>CM057465.1:94572205-99572205 GCA_030035585.1 Dugong dugon
CTCTCGAAAGACAAGTTGGCATGTGGTAGGCAGAAACACAGCCTTCGGGTCAGTGTTTAGGAGCTCTGTGAAGAGGGAAAATCTCTAGCTGTCACTGAATTAAGCTGCTTCTATTTTGGTTTATAATACAAGACTCTGACCTCATGTTATTTAGGAAAAAAAAAAAAAAGGTAAGAGCAAAACAACTCTAAAACATAAAATCTCTGGTTTAAAGTGATTGATTATCACAGTACTTTTCATCCAGAAATTCTGAATATTTTCTGGTTTTCCCAGGAGGGAGCTACTCATTTGTTCCGATTGGAAGAAGAGAGCTTACATAATGCAAGTAGCCTCCATTCTATAAATATGGCTTCCTAAAAATTTATATAATCATATTATATTCTACCAAGGACATGGGGAAATGGTAAAGGAGGGTGCTAATTCGTCTCTAATTGCTCTAATTCAGATATTCTTGCCTTTGGTTGTGTTACTCCCTATTTATAGATTGTCCCTCATTCTGCTCATCTTCTCCATATCCTGCCACATCCACACACATCAATTCCCCCAACCTTATATAGGTGTGAGAATTTGGAACATACATATTATCTCTTAATCAGGTCTCAAGAATTGTGCAAATGAGACAGGTAGCAGTATACACAGCACTGGATTATGAGACACCTGGAGGCCAGGCTCGTGGTTACCACATCATACCTGCTCCCATTACAAACAATAAGTGCTTCATTAATTTATTTTTTCAATTAAATTTTAACTCTTATTCTATTCTGGGTTGTTGTTGTTGTTAGGTGCCATCCAGTTGGTTCCAACTTATAGCGACCGTATGTGCAACAGAACAAAACACTGTCCAATCCTGTGCCATCCTCACAGTGGTTGCTTTGTTTGGGCCCATTGTTGCAGCCACTGTGTCACTCTATCTCACCCGTGGTTTTCCTTTTTTTGTTGACCGTCTACTTTACCAAGAATAATGTCCTTTTCCAGGGACTAGACCCTCATGATAACATGTCCAAAGTGTGTGACATGAAGTCTCACTAGCCTCCACTCTAAGGAAGATTCTGGCTCCACTCCTTCCAAGACAGATTTGGTTGTTATCCTGGCAGTCCATGGTATAGTTAATATTCCTCGTCAACACTATAATTCAAAGACATCAGTCCTTCTTCAGTCTTCCTTATTCATTGTCCAACTTTTGCATGCATATGAGGTGACTTAAAACACCATGCCTGGGTCAGGTGCACCTTAGTCCTCAAAGTAACATCTTTGCTTTTTAATACTTTAAAGAGGTCTTTTGCAGCAGACTTACTCAATGCAGTATGTCTTTGATTTCATGACAACTGCTTCCATGGGCATTAATTGTGCATCCAAGTAAAATGAAAATCTTTGACACCTTCAATATTTTCTCCATGCATCATGATGTTGCCTATTGGTCCAGTTGTGCGGATTTTTCTTTTCTTTATGTTGAGGTGTAATTCAAACTGAAGGCTGCGGTCTTCGATCTTCATCAGTAAGTGCTTCAAGACCTCTTCACTTTCAGCAAGCAAGGTTTTGTCATCTGCATATTGCAGGTTGTTAATGATTCTTCCTCCAATCCTGATGTCGAGCTCTTCTTCATATAGTCCAGCTTCTCTGATTATTTGTTCAACATACAGATTGAATAAGTATGGTGAAATGATACAACCCTGACACATGTCTTTCCTGATTTTAAGCCATGCAATATCACCTTGTTCTGTTTGAATGACTGCCTCTTGGTCTATATACAGGTTCTGCATGAGCACAATTAAGTTTTCTGGAATACCCAACCTTTGCAATGTTATGCATAATTTGTTATGATACACACAGTAAAATGCCTTTGCATAGTGAATAAAACACAGATGAACATCTTTCTGGTCTTCTCTGCATTCAGGCAAGATCTATCTGACATCAGCAATGATATCCCTCGTTCCATGTCCTCTTCTGAATCCAGGTTCAATTTCTGGCAGTTCCCTGTCGATGTACTGCTACAACTTCTTTTGAATAATCTTCAGCAAAATTTTACTTGCATGTGATATTGATGATATTGTTCACTAATTTCTGCATTCTGTTGAATCACCTTTCTTTGGAATGGGCACAAATATGGATCCCTTCCAGTCAATTGGTTAGGTAGCTGTCTTCCAAACTTCTTGGTAAGATGAGCAGTACTTCCAGCACTGCATCTGTTTGTTGAAACATACCAGTTGATATTCCTTCAATTCTTAGAGCCTTGCTTTTCTCCAATGCCTTCAGTGCAGCTTGGAATTCTTCCTTCAATACCATCAGTTCTTGATCATATGCTACTTCCCGTCATGGTTGAAAGTCAACCAATTCTTTTTGGTGTAGTGACTCTGTATATCTCTTCCGTCTTCTTTTGATGCTTCCTATGCCATTAATTATTTTGCCCCTAGAATCCTTCAGTATTGCATCTTGAAGCTTGAAATTTTTCTTCTGTTCTTTTATCTTTAGAAATGCTGAGCATGTGCTTCACTTTTGGTTTTCTAACTCCAGGTCATTACACATTTCATTATAATAGTTTATTTTGTCTTCTCGATCTGCCCTTTGAAATATTCTGTTCAGCTCTTTTTCTTTATCATTTCTTCCATTTGCTTTAGCTACAATATGTTCAAGAGCAATTTCAGAGTCTCTTCTGACATCCATTTTGGTCTTTTATTACTTTCCTGTCTTTTTATTGACCTTTTGCTTTTCTTCATGTATGATATCCTTGATGTCATCCCACAATTCGTCTGGTCTTTAGTCATTAGTGTTCAATGTGTCAAATCTATTCTTGAGATAGTCTCTAAATTCAGGTGGGATATTCTCAAGGTCATACTCTAGCTCTAGTGGACTTGTTTTAATTTTCTTCAGCTTCAACTTGAACTTGCATATAAGCAATTGATGGTCTGTTCCCCAGGCAGCCCCTGGCCTTGTTATGCTTGATGATATTGAGCTTCTCCATCATCTCTTTCCACAGATGTAGTCCTTTGATTCCTGTGTATTCAATACAGTGAGGTCCACGTGTATAGTCACCATTTATGTTGTTGAAAAGGTATTTGCAATGAAGAAGTTGTTGGTCTTGCAAAATTCCATCATATGATCTGTGCTGTGGTTTCTATCACCAAAGCCGTATTTTCCAACTACAGATCCTTCCTCTTTGTTTCCAACTTTCTCATTCCAGTCACCAGTAATTGTCAATGCATCTTGATCCCATGTTTGATCAATTTTAGACTGTAGAAGTTGGTAAAAATCTTCAGTGTCTTCATCTTTGGCATTAGTGGTTGGTGAGTAACTTTGAATAATAGCCATATTAACTGGTCTTCCTTGTAGGTGTGTGGATATTATCCTATCATTGACAGTGTTGTACTTCAGGATAGATCTTGAAATATTCTTTTTGATGATGAATGTAACACTATCCCTCTTCAATTTTTCATTCCAAGCTTAGTAGACCTAAGGATTGTCCGATTCAAAATGGCCAATACCAGTCCACTTCAGCTCACTAATGCCTAGGATATCAATCTTTATGCATTTCATTTCTTTTTTGATGACTTCCTATTTTCCTAGATTCATAGTTTGTACATTCAACTTTCTGATTACTTATGGATGTTTGCAGCTGTTTCTTTCATTTTGAGTGATGCCACAACAGCAAATGAAGGTCACCAAACTTGACTCCATCTACATAATTAAGGTTGACTCTACTTTGAGGAGATAGCTCTTCTCCAGTCATATTTTGAGTGCCTTCCAATCTGAGGAGCTTATCTTCTGACCCTATGTCAGACAATGTTCCGCTGCTATTGTCTTAGTCATCTAGTACCACTCTAACAGAAATACCACAAATGAATGGCCTCAACAAAGAGAAGTCCATTCACCCATAGTCCAGTAGGTGACAAGTCCAAATCCAGGGCATCAGCTCCAGGAGAAGTCCCTCTCCCTCCATCTTCCCTGGAGGAAGGTCCCTGTGATTAATCAGTCTTCCCCTGGTCTGGGAGCCTCCTCCTGCAGGAACCTCAGGTCCAAAGGACCTGGCACTGCTCTCCCGGTGACATGAGGCTCCCACGTGTCCCTGCTCACCTCTCCCCTTGACATCTCAAAAGAGATTGGCCCAAGATACTATTCAACCCTGTATACCTCAACAGCATAACTGCTGCCAATCCATCCCACTAGATCATAGTGATTGAATTTACAACACACAAGGAAATCACATCAGACCACAAAATGGTACACAACCACACAACACTGGGAATCATGACTCAGCCTTGACAGACATTTTGGGGTGACACAATTCAATCCATGACAGCTATCCATAAGTTTTTCACTGGCCAATCTTTTCAGTAGTAGGCCACCAGCTCCTTCTTCCTAGTCTGTCTTAGTATCGAAGTTTTACTGAAACCTGTCTACCATGGGTGTCTTAGTTAACTAGTGCTACTATAACAGAAATACCACAAAGAGAAATTTATTTCTTCACAGTAAAGTAGGCTAAAAGTCTAAATTCATGGTGTCAGCTCCAAGGGAAGGCTTTCTCTTTCTGTCAGCCTTCTCATCAATCTTCCCTCGGAGCAGGAGCTTCTCCACACAGGGACCCTGGGTCCAAAGGATGCACTCTGCTCCCAGCACTGCTTTCTTGGTGGTATGAGGTCCCCAGTTTGCTGCTTGCTTCTCTTTCCTATTATCTCTTGTAAGATAAAAGGTGACGCAGACCACACCCCAGGGAAACTCCCTTTACATTAGATCAGGTACGTGAACTTAGTAAGGGTGTTACAATTACACTCTAATCCTCTTTCACATAAAATTACAATCACAGAATGGAGGACAACCACACAATACTGGGAATCATGGCCCAACCAAATAGATACCCACATTTTTGGGGGGATATAATTTAATCCATGACAATGGGTGACCCTGCTGGTATTTAAAATACCAGTGGGATAGCTTCCAGCATCACAGCAACATGCAAGCCACCACAGGGACAAACTGACAGACGAGTGGGGCTATTCTGGATAGAAACCATATTTCTCAAATGGAACTCATTGTGGCATTATCTGAGAACTACCTGGGACATTTTTATAGCTTTACCTAAGATATCAGTACCCAAAGCATTACAGTGTGCTATGGAAAAAAGTAACTTATCTTACATGCCCCAATAGTGCTGAAGAAGAGAGAAAGAAGTACTCTTAGGGGGGAATTTATCTTTGCTTTACAACAAAACCATCAAGTAAAGCTATCCTACTCCCCTGGGAACCCCACTCTAGAATAAGGTCTATGAATATATCAAGTTGAATATCTTCCAAAAATAGATGACACATAAAATTATGTGTGCAGAAGAACTTCTCAAGAGAATATGAGTAGTGTTGAATAAAATAAAGAGAAGTGCTCCAAACTTGAGGATGGAGGGAATGGGTGAGACCAGCAAAGTAAAACATAGACACTACAAGCATGATTCTGGGACAAATAGAAAGAAATAATGGGATTTCCCCCAAAACTTTAAGGCTATTTGAACTGGATCCTGGTCACTTCCAGCTTTCACAGAGTTTCTGTGTAGCCATCACTGGGATGTCCAGGGTATAATGAACTTGATAATAGGAATGATATCTTAGGAATAAAGAAATTCACAGAATCAAATAAGAATGAAAACACATCCTACCAGAACCTTTGGGACACAGCAAAAGCAGTGCTCAGAGGTCAGTTTATAGCAATAAATGCACATATCCAAAAAGGGCCAAAATCAAAACATTGACCCTACAACTTGAACAAGTAGAAATAGAGCGGCAAAAGAAGCCTTCAGGCGCCAGAAGAAAGCAAATAATAATTAGAGCAGAATTAAATGAAATAGAGAATAGAAAAACAATTGAAAGAGTTAACAAGACCAAAAGCTGGTTCTTTGAAAAGATCAACAAAATTGATAAACCACCAGCCAAACTGACAAAAGAAAAACAGAGAGGAAAAAAATAACCCACATAAGAAATGAGATGGGTGATATCACAACATACCCAACTGAAACTAAAAGACTCATAACAGAATACTATGACAAATTGTGCTCTAACAAATTTGAAAACCGAGAAGAAATGGAAAAATTTCTAGAAACTCACTACCTACCTAAATTAACACAAACAGAGGTAGAATAACTAAATAAACCCATAACAAAAGAAAAGATTGACAAGGTAATCAAAAAACTCCCAACAAAAAAATAGTCCTGGCCTGGATGGCTTCACTGGAGAATTCTACCAAACTTTCAGAGAAGAGTTAACACCACTACTACTAAAGGTATTTCAGAGCATAGAAAAGGATGGAATACTCCCAAACTCATTCTATTAAGCCAGCATAACCCTGATACCAAGGTAAAGACACCACAAAAAAAGAAAATTACAGACCAATATCCCTTACGAACATTGACACAAAAACCCTCAACAAAATTCTAGGCAATAGAATTCAGCAACGTATCAAAAAAATAATTCACCATGATCCAGTGGGATTTATACCAGGTATGGAAGGATGCTCCAACATTATAAAAATGATCAATGTAATCCATCACATTAATAAAACAAAGGACAAGAACCACAATTGATGCAGAAAAGGCATTTGACAAAGTCCAACACCCATTCATGATAAAAACTCTCAACAAAACAGGAATAGAAGGGAAACTCCTCTATTCCATAATTAAGGGCATTTATACAAATCCAACAGCCAACATCACCTAAATGGAGAGACTTTGAAAGCATTCCCCTTGAGAATGGGAACCAGACAAGAATGCCCTTTATCACCACTCTTATTCAACATTGTGCTGGAAGTCCTAGCCAGAGCAATTAGGCTAGAAAATGAAATATAGGGCATCCAAATTGGTAGGGAAGAAGTAAAAGTATCTCTATTTGAAGATGATATGATAGTATACACAAAAACCACCAAAAAATCCACAAGAAAACTACTGGAACTAATAGAAGATTTCAACAAAGTTTCAGGATACAAGATAAACATACAAAAATCAGTTGGATTCCTTTACACCAACAAAGAGAACTTCGAAAGAGGAAATCACCAGATCAATACCATTTACAATAGCCCCCAAGAAGATAAAATACTTAGGAATAAATCTAACCAGAGAAGTAAAAGACATATACAATGAAAACTACAAGACACTACTGCAAGAAACCGAAAGATACCTGCATAGGTGGAAAAACATACCTTGCTCATGGATAGGAAGACTCAACATTATGAAAATGTCAATTCTACCCAAAGCAATCTACAAATACTATGCAATCCCAATCCAAATTCCACCTGCATTTTTTAATGAGATGGAGAAACAAATCACTAACTTCATATGGAAAGGGAAGAAGCCCCAGATAAGTAAAGCATTACTTAAGAAGAAGAACAAAGTGGGAGGCCTCACACTACCTGATTTTAGAACCTATTATACCGCACTGGTACAACTACAGATACACAGACTAATGGAATAGAATTGAGAATCCAGACATAAATTCATCCACCTATGAACAGCTGATATTTGACAAAGGCCCAAAGTCTGTTAATTGGGGAAAAGACAGTCTCTTTAACAAATGGTGCTGGCATACCTGGATATCCATCTGCAAAAAACTGAAACAAGACCCATACCTCACACCATGCACAAAAACTAACTCAAAATATATCAAAGACCTAAATATAAAATCGAAAACAATAAAGATCATGGAATTAAAAATAGGGACAATGCTAGGAACCCTAATACATGGCATAAACAGAATACGAACCATAAGTAACAATGCACAAACACCAGAAGAGAGACGAGATAAATGGGAGCTCCTAAAAATCAAACACTTATGCTCATCAAAAGACTTCATCAAAAGAGTCAAAAGACAACCTACAGACTGGGAAAAAATTTTTGGCTGTGACAAATCTGATCAGAGTTTAATCCCTAAAATCTACAAGATACAGACAAACCTGAACAACAAAAAGACAAATAACCCAATTGAAAAATGGGCAAAGGCCAACAGGCACTTTGCCAAAGAAGACATTCAGGCAGCTAACAGACCCATGAAGAAATACTCATGATCATTAGCCATTACAGAAATGCAAATCAAAACTACAATGAGATACCATCTCACCACAACCAGGCTACCATTAGTCCAAAAAACACAAAACAATAAATGTTGGAGAGGTTGTGGAGAGACTGGAACACTTATACACTGTTGGTAGGAATGTAAAATGGTACAACCACTTTGGAAATCTATTTTGTGCTTCCTTAAAAAGTTAGAAATAGAAGTACCATACGATCCAGCTATCCCACTACTTGGAATATATCATAGAAAAATAAGAGCTGTCACACAAATAGATATATGCACACTCATGTTCATTGCAGCTCTGTTCACAATAGCAAAAAGATGGAAACAACCTAGATGCCCATCAACAGAAGTATGGATGAACAAATCATGGACTCTCCACACAATGGAATACTACGCAACGATTAAGAACAACGATGAAGCTGTGAAACATCTTATAACATGGAGGAAGCTGGAGGTCATCATGCTGAGTGAATTTAGTCAGTCACAGAAGGACAAATATTGTATAAGGCCACTATTATAAGAACTCAAGAAAAGGTTTAAACACAGAAGAAAACATTCTTTGATGGTTATGAGGGTGGGGAGGGAAGGTGAGGGTTATTCACTAAACTAAATAGTAGACAAGAAGTATCTTAGGTGAAGGGAAGGACTGCACACACTACAGGGGAAGTCAGCACATCTGGACTAAACCAAAGCTAAGATCCTGAATACAATCAACACTTCAAGGGACAGAGTAGCAGGGACGGGGCTCTGGGGACCATGCTTTCAGGGGACATATGAGCATAACAATGAGCATAACAAAGGTTATTAAGAAAATGTTCTGCATCCTATTTTGGTGAGTGCCACCTGGGGTCTTAAAAGCTAGTATGCACCCATCTAAGGTGCATCATTTGGTCCCAACCCATCTGGAGTAAAGGAGAATAAATAACACCAAAGACACACGGAAAGTATTAGCCCAAGAGACAGAAACGGTCACGTAAACCAGAGACTTCATCATCCTGAGACCAGAAGAACTAGATGGTGCCCGGCTACCACCAATGACAGCCCTGACAGGGAACACATCAGAGAGTCCCTGATGGAGCAGGAGAAAGGTGGGGTGCAGAACTCAAATTCTAGTAAGAAGACCAGACTTAATGGTCTGACTGAGACTGGAGGAACCCCAGAAAGCATGGCCCCCTGACTCTCTGTTAGCCCAGAACTAAAACCATTCCTGAGGCCAACTCTTCAGACAAAGATTAGACTGGACTATGGGACACAAAATGATAACTTGTTAGAGTGTGCTTCTCGACTCAAGTACATGAGACTAAATGGGCAGCTTCTGTTAGGAGGTGAGATGAGAAGGCAGAGAGGGTCAGGAGCTGGTTGCATGGACATGGGAAATTAGGGGTGGAAAGGAGGAGTGTGCTGTCACAGTATAGAGAGAGCAATTAGGGTCATATAACAATGTATGTATAAATTTTTGTATGAGAGACTAACTTGAATTGTAAACTTTCACTTAAACTACAACAATAAAAAAAAAAAATCTTAATCTTCACCTGCAGTAGTATAGAATAAACCAAAACCCACTGTTGTCGAGTTGATTTCAGCTCACAGCAACGCTGTAGGACAAAGTAGAACTGCCCCGTAGGATTTCCAAAGCTGTAATCTTTACAGAAGCAGACTGCCACATCTTTTTACCGCAGAGCTACCCGGTGGATTCGAACTGCTGACCTTTCTGTTATCAGCTGAGCACTTTAACCACTGTGCCACCAGGGCTCAAGTTCTCAAAACTAAATGTACATCAATATCTCCTATGAAACTTAAGTGTGCATGTGTGTGTGTGTGTGTTTTGCCTGTCTCCAAACTTTAATAATACACTCATTAAAACTGGTCATCGCTATTGCTAAAGTGCCACAGGCAATTCTAATGCATATGTAGCATCAAGAACCAATGCTACATACAGTCTTGGAGATCGAGGTATAAACACGGTAGAGTTTAAAGATATACAACCATCTAAACGAGCCAGAGCACAATTATATAAAGGAGGAAGCTCATGGGTAATACAGGGAAAATAAGGGGCAAGTGTGGCATAAAACAAGAGAAGAAAGAGCAAGTAGCAGGCACTAATGTGCAGGCAGAGCCCATCTTGCTCTTGAGTGGGTACACTCAGGACAAACCATTCTTCTGCCCTTGAGTTTCCCACTGACCATGGGTGGTGTTACTCAGGACTGAATCACCATCCAAACAAGGAACCCTGAGCTTTGTCGGCTTCCCGTTGACTTCTGAGTCTTGAATTGCCTGAACAACCATAAAAATAGCTACAGCAGCAACAATCTCCTAGACAACTGTCTATCAGTTTACTTGTGTCAAAATACATGTGGGATTTTTAATTGAAGAGGGGAAAGTTAAAGGGAAAATTTTAGGTAATAATGAGCTTTACCTGGTAATTATGAAGGAAAAATAGTTTAGTAGCCTGAAGCTAAAAATGTTTTCTTCCAAGGTTTTATGACTACTTGCTTCAGAAGCTGAGGCTTTGGTTCTTGACTATGTTCTGTGCACCCTCTTCTGGAAGTAGTAGGTATCACCTAAGGAAATTTTCAGAAGAGAGGCAGGTTCTGGCTGCACAGCTGAGGGGAATGGCTTTCCATTTCTGAGTCGGTTTTGTCCTAACACCAGTGCTGTTTTGGAATAGAAGTGAGCCTAGGGCTGGCTGAAGAGTTAGTAAATGTACACAGAAAAACAAAGAACCATCTGCTTAGTTGTTCTCAATTAGGCAATTTTGCAGGAAAATTGAGCAAATTATAAATTTGACATTGCAATTACCAAAAATAACTAAATTCTGTCTTCTCTTATTCCTAAGTCAAATCAATTTATAAGGAAAAGGAATGGGAACATCAGCAACTTTTAATTATCAAAACTGCTAATTTGTTTGTTCAGTGAGAAACTGTGAAACATTAAAACTCAAGATACAACACAGGTCAAAATTATAGCATCTCAAGTGGTTTCTTAAATTTGAGAGTTTCTCAGATCAACTTTAATCATCTCAACTCTTACCATTTAAATGCATAGTTAGCAGGAACAGCTTGGCCTCCACTTATGACTTTTCCTTCTTAACAGAGGTACTACCACCACCAGTTACCATTGCATCAACCCATGCTGTGCTCCATAGGGTTTGCGATGGCTGATTTTCCAGACCTTTCTTCTGAGGTGCCTCTGGGTAGACTCAAATGTCTTATTTCTCAGTTAGCAGTCAAGCACTTAACCGTTTGGACCACCTACCCTGTCAATACTTAGGAATTCAGCCTCTAACCAGCACCCAGGGATCTGAGGTATCAGAAAGGGTTTTTCTTTAAAAGGAGCATCATAATTGCTGTTCTTTTTTATTTTAGAAATTCTACTAGCTAAAGCAAGCAAGCTGGGCCACAAATCTCACTGGTTCCTTTGAAGCTGTCTAATCTTCTGACATCCTGAAGAATTAAATCATACTTATTTAGTTACCCAGGATGTGGGAAGTGCCATGGCTTGCAAACAACTGGTTTCACAGACTCCCTCATACACTGCTTAGAAGACACCAGACCTGTGCCTTACTGGACAAGTGATCACTTAAAACAATTATAGTACACTTAATATGACATAGTCGGTATGCTAGGCTTTTAATATAGACAGATAAATAGATAGATGATAGATAGACAGGCAGACAGATAGATAGATAATAGACAGTCATCAAGTTGACTCCAACTCATGGTGGTCTTAGGTACAACAGAAAGAAACTTTGCCAATCTGTGTCATCTTCACAGTTGTCAGCATGTTCAAGTCCATCATTGCAGCTACTGTGCCAATCCCACTTCATCCTTGACGGCACTCTACTTCATCAAACATAATGTTCTTCTCCAGTGATTGCTCCCTCCTGATGACATGTCCAAATCAAACAAGTCGGACAATATACTATTGTGATCCATAGGGTTTTTATTGGTTAATTTTTGAAAGTAGATCACCAGGCCTTTCTTCCTAGTCTGTCTTAGTCTGGACACTGTGCTGAAACTTGTCTACCAGGTGTGACCCTGCTGGTATTTGAAACACTGGTGGCTTTTAATATGTATTATCACAAATCATCTTCACCACAATATAAGATCATTTCTATCATATTCTCTATTTTATAGATGAATATATAGAGCTATTGATGAACTTATGTCTGTCTTATTCCACAGCATAAAGTCTTCTGTATTAGTAATCTGCCTCTTATAACTCTTTAAATTCATAACACTAGGAAATAGATCTGCCTGACTCAAAAATCCATACCTTTAGCTAGTACATTCCACTAGACCATCCTATGGAATTGCTACTTATTTTACCTACTGGTTGGCATCTATATTTTATCCAAGTTTCCAAAAAACTGAAAATGGAAAAAGAACATCCCATGAAGTCCTAAACTTTGCTGGTAAAATTTCAAACATAAATAAGTATGTATCTGTGCAGCTTCACAAGCTGTTAAACCATATAGTTCATTCAATGGGAGATACTTGATCAAAATAACTTGATTGTTTTCTAAATTGAAGAACCACAGTTGAAATGTTTGTGAGGCTGCTACTTAGGCATACTATATGGGCTGATTAAATCCACTGTTTTGCTTGGAAGTGAGATTTAATCTCTATGCATTTCTGGGAGCCCTGATGGCATAGTGGTTAAGAGCTTGGCTACTAAACAAAAGGTCAATAGTTCAAATCCACCAGCCACTTCTTGGAAACCCTATGGGGCACCGACCTGATGGTACAAAATAATAACACAACAAGCATTCCTAACATAGATCCCTTTTCTACCCCCTCTTTTACAACTCTAGCATTACATGGCAATCTGGCTTACAGCCTTGATGAAATGGAGGATGCTCAGAGGAAAGACTTCAATTCTCCCTTGTGCTATTCTGTTTCTACGGTAATTTGCGCTGTCTGTGTTTAAAGGCTTTTCTAATTGAACAGGTGCAAGAAACAAAAGTAACTAGTGGCTATATTTATACTAACTGTCACAGCACAGCCATCAATTATAAACAATTGTTGAGTTATATTTATTCCACTTAATACTGTGACATAATGTTGAGTGTGTGTGTACATGTGTGCCAGTAAGTGATTAATATTCAAGGTGATCATTATCCAATCACAATTATTGTGTGTCTGAGTAGGGACAGAGGTGTGCTGGGTGACAAAATTCTTAGGACAAATCATTATCTGATTGAAGCAATTCTTAATATAACTCCTTCAGTTTTAAGACGGAGACCAAGTTACTATTTGTGCTTCTGGAAAAATATAAATCAATTTCTAGAGATTCTTGATGTTTCCTATCAGAAACTTATTGAGGCAATTCTCTTTTCTAAATGGCAGATTCTGACAAAGCTACACATTGGGGAAAATATAATTTAGGAGTACCGAGACTTCCTCAGCAGAAAGCATTGCATAAAGACTTTCAGCCAAAATCACCAGGAGGAAGTACTAAGAACACGGAGTTGATTTCTTCTCTTTGAATATTTTCTTCTGGCAAGTTTTACATTGTTAAAGCGGAAACAAGCTAGAAAAATTATCCTTATTTTACAAAAAAAGTTTTTGATATTCAGCAACCTAGGTAAAAAAAATTGTCATCGAATTGATACTAACTCATGGTGACCCCATGCGTTATAGAGTAGAACTGTCCATAGGGTTTTCTTGGCTGTAATCTTTCTGGAAGCAGTTCACCAGGACTTTCTTCTGTGAAGTGGCTAGGTTTGAATCATCACCCTTTATTTGGCAGCCAACCATAAATCGCTTGATTCACCCAGGCTCTTTC
This sequence comes from Dugong dugon, assembly GCA_030035585.1. Lineage (NCBI taxonomy): Eukaryota > Metazoa > Chordata > Mammalia > Sirenia > Dugongidae > Dugong > Dugong dugon. Next base: position 94,586,035 of record CM057465.1, read on the forward strand.
ACCAAGGTCATACAGAGGTAAAATCAGGACTAGAAGCCATGCCTCCTGATTCCTAATCCTAGCTCATAGAAACACAGAATGTCTCTTTACTGGAAGGAGCCTTAGAAGTCAATAGAACATTTTACAAATGAGGAAGTTGAAGCTACAGTCCAGAGAGGCTAAATAACTTATCAAAATTTACTCAACTGGTTTTTAATAACTCCTAAAATAAGAATCAAATCCCCCAAATTCCAAACCAGTGTTTTTCTCCTCTACTATATTAGCACCAGAACACTAGCTTTAGGCAGCAACATTTATATCCAACAAGATGGTTTGCTACTAATCCATACAGGTCCACCTCCTAGCTTTTGGCAATGGAAAGATTTTCTTAAAGACATGTAGTTCAAACCCCTGAGTACTAGATGTAAAGTGAATAAACATTCTATGCACAGTGTAAAAAATAATAATAAACTTTTAAAATACTGAAAGTCCATGCTAATTCAGTGCCCTTTCAAGAAGTATGGCATGTTCAGTGTTCAAGTCCCCTCTCTGCCCCTTACTCTCTGGTAGACCTGAGTCACTGCTTCAAAAGTTCAGTTTCCTTATTTGTAGATGGCAAATTATAACCAACAAAGTTGTGTAACGGAATGCTGAGATATAGTTAAAAGTAATTAACACTGGATCTGCTAACCCAGAAGTTCACTGCTTCTAGTATAGGTCAACAGGTATGCTCTTTATCCTTTTCAGTTTCACTCAAACTCCAAGGTAGATTCAGAAACTACCCAATGAGTTTCCCTCTGGGAGAAACCAAAGGAAAATAATCTTCCTGAGCTGATCCTCTATATTCATCAAGAACTTCATGAGGAGTCAAGATTTGCAAGTGAGAAAGGAACCAATAGAATGAGAATCTTGTCCTGGCTCTGCCACAAAACTCCCTGGATGAATGTGTCCCAGATTATCAGAGCCTCAATTTCTTTGTCTATACCAGGGCATCAAACTGGTTCTTTCTGGTTTGACATCCTGTTGAGAATTTGCATTTCCATCCCTTGAAGAGGTGTGACTAGATGATCTGTAATTCACTCCAATGTTACAGTGTTATGTGCTCTTGATTGGAGGAGGAATCCTGTGGTGATTCCTTTGATATTTTGTCTTACTGGAGCCCTGGAATCACTAAAGCGGCACCTGAACTGGGGCATACTTTCCATGTTTCACACAATACTTTTGGATACCAAACCAAAATCAAACCCGTTTCCGTCAAGTTGATTCTGACTCATAGCAACCCTATAGGGCAGAGTAGAGCTGCCCCATAGGGCTTCCAAGGAGTACCTGGTGGATTTGAACTGCCAACCTTTTGGTTAGTAGCCAAACTCTTAACCACTGCACCACCAGGTAACTGAAATGTACCTGTTTCTATTCCAGTCTACAAGTACTACATAATCTAAGAGTCATAATCATATACAATCATTTCTCAGAGTGCTCCAGATTGGGAGTGCCCTGCCACAGTTTAAATTTGAGTTTATTTGCATTTCTCTAAGAAAACAAAGTGACAACTACTTTATTGTTTTATTCTCAATGGAAAAATCACGTTAGAATCAGCACAGTGGTTGTCTCTCCTTAGAAAGACAACTGTAGGACAAGTCACCCTAATTATCTAGGAAAGGGCATAAAATTGCTTTTGAAAATGTAAAAAAAAAGGTTAACCATATTCCTTAATAGTTACCAGAAAGAAAAGGGGGGTATAGTTCTAAGTAGATGAGATACTGTCCGATGGAACCTGTCCTGATGCAAGCTTCTGGGTCAACTTACGAATTGTTAGAGCAGTATGCCAAGAGTGGCAACCTTGCAAGCCCACTTACTTTGCACAATGATTCAAGTGTAATAACTGTGGAAGTAGATCACCCTCCCTCAGAAAAGTGTACCTGTTACCTGGAAGAACTCAGTGGAATTGTAGGACAGCTGTTATCACTCTGCATAGGATCAAGCTCCAGCTGGGCATGCATGTGGCAAAGGAAGGGCACTAATTATTTCTTGGCTTATTATGCTGTGTATAAGACCATACAGTCCTTAGAAAATTCATGGCTAGGAGTGGGGAAGGAAAGTGAGATACGTCTGTAAAAGTACACAGGGACTCGAGATTAACTGAAAAACAAATACGTGACCATACTTGTGACTTGAGTTTGTGAAGTGATAAAGTACAATTTTCCAGATGTTATAAATTCGACTCCAATATGAATGAAATGAAAAATATGAAATAAGTGCATATCAAAGAATTGATTTATTTAACTCATTACTTAATGTGGGAAAGAATAAGATATTAAGACTAATTCAATGTGGAATGTGAAGAGTAGATAGATATAGGCAATCAGTAATGCTGAATGAATTTGCTCACATATACAAAACTCTTTAATATTCTATGTTGTTGTTAGCTGCCGTCAAGTTGGCCCCTGTATTGTGACGACCCCAGATTCATGATAATCCCATGCACAGTGGAACGAAATGCTGCCTGGTCCTGCACCATTCTCATAGGGTTTTCATCAGCTGATTTTTTGGAAGTAAATTACCAGGCCTTTCTTCCTAGTCCATCTTAGTCTGGAAGCTCCAGTGAAACCTGTTCAGTATCATGTTGTTGTTGTGTGTGGTGGAGTCAATTCTGCCTCATTAGAGACCCTATGACAGAGTAGAACTACTCCATATGGTTTCCTATGTTGCAATCTTTGTGGGAGCAGATAGACCAGCAGAGCTGCTAGTTTGAATCATCAACCTTTCATTTAGCAGCCAGTTAGCAGCGGAGAGGTTACCATTGAGACAACATGCAATTCTCTACTGACAGTAAGGTGGTGGCTTCCCATGAGGTGTATTGGCCAGGGGTCAGATCTGGCTCTCTCACATGGAAGGTGAGATTTCTACCATTGAACCACCATTGTCTTCTGATATCCTATAAAACTCATTGCCATTGAGTCTATTCCAACTCACAGTGACCCTATAGGACAGAGTAGAAGTGCTCCACAGGGTTTCCAAGGAGCAGCTGGTGAATTATGAACTACCGACCTTTTGGTTAGCAGCCAAGCTCTTAACCACTGGGCCACCAGGACTACTTAACATCCTATAGGTCAATAAAAAGTAATATTTATGGTTATAGTTTCTGTAGTAAGGAGATCAATTGTATTTCTAGGAGACAAAATTTATTTGCTTTGCTATAGACAAAAGTCATTTGCATTACTATCAGTTTTCTATAAGTTAACTTCTGCCTGTACAGAGTTGTTAAGTAGCCTAGTCAATAGCAAGTCAGTCAAAAGAGCACACCACAACAGAATCAGATAAACCTCCCCAAGGGTCCACCAGACCACACCCAGTACTCCACTGAAAAGCCACCCAGTAAACTCTCACTTATTCCTAAGTCTTAGGCAGTATTTCCTGACAGGAGTAGTTTAGAGTAGTTACAGACAAAAAATCTAAATGACTAAATACTAGAGTACAGCTCTGAAGTGAGAGAAGTGTGGTCACCTGGAGTTTGTGATTGGTATTGGCAAGCCAACTTGAGTTTGTAAATTGAAGTTATGAAATTCTTGTGAAGCTAAATTATCGGAGGAAAGCATCACAGAGTATGGAAATAAAAGGGAATTTTGCAATAGCTTGGCAGTGTGGGAGGGTGGGGAAGCTACTGTATAAAGTAAAGGAATTGTGCAATAGGAAGGGAAATAAACGTGCATTCGTTTCTTGGGGGTAAGGAAGGGGGAGGGACAGGTAACATTTTCAGGTAAGTGGGCTCCGAGGGGCCAATACAAGCAGTAACAACCAGGCTGCCAAAATTCACATCTGATCAGAACTGATGACCACTGAGTATGTCTAAAAGCTCTTGCAGTTGCAAAGTTCTCGGAGGAAGAAAAACTGAAATTTTATTCAACCACCAGCTAGGCATTTGTCTCAGATTTGAATCAGCCACCTCAGAATTCACATGTAGGAACATTAAATCAAGGTGAAACATTTCCTCCCTGAACTATGTTAAATTCATATGCCCAGACTGACTCCCTGGTGGCGCCGCAGTTAAGAGCTCAGCTGCTAACCAAAAGGTCCGCAGTTCAAATCCACCAACCATTCCTTGGAAACCCAATGGGGCAGATCTACTCTGTCTTATAGGGTCACTATGAGTCAAAATCCACTTGACCACAATGGGTTTGGTTTGGTTTGGTTTTGGTTAGACTGCCTCAATCATGGATTTCCACAAGTCCTGCTGATCAGGGCTGCAGTGTTCCTTAGATATCCATTAAATGATGAAAAACATGTTCTAGAAAAGCAGCTAGCATCTAGTTCTGTGAAAAATACTTTTTCAGACAACTATCTGTTCTTCTCTTTTTATTCAGTTATTATTTGGTTTTGATTAGAAAATAAAGCATGTTTATTGCAAAGGAAAGGAAAGAAGAAACAGTTTTAAATCTCCTGGAATCCAGATTTTTAGGGACCAAGGCGTTGGAGTGACCCCACTCAGGCTATTGCCTTTGAGATCTTTTGAACCTTGAGCCTTGAGAGAACTGGTTTCCTAGTCACCTTTAAGTCAAACAATAGACTTAAGCACTTAGTGTAGATCATTTTACCTTACGCATTGGGCTCTTCTGAAAAATTATCTATGCACAGTTTTGAGAAACAGGAACTTAGGGGTTGGACTAGAAGTTGTGCTTTACGATAAATTGTTATTATGTAAACATTCTTCTCAGACCATTTTCTACAGCAGTGCCAATAAGATGGGGTATAAGAGACTTTAGAAGATCACTCATTTTGGGAACATTTTTGAGTCCTTAGTTGAAATGTTACCCTGATCTGCAAATCATATACAGGTAGTCCCCAACTTACAACGAGGTTCCATTCTGATGACTCCATCATGTCAGTTCTAAGTAGACTATCTCTTTTTTTGTTGTTGTTTCCATTATTATTGCCTTCTGTTATCAGTATCTTTATAAATCTGATCTTTGAACATCTGCAAGTGAACATCTAAGAATGATAAAATCAGCAAATTATACACTGCAACATTATATGTACTACATATTACTAACAATAAGATATATAAACAAAAATAAATGGGCAAAAACCACATGATCTTATCAATTGATGCAGAAAAGGCATTTGACAAAGTCCAACACCCATTCCTGATTAAAAAAAACTCTCAACAAAATAGGAATAGAAGGGAAACTCCTCAATATAATTAAGGGTATTTATACAAAGGCAAAAGCCAAGATTATCCTAAATGGAGAGACTTTGAAAGCATTCCCCTTGAGAACAGGAACCAGATAAGGATGCCCTCCATCACCACTCTTAGTCAACATTATGCTGGAGGTCCTATCCAGAGCAATTAGTCTAGAAAAGGCAATAAAGGGCATCCAAATTGGTAGGGAAGAAGTCGAAGTATCTCTATTTGCAGATGATAAGATTTTATACACAGAAAACCCCAAAGAATCCACAAGATAACTACTGGACTAATAGAATATTTCAGCAAAGTTTCAGGATACAAGATAAACATACAAGAATCAGTTGGATTCCTTTACACCAACAAAGAGAACTTCAAAGAGGAAATCACCAAATCAATACCATTTACAATAGCCCCCAAGAAGATAAAATACTTAGGAATAAATCTAACCAGAGAAGTAAAAGACCTATACAATGAAAACGATAGGACACTACTGCAAGAAACCAAAAGAAACCTGCATAAGTGGAAAAGATAGCTTGCTCATGGATAGGTAGACTCAACATTGTGAAAATGTCAATTCTACCTAAAGCAATCTACAGATACATGCAATCCTGATCCATATTCCACTGACATTTTTTAATGAGATGGAGAAACAAATCACCAACTTCATATGGGAAGGGAAGAAGCCCTGGATAAGTAAAGCATTACCCAAGAAGAACAAAGTGGGAGGCCTCATGCTACCTGACTTTAGGACCTATTATACTGTACTAGTACAACAACAGATACATAGACCAATGGAACAGAATTGAGAATCCACCTATGAACAGCTGATATTTGACAAAGGCCCAAAGCCCATTAATTAGGGAAAAGACAGTCTCTTTAACAAATGGTGCTGGCATAACTGGATATCCATCTGCAAAAAACTGAAACAAGACCCATACCTCATATCATACACAAAAACTAACTCAAAGGATCAAAGACTTAAATATAAAATAGAAAACAATAAAGATAATGGAAGAAAAAATAGGGACAACACTAGGAGCGCTAATACATGGCATAAACACAATATGAACCATAAGTAACAATTCACAAGCACTAGAAGAGAGACTAGATAAATGGGAGCTCCTAAAAATCAAACACTTATGGCTCTTCAAAAGACTTCACCAAAAGAGTCAAAAGACAACCTACAGACTGGGAAAAAAATTTTGGCTATGACAAATCCGATCAGCGTCTAATCTCTAAAATCTACAAGGTACTGCAAAACTTCAACAACAAAAAGACAAATAACCCAATTAAAAAATGGGCAAAGGATATCAACAGGCACTTCACCAAAGAAGACATTTAGGCGACTAACAGACACGTGAAGAAATGTTCATGATCATTAGTCATTAGAGAAATGCAGATCAAAACTACGATGAGATATCATCTCACCCCAACAAGGCTAGCATTAATCCAAAAAACACAAAATAATAAATCCTGGAAAGGTTGTGGAGAAACTGGAACACTTACCCACTGTCGGTGAGAATGTAAAATGTTACAACCACTTTGGAAATCGATTTGGTGCTTCCTTAAAAACCTAGAAATAGAAGTACCATACAATCCAGCTATCCTGCTCCTTGGAATATATCTTAGAGAAATAAGAGCCGTCACACGAATAGATATATGCACACCCATGTTCATTGCAGCACTGTTCACAATAGCAAAAAGATGGAAACAACTTAGGTGCCCATCAATGGAAGAATGGTTAAACAAATTATGGTATATCCACCCAATGGAATACTACGCAACGATAAAGAACAACTGTGAAGCCGTGAAACATAACATGGAGGAAGCTGGAGGTCATTATGCTGAGTGACTTTAGTCAGTCACAGAAGGACAAATATTGTATAAAACCACTATTATAAGAACTCAAGAAAAGGTTTAAACACAGAAGAAAATATTCTTTCATGGTTATGAGGGTGGGGAGGGAAAGTGATGGTTATTTATTAACTAGATAGAAGATAAGAATTATCTTAGGTGAAGGGAAGGACAGCACACACTACAACGGAAGTCAGCACAACTGGATTAAACCAAAGCTAATAAGTTTCCTGAATATAGTCAAACACTTTGAGGGACAGAGTAGCAGGAGTAGGGGTCAGGGACCATGCTTTCAGGGGACATCTAAGTCAATTGGTATAACAAACCTTATTAAGAAAATGTTCTACATCCTACTTTGGTGAGTGGCATCTGGGGTCTTAAAAGTGGCCATCTAAGATGCATCAGTTTGTCCCAACCACCTGGAGTAAAGGATAATGAAGAACACGAAATACACAGGGAAAGTAGTAACCCAAGAGACAGAAAGGGCCACATAAGCAAGAGACTGCATCAGCCTGAGACCAGAAGAACTAGATGGTGCTCGGCTACCACCAATGACTGTCCTGACAGGGAACACAACAGAGAGTCCCCCGGATGGAGCAGGAAAAAGGGGGGAGGGGTACAGAACTTAAATTCTAGTAAGAAGACCAGACTTAATGGTCTGAGACTGGAGGAACCCCAGAAAGAATGGCCCCTGGATTCTCTATCAGCCCAGAACTAAAACAATTTCCCAGGCCAACTCTTCAGACAAGGATTGGACTGGACTGTGGAACATAAAGTTACACTAGTGAGGAGTGTGCCTCTTAGCTCAAGTTGATACAAGAGACTAAACAGGCAGCTTCTGTCCAGAGGTGAGATGGGAAGGCAGAGGGGGTTAGGAGCTGGTTGAGTGGACATGGGGAATCAGGGGTGGAAAGGAGGAGTGTGCTGTCACAGTATGGGGAGAGCAATTAGAGTCACATAACAGTGTATGTATAAATATTGGTAAGGGAAAACATGTAAAAAAAAAAAAAGAAATGGGCGTAAGTGCGGTTTGTCATAAGTTGACGATGTCATAAGTCAGGGACTACCTGTATTAAATAAACTTCAATCAATTTCTATTACTGGCTTAATATTTTTATTTTCACAGAAGGAAGAAAGGAAGGATAGATGTGAATTTTAAATTATTAATTTTTTTTATTACTGTGGTAACAAAACATTTGGCATTTCTACAGTCTTCATGTAACCGGACTGTTCCAGGTCCGCTCTGCGCGGCCATAGAGACACGAAATGGGTAAAAGCAAAAGAAGCTTTATTTGGTTGGCCAAGCAAAGCAGCACAGCATGACTTGCGTCGCCGAGATGGCTCTCAGAAAAATGGCCCAAGGGCTTTATATGGGTGAAGTTAATTGGGGATGGGGTCTTCAGGAATGCCTCGAGGGGCCAGCTTGCCAATTGGTCTGGCCTGAAAAGGCGTTCCCCGGGCACTCTGGCCTTTCTGCGCTTGCCCGGTCAATAAAGGGGAAGGGGGTCTCTCAAACTAAATCTTGGGCTTGGACACCTTGCTTCTGAAAGTCTTCCCCCAATCTTGGGCTGCTAAAGTTTTGTTCTGTCTAGCTGAAGAAAATTTCCAGGGTCACCCAAAGGATGGGGTTGATGGTTCTGCACATGTCATGTGGGCCAGATTTGGTCGTAATTTGTTCAGCGGTCTGCAGATCCCAGCCTCTTGTTTTCCTTATCTTGGCTAGAAACAGGAAGCTTACCTAAATAAGGAGATAGCTTAAAGACAAGGAGTTAGCTCCTATATCACAGAAGATGGCAGGCATAGCCCTTTACCTGTTCAAGATGGTGGGCAGGCTGCTGGCCTCATTCACAAGTACAGTTCAATGACATTAATTATGTTCAGCATGATGTTCAACGGTCCCCATTAACCACTCCCTAATGATTCCACAGTCTAGTTAGAGAAGCCATTAGTAGTTTGGTCTAGGCACTTCTTTGATTCAGTTTTGCTGAAAAAAAAAAAAGAAAAAGAATGTTCCAAATTAGTAATGTTCATCACATCTGAATAAACACTAAAATCTATCAAATTTAAATCACTGTGCAAGACTGTAATAGTTTCTTCAATGTCACAGTTCAAAAATTGAGGCTTTATAGTGAATAAGATCAGGACATAAAATTGACTACTTGCATAACACTGCCATTCTCTAAACTGCAGGGTTGGGAGATGGGGTGGGGTAAATAACCACAAGGAAATCTGATTTCAAAAATCTTCTTCAGATTGGCTATTATTAGCTACTTATTGTTCGTGTAGGTCAGTTTAATGTGTTGTGTAATTTTTAGGGCAGGTGAGAGACTGAGGTAGGGAGGAGAGAGGAGAAACAACACAGATAAGCCTAAGGCATACATCAAGTAAGTATATTTCCTCCTTTTGGAAGTACAGAATTAAATTTAATTCACAAGCCTGATGTCCTTTCCAAGTGTCTTTAAAATGGGATTAGCCTAAAGCAATTATGTTAGACTAACCATAAATTTTTAAATGCACCCCACCTGCCCACTTAATGGAACTGTCTGCCAGAGAAAAGTCATTCATATGCGTTTCAGTAATATTGAACAACGGATTAATTACACATGTAGATGTGCAAAGTCCATTTGAAAGGCATGCAGCGTCCTCAGAGGCAGTAGTCAGCAGTTTACGGATCTAAATTGGTATTTACCAGCATAAATTTCCAGCTGGGCCACGCTTTCACTGACACTGCTTTCTCAGTCCAGAGAGCTCAATGACTGAAAAGTATCCTCATGTGTTTTGCATATTTGAAGTACAAACTATTTTATATAGCATCCAATTTTAAGGTGATCCATTGAACATAAGTGTGTTGGTGGATTTTATGTGTGTTTTGTATACAAAATTTATTTGTCCACATAAAGATACATAGATGTATGTATATCACAAATACAAAATCCCTCAATAGAAATGCATATTTTTAAATGGGTTAAAGGGATGCTAGGTAAAGGATAAATTTCTCAAAGCTGGTATGCTGCTAAAAAGAATACTAAATAGACGGGATAAAACGCCTTCCTGTCAAGAATAAATGGAGATATCTCAAATTAGCCACTGAAAATCATCCCTGCTCTGTGTGAGACCTAATTTGGAGCGCCAGCTCCATTTAAGGCTACCTGATTATATCAAGGCTGTAGAAAGCCATCTGAACGAGGCTGGGCTCAGGCAGAGCCAGTACTTTCAAACCGGGAAAAAGATACTAACTCCTCACACTTCTGTGAAACGATGGAAAATTATATTATCTTACCCCCTCCAAAAAAAAAAAATAGAAAAAAAAGGGCGGGCTCAGTTTTTGTAAATAAATAATTTTTAAAAAGAGGTTACTGTGCATCAGACAAAATATAGTAGCTATCTGACATACTGGACATAACAAGAGCATCTATTGGATGATCTTTTGGGGAGAATCTTGCCACTGACTTATTACGTTAGTATCCCATTCCAGGGACATGTTTTGAGGATATCAACTAATTTCCACTTGTAATCAATAATTTGAAATGAACTGGTATTGACATTAATTGAAATATAAAGGAGAAGAAAACTCTAGAATTGTATATTGAGTCATCATTTGCAAAATATTTTATCACAGGCACTATATACCAATGTATGTTTCTGATGTACCTGTGAATATGTAGAACAATTTTTTTAAAAATTTAAAAGAAGAAAAAGAAGGATGGATGGAAGGAAAAAAGGAAGAATTTCTAAATATAGAAAAATGATGCCTGTATTTAAAGAGTATATATTATATATCTTCATCAAAGCTACACTATTTTACCTACTTAAATTGATTATGTGAGTTTATAGATTGCTCAGAATTAACTCTTGCAACTATCTAGCCATATAGAGCAGTAAAATGCCCCTTATTTCTCTACATTTCCTTTCATTATCATGATATTTGCAATTATCAAAATTCAATGAATAGCATTCTCTCAAGTATATTTAAATGTTTCTACTTTATTTATATTTAATGTATAGATTCCCTGGTTTGTGTTTCTATATTTTGACACTGATACTAAAAACTGGGTAGGAACATGGGTAACATCTATATTGAATGCTTAACAAATATTACCTGAGAAGCAAATATCCACATCCATATCAGCTTGTATCTCCAACATCTGATTGACTATTTCACCCAGCCTCTCAACTAGAGATGTTCAAAGATCTTTATCCAGAACTAATCATCTTTCCACAAACCTGGCCCTACCTGCTGTCTTTAGTCTTTGTTTCAATAGTGGACCTTGTCTTTTTCCCAATCCCCTACACCAGAAAACCATGAGAGTGAGGTAGCCAGCCTCCCAGGTGGTGCCCAGTGATCCCTGCCCCCTGGTATTCACACTTTTGTGTAGTCCCCTCCTACAGTGTACCACTGCTGGCCTGATCAGTGGCATAGAACAGAGGATGGTAGGTTATTTCCAATATTAGGTTGTTAAAGACTTCCTTCTTGGGCATTCTCTCTGTCTCCGTCTCTCTCTCTCTCATCACTCATTCTGGGAAAAGTCATGTTTTGGGCAGTCCTATGCAGAGGTCCGCATGATGAGGAACAGAAGCCTTCTGCCCGCAGACATGTGAGTAAGCTTGAATCTTTAAGTCCCAGTGAAGGCTTCAGACACTGCAGCCCCAGCTGACAGTTTGAGTGCAATCTCATGCTGAGCCAGAACCACACAGCTTAAGTCACTTGTACCTCTTGCTAACCCTCAGAGATTGTGTGAGATATCTAAGAGTAAGCACGCTCACTTCTGTTAAGGTAAAAGCAAAGAGACTTACTGAGGGTAACACAATTTGTGAATTGTGGAAACACAGGTCAGTTCTCCCCACTTCCGAGGGAAAGGTAAGCCTTTTATACCATAAGATGGGGAGGGCAAAGGCATGACAGCACAGCATATGACTAATAGTAAAATAGGGAGGAGCAGTGAAAGACCACAAATATCATAATCTCTCTTATGATCAGTAAACCAGTGAGGGGCAGGGAGAGACCACAAATATCATAATCAATAAACTTCTCTCAGAACAGCCACTTCTCACCCCATCCTTATTTGCTAAGAGTGGTTACAGTTTACGGAAGTGGCAGACTACATTCTCAGGAGAGAAGAGGCAAAGGCTTTGGGCAAACTAAAGTCTGATTCAAAATGGAGTCTATGTTCCGACCAGGATCACAGCAGAGGGTCCTGGACAGAGCTGGAGAAGGATGTAGAACAAAATTCTAACACACAACAAAAGACCAGATTTACTGGCCTGACAGACTGGAGAAACGCCAAAAGTATGGCCTCTGGACACCCTTTTAGCTCAGTAGTGAAGTCACTCCCGAGGTTCACTGTTTAGCCAGAAATTGGACAGCCCCATAAAACAAATTGGGACTAATGAGGCACAGCAGTCCAGGGACAAGGACTAGAAGGCAGGAGGGGACAGGAAAGCTGGTATTAGGGAACCCAAGGTTGAGAAAGGACAGTGTTGACATGTCGTGAAGTTGTTAACCATTGTCATTGGGCAATATGTGTACTAACTGTTTAATGAGAAACTATTTTGTTCTGTAAACCTTCACCTAAGTACAATTAAAAAAAAAAACAAAAACAAAATGAAGTCTAGTTAACAATATGGAGTTTGATTCAAACCAGGGTTATCTATCCTGTTCTAGCCAGGCATCTCAGTTTGGAGTATTCCTAAAGATCCCCCCTTATGATCGTGAATCTCTGTAGAGATTCCTTGATCATCATATTAATAGTGCTTTCTTCTGCATAGACTTCCCATTGGAAACTTTTGAATGACTGCTCATTGAGCTTTTAAGACCCCAGACACTGCTCAATCTTATAAGTGGCAGCCAGGCACCATCTGGTTAAGTGTATTTCTTCAATATGCCATAGCTTAGACACTGCTTTTGTGATCTGTTGACAGGAGTTTGTGTAGGAAAAGGCACACTGAGAGAAACAACTTGGCAAGGACTAGGAGAGCTAGCCTAGGGCATGAAATCAGTCTCATCTAAGGATTTAATTTCCAAAAAAATACATAATTCTCTGCAGATCAAGAGAGTTGCCACAAATATAGATCATAAAAAATAGAAGCTACCAAAAATTAAATCTAAGTTGGTAGAAGAAGGCTATTTCAGCTGTAATAAGTATTAAACAAGGTACAATGACTTTACCAAGTAATGAGACCAACTTTGTGAAGAGCGGCTAACAACATACTCTATACAAACAGGCAGGTCAAACCTCTAACATAACTATGTAGACCCTCCTAAATGCTAAAGCCCTCCTCTGTCCATAGCAACCAGCCCTTCCCAACCCCTGTCTCCATCAGCATAGACCACATTTTCATTGGAATTCTTTCCAATGGGCAATCAGATGCCCAGCAATCTTATGGTCAGAGCAGGAGGTTTAATATAGAGTTAAAAGGACAGATGGATAAAAGTTGCTGAGTAATGTACTTGAATAAGAAAATAAGTAACAGCATCAATCTCTGAATCTATGGAGACATATATGAAAAATTTTAACAGAAAATTTTTGGCAAAGAGGTCTAAAGTAAAGTAAAAAAAAAAAATTAGACTGAATCACACTTCTATATTGAGCACAAAAATATAAAAGGATAGGAAAGAACTAATGCAAAATTTATTATTACCTAAAATATATGGGAATTTCCCAACAGTTAAGGAGAGGAAATATTGTTAGAGCTTTGAAATGTAAAACTGAACAAAAAAAATTAAAAGTGAAGGGACAAGTCTTCTCATATCCATTCAGAGAAAGACAGTGGACAAAAAAAAAAAAAAAATGAAAATGTTGAGTTGTTTTCCAAAGCGTAACTGGTCAAAAGGAACGCAAGTTTCTCTTAGAGAAATAGAAAATAGGCTAAACTCTTAAGGAAAGAGAAATGTTCCTGAAATAGACAGGTACCCTTAAGTATTTTATAAAGATCTTTCAGGCTCTTAGAGACATGTGCGCAGACTTTTTTCTCAGGCTGGGGAAAGAAGAAATAAAAATGATCACAATGCCATGGCCACTAACCACTTATTTAAGAAAAGAAAAAAGATGGACATCAAAAAGTTTCCTCGATGTCATCAAATTCCATTTATAGGCTACTTAAAGGAATTTTATTTAAGAGACCAAAGGGAATAAGTGACAAAATGACACACTTATCTGAAAAACTGCAGGAAGGAATGGCAGACTACTCAATCACTTCAAGAGAAATACTTTCACATATTGCAAGGGGACACAATGGAATAGTCATGTTCCCAGCTGGATCATTAAAAACAACCGCAATATAGGAATTTAAGGCTTAACAAAAAAAAAATTTTATAATATTTTCATACTTAGAAGAAAATGCCACATATAACTGACCAACAAAATTTATTCTCCTGAAAGTTGTTTATAAGGAGACTGTTACAGATTGAATTGTGAGTGTGTGTATTAGGTTCCTTCAAGTGGGCTCCAACTCATAACAACCCTATGTAAAACAGAAAAAAAACACTGCCCAGCCTTGTGCCATCCTCACAATCATTGCTGTGTTTGAGCCTTTGCTTTCAGCCAATGTGTCAGTCCATCTCATTGAGGGACTTCCTCTTTTTCGCTGGCCCTCTACTTTACCAAACATGATGTCCTTCTGCAAGGACTGGTCTGTCCTGATAACATGACCAAAGTATGTGAGACAAAGTCTTGCCTTCCTTGCTTCTAAGGAGCTGTTATGGATTGAATTGTGCCCCTCTCCCAAAAAACAAATGTGTGTCAACTTGGCTAGGCCATGGTTCCCAGTATTGTGTGATTGTCTACAATTTTGTCTTCTGAAGTGATTTTCCTATGTGTTGTAAATCGTACTTCTGTGATGTTAATGAAGTAGGATTAGCGGCAGTTATGTTAATGAAGACTCAATCTACATGATTAGATTTTGTCTTAAGTCAATCTATTTTGAGATATAAAAGAAAGAAGCAAGCAGTGAGACACATGGGGACCTCATACCACCAAGAAAGCAGCACCAGGAGCAGAGTGTGCCATAGGACCCAGGGTCCCTGCTCCAAAGAAGCACCCAGACCAGGGAAAGATTGATGACAAGGACCTTCCCCCAGAGCCGACAGAGAAATCCTTCCCCTGGAGCTGGCAACCTGGATTCGCACTTCTAGCCTACTAGACTGTGAGAGAATAAATTTTTCTTTGTTAAAGCCATACACTTGTGTTTCTATTACAGCAGCACTAAATAACTAAGACAGGAGAATTCTAGCCGTACTTCTGCCAGAAGAAGATTTGTTAATTCTTCTGGCATCCATGATGTATTCAATATCCTTTGCCAACATCAGAATTTGAAGGCATGAATTCTTCTTCAATCTTCCTTATTCATTATCCAGCTTTCGCATGCAAAAAGGCAATTGAAAACACCATGGCTTGGGTAAGGTGCACCTTAGTCCTTAAAATGACATCTTTGCTTTTTAACACTTTAAAGAGGTCTTTTGCAGCAGATTGGCCCAATACAATGCATCATTTGATTTCTTGACTACTGCTTCCATGGACATTGACAGGGGATCCAAGTAAAATGAAATCCTTGACAACCTCAATCTTTTCTCCATTGATCATGATGTTGTTTATTGGTCCAGTTGTTAGGATATTTTCCTTATGTTGAGGTGTAATACAAACTGAAGGATGTAGTTTTTGATGTTCATCAGTAAGTGCTTCATGTCCTTTTCCCTTTCAGCAAGCAAGTTTGTGTCATCTGCATCATATCGCAGGTTGTTAATAAGTCTTCCTCTAATCCTGATGCTATATTCTTCCTCATATAGTCCAGCTTCTTGAATTATTTGTTCAGCATACAAATTGAATAAGTATGATGAAAGGCTACAACCCTGACATACACCTTTCTTGACTTTAAACCATGCAGTATCCTCTTGTTTTGTTCAAATGACTGCCTCTTGGTCTAGGTACAGTTTTCTCATGAGCACAATTAAGTGTTCTGGAATTCCCATTCTTCCCAATGTTATCCATAATTTATTATGATCCACACAATCAACTGCCTTTGCATAACCAATAAAACACAGACAAACAGCTTTTTATTCTCTGCTTTCAGCCAAGATTCATCTGACATCAGCATTAATGTCCCTTCTTCCACGTCTTTTTGTGAATCCAGCTTGAATTTCTGGCAGTTACTTGTCCATGTACTGCTGCAATTGCTTTTGAATGATCTTCCACAAAATTTTATCTGGGTAAGATATTGTTCGATAATTTCTACATTCTGTTGGATCACATTTCTTTGGAATGGGTACAAATACGGATCTCTTCCAGTCTGTTGGCTAGGTAGCTGTCTACCAAATTTCTTGGCATAGATGAGTAAGCACCTCCAGCACTGAATCCATTTGTTGAAACATCTCGATTAGTATTCCATCAATTCCTGGACTCTTGTTTTTCACCAATGCCTTCAGTGCGGCTTGGACTTCTTCCTTCAGTACCATTGGTTCTTGTTCATATGCTACCTCCTAAAATGGTTGAATGTTGACCAGTTCTTTTTGATACACTGTATTCCTTCCATCTTCTTTTGATGATTCCTATGACGTTTAATATCTTCCCTGTAGAACCCTTCAATATTGCAACTCAAGACTTGAATTTTCTCTTCAGCTATGTCAGCTTGAGAAATGCTGAGCATGTTCCTCCCTTTTCATTTTCTAACTCCAAGTCCTTGCACATTTCATTATAATACTTAGTCTTCTCGAGCTGCCTTTTGAATTCTTCTGTTCAGCTCTTTTGCTTTGTTTCTTCCTTTTTTTCTTTAGCTACTCTAAGTTCAAGAACAAGTTTGAGAGTCTTCTGACATTCATTTTGGTCTTTTCTTTCTTTTCTGTCTTTTTAATGACGTTTTACTTTCTTCATGTATGATGTCCTTTATGTCATCCCACAACTCATCTGGTTTTCAGTCATTAGTGTTCAATGTGTCAAATCTATTCTTGAGACGGTCTCTAAAGTCAGATGGCATATAGTCAAGGTCATACTTTGGCTCTTGTGGACTTGTTTCTAATTTTCTTCAACTTCAACTTGAACTTGCATATGAACAATTGTTGATCTGTTCCATAGTCATCCCCTGGCCTTGTTCTAACTGATGATATTGAGCTTTTCCATTGTCTCTTTCCACAGATGTAGTCGATTTGATTCCTGTGTATTCCATCTGGCAAGATCCACAAGTACAGTCAACGTTTATGTTATTGACAAAATGTATCTGCAATGAAAAAGTCATCCATCTTGCAAAATTCTATCATACGATCACCAGCATTGTTTCTATTACCAAGGACATATTTTCCAACTACCAATCCTTCTTCTTTGTTTCCAACTTTTGAATTCCAATCACCAGTAATTATCAATGCATCTTAATTGCATGTGTGATTAATTTCAGATTGCTGAAGTTGGTAAAAATCAATTTCTTCATGTTTGGACTTAGTGGCTGGGTGGATAAATTTGAATAATAGTTGTATTAACTGGTCTGCCTTGTAAGCATATGGATATTATCCTATCACTGACGTCCCATGAGTCTGTCAGTTTGTTATACTGTGGTGGTTTGTGTGCTACTGTGATGCTAGAAGCTATGTTACCAGTAATTCAAATACCAGCAGGGTCACCCATGGTGGACAGGTTTCAGCTGAGCTTCCAGACCAAGACAGACTAGGAAAAAGGACCTGGTAGTCTACTTCTGAAAAAATTAGCCAGTGAAAATCTTATGAATAGCAGGGAAACATTGTCTGATATAGTGTTGGAAGATGAGCCTTTCAGGTTGGGAGGCACTCAAAATACAACTGGGGAAGAGCTGCTGCCTCAAAGTAGAGTCGACTTTAATGATGTAAATGAAGTCAAGCTTTTGGGATCTTCATTTGCTGATGTGGCACTACTCAAAATGAGAATAAACAACTGCAAACATCCATCAATAATAGGAACATGGGGATGCGTGAAGTATGAATCTAGGAAAATTGGAAGTGGTCAAAAATGAAATGGACCATGTAAAGCTCAATATCCTAGGTATTTTGAGCTGAAATGGAGCGGTATTGGCCATTTTGAATTGGACAGTCATATGGCCTACTATGCATGGAATGACAAATTGAAAAGGAATGATATTTCATTCATCGTCAAAAGGAACATGGATTGGATTGAGTCCCCCAAAAAGATATGTTGAAGTCTTAACCCGTGTACCTGTGAACGTGACACTGTTTGGAAATAGACTTTTCTTTGTGTTATGTTAATGAAGCCATATCTGAGTAGGTTGGTTCCTAAATCTAATCCCTTCTGAGTGGCATCTTAAAAAAGAAAAAATAGACACAGAGACTCACAAGGGGAAGACACCTTGTATCTACAAGCCCAAGAATGCCAAGGATTGCTGGCAGCAACTAGAAGCTGAAAGAGACAAAGAAGGACCTTCCTCTAGAGCCAACTCCCTGAATTCAGACTTTTAACCTCCAGAACTGTGAGAAAATAAATTTCTGTTCTTTGTAGCTATCCAATACCATCTGTTATTGATCATATGCTACCTCATGAAATGGTTGAACATCGACCAATTCTTTTCGGTAGAGTGACTCTGAATTCCTTCCATCTTCTTTTGATTCTTCCTGCAATGTTCCAATATATTTTCCCTGTAGAATCCTTCAATATTGCAACTCCAGGCTTGAATTTTTTCTTCAGTTCTTTCATCTTGAGTAACACCAAGTTTAAAATATTCTTTGAAATAGCACTTCTTATGTCACTTTCTTACCAACCCCCTGCAAATGTCTGCTAGACATTCTTTTCTTATGAATAAAAGAAACCCCTTAGAGTGATCCCCAAGGCTCTTTCTCATGAATTCCACCTCCACATTCTTAGTGATATCTTATGCACCCTTGTTGCTCCTCACTCTACACACAATCCTGCTATACAACTTTTGATATGACCATATCATACCTGTATGTGCCTTTGAAAAAGAATGTAGTTAAGAGTATGGAGAATCAGGTATAAGGTCGATAAAAGTGTAAAAGAAGGCAGCATCTCTGAAGGGCAATTGACTAGTAACTGTTAAAATTTTAAAGGCACACTTGTTTTTCGTAATTCTACTTTTAGGAGTACATCCTAAGAGAAGGGCAAAAGATGTAGAAAAAACATTTGAACAAAGATGTGCTTTTCAACAATTACAAGGTAGGAAGGGAGACAAGGGGAAATGAGGTAGGGATTAGAGGGAAGAGAAGGGAGGCGGGCAGAGTGAACAGAGGAGAGGTTGGATAGAGAGAAGTAGAAAAGAATGAGAGGAAGAGAGAGAGATCCTAGCTTCTTCTCAACTTTTCCTCCTGGGAGATTCTAGCAGGATGGTAAAATCTTCAAACCTCTGGTATTGGTTCATACAAATGTTAAGGATAATTATCCTAAAGTAAAATGTAGTAAATTATAAGGTTATACAAGTAATAAATGTTTTTCTGATTCCTTTTTGCAGTAGTTAGCACAATGGAAAATATTGTTGAGTTTGCCCAACAAATACATAGTCTACAACTACTCTGTGCCAGACACTGTTCTAGGCACAGGGGCTACAGTGATGAACCAGGGAGATGAGCCCTCACTGAGTTTACATCCTCATGAGGGCCAGCATCTAACACTGCCTTGACATGCTTCATTAGACAGACATTAGTCTGAAATAACTAAAACAATACACAGACCTCCAGCCCAATGGCTTACTTCTGAGTTGCAGCTTTGTCATCAGCTCAATTATGCTTTGTGAGCCCCTCACTGCTCACCTTCTAATCCAGAGTCAAATCTTTGTCCTCTGAGCTCCTTCACAGTCAGTGTCTCTGCCAATCTTTGGCTAATTAACTCCCAAGAAAGAGCATGTCACACCACTGCTCAGCCAATGCTACAATATTCAAAATAGGAATTGTGGTGACAAATCTTCCAATGACAAAGCCCTAGAAAGTCAGCAAAATTCTCTCACAAGAGAGACAGAGAGAAAGTCAAACCAAGCACAGCCACCTGTCGGCAGAGAAAGCACTAGATATGGAGCTTGCTCTGGGGCTCAGGAACTGTGACACTGTCTGGCATCAGCTGATTAGGGACCTGGCATTAGGCTGTGACTGAGATCTTGTCAAGGAAAAGCAACAGGGAGTAACTTGAGGTTCACTCTTCTAAGAGTCCAGCTGCTTAGAAACATCAGTCAATCACCCACTCTCTGCCATCACCACCTGCTCACCTGGATTCAGTATTAGAAGTACTGTGTCTACCCCAGAATGGAGAGTTGGCAGGAAAAAGGGGCCAAAACCCACAAATCATGGGTGTGGAATGTACTGGCTTTTGACTGTGCTCCCTGGGTCATACATATGTGTGGTAATAAAATTAGGGTCCTAATTAAGCTGAAGGGAGCCCTGCTGGCACAGTGGTTAAGTGCTTGGCTGCTAACCAAAAGATCAGCGGTTAGAACCCGCCAGTTCTCCGTGGGGGAAAGGTGTTGCAGTCTGCTTCCATAAAGATTACAGCCTAGGAAACCCCGTGGGCCAGTTCTACTCTGCCCTATAGAGTTGCTAAGTTTAGCTCTTCATTTAGAAAATCACTATCGCTTCCTAACTGGTTTTCCATCTCCAAGTGTCATCTTCTTTTTCTGATCAATTCTAATTCTAATGACTGGCAAATTATTGTTCCTGAAGCACATCTCTGTTCATGTAACATTCAGATTCACAAAAAAATGTTTTGATGGATCCACGTAGCCTACATATTAAATTCTAATAACTTCAAACCCATCATCCTAATATTATTCTCTACTACTCTCTTGTTCAAACTATTCTTGACAATCAAACTCATCTTTACACAGTGTCCATTTTTTCCTGCTTCCATTCATTTGTTTCTACTGCTTTTTCCATTTGAAGGGTCCTTCCTGAAATCACTGCTCGTCCAAATCCTACCTACCTGGAAGGCCCAGTTTGAAGACCATCCTTATATCAAAATCTTTTCTGATCTTCCCTCCCATCAATCTCTACTCACACCCCAAATTGCAAAATAATGAAAGAATGAGAGTTGAGAGAATTATTTATCTGTATCTCTCTCATAATGATTTATAAATGTCTTGCATCACCGATTCTTGAATAAGATTCTTAAAAACCAAATTTCTCTGATTTAACTTTGCATTCCCTATAAGATTTAACACAGAGCTGTGTACACAGTAAATACTCAAAAACCGTATGCTGATTGAATGAATCCTTGGTTGAATTCCCAACTTCTCCCAGGATGTGTAGGCACATTCCTAACTTCCAGTAAAAGTTAGTGCTTTTGGACCTTGATTTTTTTTTTCAGAAAAAGGGATTCCTATGGGTGATGCTATCGAAGTATTCTTTAATGTATATTGTGACCTTAATACTATGTTTTCTAGTTAATCAAAGATGTACTTACTATAAATATGAAGTCACATTTATTAATATTCAATACTGGCAGACAAACATCAGATTTCTTAGGATCAGAAATTTGACTTCTGGCCAAGTAGAATTGTACTAGTTGAATAACCTTAAGAATTTCTTGTTAATGGAAAATTACTCTACAAAAATAAAAGCAGTCTGAAGGATTTTGAGAAGGTATGGACCCAGCTGCCATCTTCCCTCCAAAGGCCTTTGGTGAACAACAAATGCAGCCGTGTGGAAAGAATCAGTAAAGAAAATGTCAAACAAATATTCAAGATATTTATACGTTTCTCCCAGAAATCCTAAATGCTTTGCATGATTCAGCTAATAATTCATTAAAATGGATTGTACTGAGCATTTCATAACCTATTTTATCCCTCTCCTGTCTGTCTAAATTCACTCCTTTGTGATAACCAAATGTTTTCCACTTTGGTCATTTTATAAAATTTTGTTTGGTGCTTTACTCCCTAAGTAAAGAATACAAGTGAGTATTAACATGGATTTGATTGGTATAGCTGACACTGAAATCTATGTTCCTTGAATATTTACTTTTGATAGTGGGATTTAAATCTTTTACTTTCTTTTGCCTTAAGTCAACAAAACAGTGAGCATTACTTTGAGCAAAGCATGCTGACTGGTGGTGGAGGATACAAAAGTGAACGAGATAATGTTCTTGCCCTCAGAGAGACAGCAATCCAGTAACAAATATGACAACACATGAAGAAAGTCAACTCAGTATACAGCTTTTTAAACAGGTTTGAATCCTTCCTCTGTCATTTAGTAATTATGTGACCTTGAGCAAATAATTTCCTTCAGTATCAGGTTTTTTATCTATGAGAGGGAAATAAAAATAGTGACCTAGGCGAAATTGGTATAGCTAGAGACAATATGTGTGAACAACTGTTAAATTACTCCTAAGGCCCCTCAAAATTGGAGATATTATAATTTATCTCATTTGAGAGCTAGAGTTCACCTTGTTCTGGAGATTTGAATAAAATGCTAGAATACCCGATCCCATGTGAAGAAAACCCAGCATCTCTCATAATGTCTTTTGGAAACTGAATTTTGTTTGGGTATAGGACTTCTTTCAACTTCTTGTTTTCAGATTTCTCTTCGCACTTATATCTCCGGATTGTTCCCTTTTTGAATCCACATTAACCTACATGTGGAACCCAGTTTTATTTCCTAGATTTCCTCTAAAAACTACTCCTACCAGGCTTAAGCATAAAATATTCAGGGAGTGATAAAATCACATTAAAGCATCACAGAGGAGGTAATTAGAAATCACTATTCTTAAAGTTGCTTCAGACCTTCCCATCATGGAGACATAACAGATCATCTCTTCTCAAACTCTACCTTATTGTTCTGCTGTTACTTTTTGTCTCTTACCTTCATCCTCTTGTCTTCTCCCTAGTGGACTCATCTTTCAACCACCAAAGTGACTGTTCATTTATATGCAATGCAATTTAGTTTTCTTCTTTTCCTTCCCAACAATACCCTAAGGATTCTACTTCTCCAACCAAAATGGACATGTTATCAGGAGGGACCAGTTCCTGGAGAAGGACATCATGCTTGTAAAGTAGAGGGTCAGTGAAAAAGAGGAAGACTAAATGAGATAGACTCACACAGTGGCTGAAACAATGGGCTCAAGCATAACAACGATTATGAGGATGGCATATGGCAGTATATATATAAAAACCCATTGCCATCAAGTCAATTCCAACTCATAGTGTCTTAGGCTGGGTTCTCTAGAGAAGCAAAACCAGTAAAGCATATAAATATATATAGAGAGAGATTTATATCGAAGAAACAGCTCACATGATTGTAGAGGCTGAATTTCCCAAGTCTGTGGATCAGGATAGAATCTTCTCTCAATTCATGTAGCCCCAGGGGCTGGGGAACCCAAGATCAGCAGGTCAGAGAGCAGGGCTCCTGCTCACAGGCTGTGAAGATCAGCAAATCCCAAGATCAGCAGAGAAGTTGATAGCTCAAGCCCCAAAAACTGGAGGTCAGACAAACGAGACAGCTGTAGGATCCAGAGCAAGCAAAAAGCCAGAATATCTGCTTATATTCAGTTGTAGGCCACACCCCGAAGGAAACTCCCTTTGAACTGATTGGCTACTTACAGCAGATTCCATCATGGGAGTGACCACATATAAACACTGAGAATCATGGCCCAGCCAAGCTGACACACAATCTTAACCTTCACACATAGTGACCTTATAGGACAGAGTTGAGCTGCCTCACAGGATTTCCAGGGGTGGCTGGTGGATTTGAACTGCCAATCTTTTGGTTAGCAGTCAAGCTTTTAACCTCTATTCCACCAGGGGCCCACATATATGTATGTATGGATGAATGTTCTTTTTAGTTATTCGTTTTAGTTGTTTCTAATGTGATGATAAATCTACTCCCTGTTCCTCCACTTTGGCTAGAAGTGCCCAACATGGTCATTTTGCAACACAGATTGTATCTTGCCCTCTCCTTAACCCTGTTTTAGAGCTTTCAGCAGTATCTCGTAGCTATTAGGGTAAAGAATAAAATACTTAATACAGCCTTCAAGCCCCTGCCTATCTTTCTTCTACTTCTCATCTAGAACTCAATTGGATCATCTTTTCCAGAAAGTATATTTTTCTGACTCTTTACTCCAGGATAGATCAAGTTCTTTTATAACATGTAATTATAGGATTTATGTTTCCTTTATTTCGTGTACCTTGCTCAATTTGTAATTATACATTCATTATGGTGATTATTTGACTAGTGTCTGTTTTCCTCAACAGACTACAAGCATAAGTAGGGACTGTGTTCATTTTGACTAAACATGGTATTCTCAATTTGTATCAAAGTGATAAGCAAAATATTTGTTGAATGAGTTAATGGTTCTTCAGCACCTACCAAAGCTAGATATGTGAATTTCAAAACTACTTTCGTCACTGGAAGAAAGAACGTTAGGTAACATTTCTAAAGCAGACCATGTAGTATGAAAAAAAAGAAGGAAAAGAGGAAGGAGAAGGTGCTGAAGGCTAAATATTGACACGGTGGTTCCAGAAACACAGGATTTTCAAATACTTTTCATTTACTTCCAGGGAATTGTTTTTATCTTCGTTTCTGCTTTGTTTCTATCCTTGAGTAACTGTAGTTTTTGTGGTTCCTCTGTATCACTGCATTTCTATATAGTGACAAAACTAGAGGTAGCACATTTTAACATGCTATTAACCAACAATGTTCTCTTGGACATGCAAGAAAGTGCAGAGGAAATAAACTAGAAATGAGTATCTTGGTAGGAAGAATAATCCAAAAAATAAGAGTACATGTGGGAATAAAATCAATGTTTAAATACCTTTCCCACAAGTTTATGTTTTTGTGTGTAAAAAAAAAAAAGCTATGATTCAAAAGTTCATCAGGATTCTCCATACTATATTATGTTGTTGTATTATGTTATATCATATCATATGGCATTATAATATATTATATTACATATAGCATATTATATATAGTTAGATTGCTATGTGTGTGTGTAGTGTGTGTCTGTGTGTTCATCAGGCATTAGTGCAACAGGCATTCACAAAACAAAACCTTATTGTTAAAACAATGGAGTTCTTACTTAGGTATTTCTAAAGGTATCAGAGCAGCACCAGCTTTATTTGTAGAGAAATACTGAGCAAAACTAGAATCAAATGTATGATTCAGCCATGTGGAGTCTCTGAACCACAGGACAGAAATGTGTCTGTGAGTCAATGCAGATGAGTGAGCAGTTGACATTTTAAGAGGTTTCCTTCTGTTGATCAGCATGTGAATTCAATTTCTTTCCACAGATTTGCCTGCATTTGTTTGTGAAAGAAAATAGCCTTTTAGATAAAATGTGGACTTCATAGTACAAGAAAGCAACATCTGGAGTCTTAGCTGGAAGCAACGCAGGCCTAGGCAGTTTGGTGGTGTCCAGTGGGGACCAACCAAAGAGATCTGGCAAGTGGCCCTGCGTGCCACCACCAACAACATATGTTTACACGGTAATGAATGTCAGGCTCATTTAGAATGAATCTGCATCCATCAATATCAAACAGTTAGCAGAATGCATTTAGTCTGTAAATGACCCTTGGGATAACAGAGAAACTTGAACTACATTTCCCATTCAACTTCCAAAGCCTAATAGAAGGGAAAATATGACAATACAAAAAAGTTTGAGCTGAAACTCATTGTTCTTATGGATGCCTAGAGTAGCCTTGTGATTTATCCAAAAACTCACTACAAAGAGTGATATTGAATGGTGGGGGAAATCAAGGGGGTAGGAGGAGATGGAGTAGTGAGAAAAGGATCTCCCTTTTAAGGAAGGATAGGATGTGTTGTGGTACAAGCCTGGATTCAGTCTCAATTTTACCACCAATTACATGGAGTGAGTCACTTCACTTCTATGAACCTCATTGTCCTCATCTATAAATTATTAGGTTCCATTAGATGAGCTTTAAAGCCACCTGCAACTCTGAAGTTTGATGTTTCAGCATAGAAATGACTTGTGCATATAGTATCGATGGAAATTAACTATTTCATCTTTATGAATTGTACAGATGACAAGGATTATCCCCTGTATCAGCCAAAGACCCTCCAGAAAACATTGTCACATTCAAAGGGGTAATTAAAAGGAGTCAGTAAAGGGATTCCTTAGAGAGAGGTGGGCAAGGTTATAGGAAACTGATGTGTCTGTGAGACATCCCCTCTCACCACCACTAGCAACAGAAGGCTTGAAGGAGCTAGGGAGGGAGTTTTTCCTAACAAACAAACATGTGAGTAGGAAGAAGAGGTGGAGGTGGTGTGGGTAATGCTTAAACTTTCTCTCCTCTGCCCTTTTCAATGTCAAATTTTCCATGAGCCTTGTAGCCCTGGCAAACAGTGAAAGATAAATCTCCTCATCCTTTGTGTCCAGAAAATGGTTTGCTGCAAAGAACCGCCCTTCCCCATATGACTTAGATAAGACTGATGGATGTTCTGTGTTGACCTATGACAAGACCCTCCAATATCCTGTTCTTGGCTTCCTAAAAATTACTTGAACTACATGTCCCAACCAATCAATCAGGAAAAAAAAATGTTTGTTAAACTTAAACATTGGTTAAGTTTCTCTCCTTTTCCCAGGTTCTTGAACTTTGACCACCCTCAGCCTGAGCCAGCATACAGTCCCTCATTAAGCATCCCTCCTGAAAATAGGCTGAACTCAGAATAAAAATTCTCTGATTTACTATTCGGCCATCCCACCCTTTCACCCCACTTTTCCACACCTGGTTCTTTCTAGCCTTATTTACTCTTATCTCTAAAAGAAAACAATTTCTGCCTAACTCTTGAGATACTCGCTGATGTTACGCTCAGAGTGTTTTTCCTATTGCAGTAGTTCCTTCCCACCCTTGCAATAATCCTTTCTGAATAAGACCTCTTTCTATCTGTCTGGAGTCCCTGGGTCATGCAAAAGGTTAACAAGTCTGACTGCTAACCGAAAGTTTGGAGGTTCAAGTCCACCAAGAGGCACCTCAGAAGAAAGGCTTGGTGATCTACTTCTGAAAAATAAGCCATTGCAAATACTATGGAGCAAAGTTCTACTCCGATACACATAGGGTCACCATGAGTTGAAAATGACTCAGTGGCAACTGGTATCTAAGTCTGGATTTGTTTTAAAACCTCAATCTCCTCTTGTGATAGATCTAACCAGTATCCATAGGACAAGACATCCCAGAAGATGCAGCTAGTAGAGATCAGCCTCAACCAGGTCACAGAGGCTAGTGGAGCATACAACCGAAAAAAACCCACATCTGTTGCTGTAGAGTCAATTCTGACTCATACCGACCCTACAGAACAGAGTAGAACAAAAAGATGAAGCATATCACCCTTTCAGCTCTAACACATGTTTTACTTTAAGAATTTAATGAGAGGGCAGAACAAGTTGGTGAAGTGAGTTGTAGCTCCCATTTATCCCCTAGCAACTAACCCACTGAACAATGAACAAAAATAAGCATAGACTGAGATCTCAGAACTCCAAGGGCAGCTGAAGTGTTGGAAAGTTGAAGTGAGTCCAGAAACTGGGGAAAAGAGGAGCAGGGGGCAGCACAGAAGCTGGGAGAACCTAGCTGCTAGCATCTGGAACATTCACTCACTGCAGTCATTTTGGGACGGGGTTGAGCAATACCCCAAACAAAGAACACAGAGCAGGAGCTAAACTGAGGAATCTGTAGCCTAATTTTTAAGGCTGTGCAGATTGGCCATGGGCACTCACAAATCACGCACTTAGGAAGGTATGAAATGAAACTGTGGAACTGCTGGATAGTGCTGTTGAATCTCACTGAAATCCCAGACAATGGGCACTAGGACCAGGAGGAGCTGAAAAGTCACCAGAACGAGAACAAGGGGGATACTTCAGATGAACAGCATAGAAGGAAACCACTGACTCCCTGACCCAATGAAACATTCCTGGGAAAGTCGCATGAGGTTGCCCATGAAGGAAAGACATAAAGCACTCCCCACTTTTGCCAAAGGAAAGCCGAACACCACTGCTTATGGCAGGGGCTGCTGCCAGCTAAAATCCCCCCTGCATGCATACTGAACTCCAGAAGGCAAGCACCCAGAACTGAATCTCTACAGAAAAAAAAAAAAAAAAAAAAAAAGCCTGAGGTTAAGAGTGCCCTCTAGTGGCTCTTAGGAGAATATAAAAACCCAAAACCAAACTCATTGCCCTGAAGTCGATTCCAATTCATAGCGACCCTACAGGACAGAGTACAACTGCCGTGTAAGGTTTCCAAGGAGCAGCTGGTGGAATCAAGCTATTGACCTTTTAGTTAGTAGCTAAGCTCTTAGGTGAATACAGCAGAACTGAATCAAGTATAACTAGAAAATTTTCCCACAAAAATCAGAAAATAAAATTTAAAGCATTTCAAAAAAAGATATCAAAATGGCCCTAGTTCAACAAAAAAAAATTAATGAAACACACAAAATCACAAGAGAAGGAGGACCAATTAAAAGGAAAACATGAAAAAGAAGAAATGTCTTCTATGGAGGACAGGTTAATGCAAAAAATTGAAAACACTCAGACAATGGCGCTAAATGTTTAAAGAAAGCAAAAAGCACACAAAAAAACAAAGTTACAGAGATCAGGAAACAAATGGAGGAACAAAATGAGAAACTCTACAAGGAAATTGAAAACATCAAAAAAAAAAAAAAAAAAAAACCCAAAGAAAACAACTGGAACTGAAGAATAAAGCAACTAATTACAGAAATCAAGTGAAATACTCAACAATAGAGTTGAACAGACAGACGATAGAATAAGTGAACTAGAAGACAGAATAACTTAATTTATCAAGTCTCAAGAAAAACAAAAGAAATGAAGAAGGAAAAGTGAGCAAAGCCAATGGAAATATGGAATTCAATTAAAAGTTTAGCATTAGAATTACTGGAATTCCAGAGCACCATGAAATTTTCCCAGACCTGCACAGAGAACCAAGCTTGCAAATATAGGAAGCTGCACAAACCTCAATTAGAAGAAACAAAATCAACTCCCTGCCACGTCCTACTAAAATTTCTGAACCAAAGACAAGGAAAGAACTCTGAAAGCAGTGAGAGAAAAACACAGTATAACATACCAAGTTTCCTTCAAAAGAATCAGTGCAGATTTCTC
The DNA here is from genome assembly GCA_030035585.1 of Dugong dugon. Taxonomy (NCBI): domain Eukaryota; kingdom Metazoa; phylum Chordata; class Mammalia; order Sirenia; family Dugongidae; genus Dugong; species Dugong dugon. The sequence continues at coordinate 94,615,072 of CM057465.1, forward strand.
ACCAGAAACTCTAGAGGCCAGAAGACAATGGAGCATCATACATAAAAAACTGAATGAAAACAACTGTCAACCAAGAATTCTTTACCGAACAAAGCTGACATTCAAAAATGAGGGGGAGACTTCTGGCAACATGGTGCTCTAGGCAGAAGCACCACGCTGTCCCTCCACAGCAAAGATCTGAAAAACTAAACCAAACAGAGAAACAGCAATCCTGAAATCCTAAACATCAAATGAAGAGATAAAGAACTCAGCCAAGCACCAAATGGAATAAGAAACTGACAGAGAACAAACAGCGAGAAGACTTACATGGAGAGGTCCCCTATCAGCTAATGCAGCATGGATCCGCCATCTTGGGCTCCTATCACAGACCAGCAAATAGGGTGTACGAGAAAGCAGCTTCATGGAGCTTCCAGCAGGAGACAGAACAACCGGTAACTGGTGATATACGCTTTCCCACCCCACACCCCTCTTCACCCCTGCTCGGTCTCCTCTGCTTCCTGCGGCCACAGTTTCTTGGCCAGGAAGCACCGGCTGCTTCGATTCCACCTGCCCACACCAGCTAGCTCCCTGAGTGCCACTTGTAGGCTGCTGGTGTTGCTTTTTTCTGCTTCTTTTGATTTTTTCTTTACCTCTCACCACCTACCTCCCCCTCCTTTCGCTCAAATACCTGGCTCCGTGTGCCATCTTTGCTTCTTCCTGATGGGCTGTGGAGCTCCGTTCAAGTGTGGAACCACTTCCCGGTCTGTGCTGCCATGCTGGTGGGATACTGGGGCTTTTTGTTTATTTGTTTGTTTTCAATTATTTGTTTGTTTTCTTTTTCTTTTCTTGAGTTGGGAGCCCTTTCTGGCCGGGTGGTGCTGCGCGGCTTGGGACCTACCCCGTCAGCTTGCGCAGATAAGCAGAGGGACCCCTGAGGGCATTTCTTTTTTCATGTTTTTTTTTTTTTTTTCTGTTTTTTGGGAGGGTTTTCTTGTTCTTTTTTTAAAACTTGTTTTGTTTTCTTTTCCCTCTTTTTCCCTTTTTGTCTTTCTTCATCCCTCAGTTTCTCATCTCTTTATACCTGCCTTCTCTTCCTGTCCCCTGAATACCTGGCACTGAATACCTCTACGCCTTCTAGCCAGGCTGCACTTCAACACCTGGGAACAACTTTCCCAAACATTGTAGCTGTACCAGTGGGATCCCTGGGAGCTTTGCTGTCCTTTTTTCTTTCTAATTTTTATTTATTCATTCTTTTCTTTTTCTTCTCCCCTTTTTGTTTTTCTCCATTTCATAGTCTCTCAACTTTCCACTCCAATGGCAAGCTCCCCTAGCACTCTTCTTTGTTTGTTTCTATGTTTTTGGCTCCTGTTCCTCTCCCCTCTCTCCCATACCCATCTTAGCTCCACACATCACAATCTTCCCCCTCCATCCTGCCGACCTGCACTGTATGCTTAACATCACACCACCAAGCAGCATAGGCACAGCCTACCAGAACCTGCCCTGCACTGATTATCGACCCACCCTGGCGGCTGTAGTAAGTGCCACAAACAACCCATCGCAGCAACTCCTCTTCAGCTATACCTGCCCTGCTGTACCATATCTGAGCAACTGACCCTGCAAATTGGAGAAGGAGGTGAAAAGTATCATGCCTAAAGATGAGCACACAATAAAGAACACACAGCCCGCCTGCTCAGACATAGCCAAATTAAAAAAAACAAAAGAAAAAGCCACAGGAAAAAACAAACAAATATACAATCAATAAATGAGAACAATAACTAATGAATGCCCTGAAGACAGCAGACAATAACAAAACGTTTACAAAAACAGGACAGGATGGTTCCAGTAGGTGTCAAAAATAAAATGCCAGATGACTTTCCAGTAGAAAAGCTACTAGAACTACCTGATAGGGAATTCAGATCGCTAATACTCAGAATTCTCCAAGAGTTGAAGCAAAAAGCAGACAAAAATGAGGAAAAAAATAGACAAATTCATGGAAAAGGTGGACAAATTTATGGAAAATTCAGAAAAAACAATGGAAGAATTCAGGAAAATAATGCAGGAACAAAATGCCAAAATAAAGTCACAACTAGAAATTATACAGAAACAACAATTAGAAATACAGAAGATAAACAACAAGATTTCAGAAATGGACAGAGTCATAGAAGGGCTGAGGAGCAGATTTGAAATGGTGGAAGACAGGATCAGTGGAATTGAAGACAAACACTTGGATACAACTCTGTTTGAGGAAAACTCAGAAAAAAGAATGAAGAAAAATGAAGAGACCCTGAGAATTATGCGGGATACAATCAAAAGCAAAAATCTGAGAGTGATCGGAGTCCCAGAACAGGGGGAGAAAACAGAAGACACAGAGAGGATCACTGAAGAATTGCTGACAGAAAACTTCCCCAATATCATGAAAGATGAAAAGCTGACCATCCACTCATCCCTTCGGGAGCAAGGGAGAATGAAGAGAACAGGATACAAGGAAAAGTTTAGTCCGAAGGACTAATGGACCACATTTACCATGGCCTTCACCAGACTGAGTCGGGTACAGCCAGATGGTGCCCGGATACCACCACTGACTGCTCTGACAGGGATCACACAGAGGGTTCTGGACAGAGCTGAGGAAGGATATCGAACAAAATTCTAACTCACAAAAAAAAGACCAGATTTACTGGCTTAGGGGAGACTGGGGAAAACCTGAGAGTATGGCCCCCAGATACCCTTTTAGCCCAGTGGTGAGGTCACTTCCGGGGTTCACCATTCAGCTAGGGAGTGGGCAGCCCCATAGAACCAAATGGGACTGGTGAGGCACAGCAGTCCAGGGACAAAGGCTAGAAGGCAGAGGGGGACAGGAAAGCTGGTGATGGGGAACCCAAGGTTGAGTAAGGATAGTGTTGATGTGTTGTGAGGTTGTTAACCATTGTCATGGGACAACATGTGTACTAGCTGTTTGATGAGAGACTGTTTTGATCTGTGGACCTTCATCTGGGGTGAGAGTGGCAGCGCAATTGGAGGAGCATGGTGTATCTTTGGCTATGTGTGTTTTCACCAAAAAAAAAAAAAAAAGAGGGTCGAGAGGGGAGGGGGTTGACGTGTCACGGGGTTGTTGGCCAATGTCATGGAACAATATGTGTACTGCGGTTTGATGGGAGACTATTTGTTCTGTAGACCTTCACCTGAAGTACAATAAGAAAAAAGAAAAAAAATGGAAAAAAGAACAGCTGACCATCCAAGAAGCTCAACGAACCCCACAGGATAGACCCCAAAAGAAAATCACAAAGGCATATCATAATCACACTCACTAAAACCAAAGAGAAAAAAAGAATCCTGAAAGCAGCTCAAGAAAAACAAAAAGTCACATACAGAGGAGAAACAATAAGACTAAGCTCAGATTATTCAGCAGAAACCATGCAGGCAAGAAGGCAATGGGATGACATATATAAAACCTTGAAAGAAAAAAACTGCCAGCCAAGAATAATACATCCTGCAAAACTCTCCTTCAAATATGATGGTGAAATTAGGCCACTTCCAGATAAACAGAAATTAAGGGACCATGAAAAAACAAAACCAAACTTACAAGACTTATTAAAGGAAATCCTTAGATCTGAGAACAAACAATATCAGACCACGGGCTGAATATAGGACACAGGATTGTACTAGCCAGATACAAACCTAGGAAATGAACTCTTAAAGACTAAGCAAAACCAAAAGAATTACAAAAGGGAACCAGAGAGGTTAATCTGTAACTGACAAAAAGCATCAGAAAAATAAAAGAGGGAATAAACAGTGAAGATATAGAACCTTCTAATGCAGAGGAAGTCAAGCGATACCAAGTAATAATAGACTGGTTCAAATCTAGGAAGATAAGAGTAAATTTCAAGGTAACCACAAAGAAAGTTAACAAACCTACTCAACAAAATAAAGAAGAAAAACATAAAGTCTCAGTAAAAACAAAACTTACAAAAACAAAAGAAATGAAAAAAATTCCACAAACAAAAGGAACTCAGCACAGGAGAGTAAGAGGAACAAAACTGGAGGACATCATGCTGAGTGAAATAAGTCAATCTCAAAAGGACAAATATTGTATGAGCCCTCTACTGTATAACTTATGTAAAAGTTTACACACAAAAAGAAACAATCTTTGTTAGTTACAAGTGATGCGGGGGTGGGGGATAAATAGGTAAGTGGTAACTTTGGTGAAGGGTAAGACAGTACACATTACTGGGGAAGCCAGCACAACTTGTACAAGGAAAGGTCATGGAAGCTCCATAGACACTTCCAAACTCCCTGCGGGACTGAATTGCTGGGTGGAGGGCTGTGGGGACTACAGTCATAGGGAACATCCAGCTCAATTGTCATAACACAGTTTATAAAGACAATGTTCTACGTTCTTCCTTGGTGAGTAGTGTCTGGGGTCTTAAAAGCCTGTGAGCAGCCATCTAAGATACTCCACTGGTCTCACCCCTTCAGGAGCAAAGGAGAATTAAGAGAACAAGATACAAGGAAAAGATTAGTCCAAAGGACTAATGGACACAGCTACCAAGGCCTCCACCAGACTGAGTCCAGTACAGCTAGATGGTGCCTGGCTACCACCACTGACTGCTCTGACTGGGATCACAAAAGAGGGTCCTGGACAGAGCTAGAAAAGGATGTAGAACAGAATTCTAGCTCATAAAAAAAGACCAGATTTACTGGCCTGACAGACTGGAGAAACCCCGAGAGTATGGCCCCCAGACACCCTTTTAGCTCAGTGGTGAAGCCCCTCCCAAAGTTCACCTTTCAGCCGGAGATTGGACAGCCTCATTAAAAAGAAAAAAAAAAAAAAAAAGGACTAATGAGGCACAGCAGTCCAGGGACAAGGACTAGAATGCAAGAGGGGACAGGAAAGCTGGTGATAGGGAACCCAAGGTTGAGAAGGGACAGTGTTGACATGTTATGGGGTTGTTACCCAATGTCATAGGGCAATATGTGTAGTAACTGTTTAATGGGAAAGTATTTTGTTCTGTAAACCTTCATTTAAAGTACAAAAAAAAAGAAAAGAATTTTCTATGTGAGATCAAATTCACAACAGCAACTCAAAAGTTTTGCTGGGAAGCCTAGGGGACAGTGAGCTGAAGATAATGGTGATGGAATAATTTTGAAAAGGATAGTGAGAATAGCAGCACAACTAGAAGAATGTAATCGATGTCACTGAATTGTACATGTAGAATCTTTCAAAATGGTGTAACTTTGGTTATGTATATCTTCACCAAAAAAAGTCCTCAAGGTCGAGAAGGGAGAGTGTTGACATGTCGTGGGGTTGTTAACCAATGTCATAAAACAATATATGTACTGACTGTTTAATGAGAAACTATTTGTTCTGTAAACCTTCATCTAAAGTACAATAAAAAACCAAAAAAAAAAAAAAAAAAAGTGAGAGGGGGAAATCAAGACATTCTCAAAAAAAAAAAAACAGAAGCTCTGGGAATTTGCCACTACCAGACCAGCTCTACAATTATTGCTCAAGAGAGTTCCTCAAATGGAAGGATGAGAACATTAAACAAATACTTGAATCTGTACACAGGGGGAAGAGAGAGAGAGAGAGAGGAGAGACATCCAAAAAACACAACAACACAAGTACATGATATTATCAGAGAATAAATTCAATAATATAATGCCACAAACAATATACAACATCAATATTATAAGCAATACAATCTTGATGTACAATGATGTTAATGGAGACTCACCAACAGAAATGGGAGAGTGAGGAGCATATCAGGAATAGATTTAATATGTTAAGGTTTCATGTTATCTGTTGTTCATATGTTAAATGTTGCTGCAATTGTAAGTCATATAATGTAATATATATGGTAAACACTAAGAAATCACTGAGAAAAAAAACACAGAAGAAGGAAGAAATCAAAAGGCTTATCAGAGGAAAGCAGCCAAACACACACAAAAAAAAGATATGAAACACTCAAAAAACAAATAGCAAAATGAATGAAGCAGACATTTCATTTTCAGTACTAACATTAAATGTCTAAATGGTCTAAACTCCCCATGCATTTATTAAAAAAACACGATCCATTCTTTTGCTATGTACAAGAAACACATCTTAGACATAAGGACACAAACAGAGCGAAAATAAAAGGATGGAAAAAATATATTTCATGCGACCAGGAAACAAAAAAGAGCACAATGGCAAGACTAACTATTAGATAAAATAGACTTTAAATCAAAATCTACTACAAGAGGCAAAGAAGGACATTACATAATAATAAAGGGTTAATCCAGTAAGAAGATGTAACAATTATAAATATATAAGCACTTAACAGCAGTGCTCCAAAATACATGAGACAAACACTGATTAATATGAAAGGTTAAATAGACAACTATACAACAATAGTAGGAACTTCAACAGAGCACTTTCAATTCTAGACAGACCATCTAGACAGAACATCTAAAAAGAAGAACACTAAGGACATTGAAAACTTAAATAAAACCATAAGGTAACTGGACCTAACAGACATATATAGAACACTCCACTCATCAACAGAACAATACACATTTTTCTCCAGCACACATGGATCATTTTTCAGAATAGACCATATGCTAGGACACAAAACAAGTCTCAACAAATTTAAAAAGATTGAAATCATACATAGCATCTTCTCAGACCATAATCATAAGAAACTGAAATCTACAACAGAAAAAATAAATAAATACATGGAAACTAAATAATACACAACTACAAAACTATTGGGTCATAGATGAAATTAAAAAACTCCTGGAATCAAATGAAAATAAAAACACAACATATCAAAACATTTAGGACACAGCAAAAGTAGTAACCAGAGAGAAATTCATAGCAATAAATACCTACATTAAAAAAGAAGAAAGATCAAAAATCAATAACTTAAACCAACAACTTGTACAAATAGGAAAGGAAGAGCAAAAGAAGCCAAAAGCTACACGAGAAAAGAATAATAAAGATCAGGGCAAAAATAAATGAAATAGAAAAACGATAGAAAGAAGCAACAAAACCAGAAGTTACTTCTTTGAAAGCACCAATAAAATAGACAAACCACTGGCTAGACTGACAAAGGAAGGAAACCAGAAGAGGTAAATAACCAAACTAAGAAATGAAACTGGAGACATCACAACCAGTCTGACTGGGATAAAGAGGATCATAACAGATTACTAAGAAAAACTGTATTCCAACAAATTTGAAAGCCTAGATGAAATGAACAAATTGCTAGAAATACACTATGTACCTAAACTAACACAAACAAATGTCGAAAGTTTAAACAGACCCATTACAAAAGAAGAGATTGAAGATGTCATCAAAAAACTGTCAACAACAACAACAAAAAGCCCAGGACCAGATGGCTACACTGATGAATTCTACCAAACATTCAGAGAACAGTTTATGCCAATTCTACTCAATCTCTTCAAAAACAGAAAAAGAAGGAATACTACCAAACTCTTTCTATGAAGCTGGAATAACCCTGATAGTTAAACCAGGCAAAGATATCACAAAAAAAAGAAAGAAGAAGAAGAAAGAAAATTACAGACCCATATCCCTCACAAATATTGATGCAAAATTTTTCAGCAAAACTCTAGCCAACAGAATTGGGAAACATATCATACACATGATCAAGTGGGATTCCTTCCAGGATTACGAATGTGGTTCAACATTAAAAAAAAAAGAAAAAAAAATTTCAATATAATCTGTCACATAAATAAAACAAAGGAAAAGAACCATATGATCATATCAGTTGATACAGAAAAGACATTTGATAAAATTTAACAGACTCCTGATAAAAACCCTCAGCAAAATAGGAATTGAAGAAAAATTCCTCAACATAATTTAGGGCATATATGCAAAATGAACAGCCGACATTATACTCAATGGAGAGAGACTAAAAGCCTTCCCTCTGAGAATGAGAGCAAGGCAAGGATGACCATTATCACCACTCTTATTCAATATTGTACTGAAATTCCTAGCCAGAGCAACAAAGCTAGAAAGAGAAATAAAAGGTATCCAAATTGGAAAGGAAGAGGTAAAATTTCTATTTGCAGATGACATGAACCTATACATAGAAGACCTTAAAGAGCCCACAAAAAAAAAAAAAAAAAAAAAAAAAACTACCCGAACTAATGGAAGAATTCAGCTATGTGGCAGAGTACAAGATCAATGCACAAAAATCAGCTGGATTCCTTTACACTAACAAAGAATGCTCCTGAAAAGAAATCAAGAAAACAGCACCATTTACAATAGTCCCCAAATCAATAAAATACTTAGGAATTAATCTAACCAGGGACATAAAAGACTTATATAATGAAAATAATAAAATACTACTATAAGAGACAAAGAGACCTACAAAAATGGAAATATATTCTGTGCTCATGGATTGGAAGATTTAATATAATGAAAATGTCAATTCTACCTAAAGCTATCTACAGATACAACGCAATCTCGATACAAATCCCCACAATATTCTTTACTGAAATGGAAAAACTAATGACCAAGTTCATATGGAAGAGAAAAAAAAAAACCAAATAGCCAAAGCAATATTGGAGAAAAAGAACAAGGTGGGAGGCCTCACACTTCCCCACATCAAAATATACTATACATTCACTGCGATCAAAACAGCCTGATATTGGTTCAGTGATAGACACATAGACCACTGGAATAGAATTGAGAACTCAGAATTAAACCCAGCCATCTATGGACAACTGATTTTCCACAAGGGGTCAAAGTCCATTCAGTGGGGGAAAAACACTCTTTAATAAATGATGCTGGCAAAACTGGACAGCCACTTGCAGAAAAATGAAATAGGACCCATACCTCACTCACACCATACACAAAAATTAACTCAAAATGGATCAAAGACCTAAATGTTAAACCTTGTTGTTTTTATTGTTGTTAGGTGCCATTAAGTTGGTTCCTATGTACAAAGTAATGAAATACTGCCTGGTCCTGCGCCAACCCCACAATTGTTGCTATGTTTGAGCCCATTGTTGCAGCCACTGTGTCAGTCTATCTCATTGAAGGTCTTCTTTTTGGCTGACCTGAAAGCTATAAAATTCTTGGAAGAAAACATAGGGAGAAAACTATGGGACCTAATCTTTTGTAAAAATAGAATAAGAAACCAACAAATACACAGATAGAAGAAAACAAAATAGATAAATGGGACCTCATAAAAATTATAAACTTATGCTCATCCAAAGAGTGAAAAAAGAACCTACAGACTGGGAAAACATCTTCAGAAATGACATATCAGATAAGGGTCTTATCTCCAAAATATTTAGAAAACTTCAACGACTCAACAAGAAAAAGACAAACAACCCAATTATAAAATGGGCAAAGGACATGAACAGAACCTTCACCAAAAAAGATATCTAAGTAGCCAACAAACACAAGAAAAGATGCTCATAATCATTAGCCATTAGAGAGATGCAAACCAAAATTACATAAGACACTATTTCACCCCAGCTAAAATGGCACTGATAAAAAAAGATAACAATAAATGTTGGCCAGTATGTGAGAAAATTGGAACCCTTATCCATTGCTGGTGGAAATATAAAATGGTACAGCCACTGTGGAAAACGATATAGCATTTCGTCGGATATTAGAAATAGAACTAGGATTATACCCTAGAGATGTAAAAGTAGTGACACGAACAGATATATGTACTCGTATGTTCACTGCAGCTTTATTCATAATAGCAAAAAAATGGAAACCGAAATGCCCATCAGTGGTTAAATAGATAAGCAAAATGTGGTACTTACATACAATGGAATACTACACAATCATAAAGAACAATGATGAGTCAGCAAAACATATATCATGAATGAACCTGGAGAGCATAACGCCAAATGAAATAAGTCAAGCACATAAGGACAAATATTGTATGATCCTTCTTTTATAAGAAGACAAGAATAGACATATATAAAGTTCAGTAGTGGTTACCGGAGGGGGCGGGGAGGGGAAGGATCTTGAATACTTGTTATTTTTGGTGATGGGAAAAGTGGCACAAAATGTGGTTTAGTGAGCACAGCATGACCAAAGTAAATGAAGGCACTGAGAAGCACTCATGAGACAAATATGCCTGTACCAAACAATCTCACACATATAAGAGGGCAACAAATCCAATTAAGAACAAAAAATGAGTCTAGGATCACATAAGGATGGTTTAAAGTCAGGAAAGGTGTGTGTCAGGGTTGTATCCCTTCACCATACTTATCCAGCCTTTATGCTGGGAAAATAATGTGAGAAGCTGGACTATATGAAGAAGAGCTCGACATCAAGATTGGAGGAAGACTCATTAGGAACCTGAGATATGCAAATAATACAACCTTGCTTGCTGAAAGTGAAGAGGACTTGAAGATCTTATTGATGAAGATCCAAGACTACAGCCTTCTATGTCGATTACACATCAACAAAAAGAAAACAAAAATCCTCACAACTGGACCAATAAGCAACATCATGATAATGGAGAAAAGATTGAAGTTGCCAAGGACTTCATTTTACTTGGATCCACAATCAACATCCACGGAAGCAGCAGTCAAGTAATCAAAGGACGTATTACACTGGGCAAATATGTTCCAAAAGACCTCCTTAAAGTGTTAAATTAAAGCAAAGATGTCACTTTAAGGACTAAGGTGAGCCTGATCCAAGCCATGGTGTTTTCAATTGCCTCATATGCATTCGAAAATTGGACAATGAATAAAGAAGACCAAAGAACAACTGATGCCTTGAAATTATGGTGTTGGCGAGGAATACGTAATAAACCATAGACTGCCAGAAGAACAAACAAATCTATCTTGGAAGAAGTACAGCCAGAACAAGGATGTACTTAGAACAAGGGTGGCAAGACTTCATCTCACATACTTTGGATATGCTATCAGGACAGACCAGTCCCTGGAGAAGGACTTCACGCTTGGTAAAGTAGAGGGTCAGCAAAAAAGAGGAAGACCCTCAATGAGATGGATTGACACAGTGGCTGCAACAACGGGCTCAAGTATAACAACAACTGTGAGGATGGCACAGGACCGGGGCAGTATTTCATTCCATTGTATATAGGGTCGCTATGAGTCGGAACTGACCTAACAGCACCTAACAACAACAACAACACGTGCAAACATATGTGAGAACAGGTAGATGTATCTATATGTACATGTAAATACAGTGTAGGCAGGCACATATATTCATTGAAGACACTGCTACAGATACTCCAGACATAACCAAATACCTTTCGACATTGGTTTTCTGGATTTGAAAGTTTAGAACCATACTCTCATAGGACAACTCGATCAATTGGCATAATACAGCTCACAAAGTTCATGTTCTTAATCCTAGTGAAGTGAGTAGCATCTAGGGGTATTAAAAGTTTGTGAGTGGCCATATAAAATACAACGAGTGGTTTCTAATCATTAGGAGCAAAACAGTAAGAAGGTAGCCAAAATCACAAAGAAGACACAAGTCTACAAGGTTGATAGCCTCAACTACCTTGAGACCAGAAGAACTAGATGGCGCCCAGCTACCAACACTGACTGATCTGACTGGGGCCACAAGAGATGATCCTGCTTAGAATGGAAGAAAAACACTGGACAAAACTCAAATTCTTAAAAATGGCCACTGAGACCAGAGGACTCCCTGAGACTATCGCCCTGAAACACTCTTCTAACCTTGAACCAAACCAACCCCCTAGACCACATTTTAACAGGAAAGTAGAGTGACAAACAAAATAAAAGATATTACCCATTAGATCGGTGCTCTACTTAAAAAAAAAAAAAAAAAACTGTATAAGTTTAAAAGGTCAACATGTAACCCAAAGCAAAGATGAGAAGATTGGGGGTAGGAAATCTAGAGTACTGGAATGGAACAACCAGATCACAATTAATGAGAATGTTGACACAATGTAAAAAATGTGACTAATGTCACGGATCAATTTGTGTAGAAATTGTCAAAGGGGAACCTAACTTGCTGTGTAAACTTTCACCAAAAACACAATAAAATATTATTTAAAAAAATAAGAATTTAATGAAAAAATTTTAAATGCATTCAATACTTCCATATCTCCTCAAGCAGAAGATGTTTCATGTAAGTTCATTTTTTTTTATTGATAGGTGTCATTATACAGACTTATTACATGGTGCTCCCCCACATAGATGCCATCAGGAATTACTGCAGTGTGAGTCTACCTGCCCCTGTACTACCTTCTTGGACTGTTAAGCCTTTGGAGGTCTTTGTGTTCTCTCCCTAGCAGCTGTTATTATTTTCTTCTGTTAAAGCATTTTTGTTCTTTTCTTGATATCCATCCTCCACCCCTAAAATAACTCAAGTGGCTATTATAAGCAGAGAAACTGGAAGACCAATTAAAATTGTGTGTACATTCAGAGAATGTTGCTGGGCTTTAAGGAAGAGCCTGGAAGCTCTCCTGTGGAGACATTGCATGAGTTTAAGTGATGTGGATTTTGTGATACCAGCTTTGGGCACTCAGAAGTTCCCCTTTTTGACCTTCATTTTCTTGGTGGTCCTTTGGGTGATGTTTGGATGATTGAGATGTTACTTCATGTTAGATATGATTGTTACACTTGAGGTGCTGATGGTCTAAACAAGGCACACCTATCTCTGAGAAGACACTTAATGAGACTATGAGCAAGTAGGGGAAGAACCCTAAAGCCTTGCATGGACAAACCACCATATTTTTACCTCATGAATACTATTATCACTTTATGCTTATCCTTAATTAATATTATTGCATGAAATATGTTTGGTCTGTGAGCGTAATATATATATACATACACACTATATATATATATATATACGTATACATGTATATACACACAGTATATATAGACCCAGGTTATATATCATTTCCAGGCACAGTGTAAGACTTCCCACACTCAGGCTTACCTTCCTCCAACCCCTCACACGTTAAAAAAAAAAAAAAAATTCCAGCTTGTTCATCAATATACCCTGGCACCTAGCTCAATGTCTGCTAAATAGTAGATCTGCAATAATTATTTGCTAAGTGAATAAATAAAAGCTATATTTAAAAATGAGTGGCTTGATTTTCAAAATCGAATTAAAGCTATCAACTTGCTAATACTTCACCTAATTTACATAAAGAAAGCATTGGATGGGTTGTAAATTTTATAAGATTCCATTTTATTTTACCAAGTCCATTCACCAGGCACTTTTCATCTTTCCTTAAGACAATCTTTGGTTTGGGCTTCTTCACTTTCAGAAAATGTCTGCCTTATCTTCCTCCATTCAGTTCAGAGCTCAGGCTTCGTTTTCATATCCACAATTAGTAAGATTCATATTCTAGAAGAAAGCTAAATTGTTCATTTGTGTTAACTCAGCACTTGGGACCAATAACCTCACTGAGAAAAAGTAAAGCTACGTTTTGTCTTTTCAAAATGAGTCCTCAGTTGCTATCCTACAGATGATTTTAAACCTTCGGGACCCAAGCCTCAGGATCGTGTTTAAAAACAGAATTTGTAGAAAAGTCATCTTTCCCAACCATATGCCCAACAGATAAACATATAGAAATATGATGCTATTTTAACATTGAAATCTTGGGAGAAAAAACATATATATATGTATGTGTAGCTGCGTGTATAAGTGAGCTTTCATTTGGTTCTAAGGCTCACATATGTATTGAAACTAAGTATGTCTCACTGAATCAAACTTTCAGCATATGACACAGGAGCTTTCTGTTTCTATGCAATTGCTTTCATGTATCCAATAATTGGAGTATATCTAAACTGCCATGCATTAGTTATTTTTAATATTACCCATTTTGAAACCTTTGAAGTGCTATGTATGCAAGAGTTCAAGGAAAGTAAAAATTGTTTTCTCAAGCCTCATATGATTCCAAAGGATATTTTACTGAAAGTCTTCACTATCTACCCATGTTGCTTTCTCTTGATGCCCTTCCCATCTTTAACACTCCTTTCAATCTACAAAACTAAACACAGCCCCTCCTGCAACTGCTATTTTTGCTATACAGTAAGTAAAGATCTTCCTCTAATGAAAATAGTTTTCTTTCCATTACTACTAAGCAAGTGAGCTTGTTGTTTCCTCTGAAGTGTCAAAAACTGAACACTAATCTCTGAAATTAAGTATATCAAGCTATAACTCAAATTCAGAAAATAATAATAATAATAATAAAAAAGGAAACAGGAAGAAATCCTGAAGCATCCTAAAATGCAGTTGCTGGATCTATAGAAAATACAGGTACCTCCCTTCAATGCCTGTGATGAGAATCTAGCTTGACTGTTGGAGTCTACAACTGATTGTTTGTCCTGTATATTTTTAACAGCAGGTTATAAGGCCATTTGTGTAGCACCAGGGCATGGCCTCTCTGTCTCTGAGGCACAGCTTGCCTCATCAGCCTCCCTAACAGCTCAGCCCAGCAGGAGGTGACATCAGGGCAATGAGGTCTTCATGGCAGAAAGGAAGACAGACAGGTAAACAAAGGAGAGGAGCACCAGTGGTCACAGCCCCTCCTGCGAATGATCTGGCCATTAGAAGCACGTATCAATCTACCCATGTCCCATTGACAGGGATTAAAATTGGCTAAAATTCTCCAATCAAATCAAGGTAGCAGACAGATGGATATTTTACACTGAAATCAGTGCACTGAGTAATTGAAATGCAGTCACAACAACACACACACACATACACACACACATATCTTGTCAGAATGCCCGTGATAACACATTGAAAGGGCATTTGCCTAAAACTGATTACAACCAAACCACTGGGAGGAAAGAATTTCGTGAGCGGTGGGACTGAAGGATTCGGCAATCATTGCCAAGAGTGATCGCATGTCATTTTGCATCAATTGGCATGATGAATCTTTTACATAATGTGAATCACTGTCTAATTGTGACTCTGATTGCACCTACCATCGTCAGCATGATCAAAGCACCCCAAGTCATTGGAGAAGCAAGGAAATGAGAAGAAAATTACAAAGAACCGAGCTATTGTACATCATGAAAGGAAAAGAAAAACCGCCAAGCATGAAATCAAAGTGGCCTCATGAATAAAGAGGGCAGAAAGCCCTGATGGTTTAGCAGACAGTGTAAGCTACCAGAAAGCGTCTTATCCATCTGTGGATATATAATCTTTCTTAAAACTGCTACCTACTAAATTATATGGTATAATGGAAAAAGCTCAGGTATTCACATTCAACAGACCTAGGTTCCAATAACAGCTCTGTCCTTTCCTATCTGGGTAGACCTGAGCAGATTTCTTAATCTCTTCAGATTTCATGTGTCTCATCTTTATTTTGAGTTAAACCAATTAACCAGTTGATTCCAATCCATAGCACCCACCTGTGTATTAGAGTATAGCTATGCTCCATAGGGTTTTTAATGGTTGACTTTTCGGAAGAAGATCGCCTTTCTTCTGAGCTGCCTCTGGGTGAACTTGAACCTGTAACTTTTCTGTTAGAATTGAGGGCATTAACGATTTGCACCATCCAGCAACCCCTTATATTGAGGTAGTCAAGATTAAATGAGATTATATAAAACATCTAGAAAAAAACTGAATGGTTGATCCTCAGCAAATGTTAATTATCATCCTTTCCCTTTTTAAAAATTAAATCTATGTATGAAGATAGTAGCCAGTGGATCAAAACATAGGTAAATCTGCTAAAAAGAATCTTCTTTAATGATCTTTTCATGGTTTTAGACCTACCCAGGTTCTCAATGCATCTTTTAATTGAGCAAACACCCTCTGCTTGACCTTCATCACCCCCACCTCCTGTACAATTTAGAACACTCAGAACTTAAAGGAGGTGACCACCTTTGGGTTCTGATTTGAAATGGGAAAGGCTGGTCTGCAACAAATCCTTTATTTCTCATTATGGCCTGTTACAGAGTGTCTTAGTTATCTAGTGCTGATATAACAGAAATACCACAAGTGGATGGCTTTAACAAAGAGAAATTTATTCTTTCATAGTCTAGTAGGCTACAAATCCAAATTTAGGGCATCAGCTCCAGGTGAAGGCTTTCTCTGTCGTCTCTGGAGGAAGGTCCTTGTCATCAATCTTCCCCTGGCTGAGGAGCTTCTCAGCGCAGGGACCCCGGGTCCAAAGGATGCACTATTCTCCTGACTCTTGTTTCTTGGTGGTATGAGGTCCCCATGTCTTTCTGCTTGCTTCTCCCTTTTATATCTCAAAGGAGATTGACTTAAAATACAATCTAATCTTGTAGATTGAGTCCTGTCTCATTAACATAACTGCCGCTAATCCCATCTCATTAACATCATAATGGTAGGATTTACAACATATAGGAAAATCAACTCCATGTGTGAACAATCAGACAATATTGGGAATTATGGCCTAGTCAAGTAGATATTTTGGGGGACACAATTCAATCCCTAACACAGAAGCAGTAACTTCCTGGCACTACGGCATTTCTAGGATTAGTCATGATCTTCAAAAGACCATTAAAATGCAAATAAATTTCCCGAAAGGAAAAGCAATTTAAGAAATTACTTGCCAATACCTCCTATCAAGGAAGCTCCAGTGGCGCTGTGGTTAAAGCATTTGGCTGCTAACTGAAAGATTAGTGGTTTGAACCCACCAGCTGCTCCACAGGACAAAGATGTGGTAGTCTGCTTCCATAAAGATTCACAGCCTTGGAAACACTGTGGGGCAGTTCTACTCTGTCCAATAGGGTTGCTATGAGTTGGAATCAACTCAACAGCAGTGGTTTTTTGGGTTTACCTCTTATCATATTAGTATGTCTGAAGGGAGGTTGGGTTCTGGGTTGGGAAGAGTGTGGAGGAAGGTAAATGTTGTTGTTAAGTGCCATTGAGTCACTTCCAACTCATAGCAACCCTCTGAACAACAGAATGAAACACTGCCCAGTCCTGTGCCATTTTCACAATCGTTGTTATGCTTGAGCCCATTGTTGCAGCCACTGTGTCAATACATCTCATTGAAGGTCTTCCTCTTTTTCACTGACCCTCTACTTTACCAAGCATAATGTCCTTCTCCAGGGACTGATCCTTCCTAATAACATATCCAAAGTATGTGAGACGTAGTCTCTCCATACTTGCTTTTAAGGAACATTCTGGTTGTACTTCTTCCAAGACACATTTGTTTCTCTTCTAGCAGTCCATATCATATTCAGTATTCTTCACCAACACTGTAATTCAAAGGCATCAATTCTTCTTTGGTCTTCCTTATTTATCGTCCAGCTTCACATGCTTATGAGGCAATCGAAAACACCATGGCTTGGGTCAGGTGCATCTTAGGCTTGAAAGTGATATCTTTGCTTTTCAACACTTTAAAGAGGTCTTTTGAAGCAGATTTGCCTAATGCAATGCGTCTTTTGATTTCTTGACTGCTGCTCCATGGGTGTTGATTGTGGATCTAAGTAAAAGGAAATCCTTGACAACTTCAATATTTTCTGCGTTTATTATGATGTTGCTTACTGGTCCAGTTGTGAGGATTTTTGTTTTCTTCATGTTGAGGTGTAATCCATGCTGAAGGCTGTGGTCTTCAACCTTTATCAGTAAGTGCTTCAAGTTCTCTACACTTTCAGTAAGCAAGGTTGTGTCATCTGCATATCGCAGGTTGTTAACGAGTCTTCCTCCAATCCTGATGCCTGGTTCTTCTACATATAGTCCACCTTCTTGGATTATTTACTCAGCACACAGATTGAATAGGGATGGTGAAATGATACAACCTTGACACACACCCTTCCTGACTTAGCTTGACCTAAATGGTTCCAATTTTGTCCTGCACCTTAGGACCACCTGCCCCAGGTGGGTTGCTGTCGTAGGTAATATGAGGCCACTGGGTGCCTAGACAGGTGGTAACATGTTTGCCAATATGGTAAGATTTGGGGATGACCCACCCAGGTCCCCTTTGAAGGAAGGCCTTGTTGCCCTGCTGCTGAGAGTGGAGTTAGCAGACAGCCTCTGGCTATGAGCTCTTTCAGGGGCTCCCTCAGCTGCAGGGAGCCACCTCAGAGCAGCCCTCATCAGGTGTCTGAGCACTGCAGCCAGACACAGGGACACTGACAGGTGTCAGTGCCTCCAGGGCTTCTTGTGGGTTGGCTGAGCCTTTTCCAGGCCAACATCACCATTCAAATTCTCCTGCTCAAGCCACCTTCCTTTCAGTATCTGCTTCAGGAAAATCCAGCCTGTGTCAGTCAATGATAAACGTTACTTTGCAGTTTTGACTGATCCTGTACAGAAGGCCTACTGAGAAATTATAAAATCAATTAGACGTCATCTCAATAACAATCAGGAAGCATGCTGTTAGGGGTTGAATTGTGTCCCCCCAAAAGTTATGTCGAAGTCCTAACCCTTGTACCTGTGAATGTGAATTTATTTAGAGATAGTGTCTTTTAAGTCACCCAGCTTGTGGTACTTTGTTAAGGCAACTCTAAGAAATTAATACATATGCTAATTAAAATATGAATTTAACTTTGTATCTAATAGGAGAAAATGTCCCACCGTTGCTCTGACAGTTAATGTTCCATTCTATAGAGCTCACAGTGAACAGTCTATCAGTGTGAGCAAGCAACACAGATTAGAAAATAACAGAAGCTTTGATTATGTCTCAGCAACTGCTGGGTTTGAAGGAAAGCATTTAGAACCACCCTCTTATCCACATCTAATAATGCCATGCCAGCTGAAAAACCCCACAAGAGGTGAGCATGAGAGCAGCAATTTTCTTATAAAGGAGTAAACAAAACAAAACAAAAAATAAATTGCCATTGAGTCAATTCGGACTCATAGTGACCCTATAGGACAGAATAGAACTGTCCCACAAGGTTTCCATGGTGGGGCTGGTGGATTCAAACTGCCGACCCTTCGGTTAGCAGCCTGAAGTCTTAACCATTGCTCCACCAGGGCTCCATAAAGGAATAAGGCCCCTCATAAACAGGCCAGTGTGTGGGCACAGCGTGTGAATGGTGCTGGTGAGCCATAGGGAGCTGCGGCCCCACAAGGGTATGTTCCCTTGCTCCTGCCCACCCTGCCCTTGTGATAATGTGGAACAGACATTTAAACTGCATTCCCAGGATTCCTTACCATTTAAAAAAAATGGTCAAAAATACCTACAACATTGATATTTTTACTTCTGCTGGGGCGTGCATTTTTTCATATGCTTTGGAGACCTGGTGGCACAGTGCTTAAGATCTCGGCTGCAAACCAAAAGGTCGGCAGTTTGAATCCGACAGTTGCTCCTTGGAAATCCTATGGGGCAGTCCTGCTCTGTCCTATACGGTTATTATGGATAGGAATCAACTGACAGCAACAGGCTTGGTTTTTGGTTTTATGTATTTTGAGGAAATGTACTTAATAAATGAATCTTTTTTTTTTTTTTTTTTTTGGCTTGTTGGCAAAAAAGAACTAAAATATGAGGTAGCCATATCTGGTCTAAGTTTTGTCCTTGCCATCACAGACTTAAATTAGCCAGGTTCTTCCTCTTTCTTATCTCTGGTTAAGGAGTATTTGAGCACTCTGTTGGACTTTAATTCCTTAATACTAAAGAATGGAATCAATAAAAGATTTAGATTTTTTAAAGTCTGCAAGCATGCAGAGATTTTTTTTTTTTTTAATCTAAAATACTCAGTGAGAATAGTCATCTTCATTCAGACAGAAATAAGACTTTTTTTATGGCTTTTTCTTCTTTCAGACCCACATGAACATCGCTTTTTTCATAGGAAGGAAGAGAAAAAGAGGAGGGATAAAGCAAGCATTGAATCAGTGGAAAATGCCTTCGTAGTTAGAATCGGAACAACCAAGTAATAGTCATCTCACATCATTATCACATACCAAGTCTCTCTGACCTCGTCACCTACTCACACAACCAAAATAGCATCGTTTCTCACACTAGCCCCAGTATTTTCCTGTAACAAAAGCAATATACCAAATACAAAGGAAAAACCTACAACCACAAATTTATTCAAACTACTCCAAGTTTTATTTTGCTATATCCCTTTCATGATTAAGTATTACAGCAAGTGTTGGACAGTAGTGCTGGTAGTGGTACAGGAGTAGCAATAGCAGCAGTCATGATAAGTAATGTTTATTGTGTACCTGTTACATGCCAGTTAATGTGCAAAGCATTAAATACTCACGATGACCCTATGCATTAACGACTGTTATTAATAATTATATAGATAAGATATAAAAAAGTTTCATCACTCATCTGTCAGTTTGTCATACTGTGGTAGCTTGTATGTTGCTATGATGCCGAAAGCTATACCACAGTATTTCAAGTATTAGCAGGGTCATTCATGGTGAACAGGTTTCAGCAGAGTTTCCAGACTAAGACAGGCAGGAATAAAGGCCTAGTGATCTACTTATGAAAACTAGACAATGAAAACCTTATGAATCACCACAGAATATTTTCCCATACAGTGCTCGAAGATGAGCCACCTAGGTTGAAAGGCACTACACAATAGCAGCAAGAATGGACTCAAAGATACCAGTGATCATGAAGATGGCATAGGACTTGTTCTGTTATACATCAGGTAACCATGAGTCTGAGAAATCTTGACAGCAGCTAACAAAAACAATATGAAGAAGTTAAGTAACTTAACCAAGGTCACATATTTAGCAAGTAGTGAAATCGTCACTCAAACTCAAATCTAACTTTAGAGACACAACTCTTAAACACTATGCCTTACTGCTCCTTCTAGAATCATTAAAATAGATAGGTAGAAAACAAACCAAACCCACTGCCATCGAGTCAATTCCAACTCATAGCAACACTACAGGACAGAGTAGAACTGCCTCATAGAGTTTTCAAGACTGCAATCTATACAGAAGCAGATTGCCACATCTTTCTCCTTCGGAGTGGCTGGGGGTTAGAACTGCTGACCTTTCGGTTAGCAGCTGAATGCTTTAACCACTGTACCACCAGGGATGCTAGGTAGCTAGAGAACTGTATAAATATCTAATTATCAGGTAGAATTTCATAACTGTTGAGATCAAGTATATTTCATATGTCTATATTTCCACAGAAACATAATAAAAAGCAGTAGGGTACTCTGTGATATGGATTGGATTAGGACTTAGCATATTAGTGAGGTTAGCATACTAGCTATGAAATCATGGTCAGGTCATTTAATACCTCTGGGCATTTCTCAAAGGTATAATTAACCTGCTCCATAGAAATTCTATGAGGATCAAATGAAATACATACAAAGATGCTTTGCAAACTGTTAGAAACTATACAAACATCAACTGAATAGGAAAGAAAGAAGAATTAGATATACAATATAAAGAAGGCAAATCACACTGGACAATAATCACTTATCAGTCAGAATTCTTCTGCACATCTCCAGTAGAAGAAAAAAGCAAGTGGCTACATCAAAGAGGTCATATCTTAGCATTTTAATTGTGTAAAAAATCCCGGGTAACAACATTAATTCTCGCTGGTCAATTTCCCACATTTTCTACCAGACAATGAGAAATGGAGGTCAGACTCTTATCAAATTATAGCTGCAACAGCAGTTTGACTAGGTTAAGAGCAGACTGAAACATTTTGAAAAGTTTCACAACCAAGATTGAGATAAAAGGGAGCTTCTGTCTAATGAGGAAATATAGCTAATCTCATATTTCCTATCTTAAAACATCCTGCTGAGATTTGCTACACACTTCATATATTTGTGGTAGGTAGGTACCATACTAAAGAAAAAAATCACTGGGAAGTACTTTTGAAACAGTCTATGTGAATAAACATAACCTCTTACTTTTTAACAATGGCTGTTTCTCAAACTTTCCCCTACTCATTCAAAGAATTCCTTCCATCATCGTTTTTATTTATGCATTTAGAATATGTCTGGCATCCCTTCTTATTCATGAGCGTGCATGTTCCCCTCTGCAGAAGATAGTTGATGGATCTCAGGAGACCAAACGAAACTATCATCCTGACCTAGATTCCACAAACTTGGGATAAAAGTAGCTTTCAATAAGCCCAATAAAGAGGAATGAACGGTATAAAGGTAGGCAGAACTCTCCTGCTGAATGCATCAAGCGCTCCCTTAAATTTAGGCAAATTATCTATGTCATACTTACCCACCCCCGGGCAAACTTAAAGAAACTGTGTCGGCACTGTTCTTGTTTTTGTTATATTGCTATCTTGTTGTTTAACTAACACAGATGACTGGTACTTCTTAAGAGAATGTTATTGAACTAAATCCCTGCAAATATTTGTATTTTCCAGTCATATTCATATTTTTCAAATTTAATATTATTCACTAAAAAGCTAAATAATTTATAAACTATGTCGCTGTTGTCAGCTCTACACTCTCCTTACCACACCACTTTTTTGCTGCCCGAGGAGACGTTGTCCTGTGCATGTATCTTAATACTTAGTTCTGGGTGTGCAGTCTTAGAAAGCTCCCTTAGAAAGTTTCGAGACAGGGATTTGTAAAAGGAAGTCATCAGACTTCCTACAATGTTACCAGTGAGTCTTTCAGTCTGTGTCTTCACATTGTCAAAGCTATTTAAGGAAAAGTAATAAAAAGATCAGAGAGAAAATCCATGCTAATTTCATTTCAGCTGGACAATTTCATAATTTCTCAAACTGTTCAAAATTTCCAAAGTCCAAAATATTCCAAAATGGATGTCTTCTTTGATCAAAATAACATTTTCCCTCTTTCAGAATGTCTATTTCCATGTCAGATTTTGCTAGATGTCTTACTCTCAAGCCGTACCCTTGAGACCTCAGCTTCCTACAAGAATATATTGAAGATACAGCTATGCAAAAGAGCATGTTCTACATTGATGGTGGCCTGATAATAGAGGACCAAACCAAAAATCAAACCAGTTGCCGTGGAGTCCATTCCGACTCACAGTGACCCCATGTGTGTCAGAGCAGAACTGTGCTCCACAGCGTTTTCCTGGCTGATTTTTCGAAAGTCAATCACCAAGACTTTCTTCTGAGGTGCTTCTGGGTGGACTGTCACCACCAACCTTCCAGTTAGTAGACGTTTGTGCCACCCAGGGAAGTCATATAATAGAGGACAGGGAATGTTAAAACTAACTCCACCTTCAGATTGTAGTAATTAGACGGGGTTAGTGTGAAGCAAGTGAGGTACTCACCTGGGATACAAAATTTAAGGGGTTGCCAAAAAACTCAGTAATCAGGATAAAGCAAATTTTCATGTAATTGCTACCGAATCCTGAAAGGTGAGTCCTTGTCTGCCACGTTCAGACTTGCCAATTATCTGGACAACGGTCTTTGAGAAAGAGAAAGTAACTTTAGTGCAATGTGCAGAGCAAGGAGCTGGGAAGAAGTTCCTCAGATTCGTCTTCTCAAGCTATGGGTAGGCAGAGCTTATTTGTGATTTGGGCAGCAAGATGGTGGCCGCACAGGTGTCCCGGAGAGGGAAAACTCTAGAAGGCAGCCAGGAAGCAGGAAGTGATGTGGTTCTGGTTGGACCTCTTGCTTCGAAATAGGTTCCAGGTGATAATTTTCTTTCTGATTTGTTCCTTCTGTTGCTACGTCCTCTGTTGAGGTCAACAGTCACAGCTGGCCCTTCTGTGCATGTGGGGCCGGCCAAATCTGATTTGGGCTAGTTTAAGGACTAAAGGAAATTTACTGGCATTAGTAGGGTCAGGTTACATAATATTCTTTAAAAAGTCAAAATTAATGCAAAAACCTCCATGATGAACAAAATACCAAAATTTTAAATAAAGGTAGGATTTGACAATGCTGTTCCAAGCTGAATCAAAGCCTCTGGTAAAAGGAAAAATGTTCCCTCCTATGAATATTTTTTTATAAATTGTTTAATGGTTAATTCCCAGAACATTAAAAAGGTTGAAAAGTATTGAAAAATTAAAAAGTAACTGTATTTAAAATTCACAACATTATTTTAAGTTTAAATGTTCTATTTATATCAAAAGCAAAATCTATTACAATTGTACTTTCCTATCTTTCATGGAAGTAAATTCATCAATGATATTTTCAAAATCTAATTTTTTTTGTATCTCCTTTTCAACTAAGAAAATTGGCATGTTTGGCAATTTCTCTTGATAAAATGACAATCTTAACATTTTTTATAATTATCTTTAGACTATTAAAACTTCTTTCATAGGATGCCACTATGACTTACATTGTTTAAACAAATCTCAAGGTCAGTTCCCAGATGACTTTTAGAAAGTCCAAACATGATATGATTTTACGTTATAAATTATTGATATTACATGCTGCCTAAAACAAATTATTTCAGGTGAAATTTGTACATGACTTAAGTCATCAGAATATTTAAGAGCCGCACATAAGTTGCTTTTTGTAAATCAGATGTATTGATGGAAAATAACTTTCCTTTGGTTAAAAATTCAAAATCTGAAGACTTTCTGCTTAATTTTTCATTTCTCCATTTTGAAAAGTGAAATTAGGAAATATATAACCTCCTTAATTTCTATTTGATATCTGCTTTTCCTATCATAATTGATGCTCTCATCTGCTGATTTATACATTTCCAATGTCTTTATTTCTTGATTTCACTTATTTCCCAATTCAAGAAGTATGTTCATATCTCTTGCTATAGTTTCAAGATCATTAAACATACTTTCAAAGTTCCTTTCTCTCATTTGGCTTAATTCACAATTCCCAATTGAAAATGAGATAAGTAGAGAAAGAGATTTTAAAAATACTATTGATGAGTTTGATTCTATTTAGGCCAGGAAAGTAAAATTTAATAAATTCAGTTTTTGGTATAAGTAAAATATTTAAATTCAAAATACATAATGTGAGTTTTAATATTCCTACTTTTTATTATGGTAAATGTAACAAAACATTTACCATTTCAACATTCGTCACATGTAAAATTCAGCAACATTAATTATGTTCATCATGTTGTACAACCATCACCATTATCTGTTTCCAAATTTTTCCATCACCCTTAACAGAAGCTCAGTGTCCCCTAAGCAGTGAACCTTGAAAACATCAGACTAACTGAAACAAGTCAGTCACAAAAGTACAAATATTGTATGATTTCATTTAATGAAACATCTAGAACAGGCAAGTGTATACAGACCTAAGGTTATTAGTGGGACTCAATACTCCTACTTTTTAATTTCAACATTTTCAACTATTTTAAGGTTCTAAAAGAAAAATGAACCATTAAAAAATGCATAAGCACATATACAGGAGCTCATCTTTTCCTTTGGCCTCGGGTTCCAATATGGCTCTGAATGGCACTGACAGGATCATTAGCGATGCGGAATCCCTCAGTCTGGGTCTTGGAGTTCCTGTGTCCCCGCTGACAACAGAATTTTTCAGTGCACAAACCAACACTCTATTACTTTTGCAGTGGCCCATAGAGTGGCTAAAGCTATTAAGATCTGATCAACTTTCCCTTCTTCCCTGATCTTTCTTAGTCTCTCTTTTTTCTCTGCCAGCCTTCAAGTCTCAAAACAATGAAGGGAGAGTTATGAGGTTAGGGCTTTCTGAAGGAAAGTGAGTACATAAACCACTTCCTTTCCTTTTTTGCCCATCTTAAACTCTAAGAGGAGTCCCTGGGTGGTGCAAAGGGTTAACACACTCACTGCTAACTGAAAGTTTGGAGGTTCAAGTCCATCCAGAGGCACCTAGGAAGAAAAACCTGGCTGCTTGCAAAAGATCAAGCATTGAAAACCCTGTAGAGCACAGTTCTCCTCTGACACACATGAGGTTATCATGAGTCAGGACTGACTCAACGACAAATGGTTATACTCTAAGAAGAGCAGAGTGTGGTTCAGAGCATAGACTTTACAGTCTGGCTTCCTGGGTTCATATCCCAACTCTTTCACTTATTTGCTCTGTGATCATGGGCAAGTTGTTGAACCCCCTGTGCCTTAGTTTTCACGTCGTTAAAATAATAAAATTTCTTCCTTCCAGGGTTGCTGTGAGGATGAAAATGAGTACACACACACACTTAGAACAGTTCTTAGTACTTAGAAAATATTTATAAATATTTTCTACTACTATAAATCTAAATAAAAATGTTTATAGATTTCCTCTGACTTAACCATCATGTCAGTCCTGGAGACAGAGGACTTTCTTACTAATAGTACAGCAAGCATCATACTTCAGCACATTTGTGTAAGTTCCTCTTGCCTTCTAATCTACATGGAGACGACATGGAAGGTCCAGAAGTCTACACACACAGTGAGTTTGCATCACAGTTGAGGAACACCGAGCTTGGAGAATCCACTGCCTTTAAAACAAGCAGTAAATAAGCAAGAAGCAAGCTCTCTTCTGTGGAGAAGGAGGACTCATTATCTCATCTCTCAAGTTACCATTTGCATAAACAACCCTGAGAAATGGCTTCCTTAAAGAGCAGTCAGAACCTTGAAGTCTTGGCATACCCAGCAAGACATGTATGCAGGACAGGCCCAAAGAGGATTTTTTTTTTTTCCCTAGCTATTCTTACTCCTTTTTCTGTTCCACCCTGTGATGGATTGAAATATGTCCTCCATAAATATGTGCTAGAATCCTAACCCCTATACCTGTGGATGTAATCCCATTTGGGAACAGAATTGTCATTGATATGTTAATGAGATCATATCAGTGTAGGGTATGTCTTTTTGAGATATAAAAAGAGCAGATTAGGCACAGAGAGGAGCAAGCATAAATGGGGAAAAGACAGATACTATGCGGAGATCACCAAGGCACTGAGGAATGACAGGCTAGAGAAACTAAGACAAGGGTTTCCCCCAGTTCAGATAGAGAAACAGCCTTCCCCTAGAGCCAGTGACCTGGATTCTGACGTCTAGCCTCCTAAACTTTAAGAAAATAAAATTCTGTTCATTAAAGCTACTCTCTTGTAGTATTTCTGTTGCAGCAGTGCTAAGAAACTAAGATATATTCCAGCTGATTTCTAGTGTCACCAGGCACCAAGACTTTCATATAATATAAGATACTTTTATTGATGAATAAAGCAAATAAATCTCCCTAGAATGTTAAACACTCAGTGTATTATTCCTCTGGGATGTAAGTAATGCTTTTTTAAAATTCTAGCAAAAAAATCTCTATGGTGTAACTCCATGCCCCATGACCCATGAGTGAAAGAATATTTAAGGGCTGTTTCTCAGTCTAATACCTTATTCTAAGTTAAGGAAGAGAAAAGGCATGGTATGATTTAGAGAGGCTTTAGCTTGGGTAAGGACTAGGAGAAAGCATTACTTTAAGCTGCTGTATTAGTTTCTGGGGATGCTGTAACACATTACCACAAAATGGGTGGCTAAAAACAACGGAAATCTATTCTCTCATAGTTCTTGAAGCCAGAAGTCCAAAATGAAGATGTTGGCAGGGTTGGTTCATTCTGAATGCTCTATGAGAGAATCCATTTAATGCCTCTCTCCTAGCTTCTGGTGCCTGCTAGCAATCGTTAGCATTCCTTGGCCTGTAGACACATCACTCCGATCCCTGCCTCCATCTTCATACAGCTTTCTCTCCTGTATCTTTGTATGTTCTCCCTCTCTTATAAGAACACCCATCATTGGATTTAGGACTCACCCTAATCCAGGATAATCTCATCTCAAGATCCTTACCTTAGTTATATCTACAAAGACCTTTATTCCAAATAAGGTCACATTCTGAGGTTCTAGGTAGGTACATATTTTGATGGGACACCAGTCAATCTGCTAGAGCTACCAACTAAATTTGGTGGCCTGGGTGATGTGCACCAAGCCCTGGGACGACTCAAAAAAAACTGCCTTTTATATCTTCATCAGCAAACTGTGAAGATACTTCACAACTTGAAAGCAAGATGATCAGCCATTAACATGAACCCACCTGTTGTCGCTTATTAAAATGAGAACTAGCCCAGCTTGGGGCCACTCCTTTGATGACAAACTACCAGAAAAAGAGAGACCAGCATCAATAGATCTTCACTGCTCCCTTCTCTCAACTTTCTCCCAGGAAGTGCCAGTTACCCAGCAGGTCTCTGGACAGATAGACCTAGTTGCATTACTCTCTGGGATCACCCTAAATAACATCATGGAGACGTGAAGGAAGAGACAATGATGTAAGTATTTAGTAAATACCCAGTTTTAAGCACTATTATAAGGTCAGTGTGAAGATATTATAAGGTGGTTAAATCAGTTGCTGTCCAGTCAATTCTGACTCATGGCAACCCCCATGTGTGTCAAAGTAGGACTGTGCTCCATAGGGTTTTCAATGGCTGATTTTTCAGATCACTAGGCCTTTCTTCTGAGGTATCTCTGGGTCAATTCAGACCTCCCACCTTTTGGTTAGCAGCTGAGCACTTTAACCATCTGTATCACCCAGGGACTCCAATAAGGTGAATACCCAAAATAAATACTCAGTTCATTTCAGAGGATGCAATTATTTATTCTAGTGCTGTGGCTTACGAAAGGGCACTAGCTGTTATTTCAAAATGGTTACAAGGCACCTTGTTCCCTTCACAAGTCTTACATCCTCTGCTGCTTACTCTTCAAATGTGCCGTTAAGGATGAGGGCAGAAGACTGGGCAGCCATTTTCTTCATTTTTTTTTTTTTTTTGGAGGGGGGTGTGGGCTTTCTCCGCCTAGGTATAGATTTTGTGATTATCAGCTGCATTGAGTCAGACGTCCAAGTACGTAACCAAAGGCTGGGTCTTTCTAGACACAAATTAAACAATAGCAAGTCCCCTGCTAAGGTATTTAAAGTTTCCAGTTAGCAGCTAATGATGGCATCAATCACATGGCCTCTGTCTTGACAACTCCACCCTCAGAGCTCTGAGCTGCTGCTTTAGTTCATTTGCTTCAGCAAGGTTTTGTCAAGTCAAATACTTTCTGTATCGATAATAACAGTCTGGTTCTAAGTCTCAGATATGCACCAAAGAAAGAATTTGCACCACTTAGTAAGTAATTATGCCTGCAGTGAGGGAGAATGACTTTGGGTGAAAAAAAATAGTTACCCTGCTAGTTAGCCATTCATTGACAAACACAGTGTAAGATAGCAAGACTCAGACAGCCCTCTGGAAATATTGGTGTTGGAAATAATTCTAAGCTATAGTTAAAAGTCTTGAATAGGTAATATTAGCATTAACAGGCTCCTGTCCAACATGAGAAGTAAACAGAAATGTCCATGCAGGTCAAAATCAAGTATGTTAATGTTGACAGTGCCATTGCCTCATTCTGGGTGAATTTAGCACAATCCATATGTAATTATAAATTACTCACCAAGTGTAGAAATTAAGCTGGTTTGACAAGTCCATGAATTCTTAAGAACAATTTGCATAGGAAATGATCAAGGCATGTGATTATACCACTGAATAAAAATGTGGTTGCCATTTAATTTGATCTGTCTGGATTATAAGGAGAAAGTATTCTGTTACTGTTACTTTTACCCTCATACTACAGCTTTTGGGACATAAGGTGCAAACAGTTAATGTGCTTGTCTGCTAGCTTAAAGGTTGGAGTTTTGAGTTCACCCAAAAGTGCCTTGGAAGAAAGACCTGAAGATCTATGTCTGAAAAATCAGCCACTGGAGCACAGTTCTACTCTGACACACACAGTCACCATGAATTGGGAGCAACTTGTTGGCAGTTAAAAGCAACAACAAAGGTTGAAAACCAGCACTTAACAGTTAACAAGCACTCTGAGATCAGTAAATGTTCACTGAGCAGGGGTGTAAGGTACTATGCTGGGTAATAAGAAGCACTGAGCATATGGCCCAGCCCTGGTGGCACAGTGGTTAAAACTCTCTGCTACTAACTAAAAGATCAGATGTTGAACCCACCAGCTGCTCCTCTGGAGAAATATGTGGCAGCCTGCTTACCTAAAGATTGTTGTTGTTGTTAAGTGCTGTCGAGTCAGTTCTGACTCATAGCAACCCTGTGTACAACAGAACGAAACACTGCCCAGTCTTGTGCCATCCTCACAATCATTGTTATGCTTGAGCTCATTGTTGCAACCACTGTGTCAATCCATCTTTTTGAAGGTCTTCCTCTTTTCCGCTGACGCTCTACTTTACCAAGCATGATGTCCTTCTCCAGGGACTGATCCCTCCTGATAACATGTCCAAAGTATGTGAGATGTAGTCTCACCATCCTTGCTTCTAAGGAACATTCTGGTTGTACTTCTTCCAAGGTAGATCTGTTCGTTCTTTTGGCAGTCCATGGTATATTCAATATTCTTCACCAACACCACATTTCAAAGACATCAATTCTTCTTCGGTCTTCCTTATTCATTGTCCAGGTTTCACATGCATATGAGGCAACTGAAAACACCATGGCTTGGGTCGGGCACACCTTAGTCTTCAAGGTGACATCTTTGCTTTTCAACACTTTAAAGAGGTCTTTTGCACCAGATTTGCCTAATGCAATGATACTTTTAATTTCTTGACTGCTGCTTCCATGGGTGTTGATTATGGATCCAAGTAAAATGAAATCCTTGACAATTTCAATCTTTTCTCCATTTATCATGATGTTGCTTATTGGTCCAGTTGTGAGGATTTTTGTTTTCTTTATGTTGAGGTGTAATCCATACTGAAGGCTGTGGTCTTGGGAATCCTATAGCAAAGTTCTACTCTGCCCTATAGGGTCACTATGAGTTGGAATTGACTTGGTGGCATCTTTTTTTTAATTGGACATTTTAGTTGGACAATAGTCATGGACAGAAAAAGCCTAATAATTGCGAGGCTTGTAAGACCTAAATTAATGGCAGAGATAATAAATTTGATACTATAGAGAGAATATAGACTACGACTAGTTCGGAATTCTGAGTCCATTCATTACTTAGTAGCTGTGCAACCATGGGCAAGTTACATATATCGGTGCCTTGATTTCCTCATCTGTGAAATGGAGATGCTAATATAGGAGTTGACTTAATAGAGCTGTCATTAGGATTAAATACATTAATATGTTTATAAGTGCTTAGAGTACTGAAGGCACATAGCGAGCATTATGCAAATATTTTTTTGGGAGCAGTGGTTGTTCAGTGGTAGAATTGTTGCCTTCCATGTGAGAGACTGGGGTTTGATACCTGGCCATTGCACCTCATGCACAGCCACCTCCTATCTATCAGTGGAGGCTTGCCTGTTGCATTAAAATAATCCCATTAAAAAAAAAAGAAAGAAGAAAAGGGATAAATGAATCCAATGTAGCAAAATTTTAACAATTGTTGAAATTTGGTGGGTAAGTACATGAAGGTGGGAATATACAATTCTCTTTACTTTGGGATATATTTGAAAATTTATATAATACATTTTAAAAAGCTAATTCATAAAAAGTGTTCTTTGGACATTCTGTGGACACTATGTAGTGGCTAGATAATGCCATTCTGAGAATATATTTGCTGAACTATCATTTTCATGAATTCCCTCAGTGTTTTTTTTTTCTTCTTAAATTCTTGACTGAAAATAGCAAAACTGCTTTCTATCACTTACCATATAAAAGCAATCGGATTTGGAATTATGTTAATACAGTTTACCCAAGTTCTAGAGAGAACATTTGCAAATTCCTACTGTGAGAGTATCTCTAAATATTAGTAAAACATTAGGTGGCAACAAAATGCATGTGGAGATTTTTGAAACATGGGCTGATGGTAGGGTTGTGCACAACTTGCTAGTTTGGTTTAAAGATGTTCCAGGGATATTTTTATCTTAATTTTTATTTTATTCAGAAGTCTAAGAATGATGACAGTACCATGTAAATCCCAAAACTCTTCATACTTTCCCTGAATGCACCATTATTTTGGCCACAATTCTACAATTTCATGTGGAACTGTGAACATAGCTAATGTTTAGTGGGAGAACATGCATGTAATTTAATGTTTCTGAATAGCATGTGCACTAACAAGGTTTGCAGTAAGGGATATATATTTTTTTGCTTAAATTCCTATCCTATTTAAGCACATTTCTTAATTTTTTTTTAATGGCTCTAAAAGAAAAAACACTTATTTTCTGTATTTAAAATTAAAGGATTTTTTCAGTAATAAGTTTTTACTTTATAACCCAGTAGGGTTTCTCTTGAAAAGAAATGAAATGGTTTGTTTTTTATCTTACTGAATGGAAGATTTCCCATGTTGTCTGAAAGTAATAATTACACCAATAAAAGCCCCATAGTGGGAAACAAAAATCCTTGTGTTCAACAGAAAGCCAAATTTCACAAGTTAAGTGGTTATCTAGATGTAATTTCTGTGGCCAAATGCCTAGGCATTATCTGAATTTTGAAGAAAAATTAAAACTCTAGCCCAAGCCCATCCAAGCCATGACATGAAAAGTGTTATTATAACTGACGATGTGAGGCTGACAAGACCACTGTGAGAGAGGGATTTCTTTTGTCCCACACTGCTTTCACTGAAGGGCTTCTTATCTATAGCCACATCTGATTCTGCAGAAGTTTTCTTTGTTTGCGTGTGTAATTGTGATACAAATACATACATATATATATATATATATATGTATGTACATACATATGTGTTTATGTTGTTATTGTTGTTAGGTGCTGTCATGGATTGAATTGTGTCCCCCAGAAAATGTGTGTAGCAACATGGCTACATCATGATTCCTAGTATTGTATGATTGTGTTATCTGATGTGATTTCCTTATGTGTTGTAAACTCTACCACTATGATGAGATTATATGTGATCTCCTCATGTGTTGTAAATTCTATCACTGTGATGAGGTTATACTGATGAGGTTTACAAGATCAGTGTCTTAATGCAATCTCTTTTGAGATATAAAAGAGACAAGCAAGCAGAGACTCATGGGAACCTCATACCACCAAGAAAGCAGTGCTGGGAGCAGAGCACGTCCTTTGGGCCTGAGGTTCCTGCGCAGAGAAGCTCCCAGCCCAAAGGAAGACTGATGACATGGACTTTCCTCTAGAACCAATGGAGAAAGTGTTCCCCTGGAGCTGATGCCCTGAATTTGGACTTGTAGCCTACTGGACTATGAAAGAATAAATTTCTCTTTGTTAAATCCATCCACTAGTGGTATTCCTGTTAGAGCAGCACTAGATGACTGAGACAGGGGCTGTTGAGTAAGTTCCGACCCATAACAACCCAATGCACAACAGAAGGAAACACTGCCCAGTGTTTTGCCACCCTCACAGTTGTTGCTATGCTTGAGCCCATTGTTGTAGCCACTGTGACAATCCATCTTATTGAGGGTCTTCCTCTTTTTCAATAACGCTCTATTTTACCAAGAATGATGTCCTTCTCCAGGGACTGATCCCTCCTGATAACATGTCCAAAGTATGTGAGATGAAGTCTCACCATCCTTGCTTCTAAAGAGCATTCTGGACTTCCAGGCAACATGGCGCTATAGGCAGAGGCACCACGCCATCCCTCCACAGCAAAGATCTGAAAAACTAAGCAAAACAGAGAAAATGACAATCCTGAAACCCTAAGCATCAAATGAAGAGATAAAGAACTAAGCCAACCACTGAACAGAATAAGAAACTGACAGAGAACAGACAGCAAGGAGAGATACATGCAGAGGTCCCCTATCAGCTAACACAGCACAGATCTGCCATCTTGGACTCCTATCAGAAATCAGCGAACAAGGGGTACGAGAAAGCAGCTTCACAGAGCTTCCAGCAGGAGACAAAACAACCAGTAACCAGCGATATACACTTTCCCACCCCACATCCTTCTTCAACCCCACTTGGCCTCCTCTGCTTCCTATGGCCAGTCTCTTGGCCAGTAAACACAAGCTTCACCCCGGTGTCACTTGGATTCCACCCGCCCGCACTGGTTGGC
Source organism: Dugong dugon (assembly GCA_030035585.1). Lineage (NCBI taxonomy): Eukaryota > Metazoa > Chordata > Mammalia > Sirenia > Dugongidae > Dugong > Dugong dugon. The sequence goes on from CM057465.1 coordinate 94,648,733, forward strand.
TCCCTAAATGCCGTTTGTTGGCTGCTGGTGTTGCTTTCTTTCTCTTCTTTAGATTTCTTCCTTACCTCTCATTACCTTCCCCTCCTTTCTCTCAAATACCTGGCTCTGTGCACCATCTTTACTTCTTCCTAAAAGGTTGTGAAACACCACTTGAGTGTGAAACTGCTTCCCAGCCCGTGCTGCCACACTGGTTGGATCCCAGGCTTTTTTTTGTTTATTTTGAATTGTTGGTTCATTTGTTTTCTTTTTCTTTTCTCGAACTGGGAGCCCATTCTACCCGGGAAGTACTACGCCGCTTGGGACCTACTCCCTTAGTTTGCGCAGACTCCCAGAGGGATCCCTGAGACTTTTCTTTCTTCTTGTTCTTTTTTATTTATTTATTTTTTTTGGTTTATTTTTCTTTCTGTTTTTATTTGGGGATTTTTCTTGGTTTTTTTTTTTTGTTTTGTTTTTGTTTTGTTTTCTTTTCCCTCTTTTTCACTTTTTGTCTTTCTTTATTACTCAGTTTCTCTTTTTATACTTTCCATCTCTTCTTTATAAACAGTTTATAAAGACAATGTTCTGCATTCTACCTTGGTGAGTAGCATGTGGGGTCTTAAAAGCTTGTGAGCAGCCATCTAAGATACTCCACTGGTCTCACCCCTTTGAGAGCAAGGGAGAATGAAGAGAAAATGATAGAAGGAAAAGATTAGTCCAAAGGACTAATGGACCACAGCTACCATGGCCTCTACCAGACTGAGTCCAGTACAGCTAGATGGTGCCCAGCTACCACCACTGACTGCTCTGACTGGGATCACAATAGAAGGGTCCTGGACATAGCTAGAAAAGGATGTAGAACAAAATTATAACTCATAAAAAAAAAAAAGACCAGATTTACTGGCCTGACAGACTGGACAAACCCCAAGAGTATGGCCCCCAGACACCCTTTTAGCTCAGTGGTGAAGTCACTCCCGAAGTTCACCATTCATCCGGGGATTGGACAGCCTCATAAAACAAGATGGGACTAGAGAGGCACAGCAGTCCAGGGACAAGGACTAGAAGGCAGGAGGGGACAGGAAAGCTGGTGATAGGGAACCCAAGGTTGAGAAGGGACAGTGTTGACATGTCGTGGGGTTGTTAACCATTGTCATATGTGTACTAACTGTTTAATGAGAAACTATTTGTTCTGCAAACCTTCATCTAAGGTACAAAAAAAAAAAAGAATTATCTATGTGAGATCAAATTGACAACAGCAACTCAAAAGATTTGATGGGAAGCCTAAGGGTCAGTGAGTTGAAGATAATGGTGATGGAATAAGTTGGAAAAGGATAGTGAGAATAACAGCACAACTGGAAGAATGTAATCAATGTCACTGAATTATATATGTAGAAATTTTTTAAATGGTGTATCTCTGGCTATGTATATCTTCACCAAAAAAGATAAAAGGTCCTCCAAGGTCAAGAAGGGAGAGTGTTGACATGTTGTGGGGTTGTTAACCAACGTCATAAAACAATATGTGTACTGACTGTGTAATGAGAAACTATCTGTTCTGTAAACCTTCACCTAAAGTACAATTAAATAAATAAAAGAAGGAAAGAGCATTCTGGCTATACTTCTTCCCAGACAAATTTGTTAGTTAATCTGGCCTTCCACGATATATTCAATATTCTTCACCAACACCATAATTCAAAGGTGTCAATTCTTACACCTTCCTTATTCATTGTCCAGTTTTTGAATGCATATGAGGTGCATTTTAGTACTCAAAGTGACATCTTTGGTTGTTAACATTTAAAAGAGGTCTTTTACAGCAGATTTGCCCAATGGACTATGTTGTTTGACTACTTGACTGCTGCTTCCATGTGCATTGTTTGTAAACCCGAGTAAAACGAAATCCTTGTGCACTTCAATCTTTTCTCCATTTATCATGATGTTGCTTATTGGTCCAGTTGTAAGGATTTTTGTTGTCTTTCTGTGGAGATGTAATCCATACTGAAGGCTGTGGTCTTTGATCTTTGTCAGTAAGCACTTCAAGTCCTCTTCACTTTCAGCAAGCAATGTTGTGTCATCTGATGTCGCAGATCTTCCTCCAATCCTGATATTGCATTCTTCTTTGTATAGTCCAGTTTTTCAGATTATTTGCTCAACATACAGATTTAATAAGTACGGTAAAAGGATACAACCCTGACACACACCTTTCCTGACTTTAAACCACGCAGCATCCTCTTGTTCTGCTCGAACTACTGCCTCTTGGTCTGTGTACAGTTTCCTCATGAGCACAATTAAGTGTTCTGGAATTCCCATCCTTTCCAATGTTATCCATAATTTGTTATGATCCACACAGTCGAATGCCATTTCATAGTCAATGAAACACAGGTAAACATCTTTCCAGTATTCTTTTGCTTTCAGCCAAGATCCATCTGACATCAGCAGTGTTCCATGTCCCCTTCTGAATCTGGCTTGAATGTCTGACAGTTCCCCATCCATGCACTGCTGCAACCGTTTTTAAATAATCTTCAGTAAAATTTTACTTGTGGTGTGATTTAATGATATTGTTAGATAATTTCCACAGTCTCCTGGATCACCTTTCTTTGGAATGTGTACAAATACGGATCTCCTCCAGTCAGTTGGGCAGGAAGCTGTTTTTCAAACTTCCTGACATAGATGAGTGAGCACCTACAGAGCTGCATCAGTTTGTTAAAACATTTCAGTTGGTAATCTGTCAATTCCTGGAGCTTTTTTCGCCATTCCCTTCAGTGTAGCTTGGACTTCTTCCTTCAGTACCATCGGTTTTTGATCATATGCTACCTCCTGAAATGTTTGAACATAAACCATTTCTTTTTGTTACAGTGACTCTGTGTATGCCTTCCATCTTCTTTTGATGCTTCCTGCATCATTCAATATTTTCTCCATAGAAACTTTCAGTATTGCAACTTGAGGCTGGAATTTTTTCTTCCAATCTTTCATCTTCAGAAATGCCGAGTGTGTTCTTCCCTTTTGGTTTTCTAACTCCAGGTCTTTGCACATTTCATTATAATATGTTACTTTCTCTTCTCAGGCCACCCTTTGAAATCTTCTGTTCAGCTCTTTTACATCATCATTTCTTCCATTTGCTTTAGCTACTTGACATTCAAGAGCAAGTTTCAGAGTCTCTTCTGACATCCATTTTGGTCTTTTCTTTCTTTCCTGTCTTTTTAATGATTTTTTGTTTTCTTAGTATACAATGTCCTTGATGTCATTCCACAACTCATCTGGTCTTAGGCCATTACTATTGAACACATCGAATCTATTCTGAGGTGGTCTCCAAATTCAGGCTGGAAGGTCATACCTTGGATCTTGAGGTCTTGTTTTAATTTTCTTCAGCTTCAACTTGAAGTTGCATATGAGCAATTGGTAGTCTGTTCTGAAGTTGGCCCCTACCCTTGTTCTGACCGATGATATTGAGCTTCTCCATAGTCTCTTTCCACAGATGTAGTTGACTTGATTCCTATTTTCCACCAGGCAAGATCCCTGTGTATAGTCTCTGTTTATGTTGTTGAAAAAAGGTATTTGCAATGAAGAAATATTAGGTCTTGCAAAATACTATCTTGTGATCTCCAGTGTCTTTTCTATCATCAAGGCCATATTTTCCAACTACCAATCCTTCTTCTTTGTTTCCAACTTCCACATTCCAGTCACCCGTAATTACCAATGCATCTTGATTGCACATTTGATCAATTTCAGACTGCAGAAGTTGGTAAAAATCTTCAATTTCTTCAACTTTGCCATTAGTTGTTGGTGCATAAATTTGAATAATAGTTGTATTAACTAATCTTCATTTTAGGCGTATGGATATTATCCTATCACTGACAGCGTTGTACTTCAGGATAGATCTTGAAATGTTCTTTTTGACAATGCATGTGATGCCATTCCTCTTCAATTTCTCATTCCTGGCATAGTAGACCATGTGATTGCCTGATTCAAAATGCCAATACCAGTCCATTTTAGCTCACTAATGCCTATGATATCCATCTTTATGAGGTCCATTTCATTTTTAATGACATCCAATTTTCAGATTCATACTTTGTATATTCCATGTTCTGATTATTAATGGATGTTTGTGGCTGTTTCTTCTCATTTCGAGTCATGCCACACCAACAAATGAAGGTCCGGAAAGCTTGACTCCAACCACATCATTTAGGTTGACTCTATTTTGAAGAAATAGCTGTTCTCTGATCGTATTTTGAATGCCTTCCAACATAGGGGCTCATCTTACAGCACCATACCAGACAATGCTCCTCTGATATTCATAAGGTGTTCACCGGCCAATTTTTCCAGAAGTAGACCACCAGGTCCTTCTTACTAGTCTGTCTTAGTCTGGAAGCTTTGCTGAAAACTGTCCACCATGGGTGACCCTGCTGGTATTTGAAATACTAGTGGCATAGCTTCCAGCATCACAGCAACACAGAAGCCACCACAGTACAACACACTGACAGACGCATGAGGCATGTCTATATACTATACTGCAAACTTGCATTAAGGGCCAATAAAGATCTCAGAAGTTGATTTTTAAGTCCCTTTCCTAATCCATACAAGTGCCGAATTCAAAATACAGTTTGTTCTGCTAGTTCACAACCTGGAACCTTCACACTTGATACCTCCAAGTGAGTTATAAAGTGTAATTTAGTGCATGTTATAAGATCTAAGAATTACCTTTGATCTTTTGAGGTTTGTTAACATAAAATTAATACCACCCACTGAAAAATAGGTACTGAAGTATAGTTTCTAGTAGGGAAAATTCCTAACTATTTAAAAAGGTTGGAAATCCATTCTTTCAGTAGGTAAAGCACATACCCAAACAAAGTAGATTTGTAATTTTATGAAGTCATTCAAATAAAGTTTAATATCCAAAGTTAGAAAATGAAATTGATAAGTATAAAGTATTCTTTCTTTTTGGAACATCTTCCTCCAGCATTATTGATTTTCTGAACATTTAATCATCTTTCATCAGGTTAACAACCTTGGATATGCAGATGACACAGCCTGGCTTGTGGAAAGCCAAGAGGACTTGAAGCACTTACTGAAGAAGACCAAAGACTATAGCCTTCAGTATGGATTACACTTCAATGTAAAGAAAACAAAAATCCTTGCAACTGGACCAATAAGTAAAATCAAGCTAAATGGAGAAAAGATTGGCGTGCTCAAGGATTTCATTTTACTTGGATCCACAATCAATGCCCGTGGAAGAAGCAGTCAAGAAGTCAAACAATATATTCCGTTGGGCAAATCTGCTGCAAAAGACCTCTTTAAAGTGTTTAAAAACAAATATGTCACTTTGAGGACTAAGGTGCACCTGACCGAAGCTACAGCATTTTCAATCACTTTATATGCATGCAAAAAATGGACAATGAAAAAGGAAGACCGAAGAAGAATTGACACCTTTGAGTTATGGTGTTGGTGAAGAGTATTGAATATACTATGGACTGCCAGAAGAATGAACAAATTGGTCTTGGAAGAAATACAGCCAGAATAATCCTTAGAAGCAGAGGTGACAAGATTTTCTCTCATGTATTTTGGACATGTTATCAGGAGGGACCAGTCCCTGGAGAAGGACATTTTCCTTGGTAAAGTAGAGGGTCTGTGAAAAAGAAGACACTCACCGAGATGTATTGACACAGTGGCTGCAACAATGAACTCAAACTTAGCAATGATTGTGAAGACGGTGCAGGATCCAGCAATGTTTTCCTTGTGTTGTTCATACGGTTGCTATGATTTGGAGCTGACTCTACAGTGCCTAACGACAACAGTAACAAATTTCATAACAGACAAAATATGTTTAATGTCCAACTGCAAATGTTGTTGAATTATCAGAGAATATTTACACACAATTCGTAGCCTTTGGCAGTAAACTTTACTTGCATTCTTTAAAATTGTGAAAGGGACTTCTGGGCAACATGGTGCTATAGTCAGAAGCACCACGAAGTCCCTCCACAGCAAAGATCTGAAAAACTAAGTCAAACAGAGTCACACATCAATCCTGAAACCCTAAGTATCAAATGAAGAGGTAAAGAACTCAACCAAACACAGAATGGAATAAGAAACTGACAGAGAACAGAGAGCGAGGAGAGATACATGCAGAGGCCCCCTAGCAGCTACCGCAGCATGGATCCGCCATCTTGGACTCCTATCAGAGATCAGTGAACAAGGGGTACGAGAAAGCAGCTTCTCAGAGCCCCAGCAGGAGACAGAACAACTGGTAACCAGTGATAAACACTTTCCCACCCCCCACCCTTCTTCACCCTCACTTAGCCTCCTCTCCTCCCCGCAGCCACAGTCTCTTGGCCAGGAAGCACCAGCTTCATGTAGGTATCACTTGGATTCCACACGCCTGCACCGGCTGGCTCCCTGAGGGCCTTTTGTTGGCTGGTGGTGTTGCTGTTTTCCTCTTCTTTAGATTTCTTCCTTACCTCTCACCACATTCGTCTCCTTTCTCTTAAATACCTGGTTCCATGTGCCATCTGTGCTTCTTCCTGAAAGGCTGCGAAACACTGTTTGACTTTAAAACTGCTTCCTGGCCAGTGCTGCCACACTGGTGGGACCCCCAGAGGTTTTTTGTTTGTTTGTTTGCTCTGATGTGTTCTGTTCTGATTTGTTTGTTTGTTTTCTTTTTCTTTTCTTGGGTTGGGAGCCCCTTCTAGGCTGGCAGTACAGCATGGCTTGGAAGCTACTCCTTACTCTGCGTAGACGCACAGGGACATCCCTGGGGGCATTTCTTTTTTCTTGTTATTTTTTTTTCTTTTTTTTTTTTGTATCTTTGTTTTGTTTTCTTCTCTCTCTTATTCTCTTTCGATCTTTCTTCATTTCCAGTTTCTTGATTTATTAGTTTTTTAATTTTACCCTTTTTCCTTTTTTATTTTTGTTTTCCCCATTTCTCAGTCTCTCATCTCTCCACTCCAATAGCAAGCTCCCATAAGACTCTCTTTTTTTGTTTGTTTCTTTGTTTTTGGTTCCTGTTCCCCTCTCCTCTCTCTCCTCTTTGCCATACCCATCTTAGCTCCACACATCATAATTTAGCCCTTCCTTCCTGCCTACCTGCACAGTGCACTGAACATCACACTCCCAAGCAGCACAAGCACAGCCTAGTGGAACTTGCCCTGCAATGATTCCCAGCCTGCACTGTTAGCCCTGTTATGTGCCACAAACAACCCATCCCAGCAACTTTCCTTCAGCTGGAACTGCCCTGATGTACCATACCTGAGTGACTGACCCTGCCCATTGGAGAAGGAGGTGAAAAGTATCGTTCCCACGACAACAAAGAATGCACAACCTGCCTGCTAGACATAACCAAATACAACTAAAAAGCAGGATGAAACAGACAAATCTGCAATCAATAAACGAGGAAAATAACCACTGAATGCCCCATAGACAGCAGACAATATCAAAGCATTTACAAAAACAGGACAGGATGGTTCAAGCAGGCATACAAAACAAAACACCAGATGACTTTCCAGTAGAAGAAAATGCACTAGACCTAACTGATAGGGAATTCAAATCTCTAATATTCAGAATTATTCAAGAGTTGAAGCAAACAGCAGACAAAAATGAGCAAAAAATAGACAAATTCATGGAAAATACAGACCAAAAAATGGAAAAATTCAAAAAAATAATACAGGAACAAAATGCTAAATTAAATTCACAACTAGAAAGCAGAAAAAAACCACAATTAGAAATCTAAAAGGTAAACAACAAGATTTAAGAAATGGACAGTGTCATAGAAGGGCTGAGGAGCAGGTTTGAAATAGTGGAAGACAGGATCAGCAAAATTGAACACAAACACTCAGATACAACTCTGTTTGAGCAAAAATCAGAAGAAAGAATGAAGAAACCCTGAGAATTGTGTGGGAAACAATCAAAAGCAAAATCTGTGAGTGACCGGAGTTCCAGAAAAGGGGAAGAAAACAGAAAACACAGAGAGGATCATTGCAGAATTGCTGACAGAAAATTTCCCCAATATCATGAAAGATGAAAAGCTGACCATCCAAAAAACTCAATGAACCCCATATACGACAGACCCAAAAAAAAATCACCAAGGCATATTATAATCACACTCACTAAAAACAAAAACAAACAAAGAATCCTAAGAGCAGCTTGAGAAAAACAAAAAGACACATGCAGAAGAGAAACAATAAGACTAAGCTCATATTATTTGGCAGAAACCATGCAAGGCAAGAAGGCAATGGGATGACACATATAAAACCTTGAAAGAAAAAAATTGCCAGCCAAGAATAATATATCCTGCAAAACTCTCCTTCAAATATGATGGTGAAATTAGGTCATTTCCAGATAAACAGAAATTAAGGGACTATGGAAAAAACAAAACCAAACTTATAAGACTTATTAAAGGAAGTCCTTCGATCTGAGAACAAACAACATCAGACCACAGGCTGAATATAAGACACAGGATTGTACTAGCCAGATACCAACCTAGGAAATGAACTCTTAAGGACTATGCAAAACCAAAAGAATCACAACAGGGAACCAAAGAGGTTAATCTGTAAATGAACCAGCATCATAACAGTAAAAGAGGGAATGAACGGTGTAGGTATAGAATCTCCTAATGGAGAGGAAGGCAAGGCAATACCAAGTAATAATAGACTGGTTCAAATCTAGGAAGATAAGGGTAAATTTCAAGGTAACCACAAAGAAAGTTAATAAACCTACTTAGCAAAATAAAGAAGAAAAACATAAAGTCTCAGTAAAAACAAAACCTACAAAAAAAAAAAATGAAAAAAAATCCACAAACAAAAGGAACTCAGCACAAGAGAGTAAGAGGAACAAAGAAAATGTCAGCACCACAAAAAAAAAAGCACTACAAAATGCAATCCCACTCTTAGGAATATATCCTAGAGAAATAATAGCCGTCACACGAATAGACATATGCACACCTATGTTCATGGCAGCATTGTTCACAATAGCAAAAAGATGGAAACAACCTAGATGCCCATCAACAGATGAATGGATAAACAAACTATGGTATATACACACAATGGAGCAATATGCAATGATAAAGAACAACACTGAATCTATGAAGTCTCTCATAACATGGATGAAACTGGAGGACATTATGCTGAGTGAAATAGTAAATCACAAAAGGACAAATATTGTATGAGACCTCTACTGTAAAAACTCATGAAAAAGTTTACACACAAAAAGAAACAATCTTTGTTGGTTACAAGGAATAGGAGGGTTGGCAACTTTGGTGAAGGGTAAGACAGTACACAATACTGGGAAAGCCAGCACAATTTGTACAAGGAAAGGTCATGGAAGCTCCACAGACACGTCCAAACTCCCTGAGGGACTGAATTGTTGGGTGGAGGGATGTGGGGACCACAGTCTCCGGGAACATCTAGCTCAAATGGCATAACACAGTTTATAAAAACAATGTTCTACATTCTACCTTAGTGAGTAGCATCTGTGGTCTTAAAAGCCTGTAAGCAGCCATCAAAGATACTCCACTGGCCTCACCCCTTCGGGAGCAAGAGAGAATGAAGAGAACAGGATAGAAGGAAAAGATTAGTCCAAAGGACTAATGGACCACAGCTACCATGGCCTCCACCAGACTGAGTCCAGTACAGCCAGATGGTGCCTGGCTACCACCACTGACTGCTCAGACTGTGATCACAGTAGAGAGTCCTGGACATAGCTAGAAAAGGATGTAGAACAAAATTCTAACTCACAAAAAAAAAAAAAAAAAAAAAAAAAACCAGACTTACTGGTCTGACAGAGACTGGAGAAACCCCGAGAGTATGGCCCCTAGACACACTTTTAGCTCAGTGGTGAAGTCACTCCCGAAGTTCACCGTTCAGCCAGGGATTGGACAGCCTCATAAAACAAAATGGGACTAATGAGTCACAGCAGTCCAGGGACAAGAACTAGAAGGCAGAAGGGGACAGGAAAGCTGGTGATAGCGAACCCAAGGTTGAGAAGGGACAATGATGACACCTCGTGGGGTTGTTAACCAACATCATAGGGCAATATGTGTATTAACTGTTTAATGAGAAACTATTTGTTCTGCAAACCTTCATCTAAGGTACAAAAAAAAAAAAAAAGAATTATCTATGTGAGATCAAATTGACAACAGCAACTCAAAAGGTTTGATGGGAAGCCTAGGGGGCAGTGAGTTGAAGACAACGGTGATGGAATAAGTTGGAAATGGATAGTGAGAATAGCAGCACAACTGGAAGAATGTAATCAATGTCACTGAATTGTACATGTAGAAACTTTTGAAATGGGGTAACTTTGGCTATGTATATTTTCACCAAAAAAAGAGTCCTCCAAGGTCAAGAAAGGAGAGTGTTGACATGTCTTGGGGTTGTTAACCAATGTCATTAAAACAATATATGTACTGACTGTTTATTGAGAAACTATTTGTTCTGAAAGCCTTCATCTAAAGTACAATATAAAAAATAAAATTGTGAATGGATAGAGTAATCCAAATATGCTATGTCATGATAGCAGTTCTTAAGGAACTCTGGTGGCACAGTGTTTAAGAGCTTAGGTGCTAACCTAAAGGTCAGCAGTTCAACCCACCAGCTGCTCCAAGGTAGAAAGATGTGGCAGTCTGCTTCAGTAAAGATTTATAGCTTTAGGAACCCTATAGGGCAGTTCTACTCTGTCCTGTAAGTTCGCTATGAGTTAGAATGTACTCCACGGCAATGGGTTTGGTTTTGGTTTGTTCCTTATAACCAGTGGTGTCACTAAGGAGGTTCAGGGGTACAGATTGCACCCCCTTACACTGCCGGGGTGGTGACACCAAAATGACCCCAGGGTCCGCGAGGCGGCAGTGGTGGCAGTACGGTGGGTGTGAGGGCTAGGGGGTGGGGGGAGAGGCCCCTTCAAGGCAGTGGCAACACTAAGGCTGGTGTCATCCATCATCCAGTTTGGTTACTCGTCACCACCTCCCCATCACCTGCCAGTCAGGGTGCTGGCGGCCAGGCTGTGCCCGCCATTGGGTGGAGAGGAGGTTCTCTGCCTTGGCCAATATGAGAGGAGAGGATCTGGGTGAGCCGTGAGGGGCGGGAACAGGAGAAGCGGGGCTGCCCGGCCTGGCGCTTGTCTCTGCACAGGGGCCGGTTAATGCTGGACTGCGCTGCCCACGGGGCGGGCAGTGGGGGGTAGGCGGAGGGTTGGGGAGAAGTGGGGCGAATCTGAGGTTGACGCCATGAGTTACCACACTGGATGACCCCCAACCCTAGTGATGCCAGTGTTTATAACTTAAAAAATGGAAACCAGAACTCTCTTACCGGTGTAAGAAACAGATCCCTGTTGAGAAAAAGCCAGTTCATCCCAGCAGACTCATCAGTGCAAGCCACATTAAATTCAATAGTAATATGGAAAGTAACGTGGTTTTGGAAACAAATACATGCTTGTACTGATCACTTTCCTTAAGTGCATACATGTCAAACAGTGAGTTATCCCTTTAAAAACACCACAGTGCCACACACAGATCATTCAGCCCTGATTCTGATATTAAAATAAAACATGAATCATTGGGCATGTTAAATGAATTGCATCTCATAATCATCTAACTTGCAATAAAGTATTCCTTTAGCTGACCTGGGTGGATCATATAAAGAGTTATTAAATATAATGACAATACACATTAGAAATAAAAGTCATTGGAATCCGTTTTGGTTTGCAGTCACTGGAGACATGACAGTAAGCTCTTCAGTTCTCGCAGTGTGTTCTGGTTCTGACAGTGAGGGTTTGTCCATATGAAATCTGAGTATATTAGAACCCTAGGCAGGACAGGATGCAAAAATGGGCAGAGGGCTATGAATCTCAGCTGTGGTCTCAGCTTCTTTTCTATCTATTTCTAGTAAATAAAAATAAAATTTAATGTCATACTCACACTTTTATGTACTCTTAAGAGCCTTCTTTTTTATGGGTTTGCTTCCATCATCATGTGTGTGTGTGTGAGAGAGAGAGGGAGAGACTGAAGTGTGTGAAGACCAAGATTAATAGCTCACTGGAAGATCAAGGCCTTCTTATTAGCTAGCCTTTTGCAGGCATTCACCACATCACTCATCTAAAACACCTTATATAATAATAGTCTGATTGAATGGGACGGTGATTTTTATGATGTCAGTTAAATGGAAATTAGGGTGATTTTTGAAACTCTAACATATGGCCCTACTGATTACTTTTCCCAACAAATTTTTCATGTGGTCATAATCTAAATTTAAATAAGAGTCTACAGGGGAAAAATGCTAGGGTATGAATACCCTATGCCCTCAAGCCTCTTAGGAGGACAATAAAAATCAAATTTCCTAAAGTCAAAGGAAAATTTGAGGCAAGTGGAAAATTAATGGTCATGAAAAAACACCTCAAGAAAAAAATGCACTGCAAGTGTCTTTCCTAACAATGGTTTTAAACCAGAATTGAAAAAGACCAGAGATTTAGGATAAGGCTGGAACTAGTTTGCTGCCTGGTTCCCTTAAAGAAGGTCTGTAAGACAATCAGTAAAAACACCAGCATAAAAAGGACTTTAACTGAGGCCACAGCATATTCCAGAACATTCCTACTGATAGAATGCATGTAGTAAAACTTCATCTAATAATCAGTGTGATTTTCTTTAATTTAAAAACATACTTTTATCATAAAATAAACATGTGCTCACTGTAGAAAATTTTGAAAATGCACAGAAGTGGCAACATGGCACTATAGGCAGAAGCACCACACTGTCCCTCCACAGCAAAGATCCAAAAAACTAAGCAAGACAGAGAAAATGACAATTCTGAAACCCTAATCATCAAATGAAGAGATAAAGAACTCAGTCAAACTCTGAAAGGAATAAGAAACTGACAGAGAACAGAGAGCAAGGAGAGATACATGCAGAGGTCCCCTATCAGCTAACGCAGCATGGATTTGCCATCTTGGACTCTTACGAAAGCAACTTCACAGAGCTTCCAGCAGGAGATAAAACAACCAGTAACCATCAATATACACTTTCCCACCACCCACCCTTCTTCACCCCCACTGGCTTCCTGCAGCCAGTCTCTTGGCCCAGAAGCCCCAGCTTCACCCTAGTGTTGCTTGGATTCCACCCACCTGCACTGGTTGGCTCCCTAAATGCCATCTGTTGCCTGCTGGTGTTGCTTTTTTCTGCTTCTTTAGATTTCTTCCTTACCTCTCACCACCTCCCCTTCCTTTCTCTCAGATACCTGGCTCTGTGTGCCATCTTCACCTCTTCCTGAAAGGTTGTGAAATGCCGCTTGAATATGAAACTACGTCCTGGCCAGTGCTGCCGCACTAGTGGGATCTTGGGCTCTTTTTTGTTTATTTTGATTGTTTGTTTGTTTTCTTTTTCTTTTCTTTAATTGGGAGCCCATTCTAGCCAGGCAGTATTGCGTGGCCTGGGACCTACCCCCTCAGTAGGTGCAGCTGTGCAGAAGGATCCTGAGGCATTTATTTTTAATGTTTTTTTTTGTTTGTTTGTTTGTTTTTTCCTTTCTGTTTTTCTTTGGGGGTTTTTCTTGTTCTTTTTTTAAATTTGTTTGTATTGTTTTCCTTTTGCTCTTTTTCCCTTTTTGTCTTTCTTCATTACTCAGTTTGTAGTCTCTCTATACTTTCCTTTTCTAACTGTCGCCTGAATACCTGGTGCTGAGTGACACATCTACATCATCTAGCAAGGCTGTACTTCACAGCCTGGGAGCATCTTCCCCAGACCTCACAGCCGCACCTCTGGGAACCCTGGGAGCTTTTCTTTTCTTTTTTCTTTCTAACTTGCATTTTTCTTTTCTTTACTTTTTTTCTTCTTTTTGTTTTTCTCCATTTCATACTATCTCATTTCTCCACTCCAACGGCAAGCTCTCCTAGCACTCTTTTTTGTTGATTTGTATGTTTTTGCCTCCCGTTCCAGCCTTCTCTCTCCCATATCCATCTTAGCTCCACACATCACAGTACCCCCCTCCAGCCTGCCTACATGCACCGTGTGCTAAATAACACACCACAAGTAGCCCAGGCATGGCCTGCCGGAACCTGCCCTGCACTGATTACCAGCCTGCCCTGGTAGCCGTACAAAGTGCCACAAACAACCCATCCCAGCAACTCCTCTTCAACTAGACCTGCCCTGCTGTACCATATCTCAGTGATTGACCCTGCCAGTTGGAGAAGGAAGCAAAAAGCATCATTCCCACAGACGAGCAAACAACAAAGAACACACAGTCTGCCGGCTCAGACATACCAAAATAAAACAAAAAAGCAGGATAAAACAAACAAATCTACAGTCATTAAATGAGGAAAATAACCACTGAATGCCCCAAAGACAGCAGACAATATCAAAACATTTACAAAAACAGGACAGGATGGTTCCAGCAGGCATCCAAAATAAAACACCAGATGATTTTCCAGTAGAAGAAAAAGCACTAGAACTACCTGATAGGGAATTCAAATCTCTAATATTCAGAGCTATCCAAGAGTTGAAGCAAAAAGGAGACAAATTGAGGAAAAATAGACAAATTCATGGAAAAGCAGAAAAATTTATGGAAAATTCAGACAAAAAAAATGGAAGAATTCAGGAAAATAATCCAGGAACAAAATGCCAAAATAAACTCACAACTTAAAATCAGAGAAAAACAACAATTAGAAATCCAAAAGATAAACAGCAAGATTTCATAAATGGACAGTCATAGAAGGGCTGAGGAGCAGGTTTGAAACAGTGGAAGACAGGACCAGCAAAATTGAAGACAAACACTTGGATACAACTCTGTTTGAGGAAAAATCAGAAAAAGAACAAAGAAAAATGAAGAGACCCTGAGAATTATGTGGGATAAAATCAAAAGCAAAAATTTGCTAGTCATCAGAGTTCCAGAACAGGGGGAGAAAACAGAAAACACAGAGATGATCATTGAAGAACTGCTGACAGAAAACTTCCCCAATATCATAAAAGATGAAAAGCTGGCCATTCAAGAAGCTCAAGGAACCCCATATAGGATAGACTCCAAAAGAAAATCACCCAGGTGTTTCATAATCACATCTGCCAAAACCAAAGACAGACAAAGAATCCTGAGAGCAGCTCATGAAAATGAAAAAGTCACATACAGAGGAGAAACAATAACACTAAACTCAGATTATTTGGCAGCAACCATGCAGGCAACAAAGCAATGGGATGACATATATAAAACCTTGAAAGAAAAAAATTGCCAGCCAAGAATAATATAGCCTACAAAATTCTCTTTCAGATATGATGGTGAAATTAAGACATTTCCAGATAAACAGAAATTAAAGGAATATGGAAAAAACCAAATCAAAATTAGAAGACTTATTAAAAGGAGTACTTCAATCTGAGAACAAACAACATCAGACCACAGGCTGAATCTAGTATGCAGGACCGTACCATCCAGATAACAATCTAGGAAACAGACTCTAAAGGACTATCCAAAACGAAAAGAAATACAACAGAGCATCAGAACAATTAATCTATAACTGACAACAACATCAGAACAATAAAAGAGGGAATAAACAGTGTAGGTATAGAACCTTCTAACAGAGAGGAAAGCAAGGCAATACCAAGTAATAATAGACTACTTCAAACTTAGAAACATAAGGGTAAATTTCTCGATAACCACAAAGACAGTTAACACACTTATTAATCAAAATAAAGAGAAAAACATAAAATCTCAGTAAAAACAAAACCTAAAAAAACAAAAGAAATTTTAAAAAAATCTACAAATAAAAGGAATTCAGTACAGGAGGGTAAGAGGAATAAAGAAAAAATCAGCACCACTGAAAACAGCACTACAAAATGACAGCAATGAACTCACATCTATCAATAATTAAAATGAATATAAATTGCCTAAATCAACCGATAAAGAGACAGAGAGTGACAGAAGGGATAAGAAAACAGAAGCCATCCATATGCTGTCTACAAGAGACACACCTAAGAAACAAAGATGTAAATGTATTAAAGATCAAAGCATGGAAAAAAATATTTCAAGCAAACAACTACTAATCTCAGACAAAATAGACTTTAAAACAAAATCCACCATGAAAGATAAAGAAGGACACTATATAATGATTAACAGAACAATCCATCATGAAGACATAACCATAATAAACATCTACGCACTCAGTGACAGCACTTCAAAATACATAAAACAAACTCTAACAGCAATGAAAAAAGAAATTGACACTTCCACAATAATAGTAGGAGACTTCAACACACCACTCTCTGTAAAGGACAGAAATTCTAAAAAGAAACTCAACAAAGATACAAAAGACCTAAAGAACACAATCAGCCAACTTGACCTCATAGACATATATAGAACACTCCACCCTACAGCTGCAAAGTATACATTTTTTTCCAATGCACATGGAACGTTCTCCAGAACAGACAGCATCTTAGGCCACAGAGCAACCCTCAATAAGATCCAAAAAAGCTGAGATAATACAAAGTATCTTCTCTGACCACAACACCATCAAGGTAGAAATTAACAACAGAAAGATCCAGGAAAAAAAAAATCAATTACATGGAAACTGAATAACACCCTGCTTACAAATCACTGGGTAATAGAAGAAATCAGAGACGGAATCAAAAAATTCCTAGAACCAAATGAGAATGAAAACACATCATACCAAAACCTTTGGGACACAGCAAAGGCAGTCCTCAGAGGACAATTTATAGCAATAGATGCACACATCAGAAAAGAAGAAAAAGACAAAATCAAAATATTAACTACACAACACAAATAAATAGAAAACATCGAAAAAAAAGCCTGCAGCCACTAGAAGAAAGGAAATAATAAAGATCAGAGCAGAAATAAATGAAATAGAGACTAGAAAAACAATAGAAAGAATCAACAGAACCAAAAGTTGGTTCTTTGAAAGAATCAACAAAATCGACAAACCACTGGCCAGACTGACAAAAGAAAAACAGTAGAAGATTCAAATAGCCCAAATAAGAAGTGAAATATGAGACATTACAACAGACCCAACAAAAAAATCATAACAGAGTATTATGAAAAACTGTACTCCAACAAATTTGAAAACTTAGAGGAAATGGATAAATTTCTAGAAACACACTATTTACCCAAACTATCACAAAGTGATGTTGAAAATCTGAACATACCCATAACAAGAGAAGAGACTGAAAAGGTAATAAAAAACTCCCAACAACAACAAAAAACAAAACTGGGCCCAGTTGGCTTCACTGGACAATTCTATAAAACATTTAGAGAAGAGTTTGTGTCAGTACTACTCAGTCTATTTCAGAAAATAGAAAAGGAAGCAGAACTTCTGAATTCATTCTATGAAGCCAGCATAACCCTGATACCAAAACCAGGCAAAGACGACACAAAAAAAGAAAATTACAGACCAATATCTCTCATGAATATAGATGCAAAAGTTCTTAACAAAATTCTAGCCAATAGAATTCAGCATCATATAAAAAAAAATACATACCACTACCAAGCTGAATTCATACCAGGTATGCAAGGATGGTTCAACATTAGAAAATCAATCAATGTAATCCACCACATAAATAAGAGGAAAGAAAAGAATCACATGATCATCTCAGTTGACACAGAAAAGGCATTTGATAAAGTCCAACACCCATTCCTGACAAAAACTCTCAATAAAATAGGTATAGAAGGGAAGTTTCTCAACATAATAAAAGACATCTATGCAAAACCAATGGCAAAATTCATTCTTAATGGAGAGAGGCTGAAAACATTCCCCTTGAGAACAGGAACAAGACAAGGATTCCTTTTATCACCACTCCTCTTTAACATTGTGCTGGAAGTCCTAGCTAGAGGAATAAGGCAAGAAAAAGAAATAAATGGCATCCAAATTGGTAATGAAGAAGTTAAACTCTCCCTGTCTGCATATGATATGATACTATACATAGAAAACCCTAAAGACTCCATGAGAAAACTACTGGAACTAACAAGAAAGATTGAGCAGAGTAGCAGGATACAATATAAACATACAAAAATCAGTTGGATTCCTATACATCAAAAAAGAGAACAATGAAAAGGAAATCAGGAAAAAAATACCATTTATAATAGCCCCTAAAAAATAAAATACTTAGGAATAAATCTAACCAGGGATGTAAAAGACCAATACAAAGAAAACTACAAAACACTACTGCAAGAAACCCAAAGGGATCTACATAAATGGAAAAACATACCATGCTCATGGATAGATAGACTCAACATAGCGAAAATGACAATTCTACCCAAAGCAATTTACAAATACAATGCAATCCCGATCTAAATACCAACAACATTCTTTAAAGAGATGGAAAAACTGATCATTAACTTTATATGGAAAGGGAAGTTGACCCAGACAAGTAAAGCACTATTTAAGAAGAAGAATAAAGTAGGAGGACTCACACTACCTGACCTCAGAACCTACTCTACAGCTATGGTAGTCAAAACAGCCTGGTCCTGGTGCAATGACAGATACATTGACCAATGGAACAGAATTGAGAACCCAGATGTAACTCCATACACCTACGATCACCTGATCTTTGACAAGGGCCCAAAGTCCATCAAAAGTGGAAAAGACAGTCTTTTTAACAAATGGTGCTGGCAAAACTGGAAGTCCATCTGCAAAAAAATGAAACAGGACCCATACCTCACACCATACAACAAAACTAATTCAAAATGAATCAAAGATCAATATATAAAGCCAAAAACTATAAATATCATAGAAGAAAAAATAGGATCAATGCTAGAGGCCCTAATATACAGCATTAACAGGATACAAACCATAACCAACAACACACAAACTCCAGAAGATAAGCTAGATAACTGGGATCTTCTAAAAATCAAACACCTATGCTCTTCAAAAGACTTCACCAAAAGAGTAAAAAGAACCTACAAACTGGGAAAAAAATTTTGGACAGTACAAGTCAGACAAAGGTCTAATCTCTATAATCTACAAGAAAATCCAACAGCTCTACAACAACAAGACAAATAATCCTATTAAAAACTGGGCAAAGGAAATGAACAGACACTTCACCAAAGAAGACATTCAAGCAGCCAACAAACACATGAGGAAATGCTCGCGATCACTAGCCATTAGAGAAATGCAAATTAAAACCACAATGAGATACCATCTCACCCTGGCATTACTGGCACGAATCAAAAACACTGGAAATAACAAATGTTGGAGAGGCTGCAGGGAGATCGGAACACTTATGCACTGCTGGTGGGAATGCATAACGATAAAACCATTTTGGAAAATGATATGGTGCTTCCTTAGAAAGCTAGAAATAGAAATACCATACGATCTAGCAATCCCACTCCTAGGAATATATCCTAGAGAAATAAGAGCCGTCACACGAATAGACATATGTACACCTATGTTCATTGCAGCACCGTTCACAATAGCAAATAGATGGAAACAACCTAGATGCCCATCAACAGATAAATGGATAAACAAACGGTGGTACATACACACAATGGAGTAATATGCAACAATAAAGAACTGTCATGAATCTGTGAAGCATCTCATAACATGAATGAATCTGGAGGACATTATGCTGAGTAAAATAAATAAATCACAAAAGGACAAATATTGTATGAGACATCTACTGTAAAAACTCATGTAAAAGTTTACACACAAAAAGAAACAATCTTTGTTGGTTACAAGGGATGGGAGGGGTGAGGGGAAATACTAAATAGACAATAGAAAAGTGGTAACTTCGGTGACGGGTAAGACAGTACACAATACTGGGAAAGCCAGCACAACTTGTTCAAGGAAAGGTCATGGAAGCTCCACAGACACATGCAAACTCCCTGAGGGACTGAATTGCAGGGCAGAGGGATGTGTGGACCATGGTCTCGGGGAACATCTCACTCAATTGGCATAACACCGTTCATAAAGACAATGTTCTACATTCTACCTTGGTGTACTCACGTCTGGGGCCTTAAAAGCCTGTGAGCAGCCATCTAAGATACTCCACTGGTCTCACCCCTTTGAGAGCAAGGGAGAATGAAGAGAATAGGATACAAGGAAAAGGTTAGTCCAAAGGACTAATTTTTCACAGCTACCAAGGCCTCCACCAGACCGAGTCCAGTATAGCTAGATGGTGCCCGGCTACCACCGGTGACTGCTCTAACCGGGATCAGAACAGAGGGTTCTGGACAGAGCTGGAGAAGGATGTAGAACAAAATTCTAACTCACAACAACAACAAAAAAAAAATAGACCAGATTAACTGGCCTGACAGAGGCTGGAGAAACCCCGAGAGTATGGCCCCCGGACCCCCTTTTAGCTCAGTGGAGAAGTCCCTCCCGAAGTTCGCCATTCAGCCAGGGATTGGACAACCTCATAAAACAAAACATGACTAATGAGGCACAGCAGTCCATGGACAAGGACTAGAAGGCAGAAGGGGAGAGGAAAGCTGGTGATAGGGAACCCAAGGTTGAGAAGGGACAGTGTTGACATGTTATGGGGTTGTTAACCATTGTCATAGGGCAATATGTGTAGTAACTGTTTAATGAGAAAGTATTTTGTCTGTAAACCTTCATCTAAAGTACAAAAAAAAAGAATTATCTATGTGAGATCAAATTGACAACAGCAACTCGAAAGTTTTGATGGGAAGCCTAGGGGACAGTGAGTTGAAGACAATGGTGATGGAATAATTTGGAAAAGGATAGTGAGACTAGCAGCACAACAGGAAAAATGTAATCAATGTCACTGAATTGTACATGTAGACATTTTTGAAATGGTGTATCTCTGGCTATGTATTTTTTTCACCAAGAAAGAAAAACATCCTCCAAGTTCAAGAAGGGAGTGTTGACATGTTGTGGGGTTGTTAACCAATGTCATAAAACAATACGTGTAGTTACTGTGTAATGAGAAATTATTTGTTCTATAAACCTTCACCTAAAGTACAATAAAAAAATTTTTAAAAAGAAGATGCACAAAAATATAAAAAACAGTAATAGTCATTCAAAATTCCCTGACCCAGTGATAATAGTTGTTAAATAGCAATTACCATTTTAGTATTTTCTAGTCCTTTTTAAAAAATATGCATTTATATTGTAACATATTTGAGATTGTGCTACTTATAAATTTAGTATCCTCCTATGTAATTTCATATCATCCATGTTTCACAAAGCCATTACACTATGTGAATATCCACAGTGTATCATGAGTTCTTTTGCAACAGATTTGCCCAATGCTGCAAGAGACTTCTTTAAAGTGTTAAAAAACAAATATGTCACTTTGAGTAACAAGGTGCACCTGATCCAAGCCGTGGTATTTTCAATTGCCTCTTATGTATGCACAAGCTGGACAAGGAATAAGGAAGACTGAAGAATTGATGCCTTTGAATCAAGGTGTTGGCAAAAAATATCGAATATACCATGGACTGCCAGAAGAATGAACAAATCTGTCTTGGAAGAAGTACAGCCAGAATGCTCCTTAGAAGCATGGATGGCAAGACTTTGTCTCACATACTTTGGGCATGTTTTCAGGAGGGACCAGTACCTGGAGAAGGACATCATGCTTGGTACAGTAGACGGTCGGCGAAAGAGAGGAAGACTCTCAACGAGATGGATTGGCACAGTGGCTGCAACAATGGGCTCAAGCATGGTAACAATTGTGAGGATGATGCAGGACCAGGCAGTGTTTCATTGTGTTGTACATAGGGTCACTATGAGTCAGAACCGACTTGAGAGCACCTAATAACATTTTGGTTAGCAGCCAAGTGCTTAGCCATTACACCACCAAGTCTCCTTTTACAATAATAGAGTTATTAATAATATAGTATAATACATACTGTTGTTGTTGCTGTGTGCCATCAAGTCAATTTCAACTCATGGAGACCCTACAGGACAGAACAGAACTCCCCCATAGGGTTTCCAAGGAGCAGCTGGTGGATTCAAACTGCTGACCTTTTTGGTTAGCAGCCTAAGTTCTTAACCACTACTTTTTAAAATATACATATAATATATAGTATACTATATCACTAAGGTTGCTGCATGACTCAAGCAGTTTATGCCCAATTGCTAACCTAAAGGTTGGTGGTTCGAACCCACCCAGAGTCTAACCGCCCTTTAGATTTACAAGGAGCAGCTGGTAGACTCAAACTGCTGACACATTTGGTTAGCAGCCTGAGTTCTTAGCCACTATTTTTTTTTCTTTATAGTATATAGTATACTATATAATTAAGGTTGCTACGTGGCACAAACAATTTATGTCCAACTGTTAGCCTAAAGGTTGGTGGTTCGAACTCACTCTTGGAGAAAAAGCCTGGCAATCTGCTTTGTTAAGATTAACCAAACCAAACCAAACCCATTGCCATCAAGTCAATTAGGACTCATTGTGACCCTACAGGACAGAGTAGAACTTCACCGTAGGATTTGTTTCCAAGGCTGTAATCTTCATGAAAGCAGATTGCCACATCTTTTTCCCATGGAACAGCTGGTAGGTTCAAACTGCTGACCCCTCAGTTAGCAGCTGAGTGCTTAACCACTGCTTCATCCAAAAAATTCTATGGAGCAGTTCTATTCTATAACACACGGGGTCATCATGAGTCGAAATTGACTTAATGGCAACTAACAACAACATATAATTGGTATTAGCAATTTTTTTGGTTAATGATATTGTTATTGTTAGGTGCCGTCGAGTCGGTTCCAACTCATAGCAACCCTATGCACAGCAGAATGAAACACTGTCCAGTCTTTCGCCATCCTCACAATTGTTGCTGTCCTTGAGTCAGTTGTTGCAGCCACTGTGTCAATCCATCTTATTGAGGGTCTTTCTCTTTTTCTCTGACCCTCTACTTTACCAGGCATGATGCCCTTCTCCAGGGACTGATCCCTCCTGATAACATGTCCAAAGTATGTGAGACATAGTCTCACCATCCTTGCTTCTAGGGAACATTCTAGGGAACATACTTCTTCCAAGACAGATTTTCGTTCACTCTTTTGGCAGTCCTTGATATATCCAATATTCTTCGCCAACACCACAGTTCAAAGGCATCAATTCTTATTTACTCTTCCTTATTCATTGTCCAGTTTTCACATGCATATGAGGCGATTGAAAACACCATGGCTTGGGTCAGGTGCACCTTATCCTCAAGGTGACGTCTTTGTCTTTCAAAACTTTAAAGAGGTCTTTTGCAGCAGATTTGCCCAATGCAATGTGTTGTTTGATTTCTTGACTGCTGCTTCCTGGGCATTGATTGTGGATCCAAGTAAAACGAAATCACTGACAATGTCAATCTTTTCCCCATTTATCATGATGTTGCTTATTGGACCAATTGCAAGGATTTTTGTTTTCTTTGTGTTGAGGTGTAATCCATACTGAAGCCTGTGGCCTTTGATCTTCATCAGTAAGTGCTTCAAGTCCTCTTCACTTCCAGCAAGCAAGGTTGTGTCATCTGCATAATGCAGGTTGTTAATGAGTCTTCCTCCAATCCCGATGCCACGTTCTTCATCATTTAGTCCATCTTTTCGGATTATTTTCTCAGCATACATATTGAATAGGCATGGTGAAACAATACAACCCTGACACACACCTTTCCTGACTTTAAACCATGCAGTACCCTCTTGTTCTGCTCGAACTACTGCCTCTTGGTCTGTGTAAAGATTCCTGATGAGCACAATGAAGTGTTCTGGAATTCCCATTCTTCGCAACGTTATCCATAATTTGTTATGATCCATACAGTCAAATGCCTTAGCATACTCAATAAAACACAGGTAAACATCTTTCTGGTATTCTCTGAATGATATTGTACAAGAAATAAAATGGGGGAATCTCTACCCCTAGAAGTATTTACATTTAGAAAGATTTGATACATTTTTATTATAAATACTTACACACACGTATATATGTGTGTGCATGTGTCTATATACATAGATATATACATATATATGTATTTCTATGTGTGTATACATATATAGGGAACTCTGGTGGGGCATTGGTTAAGAGCTTGGCTGCAAACTATGGTAGGCAGTACAAATCCACCAGCTGCTCCTTGGAAACTCTATGGGGCAGTTCTACTCTGTCCTATAGGGTCACTATGGTCAGAATTGACTCAATGACAACAGGTTTCTTTTTAATACCTATATAAATATATATAGGTATACATATATGCATATGTATTTCTATGTGTATATATATATCTCTTCTAAAGAAATATATATACAATAAAAAAAAAAACCCATTGCCATCAAGACAATTCCAACTCATAGTGACCCTATAGGACAGAGTACAACTGCCTCATAGGGTTTCCAAGGAGCAGCTGGTGAATTCATACTCCCTATCTTTTGGTTAGTAGCCAAGCTCCTAACCACTGCACCACCAAGGCTCCAAAGAAACTAAATTTCTCCTAAAGAAATATATATATGTATGTATATATGTGTGTATATGTATGTTCATATATGAAGAAATACATATACTTGCATACGTATGTTTATTTCTTTAGGATAAATTTAGTTTTGAAAGAATACAGGAATATTTCTTAACTCAAGAGAAGGAGATGCTTCAGGAAAAGCAATTATGGGTATCATTTTAACATTGACCATAGCTACTCTGCACACATGGGGTCGTCTAGAGTTGCAGTCGACTCACCAGCAACTAACAACAACAACATGAGTTGACTGTACGTCAATGTCAGGACATCAGATGCAGGAAACGTCTCATAAAGCTCAGTGATATTTAATCCTAAATAGTACGAGAATCAAAGATTATAAATGACATTATAGAGTAAAGTACTAATTAGGAAGGGAAGAACACTGGGAAAGAATCAGAGGAAATTAAATGTATTGGCAGATAATAAACTAGAAAAAAACATGGGCTTCTGAATCAAGTAAACCTGGTCTGGAATAAAGGCTTCTCCTCTAAATGCTTTTTTCATCAGCATTTCTCTTAATCTGAGTCTCTACCTCTTCGTATCTAAGAGGAAGCTAATATTATCTTCCTCCAAGTGTTCTCATTAAGCTTTATTTAATAAGCTATAAAACCACTGTAATGCCTGGTATAGAATTGGGATTCAACATGTGTTAATTATTATCTGAAATCAATTGCATACATTACGGAGGAATTTACATGGGGAGTAAATAAAGTCAAAGTGAGAAGTTAAAACAGTGATTTTATTAAAAAAAGAAAAAAAGGCTATATGTAAGGAGATGAGTTAGTAATACTTACATATTTTAGCAGTTGGAACTACAATTTCACATTGTGGACCAGGGACTTATTCATGGGAAAGAAGCAATCTCATTCCATTATCTTTAAGTGAAATTTTAAGACTCCTGTGAAAAAAATAAAACACCAATTTCACTAGTACTTTATAATAAATCTAAATGCTTTGCTAATTGCCTGTCACCACTACAAATAGTATTTGCTTTTTGTGAGAGTTTCTTTTTTTTTTAAGTCCCTGGAAATAAATCAGAACTCTTAATTCATTTGAAGACAGAGGAAAAAGGCGGGTGGTGGGGAGAGTACACCTTGGACAGCAGAATAGTCTTGAGTATTATCTAAAGGCTGCTACTGTGTATTGTAAAAAAAGAACATAATCAAAAGTCAGCTAGAAACAGTTTTCCAGACAATAAAAATGCTAATTGTTTACATAACATGTTCTTTCAGACCTGAAGTCAAGGGGAAGCTGCAGTGATTAAAACAGCACTTTGAAAGGACTACTGGGTGTAAATTCTGAAAACTGATTCCCAGTAGGACTCAGGCAATGAGGCCCTCGGCTTCCTCCACAGGGCTGTTAGGTCATTTATGGGGATTTTACACAGCCAACTTCTTGAGTAACTCGAAATGCCATAGGTGGCTTGGTGACATTTTTTATTATTTCTGGGAAGTAAAATTTAATATGATAACAAATTATATCACTCATAGTACTGTACTCTTAGAAATGACTTCTTAAATTCCATCAACCAACTAAAAGCAATCCCATACCATAACAGGAAAATTTTTATTAGAATGTATTTGCTAGGCAATGCATTGTTAACTTCTTCAACGAACGATTGAGTTCAAATAAAACTTGAGAAATTTTAAGTGCAGAGCTTTAGTTCATTTGCTTCTTATCATAATGAAATCACTTCAGCTGGATTATTTTAGGATTTGAACAAGAAAAATGTCAAACAGATATAAAATTAAGGATAAAAACTGGTAGCTAATTATTAACTGATACCATTAAAGTTCTTTCAAAAACATCCTTATTTTCCAATATGATTGTGACTTCCTTTACGCTGACAAGTCTTGCATTTCTTTTTTTATTTTTTTATTGTGTATTGTGAAAGTTTACAGAGCAAATTAGTTTCTCATTCAACAATTTAAACACGAGTTGTTTTGTGACATTGGTTGCAATCCCTGTGATGTGTCAACACTCTCTCCTTTCCCACTTGGTGTTCCCCAGTTCCATCTGTCCATTTTTCGTGTCCTTCCTGCTTTATCTTCATTGCTTTTGGCCAGGTGTTGCCCTTTTGGTCTTGTATACATGAATGAACCAAGAAGCACATTCCTCATGTGTGTTATTTTTTGTTTTATATACCTGTCAAATCTTTGGCTGGAGGGTGAACTTTGGGAGAGACTTCAGTTCTGAGTTAAAAGGGTGTCCAGGGGCCATACTCTTGGTGGGTTCCACCAGTCTCTGTCAGATCAGTAAGTCTGGTCTTTCTTTTGTGAACTTGAATTATGTTTTACATTTTTCTCCCACTTTGTCCAGGAACCTCTACTGTGATCCCTGTCAGATATGTAGGTGGTGGTAGCTGGGCACCATCTAGTTCTGGGCTCAGGCTGGTGGTGGAGTCTATGGTAGATATGGTCCATTAGTCCTTTAGACTAATATTTCCCTTGTATATTTGATTCATTCTCCTTTGCTCTGGACAGGATGGGACCAGTAGATGTATCTTAGATGACCACTTGGAGGCTTTTAAGATTCCGGAAGCTACTCAACAAAATCGGAGGTAGAACTTTTTTTTTAATAAGTTATGCGTGCCAGTTGATCTAGATGTCTCCTGAGATCATGGTCCCCAGCCCTCAGCCCAGTAAGCTGGTCCCTTAGGGAGTTTGGATGTGTCTACGAAGCTTCTATGATTTTGCCTTGGTCAAGTTGTGCTGACTCCTCCTGTATTGTGTGTTGTCTTTCCTTTCACCAAAGTTAACACTTGTCTATTATCTTGTTAGTATTTTTTCTTCCCACTCCTCCTCCCCTCCTTAAGGTACATCGTTTAATTATCTGGGTCTATCTTCTCAGCTAACCCATAAGAGGGTTGTATTAAATGACTTAATCTCTATACTTATCCTAATATGCCTATTATATTTGAATAAAGATTGAAAGACATAATACTTTGCATATTTCAAAGCACTAATCTTCATCCCAAAACTATAACTTGGGTAGTACAAGAATATTAGCCTTATTTTTACAAGACAGTGGACTGAGGCAGAGGAGTCTCAATTACTTTGTCAAGACTGCTTGTCTGGTAGTGCCAGGCCAGTAATCAGAATTCGGGCCTCATTACACCTTCTAAAACTTATCCCCATTCTACCATACAGACTCCCTCTATCCCAGTCTTTTCAACTCTTTTTCCAACTATCTCTTGAGTAAATTTATATAAGATCAAATTCTTTGACAGATAAAAGAGCCCTCTGGAGTAAATGAACAACATCAGTATTTCTTTTCTGGTCTCAAAAATTTTTAGTAATTTGTTTTATTATTATTATTATTATTATTATTGGAACTATACATAGCAAAACATACACCAATTCAACAATTTATACATGTACAATTCAGTGACATTGATGGTTGTACAACCATTCTCACCCACATTTTCCTAATTGTTCTTCCCCCATTAACATAAACTCACTGCTCCCTAAGCTTACTATCTGACCTTTCAAATTGCTATTGTCAAGTTGATTCCATACAGATAGTTCTTTAAAAGAGCACAATGCTCAAGGCAAACATTCTTTACTTATTAAGCTAACCTATTGCTTGGTTTAAAGAAGACTTCAGGGGATATTTTTGCTTTAAGATTTAAGGTTTAAATATTATCTCAGGGCAATAGTTTTGGGGGTTCAGTCAGCCTCTATGGCTCCAGAAACTCTAGATTCCATGAAATTTTAAAATTCAGCAGTAATTATAAAATTGGTCAAAGACATGCCTTTGTAGGAACAAGGGAGATAAAGATTCTGGTAATATTTATAAATCCTTGCATTTCCAGCAACTCATTTTCATTCATTTCCTCATTAGCAATGTAGATATTTCCCATGTCAAGCATTATGGAATGATGACCAGAGTTCAAGATCTAAAATGATATAAAAATAAAAGTGATTTAAGATTGCATACTGCTATATCATTTGCAAAATATTTTTATCCAATATCATTCCATTAAATTCTCAAAACCATCTTATCCCATTAATATTATTATTGTTGTTGTTAGCTGCCATCAAGTCTGCCCCTGACTCACGATGACTCCAAGTACAATGAGATTGGACCATTGTAATCCATAGGACTTTTTCATTGATTTTTTGGAAGTAGGTCTCCAGGCCTTTCTTCCTGTCTGTTTTAGGCTGGAAGCTCCACCGAAACCTGTTCAGCATCATAGCAACATGTAAGCCTCCAATGAAGATGGGTGGTGGCTACCACTGAGGTGCACTGGCTAAGAATTGAGCCCAGGTCTCCAGCATGGAAGGTGAGAACTATACCACTGAACCACCACCACCTTCATAGTATTTCTCATCTATATATGAGGAAACTGAGGCTCAAGAAAAGATGAGTAGCATGGTCAAGGTCACATGGCCAGTAGGTGGAGGTCCTTTGGTTGAAATCCCAGAATTTTTTCAGTACTTCACCCTGCACCCCTAGGCCAGTCTTTTGTTACTCTAAGGGAAATTAGCAGGCTTAGTAACCCCAATTGTTTGAAAATAAGAATTATTCTATGTTTTAAATCCAAACTGTGTCCCGTAAGTGAAAAATCCATAAGGTGGCATGATCACTCAGCTATTTTGGTCATCTTCATAGTCAATTTGGATCCAATCAACAATGTAATAACCAGCAGTTAATAGACACCTGAGATTAATTGACCACTTTACAGCCAGTGGGATAGGGATCCAGCCTAAGAATGTGTTTGTAGGTAAAGAGTTGTGCACATAGCCACAGCAAGAAGAAATTATTTTATTATTTATTATGGAAATATTGGAGTCATGTAAAAAAAAATAGGAATACAAGATGAGATAGTGAATTTGTTTAAATAGAATTGAGGATTCACTGCATGCATGGAAGTAAAATAAAAGTGTTCCAAGTAAAATGATTTATAAATAAAAGACGAGTAACTACCATATAATAGAAATGATGCCTTTCCTGCCCTGTGTATTGTAAAATGCTTTCTAGAATCTTACAAAATACAGCATGGCAGAAATGTAATAAAGAGGAGAATTGCAAGGTTAGAATCAAAGTGAGATGGTGGGGGGGCATGCCAAGCCACTGAAAAGTGACAGGGCTCCTGGGTTTATAGTAATCTGTGGTCTTTAATAAATTGAAAACAGCAGGGAAATAAACCTAATTAAATACAATATATTTAGGAGAAAAAAATTAATATAACATCATATATCACCACTGATTTCATCACGCTGAGAATGGGGGAAGGGGGAGGCTTTCTGACATGAGCATGAATTTTTCTAAACCATGCACATTTTCTGACATTTTAAGGGGAGAAAAAAAACGCGCCGTAGTCTTCCTCAGCCTGCAATGCCGTGTATTTATTTAAGGAGTAAATGCCTGAATTTTTCAGCAAGCAGATCTCAATGAGCTCACACTGAAACAAATGGGCCATAAATGTGAAGAGCAGCTGGGTGTCCTTAATCAGAGGACCCATCACACGCTGACATGGACTATGCAAGGAAATCAGAATGGAGGGGATCTTGCAAATAGAATCTGGCACTCTCCTTTGTCCAAGTTTGATGGATTTACTGATAACTCACATTAAGACTCAGCCTTTCCAAGAAAGCAGAGGAGAAAAGGAGAAAGGCTTCACTTGTCACATTTCAGTAGACAAATTCTTCAGAGGTCACGAAACTGACAGGACTAGCAAATGGGAAAGGATGTTCAAAGAATTGCTGAATGGACCTCTTTTAAATATCTCTTAAGTAAATACGTCCTCAATGTATTACCTTCCATAACTCTGTTGTACTTCAAAAAAAATATAATAGTTCAAATTTTCTGATGACACAAAATTAATTAGCAGAATGTTGTGTAATAAAAAGGCAATGCAAGTCACATCTGCAAATTTAAATTTTCTAATAGCATACTAAAAAATAGTTACAAGAACCAGATGACATTGATTTTGATAAGACATTTTATTTAACACAATATATCTATCTAAAACATCATTTCAACGTGGAATTGATACAAATTACAATATTAGGTATATATTTAAACCATTTATCATACTAACTCTTTAAAATCTGGTGTGTATTTTGCACTAATACCATGTTTCAATTCAGATTATACACATTTCAAGTTATCATAGCCACTGTATAGTGATTCTTATACTGGACAGTAGAATATCCTGCCTCATCGGGTTTCAAAATTCTGGTGCACTAAGTTACAGATTTATTATAAAATACATCCTTTGCTACAATGCTATTTAATTAAGAAGGTGAAAATATAGACATTTTGTGGGAGTGGAGAGATGATTTTAAATTAAGTACATTAAAAAGGCAACTCTCATTCCTAAATACCTTGATCAGGGGATACCATATCTGTTGAACAAGAATCATCATTTCGGAGCTTATCTGATCTAGGAGAGAGTTAAAATATTTTCTCATTATTAGTGCACTTATTCTAGCTTGTTTTTATTGAGAAGTAGAGATAAAAAATAATTGAACTTAATAATAATAATGACGATGATAACAACGGACATTGAGCACTCCCTTGGTGATGCACTGGTTAAAGGGATAGACTGCTGACTGAAAGGTCGGCAGTTCAAAACCACCAGCGGCTCTGTGGGAGAAAGATGTGGCAGTCTGCTTTGGCAGAAAACCCTACAGAGTCCCTAAGGGGTCGCTGTCAGTCAGAATCGACTTAATGGTAGTGTTTTTTTTGTTTGTTTTTTATGCCAGATAGCACCATCTGATGTAATCTTCACCAAACTGTGAAATAAGACTAGTATTAACTCTATTTTAAGTATAAGAAAAATGAGAAAGAAATAAGTATCTTGCTTAAGGTCACACAGCTAGGAATTAGTGGAGTCAGGATTCAAACCCAGAGTACCTCCCTTTCCATCACAAATTAGAGTGTCTCTTCATAAGCACCTTGATCGTGATTGAATGTGGTCTGATGTATGGTTAGTGAGATCTAGACTTTTCTTACGGCCAGGGTAATTTACATAAACTTCATTGAAGAGAAGTTACATTTCAGCAATGTAATGTCGGAACGGTTCATTCAGAAGGTGGTGAATTTGGGTGGGATGTGATTTCAGGCTGGGTTGTGCTTTCTAACTACTTCAGAAGAAAATATTTTATAAAAAATAAACAATACAAGTAGAAAGGAAACATAATCCCTAAGAATTACTTTCAACTAATTTAATACACTTTCTAATAGTGTTCAAGAACAAAAACCATAAACTGTGATTTTAAAACCGTAATTTGTATCCACTATGGTAAGAACAAGCCTCATAATCTCTTCGCTCTCTAGGTACATAAAACATGATTTTTCTTTTGAACTATTAAGAATATTGACATTATAAGAAAAATGAAAGAATATGCATGAGAAGGAGCAAGGAAGAAGGGAGAGAAAGAAAAGGAAGATAAAATTGGGGGGGACGTCATTACAGAGCAGTATTTTTCTTTTTTATTCCTTCTAGGTTTGAGGAATCTTAGCTCAGTCAAGTGCTTCCCTCTAGTGTCTGAAATGCTCAATATAGATTTCTTCTTGTGATTGAAAAAAAATCAACAGAGCCTAATAAATTCAGTTCTATTGCAGCTCCAGAATCTACACAACTTTGGAATTATTTTAATTAAAATTACAAAAAAAAAAAAAAACCTCACAGGACTAAAATAATTATCCAGATGGAATTTCAGCCTTATAAACTGTGGATTATCCTAGTTTTTTTCCAAAGCTATCCAAGGAAATAAAATCTTCACAACACTAATCAGTTCAGCCGGAGTGTAGTACAATGATATTTTTCTATAATATTTCTGAGAAATATCAACATAAAGACTTGGCTCTGTTATTGATTTGCTTAGTTGGTTGTTTTGGTTTGATTTTATAATTTTAGTTGTAAATTTCACTTCTCATCTTGAGCCATGACTGGTAAGCTTTAATTGTTACTGTCTATTGAATAATTAAAAGTAAAGGTTCAACTTGAAATCAATATAATACACTGCATTTTAAATCACATCAGACATTTCTGTATTTCAATATGGAAGTTGTTTTTATGTTTCAAAATTATCCCTGTCATTGAATAAAGCCTACAAAATCAGTAACTGTTGTAAATATCACACATGCCAAGAAACAGAAAATAAAACATTTTAGCATTGTCAAATAATTCTGTTTGGAACACAGTAGGGTCAAAAAGAGACTCAAGTTACATTAGCAGAGAGAGTGTAGCTACCAAGAAGAAACTGGATTTTATGGACTGGTTCAGTGTTTACAACGAGTTGTTTTTTAATACCATTTGCTTCTTAACTGAAGATGCCTCTCTGAGCCACAGTTTGGCCTGGGATATTGCAGGACTCCTTTAACAGGCAAGGACAATGATGCCTTGTTGGTAGAATTCTTGCCTTCCATGCTAAAGATATGTGTTTGATTCCTGGCCAGTGCATCTCATGCACAGCCACCATCTGTCAGCGGAGAGTTGTGTGTTGTTATGCTATTGAACAGGTTTCAACAAAGTTTTTAAACAAAGATGGACTAGGAAGAAAGATCTGGTGATCTGCTTTCAAAAATCAGCCAGTGGAAACCCTACGGATCACAAAGTCAGATCTCCAACTCAACATGGGAATGGCGTAGGACTGGGCAGTGATTTGTTCCGTTGCTGCATGGTGACAAACCTGATGGCAGCTGACAGTGACAACGATATTTAACAGGCAATGGCAAAGGCAGAGGACAACTCTATACAAAATATCCATATTCTGCAGACGCTTTACATCATTTTTTCCTGGTTTTGAAGACGCTGAAAGTTATATTACTCTCACATGTCCTCTGGGTTTGTGAAAAGAGAACTGACCAAGTATCAAGGCTCATCTTTTACCTTCAAAGGGAAAACTGAAATAATAATTCTTAACAGCTGAGTTCTTACTACTTGCTAAGTACTATTTTAACTTTATCACATATTCCCCTTTATGAATCATCATAACAAATTATGGCATAGGGTAGTATCAGTGTCCTCGTTGTATGTACAGGAAAAAGAGAGGCACAGAGAGGTAAAAGAATTTGCCCAAATTCACAGTCAGTGAGTAGCAGAAAGTCCATTTTTAGGTGAAATAAAATATATTTGTACACATGCAAATAGCTATGTGGAGGAAAACTTTTTCTATTTTCAATATTGTTTTTACATTATTATTATTCTTATTTAAAGATGTGCCCGCCACCACCAATAAATTGAATTCTTATATTAATGGGGCAGCCTTTGTGAGCTACAGTGACACTACAGTTTAAATCTAAGCAGTGGCTTTGGCACTCCCAAATCCTGCAGTAAAATATATCTGATGGAATGATAAATACACTTCTTTCTTCAGATTAGTGTTGAAAGCAGACAACATAAATGAATAAATAAAGTATACATATAATTTAAAATATCTTGCCAAGTAGTTTGCAGACATAAAGAAAATGATTCAAATACTTACATCCAATAAAACTAAGAAACACGATGGAATCCTGACTAGTTATCCATTGTCCATTAATAAGTCCTTTAAAGTGAGACCAGAAAACCAAACCAGTTGCCATCAAGTTAACTCCAACTCAAGGCAACCCAATGTGTGTCAGAGTAGAACCGTTCTCCATAGGGTTTTCAAAGGCTGATTTCTCAGAAGTAGATTACCAGGCCTTTCTTCTAAGGCACCTCCTAGAGGGTTCAAATCAACAACCTTTGGGTTAGTAACTGAACATTTACCTGTTTTTGTTACAGTAAGACCAGTGCATGATAAATGAGTCAGTATTCTGATTCTCACCTAGACATGGGCAACCAAGGAGCATGAATAGAAAACACTACAAAAAACAATCAACTCTGGATGCATACAATTTACTCATAAGGTCTCACAATCTGACGAGATCCATTTAGTCAATCTCAGATAAGCTTGGGAGGCTTCCATACACCTCGTATAAAGCCAGAGGTGAGCAGGCCCCATGCAGCCTACCACCTCGTCATTATTACCATGCATTACTACTGTCTACTGTGACAAGTCGCAGTCATGCACCCACCAGAGGACAGAGCATGGTCAAGTTATGTACTGTGGTCTCTTCCCCAGAGCTCTGCTACTCCCATTCGGAAATCTGTATTATAATGCTGTAGGAACTGACCTTGTCTCTGAAGCAGTACTTTCCTTGACCCTTTTTAAGGAATTGGTTCATTATTTACCTTGCAAAGCTGTTTAAAGCAACACGCATTGTGTTAATAGGAGATTAGTTAAATTTAAAAGTTGGTTGACTTTAAAGCCAAGAATCAAAACAAAACAATGCCAACAAATATTTTATTTTAGTCTAATGCATATAAATGTGAGTTTATTCTTCAATCTTTTCATGTAGGGCCAAGGCCTTTCCTTTGAGCTTGGGCCGTTTGATAGCCATTCTTCTTTGTTGTCCTTCCTTAAGCCACACCCATTGAGTAAGTAAGAATTCATTTGCTTCTTAAAACAGATCAAGAACTTAAGTTATCTTTAAAAATATTTGAGTGCAGAATTCATCTAGATTTTTTAAATGTCTCAATTGTTTGTAGTTGTCTCCCACACATCTAATTCAACTGTGTTTTTAGCTATTCATTTTTATTTAGTTCTTCAAAAATATTCAGTTAATTTTGTAGAAATAATACATCTCATCCATTGCTTTTGATATCATATTTCATTGGTTTATCTAATATTTAGTTAAATTGTGAAGTTATACTAATATATACAGAAGGCCCAGATTTGGGAACACACTGAATTTGTCAGCGTTTGAAGGGGAATTACAAAATAATAGAGGTGAACCTCCACTTAAAAAAAAAAGTTAGTGATTTTAATTCTAAATGTTACTACATAGAAACTGTATGAAAAACCAAGTTCTCTTTGATCTAAATAGAACTACTTCTTATGCTGGTATTTGCCAGTCATTCATACCAACTATTCATTGGTACATGATGACATGAGTTGGTGGTTGCCATGAAGTCATAACTGAGGAACTATCTTCCATTTTGAAAGCAATTCTTTCTTAAAATGTACATTTATATCTAAATAGTTTAATAATAGAGACCATTTTTAAATATTTAAAAATTCAGTTGAAAACCAAATCAAAGACTCAAGAGACATTTAATGAACTTTAAGTTTTGCCCATCATTATATAAATAATAACCCCTAGTTATTTTAAAAATGGATTTGGGAATAAGGAGTCATTTTCTATCAGAGTTTTTAATCCTAGGACTTTATTATTTATTGCTGTGAAATTTCATGGCTTCTTCTAATAGCAGAATGTGAGCCCCAAGATGATGGTTGTATTATGGTACTTAATAAAAAGTCAAGGGATTTATTTTAATTGATTGCTCTTTAATCAGAAAGGTGCGTGTAAAATGAAGAATTGTCAATGGACATTTAGACCAATCCCAACCTCTAGAGGAAGGGGTTCCCAGATTGTTAAACATTTGGCAATGGCCTGAGAAGCTGCTTGAGCCAGAGGACATTTTATTTTCTTTGCTTCCAAACAGATGAGAGGAACCCCTGTGGTATTTTTAGCGGCAGGGTCTCAGCACTGGAGAAAAGTGACTTGGGCACATTCATCATACTTCTATCAGGCCTTCTGTTATGCAATATAGCTTCACAAAAATCTCCAGTTTTCTGGAGCAGGTTCTGGAAAAAGCAGATTGTGTAGAGCAAACCACCTATGCCCTGCCATTTTTCAGTACATAGAATGAGATGGGTTGAGGAAAGGAATGTTTGAATTTTTTAAAATAAGAAATAGTTGCTATTGATGTTAGTTGCCTTCAAGTCAGCTCTGACTCATGGAGACCTATTTATTGTATAACAGAATGAAATATTGCCCAGTCCTGTGCCATCTTCATGAATCATGAATATGCTGAAGTCCATGTTGTGGCCACTGTGTACTCTGAGTGCCTTCCAACCTAGGGGACTCATCTTCCAGCACTATAGCAGATAATATTCTGTTATAATCCTAAACGAATAATTTCTTTCGTAAGGGTCAGCACAAAGCTGGTTCCTATGCAACAGAGGTTAAAGATGTCTCAGATGTCCAGCTTTTCCAAGCTGCTGTACCACTCCATCATCTTTAACATCAACTACTCCCTCTCGCCTCAGTACTCTCCCTCCTGTCTTTTGGTTCCCTAATTCCCTGCAAGTCACACAGAACTCATAAGCCATATAAAGGAAATGGCTCATGCAGTTGTGGAGGCTGGCAAGTCCCAAATTTGTGGGCCAGGCGTAGACTTCTCCCTGGCCCTTAGTCTCTGCCCAAAGGCACTCAGCTTTCTTGCTCCGTAGATCGGGAAGCCCACTGTGCTGTGTCCTGCAGGTCTCTGCTGCTGGACTCTGCTACGGGTCTCTCCTTCTTTGGTGGTGGTGGCCTCTCCTCTTTCCTCTGGAATTGGCTCTCTTTTAAGGCAAAACTGACCAATCCCCTTGGTAAGCCACAATTACCCTATCACACAATCACCTGGGTGGGAGTTACAAGACCAAGGCTAGAAAGACTGCACACAAAAGTAATTAATCCACCGCAGATCCTTAAGGTTTTCATTGGCTAATTTTCAGAAGTAGATCACCAGGCTTTTTTTCCTAGTCTTTCTTACTTTGGAAGTTCCACTGAAACCTGTCTACCGTGGGTGACCCTACTTGCATTTGAAGTACTGGTAGCATAGCTTCTAACATCACAACAACATGGAAGACACCAGAGTATGACAAACTGACAGTCAGGGAGTGGAATAAGAAATAAATTATGTGAAATCAGCCTATTCTTCTAAATGAATATTGAGAGTTTCCCAAGAAATCAGTATAAACCACGACCACTAAAAGGACCAAAGGACACACAGCAGTGGAAGGTAGCTCCAGAACCAACAGCAATTTGGCCAAAATTCTGTCCACACATTCAAGTCGGAAATCTGCTCTATGAAATCTAGGACTCTTGTAACTTCCCCTTCCCAGCTTGACAAATTTCCCCCTTCAGTCCAACAGCTTGGCCAGTAATACAATAATTAAACAATAATAATAAAAATAACTAATATGTCACTGCTAATTGAGCTTTTTTTATGTGCATTTTATACACTATCTCATTTACTCTTTCCAAAAGCTCTGTGAAGTAGGAGCTCTCGTCTCCTGTTTATGGATGAGAAAATTGATGCAAAGAGAATTTAAATTACTAGCTCTTAAGCATGGAGCCAGACTAAACTAAACTAATCCAAACTCTGTCAATTTTGTCTCACGTTCACTAGAAGATTTACGCTTAATCACAATATTTGGATTGTATTAGGCAAGCATCTTTCCATTCTCAGTCATGTTGTGCTCATTCATGCATCTGCCTGTTGTCTTCATAATGTCCTGAGTTACTGAGCTTGTCTTCTAATCATCTTCATCATTAGTTCATCTACCATATATTGAGTGCTTACTATGTGCCAGCCATTGTGACATTTTCCATAAATAGTTCCTTTAATCCTTTCATTAATACTGTGATTTAAGCCCTATCATCCCTATTTTGCAAATAAAACGGAACCTTAGGAAAATTAAGTAAACTACTCAAGGTAATGCTTTTCTTTTAATGTTTTTCACATGTATGAGACAGACTGCTAGTATAGTTGTTAACACATGGACTCCAGAGTCAGCCTTCAGAAAATAAAAGTCTGGCTTTACCACCTACTAAATATATAATCTTGAGCAAATTACCTAACCTCGCTATCTCGGTTTTCTCATATTTAATATGGGTAGAATGATAGTTGTTGTTATTGTTAGCTGGAGTTGACCCCTTGACTCATGGTGAGGAAACATGCTCAAGGAAACAAATTGCCGCTTGGTTCTCCAACATCCCCATGATTGGTGGCTGATCAGAACACTGTAATCCATAGGGTTTTCACCAACTGATTTTTGGACGTAGATCTCCAGGCCTTTCTTCCTATTCTGTCTCATTCTGTCAGCTCTGCTGAAACCTGTTCAGAATCATAGCAACACTCAGACCACCACTGACAAATGAGTGGTGTCTATGCATGACGTGCATTGGCTGGACTCGAACCTGAGTTTTCCAAATGGAAGGCAAGAATTCTACTACTGACTACTACTCCCCTCAGAATAATGGTACCTACCTCATAAGATTGTGAGGATTAAATAAACACAAGGGCTAAGAACAGTGACTGTCACATACTAAGCTGTGTACTCACTATGTGAGTATTAGCTACTATTTTTATAGTACATTATCTCAGGGTCTATCATTCTGAGATCCTCCTTCTACCAAGATCTTCTCAATGAGTGTTCAACTCTGCCCCACCCACATGCAGTCAGGTTAGCACACTCCATTCTCCCTCCTGTCTTCTTTCCCTTGATTTCTGGTTTTCCTACCCCTTTCTTAGAGTATGACACTTACAGAACTTGAGAGTTGGAAAATTGAGCTACTCTCTAAATGTCCACCTTCTCTATTTTGTCCACTGAAGGGTTTCACATTTAACATTTGATCTGCACTGTGCTCACCACCCTGGGAAAATGAGTTATGTTGCAATAAAAAAAGTGTAATCAATAATAACAATTAAAATTAAATTACTATAATAGTAAAATCTCTATGCTAACCTTCATTATTGATAGGGCCTTAAATTGTACCTAGAGTAAAAAAAAAAAAAAAATTAAAAAAGCACAAGGATCTTGGCCAAGATAAAGCATGATTTTTAAATATTGACAGAGAACTGGTTTATTTTATTTAAATATTTTAATGCTCTTTTAAAGGAAATTGAAATATGGAAAAGAGAAGGTAAGAGGAAAGTCATTTGACCTCGCAACATAATAAATAGTACCCCTAGATACTCTGTTTGTCTTTATCTTTCAATCTTGAACTTGATTTTTCCTAGCTGACTTACTCTTTGAGAAGGTAAAACATTCATGGAAAACTTGTCTGTTCCTACCACTTCATGGTCATGCTACTGCTTTTCTTCCTCTTTTCTCCACAGGCTCTTACTCTGGTATGATTTTATTTACTCTTTAGTTAAATGGGAGTTCAGTTTTTCCATTTACAGGAAGACCCTGAACACAGGGAACACTTCAGTCTCTATAATCCTATGATTAACCAGGATACAAAAAAAGGGAAATACCTCCACAATTCTTATAATTCTGTGTTCATTTGTTCTCCATACTGTGATTATATTCCTCATGTCCTTTCTGTTTCAAGATTATTATTGATGTTGCTGTTATTATTATATCATTATTATTTGAAGATTACTGGGAAGAGAGAACGTACAGGTTGAAAATTGTGGCTCTTTCTCTTTGATGACCCCATTGTTTTGAGGAGGCAGAAGGGAGGGGTTGAGAGAGGAGGGGGTCTAAGAGACTGAGAGGGAGAAGGGCTTTCTTTTTTTGTTGTTGTTGTTTTTTTTTTTTTTTTTTGAATTTTGATGTTTTGTTTTATTCTCTTTGTTTAAAGTTTGGGTTCCTCAATTTAATCTGGCTGCAGGAAAAGCATCTATTTTCTTGAGGGCACTGACATATGCTATAGGCCCTCCTATCTTCCTTGCTTACAGATTTCCACAGACCAAGTGTCAGCAAAATCCAATAGAACATTTCCTTCAGGGTGCTCTCAGATGGCATTCCTCTTTTTTTTATTTGATTTGTAGGCCTTTTGGTCCATATGTCTTTCACCCTTCAGTGTTCCTACCAAGCTTTCTACTGTGGCAGCTTTAATTTGTTTTTTACTTCAGGAGGTTTAGCTATACGCTCCCTTTTTCATCTCGAAACAGGCTAATCAACGGGAGCACGAGGCAATATTCCTGGAAATGTTTATTTTCCCTCCCCCCTGTGGAAAGTCATCCTGTAAAACATGTTCTGCCATTTCCTCTTCTTCGAGTATTTGGTGTCTATCTATTATTTCATTAGTATTTCATTCTTATTAGTTTTACTTTCTTATTTAACACCAATCTTCCAGCCTAACTGACAGCAAATTCCTAGAAGGAAATTTAGCCAAAACCCTCGCTAGATTCCTAAATCAAAGTGCGGGAAGTATAGGGCATAGGTGAACACTCCTTAGGTGAATGATGCTTCAGCCTCTATCTCATCTATTCTCATAGCTTCAACTACAACCTGTAGATGGATAACTCCCAGACCTATATTTCTAGCCCAGAACTTTTTCCTAAATTTCTGACTTGTACATCCAGTGTCTTAGAATGTCCCTCAGAAGCTTCAAACTCACCACGTCAGAAACAGTAAACCACATCCTTCCTAACATACCATCCCCTTGGTTCTTGTTTTGTGGGATTTTATTTTAAAATAAGTAAAAAAAAAAAAAAAAGCTCAGGTTTATCATACACAAATTAATTTAGTTTACTGCAAGATAGTCATGGCAAGGCACACAGATAAGACTGTAAGACATTCAATTAGGACTGAAGAATCAGGACAATATAAGGTTAGTGCAGTGGTTAGAGTTCAAATATTTAGACTTCAAGTGTTTACCTTTAATGAGTGGTCTCAGGAGGAAGGCTTGATGGATGGTTTGTCCTTGACAGAGGTCTCACTAAGCTGGGGTCTGAAGTTGGTGGTGGAGGGCAAAGTCTCAGTCTTCTTCTCTGGTGGGATTTCCATCTTCAGAGAAAGTCAGAATCTACAGAGATGTTCTGCCTCTGCTTCTCTCATTGAATGAGCAGAAATCCAGGGTTTATATGTGATTTTCTTTTCTGGACTCACATTCTAAGGGGTAAGTAAGGTTATGTCTAACAAAGACTAGTATGTTACATCTTCTCTTCAAGGTCAGAGATTAGGGAGTTTGTTTAAGACTTATTTATGTCTTAAGGCCAAGTTAGAGAGATTTAGCTATACATAACATCTTCTTTTATCACATCATGTGAGTGAAAAGGTCAACTTAAAGAGATTGTTTACAACACACTTCTATTTCCTAGGTCATTTAAATTCACATTATGAGTGATTTATACATATGTGGTTTGAGAGCATTACAAAAGCATACATAACAGTTCCCTAGCTCAGTAAGCAGTACAACCATTGACACAGTTGCCCAAGGCAGAAGCCTAACTGTTATTCTTGATTTCTCCATTTCCCTCACTGTTGCACATTTAATCAAATCATCAATCTATTTTTATCTCTACCTTTTAAATATTTCTCAAATCTACTCCTCCTCTCCACTCCCCTTGACTAGTCCAAGTCACAATTATAGGACTTGCCTCTTAACTATTCTTCTTAACACTAGTCCTGCTCTTCTCCAATCCGTTTTCAATAATGAGTTTTATGCAGTCTTTCTAAAATGCAAATGTCAGTATGCAACTCCAAAGAAAATAATATTTTGAAAAAAATTTGTTATTTTTCATCCTCCAAGATTGTATTTCCTTTCAAGTCTTCCATATCTTTAAAACCAAGCCATGAAGCTTATTGCTCAAGGAAGGAGTAAGCAGTAACAAAGATGGTCTAAATTGAGAAATAAGGAGGGTAAAGAATCTCCTCTTGGCACTCATGGGAAATGAGATCCCTTTCTGTTCCAAGAGGAGGATCTGAAAGAGAGGTAGGAGAAGCAAGAATAGAGGTCATGGGTTGGCTCTTTCTCCACCTTGGGGAAAACTTGATGGAAAAATGTGAAAAAGAAACCTATCTTTAGTGTAGGGAGATAATCGAAAGCAGAAGTTTTGGCCTACTTTCCACTTTAAACTCTGGGAGGATACTCCGTCAAAGATGTTCCTACACTCATGTAGGATATCCTCCACCAGTTGCCATCAAGTCGATTTCAACTCATGTGGACCCCATGTATGTTCAAGTAGAACTGTGCCCCATAGGGCTTTCAATGGCTGATATTTTGGAAGTAGATCACCATGTCTTTTTTCCAAGGGGCCTCTGAGTGGACTCAAACCTCCAACCTTTCAGTTAGCAGTCAAGCATGTTAATTCTTTGTAATGCCAAGAAACTCTGTAGGATACCTTCAGAAGGAGAGGAATGGTGTCCTGGCATTAGTCATCAGAGAAAGGAACAGAGGTGTTTAGCATTGACTGCAGTGCCATATAGAAGGGATCTAGACATCTAGGAAGCAGGAAGAGTTGATGGCCAGTGGGTTTGCCATAAGAAAGCTGTGGCAAAAGGCAAGGTGATCCCATGTCAGAGGTTGCAGAGTATACACCTAAGCCGAGAACTGGATGGATGATGTGGTTGAGAACTAGTGGAGGCCACTCTGGAAAATCAACAGAGGAATGTCCCCTGGAACATGACTGATGCAAAGGAACAAAGCACACATTACACTAGCAGCTTCCCTCAGCAGAACATTCCAGCAGGATACTCAGTGATAAGGTGGAACAAAAGACATCTCTGTGCAGGCCAGCCAGAGCCCCAGGGACAGCACAAGGATCTTCATTTTGTCCAGCCACCCTTGCCCATCACTATGAGACTATGTCAGATTTTTCTACACCCTTCTTGGAGAGGATAAGTAAGAATAAACCTTTGAGAAAAAAGAAAGAACTCATTGAAATGCAAGTAGTTAAACTATAATGAAAAACAATAAACTGGGAAACACAAAATTCATAAATTGTTTCTACTTCTAAGGGAGGAAAGGGGGTGAGATCACAAAAGGGACATAGAATCCTTCAAAGATTATGATAATATTCTATATTGTAAATCAGTTGATGAAAATACAAAAGCTTTTGGCATAGTTATTGTCTTAGGTTTGGTTCTCTGGAGGAGTAAAATTAATGAAGGGTATATATAAATATTTAGAGAGAGACTTATTTCAAGGAAATGGCTCACACAGATGTGGAGGCTGGCAAGTCCCAAATCCATGGGTCAGGCAGCAGGCTGGAAGCTTCTCCTGACTCACGTGTTTGCAGGGGCTTGATGAATCCAAAATCTACAAGTCAGGCAGCAAGCTGCTGGCTTGCGGGGTTGAGGGATCTGACAAATCTAAAATTTTCAGGTCAAGCAGCTGGTCTCAAGAGCCAGAGGTCAGAGGATGACAAGATGGATGCAGGATCAATAGAGAGCACGACCTTTGCCAGAACATCTATATATATTGGATGCAAACCACAGTCCCAAGGAAACTCCCCTTCCAATTGATTGGCTGCTTATAGCAGATCACAAAGTGGAGGATGATTACATAATGTCTGCCAAACCACTGAGAATCATGGTCTAGTCAAGTTGACACATAACCTCAACCATCACAGTTATTTTTATACCTTACATATTTTAACAAATATTTTTCTATCTGTTCTATTTAATAACAACGTTATTTTTAAAATTATTTTAAGCTGCCTTATGCCAAAAATGGAGTCCCTAGCTGATGTAATGAACTCTGGTGGTGCAGTGGTTAAGAGCGCACACTGCTAACCAAAAGATAGGCAGTGTGAATCCACCAGCTGCTCCTTGGAAACCCTGTGGGGCAGTTCCACTCTGTCCTGTAAGGTCACTATGAGTCGGAATTGACTTAACGGCAATTGATTTTGGGTGATGTAAATGGTTAACACTCTCAGCTGCTAACCAAAAGACTGGAGGTTCAAATCCACCTAGAGGTGCCTCAGAAGAAAAGCCTGGCCATCTACTTCCAAAAAGCAGCCATTGAAAACCATGTGGGGCACAGTTCTACTCTGACACACATGGGGTTGTCATGAGTTGGAGCCAACTTGATGGCAACTGGTTGTATAACACCAAAAGAATAAAAACCAAACTCTTAATATAACATACAAGGCCCTTCATGATCCGTTGCCTCAAATCTTACCTCTGTTTGTTATTTCTCACCTAATAACAACTTCTCTATATTTGAAAATCAGACCATTTATAAAGCTTATTTCAATACCTCAAATCCATCATGTTCTTCCTCAGTTTTAGGAATTTGTATATTTTGATCCTTCCTTATTAGTTATCTATTTCTTTTTAATTATAATAAGCAATAAAATGTTTTTTATATTCCAAAACTTAACAGGTTAAAACAATAAACATTTCTTTTCTCGCAACATCCATGCGTTATGGATCTGGCTTTGCCTGGTGGTTCTGGCTCAGGGTCTCCCATGAGGTTACAGTTAAGCCTCTGGCAGGGGCTGTCATCCATCTGAAGGCTCAACTGATGGAGGATCCACTTCCAAGCTCACTCATGAGATTATTGGTAGGTCTCACTTTCTCTCTAACTAATGGTAGAAGACTTCTGTTCTTACCTCTGCACTTGGGTCTCTCCATGTGACTATTCAAGATTACAGGTGGCTAACCCCAGAGCAAGTAATCTAAGAGAATGTGAGAGAGAGACATCTCATGATGGAAATCATAGCGTCTTTATCACCTAATCCCGGTACCGACACACTATCCACATCCACTGTTTGCTACTGCTACTGATCACACAGAACAACCCTCATACAACAAGACAGTGTGAATACTAAGAGGTGGGGTTCACAGGGAGCCACCATAAAGGCTTCTTACTATGCCCTCTCCCTGGAATACTCTCCCTCCAATCCCAGTCCCCTTTTACCTGGCTAAATCCTACAAATTCTTCAGGTTTCAATTTTAATACCATTTTTGTTTTCAAAGCAAACCCGAAATGCTCCACCAGATTTATTCAGTGTCCCTGTTATGCATTCAAATAGCACTGCTCACACTATGATAATTATCTGTTTACTTAACTAAACTCCCTGTTAGAATATAAGCTCCATAAGGGAAGAGTTAGGTCTATAGCGTTCACTACACTATA
This sequence comes from Dugong dugon, assembly GCA_030035585.1. Lineage (NCBI taxonomy): Eukaryota > Metazoa > Chordata > Mammalia > Sirenia > Dugongidae > Dugong > Dugong dugon. The sequence goes on from CM057465.1 coordinate 94,693,690, forward strand.
TTGATAATTTATAACGACTGACATTAACAAATAGTAATTTTCTTTATTCATTCAACCCTGAAGTTTATACTGAGCAACTATAATATCCTGAATTCCTGTGTCCTGTGGTTACAAGCAACAATAATTGATTCTCTTTACTCAAGGAGGAAAATAAAGTGGAGTGGGGGGACTACTGAGCTATTACATTGTCACAGGATAAGGAGACTACCACACAATGCCTGAAATTAAAAGACAAAGTTGAAATTTATTGCTTATTTTAATAAAGGAAGGCTACTCTAGTCAGTCAATTTCCCTGAACAGAGTAAAGTATTGATCTTATATAGCGTTTGTGTGCAGCATGGAGTTCAAGGATTGGAGGATTTTACAGGCCTAAGGGATTGACAGAGCCTTGGTGGCTCAGTGGTTAAGAGCTCTGGCTGCTAACCAAAAGTCAGCAGTTTGAATCCACCAGCTGCTCCCTGGAAACCCTATGGGGCAGTTCTACTCTGTCCTACAGAGTTGCTATGAGTTGGAATCGACCTGAGGGCAATGGGTTTTTTTTTAAGGGATTGGCATTATCTGTAGAAGCTGGCTATTCAGGTAAAAGCGTTGTTGATTGTTTGGCTCTCAGAAACATGTTTATTGAAGTGAGTCTACCCTGATTGGTTGAGTTTCAGAGGGGGGGCTAACACTGGTTGGTTGGAATTTTTGCTGTTCAAATCTACCCCCCCCCATACAATGTCCATCACTGATAAAAACAGAGACACAACCCACACACTTTCATGGCATTTTGGATACAGTTGCTCTTTCTTTCAAGGGCATAAGTTAAGAAGGTATGATATATTTCCTTGGGACCTGAGCAGTGTTAGTCAATAAGGTATATGTGCCAAGGGTGAACGTCTCTCTTCCAGACAGTCACCTTCAAAGATGTAAGCTTAGGACTACCTTTTATATTTTTTCCACCAGGTGAAGGAAGCCTATACAAAAATGAAGTCAACAAACAGGGAAAAGCAAATCCGAGGGACTGAGAGAGGGGGCTAGAGCTCTAAAAACATGTTGATCCCTAGATACAGCCACACTTGCATCACTACCACCATGGACTCCCCAGTTATGTGAGCCAAAAGAATAAACAAGCAAACAACAACAAAGCATTTATTGATCTAGTTGAAACTGGGTTCTATAATTTTCAACAGGGAGAGCTTTTAGTAATACAGTAGCAAAGGCTTCTTCGTTCTTTTTTTTTTTTTTCATTCTTGTAATTATATGAGGTTTACATTTCAAGTTTGTCTCCCATACAGAATTTTTTTTAACATACATTGTTATGAGACAACAACCCTCTCACCTCTGGACAGAAGCCACCCTTTTGGTCTCTCATATCTACTTGTCTAAGAGGCACATTCTTCACAAGTATCACTTTATGCCCACAGTCCAGTCCAATCCCTGTTTAAACAGTTGGCCTCGGAAATTGTTTTAGTTCTGGGGTGATGGAAAGACAAGGGGCCATGCTTTCTGGGGCGCCTCCAGTCTTAGTCAGACCATTAAGTCTGGTCTTCTTACTAGAATTTGAGTTCTGCATCCCATCGTTCTACGGCTCCATCAGGGACCCTCTGTTGTGTTCCCTGTCAGGATGTTCATTGGTGGTAGCCAGGCACCATCTAGTTCTTCTGGTCTCAGGCTGATGAAGTCTCTGGTTTATGTGGCCCATTCAGTCTCTTGGGCCAATACTTTCCTTGTGTCTTTGGTGTTCTTCGTTCTCCTTTACTCCAAGTGGTTGGGACCAATCGATGCATCTTAGATGGCCGCTTGTAAGCTTTTAAGACCCCAGATGCCACTCACCAAAGGAGGATGCAGAACATTTTCTTAATAAGCTTTGTTATGCCAATTGACATAGATGTCCCCTGAAAGCATGGTCCCCAGACCCCGCATCCCTGCTACTCTGTCTCTCAAAGTATTTGATTGTATTGAGGAAAATTCTTAGCTTTGGTTTAGTCCAGTTGTGCTGGATTCCCCTGTAGTGTGTGCTGTCCTTCCCTTCACCTAAGATGATTCTTATCTACTACCTAGTTAGTGAATAACCCTCACCCTCCCTCTCCATCCACGTAACCATCAAAGAATGTTTTCTTCTGTGTTTAAACCTTTCCTTGAGTTCTTATAATATTGGTCTTATACAGTATTTGTCCTTCCGTGCCTGACTAAATTCACTCAGCATAATAAGTTCTAGCTTCCACCAAGTTATACGATGTTTCACAGCTTCATCATTGTTCTTTATCATTGCATTATATTCCATTGTGTGGATATACCATAGTTTGTTTATCCATTCGTCCATCGATGGGCACTTAGGTTGCTTCCATCTTTTGGCTATTGTGAACAGTGCTGCAATGAACATGGGTATGCATATATCTATTCGTGTGATGGCTCTTGTTTCTCTAGGATATATTCCAAGGAGAGGGATAGCTGGATCATATGGTTACTTCTATTTCTAGCTTTTTAAGGAAGCACCAAATCGATTTCCAAAGTGGTTGTACCATTTTACATTCCCACCAGCAGTGTATAAGTGTTCCAGTCTCTCCACAACCTCTCCAGCATTTGTTATTTTGTGTTTTATGGATTAATGCTAGCCTTGTTGGGGTGAGATGATATCTCATTGTAGTTTTGATCTGCATTTCTCTGATGGCTAATGATCGTGAGCATTTCTTCATGGGTCTGTTAGCTGCCTGAATATCTTCTTTGGTGAAGTGCCTGTTCATATCCTTTGCCCATTTTTTAATTGGGATATTTGTCTTTTTGCTGTTGAGGTTTTGGAGTATCTTGTAGATTTTAGAGATTAAATGCTGATCAGATTTGTCGTAGCCAAAAATTTTTTCCCAGACTGTAGGTTGTCTTTTCACTCTTTTGGTGAAGCCTTTGGATGAGCATAAGTGTTTGATTTTTAGGAGCTCCCATTTTTCTAGTCTCTCTTCTGGTGCTTGTGCATTGTTACTTATGGTTTGTACTGTGTTTATGCCATGTATTAGGGCTCCTAGCGTTGTCCTTATTTTTTCTCCCATGATCTTTATCGTTTTTGATTTTATATTTAAGTCTTTGATCCATTTTGAGTTAGTTTTTGTACATGGTGTGAGATATGGGTCTCGTTTCAGTTGTTTGCATATAGATATCCAGTTATGCAAGCACCATTTGTTAAAGAGACTGTCTTTCCCCAATTAATGGACTTTGGGCCTTTGTCAAATATTAGCTGCTCATAGATGGATGAGCTTATATCTGGATTCTCAACTCTGTTCCATTGGTCTATGTATCTGATATTGTACCAGTACCAGGCTGTCTCGACTACCTTCACCAGTGCATTTCTGATAAAGACAAGCTACATTTTACATAATCAAGACATAAATTACATACATAACGAAAATACTACATAACAAAATTTCTCATCATGATCTTATTTAAAATAAAATACACAGATTTCAACATATATTATGTAGAACAGCTAGTATTATCTTAAAATATTTTCTATATCTTCACATATGTAATCAGTTTGCTTACTCTAAATACTAAGCATACAAACTAAGGAACAGACTATGTATATTTTATGTCAAAAACTATGAAATTTCAAGTCACTAAGAAAATATTTTTTAAAAAAAATAGGTTGTCATTTTTTTAGAATTCCACTTCCACATTTACTAATCATAAATATGCCTTGATGAATATACCTGAGACAGACAGAGAGAGAGATGGAAATTTTTATCTCTGTAAAGAGAATATGTGTTTTACTTTTTCTTTATTATAAGAACATATGAAACATTTACCACAAGGAAAACATAATATATACTGAGCAATGATATCAGACATAAAAATAAGTGGATTCTCAATTTTTTTAATCTACACATCCACATACAAATCAGTCCAAACAAATCTCTGTTCAGAAGATAACCTCTTCTTTCCCTTCCTGTGGACTAAAAGAATGTTGTTAGATAGTGTTTTCCAGTGGCTTGTTGATTTCCCAGAAGAAATCAGAAGCAGTCTAAGAAGTGTAATCTCATTCGAGAAATTACGTTTAAGAAAACACTACGGTTTATTAGGGGTCACCAGTCTTCTCTTGCTTCTCTTGACTGGGTGTGTTATTTCCACATAAAGTATATTCTCTTGTGCTTTCTGAAATATACATGGTCTCTGATTCCAAAGCATTGCCGTGTGGTGTCATAAAGGATTCTTTTGTATGCCATACAGGTTCACAGTTAGAGAATAGAAAGAGCCATTCATAAATTTTCCATTTACATTTGAGGTTACTCATGATTCCATTGCTCTCTAACTTGCCAAGATTGTTGAAGATACATTATGTTATTATGATTCTAGAAGCATAAAACATACTAGTGTACTTAAACAAGTTTTCTGTTCCTAAAATATATGGTCAATCGTGGGAAGCTCTTTAGAGTCTATTCTGAATGACTTAGTATTTTAACATTTGCCAAAGATACGCTCCTTTTTACATTGTATATTTTTTCTTAAATCTCTCCAGAGGTTTTACCCATCAGACAAAAGCTTATCTTTAGTGTAGTCGCTTAAAATAAAAATAGTGGCGTAGAATATTTTCCTGGCAGCTTACATTTCACATGCTTATAAAGTAAATGTTTTATCTTCTGATTCACCTCAAGCTACGTAAGCACTTAGCACATGGCATATATTTACTTGTTGATCAATTATTCCATAAATTTAGTTATTTAAAAAACTAAATTATAGATTTTATACAAAAAAATAAAAAGCTGAACATTTGAAATAAATGCTAGAAAGACCACAGTATTTAACTGGCCCTATTCAGTTTTTCTTTAAATATATTTATAATATACTAGGTTATCTAGTGTTTTAGACCACCAAAGATGAGATTAAAACATCATTTGTAAAGGAGGCTTCCCAGTACAAAAACTCTTCTATATCCCAATAGGTTACTTTCTAAAAATCTCTTCAAAAGTCAATTTGTTTGTAATTCTAAAGTGATTACAAGGAATTTAAGAGGGAAGTCCTAATGCATTGCCACTTAATAGGAATGTGAGATGGCCCGAAGTTTTATTGGTTATTCATTTCACTGTTGCTAATTTATTTTATAAGGTATTTTCCCCCAAAAAAACATTAGTGTCATTTATCTTGAAAATCTGCTGAGTTAGTAAGGGCAACATTCCCCTTCCCCAGCCCCTCATGATGTGCTTGTGCTTGAAGAAACTCCTTAATAGCCAAGAAAGTCATATGAACAGTGTTGGAACCTACTTTAAAATACCGCATTGCCTTTAGAATTTTAATTAGTTGTTGCCATTTGAGAACCTAGAGATTTTACACAAAAATAAAAATAAAAATTTCCAATTTCTTCTGAAAAAAATGGAAGATCTAAAAGAACGAAGGCATCTAGACAACAATCTGCTAGAGGGAGTAGCCACTGGGTGTGCTCTCTTCAGTTGGCCCAAGTTCCCACCCTTCCGTCTCACATATACCAGTCAACCTGCAGGTCCACATTCTGGCTGCATATCCCTGCTTTGCATTTTTGAGCAAACTCCTAACCTTATGAATCAGTTTTGGGGAAGTCTTTCTTCCCATCTAACAGTCTTCCAACATTGATCTTGATCCTGTACCACAAATTCAGAAACTTGATATTTGTCCATTTTGTCAATAACTCTTTTTCTTTTCTCATTCTTCATGGACAAAGCACTTTCCAAGAGCTGCATGATTTCCTCTTTATCTTTTAAAATTAGTTGTACTTTTGAACTATTCATATCATAGATTTCTTGTGTACCAAATTAATTATTTTCTTTCTACTTTTAAGAAAAAATCTCTACTTTTATTTTCACATTTCTTTTCTAAACATTAGAAGACAGAGCAAGTGAGTACAGAAGCCCCCTCCGCCCCTACTATGGAATGTTGGATTGAAAATATTATGCACCCTCCTGATTGTGGAAATAAATGTAGACCACCCAAATAAGAACAAACAGAGGCTATTTTTGAGAGTTTGCTATACAGGAAGAGTCAGCGGCCATCACTTGTGTTTGGCAGAATCAAAGGCAGGGAGCAAGACAGGAATGGTTTACAGTGAATACAAGGTATGCTCTGACTGGGGTCCGTTGACCAGGGAGAACTAGAGGAGGGCCATCTTGGGTGATGGGTTGGAAAGCATATTTGGCCTTCTCTGGTTACTGCTGATTTGGAAGTAAGAGCAAAAAAAAAAATGGGAAGCTGGCAGTTATTGACCAAGTCCTGACCATTTTGGGCCATTTGAGGTTATAGTTTGGCTTCTTTGCTGGTTGCTGCATAGGTTGTGGGTTAGAGTTCTATTGTCATATACGGTCTGGCCACGTATATTCAGTTTCTCATGATCTTATTTCAAACATAGCAACAATAGAAACCTGAAATAGGCAAACTTGCTTGGACACCAACTAAAATGATAACCCTGACCATAAGAATCAGCATGAAGCTGGTTCCTATGAGGTGGAAATCAAATATACTCCCTTCTCTGACTTCTCCACCATTTCTGATGCCAATCATTCTCCCCACGGCACTCTTTCTCTATTGGATTCAATAATTCATTGCAATGATCACAGAGAGAACTCACGGAAACACCCATCTGCAATAACAATTTTAATATAACAGAGAAGGATATAAACAAAGGATATAAACAGAAACATTGATATGCTTAGGGCAAGGTTTGGGAAGGGTCCCAGCATGGGACCACAACATCTCAAGGGGACCCACTTTTGTCTAAAAGGGGACCTATTTACCCTTCCCGAAAACCGATGTTCATTCTTATCCATCAGGAAATTTTTAAACAGGAAACATAACGACATCACTTGGCGGGCTTGGTTCTTGGCTGCTCCTCTCAGCTGGCTCCCAACTCCTCCTGGCCAGCTTCAGGACAGCTTTCTGATGGCCCCTGCTCTGCAGGCAGCCCCTGTTGGGGTGCCCCACCTCTGAGAGAGTTCAGCTCTCAGCCGGTGTCCAGCCTTTGCACTCTGCTGCAACCGTCTTGTGTCCACTCATTGTCTCTTCCGGTATTGTCACAGCTGCTGACTCTATAGCAGTCATGGATTTACCCAGTCTGGGAGGGTCACAGTGCAGGGCCCCATGTCCATGGACATGTTCCTCTCCTGGCTTTCAATCAGGAGGTACCATCTGAGCCTCCATGTTCTAGGGTTTTTATTAGTCTCTGGGTGGGCACTGCAGGCAATCCAGGTAAAGGTCAGCCTACATGGGGCTTTGGAACCAAGACCAGAAGGCCAACTTGCTTTTTCAGTAAGATGGTTTCATACCATGCAAAACTCTTTTGAAATTTACACACACACACACTCCTTAGGTACCTAAACAAGTGTTTCCAAAATTCCCAAAGTGTATTCAATAGTAATGAATGAGAAGTGCACTACACAGAAGAGGTGGACTCAGATCTGACTTTGACAAGCACTGCCTAACCTTTCTCTATACATGAAGGAAAGCAACAACTACTGCACATAGATTCATGATTTGACAGATTGAAGTTCAATTGGAAAATGTTTCTCGAGAAATGTCCAGAGACCTTTGCTCAGGCTGTTAATGCTCCTTCTGTCAGTTCCTCAGCAATTTCAGAAGACTCCAATTGAGACATAGTTGTGCAAAAGGTATAAGGCAAGCAGGCAGGTGTCCCTGGTATATGTGGTCAATGTAGAAAGTCTTTTAAAATTTATCTGCCTTCACCTTCAAACACTCTGTATTTGTGAACAGAAGCCAAAAAAAAAAAAAAAAAAAAGTTTATACAATGAATGCTTATTTAATTTCTAATGTCCTACTTGTACAGTGTAAACCTAGACAAAAATCATCCAGTGGTTTTCAAAGATGTCTTTAGTGCCCTCTTCCCTCCCTGTATCAGTAGATGCTTTCCATGCCTGCTCACCCACAAGAAAGTCAGTATTTTCAAGCTTTTATCAGGCTATCTGGCATCTAAAGAAAGGCTATAACAGAGCCTCATATTGCCCACAATTAAAACTTTCCCAGCCTATGTCCTATTCTTTAGATTATTTCATTCTTTATCAGGTATAAATGACTAGTCAGGAAATGAATCCCTGCTATTAAATTAGGAAGTTAATCTATTTCACTTTTCAGGCAATATGATGAATTAACTCAGTTAACTTCAGAAAGCACTAGACATAGTGGATTCCAGACATGTGCTGGGTACTTGCAAGCAGAGGGTTTCACAGGGTTATTGCGCCAGACTCCCTGCCCTAGCCTTTCTAGGCGTAGGGTGTGTCCAGGTAACAGGACCTTGAAGTTGATTTCCAGTTTGTCCTTCCTTGGCTGGTGAGCCAACCATACACTCCTCTACTTCCTTCCTATGTGCACTTGCAAATGCTATGAGAAGAACCCCCCAGAACTTCCTGCTTAGCTCACTGCTGAGTCACCCTGTCTGGGTTCTCTTCCTTTGTTCATCTCCCTTCCCTCTCAGAGTTGACATGCCTGCTCACTGGTACTACAGGGTTTGTTCTCCCTGGGGAAATGAGCCACACTCAACAGCAACAGATTGGTTTTTCAGTTTTGGTAAAACAAGAGAGTCTCTGGATGGTACAAACGGTTAAGTGCTAGGCTACTAACCAAAAGGCTGGTGGTTGGAACCCACCCAGAAGTTCCTCGGAAGAAAGGCCTGGTAATCTACTTCTGAAAGGTGACAGCCATGAAAACCCTATGGAGCACAGTTCTCCTCAGACTCACGTGGAGTTGTCATGAGTCTGAGTGGATTCTATTGCAACCGGTCCTGGGGAAAACAAGCTCCTCCCCAGTCGAGAGAGCTCTCTGGGCCTCACCTGCGTGCTATAGAACGTCTACTGAGGGTGAGCACTCAGCTTCTCACCCGCAGCTTTCAACAGAGGCAAGAAGATATAAGCAAATATCACTCTAATCAGCTTTACTAACACCAGATTGATGTCCCAAATGTGTCATGACATCACCGTGTGATCCCAGGGGAGGTTTGCCACCTTTCTGATAGAAGCACATAAGGCACCTTTATATCAATCAGCAAGAAAATGTCCCTCCCACGGTGGCGTCACAGTCCTAAGTCAGCACACACAGCTTGGCAAGTTGTACGCGGTAGCCCGGAGCAGCTGGGATGTGACCTGCACAGCCATTCCCTGCTGCCTGTCTCTGGCCCACTTTTCCCGTTAGCCAGTTTCCCGGGGCACATGGGCTGACTTCCCACTTGCCCCCAGCTCCAAAAGTCCAGGATTCCTCCCACTCCTGAGTCCTTATTTTTATAGATTTTCTGACACTTAGTATTTTTATTTTATATTCAGCTCATTTTTTAATTATAATCACATTTCAGAGAGTAAGTTTTAGTCCTTGATGGACATATGACTACTTATTGCTCAAATTAAAGTGTACTGTCTCACCTTACATCTTTAGCTATATTTCTCTCTTGGTTGAACACGTTCTTTCATAGTTATCCCTTGTCATCAAAATTAAGGCAAGGATGGAAAAGGACAGCAATAATGGCTGCATAACCTGGTGAACGTAATCAATGTCACTGAATTAAGTAAGTAAAAATTGCTGAATCGGCAAATGTTTTGTTATATATATTTTACCACAATTAAAAAAAAAAAAAAGAAGTTTAACACAACAATGCTCTCCTCTTGCTCCCACAAAACTCTTTTTTCTAATTGTTATAGTTGGTGGATAATAATATGAATGCTAATTGTAAGTATCTCAGTCAAAATGTAGGTGAAATTAAGCACACCTTCCAAGTAGGTTTTTTAGGACATGTAAACAAAGGATAACTTTAAAATCATGATACTATTGTTGCAGCTATTTTTGTTGTATAGTTAGTGGTACCCAGTTTCGGCCTTATGGTCAAGCTCTAAAACTCTATTCTGCTGTCTTTGAACCTCTCATTAGTTCTGATTTTCTCACACTGCAAATTACTAGTTCATATTCAGTTCATGTCACCAAATTTTAAAATCTAAATTAATGGACTTTGAGGAATGTGTTACTTCTGCAGGACACATTCAAGTGTCTGATATATGGACTGAACATTCTTCTGCCTCACACATTTTATTTGCACACTATATAATGATCAGTGTAACAGCATAATTGCCTTCTCGTAGTATTTACTCCAGTGGCTGAGTTGCTTCCTGATTCCTACGGGGGAAAAAACATAGTAAAACGATTGTATTTTGAAGATCTGTATGTCTCCATTAAAAAAACAAAAACCAAACCTGTTGCCATTGAGTGGATTCTGACTCATAGCGACCCCATAGAACAGAGAAGAAATGCTCCCATAGGGTTTCCAAGGAGCAGCTGGTTTGGCTCCATCAAATACACTTAAATTTCTCCAATACGACAATTAGAAGGCACAGGGATAAACAACCCTCTCTATTTTCACCATGCTCTATGGTATAGTAACTAATTCAGCCAGTGATGACCAAGCTATTTCACTGGTCAGTTGCAGTTCTTTGAGGGTGCTCAAATAATTTTATGACAGATCTATGTTGATAAATACATACAAGAATTCCAGTTCCAGCTCCAGGTGTCGCAGAGTGGATTCCAACTCATGGCGACCCCATGTGTCAGAGGAGAACTTCATTCTACAGGATTTTCAAGGCTGTGAACTTTTGGAAGCAGATTGTCAGGGCTTTTTTCCAGGGCACTTCTGGTTAGGTCCTAACCATCAACCTTTAGATTAGTAGTCAAACACTTAACCGTTTGTGCCACCTAGGGACTCCATATATAAGGATACAAAAAAAAAAAAAAAACCACCATCGTTGTCAATTCTAATTCATGGCAACCCCTATGTTACAGAGTAGAACTGCTCCATAGGGTGTTTTGGTTATAATCTTTACAGAAGCAGATCACCAGGCATTTCTTCCACAGTGCCACTTGGTGGGTTTGAACCACCAACCTTTAAGTTAGCAGTCAAGCACAAACCATTTGCACCACCCAGGGAACATTATATAAGGATAAGCACTATTTATTCACACAAGATGTAATGAGGAAATAAAAATGTATTTCAAATTGGTGTATGGAAAAAGCATAACATGGCAGTTAAAAGCATCCAATGACTTCAAAGACTCACAGACTAGAGAATTATTCCCAGTTCTGGCTGGGTTATTTACAGTTACTTAACAACTCTAAACTTGTTGATTCTTCTTTAAAATGGGGAGACTTATATGCTCCTGATAGGCCACAATAAGGCGTATAATGTGTTTTGCACAATGCCTGGAATATAGCTATGGTACTTTCCAAATTACTTTAATGTACATTATTTCACTTCATATCACAAGTCTGAGATAAATATAGCAGTCATTGTTGTTATTTTATAGATGAAGGCACAGAGGCACTCAATAAGTAAAAGCCCCAAAGTGACACAGCAAATAAATGAGCCTATTCTAAAACTCATATCCCCTGACTATTAGTACGAAGCTCTTTTCACTACACTATGATGCATAGTATGCAAAACCCACCAACCCGTTCACCCTACAGAAACAAATAGGATCTGAGGTTTTTCAAGCAAAATGAAAAATATTTATTAACTATCAACCAAGATGAGTGAGAGAGAGCCCCTGTCAAAAGTTTCCACTTTACTAAATAACTGAGTATGAGGCAGTGGTGGTTCAGTGGGAGAATTCTTACCTGGCATGAGGGAGGCCTCAGTTCCATTCCCAGCCACCACTCGTCTGTCAGTGGAAGCTTGTGTGTTGCTATGAGGCTGAGCAGGTTTCAGTGGAGCTTCCAGACTGGTGATTACCAGAAAGGTCAAGGTAAAACCTATGAATCACAACTGTCACATCTGCAATGAACATGGGGTGGCGTAGAAACTGGCAGCATTTTGTTCCGTTGTGTGTGGGGCCGCCATGAGTTAGGGGCCGACTCAATGGTAGCTATCAATAACAACCAAGAACCGAGTATAACAATGTAAATAATTATGATACAGAAAAGAAGAATACGGCCAAGGTCATAAAAGAGATGCAAAGTGCCCATCTGAGTTCAAATAAAGGAGACATTGGGTCTGTTTCAGACATCAAGAAAGAAGGTTTCGAAGGGAGGGCCTTTGAAATGGTCCTGGAAGAAAAGACTGAGAACGAGCAGACGGCATCCTATGTCAAGGTAAGCAGTTGGGCAAGGCCAGAGAGGTGGGCAAAGGAGAAGGCATTTGTAAATACACCATTTCATCACATTTAACTGAAGCTGAAAGAGCAGGACCAGAAGCAGTGGAAGATAACATGCAGAGACAGAACAGGGCTGTTTTGAAGAGAGTTTTGACTCTATAAATAGTTGTTATATCTGCTAGACAATGTACAAGTCCCTGGGACACACACAGAAAAAAATAACACTTTAATGCCTCTCTGTGAGGAACTGAGAGCCTAGTGGTGGGTGGTCATACATAGGATGGCAGCATAATGTGCCCAAAGGGCCAATTCTGTGAGATCTAGAGGTTAGAGGGGCATCGGGCAGGATTCACAAGTGGTAAATTTGAGTTGGCCTTCAAGAATGAACAGGATTTTACTAGATGGAGAAGAGAAGACTCTGGGTGCAGGATTTTTCAAGAGTATGTGAGGAAAGGATCCTTCATTGGATGTCTGTTATGTGCCTGGCACTATGCTAAGTCCATACAAGTTGCCCCATTGACTCCCCAGAATAATATGTAAAAGAGATTTTTTAAACAGATGATTAAGTCTCAGACTTCTGCCAAGATTACACAGCCAGGAATTGACAAAGCCAGGACTTAAATCCATGTCTCCTTTCACCCAAGTCCTGTCACCCGCTAGCTACGTGACAATGGACATAATATTACCCTCTCCGTGCCTCAGTTTTCTCATCTGAAAATTAGAATTAAGTAGAATTTGCATTTTCCTTATATGGTTTTTATAAGGTTTAAGTGAGTCAATATGTGTAAAATACTTAGAATACTTCCTAGCACATAAAAGTTACTTGTCTGGTAAATAACTAAATAATAAAATAATTAAAATAACTCTGACTCCAAACTGCATAGGGTCTCTACCGAACAATGCTGTGGAAGAGCCCAGAGTTGTGAAATAGCTGATCATGGTTACAGAACTGAGTTACAACAGGCTAAAGAAGCCAGGCAGGGAGGGCAGAGTTTGTAATTCCTAGTCAAACAGCAGCCACATGCATTGGACTAGATTGAGGGAGGCAGTCAGAGATGAGAGAAAGGTTGTGGGTCTGTACATTCTCAGGTGATGGGGAGAACTATGCATGTTTCAGATAGTCGTTGTTAGTTGCCAGCAAGTCTGCTCTGACTTGTGGCAACCTTTTGACTAACAGAACTAACAGTTGCCAGTCATGTACCAGCCTCATGATCTTTGAAACGTTTGAGTCCATTGCTGTGGCTATTGCGTCAATCTACCTCACGGTGGGTTTCCTTTGTTTTTGGCTGATCCTCTACTTTACCAAGCATGATGTCTTTTTCTAGCGATTGGTCTTTCCTGAGTTTAGGCAGAAAGCCCCTGAATCTACTGTTCTCTTCCACAGCCCTGGATAGCAACCCGTATACAACAGCAAAAACTAATGGTCATATTGTTTAAAAGGTTTCGTGTTTAAATCATAATTCTTTATAATGTGTTACCTTAGGAAAAAGAAAGGTTGTATTCTTAAGGCTCACCAACATGGCAAAATAATCCGTTGTCCGTCCAAAGATGTTTGTACTTCTGTTCCCAGTCTGCCTCGAGGTACGCTGTCGGTAGCACAAACCTGCCAGCTTTTTCATTATTCATTTGTATTTTCATTATTAGCGCTTCACACTGAGCACAGCTGGAGGGGTCAGACGCTGAGACAAACAAGTGCCAGCCGCCCTGCTAAGGACTCTGGGGACTCATGAACAAGAGCGCGTGCTGTGGGTTACAAAGCATTCGGCCTCCCTCTGGCGGCGTCTTCATTTTATGCAAGGTTGTGTGAAGAGACATTGAGGATGAAATATTATAAGAAAAACCATTCAAAGCTGTATTATTTATGAAACAACATTCAATGCAAGAAGAAATCCGATATAGTGCATAACTCTGCGTGTTCCGTGGCTTTTGCTTCTAAAGTGACTTGAAAGAAAATTATTTGGGTGGGCAATAGCTTTTTTTTAAGCTTTCTGCCAAGGGTTTCTGATCCAGGATTAAAGCGCAGTGTTTACATTATTTAAGGACTTTTAAAAAGTTGATGTGGATTATACCAATGATGTCATAGTCACTAGTGTAACGTATGTTTCATTCATGTTGAATCAATGTACCATTGTGCTGATGAGTATGGAGATGGAATTATTGTCGTCATAGATTGAGTTATCCTCCTCCAAAAATGTGTGTTATCAATTTGGCTAGGCCACGATTCCCAGTATTCTGTGATTTCCCTCCATTTTGTGATTGTAATTTTACGTTAAAGACCACTCTTACCCAGGTCACATCCCTGATCCAATGTAAAGGGAATTTCCCTGGGGTGTGGCCTGCACCACCTTTTATCTCTCAAGAGATAAAAGGAAAGGGAAGCAAGCAGAGAGTGGGGGACCTCATACCATCAAGAAAGCAGTGCCAGGAGCAGAGTGCTTCCTTTGGACCCACGGTTCCTGTGCAGAGAAGCTCCTAGCCCAGGGGAAGACTGTCAAAAAGGACCTTCCTCCAGAGCCGACAGAGACAGAAAGCGTTCCCCTGGAGCTGACACCCTGAATTTGGACTTGTAGCCTACTAGACTGTGAGAAATAAATTTCTCTTTGTTAAAGCCATCCACTTGTGGTATTTCTGTTAGAGCAGCACTAGATGACTAAGACAATTCTGGTAGCAAATGGATATCTGTGTTTGCCATTTGACAGGCACTGTTTTAAGCCCTTGCATCTGATACTCCATTTAATGCTCACAAGACCTTTATGAGGTGTTGTTGTTGGCTGTAGTCAAGTCAGCCCTGATTCATGGCAACCCCATGCACATCAGAATGAAACGCTGCCCGGTCCTGCACCATCCCCATGATTGGTTGGAGATCGGACCATTGTGATACATAGGATTTTTGTTGGCTAATTTTAGGAAGCAGATCTCCAGGCCTTTCTTCCTAGTCCATCTTAGTCTAGAAGCTCCACTGAAACCTGTTCAGCATCATAGCAACATCCAAGCCTCCAATGACTGGTGGCTGTGCATGAAGTACATTGCCCAGGAATCGAACCCAGGTCTCATGCATGAATGATGTGAATTTGACCACTGAACAACCAATGACCCCTCTATGAGGTGGATACTATTATTATCATCTCCATTTTTCAGACAGGTAAGTAATGCTCCTTGTTAAATAGCCAGTACGTGGCAGTGTTGAATTCAAGCCCAAACAGTTGTGTTCAGGGTCTCTGTTCTTAACCACGTCACTACAGGGCCTTGCCCAATGACAAGGAAACATATGGAAGTGAGAAAGCCAGGGCAATCAAGTAGTCCACAGTCTAATGGAGGAGAGCTTGCTTTAAGTCCATGTGTTAACAGGTCGAATAATATCTACAACAGAAACCTTAGCAAAGTTTCATGATTAAAAGCTTTGTGCTTAGGCATACACTACGGCTATTTAGAACTCAGGTTAATGCCTACGAAACATACTTTTAAAACTTCCTGGTTACTTTCTGTTGTTAGGTGCCATCAAGTCAGTTCCAACTCATAGCAACCCTATATAAAACAGAAGAACGAAACACTGCCTGGTCCTGTGCCATCCTCACAATCATTACTATGTTTGAGCCCATTGTTGTAGCCACTGTGTCAATCCATCTCATCGAGGGTCTTCCTCTTTTGTGCTGACCCTCGGCTTTACCAAGCATGATGTCCTTTTCCAGGGACTGGTCCCTCTTGATAACATGTCCAAAGTACATAAAACAAAGTCTCACCATCCTCACCTCTAGGGAGCACTCTGGCTGTACTTCTTCCAAGACAGAGTTGTTCATTCTTACAGGAGTCCGTGGTATATTCAATATTCTTTGCCAACACCATAATTCAAAGGCATCAGTTCTTCTTCAGTCTTCCTTATTCATTGCCCAGCTTTCATATGCATACCAGACTGTTCAAAATACCATGGCTTGGGTCAGGCGCACCTTAGTCACTAAACAGATCTTCACTTTTTAACACTTTAAAGAGGTGTTTTGCAGCAGATTTGCCCAGTGCAATGTATCATTTGATTTCTTGACTGCTACTTCCATGGACATTGATTGTGGATCCAAGTAAAATGAAATCCTTGACTACTTCAAAAATGTCTCCATTTATCATGATGTTGCTTACTGGTCCAGTTGTGAGGAGTTTTGTTTTCTCTGTGTTGAGGTGTAGTCCACACTGAAGGTTGTAGTCTTTGATCTTCATCAGTAAGTGTGTCAAGTCCTCTTCAAGAAGCAAGGTTGTGTCATCTGATTAATGCGGGTTGTTAATGAGTCTTCCTCCAATCGTGATGCTGTGTTCTTCGTAGTCTAGATTCTCAAATTATTTGCTCAGCAAACAGAGTAAGTATGGTGAAAGGATATATCCCTGACATACACCTTTCCTAATTTTAAACCATGTAGTATCCCCTTTTCCAAATCACACAATGGCTTCTTGATCTATGTACAGGTTTTGAATGAGCACAATTAAGTGTTCTGGAATTCCCATTCTTTGCAATGTTATCCACAATTTTTTATGATCTACACAGTCAAATGCCTTTGCATAGTCAATAAAACACAGGCAAACATCTTTCTGGTATTCTCTGCTTTCAGCCAAGATCCATCTGACATCAGCAATGTTATACCTCGTTCCATGTCCCCTTCTGAATCTAGCTTGCAACTGAATACTGCTGCAACCATTTTTGAATGAGCTTCAGCACCATTTAACATAATATTAAAGATATTGTTAGATAATTTCCACATTCTGTTAGATTATCTTTCTTTGGAATAGGCATGTATATGTATCTCTTACAGTTGGATGGCCAGGTAGCTGTATTCTGTATTTCTTGGTATAGAAAAGTGACCACTTGCAGTGTTGCATCTGATTGTTGAAACATCTCAATTGGTATTCAGTCAGTTCCTGGAGTCTTGTTTTCCGACAATGCTTTCAGGGCACCTTGAGCTTCTTCCTTCAATACCATCTGTTCTTGATCATATGCTGCCTCCTGAAATGGTTGAACATTGACCTATTATTTTTGGTACAGTGAATCTGTGTATTCCTTCCATCTTCTTTTGCTGCTTCCTGCGTTGTTCAATATTTTGCCCATAGAATCCTTCAATATTGTAACTTGAGGCTTGAATTTTTTCTTCAGTTCCTTCAGCTTGAGAAATGCTGAGTGTGTTCTTCCCTTTTGGTTTTCTATCTCCAGGTATTTTCACACTTCATCATAATACTTTGTCTTCTCCGGCTGCCCTTTGAAAGCTTTTGTTCAGCTCTTTTACTTCATCATTTCTTCCATTTGCATTAGCTACTCTACATTCAAGAGCAAGTTTCAGAGTCTCTTCTGACATTCTTCTTTTTTTTTTTTTTCCTTTCCTGTCTTTTTTTCTTTATTGTACTTCAGGTGAAGGCTTACAGAACAAACAGTTTCTCATCAAACAGTAGTACACATATTGTTTTATGACATTGGTTAACACCCCGACAACATGTCAAACCTCTCCCTTCTTGACCTTTTTTTTTTGGTGAAAATATAGCCAAAGATACACCATTTCAAAAATTTCTACATGCACAGTTCAGTGACATCAACTATGCTCTTCCAACTGTGCTGCTATTCTCACTTTAGATGAAGGCTTACAGAACAAAATAATTTCTCATTTAACAGTTAATACACGTTGCCCCATGACAATGGTTAACAACCTCGCAACACATCAACACTATCCTTACTCAACCTTGGGTTCCCTATTACCAGCTTTCCTGTCCCCTTCTGCCTTCTGACCCTTGTCCCTGGACTTCTGTGCCTCATTAGTCCCATTTGGTTTTATGGGGCTGTCCACTCTCCAGCTGAACGGTGAACCTCGGGAATGACTTCACCACTGAGCTAAAAGGGTGTCTGGGGGCCATACTCTCGGGATTTCTCCAGTCTTCTATAGGCCAGTAAATCTGGTCTTTTTTTTGAGTTATAATTTTGTTCTACATCCTTCTCCAGCTCTGTCCAGTCAGTGGTGGTATCCAGGCACCATCTAGCTGCACTGGACTCAGTCTGGTGGAGGCCTTGGTAGCTGTGGTCCCTAAGTCCTTCGGACTAATCTTTTTCTTGTATCCAGTTCTCTTCATTCTTCCTTACTCCCGAAGGGATGAGACCAGTGGAGTATCTTAGATGGCTGCTCACAGACTTTTAAGACCTCACATGCTACTCACCAAGGTAGAATGTAGAGCATTGTCTTTATAAGCTGTGTCATGCCAATTGAGCTAGATGTTCCCCGAGACCATGGTCCCCACAGCCCTCTGCCCAGCAATTCAGTCCCTCAGGGAGTTTGGATGTGTCTGTGGAGCTTCCATGACCTTTCCTTGTACAAGTTGTGCTGGTTTCCCCTGTACTGTGTACTGTCTCACCCTTCACCCATGATACCACTTATCTATTGCCTATTCAGTACTTTCCCCCCAACCCTCCCAGCCCTTGTAACCAACAAAGATTGTTACATTTTGTGTATGAACTTTTTCATGGGTTTTTACAATAGAGGTCTCATACAATATTAGTCCTTTTGTGATTGACTTATTTCACTCAGCAATGTCCTCCAGTTTCATCCATGTTATGAGATGCTTCACAGATTCATCATTGTTCTTTCTCGTTGTATAGTACTCCATTGTGTGTATGTACCATAGTTTGTTTATCCATTCATCTGTTGATGGGCATCTAGGTTATTTCCATCGTTTTGCTATTGTGAACAATGCTGCCATGAACATAGGTGTGCATAAGTCTATTCGAGTGACGACTCTTATTTCTCTAGGATATATTTCTAGGAGTGGGATTGCTGGATCGAATGGTATGTCTATTTCTAGCTTTCTGAGGAAGCGCCATATCATTTTCCAAAATAGTTGTATCATTTTGCATTCCCACCAGCAGTGAATAAGTGTTCCAATCTCCCTGCAGCCCCTCCAACATTTGTTATTTCCAGTGTTTTTGATTCGTGCCAGTAATGCCGGGGTGAGATGGTATCTCACTGCGGTTTTGATTTGCATTTCTCTAATGGCTAGTGATCGCGAGCATTTCCTCATGTGTCTGTTAGCCACTTGAATGTCTTCTTTGGTGAAGTGTCTGTTCATTTCCTTTGCACATTTTTTAATAGGATTATTTGTCTTTTTGTTGTAGAGGTGTTGGATTTTCTTGTAGATTGTGGAGATTAGACCTTTGTCTGACTTGTACTGTCCAAAAATTTTTTCCTGTCTGTAGGTGCTCTTTTTACTCTTTTGGTGAAGTCTTTTGGAGAGCATAGGTGTTTGATTTTTAGAAGATCCCAGTTTGTGTGTTGATGGTTATGGTTTGTATCCTGTTAATGCCACGTATTAAGGCCTGCAGTGTTCGTCCTATTTTTTCTTCTATGAACTTTATAGTTTTAGGCTTTCTATTCAGGTCTTTGATCCATTCTAAAGTAGTTTTTGTGTACAGCATGAGGTATGGGTCCTGTTTCATTTTTTTGCAGATGGATATCCAGTTTTGCCAGCACCATTTGTTAAAAAGCCTGTCTATTCCCCATTTGATGGACTTTGGGCCCTTGTCGAAGATCAGGTGATTGTAGGTGGATGGATTTACATCTGGGTTCTCAATTCTGTTCCATTGGTCAATGTATCTGTCATTGTACCAGCACCAGGCTGTTTTGACTACTGCAGTTGTATAGTAGGTTCTGAAGTCAGGTAGTGTGATTCCTCCAACTTTATTTTTCTTCTTTAGTAGTGCTTTACTTATTCGGGGCTTCTTCCCTTTCCATATAAAGTTAATGATTAGTTTTTCCATCTCTTTGAAGAATGTTGTTGGTATTTGGATCCGGATTGCATTGTATTTGTAAATTACTTTGGGTAGAATTGTCATTTTCACAATGTTGACTCTACCTATCCATGAGCATGGTGTATTTTTCCATTTATGTAGATCCCTTTGGGTTTCTTGCAGTAGTGTTTTGTAGGTTTCTTTGTATAGGTCTTTTACTTCCCTGGTTAGATTTATTCCTAAGTATTTTATTTTGTTAGGGGCTATTATAAATGGTATTGTTTTCCTGATTTCCTTTTCATCGTTCTCCGTATTATTAGTGTATAGGAATCCAACTGATTTTTGTACGTTTATCTTGTATTCTGCTACCCTGCTGAATCTTTCTATTAGTTCCAGTAGATTTCTCGTGGAGTCTTCAGGGTTTTCTATGTATAGTATCATATCATCTGCAAACAGGGACAGTTTAACTTCTTCATTACCAATTTGGATGCCATTTATTTCTTTTTCTTGCCTTATTGCTCTAGCTAGAACTTCCAGCACAGTGTTAAATAGGAGTGGTGATAAAGGGTATCCTTGTCTTTCCTTTCTTTTTAATGACCTTTTGCTCTCTTCATGTATGAAGTCCTTGATGTCATTCCACAAGTCTTCTGGTCTTCGGTCATTTTAGTGTTCAATGCATCAACTATGTTCTTAAGATGGTCTCTAAATTCAGGTGGGATACACTCAAGGTTGTATTTTGGCTCTCATGGACTTGTTTTAATTTTCTTCAGTTTCAACTTGAACTTGCATATGAGCAATTGATGGTCTGTTCCCTAGTTGGCCACTGGCCTTGTTCTGACTGCTAATACTGAGTTTTTCCAACATCTCTTTCCACAAATGTAGCTGATTTGATTCCTGTATATTCCATCTCAAAAGGTCCACGTGTATACACACTGTTTATGTTGCAGGGAAAAAAGGTATTTGTAATGAATGGGTCACTGATCTTGCAAAATTCTATCATGGGATCTCTGGCATCATTTCTATTATCAAGGCCATTTTTTCCAACTACTGATCCTTCTTTGTTTTCAACTTTTGCATTCCAGTCACCAGTAATTATCAATGTATCTTGACTGCATGTTTGATCGATTTCAGACTGCAGAATTTGGTAAAAATCTTCAATTTCCTCATCTTTGACATCAGTTATTGGTGCATAAATTTGAGTGACAGTTGTATTAACTGGTCTTCCTTGTAGGCATATGAATATTATCCTATCATTCACAGCGTTGTACATCAGGATAGATCTTAAAGCGTTCTTTTTGACAATGAATGCGATGCTGTTCCTCTTTAATTTGTCATTCCTGGCATAGTGGACCATATGACTGTCTGATTCAAAACAGCCAATACCAGTCCATTTCAGTTCACTAATCCCTAGGATATCTATCTTCAAGCATTCCATTTCATTTTTGACAACTTCCAGTTTTCCTAGATTCATACTTCATACATTCCACATTCCGATTACTAATGGATGTTTGCAGAAATTCCTTTTCATTTTGAGTTGTGCCACATCAGCTAATGAAGGTCCTGAAAGCTTTACTGCACCCACATCATTAAGGTCGACTCTACCTTGAGAGGGCAGCTCTTCCCCAGTCATATTTTGAGTGACTTTCAACATGAGGGTCTTACCTTCTGGCACTGTATCAATGTTTCACTACTATCCATAAGGTTTTCATTGGCCAATTTTTTTAGAAGTAGACTTCCAGGTCCTTCTTCCCAGTCTGCCTTAGTCTGGAAGCTCCACTGAAACTTGTCCATCATGGATGACCCTTGCTGGCATTTGAAATACCAGTGCCATAGCTTCCAGCATCACATCACAGCAACATACAAGCCATCACAGTACAACAAACTGACAGACGAGTTATGGTAATGGTTAATTAAAAATGTTAATTAAAAACCTGGTTAATTAGAAATTCCGTGTTCAATTCAGAGAGCTAAGAACTTTATGACAGACTTTGATAACTTTCCAAGTACAAAAATGTCTAAACATGTGTTTAATTACGCCTCTAATTGTCTTAGATATGGCTGATGCATTTAGTCACTTATTTAGCAGAGCTAATTCAACATCAAATTGAAGAATGGAAGGTCTCTAGTAAGAACTGTTTATTGGAGTTTCCAGTGCCTGCCAATTCTTAAATATCTTAATGGATTAGGGGATCATCTTACCTAGCAGTGACCCCAAGATTTGACCTGTAGAATTGTAAACATAGTGACAGTAGGATTTTTTTTTTTCCTGCTTTAAAAAAACAAAATAAAAAATACTGTACTAGAGACATAAAAAAAACAGTGCTCATCTATTTTCAGAGTAGGACTGTGCTGCAAAGGATTGTCAATGGCTATGATCTTCAGAAGGTGTCCCTGGGTGGCACAAACAGTTAAGCACCCGACCATTAGCCTAAAGGTTGGCAGTAAAAATCCACCTAGAAGTAACTCAGAGGACAGGCCTGATGATCTGTTTCTGAAAACCTTGAAAACTCTATTGAGTTCTACTCAGAAAAGCAAAGGGTTGCCAAGAGTCAGAATCAACTCAACGGCAACTAACAATAACCACAACTTGATCACTCAGAAATAGATTGCCAGCCCTTTCTTCCGAGGCACCTCTGGGTGGATTTGGACTGGCAACCTTCTGGTTAGTAGCTGAGTGCTCAAACATTTGTGCCAACAAGGGACTCCTTGTGAAAGTGCCACCTAAGTACCACCAGCAGCAGCAGGACCAGGGAACTTGTTAGAAATACAATTTCTTGGTCCCCACCTGAGACCTACTGAATGAGAAGTTCTGAAGGTGGGGTCCAGCAATCTGAGTTTGAAAAGGCCCTCCAGGTGATTTTGATGGAGCTAAAGTCTGAGAGCCACTTCCCTAGAGTGCAAGGAACAGGGGCCAAGTGTGACCTGTCTGTAGTGATTAGCAATTAGCGGCAACTATAGGGAATTCCCTGGTAGTGTAGTGGTTAAGAGCTTCGGCTGCTAACCAGAATATCAGCAGTTTAAATCCACCAGCGCTCCTTGGAAACCCTATGTGATAGTTCTACTGTGCCCTATCGGGTAGCTATGAGTTGGAATCTACTCTACAGCTACGGTTTTTTTTGTTTGTTTGTTTGTCTGTTATAGAGAGTAAGGAGCCCTGGTGATGCAGTGGTTAAGAGCTTGGCTGCTAACCAAAATGTCGGCAGTTCGACTCCACCAGCTGCTTCTTGGAAACCCCATGGGGCAGCTCTGCTCTGTCTTAGAAGGTCACTATGAGTCGGAATCAACTCGATGGCAACGAGTTTGGTTTTGGTTATAGGGAATGAGTGAGAAAGATGTTGACAAGAGCTGTGGATATTGTGTTAGAGGCTGGATTCTGGGAGCTGAGACGCAGTGTTCAGATCTGGAGAGAGGTTTATCAGAGTATTTTAGGAGGCAGAGGTCAGGCCACCAGCCGAGCCATTCCTGCAGTGGTGATATTATCAGCTATTTTCTTTTAAACTCCATTCTCTCCCCATTTTCTCCTCACATCATCAATCATTTTTTGCCTCCTTTCACTTGGTGATGGAGCATTACGCTAAGCTTATCCTTTATTTCATTCTTCTCTCTAGATTCTCTCCCTTAGAGACCTTATCTATCTCACAGCTTCAATTATTACCCCAAATGAGAAAGGTAATGACTTTAAGCCTTACCCTAAATCTCCAGCCTTCACTCACTTAAGAAGCAATCCAGTCTTATTTTCCAGCTGACATTTCTACTTTAATTCAATAAATACTTTTAAGTATAGTGGCAGTGGATACTAGATATCTGAAAATACCTGCTTCCTTCTGTCCTTCCTTCCTTCTTTCCTTCCTTCCTTCCAATAAACCAAAACCAAGTCAATTCTGATTCATGGCAACCCCATGTGTGCAGAGTAGAACTGCTCCATAGGGTTTTCAAGGCTGTGACCTGTCTTCTGAGGTACAAAAAGACACCAGGCCTGTCTTCTGAGGTGCCTCTGGGTGGGTTTAAACCATCAATCCTTTGGTTAGTAGGCAAGCGCTACTAACCAAAGCACACCACCCAGGGACTCCTTCTCCTTACAAGAGAATCCATGATTTTTAGCTGGGAATCTGGCTATGTAGAATAAAACCTACATTTTGTAGCCTCCCTTGCATGTCAGTCTGGCAATGTGACTACATTCAGGTCAGTGGGATATAAGCAGAAGAGTCAAGTGGTGGCTTCCCAGAACCTTCCTTAAGAGAGAGCTTGTGCATACTCTCTCCTCCATTTTCTTCAGCCTTTTCTCCTTCTTGACTGGAATGCAGATGCAATAGCTAGATCTGGAGCAATCATTTTGGGGCCATGAAGTAACCTCAGAAATGGAGGCGGAATATAGTAGAGCAAGTAGAGAGAAGGAGGCTAGGTCACACCAGTCCTGGACTGACTTCCTCTGACTCTGTCTCACTCAGTTTTTTTTTTGTTTGTTTGTTTTTACAGCCAAACATTTCTAAATGTCACCAATACAAGACACTATGGTTTCATGATATCACAGGAGATACAATGATAAGCAAGACAGACAAGTATCTCTTGTCTATCTCTTGAATTTACCACCCAACAAGAAAGACAATAAACATTACCAGTGTTACCAAAGAAGAAACAAAGTTTGGTTCCTAGCAATTATATAATACTGGTATTATTGTATTAGAGGTAAGTATTAGTACTGTTATTCTCAGACTATTGATTGAACATGAAATGTGGAACAGAGTAAATGAGTAAAAGTCTAATTCCATCATTCCCACACTTTGATATGGATAAAGGAGAAACAGATGTAATATAGAAGAAGTTAAGTAATAGTAATGATAATAGCCCTGTAATAAGAAACCAGGGCTTTGGAGAAATGGCCAGTTCCAGGTCTAGGGTAGGATGTGTACAAGATGAGCCTGAATGTTTTATCATTCTTGACAGAAAGAAAGCTACCAAAGGTTAGTAGGCTTAAGTCAAATGACTCAAAAGCCAGCATGAAAAGGCTCCTGCTGGACAAGGATGGGACAATTTTAGCTTCAAAAGGCATAATAATTTTACATGACTAAAACCCATCAAATATATTTAAGACCATAGTTCATAATCTTAAATAAAAACTAATTGGTCATATTTTCAGGATGATGGAAAACCAATTCATTAACTTAAAAACTAGTAAATATAAGGAACAGGTCAAAGATTTATTATATCAGGTGTACCCACTGGGTAATCAAATAGTAGATAATGGATTGAACCTCTTTATTAAATTTTTCCAATTAATAAATAAAATGAAATGATAAAATTAGTATAGCACTATTTTATATCCCGTAATGAGTTGACTAATCTAGGGCTAAGCACCGAGCATCAATAGCTGCTAACTAACATCACAAAAACAGACAACCAGGTATTATATGACTTCTGATGAAACAAAACCCTGCCACCTACACCCTTGCCAAAGTGATTGAACCTGGGTCTGATCTAGTTTCTGCATCTGTCTGACAATTTTCAGGAAATATACAGGACAAGGGACTATGTGGAACAAACCACGATGCAATCAACAAAATCTAGACTGTAACTTGACAGGTTAAGCAGCCCTCATTCTTCAAAAAATAATTTGTGAACAGAGGGAGAGGGAAGAATGGAGGGGAAACCTATAGATCAAAAAAGAATTAAAGATCTATCAAAACAAACAAATAATGTGAGGGAAGGCAAGTTTAAATATAGTGTCTAGAGTGCACATTTGGATGATATCACTATTAAAAAACACGTACGAGAAAGTGATTAAGTCAGAATAGTGGCTACTGGTGGAGAAAGGAGGGAGCTGTGACTGGGACAGGACACATGGAGGGGGCTTCTCAGACAAACTGACTAAATTCTATTTCTCCATCTGGTGGGAGGTACACAGCTGCTTGCCTTAGAATAAACTCATTCGCCCACACATTTGTTTGGTGTATTTTTCTATACCTCTGTTTTATTTTATAATAAAATGAATTTTTAAAAATATATTGGGGTCTTGCTAACCCATGCCAAGTTCTCTGATTCATTGCCCCTCCCAAGAAAAATACATAACCTATCTGTACCTCTACATTTGCAGTTTGATTTTTCTTTTCACAGGTGAGATATAACAATGTTCCGCAGGCAATCTCCGTTATCCAGGCTGCCGTTTGCTTTCTTTTCGTCCTCAAATGGGAACCACAACAGCATTTAGTCTTGAACAAAAATGTTTTCAGTTACTTTACAAGTTTTCATGTTCAGTCTTTTCCCTCTTACACCTAGGAATCTTCAAATTCTCCCATGAGAGGAAGAACTCCGGCTACATCAGTTGGAAGTTTATTTCTTATGACCAAATAAGAGTTTATGTCATTCCTGGACATGACTAGATTATTGAAGCTGCAATTTACAAGTCAGCCTACAATGGATTAGCCAGCTGCACTCTTACCAACCTTCCCCTCAATCATTGTCCTTTGGCCTCAGGCTTCTCCAGTGCCAATCCTCAGAGTATATTTATTCAGATTGAACTTCTGCCTTTGAATTGTGCTATTGCCCCTTATCTGGGTCTCCTTACAAACACATATCCCCACACAGATACAGTAATCAGAATTGCACTCTCAGAAAAGACCACAGTTCAGTCCCATATCCCAGCCTCAGATTATGAAGGCATGGAGGATTTGAAAGAAACTGTAGTTGGTAGGAGACAGATACGGGGCCTTTTATCTTTTTAAGAAAGTAGTACAAGTTACTTTCGGTAATATTGGATGACGATTCAATGGCATTTGTTATCAGTAAAAACTGGTAAAGGTGAGACTAACGAGTTCACAGGATGCTAAAAATTTGAAAGTGATGAACCAACAAGTACTTTTGATTGTGAGAGAGCTGTAGTTAAAACCACTGTTGTGAAGTGCTTAATAATATCTATATCTAACTACTATACCAGTATTAATTATGTCTAGCAATAAAGTCAGACTAATTCATTGCCAAGTTTGATTACAACTGGCAACTGTGTTTATTGCATAAAGAGTATAGCCATCTGCTCAAGAAACACGGATACCTGCTAACAGCGTTTAAAAAAAATAGGGGGAGCTTTGCCTGCAAGGCATATAGAAGGCCAAGTTAATTTTCTGTATATGGTAAATGGAGAAATTGAGGGACAAAGAGGCTTGAGTCACTTCCCAGAGGTCATGCAGGTCTTCACCTTACAAACAGAACATTCACTTGTAGGTGAAGAACACATTAAAATAAAGTGAAATTGTATTTGCAAGCTTCTCGTGGTTCATTCACATTACCTCTTGGTGGAACACAGTGCTTCTGCAAGTTATAATCTGTGATGTGGCAATTTCTTTTGTTCCTTTGGTTCCATTATTTCATTTCCAATCCTCCCTGGTTCTATGAGAACTGAAAAGCTTCTTCTTCCTGATTTTATGTTTGCCTCCTTAGGTACAATGTTGCATTTTCTTAATGACAATTTGCGATTTTCTTACACAATTTTTCCAAATAGTTTGATTTATAATTCATACATTCTTCTCTTCTGGGCAGAACATTTTTCATATCCACAAACACAATACCAGCCCTAGATGAACATTCTCTGCAAGTAAAAAGTTGGGGTGTTGCTCTAACAATCATGAGTTTAGATTTAAGTGGGGGGTTATGAGAGACTAGGCTCTGATTAAATAATTAATGGTAGTAAAATCTGTTTATCTTTTTTTTTTTTTTAATGCTAGCATCTTGTGGTATAGAAGTAATAGCACATGGGTTTTATTTTCATTTGAATGTTATGTGGTTTACTTTGGCATCATTTAGGGAAATTGTATATATGCATATCCACTGACCCAGCAATTCCAGTCTGAGTATGCACCATCATAAAAAATTTATGTAGCAATATGACCTAACTTTTAAAGCCATCTAAGGAAACCCACAGTAAAGTGAATGGGACTAGAAGTGACCCCAGGGAGCAGCTTCTCAGGATTGGACTCTTCTATCAGATTAATCACCAGATAGATGACCACAACGTCCCAATTGCTTGTGGCAAATGCCATGGTGATATGTTTGGGTGTCTTAGTTTCCTAGCACTGCCAGAACAAAAGATACAACAAGTGGGTGGCTTTAAAAACAGGAATTTATTGTCTCAGTTTTGAAGGCTAGAAGTCCATATCAGGACATCAGTTCTAGTTAGGGTCCTTTCAAGCCAATAGCTCTGGCTATTCCTTGGCAATCCTTGACCACTTGTAGGTATAGCTTCACACAAAATCTGTCTATCACCTTTGTGTCCTCTGTGTTTATTCTGCTCTTTTTGTAAGAAACCACTCAGAATAGATGTGGTTTAGGATTTACCTTAATCTGGTATGGCCTCATTAACATAACAAATGAAAGCCTCTGTTTCCAAACATCATGGACATTGAATTTGGTAAAGTAGAGGGTCAATGAAAACAAGGGAAACCCTCAGTGAGATGGATTGACACAATCGCCATATTAAGGGGCTGAAACAGACCACCTACCATGATGATAGCATAGGGTCAGGCAATGTTTTTTCTGTAAGACATAAGATCACACCATGAGTTGAAGCTGACTTGACAGCAACAACAAGAGATTTCATATGTACAGGTTAGGACCTTAAAATAACTTTTTTGGGGACACAATTCAATCCATAACACTGGATTACTATAGTGTTCAATTTGTAAGACTCTCACCTGTGGTGAATTAGGAAGAGAGAAAGAAGGAATATACTGGCTTTTACAATATCTTCAGGGTTTGGCGGATAGGGGGCCTTGGTAATAATGGTTGTGGAGTTCGTTGCTGAAGGTTTGTTGCGATAAAAATATTGAAGGGAGAAAATGTCAAACTCAGGTCAGTCAGCTATCAACACAGGATGGTGTAAAAGTGAGAAGCCATACTTGAAGGAGACCCTCATTTCTTTCAGCCTGAGAACAGTCTTTCCTGAAAATCAGCCCTAGAATCTGATTGTGACAGAAGCTGAGATTCTGAATTTATAACCCTATCAAAACTCCTATGCTAAAACCAGGGCCCTGATAGGGAAGGATTTGGACTTTAAGACTTAGAATGGGAAAGTTAGGGTAGGTGAACTTGAGAACCTTGAATTCAAGAAGCTCTCTGGCCCGAAGAAGCACCCCCCACATTTCTGGAAGAAAACCTTCGCTTTGCTAGGGATCACGCAGAGACCTCACCTGAAGTGATGTCTCCCAAAATGATTCTTGCCCTCCTCAGGATTTATGCCCTCCTGCCTTCCTTGCTGTTAGACCAATAACTAAGTTCAAGTAGAACCCAGCTGGGGAAGTACTGTCCCTGATATGAAAGGAAAGAGATTCTTCAACAAAGGAGTTGCAGGCCTTGTCCAATGCATAAGAGCAGGAGCTCAGAGAGGCCACCTGGGAATGAATCTTGAGAATGTTAGACAGGGGTGGGGGCAAGCAGAACTATAAGACTGGGTGAATGAGGGAGAACTCATTGATAAGGGCACTTTTTGGTTACTTAGGTTGGCAAGTATATCTGGAGGCAGTCCTAATATGCTGTTTGGATGGCTCCTTGAAGCTTGGAAGGAATGACAGACTATACTAAATGACGTGGAAATGCCAGAAAAGCACGCCAGAAGAGTGCATTAGGGTAGATTAATACCTGTAATACCTGAGAACTCACCAGCTGACTATGTTCCTCAGGAGGTCCTTTCACTAAAGTGATAAAAATCATAATAGTAAAGGGGACCAGCAATGCTAAGAACCTCTTTCGTAAATGTCCTTGATAGGCTGAGGTTATCACTAAGGGATACTGCTATCGAACTGGGCTCCCTCATTTCAGTGGGGATTATAGGATTCTAGAAGAATAGAGATCAGGTGATAGCATAGAATTCAGAGGCATGATAATCAACCTAACAGGTAGTGAAGCAGGATAGCAACCAAAGGATCCTGACCGCAGAGATCTGTGGTGGTGGCTGACAGATCACAGGGCTCCTAGGGACAAGATAGATGGTCAGCTAATGAGGATGTTGCTTAACCATTCTAAGTGAAAAAAAAGAGAATAAACATGGCTGTCAGCTCCTGCAATGAAAATTCGTCATCGCTCAGCCCGTCTCCAGACCTCAGCAGTTTTTAATCTAGAGCTCATAGAATGAAGTGGGGGAAGAGGGGTGATTCCCTGAGAGGGTACCCAGAAACTCCATAGCAAGTATGTTGTTGTTGTTAGGTGCCATCAAGTCAGTTCCAACTCGCAGTGACCCCGTATACAACAGAACAAAACACTGCCTGGTGCTGAGACATTCTCAACAATCGTTATGCTTGGGCCCACTGTTACAGACGCTGTGTCAGTCCATCTCATTGAGAGTGTTCCTCTTTTTTGGTGACCCTCTACTTTACAAAGCATGATGTCCTTCTCCAGGGACTGATGCCTCCTGAAAACGTGTCCAGAGTATGTGAGACGAAGTCTCACCATCTTTGCTGCTAATGAGCATTCTGGTTATATTTCTTCCAAGACAGATTTGTTCATTCTTCTGGCAGTCCGTGGTATATTCAATATTCTTCTCCAATACCATAATTCAAAAGCATCAACTCTCCTTTGGTCTTCCATATTCATTGTCCAGCATCAACTCTCCTTTGGTCTTCCATATTCATTGTCCAGCTTTCACATGCATATGAAGTGATCGAAAACACCATGGCTTGGGTCAGGCGCACCTTAGTCCTTAAAGTGACATGTTTGCTTTTAAACACTTTAAAGAGGTCTTTTGCAGCAGAGTTGCCCAATACAATGTGTCATTTGATTTCAAAAAGTTTCCAATTTTTTTCAGAAGTAGACTGCCAGGTCCTTCTTCATAGTCTGTCTTAGTCTGGAAGCTCCACTGAAAACCATCTACCAAGGGTGACCTGTTATTTGAAACACCGGTGGCAAAGCTTCCAGTATCCCAGCAACACACAAGCCACCACAGTATGACAAAACTGACTGATGTGGTGGACAGCAAGTATAGATACTAGCAATTCCCTCAATATTTTCCCAAAGGTACCTACAGCCATTTTCCAGATTAACAACATGCTGGGAAACAGAGGATACAAGATTTCTTGAGGGTTGTTAGATATAAAGCTGACACCAATATCAGAGGACTCAAAACTCTAGAAGGACCTGCCTTTTAGAGTAGGGGCACATACTGTTGTATGTGATGTCTGGTGATACAAGGAAAACTAACCCAAGTCCATCTCATAGTCAGTCCAATGAGTCTGCAAAACTACCCTGAGATCATTTTCTTGGTTTCTGAGTGCATCATCGGACACATAAACTTAGTTGCTGACATAACCTTCATGTTGGTTTCCTTATCTGCGGAGTAAAAGCAATTGTGGTTGAAAAGGTCAAGAAAATGCCTCTAAAACTCTCTCTCACCCCACCCAAGATAGTAAATCAAAACACTACCGTATCCTGGATAAAATGGCAGATTGAGTGTCCCCTGGAAGATTTACTTTATCAGGCTGGCCCCTGGTAAAGGCAGATGGATCACAGTGGATGAAGGTGGAATACCAGAAACTGAACAAAACTGAATCCCCAATCTTGCCTGCTGTGCTAAGGTGTGGGACCTTCGCTAGAGCAGATCAGTACAGCCTCTAGCTCTTGTTAAGTTGCTGTTGTGCTGGTGAATGTATTCTTTTCTGTCATCATGAAGAAAAAGAACCCTAAAAACTTCACATTCATTAGGACATATAGCTGCACACATTCATGGTCTATAACACAGATCTCTTTCTACCCTTCTCTCTCTCACATTATAGTCCAATGGGATCTTGAGCTTCTGGATACTCCACAGAACATCACACCAGTCCATCTTATTGAAAACTCCATGTTAGTCAGAATTAGTAAACAGTAAGTAGCAAAGTCTCTGGATAATAAGACACACATATGGTAGAGGATGAGCGATAAGCCTTACAAATAATCAAGAACATGCAACATGGTAAAAGTCTGTAGAGTTCTATTAGTCTGGGGCATGCCAAGATATAGCCCCCAAGATAAAGAACAAGTCACATTGCATATTGCAATTCCTACCACTAAGAAAGAGGCACAATGCTTGGGAGGCCTCTTTCTGTTTTAAAGACAGTATATACTATACTTGGTTATATTGTGCCAAGTCATTCATCAGGTGATTAGGAAGGCTTCCAGTTTTGAGTGCAGTCTGCAGCAAGAGGAGGTAGAGGGCTCTGCACCAGAAGTCAGTCATTTTATGAGCAGTCTGCTGCTTGAGTATATCCACATGGTACAAGAGGTACCCGTGGTAGATAAGGATGCCGCCGTATAGAATCTCTGGCAAACCCTAATGGGACAGTTGCAGCACAGATCCCTAGGGTTCTAGAACAAGACCATGCTGTGTATAGCACATAACTATTTATTGTTTGAAAAGCACCTCCTGGCATGTTACTGAACCCTAGCAGAAATTGAGCATTTAATCATGCGGCATCAAGTGACTAAGCCATCAGAAGTTCCAATATGAACTGGGTGTTGCTAGATTCACCAAGCCGTAAGCTGGGTTGGCAAGGTAGCAGTGAAATATATGATGGAAATGGTATATTTGGGATCTGGCCTTAGAACGTCTGAAGGGCTCAAGCAAATCACTTGAACATGTGACCCAGACCCCCATGTCACTTACGTTTTTGTACTCATTCCCCTCACTCAGTTCAGAACTATGACCTCATGGGAATCTAGCTTTTGAAGAGGAAAAAACCTGAATCTGATTCATAAATTTATCAGGTACATATGTTTGTACAAGTTGAAATATTATTAGTTTCATAATGTACAAAACTGGTCATTGCTACCATTAATCTAATAGAACAGCACCATGCATTGGCAGTCTTTGATTCTTTAATTTACAGGAATATATTCAGAGGGACATATGAGAAGCAGCTATAACAGTGGAGTGCATGAGTGGTGCAAACAGCATGCTCGGCTGCTAACTGAAAGGTTGGAGGTTCAAGTCCACCAAGACGCCTGATGCATCTACTTCCAAAAAATCAGCCATCGAGAAACCTATGGAGCGCAATTCTACTCTGACACACATGGAGTCATCAGGAGTCAGAACTGACTCAAGAACAACTGGATGGTTTGTCATAACAGAGTAAAGTATACCACTTCCATGTGAAACCAAGTGAGTATAGACCAGTTTGATAATCTTAAGCAAATATTTCTTAATATTGGTTCAACCTACTAAATAGAAAAAGTGACTATTTGTCCTTCTAAGAGGGCTGCTTTCTTTGACAAATCTAGGAAAGCAAAAGTGAAAGCTTTATCCAACTCAGTGAATTTCTAAGAATTCAGCTTATTTTAATGATCATAATCACTAATATGCGTTCTTATAAGCCTAATTTTGTTTTTAGTTTGCACATTCAACGTTGTTTACTACAATCCAGTATCACTTATGGACTTCCATTGTTATTATTCTCCTTAGCTGCAGTTGATACAGTCAGATCTGTCCTTTCCTTCTCTCTACTCAAAGCCTAACCCACTTCGAGATCTATTTTCTCCATCAAATCTTCTCCTGATCATGTTCAGTCACAGCACAGCTTCCCTGCTAAATCTCACAGGCATTATCACCTGCGTTTTGTAATATTAGTACTTGTCTGTGTATTATTTGCTGTAGTTTCATGTGTTTTTTACTTATCTCTCCAGTGATTCCAGATTCCTTGACACTAGAGACCATGTCTCAAGGCCGTAGCACAGTTTTAAACATACTCCAGATTTTCAAACATATGAAGAAGTTAGAAACATGTGATATGCATCTCTTATTCATCACTTATGAATCACAATATTCATCCTTACTTCATTTTCAATAAATTTTAACACGGGACATAGAAGAGAAGCTGAGGAGTAAATATTCTTAGTATCAATTATAATTTAAGAAGTGAGAGGGAAAATTCTAAATCATCAGAATGACTCTATGGTGTCATTGTTTTTGTTCTGCACCTTGTAGACAAAATGTCTGAATAATTGAATTTTTTACTTTTTAAGTAGCTATTTAGACCCTTGTAGACAGTAATCTTCATAGCCAAGAAAATGCTATGGAACAGTTCTACTCTGCTGCATGGGGTCACCACAAGTCAGAGTAGACTTGACAGCACCCAACAACAACAAGATAGTAATGGTATTGTCGCTATATTTTATTCTAAAGCTTATACCTTGGATTCTTCTGATCAAATTAAACCTAGTATACATTTATTTCTTAACATCTAATCATCAACAGTTGAAAGGAGTATAGAGAGGAGACAACTATGCTATCTCAGTCATCTCTGTGAAGTAGACACTGAGCTTTTGGCAACAAAGGTTCTGAAACTCCTTAGCCTAAAAACCAAAAACCCATTGCCATTGAGTCGATCCCAATTCACAGCAAGCCCAATAGGACAGAGTAGAACTGCCCCCATAGAGTTTCCAAGGCTATAAATCTTCACAGAAGCAGACCGCCACATCTTCCTCCGGAGGAGCAGCTGGTAGTTTTGGATCCCCGACCTTTTGGTTAGTAGCCTATCACTTTCTGTTTATTTAATGTAAAC
The DNA here is from genome assembly GCA_030035585.1 of Dugong dugon. Taxonomy (NCBI): domain Eukaryota; kingdom Metazoa; phylum Chordata; class Mammalia; order Sirenia; family Dugongidae; genus Dugong; species Dugong dugon. Next base: position 94,728,015 of record CM057465.1, read on the forward strand.
ATCTCTCAAAACAGAGAAGCGGAACTTTCTCTTCTCCTAGTTGCAGATTCACAGTGAGAAAACAGCCCTTTTGACTCTAGAAGGAATTGAGAGTTCTTTAACTTTGCAGAGTAGAATTCCAAAGATATTTGTCAATTCTTTTGGATCAAACAGGTTTATATACAAGTTTTCAAGAAGAGTTAATATCCAGATGTCTATTTCAGAATAGATTTTATGGCAATAGCAACAACAGCTTATCAATCAACTCTACTTCAACCATCCATACAGCCATGATTTGAATTTGACTTTATTACAATTTTCTATTTCTTAATTCAAACAATGAAAGTAGACATTTCCATGCTAATTTACTAAATTATATACAGCTGTTAGAAAGTAACAAATTCTCTAAGTTGTCCATTCAAACTAAACACAAGTGCCTAGGACATTTGCTTCCTGGTGCTCAGAATTACAGCTGAAAAACCCAAAGATCTCTTTAGCTAAAGCCACGAAGAATGAAATCAAATGGAACCAAGTTACAGAACTACTCTGGATCACTTATGTGGCCATTCCCTGAGAGAGATCCTGAATCACGGGTGCTGCTCTCTAAGAAACCATGAGCAGAGAACATTTCTCTACCACTGTTCTGTCAAACTAATTTAGAGTCCAAGACTACTTTACACACCATTATAAACCCAGTGTGTAGCAGAGAACAGTTTCACCAGAATTCAATAAATCTTTGGAATGAATGAATTTAATGTGTCTTCAAGATGAATCTACCCAGAAGTGACTTAAAAAAGGCATTCAATTCTCTTTACAGCACAGTAATAGTCCACGGTATGTATATGCCACATTTTGTTTATCCATTTGTTATACATTGAATTGTGTCACCCAAAAATGTGTGTCAACTTAGCTAGGCCATGATTCCCAGGATTGTGTGATTGTCCACCATTTTGTCATCTGATATGATTTTCCTATGTGTTGTAAATCCTACTCTATGATGTTAATGAGGCAGGATTAGAGGCAATTATGTTAATGAGGCAGGACTCAATTTACAAGATTAGGTTGTATCTTGAGTCAGTCTCTTTTGAGATATAAAAGAGAGAAGTGAGCAGAGAGACAGGTGGACCTCATTACCACCAAGCAAGAAGAGCCAGGAGCATGTCCTTTGGACCCCATGTACCTGTGCTGAGAAGCTCCTAGACCAGGGAAGACTGATGACAAGGACATTCCCCCAGAACTGACAGAGAAAGAAAGCCTTCACCTGCAGCTGGTTCCCTGAATTCAGACTTCTAGCCTACTAGACCGTGACAGAATAAATTTCTCTTTGTTAAAGTCATCTGGTTGTGGTATTTCTGTTATACTAGCACTAGATAACTAGGACACCATTCACTTGTTGATGGATATTTTGATTGTTTCCACCTTTTGGCTATTGTGAATAGTGAAAGACAATTATTGTATCGTCTCACTAATGTACACAGAATAGGTAAATATATACAGATCAGTTTAATAGTGGTTACCAAGGACAAGGAGAATCATTGTTTGGGAAGCATTGAGTTTTTATTTATGGGGACAGAAAAACTGACAATGGACATTAGTGATGGTTGCATAACATGATTGATGTAATTGATCCCACTGAATTGTATATGTGAAAAATACTGAATTGAAAAATGTGCTATCTATATTTTTACCACACTTACTAAAAAAGGCATTCAATAATTTACTCACTGAATATTGATTTCACACTACCCAGGGCCAAGTACTGGGCACATAAGAGTAAATAAGATAGCCGTAGTCCTTTTTGCCTTCATGGATCTTACTGTCCGGGAACATCTGGGAGTTATGTGGAGGCTACAATTCTTTGTTTAAATTCCTCAGGCGACAACGTGCTAACATCCAAAACTTTTCTGCTTCCTGAAACTTTGACTAAACAAGCCAATTATTTTTCATTGACCACTAACTCAACTTCAGTCTATGATTTTGAGACTTCCTGAAAAGTGTTCCAGATAAATATTTCTCATATTAGCAGATTGATTATTTACCAAAGTTGTGCAGTGAATTCATGCGAATTGCTACTTGATTTCAGGAACTGAAAGTATGATGTTCACATCCTTTAAAAAAATACTTACCAAACCAGGACAAGAAGGCTAAGATTGAAAGAAATAATGCTAGTCTTTTAACATACATTAAGAATCTGTTATAACATTCCAAGCAATCATTCGTAAGAGTTTTATTTTTAAAAACTCTCTCCAAAAAACCTTTAATGTGAATTATGAAAGCTTGCCTTTATTTGATGAGAAATATATAATCTCAAGCAAGTTCAAATGAGGTAATTGTGTGTTCAGTTCATTAAACACTTAATCCCCTGTGTATAAGGTCAAATTTATTAAACAACTTTCCTGGGATCAGAAAATATCCATTTCAAAATGTTTGCTTTTTGTGATACAAAATGTGATTAAAAAAAAAAAATCATTATTTATAGTCATCTCTCCAGATTCCTCAAAATCCACATTAAAAAAAAAAAAAAAAAAAAAGTAACACCTGACAGGTAGTGTTTTCAATTATCCTAATAATGATGCTTCTATTCAATTATACTGTTCCACTTAAAAAGCAGTCTCATACCGTTTCAATTAGTCTGTTTTAAGCCTCACAAACAGCCTGTGAGATCTGTAAGGCATACATGGTTTTCCCCACTTTATAGATGGGTTAAGTGAACCACCTGAGTTAACCCAGCTTAAAAAAAAAAAAAAAGCCGTGGAGTCGATTCCTACTCATAGCAACCCTACAGGACAGAATAGAATTCCTGTATAGGGTTTCCAAGGCTATAATCTTTATAGAAGCTGACTGCTACATCTTTCTCCCAGGGAGCGGCTGGTGGGTTCAAACTGCCAACCTTTCTGTTAGCAGCTGAGTGCTTAACCACTATGTCACCAGGGCTCCTTCACCCAGCGAATAAATCCAAACCCACCAAACCCACTGCCTTCAATTCAATTCTGACTTGTAGGGACCCCATTGGGTTTCCAAGGCTGTAAATCTCTATGGAAACAGACTGCCACGTCTTTCTCCCTCGGAGCCACTGGTGATTTTGAACCGCCAGCCTTTGGGTTAGCAGTCGATTGCTTTAACCACTGTGACACCAGGGCTCCTTAGCTAATAAACAGTGGGATATAAACTCCATCTTGGTCAGGTTGACTATAAGTTCACCGCCCTTTCTACTGTATCATACTGGCATACTTAATATATTGATTCTTTCGATATCATTCCCGCTTCGCTCCCAACTCACTAAATACAAACCCTGTCTTGCTTTCATAAATATGTTAAATATTTGAGAAAAGCCAAAAGGAGGATAGCTCCATGAGAAAAATCACATGCAAAGAGAGGAAAACAAGGAACAACAAAAAGAACACATATACACACAAAATTGTCTTTCATTTATTCACTTATTTCTGTGGTATTATTTTTTCTCAACGGGACTAAACAGTTAACAGAGAAACAAGCAAAAGTGAGTTTGCAAAAGAGAGGAAGAGGCAGAGTTTGAAACTTCCCTAAAACTCATATCCTGCAAAATACTGAACTGAGGTGATTTTCCCCATCAAGGAACTTCCTCCTCCCGCCCCACCTCTTCTAGTGAGTTTTTTTTTCATAAAATCAAGAAGGTGGAATAAAAAGGGAAAAATATAGTTTTGATCTCTTATTTCAGCAGCATGGGGCAAGAAAGCAGTTTTCCACTGAGCAACAAAACACATAAAGGAAAAAGTCTCAGATTCTATTCCTGGTTTCAATGAGGCTGTATAAGAATGGTGAGCTCTGTTATTATACAATTAGAAAGAATAAACCTGGCTATGCCAGATAAGGACATTTGACTCAATTCTCTTTATGAAAGCACTTCAAACCTGTGAAGGCTTTATACTGTGTTGCGGGCGGGTGGGGCAGGGAGTGGAGAATAGACAGGTAGATTAGGAGGAACACGGAGAAGGGAGAACTGAGGGAAATTATTCCACACAATGATGAGCACTGTTAGCCAAGACTGGTATAGCTAAGAAACATATGAAGTAAAACCTTGACTTTCCCTTTTGTAATATTTAGAAATGAAAGAAAATAGTTTTCTAGGCCTCTAAGCTGGTGGTGCAAATGGTTAATGTGCTCTGCTGCTAACCAAAAGATTGGCAGTTCTAACCCACCCAGACTTGCTTCAAAAGAAAGGCTGGGCAATCTACTTCTGAAAAATCAGCCATTGAAAACCCTATGGAGCACAGTTCTACTCTGACACACACGGGGTCACTCAGAGTCAAAATCTTCTCGATGGCAAATGTTTTTTTAAGCTAGGAAACTAATACACACCCCTGAGGCCACAGAGAAGTTAAACAACTTCTCCACAATCACCTGGTCACCATCAGATCAGAGGAGGAAAGGTGAACCACCTTTGAACTGCCCTGGTGGTGCCACAAACCAAAGGACATTTATGGAAGTGACTATAGACCACACACATAAAATTAGCTTCTAGTAACTATGACACTGTAATATCTGTAATCTCTGTGGTCATTTTGTGGCTAATGTGTATGCCTTTTAGAGATTATTATCTGAGAAGAAATACTGTTATATGATTAACAGCACAAACTCTGGAGCCAGATGCACCTCATGCTAGCTGTGAAAACATTGGGCTTGTTACTTAATCTCTCTGTGCCACAATTTCTTCTTCTGAAAAAAGAGGATAAAAATATTACTATTGGATTGAATTGGTGTGAAAATTGACATAAATAAAACTCTTAGTATAAAGAGTTTTATGCATATGATACGGACTCAATGAGAATCAGGTTTTTTGATATTATCATAATTATAGGTAGAAATATTTTGAGGTAAATCAGTATTACGTATTAGTATAACATAGGGTCTGCTATAAAAGTTTCATGAAATAAAAGGAACATTTTAACATTTTCAAAATTAAAGTACACCCTAATTTGTGATTATACTCTAATATTCTAGTTTTACATTTGATAAATAACATAGGTTATGGGATATAACATATTTATTACGACTCAACTGCGATAAAGATATATGACTCAGAAACCTATTCCATTGATCAGTACCAATCTTCCCAACCTGTGCTACAGACTACCATTGGGATGTTTTAGATAAATTAAAGGTTTTATAGATGTTTGTACTTTCTTCTCAGAAAATGCCATTTTGTCATCTTCTTATTCCCAATCACAGTTTCCTTGGATCTACATCATTCCTTCAGAGCAAACATGGAGCTCACCAGCACATTTTGCACGTATTACGGAGATATATTTGGGAAAAATAGAAATATTTGCATGTACCAACTCCTTATATTCTTGTATGAAACATTTCCACATTCTAATGGATGCTCCATCCCAATCATTTGCACAATTTATTAACTTAAATGGCATATACAATGGTATTTCAAGAATTTGAATGTTGATACTTTAAAATAAAGTTGTATGATCATATTCAATTGATTACCAGCTCATAGTCTGTTAATTTATTTTCCCTATGAAATATGCATTGCATTTGGCAAATCTGCTGCAAAAGACCTCTTTAAAGTGTTAAAAAGCAAACATGTCACTTTAAAGACTAAGGTGCGCCTGACCCAAGCTATGGTGTTTTCAATCACCACATATGCATGCGAAAGTTGCACAATGAATAAGGAAGACCTAAAAAGAATTAACGCCTTTGAATTATGGTGTTGGCGAAGAATACTGAATATACCATGGACTGTCAAAAGAATGAACAAATCTATCTTGGAAGAATTACAGCCAGAATGCTCATTAGAAGCAAGGATGGCGAGACTTCATCTCACATACTTTGGACATGTTATCAGGAGGGACAAGCCCCTGGAGAAGGACATCATGCTTGGTAAAAGTAGAGGGTCAGCAAAAAAGAGGAAGACCTTCAATGAGATGGATTGACACAGTGGCTCCAACAATGGGCTCAAGCATAACAGCAATCATGAGGATGGCACAGGACTAGACAATATATTGTTCTGTTGTGCATAGGGTCGCTATGAATCAGAACCAACTTGACGGCACCTAACAACAACAACAATAAACTATTACTTTCATAAATACAGTATTGTATTTAACAGAAATAAATCATTACTAGAAAAGGCTTAAGATCAAACAAATTGGCAGTTATCAGACTGAACTAAATATATTCATATAATATTCATTCAAATACTTCTGTCATTTCCTGTTAGAAATATAATACAAAAAATGCCATATAAACAGATAAAAACCTTTATGGACTACATTTAGCAGTCCTCTAGCACCAAATCCTTAAACTTATTCTTTTTAACTGTTAACAGAACACCTATTAATAAAAATGTAAACAGTTTGAACCTTAGATTTGAACTATTCAACCATATTTGTGCTTTCTCCCCCTTCTAGACTATAAGATTTACTTTTGACTGTAAAGCAAATACTCAACAGATTACCCATATACCACAGTAGAATTAAAAAGTGGTAAGTGGAGATTTGTTTAATTTATTTAAGAAAAATAAATACTGATTGTTTGTAGTTCAATAGTCTGCCATCTAATTTAAGTGTGAGGTAAAGTTAAAGTTAAAAATTACTTCAAATATTTGTTCATGATAAATGACCGAATTAAAAGGCAGGAGAAGAAATAACAGGTTCACATCTTCCTTAAACTCTTTCATTTCACAACTAGAGGAAGCTTGTTCCATCATCCTTCCAGTGCTGGGGGATTGCCAAGCTCTTCCAGACACCCAATATCCCTGTCTTAGTCATCTAGTTCTGCTGTAACAGAAATATCACAAGTGAATGGCTTTAACAAACAGAAAGTTATTCTCTCAGAGTCTAGTAGGCTAGAAGTCCAAATTCAGGGCATCAGCTCCAGGGAAAGGCTTTCTCTCTCCGTTGGCTCTGGAGGAAGGTCCTTGTCATCAATCTTCCCCTGGTTTAGGGGCTTCTTGGTGCAGGAACCTCAGGTCCAAAGGATGCGCTCTGCTCCTGGCGCTGCTTTCTTGGTGGTATGGGGTCCCCCTATCTCTCTGCTTGCTTCTTTCTTTTATATTTCAAAAGAGATTAGCTCTACAATTCAACCTTGTAGATTGAGTCCTGCCTCATCATAATGGTAGCTAATCCCATTTTACCACATCACAGAGACAGGATTTACAACATGTAGGAAAATCACATCAGATGACAAAATAGTGGACAATTCACACAATACTGGGAATCATGTCCTAGCCAAGTTGACAGATATTTTGGGGGGGGGGCATAATTCAATCTATGACAATCCCCTTTCCTTGTGTGGCATTAAAGACAAGGTGCCGTGTTTGATGTTTAATTTTTTTTTTCTAATTTTCTCATTAGCCCTACAGGTTGACTTATTTTTATCTCATAGGTAAGAAAACAGGTGTCTTAGGCTGGGTTCTCTAGAGAAGCAAAACCAGTAAAGTGTATAAATATATATATATATAGAGAGAGAGATTATATCAAAGGAACAGCTCATGCGATTGTAGAAGCTAGAAGGTCCCAAGTCCATGGATCAGGGTAGAGGCCTCTCCCAAGTCACACAGCTGCAGAAGCTGGCAAGCCCAAGATGGGCAGGTCGGAGAGCAGGGCTCCTGCTCACAAGCTGTGTAGATCGTTGAATCCCAGGCTCAGCAGATAAGCTGGCAACTCAAGTCCCAAGAACCGGAGATGAGACTACAGGAAGCAGCCGCAGGATCCAGAGAGAGCAAAAAGCCAGAACGTCTGCTTATATTCAGATGCGGGCCACACCCCCAAGGAGACTCCCTTTCATCTGACTGGCTACTCACAGTATATTCAATCATGGGAGTGATTGCACTGAAGCACTGAGAATCATGGCCCAGCCAAGCTGACACACGATCTTAACCATCACAACAGGGTACACCCAACTAGTAAGCAGCTGAGCTAGATTCAAACCAAAGCTGATTCTAAAGCTCAATCTCTACCTAGAAATTATTGCCTGTTATTTTCAAAATACAAAGTGATTGTATATCAACTCACAAGAAATAGCACGAGAGCGTATGGTGAAGAGCATTACCAGTATATCCAGACTGCCTAGATTGGTCACTTCCTGGTTGGGTCATTGCGGAAAAACTACCAAGTTGTCTGTACCTCAGTTTCCTTTTCTAGTAAATGGAAATAATAATAGGACTTTCCTCATAAAATGATTAGCGGGATTACATGAGTTAAAATTTATTAAAGAACTTAGAATAGTGTCTGTCACATAGCACAACTCTTTCTAAAAAGCTATTCAGTAAAATTGAATCTCTTAATGCGGAAGATGACACTTAAATTGAGATCACAATACTGAGATGTGGTACTTGCCAGTGCAAACTTCTTTCATATAAGATCCCCAAACTGACCAATTTTATTCTGAATTATATTGTATTAGAGTCTGCATAGCATTTGCTGTATGTAATTTGTTGGCATAATCCATGTGGGAAAAAAAAGGTTGTGAAAGGAAGTAAACTTATAAACTTGACATAACATACGTTGTTTTAGCCATTATCTAAGGTGAAAATAATGAGTCAGAATCAGCTCCACGGCAATAGGTTTTTATAGTGGATAAAACCCCATGTTTCTAAGAGCACCCAGCGCTCTCTTGTGAAAAGATATCTTAAGGATATAAATTCTTTTCTGGATCTAGTAAGTATGATGGATTTTTCAAAAAAGAATCTCAATTAAGTAAGGGTCAAATATACAAGACATCCTTACTTGAAACAAGTGGAAGCTATAGATAGAGCTGAGAGTTGTAGTTGGAAGCTCCCCTTTATGACTACATAATTTTAAAATAGCAGTGTTGTAGCAAGGGGATTTTTGAGGAACCTGGAGGAGTCAAATGAGTCAAAATGACCCTATTACTCTGAGGATTAGGAAAGCACTGTTTCAGGAAAAATAGTGAAGTTCACTCAGTTCAACAATCATTTCAGTTTAACATTGAATTCAACTTTCACTGGGACTGAAAAGCTGAAGCCGAGAACATGAGCTTGAAGATGTTGACATCTCAACTTTCACTTCTAGAAAAATTAAATTAATAAACAACAAAATTTCCAGTGTCCTTAATGATAATACTGAATCCTGATCACTCTTTTGCCAATAATACTAATTATTCCTAAGACTTTGGCTTTTCTTTTTTTTTTTTTTTTAGTGTTTTAAATCAATGAATCTTCAGTCCTTCTCTTTCTTCCACCTTGATTGTGCCAAATTTTGCTATAAACATAGGAACTTTATGCTCCAAAAGATACTCATCATGATTTATCACCATTTTAAAGAGTTTATTCAAAGCAGAGTAATAATTAATTCATATCTTTCTAAAGCAAATATTAGACCAAGAAGAACATTTAGGACTCAGCAGTGATGGTTATGAAAAATAATTCAGTACCCATATATATCACAACACCTTCTGTCAGAAATCATCATCTTGAAGACCAAGTTCTTTAAAGGGGCTTTTCACCTGATTTTTTGTATCCTTGGCACCAGATTCTTCACTGTCAGACATATCTAACCAATACAACCAAAGAAAGCAATTAAGGTGGAATTTCATGAAAATGGAAAAAAAAAAAACAACAAATTATTTATAGTACTTGATAGATATGAGCTATAAAGATATTAAACTCTGATACTATTCACTAGTTCCTTCTCAATAAAGGACTGGTAATAACCTTTATCTACTATTACTTCAGGAACATTATCTGCTGGTCCAGACTACATCTTTATCTGGGCCCCATTTAATTCTCAGTCCTGATCCACACTGAGATGACTACTTGTTTAGGGTTTTTATTCCAATGTTTAATCTTTGCTTAGAAACATGTCCAAGATATAATGTGTATATCCAGTTTATTTATGCTAAACTGTACTTCTGTTCAGTAAGTTTCAGAAAAATATGGACATGACTTGTAGGAATTATACTTCTCTAACCTGAGTATATTCCCTCCATGTTCCCTCTAGGAAACTGGTTTTCTTTGCTATGGCATTAAGGGTGGGGTTTTAGACTCACTTTTAGCAGGAAATCACTTCCTACCTAGAGGAGAACTGAAAATGAGTCCTTTGTTTGAGCAGCACTATAACATGCTCTGAGTTACAACATTAGACTCTCTGTCTTTCTCTCTCAGTGACACCAGTACTACTCAGGAACATTACTGTGGAATAATTTCAAATCTAGTTACAACATGATTATAAAACATCTAAAACTTCATAATTATATGTAACCAGATGTATAATGGAAACTGTTTAGAAGAGGGCTTTATGTGATATTATTGCTTTAGCATTATAAAAAAGAGTTTCAACCTACAGCATGATGAGTAACTTCTTTTTTTTTTTTTTTTTTAACAGTACAATACCATCTGTGCTTGGGAAGTGGTCCATTTTAGAAACAGAGAGATTTTTCACAAATTAGAAATATAAGATTCTGAAGAAAAAGATTGTTGATCTACGTTTACAAATGACTGATACGATGTATTTATTATAACAAATTAATTGTTGTATAAGTGATGATACAATGGTTAAGCACTTGGCTGCTAACTGAGAGATCAGTGGTTCGAATCCACCAGCCGCTCTGTGGGAGAAAGTTGTGGCAGTCTGCTTCTGTAAAGATTTGCAGCCTTGAAAACCCTATGGGGAAATTCTGCTCTGTTCTATAGGGTAGAATAGTTGGAATCAACTCGACAGCAACAGGTTTTTATACATAATTTCCTATTAAAGTAAAATATTTTGTATGGATATAATGTCTTATTAACACTTCAGCATTAATGAGCCATTTTATTCTCAGAAGAATATATTGAAATATATTGAAGCATAAGATACAAAGTTACAGTTTCCAGCCTTAAACACTTCTGTTTGAATTTAACAGTTTATAGGTTATTCATGTTATTACATTATACAGAATGTATTGCATACATCATTCTAGTCTAGACTGTATCATTTCATACCCTCGGGGAATAAGTCTTCAAGAAGAAAGGGAATATGGAATTTAGTGAAAGGTAAATATAAATGATAGGCAAACCATACTTAGATTGATATGGGAGGAGAAGAACATAGAAAAAGACAGCAATTAAAAACAGGGGAAGTATACTTCTAATAGGGCAGTTTGAAATCTTTCAGATTCTAGATTATTCACTTAGATTCACAACTAAGGTCAATATATCAGAAATCACAAATTCAAATATTAAGGAATAAAAAATTGTATTTTCCATAACTATTCCATTAAAAATAAGAGAAGTAAAGGCAGGTCATGAATAAAAGATTGGCAAGTAAATATTCTCTACTCAAATATAGATAAATCTGAAATTATGGTTTATTTTCAAAGCTTTATTTATGAGAATTTAAATGCTAGGGGACATTTTTTTTCCTTCAAATTGTCAGCTTCTATATACTTGGCCTAGTATCCAGGATCCAAGATGAATGTGCTTTGGGTGGGATGGAAGGGGGTGGGAGGGCGGACAGTACTCTTTGGCAGGAAAAAGCACGGTTCTGCTGGCTCCACCATCTGCTACTGTGTGGCCATTTGTATTCAATACATTTTATTTGTGGCTTTTTAACTATTAAAAATTGTCATGTTATAGACAGATATCCTAATGAGAGAAGGTCACAGTAAAAGTTAATGAACCATCCCGAAGTCAAAGCCAGTGCTGCTACCAGTACTGAGCCCAGACGTCCTGAAGCTTAGGCCTATGCCTGAACCATGGCATTAAGAGAACAACTGAAATATGCATGCCCTTGTGGCACAGTGGTTAAGTGTTTGGCAGCTAACCAAAAGGTTGGCAGTTTAAATCTACCAGCTGCTCCTTGGAAACCCTCTGGGGCAGTTCTACTCTGTCTGATAGAGTCACTATGAGTCTATGAGTCAGAATCGGCAATGGATTTGGTTTCTTATGTGCCATGTATTGTACATACATTCCAACTCAATGAATTGATTACTTCTGAAGGAGATACCCACCTCTAAGAACCAAAAAAAAAAAAAAAAAAAAACAAACACAACAAAGCTAAAAGATGACATCAGAGATGAGCTAGGTATCAGTTGCCCTTAGGTAAAGATGCAGTTTCTAGGTGTTTTAGAGCAGCAGAAACAGTAACTGTTAACTGATGGAAATTCTCTTCATTCATGAAATTAAGAGAATTTTACTACCTCTCTGGGAACTGTGCAACCCCCCTGGCATTATACTTTTCTAACAATTATCGTTTTTCATTAATACTGTGAGGCACACTTTTCACATTTTAATATCTCTCAACTCAGGATGCATCTTATAAACAGTGGCTTTTTTTTTTTTCCTTTCTGGTTGGTTCATAAAATGCTGGTTTGTCACACAGTGGGTAGAATTAAAGGTTCACTGAACTGCAGTTTTGCAGGTCTCATGGTTTGAGTTATGTCCCCCAAAAAACATGTGTATCAATTTGGCTGAGCTACGATTCTCAGAATTGTGCGGTTGGCCTCCATTTTGTGATTGTAATTTTATGTTAAAGAGAATTAGGGTGGGATTGTAACATCACCCTTACCCAGGTCACATCCCTGATCCAATGTAAAGGGAGTTTCCCTAGGGTGTGGCCTGCACCACCTTTTACCTTACAAGAGACAAAAGGAAAGGGAAGCAAGCAGAGAATTGGGGACCTCATACCACCAAGAAAGAAGCACCGGGAGCAGAGTGCGTCCTTTGGACCCAAAGTTCCTGCGCAGAGAAGCTTCTAGTCCAGGCGAAGACTGACGATGACGAGGACCTTCCTCCAGAGTCGACAGAGAGAGAGAAAGCCTTCCCCTGGAGCTGACACCCTGAATTTGGACTTCCAGCCTACTAGACGGTGAGAAAATAAATTTCTCTTTGTTAAAACCATCCACTTGTGGTATTCCTGTTAGAGTAGCACTAGGTGACTAAGACAACAGGTATAACCTATACAGGAACAAAGCCAATCGAGAGGAGCATGCAAATAAACTGAAAGTACAGCCACATTTCCACCAAAAGCTTTCTTTGGTATTCCTTGAAAACATGATATGACTCAGTTAAAAAGAAGAACAAAATTAGCAGACTCACTCAACCTTATTTCAACACTTACTATCATGTTACAATAATCAAGAGAATGTGATATTGGGAAAAGCATAGACACATAGCCAATGGTAGAGAACACAGAATTAGACCCACACATATATATAGTCAATTGATTTTCAACAGAAGTATAAGACAATTTAATGGAAAAATAATAGTCTTTCAACTAATGGTGCTGGAACAATGCAATATATGCATTGCATATGAAAAAAAAGATTAAACTTGATTTATGCTTTGTACCATATACAAAAAGTAACTCAAATGGATCATAGACTGTATTGTAAAATGTAAAACTACAAAACTTCTAGAAGAAAACATAGAAAAATAAATTTGTGGAATTAGACTAGGCAAAAATCTATTAGACCAAAAAATCAATCTATGAAACAAAAAAATGATTAATTAGACTTCGTCAAAATTAAAAAGCTTTGATCTTCAAACTAAACACTGGGAGAAATTATTTGCAAAAAGCATATCTGATGAAGGACTTGCATCTAGAATTTATAAAGAATTCTTACAACTCAATAATAAGAAAACAAACAATCCAATTTACAAAGTGGGGAAAACATCTGAACAGACACTTCACCAAAGATGATATACAGATGTGAAGTAAGCACATAAAAAATGATGAACATCATTAGCCATCGTTGTTAGTTGCCATTCAGTTGATCCAATTAATGGTGACCCCATGTGTGTCAGAGTTAAGGCTGTAACCTTTCAGAAGCAGATCACCAGGCCTGTCTTCCAAGGTGCCTCTGGATGGGTTTGAACGTTCAACCTTTTGGTTAGTAGTTTGGTTCTTAACCTTTTGTGGCCCCCAGATACTCCTCATTAGTCATTATGGAAATGTAATTTAAAAACCAGTATAAGATACCACTACACATCCACTGGGATAGCTAAAATAAAAAATAAAAAAATCTGACCATACCAAGTGTTGATGAAGATGTACAACAATTGGAACTCTCATACACTGGTAGTGAGCACGCAAAATGGCACAACCACTTTGGAAAACAGTTTGGCAATTTCATTAAAAAAATTAACATATGCCTACCATATGACACAACCATTCCACTCCTAGTTCTTCACCCAAAATAAATGATAGATATTTCCCACACAAAGACTTGTATACTAATGTTCATTGCAGCTTTACTTGTAATAGCTAAAATCTGGAAACAATCCAAGTATTGTTAACAGGGGATGGATAAGCCAATTGTGGTATATCCATATAATTGAATACTGCTCAGTAATAAAGAGGAACAGACTAATGATCCATGCTACAATATGGTTGAATCTCTAAATCACAATGCTGAGTGAGAAAAGCCAGACAATGAAAGGGCATATAGCATATAATTCCACTAAAATAAAATTCTAGAAAGTTCAAATAAATCTACAGAATGCAAACCAACAGTTTCTTGGGATAGGGGACAGGGTGAAAGAGACAGACCACAGGGAAACTTTTGGAGTGATAGATACGTTCACTTTCTTGATTGTGGTATAAGTTTCACCACTGTACGCATATTGTCAGACTCATCAATTTGTAAATTTTAAATATGTGCAGTTTGTTATGTGTCAATTATGCCTCAACAAACTAAGAAAGAAAAAAAAGGAAGAGTGTTAATAAAATGCCAAAAAGTAAAACTCTTTTTTTTTTCTATCTGGGCCTCAAAAATATATAAGAAGACATTTTTGGACTTGAAGAACATCATCATTCAAAAATACTGGCTCTGAGATGTTACTGTAAATCCTGATGTCCTAAAGGAAAATAAATTCTTAGAATTAATTAAAACTTACTTTAAATCCATACTATGTATGAGAAAGCACATTGTATGAAAGGGGTTAAAAGCAAGGTTGCTTAACACAGAGCAGTAAACACTTAGAGGAAAATCCCCGGAAATTATCCAAGTATATGCCTGCAGGGAATTATTCATCCTCTTGAAGTTATTTAAGCAGTGAATCAGCATGACTGTTGAGGGAACCCTGTCAGGCCGCCATTACATGTTTAGTAGAGGTTGTGGAGCCACCTTGTCACGACAGAGAAAAACACAAATATCAGATATTTCAATTTATATGTTAAGAAAAAGAAAAGGATAAAGATACCAAGGGTTGTGAATAATTACAGTTATCTAAAAAAGATTAAAGGAGTCCTGGTGGCATACTGGTTAAGCGCATGACTACTAACAGAAAGGCCAATGGTTAGAACCCACCAGCTGCTCTGAGGGAGAAAGATGTGGCAGTCTGCTTCTGTAAAGATTACAACCTTGGAAACCCTATGGGACAGTTCTACTCTGTCCTACAGGGTCACTTTGAGTGAGAATCGACTCGACGGCAATGAGAATGAGTGAAAATGAAAGATTAGGCATCTTCTTCAAAAGCTTTGGTCAATTTTTAATCAAAATAGGGAAGTGATTAATATGCTTCATAAATTTAATAGAATTCTCTGGGTGGTACAAAGAGTTAACTCACTTGCCTGCTAACCTAAAAGTTGCAGATTCAAGTCCACCCAGAGGCACCTTATAAGAAAGGCCTGGCAATCTACTTGTGAAAAATAAGACACTGAAAACCCTACGGAGCACACTTCTACTCTGGCACATGTGGGGTCACCAGGAGTCGGAGTCAACTTGAAGGCAACTGGTTAATTAAAAAAAAAATTAATATGCATAAAAGTCACCTGAAGAATCTTGTTTAAATGAAGCTGTGACTCAGTAGGTGTCAGGTGGAGCCTTAGATCCTGCATTTCTAATACACTCCCAAGTGACACTGATACCACAGGTCCACAGACCACACTTTGCATAGTAAAGGGTGAGAAGACAGTGAAGAGAGATTGAATCAGATTCTAAAACGATGCTTTTTAATATCTGGAGTGAAAACTAAAGAATAATAGAAGATATTATATCATATCATACCAAACCATATCCCATATTACAAACACCCATCTTTAGTTTTTTTCCCAATTACCATGAAAACTTTGGCTTTGTCAAGAGTGAGGGCTTGAGGCATAGTGTGGTGCTAAGCATATAGACTTTTAATGTCCCTAACTAGAACGAGATGGCTTGATGAGACAGAAACTTATCAGATATTCCAAAAATTGATGAAATCCCAAGTCTACTTGGCCAAGATTTTGCTTTATCAATAACTCGGTCATGGTAGAATTTATATAAAACTTATTTGAAATTATTTTTCAGATTTGCATATATATTTTTTCTAAATTCCAAATTTAGCAAGCAAGCTAGGGAATGTAGCATACAGAATGTGTCTCGATGCCTGTTTAATTCCTACAGAATAAAAATTATAAAATGTATATGCAGTTCAGTTAGTATTTAATGTTTGACACTGCATATAGGCCAGGTGGTCCCTGTGTAAACATTGTACAAGAAAAGCATCCTCAAGAAGCTTATCGTTATTGTGGGGTAGAGTCCATCTGAAAGGCTGTTTTATATATGAATTGGGCATTGCCCCTTATGAACTCAGACAGCATGTCCATCAGCCTCTTTGTCATGGAAAATGGGCCCCTGTAAGCAAAGAGATGGACCTGGTCCCTGTCTTAAAGAACAGGGAGACATCTTATCAGGAAAAGAAACAAGGGAGTGAGAAGAAGAGAGAGAGAGAGATTACAGATTTATCATTTCCTAAATTAGTAAGGAACTCAAACTATTTCTTGACAACTTTACTGAGATGTAATGAGCTCAAAGTATTTTTTTTAATTATGCTTCACACAAAGAAGTGATTCTTATTTGACCCATCTACAGCTGAAATAAAAGTTTCACAAAGTAGTAGTTACTAAATGTGATGCATACAGATGGTTTCTATTCTGTTGCATTGCATCATATAAAACATAAATGCTGTCACCAAGGACTAAATGGAGTTCATAACCCACAAATGCAGGGTCTTTATGACCTGTAGGTGTCTTGACAGCCAGGTCCTGGCTGCCTGCTTGTAAGAAGACCAAGAGTATCCTCAGCTTTTTGAAAGCAAACAAAGAGGGGCCAGAAGCTATTTTAAGTACTCTTCTCTCTCCCTCCCCCATCTCACTCTTTGGAAACTGAGTGAGTCCCAGGGGCTAGGGTAACAGATCTGGGTCAGCTCACTAGGACAGCACTACCCTCCAACTGAACTTCTCTGGCCATACAATGAAGTGCAGTGGCAGCCCAGGATGACTATGCAGCTGAGCAAAGAGGTAGGCACAGAGAGGACAAAGACTGAGGAGCTGGGCTTCACTTTCAGCCAACACAGTGTTTTTTTAATATATATCCTTTCATGAAAAGCCACTTAATGAGAACTTCATGTTTGTACTCCTTCAAAAAGAATAAATTCAACCACAAGGTCTGAAGAGGAAGATCTGGGCCATATGTTAATATCAGGACCCAAACCCTTGGTACAGCAGAAGCTAAGAGCAAAGGCCTGTTCTGAACCCACTGGGTGCTGTCAACAAGGACTGACCTCCGCAGAACCCACTATTTGCAGAAGTGCTGTCTCCCAAATGTTAGCACACTGTCTCTTAATCCTTGACTTGAAAAACCTTCAGTGTCTTCCCGTTGTCCTCACTATAAAGTCTAAACTGTAAAGTTAAAAGCCCCTTCAGGATCTGGCACATGCCTAGCTGTCCCATCTACTTTCTTTCCACCTTTCTGCCCTGCCTCCCCTTTTCACCCCTCCATACATACTCTTTCTGGCCATTGCCAGCCACTACCCCACCACCAACTGCCATCCAGTCAATTCTGACTCATGGCAACCCCATGTGTGTCAGAGTAGAACTGTGCTCCATAGGGTTTTCAATAGCTGATTTTTCAGAAGTAGATCATCAGGCCTTTATTCCGTGGTACTTCTGGGTGGACTCCAACCTCCAATCTTTTGGTTAGCAGCTGAGCACATTAATTCTCTGTACCACCCAGGGACTCCACATTCACACAAAACCTTTCTTTCTCCCCAGACTCATGCTGGTTTCTCTAGGCCTCTGCCCCTTCATCTCCAACTCTTACTTGTCCTTCAGGTCACAACTTACACATCCTATTTCCAGGAAGCTGGCTTTAATCCCCTAGGACTCAATCTGAAACTTAATACATGCAACCACAGGACCTAGTCAAATCTGTTTTACAGTGTTTACCAGCTTTCTCTATTTGTTTACCATTCTTCTCCGCTGAGCTCCACAAACCCAAGGGCAGTAACTTTTTAGACTGCTGTAGTCATGGGGTGGTGGTTAAACACTCAGCTACTAACCAAAAGGTTGGCAGTTCAAATCCAGCTAAAGATGCCTTGGAAGAAAAACCTGACAGTCTACTTCTGAAAGATCACAGTTACTGAAAACCCGTGGTGCACAGTTCCACTCTGACGCAAATGGGTTCATCATGAGTCAGAATCAACTTGACAACAACTAGGTTGGTTTTTTGGTTTAAATGCATGAAGAAGTGGCCAAGGCCAGGGAGGAATGGAGACATGAAGTTGATTCCTTCAAGCATGTTGCTGGAACAACATCCCTGATCCTGGAAAACAGGCTGTTCAACAGCTTGGCAAATGGGAGTTCCTAAAGAAACGGATTATGTGCTAAAACCTCTCTTTGGTTTGCCTTCATGTCATATATTCAGTACTGAAAGCTAGGAATATAATTAAAGTTTATTAAACTCCTAAAAGTGTGTGTATGTGTGTATAAATATATTTATATATTACATGTATGTGTATACATATATTCATGTGTGTATTATATGTTATGTGTGTTTGTATATTTATATGTTTATATAATGATGATGAATGTCATGTGTCAACTTGGCTAGGTTATGATTCTTAGTGGTTTGGCAGATATTGTACTGATTGCTCTTCTATAATGTAATGTAATACAATCACTGCCTTGATGAGATCCAATATAATGTTATCACCTCCATGAAGAGATCTGCTATGAGCATCCAATCAGTTAAAAGGGAGTTTCCTTGGGGGTGTGGGCTGCATCAGGTGTATAAATGGATGTTCCAGAAAGGCTCATTCTTGCTCTGGATCTTGCATCTGACTTGTCATCATCTGACCTCTGCTTCTTGGGTCTTGGGCCAGCAGCCTGTCATCTGACCCACTGATTTTGGGTTCATCAGCACCTGCAACAACGTGAGTCAGGAGAAGCCTCCAGCTTGAGGTCAGACCCACAAATTGGGACTTGCCAGCCTCCACAACTGCATGAGCCATTTCCTTGAAATAAATCTCTCTCTTTCTCCATCTATCTATCTATCTACACACGCTTCACTGGTTTTGCTCCTCTAGAGGACCCAGCCTAAGACATTTGGTACCAAGTGGTTCTACAGGAACAAAATCATAAGGATGACTTTTCTGAATTGGTTCTTAAGTATGGCTAGACTGAAAGGTGCTGATGGCTCTGCCTCCAGTAGTAAAGAGGGCACTGCTAATCCATGGGGTGAGGTGGCAATAGAAATATGCAAACTATCACCACCAACAGATCAAATATTTGTGAAAAACAAGGCTTTGGGTGACTGCGTATTTGACATTTTTCTACAATTTTGTCAGAATGAGAAGTATAGGGAGGATGGTTGGTTGGTTCTGCTTTCACTAGACAAAATGGTGAAAGAAAGATGAGCTCAGGGCTTCAGAATCACAGCTCAAGTGCTGCATAAAAAACCTGAAAGTTGCTACTTGTGCCCTGAAAGAAAGCCTTAGTTCTTGTAAAAACAGAGCTGATAATGCTGAAAGCCAAACACAGAATCCTATTGTAAGATTGGCTGAGTTACTATGCCAAATGAATTCCCAACCTTGAATGGCATCTGAAGTTAAACTGAGAGCATTGATTGGGAAGAAATGGGATCCTGAAACTTGGGATGGGGACATATGGGTAGACAACCAGGAAGCTGGGGACATTGAGCCCCTAAATTCCACTGAATCATTCCTGCCAACAGAACCAGCCCTCTTACTCCCATCTGAAGAGATTACTCCATCTTTGTCTGCTAAGCCACCCTCCCCAGTAAAACCATTATCCCTCCTACCCATATCTGATGAGATTAACCCAGGTAGCCTGAAGAGTCTTTGTCTGAGATATCACCTGGGGAAATTCCCGGGGCATTGCCTGGGTCACTGCCTAAGGCAGATGTCTTAGGAGACATTGCTGAATGTCCCCAGGACCCACCCCCCTACTCATTTTTGCTTCTAGACCTATAACTAGACTTAAGTTCCAGCGAACCCCGAGAGGTGAAGTACAAGTGTGACACAGGAGGTACGCTACAACCCAAAAGAATTGCTTGATTTTTCTAATATATACAAACAGAAACCTGGGGAATATGTGTCGGAATGACTATTAAGGGTGTGGGATAATGGTGCAAGGAGCATAAAGATGGATCAGTCTGAGTTTATCGATATGGGCCCACAAACCACAGATTCTTCATTCAGTGTTTCAGCTTGAGAGGTTACAAAAGGATCTAGTACTTTATTTGGTTGTTTCACTGAAGCATAGATTAAGCAGTGGACTACACTAAATCAAGTTGAAATACCAGACCTGCCTTGGTATACTGTGGAAGAAGGTATCAGAAGGCTTAGCGAAATTGGCATGTTAGAGTGGTTTTAGCACATTAGAACCACAGATCCACGTGGAGTGCCCAGAGGACACAACTTTTACCACAAGGGTGAGGAACAAATTTGTGAAGGGTGCCCCAGCATAAGTCAGATGTGACAGTGGGAACTGAATTAAGACACCTAATTAGAAAGGGGCTGATTGGACTCTGTGGTGGCAGGGGCAAGAGGGGGCACTTAATCAACAAAAACAAGGTGGGTATGGTTACCTTAACGGACAGCAGAGTCAAAGCGGTAATCAGAATAGTCTCACTCATATGGACTTAACGGCATTGGCTACTTAGTCATGGTGTCCCGATGAGTGAAATAGATGGGAAATCTACTAAATATTCACTTGATCTTCACAAACAGAAGACTTCTAGGTCAAGTGAATGGCAGTCTAACTTGAATGGCCAGAATAGAGTCATGGTCCCTCAATTAATTCCCAGACTTGAGCAAGTTTATAGACCTACAACCCCTTGAATGAAGGAAAGGCCAGGTCCCCTTGAGAAAGGACCCCACTATACTGCCAAAAATTTATACCATTAGTCTTTCTCCCAGCCTTCCCCAAAGGCACTTGTGGCCTTTTATGAGAGTGACTGTTCATTGGAGAAAAGGAAATAATCAGACTTTTCAGGGGTTACTGGACACTAGCTCTGAACTGACAGTAATTCCAGGAGACCCCGAAAGTCACTGTGGCCCACTAGTCAGAGTAAATGTTTATGAAGATCAGGTTATTAATGGAGTCTTAGCTGAAATCCATCTCAAAGTGGGTCTAGTGGGTCCCCAAATCTATCCTGTAGTGATTTCCCCAGTTCCAGAATGCATAATTGGAATAGACATACTCAGAAACCAGCAGAATCCCCACAATGGATCCCCGATATGTGGAGTAAGGGCTATTATGGTAGGAAAAGCTAAGTGAAAGCCATCAGAACTGCCCCTACCTAGGAAATTAGTAAACCAAGAGCAATATTACATTCCTGGAGGTGTTGCAGAGATTATTGCCATAATCAAGGACTTGAAGGATGCAAGGGTAGTGATTCCCACCACATCCCCATTCAACTTGCCTATTTGGTCTGTGCAAAAAACAGATGGATCCTGGAAAATAACAGTGGATTATCAAAAACTTAACCAGTTTGTGACTCCAATTGTAGCTGCTGTTCCAGATGTGGTTTCATTGCTTGAGCAAATTAATACATCTCCTGATACCTGGTATGTAGCGACTGATCTGGCTACTGCCTTTTTCTCCACAACTGTTTTGAAGGACCACCAGAAGAAATTTTCCTTCATCTGGAAAGGTTAATAATACACCTTCACTGTCCTACTTCAGGGGGTATATCAACTCTCCAGCCCTATGTCATAATTTAGTCTGCTGGGACCTTGATCAGGTTTCCCTTCCACAAGACATTACACTGGTCCATTACACTGATGACATTATGCTGACTCAACCTAGTAAGGAAGACGTTTCAATGACTCTAGACTTACTAGTAAAACATTTGTGTGCTAGAGGGTGAGAAATTAACCCAACAAAAATTCAAGTGCTTCCACCTTATTGAAATTTCTAGGGATCCAGTGGTGTGGGGCATGTTGAGATATTCCTTCTAAAGTGAAGGATAAGTTGTTGAATCTGGACCCTCCTACACCTGAAAAGGAGGTACAATGATTGTGCTACTCAGGCTTAGTTTTCAAGTGACTTGAAAAGCTGCTAGTTTTGAGTGGAACCCAAAACAAGAGACGGCTCTGCAACAGGTTTAGATTGCTGTGCAAGTCACTCTGCCACTTGGGTGATCCAATAGTGCCTGAAGTCTCAGTGTCAGATAGAGATGCTGTTTGGAGTCTTTGGCAGTCCCCTATTGGTTAACCACAGCACAGACCCTTAGGATTTTGGAGCAAAGCCCTGTCATCCTCTGCAGGTAACTACTCTCCTTCCTAGAAACAGCTTTTGGCTTGTTAATGGGCCTTAGTAGAGAATGAACGCTTAACCATGGGCTACCAAGTAACCATGCAGCCTGAGCTGTCTATCATGAACTGGGTGTTGTCTGATCCAGAGAACCATAAAGTTGGATGTGCACAGCAGCACTCCATCATTAAATGGAAATGGTTATGTACAAGACTGGGCTCCAGCAGACCTGAAGGCACAAGTACATTACATGAGGAAATGGCCCAAATGCCCATGATCTCCACTCCTGTCATATTAAATTCCCTCTTCCAGTCTGCATCTATGGCTTCATGGGGAGTTTCTTACAATCAGTTGACTGAGGAAGAGACAACTCATGCCTGGCTTAGAGATAGTTCTGTGCAATATGAAGGCACCACTTGAAAGTGGACAGCAGCAACACTGCAGCCCCTTGCTGGGACCTCCCTGAAGGACAGGGGTGAAGGGAAATCTCCTCAATGGGCAGAAATTTGAGCAATGCACCTGGCTGTTAACTTTACTTGGAAGGAGAAATGGGCGTATGTGTGATTGTATACTGATACATGGGCTGTGGCCAATGGTTTGGCTGGATGGCCAGGGACTTGGAAGGAACATGATTGGAAAATTGGTGACAAGGAGATATGGGGAAGAAATATGTGGATAGACCTCTCTGAATGGGTCAAAGAAGTGAAGATATTTGTGTCTCATGTGAATGCTCTCCAAAAGGTGACCTTGGCAGAGAAAGATTTTAACAATCAAGTGGATAGTACGATGCATTCTGTGGAAACCATTCATAATCTTTCCCCAGCTACTCCCATCATTGCCCAATAAGCTCATGAACAAAGTGGCCATGATTGCAAGGATGAAGGTTATGCATGGGCTCAACAACATGGACTTCCACTCAGCAAGGCCAACTTGGCTACAGCCACTGCTGAGTGCCTAATCTGCCAGCAACAGAGACCAACACTGGGTACCTGATACGGCACCATTCCTCACAACGATCACCCAGCAACCTGGTGGCAGGTTGATTACATTGGACCCCTTCCATCACGGAAAGGGCAGTGTTTTGTTCTCACTGGGATAGACACTTATTCCGAATATGGATTTGCCTTCCTTGCATGCAACATTTCTGCCAAAACTACCATCCATGGACTTATAGAATGCCTCATCCACTAACATGGTATGCCACACAGCATCATCTCAGATCAAGAGACTCACTTCACAGAAAATAAAGTACAGCAAGATGCCCATGCTCATGGAATTCACTGGTCTTACCATGTTCCCCATCCTGAAGCAACTGGCTTAACAGAACGATGGAATGGCCTTCTAAAGACACAATTACAGTGCCATCTAGGTGGCAACACTTTTCAGGTTGGGGCAATCAATGTTCTCCAAGAGGCTATATATGCTCTAAACCATTGTCTAATATTTGGTGCTGTTTCGCCCATATCCAGAATTCATGTGTCCAGGAATCAAGGGGTGGAGATGGGAGTGCCACCACTCACTATTACCCTAGTGACCCACTCACAAAATTTTGGCTTCGTGTTCCCATGAACCTATGCTCTGCAGGTATGGTGGGCTTAATTCCAAAAGAAGGAATGCTTCCACCTGGAGAGATCCAGTCACTTTCGGCTCCCCATGTCTCTGGTTCAACAAGCAAAGAAGCGAGTTACCATTTTGGCTGGTATGATTACCAAGGGGAAATCGGATTGATATTACATAATGGAGGTAAAAAAGAGTATGTCTGGAATACAGGAAATCTCTTAGGGTGTCTCTTAGTACTACTATGTCCTGTGATTAAAGTCAGTGAAAAACTACAGCAACCCAATTCCATTATGACTACTAATAGCCCAAACCCTTTAAAGATGAAGTTTTGGGTCACTCCAGCAAGCAGAGAACCACGACCAGCTGAGGTGCTTGCTGAAGGCAAAGGAAATACGGAATGGGTGGTGGAACGAAGGTAGTTCTAAAAACCAGTTACATCCTCGTGACCAGTAGCAGAAATGAAGACTGTAATTGTTATGAGTATTTCTTCCTTGTTCTAGTATACATGTATGCACATGTGCTTCACTGGTTTTGCTCCTCTGGAGAACCCAGCCTAAGACAATATATAATATTATCCACCACCCTTTTGTCAGTTTGCCATACTGTGCTGGCTTGCATGTTGCTAACGATACTGGAAGCTATGCCATGGATATTTCAAATGCCAGCAGGGTCACCCATGGTGGACAGGTTTCAGCAGAGCTTCCAGACTAAGACATACTAGGAAGAAAGTCCTGGAGATCTACTTCTAAAAGTCAGCCAGTAAGAATCCTATGAATCACAACAGATAATTGTCCAATATAGTGCCAGAAGATGAGTCCCTTAGGTTGGAAGTCAAAATACACAGTGGCTGCATCAATGGACTCGAGCACACCAACAATCATGAAGATGTTGCAGGACAGTGCAACATTTTGTTCTGTTCTACATGGATTCGCCGTGAGTCAGAGCAGACTTGACAGCAAGTAACAACAACTACACATATATTATATACTCATATTAATACATACACATGAACCCAGCCTAGAGCTTGAGCCCGGCCTTCTGCTTTTTAAAGGTTTAATTACCAGAACTTATGTAAACAAGTCTATAGGCTTCTAAATAAGATGGCTATCAAGACCCTTGGATAATCAGACAAATGTTATGAACAGAATGAGTACAAGTCTGGGAGAAAGAAATAATTTTGAATGAGAATCTCAGGAAATAAATGTTATCTGGAATTAGATGTCTCCAAGGAATATTTCCAGAAGTAGATTTCACAGGAAGAAATTTGTGAAGACTCATTGCTAATAAAATTTAAGTTATCCTTGGAATGTTGCCAGGATATAGCAAAAAGATATGAAAACTACCTCTAATAATAAGAGCCTTATTTTTAAAAATGAAGAGTAACAAATAGAACAATAATAGCCAGGGAATGGTCATATTCTAGAAAAGAGGTTCAGTACCAGGTATTTCATAGCTGGAACAATGGGCTCAAACATACTAGTGATTATGAGGATGGCACAGGACCAGGCAACATTTTGTTCTGTTATACATGAGGTCGCCATGAGTTGAAGCCGACTGGATGGCAACTAACATAATACCCGTGTCTCTCCAAAAAGCTTCAAAGGAAGAGTATTCAGACTCTAAACAATCAGTCCTGGTTCTTGTGGTAAGTGATGAATTTCACTCTCTCCCTCAAGATTATCCAATATCCTTTGTACTCGTTCTCTATATAAAAACTGCCTTTTAATATGTGCAATACCAAAAACGAAACCTGTTGTCATGGAGTTGACTCCGACTCATAGCAACCCTATAGTTCCCCATTATTCTGCCCACTAAGAAAAGCCCATACTGCTGTTAAGAAGTCCTATTATATGTAGAATCATAGCGTTTCCCTTTTTCTCCCCCTACTGGGAGGTGGAGTTTGGATGCCAGGAAGCACAAAGAGAAATATGACACCCAAGTATAGAAGTCACCTTGACTGTTAGGGATATCTGTATATTCCATTCCACCTGAAATTTCTACTTGCATTAAATTCACCTTACTTTATATGTAGGGTTTAATTTTTTTGGTAGCCTGACTTAAAAAAAAACAAGGAAAGAATCTGAGAATAAAGTTAAAAAAGAAAGTTTCTCAAACCTTAACTGAGGTCAAAATCTTCGAGCAAAAGTAGAAGACACATTGGCCAAGAAGCCAGAATAACAGCACTTCCTGAGCTACAGAAGCAGTCACCGGGTGCAGAGCAAACAAAGCTTTCTTATTTGCAGCTCCAAGGATGAGTACTCTTTTAAAGCAAATGTGTTTTTGTCAAGGAGAGAGAAAGGTCAAGTGAGGAAATGACATAAAGTGGTGTTTATTCCTTGCTTAGCCTCTTGGACTGGGCTTGAGATTCATGGTTAGAGGAGTGAGGACCCAAATCTGACAGAATCTCTTTACAGAGCAATCTGAGGGACAATATTCATGAGCCCCAGTGATGAATCAGACCTTCCTCTGCATCTCTGCAAGGACTGGTAGCCATTATTAATGAAATTTCTCTTCTTATTTCATCTGGCTATTGCTAGCACAATAAAATTGCTGATTTTTTTTTAATACTGGTATTTATCAGAATTCTCATTAATTCTAATAGTTTGGCAAACCCAAAAAAACTAAACCTGTTGCTGATGAGTCAATGCCAACTCATACTGACCCTGTAGAACAGAGTAGAACTGTCCCACAGGGTCTCCAAGGAGTGGATGGTAGATTCGAACTGCCGACCTTTTGGTTAGCAGCCAAGTTCTTAACCACTGCACCACCAGGGCTCCGAAGTACCTTAGTATTTCTAAGTAAGCGATTATATTCTTTCCAGAATAATTTTGTCTTTCTTGCTAATAGCTGTAAATCTTCAACCTATTTATTGTCCATCTTCTTGGGCATAAGATCAATCTCTTTTTATATATAGCTTATAAACTCCAACAAGTTTATAACAATGTTATGTGGACATTATTATTTCCATTTTATAGATGGAGAAATTAAGGCACAGCAAAGTCCCACAGTTGGTAAATGGCAGAGTTGCAATTTGAACCCAGGCAGTCTGATACCAGAGTTCAAGCTCTCAACCACTATGCTACATTGCCTCATTGCAGATCATCTCTTTTTATGTCAGATTTGAGGATGGATGCTAGAAGCACAGTAAACAGGAAAAAAGCTACTACTGTACCACTGTGGTGCGATTGACTACTTTTGTGTGGCCTTTCTAGCCATGACTGTAACTCCCACCCAGGTGATTGGGCAGGACTGTGTGATAGAGTAATTGTGGCCCACCAAGGGGATTGGTTAGTTTTGCCATGCCGCTGGGCTTGAAATAAGCCACATCAGCGGCAGGAGAGAGAGGAACACACCATCACTAAGGAAGAAGAGACCGGCAGGACAGACTCACAGGAGATGGTGCAGTGGCCTTGCCAGCCCAGAGAGAGAGAAAGCTGAGGGCCTGTGGGCAGAGACTGAGGGCCAGGGAGAGGCGTGCCTGTGAGCACTACTGGGAAGAGGCTGTCCTGATGGAAGAACTGTATCCTTGAGTGTTCCTGATTCTGAATTTAACCTGTTACTTCCCTAATAAACCCCATAAATGTGAGTATAGTCTGTGAGTTCTGTGTGGCCATTGCAATGAATTATCAAATCCAGCAGAGAAGTAGAGAGTGCTGTGGGAGGGATGGTAGGTGTCAGAATTGGTAAAGATGGTGGAGAGAGAAGGTATGTCTGATCTCTGTCACACAGAAATCAGCCTTGGGCTGTTGGTCTTGATTCACCTTTCCCCTTGTGAAGTTAGAGGAGGTCAGACATTGCCTCCACACCATTTTTTACAACCATAATCATAAAGTAAAGACATTATGCACTAAAATACTAAGACAATAAAAAGGAGGAGATACAGCTAAGAGATATTCTAGTTAAAGCATTGGTTGTGGCTGTTTTTGTTAGTTGCCATCAAGTCGGCTCCAACTCAAGGTGACCCCATGTACAACAGAATGAAATATTGTCTGGTCCTGCACCATCTTCATGATTGTTGGTATGCTCAAGTCAACTGTTGTGGCCACTGTGTATTTTGAGTGCCTTCCAACCTAGGGGGCTCATCTTCCAGCATTATAGCAGTGTTCTGTTGGGATCCATAAGGTTTTTACTGGCTAATTTTCTAAGGTAGATTGCCAAACCTTTCTTCCTAGTCTGTCTTAGTCTGGAATCTTTACTTAAACCTGTCCACCTCGGGCAACCCTGCTTGTATTTGAATTACTGGTTGCATAGTTTCCAGCATCGTAGAACACGTAAGCCACCACAGTACAACAAAGTGATAAACACGTGTTGGAAAGCACTGGTAGTAACTTCCATTTTACCCAGCATTGGACATAAGATACACTAAATATTTTCCCAACTAAAGAAATTAACATGTTGGATAAAACATTTTAAAAAATCATTTAAAATTTACTACTGAGCTATCATGAAAGGAAGAAATCTACAGAGGCCAAAGAAAAAAAGAAAAAGCAGGTATCAAAGCTAGTTTTGACCCTGAAAGTTTCTTCTGCTTTGACAGCTACATAGAGCATAGATCATTGGAAATGAAGTCTATAGCCTGCCCCAAATGGTAAATCACAAACCTAAGGCATTAAAAGGCTACTTCCTCCTTTTAAAGGTTGTTGTTGTTATTGCTGTCAGCTACCATAGAGTCAGTTCCAACTCATAGTGACTCTATGTACAACAGAACAAAACACTGCCCAGTCCTGCACCATCCTCATGATTGTTATTCTTCAGCCCATTGTTGCAGCCACTGTGTCAATCCATCTCATTGAGGCTTCCTCTTTTTCCATGACCTTCTACCTTACCAAGTATGATATCCTTCTCCAGGGACTGGTCCCTCCTGAAAACATGTCCAAAGTACACAAGATGAAGTCTTGCCATCCTTGCTTCTAAGGAGCATTCTGGGTATACTTCTTCCAAGACAGATTTGTTTGTTCTTCTGGCTTCTGCTACAGGTCAGAGATTGGATTGATAAAGTGTACCTGCCCACTAATTGCTCCTGGCTTTGGGAAGCTCACAAGTGTATCACAGACAAGCTGAAGGCCTTGAAGATCCCCTTTCTCAACTGTGGCTCTGGCCTCTATATCTGGATCAACCTGAATAAGTACCTGGACCAGTGTACTTTTGAGGAAGAGCTAGTCCTCCACTGCTTCTTCTTGGATAACAAGGTGAAGTTATGCTGGGGCAAGTCCTACTTGTGTAAGCCCCACTGGCTGAAACTGGCCATGCATCGGTTCTGTGAAGCTGTACAAGAACAGAAGGAGGAGTTGATAGTGGAGGTGATGGAGGATGCAAAGAAGGAGTAGGCTGATTGCCTCCCATCCAGCCACACACTCAACTGCTGCAGAGGGCTGGGACATTGAACTGCTGCTGTGACTGAGCAATCAGTGGGCTTCTCCAGGAATGGTCTCATCTCGCACAGTCATTGACCTCCCTGAACTGAGCTAAACATCTGTCACTTTGGGAAGCTTTGCATCTTTTTAGCTTTTGATAACCATTGTGTGTGGGCGAAATGAGTGTTATTACTGAGATTGGGAAGGTCTAGGGTGCACCTGGAGAGGGATAAAGGGAGTTCCCTGGGTCCCTATATAGATTTTTTTTCTATGTCTAATAAATTCCTTATTCTCTTAAAAAAAAAAAAAGTCCATGGTATATTCACCATTCTTCACCAACACCATAATTCAAAGGCATCAATTCTTACTTGGTCTTCTTTATTCACTGTCCAGCTTTTGCATGCACATGAGGCAATTGAAAACACCATGGCTTGGGTCAGGTGCATCTTAGTCCTTAAAGTGATATCTTTGCTTTTTAACACATTAAAGAGGCCTTTTGCAGCAGATTTGCCCAATGCAATACGTTGTTTGATTTCTTGACTTCTGCTTCCGTGGGCATTGACTGTAGATCTAAGTAAGATGAAATTCTTGACAACTTCCATCTTTCTCCATTTATCTTGATGTTGCTTATCGGTCCAGTTGTGAGGATTTTTGTTTTCTTTATGCTGAGGTGTAATCCATTCCGAAGGCTGTAGTCTTTGATCTTCATCAATAACTGCTTCAAGTTGTCTTCACTTTCAGCAAGCAAGGTTTTGTTATCTGCACATCACAGGTTGTTAACGAGTCTTCCTCTAATCCTGATGCCATGTTCTTCTTCATATAGTCCAGTTTCTCAGATTATTTGCTCAGCATACAGATTGGATAAGTATGGTGAAAAGATACAACTCTGACACATAACTTTCCTGACTTTGAACCATGCAGTACCCCCTTATTCTGTTTGGATGACTGCCTCTTGGTCTATGTACAGGTTCCACATGAGTAAATTAAATGTTCTGGAATTCCCATTCTTTGCAATGTTATCCATAATTTATTATGATCCACACAGTCAAATGCCTTTGCATAGTCAATAAAACACAGGTAAACATCTTTCTGGTATTCTCTGCTTTCAGCCAACATCCATCTGGCATCAGCAATGATATCCCTCATTCCACATCCTCTTCTGAATCCAGCTTCAATTTCTGGCACTTCCCTGTTAATGTACTGCTGCAACCGTTTTTTAATTATCTTCAGCAAAATTTTACTTGCATGTCATATTAATAATATTGTTCGGTTATTTCCACAATCTGTTGGGTCACCTTTCTTTGGAATGACCAGAAATATAGATCTCTTCCAGTCGACTGGCCAGGTAGCTATCTTCCAAATTTGTTGGCACAGATGAGAGAGCCCTTCCAGCACTGCATCCATTTGTCAAAACATCTCATTTGGTATTCCGTCAACTCCTGGAGCCTAGTTTTTCAACAATGCCTTAAGTGCCGCTTGGACTTCTTCCTTCAGGACCATCGGTTCTTGATCATATGCTGCCTCCTAAAATGGCAGACCGTAAACCAATTCTTTTTGGTACAGTGACTCTCTGTGTGTATTCCTTCCATCTTCTTTTGATGCTTCCTGTGTGGTTTAACATTTTCCCTGTAGAATCTTTCAATATTGCAACTCAGGCTTGAATGTTTTCTTCAGTTCTTTCAGTTTGAGAAATGCAGAGCGTGTTCTTCTCTTTTGGTTTTCTAACTCTAGGTCTTTGCACATTTACTTATAATACTTTACTTTGTCTTCTTGAGCTGCCCTTCGAAATATTCTGTTCAGCTCTTTTCATCATTTCTTCCTTTTGCTTTACTTACTCTATGTTCAAGAGCAGGTTTCAGAGTCTCTTCTGATATTCATTTTGGTCTTTTCTTTCTTTCCTGTTTTTTTAATAACTTCTTACTTTTTTCATGTATGATGTCATTCCACAACTCCTCTGGTTTCAGTTACTAGAGTTAAATGCATCAAAATCTATTCTTGAGATGGTCTCTAAACTCAGGTGGGATATACTCAAGGTCATACTTTGGCTCTCGTGGACTTGTTCTAATTTTCTTCAGTTTCAACTTGAACTTGCATATGAGTAACTGATGTTCTGTTCCCCAGTCTGCCACTGGTCTTGTTCTGACCGATGATATAGAGCTTTTCCATTATCTCTTTCCACAGATGTAGTCCATTTGATTCCTGTGTATTCCATCTGGCAAGGTCCACGTGTATAGTCGCCGTTTATGTTGTTGAAAAAAAGTATTTGAAATGAAGAAGTCGTTGGTCTTACAAAATTCTATCAAGCAATCTTCAGCATCATTTCTATAATCAAGGTCATATTTTCCTACTACTGTTCCTTCTTTGTTTCCAACTTTTGCATTCCAATCACCAGTAATTATCATTCATCTTGATTGCATGTTTAACCAATTTTAGACTGCAGAAGTTGGTAAACATCTCTAATTTCCTCATCTTTGGCATCAGTGGTTGGTGCATAAATGTGAATAATAGTCATATTAGCTGGTCTTCCTTGTAGACATATGGATATTATCCTATCACCAACAGCATTGTACTTCAGGATAGATCTTGAAATGTTCCTTTTGACAATGACTACAACACCACTCTTCTTCAATTTGTCATTCTCAGCATAGTATATCACATGACTGTCTGATTCATTTTAAAGGTAAACAAAGCAAAATCCATTTCGCAGATGGGAACAGTAAAGAAAAATATCTCTCCCGGCACTGGGGCTGGGTGGAGGGTGGAAAACATCGACCCTGAGAATGCACAACAAATAGTCCACACAGAATTTTTGAAATCTAAATCCATGTTAGCAGTGTAGTCCAAAAATATCTCAAGAGTATAATTTAAATTAACATTTGGTAGTAGTTAACAGGTTAGTAGTAACTTCACCTCCACCTCAATTCAGAGATCAATCCTCTTGAAATAATGTAATTTCTACCCAGTCCTCAAAAAATCCTCCTACATAAAATTTCAAAGAAGATAAACCTATACTCAAAAAAATCACACAACCTAAGAAAACAAATTATGTTGAGTGAATTTAGCATAAATACTAATCAGCAGATTGACAAAAATAAAAAAAATTTGGAAATATCAAGTGTTTGCAAAAATATGAAGTAACAAATTTTTATCCACTGCTGTGGGCACTACAGAGCCCTGGTGGTGCAGTGGTTAAGAGCTACAGCAAGCTACATCTGCTAACCAAAAGGCTGGCAGTTCAAATCCACCAGCCACTCCTTGGAAACCCTATACAGCAGTTCTACTCTGTCCTATAGGGTCGCTATGACTCGGAATCAACTCGACAGCAATGGGTTTGGCTTTTTTTTTTTTTTTTTTGGTGGCCACTATGAAAAACAATTTGTATTTCATAGTCAGCTAAACATGTGCATGTCCTACGACCCACTACTTACTTTCTTAGGTACATACTATAGAAAAAGTCTTGCACTTTTTCTTCAAGAGACAAGTATAAGAATCTTCAAGCACTGTTTTTAGTAACAGAAAAAAATCCAGAAACCTTATAAATACAGGTCAATAAAAGAATAAATGTTGGTATATTCATCTTGTGGAATATTATACAGCCGTGAAAATTAATAATTACAGCTACAAGCATCAACAATGAAAAATTATATTGAACAAAAGAAATTATCGAAGAATACATACACTGATATTCCATCTACAGTTCAACAACAGAACAGAATACATTGTTTAAGGATACATATGTAAGTGGCAAAACTGTAAAGAAAAGCAAGTGGAAAAATTAATACAGAAGTTTCACCTCTGGGTGAGAGGGAAACTGATGTGATCAAAGAAGGGCACATTGTTGACTTTGAAGAAAATCATCATGTATTTTTTTTTTTCTCATGCTGAATGATGCATACATAAGTATAACCATTAAATTGTACTTTTAAGTTATATAAACTCTTATATATAATACACTTCACAATTAAAAAATAAAAATAAACTCTACTTGGTGAAATGGGTGGAAAATAAAAAACGTTTCAGAATTTTCAAACCTCAAGCACGAATGGTCTAGATAATAGTGACCCATATACTGATTTGCAATACATTCCAAATTGTATTTCCTCCTGTGCATCTGGAAAATAAGTGAGTAGAAGGAAAGTATAATTCAATTTTAGACCTGTTCCACATGCAGATTCAAGCAATGT
The DNA here is from genome assembly GCA_030035585.1 of Dugong dugon. Classification (NCBI taxonomy): domain Eukaryota; kingdom Metazoa; phylum Chordata; class Mammalia; order Sirenia; family Dugongidae; genus Dugong; species Dugong dugon. Next base: position 94,761,561 of record CM057465.1, read on the forward strand.
TAGTAGACGTTAAAATATAACTTCAGAATCTAAAACTGTAATTGGTTAATGTTCATAAAAGTACTTTGCCAGTTTAAAAAGCAAGAATTTAGATATAAAGATATAAGGTCCCTAGATGGTGCAAACCCTTTGCACTCAACTACTAACCTAAATGTTGGAGGTTCAAACCCACTCTGCCCAGCACTACCATGAAAGAAAGTCATGGAGATCTACTTTGGTTAAAATTACAGCAAAGAATAATTGCCTCCATGAACTCCTTTGCAATGAGACCAGAAAAACAGGATGGTGCTTAACTACTACTACTAAATGTTTTGATTAAGATTCTATAGTACAATCCCAATCAAAAGGGGTAAAAATGCAGAACACTATTTAAAAGTCTAATGGAATCTAGACTTTCTGGAGCCATTGAGGCTGGATGAACCCCGGAAATGATTGCCCTGAGATAATCTTTAAATCTTAAACCAAAAATTTCCCCGAGGTCTTCTTTAAACCAAACAATGTTGTTGTTGTTATGTGTTGTTGATTCTAACTTACAGTGATCCCATGTGACAGAGTAGACTGCATCAGAGGATTTTCTTGACTTTAATCTTTATGGAAGTGGATTGCCAATTCTTTCTCTCACAGAGCCACTGGGTGGGTTCTAATTAGTAAAGAATATCTGCCTTGAGCATTGTATCCTTTTAAAGAACTACCTATATGGGATCAAATTGACAACAGCAGCTCAAAACGTTAGATAAGAAGCTTAGGAAGGAGTGAGTTTATATTAATGGTGGAGGAACAATTCAGACAAGAGGATGAGAATGGTTGCACAACTTGAAGAGTAATCAATGTCACTGAATTGTACACATAGAAATCGTTCAATTGGTGTATATTTTGCTGTGTATATTTTCAACAACAGTAAAATTACAGCCAGGAAAACTCTATGGAATGGTTCTATTCTGTAACACTTGGGGTCACCATGAGTCAGAATCATCTCAGTGGAAACAGATTTGGTTTTTTGGACATAGATATAAGATACATTCTCATTTGAGCATCAACAATATGATTTGATGGTTACGTCTGTATCTGTCACTCATTCCATTGCAACCCTCACTCCATCAAACCAATCTCTTTATTGTTCTGTTGTGTGCCTACTTCCTTGGTAAATTCAGTTGCTGTCATGTCAACTCCAACTCATAGAAACCCCGTGTGTGTCAGAGTAGAACTGTGTTCTATAGGGTTTTCAATGACTGATTTTTCAAAAGTAGATCACCACGGCTTTCTTCCAAGGTGCTTCTGGGTGGACTTGAACCTTCAACCTTCCAGTAAGCAGCTGAGCACATTAACCATTTGTACTACCTGGGGACTCCACTTCCTTGGTACAGGTGTTCATATATGCAAGGTCATGAATGTCCTGCCTGGTGAACCTCCACTCACCTTCAAAACATTGCTTACACTGGGAGATGCCTTCATCTCCTTCAAGATTGGAAGTATGGGTGCCAAGGAGGGAGGTGGGGTCAAGTTGTTTATTCATGATCAACACAGCCTCAAGAGAAGAGAGACCCAAGCACAGTGCACTGGTCAGGCTGGCAGGTTACCCTCTAGGCTGACCAATATAACAAAAGATAGCTATTTTCAGCTGCCTTAAGTGTTCAGGAAGGTCTTTACACAAGATATGGTAAACCTGCGAAAGCTAGAACCTGTGTAAGGCAGAAACCTGTTAGAGAAGGAAACTAAAATATTTTCCACTAATAAAGAGTGATAGAAAAGTGGTAAGATTGCACCCTATCAAAGGTGGAAAACTTCCAAGACCCTGGAAAAGAAGGCAGTCTCATTGAGTTCCAGCTCTCACAGGTTTCACTGTACCAGGAATATGGAAAGATATTGAGCTAAGTTAGAGACATCTGCCTTTTGATTACATTCATCTTCATATTAAAAGAAACAGACAGACTAGCCAAAAAAAAAAAAAAAAAAAAAAAAAAACCAGCCATCCCACTTTTAAAAAGGAAAACTGAACAACTACTTCTTTGCTTACCCACTCATCCTGTTTGAAAGAGAAGGGAGGATGGCATTTTATCATAACAAGACAAGTGAGAAGGTCATGTGAGGTATTGCATTAGGATCCTGCAGAGCTATACCTTTGATTAGTAATGACCTTTGAGAGTGTAAAATTAAATCAAGGAATGTTTAAAAGCACTGGACCATGATTTCCCTTGCAGTTCTTTGGGGGTTAATAGAAAGGGATAAAACCCACTAACTAGAGTGAATTGATTATTTGGCTACTGTTCAAATGCCCATAAGTGTTACCATAGGTAGATCTGTGTTGTGCATTAGGAAGTTCTCTACTCTCTTATATCTGTTTATTGAATGAAATCCCATAGATCCCGAGACATCATGGAGTCTCAGAGTTGGGACGTTATAGGACATATAATGCAATCTCACAACCACATGTAGAAATGAATGTCCTCAAACATTAACATTTATTAATGTCCTTAAACATTTCCAGGATAGAGAACTTTGCCCCTTCTGAGGCAATTCACGTACCTGTTGTCTATTATGAAGTAGTTTCCTTCTTGCCTGAGGACCCAGATTTCTAAGGCAGAAACTGTATTACAGCAGCCTCCTCCATTCATTGCTCCCTTGTATCATTCTCTACAGGAGTGGTTGCCAAACATTTTAACTGCATATCCCCATCCTGGGGGATAAATTGAGCACCTGTAAATATATTTATTTGTTAATATGGCACAAATGGTTTGCGTTCAACTACTTACTTAAAAGTTAGTAGTTCAAATCCACCCAGTGGCAGAGCAGAAGAAAGTCCTGGCAATCTACTTCCTTAAAGGTCAACCAAGAAAACCCTTTGGAGCAGTTCTACTTTGTAGCACATGGGTTCTCCATAAGTCAGTAATGGGTTTTAGGGTACTAATATATTTTGAACATTATACAAGATACATGAATACAGAAATTAAGATTTGAGGTAAAAAGTATAAACAGAAGTTCAAAGATTTTTTCTTCATTTTTGAGACACTTGCTCTTTATCTACAAATGAAAAGGAAACCCAACCAATTAAGTTACTATGGCTCCTCTAAGTTTTTTTTTTTTTTCTCCAAGCTGTAGATTGAGGTTCACAGTCTGACATGCATGAATCCCCTGAAATTGTAGTAGAAGTGTATGTTTGTGCAGAGTTGTCACTGGATTTCCAATGAGGACTGACCCAAAAGGCTATAGGTATAGACACTGGAACTCTTCCTCACAGGACTTACAAAAACCCTTCCCTTCTCCACCCTTCTGCTGTAAATCAACTTGTCCTTCATGAAACGTGGCTTCTAATTGGGCACATTTTCAGGTGTGCTCTGACTACCGAAAAAAATAACATGGACACTGAATGTGGCCCTCAAAGGCTTCCCATTGAGCTCAGGCACCAATCACACACCTGGAGGTTCAGTTTAGGACTTTCTATACAGCTCTCACTAGTTGACATTAAACTGGATCACCTCCTTCTTCTCCAAAATCCTGGCCTTCTCTCTCCCTTTTGGCAGCTGCAGGGTAGAGGGCACATCTCTTTCTCATTCTGAGGCCCTTTTTGTTAATAATAAAAACTGGGCTTTTTTAAAGAACAAGGTCTGAAACTTTATTAGCACTCAGAGCAGAAAATAGGCCTACAGGGCTTAATTTACTAGTAAAAGTCGAGAAATGGAAGAAAATGATTCTACTTAGTAACAGTGAAATAAGGACCATTTTGCATTATTATTCCATGTGACTTAATATGGAGTGGGGAACAGGATACTTTGGGGGTCTCAGGTGATTGTCATGTAGTTCTGTGTCATCAATTACTAAGTAAACATTGAGCACTTATTTCCTTCATGCCAGATGGTCTGCTAAGTATGCTGAGCAAGTCAGAAATTAGCAGGACATCGTACAACAGGAAGTAGCTTCAAGTCCAGGGGGATTAATAATTGTCCTTGAATCAGAATGTGATAAGCACCGTGAAATAAGTCAACATAAAATATTACAAAATTCAGGGAAGGGAAAGATTTCTTCTCACTGAAATTAGCACAGAAAACTTTAGTTGGGAAGTATTCCATGTCAACAAAAAAGGCATGCCAGGACTGTGACAAAGATGGTTTCCATGCATGGTAAGGACTGAGTCTACATTTGCAGGTGAGTTCGTGTGGACTCCTCTCTTTTCCATGATATGCTGAGAACATCTTAAGAGAAGCAATGATAGATTTCAACTGCAGTCTTCCATAAACTATTCCAAATGGCAACAAGGGATAGAGGTGGAGTTAGTACTAAAATTCTAGGCCAGAACAACAATATTCCCATTTAAATGTGTCAAAAGTTTCTCTTCCTAATGCAAGAACCAGATACAACTGTTACATGACATGATCTCAGTCAGGTCACTTCCTCCATCTGGGTCTTCATGTCTTCTGTGATCAAATGAATAGGATAAATTACATGATCCTAAAAGTCTTGTTGGTCTCTCTAGGAGTTTCTGGGAGAACATATTTAATTAAGAGATTAGAAAAAGTGTTACAAAACATACATAGGATATGTGTATCAGTAGAGATTAGGTTCAACTGCCTATGACAGAAAACTCAAGATAATAGTGGCTTAAACTTATAAAAGTCTATCCTTTCATCACCCATTAAAAACTTTATGGATCTATGGATCACATTTCTACTCTGCACACATGGGGTCACCAAGAGGTGGAGTCGACTCACTGGTGACTGAGCTTTTTTTGTTTTACATAAAAGAAGCTTGAAGGTAAGCAATCCTCACTGGTGTAGTGGATCCACAAAGCTTTCAGAGACCCAAGCTTCTTCTACCTTTCTGCTCTGCCATCTTTATTTACATGGTTGTATCTTCCAGATCACCTCATACTCCAAGACGGTTACTTTTGTTCCTACAATCACATCTGCATTCAAAAGAGCAGGAAGAGTAAGAAAAGACTATACTTAGTGTTTGATTTCTTTTTAAAGAGCCTTTCTGTAAGTCCAACTCAACAATGTCACTATTATCTTCCAGGCCAGAATATAGTCAGTTGGCCACACCTATCTACAAAGAAGGCCGGGCCTGTTTGGTTAGTAAAGAAAGGGGGAAAAGGATGTTGAACTACCTGTCTGCCACAGGTGGCCTTAAAAGGTGGGCCTACAAGGATGAGTGGGATATTCATTGACAACATGGGAGGAGAATAAAAGAAAAACATAAGCAAGGCTCAGAGACAGAAAAGCATGAGGTGAATTTGGGAAATATTAAATTATTCTCCTTTACCATTACATATTTTTCTCACCGAAAATTCTAGTACCCATGAATTATTTCCATATTCTTTTTTTCCCCTGAACTTGAAAGATTTATATGTCAACTATACATAATTATGTCATTTTTTGCCCCACAGGGATCATTAAAAAAAAAAAAAAAGATATTTTGGTGTTGGGAAGAGAAACCTAAGACCAAATGGAAAGTAGGACAAGTTTTAAAGTTCTTACAACACAACACTGGAAAGAAGTTATGGCAAAATATGTTCTTAAAGCTTCTTTCTTGTACCTGTTATGAAATTTAAAAGCTGTGATATCACAGAGTGAATCTCTGTATTCTGAAAGCTTTTCTAGGACATTATCATGAGCTGGGCTAAATCTTTAGAGGGCTTATCTTGGGAGAGAGCTACCTTCTTGATGCCTGCTGAGCACTGAGGTGTGGCAGAGTGCATAGGACTAATAAAGGCTTCTTAAGCGTTTTTTATTCCAGAAATGTCTGGGACATAGGAAGCAGGAATCGACAACCCTGGATAATAAAAATAAAAAATGAATCAAACACTTAGATGGAAGGAGAAACCTTGAAATTTATGCCTATTAATTGGCATATTATCTGCCACAAAGCAAAACAAAATTGTAAGATTCTCATTGCAACTGTGAGGGAAGAAAACCCTAAAACATTTCTAATGAGCAAGAAAATTTAAATAGAAATCAGTTATATACTGCTTATCACTAATAATATAACATGTTTGGAATACCTTTGATATACCTTTTATTTATGTTAATTATAATATTTTGTATTTCATTTCCATTTGTGTTAATGCATGTAAAAATACAATAACAACAACAAAGAAAGCCAACCAAAGAGAAAGGTTTAAGGAGGAAGGATTAAGAAACAGTTCCACAGAATTTAGTACTTCTGAGAAACAAGCAGAAGTTGAATAATTATGTTTAAAAGATTTTTGTATTTGTTGATAATTTAGAAAGCCAGCTGGTATCTTTTCGTGAAGAGGTTTCAGAAAGTTACAGGAAAGAAGGCCGATTTTAGGGGAGTTAAGTATGCTATGATTCAGAATCCATTCAACAGCAATGGGTTTTAAGTAAGAGTGAATGGAGAAGATGTGGAAGGAAGGAGAACTGACAACTTTTTTTTTTTTTTTTTTTTTGTGGTTAGAGCACAGAAATAGGATAGTAGCTTGAGTGAGGAGCAAATTTAAGGAATGTTGTATTTCTAGTTTCTCTCTCGCTCTCAGGACGGGGAGCTGGCATCTATCTATAGGCTCCAAGAGAAGTATTTAAGGGGTTGTTCCTCCAAGAAAAAAACACCAAGATAGGATAAGACATATCAAGATCTTTTTAGGGGAAATGCCCCTCAGAGAAGATGGAGGGGGGGCCTGGGGAGACTGGGAGAGACCTCTAAACCCGTTGCTGTCGAGTCAATCCTGACTCATAGGGACCCTATAGGACAGAGTAGAACTGCCCCATAGAGTTTCTAAGAAGCTGCTGGTGGATTCAAACTGCCAACCTTTTGGTTAGCAGCTGAGCTGTTAACCACTCAGACCATGAAAAAAAATAACCCTGAGTTGGGGAGGCTGAAGGGAATGTTGCATGGAGGGTATGAGAGGTTCCACAAGTTCCTAGATTTCTTTAGCCAAAGTCAGTTATGGGAGGAGTGCTGTCTCTCCCAGTCTGCCTTAGTATCCATCCATGCACAGCTCAGCCTCTGGCAGAGAGCAGCCTCTGAGCACTGTAGCCTGAGTGCAAAAAGGTTCTGGGGTCCCTCTAGGTGGAGGTTTCAAGGCACCTCAAGAGAGAAATTGAAGATACATTCAAGAGAGAGGATTATTGATGCAGCAAGGCTCCAGAAAATCAGAAAAGGGGGCTGAATAAAAAACGCAGTAAAGAGATTAGTCTTGACATAAAGATGTCATTTTATAAAAGGACCAAAGAGGGGGAGTAAACTGCAAAGTATTTATTTTAAAGGGGAGAGAAAAGATATTAGGGTACCTCCTCAACAGTGAGCTTGACAACTGCTGAGAATAAGAGGCAGAGAGTGACTGTGACTGTCTCAGTGATGAGAATAAAAGGTGAGGTGAATACTTATCAAGCAGAAGGTGTCTTACGCTCACTCCATTTCCAATTCCTCAGCTCTATTTGGCTTCAGTATGCAAGCCAACTCTCTCTACATGTCTTAGTCAGGGTTCGCTAGAGAAACAGATCCACATCTAGTGAAACCTGTGAGAGCCAGAACTCGATGGGATTGCCTTATTTTTCCAGGTATCGCGAGTTTTCTGCCTTTGACAGGGTACAGTCTTACCATTTTTCTATCGCTGTTTTAGTGGAAAATATTTGAGTTTTCCTTCTCTGACTGATTTCCACCTTACACAGGTTCTGGCTTTCACAGGTTTTACTATACGTAGAGAGACCATACAAATAACCATACAATTTGCTAGAGAACATAAATACATATATGTATATGTAAATATATACATATATATAGAGAGAGTGAGTGAGAGAGATTGAATGATTTTAAGGAATTGAATCATGGGGGGTTGGCAAATTCAAAATCCGTAATTCATGTAACTGGAAGAGTCTGGAGACTGAACACACCCTAGGGAAACTCCCTTTTTGCTCTTAAGGCCTTAACTGATTGGTTGAGGTCCACCAACATTACAGAAATTAATGTGCTTTACTTAGGGCCAACTGATTGAGCCACATGTAACTACTTCCCAAGAGTAACTAGACTAGTGTTTGACCAAAACACTGGGCACCAAGGGCTAGCCAAGCTGATGCATAAACATTAACCATCTCACCACTTGATGGGCACATGACCTCAGAATCCATCCTTCCTATCAGCTCTGGAAGAAAAGGCTCAGAGAAGCAGGAGGCTGATTGACCTGCCTTCATCCTATGTCCAGTCATGGATTTTGACAAAGGAAAGAAGTAAATCCTAGAGTTGACCTGACCTGGGTCAAGTGCTAGGGAAGAGTGGATCTCTGTGACCAGCAGTCCCAATGAGGGAGGAGCAGATCAGCAAAGGGAGAGTGAATTCTGAAACAGAAGGGGATATTATCTTAAGTGACAAAAAATTATAAACATTTGGTCTACTGCAGTAGTACCTTATGAGGAAAATATAGCATGCCAATAAATGGCCCACTCTGGTAACTTTTTTTTTTTTTTAATAGAAGAGTAGCCTTCCCTTAAGGAGTATTCAAACTACCACCTTTTTAGTGATAGAAACAAGTACAGCTTTGAAAATAGTGGTTTGCAAGCAGAACACTGCAGGCAAACAAGGAGAAATAAATCTGAAAGCAAGAGTAAAAGCCAAATGTTTCACCCACAGATTCAGAACCAAGACTCCCAATTTTTTCTCCTCTTGAATGGGACTCTTATTCTCTGGGTCAAAAAGACTATTTGGCCTGGGCTCAAAGATCTCACCTTGCTCTAGGCTTGGCCTTCTAAGATAAGGGGGACATTCCAAAGGTAGAGAGAAAGTCTGTTCCCAGAGAATTCAGAGATTCCTGTCTCTCCGGTGTATCACTATAAACCCTGCCCTCTAGCCTTGTCTTTGGCTGTACCCTGACCTACCTTCTTCCCCCTCATGCAGATGAACTTCGTAGGGTTTGTCAAACTGACATGAGTAGGCTCATAAATTCTCTAAAACAGCATACAATATGTGGTGGTGATGTGCGTATACACTACTTTTTGGTAAAGGAAGAGATGTGTGGGTTATATCAAAATCTCAGAAACTTTATCACCCATCAACACTGCAAGTTCCTCCTGTGGTTGTTGATGTCGGTTGCTGTCAAGTTGGCTCAGCCTCATGGTGACACTATGTTCATCGTAACAAAACCTTGCTCCCTCCTGCGCTGTCTTTAAGGTCACTGGTATGCTCAAGTTCATTGCTGTTGCCACTGTGTATTTTGAGTGCCTTCCAACCTAGAAGGCTCATCTTCCAGCACTATATCAGACAATATCTTTCTGTGATCCATAGGGTTCCTGTTGGCTAATTTTTGGAAGTAGATTGCTAGGCCTTTCTTTCTAGTCCATCTTAATCTGGAAGCTCTGCTGCAGCTTGTCCACCATGGGTGACCCTGTTGGTATTTGAAATACCATAGCTTCCGGCATCATAGCCACACGCAAGCCACCACAGTACAACAAACTGACAGGCAAAAGAAATTCCTTCTAGAGGTTGGCATATTCCATTAACATGTATGTAGCTCTGTGTGTTATAGAGGCAGATTGAAAAATCACAATTGTTTATAGCTCTTGTTCAGATATTTCAACTCGTTTGCCCTTGAATCCCTCAGCATTCAACTATTGTATGTATAAAAAGCATTATTTGCAACTATGCTGCTATACACAAAGCAAAATTATTTTTAAAAGGACAAGAAACCTGGAAGAAAAATGGCATACAGAAGTGTGAAGTGAAAGCAGTAGGCCATAGTCTAGCAAACTGTTTTGTTTCTTCTTGGACTTTCTAAAATATAAGGAAGAAGGAGATAGAAGCACAGGGAGGAGTGTGGAAGAAGGCATGAGAAGAGTGAAGGATAGTTATTTAGCTACAACTGCATATTAACTCAAAGGTATTTCAATGGCTAGAAGTAAAGGAAATCACCAAGACAGAGGAATAGAGTTAAGAGTCTTTGGTTCACATATGGAAGTCTGTATTCACAGGTGGTAAAGATAGTGTTACCCACTGCCGACTCATAGCGACCCTATAGGACTGAGTAGAACTGCCCCAAAGGGTTTCCAAGGCTGCAATCTTTATAGAAGCTGACTGCTGCATCTTTCTCCCACACAGCAGCTGGTGGGTTTGAACTGCCGACCTTTTGGTTAGCGGCCAAGCGCTTAACCACTGCACCACCAGAGCTTCTGAAAGACAGTGTTATCAGCGAAGGAATTTCTCCTTAGCACCCACAGCTTCTTAAAATCATTAAGTTTTTATCCAAATTTGACACGTCATCATTTTTAAGACATTTGGGCCATGTTGTCCAGGGTAAATCCAATCTGGCAGTGTCTGGGGCCATGAGGATGGCAGCAGGGGAGTGAGGAGCATGGAGTGGCTTTGAGAGCCCCACCTGATCGTGCCTTTCTCACTTTTGTACAGTCTTGTAAATCTTTTTTTTTTTTTGACAGAAACGATGCTCAAATAGGAAATAAGAGAGGTGTGAGGAGAGGAGTGGAGGATTCTAAGACTGAAAAACAATGGGAGTTTAAAAGGAAAGTAAGAAATTACCCTTAATATATTAAGAATTGGAAAAAAAAATGCTGTTCCTAACAGTTCCTAAGAGTCTGCTCCTAGTGAGATAGAATTCTTCTAGGACGTGTGGCAACTGGGCAGGAGTGGAGGGGCAGGTGTTGAATGAGGATAACCAGCTACTCCCGACCGGCTCTTTCCTCAGTGGTGACCTACCACAGCAGTTAAAAAGAAGCTTCCATTTTCCTCTTTCCTTAATACATCCATGCATTCATGCAGGTGCTTAAGAAATTTTCACTGAGTGCTTAATATGGGCTAGGCACTGTTCTGCGCATGGCAGACACAGCAGGGAATAAATAGACAAAAATCTCTGTATTCATTGAACTTAGAGTTCAGTGGGGAAAAACGTCAATCAAAAGAAACTACGTTAAATGCTTTATTTTATGTGAGATGGTAATAAATTCTTTGGAGAAGAGGCAAGTGTTATGGATTGAATTGTGTCCCCCCAAAATATCTGTCAACTTGGCTAGGTCATGATTCCCGGTATTGTATGACTGTGTACCATTTTGTAATCTGATGTGATTTCTTTACGTGTTGTAAACTCTATCATTATGATGTAATAAGATGAATTAGCGGCAGTTATACTACAAGATTAGGTAGTGTCTTAGGCCAATCTCTTTGAGATATAAGAGAGAGAAGTGAGCAGAGAGACATGGTAACCTGATACCACCGAGAAAGCAGTGCCAGGAGCAGAGCGCGTCCTTTGGACCTGAGGTTCCTGGGCAGAGGAGCTCCCAGACCAACGGAAGATTGATGACACAGACCTTCCTCCAGAGCCGACGGAGAAGACAAAGCATTCCCTTGGAGCTGATGTCCTGAATTTGGACTTGTAGCCTACTGGACTGAGTGAATAAACTTCTCTTTGTTAAAGCCATCCACTTGTGGTATTTCTGTTACAGCAGCACTAGGTGACTAAGACGGCAAGGAATGGAGATAAAATACGTGTAGATGTTACAATTTATAAAATGTGTTCCCCATTATGATCTTTGATCTTTGGTTAAAGACCTGGAGGAGATGGGGGCAACATGTGAATATCAAAGAGATAAAGGTTTGGGGCAGAGGAAGCAGCAAGTGTAGAGGCCCTAGGGAAGTAGTTTGCCCAAATATTCAAGGAAGGGCAAGGAGGCCAGTGGAATTAGAGAAGTGAGATCTGGGAGGAATAAGAGACAGTCTGACAGGTTCCTGGAGACCAGGTTGTGTGGGGTATTATAAACCCTTGTAGTGATGGTGCTTTTATGCAGATTGAAATGTGGAGTCACTGGGGGATTTTGAACAGAGAGGCAGGTCTGAATTACAGTTTAATGGCATCACTCTGGCTTCTGGGTTGAGAATGCAAATGGAGTGGGGGTGGAAGCATGGGCGCAGAAGCAGGGAAACCAGTTAGGAAGCCATTGGCTCTCTCCAGGTCAGAGAGCTGGTGGCTTGGATTAGGGTGGTTTAATAGATGTGATGAAAGTGCTCCCAAAGCTAGTGCCAATAAGATTTCCTGATGGCTTTAGGTGTCAGGAATCAAGAATGACTCCATGGTTTTGGCCTGAGTAGCTAGAAGGATGGAGTCACCACAAATGGAAATGAGGAAGACTGAAGGGGAAAGGAGTGTGTGTGTTGTGGGTTGAAGGAGATCTGAGCTCAATTTTGGTCACTGTAATTTTAAGATTCCTATACGGTTGCTATAAGAAGCCCTGGTGGTGCAGTGGTTAAAGTGACTGACTGCGACTCTGAGGGAGAAAGATGTGGCAGTCTGCTTCCATAGAGATTTACAGCCTTGGAAACCTTATAGGGTTGCTATGAGTCAGAATCAACTCGATGGATGTGGATTTGGTTTTAGGTTTTGGTATAGGGTTTTTATGAGTCGGAATCAACTCCACAGTACCTAACAATAACACCGCCAGACATCCATGCAGAGATGACTATGAGGATGGAAGAAGCTTCAGTTCAGTGAGATCTCACTCTCACTCAGGCAGCCAAGAGGAGTTTGTTCCCCAGGAATTCTTTAATGTGCCCCGGGCATAAAGGAAAGTCCCAGCAGTCACGTCAGCCTTTCTCCTGGCTGCATCTACTCCTCTATCCATTTACGGATTAGGGGGATAAGGGCTGGAGCAGAGCTATTTCAGGACATGTCACTAGCTTCCATATTCACTGCAGAAGTGAAGCATGAAGGTAGTCCACCATGTCTATGTTTCTATTTCACCTTGAACTAGGCGAGCCTGGAGACCTACTTCCAAAAAATCAGCCAATAATAGCTCTATGAATTACAAAGGTCCAATCCTCTTGTGCATGGGGTTGCCATGAGTCAGGGGTTGACTGGACAGCAGCTAACAACAACCTCTACCCTTGACTGAGTGCTGAACCTAGTGGCCAGCTTTTAACAAATAGTCAGACAAAAGAGATGGAATGTCTCTACTCAAAGTAAGTTAACAAAAGATCATGAGTTCTGTCTACTGGCATTCTTTCTCCCCCTGGCTCTTATCCTGTGATTGTTCTGAAGGAGAAGGTCACCTGGAAAGGTTGAGGGCAACTTCCAACGAAAAACCAGGAAAGAACTGAAGCCCTCAGTTCAACGGCCGCCAAGAAACTGAATGCTGCCAATGACCATGTGAGGGAGTTCGGAGGCAGACCCTCCCACAATCTAGCCTTCAGATGAAACTGCAGACTCTGGGCCTCCACTTTGTTGCAGCCTTGTGAGAGACCATGAAGCACAGGGCCCAGCTAAACCATGACTGGATTTCTTACCCAAAGAATTGGTGATATAATAAACGTGCTGGTAAACGTGCTGGTATAAACCACTATGTTTTGGAGTAATGTGTTACGCATCAACAGACAACTAATACACATGTCATATTCTCCTGGACACAGGCTATACAGTAAATATGGTGTGTAATTTTTCCCTCTTGAATTAGAGGATTCTTTTCTAAGACCAAACTTAAAAAAAAAAATTGAATAACTATTAACATGCATATATTGCAAAGAAAAAAAAAAAACTCGAAAGAGAGAGATGGCTATGTCTTTCTACATCAAAAATTGGTTGCTGTGGAGTTGACTCTGATTCATGGTGGCCCTATGTGTATCAGAGTAGAGCTGTGCTCCATAGGATTTTCAATGACTGATTTTTTGGAAGTAGATTTCCAGGGCTTTCTTCTGAGGTGCCACTGGGTGGACTTGAACTTCCAATCTTTTGGTTAATAGCCAAGCATGGTAACCATTTGCACCATCCACAGGCTCCCTTTCTATATTAGCTATACTATATTAATACCCCAATAAACTGAGCAGATGGATCAGAGCTCCTCAGTTGAATTAAATATACAACTCTTCATACATAGACTTAAGCTTCTGCAAAATATAATCTTGGGGGCCTGACAACTGAAATTTTATTGTCTTTTAAAAATTAATTATAATACTTTAATTCCAAAACCAACACTTACTTATTAGGAGGAAAAAGAGTATGCACATAATGAGATAATGAGCAAAATAAAAGAAATAGAAACACCTATATTCATATACACACACTGTCAAAAAAAAAAAAAAAACCCAGCTGCAGTAGAGTCAATTCTGACTCATGGTGACCCCATGTGTTGCAGCAGAGTAAGAACTGCTGTCTTGTGATTTTTTGGAAGTAGATCACCAGGCCTTTCTTCTGAGACATCTCTGGGTAAGTTAGAACCACCAACCTTTCAGTTAGTAGTGGAGGGCTTCATCCTTTTCACCACCTGGCAACTCCACACCGGGCCAAGGGCTGCAGTTTTATTTATTACTATATCCTGAACATGTTTCCATGTCAATAGATGTTATCTTCATAATCTTAACAGCTATTGAATATTATTGCATTGTATTTTTTACTATAATGTATTTAGTGCTTGGTAAAGTTGAGGGTCATGGAAAAAGAGGAAGGCCTTCCATGAGATGGACTGACACAGTGGCTACAAGGATGGGCTCAAACATAGCAACGACTGTGGGGATGGTGCAGGACCAGGCAGTGTTTCCATTCTATGACGCAGAACCTGACAAAACCTAAAAAAGGCAACAACATATAACCCATTGCCACGTTTGGACTGTTAGCTTGTCTATTATTTTCTAAAACAATCAATCCGCAAGTTTTAAATTATAAAATATCAGTTTTTTAGAAGGTAAAGGGCATTTGGATAAGAAAATTTACTGCACACCAATTTTTAAAGCGTGAGTTGCTCTAGAAACAACGAATGTTTAGAGCTTCTATTTTAACTACACAAATCCTGTAAGTGGGCTGTGCAGTGTTCTGCGGGCAGAATTGTTAGTGCCCGGCTCCTGTTCTCCAGAGCTCAGGAAAGGAAAGTCCACCGTCTGTGCTATCTTCAAAACCTCTCAGTGTTTTCTATTCATTACTCACCCTGCTCAGGCTTAAACCATTAGAGCGATTGCTCCCAAATTCTCCACTCATCAGAAGTTATCTGTGGGGTTTGGTAAACAGACGTATTCCCTAAAAAATACTTTCGTATCCCATGTTACCTGTTGGGCCTTTCCTACCACTCCCCACCCCCACCCTCACCCCCCTGCGATTCTCAGCATCTAGACCAGGCATGCGCGAGTTGTCTCTAAGGATCGCGCCCCATGCCATCCTACGTTCAATTTCCTCCCCTTTAACAAGTGCGGGGCTGTGACAGCCAATGATGCGCCAGAGCCCATGTGGCGACAGGGGAAAATGAAAGCGTCAGTACTGCTGTGGCCAGCAACGCCCGAATTTTGCCACCAGCTTGGGGATCCACTCACACTTCTTCTTCGTGGACCTCAGGTCTGGAGGTGAAACTCGGGGAAGCCCGGAGGAAGATGCTCGCTAGCCCCACGGTTCCGGAACGCCCGCCGCCCAGCTAGGAACCCTGCATGAAACGGGGCGCACGCCTCTGCTGCCGGTCGGTTTTCCCCCAACCGCCGGGAACCGTCGCGAGCTCGCGAGGAGCTTTCAGGCTGGGGTGGGGTCCCAGCGACGCCCCTCTGCTGGCCGCTCGCACGCCCCCAGCCACGGTCCCCTGGGTCGGACGGCGGCGCGCCCGCGCTCTCAGCCCGCCTCCGAGGGGGCAGGATTGGCCGGAGCCGCCCCGCGCCGGCGCTCATTCGCCCGCGCCTCCGCCCATTGGCGCTTGGAGCCGAGCCGGTAGGAGGCGGGCGGCCGCAAGGCTCTAAAGGCGGCTTGCAAGGCAGCAGCGGAAAGCCGGAGCCGGGACCTCAGCGCGTAGCTGTAACCTAGTTGGGCTCTCTCCGGCCCATACTCACCATGGACGCCCCCTCTACACCCAGGGGCTTCCTCAGGAAGTACCTGGAACACCTCTCCGGGGCCGGCATAGCCATCGGAGTCCTGACCAGCGGCGGGGATGCCCAAGGTGAATAGATGTCTCCCCAGCTCCTAGCACAGCAGGATGCGGCACGAAGGAGGGCGGGACCGGAGGCTGCGGCCAGCGCACCCCAGGGGATGTGGCCGGCGGGCCGAGGCCCTGGGAGGGGTGGCCCGGAGCCCAAGCGACGAGGTGGGGGGTGGGGATGGGATGAGGGAGCTCCTGGGAAGAAGCTTCCAGCGCCCAGAAATGGCAGTGATACCTGTTGGGCGGGCGAGAGCGGGCAGGGCGCTTCTGGGGTCACTGGAGGTGGGGGTAGGGGGAGATACGGTGATGAGGTCCTGTTTTCAGGAAGAGTCAATTTTCCACCTCTGCGTTTAATTTTTAAATCGAGATTGCCGGCTGGCTCGCCGTCGGAAGTCATTCTACGTCTGAATCGCAGAGTAACAGCCAGGCGTGCCCACGGAAACTTAGATACAGCTCTTTGGCGGCCACTGCAGCTTCTGATGCCGCAATTTCCATCAGCTAGGTCTTTGTACCCTTCCGCCCTCCCCACCTCCTAGCCTTTGAAATGAAATAGGAAGGAAAAAATGGTTAGATGTCCTGCGGCTCCTCCAGTGGATTGCTTCCTTGGCTGCGCGGGCCGGGGAAGGGGGCTGCTTTGCTGCGTTGCAAGGCCGCGGCGCGAGCGAAGGTCCCCGCCTGGGTGTTGCCCCTTGCGGCCTGCCACCACTTCTCATTTAAAGTGGGAGATTTTTAAAAAGGGTTTTCTCCACTCTTAAGTCCTGTCCCCTGTCGGCTCGTGACAAAACCGAAAATTAAAATGATCACCAGGCCCTCTGTCTCCCAGCCTCCCCTCTGGGAAGGATGTCCCAGCCGCGGCGGCAGGAAGCTGGATGAGTCCCGGCACGTCACCAGCGCTCGGGGTGTGGACTCCAGCCGTGCCATACCGGCACACACACACAGCCTGGAGCAGGGGACGCTTAGCAGAGGGCGACTAAATATTTAGTATTTTAAAAGGAGGGCTGGCACGACTGCGCCAGCGGGTTTAGAATCCTGTTGTGGGACCAGGATAAACACTCGGACCTTAAGCCTTTTTGCACATGAGAGCACTAGAGTTTCCAGAGAGAGTGATTCCCTGACTGTAAATCCCTCGTTAGTGGCAGAGCCAACAAACAGAAGTAGATTAGCGCCTCCCAGGCAAATAACTTCTCTTGCAGCTACTTCATGCCTTAAAGACTGCTCCGGCTGGAGGCTGGATTCCCCGAGTGGTTCCCTCCCACCCTCCACTCCTCTGCCCCTAATCTCAGATGAGTTGAAAAGGCTCTGAAGGTCATATTGTCACATTTTTCGAGGCCACACACAGTGGAGGGACGTTCAAGAGATGCACTGAGCCTTTCTCTTTCCCGCCTCACCTCAATGCCCTGGCCTTCTCCTCTCCGTTGCCCGTGACCTTTTTGTCCTTGAGCATGTGCAGACCGCCGGAGACACGCATTGCTCGGCGACAGGTTGTGGCGCTGCGAGGCGCCGGCTCCTCCCTCCAGGCCGCGCAGTGCCTACGTGATGCCCAGCCCGTCGCGGTGCCGCCCTCGCGCCCTGAGCCCCTCCGGCCACTCAGCGGTGATAATGGGTCTCCTCCGGCCTCGCCTTGGCATTGTGGGTGGAGGCAAATGACGCAGTAGTGACTTGCTTCCAAGGCCTCTCAGCATCCTCGGAGGAGAGCGCCTGTGGCCAGGATGCTGCATGGGCCAGGGCAAGACCTTTGTCCTATTACATAGCTACAATCCTGGCTCCAGTAACTTTCTCACCCAAATCGGGCCAGCCCTCCTCGATTCCGGTGAAGCAGTGTTGGTCTGAGTTAGTATTCTGGTAAAGTAATCCTCCGTGTAAACATTACTGGATGGCTGGTTTCTAGGAGAAAGAAAATATTGTGATAAAACAAAGGCCAGAATTGGGAAAATAAGATAATTGATCGCCCAGGTTATTTAAATAAACATCTTAAGATTTGTAGGTTTAGTGGGATTGAGGTGAGGTCTGGGGTGAGACTGTAGAGTGGCTTCTCTGTCAGACGGCTTCAAAAGCATATGAGTCCACAGAGGTCGTGCCAGGGCAAACTTGGAAGCTTCTCAAATGCATCTTATCTGGGTGGTGAAAGAGAATGAAATGTTGCACAGAAAGAGGAATTGAGCTTTTCCAGCACCAGGACTTCAAGAACAGGGTTTCAAGTTTATTTTAGAATTAAGGTGCCAAAATATTGGTCAGTCTTTTGAAATCCTTGTCCACAAGTTTGCCAAAATACTTGGTAGTTCATGTACAAGCACGTGAGATAATGGAACAATGGATGGGATTACCATTTTCCCTACTTAGTATCCTAGTTCTGCTACTAGTTATGAATAATAAAGTCCAGTAAGTCAGTACCACTTCTCAAGTAGCATCAGATATGATGGGCTGATTCTCAGTTGTCTCATCTGGGCTGTCCCTGGGAAAGCTAATCATGGCCAGTTGCCTGGGCACTCTTCCCTCAGGCAGTGATAAGGCCATTGACTCAATTTTTCCTTAAACTTCTTGAAAACAGATATCTCCTCTTGTGATATTATCTTGGATCTGTTTGAGTATTTGGATACATTTCTTTCTGAGAAAGTCCCCTTGAGATGTGTTCAGAGTCTGGTCTCACCAGCAACAGATTTACTATTTACTGACCCTTAGAGTAGGTCTGAGCCCTGGTGGCATAGTGGTTGAGAGCTTGACTGCTAACCAAAAGGTCCGCAGTTTGAATCTGCTAGCTGATCCTTGGAAACCTGGTGGGACAATTCTACTCTGTCCTGTAGGATCACTGTGAATTGCAATTGGGAATTGACTTGACAGCAATGGGTTTTGTTTGGTTTTTTTAGAGTAGGTTATTCCTAGAAATGTTATCTATTTTATCCTTTTTTTTTTTTAACCATTTAATCTTAATTCTAAATTATAACAGTACTTAATTTTCCTTGAGATAGAAGACTTCTGTTGGGAGCTAATGATCAAGGCGAACACATTCAGACCTTCATTTTAGGGTAATTTTCTAATCAAATGTGAAATTATGATAAAATTCCATGTTGAGATGACTGTGTTTTTGTTAGTTGCCATCCAGTTGGCTCTGACTCATGGTGACCCCGTGTACAACAGAACAAAACTGTGCCCCAGCCTGCACCATCTTCACAAGCATAGATAGACATGCTCGAGTCCACTGTTGTGGTCACTGTGTATTTTGAGTGCCTTCCAACCTATAGGGCTTGTCTCCCAGTACTATATTAGACAGTATTCTGTTGTGATCCATAGGGTTTTCACTGGCTGATTTTCAGAAGTAGATTGCCAGACCTTTCTTCCTAGTCTGGAAGCTCTGCTGAAACCTGTCCACCATGCTGACCCTGGTGGTATTTAAAATATTGAGGGCATATCTTACAGCATCATAAATTGTAAGCCACGACGATAGATAACTGACAAGTGGTGGAGATGACTATGGCTACTATTTACTGGGCATAATTTTAATGTATTAGGAACTTTAAAATTCTTATCTCCAGATCTAATTACATCACTCCAAGATACGCATTTTTGTCTCCATTTTGCGTCGTTATGAGTCGGAATAGACACGTTGGCAGTGGGTTTGGTTTTTTGGTTTTTAACTGTGTCAGGCACTAAGTGTTTCAAGGATATAAATTCATCCTCATTTTACACATAAGAAATTGAAGCCTTGAGACTAACCGACTTCTCCGAGTTGACAGATCGTCTAAGTGGTGGAGTTGGGCTATCTGACTCCAAATCTATGCTCAGTAGCTGCAGTAAGAATGTGTAGGCACCAGGGACCATATGTGTCTTATACACCGTTGCATTTCTGGCAGCCAGTGCAGTGGTAGGCATGGAAATATTTGCTGAATTTCTTCTGTTTGGAATCTGAATTAAAGAAGTATGGGCCACTTTCTTTCACAGAATGGCAGGGGACTAGAAGTTCTAACTGTCTTCTTTTTTAATTAAGTCATTTAAGTGAAGTAAACCTTCACTAATCAAAAGTGTTCTATCCTCACAGCAATATTTGTGAACGATTAATGCCTTAAGATTAGAACTTTAAATACAGTAATCAGAAATGTGAGTTGCTGGTAGACTTAACCCAGGTGCTCAATTGATTCTTCCATTCGACAAATATTTATTGAATGCAAGTTAGTGACTTGCTTTGACTTCCTTTATTTCCCTGATGCTTTGCTTGCATAAGAGCCCAGTAAGATGCAAAGGGAATGTGATGGTTAAGGTTATGTGTCAACTTGGCTAGGCCATGATTCTCAGTGGTTTGGCAGGTATTATGTAATCATCCTCCATTTTGTGATATGAGCAGCCAATCAGGTGAAAGGTGAATTTCCTTTGGGGTGAGACCTGCATCCAATATATATGGATGTTCTGGCAAAGCTTGCTCTCTTTGGATCCTGCATCAGACTTGTCATCCTCTGACCTCCAGTTCTTGGGATGTAAGCCATCTTTAATTAAAAAAAAAAGCATGTGTTTCCCATTGATTACTGAAAACCAAAAGGTTTTGATAGAGGACTCAAATCTTTACTTAGGGAGAATTATGGCTGTTTTAAGTAACCTATTAATCTGATGGGTTACAAGACAGCATTTAAAATCATAAATATGAACATAAGGTAAAAGCTTGTTAAGGGCAAAAATCAGAATACAAAATTGTACCTCTACTATGATTGTAAGTGGGAATTGATTCGACGGCAACTGCTTTGGTTTTTGTTTGGTATGATTATAATTATGTTAAAAATGTGTATTTGCATAAAGATCAGAAGACTGAGTTAAGGAAAGCAATTGAGTTACTTTTTCAGTAGGCTTTGTATGGTGTTATATTTTTGTTTATTAAAAAATATCTTCCAGGTGGCTCTAATTTCCTCTCACTGCTCCTTTATTTGGTGCTTCTTTACCAGCATATACTTAGTTTGTTCAGAATTACGGTAATTGTACCTGTCAGGGCATAAGAAGGAGTGTAGCATATGGCAAGAGCAGCATACTGAGAATTAAAAGACTTATTTAGGTCTTGGTTCCTGGTTCTGTTATCTACTAGTTGTGTGACAGGCTCTCAGTTTTTTCGCTGGCAAAATGAAGTAATTGGAACTAGTCAGTATCCATCTTCTCTTTCTCTATCTTGTCTCCTCTCATCCTCTCCCTCTCCCGCTTTTCTTCAATGAAAGTCCTCATGCCAAAGTAGAATGTGTAAAAGAGAGAAGATCAGGGCTGCTCTAGGTCCCTCCAGCAGCCTGTCCTTGACAGGCACATTAGCTACTGCTTCTATGTCTTTCTGTATGAATCACCTGAAGGATCTTGTTAAAATGCAGATTCTGATTTTGCAGAGTCTAGGGTAAGGCCTGCACAGCCAACACCCATGTGTCGGTGGAGGCTTATGTGTTGCTGTGATGTGGAACAGGTTTCAGTGGAGCTTCTAGACTCAAGGTGGACTAGGAAGAAAGACCTGGCATTCTACTTCCAAAAATCAGCCAGTGAAAACCCTGTGGATCACTATAGTCTTATTCATATCTGATCATGGGGATGGAGCAGGACTAGGCAGCGTTTGGTTCCGTTGTGTGTGGGTTTGCCATGAGTCAGGGACTGCCTGAACAGCAACTAGCAGCAACAAGGGTGGGGCCTGAGATTCTGCTTTTCTGCTTAACATGCTTGGAGGATGGTTGTGCTGCTGGTTCCCTGGACCTCATACCAAACATTGAGTCGTAGGTTTAATAGAGCGGCTGAAAACCCAGGCTGATGGTCATGCTGCTGGTTCCTCTGGACCTCATACCAAACTTTGAATCATAAATTTAATGGAGCAGTTTGAAAACCCAGGCTGTTCTGCTTCTGTAAGGCATCTTCAGAACAGACCATCTCAGTCATTTCATATGAATGGTTTCTGAAATTGACCACGATTTTGACTGAACAGGTTAATTAATACAGGATCCCTTATATCTAGAAGAAGTATTAATGATCTGATCAGAAGATTCTTTTGAGAAGGAAAGGATTAAAAGGATGATTTATATCAACCTCATCCTGTCATTCCTTCTTCATTTGTCAGCTGTGCTCTAATATTAGAAATTGTTTCCTTTGTAAATTTAATCATTCTACAAATTAACAGATCACCTGTTATGTGTCAAGTAATGCTTTAGGCAGAGTAACAATGTCCCTTCTCTCATGGAGCTTACAATATTGTGATTTGGTGAGGGTGAGTGGAGAAAGGGACAGATAAACCTATGTAATGTGTCAGAGGCTAAGTGCTAAGAAGAACAGCAGTCCATGGAAAGAGTTTCTATTTTATGTAGGGTGGTCAAGAAACTGCAGGGGACTTGCGAGCAACATGGCGCTCTAGGCAGAAGCACCACGCCATCCCTCCACAGCTAAGATCCGAAAAACTAAGAAAAATAGAAAAAACAGCAATCCTGAAACCCTAAGCAACAAATGAAGAGATAAAGAACTCAGCCAAGCACCAAATGGAATAAGAAACTGACAGAGAAGAGAGAGCGAGGAGAGATACACACATAGGTCCCCTATCAGCTAACGCACCATGGATCCGCCATCTTGGATTCCTATTAGAGACCAGCGAACAGGGGATACGAGAAAGCAGCTTCACAGAGCTTCCAGCAGGAGACAGAACAACCGGTAACCAGAGATATACACTTTCCTGCCCCTCACCCTTCCTCACCCCCACTCAGCCTCCGCTGCTTCCCTCAGTGACAGGCTCTTGGCCTGGAAGCACTGGCTGCTTGGATTCCACCCGCCTGCACTGGCCGACTCCCTGAGTGCCATTTGCTGGCTGCTGCTGTTGCTTTATTCAGCTTCTTTTGATTTCTTCCTTACCTCTCACTGGCTCCCTCTCCTTTCTCTCAAATACCTGGCTCTGTGTGCCATCTTTGCTTCTTCCTGAAGGGCTGTGAAACTCCGCTTGATCGTGAAATTGCTTCCCGGTCCGTGCTGTCATGCTGGTGGGATCCTGGGGCTTTTATTGTTTGTTTGTTTTGAATTGTTTGTTTTCTTTTTCTTTTCTTGAATTGGGAGCCCATTCTAGTGGGGCAGTACTGTGCGGCTTGGGAACTACGACTTCAGTTTGCGCAGACACACAAAGGGATCCCTGAGAGCATTTCTTTTATGTTTTCTCTTTTCTTTCTGTTTTTTGGGCAGTTTTTCTTGTCCTTTTTTTTGGTTTGTTTTCTTTTCCCTCTTTTCTCCTTTTTGTATTTCTTCATTACTCAGTTTCTTGTCTCTCTATACCTTCTTTTCCTGTCCCCTGAATACCTGGTGCTGTGTGACACCGCTTCACCTTCTAGCCAGGCTGTACTTCAACGCCTGGGAGCAACTTCCCCAGACCTCGTAGCCGCACCAGTGGGATCCCTGGCAGCTTTTCTGTTCTTTATTTTTTCTAATTTTTATTTATTCATTTTTTTCTTCTTCTCGTTTTTGTATTTCTCCATTTCATAGTCTCTCATCTCTCCACTCCCACGGTAAGCTCCCCTAGCACTCTTTTTTGTTTGTTTGTATGTTTTTGGCTCCTGTTCGTCTATCCTCTCTCTCCTCTCTCCCATACCCATCTTAGCTCAACACATCACAATATCCCCACTCGATCCTGCCTAGCTGCACTGTGCGCTTAACATCACACCACCAAGCAGCACAGGCACGGCCTACCGGCACCTGCCCTGCACTGATTACCAGCCTGCCCTGGTGGCCGCAGTAAGTGCCGCAAACATCCCATCCCAGCAATTCCTCTTCAGCTAGACCTTCCCTGCTGTACCATATCTGAGCAACTGACCCTGAAAATTGGAGAAGGCGGTAAAAAGTATTGTGCCCACAGATGAGCAAACAACAAAGAACACACAGCCCGCCTGTTCATAGCCAAATAAAAAAAAAGGGGGACAAAACAAATAAATCTACAACCAGTAAACAAGAAAAATAACTGCTGAATGCCCCAAAGACAGCAGACAATATCAAAATATTTATAAAAACAGGACAGGATGGTTTCAGTAGGTGTCCAAAATGAAACACCATATGATTTTCCAGTAGAATAAAAGGCACTAGAACTACCTCATAGGAAATTCAAATCTCTAATACTCAGAATTCTCCAAAAGTTGAAGCAAAAAGCAGACAAAAATGAGGAAAAAATAGATAAATTCATGGAAAAGGCAGACAAATTCATGGAAAATAGAGACAAAAAATGGAAGAATTCAGGAAAATAATGCAGAAAGAAAATGACAAATTCACAACTAGAAATCATACAAAAACAACAATTAGAAATCCAAAAGATAAACAGGATTTCAGAAATGCACAGTGTCATAGAAGGGCTGAGGAGCAGATTTGAAATGGTGGAAGACAGGATCAGGGAAATTGAAGATAAACACTTGGATACAAATCTGTTTGAGGAAAACTCAGAAAAAAAGAAGGAAGAAAAATGAAGAAATCCTGAGAATTATGTGGGATACAATCAAAAGCAAAAATTTCGAGTGATAGGAGTTCTGGAACAGTGGAAGAAAACAGGAAACACAGAAAAGATCATTGAAGAACTGCTGACAGAAAACTTCCCAAATATCATGAAAGATGAAAAGCTGAGCATCCAGAAAGCTCAATGAACCCCATATAGGATAGACCCCAAAAGAAAATCACCAAGGCATATCATAATCACACTCGCCAAAACCAAAGACAAAGAATCCTGAGAGCAGCTTGTGAAAAACAAGAAGTCACATAGAGAGGAGAAACAAGAAGACTAAGCTCAGATTGTTCGGCAGAAACCAAGCAGGCAAGAAGGCAATGGGATGACATATATAAAACCTCGAAAGAAAAAAATTGCCAGCCAAGAATAATATATCCTGCAAAACTCTTGTTCAGATATAACGGTGAAATTAGGACATTTCCAGATAAACAGAAATTAAGGGAATATGTAAAAACCAAACCAAACTTATAAGAATTATTAAAGACAGTCCTTCAATTTGAGAACAAACAACTTCAGCTCACAGGCTGAATCTAGGATGCAGGATCATACCAGCCAGATACCAATATAGGAAATGAGCTCTCAAGGACTATCCAAAATGAAAAGAAATGCAAAAGGGAATCAGAGCAGTTAATCTGTAAATGACAACAGCATAAGAATAATAAAAGTAGCAATAAACGGTATAGGTATAGAAACTTCTAATGGAGAGGAAGGCAAGGTGATACCAAGTAATAATAGACTGCTTCAGCCTTACAAAGATAAGGGTAAATTTCATGGTAACCACAAAGAGAGTTAACGAACTCATAAAAATAAAAAGGAAAAACATAAAGTCTCAGTAAAAAGAAAACTTACAAAAATGAAATGAAAAAAATTCACAAACAAAAGGAATTTGGCACGGGAGAGTAAGAAGAACAAAGAACCATCAGCACCACAAAAAAAAAAAAAACACTACAAAATGACGGCAATAAACTCACATCTATCAATAATTACACTGAATGTAAATGGCCTTAATGCACCCATAAAGAGGAGAGTGACAGAATGGATAAAAAAGAGGATCCATCAATATGCCGTCTACAAGAGACACACCTTAAACACAAAGATGTAAATTTATTAAAAATCGAAGGTTGGAAAAAAATACATCAAGCAAACAGCTACCAAAAAAGAGCAGGAATGCCGGTGCTAATCTCAGATAAAATAGACTTTAGAACAAAATCCACCATAAAAGACAAAGAAGGACACTATGTAATGATAAAGGGGACGATCCATCATGAAGACATAACCGTAATAAATATCTACGCACCCAATGACAGGGCTCCAAAATTCATAAAACAAACTCTAACAGCACTGAAAAGAGAAATTGACAGTTCCACAGTAACAGTAGTAGACTTCAACACACCACTGTCAGTAGAGGACAGAACATCTAAAAAGAAACTCCGCAAAGATACAGCAGACCTAAAGGGCACAATCCGCCAACTTGACCTCATAGACATGTATAGAACACTCCATCCAACAGCTGCAAAGTACACATTCTTTTCCAGTGCACATGGAACGTTCTTCAGAATAGACCACATCTTAGGCCACAGAACAATCCTCAACAAGATCCAAAATGTTGAGATAATACAAAGTATCTTCTCTGTACACAATACCATCAAGGTAGAAATTAACAACAGAAAGAGCAAGGAAAAAAATCAGTTACATGGCAAGTGAATAATACCCTGCTTACAAACCTCTGGGTAATAGAAGAAATCAGAGATGGAATCAAAAAAATTCTTAGAATCAAATGAGAATGAAAACACATCATACAGAAACCTTTGGGACACAGCAAAGGCAGTCCTCAGAGGACAATTTATAGCAGTAGATGAACACGTCCAAAAAGAAGAAAGGGACAAAAAATATTAACTACACAACTCAAACAGAAAGAGAACAGCAAAAAAAGCCCGCAGACACCAGAAAAAAGGAAATAATAAAGATCAGAGCAGAAATAAATGAAATAGAAAATAGAAAAATAATAGAAAGAATCAACAAAACCAAAAATTGGTTCTTTGAAAGGATCAACAAAATTGACAAACCACTGACCAGACTGACAAAAGAAAAACAGGAGAGGACACAAATAACCCAAATAAGAAATGAAATGGGGGACATTACAACAGACCCAACTGAAATAAAAAGGATCATAACAGAGTATTATAAAACACTATACTCCAACAAATTTGAAAACCTAGGGGAAATTGGTAAATTTCTAGAAACACAGTACCTACCCAGTCTACAACAAAGTGATGTTGAAAATCTGAACAGACGCATGACAAGAGAAGAGATCGAAAAGATAATAAAAAAAACTCCCGACAAAAAAAATGCCCTGGCCCAGATGGCTTCACTGGAGAATTCTACCAAACATTCAAAGAAGTGCTTGTACCAGTACTACTCAAACTATTTCAGAACATACAAAAGGATGCGACACTTCTGAATTCATTCTATGAAGCCAGCATAACGCTGATACCCAAACCAGGCAAAGATACCACAAAAAAATAAAATTACAGACCAATATCTCTCAAGAATATAGATGCAAAAATTCACAACAAAATTCTAGCTAGTAGAACTCAGCATCATATCAAAAAAATAATACACCACAACGAAGTAGGATTCATACCAGGTATGCAAGGATGGTTCAACATTAGCAAATCAACATAATCCACCACATAAATAAAAGGAAAAGAAAGAATGGCATGATCATCTCAATTGACACAGAAAAGGCATTTGAGAAAGTCCAACACCCATTCCTGATAAAAACTCTAAATAAAATAGGTATAGAAGGGAAATTTCTCAACATAATAAAGGGAATCTATGCAAAACCAACAGCCAGCGTCAATCTTAATGGAGAGAGGCTGAAAACATTCCCCTTGAGAACAGGAACAAGACAAGGATGTCCTTTCTCACCACTCCTAATTAACATTGTGCTGGAAGTTCTACCTAGAGCAATAAGGCAAAAAAAATAAAGGGCATCCAAATTGGTAATGAAGAAGTTAAACTGTCCCTGTTTGTGGATGATATGATACTATATATAGAAAACCCTAAAGACTCCAGAGAAATCTACTGGAAGTATTAGAAAGATTCACCAAAGTAGCAGCATACAAGATAAACATACAAAAATCAGTTGGATTCCTATACACCAGTAAAGAGAACAATGAAAAGGAAATCAGGAAAACAATACCATTTATGATAGCCCCTAAAAAATAAAATACTTAGGAATAAATATAACCAGGGATGTAAAAGACCTATACAAAGAAAACTACAAAACACTTCTGCAAGAAACCCAAAGGGATCTACATAAATGGGAAAACATGCCATGCTCTTGAATAGGTAGACTCAATATTGTGAAAATGACAGTTCTACCCAAAGCAATTTACAAATACAGTGCAATCCCCATCCAAATACCAACAACATTCTTTAAAGAGATAGAAAAACTAATCATTACCTTTATATGGAAAGAGAAGAAGCCCCAAATAAGTAAAGCACTATAGATGAAGAAGAAGAAAGTAGGAGGATTCACCCTACCTGACCTCAGAACCTACTATACAGCTATGGTAGTCAGAACAGCCTGGTACTGGTACAACGATAGATAAACCCACCAATGGAACAGAATTGGGAACCCAGATGTAAATCCATCTACCTATGGTCACTTAATCTTCGACAAAGGCCCAAAGTCCATCAAATGGGGAAAAGACAGTCTTTTTAACAAATGGTGCTGACAAAACTGGATGTCCTTCTGCAAAAAAATGAAACAGGACCCATACTTCACACCGTATATAAAAACTAATTCAGAATGGATCAAGGACCTAAATATAAAGCCCAAAACTATAAAGTTCATAGAAGAAAAAATAAGACCAATGCTAGAGGCCCTAATATACAGCATTAACAGGATACAACCATAACCATCAACACACAAACTCCAGAAGATAAGCTAGATAACTGGAATCTTCTAAAAATCAAACACCTATGCTCTTCAAAAGATTTCAGGAAAAGATTAAAAAGAGAACCTACAGACTGGGAAAAGATTTTGGGGCATTAGAAATCAGACAAAGGCTAATCTCTGTAATCTACAAGAAAATCCAACACTTCTACAACAAAAAGACAAATAATCCTATTAAAAAATGGTCAAAGGAAATGAACAGACACTTGACCAAAGAAGACATTCAAGAGACCAACAGACACATGAGGAAATGCTCGCGATCACTAGCCATTAGAGAAATGCAAATCAAAATCACAATGAGATACCATCTCACCCCGGCATTACTGGCACGAATCAAAAACACTGGAAATAACAAATGTTGGAGGGGCTGTGGGGAGATCAGAACTCTTATGCACTGCTGGTGGGAATGTAAAATGATACAACTATTTTGGAAAATGATACGGCGCTTCCTCAGAAAGCTAGAAATAGACGTACCGTTCGATTCAGCAATCCCACTCCTAGGAATATGTCCTAGAGCAATAAGAGCCATCACCGGGATAGACATATGCACACCCATGTTCGTGACAGCATTGTTCACAATCGCAAAAAGGTGAAAACAACCTAGATGCCCATCAACAGATGAATGTATAAACTATGGTACATACACACAATGGAGTATTATGCAACGATAAAGAACAGTGATGAATCTGTGAAGCATCTCATAACATGGATGAAACTGGAGGACATTATGCTGAGTGAAATAAGTCAATCACAAAGGGACAAATACTGTATGAGACCTCTATTGTAAAAACTCATGAAAAAGTTTACACGTAAAAAGAAACAATTTTTGTTGGTTACGAGGGATGGGAGGGGTATGGGGAATTACTAAATAGACAATAGATAAGTGGTAACTTTTGTGAAGGATGTGATAGTACTCAATACTGGGGAAGCCAGCACAACTTGTACAAGGAAAGGTCATGGAAGCTCCAAAGACACATCCAAACTCCCTGAGGGACTGAATTGTTGGGTGGAGGACTGTGGGGACTATGGTCTCGGAGAACATCTAGCTCAATTGACATAACACAGTTTATAAAGATAATTTTCTACATTCTACCTTGATGAGTAGCATCTGGGGTCTTAAAACCCTGTGAGCAGCCATCTAAGATACTCCACTGGTCTCACCCCTTTGGAAGCAAGGGAGAACAAAGAGAACAGGATACAAGGAAAAGATTAGTCCAAAGGACTAATGGACCACAGCTACCAAGGCCTCCACCAGACTGAGTCCAGTACAGCTAGATGGTGCCTAGCTACCTCCAGTGACTCCTCAGACCAGGATGACAACAGGGGGTTCTGGACAGAGGTGGAGAAAGATGTAGAACAAAATTCTAACACACAAAAAAAGACCAGATTTACTGGCCTGACAGAGACTGGGGAAACCCCGAGAGTATGGCCCCAGACATCCTTTTAGCTCAGTCGTGAAGTCACTCTGGAGGTTCCACGTTCAGCCAGGGATCGGATAGCTCCCTAAAACAAAACGGAACTTATGAGGCACAGCAGTCCAGCGACAAAGACTAGAAGGCAGAAGGGAACAGGAAAGCTGGTGATAGGGAACCCAAGGTTGAGTAAGGACAGTGTTGACATGTAGTGTGGTTGTTAATCATTGTCATAGGGCAACATGTGTACTAACTGTTTAATGAGAAACTATTTTGTTCTGTAAACCTTAATCTAAAGTGAGAAAAACAGCACAACTGGAAGATCATAATTGACATCACTGAATTGTACATGTAGAAATTTTTGAAATGGTGTATTTTTGGCTATGTATATTTTCACCGCCCCCCCCCCCCCCGAAAAAAAAAAGTCCTCCAAGGCCAGGAAGGGAGCGTGTTGATAATGTTGTGGGGTTGTTAACCAATGTCATAAAACAATGTGTACTGACTGTTTAATGAAAAAATACTTGCTTTGTAAACCTTCACCTGAAGTATAATAAAAAATATTAAAAAAAAAAAAACAAAAAAAAAAAAACGTTGGTTAGGGCACTCTTTGACCTGATATCTGTAAGTTGTGAGGCAGTGAGTCAGAAACAAGGAAAAGGCCCAGATGTAAGAGGCTGCTCAGCTTCTATGATGAATGCATGAAGGGCGGAGTAGATGAGGGGAGGGCTGAGGGCTGGGAGAAAGTGGTAGGAAATGATATCAGGGAAGTAGTGGAAGAAGTTGTAGGCTTTGGAAGGACTTTGGAGTTTAAGTTGGAGCTGGGAAGCACCTGGGGGCTGTTGTTGCCTTTGATAAGAGCAGTTCTGGGAGTGGTGCAAAGATTTGCTTGAGCTGGCTCAGTAGGTAAAGAGAGGAGAGGGAGCATGTGCCCTTGCCCATAAAAACACCCCATTTCAGGAGAAATGGGTGATGCATGAGAGTGGTTGCTAGCAGAATTGAGGGGCTTGAGTAGGTCAGAGGGGCAGGTTCTGTTACAAGCAGAGGATTTGGCCTTAAGAGTTTATCTACTGCTGCGGGAAGAAAGGCACAGTTTGTGAGCAGAGGGAGGTGCGTGTAGGTGGGTAACAGAATATTCTTTATAGCAGTGCTTAAAAGCGAAAATTGGGAAAACAAGCCAAAAACCGCTAATAGGAAATTAATTAAATCATGGTACTTGGAAGGGAATACTCGAGAGCTTTTAATGAAGAGCTTTGTGTTGATTGATGTGGCAAGACATACACAACATACTGAGTACTAAATGATGGATTCTGGAGCAGTGCTGTCCAGTAGAAAGGTGGCTGACACTGGTGGCTCCCATTATGTATGCAATTTTAAATTCTCTAGTAGCCACATTAAAAAAAGTAAAAGAAGCAGGTGAAATTAATTTTTCAAATATTTTTTACTTAACCCAATATTTCAACACATAGTCAGTATAAATATTATTAATGGGATATTTTACATTCTTTTTTTTTCTGTATAAAGTCTTTGCAATCTTGTGCATGTCTAACACTTGCAGCAGTACATCTCAATTTGGACAAGCCGCGTGTGGCTCGTGATGACCCTAATAGTGCAGTTCTAGAGCAATGTATGGCATGATAGCGCTTCTATTGAAAAGTTCTGTGCATGAACATTTGTGTTAATGTTTTGAACAATATGCACAGGACTGCTCCCAGTGGTCTGCTGCTCCCAGGCATCTCCACTGAGCATTGAAATGTAGCACGTGTCAGGCACGCTCCCCTTCAGGCTTTGCATGGCTCAGGCTGTTCTTTTTGGCTGGAATACTCTTACCTTCAGTTCTTTTCTCCAGCATTACTTTCAAGGAGGCCTACTCTGCGCTCTCTATTTACAGTTGCAGCCACTCTCCATACCCACCATGCTCTAAATCCACACAAACCCTGCTGTGCTTTGTATTTATTTCCATAGCACTTATCATCTCCCACCATCGGGTATAATATATTTATTATTTTTTTTTGTTTATTGATCTCCTGAGTAGAATAAACTTAACCAGCACCAAGGTCTTCATTTGTTTTTTCAGTGCTGTATTCCAGCAGTGCCAAGAGTAGACACTCAATCCATGAGTATTTGTGAATAAATGAATGAGTGAAGACAGCCTTACAGATTCATGTTTTACACTAACCATAACACAGGACACAGTGATTTGAATAATGCATGAGGCAAAGAGAAGCTCCCAGTTGGATAACTTGGATTCACAGGGAGCTAGCATCTTGATAAGATTTCCCTTAGGACTTCTTTTTCCATACCTAAATTATTAAAAGAGAAGACTTTATGAAGAACTTTATTAGTTTATGAAGAGTAACATAAATTCATCTTCTGATGTGTTCAGACATTTTTACTTTTGAACAAATATGACAACCACATGAATTCAGGTAGAAACCAGTAAGAGAGTGTGCAGCCTGAATTTATTTTTAAAGAGGAATTAAATATTGACATTGGT
This sequence comes from Dugong dugon, assembly GCA_030035585.1. NCBI lineage: Eukaryota > Metazoa > Chordata > Mammalia > Sirenia > Dugongidae > Dugong > Dugong dugon. The sequence goes on from CM057465.1 coordinate 94,793,716, forward strand.
AAGCATATGACTGAGAGTAAAAGGAGCCCCACTGATGCAGTGGTTAAGCACTTGGGTGCTAACTGTAAGGTCAGCGGTTCTAACCCACCAGCTGCTGTGCAGGAGAAAGACATGGCAGTCTGCTTCTGTAAAGATTAAAGCCTTAGAAACCCTGTGGGGCATTTCTACTCTGTCCTGTAGTGTCACTATGAGTTGGAATCAACTCGACAGCAACAGTTTTTTTTTTTTTTTTAAATGATTGTGAATTTTGGGAAATATGCAGAAAAACAGGACAGCACTATTGCTGTTGTTGTTAGGCGCCATCAGGTTGGTTCCGACTCATAGCCACCCTATGTGCAACAGAATGAAACCCTGCCCAGTCCTGCATCATCTGTGTCTTAGTTGTCTAGTGCTGCTATAACAAATAGCACAAGTGGATGGCCTCAACAAGCAGAAGTTTGAATTCTCTCATAGTCTAGTAGGCTAGAAGTTTGAATTCAGGGCACCAGCTCCAGGGAAGGCTTTCTGTCTCTGTTGGCTCTGAGGGAAAGTGGTTATCATCAATATTCCTAGGTCCAGGAGCTTCTCTGTGTAGGAACCTCACATCCAGAGGACACGCTCTGCTCCCAGCACTGCTTTCTTGGTGGTATGAGGTCCCTCTGTCTGTCTGCTCACTTCTGTCTTTTATATCTCAAGAGATTGGCTCAAGACACAATTCAATCTTGTAGACTGAGTCCCGCCTCATTAACATAACTGCTGCTAATCCCATCTCATCAACATCATAGAGATAGGATTTACAACACATAGGGAAATCACACGATACTGGGAATCATGGACTAGCAAAACTGATACATGTATTTTTTGGGGGTCACAATTCAATCCATGACACACTGTAAAACCCCAAACTGCAAGGATCTGTGTCTTAATCCCAGACATCTGTATACAATAGGCCATCAGTAAACATTTGCTCAATTTTTCTTTTCTTGAATTTTTGTCTTCCAAGGCCCTTCAGCCTATAATCCTTTGCAGAATACTCTGCAGGCCTGTCATCCTCAGAATGTTTCAGGCTTCAGGGCCCAGCCTGAGGCAGCAGTTCTCAGTCCTGCCTGTACACTAAACTCATGGAGAGTTTAAAACAAAGTGGCCCTACTGCCTAATTTAAGTAAGAATTTGGGGCCCAACAGGCATTTTTTGTAAAGTTCTGTTTGGTGATTCTAATACACGGCCATTGTAGTAGAGGAAGTTATGAAGTCTTTTAAGTTAATATAAAAGACTAGGGTTAAGATTCTGGCATCACCATTTATTAATTTTTTAGCTAATCAGTTTATCCTGAGTCAACTTGCTCATGTCTCCAGGGAGGTATTACTACCTCAGCAGGTTTCCTGTGAGAATTAACTGCAATGCTGAGCACACAGTAACTATTACCTTATTAGATGCTTCCTTTCTAGGCCCCAATTTGGAATGCTACTAGCTATTTAAGTGCTGGGGGGAGGGGGGCAAGCTGATTTTAACTTTGTTACACTAATTTACAGGTGAATAAAATCTGCTTAGAGCTGTGCATCTCAGAGTGTGGTCCCCACATTACCTGGAAACTTGTTAGAAATGCAAATTGTCAGTCCTCACTCTAGATCTGCAAATGACAAGCTCTGGGGGAAGGCCCAGCAATCTGTGTTTTAAATGCCACTCCCCCCCCCCCCCCCCCCCCCCCCGACCCAGTGACTGATGTGGGCTAAATAAAGTTAGAGAACTACTGCTTTATGGTAAAATTGCCATTTTCCCCGGAGAATACAGGTTAACCTAGAAGAGGCATTGGTAGAATTCAGGCAGAGAGGCTGGTGTGAAGGCCTTCAGACTTGGCGGGGCAGAGATCACAGTTGGGGCATGTTTTCATTCTGTGGGTCACCTCCTCTGTCATGTCCTGCTTTTCATAATTTCTTCATTTTTTTTTTACCCACGTTTTCTGAAATTCCAACATTTGTTTCCTTTTATTATGCCTTTATGAAAGACCTCATGGAAATTAGGTCTTCAGAAAGAAGGATGGGAAACAATGCTGTAAGTTAGGCACTAAACGTGCTTCTTTATCACCAGGTGCCCAGTATTTATAGTGTCTAGATGTTTTGAGGTTAATTTATCAATCACAGTGACCATCGGATGAAGTCCTAGAATTATGGAGTCTGTTGGAAGGAACCTTGAAGAGCTTTTATTTGTTTGCTTAGGACTTGAGGGTTGAAACATGCATTCACTGAGTTGAATGTTAGGAGTGCAGAAGTTAAATAAGACTGGCCCTCTGCCCTCAGATTTAGTGGATTGGATGTGTACATGTAAGCAGATAGGCACAATAAAATGCCACACGTGAGCATAAAGAGAAAGGGGCAATTCCATCCTGCCAGGAATGAGGAGGAATGGGGAGAGGGGAAAGTCAGGGAATCTTCATGAAGGTGACAGGACCTGAATATGTGCTGTTGTTATGTGCCATTGAATTGGTTCCTACTCATAGGGACCCTATGTATGACAGCAAGACACTGCCTGGCCCTGCACCATCCTCACAATCATTGCTATGTTTAAACCCATTGTTGCAGCCACTGTGTTAGTCCGGTCTCATCAAGGTTCTTCCTCTTTTTCATTGACCCTCTACTTTACCAAGCATGATGGCCTTCTCCAGGGACTGGTCCCTCCTGATAACACGTCCAAAGTATGTGAGACGAAGGCTTGCCATCTCACTTCTAAGGAGCATTTTGGCTGTACTTCTTCCGAGACAGATTTGTTTGTTCTTCTGGCAGTCCGTGGTATATTCAGTATTCTTCACCAAAACTATAATTCAAAGGCATCAATTCTTCTTCAGTTTTCCTTATTCATTGTCCAGCTTTCGCATGCATGTAAGGCAATTGAAAATGTCATAGCTTGAGTCAGGTGCACCTTAGTTCTCAAAGCGAAGTCTTTGCTTTTTAACACTTGAAAGAGGTCTTTTGCAGCAGATTTGCCCGGTATAAAACGTCGTTTGATTTCTTGATTTCTGCTTCCATGGATGTTGATTGTGGATCCAAGTAAAATGAAATCCTTGACAACTTTCCTCTTTTCTCCATTTATCATGATGTTGCTTATTGGTCCGGTTGTGAGGGTTTTCATTTTATTTATGTTGGAGTGTAATCCATACTGAAGGCTGTGGTCTTTGATCTTCATCAGTAAGTGCTTCAAGTCCTCTTCACTTTCAACAAGCAAGGTTGTGACATCTGCATATCACAGGTTGTTAGTCTTCTCCAGCCCTGATGCCACATTCTTCATATAGTCCAGCTTCTCTGACGAGTTGCTCAGCATACGGATTGAATAAGTATGGTGAAAGGATACAACCCTGACACACACCTTTCCTGATTTTAAACCCGCCAGTATCCCCTTGTACTGTTCAAACAACTGCTTGTTGGTCTATGTACAGGTTCTTCATGAGCACAATTAAGTATTCTGGAATTCCCATTTTTTGCAATGTTATCCACAATTTGTTATGATTCACACAGTCAAATGCCTTTGAATAGTCAATAAAACACAAGTAAACATCTCTCTAGTATTCTCTGCTTTCAGCCAAGATCCATCTGACATCAGCAATGATATTTTTTGTGCCATGTCCTCTGCTGAATCTGGCTTGAATTTCTGGCAGTTCCCTGATGATGTAGTGCTGCAACTGCTTTTGAATTATCTTCAGCAAAATTTTACTTGCATGCAATATTAATGATGTTATTTAATAATTTCTACATTCTGTCGGATCACCTTTCTTTGGAATGGGCACAAATATGGATCTCTTCCAGTCGGTTGGCCAGGTAGCTGTCTTCCAGATTTCTTGGCATAGATGAGTGAGTGCTTCCAGTGTTGCATCCATTTGTTGAAACATCTCAATTGGTATTCTGTCAATTCCTGGAGCCTTGTTTTTCACCAATGCCTTCAATACAGCTTGGATGTCTTCCTTCAATACGGTGGGTTCTTGATCATATGCTACCTCCTGAAATGGTTGAACATTGACCAGTTCTTTTTGGTAGAGTGACTTTGTATTCCTTCCATCTTTTTTTGGTGCTTCCTGCATCATTCAGTATTTTGCCCATATAATCCTTCAGTATTGCAACTTGAGGCTTGAATTTTTTCCTTCAGTTCTTTCAGCTTGAGAAATGCCGAGTGTGTTTTTCCTTTTTGGTTTTCTAACTCCAGGCCTTTGCACATACACACACACACATATTATCTACACACACACACACACACACACACACACACACACACACGCATATACTGTACTGTAATGTAATATATATATGTGTGTGTGCGATGTTCACTTTGGTCTAGTCAGTTGGATGCATGCCACAGTTGACTATTAAAGTTAAATTTTCAGTTTCCAAAAATGGGACTTCAGTGGAAGGTATTTCACAATTTGTAGCACACATCCCCCTCCTATATATACCATATATATTCTGCCTTTATCTTCAAGGTACATACCCCAAGCTTTTTCAGCTAAATGAATATTGTCGTTCAAAATAGTGACCTTTCAGAGGCAACAGTCTGATGCCAGGATTACAGAACTGTCTCAAAATAATTTAAAAAAAATTTACCCGTCTTTGAAGCTAGCTTACCATACAAATTTATACAGATATTTAGTCTCCTTACCTGTCAGAGTATACGCCCATACAGCCACATTTCCTTTAGTTGTTTGTTTACCAGAAGCATCACTTATTTCATCACCCACCTTCCCCAGCATCTTTAATTTTGACACTTGTTTCTGAAATTTAATTCATAAAGGATAAGAATCGAAACTGTTGGATATATAGGAAAAATTTAGTTGAAAGCGCACGCGCTCTTATTCCCGAAGGCCATAGGACTGCGTCTTTCAGAATGTGTGTTGTCAGTCTTTTTCACTTCTCATTAGCCTTAACCCATTCGCTAAGATAATGATGCAGATGTACAAGCCTGACCTGTTCACTGCACTACTAGGCAGTTGGATACATCCCACAGTTAACTCTTCAAATTAAGCTTTCAGTTTCTAAATGTGGGAAAGGCAAAATTATGTCTAACAGACTTATAAAATGATATATTGCATAAAGCTACCTTTAATTTATTTTAAGTGAAGGCCTCTGGGCATGTGTGAAAAATGTCCTAGATTTATCTTGATTAGGTATGATCATTTATAGTATGTTGGTTTAATTTAATTTGCCTTCTAATAATATTGCAGTTTGTTTTGTATTTAAGGCCATCGCCTACATTTTTTTTTTCTACTCATAGTAGATGATGATGGATGGAGGCAGCGGTGATTCAGTGGTAGAATTCTCACCTGCCATGCGGGAGACCCAGGTTCCATTCCCAGCCAGTGCACCTCATGCACAGCTACTGCTCATCTGTCAGTGGAAGCTTGTGTGTTGCTATGAAGCTGAACAGGTTTCAGTGGAGCTTCCAGACTAAGATGGACTAAGAGGAAAGACCTGGCAATCTACTTCTGAAAACCAAAACCAAAACCAAAAACCAAATCCATTGCCATCAAGTCAGCGCCGATTCATAGCGATCCTGTAGGACAGAGTAGACCTGCCTTGTAGGGTTTCCAAGGAGCGGCTGGTGGATTCCAACTGTCGAACTTTTGGTTAGCAGCTGAACACTTAACCACTCTGCCACCAGGGCTCCAGCCAGTTAAAATTCTATGGATCAGAGCAGTCTGATCTACAGCTGATCATGTGGATGGCATAAGACCAGACAGCATTTTATTCCCTTATACATGGGGTTGCCATAAATTGGGGGTTGACTCCATAGTAGCTAACAACAGATGATGGTAAAATAATTTATTTTTCATCTTCTCCTCAAATCACAGACCAATTGTTATTTTAAGGATTATTTTCTTTGATTTTAGATAAAGGTAAATAAACACCTATACCCTGTTATGTTGTTTTGCAATTGGATGTAGTTTCTTACAAATTCATACCAAATCAAAGTTGCTCAAAAGAGTTGGCAGTGATACTTCAAACTGAAAGTGGTATATAGGCTCTTTTATGATGATATTTATGTTTTGGTGAACCCTCAAAATGCCAAACACTGTCCTTTATATCTTTGTTTCTCTTATAGTCATTTTTCATGTTAGGAAATCGAGGCTTAAGAGAGGCGATGCAGTTCACCCAAGGTTACGGTTAATTAATAGCAGGGCTAGAATTAAAACCTAGTCCAGTCTAAACCCAAAGTCTCTTAAATAATGATTATTTGTGTTTATTTCACAGGTATGAATGCTGCTGTTCGTGCTGTAGTGCGCATGGGAATCTACGTAGGAGCCAAAGTGTATTTTATATATGAGGTCAGTTTTTGTTGTACATTTGTTCTTTCTTTAACTCTCAGGGATTATTTCCCTGTATGTGTTCAGTGCTTTGTAGTTTGCAGAGTGCTTTCCCACCTGCTTTCATTGCTGCTTTCAGCAGCCCTTAAGATGCACAGGTGATGTCAGACAAACACATACTGCTTATTGAGAGAATCCAGGTACTGTAATCCAGGGTCTTTCACTCGACCATGGAAGCTTCACGCTGGGGAGTTTTACATTTGAGTGTGCACTCACTGGTCTAGACTGTAGCCTGTGGAGATTTGTGTTAGGACATGAGGGGAGAAAGGAGATGAGAAGTAGCAAAAAAGTTATTTTGGTACCAATTTACTGGCCTTGGTTATAGGATTAAAAATCTCAAATAGGTTGTATTTATTTGTAGCTCTCATCCCTGTACAGTGATATATTCATTTAAAATGTGTGCTGAATTTAACAAACATTAAGATAAACAGGGCAAAGCTTAGCTTGGTTGAGCTTTACATCATTAATGTTAAACGCAAATGACATCTGTAGTATCTGTCAATGGGTTAACTTAAAAATTAAGAGTCTAAAATAAAATAGTAGAGACAACTCATTATCTCCTACTGTTTTGGTCCTTGTAACTTTGGAGTAAGTAGTGTTTGAGGGGTACCAATATAGTTTGGATCACATTATTTATTTCCAAATCAATTAGGAAAATTTTGTTTACATTTAATTTTTAAATGTATAAAACACAAAGCTTTAAAATGGAAAGAAGATAATTTTTTTAAAAAATTTACTTAGTCTCTCTAAAATTAAAGTTAGTATTTTAGTCTGATTCCTTCCAGAATTATAGATACAAAAAATTGGAAGGAAATATGTATGTAATTAAAATTATAGCAAAATATACTTCATATACTATACTTTTATCTTACTATTATGTTATGAATATTTTTATTTGCTGCATAGACTCCACAACCATTTTTTTACATTTCTGTATAATACTCTATCAAACTGATGGCTCATCATCCATTTGACCATTTGTTTACCTGACCATTCCTTTGTCATTGGACTGTTTAGGCTACTCCCCATTTTTCAACTATCATAACACTGGAAGGTCTATATTAATATTTAAAGCTTATTTAATATTTTGTATTCTTTCCTGGATCCCAAGATATGGCATCACTAAAGTACAAGGGATGATTGTTATAATGAATCCTTGTGCATCTTGGCAAAAGATTTCTGAAAACTTGTTCCAAGTCCTAACTGCCTAGCAGTGAACAGGAGAAGCTATGGCACCAAGTCCCATCAGCCATGTGTGTGCGGCTGCTTTTATTCGACTGTTGAAGAGGTTGCACATATGCCTTGTTCGTTGCCTAAGTCGTTTTCCCCTTTTGTGAAATGGTTCCTTGTATTCTTTACTCATTTGTCTTGCTGGAAAGATTTTTTTCCCCCTGTGTATAGGCTTACATTTTTAAGTTCTGGTTATGTGATTTTTGTTTGTATTTATCTGATTTGGGTAATTTTAAAATGATGAGTCTAATCAAAGCATTTCCAGGCCACTGTTTTGTCATTTTATATTTGGATCTTTCTGAAAATCAAATTGCTGTTGTGAATTTCCCTACCTGGAGCCCAGCCACCATGGCCTGCTGTCCTCTGCCTGTAGACGTGGAATGAGTACATGAGATTTAGCACTGCCATTTCACGATTTGTAACACATGTCCCCTTCCTGTTTGAGTTTTGAATTTGCATACAGATACCTCAAACAGTCTTTGCCTGGGAACTACTTGCTGTTTTTCACTGTTGCTGCTGGAGAGCAGGAGATGTGCACTCTCATTTTAGTTTTTTCTGCCTCCCCTGACTCAAGGTAGGGGGTGGAAACATTCTGCCCTAGTACTTGAGGGAGAGCCCCACACCCTGGCCTGATAGAAGTTCCTAATAAGAGAATGTGGTTTTACAAAGCTTTCTGGGGCTGTGGCACTCTCAGATAAGATTTTTTTTTCTTATAATTAACAGACTGTTTTAAAATTCAGTCAAGACTAATTTACTTAGTCTTCTTGTTTATAGAAAGTTCCCCCAGGAAACCTTTTGATTTTAATGGCCTACTGCCATTCTTTTTATCTCTGGAGAACATTGCAATTGTACGTTGAAGTTCCTTCACAAACAGTAACTTACTTACTCTTCACACCAACTTTGTGGGGGCAGAATGTGAAGGGAAGGACGTCATAGTTGTTTCATAGTTAAAGAAACGGACTCATCGTCAACAGTGTATTTCCTCCATGCTATCACTGTGCTAGGCAGAGAGCGCAAAGCCTCTTTCCATTAAACACTGGCTCTCAAAATGGGTCTGATTTATGCCCAGTGATGTTTGCCAATGTCTGGAGACATTTTTTGATTGTTAGGACTAGGAGGCAGGGGCAGGGCAGAAGATGTGCTACAGCTGGCATCTAGTGTGCAGAGGTCACGAATGCTGCTAAACACCCTACCATGAGCAGGACAGCCCCCACAGCAAAGAGTTATCTGGCCCAAAATGCCAAAAGTACCAAGGCTGAAAACCCCTGTATGATAACAAGGGCCAGATCTGTACGTGGTTTGAATGTTGATAGTAGTGGGCCAGGGGTGTGAGTGTTTGATCTTCGGGGATTGCAATTGACATAGTAACTGGTAAAGTTTAAGTAATCAAAAGAATGAACAAATCTGTCTTGGAGGAAGTACAACCAAAATGCCCCTTAGAAGCAAGGATGGTGACACTGCGTCTCACATACTTTGGACATGTTATCAGGAGGGATCTGTCCCTGGAGAAGGACATCACGCTTGGTAAAGTAGAGGGTCAGCAAAAAAGAGGAAGACCCTCAACAAGATGGATTGACACAGTGGCTGCACAATGGACTTAAGCATAACAACAATTGTGAGGATGGTGCAGGACTGGGCAGTGTTTCATTCTGTTGTACGTAGGGTCGCTATGAGTTGGAACCGACTCGAAGGCAGCTAACAACCACCACTTCAGATTTAAGGGTTTTGCTTTTATAAGTATTGTGTTTTGTTTTTGTATTTTTTTTGTTGTTGTTGTTGTTATTGTTGGTCACTGTGTCTTGTAATTGTCTATCTCTTGTTGTTAGGAGTCGTAGAGTCAGTTCCAGCTGATAGTGACTCTAGGTACAAGATAACTAAACACTGCTTGGTTCTGCGCCATCCTCACAATAGTTGCTGCGTTTGAGCCCATTTTTGCAGCCACTGTGTCTGTCTGTATCCTGGTGATATTTAGATATTTTGTGGCCTATACTTACCAGACTTAGTGCATTTCAAAAGTAAGGAGTTGGTACGGAATGCATCTAGTATGCCCGCACCTAGGAATAGTGGGTTTTCTTTTGAGAAGAATGTTTTAGGTTTCCTTTCGAGGAACTTGAAATAAGGTAAACTCAGATTTGTTCTCTACATTGTCAGTTAGGAAAGATAGGGTTCTGTGGTCCACTTTGTTCAAAAGGTGACCACAGTGCTTACTATTGAGCATCTTTTTGGGTCACGTTCTTCACTTTCTAAAGGGGATGAGGTGAGAGAGAGGTTGGCAGGTGTGAGCCACTCTTCCTGCTGCTTTCCTAGGATAGAGGAATGGGAAGTCCCGAATCTTAACAGGCCAGGACTATGCTGTTTAACTGTTCTGTTGAAGGCAATTGCAATTAGGGAAAAACTCTAGCCTGGGAAAAAAAAAAAAAAAGATAAAGAACAGTTGGCTCACTATGTAGAAAAGAAGGGTTAATGTGCAAACCCTGGTCCTCACCATTTCTGCCTCACAGTCTAGCCCTCTCACTTGGCATGCAGGTCATGTAGGCCTACCCCAGGTTTATATGAGCACAAGCAGAAGTCAGAAAGAACAGCCCAATCAAATACAATGCCAGACCTTTAGAGGAAGTACCAGTGTTTTCAGATGAATAGTATTTTTCATATGCTTTCTACTAAAGAACAAAAACCTTCAATAATTAATACTCTTAACCTACTTAACTGTTTTGGTCTGTTGGCAAATTGGAAAAGTCTAGGTAAACTTAGAAACTAGGCTATAAATGGACAAACATATTGGTTAAATTACTGAGTAATGCTTTAAAAAAATAACTAAAATCTTCTAAATTTGAACCCAAATAGGTTTAGAATAGTGGTCCTAGACCTGTTTGGGTTGATCCTCCCCACCGAGGACACTTGCTAATGTCTGGAGACATTTTTGATGGTTACAACTCGGGTGTTTGCACTACTGGCATCAAACGGGTAGAGAACAGAGAGCGGTCAGGAAGGCTGATAAACATTCTGTAATGCAGAAGGCAGTGTCCACCCCCAAACAAAGAGTTGTCCACCCCAAAATGTCAATAGTGCTGAGATGAGAAGCTCTAGTCTAGAAGGGCACGGTCCTGAAAGCATAGAATGATGATAGACTATTGCAGTTCTGAGAAGGGGGCTCTAGTGGCACAGTGGATAAGAGCTTGGCTGCTAACCAAAAGGTTGGCAGTCCGAATCCACCAGCTACTCCTTGGAAACCGTATCATGGCAGTTCTGCTGTGTTCTGTAGGGTCACTATGAGTCGGAATTGACTGGACAGCAATGGGTTTGGGTTTTTTTTGGTTAGTTCTGAGAAAGTCTATACATAAATGATTTAAGTTGACTGCTCTAATTCCATGCCTAGCCACAAGCCAGTCTACTCAAAAGCACACAGATTTTTGTCCCTCTGACAAGCAGTCAAACAACAGAAGAGTACCGCTACCTTGTTCTGGTAGAGTATTCAAAAGTTTTCAAAGGGCTTTCATTGACCCTCTCCTTTACCAAACATGATGATTGGTCTTTCCTGATGACATGTCCAAAGTAAGCCAGTCGAAATATCACCATCGTTGCTTCTAAGAAGCTTGGAAGAAATTCTAAGAAATTTTGACTGTATTTTCTCTAAGACTGGTTTGTTCGTTCTTGTGGCAGTCCATGATATATTCATTATTCTTTGCCAGCACCAAAATTCTAATGCATCAATTCTTCTTCTGTCTTCCTTTTTCATATCCAGCTTTCAAATGCGTACAAGACAACCGAAAAGGCCATGGCTTGGATCAGACGTACCTTACTCATCAAAGTGATATCTTTTCTTCTTAAAACTTTAAAGAGGTCTTTTGCAGCATATTTGCCCACTGAAATATATCATTTGATTTCTTGACCGCTACTTCCATGGTTGATGATTGTTTGTACAAGTAGAATGAAATCGTTCTCTTCTTAATAGAAACCCTCTATTGCCATAAATAATATTATTTTTCTTCTCTGATGTGATGAACCACCTGCTGTCTTAGTTATCTAGTGCTTCTATAACAGAAATACCACAAGTGGATGGCCTCAACGAAGAGAAGTTTATTCGCTCACAGGCTAGTAGGCTAGAAGTCTGAATTCAAGGTGCCAGCTTCAGGGGAAGGCTTTCTTTCTCTGTTGGCTCTGGAGGAAGGTCCTTGTCATCAATCTTCCCCTGGTCTAGAAGCATCTCAGTTCAGGGACCCTGGGTCCAAAGGACGTGCTGTTCTCCTGGCTCTTGTTTCTTGGTGGTATGAGGTCCCCCTGTCTCTCTGCTCACTTTTCTGTTTTAAATCTCTAAAGAGATTGATTTAAAACACAACCTAATCTTGTAGATTGAGTCTGCCTCATTAACATAACTGCTCCTAATCCCACCTCATTCACATCATAGAGGTAGGATTTACAACACACAGGAAAATAACATCAGATGATGGACAAATGATGTCCAAATGATGGACAATCACACAGTACTGGGAATCATGGCCTAGCCATATTGATACACATTTTTGGGGTACACAATTCAATCCGCAACATCTGCTTTCATAAATTTTAAAGTGAGGAATGTCCTGTGTAACCAAAACAAAGTAGCAGAAACCAGAAAACACCTTTTCCACCTGAAGACAATGTAGGCCTTTCTACTTAGAAATATTGGAGCTCCCCTCTCTAGCCTGAAATTCTCCCCGTGGTTGATACGTGGCTTGAGGAAGGGAGAATTAGTTGACTCCTCTGTAGAGAGATCTTATAATCTAGATGATGCCTTTATTTTTGGATCGTTGTGGACAAAAGGGCAGTGAAACTACTTGACAAAACAAAGAACTGATTAGAAGAGCAATGTTGGTTTTTGGGGGATAATCTGTGAAATTTTTATCCCTCTTCTCACCCCTCCTATCAGACTCTACCTTCCTGTTTCTCCCAGCCATTTTGTAAAAGTCAAGCAAGGTTATCAGTAGCACGTTTGGTCACGTCTCCTAGAGGTTTTAAACATAACTGTTTCTGCATTTTAACTTCCTTAAAGTCAAACCTACTTAACCACTAATTGTCTGTCTAAAAGTAATAATAGTTCTGCTTGAATGTTTAGATATACTGTGCAGCTTCTCACATACAGCTGTTTCCTGCCAAAACTCTACCATGCCTGACCTGTTACATTCCCCTCTCTTTAACACGCATGAACATTTATTAAGTCAGCTAAGCTGCCAAGTTAAGTAACAAAATGCATGTGACCTAGGTCTCTCCCTGAAATCCCTACCTTTCTGTTGGAACATGGGCTAATACACATCTGGGATCATGAAAAGTATTAATTTCAGTAAAAGCATTACCTTTTATTGAACGCTTACCATACCACAGTGCCTGTGCTGAGTTCTTCATGTCTGATCTATAACTTGATCCTCACAACTGTTAACAATTATGCTGATGGCTTCAGACAATCAATTTATAGTTAATGTTTTCTTTTTCAAGTTGCAAAAATGCTGTAATCTCCCTGCCCCGCTTTTCGTCTATGCCACTGTTACCACAATGGGGCTCAATATGTTTCAAAAGAGGACTTTCCATGAGAGAACTGCCTGTACTCAGAGACCTTTGGAACTTGTCTCTAACTGTAGAGAAGGATTACTTGCCTTGTTCCTTCTTCTGGCTTTTGGTTTTATATTTTACCTGGAATTGTTTATCGTTAGCTTTGGCTTAAAAAAAAAAAAATCTAATAATGATAAACCAAAAACCAGACCCATTGGTGTCGAGTCAATTCCGACTCGTAGCAACCGTATAGGACACAGTAGAACTGCCCCATAGGGTTTCCAAGGCTGTAATCTTTATGGAAGCAGACTGCCACATCTTTCTCCCATGGAGCAGCTAGTGGGTTCAAAATGTCTACCTTTCAGTTAGCAGCCGAGCACTTAACTACTGCACCACCAGGACTCCCATGTAATAATGCTAACAGGCTAAATAAACCATGTCCGTGTATTACTGGTTTTCCAAAGCACCAGGTACAGAACTATACAACATGACTTGCCATGTTCTAACCTATTTTAGAAATTTAGAGTCAAATGGATCTCACCAAGGACAAATCTTAGGCTAAATGTTAGAATTTTCTGTGAAGTAATTAAATCAGTGAGCAAATTTTTACTGGGTGACTGACTATTAAGTTTGTAGACTAGAGCATTCATTTAGAACCCTACTGGGAAGGTTGAACAGGGCCCTGGGTGTGTGTGGGGTGGGGAGGGGGGAGGAAATATATATTCTGAGGATCTGCCTATTAATTTCCTTTGAGCAAAAGAAAGTTCTAATTTTTCAACTTTGCAAATCATTGACATAGAGAATCTTCTGGCTGCCTAGTTTTAAACCATCAGTGGTGTTTACCAAATCCAAAACTTGCGAGGAGTTCAGAGCCTTAACATCTCAACCCTTCTAAGCAGTCTGTATTGAGTTCTATAAATGAATTCTTTAATTTATTAAAGAATAAAGGGAAAACTTTATTTATAGAGGAAAAGAATACATTTACTCCTAAGCAGCCTAGTTTGTAGACACAGTATCTCTCTCTGAATATATTAACTGCTTCAGTAGGAAGTAAGTGATAAAAATATCTCAAAAATAGCTTTTAAGTACACTGTATTCAGTAGATTGTTTTCCTGTGGTAGTTGGAATGTTTGCCATTCAAACTGTTATTGTTGTCTAAAGAATTCAGGAAATCAGATTGGAAAAAAGCATCAAGACATGAAGGCATATTAAATATAAGCGTTTTAAAAGAAAAGGCCTATTTTGCTTTAGCGCAAGGCTGTCATTCCCCTCTGAGTCTTTAATTTTAAAAAGTACATGTGAGATCTCTTATAAGAGAAAGCTACCCACAGATGGATGAGCTCCTACTCTGTTTAGAATGGATTTAACAAATGCCTAAAAATACAAGTCAAAACATCACCTCTAAATGTAGTACTGTCTCCAGAGTAATGTATTAGGATGATATTTGTGCTTATTTTGACATTGCTTAAAACAGTTTCAAACAGGAAGTTAAAAGGACTTCAAAGTCTGTGACATTTCTTAGATGTGATCGAATGACTCAATGTAAAAAAATTCTGTTTGATGGTAGAGTTGATGCAGCAAGTTAAAAGTCTTTAGGTTCATCTTGTGAATTAGGAGGAATAAGACAGATATTATTTTTGGTTTAAAAACCTAAGTATGGCTTTAAAGGTTTTATGGTTTTTTTTTTTTTTTCCTTGTGTGAGTCATAAAATTGGCCCTGAAGGCAAATTCTGAAAGGAAATTTTAGAAAATGTTTTGCACTGTGGCTGTTAGAGTAAGTGTTTAACTTTCCAAGGAGATGACTTCAACAGAAAAAACTTATGTATAAATTATAGTACATCTGTGTAAAATTAGTCTCTTGCCTTCTGAAGGGAATTCTAAAAAATGTTTTGGGCTTTGGCTATGTTGGAATAAGTGTTCAGTCTTTTAAGGAGAAGACTTCAATAGAAAAACCTCATATTAATGTATAAATTACAACACTTCTGTGTAAAATTAGTCTTTTTAATTTCATAACATCTTTCCTGTTAGTAAAAGAGAGCTTGAAACTGCAGTTAGTAGTTATTTTTCTACTGTGACATGGGCTTAATGACTTTACACATTAAAGAATGAGTCACTTCCTACCTAGTGAGCATATACATGCAATAAAAGAACTTTGAATGCAGTAATGATAAAATTATCCTTTTGTATTTTTTAATTACTTTCTTTGTCTCATGTATCCATTCTACACAAAATGATCAAATTATTTTTGGAAAACATTTCACTTAAAAATATGCTACGTGGTTTTTAGACATTTACTATGTGATCACTCTAGAAGCAGAGGGATTTCTAAAAACATTTTATTAAATCAGTGTTTAAATTTGGAGAAATAATAAAAGGAAAGGCGATCTTTCCATTTCCAGTATGCATACTAAGTAGTAAAATTTTATGTGATTGTTGACTGAGGAGCAGTTTCTATGACAGCAGATATTTAGGAATAATCTCCAAGCTTATCCTGTCAGATATGCACAGCTGAGTCTTAGTCCTGAGTTAGACTAATTGTACTTTAGCTATATCAGTTTCATCCTCTTCAGCGACAGAGTGGCTGGGAATGACTCTTTTCCCCTTAACGTGTTACCCTCTAGTGGATTCCAATTCATAGTGAACCTTAGTCTCTTATTTACATACCAGTTGAATATACGGGCATTACCATGGTGGGATACTGGTGTGGGGGATTAGTAGATCTTCATTTTGTTTTGACAGAGCTTTATGGTTAGAGCAACTACATATCCTGACTTGCCCAGAACAGTACTGGTTTATGACTACTCTTCTGACCTAATTATTAATATTTTTTTTGTTCTCAGAAGTATGTGAGTTGAGATGGTAAAACATTATCCTGTGTAGGGTTCGTGTTCACACAGTTATATGGGGCTTGCAACTTGTAACAAGATTGCCATAAATGGTAGTTTGTTGAGTATTGTTCTCATAACTTAGCAGTGGCATGCTGTGCTGTCTCTACAGAGTGAAGTGTAATTCTCAACAAAACCTTGGGAGTTTGCGAGTGATAGAGATAATTAAAAGGGCAACCCTCAGGCTAGGTTATGGGGGTATCAGTGGTTCAGTGGTAGAATTTTTGCCTTTCATGTGGGAGAGCTGGGTTCGATTCCCAAGCCAATGCACCTCACTCATGCGCAGCAATACTGCTGAACAGATTTCAGTGGAACTTCCAGACTAAGATAGACTAGGAAGAAAGGTCTGGTAATCTACTTCTGAAAATCAGCCAGTGAAAACCGTATGGGTCGCAATGGTCTGATCCCTAACCAATCATGGTGATGGTGTAGAACCCAATGGCAGCTAACTACAAGAAGGCTAAGTCACCTTTCTATGCTGTCTATCTGTCTATCTTTGTGTTGAAATCAGATTCCTGGAAGTTACTTAGAATGAGAAGGCATTATTTTGCATTTGGTGCTAGAGCAGCAGGATATCTGTGTTGAGTGTAGGGTCTGCTTGTGTATACAGTTCACACAATAGGGAACAATGGAGATCGTGCCCCTGATAAGCAGGGCCTTTCCAAAGTTAAGGTCTGGAGCAGCTCACACTCTTGCTCATTACTCTCTCCCTCCATGGTGACACCTACACCCAGTTCTAAACGTTAAATGGAATCAGGTGAAAATATACACCGTGTAAGGTTTTGGGAAAGAAAGGAGATGTTGATAAAAAGACAGAACAAATGAACCTTAGAGGTAGATAGAGGTGTGTTTAATAGTTCCACTTCTTCCCCTTGAAGACCTTAGGCCAGTTAGGGGCAGTCCTTATGCCTGTCTGCTTAAGGGCTGGGAGAAAACATAGATAAAGGAGTGGGCTGGGGACTTGGGATCCTCAGGTAAAGTGCAGATGTGTGAATAACTCTTGCCAGTATTAGAACTAGCCCTTCTTAACTTTTCCTTGGTCTTTTCATTCCATACTGTTTTTTCCTTTCCTATTTGCCACTAGATTTGACACACATACACATACATGCATACAAACACACTTATGTATATGTTTGTGTGTGTGTATATATATATGTACACATACATATATATATTTTTTGTGGAAATTTTACATTTATAAATATGAGTATACAAATTAATCAACCGTAAGGGTGCTGGCACTATATGGTTAATTTATACACAAGCTGCCATACACAATGGGCCATTTTGTTTAAAACAAAACAAACAAAACTTAATTCTTTTTTTCTTGCCTCTTGCCCTGCACTAGATAGGGAATATGAATCCACAATAATAATCTATTGTTATAAGATTTTCTAAACATTTAATGGCTATTCCTTTTTAAGGTAATGCTCTGGAAAATGAGTCATCACATAGATAAAGATGCACATGGGGCATTTCTATATTTCTTGGTCTTGTATATTCCATGGAGAAAAGAAAGATGCATTTAGAGTTGAAAGACAACAAGCATCCTTAAGCATCCAGGAGAAAGGGTACTGATATCCTAATTCACTAAAAGTCTCACCTCAGTATGGTAAAATGCCACTAATTGGAAGGTAAGGCAGATGGAATTATTGGAGTAATATTTAGCTGTGCTTTTTAAAAAATATGTGTCTTTATAGATCTAAAGTATCATGGATTGCCATACCAAAGAGAGGCCTGGATAGGAAAGCTTTTATGAATGCAGTGTAATTGACAGTGATGTTTGCATATGAGTTCGTGCTGAATTATGCACAGCTTAGGGTAAATATGCCCCTTTTCAGTCACTTAGGAGCCATTAGGCAATAGGCAAACCACTTTATACAGTACTGTTTGGATGGGCCTAGGCTAGAATTCTCATTATTTGGTATTAAATTTAAGAGACTTTACTACAATTTATACTTTTGACTAACAGGTATGTCACACTGTGTCTTGTCACCATTGGACTCTAAGAAACTTAAATTCACTATAATTTGTATTTCCATTTCATATGATTTAAGCATCAATTAATGTTAAAAAAAAGTTTAACCTACTTAAAAAATTTTTTTTTTCTTTTACTAGGGTTACCAAGGTATGGTAAGTGGAGGTTCTAATATTGTTGAAGCCTCATGGGAAAGCGTCTCCAGCATTCTACAAATGGTACGTGCTATGTCTTCATATTATTAATTTCTCTAAGTAAGTAAATAAGTAACTCTGCTAGTTTGAAACCTTTAATACTTATGCTTCAGTAATACTTAAAGCAGATTAATGTGCTCACTGGCATTATTCTGAGCTACTTGCACAGAAAGAGAACACCTTTAATTCATCATTTAATTAGAAGGAAAAGCTTTACATGACGCAAACTCTAGAATTATCCTTGCAATAAAAGTTATGTGTTACATCTAATGTTAATCGTGGTACTCGTGGCTGTTTTTTTTTTTTTTTTTTTAATATATATTTTATTGTACTTCAGGTGAAGGCTTACAGAACAAATAGTTTCTCATTAAACAGTAGTACACATGTTGTTTTATGACATTGGTTAACAACCCCACAACATATTAACCCTCTAAATTCTCAACCATTTTTTTTTTTTTTTGGTGAAAATACACATAGCCAAAGATACACCATTTCAAAAATTTCTACATACACAGTTCAGTGACATTGACTACGCTCTTCCAATTGTGCTATTATTCTCACTTAAGATGAAGGCTTACAGAACAAAACAGTTTCTCGTTTAACAGTTACTACAAATGTTGCCCTATGACAGTGGTTAACAATCTCACAACACATCAACAGTATCCTTACTCAACCTTGTGTTCCCTATCACCAGCTTCCTTGTCCCCTTCTGCCTTCTGGCCCTTGTCATGGGACTCCTGCACCTCATTAGTCTCATTTGGTTTTACGGGGCTGGTTTTTTTTTTTTTTAAGACTAGATTAGTGTTGAGGTTACTTTCATTTGTTGGTGCTGTGTGTTCAGTTGCAAATCTCTGTGCCCTTTGGGATTTGTGTGTGCCACTAACATTAAGTATAATAAAGTCTGAGAATGACTCAGACTGGCAGCCACCAGGGCTGTGGGTTTATTAGGAACACAGCATCCCTGTTCTGGTTTGAATCAGACAGGGCTAATTTTCTTGGTGTGCACAACAGATGGGGTAATTATCACCTCAGGCAAAATAGTTGCTTGCTTTTAATTTAAAAGAAACCTGTCAAAGTATTTTATGCCTAATAAATTCCTGGAGCACTTTAGTGAAGAGCCCAAATCAGTTGAGAAATATACTATGTGGAAATAATGGATTTCATGAAAAAGCTCTTATGCTTGTGGTTTAATCTTTTGAAAAGTATGTATTAATCTTTGGCTTATTTTGAGTACTAAATAGAAAGGAACCAAATGGGTACATTCACCTTGAAGATACTGGTCGGGTGTTCATTTTAATGCTGGCACAGACCTCCAGTTGGCACATGGACCTCCTTCACTCTGCTCTCCCGGTACTTCTCATCATCCCTGCATAGAGGTTGAAGGGAATTTTGACAGCCATCAGTCATTAGGTAGAGCACTATTTGAAAAATCAGACAGTATTGTCCCAATACCAGAGAGCATATAAAAAGAGCATTTCTATTCTGCTATTGTAAGGTCCCTGGGTGGTGCAAATGGTTTGTGTTTACCAGCTAGTCCAAAGGTGGCAATTCAGACCCACCCAGTGGCACTGCAGAAGAAAGGTCTGGCAGTCTGTTTTCATAAAGATTACAGCCAAGAAAACTGTGGAGCAGTTTTACTCTATAACACTTGGGGTCGCCATGAGTCAGAATCAACTTGAGGGCAGCTGGCTTGGGCATTGTAATTGTGATAGGAAATATACCAGTGACTACTCTTTGTGTGTGTGTGTGAAAGGTGCCTTCTTCTTTGTAATTTAGTTATTCATGGTTTTATTTCTGAGTCTCTGCCCATGTTACCCACTCAGTTTTGGCACTTTTGAATTGCTGGCTTAACTTCAAGTTGTTATAAATGACATGACTCACTAATGACTGTTCTCAAATCAAGGTTCCAAGAGAAAGCTTATCTCTGCCTTGTGCCCTGAACTTTCTACCCTACCCTTTGCTGGGCCAAGTCATTCTTGCTTATATTTCCATTAACACAGGATCTCGTTTAGTAATGTATTAGTAAAAATAGTACTGATTAAGTTTCAGTTTGTATCTGTAACCTCTTTTAATGCTCTGACCAATTAAATGGTGGTAATTTTCATGTAAAAACACATGGATTTTCTTGATTTGAAATAAATATCCATAAATCAATATTAGTTATATGGGTGTACTATTTGTATGTATGTAAACAGATACTGTCACATAAACCGTATAAATAAAGGCTTTTCAGTAAGTTATGTCTCAAAAGAAGGAGCCCTGGAGGCACAAGGGCTTTGCCATCAGCTGCTATCCTGAAGATTGGTGGTTCATATCCACCCAGAGGCTATGCAGAAAAAAGGCCTGATCACCTGCTTTTGCAAAGATTACAGCCAAGAAGACCCCATGGAGCAGTCCTACTCTGTAGCACATGGGGTCACCATGAGTCGGAATTGTCTCTGTGGCAACAGATTTACCCTCAATAGAAGTCTGTCTTCAACACAGAAACAACAATATTTATGAGGACTAAGTACAAACTGAAGATCTGTGAATGCATTATAGACATATTATTCATCACTTAATTAAAGGAATCCTGCATTTTTCTAAATAAAACAAAAATTCTTAAGTTTTAAAAAAGTAAGTGTGAAAAATCATAATTTATCTTTCTAGAATGTTTAGACTATCAAATTTAAGTTTTCCTAAGATTTATCCTTTTAAGAAGGGTGGGAGGTATAGTATAACAACAAATTCCTTTGCCTCACAGTTGTTATTCACTTTGCCTGAAAATGCAACAAGGTCTGACCAATAAAAGGAGAAGGAGCCCTGATGGTGCAATTGTTAAGCGCTTGACTGCTAACCAAAAGGTTGGCGGTTCGAACCCACCCAGAGGCTCTGTGGGAGAAAAAATCTGGCAGTATGCTCCCAGGGATTATAGACAAGGAAACCCTATGAGGCAGTTCTTTTCTGTCATATAGGGTTGCTGTGCATCAGCATCAACTCGCTAGCACATGGCAGCAAGGTGACACAGGATGGCTTGGTGGACAAGTTGCAAAGGATCATGAGCAGTGGTGGGACTAGACTTTGGCTTCAATGTGCATGTGATGAGTTCATCTAGTGTTGGTACGGTGTCACCAGAAGCAGCTTTCTGGATTGCTTTTGTAATTTTACAGACTCTTGTACTCTGCATATTTATCTAATGACTCCCATTTGTTTGTGTTTCTATACCCTGTTTGTCTACCACTGAGCATGATATATGTGTCTTCGTCTGTAGAATTCTGGTATGGAACTAAAAATGGGAAAATCACAAACTTTTGCAGTTGACTAATACAAAAATTAAAATGAGGAAACCCTAATTTTGAAAGCCCTGTGTCTATAGATCAACAGTGTCTAGCTGTCTGTCTAAATTGAAAGGGATAAATAAACATAATGTTGTTTCTTTTCTAGGGAGGGACAATCATCGGCAGTGCACGTTGCCAAGCATTTCGTACTCGGGAAGGTCGCTTAAAAGCTGCCCATAACTTGATTCAGCTGGGAATTACGAATCTGTGTGTGATTGGTGGGGATGGAAGCTTAACAGGGGCCAATATCTTCCGGGAGGAATGGAGTGGACTGCTGGAAGAGTTGGCCCAAAGTGGTACATTTCTGCTTTAGCAGTGATGGTCTCGTTATTTTCTGTTTGCTTTCATTTCTCTTCCCTTGCCTTCAGAGAGCTTTTGAATTCATATATTTTTTTCTTTTATCCACAGCAGAAGTGTTTGTGGTGGTTGTTGCTTTTGTTATCACTGCAGATCTTACAATTCACCACCTCAAGACTTAAGTTTGTGCCTAAATAACGTTAATAATGAGAATGAGAATCATATGCATTTAATCTTACTGTGTGCCAGACACTTTTCTAACGCTTTATGTAGATAATTTTATGTAATCCTCACAGCAGCTGTCTGAGATGGCTTTTTTGTTTATCCCCATTTTACAAATGAGGAATCAGAGGCCCTGGCTGAAGTCATACAACTCTAAGTGTTGAGCCAGGATTCTCATGAGCAGTGGAACTCCAGTCTGCACCTTTCGTCTTTATATTTCCAGCACACTAGTGTCTTTAAGCTTAAGTTGTTACAGGACTTTAATTTAGATGATAATTGTCTGCTGTTATGCCATACTGTATCATCTTTGAAACTACGTAAGGATTTCTAAGATTCCTATGTATACCATAGTTTTTAATCTTTTAAAATTGTTGTTATAAAATATGACCCATGAAAGTGTCTTGTTTGTACTAATACCAAATTTATGAACAACTGAAACTTGAAATAAACCAGTTATCCCCAAATTTTGTAAAACATATTTAGGGAATGAAGAATGGCTGTCAAATTGTAACCAGCAAGGGCGTAACAGTATTTTCTTGTCCGTCGTCTTCTGGGCCAACGTGGGTTCGTTGGTACCATGGACGTGGAATAGTCATCATGAGTTCCAGACCTAAGGTTCACTCCCACTTTTGATTTGATCATTTGCTTATTCTAATTTAATATATGCAGACCTGCCCAATTCCAGTCTGTATTTCGTCTGAGTGCTAAGTAGACACGTACTGACTGACTAGCTCCCACGGTTCTGTAAGAAATCAAATATTAAGATTATATGATATTCTTAAGTATTTAATTCTATAATTGTAACATATCCCTATCCAGAGGCATGATGTTCTGTGAAGTTGCTGCCAGATAAAATTCTGATTTTATCCATGGATTGCAACCTGTGGATCCATTTCTTCCTCCCTCCCTCCCTCCTTCCTCCCTCACTGTCTTTCTTCCTTCCTAAAATTAAGTGTTCTTGTCCAAGTATCAAATTACATCTCATGTTTTATGTGATTACTTTCACCTTTGTCTGTCTTTTATTTCCTTAAATATACAGAATTACATTGTATATAATTCCAAGAAAATAAAATAGCAAATAACAATTAGAAAAATAATTTAGAATAATTGATATTGTTTACCACTGTTCATTGTTTTCAGTCCTAGTTGTGTGCCCATAGAAGCAGTGACTATTACCAGTCATGAAGTGCATTATTAATAGTTTTGTCTTTCAATGCAGGCAAGATTGATTCAGATGCTGTGAAGACGTATGCGTACCTCAACATTGTGGGCATGGTGGGCTCCATCGACAACGACTTCTGTGGGACAGACATGACCATCGGCACGGACTCAGCTCTGCACAGGATTATTGAAGTTATTGATGCCATCATGACCACGGCACAGAGGTGAAGGGACTTAGAAAAGTCAGTGGGAAGTAGACATGGGCAGGTGATGTGCTAAGGCTTAAATCTATCGGCTCAACTTCCAAAATTTTAGAATGTTCCACAGATGAGTATTCTGGTACAAATCTTGTAATTTGAGTATTAGAAACCATTACAAGAAAATTGTTCTCAGGCTTATTTTTTTATTTTTAATTTTAAAACTTGCATTTTTTTTCTGATCATAAGAGTAAAACCTGTTCATTGGAGAAAAATTGAAAAGCAGAAGAAAACAAAATACTTATTATCTAAAGTCTTGCCCAAAGGTCTCCTGAAGCAGTATCAAAAAGTAGAAACTATGGTGGCACAGTGGTTAAGTACATGACTGCTAACTGAATGGTTGGTGGTTCGAACCCACCAGCCACCCTGTGGGAGGAAGATGTGGCAATCTGCTTCTGTAAAGATTTCTACCTTGGAAACCCTATAGGGCAGTTCTGCTCTATCCTGTAGGGTTGCTAGGAGTCTGAGTTGATTCCACGGCAGTGGGATGGCTACTTATTGGGAATGTGTGTAAGCCTTTCCTTATTGTTATATTTCTAACCTATAGATTTACAAAAATGTAGATAAATCAGTTGAATTTTATCAAAGGTGATATGGATTTGTGACAAAACCATCACCAAAACCACTTGCTGTTGAGTTGATTCCAACTCTTGGCAACCCCATGTGTGTCAGAGTAGAACTCTGCTCCATAGGGTTTTCAATGGCTAATTTTTCAGAAGTGAATCACCAGGCCTTTCTTGCAGGGCATCTTTGGGTAGACTTGAATCTCTAACCTTTTGGTTATCAGTCAAATACATTAATTGTTTGCATCAACCAGGGACACCTGTGTAGTATTCTGGAGTTTTTAAAGTACTTTTCAAAAATCTGTGTGAAATAGTAAATAGAGCAAATGTCTCACATTGTATTGATAAGGAACTTGAGACTTGGAAGGTACCCAGATTGTAAGATGTCTTGATTTCTTTATTTTTCCCATTCCACAATAGTACTTCATTGGACTGCTTCAGCCCAATAACATACAAACTACGTTGCCCTCCTGAAATGCCATCGGAAACCACATGATTTTGTTAGTGTTTGAAGGATTGCTTATAGTAATTAGATTTTTCTGTTCCATGGAAAGACACAGTTGTTGGAAAAGACTGAGTTGACTTTCTACTCACACATTTGCTGTTGGTTACATCCAGCCCGTTGTTCTTAACGTGAGAAGTAGCTGGCTTTGCCCAATATAGTCATTGCCTCAGAAAGAGTGTAGAAAGGTGTCCTGTCAGTATCTATTATGTCTTAAAGCACAAGCAAATACATATTGTAAAATCTGTACCTAGAAGTGCACTCGCTGCTGAGGCCCCTTTACTCACAAAGTTAGAAGTGGCTATTTGAATAGCATCTGCTTTTGTAGAAAATGGATCATTTTTTGGAAGTTTAACTACCTGCCATAATTATGAAATAATGTTACTGTCTAACTTGGCTGTCAAAGTATGTTTCTCTTTGCTTTTTTATGCTGGTCACAGTGTTAGTAAGTGTATGCTACCTTGTGTCTTGTTTTCCAGCCACCAGAGGACCTTTGTTCTGGAGGTTATGGGGAGACACTGTGGGTATGTATTTGCTGAAGCATTTCAGAATGAAAGTAAACTTAGCAATCATCTCCTCCTGAGCCCTCTACTTCCAAACCGTTGATGTTCTCGTGGAGAATTCATGGGGGATCCAGAACACGAACCCAAGTTTTCTGATGCATAATCCAGTGTTATTTCTGCTGAAATCTAAGCTTTGGGTTCCCAACAGTAAACGTACAAGAAGGTGGATCCTCGATTTATTGATCTTTCTTGTTATTTCCAAATAGATATCTAGCCCTGGTTAGTGCCTTGGCCTGTGGTGCAGATTGGGTATTTCTTCCTGAATCCCCCCCAGAAGAACGCTGGGAGGAAAATATGTGCGTTAAACTCTCAGAGGTAATTTCACATCTTACTTCTACTTATTACAAATTATTCTAACTGGATTGCTTTCATCATGATTTTTTTTTTTTTTTTTTTTTGTGCATTAGGTGAAAGTTTACAGTTCAAGTTAATTTCTCATACAAAAATTTATGCATATATTATTATGTGGCCCTAGTTGCAATCCCTATACTGTGACAGCATATCCCCCTGTCCACCCTGGGTTTCCCGTGTCCATTCACCCAGCTCCTATCCCTTTCTGCCTTCTGATCCTGCCTCTGGACAGGAGCTGCCTGTTTAGTCTCCTGTATCTACTCTTCACAATTATTATTTTATGTTTTATAGTCCAGTCTAATCTTTGTCTGAAGAGTTGGCTTCGGGAAAGGTTTTAGTTCTGGGTTAACAGAGCATCTGGGGGCCGTGTCTTCTGGGGTTCCTCTAGTCTCAGTCAGACCATTAAGTTTGGTCTTTTTACATGAATTTGAGTTCTGCACCATTCTTTTCTCCTGCTCCGTCAGGGACTCACTGCTGTGTTCCCTGTCAGGGCAGTCATTGGTCGTAGCTGGGCACCATCTAGTTCTTCTGGTCTCAGGCTGATGGAGTCTCTGGTTTATGTGGCCCTTTTGTCTCTTGGGCTAATATTTTCCTTGGTATTTGCTGTTCTTCATTCTTCTTTGTCCAGGTGGGTTGGGACCAATTGATGCATCTTAGATGGCTGCTCACAAGCCTTTAAGACCCCAGACGCCACACACCAAAGTGGGGTGTAGAACATTTTCTTGATAAACTTTGTTATACCAATTGACCTAGATGTCCCCTGAAACCATGGTCCCCATACCCCTGCTCCTGCTACTCTGTCCCTTGAAGTGTTTGGTTGTGTTCAGGAAACTTCTCTTTTGGTTTAGCCCAGTTGTGCTGACTTCCCTTGTATTGCCTGCTGTCCTTCCCTTCACCTAAGATAATTCTTGTCTACTGTCTAGTTAGTGAATTCCCCTCTTCCTCCCTCCCCAGCCATCAAAGAATGTTTTCTTCTGTGTTTAAACCTTTTCTTGAGTTCTTAAAATGGTGGTCTCATACAATATTTGTCCTTTTGCGACTGACTAATTTCACTCAGTATAATGCCTTCCAGATTCATCCATGTTGTGTTTCCGGATTCATCATTGTTCTTTATCGTTACGTACTATTCCATTGTGTGAATACACCATAATTTGTTTATCCATTTGTCTGTTGATAGGCACCTAGGTTGTTTCCATCTTTTTGCTATGGTGAACAGTGCTGCAATGAAAATGGGTGTGCATATATCAATCCGTGTGACGGCTCTTATTTCTCTGGGATATATTCCAAGAAGTGGGATTCCTGGATCCAGTGGTACTTCTATTTCTAGCTTTTCAAGGAAGTGCCAGATTGATTTCCAAAGTGGTTATAGCATTTTACATTCCCACCAACAGTGTATAAGTGTTCCAGTCTCTCCACAACCTCTCCAACCTTTATTATTTTGTGTTGTTGAGATTAATGCTAGCCTTGTTGAGGCGAGATGGTATCTCATTGTAGTTTTGATTTGCATTTCTGTAACGGATAATGATTGTGAGCATTTCCTCATGTATGTGTTAGCCGCCTGAATGTCTTCTTCAGTGAAGTGCTGGTTCATATCCTTTGCCCATTTTTTAATTGGGTTATTTGTCTTTTGGTTGTTGAAGTGTTACAGTATCTTGTAGGTTTTAGAGATTAGACCCTGATCGGATATGTCGTAGCCAAAAATTTTTCCTAGTCTGTGGGTTGTCTTTTTACTCTTTTGGTGAAGTCTTTTGAGGAGCATACGTGTTCAATTTTTAGGGGCTCCCAGTTATCTACTTTCTCTTCTGGTGTTTGTGCATTGTTAGTTATGGTTTGTATTCTGTTTATGCCATGCATTAGGGTTCCTAGCGTTGTCCCTGTTTTTTCTTCCATGATCTTTATCGTTTTAGATTTTATATTTAGGTCTTTGATCCATTTTGAGTTAGTTTTTGTACATGGTGTGAGATATGGGTCTTGTTTCATTTTTTTGCAGATGGATATCCAGTTATGCCAGCACCATTTGTTAAATAGTCTGTCTTTTCTCTATTTAATGGACTTTGGGCCTTTGTCAAATATCAACTGCTCATAGGCGGATGAATTTATGTCTGGATTCTCAATTCTATTCCATTTATCTATGTATCTGTTGTTGTACCAGTACCAGGCTGTTCTGACTACTGTGGCGCTATAATAGGTTCTGAAATCAGGTGATGTAAGGCCTCCCGCTTTATTCTTCTTCAATAATGCTTTACTTATCCAGGACCTCTTCCCTTTCCGTATGAAGCTGGTGATTTGTTTCTCCATCTCTTTAAAAAATGCCATTGGAATTTAGATTGGGATTGCATTGTATCTGTAGATCACTTTGGGTAGAAGTGACATTTTCACAATGTTGCATCTTCCTATCCATGAGCAAGGTATGTTTTCCCACTTATGTAGGTCTCTTTTGGTTTCTTGCAGTAGTGTCTTGTAGTTCTTTGTATAGCTCTTTTATGTCTCTGGTAAGATTTGTTCCTAAGTATTTTATCTTCTTGGGGGCTATTGTAAATGGTATTGATTGGTGATTTCCTCTTTGAAGTTCTCTTTGTTGGTATAGAGGAATCCAACTGATTTTTGTGTGTTTATCTTATATCCTGATACTTTGCTGAAATCTTCTATAAGTTCTAGTAGTTTTCTTGTGGATTCTTTGGGGTTTTCTGTGTTTAAGATCATATCATCTGCAAATACAGATACTTTTACTTCTTCCCTACCAATTTGGATGCCTTTTATTTCTTTTTCTTGCCTTATTGCTCTGGCTAGGACCTCCAACACAATGTTGAATAAGAGTCGTGATAAAGGGCACCCTTGTCGGGTTCCCGTTCTCAAGGAGAATGCTTTCAGAGTGTCTCCATTTAGGATGATGTTGGCTGTTGGCTTTGTATAAATGCCCTTAATTATGTTGAGGAATTTCCCATCTATTCCTATTTTGCTGAGAGTTTTTGTCGTGAATGGGTGTTAGACTTTGTCAAATCCCTTTTATGCATCAATTGATAAGATCATGTGGTTCTTTTGTTTTCTTTATGTGATGGATTACAGTGATTGTTTTTCTAATGTTGAACTGTCGCTGCATACCTGATTATGAATTCCACTTGATCATGGTGAATGAATTATTCTTTTGATATGTTGTTGAATTCTATTGGCTAGAATTTTTTGAGGATTTTTGTGTCTGTTCATGGGGGATATTTGTCTGTAATTTTCTTTTTCTGTGGTGTCTTTTCCTGGTTTTGGTGTCAGGGTTATGCTGGCTTCATAGAATGAATTTGGGAGTATTCCATCTTTTTCTTTGCTCTGAAATACCTTTAGTAGTAGTGGTGTTAACTCTTCTCTGAAAGTTCAGTAGAATTCTCCAGTGATGATGTCAGGGCGAGGGCTTTTTTTTTTTTTTTTTGTAGTTGGGAGTTTTTTAAATTACCTCTTCAATCTCTTCTTTTGTTATAGGTTTATTTAGTTGTTCTACCTCTGTTTATGTTAGTTTAGGTCGGTAGTGTGTTTCTAGAAATTTGTCCATTTCCTCTAGGTTTTCAAATTTGTTGGAGTACAGTTTATCATAGTATGCTGTTATGATTCTTTTAATTTCACTTGGGTCTGTTGTAATATCACCCATCTCATTTCTTGTTCAGGTTATTTGCTTCCTCTCCTGTTTTTGTTTTGTCAGTTTGGCGAGTAGTTTATTGAATGATTTTGTTGATCTTTTGAAAGAACCAGCTTTTGGTCTTGTTAACTCTTTCAATTGTTTTTCTATTCTCTATTTCATTTATTTCTGCTCTAATTTTTATTGTTTCCTTTCTTCTGGTGCCTGAGGGCTTCTTTTGCTGCTCTCTGTCTCTTGGAGTTTTAGGATTAATGTTTTAATTTTGGCCCTTCTTTTTGGATGTGTGCATTTATTGCTATAAATTGACTTCTGAGCACTGCTTTTGCTGTGTCCCAAAGGTTCTGGTAGGATATGTTTTCATTCTCATTTGATTTTGTGAATTTCTTTAGTCCATCCTTGAGTTCTTCTATAACCCGGTAGTTTTTGAGCAAGCTGTTGTTCAGTTTCCGTGTATTTAATTTCTTTTCCTTGCTTTTTCTGTTACTATTTTCTACTTTTGTGGCTTTATGGTCAGAAAAGATACTTTGTAATATTTCTATGTTTTGGATTCTGTTAAGGCTTGCTTTGCAGCCTAGTATGTGGTCTATTCTGGAGAATATTCCATGTGTGTTGGAATAGAATGTGTACTTGGCTGCTGTTGGGTGGAGTGTTCTATATATGTCTATGAGATCAAGTTAGTTGATTGTGGCATTTAGATCTTCCATGTCTTTATTGAGCTTTTTTCTGGATGTGTTCTTCACTGAGCTTTAATCATGATTTTTAATGGCTTTTAGAATTTTGAATTTGGATGGTTTGAAACAAGTTTTCTGATTCTAAAATGAATTCAAGTTCGTGTTTCATATGATCTTCATATGTTGACTATTCATGTACCTATCTACTTGCTAATCTTGCAAATTGTATTGCAACAGAGAAACATCTAAAACACACTATGTGTGCACGCACACATGTACATGTATGTATGTATAGTCTTACCTGCAAATCTTTGTAGATTTTAGACTTTATATACTGCAATGTCAGAAATGACGAGGAGAAAGGAAATGTTGAGGTCCGCCCCTTCAAATGTTTACAGAGTAGGACTGATGATTTGTACTAACTTCTATGTGAAAGGAAGGATCCCTGGTGGCAGAGTGGTTAAAGCACTCAGATGCTAACCAAAAGGTCAGTGGTTCAAACCTACCAGCCTCTCCATGGGAGAAAGATGTGGCAGTCTGCTTCCATAAAGATTTATAGTCTTGGAAACCTTATAGGGCAGTTCTACTCTCTCCTATAGGATTGCTCTGAGTTGAAATTTATTTGATGGTAGTGGGTTTAATTTTTTGTTTTTATATGAAAGGTTGGTGGTTTGAACCCCTCCAGTGGCTGTGTGAGAGAGATGGCGATCTGCTCCTGTAAAAGATTATAGCCTAAAAAATCCGATAGGGCAGAACTCTGTCACATAGGGTCACTATGAGTCGAAAATAGACTCAATGGCACCTAACAACAATAACAATAATATGTGAAAATAGTTGATATTGTTATATCTGTAATTTATTTGTATTGATCATTAATCTAACACTGCAAGAATTTTTTAAAATATTAGCCAGAAAAATTGACTTGGGAAACAAGGCCCCAGAGCATCTCCAAAAGCTTATGTGTTTGTATTACATGACCCTGAGCCTGGGGCAAGCTCAAGTCACTACTGACACTAGGATTCACTGGTCCCCACAATTACCTTCAAAATTTTTGTAGGAGGTTCTTTCATTTGGGACTTTATTAAAAAAGCAAAAACAAAAACACATTAACTGAGAATGACTAAATTTTCATTACAGAATATGGTTGCTATGTTCATTTTAACGTATAGCTAAATGACTGCTGTATATATGCATGGTAGAGTAGCAGCAGCAACCACAGATATTTCAGCAGTGAGCATCTGGCTATTAATGTTCAGTGACTGCTGCCTAAACACCTCTGTTCTGGTCTTTGTATTCTTTCACATTTCCTTTTTTGTGTCCCATCTGTCTTCTTCCCATGTCGGTATGTAATATTACCTTAATAGAGTCAGTTGGGGTATAATAGTAATTGCAGAGAATTCTTGGCCTAAAAATATTAGTGAGTTGGTGGGAAGGATATAGGGAAAGATGACAAGAACCTCTGGCTTTGTAAGGAGATTAGAAGTGTGGTTTGCTTGTAGAGACTTAATGGGAAAATTCTGGTCTTGTGTTCACTCCTATCCTGTGGATCATTGTCAAAAACCACATAGGCATACCCTTCACCCCCCAGAGCTGATTAGGGTATTGATTTTTAATCTGTTTTGTAGTATAATGTAATCTACCAGATATCCACAGACCTTTTCCATTTACTCTGTCCAGTAATCCTTACCCTCCCTACACTCATCCCTCATTCCGCATCCCATCTACTTACCCAAAAGTACTTTTTACTTTCATCTCATATTATTGGGAGTACTAGTTGTGAAGTTAAAGTCCCTGAGTGGCACAAATTGTTCGTGCTCAACTGCTAACCTAAAGGCTGGTGGCTTGAACCTATCCAGCATTACTGCAAAAGAGAAGGCCAGGTGATCTGCTTCCATAAAGATTACAGCCAAGAAAACCCTATGGAGCAGTTATACTCTGCACACATGGGGTCACCACGAGTCAGAATCAACCAATGGCAACTAACAACAGCTTAGAATCCCATGGGCAAGAGATTTGGTTGCTATGCAATGCATACACTGCCCTTGTTTTCTGAGGGAGGTTAGGTTTCTAGCAGGGCTTCCACCTGTAATTTTTCCTGTTCTGGTTGTCATTCAGGTTCACCCAAATTTTAAAAATTCAGGTCTGTTCCGATTTTGCTTACTAGGCCATGACTGAACCCAGAAGATTCAGTTAAAAGCCCTGGTTTTTAAGAATGGTTTAAGAATTTGAGGATTTTGATTTTCTGTTTCCTTAGAACCGTGCTCGAAAGAAAAGGCTGAACATTATCATTGTGGCTGAAGGAGCTATTGATTCCCAAAATAAACCTATTACATCTGAGAAAATCAAGGATGTAAGTGTATATAATTTCTTACTTTTACTCTGTTACCTACCTGGAAATATGAGATATTAACGCTATTGACAGGATTTTGGTTTAGAATATTGCATTATTTTAAAAAAAAAAATTCTTCTTGATATTTAAAAATATCTTCCTAATGAATCATCACATTAGTGGAATGAGAAACATATAGCTGAGACTTCTGGAGAATCAAGGCTTCTTGCCTTCTGTTGGTAATATTCCTAAGGGCTACATGAGCTCCCCCGACCAAAATAGAGGAAACACAGTAGAATAGCGAGTTGTGTTCTTTGTAATAGAAAGTTCTAGCTCTTAAACATCTACTGCTCTGAGAACGAGGAGGATTAACCCTCTGGCTGCTGGGCCCCAGGAGTCTCTATTTGTGGCAGTAAAAAAGGTGGTGTCTGCCCTATTTCCGTCCTTTTGAACTGGAGGAGCAGCTGAGCATATTCTTACCCACAAAGAAAGCCACTGTGTTACTGAATCATTGCCTTACTCATGGTCCTGAAGTGAGAACAGACAATAGGTTTTTGTTGCTGAAGGACAGGCGCGTGCTCATCTAGACAGGACTGTTAGTGTTATCCGGCCAACTCTCCCTGGTTGCAGAGGGGACTAGACACACTGAGGCACTAGACACTTGAAGAGCAGGACAGACTCTGGTTGAAGCTGCAGGCCAGGGCAAAAGAGCTGTCAGCTTGGCTTTGCATGTTGCTTTCTCTATTATGTTTAGTCACGGTCAGCTGTTGAGCAAAAAAATGTATTTTATGTATTCCAATACCAGCTGATGGCTTGAATATTAAAACATTGAAAGATACCTGCCAGTAAGATATCTGCCAAGAAGATACCTGCCAAGAAGTAATCAATAAAACCAAGGCAGGATTTTCTTTCCCACTTCGTTGGAGTCCAGATTAAGCCATGCGATATTAGACCAAGAAGGAACAGTAAAATTCGTGGTTCAAGCCCACTGTTTTTATACAAGGGGTAAACCCGGTGCTAGAGAAGTTAGGTGCTCTATCCTGTCAGCCAGCTAGCATTCAGGAGGGCTCAGGACTGAGGCGCAGAACACCTGGGTTTTAGTAGACCACGCCCTTCAAATCACAGCTATATAAATTTAAGGTGATTCCAGAGATATATTTATAGAGTATTAGTAACACTTTAAATATAAGCTATAGAAATAGTTTTCTCTTTTAGTCGTCTTACTAATGTTCATTTGCTACATGGGAGAAAAAGGCTTTATTTGATATTAAAAGCATTCTCTTAAAAAATAAATTTCAGTTAGCTGTTATACTTTCCTTAGGAAGTAAAATTTAAACATTATAATACTTTCATTTAGATCTGAAGAAAGAGTAGCAAAATTGTTTCTCAGTATGCAGTGCCTATTACCAAATATAATTTGATATGCCTGTGTTATGGTTCTGCACCTCCTAATGGAAATATTTTTCTACAGTTAGTAGTTAAGCAGCTGGGGTACGACACTCGGGTGACAATACTTGGACACGTGCAAAGAGGAGGAACTCCATCAGCTTTTGACAGGATTTTGGTAAGTAAATGTGTAGATTATCAAACATTTTCACAAGGTCTTTCTAGGAAAGTAATATTCCTGGAAATTAAAAAAAAAAGAGTACAAAGGCTGATGACAATGAACAGAGCCAGCTGGTAAAAAGTATCTATGTCGACCACAGTGAGCGGTTCATGCCTGAAGCTAGTAGTAGCCCATGTTTTTATTTTAAATATCCTTTCAAGACTGTTGCCATGTAACTGTTCCAGGCCTAAAGCCCCATAAACACTAGCACATGGCACGTGAGGTGAAAAGTTTTATGTGCCTCCTGTTGTGGATGATGGGCCTCCAGGAAGAACAGCCCAGAGAGCAGAAAGGCAGTGCTCGAAGTGTTAGCTTCTAAAAATGTATCCACAGGGACAACAGAAATCCAGAGTCTAGATTTTCAGCTTTTTTTTTTTTTTTTAATATTTTCTGCTCATCGTATATCTCTACCCTTCCTTTCCACTCGTCATCTTGACCAATTCTTACCAGAATCGTAATCTCTTTGAGAAAGAGACCAAAAAATAAAACCTCATTGCTGTCGAGTTGATTTCTACTCATAGCGACCATATAGGACGGAAAAGAACTGTCCCACAGGGTTTTCCAAGGAGCGGCCGGTAGATTCGAACTGCCAGCCTTTTGGTTACCAGCCTGAGCTCTTAACCACTTTGCCACCAGAGAGATGTATTAAATGTAAATGGCAAGTAATAGCCAGAAAGTGGAAACAACCCAAGTGTCCTTCAACAGATAAATGGATAAACAAAATGTGGTATAGCTGTACAATGAACTATTATTCAGCCATAAAGAGAAATGAAGTTCTGATACATACCAGCACATGGATGAGCCTTGAAAACATTATGCTGAGTGAAATAAGCCAGACACAAAGGGACACATTATATGATGCCGTTTTTATGAAGTATCTAGAATTGGCAGATCCATCCAGACCAAAGAATATTAGTGGTTACCTGGGGCTGGGGGAGGGAGGAATGAGGAGTAGAAAAAAATAAAAAAATAAAAGCAAGGGAAAAACAACAACAAAAAAAAACAACCCCCAACAAAGAAAAGTCCTGGACCAGATAGATTCACCAGGAATTCTACCAGATATTCTTGAGCTCTTCTATAAAGTAGAAGAGGAGAAAACACTTTCCTAACTCTTTCTATGAGACTAGTGTTACCCTGATACCAAATGAGACAAAGATACCACAAGAAAACTGCAGACCAGTATCCCTCATGAATAGAGATGCAAGAATTCTCAATAAAATACTAGCAAACTGAGTCCAACAGCATATTAAAGGATTGTACACCATCACAAAAAAAAAAGAAAAAAAGAAATGGTAAGGAGTATGAGTACCTAATTGAGACTGTTCTACAGAACGGAAAGAAAGTTGAAAATGGAAGAGTTTAAAATGCAGTTTGGGCCCTTCTGAACAATGTGGTACGAAGGCTTATACTCGAGGCTGCATCTGTGTGGGAGCACACCGGTTGGTCTCCTAGAGCAAAGAATGCTGCCCTACTTAGAGCATTGTGCTATCTTTGGTAACTATAAATTTCCTTTCCAGGCCAGTCGCATGGGGGTGGAGGCTGTCATCGCCCTTCTTGAAGCGACCCCAGAGATCCCAGCCTGTGTGGTGTCCCTGAGTGGAAACCACGCGGTGCGCCTGCCACTGATGGAGTGTGTGCAGATGGTGAGTGAACCCTGGCTGCGGGCAGCTGGCAGCCTGGCTCATCGACTACTAAGAGGGCTGTGCGTGGCAAGCTCTGCTTGTGTGTAACGGAGCAGTACGTCGGACCACTTTTGTGTGTTTTGTCTGTTGCTGGTTAGATGGACAGTGAGTTAAATGATTTCTAAGAACAAAAGTAGCTGCCTCCATGGGTGATGGTAACGAGGCTTCGTGTTTTCACCCTTTGTAAAACCTAAACCACTTTATTTTTTTACATTTCTTTCTATTTTTCTCAATTATCATCTCTGTGACCCTTTAGGTCGTAGCTTCCCTGAAAATGAGTCTAGTCTATCAAAAATTAGTGTCCTCTGAGAGTCATCTTGGGGTTATATCAACAAGTCAAAGAAGATTTAGGTGTGGCGGTGCAGGAAAATGTTTGCTGCCAAATTCCCTAAGGAATAGGGTGTGACACTGTTAGACGACTCCAGGCTTCAGCTCTTCCTGTCTTCCTGTCCCCAAGGACATTCAGATCTGTAATGTGACAGTTGGAATGGTGAATTCAGGTGATATTCTGAGATGTACCCACTTCTGTAGCCATGGGAGTGGGTGTGCAAATGGACTTTGAAAATGATTTAGAATTTTCCAGTTGTTCATCGTATCAGGTGACAGTGGAGTTGCATTAGAGATAACTTGTATATTTTGCATTTGTTTCAAACTTTTCAAAGTTTATTCAAGACCGTCATTTTACGTGCTCTTTCCAATGACTGATGTATATATATTTTATACCAGACACAGAGAAGTAATTAATTAAACCGGGGGACTTGTTAAAACTAATAGTCTTAGAAACATAATTTCCAAAAGCCTGTGGAAGTGAATAAAGCTTTTGTGTGCGTGTGTGTGTGAGAGAGGGAGAGGAAGAGAGAGAGAAAGAGAAAAGGCTTAAAGGGATTAGAACATTGACTTATGTGTCTGTTAGTTTAGAAACAAAAATGTGTTTGGTATCGTTTGACTTGTCCCTCAGATGACCATATAGGGATTCTGTGATTAGATTAAATCCATAGAGAACCTTTCAATGAACACCTGCTCTAGTCAGGTGTTTCCTAAGGTCTTTGTATGTTTTTAATAACCACAAACAGCTTTAGAAGCAGGGAGTATTTTTCTTATTTTACAGATGAGGAAATTAAAGTTCAGAAAGAGAAATGACTTGCCCCAGACCCTAAAGTTGGAAAAGAACAGAGGCAGGATTCTAACCCGGGTGTCTGTCTCCAAGTCCAAGTTCTCTGCCCAGCACAGTCCTGCCCCTCCTGGGGCCCGCTCAGGGCCAGGGCACAGAGCTAGGCAGGGACCACATTGACGTCTCCCAAATCCCAGTGAAGTTTTGCTTTGTTTTCCCACTAGACTCAAATCGACAATTTTTCAGAACCCTGTCTGAGAGATCAGTTTGCTGGCTTTGCTCTTATGGAGTGAAATCCTTAGATTTTTAAGACATGCTTAACGTGGCCGTTAACATCAGATTTGCACTGGGCAGTCAGTGGCGGCTTCTCTGTCATCCCTGAGAGGTGAGATGCTTGTTACCAGTTGCAAGCATTTGGATGGAGCTGGCAAGTACTGGTCTAGACTCTCTAATATTTAGGCTGCCAGGCTGGCCCAGGTCCATTTCTGCAGGGGGAACAAGAAATGGAGAGACTAAGCTAGATCTGCGCTGCCCCCCAACCTCATCATTCATGAATGTACTAAACATTAACACATTCTTTCCTTCATTACTTTTTTAAAGACCCAGGATGTGCAAAAGGCAATGGATGAAAGGAAATTTAAAAAGGCTGTACAACTTAGAGGAAGGTGAGTTATTTTAAAGAAAACTATTTTATTAGGAATACATGTTCCTCTAGTAACCAGTTGCCATTGAGTCCACTCATGGTGACCCCATGCATGTCATAGTAGAACTGTATTCTCTAGGGTTTTCAATGGCTGATTTTTCAGAAGTAGATCATCAGCCCTTTCTTTCAAAGCACTTTTGGGTGGACGCAAACCTCCAACCTTTCGGTTAGCAGCCGAGCGCATTAACCCTTTGCTGAGCACATTAACTGCTACACCACCCAGGGACTCCATATCTTCCTCAGTCCTGGCCATTTTGAGTGTGCTTAGAAGTGTGCTTATTCTATTTCAATATATAAAGTTCAAAAATCAAGACAATAAATAGGGCATTGTTTCTGCAGAGTGAAGGCCTAGATGGCTAGTTAAGGAGTAACAGATTTTTTACTTATTTGTATTTTGTAGCGGGCGGCAGGGGGGCGGTGGCAGGGTGAAGAGTTGTTCAGAACTTAGTTGAGATTATAATACAAGGTGACTGTGTTGCTAGCCTTCTGAAAAAGAAACTTATGAGCCACACTATAATGTCTTTTTTCCTTAGCCAATTTCAGAACTAGAAATACATAGTATAGCAGGTAGCTGTGGAGTGTCCCTGCAGAACGTGTGTGATATTCTGTCTTCCGTTTTTCTCGCAGAGCCAAGATACAGAAAGGGCATTCATGGACTGTCTGCTCCTAAGGGAAATGTTGCTCTCTGTGGCTCCTTCTCCCAACCCAAGTTTCCTCTTGTTTTGTCCAGTATTCTAAACTTTCATTCAAAAACCTCCTTCTGTTTTAGGAACTTTGAGAGCAACCT
Organism: Dugong dugon; assembly: GCA_030035585.1. NCBI lineage: Eukaryota > Metazoa > Chordata > Mammalia > Sirenia > Dugongidae > Dugong > Dugong dugon. The sequence goes on from CM057465.1 coordinate 94,831,592, forward strand.
GAACACCTATAAGCGGCTTTGCATCAAGCTTCCAGACTCACAGATTGTGAAGGTGAGTAGTTAGCATAGCATGACCACACTGCTCCCTTTTTCTTTTCAGACCTGCTCCCTGTGCGAAACATCACTTCTGGCTGGTGCACAAACTCTTTTGCCTTTGCACAGCTACCACCTTGTCTTTATTCAGGTCTCGGCTATATGCCATCTTTTGAAAGGTTTTATCTGAACTCTCTAACTGACCCTTCTTATCGTAGTATTTGTCTTCATGTGAAATTATATTAACTCTCTGATTTTCTGGAATCTGCACTCAGTTGTAAGCTTCATGAAGACTTAAGCTTTTTGTCTTTTTGGTTGACAATCGTAGCTCCAGGGTTTACCATGTGAGGGGTACTCTTGGGTGTGCACTAAATATGTACATGAATATCTGCACGGATCCAGTGACACACTACTATTTGCATTGCAGAGCAATTGTAACGTGGGTATTATAAACGTGGGTGCCCCTGCGGCTGGGATGAATGCTGCTGTACGCTCGGCTGTACGAACCGGGATATCTGATGGCCACAGAATGTTCGCTGTCTACGATGGCTTTGATGGATTTTCCAAAGGTCAGGTGAGTCTCATGGGAGGCGCGAGGCTGAAGAATATCCTTAATCTGAGCACCATAGGTAAATCAGTACCTCTAAGAGACCAGCCCCCTAATTAAATGAGGAAATGACTCAAAATACCTACCGACTCTTAAAATTTATGATTTTGTAACATCGTGAATATGGACAGTTTTTTGAGGAACAACTTCTGCTTCAGAGTCCCATTGTAAGTTATGTTCTAGGCCTTCAGATTTAGCTCGGAGTGTAACATACTTTCAAGTTTTCCTGTAAGGCACTAACAAGGCAGGGCCTCTGGAGTTCCGTGGAGGGCTCATAAGCCCGACTCTGCAGCTCGTTAGCTGTGTGCCCTTGAGCACATCTGCTGATGTCTTCCTCTGTTATATGAAAGGAGGAAAACGATACAATTTGCCTCTGAAGGCTGTTGAATAGTTTATTACTGTAGGTAAAGTACATAGTATCTAGCAAACAGTAAGCACTCACTAAAAAACTTTATTAAAATAGTTATCATTTATTAAGTATTATGTATTCTTTGTAAGAGATTTTCATATATTAACCCATTTAGGTCTCGCAGTAAATCTAAAATGTTACCCCATTGGCCATGTGAGGAAAATGGGCCACAGGGTCTTTTATTAGCTTGACAAAGTCCATGTGATATAGGATTTTAAACATGACTGTAAGGCTACAAATCCTGTACTCTTAATCAGGTGCTGTACTGGTTGAAATTATTTATTCATTCTGTTATTCAACAAGTATTTATTGAGTTCCTACTCAATAAATGATATTTATTAAATTAAATACATTTACTGAATTAAATTAATGAGCAAAGCAGACAAAATTCCCTGACTCCACGGAGCTTACATTTTTGGGAGGGAGATGACAGTGAGTCCCGATAAATCATGTAAAATAAGTAGCATGTTAGAGAGCGGTGGGTATGAACTTGACCACGGAGGGAGAGTAGGAGTGTTGTGGGAGTTTGCATGCAGATTCTAAAGATGGACGCTGTTGAGAAGGTGATCTCTGAGTAAAGATTGAAGAGGTGAGCGAATGACTCACGTGGATGTGTGGGGAAGTTCATTCCAGGCAGAGGAAAAAGGCAGTAGGTCCTGAGGTGGGAGGGTTGCTGGTGTTCAGAGACTGGTGAGGGAGCTCATGTAACTGGAGCAGACGGAGAGGGAGGTCGAAGAGGATAAGGGTACAAAGGAAATGAGGACCAGATCATTTAGGGCCTTGGAGGTAATTGTGAGGAATTTGGCATTTATTCTAAATAAGAAGGGAGGGTTTTGAGCATGGGAGTGGCACTTACGTTTTTACAAGATCACTTCCGATTTAATAAAAGGAAGAAGCAAGAAACAGACTAGTTGGGAGGCTTTTATAATAATCTAAGCAAGAGATGATGGTAGCTTGGTCTGTGCTGGTAGCAGTGGAGATGGTAAGAATTAATCAGTGGTCTGAATATATTTTGAAGACAGAGTCCATATCATTTGCTAACAACATATGTGAGTATGAAAAAAGGAGTAAACAATTACTCCATTTCTGGCTTGAGCAAATGGCAGGGTAGAGTTGTTGTTTATTGAGATGGGGAAAATTTGAGCGGTGCTGGCTTGGGAGGAAATATCATGAGCTCAGATTTGGGCATGTTAAATCCAAGATGTCTGTTACACATCCAGTTGGAGGTTTCCAGTAAGCAGATGGATATTTTGTTCTGGTGTTCTGGTAGACATCAACATATAGATAGTATTTAAAACTATGGAACCAGATGAGATCACCAAGGGAGTAGGTGTACCTAGAAAAAAAAGGGGTCCAGAGACAGAGCCCTGAGATGGGGGTGTTCCAATATTAAGAGGTAGAGGAAGAAGAAGAGAAAATAGCACAAGAGACTGAGAATGAGTGGACAGAGAGGTAGGATGTAAATGCTTAATTGAAGTTCTTTAGAGAGACACACATTGGGAAACACTGATGATCTGGATTCTCTCACTTTCCATGCTGGCCACTATGGAAAGGCTCTATATGATGATAAGATAGAGGAGCTGTCTATATCTCAGTGGCAGAGGTAGGACTTGGAGCCAGTCTAATTCTGTCATGAGTGACTATCACTTTCCCCAATTTAAATGATCAATTTAAACTGTTCTTTGCTTTACTTAAAGGAATACTGCCTTCAAAACTAATTTATACAGTTATATGTTTTAATTTTGAGATCTTTTGGATCACACAAAAGTGTGTGTGTTCAAAGGAAAGATTAGTCCTGATGCCTAATGGACCACAAGTACTACAGCCTCTACCAGACTGAGTCCAACACAACTAGATGGTGCCCAACTACCACCACCAACTGCTCTGACAGGGATCACAATAGAGGGTCCTGGACAGAGCTGGAGAAAAATGCAGAACAAAATTCTTTGTTTACTATTTATTATTTTTTTGTGTTATTGTAGTTTGAATGAAGTTTACGTTTCAAGTTAGTCTCCCATACAAAATTTTATACGTACATTGTTATGTGAGCCTAATTGCTCACCCCATTCTGTGACAGCACACTCCTCCTTTCCGTCCCTGATTCCCCATGTCCATTCAACCAGCTCCTAACCCTCTCTGCCTTCCCATCTCACCTCCAGACAGAAGCTGCCCCTTCGGTCTCGTGTATCTACCTGAGTTAAGAGGCACACTCCTCAGGAGTATCACTTTATGCCCCACAGTCCAGTCCAATCGCTGTCTGAAGAGTTGGCCTTGGAAATTGTTTTAATTCTGGGCCAATAGAGAATCCAGGAGCCATGCTTTCAGGGTTCCTCCGGTCTCAGTCACACAATTAAGTCTGGTCTTATTAGAATTTGAGTTCTACACCCCATCTTTCTGCTGCTCCATCAGGGACTGTCTGTTGTGTTACCTGTCAGGGTGGTCATTGGTGGTAGCCGGGCACCATCTAGTTCTTCTGGTCTCAGGCTGATGAAGTCTCTGGTTTATGTGGCCCTTTCTGTCTCTTGGGCTACTACTTTTCTTGTGTCTTCATTCTCCTTTACTCCAGGTGGTTGGGATCAATTGATGCATCTTAGATGGCCACTTGAAGCTTTTAAGACCCCAGACTCCACTCACCAAAGTAGGATGCAGAACATTTTCTTAAAAGCTTTGTTAAGCCAGTTGACCTAGATGTCCCCGGAAAGCATGGTCCCCAGACCCCCGCCCCTGCTACTGTGTCTCTCAAAGTGTTTGATTGTATTCAGGAAACTTCTTAGCTTTGGTTTAGTCTAGTTGTGCTGACTTCCCCTGTAGTGTGTGCTGTCCTTCCCTTTGCCTAAGATGATTCTTGTCTACTATCTAGTTAATAAATAACCCTCACCCTCCCTCCCCACCCTCGTAACCATCAAATGATGTTTTCTTCTGTGTTTAAATCTTTTCATGAGTTCTTGTAATAGTGGTCTTATACAGTATTTGTTCTTCTGTGACTGACTAAATTCACTCAGCATAATAAGTTCCACCGTCCTCCATGTTATACGATGTTTCACGGCTTCATGCTTTTTCTTTATCGTTGTGTAGTATTCCATTGTGTGGATATACCATAATTTGTTTATCCATTCGTCCGTTGATGGGCATGGAGATTGTTTCCATCTTTTTGCTATTGCGAACAGTGCTGCAATGAACATGGATGTGCGTATATTTATTCATGTGACGGCTCTCATTTCTCTAGGATATGTTCCAAGAAGCGGGATAGCTGAATGGTATGGTACTTCTGTTTCTAGCTTTTTAAGGAAGCACCAAATCCATTTCCAAAGTGGTTGTACCATTTTACATTCCCACCAACAGTGTGTAAGTGTTCCAGTCTCTCCACAACATCTCCAGCATTTATTATTTTGTGTTTTTGGATTAGTGCTAACCTTATTGGGGTGAGATGATACCTCATTATAGTTTTGATCTGCATTTCTCTAATGGCTAATGATCGTGAGCATTTCTTCATGTGTCTGTTAGCCACCTGAGTATCTTGTTTGGTGAAGTGCCTGTTCATATCCTTTGCCCATTTTTTAACTGGGTCATTTTTTTTGTTGTTGTTGAGGTTTTGCAGTATCTTGTAGATTTTAGAGATTAGACCCTGATCGGATTTCTCATAGCCAAAATTTTTTTCCCAGTCTATAGGTTGTCTTTTTATTCTTCTGGGGAAGTCTTTTGATGAGCATAAGTGTTTGATTTTTAGGAGCTCCCTTTTATCTAGTCTCTCTTCTGGTGCTTTGTTCATTGTTACTTATGACTCATATTGTGTTTATGCCATGTATTAGGGCTCCTAGAATTGTCCCTATTTTTTCTTCCATGATCTTTATCGTTTTTGATTTTATATTTAAGTCTTTGATCCAGTTTGAGTTAGTTTTTTGTGCACAGTGTGAGGTATGGGTCTTGTTTCAGTTTTTTGCACGTGGATATCCAGTTATGTCAGCACCATTTATTAAAGAGACTATCTTTTCCCCATTAACGGACTTTGGACCTTTGTCAAATATCAGCTGCTCATAGGTGGATGAAGTTATGTCTGGATTTCCAACTCCATTCCATTGGTCTATGTATCTGTTGTTGTACCAATACAAGGCTGTTTTGACTACTGTGGTGGTATAATAGGTTCTAAAATCAGGTAGTGTGAGGCCTCTGACTTTGTTCTTCTTGAGTAATGCTTTATTTATTCAGGGCCTCTTCCCTTTCCATATGAAGTTGGTGATTTGTTTCTCTATCTCATTAAAAAATGTAAGTGGAATTTGGATCGGGATTGCATTGTATCTGTAGATCGCTTTGGGTAAAACTGACATTTTCACTATGTTGAGTCTACTGTCCATGAGCAAGATATGTTTTTCCATTTATGAAGGTGTCTTTTAGTTTTTTGCAGTAGTGTCTTGTAGTTTTCTCTGTATAGATCTTTTATGTCTCTGATTAGATTTTTTCCTAAGTATTTTATCTTCTTGAGGGCTATTGTAAATGGTATTGATTTGGTAATTTCGTCTTCAGCATTCTCTTTGTTGGTGTAAAGGAATCCAACTGATTTTTGTATGTTTATCTTGTATCCTGAAACTTTGCCGAAATCTTCTATTAGTTCCAGTAGTTTTCTTGTGGATTCTTTGTGGTTTTCTATGTATAGGATCATATCATCTGCAAAATAGAGATACTTTGAATTCTTCTCTACCAATTTGGATGCCCTTTATTTCTTTTTCTAGCCTAATTGCTCTGGCTATGACCTCCAGCATAATGTTGAATAAGAGTGGTGATAAAGGGCATCGTTGTCTGGTTCCCGTTCTCAGGGGGAATGCTTTCAAAGTCTCTCCATTTAGGATGATGTTGGCTGTTGGCTTGGTATAAATGCCATTAATTTTATTGAGGAATTTCCCTTCTATTCCTATGTTGTTGAGAGTTTTTATCATGAATGGATGTTGGACTTTGTCGAATGGCTTTTTCTGCATCGATTGATAAGATCATGTGGCTCTTGTCTTTTGTTTTATTTATGTGATGGGCTACATTGATTGTTTTCTAATGTTGAACCATCCCTGCTTACCTGGTATAAATCCCACTTGATCATGGTGAATTATTTTTTTGATATGTTGCTGAATTCTATTGGCTAGAATTTTATTGAGGATTTTTGCATCAACGTTCGTGGGAGATATTGGTCTGTAATTTTTTTTTGTGGTGTCTTTACCTGGTTTTGGTTTCAGGGTTATGCTTGCTTCATAGTATTCCATCCTTTTCTATGCTCTGAAATACCTTTAGTAGAAGTGGTGTTATCTCTTCTCTGAAATTTTGGTAGAATTCTCCAGTGAAGCCATCCGGGCCAGGGTTTTTTGTTGGGAGTTTTTTATTAACCTTTTCAGTCCTTTGTTATGGGTTTATTTAGTTGTTCTACCTCTGTTTGTGTTAATTTAGGTAGATAGAGAATTTCTGGAAATTTGTCCATTTCCTCTAGGTTTTCAAATTTGTTTGAGTATGATTTTTCATAGTATTCTGTTCTGATTCTTTAATTTCAGCTGGTTCTGTTATGATATCACCCGTCTCATTTCTTATACAGGTTATCTGCTTCCTCTCCTGTTTTTCTTTAGTCAGTTTGGCCAATGGTTTATCAATTTTGATGATCTTTTGAAAGAACCAGCTTTTGGACTTGTTAACTCTTTCAATTGTTTTTCTATTCTCTATTTCATTTAATTATGCTCTAATTCTTATTATTTCCTTCCTTCTGGCACCTGAGGGCTTCTTTTGCTGCTCTCTTACTGCTTGTTCCAGTTATAGGTTTAATATTTTGATTATGCCTCTTTGTTCTTTTTGGATATGTGCATTTATTGGTATAAGCTGACCTCTGAGCACTGCTTTTGCTGTGTCCCAAAGTTATGGTAAGATGTGTTTTCATTCTCATTTGATTCCATGAATTTCTTTATTCCATCCTTAGTTTTTTCTATAACCCAGTAGTTTTTGAGCAAGGTGTTGTTCAGTTTCCATGTGTTTGATTTTTTTTTCCTTGCTTTTTGTGTTGTTGATTTCTACTTTTATGGCTTTATGGTCAGAAAAGATGCTTGGTAATATATCAGTGCTTTGGATTTTGTTAAGGCTTGCTTTATGGCTAATATGTGGTCTATTCTGGAGAATGTTCCTTGAGCGTTGGAAAAGAAAGTATACTTGGCTGCTATTGGGTGCAGTGTTCAGTATATGTCTGTGAGATCAAGTTGGTTGATGGTATTAGTATTTAGCTCTTCCGTGTCTTTGTTGAGCTTCTTTCTGGGTGATCTGTCCTTAACTGAGAGTAGTGTGTTGAAGTCTCCTACTACTATTGTGGAGCTGTCTCTCTTTTCAGTGCTGTTAGAGTTTGTTTTATGTATTTTGGAGCCCTGTCATTGGGTGTGTAAATATTTATTGTAGTTATGTCTTCCTGGTGTATTGACCCTTTAATCATTATATAATGCCCGTCCTTATCCTTTGTGGTGGATTTTAAAGTCTGTTTTGTCAGAGATTAATATTGCCATTCCTGTTCTTTTTTGAGTGTTGTTTGCTTGATACATTTTTTTTTTCCATCCTTTGAGTTTTAGCCTGTTTGTGTCTTTAAGTCTAAGATGCATCTCTTGTAGGCAGCATATAGATGAATCATGCTCTTTTATCCAATCTGCCACTCTCTGTCTCTTTATTGGTGCATTTAGTCCATTTACATTCAGCGTAATTATTGATAGGTATGAGTTTAGTGCTGTCATCCTGATGTCTTCTTGTGTGTTGTTCACAGTTTCTTTGTTCCTCTTAATTTTCTGTGCTGAGTCGTTTTTGTTTTTCTTCCATCTTTTTTATTGTTGTTGATTTTGTGTTTCCTGAGTCCTTATATTTTTCTAGTTTATTTTGATTTGTAGGATTGTTAGCTTCCTTTGTGGGTGCCTTAATGTTTACTCCTATTTTTCTAAGTTTATACCAGTCTTTTATTTCTTTATATCACCTTGACTTCTCCATATGAAAAATCTATGTCTGCAATTTTTAAGTCTATCTTTTTTGTTTTAATGTTGTCCTTTTTTTACATATTGATATCTGTTTCCCTATTTTCAATGTTTTAGCTTTGATGTATTTTTGACTTCCCTATCTGAGTCCATATCTAGTTGCTCTGTCCTGTGTTCTAGTCTTGCATTATTATCTGATGTCATTGATTTTCTAACTGGAGGACTCCCTTTAGTATTTCTTGTAATTTTGGTTTGGTTTTTGCAGATTCCCTAAACTTCTGTTTATCTGGAATTGCCCTAATTTTGCCATCATATTTGAGAGACAGTTCTGCTGGATATACAATTCTTGGCTGGCAGTTGTTTTTCTTCAAGGCTTTATATATGTCATGCCATTGCCTTCTTGCCTGCATGGTTTCTGCTGAGTAGTCTGAGCTTATTCTAATTGACTCTCCTTTGTAGATGACTTTTCTTTTATCCCTAGCTGCTCTTAAAATTCTGTCTTTATCTTTGGTTTTGGCAAGTTTGATTATACTATGTCTTGGTGACTTTCTTTTGGGAGCTACCTTATGTGAGGTTCGATAAGCATCGTGGTTAGATATCTTCTCCTCTTTCATGATATCAGGGAAGTTTTCTGTCAACAAGTCAACAATTTTCTCTGTATTTTCTGTCATCTCCCCCTGGTGGAACAGAATTCTAACTCACAAAAAAAAAAAAAAGACCAGACTTACTGGTCTGCCAGAGAGTGGAGAAATCCTGAGCGTATGGCCCCCAGACACCGTTTTAGCTCAGTAATGAAATCCCTCCTGAGGTTCACCCTTCAGCCAAAGATTAGACAGGCGCATAAAACAAAATGAGACTAAATGGGCTCACCAGCCCAGGGGCAAAGATGAGAAGGCAGGAGGAGATAGGAAAGCTGGTGATAGGGAACCCAAGGTCGAGAAGGTGAGAGTGTTGACATGTCGTGGGGTTAGCAACCAGTGTCACAAAACAATATGTGTACTAATTGTTTAATGAGAAGCTAGTTTGTTCTGTAAACCTTCATCTAAAGTACAATAAAAAAAAGTGTGTGTGTTTGTGTGTATGTATGTATATAATTTGAATAATATTTACTTTTTGAAATTGGTTAACATTTTTCTCTCTTTTTTCCAACTTTATTTTTGGTGAAAATATACACAGCAAAACCTGCTCCCATTCTGTAGTTTCTAGACATAACGATTAGCGACATTGGTTAAATTCTTCACATTGTGTCAACATTCTCCTTATTTCTGTTCTAGTTATTTCACTTCCATTTACTTAATCTCCCTGCTTCCCAACCTGCTCATCTGTGCTTTAAATTAGCTGATGACCCTTTGATCTTACATAGATCTTTTTTTTTAAGAAACCCAATACTCAAGAGTGACCATGTTTACTCTTTGGGTTAAACTGCCACTTAGTTTAAAGGTGACTCTAAGGGATAGTTTTAATTCAGTGTATGAAGAGCAACTCAGAGCCATAGACCTGGGGACTCTGCCAGACTTAATAGATCCAATAATTCTGGATTTTTTTTAAGAATTTGAAGTTCTGTTACATATTTTTCTCCCTTTTTATCAGGGTTTCTCTATTATGTTCCTGACAGGGTGTTCAGTAGTGGTAGCTGGGCACCATATAGTTCTTCACGTCTCAAGGTGGAGGAAGCAGTGGATCATGTAGACAGTCTTGTAGAATAGGTTTCCATTCTTAACAAAAATATAATTGACCTAAAAATCTCACCACATCATAGTAATGGCTCTAAGAAGTTACTTAGCTTACCCAAGTTTACCTAGTTAGAAGTTGGCAGAGAAGTTAGTTAATTTACCCAAGATTACATCATTGGAAGTTGGCAGAACTTGGAATTTAAGGCTGGCACTTTCTGATTCCATGTCCCATGCTGATTCTACCCTGCCATGGTGGAAATCCAGCTGGGAATTCTGCCGTTCCTGCCGTGTGTTGATAGTTACATGTGTATCATGCTTAATAGCTTATACAGTATTCCTTTTTTTTGTTTTCTCACTCCCCATCCCGACCTTCCCCCAAGCCCCTGGTAACTACTAGTCTTTTGTCATGATGGATTTGCCTATTATAGATGCTTTATATAAATGGGATCATACAATATGTGTCCTCTTCTGTCTGACTTATTTCACTCAGCATTATGTTTTCAACGTTCATCCATTTTGTAGCAGGTATCAGAACTTCCTTTCTCTTCAGGGCTGAATAATATTCCAGTGTATGTATTTTGTTTATCCATTCATCTGTTGATGGACACTTAAGTTGTTTCCATCTTTTGGCTATAGTGAATAATGCAGCAGTAAACAGTGGTGCACATGTGTTGGTTTGAGTTACTGGCTCCAATTATATAGTATTCTTTTTACACAGTTAAGCTTAATTTGCTTAGCTATTCATCTAAGTTTTTAAGTCTTTTCAGTTTTTAAGGAAAAAAGTTTTCTTTTAATTTTATAGCAATTTAAAGAGCTGTAATTTTAATTTTCTTTTTTGTTTTCTTTCCCAGTGACAGAATCTGGCCAGCTAAACTATCTGTTTAGTACATATGACTAGGGAAGGAGGACCAGTCCAAAATTCAAGGCAGAGATCTTCCTAGAGGCAATGAGAACTTAGTTCCATTGGTGTTCTTAATTAATAGATAAACTTTAGAAGTCAGTTTTCTGTCTAGACTCATTCATCATTGCTAAGAAAACACTTTCATAACTCTTCCCAAATCTTTGCAGGAATGCAGCCTATTCAGGGTACAGAAATCTGAGCTCTTTTAAAAGCTTTCTAATTCCCTTTTCTTTTTTGCTTTAGCTGTTTCATTATGTGTTTGCACGTTAGATAAAAGAAATCGGCTGGACAGATGTTGGAGGTTGGACCGGCCAAGGAGGATCGATTCTTGGAACAAAACGGTAATTTCCAGACATTGACTCTCTGAACTAATCTTAAGGAAGCAGAAAATGCCATACTGTGTAAGTCAGTAGGTGGACATGAATTCTGATTCTTTTGATTTCCTGTAAATAAATTCCTAAGGGAAGTGACACTGGATCAGTTACCTGACGTCACCCCAGAGAGGACCCAGGCAGTGCTTTAAGGAGTTGAGACTGAGCCATGCCATTGAAAGACATGCTGGTGATGAGCACAAGGCCTTGAAAAGAGATAAGGCAGATAATGTGGAAATATTTTCTCCAATAATACCTTATTTCCATTTATTTGAAGAGCAAAATGGCGAGAAAAAAATTAATCCAATTCTAGGTAATATAAATAAGTGGTATTATTGAGCTGTAGTTATCATTCTATTTAAAAATGAGTTCAAACATCATCCATATTTGGTTAGTATTGTTAGGAACAACAGAACTGAGTAGCACTGTTACTTGAGGCTCAGATTTCCATAGGCAAACAAATTACCTGGGTAATTCCAGCAAAAAAACACGTTTTTCTGACTTATAGTAAGCTTCTGTTTTCTAGTATAGCCAGGGGTAGGACATTTTAACAAGAAACCAAACCTGTTGTCATCGAGTTGATTCCTACTCATAGTGACCCTATGGGACAGAGTAGAACTGCTCCACAGGGTTTCCAAGGAGCATCTGGTGGTTTCGAACTGCCAACCTTTTGGTTAGCAGCTGAGCTCTTAACTACTGCACCGCGAGGGCTCCAGTTTTAACATGTTTAATATTAAATTGAATTTGAGTCTTTTAAAAAATATTTTATTATCTCGGGGATAAAAGTATTAACATCAGTCATTATTATATATCACATTTTAATATGAAAGGAAATCATTTTTTGTGTAAATCCTAATGTTTGATTTCATATAAATGATAAATTCTTGTACCAAGGAAATTGTCCCATCCCTTTGTTCTGCTTTGGGCTCAGGGCTACAGATATCTTCCAACTGCTGACAGGAGTTCTGAAGAGCTCTGTGGGGTTCTCCAGAGCCATTTGCTGTCCAGTCTTAGCCAGAGTCCACATTATTGGTGTCCTGGACTGCAAAGCTATACCTAAAAGTAAACTTGTCTGTTCAGTGTGTTTCCTGGGCCTCCTCAGACTGACTACAATTTCCCAGTAGTCTTTGCTATAGAAGGTGACTGGGGGCATTGCTCTTGAGTTAGCTAGAGATGATTAGGATGGCAGCTTTGGCAACATTCTGAAGTAGCTTAAGAAACTCCACCTTGGAAGACTGTGAGGGATTTTGTAGCTAGCTCTCATGTTCACTTGTTTTCTATGATTTGCCAGGCCTGGATTTTTTTGTCCTACAGTTGCTTATAAAGCTAATAAAACTACACTTTATTTCCTTCCATAAGCATAAAAGAAAGATTGAGGGGAGGAGGTGTTGAATGGGGAGTTGGGATGAGATATAGCCAAGTATCATTGGTTCAGTAATCTACTTGTTAACCACATCATCTGAAACAGGTGCTAAAATGGGAGAAGAATAGCAAGTATAGTGGATGTGATTTAAAATGAGACCAGATTGGATGATGTATACGTAAGATATTTGAAAACTGTACATTTCCGTGTAAACAGTTGTTTTTATTTAAAAAATTGCAAGCTATTTTGCTTATTTTTTTCTAATGAGGCAGTAGAAATCTCTTTGGTCGTTTTCCTGTTGTTATTATTATTGTGTGTGCCATCAGGTTGATTCTGACTCATAGTGACCCTACAGGACAGAGTAGAACTGCCCCAAACTCCTAGACAGCTGAAAAGTTTTTTCTAGCTTTCTTTTGATAATACACTCTGTTGGAATTTGATTTCTGGCCATGGCTGCCTTGTATAACCATTTCCTGACATGTTGCTGCTCATGCTGCTCTCCGCCAAACTCCATGGAATGATGAAGGCAGGTAAATCCCTCTGCTCCTGAATGCAACATGTAGCTTGGTCACCAAGGTAGGAGAAGAGGCCTGAGGGAGTAATGTAGCGTCCGTTGGGTTTGTTCACACTATGTCTATCATCAGAATTGTGAAGCTTGTCATCACCTGACCTCACCTCTTGATTTAACTGTTTTTAGTATTCTACCTGGAAAGTATTTGGAGGAGATTGCTGAACAGATGCGTGCTCACAGTATCAACGCTCTATTGATTATTGGTGGATTTGAGGTACATTATTGTTTCTTTGTTAACCTGCTAGTAAGTTAGCTTTGTAGGGATAAATAGTAACCCTGTATGGGCTTCAAACATGCGTAGCTTGCTACTCTTCATGATTTGGGATTGTAGATTTCCAGGCCCAGTTGCCCCAGAATAATTGGAAGTACAGAAGAATAACAGAGTAGCAAGATGGGATATGAGATTTATCCAGTCCCAATAAAGCAGCTTAATCTAGAAGTAAAAACTTGATTCCTTAACTCTGATTCATCTGTTTAGTGAGCTCTGATGTATTTCAAGTCTACAGAAATAATTTTATCTCTTGGATTTGAAGTCCATTGGCTATTTCAAGAGAAAGGTATTGTATGGCAAGATGTTTTGAATCACATATTGGACTGTAGTTCTTGACTTTTTCTGTTTGCTGATGATCAGTCCTATGATAAACCTTAGATTTACTTTAAAGAAAATGTGAGAACCTCAAATAATTGGAATCTTACCAGTGAGGGATTTAGTCTTGCTTATAAATGATAATGTCCTATATTATCCTTTGTGCTTAAAAAATTGCTTATCCTTGTCTTTGGTCTTAATGCTTTTTTATGTTGATTTTTTAGTGGTTCCGTGGTATCCCCACATGTGCCTTGTGTGCTGTGGTAGAAGTGGCTCTCCCATGCCATTTCAATTCCAGTGATGTCCCTTTGTTCCCCTTCCTCTCCTTCCTTGCCCCCACAATTGCACACACTTGTCTGACAGGCCTACCTGGGACTGCTAGAGCTGTCAGCTGCCCGGGAGAAACACGAGGAGTTCTGTGTTCCTATGATTATGGTTCCTGCTACTGTCTCCAACAATGTCCCTGGTTCAGATTTCAGCATTGGTGCAGACACTGCTCTGAACACTATCACTGACGTAAGTCTGTGTGTGCCTGCAAAGCAAACCCCAGCTGTGTAACACTGAGGATGACTGAGCCGCTCTTTTATTCACCAGTGTACTAGAAATCTGCTTTGCGGGATAGGACACAAGTACTCTGAAGGAGATTTTTTTTTTCTCCTAAGAAAAATAAAAAAATGCTCTTCAGGCTCTGAAAATCTTTCTTCTGGTTCCTCAAAGTTTTACATCTCTGTCCCTATGTGGTTGTTAGGATGATGTTTCACTGTTAAGATTCATTAAGTGACAGAGCATTTGGAGCTCAAGAAATAATAGGATTACATTTTTTTGTGATTTGGATAGTCATTAAAATTAGTTCTTTGTTTTGTTTTGTTTGTTTTGCTAAGCTGAAATAACTTAAAGTCTATAACATCTTGCAAATTCTGGTCCAAGGACTTGCCTTAATGTGTAAGGCTGAAGAGAGTATTTTATAATTTAATTTATTGGCCTCAATCCACCATTTGCATTCTTTATACTTTTGATTGCGGCCACATTAACATCATTTTCCCCTGTGCAAATTGGGGATATTATATCTGAAACAATGTTGATGCCGTTTTAGATTTTTGGCTGAAAGGCAATAATAAAAAGAAATGCATTCTTAGTATCTTATTATCCTGTTTGTAAATCACATTTGGTAATGTACATGGGAATTTAAAGATCAGTATCTTAACAGTGCATTTCTTTTTTTTTTTTCAAGGTCTGAAATTTTTCAGTAATTCTCAAGTTTTTATTTTCCTTGTCAGACCTATTTCTTAAGAACATTTTTCTAAAATTTTTTCTTAAACCCTTGACATCAAATTTATTTCTAGTACTGGTAAATAAAACATAATAAAGCTTTTAAAATAAGATTCAAATGGTAATGCTTAGCATTTGTGTGTTGCTTTTCTGAAGTTTCTAAACTTTGAACGATTTCTTTTCTAAATAAACCTGCCCACTGTTTTCATCTTGAGTATCGCTGGAAGCTGTATCTATTTGCAATCACTAACCTCCTACTTGGAGTCCTGGTGGCGAAGTAGTTCAGAGCTCGGCTGCTAACCAAAAGGTCGGCAGTTAGAATATACCAGCTGCTCCTTGGAAACCGTATGGGGCAGTTCTACTCTGTTCTATAGGGTTGCTATGAGTCGGGATCGACTCAACAGCAGCAGGTTTTAACCTTTTACTTAGCAGTTGCTTGTGCTTTTCCATGACTGATATTACCGCTATTCGCTGCGTTCAGACTATTTCAGGCTCTTGATCTATCTTCACATTGAAAATTTAAAAATCACTGTCTATCACCAAATGAAGTCCATCCTTTTTTTTTGAATGCTTTAACTGTATTTTGAATCAGCTTAAGCTGAGCTGGCCGTACAAGCAATTGGAATATTTGTTTTTCCTAATTGTTGTCTAATTAGAACCGATCGATGGGGCGTGGGTGGTAGGGAGATGGGTGGAGAATTTGAAGTTGTTCATTTGCAGTTAATGGGAGCTTTTGCAGATACAGGCAAAGGTTGGTGTTTATGTATCTCCTTGTGATATTGTGATGTGTACTTTCAGTCATGAAGAAAAGACTCACCCGCTTTATAAATTCCAGGCAGCTCTGCTTTTATAAAGAATTCTTTTTCTTTTCCAGATTATGATTATATAATACATGTATATTATAGAAAATTTGAAAACTAAAATATATAGGAAGAAACAATTATACTTAGTTATAATTGAGTCTATGAGTTGGAGTCAGCTTGTTGCTGTTGAGTCGATCAAGACTCATAGTGACCCTGTGGGACGGAGTAGAACCGCCCTGTAGGGTTTCCAAGGCTGCAGTCTTTACGGAAGCAGACTGCCACATCCTTCTTCTGTGGAGCAGCTGGGTTCAAACTGCTGACTTTTTGGTTAGCATCGCTTTTACTTCTCTTACAGAGGGGTTTTGTGGTTTATTATGTGATTTTTAAAAATCCTTTTTTTTTTTGGTAGTACTTTGAGTTTCTCATAGCTAAGTTAACCCATTATAATGTCTGAGAAGAAAAAAGAACAAGTAAGTAGTTCATCATTCACGGTGGCTTCAGGTACATATCGTACAGGGTAAGTAGTTAGCATATATATTCTTAAGTACCGTATTTCTAGGAGCTAAGGAATTAGGTTGTCTTGACGGCATAGTTCTGATCTTGACATTAGAATGTCATAAAAGGCCCTTTTTGGAAACCATGCCGGTGAGGATAATTTAACTCAATATTGTGGTGGCCACCACTGCGTACATTCAGTAACCAGGTAAGGAACAAGAAAACAGATAAGAGTCTTTGTGTATCTTGAAGGTATAGGAATGAAAATATCGACATGGTGTGTAGAAAGTGCAGTTTCTTCCCTTGTTATATTCATGAAAGCAAGGAGGAAGCTGAGTCCTCTGTAGGAGATTTGGATTCGGGTCTGAACTAGCTAGGCTGGCCGTGGGGAAAGGGAGCAGTGTCACCTCCAGGAGTGTGCAGTGAGAGGGGACACTGAGGAATGTGAAAGTGACACCCCAGCTTCTAGGCATGTGGGAGCAAGATTGTTCATGGCCCCTTCTGATATTGTCAGTGGATCAGAAAAGCCTCTTGAGGGACTGCAGACAAGCAGTGAAGTTAACATCAGATCTTCCTTCATCAGGAGCTTAAAACAGGTGTCCCAAACAGGTTAACCTGCAGGCCTTCGGCCAAAGGCCACTCCTTACAATCTTATTTCTGGGATCTCTATTTACGGACCTGCTTGGCCCCTAAAGGCATTCAGGTTTACAGTCCTTGCACATTTCCCAGTTTATTTTCTAGGATCCACTGGTTCCTTTTGTTCAGATAGTTCTGCAGTTCTCAGCTGCCCCCAGGGGACATTTGTCAATGTCTAGAGACACTTTTGGTTGTTACAACAGGAGGGCGGTGCTACTGGCATCTAGTGAGTAGAGGCCAGGGAGCTGCTAACCACCCTACAATGCATAGGACCCGTTAACCCGTTGCTGTTGAGTCAGTTCCAACCCATAGCTACCCTGTAGGACAGAGTAGAACTGCCCCACAGGGTTTCCAAGGCTGTAAATCTTTACAGAAGCAGACAGCCACATCTTTCTCCCATGGATAAGTGGACCTGTATTATACATCTATTTTGGTTAACGCTCTGATGCAGATAATCGAAACCTCTTTCCAAGTACTAAGGAACAGCTCCCCCTTCTGACATCAGTACCAAACTATTCTACATTGGAATTCCAAAGCAATTAATTGGATTCTTGCTGGTCGATCCTGATTTATGTAAGAATTGCGAAGGGACATGAAAAGGAAACTCCTTA
Source organism: Dugong dugon (assembly GCA_030035585.1). Taxonomy (NCBI): domain Eukaryota; kingdom Metazoa; phylum Chordata; class Mammalia; order Sirenia; family Dugongidae; genus Dugong; species Dugong dugon. Next base: position 94,848,888 of record CM057465.1, read on the forward strand.
AAGAAGGGAAACGGTTTCTCATAAAAGAGAGCAATATTGTTCAAGAGGTCCCACAGAGATGCAGCTTATGCGGAACGGGTCCCTCATGAACAGGCCTCCTGGTAACCGCATGTCTCGGGTCCCGTCTGTCTTACAGCGGCCACGTGGTGGGCTTGGTGTGTATGCATGCCTGTATGCAGCAGTCTGCCTGCAGCATCCATGAGGTGGGCCATTCGATGTCGCATTTACAGGCATTTGCCTTGTGACCCCCGCTTACCTACAGAAAGTTGCAAGACTGGCATTGCCTTTAAACTTTGTAACCTAATTGGCTTTTCCCACATACTCTAAGATGCTAAGAAATGACCTTAGCAGTTTCATTGAGTGACCTACCACACTGATGCCACCTGTTTCCTTCTTTGCCTGCCGCCTGCTTTGCTGCCTGGGTGCTTTGCATTTTGATTTCCCTCCACTGCCTGTTAACCATCTCGTAGTCAGGAGAGGAGCTTGCGCCAGTGTGGCTCCAGTGCCTTGTTGAAGCTTTCCCTGCTCCCTGTACTTAAATGCTGATCGGAAATTTCCTTTTGCTATGTTGACTTGCATGAAACAGAGCTTGCTACTAAAAGGTCACTTACTCACTCTGACATTCCCGGAGCCACAGCCCAGATGCCTAGTTACTAATAAGTGAAGTGCCAGGTATGCTTTGTTCATGACAGTTGTACTGCTGCTTCAGGCATGTGAGGATGCTCAGAAGATAGCTGAGGCCAGACACAGCCATGAGCAGTTTTGCATCCCTATTTGCATACTGGCTGCTACTATTAGCAACAGTGTTGCAGGCACAGAGCTAAGTATTGGTGCTGATGTTATCAGGAGGATCAGCCCCTGGAGAAGGACATCATGCTTGGTAAAGTAGAGGGCCAGCAAAAAATAGGAAGACCCTCCACAAGATGGATTGACACCTTGGCCGAAGCAGTGGGCTCAAGCATAACAATGATTGTGACGATGGCGCAGGACCAGGCAGTGTTTTGTTCTGTTGTACATGGGGTCGCTATGAGTCAGAATCGACTCAACGGCACCTAACAACAACAGCATGCTGATAAGGGCGTGAGCTTTGCTGAGTTCCCAGCTAACGGTATGTGGTGGTGTTTCTGCTGTAAATCTTTATGGAAGCAGACTGCTACCTCTTCCTTCTGTGGAGCAGCTAGTGGGTTTGAACTACCAACCTTTCTGTTAGCAGCCGAGCTCTTTAACCACTGTACCACCAGGGCTCAGTAATATCACAGTCATGTGAAATTAAGGTATAGCTTGCGAATGAAGCAAGATTGTCTGTTCTCACATTAAATCCCACTGGCTTTTTTCTGTCTTAACACTGAAGTCCACTCCACCTCTTGTTTTCACTTTTGACTTATATATATATATTAAAAACAGTGTAGCAAAATTTAGCAGTATTTGAAATGTAACTGGAAGTTGTTCCTCAAGTGCAATCAGTCCCAGAGCTGCTTCTCTGAGAATCATCTGTATGCCACTGGAGGACATTACCTTCTGATAGGGACATCTGCCATAAAGAAAATGGAAGTGAAAGCAGCTTGGCTTTTCCTGGGGTAGATGATCCAATAGGCAAGGTAAGCACCATGTTTACCTTGCTTACCAGATCAGCTGTAGTGAACAGTTTCCCTTTTTTTAACCATATCAAAGGTTCTGCAGCTAGGTATGGCTACCTAGCATCTCTCTCCCAACTCTACAGCGGCTTCCTACAGAATCAAAGCCTCTTTTAAAATTTACATTCCCTGATGGGGCAGATGACATGGTAAGCACAGGCTTACTTGTGCTTACTTACTAATCTGTAGTGAATAGTTTCACTACAGATGACCTGATCAGCAGGGTAAGCACTGTGCTTACCTTACGTGTTGGATAATCCAACCTTGGTTTTGCCTAAATAGTTCAGCTCATGGCTGCAATCCCCATGATGGGCGTGAAGTATCAGCCTTTCTGCAGTGTTTGTCCTCCCGCTCTGTTACTGCTCCCACCTCCGTCCACCCCCAGAGTTAGAGAACCTCCTCCATGTGCCACCAGCATGGGACAGGGTTGCGTTTGGGGCTGTAGCCTTTTATGTATCAGCACTACATTTAGTAATTAAATGAGACATTTTGTACGGCTCAGATCACACTCATTGTTTTAACTGATTCAGATACAATCTAGGTAATGAGAAGAGATTATTTAGGAAAGGTATATTTAAGTTTTAAGCAGGGTTAATTGTTCCACTCCAGCTATAAATGTCTTTATATTCAGTAGCATACCAAAAAAAAAAAAAAGAGAGAGAGAGAGATTAAAAATGGAAAGACTAAATGTGTGGCCTTTGCTCAGTTGTCAGGTTTACTCAGGTTTTTTCTTTTATCTTTTCCATTAACTGGCTGTTTGGATCAATATTTAGATATATATACATACATGCTAATTTGCCTTACACTATAGCTTCTTTGCCAGTGATATAATGTTGCCATTACGTGATTCTAATTTTGTTCTTTGAATCAGTGATGGTAATTCTCCACCTTAGAGTGGGCATGTTGAGGATAGTACGTGGGGAAAAAGACCTATGCAACTTTACACCTCTCCAGTGCTAACATCCCCACCATTTGCCTTCCAGTATGGTTGCACACATCAGGCACTTGTGCATCAGGCTTGTACAGAACCTGCTGTACGATCATACTTCGTTTCTGACCTTTCTCTAAAACAAAGCCCATGTAATGAGTTTTTGAATATTTGCATGCCATATAAAAATATTTAATATAATTATGAAAAACACTCAAGAGTTCTGTATCCCAACCTTACAGGAGTAATGGGTTCTCTAAATACTTCTTTAGTTTTCATTCCCCATCTCTGCATAAACACAGAGAAAAACAGAACTTGTATCAGTGCCCATTTCTTTTTCCCATTTCAGCTTCTAGAGAATGCACAGCTGCCCACCAACTGAAGTACATACTGACTTTCTAATAAATCAATCTGATTATTTTGGAAGGGTAAGAATCCAAGAAACTGGATTATAGATAGGAATCATTTTAATTGAACCTGTGTTTGTTAATCAAGATTCTCTTTTAAATTTAACTGCCAGTACTCATATAAACATTTTTTTCATGGGTGTTACCGTGCTTTGCTGCGCAACCCTTTCTCTTTTTCCTCCAAAGGTTGTTAACCTCTAGTCTCTCAAGCCCCTGCCCCTTGCCACCCCCGTTTGTGATTTCACTCTATGCTCATACTACACAGACTAGTTTAGGGCATCCTGTAGGAGTTTGGCCCTTAACTGATGATGGGTTAGGGAATAGGGATGGCACCTGTATTTACGGCATTCATTTGGCAAACATTTATTGTGTCCCTTCTGCGCTCCAGCCCTTGTGGCACAGTGGTTAAGAGCTCAGCTGCTAACCAAAAGGTCAGCAGTTTGAATCCACCAGGAGCTCCTTGGAAACCCTATGGGGCAGTTCTACTCTGTCCTATAGGGTCGTTTAGAGTCGGAATTGACTCGACAACATGGATTAAACTGTGCTTCAGGCAGGAGCTAGGTGCTGGTGGTACTGCAGTGGCCTAAGCCAGGCCTCCGATTCCTGTCCCTGTGGATTTGCAGGCTGGTGAGGAAGATACACTCAAACCAGATAATCACACAGATGCTTGTAGAAAGAGAAGCTGCAGTAATTTCTATAAAGAAAAGACAAGGTATTGTGAGAGCACGTAAGAGGGGGATCTGTTTAGTCCTAGAGATCAGGTAAAGGTTCCCTGAGAAAATGACATTGAACTCTGAGTCAGAGGTAATTAGGCACAAAGCTGCCTGTATTAGCTTCCGATTGCTGCTTTAACAAATTAGCACAAGCTTGGTGCTTCAAAACACTGTACACTTCTCTCAGTGTTCTGGAGGTTAGACATCTGAGATTGGTTTCAGTGTTCTGAAATCAAGGTGTGTCTTTGGACGCTCTAGGGGACAGTCAATTTCACTCAGGGTCTCAAACTGGTTTGTTCTGGTTTGACTCCCTGCTGAGAATTTGCGTTTCCACACCAGGTGTACTGAATCAAAATCTGTGTTTTAACAAGATCCTCAGGTGATTCTTATGTATAAAAAATTTTGAGAGCCACTGTTCTACTAGTGGTTCTCAAAATTGGTCCCTAACCATGACCTGGGAACTTCTTAGAAATGCAAATTCTCCACAGGGCTTCCAACCAGAAGAAAACAGGTCAAGCCTGCTTTCCTTGCCTTTCCCAGGGTCTCCAGCTGCATTTCATGCATTCCTTGGCTCCTGGCCCCTTTCTCCATCTCCAAAGCCAGCAGCATAGCATGTTGCTTCAGTGTCACCTTGCTTCCTGCCTCTGCCTCCCTTGTATAAGGAGGACACCTGTGATGGCATTTAGGGCCCACTCGGATAATTCCAGATAACCCTCCCCATCCCAGGATCCTTAAATTACTCACACCTGCAAAATCTCTTTTCCCATATAAGGTACCATTCACAGGTAACAAGGATTAGGACCTGGACATCTTTGGGGGCCATTATTCAGCCACCCCAGGGCTTAAAGAAAATTCCAAGCCAAGGAAACAGTATGTGTGAAGGCCCCGAGGAGGAGTAGGTTATGGCTTGTTCCGGAAACTGAACACTGTGGAGAGGGAAGGTAGTTGGAGCTGCTGTTGAGGCAGAGGAGGGATGATGCAGGGCCAGGTGTTCCGTATAAAGGGTTTTGACGTTCACCTGAAGAAGGTTAGGAAGTTACTGAAGGGTTTTGAGCAAGGCAATGACTCTGTAGGAGCTGTGTTTTTCACAGATGAATCTCAGCTTGTGTGGAGAACAGATCCGAGGGGCCAAAGATTGCTGCTGAGAGCCGGTTAGAGGCTTTGCAGCACTCCTGAGAGCGGTAGTGAGTGGCCACTTGGACTAGTGTAGCGGAGTGGAAATGTAGTGGGTGGATTTTTCTAGACGTTTCTAGTTTTTACTTATTTTTTTTCCTGAGCTCAGGCCCTCAAAGAGTGGTAATGGCAGATTAACCAGTAAGCAAGGTACTCATGGGCTTTCAGTAAGAGGTACGCACGGGTTTAGCTATGTGTACTTAAACATTTGTAGTACACAATTTGGTGAACCCATGTGAAATTTTGCACTACAGATTAGCAAGTAAGCACAAGTAAGCCCGTGCGCGCCTTGCTTATTGGGTAATCTGTCCCTGGATGATGGCAAGACATATCATTCTGGAACCAGATGGTAATCTGTCTAGAATAGTTCTTTGGATACTTTTGTCTGAGAAGCCACCATTCATCTTTGATAGAGTTACCTGAAACATGGTATAGCATTCATGAGCAGATTGAAGATTGCCAAAACCCTGAATACATGGGGAGTTTTTCCGAAGAAAATAAAATAATACAGTCACTCCCACTGGCTAAGCGGGAGAGTTGACCCTCTTATAAAATCTAAATTCACATTAGCTAACAGTTTAATATCCTCTGAAGTCTGCTTTAGCGGAGTTAACAGGTTTGAGTGATCATCCTTTCCATTTTCTAGGTCCACTCAGCGGAGGTGCTTATGAAGAGGGCAATGATGAGGTCCCAGTCATGCCCCCAAAGTGCATGATGAGTTAGCTGATTATAACTATGGGGCTGATTTGTATTAATACTAACTCAGAAGCAATGCCTTTGTACCTGTATATACTGTATCTGCATATTTCATGCTCACTACTGCATGTTCAGGATAGAAACGGGGAGAGACTTACCAAGGACTGCTGGAAGAAGTGGGACTTCCAGTTAGTTTGTGGTGGGAAACTCAGTTGCCCAGTACTGACAAAGGTCCTGTTTTGGAATGATTAATATTCTTTATCTGCGATCAGACATGTGACCGCCTCAAGCAGTCAGCCAGTGGGACCAAGCGCCGCGTGTTCATCATTGAAACTATGGGCGGCTACTGCGGTTACCTGGCCAACATGGGGGGACTTGCGGCTGGAGCTGATGCAGCTTATATTTTTGAAGAACCATTTGATATCAGAGATTTACAGGTATGTAATGCAAATCCAACCTCTAGAACTCATTAAGTGCTGCTGTCTCATTATTTATAATTTGTTTTTTTTTTTTTTTGAGGGAATGGAGATAATATTGTAAAATATACCAACTTTTGTGCATTTCAAGTAATCCATCTGTTTGAATCCCAATGAAATTTACTGATGCATTTACTTACTATTAAACTCTTTTGATGGGTGAGGAGCAATGAGCTAGGGTTGTGTGAATATACAGGTCTCAGGGCATCTTTTATTCTTTTCACCCAGGCTTATAAGTTTCTTTTTGATCTATTTAATGAACTGTTTTGTCTATCAAGCAATTAATGTTTTTCCTACATAAGTAATAAGCTGTTTGAAGATGATATTTTCTTGTTTAATGGGATCTTTAAATATTTGATACTTTAAATAGTTAATGTAGATAACTATATAGTATCTCTTTGGCTTTTTAAAATATTTAAAAACAGTTGCAGACTTCTGGTGTCTATGGCTCTAAGGTTGGGAAGATTTTCAATAGTTGGAAAACCGTAACCTGCCAGAGGGAAGCAGCCACTTTCCATTATAAAACGCTAAATTTAATTAGGGAACGAATAAGAGACACCAACGGAGGTAGCTAGAACTGCTGGGACAGAAAAGTGTGCTTACCTCTGTATCTGTGTTGTAGGTTGTAGGGGAAGAAGATAGAAGCATGTTGCCAATTAAAAATAAAACAGAAGCCAAACCTAGCTCTTGCCAGTCCCTGCGGCATGCTTCTTTTAAGTCTTAAGGGTTGCTGATGCCTTTGAGGGATCTGTTTGCTTCTAAATCGACAGTAGTATTGCAAAGGAGGAGGACTAAGACTTGTTGGAGTCCTCTAGCTTTTTTAGGTTAAGGGCTAATTCAGCTGCACCCGGCTTTTGATTGGGTTGAGCTTTCTGAACCCATCTCACCAGTGCAGCTCATGGTGCAGAGCCTGCATCATGTTGCCAGCTGGAGGGAGGAAGATCCCAGGATACTGAGGGCACCCAAGATACCACCCAAAGCAAGTAAGGGAGAAGTGGGTGTCTAGGAGAGCTAGCAGGGCATTATTTCACGCTTCATCAGCCTCACCCTTTACCAGTAGGTAGTCCTAAATTGGGAGTAAGGAAACCTTGAGTTCTTACCAGCATTTTCCAGTTCCATCTTTGCTCTTGTGCCAGGTGACTCAGAGTGGCATCTTGTGACTCAGGTTTGCATCACACAAGGTTGGTAATTAGTGAGCCCTGTCCAAGAGGACAGGAGTTATCAATAAACTAGAACTTGAGCCGTTGACTTTTAAAATGTTATGATTTTATGTTGTGTGTTTCTGAACCAAACGAATCAAGTAAAGAGATACTTAGTGTTTTTACTTTTTATCTATAACATGCAAACTTGAAACTATGAATTTCTTCACAAGGTTGAATTAAATGTTTCTACTTAAAAGATAATGTCCTACCAGCACTTACCATATCTCTTGGCACATAGATAGATGTTTAATAAGTGTAGTTATTACTGAGATTTGATTATATGTAACTACTTCCATTTTTAAAAGATAAGTTATCAGAAAATTTCTTTATTTTTGTAATACTCCTAACAAACTGAAATAGGATAATTTGTACATAAAATTCTATAAATTTTTTCCCTGTCAGAAAATGTTCATTAGGCAGTTATATGAAATTCTATCTAATGTAGGTTAGCAGATAATTATTTCCCTATGAGAGCTCAGAGATGGAAAAAATTGTCATGACAGTGTACCCAGGAGTAAGAGATAAATAGGTAAGCATTAGGCAGGTGCTCAGAATAATGCATTAATGTTGTAAGAGGAAAGTCTGTTTATTTTGGAAAGCATTTCTCATGGCTATAGTGAGTTCCATTGACTAAACCAATACACCCAACAATGTAGCTTCCCTGCTCCCATCATACGTATTGCATCATCTCGTTTCCTTATCGTTACCAGTGTGTTTATCGCTACCTGATACATTCCTGTTTATTTGTCTGTTTTCTTCTCCCACAAGAATGTGAGAGCAGCTGCTTACTCTGTCTCTGCTTTCACTGCCATATTCCCAGCACTTACAATCACACAGTACCTGGCACACCAAATCAAAAACAAACCCTTTGCCATTGAGTCGGTTTTAACTCATAGTGACCCTATAGGACAAAGTAAAGTTGCCCCATAGGGTTTCCAAGGTGTGGCTGGTCGATTCGACTGCTAACCTCTTGGTCAGCAGCTGCATTCAGGTACTTAGTAAAAGTTTATAGTCTGACTGATTAACAGACTGCTCTTTTCTAGTCCAACGTGGAGCACCTGACACAGAAAATGAAGACCAGCATTCAGAGGGGTCTTGTGCTCAGGTAATGGGAGAATCTTTCTAATTTACTTTAATATTAGGCCTAGATTGTTAGGATCTATTTTAGGATGTAAAATCTAAGAGTCATTCCTTTGCTTCTGATTCTTATTATGAAAACTGGGGAAAAAAGCATCGAAGTAGAGTAATTGTGGACTGTATTAAACACTTGCATGTATTTAAATAATTGAAGGGTGATATTTACAGTTTTTCATTTTGGCTTTCAAGTCTGTAATTTTTTAAAGATATCTCCAAATCATTAATTAAGCCCTGTAACCTTTAGAAAGAAAGAAGGAAGTATGCAGAGCCGCATAAGGGGCAGAGGAAGTCAGAGGGCCACCTGACTGTGTCAGAAAGCAGGTGGCCTTTCCACCAGAGCCGAGCAAGCTGTGCTCTCCCAGGCTGTTAGCTGAACCACTTGGGCAGGAAACGTCATCAAAAACCCTAAGCCATGTTCTCTGGTGAATAAATGACTGCTTCCCCTTCATTTTAGAAACGAGAACTGCAGTGAAAATTATACCACTGACTTCATTTGCCAGCTTTATTCAGAAGAAGGAAAAGGAGTATTTGATTGCAGAAAGAATGTGCTGGGCCACATGCAGCAGGTAGGGTGACTGCAGTCCTCTTGTTAACTGCTGCCGAGCCAGCAGTAACTCATGGCGACCCCATGCATGATGGGATCAGACCATTGTGATCCGTAGGGTTTTCGTTGGCTGGTTTTTGGAAGTAGATCGCCTGGGGCTTTCTTCTTAGTCCATCTTAGTCCGGATGCTCAGCATCATAGCAACTCAGAAGCCTCCACTGATAGATGGGTGGTGGCTGTGCATGAGGGGCATTGACTGGAAAGCAAACACAGTTCTTCCACATGGAAGGTGAGAATTCTACCACTGAACCACCACTGCCCCCTACGCCAGCATTAATTCTCATGGAACCCACCTGTGGTGCTACAAAGCAGAAAATGAAGCAGTTTTTGTATGATTCTTTTAGATTGATGTCTTAGCCATTGTGAAAAAAAAATGTATTTATAAGTTATCCTGAAATGATTAAAAACAACATTTAAACTATGCTGTGGATCCTCTTAAAAGTCATAGCAAATATCACTAGGTTTAGGAATTCTTTCTGTTGTTTGTGACATTTGGATATATGAGGATTTTAAGGAAAGCTATCAATGTTCATGTAAATAGTGGCATCAGTTAATTGGAAAAATTTATTCAAGTTAAATATTTCATTAAGTTAAATATTGAAGTTTAATATTAATTTAAATTTGAATATCAGACAAATGATTCTTATTTACAGTTTACTCTAAATCTGAATGATTTAAAAAGAATCTTAGAGATGATCATAGGGTACACCCTCGTTTTATGCTTTTAAAAAAAAAACCAAACTAAACCCACTGCCGTCAAGTCGATTCCGACTCATAGCGACCCTATACCGACCCTATAGGACAGAGTAGAACCGCCCCACAGAGTTTCCAAGGCGCGCTTGGTGGATTTGAACTACTGACCTTTTGGTTAGCAGCCATAGCTCTTAACCACTATGCAACCAGGGTTTCCTTATGGTTTATAAGTGTGACTAACATCACATAGCTAGGTAGAGGTGGACTTGGGGATAATGGGTCCCAGTTCTCCTCATTTGCCAGCCTATGCTCTTTCCACTATTGCCTCTCATTCCTTCTGTTTTAGAGAACTTCTAACCCCCGAAATTAAATGATGAAATGGTAGAGATATGCACATTTTTCATCCATGTGAGTTCACAGTGTTATCAGATTCTTCAAGGAAATTGGGGACTACCTCCCCAGAAGAGATGAAGCAATCTTGATATAAAATTCTAAAATAGTAAAGATTTTAGTTGACTTATCTGGTTGATTAAAGTCTTCTGTGTCTTGACAGGGATTAAAAAATACGATGATACTGGGCCTAACAAGCTGAGGTCAGGCCACAGGGTTTTGTTTTTTTAGGTCTCAACTACATACAAGGAGATAGAATTATGCCAAAAAAAATAAAATAAAATAATTTGCAAATTTGAATCTCTTAAAAACATGTGAATTTTGTTAATAGAATTTTTTTTTTAATTGTACTTAAGGTGAAGGTTTACAGAACAAATAGTTTCTCATTAAACAGTAGTACACATATTGTTTTATGACACTGGTTAACAACCCCATGACATGTCAACCCTCTCCCTTCTCGACTTTTTTTTTTTGGTGAAAATACACATAGCCAAAGATACACCATTTCAAAAAGTTTTACATGCACTGTTCAGTGATACGACTATACTCTTCCAATTGTGCTGCTATTCTCACTTTAGTTGAAGGTTTACAGAACAAAATAGTTTCTTATTAAACAGTACATATGTTGCCCTATGACAATGGTTAAGAACCCCATGACATGTCAGCACTGTCCTTACTCAACCGTGGGTTTCCTATCACCAGCTTTCCTGTCCCCTTCTGCCTTCTAGTCCTTGTCCCTGGACTGCTGTGCCTCATTAGTCCTGTTTTGATTTATGGGGCTGTCCAATCCCCGGCTGAACCGTGAACCACTGAGCTAAAAGGGTGTCTGGGGGCCATACTCTCAGGGTTTCTCCAGTCTCTTTTAAGCCAGTAAATCTGGTCTTTTTTTGTGTGTTAGAATTTTGTTCTACATCCTTTAAGTAATAGAAATTTTAAAACTAATATGCTTGCAATGTTTTTTTTTTTTTCCTAATAAATGGTCTGGTAAGCATTGCTGTGTAACTAATATTTTAATATTTAACTTTTAACCATCAACAGGGTGGAGCACCTTCCCCATTTGATAGGAACTTTGGAACAAAGTTGTCTGCCAAAGCTATGCAGTGGATTACTGTGAAACTGAAGGACTCTCAACGAACAGGTATGGAGTCATAGGGGAGGGTAGACTCAGCCATTTGAGACTGAAGCTGGCACCCTTTAGAAATAGCTGTATTTTATGAAATAGGATATTTGTTCCTCTGTATTCTTTATTCAGCATTGAACTGCATATGGTAAAATTGTGTTAATCTTGATATTTATGACTTTCATGGTAATTAATATGTAAATGTAATTAGTAAGTCCTCCCCCCACAACAAAAACTACCAAAAACCTTTGCCGTCAAGTTGATTCTGACTCATTGCAACTCCATGTGTCACAGAGTAGAGCTCTTCCATGGGGCTGTCTTGGCTGTAATCTTTACTGGAGCAGATTGCCAGGCCTTTCTGCATGGTGCCACTGGGTGGGTAACAACCTTTAGGTTCTTAGATGAGCACAAAGTGTTTGCACCACCCGAGGACCTTAATTCATAAGATAAAATGCTTAATTCTTGCTTATTAGTGATGGCAGGCATTCAAATAATTCAGTAACATTTTTATTCTTTTAATAGGTAGGAAGTTGCTGTGCACATATTGCAGTTTGTTCGTAAGACAGTAATATGTGATTTTTTATTTGTTTTTTGTTTTGGCTACTTGGACGCTTTCTTGGAACTGGCTTTAACACACTTAGACGTATCCATCAATTTATTCAGTACTACTCTTTTTTTATAGAACAGCAACATAGGATTGGGCAGTATCTTATCTATTTTCCCCTCAGAACCTAAGTGTGTCGTTCTCCCGTGGTATTTTACTCCATATCCACCAGAAGTTAGCAGTAACCCCTGAGTATTGTGAGAATCATCCCTTGATTTTCCTTTGGGGTTTTACTATCCCTGACTAAATCTTCAAAGAACATATTATTTAGTTGAGTTTGTTTCTGTTCTTTATTTGAGTGGAGGCCTGTGGTAAGTACTTTAGCTGTGACTTGCTTTGTGCATAGGTTAGGTTTTTGAGATGCATCCGTGTGATGCATATGGTTGTGGTTCATCATATACTACCCTATTGCTTAGCTGTGCCACCTGTAGCCATGCCTGTGGATACTGACCCTGGAATGCTTCCCGGTTTCATGTTACTGCAAACAGTGGTGCTGTGCACATGTTCCCTGGGCACGTGTGTCCACATGCTATGTGTCCCATCCACCTACACTGTGACCATGCATGGGTTCAGCTTTATTAGTTTACCAAACTGGTTTTACCAGTTACATGCAGACCTTCAGGGTATGAGCGCTCCTGTTACTCCACACCTGGCTAACACGTGATAAAGGCTGACTTTAATCATTGCCTATTTGGTGGGTACAAAGTAGTCTCCTCATGGCTTTAAAATGCTAACCTTCATAGTTAATGTGGGAAATGCAACATTTTACATCCATCTTTCATGTTCTTGTTTCCTCTGGGAAACTGTTCAAGTATTTGACCTCTTTTTCTGTTAGTTATGTTTATCTTACTATTTTACAGGCAATTTTTATACTTTTTATTACTTTACAGCAATTTCTTATTTTTTATATAAATATGTACACATACATATTTTTTACTCTTCCACTTTGTGGTATATCTTTTCATTTTATGTGAGGTGTCTCTTTTTTAATTTTTTTTTTATTGTATTTTAGGTGAAGGTTTACAGAACAAAAAGTTTCTCATTAAACAGTCAGTACACATATTGTTTTATGACATTGCTTAACAACCCCACGACATGTCAACGCTCCCTTCTTGGCCTTAGAGGACTTTTTTTTTTTTTTGTGATAATATACATAGCCAAAGATACACCATTTCAAAAATTTCTACATTTACAATTCAGTGACGTCGATTATGTTCTTCCAGTTGTGCTGCTATTCTCACTTTAGGTGAAGGTTTACAGAACAAAATAGTTTCTCATTACAGTTAGTACACATATTGCCCTATGACAATGGTTAAGAACCCCATAACATGTCAGCACTGTCCTTACTCAACCTTGGGTTCCCTATCACCAGCTTTCCTGTCCCCTTCTGCCTTCTAGACCTTGTCCCTGGACTGCTGTGCCTCATTAGTCCCATTTTGTTTTATCGGGCTTTCCAATCCCTGGCTGAAAGGTGAACCTTGGGAGGGATTTCACCACAGAGCTAAAAGGGTGTCCGGGGGCCATACTCTTGGGGTTTCTCCAGTCTCTGTCAGGCCAGTAAATCTGGTCTTTTTTGTGTGTGTGAGAATTTTGTTCTACGTCTTTCTCTAGCTCTGTCCAGAACCCTCTGTTGTGATCCCAGTCAGAAGAGTCAGTGGTGGTAGCTGGGCACTGTCTAGCTGTACTGGACTCAGTCTGGTGGAGGCCTTGGTAGCTGTGGTTCATTAGTCCTTTGGACTAATCTTTTCCTTGTATCCTGTTCTCTTCATTCTCCCTTGCTCCCGAAGGGTTGAGATAATGGAGTATCTTAGATGGATGCTCACAGTCTTTTAAGACCCCAGATGCTACTCACCAAGGTAGACTGTAGAACATTGTCTTTATAAACTCTTATGCCAGTTGAGCTAGATGTTCCCTGAGACCATGGTCCCCACAGCCCTCCGCCAGTCCCTCAGGGAGTTTAGATGGATGTATGGAGCTTCCAAGACCTTTCCTTGTACAAGCTGTGCTGGCTTCCCCAGTATTCTGTACTGTCATACCCTTCACCAAAGTTACCACTTATCTATTGTCTATTTAGTATCCCCCCCACCACCACCACTCCCATTCCTCGTAACCAACAAAGATTGTTACTTTTTGTGTGTAAACTTTTTCATGAGTTTTTCCAGTAGAGGTCTCATACAATATTTGTACTTTCGTGACTGACTTATTTCACTCAGCATAATGTTCTCCAGTTTCATCCATGTTATGAGATGCTCAGAGATTCATCATTGTTCTTTATCCTTGCATAATACTTCGTTATGTGTATGTACCATAGTTTATCCATGCGTCTGTTGATGGGCATCTAGGTTGTTTCCATCTTTTTGCTATTGTGAACAATACTGCCATGAACATGGTGTGCATATGTCTATTAGTGTGACGGCTCTTATTTCTCTAGGATATATTCCTAGGAGTGGGATTGCTGGATGGTATGGTATTTCCTATTTCTAGTTTTCTAAGGAAGTGCCATATCATTTTCCAAAATGATTGTATCACTATGCATTCCCACCAGCAGTGCATAAGAGTTCCAATCTCCCCACAGCCTTGCCAACATTTGTTATTTTCAGTGTTTTTGATTCATGCCAGTGATGCCAGGGTGAGATGGTATCTCACTGTGGTTTTAATTTGCATTTCTCTAATGGCTAGTGATGGCATTTCCTCATGTGTCTACTGGCCGCTTGAATGTTTTCTTTGGTGAAGTGTCTGTTCATTTCCTTTGCCCATTTTTTAATCGGATTGTTTGTCTTTTTGTTGTAGAGGTGTTGGATTTTCTTGTAGATTATGGAGATTAGACCTTTCTCTGACTTGTACCATCCAAAAATTTTTTCCCAGTCTGTAGGTTCTCTTTTTACTCTTCTGGTGAAGTCTTTGGAAGAGCATAGGTGTTTGACTTTTAGAAGATCTATTGGGGTTTGTGCGTTGATGGTTATGGTTTGTATCCTGTTAATGCCGTGTATTAGGGCCTCCAGTGTTGGTCCTATTTTTTCTTCTATGAACTTTATAGTTTTTGGCTTTATATTTAGGTCTTTGATCCATTCTGAATTAGTTTTCGTATATGGTGTGAGGTATAGGTCTGGTTTCATTTTTTTGCAGATGGATATCCAGTTTTGCCAGCGCCATTTGTTAAAAAGACTGTCTTTTCCCCACTTGATGGACTTTGGGCCCTTGTCAAAGATCAGGTGACCGTAGGTGGATGGATTTACATCTGGGTTCTCAATTCTGTCCCATTGGTCAGTGTGTCTGTCATTGTACCACTACCAGGCTGTTTGACTACTGTAGCTGTGTAGTAGGTTCTGAGGTCAGGTAGTGTGAATCTTCCTACTTTCTTCTTCTTCTTCAGTAGTGCTTTACTTATTTGGGGCTTCTTCCCTTTCCATATAAAGTTAATGATTAGTTTTTCCATCTCTTTGAAGAATGTTGTTGGTTTTGGATCGGGGTTGCGTTGTGTTTGTAAATTGCTTTGGGTAGAATTGTCATTTTCACAATGTTGAGTCTACCTATCTATGAGCATGGTATGTTTTTCCATTTATGTAGATATCTTTGGGTTTCTTGTAGTAGTGTTTTGTAGTTCTCTTTGTATAGGTCTTTTACATCACTGGTTAGATTTATCCCTAAGTATTTTATTTTTGGGGGGCTCTTATAAATGTTATTGTTTTCCTGATTTCCTTTTCATTGTTCTCTTTATTGGTGTATAGGAATCCAACTGATTTTTGTATGTTTATCTTGTATCCTGCTACTCTGCTGAATCTTTCTATTAGTTACAGTAGTTTTCCGTGGAGTCTTCAGGATTTTTCATGTATAGTACCATATCATCCGCAAACAGGGACAGTTTAACTTCTTCATTACCAATTTGAATGCCCTATATTTCCTTTTCTTGTCTTATTGCTCTAGCTAGAACTTCCAGCACAAAATTAAATAGGAGTGGTGATAAACGGCATCCTTGTCTTGTTCCTGTTGTCAAGGGGAATGTTTTCAGCCTCTCTCTATTAGGAATGATGTTGGCTGTTGGTTTTGCATAGATGTCCTTTATTGTGTTGAGAAATTTCCCTTCTATGCCTATTTTATTGAGACGTTTTATCAGGAATGGATGTTGGACTTTGTCGAATGCCTTTTCTGTGTCAGTTGAGATGATCATGTGATTCTTTTCTTTCCTTTTGCTTATGTGGTGGATTACGTTAATTGATTTTCTAATGCTGAACCATCCTTGCATACCTGGTCTGAATCCTACTTGGTCATGGTGTATTATTTTTTTGATATGATGCTGAATTCTATTGGCTAAAATTTTGTTGAGAATTTTTTTTTTTTAATATATATATTTTATTGTACTTCAGGTGAAAGCTTACAGAGCAAATAGTTTCTCATGAAATAGTAGTACACATGTTGTTCTATGACATTGGTTAACTACCCCACAACGTATTAAGCCTCTAAATTCTCAACCTTTTTTTTTTTTTTTTGATGAAAATTACAGATGGCCAAAGATACACCATTTCAAAAATTTCTACATTCACAGTTCAGTGACATTGACTACGCTCTTCCAACTGTGCTGTTATTCTCACTTAAGATGAAGGCTTACAGAACAAAATAGTTTTTCATTTAACAGTTACTACACATGTTTCCCTATGACAATGGTTAACAATCTCACAGCACATCAAGAATATCCTTACTCCACCTTGTGTTCCCTATCACCAGGGGGCTTCCTTGTCCCCTTCTGTCTTCTGGACCTTGTCAGTGGACTATTGTACCTCTTTAGTCTCATTTGTTTATTTATTTATTTATTTTATTTTATTTAAACACCATTTCAAAAATTTTTACTTACACATTTAAGTGATATTGACTATGCTCTTCCAATTGTGCTGCCATTCTCACCCAAGATGAAGGCTTACAGGACATAACAGCCTCCCATTTAATAGTTACTACAAATGTTGGCCTATAGCAGTGGTCAACAATCTCACAATACATCGACAGTGTCCTTATTCAATTTGTGTTCCTTATCATCAGTTTCCTACTCTCCCTCTTGTTGAGAATTTTTGCATCTACATTCATGACACAGATTGGCTTGTAATTTTCTTTTTTTGTGGCGTCTTTTGCTTCATAAAACTATTTCAGAAGTGTTGCTTCCTTTTCTATGTTCTGAAATAGTTTGAGTAGTACTGGTACAAGCTCTTCCCAGAATGATTGGTAGAATTCTCCAGTGAAGCCATCTGGGCCAGGACTTTTTTTTGTTGGGAGTTTTTTTTAAATTACTTTTTCAATCTCTTCTCTTGTTATGGGTCTGTTCTGATTTTCAGCATCACTTTGTTGTAGTCTTGGTAGGTAGTGTGTTTCTAGAAATTTATCCATTTCCTCTAGGTTTTCAAATTTGTTAGAGTATATTTTTTTGTAATACTCTGTTATGATCCTTTTTATTTCGGCTGGGTCTGTTGTAATATACCCCATTTCATTTCTTATTTGGGTTATTTGTGTGCTGTTTTTCTTTTGTTAGTCTGGCCAGTGGTTTGTCGATTTTGTTGATTCTTTCAAAGAACCAACTTTCGGTTCTGTTGATTCTTTCTATTGTTTTTCTATTCTCTATTTCATTTAGTTCTGCTCTGATCTTTATTATTTCTTTTCTTCTGGTGGCTGTGGTCTTTTTTTTACTGTTCTGTTTCCATTTGTTCAAGTTCTGTAGTTAATGTTTTGTTTTATCTCTATTCTTTTTCGATGTGTGCATCTATTGCTATAAATTGCCCTCTGAGGACTGCCTTTACTGTTTCCCAAAGGTTTTGGTATGATGTGTTTCATTCTCATTTGATTCTAGGAATTTTTTGATTCCATCTCTGATTTCTTCTATTACCCAGTGAAGTGTAAGCAGGGTGTTAATTCAGTTTCCATGTAATTGATTTTTTTTCCTTGCTCTTACTGTTGTTAATTTCTACCTTGATGGCACTGTGGTCAGAGAAGATACTTTGTATTATCTCAACGTTTTGGATCTTGTTGAGGATTGCTCTGTGGCCTAAGATGTGGTCTATTCTGAAGAACATTCCATGTGCATTGGAAAAGAATGTGTACTTTGCAGCTGTTGGATGGAGTGTTCTGTATATGTCTATGAGGTCAGATTGGCTGATTGTGCCCTTTACGTCTTCTGTGTCTTTGCGGAGTTTCTTTTTAGATGTTCTGTCCTTTACTGACAGTGGTGTGTTGAAGTCTCCTACTGTTGTGGAACTGTAAATTTCTCTTTTCAGTGCTGTTAGAGTTTGTTTGATGTATTTTGGAGCCCTGTCATTGGGTGCATAGATGTTTATTATGGTTATGTCTTCATGATGGATCATCCCCTTAATCATTATATAGTGTCCTTGGTCTTTTATGGTGGATTTTGTTTTAAAGTCTGTTTTATCTGAGATTAGTACTGCCACTCCGCTCTTTTTTGGTAGTTGTTTGCTTGATAGATTTTTTTCCAACCTTTAATTTTTAATAAATTTACATCTTTGTTTCTACAGTGTGTCTCTTGTAGACAGCGTATGGATAGATCCTGGTTATTTATCCATTCTGTCGCTCTCCATCTCTTTATGGGTGCACTTAGGCCATTTACATTCAATGTAATTATTGATAAATGTGGGTTGATTGCTGTCATTTTGTAGTGCGTTTTTGTGGTGCTGATGCTTTCCTTGTTCCTCTTACTCTCCTGTGCGGAATTCCTTTTGTTCGTGGGGTTTTTTTTTTTTTTTTTTTCCATTTCTTTTGTTTTTGTAGGTTTTGTTTTTACTGAGACTTTATTTTTCCTCTTTATTTTTATGAGTACGTTTGTTAACTTTCTTTGTGGTTACCGTGAAATTTACCCTTATCTGTCTGAGTTTGAAGCGGTCTATTATTACTTGGTATCGCCTTGCCTTCCTCTCCATTAGAAGGTTCTATAACTACATCGTTTATTCCCTCTTTTATCATTCTGATGTTGTTGTCATTTACAGATTAATTGCTCTGATTCCCTGTTGTATTTGTTTTGCTTTTGGATAGTCCTTGAGTGTTCATTTCCTAGATTGGTATCTGGCTGATTCGATCCTGCCTCCTAGATTCAGCCTGGGAACTGAAGTTGTTTGTTCTCAGATTGAAGGACTCCCTTTAATAATTCTTGTAAGTTTGGTTTGGTTTTTACATATTCCCTTAATTTCTGTTTATCTGGAAATGTCCTAATATCACCATCATATTTGAATGAGTTTTGCAAGATATATTATTCTTGGCTGGCAATTTTTTTCTTTCAAAGCTTTATATATGTCATTGCATTGACTTCTTGCCTGCATGGTTTCTGCTGAATAATCTCAGCTTAGTCTTGTTTCTCCTCTGTATGTGCCTTTTTTGTTTTTCTCAAGCTGCTCTCAGGATTCTTTTTTTGTCTTTGGTTTTGGGGAGCTGATTACGATATGCCTTGTGATTTTCTTTTGAAGTCTATCCTATATGGGGTTCACTGAGCTTTTTGGATGGCCAGCATTTCATTTTTCATGATATTGAGGATATTTTCTGTCAGCAATTCTTCAGTGATCCTCTCTGTGTTTTCTGTTTTCTACCCCTGTTCTGGAACTCCAATCACTTGCAGATTTTTGCTTTTGATTGTATCCCACATAATTCTCAGGTCTCTTCATTTTTCTTTGTTCTTTTTTCTGAGTTTTCCTCAGACAGAATTGTATCCAAGTGTTTTGTCTTTAATTCCACTGATCCTACCTTCCACCATTTCAGATCTGCTCTTCAGCCCTTCTATGACAGTGTCCATTCCTGAAATCTTGTTGTTTATCTTTTGGATTTCTAATTGTTTTTGTATGATTTCTAGTTATGAATTTAGTTCTGGCATTTTTTTCCTGCATTATTTTCCTGAATTCTTCCATTTTTTTGTCTGTATTTTCCATTTTTTTGTCTGCCTTTTCCATGAATTTGTCTTTTTTTTCTCATTTTTGTCGGCTTTTTGCTTCAACTCTTGTATAATTCTGAGTATTAGGGATTTGAATTTCCTGTCAGGTAGTTCTACTGCCTTTTCTTCTACTGGAAAGTCATCTGGCGTTTTATTTTGGACGCCTACTGGAACCATCCTGTCCTGTTTTTGTAAATGTTTTGATATTGTCTGCTGTCTTCAGGGCATTCAGTAGTTATTTTTCTCTCTTATTAATTGTAGATTTGTTTGTTTTGTCTTTTTTTTAATTTGGCTATTTCTGAGCAGTCGGTCTGTGTGTTGTTTGTTGTTTGCTCATGTGTGGGCATGGTAGTTTTCACCTCCTTCTCCAATTTTTAGGGTCAGTCACTCAGGTATGGTACAGCATGGCAGGTCTAGCTGAAGAGGAGTGGGTGGGATGGGTTTTTTGTGGCACTTACTACAGCCACCAGAGCAGGCCGGTAATCAGTGCAGGGGAGGTTCTGGTAGGCCGTGCCTGGGCTGCTTGGTGGTGTGATGTTAAGCATACAGTGCAGGTAGGCAGGATGGAGTAGGGAGAATGTGATGTGTGGGGTTAAGATGGGTATGGGCGAGATGAGAGAGGAACGGGAGCCAGAAACATACAGTCAAACAAAAAAGAGTGCTAGGGGAGCTTGCCATTGGAGTGGAGAGATGAGAGACTGTGAAATGGCAAAAAACAAAAAGGGGAAGAAGAAAAGAAAAGAAATGAATAAATAAAAATTAGAAGGAAAGCAAAGCTCTTCGCTGTCCCACCAGTGTGGCTGCGAGGTCTGGGAAAGTCGCTTCCAGGCAGTGAAGTACAGCTTGGCTAGAAGGCATAGATATGTCACTCAGCGCCAGGTATTCAAGGATGAGGAAGAGAAGGAAGGTATAGAGAGATGAGAAACAGAAAAGACAAAAAGGGAAAAAGAAAACAAATTAAAAAATAAAAGAACAAGAAAACCCCCCCAAAAAAAGAAAAAAGAAGTGCCCCCAGGGATCCCTCTGCGCTTCTGTGCAAACTGAGAGGGTAGGTCCCAAGCTGCACAGTACCGCCTGGCTAGAATGGGCTTCCAATTCAAAAAAAGAAAAAGAAGACAAATAAACAATTCAAAACAAACAAACAAAAAGCCCCAGGATCCCACCAGCATGGCAACAAGGACTGGGAAGCAGTTTCACATTCAAGTGGAGTCTCACAGCCTTTCAGGAAGAAGCAAAGTTGGCGCACGGAACCAGGTATGTGAGAGAAAGGAGGAGGAGGTGGTGAGAGGTAAGGAAGAAGTCAAAAGAAGTGGAAAAAAGCAACACCAGCAGCCAGCAAATGGCACTGAGGGAGTCAGCCAGTGAGGGCAGGTGGAATCCAAGCAGCTGGTGCTTCCCGGCCAAGAGACTGTGGCTGCAGGAAGCAGAGGAGGCTGAGTGGGTGTGAAGAAGTGTGGGGGATGGGAAAGCATATATTGCTGGTTACCAGTTGTTCTGTCTCCTGCTGGAAGCTCCGTGAAGCTGCTTTCTTGTACCCCCTGTTCGCTGGTCTCTGATAGGAATCCAAGATGGCGGATCTGTGCTGCGTTAGCTGATAGGGGACCTCTGCATGTATGTCTCCTCGCTCTCTGTTCTCTGTTAGTTTCTTATTCCATTTGGTGCTTGGCTAAGTTCTTTATCTCTTCATTTGATGCTTAGGGTTTCAGGATTGCTGTTTTCTCTGTTTAGCTTGGTTTTTCAGATCTTTGCTCTGGAGGGACAGCGTGGTGCTTCTGCCTGTAGCACCATGTTGCCTGTGAGTTGTCTTTTTTATCAAGTGGCCTTAATTTTAATGTAATCAAATATACTAGCCTTTACCTTTATAGTTTGAGCTTTTTATATTGCCGAAATATTCTCCTTTTACATTTCTTTCTTTAATCCACTTGAATTGCTATGAATGTTAAGGTGTAATTTTATTTTCTTCCATGTGAATAATCAATTATTGGGGTCCCATTTATTGAAAAATCCTTTTTCCCCCCAGTCTGCAGTATAATCTCTATCATACACCAGCTAGCTATAATTTCATAGGACTGTTTCTGGATTATGTGGTCTGCTGGCCAATCATCAATCTTGGCCAATGTTCTACAGTTTTATAAATAGTTATTGATATCTGGTAGGGCAGGTCCTTCTACCTGGTTCTTCTTCTAGTGTTTTAGCTATTTTTGGCCTTATATTTGCACTTTCATAGAAATACTAGAATCAGATTGACAAGGTTCACCAAAAATCTGTTAGAGTTTTTATCGGGTTGCATTTAATCAATAAATCATTTGGAGAAGAATTGACATTTTTACAATAGCGAGCTTTCCAGTTGTTAAAGATTGTATCTTTCTCCACGTACTTAGATGTTTTGTTATTAATTTTATTAAAGCATTGTTTTTTTTCATAAGATCTTGCATATCTTTTGTTAAATATATTTCTAGGTTCTTGATTTTTCTAAGAAACATAAATGTTATATAGAAATACAATTGATTTTTGTAAATTGATTTTTTAATCAGTGACTTTTCTATACTTAATTTTAATAATTATTTGCAGAATAATTGTTTTTTCTTTTTTACATATACATTCATATCATCTGTATATGAACTTTTAATTTATTCCTTGATACTTTTTGTGGGTGTTTATGTATTACTGCACTGGCTAATCTCTCCAGTGAAATCTTAAGTAGATGTAGTGATAGCAGAAATCCTTGCTTTTTCTTGACCTTAAGAAAAATAAGGAATGCTTTCAATGTTTCATGATTGAGAATGATAATTTGCTTTGGTCTTTGATAGGTGTTCATTATTTGATATTTTTTAATCATGTAAGGATATTTTATTTTATAAACTGTTGTTGTCGTTAGGTGCCATCGAGTTGGTTGCGACTCATAGTGACCCCATGTATGACAGAATGAAACACTGCCTGGTCCTGTGCCATCCTCACAATCATTGTTATGCTTGAGCACATTGTTGCAGCCCCTGTGTTAGGCCATCTTGTTGAGGGTCTTCCTCTTTTTTGTTGAACCTCTACTTTACCAAGCGTGATGTCCTTCTCCAGGGACTGATCCTTCCTGATAACATGTCCAAAGTATGTGAGATGAAGTCTTGCCATCCTTGTTCTAAGGAGCATTCTGGATGTACTTGTTTCAAGACAGATTTGTTCGTTCTTCTGGCAGTCCATGGTATACTCAGTATTCTTCTCCAACACCACAATTCAAAGGCAGCAGTTCTTCAGTCTGCCTTATTCATTGTCCAGCTTTTGCATGAATATGAGGCAATTGAAAACACCATGACTTGGGTCAGGTTCACCTTAGTCTTCAAGGTTACATCTTTGCTTTTTAACACTTTAAAGAGGCCTTTTACAGAAAATTTGCCCAGTGCAATGTGTCCTTTGATTTCTTGACTGCTGCTTCCATGAGTGTTGATTGTGGATCCAAGTAAAATGAAATCCTTGACTACTTCAGTCTTTTCTCCGCTTATCATGGTATTGCTTATTGGTCCAGTTGTGAGGATTTTTGTTTTATGTTGAGGTGTAATCCATATTGAAGGCCGTCATCTTTGACTTCATCAGTAAGTGCTTCAAGTCTTCTTCACTTTTCAGCAAGCAAGGTTGTATCATCTGCATAAGTCAGGTCATTAATGAGTCTTCCAATCCTGATGCCCTGTTCTTTGTCATATAGTCCAGCATCTTGGATTATTTGCTAAGCATACAGATTGAATAAGTATGATGAAAGGATACAACCCTGACGCACACTTTTCCTGACTTTAAACCATGCAGTATCCCTTTGTTCTGTTCAAACAGCTGCGTCTTGATCTATGTACAGGTTGCACATGAGCACAATTGTTTTCTGGAATTCCCATTCTTTGCAATGTTATCTATAATTTGTTATTCACACAGTTGATTTTGCACAGTCAATAAAAAACAGGTAAATACCTTTCTGGTATTCTCTGCTTTCAGCCAGGATCCATCTGACATCAGCAGTGATATCTGTGGTTCCACATCCTCTTCTGAATCTGGCTTGAATTTCTGGCAGTTCGCTGTCAATGTACTGCTGTAGCCGCTTTTAAATTATCTTTAGCAAAATTTTAGTTGCATGTGATATTAATGATATTGTTCAATAATTTCCACATTTGGTTGGATCATCTTTCTTCAGAATAGGCCTACATATGGCTCTTTTCCAGGTGGTTTGCCAGGTAGCTTGTCTTCCACATTTCTTGGCACAGACGAGTGAGCACATCCAGTGCTGCATCCATTTGTTGAAACATCTCAATTGGTATTCCGTCAATTCCTGGAGCCTTGTTTTTCGCCTGTGCCTTCAGTGCAGCTTGGGCTTCTTCCTTTAGTACCATCAGTTCCTGATCATATGCTACCTCCTGAAATAACTGAATGTCAACCACTTCTTTTTGGTACAGTGACTCTTTGTATTCCTTCCGTCTTCTTTTGATGTTTTTTGCATTGTTTAATATTTTCCCCACAGAACCCTTCAATATTGCAACTCAAAGCTTGAATTTTTTCTTCAGTTCCTTCAGCTTGAGAAATGCCACGCATGTTCTTCCCCTTTGGTTTTCTAACTCCTGGTCTTTGCACATTTTATTATAATACTTTGTCTTCTGGAGCTGCCCTTTGAAATCTTCTGTTCAGCTCTTTTACTTCATCATTTCTTCCATTTGCTTTAGCTACTTGATGTTCAAGAGCAAGTTTCAGAGTCTCTTCTGACATCCTTTTTGGTCTTTTCTTTCTTTCCTGTCTTTTTAGTGACCTCTTGTTTTCTTCATGTATGATGTCCTTCCACAACTCATCTGGTCTTTGCTCATTAGTGTTCAGCGCATCCAGTCTATTCTTGAAATGGTTTCTAAATTCAGGTGGGATGTATCAAGTTCATACTTTGGCTCTCCTGAACTTACTCTAATGTTTTTCAACTTTAACTTGAGCTTGCCTATGAGCAATTGATGGTCTGTTCTGCAGTCCACCCTGGCCTTGTTCTGACTGATGAAATTGAGCTTTTCCATTGTCTCTTTCCACGGATGTAGTCGATTTGATTCCTTTGTATTCCACCTGGCCAGGTGCACAGTATAGTTGCCATTTATGTTGTTAAAGAAAGGTATTTGCAATGAAGAAGTCGTTGGTCTTACAAAATTCTATCGTGACAACTCCGGCATTGTTTCTATCACCATGGTCATATTTTCCAACCACCGATCCTTCTTTCTTTCTTTCCAGCTTTTGCATTCCAATCACTAGTAATTATCAATGCATCCTGATTGCATGTTCGATCAATTTCAGACTACAGAAGTTGGTGAAAATCTTCAATTTCTTCATCTTTGGCCTTAGTGGTTGGTGTGTAAATTGGAACAATAGTCATATTAACTAGTCTTCCTTATAGGCCTATGGATATTGTCCTATCACTGACAGTGTTGTAATTCAGGATAGATCTTGAAATGTTCTTTTTTGACAATGAATGCAGTGCCATACCTCTTCAAGTTGTCATTCCTAGCATAGTAGACCATATGATTATCTGATTCAGAATGGCTGATACGAGTCCATTTTGGCTCATTAATGCCTACGATATCAATATTTATGCATTCCATTTCATTTTTCACAATTTCCAATTTTCCTAGATTCATACTTCAACCATTCCATGTTCTAATTATTAATGGATGTTTGCAGCTGTTTCTTCTCATTTTGAGTTGTGCCACATCAGCAAATGAAGGTCCCAGAAGCTTAACTTCATCCACATCATTAAGGTCAACTCTACTTTGAGGAGGCAGCTCTTCCCCAGTTGTCTTTCAAGTGCCTTCCAACCTGAGGGGCTCATCTTCCGGTACTATATCAGACAATGTTCTCCTGCTATTCATAGTGTTTCTGCTGGCTAATTCTTTTCAGAAGTAGACCACCAGGTCCTTCTTCCTAGTCTGTCTTAGTGCGGAAGCTCAGCTGAATCCTGAAACGTGGAAGAACCTGCTGGTATTTGAACACCGGTAGCATATCTTCTAGCATCACAAGAACACACAAGCCCCCACAGAACGACAAACTGACAGACTCATGGGGGATTTTATAAACTAGTTTTTGTCAAAAGAGATGATTATATAATTTTTATTCATTAATCTGTTAATGTGGTAAACTACTTTGATATTTCTTATGATAAGACCAGCCTTGAGTTCCTGGGATAAACTCTGTTTGGTCATAACGTACCATCGTTTACTCATTGCTAGATTTAATTTACAATTGCTTTCTATAGGCTTTTTATATCAGTGATCAGGAACATTTGTAAGTAAGGATCTTCCCTCTGAAAATAATTTTTTTTGAAGACTGGATTTTTTTTTTGCAGGGGGAGATTGATAGAACTCACCTGTAAAACTGTCCATCTGGGCCTTAACTTTTCTTTTTGGGAAGATTTCACTACTGAGTGAATTTCATTAATGTTTATAGAACTATTCATATTTTTTTTTTTTCATTCTTGAATCACTTTTGTAAGATATTTTTCTGTTCATCTAAATTTTCAACAAAATTGGCATGAGTTTTTTCATAATATACTCTTTTCAATGTTTGCAGCATCTCTAGTCCCCCATAATACTGGTTATTTGTGCCAATATCTTTACCTCAAGTCCTCCCTCCTCATTTTTCTTGGTCAGTAATACCAGATGTGTGATGTTTTGATTAGGGTAAACCATATAAAATTTCCAGGGTTTGACTTACAAACAGCATTCAATGTACAAAAACAGTAGTGTAAATAATCTCAACTTACTTTTAGTAATTTCAAAGAACTGACTTTTAGCTTCGATTCTTTCTACTAATAGTTTTCTACACTAATTTCTGCTTTATGCTGTGGATTTATTTTCTTCTTTTCCCAATTTCTCTATCAACGCTTATCTCATTAATTTTCAGCCTCTCATAGTATGTATATGTATTTAATGCTATAAATTTCCTGTTATTAGCCAATTCAAAATATTTTCAAATTTCTTCTTATGATGCCTTTTTTGACCCAAGAGTTGTTTATAAGTGTATGATGATCTTTGCTTAGTAATATCCCAGTGTGTGCTCAATTTTTGTAAGTATTCCGTGTAAGCTTTTAAATTCATTATCCACTCCTGCTCTGACTGTTGTCACCACACACGTTGGCATTGCACACGCGTGTCCTGAGACTCCTCAACAGTACTATCCAGACTAGGCCACCATCAGCCTCTCTCCTCCCAAAAACATACAACTTACTGCCTCCACAGAGGACAGATTGATCTGGGGAGTAGGTGGGCAGTTTTTTATGTTTTTGTATTATTTTTAGATATATCTAGTAGGATGGTCAATCCAGATAATTAGCTTTCTATATTTGCTGCTGTAGTTAGTTGCTTTGGAGTCAGTTCCGACTCATGGTGATCCCACGTGTGTAATATAGAACTCCATAGGGTTTTCAAGGCTGTGACCCTTGGGAAGCAGATTGTGAGGCCTGTCTCCCGAGGCATATCCGGATGGGTTTGAACTGCCAGCCTTTTGGCCAGTAGTCGAGCACTTAACCATTTGTACCACCCAGGGACTCCGCTTTCTGTGTTACTGGGTCGAGGTGGGGGATAGACTTTATACTTCTCCTTGACTCCTGTGGACATTTCGTGTTATCTTGGTGACACTTAAAAGGGTCGTACGATTCTCATGAGCATAAGCTTCTTAATATCTAACTGGACTTCTTCTTTCTGAAATGTAAGCCAACATTCCTATTCCAGTATTTAGTGAAGTATTTGTTCAGCACAGACTGTGAAAAAAGCTTCTTAACATGAATGGCGTATTGCATTTGGTGGCAGGATTGCTGCTAAGTAGCATGTAAATAGCTCCCCTCACGGTGACTGCAGGAAATAAGGAAGCCTCCAGTACAGCCTGGCAGTTATTCCCCTTTGCCTTCATCTCCCTTCATCCTGAAGGGACTCGAGGATGCTTAAAGGGTAACAACTGCAGGAAGAACCACTGGGCAGTGATGTCTTATTCACGTATCTGTGCTAGTGGATGTCACCCAGTGACTAGAGAACACCGCTTCTCAAATGTAATCCACACCAAAACCAAACTTGTTGCCTGATCGATTCTGACTCATAGCAACCCCATGTGTTACAGAGCAGAACTGTGCTACATAGGGTTTACTTGGCCGTAACCTTTACTAAAGCAGATTGCCAGTCCTTTCTCCTGTGGAGCCACTGGGTGAGTTCGAACCACCAACCTTTAGATTAGCAGCTACTAATCTAGATGACTGCAAACTGCTTCTGCCACCCAGGCTCCTAATCCACACCACCCCAGCAGAATTATCAATAATGCTTGTTAAGAATGTGAATTCCCTTTGCTTCCACTCCAGGATGGTTAAGAATCTGAATTTTTAATCTCCCCAAGGTGATTTTGTTCCCTAACGTTAGCAAACCTTCTGTCTTCTCTCCTCACCTTTTTTTCTTTCATATGCCATTTTATCTGTCAATTTCAACATGAAGTATTATTAGTTCTTTTTTTTTTTTTTTTACTCTCATAGGAAGAAAGTTTGTAACTGATGACTCAGTCTGTGTGCTGGGAATAAGCAAAAGAAACCTTGTTTTTCAATCAGTGGCAGACCTAAAGAAGGACACAGATTTCGAGTAAGTAAACAAATTAAACATTCTGTCTTATTGCTGGTAAGATAATGGGAGGCATGAAACATAAAGGGACTGCACTATAATAGCTATTTTAAGTAACACATTAGCTTTTCTGAAGCCAAGTTAAAAAATACTAGACCTTTAGAAACAGGGCAGAATTTTTAGAAATATAAACAGAATGGTTAACCTATGGAAATTGCTTTATAATAATTTATTTAGCAGACTCCACAAACACCATGTTCTGTATGACAGAGCGTAGATTATTACATGCTAGCCACAGTAACGGAGTCAGAAGTTCTTACAGTGATAGGTGTAATCGTTACTGCTGTTTTTTCTCCCTTCACAGTCACAGAATTCCCAAAGAACAGTGGTGGTTGAAACTGAGGCCTGTAATGAAAATTTTGGCTAAGTACAAAGCAAGCTACGATGTTTCTGATTCTGGCCAGCTCGAGCATGTGCATCTCCATCCTCAAGAGGAATCTGCAGGGATTTAAACACCCACATGTGCATCCTGACTCCAGAGCTATCCTGTATGTCTAGATGCTTTAGATGTTTTTGAAACATTTATTTATTGGCACTTTATGTAAGTATTGTTGACCAAGTACTGTTGACATTAATACCTATTTAGATAGTATCAGGCACCAATATCATCCATATTCTGATACAATAAAAAAATAAAATATCTCATATACTGCACTCACTTTTTTTTTTAGTTGTCCATTGCACTTTGTATTTTGCGTCATGTTTTAAAATGTATGCATCTAGTGGAATTAAGCATTTGGCTAAAGCTCCAACCAAACACATGAAAAGATGCTAAGCATCATTAGCCATCAGAGAGATGCAAATCAAAACCACAGTGAGATACCATTTTGCTCCCACTAGGATGGCTAAGATTAAAAAGAAACAAAATAACAAATGTTGGCAAGGATGTGGGAAAACTGGAACATTTACCCATTACTGACAGGAATGTAAAATGGTACAGCCATTGTGGAAAACAGTGTAGAGGTTCCTAAAAAAACTAAAAATAGAACTACCGTATGACTCAGTAATTCCACTCCTAGGTGTATACTCAGAAGACTTCAGAGACTCAAAAAGGGACTTGTACACTAGTGTTCACTGCAGCACTATTCACAATAGCCAAAACGTGGAAACAACCTAAATGCCTATCAGCAGATGAATGGATAAACAAAATGTGGTGCATACATACAATGAAAGACTTACTCAGCCAGTAGGAGAAATGAAGTCTTGATACATGCTACAGTGTGGATGGAGCTTGAAGACATTACGCTGAGTGAAATAAGCCAATCATAAAGGACAAATGTTGTATGACCTCACTTGTATAAAAAGACAAGAAAAGGCAGATGTATAGAGATCAAAGTTTATTAGTGGTTGCTAAGGGTGGGAGGGAGGAGAAAAGGGGGGTTAACAGAGATGGAAAAATCACAGTGATTAAAGGTAGGGTTGCACAGCTGATTATTTTAATTGCTGTAAGTTGTACACCTGTAAAAAGTTGAACTGGCAAAAGTGACAGATGTATTTACAAGGACAGACCAAAAAAAAAAAAAAATTTGGTTCCTTGGATTGGAGGTTTAGGGTCATGGTCTCATGAGACATCCCAGTTAATTGGCCTAATAACGTGTTTAGTGCTTCAGTTTTACCTCCTAGCTTGTTCTATCATGCCTGGGGTCTTAAAAGCAAGCAGCCATCCAAGATGCAACATTTGGTCTCTGTTCACCTGGAGCAATAAAGGAAGAAGAGTCAGGAATAGGAGAGGATTTGGAATATGTGGCTAATTGCCTCCATGAACAACTGCCTGCTTTGCCATGAGAGCAGAACTGGATGGTGCCCGGCTACCATTACTGAACATTTTGATCAGAGAGTCCATGCAGGAATCCTGATCAAAAGGGGGAAAATGTAGAACAGAATTTAAAATTTTAATGGTCTCTATTTAGACTTTTTGGAGCCATGGAGGGTGGATGAACCCCTTGAAACTCTTACCCTGAGATAATCTTTAAAACCTTAAACCAAAAATATCCCAAAGTCTTCTTAAAAGCAAACAATAGTTTAGCTTAACTAGTA
The DNA here is from genome assembly GCA_030035585.1 of Dugong dugon. NCBI lineage: Eukaryota > Metazoa > Chordata > Mammalia > Sirenia > Dugongidae > Dugong > Dugong dugon. Next base: position 94,879,262 of record CM057465.1, read on the forward strand.
AAAAGCATCTGCCTTAAGCAATATGCTGTTTTAAGAACTATATATGGGATCAAATTGACAACAGCAACTTGAAAGATCAGACAGGAGCCTTAGAGGGCAGTTAGTTTATGTTAATATAAGAGGAACAACTCAGAAAAGGAGGGTGAGAATTGTTGCAAAACTCAAAGAATGTAATCAGTGTCACTAAATGGTACATTCAGAAACTGTTGAATTGGTGTATGTTTTGATATGTACATTGTTAACAACAAAATAAAACCTTTAGAAGGAAAACCCTGTGAAGCACAGTTCTACTTTGACACACGTGGGGTCGCCATGAGTCAGAACTGATGGCAACTGGTTTTCAGTCCCATACTAAAAGTTAGTATGCTGAAAAGATACTAGATCAAGAAAAATGGATTGTCTTAGTCATTTAGTGCTGCTGTAACAGAAATACCACAGGTGGATGGCATTAACAAAGAGAAGTTTATTCTCTCACAGTCCCATAGGCTACAAGTCCAAATTCAGGGCATCAGCTCCAGGGAAATGCTTTCTCTGTCAGCTCTGGAGGAAGGTCCGTGTCATCAATCTTCCCTTAGTCTGGGAACTTCTCTGTGCAGGAACCTCAGGTCTAAAGGACATGCTCTGCTCCTGGCACTGCTTTCTTGGTGGCATGAGGTTCCCATGTCTCTCTGCTCACTTCTTTTATATCTCAAAAGAGACTGGCTTAACACACTACCTAATCTTGTAGACCTCATCAGTGTAACTGCCAGTAATCCATCTTATTACATCACAGTGATAGTATTTGTAACACAGGGAAATCACATCAGATGATAAAATGGTAGACAATCATACAATACTGGGAGTCATGACCTAGCCAAGTTGACAGATATTTTTGGGGAACACAATTCAATCCATGATATGGATGTTTGGCCCTGGCTCTGCCACTAATGGAGCTAGGCTATGTAACTCCAGCCGTGCTTTCTCCTTTTAAAGTTATACAAGGGGTAGAATTCAAAATTAAAAAAATATGAACATATGCCTTAAGGATAATGGAATCTCATACACTTTTGATTTCAATCCTAGTTACACCAGGGAGTTTCTAAAAAGAATTTCTACTACCCAGGCTCTCCTCCAACCACTTCATACTCTGGTGCTGGCACCTAGATTAAGCTCTCCAGGTGAGTCTCATGGTGCCAGGACTACTCATTGTTAGCTCTGTTTTCAATTGTGGCTACATCAAGATTGGAGGCAAAGAGATTATGTTCTAGTCTACAGGTACAAAAACTGTTAGGTGCTGTCAAGTCGGTTCTGACTCATAGCAACCACGTGTACAACAGAAGAAGACGGTGCCCAGTCCTGTGCCATCCTCACAATCATTGCTATGTTTGAGCCCACTGTTGCAAAATTACAGATAGGGAAAATAGGCTGGGTGACAGCCATATTTCACTGAGGGCAGTTTAGAGGAAAATCACCTGAGCAGGTGGGTCTTAGTTTCTGTAGTTAAAAAGTATTTTGCCTGTTTTCTCCACAGTCTATATTCTCAGATCTAGTCTCTAAAAATAACCATCTTTATACCAGAAATGGAATATACCAGAAATAAAAAGGTGGGGATGTGGGAGTGTTATGTATAGAGACCGTAGATACTCAAAAATACATTTTGTTTAGGAAACCTGGGGACAAAATGACAGAGAGCTAGTACTGAGAAGTTTCTTTCTGTCTGAAAAACATAAGGTAGGTAACATGAGAAACAGATCCCTTAAGTAATGAAAAATTAGGAAAAGCTTATGTTAATATTAATCCAAAACATACTCAGTTCTCTAAAGATGGTGGTATAAACAGGAGTTTGCTCCTTAGACTCCTATCAGGCTGCCCTGTTTAATGCATGTCTGTTACAAAGACCTTCCCAAAGGTCCTTGGTGTGACCACTGATGTCTGTAAATCAAGGGAGGGCTGTGGAATAGCTTTGTTCATTCGTTTTATTCATTTGTTTTTTAATAAAGGCCCTAAAATTACTATTTTAGCAAAATGTTATTTAAAATAATAAAACACAGGTAGGTCAGAGTTCCCTTTTATTTTAAAATCACTGAAATTGCATGTTCTAGGGTTAACGTAAAAGAAGCATTTATATCATTAGAAAGTTTTAAAATTATAATTTTGTGCATCTTTGGCATTTAACACATGATTATTTCAATTAAATTACTTTTTTGTGTTTTCTCCTTCTTTAAGATGAAAGAGTTTAGGTCTGACTTGCCAGTCAATACATTTGGCAAAATTTTAAGAACAGTATGTGATCAAGATTTTTTAAGAGACCTGTAACATTTCTGACCTTTCAACTTAAAGGTCAGAATTAAATTTAGCTCACAGGCTTAGTTATCTTATTATCCATGATGGGTCTTTAGCAATTTTTGCATTCTCTGGTCCAAGTACAGCCAACCCATGTGTGCACTTCCCAATGCCAAGGTACCTGGAAAGAATAAACAGGTGATAAATTACTACCACTTCCTACATGAAGAACTTCTGTTCCTCAGTATGTTGAGCCACACCATGTATACTCACTTATTGCTCACATCAATAAGCTTGTCATGACCGACGGCAAAGAGCTGTTCCCTATGTGCCTGCTTCATCTCATCAGAGAGTCCATACAAGAAATGGTCCATACCTGGAGTTAAGAAAGGTACATGTGAGTTGCTACAGTGATGGCATACAGCAGCAAACTCCTGTGCGGACATCTTGGTTGGGATACTGACATTGTTACATGGGTACTTTATATACATATTCCAACAAAAGAGAAATATTTACATGGTCTCTAAGTTCAAATAAAGCTTTACCTTCTCTTATTCCATCTTTACTGCATCTCAGAGCCTGACTCCTCATTACTGACTGGGAATTAGAATGAATAAGGGTCACATATCATTTAGGCTCTAAAACGATATGATTCAATTCTTTCAAAATGGCAAATACCAAGATATCCGTGCCTGGATGTTTGTCTAAAATAAAAACTATGTCAAGGAGTATATTTTCAAGGTCAGTGTTTGGTTGCCAAATACGGAAGTCATAAAGGAAAAGGATAAGGAAATGGGGGAAAAACTCAAGTAGTTTATCAAAAATGACAGTGTTGCTGCTTTTGGTCCATGTGTGCAAAGAAGCAAATCTTTCTTTGCTTGGAAAAAATAACTCGGAAAACTCAGTTGTGTGAAATTCTGTCTAGTAATATAATTTATCAAGTTTATTATTTACTCAACATACCTTTGTCTGAAGGAGCAACAGGAGCATCTACAGCTGAGAACACTGAAAGTTTTGCTTCATCAATGTCTTGCTGTGTGAATTTTCCAGATTTAGCCCAGTCAACAGCTTTCCCAAAAGACTGGAGAGTTTCTATTGAGTTTGGATCCCTAGAAAATCCAAAAGGTTAAATTTTCAAACATTTTACCAGTGGGAAAATAAATCACAATCATGTTGACTTAATAGTCCCTCATCATTTTCTGTTCAATAGGGCTCTATTTTAATGCTTCACAGTCCAAAGAGCCCACTGATAAAAATCAATTCCTATCAGTCAAAATTCAAATGTGGCCACATCAACCATTCAACACATTATCCCTCTACCTAGGGACGTGATCTATCTGTCTTAGTCACCAGATTATTTAACTGCATCTCTGTTTCCTTATGATTTCAACAGAACAAGAAGTCAGGTGGAAGCAAGCCTAGATTCCAATGAAATTAAGGGAAGGCACATGGGTTGCTATGAGTTGGTATTGACTTGATGGCACAAAAAAACACATAAAAAAGTTAAGGTTAAATGAAAACTAAGTTTTCACTTCTACAAGACATATCCAGAATAATCTAGAAATTATGTATAGTTGGACCAATTTCTGAGATACTTCACTTTGTCTAAATGGAAAGAGAGCTCCCATAGCCCCTTATTTATATTACTATAGGATAAATATGTCTTATATAGAGACTCACAGGAGGGGTCATACCTTGTTTATATCCTTATCTAAAAGCAAAGTTCTTAACACAAATGGATTCACTAAGTATTACAGTCAAGAGCAAAGGGAGAATTGCATCAGGGTGGCAGCAAACAATTCATCCCTTTCCTTAAAGGTGTGAAAATACAATTTTCAGGAAGTAGGATCACAAAAGATTAATAATTACTCTAATAAAAGGCTAATAGTCTTGTGGCTATGAAAACTTAACAATACTCACACACGCCTCTACAATTAAAATTAGTCCAGAAAGCTCTGAGAATGTCTTCTACTTAAATATACTAGACAACCAACTAGGATTTACATAAGGTAAAATGTTTCATTTATATACCACTGTCCCTAAAACCTAACAACAGAAAGGATATTGCTGGCTGTGGTTAAGTGTTGAAGAATTGGAAGAAGAAAAAAAAAAAAATGAGTGTAAACAAGTGCTCTTTTTCTAAGTCTACACCAATATATAAGATAATGACATTCTGATAATTAGCAGAGCAAATTACTAGAAGTGAAACTGGTGTATGTGCGTATAATCAGGAGAAAGCTTACCTGTAGGAGTAGAAAGTGAACACTCCATCACGGCTGAGTTTAGCACCGCCCCCGTAGGCACCGCCTTTTTCGCGAATTTCTGTATGTAAGAATTTAGCAGTCATCAAACGTGCAAGGATCTTAAGACTGAAATTAATGATTAAAAAATGCAAGTTAGAAAATACGACTGATAGGGAAGTATTATATATAACATAATCTAAAGTAGAGAACATTATTAAGCAAAAACAAAAATAAAGTCAAGTTGTAAAGTAATGTACACCTTACGGTCACATTGTTCTATTTAACTAAAACAAACAACAAGAAAACTAAGAGAAAAAGTGTAGAATAATAATTTTCAAATCGTTTACTTGGATTCCAGGGGCTGGGAGGTAGGAGTTGGGGTTGGAGGAAGAGAGGTAGAGAGAGAAGATAAACTTTTTCCTCAAACATTTCTGACCTGTATATGTAGCTTAACAGTATACATGTACTATATGCATTTTGGAGCCCTGGTGGCACAGTGGTTAAGAGCTTGGCTGCTAACCAAAAGGTCTGCAGTTCAAATCCACCAGCTGCTTCTTGGAAACTGTACAGGGCAGTTCTACTCTGCCCTATAAGGTCACTATGAGTTCAAATCGACTCAAGGGCAACAGGTTTTTATATGCATTTTAAAAATATGGTAAAGTAAAAAACAAGCAACTTTTTATTGCTAAGGAAAATAAAGGTATGATCATACATTTTATATGTCCCATATCAGAAAATGGGGAGGGGGAAGGAAATTAATGTAAATCTCTTAGATTGATTTTTATAGGTATACCTCCCCTACAGAAAGTAAATTTCTATAAATGAAGCGTATTTTCTGCTGACTTCCACTATGAATGGCAGTATCTGATCCACTGGAAGAGAAAAGGGCTGACTGTAGAAAGCATCTCCATATGGCAGAAGACAGAACAGAGCCATATTCCAACACTGCTGGACAAGTAAGCGATGACTGAGTAATATTCAGCAGGTCTGTTATGCCTGTGCTAAGCACTTAGGCCCCAAATCACATGACCTGCTGACTAACCTTGTTCTAAAATAGATGAAGAGAATGAAATAGGCCAGATGAGAAATTAAATGAATGAATACAAGCATGCTCATGAAGACCATGATGGGAGAAAAAGCCATCCTATTCTCATCTGAGTCAGTTAGCAGAAACATGGAGTACCAAGAGCACGAGGTTTCACTCAATGGTTTTTTATCAAAATATTAATCAGCTGGAAATTAACAGAAAGTGGGAATGTCAGCCCTTGAGGTTACACGCCTGTGAAGCTTGGTGCTTCCAGACTTGCCAACAAAGACATAATTTTTATCTATTTATGTATTTATTTTTCTTTAGAAATTTCTATTGTTACATAAGAAATACATGTTCACTGTTGAGAAATTACAAAATACCAAAAAAAAAAAAAAAAAAAGGAAAATATTTTTTACCCCACTACCCAGAAGGTAACCACCTGTAACATTTTAGTGTTTTAAATCTACATTTTCCTACTTAATAGTAGACTTCCTTTCCCTTCTCTCATGGTTTGGATTCATGTTCCTTGGGTGCCATATATTCCTTTCTTAGTTTAATCCCTCATTTGGGTAAGGCACTTCCTCTAGTAGCTTCCTGATACAGTACACAGGAGTATACTTTTTGGGACAATGTATTTCTGCAATGATTTTCACCCTACACTCACACTTTGACGGCTTCAATAGGTACAGAACCCTAGGTTGGAAATGATTTTCCTTTAGAATTTTGAAAGCATTGATTTATTTTCTTCTGTCATCCAGTTTTGATATTCAGAAGCCTAATACCATTCAGATTCTGTAACTGACCGTTTTTGCTCTGCAAACTTAAAAAGCGTTTCATCTATGATGCTCTGAAATTTCTCAGTGGTGTACCTGGATATAGGTGGGTCTTTTTTTTCATTCATCATGCTAGATACTCAATGAGCCTTTTCAATCTAGAAACTCACGCCCTTTAGTTCTGGCAAATTTTCTGGTACTTTTTCTTTTCTAATTTACGCCTCCTCATTTTTTCCAATTCTGTCTTTCTGCAATTCTTATTATTGGTTACTGTATATCTGAATTAACTCTCCACTTCCCCTCTGCTTTTCTCCATTTTCCTACTTTCTAGGAAAGGAAATTTTCTCAACTTTACCTTTCCAACCTGCTGTTGAAGGTTTTTAACTATCATACTTTTGATTTCTTGTCCTTTGAATGTTCCTTTTCTATATCATCTTGTTCTTGTTTCAGAGATGCATTATCTTATCTCTCCATGAATATTTTACACATATGCACACATTCACATACTATACATGTTTTTGATCCCTGCAACAGAAAGTATACTGCAATACCTATTTTCTAACACTTCCCTTTTCCTTTTGGTTCATTTTGATTTTGCATCTCACCTTTAAAGCTTTCCTCAAATGGCTGGCAGTCCTTGGCAATGTACTCATATTTTAGAGGGCACTAAAATTCGATGAGAAACTGCACAAACTTAAGAACTGGTAGGTCTCATGATGGGTAATGAGTAAGGGCACAGCCTTTTAATTAGGGGGTACAAAAAGGTCTGTCTCTGAAGGTCTTTTCTCTTGGTCTGGCCAGTTTTCCCAGAGAAGAACGGGCAAGTATAAGCCTGGCAGCCACAATTCTGGGAGCAAATCAGAGGAAGGGGCTGGGAGGGTCTCACTATTCAGGCTGTACATTTCATAGAAGGCTCCTATTTCCAGTAACACACCTAACTCCTGTCACTCAATCCTGAGCCTCTTCTCTAAGTTTCATAGATGTGGGGGAGGAGACCTAGGCTTCTAACTATTCCTTACAGCAACTTTCAAGTCTTCAATTTCCACTCATCTTGTTTTCCCATCTTTTGTTTGTCTCCAGTTCCTGTGCTTTTACAAGGCTTTGCATTACAAATCGGCTTTCTTCTTTTTGTCTTCTCCCTTTGCAGTTTCTTACTGGGAGAGAGAAAGCTCTCTTACTACATGTCTGTCTACTTTCGACCTTTAAAAATTTTTCTGCACCTCTTACTACTGCCTGTCATCTCTCTTCCCATTCTTCTTTCCTCGTGGTTTTATGCCTTTTTTATTCCTTTATTGTCATTTTAGTGGGGTTATTAGAGAATTCAAATATAAGCATGCATGCTCAATCTGCCATGTTTAACGGAAGTCTGCAGTCTTATTATAAGCAATTTTTACTTACAAGTGAAGGGAGTAAATGGGGCATGTTAAAACAACTCTGTGTTTAGGCTCATGGGTATCTGTATTGCGTACAGGACTGCTCAGAGGGATATATATTGTTTGGAAAAATAAAATAAAAATATAAAGTTAGGCAGTTTGTTCATAAAGATTTTATTTTTTAAAGAATATTCAGTATCTGTATTTCCACTCTTCTATATACGAGCTCTTTTTAATTGGATACAGTCTAGGAACTTAGACTCTATAAATGATAAGAGCACCATCACAATGGCACAGGAGTTCAAAATTTAAATACAAAAAAAGTTTCTATAAAGCAAAACATGCCTTATTATGTTCTGATGTATCAGATAAGCTATGCACAGATGATAGAATGCAGCATGATCAAGGGACCTCAGAGTCACTATTTTCACCTTTGCATTTCATACCTGGCATGATCTGGGTCTGTGTAAGGAACGGTTCTCACACATTCACCAACATAATTCACTGGGAATGGAAGCAGAAAATGTGTCTTCATCTGACATGGTTTGAAAGTGGGATCCTAAGGAATAAAGGGGCCTCATTCAAATTAGGCTGCATTATTATAATATAGTCCACAGACGCTAACATTTTTACATCATATCTCAATTTACTATTTCATATGAAAAGGCACTGATAATTATGTCATTCCACACAATTTTTCACTTTAAAGCTAACATGAAATGTTCCAATCCTGACACGATGGTTTACAATGAAATTATTATTCTATTAGGAACATTTTATCTTACATCATTTATACCAGTAGTTATTTGGGAGACCTCATTTTTTTCATTTTTCCCCATGAATATGTTACATTGCTATAACATTGCTATACCCTATGACAAACCAAACTGAATGCCACGATTACCGAAGCTGAAAAAGGAGAAAGAGATCTCACTGCTTAAGTGAAGCTGAACTAACATTAACTCTACGTGGGAAGTTATATCAAAGGCAAACTGCAAAGTAACGAGAACGTGTGGAGTAACCAACATCTTTATGAACACTAGGAAGAGTTAATCCAAGAAGAGGGCGTTCACTCAGCTCTGTTCTAAGGACGGATGGACGGACTCAGGGTGGCAGTGAGGAAAACAGGTAATTAACTAGCAATTCTAAGGGCATGACCCAACCCCAGGAATGGCTTAGAGAGAAAAAAATTCACAATCAGAGAGCCTTTAGATACATGGTTATGAACATACAAGCTAGGTTTATTCTGAAGTTATACTAAATTGTATTAACTTACTGTGATTAGCTTTCTTATGATTTGGGAGCCATTAACATATGTACTTCCACTAGATCCATTTTTATATGCAGGTTTCTGAAAATAAGTATTTCCAAGATAAATGAGAAAAATCCAAAACTCACTTCAAACAGATACAGAGGAACATTTGATAAAATTCACAGACCAAATAACAAGTGTTAGAGGTGACTTAAGTCCTTGTACATCACAAGGGCAAATATTTTAAGTTTTTTTTTCTTCCTTTGTATCTTCTAGTCATAAAATTGCCTCCAGAACAACAGGCTACATAAATTGAACGGGTTACAGTCAGAGGAAGGCACAAAGAAACAGTAAGCCCCCTTGTACACTCTATTCCTACAACTGGTTAATGAGATAGAATGGGAAGGCAGGTATACCAATCTATAATAAGGGAATATAGAATAAGGGATATAGAAATATCAACACAGAATATATTAGAAATAACTCCTCTGAAAAATCTAGAGACTGTCAGCCTGCAGATTGTAAGAATTTACAGTGAGAAGATAAAGTATGGCTCCTCTACTGATAAAAAAAAAAAAAACCTCAAACCAAAACCGTTGCCGATGAGTCAATTCCGACTCCTAGTGACCCTATAGGAAAGAGTAGAACTGCCCACAAGGTTTCCAAGAAGCAGCTGGTGGATTCAAACTGCCAACCTTTTGGTTAGCAGCCAAGCTCTTAACCACTGCACCACCAGGGCTCCTCTGTACTGATAGTTGTGTTAAAGAATTAGATTAAAACCCACTTGACAAGTTAATCAAGTTGATGAGACTTCTACTTGATATAACTATTCTAGAGAGAAAGCCATGAAATACTGAGTCATGTTGAGAATGCATTTCATCTATCTTGTGTCTCCTAAAACCTGACAAACAGCAGTGAGATAGACTCCATAAGTCATTATTTTTGGCTGTTCTTACAGTACTCTATCCCAAACCAAAGTGTGGATAAAAGACTGCTATAAGGCATAAGTAACAAACAGTGAGTACAGGCTCTAAGGCCAGACTAGTGTTTGAATTTACTCCTTGAGCGAGCCAATATTAGGCAAGTACTTAATCCTCCTGTACCTGCTTCTTCACCTGTACAAGGGGGCTATTAGTACTTATGCACAGAATGGTTTCACAATTAAATGAATAAATGTAAAAAAATTCAGAACTATACTTGGCAAAATGGGTATCAGAAGAGACTCTGAAACTTGTTCTTGAATCTAAAATAGCTAAAGCGAAGTGAAGTGATGAAGTAAAAGAGCTATAACAAATTATGGACAACATTGTGAAGAATGGGAATTTCAGAACACTTAATTGTGCTCATGTGGAACCTGTACAGAGACCAAGAAGCAGCTTTTTGAGCAAAACAAGGGGATACTGTGTGGTTTAAAATCAGGAAAGGTATGCATCAGGGTTGTATCCTTTCACCATGCTTATTCAATCTGTACGCTGAGCAAATAATCCAAGAGGCTGGACTACATGAAGAAGAACGCGGCATCAGGATTGCAGGAAGACTCATTAACAATCTGCATTATGCAGATGACACAAACTTGCTTGCTGAAAGCAGAAGACTTGAAGCACTTACTGATGAAGATCAAAGACTATAGCCATCAGTATGGATTACACTTCAACATAAAGAAAACAAAAAACCCTTACAACTGAACCAGTAAGCAACATCATGATAAACAGAGAAAAGACTGAAGTTCTCAAGGATTTCATTTTATTTGGATCCACAATCAACACCCATGGAAGAAGCAGTCAAGAAACCAAACGCTCTATCATACTGGGCAAATCTGCTGCAAAAGGCCTCTTTAAAGTGTTAAAAAGCAAAGATGTCACTTTAAGGACTAAGGTCAGCCAAGCCATCGTATTTTCAATCACCTCATACGCATGCAAAAGTTGGACAACAAAATAAGGAAGACCGAAGAAGAACTGATGCCTTTGAATTATGGTGTTAGTGGAGAATATTGAATATACCATGACTGCCAGATGAATGAACAAATCTGTCTTGGAAGAAGTACCACCAGAACGTTCCTTAGAAGCAAGGATGATGAGATTTTGTCTCACATACTTTAGACATGTTATCTTGAGGGACCAGTCCCTGGTGAAGGACATCATGCTTGGTAAAGTAGAGGGTCAGCGAAAAAGAGCAAGACCCTCAAGGAGACAGAATGATACAGGGGCTACAACAATGGGCTCAATCATAGCAATGATTATGAGGACAGAGCATGAACGGGTAGTTTTGTTCTGTTGTATTTAGGGTCACTATGAGTTGGACCCAACTCGACAGCACCTAACAACAGCAACATATCCGGCACATGCTAAGTGCTCTATTACAACTATCTATATTTTTATTATTGTTACCTCAATCACATGTGGACGGACAGGTTTTCGTTCTTTTTTACTTCGACCAAGGTTTTTAATGAACCTTTCTACTACTTTTGCTGTCTCAGACATCTGCTGAGGAGTTGCATTCACTGAACATCTGCTTAAAAAATCATATAGATATATATACATAAAACCATTACAAAAAATACTATTTCACTAATTCATTACATTTTTTATAAATAACACAAAAATAAAAGTGAATAATGCAATTTTTGTATAAAACCATACTCAAAAATGTTAAAAAGAGCCTAGTATGGAAAGAATATAGCTGTCTTACTTCTCTAGAGTGCTTTCAAGTTATCTAAAAACCTTCCACGTGTTTAAGTGCATTACAGAGAACAAATAGCAGTTTAGACGCAAAGGTGGATTTTTTGACTCTCAACTCTATGCTCTTCTGAAGGGTTTGACAGAACAAAGATATTAAGATCCATCAATAATGCCTTCAGACTTATATTATGAGAGCGTCAAAAGCTTAAGAGAAATCAACCATTTCAAAATGTAAACTGGCTGTTAAAACAGAAAATTATAAGTATAGTCACAAATACTATCAAATAAAAGTTATGTAAAATATACAGTATATTGACAGAGGGTATTTTTATCCTTCTGTCCTAGATTCTAAATTTACCTTAGCTAAATTTATACAAAGTACCATTAAATTAGTGCTAGCTACATTCTAGGCACTATACTAACTACATTACATGTATTTTTTCTTTTAACTCTTACAATAACCTGCAAAGTAGTCTTTCACGGAGAAGGAAAGAGAAGATGCAAATGGTTGTTACTCAGGATAGCTGTAAGTGTTAGGTCTGCCTGATAAGAAAGCCTGTGCACCGACCACTATGCCCCACCACCTATTACTCACAGAACCCATCTTGTAGAATCTGGCCATGATTTCCAAGAATTAATTGGGGTATGTTATAGAAGGTATATGACTCTTTACGTAGAAGTAAAAGTGGTTTAAGGAAACATTTTCTTGTTTAAGTAGTAGCCAGTACTAAATTAGTATCACTAGTAGTAAGATACTGAAAATAAACTGATAATAATTTTTTAAATTTCATTGTCCTCAAAAATCTGTGGGCCTAAGGTCCATTGTATGACTGAGCTGCTAGATGTTTTCTTCAAACCACTGTATAATTATCATTCTTATGAGAAAGTTTGTGTTTTTACTTTCATCCTGAGCAAACCATCCTTTACTGGATTCACTGATTCCTTGTTTATATAACTTTGCTCCTGACTTTGGAAGCAATATAACGTTAAATATTTGCAAAGAACCTACTTTGCAGTCTTAGGATGAAGTTAGAGTGCTTTCTCCCTCACCTCCCATAATTTTATTAAACTTAAAATATATCCTTTTTTTCTCCACAGAAAATAAATTATTAATAGAACATTTAAAGTCTAGAATCAGTTCTGTAACCAACACTGATATCAAGTTTTCTTTTTGTCTTAAAGATAAGTTCATATAATTTTATGATTATGGCTTCAAGTAAAACAATTCTAAAAGCTACACTTAAAGAAGTAGAATGAATCGTAAGGCCTTTGTTTAGACACAAATCACAAAACCTTACCTCATATTATCACAGTTTAATAAATGCTTCTTGATACGTGGGAGCTTTCTCAGGACTGGTTTAATGTCTGTCATTTCTGCAATTCTCTTCATTAACCTGACCTAAACCAAAGGAATCAAATATGTGGTGATAGATATCACTGAGCAAAGTAGAAACCACAGGCAGATCTTCGCTGTCTGAAAACTAAACATCCTTGATATCAAGGATATCACTTGAGCATGTGATGTGGCCTGATTTGGGGCTTGTGTGTGTGCAGATGTCCAGCTTAGGGATGGGGTCGGGTTGGGAGTGGTGGTGGTAGAAAGCAAAAGGTAAATTAAAATAAAATTTTCCACATGACATTTAGGCAATTAGGTTAACTTTTCTAGATGTAAATAATTTAGAGAGTATTTTAACAACCTTGGAAGATGTGAATAAACCAGAATACAAATGGAATACAAATGTTCCCTCAAAACATTCTCACCTGATCCATTCCATTAAAGGTTTCTTGTAGGTCTCCAGCAGGTGTGAGGGTTCTGCTAGCTCTAATGGATGCATACAGATGACCAGAATCGGGAATTCCATTTGATAGCTCTTGAGCACTCATTTTAACTAATACTTTGAAGTGTTCTTCTTCTTCAAAGCATGGGCTATGTAAAAAGAAAAATATAATAAGGACCTGGAAAGATCCATCCATATTCCCTTCCCTATTATGAGAAAAAATATATGTATGTTTATACCCTATAACTATTATAGAAAATTTATAAACTATAAATTTTCAGACTACTTAAACATCCTCAGAAATTTTATAAGAGTCCATAGAAATTATAAATAAAATTAGGTTAGAAAATCAACAACCAACAAATGAGTAAAATCTTCTACTTTTAGAATACTTCAGACTTAGATTTCTGATATATCCCAAGAATTAATATCGTCTGCAAATAATGTTACTTGTTAAATATTTCACTCCACAAATGCATCATGTCTGGTAGATTTCGATCCAGGCAGAGAGATGAAAAAAGCACACCCTAAATCATTAAAGGAAAAACAAACAAACAAACACAAAAGGAAACATTAATTATGAGGTAAATTTAAAAGAAAAAAGCAAAAGACAGTGGAGAAACAAACTTTCGAGCATAAACGTGATCTAGAAATAAAATGTCACCTGCTCGTAGGTATCTAGATGTGAATCGTCAGGGAGCACATGCGGAGAAACAGTCATTCCTCCCGTTTTCAATTCAATCTGTTGAGCTTGTTCTCGATAGTTAAGAATGCCACAGCCCAGCCTATCACAGCAAAGAAAGATTTCTTACATTATCAAGGTCATCTTTACCACGACATTTTTTAAGTCATGCATTTTGAATTTCAAGTTGCTTAAATTAATTCAATAAACCACAGCCTTCACAAACCTCTCTTTCTTCTGTACAATTCAGAAGTTATAAAACACAAACACATTTTTACATAAGCCCTCTATAAGACTGTTCATTGCCCCTCTCCCAGGTGGAAATCAGTTTCTCATCTGCAGGGAATTCCACCCAGAACTCTATCAGAGACTTAAGCAGCCAGGGTCTAGCTCTAAAAATAAAATATCAAAATATGCTTTCCCAGTTCCAGGGTTTTAAATATTTTATGAGCGTTCCCTACTATCTTCTAAAACATTCTGACACACTTTATTTGCTCAAATATCTGGTAGTTTTGGGGATGAGGGAGATCTAAAGAATAAGTTTGAGTTTTTAAGAAAAGCTGGTCACCTCAGCATTGATGCTTTTCGAAGAAACATTCTAACCAATGCTCCTAGTGAAAGAACTAATTTAAGTCAAGGCCACAACTGTGCAGCTTTTCAAAAACTACTACAACCATAAAAGGACAAGCAAAGAGAGCTATATTAAAAAAAAATTTTTTAAAAAGAGGCAGAGAACTTTCCAAAGGTCAAAGACCTTCTTCATCTGATCACACACTCAGCCAGAAGATCCCACATTTATCTAGCTCTCTGCAATGTGCAAACGCTTTTATTTCCACAACGCAAAGACTGCAACTACATCGGGCAATAGGCCCTACACAGCTTGCTGCAATTGTTTGATCTCCCTTTATTTCCCTGCAATATAAAAAAATAAAGCCTGCAGTTAACAATTATCTCCAGTTTAGCCTGCCACTGTTGGCCACTTGAAATGGAGCAGAAGGAAAGGGTTATACAACAATGCGTGTACTTGCCCATACATTTTCAAGTATATTCACAGACATCTATTTATAAAGAAGAGCAGTGATTACAAATTTAGCTTAGCTGAGAAGCAACTAAGGAAAAAGAGTATGCTACATGATGTTTCAAGGTTAACCCCCAGGCCGACCTTTTATATTTCATCACTTAATTTTTTGATTAAAAACATTCATTTTTCAAATGCTTAAAAAAATACTTAGTCGTTGAGATATATGTGTCTATAAGTATTACCTTATTCTCTAGATTCAGAAATATTTTAATGTAATATATCGTGTTGCTGTTGTGTGCTGTCGAGTTGATTCCGACTCATAGCGACCCTATAGGACAGAGTAGAACTGCCCCATAGGGTTTCCAAGGAGTGGCTGGTGGATTCAAACTGCTGACCTTTTTGGTTAGCAGTCTGAGCTCCTACAGTAAGAAAATATAATTTTCATAAGAAAACAAATTCTAAGCAAATATATTATAGGCCTTACTTATACAATGTAATAATACTGTTTTGAAAAATAAAATGATTCACTGAAGTCATTACTATCAATGAATTACTGTCAATATAATATACATACAGAAAATGTTTATTAATAAAATATATGAATATATGTTAAATTATAGACACATTTGTGTGTCTTCGTTCCAAACAGCAGATTCTTACTTGGTCAGGACACTGCAGAAGAGAGGCACGTACAGCTTTAGCTCTTCAGGAAGTGTGTTTAAACTAGAAAACGCTCTGAAATACACCATGCCATTGGTTGGCTGGGCACAGTACTGAACAGGGATTTCTCCAGCTATAAAAACAAAAATAATTATTTTATTATTACCAGTAGAATTTTAATCCTTTTTTTTTTTTAAATGTTTATTGCTGCTTTATTTACAATAGCAGATAAACAGAAATAACCGAAGTGCCCATCAATGGATGAATGGAAAGCAAACTATGGTACATATATACAATGGAATACTATGCGACCACAAAGAACTATGATGAATCCCGAAACATATTATAACATGGATGGACCTGCAGTGCATAATGCTAAGTGAAGTAAGCCAAGCATTTAAGGACAAATATTATGTATGATCTCACTTTTATAAGAAGACAAGAACAGATATATATAGAGAGACCAATGTTCATTGGTGGTTACTAGAGAGAAGGGAGGGGAAAGCACACTTTAGATTGTAAACATTAGTTCCTTCTGACAATGGGAAAAGTGGCACCAAACGTGGATGTAGACAGCACAGCACAACTGAAGTAAAAACGAGTGTGCGAGCACATATTGATGGGTACAGGCATTGGTATACAGGTAGATACAGGTGTGTACCTAGGTGAGAACAGACAGAAGTATCTAAAACCAGCCAAAACCAAACCCATTGCTGTCAAGTCAGTTTCAACTCATAGTGACCCTACAGGACAGGGTAAAACTGCCACATAAGGTTTCCAAGTCTGCACTCTTTTTTTTTTTAATTTTTTTTAACTGTACTTTAGATGAAGGTTTACAGAGCACACTAGTCTCTCATTAAACAATTAATACACATTGTTTTGTGACACTGGTTGCCAACCCCACGGCTTGTCAATACTCACCCATTCTCGACGCTGGTTTCCCCATTACCAGCTTTCCTGTCCCCACCTGCCTTCTCATCCTTGCCCCTGGGCTGATGTGCCCATTTAGTCTCATTTTGTTTTATGGACCTGTCTAATCTTTGGCTGAAGGGTGAAGAATGACTTCATTACTGAGCTATAAGGGTGCCCTGTGGCCATATTCTCGGGGTTTCTCCAGTCTCTGTCAGATCAGTAAATCTAGTCTTTTTTTTTTGTGAGTTAGAATTTTGTTCTACATTTTTCTCCAGCTCTGTCCAAGGCTGTAATTTTTACAGCAGCAGTCTGCTGCATCTTTCTCCCACAGAGCAGCTGGGGGGTTCGAACTGCTGACCTTTTGGTTAGCAGTTGAGCGCTTACCCACTGCACCACAAGGGCTCCTTACAGAAGTACCTATATGTATATATAAATATGTAGGTGCAGGTACATATATTCATTAAAGACACAAACACTGATACTCCTCAGACACAACCAAACACCTTCCAAGATTGGTTTTCTGGGTTTGAAAGCTTAGGACCACAGTCTCATGGGACAATTCAGTCAACTGGTATAACATAGTTCACAGAACTCATGATCTGCATCCTAGTGAAGTGAGTAGCATCTGAGATCTTAAAAGCTTGTGAGAGGCCATCTAAGACACAACTACTGGTCTCTACTCGCCAGGAGCAAAACAGTAAGAAGGTAATCAAAAGCTCAGAGAAGAAACAAGTCTGCATGAGCCACCACCTCATCTACCCTGAGAACAGAAGAACTAGATGGTGCCTGACTACCACCACTGACTGTTTTGACCACGGTCATAACAGATAGTCCCAGACAGAATGGGAGATAAATGTGGAGCAGAACACAAATTCTTAAGGAAAAAAAAAAAGCACCAAACTGGCACAGTAGAGAACAGAGGACTCCTTGAGACTATCACCCTGAGACACTCTTTAAACCTAGAACCGAGCCTAGCCGCAATCACCTTTTAGCAAAGTAGCACAATGGCACACAAAATAAAGGATATTACCTGTAAGATTGGTGCTCTACTTAAAAACCGTCTGTATAAGACCAAAATCAACATTTACTCAAAGGTAAAGATGAGAAGGTGGGGGACAGGGAAACTAGAGTACTGGAAATAGAACAAACAGAACACTGTTAAAGAGAATGTTGGCACATCGTGATAAACGTAACCAATGTCACTGAACAACTTGTGTGGAAATTGTCAAATGGGAACCTAACTTGCTGTGCAAACCTTCACCAAAAACAATTAAAATATTATGTAAAAAAAAAAAAAGAGAACAAGTGCTAAGGAAAAAACACCAAAGCATAACAGCATATAGTGTTCTGAAGTGTGTGTGTTTAACAACTTTTATTTGCCTCATTAAATTCTTCTTTTTTCCAATGTAGGCAAAGGTTATAATAAAATCGGACGTTCGTCATATGAGTGGTTCATAAAATAGGAGTGGTCGTGCTTCTGAATCCCGTTCATGTCACCTTCTGTGCATAATATGTAATACCTAGATGTTCTAGTTTTGTTCCCTAAGAAGTTACCAGCTGATGGTTCCAATCATACAAGAGAAACCGACATGGAAATCTTGTCCATAAATAGTCCTGTCATTAACAGAAGCATTACTTATTCATACGCTAAATGGGTTATAAAGAAACAGCATATAATGTATAATTAAAATAGAGAAAAAATAAAGTCAGATCCTTCCAGGCATAAATACGTTGTTGTTGAGTGCCGCTGAGTAGATTCCGACTCACAGTGACCCTACAGGACAGAGTAGAATTGCCCCATAGGGTATCCAAGGAGTGGCCGGTAGATTCGAACCGCGAACCTTTTTTACTAGCAGCCTGAGCTCCAGGCATAAATATGTAAGTATTTAAGTCTCATAGTAAACAAATATACTTCTAAGTGAGGATTTTCTCATATTTCCAATTAAGATAATGTTGAACGTATCTTATAATCAACTTTTAATTTTGACTTCCTTTTTTTTGGTAAATATGGTTGCAAAAACTGAGCTGCAGATGCTTTCTTTTAAACAATTCTCCCCTTAACACATACCTGTCTCTGGTATCGGTCAAGATAATTTGGCACAGTAAGGCAGCAACTCTCAGGAAGATAGCTGAGAGGTGGTGGGAGGGAAGGCGTTCTCTTGTTCCCCACCCCCACCACATCCTTTTTTATCTTTTTATTTTTAGTTTGAGATATGTCAAAATATAGTCTTGTAAGTTCTGAAAATAATTCATCTACAAAATAAGGCAGTCCTATGACATAAAAACATCTTTGTCAAAGGTTATATTCATCTTCATCTGCTATTACACTCAGCATCTTTAAAGACTGGTTTTTCCTTCAGAGCAACACCAGCACGTGGCTCTTTGGCTGTCTAGGTGTGGTTCCCAGCCTATACGTACAACACTGTCACACAAGAGCACCACAGCTATTTCACATGCCTAAACATGCTACGCTAGTCCTAGTGTGCTCTGCACAACTCAGATCTTGGACAGGCAATAATGGAACTCCTCGTCACAGTCACTTTTGCTTTTGCCACAGGTCTCATAGCACCTGTTGTGTTGGTTGCAGCACTTGGTCAGGGAAGGGATGCCAGTGTTAATGTGAAACAGCGGAGAGCCTCAACCATTTGGCGGAGACGGTTTGCAACCATAACATGGGTGCAGACCCGTCAATGCACGTATATTGGCAGAGCCCACCCTCATCTTCCGGGAGGTCCATGGAGGCGTTCAGGTACGTGTCTATCTTGTGAACGCCATTTCGGATGGTCTTAAAGGTGGCCCTCCAGTCGGTGGTCTGGGCCAGCTCCTGGCACCTGAGAGCGGCGGCTAGGAAGAGGGCCAGTGGGTGAGCGCAGACCACGGCTGCAGGAGGGGGCCATCTGCTCAGTGTTGGGGCTCGTACGGCCGGGCGGAGGCCGCAGGGCACCCTACACCCATGCCTCCCTCCCAGCTGGCTGGGCCACCCTTGCCGCCACCGCTGCCTACACAGTGCTCCTGTGAGGAGGCAGCGCCGTCGCAGAGAACATTTCAATCATTCTTAAAATTTTAAAATAATGCTACTGCTTCACAACGGGTGGGGTTTAAAATTTATATTAAAAAAAGGCATGCTATTCATTTGCTATGTGCAAATTGTCTTTTATATAAATTTTACACTGTTATAATAAAAAACTAAGTGTTAAATACTAAAGTAATCCCCATTTTTTAAAGAATTAGATAATTATTCTAGTATTCCAGCTGGTCCTTACCTACCTGTATCCACTCTTACCCACCTTTACACAACTCCTTCTCTTTGTCAGAGTGGACTACTGATGAGGTCATCCTTACAACAACCTCATCCATCCTAAATGCCACTGAGCTTCTCTAACAAGTCCTACCCATGCTTTTTTTTTTTTTCTTTTTTTATTGTAATTCAGGTGAAGGCTTACAGAACAAATAGTTTCTGATGAAACAGAAGTACACATGTTGTTTTATGACATTGGTTAACAACCCCACAACATATTAACCCTCTAACTTCTCAACCTTTCTTTTTTTTGGTGAAAATACACATAGCCAAAGATATACCATTTCAAAAATTTCTACATACGCAGTTCAGTGACACTGACTACACTCTTCCAATTGTGCTGTTATTCTCACTTAAGATGAAGGCTTACAAAACAAACTAGTTTCTCATTTAACAGTTACTACAAATGTTGCCCTATGACAAAGGTTAACAATCTCACAACACATCAACAATATCCTTAATCAATCTTAGGTTCCCCATCATTAGCTTCCTTGGCCCCTTCTGCCTTCTGGCCCTTGTCAATGGACTCCTGACCTCGTTACTCTTATTTGGTTTAATGGGGCTGTCCACTCCCAGGCTGAACAGTGAATCTCAGAGGTAACTTCACCACTGAGCTAAAAGGGTGTCTGGGGGCCATACTATCGGGGTTTCTCCAGTCTCCTTTAGGCCAGTAAATCTGGTCTTTTTTTTGTGAGTTAGAATTATGCTCTACATCCTTCTCCAGCTCTGTCCAGAACCCTCTGTTGAGATCCTGGTCAGAGCAGTCAGTGGTGGTAGGAGGGAACCATCTAGCTGTACTAGACTCAATCTGGTGGAGGCCTTGGTAGCTGTGGGCAATGAGTCCTTTGGACTAATCTTTTCCTTGTATCCTGTTCTCTTCATTCTCCCTTGTTCCCGAAGGGATGAGACCAGTGGAGTATCTTAGATGGCCGCTCACAGGCTTTTAAGACCCCAGACACTACTCACCAAGGTAGAATGTAGAGCATTGTCTTTATAAACTGTGTTATGCCAATTGAACTAGATGTTCCCTCAAGGAGTTTGGATGTGTCTATGGGGCTTCCATGACCTTTCGTTGTACAAGTTGTGCTAGTTTCTCCTGTATTGTGTACTGTCTCACCCTTCACCCAAGATACCATTTATCTATTGCCTATTTAGTATTTCCCCCCACACCTCCCATCCCTGGTAAACAGCAAAGATGGTTACATTTTGTGTGTGAACTTTTTCATGGGTTTTTACAATAGAGGTCTCAGACAATATTTGTCCTTTGGTGATTGACTTATTTCACTCAGCATAATGTCCTCCAGTTTCATCCATGTTACGAGATGGTTCACAGATTCATTGTTGCTCTTTCTCGCTGCATAGTATTCCATTGTGTGTATGTACCATAGTTTGTTTATCCATTCATCTGTTGATGGGCACATAAGTTGTTTCCATCGTTTTGCTATTGTGAACAATGCTGCAGTGAACATAGGTGTGCATATGTCTATTCAAGGGACGATTCTTATTTCTCTAGGATATATTCCTAGGAGTGGGATTGCTGGATCGAATGGTATGTCTATTTCTAGCTTTCTGAGGAAGTGCCATATCATTTTCCAAAATGGTTATATCATTTTGCATTCCACCAGCAGTGCATAAGAGTTCCCATCTCCCCACAGCCCCTCCAACATTTGGTATTTCCAGTGTTTTTGATTCGTGCCAGTAATGCTGGGGTGAGATGGTATCTCATTGCGATTTTAATTTGCATTTCTCTAACGGCTAGTGATTGCGAGCATTTCCTCATGTGTCTGTTGGCCATTTGAATGTCTTCTTTGGTGAAGTGTCTGTTCATTTCCTTTGCCCATTTTTTAATAGGATTATTTGTCCTTTTGTTGTAGAGGTGTTGGATTTTCTTGTAGATTATCGAGATTAGACCTTTGTCTGACTTGTACTGTCCAAAAATTTTTTCCCAGTCAGGTTCTCTTTTTAGTCTTTTGAAGAGCATAGGTATTTGATTTTAAGAAGATCCCAGTTATCTAGCTTATCTATTGGGGTTTGTGTATTGATGGTTATGGTTTGTAACCTGTTAATGCCGTGTATTAAGACCTGAATTGTTGGTCCTATTTCTTCTTCTATGAACTTCATAATTTTAGGCTTTATATTCAGGTCTTTGATCCATTTTCAAGTAGTTTATTTATACAGTGTGATGTATGGGTCCTGTTTCATTTTTTTGCAGGTGAATATCCAGTTCTGCCAGCACCATTTGTTAAAAAGACTGTCTTTTCCCCATTTGATGGACTTTGGGCCCTTGTCGAAGATCAGGTGACCGCAGGTGGATGGAGTTACATCTGGGTTCTCAATTCTGTTCCATTGGTCAATGTATCTGTCATTGTACCAGTACCAGGCTGTTTTGACTACTGTAGCTGTACAGTAGGTTCTAAAGTCAGGTAGTGTGAGTCCTCCAACTTTATTCTTCTTCAGTAGTGCTTTACTTATTCAGGGCTTCTTCCCTTTCCATATAAAGTTAATGATTAGTTTTTCCATCTCTTTGAAGAACGTTGTTGGTATTTGGATCAGGATTGCATTTTACCTGTAAATTGTTTTGGGTAGAATCGACATTTTCACCATGTTGAGTCTGCCTATCCATGAGCATGGTATGTTTTTCCATTTATGTAGATCCCTTTAGGTTTCATGCAGTAGTGTTTTGTAGTTTTCTTTGTATAGGTCTTTTACATCCCTGGTCAGATTTATTCCTAAGTATTTTATCTTTTTAGGGGCTATTGAAAACAGTATTGTTTTCCTGATTTCCTTTTCATTGTTCTCCTTACTGGTGTATAGGAATCCAACTGATTTTTGAATGTTTATCTTGTATCCTGCTACTCTGATGAATCTTTCTATTAGTTCCAGTAGACTTCTTGTGGAGTCTTTGGGTTTTCTATGTATAGCATCGTATCATCTGCAAACAGGGACAGTTTCACTTCTTTTTTTTTTTTTTTATATATATATTTTATTGTACTTCAGGTGAAAGCTTACAGAGCAAATAGTTTCTCATGAAATAGTAGTACACATGTTGTTTTTTGACATTGGTTAACAACCCCACAACGTATTAAGCCTCTAAATTCTCAACCTTTTTTTTTGATGAAAATTACAGATGGCCAAAGATACACCGTTTCAAAAATTTCTACATTCACAGTTCAGTGACATTGACTACGCTCTTCCAACTGTGCTGTTATTCTCACTTAAGATGAAGGCTTACAGAACAAAATAGTTTTTCATTTAACAGTTACTACACATGTTGCCCTATGACAATGGTTAACAATCTCACAGCACATCAAGAATATCCTTACTCCACCTTGTGTTCCCTATCACCAGGGGGCTTCCTTGTCCCCTTCTGTCTTCTGGACCTTGTCAGTGGACTATTGTACCTCTTTAGTCTCATTTGTTTATTTATTTATTTATTTATTTATTTATTTTTATTTTATTTAAACACCATTTCAAAACTTTTTACTTACACATTTAAGTGATATTGACTATGCTCTTCCAATTGTGCTGCCATTCTCGCCCAAGATGAAGGCTTACAGGACAAAACAGCCTCCCATTTAATAGTTACTACAAATGTTGCCCTATAGCAGTGGTCAACAATCTCACAATGCATCGACAGTGTCCTTATTCAATTTGTGTTCCTTATCATCAGTTTCCTACTCTCCCTCTGCCTTCTGGCCCTTGTCACCGGACTCCTGTACATCGTTAGTCCCATTTAGTTTTACTGGGGTGTCCATTCCCAGGCTTAACATCGAACCTTGAAGGTAACTTCACCTCTGAGCTGAAAGGGTGTCTGGGGGCCACACTCTCGAGGTTTCTCTAGTATTCTTTAGGCCAGTATATCTGGTCTTTTTTTTTTTTTTTTTTTTTTGGGAGTTAAAATTATGCTCTACATCCTACTCCAGCTCTGCCCAGAACCCTCTGTTGTGATCCTGGTCAGAGGAGTCATTGGTGGTACCCGGGCACCATCCAGCTGTACTGGGCTCAGTCCCGTGGAGGCCTTGGTAGCTGTGGACCATTAGTCCTTCGGACTAATCTTTTCCTTGTATCCTGTTCTCTTCGTTCTCCCTTGTTCCCGAAGGGATGAGATCAGTGGAGTATCTTAGATGGCCGCTCATAGGCTTTTAAGACCCCAGACACTACTCACCAAGGTAGAATGTAGAGCATTATCTTTATAAGTAGTGTCATGCCAATTGAGCTAGATGTTCCCCGAGATCATGGTCCCCAGAGCCCTCCGTCTAACAACTCAGTCCCTTGGGGGGTTTGGATGTGTCTATAGGGCCTCCATGACCTTTCCTTGTGCAGGTTGTGTTAGTTTCCCCTGTACTGTGTACTATCTCACCTCTCACCCAAGTTACCACTTATCTATTACCTATTTAGTATTTCCCCCCCCCTCCCATCCCTGGTAACCAACAAGGATTGTTACATTTTGCATGTGAATTTTTTCATGGGTTTTTACAATAGAGGTCTCATACAATATTTGTCCTTTTGTGATTGACTTATTTCACTCAGCATGATGTCCTCCAGTTTCATCCATGTTATGAGATGGTTCACCGATTCATTGTTCTTTCTCGTTGCATAGTACTCCATTGTGTGTATGTACCATAGTTTGTGTATCCATTCGTCTGTTGATGGACATCGAGGTTGTTTCCATCGTTTTGCTATTGTGAATAATGCTGCCATGAACATAGGTGTGCATATGTCTATTCGAGTGATGACTCTTATTTCTCTAGGATATATTCCTAGGAGTGGGATTGCTGGATCGAATGGTACGTCTATTTCTAGCTTTCTGAGGAAACGCCATATCATTTTCCAAAATGGCTGTATCATTTTGCATTCCCACCAGCAGTGTATAAGAGTTCCCGTCTCCCCGCAGCCCCTCCAACATTTGTTATTTCCAGTGTTTTTGATTCGTGCCAGTAATGCCGGGGTGAGATGGTATCTCATTGTGGTTTTAATTTGCATTTCTCTAATGGCTAGTGATCGCGAGCATTTCCTCATGTGTCTGTTGGCCATTTGAATGTCTTCCTTGGTGAAGTGTCTGTTCATTTCCTTTGCCCATTTTTTGATAGGATTGGTTGTCTTTTTGTTGTAGAGGTGTTGGATTTTCTTGTAGATTATGGAGATTAGACCTTTATCTGACTTGTACTGTCCAAAAATTTTTTCCCAGTCTGTAGGTTCTCTTTTAACTCTTTTGGTGAAATCTTTTGAAGAGCATAGATGTTTGATTTTTAGAAGATCCCGATTATCTAGTTTATCTGTTGGGTTTTTTGTGTTGATGTTTATGGTTTGTATCCTGTTAATGCCATGTATTAAGGTCTGAAGTGTTGGTCCTATTTTTTCTTCTATGAATTTTATAGTTTGAGGCTTTATCTTCAGGTCTTTGATCCATTTTGAAGTAGTTTTTGTATATGGTGTGAGGTATGGGTCCTGTTTCATTTTTCTACAAATGGATATCCAGTTTTGCCAGCACCATTTGTTAAAAAGACTGTCTTTTCCCCATTTGATGTATTTTGGGCCCTTGTCAAAAATCAGGTGACCGTAGGTGGATGGATTTACATCTGAGTTCTCAATTCTGTTCCATTGGTCAATGTCTCTGTTGTTGTACCAGTACCAGGCTGTTTTGAGTACTGTAGCTGTATAGTAGGTTCTCAAGTCAGGTAGTGTGAGTCCTCCAACTTTATTCTTCTTCTTCAGTAGTGCTTTACTTATTCGGGGTTTCTTCCCTTTCCATATAAAGTTAATAATTAGTTTTTCCATCTCTTTGAAGAATGTTGTTGGTATTTGTATCGGAATTGCATTGTATTTGTAGATTGCTTTAGGTAGAATTGCCATTTTCACAATGTTGAGTCTGCCTATCCATGAGCATGGTATGTTTTTCCATTTATGTAGATCCCTTTGGGTTTCATGCAGCAGTGTTTTGTAGTTTTCTTTGTATAGGTCTTTTATATTCCTGGTCAGATTTATTCCTAAGTATTTTATCTTTTTAGGGGCTATTGAAAATGGTATTGATTTCCTGATCTCCTTTTCATCGTTCTCTTTACTGGTGTATAGGAATCCAACTGATTTTTGAATGTTTATCTTGTATCCTGCTACTCTGCTGAATCTTTCTATTAGATCCAGTAAATTTCTCGTGGAGTCTTTAGGGTTTTCTATGTATAGTATCATATCATCTGCAAACAGGGAGAGTTTAACTTCTTCATTACCAATTTGGATGCCCTTTATTTCTTTCTCTTGCCTTACTGCTCTAGCTAGAACTTCCAGCACAATGTTAAATAGGAGTGGTGATAAAGGGCATCCTTGTCTTGTTCCTGTTTTCAGGGGGAATGTTTTCAGCCTTTCTCCATTAAGAATGATGTTGGCTGTTGGTTTTGCATAGATGCCCTTTATTATGTTGAGAAATTTCCCTTCTATACCTATTTTATTGAGAGCTTTTATCAGGAATGTGTGTTGGACTTTGTCAAATGCCTTTTCTGCATCAATTGAGATAATCATGTGATTTTTTTCTTTCCTTTTATTTATGTGGTGGATTACGTTGATGGATTTTCTAATGTTAAACCATCCTTGCATATCTGGTATGAATCCTACTTGGTCGTGGTGTATTATTTTTTTGATATGATACTGAATTCTATTGGCTAGAAGTTTGTTCAGAATTTTTGCATCTATATTCATGAGAGATATTGGTCTGTAATTTTCTTTTTTTGTGATGTCTTTGCCTGGTTTTGGTATCAGCGTTATGCTGGCTTCATAGAATGAATTTGGAAGTGTTGCTTCCTCTTCTATGCTCTGAAATAACTTGAGTAGAATTGGTACGAGCTCTTCTGTAAATGTTTTGTAGAATTCTCCAGTGAAGCCATCTGGGCCAGGGCTTTTTTTGCTTGGGAGTTTTTTTATTACCTTTTCAATCTCTTCTCTTGTTATGGGTCTGTTCAGATTTTCAATATCACTTTGTTGTAGACTGGGTAGGCCGTATGTTTCTAGAAATTTATCCATTTCCTCTAGGTTTTCAAATTTGTTGGAATATAGTTTTTCATAATATTCTGTTATAATCCTTTTTATTTCAGTTGGGTCTGTTGTAATGTCCCCCATTTCATTTCTTATTTGGGTTATTTGTGCCCTCTGCTGTTTTTCTTTTGTCAGTCTGGCCAGTGGTTTGTCGATTTTGTTGATTCTTTCAAAGAACCAACTTTTGGTTTTGTTGATTCTTTCTATTGTTTTTCTGTTCTCTATTTCATTGATTTCTGCTCTGATCTTTACTATTTCCTTTCTTCCGGTGGTTGTAGGCTTTTTTTGTTGTCAGTTTCACTTCTTGATTACCAATTTGGATGCCCCTTATTTCTTTTTCTTGCCTTATTGCTCTAGCTAGCACTTCCAGCACAATGTTAGATAGGAGTGGTGATAAAGGGCATCCTTGTCTTGTTCCTGTTTTCAAAGGGAATGTTTTTAGCCTCTCTCTATTAAGAATGATGTTGGCCATTGGTTTTGCATAGATGCCCTTTATTATGTTGAGACATTTCCCTTCTATACGTATTTTATTGAGAGTTTTTATCAGGAATGGATGGGTGTTGGACTTTGTCAAATGCCTTTTCTGCATCAATTGGGATGATCATGTGATTCTTTTCTTTCCTTTTATTTATGTGGTGGATTACGTTGATTGATTTTGTAATGTTGATCCATCCTTGCATACCTGGTATGAATTTTATTTGGTTGTGGTGTATTATTTTTTTGATATGATGCTGAATTCTATTGGCTAGAATTTTGTTCAGAATTTTTGCATCTATATTCATGAGAGATATTGGTCTGTAATTTTCTTTTTTTGTGACGTCTTTGCCTGGTTTTAGTATCAGCATTATACTGGTTTCATAGAATGAATGTGGAAGTGTTGCTTCCTCTTCTGTGCTCTGAAATAGCTAGAGTAGTACTGGTACAAGCTCTTCTGTAAATGTTTTATAGAATTCTCCAGTGAAGCCATCTGGGCCAGGGCTTTCTTCTCGTTATGGGTCTGTTCAGATTTTCAACATCACTTTGTTGTAGTTTGGGTAGGCCGTGTGTTTCTAGAAATTTATCCATTTCCTCTAGGTTTTCAGATTTGTCAGAGTATAGTTTTTCATAATATTCTGTTATAATACTTTTTATTTCAGTTGGGTCTGTTGTAATGTCCCCCATTTCATTTCTTATTTGGGTTATTTGTGTCCTCTCCTGTTTTTCTTTTGTCAGTCTGGCGAGTGCTTTGTCGATTTTGTTGATTCTTTCAAAGAACCAACTTTTGGTTTTGTTGATTCTTTCTATTGTTTTTCTGTTCTCTGTTTCATTTATTTCTGCTCTGATCTTTACTATTTCCTTTCTTCCAGTGGTTGTGGGCTTTTTTTGCTGTTCTCTTTCTATTCATTTGAGTTCTGTAGTTAATGTTTTGATTTTCTCCCTTTCTTCTTTTTTGATACGTGCACCTATTGTTATAAACTGTCCTCTGAGGACTGCCTTTGCTGTGTCCCAAAGGTTTTGGTATGATGTGCTTTCATTCTCATTTGATTCTAGGAATTTTTTGATTCCATCTCTGATTTCTTCTATTACCCAGTGAAGTGTAAGCAGGGTATTATTAAGTTTCCATGTAGTTGATTTTTTTTTCTTGCTCTTTCTAGTGTTAATTTCTACCTTGATGGCACTGTGGTCAGAGAAGATACTTTGAATTATCTTAACATTTTGGATCTTGTTGAAGATTGCTCTGTGGCCTAAGATGTGGTCTATTCTGGAGAACGTTCCATGTGCGCTGGAAAAGAATGTGTACTTTGCAGCGGTTGGATGGAGTGTTCTATATATGTCTATGAGGTCAAGTTGGCTGATTGTGCCCTTTAGGTCTTCTGTAACTTTGCTGAGTTTCTTCTTAGTTGTTCTGTCCTTTACTGAGAGTGGTGTGTTGAAGTCTACTACTATTATTGCGGAACTTTCAATTTCTCTTTTCAGCATTGTTACTGTTTCTTTTATGTATTTTGAAGCCCTATCATTGGGTGTGTAGATGTTTATTATGGTTATGTCTTCATGATGGAGCGCCTTCTTAATCATTATATAGTGTCCTTCTTTGTCTTTTATCGTAGATTTTGTTTTAAAGTCTATTTTATCTGAGATTAGTATTATCACTCCTGCTCTTTTTTGGTAGTTGTTAACTTCATGTGACTTTT
Organism: Dugong dugon; assembly: GCA_030035585.1. NCBI lineage: Eukaryota > Metazoa > Chordata > Mammalia > Sirenia > Dugongidae > Dugong > Dugong dugon. The sequence continues at coordinate 94,908,418 of CM057465.1, forward strand.
TCCAATGTTTGACTTTTAATAAATTTACATCTTTGTTTCTAAGGTGTGTCTCTTGTAGACAGCATACTGATGGATCCTGTTTTCTTATCCATTCTGTCACTCTCCGTCTCTTTATGGGTGCATTGAGTCCATTTACATTCAGTGTAATTATTGATAGATGTGAGTTTGTTGCTGTTATTTTGTAGTGCTTTTTTTGGGGGTGCTGAAGTCTTCTTTGTTCTTCTTACTCTCTTGTGCTGAGTTACTTTTGTTTGTGGATTTTTTTTTATTTCTTTTGTTTTTGCTGACACTTTATGTTTTTCCTTTTTTTTATGAGTATGTTTGTTAACTTTCTTTGTGGTTACCATGAATTTTACCCTTATCTTTCTAAGTTGAAGCAATCTACCATTATTTGGTATCGCCTTGCCTTCCTCTCCAAGGTTCTATACTTATGCCGTTTATTCCCTCTTTTATTGTTTTGATGTTGTTGTCATTTACTGATTAACTGCTCTGATTCCCTGTTGTATTTCTTTTGGTTTTGGATAGTCCTCGAGAGTTCATTTCCTAGATTGGTATCTGGCTGGTACGATCCTGCATCCTAGGTTCTGCCTGTGAGATGAAGCTGCTTGTCCTCAGATGGAAGAACTCCCTTTAATAATTCTTGTAAGTTTGGTTTGACTATTACATATTGCCTTAATTTCTGTTTATCTGGAAATGACCTAATTTCACCATCAAATTTGAACGAGAGTTTTGCAGGATATATTATTCTTGGCTGGCAATTTTTTTCTTTCAAGATTTTATATATGTCATCCCATTGCCTTCTTGCCTGTGTGGTTTCTGCCGAATAATCTGAGCTTAGTCTTATTGTTTCTCCTCTGTATGTGACTTCTTGTTTTTCACGAGCTGCTCTCAGGATTCTTTGTTTGTCTTTGGTTTTGGTGAGTGTGATTATGATATGCCTTGGTGATTTTCTTTTGGGGTCTCTTCTATATGGGGTTCATTGAGCTTCTTGGATGGCCAGCTTTTCATCTTTCATGATATTGGGGAAGTTTTCTGTCAGCAGTTCCTCAATGATGCTCTCTGTGTTTTCTGCTTTCTCCCCATTCTGGAATTCCAATCACTAGAAAATTTTTCTTTTGATTGTGTCCCACATCTCTCAGGTTCTCTTCATTTTCCTTTGTTCTTTTTTCTGAGTTTTCCTGAAACAGAGTTGCATCCAAGTGTTTGTCTTCAATGCCACTGATCCTGTCTTCCACCGTTTCAAATCTGCTTCTCAGCCCTTCCGTGACACCATCCATTTTTGAAATCTTGTTGTTTATCTTTTGGATTTCTAATTGTTGTCTTTGTATAATTTCTAGTTGTGAATTTATTTTGGCATTTTGTTCCTGCATTATCTTCCTGAATTCTTCCAATTTTTTGTCTATATTTTCCATGAATTTGTCTATTTTTTCCTTATGTTTGTCAGCTTTTTGTCTCAGTTCTTGGGGAATTCTGAGCATTAGAGATTTGAATTCCTGATCAGGTAGTTCTAGTGCATTTTCTTCCACAGGAGAGCCATCTGGTGTTTTATTTTGGACGCCTACTGGAACCATCCTGTCCTATTTTTGTAAATGTTTTGATATTGTCTGCTGTCTTTGGGGCATTCAGTAGTTATTTTTCTCGTTTAATGACTGTAGAATTGTTTGTTTCGTCCCTTTTAAAAAAAAAAATTTGACTATGTCTGAGCAGGCAGACTGTGTGTTCTCTGTTGTTTGCTCGTCTGTGGGCGCAATACTTTTCACCTCCTCCAACTGGCAGGGTCAGTCACTCATATATGGTATGGCAGGGCAGGTCTAGCTGAAGAGGAGTTACTGGGATGGGTTGTTTGTGGCACTTACTACAGCCACCAGAGCGGGTCGGTAATCAGTGCAGGGTAGGTTCCAGCAGGCTGTGCCTGTGCTGCTTGGTGGTGTAATGTCAAGCGCCTGGAGCAGGTAGGCAGGATGCAGCGGGGAGATTGTTATGTGTGGAACTAAGATAGATATGGGAGAGAGGAGAGAGGAACAGGAGCCAAAAACATACAAACAAACAAAAAAGAATGCTAGGGGAGCTTGCCGTTGGAGTGGAGAGATGAGAGACTATGAAATGGAGAAAAACAGAAAGGGGAAGTGGAAGAAAAGAAAAGAATGAATAAATAAGAATCAGAAAGGTTAAAGAACCACAAAGTTCCCAGGGATCCCTCCGGTGCAGCTGTGAGGTTTGGGGAAGTCGCTCTCAGGTGTTGCACTACAGCCTGGCTAGAAGGCGTAGAGGTATACAACGCCAGGTATTCAGGGAACAGAAACAGAAGGAAGATATAGAGAGATGAGAAACTGAGCAATGAAGAAAGACAAAAAGGGAAAAAGAGGGAAATGAAAACAAAACAAATTAAAAAAAAAAAGAACAAGGAAGGTCCCCAAAAAAACAGAAAAAATAAAAAAAACCAACGAAGAAAGAAATGCTCTCAGGGCTCCCTCTGCAGGTCTGTGGAAGCCGAGGGGGAGTCTCCTTGCCATGCAGCTCTGCCTGGCCAGAAAGGGCACCAAACTCAAGAAAAGGAAAAGAAAACAAACAAACAAATGAACAAAAGCCCCTGGATCCCACCAGCACGGCAGCCCAGACCAGGAAGAAGCTCCACACTCGAACAGAGCTCCGCAGCCCCTCAGGAAGAAGCAAAGATGGCGCACGGAGCCAGGTACTAGAGCGAAAGGAGGGGGAAGTGGCGAGAGGCAAGTAAGAAATGAAAAGATGCAGAAACAAAAGGCAACACTAGCGGCCAACAAATGGCACTGAGAGAGCCAGCCAGTGCAGGCTGCTATTTCTGGACAAGAGATTGTGTCCGCAGGAAGCAGAGGGGGCCGAGTATGGGTGAAGAAGGGTAGAGAGTGGGAAAGCATATATCACAAATTACCGGAGTTCTGCAGCCCGTCAGGAGGAAGCAAAGTTGGCGCACGGAGTGAGGTACTTGAGCAAAAGGAGGGGGAGGTGGCGAGAGGCAAGGAAGAAATCAAAAGCAGCAGAAAAAAGCAACACCAGCAGCCAACAAATGGCACTCAGAGAGGCACCCATTCGGGTGTGTGGAATCCAAGCAGCCGGTGTTTCCCAGTCAAGAGATTGTGGCCATGGGAAAAAGAGGAGGCCGAGTCCGGGTGAAGAAGTGGGGGTTGGGAAAGTGTATATCGCAAATTACCGGTTTTTCTGTCTCCCGCTGGACGCTCCGTGAGGCTACTTTCTTGTACCCCATTTGCTGGTCTCCAATAGGAGTCCAAGATGGCGGATCTGCACTGCGTTAGCTGGTAGGGGACCTCTGCATGAATCTCTCCTCGCTCTCCCTTCTCTGTCAGTTTTCTCTCTCCATTTGGTACTTGGCTGAGTTCTTTATCTCTTCATTTGATGTTTTAGTGTTTCAGGATTGTTGTATTCTCTGTTCGGCTTAGTTTTTCGGATCATTGCTGTGGAGGGATGGCGTGGTGCTTCTGCCTAGAGCACCATTTTGCCGGAACTCCTACCCACGCTTTTTAGGTCCTACTCCTACTATCTCTTGAATAAAATGTTCCCCGATGACCCACTTCATGCAGCACTGGGCATATGATATTCTGTATTGCTATTCATACCCCATGTCTTCAAAGTTATTTCTAAGACTTTTAAGGGTAGGTATCATGTATTATATTTTTATATCCCGAGCACAATTCCCTGAACCAAAAGAGGAACTAAAACTGATTTATACTAACTCTTTTAATGAGCATCAGTGAGCTTTATTTATACATAAAAACTGTGGAGGGACTAAAGATAAGTAGAACACTCACTCCACTTTCAAGGAGCCTAGTCTAGAAGAAAATATTTCATTTACATGCACACACACATATACAAATAAATCAGATATGGTAAACACGATAAGCAATGTTTAAAAAAAAAAAGCTAGAGTTGCTTCACAAAAAACAAAGTGATGTTCACATGCAGTCTAGAGCCTTATCCTAGACAGATACAAGTTAAAGCCTAACACTGTGGTAAGACATTCCTCAGGACAGATTAATAAAGTAAATTAATGTCCACTTGCAGGCTGAAAGTCAACACCTAACAGGGTAACATTTTTCAAGAGTTGTATGTCACATGCTACCAACCAGAAGCCAAAGTGAAACTGAGTACCTTCAAGAACGCAAGAACAGTGGCAGACTACAGAATGACACACTAGCATGAGACAGGAGGATGAGGGCAGCAACCTGGAACTCCCTTTCCATTCTCCATGACTCATCGGTACCTAACGACATTCTAATCTACTTCTTATAGTCTCTCTCATATACTTACAACTGAGTGGAAGAGTTAGCTTATACCCTTTATAAACTGCACTTACTACAGCTGCAGCATAACCCAAATCCTCATCTAACTCTAGAAGTGGCAGAGTACAAAGTCATACCAAATCCACTCCCAGGAAAACAAACACAAGAAGCTCACAGCAGACAAGTCTATCACACTGAGTGTTAAAAACAATTTATAAGAAATGTGAACAGAAATAACTATAATAGGGACATTCGAATGTTTCATGAAAAGCATTCAAAATATGACTGTGGATATTGATGTTTAACTAAAGAAAAATTCCAAACCCGTTGCTGTCAAGTCAATTCCAACTCAAAGAACACGGTAGAACTGCCCCACAGGGATTCCTAGTCTGTAATCTTTATGGGAGCAGACTCCCACATCTTTCTTCCACGGAACCATTGGTGGGTCCAAACCACCAACCTTTTAGTTAGCAGCTGAGTGCTTAACCACTGCGCCACCAGGCTCCCTAAAGAAAACCTGCACCCATGAAAACTACAGTGTTTGCACTGACCTGCCAATGTTACATCCAACTCAGTAAAAGGTATGGTACGCTCGATATCTGAAACTCTTAAAGCTGGTAGACAAGAGGCATCTTGAGTTTTACTTTGCTGAGTCCGTAATTCTAAACCTAAAAAAAAGAAAAAAGAGAAATGAACATTTGGGACTGTAATTAAGAGATTTTATGTAGTTTATCTCTTACTTGTTATTAACTTACATTAAAAAGATAGCAATCCTGTGCCAACTGCTAGGAGTACCTTAGTACTATGGTTTATAAGGCACCTGCTATTTCCAAACTAGATTAAGAGGCATTAATAACCTGGCTTGGTAGGTGGCCCTTTTTCCAATTCTTATTTTTGAATTATTAAAAAAAAAATTACTGAAGAGCAGTGGTTTACTTGAGCAGTTTTTCACTCACCTCCACAAATTTTTTACTATATAGATTGTACTTTTTTTAGGGTTTTCAAAACATTTCTTGCTGGCTTGCAATTTAATGACCTTTGCACTTGTTTGCTCCTATTTCATTTTCACTAATCCAGCAAAATGCTTTTATACTCACACAAATTTCACAAATTATAGCAACGCTTAAAAATACATTTTGGGGGCCTGATAGTCTATTCACATAATAGAAGCTCCTGTTTCATAGAATTATTCCACAGAATCACACAGTCTATGAGAAGAGAGAATTCAAAAGTTTTCTAGTATTTTTTTTAAGGATAGAACAGAATGGTTTATGTGTAAGAAGACTTCACAGTTTAAAATTCTGTCATTTATAAAAGTACATTGTTTTACATACATGATTTGCAGGGGGTTACTATAACTGATTTAGTATTTTAACTTGAAATCATGGTAAATGATACTTACTCATGGTGTCTGATATGCTTACCTTAAATGGAAGAGTAGTAGCTTCACTAATCTTCCATTTCCACCTTTTTAAAGTTCCTATCACAACAGCTCCTTGAGCTGTCCACTTAGAGATGGGAATCCAAAGTACGAAATGACTACGGGGTTCATGGGCAGCAAGTATCTCATGTCACACATAGGCTCTCCACGGACACTGCTGTGCCCCATAGGAAAGTAAAAGCTGAAACCACCCTCTACTTATGACTCTTCAGATGTACACTCTGGAATAACTATTTCCATGACCAGCTAACTTTGGTCCCTGTATCTCTTGGTCTAAAGTGAATAGATACTACTTTCACTGCAGCCCTCTGAGGTGGAGGTATTTATTTTTCCTAAGTCACACAGCTCAGACAGATGAGGAGGAGCAGGGTCTCACTGACCACCACCACTTCTTGACCACTTTCTAGGCTTACATGAGAAGCTTGAGACTCCTGCCATTCAGCTCTACACCCTCCACCCCTCCTCATCACTGTCATTTACAAACCTCCTAGGCCACTCCCTTTCTTTCACAGAAGGCTTTGACATTCCTCTCCCCACCCCAAATCCTGAGTGATGAGTCATCCATGAGAATGTCCCATCTAAAGACACTGAGGTAAAAGCAATAATAATCCGCATTAAACTCTAATAAATTAATCAAGGATGTCTGTTGTAATCTCTAGGGTAATCACTAAAAGAGTAATTAAAGGATGCATTACTAATGAATTAATAGGGAAAACTGAATAACAAAAAATGGATTAATCCATAAAGTGTCAAGAAATGAAAGTAAAAAACACAAACAAGAGGGTCAAAAAGGTAATAAGTAGTTAAGACGATGGATACAAACCCACATTTATCAGTAAATTACATCAATGTAAATAGATTATATATTCCAATTAAAAGACTATCAGACTCAATATAAAAACAAAACCCAATATATGCTATTTAAAAGAGAAATACCTTAAATATAAGAATATTGAAAGGCTCAGAATAAAAGGATGGAAAAAAAAGATAAACTATGAAAACACTAACAGAAAGCTAGTGTAGCTACACTACTACAAGTAAATAAAAAGGGGGCAGGGGAAGTCTCAAGACAAAAGGGGTTAATAGTGTCAAATGAGGAGCCCTGGTGGTGCAAAGGTTAAGCTGCTAAGTGAATGATTTGCAGTTCCAACTCACCAGTGGCTCCCAGGAAGAAAAGACCTGGTGATCTGCTCCCATAAAGATTACAGCCTAAGAAACCCTATGGGACAGTTCTACTCTATCTGACAGGGTCACTATGAGACAGAATCAACTCGAGGACAAGACAACTATCTGTAACAGCCCCAAACCATACCAGCATGCAACTTCCCCCGACAGCACTCAGCAGCCTGAATACAGAAGGAGAGCAAGCGGAAGACTGAACTGGTTGAGGTTTGACAAAGCAGTTATCCATGGAGAGATGGAGGGAGGGGATGCCAGACATCATGCCAAGAGAGTGGGCTTTGAATACGAATTAAAGGAACTGAGACAAAAGACTGCGAGACCATGGCATGGTCAGTGACTGTGGTATTTAAGTTAGCAAAGAAGTTTGGTGGGATAAAGGGATTACAGATATTTAGGTGACTGAGGTCAGAGTCAGGTACTGAGGTTTCAGAGGCAGAAAAACCTGCAAACGGAAGGAAAAAAAAAAAAAAAGAAAAATCCAGGGTATAAAAGTGTAACAAAATGAGCTTAAGGATCTGCTATTAAAAAGGTTCTCTAAGACATTAATCTCTAACCTACTGACATTTAAGGCCTTCCTCTATCTGGTTTCCCAAAACCATACCACTCAGACGATTGCTAATTGTGTGCCTTTGCTCACACTGTATCCCTGATCTGAAAAAGGCTCTCCCTGCCCCTATCCAGCCTTACCAATATTCAAGGGTCCACCTCCTTTACCACATTCTGCAACGGCTCTGACACCGCAACTGCTCCCTCTCTGAAATCACACAGTATAAAAAGTCCACCAATTTTCTTTTTTCTTTCACCAGATCACAAGCTCTCTGATGGTAGAGGCTACATCCCCTCACAATACCCAATACATTACACACAGACACCAAAATGCTTGTGCATTCTTTAAAGGTTTTAATAAATTAAATGATTCTCCATTCATATGTTTTTCATTCATGTATATCTATAGATTGGGCTTTAATTCAGAGAGCTTCCTGACACCTAAGTCCGTATTTCAAGACTTACTGATCTGAAATAATCATTAAATGCGCTAGCATTGTGTCCTACTTTAAAGGAACTCTGCAGTGAATCTGTCAAGTAAAAACATACGTTTGTAAAGGGAAAACATCATTCATTAGCATACAGGTTTGTGCTGTAGTATACAAGGTATTCTTAAAGCAGAGGACACAGAAAGGACAAGCCATGGATTTGGAATAGCTTAGGGAACACACATTCTGCTACTTAGGCATGGGTCATCTTGTGTACTTATAAATGGCTTTTAGTAAATATGAGAGATTGAAACTTGTCAACTGGCACTCACAGAAGAGAAGTTTATTATATTTTCACAATTAGTGTGTTAAATTTATCACAGAGCTTAAAATAGCTGTATGTCTCAGCAAGAATTCACTTATAAAAATAAGAATAGATTATAGGTTAACATTAATTTTGCCTTTACTAGATACCTCAAACTTAGCATGATCTAAATGGAATCACTTATTTTCCACATTAAGTCAACTCTTATCTCCTGAAAAGCCTAAGATTCCTCATATAATTCCAGCTCAACTATCATGTTTTGTGGGGAGGGTACATATGTATGCACATATATGTGTATGTGTGCACTATATATATATTTTTAATAGAGTTTATAGAGGTGTAATTGGCCTACAATAAAACTCACAATTTAAAGATAAAATTTAATGAGTTTGGGCAACACATAATCATGATACAGAACATTTTTATGATGAAAAAAGTTCTCACATGCACTTTTGCAACTCAATCTCTATACCCACTCCTGGTTTCTAGCAATTACTGACCTGCTTTCTGTCATTATAATTTTGTCATTTCTAGGATTTCACATAAATGGACACATTTAGTATGTATTTTTTGTGACTTATTTCACTTAGCAAAATGCTCTTGAGATTCATCCAGTCACTAAGTGAATTTATCTGTTTACCAAGTGATGGAAATTTAGGTTGTTTCAGGTTTTGTGTGGACATGTTTTCATTTCTCTTGAATAAATACTCAGCAGGAGTACTGCTAGGCTTCATGGTAAGTATATGTTTAACAATATAAAAAATTGTAAAGCAGTTTTCCTAAGTGGCTATACCATTTTGCTATTAGCAACTTATAAAAGTGCCACTTGCTTTACATCTTTGACAACATTTTGTACTGGCAGTCTTTTTTTTCAATTTTAGCCATCCTAGTGGGTGTGGAATGGTGTTATCACTGAAGTTTTAATCTGCATTTTCCTAAGAAATAATGATGCATTTTCCTAATAATGAAGTTATTCCCAACAATGCTTTATGTACTTATTTGCCATTTGTGTATTTTCTTATGTAAAGTATCTGTTAAAATTTTTTGTGCATTTTTTTTTAATTGAGTTGTTTGATTTCCCATTATCGAGTTAGTCAGAACTGACTCAACAGCAATGGGTTTGTTGATTTCTTAACATATTATGGATATAAGTCCTTTATTACATATTAAAACCTGTGAAAGCAGGAACCTATGTAAGGTGGAAACATGTCAGGGAAGGAAAACTCAGATACTTTCCACTAAATACAGACATACCTCAAAGATACTGTGGGTTCAGTTCCAGACCACTGCAATAAAGCAAATATTGCAATAAAGCTAGTCACACGAATTTTCTGGTTTCCCAGTACGTATAAAAGTTATGTTTACACACTACTGTAGCCTATTCAGTGTGCAACATTATGCCTAAAAAAAAAAGTACATACCTTAATTAAAAAAATACTTTCTTACTAAAAAATGCTAACCATCATCTGAGCCTTCAGTGAGTCATAATCTTTTGCTGGTGGAAAGTCTTGCCTCGATGTTGAAGGCTGCTGACTGATCAGTGTGGTGACTGCTGAAGGTTGGGGTGGCTGTGGCAATATCTTAAAATAAGACAACAATGAAGTTTGCTGCATCAACTGACTCTTCCTTTCACTAAAGATTTCTCTAGAGCATGCAATGCTATCTGATAGCATTTTATCCACAGTAGGACTTCTTTCAAAATTTTTGGAGTTAATCCCCTCAAATCCTGCTGCTGCTTTATCAACTAAGCTTATGTAATATTCTAAATCCTTTGTTGTCATTTCAACAATGTTCACAGCACCTTCACCAAGAATATATTCCATCCTAAGTAACCACTTTCTTTGCTCATCCATAAGAAGCAACTCTGTATCCACTGATCATTACCATGAGATGCAGCAATTCCATTACATCTTTACGCTCCACTTCTAATTCTAGTTTTCTTACTATTTCTACCATATCTGGAGTTACTTCCTCCGCTGAAGTCTTGAACCCCTCAAAGTCATCCATGATGGTTGGAACCAACTTCTTCCAAACTCTTGTTAATGTTGATATTTTGACCTCCTACCATGAATCACAAATGTTCTTAATGGCATCTAGAATGATGAATCCTTTCTAGAAGGTTTTCAATTTAATTTGCCCAGATCCATCAAAGGAATCACTATCTATGGCAGCTTTAGCCTCACAAAATGTATTTCTTAAATAATAAGACTTGAAAGTTGGAATTATTCCTTGATCCACGGGCTGTAGAATGGATGTGTTAGCAGGTATGAAAATAACATTAATCTCCTTGTACATCTCAATTAGACCTCTTCAGTGACCAGGTGAACTGTCAATGAGCAGTAATATTTTGAAAGGGATCTTTTTTTCTGAGCACTAAGTCTCAACAGTAGGCTTAAAATATTCAGTAAACCATGTTGTCAACAGATGTGCTGTCATCCAGGGTTTGCTGTTCCATTTATAGGACACAGAGTAGATTTAGCATAATTCTTAAGGGCCCTAAGATTTTTGGAATGGTAAATGAGCACTGGCTTCAACTTAAAGTCACCAGCTGCATTAGCTCCTAACAGGAGAGTCAGCCTGTCCTTTGAAGTTAGGCACTGACTTCTCTTCTTTGGCTATGAAAGTCCTAGATAGCATCTTCTTTCAATAGAAAGTTGTTTCGACTACATTGAAAATGTACTGTTCAGTGTAGCCATCTTCATCAATCATCTTAGCCAGATCTTCTGGATAACTTGCTGCAGCTTCCACATCAACACTTGCTGCAGCTTCTACATCAACACTTGCTGCTTCACCTTGCACTTCTATGTGATGGAGACGGCTTCTTTCCTTAAACCTCACAAACCAACCTCTGCTAGTTTCAAACTTTTCTTCTGCAGCTTCCTCACCTCTCTCAGCCTTCATATAACTGAAGAGGGTTAGGGCTTTGCTCTGGTTTAGGCTTTGGCTTAAGGGAATATTGTGGCTGGTTTGATCTTCTATCCAGACCACTAAAGCCTTCTCCGTATCAGGCTGTTTTGCTTTCTTAGCATTCTTGTGTTCACTGAAGTAGCACTATTAATTTCCTTTAAGAACTTTTCCTTTGCATTCACAACATGGCTAATTGGTGCAAGAGATCTACCTTTCGGCCTATCTCAGCTTTTGACCTGCCTTCCTCACTAAGCTTAATCATTTCTAGCTTTTGATTTTAAGTGAGAGATGCATGACTCTTCCTTTCACTTGAACACTTATAGGGTTATTAACTGGCCTAATTTCAATATTGTCGTGTCTTAGGGAATAAGGAAGACCGAGGAGAGGGAGAGAGATGGGGGAATGGCCAGCTGGTGGAGTAGTCAGAACACACACAGCACTTACCGATTAAGTTCGCCATTTTAGAGGGCATGGTTCATGGCACCCCAAAACAATCAGAAGAGTAACATCAAAGATCACTGACCACAGATCACCATAACAGATATAATCATAACAAAAAAGTCTGAAATATTGTGAGAATTACCAAAACATGACACAGAGACATGACTTGAGAACATGCTAGTGGAAAAATCGTGCCAACAGACTTGCTCTATGCAGGGTTGCCACAAACTTTTAATTTATAAAAAACACAGTATCTGCGAAGTGCAATAAAGCAAAGCACAATAAAATGAGGTATGCCCGTAGAAAGCTATAGAGAAGTGGTGACTGCATACTGTCAAAGGCAGAAAACTCGCAAGACCTAGAAAAACAGATCAGTCCTGTCAAGTTGCAGCTCTCACACATTTTAATGTATATTTTGCAAATATTTTCTTCCAGAGGCCAGATGATTTTTGATTGAGAATTAATTTTGATTCCTCTCTTCTGTCTTGTTGTCCTATCTCCTTCCTAATTCCAACTAAATGTGAAAACATTTACAAGGTCTTCTAAATTTGGACTTCACTCCCACCACAACATCCTAGCTTAGGTCTTCATATCATTCCTAGGTTTCTAATCACCTTTTCAGAGTTTCTGATTTCTCTTTGTCCTTGAAATTATCCTGAATATCACCATTTTATTACTCAAAGATTTTCTACAACTCCTTTTACTTTAATGAATGAAGTACATACTCAGCAGTCTTAGATTTGAGGTACTCCACAATTTGGTCTCAATTCTTCATTCTTGTCCCAGTCTTTCCCAAACACTTTATTTCATCCATATCATCATATTCATCATACTCATCACCCTCTGAGCAAGAGGCACACTATCCAATTTCCATACTACCATGCCTACATACAGATTCTAGTTGTGCTTCATGACCAGCTCGAGTCCTTTAAGTAGTTCAGTGAGATGTGCCAATTCTTTACAGTCACTGATTTGTTCCTTCTAAACTCATAGCTGATACTGTCTATGTTGTTCACTTGATGATTAATTATATATTGAAACATGAAATAAATTTTACTGGTATATTATATCACCTGGTAAGCAGAAAGCATTCATAAAATTTATAAAATAAATCTTATAATGCAACCTCTTTTTAAGTATTCCTTCCTTGCCTGCCAAACCACAGTATAAATTTTCTAAGAATAGGGATGGAACTTTATAGATGCCCAATAAAATTTGTTGACTGAAATAATAACCAGCCTCCAACTATTAACTAATTTTAAAAGTTCACTGGATTTGGGAGAAGGCCAGCATGCCACCTTATAAGGCTATCTTCTTAATTACTAAGAACAAAATAAAATATCTAACCTTTTTCATATATCCATTCCTTGTCTTTTCGAGAAAGAGAATTGACCTTTTGCTTTAGTTTTTCTGTTTCCATTTGTGTCTGTTTCTCGTAATATTTGTCATCTGGTTTCATTGATAAAGTCAACTTATGCTGATTATTCTGCAACAACAGTAACAAAAAAGCCAATTTAAAACAAGAATTTATTAAAACTTAATATATTGAACCAGCCTCTGCCATTGTATTCTTGGTTCTGTAGTTCCATTTACCCACTTTTAAAATTGTAATAATAATAAAACTCTCCTTGAAGGGTTGTTTTGCAGATTAAATTATATAAGCCACATATGGTTACAGAACCATATCTGGTATGTCCAAACCAAAAAACTAAACCCGTTGCCGTTGAGTCAATTCTGACCCATATGTAGTTTAAGTATATAATTCATATATGCTGTTATTATTACTATTAATATTACCATTATTATGGTCACTATGTTTTCACCATAAAAGTATAAGTATTCAACATTTTCTTTACACTTTGGTTGGAAAAAGAAACAGTACTTTCTGATACTATAAATCTTTGATTTTAGTGTAAATTTAAAATAACAGAAAATAACTTTATTTTTATCTAGCCTTCATTATATTATTAACTTCTCAAAAGTAAGAACTTCTCCATTCAGAACTTTGTAAGTTTGAGGACAAGATAAATGTTGATCTAATCTAATATCTTTTGTTAGATTAATCTGCTTCTCTTATTTATTTCAGCAATTGAAAACACAAAAAATGCTTGTTTGTAAGACTACAAAGAGAGGTGGAAAAATTAGAATATAACAGAAATTTTATGTAAAATAACTGATAATAACTTATGAGATATTGCAGGTCAAATTATGTCCCATGTCCAAAACAATGGTGCATATTAAAATAGTTACCCTTATATAGAGACAACAGTCTTACCCAGCACAGTACCATGTTTTTAAAAGTTCTGCCATATTAATGAATATATACCAGGTAACATACAAACAAGTACAAATGCCTAAAAAGCTAGGAAAACAAACAAGCAAACATCAAAAGAATTCCATTAAAAAAAAAAACAGAATATCCACTGTTCTCATATTTTATGTAATTTTTTTATTTAAAAAAAAGAATAAAAATACATGCAAATGTTTTGTTAGCTCTACGTACATGCACACATAGATACATGCATTCATATATAAAAAATACACACATATTCACATATAAAAACCAACCTGCATTACAATCTGGAAAACAGAATTTTTTAAAGTTAACTTAAGCATTACAATTTTAATTAACAAGTGAGAAATTATGTCACCTACTCATTAGCACAGTCTTATATAATGTAGATTATGTTCCTAGTGTTCCTTTCATTATTATAAAATTCAACTTCAAAATTACAGACATAAATTCTTCAATTTTCTTACCTTGAAATACTGCTTTATTTTTTCTTGCAAAAATACTGGACTTTCCTTAAGGCGCTGCCTGAATTGAGCCATTTGATTTCCTAATTTCAAGAGTTCCACAGGGTCTCCATCATGATTCCAACAAGAAGCTATGTACTGGAACAAAGAATTTTAAATTCACAATGCATATTACACTATAAATGCTATATTAACCCAGTTAAATAACAAAGGCTTCACATTTTACTGAGATCTTAGTTTCTATATTTAAACGTACCACAGATGACTGCTTGTAACAAAAACTGAGTCATTATTTGGTTGGAAGAAGAGAAACTAAGTTGATCCTAACTCAATTATTTTCTAATAAAATGAAGAGCATACGTTTATATTATTTTTTAAAAATGTAATCATTACTAACAGATCACTAGCTATCATAAATTTCTATCCATTTAGAGTATTCTGTGTAAAACTATTTCATATGAAAACATACGCTATCATCGCAAAGCCAATGAACTAGTAAAAAGTCAGACAATATACTATAAAATCACAAGCCATATATTATTAAAAAAAACTAAAAGAGTAAATTTACATCAGATCTGAAATTACATAACTTTCTGAAAATATACATACCTCAAGTTCAAATGAAAGGTGCTATCAACATCAATCTGTATTTTCAGTGCTGTCAAGAGCCACTAATTATAAAAGTCAAAAAGGAAAAAATAAAGAGGCAGTTGAGAAATCACATACCGACGTCAGTGTAAGTCCAAAGCTGGTAGACTGATGCTTCATTTGTATTTCAGTTTTATGAAGTAAAGCTTCAATTCGATCATCTTCAAATCCTTTTCTGTATAACAAAATTAACAGATGTTGAAAAATTTTAGAAATGCAAGGTAGTAGATATAATATTTAAAGCAACCAAAGATGAAGTAATACATGCTTTATTGCATAAAGAAAAGGCCACACAATTGAGAAGGATCATGCCACTTACCATAAAATATTCATAAATTAAGAATGAAATCAAATCATTGCAAAGAAGCCATACTTACTCAATGACTTCATCAATTGTTCTGTCAATAATGTTTCTGACTGTCTGAATATCTTTCTCTGCAATGCCTTGTAGGCCTACACTAAAGTAGGCCTCCCTTGTGTAGCCATTATACCTAGAATTCAAAAACAGAGATGATGCATACAATTTTCATCATTCCCATATATTTAAAGATCAAATACTCTACAGAATAGAACTTACTAGATCTCTAAACTGCCAAATCCTCCACTAACACAATCATTAAAGCAGTATTCTCAGCTATTCACTTCTCAAATATAATTGGTCACATTTAGATTATGTCCTTTTATTATTTCTAAAAATCGATACAAACCTTAGAATTACAGCAAACTAAATCTAGAAAAAGAACTGTTGAGTTTTACAGAATCTTAAGATTTCAAAGAATATTTAATGTCCTGACTTTTAAAACAGGCACAGAACATTCCAAGATATTGGAAAAACTATTTTTTTTTTTTTTTGCCAAATGTCCCTTCCACGGCTCTATAAGTAACTTCTCCTGAAGCCCCAATCTAATCCAGAATTTTGTGTTCTAGGGGAGGAGGTATGTGGTCCTGTGCACTGAAGGATGGTTGGCAGCATCCCTGGCCTCTCTACCCATGAGATGCCAGTAGCATCCCTCCTTCTGTTGTGACAACCAAAAATCTCTATGGACATTAACAAACATTACCTGGAGGGCAAAACCATGCCTCCTTGAGAACTACTGATCTAATCTAGTAATAAAACTTACCCAACATCAGGCGAAAAGCCTGTGCCAAGTCCAGATTCAATCAAGGCTTTGTAAAAGGGAGAATTAGGTCCACCAATCAAGAGTGAAGACAAAAGATTTAATGCAAAGGCTTCAAATGTATTGGTGATTCTTCATTTAAAAGGGGAATGGGAGGGCAGGGAAGAGAAAGAAAGTAAACAAAAAAAAAAGAAAAATTGTTGCTGGCCCTTATAATATTTTTTAAATCACCATTAAGTTAACATTCTTATTTCCAACGAAGTTGAAGTTCTACTACAACCTTGCATTACAACCTCCATTTTAATAACTGACTGAGTGAAAGACAGTAACTATGCTTGTAGCTTACAAGGCATTTACATACTGTGATTTTTTCCTTTTTGGCACCAAATCATAAAATTGATTTAACTGGGTCTCCAATGCTTATCACGTGGCAGTTTGTCAAGTACTTTCACATATATTATTCCAATTTATCTACAACAATTCTAACATCAACACTGTAGACAAGAAACTGAAATGAGATTAAGGGATTTGTTCAAGGCTATCTAACTACTAAGTGGCAGGCAGACCAACCAGTGTGTGTAGCCAAGGTAACATCCTTCCTTTCCTAATCTGGTGTCCATGAAATCTCTAGAGTTACAAAGTTTTGCTACGTCTTATATTTTTCTGAGGCAAATGTTCATAGTATTCTTCTCATGCTCAAAGGGACTGGTGAGTCCCAAAATGTCAACAAATGCTGTTACAGGCCAGTTTTTCCTCTGCAGGCAATGAAAGCTTTAAAATACAAGAAAGACGTAAATTATTTTTCTTCTGGACAACGACCAAAAGTGACCTTCACCCAAAATCATCTCAGATGTTGTTAAAACCTTTCCTGACATTTTGCTCTCTAGTCTGAAAACCTGCTCGACTCCTAAATGCTAACTATACATTAATTTATACTTGATTGTAGAATTCACTTCCTAACATTCTAAGTTGGAGAGTTTTCTACTGTTTACTAACTGTTATAAGCTTTAACAATTCATACTTACCCTGGTAAGAGGAAGCTGACACTCACAGTTGTCTGTTTAGAGGAATCTGTAGCAAGTGAATCAGGGCCACACGTTATTTGGTATTCCCTCTGTAAAATGATATGGTATCTTAAATAAGCATAGAGTCTGAACAGTTTTAAACCAGCATACATTGTATGGATACGGAAATTGGTCCAAAAGATGCTTTTTACTAAATGAAGTTTCTTTTTAAACAAATAACTATTCTTTAGGCTTGAAAAGCTCTTAAATACATTGTACAGCCCACAAAAACATTTTAAAATCATATTATTGACACATAGTTCAAGCTTTAATATGTTTAATAGGTATAATTTTTAAAAAATGATTATTCTATGGACCTACAGGCTTATCCCAAGGCTTCTGAGCAGGCACTATGGTACTTGGTTCAATTTTCTGAAATTTACTCAGTGCTTCTTCGTCAATTTGTTTCAGGTGCTTTTCTAACTGAAAATTACCATAAGTGAAGAACCTAAAATTTAAAGAAGATAGTTTATTTTAGTTAAAAGATTAGAAACCAATAGTGAAGGCTTTCTACATGAAATGGAGAATATACAATATATAGCAGCTGATAACAAGCCAGTTCTCATAGTGAACTTTATATATAGGAAGACATTTTTTTTTCCACTTATTTAACTACAAATACCAAAGAGGTTTTTTTTTTTTTTTTTTTTAAATAAGTTGGTCGTAAAAAAAAAAAAAAACATGACTTGTGCTGAAGGAATTAATTAAATGTAAAGTTGGCAAAAACTGATACTTTATTTAAACCTACTATAAAGGTGTTGCCAATACCAAGTTATTTCTTAAAATAATTTACGACCCTAGTTATAGCAATATTGTATGGTAAATGTATTGTAAATCCATCTAAGACTAAAAACCAAAATAAAGAATTTCATAAAATTCAATTTTAGGTTATAAATTTCAGATTATAAATGTTTTTAAGGTAAAACATTTATTCAGCTGAGGTTTATAATGACAGAGTTGATCTTTTTCTTTAAATGTTGTCTGAGCTGTATTAAGATTTTGGGAACTAGTGTCAAAAAATAAAAAAAAGGGAGCCCTGGTAGCGCAAAGGCTAAGGGCTCAGCTGCTAACCAAAAGGTTGGCAGTCCAATCCATGGGAGAAAGACCTGGTGATCTGCTTCTGTAAAGATTACAGCCTGCAACACCACCAACAATAACCAAAAAGCGAGTGTATGATCACATAGTAGGTGTATAGGCATATATCTGTATGGGCAGGTGCAGATGTGTACATATGTGTGCACAGATAGAAGTAGCTACAGTGAACCTAAAAACAGAGTAGAACTGCCCCTTAGGGTTTCCAAGGAGCAGCTGGTGGATTCAAACTGTTGACCTCTTGGTTAGCAGCTGCACTCTTATCCACTGTGCCACCAGGGCTCCATATGCATATGTACATACAGATATGTGTACCCACATACATATTCATAGAGGATATAGTTACAGATAACTTCTCAGACATAACCAAACACCTACGAGATTGGTTTTCTGGTTCTGAAGGCTTAGGACCTTAGTCTCATGAGACAACTCAGTCAATCAGCATAATATAGTTCACAACGTTCATGTTCTGCATCCTACTGAGGTGAGCAGCATCTGGGGTCTTAAAAGCTTGCGAGCACCCATCGAAGACACAACTACTGGTTTCTACTTGTCAGGAGCAAAAGAGAAAGAAGGAATCCATAGTCTCAGAGAAGAAACTAGTCTACAGGGCTAACACCCTACCTGAGCCACGGACTCATCTAGCCTGAGACCAGAAGAACTAGATGGTATCCAACTACCACCACTGACTTCTGATCAGGTCCACAACAGATGGACCCTCACAGAAACAGGACAAAAACACAGAACTCAACTGTTTAAACAGTCCAGACTTACTGGATCAGTTGAGACTAGGGACTGAGATACTCTTTAAACTTTGAACTGAAACTATCCCAAGGTCACCATTTAGCGAAATAACAGACTGGCAAACAAAATAAAGGATATTAGCCATGAGTACGGTGCTCCATTAAAAAACCATCTATATGAGACCAAAAGGTCAACAATTACTCTAAAGGAAAGATGAGAAGATAAAGGGAACAGGGAAACCACAGCACTGGAAATGGAACAACCAGAATGCAATTAAAGAGAACGCTGACACATTGTGAACTACTGTCACTGAACTAACGTCACTGAACAATTTATACAGGAATCATCAAATGGGAATCTAATTTGCTGTGTACTCTTTCAATGAAAACAGAATTTTTTTTTTTTTTAAAGATTACAGCCTAGAAAATTCTCTGGGGCAGTTCTACTCTGTCACACAGGGGTGCTATGAGTCAAAAATCAACTCGACAGTACCAAACAAGTGTATTAAAGATCTTTTTAAATCTGTATACCCAAAGACTTAGAAACAATGATAATCCAATAGCAATCAGCACCTCAGTATCTAGATATTGGTCTTTAAAGGACATTCCCAACTAATAGTCACAGAACTCCTTACAGAAATGATTAACTGAAAATGTGGAGCAGGGAATGTATAAGATGAGCATGGAATCTGGATGGATGTGTGAATGTGTGTGTGTGTGTCTGTGTGTGTGTCAGAAATCAAGTTGTTGAAGACTAATGAGACTGGCAAAAAGACATATGATGAGCTTAAAGAAACTCCCACTGGCCACAGCTGGGACAATTTGAGCATAATATATGAGATTCCATTTGATGACAAAAGTTCAAATACATATACACAGAAAATTCTATGAGGTCATAAAATTAAAAAACAAAACAAAACCAAAGAAAGCTAAAAACAAGAGCCTCTTTTGTCATCACTGGAGGTAGCTATTAACACCATCTCTCCCAAAATTGGATGTTAAAGGGAAAGAAGCATTCTTCCCGCCCTTCCATTAGAACTGTACTTCAGGGTAACACAACAGCCCCAGGTGATGACAGAAAGCTCTTCTTCACAGAAGCCCAGCTAATATATGTAGAAGAAATTATAGGATCAGAAAACTTTGCAAACACAAAAGTGATTCAGGCAACAATAATTAATGAATACTAAAACCAGTAACTGGTTAATAAGGAACTCAATATTACCTGAGTTCTAGAATATCAACCCACAAAATTTCCTGAGGTACAGGAAGAAAAGCAGTTTTCAACAGTGCGATCAAATTTAGCATCCCACTCTGTAGATAAACCAGTATTATATGAAACCTGATGTGATGCAAAATGTAATATATAGCATCACCTACAAAGTACTCATTTTGAAAAATGCTTAACTTGACTCTAACCAAATCTTCAGATCTAACTTACAGTTGTCAAGAAATAAAGGAATAAATCAACCAATACCACAAAACAATCAGAAATTCCAAAGGATACTTGAACTGATTTCTTCAACAAGTCAATGACAAAAAGGAAGAGGGCCACTGTCCTACATTAAAAGATAAGTAAGCTGAATTATAGTGCTGATGAAGAATACTGACTATACCATGGGCTGCCAGGAGAACAAAAAGTCTGTCTTGGAAGAAGTACAGCCAGAGTGCTCCTTGGAAGCGAAGATGGGAGACGTTGTCTCATGTACTTTGGACATGCTATCAGGAGGGATCAATCCCTGGAGGACATGATACTTGGTAAAGTAGCAGGTCAGCGAAAAAGAAGACCCTCAACGAGATGGACTGACACAGTTGCTGCAACAATGGGCTCAAACATAATGATTATGAGGATGGTACAGGACAGAGACAGTATTTTGTTCTGTTCTGTATAAGGTTGCTACAAATCAGAACTGACTCAACATCACCTAACAACAACAAGCTGGGTGGTGAAAATGGTTAATGTGCTTGGCTGCTAACTGAAAGGTTGTAGGTTTGAGTGCACCGACAGGCACCTTGGAAGAAATCCCTGGCGATCTACTTCTGAAAAACCAACCATTGAAAAGTATATGGAGCACAGTTCTACTATTACACACAAGAGGTCACCAGAAATTGAAATTGACTTGCTGGCAACAGGTTAAGAGACAATAACTAAATGCAATGTGTGGGCCTTATTTGTATCAGTCAGAAATTTTGGGGAACAACTAGGAAAATCTGAATATAAACGCTAGACAATTTTAAGATAATTTTCTTCTAAATAGTGTTATGTTACGTAAGAAAATATCTTTATGTTTTAGGCTTACATATTCAAGTATTTAAGGGTAAACTATGATGTCTGTAATTTACTTCAAAATACTTCAGCAAAGAAAATAATCTGATTATTTTATCTACGAAGTTCATTATTTTATTCTATCTACTTTTCTGAATGCTTGGAAGTTTTCATAATTAAAAATTTCAAAATTTTATAATATTGAAAATGATTTTACATTAATATCAGATTATTAACATAATTAATGCTATATATGAAACTAGAAATTTATCAAAAATAAGGTTTAATAACTGCAACCACCATTTATAGAGTATTTCTATGAGCCAAGTACAGTGCTAACTGCTTTACACATATTATTTGCATTAGTTCTATGAGGCAGATGCCATCATGATGAGTACCATCATTACATATACATAATAAGGCTGAGACACAGAGAGGGTAATGCTCACTAAGCTGGAGGGCAGTGGAACCAGGACTCAGTACAGAACCAGGCAGTACAGAACCACTGTACTGTGCTGTCTAAGATTCATCATTATAAATTTTTTTAAATGAACGTCCACATAAATTAGACAAGTAATCTATTAAACAAAGAATTTTACATAAAACTACATATTTCTTAAGCAATGATTTCTTTGTTAAATGTGAGTGAAATAGTATCATTTAATGTAAGATAATGCAAGCAAGCAAATTAACAATCCACCATTAAACTTTAAAAATGAAATGTTACCTAGCATTACTTGGATGATAATGAGTAGCATGAAATTGTTTAAGTTGTTCCCATGTAAGATCTGGGATGCATAATGGATCGCCACCAGAGATGACTGAGTAAGTGTGGTCAGGAAGAAGTCTATTTTGAAGATGCTGTGAGAATATCCTCTCATTATCTGTCTTCAAATTAAAAAAAAAAAAAATATATATATATATACACACACACACACACACACACACACGTATATACATACACACATTATTACATTACAAGACAGCAAATCAATCACATTCTGGGAGCATATAACTATAACATCTTGCAAATAAAACTGTTCTAACAGTAAACATGGACGTTCATGCAGATACTGATTAACGTAAGCATTCAACTCATTAATAATCTGCACATAGGAGCCAAGGGCTGGCTCTCTCTGAGAAGAAAGGAAAATTTGCTTTTCAATATGCACTGGGTAGTCAATAATTGCACAACTGAAAGCAAAGAGAAGGGCATGGTGAAATTAGGAAGGAACCACTAGGATTCATTTTTGCCCACTAACTGTATGAGAGATGGAGATTCCATGGGAGTTAAGAGGATTTCAAAGGTAGTTACCGTAACCTGAGTTTCAACAAAGTGTCCTGATAGAATACCCAAGTTGAGTATTAAAGGATAAGAAAGTTTGTCAGCTGAAAGAGGTCACAGGCAAGAAATCAGGAAACAGCATGGTAAATACACACAACCCCAAGCACTTCAGAATACTAGCATAATATCAGGGGCAGGTCTTGAAAGTCAACATGGGAAATGATGACAAAGGTCTAGACCAGCAGTTCTCCAACTTTTTAGTCTCAGGACCCCTTTACACACCTAAAAATTAATGAGGTTCCCACAGAACTTTGGAATATATATATATATATATTCTATTATGTAGATTTGTAAGTATATAATTTTCCTGTATCAGAAATGTAGGATTACAGGTATATAAAATATGTATTTTCTGTATTAGAAATTAAAGCTGAGACATTTTTAAAATAGTTACTATTCATTCATTAACTTACAGCCCAGCATTACATATTAACATAAATATTTTTTTTAAATATTTTTCATTAACAAAATAAAAAAAATTATTGAGAAGAGTAGCCCTGTTTTACATTTCTGCAAATCTCTTTCGTGTCTGGCTTAAAAACAGACAGCTGGATTCTCCTATCTGCTTCTGTATTCAATATGCTGTGTTATTACATGTCATGTAATGTAGATTATGGAAAACTCCACTGTACCCTTGGGGAAACGTGAGAGTGAAATAGACAATGATGTCTTAAGTTTATTACAAAAAGTTTTTACCTCATAGACCTCTTGGAGATTACATACAGGTGTTCCCAGACCCCAGTGTAGAAGACAAGGCTCTAGAATGAACAGGAGCCTGGCCCCTCTATCATCCTATGGTTTCTGCACACAGCACTGCCTCCAGCTAATTCAAGAAGTTACATAAGAATATTAAATGAAATATTAGAACGTCAACTATCTTCCAAATCTATGTCTGCCCTATTTTACACAGCTAAAATCATAATTTTAACACGATATAAAAAAGGAAAAAAACTTACAAATGCTCCCTTCATTTCATTAAAGACAATTCCTTTAAAGATCAAGGGTGTTTGGGGGTCAGCTGGATCCTCATGTTCTAGTCTCCATCCTTCTTGCCTAAATAATAATAATTGTACGATGATAAAGATGCCAATACTTAAAAGTCTAAATCAATTCAATAATTGTTACATACCAGAAATCCAGTTCCCGCAAGCAAGGAAAAAAGGCTGCATCCAGATACACTGAGAGGAGATTCTGAAAATCCTTGGGATTTTGTGTAGAAAATGGATAGAGAGTATAATCACTAGCTGGGTACAAATGAAAAGAAGATTTTAAGATATAACAGAATCCTACTAAATTTACTTACTTTCAAGCCTAATTTCACCATAAAAATAAGGTCTAAATATCAATGGAACAAATGATACCAGTTCCATGCTTTGATCCATGACCTTGCCACTACTCCTGCTTTGCTTACTCTTGAGTTCTAACTTTTCCAGATCTGACACACGGCTGGGCACAGAATGAACACTTAGTGCTAATTCATTAAACATTTACACAGTTTAAGTTCCTCCAGAGTTATTATTTTATATGCCAAAAAAGAGAACTTCATTCTGTAAGGTAATTAATTTAATTTGCTCTTTTAATTTCACTCTTCCAAGAATAGCACCTTTGCTCTGACAGCACTGCTTTGTTGGCACCATCACTATTTACTATCTTCGTAGACAGTAATGCAAAACCCAAACAACAGCTACATCAAGATGAGTAATAATGTTATAAAGGCCTAATTCTGTAGTAACATTCTCAAAATAAATGTTTTGAACTCTTCCAGAAAAAACTCACATCATTTCCTAAAAACTCTCACTTTTGATGATTCAACCACCATGTGGTTTTCCTAAACGATTAAATTTCTAACACCCTCCATCTAGGCAGGCGGGTAATTTACTCTAGTCCACAGGGAGCCAAGTACCCTATTTATTCTTAGAAACTAACTGATTTCAGTTCAGGACATCAGTCTCACCTGTGAAAGCATTCATGAAAGTCGATAATGACCTATTTAACATTTTGAAGAAAGGATCTCTACATGGATATTTCTGAGAACCACAAAGAACTGTATGCTCAAGAATGTGTGGAACACCAGTACTATCCATTGGAGTAGTACGAAACTGTACACTAAGACAAAGAAAAAAAGAGAATAAACAAATGACAAAAGGTTAAGCTTAAGACTAATACAGCTTTTTAACATCTAATTACCTCAGATTATTAGAATTAATCATTTTAATATCATAATCTTTCAACAAAATGTTTTCTAACTACAACGTATAAGATCACTGCTTCGGACTATAAAATATTAATGTGTAAAGCTGAGGATACAAATCCATATAATCTTTTCCTTATATTTTTGGAATAACCTGTCAATGACAATAAAATATTACTGAGATATAACTTTCAACTACTAAATGTATGGTAGGTATTTGAAGTAGAAACACTTCTAGAACATGTTCTTACAATGCACCACATACCTAAACAAATTATTTTTGTCTTCTCTTGCCAGGTGTAAGTATCTAGCACCTGTGTTGTCATGACTGAGCTTCACTGCAGTCAAGAACAGTTCAGGAATAGGTGTCACCTGAATTAAGAAAAATATGGTTATTTTAAATAAACTGAGATGGTTTGTTTGCCTTAAATTAGACAATACGGGAACCCAGCATTTCAGGGCCAGAAGGGACATCAGAAACCATTTGTCCAAGTTCCTTATGTTACAGATGAGGAAATTAAGGCCTAAAGGTGATAATATTACTTTTTTTTTTTTTTTTTGAGTACTAGTTGCTCAACATTTATAAAACACTTCATAAACTTCCCTGTGTGATAGGTATTCTCATCCTCATTGAGAGATGGAAAAACTGAGGCTTAGAGGGATGGAATAATTTGCCTAAGATCACACAGAGGCAGAATTCAAACCATGGTCTCTCTGTGCTCTTTCCATTATACTATGCTGCCTTGTGGTAATAATAATGGTTCTCACTTTCTGATGTCTGCTGTGTTGTCTTTTGCTTTTACACATTTCATCTCATTTAGTGTTCAGAATGACTCTGTAAGAAAGGTCACTGCTGGAATGAGCCTTAGCCTGGAGTAGTTGCAGGATGCTCCCAGGAGCAAAACTTGGCTTCATCTAGTTTATGCTAAGTTCTCAGTGGTGAGCTGGGGTCATACCAGTTACTTGTTTATACTGGAAGATCAGCATGCATCCAGCAGTCTCCAGAACAGTGACAGGGGCCAGAGGATATAAACATTCCCAATAAAAATGAATGAATCCTCATTCCCAGGGTGTGGTCATCTCTTACTTTATGTAAACCTCTACTGAAGACTCTACGTTCTTTTGTATTAAAGAGATTTTTACTTCCAACTATGTCAGCTGGCCATCATTCCTTCAATCACAATACCATATCACTATGATAACGACACAACTTATCTCCATTTTTCAGATGTGGTGAAAGTAACTTGTTCAGACTTACACAACAAGTTACTGGTAGAGCTGAAATTAGAACTCAGATCTTCTGAGCCTACTATAGGACTACTGCCACACAAACGAGATGCTAAAGTGGTCTGCTAAGTAATAAAGCTTGCATGACTTATGGTTACTTATTTATGTATCAACGTTTACCGAGTTTTGTAAGAAATGAATTTATTTAAAATTATAATAGATACATTAAAGTGTTTCCCTAATAATAGCTTTCAAGTAGAAATTTCTCAAACAAGAATCATGGGTTTATCATTAAAATAGATCTTCATAAAGCTTGAAAAACAAAGGAAAAGAATCCACTCTGAATAAGGTCTGTATTACCCCTAAGTTGTATAATAAATCCAAACTTCCTGCATGGCCTTTAGAGACTTTATAAACGCTCTGACCTCACTTTCAGGAACCCCATGAGTCAGTCAAACCAAATGACTCACATTCCCTGGACCTTGCCTTGAACTCCCCACATCACCGCTTACTCACGATGTGCTCTTTGCTAGAGCACTCACCAATAATCTTGCCGTCTCTTCTTAACTTAAATGCCACTTTCTCCATGAACTTTTCCCTATTTCACTACCCAGAAGCAATACACTCTCCTTCTTCTGTTTTCTCTTGCACTTTGCACTTCTGCTCTGACATTAGTCACTGTCCCTTGTATTATAATGCATATATGTCTTTCCCGATTGTAAGCTGTTTGTCTTTATATTTCTTATGGCATCAAGCATAGCATAAAGTCAACAGTCAGTCAAATATTTGAAGTACTTATTTTTCAATTATTAGTTTAAATTAAAAAAATGATAGTTTATGCAAAAAACAACAAAAACACAAAACAAGTAAACAAAAACAAGAACCAGTAAAATCTATCATAACATAAATCTGAGTGAATACAGGTCCACAATCCCTTATCTGTAATTCGGAAACACAATGGCTCAGAGCATAAATTTGCAGCAAACTTTTTTGGTAGCAAAACCTAACCAGGACCAATGTGAGGCATTTAGAGTTTTTATTTATCACACTCTGTGTGAACAGTTGTATGTCTGGCTACAGAAATATCAATGTGTTTAATTATGAAAGGCTGATCCCAGACCCTCTGGGAACATTATTTCCTAAAATCTGAAAAATTCTGATTACCAAAAGATGTCAGGCACGAAGAGGTTCAGGTACAGGACTGGGGATCTGTACTTACTTACCTGTACTCGTTGCCATCAAGTCTATTCCACTCATAGCAACCCTACAGGACAGAGTAGAACTGCCCCAAAAGGTTTCCAAGGAGTGGCCGGTGGATTGAAATTGCCAACCTTTTGGTTAGCAGCCAAATACTTAACCATTGTACCACCAGAGCCCATACTTAAACTTAAGAATCAGGAAATCATTTAATTTGCAAACTCTATTCAGTTGAGCACCAGCAATGTAGCAGAAGTATGCCTCGTTCTCCGGACACAAAGATGAAAAAATTGGTCTCTGCTCTGAAGGAACTCACATGCCAGCAGAAGTTGCATCTGTTATGACGTCAACATACAAACAGCATATCAAAATGTACCAGTACCTGGTTTATAGTGAATCCATGGATTTTTTCTCCTACTTTATATTGCAGAGCCCTCTCACAAGCTTTACTACTCATCCACCTCCATACTTTATGGTTTGCACAACTGTATTTAAGAAAAGCAATCAAAATTAGATGATTTGTGAGAGAACTGTTTAGGTAACATAATCTAGCAATGTAATAAAAAAATCTTCATGTGATAAAGATAAATTCAAAGAAAAATTAAATCATATACCTTCGGAAAACATTCCAGGAAACTAATTTCCAGTAAAATTCTTTCATTTTTAACAACCTCTTACCTCAATTCAGCTAAACTTTCCTAATGTCAGCAGATACTTAAATGTTGAAAATCTATTATTTGTACACATTCACAAGCAACTAGAATACAATTATAATACAAATTTTTAAACAACATATATCCTCAATTGTATAAAAAACAATTTTCATGTTAAAATGGCTTCTTCCATCACAGGCTATCACAATAAAGCAATAAATTCAAGGCCATCACAATAAAGCAATAAATTCAATCTACAGTAAAATATCATTACACACTTAACAAACTGGTGAAAAATAAAAAATCTAATATTATCAAGTACTGTCAGGAGCTCTCATTAAAAAAAAAAAAAAAAAAGCACTGCCATCAAGTCAATTCTGACTCACAGTGACCCTACAGGACACAGCAGAACTGCCCCATAGGGTTTCCAAGCAGCAGCTGGTGGATTTGAACAGCCAAACCTTTTGGTTAGCAGCCATAGCTCTTAACCACTGCACCAACAGGGCCTCAGGAACTCTTATAGTGAGTACAAACTGGAACAACCGCTTTGGAAAATCATTTGGCATTATTGAGAAAAAGTGAAGATTAGCAATTCTACCTCTACATATATAGCCTCAAGAAATGTGTACTTTTGCACCAGCGCACATGTAGAACGTCAGCACTATTCCTAACAACCCCAAACTCAGCCAACCCACAGGCCCATCAATAGAAGAATGGATAAATTATGGACAATTCATTCAATAAAATAAATTGGCAATAAAAATGAATGGACTGAAATGTCCATCAACAGATGAATGGATAAACAAAATGTGTTACATACATACAATGGAATATTACTGAATCATAAAGAGATATGAAGTTCTGATACACACATGCTACAACATGGATGAACCTTGAAAACAAGTCAGTCACAAAAGGACAAATACCGTATGATCCCACATATATGAAGCAGATAAATGTATAGAACACCAAAGCTTACTAGTGGCACCAGGGGTGGGAGGAAGGGGGAAAGGAGAAGTCAATGCTCAGGCAACAACGAGTTACTATTAATGATGGTGCAATAATTTGGAAAATGATACTGGTAATGGTTGCACAACATGATGAACATAATGTCACTGAATTATACATGTAAAAATTTAATTGGCAATTATTTTGTTACACTTATTTTTATCACAATTAAAAAATGTATTACAACATTAAAAAAGCATGAATGGACAACAACTATATGTAACAAAGATATAGATTACATATGCTGAACGAAAAAAATACAAAGGATATGTGAAATACTATCCTACAGGTAAGTTCAAAAACAGGAAACACTGTATTACAGAAATGCATACAAATGGTAAAAATATAAAACAAAACAAGGAAATGATTTTTTTTAAATAATATTTTATTGTATTTTCGGTAAGGGTTTACACAGCAGTTTCCGTTCCCATTCAACAATTTCTACACAACTTGTTTGGAGACGTTGGTTACATTCTTCACAGTGTATGAACATTCTTGTTACTTCCATACTGGTTGTTCCATTTCCACTGATCTAGTTTCTTTGCCCGGAAATGATTTCTTCTAAACAATGATTACTTCAGGAGGGAGAAAGGCTTATGATCAGGAATGGACAATTTTAAGCTGAGTAACAGGAACACAACTTTTTAAAATAATTATTCTTTCAACTGTAATAAATGTTTTGTGAGATTTTCTACGTTAACATTGTTGTTGTTAGGTGCCTTCTGGTCAGTTTCGACTCACAGTGACCCTATGTACAATGGAACAAAACGCTGTCCAGTCCTGTACCATCGTCACAACTGGTGCTATGTTTGAGTCCACTGCTGCAGCCATTGTGTCAAGCCATCTTGTTGTGGGTCTTCCTCTTTTTTGCTCTCAGCTTTACTAAGGATGATGTCCTTCTCCAAGGACTGGTCCCCCTTGAAAACGTGTCCAAAGTACGTGAGATGAACTCTCACCATCCTCACTACTAAGGAGCATTCTGGCTGTACCTCTTCCAAGACAGATTTGTTCATTCGTCTGGTAGTCTATGGTACATTCAATGTTCTTCACCAAAACCATAATTCAAAGGCATCATTTTTTCTTTGGTCTTCCTTATTCATTGCCCAGCTTTCACATGCATATGAAAACCCACTGTCGTCGAGTCGATTCTGACTCATAGTGACCCTACAGGACACAGCAGAACTGCCCCATAGGGCTTCCAAGGAGAGCCTGGTGGATTCGAACTGCCAACCTTTTGGTTAGCAGCCATAGCTCTTAACCACTATGCCACCACGGTTTCCGCATGCAGCTGAGGCAATTGAAAATCAATGGCTTGGTCAGGTGCACCTTAGTCCTCAAAGTGACATCTTTGCTTTTTAACACTTAAAAGAGATCAGCAGCAGATTTGTCCAAGGCAATATGTCTTTTGAATTCTTGACTGCTCCTTCCATGGGCGTTGATTGTTAATTCAAGTAAAACGAATCCTTGACAACTTCAATCTCTTCTCCGCTTATTATGATGTTGCTTATTGGTCCAGTTGTGAGGATTTTTGTTTTATGTTGATGTGTAATCCATACTGAAGTCTTCGATCTTCATCAGTAAGAACTTCAAGTCCTCTTCACTTCCAGCAAGCAAGGTTGTATCATCTGGATACCACAGACTGTTAATGAGTCTTCTTTCGATCCTGATGCTGAGTTCTTCTTCATATAGTCCAGCTTTTCGGATTATTTGCTCAGCATACAGATGCACACTTTTCCTGATTTTAAACCACGCACCATCCCTTTGCTCTGTTCAAATGACTGTCTCTATCTATCTACAGTTTCGCATGAGCACAATTAAGTGTTCTGGAATTCCTGTTCTTCAAAATGTTATCCATAATTTGTTATGATCCACACAGTCGAATGCCTTTACACAGCCAATAAAATACATGTAAACATCATTCTGGTATCCTCTGCTTTCAGCCAAGATCCATCTGACATCAGCAGTGATATTCCTTGTTCCACATCTGCTTCTGAATCTGGCTTGACTTTCCGGCAGTTCCCTGTTGATATACTACTGTAACTGTTTTTGAATTATCTTCGGCAAAATTCTACTTGTGTGTGATGTTCATGATATTTTCACGATCTGTTGAATCATCTTTCTTTGGAATGGGCACCAATATGGATCTCTTCCAGTCGGTTGGCCAGGCAGCTGTCTTCCAAATTTCTTGGCACAGACTAGGGAGCACCTCCAGTGCTGCTTCTGTTTGTTGAAATATCTCAACTGGTATTCTGTCAATTCCTGAAGCTTTACTTTTCGCCAATGCCTTCAATGCAGCTTGGACTTCTTCCTTCAATACCACTGGTTCTCGACCAGATGCTACCTCTGGAAATGGCTGAACATCAGTCAATTCTTTTTGGCATATTCCTTCCATCTTCTTTTGATGCTTCCTGTGTCGTTTAATATTTTCCCCAAATAATCCTTCAGTATCATAACTCAGGGTTTGAATTTTCTCTTCAGTTCTTTCAGCCTGAGAAACGCCGAGCGTGTTCTTTCCTTTTGGTTTTCTAAGGACAAGTCTTTACAAATGTCATTATAATACTTTATCTTCTTAAGCAACACTTTGAAACCTTTTGTTCAGTGCCTTTATATCATCATTTCTTCCTTTCACTTTAGCTACTCTATGTTCAAGCACAAGTTCCAGAGTCTCCTCTGACATCCATTTTGGTCTTTTACTTCTTTCCTGTCTTTTTAATGACCTTTTGCTTTCCTCATGTGTTATGTCCTTGATGCCATACCACAACACATCTGGTCTTCGGTCATTAATGTTCAGTGCATCAAATCTGTTCTTGAGATGGTCTCCAAATTCAGGTGGGATATACTCAAGGTCATATTTTGGCTCTCATGGACTTACTTTAATTTTTTTCAGCTTCAACTTGAACCTGCATATGAGCAGTTGAAGGTCTGCTCCGCAGTTGGCCACTGGTCTTGTTCTGACTGATGACATGGAGCTTTTCCACGATTTCTTTCCACAGATGTAGGTGATTTGATTCCTGTGTATTCCATCCAGGGAGGTCCATGTGTATACTCGCTGTTTATGTTGTTAAAAAAAAGGTATTTCGAATGAATAAGTTTTTGGTCTTGCAAAATTCGATCATGTGATCTCTGGTGTCATTTCTATCACCAAGGCTATATTTTCCAACTACCAATCTTTCTATTCTGTCTCCAACTTTTGGATTCCAATCACCAGTAATTATCAATGCATCTTGACTGCATGTTCAGTCAATTTCAGTCTGCAGAAGTTGATAAAAAGCTTCAGTTTCTTCATCTTTAGCCTTAGTGCTCGCTGTATAAATTTGAATAACAGTCATATTAACTGGTCTTTCTGGTAAGAGTATAGATATTATTCTATCACTGACAGAGTTGTACTTTAGGATATATCTTGAAGCGATGAATTCAATGCTATTATTCTTCAATTTGTTGTTCCCAGCATAGCAGACTATATGATTGTCTGATTCAAAATGGCCAATATCAGTCCATTTCAGCTCACTAATGCCTAGGATATCAATCCTCAAACATTCCATTTTATTTTTGATGACTTCCAATATTCTTTGATTCATACTTCGTACACTCCATGTTCCAATTACTAATGTATGTTTGCAGCTGTTACTTCTTACTTTGAGTTGTGCCACATCAGCAAATGAAGCTCCTGAAAGCTTTACTATATCCACAACATTAAGGTAAACTCTACCGTAAGGAGGTAGCTCTTTCCCACTCATATTTTGAGTGCCTTCCAACCTGGAGGGGCTCATCTTCCGTCACTGTTATCAGATAATGTTCCGCTGCTATTCATAAGGTTTTCATGGGCCAATTTTTTCAGAAGTAGACCACCAGGTCCTTCTTCTTGTCTGTCTTAGTCTGTAAGTTCTGCTGAAACCTGTCCACCATCAGTAATCCTGCTAGTATCTGAAATACCAATGGCATAGCTTCCAGCATGACAGCAACACAGAAGCCACCACAGTACGACAAACTGACAGATAAGTGGTAGACATTAGCATTATAGCTCACAAAAATATACTTTCTAAAAAAGATATGAATGGGGACAAAAAAAGAAAACAGTGACCGGTCATTGGCAATATTATAGAGATATGTTATAATCAGGAGCCCTGGTGGCACAGTGGTTAAGTGTTTGGATGCTAACAAAGAGGTCAGCAGTTCAAATCCACCAGCTGCTCCTTGGAAACCCTACGGGGCAGTCTTATTCTGTCCTATAAGGTGGTCATGAGTTGGAATCCACTCAGTAGCAATGGATTTGGTTTTTGTGTTATAATTGACTATTATCTTATCAATTTAGCAAATTCTAGAATCGTGTGGTAGAGAAAGATTTTAAGAAGTTATTTATCATCAAGGACACAATCACAAGAAGACTGTTACATTAAATGCATGAAAATCTCAAAAAGCAATACTTGTGTTTTCCCCCCATTTAAAAAAAAAAGTTGCCAGTGAGTCAATCCCAACTCATGGCAACCCCATGTATTTTAGAGTAGAACTGTGCTGAAAAGGGTTTTCATGAGTGCAGATTGCCAGGCCTTTCTTCCAAGGCACTTCTGGATGGGTCTGAACCACCAATCTTTTGGTTAGCAGGTGTGCGCTGAACTGTTTGCACCACCCAGGGACTATCCTCCCCCCCATATACTTTTTTGTAATCTATTACATACAAAAGAACGTTGCTGCTGCTGCCACCAAACCCAAACACACCATAAGAGTACTCCAAAAACTGACATCCCAATGGTCCATACTAAGGGATTCATAACCGGAGCTAGTTATAGTAAGCTGAACCATAAGTTAAACAAGGTTTTGAGGAGTAGCCTGAAAACCAAACAACTATTTATCGTGTATTTTTTATAACAAAAATGCTCCGTTCATTTACAAGCTTAGAGGATATGACACTCTTTCACGGTTGGAAACTAAATGTATTTTTTCACATAAATGGTGGTCATAAAAAAAAAATTCAATTTGGAAGGCTATAATTTTACTAAGAACTTAGCACTTAAAGGTAAGTGCAGTGATAGAAGCACAAGGTCTCTTAAGGGCTCTGCTCCATAACAAAAATGAAATGGGAGCAAACACATTAATGAGAATCATAAACTCAGTTCCTTTTATTATATACATTAAAACCCACATCAATAATCATCTTCACTTCAAAAAGTTCAGACAACCTCCACACAGGGCCATCCACTCTGAGGGTTACTTGAGGTTTAAGAAGGGGAAAGAGGGTCAGGAAAGCTCCTTTGGGCCCCCACTGAGGCGCACAGACTTTTCCAACCAAAGTGCGCTAATAACTAAGACAGGAAATGCCCTCCTTTCAACGCCGGCCAAGACAGCCCTCGGGCAGGGAAGCAAACGGTTTTGCTGCTTATCCTACCTCTGTGAGGCAGCTCTGCCATCCCAAGGGATAAAAAGCATTCCTTGTCCAGGGTCACTACAGAGATCCTCAGGGCTGGGAGGACCCAGCGAGTAAAGGGGATACGGGAGTCCCCAGACCAAGGGAACTGTCGGGTGGACGCACCTGGAGCTGGGGATTCCCTTCCGGCACGAACAGGACCCCACAAGCCTCCGCACTTGCCTGCGCCGGCAAGAGCCCTGGCCCGCCCTCCCGGCTCAAGCCGAGCCCCCGGACCCCCAGCGGGGAAGCCCAGTCCCCTCTCCCGTACCCCGCGTCCTCACCGGCCGGTCAGCCCCCGCAGCCCGCTACAGCGCCACATGACCTCGGCAAAAAGAGTACAAGCACCAGCCCGGGTGACAACTCAACTCAACGTAGGAGCGCCGTGGGAAGGCCACGCACCGTTCACGCCTCCCATTGGCCAGCGCAGCGGAGCTACGCCGTCTCTAATAGGCTCCCAATGAAAAGGGCGGGCTTCCACGGCCGCGGGGTAGGACCGAGGGGGGGCGTGTCCGGGTCCTCATCGCCCCGCCCCCAGTCCGTAGAGCCGGGGACGCGGGCCTTGGGGGCGCAGAGGCGGCGGAGAGGGGAGGTGGTTAGTATGTTTTTGGCTCAGTCTTCTGATCATTTTGTGGCCATTTGTCTCTTAAAATAATGTTTCTGCCCCTGCAAGTTTTCTGTTTTTACGCGCTTCATCTTTAGATCAAATGATAAGAGTGACCTCCATCAGATTACGTAGCTCCCTTGGGTTTGATTGCTTCGTTTATAAAAATCAGAGGATTGAAATTCCTGAGTCCATGATTCTGTGATGTTTTGAATCATAAATTGTTCCCAGCTCAGATTTTTCCTCAGCAAGCTATGTCGTTGTTGTTAGGTGCCCTTGACTCATAGAGACCCTACGTACAATAGAACGAAACACTGCCCGGTCTTGTGGCACGCTCACAATTGTTGCTATGTTTTGAGCCCATTGTTGCAGCCACTGTGTCAGTCCGTCTCGATGAGGGTCTTCTATTTATTTCTCTGACCCTCTACTAAGCATGATTTCCTTCTCCAGGGACTGGTCCTTCCTGATAACATGTCCAAATCCAAAGTAAGTGAGACGAAACCTTGCCATCCTTGCCTCTAAGGAGCTTTGTGGCTGTACTTCTTCCAAGACAGATTTGTTTGTTCTTCTAGCAGTCCATGGTATATTCAATATTCTTCACCAACACCACAATTCAAAGGCACCAATTCTTCAGTCTTCTGTATTCATTGTCCAGCTTTCACATGCGTGTGGGACGACTGAAAATACCATGGCTTGGGTCAAGGTGACATCTTTGCTTTTTAACATTTCAAAGAGGTCTTTTGCAGCAGATTTGCCTAATGCAATACATCATTTGATTTCTTGACTGCTGCTTTCACAGACGTTAATTGTGGATCCAAGTAAAATGAAATCCTTGACAACTTCAGTATTTTCTCCATTTATCATGATGTTGCTTATTGGTCCAGTTGTGAGGAGTTTTGTTTTCTTTATGCTGAGGTGTAATCCATACTGAAGGCTGCAATCTTTGATTTTCATCAGTAAGTGCTTCAAGTCCTCTTTGCTTTCAGCAAATAAAGTTGTGTCATCTGCATATCACAGGTTATTAATGAGTCTTCTCCCAATCCTGATGCCATGTTCTTCATACAGTCCAGCATACAGGTAGGAAAGCACGGTGAAAGGATACGAGATAATGAGTTATAAAAACCAAACCAAACCAAACCCATTGCCGTCGAGTAGATTCCAACTCAGAGTGACCCTACAGAACAGAGTAAAATGGCCCCATACAGCTTCCTAGGCCATAAATCTTTACGGAAGCGGACTGCCACATCTTTCTCTCGCGTAGTGGCTAGTGGGTTTGAACCGCTGACCTGTCAGCAGAACAAGAATAGAACAACTCAAACAGTCCTGCAAGAGGTTTGTATAGTTCACAGAGTCTGCTCATGTTGTTACTCTGTGTCTTAGTTTCCTAATGCTGCTGTAACAGAAATAACAAGTGAGTGGCTTTTAACTGACAAAAATTTATTTTCTCACAGTTCAAGAGGCTGGACATCCTAATTCAGGGTACCAGCTCCAGGGGAACGCTATCTCTGTCCACTCTAGGGGACAATCAGTGTCTCAGCTTCTCTAGCATTCTTCTTGGTGTTCCTTTGTGATCTCCACCATTCTGTGCTTGCTAGACTCTTTACCTAATCTGCTCTTTTTATATCTCAAAAGCAATTGGTATAAAACACACCCTACAATGACATGGCCTAATTAAAATAACAAAGAAAACCCTATTCCCAAATGGGATTACATCCACAGTTACAGGGGTTAGGATTTACAGTACAAATTTCCAGGGGAAAAAGTTCAATCCATAACACTGTCTTTTTTAAGATTTCCAAAAGTATCTATGTAACATTTTTTTATTGTACTTTAGGTGAAAGTTTACAGCTCAAGTTAATCTCTCATACAAAATTTTACACACATATTGTCATGTGACACTAGTTGCAATCCCTACAATGTGACAGCACACTCCACCTTTCCATCCCGGGTTTCTGTGTCCATACAACCAGCTCCTGTCCCTTGCTGTCTTCTCATCCTGCCTCCTGGCAAGAGCCACCACTTTGATCTCATGTATTTACTTGAACTTTGAAGCACAGTCTTCATGAGTATTATGTTTTATAGTCCAGTCTAATCTTTGTCTGAAGAGTGGTCTTTGAGAATGGTTTTAGTTCTGGGTTAACGTAGTGTCCGGGAGCCATGGCTTCAGGGGTTCCTCCAGTGTCAGTCAGACCATTAGGTCTTGTCACGGATTGAATTGTGTCCTCCAAAAATAGTTGTCAACTTGGCTGAGTCATGATTCCCGGTATTGTATAATTATGTACCATTTTGTAATCTGATGTGATTTCCTCATGTGTTGTAAATTAAATCACTATGATGTAATAAGGTGGATTACCAGCAGTTATACTGATGAGGTATACAAGATTGGGTAGTGTATTAAGCCATCTTTTTTGAGATATAAAAGAGAGAAGCGAGCTGAGACACTTGGGAACTTCATACTATCAAGAAAGCAGTGCCAGGAGCAGAGCGCATCCTTTTGATCTGAGGTTCCTGGCTGAGATGCTCCCAGACCAAGGGAAGACTGATGCATCACAAGGACTTTTCTCCAGAGCTGACAGAGAGGGAAAGCTTTCCCCTGGAGCTGATGCCTTGAATTTGGACTTGTAGACTACTGGACTGTGACAGAATAAACTTCTCTTTGTTAAAGCCATCCACTTGCGGTATTTCTGTTATAGCAGCACTAGATGACTAATACAGTCTTGTCGTTTTATGTGAGTGTGAGTTCTAGTCCACACTTTTTTCCTGCTCCATCAGGGACTCTCTGTTGTGTTCCCTGTCAGGGCGGTCTTCGGTGGTAGCTGGGCACTATCTCATTCTTCTGGTCTCAGGCTGATGGAGTCTCTGGTTTATGTGGCCCTTTCTGTCTCTTGGGCTAGTATTTTCCTTGTGTCTTTGGTTTTCTTCATTCTCCTTTGCTCCAAGTGGGTTTGGACCAACTGAAGTATCTTAGATAGCTGCATGCAAGCTTCTAAGACCCCAGATGCCACTCACCAAAATGGGATGCAGAACATTTACTTAATAAACTTTCTTATGCTAATTGACCTAGATGTCCCCCAAACCAGACCCCAGCCCCTGCTACTCTGTCCCTCGAAGTGTTTGGTTGTGTTCAGGAAACTTCTTAGCTTTTGGTTTAGTCAAGTTGTGCTGATTTTCCCTGTATTGTGTGTTGTCCTTCCCTTCACCCAAGGTGATTCATGTCTACTATCTAGTTAGTGAATTCCCCTCTCCCTCCCTCCCCACCCTCGTAACCATCAAAGAATATTTTCTTCTATGTTTAAACCTCTTCTTGAGTTCTTATAATAGTGGTCTCATACAATATTTGTCCTTTTGTGACTGACTAATTTCACTCAGCATAATGCCTTCAAGATTCATCCATGTTGTGAGATGTTTTGCAGATTCATTGTTGTTCTTTATCATTGCATTCCATTTTGTGTATATACCATAATTTGTTAATCCATCCATCTGTTGATGGGTACCTAGGTTGTTTCCATCTTTTTGCTATTGTGAACAGTGCTGCAATGTACATGGGTGTGCATGTATCTATTCATGTGACGGCTCTTATTTCTCTAGAACATTTTCCAAGGAGTGGGATTGCTGAATTGTATGGAACTTCTATTTCTAGCTTTTTAAGGAAATGCCAAATCAATTTCCAAAGTGGTTGTACCATTTTACATGCCCAACAGCAGTGCATAAGTGTTCCAGTCTCTGCACAGCCTCTCCAATATTTATTATTTTGTGTCTTTTGGATTAGTTCCAGCCTTGTAAGGGTGAGATGGTATCTTATTGCAGTTTTGATCTGCATTTCTGTAATGGCTAATGATCGTGAGCATTTCTTCGTGTGCCTGTTAGCCGCCTGAATATCTACTTTGGTGAAGTGCCTGTTCATATCCTTTGCCCATTTTTTAAATTGGGTTATTTGTCTTTTTGTTGTTGAGGTTTTGCAGTGTCTTATAGATTTTAGAGATTAGATGCTGATTGGATTTGTTGTAGCCAAAAAAATTTTTCCCTATCTGTAGGTTGTCTTTTTGCTCTTTTGGTGAAGTCTTTTGATGAGCCTAAGTGTTTGATTTTTAGGAGCTTTCAATTGTCTATTCTCTCTTCTGGTGCTTGTACATTGTTACTTATGGTTCGTATTGTGTTTATGCCATGTATTAGGGCTCCTAGCATTGTCCCTATTTTTTCTTCCATGATTTTTATCATTTTCTATTTTCTATTTAAGTCTTTGATCCATTTTGAGTTAGTTTTTGTGCATAGTGTGAGGTATGGATCTTGTTTCAGTTTTTTGCAGATGGATATCCAGTTATGCCCACACTATTTGTTAACGAGACTGTCTTTTCCCCAATTAACGGACTTTGGGCCTTTGTCAAATATCAGCTGCTCATAGGTGGATGAATTTATGTCTGGATTCTCAGTTCTGTTCCATTGGTCTATGTATCTGTTGTTGCACCAGTACCAGGCTGTTTTGACTACCGTGGCAGTATAATAGGTTCTAAAATCAGGTAGTGTGAGGCCTCCCATTTTGGTCTTCCTCTTGAGTAATATTTTACTTATTCGGGGCCTCTTCCATTTCCGTATGAAGTTGGTAATTTGTTTCTCCATCTCATTAAAAATTGCTGGTGGAATTTGGATCAGGAGTACATTGTATCTTTAGATCACTTTGGGTACAATTGACATTTTCACAATGTTGAGTCTACCTATCCATGAGCAAGGTATGTTTTTCCACTTATGCAGGTCTCTTTTGATTTCTTGCAGTAGTGTCTTGTAGTTTTCATTGTATAGATCTTTTACATCTCTGGTTAGATTTACTAATAAGTATTTTATCTTCTTGGGGGCTATTGTAAATGGTATTGATCTGGTAATTTCCTCTTCGAGGTTCTCTTTGTTGGTGTAAAGGAATCCAACCGATTTTTGTATGTTTATCTTGTATCCTGAAACTTTGCTGAAATCTTCTTTTAGTTCCAGTGGTTTTCTTGTGAATTATTTGGGGTTTTCTGTGTATAAAATCATATCATCTGCAAATAGAGATACTTTGACTTCTTCCCTACCAATCTAGATGCCCTTTATTTCTTTTTCTAGCCTAACTGCTCTGGCTAGGACCTCCAATACAATGTTGAATAAGAGTGGTGATAAAGGGCATCCTTGTCTGGTTCCCGTTCTCAAGGGGAAACCTTTCAAAGTCTCTCCATTTAGGAAGATGTTGGCTGTTGGCTTTGTATAAATGCCCTTAAGTATATTGAGGAATTTCCCTTCTATTCCTATTTTGTTGAGAGTTTTTATCTTGAATGGGTGTTGGGCTTTGTCAAATGCCTTTTCTGCATCAATTGATAAGATCATGTGGTTCTTGTCTTTTGTTTTATTAACGTGATGGATTACATTGATTGCTTTTCTAATGTTGAAACATTCCTGCATCCCTGGTAAAAATTCCACTTGATCATGGTGAATAATTTTTTTTGATATGTTGCTGAATTCTATTTGTTAGAATTTTGTTGAGGATTTTTGCATCAATGTTCATGAGGGGTATTGGTTTGTTATTTTCTTTTTTTGTGGTGTCTTTACCTGGTTTTGGTATCAGAGTTATGCTGGCTTCATACAAAGAGTTTGGGAGCGTTCCATCCTTTTCTATGCTCTGAAATACCTTTAATAGTAGTGGTGTTAACTTTTCTCTGAAAGTTTGGTAGAATTCTCCAGTGAACCCATCCAGGCCAGGGCTTTCTTTCTTGGGAGTTTTTTAATAACCCTTAGAATCTTTTCTTTGGTATGGGTTTATTTAGTTGTTCTACCTCTGTTTGTGTTAGTTTAAGTAGGTAGTGGGTTACTAGAAATTTGTCCATTTCCTCTAGATTTTCAAATTTTTAGAATACAATTTTTCATAGTATTCTGTTATGATTCTTTTAATTTCAGTTGGGTCTGTTGGTATGTCACCCATCTCATTTCTTATACGGGTTATCTGCTTCCTCTCCAGTTTTTCTTTGGTCAGTTTGGCCAATGGCTTATCAATTTTGTTAATTTTTTCAAAGAACCAGTTTTTTGTCTTGTTAACTCTTTCAAATGTTTTTCTATTCTCTATTTCATTTAATTCTGCTCTAATTCTTATTATTTCCTTTCTTCTGGTAGCTGAGGGCTACTTTTGCTGCTCCTTTTCTACTTGGTCCAGTTGTAGGGTTAATGTTTTGATTATGCCCCTTTCTTCTTTTTGGATGTGTGTATTTATTGCTGTAAAATGACCTCTGAGCACTGCTTGTGCTGTGTCCCAAAGGTCCTGGTAGGATGTGTTTTCATTCTTGTTTGATTCTGTGAATTTCTTTATTCCATCCTTAGTTTCTTCTATAACCCAGTAGTTTTTGAGCAAGGTGTTATTCAGTTTCCATGTGTTTGATTTTTTTTTTCCTTGCTTTTTCTGTTGATGATTTCTACTTTTATGGCTTAATGGTCAGAAAAGATGCTTTCTAATATATCAATGCTTTGGATTTTGTTAAGGTGTGCTTTATGGCCTAATATGTGGTCTATTCTGGAGAATGTTTTTGGATTTTGTTAAGGTGTGCTTTATGGCCTAATATGTGGTCTATTCTGGAGAATGTTTCATGTGCGTTGGGAAAGAAAGTATACTTGGCAGCTGTTGGGTGCAGTGTTCGCTATATGTCTATGAGATCAAATTGGTTGATTATAGCATTTAGCCCTTCCGTGTCTTTGTTGAGCTTCTTTCTGGATGTTCTGTCCTTCACCGAAAGTGGTGTGTTGAAGTCTCCTGCTACTATTGTAAAGCTGTCTATCTCTCTTTTCAGTGGTGTTAGAGTTTGTTTTATATATTTTGGAGCCCTGTTGTTGGGTGCTTAAATATTTATTATAGTTATGTCCTCCTGGTGTATTGCGCCTTTAATCATTATATAGTGTCCTTCCTTATCCTTTGTAGTGGATTTTACTTTAAAGTCCATTTTGTCAGAGATTAATATTGCCACTCCAGCTTTTTTTTGACTGCTGTTTGCTTGATACTTTTTTCCCATCCTTTGAGTTTTACTTTGTTTGTGTCTTTAAGTCTAAGGTGTGTCTCTTGTAGGCTGCATATAGAAGGATCATGTTTTTTTATCCAATCTGACACTCTCTGTCTGTTTATTGGTGTATTTAGTGCATTTACTTTCAGTGTAATTATTGATAGGTATGAGTCTAGTGCTGTCATTTTGATGTCTTTTTTTGTGTGTTGTTCACAATTTCTTTGTTCCACTTAATTTTACATGCTGAGTCATTTTTCTTTATGTATTTTCTTTTCATCTTTTTCATTGTTGTTGATTTTGTGTTTGCTGAGTCTTTATATTTTTCTAGGTTTTTATTTTGACTTGTGGGACTGTTAGTTTCCTTTGTGGTTACCTTAATATTTATGCCTATTTTTCTACGTTTATACCAGTCTTTCATTTCTTTATATCACCTTGACTTCCTCTCAGTATGAAATATCTATGTCTACATTTTTTAAGTCTCTCTTTTTTGTTTTAATGTTGTCATCTTTTACATATTGACATGTTTCCCTATTTTCAGTGTTTTAGCTTTGATTTACTTTTGTGACTTCCCCATCTGGGTTGATATCTGGTTGCTCTGTCCTGTGTTCTAGTCTTGGGTTATTATCTGAGGTTACTGATTTTCTAACCAGAGGACTCCCTTTAGTATTTCTTGTAATTTTGGTTTGGTTTTTGCAAATTCCCTAAACTTCTGTTTATCTGGAAATGCCCTAATTTTGCAATCATATTTGAGAGACAGTTTTGCTAAATATATAATTCTTGGCTGGTAGTTTTTTTCCTTCAAGGCTTTATATATGTTATGCCATTGCCTTCTTGCCTGCATGGTTTCTGCTGAGTAGTCCGAGCTCATTCTTATTGACTATCCTTTGTAGATGACTTTTCATTTATCCCTAGGTGCTGTTAAAATTCTGTCTTTATCTTTGGTTTTGGCAAGTTTGATTATAATATATCTTGGTGACTTTCTTTTGGGATCTACTTATGTGGGGTTCGATGAGCATCTTGGATCAATATCTTGTCATCTTTCAAGATATCAGGAAAGTTTTCTGCCAACAAATCTTCAACAATTCTCTCTGTATTTTCTGTTATCCCACTGGTTCTGCTACTCCGGTCACTCATAGGTTATTCCTCTTGATAAAGTCTCACATAATTCTTAGGGTTTCTTCATTTTTTTAAATTCTTTTATCTGATTTTTCCTCAAATAAGTTAGTGTCAAGTGCTTTATCTTCAATTACACTAATTCTGACTTCCATTGCCTCAATTCTGCTCCTATGACTTTCTATTGAACTGTCTAATTCTGACATTTTATAGTTAATCTTCTGGATTTCTGGTTGCTGTCTCTCTATGGATTCTTGCAGCCTTTTAAATTTGTCATTATGCTCTTCTCTAATCTTTTTAATTTCCTCTATTGCGTGTTCTGTGTTTTGCTTAATTTCCTCCCTAATTTCTTGAAGAGTTCTATATATTAATCTTTTGTATTCTGCTTCCAGTAGTTCCAAGAAATTTTTCTCCTGTGGAAAATTTCTAGATTCTTTCCTTTGGGAGCTTGATGAAGCCATCATGGATTGCCTCTTTAGGTGATTTGATATTGACTGTTGTCTCTGATAAGTTATATTTATTTATTTTCTGTTTGCTTACTGTGTCCTAGCTTCTCGGTTTAGATATGCCCAAGTAGGCTGCTTATATGAGCTAGTTTGATTATTGGCACCTTTGAAGCCCTAATGTCCTGACACCAGGTGATTAAATCTGTTACTAGGTATGTGAGCTCAGGAGTTTGCCCACTCCTCCGGTACGGATTCAGCTCAGGTGCCCAGGTAGATAGCCACCAAGTGTGTGGTGTAGGCTCTCATTTACAGTCCTAGACAGGCATGGGTGATTGGTGTAGGCACAAGCATCTGGCTGCAGCAGGGATACACACTCTAAGCAAGACAGGGGTCTGATGGCCACCCCTGAATGTCCAGGAGGAAGGCATGTCCCTGTTCCCTAGAGTGTGTAGGTAGGTGAGTTTTGCAGCCAGACTATGAGCACCTAATGCTGTTGGCTGTAAGAACTGGGGGGCACCTCTTATTCGTGGACCTCTGTCGTGGTGGCTAGGTGGTGTAGGTGGAGCCACCAGTCCTCAGACCCCTGATGTGGGTAGGTGAAGACCCTGCTTAATGGGCAGAGCAGTGTCTAATGTCAAGAACTTGCCACTTCACAGCTGACACAGTTGAAGTTAGACTTCTGGTATATATCCTGTTGTACTGCGGTAATGAGGGCCTGTGCTGTTGAGATTGGCCCACGCAAGTCTATGCAGGGGAAAGGCACTCAATGTCTGTGGATCCCTTATGCCTGTGCCTAGGCAAAGGAGCTGTGCCTGCCCTGAGTTCCTGGCTTAGGGGAGCCAGCAGTTTATTTTTTCCTCTATTTGTTAATTTGTTCACTCTCCAAAGCAGGGGAATGGCTCTGGGGGTGTGATGGATCCTACTTCTGGCCCAGAGGACTCGGCAATTGCTGAAGCTGGTCTGGGACCCAATGCAGAGCAGGGAGTGGGGAGGTAAATGGGAGAGAGGTTTTTCCCTAAGGGGGGTGTTTTTGATCAGCATGGTAGGCTGTAGGCAATTACGTATCTTTCGCCAATCCAGGACAGCTTCTCACTGGTTCTGGGTGGCCGTGTAGACTCTCCGGTGCTGGGTCACACCCACTGTGGAAAACACGCCTCCTGAGCACTGCCGCTTGCCTGCCTCACCACTCAACCCCTAGCTGCTCAGGCCTGAAGGGCTCAGGCTTTCGCCAGGTCAGGTCTGGCAACTCCTCACTGCTTCCGAACCATCTCTCCCTCCCCTTGCCACTCAGTCTGGTTCCTCAACTCTGCCTTTG
Source organism: Dugong dugon (assembly GCA_030035585.1). Taxonomy (NCBI): domain Eukaryota; kingdom Metazoa; phylum Chordata; class Mammalia; order Sirenia; family Dugongidae; genus Dugong; species Dugong dugon. The sequence goes on from CM057465.1 coordinate 94,953,154, forward strand.
ATGTTCAGGGCTCCCAGACTACCATATATAATCAGTTCACTTTTTTGGGGGGGTCTTTGTTGTAATAGGGTCCACCGGAAGCATCTGACTACTAAACCTCTTGGCCCTGCCTCCAGATTATAATATTTTGATGTCTCTGAAGAATAGATGCTATGTAAATCCAGTAATTGCCATTTATTGGTATGTTCCCACAGGATACAACATCCCTGATGAATAACCTAAACATATACGCACACATTACTAACAATTCATAAATAATAATTATCAGCAGCATCTAATATAATTTTAACACATATGTAATCTCAATTTATATTCACACAAATTATTGCAATGTAGAGATGAAAAGTCAGAAATTATCCAATATCCTAAGTTACAAAAAAAAGTCCTATGTTACAGTAAAATGCATTGTTTTTGTAAGATTAGCAAATCAGCATTGGTCAGGATAGATTGTGGCTGGAACCTAGACGAGCAAGCAAATGAATATTGAGTCATTCCAAGGATAAGACTCTGGATTACAGCACTCACAATGAGAACCTAGAGGAAAGTGACTTAAACAGACATTTACAACAAAGACTCAACAGGCTCTGTCAACTGTTCAATATGGAAAATGCAATAAGGAAGGAATTAAAGATACTTTCAAAATTGTAAGGACTTGTCAAATGCCACAGATACTCAAGGAGAATGAATACTGGTAATAGGTTTATACTTAATTACAATATTATTAATAAATTAAGAGGAAACTTGCAAAAGCTAGATTTCAAAGAAAGATGGGTAAGGATAAAAGGAGGGAAAAAGAAAAAAAGGATGGTTGGAAATGTGTTGAAGTTGGTTGAGTTTTTTTGTTTTTGTTTTTAAGCTAAGTTTTAAAGCCTTACCAGTTGCTGGTGAATGGACTTTGACTCATGTCGACCCCATGTGTGTCAGAGTAGAACAGTGTACCATAAGGTTTTCAATGGCTGAATTTTTCAAAAGTAGATTGCTAGGCCTTTCTTTCAAGATCCCTCTGGGTGTACTGAAACCTCCAGCCTTTCAGTTAGCAGCCCAAAGAGTTAACCATTTGTATCATCCAGGTGCAACAAGTTTTAAAACTAGAGAACACTTAAGTTGAATCTTTTTTTTTTTTTTAATTTTTTTTTTATTGTACTTTAGATAAAGGTTTACAGAACAAACAGTTTCTCATTAAACAGTCAGTATACATAATGTTTTATGACATTGGTTACCAACCTCACAACATGTCAACACTCTCCCTTCTCACCCTTGGAGGACCTTTTTTGGTGAAAATATGCATAGTCAAAGTTACACCATTTCAAAAGTTTCTACATGTACAGTTCAGTGTCATCGATTACATTCTACCAGTTGTGCTGCTATTCTCACTATCCTTTTCCAAAATATTCCATCACCATTATCTTCAACTCACTGCCCCCTAGGATTTCCATCAAATGTTTGAGTTGCTGTTGTCAATTTGATCTCACATAGATAATTCCTTTTTTTTTTTTTTTGGTACCTAAGATGAAGGTTTGCAGAACAGACAGTTTCTCATTAAACAATTGGTACACATATTGCCTTATGACAATGGTTAACAACCCCACGACATGTCAACACTGTCCCTTCTCAACGTTGGGTTCCCTATCACCAACTTTCCTGTCCCCTCCTGCCTTCTAGTCCTTGTCCCTGGACTGCTGTGCCTCATTAGTCCTGTTTTGTTTTATGAGGCTGTCCAATCCCTGGCTGAACGGTGACCTCCGGGAGTAACTTCACAACTGAGCTAAAAGAGTGTCCGGGGGCCATACTCTCGAGGTTTCTCCAGTCTGTCAGGCCAGTAAATCTGGTCTTTTTTTGTGAGTTAGAATTTCGTTCTACATCCTTTTCCAGCTCTGTCCAAGGCCCTCTACTGTGATCCCGGTCAGAGCAGTCAATGTGGTAGCCGGGCATCATCTAGCTGTACTGGACTCAGTCTGGTGGAGGCTGTGGTAGCTGTGGTCCATTAGTCGTTTGGACTAATCTTTTCCTTGTATCTTGTTCTCTTCATTCTCCCTTGCTCCCAAAAGGGTGAGACCAGAGGAGTATCTTCGATGGCTGCTCACAGGCTTTTAAGACCCCAGACGCTACTTACCAGGGTAGAATGTAGAACATTGTCTTTATAAACTGTGTTACGACAATTGAGCTAGATGTTCCCTGATACCATTGTCCCCACAGCCCTCCGCCCAGCAGTTCAGTCCCTCAGGGAGTATGGAAATATCTATGGAGCTTCCGTGACCTTTCCTTGTACAAGCTGTGCTGGATTCCCCAGTATTGTGTACTGTCTTACCCTTCACCAAAGTTACCACTTATCTATTGTCTATTTAGTATTTCCCCTCCCACCCCTCGTAACCAACAAAGATTGTTTCTTTTTGTGCGTAAACTTTTTCATGAGTTTTTACAGTAGAGGTCTCATACAATATTTGTCCTTTTCTGATATACTTATTTTACTCAGCATAATGTCCTCCAGATTCATTCATGTTATGAGATGCTTCACAGATTCATGATTGTTGTTTATTGTTGCATAATACTCCATTGCGTGTATGTACCATAGTTTGTTTATCCATTTATCTGTTGATGGGCATCTAGGTTGTTTCCATCCTTTTGCTATTGTAAACAGTGCTGCAATGAATATAGGTGTGCATATGTCTATTCATGTGATGGCTCTTATTTCTCTAGGATATATTCCTAGGAGGATGATTGCATTTTGTAGTGCTGACATTTTCTTTGTTCCTCTTACTGTCCTGTGCTGAGTTCCTTTTGTTTGTGGATTTTTTTTCATTTCTTTTGTTTTTGTAGGTTTTGTTTTTACTGAGACTTTATGTTTTTCTTCTTTATTTTTATGAGTAGGTTTGTTAACTTTCTTTGTGGTTACGTTGAAATTTACCCTTATCTTCCTAGATTTGGACCAGTGTATTATTACTTGGTATTGCCTTGCCTGCCTTTCCATTAGAAGGTTCTATACCTACACCGTTTATTCCATCTTTTATTGTTCTGATGCTATTGTCATTTACAGATTAACCTCTCTGGTTCCCTGTTGTAATTCTTTTGGTTTTGCATTGTCCTTAAGTGTTCATTTCCCAGGTTTTTATCTGGTAGTACAATCCTGTGTCCTGTATTCAGCCTGTGGTCTGATGTTGTTTGTTGTCAGATCAAAGGACTCCCTTCAATAATTATCGTAAGTTTGGTTTGGTTTTTATATAGTCCCTTAATTTCTGTTTATCTCGAAATGACCTAATTTCACCATCATATTTGAATGTGAGTTTTGCAGGATATATTATTCTTGGCTGGCAACTTTTTTCTTTCAAGGGTTTATATATGTCATCTCATTGCCTTCTTGCCTGCATGGTTTCTGCCAGATAATCTGAGCTTAGTCTTATTGTTTCTCCTCTATATGTGACTTTTTGTTTTTCTTGAGCTGCTCTCAGGATTCTTTGTCTTTGGTTTTATCGAGTGTGATTATGATATGCCTTGGTGATTTTCTTTTGGGGTCTATCCTATATTGGGTTCGTTGAGCTTCTTGGATGTTCAGCTTTTCATCTTTCATGATATTGAGGAAGTTTTCTGTCAGCAATTCTTCTATGATCCTCTCTTTGTTTTCTGTTTTCTCTCCCTGTTCTGGAACTTCGATCACTGGCAGATTTTTGCTTTTGATTGTATCCCACATAATTCTCAGGGTCTCTTCATTTTTCTTCATTCTTTTTTCTGATTTTTCCTCAAATAGAGTTGTATCCAATGTTTGTCTTCAATTTCACTGATCCTATCTTCTGTCATTTGAAACCTGCTCCTCGGCCCTTCTATGACACTGTCCATTTCTGAAATCTCATTGTTTATCTTTCGGATTTCTAATTGTTGTTTTTGTGTGATTTCTAGTTGTGAATTTATTTTAGCAATTTTTTCCTGTATTATTTTCTTGAATTCTTCCATTTTGTTCTGTATTTTCTATGGATTTGCCTGCCTTTTCCATGAATTTGTCTATTTTTTTCCTCATTTTTGTCTGCTTTTTGCTTCAACTCTTGGATAATTCTGAATATTAGAGATCTGAATTCCCTATCAGTTAGGTCTAGCGCCTTTTCTTCTACTGGAAGGTTATCTAGTGTTTTATTTTGGATGCCCACTGGAACCATCCTGTCCCGTTTTTGTAAATGTTTTGATATTGTCTGCTGTCCTCTGAGCATTCAGTGGTTATTTTCCTCATTTATTTATTGTAGATTTGTTTGTTTCATCCTGCTTTTTGTTTTATTTGGTTATGTCTGAGCAGGCAGACAGTGCATTCTTTGTTGTTTGCTCATCTGTAGGCATGATACTTTTCACCTCCTTCTCCAATGGGCAGGGTCAGTCACTCGGGTATGTTACAGCAGGGCAGGTCCAGCTGAAGGGGAGTTGCTGGGATGGGTTGTTTGTGGCACGAACCAGGGCTGACATGTGGACTGGGAATCAGTGCAGGGTAGGTTCCAGTAGGCCATGCCTATGCTGCTTGGGAGTGTGATGTTCAGTGTACCGTGCAGGTAGGCAGGGAGGAGGGGGTAGATTGTGATGTATGGAGCTAAGATGGGTATGGGAAAGATGAGAGAGAGGAGAGAGGAATAGGAGCCAAAAACGTACACACAAACAAAAAAGAGTGTAATGGGGGGTTGCTATTGGAGTGGAGAGATGAGAGACTGAGAAATAAGGAAAAACAAATGATAAAAAATGAGTAAAAGAAAAATTAGTGAGTAAATAGAGAAGCTGAAAATGAAGATAGACCAAAAGGGAATAAGAGACAGAAGAAAACAAAAGAAAGAAACTGGGAAAAAAAAAAAAAAAGAAAGAAAGAAAGAAAAACAAAGGAAAAAACACAAGAAAAAAGAAATACCCCCAGGAATGTCCCTGTGCTTCTGTGCAGAGTAAGGGAGTAGTTTCTAAGCTGCGTAGTACTGTCCAGCTAGAAGGGGCTCCCAAGCTGAGAAAAGAATTGGAAAACAAACAAATTAAAACGGAACAAATCATGGCAAACAAAAAAAAAGCCCAGGAGTCCCACCAGCATGGCAGCACAGGCTGGGAAGCAGTTTCACAGTCAAGCGGTGTTTTGCAGCCTTTCAGGAAGAAGAAAAGATGGCCCACAGAGCTAGGTATTTGAGAGAAAGGAGGGCCAGGTGGTGAGAGGTAAGGAAGAAATCTAAAGAAGCGGAAAAAAGGAACACCAGCAGCTAACAAAAGGCACTCGGGGAGCTGGCCAGTGTGGGCAGGTGGAAAACAAGCGATACCGGGGTGAAGCTGGTGTTTCCCAGCCAAGAGACTGTGGCTGCAGAAAGCAGAGGAGGCTAAGTGGGGGTAAAGAAGGGTGTGGGGTGGGAAAGCCTATATTGCTGGTTACCAGTTGTTCTGTCTCCTGCTGGAAACTCCGTGAAACTCCTGTCTCATACCTGCTGTTCGCTGATCTCCCATAGGAGTCCAAGATGACAAATCCGTGCTGTGTTAGCTGATAGGGGACCTCTGCATGTATGTCTCCTTGCTCTCTGTTCTCTGTCAGTTTCTTATTCCATTCGGTGCTTGGCTGAGTTCTTTATCTCTTCATTTTATGCTTAGGGTTTCAGGATTGACGTGTGACTGTTTGACTCAGTTTTTCTGATCTTTGCTGCGGAGGGACAGCGTGGTGTTTCTGACTATAGCACCATGTTGCCTGGAAGTCGAAGCTTTTTTTGAAGTTAAAATGTAAGGATCCAATGGTGAAGATGTTGCCAGATGCAAGAAAATGACGAGGTACAAAGGTTCAAGGTTTCTCAAGAGGTGGGTTTACAACTACAAGTGTTTATAAGGGATAGTTAACTCTAGAAAATATAGTAATTCTTCTCAAGTTGTAATAAGGCAAAAAATGATATATTTAAAGATGGGAATTTATAGAGAAGAAATGAATTCACAGATGGTCCTGATTTCCACTGCACCTTTTTGCTCACCAGTGGTAAATACAGTGCATGGCTCAACTAATATTTGTTGAATGAGTACATCTTTCCCTTAAGTAAGAGTGGGGGACAAGTGAGAGTCGAGAAGGGTTTTGGGGATTCTGGTGGGAGGGCATGGAGGGAAAGCTGAGTGTGGAGGGGAGAGAAAAAGAACATAAGAAGAAAAAAACCAAACTCGTTGCTGTCAAGCCGATTTCGACTAATGGCAACTCTCTAAGACAGAGTAGAACTGCTGCTTAGAGTTTCCAAGGAGCAGCTGGTGGATTCGAAATGCCAACCTTTTGGTTAGCAGCCCGACCCCTTAACAAATGCGCCACAAGGGGTCCATAAGAAGAAAAGGATTTTGTAAATAACAATTGTATAAAGTAAGTCAATGAGAGATGATTAGAAGCATTATCAACCCGTGGTAAAGCTCAAGCTGTGATCTGAAAATGTAACTTTGTGACATGCCAGGACTTCTTGGGTCTGTGAATTCCCCAATAGTAATAGTGATACAACTGATTGTTCATTGAGAACAAAGATGTTGTTTGTCTCAAACAGCTAATTTTATATTCATGGATTTACATATAATAGGGATCTTTTTATCTATAACCATATAGTCACATCAGACTTAATTAAAAGGCAAAAATGGCCAGTGTTATAGTCAATGATGTATTAGACATTCTTAGTTACTAGATTAAAAAAAAAAAAAGTTGCTGTTGAGTCAATTCCAACTCATGGAGACCCTGTGTGTGTCAGAGTGGAACTGTGCTCCATAGGGTTTTCGATGACTGATTTTTCAAAAGTAGGTAGCCAGGCTGTGGTGGATTAATTACTTTTGTGTGTGACGTTTCTAGCCAGGGTCTGGTAACTCCCACCCAGGCGATTGGGTGATACGGTAATTGTGGCCTACCAAGGGAATTGGTCCATTTTGCCTTAAAAGAGAGCCAATTCCAGAGCGAAGAAGAGTTCACCACCAAAGGAGAAACCTGCAGCAGAGACCGGCAGCAGAGACCTGCAGGAGACAGCCTAGTGGGTTTCCCAGCCCATGGAGCGAGAAAGCTGAGTCTTTGAGCGGAGACTGAGAGCCAGGGAGGAGTCTACGCCTGGCCCACGAATTTGAGACTTGCCAACCTCCACAGCCACGTGAGCCCTTTCTTTTATATGATTCTTGAGGTCTGTGGAACGTTGCATGGAATTAGGGAACCCAAAGACAAGAAGGAGAGTACTGAAGGGAGAGGAAGTAGTTGACATTGGAGATGGTGGAATGGTACAGCAACTTGGAAAAGTTAGACATTTGGGACATCTTTAACCTCCTCCTTGTAGGAACCAGCTTTGTGCTGACCTTTATAAAAGACATTATTCATTTACAGGCCTTTCTTCCAAGGCACCTCTACCTGGAATTCAACCTCCAAATTTTGGTTAGGGACCTAGGGCATTAACTATTTGCACCACCCAGGACTCCAGTTAGAAGGTAGATAATGTAAATCCGAGTAAAATTTAATTAAGGTACTGGGTGACTAAATATAATTTTGAATACTAAAATTTTTGAACTTGCTGAGAAATAAAAATACTAAACATATTTAAAGGTTGAAATAATTTGCCAAACTGAACACAGCCTTGGGATTTATCTTATGCATTTAGGAAAACTCATTAATCCCTGCAACTTGGAAGGAAGCCAAGGTTCGTTTAACCTCTGGAAGAAAAATATGAAGTTGTTTAACTGAATGTGGTATTTTCAAGGACTGTATAATGTCATCAACACAATGTAAGGGTCAAATACTTTTGGACCTCCTTTATTTTAGAATCCATCATAAACTACAGGTGACAACTATTTGAAATTCAACATAAGGAATTAGCTCAATGCCTCCGAGTTTAAGATAATAGAAAAATCAAGAGTGCCAACCATCTCTGTACTAATAATGTGGTTTAAGGAGAAAGAGCCCCAGACTCCTCAGAAAACCTAGGCTTCAATCCTAGCATTCATTCATTCTTTTTTTTTTTTTCCCTCCCACTCTACAAATATTTATTGTGTGCTGCCTACTTACCAACCACTAACAATTATGGCTGATAACTTTGAAAAAAAAAATTAATCTTTCTGTTGAACCTGTAAAAAGGGCTCACCTGTTTAAAAAGAAAAAGAAAGAGAGGGCTAGATCAGATTTTCTCCCGGCTAAATTAAGCCCTAAAATTTCATAGTTTCATTAATTCGGGTCTTATTTGTGACATGGAAACCCAGCTGGTGCAGTAGTTAAGAGCTATGGCTGCTGACCAAAAGGTTGGCAGTTCAAATCCACCTGGCGCTCCTTGGAAACCATATGGGACAGTTCTACTCTGTCCTGTAGGGTTGCTATGAGTCAGAATGGACTCAACGGCAACGGGTTTGGTTTTTTTTTTTGGTTTTATTTGTGACATTGACAACTTTATTGACTGCAGCCTTCAGTTTTATCTTCTGTCTGCTTAAGATGACCACTTGAGAAATCCTAATTAATTAGCTGATTTTGATTTCATGTCTACTTCTAGATGTGCTTCCTAATATCCACCTATGATGAAGATCAGCTTTTCCCTTGAATTTAGCTTAACATTGAGTGTTTTAAGTAGTTATTTCAGAAAACCTAAGATGTTGTTGAGATTCCTCTTGGCTAATGCCTTTAATAATAATAATGATTTTAAAACTTTACACACTTATATATAATATATGGAAAAGACTAGGTGTGCTCATAAAGAGAATATTCATTAAATTAACAATGGGATATTATTTTATTTATCAAATGTAACAGTTTGATAAAACTTAAGGCTAGTGAGGTTAGTGAAGTTATGGGTATCAGGCCTTTTCATACTCGGGGTACTAAGTGGTACTATATTTTTATATTTTGGAAAGCACTTTGCCACTATTTATACAAATTTGAAATCTATGCACCTTTCTAGAAATTGTACTTTTATGAAATGTATCCAAGGGCAAACTGATATAGATATAAAGATGTTTCCTGCAGCATTCTTTGAATACAACAAATCTGGAACAACAAAGGGAAATTTTCTTAAATGAAATATAATACTTTCACATAATTAAATACTACGCAGATACAGTGATGGAGGGTATTTCTATGTACATGAAAAATGACACAAGAAGAAGAAGGAGGAGGAGGAGGAGAGGAGAGGGAGAAGAGGGAGTATGAGAAGAAGAGAGACACGAGCTGCAGCTCTTGCTTAAGTGTTGGTGTTGTTACATGCCGTTGGGTCGATTCCGACTCATACTGGCCCTATGTACAACAGAAAGAAACACTGCTCACTTTCCTGAGTGGGGGAAAAAAATTCTCCAAATGAGTGGAAGAGGTCCAAAGGAGATTTTAATTAGGGACCTCACATAACACTATAATAAAAGACATTTAAGGAGACCTAAATAAATGGCAAGACATTCTATGTTCACAGATAGGAAACTACCACCCATTGCCATCCTGGCATTCTTGGCTTGTAGAGCAATCCTTACTTACATGGCATCTTCTCCCTGTGTGTGCCTGTTTTCCTTTCTGAAAGGCACAACTCAGAAGAAATTAGATTTAGGACACACTTACTCTGGTATGACCTCATTAACATAACAAAAGAAAAATTATATTTACAATCAGAGTCGCATTCACAGGTACAAGGGTTAGGAGTTAAACATATCTTCTTGGAAGATACAGTTTGATTCATAAAACCCACACTCCTTGGTTCATAGCCCCATTTCTCCATCCTCAAAACCAGCAAGGTCGAGTTTTTCTTCCAGTCCTGTCTCTCTGGTTCTGACTCTTCAGCTTCCCTCTTCCCCAGTTAAAGACCCTTGTGATCACACTAGTGCACTCAGATAACCCAGAATAATTTCCTCATTTTGAGGTCATCTGATGAGCAACCTTCATCATCCAAGCCATGTAGCATAACATATTTACAGGCTGCCGAGATTGGAATGTGGACATATTTGGGAGCCATTATTCTACCTACCACAAAGTTTAAAAGAAATCTCCTTACTGTATTATGAAATACCAGGATAGCTTTTAAAAATAAAATATTTATTTGTTAAAACAAGATTAACATCTTACTAATATTTTGTTGGTGTTTTAGAATAAAATTGTCAGATTTTTATTCCTAAAAAGTGGTATTCAATTGATATTCTTTCTTTCATTTTTTCCAGGTTTTTCCCTGACTTCTTTCATGAGCTTCATTTAGTGCTCAGAACCATTATTTTACAGATAAAATGTGAAAGTTTTATTGCATATTGTTGGTATTTTTAGCAAGACATTTTAAAATAATCTAGCTTACTTGTTTAAAGGAAGAATTTTAACATGTTAGGGATAAAAAGAAGGTAATGAGTATAATTGAATTTTCAGACATCAGGTTTTTGGAGCTTAGAAACAAACATTTATGCACTGTTTATGCATTATTGTCTATGGCAGTGAAATAAATATTCATTAGTGAAATGCCTCTTTAGTGGAAAGAAGCCAGAGGTATATAAATATAACATATTATATTTATATTTATATTATATAAAGCTCTAGAGGGGAAAAAGCTGGTTTGTTACTTCTCAATTGATTCTTCTTTAATTCAGACAACATTATCATTAAAGAAGATTCATTTCAACACATCTCTCAATATACTAATCCTTAAAATTACTCCTTTATTGAATATTCATCTTTGGGAAACAGTATGGATCTTTTGGGTTACGAGCCAAGCGAATTTGTGCCAAAGACCAGGTTCCAATGAGCAAGAAGGTGGCTTCATTATTCCATCACAAGTAGACTGAAGTGGGAAGAGTAAGAGTGGTCCTATTTTAAATGTAAAGCTCTCTAGGGAGAGCTAAGATTGAAAATATTAAGTTGGGTAGACCTAAATTCAGATACCAAATCCTAGGGCATATGAACAGGAGAGAGAAAGCTAATATTCAGGAGTTGGATTAGAGAGAAGTAAGTCGGGAATAAAGTGAACTGACTCCTGAGTGGTTTCTGCAAATCACATTTGAGTATTCATTCCTCAGCTGTTCGGTTTTGTTTTGTTTTCAGTAGGTGTATGGTATACAGGAGCTCCCTCATGGCACTAATGGTTAAACACTCCACTAACTGACCTAAAATTGGAGGTTGGAACCCTCCCAGAGGCACCTTAGAAGAAAGGCCAGGCGATCTACTTCTGTAAAGATTACAGCCAAGAAAATCTTATGGAGCAGTTCTACTCTGTAACACATGGAGTCACTATGAGTCTGAATCAACTAGACATTGTGGGTTTAGTTTTTTTGGTATGGTCTGTAAGGAGAGCCTGGACTTAATACACAAAGTTGAAGCAGATATTGGAATTTTGTACGTTTTGATTCACAGCCATCTTTTTAAATTTATATTCTTGTCTAATATATTTCTAGAGAAATTAAATGTTGAGATATCCATATGTAATCATTAGTAATGCATTTGAAGGCAAGCAATAGGTAACCTGAGTAATCACGGTTTAAACAGATATTTTACTACCGATTCTTTCTGCTTGAATCTATCTTTTGTGTATGGCTCTTTCTCCACAGTTACAAGATGCTACTGCTTAAAAAAAAAGACAGATTGATCTGTCTGGAAATAGACCCAAGAACATATGGAATTTTCATGTATGATAAAAGAAATATTTTACACCACTGGAGAAAGAATGATTATTCAGCAAATGATGTTGAAGTAAATTACTTCAATCCTCACCCATTCTTTACACCAAAAGAGATTACAGATAGAGCCGTGATTTAAACATAGAAATGTTCTCATAAAATTATAAAATAAAGCTGAGTAAATTTTTAAAAATTTATAATTATTTGTAAATGTGATATAAAAATTCAGAAACCATACAATTTAAAAATATGTGTCATTAAGTATCAAAATATCATTAAGAAGTTATAAGAAAAATAAACCAGGAAAATTTTTTTTCTAATTCTTATGAGAGAAAATGGGCTCGATATACAAAGAATTCTTACAAATCTCTTAGAAAATACAAATACTGTAATAAAAACAAGTTGGTAAAGAATATAGACAGTTTGTTCAAAATAGAATTACAGATAATCAATAAAGGAATTAAAAGACCCTCAAACTCATAACTAAGGAAATAAAAATTAAAATAAAATGGTGATACTATTTATTTAACCAATCAAATAGGCAAAGATTTAAATATTTGAAAATTATTGTTATCTAGAGTAACTCTTCTCATATACAGATGGTGAGAGTATTACTTGCTGCAAGTATTTTAGAGTGCTACTTGGCAGTACTAATTAAAAGATATTAATGCACATTTCCTAAGACTAGCAATTTTACCTGTCTTATAGCTTACCATGTGCATATATTCACAAAAGATGGTAAAAATATATATGTATAGGGTAGTTGTAAATGTAGATAAACCTAAATGTCACCTAATATATTATTACACATTCATATAATGGAATATTATGCTGGAATAGCATGCTTTCCTTAACAATGTACTAGGATGATTAAACAGTTTGAACTCAGTGAAGTTACAGTCATGAAGTGATTGTGTTTTCTCTGTCCGTTGCTTTCAGCCTTGTTTTAATCATCCTTTCCCTTTCCTTAACCCCATCATAGGGAAAGGCCATAACCTCTTCCAGATATTAAAATAGTCCTTTCCAATCCACCTTTATTCAGGTTACAACTTAAATTCTGTATCCTTCCTCCCCACAGCCCCAGGTGTGCTCAGGAACTTGAAAAGGTCTCCTCTTAACAGTATCTGCCATGTGGGGCTTTCTGAATGCTGGCTGATTCTCTCATACGGGAGCTGAGTAAGGTCTTCTCCAATCTCTACTGAGGGCCTTCTCATTTCTATTTCCCTGTCACAGAGATGCATTTTGGTATAGTAACTTCTCACCGGTGTCACTCCACTCTTCGTAGCAAATTCCAAAAAATTAGGGAAAACCCATTCAATATTCTCTTACAATAAAAATGGGGTGTGGCTGATGTCACAAGATGGTCAATCTATAGTGTTATCTAAAAATAGAAAATTCTGAACAGTATGGCTTTTTTAAGATATAGGTATAGATACAGACTACATGGAAATTAAAAACATCTGGAAGCCTAAAAAACTTAATAATGGTTATCTTTAGGTGGTAGAAATGGAATGTGGGGGAGAAAGGATATTTCCTTTTCGCTTTACAACCTTCTGAAATGGTTATTTTCTCATGAGTATATATTCGTGTAATAACAACAACAAATGAAAATTATATATAGTTGCTATAGATATTCTTTGCAATAGATTAAGCAGAGAAAACATTAAATAAAAGAGCCTGTCTCTACACAACTCTGTTCTTATTTAAATTGAAAACGTGCTGTTTGCTGTTTTGGTTTTTCTGCATTAATTTTCCTGGGAAAGAACTATATATATCCATTTATTTAGGAGCTCCTTGAAGGCAGGGGCCAAGTAAAATTTATAATTGTGTTACCAGTTCCTACTGCAATTTCTAGCATGTAGAAAGCACTTCGTCTGAGTTGCCTGTTGTTAACTGTTTCTGCCAATCCCTTAAAAAATTAGCTTGAGCTATAATCAATTCCCCTGCTCTTTCTTCTTTTCTTTGCAGAAGAGATCCTTACTTTTTCTCTTCTCAATATCTATCTTTCCATCTCTTTTTTCTTTCTCCCCTCCTCCTTCTCTTTCTCTGTTTCTCTCCCAACACTTTCTCTTATCTCTGTGATTTATTTTTTTCATTATAGTTTTCTTTAAGAAAAGAAGCTATATGATGCCCTGCATCTTTGTGACTAAACTTCTTTGATTGGTCTTTATTCTTACAAGATTTCTTCATCTGACTTACCCTCTACTACTTTCTTGATAGTAGACACCTGTTATTTTTGGTGATGGGAAAGGCAATACCCAATATGAGTGAAGGCTGCACAACTTGACCAAAGTAAATGAAGACATTAAGAAGTATGTAAGAATAAGGGACAATTTCAGTAAATGCTATAACATATACAACTTTACAACAACATAAATAACAACCAAACATATGTGTGTGGTTATATAACATGTATGCAAACGTGTATAGGAAGCATATGTCAGTACATGCGTGTGCATGTATAGATGTATCTGTAGGCATATGTATGTGCATGTTTGTGTGTGCTGCATATATATTCATATATATAATAAAGCACATAGAAGGCACAGTTATGGAGACTTTCTAGATATATCCAAACACCTGGTGGGATTGGTTTACTGGGTTAAAAGGCTTAGGACTACAGCCTCACGGGACAACTCAATCAAATGACATAACATAGTACATAAAAACAATCTTCTACGTCCTAGTTTGGTGAGTAGCATCTGGGGTCTTAAAAGCTTGCAAGGGTCATCTAAGATACAAGTATTGGTCTCTACTTGTCTGGAGCAAAAGAGAATGAAGGAAACCAAGGCTAAAAGAAGAAACTAGTTCACAGGACTAATAGCCCACAGGAACCATGGCCTCTCCTAGCCTGAGACCAGAAGAGCTAGATGGTGCCAGCTACCACTACCGACCATTCTGACCAAGGACACAATAGAAGGTCCCCGACAGAATGGGAGAAAAAATGTAGAACAAAATTCAAGTTCCTAAAAAAGGCCAGACTTACTGGACTGAGAAACACTGAAGGAGCCCCAGAGACTATTGCCCTAAGATACCCTTTGAACATGAAACTGAAGCCACTCCTGGAGGTTACCTTTCAGCTAAATAATATATTGGTTTACAAAATAAACAATAGCACCCATGAGTAATGTGCTCCCTTAAACAATCAGCTATATGAGACCAAACCGTCGACATTTGTTGAAAAGCAAAGATGAGAAGGCAAGGAGGGGCAGAGAAGCTAAATCAATGGAAACAGAACAAACAAAATGGAAATAATGAGAATCCTGATACACTGTGAAAATTGTAACCAATATCACAGAACAATTTGTATAAAAATCGTTAAAACGGAATCTAATTTGCTGTGTAAACTTTCACCTAAAACACGATGAAATATTTTTTTAAACACATAAAACATAATTTCCATCAAATTGCTTAGAATTATCATTTAACTTGAAGGGAAAACGTTGCATTAAATGAAGAGTTTTCTAGTCAGCAAGATTTGAGCTTGGATCTCAGTTCTGCCACTAATGAGTTATTTGACCTTGAGCACATTATATTCTTTAAATTTTAGCTTCCTATAAAATAGGGATAATAATATCTATTTTCATAAAATATATGAAATATTTAGCATTGTGTCCTTTCTGTAGTGGAAACTGAATAAATGGCAGTTTAAAAGCTTTAAAGCCTAAATTATCAATTATTATCATTATAATGATAATAGTCATCCTAACAATCTTCTTACTCTAAACATTTTTCTTAAAAGGTCTACACCTTAGTAAAGAAATATCCCTTTAAAATACACATAGACAGAACACAATTGTTTACAGTCTTTTTTTTTTTTTTACAATATTAATAAGTGATAAAAGGTTTCACTTCTTTTAGAAATATTTAAATTTACAATGGATATTTTAGACAGTTTCAATTAACTGAAGGGAATATGTGACTAAAGACTTTCAGGACATGTGACCAGCCCTTTAAACCACATCACATAAAACAGCTTTCATTTGTAAAATGAAATGAAGGGGCTAATCATAATAGTACTCATCTCTGAGGATTTTTCTAAAAATTAGGGAGATAATGTACTTTAGGTGCTAATCAAAGTGCCCACAACTAGCACTTACAATAATAATAATTATTATTATTTATTACCCTAATAAGGAGATTAAAGCTGTCCAAGGCCTATTGTACATATCTTTTCTTCTAGCCCTTCAACCTCACCATGCAGCATCCACTCAGTAAATGCAGTTAACCTTTACAAAGGCTTCTGAATTATTTTCTATCACTTTAGCTATGATGTTAACATGAAATTTGATACTACAGAAGGGTGGATTTAAAAAATTATCCAGATTCAATGAATATTTTTCCACTACTTCTTTAGGAATAAGTAATGATTGTAATGATCTTCACTAAATTTCCATTAAAATAGTTGTTGTGCTCATAGCTGTGCATTTATTTATTCACTTGTGTTAGATAATGTAATCACTGGATTAGATATGTCTTGTTCAGGTTTTTCTCTTTTACAGCGTAACTTATGTATAAACTATTTAAACATAACTTCTAGTTTTTAGAAGATGTTTTGAGTATCCAAGTTCTTAGAATAGCATAAAAAGGAGCATTAAACCTATTATTCAAGAAAGTATATATATCATCAACAAACCTGGAGGAGTTATCTTGGTTGTTCTTTTAAATGAATTGGACCAATTAATTGGTGATCTGATTAATTGCTTTACAATATTCTAAATGAATTCCAACAGAGTTCATTTGTTGTAAAGATTTAGCTTCCGAATCAACATGCATTGGATTTATAGATAAAGTGCTTAATTGGAAAACCTGATCAGGATTCAGTTGCTTGTTCATGATCAATCATTATGTGGCTTGGGAAAGAAAGAAACTAGATTTCACAACTGTGATTTTTTTTTTACTCAATAAGCCTCTTCTCAAATGATATGAAACAAAATGTATAGCCATCATGAAAGTGAGCATACAAAAGTTAAACTATCAATAAACCCTTCCACTGTCGTAGTCATGTTTGTAAGATTGTAAAAGAGATGTCCTAGATCCATACTAGTCAGAATAGTCTATGAAAAGTTTGCTGCTGGTCTACAATGAGGTACAAGGAAGAAAGCCCTGGTAATCTACTTCTAAAAATTAGCCAGTGAAAATCTTATGGATCACAACAGAACATTGTCTGACTCATTTGCTTTGGCCACGTCATCAGGAAGGATCAGTCGCTGGAGGAGGACATCATGTTTGGTGAAATAGAGGGCCAGCAAGGGTGAGGGAGACCCTCGGTGAGATGGATTGGCATGATAGCCATAACGATGGACTCGAACATGCCAGTGACTATGAGGATGACAGGATGGAGCAACATTTTGTTCTGTCGTATGGGAGGTTGCCATGAGCTGACTCAACAGCAGCTAACAACAACAATAAGGTAAATCCAAATATTCAGAGTTTAAAAGAAATTAAGTACTGAAATTAAGAGTTTTGAAATTGAAGCAATTGAGTGCATGAGTTGAGTTTAGAAACTTTAGAAACTTTTAGAACATTTTGACAGAAATGTTATTTCTTTAAATCTAATATTTAAAATGTGAGACTTCTATTTTGGATTTATTTTATTTTGGTACTAATTTGTTTTTGTTGTATTTTTACAAAAGCATCAGTCTATAAGGACTGGAAAATAAAAACAAACAACACAACAAAACAGAAAAAAGAAAAAACTGGTCCTTCATCATAGTTATTTTGGGAAACATCACTTACAGGAAGGCATTCCATGCAATGAGAGACACTTTTTCAGGGGGTTCTTCAACCACCTGGAGGTGATTCTAATCCAGAAATTTCCTTTCTTTCCACCAAAAGACAAATCCCCTTCCATACAGTGGGATTCTGAGAGATGCAGCTTAGAGCAGAAAAATACAAACGCATAAGTGAAGGATCATGGAGCAAAGGCAGGGATTCCAGTCCAGAAGTCAATTGTATGAGCAGTTTCCAGTTGGCGATAAGGCACAGCAAATGGATACAGAAATACAGTTGTTCAGTGGTGTGCTGCTATTAGTCTAACAACTGTGCCTGGGGGTTGAAGGGAACCCTGATTTGTGACATCTGCAGATTTCCACTAGGGCTGATTTCAGGCTACCAGTATGAGGTCACTGAAAGCAGAGAAACACACCCCTAAGGGTTGTGTTAAACACTTGAGGCAACTGTAGACAGAGAACCTAGTACAAGAAAGTGATAGTTTCGACATAAAACAACATAGCACAGAAGACAAGGACTGAAAATGACCTGGAATAAGGACAATGAAAAGCTGATGTGGACTGGGCAAGGTCAAGGATTTTTCTCTTAGCCCTTCACCACCCCAATGAAGAAACTTTTGCCACCAGCGCCTTAATAATAATGTAAAATTGGACATTAATTCCAGAAATGCACTTTTGTAGTTTATTGTACACATGTATTTGTGGTTAAGTCATTTTTCTAAGTTGTACATGTCTTTTGCTTGAGGTATTTTCAGTTAATTGTTTAAACGATTAAAGTTTAATAAAATATAATACTTTGCAGAGTTTAGGAGTCACCAAGACCACTCTCCAGTTTGCTATGAGGACTCATAGAACTTATTAAAAGCTGTTATACTCATGGTTATGGTTTTTACTTACAGCAAAAGGATATAGATTAAAATCAGACAAGGGAAGAGACCTATGGGGCAGAATCCAGGAAGGTTCCAAGAGTGAAGCTTCCAGTTGCCCCTCCCAGTGGAGTCATGGGCAGTGCCAACTTTCCCAACAATGATGTGTGACAATACACATAAAGTCTGAGTAGGAACCGACTTGATGGCACCTAACCACCACAACAAGATTGCCAGCCAGGGAAGTTCACCCAAGCCTTGGTGTCCAGAGTTTTTATTGGGCCAGAGACGTGGTTAACTACTCATGTGGCTGACTTTTAGTCCCCAGACCCTCTGGAGGTAGAAGTGATACCTTGTGGTTGACTTTTAGTCCCCAGATCCTCTGGAGGTAGAGGTGATACCTTGTGGTTGACTTTTAGTCTCCAGCCCTTCTAGAAATTGAGCTGCTACTGCACAGCCCCAAGTCCCCACCATAAAGCACATTGTTAGACTATGTGATGCCGTGCTAGGCTGCCAGGTAAGCACTCTTATCAGGCAGGACATTCTAAGGGCTTGGAGATCATCTCCCAGGAGCCAAGGGCAAAAGCCAGAACTCTCTTTGGATAAGAGTGGTTCTTTACTACACATGCTTTAGAGTACTGTTATAGATATATTTCTGAACTCAGAGACACTGACTGAACAATGCAGCCACACTACTGGTGCTCGGAGTGAAAAAGTAAGCCACACCTTTACAGAATACTTCTTATCAAGGCTTAATTATTTCTGCATGTACATAAAACATGCAAAATGTACTTCCTGAAATTAATGAACATGTTAGATGAATTAATCACAGTGCCTAATGTATCCACAGTCCCTTCCAAGAGAAAAAAAGAAAACTTGCCTTTCACAGTTCCTGCTGGGGGCGGTGATCAGCCTTAATCAGCCATGATATATACCAGGGGACCAGATCCTGTGGCTCAGACTGATTTAGAAATGCCCCCCACCCTGAGGCAATGAGAGTTTTTCACAGGTTAACCTCAGATCTATCAGATTTGATACCAAAGACTTGACCTAAATGTTATTAAATGGTAGTTGTAAGCTGAGCCAATCAGAAGTCCTCTCCCAATAATTTATATTGGAAATCCAAGACAAAGCCAGTGAGGAGTGAAAAAAGAGTAACATAATATAGAGAGGCTAAGGTCTATTAGTAGTGGAGCACTCATGAGAGTCCATAAAGCTCATAAATATCCATAAGCCTGGTAAAGGTCCCTCCTTATGAGGCTGTGGTAGTTTGGTGGTAGAATTTTCGCCTCCCATGTGGAAGGCTCGGGTTTGATTCTTGGCCAATGAATCTCATGTGCATTCACCACTTGTCTATCAGTGTAGGCTTGTGTGTTGCTATGATGCTGGAAAGGTTTCAGTGGAGCTTCCAGACTAAGACAGACTAGGAAGAAGGCTGATCTACTTCTGAAAATTAGCTACTGAGAACCGTATGGATCACAACGGTCCGATTCACAACCAATCGCCAGGATGATGTAGAACAAGACAGCAGTTTTGTTCCGTTGTGCATGGGGGTCTCCCTTAGCTGGGGGCCGACTTGACAGCAGCTAACAACACATCAGGATCCCTCCTTATGGAACCTTAGAGGTGCCTTGGACACATAATGCATGTATTCCATGAAAGCTGAAGCCTTTATCGTTTACTTTCTTTGTTTTAGTTACCCTGAGATTTAATCTCTTCACTGCCACACACATGGCTTATAATGAACCCTTCCTTACTTGAGTTAGCTTGAGTGATTCTGTTCCTTGTAATCAATAGAGGCACATTTACCATTAACTAAGGTCAGTGCTGAATTAGTAAATGGCACATTGACTTAAATCATCCTCATTTTCAATATCAAGTTTTGCAGGATTTTTGAAACAAAAGCAATGCAAATCATTAATGTTTTCTTCTTTATGAAATATTTGGGTGCCTTTCATAACAAAATGTTTAGCCTAATTATTTTAAAAGTGTAAATGGCAGGTCTATATTGACACTAATCACATATTACATGGTTTCTTTATGTTCAGTATCATTTTTTAAATTTATTAATATTAAATATGATAGCCTGTTTTATTTCTTTTCTAAAGAGATCTTTCATCATGTTTCAATCATGAATATTTAAATGTTATCATTTTATGGTTGAAAAACAATTTATATAAAAATCTAATAAAGGTAGTCTAATATCAATAGATCTGTGAGTGGAAATATTTTAATAAAAAATTTAATCAGGAAAAGAAGTCTGTTCATGCACCATAAGTTCTGCTTAGTCTCTAAAAAAAAAGGTATACCACAAATAGCATCTGTGTCATCTGTGATTTCATAGGCAAACTTTTCTTTCCCAGAAATTTGACAGGTATTTTGCGAGTGTCAGTTAACTGTGAAGTTGAAAAGATAATACAAAACCAGTCCATGAACATAATTCTGACCTTGGTTTGTTGTTGGAAGATAGTAGCAAAGTGTGCTACACCAAGCACTGGATTGGAGAGCAGGAAGCTATAACAGACATACCACAAGTCCATGACTTTGAAAAACAGAAATTTATATTCTCACAGATCTAAAGGCTGTAAGTCCAAATCAGGGTCTCAGCCATGTCAATTTCTTCCTTGTCTGTAGCCCCAGGTGGTTCTTGTTCTTTTTTTTTCGTTTGGCTATCCTCACATGGCAATTGTCTTCTCTTGTATGTTCACCTCTGGGTCTCTTCTGGTCTTTTACAACTCCGAAGTGATTAGATTTAGGATTCATGCTACACTGGTATGATCTCAACTGATAGTTTGATTATATCAGACCATATAATGGAAGGTGATTACATTAGGTTACACTACAGCCACAGGATTTCAAGACTTATTCTGGGGGGACATTTACGGACAATTTAATCCATAACACCCTGCTACTATTTAGTTTTGTGGCCTTGGAAAATGCATATAACTTCTCTGGGCTTCAGTTTCCTTTTCTGCAAAATAAAGAGGTTCAGTCAGACCTCTAAGGTTCCTTTCTGTTTTAACATCTTATTGTTTTATAAATTAGTTATATAGTAATGATTAGACTTCGGAAGAAAACCCATTTAAAAATTTAAAAATGGGTATCTTTTACTTTGAAACTTGAAAGCATTAGCAGAGAATAAGCCTCCTATTTCCTGAACTACAGTTTCTACTGCAGCAGTTTAAACCTGGTTTAGCATCAA
Source organism: Dugong dugon (assembly GCA_030035585.1). Lineage (NCBI taxonomy): Eukaryota > Metazoa > Chordata > Mammalia > Sirenia > Dugongidae > Dugong > Dugong dugon. The sequence continues at coordinate 94,974,495 of CM057465.1, forward strand.
GTATAACAAAAATGCAGAAATGGACTTGATAAATAGACCAGAGTTTCTATGGCAGGACTTATATTTTATAAATATGATTTATATATTAATATTTACATATTTTTAATATTTTAAAACCTTGACAATAACAATTTTGTTTCCCTACACAATCCTCCTCCTTCCCTGACCAAAGATAACCTTGCTCTTGCTTTACTTTTCATATATTTTTTACATCTATATGAAATTCTAAGATGTGTATTTCCTATTTTCGTTGATTTAATTTTATAATAACATGTTACCATAAGTAGGTAAACTCTGAGGACTTGCTTTTTCCTCTTAATATCATGTTTCTAAGATTTATTCATTTTTTAAATTTTTTTTGCTCTTTTTTTTGTTGTTGTAATTAAATGAAGTTTACATTTCAAGTTAGTCTCCCATACAGAAATTTTTTTTTTTTACATACATTGTTATGAGACCCCAATCATTCACCCTATTCTGCGACAGCACACTCCTCCCTGCCGCCTCTGATTCCCCATGAACATACAACCAGCTCCTAACTCTCTCTGCCTTCCCATCTCACCTCTGGACAGAAGCTGCCCCTTTGGTCTCTTGTATCTACTTGACTAAGAGGCACATTCTTCACAAGTATCACTTTATGTCCCACAGTCCAGTCTAATCCCTGTCTGAAGAGTTGGCCTCGGAAATTGTTTTAGTTCTGGGATGATAGAGAGTCCAGGGGCCATGCTTTCTGGGGTGCCTCCAGTCTCAGTCAGACCATTAAGTCTGGTCTTCTTGCTAGAATTTGAGTTCTGTATCCCATCGTTCTACTGCTCCATCAGGGACCCTCTGTTGTGTTCCCTGTCAGGACATTCATTGGAGGTAGCCAGGCACCATCTAGTTCTTCTGGTCTCAGGCCGATGAAGTCTCTGGGTTACATGGCCCATTCTGTCTCTTAGGCTAATACTTTCCTTGTGTCTTTGGTGTTCTTCGTTCTCCTTTACTCCAAGTGGTTGGGACAAATTGATGCTTCTTGGGTGGTTGCTTGCAAGCTTTTAAGACCCCAGACGCCACTCACCAAAGTAGGATGCAGAACATTTTCTTAATAAGCTTTGTTATGCCAATTGACATAGATGTCCTCTGAAAGCATGGTCCCCAGACCCCGCATCCCTGCTACTCTGTCTCTCAAAGGATTTGATTGCATTGAGGAAACTTCTTAGCTTTGGTTTAGTCCAGTTGTGCTGGCTTCTCCTGTAGTGTGTGCTGTCCTTCCCTTCACCTAAGATGATTCTTATCTACTACCTAGTTAGTGAATAACCCTCACCCTCCCTCCCCACCCCCGTAACCATCAAAGAACGTTTTCTTCTGTGTTTAGATTTATTCATTTTGTTGGATGTCAAATTATAGTGATATTATTGAGTCAGATGAGTGTGAATTAAAAATGTCTTATTAGACAAAATCAGTGAAATTTAGTACTTGGAGATTTTTACTAGCTATATCCTAGAAATTTCAGCTTCAGGTAGTAAGTAAGCCAGGAGCAGGGTTTAACACAAAAAAACAGAAACAAAAAATAAACCCATTGCCATCAAGTCGAAGACAGAGTAGAACCTCCCCATAGGGTTTCCAAGAAGTGGCTGGTGGATTTGAACTGCCAACCTTTTGGTTAGCAGCTGCTTACCATTATGCAACCAGGGCTCTAGGGTTTAGCCTAGGCACAATTCAATGACATGAAAATAGTTTCTCTGCAACCTTTCCATCAATTAATTTCTTCATTGTTTCCAGGTAAATACAGTTTGTTTTTTGAAAGGAGCAAAAAATCGTATTTTCTGTAGTCATTTTATTTCCTCTCACTGACAAAATAATTTTTCCCCCTAAAGAGCTGTAGTGTGTCAAATCCTTTAATTTGATTTGTAACAATGATAAGAAAAGGATATAGCCACTAGATGGTGCCTTTTCTTTAGCTTTTACAATTTCCTTGGCAAGGATTCTGCTTTTGGGTAAATACGTCCTTTGCAAGGTGTTTACTAAACTTGCTTTCATGACAGTTACTCAAACTTACAACCACTTCATGCAGCTCGGTTTGCATTTTAAAAGAGATAAGTGGCAAAAAGCAATTGTCACTGTAAATAAATGAAAAATAATGGTGACTTTTAAAATGACTGGAAAGCTCGATTTTGCTGTATTATTTGATCTTTTACAGTATATAAATAAATGCACAGGGCCAGAGTTTCATAATGGAAAAAGTCTTGAACTTGGAGTCCATAGCAGACATCTGTTGTTTGTGCTTTCACACATGCATTAATTTTCCCCTCTTCTGAAGAGCACCTTGATTTCACTATGAGTAACAACCCAACTTCTCCCTCCCCCTCCTCTCATATATACACACTTTCCTTTCATATGATTTAGGTGGGATTGATCTGGTCTCTTTACTCTAGGGGACTGCAACATTACCTAGTCCTGGCCTGAACGATCAGAGCATTTTAGACCTCTGGCTATAGTAATTGATTAAGGAATAAACAAATGAGTCAAGCTAAGTCAGTAAAAATTCATTTATGGAACCATTAGGAATGGTATTTTCATTCCTCATTGAGTTGCTGAGAGAACAGATTATGTCGTTCTTAGGTGCCATCAAGCGTGCCCTTGACTTATGGCGGCTCCATGCACAACAGAACAAAATGCTGTTCAGACCTGCAACTTCTGCATGGTCGGTTGCAGATTGGACTGTTGTGATCCAAAGGGTTTTCATTGGCTGATTTTTGGAAGTAGATCACCAGTTCTTTCTTCCTGGTCTGTCTGGAAGCTCCACCTAAACCTGTTCAGCATCATGTTGTTGTTTGGTTCCATGGAGTTGGTTCTGACTCAGAACAATCCCACGGGCAACAGAAGGAAATGTTTTCTTGCAGCTCCATTGTTGCAGCCACTGTGTCAATCCGTCTCATTGAGGATCTTCCTGTTTTCCCCTGACCCTCTGTTTTACCAAGCATGACGTCCTTCTCCAGGGACTGGTCCCTCCTGACAACATGTCCAAAGTAAATGAGATGAAGTCTCGTCATCCTTGCTTCCTGGCTGTACTTCTTCCAAGACAGTTCATTCATTCTTCTGGCAGTCCATGGTATATTCAATATTCTTCACGAACACCATAATTCAAAGGCATCAATTATTCTTCATTCTTCCTTATTCATTGTCCAGCTTTCACATGCATATGAGGCCATTGAAAATACCCTGACTTGGGTCAGGTGCACCTTAGTCCTCAAAGTGACATCTTTTTAATACTTTAAAGTGGTCTTTGCAGGAGGTTTGTCCAATGCAATACATCCTCTGATTTCTTGACTGCTGATTCCATGGGTGTTCATTTTGGTTCCAAGTAAAATGAAATCCTTTACGACTTCAATCTTTTCTCTGTTTATCATGATGTTGCTTATCTGTCCATTTGTGAAGATTTTTGTTTTCTTTATGTTGAGGTGTAATCCATACTGGAAGGCTGTGGTCTTTGATCTTCATCAGTAAGTGTTTCAAGTTCTCTGCACTTTCAGCAAGCAAGGTTGTGTCATCTGCATATTGCAGGTTGTTAACGAGTCTTCCTCTGATCCCGATGCCACGTTTTTCTTCTATCGCCAGTGCCATGATTTCCAACTCTGATCCTTCTTCTTTGTTTCCAACTTTTGCAATCCAGTCACCAGTAATTACCAGTGCATCTTGACTGCATGTTTGATCAATTTCAGACTGCAGAAGTTGGTAAAACTTTTTAATTTCTTCATCATTGGCATTAGTGGTTGGTATATAAATTTGAATAATAGTTGTACTAATTGGTCTTCCTTGCAGGTGTATCGATATTATTCTATAACTGACAGCTTTGTACTTCAGGATAGATCTTGAAATGTTCCTTTTGACAGTGAAGGTGACGCTGTTCCTCTTCAATTTGTCATTCCCAGGAAAATAGACCATATGATTGTCAGATTCAAAATGGCAAATACCAGTCTATTTCAGTTCACTAATGCCTAGGATATCAATCTTCAAGCGTTCCATTTCATTTTTATCGACTTTCAATTTTCCTTGATTCATATTTTGTACATTCCATGTTCCGATTATTAATGAATGTTCGCAGCTGTCTCTTTTCTTTTTGAGTTGTGCCACATCAGCAAAAGAATGTCCCAAAAGCTTCACTCCATCCACGTCATTAAGGTCAGCTCTACTTTGAGGAGGCAGCTATCCCGCAGTCATGTTTTGAGTGCCTTCTACCTGAGGGGCTTATCTTTCAGCACTGTAACAAACAAGGTTCCACTGCTGTCTGTAAAGTTTTAACTGACTAGTTTTTTTTTTTTTTTTTCATAAGTAGATCACCAGGTCCTTCAGCTCTGCTAAAATCTGTTCACCATGAGTGACCCTGCTGGTGTTTAAAACATCAGTGGCAAGCTTCCAGCATCACAGTAACATGCAAGCCACCACAGTATGTCAAATTGACAGAGAAGTGGTGGGTTTAGCATCATAGCAACATGCAGTCCTCCACTGACAGACGGATGGTGACTGCCCATGAGGTGCATTGGCCGGGAATCAAGCCAGGGTCTCCCTCATGGAAGGCGAGAATTCTACCACAACCCTTTCTAAGTGAAACCAGCTGAGAGCAAAGTAAGACTTCAAGATGATGAGACAATGATCACATTTTTGTGCCACTGCATTTAGCCTTGTATGAAGAAGCTATCTCTTTTCTTGAATTTTTGCACTTTTACAGTTTCTACAATTGTAAGTCAATTTTTTTTACTTGGAACCTAAACTGAAGATACAAAGTCAAAAGACATATTCTGACTTGGTTACCCTAACTATAATTTTGGACAAACCACTTTGCTATTGGAAATGGTGCCCCTCCCATAACGAAGTTTATTAAGAAAATGTTCTGCATCCTACTTTGGTGAGTGGCGTCTGGGGTCTTTAGTGAGAGGCCACCTAAGATGCATCAATTGGTCCCAACCCACCTGGAGTAAAGGAGAACGAAGAACACCAAAGTCACAAGAAAAGCATTAGCCCAAGAGACAGAAAGGGCCAAGTAAACCGGAGACTGCAATAGCCTGAGACCAGAAGAACTAGATAGTGCCCAGCTACTATCAGTGACCGCCCTGATGGGGAACACAACAGAGAGTCCCTGTTGGAGCAGGAGAAAAGTGGGGTGCAGAACTCAAATTCTAGGGAAAACACCAGGCTTAATGGTCTGACTGAGACTGGAGGAACCCCAGAGAGCATGGCCCCTGGACTCTCTGTCAACCCAGCACTAAAACCATTCCCGAGGCCAACTCTTCAGTCAAAGATTAGACTGGACTATGGGACATAAAATGATACTTGTGAACAGTGTGCTTCTTCGCTCAAGTAGATACATGAGACTAAATGGGCGGCTCCTGTCCGGAGGTGAGATGAGAAGGCAGAGAGGGTCAGGAGCTGGTTGAAGGGACATGGGAAATCAGGGGTGGAAAGGAGGAGTGTGCTGTCACAGTATAGGGAGAGCAATTAGGGTCACATAACAATGTATGCATAAATTTTTGTATGAGAGACTAACTTGAACTGTAAATTTTCACTTAAAGTACAACAATAAAATAAAATAAAAAGAAATGGTGCCCCTCCTTTAATCCTCATTCACTTTGTGTTTTTGAGGTCCCTGGTGTTTCTTGGGATAAAAACTCGTTTGGCTGACAACTTTTTAGTAGACTTTATGGATATGGTCTCCATCAGAATCACAGGAGTAAACCATGTGCCACCTCATATCCAAACAAAGGAGTTTAATTTATGCAATACCCGTTTCTATTACCCTTAACAACCTAACAGTCCATAAAAAAGCAGTGAGACACAGAGAGAGAAATGGGAGTAGAGAAGTTGAAAATGTAGAGGAGATTATCCTATGGGGTCTCATCTCTTTGTCTCATTATAGTTCTTGATTTGTATCAGTTGACTGGCACCTGAAAGCCACTATCTGTATTCTAACTTCTTGGTAATGGCCATAGGAATCTTGTTTCTAGCTCTAAAGTGCATGTTTGGCATTATAGATAAAACCTTGCTATGAAATATGAGAAAATGAAAAAATATTTTCTAAATCCAAAATTAATTAAAAATGCAGGAATATTCATGATGTTCAAGAACTTTAAGAGTCCTGTCCAAGGGAAGAAACTTGGGTCACAAGAACAACCCTCCCGGATGCAGGCTGGTTGCCCCGATGGGCGAGCACACAGGAGGAGTCAGTACAAGGCTCTGAGTGCTGCTGGAACTGAAGGAATCTGGCACACGACTGTGTACAGCTCTGACTAAGTTGGCTCCGGCCCACCGCAGAGGATGAAGGATGGGTGACTGCTGAAGATGGCAAGTTTCACAGAGCCTCTGGCATGTGCTCATGGGTACCAAGAAGAGATTAGTGGCCTCCCTGTGCTGTCTGAGGCTCTTGTTACCCTCCTGCTGCCTGAGTTGAGAGATGAAGAAAGGATGTCAGCTTCACCCTGCAGGGCCCTAGCACCTGGAGAAACCATACAGGCCCAGCAGTAGAGAAAACAACCCACATTTTCCAAGACCCTAGTGAGAGAGTTACTGGAACTAGAAATAAAAACCCCTTCTTTCTGAAATGTTTCTCCAATGTCTTCTACTAACAAAGCTTAACATCATGACAACTGGCAAAGGAAAATATTTAAAGGTACCCAGGTATATTTTCACAGAGCTGGTAATGAAGGAAAATATGGAGCTAATAAGTCATAAATTGATAACTGGCACAAGCTCTAAATTTCCTTTTAAGCACCAAAAAACAAACAAACAAACAAACTCAAAAAACCCAAACAACAAAAACAAATCTATTGCCAGCAAGTCTATTCAGACTCATGGTAGCCTCATAAGTTACAGAACAGAACTGCTCCATAGGGTTTTTTTTGGCTGTAATCTTTAAGGAAGAAGATTCACAGGCCTTTCTTTTGTGGAGCCATTGGGTGGGTTTGAACCGCCAATGTTTAGATTAATAGTCAAACCCAAACCATTTGCATCACCAGGGCAGCCTTCTTCTAAGCAATCATGACTATTTCCCACCAGTTTTGATATATAGTATTTTTATTGCTACTGTATTTAAAATATTTTAGAGTGTCCATTGTGACTTTTTTCTAGTTATGTTGTCATCTAATTTCTTTTTATTTTTTAAATTTAAGTGAAAGTTTACAATTCAAGTTAGTCTCTCATACAAAATTTATACATACATTGTTATGTATGTATAATTGTGACAGCACATTCCTCCTTTCCACCCCTGATTTCCCATGTTCCTTCAACCAGCTCCTGACCCTCTCTGCCTTCTCATCTCACCTCTGGACAGGAGCTGCCCATTTAGTCTCATGTATCTACTTGAGCTAAGAAGCACAGTCTTCACAAGTATCGTTTTATGTCCTGTAGGTAGTCCAGTCTAATCTTTGACTGAAGAGTTGGCCTCGGGAATGGTTTTAGTGCTGGGTTGACAGAGAGTCCGGGCGCCATGCTCTCTGGGGTTCCTCTGGCCTCAGACCATTAAGCCTGGTGTTTTCCCTAGAATTTGAGTTCTGCACCCCACTTTTCTCCTGCTCCAACAGGGACTCTCTGTTGTGTTCCCCGTCAAGGGGGTCATTGGTGGTAGCCGGGCACCTTCTAGTTCTTCCGGTCTCAGGCTGTTGCAGTCTCCGGTTTACGTTCATTACTAATTTCTAGCTTTAATCCACTATTTTCAGTTTCAGTCCTTGTTTTACAGTTGACATTTAGTCAAATTTGCAATGTTTCCAAGAACATTTAAAAAGTATGTGTATTTTTTACTTGTTGGGGCCAGGGTTATATATTTAATTTAGGTCTGGTTTGTCAATCACATTATTTAAATGTTCCATACACTTGTATGTTTGTATGTTTGTTCTCACAGTTTGCAAGAGAAACATTGTTAAATGTGGTCCACTATGATTGTGGGTGTGTCTATTTCTCTTCACAGTTTTCTCAATTTTTGTTTCATATATTTTGAGAATATATCTTTAGACCATTCAAATTTGTTACTGTTTTAGCTTCCTGGCTGATTAAAAACTTCATAATTATGAAATATTCCTTTATTTCAAGCAATGTTTCTTAACTGAAAGTCCACTTGGGTATCATTACAACTACACCAGCAATCTTTATATCCTTTTATTTTCAACTTTTGTATGTTTATATTTAAGGTGTGTCTCTTTAAGAAACTTGTAGTTGGGTTCTTATTATTTAAAAACAAAAAACAAAGAACTATTATTCCCTAATTTTTAATTGGGATATTACTATATTAACATCAATAAAATTACCAATGTGTTTAAGTTTAAAATTACTGTACTCTTAATATTAATTTTCCCTGCTGGTACAATATATATTTCGTCCTTCTTTCCTGCCTTCTTTTGTATTCATGATTATCTTATTATTCCATTTGTCCTATTAGGTCACTAGTTATACGTTCTTTAATATTTTTTAGATTCTTGATATTCTAGAGATTTTAATAAAGTATTCTTGAATTATAAAATTCTAATAAATATTAATACTTCTATCACTTCCCAGGCAACGTAAGGAATTTAGAACATTTTAACTTCTCTTAACCTCTTTTGACTTATACTGGTATTGTTGACAGTATTATAATTATATTTTTTAAACCTTAAAATATATTGTTTTATGCAATCAATATTCATTTAAATTTACTCATATGTTTAACTTTTCTTTTTTCTTTTTTTTTTTTAATGATTGAAACAAAAAAAGATCTAAAACTGCAGCTTCTGGAAGAACCACTTGTTTTTGCCCTTCTTGTACCTCTCCTCAAGTTTGACCTTGGCCTCTCGCTGGGTCTTGTGTTTAAGAGCAGGGTCTCTGAAGACATCCTTGTTGACGACAGTTTTGTCCAAGGGGATATCCGAAGAATACCTTGTGGGCATAAGGTGATCATAGTTATAAACTTTCACAAAAGACTTGATCTTTGATCTTTTGGCAATTTTTTTCTTGCCATGGCAGCTGTCACTTTGTGGGGATAGTGGTCGATTCCAGCCACCACAGCATGGCTGTAGGGGCTGTCTGAGGTGCCATCATCAATGTTCTTCACGATGATGGCTTTGCATCCAGAGTAGCCGACAGCAGAAGAAAGCTAACTTTTCATTTTTTTAAAACATTCTTTCCTGCATCAGTGAGCTTCCATCTGGAATAATTTTCCTTCTGCCTGAAGAACATCTTTGGTAATTTTTACTGTAGATGTGTTCATGATAAGATTTTCTTGTTTTTATTTCTCTAAAAATATTTTTTATTTTATCTACATTCTTTTCAGAGAATCAGTGACGCTAAGCTTTTTTTAATCCTTTTGTTATTATGAAGTTTAAAACATGTACAGAAAAGGGAACAAACCATAAATCTACCATGCAGTGAATTATCCTAAAGTGAACACTTGTGTAAACATCACAACAGTAAAAAGATACGTAGAACATTGTCAAGTTTCCGAAGCCCCTGTACCCACCCTACTCCTCATCTTTTACTCTTAACTTCTTGGAACCTATAACTTCTGGAACCTATAATCTGACTTTAAAGTAATCATCTACTTGCTTTTCTTCATGGTCTTGACACATCCGCATACATCTCGAAGCCTCTAATCACTATAATTTAGTTTTCTTTTGCCTTCTCTAAACTTTAACTATCTTTATACAATATATTTCTTTTGCGTTTGTCTTCTCTAAATTGTGTTTGCAAGAGTGATTCATATTATGTGCCCCTGTGTTAATTTTTATTGCCTTATAGAATTCCATGTATGAATATACCACACTTTATCTATCCATTCTATCTTGATGAGCATTTAGGTTATTTCTAGTCTGGGGCTATTATGAATAATGATACTATGAACAGCCTTGGATTTTTTTTTTCTTTTTGGATATGTGCATGCATGGCTGTTTGGTATATATTTAGGAATGGTATTTCTGGGTCATCAAGAATGCTTATCTTCTGCTTAAATCAATAATGCCAAATCTATCTCCTAAACTTATACTCCACTAACAATGAATTCGAGTTTCTTTCTTTTTTTTTTAAATATTTTATTGTACTCCAGGAGAAGGCTTACAGAACAAATAGTTTCTCATGAAACAGTAGTACACATATTGTTTTATGACATTGGTTAACAACCCCACAACATGTCAACCCTCTCCCTTCTCGACCTTTTTTTTTTTTTGGTGAAAATATACATAGCCAAAGATACACCATTTCAAAAATTTCTGCATGCACAGTTCAGTGACATTGACTACACTCTTCCACTTGTCCTGCTATTCTCACTTTAGATGAAGGCTTACAGAACAAAATACTTTCTCATTTAACAGTTACTACAAATGTTGCCCTATGACAATGGTTAACAATCTCACAACACATCAACAATATCCTTACTCAATCTTGTGTTCCCTATCACCAGCTTCCTTGTCCCCTTCTGCCTTCTGGCCCTTGTCGATGGACTCCTGTACCTCGTTAGTCTCATTTGGTTTTACGGGGCTGTCCACTCCCAGGCTGAACAGTGAACCTCAGAGGTAACTTCACCACTGAGCTAAAAGGGTGTCTGGGGGCCATACTCTCAAGGTTTCTCCAGTCTCCTTTAGGCCAGTAAATCTGGTCTTTTTTTTGTGAGTTAGAATTATGCTCTACATCCTTCTCCAGCTCTGTCCAGAACCCTCTGTTGTGATCCTGGTCAGAGCAGTCAGTGGTGGTAGCCAGGCACCATCTAGCTGTACTGGACTCAGTCCAGTGGAGGCCTTGGTAGCTGTGGACAATTAGTCCTTTGGACTAATCTTTCCTTGTATCCTGTTCTCTTAATTCTCCCTTGCTCCCGAAGGGATGAGACCAGTGGAGTACCTTAGATGGCTGCTCACAGGCTTTTAAGACCCCAGACACTACTCACCAAGGTAGAATGTAGAGCATTGTCTTTATAAGCTGTGTCATGCCAAATGAGCTAGATGTTCCCCGAGACCATGGTCCCCACAGCCCTCCGCCAAGCGATTCAGTCCCACAGGAGGTTGGATGTGTCTATGGGGCTTCCATGACTTTTTCTTGTACAGGTTGTGCTAGTTTCCCCTGTATTGTGTACTGTCTCACCCTTCACCCAAGATACCACTTATCTATTGCCTATTTAGTATTTCCCACCCACCACATCCCTGGTAACCAACAAAGATTGTTACATTTTGTGTGTGAACTTTTTCATGGGTTTTTACAATAGAGGTCTCATACAATATTTGTCCTTTGGTGATTGACTTATTTCACTCAGCATAATGTCCTCCAGTTTCATCCATGTTATGAGATGCTTCACAGATTCATTTTTGTTCTTTCTCGTTGCATAGTACTCCATTGTGTGTATGTACCATAGTTTGTTTATCCATTCATCTGTTGATGGGCATCTAGGCTGTTTCCATCGTTTTGCTATTGTGAACAATGCTGCCATGAACATAGGTGTGCATATGTCTATTCGAGTGACCACTCTTATTTCTGTAGGATGTATTTCTAGGAGTGGGATTGCTGGATCGAATGGTATGTCTATTTCTAGCTTTCTGAGGAAGCGCCATATCATTTTCCAAAATGGTTGTATCATTTTGCATTCCCACCAGCAGTGCATAAGAGTTCCCATGTCCCCGCAGCCGCTCTAACATTTGTTATTTCCAGTGTTTTTGATTCATGCCAGTGATGCCAGGGTGAGATGGTATCTCACTGTGGTTTTAATTTGCATTTCTCTGATGGCTAGTGATCACGAGCATTTCCTCTGTTGGCCATTTGAATGTCTTCTTTGGTGAAGTGTCTGTTCATTTCCTTTGCCCATTTTTTAATAGGATTATTTGTCTTTTTGTTGTAGAGGTGTTGGATTTTCTTGTAGATTATGGAGATTAGACCTTTGTCTGATTTGTACTGTCCAAAAACGTTTTCCCAGTCTGTAGGTTCTCTTTTTACTCTTTTGGTGAAGTCTTTTGAAGAGCATAGGTGTTTGATTTTTAGAAGATCCCAGTTATCTAGCTTATCTATTGGGTTTTGTGTGTTGATGGTTATGGTTTGTATCCTGTTAATGCCATGTATTAAGGCCTGAAGTGTTGGTCCTATTTTTTCTTCTACGAACTTTATAGTTTTAGGATTTATATTCAGGTCTTTGATCCATTTTGAAGTAGTTTTTTGTATATGGTGTGAGGTATGGTTCCTGTTTCATTTTTTTGCAAATGGATATCCAGTTTTGCCAGCACCATTTGTTAAAAAGACTGTCTTTTCCCCAATCTGATGGACTTTGGGCCCTTGTCGAAGATCAGGTGACCGTAGGTGGATGGATTTACATCTGGGTTCTCAATTCTATTCCATTGGTCAATGTGTCTGTCATTGTACCAGTACCAGGCTGTTTTGACTACTGTAGCTATATAGTAGGTTCTGAAGTCAGGTAGTATGAGTCCTCCAACTTTATTCTTCTTCTTCAGTAGTGCTTTACTTATTCGGGGCTTCTTCCCTTTCCATATAAAGTTAATGATTAGTTTTTCCATCTCTTTGAAGAATGTTATTGGTATTTGGATCAGGATTGAGTTGTATTTGTAAATTACTTTGGGTAGAATCAACATTTTCACAATGTTGAGTCTGCCTATCCATGAGCATGGTATGTATTTCCATTTATGTAGATCCCTTTGGTTTCATGCAGTAGTGTTTTATAGTTTTCTTTGTATAGGTCTTTTACATCCCTGGTCAGATTTATTCCTAAGTATTTTATCTTTTTAGGGGCTATTGAAAATGGTACTGTTTTCCTGATTTCCTTTTCATCATTCTCCTTACTGGTGTATAGGGATCCAACTGATTTTTGAATGTTTATCTTGTAATCTGCTACTCTGCTGAATCTTTCTATTAGTTCCAGTAGATTTCTCTTGGAGTCTTTAGGGTTTTCTATGTATAGTGTCATATCATCTGCAAACAGGGACAGTTTAACTTCTTCATTACCAATTTGGATGCCCTTTATTTCTTTTTCTTGCCTTATTGCTCTAGCTAGAACTTCCAGAACAATGTTAAATAGGAGTGGTGATAAAGGGCATCCTTGTCTGGTTCCTGTTTTCAAGGGGAATGTTTTCAGCCTCTCTCCATTAAGAATGATCTTGGCTGTTGGTTTTGCATAGATGCCCTTTATTATGTTGAGAAATTTCCCTTCTATACCTATTTGATTGAGAGTTTTTATCAGGAATGGGTGTTGGACTTTGTCAAATGCTTTTTCTGTGTCAATTGAGATGTTCATGTGATTCTTTTCTTTCCTTTTCTTTCTGTGGTGGATAACATTGATTGATTTTGTAATGTTGATCCATCCTTGCATACCTGGTATGAATCTTATTTGGTCGTGGTGTATAATTTTTTTGATATGATGCTGAGTTCTATTGGCTAGAATTTTGTTCAGAATTTTTGCATCTATATTCATGAAAGAGATTGGTCTGTAATTTTCTTTTTTTGTGATGTCTTTGCCTGGTTTTGGTATCAGCGTTATGCTGGCCTCATAGAATGAATTTGGAAGTGTTGCTTCCTCTTCTATGCTCTGAAATAGCTTGAGTAGTACTGGTACAAGCTCTTCTGTAAATGTTTTGTAGAATTCAGCAATGAAGCCATCTGGGCCAGGGCTTTTTTTGGTTGGAAGATTTTTATTACCTTTTCAATCTCTTCTCTTGTTATGGGTCTGTTCAGATTTTCAACATCACTCTGTTGTAGTTTGGGTAGGCCGTGTGTTTCTAGAAATTTATCCATTTCCTCTAGGTTTTCAAATTTGTTGGAGTATAGTTTTTCATAATATTCTGTTATAATCCTTTTTATTTCAGTTGGGTCTGTTGTAATGTCCCCCATTTCGTTTCTTATTTGGGTTATTTGAGCCTTCTGCTATTTTTCTTTTGTCAGTCTGGCCAGTGGCTTGTCGATTTTGTTGATTCTTTCAAAGAACCAACTTTTGGTTTTGTTGTTTCTTTCTATTGTTTTTCTGTTCTCTGTTTGATTTATTTCTGCTCTGATCTTTACTATTTCCTTTCTTCCAGTGGTTGTGGGCTTTTTTTGCTGTTCTCTTTCTATTCATTTGAGTTCTGTAGTTAATGTTTTGATTTTGTCCCTTTCTTCTTTTTTATATGTGCATCTATTGCTATAAATTGTCCTCTGAGAACTGCCTTTGCTGTGTCCCAAAGGTTTTGGTATGATGTGCTTTCATTCTCATTTGATTCTAGGAATTTTTTTATTCCATCTCCGATTTCTTCTATTACCCAGTGAAGTGTAAGCAGGGTATTATTCATTTTCCATATAGTTAATTTTTTGTCCTTGCTCTTTCTAGTGTTAATTTCTACCTTGATGGCATTGTGGTCAGAGAAGATACTTTGAATTATCTCAGTGTTTTGGATCTTGTTGAGGATTTCTCTGTGGCCTAAGATGTGGTCTATTCTGGAGAACGTTCCATGTGCCTTGGAAAAGAACGTGTCCTTTGCAGCAGTTGGATGGAGTGTTCTATATATGTCTATGAGGTCAAGTTGGCTGATTGTGCCCTTTAGGTCTTCTGTATCTTTGCTGAGTTTCTTCTTAGTTGTTCTGTCCTTTACTGAGAGTGGTGTGTTGAAGTCTCCTACTATTATTGTGGAACTGTCAATTTCTCCTTTCAGTGTTGTTAGAGTTTGTTTGATGTATTTTGGAGCCCTGTCATTGGGTGCGTAGATGTTTATTATGGTTATGTCTTCATGATCGATCATCCCCTTAATCATTATATAGTGTCCTTCTTTGTCTTTTGTGGTAGATTTTGTTTTCAAATCTATTTTATCTGAGATTAGAATTGCCACTCCTGCTCTTTTTTGGTAGTTGTTAGCTTGATATATTTTTTTCCAACCTTTGACTTTTAATAAATTCACATCTTTGTTTCTAAGGTGTGTCTCTTGTAGACAGCATATTGATGGATCTTGTTTTTTATCCATTCTGTTACTCTCCGTCTCTTTATGGGTGCATTGAGTCCATTTACATTCAGTGTAATTATTGATAGATGTGAGTTTGTTGCTGTCATTTTGTAGTGCTTTTGTTGTGCTGCTGACGTTTTCTTTGTTCTTCTTACTCTCCTGTGCTGAATAGCTTTTGTTTGTGTTTTTTTTTTTTTCATTTCTTTTGTTTCTGTAGGTTTTGTTTTTGCTGAGACTTTATCTTTCTTCTCTTTATTTTTATGAGTATGTTTGTTATCTTCCGTTGTGGTTACTTTGAAATTTACCCTTATTTTTCTAAGTTTGAAGCAGTCTACTATTACTTGGTATTGCCTTGCCTTCCTCTCCATTAGAAGTTTCTATACCTACACTGTATATTCCCTCTTTTATTGTTCTGATATTGTTGTCATTTACAGATTAACTGCTCTGATTCCCTGTTGTATTTCTTTTGGTTTTGGATAGTCCTCGAGAGTTCATTTCCTAGACTGATATCTGGCTGGTACGATCCTGTGTCCTAGATTCAGCCGGTGAGCTGAAGTTGTTCTCTGATCATAGAACTCCCTTTAATCATTCTTGTAAGTTTAGTTTTGTTTTTGTATATTCTCTTAATTTCTGTTTATCTGGAAATGTCCTAATTTCGCCATCATATTTGAATGAGAGTTTTGCAGGATATATTATTCTTGGCTGGCAATTTTATGGTTTTATACATGTCATCCCATTGCCTTCTTTCCTGCATCCTTTCTGCTGAGTAATGTGAGCTTAGTCTTATTGTTTCTCCTCTGTATGTGTCTTCTTGTTTGTCATGAGCTGCTCTCAGGATTCTTTCTTTGTGTTTGGTTTTGGCGAGTGTGATTAGGATATGCGTTGGTGATTTTCTTTTGGGGTCTATCCTATATGGTGTTCGTTGAACTTTTCATCTTTCATGATATTGGGGAAGTTTTCTGTCAGCAGTTATTCAATGATCCTTTCTGTGGTTTCTGTTTCCTCCCCCTGTTCTGGAACTCAGATCACTCAAAAATTTTTGCATTTGATTGTATCCCATATAATTCTCTGGGTCTCTTCATTTTTCTTTGTTCTTTTTTCTGAGTTTTCCTTGAACAGAGTTGTATCCAAGTGTTTGTCTTCAGTTCCACTGATCCTGTCTTCCACGATTTCAAATCTGCTTCTCAGCCCTTCTGTGACATCATCCATTTCTGAAAGCTTGTTGTTTATCTTTTGGATTTCTAATTGTTGTTTTTGTATAATTTCTAGTTGTGAATTTATTTTGGCATTTTGTTCCTGCATCATCTTCCTGAATTCTTTCAATTTTTTGTCTGTATTTTCCATGAATTTGTCTGTTTTTTCCTCATGTTGGTCAGCTTTTTGCCTTAGTTCTTGGAAAATTCAGAGTATTAGATATTTGAATTCTCTATCATGTACTTCTAGTGCATTTTCTTCCACAGGAGAGTCATCTGGTGTCTTAATTTAGACGACTACTGGAACCATCCTGTCCTGTTTTTGTAAATGTTTTGATATTGTCTGCTGTTTGGGGAGCATTCAGTAGTTATTTCTCTCATTTATTGATTGTAGATTTGTTTGTTTCGTCCCTTTTTTTAAAAAAAAAATTGACTATGTCTGAGCAGGCAGACTGTGTGCTCTTTGTTGTTTGCTCATCTGTGTGCTCAATACTTTTCACCTCCTTCTCCAACTGGCAGGTTCAGTCACTCAGATATGGTACAGCAGGGCAGGTCTATCTGAAGAGGAGCCACTGGGATGGGTTGTTTGTGGCACTCACTACAGCCACCAGGGTGGGTTGGTAATCAGTGCTGGGAAGGTTCCAGTAGGCCGTGCCTGCACTGCTTGGTGGTGTGATGTCAAGCGCACGGTGCAGGTAGGCAGGATGCAGTGGGGAGATGGTTATGTGTGGAGCTAAGATGGATATGGGAGAGAGGAGAGAGGAACAGGAGCCAAAAAACATACAAACAAACAAAAAAGAATGCTAGGGGAGCTTGCCATTGGAATGGAGAGATGAGAGACTATGAAATGGAGAAAAACAGAAAGGGGAAGAGGAAGAAAAGAAAAGAATGAACACATAAACATCAGAAAGGTTAAAGAACTGCAAAGTTCCCAGGGATCCCACCACTGCAGCTATGATGTCTGGGGAAGTTGCTCTCAGGTGTCGCAGCACAGCCTGGCCAGAAGGCGCAGAGGCATACAATGCCTGGTATCCAGGGATCATAAAGAGAAAGAAGATATAAAGAGATGAGAAACTGAGCAATGAAGAAAGACAAAAAGGGAAGAAGAGGGAAAAGAAAACAAAACAAATAAAAAAAAAGAACAAGAAAGGCCCCCCAAAAAAACAGAAAAAAAAAAAACAACGAAGAAAGAAAAGTCCTCAGGGATCCCTCCACACGTCTGTAGAAGCCGAAGGGGAGTTCCTTGGCACGCAGCTCCGCCTGGCCAGAAAGGGCTCCCAACTCAAGAAAAGGAAATGAAAACAAACAAACAATTCAAGATGAACAAACGAACAAAAGCCCTGCGATCCCACCAACGTGGTAGCCGAAACCGGTAAGCAGCTCCACACCTGAATGGAGCCCCGCAGCCCCTCAGGAAGAAGCAAAAATGGCGCTCAGAGCCAGGCACTCAAGCAAAAAGGCAGGGGGGGGCAGCGAGAGGCAAGCGAGAAATCAAAAGAAGCAGGGAAAAAAAAAAAAAGGAACACCAGCAGCCAACAAATGCCACTCAGAGAGCCAGCCAATGCGGGCTTGTGTTTCTGGACAAGAGACTGTGTCCGCGGGAAGCAGAGGAGGCCAAGTGTGGGCGAAGAAGAGTGGAGAGTGGGAAAGCGTATATCACAAACTGCCGGCACTCCGGAGCCCCTCAGGAAGAAGCAAAGATGGTGCACGGAGCCAGGCACTTGAGTGAAAGGATGGGTAGGTGGTGAGAGGCAAGTGAGAAATCAAAAGAAGCAGGAAAAAAAAGCAGCACTAGCAACCAACAAATGGCATCCAGAGAGCCGCCTGCTTGGGTGTGTGGAATCCAAGCAGCCAGTGTTTCCCAGTCAAGAGATTGCGGCCATGGGAAGCAGAGGAGGCCAAGCCAGGCGAAGAGGGGTGGGGGGTGGGAAAGCACACACCGCGAATTACCTGCTGTTTTGTCTCCCGCTGGACGCTCCGTGAGGCTGCTTTCTTGTACCCCATTTGCTGGTCTCTGATAGGAGTCCAAGATGGTGGATCTGCGCTGTGTTAGCTGGTAGGGGACCTCTGCATGAATCTCTCCTCGCTCTCCGTTCTCTGTCAGTTTTCTCACTCCATTTGGTGCTTGGCTGAGTTCTTTATCTCTTCATTTAGGGTTTCAGGATTGTTGTTTTCTCTGTTCGGCTTAGTTTTTCGGATCTTTGCTGTGGAGGGACGGCATGGTGCTTCTGCCTAGAGCACCATTTTTCAGGGAAGCTCTCTCTTTTTTTTTAATTGTGGTAAAATATATATTACAAAACATTTGTCATTTTAGCCATTTTAACTGTACAATTCAGTGATACTAATTACATTTGCTATGTTATGCAACCATCACCAGTATCCATTTCCAAATATTTTTCAGTATCTTAAATGGAAAATCAGTACCTCGTAAGCAATAACTTCCATTTTCCCCGGTGGCACAGTGGTTAAGAGCTATGGCTGCTAACCAAAACGTCTGCTGTTCGAATCCACCAGCCGCTCCTTGGAAACCTTATGTGGCAGTTCTACTCTGTCTGTATAGAGTCGCTGTGAGTCTGGATCAACTCGACGGCAATGGGTTTGGTTTTCTCAACCCTGGTAACCACTAAACTTTTTATCTCTATGCATTTGCTTTATCTATATACCTCATATAAGTGAAATTATGTAATATTCCATACATTTCATCCAGCATAATGCTTTCAAGTTTCATCCATGTACCAGAACTTTGTTTTTCCTTATGGCTGAATCATATTGCATTGCATGTATATACCACACTCTTTTTTACCAGTTCATCTATTGATGGACACTTGGGTTGTTTCCATCTTTTAACTATTGTGCTGCAATGAACTCTGTGGTACAAGTACCTGTTTGACTGCAAGTATCTGAGTTCCTGCTTCAAGTTCTTTGGGTATGGGTGTATACCTAAGAGTGGAATTTCTGGGTCATATAGTAATTCTATGTTTAACTTTTTGAGGAACTACCAAACTTTTCCACAGTGGCTATGCCATTTTACATTCCCACTGGTAATGGATGAGTGTTTCTGAGAGTCTCTTTTGTTCCACATCCTCACCAACAGGTGGTATTGTTCTTTTTGCTTTTATTAAAAGGTTTTTTTATGTTTTTTTGTTTGTTTGCTGAATACAGGAAATTTAAAAATACCATGGTCAGTAGGGTCGGCTTTTTTTCTTTCAGTAACTAAAACAAATCATTCCACTTGATAATGATTTCCAATGTTTCTATCGAGTTGCAGACTTACTGGTTTTCCTTTGAAGGTAATATACTTTTTTCCTCTGGCTGTTTATAAGATTTTCTCTTGGTCGTTAGTTTTCAGCAATTTACTGTGATATGCTCAAGTTTGAGTTTTGTTTTTGTTTTTTCATATCCTGCTTTGGGCCCGTAGGGATTCTTAAAAATATAGCTTGGTATGAATTACAAATTTTGGCAAATTCTTAGTTGCTATTTCTTCCAGTATTTCTTCTGCTTATCTTTCTTCTCTCCTCTTGGACTCTTTTTACCATGTTTCATCTCTCTTTTACACACTTTCTGGATTTTCTATTCTTTTGTCTCAGTATCTTTCAGTCTGAATACTTTTCCTGACTTATTTTTCTATTCATTAATTCTCTCTTCAGCTGAGTCAAATGTGCATTAAATATGTTCATTGAATTTCAATTTTTGATAATTATATTCTTTAATTCTAGAATTTCCATTTGGTTATTTCTTTATATTATATCAATTAATGTGCCAGTAATCTCAATGTCATCTATTATTTTCTTGACTATATTAATCATAGTTCTTTCAAAATCTATGTCTGATAACATCATTATCTGCAGCTCTTGCACTTCTGTCAAAAGCTCTGCTTAGTTTCTGAACATCACATCCAGTAGGTTTAGAACTGGCACTCACCTAACGGTATAAGTGGGCTCACCTGTGTGGAATATATGCCTCTCTTAGATCAAGTTTGCACAATTTTTCTATGACCCCCACCCCCTTGCAACTCTCTGACACCATGAAAAAAATTTTGTTTTTATTTTCCCTAATTTTCTATTTTTTTCTCAGTAAAAGAGTTGTTCTATAGTAACCTAGCCTACAATTTCTGGAAATGAAATGTCCATTGGCCTATTTTTACTTTAAATATTCTGTTGTTCATGAAACAAACAGTTAAAGTTCTAAATAACAAATGAATTTCTTACACTTCCCTTTACATAAGCAGGTGAGCAATTAAGGATAAATTTTAAAACTGGGAAATAAAGAGCAGGGAAGTTAAGAGAGTAACAGAGAACCTTATCCTTAAACTCTTAACAGTAGGACTTACTCGTATGTCTAGCTCCTAACTCAGAATTTGACACATTTTTTAATAGCTGTTATTGAGTTAGCCCCCAGCTCATGATGATCCCATGCACAACAGAATAAAGCACTACCCAGTCCTGTGCCATCTCCATGGTGGATAGTGGATTGAATGTGTTCTGATCCATAGGGTTTTCATTGGCTGATTTTTTGTAGTAGAGTCCTAGGCTTTTCTTCCTATTCTGTCTTAGTCTGGAAGCTCTGCTGAAACCTATTCAGCATCACGCAACACACAAGCCTACACTGACAGACAAGTGGTAGCTGCACATGAAGTGTGTTGGCTGGGAATCGAACCCAGGTCTCCTGAATGAAAGGCAAGAATTCTACCATTGAACCATCACAGTCCTCATACCTGGCACATAGTAGGTGCTTAATACCTGTTGAATAAATAATTTGGTGGCAGGTACAAGTCCAAGGAAAATTTTCAATATTTATACTTCTATATGGTTCTTATAAACTCCTTTTATGAGATCATGTATTATGATGTGATTGAAGATTGAAAACTGCCAGCATCCAATGAAGAGAGTTCTAATGATAATAAAGTTGATATTTCAGGTCAGAGATCCCTGTCTAATGCCTCCTTAAAAAATAATAGGAGTAATTTGCTCCCTAAACTAAAGCCAGTCTTGGTACTGTATTGAATAATAATAATACTTGATTCATTTACAAAGCTTTGGTAATTAAAATGCATGGCTTTCCCATTGGTAGTCTGCTGTTTCATCTTCCCAAAGTCCTGGCCGGGGGTGGAGGGTGCGGGGGGGTGGGAATCAGAGAAGCAGAGACACAAAGACCCAGAATGTTCTACATGGAGACAATAGAATTACTAGCTAGAAAAAAGACCTGGTCTTTCTCCTGTTAGCTGCAGTATGTAAATGTTGTCAGATCATCCATATATCTTTCTCAATCCTGTCATTGTTTTGTAAAACACTTATCAAGGAGCTGTTTACTCCAGTGATGTCTGGGTAGAGTACAAGGTGAGCTAAATTGACAAATTGAGTTCTTAGAGAGTTAAAAAAAAAAACAAAACCAAAAAAAAAAAAAACCAAACCTACTGCCGTCGAGTTGATTCTGACTCATAGCAACTCTATAGGACAGAGTAGAACTGCCCCATAGGGTTCCAAGAAGCACCTGGTGGGTTCGAACTGCTGATCTTTTGATTAGCAGCCATAGCTCTTAACTACTATGCCACCAGAGTATATAAAACAGGTAGGCCTGACAGAAAGAACCAGTAAGGACATATGTTAAATACATGTGCACACATAGGCAAATACAAAATGAATTAAATATTTACAAAGCATTCAAGCACAGTAATTAATGGTTAAGGGATGGAGAGTAAGTGAGGGTCCTGAAGGTTGAGCATTAGTCAGGGAAAACTCACCAGAGGAGATGGGATCCCAGAAGATTTTAAAACCATAAGAAACAGTGAACTGCAAAGTGAGGTGCGGTACAAGTTGCACCTGGAGATAAATGAACAGGGGAGTTTAAAAATTCATCGTTGTAACTGATGAAAGGAGACGAGTGAGCAGCAGGAGGGACCAAACAAGTGAAATCGCCTGGGATCTTTAGCTTTGGAGTCATCTAGAAAGAATTCATCACAAGTGTCTTAATAAAATCAGAAAACAAAGGCTGCAATGTGCTCACTGTTGTGTATGTTAAGGATGTATTTGCTCAACAAATATTTTTTAAGCACCTACTAGGTATCAGGAGTTCCTGGGTGGTGCAGACAGTTTGTGCTTGACTACTAACCTAAAGCTTGGCAGTTAGAACCCACTCAGCAGCACCACAGAAGAGAGGCCTGGTGATCTGCTTCCGTAAAGAAAACAGCCAAGAAAACGCCAAGGAGCAGTTCTATTCTGTCACACATGCGGTTGCCATGAGTCAGAATTGACTCAGTGTTGGCAATGGGTTTTTTGTTTTACTAGGTACCAGGTACTCTTCTGTCCTTGGGTTATACCAGTGAACAAATCAAAGATGCCTGACACTTACGTTCTTATGTAGATAAAACAGCACAGAGTTGATACACATAGGTATGGAAGAAGTACTAGAAAACTCACTATTGGGATATTATTTACTCGCCTACCGTCTGCTACAATTCTCCTGTAACTGTAATGTGCTATTGAGCCTTCTCACTTTTAGCAACTACAAAAGACTAGGTCAAGAAATTTGAATATGAGTAGACTCTAAGGCTAGAATCAGACTCTATGATAGCAAACGGGGTCATTCATGGGCAAATAAATAGGAAAACCACAGGTCAGTACAGTACAATTGAATCAGTTGATCCAGATTAATTTTTATGTGGTCTGTTTGAGGGAGCCTGTTTAAAGCCTGGAGTCCCTGGGTGGTGCAAATGGTTAGTGCACTCTTCTGCTAACACAAAGGGCAAAGGTTTGAGTCCACCCAGAGGCACCTCTGAAGAAAGCCCTAGTGACCTACTTCCAAAAAACCAACCACTGAAAACCCTATGGAGCACGGTTCTACTCTGACACACATGGCACCACTATGGGTCAGGGTCAACTCCAAAGTAAAGCTTTTAAAGCCTAGAGTTTTCAAAATAATTCATAAATAATAGTTTTACAAGTAGATTAAATGATATGCCAAGCACACTGTAACCTCAGGGCCTTTATGCTTGCTGTTCTCTATATCCGGAATCATCTTTTCCCAAATAACCACATAGCTTCAGCCCTATTTCTTTCAGGACTTCACGTAAGTTCCCCTCATCTGCAAGGCACTCCTAGACCATCTTTGATATAGTAACTCCTCAGCTGGGACGCATTTCTCCTTTACCCTGGCTAACTTTTCTCCATAGAAGTTATTATTGCCTGACATACATTTGTTTTTATAATTGCATGTGGGTGTATGTACACATATACATTTATTACATAAATATATTTGCCTATTTGTTTATTGTCTAACTGCTCCCATGTGGCAGGGACTTTGTTTTGTTCATCGCTGTAGCCCCAGCCCCTAGAAAAGTGCCTGACCCACAGGAAAGTCAGTTGCCGTCAAGTCAATTCTGACTCATGGAGACGCCATGTGTGTCAGAGGAGAACGGTGCTCCATAGAGCATACAATTGCTGATTTTTTGAAAGTAGATCTCCTGGCCTTTCTTCTGAGGTGGCTCTGGGTGGACTCAAACCTCCAAACTTTTGGTTAGCAGCTGAGCATGTTAATAGTTTGTACCACCCAGGGACTCCTGGCTTACAATCCTCTATGTAAATATTTGTTGATGTACCTATAATCTCTCTATAATCTCAGCACCCAGTGATAACTCACTACTAATACTTTGTATTTCTATTTCCAGTTTTTTTCCTACATACATGCTTATAAAGACATGGTTATACTTAATATTTTTATTTGAGACCTGTATTTTTCACATAATATTTCATGCTGATGTTTCTATGATTTTATATATTCTTCTACATCATAATTTGTCATGGTTGTTTAACATTCCATTCTATAATCAAATTTTATCCCTTCATACCCTGTCTTCCATTTCTGTTATCCTGAATATCCGTTTATTTTTTAGGATATCTTCAGAGATCTACAGTATAACTTTGAATATTACCAATAGCCGTAAATTTCCCTAGGAAGCTCCCACTGGCTTTTCTAGTATAAGACATATTTGCTTTCAGTAAAGAACTCCTCAGGTTGTAATCACTTGTGGGGAGAAATATTATAACAGGCAATCACAGAGATTGAACTTGTGGAATTGTCTGAACTACACCTGCAGACAAAAGTGATGCCTATACACCTTCCACTCAATTGCCAGTTGCTCCTTTAACTTGAAGGAGGCTGACGATGCTACCCCTGCAGCATCACACCTGTGCCTTCTGTGGGTCAGGAGAATGGAATTCATTTTTCAGTTCGTTTTTCACTTTGTAATGGGGAATTCATTTCAGGCACTTATAGTAATACATGATTGAATTTTGTGTTGAATATTTTCCTGAATTATGAACTGTTCTACAAAATCAAACTTAGAAAACCTCTCTTGGGAGGATAGTTTGGAGAAAAGATCATAAAAAGAATTGAGTATTAGGTGATTAAAATTCAATAGAGTTAAAATTTTAGTACTTAAGAATTCCATATTAATGAAAACAGTTTGACAATTTCCATTTCCATGTTTTTATTCTTGTTACAATAGAAAATGGACTCTAACAACACTTCTCAGTTTTTATTAGCCCATTACTACTGTCTCGTTTTTCCTAAGCTACATTTCTTTTTAAAAATAAAAATAAATCACTTTAGCACAAAACTGCCCCTTCTACTCAAATTCATATGCATACTTATAAGTATCCTATTTCTAATCTAAACATCAGACATATATGTAAATATTCACATATTTTATTATTTTTTAAGTAGAAAGCAATTATGCAATAAGTAACTTATTATTCCTATGTCTAAAGTAACAACCTATTTCTGTACCATATGTAGGGACACTTGCTTGGCACTTTGTTATATCAATCTGACAATTATTTGGTGAGCTTCTAAACCCACTGCCATTGAGTCGATTCTGACTTGTAGCGACTCTATAGGACAGAATAGAACTGCCCCATAGAATTTCCAAGGAACAGCTGGTGGGTTCAGACTGTTGACCTTTTGGTTAGCAGCCGGGTTCTTAATTACTGCACCACCAGGGATCCAAGTGAGCTTTTACTATAAGCAAAATCCTGTCTAAGGGGCTGTATAGTTCAATGTTCACCAAGTGGATTTTCCATAAAGGTTTATTGATTGATTATGATTGCCTTGTCTAAGTAATAACTTCTAGTGGGATCAATATTACATCCTTCCTAAATATTCCATACTTCCCGATGTAAGTGTTTTTTTGGTTTGGGAAAAGTTAGTGACAGAAACAAACAAACAAAAAGCCCTTGAGATAACAGGTGGAAAGAAGAAGGAAGCTTAGATAAACTCACTTGAAAAGAGATTTTAATTGAGGGTTTAGGGAAACATTTGTTTATGTAAGTCCAAGACTGGGAATGGGATGTTTAAAGAAGGATGGTAAGTGATGTTCTCACTAAGGGCTCATTGTTGTTGTTAACTGTGGACAAGTGGGCTCCGACTCATGGCGACCCTATGCATAACAGAACAAAACATTGCCCGACCCTGCACCATCTTCACAGTTACTGGCATACTCGAGTCCATTGTCCTTATTTTGAGTGCCTTCCAACATGGGGCGGGGAGGGGGGCTCATCTTCCAGCTGTATATCAGACAATATTCTGTTATGACCTATAGGCTTTTCATTGCTGATTTTTGGAAGTAGATTGCCAGGCCTTTCTCCCTAGTCTGTCTTTGTCTAGAAGCTCTGTTGAAATCTGTCCATCATGAGTGGACATGCTGGTATTTGAAATACAGGTGGTATAGCTTCCAGCATCACAACAACACATAACACACCACAGTAGGACAAACTAACAGATGAGTGGCAGAAGGGAGCAGTAGGATGATCCAATAAGGTGGATCAAATTCATCTTTATTTTGCTATGTGTGCTTTCATTTGCTGTCATGCAATAAACTACCTGTGTCCTTTTATGTGACTTCATCGTTACAATTCTTTTAAATTCAAGTAACCTGGCTTAAGGGCCTATTGTAACAACTTACTACTAAAAGGGGCAGGTCAGACAAGAAAAGATGGGGGCAAGAAGACGCACAGAGTCACATTCGATGAATATTGTTGGATGAATTATCTCCAGGGAGGACAGCACATATATCCTAATACCAGCTGCTGAGAGGTGTGGAGAGGCCAAGAGATCTAGGAGTAGTTCTATTAGCTAGTTTTTCTTTTTCAAAAAACCGTATTCAGGTTAAAATATCAATGAAGCCACAACTCCATTGTTGAGTCCTAGAGTGGTGTTACGGTCAATAGAACAGATTCTATCCGGTCAGTACAGTTTGAAAATAATCCAAACTCTCTATTTTAATTTCTAAAACTCTATGAAAGGAATAAATAACCTCCAGCAATAGTTTTTTTTAAATCTCCCTTTCCAGAACTCTTTCATCCAATGTCCACACATAATGAGTGACTCATCAGCCTCTTTCCTTAAAACAATACAAAAGAAGCAAAACAAATAGTCTCTAGTTGCTACTTGAGTGTCTTCTGCGTTCTCCTTCCCTCCTCCTGTTTCTGGATTTTCCAGCACAGATTCCCAAGATCAGCCTGGAAAGGCAGGACCTTCCTGGGGGTGGGGAGTAGAGGGAAGAAGACAGAAGAAAACTGAATTGAGGCAAACTACATCTCCTTTCAGGGTACAGGGAGATAATAAATATTAGGAACTGCACACAATAATTTTTATCTTGTTAGATATCCTTCCTGGCTGATATTTTTAGCCTCGAGCAGAGGAATACAAAAAATGTAAATGTACACACAGATACTTCTACCCATTTGTGCTCCAACCCTCTCTTCTATTTTCTTTCCTATTGTTGAAAGCCCCTGTGGTGGGGATGGGGTATCTGGATGCAGAGGCCCTTGCTGGGAAGGGAGTGGCTTTTGAAGGAGTAAACTTGGTAGTTTATATCTTTAGTAGTAAGGAGCCCTGGTGGCGCAAGGGTTAAATGCTGAGATACTAACTGAAAAGTCAGGGTTCAAACCCACCAGCCACTCTGTGGGAGAAAGCTGTGGTGATCTGTTCCCATAAAGATTATATATAGCCGTGGAAACCCTATGGGACAGTTCTGTAGGGTCACTATGAGTCAGAATGGACTTGACAGCATACAACAACAACAATAATCTTCAATAATCACAGGATATGGGTAGCTAGGGGCAAGCAGGCAGTAAATGCACCACTTTGTCACACTTCCACACAGATATGCAAATTTAAGAACAAACTAACCACAGTAAATCAATTTCTGGGCCTCAGCCTCCAGTGGGTTCTCTGGGCTGGCTTTGCAGCATCTCATGACTAGGCCTGGAGAAGCTATTTCTCTTCACCCACTGAGAAGTCATGATGTGTAGGGTTGATTGTCAAGGGAAAGGGCCATACCTACGTCACTTCCATCTTCCCGAGTCGGCTCTGGTTTTCCAGCTTTATTAGTTGAGGCAGTTACAGAGGCAGTGATTTATAGAGATTAAGAGTATGGGCTCTGATGCCCACTGCTTGAGTCTGAATCCCAGTTCTACCACTTACAAGCTGTCTGACTCAGCAATCACTTTCCCCTCAGTGACTCAGTTTTCTCTTCTATACAATAAGAGCCATAATAATGCTACCTGACTTAAAGGGGTGGTGTGAAGATTAACGGGTAAATACAGGTCAAGTTCCTGGCACAGCGTATGTATGATATAAATGTTGTTACTATGTATGTCCTATTCCCTGGTAGTTGCTAGAGGAACCTCCTTTTCCATTCGGCCACAGTGAGTGAGAATTACATTGGCTCCTCAGAGTAATAACTAAGTCCAATTCCTGTTTATTATTTTCTAACTATTAATTGCCCTGCATAAGCCCTGCTTGGATCTGTCTCAGTCTCCAATATCCATTCTAGGTTGCTCCTGGTGATTGTGATTTTGAAGTAATTATTCTAATTGGAACTAGAAAGCAGATGCTCCTCACCTGGCCACTGGCATTGGTCATGAATTCAGAATGCATGAACTCACTTCCTGACGAAGTAGGCCAAAACTCAATTCACCAAATGACCAATTTCTAGAATGGTCAGTTGGCCAAAAATCAATTTGTGAATTTACTGACTTCAGTCTCTTGTTTCTTGAAATGAATTTATCCAAAACCAGGCCAAAAGCTGAGTACGTTATTCTAGGGTACAGAGGCCTAATATTGTAATTTCATTATTTGAGACTCTGCATACACAACAAATATGAAAGCTGGAAACAAAGAAGGATCAGTAGTTAGAAAATAGGGCCTTGGTGACAGAATCGATGTTAGAAATCATGTGATAGAATTTTGCAAGATCAACAACTTCTTTGTTGCAAATACCTTTTTTCAACAACATATACAGTGGACCTTGCCAGACAGAATACACAGGAATTAAATTGACTACGTCTGTGGAAAGAGATCATGGAGAAGCTCAATATCATCAGCCAGGGGTCTCCTGCAGTACGGCCCATCAATTGCTCATATGCAAGTTCAAGCTGAAGCTGAAGACAATTAAAATGAGTCCACAAGAGCCAAAGTATGACCTTGAGGATACCCCACCTGAATTTAGAGACCATCTCAAGAATAAATTTGATGCATTGGACACTAATGACCGAAAACCAGATGAGTTATGGGATGACATCAAGGACATAATACAGAAAAAAAGCAAAAGTTCATTGAGAAGTCAGGAAAGAAAGAAAAGACTAAAATGGATGTCAGAAGAGACTCAGACACTTGCTCCTGAATGTAGAACAGCTAGAGAGAACAGAAGAAATGACGAAGTAAAAGAGCTGAACAGACGATTTCAAAGGGCAGATTGAAAAGGCAAAGTGAAGTATTATAAATAAATGTGCAAAGATCTGAAGTTAGAAAGGGAAGAACACGTTTGACATTTCTCAAGCTGAAAGAACTTAAGAAAAAATTCAAACCGTGAGTTGCAATATTGAACGATTCTATGGAGAAAATATTAAATGATACAGGAAGCATCAAAAGAAGATGGAAGGAATACACAGAGTCACTATACCAAAAAAAGAAATGTTCTATGTTCAATAATTTCAGGAGGTAGCATATGATCAAGAACTGACGGTATTGAAGGAAGAAGTCCAAACTACATTGAAGGCATTGGGGAAAAGCAAGGCTCCAGGAATTAATGGAATACCAATTGAGATGTTTCAACAAAGGGGTGCAGTGCTGCAGGTGATCACTTGTCTATGCCAAGAAATTTTGGAAGGCAGCTACCTGGCTAATAGACTGGAAGAGATCCCTATTCATGCCCATTCCAAAGAAAGGTAATCCAACAGAATGCAGAAATCATCTAACAATATCATTAATATCACATGCAAGTAAAATTATGCTGAAGAAAATTCAAAAGCGGTTTCAACAGTATGTTGATAAGGAACTGCCAGAAATTCAAGCTGGATCCAGAAGAGGATGTGGAATAAGGTATATCACTGCTGATGTCAGATAGCTCTTGGCTGAAAGCAGAGAATACCATAAAGATGTTTACCTGTGATTTATTGACTATGCAAAGGCATTGGACTATGTGGATCATAGCAAATTATAGATAACATTGTAAAGAATGGGAATTCCAGAACACTTAATTGTGCTCATGAGGAAAATATTCTTAGATCAAGAGACAGTCATTTGAACAAAACAAGGGAATATTGCACGGTTTAAAATTAGGAAAGATGTGTATCAGGGTTATATCCTTTCACCATACTTATTCAATTTATATGATCAGCAAATAATCCGAGAAGCTGGACTATATGAAGAAGAACATGGCATCAGAATTGTAATATGCAGACAACACAACACTGCCTGCTCAAAGTAAAGCGGACTTGAAATACTGATGAAGATTAAAGACTATAGCCTTTAGTGTGGATTATACCTCAACATAAAGAAAACAAATATCCTCACAAATGGACCAATAGGCAGCATCATGATAAACAGAGAAAATATTGAAAGTGTCAGGGATTTTCTTTTGCTTGAATCCACAGTCAACGCCCATGGAAGCAGTAGCTAAGAAATCAAAGGCATATTGCATTGAGCAAATCTGCTATAAAAGATCTCTTTAAAGTCTTAAAAAGCAAAGATATCGTTTTAAGAACTAAGGTGCACCTGACCCAAGCCATGGTATTTTCAATTGCTTCATATACGTGCAAAAGCTGGACAATGAATAAGAAAGACCAAAGAATAATTGATGCTTTTGAATTATGGTGTTGGTGAAGAATATTTAATATATCATGGACTGCCAGAAGAATGAACAAATTTGTCTTGGAAGAAGTACAGCCAGAATGTTTCTTAGAAGCAAGGATGGCAAGACTTCGGCTCATGTACTTTGGACATATTATCAGGAGGGATCAGTCCCTGGAGAAGGACATCATGCTTAGTAAAGTAAGAAGACACTCAATGAGCTGGTTTGACACAGTGGTTGCAACAGTGGGCTCAAACATAGCAATGATGGCTCAGTGAGGATGGCGCAGGACCGGGCAGTGTTTTGTTATCTTGTACATACAGTCTCTATGAGTAGGAACTGACTCGACCACACCTAACAATAACAACAACATACACAATCACCCTCCATGCCAGGCCTGGTAGAGGGGCAGGTTACTATAACCCTGTCCCTCCATGATCATTCAGTCCTGACTTGGTGATGATTTCTACCCCCAATGCAGTGCCTGACGATTTCCCAGTTCGGGGAAGGAAGGAATTACTCCTTTGGATCTCAAGCCTGCCTGAGTGGTCATTCCCGGGCAGCAGCCCGGTCTCGATCTCGGCTGGGAAGGCAAATCTCAAGCTTTGAAATGGTCTCAGTATGCCTGCCCACTGGCCTTCTCTTCCTCTTGAAATAAGGGTTTAAATTCTTCAGAAACTGTGTGCTTGTTGGGCTACAATGAAAACCAATTTTCACTTGATGATCTTTCTATAGAGGGTGTGGTTATTGTTCTTGTTTATATTTTTAGCTTCCTATTCAATTTTTCACTTCAGTGACTCACAGAATGTGATCTATGGCCTAGTTCTCTGGAACACTAGTTCTCAACGTGAATTCTCTCCCAAAATGTAAGCCAACCCCAGCATGGTCTCCGTTATATTCTTTGACTTCCTGGTGGTAGTCCAAGAACCAGCCCAGTGAATACAGGCATTTTCCACTTTGTGAAAGTTCACTTTCTGCCACTCTGCTTTTATGAAAGACCTACATTTGCTAACTGAAAGAAGTCTGAAGAGGATTTTTGTTTTTATGAAAAAAGGTGAAAAGCGAAACTAGCATTCAGTGTTTGTTTTGCAGCAAACCGTTAAAGAGGCAGCGCACACCCAGAACAGGGAGAGAGGTGTTGCCAGGCTCCTTCCCTGGGAACTACACTGTCCATATACATTATTTCTACTTTAGATAAGCTGTGTATTTATCATATCATTCCTGCTTTTACTATATGGTAGTGTTATTTTAAGTTTTGTGTGTTACTTGGTATGATTTGGTAGGTTATTTTTTGGGTCTGGGAACCCTCAAAAGGTTTTCCAATATGCATTAATGGTAATTGTTTCTTTGCATGAAGCCATTTCAGCTTAGGAAGGTTTCACAGGAACACTCTACTTTCAGATAGTGGGGGAAATCTGTACTGAATCTATATTTGTCCAGTTACACCAAAGACCGAGCTTATTTACAGTCAAAGGGAAAATTCATCCCTTGCTGAATCCAAGGTACAGCTGGGTGCAGTGTGGTAGGTCCAAACCCTAGATGTCCAGGTAACAAGCATCCTCTTGATGTGTTATCATGCTCATGACAAATCAACTCAACCCAAAAGAGCAGATGAGAAGGGAAAAGGCAATCAATCTGAGAGAGAACTCTACCAGTTGCCACTGAGAGTCAGCTCCTGGTGATCCCAAGTAGATTGCTAGGTCTTTCTTTTGAGGTGCTTGAACCTCCAAACTTTTGGTTAGCAGCCAAGCACATTAACCATTTGCACCATTGTTGTTATTGTTGTTGTGTGCTGTTGAGTCTATTCCAACTCATAGTGACCCTATAGGACGGAATAGAACTGCCACATAGGGTTTCCAAGGCTACAATCTTCACGGAAGCCGACTGCCACATCTTTCTCCTGCAGAGTGGCTAGTGAGTTTGAACTGCCAACCTTTCGGTTCACAGCCAAGTGCTTAATGACTGCACCACCAGGGCTCCTCTGGTCACAGAGGATTAGTGCTCACACTTTTCTTCCAAGGTTTCTTTTTGCTGGCATCTCTCACCTGAAGGCTGTTTTTTGGTTATTGTTGTTCATCTCATCTGAGTTTTACCAAGGGAAAAAAAAGAAGAAAAAAAAAGGTGTTGGGAGAAGGGAGGAGTCAGAGATTGAAAGCATAGTTCAGTAATTTTGAAGAGGTTTGGTGGATTGTGCTTCCTGCCGCAGTTATCTCGTGTGTCCTTCCTGCTGAGTGACACTGGAGGGCAGTAAAGATCCGGAGGCCCAGCTCCTGCTAGCATAACTGCAGAGAAACTGCTTGGAAGTCCTTAGGAATGTCTGTTGAGCTAACCTGGCTGTAACAATGCCAGTTTGTGCCGGTTCCTGCTGTCAGGACCAGGGCCAAATGCTAATTGCCTGATTACTTTAACAAGCAACTGGAGGAATCATTTGTATCAAACTTTAGAGCAACTGCTGCTCAGAATTTTCAAAAGTGTCGTGATTCAAGAGATAGTCTTTTGCTTGGGGATTTCTTTGGGTTGAGTCATTATGAAGAACATGCTTATCAGGGACAAAGATCTGTGTTTTGGTTTCACTGGCAAAAGGAAAAGCTCATAAAATGACTTTCAGAATTAGCTCATTTTCAGGTCATTGTGGCTGGGGCTAGTTAACTGTGACTCAGTGTGGAGGTATAAAATAATTTAATTATATTATACACTCTAAAAAGAGGTGTTGTTAAAGAGACCTCACAAAATTGTCTTCAATTGTGTACAAGTCCCCAGATAATGCTTAGGATTATAGTCTCCATTGTGAGTCTATCCAGTAAAATACTTATTTGAAAATGTGAAAAATCCAGTCAATGATAGGTATGCTGAGATAATTGATATGATTTAAACTTTGTTTTCTCTTTAAAATTACATTTCCTTATTTGTTCTTTGGAATTGAAACACAGTCTATGCTCAATTCTGAGATACCTGGGAAGAGAATCGCCAGTTTTTCAGATGAGGCATGTTTAGGACTAAGCTAAAGTCTGAGAAGGGCTCATTCCCTTCATGGGAATCATTATTGAAACAGTAGTTGACTAACATTGAATGATTACCTGGGTAGGTAACCAGATGGGAGGGTCCCTGGGTGGTGCAAATGATTAACTACCTTGCGGCTAACTAATAAATGTTAGCACTTAGAGTCTACTCAGAGGCACCTCAGAAGAAAGGTCTGGTGATCTACTTCCAAAAAAACAGCCCTTGAAAACCCTATGGAGCATAATTCTGCTGTGACACACATAGGGTTGCCATGAGCCAGAGCTGACTCCAACGTACTGGTAACCAGCTGGGAGAAGAGTTGAGTAGCTTGTGAAGGAGCAGCAGAGAGATGGGATGTGGGTGGGGCATGTGGAGGGGATGGGGGGAGGGGCTTGGGCCAAAACCCCCTCCAGCTCTTTTTGGATTCCCCCTTAACTCCTGCTGAGCCTAATCTGCCCAGAATGGTTGCAGAGCTTAGTGCAGGGAGAGGCTGAGCCTTGTGCAGAGACACAGGCTGTTGGCTGAGCCAGGAATAGGTATTATGTTTATAGGCCAGTGAGTGCAAGGCTGTGGTTTGGTCAGCAAGTGGGCAGAGAATCCTCATCTAGCTAGGCTGGCACAGAGAAGACAAGGGCAGGCAGGGAGATAAGGAGGAGTGCTCTGAGGGACCGGCAGGCTAAGACAGAGTGAGAACCAAGAGCTAGAGAAGGTATATGAAAGAACAGATAACCAGGACATCAGAGGGTGTCATGGATTGAATTGTGTCCCCGCAAAATATGTGTCAACTTGGTTAGGCCATGATTTCCAGTATTGTGTGGTTGTCCTCCATTTTGTGATTATAATTCTATGTTAAAGAAGAGTAGGGCAGGATTGTAACACTCTTACTAAGGTCACATCCCTTATCCAATGTAAAAGGAGTTTCCCTAGGGTGAAAGAGATACAGGAAGAGATAAAAGGAAGGGAAGGGAGCAGAGAGGGGGGACCTCATACCACCAAGGAGCACTAGGAGCAAAGCGTGTCCTTTGGACCTGGGCTTCCTGAGTGGAAAAACTCCTAGTCCAGGGGAAGAATGATGACGAGGACCTTCCTCCAGAGCTGACAGAGAGAGAAAGCATTCCTTTGGCGCTGATGCCTTGAATTTGGACTTCTAGTCTACTAGACTGTGAGAGAATAAATTTCTCTTTGTTAAAGCCATCCACTTGCGGTATTTCTGTTAGAGCAGCCCTAGATGAGTAAGACAGAGGGATATGATGGGGTTGTTTCCAGAAAACTGAAGACTTATTGGTTGTGCTTATGGTCTCTACTGTGTTCAAGAAACCCATTGAGTAAAAAGATGTTTGGTTCTGGCAGAGAGATGTTCTTGGATGAATTACTACCTTCTAAGGGTAGACTAGAGATTCTCAAGGTCTATAGGAAAGTTGGATCTGCAAGATGTCAGGATTTATCACTATTAAGAGTCATCTCACAGGGTCCAGGTTGTCTTACTTTTCATGAGATATTTGACTGGAGTCCTGCCACATCTGATCATTAATCTTAAAAAATAAATAAATAATGAGTACTTACTAGGTGCAAGTGCTAGGGGTTGGATGTACAAATATGAATAAGCATCATTAATCAACCGTAAGAGTTTTATTTCTTTGGGCTAAAAGAATTGCAGTCTTATTTTTCAAAGCTCTAAATTGGCAAAGCCAGGAAACCTCAGGGTCAGATAGGCCTAACAGCCTATTTTGGGGGACAGTTGCTTCTCCATAGAATCTGCCTCTGCATGGAAGCCAGAACTGACTGGACCATGAATAGTGCCTGAGCCAAAGCTGACCCAGTAGGCTCTGTTCCTTACACATGACTTCGACCTAGGGAGTTGTTGTTATTCTTAGTTGCCGTTGAATCACCTCCTGACTCATGCAACCTCATGCACAACAGAATGAGATGCTGCCCAGTGCAGTACCAACTCTATGATCCATTGTGGATCACACTGTTGTGATCCACAGGGTTTTCATTGGCTAATTTTTGGAAGTAGCTTGACAGACCTTTCTTCCTAGTCCATCTTAGTCTGGACGCTCCGCTGAAATCTGTTCAGCATCACAGCAACATGCAAGCCTCTACTGACAGATGGGCGGTGGCTCCACTAGAGGTACATTGGCTGGGTCAGGAATTGAACCTGGGCCTCCCACATAGAAGGAGCAAATTCTACCAGTGAACCACCACTGCCCGCATTGACCTAAGGAGAGGGTTCCGTGTTTAACACTGATCTCAGTTTGTCTTATTTGCCAGTATTCTTGTCTGTTTCCTCTCACTTGATTAAAAGTCCCTTAAAGGCAAAGTCTGACCTGTTCACTTATAGTGCCTGACACAAAAATGATGATTTCGGTATATATTTGATAGTGAATGAAAGATGAACTCAAGAAATTCTAGTCCTGGAATCCAGAAGAGTAAGCAACTGGCCAGTGGTCAGGCCATGAAATTCTAGTTTTGACCTGTTGTTGACGGCCAGCAGCAGTATTTGGCATACCCAAGGACTGTAGCTAAAAAAATATGAGCTGTCATGCTAGTGAAGCATGTTGAAGCTAAAAAATCCAGACGTGTGTTAAGCCATAGCAAATAGACTGTGTTTACATTGAGGAATTGTAATTTAGGAATCTTCATTTTATTGGTACCCAGCAGATCCTTCACGTTGTAAAGCAGAATTTTCATTCTGAATGACTGATGAAGAGCAATTACATTAAACAAACAAACAAAAAACCTGATTCCAGAGAAGGAGTGTGAGAGCAGACAAGACAATAGGCTGCAGTTTCAAGATCTAAATAAAAATACCCTCAGTCCATTTGGTAATGTTGATGGTCTAAATGAAAGCTATACACACAGGCCTCCAGATGACCATGTTAAGAACATCTGAATCATTCTGTGAAAGTCATGTCTGCAGTTAACACCTTATTGTTGTCGTTAGCTGCCATCAAGTTGGCCCCCAACTCATGGCAGAACGAAACACTTCCTGCTCCTGCACCATCCCCATGATGAGCTGCCAAATGGACCCTTGGGATCCATAGGGTTTCAACTGGCTGATTTTTGGAAGTAGATTGCCAGGCCTTTCTTTCTAGTCCTTCTTAGACTGGGAAGCTCTTTTGAAACCTTTCTGCATCATAGCGACACATAAGCCTCCACTGACAGATGGGTGGTGGCTTCTCTTGAGGTACGTTGGCCAGAAATTGAACTTGGGTCTCCAATATGTAAGGCGAGAATTCTACCCCTGAACCACCACTATCCTCAATTAAGATCTTGTTGTATTGTTGTTATGTGCCATTGAGGCAATTCTGACTCATAGAGACCCTATAGGACAGAGTAGAACTGCCCCATGGGGTTTCCAAGGAGCGGGTGGGTAGATTCGAACTGCTGACCTTTTTTTTTTTGGCTAGCAGCCAAGTTCTTAACCATTACACCATAAACACCTTAGTATCACTTAATTTGTTAGCTTTTCCTAACTTGACTTTCAGGTCAGAGCTGGTGTCAATGCTAATGGGAGTGGGGGAGAGATAGAGGGATGGGAGATGGGGAGAGCAGGGAGGTAAAGGATCATAAAAACATTCAAATAAATGAAAAAGGCAATCAAACAAATACCTGGTGAGGAGAAGGAGCCTTAAAGGGGAGAAAGATAGTTGCCAAATTTCTCTAAGATCTGTTGCACAATTTATAGCGAAGCATGAAAAAGTAAACTCTCTTAATTGATTTTCTTTCTTCTAAAACTTAATGTCAATGTGGTAGATAAATTTCTGAAACACAATAAATCATTTGTTTTTCTTTCATTCATTTATTCATTTAATACTTATTGAGGGCGTAGAATTGTGTCAGGCAATGCACTAGGCTCTGAAAATACAGATGTAAATAAATGAGTTCCTGGTCTGGGATAGTTTGCACTGAGGAGGAGAGGGGAAAGGTATATTCATAAAAAAATGGCAATAACTGAGAAACAGTGACTGTTGCTGTGTTAGAGATATGTGTAAAGTGCTAGAGGGGCCCAGAGAAGATTGTGATTAACTCAGAGAGAATGGCCAGAACTGCAAACTCCTATAGAAAGGGTGAATGATAATGAAGTCCTTAGTTGCATTGATTGCTGATTCAAACAGCGATGGCAATAACTAGCTGTTCTTTCATAGAAAGCCAAATCTATACTGTTCCACATAAACAATCACAAGCAACCTTTTTTCAGAGAACTTTAGAGCAGCAATTGTAACAGTGCACTCCCCTTCACAATGCTTCTGAAATATTCTGAATATTTTTTATCATTCTTATTTAGCTATTACATGACAATGACAAGCTTTCAATCTAATACATGAATAAAGTGTCTCAGATGTAAGCACAGGTAAACCCACACACTGTATTTTAAAATATTTATCATGAAATCTGCAATTCAATAATGTTTTCGTCTTCAAAGGATTTGTAGTAAACAGCCCTGACAACTATCTCAATACTTGCAGATAACTACATGTAATTCAAATGGAGACCTAAAATTTCAAGAGCCCTGGGTGATACACATTTTAAAGCTTCACTGAACACAAAAAGCCAAGCTTTCTGTTTCCCAAAGTCTCTCTTCACAAGATTCTCAGGTTGTGTTTTTTTTTTTTTTTAATTCCTTAAATTCCTATTGCCTAGATAGACTTTAGAAATTTAAGCCCAATTCAGAAGAGGAGGAGGAACAAGCAATACCGTTGCTGATGTCAGATGGATCTTGGCTGAAAGCAGAGATACCAGAAAGATGTTTACCTGTTTTTGTTGACTGTGCAAAGACATTCGACTGTGTGGATAATAACAAATTGTGGATAACATTGCAAAGAATTGGAATTCCAGAATATCTAATTGTGCTCATATGAAACCTGTACATAGACCAAGAGGCAATCATTCAAACAGAGCAAGGGGATACTTTGTGGTTTAAAATCAGGAAAGCTGTGCATCAGGGTTGTATCATTTTGCTATACTTATTCAACAATTTATTTGCTGAGCAAATAATCTGAGAACTTGGACTATATGAAGAAGAACCCAGCATCAGGATTGGAGGAAGTCTTATTGACAATCTGTCATATAGGTTTGCTGTGAGTCAGGAATCGACTCCACGGCAATGGGTTTGGTTTTTGGGTTTATAGGCAGATGACACAATCTTGCTTGCTGAAAGCGAAGAGGAGTTGAAGCACTTACTGATGAAGATCAAAGACTACGGCCTTCGGCATGAATTACACCTCAACGTCAAGAAAACAAAACTCCTGACAACTGGACCAATAAGCAACTTTCACGATAAACAGTGAAAACGTTTAAGTTGTCAAGGATTTCATTTTACTTGGATCCATAGTCAACACCCATGGAAGCAGCAGTCTGGAAATCAAATGACATACTACATTAGGCAAATCTGCTGCAGAAGATTTGTGTAAAAGTGTTAAAAAGCAAAAATGTCACTTTGAGGACTAAGGTGCACCTCATCCAAGCCATGGCATTTTCAGTCACCTCATATGCATGTGAAAGCTGGCCAATGAATAAGGAAGACAGAAGAAGAATTGGTGCCTTTGAATTATGGTGTTGGAGAAGAATATTAACTATACCATGGACTGCCAGAAGAATGAACAAATCTGTCCTGGAAGAAGTACAACCGGAATGCTCCTTAGAAGTGAGGATGGTGAGACTTTATCTCATGTACTTTGGACATGTTTTCAGGAAGAACCAGTCCCTGGAGAATGACATCATGCTTGGTAAAGTAGAGAGTCGACAGAAAATAGGAAGACCCTCAAAGAGATGGATTGACACAGTGGCTGCAACAATGGGCTCAAACCCAGCAAAAATTGTGAGGATGGCCCAGTACTGAGCAGTGTTTTGTTCTCTTGTGCATAAGGTCCCTGTGAGTTGAAACTGACTCAATGGCATCTAACAATAAGAACAACAGGTAGACTCCATTTTCTGGAATGATCACTGAACAGTTTAGGAAATGATAGAAGAGTGAATATCTTCTTGATTTCTTCCTTTTGAAACATTTTTCATTGTTTTGTGTCCCCAATTAGGTATGATAATGAGAATATTTATTTTAGGTAATAATAACAGAGTACTGGCATACTTTGGAGATATTGTGGGTTTGGTTCCAGACCACTGCAATAAAGCGAATATTGCAATAAAGTGAGTCACACGAATTTTTTGGTTTCCCAGTGCATATAAAAGTTACGCTTACAGTATACTGTAGTCTATTAAGTGTGCAATAGCATTATGTCTAAAAAAATGTATATACCTTAATTAAAATACTTCATTGCTAAAAAATGCTATCATCTGAGCCTTCAGCAATTCATAACCTTTTTGCTGGTGGAGAGTCTTGCCTCAGTGTTGAAGGCTGCTGACTGATCAGGGTGGGGGTTGCTGAAGATTGGGGTGGCTGTGGCAATTTCTTAATATAAGACAACAATGAAGTTTGCTGCATCGATTGACACTCCCTTTCAGGAAAGATTTCTCTGTAGCATGCAATGCTGTTTGATAGTGTTTTACTCACAGTAGAATTTCTTTCAAAATTGGAGTTAATCCTCTCAAACCCTGCTGTTGCTTTATCAACTAAGTTTATGTAGTACTCTAAATCCTTTGTTGTCATTTCAACAATGTTCCAGCATCTTCACCAAGAATGTGTTCCATCTCAACCATAAGAAACAACTCCTTATCCATTAAATTTTTATCAGGAGATTGCAGCAATTCAGTAACATCTTCAGGCTCCATTTCTAATTCTAGTTCTCTTGCTATTTCTACCATATCTGCAGTTACTTCCTCCGCTGAAGTCATCTGTGAGGGTTGGAGTCAGCTTCTCCCAAACTCCTGTTAATGTTGATATTTTGACCTCCTTCCATGAATCACAAATGTTCTTAATGGCATCTAGAATGGTGAATCCTTTCTAGAAGGTTTTCAATTTACTTTGCCCAGATCCATCAGAGTAATTACTATCTATGGCAGCTATAGCCTTACAAAATCTATTTCTCCAATAATAAGACTAGAAATTTGAAACTACCCCTTGATCTATGGGCTACCCATGAAAGCAGTATTAATTTCCTTGTACATCTCCATCAGAGCTCTTGGGTGAACAGGTGCTTTGTCAATGAGCAGTAATATTTTGAAAGGAATCTTTTTTTCTGCGCAGTAGGTCTCAACAGTGGGCTTAAAATATTTAGTAAACCGTGTTGTAAACAGATGTGCTGTCATCCAGGCTTTGTTGCTTCATTTATAGAGCACAGGCAGAGTAGATTTAGCATAATTCTTAAGGGCCCTAGGATTTTTGGAATGGTAAATGAGCATTGGCTTCAACCTGAAGTCACTAGCTGCATTAGCCCCTAACAAGAAATCCAGCCAGTCCTTTGAAGTTTTGAAGCCAGGAATTGACTTCTCTTCTCTAGCTATGAAAGTGCTAGATAGCATCTTTTTCCAATATAAGGCTGTTTTGTCTACATTGAAAATCTGTTGTTTAGTGTAGCCACCTTCATCATTACTCTAGGTAGATCTGCTTGCTGTAGCTTCTACATCAGCACTTGCTGTTTCACTTTGCATTTTTATGTCATGGAGACGGCTTCTTCTTGTAAACTTCATGAACAAACCTCTGTAGCTTAAAACTTTTCTTCTGCAGCTTCCTCTTCTCCTTCCTGCCTTCATAGAATTGAAGAGAGTTAGGGCCTTGCTCTGGCTTAGGCTTTGGCCTAAGGGAATGTTGTGGCTGGTCTGATCTCTCCATATCAGCCACAAGGCTATTTTGCTTTCTTATCATTCATGTGTTCACTGGAGTAGCACTTTTAATTTCCTTCAAGAACTTTTGCTTTGCGTTCACAACTTAGCTAACTATTTGGTGCAAGAGGCCTAGCTTTCAGCCAATGCCAGCTTTTGACATGCCTTCCTCATTAAGCTTAATCATTTCTAGCTTTTGATTTAAAGTGAGAGATGTGCAACTTCCATTTACTTGAACATTTAGAAGACATTGTAGGGTTATTAATTGGACTGATTTCACCATCATCGTGTCTCAGGGAATAGGGAGGCCTGAGGAGAAAGAGAGGGATGGGGGAATGGCCAGTTGGTGGAGCAGTCAGAACACACACAACAGTTATTGATTAAGTTTGCCATCTTATATGCATGCAGTTCATGGCGCCCCAAAACAATTACAATATTAACATCAAAGATCACTGATCACTGATGACCATAACAGTTATAATAATAATGAAAATGTTTGCAATACTGTGAGAATTAACAAAATGTGACACAGAGACATGAAGTGAGCGCATGCTGTTGGAAAAATGGTGCCGATAGACTTGCCTGATGCAGGATTGCCACAAGACTTCAATTTGTAAAAACTGCAGTATCTTCAAATCACAATACAGCGAAACACAATAAACCAGGTATGCTCCTATCTGGAAAACTTTTGTTATTAGTTGCTGTGGATCGATTTTGACTCATGGTGACCCCATGTGTTGCAGACAGGGGCAGACTATCCAATAGGCAAGGTAAGTATTATGGTGTTTACCTTGCTTAGCAGATCATCTATAGTGAACAATTTCACATTTTTTTACCAGGTCAAAAATTCTGTTTCTAGGTATAGATACAGATAGTATTTGTATCTCTCCCAATCCCATAGCACCTTCCTATAGAATCAAAGCCTCTTTTCCAATTTACAGTCCCTGACAGGAATGGATTACACAGTAAGTAAGGTGTGGGGTGAAGCCCATGTGAAATTGTTCACTACAGATTAGTAAGTAAGCACAAGTAAGCCCATGCTTACTTCGCTTACTGGGTAATCCACCCGTGATTACAGAGTAGAACTGCTCCATAGGGTTTGGTTTTCTTGTCTGTAATCTTAACAGAAGCAGATCACCAGGGTTTTTCTTCCACAGTACTACCGGGTGGGCTCAAACCACTAACCTTTTGGTTAGTAGTCGAGTGCAAACTGTTTGCACCACCAGGGACCTGAAAAACTTGGACCACAGTAAAAACCCTGAAAAGATACAATCACAAGAAGTAATAACAAAAATCAAGCGTTATCAATATAGCAGCAATAAGATAAACACAAAAGTGAAAATCTCTGTTTTCAAAGGTTAGGCAAGTCAGGTTGACAAAATGATCCAAAAAGGCAGTTGCTTATCTGTCTAATTTTCTCTCTGCTAATGAATAATTTCCCCTATCCTCTCAGTCCATAAAAAAAATTATAAAACCAAATGAAGCAAAATATAAAACAATATCCTAGGGAGATGCTGGGATAGCTATATTTTATTGAATTTTATTAAAAATGAATATATTATTAACTGAAAATACAGTCTTTAAAACTTTCTTAAAAATACACAAAGTCCTAATCTCTATCATTGTCCAGGGATGTAAGAAGTGCAGTAAGGATATTATGGTCACTCTTTCTTAGATAGAGGAGTCTCTGGGTGGTGTCAACTGTTAACATGCTCAGCTACCAAATGATAGTTTGGAGATTCATGCCCACCCAGAGGTGCCTCAGAAGAAAGGCCTGGAGATCTACTTCCAAAAAACTAGCCACTGAAAACCCTTCGGAGCACAGCTCTGCTCTGACGCACATGGGGTCACCATGAGTCAGAGTCGACTGGACAGCAGCTGGTTTTTCTTAGAACTCTTTTGGAAACGCTACCTAGTTAATGAACTAATTTTTTCCACAATCTTCTTGTCTCCCAACAAGAAGATATCTTAAGGACATAAAAAAAAAAATCTAACTTCTGTGTCATGAAGATTTGGCAGTAAAAAACAGGCCTCTTCAGGGATCATCACATAATCGGCGCTGGTACAAGTGGGCACATTCAATGGGAAACCAAAATGCACCAATGTACAATAAATGCTGTGAGCAGTGTAGCATATATTCCAGCAGCCACATCCAATATTTCAACAGTTGTCTATTGCTCATGGGTATGATTTTTAACAGTAGGGTGGTTCTAACACCTCCCAGACCATGCTGGGAATAAAGGTAAAGTAGTAGGTAGCAACCAGCTAACAATTTATTGTAACCCACTATTAGTTCACAAAAACTCCTAAATAAAAATTCTCCTAGTTTTTACTCAGCTTGATTCAATGGAAATCTCAAGAATTAGTCAAACTTCAGTGAACTTTGACTCTCTTAAAGTCTCTTCAAAATTGTATGCATATCTATATATCCACATTTTTCTAAGAACCAAACAGCTTTAATT
The DNA here is from genome assembly GCA_030035585.1 of Dugong dugon. NCBI lineage: Eukaryota > Metazoa > Chordata > Mammalia > Sirenia > Dugongidae > Dugong > Dugong dugon. The sequence goes on from CM057465.1 coordinate 95,017,885, forward strand.
ATATTCTCTGCTATCAAAAAATCAGGGCTGGAAAGCCTAACTAGGCTGTGTAAAAATAGGCAGGGTACTGTGGTATGAATTATAGACAATGAGAGGAAGCTTACCTTTCTGACAAAGTAGACTACAGGCCCATCCCAGCCAAACCACAGCAACAACAACTAGAATGACAGTAGCAGTAGCAAAATGGTATTTTAGCCTCTGGTGGCTACAGTCCTAAGAAGGCAGTAGAGGTATTTTGTTAGAACCATTTCAATGTGACTTCGTCTCACATAGTTTGGACATGTTAACAGGAGGGACCAGTCGCTGGGGAAGGATATCATGCTTGGTAAAGTAGAGGGTCAGCGAAAAAGAGAAAGACCTTCAATGAGATGGATTGACACAGTGGCTGCAACAATGGGTTCAATCATAACAGTGATTGTGAGGATGGCACAGGACCGGGAAGTGTTTTGTTCTGCTGTACATAAGGTGGCTATAAGTCAGAAAAACTTGATGGCACCTAACAACAACACTTCAATGTCTTAGAAAGCGTGTTGGAGAGTGCAGTGAAGGGGCACTTCCACAGAACCACTGGGAAGTGGTAGGAGAGGTTGAACATTTTCTCCAATGTAGTCCCTTCCTCTGGATTCTTTGCACAGAGAGGTCCACAGTCATCCTCCTAAACACAGACATTACTTGGTCCTCTATTGCTTTCAAGAATGGGGTCATGTGCTACTGAAAATACTATGAAAATAGATGAAGAAACATTAGAAGTTGTCATAAAGAAAACAGGAAAATTCCAACCAAAGATTAATGAGGCTATTGAGATAAGCTTTCTGAAGAAGAAAGATATTACAGAAGAAGAATATTTAATAAATCTCAAATCAGTCATAAATCCACATCTATCTGACTGCCACATGAATCAGTTATGATTTAAGGCTCATTCTTTAAATTCCATGCTACACATAGGATTATGCAATTCACACATTTTGTTTTGGTTCTAACATTTTGGTGACATCTTATTGTGGTATTATATACATAGCAAAGAATACTGAATATAGTACCATGGACTGCCAGAAGAAAGAACACATCTGTCTTAGAAGAAGTTCAGCCAGAATGCCCCTTAGAAGCGAGGATGGCAAGACTTAGTCTCATTTACTTTCAGCATGTTGTCATTAAGGGACCTGTCCCTGGAGAAGGACATCATGCTTTGTAAAGTAGAATGTGAGGGAAAAAGAGGAAGACCCTCAAAGAGATGGATTGACACAGTGGCTGCAACAATGGGCTCAAACACAGCAGAAATTGTGAGAATGGCACAGGACCAGGTAACGTATTGTTGTTATACATACAATCTCTATGAGCTGGCATTAACACAGGTAGCTCCGGTTAAATGGGTTTACTTTCTGCTGTGATGCTAATGTGCTAATGCCGCATGAAAAATGTCATGGCAACAGATAAATGGATTGTTTAGCTCAGTATCCATTCTGTTTCTTTTTTTTAAAAAAATAGTTTTATTCTATTCCATTTCCTTTTTCCTGACATTTCAAATCCTAAACTTCATCATAACAATCTATTATGGATTAAAATTTCATTACCTTATGCAGACATGCTTTAAGAATGTTTGTACTTTCAAATTGTATTATATTTGAAATAAAGCATTCCACCATTTCGCTGTGGGCATAGAAAAGTATTCTCCATCCCCTTTCTGAATCAAAATTTCTCCTTCACCAAATTTACACTCTGATCAATTCAATGTCTTTGTTCAAATGCTTTTCTGTCATTTACCTTTCCAGTCTGATATGTCCAAATCATAGTGTATGGTTGGTGGAAGTCTATCCTTTCTCTTGATCACTTTAGTTGTGTTCTTAGCATCATGCAGGTTGGTTCTGCCTGTCTTGAGATATAACACACAAAAATAAAAGTAATACATATAATGACATACCCTGGTCTTATACATGTATTTTGTTATCACTTCCCTTTTCTGACACTTTTTGCCCATAATTTTGTTGACTTTTTTTTTTTTTTTAACTATGCTTGTGCCATTCGACTTCAAGGTTTTCCATAAAACACAACTCTTTTATCAGCCTGTAACACAGAAAATACTGCCAGGTTTTATAGCCAAGGATACGTATAGCTTTGGAAGTCAATATACTTTGTTTCTCTCTATTGTAATTTTGCCCAGACCTTCTTCTTTTCATGAGTTCTTTAAATTTTCATTGAGAAATATCAGTATCATGAAGACACCAAGGAAGACGGTGCCATGGTACATAAGTTAACCTGACCTGAAGTGGTTTCCTGAAAGTGTATTTATATATGTCCAATATGTTTAGTGTAAATAGATTCTTTCTAAATGAATTTTCATCTTTTCTTCATTAAATTTATTTCATAACAGGACTGACTTCCTAACTTGAGACTGACTCTCTATGTATTAAGAAATCTTTTCATGTTGTCTTATTTGGTCAAGTGGGCCAATAAAACCATCAATGAGACCAATGCAACATGCCAAATGGGTTGTTGAGTATTAATCAAAATCCAAAAGCTTTCTTAAGATCCTGAACTTTTAAATTTACTGTGAAACTGTGTTTCACAGTTCCTGTGTTCTCATGAGAATGCACTTGTCATGAGAATAAGCTATTGCCAGTCTTCATCAGTCATACTGGCCATTTCTTCTTTACATCATTCATTGTTTCCAGGTGTTACTGGCTCCCTTCTTTTCTAACTTCTGAACAGTAAATAATGCCTTTGCAACAGGGAAAAAGCACTGCAGTGGTACTTTTCAAGAGATTGGAACTCCTATAAGTTACTCTTACACTGAATTCAATCTTAGGACCCAATCATTGATTCCATGTGTAGCAGGTAGAATGCACTGCTATGAGCAGTTCAGTATCACAGGGCAGCAGTTTCTGCTTCTTAGCTGTTTGTACTGCTTTTGTTATCATGAAGAATGCATAGTAGTGGTAATTATTGTGAGATTAAAATTTTTAAATTTTTATTTATTTAACCTGTAAGTACTGCTTTTGCAGTAATGAGGAATGCATTGTAGTGGTAATTTTCCCAAGATAAAAAATCCCTTGGCTTTATGTATCTGGCCTGTAAGTACTGCTTTTGCAGTAAAGAAGAACGCATTGTACCATATTTTGAGAAGTTTCATGAAAAATAATAAAAAGGTTAAGAAGAAGGAGACTAGAATAAAATGTATGAGGAGTCATCACCAAGTGCCTTCATGTTTTACCTCATGTTTTGCAACTTTTCAAGAAGTAAAATAAAAAAATAAAAATAAAATGATTTTATCTTTGACTCACATAGGCAGGATTTATGTCATCCAGGGTCCCCTGGGACATATATGATCCCAGATAATGGGCATCAAAATCCATAACTCATAAAAATTCTGAATTGGTCCTTTAATCAGCATGCTTTCATTAGGGAAAATACATAGTGTCGTCAAAAAATTCAAAGAAGAAAAGAATTGGGTCTTGAAAGGGCTAGTCATGACTCATTTTCAGATTCTCTTTTTTTTTAATAAAATGAAAAACAAGTAATCTCTGTGTCTCTATGATGAGTACTTGAATAATTTTCACACTTTGTCATGAGTCTGCCATGAATCACCAACACTTGGCAGGTTTGGTTCCCCAGGATTCTACATCATGATGACATGAAGCCAAAGCATTATCAGAAAAAAGCCATGGAAATGGGTCAGGATTCTAGTTTATCTTTCTGAAGCTATTTTTCCCTAACTCTTATAAACCTGGCTAGAGACTGAGTGATAGTCTTGGGCATAGATGATCAGGAACCTGGAGACTCCATTCTGATGTTTTCTCTATGCACTTCCCGTATTTATGGTATGTTTTGCCACAGTGAGAATTAATAATTTCCTCCTTTAAAAGGAGCTATCATTTTGGTAAAAGTAATATTGCATTTGGAGGTTTTCCATGAGATTCAAAGTTTTTATTTATTTATTTTTGGGAGAGGGTCCTAGGTTTATTAAAAGTTTGGTGGGGGTGAGTAGAGAGAAGGCTTAAGAACAACACATTCAGCCTATAGCAGGCAATATGCCATTACTCCTACCACCCCCCTCCCCAATTCAAATTCAAGCAAAGCCTTACAGGGTGTGGGATACCCTCCCTCATGCTAGGTGAGCTTATTAATTAATTAGTTTTGTCTTTGGGACCACCATATGCTCTAAATACTCACATGCCTTTTTAGTGGCCATACTCATGACCCCCACTGCCTTTAGACCTGCCTTCAACTATGCAGTGCCCCATGCTCACAGATAATTCTGGATACCCGTCTTATCCTCAATCTCTGCTCTCTTCTTGACAACAGATAGCTATCTAAGGAATTATTCTATGTAAGGATGTGTGACTTAGTTCAGATGTGATATTAATACTAATATTATTATATACTAAATGCATTACATGCTAGGCTCATGCTAAGCAAGTAGTGTGCATTACATTATTTATTTTAACAAGGGTCTTCTTTACACAATGTTCACCCTAAAGGAGTGAGGCACTGCAAAGACAGGCATTTCAGGTACTGTGAAAGGCTGGTGGAGATTAGTTGGAGGCATCATTCAATAGATCTTTTACATATTATGTGTGAAGTCCCAAGTACATAGGAACTTTTGCTGTTCTTCAAACCACATACGTACAAATAATATAAGAGAAGGCTTTGCTTTTGCTTTTTTACCTTCCCACAGATGAGGCATGGAAGACACCAGAAACATAGGTGACCAGCCAGCAGCATACTAAGTTCTCAGTGAAGCTATTCATAAAAAGCAAAGTTCTAGAAATATTATTCATAAAAAATAAGAAAACATATAGTTTTCTTTTTCTAGATTATAAAAGAATACCCTAATTGTCTTATGATTTAAAAATCAGAATATGTAGTATACAAATAAAGTCAAGAATCAAATTACTGCATTCTAGAAACTTATGATGAATGTTTTATAAAGATAATCAAAAACAATCATCCAGGAAAATCTTTAATCTAAGGTATTTTTGGCTTCCAAAGTATATTATTTTCCTCTGGTTATGTTAATTAAGAAAGATTACATTTAATCATACAAAATAAGATATTTTGGATCCCATTAACTTGTATTTCAAGCTTGCCTCAAGCACTAAAGAGAAAAAATATCCTAAGCTTTGATTATGAAGAGAATTATACAACCCCAAACCCACAATATGTGCAGTGGTTACATCTTTGTTAAACACACTTTGGACAATCTGTGCTACAGTCAGGTAGTTGCACTTATCTAAGGAGATATTAGGATGGTTGTTGTTGGCTGCCTGCTAGTCAGCTCTGACTTATGGTGACCCCATGTACAATAGAACAAAATGTTGCCCAGTTCTGCACCATCTTTATAATCGTTGGTATGCTGGAGTCCATTGTTTTGGTCCCTGGGTATTTTGAGCGTTTTCCAACCTAGGGGAGCCCTGGTGGCACAGTGGTTAAGCATTCAGATGCTAACTGAAAGATTTGAACCCACCAGCCGCTCCACGTGAGAAAGATGTGGCAGTCTGCTTCTGTAAAGACTTACAGGCTTGGACACCCTATGGGGCAGTTCTGCTCTGTCCTATCGGGTCATATGAGTGGGAATCAACTGGATGGCAATGGGCTTAATGTTTGGTTTCCAATCTAGGAGCTCCTCTTCCAGCACAATATTGAAAAGTATTGTGTTGTGATCCATAGGATCCATTGGTTAAATTTTGGAAGTAGATCACTAATCTGTCTTCCTAGTCTGTCTTAGTCTGGAAGCTCTACTGAAACCTGTCCACCATGGGTGACTCTGATGGTATTTGAAATACTAGTGTCATAGCTTCCAGCATCATAGCAGCATATAAGCCACTATGGCAATCTGACAGATGTTGGATTTGACGATATAGGAGATTAAAATTGAGAACACTGTCTTTTCAACTAAGTGAAAAAAATAATAAACATCCAAAAATTTACTTGCGGCACTATGCCACCAGTGAGTATTATCTTTTAGCCCCAGGTATATGCAGAACTGTTTACAACAGTTCATGCAAATGGTCTTCTGTCATATATTTCATGACATTTTATTTATAGCCTCTTTATATATATGCATGAACTTAGGCTCAAAAGAGTGATTATGTTTGAAACAAGAAGTAATATAGTTGAGAGCTGTAGTCAGATAGACCTGAGCTCAGATCCTGACTCCGCAGCTTATCAATCATGTAACTTTCATCAGTTGTTTTACTTTTTAAGTTTGTTTTTTCAGCTGTAAAACAATTATCTCATAGAGATATTGTGAGTATTAAATAAAAAAAATATAGGTTAACTGCTTAGCTCAGCACCAGGCATGTAGTAAATGCTTAATAAATGATAGCCATTCTTCTTATATTTTTTTCAAAATCACATGAAAATATGTATGGCCAAATTGGAATAGAATTTAAGTGACCTGTGTAGGTAATCAGCCCTGAGGAGGAAGAGAGGCTCCATGTAAGGCCCTCCTGTCAATCACAAATGAGGTCAGGTTTCCTAGCATAACTAGTCTTGTTTCCTTACAGAGACATTTCCCATCATGAAATAAAGTTTCAGGCTTATATACACAGTTTCATTTTGGTGGTTGTACAAGGTCTATGAATTTAAGAACAGTTTTTCATTTTATTTTGTTTTTGTTTTTTGCTCTAATTTGTTTTCCTGTTCCTTGACTCATTTTAACTTTCAAGTGGTTTAATATTTGTAAAATGTGTTTGTTCATTTAAAAACTGAAGCATACCCTTAGCAAGTTTATTCATAAGCGTATTGTTCACGGAGTGTTTATCCTAACCAAATATTGCTTTTCAATTTGTTGCCAGAATCTATTCTCTTTAGGGTTTGTTTATGTGACATGGGGATTCTCAGCACTATTTTCACTGAAGCTACCAGATTACAGCCATACTGACTTCTTGACTTTCTCTATTAATGTACAGATTCAGAAAACTTATTTTAAAAAACCCTTAAAAATTTACTGACCATCTACTATACGCCAGGCACAGTATAAGATCTATGATACCAAAATGAAAAATTAAAACTAAAACACCTCATAGTCTTATTTGGAGGGAACATAAAATATACAATTAATGTTGGAATAAATCAGATATTTGAATTATCTGGATAATTCACATATTGCAGTATTCTGGAAAGAGCAAAAACCCATTGGCGTCCGGTTGATTCCGACTCATAGCAACCATATAAGACAGAGTAGAACTGCCCCATAGAGTTTCCAAGGAGTGGCTGGTGAATTCCAACTGCTGACCTTTTGGTTAACAACCTGAACTCTTAGCTACTGTGTAACCAGGGCTCCAAATACTTTGGGAGGGCTGTCCTCTTTCCACTTCTCTTTAATACTATTTCCTTCCCCTTCAGTTAAAAACTGGTTGACAAACTCTTTGAAATCTGAACATTGATCATTTGCACTGTTTGATGTATTGACCAGTTTATAAGTAGTTTCTGAGTGGTTTTTGCTGAAGCACTGTGAGTCTCAGAACTCTGGGAATCTGAAAATAGGGGTAGAGTTCATAGTCAGGAAACCAAGCCACCATGCTACCAGATCATTCATTTAGAAGAAAACACCCAGTATCATTCAACTAGTAATTTTGTGTAAAAGCTGTTGTGACTTCTTGCAGAGGTTCGGAATCAAGGAGGACTAACTTGGTTCATGGCCCCAGGGCAAAATTATGAAGAGATGCCGAGGATGCTAGGTAGAAAGGTATTCTCTTAAGTCTGACTTCTGTAGCAACTCATAGCGCTATTGTGAGTTTTGGTGGTTCCAGAAGGTTGCCAAGGAAACTCCTAAATATTTCACCAGCCTGTGCCTTTTTATTACCATTATTTAAGAATCTTAGTATCACTCCTGAAGACTAATGAAGTTGCCTTCTAATAAATCTGTTGGCCTTTGGTTTTGCCCATCTAGCCTGTCCTCTATGCAGATTGCCTTATTGAACATGTAAATCTGACTATTTCCTCCTCTTCTAAACACATGAGTGCTCCCCACACCCACCCACCCCCACCCCCCACCTCACCCCGGCCTTAAAGGGTGAGACTTAGAGTAGTTAACAACTTCTACAGCTGGGGCACTCAGTAATCAAAACAGAAACTTGCTACAATGTGGGTATAGTATTATGAGGTCCCCTGATGGGCTGAGAACTAACCTTTTAATTTCTGGATTTGGGGGAGGTGGGGAAAAAGTGGGAGGCAATGAGGTTATTTGAGCAGTAGGGAGTTATTATGTAGCCCTGGTGGCACAGTGGCTAAGAGCTTGACTGCTAACTAAAGGGTCAGCAGTTTGAATCCAGCCAGTGCTCCTTGGAAACCCTATGGGACAGTTCTACTCTGTCCTATAGGGTTGCTGTGATTCGGAATTGACTTGACCACAATGGGTTTGGTTTTGGGTTTTGGACAGCTGCCATTTACCAACCAGTAAAAAAAATTTCAGTATTTGAAAAAGCTGTCAGCCATTCCAGTCAAGGGTTGATGGTCAGCCCTGCTTATACAAATCCTTGATCTGGCCCTGGTTACTTTCCCAGCCTCATTTGTCTCCATGACCAGTGGGCAGTGGTGCTTCTGTGACAGAATTCTCGCTTTACGTGTGGGAGACCCAGGTTCCATTCCCTGCCAATGCACCACATGTGCAGCCACCAGCCATCTGTCAATGGAGGCTTGCATGTTGCTCTGATGCTGAACAAGATTTCAGTGGAGCTTCCAGACTAACACAGTATAGAAAGAAAGGTCTGACAATCTTCTTCTGAAAAATCAGGGAATGAAAACCCTGTGGATCATAACAGTCCAATCCCTAACCGATCACGGGGATGGTGCAGGACCAGGCAGTGTTTCATTTTGTTGTGCATGGGGTCGCCATGAGTCGTGCTGACTTGGTGGCAGCTAACAACAACAATTTTCCACTCAGCAATTTTAAACAGCTTGTAGTTCCCAACACATCACACACTTCTCTTTCTTTGGGCCTTCCCCTCTTCTACCTGCTTTGACTCGCAAATCCTTATGTTCTTCTGAACCTTAGCTGTCATTTCCACGGAGTCTTCATCGCTTCTCTGGGCTGGGGAGAGGCCACTCTTCTCCACTTGCACGTGTGCACCTGTAACACTGTACCTCCATCTTGTGTTATCATGGAGGATCGTGGCCTTCTTCCTAGACTCTCTGCACACTTGGCTTCTGTATATCCAGTGAACCTCTTTTCTAAACCTCAAATGGAGACACTTTGTCTGGAATATTGGAATGGTTCCAGAAAATGAAGGAGCGTTTAATCCCTCTAAACTGTCAGGGATTATAATTATGGCAGAGATCTCAATATTATTCGGTTCATCACTACTTTGAAATTGAGGAATTTACCAGATCCAGTGCTAGATCATTTTATTTAATGCTTAAATAAGGAAGCACCTATTTTAAAAAATACTTTGACAGTGTTTTTTAATAACAGTAACAATAATTCTTTTATTTTCTTATGTATTTTATTTTATTCATTTAAAATATTATTCTGAAAAGGGGTCCATAGGCTTTCCCACACTGTCAAAAAAATCCATGGCATGAAAAAGATTAAGAACCTTTTTAGAGGATTAGAAGAAAGGTAAAAGATAACTATGTAGCTGCCCTCAAAAGGATAAGGGGATGATTGAAATTTGAATATAACCAGTGCACTATACCAGGCACAGAATGAGTGCTCGTTACATGTTTATTGGATGATGAATGAATACATGAATGCTGATTGGGGTCCTTTTTGGGATTCTGATGCCTGACTCCTTTAACTACCCCTACAAAGTTTGGCTGGTCACTACCCCTTTTGCCTACAAATGTAGCTACTGTCAGAAGACACTTTTCCATAAGTCTCATGTTTCTGCACATCTTGTGGGTAGAAGCACTGATTGCCGTTGTTCCAGACTATCTTTTCAAGGATGTTGACATAGTGAATATGCTTGAATGACAGATACAGTCTCTCCCTCTGTAGCAAAGGACAGGCCTGCTTACTGCCCATTATAAAAATCTCAGGTTCTCTAAGCTCAGGGTTCCTCTTTTGTAATGCAATCTACTACCAGGCCTTCTTTGCATCACTGTGTGGGAACTGGGTCTTAAAGAACGTGGGAACTGGGGCTTGAGGCACTGGCACTCAAAATGCTGACTTTCTATAGAGACTTCTGTGAGTAATATAGTTATTATTCTTTGACCCAGGAGTCTCTTGTATTCTGCCAGGTTGCAAGAAACTGTGGCAGGCTACTTGTTAGCTTACAAGTAGGGAAAAATATCAAACTTTTCTGTTTTTGACAGCTACAAAAGCCAGCCTGGATCTGAGGGTGCATCCAGTGAGGTGCTAGTTAATGTTTGATACTCTACTCCATATTGTAGCTTGTTTTTGTCAGTCTATGAAGGTGTAGAAGGTGTCCAGAATGATAACACTGCTGGATCCTCTAGTGGCAACAATAGATCATGCATCATGGAGATTAGCTCTTTAAAGAACTTACTCAGAGCACTTTGAAGTTGTCTAGAGAAGAAAATCTAAGTATACGGGTTCTTTTTTATTTGCACATAGCAGAGGGTTGTACATACTTAGTATTGTCAGTCATTATATTTCCTTATGCTTAGGGTGAAATTTTTAGCTGCTTTCCTGAAGCTATTGTATTGCAGAGATCAGTAGTTTTTGTTTGTATGTTTGTTTCTTCTGGTTATATCCAGTCATGTTATGTGCCAGGAACAATTCTAAGTACTGGAATAAATACATAAGGCATAATCCTTGTGCTTGCAGTACCATTTTTGAATCTGCATTTGTTGAGATGAACTTGCTAAGACTTCTTTTTTTTTTTTTTTTCCCTTATTGCATCTTGCCTTTCTTAGGTCTCTGGCTGCATGTCTCAGCACTTATAGAACGTACAAACTCAATACTCCAGAATACACATTCCCATTTTTAGTTTAAAAGGTAGGATTGCAATCTCCAGGGATAGGATTCAAGAACTTATATGCAAATTAAATCCGAGACAAGGCTTTAGTGGCACAATAATAAGACTAGGTGCTGCTCCCTGGACTTATCTTTGTTGTTTTTGTTTGTTTTATTCATATATCATATGTTTTCAGATAAGCCTGACTGCGATACGATGAGTGGAGGTTGGTTATATTCCCCTCTACAGCAGCATGTTCTTTCCATCTATTACAGGGACTCTGTTACTTCATCACTTTGTGTTGGAAGGGTCTTTCCAGTACCAACACAAGTTCTATTAGCTCCTTTAACTAGTCAGGCATTTTTAAACTTACAGTAGTCTTTGATATGCTTTAATTTACTCCATAGTTTAAAAGTGCAATTGCAAGCATAGTGACAGTTTCTAATGTTCAATTCTAGGCCATCATATTCAAGTTGGCTCCAACTCATGGTGACCCCAGGTACAATAAAAATATTTCCTGGTCCTGTGCCATCTTTACAATCATTGGTATGCTCTAATCCATTCTTGTGGCACTGTGTATTTTGAGTGCCTTCCAACCTAGGGGCCTCATCTTCCAGCACTATATCGAACAATATTCTGTTATGATCCATAGGGTTTTCACTGACTAATTTTCAGAAGTAGATTGCCAGGCCTTTCTTCCTAGTCTGTCTTAGTATGGAAGCTCTGCTGGAATCTGTCCCCTATGGGTTACCTTGCTGGTATTTGTAATACCAGTGGCATAGCTTCCAGCATCATAGCAACATGCAAACCACCAAAGTACAACAAACTGACAGACAGGTGGTGGATCATATTTATAGATGGTTGAAAACTGGACAAAGTAGAATATTTAAATCTTGCCTAATGTTCCCTGGGGAGAGATTTTTTTTTCACATACTGTGACCTGTAGTTAATGAATCTAATCTCCTCAGTTAGCCCAGGTTCATCCATCTGCTTTCGATGGTGGCAAGCTTATATTTAAACATTTCTCCTTTTCAAATGGGTCTACTCTTACAGCAATTAAACATTTTGGTGTTTTGAGTTTCAAATTCATATTACTTTCTCCTGTGAGAGCCCAGTGGAAGGGCAGCATTTACAGGCCGAAGATATTAGAGAAACTGGGAAACCAAAGTGTTCACATGATGTGCAAAAGGAGTATGACGTTCACACAGAACTCTTCAGCTTCATGGGCCTTTCCTTAAGTCCCCACGTTCCTGTCATTTATCCCAGTGTCTTGGAAATGCATCAGCCTTGGAAAGAAATTAAAGGCAAAGGAGAACTGTCAGATCTTAGAGGTCAGCTTGTGAAAGGACTGGAAAATTATCTCATGTTGACATTTTGATTCCCAAAGTATTACTTAACCAGCGTCTGATCTCTTGTTAGTCTCTGGCAAAACGCCATTAACCTATTTTCAAGATTTCTCAGGAGGTTACTTAACAACTCTACCCTTTCACTCAGAAAGGAATGATTATATACAGTAAGCTGCAGAGTAGTGGATTTATATAAGGAAGCTATATCTAGGAACAAAGAACTCCGGTAAGAATGTAAGAATATTGAAATTCTCTCTTTAGCCCACCCCTGTGTGCACGGGCACACACATACACACCATTTTTTTTAGTAATCTCCATCAGCAATTAGTTTAACTAGTAGTATCAACCAAGGGGACCATAACATAATTAAAATTTACATTGATATTGCAGAAAAAAATGTAGTCTGTTATTTTTTATATAACAACTCATAATAATTTTCTCTATTCATTATCCTTAAAAATGTGCTTTTATAGCTTTTTGCTTTTACAGTGTCATTGTACCATTGCAGATTACTCACTTATGGCTCATCCTCTTAACACACTGAGTGCAGCTTACTGTATTATTTAGGATTATTGTTAATTCTGCTTTCCATGCAGGCATATTGTGTCAGAATATTGGTATTAAAGTAAAAGACACAAAGAGCGGCACTTTGTTAACTACAGTTATTGAATAAAGAACTTAATAAAATAAAATTAGTGAAAACAAAGAAACCACCAAGGAGAGCTCAAGAAATATTTCTTTTTATTTATTTATTTATTTATTTATTTATTTTATTGTACTTCAGGTGAAAGCTTATAGAGCAAATAGTTTCTCATGAAATAGTAGTACACATGTTGTTCTATGACATAGGTTAACAACCCCACAACGTATTAAGCCTCTAAATTCTCAACCTTTTTTTTTTTTTTGATGAAAATTACAGATGGCCAAAGATACACCGTTTCAAAAATTTCTACATTCACAGTTCAGTGACATTGACTATGCTTTTCCAACTGTGCTGTTATTCTCACTTAAGATGAAGGCTTACAGAACAAAATAGTTTTTCATTTAGCAGTTACTACACATGTTGCCCTATGACAATGGTTAACAATCTCACAGCACATCAAGAATATCCTTACTCCACCTTGTGTTCCCTATCACCAGGGGCTTCCTTGTCCCCTTCTGTCTTCTGGACCTTGTCAGTGGACTATTGTACCTCTTTAGTCTCATTTGTTTATTTATTTTATTTTATTTTATTTAAACACCATTTCAAAACTTTTTACTTACACATTTAAGTGATATTGACTATGCTCTTCCAATTGTGCTGCCATTCTCGCCCAAGATGAAGTCTTACAGGACAAAACAGCCTCCCATTTAATAGTTACTACAAATGTTGCCCTATAGCAGTGGTCAACAATCTCACAATACATCGACAGTGTCCTTATTCAATTTGTGTTCCTTATCATCAGTTTCCTACTCTCCCTCTGCCTTCCGGCCCTTGTCACCGGACTCCTGTACCTCGTTAGTCCCATTTAGTTTTACTGGGCTGTCCATTCCCAGGCTTAACATCGAACCTCGAAGGTAACTTCACCTCTGAGCTGAAAGGGTGTCTGGGGGCCACACTCTTGAGGTTTCTCTAGTATTCTTTAGGCCAGTAAATCTGGTCTTCTTTTTTTTGGGAGTTAAAATTATGCTCTACATCCTTCTCCAGCTCTGCCCAGAACCCTCTGTTGTGATCCTGGTCAGAGGAGTCATTGGTGGTAGCCGGGCACCATCCAGCTGTACTGGACTCAGTCCCGTGGAGGCCTTGGTAGCTGTGGACCATTAGTCCTTCGGACTAATCTTTTCCTTGTATCCTGTTCTCTTCGTTCTCCCTTGTTCCCGAAGGGATGAGATCAGTGGAGTATCTTAGATGGCTGCTCATAGGCTTTTAAGACCCCAGACACTACTCACCAAGGTAGAATGTAGAGCATTATCTTTATAAGTAGTGTCATGCCAATTGAGCTAGATGTTCCCCGAGATCATGGTCCCCAGAGCCCTCTGTCCAACAACTCAGTCCCTCGGGGGGTTTGGATGTGTCTATAGGGCCTCCATGACCTTTCCTTGTGCAGGTTGTGTTAGTTTCCCCTGTACTATGTACTATCTCACCTCTCACCCAAGTTACCACTTACCTATTACCTATTTAGTATTCCCTCCCCACCATCCCTGGTAACCAACAAGGATTGTTGCATTTTGCATGTGAATTTTTTCATGGGTTTTTACAATAGAGGTCTCATACAATATTTGTCCTTTTGTGATTGACTTATTTCACTCAGCATGATGTCCTCCAGTTTCATCCATGTTATGAGATGGTTCACAGATTCACTGTTGTTCTTTCTCGTTGCATAGTACTCCATTGTGTGTATGTACCGTAGTTTGTGTATCCATTCATCTGTTGATGGACATCGAGGTTGTTTCCATCGTTTTGCTACTGTGAATAATGCTGCCATGAACATAGGTGTGCATATGTCTATTCGAGTGATGACTCTTATTTCTCTAGGATATATTCCTAGGAGTGGGATTGCTGGATCGAATGGTATGTCTATTTCTAGCTTTCTGAGGAAACGCCATATCATTTTCCAAAATGGTTGTATCATTTTGCATTCCCACCAGCAGTGTATAAGAGTTCCCGTCTCCCCGCAGCCCCTCCAACATTTGTTATTTCCAGTGTTTTTGATTCGTGCCAGTAATGCCGGGGTGAGATGGTATCTCATTGTGGTTTTAATTTGCATTTCTCTAATGGCTAGTGATCGCGAGCATTTCCTCATGTGTCTGTTGGCCATTTGAATGTCTTCCTTGGTGAAGTGTCTGTTCATTTCCTTTGCCCATTTTTTGATAGGATTGGTTGTCTTTTTGTTGTAGAGGTGTTGGATTTTCTTGTAGATTATGGAGATTAGACCTTTGTCTGACTTGTACTGTCCAAAAATTTTTTCCCAGTCTGTAGGTTCTCTTTTAACTCTTTTGGTGAAATCTTTTGAAGAGCATAGATGTTTGATTTTTAGAAGATCCCAATTATCTAGTTTATCTGTTGGGTTTTTTGTGTTGATGTTTATGGTTTGTATCTTGTTAATGCCATGTATTAAGGCCTGAAGTGTTGGTCCTATTTTTTCTTCTATGAATTTTATAGTTTGAGGCTTTATATTCAGGTCTTTGATCCATTTGGAAGTAGTTTTTGTATATGGTGTGAGGTATGGGTCCTGTTTCATTTTTCTACAAATGGATATCCAGTTTTGCCAGCACCATTTGTTAAAAAGACTGTCTTTTCCCCATTTGATGTATTTTGGGCCCTTGTCAAAAATCAGGTGACCGTAGGTGGATGGATTTACATCTGAGTTCTCAATTCTGTTCCATTGGTCAATGTCTCTGTTGTTGTACCAGTACCAGGCTGTTTTGAGTACTGTAGCTGTATAGTAGGTTCTCAAGTCAGGTAGTGTGAGTCCTCCAACTTTATTCTTCTTCTTCAGTAGTGCTTTACTGATTCAGGGTTTCTTCCCTTTCCATATAAAGTTAATAATTAGTTTTTCCATCTCTTTGAAGAATGTTGTTGGTATTTGGATCGGGATTGCATTGTATTTGTAGATTGCTTTAGGTAGAATTGCCATTTTCACAATGTTGAGTCTGCCTATCCATGAGCATGGTATGTTTTTCCATTTATGTAGATCCCTTTGGATTTCATGCAGCAGTGTTTTGTAGTTTTCTTTGTATAGGTCTTTTATATTCCTGGTCAGATTTATTCCTAAGTATTTTATCTTTTTAGGGGCTATTGAAAGTGGTATTGATTTCCTGATCTCCTTTTCATCGTTCTCTTTACTGATGTATAGGAATCCAACTGATTTTTGAATATTTATCTTGTATCCTGCTACTCTGCTGAATCTTTCTATTAGTTCCAGTAAATTTCTCGTGGAGTCTTTAGGGTTTTCTATGTATAGTATCATATCATCTGCAAACAGGGAGAGTTTAACTTCTTCATTACCAATTTGGATGCCCTTTATTTCTTTCTCTTGCCTTACTGCTCTAGCTAGAACTTCCAGCACAATGTTAAATAGGAGTGGTGATAAAGGGCATCCTTGTCTTGTTCCTGTTTTCAAGGGGAATGTTTTCAGCCTTTCTCCATTAAGAATGATGCTGGCTGTTGGTTTTGCATAGATGCCCTTTATTATGTTGAGAAATTTCCCTTCTATACCTATTTGATTGAGAGCTTTTATCAGGAATGGGTGTTGGACTTTGTCAAATGCCTTTTCTGCATCAATTGAGATGATCATGTTATTTTTTTCTTTCCTTTTATTTATGTGGTGGATTACGTTGATGGATTTTCTAATGTTAAACCATCGTTGCATACCTGGTATGAATCCTACTTGGTCGTGGTGTATTATTTTTTTGATATGATACTGAATTCTATTGGCTAGAATTTTGTTCAGAATTTTTGCATCTATATTCATGAGAGATATTGGTCTGTAATTTTCTTTTTTTGTGATGTCTTTGCCTGGTTTTGGTATCAGCGTTATGCTGGCTTCATAGAATGAATTTGGAAGTGTTGCTTCCTCTTCTATGCTCTGAATTAACTTGAGTAGAACTGGTACGAGCTCTTCTGTAAATGTTTTGTAAAATTCTCCAGTGAAGCCATCTGGGCCAGGGCTTTTTTTGGTTGGGAGTTTTTTTATTACCTTTTCAATCTCTTCTCTTGTTATGGGTCTGTTCAGATTTTCAATATCACTTTGTTGTATTTTGGGTAGGCTGTATGTTTCTAGAAATTTATCCATTTCCTCTAGGTTTTCAAATTTGTTGGAATATAGTTTTTCATAATATTCTGTTATAATCCTTTTTATTTCAGTTGGGTCTGTTGTAATGTCCCCCATTTCATTTCTTATTTGGGTTATTTGTGCCCTCTGCTGTTTTTCTTTTGTCAGTCTGGCCAGTGGTTTGTCGATTTTGTTGATTCTTTCAAAGAACCAACTTTTGGTTTTGTTGATTCTTTCTATTGTTTTTCTGTTCTCTATTTCATTGATTTCTTCTCTGATCTTTACTATTTCCTTTCTTCCGGTGGTTGTAGGCTTTTTTTGTTGTTCTCTTTCTATTTGTTTGAGTTCTGTAGTTAATGTTTTGATTTTGTCCCTTTCTTCTTTTTTGATATGTGCATCTATTGCTATAAATTGTCCTCTGAGGACTGCCTTTGCTGTGCCCCAAAGGTTTTGGTATGATGTGTTTTCATTTTCATTTGATTCTAGGAATTTTTTAATTCCATCTCTGATTTCTTCTATTACCCATTGATGTGTAAGCAGATTATTATTCAGTTTCCATGTGTTTGATTTTTTTTCCTTGCTCTTTCTAGTGTTAATTTCTACCTTGATGGCATTGTGGTCAGAGAAGATACTGTGAATTATCTCAGCATTTTGGATCTTGTTGAGGATTGCTCTGTGGCCTAAGATGTGGTCTATTCTGGAGAACGTTCCATGTGCATTGGAAAAGAACGTGTACTTTGCAGCGGTTGGATGGATTGTTCTATATATGTCTATGAGGTCCAGTTGGCTGATTGTGTCCTTTAGGTCTTCTGTATCTTTGCTGAGTTTCTTTTTAGTTGTTCTGTCCTTTAGTGAGCGTGGTGTGTTGAAGTCTCCTACTATTATTGTGGAACTGTCAATTTCTGTTTTCAGTGCTGTTAGAGTTTTTTTTATGTATTTTGGAGCCCTGTCATTGGGTGCATAGATATTTATTATGGTTATGTCTTCATGATGGATCATCCCCTTAATCATTATATAGTGTCCTTCTTTGTCTTTTATTGTAGATTTTGTTTTAAAGTCTATTTTATCTGAGATTAGAATTGCCACTCCTGCTCTTTTTTGATAGTTGTTAGCTTGATATATTTTTTTCCAACCTTTGATTTTTAATAAATTCACATCTTTGTTTCTAAGGTGTGTCTCTTGTAGACAGCAAATTGATGGATCCTGTTTTCTTATCCATTCTGCCACTCTCCATCTCTTTATGGGTGCATTGAGTCCATTTACGTTCAATGTAATTATTGATAGATGGAAGTTTGTTGCTGTCATTTTGTTGTGTTTTTTTTTTTGTGGTGCTGAAGTTTTCTTTGTTCTTCTTACTCTCTTCTGCTGAGTTACTTTTGTTTGTGGATTTTGTGTTCATTTCTTTTGTTTTTGTAACTTTTGTTTTTGTTGAGACTTTATGTTTTTCGTCTTTATTTTTATGAGTTGGTTTGTTAACTTTCTTTGTGGTTACCATGAATTTTACCCTTATCTTTATAATTTTGAAGCAGTCTACCATTACTTGTTATCGCCTTGCCTTCCTCTCCTTTAGAAGGTTCTATACCTATGCCGTTTGTTCCCTCTTTCATTGTTTTGATGTTGTTGTCATCCTTTGATTGATTTCTCTGATTCCCTGTTGTATATCTTTTGTTTTTGGAAAGTCCTCTGTAGTTCAGTTCCTAGAATGGTATCTGGTTCATGTGAACCTGCGTCCTAGGTCCTAGGTCCTGCCTGAGGGCTGAAGCTGTTTGTCCTCAGATTGAAGAACTCCCTTTAATAATTCTTGTAAGTTTGGTTTGACTTTTGCATATTCCTTTAGTTTCTGTTTATCTGGAAATGACCTAATTTCACCATCAAATTTGAATGAGAGTTTTGCAGGATATATTATTCTTGGCTGACAATTTTTTTCTTTCAAGGTTTTATATATGTCATCCCATTGCCTTCTTGCCTGCATGGTTTCTGCCGAATAATCTGAGCTTAGTCTTATTGTTTCTCCTCTGTATGTGACTTCTTGTTTTTCACAAGCTGCTCTCAGGATTCTTTGTTTGTCTTTAGTTTTATCGAGTGTGAATATGATATGTCTTGGTGATTTTCTTTTGGGGTCTCTTCTATATGGGGTTCGTTGAGCTTCTTGGATGGCCAGCTTTTCAGTTTTCATGATATTGGGAAAGTTTTCTGTCAGCAGTTCGTCAATGATCCTCTCTGTGTTTTCTGTTTTCTCCCCCTGTTCTGGTATGCCAATCACTCGTAAGTTTTTGCTTTTAATTGTGTCCCACATAAGTCAGGGTCTCTTCATTTTTCTTTGTTCTTTTTTCTGAGTTTTCCTGAAACAGAGTTGTATCCAAGTGTTTGTCTTCAGTTCCACTGATCCTGTCTTCCATGGTTTCAAATCTACTTCTCAGCCCTTCTATGACACCGTCCATTTCTGAAATCTTGTTGTTTATCTTTTGGATTTCTATTTGTTGTTTTTGTATAATTTCGAGTTGTGAATTTATTTTGGCATTTTGTTCCTGCATCATCTTCCTGAATTCTTCCAATTTTTTGTCTGTATTTTCCATAAATTTGTCTATTTTTTCCTCATGTTTGTCAGCTTTTTGCCTCAGTTCTTGGAAAATTCTGAGTATTAGTGATTTGAGTTCCGTATCAGGTACTTCTAGTGCATTTTCTTCCACAGGAGAGTTATCTGGTGTTTTAATTTGGACGCCTATTGGAGCCATGTTGTCTTGTTTTTGTAAATGTTTTGATATTGTTTGCTGTTTTCAGGGCATTCAGTAGACATTTCTCTCGTTTATTGATTGTAGTTTTTTTTTTTTTTTTTGTTTCATTCTTGTGGTACAGCTGGGCAGATCTAGCTGAGGAGGAGCCACTAGGACGGGTTGCTTGTGGCACTCACCGCAGCCACCAGGACGGTCCGTAGTCAGTGCTGGGCAGGTTCCAATAGGGCGTGCCTGCACCGCTTGGTGGTGTGATGTCTAGTGCACGGTGCAGGTAGGTAGGGTGCAGCGGGAAGATGGTTATGTGTGAAGCTAAGCTGGATATGGGAGAGAGGAGAGAGGAGGAGGAGCAAAATGCGTACAAACATAAAAGAATGCTAGGGGAGCTTGTCGTTGGAATGTACAGATGAGAGACTATGGGATGGAGGAAACCAGAAGGGGGAAGAGAAAGAAAAGGAAAGAATGACCAAATAAAAATCAGAAAAGTTAAAGAACTGCAAAGTTCCCAGGGATCCCACCAATGCAGCTATGAGGTCTGGGGGAGTCGGTCTCAATTTTCACAGCTCAGCCTGGCCAGAAGGTACAGAGGCATACATCGCCTGCTATTCAGGGATCAGAAAGAGAAGGAAGAGATAGAGAGATGAGAAATTAAGCAATGAAGAAAGACAAAAGGGAAAAAGAGGTAAAAGATGACAAAACTAATCAAAATAGGAAGAAAAATAAAATTGAAAAAAAAAAAAAAGGGCAACACCAGCAGTCAGTGCCTACAAATGGGACCCAGAGAGCCCCCACTCAGGGGCGCGAATTCCAAGAAGCTGGTAGTCTTGGGGTTAAGAGACTGTGGCCACGGGAAGCAGAGGGGCGAACGAACAAAGGCCCCGGGATCCCACCCGTGCAGGAGCCCAAACCTAGAAATAGCCACACGCCCGAACGCAGCCCTACAGCCCCGCAGGAGAGAGCAGAGACGGCACTCGGAACCAGGCACCCAGGCAAAAGGAGGGGGAGGCGGCAGAAAAAGGTTTGCTAGCTGCCAGCAAACGGCTCCCAGAAAACCGCCAGCCCAGGCGCATGGAATCCAAGCACCGGCGCCCCCCCAGCCCAGGGACCCTGGCCACGGAAAGCAGGGGATCCCCAGCTGAGGCGGAGAGGGGTGGTGGTGGGAGAGCGCGCACCGCAGTTTACCGGTCGTTCTGTCTCCGACCAGTTGCTCTGCAAGGCTGCTCTCCCGTTCGCTGGTCTCCGATAGGAATCCAAGATGGTGGATCCGCGCTGCGTTAGCTGGTAAGGAATCTCTGCCTGAGTCTCTCCTCGCTCTCCGTTCTCTTTTAGTATCCTCACTCCGTTTGGTGTTTGGCTGAGTTCTTTCTCTCTTCATTTGGTGTTCTAGGGTTTCAGGATTGTTGATTCTCTGTTAGGCTTAGTTTTTCGGATCTTTGCTGTGGAGGGACGGCGTGGTGTTTCTGCCTAGAGCGCCATCTTGCCCCTCCCTCTCAAGAAATATTTCTTTACTGATAGCTTTTATTGTCTTGATAAAATGCCTTATACTTTGCATAAGCTCCATTTGTGGTTGTCTGTCTTAGGACATAGGAAAACTCTGAAAACGTGGAATGGAGAAAGGAAATGACTAATTTCTGTGCATTAGAATGAAAAAAAAAACAGTTGTCGTCAAGTCAATTCTGATTCACAGTGACCCATGTGTGTCAGAGTAAAATTACGTTCCATAGGGTTTTGAATGGCTGTTTTTTCAGAAGTAGATCACCAAGACTTTCTTCTGAGGGGCCTCTGAGTGTACTTGAACTTCTAACCTTTGTCTAGCAGCCCAGTACATGAGCCATTTGTACCACCCAGAGATTCCACACTTGAATGAATAGCAGTTTAAAACTTTGAGAGAAACGAAGAAAAGTAGCTGCTACTCTGCGTTGATGCAGAATTTTCTGTGTACTTTTGATTGCTTTATAGTCCCCTGTTAGTTTAAGACTCTATTTTTCTTAAACATTTTCTTGAAAATAAAGTGTTCTTCCAAAAGTTCCAAGCAGAAGTATGTTGTGGGTAAGATACCTCTGTGACACCCCTCAAGCTTCCTTTTGCTGCTATAGTGGACATTTGCAATTAGGGGATGCACAACATTCACTGTCCCTTCCTCTTGGTATAATTCTCCAGTTTTTCATTGGGTGTCCACACTTTCTCCATCCATTCCAGTAAAGCTGACATCACTCTTAGCTACAGGAGGTACATGCTCAATTACCTGAAAAATAACCACTGCAAGTGGTTTAAGGTCAACAAAAAAGAAGCCAAGAGCCAATAAGACAGAGGATGGGACAGAGAAGGACTCCATTTGCTGGAGTGAAGAAGGAAAGGAATCGCAGATAAAAAGACATACAGAGGGAAGGTTTCAAAGAAGTTTGCTGTGAAAGAAGCCCTCAGGTGCCAGAAAAAATGAAACATAAAGAATTAGGGCAGAAATAAGTGAATGGAGAATAGAAAAACAATTGAAATAGTTAACAAGACCAAAAGCTGGTTCTTTGAAAAGATCAACAAAATTGATAAACCACTAACCAAAGTGACAAAAGAAAAGCAGGAGAGGAAGCAGATAACCCGTATACGAAATGAGACGGGTGATATCACAATAGACCCAACTGAAATTAAAAGAATCATAACAGAATACTATGAAAAATTGTACTCTAACAAATTTGAAAACCTAGAGGAAATGGACAAACTCCTAGAAACTCACTACCTACTTAAACTAACACAAACAGAGGTAGAATAACTGAATAAACCCATAACAAAAGAAGAGATTGAAAAGGTAATTAAAAAACTCCCAAGAAAAAAAAGCCCTGGCCAGGATGGCTTCACTGGAGAATTCTACGAAACTTTCAGAGAAGAGTTAACACCACGACTACTAAAGGTATTTCAGAGCATAGAAAAGGAGGGAATACTCCCAAACTCATCCTATGAAGCCAGCATAACCCTGACACCAAAACCAGGTAAAGACACCACAAAAAAAGGAAATTACAAATTCATGAACATTGACACAAAAAAACCTCAACAAAATTCTAGCCAATAGAATTCAGCAACATATCAAAAAAATAATCCACCATGATCAAGTGGAATTTATACCAGGTATGCAGGGATAGTTCAACATTAGAAAAACAATCAATGTAATCCATCACATAAATAAGACAAAAGACAAGAACCACATGATCTTATCAATCAATGCAGAAAAGGCATTTGACAAAGCCCAACACCCATTCAAGATAAAAACTCTCAACAAAATGGAATAGAAGGGAAATTCCTCAATATACTTAAGGGTATTTATACAAAGCCAACAGCCAACATCATCCTAAATGGAAAGACATTGAAAGCATTTCCCTTGAGCATGGAACCAGACAAGGATGCCCTCTATCGTCACTTTTGTTCAACATTGTGCTGGAGGTCCTAGCCAGAGCATTTAGGCTAGAAAAAGAAATAAAGGGCATCCAGATTGGTAGGGAAGAAGTCAAGGTATCTCTATTTGCAGATGATATGATCTTATATGCAGAAAATCCCAAAGAATCCAAAAGAAAACTACTGGAACCAGTAGAAGATTTCAGCAAATTTTCAGTATACAAGATAAACATAAAAGATCAGTTGGATTCTTTTACACCAACAAAGAGAACCTTGAAGAGGAAATCACGAAATCAATACTACTTACAATAGCACCCAAGAAAGTAAAATACTTAGGAATACATCAAACCAGAGATGTAAAAGATCTATACAATGAAAACTACAAGACAGTACTGCAAGAAACCAAAAGAGACCTGCATAAGTGGAAAAACATACCTTGCTCATGGATAGGTAGACTCAACATTGTGAAAATGTCAATTCTACCCAAAGTGATCTACAGATACAACGCAATCCCAATCCAAATTCCACTGGCATTTTCTAATGAGATGGAGAAACAAATCACCAAATTCATGTGGAAAGGGAAGAGGCCCCAAATAAGTAAAGCATTACTCAAGAAGAAGAACAAGGTGGGAGACCTCACACTACCTGATTTTAGAATCTATTATACAGCCAGGGTAGTCAGAACAGCCTGGTACTGGTACAACAACAGATACATAGACCAATGGAGCAGAATTGAGAATCCAGACATAAATTCATCCACCTATGAGCAGCTGATATTTGACAAGGGCCCAAAGTCTGTTAATTCTGAAAAAGACAGTCTCTTTAACAAATGGTGCTGGCAAAACTGGATGTCTATCTGCAAAAAAATTGAAAAGGACCATACCTCACACCATATACAAAAACTAATTCAAAATGCATCAAAGACCTAAATATAAAGCCAAAAACTATAAAGTTTATAGGAGAAAAAAATAGGATGAACGCTAGAGGGCCTAACGCATGGCATTAACAGGATACAAACCATAATCAACAACATAGAAACCCCAGAAGATAAGCTAGACTACTGGGATCTTCTAAAAATTAAACACTTACGCTCATCAAAAGACTTCACCAAAAGAGTAAAAAGGGAACACACAGACTGGGAAAAAAATGTTTGAACATTACAAATCAGACAAAGTTCTAATCTCTAAAGTCTACAAGAAAATCCAACACCTCTACAACAAAAAGACAAACAATTCAATTAAAAAATGGTCAAAGGAAATGAACAGATACTTCACCAAAGAAGACATTCAAGTGGCCAACAGACACATGAGGAAATGTTCGAGATCACTAGCCATTAGAGAAATGCAAATAAAACCACGATGAGGTACCATCTCATCCCTGCATTACTGGCAAGAATCAAAAACACTGGAAATAACAAATGTTGGAGAGGCTGTGGGGAGATCAGAACTCTTATGCACTGCTGGTGGGAATGCAAAATGATGCAACCATTTTGGAAAATGATATGGCGATTCCTTAGAAAGCTAGAAATAGAAATACCATAGGATCCAGCAATCCCACTCCTAGGAATATATCCTCGAGAAATAAGAGCCATCACACTAATAAACATATGCATACCCATATTCATTGAAGCACTGTTTACAATAATAGCAAAAAGTTGGAAACAACCTAGATGCCCATCAACAGATGAATGGATAAACAAACTATGGTACATACACACAATGGAGTATTATGCAGCGATAAAGAACAATGATGAATCTGTGAAGCATCCCATAACATGGATGAAACTGGAGGACATTATGCTGAGTGAAATAAATCAATCACAAAAGGACAAATATTGTATGAGACCTCTACTGTAAAAACTCGTGTAAAAGTTTACATTCAAAAAGAAACAATTTTGTTGGTTAGAAGGGATGGGGTGGGGGAGGATCTAAATAGACAATAGATAAGCGGTAACTTTGGTGAAGGATAGGATGGTAAACAACACTGGGGAAGCCAGCAGAACTTGTGCAAGGAAAGATCATGGAAGCTCCATACACATACCCAAACTCTCTGAGGGACTGAATTGCTGGGAGAAGGGCTGTGGGGATCATGGTCTCCAAGAACATCTAGCTCAACAGGCATAACACAGTTTATAAAGTCAGTGTTCTACATTCTACCTTGGTGAGTAGCATCTGGGGTCTTAAAAGCCTGTGAGCAGCCATCTAAGATACGCCACTGGTCTCACCCCTTCGAGAGCAAGGGAGAATGATGAGAACAAGATACAAGGAAAAGATTAGTCCAAAGGACTAATGGACCACAGCTACCAAGGTCTCCACCAGACTGAGACCAGTACAGCTAGATGGTGCCCAGCTACCACCACTGACTGCTCTGACCAGGATCAAAACAGAGGGTCCTTTACAGAGCTGGAGAAGGATGTAGAACAAAATTCTAACTCACAAAAAAAGACCAGATTTACTGGCCTGACAGACTGAAGAAACCCTGAGAGAATGGCGCCCAGACACCCTTTTAGCTCAGCAGTGAATTCAGTTCTGAGGTTCACTGTTCAGCCTGGGATTAGACAGCCCCATAAAATAAAACAGGACTAATGAGGCACAGTAGCCCAGGGACAAGAACTAGACGGCAGAAGGGGACAAGAAAGCTGGTGATAGGGAACGCAAGGTTGAGAAGGGACAGTGTTGACATGTCGTGGGTTGTTATCCATTGTCATAAGGCAATATATGTACTTACTGTTTAATGAGAAACTACACATTCGTAAACCTTCATCTAAGGTACACACACAAAAAAAGAAAAGAATTATCTATGTGAGATCAAATTGACAACAGCAACTCAAAAGTTTTGATGGTATGCCTCGGGGTCAGTGAGTTGAAGATAATGGTGACAGAATAATTTGGAAAAGGGTAGTGAGAATAGCAGCACAACTGGAAGAATGTAATTGATGTCACTGAATTGTACATGTACAAATTTCTGAAATGATGTATCTTTGGCTATGTATATTTTCACCAAAAAAAAAAAGAAAAGGTCCTCCAAGGTCGAGAAAGGAGAGTGTTGGCATGTTGTGGGGTTGTTAACCAAAGTCCAAAGTCTTAAAACAATATGTGTACTGTCTAATGAGAAACTATTTGTTCTGCCTTCACTTAAAGTACAATAAAAAAAATAAAACAAGACCTATACCTCACACCGTGCACAAAAACTAACTTAAAATGGATCAAAGACTTGAATATAAAATTGAAAATGATAAAGATCATGGAAGAAAAAATAGGGACAATGCTAGGGGCCCTAATACATGGCATAAACACAGTATGAGCCATAAGTAACAATGCACAAGTGCCAGAAGAAAGACTAGATAAATGGGAGTTCCTAAAAATCAAACACTTATATTCATTAAAAGACTTCAGCAAAAGAGTAAAAAGACAACCTACACAGTGGGAAAAAATTTTTGGCTATGAGAAATCCGATCAGTGTCTAATCTCTAAAATCTACAAGATACTGCAGAACTTCAACAACAAAAAGACAAATAACCCAATTAAAAAATGGGCAAAGGATATGAACAGGCCCTTCGCCAGAGAAGATACTCAGGCAGCTAACAGAGACATGAAGAAATGCTCATGATTGTTAGCCATTAGAGAAATGCAGATCAAAACTATAATGAGATATCATCTCACCCCAACAAGGCCAGCCTTAATCCAAAAAACACAAAATAATAAATGCTGCAGAGGTTGTCTAGGGACTGGAACACTTATACACTGTTGGTGGGAATGTGAAATGGTACAACCACTTTGGAAATCGATTTGACACTTCCTTAAAAAGCTAGAAATAGAAGTACCATGCAATCCAGTTTTCCCGCTCCTTGGAATATATCCTAGAGAAATAAGAGCCGTCATGTGAATAGACGTAGGCACACCCATGTTCATTGCAGCATTGTTCACAATAACAAAAAGATGGAAACAACCTAGGTGCCCATCAACGGACGAATAGATAAACAAATTATGGTATAACCACACAATGGAATACTATGCAACAATAAAGAACAACAACGAAGCTGTGAAACATAACATGGAGGAATCTGGAGGGCATTATGCTGAGTGAATTTAGTCAGTCACAGAAGGACAAATACTGTATAAGACCATGATTATAAGAATTCACGAAAAGGTTTAAACACAGAAGAAGACATTCTTTGATGTTCACGAGGGTGGGGAGGGAGGGTGAGGGTTATTTACTAACTAGTTAGTAGATAAGAATTATCTTAGGTGAAGGGAAGGACAGCACACACTACAGGGGAAGTCAGCACAACTGGACTAAACCAAAGTTAAGAAGTTTCCTGAATACAATCAAACACTTTGAGGGACAGTGTAGCAGGGGTAAGTGTCTGGGAACCATGCTTTCAGGGGACATCTAGGTCAATTGGCATAACAAAGCTTACTAAGAAAATGTTCTGCATCCTACTTTGGTGAGTGGCGTCTGGGGTCTTAAAAGCTTGCGAGCGGCCATCTAAGATGCATCAATTTGGTCCCAACCACCTGGAGTAAAGGAGAATGAAGAACACCAAAGACCCAAGGAAAGTAAGTAGCCCAAGAGACAGAAAGGGCCACATAAACCAGAGACTTCATCAGCCTGAAACTAGAAGAACTAGATGGTGCCTGGCTACCACCAATGACCACCCTGACAGGTAACACAGCAGAGAGTCCTGGTCGGTGCAGGAGAAAGGTGGGGTGCAGAACTCAAATTCTAATAAAAAGACCAGACTTAATGGTGTGACTGAGACTGGAGGAACCCTGGAAAGCATGGCCCCTGGATTCTCTATCAGCCCAGAACTAAAACATTTTCCGAGGCCAACTCTTCAGACAGGGACTGGACTGGACTGTGGGACATAAAGTGATACTTGTGAGGAATGTGCCTGTTGGCTCAAGTCGATACAAGAGACTAAACGGGCAGGTTCTGTCCAGAGGTGAGATGGGAAGGCAGAGAGGGTGAGGAGCTGGTTGAATGGACATGGGGAATCAGGGGTGGAAAGGAGAAGTGTGCTGTCACGGTATGGGGAGAGCAATTGGGTCACATAACAATGTATGTATAAATTTTTGTATGGGAAAAAAAAAAGAAGTTTGCTGTGATGTTTGCAGAAGTACATTCAGAATTTCCTGCGTTATCCAATAACTCATTGAAGGCAAATGGATTCTCCTTGGGAAATGTGAGGTGGTACTAATTTCCTCACCAGAGCTGAAAGGGAAGAAAGCAAAGAGAGCACATGAGGCAGCAGTACTTGAGGGACCTGATAAAGGAGACAGAAAATGTCATGGGAACAGAGACGGAAAACCAGTTTCTGGTGAGTTGATTTCAACTTGTGGCAACCATATGCGTGTCAAAATAGAACTGTGCTTCTTAGAGTTTGCAGTGGCTGATTTTTCAGAAGCAGATAGAAAGGCCTTTCTTCCTAAGCACCTCTGGGTGGACTCAAATCTCTAACCTTTTGTTTATCTTCAGAGTGTGTTAACAGAAGGACTCCTGGAACAGAGAGGAGGAAGTGCTTAATTCTGACTGAGAGAATCTGGAACGGTTTCAAAGAAGGGGTGAAATTTGAGCTGGTGTGTGGTAGTCAGAATTCTAAAAATAGCCCCTGGGACTGTGAGTATGATGAGACATCACGCCTGTGATTTTTTTATGTTGTATGGTAAGAGGGTGATTATCTGGATGGGCCTGATCTAATCACACAAGCAAAGATCAGAGAGAGTCAAAGCAGGAGAAGGACTTGTAACATTGATGGTTTTGAAGATGGAGGGGGCCACATGCCAAGGAATAGGAGCAGCTTCTAAAAGCAGTGAGTGACCCCTGGGTAACAGGCAACAAGGAAACTGACTGCAGACCTACAACCTCAAGGAATTGGATTCTGCCGACAACCTGAATGAGCTTGAAAGAGAACTTTTTCCCCAGAGCCTACGGTCTGGCTGACACTTTGATTTTGGCCTTGTAATACCCTAAGCAGAAAACCCAGTCAAGCTTACCTGGACTTCTAACTTACAGAACAGTGAGCTAATCAATGGGCATTTTTTAAAGCCTTCAAGTTTGTGGTAATTTGTTACACAGCAATAGAAAATGAACACATGGGCCTTGAAGCATAAGTTGCTATTGCGTTAGCTCTGACTCATGGTGACCTTATATATAACAGAATGAAACATTGTCAGTTCTGAGCCGTCTTCATGATCATCAGTATGTTTGAATTCATTGTTGTAGCTATTGTGTCAATCCATTTCACTGAGGGTTTCACTCATTTTCAATGAAGCATAAGTAGATGTTGATAAATCAGAGGAAAGAAGGGATTCTAGGTAGAGTGAGTGGTATAAGCAAAGGCACAGGGATCTCCAAGAGGTTGTTCAGAGACTGTTTTGGGATGGCTGAAATATGGGAGAAGAGGCTGAGAAGCTCAGTTGGAGCCAGATTCTAAGTCTTGAAATGCTACGCTGAGGAGTTTGATACAGGGATTCTACTAAGTTGTACCTTTCAATGAATGTGCTTTAACCTAATTAAAAAGCTCTAATAACCCTTCACATCTCTTACAGTGTATGGGGTTTATAAATTTTCTAGGTTATAAATTTTCTTTCATGTGTTAGTTCATTTATTCCTCATTTAATCCTCATAGGGTAGTTATGCTTGATTCTCATTTTATGGTTGAGAAAACTGAGGCCATGAGAGATCTCAGGATACTTCTAAGTCCACTCAGCATGTGGGAGGCAGAACAGGAAATAGATGAAGATCTGCTGTTCCTTCCTCTACATAAAACGAGCAAAGATCCTGAATGCCAAGAATGTCCCCCACCTGGAAGGGCAGGGAAGCAGCTGAGGAGGAGAGGCATTTTCTTTTTTTTTTTTTTTTTTTAATATATATTTTATTGTACTTCAGGTGAAAGCTTACAGAGCAAATAGTTTCTCATGAAATAGTAGTACACATGTTGTTTTTTGACATTGGTTAACAACCCCACAACGTATTAAGCCTCTAAATTCTCAACCTTTTTTTTTGATGAAAATTACAGATGGCCAAAGATACACCGTTTCAAAAATTTCTACATTCACAGTTCAGTGACATTGACTACGCTCTTCCAACTGTGCTGTTATTCTCACTTAAGATGAAGGCTTACAGAAAAAATAGTTTTTCATTTAACAATTACTACACATGTTGCCCTATGACAATGGTTAACAATCTCACAGCACATCAAGAATATCCTTACTCCACCTTGTATTCCCTATCCCCAGGGGGCTTCCTTGTCCCCTTCTGTCTTCTGGACCTTGTCAGTGGATTATTGTACCTCTTTAGTCTCATTTGTTTATTTATTTATTTATTTATTTATTTATTTTTATTTTATTTAAACACCATTTCAAAACTTTTTACTTACACATTTAAGTGATATTGACTATGCTCTTCCAATTGTGCTGCCATTCTCGCCCAAGATGAAGGCTTACAGGACAAAACAGCCAGGAGAGGCATTTTCTATTGAGGAACCTTCTAAAAAAACCCAAACCAAACCCGTTGCCGACAACTGGATTCTGACTCATAGCAATGCTGTAGGACAGAGTAGAACTGCCCCACAGGGTTTCAAAGGAGTGGCTGATGGATTCAAACTGCCAACATTTTGGTTAGCAGCCAAGCATGTAACAGCTCTGCCACGAGGATTCCAAGGAAATGTGAACATTGCTTTAAATCACGGCTTTTAACCACATGTACAACTTCACCAAGGTGTAAGTGCATGGCTGGAGTAGACATCCAAGAGACTCTGAGTCCATGCTGTAGTTTTAATTTTCTTTGCTTGCCAAATGCTTAACTATTTATTTTTACATTTTAGTGAGTAATGGCCATCTAAAGCAGAACTGAACTGAAGTGGGACACCTAGCCTCCCTTCTTTCCCCCTTTGTCTTCAAAAATACTAAAAAACATCTATTTTTGATCTGAGAAAGCCTTTTGGGAAAGGATAAGTGGAATAGAAATAAGACGTAATGTAAGAGCCAAATGCTTAGGCCAAAGAGTGATGTAAATTAGAATAAGTTTGGTCGTTTTAAAACCATCTCCCAGAGTCATTATTCATCCCAGCTCCACACTGTAAGTTCCAGTGTAATAAAGCAGGAGTTTAAGCCATCTCACTTTGACATGTTTATGGGCTCTTGGTATGCTGTCATTCTCTATATTTCAAAGCACTGGTCTGGCTGTCTTCAAAGCAAAGGCAAGGGCTGACTTCTTTTGAAAATTAATCTACTCTAACTTTACCAGGGACAGTGTTGGCCACTTAAGGTTAAGCTGTACTCAGAACTTGCTACATGATATGCTCAGGGCAAGATGAAAATGTGGGGTCCCTTGTTCAAAATTATACATAATTTTAAGATGTCAACAGCAGAGCATTAAATCAAGTGGAGGGCCCTGTGCAACTGCAAAGTCACACATGCATGAGGCTGGCCCTGGGTCCGCCATTGGAGAAAAGGCCATTAAGCAAAGTAATTCAGGCACTCTGTCTACAAATATTTTCAAAACTGCATCCCTTTTCACCAGGGTTTGTATCTGTATTCAGAAAGTTGTCCGTACTTGTAGGGAAGCCACATCAGAAAGATCTTGGACGCTGTGATAAAAACTTCATTATAGGTATGTCTTCTTAATGGTACAATATTGAGAAAGGTCATAAAAGCATAAAATATTATGGAGTCTAGAGGTCCATTTCTTTTAATGATGAAGAAGATGACACTCCCAAAGGGTAAGCAACTTCTCAAAATCACTTGACCATTAAGAGAGCAGGAGTCTCTTTCCAGAGAACAGAATCCTTGACTAATTTTTGGGGGGTTCCTGAAGGCTAGGACTGGGTTCTGTTTATTTCTGTATCGGCAATAGCAAGTAAAGTTACTAACACAGCAATAAAATCAATTGTATTTGTATGAACTATGAATAAATAAACATCCTGTAATGTTGTTGTTAGGTGCTGTTGAGTAGCTTTGGACTCATAGTGACCCTATGTACAACTGAATGAAACACTGCCTGGTCCTGCACAATCCTCACAACCGTTGTTATACTTGATTCCATTGTGGTAGCCAGTGTGTCAATCCATCTTGTTGAGCATCTTCCTCTTTTTCGCTGACCCTCTACCAAGCATGATGTCCTTCTCAAGGGACTGGTCCCTCCTGGATAACAGGTCCAAAGTATGCAAGAGGAAGTCTCACTATCCTTGCTTCTAATGAGCATTCTGACTGTACTTCTTCCAAGACAGATTTGTTCATTCTTCTGGCAGTCCATAGTATATTTAGTACTCTTCACCAACACCATAATTCAAAGGCATTCATTCTTCATCCTGTAATAGCTGGGCTATTTTATCTCTTAATAATGAAAACAAAAACAAAACAATGCCTTTAAAGATAGCAGAGTAAAGGCATCTCTATTTTGTTCTTCTCTTTGAAGGAGATTTCTAGAGAATTAAAAAAAAAAAAGGAAGTAAAAAATGCAAACTAGATTTTCAATGAAATCAAAACTTAACCATAAACCACAATGCAAGTGAAAGGGCTTCAAATGTAGGGAAGGTCCAACTAAGATATGGAAAGACAGGAAAGAAAATTTCGTCTATCCCAGACCTCAGGCAAAGACAGAGCACAGAGTTTTTTAAAGCGATGGTTCACTCCAAAAGTGGAAACAATTGTTCTTGTTTGGAACAATAGGGTCAGATGCAAAGGTAAAAACTAGTTGCTGTGAAGTCTACCACAACTCCTGGCGACCCCCTGTGTGTCAGAGCAGAACTGTGCTCCACAGGACATTGTTTTATTCTTATCTGAACCATTTTTAAAAATTGTATTGAAAATATACACACTAAAACACTCACCAATACAACTTCCACATTTACAATTCAACGGCATTGATTATATTTTTCAGATTGTGCCACCATTATTGCTATCTTTTTTCCAAATGTTCCACCACCATCAAAATAAACTTAATACCCCTTAAATAAAAACTTCCCCTTTCCCCTCCTTCTCACCCCTGGCAACCGTTAATAACTTTTGGTTTCTATATATTTGCTTATTTTATGTAAGTGAGATAATACAGTATTTGTCCTTTTGTGACTGATTTATTTCGCTCAGCATAATGTTAGAAAACTAAAAGAAAGTACAGACTCAGCATTTCTCAAGCTGAAAGAACTGAAGAAAAAATTCAAACTTCGAGTTGCAATATTGAAGGAGTCTGTGGGCAAGATATTGAATGATGCAGGAAGCATCAAAAGAAGTGGAAGGAATGCATAGAGTCACTGTACCAAAAAGAACTGGTCGATGTTCAATCATTTCAGGGGGGAGCATATGACCAAGAACCAATGGAATTCAAAGGAAGAAGTCCAAACTGCACTGAAGACATTGGCAAAAAACAAGACTCCGAGAATTGACAAAATATCAATTGAGATGTTTCAACAAACGGATGCAGCACTGGAGATGCTCACTCATCTATGCCAAGAAATTTGGAAGACAGCTACCTGGCCAACTGACTGGAAGAGAGCCATATTTGTACCTATTCCAAAGAAAGGTGATACAATGGAATGCAGAAATTATAGAACAATAATATTAATATCACACACAATAAAATTTTGCTGAAGACAATTGAAAAAAAGATTGCAGAGTCAACATGGTGCTACAGTCAGAAGCACCACACCCTCCCTCCACAGCAAAGACCTGAAAAACTAAGTCAAACAGAGTCATATGTCAGTCCTGAAACCTTAAGCATCAAATGAAGAGATAAAGAATTCACCCAAGCACTGAACGGAATAAGAAACTGACCGAGAACAGACAGTGAGGAGAGATACATACAGAAGTCCCCTATCAGCTACCGCAGCATGGGTCCGCCATCTTGGAGTCCTATCAGAGATTAGTAAATGGGGGCACAAGAAAGCAGCTTCACAGAGCTTACAACAAGAGACAGAACAACTGGCCCCCAAAATATATGCTTTCCCACCCCCTACCATTCTTCACCCCCACTAGGCCTCCTCTGCTTCCTATGGCCACAGTCTTTCAGCTGGAAAGCACTGGAGCCACCCCAGTGTTGCTTGGATTCCACCTGCCCGTACAGGCTGGCTCTCTGAGTGCCATTTGTTGGCTGCTGGTGTTGCTTTTTTCTGCTTCATTAGATTTCTTCCTTACCTCTCACCACCTTCCCCTCCTTTCTCTCAAATACCTGGCTCCGTGGTTATTTTCTTCCTGGGGGGCTGCGAGGCACCACTCGACTCTGGAGCTGCTTCCGGGCTCATGCCATCTTGCTAGTGGGACACCAGGGCTTTTTTCTTCTTTGTTTGTTTGTTCTGAATTTGTTCTGTTTTGATTTGTTTGTTTGACTGTTTCTTTTTCTTTTCTCGGCTTGGGAGCCCCTTCTGGTCATGCACTGCTGCACAGCTTAGGAGATACTCTGCGCAGACACACAGTGACATCCCTGGGGGCATTTCTTTTTTCATATTTCTGCCTCGCTTTTGTTTTGTTTTGTTTTGTTTTTGTTTCTTTGTTTTCTTTTCTTCTCTGTCTTTTTCCTTTTTTGTCTTCTTCATTTCCAGTTTCTCGATTTATTCATTTTTTTCTTTTACCCTTTTTTTCATTTGTTTTCTCCATTTCTCAGTTTCTCACCTCTCCACTCCAACAGCAAGCTCGCTTAGCACTCTTTTCTTGTTTGTGTGTATGTTTTTGGCTCCTGTTCCTCTCTCCTCTCTCTCCTCTTTCCCGTACCTATCTTATCTCCACACATAACAAACTCCCCCCTCCTTCCTGACTACCTGCACTGTGCACTGAATGTCACACCCCCAATCAGCACAGGCATGGCCCACCAGAACCTTCCCAGCAGTGATTCCCTGTCCGCCCTGTTGACCCTAGTATGTGCCACAAAGAACCCATCCCAGAAAATCCCCTTCAGCTGGACCTGCCCTGCTGTAACATACCTGAGTGATTGACCCCACCCACTGGAGAAGGAGGTGAAAACTTTCGTGCCCACAGACAAGCAAACAACAAAGAATGTGCAGCCCACCTGCTCAGACATAACCAAATAAAACAAAAGAGCAGGATGAAACAAACAAATCTACAATCAATAAATGAGGAAAATAACTACTGAATGCCCCGAAGGCAGCAGACAATATCAAAACATATACAAAAATAGGACAGGATGTTTCCAGAAGGCATCCAAAATAAAACACCAGATGACTTTCCAGTGGAAGAAAAGGCACTAGAACTACCTGATAGGGAATTCAAATCTCTAATACTCGGAATTATCCAAGAGTTGAAGCAAAAAGTAGACAAAAATGAGGAAAAAAATACAGAAATTCATGGAAAACACAGACAAAAAATGGAAGAATTCAAGAAAATAATACAAGAACAAAATAATAAAATAAATTCACAACTAGAAACCTTACAAAAACAATTAGAAATCCAGAAGATAAACAACAAGATTTTAAGAAATAGACAGTGTCATAGAAGGGCTGAGGAACAGGTTTGAAACTATGGAAGACAGGAACAGCGAAATTGAAGACAAACACTTGGATACAACTCTGTTTGAGGAAAAGTCAGAAAGAAAAAAAAAAGATGAAAAACAAAGAAACCCTGAGAATTATGTGGGATACAATCTAAAGCAAAAATCTTCGAGTGATTAGAGTTCCAGAACATGGGGAGAAAACAGAAAACACAGAGAAGATTACTGAAAAGTTGCTGGCAGAAAACTTCCCCAATATCATAAAAGATAAGAAGCTCAATGAACCCCATATAGGATAGACTCCAAAAGAAAATCACCAAGGTATATCATAATCACAGTCACTAAAACCAAAGACAGACAAAGAATCCTGAGAGTAGCTCAAGAAAAATAAAAAGTCATGTACAGAAGAGAAACAGTAAGACAAAGTTCAGATTATTCAGCAGAAACCATGCAGGCAAGAAGGCAATGGGATAACATATATATAACCTTGAAAGAAAAAAAATTGCCAGCCAAGAATAATACTCTCATTCAGATATGACGGTGAAATTAGGTCATTTCCAGATAAACAGAAATTAAGGGACTATGTAAAAACCAAAATTACAAGACTTATTAAAGGGAGTCCTTCAATCTGAGAACAAACAATATCAGACCACAGGTTGAATCTAGGACACAGGATTGTACTAGGCAGATACCAACCTAGGAAATGAACTCTTAAGGACTATCCAAAACTGAAAGAATTACAACAGGGAACCAGAGAAGTTAATCTGTAAATGAAAACAACATCAGAACAATAGGAGTGGGAATAAATGGTGTAGGTATAGAACCTACTAATGGAGAGGAAGGCAAGACAATACCAAGTAATAATAGGCTGGTTCAAACCCGGGAAGATAAGGATAAATTTCAAGGTAAACACAAAGAAAGTTAACAAACCTACTTATCAAAATAAAGAAGAAAAACATAAAGTCTCAGTAAAAACAAAACCTACAAAAACAAAAGAAATGAAAAAAAATCAACAAGCAAAAGGAATTCAACACAGGAGAGTGAGAGGAACAAAGAAAACATCAGCACCACAAAAAAAAAAGCGCTACAAAATGACAGCAATAAACTGACACCTATCAGTAATTACACTGAATATAAATGGCCTCAATGCACCCACAAAGAGATGGAGAGTGACAGAATGGATAAAAAACCAGGATCTGTCAATATGCTGTTTATAAGAGACACACGTTAGAAATAAAGATGTAAATTTATTAAAAATCATAGGATAAAAAAATATATCAAGCTAACAACTACCAAAAAAGAGCAGGAGTGGCAATACTAATCTCAGATAAAATAGACTTTAAAACAAAATCTGCCATAAAAGACAAAGAAGGACACTATATAATGATTAAGGGGACGATCCATCATGAAGAAGTAACCATAATAAACATCTACGCACCCAATGACAGGGCTCCAAAATATATAAAAAAACTCTAACAATGCTGAAAAGAGAAACTGACAGTTCCAGAATAATAGTAAGAAACTTCAACACACCACTCTCAGTAAAGGACAGAACACCTAAAAAGAAACTCAACAAAGATACAGAAGACCTAAAGGGCACAATCAGCTAACTTGATCTCATAGACATATATAGAACACTACACCCAACAGCTGCAAAGTACACATTCTCTTCCAATGTACATGGAATGTTCTCCAGAATAGACCACATCTTAGGCCACAGAGCAATCCTCAACAAGATCCAAAAAGTTGAGATAATACAACATATCTTCTCAAACCAGAATGCCATCAAGGTAGAAATTAACAACAGGAAGAACAAGGAAAAAGAATCAATTACATGGAAACTGAATAACACCTCGCTTACATATCACAGGGTAATAGAAAAAATCAGAGATGGAATAAAAAATTTCCTAGAAGCAAATGAGAATGAAAACACATCATACCAAAACCTTTGGGACACAGGAAAGGCAGTCCTCAGAGGACAATTTATTTCAATAGATGCACACATCAAAAAAGAAGAAAGGGAAAAAATCAAAATATTAACTACACAACTCTGACAAATAGAAATAGAGCAGCAAAAAAGCCCACAGCCACCATAAGAAAGGAAATAATAAAGATCAGAGCAGAAATAAATGAAATAGAGAGTAGAAAAACAATAGGAAGTATCAAGAAAACCAAAAACTGGTTCTTTGAAAGGGTTAACAAAATCGACAAACCCCTGGCCAGACTGACAAAAGAAAAACAGGAGAGGACACAAATGACCCAAATAAGAAATGAAATGGGGGACATTACAACAGACCAAACTGAAATAAAAAGGATTATAATAGAGTATTATGAAAAGCTATACTCCAACAAATTTGAAAACCTAGAGGAAATGGATAAATTTCTAGAAACACACTACCTACCCAGACTACAGCAAAGTGATGTTGAAAATGAGAACAGACCCATAACAAGAGAAGAGATTGAAAAGGTAATAAAAAAAACTCCCAACAAAAAAAAGCCCTGGCCCAGATGGCTTCAATGGAGACTTCTACCAAACACTCAGAGAAGAGCTTATACCAGCACTACTCAAACTATTTCAGAACATAGAAAAGGAGGAGATACTTCTGATTTCATTTTATGAAGCCAGCATTACCCTGATACCGAAACCAGGCAAAGACACCACAAAAAAAGAAAATTACAGACCAATATGTCTCATGAATATAGATGCAAAAATTCTCAACTAAATTCTAGTCAATAGAATTCAGCATCATATCAAAAAAATAATACACTACGACCAAGTAGGATTCATACCAAGTATGCAAGGATGGTTCAACATTAGAAAATCAATCAATGTAATCCACCACATAAGTAAAAGGAAAGAAAAGAACCACATGATCATCTCCAATGACGCCAAAAAGGCATTCGACAAAGTCCAACAACCATTCTTGATAAAAACTTTGAATAAAATAGGTATAGAAGGAAATTTCTCAACATAATAAACGGCATCTATGCAAAACCAACAGCTAACATCATTCTTAATGCAGAGAGACTGAAAACAGGAACAAGACAAGGATGCCTTTTATCTCCACTCCTATTTAACATTGTGCTTGAAATCCTAGCTAGGGCAATAAGGCAAAAAAAAAAAAAAAAAAAAGAAAGAAAGAAATCAAGGGCATCCAAATTGGTAACGAAGAAGTTAAACTGTCCCTGTTTGCAGATGATATGATAGTATACGTAGAAAACCCTAAAGACTCCATGAGAAATCTACTGAAACTAATATATTCAGCAGAGTAGCAGGATACAAGATAAATGTACAAAAATCGGTTGGGATTCCTATACACCAATAAAGAGAATGATGAAAAGGAAACCACAAAAATGGAAATGGAAAGCAATACCATTTATAATAGCCCCTAAAAAAGTAAAATACTTAGGAATAAATCTAACCAGGGATGGAAAAGACCTATACAAAGAAAACTACAAAATACTACTGCAAGAAACCCAAAGGGATCTACATAAATGGAAAAACATATCATGCTCATGGATAGGTAGACTCAACATTGTGAAAATGACAATTTTACCCAAAGCAATTTACAAATACAATACCATCCCTATCCAAATACCAACAACATTCTTTAAAGAGATGGAAAAACTAATCATTAACTTTATATGGAAAGGGAAGAAGCCCTGGATAAGTAAAGCTCTATTGAAGCAGAAGAATAAAGTAGGAGGACTTGCACTACCTGACCTCAGAAACTACTATACAGCTACAGTAGTAAAAACAGCCTGGTACTGGTACAACAACAGATACATTGACCAATGGAACAGAATTGAGAAACCAGATGTAAATCCATCCTCCAACAATCACCTGCTCTTCAACAAGGGCTCAAAGTCCATCAAATGATGAAAAGACAGTCTTTTTAACAAACAGTGCTGGCAAAACTGGATGTGCATCTGCAAAAAAAAGAAACAGGACTCATACCTCACACTATATACAAAAACTAATTCAAAATGCATCAAAGACCTAAATATAAAGCCAAAAACTGTAAAGTTCATAGAAGAAAAAATAGGATCAATGCTAGAGGCCCTAATGCATGGCAATAACAGGATACAGACCATAACCAACAACATACAAACCCCAGAAGATAAGCTAGACTACTGGGATCTTCTAAAAATTAAACACTTATGCTCATCAAAAGACTTCACCAAAAGAGTAAAAAGAGAACCTACAGACTCGGAAAAAATTTTTGGACAGTACAAATCAGATAAAGCTCTAATCTTTAAAATCTACAAGAAAATCCAACACCTCTACAACAAAAAGACAAACAATTCAATTAAAAAATGGGCAAAGGAAATGAACAGACACTTCACCAAAGAAGACATTCAAGTGGCCAACAGACACATGAGGAAATGCTCGTGATCACTAGCCTTCAGATAAATGCAAATTAAAACCACAATGGGATACCATCTCACTCCGGCATTACCGGCACGAATCAAAAACACTGTAAGTAACAAACGTTGGAGAGGCTGCAGGGAGATTGGAACTCTTATGCACTGCTGCATTTTGCATTGGGAACGCAAAATGATACAACCATTTTGGAAAATGATATGGCGATTCCTTAGAAAGCTAGAAATAGAAGTACCATATGATCCAGCAATTCCATTCCTAGGAAAATATCCTAGAGAAATAAGAGCAGTCACACAAATAGACATATGCACACACATATTCATTGCAGCACTGTTCACAATAGCAAAAAGATGGAAACAACCTAGATGCCCATCAACAGATGAATGGATAAACAAACTATGGTACATACACACAATGGAGTATTATGTAGCAATAAAGAACAAGGATGAATCTGTGAAGCATGTCATAACATGGATGAAACTGGAGGACATTGTGCTGAGTGAAATAAATCAATCACAAAAGGACAAATATTGTATGATACCTATACTGTAAAAACTCATGTAAAAGTTTACACACAAAAAGAAACTGTCTTTGTTGTTTACAAGGGATGGGAGGGGTGGGGGGGAACTTAACAGACAATAGATAAGTGGTAAGTTTTGTGAAGGGTAAGACAGTACACAATACTGGGGGAGCCAGCACAACTTGTACAAGGAAAGATCATGGAAGCTCCATAGACACATCCAAACTCCCTGAGGGGCTGAATTGCTGGGCGGAGGGCTGTGGGGATCATGTTCTCGGGGAACATGTAGCTCAACTGGCATAACACAGTTTATAAAGACAGTGCTCTACATTCTCCCTTGGTGAGTGGCGTCTGGGGTCTTAAAAGCCTGTGAGCAGCCATCTAAGATACTCCACTGGTCTCACCCCTTCAGGAGCAAGGGAGAATGAAGAGAACAGGATACAAGGAAAAGATTAGTCCTAGGACTAATGGACCACAGTTACCACGGCCTCCACCAGACTGAGTCAAGTACAGCTAGATGGTGCCCAGCTACCACCACTGACTGCTCTGACTGGGATCACAACAGAGGGTCCTTTACAGAGCTGGAGAAGGATGTAGAACAAAATTCTAACTCACAAAAAAGACCAGATTTACTGGCCTGACAAACTGGAGAAACACTGAGTGTATGGCCCCCAGACATCCTTTTAGCTCAACGGTGAAGTCACTCCCGAGGTTCAACATTCAGTTGGGGATTGGACAGCCCCATAAAACAAAACGGGACTAGTGAGGCACAGCAGTCCAGGGACAAGGACTAGAAGGCAGGAGGGGACAAAAAAGCTGGTGATAGGGAACCAAAGTTTGAGAAGGGACAGTGTTGACATGACATGGGGTTGTTAACCATTATCATAGGGCAACATGTGTACTAACTGTTTAATGAGAAACTTTTTGTTTTGTAAACCTTCATCTAAGGTACAAAAAAAAAAAAAAAAAGAATTATCTATGTGAGATCAAATTGACAACAGCAACTCAAAAGTTTTGATGGGAAGCCTAGATGCCAGTGAGTCGAAGATAATGGTGATGGAATAATATGGAAAGGGATTGTGAGAATAGCAGCACAACTGGAAGAATGTAATTGATGTCACTGAATTGTCCAAGTAGAAATTTTTGAAATGGTGTATCTTTGGCTATGTATATTTTCACCAAAAAAAAAAGGTCCTCCAAAGTTGAGAAGGGTGAGTGTTGACATGTCATGAAGTTGTTAACCAATGTGATAAAACACTAAGTGTGCTGACTGTTTAATGAGAAACTATTAGTTCTTTAAACCTTCACCTAGAGTACAATAAAAAAAAAATTTTTTTAAAAAAGAAAAGATTACAGCAGTACATCGACAAGGAACTGCCAGAAATTCAAACCAGATTCAGAAGAGGATGTGGAATGAGGGATATCACTGCTTATGTCAGATGTATCTTGGCTGAAAGCAGAGAATACCGGAAAGACGGTCACCAGAAATGCATTTGCTGTGTGTCAAAACAAATTATGGATAACA
Source organism: Dugong dugon (assembly GCA_030035585.1). Classification (NCBI taxonomy): domain Eukaryota; kingdom Metazoa; phylum Chordata; class Mammalia; order Sirenia; family Dugongidae; genus Dugong; species Dugong dugon. The sequence continues at coordinate 95,059,830 of CM057465.1, forward strand.
TTGTGAAGAATGGGAATTCCAGAACACTTAATTGTGCTCATGAGGGACTTGTATATAGACCAAGAAGCAGACATTCAAACAGAAAAAGCTGATACTCCATGGATTAAAATCAGAAAAGGTGCATCAGGGTTGTACCCTTTCACCATACTTACTCACTCTGTATGCTGACCATATAATCTGAGAAGCTGGACTATATGAAGAAGAACTCGGCATCAGGACTGGAGAAAGGCTCATTAACAACCTGCAAAAAGCAGATGACACAACCTTGCTTGCTGAGAGTGAAGAGGACTTGAAGCACTTACTGATGAAGATCAAATACTACAGGCTTCAGTATGGATTACATTTCAACATAAAACAAAAAATCCTCACAACTAAAGAAATAAGCAATATCATGATAAATAAAGAAAATATTGAAATTGCTACGGATTTCATCATATTCGGATCCATAATCAATGCCCGTAGAAGCTGCAGACAAGAAATCAAATGCAGTATTGCATGGGGCAAATCTGCTGCAAAAGTCCTCTTTAGTGTTGAAAATCAAAGACGTCACTTTGAGGACTAAGGTGGGCCTGACCCAAGCCATGGTATTTTCAATAGCCTCAAAAATAGCCTGCAAAAGCTGGACAATGAATAAGGAAGAACAAAGAAGAATTGATGCCTTTGAATTCTGGTGTTGGCAAAGCATACTGAAATTGAATATACTATTGAATATACCACTAAGGAACAAATTTGTCTTGGAAGAACTACAGCTAGAATGCTTCTTAGAAGCAAGGATGGTGAGACTTTTGTCTCATGTACTTTGGACATGTAATTAAGGAGGGATCAGTCCCCGGAGAAGGAATTCATGCTTGGTAAATCAGAGGGTCAGCGAAAAAGAGGAAGACCCTCAATGAGATGGATTGACACAGTGGCTGCAACAATGGGCTCAAAAATAGCAACAATTGTGAGGATGGTGAAAGCCGGGACAACGTTTCTATCTGTTGTACATAGGGTCACTATGAGTCAAAACCGACTTGACGGGACCTAACAACAGCAACATTTTCAAGATTCATTCATATTGTGGCATGCAGCAGGACTTCATTTCTCTTTACAGCTACATAATATTCTATTTTGTTTATCCATTCATCTGCTGGTGGATATTTCGATTGTTTCTACCTTTTGCCTATTGTGCAAAGTGCTGCAATGAACATTGGTGGACAGGTTCTGTTGCTTTTCTGCCTTCAGTTTTTCTGGTAAATACCTAGGATTGGGATTGCTAGGTCATATGGTAGTTCTATGTTCTACTTTTTTAGGAACCACCAAACTGTTTTCCACAGTGGCTGCACCATGCTCCATAGCAATTTTGGTGGCTGATTTTTTAAAATAGATTTCCAGGATTTTCTTCTAAGGCACTTCTGGGTGGACTCAAACCTCCAACCTTTTGGTTAGCAGCTAAGCATTGTAACTGTTTGCACAACCTGGGGACTCTAGATGTAAGGGTAGCTGTTGAAATTTCACTGGGCACCACAGAGAAGTGGGAGATACTACATAAAGAGGAAATAATAATAACTGTTCTTTTGAGCATTTACTGTGTCCTAAGCATTATGCTAAGTCATTTACACATTATTTTAGCAAGTGAACTGTGCAGAAGAAAATTTATAAGGGAAACAAAGTGGGAGAGAGACTAAATTGTGAGCTGCCTACACCATCATTTTCTGTCATCTGGGGAGAAATAAAGATTAAAATAATGTATATACACCCATGCACATACATACCACATGTAAACATGCACCACGCACACAGACTCTCTCTCTCACACACACACATACACACACACACACACACACAAACACTCCTGAGTCTAAAGAAGCTTCGTTTTGAGACAGACAAAATTCTAACCTAGTTTCTCCCCCTTTGTATCTTGTGTAAATAGCTGATCCAGAAAAGACTCATTTCATTAAAAGATGAATTAATAAGAAAGGGAAAGTATGAAATCCAGTAAAGATACTGTAAGAAAAAAGGAGGAAAGGAAGAAGAAAAACAAATGAGAGATGAAGAACACATGCCATGAAGTAAATAGGAGTAGGATCCAATGTATTGTAATAAACTCAAAGAAATTATCTCTCTTTTTTTAAAAAAAGCTACAATAGAGGTACTAGGGCTCATGTGAGAAAAGTTTAAGTAAGAGGAGATCAAAACTAAGCTGGTATTTCTCCACAAAAAAAATGGAAGAGAAAAAAGATATGCTTTCAGAAATAAAGCCCACATGAGAACCAGTACTAAGGAAAATGAGTGCAGAAAACACAAGATGAGACCTAGAGATGAGGTGAAGAGCAACAGAGACCAAAAAAAAGCAAAGGTTTAAATCAAACTAGCATAACAGAAATAAAAATAAATGATCATCTTTAAAATGCAACAACATGCCAGCCATCAAGAAGGAATTGACAAATAACATCAATACAGATGTATATGAAAAGATAAAGAAAAGCTTTAACAAAACAAAACTAAATTAAAAAAATCAAGATATTTATAAGGGAAAAAATAAGCTGCTCTCATGATTTACATCAATATTTAATTCCAGATGGAGTATAACAAACTGTTATTCATTTATATTTTGAAGCATGCAAGGACTCAGGGGATATAGTTCCAATGAACTGTCCTTGAAGAAATTACTAAAATATGATTATTGATTTAATGGAAAAATTGAAATAAAAAGTGGACAGTGAATATTGAAGTCATTTAAATGAAGAGATAAGACTAAAACTACTATGAAGATTGTGGTAACATAACAAGCTATAAAACTTTAGGAAGTAAAGGGAGAGACGTGGTAGGAGGAGGTATAAATATGCTGCATTCTTTTTGAATAGTCTGGAGCTTAAAAATACTGTGTAACACTAAAAAAATCATGAATATTTGAAAGTATAAAGCATTAGGACAACTAAGGATTATAAAATAATAAGCTAAAATTATTGTAAGCATAAAAAGGAAGGTCAGAGAAATTATAAATATACTAATTTCATATTGACTCAGTCAAGAGATACTGTCTAAAGAAATAGAGGATTAAGTATATTATAAAGGAGGTCTGGTGGTGCAATGGCTAAGTGCTCAGCTACTAAGCAAAATTCGCTGGTTTGAATCCACCAGTGGCTCTGTGGGAGAAACGATCTGGTGATTACAGCCTAGGAAGTCCTAAGAAGAAGTTCTGCTCTGTCCTACAGCATTGCTATGAGTTGGAATTGACTTGATGGCACACAACAACAACAACCGTAGTTTTAAAAATGTCCAGTAAAATAACAAAAAAGAAAATGAAAATCTTTCAAAGTAACACAAAATCACATGTGAAATAAAGATCACACTCATAGACCATATGGAGAAAAAAATTTTAAAAAAGAAAGGAAAAGAAGGAGCATTAAAAACAGACAACAAAATGTGATGGAGGCAAGATGCAGAACAGTGTAATAGTTCTGGGTTTACACACACACACACACACACACACACACACACACACAAGCTAGATGATCTGGAAGGATACAGTGGTTGATTCCAGGGAGACAAATGGAAGGTAGGAGATAGAGGTGGGAAGAAGATACAATTTTCCCTATATACCCTTCAATATGCTTCAAATTACATACTATATACATTCAAAAGCGTTCTAATATGTCATGCATCACTTAACATTTACAATATGTTCTGTGAAGCAGGGTGTTATGTGATTTGGATGTTGTACAAATACCGTATTATGGAGAGGCAGTCCCCAGAATATGAACAAATTCTGTTCCTAAATCTATCTTTAAGTTGAATTTGTATGTAAGTTGGAACGGTTAGCAGTTCATATCTAACATCAGTTAGTCAAATGTTTGTCTTAGTATATAGTATATGTATGCATATGCATAAAATATTAAAGAAACACTTCCAGATACACTAAAACATCTTTAATATAATACAGTAATAATAATAATATTTTAATGCATGTCTCAAAGTACCACCCATTTATTATTACAAACCATTGTATGTATCTCAAAATTTTAATGTAATAGGCTTTATGGGGGTTGGTTGGTAACTACAGGTTGTAAGTAAGTTGGACTTTCATAACCCGGGGAGAATAGAAAGTACAGTACAGTACATAAGTACATATATAAACCAGTAGCATAGGCATTTATAACTATCAAGACATATGTATTATAGGTTATATATGTGCTTTTCTATTATACCCCTAGTAGTGCAATTGCTTTGTATACAAGCGACATAAGATACACATGTTGCGTGTGGGAAGCTATTGTGTTCACTATACCCAGATATGTCTGCTATGTCCTGTTCTCAGACTGGGATTTCTAAACTCTATTGTAACCTTATGGGACCACGGACGTATATGTGTGGACATTGCTTGAATGAACGTTATGGGGCATGTGACTGTATGCTCAAAAGTAAAATAAAAATAACTATGAAAGACTGGTCCTTACATAATTATCATGAGCTGATAAATTAATTCATTTTTATCAATCATCTATTATGTGTACACTCTACTGATTTTACTCATTATCAGTAGAATAAAAATAATTTTATCAAAAATATAAGCTATAAGATTATCTATGCCTATATTCTTAGAATAACATGGGTTCCTAGAATAACACAGATTCAAACATTTTTCTTGTATGATCCATGCAGCATGGTCTTTTGTTATTAAAGCAAACCCTGCTGCTGAAGTGTCTATCCATATTTATGAGTGTGGCTTAGAAGTCTGATGTGTGACCTCTGTCACACACAGTTGGATACAGCCAACAATGGTTTCAGAAGAGGTAATCTTACAAAAGTATAAATCTTCTTGAAAAAAGAAAAGAGTTGTATTGGAGAGTGAACATTAATCAGAGGCTCTGATTGGCTTGGAAGGTAACCGGTTAAAATAATTCTATCATATTTATTTTTCTGTTAATGTAGACAATTTAAAAAAAAATGAACCACCTGAATTTTTTTCCATGAATTTTGATTAAAGATGTGATAAACAGCTATAGCTTAATGGTAGTATCTTACTTGTCAGTCAGAAAGTAACTGCTGTCCAGTTCCTTTATTCCTTTTTGTTATGGCTTATTTTAAAGGCCATTAATTACATTTTCCAACTCTCCTCTGCATCACCTTCTGGTTGGTTCTATGTGCCCTGTGTGGGTTGTACAATTCAGACTTGTGTGAGTGTGAATACACCATGGGTATTAATCTGGTACATTCTTTGTGTCTACCTAAGGCAACTAACCAAGCTATTGAATGATTTAATTCAATAAAAGGCAATAATAGCCAAATTTGTGATTTGTAGCCAAACTAATATGCTAAGGGACTGATTAGTTGGTCAGTTCTTATGCAGTGGTTGTTGCATGTATTTTAATGTAGACTTAATGGATATTTAAGGACAAGGTAGCAAATACGTATTTTTGAAAAAATATAATGCTTCTCATTGAGAAGGCATGGGCTGTTTAATTTTCCATACTTCACTGTGCTCAGTGCAATACTGCACACAAATCTTTACACAAATTCAATGCATGTTTTAGTTGAATCAAATTATTTGCTGAAATGCTAAATGCTCAATTCAGATAATTTAAAACTTAAGGCACATTTGACCAAATCAAAACAATAAGCTGTCCACATACAAACTTCAGTCCATTGGACTCAACATATTTAGGTAGATTTTTCAATGCTCAGCGTATTGCTTAAATGATAATTGAATTTGATTCAACTCACCTAGGTTATTATTCTAATTCAATTTTGTGTGGCTTCCATCTGTTAACTATGGAAAACAAAACAGATGTTTTATTGAACAGCAGCAACAAACAGTACTGAGCCCATATATTACACTCAGTGCTGTTTATGTAGGGAAAAGACATAGAACACCTGTGGTGATCAGATTGAAAGCAGTAATTCAGTTGAGGATTTTGCTGACATTGTGAACCATATTATAGTTCACACCTTTGAATATAGTCTCAAGATTGAATTACAGCTTTACTGGCCAATTGAATTGCATGCATTGTCATTCATAATGCAAAAGAACAATTCTCCAGATTACAAAAAAGGGGACTTCCTTGAATGGAAATAGAAAATTTACCTACTTTTTACCACAGTGGAAAATTATTATAGTCAGGTAAGCAAATTTTCATGGAAAGATTTAGGTAGGATGTGAAGATAAACTGGGATTTTCCTTTTCAACTATATTGGTTTAAGAACACGAAATTCATCCCTTTGAGCCTATTGCCTTGGAATTATGAACATAATTTATTAAAATACATTAATTCAGATTTCAACCACATTAATGCTCAATCAGTCCTTCATTAAGAATGGTACATCAAAGAAGTGCAAATGATAAGAAGTGAAATTACTCAGAAATTAACAAACTTTCTCTGCAAAGTAGCTTCCAGGAGTTTAACTAATTAATTTTCTTTCATTCATTCAGTTAACAAATAGTTCTTTGGATGTCTACTGTGTTATCTATCACAGTACTAGATGTTATGGGAAGTATGAGATGCTACCTTAGAAGATGGGGTCTAGAGATTGCTTATCACCACAAAGAAAAATTACTACTGTTTGAATCACCAGAGAGACAATATACACATAGACAGGTGTAAACATTGAGAAAAAGAGAGAGGAAGAATGGAAAAGGAAAGATCAGTTGGCTTAGAGGAAGAAGTACCTCTCTTATTGTACCCTACTAATCATTAAGCCGTGGACTTCAAGGTAAGTTAAAATTGCCCCTAGGGAGGATTCAAAGCTCCACATCTTCTTTATTTTAAGTCCTTTGGGTGCTCTCCTCAAGTAAACCATAAAAATACCTCCCAGATTTGCTGTTGTTGTTGTTACGTGCCGTCGAGTCCCCTCTGGCTCATAGCAACCCTATGTACAACAGAAGGAAACACTGCCTGGTCCTGCGCTATCCTCAAAATCATTGCTATGCTTGAGTCCATTGTTGCAGCTACTGTGTTAATCCATCTAGTTGAGGGTTTTCCTCCCTCTCAGAGAGGGGATGCTTAATATCTAAGCTTTAGGAAAAACCAGAATAATATAACCAAATAGCATAGAAGAAAAGAAAAAGAAAGAAAAAAGTCTAGCCAAAAGCTCTCTCCAGCTTTACTGGCCTCTCTGTTTATACTTAGTTGGGGGAACCATGGTTAATTTTAAGTGTTGACTTGGCTAGGCTATGATTCCCAGTAGATTGGTCAAACTCTAGACTAGTTGCTATTCCAAAATGTAATGTGATGTAATAACTTTCCATAATGCAATATTGTAATCAATCAATCAGTTGGAAAGGGTATAGATTCAATCGATCAATCAATCAATTGGAAGGGATGTCCTTAGGATATGGTCTGCCTCCAGACTATAAATAGATACTTTGGTAGAACTTACTCTCTCTTCCCACTCTGCACCCTTCCTGTTGCCTGACCTGCAGATGTTGGAATGCAAGCCTGCAGAAATCTCCAGCCTATGACCTGACCTACAGATTTTGGACTTGCCAGCCTCCACAATCATGTGAGCAAATCTCTTGAAGTAAATCTCCCTTTCTATCTATATACATATATATATATATATACACACATATCTCACTGGTTGTTTCTCTAGAGAATCCTAGGACAGAAATGAATGAGAAAAAAAGACATGTACTAAATGTGACATAGAATGTCTTCAGAAGAGGACATAGCAGTAAGATTAGAGACAAAGGTTAAAAGGAAGCAGAAACTTTTCTAGGCCCCAGATTTCTTGTCTGTAAATTGAAGTAGTAGTACCCAGTGATGTCTGAAGCACCCTCCAGCTCTAATGCCTGAATCTAAGATGATCTTAACTTATAGGGAAATAGGGTACAACGAGAAAGAGAGATCTATCCTTGGGCTCATGGAAAATGAAGGAAGAAGTATATTCTAACATGCTATTTACATAAGACAGATCAATAAATGTATCACTGACCCTGAGAAGAATAATTTTCACTTTGCAACTCAAGTGTCTGACTTAATTTGTTGAATTAAAGTAATGCCACATTTAGCAAATTACTAGATTTATTTTATCAGTTTGTTTTTTCTTTGAGCAAATAACCAAATTTCCCCTTTTCAATGAACTGATTACTGATATATTGAACTTGTACTAAAACTATAAATGATACAAATAGATAGTTGCTCTGATGTGGTCACCTTAATGAGGTCAAGGTGTTATGAATACCTTGCCTAAGAAGCTATTGTATCGAAACCAGTTTAATTTTCACCTTATGCCACATGTCCATGATGAGTTGGCATTGGGGCCCTGTCCTTTGTTGTCACCCATCTATTGGCCCTTCTCAATTCATGTTTCTATGATTCCATGTAGGGGTAGGGGAAGGAGACTGTGGTAATAGCCTATGCTGATTCTTCTTACAGCTTCTGTCTCCAAATGACACCCATCACTTCCACTCACATTTAATTAGCAAGTTACATAGCAATACCTGAGTTCAAGTTACAAATATACCTGGAATTAGAGGACAAAATATTTGTGAGATTACCACAGACCTTACCAGATGTAGAAGAGGGTATCAGTCTAATAGGGGTGACAATCTCATGTTGTTGTTGGTTGTTGTTGAGTTGATTCTGACTCACAGAGACTGCGTGTGTGCAGAGTAGAACTGCCCCATAGTGTTTCCAAGGCTGCGACCATTTATAAGTATATTGAATACCAAAATATTTTTTTAGGACCCCAGTTAAGTAATTCCAATCAGGGTTGGGTGATGTCCCAGATTATTTGTGCTATTTTGGAATCACTCAAAGTAATAGGGTATGAAGTGATTCACTTATGTTGGAATTTTGTCAATAGTTGTACTACAGAAAATAATCCATAATAGTCTATTTCTTTGAAGTATCTATTGATTAAGACACATAAAACTTGAGGTGTTGAACCCTAAATATGCCAGCTATTCAGAGGCAAGAGAATGAGAGTCATGTCTATGTTCTCAGGGATTTTTTGCATGTGGACCTCAGACTCTTTGAGAGAAATAGAAATGCCGGAGGAAGGCTTAGGATGAAGTCACCCATTCCCAGTGCTCTGGGTATTTGGAAGAGCACAGAGGGTAGCCTTCCTAATGGATTGATTAACGGAGGTGTCACTCTGAACTTCCCTGGTGCAGGGTATGCTGCTTTCTCGCCCACTACAGAGGCGGAGGGATTGGGAGAAATAGATGCATGTACAAGGCAACTGAGAAATGCCAGTCTAGTCACTTTACCAGCCCTGGGACAATGTCCCCTATGAATTCCTGGGACATTTTACTGGCCATAGTTTCTTACTTGTTGGACTCTCTGCCTGTGTAGTTGACAACATCAGGGATGAAGTAAGCATAAAGATGAGGAACCTTGTAGCCTTGGCCCCTAGTACTGTGCGTGGCACACTCTAGATATTCAGACAAGTTTCTTGAATGAGTAAAAGAGAACGGAAAGTGCTTTACCTCTAGTGAAACCAGAGGGAGAGAAGAGACTTTGATCCTATCAGGGTCCCCTGACTATGGCTGTACATGGAGAGTACCTTGCTGGGGTAGGGATGTCAGTCCTCCTTCAGGAGACCTGGGTGAAGAGGCCCAGGGGCCGGACCAAGACACCAGCACTCATCCCTCCCTCCAAACTTCCCCCAAGGCCTTGCGTATCCTCTGAGCTAAAGGAAAGCACCTCCTCCCCAGCACACCCCTGGCAAAGATATCGAATCCTCAAATCAGATTCAACTTTAATAAACAAGAGGAGTTGCTCTTGACCTTTTAGTAACTCAGATTGGGTTATCATTAAATAATTTGAAATTATTGAAATAGTCATGCACCTCCTATTAGAACTTGGAGAGTAATTTTTCCCTTAATAATTTTCTGTGTTAGCTTTTGGCAACCCACGCTATTCCTGATATTTATTTTTGCTCCTGTTCTCAACAGACAGATATTGTCATTGCTGAGGTAAACCCTCACGCTAGAAATTTAGGCCAACATTATGCTTCCTCTCTTAGCTTTTTAATGTAGCTTCAGAACTGTTTGTTATTTCAAAATTTCTCTCTATGATACCAATAGTTTGGGGAAAAAAATCATTCCTAGATCAAATCAGCTTTAAACTAGGTCAGTTTTCATGCTACCATAAATGCATTTGACATTTTTCTTTAAAAAAAAGTCACACATTGCTAACAACTTAAATAAATGTTACTCTTTGGAGACAAGATTGAAAAATGTAATCTATCTATTGTATGGACAAGGCTTATTTTTCAAGCTGAACTTCCTAATATAAAGAGGTGGAAGAGGAGCTTATAATAACAACATAGCACTTCTTTACAGCTCAGCAAATGGTTTTCCCTTCTCTCAACAGAGAGTATTTGTTGCATCCCTGCAGACAAGGAGAATTTCCTGCTCAAGGCACACTCTGTCCTTGTCGCTCTTTTCCTGAGCTCTTGCCCTTTCATAAATTGTTCAGATAAAATGTACCCCTAAGTACTCTCCTTCAGAGAGAGATTCGGCGTTGTTATTTTCAGATGCCTTGCATGTGTGAGAATATCTATGCTGTCCATGAGTGGCACGAATGTTTGCACTCAACTACTAACCTAAAGATGAGTGGTTTGAACCCACCAAGTGGCACCATGGTAGAAAGGCATGGTGATCTCCTTCCATAATATTACAGCTAATGTAACCCTATGGAGCACAGTTCTATTCTGTAATGCATGGAGTCGCCATGAGTCAGAATCGACTCGACAGCAACGAGTTCAGTTTTTTTGGTTATCTTCACAGATGGGTATAAAGCTGTTGGATCAAACCCTTGGTAGTTATTGCTCCTTCTTCATGTGGCATTTAATATTGCATCAGTGTGTTTATGTGTTCCTTTTTACATAAACGAGATCTTTGTTTTTCTCCTACCTTTTCCATACCCTCCCCCCATCTTGTGTCAACCATGTGGGTGTTTGCAGATTTTTTTTCCTTTATGTATTTTCATTTGTTTTTGTTTAAAAATTTTGCCAGAATGATATTGTTTGGCACATTGTAAACACTGTAAACCTGCATACCCTAAAATGTTTACCTTTAATGTTTTCTCTGCTTTTTGCTTTTTTTTCCTCTCCCCTCTGGGCTCTTCTTTAGAAAGTTAGTTATTCGTGTTTTGATTCTTTCTTCGTTGTCCTCCACACAGGTCACTGTAACTAATAATTCATCTCTTTATCCTTTCCTCTGTATTCTCAAGCTTACTTACCAAGTAACTGGTTTAATTATTCAGGAGAAGCAATTATATTATTTACTATTCCAAACAGATTTTAACTCTTCTATGTTTACTTCATTTGTTTTGGCCCTAAATTTAATTCTTGTTGTAGTCTATTTTCAAATTTAAATTTGCTGCTGGAAAATAGATTCTTTCAATCCATTCTTATCTATTATTTTAATTCATATTTTCCATTGCTTTTACATCATCTCCTTATTTCCTTATGACTATATGTACCTCTATCAGAGAAGTCATATCTTTGCGTAGTCTATCGAGATGCTGAATATCCTAGAATTTTCTTCTGTGTTCCGTTTGAAATAATTTTTAGAGGTAGAGTCTTTTCTGAATCTTAGTGGTATTTCTCTCCCCCATAGTCCCCTGCACAATGCACACTTTTTTTTTAAGGTCTTGTGTCATTTGTTCTCTCTTTACCCATCTTCAAACAAAGCAAGATCTGGACCAACTTGATGTTTACCAATAACTAGGTTGTATTAGAGGACGTGAAGCACTTACTGATGAAGATTAAAGATTGCAGCCTTCAGTATGGAGTACACCTCAAGATAAGAAAACAAAAATCCTCACAGCTGGACCAATAAGCAACACCATGATAAATGGAGAAAAGATTGAAATTGTCAAGGATTTTGTTTTCCTTGGATCCACAGTCATCACCCATGGAAGCAGCTGTCAAGAAATCAAAAGACGCATTGCACTGAGCAAATCTGCTGCAAAAGACCTCTTTAAAGTGTTGAAAAGCAAAGATGTCAGCTTGAAGTCTAAGGTGTGCCTGACCCAAGCCATGGTGTTTTCAATCTCCTCATATGCACGGGAAAACTGGAAAATGAATAAGGAAGACCAAAAAAGAATTGACGCCTTTGAATTGTGGTGTTGGCAAAGAATATTGAAGATACCATGGACTGCCAAAAGAATGAACAAATCTGTCTTGAAGGAAATACAACCGGAGAACGCTCTTTAGAAGCAAGGATGGTAAGACTACGTCTCACATACTTCGGACATGTTATCAGGAGGGATCAGTCACTGGAGAAGGACATCATGTTTGGTGAAGTAGAGGGTCAGTGAAAAAGAAGAAGACCCTGAATGAGATGGATTGACACAGTGGCAACAACAATGGGCTCAAGTATAACAATGATTGTGAGGATGGCGCAGGACCGGGCAGTGTTTCGTTCTGTTGTACTTAGGGTTGCTGTGCATCAGAACTGACTCAATGGTAACTAACTACAACAACAACAACAACATTAGTTCCTTATGGCTAAAGTAACAAATCACCACAAAATGGGTGGCCTTAAACAACAGAAATTTATCGTCTCACAGTTCTGGGGGCTAGAAGTCTGAATTCAGGGTGTCAGGAGGGCCATGCTCCCTCTGAAGACTCTAGAGGAAGATCCTTCCTTGTCTCTTTCAGGTTCTGGTGGCCCCAGGCTTGGTTTGTGGCCACAGAACTCCACTCTCTTGCTCTGGTATCACATGCTGTCTTCCCTCTGTGTCTGTCTGTGCCCCTTCTCCTCTTTTTATAAGGACACCAGTCATATTGGATTAGGATACACCCTATTCCAGTATGATCTCATGTTAGCTTAATTAATTACATCTACACAGATGCTATTTCAAAATTAGAACACATTCTCAAGTACTGGGGGTTACTTTATATCTTTTGGGGGGACACAGTTCAACCCATAATGAAAGTGAATATATTGGCTTAGATATCACACTCCAATTATGTGAGGCCGAATCGTATCTACGTGTTGAGTCTCACTTCTATTGGCCCTTACCTGGTCTCTTTCTCTTTCCCTGAGGCAGCATCTTTATTTTCACCCCGCTGCCTGAGTCCATATCTCTGATTAAAAACCACAATTTCCAGGAAAATATTGTTTGTCTTAGTAATCTATTTCTGCTACAACAGAAATAACTCAAGTGGATGACTTTAATAGACAGAAGTTTATTCTCTCATAGTTTAGGAAGCTAGAAGTCTGAATTCAGGGCACTAGCTCCAGGGGAAGACTTTCTCTCTGTGTAGGCTCTAGGGGAAAGTCCTTGTCATCAATCTTCCCCTGGTCTAGGAGCTTCTTAGAGAGGGGACCCTGGGTTCAATGGACACGCTCCACTCTTGGCTGTTCTTGATTTGTGGTAACGTGGTCCCTTCTCTTCTCTGCTTGACTCTTTGTTTTATTTCTCAAAAGAGATTAACTCAAGATACAACCTCATCCTGTAGATTGAGTCCTGCCTCATTAACATAGCTGCCTCTAATCCTGTCTCATTAACATCATAGATGTTAGGAATTACAATACATAAGATAATCACATCAGATCACAAATGGAGGACAACCACACAATATTGGGAATCATGGCCTAGCCAAGTTGACACACATTTTTGGGAAACACAATTCAATCTATAACACAGTTACTAGTATCCTTCCTATTGTCTTCATATACTGTGTGTAACTTAGGGGACTTTCAGGATGTGTTACAGTATCACAAGCCTAACTTCCTTTAGAGGTTTTATTTTTGAGATGTTTAGTCCCTGCTTAAACACCATAGAAGGAGCCCTGGTGGCACAATGGTTAAAGCCCTGGGCTGCTAACCAAATGGTTGGCAGTTCAAACCCGCCAGCCCCTCCAGGGGAGAAAGATATGGCAGTCTGCTTTTGTAAAGATTTACAACCTGGGAAACCCTACAGGGTCAGTTCTACTCAGTTCTATAGGGTCACTATGAATCGGAATTGACTCGACGGCAGTGGATTTGGTTTTTGAACACCTAAATGGGAGTGGTATTGGTATTGGTGATGGGTATAGAACTCAGCCCTTTGGCCTCTGCTTATTTCATGGAGCAGCACACAGAGAAGAGAAGGCCAGTTACTCATGCACATATCGAAAGGTACATATTCTAATAAGGGATTGGTGGTTCAGTGGTAAAATTCTCGCCTTCTATGCAGGAGACCCAGTTTCAATCCCCAGCCAATGCACCTCATGTACAGCCATCACCTGTCTGTCAGAGGAGGCTTAGGTGTTGCTATGATGCTGAACAGGTTTCCAGAATAAGATAGACTAGGAAAAAAGCCCTGGAGACCTACTTCCAAAATCAGTTAGTGAAAACCCTATGGATCACTGCAATCCAATCTGCAGCTGATAATGGGCATAGTGCAGAACTGGGCAGCATTTCATTTCATTGAGTATGAATTGGGGGTCAACTCTACGGCAGCTAACAATATACTCCAGAGGGTGTCTAAGGATTAGTCACATGATTTTTCTAATGGAGATAATTCAATGTTCAGCTGTCTATGGTATGGTTTGCAAGCATCCCCTCTAAAAAATAGTTCTGATCACTTAAAATTGCGTTGTCTTACTAATTCTGCCTTTCTCAGGTCCCTCACCCCATTGCGAAGCACATCTCTTGGAAGACTGATGGCTACCCACTCTATCTAAACAACAAAATCTCAAGAAAAATTTCTCTCTGGTCTTAGTTCCAAGAATATGTCTCCCAAGAAGCTAGTTTGGCTTTATCTTATGGACACTCTCAGACCTGTCACTGGTTATGATTTCCTCTTTGGACTGGCTGTTAGACAGCTCAGAGCCCAATCTGTGTCTCATCTCTAAGGAATATATAAACTCTTTTGCATGCATTTTGTGTATTAAATGCATTGCTTGCTGCTTCTTATATTCCCTACCTTCACCCTTACTCTGATTTTATCATTCACTTTGTTCTTTTTTAATCCATGTGCTTTTATAAGGCTCTCTAAGCTCTTCCTGCAAAAGATAGAGACTGAGTAAATGAATGGATGACACCTAAATTCAGTGCCAGAATATAAGGCAGGGAAGGGGACAAGTGAGAAATAGCAACGTTTCCTGCTCAAAGTCTTTTGTCCTTTGTGTGGAAATGCCATTACTTAGTATGTCACATCTTATCCACTCCTGTAGCCACTTTTGGCCACTTCATTTATTTTTTGTGCCTACAAAGGTATGGCATTGATTTTGTTTTAGATTTTTCTGCGTATTCAGGGATCTGCTTGGTGGATCCAAATGAGTCAACAGGCAGGCTGACCTGGAAGGAACTCTGAGTCTGCCAATACTTGCAGACGGTCCTTGGAGACTATAGCAGGTTTGGGCTTTACAACTATTAGCACTTCCATGTGGTAACCTGACTTATCTTAGGTCAGATTTATAAGTTGCTCAGAAATCGTTGTATTATAAAAATCTGCTTGGCTCCTATTATCTGAACGCACAGAATCATTCCACTCTTTCCTAGCTGTCTTTATTTCTCTCTTCTACTCTTTACTAGGCTAAGAGAAGATATTCTTCTGCTTGATATAAATATCATGAGTTTCAGAAAGTTTATATATAAAAACAACAGGTTTGGATAAACAGATTGTGGTTAATTTTAGCAAAAGGAAAGTTTTGGTTCCCTTTGGATTGCTTCCTAAATTTTTTAATGATTGTGGACACATGAGCAGACTTATTTTTTAATTATCTTAAGTACAATGCTTGGAAGTGGCAGTGTCCTATTTCTGGAATTCAGACAGAATACAGCAGTCTGAAAATTTACTCTGACAAGTCATGACGTGGACAGATGGTATGTTTTGTTACCATAGTGGTGGGAGTTGTTGGCACCACCCCAGAGACAGATGTAAATTAAAAAAAAAAAAAAAGTCTTTTTGTATGGAAAGTTTCAGATATATGCAAAAGTAGAGAAAACTATAATGAACCCCCATGTACTGATCAGCCAGCTTTCTGAATGATCAATTCATGCTAATTTTGCTTTATCTATCTTCAATCTATTCTTCATCCCTCTCCACATTGGGATTATTTAAAAGCAAATCCCAAGATGTGCCCTTTTGCCAAGAAGACATAAACAAATGGCTCAATAAAATTGTCTGTATGCTCATTTCGAGTCCCCAGAGAGAAATGTCCCCCACGTCCTTAAAACCACAATAACCATCTTGGTGATGTTGAGTCACTTTTTCCACAAAGATGCTGGAGAATCTCGAGGTTTATAGTGTGAGAGTTTTTCAGAATAGCACATTATTTCCAGAAAGTAGAGATTCTATCATCCTTTCTGTAAGTTTAAAAATATCTGTTGTAAGAATTACAGGATTTGACTAAAGGTTTAAGAAAACAGGGTGCCTCTCTACCCCGCCCCCCCCCCCGCCCCCCACCCAGAAGGATTAATCTACGTGCTCTATTCTATAAAGGAACTTTATGCCTGGGTACCAGTTTGTATGTGGTTATATCTGTGTTCCCATTTGTATTATTCATTCAACATATATTTGTTGAGCTTCAACTACATGGCAGACACAAGACCAACAGGGTATCTATTCTTATGGGGCTTACATTCTAGCATGAGGAATGTTAGATAGACATAAACCTTATACATGTCTTATAAGCATGGTAGAGAATATTAACGGTAAAACTCAGAGAGCTGATGAATATACAGATTTGTCAAATAATCCTGTCTTTGATCACACTGTATAATTCAGGAGGAGGAACATGTTGTTGGACAGAGGCAATTAATGAGTTTAGTCTTGGACACGCGATCTTGAGATACCCGTGGGCACTCAGTGGGAGATGTGTGACAGGTAGTTGCAAATCCAGGTCCAGAGTTAGGTGAAATCAGTTGGATTAAATGTTTCCTTCAACTAGCAAATCTAAGGTTTTATAAAAACTGATGAAATACAAATGCTTAAAAAACAGAGAAATAAGCAAAATGGCCATTTGTCCTGTAGTTTTTTCCAAGTCTAGACCTAGGATACAGAAAGCAATAAAGAGACAATGGTCTAGCTTAGTGGAGATTCCATTCTTGTTGAGGAGACTGTTGGGTTGAAGTTGGTGCATGGTGAGTCAGGAAAGCCTCTCTGAGTAGTCGACATTTGGGTAGAGACCCTTCATTAAGAGAGGAAGCTGCCACGTGATGCCTGGAGGGAAAACCTGTGGATACAGGCAAGATGAAATGCAAAAGGTTCCTCCGTCTCCAAGTGGGGAAGTTTGCCTGGGGTGCTAGAGATACAGCAAGGAGGCCAGTGTGGCTGGAGTAGAGTGAGAGGAGGTCAGAGAGTAAGCAGGACCTGGGTTTATGGACAGTCTTGTGTTAAGGATCCTGTATTTTATTCTAAGATGGAGGGGAGGCCATTTGGGGGCTTTGAGCAGGTGGGCTGGCTAGTCTCCATTTTCCCTCTGGAAACACTTCTTTGCCCTTCTCCATCTTACTCTGCGCTCAGGGAAGCCGACCTCCATGGACTGCATCACTTCCACTCCTTGCCCTCTGGCTTCCAGTGGATTTGGTCAATGGGAAAAATTGGCAGAAGACTGAGGTGGGTGTTCAGACTGAAGATTTATTCTTCCCTGCTCCCTCCTTGCCTTGCGTGGGTTTGGCAGTGGTTCTTTTCTGGGGTGGCATTTCTTGTTAGACAGCTCCCCTTTCACAGCTCTATGTGAAAAATCATAGCTGATTTCAGCAGTAGATCGCCAGGCCTTTCTTCCAGGCACCTCTGCATGGACTTGGACCTCCAACCTTTTGGTTAGCAGCAGCCAAGCTTGTTAACCATTTGCAGCACCCAGGTACGCCTCAGTAAATAGACACTTCTTTGAATTTTCTTCAGTTTAGTCATCTAAATGTGCTCTCTGATGCTGTGGGGTCCCTGGATGACATCATAGAGCAGTTACATGCTCTAACTTGGGGTTTAAAAGGAACAGTGACTGCTGCATGGCAAAAAGACTGTGAGTGGATGGGTTGGGCCAAAGTGGAAGCTAGAAACTAACTGAAAGTTACTGCAGTTGTGCAGGTGAGAGAGGCCATGAGCTGAGATTAGGAACATGAACAGTGATCTGGTTTAGAATGTTTTCTGAAGGTAAAGCTACAAGATTTACTGAAGGATTGGGTATGGGGTGGGAGTAAAAAAGAGGTATGAAGGACGATTCCAAGGTCTGAAGATGAGTGGTGGTGTTTTTTTCTCAGAAGTGGTTGGCAGGGTAGAGCATGATGGGGAGGGTGTGAACACAATACTCCAGTTTAAAGTGATTATTGGATGTCCAAGAGGAGATGTTGAGTAGGTTGAGGCTGAACACATTTGGAGCTCACCAGAGAGGTTGAAGATGGAGATAAAAATGTAGGAATCTCTTACATCTAGAAGGGATTAACAGCTAAGGAACTGAATGAGATCACTTTGTGAGTGGTGTAGACAAAGAAGAGGTTTAAAGACAGCCCTGGAATTTTTCATCCTGTAGCTCCCAGGAAAAACTGGTGGATTCAGCCAAGAAGACAGAGAAGAAGTGGTCAGAGAGGAAGGAAGACACCCTGGAGAGTGTTGTGTCATGAAAGCTAACAGAAAAAACAAAAATTTCAATAAGGAAGAACTGATTATGTCTAATTAATGCTGCTGAGCAATTGAATAGAGAAAGACCTCATGGACTCAGCAATGCTGTGTAACCGTGTAAACAGTGTTTTCATAGACAGGTGGGCATGAAAGCTGGACTGCAATGAGGAAATGAGAAAATAAGAGGAGAGAAAATGGAGACCGAGAATTTAGACAGCCCATTCAAGGAGTTTTGTGGCAAAAAGGAGCAGAGAAATGGGCAGTAGCTTGGAGGGAAACCATGCTTTTGCACTGATTAAAAGGTTGCATTATTATTATGTCTATTGTGATTTATTCCAAGATGTTACTGGAAATCACATGCAGTAAAACCAGAGATTCTAGGTATCAAAATATTTTATTTATTAGTCCTACTAATTTGAAGCACTATAAAGACTTGAGTTTTTTAATAAACTAAAAAGGCACACTTATCATTTTGACAGTTTGAACCATGATTACAACTGAGCAGCCTCATCATAAGTGAGGTGCATGCAGGAACGTCAATCCTTCACAAACAACCCATGTACATTCAGCTAAATAATCCACCAAGTGTCTGTCAGTTTGTCATACTGTGGGGGCTTGTGTGCTGCTGTGATGCTGGAAGCTATGCTACTGGTATTTGAATACCAGCAGGGTCACCCATGGCAGACAGGTCTCAGCTGAGCTTCCAGACTAAGACAGACTAGAAAGAAGGACTCAGTGGGCTACTTCTGAAAAGAATTAGCTAGTGATAACCTTATGAATAGCAGTGGAACATTGTCTGATATAGTGCCAGATGATGAGCCCGTCAGGTTGGAAGGCACTCAAAGGACGACTAGGGAAGAGTTGCCACCTCAAAGTAGAGTTGACCTTAATGACATGGATGGAGTCAAGCTTTCAGTATCTGCATTTGCTGATGTGACACAACTCAAAACGAGAAAAAACTGCTGTTAACATCCATTAATAATCAGAACATGGAATGTACAAAGTAGGAATCTAGGAAAATTGGAAATCGTCAAAAATGAAACGGAACACATAAACACTGATAGCCTAGGAGTTAGTGAGTTGAAATGGGCTGGTATTGGACATTTTGAATAGGAAATCATATAGTCTATTATGCTGGGAATGGCACTTTGAAGAGGAATGACATTGCATTCATCATCAAAAAGAACATTTCAAGATCTATCCTGAAGTACAACGCTGTCAGTGATAGGATATGCCTATAAGGAAGACCGATTAATATGACTATTATTCAAATTTAGGCACCAACCACTAAGGCCATAGATGAAGAAACTGAAGATTTTTTAACAACTTCTGCAGTCTGAAATTGATTGACATGCAATCAGGATGCATTGATAATTACTGGTGACTGGAATGTAACAATTGGAAACAAAGAAGGATCAGTAGTTGGAAAATATGGCCTTGGTGGTAGAAAAGATGCTGGAGATGTCATGATAGAATTTTGCAAGACCAATGACTTCTTCATTGCAAGTACCTTTTTTCAACAATATAAACAGTGACTATACACATAGACCTCACCAGATGGAATACACAGGGATCAAATTGACTACATTTGTGCAAAGAGACAATGGAAAAGCTCAATATCATCAGTCAGAACAAGGCCAAGGGCCAACTTTGGAACAGACCATCAATTGCAAATCTGCAAGTTCAAGTTGAAGCTGAGGAAAATTAGAACAAGTCCACAAGAGCCAAAGTATGACCTTAAGTATATTCTACCTGAATTTAGAGATCATCTCAAGAACAGATTTGACACGTTAAACACTAATGACAGAAGACCAGAAGAATTGTGGAATGACATCAAGGACACCACACATGAAGAAAGCAAGAGGTCATTAAAAAGACAGGAAAGAAAGAAAAGACCAAAATGAATATCAGAAAGACTCCAAAACTTGCTCTTGAATGTTGAGCAGCTAAAGCAAATGGAAGAAATGATGAAGTAAAAGAGCTGAACAGAAGATCTCAAAGGGCGGCTCGAGAAGACAAAGTATTATAATGACATATGCAAAGACCTGGAGTCTGAAAACCAAAAGGAAAGAACACGCTCGGCATTTCTCAAGCTGAAAGAACTGAAGAAAAAATTCAAGTCTCGATTTGCAATTTTGAAGGATTCTACAAGGAAAATATTAAATGATGCAGGGAGCATCAAAAGAAGATGGAAGGAATACACAGAGTCACTATACCAAAAAGAATTGGTTGGTATTCAACCATTTCAGGAGGTAGCATATGATTAGGAACTGATGGTACTGAAGAAAGAATTCTAAGCTGCACTGAAGGCATTGGTGAAAAACAAGGCTCCAGGAATTGACAGACTATCAATTGTGATGTTTCTACAAAGGGATGTAGCGCTGGAAGTGCTCCCTTGTCTATGCCAAGAAATTTGGAAGACAGCTACCCGGCTAACCACCTGGAAGAGATCCCTATTTATGACTATTCCAAAGAAAAGTGATCCAACCAAATGAAGAAATTATTGAACAATATCATTAATATCACACTCAACTAAAATTTTGTTTAAAATCATTTAAAAGCAATTGTAGCAGTACATGGACAGGGAACTGTCAGAAATTCAAGCCAGATTCAGAAGAGGATGTGAAACTAGGAATATGACTGCTGATGTCAGTTGGATCTTGGGCTAAAAGAAGAGAATTCCAGAAAGATGTTTACCCGTGTTTTATTGACTATGCAAAGGCATTCAACTGTATGGATTATAACAAATTATGGATAACATTGTAAAGAATGGGAATTCCAGAACACTTAATTGTGCTCATGAAGAACCTGTACATAGATCAAGAGGCAGCCTTTTGAACAGAACAAGGTGATACTTTGTGACTTAAAGTCCAGAAAAGAGTGTGTCAAGGTTGTATCCTTTCACCATACTTATTCAATCTGTATGCTAAGAAAATAATCCGAGAAGCTGGACTATATGAAGAAGAACAGGCATCAGGATTGGAGGAAGACTCATTAACAACCTGGAATATACAGATGACACAACCTTGCATGCTGAAAGTGAAGAGGACTTGAAGCACTTACTGATGAAGCTCAAAGACTACAGGCTTCAGTATGGATTACACTCCAACATAAAGAAAAGAAAAATCCTTACAACCGGACCAATAAGCAACATCATGATAAATGGAGAAAAGATTTAACTTGTCAAGGATTTCATTTTACTTGGATCCACTATCAACACCCATGGAAGCAGCAGTCAAGAAATCAAACCGCATTGCATTGGGTAAACCTGCTGCAAAAGTTCTCTTTAAAGTTTTAAAAAGCAGAGATGTCAGCTTAAAGACAAATGTGTGTCTGACCCCGGCCAAGGTGTTTTCAATCCCCTCATATGCATGTGAAAGCTGGGCAATGAATAAAGAAGTCAGAAGAGGAATTGATGCTTTTGAATTATGGTATTGGCAAAAAATATTGAATATACCATGGACTGCCAAAAAAATGAACAAATCTGTCTTGGAAGAAGTACAACCAGAATATTCCTTAGAAGCAAGGATGGCAAGACATCTCACATACGTTGGACATGTTATCAGGAGGAATCAGTTCCTGGAGAAGGACAGCATGGTGGGTAAAGTATCTAGTCAGTTAAAAAGTGGAAGGTCCTCAAAGAGATGGATTGACACAATGGCTGCAACAATGGGCTTAGGCATACCAATGATTATAAGGATGGTGCAGGACCCGGCAGTGTTTTGTTCTGTTGTACATAGAGTTGCTATGAGTCAGAACCAACTCAGTAGCACCTAACAAAAACAACAGCAAGCATATGATCAAAACCAATGGTACCGAAGGAAGAATTCTAAGCTGCACTGAAGGCATTGGTGAAAAACAAGCACCAGGAATTGACAGAATACCTTTTGAGATGTTTCAGCAAATGGATGCAGTACTGGAGGTGCTCATTGGTCTATGCCAAGAAATCTGAAAGAAGCTATCTGACCAATTGACTGGAAGAGATCCATATTTGTGCCCATTCCAAAGAAAGGTGATCCAACAGAATGCCAAAATTATAGAAAAATATCATTAATATCACACATAAGTGGAATTTTGCTGAAGAAAATTCAAAATCAGTTATAGCAGTACATCGACAGGGAACTGCCAGAAACTCAAGCTGGATTCAGAAGAGGACATGGAATGAGGGATATCATTGCTGATGTCAGATGGATCTTGGCTGAAAGCAGAAAATACCAGAAAGATATTTACCTATGTATATTGACTATTCAAAGGCATTCGATTGTGTGGATCATAACAAATTATGGATAACATTGCAAAGAATGGGAATTCCCGAACACTGAAGTGTGCTCATAAGGAACCTGTACGTAGACCAAGAAGCAATTGCTCAAACAGAACAAGTCTGTCTTGGAAGAAGTACAGCTGGAGTGCTCCTTGGATGCCAGGATGGCGAGACTGTCTTTTGTACTTTGGACACTTTATCAGAGGGACCAGTGCCTGGAAAAGGATATCAAACACAGCAATGATTGTGAGGATGGTGCAGGACCATGCATTGTTTTGTTCTGTTGTACACAGGGGTTGCTATGAGTGGGGACTGACTCTACAACACCTAACAACAACAGCAGCAGCTAATAATTAAAATAAAAGAATAGAGAGGAGGTATCAAATATAAATGATGCATTGACACTACTATTGGAAAGAAGTCAGATCTTACTTTCATGAAATGCTCTTTTTGTTATAGTATGCCTCTGCCAGATGTGAGATCTCAGCCAAAGTGAGTTCTACAACAACACAGGTGGACTAGAGCAAAAACTGGTCCAAAATACATATTTTTTTTTTTTTGTTGTTGTTGTTGTTGCATGTAGCCGAATGTATTCTGAGTCATAGTGACCCTATAGGACAGAGTAGAACTGCTCCATGGGTTTCTTAGGCTGTCATCTTTACGGAAGGAGATCATCAGGTCTTTTCTCCCACAGAGCAGCTGGTGGCTTCGAACTGCTGACCTTTTGGTTAGCAGCTGAGGGCTTAATTATTGTGCCTCCAGATCTCCTTTAATTACTTACAAAGCCATATATTTCTAGGATGCAGTTTCAAGATGACTCACATGGTGTAGCAGGGACAAATGTTAGTCCAGAAGAACAAGTGCATTTTTTATACTTAGACCTAATGTATGTTTTGAATCCCCAGTTTGATTAGTGGTAGAGAGGCCATTTCAGTCAATTCTCAGGTAATTCTGGGTCTCTGCCCACTCTTCCCCAGAATTCCGTTCATTTGTCAGGGGCTGCCGTTATTGCACTGAGGAAGGGCTAGTTTAGTATTCAGTTGTCATTTGTCCACACTGGCCTCTCCCAAAGCAGCTTATCTCAGCAGGCCCTCCTTTTTCAGGCCATCAGGTTGATACTACCATGTCCCTTGTTCCCGTCCAGAAGGCTTTTCCTTATCCATCTCTCGTTCAGCTTCTTCCCACTCACAGGGCTCAGAATCTCCTGGAGACAGGGTCTTTTATAGATTTCTGGGTATAGCGGAATGAATTCATTGTTACCCTCGCACACTAGGGCATGCAGAAACTTTCTGAGCTGCAACAGTAAGCCCAAACATATCAAAGATCATGACGATGGTATAGGACCAGGCAACATTTTATTCTGTTGTACAGAAGGTCACCATGAGTCGGAGCTGACTTGACAGCAGCTAACAACTACAAGGTCTGATCTCACCTCCCTTCTGTCGGTTTGTCATACTGTGTTACTGTGATGCTGGAAGCTATACCAGTGGTATTTTAAGTCCTGGCAGGGTCATCCATGGCAGGCAAGTTTCATCAGAGTTTCCAGACTAAGACTAAGGCATACTAGGACGAAAGGCCCAGCAATCAACGTCCAAAAATTAACCAAAGAAAATCTCATGGACCACAACAGAACTTTGTTCAACTTGTTTGTTTTGGGCACATCATCATGAGAGATCCATCACTGGAGGGGAACATCATGTTTGGTGAAATAGAAGATGGATCCAAGGAAGTACTTAGGAAGCTCATGCTAGTTGTTGTTGTTAGTTGCAGTGGAATAGTCCTCACTCATGGCAACCTTTCTTCCTGGTCTGCTTTAGTCTGGAAGCTTCCCAGAAACCTGTTCAGCATCATAGCAACACTAAATCCTCCACTGACAGATGGGTGGTTGCTGTGCATGAAGTGCATTGGCTGGGAATTGAAATGAGGTCTCCTGCATGGAAGGTGATAATCACCACTGCACCCCCCATTCTAGTTATGAATAGTGATATTAGGAGTATGGATAAGTGTAGGAAACCATGCAGAAGCTCAAGAATAGCAGGTGCCTAGAAGCACTACTAGAGCCCTTGTGGTGCAGTGGTTAATAACTCGGCTGCTAACCAAAAGGTTGGCAGTTTGAATCTACCAGTCACTCCTTGGAAACCCTATGGGGCAGTTCTACTCTGCCTTACAGGGTCACTATGAGTCATAATTGACTCACTGACAATGGGTTTGGTTTTGGTTTAGAAGCATTATTAATAATATCAAATTGTAAACAACACAGATGTCCACACATACCAGCTATGTGACCATGGACAAGTTTGCTCAACATTTTCGAGCTTCAGCTTCCTCTTCTGTAAATGAGGATAACAAAAGTACCTACCAGATAGGGGACCTCATCAAGTAGGTGCAAGTATGTGCCTGGCACATAGTAAAGGCTCCATAATGCTAGATGGTGGTAGGAGTAGTAGCAGAAATAGATGTGGTAGATCAATGAAATATTATATTCAGTGACAACATTCTTATGAAATTTTTGAAAAAAAATAAGAGAAATACTCATGATATCATGCCATGTTGAAGAAAAAAATGTGGTACAATACAATCCAGATTATATATGCAAAGAAAAAAATCAGACAGTAACTTATCAAAAATATTAACAGTAATTTTCTCTGGTTCATAAAATTATAAGTAATCTTTTCTTTCTTCTTTATTCTTTTTGTGTATCTCCATTTCTTTCAATAAGTGCCCATGGGTGGTGCAATGGTTTGCACTCAACAGTAACCTAAAGGTTGATAGTTCAAACCCACCCAGCAGTGCTGTGGAAGAAAGGCCTGGCAATTTGCTTATGTAAAGATTACAGACAGGAAAACTCTATGGAGCAGTTTTACTCTGTAATTCATGGAGTCACCGTGAGTTGGAATTGACTCAATGGCAACTTTTTTTCTTTTCTTTAATAGAAATGTCATTAGCTGTCATAGAGTCGGTCCCCACCACGTGTGACATGGTGACCCCATGCTCAACAGAATGAAATGCTGCCCAGTCTTGCGCCATCCCCATGATTAATTATGGATGGGACCATTATGATCCTTAGGGTTTTCACTGGCTAATTTTTCAGAAGTAGATCTCCAGTCCTTTCTTCCTAGTCCATCTTGGTCTGGAACCTCCACTGAAACCTGCTCAGCATCACAACAGCACACAAGCCTTTAATGACAGATGGGAGGTGGCTGTGAATAAGGTGCATTAGCTGGGAATTGAACCCAGGTCTTCCACATGGAAAGAATTTCTATAACTAAGCCACCAATGACCCCTCAATAAACATACTCATTTCATAATCAAAATTTAATATTATAATAAAATTAAAAGATTCAGCCCAGGTGTCATTTCTTGCAGAAAACTTTCCTTGACGTCCCTTCACTCACTGTGCATCCCTGGCTTCCTATCCTTGTCTCCAATATAGCTCTTAGCATATTCCTTTATTGAAATGATCTGTTTAAGTGCTCATCACCTCTATTACATTGTGAATGTATCTAGAACATCAGACCAAACATGTCTTATTTTTCACCTTTGTCCTTGATGCCATTAAACCAAAAAACCAAACCTGTTGCTGGCGAGTTGATTCTCAATCATAGCAACCCCTGGTGTTACAGAGTAGAACTGAGCTCCATAGGATTTTCTTGGCTGTAATCTTTATGGAAGCAGATTGCCAGGGCTTTCGTCCATGGAGCCACTGGGTGGGTTCAAACCACCAAACTTTAGGTTAGTAGTTGAGCGCAAATTGTTTGTGCCACTCAGGGACCACTTGATGCATTAATTAGAGACTCCAAAGATGTTTATTGAGTGGACCTGAACTAAACAGATGAGCGCTCAAGTTGGAGGAACCAAAATCTGGGGCAACTGTTGAACTTTGGGGCTGTGAGTGTTTGAATAGGTGCCCTTATTGGTAGGCAAATTAGATAAGAGCACCCCCTTTGGGTAAGCACAGCCTTGCTGCTCACTAGTGACGGGCTGGCAGGATTTCAGTCCCTGTCATTTCTTCAGCCTGGCAACCTTGCGTGGTGCCCTTTACCTTATGAGAGATCAAACTGTAAGTAAGTAAGATAATTCAGTAACTTCTTGGATACGCTACTTTTAGCCAGTGATATTTATAGCACATATTTGAATTTTTGAAGTCCGTCATAATTACTCTACCATGCTTCTGGACAATCTTTTGGGTATGCTTTTTCCATCTAGATAAATGGTGAGGATAAACACATTCTACAGCTTATTAAAGCCAGTGGCTGGTCCTGAAGCCACAAGCTACAAAGGAAGCCCAACATCTGATTGGCCTCTTTGAGTTTCGCAAACAGCATGGGCTACACCTGGGAATTTGACTACAACCTCTATCCCAGGTCACTAGATAAGCAGCCAAGTTTGGATGGGTCCCCAGCAACAAGAAAGCTTGGGAGCTGTTTGAGCAACAGTAAAACAATCCTTGTCTTTAGGTCCCTGTCTTCTTCAGATCCCTGTATTTAGAGGTATTTGGGGCCAATCTCATAGCTCATTGTAGCCTTTGGTCACAAGATCTACTGGATTCGTCATCCTCTAAGATTTCAGGCTCCAGGACTTCCTCTATTGTTGAGCAGAACAAAGACTTTCAACAGCAACTACAAGCCTGTTTCGCATCCTTAATGGGGACAGATTGTCTTCCTGAAAGAAGATTCCTATTTTCTGCTCTGAGATCCAATGCCACAAAAGATCAAACCTCAGAAAGTTTCCATTATGCATTTTTCAGTGAGCTTTAAGTGGTGCATCCTAGCCTGATACACAGACTCATGGGCCACCATTGATGGTCCAGGTGTGTGATCTGACATTAAACCATTCAGAACTGAGCTAATAAAGACACACAGATATGATCCTACTCTCCCGCCCACTATGGAAACATCTTTTACAGGTTGCCGTTCTCCCTGTTCCCAGAGATTGCTAATAATGACAAAATGGTGATTCCTGGGACTCTGCTGTTGTTGTGTGCTGTTGAGTTGACACCATCTCATAGCAACCCTGCAGTACAGAGTAGAACTGCCCCATAAGGTTTCCAAGGCTGCAATCTTTATGGAAGCACACTGCCACATCTTTCTCCCAAAAAACAGCTATTGGGTTTGAATCACCAACCTTTTGGTTAGCAGTTAAGCTCTTAACAACTGCGCCACCAAGGCTCCTTCCTGGGACTATAGAAACCCTTTATTCTGGAAAAGGACAGAAATACGGCTCATTGTTGAAGGAAAATGAAAGATGTCAATTGGTTAGGTATGAGCACATTTGACCTCAGGAAGCAGTAGGGGAATGGAGAAAGGAATAAATTACTTTCTTATTTCCCTTTACATGTATGAATAGAAAACTCTGGCCTCCCCTTCTGTCCCAAGCAGTGGCTTCTAATGTGAGGTGGTCATGTTCACATGTCACTCTCCATCTAGCTGCAGGAGAAAGTATCATTGTTCCACTCCTAGACAGCATCATGGAAACCATCGTGACCTGGCATCAGCAGCACCAGCTGGGGGACAGGTTGTCAGTGAGTTCCCAGAACCCACGGCATGACTGAGGAGAGGAAGATCTGGTGACTCTGGAGGCTCATTTACTCCCTTCCTTCAGTTGCTGAGCAAGAAGTGAGCTCAGCGGTTCTGTGCTTGCTCAGTCAAAGAACATGCCAATACCAGCGGCTCAGCTCCTGAGGCTCCTTCTTCCTTCAAGACCGTTTTCTCAACCAGGAAGCTTCCATGACTACATAATTGCAAGAATGTTCTTTCCCTCTCTTTCTCTATAAACCCATGGAGAATTTTCAGCAAAGATCACTCTCCTGAGGAGTTTCCATAGGACTTCCAGACCAGCAGTGCCCTGTCTCAGTGCACCTCTCTGTACTTGGCAACAGCTGCGAGAGTGTGTGTATTCTACCATTTCTTCACTTGTTAGCAGCTTTCGCCCGCTAAAGAGCCACATTTTATATTTCAGCACATGCTAGTGATGTGGGGGTCCATGCTCTGTTCAACAACATCACTTTGGATCCCCTCTTTTCTTAGCCGTACACCTTTGCTGTCACACCTCCTCGAAAGGCAAGATGGTAAGGGCACACATGTGGTCAAATCCCATTTCCATCCCACTAACTAGCTACTCAACTTTAGGCCCCTTTTTTCATCTATAAAACAGGGAAAATAGTAACATTTTTTTTGAAGAGCAACCAGTTGCTATCAAGTCGATTTTGACTCAGAGCAGGGGTTCCTGGGCGGTGCAAATGGTTAATGAGCTCAGCTACTAACTGAAAGGTTGGAGGTTCATGTCCAACCAGTGATGTCTTCAAAGAAAAGCCTGGCCATCTACTTCCCAAAAATCAGCCACTGGAAAAACTTCATGAAGTGCAGTTCTACTCTGACACACATAGGGTCACCCTGAGTTGTGGGCAACTCAATGGCAACTGTTTATCTTGAAGAGTGGTATGGGCATTAAATAAAAGAATGTATGTAAAGTGCCTGACACTCCTCTGGCACATAACTGGTGACTCAATCAGTATTTTCTCCAAGCCTGTCCTCAGTCAGGATGAGGTAGGAGTCTCTGCCTGATCCCTGAAAATATATTTTGAAGTAGGACATGCACATCCACAACCATATACCCAGCTCCAGTGCTATCCTGTCAAGTTTTGAGATACTAATGAGATCATATTCCTTGCTCATCTTTATTTTCTCAAGTTTACTTTGTGTATTACCCAAGGATTGGATTTTGGGATAGAAGATTACACGTCTTCTAGGCTTGCTTTCTCTTTTCCTGTCTTTTTTGGGTTGCTTGGCCACCTCTTCCCTGTACCCAAACTCCAGCACGGGCTTGATGACTGGCAGTGGTGGTGTACGGAGTTTCAGAAACAGCCCTTTCTCACATAGTTTTCCTCCCTTCTTCCCTACTCCACCAAGACTCCATATAACATCAGACATTTCTTTGAACATATATTAAGATGACAGAAGACTATCTTTTGAAATAAACCCTTTCATATAATATTTCATCTGGTAGACACATTTTGATCTTTTTCCTAGGAAAACAAAAGGGTGGGCATGGGTTGAGTTTTCCCAACTCTATTTCCACTATGTTTTTTAGCAGGTATAAGAATTAGCTAGCTCATCAACATGATTGATGTAACTGGTGTCCCTGAGACATACACATGAAAAGTCTTGAACTGGCAAATGTTGTGTTATATATATATTTACAACAATTAAAAAAAGAAAAAAAATGAATTATAATAGAAATGGAATGCAGGAGCTTTAAGAAATATTAGGGATGTTTTCGTTGAACCCTTTACCTTATAGAAGAGGAAACCGGCCTGGAGAGCTTGGTCGCCTGCACAGATCACATGGTACCAACAGGAGAAGAAACAGCATCAGAATCCTGGTGCAGCACTCCTGGCTCCTATCTGAGAGACATCCCCCAGCTCACAGCTCCTGTAGGCAGAATTCAAATTAGGTGTTTATAATTTTTCCCATTCAGACAATTTCTCCCTTTTGTCACATGAACATGCTCTCAGGTTACAAGATTCTCTTGGTTTTCTAAAGGTTATGTTGACAAGTGTCTCTTTTTCACCATTTTAGTTTGCATCTATTTATATTTATGTATATATGAATCTTTACACATGGCTAGACTCCTAACGGCAGCAGCTTCCTGTCAACAGTATTTAAATAAACTCACATGACTTCTAGTCCTCCCCCCATGACAGAAATGCATTAAAAATCTTTATGCTATGGAATTTTGCAATTCATATATTCAGTAGCAATATCAATTTTCTTTTGCAGAGGCAAAAAAGGGTTTCTATTTTTGCTATCACAGTTTTCATCACCTTAATAATCATGATGACAAAACAATCTCCATTCTGTAGTCCATGGGCAAAAATCCTACTGCAGACAATTTGTAAGTCTTTGTAATCCATAGATGCTTCAGAAGGAACTCTCTTATTCGGTGAAATACTGCTGCTGCTGCTAATAATAATAATAGTAATTATGATTTTTATAAAACAAAATATCAGTGTTATTTCACTGAGGTCAAAATGTTTCAAATATTAAGGCCTGCAAGGCTGTCTTCGTTCACCAGGCACCACAGCATAAGGATGACCGCATAATCATTGCAGAGAGTTTGCTGGCCTTCTCTCTCCGATGCCCATTACTATTACTGTTCCTCTGGGTTTGGGCTGCCACTGCTTTCCTCCCAGGGGCTGTGCCACAGTTTAGTGACACATTATCTGGACAGCTGAAAACTTTGCTAATGTGCTCCTCCTCATTCAATAATTCACTGATTCTGGCGCTGTGTGCCAGAGAGTCTGTGTTAAGGATATATTAGAATGGCTTAGAGAGGGTAGCAGGGGATTGTGGCTAACATGACTGGTATTTAAGTTAACATATCCTCTTAGATTTAATATTTTATCTTTAAAAAGTATGTTTTAAAACTTGCTTTATTATTCCAGGACTTTTGTAGATGGGACATCACTTTATGATTCTATATTACCCATTAAGAGATTCTCATTCACAATTTAAGAAATGATACAGGGGTATCAATTTTCTTTTTAGTCTCTAATTATCCACTCATCCAACAAATAGGTATCAAGATCTGTGATGTGCATACCTTAGTGCCTCATAAGAAACAGGGTCCATAGGTAAGGAATAGGAGAAGGGAAGTCAGTAAAAGAGGAAAAGGATGGATGAACCAGAGACATGGAAAAAGAAGATTCAGGATTTTCCAGGAAACTACAGTCTTACTGGAAATCTATCTATCTGTCTGTCTGTGTATCTATGTGTCTGTCTATCTATCTCATATTTCTTGGGGGGTGAGTCAAGTTAATTGAGGTAAGGAGCACATTTTATTCTTCCACAAACCTCTTCTCCCCTTCTCCAAATTTTTGTTGCTATCATGCAGATATTGACTTAGATAATAAATATCATGTGTAAAAATATTGAGGCTCAGTCCTTGTGGCTTTTGCAAATTACCTGTTAGAAAAACATTCAGTCTTACATGAGAAGTGTAAGTTACATTCTATCACAAGAGCAGAGCTGGGATCTGGAGATGATTCACCATGATGTGGCCAGAGTGATATTATATTGTTGTAAAAATGGCGTGGTGGGGGTGTCTGACCTCCTCTGACTTCACAAGGAAGAAGGAGAATCCAGATCAACAGCGCAAGGCTGACTCCTATGAGGCGGAAGTTACACATGCCTCCTCTCTCCGCTATCTTCCCCAATTCTTATGCCAGCTATCCTCCCACGGCACTCTCTACTTCTCTGCTGGGTTTGAGAATTCATGCAATGCCCATACAGAACTCACAGACCATACTCATGATCATGGGGTTTTTTAGGGAAATAACAGGTTACAGTTCAGTTTCAAGAATGCTCAGGGACACAGTTCTGCCATCAGGACAGCCTCTTCTCAGCTGTGCCTGCAAGCAGGCCTCTCTC
This sequence comes from Dugong dugon, assembly GCA_030035585.1. Lineage (NCBI taxonomy): Eukaryota > Metazoa > Chordata > Mammalia > Sirenia > Dugongidae > Dugong > Dugong dugon. Next base: position 95,092,010 of record CM057465.1, read on the forward strand.
TGGCCCTCGGTCCCTCAGCCCCTTGACCTGACCTCCGCCCTGCTCAGGCAATGCTCTTTTAACTCTGCTGATAAGTGCCCTGAGGCACTCCACTCCACCAGTAAGCCTTGGCCCGAAGGTGCTCAGCACTAGCTCTTTGGTTCCACAAACCTAGCTCCACCAAGTGCCGGGAGGCACGCTACTCCTCCAGCAAGCCTTCTGCCCAAAGGCACTCAGCTTTCTCCTCTGGGGGACTGTCTCTGCTGCCACCGTTTTCTGCTGCCACTTCTCACTATCTTTGGTGTTAAAACTCTTTCTCTCTCTCTCTGTCTTCTGGTTTCAGGAGCTTCTCAGTGCAGGGATCCCTGGTCCTTTGGGATACATTCCATGCCTGGCTCTTCTCTCTTGGTGGTGTGAGATCCTCCCTTCCAGCCTCTAGAATGGTTCATTTTAAGCCTAGTGGTATAGCAAAATTGACCAGTCCCCTTGTTAGGGTTCCATACACCTTATTTGCATGATCCCAATCAGTTATTTGGTGGAAGTTACAAAGATTATGGCTAGAAGGGCCATATTAAATGATTCATTGCACTGCAATTGTTTTTAAATTTGTACATCAATGAGAATTGCCAGATTTAACAAATAAAAATGAAAGATGCCAAGTTAAATTTGAACTTCAGATAAACAACAAATAATTTTTTTATTGTAGGTATGTTCCACACAATATTTGGAACATACTTGTACTAAATTATTCATTGCTCACCTGAAATTCAAATTCATCTGGGTGTTGTGTATGTTATCTGCCAACCCCAATCAATGACCATTTTACAAGGGCAAAAACTCAAGAGCAAAGACAGCATATGAAATAAATTTAGGGTAATGGTTTATACAGTCAGGCCATCTCAGTCTATTCCACTCCCAACACATGCACATCTGCTCCATCATTCTTCACCAACAGGGGACACTCTCAGGCCTAACGGCTTTGCTCATTTAGGGATGATGTTTATGTGTGAAGGTCTATGGGTGTCCCAAATGGTCTGCACTGGACTGCTAGTCCCTGAGTGGCATAAATGGTTAAGTACTGGTCTACCAGCCCAGTTTGCATCTACCCAGAGGTGCCTCAGAAGACAGTCCTGGCAATCTGCTTACAAAAGTTCACAGTCTTGAAAAACCAAGAAAATAGTACTACTCTGCACACACGGGGTCACCATGAGTTGGAATCGACTTCATGGCAATGGGTTTATGTATACGTGTGTGTGTGTGTGTGTGTGTGTGTGTGTTAAGAGAGGTAAGGCATAAGAAAGAGGAAAGTGGAGTTTAGGATTCAAATATTATTTCTTGAGTCAAGTCATGGGAAAATGATTAGCATGATTGTCTAAATCCCCTCTGAAGAACTCTGGCTCAGCGGTATCAATTGATTGATCCATTCATTCACTTAATACATGTTTACTGAGTATCAGGCTGTACGCCATGTGCCGTCAATCAGCTTATCGTCTGGTGGTGGAGGCAGATGTCACGTGGGAGGTTACAATCCAGTGTGGTGAGCGTCTCTCTAGAGGAAGCTCGGGAGCTATGCAAGCAGATCAGAAAGGTCAAGGAAGGCTAGTTAGGGAAGTGGCATTGAGGCTGAGGTCTCAGGGGTGAGTAGGACAGTGAAGAGCAGAGAGGGTCCTGAGCACCCTCTCAGAGGCAAGTCTGATAGGGTGGCAGCTTTAGAAACACAAAAAGAAGTCTGCTGTCTCTGGAGCCGAGTTCAAGGTGAAGAGTAGTGAAGGATGAAGCCAGGGCGGGTGAGGAAGGGAGAGAAGGACAGAGAAGAGAAGGGCAAGCACTTAAGGCTCTGATCTGATGTTCTGGCAGGTCGGTGCTGTCCTCGCGTGTTCACGTGGGAACCAGATAGGATGTGACTCGCTGTCTCTTGAGGTCCTTAGGTACCTCTCTGGTCACTTCCTGTACTGTTTCTTTAAACAGGTTCAAGGTGAAAGCAGTCTGAAGGAGCAAGGGAACCCCAGGGTCCAACTTATACCATTTTTCTGCTCCAGTGAGGAGGACTTTAGGAGACGTGGGAAAAAGGAAAAGAGATTGTTTTTGTAGCCTTCTAAATCCTGAGAGACCAAAGTATCCTGTCTAGAGTAAGGGATTCACCTAGGAGCAAAATTTAAGGCGGCACCAAAAAAAAAAAAAAAAAAAAGAGAGAGAGAGAGAGAGAGAGAAATCACAACCTAATAATGAAGATAAATTTTTATTTTAATGCATTTTGATGAAAAGTAAAAATTAATGCAAAAAAATCCTTAATGAACAAAATATCAAAATTTTAAATCAAGACACAGTGCCGAGCTGAGCCATATTGGAGCCTGAGGCAAAAAAAAAAAAAAAAAAAAAAAAGAATCAGGAACACTGATCCTGTCTTTATTTAAATTTTGATATTTTGTCATAGTTTTGTGCATCAATTTTGATTTTTAAAACATCTTGCATTACAATATTACTTATCTTGATTACTGAGTTTTTGGAGTCTGCTGGAAGTGGGGGCAGTTAATCCATGTTAACCAGAATCAGCCATCGAAAACCCTTTGGAGCACAGTTTTACTCGGACACACATGGGGACCCCATGAGTCAGAATCAACTAGGCAGCAAGTACTCTTACTGAGTTTTCTGGCACCCCTTCAATTTTGTGCCCACTCCTTACCGTGGTCCCGGTCCTGCAGGAAATGGGTCCCATGTAGCACAGAGGGAACACTTCTCGCTCACAGAGCTCTTTCCTGCTTTTCCACTGCTCAATGGCTGCAGCAAGCCAGCTTTGAGGTAGACTGGTAGAGGTGGACACCAGGGACTTTATTTGGACAAGGCTCAGGGATACAATTTGACCGCAAACAAAGTTGACTAAAACCCATTGCTGTGGAGTGGATTTCAATTCATAGCAACTCTATAGGACAAAATAGAACTGCCCCATAGGGTTTCCAAGGCTGTAATCTTTATGGAAGCAGGCTGCCACATCTTTTTCCCAAGGAGGGGCTGGTGGAGTCATCTTTCTCCCATGAGTACCTGGTGGGTTCAAATCGCCGACCTTTCCTTTGACAGCCAAGGTCTTAAGCACTACACCCCCATGGCTCCTAAAAGAAAGTTAGCATGCGAGTATTCATATTTATTCATCATTCAGCAATTGTTTACTAGGATAAGGTATCCAGCAGTCAGCATCTGGTTCAGAGGCCCGACAAGAGGTGACATTTCCGCTGGCTGGGTATCTCCTTCCCTCTCAGAGGGCTCCTGGCCACACAGGCTGTGGCCCAGACCTACCTTCCTCATAGCTCCAAGGCAATGGGTTTGGTCTGTGTTTTGGTTTAAAGGTATGGCTTCTTTTTTTACCTTTCAGGCCCTCAACTAGCATAAACAAGGAGAACAATACTTTTTTTTTTTTTTGGCAAATGTCTGGTTGACTTGTGTGCTTTGCCTTTGGAGGAGCAGCGGTTTCCCTGACTAGTGGAAGCTAGGTGCCTGCCCTACCCTCCTGTCCTAGTGAGCTGACTCCTGTTACCTTAGACCATGTCTTCTGTGTGGGTACTAGAGGGGTAGCCTGGGGCAGGAGTCACTGTGATTAAGGTTGAAAAGGGAAGCTGGCTACAGTTAGGATGGAGACAGAGGTAAAGATTGTAGTGAACTAATTCCCTTTCCATGAGCGCTGTGTGTGCTCTCCATCTGCCCTGGCTCAGGAGCAAGCTCATAAGGGTGCTAGAATGCTGCTATATGTTTAAACTGTTTAAAACATGGATTGGCGAGGGAAAAGGTGGGGATTAAGCATGGTGCTGTGTGGTGCCTTAGCTAGGAGAGAGTTACTTAAACCCGTGCCTGCCTGCCTTCTGCAGGAGGGGAGACGAGAACACCCAACAGAGAGTTTGAGTGTTGGGTTCAGGGATGGATTAACCCAGAAGGAGTTGGGCTTGTTCCAAAGCAGGAATTTTAAAGGGGGAGAGAAAGAAGGCATTTTCCTCCTGAGACCAGGGAACACATGTTCTCTGATTCAAAGTCCAGAGCAAATATGGCTAATGCATTATTCATGAACCATCCTACTTCTAGGTTTGAGGGACAGTTATTTATAGCATATAATCCTTTTTACAAAATGATACTACCCAGGCTGCTGGCTGAATTTCATGTAAGGCAAGTGTCCTGCTCCTGATGGAAATCCGATTGATGTTTCAAAACATATATAATGTGTGCTTGAAAATGAACGTGTGTAACTTATATTTTTGCCACATTTCTTCACAATGGAACAGGTTTTCAACAGTACACTCCCACAGTGATCTATGGCTAAAAATAGAATGGCTTGACATCGGTTTCTATCTGTTTTAAAGGAGCAGAAAAAGCTCCATCCTTATAAAAATACTGTAGAGTATCTGTATAATGAAGTGTGCTATGCGAGGCTTCACTTTCTTCTAAGTACACCACCTGGATTGTCCACCACATTCCCCGAGGCTGTGCAATCCAGTGGGCAAAGGATTCAGTCATTGACAAGCCTGCAGGGTTAGAGTTAACCAGGGACAGACCACTCCCAATATATACAACCATCCTGCCAACTATACACATTCACATAGTTTAGGTAGATACAATTCTGCGCACATTATTAGTGTTGGCATTCATGCATTAGAGGCAAAATTAGCACAGAGCAGATGTGGAGCTTGACTCAGACGGCTGAGAGATGACTCAAAGACAAAAAACAGGGGTCAGAGCCAAGGTCAGTCCAGGTCAATCTAATCCAAAGAGGCAATCCTTAGAAATGAATAAAGGGTGGACATTGGTGGGGATATGGTAAAAAGGGGAATAGATAGATGATAGATAGATAGACAGATAACTGCTATAGAGTTGACTCACACTCAGGGTGACCTTACGTACAACAGAATGAAACATTGCCCAGTCTTGTGTCATCCTTACTATCGCCAGCATGTCCACCTTTGTGGCAATTGTGCCAATCTAGCTCACTGAGGGTCTCCCTTGCCGTCGTTAGCCCTCTACCTCGGTAGCCCAAACAGGACGTCTTTCTCCAGCGATTGATACCTTGGGATGATATGTCCAAAGCAAGCGACATGGACAATGTTCTGTTGTGATCCATAAGATTTTAACTGGCTATTTTTTTTAAAGTAGATCACCAGGCCTTTCTTCCTAGTCTGTCTTATCTAGAAGCACTGCTGAAACCTGTCCTCCATGGGTAACCCTGCTGGTATTGAAATACCGGTGGCATATCTTCCAGCATCACAGCAACATGCAAGCCACCACAGTACCACAAACTGACAGATGGGTGGTGGATTATTGGTATAGAATACAGTATATGTAATGCTTTTGTATTTTTTTTTAGTTTTAGCACCAATTAGGAACATCTTTTCCCTGCTGGCAGCCTCCCATCAGGCAGAATGCTAATGACCCATTTTTGAAATGGAAAGTAATAATTGCACAATTATCATTTTAATTAGAGGGTTAAGGAAAAATGGATGCAACTAGTCAATGTCTATAACCTTAGTGTAGATAGAATATACGACTGTTCATGAGATTTTTCAGCAATTCTGGCTTTGATAAAGTGGATGATCTGTGCATGACTCTCAGATACATCTGGCTAAGCTTGCTGAATTTGTCTGAGGCTTGCTGATGCTGTCACAGCAGTGTATCTGCAGCCTGAGCAGGCATCTGGAGATGAAATCAGCCATGTGGATGGGTCTGGGCTCTGAAATTTGCATCGTAATCGCAGACCTGTCAGAAAGCTACCATTTCAGAGAAAACAATGCTGAGAAAAAAACGTGTCTTTGGTTTAGGGGTGGAATCTTGGTCTTAGATTAGGAAAGTGTGTTTACAAACGACATTCGCTGCTTCTATCCCATCTGATCCTCGCAAATGCTCTTCCAGCAGTAGGTAAGCTGAATTGGTTTTGGGTCCATAACGTGTCCTTCTAGCAACAGCCAGGGAACAGGCTGCCCTGGCCCCACTCTAACTTGTCAATTTGTGAAATCTGCTGCTACTCTGTAATACCTTCCGGTCTCTGGGTGAATGTTGCTGGGGTCTAATGGCTGCATACGTGGCCTCCATCACAAGTGGAGGGCTGTGTGCTGTTGCCCGGAGCCCATGCATAGCACTAACAGTATATCCCCCAGAGGAAGCATTGCTTGGGGTACTTAGGGGAACAGGAATTATGGCATGTGTCTGTCAAAGCAGATAATCTGCAAACAAAGCTGTCCAGCCCCTCAGGTAGGGAAGTTAGAGGTGAGAAGGAATGGGCAGGTAATCATCAAGAGGCTCTGCCTGAGAGCAAAGCCCACTATTGGAAAACAAAGGGAACCCTGATTTCTATGTTTGGTAAACATGATGTCCTTCTTGGCACTCTCCTGTGCCTGTATCACCCACCTACCCCAGGTGCCATCACATTGAAGGTGGCTGCCCAGGGCCCCTGACCACAATATTCAAAACTTACCCTCAGAGCGTCTACAGCTCTGAGTCTTTTCTTATTTCATCATTCCATTTAACACATCCATCCTGAGTCTTTTTCCTTTAAGATTTCACTCCCCCCTCTTTTTATTTCCTTTTCTTTTTGGGGTGGAAAGACAATTAACCACACCACTTGGTGTCAAGTTGATTTCAACTCATGGCAACCCCATGTGTGCTGAGTAGAACTATACTCCACGGGATTTTCAGTGGTTGAATTGTCAGAAGCAGATCATCAGCCTTTCTTCCAAGGCACCTCAGAGTGGACTTGAATCTCCAACCTTTCAGTTAGCCGAGAACACTGACCGCTTGTACCACTCAGGGACTCCTCACTATATAAACCACCTTTCATTCAGTGATATGTTGATAACATGATCAATATTCCTTCTTTTCTTTACAGTGAAAATTCCAGAGCAAAAAGAAAAATCTTTTCCCACTTCTGAAAATGAAAGGAGGAACTGTTAAAAATGTTCTGTCTTAGGAAGCTGAGTAATTAGTTCTTATCCAGGATAAAGGGAAGTAATTACATATATTATATATATAGGAAACCCTGGTGGCATTGTGATTAAGTGCTATGGCCGCTAACCAAAAGGTCAGCAGTTCAAATTTACCAGGCGCTCCTTGGAAACTCTATGGGGCAATTTTACTCTGTCCTATAAGGTCGTTATGAGTCGGAATTGACTTGATGGCAACAGTCTTTTTTGCTTTTATACATACATAATTGATACATATATATATATATATATATATATATATATATATATATATATATATATATATATATATATATATATATATCAAGTTGTATTGCAACCTTATAAGAAGACGGTCTGTCAAGAAATGAGAGCGATTCTATTAATCATATCTCTTTCTTTACAGCCAGGTCTTACATCAAAATGTAGATGTAATAGGAAGGAAATTTATAATATGTCCTGGCCGCATCCCAATTCCAGTCATTATAGGTACTATTGAAAATCATGGAGAAGTAGGAGGTGGGAAAGGGGCAATGATTTCCACTTGATCTGAGTGATCAAATAATGCCTATGGTTTTCCAGTGTTCACCAACAGGCTCATTGAGGTAATGTGCCTTGTGGGAGATTCAAATGATCAGACCTAGGGGTATACTGTCCTCTCTGATAAGCACATTCATCAAGATATTAATCCTCCACAATTAAATGTTTGGTAGTGCCTAAAATAACGATGAGGACTGAGAATGCACAAACCAACAATTCTATGAGGCATTCATCAGTCTACATAAGGGAGGTTAAGGAAGCACAGGCCAGTAACACAAACTGAAGAAATCTCCTCAAAGACCACTAGGTGTCAGTATCTTCCTCAAAATGGAAACTACTGGTTCATCTCTGCTGTGAAATTTAATGGAATGAAATTTACTCGATTTCGAGGAAACCATCCTATCCAATAATAATGAGATGGTAATTAGCAGGCAAAATGGCATAAAATTATTTCATCATTTAGTGAAACTAGGATTCTAAGCTACAGGAAAAAAATGACTTTTTTTTTCCCCACCCTCATTCTGCTAGCATGTAAAATAGTTCGTACTTCTACGATAAAAGTGTCTTGAGTGCACAAAATAAAAGGGATAGTTTTAATAATATTAATTAATCTTAAAGGTGACCACTCTAATTCTCCCCCTCCCCCGTTTCTCTGGAATCCTGAACACTTGATTCAATGAACATGGAAGAGATAGTCATTATTTCTTTAAATCTCAAGCTATTTTTTTAATACTTGCTGGTCCTTATATATGTAGCTCAAGATGCTCGGTATTCCAGCCATCCATTGACCATATTTCTGATTTCCTACTGATTTGGTGGGAGGCAGTGGTGGTTCCGTAGTAGAATTCTGGACTTCCATGCAGGAGACCCAGGTTCAATTCTTGGTCAATATACCTTATGCACAGCCACCACTGTCAGTGGAGGCTTGCATGTTGTTATGATGCTAAACAGGTTTCAGCAGAGCCTCCTGACTAAGACAAACTAGGAAAAAAAATCTGGCAATCTACTCCCCAAAATCAGCCAATGAAAACTCTGTGGATCACAGTAGTCTGATCTGCAGCTAATCACAGGAATGGTACAGGAACCGGCAGTGTTTTGTTTTGTTGTGTATGGGGTCACTGTGAGTTTGGGGGCCGACTTGATGGCAGCTAACAACAACAACAGAACAAGTAATTTGGTGAGGGAATCTGTCCCTGCTTTGCTTTGTGGCCATAAATGACTTCACCTTATTCCTTGCCTGCTTTATCCCTCCTCATGTACATGGCGCAGTCTTATACACCCCAACTCCTACACAGACTCTCCGCACCTCCAACCCCCACAGAATTCCATAGTGCAGCTGTGGAAGATTTCAGAATGGTCAGTAAGATACCATACAGAATAAAATAAAGTGTCCTACATGGTCCCCTATTACAATGAAGGAAATATATGCTAGATGCTTTTTCTCATATTATCTCAGTTACTTCTATGTAACAGAATGAATTTGGTATTATTGTCTCTATTTTATTGATGAGAAAACTGTGAGGCTTAGAGTGATTTTGTAACTCTTCCAAAGTCAAGTTCAAAGTCATAGTGGGTTTCAACTCTTAGGACTGTTTGACTCCAAAATCTGTGCTCTTTCTACTTCTAAGTATTTAGAAACCTAACTGTGCTTGCCTTTACAACAGCCAAATGTGAAGGAACTTGGAAAGGAAAAGCTGGAAAAAACAGGAAGGATTATTTCTTAGGAAAAGCAAAAAGCAATGGGTAGGGCTTCAGAAGATCTAGCTTTTTCTTTACATTTCAGCTCCATTGTAGAGAAGACGAGAGACTCCACACTGATGACGGAATGAAACTATTTCCGCTTACTCAAATAGGATGTTTTCAGAACCAATCAAGATGAAATGAAAATGAGTTTGGGACAAATGGATGTGCAGCAAGAGGAAAGTAGAGCTCGTCCCTCCGGCAAGGCGTGCAGCAGCCAGGGAGGAAATCGAGATAAAGGCTGGGACTCCCTTTCCTATTGTTTCCACAGCCTGCCTCATGACAAGCTTTACTACCATCCAAAAACAAACTCAGCCTCCCACTCTTACTCCATTTTGTGCTATACTCTGTATGCCGAAGTGATTATTCACAGCAGACCCAAACAAAGACCGACATTTAGAACTACAGGCTATGATTCTCAGATGCAGGCTGGTTTTCAATCAGCCCTAAGTCAGAGACACCTCGTCCGAGGTTTGGAGACTGGCTACCAAATGTTGCAGGTGTAACTTGCTAAATCACTGATTATTGACAATAATCACAAATCACCGTAGGCTGACTTTTGAATCATGGAATACAGAGTGACTCTACATAATTAGTAGGATTTTTTTCTGCGGTTTTATTCTGCAGTTTGGCTCTTGCTATAGGGGGCACCACACTTCTGGGAACTGCAGCCCAGCATCATTAAAGGAGGTATTATTTTGTGTTTAGTAGAGCACTAAATTGCTGATATATCGTTGTGATTCTGGTAGTGCATATCCATGTTTCCATGGCAACAATATTATGTCATGTTAGGTTGTCCTTGGTGTTTCTGAGAGCATGCAGGGCCCCATGAACTCCTCATTTACTTTGGAGAACCTAATAGCCCATGTTTATGTGTGCTGAATAAAACCAGGCTTATTAGGGGTACAAATGGCATGTGTACCGAGAATGCATCAGACTCTGTTATTATGTCAATTTACTACATGTTCATGAAGCATTAGCATTAAAATAAAATACATAATTAGTGAACTGCAAATGACTAATGCACCTAGATTGTACAAATTCGCCTTTTCATATTCAAAGTACTTGTAGCAGCTCCATGTTCTGCCTGCTCAGCCATTAACCTCAAGGTTTGCACACGAAGCTGAGCACACATGCACTTATGGCTGCATGCGTACACAGACACAGACACACAGATTTATTGTGAGAGAAAGAGTCAGAGTTACACAGAACAGGCTCTGCTTTGTGAGCTGTGTCTCATTTCTTAAAGAGAAAAAAATAAAACAAAACAACAACGGAAAAACTGGTGAAATAACATGCTTGTTATCTTGGAAGAGAAAATGAAGGAAAAGAGTCAACTGTAACAAGGAAGGAGGAGCTTGAGGGAGAAAACCCAGACAGGCTGTCTAATAAAGGATTTGCTTATGTACTTATCTCTTTGTTTCAACTGAGCCATTCATTCATCATTTTTAAATGGTGGCAGTTTAGTTTGAAGAATACTTGAAATGTGTGAGTATCAGTGTGTGAGTGTGTGTGTCTGTATAAGACAGAGGGAGGGAGAAAGGCAGAGACACTCTGGAGAGGAGGAGGAAGGGGAGAAGAGACAGAGAGACAGAAAAGGAGAACGAGGAGGAGGGCTAGGTAGTAGATATCACAGGGAAACTTAGAGGAGGAACCCAAAGTCATGTGCAGAGAAATTCCTTTGCTCTCCTTGCTATATTCCATCACATGCTCTAAGTCTCATTTTTTGAACCAAAAAGCTCAGAATACTTCCTGGCTGACTTCCCATCAGTTTCAGCCTTCACTGAGCAGAAAGAACTCCTGGGAGGAGATTCTGAATTCTGATTGGATTGGGATAAGGCTGATTTTGACAATGAGTCTCAAGTTACAATCTTGCTGGGAAAACAAACCCCAAGGATCCTTCCCACCCAGCTCCTGCTCTCCCACCCCTGCCGGGGTCTCCTGGAAGAGAGCCACCACATGCCGCGTGCCACCAGCAGGTGGCACTCTGACTGTCAGTTATTTCCTGGAAACCCTTAGTAAATACCGTACACATAAAAAAGCTACATGAAGTGAATCTTTTCCCTTGTCACTAACTTTAAACATCAGGGGAAAATAAATGGAGGACAGTGAGTTTTGAAAACAAACAGTAGACAGTTTTTTCTTGTAGTTTAAATATATATTTATTATTTTTATTCTTTTTATCAATAAAATTTATTGTGGTAAAATATATGTAACAAAACATCTGCCATTTCAACCATTTTTACATATACAGTTCCGTGGCGTTAATTATGTTCGCCATGTTGTGCAATTACCATCACCATCTCTCTCCAAATTTTTTCACCACCCTTAACAGAGGCTAGGTGCCCGTTAAGCAATATTTCCCTCTTTCCCCTCACACCTCCTGATCCTAGTAACCACTGATAATCTTTGGTCTATTTTATATTTTAATAGAACAATGATAGCAAAACAGTCTAAAAACTTCTGTGACTTTTCATGGGCACATTCTGCATCCTCCCCAATGCCATTAAGTGAATCAAATAAAGTAGAAACTATTTTATCCTTGGTGGCCCCAAAGAGTTACAACACTGGAAAAATGTCAAATTTTCTTACAAATTGCACAGATTCATGGGGAGAATTGATGTTTTATAGAGCTAATAAACTAAGAGAGAAATACGTGAAAATGAAAGTTGAAGAAGTTAAATAACAGTCTAAGATGATATAATACAGCTATGTCTATTGATCATAATTTGAATGAAAACAAAAGTGTAGATCCCAGATATACATGTTTTGTGTATACAAGGTCAAACGTCTGAATACTTAGAATCATAAAAATTTAGCTTTGATGTTTGTTTCAGTCTTCCCTAGGAAGTGGGCATGAGTTGCAGCCAGTCCCAGCCTATGTACTACACGTTGCCAGAGCTATCTTATCAATGGCGTCGTGTCACGTGCCTTGATGTTGTACTTGGAACACTTCTCATCTTGTATGGGCTAAATGTTATGATATGTTGTTAGTCACGTAATTTTTCACTTTTTTATTTGAAATGCTGTTTGGAGTGGGTTAAGAGTAAGAACTGTTCTTTGTAAATGCGTAATATCTCTTCTCATGGATAAAAGATATTCAAGTGTGAATCATATGTCTTCTAAGGGTTTAGTATCCAGAATATATAAAGAACTCCTACAACTAAAAAACAAAAAGACAAACAATCCAACCTGAATAGATATTTCACCAAAGGGAATATACAAGTAGCCAACAAGCACATGAAAAGATGTTCAATGTCATTAGTGACTAGGGAGATGCAAATCTAAACCATAATACAATATCACTTCATACCCACCAGAATGGCTATTATCAAAAAAAAAAGAAAAAGAAAAAGAAAATAACAGGTGTTAGCAAGGATGTGGAGAAATTGGAACCCTCATCCATTGCCTGTGAGAATGCAAAATGGTGCAACCACTGTGAAAAACAGTTTAGCAGTTGCTCAAAAAGTTAAACTTAGGATGACCATATGACTCAGCAATCCCAGGTATATACCCAAAAGAACTGAAAAAGAATGGAAAGCAGTAACATAAACAAAAACTAGTCCACCAATGTTCATTGTAGTACTGTTCACAAGAGCCAAAGGGTGGAAACAATCTAAGTGTCCATCAACAGATGAGAGGATAAATAAAATCTGGTACATACATACAATGGAATACTACTCAGCCATAAAGAGAAATGAAGTTCTGATGCATGCTACAACATGGATAAACCTTGAATACTTTATACTGAGTGAAATAAGTCAGTCACAAAGGGACAACTATTGTAAGATCCCACTTACGTGAAATAGGCAAATGAATAGAGACCAAAGGTGCTCTGGTGGCCCAGTGGTTAAGCCCTTGGCTGCTAACTGAAAGGTCAGCAGTTCGAAACCACCAGCTGCTCCATGGGAGAAGATGTGGCAGTTTGCTTCCATAAAGATTTACAGCCTTGGAAACCCAATTGCGGAGCTCTACTCTGTCCTACAGGGTCGCTCTGAGTTAGAATTGACCACAGCAGAGGGTTTTTTTTTTTTCTTTTTTTATTGAGACCAAAGCTTATTAGTGGTTACCAGGGGAAAGAGGGAGGGGGTAAAGGGGAGTTTTCGCTTAGTGGACAGTGAGTTTATGTTAATGATGGTAGCAAAACATGATGAATGCAATCGATGACACTGAATTGTACGTATAAAAATGGCAAATGTCTTGTTATATATATTTTACTGCAATTAAAAAAATAAAGATATTCAAGCTAAAATGTCCTGGAAAACATACAGTAAGACTGTAATATTCCTACTTGATAAATGAGGGGATTATGGTACAGGGAGGTTGCAGATTTATGCAAGATCACACAACTAGTTCTGAATCAGGACTCCCATTCCCTAAGTGTGGTGTTCTTGGGGAAGTCACTGCAGTTGCCTTAATTATTTAAGAGACACCACATTTCAAAGAATACATACGGCACAACTTCTAGGTTAATTATCTTTCTTTGTTTAACTAGGTTTTATATTTACAACTATTGGTTATTACCTCCATTTACGTCTATAAATTAAATCTGACTCCTGTCTTTATTTTGGTTAGGTCTTTATCTGCAGGGAACTTTACGCAAGATGGTTATTGGTTTCATCCTGTTTTTAGTTGTTTTTACTTAGTGATTACTGGCAATTTCACCATTACTGCAGGGTACAAGTTCATTGTTTATTTTAGCAAATTTTATTAATGGCTTTAATCTGCTGTCAAGTCAATAATGTGTTCTTCAACTCTCATGATAAATAAAATATTTTACTGAAAGAATCTTAATGAAGTGTTGGTCTCTAAATGCTAAAAGAGACTCAAATTCTTTTAACCTTTTTATCTTGTGTATTTGATGCTTAGAACTAGGCCATTTTCAACTACTTGGTTAATTTTGCAAAGCTTTTACATTTGCTAGCCTAATTCTTATATCATCTCCTTTTAAGAAGACTGACTTTAACTTCAGAAACACTGAGATATGTAGAGCTAACCTCAGATGTATCAAGAGTTGGCAAGCTCCGATGTGGCAAATTTTGATACGTGCTGAGAAGCTTGTATTTTCAAACATGTCCTCTACTCCTTATCTCTGGAGTCGGCTATTCCAACCAGTTGCAGTTGATTCACTCCTTTGAACCAAAACATTGAGTCTTTAAAAGGCACAGTCTATAGCACAAATGGCTTTCTAAAAAGCAGCAGCCTACTGTATTGGAACTCTGCTCCTTACTCCTCCCAAGGAGGTCAGGGAGAAGGACTGGGATTCTGTGGGCTGGAGTATTGGAGTAGGGAATTTCTCACAGTCATCATGAAACTAACAAAACAAGGAAAACCACATAACCCAAAACCAAGGAGATCCAAACTGTGCAGAGAAGCTGAGGTCTAATTGTGAAAACGTATTGGTGAGGATGTATAAGGGTGGCTTAGGTCACCAAAAGTAAAGGGCTTCCAAGGCAGTTATCAAAGCTGTGGTGAAGTTGGGAACTGAAAAAATTCCTACATGGGGATAGCTGGGAAGACCCATGGCTATTTGTGGCCTAATGCTATCAGCCTACTTGGCTTTTATGCATGAATGGGGAACGATGTAGAATGAACCTGAGGGCAGAGGGGAGGTTATCACGGAGAGTATAAGGCATGACTCAGAAAACAGATCTCAGCTAGAGACTATGAGAGATCACCAAGCAACGTGAAGGCATTAGATGGGTGGCAGAAGGGGAAAAATCAACTGAGTTGGCTTTATAATTTTACTAGGGTCCGTCTTGTTACCATATACAGGATAAATCGAAAGGTATACAGGTGAATCGAAGAGTGACTGCATAGGAAGTTCCAAGAAGCCTGGTAGATGAGTCCTGACTCTCTTGAAAGTGAGTTATGATGAAATGCTAATGGTATGAGGAGAGGGCAGTTGTTGGTGTAGCCTCTCAGTGGCTGAGCTCTGACAGTTACTTAGCATAATGGGTACAAATGAAGGGCATGTGTGCCAAGAATAGTTACTTGGGCTGATTGGATTTTTAGGCTTCCCATTGCTAAATTATTATTCCAGCTAACTTTTGTCAATATTTCAACCTCAGCTGACTGGCATTCAATAGTCTTGAGCTCACAGAAAGTAACGAACTGTACTGGAGTTTTGTTTTTTTAATATATACCCATTAATAAAGGCAATTGCTCCACAGAAAGCAAGCACCAAGAGTAATCATTTTTCTGCATATCCATTTTATTTATGGATTTCTATATTTCTATAAAAGAGATGTACCTGATACCACATGAAGAGATTAATGAAAAGATTTTGTGATGAAAGAGTTGGAAAATTGCAGCCTTCTGTTTTTTAAAAAAATTAAATTCAATTTATTGAAGATATACTGGGCCCAAGTTATGTCCAAAGCCTTGTGCATTATGCTATAGGGAGTGGAGAGATGAATAAACCGTTATTCTTTTTTTCCAGGAATTATAACACTAACAAGGGAAGTAGATTAATATGTTAAAATTCTGACATAAGGGTCTGCCATACATTTTGCACAATAATGCAAAACATACCAAATTGGTTTCCTTCTGACTATTTTAATCCAAAGTAAAAGCACAGAAATACATGTTTCAGAAAAGTACTCTTACATTCATATTTTTTCCCTTAGAAAGTTGTGTGGCTGTGTGTTTATGAGGTGAACCTGTGTGAAGCAAGTGGAAATAGGTGAATTGGGTGACCCATCTCCTCATTCAAAGAGATTTGTGGTCCTAAAAGATGAGGTCCCTGGGGCTAAACCACTGACTAATACCAGAGTGGTCTTTGTGTTACTTTCTATCACCAATGAAAAAGGGTGTCATCAAAGGCCAGTAAAGCACATGACAGTCTCGATGCAGAGACTGATGCATCTCCATGCTCTGATGTGGGCTTTCTGAAGTAAAGCACATGATTAATTTTTAAACTTCACGTAATCAAGCCAAAGACTTGCCATGTATAATTGCAGTAGAAATGCAGTGTTTCTGAAGTCGGGTAAGGTGTGGATGTGGGACAGGTGAAAAGCACTGCAGATACTAGCTCTCTCAGGACACTTCTGGTCTGCATTTCCAAGGGCCATTTTTCTCAGCCTTGTTTAGTTTGAACTAGTCTGTTCCTATTTTGAGCCCTTTCAGTGTATCTAGAGAGCCCATGGACAGCCTCAATGAATATCTGTTCCTACTTTCTTCTTCCATTTCTCCTCCCCTCCCCACATGAAAGTGAAGAGGACTTGAAGCACTTACTGATGAAAATCAAAGACTACAGCTTTCAGTATGGATTACACCTCGACATAAAGAAAACAAAAATCCTCACAACTGGACCCATAAGCAACATCATGATAAATGGAGAAAATATTGACATTGTTAAGGATTTCATTTTACTTGAATCCACAATCAACACCCATGGAAGCAACAGTCAAGAAATCAAACAACGCATTGCATTGGGCAAATCTACTGCAAAAGACCTCTTTAAAGTGTTAAAAAGCAAAGATGTCACCTTGAAGACTAAGATGTGCCTGACCCAAGCCATGGTGTTCTTAGTTGCCTCATAAGCATGCGAAAGCTGGACAATGAACAAGGAAGATCGAAGAATTGATGCCTTTGAATTATGGTGTCGATGAAAAATCCTGAATATACCATGGACTGCCAAAAGAATGAACAAATATATCTTGGAAGAAGTACAGACAGAATGCTCCTTTGAAGTGAGGATGGGGAGACTTTGTCTCACATACTTTGGACATGTTATCAGGAGTGACCTATCCCTAGGGAAGGACATCATGCTAGTAAAGTGGAAGGTCAAGGAAGAACAGGAAGGCCCTTAACAAGATGAATTGACACAGTGGCTGCAACAATGGGCTCAAACATAGCAATGATTGTGAGGATGGCACAGGACCGGGCAGTGTTTCATTCTGTTGTATGTAGGGTCGCTATGAGCCAGAACCAACTCGATGGCATCCAACAACAACCCCACAAAAACTGAAAATTTCTAATCTACTCAAGATTGGACTAGACCTCCCAAAAAGCCTTGGTACAATGTCTTTAGTAGTGAAGCTTTATGCCTTATTGCAGGTAAAGATTCCACTACTAGCAGCAGCTACTGCTAATTTTAGTGCAACCTCCTTTAGGTCACTGTTCATTTTAAGTAGTGCTTTTTGATTTGTGGGACATGACCCATTAGGCTCATGGAATAAATTTAGTGAGCCTCAATGAGCACTGAGGAAGGAGGGAAGAAAGGAAGGAAGAAGGGAAGGGAGAGAAGAAGGAGGCAGGCAGAAAGGAGGGAAGGAAATAAAGAGAACATTTGAAGTGCAATGAACATAATAAAGTATCATCTCATAAACTTTTATATAGTCATGTGAATACTGGGTTTTGATGTAAAATCTATTTGTTCCATGGGATCCAATTAAAAAGGTGTGACAGTAATGATGTAATGCAATACATTTTAAGCAACATTCTGCTTCCATGTCTGTACATTTTCCCCCTAAAAAAGAATGGAATCACAAATATTATAAACAAAATAATTATGCCAAAATGTATATTAAGATTAATACTTATTTAAATTACCTTATAAAATATATAATAGGATTTTTTCCATCAGCTAGGTTTCCTTCCTTCCTTCCTACTTAGTTTTCTATCTTTTAAATGAAATGGCTCAAATATTCATTATTTAATATGAGTAGTGTTTTTAATAGTAAAAACCCAGCTAACATTAGTACAGACCTAGTGAGCATTTTCCTAGTTAGGAATCATTCAGACTTATGCAGTTTCTGTTCTAAATATGATAAACTGGACAATATCACAGAGAGAAGGAAGGTAAGTCATGCGCGGGTGGGAGTGAATATTGGCTTCAATTTCCTCTGTTATGTTTCATGAGTCTGAGCTGCTGCATCTGTGAATGAATGACCTTTAAGCTTTACGCTCTGTTTTCTCTTTACTAGGTTAAATTGTATTTTTTCAGTTTATTCATTCCAGTGATGGGCCATACATCTATTCTTACTTTAAGAAGGAACCCATTTCAAGATATATTTGCTTGACACAAGCCTGTGATTAGAGCAGTTTGCAAAGATTTGTTCTCCTTGATTTTTTTTCCCTTGTGAGTAAAGTAGCAATCTCGAGACTAGTGAATGGAGTCTGTGACTCAGACCATCTTTTGCTGTGGTTTGCACTCTGTAATCAGCATGGGCATCTGGTTGTTTTCAGAAACCAAGGAGAGCCTTGGAAAAGATGACAAGTGTAGGTGTGGTACTGAAACTCAGAGAGAAGCAACTCAAGCTTTAGTTTAGGGCAACTGTTGCTTAGATGAAAAACAGTTTTCCCTACAGAGTCAGTCAGTGTTAAGTTCAAAAATTAAGCCCCAGCTTGAGGAAACAATGCTTTCTTATGCAATTCTTTAATTCAATTTGATTTCTCATCTTTGTACATAATAGCCCTAGAGCAAATACTTCAACAAAAAGGGGCAAAATAGTGCTTGAAATTTTATTGATAACATTTGCAAAGGATAAAGGTTTACAGCAGATAATAAGGAGATGATGATGATGATCATTTATTTTATAATATGTTTCAATGCAAGTTTCCCTGAAATAGTAAACCTTGCCCAATTCATTTAGTGTAGAATATGTTTGGCCTGAAATGTCTCAGAAATATAGATATTTTGTAAGATGTTATCCAGTTTAACTTATTTATCTTTCATGAATTTTATTTATATTAAAAAAAGAGTATTTTGTGACATTCAAGAGTCAAGTAAGTTGAGATTAAACCCAAGCAATATAAATTACAAAAACAGGGGCAGCTCCTAGAGGTTAAGTGACACGTAGTTTGAGAAGTCTATAAAACGACTTACATTTAGTGGCTAGATTTTATTTTCTAAAACTACATAGTCAGTTATGTTTAATTATTAGTTACATGTTTCCTACAGCAAAGTAGTTTGAAAGTGCAATTGAGTTCTTTCTCTTCAAGGATATTTTTAGTTAAGAACTTATTCCAGGAGTCAATCTGCACAATATGTAACTATTATGACTTGTATAGAGATCAATAGCAATTGGATGATCAGCTGAGCATTTGAAATTACTAAAGTATTACATCATTATAAATCTGAAGACTTTCCTTGTTGCAAATGTTTGATTACAGGAGCTCACAGTTTAATGGATTTGACTATAGGAATCTTTTGAACATAGTAACCAATTTAATGTCAAATATTTATGTTATATATATTGTTATATATGGTACATGTCCACATTTAAAACAGAATATGTAATTCTCATGTCAAAGCAAGAGGTTAAGTTATGCTCTGTGAGATGGATGTTTCATTATCATCTTTGGAAAAAACTTTGTCTCCCATCTTTTGCTTGAGCATGGTATGCCCACTAAGAAGAGAAGCTTGTTGGAAAGGCTTCGTGTCTTACTCCATTTTCTACTCAATGCTGGCTAAGAGTTGACGCCTCAAATGTCTTGTGCTGGGGCAATAGGCATAATAACAATGTCTTAGGCTGGGTTCTCTAGAGAAGCAAAACCAGTGTCATGGTTTGAATTATGTCCCCCCAAAAATGTGTGTATCAGTTTGGCTGGGCCATGATTCCCAGAATTGTGTGGTTGGCCTCCATTTTGTGATTGTAATTTTATGCTAAAGAGGGTTAGGGTGGGATTGTAACACCACCTTTACCCAGGTCACATCCCTGATCCAATGTAAAGGGAGATTCCCTCTGGTGTGGCCTGCACCATCTTTTATCTCTCAAGAGATAAAGGAAAGGGAAGTGAGCAGAGAATGGGGGACCTCATACCACCAAGAAAGCAGTGCCAGGAGCAGAGCACGTCCTTTGGACCAGGGTCCCTGTGCTGAGAAGCTCCTAGTCCGGGGGAATACTGATGAGAAGGCCAAGAGGGAGAAAAAGCCTTCCCCTGGAGCTGACACCTTGAATTTGGACTTTTAGCCTACTTTACTGTAAGGAAATAAACTTCTCTTTGTTAAAACCATCCACTTGTGGTATTTCTTTTATAGCAGCACTAGATGACTAAGACAACCAGTAAAGCGTATAAATACGTATACAGAGAGATTTATATCAAGGAAACAGCTTACACAATTGTGGAGGCTAGAACATCCCAAGTCTGTGTATCAGGGTAGAGGCCTCTCCCAGTTCACTCAGCCACAGAAGCCAAGATTGGCAGGTTGGAGACTAGGGCTCCTGCTCACAGGCTGTGAAGGTCGACAAATTCCAAGATTGGCAGGCAAGACTGCAAGGTTTCTCCTGATTCACATAGCTGCAGGGGCTGGTGAACCCAAGATGGGCAGGTCAGAGAGCAGGGCTCCACTCACAGGCTGTGAAGATCAACGAATCCCAAGTTCAGCAGATAAGCTGACAGCTGAAGTCCCAAGAATTGGAGGTAAGACGAACAGGAGGCAGCCACAGGATCCACAGTGAGCAAAAAGCCAGAATGTCTGCTTATATTCAGATGCAGGCCACATCCCCAGGGAAACTCCCTTCCCACTGATTGGCTACTCACAGCATATTTAGTCATGGGAGTGATCACAGATAAACACTGAGAATCATGGCCCAGCCAAGTTGACACACAATCTTAACCATCACAAATGATAATATCAACCAGAACTTGTGAAAATATCTTTGTCCATGAAATAATAATAATAAATCTTTATATTAAATTGGTGCTTCAAAGAGTGTTGCAAAATTTACAGTTTTTGCCTCATTTGATCCTCATAAACATCCTGTGAGATGAAGAGGTAGATATCCCCGTTTTATAGATGAGGTAACTGACACTCAGGGGTTTTGAGGCTTTGCCATAAGCACAGAGATGGAGCCTACGCTTATTTCTGAGGTTTCTGATTATAAGTCTGTGCCCTTGAAGTAGTTGACACCTAAAGTTGTTGTTAGTTACCATCAAGTTGGCTCCAGCTCATGGTGGCCCCATGTACAACAGAACCACCTACAGACCAGTTGAATATTTCTGAACTGTAATTTCTGATTTCATAATCAGCACAGCTGATAAACCAAAGGGCAGACCAGAAATTCAATCATGTGTTTCAACTTCACTCTTCTAGTTCTAGGGCTTGCGTGGTGACACCATTTGCAAGGAAGACTGTGTATGCATTTAGTGGTAGCATATAAAGGAGGAAAAAAAAAAAAAAAAAAAGAAAGTGTAGTATACCATTATTTCCCCACCAAACCAATGGCATCATCATTCTTTAAATCTTCTAAGGCTTCCACAATCACCTTGTGTTAATGTTTTGTTTCTCTCATAACAAAGCAACTTTTCCTGGATCTTTCTGTAATTCCTCAGAATGGCTCTTCCTTCTACAACTTTCTCTGGGACTTTGCTGTGGTCACACATACCCTGTCAGACCACCCCACGGGCTTCCTTTTCTCTTCAGTTCAACCCTCAGACCATGACTGACATGGTGGCTCTTCAAAATGGATGGTTACATATCTCTCATTTGGAAGATTGTGGAAGTGATTAGTCATTTCCCAGTTCTGCTAAATGTGAAACAGGAGTGGCTGGCTGTAAGACATCATAAACCTCAATCTGTTTTTGCTGGATACAAAATCAACTGAGAAATGATGCCATCAACTGAAATGGCTTTGGGGGATTTTTTTTTTTTTTTTAAACTCAGTTTCTAAAGCTTGGAAATGCCAATAATTTTTGTTCTTCCCCTGCATATTTTTATATAACATAGTTCCTCAGTCCATCGGTGATCACCATCTGTAATTCAAATTCCAATTCCCAAAGACTGAAGATATCTGTTTAGAAAGCAGCTTCCCCAGCACAGCATAAAATTGGCCATTGCATTGAGATTCCAAATTTCCAAATGATACCCAGGGTATGTACATGCTGGCTTTGCAAGAGATACCTGAAACACTTTCTTGTTTACCTATTTTTTTCCCTCAGTTCTCACTTGGAAATTTTCTGACATTTTTAATGGCAATGGTTTATCCCTGTTTCTTTGAACTTCAAGCGTTTACAAACCCTGAGGTTTTATTTTTTATTGATATTTACAACATTTCACAAAATGCATCACTTCAAATCCTTAAATGTTAGTTCTTCTGAGTGTATAAACTAAGTTAATCTAAATGCACTACCAGAAGTTAAATCTTGTATTTCTTCTAAATAATGAATATGTATTTGTCAATCCATATTTTCACATTTGTCTATTCAATATATCCCATAGAAAAACTATGCAAAATAAAAAACAAAATTTAGAATTCCAACTGTAACTGGAAGAAATATAAAAAGGTAATCTATCACCAAGCTTCTTCACTACTTTTCTAGTGAACTGGATCTTCTCAGTTTATATACCCAAGCTATGGCTCTTTGCTACTTCTTTGGGTGAGATTCACTTTTATAATATAGTTTTTCGCAAAGTCAGAAAAGTATCG
Source organism: Dugong dugon (assembly GCA_030035585.1). Classification (NCBI taxonomy): domain Eukaryota; kingdom Metazoa; phylum Chordata; class Mammalia; order Sirenia; family Dugongidae; genus Dugong; species Dugong dugon. Next base: position 95,114,574 of record CM057465.1, read on the forward strand.
ATGTAAAATGCATGTTTTCCCCCTTTTAAACATTTGCTTCAATTCGATTTATGCCAAACAAACTTAGAACCTTCAAATATTCAAAATTATTTTGGAATTCTGTTTTAGAATCATTCCCCAACATAGTTTTTGTGTACAGTTCTATTGATCTTTCCTCCCATTGAGCATAGCCTGTCCCCATTTTGGAATTTTAGCCTATAGGTTAAAAAAGACTTAACTAGAAAGTACATATGACTGAAAAAATATTTCCCATTCCCACAGAATATTGATAAACCATTTATTACATACCTAAAATAGTGAGAGACGGACAGCGTCTTCCATGTACATAGTGATCCTTCTGGAATAAAAATAGTTTAAACAATGACAACTTGGTCAAAAATACCAGTAGTGTAGTCTTTCTAAAAATATTGTTGCAAAGATTGTTGTTGGTCTGTTTTATTTATTTAATTTTTTTTGGTATCAGTTTACAATCAGGGATAATACCTTTAACGTTTGGGATTTATCCGACATTGAAGACTTACAACTTCTTATTTGAAGAGTTGCTGACATCTTTCTTTATGAATTCGTAGTATTATACCATGGAGCAGGAGTGAACTTTAGAGCTCCTTTAACGTTGGTCTGTCTATCCATCCATCCTTCTTTCCATGCATCCATCCACCCCCCATCCATCCATCTATCCATCCATCCATCCATCTAACTGATCATCTATTGTCTTCCCATCTACTCAGCTCTCCCATTTCTTCATGCCACAGAAGATTAGATTTCTTTATCTCTTCATTTTCAACAAGGAAACAGACATTGAAAGAGAAATAACAGGTAAGCACTGAAGGTTAGATAGCTAGAATCAGAATCCAGATCTCCTAACTGAATTATACCACTTTTAATCAAGTCCAATAAAATAATCCGAGTACTTCTGATTTTCTGAAATATCTGATTTTTAGTAAGCTACATGTAAATAATGAATTTTATAAATCCTTCTTTTACATTGAAAGAATGTGATTTGTAATGTGGAGGCAGTGGGCAACCCTAAGCTGCTCATGTACAGAAAAAAAAAAAAAACCTAAGAGAACAGCATTATTTAGTTGCTTCGTATATGTATTTTTATCACTAGATAAATCATTATTGGTTATACAGAACAATCTCTTTTGCCTTTTTGTTTGTTTTTATGTTGAGCTACTCCTATTATTTTTTAAAGGGGTCAAATAAGTTATTTATAAATGTTGCTCTTTAGCAGTAATTTTTATTTTATTTTATTCTTTCTGATCTTTTTTAAAACATGGTTTTGCAATATATGGGGTTAGCTATGGACTGGCAGGAAGAGTCAGCACAAGCACATACACCTCACACTATGAGATTAGATGAATATGTCATGTAATTAACCAAAGGATGCAAAATATTTACAAAAAATACCTGACCTTGCAAAGCAGGAATGGATGCCATCTATTTCTATGCAGTTTCCTGTGGCCACAGAAATAGGAGGTGAGCAATATAGAATTGCTGCTTCCTCTGTCCGTGCAAGGGAGGGCTGGGCCAAATTTGAGCTCCATTCTTGTGGCAAAAAAGTCTTTTTTGTGCAGGATTTACTGAACCGTTCAGGGAAAAAAAAATACAATGCATTTCCTTCTATTTTAGGGAACATTTATAAACACTGTGTTCTTCCCTTTCTTAAATTAAACGGAGCTGTGGGTAGGGCCCAGAGGGAGAAGGCAGAGTCCATGCCCAGGTGAACCTTCTGCCAGCAGCTTTCTAGCATCCTGCAAACCTTTTCTTCAAACTCAACCCTTGACTTGGACCTTTTTTTTTTTTACATTGTTGTAAAAATATAGATAACATAGCATTTTTCACATGCACAGTTCAACAAGACCATTTATGTCAATCATGTTGCCCAACTGTTACCAATATCTGTTGCCAAATTTTCCGTCACCATAAACAGGAACTCAATGTTTCCATTATAATGATTCCCTCGTCTCCCCTCCCTCCTGTCTCTGGTAACCACTGTTAAAGTCTGATGTCTATACATTTGCCTGTTCTAGGCATTTCATATTAGTGAAATCCTGGCTTATTTGCCCTTTTGTGATTGAATTACTTGGATTCAATATGCTTTTCCATCAGTCTGTCTACTTTGGAGTTTGGTTTGAGGAACATGGTCACAAATCCTTTTTCTTGCAGCATGAGATGTCTCTCCTTCTTAATAAAATATATTCAAGGAGATTGTGTTTTCCAGCATTTTGTAAGTTTGTTTTTAAAACCAGTTTATAGTATAATACTATTTATAAATTAAAGCATATTTGAATACAAATCTTTGGTCCTAAACATCTAATAGTAATAAATACTGAATTGACATAGCACCTTTCTATAAATAGTCATTGCTGGTCTATGACTTACTTTTGAATGGAATGATTTTAGATTAGCTCCTCGTCTCAAATTGAATTGAACATGCAAGCTAACTGTAGAATGTATCAGATATCTCCAAACTATATTGGAATCCATGTGCATTTGGGGGAATTTTCAAACAGGAAGCAACTTGATTTATTCTTATAACAAATATTTATCAGCCTATGTATCTGTGTTTGTGCTGTAAATAGAACACAATTCCTGTCCTCGAGTGGGTCCATGCTTTGTCTAGTGGAGAAGATAGACAAGGAAGGCAACTACTACAGTGTAGAGAACAGGGCATGATGGTGTGGGCTTGTGGAGCTATGGGAGAACATACATAGGAAAACAAGCCTGCTAGGGGTGAGAAAGAAGGTCTTGGGATGAGTGGTCAAACTTCCAGCATAGCCAAGAGTATCCACAGGCAATCTGACCTGAACTATTCAGCTTCACAACCAGAGATCCCAGTGGTCTGACTTTCATTTCTGGTCTCTTTGGAAGCACTTACATCAAATACTATTTTTAGCAAACTTTAATTATATTTTCAAAACTAAGGTTATTCTTCAATCTTATTATATGTCGTTTTGGGTTGAATTGTGTCCCCTCAAAAAATATGTTGAAGTCTTCACCCCTGATACCTGTGAATGTGAACTTGTTTGAACATAGAGTCTTTGGAGATGTTAACAGTTAAATGAACATGAGGTGATACTGGGGAAGGGTGGGCCCTAATGCAATAGAAGTGGTATCCTTATAAAAAGAGGAGAAGAGCCACAGAGACACAGACACAGAGGAATACGACCGTGTGAAGATGGGGGCAGAGGTTAGAGGAGGCTCCCACAAGCCAAGGAACATCTGGGACTAACAGAATCTGGAAAGGACAAAGGGGATCTTCCCTTAGAGACTTCAGAGAGAGCACGCCCCAGCCAAAGTTCTGAATTTGGACTTCTAGCCTCCAGAACTGCACACGAATGTGTTTCTGTTGTCGTAATCTACCCACTTTGTGGTACTTTGCTATAGCAGCCCCAGGAAACTCACTCCTGTGTGTGTGTGTGTGTGTGTGTATGTGTATTAAAGTACACCTTACCTTTCTCCTCTTCTTAATTTTCTACTTTATTCAATACACTGTCAATTTGAAAAGTGGTTTCTCTTCCTACTTTTTTGCTTGGTAATTTTGTGAGATATATGAAAATATCCTCTACCAACATCCAGTTGAGAAGAGTGAAGTAACTGCCCTGATATGAGTTCCGGGCTTGCGTGTGGACATTCAGGGTCCCTGAGGGCTAAGGGCAGGATTCTCTTCCCAGGTGCTCTTCACCCCCAAATTTTCCTGGGTATCCTGCTATAATGGTTACTCCTTGCCTGATGGCATTGGGAGACGTGAGAGAAGATTCTAATTTTCAAAGAGGTTTGAAATGTGTCCTTTTACATGACATCTTCTGGAGGGGGAGTGGGTGTGAAAGAAGAGGCTCTCTGCAACATGGCAGAATAATGTTAAAAATAATGTGAACGAGAAGAGACTGACATTAACAAATTTTAAAATGGCTGTTTGCTTTTATAGCTGTTTGTAAAGTAAATCTTACCTTGCAGTCTCAGAATGTCCTCTGGCCCTAGGTTGGATTTAGCACCTACTTTCATCAAGGACAGGAGCCCTAGTGGCTCAGTGGTTAAGAGCTCGGCTGCTAACCAAAAGGTCGGCAGTCTGAATCTACCAGCGGCTCCTTGGAAACCCTATGGGGCAATTCTACTCTGTCCTATAGGGTTGCTATGAGTCGGAATCTACTCGAAGGCAACGAATTTGGTTCTTGGTTTTTTTCATCATGGACAAGCACTGCTTAGCTGAAGTTGATGGACTTCATTCTTGTTCAGTTTTATTAATTTCTTTCTCATGCACAGGTTGTTAAAAGGAAAGATATTTTTCCATTTTCAGGCACACTTTTCTCAATTTACTCTACGTCCTAATGCACTTTAACCGAAGGGATAGAGACAAAAATGTAGGACCTGCCTTGGAAGAAAGGCCTGATGATCTGCTTCTGAAAGGTCACAGCCTTGAAAACCACCCCATGGAGCAGTTCTACTCTGTCACGCATGAGGGCACCATGAGTTGGAATTGACTCGACGGCAACTGGTTTAAGAGCAAAACCACCTTTGTTTTCAAAATACGTACATATCAACCCATTTCTGAGGCTTGATGTTAAGACACTTCTGTTTTAACTTATTTTTTTCTATTCATATATTCCATTCTTCATTTTTTATTAGCATACCAAAGAAAATGAGTAAATATGTAATATTAAAGATAGGAGGAATTTTTTGGAGCTAACTGAGGCAAAACAGTTGATCATAAATTATAGATAAGAGTAACTGAGACCAGAGAGGTCAAGAAATCTCTGAGGTTTGCAGAGCAAATTCATTAGGATGAGGCCCTGAATCCAACTTTGTGGATTTTGAGTCTTATGCTAGTCCCTTAAACCACAGGCTCCTTACTTACTGCAAATTACAAGGATAATTGCTGTTTAGAGCACCAGAGGTTTTATAAGGAAGCCTGCTCAGTTGAGGTTACTAGTTCTATCATAAGTTATGTGTCTTGAATGGACCCTTAATTCACACTAAAAAACTCTCTTCCCTGTCTCACCCATCCCTTAACGGCTGTAAAATTAATTCATATTCACATCATTTATTATTCCATTAAAATAACTAGCTATTCCACAGGGCACAGGTGCTGCAGAACTTAGAGAAGTGACAATTTTCTCTCCTAATTACAGTGGCTCTAGGGAAGAAACTGCAGAGATCCAGAAAGAACACAGTGTGGTTTGGTTGGGAATATCTAAACCAATGCTTGAAGATCTTCACCAGCTGCTCCGGCTTTCATTGCCACTTTGGAGCAAGCTTTCCTCCAGCCTCCTACCTCCAACCCTGAATCAGAGTTCATCAGTGAAAAGTAACACAAATTGTGTAGATGAACACCAGATACCTGAATATCAGTCAACCATCCCTTCTTTCCTTTCCCTCAATCTGGACTTCTCAATTCTATTTTAGTTCCTTACTTCTTGAACTACCCACTGCAATTCAGTAATTAATTGAGATTCACTCTAAGTCCTCTCACCGATTGCATTTTTAAAAGTCTAACTACAGACATCTTCCTAGAAAATGGAAAATGACAGGAGTTGAGCTGTATCATGGTGTGAGGTCCCCTGGGGTTTTAATGTAGTCCTGAGGATCCTATTTTATTGAGTGCCAGCTAAATGGCTGTGTTCTGAGCAAAGACAAAATGAAGCAATTCAATCTCGAGCTATACAGCTCTGTTATTGAGTTTCAAATACTGTTTCGCCCTCACTGTGCTGATCACACGATGCTAGGTGGAGGAAATAGCAAGGAGTTTTTAAACAAGTAATGGGCTTCGCTCTCCTCTCCAAACCCACATATCTTTCTAGTCATAGAGTCTCTGCGTGTTTATACCATGGTTTCTGCTTTACTGTTCTGTATCATTCCAGATCAAATGGATGGAAAGAGGGCAAAGAAGTACACAATAAATTTGGTCACTGTATCTGATGCTTTATATATGCTCTCATTGACTCCTGTCAGCAATGTTGCCAAATAGGTATTATATTTTTAAGAAAACAGATCAAGCTTGTTACAAATTGAATTGTGTCCCAGAAAAAGATATGTTGAAGTCATGACCCCTGTTACCTGTGAACATTACCTTGTCTGGAAAGTGTCTTCGATGATGTTACTAGTTAAATTAACACGAGGTTATAGTAGAGCAGAATGGGTCTTAATCCCATCTGAGTGGTGTCCTTATAACAGGAAGAGAGATGCAGAGAGACCGACAGAGGAAGAATCCCGTGCCAAGCTGTGGCTGCAAGTTAGCAAACACGGAGTACTGTCAGAAGCCGGAAGAGAGGCATGGAACAGACTCTCCTTCAAAGTCTCAGAAGGAACCAACATGGCAGATACCCTGATTCAGACTTTTAGTCTCCAGAACTGTGAGTCAGTTCATTTCTGTAATTATAAGCCACCTAGTTTGTGGTATGCTAGTGTGGCAACTCTAGGAAAGTAACACAAATGTTTATATTAACAAAGCAGGTAATGCAGGATTGAATACTACCATAAACTGCAGTCATATATTACTGGAAATCAGTTAACAGATAGTGCCAAGTTAGAACTTTTGGGGAGAGGTGGGATATATTGTTTCAGCTCAATCAGTTTCATCACCTTTTTTGTATTTCTCAAAATACATTGAATTACTGACTTTCAGCAACAGCTGCTGCTGGGTAGAACTGCCTTTGACTAGCCACCCTGCATATCGTCCTCCACACGCCTTATCTTAAGCCTTCCAATGCTTACATCTTTGCTTTTATTTTTGATCATAGTCTGTGTTCCTGGCATTGTGCTCAGTATTTACACATATTATTTCATGAAATCCTCCCAACAACGCTATGAGGTAGCTGCCATCAGCTGCCTTTATTAGATGAGGAAATTGTATTTTAGACAGGTTGAGCATTATTAATAGATCATGTTGATAATGAGGCTACAGTCTGTAATTGGCTAAGACAGTCCAACCCCAGAGCCTATCATCCCTCTCATTTTCCTTTGTGAAAAGCATAGAAAACACAGAAAGATGTAAGAAGGAAAAATCACTATTCATCCCACAACACAGAAGTAACCACTCTTCTACGATGTTGGTGTTTTTCTTTTCCAAATATTTTCCACTGTGAGCCCATTTATATATGCACATATATGTTTAGCGTAATTTGGTTCTAACATTACTCAACGTGTAGTTTTGTGTCAAACATTACTCAACATACAGATCTTCAAGCTTTTCTTCCATGGCACTGCTGAGTGGATTCAACTGCCAACCATTAGGCTAATAGTCTAGCACAAACCATTTGTGCCACCAAGGGACCTTAGGAAGCAAATTAAAAAAAAAAAATGATTTTTCAAAGACTACTGGCTGCTCTTTTACTTGATATTAAAATCAGGAAATTTTCACAAGTCATTAATTGAGAGATATTGTTAGTCCCAGTTTATGTTTGAAAAAACTAAAACTTAGAGCGGTCTAAACTTGTCACACTGCAGAGAAGTAATAAAGCTAAGATTCCAACCCGTGTCTTTACTCCCATTTCAGGTTTCTCAACAGCTTCATAAGCTCTTGGGAGAGGGGAAGAGATGTACATGCCCATTTGTAGGTGATTTCCAGAAAGATCTGCAAAGTAAATTCTTTTGCAATTTGTTTCTTAACACTTCCTTGTTAAGCCTTGTCAAACTTAGAACTGTTTCTTGAGCTGATCCCTTCTGAGGCTTTGGGACTAAAAGTCCTGGGCCTGTCCATGGAAAAGATGCATTTTTTTTTTCTGTCAGTGGAAAAGGGAACCCTAACTTTGAATCTTTGCCAAGTTTTGTTTAAATAATTAAAGGCTTGTTATTAATTCACATAACTAATACATTTGAGCAATCACTGCTTGCTCTGGGGCAACACAGATCAACAATGCAACCATCCTCATAGGGTTTACAACTTAGTGGGGGGAGGGTGTTTTAGTAAATTAATTAATAAGGCATTTTTTTCTTATAAACAAATACACCTAAGTCTATAATTTTCATTGTGTTGAAGAGAAATGCACAAGGCGCTGTAAGGGTGTGTAATGAGGGAGTCTAATTTAGACTGGGAGAGTCTGAAGAAAATGAGGAAATGTCATTTGTACCGACTGGTACCTGGAGGGACGAGGGGGTGCAGGAGGAGTGGTGATATAAGGGAGCTGTGGTCACAGAAAATAGCATGGCAGCGGCCATGGAGGAAGGGAGCTTGGCACGATCAAGGAATGAAGCAGAACGTCCATGACTTTAGGGCAGAAAGGCTGGGCTAGAATCATTTGATGACTTAGTTTCTAGCACTAAATTCTGGCTTTGCAGAATAATATATGTGGGTGTTAGTTGCTGTCAAATCGATTTCGACTCCTTGTGACTCCATGTGTGCAGAGTAGAACTATTCCACACGGTTTTCAAGGCTTTGCCCTTTCAGAAGCAGATTGCTAGGCCTGTCTTCTGAGGTGCCACTGGGTGGGTTGAATTGCCAACCTTTCGGCTCTTAGTTGAGTGCTTAACCCTTTGCTCCACCCAGGGACTCCTGCAGAATATGATGGAAGGAGTTTAACTTTGCAGTTATGGTAAAGGTGCAGAGGCCTGTGGACTAAAAAAATCATGTGGGCATAAACAGAAATTCTCCATCATTTTGAGACCTACCGCTGAAGTGGACAATGGTTGTGGAAAACGGGAGGGCAGGTTTCAAAGCTCCTTGAGTAAAGGCTCATATATACTCATTTCCAGGGCCTCGTAGCTTCACCCCAGTGACAGTGTGGCATATAGAAAGATCCCTGGGCCAGAACAACTGGATTTCTAGTCCTACTACAGAAATAAACCAGTGGTGTCATCTTGGTCACAACCTCTCTGGGTCTCAATTTAGAACTTTATTCTAAAAAAAGTAAAATCTAATGATTACTTACAATGTTCCAGACACAATGTAAGTACTTCATATGCATTATCTGACTTAATTTTTTCAAAACCACTCTATGAGGAGATATTATTTTCATGCTCATTTTCCCAGTAAGAAAACAGACCTAGAGAGTTTAAGTTGTCTAGCCAGGGTCTCATACTTGGTAAGTAGTAGCACTGGGCCTCGAGGCCAAGTTCAACTCCAAATCACATGCTCTTAACCAGATGGTTCACAAGGTCCCTTTGGGCATGTTTTGATTCAATTCCAAATTGGAGAGTGTTCCAGTGATTTCTGTCTTTGTGAGAGATAATTTAATACTGTGGAAGGCTTTGCAGGCAACATGGTAACCTAGGAAAGTGACCCATTTCTCTTTGTCCAGTTTCCAAACCTAATCAACAGGACAGACGGGTCACTTGTGAAGATTGGCAGGGAAATTTAAACTGCTCAGAGAGGCAAAACCTTGGATTCAAAATGCTATTTTTTTTTTAAACTAAAGATAGATAAATTCACAGTACACATTTAAAAAGGTTAAATCCTATAGAGGCAGGTGAATATTTGTTTGACTATAGTAAGTGAAGTATGATTTGACTGAGAGACCTTTTATTTGATCTGATTTTACACAAACATTTCTGCACACAGAGAGAGCAGGAAGGTTCCAGAGCCTTATCATAATCATCGTTAGCTGTCTGCTCAGGGGCTCCCTCATCTTTGCTCCAAATGTCAATTCTTAGACGCAGCCTTATAAGCTCATGGTGATAACCCACGTTTATCCATATCAGATGCACTCAGCTGTGGACACATCCCTGGAGACCTACTCAACTAGACATTTTGGCTGTTCAAACACAAGTTTGCAAATCATAGAGAAACATGTATATCAAAACTCTCTGCAGTGATGGGGATATTTAGATATTATTTATAATTATCTAAAGAGAAAAGCAGTAACCGGAAGGTGCTGTCTGTATCTCATTCGGCTTCCTTTTGCTTTGGCTGTATACAAAGCTACATGGAAAACTACCCAGCGGTAAATAGATGATCTTCAAGTGGGTAACTCTGGTGCAAGTTTTAAGGACTGAGATGAAACAGATGTTCACTCAAATAAACTCAAGTAATCAGAGTGATCAAATAGCCCACATTTTTTATGCTTGTTACCATTCATCTTTAGAAGCAAGAGGTAAATCTCAAGGAAAATAAATCATATTAGGGGGTGACCTAAGAAACCACATCAAGTGTATATACCACGGGTTATTGTTTCTAGAATAAACTCCTACTCTACATCTAATTTAAAGTGTGTTGAGATTTATGTTCAGAATGAGGACAGAATAGTCTGCAATCACTACAGAAATGTTCAGTTGGGCTCACTGACTTCTATTTATCGGGACAGAGAAAAGTTGAACAGGCTCATATTTTGTAAAGGTCTTTATAAGTAAGTGGAAATAATTGAATAATCCTTATTTAACCAAAACACCATCGTTATCTGGGAGTCCTTAGGTGTCACAAAAATTAAGTGCTCGACTACTAGCTGTAAATTTGGCAGTTCGAACCCACCTAGAGCCTCTTCAAGAGACAGACACGGCGATCTGCTTCTGAAAGGCCACAGCCTTGAACACCCAATGGATCAGTTCTATTCTGCACACATGGGGTCACCATGATTCAGAACAGACTTGACAGTAACTAACAACAACAACTATCATTATTTGGATTGCTTCACTCTATTAACCTTATAAGAAACCAGAATCTGAAAGATAATTCAAGACTTTGATGCTGTGTATAGCTATGTCTGAGAGCCCCTAAGGATATCCTGTTAGAATAAGAAAAAAAGAGGAAGAGGAGAAAAAGGAGAAGGAAGAGCATGAGGAAGAAGAGGAGGAGGAGGAGGAAAATGGGATGGTGGCTTGGGAAGGGAAGAAGAAGAGAGAGAGGATGAAAGATGAAGAGGAGAAGGAAGGGGAAGATGAGGAGGAGGAAAGGAAGGAAGATAAAGAGAAACAAAAGGCAATCTTTGGTGTGCAGGAGCCTGCAGCTGTGATATTTTGGTTTGTAGAGTTGTCTTGTCTCTGGAGAAGAGCCCTGGTGGTGCAGTGGTTAAGTGCTTGGCTGCTAACTGAAAGTCAGCAGCTCAAACCCACCAGCCTCTCTGTAGGAGAAAGATGTGACAATCTGCTTCTGTAAAGATTACAGCCTTGGAAACTCTGTGGGGCAGTTCTACTCTGTCCCACAGTGTCATTATGAGTAGGAATTGACTCGAGGGCAGCAGGTTTTGGGTTTATATGTGGAGAGGGTTCAAGTACTTAAGAATGAGTAGTTGGTTTAAGCGCAAGTATGGCACAGTTTCAAGTTTCTTTATCAAACTTGTGCCAAAAAAGAGCTATCAGATCAGAGTAGTTAATAGCCATTGCTAAGGAGTCTAATATCCCTGAGTTCAAATCTTAATACTATCGATTATTAGCTGGGTAAACTGGGCAAGTTAACTTACACGAAGCTTACTTCTCTCATGAGGTTGAGGTGAGGATTAAATGTAATAATGGATGTGAACTGCCCTACATAGTACACACGCAGTGATATTAATTAGCAATCAGGAAAAAGACGTAGGAAGCAAATAAACACCCAAACCCAAACCTGTTGCCATTGAGTCGATTCTGATTCAGGGCTATCCCATGTGCTACAGGGTAGAACTGTTCCATAGGGTTTTCTTGGCTGTAATCTTTACAGAAGCAGATCGTCTGCTCCCTCTTTCATGACACTGCTGGGTGAATTACAACTGCCAACCTGCAGGTTAATAGTCTAGCATTAACCGTTTGCGCCACCCAGGGACCTTTGGAAGGAAATGGAGTAAAGAAAAACTGATTTTTCAAAGACCACTGGTTGCTCTACAATATCCATTCGCTTGTTTTCTTCAGTAAAAGAGCTCCAATTTTGTGACTTAGCCGCTTCTGCCTCACCAAAAGCAGCATTTCTCAGTCCTCCTTGTAGCTAAGTATGGCGATATGACTAAGTCCTAACCAATGAGCCATAATTGGAAGTTTCCTATGGGACTTCTTTAAAAGATACAGTGGGAGCCTTCCCCCTATACTTTTTACTGACTGTGGTGTGGAAGTGCTGACTGGAGCTTGAGCAGCCATTTTGGACCATGAGGCAGAAGGTTAAGAGTGACAGAGCAGCAAGATAAAAAAGCTGGGGAGCTTGATAATCACGAAGCCATTGTACTAGTCCTGAACTATCTTTGGATGTAAATGTGTAAGGGAAATAACCTTTTACCCTGTTTAGACCACAGCTGTTTTTTCTGTTTGTTTACTGCATATTGCTAACCTTAATCCCAACTAATATTAAAGATAGTTCACCAGGTAGTTCAACTGAGTTCTGGAGCCCCAGAAAGCTGAATCAAGTTGCTAGGTGGAGGTGTGACTCAAGAAGAGTAGAAAAATCTCAGAAGAACTAGAATAGAGCTAGTGGCTTACAGTAAAGAATTTCTCTCTTTCTGACCTGTTAGACAGATTAACTCCCAAGGCCTGGTCTCCAGGTCACCCTGCAGTTCTTTCTCTTGTGGCCCAATTTTAGACTTCAAGGCAGTTTAGGAGGCAGCTAGCACAGAAAAGAAACCAACCAAAAATGTGTGTCTGTGAACTCAGGCTTTTAAGGAGTCTATAAATGGTAGGAGAAAAAAAAAAAAAAAAAACTTGGCTGAATTCACCAGATTACTACTGGTTATTTTTTCTCATCTATATAAATGATTTTAAACTTTGTTGAATATTAATTTTACCTAGGGGGCTTTTTATACCTCCTGAAGCCCAGGCCATACCACATACAGAATCATAGAGGGTGGAAACCTAGCAACAGTAGTTCTTAAAATTCCCCAGGTGACTCCATTGGGCAGTGAGTTTGAGAAGCCATACATTAAATTCTTGCTACTCAAACAAGGTGTGATCACTGGGCCAGCAACACTGGGATTTTGCTAGAAATGAAGACTCTCAGCCCCACTTTGTACCTGCTGAATTTGAATCTGCATTTTTAACAAGGTCATCAGGTTATTTGTACACACATTAATGTTTAAAAAGCTCTGGCTTCTATAATGCTGGCTGCCTCTAAACTTTTGCATGTAGAGGAGAGCCAATACAATTTTTTCAAACTAGGTAGATTATTCATCCCCCAACATCTGATGTAGCTGAAAAGAGATACTTTAGGTTAAGATATCCATAAAATCATGACTATCAACGCAGCCCAAACAACAATACCCTTACTCTCTCCCAGAACTTATTTTTCCTAAAGATACACCTGATCCCCTTAACCTTCCCCCCAGCCTTGAATTTGAGGACATCAACTAACAACTCCATCATCAGGCTGGTTTTGCCCCCTGTATAATGGCTGCTCCTCCGGTTGTAAAGGTATTGTAGTGATTCATGCTAAATGACGATCACAATCATAGCTACAATAATAAATTAGTTATTTGGATTACATTGTTTCAGATGATCTGTAGATGAATACAGGGCCTGCTGGCTACAGGCTGTGTGAATATGGGAAATAGCATTCTTTCTAATGAAAGCATAAGCTTCTTTAAATCTGGTAATTAAGGGAAAAAAGCTGATCCCACAATCAGAGAAAGACTTAGCTGAAGGCATATGGGTGCTCAGTTCTAATGTGGAAGAGCTGCCAGTTACACTGGTGAGGTAGCCTGGTGAGAAAATATTGATCTTAATGTTATGCGACATGATAGTGGGGTTTTATACAAAAATGCAGGCTGTATGATTTTTAAAAAAATTTATTATGGTAAAATAGATACAATAAAACATTTGCCATTTTAACCATTTTTAAGTGTACCATGTTTTTGAGCCACTACTACTATCCATTTCCAATTTTGTTTCATGATCCTAAACAGGAACTCAGTTCCTTTTAAGCAATAACTCATTTTTCCCCCCTTCCCACCTGCCCCTAGTAACCACTAATAAACTTTTGTTTCTATGAAATTGCCTATTGTAGATATTTCATATAAGTGGGATCCTACAATACTTGTCCTTTTGTGTCTGACTAATTTCACTCAGCTTGTTTTTCAAGGTTCATCCATGTTGTAGCATGTATCAGAACTTCATTTCTCTTCATGGCTGAATATAGTATAATTTTTAAATAGCTCTGATAGTTCTTGCAGCAATCTATCAAGCCAAATGAAAGATACATCCTTTTGAAGCTAAACACACACAGCAAGACTCTTGGGCTGACATGAGAGTTAAACAAACTTGTCACCTGGTAAACCAAACCAAACCCATTGCCTTTCAGTCGAGTCCGACTCATAGCAACCCTATAAGGCAGGGTAGAACTGCCTCCTAGGGTTTCCAAGGAGCACTTGGTGGATTTGAACTGCCGACCTTTTAGTTAGCAGCCCAACGCTTAACCACTAAGCCGCCATGGTTTCCTGGTAGGGGAAGGGAAACTATGCTGGTAGGTAAACAAGGAGGAGGAGGAAAAAGGAATCACTTACTAGACAGGACAGGAGACATGTTAATTCTGGTGATGGGGAAGGCAGTACACAATATGCAGGAAGTCAGCACAACTTGACCAAGGTAAATGAAGACACTGAGAGGCATGCAAGAATAAAGGACAACTACGGTAAATGCTATAACTTACAATTTTGCAACAACAGTAATAACAAGCAAAAAATAAATGAGTGGTTACATAGGTAGGTATGTATGCTATATGGGTGTGCATGCATATATAGGTATATTTGTAGGCATATGTACATACACGTTTGTATGTGCTGCATATATATTCATATACATAATAAAACACATGGGGACACAGTCATGGATGCTTCCTAGACATACCCAAACACCTTGTGGGATTGATTTCCTGGGTTTGAAAGCTCAGGACCATAGTCTCATGGGACGACTAGGTCAATTGGCATAACTTAGTTCATAAAGATAATATTCTCCATCCTTATTTTGTGCGTAGTGTCTGGGGTCTTAAAAGCTTGTGAGTGGCCATCTAAGATACAACTATTGGTTTATTCCTGTCTGGAGCAAAGGAGAGTGAAGGAAACTGAAGACTCAAGGAAGAAATTAGTCCACAGGACTAATGATCCGCGCAAATCACAGCCTTTTATAGCCTGAGATCAGAAGAACTAGATGGTGCCCAGCTACCACTACTGATCGTTCTAACCAGGGACACAATACAAGGTCCCATTTAGAATGGGAGAAAAATGTATAACAAAACTCAAATTTCTGAAGAAGACCAGATTTACTGGACTGGTAAAGACTAGCGGAACCCCTGAACTATTGCCCAAAGATATCCTTTAACCTGGAACTGAAGCCACTCCCAGAGGTCACCTTTTAGCCAAATAATAGATTGGCCTATAAAATAAACAATAACACTGTGAGGAATTTTCTTCTTTAAACAATCAACTGTACAAGACCAAATGGTCAACATTTACCCAAAAGCAAAGATGGAAGGCAAGTAGGGGCAGGGAAACTGGATGGATGGAAATGGGACAGGCAAGGTGGAAATGGTGAGAATGCTGACACATTGTGAGAATTGTAATCAATGTCACGGAACAAGTTGTGTATGAACTGTTGAATGGGAATCTAATCTGCTGTGTAATTTTCACCTAAAACACAATAAAATATTTTTTAAACAAAGGAAAAAAGAAAGAAATGTTAACTGTGAGGTAAAAAAGAACAATGAGGCATTGGTGGCTCAGTGGTAGAGTTCTCGCCTTCCGTGCTGGAGACCTAGGTTCGATTCTCAGCCAACGCACTTCATGTGCAGTGGCCGCTCGTCTGTCAGTGGTGGTTTGTGTGTTACTATGATACTAAACAAGTTTCAGTGGGGCTTTCAGACTAAGATTAATAAGGAGGAAAGGCCTGGTGATCCGTTTCCAAAAATCAGTCAGTTGAAACCCTACAAATTACAATGGTCTGATCCACAACTAATCATAAGGATGGTGCAAGACCAGGCAGCATTTCATCCCTTGTTCATGGGGTTGCCATGAGTTGGGGCTGACTCACTGGCAGTTAACCACAACGAAGAAGAAACCAACATTAATCAATCCTTTCTTGTCAATAGCTGCACCACCATGCACAGGAATCAAAGGATGTGCCTAAGGATTGAGTCTTGAAGAAAGAAAACATTCAGTTCACTCCTTGGGAAAGATCCAAGTTATGTGGCACATGAGGAAAGTGAAGGTCTTTGGGACATGGCTTACTGTAATAATGATTCTGGTCCTTGGTGATGGGTGGTAGTTCCACAGTAGGTCATGCTCCCTGGCTAACTTTCTGCAAGTGACTGGACACATTAACCTCCATCCGCCTTTCCTTCTGTTGTTATGTATCTTAGGCTGGGTTCTCTAGAGAAGCAAAACTGGTAGAGCGTGCCAATATCTATATAGAGACATTTATATAATGGAAATTGCTCATGCAGTTGTAGAGGCTGGAACATCCCAAATCCATAGTCAGACTGAAGGCTTCTCCTGATCATTCAGCACAGGGGCTAAAGAACCCAAGATCGCTAGGTCAGACAGCAGGGCTCTTGCTCACAGGCTTCGAAGATCGATGAATCCCAAGACTGGCAGGAAAGACTACAGGTAAGCTGCAAGTTCAAGTCCCAAGAACCAGAGGTCAGATGAACAGCTGCAGGATCCAGACCTAGAAAAAGCCCATGAACCTTGCCAGAAAGTCCACCTATATTGGATGCAGGCCACAACCCCAAGGAAACTCCCTTTCAACTGATTGGCTGTTCATAGCAGATCCCATCATAGAGGTGACCACATTATATCAAAACCGATCATATGATCACATCATCATATGACTGCCAAAGTACATCACAACTGCCAAACCACTGGGAATCATGGCCCAGCCAAGTTGACACAATCTTAACGATCACATTATGAATCCTTTACAGTATTTCACTGAAAAAAAGGAAAACCTTTTAAAACATTATTTGAGCCAGTTGGTAAAATGATGAATGACAGCAAGAGTGGAGTGATTTCTGATACTTGGTGGACAGACAATTGTGTCTGTTATTTCTGGCAGGATGGACAGACTATTATTCCTATCAATATTATTAACCTAGCACACAAGATGGAGGTAACTGGCTGACAGGTCAGAAGCATCTTTGGGTCCTCAGTCTTTTAAGATGTCAATATCAAGAAGCCTCTTGGATTGCCAGAGAATTGCAGTGCTCAATTTACATACATCAGTTTCAGCAAAATCATACTATTGAGTGCATTTCTAACTCTGACTTCTAAGTACCACACCTTTTACTGAATCCCTTAACTCCCAGCTGCCAAGTTTTTTTTTGTTTCTTTTGGTTAGTTTTTCAGATCAGTAATTCTTCCCCCCAAAATGGACGCTATTAACTCCCAGTGGCTATTTATTTTGTTGTTTTCAAGTAGTAGAGTGTGACTTTTGCCTTTCTTTCGCCTCTTGTCAATCTATTTATTTTTTCCCTGTTTTGCAACTTGTAGCTGCTACAATGACCCAGAAATGACCCAGGGGAATGGTGGTAAACACTTCCTTTTGACCCACTGGTCTAATTGTTTCCGCTAGTAACTCATATTTTTGTGAACACACACTCGGGGCTTCCATCAAGGTGTCCCTCCTGAGGTGTCCTTGTTTGGGGGGAGGTAACAGAACAACAACAGGAAATAGAAGGCTGACCTTTCTCAGAATCTATTCTTTGTTTAATATTTCAACTCTTCTTCCTCTACAAAGCTTTCTCCAACAGGGTCAACCCATAAAATCTAATTCTACATAGTAAGGCAAAAATCAGTTTTCTAGATGGAGCATAAATGAAAATTAATCAGATCTACGTTAATAAAACACAGCACATTTCTTTTGTACTCCAGTTATACTGGTAGCTACTTATTCGTGTGTGTCTGTAGTCACATGGTTCAGCAATTTCCTGAAAGCCTTAGCATGCCTAGGGTCAGCCAGCTCTTGGGGTGTGAATTTTATAGGCAAAGTGGCCTACTGGGATGTGTCTGGTAGCACAATTCAAGTCCTTCATTCCCTTAAATATTTCTCCTTCTTGCATTGAAGAAAACTTTAAAGACTCATTTCAAGACTCAGCAGAGTACTCGTCATATTTTTGAGAGGAATAAGAGATTTTGGATAGGGACGTTTGTGGTTTGGTTGTAGAATTCTAACCTTCTATTTGGGAGGTCTAGGTTCAATTCCGGGCCAATGCACCTCATGTGCAGCCACCACCCGTCTGTCAGTGGAGGCTTGAGTGTTGCTGTAATGCTGGACAGGTTTCAGTAGAGCTTCCAGACTAACATGGGCTAGAAAGAAAGTCCTGGTGAACTACTTCTGAAAATCAGCAAATGCAAACCCTATGGATCACAATGGTTCGACCCTCAACAGATCATGGGGATGGCTCATGGGGATGGCTCTTGGGGATGGCTCATGGGGATGGCACAGGACTGGGCAGCGTTTTGTTCCATTGTTCAGAGGATCATCATGAGTCAGGGGCTGGAAGCTAACAATGATAACAAAAAGAATTTGGGATACAGTTGAATGCTCCTCAAGCCACCATCTCTCTCCTTCTTCAGCTTGAGAATACCCAAAAGACCCTTTATATAAAAAATCCCACCTTTTGGATTAAGGGTTGTTCACCTCCAGGATTTGTCTTTCTAAAAGTTTTAAAAATTATAATATTGCTACTAATTTAACAAATTCCAACTTCATAGGATTCAAAGTGAAAAGTAATAAATACCATTTACTCAACTTTATTGTTCTATTTGCCCAGGGTAACCATTGTAAATAGACATTCATTCATTCAATAGCAATCACTGAATTACTGCTACGTGCCAGTGGCTATTCTAGTTCCTGGGGCCACAGGGATCAAGCAAGTCTCTGCTCTCATGGGAGTCACACTCTAGAGATAGCAGTGGGTGGCCTCTTAAGATAAAAAAGCAAGAAAATAAATGTAACATAGGCACTTGCATGTGGTGTGTGTGAAAGCTAGTGTGTGTGTGAAGCGGGTAAGTGATGAGAAACACTGAGGCACTGCTGTCTGTAGATGAAGTAGTCTGAATGGCCTCTCTGATGAATTAAGATTGGTCAGGGTGTTGCTACAAAAACTTTCTTTGCACCCTGCATGCATATCTCAGTATATATATTTCTTTTTAATAGTTAAAAAAATACAATCACCTGGTTTCAAAACTCATTTTCTTTCCCTAAAATCATACCTCGGACATCTTTTTTCTATTCATACATGTATATTTATGAATATAACTATTTTATTTGTTTATTTTTTAAATCATAAGATTAATACATACATATAGAAAGAACTGTTAAACTACTTAGAAGTCTCTAAAATGAATAATAAACTCTTTCCCCCAAAACTCTTATTTCTATGCCTTGGATAAAACCACTTTTCACAGTTTCTGTGTTCTATTTCTTGATTACTGGATGTTAGCCCATGTCTGTTGATGCCTCCATTTAGAAGAATCATATTTATATTGTATGCTGCCTCCTCACCATGCCTTCTGATTTTTAATACTTTCTTATCACTTTTATTCTTCCAGGGGTTAAGTATAAATTTAAATAGTTCACTTAAAAACAATTTCCTTTAATTTATCAACTCATCTCTATCTACTCTTTCATATGAAATATAAGGAATTTAGCAAATGTCTTAATTTTCCCTTTCTTTTTCGGCTGTCCACCTTCTGATTTTTCTAAGTTACATTATTATTTTTATATTTTAAAGACTCATATCCTTTAAATTTGTTCTGTATGTAAATATGATTAAGCTTTCAGTACTTTGTCTAAAAGTACTAAAGGAGCCTTGTTAGCCCAGCGGTTAGGCGCTCGGCTGCCAACCGAAAGGTTGGCGGTTCGAACCTACCAGCCACTCCACGGGAGAAAGATGTTGCAGTCTGCTCCTGAAAAGATTACCGCCTGTAAACCCTGTGGGCAAGTTCTACTCTGTCCTAAAGGGTTGCTATGAGTCTGAATCAACTTGATAGCAATGGGTTGCTTTGTCTAAAATGCATTTCTTCTAAAACTGTATTGCAATATATCCATTTCCTACACTATAAATATGTAAATACTATTCACTCTAGAAAAAAATAATACAAATCCTGATCTCCCAAGCACTTGTTGTTGTTGTTAGTTGCTGTCGAGTCACCTCCAACTCGTGGTGACCTCAAGTATAACAGACTGTGTTGGCTCTCACAACTGCAAACGATTACAAAGAAATCATTTTTTACATAGTCCATTGTTTCTTTCCAAGTCTGGCTACCTCATCCCATCAGGTTGCTCCATCTTCTTTCATTCTTCCCCAGTTTCTCTTGCCTCTGCTTGCCCCAGTCCCCAAACCTGCATTCATGGTGCATTGATTGGTTTATACCTTGTTCTCTCCTCTTAATGCCGCCCTTCAAGACCTTGATAATCCATTTAGGAGGAAGGATTGGTGTGGAACTTTTTTCCCAAGTGACTTATCACATTATCTTGCTAGTTTACTAGCTTGATATCCTTAAGGGGACCTTTGATGCCTGTTAACAAATTAATTATTCTCACTCCCTACGCTACTATTTATCACTTTTTTTAACGCATTTTTATCCATTTTTTGGTTTGCATTTTATTTCTCTCCAACTCAGTTGTAAAGTCCTTACAAGGGAAAGTCTGTATCTTGCATTTTAAAAAATCACCCATGGTGCCTAACAGAATGTTTGGCACATGGGTAGATGCTCAATAAATACGCATTGATTGTTTAAAGCTTCGATGAGGTAGAGAGTAAAGGTGACTCAAAAAAAAAAAAAAAACTTTTTTGTAAATGTTTCCTTCAGTTGGGCCTCTTATTTTCCTTCCAGCTGAATGAGGATGAAGTGGCACTCCATTAAAAGTGGGTGATAAGATTTCACTGCAAATGCTAGAGACATAAGAATTGTAATTCTTTTGAGAACTCAGAACTGCCAATCTCTTAATTTCCCATTGGGCGAGAGATATGAAGACCAGCATTCAAAAAGCTTCCTCCTCTCCTGTGAGAGGGATGGGTAATTGACAGGGAGCATTTCCTATCAGGGGAGGGGTGAGTTCTATAGCACCCCGCTCTTCAGAGAACTCGGGGGGCAACCCCTTCCCTTTTCAATAATTACATATTAGTGTACACATTTGAGGAAATAAATTACCAAATTGATATACTGCAGTAATTTCTAAACAACAATGGGAACCTAGCACCTGTGCTATGAAATACTAAACAAAATGAAAAAAATCCATGAGCATTTATTTTTATTTTTGCTGAACCTCTGTGGCATCTCCAGCACCCCAGCACCCATGCAGAGGCAGGTGCCACTAGAGTATGAGAGTGTCATCCTCTGCAGTGCCAGGGAGACCTCTGGGGTGCACTGCAGGCCCAATCTTCCCAGCATCACCCCAACATGCTCTATCTTTTGGCACAGGAGAAATTCTTAGGTGGTGCAGATGGTTAACATGCTCAGCTGCTAACTGAAAGGTTGGAGGTTTGAGTTCACCTGGCAATCTACTTCCAAAATATCAGCCATTGAAAACTCTAGGGAGCACAGTTCTACTCTGACACACGTGGTGTCTCTGTTATCTAGTGCTACTATAACAGAAATACCACCAGTGGATGGCTTTAACAAACAGAAATTTATTCTCTCACAGTCTAAGAGGCTAGAAGTCTGCATGTAGGGTGCCAGCTCTAGAGGAAGGCTTCATCTCTCTGTTGGCTCTGGAGGAAGGTCCTTGTCATCAATCTTCCTCAACTGAGGAGCTTCTCAGCGCAGGGACCCTGGGTCCAAAGGACGCGCTGTGCTCCTGGCTCTTGTTTCTTGGTGGCATGAGGTCCCTATGTCTCTCTGCTCGCTTCTCTCTTGTATATCTCAAAAGAGATTGATTTCAGACACTACCTAATCTTCTTGATTGAGTCCTGCTTCATTCACATAACTTCTGCTAATCTATCTCATTAATATCATAGAGGTAGGCTTTACGACACACAGGAAAACCACATCAGATGACAAAATGGTGGACAATCACACAATACTGGAAACATGGCCTAGCCAAGCTGACACTTATTTTGGGGGGACACAGTTTAATCCACAACACATGGAGTCACCATGAGTTGGAACGGACTCCATGGCAGCTGGCCCAAGAAAGAGGTTACATTCGGAGAGAATCCACAAGGTTAAAGGGCCACTAGGCAGGAAGAGTTGTTAGTGGCTGGAGCACCCTCTTGTCTCAGGGCACTTTTAACAGAATAGATAGCAACAATGTAATATAGAGAAAATGTGGCTGGCACACACACAAATCACACAAACACTCAAAACATGAATATAGAAGACTGAATTGAGTATCTGAGAGCTAGAGGAGAGGTGCGGATAAAAGATGAATTTAACCTTAAAGCAAAGCGTAGGTCATGTAAGTTAACATTTTAAAACTCAGTCCTGGAAAGACCCTTTTGTCCCCTTTCACTGGGAAATTTGCTCTAGCTTTCCCCAGTTTGCTTGCTTCTCTCCTCTCAACCCCTTCCATTTCTCTCTTTACCTTTCCCTCCCAGACAGCGGGGCTGCCAGTTTCTTATTCTCACTCCATTGCACATCACCATGCAGGTTTGCCAGCTCCTCCTTCCTATTCAGTTTTGCCTATCAAAGCCAAGGAGATAGTCAGCAGAACAAAAGGGCCTTCCATTAAAACTCTTTGTGAGGCAATGACCGCTTGCTATGAGCCAGGCTGTCTGCTAAGTGCTTCACACGTGGACCATCTCAGTTAATCCTCTTTCCAGTATGAACTATGTACTATGATTGTTATTCTGATTTCCCAAATAAGGATGCCAAGACCCGGGGACATAAGTCTCAAAGGATCCGGATCATATTGCTAGTAACTGGTAGAGCTGAATCAGGAGATGGTGCTGTTAATGACTGTAATGCAGAAAATGTTTTTGCAACCCAGCAGTCAGCACAGTGATTCTGGCATCCAGCACAATATCCCCTACATGTCATTGTTAGCTGCTGTCTAGTTGTCTCCTGATTTATGGTGATCCCATGAACAGTGGAACAAAACACTGCCCAGTGCTAAACCATCCCTATGATCAGTTGCAGATCAACCATTGTGATCCATATGGTTTTCATTGGCTGATTTTCTCAAGGAGATTGCCAGGCCTTTCTTCCTAGCTGATCTTAGTGTGAAAGCTCCATTGCAATCTGCTCAGTCTCATAGTAATATGCGAGCCTCCACTGTCAGACTGGTGGTGGCTACACATGAGGATAGAAGGTGCTTATTAAACCCTTGAAAGAATGAATAAGCTGCATGTTCTAATATGTGATGAAACACTTTCTATGCTTTATCAGGATTCATAAATTTTTAATATAACAAAGGAAGCTATATAAAATACTTGATTCAGTCTCCCATTTATTAATTCTTGAAATCTGTAGCTGTACCTTGGGGATGCTAATCATACACTTTTGGAGTTGTAGATGCATCTTCTTTGCGGTGTCAGAAAGTTAGAACTCAAGACAATGGAAGGAGTTTCGGTTCTGACCCCAATTCTGTAATTGGTCGCCGCCGTTTGACCTCAGTAAGCACTGCATCCTCCATCACAGAGAACACTTTGTCCCTGAGCTTGCATTTGAGAACCCTAGGGCCAGTTTGAGTTTTAAAATGATCTTTTTAGTTCTATTTACTTAACTTTTTACCATCTTCATGTTTTCTGATGAAACTCTGCATGCTAGCTTGAATGCCTAAGTAGGGATTGCCAGGTGGTGATTACACTGTAAGGATAAGTGATTAGGGGTCAGGGAAAGTCAAGTGGTGTTGCAACTCCTACTTTTCCTACTTAACTGAATTTCCCCAAATCGCTTTTAAATTACAACTTTGTCAAATTGCCTGGCTGTGACAGTATTCCCAGAGGAGGGACTAGGAAGCCTTCCAGCACTAATGCCGTATCCTACCCAAAGAACATTTACAAAAAAGTAGTCCTAGAATTGGCAGCCTGATCCTTGCTGTGCCAATCTTAGGCTAGCTATAGGAACACATACACACATACATACACACATACACACATACATACATACATACACACAC
The DNA here is from genome assembly GCA_030035585.1 of Dugong dugon. Taxonomy (NCBI): domain Eukaryota; kingdom Metazoa; phylum Chordata; class Mammalia; order Sirenia; family Dugongidae; genus Dugong; species Dugong dugon. Next base: position 95,138,454 of record CM057465.1, read on the forward strand.
ACACAGTGAAAAGTTATAGATTTAGGGGGAGCCGTTTGGCTTATTTCCACTTAAGTATCTAAAAAAATTACTATTCTTTCCTCTGTAAAAAGGAAGACAGGTGATAAATGCTTTTTAATTTTTTTAAAATTTCTTTCACAAAACCTTCACAATAAAAATATAGTAGTCACAGAAGTCACAAACATAGGAACAACAGAATACTCCTTCAAACTTTGCCTCCTTTTATATAATATAAAAACTGAGAAACATCAATATCTTTGTGGTCATCTGAGAAATATTTGGAAATAGTAAATTGTTACTTTTCTTCAAGAACAGGAACTGGACTAGAAAGCATGTCTATTTCTGTAGGTGTGGGTTCATATTTGTCTGCCATAGATTTCAATCAGAAGCCAGCAGGAGATGGTCCCCTGCTGATTCATGGAAGCTTGTCAAGAACAAGAGGTGGGAGCTGGATTGGATTTCCCTAGTGCTAAAGTACATTTATTTTCTTTGATATTCTAGAAATGAAAATATAAAGACAGAAACTAAGCATACGTTAAACTCTCACAGAACTTTCTAACAAACCAGCTTGGATCAAAGTTCTGCGTCTCTCTCCCTTATGTGCTCTTTTCTTCTTCCCTATGCTTAATAAAGAAAACCAAACCCGTTGCCGTCGAGTGGATTCCAACTCATAGCAACACTATAGGACAGGGTAAAACTGCCCCATAGGGTTTCTAAGGAGCAGCTGGTAAATTAAAACTGCTGACCTTTTGGTTAGAAGCTGAGCTCCTAACCATTGCACCACCAGGGCTCCCTATGCATGGCCTCCCCTGAACTCCAGCTCTACCATCCGTCTGTTGGTTTGTGTACTGTAATGGCTGGCATGTGGCTAGTATCCTGGAAACTATGCCACCAGTATTTCAAATACCAGCAAGGTTACCCATGGTGGACAGGTTTGAGCAGAGCTTCTTTCTACGAAGAAAGGCCTGGTGATCTACTTCTAAAAATTAGACAATAAAAATTCTATAGATTACATAATATTGTCTGAAACTTAGACTTGCTTACTTTTGATGCATCACTAGGAGAGACCAATCACTAGAGTAGGACATCATGTTTGGTAAACTGGAGGGCCAGAGAAGGTGAGGGAAACCCTCAGTGAGATGGACTGACACAATGGCTGCCATAACGGACTCAAACATACCAATCATCATGAAGATGGTGCAGAGCTGGTCCACATTTCATTCCATGAGTCAGAGCTGACTCATGGCAATGAACAGCAACAAAAATTCTGAATATTAGCGGTGAAAATACAGAAGTGAAAACTCAAGTTTTAAGTAGTTCAGATATCACTTTCTCTCTGTGCATCTATGTCTGTGCCTCTGCTTCAGATCTTAACATTATTTATAGCAGAACCCATTGCTTTGTTGTGCTTTCCTCACTGAGCATCTTCATCTATTTAATCCATTTATAAATTAGCCTCTTAGCATGCCTCAGTGCAGGGCCCCAGAATGACTGACAAACAACTCAATTTGTAAAATTTTCAGCTATTTTTTAAGTTTGTCCAAGATCTTGAGAAATCCCTGCGGTGGCATGATTTCTTTATCAGTTTGACAAATATAGAAGCTTTGCCCTATTTTCTATTTTTACTCGTTCTTCCTTCACAATGAACAAAAATTCTGGCCAGGAAAGGATATAATAGACATCAAAGCGCTTGCCACTATTTTCAAATCTCTGCCCCTCCTGGGACACATGGAAGACAACATTTCCTAGCCTTTCTTACAGTTGATGGTGGTTGTTGCTGTTGTTAGCTGTCATCGAGTGGGCCCTGACTCATGGTGACCAGACGCACGATGGAATGAAATGCTGCCAGTCCTGCCCCATCCCCGTGATGGGTTGTCTATCAGACCGTTGTAATCCATAGGACTGATTTTCGGAAGTTCTGTCTCACTAGCTCTCAACAATGGTCCAAGACTACAGGTGGTGTGGGCCACTTACGGTTCTAAAGAAGTTTTTTGTTTGTTTGTTTTAAGGACCAAGTGACTAAGAACATCTGTGGCAAAACATGTGCTCTTTCTTGAAATGGATATTGAATAGGTATCAATAAGCAATCAGCAAAGTCAGTAAAATTCACAGTGCAAGGCTGCACCAATAATATCTAGAAAATGCAGCCAACACCCAGCCACAAGCCTGGGAATTATTGAAAGGGGCTGGAAAATATAAATAATGCAAATTTTTAGAATGACAAACATTTATCCTTTGAATACCAAAGGCTTTACCATAATATACACCAAAAAAGAGATTAAGTCACCCTGGAGAATAAAGAGTAGAATTAATGAAATTCTAAGAATTCCCAGGTGAGAAAAAAGATTTACTTGGCTTGCCTGTTGTGCACAGTATTTCGTTCATGCAGGGCTTCAGATAGGTTTATCCCCGTTTGAACCTCTGCTGAGACTTTGCATTTCCACCTTAGATATACTTAATCAGAATCTAATTTTTAAAAAGATGCCCAGGTGATTCTTACGTATAATAAATTTTAAGAACCACTGCTCTACTAGTGGTCCTCAGAATAGGTCCTTAACCAGCATCATTAGCATCACCTGAGAACTTGGTAGAACTGCAAATTTTCAGCACAGTTTTGAACCTGAATGAACCAGTTTGAAGCCCTGCGTTCATGAAGTGTTCGTCTCTTCACTTCTGTGAAATCTTGTATATTTCAATACATATTGTTATGGATTGAACTGTGCCTCCCCAAAATATGTGTTGGAATCCTAACGTCTATACCTGTGGATGTAATTCCATCTGGGAATAGGGTTTTCTTTGCTGTGTTAATGAGACTGTATCAGCCTAGAGTGTGTCTTAAACTTAATCTCTTTTGAGATATAAAAAGAGCAGATTAAGCACACAGACAAGCAAATGGAAATGGGGGAAAGTTAGATGCCACGTGGAGATCACCAAGCAACCTAGGAAGACCAGGGCTAGAGAAGCTGAGACAAAGATTTTCCTCCAGAGCTGGTGAAGACAGAGACTTCCTTAGAGCCAGTGCCCTGAATTTGGACTTCTAGTCTCCTAAACGGTGAAAAAATAGATTTTTGTTGTTATGGTCACTCTACCTGTGTTATTTCTGATATAGTAGCACTAAGAGACAAAGATACATACTTTGTACCTGTGTGTCACCTCTTGGACCTTGAAGGGTACAGATTGAAGATTTCCCTCCCCTCATCTAAAGAATAGGCCTCAATTTTGTGTTCTAGTGATAAGACTAGAAATACTTTTGTTGCATTAATAAGTGCTTGAAAGGCAATTTGATTTGGTAATATATTTCTGGTCTACAATTACTGAAATGTGTATTACTTCTCAGGACAGTTAGATATTCCTGAATTGCAGATAGATTCATGTCTACTTTAAACCCCCAATTTACTCGGTTCAGTTTGATCTGGTTCTGGTCAGAGGCTCTGGGCTTCTGACTGACCTAAGCATCACATAAGGTAGGGACATGACTTTACCAGAGTGATTTTGTAGACTCTGTGCTCAGCAAGCAGGAGTGGGAGGTACAGTGCAAAGGAGTGGGGTATATGATTAATAATTCAGCTCAGTCTATACTTACCTAGTGTTCTCAGCCCTGTGACCTTGAGAGATTTTTTGATATGGGATGTGTCAAAATTCACAATCTGGTACCTGGTTCAGTGCCTGACACTTAGTAGGAAGCAAACATATGTTTGGTAGATGAATTAATTAATCTGGTCTAACTCTCCAAAGTACGTATAATAAATAAATACATATTTTGATACTAGGATAATACCTGTGAATTCTATTTCCTTACTAAAATTGAAGCTTCTTAGAGGAATACAGGTGGACCATGAAAAATGGGAAAGATAGATGATTCTAATATGACCTACTAAATATGCCCATTGGGGGTCTGTTACTATTAAATCTTTGTCAGTTTAACCTAGGTATGACATTAAGTGAAGCCAAGATTTCTTCAGGGTCTGTTCTATTCAGCAAATATTTACCGTGTTCCTTACCTGGGCTGCTGTTTATCGGGACTAGGACTTGGTTTCGTTTGAGAATCCTTGAACGCACCACTTTCTCGATGCGATCAGTCATTCTTAAGGAGGTGACCAATCTAATGTAATCATTCTTATGACAATGAAAGTTCTGGTGGCACTACCAACCCACTCTGAGAGCCCATGATCAGTTCTGATTCTAACACAGGAAATTGGCCTTGCAGGAGTCAAATAGCTAATCACCTTGCAAGCTGAACTAATAGATGGTTTAATGTATAGATCAGTCTTGGTTCTTGAAGAATTTTCAAACTTCATTGTTGATTTGAGTCATTCCATAGATGTGTTGTGTTACTGTTGGTCATCCAAGAGAGTTAAAAAAAATTGAATCAATTGGGAAATTAGTGGCTTCAGATAGACATGACCGTCTTCTGAAGAAAGGGTTATGTCTTAGGAAAAGTAAACCTATTTGTTGGCAGAGAGAGTTAGGAAGTACCATTGTTGTTGTTGCTTTGTGCTGTCTGGTCAATTCTGACTCATGGTGACCCCATGTGCTACAGAGCTGCTCCATAGGAGCAGCTGTACTCTTTACAGAAGCAGATCACCAGAACTTTTCTTCTACAGTGCTGCCAGGTGGGTTCGAACCATCAACCTTTAGATTACCAGGTGAGTGCGAACTGATTGCGCTACCCAGGGACCATGGAATCTGAAAAAAAACAACAAAAACAAAAACAAAAACAAAAAACTTGGTGCCTTGGTCTCCAGTTCAGCAGCCATATATGAACACAAATGTCCTTACAATTTTAGATTTCAGTTGATGTCTTTAAGCAAGGCTTGGTTTGCAAATCCTAACCCCGTAATGATGTGGTCTTCAGCCATGCTTACATTTTGCATCTGCAAAGGAATAAGCTACCCAAGCTCTCTCCTGTACGGAAAAACTGTATAGATGGGACAGAAGAAACCTCACATAATCACAATTAGATCAAACTATTTACATTTTAATGCAGGAAATGGAATATTACCTACCATTCATTATAGAACAATTTTTATTTGGTGTTTCAAGGACTTATTCATGAGAATACTCTGGGAAAGCTTTTAACAATGAAAAATTGCAGAAGATATTGAAATCACTTTGGGGGAAGTAAGCACTATTTTATTGTAGGGTTGCCTATTTGCCAGTTACAAAAACAGTTTTGACTAATTTAGAAGTAGCCTTCTTCTCAGAATCCCAGCTTTTTCTATTTGAAATAGTAACACTCAACCTGGATTCAAATAAGCATTAATATTCACAACTTCATTATACAGTAAAATGTTATTTAGCTGATATTGGCTTATTCAAAAGAGTGTATACTTTGTTGCAATGGTTACTTTCTAGCTAAATGGATACTTTCTTATTCTTTAATTAGAATACTGAAAATTCTAAACATCTTTCATTCCAACATAATTTTCTCTTGGGCCTTTACATTTATGCCAGTAGGATTTTACTATAATAGTGCAAACCACAGGTCTCTGACAGAAAGATTTGTTTTGAAAACTATTTCTTACTAGGCAGCTCTTCCGTAGCCTGATTAAGAAATTTAAACATTGCTTACTAAGTTACCCTCTGGAGGGAAGCATCTCATTTTAATGAGACCCTCAGGAGACAAGAGAATCATATTGCTTAAATTTAGATTTTATATTATGCTTCATACTAAAAATAATACAGAGCACACTAGCTACCGTTATCTTTCATTGTAACTCTGATGGGTGATGATCACAGTGTGATGTTCTTTTAAAGTGACAAAGCTTCCTTAGCTGAAAGCAAATCCAATATTTTTCTCTTAAATACCCAAATCCTGTGATTACATGAGCAGTGGCATCTATTCTGGTCACTAAAGAATCAGTTCTCTTTAATTCCTACTTTTACTGTTGTTTGCTTCTAATTCTTCCTCCTTACCTTCTCTATTTTTAATGCATTAAGGACAATCTAGGAAAGAAAGAGCGTGGCCAGTCTTCATTAGCTTGGAGCCCACAAGCCAGTGTTCAGAGAAATCTGGCTAATTAAGTTAATAGGAGGGGTACAAGTGAAGGGTCTGCATTTGCATAAAAGCAATGCATAGCGTTACTAGCCTCTGGAGTACAATTCTGATCTGCATGGATTTAAATATTCAATGCTGTCACTGGCCAGGGTGACTAAGAATAGTGGTTTTGATGAATAATAAGTAAACGGACTTGTAAACACATCAGATTTTTCATCTAGCCATATAATGCTACCTGATTCTGGGTTTAGCAAATCTATAATCCACTTGAAGAATGAAGGAATGAGAAGGATCTAGCTAAATCCCAAGGCATTTAAATTGCTCAAGTGGAGTATCATATTCCTTAAACGGAGTGAATTTTTCCCCCATTGGTAATTCTTTCATGTATAAATGATACTTCTTACTACTAATGATTTTGCAGCTTATAGAAAATACAGAGGGGAATCAGTCCAGAGAGCTTTACTGGCACATGAGTTATAATGTAAATCAGCTGATTTTTTTGTTAGTCATTTGTTGTTACATATTACACAGATTTCACTAATCACCAAGCAATTTCATGAATAGAAAATTGAAATGTTGTTGGCACTTATTAATAAAGAGGTCCTTGTGGAGAGAGACAGGGCCAACAGCTATGTCATTTACGATGTTTGCAAGATGGTTTTCTGGCTAACCTGCAGTCAAAACTGTTTACGAGCATCCAGGGATAGGCTGCAAAAAGGAAAAGAGAAAGAAATGCACAAGCTAGAAAGAACCATTTTATGTGAATGTGAACAACTGGTAAGAGGCCAGAATCAGTCCATGGAATTATCCTAATATGATTGACATTACTTTCACTTCCAACTTTACTGCTTGTTATTATCGTGAAAGGATTGATAGCCCATAGTCCTTCCTCATTTTAATATTATAACAGTAGAAAGCTATTTGCAGAATTTCTACTCTCTTCCCATTAACACCTTAAGTACTAGACAATAGGATAAGAGGAAATAAGAGTGAAGTCTTTTGAATTATTAATGGATGCTCTTTGCTAACGTGTATGACATCTATAGAATAGCTACAGTATTTGCTTAATACATTTCCATCTAAAACATATTGTTAAAGATAGGCATGAGAGACACCATTCACTTAAATTCTATTATTTTAAAAATGTGTTGTAATAAAATAACACAATTCCCTAAGCCTCATCTCTACTTAGGTCTTTATCATCTGTCATAGATTGAATTATGTCACTGTTATGGATTGAATTGTATCCCCCAAAAATATGTGTTAACTTGGCTAGGCCATGATTCCCAGTATTGTGTGATTGTCCACTGTTTTGTCATCTGATGTGATTTTCCTGTGTGTTATAAATTTTACCCCTATGATGTTAATGAAGCAGGATTAGAGGCAGTTGTGTTAATGAGACATAATTTAACCTGCAAGATTAGATTGTATCTTGAGTCAATCTCTCTTGAGATATAAAAGAGATAAACCAGCAGAGAGATGGGTGGTGGGGGGCGGGGGGACCTCATGCCACCAAGAAGGAAGAAGCAGGAGGGGAGGTCATCCTTTGGACCCAAGGTCCCTGAGCTAAGAAGATCCTAGACCAGGGGAAGATTGATGACAAGAAGCTTCCACCAGAGCCAACAGAGACAGAAAGTTTCTCTTGGAGCTGGCACCTTGAATTAGAACTTCTAACCTCCTAGACTGTGAGAGAATAAATTTCTCTTTGTTAAAGCCATCTAGCTACTAGTGGTATTTTCATTATAGCAGCACTGGATAACTAAGACCGTCCCCCAAAAACATATGTTGAAGTCTTAACCCCAGTACCTGTGAAGGAGACCCTGTTTGAAAATAAGGGCTTTTATTTTGTTATGTTCATAAAGTATTATCAAAGTAGGTTGGATCTTAAACCTAATCCTTCCTGAGTGGTGTCTTATAAAAGGGAAAACAGACACAGAGAGAGACACACAAGAGGAAGAGCTCATGTATGGAACCCTCTATAAACCAAGGAACACTCGAGACTACCAACAAGGAGGGACTTTCTCTGGAACCCATGCCCTGATTTAGGCTCCTAGTCTCCAAAACTGTAAGAAATAAATGTCTGTTCTTTAAAGCCACCCGTTTGTGGTATTTTTGTCACTGCAGCCCAGGTAACTAAGATGTCATCTCTCCCACCTTGACTGAGAAGTCAGGAGAGTCAATCTCTCTTTCTCTGTCTTCATCTCTCTCACACACTCTCCACATACACATGATAAGTCCTGGTGTCTGAGAAAATCCAATCATTACTGGGAGTTAAACCGAAGCTATATAAAGCTGATAAAAGCTTTTCTTTGGTATAAAGCTACTATAAAGGCTTTTGCTTCAAGTTGGCCTTAGGGGATGATCACATTGTGATAAGATTCTTTTAGTACTTCACTGAATTAAAATTATTTTGTTAGGGTCTTTAAACCTAAACCAAATTTTGTCTCATATTGTAGTATTATAGTGAGTTTTCCGTACATTTATCTCATGTCGATTTCTAAAGCACACTTTTGTTACTTTCCTTGATTCCTGGACATTTTTAAATAAAGAAAGTGAAACTCTTCCACAGGTAAGTATACAAAGGATTACATTCATTTGCATCTTCCACATTCTTTTTTTTTTTTAATTTTATTGTGCTTTAGTTTCTCATTATAGTGCAAATTAGTTTCTTATTCAAAAATTTATATACAAATTGTTTTGTGACATTAGTTGCAATCTCTGAAATGTGTCACTACTCTCCCACTTTCCACCCTGGGTTCTCTGTATTCATTAGTCCAGTTTTCTTGTCTCTTCCTGCCCTCTTTGCTTTTGAACAGGTGTTGCCAATTTGATCTCATATACTTGACCGAACTAAGAAGCATATTTCTCACATGTGTTATTGTTTGTTTTACAGGCCTGTCTAATCTTTGGCTGAAGGGTAGACTTTGGGAGTGGCTTCAGTTTTGAGTTAGTATGGTGTCCAATGGCCATAGTCTTGGGGGTTCCACTAGTCTCTGTCAGACTAGTAAGTCTTGTCTTTTTTGAGAATTTTCATTTTGTTCTACATTTTTCTTCTGCTCTTTCTGGACCCTCTATTGCGATCCCTATCAGAGTGGTTGTTGGTGGTTGCTGACTACCATCTAGTTCTTCTGGGCTCAAGCTGGTGGAGGCTGTGGTTCATGTGGTCCATTGGAAGGATCAGTATGTGGTAGAACATTATGAATTAAGCCATGGAGTAAATATTTTTCCATTTGTGCAATGCTCATAGTAATCGATTCCTCTGCAGACTCCTCAGATTCATCTATATCGGCATCTTCATCCCACTCTTGAAAAGCACGACTTTCATCTTTTCTGCTTTTCATCTGCTCCTCATCAGGTTCAGTATCAAGCTCAGCTGCAGGACCATTATACCAGTCACTTCTTGCCCAATGAACAGAGTAAAGATATTTCCAAAGTGATCCAGTTTTTGCCAGCTGAGACTATTTAGTGCTTACTTGACCACATCAAGACAATTCTTGAGTATTAGTCCTTTGGACTAATATTTTCCTTGTGTCTTTTGTTTTCTTCATTTTCCTTTACTGTAGACAGGAAGAGAACAGTAAACGTGTCTTAGATGGTCAGTTGCAAGCTTTTAAGACCCTACATACTACTCATCAAAGTAGGATGTAGAACATTTTCTTTATGAACTATATCATGCAAATTGACCTAGATTTTCCCCAAGACTATGGTCCTCAGCCATCAGTCCCAGTAACTTGGTCCCTCAAGGTATTTGGATGTGTCTAGGAAGCTTCTATGACTTTGCCTTGGTCAAGTTGTGCTGACTTCCTTTATATTGTGTGTTGTCTTTCCCTTCACCAAAGTTAACACTTGTTTACTATTTAGCTAGTGAACTCCCTCCTCACCACTCCCCTCCCTCATAGCAATCAAGTACTGTTTTTTGCTGTGTGTAAACCTTTGCTTGGGTTTTTATAATAGTGGTCTCATACAATATTTGTCCTTTTGTGATTGACTTATTTCAGTCAGCATAATGCCCTCCAGATTCATCCATGTTGTGAGATGTTTTACAAATTCATCATTGTTCTTTATTGTTGTGTATGTACCATTGTGTGTACATACCATAATTTATTTATCCGTTCATTTGTTGTTGGGCATTTAGGTTGTCTCCATCTTTTTGCAGTTGTACATAATGCTGCAATCAACATGGATGTGCATATGTTTATTCGTGTCACAGCTCTTATTTCTCTAGGATATATTCCTAGGAGTGAGATAGCTGGATTTTATGGTATTTCTATTTCTAGCTTTTTAAGTAGGTGCCATATCATTTTCCATAGTGGTTGTACCATTTTACATTCCCATTATCAAAGTTCCAATCTCCCTGCAGCCGCTCCAACATTTGTTATTTTTTATTTTTATCTTTCTTTTTTTTTTTTTAGTTAGTGCTGGTAATGTTGGGGTGAAATGGTATCTCATTATAGTTTTGATTTGCATTTCTCTAATGGCTAATGATCACAAGCATTTCCTCATGTGTCTATTAGCTACCTGAATGTCTTCTTTGGTGTAGTGTCAGTTAATATCCTTTGCTCATTTTTTAATTAAGTTATTAGACCCTTGTTAAATATGTAGTAGCCAAAGATTTTTTCCCAGTCTGTAGATTCTCTTTTTACTCTTTTGGTGAAGTCTTTTGATGAGGATAATTGTTTCATTTTTAGGAGCTCCCAGTTATCTAGTTTCTTTTCTGGTGTTTGTACATTGTTAGCTGTGGTTTGTATTGTATTTATCCATGTATTAGGCCTCCTAGAGTTGTCCCTATTTTTTCTTCCATTATCTTTATTGTTTTAGGTTTTACATTTAGGTCTTTGATCCATTTTAAGTTAGTTTTTGTGTATGGTTTGAGGTATGGGCCCACTTTCATTTTTTTCATAGGTGGACATCCAGTTTTTCCAGCACCATTTTTTAAAAAGACTGACTTTTCCCCATTTCATGGACTTTGCTTCTTTGTCAAAGATCAGCTGACTGTAGGTGGATGAATTTACATTTGGTTTCTCAATTTTATTCCATTGGTGTATATGTCTGTCCTTGTACCAGGACCAGGATATTTTGACTACCATGCCTGTATAGTAGGTTCTGAGATTTGATAGTATGAGACCTCCTAATTTATTCCTTTTCTTCAGTAATGCTTTGCTTATCCAGGGCCTCTTTCCTATCCATAGAAAGTTGGTGATTAGTTTTTCCATATAGTTAAAGAATGCCCTTGGTATTTGGATTGGGATTGCATTATATCTGTAGATCACTTTGGGTAGGATTGACATTTTCACAACGTTGAGTCTTTCTATCCATGAGCATGGTACGTTTTTCCATTTATGTATGTCTCTTCTGGTTTCTTGCAGTAGCGTTTTGTGGTATAGGTCTTTTATGACCCTGGTTAGATTTATTCCTAAGTATTTTATCTTTTTAGGGGCTATTATAGATGGTATTATTTTCCTGATTTCCTTTTCAAAGTTGTTTTTGTTGGTGTATAGGAATCCAACTGATTTTTGTATGTTGATCTTGTATCCTGCTACTCTGCTGAATCTTTCTATTAGTTCCAGTAGTTTTCTTCTGGGGTGTTTGGGGTTCTGTATGTATAGGATCATATTATCTGTGAATAGGGATAATTTTACTTATTCCTTTCCAATTTGGATAAACTTTTTTTTTTTTTCTTGCCTTATTGCTCTAGCTAGACTTTTGGCACAACATTAAATAAGAGTGATGATAAAGGGCATCTTTGTCTTGTTCTTGTTCTCAGGGGAAATGCTTTCAGCCTTTCTTTGTTGAGAATTACATTGGCTGTTTTGTATACCAACCCCTTGCTGTCAAGCCTATTCCAACTCATACTGACTCTACAGAACAGAGTAGAGCTGCCCCATAGAGTTTCCAAGTAGTGGCTGTAGATTTGAACTATTGACTCTGGTTAGCAGACAAGCTCTTAACCACTGCACCACCAGGGCTCCAGTGGTTTTGTGTAGATGTCCGTTTTTATATTGAGGAATTTCCCTTCTATTTCTATTTTATTGACAGTTTTTATCAGGAATGGAAGTTGGACTTCATCAAATGTCTTTTATGCATTGATTGAGATGATCCTTTGATTCTTTTGTTTCATTTATGTGGTGGATTGCATTGATTGATTTTCTAATGTTGATCCACGCTTGCATACTTGATGTGAATCCCACTTGGTCATGGTATATTATTTTTTGATATGATGCCAAATTCTATTGGCTGTAATTTTTTTGAGAATTTTTGCATCTATATTCCTAAGAGATATTGGTCTGTGATTTTCTTTTTTTGTGGTGTCTTTGCCTGGTGTTGGTATCAGGGTTATGCTGGCTTCGTAGAAATGAATTCAGGTATACGCTTAATTTTAAGCATTTATTTTCCCAATTCTATTTGACATTAGTCTTTTATTAAAATAAATTTTAGGAGTATATTTTTGCATTAACTTTTCAATAAAAATAGTTGGCCTTACAGCAGGCTATTATTTCCAAAGAACACAAAGGACAAAATTACACATACTGAATAAATTATCATAGGATGAGACAATAATTGCTACAAAATCTGTAACATTCTTTTACTTGCTCTATGAATCTCTAAGTGCAAAATTAACACTGGGATAAAAGTAATAATATTTATAATGTCCTATCTTCGTACAATGATGGGCTGAAGCATAACAAAGATTTTGAGGATGGCGCAGGACCCAGTAGTGTTTCGTTCTGTTGTACGTGGGGTCACTATGAGTCGGAACCAACTCAGTGGCACCTAATGACAACAACAACAACTTTGTACAAAGAGCCCTGGTGACACAGTGGTTAAAGTTCTCAGCTGCTAACAAAAAGGTTGGTAGTTCTAACCCACCAGCTGCTCCATGGGAGAAAGATGTGGCAGTCTGCTTCCATAAATATTTACAGCCTTGGAAACCCTGTGAGGCAGTTGTCTTCTGTCCTATAGGGTCACTATGAGTCAGAATCAACTTGACAGAGATGGGTTTGTTTTGTTTTTGTGTCTTTGTACAGTCCTTAATCTTTGTCAATGCTCTTTTATTAGTCTTATTTTATTTTGGTTTTACAACAACCATCTAAGATAGTTTATAACAGTGTTAATCCTAATTCACAGATGATGAAATTGAAATCCCAAGAGGCTGCCTGAAGTTACAGCATGAGTTCATGGCAGGGCCAGGGTTAGGAACCAGCTGCTTCATTTCCTCATCCATTCTGTGGGAATACAAGTAGAGAAGGAACTAAAGGAGAACTGGGCTGGGAACCTAAGTAATGAAAAGCAGAAGTGTAATTTAAAAAGAGATTGTGACAGGCATACGATAGTGGAGAACTAGCATTGTAGCCTCCAACTGCCACTTTCATATGACTATTTAATAGTAGTAGAGTCAGGATTCCAATAATAGATTTTTTTTTTTCATTGATGACTGAGAAGAAGTGTAAGGCAGGACTGTAAAACTTCAGATGCTCCTTGGAAGCAACTACTTTATTGTTGCTGTTAATTGCAGTCAAGCTGGTCTGACTCATAGTGATCCCATGCACAATATAACAAAATGTTGCCAGGCCCAGTGCCATCTTCATGATTGTTGGTATACTTGAGTCCATTTTTGAGGTCACTGTGCATTTTGACTTCCAATCTAGGGGGCTCATCTTTTAGCACTATATTGAACAGTGTTCTGTTGTGATCCATAGGGTTTTCATTGGCTGAATTTTGGGAGTAGATTAGGCTTTTCCAGGGCTTCGAACCAGTTCAGTCCAGTTTGAAACCCTGCTGAGAACTTGCATTTCCACCCCAGATATACTGAATCAGAATGTACATTTTAACAAAATCCCCAGGTGGTTATTATGTACAATAAATTTTGAGAGACACTGCTCTGCTAGTGGTTCTCAAAATTGGTCCCTAACCAGCAGCATTAGCATTATCTGGGAACTTGTTAAAAATGCAAATTCTCAGCAGGGATTTGAACCTGAACAAACTGGTTTGAAGTCCTGGGCTTTTCTTCCTAGTCTGTCTTAGTCTGGAAGCTCTGCTAAAAACTGTTCACCATGGGTGACCCTGCTAGTATTTGAAATACTGGTAGTATTACTTCTAGCATCATAACAATACATCAGCCGGCCACTACAGTACAAAAAACTGACAGATGCGTGATGAAACTACTCTATACCACACCCTAATCACTCCCTGAAACAAGTCTACTTTATCTCTACTAGGCCTATGAGACCAGTTCCGTAGAGAAGGTCCTACTTGGAACTATTATTCATATTCCCCTAAGAAACCATCAGGACTAATCATCATGCCTTGCATCCTTGTTTACCAGGATCTCTACAACACGACTGAGACACCCACATGATTTGACTTCACTAATGCTCTTATCCTATATGGTTCTGAACATCCTTTCACCTGACTCAAGATCACATCCTGCCCAACTCTGTAAAACCTCTCACTGGACCATGCAGAATTATTAGTCATTAGTAAAACCCCCTATATCCTCAATCTTTCCTCTAAACATTTTGTTCACCAGTAAAGAAGGTAGAGAAGGAGCATCCAGTGAGGTAGGAGGGAGACCAAAGAGGCATGGGGTTCTGGGAACCAAGTGAAGAAAGTGAAAGCAGAGAGTGATCAACTGGGCCATATGCTGCTGGGAAGTCAAGTAAGGGGAGGATTCAAAATTAACTGTTGGATTTAGCAATATGTATGCTACTGGGGACATTGACAAAAGCTGCTTTAATGGACTAGTAGGGATACAATCAGTTAGAATGGCTTCAAAAAGAATAGAAAGAAAGGAGTCAGAAACAGCAAGTATGGACAGCTTTTGGGGATGTCTGTTAGTTAGAATAAGTAATGCTAGCTTCTCTAACAAACAAAACTCAAAATCTCTGTGGCTTAACATAGTATTTTATCTCTTACTCAGATAATATCTAGGAAACAGGGTTGGAGGTGGGATGGTGGGAGATCCCTTCTCCACACAGTTTTATAAGGACCTGACCCCCTTAAGTCTTGAAGCTCTGCCCAACTCTAAGGCCTCAGGGTCCTCTCCATTTGGCTGGCAGATAGAATACTAAGTGGCTGTTGCTGGTTTTTAGTGGACCAGCTCTGGAAGTAACGTAATCACTTCCCTGTACATTTCATTAGCCAGAACTGTCACATGGCCACTCCTAAGTGCAGGGGAAGTTTAGAAATGCATTCTAACTTAGGAGCATGGTAAAGAGGGTTTGGTGGGCAGCTAGACAAGGTCTGCCACAGAGGAACTGAAGTACTAGCTAGTGGGCTAAGTGATATAAAATTTTTATTTTTTATGATTGCTGATGGGAATGACCCAGTAGAGAGGGAAAATTTAATGACGCAGGAGAGAGAGGGAACAGCTGCTGGAGAAATGTTCTTAAATTAGTGAGAGGGGAGGGATTGACTTAGATGAGAGCACAAACAATTCATCCTTAGAAACAAGAGAAGATGGATGAGAGTAGTTGGTAGAAGACCTGATGAGAAGTTGTAAAATTTATCTTCTGATTGAGTCCATGTTATGAGTGAAGTAGAAATCAGAGGGGTGGGGAGGGGTGGTGGTGGTAATAGGAAGTTTGAGGAAAGAAGACAAAAGTAACATAGTTTCTAGGAGAATGGGACAGTGATGAAACAGGGAAGGGAAGGAGGATTTCCATTCAATAGCCTGATTTCTCAGTTCCTTGACCTCCTCACATCCAGTGATCTATCCCTTCACCCCATTTAGTCATCCACTCATGTGCCATTTACCAACGACAACACAAAAGATGTGATTTCTATTTTCCTGCTCTATAATTAACACTTCTCATCTCTACTGCTAACTTCCTTTATTATGTTCATTCTAATAATTGTTTGATCCTATGGAGACCTGGAAACTGTTTTTTCGCTGTACCTTGTAGACTCCTGGCTTCACTACCCTCCTGACCCACCACCATAATCACACTGTCTTACATATCTTCTTGCCCTTCTCCATTATACTCTTCAAGCTAGCTACCAACCCTACCTGCACTTCAGAAGCTGAATACGGCTGGAGGGACTTATTACCATAAGCCTCAGTGAACACCAATGTTTGATGATCACTTCAGAGAGGATTATTTAAATCTAAGGTCAGAGTGACAGAGCCAGAATTTGAGCCCTGTCATTATGGATCCAGAATTTTTTCCCTCCTAACTGTTATGCTATCCTGCCTCTATAAAGACCAGAAGGAAGACACCTTCCTTATGTCTTCACCATGAAATGCCCCCTTCTATGTGCACTTTTACTTATGTACTCTGCTTTCTCTCCAGTTCTATCTGAGCCTCTATCAGAGACCAACCTCAAAACTTGGGCCCAACATCCTAGTCCTTCTTGCTTTCTCAAAGACTTTGATCCTGCATTTACCACCTTTGTCTTCTTTATAATTAATATCCTATTCTCTAATGGATTGTTATAACAAGATATACTATCTCCTATTGTAACAACATCAAAAGTCCTCCTTTGACCCATGTTTCCTTCTAAATACTGCAACATTTCTCTACTCCCCTTTAAACAAAATTCTTTAAAATTTGTCTGTAGTTAATGTCTCTGATTCCCTTCTTCCTATTATTTCCTGAACTCACTGCGATCAGACAGCCATTCCCAGGACTTCATAGAAACATACTTGCCAAGGTCATCAATGATCTCCATGCTGCTAAATCCCAGTGGTTACCTCCCTGTGTCCCAGTCCTCTCCCTGCCTGCTCTTTCAGCAGCGTTTACAACAGCTGAACACTGCTTCCTTCTCGAGGTATTTTTTCACTGGATTTCTAGGACACATTCTCTGGGATTTTGACCTATCACACTTCTTTTCAGTTTCCTTTGCTAAATCTTCCTCCTCTCTCAAACTATTAACTGTTGGCTTGCACAGAGTTTGGTCCTTAGGTTGTTTGCTTCTCTATCATCTAATCTCACTACTTTAAAAGCCATCTATATGCCAACAATGAGCCCTGGTAGGGCAGTGGTTAAGATCTATGGCCGCTAACCAAAAGATTGGCAGTTCGAATCCACCAGGCGCTCTTTGGAAACCCTATAGGGCAGTTCTACTCTGTCCTATACGGTCACTACGAGTCAGAATTGACTTGACGCCAACAGGTTTGTTTGTTTGTTTTTGGTATATGCTGATAAATCACAAATTTATGTCTAGTCCAAATCCTTCCCCTGATTTGGAGATGCTTTAACACAACTGCTTACTCAATAATATCAGTTGACTTTTTAAATTGATGTCTCAAACAAAACAGCATTCTTGAGATCTCCTACTCCAAATATGTCCTTTCTCCAATCCTTCTCATTTCTGTCAATATTATCACAATTTATCTTTTGTTCAAGACAGCAACTTAAAAATCACTCTTGATTTCTCTTTCTCTTGGACTCAATATCAGACCAGTTAGGGTCTATGAGGCCTTATCTTTTGCATGTATGTGTAGCTGAACCCACCATGACCATCAGTGCCTGACCCCAGCCTTCATCAGTATTCCCCTGGACAACTGTCTTTGCTGCTTCACTGTCCTCTCTGCTTCTTCTGCCACCTTTCAAGGGCAAATAGAGTAAATCTTTAAAAATAAGATAAATCACATAGTGCCACTCTTTTGCTCAGAATTTTCACTATTGTTCCTTCAAACTACCAACTCAATCCAGTTTCCTCCCCAAGTGTCTCCTGATTGCGCCAAAGTTACCTCACCACCCTCGTTCAGTCTACGGTCACTCTCCCCTCTTCATTCTGCTTATTGCTTCTGCAGCCAGAAAACTTGCTAAATGTTCTCATTAATGCCAGTACTTTTGTTTGTTTGTTTTCTAAATACACAATTATATCCTCTCAAAATACAAGCATACATTTTATTTTGTCTTTTCCTTTCCAATCTTTTTGCTTATTCTTCTTAACTTCATTATGCTGGCAAGCACGCTCAGAAGAATGTTGAATAGAAGAGATGAGAGCAGTCACTCTTGTCTCGTTCCAGATTTGAAGAGGACAGATTTCAACATTTACCAGTAAGTGTGATTTTGTTGTAGTTTTTTGTTTTGTTTTATTTTGTAGGCACTCTTTATCAGATTTAGGATGTTTGCTTTTATTCCAGGTACATTAATAGATTCTGTGTTTTGGAGTTGGGTTTTACTTTTGATTCACTCTTCTACTGAGAGTAAAATCCTTTTAGAGCTCAGCTTTCTGGAGCATAATTTCTTGGTGGAGGCTCACTTTTGCATGTCTTCAAACATTAAGAGTTCATGAAACTTTAGTTCAAGTTTGCTTGGTTCAGAAGGTGTCCTCAGGAAAAAAGCAGCTCTCTGCTTGCCTAACCCTCTGGGTTACAAGCTTATAGTTTAGCCTGATAGTTACTTGCTATCTTGTCAGCTAGTGAATAATAAGTTAAAATAAGTTTCTTTATGGTTCAGTCAGCATTTTTATTATTTTCAAAGGGAAAGATGAGCTGAAAAACTGAGTGTGCAATATTAGTGGGTATGTAACTTTCTCTGTTTAACTTCTAAAATGTTGCTGCTTTTCTTTCCTATCATTTTCATTATTATTATTATTCTTGTGGATTCATATCTTTCCAGTATTTCCTATATTTTATAGTCTGATTTCAAGACAGGGTCAAAGTAGATGTGTGTGTTACCCACTATCTTCATATAAAACCCCAACCCATTTTTTTTTTTTTCCAGTGTACCACAATGTTCTTCTCGGTGCCAAGAAAAATATATGAAGTTCCAGAAATAATATGGGGGGAAATTTAGCTGAAATGAAAACTGGAAAGGAAATATATATATTTTTTAATTAGTGAGGTAATTTTTTCCCTAGCATAATATCATTAAATATTACCACTTTTCAAGAGAAATAAAATACAGCAATGCTATGGATTTTAATGAAACATACCTAAACATATATCCTAAATAAACGGTTGCCTCCTTCTGGAGAATCTGTTTGGAAGCATTCATACTTCCAAAAGGTGTCTTTCTTGTAAATATATGTATATATATATATATATATATATATATACACATATTTGGAGTTTTGTTTTTAATTAAAGTAGAATTTGTTTGTTTTTTTATCATGCTTTAGGTGAAAGTTTACAGCTCAAGTTAGTTTCTCATATAAAAATTTATACACACATTGTTATGCAATCCTAGTTGCTATCCCTAGAATGTGACAGCACACTCCCCCTTTCTACCACGGGATTCCCATGTCCATTCAACCGGCTCCTATCCCTTTCTGCCTTCTCATCCTGCCTCCGGACAGGAGCTGCCCATTTAGTCTCATCTATCTGTTTGAACTAAGAAGCACACTCTTCACGAGTATCATTTTATGTCTTATAGTCCAGTCTATTTGCTGTCTGAAGACTTGGCTTCAGGAATGGTTTTAATTCTGGGTTAACAGAGAGTCCATGGGCCATGTCTTCTGGGGTTCCTCCAGTCTCAGTCAGACCATTAAGTCTGATCTTTTTACTAGAATTTTAGTTCTGCACCACACTTTTCTCCAGCTCCATCAGGGACTCTCTGTTGTGTTCCCTGTCAGGGTGGTCATTGGTGGTAGCCAAGAACCATCTAGTTCTTCTGGTTTCAGGCTGATGGAGTCTCTAGTTTATGTGGCACTTTTTGTCTCTTGGGCTAATGTTTTCCTTGTGTCTTTGGTGTTCTTCATTCTCCTTTGGTCCAAGTGGGTTGGGACTGATTGATGCATCCTAGATGGCTGCTCACTAGCTTTTAAGACCCCAGACACCACTCACCAAAGTAGGATGCAGAACATTTGTTTAATAAACTTTTGTCATGTATTGAATTATGTCCCCCAAAAGATGTGTGTATCAGTTTGGCTGGGCCATGATTCCCAGTATTGTGTGATTTTCCTATATGTTGTAAATCCTGCCTCTATCATGTTAATGAGAGAGGATGGGTGGCAGTTGTGTTAGTAAGGCAGGACTCATTCTATAAGATTGGATTGTGTCCTGAGGCAATCTCTTGAGATATAAAAAAGAGAAGTGAGCAGAGAGAAAAGGGGACCTCATATCACCAAGAAAGCAGTGCCAGGAGCAGAATGTGTCCTTTGGACCTGGGGTCCCTGTTCAGAGAAGCTCCTAGTCTGGGGGAACATTGATGAGAACGCTAACAGAGGGAGAAAGCCTTTCCCTGGAGCTGATGCCCTGAATTTGGACTTTTAGCTTACTTTACTGTGAAGAAATAAATTTCTCTTTGTTAAAGCCATCCACTTGTGGTATTTTTATTGTAGTAGCACTAGATGACTAAGACGACTTTGTTATTCCAGTTGACCTAGATGTCCCCTGAAACCATGGTCCACAGACCTCTGCCCCTGCTACTCTGTCCCTCGAAGTGTTTGATTGTGTTCAGGAAACTCCCTAGCTTTTGATTTAATCCAGTTGTGCTGACTTCCCCTGTAGTGTGTGTTGTCCTTCCCTTCACCGAAGATAATTCTTGTCTGCTATCTAGTTATGGTTATGAGTGTGGAGGGAGGAACTCCCCACCCTCATAAGCATCAAAGTATGTTTTCTTCTGTGTTTAAGCCTTTTCTTGAGTTCTTATAATAGTGGTCTCATACAATATTTGTCCTTTTGCAACTGACTAATTTCACTCAGCATAATGTCTTCTAGATTCATCCATGTTATGAGATGTTTCACAGATTCATCGTTGTTCTTTATCATTGTGTAGTATTCCATTGTGTGAATATACCATAATTTGTTTATCCATTTGTCCGTTGATGGGTACCTAGCTTGTTTCCATCTTTTTGCTATTGTAAACAGTGCTGCAATGAACATGGGTGTGCATATGTCTATTAGTGTGATGGCTCTTATTTCTCTAGGATATATTCCAAGGAGCAGAATTTCTGGATTGTATGGAACTTGTATTTCTAGCTTTTTAAGGAAGCACCAAATCGATTTCCAAAGTAGTTGTACCATTTCACATTCCTACCAGCAGTGTGTAAGTGTTCCAGTCTCTCCACAACCTCTCCAACATTTATTATTTTGTGTTTTTCAGATTAATGCTAACCTTATTGGGGTGAGATGGTATCTCATTATAATTTTGATTTGCATTTTTCTAATGGCTAGTGATTGTGAGCATTTCCTCATGTATCTGGTAGCTGCTTGAATGTCTTCTTTGGTGAAGTGCCTGTTCATATCCTTTGCCCTTTTTTTTAATTGGATTATTTGTCTTTTTGTTGTTGAGGTTTTGCAGTATCTTGTAGATTTTAGAGATCAGACCCTGATTGAATATGTCGTAGCCAAATATTTTTTCCTAGTCTATAGGTTGTCTTTTTACTCTTTTGGTGAAGTCCATGATGAGCATAAGTGCTTGATTTTTAGGAGCTCACAGTTATCTAGTTTCTCTTCTGGTGTTTATACATTGTGACTTGTGATTTGTATTCTGTTTATGCCATGTTATTAGGGCTCCTATCTTTGTCCTTATTTTTTCTTCCATGCTCTTTATTGTTTTAGATTTTATATTTAGATCTTTGATCCATCTTGAGTTAGTTTTTGTACCTGGTGTGAGGTATGGGTCTTGTTTCATTTTTTTGCAGATGGATATTCAGTTATGCCGGCACCATTTGTTAAAGAGACTGCCTTTTCCCCATTTAGCAGACTTTGGGCCTTTGTCAAATATCAGCTGCTCATAGGTGGATGAATTTACGCATTTATTCTCAATTCTGTTCTATTAGCCTATGTATCTGTTTTGTACCAGTACCAGGCTGTTTTGACTACCATGGCGGTATAATAGTTTCTAAAATCAGGTAGTGTGAGGCCTCCCACTTTGTTTTTCTTCTTCGGTAATGCTTTACTTATCCAGGGCCTCTTCCCTTTCCATATGAATTTGGTGATTTGTTTCCCCATCTCATTAAAAAATATCATTGCAATTTAGATAGGAATTGCATTGTATGTGTAGATCGCTTTGGATGGAATTGACATTTTCACAATGTTGAGTCTCCCTATCCATGCACAAGGTATGTTTTCCCACTAATGTAGGTGTCTTGGTTTCTTGCAGCCGTGTCTTGTAGTTTTCTATGTATAAGTCTTTTACATCCCTGGTTAGATTTATTCCTAAGTATTTTATCTTCTTGGGGGCTATCGTAAATGGTATTGATTTGGTGATTTCCTTTTCGATGTTCTCTTTGTTGGTGTAGAGGAATCCAACTGATTTTTGTATGTTTATCTTGCATCCTGATACTTTGTTGAAATCTTCTATTAGTTCCAATAGTTTTCTTGTGGATTCTTTGGGGTTTTCTCTGTATAAGATCATATCATCTCCAAATATGGATACTTTTACTTCTTCCTTACCAATTTGGAAACCCTGGTGGTGTAGTGTTTAAGTGCTATGTTCGAATCCACCACGTGCCCCTTGGAAATGCTATGGGGCAGTTCTATTCTGTCCTATAGGGTAGCTATGAGTGAGTTGGAATCGACTTGACGCAACGGGTTTTTTTTTTTTTCCTCACCAATTTGGATGCCCTTTATTTCTTTTTCTAGCCTAATCGCTCTGGCTAGGACCTCCAGCACAATGTTGAATAAGAGTAGTGATAAAGGGTATCCTTGCCTGGTTCCTCTTCTCAAGTAGAATGCTTTCAGACTCCTTCCATTTAGGATGATGTTGGTTGCTGGCTTTGTATAAATGTCCTTTATTATGTTGAGGAATTTCCCTGCTATTCCTATTTTGCTGAGAGTTTTTTTATCATGAATGGGTGTTGGACTTCGTCAAATTCCTTTTCTGCATCAATTGATAAGATAATGTGGTTCTTATCTTTTGTTTTATTTATGTGATATATTACACTGATTGTTTTTCTAGTGTTGAACCATCCCTGCATACCTGGTATGAATCCTACTTGCTCATGGTGAGTTATTTTTTTGATATGTTGTTGAATTCTATTGGCTAGAATTTTGTTGAGGATTTTTGCATCTATGTTCATGAGAGATATTGGTCTGTAATTTTCTTTTTTTTGTGGTGTCTTTACCTGGTTTTTGGTATTAGGATTATGCTGGCTTCACACAATGAGTTCATGAGTATTCCATCCTTTTCTATGCTCTGAAATACCTTTAGCAGTAGTGATGTTAACTCTTCTCTGAAAGTTTTGTAGAATTTCCCAGTGAAGCCATCAGGCCAGGCCTTTTTTTTTTTGTTGGAAGCTTTTAAATTACCTCTTCAATCCCTTCTGGGAGAATGGCTCAGGGCTCATGATGGGTCTTACTTCCAGCCCAGGGGATGCAGTGATTGCTGAAGCTGGCCAGGGATCCTGTGCAGAGTGGGGAAGGGGCAGGTAAATACTTATGAACTGTCTCTCCCTCCCCCTGCCACTCAGTCTGACTCTTCAACTTTGCCTTTGATGTTCAGGGATCCTAGATTGTCATATAATCGATTCACTTGTTTTTTCAGGTCTTTATTGTAAGAAGGATGACAGGAAGCATCTGACTACTCTGCCACCTTGGTCCTGCCTGTTTTTTTTTTAAACCCTATGAAAGTAGAGCTGATTTTTTGAACATAGCAAAAAGTTGGAGTCAAGTATGATGAATACCGAATGTTCAAGGAGTATATTGCCTTTTTTAAGAACAGTGTACTTGTGTGACTTTAAAGGAATACTATCATTAATAGTTTATTGTATGACTGAGGGCAATTCAAAAAGGAGGTTCCAAGTGATTTTAGAGGATGTTTGTGAATCCAATGGAGATGAATAGCTTGACTTCAGATGTGACTAATTCTAGCAACATACATCTCAGCGATGCTCCCTCGGTAAGAAAACTGTTGTGCTCACTTTGGCCTTTCTCCCATTGCTGTTCTGCTTATTCTTACTGTGGTCAAACTACTTCCTGGATTTCATATTAACTTCCTGTTATTTAAAGAATCTCTTCTTATATCTTACTTTGCTCCAGGAGTAGTTCCTTTATTAAAAAACAAAAACAAACAAACAAACATCTCACCAGGCTGCCTGAATTTATATATGCCAGCTCAGGTGAGAGAATTAGCTTCAGATGGTTTCATCAGATTAACTCCTGGATGACTGAAACATTGTTAGCAGATTACGGTGTTAGTTTGTTAGTTTGCATTTCTAAAGCTATATTGACCAAAGCCATTTAAAAAAAGTTAAGAAACAATAAAAGGCTCCACACAGATATTTAGTTTTTGGACATCCAATTTTCACTAACCCTTATATCTATTTTCATAGAAGAAATTATCCATAATTATATATGAATCATACATTCATGGGAGAAATTATATAATATTATATATATAACCTATATATAATAAGGAGAAAATGAAACATTATTTTAATTTTAGGGGAAAAATTACACAAATAAATCAACTGGAGATATTGGATATCTATATGAGGTATGTATATATTTATCTATAAACTCATTGCTGTCAAGTTGATTCTGACTCATAGTGACCGTATAGGACAGAGCAGAACTGCCCTATATGGTTTCCAAGGAGAAGCCGGTGGATTTGAACTGTCAACCTTTTGGTTAGCATCCTAATGCTTAACTTCTGTACCATGACTCCATATTTATCTGTGAAATATATATATATATATATATATGTATGTATCTATAGGAGATACACACTTATATATATATAGATCTATTAAAAACCTTGTTGCTGCCGAGTCAATTCAGACTCATATTTATCCATAGGAGGTATATATATGTTTATCTGTAGGAGATACATATATGTTTATCTACGGGAGGTATGTATATGTTTATCTATAGGAGATATATATATATGTTTACCTACAGGAGATACATATGTTCATCTATAGGAGATATGTGTCTGTTTATCTATAGGAGACATATATATGTTTATCTAAAGGATATATATATATGTACGTTTATCTAGAGGAAAGTTATATCCCTTAACCTCAACCCACACCTTATACAAAACTTAACTCAAGGTCAGTGGATTAAATCCATTTAAGTGACTCTCAAGAACCATTTACAGAACTGTCTGTTCCCTATTGAGAACTAGTAGGATGCTTTGGATTTTGCCAGGAGAAAAAACGTAAGGTCTTGATGTTCTTGGATCAACCAAAAGTCAATCATTTAGACAAATTTGTTTTTCTTTCAAAGTCACCCATGTTCATTTTATTTAGACGCCTGAACAAAAGCTGGAAGATTTACCATCAATATATTCACAATAGTTTACGATGCCAGCTTTTTTGTTTATCTTCAATGTTTATTTTCTTTTTGAGTGAGTTGGAGCTGCTGATCCATTTTGGGAAAAACAAAAAATAAAAACTAACCACCTAAATCATATTCCAAATTGTTTTTACTGATATGACGAGGCAGTCATTTTTAATGTGGATCTGATAGAGAGTCGTTTTAAACCTCCCGATGTGGAAAATGAAAATATGATTTTACAATGAATGTGTAAAAGCTTCATTGAGAAATATCTCTGAAATTATTGGCTCCCTCACTCTGATCCATGTTTTGCATGGCATATAATGGTATAGATTTATTTCCTGTCTCATTATTGATGAATATGCTGTGAAGGCAAATACTTTATTCTCTGTTAGTATCATATAAATGGGCATAAAGGGTAGTGGCCTTAATAGGTAGTTTTCCTGAGCTTTGGAGCTCCAATTGTGCAGCCAGTCTCACAGTGTGGAAAAAGTTACATTTTATGAAGTTCATACATTTTCAAAATTGCTCCCACAATGATGCTTTCATTTTGTGTTAGGACTGGAATGATGGCTTCTATCTATTCCAGAAAATTTCAACATTGCCTCAAGTGGAAAGGAAAAACTCATATTTCAAGGCCAGTGACTATAGCCCATTCACATTCCACAAGGGAACATATGCCAGCTCCTTTTATGGTAAAAACAACAGTGATGTATTAGAGTCTCTTTGCCCGTGTCTCTTTCATCTGTCTTCCTGGTTTGTAGATCAGCCCATCTGGTTTCTGCAGCAAGATTAAAATGTAATGTCTCCCAGTGAGTGAATGAATATCAACTCTTTCACTTTTTGGATGTAAACTCTTTTTAGTGGGTAAAGCCATTAGTCGACAAAAGTATTGACATTTTTATAGGGTTGTTTTTGGAAAAGACTAACATGTAATATTAAATTCAACATATAGTAGTGGTCAAATTGTGTTCCTACTGTGTAAAATTCTTGAATAATAACTCACTGCATTCTCTTGGCCAGAACACATAGAGAAACTTGATTAATTTAACCAGTATCCCTTAATCTCCTTCATTGGCTCCCATCCCATTCTGCAAGGGTTGATAAATGTTACATCCCCTGAAGATTATTACAGTTCCTAATAGTCTTATGACATTAGAAAGAAGCTAGGCTCAAGGGCACAAAATACATTCAACAAATGAAATCACATAAATAATTTAGTTTTCACAATTTAATTATTATGGGGTGATTTTTGTTGTTGCTGTTGTTTATGGGGCATAATAAGGACTGTTGGCTTAGCTTGCAGTAAATACATGAGGAATGTTTTGACACCAACAATATCAGTGTTGTTTTTGCCCTTCACTATCAACAACACTTAGCTATACAGTTTCAGCCTGAGGTCATGCATATGTTCATAAATAATTCTATCAGAGAGGCAAATACACATACAAAAAAAAAAAAAGTACTCTATTTTAAATTGGCCAATCTTCTCCTTTTCTTGTGAAAAATAATTTCCTTCCATAAGCCTAGAGCAAATTTTACATATCTTTGTGTGTTTTGAAATAACTTGTGCCAACTTACGATCATCAGTAAATGTTTCTTAAGAATCCTCTGGCCCTTGAGAACAAGACCACGTTTATCGAGCCCCTTCTAAGTGCAAGAGACTCTGCCACATACTCTGATGGGTGTGAAGAAGTTGTGATGCGTCCCTTTGTTCTCAAAGAGTTATTCCTTCATAACCATGTGAGCACTTAAATGGTGTTACCTCATGTTAACTGATAACATCTTGAAAGACACTATTTCCAAATAAAGTCAAGTTCTTCAGGTACTAGGGTTTGGGAGCCCTGGTGATGCAGTGGTTAAGCGCTTGGCTGCTAATCAAAAGGTTAGCAGTCTGAACCCACCAGCCGCACTGCAGAAGAAAGATGTGGCAGTCTGCTTCCATAAAGATTTACAGCCTTAGAAACTCTATGGGGGAAGTTCTACTCTGTCCTATAGGGTCGCTATGACTCGGCATCGACTCAATAACAATTTTTTTTTTTTTAGGGATGAGGACTTCAGTATAAATTTTGAGGGGACACAATTGAATCCATAACACCATGTAGTGGTAAATGAAAATAATACAGAAATTCAACTATAACATAAATACATACTCACAGGAAAAATACTAAGAAAAATACACACCAAAACCTTGAGAATAGTTATTTCAAAAATGATTAGCCTGCTGATAATTTTTCTTTTGTTCTTTATATTGCCCTGCATTTTTAAAACTTTAGTAAACCTGCAACCTTCGTGACTGAAAAAAAAAGAAGAAGAAGAAGAAGATGCAAAACCAGGTATGATATATCTGTGACTCATTTGAACAGATCCACTCCAGTACCTGTCCTCTGATGTGTCACTCACATGGGGCATTGCCAGTGGCCCCTCAGCTGGTTGGAAGTTCTGAAGTTACGAACTGAGGGAAGACCTTGCTACTTTGATGTCCTTCCCTGGTATACGGTAGGTAAATGAAATAAAGCTATAATTAGGGCTTCTTGAAGGTAGGACCACAGGCAGCTTTAACTCTTCTTCTGGCCTCAAGCCATTTCTCATGTAAGGTTGATTTAGCATTTTCCAAGTGTAATTTGATGTAACATACACAAAATAAATTAGAAATGTTCATTTTCTTTTAAATGTTCCAGTGTAGTGCATAATATCAAGCACAAAACAGCAGACTTTGTTTATAAATGCTGCAAGCAGAGTTTCCACCCTCACATCCCTAGCGGTGAGTTGGAGAGCACATCACGCTTTGGCTTGTCCACCGAGATGTGCCACAGCCTGTGTGCCATGTCAGAGCTGAAAAGGCAACTTGGGACCTGCCTTTCACCTCACTGAGTGGAATGTCACATGGTAAAAGGGGCTGCTTTCAGAAGAGCTAAATGTCACCATAAATATTTATAAGGGACCTAGTATTGCTGTGCTAGAGGGCAGTTCATTATTATAAAAGTCACAAACAGAACTGAAAAAAACAGTGACATACATTATAGCTATGTAGATACATAGGTATATATCTTTATCTATGTATATTTACATATATGTGTATATATATACATATACAAAAATGTATATATATGTATGTGTATATGTGTATATATATACACATATATATGAGTATTAAATCTGTGGATATGATGCATATGTACACGTCTATATTCTATACCTGGTTCATTCTACTTTTTGTTTTTTTAGTTATTCACATACATTTATCTGTTTTTAAAATTCAGCACTCTGTAGAGTGTATACTGCCTGTGGTCCTTGTGCCACATCATGTGGGATTTTCAGTATACAGTTTCTTCCTTGTTGCCCTGCAGTCACAATTGTGCAGTATACAGACAAGCTTGTTCAATATGCGCAATGGCAGCTATCAGGCATCATGTCTGTATTAGACTAGAAGCTAGCATTCTCCTTATGCCTCACCCTCTTCCAGATAGTAAGGGCTACATGGATCCATACCCACACTTTTGCAGAACTTCTGTATACCATTGAACAGCTGTTTTCAGCTTGCAGATGAGACATATTGTTATAACACTGCAGTTGTGGGGTATTACAAATAATTGGTAACTATTATTAGTGAAAAGTATGAAGTTCACTGTTGGTAATTTAAAAAATAATTAAAGTAGCTTCAAATTATCTCTATAATAATGTTACTCTCCCTTGCATTGTGATAATGATTTCTTGAGTGGTTGAGAAAGACAAGTTTTAAGTGAAAGCTTGCTTGGATGTGCACATGTTGCAACTCTAGCATGCTGTCTTTAGCAGAAATCTTCACTCCCCACTGCACCCATCCCTCCTTCACCCCATCTAAGTCAGACTTTTGCCCCTCCACTGAAGTGACTCTGTTCTGGATTGAACTATGTCTCCCAAAAAGATCTGTTGAAGTTTTAACCCCTGCATCCATTAAAGTGAACTTGTTTGGAAATAGGATCTTTCTTGGAAGCTGTAATCAGTTAACAAGGTCATACTGGAGTAGGATATACCCTAATCGCTTCTGAGTGGTGTCTTACGAAAGGGGAAAACAGACGCGAAGACAGTCACAGGGTGTAGACTCTATGCGAAGCTGCATCTTAGGGCCAAGGAACACCAAGAAATGCCCTGGACCACCAGAAGCTGGGAGAGATGAGGAAGGCTCTTCTCGTTGAGCAGATAGGTGACATGGGCCTGCTGACACCCTGCATTTGGACTCTCAGCCTCTATAACTGTGAGACAATACTTTTCTGTTTTTTAAAGCCACCCGCTTGGTGGTATTTGGTTACACAGCCCTAGCAAACTAAGATAGACATCTTTTCAGATCATTATTGACCTCTGGTGTCAAACCCAATGGACAATTCTCAGTCTTCAGCTGCTTAATTGTCATTTGACAAAGTTACTTGCACATTGTCGAAAAATTTTTTATCACTTGGCTTGGGGAACACAACCTATCCCTGGCTTTTACAACAGATATTCCTTCTCAACATTTTTTTTACTGAATTATCTCTCTCTTTCCTGCTTTTAAACATTGGTTTGCCCAAAGTTTACTCTCCAGATTATTTTATTTTAAAATCTTTTATACACAGGTTAGGAGGCTGCTAACTGAAAGGTCGGCAGTTCGAATCCGCTAGCCGCTCCTTGGGGGAAAGGATGTGATAATCCGCTTCTGTAAAGATTTACAGTCTTGGAAACCCTATGGGGCAGTTCTACTCTGGTCCTACAGAGTCGCTGAGTCAGAATTGACTCGACAGCAATGGGTTTAATTTTTTTTTTTTTTTAATACACAGATTATTCCTAAATTTATATCTAGTTCAACTTCTCCTCTGAAAACACATTTGGATATCAACTGCCTAATAGATAGCTTCACTTTTTTTTCTTGTGGTAAAATACACATAACATAAAATTTACCATTAGTAACATTTAGTAGATTCATAATGTTGTGGAACCATCACCACTGCCTGGTTCCAGAACATTTTCATCACCCCAAAAGGAAACCCTGTACCTGTTAAGCAATCCCTCCCCTTTACCTCATTCTCCAGCACCTGGCCATCATTAATCTTCTTTCCATCTCTGTAGATTTGCCTATACTGTACACTTCAGGCAAAAATCCTCGGAGCAAGATTATCTGCATCAATTATGGGGCTCACTGCAGGGTGAAGATGTGGAGCCCCTTGTTTAAAAATTAATAAGAATTTCAAGTCAACACCAGCGGAGCGTGAAACCAAGCACTGGACCCTTCCAAACACATTCCCTGCATAACAACACAGGTCACATGTTGTCATGGATTGAATTATGTCCCCCCAAAAATGTGTGCATCAATTTGGCTGGGCCATGATTCCCAGTATTGTGTGATTTTCCTATATGTTGTAAATCCTGCCTCTATGATGTTAATGAGGGAGAATGGGCAGTAGTTGTGTTAGAGAGGCAGGACTCAATCTACAAGATTGGATTGTGTCCTTAGGCAATCTCTTGAGATATGAAAGAGAGAAGTGAGCAGAGAGACAGGGGGAGCTAATACCACCAAGAAAGCAGTGCCAGGAGCAGAACGTGTCCTTTGGACCTGGGGTCCCTGTGTGGAGAAACTCCTAGTCTGGGGAACACTGATGAGAAGGCCAACAGAGAGAGAAAGACTTTCCCTAGAGCTGATGCCCTGAATTTGGACTTTTAGCCTACTTTACTGTGAAGAAATGACTTTCTCTTCATTAAAACCATCCATTTGTGGTATTTCTGTTGTAGCAGCACTAGATGACTAAGACACGTGCCAATGAAGCTGGCCATGAAAGACTGTTTTCTTTCACAGTTGACATCCAATCCATCAGCAAAATACATCTCACTACCTTCAAAACATAAAGAATGAGACAATTATTTGCACCTGACCAGCTATTACCGCCATCATCTTCATCATCTTATGGACTGTTGGTGTAGCCTCCTCACCAGTCTTCCTGCCTCTCCCTTTGGCCCACTGGATTCTGTTCTCCACACAGCAGTTGGAGTGATCATCCTAAGTCACTGGTCAGATTACCTCACTTCTCTGCTCAGATCTCTTCAATGGCTTCTCACTTCACTCAGAGTAAAATCCCCAAACCTTATCACAGTCTACAAGCGCTTACATGATAGTTGTTCCAGCTCCTGACCTTACTCCCTATACCTCTTCTGTTCTCTTATTTCATTATAAACCAAACCAGTTGCTGTGGGGTTGACTCACTCATAGTGACCCCATGTGGGTCAGAGTAGAACTGTGCTCCATAGGGTTTACAATGGCTGGATTTTTGGAAGTAGATCAGCAGGGCTTTCTTCTGAAACAACTCTAGTAGACTCAAACTTCCAAACTTTGGGTTAGCAGCCAAGCATGTTAACCATTTGCACCACCTAGGGACTTGACCATGAACATAGCAAGTACAAGTTCACCATAGGGCTTATACTCACTGTTCCCTCTGCTTGGAATGTTCCTCCCTCAAATACCCACATATTTTGCATCCTTACTTTGTTCAAGTCACTCCTCAAATGTTATCTTGATCTCCCTATAAACAATATCACTCCCTTATTCTATTATCCTTGTTATCCACCATATTCTATATTTCTCTTTTATTTTAGCACATATCTCCAGCTGACATTTTGTATATTTATTTGTATATTACCTGACCTCCTCCAATAGAAAGTCAATGTCATGAGGGCAGGAGTTTCATTATATTTCTTCTCTACTATCTCCCTAACACTTAGAACGTTGCCTGGAATTTAGAAAGTACGCAATAAATATCCAGTGAATGTTGAATGAATCCACAGTCTAGCTTGTATATACTGTAATCTAAATGGAACAAGCATTTTTTTAAATGAGTTTTCATGTGATTATTTTAAATCATTTACTCCTTTCTTTCTGTTGGAGTCCCTGGGTGGTACAAATAGTTAGTGTGCTCAGTAGCTAAACAAAAGGCTGGAGGTCAGAGTCCACCCAGAGGTATCTCAGAAGAAAGGCCTGGTGATCTACTTCTGAAAAATCAGTCATTAAAAACCTTACGGAGCACAGTTCTACTCTGACACACATGGAGTCGCCATGAGTCAGAATCGACTTGACAGCAGCTGGTGGCTGTCTTCAACAGCACTGGGGGTTTATAAAAATCCATAATAGCATGTTGTGTAGGTGAGCATTATGTCTTGTGGCAGGGCACTGTGGGAAGTACAAAGACACACGGAGGGAAAGGATGAGAGTGTCTGTTACAGATACAGTACTATTGGTGAAGAGCCTTAGACAGTAACTATTCTGGCAAATCGCTCAGTCATGAACTTTGGAATGGGTTGTAATTTCTTGTACTTTCAAGTCCCAGATTCATGCTTAGCATTCATTCCATTTACACCTAAATCAATTATGTCACATACTGTGTGTTAATACTGATGCAAATACCACCCTACCCTTCTAGACTCCTGCCTGTAAGGTAGAGACTTAGAGCCTAGAAAGTACATTTCCAAGAACCCCTTGTTGCAAGGTTCTAGTGACACCAAAGAGAGACACTCATGAAAGATTTGGAAGGCGGGAGGAAGAGAGACAACCTTGTTCTGCAGGGGCAACTGCGGGCAGCTACGTGGAGATTAGCAGGTAGTGCCCATGGGGTTTTGCTCAAGACCTTGAGATACTTTCCTGAGACTGATCTAGCTTCCCTGAGGCCCTGCAGTTCCAGGTTCCTGAAAGTGGCTGCCCTTGCCTTCACTGTACTGGCTTTCTAAAAGCTGTGTAAGCCCTAATTTCCTGTTTTGAACACTTTCTCCTCAAAATGTGAGCTTTCTTGATTAATCCTGACTAATGTAGTAATCCAGATGGGAATCCTGATGTGCAGAAAACAGTGGGGTTTGGGTGTCAGGCAGCTTTCAGTCCACAAGGTCACATTGGTAGAGACTCAGTCACAGCTCAGGGAGGACCAACTTTTCCCAAAGGAAGGGCAGTGCTCCATCTGTGATTTCACAGTCCAGACTCCCTGGCCTGAGCTCTGAGCAGTGACAGGTGACTTGAAGTCCCAATTCCATGTTCAACCCTAAAAATAAAGTACATATAATTGACCATTTCAATGGACCATTGAAATAGTCAATAAACCAAAACCTACTTTTAACTGCAGGAACTGTTAGTGGATTGCTTTGGAAAAATGACCACATTTTTTAAAACAACTTTTTCCCTCCTTTTCTAAAAAAACGATATTACCTGTTTTCCTTTGAGGAAATGTTATAAGGAATAAATTAGTTCAGGTTATTGTAAGGTAATTTAGAAATTTCCATACCCAGCAATAAAAACATATTGTGATAGTACACAAAAAATTGGCACAGCATCTGGTTAAGAATGTAGACTCTAGAACTAGACTGCTCACATTCATATCCTGGCTTTGTCACTTAACTAGCTGCATAACTATAAACAGTCTACTTAAATTTTCTGTGCCTCGGTTTCCCGTAGACGTGGGATAATTGTACCTATCTCTTAGGATTGTTGTAAGGATCAAATCAGTTAATCTATATAAAATACTTAGACTAGCACTGAGCAAGTAGAAAAACCTCATAAATATAAGTTGCTATTATTATGGCTAAGTGAAGAGAAACATAGTATGTATTTGTATTCCACTCACACCAACTGGGAAAATAACAACTACTATTCAGCTAGGTAATAAAAGAAACCAGATCAGTTATCTTAATGTAAATTATTTCCATATCTTACCATGAGTGTCAAATAATATAAGACAGTCCTGCTACAAGTACTTCCAAAATAATAGTAAACCTTACAATATTTGAATATCAATTTAAAACTTATCAAAGACACCTTAAAACCACAATCTCATTTAAAATTCAAAAGACCCTTAAAAGGTGTTGAATTGGTGTGTGTTTTGCTGTGCATATTCTCAAGAACAACAACAACAACAAAATAAATTATTAAAAAAAAATAAAGACCCTTATAAGGTAAATGGTGCAGGTCTTATATAGTCCCAATTTGTAGATGAGGAAACAGAGATCCTTAAAAGCTGTTTCTCACGAGGATGAATAGTGCTAATTCCCAGTCCATTGTTCTTTCCACTATTCCAAGAAACTTTCTAGATCAATTAAATGATTCAATTGAGGAAATTCATTTATTCTGAGTAACTTAAGTTAAAAATACTACGTAAAACCAATACATGCCACAGCAGGGATGGGGGTAGAGATGGAAATGGGATTCAGGAGGACACTAATTTCATTAACTCAAGGCTCTCTGTTTATTACCTTGTGAATTGGGGGTGTGTATATGGGAATGTGTGGGGTGTGTGTGCATGTGTGTTCATGTGTTGGGGTGGGTGGTGGAGGATAGATTATTTTCAAGTAACATTTGCTATGGATGAGTGGATTTTTATAAGCTTTGGTGGTAAATGATGGGTTGTTTCTACGTAATTAACTATAAACAGTGAGCAAGCTGTGAACAATAACAACATAAATAACCATTACTGCTTTCCTACCCTGTAATCTTGGGGAAAACACATTTCTCAAGGTGCTTTCCTTGACACACATCAACCTTTCTATTTTACTCTTGAAAAGAGCTATGAATAGGGCTGAAGCCCCAAAACACTTTCATAGTTCAGGAATTGAGCGGCAGAGGTATACAAGATGTTCTAACTGGATAGGCGACATTGGGAAATTGTTGTTCTGTTTCAAAATGCTGCCTGGGAGACATGCTCTGTCAGGGTCATACTTGGTACTCTTTTTTTTTTTTTTTTTTTTTCCAGTTTAAAAGCCCATTACTAAAGCAAGCAAGCTGCCTAAATGGAAGTAATAAGAAAACTAATCAGAAAAATCTTCTAAAATTGGGTGCCTTCTACATCTTAAAAATTCTCCCCCTTTCCTCCTAGGTGCTGGCATGAGTAATAATTATTTCCTATAAAAAGCTCACTCAGCAATCCATTCTGCATGCTGGGGAAAAGAGTACTAAAGAAGAAATATCCTTGATGTGTTCTCAAAAGCTTTCTTCATTGATGATATATATATATATATATCTATATATACAAATTTAAAGGAAGAAATTGTAGAACCTCAATATATTCTTTGTCTACCAAATGCATTCCACAAAGTGTTTCTAATTCACACGAGAGCAGAAATACATTTAAATCCCAGTTTGTTTTGAATGTGCATTATAGACGTAAAATATAATGTGCAGCTAATTTGTCAGTGCATCATAGAATTAGGACTTCCAAGGCTGGAAGAGGCTAAAGTAATCATCTGCCTGAGGTGGTCTGTGAGGTTTTTCATCTAATATATCCTCTCCAGTGAATGAAAGGCTAATTTATAAAAATAAGGAGAAACAAATACAGGCCATACAGAGAGGCTGTGGAATGAAGGACATTGTGCTGTAACTGGGGGCTCTCTTGGCTCCGTGGGCACAGGTTATATTATCCTACATTCCCACCAGTACACATGTGTGTAACGGGTGCTTCTTTCCCATAATAGTGTCTACTTAAGACACCAGATATAGATGGCATGTAAGAAAACTGTGACTCATTAAACTGGGCCTCTCCAAGTCAGGCATTCCAACATTTTGTTCTGGAGGTATAACAGCAGCCAGGAGAGCAAAATACACCAAGTGATAGTCCAGCTACACCAACTTTTCCAGAATAAAGTTGATTTATATGAAATAGAGAGATTACATTTTGATGCCATTTTGCTGAGCATATTTTTTTCAATTGGACATTATAAACAAGAGTAAGGAAACAGACTAACTCCCTTGCCTATGATAGATAAAAAAATTAAGAAAAAAAGATATTTCTAAGGGTAATATTTTTCTTGCTGCTTTACATTGTAGCAGACATGAAGTTAGATGCATGCTTGAAGTGCTAAAGGCAAAACGAAACAAGCAAAACTCAAGTTCTGCTTACAAAAAGACAAAAAACAGTTGGCTTTCAAATAACATGTTTTTATATATTTTTTCTTTTAAATTCTTATCAGATAATCCTTCTAAATCCTTAACTGATTCAGAGTGGTTAATAACAAACTCAAGTTTTCTACCACAAAAATGGCCAACAATATTTCCAAAAAAAAAGAACAGCCACAACCCAAGAGCACCCACATTAAAACAACAGTGTTGGAGGCTTCTAAAAACACAAAGTTTCTTGGGCTTGTGAGACAATGGTACCTGTATAATACCTGTTGCTGTCAAGTCAATTCCAACTCATAGTGACTCTATAGGACAGCATTGAACTGCTTCATAGGGTTTCTAAAGAGCAACTGGTGGATTTGAACAGGTGACCTATTGGTTAGCAGCCATATCTTGCTGTAGCTCTTAACCACTGCACCACCAGGGCTCCACAAGACAACAGTAGCTCTTGCTATTCCTAGTGAGCTGCTGACATCAATTAATAGAGCAGCTACATATTCAAGGATGTTTTTTGCAAAGACGTTTCATCATAAAAAAACAGTGTGGTCTATAGGCTGAAGTTTTTGTTGTGGTCAAACAAATGTGACCTGTTCATTCTAGTTTTTATTAAAAAAAAAAGTGAAACAAGTAGACTCGTCAAATGAAAAAAAGAATTTGGACACATGGACACCAATATTCATTACAGCACTTTTCACAGTAGCCAAAAAAGTGGAAACAACACAAATGCCCATCAACAGATGAATGGATAAACAAATGTGGTACATCCATGAAATGGAATATTATTCAGCCATAAAGAAAACTGAGACTCTGATCCATGCTGTGACATGGACACAGCTTGACAACATTATACTGAGTGAAATAAGCCAGCCACAAAAAGACAGATATTGCATGATCCCACTTGTATGAAATATCTAGAATAGGTAAATGCATATAAACAGAAAGTAGATTAGCTATCACCAGGGATTGGGAGAAGGTGGGGAAGGAGAGTTATTACTAAGGAGTACAGAGTTTCTGTTTGGGATGATGAAAAAGCTTTTGGGAATGGATAGTAGTGATGGTTATACAACACTGTAAATATAATCAATGCCACTGAATTGTACATTTGAAAGTGATTGAAATGGCAAATTTTATGTTATAGATATTTTGCTATAATTAAAAAACAAAACCAACCAACCAACCAAACAAAAGAACAAGAAATAATTTGCAGGAAAACATTGCTCCTATGCAGTTCAAGGATATTATTACAAACACTGGGGAATTAAACACGATGTCAAAATGATTGGGCTCAATAGCCAGTGTCCTCTTGACCTTTTCGTGTTAAGCTGGTGGATTCCAGTGCTTTTAAAAGACAACCCAGGCAAATGAAAGCATTGCTGGGGCAGTCACATGACGTGTAGTCTCATCTTGCCCCCAGAAATGTTGAGTGAACTATGTGCTTTCAAACAGGGATTGTCAATGTTTATTAATAAAATGGAAAGCTTCTTTGTGCTATTTGCATTTTAATTGTTCAACTCATGAAGTAGCAGAGTAAATAATGGCAGAAAGTTCATATGATTCCAAACGTACCTGTTGGGAAGCCAAATGCTAGTGCAAACCACGGAGCTTCTCTCTCAAGACTTTGTACAAATGAAGACAAAGGAAACTCTTCCTGAAGCAGATTTGAAGGGGCATTTCTTTGCCATTAAGTAAAGATAAGACACTCAACATTTTCCAAACTGCATCCTGACATTCTTTTTCTTTTTTGCCTCCATTTTATTTATTTTTTGTTTTTTATTGTACTTTAGATGAAGGTTTACAGAACAAATAGTTTCTCTTTAAACAGTACACATATTGTTTTATGACAATGGTTAACAACCCCACGACCTGTCAACACTGTCCGTTCTCAAACCTGAGTTCCCTATTACCAGCTTTCTTCTCCCCTCCTCCCTTCTAGTCCTTGTCCCTGGACTGTTGTGCTCTATTAGTCTTGTTTTGTTTTATGGGGCTGTCTAATCTTTGGCCGAACGGTGAACCTTGGGAGTGAATTCATCACTGAGCTAAAAGGGTGTCCGAAGGCCATACTCTCAGGGTTTCTCCAGTCTGTCAGAACAGTAAGTCTGCTCTTTTTTTGTGAGTTAGAATTTTGTTCTATATTTTTCTCCTGCTCTGTCCAGGACCTTCTGTTGTGATCCCTGTCAGAGCAGTCAGTGGTGGTAGTCGGCCACCATCTAGTTGTACTGCACTCAGCCTGGTGGAGGCCTTGGTAGTTGTGGTCCATTAGTCTTTTGGAGTAATCTTTCCCTTGTATCTTGTTTTCTTCCTTCTCCCTTGCTCTCGAAGGGGTGAGACCAGTGGAGTATCTTAGATGGCTTCTCACAGGCTTTTAAGACGCAGACACTACTCACCAAGGTACAATGTAGAACACTGTCTTTATAAACTGTGTTATGCCAACTGAGCTAGATGTTACGGGACACCATGATTCCTACAGCCCTCTGCCCAGCAATTCAGTCCTTCAGGGAGTTTGGATGTGTCTATGGAGTTTCCATGAACTTTCCTTGTACAAGTTGTGCTGGTTTCCCCAGTATTGTATACTGTCTTACTCTTCACCAAAGTCATCACTGTCTATTTAGTATTCCCCCCCACCCCTCCCATCCCTCGTAACCAATAAAGATTGTTACTTTTTGTGTGTAAACTTTTCCATGAGTTTTTACAGTAGTGGTCTTATAAAGTATTTGTCCTTTTGTGATTGACTTATTTCACACAGCATAATGTCCTCCAGTTTCATCCATGTTATGAAATGCTTCACAGATTCATCATTGTTCTTCATCGTTGCATAATACTCCATTGTGTGTATGTACCATAGTTTGTTTATCCATTCATCTATTGATGGGCATCTAGGTTGTTTTCATCTTTTTGCTATTGTGAACAATGCTGCAACGAACATAGGTGCGTATATGTCTATTCGTGTGATGGCTCTTATTTCTCTAGGATATATTCCTAGGAGTGGGATTGCTGGATCATATGGTATTTCTATTTCTGTCTTTCTAAGGAAGTGCCATATCATTTTCCAAAATGGTTGTATCATTATGCATTCCCACCAGCAGTACATAAGAGTTCCAATCTCCCGGCAGCCTCTCCAACATTTGTTATTTCCAGTTTCTTTTTTTATTCATGCCAGTAATACCAGCACCCTGACATTCTTAAGACACTGGGTGCCTACTCCTCCACCCCTCCCCTGGGGCTTGGCATCTCTTCTAGAAGGCAACATCCATTTAAAGGGGAGGATGCTGACAGTGCTTAATTTGAACAAGTGAGATACATTAGCCTCCTGTTTCATCTACAGTGTGCTAATTTGAAAGGTAAGTATACCTTAAATAACGTCAGAGCTAGGCCATCAGCATGCAGTTAATCAGGAGAGCAGGGGGCCAGATCATGAGTCTTAGTACAATGAACAAAAAAACAGA
Source organism: Dugong dugon (assembly GCA_030035585.1). Lineage (NCBI taxonomy): Eukaryota > Metazoa > Chordata > Mammalia > Sirenia > Dugongidae > Dugong > Dugong dugon. The sequence continues at coordinate 95,177,885 of CM057465.1, forward strand.
TCAGTATTTGTGTGATACCAGAAACCTCAGGAATATCTATTCTTTTGGTCTCTCACAAAAAAATATAAAGGAACCAATATTAAGATGCACACATAACAAGAATTCCTTTTTCATCATAAAACACTTAAGTGGGACTACTTCCCTGTGCGGCATGTGATAATGTGACCAGCTGAGAAAACTAGGAAGCAAGAAACAGCATAGCTTTAAAACCAGAAGAGAAACCAGGACTTCAGGTGCCCTGGTGATACACGTATCATTTGAGACCATGTTTGAAATGTGGTCATTTTACACCTATGGAAAATGGTGGGTAAGTGAAGCTAGTAAATGTAAAGGATAGACTGATTTGCTGTGTTTAACTCTAAGGATGACACCTCTATAACTGTCCACTGAGACATTAGCCATTTGGAAAAGGGTCATTTCCTAAACTGACTCTCAAAGTCGCTACCTCCCTGCACCCAGCTCCTCTCCCTGCAATCCAAAGAGAAGACACCTTGGCCGCTGTAATGGATTGAAATGTGTCTCCCAAAAACATGTGTTGTAAATCCTAACCTCTGCCTCTGGTTATAATCCCATTTGTGAATGGGTTGTGTTTGTTATGTTAATGAGGCAGGATTAGGGTGTATATTGAGTCAATCTCTCTTGAGATATAAAAGAGATTAAACAAGCAAGCAAGAGAAACAGAGATGGTGAAGAGAGATGCCAAGCCACATGAAGATCACACAGGAGCAGACGCTCAAAGAGCACAGGGACCTTTCTCCTAGTCGACAGAGAAAGAAAGCCTTCCACTAGAGCCAGCACCCTGAATTAGACTTGTATCCTCCTAAACTGTGAGAAATTAAATTTATGTTTGTTAAAGACACCCACTTGTGGTATTTCTGTTATAGCAGCACTAGGTAACTAAGACAACAACCAAGCCTGGAGTCACAGGAACCCTCTAACTTTCTTAAGTCCTATCCTTTCTTCAAACTTTGCAGAGGCCAGCCCTAAGACAGACTGACAAAATGGTCCTGGAGGTACATTTATATATACACTCCCTGCCGTGGCACCCATGAGATTAGCTCCTCACTAGGTTCTTTTGCCACCATCTGTCTGTCAGTGTGTCATACTGTGGTGGCTTGCATGTTGCTATGATGCTGAAAGTTGTGGCACAAGTATTTCAAATACCAGCAGGGTCACCCATGGTGGACAGATTTCAGCAGAACTTCCAAACTAAGACAGACTAGGAAAAAAAGTCTTGTCTACTAGACCAGATCTACTTAGGAAAATCAGCCAATAAAAACGTTATGGATCACAACAGAATATTGTCCAATATAGTGCTGGAACATGATCCCCCTAGGTTGAAAGTAATTCAAAATATACAGTGGCCAAAATAATGGACTCATGCATACCAATGATTGTGAAGATGGCATAGAACTGGGCAACATTTGATGGCAACTAACAACAACAACAATGTTATTGTGAGCAGAAAACAGTTCTGGCAGAGTGACTATCTGGGCATGTAGATCACAAACAGTGTTTCTCAAACTTGCATAGAAATTCACTTGGGGTCTTGTTAAAATGAAGATTTTGAGTCTACAGGTCTGGAGTTGAGTGCATCTGAGATTCTGCATTCCCAACAAGGTTCTTGATAATGTTGAAGCTGCTGGTCCAGGGAATATATTTGAGCAGCAGACAGGAAATAGTGCATTTATCACAGCACTGTTAAGGGAAAGCTCCCAGACTGCAGATGTATAGGTGGCCAATAGGGAACTGGCTCAGAGGAGTAGGATGACGGTCCCTGAAGAAGACATCTCCAGGAATCAAAAAGGGATTGTGGATTTTTGTTATATTTTAGTATAACTCAAATAACCTTTAACCTTTAATAGTGTGCAGAGGTTATGACAAAAGTGTTGGAAAGAGATAAGTATAGATTTATTAGAAATAATTTTAAGTGAAAAAATGAGGCAATTATTAGCTTCAACCAAACCAAAACAAAACAAAATGCAAGAAGGTGTTTTGTAGCTCACTAGTTGGACTTGTGAAGAAAAATATTTCTATAGTCTTCATCATGTATACTTCCATCATTGATTTATGTAAAATTTATTTTAAGACTATATTGCTGAGTGAGAGGAGTGGTATTAGGAGGATTTAAGATGGTTAAATCCTCATCTACCGGAACAGGTAACAGAATGAAAGTAATATAATCTGAAAGAAAAAGACCAATAATTAGTAATATGAGCATAGTAATTAGAAATATGGAGATAAATTCTAGCAGAAACCACTAAAAGAGTTAAGAAGCCATTAGTTCTGAAAAATAAGACGAGAGGGAGGAATGAAGAGGGTGGCTGTTTTTCATTTTAAGCTTTCCTATATTTTATTTTTAAATTCTGTATATTTCTTATTTGTGGAAGGAAAGAAGGGAAGAAAGGAGGGAGGAAAGAAGGAAGAGACAACAACTAAGAATAGCAACAAACTATTATTATTATTATTATTATTATTATTATCTAAAGGAGTGATCTGAGGTGATGGGAGCTGCTGGAATGGGACTAGAGTAAATAAGGAGGTCAGAGTTTGGTGTGCTGGCCTACAGCATGGGCCCTGGCCAGGTAGGGGCAGCCAGAGGTGCTGGCCACAGAACAATGACGCCAGGAGAGAGACAATAACAGGCACAAAAAATTTCACTTAGATCCCACTTTTGACTCTGGTGATCTCTACCTCTTATCTCAGCTTCACAACTCAATCCTGTTTAGAGAACAAAGGCAAACATGGTAGCCATTTCTTCTCTGGTTTACTCCCTTATGACTCACATATCTATCACTGTTAGCTTTGCCAAGTCCCAAGCAGAAGTTGGGAAGGGCTTTTAAAACCTATTGAACTGTAGTAGCTATTCCATCTTTTTTTAGTATTTCAACTCAGTATTTGTATTTCACTGACCCTGCATTGCCATTGAGTCAATTTGTACTCATAACGACCCCACAGGACAGAGTAGAACTGCCTCATAGGGTTTCCAAGGAGCCCATGGTGGATTTGAACTACTGACCTTTTGGTTAGCAGCCAAACTCTTACCACTTAGCCACCAGGGTTTCCTAGTTAGGTCTTATTATTTAGTTGAAAGAGGGCCACATTTTGTCTCTAACTTTCCAGAGTGTATAGGATGTGTACTGGGGAAGACTGAAAATTAGAGTGAGAGCAGATATTCCAGAGTTTCGTACTAGTTGAGTTTAATCCTCCAGAAGGCAGGGTTTGACACTGTAGGGTACTCTCATTGCATGGTACCTACTAGCAGCATGCCTAGTACAATTAGGTAATTATTTAATAATCTTCATAATAAATATTACCATGATGATAATAACTATTGCTAAAAATGTTTTCCATCTTTATTTATTTTTCACTCTTAGGGGCCAGGAAAGAATTAGGAAGAATTTGTTTGCAAAAGCAAAGAAAAAAGACAGCATTTTGAAGCAGAAACATACCCTACAATATGGTAACAACCTAGTAGCAATAATTAAAACTTACCAGCCTAATTAAAATGTCAACTGACAATAAACAGTAATTAAAAAATCTCTAGGGTGATGAGCCATTGCAAAGTGGGCTGGGTAGAGGATGAGTTGAATATCAGGTGGTATGTGCTTGGTAAGCCTCTTCCTGACCAGACATTGCCATATAGGGCTAAGCTAGAAGGCAGCTGGCTCTAGTGCAACTTTGTTTTTTGTTTTTAATTCAAATAGTTGTGCTTAGAGTAAGGAAAGCAGTATGTCTAGAAGCAGAAATGATCCAGGAGACAGGTCACGAGTAAGAATTTCTTCCCTACTTTCTAAAACCTCCTGTTCTTCACTTTCACCAAGGTGGAGATCATGTGAAAAGTTTCCAGGACCCCCTATAGCCCCACTTCCTCCTGACTCCCATTAATCAAAATGCCATTCCTCTAGATGGCAGATTACACTTTCACGTAAAGAAAACAAAAATCCTCACAACTGGACCAATAAGCAACATCATGATAAACGGAGAAAAGACTGACGTCAAGGATTTCATTTTACTTGGATCTGCAATCAACCCCCATGGAAGCAGCAGTCAAGAAATCAAATGCCATACTGCATTGGGTAAATCTGCTGCCAAAGACCTCTTTAAAGTGTTAAAAGGCAAAGATATCACCTTGAGGACTAAGGTGTACCTGACCCAAGCCATATTTTTCAATCACCTTATATGCATGCAAAAGCTGGACAATAAATAAGGAAGACCGAAGAAGAATTGAATTATGGTGTTGGTTAAGAATATTGAATACACCATGGAATTCCAGAAGAATGAACAAATCTGTGTTAGAAGAAGTACAGCCAGAATGCTCCTTTGAAAAGAGGACAGTGAAACTTCATCTCACATATTTTAGACATATTATCAAGAAGGACCACTCCCTGGAGAAGGCCATCATGCTTGGTAAAGTAGAAGGTCAGTGAAGAAGAGGAAGATCCTCAATGATATGGATTGACACAGTGGCTGCCACAATGTATTCAAGCATAACAATGATTGTGAGGATTGCACAGGACCAAGCAGTGTTTTGTTCTGTTGTATTAGGGTCACTATGAGCTGGAACTGACTCTATGGCACCTAACAACAGCTAGATGAAAGAAGTGAGGGAAAGAAATAACGCTTTTCTTTAAAATGTGATCAAAAATTTATATTCTGTCTACTTCTAATGAAGATTTGAGATGGATCATAATACTATAAAACAATAGATAAGGAAGATCAGACATAAAGTATTAAAATGATTTTAAAGCTGACAGCGCTCTGAACAAGTATAACTTCTGGTCTAGCCAGTAGCCAAGGAAAATAAGAGCGCTGTGATAGAAATATGATGAATAACATGCAAAGGCATTTGTGAAGCACTGAACTCTAGGAGAAATTTGCCAAATAGCCAAAATTTCCACCTGACTGGCACAGAGACAATGAGTAACAGCACCATGGGGCTCCCTGTCCTTCCTCTAGTCGAATCAAACATTGCGCAGGAAAAGCTTTGCTCTGCTTGGCTCCATAGGTGTCTAATTCCACATGTCTAGTTTTCTTTTGTTGAGTTTGTGCTTCTTGGTGTTACCATAGTTCGCCATGGATAATACCGTACAGACAAGTCAATGCATCTCTTTAACCTGCGAACGCAGGAGCTCAAAGTGCTCACTCTGCTAGCAAATGCCATGGCATAATAGATTTGTTAGTTATATCTTATCAACCTGAATTTATAGATGAACTAACCAAGACTGAGGAAGACAGTGTGACCTATGCAAGATCCTTCATATGGTAAGTAGCAAGTGGTGGGTCTGACCTCAGGTCTGCACGATGCAGGAACATCCTGCTTTTTTCACACACACACCCTTCACCTATAATACAGAATAATTGGAGCAGACAGTTGTAAAGCATTTAACAATGCTGGGCACTGGTGTAAGCACTCACTCATTTAGTTCTCACAACACACCTACGAAGTAGGTATTGTTATTATTATCCCTTTATACAGATGAGGAAACTGAGGCCCATAGAGGTTAAATAGCTTGTTCTTGGTCACATGGATAGTAGCAAATGTTGATTTCATCTTTGTGCAGTGAAAGCTGGAGTCTGTGGACTGACTCATCATGCTACACGGTTCCAGAGCTCTCAATCCTGATCCTTAGCTGTCAGGGATTATGCCTCTCTCCCTCCACACTATGAGTATTTGCCACTTTTCCTGTGTGATTCTTGCTTGGAATGTGACGTTTTGCTCCTGGGAGTTTTAGGATGGCAAGACAGATCTCAACGATTTCATTTTACTTGGATCCATAGTCAACACCCATAGAATCAGCAGTCAAGAAATCAAAAGACGCGTTGCATTGGGCAACCTTGCTGCAAAAGACCTGTTTAAAGTGTTGAAAAGCAAAGAAGTCACCTTGAAGACTAAGGTGGTCCTGACTCAAGCCATGGTGTTTTCAATTGTCTCAGAGAAGAATTGATGCCATGAATTATGATGTTGGAGAAAAATATTGAATATACCACAGACTGCCACAAGAATGAACAAATCTGTTTCAGAAGAAGTACAGCCAGAATGCTCAACAGAAGCAAGAGCAAGAATGGTAAGACTTCACCCCACTTAACTTTGGATGCGTTATCAGGAGGGACTGGTCCCTGGAGAAGGACATCATGCTTGATAAAGTAGAGGGTCAGTAAAAAAGAGAAAAACCCTCAACAAGATGGATTGACATAGTGGCTGCCACAAGAGGCTCAAGCATAACAATGATTATGACGATGGTGCAGGACCAGGCAGTGTTTTGTTCTGTAGTACACAGGGTTGCTATGAGTCAGAAGAGACTTGATGACACCTAACAACAACAACGACAAGACAGGTCTCAGGAGCCACTGGGTAGTGCAAAAGGTTAAGTACTTAACTACTAGCTGAAAGGCTGATAGTCCAAACCCAACCAGAGAGGCACCTTGGAAGTCAGGCCTGGCGATCTACTTCCAAAAGGTGCCAGCCTTGAAATCCCTATGGAGCAGTTCTCCTCTGTACTCAGAGCCACCATGCACTGAAATCAATCCAACAGCAAATAAGAAGACAAGTCTCTCCAGACTATACTGCAAGACAATGCAGGCTCTTGTTCAAAGACAACAAGAAGTGTTTTTATAACTAGACTAGAATCATTTAATTTCTATGTCATTAAATTAATAAAACTCAAAGGCTGGCCAGTGACAATCTAATTAAACTTTATAGAATGTGGTTCAATTATATAACAAAGTAGACTGACTTTTAGACAGATTAGTTTTTGATACACATCAGCCATTTAATCGCTTGTCTGCTGTATGTAAACTGGGATTAAATATTTCATCACACAAAATCCTAAATACATTCTAGCTACAAGTCAGGTTCTTCTTTTGTGGGCAGAGGTCAGCTTACTCTGCTGTAATGATTACTGATTAAATTGTGGTTGCCACCTATCCAGTTATGATCTGGCCAGTCTGGAATTGGAGGTGTCTGGTTGTCCTAAATACATCAAGTCAGGATAACAAATATTCGTTAAGAGCTTACTGGGAACTTGTACAGCTCCTTTGGAGGGTAATTTGATATAAATTAAGGTGCACACTTCATGACTCAAAAGTTGTACTTGCAGGTATGCTCCTTCGAGAAACCTCACCTGTGCACAGAGACAGGTAGAAGAATGTTTGCTGCAGCTTGATTTGTCTTTGAGAGAAACTGGGAATAACTTAAATGTTCAAATGCAGGAGGATGAATCCTTTTCATTTTGATACATGCATGTAGTGGAAATTATTCAGTAGTAAAAATGAAGGAATTAGAGCTTAATGTATCAAAATAGATCAATCTCAAAAAATGTTGAATGTAAGAAAGCAAGAGGTGAAATGACATTTACAGTATTATACCTTATATGTAAAGGTTAACTACATGCAAAAAAAAGTTGATTGTACTATTTAGGGGTATATACCCTAACATATAACAAAAACATGAAAACATTATTCAAACTAATCAAACACCAAAATCATGATAGTCGTTATCTCTCAGGAGGATAAACTAGGTACAACTGGGGAAACGTATATGGGAAAATTGCATTCTATCTGTATTGATTTATTTTTTTTAAACATTAAAAACTGAAGTAGTAATGCAAAGCACTTTTTTTTGGTGTTACTTTTTTTTTTTTTTTTAATTGTACTTCAGGTGAAGTTTTACAGAACAAATAGTTTCTCATTAAACAGTCAGTACATATATTCTTTCATGACATTTGTTAACAGACCTACGACATGTCAACCCTTTCTCTTCTCTGTAGCCAAAGATACACTATCCATTTCAAAAATTTCTACATGCACAGTTCAGTGACATCAATTACGTTCTTTCAGTTGTACTGCTATTCTAACTTTAGATGAAGGTTTACAGAACAAAACAGTTTCTCATTAAACAGTTCACATGTTGCCCTATGACAATGGTTAACAACTCCACTACATGTCAATACTGTCCTTACTCAACCTTGGGTTCTCTATCACCAGATTTCCTGTCCCCTTCTGCCTTCTAGACCTTGTCCCTGGACTGCTATGCCTCATTAGTCCCATTTTGTTTTATCGGGCTTTCCAATCCCTGGCTGAATGGTGAATCTCAGAAGTGACTTCACCACTGAACGAGAAGGGGTCTGGGGGCCATACTTTCGGGGTTTCTCTAGTCTCTTTCAGGCCAGTAAATCTGGTCTTCTTTTCGTGTGTTAGAATTTTGTTCTACATCCTTCTCCAGCTCTGTCCAGAACCCTCTGTTGTGATCCTGGTCAGAGCAGTCAGTGGTGGTAGCCGGGCACCATCTAGCTGTACCGGCCTCAGTTTGGTGGAGGTCTTGGTAGCTGTGGTCCATTAGTCCTTTGCACTAATCTTTTCCTTGTATCCTGTTCTCTTCATTCTCCCTTGCTCCCGAAGTGGTGAGACCAGTGGAGTATCTTAGATGGCTGCTCACAGGCTTTTAAGACCCCAGACGCTACTCACCAAGGTAGAATATAGTACATTGTCTTTATAAACTGTGTTATGTCAACTGAGCTAGATGTTCCCTGAGACCATGGTACCCACAGCCCTCCGCACAGCAATTCAGTCCCTCAGGGAGTTTGGATGTGTCTAGGGAGTTTCCATGACCTTTCCTTGTACAAGCTGTGCTGGTTTCCCCAGTATTGTGTACTGTCTCACCCTTCACCTAAGATACCACTTATCTATTGCCTATTTAGTATTTCCTCCCATCCTTCCCATCCCTCGTAACCAACAAAGACTGTTACTTTTTGTGTGTAAACTTTTTCATGGGTTTTTACAGTAGCGGTCTCATACAATATTTGTCCTTTCGTGATTGACTTATTTCACTCAGCATAATGTCCTCCAGTTATGAGATGCTTCACACATTCATCATGGTTCTTTATCATTGCATAGTACTCCAGTGTGTGTATGTACCATATGTACCACTCATCTGTTGATGGGCATCTAAGTTGTTTCCATCTTTTTGCTATTGTGAACAAAGCTGCCATGAACATGGGTGTGCATATGTCTATTCGAGTGACAACTCTTATTTCCCTAGGATATATTCCTAGATATGGGATTGCTGGATCGTATGGTATTTCTACTTCTAGCTTTCTAAGGAAGTGCCATATCATTTTCCAAAATGGTTGTATCATTTTGCATTCCCACCAACAGGTAATGCAAAATATTTTAATGATGCCAGATTAGGGGTGTTTATTATCTTGTTCTTTACATTTTTGTGATGCTTGAAATAGCTCATAATATACAAAGAACTTTCTATGAGATAAACATTCGGGGCATTTAGTACAGTAAGCCTCAAGACCAGTGCCTGCAAGCAAGATGTATGCAGCAAAAAAAAGAAAGAATGGAAAGGACCACAAAAGACATACTTCTACCAGCACCACCAGTAGAAAAGATGGAACAATGCTTTCACTTGTCCTGTCTTTGATATGAGCAGACTTTCTATGACAACTTTTCTCTTGAGCAAAATTTACTCCAAAAATAACTCACTTTACTTATTTTTCTCTTTATAAATGTGACATACATATGAACTATCATTCCAAACAAAGTTGTGTGAAACTGCGGAGACAGGCAAAATGATCGACGACTTAGAGACACCCTCAGGAGGGATTGCCTGGCTGCAAACCTTTGATTTTATTACTACTAATTTAAGATAACTTTGTATAGGTACATTATAGGGAAGAAAACACTGCAGGTGGCTCTGACCACCAGCCAGACTTTTGAAAGATGGAAATCTTGGCTGAAGTATGTCACCATCCATAGCAGGTCAGGATGGTGTTTTCAGTTGAAGGCACCTGATTCAGTTTCCTGCTCAGGATTTTTCCCTAGCTCTTTAAAAATGTGCTTGAAATGCCACTTTTTAAATTCATTTCATCTTTAGATTAACTTGTCAAAAGTCAGAGAAATGGTCAGTAGCCAAACAAAGGGGAATAATTTAAGCAACAGATCATAACCTCCCAGTGGGTAGAACCAAGTCTTTGTCTGTTCTCCAAAAGGTTCCATACAGCTCAGTAAACATTCTTTGATGATGATTAGCATCACTCACATGATGCATTTAGTTCCTATAGTGACAGAACTGCTCATGATAAAAAGAATAAGTCAAACCTATTTTCTTTATGCCCCCGATCCTATCTAGAATATTTACATGCATGTCCAATACAGTATTCTCATAACAGGGGAACCTCTATTGTTATTATTGATTATTAGAGATGTATTCTTTAAAACAAATTGGAGGTCATGATTTTGGGAGGAGATGGCTATACACAGAAGTCTAAAATGATGTTGTGTATATATAAGAAAATAATAGGAAACAAGGGACAATAGAAACAGATAGGGAATTCAGATAAAGGCATTATTAGATACAGGCCTATGCTGAATGTGTTTAAGGAACTAAATGAGGAGATTGGCAAACTTGTTAAGAGAACTGTAAACTATTTAAAAAAAGATCAAATGGAGATTTTATAATGAAAAACACAATAACAAAAATCAATAATTTAATGAGTGAATTTATCAGTAGCTTAGACCTAGGTGAGGAGAGAATTAGTGAACCGAAAGCTAGGTTAAGAAAAAATATTCAGACTGAAAAACAAAGTGTATAAATCAAACACAACTGAAAAAGAGAGAAAAAAACTTCTGAAAAATTTCCAAAACTTAAAAACATTAAGCCACAGAGTCAAAAGGCATTTAAAATTCATTCAAATTAAATCTAAACAAAACCACACCTAAGTACATAAGGGCTCCCAGAATCATCTGCCTGAAGGACAGGAGGTCAGAGCATTTATCTATTGGATTTTCTTCTCCTTTGGTTCAGGGTTCACCTACGAAATGAATTTCCTCAGATTTCCAGTCTGTGCTAGCATGAGGTCCAATGTGTTTCCGTAACATTGGAGAAGACCCTGAGGCAAAAATAAAATATATATGGCACATACTTCAGTTGGATGCTGTCAGTGCAGGTGAGCTCACATGCAATGGTCCACCTTAGCTTAGTGAAATCATATGTGGGCTGAACAGATGTGACATGGAGAACCAGATGCTACATACCTCATTAAAAATTATATATGTATATATGTGTGCAACACACACATGCACACACACACACCCTATTGCCATCATAGTGACCCTACTGGGCAGGGTAGAACTTCCTCATAGAGTTTCTGATGAGCAACTGGTGGATTCGAACTTCCGAACTTTTAGTTAGGAGCTGTACAGTGGTAGCTCTTAACCACTACGCCACCAGGACACTATATATGTGTATGCATATGTATGTATGTATGTATATACAAGTGTTATTAGGTGCCATTAAGTCAATTCTGACTCATAGCAACCTTATGTATAACAGAACAAAACTCTGCCCAGTCCTGCTCCATCTTCACAATCATTGCTATGGGTGAGCTTACTGTTGTAGCCACTGTGTCAATCCATCTTGTTGATGGTCTTTCTCTCCTTCACTGACCCTGTATTTACCAAGCCTAATGTTCTTCTCCAGGGACTGGTCGCTCCTGAAAACATGCCCAAAATACATGAGAGGAAGTCTTGTCGTTCTCAATTGTAAGGAGCTTTCTGGCTGTACTTCTTCTAAGACAGATTTGTTCGTTCTTTTGCCAGTCCATGGTATATCCAATATTCTTTGCCAACACCATAATTCAAAGGCATCAATTCTTCTTTAGTCTTCCTTATTCACTGTCCAGCTTTCACATGCATATGAGGCAACTGAAAACACCATGGCTTCGGTCAGATGCACTTAGTCCTCAAAGTGACATCTTTGTTTTTTAACACTTTAAAGAGGTCTTTTGCAGTAGATTTGCTCAATACGTCATTTGATTTCTTGACTGCTGCTTCCATGGGTGTTGAATGTGGATCCAGAAGAAAAGAAATCCTTGACAAAGTCAATATTTTATCTGTTTATCATGATGTTGCTTATGGGTCCAGCTGTGAGGATTTTGTTTTCTCTATGTTGAGGTGAAATCCATACTGAAGGTTGTAGTCATTGATTTTCATCAGTAGGTGCTTCAAGTCCTCTTCACTTTCAGCAAGCAAGATTGTGTGGGTAAATGTGTATGTGTGTGTGTGTGTATAAAATTGTGCTTTAGTTTGAATATTTTTTCTTAACCTAAATCTTTTATTTCACTAATTCTCTCCTTACCTGGTTCTAAGCTACTGATGAATTCACCCATTAAATTATTGATTTTGATTTTTGTGCTTTTATATTATAGGATTTCCATTTGATTCTTTTTTTTTTTTAATAGTTTCTAATTCTCTAACCAAGTTGCCAATCTCTTCATTTAGTTCTTTAAACACATTCAACATAGCTTGTATCTGACAATGCTTTCATCTGAATTCCCTGTCAAGTCTGTTTCTATTGTCCACTGTTTCCCATTATTTTTCCTATGAGGCTCATTATTTTTGATTGAGTGATAGACGTTGTATATAAAAAAGAAATCTAATTTGATACTTAGAATAAGGTTACCTTTCTCCAAAGAGAACTCCCATTTCTTTTTACAAGTAGTTAAGGGCAATAGAAATCCTAGAACCAAGTAATCCATTTATGGAATTAATATGATTTTAAACTGGGCTTCAATTCCTGTAAATGCTGATCTCTTTCTGGTTTACCATTATTTTTAGGATGCCATCCTTCAGGATCCTGCTCCTTTTCAGACTCTGGACTCTGATTTTGCCCCCATCTTTATGTAGTTGCTAAAAGCTCAGCTCAGCTCCTGAGCTTCTTGGTCACCTTTTTGGGAATTAGCAGAACCCCTTGGAGGAAATTCTTCCCAAACGTCAGGCTTACCAGTACGGGTTCTATCTTCACCTTGATCTTATATTTATTGCCTTGCTGGCTTTCCAGTGATTTCAAACACATTAAGTATATTTTGTTCGTTTTCCTTAGTTGTTGTAGGTGAGAGGCGGTCTGAATTACTTACTCTACTGTTATTGAAGGGATAAGTCCTTTACTTGAAATGCAAAGGAATTATTTATTGCATTCCTTTTATTGATTTAATTCCACTTTAATGAAAAAACTTGTACATGTATGTGTATGAAAGTCAGGAAATATTAATAAAAGATAAACCTTATTGCAACCCCTGTTTATATAATCTCTCAGGCTTTCCATATTCATATACATTCTATGTATGTAAAAATATATTTTGATGAATTACTGGCAAGATTGGAAAATTTGAATAGAGAAAATGAATTCCATTAAACCAATTCAATTAATTTTGCAATTTTGTGTATCATTAAATAAAAAAAGCTTTTTAATGAAATTATTTTATTTGATATCTTCTTTTTTTACATTTAAATATTTATTTAATATAAAAGTTTTTTAAATTTAAACTAAAGGTTTGATTCATTGATTAACTTTTGTCTGTATCATATTTTACTAATTATAGTTTCTGCTGTTATAATGTTCAATGTAGCTATAATTTTTGAAGAGGTAGTCCTGTTTTCCTTGAGTTAAGTTATGAAGATTTCGAATGTATTTAAAATTTTATCTCTCATTTGTTTTTAGCCAACTGTAAAAAATGTGCAGTTTTTGCTATTGTCAGATTTCTTTTTGTTCACTAATAGCAGGCTCCTTTCTATAATAGAAGAAAAAAGGTAAGCTGGCATTGCTAATATGAACACCAAAACATTGTTTTTAAGTCAATTCTACCCAGTCATTTACACAGTGGCAATATGGTATTGTTATTTGATTGTATGAAACCTCTTCCTTTCTGAGAGTTGCATTTTTCTTCTATTTTTTGAATTAAAAGTTATTTGGTTTGGGAATTTCTGTAACTTTTGTGCTCCCTGTGAAATTTCAGATTACATAAGTAGAGATGAAAGTTAGAATTCTATTCAAAATGTGAACAAAAACAAAAAAAATTTAGGATGTCAAAAAATAACTTGTGACTTCCAGGCAACACGACAGTATAGACAGAAGCACCACACCATCCCTCCACAGCAAAGATCCAAAAAATTAAGTCAAACAGAGACACAAGTCAATCCTGAAACCCTACGCATCAAATGAAGAGATAAAGAACTCAGCCAAGCACCAAATGGAATAAGAAACTGACAGAGAACAGAGAGCAAGGAGACATACATGGAGAGGTTCCCCTATCAGCTAACACAGCACGGATCCACCATCTTGGACTCCTGTTGAAGATCAGTGAACAAGGCGTACAAGAAAGCAGCTTCACAGAGCTTCCAGGAGGAGACAGAAGAACTGGTAACCAGCAATATATGATTTCCCACCCCCCCACCCTTCTTCACCCCCACTCGGCCACCTCTGCTTCCTGTGGCCACAGTCTCTTGGCTGGGAAACACCAGCTTCAACCCAGAGCTACTTGGATTCCACCCACCTGCGCTGGCTGGCTCCCTGAATGCCATTTGTTAGCTGCTGGTGTTGCTTTTTTCTGCTTCTTTAGATTTCTTCCTCACCTCTCACCACCTCCCCCTCCTTTCTCTCAAATACCTGGCTCCGTATGCCATCTTTGCTTCTTCCTGAAAGGCTGTGAAACACCTCTCAAGTGTAAAACTGCTTCCCAGCCCATGATGCCATGCTGGTGGGACCTCTGGGGCTTTTTTTGTTTGTTCTGATTTGATTTGTTTGTTTGATTTCTTTTTCTTTTGTTGGCTTGGAAGCCTCTTCTAGCTTGGCAGTACTCTGTGGCTTGGGAGCTACTGCCTTACTCTGCACACAAGCAGTGGCATACATGGGGGCATTTCTTTTTTCTTTGTTTTTTTTTTTTTTTTTTTTGTCTCTATTATTTTCTTCCTTTTTCCCTTTCTTCATGTCTCAGTTTCTCATCTCTCTATATTTACCTTCTCTTCCTGTCTCCTGAATACCTGGCACTGGGTGGAACCTCTATCCCTTCTAGTCAGGCTGTACTTCATGGCCTGTGAGCAACTTCTCCAGATCTTGCAGCTCCACTGGTGGGATCCCTGGGGGCACTTTTTTTTCCTAATTTTAATTAATTAATTTTTTTCTTTTACCCTTTTTCTTTATTTTTCTTTTCTTTTTTTTCTCCATTTCTCAGTCTCTCATCTCTCCACTCCAACAGCAATCTCCCTTAGCATTCTTTTTTGATTGTGTGTATGTTTTTGGCTCCTGTTCCTCTCTCCTTTCTCCCCTCTTTCCCATACCCCTTTCAACTCCACACATCACAAGCTCCCCCCTCCTTCCTGCCTACCTGCACTATGTGCTGAACATCACATCCACAAGCAGCACAGTCATGGCCTACCAGAACCTGCCCTGCACTGATTCCTGGCCTGCCCTGTCAGCCCTAATACTTGCCACAAATAACCCATCCAAGCAACTCCTTTTCAGCTTAACCTGCTCTGCTGCACCATACCTGAGTAACTGACCCCGCTCATTGGAGAAGGAGGCGAAAAGTATCATGCCTACAGACGAGCAAACAACAAAGAACACACAGCCCACCTGCTCAGACATAACCAAATAAAACAAAAAAGCAGGATGAAACAAACAAATCTACAATCAATAAACAAGGAAAATAAGTACTGAATGCCTCAAAGACAGTAGACAATATCAAAACATATACAAAAACAAGACAGGATGGTTCCTGTAGGCGTCCAAAATAAAACACCAGACAACTTTCCAGTAGAAGAAAAGGCACTAGAACTACCTGATAGGGAATTCAAATCTCTAATATTCAGAGCTATCCAATAGTTGAAGCAAAAAGCAATAAAAAATGAGGAAAAAATAGACAAATTCATGGAAAAAGCAGACAAATTCATGGAAAATACAGATAAAAAATGATCTTCAGGAAAATAATACAGGAAGAAAATCCTAAAATAAATTCACAACTAAAAATCATGCAAAAACAACAATTAGAAATTCAAAAGATAAACAACAAGATTTCAGAAATAGTGTCATAGAAGGGCTGAGTAGCAAGTTTGAAACAATGGAAGACAGGATCAGTGAAATTGAATACAAACACTTGGATACAACTCTCTTTGAGGAAAAATCAGAAAAAAGAATGAAGAACAATAAAGAAACCCTGAGAATTATGTGGGATACAATCAAAAGCAAAAATTTTCACGTGAGCGGAGTTCCAGAACAGGAGAGAAAATAGAAAACACAGAGAGGATCACTGAAGAACTACTGACAGAAAACTTCCCAAAGATCATGAAAGATGAAATGCTGACCATCCAAGAAGCTCAATGAACCCCATATAAGATAGACCCCAAAAGAAAATCACCAAGGCATATCATAATCACACTTGCTAAAACCAAAGACAAAGAATCCTAAGAGCAGCTTGAGAAAAACAAAAAGTTGCATACAGAGGAGAAACAACGAGACTAAGCTCAGATTATTTGGCAGAAACCATGCCGGTAGGGTTGAAAGAAAACCTTGAAAGAAAAGAATTGCCAGCCAAGAATAATATATCCTGCAAAACTCTCATTCAAATATGATGGTGAAATTGGGATATTTCCAGACAAACAGAAATTAATGGAATATGTAAAAACCAAACCAAACTTACAAGCGTTATTAAAGGGAGTCCTTCAACTTGAAAAAAAACAACATCAGACCACAGGCTGAATCTAGGATGCAGGATCCTACCAGCCAGATACCAACCTAGGAAAGGAACTCTCATGGACTACCCAAAACCAAAAGAATTACAACAGAGAATCAGAGAGGTTAATTTGTAAATTACAAAAACATCAGAACAATAAAACAGGGAATAAACAGAGTAGGTATAAAACCTTCTAATGGAGATGAAGGCAAGGTGATACTAAGTAATAATAGACTGGTTCAAACCTAGGAAGATAAGCATAAATTTCAAGGTAAACACAAAGAAAGTTAAAAAACCTACTTATCAAAGTAAAGAAGAAAAACATAAAGTCTCAGTAAAAACAAAACCTACAAAAACAAAAGAAATGAAAAAAAAAATCCACAAACAAAAGGAATTCAGCATAGGAGAGTAAGAGGAACAAAGAAAATGTCAGCACCACAAAAAAAGCACTGCAAAATGGCAGCAATAAACTCACACCTATCAGTAATTACAGCTGAATGTAAATGGCCTAAATGCACCCATAAAGAGATGGAGAGTGACAGAACGGATCAAAAAACTGGATCCATCAATATGCCATCTACAAGAGACACAAATTAGAAACAAAGGCATAAATTTATTGAAAATGAAAGGATGGAAATATATATATCAAGCAAAGAGCTACCAACAAAAGAGAAGGAGGGGCCATACAAATATCAGATAAAATAGACTTTAAAACAAAATCCACCGTAAAAGACAAAGAAGGACACCGTATAATAATTAAGGGGATGATCCATCACGAAAACATAGCCATAATAAACATCTATGCACCCAGTGACAGGTGTCTCAAACACATAAAACAAACTCTAACGGCACTAAAAAGAGAAATTCACAGTTCCACAATAGTAGTAGGAGACTTCAACACTCCACTCCCAGTAAAGGACAGAACATCTAGAAAGAAACCCAGCAAAGTTACAGAAGACCTAAAGGGCACAATCAGCCCACTTGACCTAATAGACATATAGAATACTCCACCCAACAGCTGCAAAGTACACATTCTTTTCCAATGCACATGGAACGTTCTCCAGAATAGACTACATCTTAGCCTATAGAACAATCCTCAACAAGATCCAAAACGTTGAGATAATACAAAGTATCTTCTCTCACCACAATGCCATTCAAGGCAGAAATTAAGAACAGGAAAAGCAAAGAAAAAAAATCTATTACATGGAAACTGAATAACACCCTGTTTACACTTCATCTGGCAATGGAAGAAATTAGAGATGGAATCCAAAAATTCCTAGAATCCAACGAGAATGAAAACACATCATACCAAAACTTTTGGGACACAGAAAGGCAGTCCTCAGAGGAAAATTTATAGCAATAGATGCACACATCAAAAAAGAAGAAAGGGATAAAAGCAAAGATTAACTACAGAACGTGAACGAATAGAAAGAGAACAGACAAAAAAAAAAAAAAAAAAAGCCCACAGCCACTAGAAGAAAGGAAATAATAAAGATCAGGGCAGAAGTAAATGAAATACAGAATAGAAAAACAATAGAAAGAATCAACAAAACCAAAAGTTTGTTCTTTGAAAGGATCAACAAAATCAACAAACCACTGGCCAGACTGACAAAAGAAAAACAGGAGAGGACAAAAATAAACTAAATAAGAAATCTAATGGGGGACATTACAACAGGCCCAACTGTAATAAAAAGGATCATAACAGAGTATTATGAAAAACTATACTCCCACAAATTTGAAAACCTAGAGGAAATGGATAAATTTCTAGAAACACACTACCTACACAAACTATCACGAAGTGATGTTGAAAATCTGAACAGACTCATAACAAGAGAAGAGATTGAAAAGATTATAGAAAAAACTCCCAACAAAAAAAAAAAAGCCCTGGCCCAGATGGCTTCACTGGAGAATTCCACCAAACATTCAGAGATGAGTTTATACCACTACTACGCAAACTATTTCAGAACATAGAAAAGGAAGTGACACCTCTAAACTCATCCTATGAAGCCAGAATAACCCTGATACCAAAACCAGGCAAATACTCCACAAAAAAAGAAAATTACAAACCAATATCTCTCATGAATATAGATGCAAAAATTCTCAAGAGAATTCTAGCCAATAGAATTCAGCATCATATTGAAAAAATAATACACCATGACCAAGTAGGATTCATACCAGGTATGCAGGGGTGGTTCAGCATTAGAAAATCAATCAATGTAATCCACCACATAAATAAAAGGAAAGAAAAGAATCACACGATCATCTCAATTGATGCAGAAAAGGCATTTGACCAAGTCCAGTACTCATTCCTGATTAAAACTCTTAATAAAATAGGTACAGAAGGGAAATTTCTCAATATAATAAAGGGCTTCTATGCAAAACCAATGGCCAACATCATTCTTAATTAAGAGAGGCTGAAAACATTCTCCCAGAGAACAGGAACAAGATAAGGATGCCCTTTATCACTACTGCTATTTAACTTTGTGCTGGGAGTTCTAGCTAGAGCAATAAGGCAAGAAAAAGAAATAAAGGGCATCCAAATTGCTAATGAAGAAGTTAAACTGTCCCTGTTTGTGGATGATACGATACTATACATAGAAAACCCTAAAGACTCCCCGAGAAAACGACTGGAACTGATAGAAAGATTCAGCAAAGTAGCTGGGTACAAGATAACATACAAAAATCAGTTGGATTCCTATACATCAATAAAGAGAACGATGAAAAGGAAATCAGGAAAACAATACCATTTATAAAAGCCCCTAATAAAGTAAAATACTTAGGAATAAATCTAACCAGGGATGTATACAAAGAAAACTACAAAACACTACTGCAAGAAGCCCAAAGGGATCTATATAAATGGAAAAACATACCATGCTCAATAAGAGACAGAATTGACACTGAAAATGACAGTTATACCCAAAGCAATTGACAAATACAATGCAATCCCGATCCAAATACCAACAACATTCTTTAAAGAGATGGAAAAACCAATCATTAACTTTATATGGAAAGGGAAAAAGCCCCGGATAAGTAAAGCACTATTGAAGGAGAAGAATAAAGTAGGAGGACTTGCACTACCTGATCTCAGAACCTACTATACAGCTAAGGTACTCAGAACAGCCTGGTACTGGTACAAAGACAGATACGTTGACCAATAGAATAGAATTGAGAACCCAGGTGTAAATCCATCCATCTACAGTCACCTGATCTTCAACAAAGTCCCAAAGTCCATCAAAAGTGGAAAAGACAATCTTTTTAAAAAATGATGCTGGCAAAAGTGGATGTCCATCTGCAAAAAAATGAAACAGGACCTATAACTCACACCATACACAAAAAGTAATTCAAAATTAATCAAAGACCAAAATATAAAGCCAAAAACTGTAAAGATCATAGATGAAAAAATAATGTCAACACTAGAGGCCATAATACACAGCATTATCAGGATATAAACCATAACTAACAATACAGAAACATCAGAAGATAAGCTAGATAACTGTGATCTACTAAAAATTACATTCTTATGCTCATCAGAAAAGTTCACCAAAAGAGTAAAAAGAGAGCCTACAGACTGGGAAAAATATTTTTGGTTATGATAAATCCAACAAAGGATTAATTTCTAAAATTTACAAGAAAACCCAATACCTCTATAACAAAAAGACTAATAAAAAATTAAAAAATGGGCAAAGGAAATGAACAGACACTTCACCAAAGAAGACGTTCAAGTGGCCAACAGACACATGAGAAAATGCTCGTGATCACTAACAATTAGAGTATTGCAAATTAAAACCACAATGAGATACCATCTCATCCCGGCATTACTGGCACGAATCAAAAAAACTGGAAATAACAAATGTTGGAGAGGCTGCTGGGAGATCAGAACTCTTATGCACTGCTTGTGTGAATGCAAAATGATATAACCATTCTGGAAAATGATATGGCACTTCTTTAGAAAGCTAGAAATAGACATACCATAAGATCCAACAATCCCATTCCTAGGAATATATCCTAGAGAAATAACAGTCGTCACTCGAATAGACATATGCACACCCATGTTCATGGCAGCACTGTTCACAATCGCAAAAAGATGGAAACAACCTAGATACTCATCAACAGATGAATGGATAAACAAACTATGGTACATACACACAATGGAGTATTATGCAATGATAAAGAACGATGATGAATCTGTGCAGCATCTCATAACATGGATGAAACTGGAGGACATTATGCTGAGTGAAATAAGTCAATCACAAAAAGACAAATATTGTATGAGATCACTATTGTAAAAACTCATAAAAAAGTTTACACACAAAAATAAACAATCTTTGTTGGTTATGAGAGAAGGGGGGGATACTAAATAGACAATAGATAAGTGGTTAACTTTGGTGAAGGGTAAGACAGTACACAATACCGAGGAAGCCAGCACTACTTGTACAAGGAAAGTTCATGGACGCTCCATAGACACATCCAAACACCCTGAGGGACCGAATTGCTGGGCAGAGGGCTGTGGGGACCATGGTATCGGGGAACATCTAGCTCAATTGGCATAATATAGTTTATAAAGAAAGTGTTCTATGTTCTATTTTGGTGAGTAGCCTCTGGGGTCTTAAAAGACTGTGAGCAGCCATCTAAGATACTCCACTGGTCTCACCCCTTCAGGAGCAAGGGAGAAGGAAGAAAACAAGATACAAGGCAAAGATTAGTCCAAAAGGCTAATGGACCACAACTACCACAGCCTCCACCAGACTGAGTCCAGTACAGCTAGATAGTGCCCAGCTACCACCGCTGACTGCTCTGACCAGGATCACAACAGAGGGTTCTGGACAGAGCTGGAGAAGGATGTAGAGCATATTTCTAACTCACAAAAAAAAAAGACAAGATTTACTGGCCTAAAGGAGACTGGAGAAACCTTGAGAGTATGGCCCCCTGGATATCCTTTTAGCTCAGTAATGAAGTCATTCCAGAGGTTCCCCATTCAGCCAAAGATTAGACAGCCCCATAAAACAAAACTAGACTAATGGGACACAGCATTCCATGGACAAGCACTATAAGACAGGTGGGGACAGGAAATCTGGTAAGTGGGAACTCAAGGTTGATAAGGGACAGTGTTGACATGTTGTGGGGTTGTTAACCATTATCATAAAATAATATGTGTACTAACTGTTTACTGAGAAACTATTTGTTCTGTAAACCTTCATCTAAAGTACAATAAAAAGAAAAGAACAATGAATCTTAGAAGCATCTCACAACATGGATGAATCTGGAGGGCATTATGCTGAGTGAAATAAGTCAATCACAAAAGGACAAATATTATATGAGACCAATACTATAAAATCTCATGAAAATGTTTACACACAAAGAAACTATCTTTGATGGTTATGAGGGAGGGTAGGGGTGGGATGGAAAAACACTAAATAGACAATATGTAAGTGGTAAACTTTGATGAAGGGTAAGACCATACACAGTACTGGGATAGCCAGCACAACTTGTCCAAGGCAAGGTCATGGAAGCTCCATAAACACATCCAAACTCCCTAAGGGACCAAATTACTGGGCTGAGGTCTGTGGGCACCATGATCCCTGAGAACATCTATCTCAATTGGCATAACATAGTTTATAAAGAAAATGTTCTACATTCTACTTTGGTGAGTAGCGTCTGGAGTCTTAAAAGCCCATGAGTAGCCACCTAAGATATTCCACTGGTCTCCTCCGGTCTAGAACAAGGGAAAATGAAGAAAACCAAAGACCCAAGGGAAAATTTAGTCCAAATGACTAATAGACCACAACTACCACAGTCTCCACCAGACTGAGCCCAGCACAACTAGATGGTGCCTGGCTACCACCACCGATTGCTCTGACAGGGATCACAACACAGGGTCCCCAACAGAGCTGAAGATAAATGTAGAACAAAGTTCTAACTCACAAAAAATAATAATAATAAAAGACCAGGCTTACTGGTCTGACAGAGATTGGAGAAACCCTAAGAGTATGGCCCCCAGACATCCTTATAGTTCAGCAATTAAGTCACTTCTGAAGTTCACCCTTCAGCCAAAGTTTAGACAAGCCCACAAAACAAAATGAAACTAAACAGGCGCACTAGTCCAGGGGCAAGGATGAGAAGACAGGAGGGGACTGGAAAGCTGGTAATGGGGAACCCAAGGTCAAGAAGGGCAGAGTATTGACATGTCATGGGGTTGGCAACCAATATCACAAAGCAGTATGTGTATTAACTGTTTAATGAGAAGCTAGTTTGCTCTGTAAACCTTCATCTAAAGTACAATAAGAAAAAGAAAAAAAAGAACAGATGAATGGATAAACAAAACTTGGTACATACGTACAATGGAATACTACTCAGCAGTAGAAGAAATGAAGTCTTGATATATGCTACAGTATGGATGGAACTGGAAGACATTATGCTGAGTGAGATAAATCAATCACAAAAGGATAAATATTGCATGACCTCACTTACATAAAAGACAAGAAAAGGCAAATGCATAGAGGACAAATTTTACTAGCGGTTACCAGGGGTGGGAAGGAGAGTAAGGGGAGGTTAACAATGATGGAAATAATGTGTTGATTAAGGGTAGAAGTGTTGCACAGCCAATCATTGTAATTGATGTCAATAAGTTTTACACGTGTAAAAAGTTGAACTGGCAGAAGTTGTGTGATAGATATATTTACGACAAAAAAAAAGAGTAGCTGCTGAGGCTGCTTATGCACAATCAGAAACCTCATGGGATTGTGTTTCTTGGTTTGTAGGTTAAGGGTCATGGTTTCATGGGACATCTCAGTTAATCAGCCTAGTAACATGTTTAGTGCTTCTGTTCTGCCTCTTAGTTCCATGAGTGGTGCCTGGGGTCATGAAAACTTGCAAGCACCATCAAAGGTACAACAATTCATCTCTATTTGCCTGGAACAACAGAGGAAGTAGGAGAGTCAGGAATAAGAGGAGGATATGGAATGTGTGGGTAATTGCCTCTATGAACAACTGCCTCCTTTGTTATGAGACCAGAAGAGCTGGATGGTGCCTGGCAACCATTGCTGGATGTTTTGATCAAAGATTCTGTAGAAGAATCCTGACCAAAAGGGGGGAAGTGCAGAACAGAATTTCAAATTCTCAAGGACTCCAGATTTTCTGGAGTCATGAAGATTGTGTGAACCCCTGAAACTATTGCCCTGAGATAATCTTTAAACCTTCAACCAAAAATATCCCCTGAAGTCTTCTTAAAACCAAACAATAGTTTAGCTTAACTAGTTAAGAAAAGTCTGCCTTAAGCATTATGCTCTTTTAAGAAATATGTATATGGGATCAAATTGACAACAGCAACTCAAAAGACTAGATAGGAACCTTAGGGGGCAGTGAATTTGTGTTAATGGGGGGAGGAACAATTCAGAAAAGGAAGGTGAGAATGGTTATACAACTCAAAGAATATAATCAATGTCATTAAATGGTACATGCAGAAACTGTTGAATTGGTTTATATTTTGCTGTGTATATTCTCAACAACAACAAAATAAATAAAGTATATAATAAAACATTACTTGATTATATTTGAATAGTCCATAACACACAAGGCTAGAGGAATCTTAGTAGAGTTAGAAGTCCATGAGGAGTTGTTTTCTATATTCTTGAGCAATTTGATATATGACCAGGGTCCCTCAAGATCTCCCATATTATTTTTGGAAGGTAGGAGAACTGTCCTAAGAAGTTTAGTTTCTTAGAAATTTCTTCGTTCATAAGTTCCTCCCATCACCTATATTATTTCTGTTCATCTACTGGTACCATAAGAGTATACAATACATTGTTTATATTTGTTACTGTATTTAACCATATCATTTTAATATTACCTGGTAGCATCCCTCTCTTTCCTCTAGTAGATTTTCCTTATGAGCAGAGAATGGTTTTATTCATTTTATATTCCAACATCTAACACAGATACTGATACAGTCAGTAATTGCTGAGTGAATGGATAAATGAATGCACGCATGAATGCATATATAAATCTAACTTTGTAAGGAAGAACATTTGAAATTATTCGTGAAAGACATCCTGTTTTTATATTTGAATCTCTTCAGAGATATATGTACATTCATTCAATAAATATTTATCAAACACTTACTAAGCACCAGGCACAATGCTAGAAGCTGGTGACACAGAGATGCTTTGCCGACTTGGAGGTCCTTGGTATTGATTTTGGTGACACTTTTGATGTCACAGTAAGGACAGTAGCTGGTTGCAGGGCATGAACATGTGAGTAAGTGGTGATAAAACTGAGAAAGCAAGTGTACAGGATGTTTGGAATATATTTGGAGATGACAGAAGAAGTGAGGTAGGGTCATGGCCAGAGACAGCACAGGGTCAGGAGAGATTATTGTCTATTTTATAGTAAAGTGGGTGTCATGGATTGAACTGTGTCCCCCCAAAATATGTGTCAATTTGCTAGGCCATGAGTTCCAGTATTGTGTGATTGTCCACCATTTTGTCATCTGATGTGATTTTCTTGTGTGTTGTAAATCCTATCTCTATGATGTTGATGAGGTGGGATTAGCGGAAGTTATGTTAATGAGGCAGGACTCAATCTACAAGATTAAACCGTGTTTTAAGTCAATCTCTTTTCAGATATAAAAGAGAGTAGTGAGCAGAGAGACAGGGGTGCCTCATACCAACAAGAAAGCAGCACCTGGAGCACCTTTGGGCCCAGGGTCCCTGTGCTGAGAAATTCCTCGACCAGGGAAGATTGATGACAAGGACCTTCCCCCAGAGCCAACAGAGACAGACAGCTTTCTCCTAGAGCTGGCAACCTGAATTCGGACTCCTAGCCTCCTAGACTGTGAGAGAATAAATTTTTCTTTGTTAAAGCCATCCACTTACGGTATTTCTGTTATACAGTGTGAGAAATGAGCATACTTAAATGTTGATGAGAAAGAGCCAATAAAGAAGAAGTTAAAAATATAGGAAGAAGACAATGGATAGGAAACAAGAAAATGGTCTGTGTGTGTAGATTAAGCGTTGGAAGGTTGTTGTTGTTTTCATATCTAACGATTTCTATTTTTTCTATGTAAGAGAAAGCACGGTACATGGCAGAGAATTAGGATACAGCAAGACAGTGACTTAAAACATTTGAGGATAATGTAGATGTTTTATACTGACTTCTGTGATAAATGGGAGAATGTAATACAGCGGTTGTGAATACAAAGATTGGTATATAGATTGGTGTACAGATGTTTAAGGAAATTTCCATATATAATGTCTTTTATTTTCTTAGTGAAATAGAACATCTGGTGAGAATTGAGTGAAGGAAGCACAGCTGAGGCTGATGATCATGTGTTTACAGTGGTGCTGGTTTGTCTGGTTTGGTTAATTTCTCCACCAGTTCCAAGCAACCTGTACTTGTAAGTCTAACAAAGTGGATAGTTTGGTTCATTCAAGAGGGGAGTGTTTCAAATGGACATGATATACAATGAAAGAATAATGGGGTAAGGGAATTTAGGATATTACTATGTTTTAATTGCTAGGCAGTATAACCCTGCTTAGAAGGGAAGGAGAATGAAGAAAAAAGAGGACTAAAAGAAAGAGACAGAGTGGAAAATATATTGGTAGCCCTGGGAAGATTGAAAAACAGCTGTGTGGTTGTCACAGAAGCTGGAAGAATAGGTATCTGTGATCAGAGCATGGAATTTCAGCAAAGGTATATTCCTGGGTCATAAGGGTCCAGTGTATACTTATGGGAGTGGATGAATAAAGTCATGTGAGAGGGGAGGCAATGGAGGGAGGACATCAAGAACTGAGCAGTCAAGTTGTTAATAAGTTATCCACATGGAAATTCAGGTCACTCAAAACCATAGCTGGACTTGATGTGGGGAGCATGACTGTGAAACAGACGTCCAAGCCTTTCATGAATGAAGAGCAGAGACTGGGAAGTAGGTATGTAGATATGAAGAAGAAGTGAGCTTGCACTAAGAGTAATGTGACTTTCTTCCTAAAGTAAGTGGATAAGCAAAAAATCAGTAGCTACTCCAAGATCATCATTTGGGGAGAATTAACGAACCATTCAGAGCATTCCATAATACTTTAGTGACTCTGAAAAAGTGAAGGTAACCTGGAATCCTTAGAATATATTTCTGGTGAGCAATAGTACACCATGTTCATTGTCGTTTGTAGAATTACATACTTATTTGTTGCACTATTTCTGTTACATTTATCAAGGCAAAATGAGGGAGGGAGAAAAGAGAGATTAAGAGAGAAAAGGTGGGAAAAATTATCTAGGTGTCAGAATAACTAGTTCTATTCTCATCTGCACCACGATTTGCCTTTTCCATCTGTTACAAATAATAATTCTTACCACCTGCTTACTTTGCAGGTTGTTGGGAAAATGTGTTAGAAATAATGACTTTGATTTTCTCTGCTAAAGGGGTTGTGTTTGCACAAAACATTGCATTAGCTCAGTCATGGTAAAATAGTCTTTTGCTTTCAACAAGATCAGGATTGTTAAAGGTAGAAAAGTCTGCATGGAATAAATGATGCAGTTGGGTACTTCTTGACATGACTGGAAAGAACCCACTTTATGCCTCTAGAAAGGGATAGACAGATCCTGGAAATAAATCCATGAGCCTCAAGATGCTGTTCTATTTTTGGAAGATGAGGAGAGAGGCGGACCTCTGTGGCGCTGCCTGTAGGCTGGCTTCCTGTGAGACACTCTTATCAAGGCTGCACTCTTACTGTTTGAGGAGGGAGGAGAGAACAAACCCAAGCCTTTCAAAATGACTGCTCTGTTCCTTCTTAAGGGTTTTCTCCTGGAACACAGTTTATGCTGATTTCAGGGGAAAACTTGAAGCAGCTTAACTGTGCTTTCCCATCTACTCAGGTTTAGTCCTGTGACTTGTGAAGTCAACAATTATTAGCCTGGAATAATCTGAAGGATGTCTTCAGCAAAACATAACCTCTCTTTCCCCCTAATATCTGTCATTATGCTGATGATGCTTATTATTAGTTGAACTTTTGAGGCCTTCTCTCCAGAAGATCATTGTTAAATTGCTAATCTATACCTGGGAAGATAGTACTCTGGCTTACTAGCATTTATTAACTTCTTTGACCACATTCCACCACCTGTCTGTCAGTTTGCTGAACTTTGGTGGCTTGCATGTTGCTATGAATATAGAAGCTATGCCACTGGTGTTGCAAATATCAGAAGGATCACCTATGGTAGACAGGCTTTAGCAAAGCTTGCAGACTAAGACCATCTAAGAAGAAAGGTCTGGTAGTCAATTTCAAAAAGTAGCCAATGAAAACCTTGTGGATCACAACATAAGATTGTCCAGTGTAGTGCTGGGAGATGAGCCTCCCAGGTTGGAAGGCACTCAAAATACACACTGGCCACAACAAGGACTCAAGTATATCAATAATTGTGAAGATGGCATAGGACAAGGCAGTGTTTTATTTTGTTGTACACGGGTTCGCCACGAATCACAGCTAACTCAATGGCAACTAATGAAAACTGATCACACTGACACTGAGAAGCTTTACTAAGGGATTCTATTTCATATGGAAGACTTAATTTTTGCCTTCAAGGCTCATGCAATGTACTTGAAGAAACAAATTACGTATACATATTTGCAAGTTCCCCCCCACCCCCACTTAGATTTTAATTATCTTTGGGTCAAGGACATGTCATAAAATTATTCAAGTTTCCAGAGCCTAGAACTCTGCACAGTTGGGTGTCTCAGTGAGGGCTCAGCCAGAGAAGCAGAATGAGTAGGGATTTGTTTCAGGAAAAAGGATCACACATTGTGGGGGTTGGTTCTGCAGTCTCTGTAAGGCTGTGTCTCTGCAGCTGATGCTGGAGTCTGAAGCCCACACAATATGGAGTTAGTTAGGGAAGACCAGGAGCAAGCTGGGACTCATAAGCAAGAGCTCCCACAAGGAGAAACAAAAACTTGCGTCCATTCCTGTTACCTGTGACCTTGCTAAAGAGGGTATCTTGTAGAAGCCTGAGCCCTTTGTTGCAAAGATAATGACATATAGGTCCAGGAATTAAAAAAAAAAAAAAAAAAACTGAAGGAAAATTCAGGGAAGGTAGATCAATTGCAGCTACAGCTGCAGCTTGATGCTAAATAAGTGAGTCAGCAGATTAGCAATAACTTGTGTAAGCTACAAAAAATAACTTTTTCTTTCCTTCCACCCTCAAAATACCACCAGAATCTCCTTTGTGGATTCTTCTAATCAGAAACACATGAGAAAGAGAATGCTGGGAGACATAGTTCAGCCTTGCCAAGTTGACACATTACAAATCCATCAGATGAGTGATTAAGCTATCTTCATTAACTATTATTTATAAAAAATTGAGAATAGCCTCAAAGTAAATATCATGTAGTGAAAAGTGTGCTAGGACAAATAATTGTGTTGAGTGATACAGAAAAAAGAAGTGATAGAAAGTGTGATGGGGATATTCAGATTGTTTCTCAGAGAAAGGGCGCATCGAGGTGGGTCTTCAAGAACGAATACAAGTGGGAGGCAGGGCCTAGATGGTGGAATAGTCAGACACTTCCAGTGGTCCCTCTTACAACAAAGACCCAAAAAAACAAGTGAATTGATTAGATATGACAATCTAGGAGCTCTGAACATCAAAGGCAAAGTTGAGGAATCAGACCGAGTGGGAGGGGGAGGGAGAGACAGTTCGGAAGCAGTGAGAAGTTGCCAAACCTGACCCAGTAGGACCTGGAGCCCTTCAGGCCGATTAGCTCGTGGTGTGTGGTGAGGCAAGCAGTGGCGCTTGGATGGTGTTTTACACATAGGTTAAGACCCAGCAGCAGAGAGTCTACCCCGGCATCCAGAACCAGTGAGAAGCAGCCCTCAATTGGCAAAAGATGAATACTTGTGTCTGGCCTGCCACGTGGATCAAAAACACCCCCCTTACAGAAAAACCTCTCTCCCATTTACCTTCCTGCTCCCTGCTCTGCACTGAGTTTGGGATGGCGTCAGTGATTGCTGAGTCCCCTGGGCCAGAAGTAGGACCTGTCAAACACCCTGAGCCATTCTCCTGGCCTTGGAGAGTGAAAAAATTAACAAACAGGGGAAAAAATAATCTGCCAGCTCCCCTAAGCCAGGAACTCAGGGTAGGCACAGCTTTTTTGCCTAGGCACAGGCATAAGGGATTCATGGACTTTGAGTGTCTTTCCCCCTGCAGAGACTTATGTGGGCCCATTTCAACAGTATAGGCCTTCATTACCGCAGTACAAGAGGGTATATAACTGAAGTCTAACTTCAACTGTTTCAGCTGTGAAGTGGCAGGTTTGTGACATTTGACACTGCTCTGCCCATTAAGCAGGCTCTTCACCTACCCACATCAGGGGCCTGAAGACTGGTGGCTCCACCCACAACACCTAGCCACCTACAACAGGGGCCCAAGTGACCCCCAGTCCTTACAGCCAACAGCATTGGGTGCTCACAGTATGACTGCAAAACCCATTCACCTATGCGCTATAGGGAAGAGGGACACGCTTTCCTCCTAGACACTCAGAGCAGCCGTCAGCCCCCCTGCCTTGCTCAGCATGTGACCCCATGCTGGAGCCAGATACCTGTGCCTGCAGCAATCACTCATATCTGTCTAGGACTGTAGGTGAGAGCTTGCACAACACAATTGCTAGCCAACTACCTGGACTCCTGAGCTGAATCTATACAGGAGGAGTGGGCGGACTCCTGGGCTCACATACTTAGTGGCAGGTCTGGCCACTTGATGGCAGGATGTTGGAGCTTCAGGGGCACTGGTGATTGGGCTAGCTCACACAAGCAGCCTATTTGGGCATATCAAAACAAAACAAAACAAGAAGCTAGGACACAGTAAGCAAATACAAAATAAATAAATAAAATAACTTATTGATGGCTCAGAGCCGATAGTCAATATCAAATCACATAAAGAGGCAGACCATGATGGCTTCAGCAAGCTCCCAAAATAAAGAATCTAGAAATTTTCTGGAGGAAGAGAATTTCTTGGAATTACCGGAAGCAGAATACAAAAAATTAATATATAGAACTCTTCAAGAGATCAGGAAGGAGATCATGCAAAACGCAGACCAAGCAATAGAGGAATTTAAGAAGATTAGAGAAGAGCATAATGACAAATTTAACAGACTGCAAGAATCCATAGAGAGACAGCAATCAGAAATCCAGAAGATTAACAATAAAATGTCAGAATTAGACAACTCAATAGAAAGTCATAGGAGCAGAACTGAGGCAATGGGAGTCAGAATTAGTAAGACTGAAGATAAAGCACTTGACAACAAGTTATTTGAGGAACAATCAGATAAAAGGATTAAAAAAATGAAGAAACCCTAAGAATTATGTGGGACTCTATCAAGAAGAATAATCTATGAGTGATTGGAGTACCAGAACAGGGAGGGATAACAGAAAATACAGAGAGAATTGTTGAAGATTTGTTGGCAGAAAACTTCCCTGATATCATGAAAGATGAGAAGATATCTATCCAAGATGCTCATCGAACCCCACATAAGTAGATCCCAAAAGAAAGTCACCAAGACATATTATAATCAAACTTGCCAAAGCCAAAGATAAACAGAGAATTTTAAGAGCCACTAGGGATAAAACAAAAGTCATCTACAAAGGATAGTCAATAAGAATAAGCTTGGACTACTCAGCAGAAACCTTGCAGGCAAGAAGGCAATAGCATGACATATATAAAGCCTTGAAGGAAAAAAACTGCCAGCCAAGAATTATAAATCCAGCAAAAATGTCTTTCAAATATGATGGCAAAATTGGGGCATTTCTAGATAAACAGAAGTTTAGGGAATTTGCAAAAACCCTACCAAAGATTACAAGAAATACTAAAGGGAGTCCTCAGTTAGAAAATCAATAACATCAGATAACAACACAAGACTAGAACACAGGACAGACCAACCAGATATCAAGCCAGATAGGGAAGTCACAAAAATAAATCAAAGCTAAAACACTGAAAATAGGGAAACAGAGATGTCAATATGTAAAAGATGACATTAAAACAAAAAAGAGAGACTAAAAAATGTAGACATAAATTTTTCATATGGAGAGGAAGTCAAGGCAATATAAAGAAATAAAAGACTGGTTTAAACTTAGAAAAATAAGAAAAATAACCACAAAGGAAACTAATAATTGTACACATCAAACTAAAAAACAAGAAAAATATAAAGACTCAGCAAATACAATATGAACAACAATGAAAAAGATGAAAAGAAAATACATAAAGAAAAATGACTCAGCACAGAAAATTAGGTGGAACAAAGAAACTGTCAACAGCACAAAGAAATACATTAAAATGACATCACTAAACTCATACCTATCAATAAATATGCTGAATGTAAATGGACTAAACGCACCAGTAAAGAGACAGAGAGTGGCAAATTGGATTAAAAAAACACGATCCGTCTATATGCTGGCTACAAGAGACACACCTTAAACTGAAAGACCCAAAAAAACTAAAATTCAAAGGATGGAAAAAAATACATCAAGCAAACAACTCTCAAAAAAGAGCAGGAGTGGCAATATTAATCGCTGACAAAACAGACTTTAAACTACAATCCACCACAAAGGATAAGGAAGGATACTATATAATGATTAAAGGGTTACTACACCAGGAGGACATAACTATAATAAATATTTATGCACCCAACAACAGTGATCCAAAATACATAAAACAAACTTTAACAACATTGAAAAGAGAGATAGACAGCTCCACAATAATAGTAGGAGACTTCAATACACCACTTTTGGTGAAGGACAGAATATCCAGAAAGAAGCTCAATAAAGACATGGAAAAGCTAAATGCTACAATCAACCAACTTGATCTCATGGACATTTACAGAACACTCCACCCAACAGCAGCCAAGTATACTGTTTTCCAGCACACATGGAACATTCTCCAGAATAGACCACATATTAGGCCATAAAGCAAGCCTTAACAGAATCCAAAGCATTGAAATATTACAAAGCATCTTTGTTGACCATAAAGTCATTAAAGTAGCAATCAATAACAGAAAAAGCAAGAAAAAAAATCAAACACATGGAAACACCTTGCTCAAAAACTACTGGCTTATAGAAGAAATTAAGGATGGAACAAAGAAATTCATAGAATCAAACAAGAATGAAAATACATCCTACCAGAACCTTTGGGACACAGCAAAAGCAGTGCTCAGAGGTCAGTTTATAGTAAGAATAAATATAAGTATGAAATATGAAATTTGAGAGAAGGTTCTGAAGCTAGCAGCAATGATTTGAAGCAGAAAGTTATTAATTGTTCATTTATTCATTCAACACGTACTTATTGCATGCCAGCTGTGATAGGTAGTGAAGAGTATTAGAAAAATAGAAATAAAAAACTGAGCACTGAGACTAGGCCCACACATACCAACGTCACAAGACAGAACCCAGTACATATCTATCACAACACACACACTCTTCTTACCACTGTTGCCTTGAGCCAACTAGAACTAATGTTCTTACACGTGAATTCCTCTCATGTCAGTCACTATAAGAAGTCCAGACTCCCAGGCCATGCCTAGTCTTCAGCAGTCTAATCTCCACATCATTCTATTCTGTTCCCATTTCCCACCCCTCTCTTCTCTCCTTGCCCAGCTTGATGCCATGGTCAATTTATTACAGTTATTCTTACATACACCTTCAACCCCTTTACCTTGTCTCACTTTGTCTTTCACAGTTGAAAAGCTCAGTCCTGAAAAAAAGCCAGTTATCTGAATTCTCTGCCCCTGTATCCAGATAGTTGAATGTAGCTGGAGAAAAGCCTTTAATGGTTTTTGCTGCCAAGCATTTACCCAATTAGCCCTAGTCCATCAACTCTTCTGTTACTAAAGATGCCCATTTCACTCCTTGATTTCCTCAAATCTTCAATCCTTCCTCCTTGTACATGACTTGCAGCTGATGATCTTGCTTCCTATGTAATTAAGAACACTGAAGAAATCAGAAATTGAATGTCAGTGACTTCCACACCACATCTACCCACTACAAGCATACGTTCCAGAATCTGCTCTGCCACCCAGATGAACCATCATAGCACCTATTTAAGACAACACCACTCCAGCAATTCCTGTTGCTCCTATTTCATTAATTTCCAAGAACATACAAACATGCAGCTATATTCTCCACCTTTAACAGCAGACTAACAAACAAGCAGGCAAATGAAATTCTTCCTAATCCTGTTGCTCCATCCGGCTTTGTTCCCTTGGCAGTAAAATTCCTAGAAAGAGTTGTGTTTACTGTGGTCTCTAATCCCTATGTTTTCTTTCACCCACTCTGATTGAGTGTTGACTCCACCACTCCACAGAAATTGTTCTTTTCAGAGTCACTAATGACCTCCAGGAGACCTGATGGCATAGTGGTTAAGAGTTCAGCTGCTTACCAAAAGGTCAGCAGTTCGAATCCACCAGTCATTCCTTGGAAACCCTATGGGGTAGTTCTACTCTGTCCTATAGGGTTACTATGAGTCAGAATAGACTTGATGGCAATGGGTTTGTTTTTTTGGTTTTTAATGACCTCCATGCTGCTACATCTGTTGATCTGTTCTTCATCTTTGCCCTGCTTTATCCGTCAACTACATTTGACACAGCTGATCACCCTCTCTTCCTTTTAACTTTCTATAGTTGGCTTCCAGGAACTCTCTTGGTTTATATCTTGCTACATTTGATGTTTCCTTCTGAGTCTTCTTGGTTGGCTCCTTTTCTTCTCCCTATCTCTTATTTTTGGAGAGCCCCAGGACTCAGTAATTTGTCCTTCCTCTTTTTCCTCTACAACACCTCCTTTGTGATGTCATCTAATTTGAAGCCTTAAAATGCCATTTATATGCATTTATATGCTAATGATGATTAAATGAGTATCTCCAAGAGAGACTTCTAAGTTTTTGTATCAAATTGCATTCTCATGGCATCCACTTGGATGTCTAACAGAGATTTTAATCTTGGCATGTTCAAACCTGACGTCTTGATCTCCCACTAACCCCAACTTGCTTTAAACTTGATTCCTTATCTCAATTGTTGGCAATCTTTTGATATGATCGCTGAATGTTTTTTTCAGCCATATCCCGTATTTGACTAGCCAGCAAATCCATTTGTTTCTACCCTCAAACTATACGCTTAAACAATATCTAACTCTTTCTCATACTTCCACTGCTACCATAATGATCCAAGCCATCTTTTTTTGGGGGGGGGTGGGGGCTGGATAATTGCAATAACCTCCTACCTGCTGTAGGCTTTGTTTCACCATGAAAACTAGAGTGAATCTGGTAAAACCTATGTCAGATCAGATCACTCTCTTACTTGAAACCCTCCAATAACTTTTTACATCAACTATAGTCAAAGTGGAGCCCTGGTGGCACAGTGGTTAAGAGCTCTGCTGCTAACCAAAAGGTTGGTGGTTCTAATCCACCAGCCACTTCATGGAAATCTTATGGGGCAGTTCTACTCTGTCCTATAGGGTCGCTATGAGTCAGAAACGACTCGATGGCACGGGGTTTTTTTGGCTGATAGTCAAAATCAAAGCCATTTCTATTGGCCTGAGGTGCCCTTCATCATCTGGTCCCCATTATCTTTCTGATCTCATCTCCTTTGATATTACTCCAGGCTTAGGGTTTTGCAGTAGCTGTTCCTTCCGCTGGAAATGTTCTTTCCTCTGATAACTGGCTTACTCCCTCTGCTTCCTAGATCTTTGCTAAAATGTAACCTTTTCTCTAAAGTCTACTTTGAGCATTATATGTAAAATTTCAACTTGTGCTCCACATTCAACTACATACCTCTTATCTTGTCTTTTTTCTGTAGTAATTAACACTTTCTACCATATTACATAATTTACTTATTTCTTGTTTATTGACTGTCTCCCGCATTAGAATGCAAGTTCCGTGAGATAAGGGATTTTCTCTCTTTTGTTCACTGATGCATTTCAAGCATCTAAAACAGTGTCTGGAACATTGCAAGTGTTCAAAATATATTTGTTGAGTAAATGAATAAACGAATGCATCTGTGTTTGTGTTTAATGAGATAATTTAGTTGATATTTTAACCAGTTGCTGTTGGGTTGATTCTGACTCATGGCGACCTCATATTCGTGAGAGTAGAATTTTGCTCCACAGGGCTTACAATGACTAATTTTTTAGAAGTAGATCACCAGGGCTTTTTTTCTGAGGTACCTCTAGGTAGACTGCAACCTCCAACCTTTCAATCAGCAGCTGAGCTCATTAACTGTTTCTACCACCCAGAGACTCAATGAATGATGTAAATATATCTGTTGTATAAATAAAAGATAAGAAATTAATTTATAGACTCACAAAGTACTATTTCAAGGCTACCAGTGGTAGATATTGAAATATTGTTTAAATGTAACTATTTTATGTTGTTGTTGTTATGTGCTGTCAAGTCGGTTTAGACTAATAGCAACCCTATAGGACAGAGTAGAACTGCCTTGTAGGGTTTCCAAGGAGCTGCTGGTGGATTTGAACTGCCAACCTTTTGCTTAGCAGCCCAGCTCTTAACCATTGTGAAATATTTCATAGAATATATAAGTTTAGGTACTAAGTTTATAGAATGTGATAAACTTAATCTTTATGACTCTGTGAGATGGGTTCTATGAGTTTCATTTTACAGATTAGGAAACAGACTCAAATCATATGAATACTTGCTCCCAAACATGCTGTTATGAAGTGACGAGGCTTCAAGTTAAACATTTATCTTTGTATTTTTCCAAAGTGAGGTTTTTGTCTAAACCAGTTAAGCAGAACATTTTCTTTTGTGTGTGTCTAATGTATTAAGTTTAAATATAAAGAAAAAAGGAAGCAAGTTTTGATAGCTAATGAAACTCTAGTTTCTAGAATGAGTTTTTATTTATAAAATTATTAAAATTCTCACTTTCTATTTCACAGTCTAAGGCTCTTTTGTATTTCATTTTAACCAGAGGATCCTTAAAGTGTTAAAACACTTAACCTACTCTCCACAAAAGTATTATCTGTTCTTTCTAAAAAGAAAACATGAAATCTCATTTTAAAAATCAAGTAAAAGAAATACTCAAATTATGTTTAGGGAATCCGTAAATAATTCACTAATTTTAGCCTCATAAAAAATGATTCTGTCTTTATGGAAATTAAGTAGCTACTGAATATCAAATTGATTCCTACATAGTTTACTGTAGATTTTTTTTTTTTTAATATATATTTTATTGTACTTCAGGTGAAAGCTTACAGAGCAAATAGTTTCTCATGAAATAGTAGTACACATGTTGTTTTTTGACATTGGTTAACAACCCCACAACGTATTAAGCCTCTAAATTCTCAACCTTTTTGTTTGATGAAAATTACAGATGGCCAAAGATACACCGTTTCAAAAATTTCTACATTCACAGTTCAGTGACAGTGACTACGCTCTTCCAACTGTGCTGTTATTCTCACTTAAGATGAAGGCTTACAGAACAAAATAGTTTTTCATTTAACAGTTACTACACATGTTGCCCTATGACCATGGTTAACAATCTCACAGCACATCAAGAATATCCTTACTCCACCTTGTGTTCCCTATCACCAGGGGGCTTCCTTGTCCCCTTCTGTCTTCTGGACCTTGTCAGTGGACTATTGTACCTCTTTACTCTCATTTGTTTATTTATTTATTTATTTGTTTTTATTTTATTTAAACACCATTTCAAAACTTTTTACTTACACATTTAAGTGATATTGACTATGCTCTTCCAATTGTGCTGCCATTCTCGCCCAAGATGAAGGCTTACAGGACAAAACAGCCTCCCATTTAATAGTTACTACAAATGTTGGCCTATAGCAGTGGTCAACAATCTCACAATACATTGACAGTGTCCTTATTCAATTTGTGTTCCTTATCATCAGTTTCCTACTCTCCCTCTGCCTTCTGGCCCTTGTCACTGGACTCCTGTACATCGTTAGTCCCATTTAGTTTTACTGGGGTGTCCATTCCCAGGCTTAACATCGAACCTTGAAGGTAACTTCACCTCTGAGCTGAAAGGGTGTCTGGGGGCCACACTCTCGAGGTTTCTCTAGTATTCTTTAGGCCAGTATATCTGGTCTTCTTTTTTTTTTTTTTTTTTTTTTTTGGGAGTTAAAATTATGCTCTACATCCTACTCCAGCTCTGCCCAGAACCCTCTGTTGTGATCCTGGTCAGAGGA
Source organism: Dugong dugon (assembly GCA_030035585.1). Classification (NCBI taxonomy): domain Eukaryota; kingdom Metazoa; phylum Chordata; class Mammalia; order Sirenia; family Dugongidae; genus Dugong; species Dugong dugon. The sequence goes on from CM057465.1 coordinate 95,215,572, forward strand.
GTCATTGGTGGTAGCCGGGCACCATCCAGCTGTACTGGGCTCAGTCCCGTGGAGGCCTTGGTAGCTGTGGACCATTAGTCCTTCGGACTAATCTTTTCCTTGTATCCTGTTCTCTTCGTTCTCCCTTGTTCCCGAAGGGATGAGATCAGTGGAGTATCTTAGATGGCCGCTCATAGGCTTTTAAGACCCCAGACACTACTCACCAAGGTAGAATGTAGAGCATTATCTTTATAAGTAGTGTCATGCCAATTGAGCTAGATGTTCCCCGAGATCATGGCCCACAGAGCCCTCCGTCCAACAACTCAGTCCCTCGGGGGGTTTGGATGTGTCTATAGGGCCTCCATGACCTTTCCTTGTGCAGGTTGTGTTAGTTTCCCCTGTACTATGTACTATCTCATCTCTCACCCAAGTTACTACTTACCTATTACCTATTTAGTATTTCCCCCCCCTCCCATCCCTGGTAACCAACAAGGATTGTTACATTTTGCATGTGAATTTTTTCATGGGTTTTTACAATAGAGGTCTCATACAATATTTGTCCTTTTGTGATTGACTTATTTCACTCAGCATGATGTCCTCCAGTTTCATCCATGTTATGAGATGGTTCACCGATTCATTGTTCTTTCTCGTTGCATAGTACTCCATTGTGTGTATGTACCATAGTTTGTGTATCCATTCGTCTGTTGATGGACATCGAGGTTGTTTCCATCGTTTTGCTATTGTGAATAATGCTGCCATGAACATAGGTGTGCATATGTCTATTCGAGTGATGACTCTTATTTCTCTAGGATATATTCCTAGGAGTGGGATTGCTGGATCGAATGGTACGTCTATTTCTAGCTTTCTGAGGAAACGCCATATCATTTTCCAAAATGGCTGTATCATTTTGCATTCCCACCAGCAGTGTATAAGAGTTCCCGTCTCCCCACAGCCCCTCCAACATTTGTTATTTCCAGTGTTTTTGATTCGTGCCAGTAATGCCGGGGTGAGATGGTATCTCATTGTGGTTTTAATTTGCATTTCTCTAATGGCTAGTGATCGCGAGCATTTCCTCATGTGTCTGTTGGCCATTTGAATGTCTTCCTTGGTGAAGTGTCTGTTCATTTCCTTTGCCCATTTTTTGATAGGATTGGTTGTCTTTTTGTTGTAGAGGTGTTGGATTTTCTTGTAGATCATGGAGATTAGATGTAGATTTATTTTTAGTAATTGTTTCATCTTCAGAAAAGTTCATTCCCGATAAGTGGAAAATGTTTCTACCAATAAATCATATAGAAATAAACTTTGTTTGGATAATTTCTGCAGTTTGTATTTTCCAGAGGAACAATTTTCAACTAAACTTAGACTTGCAAATTGTTAAAAATCATCTGTTACTTGTTTCATCACATCGTAGTGCTTATGGAAAATACTCTTTAAAACTTTGACTACCTTTTCAGCAGTACAAAAGAATAGCACCAAAACAAATACAAATACTGCTCATTTAAAGCAAATGTTATCTGCTAAAGTTTAATCTAAATTATTTTCCTTGGTAATGTTCAAGTTAGCAAACTACATAGGTTTGCAAAGCTTGGAAATTGATTGGCCGAAGCATAAAAATAGATATTCAGAAACATTTGAAAAATAACAGTTCTGAAGAGTAACATACTATAAAGTAATTAAAGTAGAATAAAATATTCGCATCCCAACAGGAGATATATAAATAAGTAAATAATTGTTCCATTGGCTGTAGTGGATGGTGTAGTACCATGGTATTTAAACACGTTTTTGCCATGGAACTCTTTTACTTTGTGAGCTCTTACTTGGTATTCCAATACAGGTAGTCACCAATTTATGATGTATTGGAGTTACAACGAACTGCACTTACGACCATCTTTTTTTTCTTTTTGTACATCTTATCATTAGAGGCACAGTGGTTAAGAGCTCAGGCTACTAACCAAAAGGTTGGCAGTTCAAATCCACTAGCCGCTCCTTGGAAACCCTATGGGGCAATTCTACTCTGTCCTATAGGGTCGCTATGAGTCAGAATCGACTGGACGGCAACTAACAACAACAACAACATTGTTAGTAATATGTACTACATACAATATTTCAGTGAGTAAAAGGACCATACAAACAACTCTCACTAACTTTTTGACTAGAACGCCATTCCCATTCCCAGGGATAATCCAGATGATCCAGAATCTTCCACAAGTGGAATTATTTAACTGCAAATGACAAAATGCCGTCACCCATTTTTTTATGGATGTGCGTATTGTTTTATGTATGTATTGAAATATATCTGTAAGTTTATATGCAATATTTCTAACCTCCAAAGACAAATAAAGATTGGATTTGTAATAAAAGGCAATAATACTGAAAACTAAAATAAAAAGACATATTTGACTTATGTCAGAACTGATTTACAACGGAGTTGGAATAGAACCCTATCATAAGCTGGGGACTACCTGTATATTGAGTCGCGATCAGACAGAAAATTGTGTGTGTGTGTATTTTTATTCCTTGTTTCCTTCCTTCCTTTTTCTTTCTTCCTTGAATAACTAGTTTTATATGCTCAAGTTTATAATATTATTTTGCTATTTATACTCTACTGATATCAAGATTTATGGATGATGGGTATAGTCTTATATTAATCTCAGCCCCAAATTTTGTTTTCAATTTATTGTGATAATACTTTATCAAGAAAGTCCTGATTCACATGGATAACTAGCTACATATATACTCTATTGTATGGTGGTTATATTCAGCATAAATTCACACACACATGCACACACACACACACACACCAGGGAAGAGCTGCAAACTTCCTAATTAAGGCCCCCATTTAAAGAGTTCAGAAAAGGGGACAGAAATAGAAAGAAACAATATACCCTAGTCTGTTGTTCAGACAAAAAAATAAGTTAATATGGCAACATGACAGCACCAATCCGCCTGGTGTTCTCCAATGTGTAAATTTTGATGTGCAATATATTCTAGTTTGCGACTCAACTGTGTGTGTGTGTGTTTTAATTTACTGTCAAAAAGTAAACATGTATATTTTAAAATGTATAAATAAATGACTGAATAAATAAATAAATGAGGAGAAGAGACATGTATTCCTTACAGAAGAATTCAAAATAATAAACGTGCAAGTTGTAAGGGAAATAGAAAAATCACCAGTAGAATAATACAGTAAAAATTGTTGCAGATAAGGTCCACCGAAGAATGCTAAAAATAATAGGCAAAACATTAAGGAGAAACAGGATGAGCATATAGTTGTGACGGTTAATGTTATGTGTCACCTTGGCTAGGCTATGATTCTCAGTGATTTGGCAGACCTTATATTCCATTCAAAAGCAGCTGCAGCAATATGTCGACAGGGAACTGTCAGAAATTCAGGCCGGATTCAGAAGCGGACGTGGAACCAGGGATATCATTGCAGATGTCAGATGGTTCCTGGCTGAAAGCAGAGAATACCAGAAAGATATTTACCTGTGTTTTATTGACTTTGCAAAGGCATTCGATTGTGTGGATCATAACAAATTATGGATGATATTGCGAAGAATAGGAATTCCAGAACACTTAATCATGCTTATGAGGAACCTGTACACAGGCAGTTGTTCAGACAGAACAAAGGGATACTGTATGGTTTAAAGTCAGGAAAGGTGTGCATGAGGGTGGCATCCTTTCACCATACCTATTCTATCTGTATGCTGAGCAAATAATCCAACAAGCTGGACTATATGAAGAAGAAAGGGGCATCAGGATTGGAGGAAGACTCATTAACAACCTGCGTTATGCAGATGACACAACCTTGCTTACTGAAAGTGAAGAGGACTAGAGGCATTTCTGGTGAACATCAAAGACCACAGCCTTCAGTATGGATTACATCTCAACATAAAGACAACAAAAGTCCTCATAGCTGGACCAGTAAGCAACATCATGACAAACGGAGAAAAGATTGAAGTTGTCAAGGATTTCATTTTTCTTGGATCCACAATCAACACCCATGGAAGCAGCAGTCAGGATATCAAACACTGTATTGCACTGGGCAAATCTGCTGCAAAAGACCTCCTTAAAGTGTTAAAAAGCAAAGATGCCACCTTGAAGACTAAGGTGCACCTGATCTAAGCCATGGTATTTTCAATCCCATCATATGCATGTGAAAGCTGGACAATGAATAAGGAAGACTGAAGAAGAATTGACGCCTTTGAATTGTGGTGTTGGCAACGAATACTGAATATACCATGGACTCCCAAAAGAACGAATGAATCTTTCTTGGAAGAAGTACAATCAGAATGCTCCTTAGAAGGAAAGATGGTGAGACTATGTCTTACATACTTTGGACTTGTTGTCAGGAGGGATCAGTCCCTAGAGAAGGACATCATGCATGGTTAAGTAAGGGATCAGTGAAAAAGAGGAAGACCCTTAATGAGATGGATTGACACAGTGGCTGCAACAATGCACTCAAGCATAACAACGATTGTGAGCATGGCGCAGGACGAGGCAGTGTTTCATTCTGTGGTGCATAGGGTCACTATGAGTCGGAACTGACTTGATGGCACCTGACAACAACTTTCATAATGTAATATAATGTAATCATTTCCATAATGAGATATGCTATAATGTAATCATCTCCATGATGAGATCTGCTATGAGCAGCCAATCAGTTGAAAAGGGAGTTTCCTTAGGGGTATGACCTGCTTCCAGTATATAAATGGATGTTCCAACAAGGCTCACTCTCGCTCTGGACGCTGCATCTGACTCCTCATCATCTGAACTCTTGTTCTTGGGACATGAACAAGCAGACTGCCACCTGATCTGCAGACTTTAGGATATGCCAGCTCCTGCAGCCCAGAGCCAGCAGCCTCTTACCTGACCTGCTGATTTTGTGTTCATCAGCCCCTTCAACCATGTGAGTCAGTAGAAGCCTCCAGCCTGACAGATTTGGAACTTGCTAGTCTCCACAATTGTCTGAGCTATTTCCTTGAATTAAATCTCTCTCTATATGTATATGTGTGTATACATATATATACATATATACATATATATATACATATATATATTTACGTTTCGTTGGTTTTGCTCCTCTAGATGACACAGCCTAATAGTCTCAAAGTATCTCCCCCAAAATATTTATCAAGTGCTGTTGTAGTTTTCACATTTGTCCACAGATGCTTTGATACTTCTCCCTCCAAGAACTGGAACTTAATTTCCCTCCCCTTGAGCATGGCTTGGATTTAGTAACTCATTTCTAATGAATAGAATATGAAAAGGGAAATGTAGTAATTTTACAGTGAAGAAACCTATCTAATATGACCTTAACTAACAAGTCAACAATAACATGACCAACATGTTAATTTTCTGTGCTCTCTAATATGATGTAATGAGAAAGTACTTCACCTCTGTGATAATCTTCCCCAAAACTGTAACCCTAGAAGACATCAGACAAATCCATATTGAGGGACATGCTATAAAATCTCTGATCAATACTCCTCAAAACTGTCAGGCTCGTCACAAAAAAGGAATATCTAAGAAACTGTCACAGATTAAGGAAAAGAAGACGACACAAGGACTAAAAGTAATGCAGTATCCTGAATTAGTCTCCTGAATATACAAAGAACATTAGTGGAAAAATTGATGACATTTGAATAAAGTCTGTAGTAGAGTGTATTGTGAACTTTTGTCCGGGGGCCATAGTCAAAGGGCTTCCTCCAGTCTCTGATGGACCAGTAAGTTTGGTCTTTTTTTGTGAATTTGAAATGATGAAATGATGTTCTACATTTTTCTCTGTCTAGAACCCTCTATTATCATCCCTGTCAGAGCAGTTGGTGGTGGTAGCTGGGCACCATCTATTTCTTCTGAGTTCAGGCTGGTGGAAGCTGTGGTTCATGTAGTCCATTAGTCCTTTGGACTAATATTTTCCTTGTGTCTTTGGTTTTCTTCACTCTCTTTTGCTCTGAACTTGATGGGAGCAGTAGATGTATCTTAGATGGTTGCTTTTAAGACCCCAGATACTACTCACCTAAGTACGTTGTAGAACATTTTCTTTATGAGCTATGTAATGCCAATTAACCTAGAGGCCCCCCAAGTCCATGGTCCCCAGGCCTCAGCCCCAGTAACATGGTCCCTCAAGGTGTTTGGATGTGTCTATGACTTTGTCTTGGTCAGGTTGTGCTGACTTCCTTTATATTGTGTGTTGTCTTTCCTTTCACCAAAGTTAACACTTGTCTACTATCTAGCTAGTGATTTACCCTCCCCATCCCTCCCCTCCCTTGTAAACCTCAAAGATAGTTTTCTTCTGTATGTAAATCTTTTCTTGGGTTTTTACAATAATGGTCTTATAAGATATTTGTCCTTTTGTGATTGACTTACTTCACTCATCATAATTCCCTCCAGATTCATCCATGTTGTGAGATGATTTGCAGATTCATCATTTTTCTTTATTGTTGCGTAATATTCCATTGTGTGTATGTACCATAGCTTATTTATGCGTTCATCTATTGATGGGCACTTAGGTTGTTTCCATCTTTTTGCTATTGTGAATAATGCTGCAAAGAACATGGGTGTATACATGTCCATTTATGTGACAGCTCTTATTTCTCTAGGATATATTCCTAGGAGTGGCATTGCTGGATCATATGGCATTTCTATTTATAGCTTTTTAAGGAGGTGCCATATCATTTTCCCTAGTGGTTTTACCATTTTACATTCTCACCAGCAGTGCATAAGTGTTCCAATCTCCCTGCAACCTCTCCAACATTTGTTATTTTCTTTTTTTTTTTATTAGTGCCAGCAATATTGGGATGAGATGGTATCTCATTGTAGTTTTGATTTGCATGTCTCTACTAGCTAAAGTATGTGAACATTTCCTTATGTGTCTGTTAGCTGCCTAAATGTCTTCTTTGGTGAAGTGTCTGTTCATATCCTTTGGTCATTTTTTCATTAGATTATTGTCTTTTTGTTATTAAGGTGTTGAACTATTCTATAGATTTTTGAAATTAGGCCCTTGTTGGATATGTCATAGCCCATTTTTTTTCCCTAGTCTGTAGGTTCTCTTTTTGACTCTTTTGATGAAGTCATTGATGGGCATATGTGTTTAATTTTTAGGATCTCTCAGTTATCTAGTTTATCTTCTGGTGTTTGTGCAATGTTAGTTATGGTTTGTATTCTCTTTATGTCACGTATTCGGGCTCCTAGTGTTGTCCCTATTTTTTCTTCCATGATCTTCATTATTTTAGGTTTCATATTTAGGTCTTTGATCCATTTTAAGTTAGTTTTTGTGTACAGTGTGAGGTATGGGTCCTGTTTCGTATTTTTACAGACGGACATCCAGTTTTGCCAGCACCATTTATTAAGAAGACTGACTTTTCCCCATTTCATGGACTTTGGTCCTTTTTCAAAGATCAGCTGACCATAGGCAGATGGATTTACAACTGGATTCTCGATTCTGTTCCATTGGTCTATGTATCTGTCATTTTACCAGTACCAGGCTGTTTTGACTACCAAGGCTGTAGAGTAGTGTCTGAGATTCAGTAGTATGAGGTCTCTTTCTTTGTTCCGTTTCTTCAGTAATGTTTTGCTTGTCTATGGCCTCTTACCATTCCATATAAAGCTGGTGATTAGTTTTCCCGTCTCCTTAAAGAATGCTGTTGTTATTTGGATCGAAATTGCATTATATCTGTAGATTGCTTTGGGTAGAATTGATGTTTTCACAAAGTTGAGTCTTCCTACCCATGAGCATCGTATGTTTTTCCATTTATGTAAGTCTCTTTTGTTTTCTTGCACTAGCATTTTGTAATTTTGTTTGTATAGATCTTTTACATCCCTGGTTAGATTTTATCTTTTTAAGAGCTATTATAAATGGTATTGTCTGTAATTTCTTTCTTTTGTGATTCTTTGCCTCTCTTTGATATCAGGGTTATGCTGGCTTTTTAGAATAAATTCGAGAGTATTCCTTCCTTTTCTATGCTCTGAAATAGTTTGGGTATTACTGGTGTGAGCTCCTCTCTGAACGTTTGGTAGAGTTCTCCAGTGAAGCCATCTGGGCCAGGGCTTTTTTTTTTGTTTGTTTCTTCTTTTGTTATGGGTCTGTTGAGGTTTTCTATCTCAGCTTGTGTTAGTTTAGGTAAGTAGTGTGTTTCTAGAAATTTGTCCATTTCCTCTAGATTCTCAAATTTGTTGGAGTACAGTTTTCATAGTATTCTGTTATGATCCTTTTTATTTCACTTGAGTCTGTTGTAATGTCCGCCATTTTATTTCTTCTTTGAGTTATTTGCTTCCTCTCCTGTTTTTCTTTTGTCAGTCTGGTCAACGCTTTGTTGATTTTGTTGATCTTTTCAAAGAACCAACTTTTGGTTATTAAGTCTTTCTGTTTTCCTGTTCTCTATTTCATCTATTTCTGCTCTAATTTTTATTATTTCCTTTCTTCTGGTGCCTGTGGATTTCTTTTGCTGTTCTCTATTTGTTAAAGTTACAGGGCTAACATTTTTATTTTGGTGTGTTCTTTTTTGATGTCTGTGTTTATTGCTATAAATCTACCCCTGAGCACTGCCTTTGCTGTGTCCCAAAGCTTTTGGTATAATGTGTTTTCATTCTCACTTAATCTTAGTCATTTTTTATTCCCTCTTTAATTTCTTCTATTACACAGTTGTTTTTAAGCAAGGTGTTATTCAGTTTCTATGTATTTGACTTCTTTTTCCTTGTTCTGTTATTGATTTTTACTTTTATGGCATTGTGATCAGAAAGAATGCTTTGTATCTTTTTGTGTGTTTTTTTTTATTTTATTGATGGTTGCTTTGTGGCCTGAAATATGTTCTATTCTGGAGAATGTTCCATGTGCATTGGAAAAGAATGTGTACTTTGCGGCTGTTGGGTGTAGTGTTCTATATATGTCTATGAGGTCAAGTTGGCTGATTGTGTCCTTTAGGTCTTCTATATCTTTGTTGAGTTTCTCTCTGGATAGTCTGTCCTTTACCAAGAGTGGTGTGTTGAACTTTCCTACTATTATTGTGAAACTGTCACTTTCTCTTTTCACTGCTGTTGGAGTTTATTTTGTGTATTTTGGAGCCCTGTCGTTGGATGTTTAGATGTTTATTAAGGTTATGTCTTCTTGGTGAGAGGTGGCATATGGGGCTAGATGGGTTGAGGAGAGAGAAAAGAAAAAAAAATGACAGCACGGTGGGGGCTGGTGGGTTGGGGCGAGGTAGATCAAGGGTAGTGGCAAGCCAGTGGCACTCTGTCTGCTGCAGCTTGGTTGGGGCTGGCAGGAATAGGAGACAGTTGGTGTACAGGGCTATGTTGGAGGGAGAAAGAAAGATAAGAAAGGAAAAAAGTGAAAAAAAAATGGCAGTGCAGTAGGGGCCTGTGAGTGGGAGCGGGACAGACCCAGGGGGCTGGTAGGAAGGGAGGGGAGGTGACGTACTGGCCTAGTTGGGAGGGAGAAGAAAAAACAAAAGAAAAAAAAGTGGTGGCGTGGTGTGGGCCAGTGGCTCTCTACTCAAGGCTGTGCAGCATGGCCTGGTGGGAAGGGGTAGAGGTGGTGTATGGGGCTTGATGGGAGGGAGAAAGAAAAGGAAGAGAAGGGGAAGAAGAAAAAAAATTGTAACAAAGTGGGAGCTGATGGGTGGGGGGACAGACCTGGGGTGGTGGTGGCTGGTAGCACCAAAGCAGCATCTAGTAGCCTGGCAGGAAGGGGTAGTAGTGCCATATGGGGCTTGGTGGAAGGAGAAAGAAAAGAAAGAAAAGGGAAAAATAAAATAAAATAGAAAAAATAAATAAACTGGCTATGTGGTGGGGGTTGGCAAATGGGGGAGGGGTAGGCCTGATGGCCAATGTGAAGGGAGGGGAGGTGACGGTGACATACAGTGCTAGGTGGAAGGGAGAAATAAAAGAAAAAAGAGAAAGAAATAAAAATTAAAATAAGTAAATGGCAGTGCAGCGGGAGCCAGCAGGTGGGGGTGGGACAGAACCAGGGAGGTGCTGGGCCAGTGACACTTTAGCTGCAGTGGCACACTGGGGGCTGGTGGGAAAGGGTGGAATTGATATACAGGGTTAGGTGGCAGGGAGCAAGAAAAGGAAGAAAGGGTAAAAAGGAAAAAAAATGCCTTGGTGGGAGCTGGCAGTTGATGGTGGTGTGGACCCAGGGCAGCGGCAGGCTGGTGGCTCTCTACCTGTTCTGTCATGGTGTGTCTGGCAGCAGGTAGGTGAGGTTATATACAGGGATAGGTGTGAGGGAGAAAGAGAAGGAAGAAAGAGAAAAGAAAAAACTGGCAGTGTGGTGTTGGCTGGCAGGTGGGGGCAGGGAAGACTCGAAGGCTGGTTGGAAGGGAGAGGAGGTGACATATGAGGCTAGGTGGGAGAGAGAAAGTAGAAAAAGCAAAAAAAAAAAAAAAAAAATGAAGGCTGCATGGTGAGGCAGCCATGGGGTGGTTTGGGCCAGTGGCTCCCTAGTCGCAGCAGTGCAGGGTAGCCTGGCAGGAAGTGGGGATGTGGAGTACAGGGCTGGGTGGGAGAAGAAAGAAAAGGAAGAAAGGGAGAAAAAGAAAAGAAAAAAAAAATGGCACAGCCAGAGCTGGCAGGTGGGGGCAGGGTGAGCCTGGGATGGCAGTGGTCTAGTGGTTCTCTACCTGAGGCAGTGTGGCATGGCCTGGCAGGAAGAGGTAGAGGTAGTGTGTAGGGCCAGGTGGGAGGGAGAAAGAAAAAGAAGAATGGGGAAAATAGTAATAATAAAAAATAAAAAATAGTGTGATGGGAGCTGGCAGGTGAGGACAGGGACACCCGGGCAGTGGCAGGCTGGTGGCTCTAACTCATGGCGTTGTGGAATGGCCCAGTGGGAAGGGATAGAGTTGGCGTATGGGGTTAGGTGGGAGAGAGAAAGAAGAGGAAGAAAGGGGAAAAAAAAGTGATGAGGTGGGAGTTGGCAGGTGGAGGCTGGGTGGACCTTGGGTGGTGGCAGGCTTGTGGCTCTCTAGCCAATGCAGTGTTTCATGACCTTGCAGAAAGGGGTGGAAGTGGGGCACAGAGCAGAAGGGTGAGGGATGGGAAAGCATGTTTCTCTGTTTACCAGGTATTCTGTCACCTGTTGAGAGCTCCGTGAAGTTGCCTTCCCGTGCGTCCTGTCTGGGGAGGTTGCTGGTTGTGTTTCAAGATGACAACACTATGCTGCTTTAGTTGTCAGGAGACCTGCACTTCATATCCCTCCTCATTCTCTGTTTTCCTTCAGTTTCTTCTTCCATTTGGTGTTTGATCTAGTACTTTATCCCTTCATTTGATACTTAGGGTTCCAGGAGTGACATTTGTATCTGTTTTACTTAGTTTTTCAGGTCTTTGCTGCAGAGGGATGGCATGATGCGTCTGTCTAGGGCACCATGTTGGCTCTACCCCCTAATTTGTTAGTTTTGATAAATGCACCATGGTTATGTAAAATGTTAGGGGAAGCTGGGTGAAGGGTCTATAGGAAATTTGTACTTTTAAAAAACTTCTAAAATTATTTCAAAATAAAAAGTTTTTAAAATGTTTTAAAGGCAAATATGTGTAGATTCTTTTTTATTTATTTTTTTATTGTACTTTAGATGAAGGTTTACAGAACAAACTAGCTTCTCATTAAACAATTAGTACACATATTGTTTTGCGACATTGGTTGCCAACCCCACGACATGTCAGCACTCTCCCCTTCTCGATCTTGGGTTCCCTATTACCACTTTTCCTGTCCCCTCCTGCCTTCCAGTCCTTGCCCCTGGGCTGGTGCACCCATTTAGTCTCTTTTTGTTTCATGGGCCTGTCTAATGTCTGGCTGAAGCGTCAACTTCAGGAGTGACTTCATTATTGAGCTATAATTGTGTCTGGGGGTCATACTCTTAGGGTTTCTCCAGTCTCTGTCAGACCAGTAAGTCTAGACTTCTTTTTTCTTTTTGTGAGTTAGAATTTGTTCTGCATTTTTCTCCAGCTCTGTCTGGGACCCTCTATTGTGATCCCTGTCAGAATAGTTGGTGGTGGTAGCCAGGTACCATCTAGATGTGCTGGACTCAGTCTGGTGGAGGCTGCAGTACTTGTGGTCCATTAGTAATTTGGACTAATCTTCCCTTGTGTCTTTGGTTTTCTTCATTCTCCCTTGCTCCCGACGGGGTGAGACCAGTGGAGTATCTTAGATGGCTGCTCACAAGCTTTTAAGACCCCAGAAGTTCCTCACCAAAGTAGAATGTAGAACATTTTATTTATAAACGATATTATGCCAGTTGAGCTAGACCATGTTGCCCAAGACCATGGTCCCCACAGCCCTCAGTCTAGTAATTTGGTCCTTCGGGGAATGTGTAGAATTCTTAAAGTGCCTCATGGATCCTTTAAATTTTATGAAATAAAATTTATAACTCAGCAGCATACCTGAGAGATCCTGGATTTGTTTGAATCCTTGTTAAACCACTTAGTTGTAATGGAAAGTTGGACAAGTTATTTAATTTCTGAGCCTGTTGTTGTTAGGTGCCATCGAGTTGGTTCCGACTCGTAGTGACCCTGTGTACAACAGAACGAAACCCTGCCCAGTCCTGTTCCATCCTCACAATCATTGTTATGCTTGAGCCCGTTGTTGCAGCCATTGTATCAACCCATCTCTTTGAGGGTCTTCCTGTTTTTCGCTGACCCTCTGCTTTACCAAGCATGATGTCCTTCTCCAGGGACTGATCCTTCCTGATAACATGTCCAAAGTATGTGAGATGTAGTCTCACCATCCTTGTTTCTAAGGAGCAGTCTGTCTGTACTTCTTCTAAGACAGATTTATTCATTCATTTCTGAAACTAGGATCCTCATATGTAAAATAAGATAATTGTATTTAAAAGATTATTATAAAGATTAAGAAAAATATATAAAGTATAAAATACATAAAATGTTTTCAATGACTTAGTTTCCCCTACAACAGTAATTCTGTATCTGAATGAAAATCAAAATATTCCGTTAATTATTTGGATATATTAGCCAGAGGAGTTATGAAAACTTTGTCAAAGAATATTTAAAATATTTTTAAAATTAGAATTTCTATTACATATCTTTACCAAATACATCATTCTTTTATCATTTGGTTCATTATATTTGTCTAGGGTTTACTTACTCAAAGGAAGGCAAGTGAAATATTCAATTAATACAAACGCTATATATGTCCAACTGGATGATTTAACTTCAATCTTCTTTTTTTCCTGGTAGATTGTTTTCTATATATATAAAATTTTCCAAACAAATGCTTCATTTTTCTTTTTAGTTCTACTCATGTAAATATAAACTTAAAATGGATATTTTCTGACTCTATTTTGTTTAAATATGTTCCCAATTACATTAACTAACTGTAAGATTACATTTTCTGTGTTTGGTATATGTCCAACTGTTATTGAAATCATTTTTTTTTTTTTATTCCACACCAGCAAAACTTGGCATCTCTTCAATTCTCAGTTACTGTCTTCTAAGAGAGTGTTTTCCATGACTTAGGAGACAAATAATTGGGTTTTGAATATTTCAAGGAGGTTTGATTCCGGTTTTGGATTCTTCCCCTTTATTATGTGTTGGTTTTGAAAAATTAAATATTATAAATTCACGTAAGAGTCTGGATATGTATTTTGAAGTTGCTTTGACATGCCCTGGTAAAAACTAGATATAGGGGAAAAGGGAGATGGTGAAGTCAGTATCAAGATTGAGTCTCTTGGTGGGTGGAGGTCCTATTTATCTGAAACTGCGGGAGACACTTAAGTGACACAGAGGAGTAGAAACAAGAAGTGATTGGGGAGCTTAAGTCCAAGACACTAAAGAAGGAGTTTGAAAGTAACAGAAGCAGATGAAAAATTCAGAATATGAATTTAGAAGACTGAGAACAATATGATGAGCACAAGAACAAGAAAACCAATCTGAAATGAGAAGTAGTGTGTGGAATCACCTATGAGAATCTTTGTTTTTCATGGCTTTTAGATGGGTAGTGTCAGGGTAGCCTGGCCAAGTTCCATTGGCCAGGGTCAAGCCAAGGTGAGCTTATCCTAGTGACACTCTCCAAACTAGGAGGTGGGGGTGGGGTGGGGTGGGGGTCCAGGCTTCTCCGGATTTGGCCTGCAGAAAGCCTCAGCCATGTTAGGCCATTACTGAGGTGGCCTTTGCCCTTCCTGTTGTGCTAAGTACCTGGAGTTGAGCATTATTAAGTGGGAGTGTCCTGAACATCTTCCACAACATAATCAGACTTCCCTTTTATATTTTAAGGGCTGAGTAAATGTCTGTGGAATAGGGAGTGATGTCCAAGGGGGCTACAAGAAGCAGAAAACAGTGTAAAGAGGATTGGATACCCAAGGGTTGGGATCATTAGAATCAACAGCCCATGGAGTTGATGACTTCCATGACCAAGGGGTAATCCTATTAATTATAAAACAGTCATTTAATACATATTAAATTCGCATTACCAGACAGTGGGATGCATCATCAGAGATGACTTTTCCTAATGTTCAGTAATGGATTGCATATGAAGGACATCTTTATTGCACATGGAAGGACATTTTGCTAAATCTCTTGGGCAGTGGTGGTTCCTTTAGGTACTGGTTGGCATCTATAGTGATAATGGTGCTTGGTGATGTATAAGACCTGTAGGAAGGTAAGTGCTGGCTGTTATGGAATGTCATGTTTTGAATGAAAAATGCAGGAATGTATGTAGACAATCTTTTCAATGGTTAAGTAGGTAGATCAATTATGCTACTGGTTTTACACAATGGAATCTCCATCTGTCATTGGTTTGTAAGTGTTGCACATATGGATATGGAGAGAAATCAACAATGTTTTACTGAGCTTTAAGATTTGAGCATTCTTTAATTCAAGCTCAGGAAGTTGGATAGTCTGAGGTAGAGAAAGACTTTATTTCTGATGATACTGGTGTTGGTAGTGGGGATCTGTACTGATTAAGGGGATAAAGCTTACCTGTTGTTATAAAATCAAATACTGTCAGGAGGCTGGTGAGTACTGCATGAGGGAAAACATGAGGTGTAAGTACCTTTGCGTACACGATTTTCGTACTGGGTATCAGTAGTAGATCAAAGATCTACCAAAGTAGAGAGCTGCCACTCAGCCTTAGAGATCAGTGCTAAAATGCCAGAGAAATGTTGCTACATCTTCACACTTTTAACAAGGCAATGAAAATCTGGATATTTAAAAATGTAAAATCTCCCCATTTAAAAATTTTGGCAATTATTTCAATCTAAAACAAACAAAAAACAAAAAAGCAACAACTGTGTGAGCCAAACAAAACTCATCTGCAGGCCAGATTTGGCTCACTAGCTGCTACTTTGGTGTCTCTGAATGCTGTGGACATTCACCACCACTCTCAGGATGTGATCATAAACAGAAGAAGGGGTAGATCTGCTGAAGATTGTAGGTGGGGGTTTGGGAGACTATGTAATGACTCTATGGGCCTTTGGTGCCTGCCTGGGTCCTATTCTTGTGTCACAAAAAGATGGTCACCAGTAGGTTGAATGTACCAGAATTTGTAGGCAACAGTCCCTGGAGCTGACTGAGAGAACATGGCTAAGGGTTTCTTTCTTAGGAGGCAATGCTGGTCACTATGATAGCGTATGTTCAGGGGTATGCTGGTAAACTGGCTCTCCAGCAAAACAAAATGAAAAACTAAAGCAAAACAAAAAAACATCCTTAACCCTGAATTGTAGCATTTGCCAATTTCAGCTGTGTAAATACTCCCACCATGGCCAATTTCCAGCTACCAGCTCCATATCACTGAATAAGGAATCTGGACGGGATGTGCACAGTCTACTCTCGCGAGCCAGTCCAAGCCACTTCCAGCACATGACTGGGTGCGTCCTGTCGATATTCCAATTCTCTGAGGCTGTTTCTGGGTGCCTCAGCTAGGGGCTGAGATGCACAAACATCTGCCTGATTTGTACACAGGAATCTTAAAACCAGGGCTACAGGGGCAAGAACAAGTGGATCATGAATAAATAAAAAGCAATCTGGGGCATATGCCAAAAAGAAATATATTTTTTCTTACCTTTCCTGTATATGCCCGCTAGAAAGTGATACCTGAGCAAGCTGGCCAATTTTGAATGATTGGTACTAGAATGACTTCAAAAAGATTTTCTAGTGACTTTGGCACTCACTAACCAAAGGGAGAATCAATATAAATCCAATGTGCTTATAAAGTTTGAATCTGTCATCATTTCCATGACATATTAGTCACTCTCTCTCCTACTCAGGGAATCAAAGGCTTCAGTTTGTTTCTCATTTCACTAATGCAGCACAGCTACTTGTGTTAATGTCAGTAATAAACCAGCTTAACACCAATTAGCTATTATGGATTTGTTCATTCCATGACATCAAAGTGAATACATCTTATGTCAATTTTCATTTTGGACCTTTGAGCTAAGTAGCAACAACAATTAAAAAAAAAAAAAAGATCTTTAAAGATTTAAGATTTTAAAAATTAGGATATTTTTACTTCAAAAAGATCTAATTTTTCCTTCATCATTGCTTCTACGTAGTTGGAATAGGTTCAGAAAAGACTGGCTTATTTTCATAGCAGTGAGGAGGAACAAACTGGTTTGGAATGAAGCAGGAGTGCAAATCAGTGACCCTATCTTTGTCCAAAGGAGCCCTGGTGGCACAGTAGTTAAGCGCTCGGATGTTAACCAAAAAGTCAGTGGTTCAAACCCAACAGCTGCTCCCTGGGAGAACGATATGGTGTGGCAGTCTGCTTCTATAAAGATCTATAGCCTTGGAAACCCTATGGGGCAGTTCTACTCTGTCCTACTTCACCATAACTCCCAACCAACTCGATAGCAATGAGTTTGGTTTGGTTTTTACCCTCCTCCAAGGGACTCAATACCGTGCTCAGGTGTGATGATGTTGCATGAAGGTACTACTAGTCTGATTCCTAGCCAGGATTCCTAAATCCTGATTTTCATCATGTCATTCCTTTATTGAGAATCTTTCAGCAATTTCCACTACCTGCAGGATAAACCCAAAGAACTTTGCAAGATCCTCTGTAATTGGCCTTGAACTCTTTTTTCCAATCTGATTTTCAATTCCTCATCCACCTGAATCTTTCAGCCTATACTGATTAATGAGTATATCTTGGATATGCCCCCTGCTCAGATATTTATCATGGGCTTCTATTTTCTGAAGCTCACTTCTGATGCACTTCAGCCTCTTTATCTGAATTTTTTTTATTTTGCAAAGTAAGTTACTCTTACTCTTCTACCCCAGCCCAATGTGATTGGTCTGTCTGGGTTTCTGTAGCTCTGCTTTATATAATAGCAGTTCACAAGAGTGGAGTATGACACTTTGATAGTTCTTTATTTGTTGTTGTTGTTGTTGTTGCTAGGTGCCGTCAAGTCAGTTCCGACTTACAGTAACTCTATGAACAACTGAATGAAACACTGCCTGGTACAGCGCTATCCTCATGATGGTTGTTATGCTTGAGCCCATTGTTGCAGCCACTGTGTCAATCCATCTCATTGAGGGTCTTCCTCTTTTTCACTGACCCTCTGATTTACCAAGCATGAAGTCCTTCTCCGGGGACTGGACCCTCCTAATAACATGCCCAAAGTATGTGAGATGAAGTGTTATCATCCTCGCTTCTAAGGAGCATTCTGGCTGTACTTCTTTCAAGACAGATTTGTTCATTTTTCTGGCAGTACATGGTACATTCAATGCTCTTCCCCAACACCACAACTCAAAGGCGTCAACTTTTCTTCAGTCTTGCTTACTCATTGTCTAGCTTCCACATGTATATGAGGTGATTGAAAATATCAGGGCTTGGGTCAGGTGCATCTTAGTCCTCAAAGTGACATCTTTGCTTTTTAACACTTTAAAGAGATCTTTTGCAGCAGATTTGCCCAATGCAAAACATCCTTTGATTTCTTCACTGCTGCTTCCATGGGTGTTGATAATGGATGCTAGTAAAATGAAATCCTTAACGACTTCAATCTTTTCTCTTTATCATAACATTGCTTATTTGTCCAGTTGTGAAGTTTTTTGTTTTCTTTTTTTTTCTTTGCTTGTTTGTTTATTGTTGTACTTTAAGTGAAAGTTTACATTTCAAGTTAATTTCTCATACAAAAATTTATACATACATTGTTATGTGACTCTAATTGCTCTCCCTACACTGTGACAGCACACTCCTCCTTTCCACCCCTGATTTCCCATGTCCATTCAACCACCTCCTAACCCTCTCTCTGCCTTCTCATCTCACTTCCATACAGAAGCTGCCCCTTTAGTCTCATGTTTCTACTTGAGCTAAGCACACCCTTCACGAATATTATTTTATGTCCCACAGTCCCATCCAATCTTTCTCTGAAGAGTTGGCTGCGGGAATGGTTTTCGTTCTGGGTTAACAGAGAGTCCAGGGTTCATACTTTCTGGGGTTCCTCCAGTCTCAGTCAGATGATTAAGTCTGGTCTTCTTACTAGAATTTGATTTCTGCACCCCACCTTTCTCCTATGCCATCAGGCACTCTCTGTGTTTTCCCTGTCAGGGCAGTCATAGGTGGTAGCCAGGCACCATCTAGCTCTTAGGGTCTCAGGCTGATGAAGTCTCTGGTTTATGTGGCCCATTCTGTCTCTTGGGCTAATATTTTCCTTGTGTCTTTGGTGTTCTTCATAATCCTTTACTCCAGGTGGTTGGGACAAATTGATGCATCTTAGATGGCTGCTTGCTAGCTTTTAAGACCCCAGACGCCACTCACCAAAGTAGGATGCAGAACATTTTCTTAATAAACTTGTTATGTCAATTGGCCTAGATGTCCCCTGAAAGCATGGTCCCCAGAACCCTGCCCCTGCTAATCTGTCCCTCAAAGTGTTTGATTGTATTCAGGAAACTTAGCTTTGGCTTAGTCCAGTTGTATTGACTTCCCCTGTAGTGTGTGCTGTCCTTCCCTTTATCTAAGATAATTCTTGTCTACTATCTAGTTAGTGAATAACCCTCACCTTCCCTCACCACCCTTGTAACCATCAAAGAATGTTTTCCTCTGTGTTTAAATCTTTTCCTGAGTCCTTATAAAGTGATCTTACACAATATTTGTCCTTTTGTGACTGACTAAATTCACTCAGCATAATGCCTTCCAGATTCCTCCACGTTATGTTTCATGGATTCATGATTGTTCTTTATCCTCGCACAGTATTCCATTGTGTGAATATACCATAATTTATTTATCCATTTGTCCGTTGTTGGGCACCTAGGTTGCTTCCATATTTTTGCTATTGTGAACAGTGCTGCAATGAACATGGTGTGCATATATCTATTCATGTGACATCTCTTATTTATCTAGGATATATTCCAGGGAGTGGATTGCTGGATGGTATGGTACTTCTATTTCTAGCTTTTTAAGGAAGAACCAAATCGATTTCCAAAGTGGTTGTACCATTTTACATTCCCACCAACAGTGTATAAGTGTTTCAGTCTCTCCAAAACCTCTCCAGCATTTATTATTTTGTGTTTTTTGGATTAATGTTAGTCTTGCTGAAGTGAGATGGTATCTCATTACAGTTTTGATTTGCATTTCTCTAATGGTTAATTCTCCTCAGCATTTCTTCATGTGTCTGTTAGCTGCCTGAATATCTTCTTTGGCAAAGTGCCTGTTCATATCCTTTGCCCATTTTTTAATTGAGTTATTTGTCTTTTTGTTGTTGAAGTTTTGCAGTATCTTGTAGATTTTAGAGAGTATACGTTGATTGGATTTGTCGTAGTCAAAAATTTTTTTCCCAGTCTATAGGTTGTTTTTTAACTTTTTTGGTGAAGTCTTTTGATGAGGGTAAGTGTTTGATTTTTAGGAGCTCCCATTTATCTAGTCTCTCTTCTGATGCTTGTGCATTGTTACTTATGGTTTGTATTTTGTTTACACCATGTATTAGGGCTCCTAGCGTTGTCCTTATTTTTTCTTCCATGATCTTTATCATTTTTGATTTTATATTTAGTACTTTGACCCATTTTGAGTTAGTTTTTGTGCATGGTGTGAGGTATGGGTCTTGTTTCAGTTTTTTGCAGATGGATATCCAGTTATGCCAGCACCATTTGTTAAAGAGACTGTCTTTTCCCCAGTCGATGGACTTTGGGCCTTTGTCAAATATCAGCTGCATCGGTGCATGAATTTATGTCTGGATTCTCAATTCTGTTCCATTGGTCTATGTATCTGTTGTTGTACCAGTACCTGGCTGTTTTGACTACTGTGGCAGTATAATAGGTTCTCAAATCAGGTAGTGTGAGGCCTCCCACTTTGTTCTTCTTCTTCAGTAATGCTTTACTTATCAGAGGCCTCTTCCCTTTCCATATGAAGTTGTTGATTTATTTCTCTATCTCATTAGAAAATGCCACTGGAATTTGGATAGGGATTGCACTGTATCTGTAGATGGCTTTGGGTAGAACTGACATTTTCACAATGTTGAGTCTTCTTATCCATGAGCAAGTTACGTTTTTCCACTTATGCAGCTCTCTTTTGGTTTGTTGAAGTAGTGTCTTGTAGTTTTCATTGTCTAGGTCTTTTATGTCTCTGGTTAGACGTACTCCTAAATCTTTTATCTTCTTGGGAGCTATTGTAAATGGTGTTGATTTGGTGATTTCCTCTTCAGATTTCTCTTTGTTAGCGTAAAGGAATCCAACCAATTTTTGTAGGTTTATGTTGTATCCTCAAACTTTGCTGAAATCTTCTATTTGCTCCAGTAGTTTTCTTGTGGATCTTTTGGGATTTTCTGTGTATAAGATCATATCATCTGCAAATAGAGATACTTTGACTTCTTCCCTACCAATCTGGATGCCTTTATTTCTTTTTCTAGCCTAATTGCTCTGGCTAGGACTTCCAGCACAATGTTGAATAAGCATGTGATAAAGGGCATCCTGGTCTAGTTCCTGTTCTCAAAGGGAATGCTTTCAGACTCTCTACATTTTGGATGATGTTGGCTGTTGGCTTTGTATAAATGCTCTTAATTATATTGAGGAATTTCCCTTCCATTCCTATTTTGTTGAGAGTTTTTATCATGAATGGGTGTTGGACTTTGTCAAATGCCTTTTCTGCATTGATTGATAAGATCCTGTGGTTCTTATTTTTTGTTTTATTTATGTGATGGATTACATTGCTTGCTTTCCTAATGTGGAACCATCCCTGCATACCTGGTATAAATCCCACTTAATCATGGTGGATTATTTTTTTGATATGTTTCTGAATTCTCTTGGCTAGAATTTTGTTGAGGATTTTTGCATCAATGTTCATGAGGGATATTGGTCTGTAATTTTCTGTTTCCTTTTTTTGTGTTTTTTTTTACCTGGTTTTGGTATCAGGGTTATGCTGGCTTCATAGAATGAGTTTGGGAGTATTTTATCCTTTTCTATGCTCTAAAATACCTTTAGTAGTAGTGGCATTAACTCTTCTCTGAAAGTTTGGTAGAATTCTCCAGTGAAAACATCTGAGCCAGGGCTTTTCTTTTTCGTTTGGAGTTTTTTAATTACCTTTTCAATCTCTTCTTTTGTTATGGGTTTATTTAGTTGTTCTACCTCTGTTTGTGTTAGTTTAGGTAGGTAGTGAGTTTCTAGAAGTTTGTCCATTTCCTCTAGGTTTTCAAATTTGTTAGAGTACAATTTTTCATAGTATTCTGTTATGATTCTTTTAATTTTGGTTGGGTCTGTTGTGATATCATCACCCACCTCATTTCTTATACGGGTTATTTGCTTCCTCCCCTGTTTTTCTTTTGTCAGTTTGGCCAGTGGTTTATCAATTTTGTTTATGTTTTCAAAGAACCAGATTTTGGTCTTGTTAACTCTTACAATTTTTTTTTTTTCTATTCTCTATTTCATGTAATTCTGCTCTAATTCTTATTATTTCCTTTCTTCTAGTGCCTGAGGGCTTTTTTTTTGCTGTTCTCTTTCTACTTGTTCGAGCTATAGGGTTAATGTTTTGATTATGGCCTTTTCTTCTTTTTGTATGTGTGCATTTGTTGCTATAAAGTGACCTCTGAGCACTGCTTTTGCTTTGTCCCAAAGGTTCCGGTACAAGGTGTTTCTGTTCTCTTTTGATTCTATGAATTTCTTTATTCCATCCTTAATTTCTTC
The DNA here is from genome assembly GCA_030035585.1 of Dugong dugon. Taxonomy (NCBI): domain Eukaryota; kingdom Metazoa; phylum Chordata; class Mammalia; order Sirenia; family Dugongidae; genus Dugong; species Dugong dugon. The sequence goes on from CM057465.1 coordinate 95,237,607, forward strand.
TATAACCCAGTAGTTTTTGAACAAGGTGTTGTTCAGTTTCCTTTGTTTTCTTTATGCTGAGGTGTAATCCATCAGTAAATGCTTCAAATCCTCTTCACTTTCAGCAAGCAAGGTTGTGTCATCTGCATAATGCAGGTTGTTAATGAGTCTTTCTCCAAACCCAATGACCCATTCTTCTTCGTACCGTCCAATCTCTTGGATTATTTGCTCAGCATACAGATTGAACAAATATGGTGAAATGATACAACCCTGATGCACACCTTTCCTGATTTTAAAACACAGTATTCCCTTGTTCTGTTCAAATGACTGCCTTTTGATCTATGTACAGGTTCCTCATGAGCACAATTAAGTGTTCTGGAATTCCCATTCTTTGCGATGTTATCCATAATTTGTTATGATCCACGTAGTCAAATGCCTTTGCATAGTCAATAAAACACAAGTAATCATCTTTCAAGTATTCTCTGCTTTCATCCAGGATCCATCTGACATCAGCAATGATATCTGTAGTTCCACATCCTCTTCTGAATCCAGCTTGAATTTCTGACAGTTCCCTATCGATGTACTGCTATGACCACTTTTGAATGATCTTCAGCAAACTTTTACTTGATGTGATATTAATGATACTGTTCAATAATTTCTGCATTCAGTTGGATTACCTTTCTTTGGAATAGGTATAAATATAGATCTCTTCCAGTGAGTTAGCCAGGTAGCTGTCCAAATTTCTTGGCATAGATGAGTGAGCTCTTCTAGCACTGCATCGATTTGTTGAAACATCTCAATTGGTACTCCGTCAATTCCTGGGGACTTCATTTTTGCCAATGTCTTCGGTTAAGCTTAGAATTCTTCCTTGAGTACCATTGGTTCTTGATCATATGCTACCTCCTGAAATGGGTGAACATCAACCAATTCTTTTTGGTACAGTGACTCTGTGTATTCCTTCCATCTTCTTTCAATGCTTCGTGTGTCATTAAGTATTTTACCCATAGCATCCTTCACTATTGCAACTCGAGGCTTGAGTTTTTCTTTAGTTCCTTCACCTTGAGAAATATCCAGCATGTTCTTCCCTTTTGGTTTTCTATCTCCAGGTCTTTGCACACTTCATTATAATACTTTATTTTGTCTTCACAAGCCACACTTTGAAGTCTTCTATTCAGCTCTGTTATTTCATCCTTTCTTCCATTCGATTTAGCTATGTTCAAGAGCAAGTTTCAGAGTCTCTTCTGACATCCATTTTGTTTTTTTCTTTCTTTTCTGTCTTTTTAATGACCTCTTGCTTTCTTCATGTATGATGTGCTTGATGTCATTGCACAACACATCTTGTGTTCGGTTATCAGCTTTCAGTGTGCCAAATCTATTCTTGAGATGGTCTCTAAATGCAGGCAGGATATACTCATTATTAAACCTTGGCACTAGCGGACTTGTTCTAATTTTCTTCAGGTTCAACTTGAACTTGCATCTGAGAAATTGATGGTTTGTTCTTGCTGTGACTGATGATATTGAGCTTTTCCATTGTATCTTTCTACAGATGTAGTCAATTTGATTCCTGTGTATTCCATCTGGCGAGGTCCACGTGTATAGTCTTTGTTTATGTCGGTCAAAAAGTTTTTTGCAAAGAAAAACTCGTTGGTCTTGCAAAATTCTATCATGATATCTCTGGCATTGTTTCTATCACCAGGGCCATATTTTCTAACTACTGATCCTTCTTTGTTTCCAACTTCTGCCTTCCAATCACCAATAATTATCAATGCATCCTGATTGCATGTTCAATCAATTTCAGACTGCAGAAGTTGGTAAAAATCTTCAATTTCTTCATTTTTGACCTTAGTGGTTGGTGCATAAATTTGAAGAATAGTTGTATTAACTTATCTTCCTTGTAGGCATATGGATATTATCCTATTACTGACAGAGTTGTACTTCAGGTTAGATTTTAAAATGTTCTTTTTGACAATTAATGCAATGCCATTCCTTTTCAAGTTGCCATTCTCGGCATAGTAGACCATATGATTATCTGATTCAAAATGGCCAATACCATTTCAGCTCTCTAATACCTAGGATATCAATGTTTATGCATTTCATTTCCTTTTTGACAATTTCCAATTTTCCTAGATTCATACTTCATACAATCCACATTCAATTATTAATGGGTGTTAGCAGCTGTTTCTTCTCATTTTGAGTTGTGTCACATCAGCAAATGAAGATACTGAAAGCTTGACTCCATCCATGTCATTAAGGTCAACTCTACTTTGAGGAGGCCGCTCTTTCCCAGTTGTCTTTTGAGTGTCTTCAAACCTAAGGGGCTCATCTTCTGCCACTATATGTTCTACTGCTACTTATAAGGTTTTTGTTGGCTAATTTTTTTCAGAAGTAGACTGACAGGGCCTTCTTCCTATCTGTCTTAGTCTGGAAGCTCAGCTGAAACCTATCTGCTATGGGTGACCCTGCTGGTGGTATTTGAATACTGGTGTCATAGCCTCAAGCCTCACAGCAACTCCTCCACGCCACGGTATGACAAACTGACAGACATGTGGGGTATTTTTTGTTAGGAAACAAAAAAAGAGGAATTACTGCTATACGCCCAATGTGGCATAATCAAGTCTATCCTCTTAATGTGTTTTGCATGTGATATATTAGGTGTATATAAATAGAAAAAATTAATAATTTTACTGTCTACATTACTCATCAAAATGTATGTAAAATATACCTGTCGTATGTATTATGTGATAATATACATATGTTGTGCTTGTGTGTGTGTGTGTGTGTGTGTGTGTGTGTGTGTGTGTGTGTGTGTTTGTGTGGGTGTGGGTGTATAGTTGTTAATTGTCATTTAGTTGGCCCCCAACTCTTAGTTACCCCCATGACCAACAAAATGAAATTCTATCTCATCCTGCACCATTCCTGTGATCTTTTGGGGATCAGATAGTTGTGATCAACAGGGTTTCATTGGCTGATTTTTGTAAGTAGATCTTCAGACCTTTCTTCCTAGTTCATCTAAGCCTGGAAGCTATGCTGAAACCTGTTCAGTATCAAATCAACTGACAAGCCTCCACTGTGCATGAGGTGCATAGGCCAGGAATCAAACCGCAGTCTCCCTCCCACATGGAAGGGGAGAATTTTACCACTGAACCCCTGCCCTCATATACGTAAAGTAATATCTCTTTAACTAGAAAGTGTAGCTTCTTGAGAGTAAATATCATGTGTCACACTTTGTTATATTTTACACAGCAACTAGTGTAGAAGAGAATTTTAAACTGAAGTTACCTTACTGATCATTTATTCCAGATGCAAGTAAAGAAAACCGACACCAGGAAATTAAAGAGAAGACAATGCCTCAGAGATGGTGTTAGAGCAGACTTGAGAATCTAGGTCACTAGATTCTCATTCAGTTTTTTTTCTATGGTATTATACTTCTGCCTGTGCTAGAGATATGCATAATAGATGTTCATTGTTTATTGATTATTACCAGATTGGGCTAGGGTAATTTGCCGGCATGTATTTGGTCTAAAACCCTGCTGGGCTGGCTACTTATGTGTAATACAAATACCTAGATAAATTATCTTCTTTCTTATTAATAAACTTTCCTTCCTCATTTTTTTTAATCAATGCTAAAAGAATGTTCTTTTAGAGAACAGTATTCTGGTTTGCAAAAATAAGAATAGGGACCACTGACAATCATAATCTCAAGTTAAAAATAGTCACCCTTTCCAAAGAAACAAACCAACTTCAAAGACATAATGTAAATCATCTTGCTTCTTCGTGTCACCCCCCCACCCAACCAAAATAAAGCTGTGCATTGTATAAGATATAGAAATAAAAAGTTTAGTGAAAAATTATCCCATATTGCCAGTAGGAAGAATTGTACATCCTCTGCCTCAGGTTCCTGTTAAGTTTCTTATAGTGTAGATAATAAGAATAACAAAAACTTTCTTTGCCTTCAGTTCTGCAGCTGCATATTGTATTAAATGCTTTGGGGATTTGTTATTCTCTACAACAAAGCTGACATCGCCTTCCTTGTCAACAGGCCACTGCACCTGCATCACCTAGATTCCTAATGCCTCTAGCAGATATTTCCTGCTTTTGATCTTTGTCCTATTGTCCTTTTTTAACCATGGTCCCTGCCGCTTTCCACCTTTAATCCCATTATTTAAGGAGTTCCAAATTCAATTGTGTTATTCTTTTTCATGAAAGGCATCTAATCAGGAGTGCCAGAAGCTTTCATCTCTCCAAGGAATAAAAATATCATCCCTTTGCCTGAAAGAAGACGTTCTGTTTTCTTTTTCCCCCCAAGTGGGATGGGAATCCAGAAACAATATAAAAATAACCATACATTTCTTAAATGTCCAGATATAAATAACACATCCAAGCGACCAAAATGCATGTAGTTAAACTAAATAAAAAGTGGAAAACATTCCATCTCTCTGTATTTTGCCCAGATATTTGAATTTTCAAATTGCCAACTGGTGTCAAAGAGATTCAGCACTTCTCTTGGCTTCTCTGCTCAGTGGATGGCATTAGCATTCACCAGGCTGCTCAGACTGGAAGCTTGAGAGTGATCCTAGAACTCTCACTCTCACTTCCCACAGCCTGTCAATCACTGAGTCTATCAATTTTACATCCTTGGTATCACCGTCTCTATCTATTGTCTCTGCCTCCACTGTTACTACCTTTGTTTAGGTTCCATTCTCCTAACTGTCCTCAATGTGTGTCTTTACCAGCCCATCACATCTAAATTATTCTCTCCAAGGAGTCACGGTAATTGTTATGGATTAAATTATGTTCTCCCAAAATATGTGTTGGAATCCTAACCCTTATTATACTTGTGGATGTAATCTTGTCAAGAAATAGTTTCCTTTGTTATGTTAATTAGTCATACCCAAGTTCAGTGAGTTCAAAATCTAATCACTTCTGAGTTACGTAAAGAGTGGATGAGACACAGAGATATGCACACACGGGGGGAAGGCAGAGGCCACGTGAGGATCATCTATGAGCCAAGGAACCAAGGAACACCTGAGACTACCTACAAAGATGGAATCAAATGGCTGAGATGCTGATTTGGACTTTTAGCCTCCAGAACTGTAAGAACATAATGTTCTGTTCTTTAAAGTCATACTTCTTTAAAGTCTTGCAGTATTTCTGTTATAGCAGCACTAGGAAACTACGATCGTGATTTTTCTAAGATTAAAATTTGATTTCGTCAATCTAGTCTCAAAATATTCCAATGAACTCCCTTTTCTTTAATAGGTCTGGAGTGAGACACACAAGTCTCTCATGTAAGCCTGAAATTTGGCAGCCCTTCCAGACTATTTTCTTTAAATTTTGTTCAACATTTATTTAATAGGGGAGTGAGAGACTGGTTTGCTTTAAATAACAATTATTGCCTCTTTCTTTTGTGTAAAATAAGGGCTTTAGCAATGCACTGAACGTTAACAAAATAATCATCCTATATGGAATTGACTTTCATTTTAGTGTTCCTATATTCAACAAATTATTTACTGCATTGGTGGCATGACCTAGAGTTGCACTGAACAGCCAGAACAAAACATCCTCAAAATGCTACAGAGATATTGGTCTGCACTGGCAGTGAGTGGGTTAATTAATACTCAGGAAAACATTTTTCCATTCAAGGATATTGTCAGCTTAAAGAGCAACAGCATCAATATGTGTTTCACCCATTGTGTTAGGTGATGAAATGGAGGATAGCTGAATTAACTTATAGCCTCTCTCCAGTTTATCCAAAGATTGAAGCCTGGAGCAACCGTTCCACTGGTTGACCCTTTAATTTGGCCTTAGCCTCAGGATAATCTTCAAATACTTTAGCATGGCACTAAGATCCTCTATGATCTGTCCCATATTTATCTTACCGTATATCAGTTCTTTGCACTCTCCTCCCATTTTCCTATATCCCCATTTTATTCTACATCTCTGTCAAATCCAAAGGAGCCAGGCTTTTCTCCTTGAGCTCTTCCCACTATTGGACACATCAATTCTGTGATTTATCTCAGACAAGTCTTACTCATGTGTTACCCATCTTTTGGAAACAGGTAACCCACTGAAACTGTGTAATTAGGGAAGTGTAATGAAGAGACTTATAGAATTTTCACCTTCCATGAGGAAGACTTGGGTTTGATTCCTGGCCAATGCACCTTAGATGCAGTCACCACCTGTTTGTAAGTGAAGGGCTGTGTATTGCTGTGGTGCTGAACAAGTTTCAGCAGAGCTTCTAAATTAAGATGGACTAGGAAGAGAGGCCTGGTGATCTACTTCTGAAAATCAGCCCATGAAAACCCTATGGATCACAATGATCTGATGCCATTGTGCATGGGATCACCATGAGTCAGTGGCTGACTTGAAGGCAGCTAACATCAACAAATGAAGAGAGTATATACAAAGGTGTGGAAAGGGCTAAGATCACCTACAAGGGAAGAGGAAGTACCCAGGGCCAACTTTACATGGTAGCTGGGAGAATAAGTGCCCCAACCACACTCTCTTCCTCCCAGCCTCAGATCTTTCTTTGGTGCAACCCAATCAGAAGCCTAGGGGAGCCCATGAATGCAGACCATACAGCTGAGCCTCTTGAGGCATACAATAGGTTGGAGAAGGATAGAGAGTGTGTCTGAAGACGCAAACATCATCTCTCAAATTTCAGATCAAGTACAATTTTTGTAAAGCTTCTTCTGTCTCTCCAAGGCTGGGAGTGCTGTTTCTGTGAACATCCTGTGTCTATTCCTCATTGCAACTTACAAACATGTATTATGTAATTGTTTACTTACCTGTCTTCTCTACGGGATCGTAAATTCCTTCAATCAGCAGTAAATTCCTTGATTGCTGATTTTAGGGAGTTCATGGTTTAGTCTGATACAAGAGACTGATAAAAATATTAATGTGCAAATGGGGTAAAGGCTACTGCAGACCTGGGAACTCATTATCTGGGAGCCCAGATAATTGAACATCTCAGCTGGGGGAGCTGGAGTAGGTTTCACCAAGGAGTGGACATTTTGAATACAGCCTTGAAGGGAAGAAATTCTTTCCTCCATCTCAACCAGAGATTGCTTTAGTACCCGGGACACAATACACCATAGTCCAGTGATAGAATCACAAGTCTGATATACAGACTTTCTCATTTAGACTGACAGATACAGTGTGTGCTTTTTCCCCCTCCAGACCAAAGTAAGGGTTTATAATTTTTATTTTTATCTTGAAACTTGTCAGCTAATAATGTAGTTGTTCCAATTATAGGTACTACCTGGATTTATAACCGGATGGCTCAAAAATCTCATTCATGAAAGCAAAGTCATGTGCAGGTTTGATAGCTTCATTTTATTCACTTTTTAGATTTATATAGCATCCTTTCTTATATGGAAACCCTAGTGGCATAGTGGTTAAGAGCTATGGCAGCTAACCAAAAGATTGGCAGTTCAAATCCACTAGGTGCTCCTTGGAAACTCTATGGGGCAGTTCTACTCTGTCCTATAGGGTGGCTATGAGTTGGAGTTGACTCGACAGCAAGGGTTTGGCTTGTTGTTGTTTTTTTAATAGAAAAATGCTATAAATAATTTATACATATAATCATTATTTTTTGGCTGAAAATTACTTTAGAGATCATGTGTGTTGTATTTGTTGTTAGCTGCCATAGAGTTGGCTTCGACTCATGGTGACCTTATGTATAACAGAACAAAAAGTTGCCAGGTCCTGTGCCATCTTCACAATCTTTACTATGTTTCAGTCCATTGTTGTGGTTGTTATGTTAATCTGTCTCTTTGAGAGTTTCCCTCATTTCCTTGATTTTTTACTTTATCAGACATGATATCTTTTCCTAGTGATTGGTTTTTCCATGATGACACATCCAAAGGAAGTGAGCTGAAGTCTCTCTATCCTCCCTTCTAAGGAGCATTCTTGCTGTATTTCTTCTAAGACTGATTTATTCATTTTTCTAGCAGTCCACAGTATGTTCAATATGCTTCACTAAGGCACAATTCAAATGCATCAATTCTTCTTTTGTCTTCCTTTTTCATTGCCCAGCTTTCAGATGCATAGGAAGTGATTGAAAAGATCATGGCTTGGGTCAGGTGCAACATAGTTGTATTTATAAACCTCATATTAATATTTAAAATCAATATAAAATGCTTCTTTCTCTCTATTTTTATTTTGTGCCCATATGTACTCCTTACCGGTATGTTCCCTATTGTTATACCCGCTTGAGTCTAGACTAGTTAACTCTGTGTCTTCTTTATGATGTATACAGATCATTTTCATATGATGAAATTCATTATAATTCATTAAATTTGCTCATAAAGAGAGCTTGATATCCCCTGTGGCAAGTTCATTAAAACAATCTCTTTGGTGCAATTATGAATCACTTTCTGTCTATCCAAAGGCGGCTCCTAAGATTTACCATGGGCAAGGAGGCCTCACAAGACAGATTCCAACAGCTGAATATCAGTGCCTGCACTGAAATTTCTGAATAAAAATATCACAATGGGAGAGAGAAAGCCATATGGCTGTCTGGTGGTGCTCTGTGCTCTATGTCAACTGCATTTCAGAGGACTGACTTGCACAGAAGGTAATTATATTACTGTATATTGTGCTGAGAGGTGTTACATGGAGAATATATGTTAGTTTGGTGCTTGATGATCCAGGGTCTTCCCTAGAGATTAGAGTGAATCTGCCTTTTATTATTATTATTACCTATTAAAAGATTTTAGACATTTCTGTTTTGAAAGCCAAAATTTTGAAGATAAAAATTTAACTGTAAGACACTTCTTCAGTATTACCTTTTCCTTCCAAAATTAAAGGAATTATCTCATATGAGATTGGGTTTTCATTCCTATTTCCAACCCTTGTCTCTGTGTGCAGGGTCACTGATCTGAGACTTCTTCCTGGTTACTTTTCAGGTGAGTTGAATAATAATATGAATAATAAGATATTTTTACAGTTACCTGGAAACATAATAGGAAGAAAGAGTTGCTTTTCAGAATATATTTTATAATAGGTTCTCTAAGGTGTCATTTGTATGCCATTTCTGCAACTTGTCTCCACTCAAAAAATATTGTAACTCTGACACTATTTTAACGCTTAGTGAAAAATGCACTTTTTGCCCCTTGCCAAATGTGTCACATTTCTGAGTCAGAAGGTTATTTATTCATACGTGGCTGCCAGCACAAAGGCGTGAGCTGCCAGTGGCAGTCATATGGCAAGAGCAGAGGGAGATGAGATGCTGTTCAAGAGTGACAGCTGAGAACGAAGCTCTGGGAGGTCCCTGAGGCCCACGCGTGTGACTCCCGTCGGAGGAAAAGTGCAAAGAAAGGACTAGAAAGGACAATCCTCAGGCAGAAGGGGAAGTGCATTCTCGGCTGCTATTCTCTGGAGAATCTTGTCTTCTCTTCCGCTTCTGTGGTCCAGCTCAGTCCCCGTGTGTGCTTCAAGAACCCTATATATGCCCCATTCTTATCTGTCACGTGGAACCTCTCCTCCTTCCTGTTCCTTCCCTCTGCTCACCCCTCCCCACTCAATCTGCTTTTCAAATGGCTGGAAGAGCAGCCCACAGCAGGAGAGCATGAGCCAGCACTCATGGGCTGCAGGAAAATTGCAGGAATAAATAACCTTCTGATACAGAAAAGGACACACTAGACAAAGAGGCATTGAAGAGTTTTTGTTAATAGTTTGGTCAGAGTTGCAGAGCCCTTGGAATAGACAATAAAGGTCGAAATTCAAAATCAACTACCAAAATATTTTCTCTGAAGAGTTACTTCAGAAGTCTGGAAATTGCAGCTTGAAATTGGCAGTGTGATGTGACTTCTATTTTTCACTCCCTGTTGTCATGTTTTGGGTTGGCTGCATAGCATCATCCTCAGTTACTCCTAAAAAAGTCACCTGTATGGGGTCACTATGAGTCGGAATCGACTCAACGGCACACGACAACGTATTTTTTTTGTATTATTATTATTAAATAAATTTTAATAATTTTTTTATTTATAGTAATCTGTCCATCTCTGGTGTCATTTCAAAAATGTTATATAAATAGAATCACACAGTATGTAACCTTTTGAGATTGACATTTTTCACCAAACATAATGTCATTAACGATCATCCAGGTCGTCGGACTTATGGAGAGTTTGTTCGCTTTTACTGCCAAATAGCATCCCATTGTGTGAACGTACCTGAGTTTCTTTAACTGCTCACCCACTGAAGGAAATACGGGTTGTTTCCAGTTTCTGCTATTACAAATAAGGCTGCTACAAACATCCAGGGAGAAGTTTTTTGTGCACATAAGTTTTCATTTCTCTGGGATAAATGCCCAAAAACACAACTGCTGGGTTATAAGAGCAGTACATATTTAGTGATATGAGAAACTGTCAAACTATTTTCCAGAGTAGCTCTACCATTTCCATTCCTACCGGCTATGCAGCAGAGGCCCAGTGTCTCAGTATTCTCAACAGCATTTGTTATTACTATTAATATAATCGTAAATATATATATTTAGCTGTTCTAATAGGTGTGCAGTGGTGTCTTATTGCAGTTTTAATTTGAATTTCCTTTATGGCTAATGGTACTTATTTACCATCTGTATCTCCTCTCTAGCAAAATGTCTTTTCATATCTGCCCGTTTTCTAAATGGATTGTTTGCCTTTCTTACTATTGAGATTTGAGAGTTTTTAAAATATATTTTAGCTATAAGCCTTTTGTTGGATATGTGGTTTGCAAATAGTACCACCTAGCCTGTAGTTTGTGTCTTTCTTCTCTTAATAGGGTCTTTCAAAGCATAAAGTTTTTAATTTTGATGAAATCTAGTTTATCTTTTTTTTTTTTTTTTTCTTTTACAGTTCATGCTTTTTGTATCATGCCTCAAGAACTCTTCCCTCAGCTCTAGGTCTTGAAGAATTTTTCTCTCACTTTTTTTTCTTTTAAATGTTTTATCATTTTACATTTAAATTCAGTTTGATCAATTTTGAATTAACTTTTGTATACAGCATGAGGTTTAGGCCAAGGTTCAATTTTTGTCTATGAAAATGCAATTTTTCCAGTATCATTTTTTGAAACGACTTCATTTCCTCTGCTAAATTTCTTGTGCCTCTTTGTAAAAAATCAGTTCAGTGTATTTATGCTACTGTATTTCTGGGTTTTAATGAAAGGTTGGTGGTTTGAGTTCACTGAGAAGCACCTTGGAAAAAAAGCCTGGTGATATACTTCCATAAAATCAGCCATTGAAAACCCTATGGAGCACAGTTCTACTCTGACACACATGGAGTCCCTATGACTCAGAATCGACTTCATGGTAACAGTTTTATTTTACTTTTCCTTATTTCTCAGTTGCTAGTCAAAAGGTTGGTGTTTGAGCCCACCCAGCAGAGCCTTAGAAGAAAGGCCTGCTGATTTATTTCCCCCAAAATTTATGGAGCACAGTTCTACTCTGACACACATGAGGTCTCCATGAGTTGGAATCGACTTCATGGTAACTGTTTTTTTTTTTTTAAATTTCTGGATTATCTATTCTGTTCCACTGTGCTGTGTGTCTATCTGTCCACCAGTATCACACTGCCTAGATTACCATAGTGGTGGTGCAGTGGTTGAGAGCTAGGTTGCTAACCAAAAGATCTGCAGTTCGAATCCACCAGCTGTTCTTGGAAACCCTATGGACAGTTCTACTCTGTCGTATAGAGTCACTATGAGTCAGAATGGACTCAGTGGTAATGGGTTTGGTTTTGATTTTATAAGCCTTGAATTTGAGTAAAGTGCATCTTCCCACTTTATTCTTCTTTTTCAAAATTGTTTTAGCTGTTCTTTGTCTTCCTGTATAAATTTTAGAATAAACTTATCTATATCTATAAAACATCTTGCTGGGATTTTGATAGAAATTGCATTAACCTACAGATCAATTTGGGGAGAATTGACATCTTTACTGAGTCTTCCAAATCATGAACATGGCATGTTTTTCCATTTATTAAATCTTTGATTTATAATGTGTAATGTAATGTAACGTGATTTGTAATGTATCGCTTCTGTTTTATTTTGTTGTTGTTAGTTGTCATCAACTTGGCTCTGACTCCTGGTGATGCCACGTCCAACAGAATAAAACATTGCCTCGTCCTGCACCATCTTCGTTATCATCAGTATGCTTGAATCTGTTGTTGTGGCCACTATGTAATTTGAGTGCCTTCCAACCTAAGGGTCTTATTTCTCAGCACTAGATCAGACAATATTCTGTTGTGACCTGTAGGGTTTTCTTTGGTTGATTTTTGGAAGTAGATCACCAGCTTTTCATCCTAGTCCGTCTTAGTCTGGAAGCTTTGCTGAAACCTATCCACCATAGGTGACATTGCTGGTATTTGAAATACTGGTGGCGTAGCTTCCAGCATCGCAGCAAGATGTAAGCCACCACACTACAACAAACTCACAGATGGCTGGTGGTCTGTTTTTCTATAAAGGTTGAAATGCAAGAAATGCTCAGCCAGGGACCAAAGCTGGGTATTCTGTCCAGTGGTGTGCTGGAACTCCTTCACGTCAAGTCACGAGAGCCAGCTGTGCACCTCTCTTCCCAATTGTGAATTTAGTGAGGGCATCTTGTTGTCGTTGTTAGATGCGGTCGAGTTGGTTCCAACTCATAGCAGCTCTGTGTACAATAGAATGAAACATTGCCTGGTCCTGTTCCATCCTCACAATCGTTGTTATGCTTGAGCCCATTGTTGGAGCCACTGTGTCAATCCATCTCGTTAAGGGACTTCTTCTTTTTCACTGACACTCTACTTTACTAAGCAAGATGTCCTTCTCCAGGGACTGATCTCTCCCGATAACATGTCCAAAATACGTGAGACAGAGTATTACTATCCTTGCTTCTAAAGAGCATTCTGGTTGTACTTCTTCCAAGAAAGATTTGTTCATTCTTTTGGCAGTCCAGGAATTGTGGTGTTAGCACAGTCAATATTCTTTGCTAACACCACAATTCAAAAGCATCAATGCTTTATCGGTCTTCCTTATTCACTGTCCAGCTTTCACATGCATATGAGATAAAACTGGGCATGGTAGGAGTATTTACACCACAAAAATCGACAAATGCTACAAAGCAGAGTAATGCTTTTTTTTTTTGGGGAGGGCAATTGTTAAACATTTGCCAGCACACCATTGAATATATTTAATTCATGATTCTCCTACACACTAGAAGAGTAAGCACTCATATGCTCTCACCTTTTGATAATGGAACTAGTGTTTCCACTGCCAACAACAACAGGCTGTTTGGTCATCATGTCTCTTTTCTCCTCTAACACTGAATAATGGTCAAGTACCTATCTATTTATGAGAATGGAAGTGTGACCTGGAGTGCAAAAAAGGGCAAACACAAAGTGAATGGCTAAGAGATTGAGTTTAAGAGTATCGCTTTGGTGGAAAATCGTTTGAGATTCAGACAGTTGATACATTTAAATCAAATAGCCTAAGTCTGTCATTTTGCCAATATTAGGTTAAAACTTCTTGAATTCAGATGGCAAGAGACTTGACTTACTTGTATTCACATTGGAAGTAAAGTAATAATAGGTTTAAAATGTTTACAGCTAGCAAAAGGGAAAATCTGATCTGTTAATAGATATATCCATAATTCTCCATCCTTCCATCCTCAAATAAAACCTTGGATCATAGCCCCATAGATTGCCACACATGATCCTGTTGGCTAAACTTAGATCTTTTAGTATCAATACATGTTGAGCTATTTGCTAATTTAGATAGTAAATTTTTATTCCAATAAAGAATTTGGAAATTGGGAAAAGGTAACTTGAGAGATTCATTCATTCAGTAAGCGAAGGTCAGTTGCCAAAACTCCATTTTCTCCCTCTCCTTGACTATAAACACTTGATTCAGATATAGTATTGTAGTGTCATGGTAAGACCATATGATCTGAAATCAGCCCAACTGTGTTTGAACTCAGAATCTGATGTTTTGTTGGTCTTTGGCTTTAATAAGACTCTTTATTCCTTTGTATTATAATATTTTTATTATTGCTGTTATTCCAAAATATGTTGATGGTTTTCAAAACATGGGGAAACAAAAAATTAATAGATCACCGTACACTCTGACTTCAAGTATCCAAAGATAGCAACTATTAACATCTGTGGGTGTAATCCACTGCAACTTCCTTCCTGTGCCAGTATGTTTTCCCCTCTATTGCTGATTTTTCCCCCAGAAATATGAGCTTATTTATTTCACTTCACCTCATTTTTTGAATATTTTTCATTGTAATAAAATAATATTTTATATGAACACTAGGAGAATTAATAATAGCAGCTAATATGTGAAGTAAAGAATAATGAACAAATACTACCCATGTGTCTGAGAGTAAAATAAGAGGAAGTTCGTCTAAAATGTAGTGTGAAAGGCCATCATGACATTTTGGCACAGAATTTATTGAGGCTGTGATTATGTATAAAACCCAACAAATGTCTGGATTAAAATTTTAAAAAGTGAGGATGGAATGAACAGTTTATGTGGAACTAGGTGAAGCACAATCTTTGTTTGGAAGTGGTTATTGTCATGATGGAAACCAGTCTGTCTTGGATGTTTCTAATGTAAGTTAGCCTGGAGGTAGAGGAGTGAACTGGATGACCTTTCAAGGTCTCATCCAAACCTACAATTCTGTGATTAGTCTGAATAATCGATGTTCTAAATTGTAATTATTTTTTCCCTTTAGGATAGCTAGTATGCATAAAGGCAGTTGTAAAGAAATACGTGCCACAAACACTCCAATAGGTCATTTAGATGCTGGCCTTTTCCTGCTTAAATATGCTGCAGAATCAGTTGCATTGTGTTTAAACTCCATTGCTTCAGGTCACATCATGGGTAACACCCATGTCAACCTACTATTAGCTAATCAGAAGTGCTTTATTCTTGTTCTTTTTCCTGATTCTTTTGTTTTGTCTTCTTTCATCCTTCCTTCCCTCCCTCCCTCCTTCCCTCTTTCCTTCCTTTCCTCCCTCCTTCCCTCTTTCCTTACTTCCCTTCTTTCTCTGGAAACAATAGATCATCTAGGAAAACATTTATTTCAGTCCTCAACTGTATTATCCTTAGCAATTTATAAATAACAATATTAAAATTTTGCAGTGTCTTTTATAATTATTGTGTTAACCTAGAATAAACTCTGGAGAGAAATATTTTCCCTGGACACAGCTAAGCACTTGTGTGTACTCTATGGATATGAATAGGACTATGAATTGATAATGATAGAGATGTAGCTGACCTGGAATTCAACAACCAAAACATAAATGAGCCATGAAAGTTTGCCCTTAAAAAGTGACCCTCGAGCTCAATACACAACCTTTCTCTGCCACAAGCACAACCCATCACACATATTTGGTTTTACTATTTACTTTTGTCAATTTTTACTCTATTTATAGCTGACGACTTCCATTTTTCCCTTGTTGAAATACATTAGTTGCTATGGAAACTGTGATGTCACAAGTATAGAGGAAGCTTAATGACATTACAGTTGCAGGGTACAGTCAACATTTTCAGGGGTTGGAAACAAAATGTCATAACTTGAGAAATACCTAAAGGGCCATAATGATAATAATGACATGATATGCAACATAACTGCTGGGAATGGAACACAACTTTCTTAAATTAGAAGTTCTGGAAGAAGCCTTATATAACAGAAGCCCACCCATGATGAGCTAAAGGTCCCATCAGTGGCTATATTAGCAGGGTTCTCCAGAGAAATAAAACCAATAGGAGAGTCTGTCTGTCTGTCTGTCTGTCTGTCTATCTATCTATCTATCTTCTATCTGTCTGTCCATTGAGAGATGTGTTTTAAGGAATTGGCTCGCTCAGTTGTGGGGGCTAAAAAGTCCAAAATCCATAGGTCAGGTGGCAGGCTGGAACTCTGGCAAGATTCCTATGTTACAGAATTCTTACTCCCTCCAGAGACCTCAGTTTTTTCTTTTAAAATTTTCAATTAATTGAATGAGGCCCACCCACATTATGGAGGGTAATCTGATTTACTTAGAGCCAACTGATTATAAATGTTAATTACACATAAATACCTTCGTAGACTAGTGTTTGACCAAACAACTGGGCACCATAGCCTAGCCAGGGTGACACAGAAAATTAGCCATCAGTATATGTAATCTTGCTAAGTACTGTAGACATTTTATTTCAACTGATTTTTGTTTTTGTTTTTTTCTTACGTCTTTTGTATGGCATTTGATGTCACTAACACTGTGACATACGTGTTTTGAGAGTTTCCTACTGTAACAGTTTTGCATGGCATATTGAACTTCTGTTTTGTTCCGTCATCCTTGAGGAAAAGTGCTCAGTCAGGAAAATAAAAGATCAGTGTGAGGGATAGATCAGGGAAGTTAACAGAAAGTCACCGCATCTCTCACTCAGAGCCTTCCATAATAGAGATCGACTTCCCCTTTATCTCTGTGCATTCCTCCAGTGCAGGTTCCTGGTGGAGCCAGTCAGTGATCTTGCAGAGCCCTAACCCCCAGCGCCTTCATCCTATGGGATTATCACCTGTCCTCAGTGGCTCTAGAACAGTGACAACCTCTTATTCACAGCTACGTCCTCCACAACACTGAGCAAAACTTTGCATCTGACAGGGAGGCAAACAATATCAAACTGGATCCCACCCAGCCAGACTTGCTTTGTGAAGCCCTACTTTGATGACTTCCATCCACCCAAATTTCTTCTTTCTTGTGGCATCAATTTCATGTACTATTTTATGTAATATTTCATGTACTATTTGTTCCTCTAAACTTAGCAATGCACAATAAACTATTTTATTCACTGCTTTTCTCTTGTGACATTTATTTCATGTACTATTTTATGTACTATTTCATATATTTTTGTTCCTGAAAGTTTAACAACAATGTGTAATAAAACCATATTATTCTTTATTACTTCCCTTTCCCTCTCTCTGAGCTTGAGTTTATAATTTTCCTACAAGATAGACCGCAAAGATGTTTCTTTTTAATTCCTGATGTATGTCTAAAAAGAAGATGCTCATTTTTGTCAATTAATTGGAAGGAATTTCTCCGGGAACACCAGGCACTCAACCCTAACTGACTAGGCTTAATGTGAAGGGAAGGGAGAAAAAGAAATGGGGCTTCTCTCCTTAAGGCAGGGTAGGTAGCAATGACTGACATTTATTTAAGCTTTCTCTGTGCCTGAAACTATACAAAGTGCTTTACATAGAATATCCCATTTAATATTTTCAACCACACAGTTAAGGTAAATCAGCCAGTGAAAACATTACAGATCACAATTCTGCTCTGACACATGTGGGGTTGCCATGAGTAGGAATCGACTTGATGAAAACTATAAGTGGACGTCATGGAGCCAATACCCAGGTGCTGTCTAACTTTGACATGCACCTCTTATCCTCACCTTATACTGGCCTCTTCTCTAAGGCTGCAGGAATCAAAAGGCTTTAGCTACTTCTAAACAGAAGCAAGTGGCCCTGAGCAATGCTCTTCTTTCCCTTTTTTAAAATCTGCTTTATGTTGGGCCTTAATTCATTTCTTGAAATCTGGTGGTTAACCCAGAAGCAGCAAGTGAGCAAACTCAGGTTAAAGGGGACTTCAGTTAGCATCATTTCTTTATTCTTCTTTTTTTTTTTTTCTTTTCTTCTTTTCCAACCTCTGGCTCTATAGAGTTCTTGTCAGGATAACAGGGTAATATTTCAACATATATAAGAAAAGATGCTGTATAAATCTAAGAAGTGAATAAAATGTAGCTATCAAACCTGCACATTCATGACTTTGCTTTCATGAATGAGGTTTTTGAACCATTTGTGTATAAATCCAGGTAGGATCTATAATTGGAACAGCTACATTATTAGCTGACAAGTTTCAAGACAAAAATAAAAAAATATATAAACCATTACTTTGGTCTGGAGGGGAGAAAAAGCACACACTATGTTTGTCAATATAAACGAGAAAGTCTGTATATCAGACCTGTGACCCCATTACTGGAGTAGGGTGTATTGTGTCCTAGGTACTAGAGCAGTCTCTGGTTGAGATGTAATATGTGAAAATGTGATTAACAACAAAAGTTTACTATATCGATTAATGACACAAGAAAGAAGGGAGAAGAGAATAAATTGCTATCTGAATAAAAGGACAGTCTTAGGTACTGACCAGAATTGGTCCCAGTTTACTGAACTTGCTTATTTGCACAGAGAGGTGTGCAGTGGAAATGCCATTCCTATACAAATATTGTGTTATAATTAAACTACCCAGTTAAATAGTCAACTTAAACAAACTTAATTAAGGTTGATGAGTCTTTCTTTTCTAAAAGGATGTGGCCACTTTAAAAAAAAAATCAAATTAATCCTATCTTGTTTTATTTGGGTGTTTGAACAGGGAGACTTTTGCAGTCATAGCTGTTTATAAAGCTATAAAACCTCTTTAAAGATGAAGAGTTTTTGACACTGAGCCAGATTCCAGGTTTAACTCCAGTGTAATTGCACTGGGAAATTAGATCCCCTCCTGCCCCAGCGATTTGACTTTACAAATGGATAAAATACAGGAAGGGACAGGACAGCAGTGTTATTGATTTGCTTCATTTAAAAAAAAAAATAGAATTCTTAAGTTTACCATCACTTTTTGATAAGGAAATGCAATAAATGTTAAAGAACAATTAAAAGGAATGTTTATCAAGAATCAACTGAGTTTAGAAAATAAAAAACTATAAATGCAACAAAGTGTCATTATTTTAGCAAGGGCAGAAGAAGAACAAGGATCAGCGAACCTCTGAAAAGTCTGGAATGAGAGGATGAAGCCCACTCTGGGCGGGCTCATTCACCCGTACAAGCACAGGAGGAACCAACCTGGTACTATGAATAGATCATATCCTAAGAAACT
Source organism: Dugong dugon (assembly GCA_030035585.1). Taxonomy (NCBI): domain Eukaryota; kingdom Metazoa; phylum Chordata; class Mammalia; order Sirenia; family Dugongidae; genus Dugong; species Dugong dugon. Next base: position 95,256,449 of record CM057465.1, read on the forward strand.
GGAATCTTGTGAAATGTCATGCTCTTTCACATCCCTTCTTTGCTTCCTAAAGATGCCCAAGTACTTTGCATATGGGTGTCTTTGTCTCATTCCTTTCCTTTTGCTCATTGGTAAAAATTTCCCAAGGTTAGTTCCTGTATTTAAAAAAAAATAATGGGGGGTGTGGGGGTAGGACACGGAATTGAGGATGGGATGTTGTTGTTGTTAGTTGCTTTCAAGTTGGCGCCCACTCATAGCTACCCCATACACAACCAATCAGATCATTGTGATCCATAGATTTTTCACTGCCTGATTTTCAGAAGTAGATCACCAGGCCTTTCTTCCTATTCTGTCTTAGTCTAGAAGCTCTGCTGAAACCTATTCAGAATCATAGCAACACACACAAGCCACCTCTGACAGATGAGTGGTGGCTATGCATGAAATGCATTGGCCAGAAATCAAACCTGGGTTTCCAGCATGGAAGGTAAGAATTTGCCACTGAACCACAATGTTCTTGGCCTAATAATAACAGATGTTAATTGAGTGCCTACAGTATATCAGATATTTCTGTAAATGTTTTATGACTATTAATTTGTTTAAAACTCATAATAAATTTATAAAGTGCATATTATTATCATGCTTTTTTAAGTGAAGAAAATGAGGGACAAACAGCTAGAGTAACTTGGTCAAGATCACATGACATGTAAGTGAAAGGGCCAGATCTGAAGATAGCTGTCTTGCTCCAAAGCCCAGCTCTTAACATCTCAATAGAGGATGAAGCATTAAAACCCTTTCATGGGCCATGATATATACGGTGTGCCACCCACTTTTTCTGGTTCTGCGGTTCTTTGGTAGTATATTTCACCACTGAAAATATTTGCTTCTCTCCACTGGGGACTTGTGTAATGGTGAAAGAAACATTAGTTGAAGCAAAATAGCTGGGGTATGAGGACTGCAAATAAGGTAGTGCAACTGAGAAGTGTGATTGGGTAAAAATTTTGTCTCTTTTGGCTTTTGTGCCCTTAAATAAGTCTTGTAAGAATGTTTATGGTTTCCTGTGTGATAGGGAGCCTGGTGGATTTGTTTTTTTTTTTTGTGTGTGTGTGTGTGGTATTTGGAAAACCAGAGGTTCCCCATGTAACCTAATGGAAGGTGTCACACAAAACATCAGCAACCAAGGCCCAGAGTTACAGATGGGAGCCTGCTAATTATGGGATTCGAGACCCTTAAAAGTTCTGTGGTAACCATGTAGTACCAGATAATATTCCTCAAAATCCATATTACCAACCAAAATTTCAACACACTCCATGACTCAGCATGCTTCCATTAATGAAAACACATTATATCCAAAAAAAGAATTCAAAGCAGAAAATAATTGGACTTTGAAAGAGTTTTAACAAAGAAGACGGAGTTGGTTAGAAGCTGACTCAGGACCACACCCAAATGAACTTAACTCACTATTATTTCAGGCTTTATTAGAGTTTGATTTTATGATCCAGAATGTGTTAAATAAACTGATTATATCTTTCAGTTATAATTGCTCCAGCTGGTTTCATGAAAAAGCGCTAGTGTTTCAGAAGAAAACAAGTCCATTATGCAGGATGAGTCATTCCTAAAATATTTTTCTCAAGTGTAGCTTAGGTAGGGACTATTGAATGTAGCAGAAGATTGGAGGGAAATTCCTTCAAGTACTTTGCAAATATTTTGCATTCAGGAAAATTTAAAGTATTTTGTGCCAATGCCTTTTTTACTTTTAGACTGAAAATCATGTGTATTTAAAAAAAATGTAATCTACATATTTCAGAGTCATTGGCATCTAACTCATCAACATGTTAGTTTGTCAGTTGATATTCATGTAAATGTTCGGAGCTTTTCTGCTTCAAAACACACATACACACACACATACACACATGCACAATTCATGCAGTATATTTTACAGTGCAAACTATTTAATTTCCTAAAAAAGTGAAAACATAATTTTTTCTTTCTTTTTGCTGAAGCTTTGCAAAATATAACCCCACAGCATAATATTGTCAGATGCGTTGTGACTCTCTTCAGGGCTTCCCCGGATGTCCTGTATTCAGGTAGTCTTGCACTTTCTCCTGCCTATGCGATGTTGTTGTTAGGTTCTGTCGAGCGGGTTCTGACTCACAGCAACCCTATATGTACAACAGAATGAAACATTGCCTGATCCTGTGCCATCCTCACAATCGTTATTATGCTTGAGCCCATTGTTGTAACCACTGTGTCAATCCATCTCTTCAAGGTCTTCCTCTTTTGTGCTGACCCTCTACTTTACCAAGCATGATGTCCTTCTCCAGGAACTGTTCAGGCCCTCCTGATAACATGTGCAAAGTACGTGAGGTGAAGTCACATCATCCTCACTTATAAGGAGCATTCTGGACGTACTTCTTCTAACACAGATTTGTTCATTCTTCTGGTAGTCTATGGTATATTCAATATTCTTCACCAACACCATAATTCAAAGTCATCAATTCTTCTTTGGTCTTCTTCATTCATTGTCCAGCTTTCACATGCATATGAGGTGACTGAAAATACCATGGCTTGGGTCAGGTGTACTTTAGTCCCAAAAGGGAAATCTTTGCTTTTTAACACTTGAAAGAGTTCTTTTGCAGCAGATTTGCCCAATGCAATATGTCCTTTGATTCCTTGACTGTTGCTTTCATGGACCTTGATAGTGGATCCAAGTAACATGAAATCTTTGACAACTTCAATATTTTCTCTGTTCATCATGATGTTGCTTATTGGTTCAATATTGATGATTTTTGTTTTCTTTACGTTGAGATGTAATCCATACTGAACGTTGTAGTCTTTGATCTTCGTCAAGTCCTCTTCATTTACAGCAAGCAAGGCTATGTCATCTGCATATCACAGGTTATTGATACTTCCTCCAATCCTAACGCCATATTCTTTTTCATACGGTCCAGCTTCTCAGATTATTTGCTCTGTGCAAAGATTGAATAAGTATGGTGAAACGATGCAACCCTGATATACACCTTTCCTGACTTTAAACCATGCAGTATCCCCTTGTTCTGTTTGAATGACTGCCTGTTGGTCTAAGTACAGGTTCTTCATGAGCACAATTAAGTGTTATGAATTCTTGTTCTTTACAATGTTATCCATGATTTGTTATAATCCACACAGTCAAATGCCTTTGCATGGTCAGTAAAATACAGGTAAACATCTTCCTGGTATTCTCTGCTTTGAGCCAAGATCCCTCTGGCATCAGCAATGATATCCCTCCTTCTATGACCTTGTCTGAATCCATCTTGAACTTCTGGAAGTTCCCTGTCCATGTTCTGCTGCAACCACTTTTGAATGATCTTCAGCAAAATTTTAGTTGTGTGTGATATTAACAATATTGTTCAATAATTTCCACATTCTGTTAAATCACTTTTCTTTGGAGTGGACACAAATATGTATCTCTTCCAGTCAGTTGACCAGCAAGAAGTCTTCCAAATTTCTTGACATAGACAAGTGAGCACCTCCAGCACTGCATCTGTTTGTTGAAACGTCTCAACTGGTAGTCCGTCAATGCCTGGAGCCTTGTTTTTAGCCAATGCCTTCAGTGCAGCTTGGACTTCTTCCTTCAGTACCATCAGTTCTTGATCATATGCTACCTCCTGAAATGATTGAACATCGACCAGTTCTTTTTGGTACAGTGACTGTGTATTCCTTTCATCTTCTTTTAATGTTTCCTGCATAGTTCAATATTTTCCCTGTAGAATCCTTCAAAACTGCAGCTTGAGGCTTGCATGCTTCCTTCAGTTCTTTCAGCTTGAGAAATTCCTAGAGTGTTCTTCCCTTTTGGTTTTCTATCACCAGGTCTTTGCACATTTCATTATAATACTTTACTTTGTCTTCTTGAGCCACTCTTTGAAATCTACTGTTCAGATCTTTTACTTTATCAGTTCTTCCATTCACTTAGCTACTCTATGCTCAAGAGCAAGTTTTAGAGTCTGTCCTGACATCCATTTTGGTCTTTCTTTTCTTTCCTGTCTTTTTAATGATCTTTTGCTTTCGTCATATATGATGTTCTTGACATCATCCCACAACTCCTCTGGTCTTAGGTCATTAGTGTTTAATGCATCAAATCTCTTCTTGAGATGGTCTCCAAATTCAGATGGGATATACTCAAGGTCATATTTTGGCTCTTGTGGACTTGTTCTAATTTTCATCAGCTTCAACTTGAACTTGCATATGAACAATTAATGATCTGTTCCACATTCAGCCCCTGGCCTTGTTCTGACTGATGATATTGAGTCTCTCCATTCTCTTTCCACAGATATAGTTGATTTGATTCCTGTGTACTCATCCAGTAAGGTCCATGTGTATAGTCGCTGTTTATGTTGTAGAAAAAGGTATTTGCAAATGCAGGTCCTCAAAGCTTGACTTCATCCATGTCATTAAGTTTGACTCTCCTTGGAGGAGGAAGCTCTTTCCCAGTCATATTTTGACTGCCTTCCATCCTGAGGGGCTCTTCTCCCAGCACTCTATCAGACTATGCTCTACAGGGTCACATCGTTTCACCATACTTACTCAATCTCTGTACAGAGCAAATAATCTGAGAAGCTGGACTGTAAGGTTTTCACTGGTTAATTTTTTCAGAAGTAGATCACCAGGTCCTTCTTCCTAGTCTGTCTTAGTCTGGACGCTCAGCTGAAACCTGTCCACCATGGGTGATCCTGCAAGTATTTGAAATACCGGTGGCCTAGCTTCCAGCATCACAGCAATGTGCAAGCCACCACAGTATGACAAACAGACAGATGTATGGGGGCTTATATGATAGGACATATATAGCCCCCAGATTTCCTGGCTCCTGTGTGCAGAACTTCCTAATTGTGGATGTGTCTTTTCTGCTGTTGTGTTTTTGTTCATTCCACTTTTCTGATATAATCTTCAACTTCCACCTCCACTCTGTGCCTAACCACCTAACATCTATACACATGTATCTTCTGTTATCTATTGAATTAAGTCCCCCCAAAATATGTCTTAAAATCCTGACCCCGGTACCTGTAAATGTGACCATCTTTGGAAATAGAGGATTTTCTTTTGTTATGTTAATTAGGTCATAGTAGTGTAGGGTGGATTCTAAACCTAATGTCTCCTGAGTTACAAAAATCCGGAGTAGACACAGAAATACACACAGAGGGAAGACAGACACCAAGGAACACCAAGGAACTTCTGGGACTACTAATGAGAAGGAATGTCCCCCGAGAGCTATTCCCTGAATTCTGACTTCTAGCTTTCTGAACTGTGAGAAAATAAACTCTTGTTGTTTAAAGCCATTCACTTGTGCTATTTTGTTTTTTTGTTACAGCAGCACTAGGTAACTAAGACACTTCCCAATTGAAGTTCATGGTTGTTATGGATTGAATTGAGTACCCCCTCCCCCAAATATGTTGAAGTCCTAACCCTTGTGCCTGTGAATGTGACCTTGTTTGTAGGTCTTTCTTTGAAGATCGTATTACTTATGTTAATGAGGTCATACCAGAGTAGGATGGGTCCTGATTCTATGTGATTGGTGTCTTTCAAAGAAGAGAACAGACAGGGACACAGTGTGACATACACAGGGGGAAGACAGAAGCCATGTGACAACAGAAGCAGATGCATCTTTAAGCAGTTAAAGATTGCCAGCAGTGACCAGAAACTAGGAGAGAAGCATGGAACACTTCCTCTCTCAAAGCTCTCAGAAGGAATTCATATGACTGATACCCTCATTTGGACTTCTAGCTTCCAACTGTGAGACACCAAAGTTCTCTTCTTTTAAGCCATTTGCTTTGTGGTATTTTGTTACCTTATCCCTTGTTACCAAAAGTCCGGGGCTGACTGGATGGCAGCTGACAATAACAATGGGAAATGAAGACAATAGTATTAGTACTGTTGAAAGCAGTTGAACTATGAATTCTAATAATGGCACTTGTAATTGTTTTTATATTATGCATATGTTTTCCCTGTATTTTAAGATAGTTAAAGCATTCAAAGTAATTTTATATAATAGACTGGTAATTTTAATTATGCTTTGGAGAGTTGACTTAGATAAGTTTGTACTAAATGTTTCAATATTTGTAAAGATGTGTATTATTTAAAGTGATATTTGTGGTTTAATATTTTAAGGTGGTTTAACATTTTAATAATTTAAGATGTTTAATAGACTATAATATTAATGCGTTGGTCATTAAAAGCAGCATCACCAGTGCCTGCCTGCCTCACTAGTTGCATCTGGATCCTTCTAGTTAACAAATATGTCAAATACCTGCAAAATTTTCATGGGTTTGACAGAAGACACAATGTGACAGGCAGTTGAGTCTGAATTAGACCAAGCCAAAGATTAAACTCTTATTATGACAGGTTTCTGAAAATTAGTTTAGGAAATATTATGTACTACATCAACTCTTAGGAACACGCAGGGACATTTAGCATATTAAAGATTTTGAAATGTGCTATATCACACCGTTCAACAGAAATATAACGTGGACCACAAACAGTTTTAAATTTTCTTGTAATCCTATTGAAAAAAGTAAGAAAGAAACAGGTCAGATGAATTTTAATAATACATTTACTCAATATATTAAATGTATTAACCTTTTAACATGCAATCAACATAAAAATATTAATGAGAACATCTTAAATTATTTTTCTCATATCAAGTTATGCCAAAACTGTGAGACAATCAATTCCTGTTTTTAAAAACCACTCATTCATGATATTTTTTTGTCACAGCAGCACTAGGTAACTAAGACACTATATAAAGCAATGGGTTGCTTTCTAAATAGATTAATCCAGTGTAATTTAAAAAAATAAATTAGGGAGAAACCCACTTCTGTGAGCTTCCTAAGAACTGTTAGAAGGAAACCTCATGAGACAATACTTCTTAGAAATTACCTGAAGATTCTTTTCTTCAAATGCTCTTTAACTTAGTATGAATGCAAAGAGGTGGCCAAACCTGCAGATGGGAAAAGGAAGCAGTAGAGGAAATGTATTTTAAGCCTAGACACACAGTTTCAAATGTGGCAAGGATGGAGGGAGGGATTAGGGGGGTTCTGAATGATAAGATTACCCAGAGATACTAATGATCCTGATTCAGTCATTTTCTGTATAAAAGGCACTTTGACCTTTTCAGAACCCAAATATATACTTGTTAATGGAAGGTCGTTGCTGTGCACAAGCTACTGAAAACTAGATTTATACGAGAAACTCGCCCAGATCCTTGAATCCAGCTGGAGCAGTGAATGACAGCATTATTATTAATTGAGTAAATGATCTATTTTATATGGCCCTATACATACATGCATATAATGCATAAATTACACAAAACAGTTTCAGCATGGTTAATGAACTTGCCCTAAGGCTGATTTAAAAAAAAGTGCCTAGCTAAGTTCTTTTTTTCTCTTTATGCATAACAGCATTTTACTCAGCAACATTAATCAAGCTGAAGGACCATCTGTATTAAAACTTAAAGAACTTTTTTGGGAGCTGTCTGTAGGCATAAAGTGCCTGGGGTATAAATCAGGGTTAGGATTGCCCCAGGTGAAAGAGTTTACATGTGTGATACATTTCTTTTTCAGGGTTTCTTTCTATTTAAGATGAGTCTAAATATGAAACAGCATTCAAATTATTTGGAGGTATCCTTTTTGTGCTCATCAGTACCTGTGTGGCTTAACAGCACTTTCCTTTCCCCCTGTGAAATACTGGCACACTTTCACTCAAATAAATTAATCCTGAATTTAGACACCCAGAGTTTGAATTCCATTGAGCTAATAACTAGTTACGCTGTTCTAGAGAAGTCACTTAGCTTGCCTAAGCCTCAACAATAAAATGGAGACACTAGCATTGCTAGATTTTTTTTTCTAATTTTCTTAGTTACAATTCATTTCTTCATTTATGTATTTATTGATCCATTCCTCTAGTACTAAAAAGATTATTAAGCCCCTTTAATTTATCACGAAGTATCTGGGTGGTGCGAATGCTAAGTGCTCGACTACTAAGTGGTTCAAACCCACCCAGAGAAGCCTTGAAAGAAAGAACCAGGAAATCTGCTTCTAAAAGGTCACATCCTTGAAAACCCTATGGAACAGTTTTATTTTGACACACATGGGGTTGCCATGAGTCGGAATTGACTTGATGGCAATTGATTTGCTTGTTTTAAATAGTATATCAAATACTGTGGTAGGTGCTGTGCATTAAATTGTGTATCCCAAAAATATGCGTTGGAATCTTAACCCCTATGCCTGTGGATGTAATCCTGTTTAGAAATAGGAATTTCTTTGTTATGTAAATTAGATTATACTGAATAGAGTGGGATCTGAATTTAATGGTTTCTCAGTTATAAAAAGAGCAGTTTAGACTCAGAGATAAGCACAAACAGGGGAAGGCAGATGTCATATGATGATCACCAAGGAACAACAGACTAACCTGGGCTACTAATTAACAAAGAAAAAATCAACACTTCTGGACTTTTAACCTCCAGAACTGTGAGAAAATAAATTTCTATCCTTTAAGGCCACCCACTTGTGGTATTTGTGTTATGGCAGGGTCAGTCACTCAGATATGGTACAGCAGAGCAGGTCTAGCTGAAGAGGAGTTGCTCTGATGGGTTGTTTGTGGCACGTACTACAGCCATCAGGGTGGGTCAATAATCAGTGCAGGGCAGGTTCTGGTAGGCCACGCCTGTGCTGCTTGGTGGTGTGATGTTAAGAGTACAGTGAGGTAGGCAGGATGGAGGGGGGAGATTGTGATATGGGGAGCTAAGACGGATATGGTACAGAGGAGAGAGAACCAGGAGCCAAAATCATACAAATAAACAAAAAAGAGTGCTAGGGGAGCTTGCCGTTGGAGTAGAGAGATGAGAGACTATGAAATGGAGAAAAACAGAAAGGGAGAGAAGAAAAAAAAGAAAAGACTGAATAAATAAAAATTAGAAAAAAAAAAGAATAGCAAAGCTCCCAGGGATCCCACCGGTGTGGCTACTAAGTCTGGGGAAAGTTGTTCCCAGGTGTTGAAGTACAGCCTGGCTAGGAGTCATAGAGGTATTCAGCACCAGGTATTCAGGGGACAGGAAGAGAAGGAAGGTATAGAGAGACGAGAAACTGAGTAACAAGAAAGACAAAAAAGGGAAAAAAGGGAAAGCATAACAAAACAAATTTAAAAAAATAAAGAACAAGAACTGCCCCCCCAAAAAAAAACATAAAAAAGAAATGCGCTCAGGGATCCTTCTGCACATCTGTGCAAGCTGAGGGGTTAGGTTCCAAGCCGTGTAGCACTGCCCAGCCAGAACAGGCTCCCAACTTGAGAAAATAAAAAGAAACCAAAGAAACAATTCAAAACAAACAAACAAAAAACCCCGGGATCCCACCCACATAGCATCACAGACCAGGAAGCAGTTCTACACTTGAATGGAGCTCCATAGCCCCTCAGGAAGAAGCAAAGATGTGCACGGAGCCAGGTATTTGAGTGAAAGGAGGGGGAGGTGGTGAGAGGTAAGGAAGAAATCAAAAGAAGCAACACCAGCAACCAACAAATGGCACTCAGGGAGTCTGTCAGTGTGGGTGGGTGTAATCCAAGCAGCTGGTGCTTCCCAGCCAAGAGACTGTGACCTCAAGAAGCAGAGGAGGCCAAGTAGGGGTGAAGAAAGGTGGGGGGTGGGAAAGCATATATTGCCAGTTACCCAGTTACAGGTTGTTCTGTCTCCTGCTGGAAGCTCCATGAAGCTGCTTTCTCATACCCTCTGTTTGCTAGTCTCTAATAGGAGTCCAAGACGGTGGATCCATCCTGCATTAGCTGATAGGGGACCTGTCCATGTATGTCTCCTCACTCTCTGTTCTGTGTCACTTTCTTATTCCATGTGGTGCCTGGCTGAGTTCTTTATCTCTTCATTTGATGTTTAGGTTTTCAGGATTGCTGTTTCCTCTGTTTGGCTTAGTGTTTCAGATCTTTGCTGTCGTGGGGCGGCATGGTGCTTCTACCTAGAGTGCCATGTTGCTGGAAGTCCTCCATCTTCTTTTGATGCTTCCTGCATCATTCAATATTTTCTGCTTAGAATCCTTCAATATTGTAACTTGAGGATTAAATTTTCTCTTCAGTTCATTCAGCTTGAGAAATGCTCAGTGTTCTTTGTTCTTCCCTTTTGGTTTTCTATCTCCAGGTATTCGCACATTTTATTATAATACTTTACTTTGTCTACTATAGCTGCCCTTTGAAATCTTCTGTTCAGCTCTACTATTTCATCATTTCTTCCACTTGTTTTAGCTACTCTGCGTTCAAAAGCAAGTTTCAGAGCCTCTTCTGGCATCCATTTTGGTATTTTCTTTATTTCCTGTCTTTTTAATGACCTTTTGCTTTTTTCATGTACGGTGTCCAAATTATAGCTTATACAGTAAGACTTCATTTTTATGAAGAGGCTAGGTAAGTTTTCTCACTTCTGAGACTACAAATTACTTCATTCTGGTCAGAAAACAACATCATGATCTGTGCTGTTGACATGAAGATACACTTAAGTGAACATAAATCTGTTCATTTATTTATCATTCATTCATTTAACAGATAATAAATGCATACTCTGTGTTTGATGTTGTTAAATGCAACAGTGATATGGTAATGAAAAGGATAGACGTAATTTTGTCATTAAGAACCTTACAGTGTGGTGAAAGTAAATTCTAACTTTTGGATCAGCTCCATGAGGGAAGAACAGCCTGCAGGTGAGGGCAGGAAACAGAAGAGATGGTAAAATCAGCTGCCATCCAGAAAAATAGAACAGATGTGGCAATAGGGAGATAATCCATTTTTGTTTAAGAAAAATGCTTTCTAAGGGTATCCTGAAGTTTAGAAACAGAAATAGTATTTAGAAAGGGCTCTTAAGGGTTATCTTAAGAAAAAAACATATTTAAAAGGAATTTTGCTTAAGATCTTCATTAACACACCTTGATGAAAAGTGTATATATTAATCATTACTTAAAAGAACTTTCAGACAGCCTATAAATAATTGCTTTACCTAAAAACCAAAACCAAATTCATTACAATTGAGTCAATTCTGACTCACAGCGACCCTAAAGGACAGAGTAGAACTTCCACATAGGGTTCCCAAGGAGCAGCTGGTGGATTCGAACTGCTAACCTTTTGTTAGCAGCTGAACTCTTAAGCACCGCTCCACTTAGTCTTATAAGTTCTATATAAAAAGACATGTTTTACAGGATAATATGATAAAATGTGTTATATTTACCCAATTACAATATCCAGAATATAAACTATTTAAAAAAATATTTTCTAAGTTTTGCTGATCATCAGTATCACTTGGGAGAGCTCCCCTCACCCATTTACCCCCACCATGTAAGTATTCGTGATTCTGACCCCTAGAAATCTTCTATTACTATCTTGGAGTTGGTGTGCACAACAGTAGTAAGGGTCCTGGGATCTATATTTCTTAAGAGAAAAGAAGAAATGATAGCAAAGAAAACTCAAGAGAGTCTAATGAAAATCTAATTTCAGAAACTATTGGTTTAGATCACAAGACTCTTATCAAGGTACTGCATGTTTTAACTGCAGGTAACGTAAAAGGAAATGTACCCTCTTAACTACTGAAGTTTCAGAAATAAATAGGATGGCAGCATCTCAGGTGCAATGTCTGAGAATACGAAGTAATCCAAGCCATTGTTTTGACTGATGTTTTAGTAGATGGCAACTTTCTTCCATTTACATTGGCAGCAGAATGAGGCAAATGGTGATGCCAGACCAATATAAATTATACTAGGCTAGGAGTCCTAAGGGTTTTAAATAGAACCACCTTGAAAGAAAATTGCTACGTTAGGTGATTTTCCCCCACAGTCAAATCTCCATATGCTAAGAGCACCATCATCTTGTGTTAAACTTTAACCATTGGCTGTTTTTCTCTTTTTGTTTGACGTCTTAAGAAAAGAATTTTAGGGATAAAACTCAAGTGCAACTGCACATTTGGTTAAGGATTTAAGTGTTTCTGATTAATTATCTAGAAACTTCTTTTTTCTGTTTATAGTTTGAGAAACTAAAAATTTATCAGCACCATTATGTGAGACGTGAGCTGCTGGAAGCTGAGAAGATTTACAGAAGAAAAAGTGATGAGTTTAGTTTGGGACAAATTGAATATGAATTTCCAGCAAGAAGGCATCTGGGGATTACTTAAGATGCATTTGAAAATTTGAGACTAATTCAAATGAGAGGTCAGTGCTAGAAATAGAGATTTATGAGTCATCTGCCTAGAGACAAGAGTTGAATCCCTGGCTGTGACTGAATGTGATCATGGAGAGAATGTAGAGTGTTGATGTTGTCCGGCCACAGACCACCAGGAGCATATCTGTAGCTGAACAAGTTGGCTTTATTACTCATTGAAGCAAGGGAGAACACACACCATAGGGAATGTGGGTGTTTCAGTAAGAGGGTGTTAGAAAGGACTCACTGTAAGAGTTGAACTTATGTTAGGTGATTTTGGGGAGAGTTGAAAGAATGGAAGTTCATTCTGGATTGGGTGCTGTCAGAAAATGGGGAAAATTCTGTAATTGCGTATTTAATAAATCTTATCTAGTAGGAGGGCAGAATAGAGGGTGACTAAAGCTAGAATAAAAAGGATCCCTGGTGGCTCAGTGGTCAAGTGCTCGGCTGCCAACCAAACGGTCGGCAGTTTGAACCCACCAGCCTCTTTGTAGGAGAAAGATGAGCAGTCTGCTTCCATAAAGATTACAGCCTTGGAAACCCTATAGGGCTATTCTACTCGGTCCTAAATGGTTGCTATGAATCAGAATCGACTCGACAGCAATGGGTTTAATCCTAGAATGGAGTCCCTAGGTGGTGCAGACAGTTAACACTCAACTGATAACCAAAAGGTTGGAGGTTCAAGTCCACCCAAACATCCTAAAAAAAATCGGCTATTAAAAACCCCATGGAGCACAGTTCTACTCTGACACACATGGGATCGCCATGAGTCGGAACTGACTTGATGGCAACTGGTTTGGTTTTTGTTTTTGTTTTAAAAGCTATAATTGATAAAGTAGCAGTCATTCCTATTACCCAGGGTAGCAGGATGTTTGGTCATTTTTGTGTTTGGATGATGTTCATATTTTGTCTGTGTTCAGCCATAATTACACCGTGATCTTGTTTTTGTCTTGATCCATCATGGTCTCACAGTGGCCTTGTATGATATTGATGTTCTGTGAAATATTTCATAGTCAAAGGAGAACACCAAGGCCTACCTGTGAGCTAGGCCAGCTCATAGGAACATCTAGGCCTAGCTGATAGTACCAGATATCTCCTGGAGGACATGGATTGCTTTCGTTTCTCAGGAAGAACGAGAGAGAAGACTAAGGACAGAAGCTTGGGAAATCCTTGCATTTAGAGAGTGGCAAAGAAACTGAAAGCAGAATGGGAAAAACCTGGAGAGTACAACATCAGTACTTCCTACTTCACATCTAAAAAAACATTCATACGCCTATGTAGAGAAGAAGCAATTAAAACAACTCATCAGAGGAATTATTTGGAATTGTCATCTAGTAAAATGGGTGGCATCCATTAGTTGTAACTCATGCAGAAGTCTCTGCTAAATGTATTTCATTTAATTCATTGGGAATAGGTCTGTTGTCTAGGTAGCACGTCCCTAAGGAATTCTACAGTTTGTTAACAGTATATTGTTATCAAGACTCTAGGATCACTTTTTAAAAAGTTGCAATAATCTCAAAACATCATAATATCTGGCTTTTAATATAATTTTGAATTACTGATGTCTTTTGATTTATTCTGATTGGCAGTTAGTCTGTTCCAGTTAGAATTGGTTGTTAACATTCTTGCCTCTGGGTTAGATTTACAAGAGATTCTGCTTACACTTCTGGGTAAATGCACCACTACACTTCCAAGAACACTTTCCAGACTTTGATTTCTGAGATCAGATATTTAAAGTTCTTGCAAACACCATGGTTACTACTCCTTTTTTCAGCAGCTGATTCTAACACATTTGCATGGGATGGGAATCTGGCTTCTAAAGCCAAATTATATACTGTTTCTTCATTTGAATGTGAGTTTCTTTTGATCTTAACCCACATCCTTCCATTGTGCGGTCTATTGTATTTCAACACCCTCCATCTTGGCACCATGGGGATTTGAATGTCTCTCTCCTCTCAAACCGTGGATATGACACAATGCCCAGGGAGAGTCCCTGTCGCAGTGCTCTTAGGAGATGTGAGACACTTGGACTCTCCTCAGCTTCCTCTGGAATTCCCATTCCTCGCCAGGATGAGCTCAGGAGATGAAAGTTCAGAGAGGGCAGCCTGGCACAGAGCAGTCTGCTCTGCAGTCTTCTTGGCTGTGTCCCATCTGCCTTTCTAGGCCATTTTCCCCTGGGAAAAGTCCTGGTGAGGAATGTGCAATATGTGGGTGTTTTCAAATCAGGACTTTAAACCTATTTCTTTGGTGGCTGCATTAGTTATGCTCATTTTGATCTTGCAATTGAAGTTGTGAAGACTGTCCCATACAGTAAGCACAAGATTGCCATAATGGGACTATTGTTTCTGTGTTTCTTTAGACAAATAAAAGAGGCCTGTGGACAGCTGGTCCAATGCCAGCCAACAACACTGCAAAGCTCCTCCCCTTATCTGGGTGTCTGTTATAAAGTTACAAGTGGCTAGGAGCCATCCTCAACCCAGTATGAAGATTTCTTTGTAGATTGGGAATCAAATCTGTGCCGTTTTAGCCCCTAATATATATTCATAAGGCGTATAATACCATTGTCATTTAAATAAAGTCCTTTCATGCTGCTCTTATTGATCTGAGCCCATGAATGGCTCTGCACTCTCTCTCTCAGTAGTGTAGATGTAGCCCTGTAATTCACCATGTCCATGTGCCATATGCTGATGTTTCCTGCCAATGCCAGAATTACACGTAATTTGTCAACAGCTGACACCGTTAATAAAGGATTTACACATATCATGAGGAATGTCTACATACTACTTAAATATATGCCACTTGGTTAAATTTAAAGCTGTAGCAATATATTTTGGAAATTTTGTCTGAACTCGTCTGGTGTAAGTTTACCCTTAAATGAAAACATCTGGAGGAGAGAGATACCAGGTGCTTCAAATCAGCAGAAACGTGGCTTATCCTGTGGAATTCAGTGTATTTGACATAACCAAGCAAAGTTCATTAAATCTGGGGGGCCACCTTTGTACTTGATGTTAGTAGACTGACTAATCTTAATAATTCCGAGACTCAAACTAAGTGTGCATTTATAAAGACCCAGACGTGTCCATAACCTGCCCATTTACCTGGGCTGCTTAGACTTCTATGACTTCCTAAAATTCCATGAATATTATGGGCTTCCAAGTTTTCCTTCTTCCGGTCTTTAAGTTGGGAATCCACCAACTGGGGAAGAAAAAGTATCTATTTTATATATTTGGAATGTATGTATGGTCCTATGAATGCATATCAACAAAGTACACAACCTATTCTAATATAGTTGGATGTTTATGACACAATATATTCCTGGAAATATATTAAAAATCTGTTATACATGTTCTACATCATTAAATGGAAACTCCGCAATCACTAGGTAAAAGTGGTGGCATTAGATGAATGAAGCCATGAAATTAAAAGCCATGAAAAGCAGACTCACTGCTTATTCCTCTCTATTTCAACTTATTTTTCCCATGTCACTTGCATGGGTTTCTTTTTAATATATTTTAGTTACATTTTATTTCTGTAATTGCACTGTTTGAAAGTATTTCAACTGGTACCTATTATAAAGGAGATCACTTGGTATTTACAGTTGTGGATCTCTGGCTCATATGGCATTGGAAAATCTATTTTTAACAGTTTAATCCTATGAAATATATAAGAAATCCATATTAAAAATTAAGAATGAAGAAAAATGTTTCTTAAATTAGAAATATACGCACCTTATAAAGCTAATTCTCTACTCTTTTTTTTTTTTTTTCTTTCCATTTTACCAGTAGGTTCTGCTTAGAAGCACAAATTTAAAAATAGGGTTTAGGTAAAAAATCTAAATGAATATAATTATGTACTATATATAACTTTTTTTTTCTTTTAAGCAGTAGAAGAGGTTTTCTTTCTCAATACAGTGCCAGGCAAAAAAATTATCATAGTAAACCTAAGTAAAAATTAATCTAAATGAAAAAAAATGTATATTCTTTGAAGATCTGCAAAATAATCACACAATTACTTTAGAAAAATTCCTTAGAACAAGTTTTACAGAAATTAATTCTTCAAATTAAGAAAATAACCATAGAGGATTATCTTTAAAATAATAAATTTCCTGTAACTATCTATAAGGATTCTGGATTTCTAGAATAACATTTTTTAATCAGAAAAGAAATGCTATGATTACTTTTAAAGTATCTATGTTATTTTGTAAGGTGCAGGCCTTTTAAATCGTATGTTCTGTAACTTAATTTCTCTTTAAGAGTAAAGCTTAGAATTTTCATAATGAGCAAATTGTTTGGCAGAAAAAAAAAATCTCTTCTTGAACCACATGACTCTCATTCATTTATTGTCTCAAATGATTTGCAAAAAAACAAAATCTTCCACTATTTTAATCTTTATAACCATACCTCTTTTTTATGCTGGTGGCCTGCCCCAGTAGCACTTACAGATATTTTTGCAATGGCAAAAAAGAAGAGGAGAGAGAAGGAAGGAAAAACATGGCTGATAGGGGCATTACAACCAAAAAAAAAAAAAAAAAAACACAAACAAACAAACCCGTTGCTGTTGAGTTGATTTCAACTCATAGTGACCCTATAGGACAGAGTAGAACTGCCCTCATAGGATTTCCAAGGAGTGGCTGGTGGATTTGAACTGCTGACCTTTTGGTTAGCAACCAAGCTCTTAAACACTACACCACCAGGGCTCCTCTCACAATCTAGGAGACTAGAAGTTGGAATTCAGGGTGCCAGCTCCAGGGGAAGGCTTTCTCTCTCTGTTGGCTCTGGGGGAAGGTCCTTGTCATCAATTTTTACCAGGCCTAGGAACTTCTCAGTGCAGGGACCCACTGGTCCAAAAAACATGCTGTTTTTCTGGCTCTTCTTTCTTGGTGGTATGAGGACCCCCTGTCTCTCTGCTCACTTCTTCTGTCTTCTATATCTCAAAAGAGAGTGACTTAAGACACAACTTAATCTTGTAGATTGAGTCCTGTCTCATTAACATAACTGCTGATAATACCGCCTCGGTAACATCATAGAGGTAGGATTTATAACACATAAGGAAAATCACATCAGATGACAAAATGTGGACAATCACACAATACTGGGAATCACAGCCTAGCCAAGTTGACAGATATTTCAGGGGGAAACAATTCAATCCATAACAGTCGTTATGAGTTAGAATAGACTCGCTGGCAGTGGGTTTGGTTTTTTTGGAAGATTGGTGCATTAGTTTCTTACGGTTGCTGTAACAAAGTACCACAAACAGGGTAGCTTATAAGACAATGAATTTATTGTCTCATAGTTCTGGAAGCTAGGAGCCTGAAATCAGTGTTGGCAGGACCATGTTTTTTCTGCAGCTTTAGAGGAAGCACCTTTCTTGTCTCTCACAGGTTCTGGTAGCCCCAGGAGTTTCCAGGCTTGCAATTTTCAACATAACTCCTTCTTCACATGTCTGTTTCCCTCGGCCCCTTGTCTTTCTCCTTTTTCAAAAAGGCACTCAGATTGCATTAGGACACATGCTACTCCAGTATGACCTCATGTTCACTTAAATGATAATATAGGCAAAGACTCTATTTTCTTTTTTTTAAACTTTTAATTTTTTTCCCATATAAAAATTCATACGTACATTGTAATGTGACCCTAATTGCTCTCCCCATACAGTGACAGCACACTCCTCCTTTCCACCCCTGATTCCCCATGTCCATTCAACCAGCTCCTAACCCTCTCTGCCTTCCCATCTCACCTCCGAACAGAACCTGCCCATTTAGTCTTTTGTATCTACTTGAGCTAAGAGGCACGCTCCTAACTTTATATCCCACAGTCCAGTCCAATCCCTGTCTGAAGGGAAGGCCTCAGAAATTGTTTTAATTCTGGGATGATAGAGAATCCAGTGGCAATGCTTTCTGGGGTTCCTCCAGTCTCAGTCAGACCATTAATTCTGGTTTTCTTACTAAAATTTGAGTTCTACACCCCACCATTCTCCTGCTCCATCTGGGACTGTCTGTTGTGTTCCCTGCCAGTGTCGTCATTGGTGTTAGCCAGGCACTATCTCGTTCTTCTGGTCTCAGGCTGATGAAGTCTCTGGTTTATGTGGCCCTTTTTGTCTCTCGGGCTAATACTTTCCTTGTGTCTTTGGTGTTCTTCATTCTCCTTTAATACAGGTGGTTGGGGGGCATGGCCAAGATGGCGGTGTAGTCAGACACTTCCTATATCCCTCTTACAATGAAGACCTGGAAAAACAAGTGATTTGATTGTATATGAATATCTAGGAGCCCTGAACAAGGCAAAGTTGAGGAATCAGACTGAGTAGCAAGGGGAGAGGGAGACAGTTTGGAAGAAGCAAAGAGCACCAGAGCCATGGTGGTGAAACTGCAGCTCTGCAGCCACACTGGGTCTGCAGTGAAGCAGGCAAACAGCTGTGCTGTGCGCGTGCTCGGGAAGCAGTTTCCACATCGAGAGAGACCCAGCAGCAGAGATTCTGTTTGGACACTCTGAACCAGTGAAAAGCAGCTCCCAAGTGGCTAAAGTTAAGTACATGCATGAGGCCTTTCGCAGGGATTTAAAAAAAAAAAGAAGAAGCCCATTTGGGAAAAACCGCTCTTCCTTTTACCTCCTCCTTCCACGCTCAGCACCAGGAGTCTGCTGGGCCAGAAGTAGATCCCAAAGGAGCCCTGACTCATTCTTCTGACCTTGGAGAGGGAACAAATAAGCTACTGGCTCCCCTAAGCCAGGAACACAGGGTTGGCACAGCTCCTTTGCTAGGCACAGGCATCAGGGGTCCACAGACTCTGAGTGCCTTACACCCCTGTATTGACTTGTGGGGACCCAACTCAACAGCATTAGCCCTCACTACCATAGTACAACAGGGCAAACATCTGAAGATTAACTTCAACTGTTTCAGTTGTGAAGTGGCGTATTTGTGACCTTCGAAACAGCCCTGCTCCTTAAGTAGGCACTTTTATCAATCTGCAACAGGGGCTTGAGGACTGGTGGCATCACCTAAAGCTCCTAGTCACCTGCTACAGGAGTCCAAGAAGAAGTGGTGCCCTTGAGTCTTTATAGCCAACAGAGTAGGGTGCACATAGTCCAGCTGCAAAACTTATCTACCTACTCACCCTAGAGAATAGGGACACATTTTCGTTTCAGACTCTCAGGGGCAGCCATCAGCACCCTGCCTGGATCAGCACTTGATCCCCTACCACAGTCAGAGTACAGTGCCTGCACCAATCACCCATGCCTCTCTAGGACTGTGGGTGAGAGCCTGCACCACACACTTGGTGACTGACTGACTGCCTGGACACCTGAGCTGAACCCATATAGGAAAATTTAACGGGCTCCTGTCTGCACGTACTTAGTTACAGAATAAAGTACCTGGTGACAGGATGTTAGAGATTCAAAGGTGTCAATAATCAAACTAGTGCACACGAGCAGCCTATTGGAGCATAGCAAAACAATACAAAACAAGAAGCCAGGTCTCACTAAACAAATATAAAAGAAAATTATAATAACTTGTTGATGGCTTGGAGACAACAGTCAATATCAAATCACATAAAGAGGCAGTTCATGATGGCTTCAGCAAGCTCCCAAAATAAAGAATCAATAAATTCTCTGGAGGAAGAGAATTTCTTGGAATTACCAGAGGCAGAATACTAAAGGTTAATATACAGTATTCTTCTAGAAATTAGAAACAAAATTCTACATAATACAGAAACAACAAGGGAACATACAGACAAAGTAGTGGAACTTGAAGAAGTTATTCAAGAACATAATGACAAATTTAATAGGCTGCAAGAATCCATACAGAGACAGCAATCAGAAATCCAGAAGATTAACAATAAAATTTCAGAATTAGACAACTCAATAGAAAGTAATAAGAGTAGAACTGAGGCAGTAAAAGTTAGGATTAGTGACACTGAAAATAATGCTCTTGATGCCAACTTACTTGAGGAAAAATCAGAAAAAGGAATTAGAAAGAATGAAGAAAGTCTAAGAGTCATGCAGTCCTCTATCAAAAGAAATAACCTACAAGTGAACAGAACAGGGGTGGGGATAACAGAAAATACAGAGAGAATTGTTGAAGATTTGTTGGCAGAAAACTTCCCTGACGTCATGAAAGATGAGAAGTTATCTATCCAAGATGCTCATCGAACACCACATAAGGTAGATCCCAAAAGAAAGTCACCAAGACATATTATAATCAAACTTGCCAAAGCCAAAGATAAACAGAGAATTTTAAGAGCCACTAAGGATAAAACAAAAGTCATCTACAGAGCAGAGTCAATAAGAATAACCTCAGACTACTCAGCAGAAACCATGCAGGCAAGAAGGCAATGGGATAACATATATAAAGCCTTGAAGGAAAAAAAAAAACCTGCCAGCCAAAAATTATATATCCAGCAAAACTGTCTCTCAAATATGATGGCAAAATTAGGGCAATTCCACATAAACAGAAGTTCAGGAAATTTGCAAAAACCAAACCAAAATTATAAGAATACTAAAGGGAGTCCTAAGGTTAAATAATCAATAACACCAGATAACAATGCAAGACTAGAACACAGGACAGAGCAACCAGATATTGGCTCAGATAGGGAAGTTGAAAATACACCAAAGCTGAAACATTGAAAATAGGGAAACAGATAACAAAATGTAAAAAAAGGACAACATTAAAACACAAAAGAGGGACTTAAAAAATGAAGACATTGATTTTTCATATAAAGGAGAAGTTAAGGTGACATAAAGTAGTAAAAGACTGGTATAAACTTAGAAAAATAGGGGTAAATATTAAGGTAACCACAAAGGAATCTAACAATCCTACAAATCAAAATAAAAAAGTAGTAAAACATAAAGACTAAGGAAACACAAAACCTGAAACAATGAAAAAGAAGTAAAAAAGATACATAAAGAAAAATGACTCAGCACAGAAAATTGAGGGGAACAAAGAAACTGTGGACAAAACACAAAAAGAGATATCAGGGTAACAGCACTAAACGCATACCTATCAATAATTGCACTGAATGTAAACGGACTTAATGCACCAATGAAGAGATGGAGAGTGGCAGATTGGATAAAAAAGCATGATCCATCTATATGCTGCCTACAAGAGATACACCTTAGTCTTAAAGACACAAACAGGCTAAAACTCAAAGGATAGGAAAAAATATATCAAGCAAACAACACTCAGAAAAGAGCAGGAGTGGCAATATTAATCTCTGACAAAATAGACTTTAAAGTAAAATCCACCACAAAGGATAAGGAAAGGCACTATATAATGATTACAGGGTCAATAACCAGGAAGACATAACTATAATAAATACTTACACACCCAACAACAGGGCTCCAAAATGCATAAAACAAACTCTAACAGCTCTGAGGAAACAGATAGACAGCTCCACAATAGTAGTAGAAGACTTCAACACACCACTTTCAGTGAAGGACAGAAAATCCAGAAAGAAGTTCAACAAAGACACAGAAGAATTCAATGCTACAATCAACCAACTTGATATCACAGACATATATGGAACAGTACATCTAACAGCAGCCAAGTATACTTTCTTTTCCAATGCACATGAAACATTCTCCAGAATAGACCACATATTAGACCATAAAGCAAGCCTTAACAAAATCCAAAGCATCAAAATATTACAAGAATCTTTTCTGACCATAAAGCCATAAAAGTGGAAATCAACAACACCAAAAGCAAGGGAAAAAAAATCAAACACATGGAAACTGAACAACACCTTGCTCAAAAACTACCGGGTTATAGAAGAAATTATGGATGGAGTAAAGAAATTAATAGAATCAAATGAGAAAGAAAACACATCCTACCAGAACCTTTGGGACACAGCAAAAGCAGTGCTCAGAGGTCAGTTTAGAGCAATAAATGCACACATCCAAAAAGAAGAAAGGGTCATAATCAAAGCTTTAACCCTACAACTGGATCAGGTAGAAAGAGAGCAGCAAAAGAAGCCCACAGGCAGAAGGAAGTAAATAATAAGAATTAGAGCACAGTTCAATGAAATAGAGAATAGAAAAACAATTGAAAGAGTTAACAAGTCCAAAAGCTGGTTCTTTGAAAAGATCAACAAATTGATAAACCATTGGCCAAACTGACAAAAGAAACACAGGAGAGGAAGCAAATAACCCATATAAGAAATGAGATGGGTGATATCAAAACAGACCCAACTGAAACTAAAAAAATCATAACAGATTACTATGAAAAATTGTACTCTGACAAATTTAAAAACCTAGAGGAAATGGACAAATGTCTAGAAACTTACTACCTACCTAAATTAACACAAACAGAGGTAGAACAACTAAATAAACCCATAACAAAAGAAGAGATTGAAAAGGTTATTAAAAAACTGCCAACAAAAAAAAGCCCTGGCCCAGTTAGCTTCACTGGAGAAGTCTACCAAACTTTCAGAGAAGAGATAACACCACTTCTACTAAAGGTATTTCAGAGCATAGAAAAGGAGGGAATACTCCTAAACTCATTTTATGAAGTCAGCATAACCCTGATACCAAAACCAGGTAAAGACACCACAAAAAAAAGAAAATTACAGACCAATATCCCTCGGGAACATTGACGCAAAAAATCCTCAACAAAATTTTAGCCAACAGAATTCAGCAACATATCAAAAAAATAATTCACCATGACCACGTGGGATTTATGCCAGGTATGCAGGGATGGTTCAACATTAGAAAAACAATCAATGTAATCCATCACATAAATAAAACAAAAGATAAGAACCACATGATCTTATCAATTGATGCAGAAAAGGAATTCAACAAAGTCAAACTCCCTTTCATGATAAAAACTCTCAGTAAAATAGGAATAGAAGGGAAATTCGTCAATATAATTAAAGGTATTTATACAAAACCAACAGCCAACATCATCCTAAATGGAGAGACTTGAAAGAATTCTCCCTGAGAACAGGAACCAGACAAGGATGCCCTCTATCACCACTTTTATTCAACATTGTGCTGGTGGTCCTAGCCAGAGCAAATAGGCCAGAAAAAGAAATAAGGGGCATCCAAGTAGGTAGGGAAGAAATCAAAGTATCTCTACTTGCAGATTATATGATCTTTTACGCAGAAATCCCCAAAGAATCCACAAGAAAATTACTGGAACTAAGAGAAGATTTCAGCAAAGTTTCAGGATACAATATAAGCATATAAAAATCAATTGGATTCTTTGACATCAACAAAGAGAAACTTGAAGAAGAAATCACCAAATCAATACCATTTACAAAGGCCCCCAAGAAGATAAAATACTTAGGAATAAATCTAATCAGAGATCTAAAAGATCTATACAGAGAAAACTACAAGACACTACTGGAAGAAATTAAAAGAGACCTGCATAAGTGGAAAAGTATACCTTGCTCATGGATAGGTAGACTCAACATAGTAAAAATGTCAATTTTACCCAAAGCAATCTACAGATACAATGCAATCCGGATCCAAATTCCACCAGCATTTTTTAATGAGAAGGAGAAACAAATCTCCAACTTCACATGGAAAGGGAAGAGGCCCCGGATAAATAAAGCATTACTCAAGAAGAAGAACAAAGTGGGAGGCCTTACACTACCTGATTTTAGGACCTGTTATACTGCCATGGTAGTCAAGACAGCCTGGTACTGGTACAACAACAGATACATAGATCAATGGAACAGAGTTGAGAAAGCAGATATAAGCTCACGCATCTATGAGCAGCTAATATTTGACCGAGGCCCAAAGTCCATTAATTGGGGAAAAGACAGTCTCTTTACAAATGGTGCTGGTATTACTGGCTATCTATATGCAAAAAACTGAAACAAGACATATACCTCACACCATGTACAAAAACTAACTCAAAATGGATCAAAGACTTAAATATAAAATTGAAAATGATAGAGATCATGGAATAAAAAATAGGGACAACACTAGGAGCCCTAATACATGGCATAAACACAATACAAATCATAAGTAACAAGGCACAAGCACCAGAAGAGAGACTAGATAAATGAGAGCTCCTAAAAATCAAACACTTATGCTCATCAAAAGACCTCACCAAAAGAGTAAAAAGACAACCTACAGACTGGGAAAAATTTTTTGGCTATGACAAATCCGATCGGCATCTAGTCTCTAAAATCTCACAACAAAAAGACAAATAACCCAATTAAAAAATGGGCAAAGGACATGAACAGGTACTTCACCAAAGAAGATATTCATGCGGCTAACAGACACATGAAGAAATGCTCACGATCATTAGCCATTAGAGAAATGCAGCTCAAAACTACAATGAGATATAATCTCCCCCATGAAGGCTAGCATTAATCCAAAAAACACAAAATAATAAATGCTGAAGAGGTTGTGGAGAGACTGCAACACTTATACACTGTTGGTGGGAATGTAAAATGGTACAACCACTTTGCAAATCGACTTGGAGCTTCCCTAAAAAGCCAGAAATAGAAGTACCATACGATCCAGCTATCCCACTCCTTGGAATATATCCTAGAGAAACAAGAGCCGTCACACAAATAGATATATGCACATCCATGTTCATTGCAGCACTGTTCACAATAGCAAAAAGATGGAAGCAACCTAGGGGCCCATCAACGGATGAATAGATAAACAAATTATGGTACATCCACGCAATGGAATACTACGTAATGATAAAGAACAACGATGAAGCCATGAAACATCTTAACATGGAGGAAGCTGGAGGTCATTATGCTGAGTGAATTTAGTCAGTCACAGAAGGACAAATACTGTATAAGACCGCTATTATAAGAACTCAAGAAAAGGTTTAAACACAGAAGAAAACATTCTTTGATGGTTACAGGGGTGGGGACGGAGGGTGAATTTTATTCACTAACTAGATTGTAGATAAGAATCATCTTAGGTGAAGGGAAGGACAGCACACACTGCAGGGGAATTCAGCCCAACGGGACTAAACCAAAGCTAAGAAGTTTCCTGAATACAATCAAATACTTTGAGAGACAGAGTAGCAGGGTTAGGGGTCTGGGGACCATGCTTTCAGGGGATATCTAGGTCAATTGGCATAACAAAGCTTATTAATAAAATGTTCCCTAGAGCACGTAGGTAGGTGGGTTTTGCAGCCAGACTATAATTGCCCAATGCCGTTGGCTATAAGGACTGGGGGGTCCTCTTATTCTTCAGCCCCTATCGCAGGTGGCTAGGTGGCTTAGGTGGAGCCACCAGTCCTCAGGCCCCTGACGTGAGTAGGTGAAGACCCTGCTTAATGGGTAGAGCAGTGTCAAATGTCACAAATGTGCCACTTCACAGTTTAAACAGTTGAAGTTAGACTTCAGGTATATACCCTGTTGTACTGTGGTAATGAGGGCCTACACTGTTGAAATGGGACCGCACAAGTCTCTGCAGGGGGAAAGGCACTTAGAGTCCATGGATCCCTTATGCCTGTGCCTAGGCAAAGGAGCTGTGCCTACCCTGGGTTCCTGGCTTAGGGGAGCCGGCAGTTTATTTTTTCTCCTGTTTGTTAATTTGTTCACTCTCCAAGGCAGGGAGAATGTCTCTGGGGGTGTGATGGATTCTACTTCCAGCCAGGGGACTTGGCAATTGCTGAAGCTGGTCTGGGACCAAGTGCATGGCAGGGAGTGGGGAGGTGAATGGGAGAGGGGTTTTTCCCTAAGGGGGGTGTTTGATCTGCATGGTAAGCCGTACACAAGTACTTATCTTTTGCTGTTGAGAGCTCCTTCTCACTGGTTCTTGGTGGCCGTGAAGACTCTCTGGCCCTGGGTGTCTCCCGGTGCAGAAAATGCACCTCCTGAGCACTGCCGTTTGCCTGCTTCACCACTCACTCACGAGCTGCTCAGGCCTGAAGAGCTCAGGCTCTTGCTGGGTCAGGTCTGGCAACTCCTCGTTGCTTTTGAACTATCTCTCCCTCTCCCTGCCCCTCAGTCCAGTTCCTCAACTCTGCCTTTGATGTTCAGGGCTCCCAGATTGCCACAGATAATCGAATCACTTGTTTTTTCAGGTCTTTGTTGTAAGAGGGTCCACTGGAAGCATCTGACTACTCAGCCATCTTGTCCCTGCCTCCCCAAAGACTCTATTTTCAAACAAGGTCATGTTCACATGTTCTTCGAGTTAGGGCTTCAACATATCTTTTTGAGGGACACAATTCAGTCCTTCACACTTGGACACATTACTTACTCTGTCTACTCAGTTTTTTATATGTGTAAGGTGGATAATATTACCTACCTCACAGGCTTCTGTGAGGGCTAAGTGAGATGTGGAAAGTATGTAGTATGGTGTCTGTTTGTGGCTGTGTAGCTCTTTAAGGAGAGGAAGAGATAAAGACAAGAGAATTTGTTTCTTTTTTTTAGGTTTCTGTTGACTCAGGTGGCTGGTGGATTCGAACTGCTGACCTTTAGGTTAGCAGCTGAGCTCTTAACCACTACATCATCAGGGCAGTTTTTTTTTTTTTTTTTTTTGGGGTTGACTCAAGAAAAAAAAAACCATGAAGATAAAAACACAAGATGACTGAAAGTATCTTCCTTGCCTCTTTGACCCTTCAAACCATTTCCTACACTGTACTTCAAAAACTCAGATTAGGTGTCTACTGAAGGTGTGAGGTGTGAGTGAGGATACTGTCCTTTGATGCCGTGTTCCCATCCGCGTGTACGCTTGAAGGAATGATTTTACCCCATTCGTTATCACACAGCCCAAGAAAGAGGCTCAGAAATGAAAGGCACCAACGTGGAGCCACTGAAGTTCCTGGGGCCAGGTTGAAATTCTCAGTAAATAGAATAAACAGAGTCATTGCCTGAATTTCCACTCTTAGAGATGCAACTCCCTCACTTGGGGTTGGATCTTTGTTAACATGTAATGCATATGTCTGTCTTTCAAAGTCTTAAATCTTATTCTCATCCTACCTATGCAAACTCATTTTGCACAACTTTCCACCCAGAGCCCATTCCTCCTGTTTTCTGCTTCCTCTGCTCACACCATCTTACTGCACCTGACACGTTTGGTTATGTTGCTCCCCCCTCAAACGACCTTCTAAATGCTACTCATTATTCAATGCTTAGCCCCAAACCCCAGGCAAATCATTACTTCCTCTTGAAACTAAATTCCAAACCAACAGAATCTCTGCCATGTCTTATATACTGTTTATATGTTTTTTAAGCACAGTTTAGCACAGTAAATGGGAAATTATGAGGGAATTAATCAGTTCTGGCACTAGGCTTGGTGTCACCCAGTGCAGTAACTCATGGTGTCATACCCCCTCCCCTGTGGCAGAGAGGCCTGGCCCACCCCACCCCCACACAGGGCTGAGTGCCCTGTAGTAGTGACCCTCCCCTCTTGGCCGTGCCCCCTGAGGCTCCCCCCAGCTCCTCCCTTCTCCCATTGGCCAAGAAGGAGACCTGCTTCTCCAACCAATGTTGGGCACCATGGCCTGTCTGCTCACACCCTAACTGGTGGAAGATGGGGAGATAGTGATGAGTTACCACACTGGGTGTCACCAACCCTAGTGACTGGTGTATGACGCAGGGGGATGACGAGTTACCACACTGAGTGATGGATGACACCAACCCTAGTGATGCCACTGCCTTGGCAACCTTGCAACTGCCTCTGCCACTGTGGACCCTGGGGTCTTTTTGGTGTCACCCTCTCTGACAGGCTGTACCCCCTGTGCCCCTCTAGTGATGCCACTGGAATTAATGACTCCAAAGAAAAACAAGAGATTATCTCATTCATTTTTCTAGTTTCAGCTATTGCTCTATGAGTAGCAAAGAGTCAGATCAAGCTGGAAGAATAATTCTATTTTTTTTTGTTTCTTGAGCACCTAAAATGTTATAGACCCTTAATAAACATTTTATTAAACAATAAAAATATGAATGAAGAGATAAATGAACGAATGCAAGGCCCTTTGCTAGGTATCCTGATTAATTAATTAAAATTAGCCCTTACCTCAAGGAATTTGCCATGTGAAAGGGAAGATAAACCCTTCGCAATTTTTCTAATAGAAAACAGAATGGCCACAATATCATTAATAACCTGGGAGTTGACAGAAGAGAAAGACTAATTATGACTGCCTCAAAAAACACTTTAATAAGACAGGATTTGAGTTGATTTAAGATTTAAAAGGTGGAGATATTCTTGAAGGACATTCTAGAAGAATATTCCAGGACCAGAGGAGAGACATGGAGGGCTGTAAGCTATTTGTTTTATGCTCCACACTCATCACAGTGCCTGGATTGCAGTAGTTGTATATTTTGAAAATGTGGAAAATTTGGCTACTAGAGTGTATGGAAGAGATGAGAAATGAGTCTCAAAAAGTAGGTTGAGAGCAGAGGACCTGTTACGCTCATCTCAGGAATGTTGTTGTTAGCAGTTGTTCAGTTGGCCCGCCAAACATTGTGACCCACAGGGTTTTCATTGGCTGATTTTTGGAAGTAGATCACCAGGCCATTCTTCCTAGACCATCTTAGTCTGAAAGCTTCACTGAAACTTGATCAGCATCATAGCAACTAGTTGGCCAGGGATTGAATCAGGGTCTCCCACATGGAAGGGGAAACTCTACCACCGAACCACCGATGCTCTACCTCCTCTCTACACCTCAGGAATACAAGGCATGATATTGTAGAAAGGGCATTGATTTCTAGGTTCTAGTCCTTGTTCTTTTGCTAACTAGTTATGTGACCTTGGAAAAGTTTAACCCCTCTGAGCTTGAGTTTTCTTACCTGTGAAACATACAAGGAAAGCGGATAGATTAGTTTATTATGCTGGCCATTTATTTCAGCTGGCCATGACCTGCTACTTGCTTTCTTTTCGTGGTTTCAAAACCACAATCCAGTATGTCAGTGTTCTATATGTTCCTAAACGTTCTCAAACCACCTAAGATATAAGTCACCATTATGCTTTCAAAATGTATATATGCTTATAATATGAACGTAGAAATAGAAATACGTTGACTTTTGTGAGGCTCTCTGACATTAACTACAGATTATTAGAAATCTGTAAGTCACTAGAAAGTTATTAAGAAAATATCTGAACTTGGGCATAGGAGCATATGAACTGTGTGAAGAATGTAAACAACCTTTAAATTCAGTTTGATGAGGTATGTTGTGACAAAAGAAAACCTAACATAGTTGTTGTCAGGTGCCATCAAGTAGGTTCCTACTCATAGCAGCCCTACGTACAACAGAACCGTCCTGCATCACCCTTACAATTGTAATCATGTTTGAGCTCTTTGTTGCAGCCACTGCGTCAATCCCTCAATCTCATTGAGGGTCTTCTTCTTTTTCACTGAACCTCTAACCAAGCATGATGTCCCTCTCCAGGGACAGGTCCCTCCTGATAACATGTCCAAAGTACATGAGAAGAAGTCTCGCCGTTCTCACTTCCAAGGAGCACTCTGGCTGTTACTTCTTCCAAGACAGACTTATTGGTTCTTCAGACGGTCCATAGTATCAGTATTCTTCGCCAACACCATAATTCAAAGACATCAATTCTTCTTTGGTCTTCCTTATTCATTGTCCAGCTTTCACATGCATATAAGGCAATTGAAAATATCATGGCTTGAGTCAGGCACACCTTAATCCTCGAAGTGATATCTTTGCTTTTCAACAATTTAAAGAGGTCTTTTGCAACAGATTTGGCCAATGCAATAAGTCTGATTTCTTGACTGCTGCTTCCAAGGGCATTGACTGTGGATCCAAGTGAAATGGAATCCTTGACAAATTCAAGATTTTCTCCATTTTTCATAATGTTGCTTATTAGTCCAGTTGTGAGGATTTTTGTTTTCTTTATGCTAAGTTGTAATCCATACTGAAGGCTGTAGTCTTTGATCTTCATCAGTAAGTGCTTCAAGTCCTCTTCACTTTCAGCAAGCAAGGTTGTGTCATCTGGGTAATGCAGGTTGTTAATGAGTCTCCCTCCAATTCTGAAGCCCCATTCCTCTTCATATAGTCCAGCTTCTGGGATTATTTGCTCAATATAGAGATTAAATAAGTATGGTGAAAGGATACAAGCCTGACAGGCAAATTTCCTCATTTTAAACCAAGCAGTATGACCTTTTTCTGTTTGAACAACTACCTCTTGGCCTGTATACAGGTTCCATATCAGCACAATTTAAGTGTTCCGGAATTCCTATTATTTGCGGTGTTATGCATAATTAGTTATGATCCACACAATCAAATGCCTTTGCATAGTCAATAAAACATAGGTAAACATCTTTCTGGTATTCTCTGCTTTCAGCCAAGATCTATCAGACATCAGCAATAATATCCCTGGTTCCAGGTCCTCTTCTGAATCAGCTTGAATTTCTGGAAGTTCCCTGTTGATGTATTGCTGCAACCGCTTTTAAATGATCTTCAGTAAAATTTTACTTGTGTGTGATATTAATGATATTGTTCGATAATTTCCACATTCTGTTGGATCATCTTTCTTTGAAATGGACGCAAATATGGATCTCTTCCAGTTGGTTTGCCAGGTAGCTGTCTTCTAAATTTCTTGGCATAGAAGGGTGAGTGCTTCCAGTGCTACATCTCTTTGTTGAAACATCTCAATAGGTATTCCATCAATTTCTGGAGACTTGTTTTTCATTGATGCCTTCAGTGCAGCTTGGACTTCTTCCTTCAGTACTATTGGTTCTTGATCATATGCTGCCTCCTGAAATGGTTGAACATTGGCCAATTCTTTTTGGTACAGGGACACTTTGTATTCCCTACATCTTCTTTTGTTGCTTCCTGCATCGTTTAATATTTTCCCTGTAGAAACTTTCAAAATTGCAACTTGAGGCTTGCATTTTTTCTTCAGTTCTTTCAGCTTGAGAAATGCAGAGCGTGTTCTTCCCTTTTGGTTTTCTATCTCTAGGTCCTTGCACATTTCATTATAATATTTTACTTTGTCTTCTCGAGCCACCCTTTGAAATCTTCTGTTCAGCTCTTTTACTTCATCATTTCTTCCATTCGTTTTAGCTACTCTAAGTTCAAGAGCAAGTTTCAGAGGCTCTTCTGACATTCACTTTGGTCTTTTCTTTCTTTCTTGTCTTTTTAAGGACCTTTTGCTTTCTTCATGTATCACATCCTTGTTGTCATCCCCCAACTCGTCTGGTCTTTGGTCATTAGTGTTCAATGTGTCAAATCTATTCTTGAGATGGTCTCCATATTCAGGTGAGATATACTGAAGGTTGTATTTTGGTTCTCATGGACTTGTTTTAATTTTATTCAGCTTCAACTTGACCTTACATATGAGCAATTGATTGTCTGTCCTGCAAGAGGCCCCTGGCCTTGTTCTGACTGATGATATTGAGCTTTTCCATGGTCTCTTTTCAGACATGTATTTGATTGGATTCATGTGTTTTCTATCCAGTGAGATCCAGGTGTATAGTTGCCATTTATGTTGTTGAAAAAAAGTATTTGCAATGAATAAGTTGCTGGTCTTGCAAAATTCTGTCATGGGATCTCTGGCATCATTTCTATCACCAAAGTCATATTTTCCAACTACAGATCCTTCTTTATTTCCAACTTTCCCATTCCAATCACCAGTAATTATCAATAAATCTTGATTGCATGTTTGATCAATTTCAAACTGCAGAAGGTGGTAAAAATCTTCAGTTTCCTCATCTTTGGCATTAGTGATTAGTGTGTACATTTGAATAATTGTCACATTAACTGGTCTTCCTTACAGGTATATAAACATTATCCTATCACTGATAGCATTGTACTTCAGGATAGATCTTGAAATGTTCTTTGTGATGATGAATGCAATGCCTTTCTTCTTCAATTTTTCATTCCCAACATAGTAGGCTATACAATTGTCTGATTCAAAATGGCCAATACCAGTCCACTTCAGCTCACTAATGCCTAGGATATCGATGTTTTTGCATTCTATTTCTTTT
The DNA here is from genome assembly GCA_030035585.1 of Dugong dugon. NCBI lineage: Eukaryota > Metazoa > Chordata > Mammalia > Sirenia > Dugongidae > Dugong > Dugong dugon. The sequence goes on from CM057465.1 coordinate 95,288,486, forward strand.
GTGATGACTTCCAATTTTCTTAGTTTCATGCTTTGTACATTCCCATTCTGATTTTTAATGGATGTTTGCAGCTGTTTCTTCTCATTTTTATTCGTGCCACATCAGCAAATGAAGGTCTCAAAACCTTGACTCCATCCATATCATTAAAGTAGACTCTACTTTGAGGAGGTAGCTCTTCTGCAGCCATCTTTTGAGTGCGTTCCAACTTGAGGGGTTCATCTTCTGGCATTATATGAAATAATGTTCCACTGCTATTCATAGTTAATAAAACATAGTTAATCTTTGTAAACTAGCCTTGGGACATAAGCCTAAACAACATCCCTAACCTCAAAACTTGAAGAGAATATGCGACATTTAGCTAATCTCTAGCCCTGGAGAGAAGACATAACAGTAGTCTTTGATATCACACTGGCCCTTATCATGTAAAGCCAAGGTGAGAATTTCACGTATAAGCCCTAAATTTCTGCTCACTCACTGAGAGAAGTCAGAGACAGAGCATTACCCTCTCAACTCTGACACTCACCCAAGAGTAGGCCCTGCCAGAGGCATAGGCTGAAACTCTGCTGGCCACTGCTGCCCTTGGACCCTAGCTAAGTGGGAACTCAACTGAACTCAAGCCATGGTCAAGCCTTCCTCCCAAGACCTCTTGTAAAATGTAAACACCTAAAGCCTAAATATTTAGACTATAACACTGAACTAACATTGCAAATGTTAATTCTGATTATCCAGTTCTAAATAAATGTTGTGAGGACTTACTTGTGTGTCTTGCCATGACTACTTTGCAAACTAAAACGAGTTTATGCATGTTAAACCTGAGCATCTCTCTATTAATTTCTAAGATTAAAATCTTACAAAACAGTCATGTAGTACAAAGGAAGAAAGGGGCAATTGTTCTCTTCTGCTGCATCCATTTTTGTTCAACAAATATTTCTTGCAGCACCAACTTCTCCATTAGGCAGAGTAGATACAGTGCCCAGGGCCCAAGGTGCTTTTAAGGACCCATGCAAATGCTTTAATTTTAATTTCTTTTAAAATCAGAAGCAAAAAAAAAAAAAAAATGGATATAACAGTAATGAATTCTGTTTGGATTATATTAACCTTTATACCAATGCAGTCATAAATTATACCTTTTAATATTTTTTATGAAGTAAGGAAAAGTGCCTAGGGCCCATGAAAGTCGTAATACTGCTCTGATTCATTGAACTCCTCTTACAAACTATGTACTAGTGATATGGGGTGAAAAAACACACTTAAGGTGCTTGCTCTCGTGGAATTCGTATTTGAACACATAAAGTATGTTATGCTAACTTATTGAGTAAATACTGAATGCATCTTATATATGAATAACTTCTATAGCTAGCATGGCATAATTCTAAAACTAGTTGAGGTTGACTGATTCATAGCAACCCATGGCTGTGACTTTTCAGAAGCAGATCCACAGGCCTTTCTTCCAAGACACCTCTGGGTGGGTTTCAACCTTTCAGTTAGTAGCCCAGCGTTTAACCACTGTGTCAAAGGGCATTCCTAGGAAACTATTGGAGTACCCAGGAACAGTCTGATTTCAAGCCAAAAAGAATTAAAATCCTCCTGAATCTCCTTTTCTGGAAAGGATAAAGTGAGAGGTAGTGATATGGAAAATGTGTACTGGAATCACAGCTGGAATTCTCTAGCTTGGTGGTATTTATATGCCAGATGCAGTGCCTTCCTCCTCATTTTGGCAGCAGGGATCCAGCACCGTGATGGCCGGGGTGCAAAGAATAAAAATAGAATGTCTGCTTTCAGTAGTGTTTTCCATAAGTGGGAAGCACTGGCATTTTCATGCAGAAAGCAACAATTTCTTTTTATGCCCTCTTCAAAGTAGTCACTTCATAAAGAATACAGCTTAATTTTGTATAAGTCAACCAGAAACACAATAGAAATGAAAATTTTATATTCAGACTAGATTTCCTAGAATCTGGCTGGTACCATTAGTCCCTGGGTGGCAAAGGTTGGCAGTGTGGTGCCTCAGAAGAAAGGCCTGGAAGTCTACTTCCAAAAGATCATACAAATTGAAAATTCTATGGAGAACAGTTCTGCTTGGACACACATTGGGATTCCATAGTCAGAACTGACTGGAAGGCAACTGATTTTTGTTGTTGTTGGTAACTGTGTGATCTGTCTATCTGCATTGCATATGCAGATAGGCTGTGCCTCAAGCTTCCAGGCAGCCACAAGACAGCTAGGAATGAGGCACATATACCACTGGCATCAACCATTCCACGGGTGTTACGTTCATCTGTGAGCCAGCTGGACACACCATTCTATGCCACTGGGCAGGCACGCTGTGGTTCAGATCAAATGCTGTGTTCACGTCAACACTGCCTCTGGTTACCACCACTTTGCCCAGGGGGCCCGCACAGCTCCCGAGTCTTCTGCTCTGCCTCTGGACCCTACTGGGCCTTGCTTCGCTGCCTGGAAGATCCTTGCACAAGATCTCCCAAGCCTCTGCCACTGGGCCCTTCTAGGCCTCTGTCAGTGGCTCCTGCCTCACTACCGAGGCCTGTATGGTTCTCTCTCTTGATACCATGCTACCTGGGCCAGTGCTCCCACCACTCTGCCCAGGGGGAAGGTTTGTTGCACCGAGCACGCTCAGGCCTCTGCCCTGAATGAACAAGTTTTACAGCTGCTTAACAGTAGGCAAGCCTCCTGCACGGAAGCATTCTGCCAGCAGCCTCCTGCACAGAGGCACCCTGCTCTCTCTCCGTGGGCCAACTAGCTCACCATCTCTGTCTTCAGTGTTACAGCTCTCTCTTCTAGGTCGAGGAGGTTCTCAGTGCAAAGACCGCTCTCCAGGCTGTTCTTGTAAGGTCCTTATATAAGCCTAGCAAGGTGGCAAAACCAACAAATCTCTCCACAGCTTTGGTGATGGCTTAGGCTGATGGAAGCCACCCTTCAAACAGGATTGGTGGCAAAGCAGAGTTACCTGGATGTCAAGCTATTTCTGCTTTTTAGGTGCAATGCCATCCCCCTGCAACAAAAGACATGTGATTCTTTGAGGTTCTAGAATTATGCAGGGAGCCCTGGATGGTCAGTGGTTAAGCTCTCGCCTACTATCCAGAGGTCAGTGGTTCAAACCTACCAGCTGATCCGCAGGAGAAAGAGGTGGCAGTCTGCTTCCATAAAGATTACAACCCTGGAAACCCTATGGGGAAGTTCTACTCTGTTTTCCGCTTATGGAAAACACTACTGAAAGCAGACATTCTATTTTTATTCTTTGCACCCCGGCCATCACGGTGCTGGATCCCTGCTGCCAAAATGAGGAGGAAGGCACTGCATCTGGCATATAAATACCACCAAGCTAGAGAATTCCAGCTGTGATTCCAGTACACATTTTCCATATCACTACCTCTCACTTTATCCTTTCCAGAAAAGGAGATTCAGGAGGATTTTAATTCTTTTTGGCTTGAAATCAGACTGTTCCTGGGTACTCCAATAGTTTCCTAGGAATGCCCTTTGACACAGTGGTTAAACGCTGGGCTACTAACTGAAAGGTTGAAACCCACCCAGAGGTGTCTTGGAAGAAAGGCCTGTGGATCTGCTTCTGAAAAGTCACAGCCATGAAAAACCCTGTGGAATGCAGGGAAACATGTGGGGTCTCCAAGAGTTGGAGTCGGCTGGACAGCAACCGGCTTTTTGGTGAAATAGCTCAGAACCAGGGCACACGGCCGGCTCTGAGGAGTGTGTCCCTGCAGGCAAGCACTCCAGCCTGAGGAGCTGGGCGCATGGTGCTTTGCACTCCTCATCTCCTTCTTTTGCAGGCCTTTGCCTACCATGTGCACTCTGTTTACTGGTGTCCTTTCTCTGACCCACTCTGTCCATGTGTTGTTGTTGTGTGCCATCGAGTCCATTTCAACTCCTTGCAACCACATGTAACAGAGTAGAACTGTGCCGTAAAATTTCCCAGGCTGTAATCTTTATGGGAGCAGATTGCCAGGTCTTTCTCCCTAGGAGCCACTGGGTAACTTCGAACTGCCAACCTTTCAGTTAGCAGCTGAGCATCACCAAGGCTCCTGCTCATGTGTAAAGTGGGTCAAATCCTTGCCTCCTCTAATGATGCCAGTTAGGAACACTCTGGGGAAGCAAAGAGCTGTGATCACTTCATATTCACACCAAAACCTGGAAGGAAGTTGAGGGATCACCTAGACCAGCTGTTTTCAAACTTTTTAGTTTTCTGTGAAAGCCTATTGGTAAATGAATCATTCGTGGGACCTCAGTACATAAAGCAGTTATCAGTGGGGCTGTTCTGTCTGGGGCAAGTGCAAGGGCTCGCACCACACTGTCTGCTCCGCCTCTTTACTTTCTACCTGGAGCAGCGCTAGGAAACCATGGGGATTGTCCAGTTCCCTAATTTTGCAGATGGAGACAATACTGGTCTAAGATTACACAGTTCATTAGTGACAGGGAAGACTAGAACTCACGTCTCCAGACCCCTCTTTCTAATCCATTCCTGTCCATGATGATGATATCAGTTGGGGAGTGTGACAGGTTGTTGTTATTGTTAGGTGCTGTTGGTTGGTTCTGACTCATAGCGACCTTATGTACAACAGAGTGAAAAACTGTCCAGTCCAGTTCCATCCTCACAATCTTTGTTATGCTTAAGCCCGTTGTTCCAGCCACTGTGTCAGTCCATCTCATTGAGGGTCTTCCTCTTTTTCGACGACTCACTACTTTACCAAGCATGATGTCCTTCTCCAGGGTTTGATCCCTCCTGAAACATGTTCGAAGTATGTGAGACAGAGTTTCACCATGCTTGCTTCTAAGGAGCATTTTGGTCGTACTTCTTCCAAGACAGATTTATTCATTCTTTTGGTAGACCATAGTATATTCAATATTCTTTGCCAACACCATCGTTCAAAGGTGTCAATTCTTCTTCGGTATTCCTTAGTCGTTGTTCAGCTTTTGCATGCATATGAGGCAATTGAAAACACCATGGCTTGGGTCAGGCACACCTTGGTCTTCAAGGTGACATCTTTGCTTGTTAAAACTTTAAAAAGGTCTTTTGCAGCAGATTTGCCTAATGCAATGCGTCCTTTGATTTCTTGACTGCTGCTTCCATGTGTGTTGATTATGGATCCAAGCAAAATGAAATCCCTTACAACTTCAAAATTTTCTCAGTTTATCATGATGCTGCTTATTGGTCCAGTTGTGAGGATTTTTGTTTTCTTTATGTTGAGGTGCAATCCATACTGAAGGCTGTGGTCTTTGATCTTCATCAGTGCTTCAAGTCCTCTTCACTTTCAGCAAGCAAGGTTGTGTCATCTGCATAATGCAGATTGTTAATGAGTCTTCCTCCAATCCTGAAGTCCCATTCTTCTTCATATAGTCCAACTTCTTGGATTATTTGCTCAGCATACAGATTAAATAAGTATGGTGAAAGGATACAACCCTGATCCACACGTTTCCTGACTTTTAACCACGCAGTATCCCCTTGTTCTGTTGGAACAACTTCCTCTTGATCTATGCACAGGTTCCTCATGAGCACAATTAAATGTTCTGAAATTCCCATTCTTCTCAAGGTTATCCATAATTTGTTATGATCCACACAGTCAAATGCAGTCAAATGCCTTCACATAGTCAATAAAACACGGGTAAACATCTTTCTGGTATTCTCTGCTTACAGCCAAGATCCATCTGACATCAGCAATGATATCCCTGGTTCCACATCCTCTTCTGAATCCTTCTTGGCTAGAATTTCTGGCAGTTTCCTGTTGATGTACTGCTGCAACCGATTTTGAATGATGTTCAGCAAAATTTTACTTGCAGATGATATTGTTTAATAATTTCCTCATTCTGTTGGATCACCTTTCTTGGGAATAGACATAAATATGGATCTCTTCCAGTCGGTTGGCCAGGTAGCTGTCTTCCAAATTTCTTGGCATAGAGGAGTGAGCACTTCCAGTGCTGCATCCATTCTTGAAACATCTCAGTTGGTATTTCATCAATTCCTGGAGTCTTGTTTTTCACCTAAAGCCTTCAGTGCAGCTTGCACTTCTTCCTTCAGTACCATTGGTTTCTGATCATATGCTACCTCCTAAAATGGTTGAACATCCACTAATTTTTTTTGGTGTTGTGATTCTGTGTATTCCTTCCATCTTCTTCTGATGCCGCCTGTGTCGTTTAATATTTTCCCTGTAGAAACCTTCGGTTTTGTAACTTGAGGCTTGCATTTTTTATTCAGTTCTTTCAGCTTGAGAAATACAGAGCATGTTGTTCCCTTTTGGTCTTTTGACTCGAGGTCTTTGCATGTGTCATTGTAATTCCGTACTTTGACTTCTCGAGCCACCCTTTGAAATCTTCTGTTCAGCTCTTTGACTTCATTTCTTCCTTTTGCTTTAGCTACTCTACATTCAAGAGCAAGTTTCAGAGTCTCTTCTGTCATCAGTTTTGGTCTTTTCTTTCTTTCCTGTCTTTTTAATGACCTCTTGCTTTCTTCATGTATGATGTCCTTGATGTCATTCCACAACTCGTCTGGTCTTCTGTCATTAGTGTCCAATGCATCAAATCTATTCTTGAGATGGGCTCTAAATTCAGGTGGGCTATACTCAAGGTCATACTTTGGCTCTCATGGACTTGTTCTAATTTTCTTTAGCTTGAACTTGAACTGGCATATGAGCAACTGATGGTCTGTTCTGCATCAGCCCCTGGTCTTGTTCTGACTGATGATATTCAGCTTTTCCATTGTTTTTTTCCAGATATGTAGTCGATTTGATTCCTGTGTATTCTGTCTGGTGAGATCCATGTGTATAGTCACAGTTTATGTTGGTGAAAAAAGGTATTTGCAATGAAGAAGTCATTGGTCTGGCAAAATTCTATCATGGTTCGACATCATTTCTATCACCCAGGCCATGTTTTCCAACTATCGATCCTTCTTCGTTTCCAGCTTTTGAATTCCAATTACCAGTGATTATCAGTACATCCTGACTGTACATTTGATCAATTTCAGACTGCAGAAGTTGGTAAAAATCTTCAGTTTCTTCAACTTTGGCCTTAGTGGTTGGTGCATAAATTTGAATAATAGTCATATTAACTGGTCTTCTTTGCAGGTGATTGGATATTATCCTATCACTAACAGCATTCTATTTCAGGATACATTTTGAAATGTTCTTTTTGATTATGAATGCAACGCCATTCTTCTTCAAGTTGTCATTCCCAGCATAGTAGACCATATGATTGTCCCACTAAAAATGGCCAGTACCAGTCCATTTCAGCTCACTAATGCCTAGGATATGTGTTCCATTTCATTTTTGATGATTTCCAATATTCCTAGATTCATGCTTAGTACATTCCACGTTCTGATTATTAATGGATATTTGCAGCTGTTTCTTCTCATTTTGAGTTGTGCCACATCAGCAAATGAAGGTCCTGAAAGCTTGACTCCATCCATGTCATTAATTTGACTCTGTTTTGAGGAGGTATCTCTTCCCCAGTCATCTTTTGAGTGCCTTCCAACCTTGGGGACTCATCTTCCATTACTGTATGAGACAACGTTCTGCTGCTATTCATAAGGTTTTCACTGGGTAATTCTTTTCAGAAGTAGACCACCAGGTCCTTCTTCCTATTCTGTCTTAGTCTGGAAGCTCAGCTGAAACCTATCTGCCAAAGGTGACCCTGCTGCTATTTGAATACTGGTGGCATAGCTTCCAGCATCACCGCAACATGCAATCCCCCACAGTACGACAAACTGACAGATGGTGACAGGTAGAATAAAGGATTATTCCATTGTACATTGCTTTGGTTAAACAGCAGTTTTACATAGCTGGGAAAGCTGCTATAGTCTCCATTATTACTGAATATTGTATTAATTCAATAAATGTTTATTTAGAAACAACTAAGGGTTAACGTGCTGGGCTGCTAACTGAAAGACTGGAGGTTCAAGTCTACCCAGAGGCACCTTGGAAGAAAGGCCTGATGATCGACCTCAGAAAAAGCATGCATTGAAAACTCTATGGAGCACAGGTCTACTCTGATACACGTAGGGTCTCCATGAGTTGGAATTGACTCCATGGCAACCAGTAAGGTTTAGATATTTTGGAGAATATCAGTATTAATTAAATATTGATCTAACCTCATAGATACTCACATGAAATACAAACAGAACTTTAATGTTAAAGAAGAATGAACAGTCTTTAAATTTACTACTTTAAAGGAATGACCATTTAAAAATAAATAATGCTAATGTAGACACAGGAAATGAAAGAAAAAACATATGCTCACACACACATTAGGAGTAAGGATTAGCAGACTTTCTAGAATCTTACAGTGTGAGCCTAGAACATGAGGATACTTCATAAGAAAATTAGAATTGTGGCCAAATATTTCACCTGCTAGACTAGGTAGAAGATTACATTTACATGCAGCTGAACCCAGTTAGCTGACGGAAGGTCTGAGCTATGAAAATCTAAATGTTAGCACAATCTCATACTCAAACAGCAACACAGTTTCTCGACAAAATTACTTTTCTAACCCAAGAGTGTGTGGCAGGCTGGGTTTTTCTCCCTTCACCTCTGTCCTTCCTCCCTTCCCTCCTTCCCTCTTTCCCTCCCTCTTTTTTCTTCCTTCCTCCCTCCCTCCCTCCCTCCCTTCCCTCAAGTGCCTTTCAAGGCAGAATCTTTAGGAAGGAGGAACTCTGAAGAACCAAAAACCTTCAGGGATGTACAAGTCTGGACATATCTGATATTGCTTTTTCAACATGGGGTCAGGACGAGAGGTATAGAAATAAACTTTAAGGGACATTGGAGTGAGAGACAGCTCACTGGGTGGTGTAAATGGTTTGCGCTTGACTACTAACCTAAAGTTTGGTGGTTCAACTTACCCAGTGATGCCATGGAAGAAAGGCCTGGTGATCTGCTTCAGTAAATATTAGAACCGTTACAACCCTATGGAGGAGTTCTATTCTGTCACACATGGGGTTTCCATGAATTGGAATCAACTCAATGACAATGGGTTTGATTTTTGGTTTGGTTGGAATGAGAGAAGAGAGACTCTGGAATGCACACATGAAGTAAATTCTGCATGGATTAATAAGCGACTCAACGGGGAAAAATAAAGAACAAATTTGCACCGTCCTTTGAATGTCACATGGATTCATGATTGTCCAATAATAAGATTTTCTTTCTGATAATGGACTGCACTTACATGCCTTACCAGATGTTAAGGGCATAACTAAAGAGTTGCTTATGAAAGCTTCAAATAAGTTATAAGGTACACTAAAATGATTTGGGGCAATCCTGGTCAATGAACCAAGAAGAAGGGACAGTGGTCTAGGAAATGACAGAATACCTCCTAAACTTAGTCATGACCGCCGTGAACAAATGTAATGTTTGGGTTGAAAGAATCAGAGAGGTTAGATGTTCTTTAATTCTACCCACCCCTTTAAGTAATGGAAAACCAGTTGCCATAAACTTTATTTTGACTCCGGGCAACCTTGTATGTGCCACAGTAGAAGTGTGCTCCATAGGGTTTTCAATGGCTGATTTTTCAGTAGATCGACAGGTCTTTCTTCTGAGGCACCTTGGGGTGGACTTGAACCTCCAACTTTTCAGTTAGTAGCTGAGCTTCTTAACCGTTTGCACCACCCAGGGACTCTGAGTAATGGAGAAACCCCACTATTTTGACAGAGGAAGAGGGTGAAGTTACTTGCTCAAGAGCAAACAGCTATGTATTAGCAGGACTGGGATTAGAATCTGGGTTTTCTGATGCTTAGACCAATGGTCTTTCCAATGCATAACCACTCAGTTATCCAGTGAGAGGGTTACACCGTCTCCTCTCAGGGATGGTCCTGCACTTGGTTAGCTCACGTCCAGCATCCTTGGCATGAGGCAAATGTGAACCAGGCGCTGGCACTTCATTCCGCTGAGGGAGGCTGTGGAGAATGGATTAAATACTACCAGAGTCCAGCAATAATTTTAAAGAAAATCACCATTCAAATTTGGAGTTCTCTAGGTGACTATGAATATGTCTTGCAGCAGGTTATTGGGTGATAATTTTTTTTCTTGCATGTGCAATGATTCCTCCTAGATTAACTTTACAATCTGGAGAATATTAAATTGTTATTACAGTTTGGCTTCTTCCACTTTATTTTATTTTACTGCCAAGGTTATGGGCTCCATGTTGTCGTTACATTTTATTTCACTTAAAAGCAAGGTCTGTTTTGGTCACTTGTTAGCTTCCGCTAGCTCACTTGTAAACAGGCTTCTTTATCTGGGGCCAAGTCAGAATAGGCTGGGCTACCAGGCAGCTGGCTTTATTTCATATTTTGATAGGATGCAGCTTTCTGCTATTTTAATAGTGATTTGATACTCAGACTATTACTAATAAAATAGTTATATTCCTACAATTATCTTTCCTTGTTATGTTTTCTATATTCCCTAACAACAGTTAGATTGGTGCAATGTCTCTTCATTTTCTTTCCATTAACATTTCAAATGTACTGTCTTCTGGGCAAATTTTTGATTCATTTCTTTGAACACTTTCACCTCATTCATTATAACTATCTTCCTCCAAATGCAATTATTCTATTTTGTAGAAATATTTAATTAATGTAACCACAAAATATCAGTTGTTTTATTGTTTCAAATCGTTAGACTTATTTTTATGGTTTATTTACTCACTTGCTTACTTATTTTTACTGTTTATGCACTTTAGGTCCCTACTTTCTATCCAATCAGTTTATAAAAAACAAACAAACAAACAAAAACTGTTGGCAACAAGTCAATTCTGAGCCATGTTTACCCCATATGTTACAAAGTAAGAACTGAGCTTCATAGGGTTTTCTTGGCTGTTATCTTTACAGAATCAATGCACCAGGTTTTTCTTCTGCAGCGCCTCAGGGTAGATGTGAATTGCTGACCTTTAGGTTAATAGTCAAGCACAAACCATTTGTGTCACCGGTTTAAAAGCAGGGCTCTATTTGGCTCTCCTACTTCTTTGTCACATTCCTTATCAGCGGTAAAAATGTTTGTTAATTTTTTAAAAAAATTTTCTGCCTAGATTAAATCTTGTTCACTCTGAGCCAAGCACTTTCTTCTACATGTAATTTTTATCTCCTTATTGCATTAATATTTTTGATCCCATGTCTTTACTTGTTATAAGCACCTCTCAGTCACATCAATAATAAATCAATCAAGAATTGATTGAGGAGAGAGGGGCAAGATGGCGCTCTAGGCAGAAACACCACGCCGTCCCTCCACAGCAAAGATCCGAAAAACTAAGCCTAACAGAGAATCAACAATCCTGAAACCCTAGAACACCAAATGAAGAGATAAAGAACTCAGCCAAACACCAAACGGAGTGAGAATACTAAAAGAGAACGGAGAGCGAGGAGAGACTCAGGCAGAGATTCCTTACCAGCTAACGCAGCGCGGATCCACCATCTTGGATTCCTATCGGAGACCAGCAAACGGGAGAGCAGCCTTGCAGAGCATCTGGTCGGAGACAGAACGACCGGTAAACTGCGGTGCGCGCTCTCCCACCACCCACCCCTCTCCGCCTCAGCTGGGGATCCCCTGCTTTCCGTGGCCAGGGTCTCTGGGCTGGGGGGTGCTGGTGCTTGGATTCCGCGCGCCTGGGCTGGCGGCTTTCTGGGAGCCGTTTGCTGGCAGCTAGCGAACCTTTCTCTGCCGCCTCCCCCTCCTTTTGCCTGGGTGCCTGGTTCCGAGTGCCGTCTCTGCTCTCTCCTGCGGGGCTGTAGGGCTGCGTGCGGGCGGGTGGCTGTTCCTGGGTCTGGGCTCCCGCGTGGGTGGGATCCCAGGGCCTTTGTTCGTTCGCCCCTCTGCTTTCCGTGGCCGGGGTCCCTGGGCGGGGGGGCGCCGGTGCTTGGGTTCCGCGCGCCCGGGCTGGGGGCTTTCTGGGAGCCGTTTGCTGGCACCTAGCGGACCTTTTTCTGCCGCCTCCCCCTCCTTTTGCCTGGGTGCCTGGGTCCGGGTGCTGTCTCTGCTCTCTCCTGCGGGGCTGTGGAGCTGCGTGCGGGCGTGTGGCTGTTTCTGGGTCTGGGCTCCCGCGTGGGTGGGATCCCGGGGCCTTTGTTCGTTCACCCCTCTGCTTTCCGTGGCCGGGGTCCCTGGGCGGGGGGGCGCCGGTGCTTGGGTTCCGCGCGCCCGGGCTGGGGGCTTTCTGGGAGCCGTTTGCTGGCACCTAGTGGACCTTTCTCTGCCGCCTCCCCCTCCTTTTGCCTGGGTGCCTGGTTCCGAGGGCCGTCTCTGCTCTCTCCTGCGGGGCTGTAGGGCTGCGTTCGGGCATGTGGCTGTTTCCAGGTCTGGGCTCCCGCACGGGTGGGATCCTGGGGCCTTTGTTCGTTGGCCCCTCTGCTTCCCGTGGCCACGGTCACTTAACCCCGAGACTATCGGCTTCTTGGAATTCGCGCCCCTGAGTGGGGGCTCTCTGGGTCCCATTTGTAGGCACTGACTGCTGGTGTTGCCCTTTTTTTTTTTTCTCAATTTTATTTTTCTTCCTTTTTTGATTAGTTTTGTCATATTTTACCTCTTTTTCTCTTTTGTCTTTCTTCATTGCTTAATTTCTTGTCCCTCTATCTCTTCCTTCTCTTTCTGATCCCTGAATACCAGGCGATGTATGCCTCTGTACCTTCTGGCCAGGCTGAGCTGTGAAAATTGAGACCGACTCCCCCAGACCTCATAGCTGCATCAGTGCGATCCCTGGGAACTTTGCAGTTTTTTAACTTTTCTGATTTTCATTTGGTCATTCTTTCCTTTTCTTTCTCTTCCCCCTTCTGGTTTCCTCCATCCCATAGTCTCTCATCTGTACATTCCAACGACAAACTCCCCTAGCATTCTTTTATGTTTGTACGCTTTTTGCTCCTCCTCCTCTCTCCTCTCTCCCATATCCAGCTTAGCTTCACACATAACCATCTTCCCGCTGCACCCTACCTACCTGCACCGTGCACTAGACATCACATCACCAAGCGGTGCAGGCACGCCCTATTGGAACCTGCCCAGCACTGACTACCGACCGTCCTGGTGGCTGCGGTGAGTGCCACAAGCAACCCATCCCAGTGGCTCCTCCTCAACTAGATCTGCCCAGCTGTACCACAAGAACGAAAAAAAAAAAAAAAATCTACAATCAATAAACGAGAGAAATATCTACTGAATGCCCCGAAAACAGCAAACGATATCAAAACATTTACAAAAACAAGACAAGATGGCTCCAATAGGCGTCCAAATTAAAACACCAGATAACTCTCCTGTGGAAGAAAATGCACTAGAAGTACCTGATACGGAACTCAAATCACTAATACTCGGAATTTTCCAAGAACTGAGGCAAAAAGCTGACAAACATGAGGAAAAAATAGACAAATTTATGGAAAATACAGACAAAAAATTGGAAGAATTCAGGAAGATGATGCAAGAACAAAATGCCAAAATAAATTCACAACTCGAAATTATACAAAAACAACAATTAGAAATCCAAAAGATAAACAACAAGATTTCAGAAATGGACGGTGTCATAGAAGGGCTGAGAAGTAGATTTGAAACCATGGAAGACAGGATCAGTGGAACTGAAGACAAACACTTGGATACAACTCTGTTTCAGGAAAACTCAGAAAAAAGAACAAAGAAAAATGAAGAGACCCTGAGAGTTATGTGGGACACAATTAAAAGCAAAAACTTACGAGTGATTGGCATCCCAGAACAGGGGGAGAAAACAGAAAACACAGAGAGGATCATTGACGAACTGCTGACAGAAAACTTTCCCAATATCATGAAAGATGAAAAGCTGGCCATCCAAGAAGCTCAACGAACCCCATATAGAATAGACCCCAAAAGAAAATCACCAAGACATATCATATTCACACTCGCTAAAACTAAAGACAAACAAAGAATCCTGAGAGCAGCTCGGGAAAAACAAGAAGTCACATACAGAGGAGAAACAATAAGACTAAGCTCAGATTATTCAGCAGAAACCATGCAGGCAAGAAGGCAATGGGATGACATATATAAAATCTTGAAAGAAAAAAATTGTCAGCCAAGAATAATATATCCTGCAAAACTCTCATTCAGATTTGATGGTGAAATTAGGTCATTTCCAGATAAACAGAAACTAAAGGAATATGCAAAAGTCAAACCAAACTTACAAGAATTATTAAAGGGAGTTCTTCGATCTGAGGACAAACAGCTTAAGCCCTCAGGCAGGACCTAGGACCTAGGATGCAGGTTCACATGAACCAGATTCCATTCTAGGAACTGAACTACAGACGACTTTCCAAAAACAAAAGATATACAACAGGGAATCAGAGAAATCAATCAAAGGATGACAACAACATCAAAACAATGAAAGAGGGAACAAACGGCATAGGTATAGAACCTTCTAAAGGAGAAGAAGGCAAGGCGATACCAAGTAACGGTAGACTGCTTCAAAATTATAAAGATAAGGGTAAAATTCATGGTAACCACAAAAAAAGTTAACAAACCAACTCATAAAAATAAAGACGAAAAACATAAAGTCTCAACAAAAACAAAACCTACAAAAACAAAAGAAATGAACACAAAATCCACAAACAAAAAGAACTCAGCACAAGAGAGTAAGAAGAACAAAGAAAACTTCAGCATCACAAAAAAAAGCACTACAAAATGACAGCAACAAACTCACATCTATCAATAATTACACTGAACGTAAATGGACTCAATGCACCCATAAAGCGACGGAGAGTGGCAGAATGGATAAGAAAACAGGATCCATCTATTTGCTGTCTACAAGAGACACATCTTAGAAACAAAGATGTGAATTTATTAAAAATCAAAGGTTGGAAAAAAATATATCAAGCTAACAACTATCAAAAAAGAGCAGGAGTGGCAATTCTAATCTCAGATAAAATAGACTTTAAAACAAAATCTACCATAAAAGACAAAGAAGGACACTATATAATGATTAAGGGGATGATCCATCATGAAGACATAACCATAATAAATATCTATGCACCCAATGACAGGGCTCCAAAATACATAAAAAAAACTCTAACAGCACTGAAAAGAGAAATTGACAGTTCCACAATAATAGTAGGAGACTTCAACACACCACTCTCAGTAAAGGACAGAACAACTAAAAAGAAACTTAGCAAAGATACAGAAGACCTAAAGGACACAATCAGCCAACTGGACCTCATAGACATATATAGAACACTCCATCCAACCGCTGCAAAGTACACATTCTTTTCCAATGCACATGGAACGTTCTCCAGAATAGACCACATCTTAGGCCACAGAGCAATCCTCAACAAGATCCAAAATGCTGAGATAATTCACAGAATCTTCTCTGACCACAATGCCATCAAGGTAGAAATTAACACTAGAAAGAGCAAGGAAAAAAAATCAAACACATGGAAACTGAATAATAATCTGCTTACACATCAATGGGTAATAGAAGAAATCAGAGATGGAATTAAAAAATTCCTAGAATCAAATGAAAATGAAAACACATCATACCAAAACCTTTGGGACACAGCAAAGGCAGTCCTCAGAGGACAATTTATAGCAATAGATGCACATATCAAAAAAGAAGAAAGGGACAAAATCAAAACATTAACTACAGAACTCAAACAAATAGAAAGAGAACAACAAAAAAAGCCTACAACCACTGGAAGAAAGGAAATAGTAAAGATCAGAGCAGAAATCAATGAAATAGAGAACAGAAAAACAATAGAAAGAATCAACAAAACCAAAAGTTGGTTCTTTGAAAGAATCAACAAAATCGACAAACCACTGGCCAGACTGACAAAAGAAAAACAGCAGAGGGCACAAATAACCCAAATAAGAAATGAAATGGGGGACATTACAACAGACCCAACTGAAATAAAAAGGATTATAAGAGAATATTATGAAAAACTATATTCCAACAAATTTGAAAACCTAGAGGAAATGGATAAATTTCTAGAAACATACGGCCTACCCAAACTACAACAAAGTGATATTGAAAATCTGAACAGACCCATAACAAGAGAAGAGATTGAAAAGGTAATAAAAAAACTCCCAACCAAAAAAAGCCCTGGCCCAGATGGCTTCACTGGAGAATTCTACAAAACATTTACAGAAGAGCTCGTACCAGTTCTACTCAAGTTATTTCAGAGCATAGAAGAGGAAGCAACACTTCCAAATTCATTCTATGAAGCCAGCATAACGCTGATACCAAAACCAGGCAAAGACATCACAAAAAAAGAAAATTACAGACCAATATCTCTCATGAATATAGATGCAAAAATTCTGAACAAAATTTTAGCCAATAGAATTCAGTATCATATCAAAAAAATAATACACCAAGACCAAGTAGGATTCATACCAGGTATGCAAGGATGGTTTAACATTAGAAAATCCATCAACGTAATCCACCACATAAATAAAAGGAAAGAAAAAAATCACATGATTATCTCAATTGATGCAGAAAAGGCATTTGACAAAGTCCAACACCCATTCCTGATAAAAGCTCTCAATAAAATAGGTATAGAAGGGAAATTTCTCAACATCATAAAGGGCATCTATGCAAAACCAACAGCCAACATCATTCTTAACGGAGAAAGGCTGAAAACATTCCCCCTGAAAACAGGAACAAGACAAGGATGCCCTTTATCACCACTCCTATTTAACATTGTGCTGGAAGTTCTCGCTAGAGCAGTAAGGCAAGAGAAAGAAATAAAGGGCATCCAAATTGGTAATGAAGAAGTTAAACTCTCCCTGTTTGCAGATGATATGATACTATACATAGAAAACCCTAAAGACTCCACGAGAAATTTACTGGAACTAATAGAAAGATTCAGCAGAGTAGCAGGATACAAGATAAACATTCAAAAATCAGTTGGATTCCTATACACCAGTAAAGAGAACGATGAAAAGGAGATCAGGAAATCAATACCATTTTCAATAGCCCCTAAAAAGATAAAATACTTAGGAATAAATCTGACCAGGAATATAAAAGACCTATACAAAGAAAACTACAAAACACTGCTGCATGAAACCCAAAGGGATCTACATAAATGGAAGAACATACCATGCTCATGGATAGGCAGACTCAACATTGTGAAAATGGCAATTCTACCTAAAGCAATTTACAAATACAATGCAATTCCGATACAAATACCAACAACATTCTTCAAAGAGATGGAAAAACTAATTATTAACTTTATATGGAAAGGGAAGAAACCCCGAATAAGTAAAGCACTACTGAAGAAGAAGAATAAAGTTGGAGGACTCACACTACCTGACTTGAGAACCTACTATACAGCTACAGTACTCAAAACAGCCTGGTACTGGTACAACAACAGAGACATTGACCAATGGAACAGAATTGAGAACTCAGATGTAAATCCATCCACCTACGGTCACCTGATTTTTGACAAGGGCCCAAAATACATCAAATGGGGAAAAGACAGTCTTTTTAACAAATGGTGCTGGCAAAACTGGATATCCATTTGTAGAAAAATGAAACAGGACCCATACCTCACACCATATACAAAAACTACTTCAAAATGGATCAAAGACCTGAATATAAGGCCTCAAACTATAAAATTCATAGAAGAAAAAATAGGACCAACACTTCAGGCCTTAATACATGGCATTAACAGGATACAAACCATAAACATCAACACAAAAAACCCAACAGATAAACTAGATAATTGGGATCTTCTAAAAATCAAACATCTATGCTCTTCAAAAGATTTCACCAAAAGAGTTAAAAGAGAACCTACAGACTGGGAAAAAATTTTTGGACAGTACAAGTCAGACAAAGGTCTAATCTCCATAATCTACAAGAAAATCCAACACCTCTACAACAAAAAGACAACCAATCCTATCAAAAAATGGGCAAAGGAAATGAACAGACACTTCACCAAGGAAGACATTCAAATGGCCAACAGACACATGAGGAAATGCTCGCGATCACTAGCCATTAGAGAAATGCAAATTAAAACCACAATGAGATACCATCTCACCCCGGCATTACTGGAACGAATCAAAAACACTGGAAATAACAAATGTTGGAGGGGCTGCGGGGAGACGGGAACTCTTATACACTGCTGGTGGGAATGCAAAATGATACAGCCATTTTGGAAAATGATATGGCGTTTCCTCAGAAAGCTAGAAATAGACGTACCATTCGATCCAGCAATCCCACTCCTAGGAATATATCCTAGAGAAATAAGAGTCATCACTCGAATAGACATATGCACACCTATGTTCATGGCAGCATTATTCACAATAGCAAAACGATGGAAACAACCTCGATGTCCATCAACAGACGAATGGATACACAAACTATGGTACATACACACAATGGAGTACTATGCAATGAGAAAGAACAATGAATCGGTGAACCATCTCATAACATGGAGGAAACTGGAGGACATCATGCTGAGTGAAATAAGTCAATCACAAAAGGACAAATATTGTATGAGACCTCTATTGTAAAAACCCATGAAAAAATTCACATGCAAAATGTAACAATCCTTGTTGGTTACCAGGGATGGGGGGGGGGGAATACTAAATAGGTAATAGGTAAGGGGTAACTTGGGTGAGAGATGAGATAGTACATAGTACAGGGGAAACTAACACAACCTGCACAAGGAAAGGTCATGGAGGCCCTATAGACACATCCAAACCCCCCGAGGGACTGAGTTGTTGGACGGAGGGCTCTGGGGACCATGATCTCGGGGAACATCTAGCTCAATTGGCATGACACTACTTATAAAGATAATGCTCTACATTCTACCTTGGTGAGTAGTGTCTGGGGTCTTAAAAGCCTATGAGCGGCCATCTAAGATACTCCACTGATCTCATCCCTTCGGGAACAAGGGAGAACGAAGAGAACAGGATACAAGGAAAAGATTAGTCCGAAGGACTAATGGTCCACAGCTACCAAGGCCTCCACGGGACTGAGCCCAGTACAGCTGGATGGTGCCCGGCTACCACCAATGACTCCTCTGACCAGGATCACAACAGAGGGTTCTGGGCAGAGCTGGAGTAGGATGTAGAGTATAATTTTAACTCCCAAAAAAAAAAAAAAAAAAAAAAAAAAAGAAGACCAGATATACTGGCCTAAAGAATACTAGAGAAACCTCGAGAGTGTGGCCCCCAGACACCCTTTCAGCTCAGAGGGGAAGTTACCTTCAAGGTTCGATGTTAAGCCTGGGAATGGACACCCCAGTAAAACTAAATGGGACTAACGATGTACAGGAGTCCGGTGACAAGGGCCAGAAGGCAGAGGGAGAGTAGGAAACTGATGATAAGGAACACAAATTGAATAAGGACACTGTCGATGTATTGTGAGATTGTTGACCACTGCTATAGGGCAACATTTGTAGTAACTATTAAATGGGAGGCTGTTTTGTCCTGTAAGCCTTCATCTTGGGCGAGAATGGCAGCACAATTGGAAGAGCATAGTCAATATCACTTAAATGTGTAAGTAAAAAGTTTTGAAATGGTGTTTAAATAAAATAAAAATAAATAAATAAATAAATAAATAAATAAACAAATGAGACTAAAGAGGTACAATAGTCCACTGACAAGGTCCAGAAGACAGAAGGGGACAAGGAAGCCCCCTGGTGATAGGGAATACAAGGTGGAGTAAGGATATTCTTGATGTGCTGTGAGATTGTTAACCATTGTCATAGGGCAACATGTGTAGTAATTGTTAAATGAAAAACTATTTTTTCTGTAAGCCTTCATCTTAAGTGAGAATAACAGCACAGTTGGAAGAGCGTAGTCAATGTCACTGAACTGTGAATGTAGAAATTTTTGAAACGGTGTATCTTTGGCCATCTGTAATTTTCATCAAAAAAAAAGGTTGAGAATTTAGAGGCTTAATACGTTGTGGGGTTGTTAACCAATGTCAAAAAACAACATGTGTACTACTATTTCATGATAAACTATTTGCTCTGTAAGCTTTCACCTGAAGTACAATAAAATATATATTAAAAAAAAAAAAAAAAAAAAAAAAAAAAGAATTGATTGAGAACTTATTTTGTGTTCTAGGATCTATGAGGATACAGAAGAAATATTGGCAGTGGTGAGCCATCATGGATTTTGTGTTTAAGTTTGGAAGAAACGTATGAAACTTACAGAAACACAGAAAATACATAGAAAATAATACCCCCGAAATGAGAAAGTACTAAACTACATGCAAATTTCATGTAAGTGCTGCAGAATTTCAGAGAAGAAGATCAGGTAAGAAGTCATTTGATCAATCACTGGGACCCAAAAAAAGCATAGAATTTAGATGGTGACAAATTGCTACAGATAGACTGACCATGGTAGATTTTTCTCAAAAAGTAAGTATCTGCCCACTAGGGAAAGAAGAAAAGGGAGTTGGGAAGAAAAGGGCAAGAAGAGAGGGGATAGGATTAGACTGATTAGGGCTGATTTATCTAGACTTTTGAATATCTAATTAAGAAATTTCCTGATTATTTTTCAAACTGGGAACACTAAAGTCTCTCAAGGATATGATTTAATCGAGCTAAACAAAGACTTTTTTAAGGAGTTTAGTCTTACCTTGAAGGAACGCTGGTGGCACAACAGTTAAGTGCTTGGCTGTTAACTGAAAGGTTGGCAGTTATAACCCACCCAGCAGCTTTGAGGGAGAAAGACCTGTCGATCTGCTCCAGTAAAAATTACAGCCTAGAAAATCCTATGGGGCAGTTCTACTCTGTCACATGGGGTCACTATGAGTCTGAATCAACTCGACAGCACCTAACAACAACTACTATCTTACACTGAAGGGCAGTGATGATTCACTGGTAGAATTCTTGCCTTGCATGTGGGAGACCTGGGTTTGATTTTCAGCTAATGTACCTCCTGTGCAGCCACCACCAATTTGTCAGTGGAGTTTTGAGTGTTGCTGTGATGGAGAACAGGATTGAGAGAGGCTTCCATACTAAGACTGATCTGCAACCAATCACTGGGATGGTGCAGGATAGGGCAATTTTGTTCATTTGTATATGGAGTCGTCCTGAGTTGGGGCTGACTTGACAGAAACTAACAACAACAATCTTGCATTAGCAGTCATGACGTATTGGAATAGAATAGGCTAGAGCTGGGAAGTTAGCTGGGAGGTGGGGTGAGTAATGCAGATTGTTTCCATGAGGGCCTTGCTTAGAAAACTCCAGTGCTGCTATTAATACTTCTTTTTCCAAAAGCTTTTTCAAAGTTCAGACTTTTATTATTCTGTTACCCCAATTTATGGCCTAAATGCTTGATTCACAGTGCCTATTTTCTGAGTTCCTATTGTTTTAATGTTTTTTACTTCTTTCCCCATTGCTCTATTCAGAATGCCACTTATAAAAAATCTCTTTTCTTAACTCAGAAGCAATTCTTTTTCTTTAGGTTTTAATAGCTTAAACCTTGATTCCTTTTTCTTCTTGTAGCTTGATGAATATAAACTATTACAAAGATGACTAATTAAACTATGTATTTCCTATACTCTTCCAAAATATTTTGAAAAGACTTCATGATGAAAGTTGCTATAAATTAGAAAGAAAGAGCTTTGGGCCTACTAGCACACAACATGCACGTTAATACTTACCACAGATTTGTTTTAAAGGGAGTATGCTGAATTTGGGAGTCCCTGGGTGGCACAAACGATTAATGTGCTCAACTGTTAACCAAAAGGTTAGAGGTTTGAGTCCACCCAGAGGTGCCTTGGAAGGAAGGCCTGGAGATCTACTTCCAAAAAATTAGCCATTGAAAACCCCATGAAGCACTGTTCTACATTGACATACATGAAATCACCATGAGTCTGACTCAACTCAAGGGCACCTTTTTTTTTAATGCTGAATTTGGTGTTGAAAACCTCTCTATTCTTTTACTATGCAATATCCAAAACATATTCCCAATAAAAAGCAATTTACATGGGTTTATATTGATGATTGTCTTGTTAGAATAGATTGCTATGCCGTTGCTTTAGAAAGCTCAAGTTAGTGAAAGGGAAAACTAACAACAATGGTTTTGAGTGAACATCTTGTTTAGAGCAAGTCTTTTTAGTAACACACAAAAGGAACATTTCCAGTGAAAGCACAGGCAAAAAGGTATTTAACTCTTATTGACAGTAATTGGGAGTGATGCATCAATTCTCCCAGTAGAAAGATGTATTCCACAAGGAACGTCATTCACGTGCCAGCATCTTGCCTTTATTTATTTATTTTTGTTTGGGGAGGCTGTACAGCGTTCTCACAAGGTCAGGGCTTTTATTCTTTCTGCCTCCCTTGGTGATAGTGTGGACACTTACATCCATTCCTCACCTTTGTGTTTGTGATTTCTGACTTAGAACCAACAGCTAAGGTGAAAAACCTGAGAATTTTGAATGTTTATGACACAGACGGCCTAGGGAAAAATCGAAGTAAAGTAATCTGAGCTCAGTGTCTTTCTCTCCTCCAGCTCTCATGCCTGTCTTTCCTTTTGATCATAAACCTTTCATTTTCTCCACCTCCTCAGTACCTCTGGAGGGTTGATTTATAAGGAGCTGTTTGGGCTTACCTGACCATCATTAAAATAGATCCATTCCGTGGTTAATATCTTGACCTACCATAAATTTTAGCTAAAATGTGAAGTAATTTTAAAGAGACAACATGGTTGCATTTATTAATCATTTGAACTAATAAATCCCCCCCCCCCATATTTTGGGGGGAAACCTACTGCTTTGTAGTGAACACTATCCTATGAGGGAGAACAATAAGAAGAGTATCAGAAAGCCAACCAAATAAATGAAAATGTAAGTGACCTGCACCCAAACTAAGGTCCCTGGGTGACGCAAACTATTTGCTCTCGGCTCCTAACCTAAAGGTTGCCAGTTCGAATCCACCTGAATGTACCTCAGAAGAAAGACCTGGCTATCTGTTTCTGTAAAGATTAAGCCAAGAAAACGCTGTGGAGTTGAGTCCTACTCTGTAACACATGGGATCACCATGAGTTGGAATCAACTTGAGGACAATGGGTTATCCTCAAGATAAAAATATCTCCCCACATTCAAACTCTCTCTCAAACTGTCAAACTAACTGGGGACTCACTGCTCCTGAAACAACTCATCTTTGCTGGTTTGTATTCAGAACTCTCCTCCCCCTTTCCCCAAGTACATTTGTTTACGATCTTCCTAGCAAGCTCAGGGAGTGGCTGGCAGACCAGGGCCACCACTAAACCATTTGTGGGACTTAGAAAAGGCATCCCTTCTTCCAGGGGGCAGAATGCCAGAACAGACGGGAGGCATGGCTTAAATTTTTATGCCCACTTCTCCCAGATTCTGACACCCAGCTACCTTTAGGCAAACAGTCACATTTACTACTACCTGGGGTCTGTTAGAAATGCATAGTCTTAGGCCCTATCACCCCAGAATCTGTATTTTTACTTCAGCCTTAGGGCATTTATATGCACATTAAAACAGAATTGCTGCTCAAATCCAGTGATTCTTAAACTTTTTTTGTTGTTCTCAGGACTACTCTACACTCTGAAGAATTATGTAACATTTCAGGAGTTGTTGCTCATGTGGTTTATATTTATCTATATATTGACCATATTAAAAATGTGAACTGCAAAACTGATATTTATTATATTACTTAAAAATAAGAATATTAAACTCATTGTGTGTTCATAAGAACAAATTTTTTTACAAAAAATAACTATATATTCCAAACATTATCAAGAAAAATGGCATTAATTTACATTTTTGCAAATTTCTTTAATGTCTGACTTAATAAAAGACAGCTGGATTTTCATATCTGCTTCTGCATTCAGTCTGTTACAATAGCATCTGTCATGTAGCTCTGGAGTACCCCACAGTACATTTATGAGAGAATGAGGGTGGAAAAGGACCAAAACAAGTCTTAGGATAATTATAAACATAGTTTTGACCTCGCAGACCTTCTGAAAGGGTCTTGGGAATCTCCCAGGGGTCCCTGGACTAACCATGGAGAACTTCCACTCCAGTCTAAATGCCCGTATTTATGGACTGTTTGGTCTTGTTAAGCAAGTGACCAAACCTCCCATTTTCTTTATGTGTAGCAATAGATTCAATGAGAGATTGCACTTGTATGAGTCCCACCTCTGTTCCAGCCACTTTCACTTCCATTACAGGGTGAGGTAGATGAGGACACGAGACTCAGCAAATTTAAAAGACCTGTCCAACTTAACAGTTAGCTGTAATTTTAACAGAGATCTTTTGAATATAAGTCCAACATCCAGAGTTGTAAGGATTATTTATAAACTGTAAATTGATAAAGTGCTATAAAGTAGCTGCAGAGTATTACTATTCATATTGTCTTTAAAATTTCTACTGGTGGAGGTGGGGCCAAGATGGTGGAGTAGTCAGACACTTCCTATGTCCCTCTTACAACAAAGACCCCAAAAAACAAGTGAATCGATTGTGTATGACTACCTAGGAGCCCGGAACATCAAAGGCAAAGTTGAGGAATCGGACTGAGTGGTGGGGGAAGGGAAAGATGATTCCGAATCAGCGAGGAGTTGCTAGACCTGACCCGATGGGAGCCGCAGCCCTTCAGCCTGGATCAGCTCAGGGTGTGCAGTGAGGCAGGCAAGCAGCGGCACTTGGGAGGCATTTCCCATTTTGGGAGAGACCAAGTGGCAGAGAGTCTACTCTGCCATCCAGAACCAGTGAAAAGCAGCACTTAAGCAGCTAAAGATAAGTACTTGCATGTGGCCTACTGCAGGGATTTAAAAAAAAAAAAAAAAGAACTCCATTTGGGAAAAACCTCTCTCCAATTTACTTGGAGAGGGAACAAATTAACAAACAGGAAAAAATAAGCTGCCAGCTCCCCTAAGCCAGGACCTCAGGGCAGGCATGGCTCCTTTGCCTAGGCACAGGCATAAGGGGTCTGCAGACTTTGAATGCCTTTCATCCCTGCATAGACTTGTGTGGGCCCATTTCAACAATGTAAGCCCTCACTACCACAGTACAACAGGATATATACCTGAAGATTAACTTGAACTGTTTCAGCTGTGAAGTGGCAGGTTTGTGACATTTGACACTGCTCTGCCCATTAAGCAGGCTCCTCACCTGCCCACATCAGGGACTTGAGGACTGGTGGCTCCACCCACGCCACCTAGCCACCTGCTACAGGGGTCCAAGAATAAGTGGTGCCCCCCAGTCCATACAGCCAACAGTGTAGGGTGCTCATAGTCCAGCTGCAAAACTCACCTACTTACTTCCTTTAGGGAACAGGGACACTCTTTCCTTTCAGACACTCAGGGGCAGCTGTCAGCCCCTGCCTTGCTCAGCACAGGACCCCCTACTGCAGCCAGATACCTGTGCCTACACCAATCACCTATGCCTCTCTAGGACTGTAGGTGAGAGCCTGCACCACACACTTGATGACTGACTACCTGGACACCTGAGCTGAATCTATACAAGAAAACTTAATGGACTCCTGGAGTCACATACTTAGTAAGAGATCTAACTACCTAGTGACAGGATGTTATAGCTTGAAAGATGCCAATAATTAAACTAGCACACATGAGCAGCCTATCTGGGCATATCAAAACAAAACAAAACAAGAAGGTAGGATACAGTAAACAAACATAAAATAAAAAAATTATGATAACTTATTGATGGCTCAGAGACAACAGTCAATATCAAATCACATAAAGAGGCAGATCATGATGGCTTCAGCATGCTCCCAAAATAAAGAATTAATAAAGTTTCTGGAGGAAGAGAATTTCTTGGAATTACCAGAGGCAGAATGCAAAAGATTAATATACAGAACTCCTCAATAAATTAGGAATGAAATCTGTCAAAACCAGACACATCCAAAGAACCCATAGACAAATCAGTAGCAGAACTTAAAAAAGGTTATTCAAAAGCATAATGACAAATTTAATAGGCTACAAAAATCCATAGAGAGACAGTAATCAGAAATCCAGAAGATTAACAATAAAATTTCAGAATTAGACAACTCAATAGAAGGTCATCAGAGCAGAATTGAGACAATGGAAGTCAGAATTAGTGAGATTGAAGATAAAGCACTTGACACCAACTTATCTGAGGAGAAATCATATAAAAGAATTTTTTAAAAATGAAGAAACTCTTAAGAGTTATGTGGGACCCTATCAAGAGAAATAACCTATGAGTGATTGGAGTACCAGAACAGGCGAGGATAACAGAAAATACAGAGAAAATTGTTGAAGATTTGCTGACAGAAAACTTCCCTGATATCATGAAAGAGGAGAAGATATCTATCCAAGATGCTCACTGAACCCTACATAAGATAGAACCCAAAAGAAAGTCACCAAGACATATTACAATCAAACTTGCCAAAGCCAAAGCTAAAGAGAGAATTTTAAAAGTGACTAGGGAGAAATGAAAAGTCATCTACAAAGGAGAGTCAGTTAGAATAAGCTGGGACTACCCAGCAGAAACCATGCAGGAAAGAAGGCAATGGGATGACATATATAAAGCTTTGAAGGAAAATAACTGCCAGCCAAGAATTATATATCCAGCAAAACTGTCTCTCAAATCTGATGGATAAATTAGGGCATTTCCAGATAAACAGAAGTTTAGGGGATTTGCAAAAACCAAACCAAAATTACAAGAACTACTAAAGGGAGTCCTCCAGTTAGAAAATTTCTACTGGCTGTTGTTAGTTGCCAGCGAGTGGGCAACCTTACATTTAACAGAATATTTTGTCCTGTCCTGTGCCATCTTCATGATCATTGCCTACTTAAAAATCAGACTCAACTGTGAGCCACTGAGCAGAGGGAAAGGTGAAGAAATGCAAAGACTCTCACAGAAAATAATTCACTTCTCTGATTCCCTGGAGGTGCAGGATTCCCTGAGAGGGTCTGGAGAGAGAACAAAGCTAGCCTCTACACTTAGTTTAGCTCTGTAGGGTAGACTGGACTTGACCACATTTTGGCAGCTGGCAAGAGCAAAGTGCAATAGAAAATTGACATTGGTCATGGAACCTTTCAGTTTTAGGAAAATTGAGGAAAGTAGGACATTGTTCGTTTGAAGCAAGATTATTCAGTTTATTATTCCAAAGCCAACTCTGGAATAGAGACCCAATGGAGGGAAAAATGGTAGCCAAGGTGAGGGTATTTGTCGTTTGGGGGAGGTTCTGAAATGGAAGCACAGTGTAATTAAGAGCTGTGGGCTGAGTGCAAATTGAACTTGACTGCGGCTTGTTTATCATCCCTTCTCTTGTGGGGGCTGACTTTCTCGGTTATAGTTTATGCTTATTAACTCCAATGATTGCCTTTGACCGAAAAGCTTGCCATCTCCTTTCACTTTCAGTAAGCCTATTTTACCAAAATGTAAGTTAACTCACCCAATCTCTTGGTGCAATGGATAGTTATACCAAAAGGAGTGATTGAGATAGTATTTTTGGATATGTCAAGTTAGATGGGCATTCTCAAAGACATATATTAGGAGATACAGAAATCATTTATAAATTGTCAGATTTTATATCGACGTTGTATGTCTAAAAAAAAAAAAAAAAAAAAACACCCAACAGAAGACTTTCTTTCAATGTTTTATGTTTTATACCCAGACTATACTGTGATGAATATTATGCCTTCAGGGCAACTACAAATCAGGTTTACAGTTACTGACATATGCAAACATGTGATGTCACCAGTGCTATTGTCAGCGTTTGTGGTATCTTAACAACAATTTACCTCTCATACGCACATACTGTTTATATCACGAGGTCTCCTAAAAAGCGGGGCAGCTGTTAGAGTCATAAAAGATAAATATATCTTGAAATGACTATTGTTTTGAGTCCCTGAATCATTTCAAAAGACATTTCCAAAGCAAATATATGATGTCACTCTATGTACTTTCAATAATACATCAGCAAGGTAAGCTGTGTGATTTCCCAGGATCATAGCAAGTCTGCAGATAGACCATCACTGGCAAACAATATTGTAAATGAGATCCATATAGTCCATGTCCTATAAAAGAGGAAATTAACCAGTGTTTTCAGTTAAAGCAATGTTCATTTCTTCAGGAAACGTACCTTATTGTATTTTACTGAAGATTTTATTATTGCAAACTTCCTGCACATAAAATGCACGAGTAAAAATTCTTTTGGTATACTAGCAGCTTGCATTACACAAAACCAATAAAAAATAGGTTAAAAATTAAACATTTATGACCCAAAGAACTGCTGAACAGACTATGCTGAGAAGAATATCTGTAACCATAAAGCCCAGACTCTTGAAATCTGAATTTGCCTGTTGTGCTCACTTAATTACTGTGCAGAGTAACTTGTTGGGTCCTAATAGGGCAATGACTGGATTGTAGAAAATATTATTCCCTCAGGGATTTTCCTGTGCAAATTCTAGAGGGGAATATTCTCTTTCCTATACCCAAGTGTGATTTCCATTACTATTAAATGGAGTTATGTACACTATGCAATGGTAAAATAGACCCCTGAGTAGGGAGATAAAATAATAGTACCCATCCCCTATATCACGTCAGCAGTATTATTTAACTTCTAATTGATTAACCTGTGAAAGAAGAATAAAACTGATTTTTACTCAGTTAAGTAAATAGTGCAGTTTATAAATACATTCATTAATAGGAGTGTAGATTTATAATTTGATAGTAAACTAGGGCTCCTTATACCCCAATACCCATCCTAACCATGCAGGTTGCCAGTATCTAGAGTTAGAAACTACATCTTGGTCATTTTTGTATCCTCAACAGTATTTAGCACAGTAAGAGACAGAGTCTCCATAAATTCTGACTAAAATTAGCTGGGCAAAAAAATACATGTTTTTGCTTGATTCTATTAGCAGTGTATTTATTATTTTACCTCTGAGTAGCAAATTTATGATATTCCAGATTTGAAACTGCCAAATTTATTAAAATTCTTATGAGAGAAAATATAAGTTGCCCAAGTATGAATTTCCAGACGGTTGCATTTAGTGGATCACTGGTCTCAATAGGGAAAAAGGAACTGTGACCATGTTGTTGAAGAATAAAGAATAAACCAGAAAAGCTGGTTTTAGTTCAGGTCTGCCAGTCAACATTTATGATATCTTGAGTTCTTTTTATCATAATTCATTATTAGTCATCTTGGGATGAAAATATTTATCTCAGAGGATATCATGAAGATGAAATAAGAGGTGTAAACATATTTTCAAGAGTCCAGTGTAGACCACGTGTGTTGGTAACTTAATTATTATTTGTGTGAAGACTTATTTTCATGTTGATGATTGAGTTACATGAAATGCATTTGATGTAACAAATCTTACCCAGAGGTTGGAGATGAGAGTCAAATTATTCTCCTAGATTTGTTTCCAGAAATAAACAGAAGTTTGCAAATATTAATACACTAAATAATAACATGCCACATCAGTGCAGTAATGCAGTGTAGTGTGAGTGACTGAATCTCTGGTATAAAGATAATGAAGATTATGATGAAATGGTACAGGGTAAATTATTGAAATCATACATAGAGATGTCTACAGCACATTAGTAAATGCTTATACATATATTCTCTCAATCATAAAAATGACATTGAATTGTGCAAATATTGTTTAGAGTTTTGTTTTGTCACATTACCATTAATCGAAAAGTGACAGCCTAATAACGGCATTTGATATAGTAATTCTTTTTTCTTTTTACTTTGTAATTTTTTGGTTTTCTTTTTTTTTTTACTTATGAAAATATAGATAGCACCACATTTGCCAATTCAACATTTCTCACATATGTAATTCAGTGAGGTCAATCATTTTGTGCAACCATCACCAATGTCCTTTGCCAAATTTTCCGTCTCCATAAACAAAAGCTCAGTGCTTCCTAAACAATAATTTCTCACACTTCCCTTCCCTCCAGCTCCTGGTAACCACTATTAAACTCTGATCTCTATATGTTTACCTATTCTAGTTACTTCACATTAGTGAGATCATACAATATTTGTCCTTCTGTGACTGACTTATTTCACTCAGCATAATGTTTTCAAGGTTCATTCTGCTGTGGCATATATCAGTACTTCATTTCTCTTTATGGCAGAGTAATATTTCACTGTATGTATGTTCCACATTTTGTTTACTCATTCATCTGTTGATGGATATTTGGGTGTTTCCACCCCCAAGAGACTTGAAGGTAGTGATGGGAACAGACACATGTACACCAATGTTCACTGGTATAGTAATTCTTCATTAACCAGAGTACCTAGCTGATATGATCAGCTTAGTTCCCTGTATTGCTACGTAACAGAGAAGTGCCTTTTCAGAAAAGTTCCAGATGAACTGCAGGCTGGAATAATTTAGCATCAACTACAGCTAACATCAGAATCAACTCGACAGCAATGGTTATAGCTAACATTGAGATCTGGTGGCACAGTGGTTAAGAGCTACAGTGAGCTATGCCTGCTAACCAAGAGGCTGGCAGTTCTAATCCACCAGCCGCTCCTCTGAAACCCAATGAAGCAGTTCTACTCTGTCCTAAAGGGTTGCTATGAGTCGGAATCGACTCGTTAGCAGTTTGTTTTATTTTATTTATTTTTTTTAAAAGCCAACATGTTAGGACGGCTGAGCAGTCTAAGGCGCTGACAAAGTTAGCTTTCCAAGAAGCCTGGGTGGAACAGTGGTTAAGCGCTCGGCTGCTAATGGAATGGTTGGCAGTTTGAACTCACCAGCTGCTCCATGGGAGAAAGACATGGCAATCTGCGTCCATAAAGATTTACAGCCTAGGAAACCCTATGCAGTAGTTCTACTCTGTCCTGTAGGGTCACTATGAGTCAGAAGTGATTTGACTGCGGTGGGTTTAACTATAGCCAATTTAAGTTTGGTCTTATCAACATCTTAATGAAATTCAAGGAAAGCACAAAAAAATTGAGAGGGGACAGCAGCTGCAGTCAGCTTTCCATAAAGGACATTTATCTCTCAGGTATAATGTCTTTTAATCTCTTGTTATTACAGAACTAAACAAAATATAATAATTACTAGCATTAATATACAGATATCATTTTCTTATTCCATACTTATGCAGAAATTGCTTACCATAATATATACTATTTTGGAATCTTTCCCATTGCCGTTGAGTCGATAGTGACCCTATAGAGCAGAGTAGAACCGCCCCCTAGGGTTTCCAAGGAGCAGCTAGTAGATTCAAACTGCTGAATTTTTGGTTAGCAGACGAACTCTTAATTACGCCACCAGGGCTCCTTCCCTTTGTAAAAATCAACTGGATCAGCCACGTGACAAACCAATCCATTCTGTAAGATCCACCCACCCCACTGCCATCCAGTCGATTCTGACTCATAGTGACCCCATAGTGTTTCCAAGGCTGTAAATCTCTACGGAAGCTGATTGCCACAAATTTCTCCCGCAGAGCCACTGGTGGTTTTGCACCGCTGGCCTTTTGGTTAGCAGTTGATCGCTTTAATCACTGCCCACCAGGGCTCCTTTCTGTAGGTTAGTGCTACTCTAAGTATGTTCCTTGGACCAGCCACATTGGGACAACCTGGAACTTGTTAGCAATGCAGCTCCTGGGCCCCCTCCCAGGTCTACTAGTTCAGAGTTGTTTCATAAGTCCTCCAGGTTATTCTGCTGTACCATCAAATATGAGATATTTATTTGAGGTGACAGAAATAGCCAGCCCTTCTCCCTCCACTGCATTCTTTCTTAGTTCACAGTACAGCACCTTTTTCTTTAAGTGCCAAAAAAATGGAGGTGTGAAGGTAGGGAATGAGAGAGGTGAAGTCTTTTAAAACCCAAGTCCCCTGAAAATGAATTTTGTTTTTTCTTAGATCAGAGATTTTTCAGCATGCATCAGAATCATCTGGGGTCTTATTAAGACACAGACTGCTGGGCCTCACCCCAGACTTCCTAATTCAGGAGGCTTGGGGGAGGCCCAATAATTGCACGTCTAACAAGGTCCCAGGGAACTCACTTCGAGAACCACTGCGTTGGAGAAAGAAATCCTGGTAGTGTAGTGGTTAAGAGCTATGGCTGCTAACCAAAAGGTCTGTAATTCAAATTCACCAGGCGCTCCTGGGAAAACCTATGGGGCAGGTTCTACTCTGTCCTATATGGTCGCTATGAGTTGGAATAGAGTTGATGGCAGCAGGTTTGGTTTTTGTTTTTTGTTTTTTTGCCTTGGAAAAACTCTCAACTCATTGCTCCTTACTTTAGAATTGGGGGAGCACACTTTAATCAATAAACACAATATGTACTAAATAACACATTTTATTTTAATAATATTGCCATGTTGGGGAAAATGACAGGTGGGAAAAGAGCGGGAGTTTGAGAGGTGGAAACGGGGAACAAAATAGAGCTAAAGAGGAAAAAAAAAAGGACCTATGGAGACACAGAGAGTTATGGTAAGGAACGAGTCCCCTGAAAGAAGATAGTTTAGAAAAATAAATAAACCTTCTGAAACTTTAGAGAAGTATAGGCTTTGAATTTGACATTGGTGGATAGGTGGGAGCAGTTCATTAGGAAATGTCTTCATAAGAGCATATTCACCTCGTATCTTCTGCCCTTTGAAATGTTGATTGGTTTATTAACCTTTGCTCACAGATCAGCCATGCTAGTTATTAAACTGTTGAAAGTAAAATATCTGGACATTACCAGAAATTCTACTCTTTGATATAATAAATAATATATATTTTTATATGCACTACATTTTTCTATAAGCTCTCGCAATAAAAGTGATTTAACGCAGCTGTCTAAACTTTTGTTTTAATATATTGATTTGCTTTCATCAGGTCTTTAAATTCACATAGATTTTTAATCTAACAGAAAGGAGATTTGAGTGACCATATTTTCAATAAAATCCATTTTTTGAATATCAAAAAACAAACAAACAAACAAAAAACCCATTGCCACCTAGTGGATTCTGACTCATAGTAATCCTACAGGCCTGAGGAGAACTAACTGCCTCATCGAGTTTCCAAGGAGCAGCTGGTGGATTTGAATTGCTGACCTTTCTGGTTAGCAGCCAAGCTCTTAACCACTGTGCCACCAGGGCTCCATTGATATATAATGAATATACATAGCTAGTGTTAATTTTATTGGCCATTTAAAAACAGTCTTCAAAAAATGGCTCATTATTGACCCTGTACATTTCAGTTGCTCTCCGTGACTTCAATTACTTTGTAACATTTTTTAATAGATGGGTTAAATCAATTACTGTATTGGGTAAAGTTGTAGAAAATGCATATTTGTATCATGAACAATGGAACAGACACTTTGTATACTCTATGTTTCCATATCAGTATCAAAGGCTGAGTCTATATGCTAAATTAGAATGTCAAAAGAAAAGAATTATCAGGATAAGGAAGGCTATACTTACAGGTCACTAACAGGAATGTATAATGTAATGAAAACAAACACTTGAACTACTTAAGCAAATACATGATTTTCAAAGCAAAATGCTTTCACCTGAAATATACAGAGACTTTTATCTTTTTTTGTTTATTTGTTATTTAAACATCATTGTAACTTCATCAGTCTCTTGCTGGTGTAGCTGAATCTTGCGGACATCTGTAGCAGTGGTGGTAAGTCTGCGTGCCGTGGAACTGGGCTATGGGGATTCCAAGTCCAGGCACACGACTCACTAACTTTGCCACCTGGGATGGGTTGTTTAGGCTCCATTTTCTGGAATGTGGATCAGAAAAGTAAGTATTTACCTCCTGTTGATATTGTGAGGATAAAATAATACAGATACAGGCTAGAATACTGTTTTGTATGAAATAAACACTGGCTCCATTGGCATTAGTAATGAGGGGAATGATAACAATGGTGATGTATCATTTGGGCTACAATGTACTTTTAGAAATCATGTAGTACATACTTGGCTTTAGGTCATAGCAAAACTGAGATAGTAGAAAAGGTCATCTCTGCAAAGACTAGTGGAAAGAGTAA
The DNA here is from genome assembly GCA_030035585.1 of Dugong dugon. Classification (NCBI taxonomy): domain Eukaryota; kingdom Metazoa; phylum Chordata; class Mammalia; order Sirenia; family Dugongidae; genus Dugong; species Dugong dugon. The sequence goes on from CM057465.1 coordinate 95,322,337, forward strand.
TGAAAGATCAGAATTTTGAGATCTCATTCTAGCTGTGGGATATTGTGCCTGTTGCTGTTGTTAGGTGCTCTCGAGTTGGTTCCGACTCATACTGACCCAATGTACAACAAACGAAACACTGCCCAGTCCTGTGCCATCCTCACAATGGTTGTTATGTTTGAGCTCATTGTTGCAGACACTGTGTCAATCCATCTCATTAAAGGTCTTCCTCTTTTTCACTGACCCTCTACAGTACCAAGCATGATGTCCTTTCCAGGGACTGGTCTCTCCTGATAACATGTCCAAAGTACATGGGATGAAGTCTTGCCATCCTCACTTCCAAGGAGCACTCTGAGTGTACTTCTTCCAAGATAGACTTGTTCGTTCTTTTGGCAGTCCATGGTATATTCAATATTCTTTGCCAACATCGTAATTTAAAGGCATCAATTCTTCTTCTGCCTTCCTTATTCATTGTCCAGCTTTCTCATTCATATGAGGCAATTGAAAATACCATGGCGTGGGTTAGGTGTGCCTTAGTCCTCAAAGTGACATCTTTGCTTTCCAACACTTTAAAGAGGCCTTTTGCAGCAGATTTGCCCAATGCAATACGTTGTTTCATTTCTTGACTGCTGCTTCCATGGGTGTGGAGATTTTGTGCCTAGTATTGTGGATTACATTTAGTTTACTACAAGCATTTGCCATCAAGTTGATTCCAACTCATGGCAACCCCATGTGAGTCAGAGTAGAACTGTGCTCCATAGGGTTTTCAAGGGCTAATTTTTTGGCAGTGGATCAGCAGGCTTTTCTTCTGAGGTGCCTCAGGGTGAACTCAAACTACCAACCTTTCAGTTAGTGGCTGAGCATTAACCATTTGCACCACTCAGAGACTTTACACTTAGTGAGGGAGACTATTTTAGCAGAGAGCTGAGTGTGGGGATTTAGCTGATGTCTTAGTCATCTAGTGCTGCTTTAACAGAAGTATCACAAGCGGATGGCTTTAATAAAGAGAAATTCATTTATCCACAGTAAAGTAGGCTCAACATCCAAATTCAGGGCATCAGCTCCAGGGGAAGGTTTTCTCTCTCTGTGGGCCTTCTCAGCAATCTTCCCTTGGACTAGGAGCTTCTCTGCGCAGGGACGCTGGGCACAAAGGACACAATCTGCTTCCAGTACTGCTTTCTTGGTGGTAGGAGGTCCCCCATTCCCTCTGCTGGCTTCTCTCTTTTATATCTCAAGAGATTGCCTCAGGACCCAATCCCATCTTGTAGATTGAGTCCTGCCTTACTAACACAACTGCCGCCCTCCCTCCCTCATTAGTATCATAGACGCAGGATTTACAACACATGGAAAAAGCACACAATACTGAGAATCATGGCCCAGCCAAATTGATACACACGGTTGTTTTTTTTTTTTTTTGGTGGGAGGGCATAATTCAATCCATGACACATGAGAACCCCAGCTTTGTAATTTATACTAGCCAATGACCTTGGAACATTATCCATCTGCTCCTCAGTTCCCTCATTCAACAAATGACTATTGCTTTAAATGACCTCAAAATCTCTCCCAGCTCTAAAATATATTTTTAAAACACTATTCAGTCAAACAGTGATACCAACTGAGTTTATAGCCTTTTAATCTTTCATCAATATAAATTGGAGCATGTCATGGGGAAAAAAAAAAAAAAAACTCTACTAACTAAACAGTTATCCAAAATAAAATTGTTTTCCAGTATCTTAGCTTTTTAGAAGAAGCAACATATGCCAAAATAAAAAGAGTAGTACACTTCTCTTTTGTGTTTTTTTTCAGAAATAGATGATAAATGTAAATAAAATATTCTACATATTTTAAAAATAAATGTGAAAATCTCTTCATAAAAAGAATATCCACTCAGAGGCTGAAACGTTTTTAATGCCAATTTTCCCCCAGCTGGTTCCATTTTGCTTTACAGCTGATCATTTATTAGGGGTTTGTAATGGAAATGCTGCTGAAAGCCCTGTAAATGTGGGGCCACTGAAATAATAGTGCCTTTAATCACTACCTGTGTAGGGAATGCAGAGAGAATGCTCTCTTAGTGTTTGAAACAGAAAGACAATGTGGAAAATTCCTTGAGGGGAAACAAGCATTTTGGGATATTAGCTAAGTATTTCACTAGTGACCTTTAGCCAGTACAGCAGTTTCCACGAAAACAAAAGGTTTGTTCCATGTGATAAATGGAAAGTCATTCTAAACAGGTACGCCTATATTGTAGCAATTATTCTATGATGCATTACTCCATACTTGTTACGGTTACTAAGATAACAGTACTTTGTTATTTAGTATGGATTTTCCTAAACACCTTATGATTTATTATACAGTTTATGATTAGATCAGGCTGAACCAATTGATACCATATTAATTACTAGTTGCTGTTTTACAAGCACTCTAACAATATCTGAGTTCTGAAAGTTGTTATCTAAGCCAGCAGCCAAAATTATACACATTTTTCATAAATACAAAAGGCTCATTTCACCTATAGAGGAAGCCATTATGCTAAGAAAAATTAAATGCAATTTATATGGGAGCAGACAGATTACTGTGTGTTAAAGAGAAAAGCATTCAATTTGTTCATCATATCCTATGTTTGAGTAGCCGAGGGGGAAAGCTATTTGTGAGAGCATTATTAGCTACAAGTATTTTTCATCACTAGGTTATATTTCATAATAATTAGAATGCCTAACATTTCCTGAAGATGCCATTATTCAGTTGAATACCAAAGTCTCCTGATTGATAAACTCAAATTTCTAACACAGAAAGATTTACAATGATTTAGAAAATTAATATTAGTATCATTTATTCCCTCTCCTTGAGCATACAGAATGTGACCCAGCTGGAGGTGGGCTCACAAGGGCTCACAAGGACACATCAACTGGGCCCTGAGGTATAAAGACAATAGCTAAGATAATCTTGGAAAATATCTTTTAGGGAAACATTCGTATAAAGCCAATCAAACAGAACACAAAAGACTTTCCACTCTTACCTTTTTCTATTAGCATTTAGTGAATAGAAATTTGTTGGACCAATGAAGACCCTCCTGACTCTCATTACTGAAACCTGTAACAATGATTGTTAAGAAAGATAATTCAAAATGTAGGATCACAATTTCTAGCCAATCTGAAAAGGCTAAATTTTCAATGGTTTTGCCCATTTGTAATGTTAATATGTACTGATGGCTCTTTAATAGTTCTTTGGACTCGGGCAGACATGGCTGTGGCAGCATGCTTGTATGTTTTCCCACTCTTGCCTGTTCTGTAATATTCTTTGGACTTGGGCAGACATGGCTCTAGCAGCATGGTTGTCCGCTTCCGACTTCTGTCCTTTTGAATATATGCCGAATAAAACTTTCTTTTTGCTTTACTAAACTTTATGATGTTTTTCACCCTACAACAGTTAATGGCATAGTGGTCAAAGATTCTGAAGCTACGAATCCAGCCGAACTCAAGGAGACCTGGACTGTGGAGCAAAGAGAGGTCCTGTCTTCTGGACCCATGTGTTCCCACTCCATGTCCCTTTGACACTGACGGGGTGAGTGCTCTCGGAAAATGAGCGTTTGCTTATTCTTTTTTTGTTCTGTTTCTCATGTTTTCTTAAGCTGTGTTTGGCACATTTGTTTGAAAAACCAGTTGTTTGATTAAGGAGAATCTTTCTTAGATTTTTGCTTGATAGTTTGATTAAAAGTGACATTTAGTAACTCTTTAAGTGAACTGCAGTTTAGGTCCAGATTCAGGCATTTGAAACATTAAAGAGGTAATTCTGTTTTCAAAGAGCTTTGAGTCACTATAAGCTGCAAAATTCAGGCCTTTTTGTGGCTCAGAGAAAACCTGGAAAATAGTGCTCCGCTTTGCCAGCTTTGCTGGGAGAGGTGGCCGCTCTTGCCTGTTTTGCCAAATTCTCAGGGGGAGGTGGCAGCTCCTGACCTGTGTTATGATATTTAAGGGAGAAGCGGCAGTTCTGTACCTGTTTTTTTTCCGTTGAATTGAGTCGATCTTACCAAAAACTGCTATATACACTCTAAGAAACTAGGATCCCCATATCCTTGTTTTGTGTGGTATTGTCTGGTGAGTTTATGTGGTCTTTCTGTCTCCTTCTGTTCTAAGAGCTTGCTTCTGGTCTACAGTGTTGTGTCTAAGTTTGTCTTAGATAGGTCACTATGGCAAAGAATTGCTGTTTTTTGTAAGGCTAGTTGTAGAACCTCAGTTCTTTCTTTGTCCAGAAGGAACTGGGTCTTGTGTCTGTCTTATGACTTAGACTTTTAATAGCTACTTGGAGAAACTTTGATATAAATTGGTCTATTTAAAAAGTACACTAAGATCTTTATGTTTTATACTATGTCAATCTTAAAAGCAAAATCTTTCTAAGTAACTTAAGCTAGATATTATATGAAATGTGTTTTATTTAAGAAAAAAGGATAGTTTTGTCTTAAAGTAAAAGTAGCAGTTCCAGAACAGTAAAAAAAGAAATTAGTTAATCTTTTGTCCTTCAAAATTCCTAGGTCAATTTAAACATAGGTAAACAAATTGGGATGACACCTCCAGCCCCAGTCTTGCTAGCCAAGAATTGCTGGATTCACTTACAAAATTGCTGAAGAGCTTTGGCATTTACTGGGTAGATAGCCCTTCAAAATGCCTCCATCAGTTTAAACATATGTAAATGTCTTCTATGAGTCCAGAGAGTGAAGGCAGGGCAAAATCAGGCCTCCCCAGCTCCCATTCTCCAAGGTTGTGTAGCTCCAGGGAAGCTTTTGAAAGATCCCTTTCCAGTTAGGTGTAGACTCTTTTAAGACAAAAGATAAGAAAAATTGCTGCTTTGCTTTAGTTATCAGAAATTGGGTGGATCCCAATCATAGAACTGTAAACAAGTTCTCTCTATTACAGGGGAACTCTAAGAAGCCAAACAATAGAAATCATAATGAGACACACCTGAAGTGGCCTGGAAAAATGTTTCCACTCCTAGTCAGACACTTAGGTTATATTCATATCAATGAATTGATCAACTGAGCAGGTACTTTGTGATTTCCAATGCCAGCTGATAAAATCTTTAAGGGCTAAAATTAGATTGGGAAAAATATGAGAAACAGTAAAAGTTGAATGAAATCTTAGAATATTTAAACAGACTTTTATTTTAACAACAGTTACGTTTTATGGTATACAAGCTTAAAATAATTCCAAAGACATTTTCAGTAACTTACAGATGTTAAATTGAGTTAATAAATATTTGTCATAATTTAAGTTTATATACTTTTGCTTTTTATGCCACAAGAGAAAGGATACATATATATTTAAGTCTGCTAATGAGTGTGTTCATCTTCGTCATTTAAAGGGATGCATTATAAGATATGCAACAAAGGCAACGTTTAAGAGGTTTATTGAAAAATAAACTTGTTATGGTCAAGTTTTATCTGACTAAAGTTTAATGGTTTAATTTATGAGATTTTTAGGAGTTTTAATGTTAAGTAGCATATAAAACAAAGAATTGGGTTTCTCTGTTAAAATAACAAAATTTTCTTTGATTTCTAAGTTAAAGGGTTAATTTATTCTTTGTGTAATCTGCCTGGAAGGCAAAGGTTTGGCCTCTCATTAGAATAAGATTCCTGAGTCTGAATACTAAGCTGCATGGGTTTCAGAAAAGAAAGCTAAGGTTTTTACTTTAAGATCTTTGGTGAAATAACTTATTGTTTCACAGTGACCTATAATACTATTATTTCTTTATTACTAACTTGGTCCCAACTTTATCTTTTTGAATCTAGCATCAACAGAGCCAATGGTTTGATTGGGGAATTCACGTCATTTACCTATGAAGGTTTTTTATTTTTTTTTATTACTATTCAGGTATTTAGAGATTTGATAATCTTGGTATATTCTTGGTATATCCTGACTACATAGTATTTTGTCTAAAAATTATTATGTATTATATCTGAAGCTCTTTAAATACAGTTAATGGTTACATTTAGAAATTTTTTTTGTCTGAAGTTTTTTAAACTGAATTTATTTGGCCTTTACATTGTGCTTGTAATTAATTTCTATCAGGTCTTTCACTATATTATGTTTATGAATTAATCATGGCCATATTAAGTTTTGTCATCTACAGATAAGTTTTTACTTTGCTGATTTGCTGAAAAAGTTTGACCAAAATATCTCAACAAAAAAATGGACTATACTGGACTTACTAAAAAGAGTGGGACTATACTCAGTCAAGATTTCCAGAACTCTTATGCAGAAGCTGATGATTTCTTAGACTGCGGCTGATCCAGGATCATGTAGAACAGAAATTAACTATATAAGACTGAGTAAATGAAAGGAAACTATGGGTTTTATGTGGGAATATTGCTGATATTTTAAGTTCCTAATTTCTGGATATAAGAAACTATCTTCCTTTCTCCTAAGCTATGTAACAGATGGGTTTAGATACTGTAACTCTTGAATTAGAAGTTCTTGTTGGTAAACTTAGCAAAGTTGTAAATATCATAACCACAGAAGTATCTGAAATTTGAGCTATGATTTTACAAAATAGAATAGTGTTAGCTTTCCTGTTGGTGCCTTAATAGATAAATATTCCTGTAATACGCACTCTGAGGTTTTGCAGAATATAGTCGCTCTTCAGGTACATAAAAAGCAGTTACTAATTCTGCTTATGTATAGACAAACACCTCATGAAATTTGTTTCCTTGGTTCAAAGATCTTAGGGTCATGGTTTCATTGGTTATTTCAGGCAATTGGCCTAATATGATTGTTAGTGTTTCTATTCCACTTCTTAGTTTGCTGTATGGTGCCTGGGATCTTCAAAACCAGATGATGCCCAATTACCATTTGCTGGGCATTTTTGATAAAAGATTCTATAGCAAGATCATGATCCAAAAGAGGGAACCATGAAAAAGTTGTTTGTAATTCTCCCGGAATCCAGATTTCTGGTTTTCATGGAGGGTGACGCAACCCACACAGGATATCGCCTTTGGGTATCCTTTTGAACCTCAAGTTTTGAGAAAAAAACTGGTTCCTGAAGCCACCTTGAACCGAACAATGGTCCAGATAAACTAGTAAGACCATTTTGCTCTGGGCTTTGTGCTTTTTTTTTGAAGAATTCAGTCTCTTTATGGAAACTAACTTCAAAGATCAGACAGAGTTATGTTTAGGGTAAATTAGTAATTAGTTTAATCCGTCTTTAAGACAATGTCGTATGAAATACTTGTCATCAAACTATCACCCTCTTACTATACAGAAAATCAAGTATCTTAAAGAAACTAAATTCTCAGAAGAGATCGACCTCATGGCTTAGACTATGTTTTGTCTTAGGTTTCACTTCTGCTTCTGAGACAGTGACACCTGACTATTAATAGGTAAACCAAGCAGGGGTACCTTGCCCTTGGGAATAACACTTAGTATGTTTTAAACAAACTAACTGAAGACCTCCTATAGGAAAGGTCCATCCTATATCGTCTTGTTAACCATGTATTCTCTCATGGAAACTTTCTTGTCACATGTGAATCTTTCTATACCTTCTGTTTCCTCTAGACAAACTTTGCATCCTCTTTATGGATGTATCTTTCTGTGTGGTAGAGCTAAGTGTACTAATTTAGATGATCCCTTTCCAACTGATAGTGAATTTATGTGGGCAATCTCTTGTTTATATTCCTGACAAACATGTGGACAATGCAATTTGGAAACTTTAGGATTATCTTTAGATATTCATAGTAATAATTCTAGTAAATACTGGAAAGGTAATGTTAATTTGTTACCCATTGTGAAACGAGAGTCAGAAGAAAGCCCATTGGTCCAACACTCAGGGTATGGTTGGTAGATTAACTCCTACTTATATCTGAAGGGAGAAATCTTTAAGAAAACTTGTCAGTCACTATGCGACAAATAACAGATGAGATGTAAGCACAACCATGATCTCTGATCTCATAAGCCAAGGTGACATAAGACAACAAAATAGCCTTAGTTTTTTATTAGTGTAGTCTGTGCTGTAGCAAATACCTCTTGTTACGTTTGGATAAGTAACACAGGAGAAATAGAACAAGATATACATAGAATTAGACAGCAAGCTACTTGGTCACACACTGTAAAACCCTTACAAACACCGGATTTGTTTGGTTGATTACCGTCAAGAGTTAAGTACATGGGCTAAATCACTATTCCAAGGAATAGTAATAGTCTTAGTCTATATTCTGATAGTATTAGGCATAATAAAATTTATCCTCTATCATCTTACACACCTAAAATGCAAAAGAAGGCCTTGGGCTGACATGTTGATGTACATTGAGTCTGCTCACTCCAGAAATGCCATTGACGAGCACATCTCTCTTTCTTAACCTGGTGAAGAACCAGATGGTACCTGGTGGAAAACTAGCACTGTGAGTTTAAAGAGCCTGCAGTGGCTGCCATCTAGGAGCTCGACTAAGTCTAGGTATTGATCACCAATGTCTTATCTCCAATCTCCAATCAAAAGGAGGAAATGATTTAGGAAATTAATAGTAGAATAATTTATTCCCTCTCCTTGGGCAAACAGAATGTGACCCAGCTGGAGGTGGGCTCACAAGGGCTCACAAGGACACATCAACTGGGCCCTGAGGTATAAAGACGATAGCTAAGCTAATCTTGGAAAATATCTATTAAGGAAACTTTCACATAAAGCTGATCAAACAAAACACGAAAGACTTTGCACTCTTATCTTTTACTATTAGCATTTAGTGAATAGAAATTTGTTGGACCACTGAAGACCCTCCTGACTCTCGTTACTGAAACCTGTACCAATGATTGTTAAGAAAGACAATTCAAAATGTAGGATAACAGTTTCTAGCCAATCTGAAAAGGCTAAGCTTACAATGGTTTTGCCCATTTGTAATGTTAATATATACTGATGGCTCTGAAATGGTTCTTTGGACTCGGGCAGACATGGCTGTGGCAGCATGCTTGTCTGTTTTTTCATTCTTGCCTATTCTGTAATATTCTTTGGACTCAGGCAGACATGGCTGTATCAGCATGGTTGTCTGCCTTCTACTTCTGCCCTTTTGAATACATGCTGAATAAAACTTTCTTTTTGCTTTACTAAACTTTATGAACATAAACTTATGTTCTTCCCCTACAACAATAGTAACTGATATGTCATGTAGAACAGGGCACACATTCAGGTAGCTATTAAGATTATACTCTTACTAAATAAATAAATAAATAAATAAATAAATAAAACCATTGCCCTCAAGTGATTCTGACTCATGGCAACCCCATGTGTTACAAGATAGAAGTGGTCCTTAAGGTTTTCTTGCCTGTAATCTTTACAGAAGCAGATTGCCAGGCCTTTCTTCTGAGGCATCACTGGGTGGGTTCTAGCTGCCAAACTTTAGGTCAGTATTCAAGCACAAATCATCTGGGCCACCCAGGGACCTATATTCTTACTAGGTAGGAGCAATTTGAGTTTTCAAAACCTTAAAATAAATTACTTTCAAGGAAAATTATTCCCTCTAATGAGGCCAACAAGAGTGATGGGGATAAAGTCTTTGGTTGATACTAATATTCAGCTTGTGCTCAATTAAACTTACCTATCCAGCTGGACAAATGAGGAAACTGAGCATCCTGTGTCATTGAGGATCATTGAAAAATCAGAAGGAAAGTTAAAAATGTGAAATCTATCATTTAGTCTTCTGAGGCTTGCAATACCCCGCCACAGTAAGAGAGAAGGCTCATGTGAGGAATCCAGACTATCCTTGGTGCAGACACACAGATGAGGAGGGAAATAGAAGAAAAACAATGAAAAACAACCACTGATAACGCTGTAGATGAATATCGTGCTACTCATATCGCAAACTTTTGCCCAGAATTTAGGAAATATAGTTTCCTGCTTATTACAGTTTTCCCCACTTGCAAGTATTATGACAAGAAGACACCTACAAAGAAACTTCTGATGATAACAAGTGCCACTGCTTTAGGTCAAGCATGATACCCATTCACTGCACCCCTTGATGGGTACCCAGACCTGGTTCTATAGGCAGTAGACATTGTCTTCCCATGATGTGGGTCACTTCAGTAGGATAACTCTTGGCTGACATGCAGGCCTATATTTTCTTTATCTTTCTCTGTGTCTCTCTCCCTCTCTATCTTTTTCTCCTCTTTTTCTTTCTCTCTAGTACCATTTACAAAACTCTCTCAAACTAAGAAGGTGTTGCCCTCCTCATCTAACCAGTTACTCACAATCAGTAAGTATTTAGCTTCTGACCAAAACCAAACCCACTGCACCGACTCGAATTCAGCTCACAGTGACCCCATAGGGTTTCCAAGGCTATAAATCTCCATGGAAGCAGATTGCCCACATCTTTCTCCTTCGGAGCAGCTGGTGGTTTAGAACTGCCAACCTTTCAGTTAGCAGTCTGACACTTTAACCACTGAGCCACCGGGGTTCCTTAGCTTCTGATCCTACCTCTGTATTATTGCTCTCCTCTGTAATTGCATTGTACTCTGTGCTTCCCTATATTATTGTGCTTGTCAAATGATATTATGAATACCTTGTGGGCAGAGACTCAGACCTTTCCAATCTTTGTCCCAGTACCTAATACATAGACCTGCTTGAGAGTGTTTCTCGAATGAATAAAGAGGAAAGAGTCAACACACACATGCAAGAGCATATAAGACAGCAGTGTCTTCTTAAAGACCTCAAAGGCCTCCAACAACCTTCTCCTCTAGAACTCTGGGAATATTAACATTGGCTATTAACGCTTCTTAGAAGAGGATGCGGTGTCGTTTCTCAGTTGCGTTATTCTCATTCTCTCGGGGCTGTGATATCTGTTATTTTAAGCCATTAAGTTTGGCAGTAGGAATAGGGCAGACAAAGGAAGAGGCTTGCCCAATCCTGTCTCCTCCAGTGGTTGCAAGGACCACTGCTCGATGCCTCAGGCAGTGACCAGCACTATAGTGTGTGGCCCATGGTAACACTTATACTGAGAAGAGCTCCAGAGTGGAAAACACAAAAGACAGTAATTCCAAACCTCTGCTAGGAAGGTGCCTTCTGCAATAGGAGAAAGGAGGAAGACAGAGGGCAGGGTTGGCATTGGGGTAGTAGTAGGACACGGGGTCTAAAGAGGGAAAGCAGGAAGTGGGATTGCTTGGTTATGACTTCAGGTAGAGTGAGGTGTTCCCTTCCAGGAGGTAAGATGAGTTAACTTCTCTCTGCAAAACAATAAATAAATGAAATAATAAGAGAGGATTCTGCGTTCTTCTCACTTCCATTCTCTAGTCCAAGTATGGCTTTCCACTGTACCACCACACCCCACCCTTCTAATGAAGCATATGCCTAAATCTTCTGTTACAAACTGACCATAAAGCATATTTTGTTTTTTTTTTTTCAATACAAACATTTCAGCAGAAATGGGATAAACTTCGGCAGGGTGGGGGTGGGGGGACTTGAAGATAAGGATCCAAAACAGGAGCTTAAAACAATTTGCTATAAATTAAAAAGACTCAAGTGACCAGGTTTTTTCCACAAGAAGCTTTGTTCATAAGAACTACTCACTTTACTCTAAAAGAATTCTTACTCAGCTTGAATTTTCTTAGGAAAATAAAAACAATTAAGCCTTTAAATTATGTTTGCCGAACAGATTGGATTATGGTTGTATGTGCCAAACAGAAATATCATTATATATAGGGAAACGGTTTTTCAGAGAATATTCTAGGCATTGCCATTCTGCAACTCTTCATCCTCAGGACTTGATATCATTGTTTAAATAAAGCACTAACTAGAATGTCAATTTTAAGCTTAGAAAAGGTTATGGTAAATGATTATTTTTTTTCTTTGCAAAAGTTATGTGTTATTATTGGTAAATTGTAATAAATAAATGATACCAAAGAAACCAAACCTGTTGCCGTCGAGTCGATTCTGACTCATAGCAACCCTATAGGACAGAGTACAGCTGCCCCATAGGGCCTCCAAGGAGCGCCTGGTGGATTCAAACCGCTGACCTTTTGGTTAGCAGCCATATCTCTTAACCACTACGTCACCAAGGTTTCCAAATAAATGATAATGTGTGGTAAAATTAAAAAAAAAAAAAAAAAAAGACAAAAAACCCAGTGACACAAACAATCATTCCAAGGCTGTTGGGAAGAAAAAATTTCATCTATTGTTCTCAGGGGAGAAAGCTGACCAAACTTCTAATACTTTTTAGAAGTAAAGGGATTATTTCATCTGTTGCCATAAATACTTTTGTCTGTTGAGTTTTAACTGGAATCTAATTTTTTTTTTTTCCTACTAAAGAGAGGCATTCGGATTATAAATTTTCAGTTTGGATGGTGTTATGGATTAAATTATGTCCCCAAAAAATATATGTTGAGGTACTAAGCCTGGTACCTATGAATGTAACCTTGGTTAGAAACAGGGTCTTTGAAGATGTTATCAGTTAAATTAACATAAGATCGTACTGTAGTGGTAGGGCAGGTCCTAATCCAATCAGAGTGGTGTCCTTACAAAAGAGGAGAAGAGAAACAGATATAAGTCTTCTGAGAAGTTCAACAATAAACCTTTAACTTCTTTTTAAACTAGAGCCCCTCAAAGTTTTTTTTAGAATGGGATTTTTTTTTTTACATTATTTCAAGATATTCAACAATAAAGAAACAGTTTACTTCTTTTTAACCTAGAGCACCCCACAGTTTTTTACTATGAAATTTTATTACATTATTTTAATTTTATATAACAACTAATATTCTGAGTATCTAAACTTCCAATGCTTTTTTTTTTTTTGGATAAAACTATCTCCCTAGGGGAAAAGACCTAAAGTTCTGCCAGAGAGACAAATGTCCAACAAAATGAAGAATTCTGCAAGGACAGTCTCCAAGGACCTGGAAATGTCACTGACCCACCCCCTCATGAAGAATCTTGTTCTCTATCATTTATGCTATGGGACTCTGAGAGTGAAGTCAGAGGTCCAGGGGTGATGTTTCTAATCACTGGCTTTCAAGATTTGGGGTGGTATTGTAAGAATGTCTGATCTCGTTCCCCTGGTGGGGATCTGAAGGGGGATGTAGACCAAGCCTACGCAGCTCCTGTGGGATACTAAGCAGAGAAGCAGCCCTGGTCATCTAGCCTGTGGGTTAAGGAAATTTGAGATCAGCTTTAAAAATCAAATAAGCAATAGGTTGTTATTTTTGGTAGCTGCCATTGAGTCAGCCCCAGCATCATGGCAACCCATGCACAACAGAATGAAACACTGTACAATCCTGCACCATCCCCATGATCAGTTGGAGATCACACTGTTGTGTTTCATAGGGTTTTCATTAGCTGATTTTTAGAAGTAGATCACCAGGCCTTTCTTCCTACTCAATCTTAGTCTGGAAAAGCTATGCTGAAACCTGTTCAGTATCATAGCAACACTCAACCCTCCATTGACACATGGGAGATAGCTGTGCATGAGGTGCATTGGCTGGGAATTGAACATAGTCTCCTCCATGGAAGGTGAGAATTCTAACACTCAACCACCAAGGCCTCATGGAGAGGGTTAATAGATGATAAAATCCAGAAGAAAACAAGGAAGCCCTATGTTGAGAGGACTATAAACAATAGCTTAAAACCAGAGAGCTACCTGGGTAAGAGTTTGGGCCTTTCCTTATTTCCAACATGATATGTTTGACAATATGAAGTTAAAAATATCTGTGAACTAGAATTTTATGTTTACCTATACTATCATTTATGAATGAGGTTCAATGCAGAAATCTTAGACCAAAAAAAAAAAAAAAGGAAAAGAAGCAAGGAAGGAAGAAAGAACTTACCACTCATAGACCCTTGCTGAAAGAAATATGAAATGGAGAAAGAAATTGATTCCAGGAGGAAGGTCAGACATGAAGAACAAAAAAAGGATGATCAAAGAAACTGGTAAAAATGTGATTAAGACTGAAACATGCTTTGGCTATTATAAATAAAAACAAGTCCTAATTCTGACATTTCTTAAAACAAGTTGGACACAACTATACTACCCAATCATAACATGAACAAGAGGGAGAGGTCATCTATTTAAGGCAATATATTTTAATATTCTTGTATTTTTTTGTAGAATGTATGTTTTGTGAGTTTTGTACAAATGTAGCTAAATAGATAAAGTTTAGATATTATTAAGTCAAGTATGCATGTTAAAAATTTAAGTGCCTGCAGAATAAATAGGATAAAAACCATAGCTAGCAATACACAAACATGAGAAGATAAGCTAGGTAAATAAGATATTCTAAAAATTAAACACTTATGCTCATCAAAAGACTTCACCAAGAGAGTCGAAAGGGAACCTACAGACTGGGAAAAAAATTTTGGCTATGATATATCTGACAAAGGTCTAATCGCAAAAATCTATAGGAAAATGCAACACCTCTGCAATAAAAAGACAAATAATCCAATTTAAAAATGGGCAAAGGATATGAACAGACACTTTGCAAAAGAAGATCTTCAGGCAGCTAACAGATACTTGAGGAAACGCTCAAGATCACTAGCCATTAGACAAATGCAAATGAAAACCACAATGAGGTACCATCTCATCCCGACATTACTGGCACGAATCAAAAAAACAGAAAATAAAAAATGTTGGAGAGGCTGCTGGGAGATTGGAACTCTTATGCACTGCTGGTGGGAATGAAAAATGATACAACCATTTTGGAAAATGATATGGTGCTTCCTTAAAAAGCTAGAAATAGAAATATCATAAGATCCAGCAATCCCACTCCTAGGAATATACCCTAGAGAAATAAGAGCCATCACACAAATAGACATATGCACAACCATGTTCATTGCAGCATTATTCACAATAGCAAAAAGATAGAAATAACCTAAATGCTATCAACAGATGAATGGATAAACAAGCCATAGTATGTACACAACAGAATACTATACAACGATAAAGAACAATGATGAATCTGTGAAACATCTCATACCACAGATGAATCTAGACAGCATTATGCTGAGCGAAATAAGTCAATCACAAAAGGACACATACTGAATGAGATCACCATTATAAAAACTCATGAAAAGAAGGTTTACACACAGAAAGAAACAATCTTTGATGGTTACAAGAGATGGGAGGGGTGGGGAGGTAAAAACATTTCCTAGACAAAGATAATTGGTAACTGTGGTGAAGGGTAAGACAGTACACTATACTAGGTAAGCTAGCACAACTTGACCAAGACAAAGTCATAGGAGCTTTGTAGACATATCCAAACTCCCTGAGGGACCAAATTACTGGGCTGAGGTCTGGGGACCATGGTCTCATGGGGACGTACAGCTCAACTGGCATGACATAGTTTATAAGAAAAATGTTCTAGCTTCTAGAATCTTAACAGCTTGTGAACAGCCATCTAAGATATGTCTACTGGTCCCACCCTGTCTGGAGTAAGGGAGAATGAAGAAAACCAAAGACACAAGGGAAAAATTAGTCCAAAGAATTAATGGAACACAACTACCACAGCCTCCATCAGACTAAGTCCAACCCAACTACATTGTGCCTGGCTACCACCATCAACTGTTCTAACAGGAATCACAACAGAGGGTCCCAGACAGAGATGGAGAAAAATGTAGAACAGAATTCAAACTCACAAAAAAAGACCAGACATACTGGTCTGATGGAGACTGGAGAAACCCCTAGAGTATGGTCCCTGGACACCCTTTTAACTCAGTACTGAAATCACTCCTGAGGTTCATCCTTTAGCCAAAGATTATACAGGCCCATAAAACAAACAATAATACACATTGCTGAACCACGTATATGAGACTAAATGGGCACACTAGCCCAGGGCAAGGACGAGAAGACAGGAGGGGACAGGAACGCTGGTAATGGGGAATCCAAGGTCAAGAAGGGGAGAGTGTTGACATGTCAGGGGGTTAGTAACCAATGTCACAAAACAATATGTGTATTAATTATTTAATGAGAAACTAATTTGCTCTATAAACCTTCACCTAATAAAAAAAATTAAGTGTTTGGAAAAATTAGAACCCTTGTATATTCCTGGTGGGAATGTGAAATGGTACATCTGCTTGCGAAATTTAGCAGTTCTTCAAAATGAAGTATATTCCATCTGAATTTAGAGACCTTGTCAAGAACAGATTTGATGCATTGAACACTGACAATTAGTGTTCAATTAAATTAGACAAGTTGTGGAATGACATCAAGGACATCATATGTGAAGAAAGCAAAAGGTCATTAAAAAGACAGGAAAGGAATAAAAGTTCAAAATGGAAGTCAAAGATTTCAAAAGGCAGCTAGAGTAAAGTATTATAATGAAACGTGCAAAGACCTAGAGATAGAAAATCAAAAGAGAAGAACACGCTCAGCATTTCTCAAGCTGAAAGAGTGGAAGAAAACATTCAAGCCTGAAGGATTATTCATAGAAAATATTAAATGACAAAGGAAGCATCAAAAGAAGATGGAAGGAATACACAGAATCACCATACCAAAAATAATAAGTCGATGTTCAGCCATTTCAGGGGGTAGCATATGATCAAGAACTGATAGTACTGAAAGGAGAGGTCAAAGCTACACTGAAGGAATTGGTGAAAAACAAGACCCCAGGAATTGACAGACTACCAACTGAGATGTTTCAACAAATGGATGCAGCACTGGAGGTGCTCACTAGTCTAGGTCAAGAAATTTGAAAGACAGCTACCTGGCCAACCAACTGGAAGAGATCCGTATTTCTGCCCATTCCAAAGAAAGGTGATCCAACAGAATGCAGAAATTATCAAACAACATCATTAATGTTACACACGAGTAAAATTTGCTGAAGATCATTCAAAAGCAATTGCAGCAATACATCAACAGGGAACTGCCAGAAATTCAAGTTGGGTTTAGAAGAGAACACTCAACAAGAGCTATCGTTGCTTGGGTCAGATGAATCCTGACTGGAAGCAGAGAATACTAGAAAGGTATCTACCTGTGTTTTACTGACTATGCAAAGGCATTCAACTGTGTGGATCATAACAAATTATGGATAACATTACAAAGAATGGGATTTCCAGAACACTTAACTGTGCTCCTGAGGAACCTGTACATGGACCAAGAGGCAGTCTTTGGAACAGAACAAGGGGATACTGAGTGTTTTAAAGTCAATAAAAGTGTGCATCAGGGTTGTATCCTTTCACCATATTTATGCAATCTGTATGTTGAGCAAATAATTTGATAAGCTATATGTAGAAGACCATGGCATCAGGATTGGAGGAAGATTCATTAACAACCTGTGATATGCAGATGACACAACTTTGTTTGCTGAAAGTGAAGAGGACTTGAAGCACTTACTGATGAAGATCAAAGGCTACAACCTTCAGTGTGGATTATGCCTCAATATAAAGAACACAAAAATTCTCACAACTGGACACATAAGCAACATCATGATAAATGGAGAAAATATTGAAGTTGTCAAGGATTCCATTTTACTTGGATCAACACCCATGGAAGCAGCAGTCAAGAAATCAAAGGACATACTGCATTGGGCAAATCTGCTGCAAAAGACCTCTTTAAAGTGTTGAAAAGCAAAGATGTCACTTTAAGGACTAAGGTGAACCTGACCCAAGCCATGGTGTTTTTAATTGCCTCATACGCACGTAAAAGCTGGACAATGAATACAGAAGATTGAAGAAGAATTGATGCCTTTGAATTATGGCATTGATGAAGAGTATTGAATTACCAAGGACGGCCAGAAGAACGAACAAATCCATCTTGGAAGTACAGCCAGAATGCTCCTTAGAAGCAAGGATGGCAAGACTTTGTCTCACATATTTTGGATATGTAATCAGGAGGGACCAGTCCCTGGAGAAGGACATCGTGCTTGGTAAAGCAGAGGGTCAGCAAAAAAGAAGAAGACCCTCAAGGAGACGTATTGACACAGTGGCTATAACAATGGGATCAAGCACATCAATGATTGTGAGGACAGCGCAAGACTGAGCAGTGTTTTGTTCTGTTGTATATAGTGTTGTGATGAGTCAGAACTGACCCAATGACACTTAACAACAGTAACAATAGCAAAATGATAAACATAGAATTACCACATGACTCAGCAATTCCACTCCTAGGTATATACCCAAAAGAAATGAAAATATATGTCCACAGAAAAACTTGTACATGAATATTAAGATAAGAGCATTTTTCATAATAGTCAAGAAGTAGAAACTCAAATGTCTGTTAACTGATAAATGTATAAATAAAATGGTATATTTGTACAATGGAATAGCATTTGTCAATAAAAACAAATGGGTATCAGTACATGCTATAACATGGATGAATGTTGAACTCATTATACTATGTGAAAGAAGCCAGACACAAAAGACTATATAGTATAGCATTCCTTTTGTATGAAATGTCCAGAAGAGACAAATCTATAGAGACAGAAAGTAGATTCACTGCTTGCTTAGCACTGGAGGAGGTGGAATGGGAGTGACTCTTGATGGGTATAGGGTTTCTTTTTGGGAGGAAAAAAATGTTCTGAATTTAGATTGTGGTTATGGTTGTACAACCCTGTGAATTGAATTAGACACTTCAAATGGGCAAATCATATGGTATGTGAATTATATTTCAATAAAACTTAAAAATTCTAAGAATACTCCACAAAAGCAAAAGAACTAGACTCCATAACTCCGAAATCAGTAGAGGTTAAAAAAAAAAAAAAATGAAGTATGCTTCTTCAATCCATTAGAATGCCAAAAGGAGAAAAAAAGATGTAAAGAAAAACCATTGTGAAGAGATAATAACCCATTGCTGTCGAGTCAGTTATGAATCAGTGATCCTATAGGACAGAGTAGAACTGCCCCATAGGGTTTCCAAGGCTGTAATTGTTTACAGGGGGCAGACTGCCACATCTTTCTCCCGTGGAGCGATTGGTAGATTCGAGCCACCAATCTTTTGGTTAGCAGCAGAGCACTTAACCACTGCACTACCAGGGCTCCTTGAATAGATAATAGTAAATAGTAAGCAGATAATAGAAATAAATACAAATGTATCAGTAATTATAATAAATGTAACATGTATTACCAGATTACATTTTTAAAAATCCAGTTATCTACATATGTAGTTCAGGACCTTCAAAACCCAGACACTAAGACAGGATTAGCCACAGAAGGTCTGTGAAAGAAAATAAGGAAGGAGCTGAAATGGGCTGGGAGAGCTGACCTCAATGCAAGTCTGACTCCAGGTGAGGGACAGAGGGAAGGAGAAGGTTGGGTGGAAGCACTGTAGACTGCAGTGCATTTCTAAAAGTTTGGCAAGGCTGTGGGGGAGTTCTCCATCCAGAGTTCCTCATCAGAAAAGTCCTGCATCTCCCAGGGATGGATCTGCCTTACTACCCCTGCTGAGTCACTGGCTGGGAGCAGCTTGTGAGCAGCATGGCCTCAGCAAACGTGATCATGGATTTCAGCAGGCGAGGGCAGTAGTGACTCACACACACACACACACCCACAGCTGTCAGGGAGGTG
Organism: Dugong dugon; assembly: GCA_030035585.1. Taxonomy (NCBI): domain Eukaryota; kingdom Metazoa; phylum Chordata; class Mammalia; order Sirenia; family Dugongidae; genus Dugong; species Dugong dugon. Next base: position 95,341,765 of record CM057465.1, read on the forward strand.
GGTTTTCTTAGCCGCCACCACGCAGTTCACAAATGACCTGACAAAAATATGATGCAGAGAGTTTATAATTAAAAGGACTTAAAAAATTACTGAACAAATAAAAACTTATTTAAATTTTGATCTTAAATTCTTGTAAAGAGCTATAGAATGCATTGACTAGAACATTACAGCCAGAGAACCTTAAATGTGATCTAGGATTCCAAGAACCCTAAATGATCTTCCCAAGATTTCAGAGACTCTTTGCTGACAGAATTGGGGTTTGATTCCTGAACAAACCTCAGAAAAAGCTGAAGAAAGGAAAGACAGCATGATCAGTACCCAAAGGAAGACTGAAGGATGAAGATGGATGTGCACAAGCTGCAATTCAGGTTAGAAAGAATCTTCAAGAAAAATATTCTTGTTAGTTGCCATCGAGTTGGCTCTGACTCTTGGTGAACTCATGTATAACAGAACAAAATGCTGCAGCATATGTCATTCTCATGATCACTAGTGTGTTTGAGTCCATTGTAACTATTGTATCAATCCATTTCATTGAGGGTTTCCTTCATTTTTGCTGACCTGCTACCAAGCATGATGTTCTTTTCCAGCAATTGGTCTTTCAAGATTATCCGGTTGCCGTAGAGTGGATTCCAACTCATGGTGACCCCATGTGTGTCAGAGTAGAACTGTACTCCATAGAGTTTTCAATAGCTGTGACCTATCAAATGCAGATCACCAGGACTTTCTTCCCAGGAACCTCTGGGTGGGTTCAAACTGCCAATCTTTTGTTAGTAGCCACATGTTTAACAGTTTGCACCACCCAGGGACTCAAGAAGATTAGAAGAATAAAACAGGAGGCATCTGGAGAATCGGCTTAAGCGTTTTACAAATGAGACATTAACTTCATCAGTGGTTTGATACATGTTTGCCATAGTTTATAAAGTCTGAATTTAAAGAGTTCATGTTTCAGTAGTTGAATGGCTTATGCTAGGCATTATACCCAATGTATAGGCAAGAGTCACAATTTGGGCAATGATATTTTTTAAGTAGGGTTGCACCAAAAATAAGATTTGACATCAGCATTCAGACAGGTGCAACACAACACATCTATTCCTATGATATGCTAGGTTTATCTTCAAACTTCTTACATATTAATTCCCTGGTAAAATGCCATTGAAAGTGAGAGTTAAAGAAAAAAAAATGACCAAATAGACTGAATCTATGCACTATCATATGATAAATTCAGCTGTTTCTAAGCTTTATCCTTGATTTTGCTCAACCAGGATGTTTTTAGCTCATTCACACTGCATTTATCTATTTTAATACTGCTCTTTCCCCCCTGCTTTCTGTTGTACCAGATGCTGATAGTGGCTTTCCCATGCTAGGCTCAACTTTGACATGAAAAGCTTCTCGCTATCAATTTTCACTGAGAAGGTGGGTGCCTCTTAGTGCTGGTTTTAGTTACCTAAGCAAAGGCCTTATCTATGCCTGTGCTCTGCTGATCTTGGAAATGTAGTTTCAGTTTTTCTTGACTTCACATCTCAGTGTCTATTTATGCCAGGAAGTCGGAGTTTTAAAAGTACTGTAGTTTTTATCTGATTTTTTTTTTTTTTTAAAGAAGCAGAGAAAACAGAGACAAATAAGTTATAGGGTTATTTCCTAAGATATTTTACCAACTGCATGGTTATCATTGGAGTCTCTGTGTGGCGCGAACTGTTAACATGCTCAGCTGCTAACCGAAAGGTTGGAAGTTCGAGTCTACCCAGAGATGCTTTGGAAGAAAGGCCTGGGGATCTACTTTCAAAAAATCAGCTATTGAAAACCCTGTGAAGCAAAGTTCTACTCTGACACACATGGGGTTACAATTAGTTAGAGTCTACTTCATGGAAACTGGTTAACTGAAAATGGTTATCCTTCCACTTCTACCTCTCTCTATGTTAATACATTCACACACATACATCCACCATTGCACACGCATGCACACACACACAAACACACACACACTCATTCTCTCATAATTCACAGGAAGATGACTTTGCAACGAAGCTACTAAATCACTCAAACAACATTAGTCAAGTCATCCCTCCATTTTTAGTGGAACTTGAAATATGTTATTTTGGGAAGAGTCTTCTTTAAAATAATAATATTAAACTATAAATACCAAACAGGGTACATAAGATTTTATTTATTTAGAATGAGAAAGAAAATTACAAAAAAAGGACACATTTTAACAGTTGGAAAATGCTAGATCACAAAATCCAGAATAATAAGATTTGTACTAATTGATAATGTATCTTTATCATATTTTTAACATTTCTGACTACATATTCCTTGGTCATCTCTTTACAGGGCTACAGTTTTGTAATATCATTCCAAAATATTTTCAGGAATTGTAACCTCTATACATGTGGATATACTCTAATGGAATGTAATCACCCTGCATCTAATGTAATGTATCATAATCACCTTCCATGAGCTAATCTAACATAATATAATCCTCTTCCATAATGAAATATAATGTAATCTAATCAATCCATCAGTTGAGGTCATACCAGTGTAGGCTGGATCCTAAACCTGATCACTTCTGAGTTACATAAAGAGCAGTGTAGACACAGACATACACACACGCACACCCAGGGGATAAAAGATGCCATATAAGGATTATCCATAAGCCAAAGAACGAAGGAACACCTGGGACTACCTGCAAGGAAGCAACGTGACCAAGTCCTTGACTGGGACTTATAGCTTCCAGAACTGTGAGAAAATAAACTTCTGTTCTTTAAAGCCAGCCACTTGTGGTATTTCTGTGATAGTGGCACTGGGAAACTTAAGACATGGCTGGCTGAACACATTGTAGGGTCCTTCTGAGGACCTTAGACTAGACCCATGGAAATTAGGGCCCTGAAGCTTATGTTTCATTAGCCTCATAGTAAATCTGCCCCTGATTAATACAAAATTTTTTTTATAACAAAAGCAAAAACTTGCAGTACATTTTACTACTTGTGCTCCTAACCTCAGTTAAATCTGGCCATATAAAATGATTTGAGATGAAACTATGAGTAGTTACGGCTTTATTTATCAAAGTCTCAGTGCTAAACTTCAGTGCAGAAGCTAAGAGTTGAGGTTGGTGTTGGTAAGAGCAGCTAGCAGAGAGGGCTAGGATATGTGGGGTGGGAAATTTGTAGAGAGAATGCTCTTCAATTTTCACTTGCCTGGCAACGGCTGGAATAAAGGTGGAAAACCCACGGTCTAGTGTGCCATAATGCATCGAGTTCTCCTTAGAACCTCTCTCAGCCAAGGCTTCAACAGAAAGCCATGCACACAAATTAGGATACCTTGGGAAAAGTTTGTCAAAATCTCTTGTTCTTTGAAAGACATAGATAAGGAAAGAAAAAGACAATCCACAGACTGGGAGAAAATTTTACAAAACGTATATATATATATATATATATATATATATATATAAAGACTGATATCCAGAATATATAAAGAGCTCTTATAATTTAATAACAAGAAAAAGAACTCAATTTTGTACAGATGCTTCACAAAAGAAGATACATGAATGATCAGTAAGTACACGGCAGATGCTCAACACCACTAGTCATTAGAGAAATGCAAATGAAATGCACAATGAAATGGTACTCACTAAAATAAATAAACATAAAAAGACTGGCAATACTAAGTGTTGGTGAAGATGTGGAGTAACTTGAACTCATTCATTCCTAGGGTAATGCAAAATGGTATAGCCCTATGGAAAATAGTATGACAAAATTTTATAAAGTTAAATACAAATTTGCCGTATGACCCAACAATTTAACGCCTGCTTATTTCCCCAAAAGAATAAAAACTTAGGTCTGCAAAAAAAGACATGTATGTAAATTTTCACTGCAGTATTATTCATATAGCCAAATACTGGCAGCACCTCAAATGTCCATCAACTGATGAACAGAAAAAAGAAAAAAAAATTGTAAAGTATCCATGCAATAGAATAAACCCAGACCTTTGTCATCGAGTTGATTCTGATTCATGGTGACCTCATGCATTGCAGAGTAGAATGGCTCCATAGGCTTTTCAATGGCTGTGACCTTTATGGAAGCAGATTACCAGGCTTTTCTTCCAAGGTGCCACTGGGTGAGTTTCAACTGTCAACTTTTAGACGAGAAGTCAAGTACAAACCATGTGCACCACCTAGGAACCATTACAATAGGCTAGTGCTCAGCAATATAAAAGAACAAAATATTAATACACACAAAAACATGGATGAATGTCAAAAACACTACACTGGGTGAAAGAAGTCAAACACAAAAAACTACATGCTGTATGTTATGGATTGGATTGTGCCCACCTCACCCCAGAGTACGTGTTGGAATCTTAACCCCTACACCTGTAGATAGAACCCCATTTAGGAATAGGGTTTTCTTTATTGGGTAATGAGGCCATATCAGTGCAGGGTGTGTTTAAACCAATCACTTTTGAGATATAAAAGAACAGATTAGACCCAGAAGCAAGGAAGCACAGATGAAGGAAGACAGATTCCATGTCACATGGAGATCACCAAGGAAGTGAGGAACAGATGCTGAAAAGAGACAAGGACCTTCTCCCAGAGCCTTCAAGGCAGAAAAACCTTCCTCTAGAGCCAGTGCCCTAATTCAGACCTCTAGACTCCTAAACTGCAAGAGGCAGCTCTTCTCCAGCAATCTTTTGAGTGCCTTCCAACCTGAGAAGCTCATCTTCCGGCACTATATCAGACAATGTTCAGCTTCTATTCATAAGGTTTTCACTGGCTAATTCTTTTTGGAAGTAGACAGCCAGGTCCTTCTTCCTAGTCTGTCTTAGTCTGGAAGCTCAGCTGAAAGCTGTCTGCCATGGGTGACCATGTTGGTGTTTGAATACCGGTGGCATAGCTTCCAGCATCAGAGCAACATGAAAGCCCCCACAGTACCACAAAACAACAGATACATGGGGAAGAGTTGCCTCCTCAAAGCAGAGTTGACCTTAATGATGTGAACGGAGTCAAGCTTTTGGGACCTTCATTTCCTGATGTGGCATGACTCCAAATGAGAAGAAACAGCTGTAAACATTCATTAATAATTGGAATGTGGAACGTACAATGCATGTATCTAGGAAAATTGGAAAATGTCAAAAATGAAGTGAAATGCATAAACATCAATATCCTGGGCATTAGTGTGCTGAAATGGACTGGTATAAGCCGTTTTGAATCAGACAGTCACAAGGTCTGCTATACCAGGAGTGACAACTTGAAGAGGAATGGTGTTGCATTCGTTGTCAAAAAGAACATTTCAAGATCTATCCTGAAGTACAACTCTGTCAGTAATAGGATAATACCCATACGTCTTCAAGGAAGACCAGTTAATATGACTATTACACAAATTTATGCACCATCCACTGAGGCCAAAGATGAAGAAATTGAAGATTTTTACCAACTTCTGCCCTCTGAAATTGGTCAAACACACAACCAGTTTGCACTGACAGTTACTGGTGATTGGAAAGCAAAAGCTGAAAACGAAGAAGAATTGGAAAATATGGCCTTGGTGTTAGAAACAGAATTTTGTAAGACCAACAACTTCTTCATTGCAAATACCTTTTTTCACCGACATAAACTGTGACTATGCACGTGGACCTTGCCAGATTGAATACACTGGAATCAAATCAACTATGTGTGTGGAAAGAGGTCATGGAAAAGCTCAATATCATCAGTCAGAACAAGGCCAGGGGCCAACGGTGGAACCAATCATCAATTGTTCATATGCAAGTTGAAGTTCAAGTTGAAGAACATTAGAACACATTGAAGACATTGGTGAAAAACAAGGCTCCAGGAATTGACTGGATACCAATTGAGATGTTTTGACAAATGGAAGCAGTGCTGGAAGTGCTCACTAGTCTATGTCAAGAAATTTGGAAAATAGCTACATGGCCAATCAACTGGAAAAGATCCATATTTGTGCCCATTCCAAAGAAAGGTGATCCAACAGAAGGTGGAAATTATCAAACAGTATCATTAATATTACAAGCAAGTAAAATTTTACTGAAGATCATTCAAAATTGGTTGCAGCAGTACATCAACAGGAAAGTGCCAGAAATTCAAGCTGGATTCAGAAGAAGACATGGAACTAGGGATATCATTGCTGATGTTAGATGGATCCTGGCTGAAAACAGAAGACACCAGAAGGATGTTTACCTGTGTTTTATTGACTATGCAAAGGCATTTGACTGTGTGGATCATAACAGATTATGGATAACATTGCGAAGAATCGGAATTCCAAAACACTTAATTGTGTTCATGAGGAACCTATACATAGACCAAAAGGCAGTCATTCAAAAAGAACAAGAGGATGCTGCGCGGTTTAAAGTCAGGAAAATTGTGCATCAGGGTTGTATCCTTTCGCTATACTTATTCAGTCTGTATGCTGATCAAATAGTTAGAGAATAGTTATATGAAGAGGAACGCGGCATCAGGGTTGGAGGAAGACTCATTAACAACCTGTGATATGTAGATGACACAACCTTGCTTGCTGAAAGTGAAGAGGTTTTGAAGCACTTAATGATGAAAATCAATGGCTACAGCCTTCAGTATAGATTACACCTCAACATGAAGAAAACAAAAATCCTCACAACTGGACCAATAAGCAATAGCAGAAAAGATTGAAGTTGTCAAGGATTTCATTTTACTTGCACCCACAATCTACACCCATGGAAGCAGCAGTCAAGACATCAAAAGATGCATTGTGTAATCAGCTGCAAAAGACCTCTTTAAAGTGTTGAAAAGCAAAGATGCCACCTTGAAGACTAAGGTGCACCTGACCCAAGGCATGGTGTTTTCAGTCGCCTCATATGCATGCGAAAGCTGGACAGTGAATAAGGAAGACAGAAGAAAAACTGAAGTCTTTGAATTATGGTGTTGGTGAAGAATATTGAATATACTATGGACTGCTAGAAGAACGAATAAATCTGTCTGAGAAGAAGTATAGCCAGATGCTCCTAAGAAACAAGAATGGCTAGACTAGGTCTCACATACTTTAGACATGTTATCAGGAAGGACAAGTCCCTGTAGAAAGACATCATGCTTGTAGAAGTAGAAGGTCAGAGTGAAAAAGAGGAAGACCCTCAATGAGATGCACTGACACTGTGGTTGCAAGAATGTTCTCAAGCGTAACAAAGGTTGTGAGGATGGTGCAGGACAGGGCAGTGTTTTGTTCTGTTGTACATGGGGTCATTACGAGTTGGAACCGACTCGACAGCACCTAACAACAACAATGAACTGCAAGAAAAATAAATGCGTGTTCATTAAAGCCACCTACTTGTGGTATTTCTGTTGTAACAGTACTCAGAACTAAGACACTACAGTGAAACCTGTGAGAGCTGGAACTCGACAGGACTGCCTTGTTTTTCTGGGTCTTGCAAGTTTTCCACTTTTGACAGGGTGCAGTCTTTCCACTTTTCTATCATTCATTTTAGTGGAAAATATTTGAATTTTCCTTCTCTGACATGCTGACTTCTTACACAGGTTCTGGTTTTCACATGTTTTACTGTATATGACTTCATTTGTATGGAATTCCAGAGAAAGCAAAGCTATAGAGACAGAAAGCAGATCAGGGTTTGTCTGGGGTCAGGGGTTGGGGGAGGGAATTGACTGTAAAGAGACAGAAAACTTTCTAGAGCAATGGAACTCTTATATCTTGTATAGTGGTGGTTATACAACTGCATAAATTTACCAAAATGTATCCAAAAGTATACTTAAACATATGTTGTTGTTAGGTGCCATCCAGCCAAGTTTGACTCATAGCAGCCCCATGTGACAGAATACCGCCCTGCCATAGGATTTTCTTCACTGTAGCCTTTACATGGGGTTGCTAAGAGTTGAAACTGACTTTACAGCAGCCAACAACAATCTTTACGAAGTAGATCGCCAGATCTATCTCCCAGGGAGCCACTGGGTGGGTTCACACCACCAAATTTTCTGTTAGCAGCCAAGCACTTAACCATCTGGACTACTACACTTTCTTAAAAAACAACAACAAAACAAAACATACAGTTGAGATAAAACCATTCAAAGGTATAATATGAAAATTCAGAAAACATTCACGATAGTCGGATTATCTTTGAATCTTAGTGGTTTCTTGAGTAATGTTTTCTAATTCTGTGGCAGTCTAAAGGAGCCCTGGTAGCGCAGTGGGTAAGCACTTGGCCACTAGCTGAAGGGTCAGTGGTTTGAACCCACCAGTGGCTCCAAGGGAAAGAGATGTGGCAATCTGCTTCTATGAAGATTATAGCCTTAGAAACTGTATGGGACAATTCTATTCTGTCCTATAGGGTTGCTATGAGTCAGAATCCACTCAAAAGCAATGGGTTTTATGACAGTCCTAACAGTTAATAATAATACCATCCACACTATATTTTTGTCTTAGGCTGAATTCCTTAGAGAAGCAAAACCAGTTAAGGGTATAAATATCTATGTAGAGAGATTTTTATAAAGAAAATGGCTCATGCACTTGTAGAGGCTGGAACATCCCAAATCTGTGGATCAGGACAGAGGTTTCTCCTGATTCACGTAGCCACAGGGGCTGGAAAACCCAAGATTGTCAGGTCAGAGAGCAGGGCTCTTGCTCACGGGCTGCAAAGACTGATGAATCCCAAGATCAGCTGGCAAGACTGCAGGTAAGCAGTTAGCTCAAGTCCCAAGAACCAGAGGTCAGATGAACAGGAGCCAGCTTCAGGATCCAGAGCGAGCAAAAGTCCACGAGTCTTTCCAGCAATTCCACTTATATATTCAATGCAGGCCACGTGCCAAAGGAAACTCTCTCTCTACTGATTGGCTATTCACAGTGGATTCCATCATGGAGGTAATCACATTATATCAAATGTCATCATGGAAGTGATCATATCATCATACAACTGCCAAACTACACCATAACTGCCAAACCACTGAGAATCATGGCCCAGGCAATTTGACACATAACCTTAACAATCACAATTTTGATTTGGAGGAACTCTTAATTTTGACAGCAGCTATTACTGAACCAAACCTTGAGTCACAATAGCTAAAGAAGAATAACCACATTTCACAGCAGTCCTATTGAGAAGCTGCATACTTATTCCAAATATGTAGTCAAAATATTTTGGAGCTATTTTTTTTAACTGCTTTTAAAACTCTCAGTACATTCTTTTTATCCCTGTCAATGATATAAAGTCTTTGTCTTAGAAATTGTGTTTGTTTTTTGTTAACAATTCTGTGAACAGTGACAGAAAAATTTGGGAATGGATAAGGATGATAGTTTAACAACATACTCAATATAATTTAATGTCACTGAACTGTACATGTGAAGAATATTTAAATGGAAAATGTTTTGTTACATATGTATTTACCACAATTTAAAAAAATGGTTTAAAAATGATTTGGAGTTAAGTGTCTTGAAATAAGTAGGCAACAGACTATTTTAAAAGGGTGACACTTTTTCGGATGTACAGGCTTTGATATGCTGGCTGATGATCAGTCTCAGCAGAACTTTACAGTTATTTCTTAGCTCCAAGAGTTTTCATATAGTCAAGGTATTCTCAAAATGCGTGCAAAGAAGAGATGACAGGCTTCATCTGTTCTTGATATTTGCTGTTTCTTCTTTCATAGTGCACGTATTTTCTGTAAGTATGAAGGAAGTGTTGTTTGAAAAATGTTGAGTGGCCGGATGTGGAAGATAGGGAAAGAAAAGAAAGAAACTATTTGAAGATTTATTTTTATTATTTAATTTTGGTGAAAATACACACAGCAGAACATAAACCCATTCAACAACTTCTACATGCACAATTCAATAACAATGATTATATCCTTCACATTGTTTCACCGTTTTTTCTATGTCTACCTACATTATTTCACCACTATTGACTTACACTCAGTATCCCCTAAAGTTCTCATCTATGCTTTAGAGTTACTGTTGTCAGTTTGATTTTGTATAGTAATTCTTTCAAAGAGCACAATGCTCATGGTGAACATTCTTTGCTGATTTAGCTAAACTGTTGTTTGGATAAGGAGCCCTGGTGGCATAACAGTTAAGCACTCAGCTGCTAACTGAAAGGTCAGTGGTTTGAACCCACCAGCTGCTTTGTGGGAGAAAAATGTGGCAGTCTGCTTCCATAGAGATTTACAGCCTTGGAAACCCTATGGGTCAATTCTACTTTGTCCTATAGGTTCACTATGAGTTGGAATTGCCTCAACGGCAATGTGTTTGGTTTGATTTGTTTGGTTTAAAAATGACTTCAGGGGATAATTTCAGTTCATGGTTTGAAGATTTTCTCAGAGCAATAGATCTAGTTCCTCCAATCTCAATAAATCTAGCAAGTCTGTATTCTGTAAGAATTTAAAATTGTATTCCACATTTTTCCCCTTTTGATCAGTATTCATTTACTGGTTCCTTGATCAAAACATTCAGCAACAGTAGCCGGGCACTATCCAGTTCTGGTCTCATGGCAGTAGTTCATGTAGGCAGTTAGACCAGCAGTCCAATTCCTTCTCCAGTTCCTGGGTCTCCTTCTGCCACTGCTCCAGGCAAATAGAAGCCAATTGTTTTATTGTGAATGGCCTCTGCTTTTAAGAACCCAGGCACTACTCAGTGTATTTGGGTGTAGAATAGTGAATCTAAAAACAATAGTAGGCCAATTGACCAGACAATCCCATGAAGCCATGACCTTGTTCCTTTGAACCAGCAGAGATGTTTGGATATAGTATCAGTAACTTTAACCTCTTTTTTGTTGTTGCTGTTGTAAAATTATATGTAATAACACAGTATTTGCCATTTTACCCACTCTCTAGTGCACAGCTCTATTTAAAGATTTTGTGTCTTTTGAAGATGATGCCACTGATAGACATGGGAATTTTAGGGTGAACCTTGGCTTCTAGAGAATAATCTTAAATTTGGTTACAGTTTTTTTTTAGTACAAATTACACTGGAACAGTTAAGGAGGTGGTTAGAAAAGTGGACGTAATCTGGAATGAATACAGAACTGAAAATAGAAATTTGACGTATAGAAGTGATAGCAGAATGTACAGGAAACTATAAGATCATCAAAGGGAAAAAGCTACGTAAGAAAAACAGGGCTCACAAATGATTCTAAGGATGTCCTACATTGCCTGCTCCTATTACCCACTCCATCCTCTAGCTTTAAAGTGAAATCTAGAATTTGAAATAAAAACATATTGATTTTATTTATATTTATCTAAGTATAAGCCACGGAAAATGGTGATGTATATCTAGTGGCCACCACCCATCTGTCAGTCTGTGGCTTGTGTGTTGCTATGATGCTGGAAGCTATGCTACAGGTATTTCAAATACGGGCAGGATTGCCCATGGTAGACAGGTTTAAGTGGAGCTTCCAGACAGGCTAGGAAGAAAGGCTCAGTGACCTACTTCCGAAAATTAGCCAGTGAAAACCTTATGGATCACAGAATATTGTCTGACTCATTTACTTTCGAAAGTCATAAGAAGGGATCCATAGCCACAGGAGGACATCATGTTTGGTGAAGCTGAGGGCCAGAGAGGGCAAGGGAGGCCGTCAGTGTGGTAGATTGTCATAACAGCTGTAACGATGGACTCAAATACTTCAGGGATTGTGAGGTTGACACAGGACCAGGCAATGTTTTGTTCTGTTGTACATCAGTTTGTCATGAGTTGGAGTGGACTTGATAGTAGCTATCTCTCTCTCTTTCTCACTATCTCTGTCTCTATCTATCTATATCTAGTGTCCAAGTGAAACTACAGTAAGAAATAGATTATTTTTATAGGGTAATAACAGCACACCCTATGTTAAAATATAGACCTCATACACTATGTGTAACTATTTTTTTTAATAAATAAGAATGCCTAGCAAAGCTCTTGATATGGAAGGGCCTATGTATATACTCACATATAAGACCTACATTTAAACCAAGATTTCTAGAGATACAGGAACCACAATGACACCATGAGCCAAATCCATAATGTGGAAAATTCTGTAGGACAAATGACTCTATCTCTTCAGCAAATAAATGTCATGAAAAAAGTTAGAGGGGGGGATGGGAATTCTAATAGATTTTAAAAAGACTGTGAATTCTACCAAGCAAATGCAAAGTGTGGTCCTTGTTTTGATCATAATATTAACAAGATAACTGTAAAAAAAAAATTTATAGACAATCAGTGAACATTGAATGCAGACTGAATATTAGATATTATTAAAGAATTATTGTCAACTTTATTGGGGGTGATAATGGAATTGTGGTTAAGTTTAAAAATGTTTTTTGTAATACATAATAAAATAGTTACAGAAGAAATGAAATGATACATTGTTTGAGATTTGTTTTGAAATCTTACAGCAAAAAATTGTGTAGATTGATGGAGACTGATGAAACAAGAAAGGAAAACATTGAAAATGGGTTATGTGTGCATAGAAATTTACTGTATTATTTTCTCTACTATATATAAAATGTAATATAATAAGATGTTCTTAAAATGGAAAATAAATTAAAATATACCTGGCTGGTTATCATAAGAGCTCCCTGGGTGGGGCACACAGTTTGCGCTAATCGAAAGATTGGTGGTTCGAACCCATCCAGTGGCACTTCAGAGGAAAGGCCTGGCAATCTGCTTTTGCAAAGATCACAGCTGAGAAAATCCTATGGAGCTCAGTTCTACTTGGTAACTCAGGGGTGACTCCATGAGTTGCAATCAACTCCACCGCAACGGGTTTGGTTTTTATAGTTTGTTTGTTTGTTATCATAAGTTAATTACAGTTATTGTTGTTGTTAGGTGCCATCAAGTCAGTTCTGACTCATAGCCACCCTGTGTACTACAGAACGAAACACAGCCCAATCCTGCACCATCCTCCCAATAGTTGTTATTCTTGAGCCATCGTGTTGTGTTATGTTACAGCCACCGTTTCATTCCATCTCCTTGAGGGTCTTCCACTTTTTTGCTGACCCTCTACTTCACCAAACATGATGTCCTTCCCCAGGGACTGATCCCTCCTGACAACATGTCCAAAGCATGTAAGACATAGTCTCGCCATCCTTGCTTTTAAGGAGCATTCTGGCTGTACTTCTTCCAAGACAGATTTGTTCGTTCTTTTGGCAGTCCACCACATATTCAATATTCTTTGCCAACACCATAATTCAAAGGCGTCAATTCTTCTTCGTTCTTCCTTATTCATTATCCAGCTTTCACATGCATATGAGGATATTGAAAATACTATGGCTTGGGTCAGGTGCACCTTAGTCTTCAAGGTGACATCTTTGCTTTTCATCATTTAAAAGAGGTCTTTTGCAGCAGATTTGCCCAATGCAATGATCTTTTTATTTCTTGACTGCTGCTTCCATGGGTGTTGATTGTGGACCCAAGTAAAATGAAATCCTTGAAAGCTTCAATCTTTTTTCCGTTTATCATGATGTTGCTTACTGGTCCAGTTGTGATGATTTTTGTTGTCGTTATGTTGAGATGTAATCCATACTGAAGGCTGTGGTCTTTGATCTTCATCAGTAAATGCTTCAAGTCCTCTTCACTTTCAGCAAGCAAAATTGCATCATCTGCATAATGCAGGTTGTTAATGAGTCTTCCCCCAACCCTGATTCCCCTTTCTTCTTCATACAGTCCGGATTCTCAGATTATTTGCTCAGCATACAGATTGAGTAAGTATGGTAAAAGGATGGTGAAAAGTAAGTTTCCTGACTTTAAACCATGCAGTATCTCCTTGTTCTGTTTGAACAACTGTCTCTTGTTCTATGTACAGGTTACTCATGAGCGCAATTAAGTGTTCTGGAATTCCCATTCTTCTCAAGGTTATCGATAATTTGTTATGATCCACACAGTCAAATGCCTTTGCATAGTCAATAAAACACAGGTAAACATATTTCCAGTAATCTCTGGTTTCAGCCAGGATCCATCTGACATCAGCAATGAATCCCTTGTTCCATATCCTCTTCTGAATCTGTCCTGAATTTCTGGCCATTCCCTGTCATTATACTGCTACAGCCTCTTTTGAATGATCATCAGCAAAATTTTACTTGCATGTGATATTAATGATATTGTTTGATAATTTTCACATTCAGTTGGATCACCTTTCTTGGGAATAGGCATAAATATGGATCTCTTCCAGTCAGTTGGCCAGGTAACTCTCTTCCAAATTTCTGGGTATAGACAGTGAGCACTTCCAGTGCTGCATCCATTTGTTGAAACATCTCAGTTGATATTCTGTCAATTCCTGGAACCTTGTTTTTCGCCAGTGCCTTCAGTGCAGCTTGGACTTCTTCCTTCAGTACCATCGGTTCCTGATAATATGCTACATCCTGAAATGGTTGAACGTCAACCAATTCTTTCTGGTATAATGACTCTGTGTGTTCCTTCCATCTTCTTTTGATGCTTCCTGCATCATTTAATATCTTTCCCATAGAATCTTTCACTTTTGCAACTCAAGGCTTTAATTTCTTCTTCAGTTCTTTCAACCTGAAAAATACCAAATGTGTTCCTTTTAGTTTTCTATCTCCAGCTCTTTGCACCTGTCATTATAATACTTTACTTTGTCTTCTTGAGCTGCCCTTTGAAATCTTCTGTTCAGTTCTTTGACTTCATCATTTCTTCCTCTTGCTTTAGCTACTCGACATCCAACAGCAAGTTTCAGAGTCTCTTCTGACCTCCATTTTGGTCTCTTCTTTCTTTCCTGTCTTTTTAATGACCTCTTGCTTGCTTCATGTATGATGATCTGGATGTCATTCCACAACTCCTCTAGTCTTTGGTCGTTAGTGTCCAGTGCATCAAATCTATTCTTGAGATGGTCTCTAAATTTAGGTGGGATATACTCTAGGACATACTTTGACTCTCATGGACGTGTTCGAATTTTCTTCAGTTTCAGCTTAAACTTGCATATGAGCAACTGATGGTCTGTTCCACAGTCGGCCCCTGGCCTTGTTCTGGGTGATGATATTAAGCTTTTCCATTGTCTTTCTCCACAGATATAGTTGATTTGATTCCTGTGTATTCCATCCATCAAGGTCCGTGTGTATAGTTGCTATTTATGTTGGTGAAAAAAGGTATTTGCAATGAAGAAGTCATTTGTCTTACAAAATCTATCATGCAATCTAATTCTACTTATTAGGCTGAGATATTGTAAAAGTTCATTGTTCTGGTAGGATATGGATTAAGGTTTTGTACCTTTGCATCAGATAGACTTGAGTTCAAATCCTGGATCTACCAGGGACTAACTGTTGGACTTGAGGTAAGTTTAGTAACCTCTTTGATCTTCAATCTTCTCAAATGTCAAATGGAGATTATAATAGTACATTTCTCCCAACACCTCACGCCAGTACCCAGAACATAGTAAGCACTCAGTAAGTATTTGTTGATTAAATGCACAAATAAAGGAGGAAGGAATAGTGGAACTAGGAGATAAAGTTCTTAGCAAAATATAAGCAATAGTAATATTTCATCAAACATTCACTTTAAGCAAATCAACGGCAAAAAAATTATGGAGCTGGGCTCTCCTTTCTTCTATACTCAGTCCTTTTCTCCTTATTCAGACATGTGTAAGTCAATCAGAGTCATTACCGTGAGTGGGAGATCAGGGATATTATGAACTGAATTGTGTCCCCTCAAAATAAGTATTGAAATCCTGGCCCCTATACCTGTAAATAGAGTCCTGGTGGCACAGAGGTTAAGATTTCTGCTGCTAAACAAATGGTTGGCAGTTGGAATCCACTCGCTACTCCTTGGAAACCCTATGGGACAGTTCTACTCTGTTCTATAGGGTCACTATGAGTCGGAATCGAACTGATGGCAACGTGTCTGGTGTTTGGTTTTATGCCTGTAAATACCTGTTTGGAATTAGAATTTTCTTGTTATGTTCATTTGGTCATACCTGAGTAGGGCGGGTTCTAAGTCTAATAGTCATCTCTGAGTTATACAAAGAACAGAAGAAACACTGAGACACACATAGGGAGAAGAGGGATACAGTGGACAGAGACAGATTAACCTACTAGGAGTACTGGCAGCTACTAGGAGCTGAAGTAGACAAGGAAAGACCTCGCCCTGGAGCCCCACCCTGACCTGGACTTTTAGCCTTTTGAAATATGAGAAAATAAATTTCTTTTGCTCAAAGCCACCCACTTGAGGTAGGTATTTCTGTTTTGGCAGCACTAGCTAACTAAGACAAGGGGCATGGTTTAACTCATACTCAGTGGGCCTTCCAATTAACAATTAAACAGGTGAAATTTTGCTGAAATACACATTGAGTGAATATTTTGAGAATAAGGGAGGCTTCTCCCATTTAGAACTGATGGTAGGTATCATGGTTTTCTCTACTTGTATCTGCAACATTTAGCACAGTGCCTGGCTTTTAGCTGTCACAAAATAAGGGTTAAATGAACTAAACTGACCTTAGGTAACCTCTAATCTAAGCTTCTCATATTGCATGTGGAAGTAGCGTGCAGAGCAGACAGAGGTCCCAGTTTGCCACAAAACAACGTTTCTCAAAAGGGACTGTGAACTGCAAATCACCTGGGGGCTGTTCAAAAACTGCCCCACATACTGATGCACACAAACCCATACACACAATAGTCAACATGGTGAAGAATAGCCACTGATAGGCAGGTATTCTCACCTTCAAGAGTGCTGGTACATAGAAAAGATAGAAGGGACTGCTTTCGGGACTTGTTTGGTTGAGGAACCAACACTTTTCTGTCAAAAAGCACTGCACTATTTAATTTCATCCTTGTGTTACTAAACAAAATACTTATGCAATACTGGATGTAATAATTGTCTCAACTCCACTAATTAACAAACACTTATTCCTATCACAGGGGACTCTAACCAACTGCCCTGCACCAGGGTCTCAAACTTACTTTCTTTAGGCCCTCTAGTACTAACATCCTTCCAGGTGTCCTGGCACCCCACTCTGTGGGGGAGAAGCATCCACATCGGGTGTTAAGGTGCTTGGCCACTAATGGAAAGTTTGGAAGGTCAAATCTGTCCAGACATGCCTTGGAATAAATGCAGGGAGAGCTACTTCCAAAAAATCAGTGATTGAAAACCTTATGGAGCACAGTAATATTCTGACACACAGGGGGTCGCCATGAGTCCGAGAAGACTTGATAGTAATTGGTTTTTAGTACTAGCTCATGGCTTCATCAACTGTCTGCCCTACTGAACAGCCAATGATGAAGCTCCAGTAGAGATGGGACAACATTTCTACCTCTAGGGATGGGATTATTAACTTTGGGGGGCCCGAGAGGCTCTCAAAACAAAGTTTTGTTTGTTGGTTGGGGAGGTGTGTCTGGGATTCTGGAAGTTGCTGGGTATTGCAACAAAGCTAGTCAGGTTTGTCATTCTTTCTTTGTATTTTCTTAATATTTCATAGGTAGTGTCCTCTGCCCCTCATTGATCATCTTCCTCAGCATCAGCACCCAGACATGTAAGACTACATCTGGTCATTCTCTCACTTGATCAGCTGATCCTCACCTGGTTATTGTTTCTTCTCACTCTTTACCCTCCCCTAATAGGAAATACCCTATTCTCATCCTTTCTGCTGCTGTTGTTGTTAGTTGTCATCGAGTCAATTCCAACTCCTGGTGACCCCCTGTGTTACAGAGTAGAACTGCTCCATAGGGTTTCCTAGGCTGTACTCTTTTTTTTTTTCATATTAATTTTTTTTATTGTACTTTAAATGAAGGTTTACAGAACAAACAGTTTCTCATTAAACAGTCAGTACAAATATTGTTTTATGACATTGGTTATCAACCCCACGACATGTCGACGCTCTCCCTTCTCGACCTTGGAGGACCTTTTTTTTCTTTTAAGGTGAAAATATACATAGCTAAAGTTACACCATTTCAAAAATTTCTACATGTATAATTCAGTGACATAGATTACATTCTTTCAGTTGTGCTGCTACTCTCACTATCCTTTTCCAAATTATTCCATCACCATTATCTTCAACTCACTGCCCCCTAGGCTTCCTATCAAACCTTTTGACTTGCTGTTATCAATTTGATCTCACATAGATGATTCTTTTTCTGTGTGTGTGCCTTAGATGAAGGTTTACAGAACAAATAGTTTCTCATTAAACAGTACACATATTGCCCTATGACAATGGTTAACAACCCCATTACATGTCAACACTGTCCCTTCTGAACCTTGGGTTCCCTATTACCAGCTTTTCTGTCCCCACCTGCCTTCTAGTGTTCGTCCCTGGACTGCTGTGCCTCATTAGTCCAGTTTTGCTTTATGGGGCGGTCCAATCGCTGGCTGAATGGTGAACCTCAAGAGTGACTTCACCACTGAGCTAAAAGGGTGTCCTGGGGCCTTACTCTTGGGGTTTGTCAGGCCAGTAAATGTGTTCTTTTTTTGTGAGTTAGAAGTTTGTTCTATATCCTTCTACAGCTCTGTCCAGGACCCTCTGTTGTGATCCCAGTCAGAGCAATCAGTGGAGGTAGCTAGGCACCATCTAGCTGTACTGGACTCAGTCTAGGGGAGGCTGTGGTAGCTGTGGTCCTTTAGTCCTCTGGACTAATCTTTTCCTTGTATTCTGTTCCCTTCATTCTCCCTTGCTCACGAAAGGGCGAGACCAGTGGAGTATCTTAGATGGCTGCTCACAGGCTTTTAAGACCCCAGACACTACTCACCAAGGAAGAATGTAGAACATTGTCTTTATAAACTATGTTAAGCCAATTGAGCTAGATGATCCCCAAGACCATGGTCCCCACAGCCCTCCATCCAGTAATTCAGTCCCTACATGGGTGTGTCTACGGAGCTTCCATGACCTTTCCTTGTACAAGTTGCACTGGCATCCCCTGTATTGTGTACTGTCTTACCCTTCACCAAAGTTACCACTTATCTATTGTCTATTTAATTTCCACCCCTAACCCCTTCCATCCCTCATAACCAACAAAGATTGTGTCTTTTTGTGTGTAAACTTTTACAAGAGTTTTTACAGTTGAGGTCCCATACAATATTTGTCCTTTTGTGATTTACTTGTTTCACTCAGCATAATGTCCTCCAGTTTGATCCATGTTATGAGATGCTTCAAAGATTCATCATTGTTCTTTATCACTGCATAATGCTCCATTGTGTTTATGTACCATAGTTCATCCATTCATCTATTGATGAGCATCTAGGTTGTTTCCATTGTTTTGCTATTGTGAACTGTGCTGCAATGAATATGGGTGTGCATATGTCTATTCATGTGATGGCTCTTACTTCTGTAGGATATATTCCTAGGAGTGGAATTGCTGAATCGTATGATATTTCTATTTCTAGCTTTCTAAGGAAGCACCATATCATTTTCCAAAATGGTTGTATAATTTTGCATTCCCACCAGCAGTGCATAAGAGTTCCGATCTCCCCGCAGCCTCTCCAACATTTGTTATTTCCAGTGTTTTTGATTTGTGCCAGTAATGCCGGGGTGAGATGGTATCTCATTGTGGTTTTAATTTGCATTTCTCTAATGGCTAGTGATTGTGAGCATTTCCTCATGTGTCTGTTGGCTGCTTGAATGTCTTCTTTGGTGAAGTGTCTGTTAATATCCTTTGCCCATTTTTTAATTGAATTGTTTGTCTTTTTTTTGTAGAGGTGTTGGATTTTCTTGTAGATTATACAGATCAGACCTGACTTCTAATGTCCAAAAATTTTTCCCAGTCTGCAGGTTCTCTTTTTACTCTTTTGGTGAAGTCTTTTGATGAGCATAAGTGTTTAATTTTTAGATCTCAGTAGTCTAGCTTATCTTCTGGGGTTTGTGTGTTGTTGGTTATGGTTTGAATCCTGTTAATGCCATGTATTAGGGCCTCTAGCGTTGATCCTATTTTTTCTTCTATGAACTTTATAGTTTTTGGCTTTATATTTATGTCTTTGATCCACTTTGAATTAGTTTTTGTGTATGGTGTGAGGTACGGGTCCTGTTTCATTTTTTTTGCAGATGGATATCCAGTTTTGCCAGCACCATTTGTTAAAAAGACTGTCTTTTCCCCATTTGATGAACTTTGGGCCCTTGTCGAAGATCAGGTGACCGAAGGTGGATGGATTGGTCACTGTATTTGTCTTGGTACCAGTACCAGACTGTTTTGACTACCATAACTGTACAGTACATTCTTAGGTCAGGTAGTGGGACTCCTCCTACTTTCTTCTTCTTCTTCAGTAGAGCTTTACTTATCCAGGGCTTCTTCCCTTTCCATATGAAGTTAATGATTAGTTTTACCATCTCTTTAAAAAATGTTGTTGGTATCTGGATTGCATTGTATTTGTAAATTGCTTTGGGTACAATTGTCATTTTCACTATGTAGAGTCTACCTATCCATGACTATGGTATGTTTTTCCATTTGTGTAGATCCTTTTAGGTTTCTTGCAGTAGTATTTTGTAGTTTTCTTTGTATAGGTCTTTTATACCCATGGTTAGATTTATTATTAAATATTTTATTTTTTATGGGATATTATAAATGGTATTGTTTTCCTAGTTTCCTTTTCATTGTTCTCTTTATTGGTGTATAGGAATCCAACTGATTTTTGTGTGTTTATCTTGTATCCTGCTACTCTGCTGAATCTTGCTATAAGTTCTAGGAGTTTTCTCATGGAGTCTTTAGGGTTTTCTATGTATTGTATCATATTATCTGCTAACAGGGACAGTTTAACTTCTTCATTACCAATTTTGATGCCCCCTTTTTCTTTTCTTGCCTTATTGCTCCATCTAGGACTTCCAGTACAATGTTAAATAGGAGTGGAGATAAAGGTCATCCTTGTCCTGTTCCTGTTCTCAAGGGGAACGTTTTTAGCAATTCTTCATTAAGAAAGATGTTGGCCATTGGTTTTGCATAGATGCCCTTTATTATGTTGAGAAATTTCCCTTCTACACTTATTTTACTGAGAATTCTTATCAGGAATGAGTGCTGGACGTTGTCAAATGTCTTTTCTGCATCAACTGAGGTGATCATGTAATTCTTTTATTTTATTTATGTGGTGGATTATGTTGATTGATTTTCTATTGTTGAACTATCCTTGTGTACCTGGTATGAATCCTACTTGGCCGTGATGTATTATTTTTTTGATATGATGCTAAATTCTATTGGCTAGAATTTTGTTGAGAATTTTTGCATTTATATTCATGAGAGATATTGGTCTGTAATTTTATTTTTTGTGGTGTCTTTGCCTGGTTTTGGTATCAGGGTTATGCTGGCTTCATAAAATGAATTTGGAAGTGTCTCTTCCTTTTCTATGCTCTGAAATAGTTTGAGTAGTACTGGTATAATCTCTTCTCTGAATGTTTTGTAGAATTCTCCAGTGAAGCCATCTGGGCCAGGTCTTTTTTTTTGTTGGTAGTTTTATTTCGTATTACCTTTCCAATCTCTTCTCTTTTATGGATCTGTTCAGATTTTCAACATGATTTTGTGGTAGTTTGGGTAGGTAGTGTGTTTCTAGAAATTTATCCATTTCCTCTTGGTTTTCAAATTTGTTGGAGTATAGTTTTTCATAATACTCTGTTATAATCCTTTTTATTTCAGTTGGGTCTGTTGCAATGTCCCCCATTTCATTTCTAATTTGGGTTATTTGAGTCCTTTCCTGTTTTTTTTTCTGTCAGTCTGGCCACCGGTTGGTCGATTTTCTTGATCCTTTCAAAGAATCAACTTTTTTTTTTGTTGATTCTTTTATTTTTCTATTCTCTATTTCATTTATTTCTGCTCTGGTCTTTATTATTTCCTTTCTTCTAGTGCCTGTGGGCTTTTTTATTTTTTGCTGTTCTCTATTTGTTCGAGTTCTGTATTTAATGTTTTGATTTTGTCCCTTTATGCTTTTTTGATGTGTGCATCTATTGCTATAAATTTTCCTCTGAGGACTACATTTACTGTGTTCCAAAGGTTTTGGTATGATGTGTTTTCATTCTCGTTTGATTCTAGGAATGTTTTTATTCCATCTCTGATTTCTTCTATTACCCAGTTATGTGCAAGCAAGGTGTTATTCAGTTTCCATGTAATTGATTTTTTTCCTTGCTCTTCCTGTTGTTAATTTCTACCTTGATGTCTCTGTGGTCAGAGAAGATACTTAGTGTTATCTCAATGTTTTGGATCCTGTTGAGGATTGTTCTGTGGCCTAAGATGTGCTCTATTCTGGAGAACGTTCCATATGCATTGGAAAAGAACGTGTACTTTGCAGCTGTTGGGTTTAGTGTTCTATATATGTCTGTGAGGCCAAGTTGGCTGATTGTGCCCTTTAGGTCTTCTGTATCTTTACTGAGTTTCTTTCCAGATGTTCTGTCTTTTGCCAAGAGTGGTGTGTTGAAGTCCCCTACAATTATTGTGGAACTGTCACTTTCTCTTTTCAGTGCTGTTAGAGTTTCTTTTATGTATTTTGGAACCCTGTCATTGGGTGCATAGATATTTATTATGGTTATGTCTTCATGATGGATCGTCCCCTTAATCATTATATAGTGTCTTTCTTTGTCTTTTATGGTGGATTTTGTTTTAAAGTCTATTTTATCTGAGATTAGTATTGCCACTCCCACTATTTTTTGGTAGCTGTTTGCTTCATTTATATTTTTCCATCCTTTGATTTTTAATAAATTTACATCTTTGTTTCTAAAGTGTGTCTCTTATAGACAGCATAATGATGGATCTTGTTTTCTTATCCATTCTGTCACTCTCCTTCTTTTTATGGGTGCTATGAGTCCATTTACATTCAGCATAATTATTGCTAGGTGTGAGTTTATTGCTGTCATTTCGTAGTGCTTTTTTTGTTGTGCTGACATTTTCTTTGTTCCTCTTACTCTTCTGTGCTTAATTCCTTTTGTTTATGGATTTTTTTTTCATTTCTTTTGTTTTTGTATGTTTTGTTTTTACTGAGACTTTTTTTTCTCCTTTGTTTTGAGGAGTAGGTTTGTTAACCTTCTTTGTGGTTACCTTGAAATTTATCCTTATCTTCTTAGGTTTGAACCAGTCTATTATTATTTGGTATCGCCTTGCCTTCCTCTCCATTAGAAGGTTCTATACCTACACCATTTATTCCCTTTTTTGTTTTTCTGATGCTGTTGTCATTTACAGATTAACATCCCTGGTTCCCTTTTGTAATTCTTTTGGTTTTGAATAGTCCTTGACAGTTCATTTCTTAGTCTGGTATCTGGCTGGTACCATCCTGTGTCCTAGATTCAGCTTGTGGTCAGATGTTTGTTCTCATGTCCAAGGACTCCCTTTAATAATTCTTATAGGTTTTGTTTTGTTTTTACATAGTCCCTTAATTTCTGTTTATCTGGAAATGACCTAATTTCACCATCATATCTGAATGAGTTTTGTAGGATATATTATTCTTGGTTGGCAAGTTTTTCTTTCAAGGTTTTATATATGTCATCCCATTGCCTTCTTGCCTGCATGGTTTCTTCTGAATAATCCGACCTTAGTCTTATCATTTCTCCTCTGCATGTGGCTTTTTGTTTTTCTCGAGCTGCTCTCAGGATTCTTTGTTTATCTTTGGTTTTAGCGAGTGTGATTATGATATGCCTTGGTGATTTTCTTTTGGGGTCTATCCCCTATGGGGTTCGTTGAGCTTTTTGGATAGTCAGCTTTTCATCTTTCATGATATTGGGAAAGTTTTCTGTCAGCAGTTCTTCAATGATCCTGTCTATGTTTTCTGTTTTCTTGCCCATTCTGGAACTCCAATCACTTGCAGATTTTTGCTTTTGATTGTATCCCACATAATTCTCAGGGTTTCTTCATTTTTCTTCATTCTTTTTTCTGATTTTTCCTCAGAGTTGTATACAAGTGTTTGTCTTCTATTTCGCTGATCCTGTTTTCCACCATTTCAAACCTGCTCCTCAGCCCTTCTATGACACTGTCCATTTCTGAAATCTTGTTGTTTATCTTTTGCATTTCTAATTGTTGTTTGTGCATGATTTCTAGCTGTGAGTTTGTTTTAGCTTTTTGTTCGTGTATTATTTTCTTGATTCTTCCATTTTTTGTCTGTATTTTCCATGAATTTGTCTATTTTTTCCTCAGTTTTGTCCATTTTTTGCATCAACTCTTGGATAATTCTGAAAATTAGAGATTTAAATTCTCTATCCGGTAGTCTAGTGCCTTTTTTTCTACTGGAAAGTCATCTGCTGTTTTAGTTTGTAAGCCTATTGGAACCATCCTGTCCCGTTTTTGTACGTTTTGATATTGTCTGCTGTCTTCGGGAAATTCAGTAGTTATTTTCCTCATTTATTGGTTGTAGATTTGTCCGTTTCATACTGCTTTTTTGTTTTACTTGGTTATGTCTGAGCAGGTGGGCACTGCGTTCTTTGTTGTTTGCTCTGTGTGCACAATAATTTTTACCCCCTTCTCCAATGGGCAGTGTCAGTCGCTCAGGTATGGTACGGTAGGGCAGGTCCAGCTTAATGGGAGTTACTGGGATGAGTTGTTTGTGGCATGTACTGGGGCCGTCAGGGCAGACTGGGAATCAGTGCAGGGCAGGTTCCGGTAGGCCATGCCTGTGCTGTTTGGGAGTGTGATGTTCAGCGCATGGTTCAGGTAGGCAGAAAGGAGGGGGCGATTAAGATGTACAGAGCTAAGCTGAGTATGGGAAGGAGGAGAGAGGAACAGGAGCCAAAAACATACACACAAATAAACAAGAAAAGAGTGCCAAGGGAGCTTGCTATTGTTGTGGAAAGAGGAGAGAGTGAGAAATGGAGAAAAATGAAAAGGAATAAAGAAAAGGGGAACAAAATGAACAAATAAAAATTAGAGGGGAAAAAAAAGAAAGAAAAGCCCCAAGGGATGCCACCAGTGTGGCTGCTAGGACTGGGGAAGTTGTTCTCAGGCCATGAAGTACAGCCTGGCTAGCAGGGGTAGAGGTGTCACACAGTGTCAGGTATTCAGGAGACAGGAAGAGAAAGTAAGTATAGAGAGATGAGAAACTGGAAATGAAGAAAGACAAAAAGAGAAAAAGAGAGAGAAGAGAACAAAAGAAAGGAACAACAAAAACAAAACAAAACAAAAAAACACAATAAAAGAAATGATCCCAGCGATGTCACTGTGTGTCTGCATGGAGTAATGGAGTAGCTCACAAGCCGTGCAGTATTGCCTGGATAGAAGGGGCTCCCAAGCCGAGAAAATAAAAAGAAAAGAAACAAATCAAAACAGAACAAATCAGAGCAAAAAAACAAACAAAAAAAGCCCCAGGGGTCCCAACAGCATGGCAGCACAGGCCGGGAAGCAGTTTCACAGTTGAGTAGTGTTTTGCAGCCTTTCAGGAAGAAGCAAAGATGGCATATGGAGCCAGGTATTTGAAAGAAAGAAGAGGAAGATGTTGAGAGGTAAGGAAGAAATCTAAAGAAGCGGAAAAAAGTAACACCAACAGCCAACAAAAGGCACTCAGGGATCTGGCCAGTGTGGGCAGATGGAATCCAAGTGACATCAGGGTGAAGCCGGTGCTTCCCAGCCAAGAGACTGTGGCCACAGGAAGGAGAGGAGTCCAAGTAAGGGTGAAGAAGGGTGGGGGTGTGAAAGCCTATATCACTAGTTACCAGTTCTTCTGTATCCTGCTGGAAGCTCCATGAAGCTACTTTCTTGTACCCCCTGTTTGGTGATCTCCGATAGGAGTCCAAGATACAGGTCCATGCTGTGTTAGCTGATAGGGGACCTCTGCATGCATCTCTCCTCATTTTCTGTTCTCTGTCAGTTTCTTATTCCATTCAGTGCTTGGCTGAGTTCTTTATCACTTCATTTGATGCTTAGGGTTTCAGGATTGACAGGTGACTCTATTTGACTTAGTTTTTCAGATCTTTGCTGTGGAAGGGTGGCGTGGTGATTCATCTATAGTGCTGCGTTGCCCTGAAGTCCCCCCTAGGCTGTAATCTTTATAAGAGCAGGTACCAGTTCTTTTCTCCCATGGAGCCTGGCTAGTGGGTTCTAACCACTGATGTTTTGGTTAGCAGTGGAGCCTTTAACCATTGCACCACCAGGGCTCCTTATAGGAATTCCTACAGCTTCATTACCTACTAGATGTTTAAGAACAAACGATTTATTTAACTTACTAAAATCTAATTTTCCTCATTTTTAAAACGTGATTAGCAAAAGTATCCACTTTGTTGGGAGTAACTGCTCTGTATTAAGTGGTAGCTAAGAAGAGAGACAGAGGGAGGAAAGAAGGGAGAGAGGAAGAAAGAAGAAAGGAAGGAAAGAAGAAATGGAAGAAAGAAGAAAGAAAAGAAGTAAGGAAGGAAGAGGAGGGAGGGAAAAGAAAAGG
The DNA here is from genome assembly GCA_030035585.1 of Dugong dugon. NCBI lineage: Eukaryota > Metazoa > Chordata > Mammalia > Sirenia > Dugongidae > Dugong > Dugong dugon. The sequence continues at coordinate 95,367,969 of CM057465.1, forward strand.
AAAATAAAACAAAGTCTGTTGCTGACCTCCATGTCTGGTCATCCTGAGCAAGCAGTGAGCATCTCCTGAAGAAATGCAAAATGCATTACATATTGTTTCTCTAGTCTATTATCAGAGAACATTTTGCAAACAACGTTATATGCATTCAGAGGGAAAGACTGGGCTCAATATTTTTTTCTGCTCTATACAGGAACAACAGAAGCTGATGTTTATAAAGTGAGGAGATAGTAAGCACTAAATATTCTCATTAATTTAGAGATACAGTGGAATATATAATAACAAATGATATAGAAAGGCTGTTCTGTGGCTCTTATTTACTCTGCCCAATAATATATGAACGAAAGGCAGGTGATAAAATTAGAAGGCATCACATTTAAAATAGATAAAAGGGAACATTGTATTGTTTACTCACCATGTAATTATCTTGGAAAAGTCTTCACTATAGAATATACTTGTGACAAATAATTTCAACTGAGTTTTGGTCCTTTATAATAACAATAAAAACGTGCAATCACAATGTTCAGACCAAATTATAAGTCCTATCAAGCTGTATATTGTTTCATAAACTATGCTAAGTTAAACTGGAAAAAACTTCCCAGATAATTCAAAACCTAACAACAACAACAAAATCCATTCCCCCTTGTATCAATATTGATTCATCAATTGTAACAAATGTTCCATAGAAATGCAAGATGCTAAAATAGGAGAAACAGCATGAAGGTGGTGGGGGTATAAGGGGACTCTCTGTACTTTCTGCTCACTTTTTCTGCAAACCTACTTAAAAAAGAAAAGAAAAGGGGGAAAAAACAGACCTGTATTACAAAAGAAATATCCCCCAAACAATCTTAGCTTAAATTTTGATGTACCGAAAAATGTGTTCTGCTGTGCGTGTGTTTGATTTATTTTTTCTGCTCTGAATTATTTTCCTTATCTTTTCCATTACGTGAAAATACAGCTTTAAATCTAGACTCAGTTTTTTTTCTCTAAGATTTGCAAGCCATCTTTTTTTGGCTAAATTAACTAATTCATGGAAGAATTGACAGCAGAAAGTTTACTAGATACTAAAGATGATCAAAGCTGTATTGATCACAAAATTAGATAATTTAATCCCCTAAATCATTGGTAGTAGTCAATGTTCCAGATTCACTGTCTACACTGATAAAATAACTCTACTGATTACTAAATTGCTACTTCCTGTCTTCTAAAGTCGATATAGCCTACAGAATGGTATGCTTTTCTCTAAAACATATGGCTCTAAATTCTATTAGGTACATTGATGAACTATTAGCCTATGTTGGCAGGTAGTTGGAAAAAACTTTTTTTTTTCTTGGAGTTTTGCTAGAACCAAAGCCAAAGCAGTGAAAACTTTAGCCAGATCAGTTGTTTGGCATTACAGAGACAGCGGCAGCAACAACCCAATCACAAACATCCGTTTATACAGAATGCAAGTGCCTTACACTTTACTAATTTAGTTAAAACCATTATATATAGACATGTAACTTGACTAAGCCTGATCTTCCTAAACGTTTATGTAAGTAGAACAATGGCTCATATTAGACAATAAAGCACTTTTATTCAAAAGCATTTTCGTTGTTATGAATGGGAAATTTAATATACATATATACAGGTATTTGCTATTAAGTATAAGTTTGTGTGGTGCCTCTAAATCTCGTTTTAACATTAACTAAATGAAAATAACTTCTTGTTTATTAGAAACCTTGTAATATCTTTACATTGCTACTTGAATTTGTTATTATTTTCCCCATAAAATTGAATATAAACTAAGCCTAAATAGCCATAGAAACAAACTGATTTTTTTTTTTAATTTAATGCTGTTTAAATTTGTTCTGTGTCTTTAGGAATTGGATTCAATCTGCAAATGAACTGTTAGCTATGGATATAAATATTGTTTCTGTTTTAAAGATTGCAGACAAGGAAAAAAAAAGGATGAGCAAAGATTCTGCTTCCATATTTTGGTTCAACGAATATTTACTGAATGCATTTGAAAGCACTGCATTCTAAGAGCTTACCATTTCCTTGGGGAGGCTGGCTAACTTAAAGGGAAAGTTAGAAAAAAAACAACAAGATGTCACAGTGTATTACGCTCTTGCCTCAGGGCATTGCTCTTTAAGAGCAACAGAGGTATACTCGTGGAGATGATGAAGGATAAGTCCTCCCAAAAAGGGTGCCACCAAAGCTGTAGTTATCTTCAACAGTCTACATCCCTTAATTACTTTTTCTTCCCTCTTTATCAACCTCTCCAGCCACTGACTTCCAGTTGCTGCCTCACACTTCTCACACTTATTCTCAGGCACATGCTTACCCTATTAGGAGAATTAATTCTGACCTGTTTTATAACCTCTTATCCAGTGTTGATTAAAAAAAAATCAAAACCTTACTAGCTTTGGTGATCCATCTATCTGGTGTTAAATCCCAGTCTGTACTCTGTTTACCAAAATCAAACCAAACCCGTTGCTGTCACGTTGATTCTGACTCATAGTGGCCCTATAGGACAGGGTAGAACTGCCCCACAGGTTTCCAAGGAGCAGCTGGTGGACTTGAACTGCCGATCTTTTGGTTAGCAGCCCTGGCTCTTAACCACTACACCACCAAGGCTCTGTACTCTGTTTAGGGCTATGCTATTCCAAGGATAGGGGTTATCTTATAGTTTCTATGGACCAGGAATCTTTCCATGGCTTAGCTGGCTTAGCTGGCTCAGGGTCTCTCACAAGGCTGTAATCAAGGTGTTGGCCAGCCAAGGGCTGGGGTCTCATCTGAAGCCTTGACAGGGAAAGGATCCACTTCCAAGCTCACTTACTTGTGTGTTGGCTGGATGCAGGTCCTCCAGGCTTGTTGCACTGATAGACTTGATTCCTTACCAGCTGTTGGCTGAGGCCATTCTCTATTCCTCACCCAGAGATCTTATGAACAAACATATGAGAAAAACCAGGGAGAGAATTTATTTAATACAGAAATCAGTCTTCTATAACCTAATCTCAGAAGTAATCCCCTCAACATTACTGGGTAGGAGCAATGTTACTCAAGGCGAGGTGGCAACACAAAGCTGTGAATACCACGAACTGGGGATAATTGAGGCCCTCTCAGAGGCTGCTTAACACAGGAACCCACCACCCACCTGTCACTCGTTTGTTGTACTGTGGTGGCTTGTGTGTTGCTGTGATACTGGAAACTGCCACCGGTATTTCAAATAGCAGGGTCACCCATGGTGGACAGGTTTCAGAGGAGCTTCCAGACTAAGACAGACGAGGAGGAAAGACCTGGTGTTCTACTTCTGAAAATCGGTCAATGAAAACCCTATGGATTACAACAGAATATTGTATGGTATAGTGCTGGAAGATTTGCTCCCTAGGTTGGAAGTCACTCAGAATATACAGTGGTGCAACAGTAGACTTGAGCATATCAGTGATTGTGAAGATGGTGTAGGAATGGGCAATGTTGTGTTCTGTTGTATATGGGGTCACCGTGAGTTGGAGCCAACTCAATGGCAACTAACAACAACAACAGATAATGTGTCAATGCAGCTAACTGGAACTACATTTCTCAGAATTCAGATATTTTGTATGAGAATAAAAAATGGGAAGTGAAGAAGCAGCCATATTGTTTCTATGCTTAGGAGATCAGGGTGGGACATGAAATGTTGCAGCTCATATACATTGTTGCATATATGCTGGTGGGCAGGTCACCTGGCAGGCATTAGGTAACACATGAGCACACAGCTCTGCTAGCTCCTACAGGGTCTTCTGCTTCAACTTCTCTGATGTCTGGGTCAATGTGAGTTTAGCTCTGCATTGAAGAGCACTAGCTTCTCTGGAAGGACACCCCATCATCTAAATTAGAGGCTTAGAAGCATTGAGAAACCAGTATGCAATCTCATATGTCCTCATGGATTCCACTTCAGCCTTGAAGCTAGCTTGTCTTTGTTTCCCCTATTTCACATTCATCTTCTTTTCCCAACTATTTGACCTATGCATTTCACGTCCCAGCACCAAATGCAGAAATAACTGCCTTAAGTAGATTACTTAACCAGTTTGCATGATGGCATAAACCCAGCTCTGTGAGGAGGCAGTCCTTTGGACAAGCCTGGTGGCCATGTCTTCCCCATTCCTCCTGCTGCTAGTATTTTTGGGTTTTAGGAACAAAGCACAGAACCCCCTTTTCTGTGAAGGCTAACAGTTTGTCTAAATGTCAGTAGGGTTAAAGAGATACAATTCCAGGTTTAATACCAAGGTGTCTGACGCCCTCCCTCCTAGGGTGGTCAGGTAGGGAAATTACATTGTGCTTTGTGTTGTGGGTCTTGTAGATCTTAGTAATGAGACTCTTAAGGTGTAAAAATGGCTGGCGGAGGGAACTAGTGGTGTCCTCAGCTATGGCTCAGGTGGGGCACTTGTAGTGTAAGCTTATACTCCACCTAACTGGACCTACGTGGCCAGGGGGAGATCAGGAGAGAATGTAGACTCCCATTGAGTCCCTCGCCCATAATGCCAGGTGGAGGCCTGTGTGGAAGTGTTCTTTATATTTACCAGGACACTTTCCAGAACCCAGTGGGGCCTGGTCTGTCATGTAACTGTCCCTTTAAGTTCCTCACCCATAGCTCAGAGTAGGGTGTGTGTGAAAGAATCATCTCCACCTGGACAACTGTTGAGCCGAGGGGACTGCTTATCCTGTTGTATGTTGTCTGCTTTTTGTAAATAATAAAAGCTACTTTCCATGTGCTAATGTGTACTCGGGCTCTGAGCAGAAGGACATGATACTGCTCATGAGACAATTACAATTAGTGATTAGTGCTCTGTTTCTAATGGCCTCCTGGCTAACTAGAAATCGGTGACAACCAGTGAGCACCTCAGAGTTTTGGCATGTTACCTCACAAGCTCCCTCTACTGAATCCCTTTAAATACATATGTAAGTGTCTTATCAAGTCTGCTTCTCTGATTAAACCCTGAATGACACCACCAGTCTGGCAGCAACAAAGCACTCATGAAGCAAAGCAATGGGACACAAAAGTCAAACCTCTGAAGAGGCTTTCAATAACAGATTAAAGAGTATGGCCACACTAAGAGGGAGGATTGTTATGGATTGAATTGCATTCCCCAAAAATGTGTGTCAACTTGGCTAGGGCATGATCTCCAGTATTGTGCGATTGTCCACCATTTTGTCATCTGATGTGATTTTCCTATGTGTTGTAAATTCTACCATTAAGATGTTAGTGAGGCGGGGTTAGAGCCAGTTATGTTAATAAGGCAGGACTCAATCTACAGGATTAGGTTGTATCTTGAGTCAATCACTTTTGAGATATAAAAGAGAGAAGCTAGCAGAGACATAGAGGGACCCCTACCACCAAAAATGAAGAACGAGAAGGGGAGTGAGTCCTTTGGACCTGGTGTCCCTGTGCTGAGAAGCTAGTAGACCAGGGGAAGATTGAAAGCAAGGACATTCCCCCAGAACTGACAGAGAGAGAAAGCCTTCCCCTAGAGCTGGAGCCCTGAACTTGGACTTCAGCCTCCTAAACTGTGAGAGAAAAATTTCTCTTTGTTAAAGTCACCTGCTTGTGGCATTTCTGTTATAGCAGCTCTAGATAACTCAGATAAGGATATAAAAAGGTAATTTTCCCTCCCTATTAAAAAGGTTTCATGTTAAGGTTCTTTTGTATCTAACGGAGTTTGTAGAATATATTTATACTCTTATGAAGTAAGGACGTGAGAACGTTTAGACAATATTGCCATTAGTGTGCAGGTCTACATAACCCGCTGCCATCGACTTGATTCTGACTCATGATGACCCTGTGTGTTGCAGAGTAAAAGTGCTCCTTAAGGTTTTCTTGGCTATGATCTTTACGAAAGCAGATTGCCAGGATTTTCTTCTTCAGTGCCTCTGCACCACCCAGGGATCTATGAAAGTCTACATAAACCTTGCAATCACCAGGAGCACACTAGGAAAAAATGAGCAGGGATGTGTGGAAGGTCCTAAATTTTGACCTTTTCCCAACCTTTCTCCAGACATTTTCATTTTGCAATAAAAGCTAAAAATCCATTTCTGTTGAAGACTCCACACTTAAACACTCACTTCCAGTGTAACACCTGTCCTCCCCACCCCTGCCTCCACATAGTCCTTGGCTACAGAAACCCAATGTATAAACAGAGTTTAGCTTTAACTCTGCTAAGGAAGGTTAATATAAGTCACCTGAGACATATTCCAATTGTTTCAGACCTATCTTAATATTTTTATGGCACAATGTGTATAGAATAGGAAGAATATGGCTTCAGGTTTGATTCTGGATGAGTAAAATGGTCCTGAAGAATCCATCGTATGCCCATCATCCATCTGGAAGATTATGAATCCAACTTGCCGGTCTCATGTCCCATCCCTTTTGAGTCATTTTCTTTATCTGTTGGACAGAAGAACCAACCATCCCTAAATGGGGTGAATTATTCTACTCATTTGAACCTGGAATTTATGGAGATAATCTATGTCAAAAGAATAACCCGATCAAAGGAATTTCACGCACTGAGAAACAACAGGGAGTCAAGAGGGAGCCATATTTCTGATGGGGGAGTGGCTACGGTTTCTCCTCAGTTGATTCTACTTCTATAGCTACCTGACTTCCCCAGTCAGGAGAAGCATCCTGTACCAGAAAGGGGAGAAATGGATTCTACTGAGCAATGCCTATCTGCCTGTCCCTGGCATTCTTCATCCCTGCTGAGCTATTTTTCATGCTCCCCCTGGCCAGAAAAAAACAACGTGAAATTGTTAATCTGGTACCTGAATGAGTCAATTTGCCTCTTTCTGCAGAAGGCTTTGCCCTCAAGTGTACTTTTCTTTCCCTGGCTCAGCATCAGCCCATGTCAGTGCTCGTTTTGGGGGAAATGCCTGGGGAGGCAATTATGCATGGCACATTTCAACCCATATGGACGAACAAGGTGGTGAAAGGAAAACCACCCTCTTAGTGCTGGGAAATTCCCAATTACAAGTGCGTTTTGCCAGCCTCCAGGTGAATTTTCCAGCTTCTGTCACTCATGCTGTTGGCACTGTTTAAACGCAGAATTATGATTTTAATAAATTTAAGTAGATCCAGAAGGAAGCATACAGATAACTTTCCATTAGTAATTATCAGCTGTCATTCCTATCACCCAAAGACTGTTGCCTTGCTGTTAATTTGAATCCTTGTTCAGGTGAGAAAAGGTGTCACTGAGACTCGACTCTACACCAACAAGTTTGGTTTTTCTGGTTTGTTTGTTTGTTTGAGACTGAAACAATTATGGTGCCTTAATTTTGTAAATGAAGACTTCAATTCCTCCCTTTCTCTAAGATTTAGTCAATAAAAGGGGTCTAGTCTCAGCTGTCTTGAACAGAGCCTCCCATTGGGTTTGGCTCACTTGCCAGATGAGTGGGTCAGTGTGCTAAGCACTCACTTGGGTGGTTTTCCCTTTACAGAAAAACAATCACCTGGAAAAACCTGACATTGTTCTCTTATATCCTCAAAAATTAAGGCCTACAGCCCCAAAAGGAAAGCTCTGGCAAGTCCATTTTGACAGGTCTCTGTGACCCCATAGTCCTTTGCTCTTTAGCTGTCAGATTCAGAAAAACAAACTCTTTCGATGGCAGTTCCTCTGTCTCATTTATGGAGCACATTCTAGTTGCTATTGATTGAATGCTTGGTGGGGAATGTGCAAACCCGAGAATTCTTTCTAACTGGCTCACTGAACTGGACACTGAACTGTATGTAGCCTTGTGTTGGAGACAGAAATAATACTAATTTATTGGGGACTGTATCATGAGCCAGACCCAATGTTAAATGCTTTGTACATGTGTTACAGACTGAATTGTGTCCCCAAAAAATATGTGTTGTAAATCTTACTGTATCTGTGGTTTCTTTGTTATGTTAATGAGACAGTATTAATATAGGAAGTATCTTAAATCAATCTCTTTTAAGATATAAAAAAGTAGATTAAGTGAGTAAGCAGAGATGGGGGAAGATAGATACCATGCTACATGACGATCACCAAGGAACCAAGAAACAAGGATCTTCCCCCAGGGCTGACAAAGCCTTCCTCAGGGTTGGTGCCCTGAATTTGGATGTCTAATCTCCTAAACTGTGAGTAAATAAATTTCTGTTTGTTAAAGACACAGATTTGTAGTATTTCTGTTAGAGCAGCACTACATAACTAATGCAAAATCTTATTTCACTTAATTCTAAAAACAACCCCATGGAGTTTGTCTTATACTCATTTTGTAGATAAGAAAGGTAGAGATTTTCATAGGTTAATCGTCTCAAAGTAGGACAATTAGTAAGAGATGGAGCTGGGATTTTAATGTGGGTCTGTCTGTCTCCCAAGCCCATCTCCATCACTTACAGTGATATTGGATAATTCATGTCTTTTACTCATGGATACCATGATGACTCTTAGACAGTGATATCCATATTTGTTTCCTCTGCTCATGTGACTTACAACTAGTAGCCACACACACATCTTCCTCCACTCTGCTTTCTAGCACAACCTAGAAAATGTGGAAACATTTACTATGGATACACTGGAGTTAATTACATATTGTTGGTATATACTAGAATATATGTTAAACCCATCAAAAACCCACTGCCATCAAGTTGATTCTAACTCATAGTGACCCTACAGGACAGAGAAGAACTGCCCCATAAGGTTTCCAAGGAACAGCTGGTGGATTCGAATTTCTGACCTTTTGGTTAGCAGTCAAATGCTTAACCACTGCACCACCAGGGCTCCAGGTATGTGTTACTGAAACTAAATTGAAATTATAGAGAAATGGAAGATGAATAGCCTAGTTTGCCTAAATATTGTGTGTTGTTGTTATTAGCTGCTGTCAAGTTAGCGTCTAACTTATGGTGACCCTGGGCACAAAGGAACAAAGTGCTGCCCGGTGTCATTACCATGATTGGTTGCAGATTGAATCATTGTGTTCCATCGTGTTTCATTGACTGATTTTTCAGAAGTAGATTTCCAGGAGTTTCTTCTAGTTCATCTTAGTCTAGAAGCTCCAGTGAAACCTGTTTAGCAACACAGCAACATTCAAGCTTTCCACTGACAGACTAGCGGTGGCTATGCATGAAATGCATTGGCCAGAACCCAGGTCTCTCTCATGGAAGGCAAGTATTCCACTACTGAATTTCTAATGCCTCTCAAATGATATTTTACTCCTTACAATTTTCCTCCTATCAGAGTAGATTAGCATGAATCAATGATCCCCTCAAAGAACAATGAGCTGACCTTATACCACCTATCACAATTTGTAATTAAACATTTATTTATTTTTTTTTTTTTTTTTTTTTTTTTTTTTAATATATATTTTATTGTACTTCAGGTGAAAGCTTACAGAGCAAATAGTTTCTCATGAAATAGTAGTACACATGTTGTTTTTTGACATTGGTTAACAACCCCACAACGTATTAAGCCTCTAAATTCTCAACCTTTTTTTTTTGATGAAAATTACAGATGGCCAAAGATACACCGTTTCAAAAATTTCTACATTCACAGTTCAGTGACATTGACTACGCTCTTCCAACTGTGTAAACATTTATTTTTGTGATTTTATGATTGCCTTTCTCCCTCACTAGATTCTAAGCTTCATGAAGGCAGAGATTGTGTCTTCTTGTGCTCAACATTATATTCCCTGTACTTAGCGAAGTACTGACAACACAGTAGATGCTTAGTATATCTTTGTTGAATAAAGGATCAAATCACTTATCAGAAATGAGAAACTCAGGGGTCTCAACACAAACTTCTCAATATTTTTTAAAATTTTTTATAGTGGTTGTTAGCTGCCTTCCAGTCAACCCTCAACTCATGGTGACCCCATGCACAACAAAACAAAATACTGCCAGTCCTGTGCTGTCCCATGCTAGGTTGGTTGGGTATTGAGACATTGTGATCCACAGGCTTTTTACTCACTGAATTTCATAAGCAGATCGCCAGGGCTTTCTTTTTAGTCTGTATTGATTTTGTAGCTAGGGGGACCTAAAAGAGAAATCTGGTAAATAATTTGTGTAAATTTACTCAACAACTGAGTGTCAGTCAGGACTAAATTGAAGGTATTCTACTGACTTCTGTAACTTAGATAAGTTTATCCAATGAGGGGAAAAATGGCTTTGGAATCAGAAGGGAAGTCATTACTTGTTGAGCACTGAAGTGTGCTGCTGTGGATAGAATTGTGTCCCTCAAAAATGTCTATCAACTTGGCTAGCCCATGATTCCCAGTACTGTGTGGTTGTCCACAATTTTGTCATCTGATGTGATTATCCTATGTGTTGTAAATCCTAACCTCTGTGATGTTAATGAGGCAGGACTCAATCTACAGGATTAGTTTGTATCTTGAGTCAATCTCTCTTGAGATATAAAAGACAGAAGCAAACAGAAAGGGAGTGGAAACTCATGCCACTAAGAAAGAAGTGCCAGGAGTGGAGTGCATCGTTTGGACCTGGGGTCCCTGCTCTGAGAAGCCCCTAGACCAGGGGAAGATTGATGACAAGGACCTTCCCCAAGAAACAACAGAGAGAGAAAGTCTCCCCCTGGACCTGGTGTCCTGAATTCAGACTTCTAGACTTCGAGACTCTGAGAGAATAAATTTGTGTTTGTTAAAGCCATCCACTGTGGTATTTTTGTTATAGCAGCACTAGATAACTGAGACATATGCCAAGCACTGTGGTAATTGCTCTACCTAGTCACAGAATCATGTACTGTATATAAGATTATCATTACCATTTTGCAATATAAGAAGATCTGAACCTAAGAGAGGTTAAGTCATACAACTAGGAAGTGACATATCTGGATTGTAAACTCACACCATCCTTGTAAAGTGCCATGTTTCCCACTTGACCACATCATAATCCGTTTCTGTGCATCAGGCTCTCTCATTCACTCTCTGTCTTTCCTGGATGTGAATCCAGATCTTCCACTTACATGGTGCTTTAAGCTCCTTGAATCTTTTTTTCTCTAAACCTGTTCCCTCATCCATAAGATGGCATAAGCAGTTTCTAGCTTTTAAGATTATTGGGAGGATTAAATGAAATATTTGATGTGAGATTGCTAATGCAGTGCTGTTTCATTAAGAAATACTGGTTCTTATGCCATCTTCCACATTTTTTTTTCATGAATTAACTTGTGTTAAAAATGAAACAGAGTTTATGTAAAATAAGAATTTTATTCAGATTCAAAGATTTGCAAATCAAGAAGCACCAAAATGAAATTTAAAAATGGTGTTCCAGAGAGGGAGCATAAGCGTACATCTCTTATACTCAATTTTGCAGAACTTTGTATAGACTTGGGGAGAGTACAGGGGCACATTTGTTTGGATGACATTCAATATGCTCTCCTAAGACTGATTTATCAAGAATTTCTACTGGCTGGAGTACTCATCCTTAGCCAGTTTCCTGTGTTCTAGAGGTTGTTCCTTATGTTTTTGGTAATGTTCTGGGTGGGCCACCTCAGAACATTACAGAACAAGTTATCTCCGTCAAGAGTGTGGTCATGGGTCACGTACCTTAAAAAACAGAAACAGAGGCCTAGGAAAAAATGGGGTCCAATTCATACCTGTATCAGCCATTTAAGTTATGTCTAGCACCTCAGTTTTAGAGTGCTCTTTCACACTTGTAAAAATGGGTATTAGTAGTGAACATATTTCAAATGAGAAGACTAAGAAGTAGTTCTTAAACTCGAGTATGCAACAGAATCTCTGGAGGGCTGGTTAAAACACAGATTGCTGGGCCACAGCCTCAGAATTTCTGGTTCAATAGGTTTAGGATAACCAGTTGCCATTGAGTTGATTCTGATTCATGGTGATCCCATGTGTGTCAGAGTAGAACTGTCCTCAGTATGGTTTTCAATGGCTGATTTTGGACATAGATCAGCAAACCTTTCTTCCGAGGTGCCTCTGGGTGGATTCAAACTTCTGACCTTTCAGTTAGCAGCTGAGCATGTTAACTGTTAGCACCAAATAAGTATTCAAGGTTTAGGGTGTTGTTGTTGTTAGCTGCCATCAAGTTTGGTTCCAACTCATGATGGCCCTATGCGAAATGGGATAGGACCATTGTGATCCACAGGGTTTTAATTATTGGCTGATTTTTGGAAGTAGATTGCTAGGCCTTTCTCTCTCTCTCTTCTTTTTCTTTGACTTTAACAAATAGAAATTTATTCTCTCACAGTGTAGGAGGCTAGAGGTCCAAATTCAGGGTGGCAGCTCCAGGGTAAAGGTTTTCTCTCCCTTTCAGTTCTGGGGGAAGGTCCTTGTTGTCAATCTTCCCCTGGTCTAGGAGATTCTCAGCACAGGCACCCTGTATCCAAAGGACAAGCTATTCTCCTGGCTCTTATATCTTGGTGCTATGAGGCCCCTGTATCTCTGCTCACTTTTCTCTTTTATATCTCTAAAGAGATTTAATTTTTTTTTTAAGTTGTGCTTTAAGTGAAAGTTTACAATTCAAGTTAGTTTCTCATACACAAATTTATATACACATTGCTCTGTGACCCTAGTTGCTCTCCCTATACTGTGACAGCACACTCCTCCTTTCTCCCCGGATTTCCCATGTCCATTCAATCAGCTCCTGACCATCTTTGCCTTCTTATCGTACCTCCAGACAGGAGCTGTCCATTTAGTCTCATGCATCTACTTGAGCTAAGAAGCACACTCCTCACGAGTACTACTCTATGTTCCATAGTCCAGTCTAATATTTGTCTGAAGAGTTGGCCTTGGGAATGGTTTCAGCTCTGGGCCAACAGAGAGTCTGGGGGCCATGTCTTCTGGGGTCCTTCCAGTCTTGGTCAAACCATTAAGTCTAGTATTTTTACTAGAATTTGAGTTCTGCACCCCACTTTTCTCCTGCTCCATCAGGGACTGATGTATGTATTCCCTGTCAGAGCGGTCATTGGTGGTAGCCAGGCACCATTTAGTTCTTCTGGTCTCAGGCTGATGGAGTCTCTAGTTTATGTGGCCCTTTCTGTCTTTTGGGTTAATATTTTCCTTATGTCTTCAGTGTTCTTCATTCTCCTTTACTCCAGGAGGTTTGGGACAAATTGATGCATCTTAGATGGCTGCTCACTAGCTTTTAAGAACTCAGATGCCACTCACCAAAATGGGATGCAGAACATTTTCTTAATAGACTTTGTTATACCAATTGAACTAGATGTCCCCTGAAACCATGGTCTCCAGACCCCCACCCCTACTACTCTGTCCCTCAAAGTGTTTGATTGTATTCAGGAAACTTCTTAGCTTTTGGTTAATCCAGTTGTGCTGACTTCCCCTGTAGTGTGTGTTGTCCTTCCCTTCACCTAAGATAATTCTTGTCTACTATCTAGTTAGGGAATACCTCTCTCTCCCTCCCCACCCTTGTTACCATCAAAAAATGTTTTCTTCTGTGTTTAAACATTTTCTTGAGTCGTTATAATAGTGGTCTTATATAACATGTGTCCTTTTGTGACTAACTAAATTCACTCAACATAATGTCTTCCAGATTCCTCCATGTTATAAGATGTTTCATGGATTCATTGTTGTTCTTTATCATTGTGTAGTATTCCAGTGTGTGGATATACCATAATTTGTTTATCCATTCATCCGTTGATGGGCACCTAGGTTGTTTCCATATTTTTGCTATTGTAAACAGTGCTGCAATGAACATGGGTGTGCATATATTTATTCATGTGATGGCTCTTATTTCTCTAGGATATATTCCAAGGAGTGAGATTGCTGGATTGTATGCTACTTCTATTTCTACCTTTTTAAGGAAGCATCAAATTGATTTCCAAAGTGATTGTACCATTTTACATTCCCACCAACAGTGTATAAGTGTTCCAGTCTCTCCACAGCCTTTCCAACATTGATTAGTTTGTGTTTTTTGGATTAATGCTAGCCTTATTGTGGTGAAATGGTATCTCATTGCAGTTTTGATTTACATTTCTCTAATGGCTAATGATTGTGAGCATTTCCTCATGTGTCTGTTAGCTGCCTGAATGTCTTCTTTGGTGAAGTGCCTGTTTATATCCTTTGCTCTTTTTATTTTTTATTTTTTTGACTTTATAATTGTCTTTATTCAGAGATTATGTATGGTTTAAGAAGATGTGTACAGGTGACAAGTTGACAAAGGGTAGACTGTGATGGTTAAGATTGTGTGTCTAAGTGGCTGGGCCTTGATTCTCAGTGATTTGGCAGTTGTATGATGTTGTGATCACTTCCATGTTGAGATTTGATATAACGTGATCATCCCCATGACAGAATCTGCTGTGAGTAGCCAATCAGTTGAAAGGGAGTTTCTCTGGGCATGTGGACTGCATCGAATATAAGTGATATTTTGGCAGTGCTCATGGGCTTTTACTTGCTCTGGATCCTGCAGCTGGTTCTTGTTTGTCTGACTCCAGTTCTTGGGACTTGAGCTAGCAGCTTGTCTGTAGTCTTGCCTGCCGATCTCAGGATTCGTCAATCTTCGCAGCCTGTGTCCTTTGCTCATTTTTTAGTTGGGTTATTTGTCTTTTTGTTGTTGATGTTTTACAGTATCTTGTAGATTTTAGAGATTAAATGCTGATTGGATTTGTTGTAGCCAAAATGTATTTCCCAGTCAGTAGGTCATCTTTTTACTCTTTTGGTAGTCTTTTGATGAGCCTAAGTGTTTGATTTTTAGGAGCTCCCAGTTATCTAGTTTCTCTTCTGGTGTTTGTGCATTGTAACTTATGGTTTGTATTCTGTTTATGCCATGTATTAGGGCTTCTAGCATAGTTTCTATTTTTCTTCCATGATCTTTATTGTTTTAGATGTTATATTTAGGTCTTTGATCCATTTTGAGTTAGTTTTTGTGCATAGTGTGAGTTATGGGTCTTGTTTCAGTTTTTTTCAGATGGATATCCAGTTATGCCAGCACTGTTTCCTAAACAGACTGTCTTTTCCCCGTTTAATGGACTTTGGGCCTTTGTCAAATAGCTGCTCATAGGTGGATGAATTTAGGTCTGGATTCTCAACTCTGTTCCATTGGTCTATGTATCTGTTGTTGTACCAGTACCAGACTGTTTTGACTACCGTGGCGGTATAACAGGTTCTAAAATCAGGTAGTGTGAGGCCTCCCACTTTGTTCTTCTTCTTGAATAATGCTTCATTTATCTGGTGCCTCTTCCCTTTCCATATGAAGTTGGAGATGTGTTTCTCCATCTCATTAAAAAATGCCGATGGAATTTGAATCGGGATTGCATTGTATCTGTAGATCGCTTTGAGTAGAATTGACATTTTTCACAATGTTGAGTCTTCCTATCCATGAGCAGGGTATGTTTTTCCACTTATGCAAGTCTCTTTTGGTTTCTTGCAGTAGTGTCTTGTATAGGTCTTGTACGTCTCTGGTTAGATTTATTCTTAAGTATTTTCTCTTCTTGGGAGATGTTGTAAATGGTATTCATTTGGTGATTTCCTCTTTGAAGTTCTTTTTGTTGGGGTAGATGAATCCAACTGATTTTTGTATGTTTTACTTGTATCCTGATAATTTGCTGAAAACTTTTACTAGTTCCAGTAGTTTTCTTGTGGATTCTTTGGGGTTTTCTGTGCATAAGATCATATCATCTGCAAATAGAGATACTTTGAATTCTTCCCTACAAATTTGGATGCCTTTTATTTCTTTTTCTAGCCTAATTGCTCTGGCTAGGACCTCCAGCACAATGTTGAATAGAAGTGGTGATAAAGGACATCCTTATTTGGTTCTCATTCTCAAGGAGAATGCTTTCAGACTCTATCCATTTACGATGAGGTTGGCGGTTGGCTTTGTATAAATACCCTTAATTATACTGAGAAATTTCCCTTCTCTTCCAATTTTTTGAGGGTTTTTATCATGAATAGCTGTTGGACTTTGTCAAATGCCTTTTTTGCATCAATTGATAAGATTATGTGGTTCTTGTCCTTTATTTATGTGATGGATTAGGTTGATTGTTTTTCTAATGTTGAACCATCCCTGCATACCTGGTATAAATCCCACTTGGTCATGGTCAATTTTATTTTGATGTTTTTTAATTCTATTTGCTAGAATTTTGTTGAGGATTTTTGCATCTATGTTCATGAGGGATATTGGTCTGTAATTTTCTTTTTTTTTTGTGGTGTCTTTACCTGGTTTTGGTATCAGGCTTATGCTGGCTTTATAGAATGAATTTGGGAATATTCCATCCTTTTCTATGCTCTGAAATACCTTTAGTAGTAGTAGTGTTAACTCTTCTCTGAAAGTTTTGTGGACTTCTCCAGTGAAACCGCCAAGTCCAGAGCTTTTGTTTTGTTGAGAGTTTTTTAATTACCTTTTCAATTTCTTCTTTTGTTATAGGTTTATTTTGTTATTCTACCTGTGTTTGTGTTAGTTTAGGTAGTAGTGAGTTTCTAGAAATTTGTGCATTTCCTCTAGGTTTTCACAGTTGTTAGAGTACAATTTTTCATAAGAATCTGTTATGATTCTTTTAATTTCAGTTGGGTCTGTTGTGATATCACCCATCTCATTTCTTATATGGGTTATTTTCTTCCTCTCCTGTTTTTCTTTTGTCAGTTTGGCCAGTGGTTTATTAATTTTGTTGATCTTTTCAAAGAACCAGCTTTTGGTCTCATTAACTCTTTCAACTGTTTTTCTGTTCTCTATTTCATATAATTCTGCTCTAATTCTTATTATTTCCTTTCTTTTGGCACCTGAGGGCTTCTTTTGCTGCTCTCTTTCTACTTGTTCCAGTTGTAGGGTTAATGTTTTGATTTTGTCCTTTTTTTCTTTTTGGATGTGTGCATTTATTGCTATAAACTGACCTCTGAGCACTGCTTTTGCTATGTCCCAAAGGTTCTGGTACAATATGTTTTCATTCTTATTTGATTCTGTGAATTTCTTTATTCCATCCTTAATTTCTTCTATAACACAGTAGTTTTTGAACAAGGTGTTGTTCAGTTTCCATGTGTTCGATTTTTTTCCTTGCTTTTTCTGTTATTGTTTTTACTTCTATGGCTTTATAACCAGAAAAAAATATTTGGTAATATTTCTATCCTTTGGATTCTGTTAAGGCTTACTTTATGGCCTGATACGTGGTCTATTCTGGAGAGTGTTCCATGTGCTTTGGAAGAGAAAGTATATTTGGCTGCTGTTGGGTGGAGTGTTCAATATATGTCTATGCGATGAAGTCAGTTGATTGTGACATTTAGATCTTCCGTGTCTTTATTGAGCTTCTTTCTGGATGTTCTGTCCTTAAGCGGAAGTGGTGTATTAAAGTGTCCTACTATCATTGTAGAGCTGTCTCTCCCTCTTTTCAGTGCCGTTAGAGTTTTTTTAATGTATTTTGGAGCCCTGTTGTTGGGTGCTTAAATATTTATTATAGTTGTGTCCTTGTGTGTATTGGCGATTTAATCATTATATAGTGTCCTTCCTTATCCTTAGTGGTGGACGTTACTTTAAAGTCTATTTTGTCAGAGATTAATATTGCCACTCCTGCTCTTTTTTGAGTGTGGTTTGCCTGATACTTTTTTTTTTTTTTTTGTCTTTTCAGTTTTAGTTTTTTGTGTCTTTAAGGTGTGTCTCTTGTAGGCAGCATATAGACGGATCGTGTTTTTTTAATCCAATCTGCTACTCTCTGTTTCCTTATTGGTGCATTTAGTCCATTTATATTCAGCATAATTATTGATAGGTATGAGTTTAGTGCTGTCATTCTGATGCCTGTTTTTGTGTGTTGTTCACATTTTCTTTGTTCCCCTTAATTTTCTGTGCAAGTCGTTTTTCTTCATGTATTTTCTTTTCATCTTTTTCATTGTTGTTGATTTTGTTTTTGCTGAGTGAGTCTTTATATTTTTCTAGTTTTTTATTTTGACTTGGAGGATTGTTAGTTTCCTTTGTGGTTACTGTAATATTTACCCCTATTTTTATAGATTTTAAACCAGTCTTTTATTTCTTTATATCGCCTTCACTTCCTCTCCATAAGAAAAAATCTATGACTACATTTTTTAGTCCCTCTTTTTTTGTTTTAATGTTGTCATCTTTTACATATTGACGTGTCTGTTTTCCAGTTTCAGAGTTCTCACTTTGATTTACTTTTGTGACTTCTCTATCTGGTTTGATATCTGGTTGCTCTGTTCTGTGTTCTAGTCTTGGGTTGTTATCTGATGTTATTGATTTTTCTAACCAGAGGACTCCCTTTAGTACATCTTGTAATTTTGGTTAGATTTTTGCAAATTCCCTAAACTTCTGTTTATCTGGAAATGGCTAGCCTTTCTTCCTAGGCCATCTTAGTCTGGAAGTGACACTGAAACCTATTAAGCATTATAGCAGCATGCAAGCCTCCACAAGCAGATAGTGGTGACCGTGCTTGAGGTACATTGACTGGGATTGAACCTGGGTCTCCTGCATGGAAGGCAAGAATTCTACCAGTGAACCACCACCACTGACGACAAATGATGTTTTTGAAACATCCCCTAAGTGTGAGCTATACTTTGAGCATAACTGACCTACTATTACCGGTTGCCTGCTAAATAGAGATAAATAAATAGATACGGGGCCATAGAAATTAATAATTAATGGTCAGAAATGTCTTCGGTAGAGCTCCTCTGTCATGACATGTCAAGAGCTAGTGCAGGAAGCCTGGAGTCCTGGATTCTAGTAGCTGGTTTTGTCACCAAGCTTCTGATGTTTGAACTAGACAGACTATTTCAGTTATTTGACCCTCACAGTCCTAAAATGTTGTGTGTGTGTGTGTGTGTGTGTGTGTGTGTGTGTGTATGTGCATGTATGTTTGGGGAGATGGAGAGCAGGGCTTGGGGAATAGGTGCAGCATAAGGCTCCATCAACTGTAAACTCGTATGACTTTGATTTTGGCACAGCCAGTACATTGTCCCATTTCTAATTTTACTTGCTTCTTCTCACAAGTTACAAAGATTAACATCAGTGATAAATATATAAAACATTTACATTTTAATTTAACTGTAATGCTGCTTGTAGAGAATATTGACTATGTATAAAGAAATAAGGTAAAAAGTTAAAAGGGCAATATTCAGAAAGGGTAATGTAAGAGACACCATTTTGGTCAATTCCCTTGTTAAAGTTTGGAAAAGCCATTGTGTGTGTAAGTTGTATAGATCTCAGGTTGGCAAAAATGCCAGATGAAAATCTAATACTGACTTCATTGCACAGACAACTAGACAGCCACACAAGTACAATGTGTACTTCTGTTTAGAGCACTTACCATGAATATATGTAAATGATAAAGCAAATTGAGAAATGCCACAATGAGGAAAAATAATCTGAGAATTGCAGAAAACAAGTTTTAGATTTATACAGTGAGTTCTCTGATGATGATGGTGGTGAAGAACAGCAGAAGCCCCCATACTATACCTAGCAGATTTTTCCCTCTGTACATAATTATATTTCAGGAGATACCATTGAACCAAATTCTATCCTGTTAGCTGTAGTGGATATGTAAGAGCTCTGTAAATTGTGTTCAGAGGAATGACAGGTCACCTTTAAAAAGAAACTCTTTTATTTTAAAAAGTTCACAACAGTGCAAAGAGTTTATTCAAATGCATTTCATTACATCATTGCTAAAGCATTTTTGTCCCGCAAGCAAAGCAGTGAGACCCTGAGCCATGTTGTGTTCTAAACAAAGGTATTTCGTGTTACCACCATTCAGAACTGCACAGGAACCCCCAGAGGCCTGCTGGACAATCAGAGACAAGCAGTTCCTAATAAGGTAGTGGCGGAGGAGGAGGAAAGGAGATGGGAAGAAGTCAATGCTCTAGGTGGTTAGGGAATATTTTCCCCCTCCTTTTACTTTTGGTTTGCTGTATTCAGTGTTTTGCGTTAAGTATAGTGATATGCAGCAAGGAAATTGTTCTTACACGTAATATACAATTACACCCTTATAAAGGAACTAAATTTACCTCAATAATAAATATTGACTCTGCAGTATATGCAGCTTTTCCACGCCCTGGGAACAATAGATTTAGAGATCCTTAGATTTGGGGCCTCTAAAGTGGATCATGCCTTCTGATAAGGAGAGGCTATGGAATAACCAATGACTTTTAGGTTTATTTTAGTTAACAAACAGTTACATCTCAGACAACTAAATAACTATATTATAATAACTTCTTCCAAATTCTAACCCCCTCCTCCCCCCAAAAATTCATTGTGCGAAACTGGGTTCTGCACACGATTGACAGCCTATGTTTATTCTTTAAACATATTATTATCTAAGTAAAAATCACTTTTGGAAGAGATTCTATAATATTATTTGAGGAAGAGTTTAGGTTAGCAAATGAAAATCTGTTTCTCATCCTTCAATTCAAATAGGACTTATGTATTCTGGGGGATGTGGCTCATCAATAGGACCTCTTAGTCCCTAGTTTTGTATTTTTATGCACCCAAGTATATTTCCTCTATCTCACCCTTTCTTATATAAGAAATAATTACCCATGACAAAATAGTTTTTATTTTTCTGGATTCAGATTTCTGGGTTCATGGAATTGGGGTGACCCACCCAAGTCATCCACCCTTAGGTGTCCTTTTGAACATGGAAGGAACTGGTTATCTGGAGTCACACTCAGGTCAAACAGTAGCTTAGTGGAGAGCATTTTGCCTTAGGCATTGGGTTCTTCTGGAAAATTATCTATGTGCGGCCAGCTTCCAGAAGCTGGGAACTCCAGGGTCTGACTAGATTCTGTGTTTTAAGATGTATGGCGTGCCGTTGATGATTCTGTTTCTGTAACCTAGGGATCCTGAAACCCTGCTATGCTTTGATGTAACTTCTGAGACATTGTTATTATGTTAATAACAAAGACCTATATAACCTGCTTACACTGTCCCCTCTTTGGATCACCTTCCAGATATGGTCAGGTGATGCTGCCCAATTCAAATTGTATCTACTCACAATAAATATATTTGATTACACTAATTTTTGGTGTTTCTCTAAGCTATAGGGTCCCTATGAGCCAGAATCTACTTGTTGGCAATGGGTTTGGTTTGGTTTTAAGCAATTCAAGCTTTTGATACCCACCTTCCATATTCTAACCTCCTCCTCCTTCTCTCCCAAATCCTTCCTCAGGCTCAATTAGGAAAACCTAATCAGGAAGGTTGGATACAAAACTGTGTCTGGCATTGTTGTGTTATCCATATAGAGACTACTAATCCTGAAATTGTCTCTTAAGTGAAAAATATAATCATGTAAGAGTGAGTGACATATTTGTACAATATGTCAAATGGTGTCTCCATGGAATGGGATTCCTGATTCTCAACTAGTTCTCCACCCTTGTGAGGGCAGCTGAAAGGGAGATGGAGGACTATGAGGGTGGATGATCTATCTACTAACAATGGAAAGAAATTGGAAAATAAATCCCATATAGAGTATGCTGTTTTGCAAAGGGATTTACTCGGTTGTAATTCTTTATGTCATGTAATGATAGGGTAATTTTGATTGGAGTTTAAAAAGAAACATCTGTCTGGGTGAGAAAAGTGCTCAAAAGAGCTTAACAAAAAAAAAAAAAAGAGAGAGAGAGAGAGAGAGAGAGAGAGACAGCAGAGATGCCCCCCAGGAGACAGGATTCAGCTGTTCTTCAAGATCAGTTCTGAACCGTGCCTTTGGGGAGGTCATTTAACTTACCAATGCCTCAGGTTAGCATGTAAAGCAACTTACCTCTCAGAGTCCTTTTAGAGCTAAATAATTTAGCATCTGTAAAGTCCTATGAGGTGAAAGGCACCATAGAAATGCAAATTATTATTTTATTATGAGATGCCATCAATAGAATCAAAAGGAAAGTGCTCTCTTTGATGGCTACCCAGTCCAGTTCAATGAGAGCATTGTGCATCCAGTTCAGAAATCGATGATATTTGACTGCAACAGATAATTGCCTCCCCTCCCACTTTGCTACTTTGTGTCATGTGTTCTACTTAAGAATTATCTTTTGTCGCTTCTCTTCAGGGGTTACCCCTGTCATTTCACTCTGACATTCCTCAGCAAATTGGACAAAATTGCTGCCATAAATCCCCAAAGAGAAGCAATACATCTACATTACAGAAATTATGTTTCATGCAAAGGCTTTTTGGTAAAAAAAAAGAAATAGGTATTAAACTTTTAATTTAAGTTTAAAAGGCAATAATTTGCCAATGGCAATAACTTTAGCTGAAGCACAGTTGCTAAACTGAGAATTTGTTTTTTAACCTAGAATTTTTGTTTCTGAAGGCCCCCGACTTCCTTGGTAAAGAAAAAAAAAGGTGGTCTCATTGTTAAGCCTCAGTAAATACAACCCTCCAATCAGGTGTCAAGCAGCCACTCCCCTCTGATGTAGAATCTCATGGTTTGACTTCTTTTCCTTCTCTCTGCTTTCTTCTTTTGAGTCCCAGGTGGTGTGCCGGCTTCCCATTCAGCTTCTTAGATGCTCACCAAGAAGCCCACAGTGGTTAGATCGGCCCATATTTTTTTTTACCACAGCCTCAAATTTGGCAGAAGGTTCACAGTCTCGTGTCAGCCAGTTATCAAAATACAGAGATAACCTAAGTGCTTTGCTGCCTTATGAAAAAAACAAAAAAAAAAGTTACCATCATGTCACTTCTGACTCATGGAGACCCTGTGTGTGTCAGAGCAGAATTGTACTCCACAGGGTTTTCGATGGCTGATTTCGATGGCTGAAGCAGATCACCAGGCCTTTCTTCTGAGGTGCCTCTGGATGGACTAAACCACTAACTTTTCAATTAGCACCATTTATACCCCCCAGGGACTCATCAATGTCTTATGAGCATGGACAAAGTTGTACAACTTTGAGGCAAGTGATTTTCGTATCTATGGTGAATTTTCACATTTTCTTTAACTAAAATCTGGAAGATGGCCTGACAAAGAATGTCTGCGATATTTCCTTCACTAGAAAGTCTAGGGAAAAATGTTTACTTTAACAAATTTGGAGATTCTGCATTATTTTTTATTTATTTGGAAAATGAGCAAAATATTTACATTTAAGACTGTTTGGGAAAAAAGTGATATGACCACATATATATAGAGAGAGAAAGAAAGATCCCCAAACCCAAACCACTGCTGTTGAACTCATAGCCCCCCTGTAGAATAGAGTAGAACTGCCCCAAAGAGTGCCCTGGTGGCACAGTGGTTAAGAGCTTGGCTGTTAACCAAAAGTTTTGTGGTTCAAATCTACCAGCTGCTCCTTGGAAACTCTATGGGGCAGTTCTACTCTGTCCTATAAGGTCGCTTTGAGTCAGAATTGACTTGACAGCAACGGGTTTAATCTTCATGGAAGCAAACTGCTGCATCTTTCTCCTACAGAGCTGCTGGGTTGGTCAGCAGCTGAGCTCTTAACTACTGCTCCACCGGGGCTCCTTAGAAAGATCCTGGCGTGGGGGGAGATACAGGAACCTCGACAAGCCAACTGAGTAATACAAATGCTATTGCCTTTTGTAACTAGCTTGCTATTTTAACAATCTACTTATTTCTAGTCTCCAGAATGAGACTGAAGTTTGAAGGAATGCATACTTGCCTTCAAATTTATGCTCCATCACTCATGGAGGGTAAGGCACTAGACAGGTGTTATGGATCCAATTGCGTCCCCTCCAAAAGGCATCTTGAAGTCCTAACCCCTATACCCGTGAATGTGACTTTGCTCAGAAATAAGATCTTGAAGACGTTATCAGTTAACATGGAGTCATACTGGAGCAAGGTGGGTCCTAACTCTGTATGACTGGTATCCTTACAAAAAGAGAAGAGACAGAGAGAAGATAGTCACATGAAGACAGAGGCAGAGACTGAAGTCAAGGAACGCCAAGGATTGTTAAGAACCATCAGAAACTAGGAAGAGGCAAGGGAGGATCTTCCCCTAGAGCCTTCAGAGGGAGCATGGCCCTGCTAACACCTTGATTTCAGGTTTCTAGCCTCCAGAACTGTGAGAGAATGAATTTCTGTTGTTTTAAGCCACTCAATCTGTAGTATTCAGTTTATAGTACTAGGAAACAAATACTGTGGGTTACAGAAGCTCTCCGAGCCTTGGTTTCCTCATCACAAGGTCTGTATGATCACGTATGTAAAATGCACAGTGTGATCTGGCACCTAGTAGATGTTTAATAAATGCTACTTCCCTTTCCCATTCCTATTAGTACTTACAGAAAGATGGAAATATGAAAAGACAAAAGACATCGCTGAATAGCTTATGAATTAATGAGGGAGATTTTGAAATTGAATGGCTAACATTTACCATGGGCTATATATTGGTTCAGGCATCTCTGAAGGTGGAGGTTAATGATCTTCTCGAGGAATGGTTATTAAAGCAATTTCCAGACATAGTATTTCATTAGCAAAACCAGTTATTGAGCTTACAGCATTTATACTATAAATAACAAAAGACACAGAGCCGACAAACTGTTTTTTTATTAATTTTTTGATATTAAAATTATTGACTATCTTGGTTATTTATAAAGTACACTGATATACTTAAAAATGCCTTATATCTGTATAGTTTTTACATTTTCAAAGTACTTTGATTATATTATTTTATTTTACTGTAACAATACCATTACGATCTAGAAGGGCAATTTTATTCTTCCTAATTTGGGTGAAGAAACTTAGATGCAATAGACCATCAACAAGTTAGAGAAAAAGCTGAACCAAAATTCATGCCTTTTTACTCCAATGCTATTGTTATTTTCATTCTGTCATATGGAATCCTGGTTTACAAAACTAGCATAATGCTGAAGATGCGTTTTATTCACTGCAATTTGCTAACTTCCATTATGACTGTGCAATAGAATTTAGAATAGAAGTGACATTTTTGAATTTAATGCAATGAATATTTGTATCTATGTATATATACATGTATGTATGTATGCATTTTATCTCCTGCTTCCTTCTATAATTTTTAGAATACATTATAATAAATAAGTAAAATAAAGCTGTTAAAATGGATGGATATAAGACACAAACTTGATTCCTGTTTAAAACAGATTAAATTATTAGGAAGGGGGACTGAGTTAACAGGTCTGTAATTCAATGGTGATGACATATTTCTTTGTTTAGAGTTGTAGGCACAGGTTCTGCTTGTGAGAGCTTGCAATTTTTGATAAAAAATTATTGACTGTAATCAAGTATGGTTGAAGAGGCCATTTAGACCGTTAAATTACGATTGAATTTCTAAATTATTTGTGTTTTGGATCCTATGATTGTATGATCAGTTTGTTGAGCACTACTCTAAATGTCTTACATGCATCATGCCATTTAACTTAATCTTCATTAGAACCCTATGAAGCAGGAATTATAACCATTGTTTTACAGATAAAGTTACAAAGGCTTAGAAGGATAAATCACTTGCCCACTATCAAAGAGCATGTGACTGGCAGGGCTGGAATCCTAATCCAGATCTTTCTGTCTCCAATCCCTCTTGCCTTCTGAAAAACATTCACCTTACCATCAGCTTGGAGTCCCTGGGTGGTATAGATGCTGTTTGCCAAACAGTAAATGCACTTGGCTGCTAATTGAAAAGTTGGATGCCTCACCCAGAGGCATCTTGAAAGAAAGGCTTGGCAATCTACTTTTGAAAAATCAGCCACTGAAAACGCTATGGATGTTCTATATCCTACTTTGGTGAGTAGTGTCTAGGGGCTTAAAAGCATGTGAGCAGCCATCTAAGGTACTCCACTGGTCTCACCCTGTCTGGAGCAAGGGAGAATGAAGAAAACCAAAGACACAAGGGAAAGATTAGTCCAAAGGACTAATGGACCACAACTACCACAGCCTCCACCAGACTATGTCTAGCACAACTAGATGGTGCCCAGCTACCAATACTGATTGCTCTGACAGGATCACAATATAGAGTCCCTGACAGAGCTGGAGAAAAATGTAGAAAAAAATTCAAACACACACACACACACACACACACACACACACACAAAGACCAGGCTTACTGGTCTGACAGAGACTGGAGAAACCCCGAGAGTATAGCCCACTGTCACCCTTTAAACTCAGCACTGAAGTCACTCCTGAGATTTACCTTTCAGCCAAAGATTAGACAGGCCTATAAAACAAATAACAACTCCCATAGTTCAACAATGTATACGAGACTAAATAGGCACACCAGGTCAGGGGCAAGGACAAAGCTGGACGAATGGAAATGGGAAACCCAAGGTTGAGAAGTAGAGAGCGTCGACACATCGCTGGGTTGGCAACTGATGTCGCAAAACACTTTGTGACTAATTGTTTAATGAGAAACTAATTTTCTCTCTAAACTTTCACCTAAAGCACAATTTTGAAAAAAGAAAACCATATGGAGTGGAGTTCTACTCTGACACACATGGAGTCACCATGAGTCAGTACCGATGGCAACCGTTTTTTGTTTGTTTTTTTTTTTTGGTTTGGGAAAAATTGGTGCTACAAAGCCAACACAATCACAGAGTGATATCTTCCAGTTAATGAAGCTGTCACAGCAGAGTTACCAGGTGGTTTGGAACAGCCTTTTAATGCACCTAACAGTATATCAGTCTTACTAGGAGAAGGTTCTACATTCTAGCATGTGGTTAAAAAAAACAGCTCATGGTGACCTCACGTTTGTCAGAGTAGAACTGTGGTCCATAGAATTTTCAATGGCTGAGTTTTCAGAAGTAGATTGTTAGGTCTTTCTTCTGAGGTGCCTCTGGGTGGACTCAAACCTCCAACCTTTTCATTAGCAGCAGAGCATGTTAAGCATTTGTGAATCCAGGGATTCCGATTGTTCCAAAGAAGGCCTAAAATAATAAATACTCATTCTGTGAGAAAGCTGGTAATGTGACTATAGTTTCATCTCATACAACAAAAAAAGCATTTTGTTAGAACTGATTACTTGTGGAAATATGTCACATTGTGTCCTTAGAATTTTATTGCACCCAAGAATCTGAGTTTGAGATAGAGATCAAACTGAGATACCCAAGCTTGGAGTAGTCCTCTTCAGAAGGCTTCATTGCCATTGACAGAAAGCATTTGCATCCATTTCTTTCATGAATACCTTGGATCTGGTCATCCCAGAGCCCTGAACTGAGCGTTGTCAAGACTCATAAAGCTTCTGGGAAAAGAAAGGGAATTCCATTTTGTCACTTAAACCAAAGAGGGCATATTTATGGTGAGTGAGATGTTGTCAGTAAGTCAGTCAAGCATGAGGGGAGAACATATCCTTAGCAGCACTTCCTTACCTTTTATGTGTGTGACCTCACAGAACCTTCTCCTTATCCGGGAAGAGCCAGGATAGTACTGCAGCATCTGTTCTGCACACACGGGCTGCTGTTATGATAAGCCCGATGCCAGAGCTCAGGCTGGAGTGAGAGTGAGTACCATTACTAACGAGCCTCTCCACTGGTGCAGAAAATGAGGCCCTCGGAATCTGGGAGGGAACTCACTGGTGATGGAATTCAAATTGTCTCTAAATAAATGTTTTTCTTCCAAAGTCACTTGTAAGCTGAACATTGCTCTTTTAAATAGAAGAAGGCAAGTTATAGTTTTTATAAAGAAATCTCCTCATAAATGACAGAAATATGAAGATAATGCATTTTCATCTGGCTTAAGAGTAATTGCTTTGCTATTCATATTTCATACTGAAGAAAGATCAATTACTTGATATAGTATTTCTTACATGCTTAAAATGGGCTTATCGCCTTGACCAGACCTCTGGCTTCCAAAAGATTTTAATTTGTTGATTACATAAATACATGCATCCACCATCATACGGATGATTAAGATACTTGCGTAAGGTATATCTTTAATGAGGGCAGGTACCCATGTTCTCATATAAGGGAATGAGTGGCCAGAAGCCAGAGAAGACTGGTTGAGGGGAGGAAGTGTCAGCAAAGGACAATTGACTGAGCAGTGCTTGGGAGTGTGAACACCCAAAGAAAACAAAGCTTCCATTTATGCTTCTGCACTTTGTGACTGTAAACAAGTCATTTACACTTTCTGGGACACAGGTTTTGTTTCTGGTTTTTCTCTGTAATAAAGACAGTAATACTGTCTTACAAAGTCCCTGGGTGATGCAAATTATTAATACATCTGCCTGCTAATAGAAAGACTGGAGGTACCAGTCCACCCAGAGATGCCTCAGAAGAAAGGCCTGTCTATTTACTTCCAGAAAATCAGCCATTGAAAACCTTATGGAGGGAGGCAGGGCCAAGATGGTGGAGTAGTCAGATGCTTCTGGTGGACAATCTTACAACAAAGACCTGAAAAAACAAGTAATTTGATTATATATGACAATCTGGGAGCCCCAAACATCAAAGGCAGAGTTGAGGAACTGGACTGAGTGGTAGGAGGAAGGAGAGATAGTTTGGAAGCAGCGAGGAGTTGCCAGATCTGACCAGGTGAGAGCATGAGCCCTTCAGGTCTGAGTAGTTCAGGGGTGAGAGGTGAGGCAGGCAAGCAGCAGTGCTCCAGAGGTGCGTTTTCCACACCAGGAGTGACCCAGTGCCAGAGAGTGTTCATGGCAACCCAGAACCAGTGAGAAGCAGCCTTCATCTATGAAAGTTAAGTACTTGCCTATGGCTTACCAAACAGATCAAGAACACCCCCCTTAGGGAAAAGCCTCTCTCCCAATTACCTCCCCTTTCCCTGCTCTGTACTGGGTCCAGGACTGGCTTCAGCAACTGCCGAGTCCCCTGGGCTGGAAGTAGGATCCCTCACAAGCCCGGAGCCATTCTCCCGGCCTTGGAGAGTGAACAAATTAACAAATGGGGGAAAAAGTAAACTATTCGCTCGCCTAAGTCAGGAACCCAGGGTAGGCACAGCTCCTTAGCCTAGGCAAAGGCATAGGGGATCCATGGACTTTGAGTGCCTTTCCCCCTGCATAGACTTGTGTGGGCCCATCTCACAACACAAGCCCTCATTACCACAGCACAACAGGGTATATACCAGAAGTCTAACTTCAACTGTTTCAGATGTGAAGTGGCAGGTTCTTGACATTTGACACTGCTCTGCCCATTAAGCAGGGTCTTCACCTACCCACATCAGGAGCCTGAGGACTGGTGATTCCACCCACGCCACCTAACCACCTGTGATAGGGGCCATGAATAAGAGGTGCCCCTCAGTCCTTACAGCCAATAGCATTAGGTGCTCATAGTCCAGCTACAAAACCCACCCACCTATGTGCTCTACAGAACAGGGACACACCTTCCTCCTGGACACTCAGAGGCAACTTTCAGCCCCTCGCCTTGTGCCTACACCAATCACTCATTCCTATCTAGGATCGTAAGTGAGAGCCTACACCACACACGTGGTGGCAACCTACCTGGGCGCCTGAGCTGAATCCACAGAGGAGGAGCGGGCAGACTTCTGAGCTCACATACCTAGTAACAGGTCTAACCACCTGGTGACAAGACATTAGAACTTCAA
Organism: Dugong dugon; assembly: GCA_030035585.1. Classification (NCBI taxonomy): domain Eukaryota; kingdom Metazoa; phylum Chordata; class Mammalia; order Sirenia; family Dugongidae; genus Dugong; species Dugong dugon. Next base: position 95,397,308 of record CM057465.1, read on the forward strand.
AGGTGCCAATATTCAAACTAGCTCTTAAGAGCAGCCTATTTGGGCATATCTAAATAAAACAAGAAGCTAGGACACAGTAAGTAAACATAAAATAAATAAATATAATAACTTATTGATGGCTCAGTGATAACAGTCAATATCAAATCACATAAACAGGCAATCCATGACAGCTTCAGCAAGCTCCCAAAATAAAGAATAAAGAAATTTTCCAGAGGAGAAAAATTTCTTGGAACTACTGGAGGCAGAATACAGAAGATTAACATACAGAAATCTTCAAGAACTTTGGAAGAAAATTAAGCAAAATGCAGACCATACAAAAGAGCAAATTAAAAAGATTAAAGAAGAGCATAATGACAAATTTAACAGGCTGCAAGAATCCATAGAGAGACAGCAATCAGAAATCCAGAAAATTAACAATAAAATTTCAGAATTAGACAACTCAGTGGAAAGTCAAAGGAGCAGAATCGAGGCAATGGAAGTCAGAATTAGTGAGACTGAAGACAACGCACTTGACACCAACTTATTTGAGGAAAATCAGATAAAAGGATAAAAAAATGAAGCAACCTTAAGAATTATGTGGGAGTCTGTCAAGACGAAAAAACTATGAGTAACTGAAGTACCAGAAGAGGGGGAATAACAGAAAATACAGAGAGAATTGTTGAAGATTTGTTGGCATAAAATTTCCCTGATATCATAAAAGATGAGAAGACATATATCCAAATGCTCATTGAACCCCACATAAGGTAGATCCCAAAAGAAAATCATCAAGACATATTATAACAAACTTGCCAAAACCAAAGATAAAGACAAAATTTTAAGAGCAGCTATGAATAAAAGAAAAGTCATCTACAGAGGTGAGTCAATAAGAATAAGCTTGGACTACTCAGCAGAAACCATGTAAGCAAGAAGGCAATGGTATGGCATATGTAAAGCCTTGAAGGAAAAAAATTGCCAGCCAAGAATTATATATCCAGCAAAGCTGTCTCTCAAATATGATGGCAAAATTGGGGCATTTCCAGATAAACAGAGGTTTAGGGAATTTGCAGAAACCAAACCAAAATTACAAGAAATACTAAAGAGAGTCCTCCGATTAGAAAATCAGTAACATCGGATAACAACCCGAGGCTAGAACACAGGACACAACAACCAGATATCAACCCAGATAGGGAAGTCACAAAAGGAAATCAAAGCTAAAACACAGAAAATAGGGGAAAAGATGTCAATATGTAAAAGATGACAACATTAAAATAAAAAAGAGGGACTTAAAAATGTAGACATAGATTTCTCATATGGAGAGGAAGTGAAGGTGATATAAAGAAATAAAAGACCGATATAAACTTAGAAAAATAGGGGTAAATATTAAGGTAACCACAAAGGAAATTAACAATCCTACAAGTCAAAATAAAAAACTAGAAAAATATAAAGACTCAGCAAACACAAAATCAACAGCAATGAAAAAGATGAAAAGAAAATACATAAAGAAAAATGACTCAGCACAGAAAATTAATTGGAACAAAGAAACTGTGAAAAACACACAAAAAAAGACATCAAAATGACAGCACTAAACTCATACCTATCAATAATTATGCTGAATGTAAACAGACTAAATGCACCAATAAAGAGACAGAGAGTGGCAGATTGGATTAAAAAAACACGATCCGTTTATATGCTGCCTACAAAAGACACACCTTAGACTTAAAGACACAAACAAACTAAAAGTCAAAAGATATAAGAAATATAACAAGCAAACAGCACTCAAAAAAGAGCAGGAGTGCCAATATTAATCTCTGACAAAATAGACTTTACAGTAAAATCCACCACAAATGGTAAGGAAGGACACTGTATAATGATTAAAGGGTCAATACACCAGGAGGACATAACTATAATAAATATTTATGCACCCAACAACAGGGCTCCAAAATACACAAAACAAACTCTAATATCATTGAAAAGAGACATAGACTGCTCTACAATAATAGTAGGTGACTTCAACACTCTGCTATCAGTGAAGGACAGAACTTCCAGCTCAGCAAAGACACAGAAGACCTAAATGCTACAATCAACCAACAAGATCTGATAGACATATACTGAACACTCAATTCAACAGCAGCCAAGTATACTTTCTTTTCCAACTCAAAGGGAACATTCTCCAGAGTAGACCACATATTAGGCCATAAAGCAAGCCTTAACAAAATCAAAAACATCAAAATATTACAAAGCATCTTTTCTGACCATAAAGCCATAAGAGTAGAAATCAACAACAGAAAAAGCAAGGAAAAAAAAAATCAAACACATGGAAAGTGAACACCTTGCTCAAAAACTACTGGGTTATAGAAGAAATTAAGGATGGAATAAAGAAATTCATAAAATCAAATGAGAATGAAAACACATCCTACCAGAACCTTTGGGACACAGCAAAAGCAGAGCTCAGAGGTCAGCTTAAAACAATAAATGCACACACCCAAGAAGAAGAAAGGGCCATAATCAAAACATTAACCATACGACTGGAACAGGTAGAAAGAGAGCAGCAAAAGAAGCCTTCAGGTGCCAGAAGGAAGTAAATAATAAGAATTAGAGCACAGTTCAATGAAATAGAGAATAGAAAAACACCTGAAAATGTTGAAAAGTCCAAAAGGTGTTTCTTTGAAAAGATCAACAAAATGACAAACCATTGGCCAAACTGACAAAAGAAAAACAGGAGAGGAAGCAGATAACCCGTATAAGAAATGAGATGGGTGCTATCACAACAGACCCAACTGAAATTAAAAGAATCTTAACACATTACTATGAGAAATTGTACTTTAACAAATTTGAAAACCTAGAGGAAATGGACAAATTTCTAGAAACTCACTACCTACCTAAATTAACACAAACAGAGGTAGAACAACTAAATAAACCCATAACAAAAGATGAGATTGAAAAGGTAATTAGAAAACTCCCAACAAAAAAAAAGCCCTAGAGGTGGAGACAAGACAGTGGAGTAGTCACACGGCTTCCTATAACCCTCTTACAATAAAGACCTGGAAAAACAAGTGATTTCAATGTATATGAATATCTAGGAGCCCTGAACAAGGCAGAGTTGAGGAACTGGAATGATTGGCGGGGCAGAGGGACATGGTTTGGAAGAAGCGAGGAATGCCAGAATAGACTTGGACTCGGAGGTAGCTGAAGCTATTCAGCCTGGACCGACCTGGGGTGCACAGTGAAGCGGACATACATCTCCGCACCTGCACTCAGGAGGCAGTTTCCACATCAAGAGTGATCTGGCAGCAGAGCTTCTGCTTGGACACGCTCAACCAGTGAAAAGCAGCTCCCTAGTGGCTAAAGATAAGTACATGCATGTGGCCTTTCGTGGGGATTTAAAAAAAAAAAAAGACAAAAAGCCCATTTGGGAAAAACCTCTCTCCATTTTACCTTCTCTCTCCCTGCTCTGAACCAGTCCAGTCAGCTTCGAAAATCTGAGTCCCCTGGGCACTCTTACACATTCTCCAGGCCTTGGAGAGGGAACAAATAAACAAATGGGGGGAAAAATAAGCTACTAGCTCCCCTAAGCCAGGAACTCAGGGTTGGCACAGTTCCCTTGCCTAGGCACAGGCATAAGGGGGTCCACAGACTTTCAGTGCCTTCCACCCCTGTGTAGACTTGTGTGGACCCACCTCAACAGCGTAAGCCCTCACTACCACAGTACAACAGGGTAAACACCTGAAGTCTAACTTCAACTGTTTCAGCTGTGAAGTGGCAGATTTGTGACGCTTGACACAGCTCTGCCTTTAAGCAGGCAACTTACCGGTCCACATCAGGGGCTCCAATCACACCACCTAGCCACCTGCAACAGGGGTCCAAGAATAAGTGATGCCCCTGAGTCTTTACAACCAACAGAGTAGGGTGTTCATAGTCTGGCTGCAAAACTCACCTACCTACTAGCTATAAGGAACAGAGACACACTTTCCTTTCAGACAGTCAGGGGCAGCCATCAGCCCCCTGCCTTGCTCAGTGCATGACCCCATACTGCAGCTAGATAACTGTGCCTACACCAATCACCCATGTCTCTCTAAGACTGTAGGTGAGAGCCTTCACCACACACTTGGTGACCAACTCCCTGGACACCTGAGCTGAATCCATACAGGAAAATTTAACAAACTCCTGTGTGCACATACTTAGTTACAGAACTAACTAAGAGAATGACAAATCATTAGAGCTTCAAAAGCTCTAATAATCAAACTAGCACACATGAGCAGCCTATTTGGGGATATCAGAACAAAACAAAACAAGAAGCTAAGATATGCTAAACAAATATAAAATAAAATTATAATAATTTATTGATGGCTGGAGACAACGGTCAATATCAAATCACATAAAGAGGCAGTCCATGATGGCTTCAGCAAGCTCCCAAAATAAAGAATCAATAAATTTTCTGGAGGAAGAGAATTTCTTGGAATTACCAGAGGCAGAATACAAAAGATTAATATTCAGAACTCTTCTAGAAATTAGAAAAGAAATTCACAAAATGTAGAAACTTCCAAAGAACATACAGACAAACTAGCAGGGGAACTTAAAAAAGTTATTCAAGAGCATAATGACAAATTTAATAGGCTGCAAGAATCCATAGAGAGACAGCAATCAGAAATATAGAAGATTAACAATAAAATTTCAGAACTGGACATCTCAACAGAAAGTAATAGGAGCAGAATTGAGGCAATAGAAGTTAAAATTAGTGACATTGAAGATGAAGCACTTGACGCCAACTTATTTGAGAATATATCAGATAAAAGAATTAAAAAGAATGAAGAAACTCTAAGAGTCATGTGGGACTCTATCAAGAGAAATAACCTACGAGTGATTGGAGTACCAGAATGGGGGGATAACAGAAAACACAGAGAAAATTGTTGAAGATTTGTTGACAGAAAACTTCCCTGATATCATGAAAGATGAGACGATATTTATCCAAGGTGCTCATCGAACACCACATAAGGTAGATCCCAAAAGAAAGTCACCAAGACATATTATAATCAAACCTACCAAAACCAAAGATTAAGAGAGAATTTTAAGAGTGGCTAGGGATAAAAGAAAAGTCATCTACAAAGGAGAGTCAAATAGAATAAGCTCAGACTACTCAGCAGAAACCATGCAGGAAAGAAGGCAATGGGATGACATATATAAAACCTTGAAGGAAAATAACTGCCAGCCAAGAATTATATTCAGCAAAACCATCTCTCAAATACTATGGAAAAATTAGCGCATTTCCAGATAAACAGAAGTTTAGGGAATTTGCAAAAACCAAACAAAAATTACAAGAAATACTAAAGGGAATCCTCTGGTTAGAAAATAAATAACATCAGATAACAACGCAAGACTAGAACACAGGACGGAGCAACCAGATATTGACTAAGATAGCAAAGTTGAAAATACATCAAAGCTAAAACATTGAAAATACGGAAGCAGAGATATCAATATGTAAAAAAGGACAACAATAAAACAAAAAAGAGGGACTTAAAAAAAGCAGCCATTGATTTTTCATATGTAGGGGAAGTTAAGGCAACATAAAGTAATAAAAGACTGGTAAAAACTTAGAAAACTCGGGGTAAATGTTCAGGTAACCATAAAGGAATGTAACAATCCTACAAATCAAAATAAAAAAGTAGAAAAACATAAAGACCCAGCAAACATAATGTCTACAACAATGAAAAAGATGAAAAAAAAAAATACATAAAAGAAAAATTTCTCAGCACAGAAAATTAAGGGGAACAAAGACACTCTGAACAACACACAAAAAGAGATATCAGGCTGACAGCACTAAACTCATACCTATCAATTATTACGCTGAATGTAAACGGAATTAATGCACCAATAAAGAGATGGAGAGTGGCAGATTGGTAAAAAAGAAGCATGTTCCATCTATATGCTGCCTACAAGAGACGTACCTTAGACTTAAAGACACAAACAGGCTAAAACTCAAAAGATGGAAAATATATATACCAAGCAAACAACACTCAAAAAAGAGCAGGAGTGCCAATATTAATCTCTGATAAAATAGACTTTACTGTAAAATCCACCACAAAGGATAAGGAAGGGCACTATATAATGATTAAAGGGTCAAAACACCAGGAAGACATAACTATAATAAATATTTATGTACTCAACAACAGGCTTCAAAATATATAAAACAACACTAACAGCACTGAAAAGAGAGATAAACAGCTCCACAATAATAGTAGGAAACTTCAATGCACCACTTTTGGTGAAGGACAGAACATCCAGAAAGAAGCTCAACAAAGACACAGAAGAACTAAATGCTACAATCAACCAACTTGATCTCATAGACATATAATGAACACTGCACCCAAAGCAGGCAAGTATACTTTCTTTTCCAACGCATATGGAACGTTCTCCAGAATAGACCACATATTAGGCCATAAAGCAAGCCTTAACAAAATCCGAAACATCAAAATATTACAAAGCATCTTTTTGACCATAAAGCCATAAAAGTGGAAATCAACAACACAAAAAGCAAGGAAAAAGAAAATCAAACACATGGAAAGTGAACAACACCTTGCTCGAAAACTACTGGGTTATAGAAGAAATTAAGGATGGAATAAAGAAATTCATAGAATCAAATGAGAATGAAAACACATCCTACCAGAACCTTTGGGACACAGAAAAATCAGTGCTCAGAGGCCAGCTTATAATGATAAATGCATCTAGTACAGCTAGATGGTGCCTGGCTACCACCACTGACTGCTCTAACCAGGGTCACAACAGAGGGTTCTGGACAGAGCAGGAGAAGGATGTAGAACATAATTCTAACTCACAAAAAAAAGACCAGATTTACTGGCCTAAAGGAGACTGGAGAAACCCCATGAGTATGGCCCCCAGACACCCTTTTAGCTCAGTGGTGATGTTATCTCCGAGGTTCACCATTCAGCCTGGGAGTGGACAGCCCCATAAAACCAAATGAGACTAACAAGGTACAGTAGTCCAGTGACAAGGGCCAGAAGGCAGAAGGGGACAAGGAAGCTGGTGATAGGGAACCCAAGGTTGAGTAAGGATATTATTGATGTGTTGTGAGATTGTTAACCATTGTCATAGGGCAACATTTGTAGTAACTGTTAAATGAGAAACTAGTTTGTTCTGTAAGCCTTCATCTTAAGTGAGAATAACAGCACGATTGGAAGAGCATAGTCAATGTCATTGAACTGTGTATGTAGAAATTTTTGAAATGGTGTATCTTTGGCTATGTGTATTTTTACCAAAAAAAAAAAAGGTTGAGAAGTTAGAGGGTTGACATGTTGTGGGGTTGTTAACCAATGTCATAAAACAATATGTGCAGTACTGTTTCATGAGAAAGTATTTGTTCTGTAAGCCTTCACCTGAAACACAATAATAAAAACAAAAAACAAAAAACAAACAAACAAAAACAGCAAATGCACACATCCAAAAAGAAGAAAGGGCCATAATCAAAACATTAACCCTACAACTGGAACAAGTAGAAAGAGAGCAGCAAAAGAAGCCCGCAGATACCAGAAGCAATGAATTAATAAGAATTAGAGCAGAATTAAATAAAATAGAGAATAGAAAAACAATTGAAAGTGTTAACAAGTCCAAAAGCTGGTTCTTTGAAAATCAACAAAATTGATAAACCTTTGGCCAAACTGACAAAAGAAAAACTGGAGAGGAAGCAGATAACCAGCATAAGAAATGAGATGGGTGACATCACAGCAGACCCAACTGAAATTAAAAGAATCATAACAGATTACTGTCAAAAATTGTACTCTAACAAATTTGAAAACCTAGAGGAAATAGGCAAATTTCTAGAAACTCACTACCTACCTAAATTAACACAAACAGGTAGAACAATTAAATAAACCCATATAAGAAAAGAACTGATTGAAAAGGTTATTAAAAAACTCCCAACAAAAAAAGCCCTGGACCAGATGGCTTCACTGGAGAATTCTACCAAACTTTCAGAGAAGAGATAACACCGCTTCTACTAAAGGTATTTCAGAGCATAGAAAAGGATGGAATACTCCCAAACTCATTCTATGAAGCCAGCATAACCCTGATACCAAAACCAGGCAAAGACACCCCCAAAAAAGAAAATTACAGACCGATATCTCTCATGAACATTGACACAAAAATCCTCAGCAAAATTCTAGCCAATAGATTTCAGCAACATATCAAAAAAATAATTCACCGTGATCAAGTGGGATTTATACCAGGTATGCAGGGATGGTTCAACGTTAGAAAAACAAACAATAAAACACATCACATAAATAAAACAAAAGACAAGAACCACGTGATCTTATCAATCGATGCAGAAAAGGCATTAGACAAAAACCAACACCCATTCATGATAAAAACTCTCAATAAAATAGGAATAGAAGGGAAATTCCTCAATATAATTAAGGGCATTTATACAAAGCCAACAGGAACATCATCCTAAGTGGAGAGAATTTAAAGCATTCCCCTTGAGAACAGGAAGCAGACAAGGATGCCCTCTATCACCACTATTATTCAACTTTGTGCTGGAGGTCCTAGCCACAGCAAATGGGCTAGAAAAAGAAATAAAGGGCATCCAAATCGGTATGGAAGAAGTCAAAGTATCTCTGTTTGCAGATGATATGCTCTTATACACGGAAAACCCCAAAGAATCCACAAGAAAACTACTGGAACTAATAGAAGATTTCAGCAAAGTTTCAGGATACAAGATAAACATACAAAAATCATTTAGATTCCTTTACACCAACAAAGAGAACCTTGAAGAGGAAATCACCAAATCAATAGCATTTACAATAGCCTCCATGAAGATAAAATACTTAGGAATAAATCTAACCAGAGATGTAAAAGATCTATACAGAGTAAACTACAAGACACTACTGGAAGAAACTAAAAGAGACCTGCTTAAGTGGAAAAATATACCTTGCTCATAGGTAGGTAGACTCAACATAGTGAAAATGTCAATTCTACCCAAAGCAAACTACCGATACAGTGCAATCTGGATCCAAAATTCACCAGCATTTTTTAATGAGATGGAGAAACAAATCTCCAACTTCGTATGGAAAGTGAAGAGGCACAGGATAAGTAAAGCATTACTCAAAAAGAAGAACAAAGTGGGAGGCCTCACACTACCTGATTTTAGAACCTATTATACTGCCACAGTAGTCACAACAGCCTGGTACTGGTACAACAACAGATACATAGACCAATGGAACAGAATTGAGATTCCAGAGATAAATTCATCCACATACGAGCAGCTGATATTTGACAAAGGCCCAAAGTCCATTAATTGGAGAAAAGACAGTCTCTTTTACAAATGGTGCTGGCATAACTGGATATCCACTTGCAAAAAAGTGAAACAAGACCCATACCTCACACCATGCACAAAAACTGAGTCAAAATGGATGAAAGACTTAAATATTAAATCAAAAACTATAAAGATCATGGAAGAAAAAATACAGACAATGCTAGGAGCCCTAATACATGGCATAAACACAATACGGACCATAAGTGACAATGCATAAGCACCAGAAAAGAGACTAGATAAATGGGAGCTCCTAAAAATCAAACACTTATGCTCATCAAAAGAGTAAAAACACAACCTACAGACTGGGAAAAAACTGGGTACATCCACACAATGGAATACTACGCAATGATAAAGAACAACGATGAAGCCATGAAACATCTTATAACATGGAGGAAGCTGGAGGTCATTATGCTGAGTGAATTTAGTCAGTTACAGAAGGACAAATATTGTTTAAGAGCACTATTATAAGAACTCAAGGAAAGGTTTAAACACAGAAGAAAACATTCTTTGATGGTTTTGAGGGTGGGGAGGGAGGGTGAGGGTTATTTACCAGCTAGATAGTAGATAAGAATTATCTTAGGTGAACGGAAGGACAGTGCACACTATAGGGGAAGTCAGCACAACTGGACTAAACCAAAGCTAAGAAGTTTCCTGAATACAATCAAACACTTTGAGGGACAGAGTAGCAGGGGTAGGGGTCTGGGGACCATACTTTCAGGGCACATCTAGGTCAATGGTTACAACAAAGCTTATTAAGAAAATGTTCTGCATCCTACTTTGGTAAGTGGAGTCTGGGGTCTCAAAAGCTTTCAAGCGGCCATATAAGATGCATCAGTTGGTCCCAACACTTGGAGTAAAGGAATCCGAGGGACACCAAAGGCACAAGGAAAGTATTAGCCCAAGAGACAGAATGGGCCATATAAACCAGAGACTTCATCAGCCTGAGACTGGAAGAACTAGATGGTGCCCGGCCACCGCCAATGAAAGTCCTGGCCGGGAACACAACAAAGAGTCCCTGATGGAGCAGCAGAAGGATGGGGTGCAGAACTCAAATTCTAGTAAGAAGACCAGACTTACTTGTCTGACTGAGACTGGAGGAACCCCGAAGGCATGGCCCCTGGATTTTCTATCAGCCCAGAACTAAAATAATTTCCGAGGCCAACTCTTCAGACAGGGATTGGACTGGACTATGGGACAGAATGTGATAGTCGTGAGGAGTGTGCCTCTTAGCTCAAGTAAATACAAGAGACTAAACCGGCAGCTTCTGTCTGGATGTGAGATGGGAAGGCAGAGAGTTTTAGGAGCTGGTTGAACGGTCATGGGGAATCAGGGGTGGAAAGTAGGAGTGTGCTGTCACAGTAGGGGGAGAGCAATTAGAGTCACATAACAATGTATGCACAAATTTTTGTATGGGAAAAAATTTAAAAAAATAAATCCTTATGGAGCACAGTTTACTCAGACACACGTGGGGCCACCATGAGTCAGAGTCAAATCAATAGCAACTGGTAGTTGTACCATCCTCACAGAGTTACCATCAGGTGAGTTGGGAAGAGGTATTTGAAAATGTCTTGTTCATTGCAACGTATGGAACAAATGTAACTGGCTATGATGACGGTCTTGAACAGAGAGGAGGGTCAGTGGTGGGAGAGAAATCATGAGCCCTGGTCAATCCTCTTCTGCAGATGATTCACCAGTTAGGGGGCAGACGCTGTGTCCGTGGCTTACATGACAGAAGAGTCAGGGGGCATCAGCTGTGGTGACTGGTGCTGTGATGCAGTGTGGTGTGCCAGGGTGGTCTGGGCAGAGGGGGGCTATTTCACAGGGCAGGCCCAGGTTCACACTTCTGGCTCCAGTGTGTTGCCATCCTCTAACTAAATTGCCTTCCCGCGTGTATTGGAAGTACTTTTACTGTGGAAATCCCCATTACCAATCAGAACAAAGCATTCTCCACTGCAGAAAAAGTGTGGAAGTCAATTTAGGCCTTCTTCCTCCTCTGTCCATAACTAACTCTTCTCAGACCCTCTCAGAATTCCTCACTGCATTTAAAAATGGTGAAAAGAAAAAAATCAATGGTGATGCTCACAGCCATAATGAGGTGAGTGGGTATTGGGGAGAGATGGGGCAGAGAGACACTCTGAAAGTTCAGGCTAGGAATCATTATGAAAACCTCCTGTTAACCAAACCTTCCAGGGAATATCTGAGTGAATGGTTAACTTAGTTTCCTCATTTTTGGACGTATGAATTTTACGGAGCACAAGTGAAAGAGGGAGCTACGAGACATGGCACTGAGCTTTGTTTGAGCATTCTCCTAGCAATTGGCCTTTTCGGTGCTTCAAAGGTAATCTGCAGAGAGCTGGCAGCACTTGTGATCGCATATTCCATGCTGAAAGATTTGACTCTCAAGTCTAAACTTACTATCTGTGATCTTCGCTTTTCGTGTACCCTGTGTTCTTTCTGCAGATGAAGGGCAGGTTCAGTGAGGCATGCTAGAGTGGTGCTTAGTGCTGTATTTGAACCCAAGACCCATTGCCATTGAGTCGATTCCAACTCCTAGTGACTCTATAAGACAGATAGAACTGCTCTATAGGGTTTCCATGGCTATAATCTTTACAGAAGCAGACTGCCACACCTTTCTCCCATGGGGGGGCGGGCAGGTTCGAAACGCTGACCTTTGGTTAGCAGTTGGCACTTAACCACTGTGCCACCAGGGCTTCCTAGGGCCATACAGAGTCATTAAATTCTTTAAACTTCACCTTTACCTGTTTCCTTTCCCATCATGAGAGTCTTCATTAAATAAAGCAAAATCTGTTGAATCCTAAATAAGGCAAAAGGAGATGAATCGCAATAATAGAAAAAAATAGTAACAGTCTTCCCAGAATACCATGTGATGTCATTAACTGGTGATGTTATGAAAATATAAGAGAAAAGGGTCATCAGATTCACTGAGTAGTTAGTGCTGTGCTTCTTTCTCAAACCAGAAAACAAACACCTAGCCATACTCTAGTCATTGGTTTATTTCTACATGAGTGTAGGGTGGTGAACTGGTTTTAAATCATGGTTCGGCCTCTTGTAAGCTACTCTTGGCAAGTTACTTCCCCACCCCCATCCTAAGTTTTGTAAATGAAACTACACACACACACACACACACACACACACACATGACACACCTACCACAGTAACTGTCACTGAGTCGAGGGGAATAAATGGAAGCTATTGTTATTTATTTTTATCAATGATAGGTGTGTCAGTCATGATCCATTTGCCCTCAAGTCTGCCTGTCATCCTTCTCTTGCTCTACCCTAAGTCACAAATGTTGACCCTGGCAGGTTGTGCTGCCCAAGCTACTGGATCCCTGACTTTGGGCTGGGTTCAGCCCATGGGAGGCAGTGGCACAATACTGGGTAGTGAGGAGTGGTAGGGAAGAAGGGGAAGGCAGACTGTTTTGCCCTCTGATGTGTCTGTTTTGGGGATGCCTCCGGCAGTGGCCATGTCGCCTCTGTGGCTCCAGCTCCTGCTAGAATGACAGGCCTGTGTGTTTCCAGCTTCCTCTGCGGTCTTTGACCCCTGGTCTCCAGGAACACTGCCTCCTCTCTCTTTCCTCTAGCCTAGGATTGGTAGCTGCTTCCTGTTGTTGCTGATCTCTGGGGGCCTCATTGCCCTTATTTGACTTCTCAGCTCCTCCGTTACCTATGTAACGAATTCCCTCTTTTAAATACTCCAATGATTTCTGTTTCCCGGTTAGACCCAACTAGAGCAGTATGGAAGCACATACAGAAAGCATGCATGCATACAGGAGTGATACCTGATAGGATGAACTATAGAATTATGGCATACAATGCTGCTAGAAAAATCTACGCAAATTGCATTAAAAGAAATACGTATGGATCAGCGGCAAGATGGCGCTCTAGGCAGAAACACCACGCCGTCCCTCCACAGCAAAGATCCGAAAAACTAAGCCTAACAGAGAATCAACAATCCTGAAACCCTAGAACACCAAATGAAGAGATAAAGAACTCAGCCAAACACCAAACGGAGTGAGAATACTAAAAGAGAACGGAGAGCGAGGAGAGACTCAGGCAGAGATTCCTTACCAGCTAACGCAGTGCGGATCCACCATCTTGGATTCCTATTGGAGACCAGCGAACGGGAGAGCAGCCTTGCAGAGCATCTGGTCGGAGACAGAACGACCGGTAAACTGCGGTGCGCGCTCTCCCACCACCCACCCCTCTCCGCCTCAGCTGGGGATCCCATGCTTTCCGTGGCCAGGGTCCCTGGGCTGGGGGGCGCCGGTGCTTGGATTCCGCGCACCTGGGCTGGCGGCTTTCTGGGAGCCGTTTGCTGGCAGCTAGCGAACCTTTTTCTGCCGCCTCCCCCTCCTTTTGCCTGGGTGCCTGGTTCCGAGTGCCGTCTCTGCTCTCTCCTGCAGGGCTGTAGGGCTGCGTTCAGTCGTGTGGCTGTTTCTAGGTCTGGGCTCCCGCGCGGGTGGGATCCTGGGGCCTTTGTTCGTTCGCCCCTCTGCTTTCCGTGGCCAGAGTCCCTGGGCTGGGGGGCGCCGGTACTTGGATTCCACGCGCCTGGGCTGGCGGCTTTCTGGGAGCCGTTTGCTGGCAGCTAGCGAAACTTTTTCTGCCGCCTCCCCCTCCTTTTGCCTGGGTGCCTGGTTCCGAGTGCCGTATCTGCTCTCTCCTGTGGGGCTGTAGGGCTGCGTTCGGGCGTGTGGCTGTTTCCAGGTCTGGGCTCCCGCGTGGGTGGGATTCCGGGGCCTTTGTTCATTGGCCCCTCTGCTTCCCGTGGCCACGGTCTCTTAACCCCAAGACTACCGGCTTCTTGGAATTCGTGCCTCTGAGTGGGGGCTCTCTGGGTCCCATTTGTAGGCACTGACTGCTGGTGTTGCACTTTTTTTTTTTTTCAATTTTATTTTTCTTCCTTTTTTGATTAGATTTGTCATCTTTTACCTCTTTTTCCCTTTTGTCTTTCTTCATTGCTTAATTTCTCATCTCTCTATCTCTTCCTTCTCTTTCTGATCCCTGAATACCAGGCGATGTATGCCTCTGTACCTTCTGGCCAGGCTGAGCTGTGAAAATTGAGACCGACTCCCCCAGACCTCATAGCTGCATCGGTGGGATCCCTGGGAACTTTGCAGTCCTTTAACTTTTCTGATTTTTATTTGGTCATTCTTTCCTTTTCTTTCTCTTCCCCCTTCTGGTTTCCTCCATCCCATAGTCTCTCATCTGTACATTCCAACGACAAGCTCCCCTAGCATTCTTTTATGTTTGTATGCTTTTTGCTCCTCCTCCTCTTTCCTCTCTCCCATATCCAGCTTAGCTTCACACATAACCATCTTCCCGCTGCACCCTACCTACCTGAACCGTGCACTAGACATCACACCATCAAGCGGTGCCGGCACGCCCTATTGGAACCTGCCCAGCACTGACTACCGACCGTCCTGGTGGCTGCGGTGAGTGCCACAAGCAACCCGTCCCAGTGGCTCCTCCTCAGCTAGATCTGCCCAGCTGTACCACAAGAACGAAACAAACAAAAAAAAAAATCTACAATCAATAAACGAGAGAAATATCTACTGAATGCCCCGAAAACAGCAAACAATATCAAAACATTTACAAAAATAAGACAAGATGGCTCCAATAGGCGTCCAAATTAAAACACCAGATAACTCTCCTGTGGAAGAAAATGCACTAGAAGTACCTGATACGGAACTCAAATCACTAATACTCGGAATTTTCCAAGAACTGAGGCAAAAAGCTGACAAACATGAGGAAAAAATAGACAAATTTATGGAAAATACAGACAAAAAATTGGAAGAATTCAGGAAGATGATGCAGGAACAAAATGCCAAAATAAATTCACAACTCGAAATTATACAAAAACAACAATTAGAAATCCAAAAGATAAACAACAAGATTTCAGAAATGGATGGTGTCATAGAAGGGCTGAGAAGTAGATTTGAAACCATGGAAGACAGGATCAGTGGAACTGAAGACAGACACTTGGATACAACTTTGTTTCAGGAAAACTCAGAAAAAAGAACAAAGAAAAATGAAGAGACCCTGAGAGTTATGTGGGACACAATTAAAAGCAAAAACTTACGAGTGATTGGCATCCCAGAACAGGGGGAGAAAACAGAAAACACAGAGAGGATCATTGACGAACTGCTGACAGAAAACTTTCCCAATATCATGAAAGATGAAAAGCTGGCCATCCAAGAAGCTCAACGAACCCCATATAGAAGAGACCCCAAAAGAAAATCACCAAGACATATCATATTCACACTCGCTAAAACTAAAGACAAACAAAGAATCCTGAGAGCAGCTCGTGAAAAACAAGAAGTCACATACAGAGGAGAAACAATAAGACTAAGCTCAGATTATTCAGCAGAAACCATGCAGGCAAGAAGGCAATGGGATGACATATATAAAATCTTGAAAGAAAAAAATTGTCAGCCAAGAATAATATATCCTGCAAAACTCTCATTCAGATTTGATGGTGAAATTAGGTCATTTCCAGATAAACAGAAACTAAAGGAATATGCAAAAGTCAAACCAAACTTACAAGAATTATTAAAGGGAGTTCTTCGATCTGAGGACAAACAGCTTCAGCCCTCAGGCAGGACCTAGGACCTAGGACGCAGGTTCACATGAACCAGATACCATTCTAGGAACTGAACTACAGAGGACTTTCCAAAAACAAAAGATATACAACAGGGAATCAGAGAAATCAATCAAAGGATGACAACAACATCAAAAGAATGAAAGAGGGAACAAACGGCATAGGTATAGAACCTTCTAAAGGAGAGAAAGGCAAGGCGATACCAAGTAATGGTAGACTGCTTCAAAATTATAAAGATAAGGGTAAAATTCATGGTAACCACAAAAAAAGTTAACAAACCAACTCATAAAAATAAAGACGAAAAACATAAAGTCTCAACAAAAACAAAACCTACAAAAACAAAAGAAATGAACACAAAATCCACAAACAAAAGTAACTCAGCACAAGAGAGTAAGAAGAACAAAGAAAACTTCAGCATCACAAAAAAAAGCACTACAAAATGACAGCAACAAACTCACATCTATCAATAATTACACTGAACGTAAATGGACTCAATGCACCCATAAAGAGACGGAGAGTGGCAGAATGGTTAAGAAAACAGGATCCATCAATTTGCTGTCTACAAGAGACACACCTTAGAAACAAAGATGTGAATTTATTAAAAATCAAAGGTTGGAAAAAAATATATCAAGCTAACAACTATCAAAAAAGAGCAGGAGTGGCAATTCTAATCTCAGATAAAATAGACTTTAAAACAAAATCTACCATAAAAGACAAAGAAGGACATTATATAATGGTTAAGGGGATGATCCATCATGAAGACATTACCATAACAAATATCTATGCACCCTATGACAGGGCTCCAAAATACATAAAAAAAACTCTAACAGCACTGAAAAGAGAAATTGACGGTTCCACAATAATAGTAGGAGACTTCAACACACCATTCTCAGTAAAGGACAGAACAACTAAAAAGAAACTCAGCAAAGATACAGAAGACCTAAAGGACACAGTCAGCCAACTGGACCTCATAGACATATATAGAACAATCCATCCAACCGCTGCAAAGTACACATTCTTTTCCAATGCACATGGAACGTGCTCCAGAATAGACCACATCTTAGGCCACAGAGCAATCCTCAACAAGATCCAAAATGCTGAGATAATTCACAGTATCTTCTCTGACCACAATGCCATCAAGGTAGAAATTAACACTAGAAAGAGCAAGGAAAAAAAAATCAAACATATGGAAACTGAATAATAATCTGCTTACACATCAATGGGTAATAGAAGAAATCAGAGATGGAATTAAAAAATTCCTAGAATCAAATGAAAATGAAAACACATGATACCAAAACCTTTGGGACACAGCAAAGGCAGTCCTCAGAGGACAATTTATAGCAATAGATGCACATATCAAAAAAGAAGAAAGGGACAAAATCAAAACATTAACTACAGAACTCAAAGAAATAGAAAGAGAACAACAAAAAAAGCCTACAACCACCGGAAGAAAGGAAATAGTAAAGATCAGAGCAGAAATAAATGAAATAGAGAACAGAAAAACAATAGAAAGAATCAACAAAACCAAAAGTTGGTTCTTTGAAAGAATCCACAAAATCAACAAACCAGTGGCCAGACTGACAAAAGAAAAACAGCAGAGGGCACAAATAACCCAAATAAGAAATGAAATGGGGGACATTACAACAGACCCAACTGAAATAAAAAGGATTATAACAGAATATTATGAAAAACTATATTCCAACAAATTTGAAAACCTAGAGGAAATGGATAAATTTCTAGAAACATACGGCCTACCCAAACTACAACAAAGTGATATTGAAAATCTGAACAGACCCATAACAAGAGAAGAGATTGAAAAGGTAATAAAAAAACTCCCAACCATAAAATGCCCTGACCCAGATGGCTTCACTGGAGAATTCTACAAAACATTTACAGAAGAGCTCGTACCAGTTCTACTCAAGTTATTTCAGAGCATAGAAGAGGAAGCAACACTTCCAAATTCATTCTATGAAGCCAGCATAACGCTGATACCAAAACCAGGCAAAGACATCACAAAAAAAGAAAATTACAGACCAATATCTCTCATGAATATAGATGCAAAAATTCTCAACAAAATTCTAGCCAATAGAATTCAGTATCATATCAAAAAAATAATACACCACGACCAAGTAGGATTCATACCAGGTATGCAAGGATGGTTTAACATTAGAAAATCCATCAACGTAATCCACCACATAAATAAAAGGAAATTAAAAAATCACATGATCATCTCAATTGATGCAGAAAAGGCATTTGACAAAGTCCAACACCCATTCCTGATAAACGCTCTCAATAAAATAGGTATAGAAGGGAAATTTCTCAGCATAATAAATGGCATCTATGCAAAACAAATGGCTAACATCATTCTTAATGGAGAGAGGCTGAAAACATTCCCCTTGAAAACAGGAACAAGACAAGGATGCCCTTTATCACCACTCCTATTTAACATTGTGCTGGAAGTTCTAGCTAGAGCAGTAAGGCAAGAGAAAGAAATAAAGGGCATCCAAATTGGTAATGATGAAGTTAAACTCTCCCGGTTTGCAGATGACATGATACTATACATAGAAAACCCTAAAGACTCCACGAGAAATTTACTGGAACTAATAGAAAGATTCAGCAGAGTAGCAGGATACAAGATAAACATTCAAAAATCAGTTGGATTCCTATACACCATTAAAGAGAACGATGAAAAGGAGATCAGGAAATCAATACCATTTTCAATAGCCCCTAAAAAGATAAAATACTTAGGAATAAATCTGACCAGGAATATAAAAGACCTATACAAAGAAAACTACAAAACACTGCTGCATGAAATCCAAAGAGATCTACATAAATGGAAAAACATACCATGCTCATGGATAGGCAGACTCAACATTGTGAAAATGGCAATTCTACCTAAAGCAATCTACAAATACAATGCAATCCCGATACAAATACCAACAACATTCTTCAAAGAGATGGAAAAACTAATTATTAACTTTATATGGAAAGGGAAGAAACCCCGAATAAGTAAAGCACTACTGAAGAAGAAGAATAAAGTTGGAGGACTCACACTACCTGACTTGAGAACCTACTATACAGCTACAGTACTCAAAACAGCCTGGTACTAGTACAACAACAGAGACATTGACCAATGGAACAGAATTGAGAACTCAGATGTAAATCCATCCACCTACGGTCACCTGATTTTTGACAAGGGCCCCAAATACATCAAATGGGGAAAAGACAGTCTTTTTAACAAATGGTGCTGGCAAAACTGGATATCCATTTGTAGAAAAATGAAACAGGACCCATACCTCACACCATATACAAAAACTACTTCAAAATGGATCAAAGACCTGAATATAAAGCCTCAAACTATAAAATTCATAGAAGAAAAAATAGGACCAACACTTCAGGCCTTAATACATGGCATTAACAGGATACAAACCATAAACATCAACACAAAAAACCCAACAGATAAACTAGATAATTGGGATCTTCTAAAAATCAAACATCTATGCTCTTCAAAAGATTTCACCAAAAGAGTTAAAAGAGAACCTACAGACTGGGAAAAAATTTTTGGACAGTACAAGTCAGACAAATGTCTAATCTCCATAATCTACAAGAAAATCCAACACCTCTACAACAAAAAGACAACCAATCCTATCAAAAAATGGGCAAAGGAAATGAACAGACACTTCACCAAGGAAGACATTCAAATGGCCAACAGACACATGAGGAAATGCTCGCTATCACTAGCCATTAGAGAAATGCAAATTAAAACCACAATGAGATACCGTCTCACCCCGGCATTACTGGCACGAATCAAAAATACTGGAAATAACAAATGTTGGAGGGGCTGCGGGGAGACGGGAACTCTTATACACTGCTGGTGGGAATGCAAAATGATACAACCATTTTGGAAAATGATATGGCGTTTCCTCAGAAAGCTAGAAATAGACATACCATTCGATCCAGCAATCCCACTCCTAGGAATATATCCTAGAGAAATAAGAGTCATCACTCGAATAGACATATGCACACCTATGTTCATGGCAGCATTATTCACAATAGCAAAACGATGGAAACAGCCTAGATGCCCATCAACAGATGAATGGATACACAAACTATGGTACATACACACAATGGAGTACTATGCAACGAGAAAGAACAACAATGAATCTGTGAAGCATCTCATAACATGGATGAAACTGGAGGACATCATGCTGAGTGAAATAAGTCAATCACAAAAGGACAAATATTGTATGAGACCTCTATTGTAAAAACCCATGAAAAAATTCACATGCAAAATGTAACAATCTTTGTTGGTTACCAGGGATGGGAGGGGGGCGGGAAATACTAAATAGGTAATAGGTAAGTGGTAACTTGGGTGAGAGGTGAGATAGTACATAGTACAGGGGAAACTAACACAACCTGCACAAGGAAAGGTCATGGAGGCCCTATAGACACATCCAAACCCCCCAAGGGACTGAGTTGTTGGACGGAGGGCTCTGGGGATCATGATCTCGGGGAACATCTAGCTCAATTGGCATGACACCACTTATAAAGATAATGCTCTACATTCTACCTTGGTGAGTAGTGTCTGGGGTCTTAAAAGCCTATGAGCGGCCATCTAAGATACTCCACTGATCTCATCCCTTCGGGAACAAGGGAGAACGAAGAGAACAGGATACAAGGAAAAGATTAGTCCGAAGGACTAATGGTCCACAGCTACCAAGGCCTCCACGGGACTGAGTCCAGTACAGCTGGATGGTGCCCGGCTACCACCAATGACTCCTCTGACCAGGATCACAACAGAGGGTTCTGGGCAGAGCTGGAGAAGGATGTAGAGCATAATTTTAACTCCCAAAAAAAAGAAGACCAGATTTACTGGCCTAAAGAATACTAGAGAAACCTCTAGAGTGTGGCCCCCAGACACCCTTTCAGCTCAGAGGTGAAGTTACCTTCGAGGTTCGATGTTAAGCCTGGGAATGGACAGCCCAGTAAAACTAAATGGGACTAACGAGGTACAGGAGTCCGGTGACAAGGGCCAGAAGGCAGAGGGAGAGTAGGAAACTGATGATAAGGAACACAAATTGAATAAGGACACTGTCGATGTATTGTGAGATTGATGACCATTGCTATAGGGCAACATTTGTAGTAACTATTAAATGGGAGGCTGTTATGTCCTGTAAGCCTTCATCTTGGGCGAGAATGGCAGCACAATTGGAAGAGCATAGTCAATATCACTTAAATGTAAGTAAAAAGTTTTGAAATGGTGTTTAAATAAAATAAAATAAAAAAATAAAAAAAATAAAAAAGAAATACGTATGGTGTCAAAAATCCCAAGAAGTAATTAAACCAGTTGCCATCAAGTCGATTCTGACTCATGGTGACCTCATGTGTGTCAGAGTAGAACTGTGCTTCATAGGGTTTTCAGTGTCTGAGTTTTAGGAAGTAGATTGCCAAGACTTTCTTCCGAGGTACCTCTGGGTTTAAAGTCTCTGAACCTCTGTTTTTTCACTGGCTAAAATGAGCTATTAATACCTACTTTCCAAGATGTGTCAAATTTATATGAAATTATGTGTGTGCCTGCTATGTTTTAAATGCTCATTATACTGTGGATGAGGCTTTTTGGCTGACTTATCTTTTAGGTCTCTGTTGAAGTGTTTCCTCTGAGTGAGGTTTTTCCTTGGTTACTCGGCTTAATATGTCATATCTCCACCTCCCTGACTTCAAATATCTTGTACAACTTCACATTCTGTATTCCAACATTTTGTATTTGCCACTTTTATATATTACTTATTTGTTTATTTTTTCTTTCCATCTCCCCCATTAGACCCTAAGTCCCAAGAGAGTAGGGGCTTCACCTGTTCAGTTCACTGCTCTATGCTTAGTACCTAGCATAATGCCTGGCACACAGTAAGTGCTCAATAAACATTTGCCGAATGAGATCTGATTTTTCCACAATGTACAGTGGTACTCACCCACTGGAGGCTCTTAACAATCTAAAGCCCTGCTCTGAGCAGCATGGGGCTCTTGGATTCACGCATTAAATTATATTTGTTTCCAGTGCTTTCAAAGAGGACTTTCTACTCTGAGGCACTGCAAACAGTTCTCTGTTGATCATCCACTTAAGTTTATATTACAAATCTTTATTGAGGAGTTGTATCACTCTTATTCCAGACATGGATTGATAGTCAGGACTTGTTAATTATTAGAGAAGTCAAGGGTCACCAAGAAAACCTACCATGTTATTTCTCTTTGCAAGTTTTTAGGTGACAGCTAGCAACCTGCTGACTCAGTTAAACAACAAAACAGTTCAGTAAAAAGGAAAAAGAAAAAAACTTGATCAAACTGTTTATTTGAATTAACCAATTAAGTAAATTTATGTCTTCTGAATAATTCCATCTAACGTATACTTGGCAAAGCATTTCACTGTTGTTAATCAGCTCCATGTTATTTATTTTTAAAATGTAGTATAGTCTATTTATGAAGTTTCTTTATATATAATGGTTTTAATGTAATTCCTGTCAAATGGTACCTTTCATGTGCTGACACTTTGTGTGTGTGTGTGTGTGTGTGTGTGTGTGTGTGTGCATGTGTCTGGTCTACCACACTGATGTCTAAGCATGTAGGTGAGTAGCTATTTTATTGTACTTGTTTAGGCATTAGTTCTCAGGTGAGTCTTGCACATAGTAATTGATGATTAAATTACACAAATGTGATTTTCTTTTTCCTGAATGTCTATATTCAAATGGCACAGCAGACACTGTGAATACCTGCCCGTCTATCCTAGTCCTCCCCAGAGGTTGCAGACAGAGAGCTCCCACATGCAGAGGTCTTCCTGTAAGTCTCTGCTGGTGGGTGTCTGGCTGCAAAACTTGTTCAGTCATGTTTCGTGTCAGACTTGAAATTCCATCACGTAGTGACTCTTTCAGTGATAGACAGAGTTTGGAGAATAAATACAACTTTTTCACCTTTCAATGAGACAACTTTAAAGGATATCCCAGGCAGTCTCTTAAAGAGTCCGCAGTGGGATTGAGCCCTAGTTGACCAGGCAAAAAGGAGCCCTGGTGACGCAGTGGTTAAAGCAATCCACTGCTAAATCAAAGGTTGGCAATTCGAAACCACCAGCAGCTCTGTGGGAGAAAAATGTGGCAGTCTGCTTTCATAGAGATTTACAGCCTTGGAAACCCTATGCGATGGCTATGAGTTGGAAATGACTTGATGGCAGTGGGTTGACCCAGCAAAATGCTGCTCATTTACCGTGTTAATTGGCTTTCAGCTCTTTCTTATCGTACTTCTCTACTTCTTCATACCACTTCCTGGTATTACTTCCCATCTAAACAACTTGCACCCAAATCATTTTCCTGGTATCTCTTTGGAATAATCCAAACCAAAACAGTTAGTAGTAGAAATCAAGTTCACCTGAGACCAAGAGGTTTCCCAGGACACAAGACTTTCAGTATGATAACTAGGAAAGTCCCAAGCTAACTGGGATGAGGTCATTCCCCCTCAAAGTAGCCTTCAAAAGTAGGTCCTCAGGAGATGCTGTGGATTGAATTGTTTCCCTGAAAAATATTTATTATAAATCCTAACCCTTATGCTGGTGGTTGTATTCCCATTTGGGACTGAGTTTTCTTTGTTATGTTAAGGAGGCAGTATTAGTGTAAGGTGTGTTTTAAGTCAGTCTCTTTTGAGATATAAAAAGAGTAGATTGATCCAGCAAGGAAGAAAGCAAGCAAAGATGGGGGAAGATAGATGCCATGCCACCTGAAGATCTCCAGGGAGCCAAAAAACAGAAGCTGAAAAGAGATAAGGACCTTCCCCCAGAACCGACAGCCAGAAAAAGCCTTCCCTTAAAGCTGGCACTGTGCATTTGACTTCTCGCCTCCTAAACTGTAAGAAAATACATTTCTGTTTGTTAAAGCCATTCATTTGTGGTATTTCTGTTTTAGCAGCACTAGACAACTAAGATGAGAAGATTCTGGATGACAAAAAGATCCTATTTGTAGTGAGATAGCAATGACCTCAGTCATTCTTTAGTGTCACAAAAACTAAGACCCCTACCAGTGGTGATTGGGATGAGGTTTAGGTGGAAGGGAAAGCATTGACCTCTTGTAGCCATAATACCATATGAAAGTTATGGGGCAATGATAACTGCAAGAATTATGGATTTGGTTCCTGTTTGGTAACTGTCATAAAAGCCTTGAATAAAGGGAATTGCAAGCTCAAGTCACCCATATAGCAATGCATAGCATGCTGTGTGATCAGAAAACATTCACAAAGCATTTATAGAGATCCTCATCCCTTGCAGCTGGAGGGTGCACTGCTGAAAATAAGGCTTAAGATGGGATTGTAAGGGTGACAAAATCAGAAAGCAGACTAGATTCTCAGTCACAGCGAGCCTCCTACTGCAAAAGCAGAATTTTGATATGTCATGAGTGGCAATGAGTGGAACTATGAAACCTACAATGGGGCATGTGGGTGAATGTGCTAGAGAACTGTGGATTCCAAGAATCTTCTGAAACTTCTCACAAGCCAGAAGTGGCCCCTTTACCTCCCTAAAGGAGAACAACTTTCCATTGCCTAGAGACATTAAAAGACCTTACCTGAGAAAGATGTCTTAGAAAGTGAATTGTGCCCACATCACCTTCATCTCACCTCATGCACCTAGACCAAGAACCATAGACAGGTCTCAGCATGGCCCAGGTTGGAAATTCCTGTATATGCTATAGAAGGAAATGGAAAATTTGTCAAAAGAGCTGAAGAACCTGACTAATAGGTACTGGTCAGAGCTAGAAGAGCATGTATGAGGGTGAATCTTAAAGGTACTGATCTAGGGGTTGAGTTGAAAAATTTTAAGGCTAGATAGAAAGACACTCACCTATGGCTCAGGATATCCAAAAAGAATGTCTGGCACTAGTCCTAATATGGATGATTCTTTAATGCTTGGAGAAGATGATGGGCTACAGTAAATGAGGTGAAGATGCTGAGATTATCTAGACAGAATACTGAAGGAGGGATAACTAGGCTAAGAGAAACTGGCATGTTGAGATGAATTTATTGCAAAACATCTGAGAACCTACTACCTGACAATATTCCATGGAAAGACACAGAGGACACTCCTTTTACTAAAGTAATAATGAATGAATGAATGAATGAATGAAGGGATACCCACGTTATTGAGAAGCTCAGTGGTAACTCTTCTTGAAGTCAGGGCTGATGTTAGGCTATGATGCTATGGAACTGGGTTACTTGGGGTTGATGGAATAATAGGATTCCAGAATAGCAAAGGCCAGGTGGTGGCATTTAACTGTCAGAGGTAAGATGGGGATGATTACCACTGTAGGCAACAAGGCTTGAATGGTAACCAAATGGTCTTGACCTGCAGGGGTCTGTGATCATGGTTAAAACACTATGGTGTTCCTAGATGGGCAAACAGTGAGGGTTTTGCTTGACCTACATAACCAAAAGAAATCAGGAGCAGATGAGCCAAAGGCTGATGTCATCTACCAAAATGGAGAATCACAATCCATCTCCAGATTCTCCGAACTGAGCTAGTTCTCAGGCCCAGAACCAACTAATTAAAGGAGATGCTGTGACACTTTGAGAAAAGACTCTCAACACCAAAGCAAGCATATATAATAAATATATCCTAATCCTTTTGCAACAAGACCTACAGACATGTAACCATAGTTTCTGTACACTAGGGGAGGAGGATACTAAGGTTATTCAAGGAGTAATGAAGATGCAGGAAACCCCAAATAACATCATGACATCTCTGTAGATGAGGGCCGTTTGGAAGCCAGGTGACAAATAGAGTCTAATTCCAAGTTCATATCACAGTTAGTCCAATGGGTCTATGGACTTACCTTTGTCATTTCCCAAGTGCATACTTAGGACCTGTGAGGACCTTGACCTGTGGAGTAAGACTTATTGCCTTACTCCAAGTGAAAGTCTAAGCAGAAGTCCAGGAAGTAGAACACCTTGTCCAATCGTGATAGTAATCAGAACCTATACTTACCTTGGGTGGAACAAGAGATTTGTGTCACACTCAAAGACTTAAAGCATGCAGGGATGGTGGTCCCCATCATTTCCTCGATTTATTCACCAGTCTAGCCCCCTGTAGAAATCACACGAATTACTGCATATGATGGTGGACTACTCTAAGCTTAACTGAATGATAACCCCAATAGTAGTTGTAGTGCCTAAGGTAGTATCTTAATGTGTGCCTAATACGGCAACATCATGATAAATGGAGAAAAGATTGAAGTTATCAAGGATTTCATTTTACTTGGATCCACAATCAACACTAATGGAAGCAGCAGCCAAGAAATCAAAAGATGCATTGCACCGAGCAAATCTGCTGCAAAAGACTTCTTTAAAGTGTTGAAAAGCAAAGACGTCACCTCGAACACTAAGGTGTGCCTGACTGAAGCCTTGATGTTTTCAATTGCCTCATATGCATGCAAAAGCTGGACAATGAATAAGGAAGACCAAAGAAGAATTAGTGCCTTTTAATTAATGTAGTGTTGGCAAAGAATATTGAATATACCATGGACTGCCAAAAGAATGAACAAATCTGTCTTGGAAGAAGTACAACCAGAATGTTCCTTAGAAGCAAGGATGGCGAGACTACGTCTCACATACTTTGGACTGTGAGGGATCGGTCCCTCGAGAAGGACATCATACTTGGTAAAGTTGAGGGTCAGCGAAAAAGAAGACCCTCCATGAGATGGATTGACACAGTGGCTGCAACAATGGGCTCAAGCATAACAAAGATTGTGAGGATGGCACAGGGCCAGGCAGTGTTTTGTTCTGCCATACATACGGTCGCTGAGTTGGCACTGACTCGACAGATCCTAACAACAACAACAATGTAGCATCTGCCTAGGGCAGTAACCTCATTGCTCCTTAATTGGCTTCCTCTCTTTCCGCTGCCTCACACATCCCCTTCTTCATGGTGTCTGCTGCCTATGCTTGAATGATAACACAGATCTGCTGGGGCAGGGCAAGGCATGGAAGCTAGACCTGAATCCAGTACTCCTGGGCAGGTATAACTGCCTAGAGAGCCGGGAAAACAGATTCCTCTCTCCTGCCTCACTTTTCTGATTCAGGATTTCAGGCAGCTCCAACCTTACCCCATACACAAAAACACACACTTCTGAGCTCCCAGGTCCACATCTTCTAGCTTGGGGTCCCAACTCTGCTAGTACACCTGTACTCTCCATTTGTTCAATTGGCGTGGCAGCCATAGAGGCACAGTGCTGAGACCTCCTGCAGGAGAGAACTTTCTGTGGGAGGTGACAATTTTCAGCAGCTGCATCTTCATATCTGGCACGGCATTCACACGAGGGCCAACTCCCTGCAGGCCGCTGCCAGACAATGAGGGCATGTGATGGGTACTAGAGCTGGGCCATTCCTGCCTAAAAGGGGAATCTTTGAGTAAAACACAGTCTTTACTCTGGGGCTTCCATCAGGCTGGCTGAGACTCTCAGAGACACATCTCCAACTGAGGCTCTTCCTACCTGGCCCTCCTTCCTCCTTCTTTCCTCTCTCAGTTGCCAGACCTGCATCACAGTCTGAGACTCTCCCTGCCCACTCCTGCTCCCTCTTCCCTTAATCCACCACAGGTATGCTCCTCAATAAATCTCTTGCACTTCTAATGCCATCTTGGTATCTGATTCTTAGAGGACCTGAACTGACACAACATGTTTCCTAACTTTATGAAAAATTCCTCACAAGACCAAAATGATTTTTTTTTGAGAAAGTTTCTATTTCAGTGACACTTGGGCTATCTCAAGTGCAAAGCCCAAAGGAGGGGCCCTTCTTGCCCAGGTCTAAGGTGGGTCTGAATAAATCAATCCCCAAATACTGCCTGTCTTAATTATCTAGTGCTGCTGTAACAGAAATAACACAAGTGGGTGGTTTTTAAGAACAGAAATTTATTTTCTCACAGTTTAGAAGTCTAGGAGTCTGAATTCAGGCACCAACTTTAGGGAAAGGCTTTGGGGGAAATCCTTCTCAGCTTCCTAGCATTCTTCTCTGTGTTCCTTGGAGATTTCCATGTGTCATCTATCTTTCTCCCATTTATGCTTGCCTCTTCTGTGCCTAATCTTCTCGTTTATGTCTCAGAAGTGATTGGCTTAAGATACACCTCACTCTGATCCAGCTTTATTAACATAACAAAGCAAACCCTATTCCTAAATGGAATTACATCCACAGATACAGGGGTTAGGATTTACAAAGCATATTTTTTGGGGACACAACTCAATCCATAACATTGCAGTGTGCCAGGCCCTGTAAAAAAAAAAAGAAATAATGTGTTTGTCTCTGCCCTCAAAGCGGAGTTTTTTCTGCTTGGGGAGACAAGATTGACACACAAAACTATTCCCCTGTATAAATTAGAGTATATTCAAGTTTAGCTTGTGTGCAGTTAAGATCTAAATACAATGGGAGTTCAGGGAAGAGGGGTCAGTGTGATTGAAGATGATACCATGTTGGGACACTTAATTTGTGCATAAAGATTGGGTGGTATTGAGTAGCCATTGGGTAATATGTCCTTAAGAGGTAGGGCTGGATTCCAGCCTTCTAAGGAAAACCGACTGACAGTTTAAGTCTCTGTTTTTCCTTCTTTTTCTTCACAGTGTGGAGTTCCCCACTACAGTGATTATTAGAATCCTGCTTCTTGGAAAGCTGTCTTTGTGACAGTGGGCAGCTAACAGTTTCTTTATTTCTCCTATAAATCTTTGTTTCTGTAAATGGAAACATGGTGAAAAAGTCCAACTGGTCAAGGTCTAATTGCCTGCTCAGCTTGAGTCCTCCCTTCTTCCAGACATAGTCATTTGCCCACAACCTACCCCACAAAGAGAGTGATTTTTCTCATGTCCGGGCACTTACAGCAGAAGGAAACCAAGACTCACTGCTTTCTGTGTTCTTCTTAGAAACAAAAAAATTAGGTCACTCAATATCTTTGTGGGTTAGTCATTGGAACTCTCTGGTGAGGTAAACATTAATTGCGTGTTAGAAAAGGAAAGTGATTTAAGCATCACATAAGCACAAGTGGCGCAGTTGAGAGCTGTACTTATAATTTTAAATACATCTAACAGGAACCACATCTGAAATGTATTATGGAAGGGTGAAGAGAAAGTGGAAGGGAAGGAGTGGGAGGAAAGTTTTTCTTATACTGCTTCTTTAATTCTCACAAGTTCTACTAATTGGCAAAGCAAAGATGGTTCCAGAGTACATGCATGTCAAACTTGCCCTGAGTACTTTCCCTCATAGTGCCGTGGAAAGAAGATAAATCCGCTGCCAGTGGCATCACTAAGGGGGTGCGGTAGGTGCAGACTGCACTGGGTGACACCGTCAGAGGGGGTGACACCTAAATGACTGTCTACAAAAATATCCCTGTAGTTAGTTATAGCAATAAAAACATTTTTTGTAAGCCCAGCTTACATGTATCAATATAACTACAATGCTAAAACTCTATACTAATTTACTTTTTGAACTCTCTAATGTCCTGCAGTCAGAGCTGTCATTATTACCCCAATGCGATGATGTTTCGCCTGCATGTGCTGGTGTTTTTAGTCATTGATTTTTGTCAAATTTTCTGGTGTTTTAGCTACCGTATTGTGCTACTTAGTATTTGTGAACCTATATCAATAACCTTTTTTGAGAATTAAATAGTAATTAAAGGAAAAGAAGGAGTGATATACAGAAATTACGATTCGTGAGCAACATTAGTACAAAACACATTACTAAGGATTCTGTGTGGTCTGGTACGGAAGGAAGTGCATGAGGTAGAGGGTGACACCAACTCTAGAGATGCCACTGTCAGGGGCTTGGTGATCATGATTACAATCCACTCTGCCACAGGCTGTGTGAGCCTAAGAGACTCACTTCAGATCTTGGGCTGTGATTCTGTACTTCCAAAATGAGGGAATGGGATTAGATCAGTGGTTTTCAAGTGGTATTCCAGGAAGTTCCAGGATTTCTGGAAGGTGTCTGGAGAGGGTAGAGGATGCCAAGAAAATGGGGCTCAACATTACTTTAACAAGCTCCCTTCTCTCCTTCACTTTAAAAAGAACTCCTCTGTGTTTATCTGTTCTTGTCTGTCGAAGTTTGGGATAAAATTTCTTTGGGGAAAAAGATTTGACTCATTTTAAAAACGTGTGAAATGCATTAAGATGAAATGAACTCTATGCCTTTATATCAGACCCTCATATGTAAACACTTGTTCGGATTGAGACTGCCTGATAATAGAGATCAGCTAAACACAAGGGCCATTAGTCCCAGTAACTAAACCACCCTGTCGACCTAAGTTTCTTATATGAAAATTTGCTCCTAGGTCATCAGTGGATGAGCATGGTTCCAGTGGTTTTGCGTTGTTCAGGGATGTACCGAGGGCCTTGACAATAAAATTAGAGGCATACCTTTCCTGGCCTCACATCTCAGGTTGATAGGAGAGAAAGGCTATTTCTACTCTTTTTCTAATTTAGTCAGAAAATAAGGTTGTCTCCATCTAATGTAGCATTTTGACGTTCTTTGTGACTATTACAGAACTATCTCCTATACCCCGAAGCTACTTATGGAAAAGCATGAATTTAAGAAGAGTAAGCTATTCAACCAAGGTTATTCTTCAGTTTGATGGGTGGTTGGCATCCATGTGGGCTTAGCTTCCTGAGTGTTCTCATGAGGGGGAGCAGAACCTCGCCACAGGATATGGATGAGAAAAAAACCAAAAACAAAAATGTTGCCATCAAGTTGATTCTGACTTGTACAGAATACAACTGCCCCATAGGGTTTCTAAGGCTGTAATCTTTATGGAAGCAGACAGCCACATCTTTTTCTCATGGAGAGGCTGTTTGGTTCAAACTGCTGACCTTTTAGTTAGCAGCCGAGTCCTTAACCACAGCTCCACCGGGGATCATTGATGGAGGAGAGGGTGCCCTATAAACAGAGTTGGTAGAGAACTTGTGTCATTACCCTTTTAAAAGCTGAATATCCTGCTGTGACTTCCTACCCTTATCCCCACCGTCTTAGTTACCTAGTGCTGTCATAACAGAACAAAACCCGTTGCCGTCAAGTCGATTCTGACTCATAGCAACCCTATAGCAAAAGATAGCACATTAAGTGGCCTCAGAGAACAGAAATTTATTTTCTCACATTTCAGGAGGCTAGATTCTGAATTCAGAGCATGGCTCTAGGGGGAGGTCCTTCCTTGTCTATTTCAGCTTCTAGTATCTGCCAGCACTCCTTGGCGTTTGTGGGCTTGTAGATGCACCTGCTGCGTGTGTCTGTCTTCATATTGTTTCTTCCCTGAGTGTCTCTGTGTCTATTATGGTCTTTCCATAACTCCGAAGTGATTAGGTTTAGGATCCACCTTTCACAGTATTACCTCATTAATATAACAAAAGAAAAACCCTGTTTCCAAACAGGATCCTATCCACAGGTACAAGGGACAGCGATTCAGCACATTTTTTTTTTTTTTGGAACACAATTCAAGCCATAATACCCACCAACGTGAAATGGCTCTAATAAATAATATTATTGATATAGTCTCACAAATCTTCCCACTTCAATAGCTTAAGCTGGCCTAGTTGGGGTTGAATTAGCTGATTATTTATGCAGAGCACATAACAGCACTTTGATAACTATTTTCTGATTTTATTGAGCAACCATAAAAAAAAAAAAAAAGGAGATGTAACATATAAGCTTCTCTTTTACTATAGCAAGCAACTATTCTCCTAAAGGACAGGATTGTTTTTCTCAGAAAGATATTGTCCTCTGGAGCATGTGATAATAATATCTCAGTTAGAAACAGAAACTGTGAGGGGGGTGGTGGCTAAATCTAAAGAAGACTGAAAAAACAATACCAATATTTAGTTCTCACTGCTTTGGGAACATTGCAAAATTAATCTGCAAATGACTGTCTCAGGCTGTATGACACACTTTGCATTTGACTCTGCTGTACGTAACCTCCTTGCTCCTTCTCTCCGTTCTATATGCATTTGTTGAGCGACTCACATGTGCCGATTGTTAGGCTTAGGGATGAAGTACGAAGTGAGGGAGGAAGCAAAGGTATCTGTTAAGAATTGAATTCTGACCTCCAAAATATGTGCTGTAAATTCTAACCATTATACTTGCGGAAAGGAGCCTTGGTGGCACAACGGTTTAGTGCTTGGATGCTAATCAAAAGGTTGGTGGTTCAAACCCACCTAGCAGCTCTGCAGGAGAAAGACCAGGAGATTTGCTTCCTTAAAGATTACAGCCTAGAAAACCCTGTGTGGCAGTTCTCCTCTGTCATATGGGTTTGCTATGAGTCAAAATCAACTAAATGGCACTTAGCACCACCAGCAACACGCACTTGTGGATAGAATCTCTTTTGAGAATTGGTTTTCTTTGTTATGTTAACAAAACCTATGAGTGTAGGGTTTGTTCTAATCCTAATCACCTCTGAGTTTAAAAGAACAGTGTTGCTACTGAGAGAAGCAAGGACAAAGGTGGAAGACAGATACCACGTGAACATGGTCAAGGAACCCAGGAATGCTGGGGCTGCAGAAGCTGAAAGAGACAAGGACCTTCCCCAGAGCCATCAGAGATAGAGCATTCCCCTAGAGCTGCTGCCCTGAATTTGGACTTCTAGCCTCTTGAACTGTGAAAAAACAAATTTTTGTTCTTTAAAGCCACTCACTTGTGGTATTTTGTTACAGCAACACTAGAAAACTACCTATCTGAGACAAGCTTTCTGCTAACAAGGAGCACAGATGTGTAACATCACTTAAGACTGTATACCAGTCACTCTGCTGCTATGAGAGTGAAAAAATAATCGGATTTTTTGAACCTAAGACCTCCTGATAGGTGAAAATCTAACTATTCAGGACACATGATGTATAGAAACAAGGAATTTGCCTTAGAGGCCAATCTCCAGCCTATGCGAGAATAATGCCTCTACCCTCTCTGATATCCAGATTCCTGGAAAAATTGGCAGAGAGGAAGACATCAAAATTCATTCTGGTATCTGATTCCACAGCTTTAGCATGAAAGTCCTATTTGAATAATTTCCTTCTTATTCCTATTAATTATGATACTCATTTCTGTGTGCCTTATGTTAGAATCAGTTTGGAATTGGAATAAGTCATTTCCCCATAATATGATTGCAGGCTCCTCAAAAGGTACTTCACATCTTATACATAAAACTTTAGAAAATCTCCCTCAAGACCTATAAGGATTTGATTAATCACTCAGTTAATATTTCTTAATAGATTATTGTCTGTTCTAATTTTATTGTCTTACATTTTCATTTTTATGCTTTGTGATGGAGTGACTGAATTTTCCTCATAAACTTTAAAAATACAGTTGTGCGAAGAACCACTTACAGGGTAAGTGTGGAAGGAAGAACGTTAAATGGGGTCCTGCTGTTTATGAACGCTAAACGCAACAGTCCAGAAAGACAGGGCTACTCGTGCTTACGGAGAGAAATAGATACATGGGAAATATATTTTGGAGGTAGATCCAACATGGTTTATGAGAAAGAACAACAACAACCAAAAAGACCAATAAGAATGACTCCTATATTTATGATTTGAGCTGGTGGGGAAATGGAGGATGAATTTAGTCATTATAAAATCACCTTTTCCAAGACCATCATTCATTTCAACTCTTCCTCTTCATCCTTCCCTATTGTTTATTACTTGAAAATGGATGGCAGAAGAGGCAATGTTATGATTAGAGATTATTCTTATTTTCTTTTTTTTGATAGGTTTTTAAGAATAAAACCTGAAATGGCAAATGAATTGCTCTTTTCTTCCCCACTCCTGTGAATATCTATTTTACATACAACATATATGTAGATTCTGAGTAGCTAGGCAAAGAGATTGCTTTCCAAGGAATCTCTTCTTTAATTTGGTTGGTTTTTAAGACCTTAAGTTATAATCAAGCAGATAGCCCATCTTCAGTAGTTTATCAAGTAGTTGAATATTCCCTTTGTTTTCAGAGTTAAAATCCCTTACCAAGATTAACCGAAAACAAAAGCAATTACTGTCAATCTACTCCGAATCATGGTGACCCCATGTAGAACCGTGCTCCAAAGGCTGATTTTTCAGAAGCGGATTGCCAGGTCTTTCTTGCAAGGCAACTCTAGGTGGGCACAAACCACCAACATTTAGGGTAGCAGCACAGCACATTAGCCATTTACACCACCTAGAAACTTAGGCTTGACTAATGATTTGTGGCATGGATGGCATTATTTTTTTTGCAATGGATGATACTTGATTGGGTCATCTTGAATTTTTTTTTGTTTGTTGTTGTAGTTTAAGTGAAAGTTTCCATTTCAATTTAGTCTCTTATACAAAAATTTATACATATATTCTTATGTGACCCTAATTGCTCTCCCTATGCTGTGACAGCACACTCCTCCTTTCCACCCCTGATTTCCCATGTTCATTCAACCAGCTCCTGACCCCCTCTGCCTTCTCATCTCACCTCTGGACAGGAGCTGCCCATTTAGTCTCATGTATCTACTCGAGCTAAGAAGCACACTCTTCG
Source organism: Dugong dugon (assembly GCA_030035585.1). NCBI lineage: Eukaryota > Metazoa > Chordata > Mammalia > Sirenia > Dugongidae > Dugong > Dugong dugon. The sequence continues at coordinate 95,431,767 of CM057465.1, forward strand.
TGAGTATCATTTTATGTCCCATAGTCTGGTCCAATCTTTGTCTGAAGAATTGGTCTCGGAAATTGTTTTAGTTCTAGGCCAATAGAGAATCCAGGGGCCATGCTTTCCAGGGTTCCTCCAGTCTCAGTCAGACCATTAATTCTGGTCTTTTTACTAGAATTTGAGATATGCACCCCACCTTTCTCCTGCTCCATCAAGGACTCTCTGTTGTGTTCCCTGTCAGGGCAGTCATTGGTGGCAGCGAGCACCATCTAGTTCTTCTGGTCTCAGGCTGATGAAGTCTCTGGTTTATGTGGCCCTTTCTGTCTCTTGGGCTAATACTTTCCTCGTGTCTTTGGTGTTCTTCATTTTCCTTTACTCCAGATAGTTGGGACCAGTTGATTCATCTTAGATGTCCACCTGCAAGCTTTTAAGACCCCAGACACCACTCACCAAAGTAGGATACAGAATATTTTCTTAATAAACTTTGTTATGCCAATTGACCTAGATGTCCCCTGAAAGTGTGGTCCCCAGACCCCCACCCCTGCTACTCTGTCCTTCGAAGTGTTAGATTGTATTCAGGAAACTTCTTAGCTTTGGTTTAGTCCAGTTGTGCTGACTTTGCCTGTAGTGTGTGCTGTCCTTCCCTTCACCTAGGATGATTCTTGTCTACTATCTAGTTAGTAAATAACCCTCACCCTCCCTTCCCACCCCTGTAACCATCAAAGAATGTTGTCTTCTGTGTTTAAACCTTTTCTTGAATTCTTATAACAGTAATCGTATACAATATTTGTCCTTCTGTGACTGACTAAATTCACTCACCATAATTCCTTCCAGATTCCTCCATGTTATGTTTCACAGCTTCATCATTGTTCTTTATCGTTGCATAGTATTCCATTGTGTGGATATACCATAATTTGTTTATCCGTTCATCCGTTCATGGGCTCCTAGGTTGTTTCCATCTGTTTGCTATTGTGAACAGTGCTGAAATGAACATGGGTGTGCATATATCTATTCGTGTGATGGCTATTATTTCTCTAGGATATATTCCAAGGAGTGGGATGGCTGTATCACATGGTACTTCTATTTCTAGCTTTTTAAGGAAGTGCCAAATTGATTTCCAAAGTGGTTGTACCATTTTACATTCCTGCCAACAGTGTATACGTTTTCTGGTCTCTCCACAACCTCTCCGGCATTTATTATTTTGTGTTTTTTTGGATTAATGCTAGCCTTGTTGGGGTGAGATGATATTTCATTGTAGTTTTGATCTGCATTTCTCTAATGGCTAATGATTGTGAGCATTTCTTCATGTGTCTGTTAGATGCCTGAATATCTTCTTTGGCAAAGTGCCTGTTCATAAGATGAATGGCATTTAAACAATATGCTATTCATTATATTTAAACTTTTCTCTCTTGCTCCACAGCACTTAAAAAGCTGATAATTTACTATGGCATTCTTTTTTATTGCAAGAACACTACACCAGCAAACAAAACTTATGGCAGTTCAGAATGACTAGCAAATAAATAAAAGTCAAATTGAGTTTTCACTTAAAATAAGCAAAATTTTTGCAATTTACTTTTTCTGCCTTAGTTGTTATTCTTTTTAAATACTAAACAACCTTCTTCAAAATGATGCCAAATTAAAAAACAAAAACAAAAAACTGGTATCACCATTATTATACCTTACTTTGTCTATTCTTTGGCATTTTTCAAGAATGTACCTAAATAATTTGGCCCCTGAGTCAAGTCTTCTCAAAATGCAGAATATGACTCAGCAGGTCTGGAGTGAGGCCTGAAATTCTGCATTTCTAATGAACTCCAGGGTGATGCTGATGCTGCTGGTCCACGAATAACACTTTGAGTGCAAAGTCAATGGAGAGCTCAGGAGCTGGCCTTCAGATTTGTCGCCAGTTGAGGCAAGGGAGCTGGGATTTCTACTGCCAGTATCAGGTGGTAATTGGATGGGGGCTGCACCTGGTTAAGCAGATTCCTTAATCCTCTACACTACAAAAGTAGACATTGCCTGCTAATTTAAATCCAAATTTATTCAGAGTATAGAGTTGAGACAATGTAGTACTGTATATCGGAAAGAGAATGGCATTTGGAGCCAGGAGAGCCAGATTTGCAACCTATCTCTACCACTTACAGTGACTCACTTTGTTTAACCTAAAATATCTTTTTAAAAAAATGGATATCACTTAAATTATATAGTTTTTAAACTGATCAATTGAGAGATTGTGTTTTTAAAGATTTTGCCAAGATTTGTCAGCTGGTTCTTAAAACCTTGAGTTGTGATCAAATCTGTAACCCATACCATATTTTGGATAGTCATGTTTTTTTTATGACAAATAAGCTATTACACACACACATACTGTAAATATATATATGCACACATACGTGCATATACATATATAGTGAATTCTCTCCTTATTCCATTATAAGCAATCAGTTGCCGTCGAGTTGATTCTGACTCATGGTGACTGTATGTGTGCAGAGTAGAACTGTGCTCCACAGAGTTTTCAATGGCTGACTTTTTAGAAGTAGATCACCAAGACTGTCTTTCAAGGTGCCTCTCAGTGGACTTGAACTGCCAACCTTTCAGTTAGCAGCATTAACCATTCACACCACCCAGGGACTCCTATTTCCTTAAACATCTTTGTATACCCATAGCCTGAAACCATGTGTATATAGTTAGTGCATATTTTTCTATTGTCCAGGCTTAGAGAGATCTATTGACCTGTTTTTTGTTAGTTTTTAGTCCTCCTCAAGTGGAGATGTAAAAGGCTTCCACGGTACAGCTCCTTCTCTAGAATCTCCTATCACTGTCTCCTTCTTCAGTAGCTCTGATTATTCCAGCTATGAAAGGGAAGAGGAAAGACTGAGAGGTTAACCATATGAACTAACTTTGGACTGTCTTAGGTCAGGTTCCCTGGAAAAAGACTCTGAGGCAGAGATTCGAGTGAAAGGGCTTTATTGGAAGGGCTCTTTGGAACACACCTATAAAGGACTGGTAGAAGCAGAGAGGATATTAAACTTCCATACAGTTGCAATAGCTCCCTTGGGGAGGTCAGAAGTTGGGATGGCCCTTCAGTTGATAATTGTCCTTAATCCAGGCAAGGGGGTTGGCTCTGCATTCCCCATCAAGTGGTAATTGGATGGAAGTCTCCCTGGTGAAGCAGCTTCCTTTGGTTAATGTCACTGCACAAAGAGGTGCTTAGCTGTGAACTGTCACCTCCGCCACTCCCCACAGCTGGGGTAACAAGTGCCCTGGTCCTGAATGGGTTCCATATCACAAGATACAGGCATGAAGCAAGATCTTGAGGCATATAGGGCATCATTCTTGTGCTGCCTTGGAAGAAATAGCCTCACCAGAACCTAACCAGAAAGACATGCAACATTGCTCCTTGGCACAAGCCACATGTGATGTTCAGTCAAATGGAGATAGCGTGTGGAACAGGGCTTGATTTACAACAGGCTTCTGGGTTCCTCAACTGTGCTGTCTCAAGTGGAAGCTGCCATCTCTAGATATTATCTCCAGTCCTGACCCTATGTCTGCTCCTGTTCAGGTTCTTGCCCACCTCTGCTCCTTAATCCACTGCCCAAAACAAAACAAAAAACCCCGTTGCTGTTGAGTCTATTCCAACTCATAGCTCTGGGAATGTTTTGTAGTCTGGGCTCTCCACCTGTCCTCACCAGTTATTCTGTCATGTATATTCTGGGCACATGAGTCCTTCCCAGAGAAAAGTATTAGTGTCCTGTGGCTGCTGTAACAAATTATCACAATAGGTGTCTTAAAACAACAGAAATTTATCCTCTTACGGTTCTGGAGGCCAGAAATCTGAAGTCCAGTATCAATGGACTGAAATCAAGATGTTGACAGGTCTAAGCTCTCTCTGGAGGCTCTTGGGGAGAATCTGTTCCCTTGCCTCTTTCAGTTTCTGGTGAATGCCAGTATTCCTTCACTTGTGACATCATCACTCCAGTCTCTGCCTCCTTTGTAATCACCTTGCCTTCTCCTCTTCTTCTGTGTGTCAAATGTCTCCTTGCTTCCTTCTTAAAAAGATATACTTAATTGCATTTAAGGCCCACCTGCATAATCCAGGATAAACTCCCCATATCAAGATTCTTAAACACATCTGCAGACTCCTTTTATTGCCATATAAGTTAAAACGCACAGAGTCCAAGGACATGGATGTGGTGGGGTGGGGTGGGGGTTATGCATTATTCTGCCTACCAAAAGGAGGTTTTTGAAAATCATCAGTTAAGACTGAATACTGGGTCAGAATGCTGATGGAATGGGACCCCAGCAAGACTGGATTTTACAACTGATCCATCCAGCATAGTACCCGTTAGCTACATGTGGCAGTTTAAACTTATTAAAATGAACTAAAATAAAAAATCCAGTTTCCCAATCATGCTGGCTACCTTTCAAGTGCTAAATAGTCACATGTGGCTGGCAGCTATCCTATTAAACAGCCTAGACCATAGAACAGTTTCATCTTTGCAGAAAGCTTTAATGGACAACACAGTTTTAGAGAATAAAAACTCCATAATCTAAGCAAGGTGCCACCTTAGATGATCCCAGACCCCCTCAGGAATTGATCTAACTAGGTCCTTAGAACTTCAAGGTGCAGTGGGGGGTGGGGGGAAGGGGGCAGGGGCAACAAGGAAAACAAAACACACACACACACACCAAGCTCAGCCAGAGAAAATAGCTCTACCTTGAGGTTTTCAAAGGCTAAAGACTGAACGATTTTCTGGCTTAGGGGAAGAACTTTAATAATTACAGCTTAGCATCAGGGAAAGAGGCAAATAGGAGGTATAGAGGCAGCTCAGTGTCTTTGAGCTTCTTGTGATAAAAGGTCATAGTCCTTAGGATCCTACTCAATGAAGTGATTGTTCTCCCAGCAGGCTTTGAGCCATCAACATTCTTCTAATGTTTTCCCTGACTTAGAACCTTGCTTCAAACTAGACCTGCCTGACCTGTGCTAAACATAGCGTACTGAGTTCATCTTATGCTCAGTTGTGTTTATTGATCTGGAACAGGGTTTGATTAATCATCTACTCAACCAATTGCTATTGATTTCATATTATGTGCCCATGCTACTTACTCTTCCAATGTGGGAGCTCATTCCTTGGTACAATTCAATTCTGTAAAATTTAACTCACCATCCTCTACACATTAGGCATTTGGTCTAGCATGAGAAACGGTCAGGCACACAGTTTGGTGATATTAATGGTATGATGGAGATATGCACACCGGGTGAGAGAAGAGCATCCTACTCAGCTGGGGGAACGAGGGAGGGCTTGTTCTGAGGTAACACCTGATCTGAGCCTGTTAGAAGAGTGGGAGCTAGCCAGGCCATAGGAGAGAGAAGGAAGGGAGGTAGTTGTAATTAATTAAGATCACACCTATTCTTAATCTTAATTTATTTAGCTTTGTCTCTGAGGATACAGGAGTTGGTGACCAATACCAAAAAAAAAAAAAAACATTGTCGTCTGGGGGCCATAGTTTCTGGAGTTCCTCCAGTCTCTTTCAGACAAGTAAGTCTGGTCTTTTTACATGAATTTGAATTCTGTTCTACATTCTTCTCCAGCTCTGTCTACGACTGTCTGTTGTGATCCCTGTCAGGGAAGTCATTGGTGGTAGCCAGACACCATCTAGTTCTTCTGGTCTCAGGCTGGTGGAATGTCTGGTTCATATGGTCCTTTAGTCCTTTGGGCTAATATTTCCATTGTGTCTTTGGTTTTCTTCATTCTCCTTTGCTCCAGATGGGTTGCAACAAATAAGTTTATCATAGGTAGCTGCTCAAAAGCTTTTAAGACCCCAGACACTACTCACCAAACTGGGATGTAGAACGTTTTCTTGACAAACTATGTTATGCCAATAGACGTAGATGTCCCGTGAGACTATGGTCCCCAGCCCCAGCTACTTGATCCTTCACTGAGTTTTGATGTGTTTAGGAAACTTCTATGATTTTGCTTTGGTTTACTTGGGCTACCTTCCCCTATATTGTGTGTTGTCTTTCCCTTCACTGAAGTTGACACTTCTCTACTATCTAGTTAAGTGATTTCTCCTTCTCCTCCCTCCCCTGCTAACCATCAAAGAATGCTTTTTTTTTTCTGTGTGTAAACCTTTTCTTGAGCTCTTGTACTAGTGGTCTCATACAATACTTGACAGACTTATTTCACTCAGCATAATGCCCTCTGGTTTCATCCTTGTTGTGAGATGATTTGTGAATTCATCATTGTTCTTTATCGTTGCATAGTATCCCATTGTATGTATGTACCATAATTTGTGTATCCATTCAGCTGTTGATGGGCATTTAGGTTGTTTCTATCTTTTTACTGTTGCAAATAGTACTGCTATGAGCGTGGGTGTGCATATGTCAATTTGCGTGACAGCTCTTATTTCTCTAGGGTATATTTCTAGGAATGGGATTGCTGGATCTATGGTGTTTTTATTTCTAGCTATTTAAGGAAGCACCATGTTGTTTTCCAAAGTGGTTGTACCATTTTGCATTCCTACCAGCAGTGAATAAGAGTTCCAATCTCTCCACAACCTCTCCAAAATTTATTATTTTGTATTTTTTGGATTAGTGCCAATATTATCAGGGTGAGATGGTCACAGTAATGATTAACGATCACTAGCATTTCCTCATGTGTCTGTTAGCCACATGAATGTCTTCTCTGGTGTAGTGTCTGTTCATATCCTTTGCCCATTTTTTAATTGGATTATTTGTGTTTTTGTTGTTGAGGTATTGGATTATTTGCAGATTTTAGAGATTAGACCCTTGTCGGATATGTCCTAGCCAAATTTTTTTTCCCAGTCTATAGGTTCTTGTTTTAATCTTTTGGTGAAGTCTTTTGATGAGCATAAGTGTTTAATTTTTAGGAGCTCCCAGTTATCTAGCTTCTCTTCTGGTGTTTGTGTATTTTTAGTTATGGTTTGTATCCTATTCATGCCATATATTACAGCCGCTAGTGTTGTCCTTATTTTTTTTCCACGCTCGTTATAGCTTTAGATTTTATAGTTAGGTCTTTGATCCATTTTGAATTAGTTTTTTGTATGGTGTGAGGTATGGATCTTTTTTTTTTTTTTTTTAACGGATCGACATCCAGTTATGTCAGCACCATTTGTTAAAGAGACTATCTTTTCCCCATTTAATAGACTTTGGCCCTTTGTCAAATATCAATCCATATGGACGGATTTATGTCTGGGTTCTCAGTTCTGTTCCACTGGTCTATATGTCTGTTGTTGTACCAGTACTAGGCTGTTTTGACTACCATCCTGGTAAAATAGGTTCTAAAATCAGGTAGTGTGAGGCCTCACACATTTTCTTCTTCAGTCATGCTTTACTTATCTGGGGCCTCTTCCCTTTCCGTATAAAGTTGGTGATTTGTTTCTCCATCTCATTAAAGAATGCTGTTGGAATTTAGATTGGGATTTCATTGCATCTGTAGATTTCTTTGGGTAGAATCAACATTTTCACAATGTTGAGTCTTCCTATCCATGAGCATGTATGTTTTTCCACTTATGTAGTTCTTTTGCAGTAGTGTTTTGTAGTTTTCTTTGTATAGGTCTTTTACATCCCTGGTTAGATTTATTCCTAAGTACTTTATCTTCTTGAGGGCTATTGTAAATGGTATTGATTTGGTGATTTCCTTTTCGAAGTTCTCTTTGTTGGTGTAGAGGAATTCAACTGATTTTTGTATGTTAGTCTTGTATCCTGTTTGTCTTGGCAATGTAGTGCTGCTATAACAGAAATACCACCAATGGATGGCTTTAACAAAGAGAAATTTATTTTGTCACATTTTAGGAGGCTAGAAGTCCAAATTCAGTGTGCCAGTTCCAGGGGAAGGTGTTCTCTCTTAGTCAGCTCTGGGGTAAGATCCTTGTCATCAATCATCCCCTGGTCTAGGAGCTTCTCTGTGCAGGAATCTCAGGTCCAAATAATGTGCTCTGCTCCTGGTGCTGCTTTCTTTGTGTTATGAGGTCCCCCTGTCTCTCTGCTCAATTCTCTCTTTTATGTCTCAAAAGAGATTGGCACAAGACACAACCCAACCTTGTAGATTGAGTCCTGCCTCATTAACATAACTGCCACTAATCCCATCTCATCAACATCACAGAGATAGGATTTACAACACAGAGGAAAATCACATCAGATGACAAAATGGTGGACAATCACACAATATTGGGAATCATGGCCTAACAAGGTTGACAGCTATTTTGTGGGGTACACAATTCAATCCTTGACATTGCTACTTATGCTGAAATTTTCTATTAGTTTCAGTAGCTTTCTTGTGGATTCTTTGGGGTTTTCTATGAGTAAAATCATATTATCTGACAATAGGGATAGTTTTAACTCTTCCTTACCAATTTGGATGCCCTTTATTTCTTTTTCTTGCCTTATTGCTCTAGCTGGGACTTCCAGCACAATCTTGAACGAGAGGTGATAAAAGGCATCCTTGTCTGGTTCCTGTTCTCAAGGAGAATGCCTTCAGTCTCTCTCCATTTAGAATGATGTTAACTGCTGGCTTTGTATAAATGCCTTAGATTATGTCAAGGAATTTACCTTCTATTCCTATTCTGCTGAGAGTTTTTATCAGGCATGTTGGACTTTGTCAAATGCTTTTTCTGAGTCAATTGATAAGATCATGTGATTATTTTCTTTTGTTTTATTTATGTAGTGGATTACGTTGATTGATTTTCTATTGTTGAACTTACCCTGCACACCTGGTATGAATCCCACTAAGTCATGCTGTATTAATTTTTTGATATGCTGTTGAATTTTATTGGCTAGGGTTTCATTGAGAATTTTTGCATCTATGTTCATAAGGGATATTTGTATGTAGTTTTCTTTTGTTTGTGGTGTCTTTGCCTGGCTTTGTTATCAGGTTTATGCTGGCTTCATAGAATGAACTCTTCCTTTTAATGCTCTGAAATAGCTTGAGTAATATTGGTTTTAGCTTTTTTCTGAAAGTACTGTAGAACTTTCTGGCCAGGGCTTTTTTTTTTGGGGGGGGGGCGTGTATTACTTTTTTAATCTCTTCTTTTGTTACGGGTCTGTTTAGTTTTTCTACCTCAGGTGGTAAGTAGTGTGTTTCTAGAAATTTGTCCATTCCTTCTAGATTTTCAAATTTGTTGGAGTACAATTTTTTGTAGTATTCTGTTATGATCCTTTTTATTTCAGTTGGGTCTGTTGTAATATCTCCTGTCTCATTTCTTATTCTGGTTATTTGCTTCCTGTTCTGTTTTTCTTTTGTCAGCTGAGTCAACAGTTTCAAAGAACCAACTTTTATGTTTTCAAAAGAACCAGCTTTGGGTCTTGTTGAGTCTTTCAATTGTTTTCTATTCTCTATTTCATTTATTTCTGTTCTGATTCTTATTATTTCCTTTCTTCTTGTGGCTGCGAGCTTCTTTTGCTGTTCTGTTTCTATTTGTTCAAGTTGTAAGGTTAGTGTTTTTATTTTGGTCCTTTCTTCTTTTTTGATGTGTACATTTATTGCTATAAACTGACCTCTAAGCACAGCTTTTGCTGTGTCCCAAAGGTTGTGGTAAGATGTGTTGTCATTCTCATTTGATTCTATGAATTTTTTGATTCCATCTTTGATTTCTTCTATTACCCAGTAGTTTTAAAGCAAGGTGTTAAGTTTCCATATATTTGGTTTTTTTTTTTCCCTTGCTATTTCTCTTATTGATTTCTTACTTTTATGGCATTATGATTAGAGAAGATGCTTTGTATTATTTCAGTGTTTTGGATTTTGTTGAGGCTTGCTTTGTGGCCTAAAATGTGATCTATTCTGTAGAGTGTTTCATGTGCAATGTAAAAGAATGTATACTTTGCTACTGTTGAGTGGAATGTTCTGTAAATATCTATGAGGTCAAGTTGGTTGATTGTGGCAATTGGTTGATTGTGTTTCTCCTTTGTAGGAGACTTTTTGTTTATCCCTAGCTACTCTCAGGATTCTTTCTTTGTCTTTAGTTTTGGCAAGTTTGATTATGATATGCCTTGGTGACTTTCTTTTGGGGGCCTGTCCTGCATGGGGTTCCTTAAGCTTCTTGGATAGATACCTTCTCATCTTTCATGATATTAGGGAAATTTTCTGTCAGTAAATCTTCAACAATTCTCTCTGTATTTTCCATTATCCTCCCTGATCTGGTACTCTGGTCAGTCATAGGTTTTTCCTCTTGATAGTATACCACATAATTCTTATGTTTTCTTCATTTTTTTTTTCATTCTCCTTTCTGATTTTTCCTCAGATAAATTGGGAATGTACCTTCCATCTCACTAATTCTCACTTCCATTGTCTCAATTCTGCTGCTATGACCTTCTATTGAGTTGTCTAATTCTGAAATTTTATTGTTAATATTTTGAATTTCTAGTTGCTTTTCTGTATGGTTTCTAGCAGCTTGTTTATTCTGTGATTTTGTTCTTGTATTGTTTTCCTGAATTCTTCTATTGCTTTGTCTGTGTGTTCCTTGGTTTGGTCTGTGTTTTTCCTGATCTCCTTCCTGATATCTTGGACAGCTCTGTATGCTAGTCTTTTGAATTCTTTGTCAGGTAGTTCCATTGCATTCTCTTCCTTCAGAAGATTTTCTGATTCTTTATTTTGGTCACTTGCTGGAGCCATCTTGTCCTGCTTCTTTACATGATTTGATATTGACTGTTGTCTCTGAGGCATCAATAAGTTATTTTATTTATTTATTTGTTTATTGTACATTTGCTTACTGCATCCTATATTTTTGTTTTGGTATGTCCAAATAGGCTGGGTGTGTGTGCTACTCTGGTGATTGGTGTCATTGAAGCTCTCACCTCCTGTCTCCAAGTGGTTAAAGAAACTACTAGGTGCATGAGTCCAAGAGTCTGTTCACTGTTCTTGCAGAGGTATGGTTGTTTGGGGTACAGATGCCCAGATCATCAGTCACTGAGTGCGTGGTATGGAGACTCTCACCTAAAGTCCTAGGTGGGCAGAGCTGTGTGGCGGTGTTCAGAGTAGGCACAGGTCTCTGGTTGCCATGGGGGGCAATGTATGGGGCAAGGCAAGGGGCTGTCAGCTGCCTCTTGGTGCCTGGATGGAGGGCATGCCACTGTCCACTAGCACACTTAGTGGGGGGGGTAGTGCAGCCGGTCCTTGGGTGTCCAGTGCAGTTGGCTGGAGGGATTAGGAGGCAACACTAATTCACAGGCCCCTATCAGCAGCAGATAGATGAAGTGGGTGGTATGGCTGGCCCTCAGGCACATGGTGTAGGTGGGTAAGGCTTCTTCTTAGGGAGTGAAGCAACATCGAATATCACGAATCTGCAGGTCTCACTTGACTGCTGTGGGTGAAAATGGGCTTCAGGTGGATACCTGCCCATTTTCCCCTAAAGAGGGCATAAAGTGTTGGACTGGCCTGCAAGGCACTAGGGTAGGGGTGGAGGGTGGGGTCAAGGGCACTGCAAGTCCATGGACCCTGTATGTCAGTGGCTAGGTGAATGAGTGGCCACCTGTAGATCCAGTTGTGAGTTCCTGGCTTAGTAGATATGTTGTTGTTGAATGCTATGGGACTGGTGTCTGAGACGGCGAGGGATGGGTGAAGGGAAGCGAGTGCTCCTTGGCCGTGGAGCTCTGGTACGATAAAGGTTATGGTGCATGCATGCACGGTGGGTTGGGAGCTTGCACTGAATTTTCAGATGTCTGATGTCACTCCTGTTTGATCCTGGAGGTGCATTCAGACTTGCTGCTGCTTAGATGCACCAGATGGGGTGGGTTTTTGCTTGGGATGTTGCTGCTTGCCTCAGCCTGTGTGCACTGTGCTGATTCAGCTAGCAGGACACTGGTGATCCTGTGATCTGTAATTTCCCATTTCTGATGTTTCTGAATTGTCTCTCCTTCCACCTGCTGTTCAGTCCTATTCTTCAGCTTTGTCTTTGATGATTAGGGTTCCTACATTGTCATATATAGCCAATTCATTTGTTTTTTTGGGTCTTTGTTTCAAGAGGGACAACACAAAGCATCTGACTATTCAGCCATCTTGACCCTACCTCAGTGTTAACTTTTTAGATTTACAGGGTCACTGTGAGTCAGAATTGACTCAACTCAGTGGCAACTGGTTTGTTTTTGGTTATTATTTCCTAATAACTCCCTGGGTAGTGCAAATGGTTAACACACTCAGCAGCTAACTGGAAGGTTCAAATCTACCCAGAGGCACCCTGGGAAAAAACCTGGCAATCTGCTTCCAGAAAGTCAGCCATTGAAAACCCTACGGAGCACAATTGTACTCTGAAACATGTGGGGAGCCAGGAGTCAGAATCAACTGGACTGCAACTGGTTTTATTAATTCCTAATCCATGCACTTCATTTAAAAAATTTAAAAAATTATCTGAAAGTGTCTGACATGCCCCAGATCTAGAGCAAACCAGTTTCACTGATGATTTCTTCTAATAAATGCAGAAGTTTTCAGTATCTTTTTCTTGATTTACATCATATTAGGAGTGAGTCAGGATGAGGCTACTGAAGAGAGAGATTGCATTGACACAGTTATCATGGATCATACAGGGAAAGCCACTTATAGCAAAAGCTATTGCTGCTAGACAAGAACAGTGTCACTTCACTAAGTGCAAAGCTGCTGGTTATAAAATTGTGTCAAGTTCCTCATCTGTTTGTAACAAGTTTTGTGCCTTTAGAATACTATAATATAACACACTCAAAAGAGATGTGAAATGCGTTCAAAGAAAGATATATATGCAAAAGAGCTTTGACATTTTATGTGTATATAGCCTGTGGGTTGGCCCAGCAGTGGGGATAAAAAACTTCCTTGTTAAGAATTCGCTAGATGTCCTGGACCATCTCACTGTGCAGATGCATGGACATGTTGGAGACCTGCAAGGGGCACTCTTTGAGACAGAAAGGTTTCACTCAGAATGAAACAATGTGAATGTTGGGATTACTGAGTCTTGAGGCTAAAATTTAGCTCTTCTAGTTAATAGTTATGTAACTTCGTGCAGTCCCATAATCTGAGTTTTAATTCTGCATTGTGAACAAAAAATACATACAATAATTCCTGTCTCATTGGTCATAGGAAGATTGAAATATGATCCAGTTCCTGAAATCACATGATTAGGTTTCCTGTTCTTCCTTTCTCTTCCTAATGTCAGAGAGAAAGGAATCAGAAAAGCAAGATTTCCCTCAGCAGACCTACTGGAACAGTTATCATGGGGGAGACTGGAGACGTAGTACATGTGCAGGTTTCCCATTGCCCAGTATACTGGGCAGCAGAGAGCAATATGACAGCATCAGGTTCCAGAGGAGGAAACCTGCCCTTGGACCATGGGACTTCTGGTCTGCATGATTAGGGGAGCACTGACCCTCCTTGGTATGATCAGCATACTTGGCATTGAATGTGGCAGAAACTTGGCTACACTCTATTTTGTCAGCCTATCTATTTATAATAGATGGAGCATGCGACCCTCTCCTGGCATAATCTAGGAATTGAGTCCAAGCCTGGCATTTGCTGCTGTAAGAACTGGAAAGCCAGAGGCAGGATTCCCTTCCCTGGCATGATGCCGGCTGGGGAGGAAGCTAGGGTCCAGGCTTGTGGTTGACCAGATGGATTGCATCACCAACTTGGCCATAGCCAATATCATGGAGGTTTGCAGAAGAGCATCTCCTTTACTGGGAGTCCAGCCTGCTGGGATCGGCCTTTAGCAAGTTAACTCTTACCTCTTCCTCTTGTACAAATTTCTGCCAGGAAGCTTGTAGGGCAGTTACTTACAATTGAAAGATAAGAAAAGAAATGACCTGGTCTTTAGTCCAGGCCTAAATGTGACTGAGTCAGGTTTTTTTTCCTCCTTTGAAATTGAAAATAAGTGGTTCCCCAACTACTGTTTTGGTGTTTCAAGGTCATTATTACCTGGCTGTTATCAGTTGCCATCAAGTCGACTCCAACTCATGGCAACCCTGTGTGTCAGAGTACAACTGTGCTCCATAGGATCTTCAATGGCTGAATTTTTGGAAGTAGGCCATCAGGCTTTTCTTCTTAGGCACCTCTGGGTGGACGTGAATCTCTAACCTTTCAGTTAACAGCTGAGCGTGTTAACCACTTGCACCACCCAGGGACTCCAGTTGCATTAATACAATCCTTGAAATTGGACCAAAGGATAATTAGGAAAAGCATCTTGTACTGAAAACATACTAAGTTTACTTCAGAGAGGATTTTAAGTTTTAGAGAAGAGGGAAAAGGAAAATGGATAATACCAAAATGAAAATGTAAACAAAGCTTTTAAACCAAGCAAGACTACTCTAAAAGAGTTAAATTGGTATCGTATATAAGCATAAGGGTTTGTATAATTCTACCAGGGAACTTTTAATGAGTGCCATCGGCGGATGCTTTATTCTGTGAGAAGGAAAGCATTCCTGTCATTACATTACTTGCTGTTAATATGGCCTAATGTCCCTGAGTAAGCAAGGCTCACAGAGCCACCCTAGTAAATGTTGTAAATGTTAATACTATTGTACCAGATTATAGCCACTGATTTTCAAATGTGGTATTCTTACACAAACTGTATCCTTTTGAATTCCATTTGAGATAGGGTAGTGTTCTTAGCTTCTAGCAAGTTGGTTCCTGACTCATGGTGACCCCATGTCAATGGAACAAAATGCTGCGCAGTCTTGCACCATCCCAATGATTGATAGCGGATTGGACTGTTGTGCTCTATAGGGTTTTCATTGACTGATTTTTGGAAGCAGATCTCCAGGCCTTTATTCCTAGTTCACCTACCTTAGAAGCTCTGATGAAACATGTTCAGCATCATAGCAACACACAAGCCTCCACTGACAACTGGGTGATGGCTGCACAATGAGGTGCATTGGCCAGCAATCAAACCAGGGTCCTCAACATGGAAGGTGAGAATTCTACCAGTGAACCACAACTGGTCCCCATTGGAAATATGTTGCTGTTTTTAGGTGCCATTGAGTCAGTTCCAACTCATAGCACCCCTATGTACAACAGAGCAAAACACTGCCTGGTACTGTATCATCCTCACAGTAGTTGTTAAGCTTGAGCATACTGTTGCACCCATTGTGTCAATCCATCACTTTGAGGGTATTCCTTTCTCTCACTGACCATCTACTTTACCATTCTCACTTCCAAGAAGCACCCCGACTATACTTCTTCCAAGATAGATCTGCTCTTTCTTTTGGCAGTCAATGGTATATTCAACACTCTTTGCCAACACCACAATTCAAAGGCATCAATTCTTCCCCGGTCTTCTTAATTCATTGTCCAGCTTTCCCATGCATAGGAGGTAATTGAAAACACCATGGCTTGGGTCAGGCACACCTTAGTCCTAAAAGTGACATCTTTGCTTTTTGACGCTTTAAAGAGATCTTTTGCAGCAGGTTTGCCCAATGCAATGTGTCATTTGATTTCTTGACTACTACTACCATGGGCATTGATTTTGAACCCAAGTAAAATGGAATCCTTGACAATTTCAAGATTTTCTCCTTTTTGTTATGATGTTGCTTATTGGTCCAGTTGTGAGGATTTTTGTTTTCTTTATGTTGAGGTGTAATCCATACCGAAGGCTGTAGTCTTTGATCTTCATCAGTAAGTGCTTCAAGTCCTCTTCACTTTCAGCAAGCAAGGTTGTGTCATCTGCACAACGCAGGTTGTTAATGAGCCTTCCTCCAATCCCAATGTCCCATTCTTCTTCGTATAGTCCAGCTTCTCAGATTATTCTCTCAGCACACAGACTGAACAAGTATGGTGAAATGATACAACAGTGACACATCCTTTCCTGACTTTAAACCAAGAAGTATCCCCTGTTCTGTTCCAATGACTGCCTCTTGGTCTATGTAAAGGTTCCTCATGAGCACAATTAAGTGTTCTGGAATTCCCATTTTTTGCAACGTTATCCATAATTTGTTATGATCCACACGTTCGAATGCCTTTACATAGTCAATAAAACACAGATAAACATCTTTCTGGTACTCTCTGCTTTCAGCCAGGATCCATCTGACATCAGCAATGATTTCCCTGATTCTGCATCCTCTTCGGAATCTGGTTTGAATTTCTGGCAGTTCTTTGTTGATGTACTGAGGCAACTGCTTTTGAATGATCTTCAGCAAAATTTACTTGCATATAATATTGATGATATCATTTGATAATTTCCAAATTTCTTGGCATAGACAAGTGAGCACTTTCAGTGCTGTATTCATTTGTTGAAACATCTCATTTGGTATTCTGTCAGTTCCTGGACCCTTGTTTTTCGCCAATGTCTTGAGTGCAGCTTGCACTTCTCCCTTCAATACCATCGGTTCTTGATCATATGCTACCTCTTGGAATGGTTGAACGTCAACCAATTCTTTTTGGTAAGGTGACTGTGTATTCCTTCCATCTTCTTTTGATGCTTCCTGCATCATTCAGTATTTTGCCCATAGAATGCTTCACTATTGCAACTCAAGGCTTGGATTATTTCTTCAGTTCTTTCAGCTTGAGAAATGCTGAGCATGCTCTTCCCTTTTGGTTTTCTAACTCCAGGTCTTTGCACATTTCATTATAATACTTTGCTTTGTCTTCTAGATCTGCCCTTTGAAATCTTCTGTTCAGCTCTTTGACTTCATCATTTCTTCCATTCACTTAAGCTACTTGACATTCAAGAGCAAGTTTTAGAGTCTCTTCTGACATCCATTTTAGTCTTTTCTTTCTTTCTTGTCTTTTTAATGACCGCTAGTTTTCTTCATGTAGGATGTCCTTGATGTTATCCCACAACTCATCTGGTCTTCAGTCATTAGTGTCTAACGCATCAAATCTATTCTTGAGATGGTCTCTATATTCATGTGGGATATACTCAAGGTTGTACTTTGGCTCTTGTGGACTTGTTCTAATTTTTTTCAGCTTCAACTTGAACTTACATATGATTAATTGATGGTCCATTCCACAGTTGGCCCCTGGCCTTATTCTGACTGATGATATTGAGCTTTTCCATTGTCTCTTTCCACAGATGTAATCAATTTGATTCCTGTGTATTACACTTGGAGAGATCCATGTGTATAGTCACTGTTTATGTTGCTGAAAAAAGATGTTTTCAATGAAGAAGCCATTGGTCTCGCAAAATTCTATTATGTGATCTCCAGCATCATTTCTGTCACCAAGGTCATATTTTCCCACTACTGATTCTTCTTCTTTGTTTCCAAGTTTTGCATTCCAATCACCAGTAATTATCATTACTGGAAACATAGGAAATATGGCCCTTAGGTAAATGGTCTTTCCTAAGAAATAAATTTGGTTTTCTGTGCTCATTATAAGCAGCACTGTCCTTGTTTTTTATATTTACCTAATGTCACAGCTGCATTTTATATTTTACTATATCAGAATTATTTTGATTGAGTATAAACTCATTGATCCCAAAGTCTATAGTTAATTTTTTGGAAAATAAACAGTATGATGTTAGAAAATGAACAATATGATAAATTCACGTCAATAGAAATATCTCTCCACTTTTGTTGAATGTTTAAGAATCAAACAAGTAGTTCATTCCAAATATATGTAATGAGTGCTTACTGTGTTTAGAAAAGAAAAGGAGGCTTAGGTCTTATAAAACATATAAGATGTGGACTCAGCCTTTAAAGAATGTCTGCTGGGAGAGATAAAATACGTACATGCACACAAAAAGGTAAGTTGCAATATAATTCAGTAAATAACAAGGACTTCAGGAATAGCAAAGGTACTAAGTTCTGTTGAGGTTCAGAGAAGAGATGAATCTGAGGGATTTTGTGACAAGACTGTCTTCAGGAAGGAAATGTGATTGAGAAATCAGTAGAGTTCAGAAAATAAAGAGGGGAGGAGAAAACTTCTAGACGAGAATGGGATTAACCCAGGTCTGAGGAAGTTATGTGCACAGCATGACTATCTGCCCTGATCCAGCCCTATAATCTAGCCTGGAACATCTGTGAATCATAAGTTTATTGTATTAGTTTCTGTTGAGTCAGCTTCGACACAACCCCATGTACAACAGTAAGAAATATTGCCCAGCCCGGCACCATCTTCACAATTGTTGATATGTATGAGTTCATTGTTCTGGCAACCGTGTATTTTGAGTGACTTCCGACCTAGGAGGCTCATCTTCCAGCACTATATTGGACATTCTGTTGTGATCCGTGAGGTTTGTTTGTTTGTTTTTATTATAAAAATACAGATAACACAACATTTGCCCACTCAAAATTTTTCACATCTACAATTCAGTGAGACCAATTACATCAATCATGTTGTGCGACCATCAAATATCCATTGCAAAATTTTTCATCACCACAAATTCCATGCTTCTAAAAAAAAGATATCTCCTTTTTCCCTCTCTCCTGCCCGTTACCCAGTATTAAACTCTAATATCTATACATTTGCCTATTCTAAATATTTCATATTAGTGAGATCATATAATATTTGTCCTTTTGTAATTGACTTATTGCACTCAGCGTAATGCTTTCAAGGTTTATCCATGTTGTGGTATGTATCAGGGCTTTACTTCTCTTTATGTCAGAGTAATATTCCATTGCATGTATAAACCACGTTTTGTTTATTCATTCATCTGTTGATGGACATTTGAGTTGTTTCCATTTTTTGGCTATTGTGAATAGTGCTGCAATGAACATTGGTGTACCTGTGTCTGTTTGTGTTGCTGCTTTCAAGTCTCGCGGGTATATATGTAAGAGTGGAATTGCAGGGTTGTATGGTAGCTCTGTGTTTAACATTTTGAGAAACCACCAAACTGTTTTCCATGGTGGCTGTACCATCCATTCCCATGAGCAATGGATGAGGGTTCTAATTTCTCCCACATCTTTGTCGACATATGGTATTTTCTGTTTTTATTTTTTATCTTAGCCATCCTAGTGGGGGTATAGGGGTATCTCATGGTGGTTTTGATTTGCTTCTCTCTAATGGGCAATGACTTGAGCACATTTTCATGTGCTTATTGGGCATTTCCACATCCTCTTTGGTGAAATGTCTATTTAGATCCTTGGCCCATTTTTGATAGTTTTTGTCTTTTTCTTGTTAAGTTGTAGTTCCTGATTTTTGGAAGTAAATATCCAGGCCTTTCTTCCTGCCTGTCTTAGTCTGGAAGCTCTGCTGAATCCTGTTCTTCATGGGTGACCCTGCTGGTATTTTAAATACTGGTGGCATAGCTTCCAGCATCATAGCAACAAGCAAACCACCACAGTATGACAAACTGACAGATGGGTGGTGGGTCATGAGATTAGTATCCAATAAAGTAGATATCCAGAGAACACACCCTGTTCACAGTCCAAGCTCTGGATCATCTCACCTCTTTCTTGCTCTACTTCTTGTCTTCCTCTCTCATTGCCTGCTACCTTGAATCTGATGATAATTTTGAAATATCCTCTTAGATATGGTTTTGGACCCTCCTCTGGCTTTATCCAATAAGCCCCTGCACCCAATCCTGTCCTCAACCTATTTTGCCACTTCTTCTCCTTACTCTCAGAGGACTATTAAGTCTGTGAGATTGTGAGGAGGAAAAGATAATAATAAGATTAAGTGAAAATTACCTTTTCAGCTGCTCTTCAGGACCCAGACCTCAGGGGCCAGAGCCCATTTGCCTGGTAATGCCAAGTCAGGCTATCTCCTCTAGATGCCATAGAGTTGACTGTGACTCAGTGACCCTATAGGGCAGAGTAGAACTGCTCCATAGGGTTTCCAAGGCTGTAAGTCTTCATAGAAGCAGATCGTCACTTCTTTCTCCCATAGAGTGGCTGCTGGGTTTAAACTGTCAAACTTTCAGTTAGCAGCCAAGCACTTAACCACTGTACCACCAGGATTCCTTTTGGCTATCTTCTAGGACAGCACGAAAAAGAAGCAAGTGAAACTGATCTAGGTTACCAAAAGAGATATCTAACATAAGCACTGCTCTAAGGAAAAAAATCAGCTCGTTTCTATGAAGACTAGAATGGAAGAAACCAACTAATTAAGCCATGGTGAAAGAGGTGGGATGTCAGAAAATGGATCAAGCAAAAATGGAACAAGACAGGACCACTCACTCCAAACAGTCGCCAAGCTTAACTCTTTCATTGTGTTCCACTTTACAGGTGTTGGTTCATGGCCTGGGCTTTTGTGAGATCTTTCAAGCCACATCCACACATCTCACCACTTCCTGTTCTCACCAAAGATTTCCATTTTAGTAAAGGTTGGAATGCAATTGCTCAAATGGAAGATCTGAGTGGGGGGAGTAAAAGTCATCCTTTAGTGTTATACTCCTACTGCCCTACCAGGGATGTACGTTTTTGAAGCTGCCCTCCATTGTGGGCAGGGGACAGGAGTGGGAAGCATGTGCTTCAGTCTCTCCTGGGTGGAGGATGGGCTACTAAGGTAGCAGGATTGTGGATGATAGCCAGCTAGTGCAAGGGCTTGGGTACAAGCTGAAGGAGAATTGCTTTTATTTTGCAGGTTGTGGCTATCCATTAAAGGTGTTTGAACAGGGTTACACGGATGTGACATGCTGAAAATCAGAGTTCAAAGAAATTAATCTAATAGGGATGTGCAGAAAAGATGAAGGATGGGATAGAGAAAAATTAGGACAATTGCTACATCGAGTATGAAGGAATACAAAGATAGTGGTAGTGGGATGGAAAACAAATTATTTTAAAGAGAAGATCAAAGCAATCTAGAATTATAAAAACATTAAAAAGAAATTGGAGTCCTTAGCATCCTTGATGTTTGTTTAAAACAGCCATCACATTTTGCAGATGAGAGTGCTAAACCCACAGAAGGAAATAACTTTGAGCACTCATTAGAGAAGGAAGGACAGGGGTTAGAGAGGCTGAAAGGAGGAGAAGGACCTTAGTTTCAGAGGTGGAAAGTCGTGCTTACTCTTGGGAAATATCCTCAGATGGAGGCAACCACTGGTCATCTCAGTGTAAATGATGAGTTTGTTATGCTAGGTCCAAACTAAAGCACAGGAGAAGGGTCAGCTTATATCCCCCTTCATTTCTGAGCGACTTCTTCACAACCGAATGTCTACTGCCTGGAACTTATAACTCCTTTGCTTTCTCGGTTCCTGACTCTGTGATGCTGTTCCTGTTGGTTTTGTTTAATTTTGCTTTGTTTTCCCAATAAACTCCTCATTCCAACAAACAAACCATAGGAAGGCAGTACTGGGTTTCACCACTAACTAGATGGGCCATCTCAAATGGTCACTTATCTCCTTGGCTTCAGTGTTCTTAGTAAAAAAGTGGGAGAGTTGGACTGGATGATATTTAAGGACTCTTTATTCTCAAGTATTATGAATGCTTTATAACTACCTGAAAACAAGCAATTTTCTCTTATCTTAAGCAAGTGTAGTAAGGAAAATCAAACATAAAAGAATAATTAATCATCTCCTAGAGCTGCTGCTGAGGGCAGTGGTGATTCAGTGGCAGAGTTCCCACCTTCCATGTGGGAGGCACAGGTTCAATTCCCAGCCAATGCATCTCATGCACAGCCACCACCTGTTTGTCAGTGGAGGCTTGCGTGATGCTGAAAAGGTTTTAGTGGAGCTTCCAGACTAAGACAGACTAGGAAGAAAGTTCTGGTGGTCTACTTCTGAAAGTCAGCCAATGAAAACCCTATGAATCACAAGAGCCCAATCCACAACCTATCATGAGGATGGCAGAGGACTGGGCAGTGTTTTGTTCAATTGTACATGGGGTTGCCATGAGTTGGGGACTACTCGATGGCAGCTAACAACACCAACAGAGATACTGCTAATACACAGAAACCAGATGCTGGTCCTGCAGTCTTCTTTTAGATGTGCCAGCATCCTACTTTGGGAGGATAAGAGAGTAGTGATTGTCCAAATTATAGGTAGCATCAGCCTACAGCTTCCCCATTGACTCCTTTAGGCTACCTTTTGCCATTTTGTGAATCCCCTCCTCCTTGCCACCCTCCTATCTGTCAGCTGATACAGACTGAAATTTACGGTCCATTTTCCTTCCTTTAATAACCACTGCCCCTGAGGTACCCTTGAGTCATCTTTCCCCTGTGTTACAATGTAAGTCTTGGGGAGAAGGGCCTCACTAGGTATACAACATGCTTACTGTTATCTATAAAGATATAAAACTGCTACATCTACTTGTAGATCATTACAGAATCTTCACTTAGTTTTTGTGAAAAAATGAAGATGGCTGAAACACTTCCTTTTGGCCATTTATAAACCAGCATACCTACATGTCTTCAGGGGGAAATTCTCTCGGAGGTAGAGTGATGTGCTGTCAAATTCCAAGTGCTGCACAAAGTTTTCCTATTTTTGAGTCACCAGCCTAGCTATCTCCCCTGAGAAGGGCAAGCTGTGTCAACCCTCCGTCTATCCATTATCGTCCATTATCAGATGGAAGCATTCCAACCCGTAGTGAGAAACAGGAAAGCACTAATGTCCACATGGATACAAAATTATTGACCATGACCTGAGGAAATGCATTTTTTGTCCTTCTGCATGTGATTGGAATTTCTAGTTAGGTCAACATGAAATTAAAATGATTCCAAGACTGAAATACTTGGGGAAGAATCTCATGAAGTCTGTTTTTCATCACTGAACTGAGACTGAATGATGCTGTCAAAATGCCATATTATTTCAAATTAGCTAAATTAATTAATCTAACTCAGTCCTTGGCTGTATTAATCATCTGTTTTAGAATTTTGTTCGAGAAAGAACATGACTTTTTGAGCTTACTACATATAGATGAACTTCACTTACAGGTGGTTTTTCTTCTGTTCAAAGCTGGTATTTTAAAATCTATGTAGTAATAGGATTCTCTCAAATATACTAACATTAAATTTTACAGTTCTTTATTTTATTTTGTTTGTGTTTGGAAATATCTACCTTCCTGCTGTTAAGATTGCAGAGAGTAAGTGGTATTTTTTTCTTCAACACTCAAATGTGTTAAAAAGACTAGCTCATATACAACCCATTTTTATGGTGGTTCTCTTTTAGGTGCCAGAAATTCAGAAGTATATGCTTAGGAAATGATTTCTTTTGAACAGTTTACGGATTTAGGTAATTCTGTTATCTCCAGGAAGTGCCCACAGCTGAATTATCAGTGGGAAGCAAAGCGGATCATATTCAACCCACCTGTCGATTCCTCCCGCATTCTCTAGAATGAGCCCAAGACAATGGACTCTTCCTGTTTGTTTGGTAATTGGGTACTTGTGCACATCACCTTTATAGGCTTGGTTTATTCCTCACAATTTGTCAGAAAATGCTGTGTGTGGAAAAATAATAACAATGGTGATGGTGACACCAGACACTGTGTCATCACTCAGCCTGCATGAAGTGGGTACAACTGTTAACACTCTCTTTCAGGTTACAAAACGGAGGCTAGATTCCCAAATTCATGGGACTATCATTATGACTCAATAGGAAGGTAATAACAGAAAAACAAAGAAATGCTCAAAAATTAGTTGCTGCTCCAAAAATTTGAATTTTTAAAAGATCAGGTAAAATTAGGCCATCGCGATCGTCATCATCACACTTCTCACTTCCAGTCAGCTCAGTCCTACACAATATGTGGAAATAGATCCTATTCTAGCCCCCAGTGTTTAACATCTAAAGAGAGGCGGTGAATGAGGAGCGTGAAGAGAAAGCAGCTGGAGCAGCAGCTGCAGTCTGAGCGTCACTCCTGTGCTCTTGGCAGAGCCTGGGCAAGTAGCTAAGTGGTGGAGTGGAAAATGGCCTGGCCCAGGAGTTTCGGAGTCAAGAACCCTGATTTCTTTTCCTGGCTTGCTATTATCTTGGATCTCAGTTTATTCAAAACAAGCAGTTTAGCCTCAATACTCTGCAAAGCCTCTGACTCTGCCTGTGCTACAATCCAGCTACTTGGGTCTTAAGTAACATTTAAAAGAGAGACATTTTCTTCTGCTGTCAATTTTCCAAGCCATTCTGATTCCTGTGACACAGGCAACAAAAACTGTGGCTATTTCTATTATCATTGCTGTTAGGGATGCTAATGAGAATAGTTTGAATTCATTTAACAAGTTTCCTGGAAGGAGCCCAATTCTGATTATTACTGCTCATATCTATAGTTCTAGATTCTGGCCAAGACCCAGAGAAGGAGTGGAAAATTACTGTGAGGAAGGTTGTGCTTGTATTTCTGGCTTGACTGGACACAGGAAGTACAGCAATCTCAGGGGAAAAAACATGGTTACATATTTTTCTGGATATGTATCTATATCTCTCTCAGAGTTGGGAGGGTTGATGTTTACTGAAAGGTTTGAGCCTTAGCCTCAAATTACTGAACCACATTAGGTTTCTCAAAATTGGTTTGGCTACCACCCAAGCAGATCCTGCAAGATTTCGGGAGCCAGAAAAGGTAGCCCTGCACTTCAGTCTGCAGAGTGCCTGAAAAAGGCATTTCTGGGAGGCAGTGGGCTAGAACGGGGGGTCTGTTGAGAAGAAAAGTTTACATTTTTCCTGCTGGTGTTCAATATTTGTCTGGACAAGAACTGGATTGTGAAATGCATAAATATCATGAAGTATTTTGGGATTTTGTTTAGTTTATTTCAGGAAGCACCTGAAAAAAAAAAAAAAAGCCTTTTTAGGACTCATTGGCAGGTAAGATTTAGAATTCTCACAAATAAAGCTATTCTAACAATGTAGTGCTTCTCTTCACACTTGATTTTTCTTCTAATCAATGATCATCATTCTTTATTATGTCTAGCTATATTAGTTTCCCATAGCTGCCATAGGAGCCCTGGTGGAACAGTGGTTAAGAGCTTGACTGCTAACCAAAATGTTGGCAGTTCGAATCCACCAGCCACTCCCTGGAAACCCTGTGGGGCAGTTCTACTCCGTCCTATAGCGTTGCTACAAGTTGGATTTGACTTGACAGAAAAGGGTTTTTTTTTTTGTTGTTTTGTTTTTTGGGGAGGTGAGGGGTTTGGCGATAACAAGTTACCACAAATTGGGAGGCTTATAATAGCAGAAATTTATTCTCTCACAATTTTGGAGGCTAGAAGTCCAAATTCAGGGTGTTGGCAGGGCCACGCTCTCTCCAAAGGCTCTAGGGGAGAATTCTTCCTTGCCTCTTGCAGGTTCTGGTGACTCTAAGCATTGCTTGGCGTGTGGCTACATAATTCCAATTTCTGTCTCCATCTTTATGTGGCCTTCTTCCCTCTGTGTCTCTGTCTCTGTGCCTTAAACATTCTTCTCCTTTTTTCTTGTAAGAACATGCATCATTGAATTTGGGAGCCACCCTAAATCTTTGCATCTACAAAGACCCTATTTCCAAATAAGTAGATGTTCACAGATACTGGGGGTTAGGAATTAGACATATCTTTTTAGAGCCATTATTCAACTCATTAGGAGTCTCTGGATGGCACAAATGATTAAGTGCTTGACTACTAACCAAAAGGTTGGTGGTTTGAATCTACCCAGCGGTGCCTTGGAAAAAAGTCCTGGTGATCTGCTTCTGAAAGGTCATAGCCATGAAAACCCTATGGAGAATAGTTCTACTCTAACACACATGGGGACACCATGAGTTGGAATCGACTTAAACACAACTGGTTGGTCTTTTTGGTATTTATTCAACTCACTATACCATCTCAAAACTTCTAATAAATCTTCTTTGACTGATCTCATATTCCTTTGGTTATTCTTGTATTTATTCTGATCTTAACATAAAAATACTTTTTCTCTACTATCTTTCCTTGTACTTATTTCAGTAATGGTTCATGAGTATTTTTATTAAAGGACTGGTTACAGGGTATATGTTTGGTTTTGATATCCGTGTTTTCTAATAACTCTGCCTTTACAACCCAAGGCAAACACTGCAGGGTTATGCACAAAATAAATGCTTCCCGAAGAAAGGATAAACAACATTTTATTTTGGTGGAATAATGCTTTCACTGGAATTATAGTCAATATTTTGGGGAAAAAATGTTAAAAATTTGAAAACTCTTTAGGAGATGTCTTAGTCATCTAGTGATGCTCCAACAGAAATGCCACAAGTGGATGGTTTTAACAAAGAGAAGTTTATTCTCTTACAGTCCAGTAGCCTACAAGTCCAAATTCAGGGTATCAGCTCCAGGAAAAAGCTTTCTCTCTGTCATCTCTGGAGGAAGGTCCTCATGATGCATCTGTCTTCCTTTCATCTGGGAGCATCTCAGCACAGGAACCTCAGGTCCAAAGGACGCACTCTGCTCCCAGCACTGCTTTCTTGGTGGTATGAGGTTCCCATGTGTCTCTGCTCACTTGTCTCTTTTATATCTCAAAAGAGATTGCATTAAGACACTAATCTTGTCAGCCTCATCGGTATAACCTCATCACAGTGATAGAATTTACAACACATAAGGAGATCACATATAATCTCATCATAGTGATAGAGTTTACAACACATAAGGAAATCGTATCAGATAACACAATCATACAATACTGGGAATCATGACCTAGCCAAGTTGCTACACACATGTCTTGGGGGACACAATTCAATCCATGACAGGAGATTAGCTTTCTCATGTAGACTACTCAGCTGATACTGAGATTGGCGGTAATAAATGTCAGAGACATAAACAGGGCCAAAATATATGCTTTTGTTTAAAAGATCATATTTGACTAAGGTACTATCATAAGAAATAATATGACATGAAAAACCTTTAAAGTTGATTCACACTTTTCACTGTCAAGCACATATTTTATTAAATAACTTTGCTTTGCTTTAACTATTTTAATAGCTGTGAATCCAGTGGCTTCATAAATCTTATTCCTGTGTGTGTCTCACTGATTTTATCAACTCTTGGTAAAAGGTAATGTTAATGATGCCTGGGTTATGGAACAAAGCACTAACATACCCATGATCAAAATTTTTACCTCAGAGGAATCTTCTTTTAGATAATAACGCATCTAAAAGCTAGAATGACTGTATACACACACATTCACACACTCTGACATACACAAATACATATATAATTTTTTTTGGACATTCAGTATCTTAATCTTATCCTATGGCTGGTAAATTCAACTCTGTGTGAATTTTGTGGAGAAGCAAATCCAACCTTCCGCTAAAGATGTACCGATGTCTACAGCTACCCATTCTCCACTCAACCCTTCCCCAAACTGGGAAACAAACCTAGAAATTTGCATGCCTCTTCAGCTCTTTTTATCTGGAGGTAGTGATGTAAAGAATGCAGAGAGTGGAGAATAAATTTTAGTAGTTACGGAAGCAAAAGTGGCGACATTCAGTCCCGGAGGCAGCAGAACCTGGGACACACTGTCTGTGTCCAGTTCTGGCTGTGGGGGAAACACAATAGTTATGGACTCATTTGACTGACTGTGTCATAAAAGTCTGACTGTGGCTGCCTGGCCTCTTTTAGTTCATGTCCATTTTCTAAGCCACCCAATATCCCTTCAAAATTTTATTTTTTAAAGGAATTCAAAGTTAGTTAATGTTGGTTGCAGCTAACAACCTAGACTGATACAGAAATTAGTAGCAAATTAGTAGTTAATTTCTATGACTGAAAATATTTTCACTCTGACAAACCGATGTGTAATCTGAAGATACACCATAAAAGGCACTTTCCTTCACTCGATTCGCAGACCTAGATCAGTTCACAAGCTCTGAGTGGTCACTTGTTTAAACACCAAGTATACATAATAACTCAAACGACCAAACCCACTGCCATCGAGTAGATTCCGACTCATTGGGACCCTATAGGACTGAGTAGGATTTACTCCACAGGGTTTCCAAGGCTGTAAATCTTTACAGAAGGTGACTGACACATCTTTCTCCCACAGAGCAGCTGGTAGGTTTGAACCGTTGACCTTCCTGTTAGCAGCTGAGAGCTTTAATCACTGTGCCACCAGAGCTCCTTATACATAAGAAAGGACTCTGAAATAGTGTTATTCTAAATATTTTCTTGGTTGTAGCCAGCAGTCTCTAGGAAAATGTGTGAGATCTATGACTGAGAGCATTGGAAATACAACTTGTATTAGGGGATATGTATCTGGCAACCTATAATATGCAATGGGAAATCAGCTAAACTAAAGGGTTGTCTGTGGTTCACCTAGAATGAAGTGCCCACTGGTGGCAAGGTTTTGGGGGACTCAGTTACTGCTACTGTAGAATTCAGTTATGGGCATAAAGAATTCAAGAACACTTGAGGTAGAGTGACTGATTACTTATACTTCAAGAATGAGAATAATAAGCCCAAATCCTTAAATCTTAAGGAAACTCACGAGATTTCTATGTTTGTGTTAAAAGAATACGTTTTCTTTTTTTTTTTTTTAAGCCCGAAGTCATATATTACTACCATTGAGCAACAAATATATTTTCCAAATCTAAAACTCAGGGCATGTAATTAGATAGCTCAGAATTCAGAAAGCATGTAGTCTCCTTCTGTCTCATTTCCTGTTTCATTATTTATTCATTCATACTTTTTTAAATTTTTTTTATTTTTTTATTTTTTTATTATACTTCAGGTGAAGGCTTACAGAACAAATAGTTTCTCATGAAACAGTAGTACACATGTTGTTTTCTGACATTGGTTAACAACCCCATAACATATCAACCCTCTAACTTCTCAACCTTTTTTTTTTGGTGAAAATACACATAGCCAAAGATACACCACTTCAAAAATTTCTACATGCACAATTCAGTGACATCGACTATGCTTTTCCAATTGTGCTGTTATTCTCACTTAAGATGAAGGCTTACAGAACAAAATAGTTTCTCATTTAACGGGTACTACAAATGTTGCCCTATGACAGCGGTTAACAATCTGACAACACATCAACAATATCCTTACTCAACCTTGGGTTCCCTATCACCAGCTTCCTTGTCACCTTCTGCCTTCTGGCCCTTATCACTGGACTCCTGTACCTCGTAGTCTCATTTGGTTTTACGGGGCTGTCCACTCCCAGGCTGAACGGTGAACCTCGGAGATAACTTCACCACTGAGCTAAAAGCGTGTCTGGGGGCCATACTCTCTGGACTTCTCCAGTCTCCTTTAGGCCAGTAAATCTGGTTTTTTTTTTTTTTGTGAGTTAGAATTATGCTATACATCCTTCTCCAGCTTTGTCCAGAACCCTCTGTTGTGATCCTGGACAGAGCAGTCAGTGGTGGTAGCCGGGCACCATCTAGCTGTACTGGACTCAGTCCAGTGGAGGCCTTGGTAGCTGTGGACAATTAGTACTTTGGACTAATCTTTTCCTTGTATCCTGTTCTCTTCATTCTCCCTTGCTCCCGAAGGGGTGAGACCAGTGGAGTATCTTAGATGGCCGCTTACAGACTTTTAAGACCCCAGACACTACTCACCAAGGTAGAATGTAGAGCATTGTCTTTATAAGCTGTGTCGTGCCAATTGAGCTAGATGTTCCCTGAGACCACGGTCCCCACAGCCCTCCGCCCAGCAATTCAATCCCTCAGGGAGTTTGGTGTGTCTATGGGGTTTCCATGATATTTTCTTTTACAAGTTGTGCTAGTTTCCCCTGTATTGTGTACTGTCTCACCCTTCACTCAAGATACCACTTATCTATTGCCTATTTAGTATTTCCCCCCCACCCCTCCCATCCCTGGTAACCAATAAATACTGTTACATTTTGTGTGTGAACTTCTTCATGAGTTTTTACAATAGAGGTCTCATACAATATTTGTCCTTTTGTGATGGACTTATTTCCCTCAGCATAACGTCCTCCAGTTTCATCCATGTTATGAGATGCTTCACAGATTCATTGTTGTTCTTTCTCGTTGCATAGTACTCCATTGTGTGTATGTACCATAGTTTGTTTATCCATTCATCTGTTGATGGGCATCTAGGTTGTTGCCATCGTTTTGCTATTGTGAACAATACTGCCATGAACATAGGTGTGCATATGTCTATTCGAGTGATGACTCTTATTTCTCTAGGATATATTCCTAGGAGTGGGATTGTTGGATTGAATGGTATGTCTATTTCTAGCTTTCTGAGGAAGCGCCATATCATTTTCCAAAATGGTTGTATCATATTGCATTCCCACCAGCAGAGCATAAGAGTTCCTATCTCCCCACAGCCCCTCCAACATTTGTTATTTCCAGTGTTTTTGATTTGTGCCAGTAATGCTGGGGTGAGATGGTATCTCATTATGGTTTTAATTTGCATTTCTCTAATGGCTAGTGATCACGAGCATTTCCTTATGTGTCTGTGGACCATTTGAATGTCTTCTTTGGTGAAGTGTCTGTTCATTTACTTTGCCCATTTTTCAATTGGATTATTTCTCTTTTTGTTGTAGAGGTGTTGGATTTTCTTGTAGATTACGGAGATTAGACCTCTGTCTGACTTGTACTGTCCAAAAAATTTTTCCCAGTCTGTAGGTTCTCTTTTTACTCTTTTGGTGAAGTCTTTTGAAGAGCACAGGTGTTTGATTTTTAGAAGATCCCAGTTATCTAGCTTATCTATTGGGCTTTGTGCATTGATGGTTATGGTTTGTATCCTGTTAATGCCATGTATTAGGGCCTGAACTGTTGGTCCTATTATTTCTTCTATGAACTTTAAAGTTTTAGGCTTTATATTCAGGTCTTTGTTACATTTTGAAGTAGTTTTTGTATACGGTGTGAGTTATAGTTCCTGTTTCATTTTTTTGCAGATGGATATCCAGTTTTGCCAGCACCATTTGTTAAAAAGACTGTCTTTTCCCCATTGGATGGATTTTGGGCCCTTGTCGAAGATCAGGTGACCGTAGGTGGATGGATTTACATCTGGGTTCTCAATTCTGTTCCATCGGTCAACGTATCTGTCGTTGTACAAGTACCAGGCAGTTTTAACTACTGTAGCTGTATAGTAGGTTCTGCAGTCAGGTAGTGTGAGTCCTCCAACTTTATTCTTCTTCTTCAGTAGTGCTTTACTTATTCAGGGATTCTTCCCTTTCCATATAAAGTTAATGATTACTTTTTCCATCTCTTTAAAGAATGTTGTTGCTATTTGGATTGGCATTGCATTGTATTTGTAAATTGCTTTGGGTAGAATTGCCATTTTCACAATGTTGAGTCTGCCTATCTGTGAGTATGGTACGTTTTTCCATTTATGTAGATCCCTTTGGGTTTCATGCAATAGTGTTTTGTAGTTTTCTTTGTATAGGTCTTTTACATCCCTGGTTAGATTTATTCCTAAGTATTTTATCTTTTTAGGGGCTATTGAAAATGATATTGTTTTCCTGATTTCCTTTTTATCATTCTCCTTATTAGTGTATAGGAATCCAACTGATTTTTGAAGTTCATCTTGTATCCTGCTACTCTGATGAATCTTTCTATTAGTTCCAGTAAATTTCTTGTGGAGTCTTTAGGGTTTTCTATGTATAGTATCATATCATGTGCAAACAGGGACAGTTTAAATTCTTCATTACCAATTTGGATGCCCTTTATTTCTTTTTCTTGCCTTATTGCTCTAGCTAGAACTTCCAGCACAATGTTAAACAGGAGTGGTGATAAAGGGCATCCTTGTCTTGTTCCTGTTTTCAAGGAGCATGTTTTCAGCCTCTCTCTATTAAGAATGATGTTGGCAATTGGTTTTGCATAGATGCACTTTATTATGTTGAGAAATTTCCCTTCTATACTTATTTTACTGAGAGGTTTTTATCAGGAATGGGTGTTGGACTTTGTCAAATGCCTTTTCTGCATCAATTGAGATGATCATGTGATTCTTTTCTTTCCTTTTATTTATGTGGTGGATTACATTGATTGATTTTCTAATGTTCAACCATTCTTGCATACCTGGTATGAATCTTACTTGCTCGTGGTGTATTATTTTTTTGATATGATGCTGAATTCTATTGGCTAGAATTTTGTTAAGAATTTTTGCATCTATATTCATGAGAGATATTGGTTTGTAATTTTCTTTTTTTTTTTTTTTTTGTGGTATCTTTGCCTGGTTTTGGTATCAGGGTTATGCTGGCTTCATAGAATGAATTTGGAAGTGTTGCTTCCTCTTCTATGCTATGAAATAGCTTGAGTAGTACTGGTACAAGCTCTTCTGTAAATGTTTTGTAGAATTCTCCAGTGAAGCCATCTGGGCTAGGGCTTTTTTTGGTTGGGAGTGTTTTTACTACCTTTTCAATCTCTTCTCTTGTTATGGGTCTGTTCAGATTTTCAACATCACTTTGTTGTAGTTTGGGTAGGTAGTGTGTTTCTAAAAATTTATCCATTTCCTCTAGGTTTTCAAATTTGTTGGAGTATTGTTTTTCATAATATTCTGTTATGATTGTTTTTATTTCACTAGGGTCTATTGTAATGTCACCCATTTCATTTCTTATTTGGGTTATTTACATTCTCTCGTGTTTTTCTTTTGTCAGTCTGACCAGTGGTTTGCCTATTTTGTTGATTCTTTCAAAGAACCAACTTTTGGTTTTGTTGATTCTTTCTATTGTTTTTCTGTTCTCTATTTCATTTATTTCTGCTCTGATCTTTATGATTTCTTTTCTCCCGGTGGCTGTGGGTTTTTTTTTTTTTTCTTGCTGTTCTCTTTCTATTTGTCTGAGTTGTGTAGTTAATGTTTTTTGTCCCTTTCTTCTTTTTTGATCTTTGCATCTATTGCTATAAATTGTCCTCTGAGGACTGCCTTTGCTGTGTCCCAAAGGTTTTGGTATGATGTGTTTTCATTCTCATTTGATTCTAGGAATTTTTTCATTCCATCTCTGATTTCTTCTACTACCCAGTGATGTGTAAGCAGGGTATTATTCAGTTTCCATATAGTTGATTTTTTTTTCCTTACTCTTTCTATTGTTAATTTCTATCTTGATGGCATGTGGTCAGAGAAGATACTTTGAATTATCTCAATGTTTTGGATCTTGTCAAGGATTGCTCTGTGGCCTAAGATGTGGTCTATTCTGGAGAACGTTCCATGTGCATTGGAAAAGAATGTGTACTTTGCAGCGGTTAGATGGAGTGTTCTATATATGTCTATGAGGTCTAGTTGGCTGATTGTTCCCTATAAGTCTTCTGTATCTTTGCTGAGTTTCTTCTTAGTTGTTCTGTCCTTTACTGAGAGTGTTGTGTTGATGTCTCCTACTATTATTGTGGAACTGTCAATTTCTCTTTTCAGTGTTGTTAGAGTTTGTTTCATGTATTTTGGAGCCCTGTCATTGGGTGTGTAGATGTTTATTATGGTTATGTCTTCTTGATGGATCATCCCCTTAATCATTATATAGTGTTCTTCTTTATCTTTTATGGTAGATTTTGTTTTAAAGTCTATTTTATCTGAGATTAGAATTGCCACTCCTGCTCTTTTTTGGTAGTTGTTAGCTTGATATATTTTTTTTCAACCTTTGACTTTTAATAAATTCACATCTTTGTTTCTAAGGTGTGTCTCTTGTAGACAGCATATTGACGGATCCTTTTTTCTTATCCATTTTGTCACTCTCTATCTCTTTATGGATGCATTGAGTCCATTTACATTCAGTGTAATTATTGATAGATGTGAGTTTCTTGCTGTCATTTTGTAGTGCTTTTTTTGTGGTGCTGAAGTTTTCTTTGTTCTTCTTACTCTCTTGTGATGAGTTACTTTTGTTTGTGGTTTTTTTTTTCATTTCTTTTGTTTTTGTAGGATTTGTTTTTGCTGAGACTTCATGTTTTTCCTCTTTTTTTTAATGAGTATGTTTGTTAACTTCCTTTGTGGTTACCATGATTTTTACCCTTAGCTTTCTAAGTTTGAAGCAGTCTACCATTACTTGGTATCACCTTGCCTTCCTCTTCATTAGAAGGTTCTATACCTATGCCATTTATTCCCTCTTTCATTGTTTTGATGTTGTTGTCATCCATCGATTGACTGCTCTGATTCCCTGTTATATTTCTTTTGGTTTTGGATAGTCCTCGAGAGTTCATTTCCTAGATTGGTAACTGACTTGTTCGATCCTGTATCCTAGGTCCTGCCTGAGGGCTGAAGCTGTTTGTCCTCAGATTGAAGAACTCCCTTTAATAATTCTTGTAAGTTTGGTTTGACTTTTACACATTCCCTTAATTTCTGTTTATCTGGATATGACCTAGTTTCACCATCAAATTTGAATGAGAGTTTTGCAGGATATATTATTCTTGGCTGAGTAGTTTTTTCTTTCAAGAGTTTATATATGTCATCCCATTGCCTTCTTGCCTGCATGGTTTCTGCCGAATAATCTGAGCTTAGTCTTATTGTTTCTCCTCTGTATGTGACTTCTTGTTTTTCACGAGCTGCTCTCAGGATTCTTTGTTTGTCTTTGGTTTTGGCGAGTGTGACTATGATATGCCTTGGTGATTTTCTTTTGGGGTCTCTTCTATATGGGGTTCGTTGAGCTTCTTGGATGGCCAGCTTTTCATCTTTCATGATATTGGGGAAGTTTTCTGTCAGCAGTTCCTCAATGATGCTCTCTGTGTTTTCTGTTTTCTCCCCCTGTTCTGGAATTCCAATCACTTGACAATTTTTGCTTTTGATTGTCTCCCACATAACTCTCAGGGTCTCTTCATTTTTCTTTGTTCTTTTTTCTGAGTTTTCCTGAAACAGAGTTGTATCTAACTGTTTGTCTTCAATTCCACTGATCCTGTCTTCCACCGTTTCAAATCTGCTTCTCAGCCCTTCTATGACAGTGTCCATTTCTGAAATCTTGTTTATCTTTTGGATTTCTAATTGTTGTCTTTGTATAATTTCTAGTTGTGAATTTATTTTTGGCATTTTGTTCCTGCATTGTTTTCCTGAATTCTTCCAATTTTTTGTCTGTATTTTCCATGAATTTGTCCATTTTTTCCTCATGTTTGTCAGCTTTTTGCCTCAGTTCTTGGAGAATTCTGGGTATTAGAGATTTGAATTCCCTATCAGGTAGTTCTCCCTCTAGGTAGGCATTTTCTTCCACAGGAGAGTCATCTGGTGTTTTATTTTGGATGCCTACTGAAACCATCCTGTCCTGTTTTTGTGAATGTTTTGATTTTGTCTGCTGTCTTCGGGGCATTCAGTAGCTATTTTTCTTGTTTATTGATTGTAGATTTATTTGTTTCATCCCTTTTTAAAGAAAAAATTGACTATGTCTGAGCTGGCATGCTGTGTGTTCTTTGTTATTTGCTCGTCTGTGGGCACAATACTTTTCACCTCCTTCTCCAACTGGCAGGGTCAGTCACTCAGTTATGGTATGGCTGGGCAGGTCTAGCTGAAGAGGACTTACTGGGATGGGTAGTTTGTGGCACTTACTACAGCCACCAGAGCGTGTCAGTAATCAGTGCAGGGCAGGTTCCAGTTGGCCGTGCCTGTGCTGCTTTGTGGTGTGATGTCAAGCGGTCAGTGCAGGTAGGCAGGATGCAGTGGGGAGATTGTTATTTGTGGAGGTAAGATAGATATGAGAGAGAAGAGAGTGGAACAGGAGCCAAAAACATACAAACAAACCAAAAAAATGCTAGGAGAGCTTGCTGTTAGAGTGGAGAGATGAGAGACTATGAAACAGAGAAAAACAGAAAGGGAAAGAGGAAGAAAAGAAAAGAATGTATAAATAAAAATCAGAAAGATTAAAGAACTGCCAAGTTCCCAGGGATCCCACCGGTGCAGCTATGAAGTCTGGGGAAGTTGCTCTCAGATGTTGCAGTATAGCCTGGCTAGAAGGCGTAGAGGTATACAACGCCAGGTATTCAGGGAACAGAAAGAGAAGGAAGATATAGAGAGATGAGAAACTGAGCAATGAAGAAAGACAAAAAGGAAAAAAGAGGGAAAAGAAAACAAAACAAATTAAAAAAAAAGAACAAGAAAGGCCACCCCAAAAAAACAGAAAAAAAAAACTTCAGAAAAATAAATGTCCTCAGGGATCCCTCTGCATGTCTGTGGAAACCGAGGGGAGTCACCTTGCCATGCAGCTCCACCTGGCCAGAAAGGGCTCACAACTCAAGAAAAGGAAAAGAAACAAACAGTTCAAAACAAACAAACAAACAAAAGCCCTGAGATCCCACCAGCGCAGCAGCCCAGACTGGGGAACAGCTCCACACTCGGACGGAGCTCTGCAGACCCTCAGGAAGAAGCAAAGATGGCGCAAGGAGCCAGGTACTCAAGCAAAAGTAGGGGGAGGTGGCGAGAGGCAAGGAAGAAATGAAAAGGAGCAGAGAAAAAAAAAAGCAACACTAGCAGCCAACAAATGGCACTCAGAGAGCCAGCTAGTGTAGACTGGTGTTTTTGGACAAGAGACTGTGTCCGTGGGAAGCAGAGGGGGCCAAGTGTGGGTGAAGAAGGGTAGGGAGTGGGAAAGCGTATATCACAAATTACCGGAGCTCTACAGCCCCTCAGGAAGAAGCAAAGATGGCACACAGGGCGAGGTACTCGAGCAAAAGGAGGGGGAGGTGGCAAAAGGCAAGGAAGAAATCAAAAGAAGCAGAAAAAAGAAACACTAGCAGCCAACAAATGGCACTCAGAAAGCTGCCCATTCAAGTGTGTGGAATCTAAGCAGCTGGTGTTTTCCGGTCAAGAGATTGTGGCTGCAGGAAGCAGAGGAGGCCGAGTCAGGGTGAAGAAAGGTGGGGGGTGGGAAAGCATATATCGCAAATTATCGGTTGTTTTGTCTCCCGCTGGACGCTCCGTGAGGCTGCTTTCTCGTACCCCCTGTTTGCTGGTCTCCGATAGGAGTCCAGTATGGCGGATCCGTGCTGCGTTAGCTGGTAGGGGACCTCTGCATGAATCTCTCCTCGCTCTCCATTCTCTGTCAGTTTTCTCACTCCATTTGGTGCTTGGCTGAGTTCTTTATATTTTCATTTGATGTTTCAGGGTTTCAGGATTGTTGTATTCTCTGTTTGGCTTAGTTTTTCAAATCTTTGCTGTGGAGGGATGGCGTGGTGCTTCTACCTAGAGCGCCATTTTGCCGGCATTCCTCCAGAATATGTTTTCTTTTATCGCTGCAGGGCTATGATGACTGAAAACCAAATGAACATTTTTATCTTGTGTGCTAAATTCACTACTGATCCATGTATTTTATGTGCAAAGAAAGGTAACCCTAAAATTGAAATGAAGATATATAGAAAGATTTTGCTTTTTTGGAGTATCCTGGGCCCTCCAACTCCAACTCAGCTTTCCTTGACAGCAAGATCAATCCCTCCTCCTTTCTCTAATCAGGCTTTTTATTCATTAAAGTTGTATAACTGTCTCACCTAGCAGAGTCACCCTAGGAGGAATCCAATTATACTCATGCCTCACTCACACCATGTCTTGTTTTCTCTAGACCTATATCTCAAACTAGACCTTAGCATGATCCAAGAGTAGATTTACAAACTTATTGAAAAGTAGGCTTATGTACCAAAAGATTTTCAAGATGCTGTTAATTAATATGAGCAAAAATCTAAAGACTATATTTAAGAATTGAATCTTGAGATGCAAGATCAAGGTGGGCAAAATAAAATTTTACACAGGATTGGATTTTATAATAAAAGTATCTTTCCCAAAGAGTCTGAAACCAATGTGGTTACTTGAACAAACGAAAATTATCCTAAGTATTTTCTTATCTGAGTACCCAAAGCCTGGACTCAACAATTGCCCACGTAAAATAAATTTCAGTAGCAGAATGTTTTTCATATGATGTAAAGGAAAGAATCAAAGTGTTTTAAAAGAGGAATGTTGGCATGCATTATCATGTATGATTTGTCCACATACCCTGATTATATCCTTCAAGAGGACCTAAAAGACAATTTCTTCACTAGGGTCTTAAGAATTTATTGAAGAGGGAAGTTCCAGTATTTTAGAGGCTTTTCCTAACTACCAGGGGTATGAGAAGGGAGATTCCATTGAAATAGATTCCCGGGTTTCATTAAGGGCATTGAGACACCTGCATAGAAGAGGTCAATATTGTCAGTAACCTTGCCTAACATAGGTAGCAGGCCTAGAATTAGTGAAAATGGTTTCATCCTTAGGGATTTTTGGTGGTGTCTAATTAATTAAAGATGGACAGATCATAAAGCCTTACTTAATTTCTATAACTGAAAATACTTTCACTCTGACAAACTGATGCGTAATCTGAAGACACATGGTAGAAGGCACTTGCTCTCACTCAATTCGCAGACTGAGATCAGTTCACAATCTCTGGGCCACTTGTTTAAACATCAAGTATACATGAGAAGGAAACCCTGGTTGTGTAGTGGTTACACACTATGGCTGCTAACCAAAAGGTCGGCAGTCAAATCCACCAGCTTCTCCTTGGTAAACCATATGGGGCCGTTCTACTCTGTCCTATAGTGTCATTATGAGTCAGAATTGACTCAGTGGCAACAGGTTTGGTTTTTTAGACATAAGAAAGGACTCTGAAGTAATATCATACCTCTATCCTGAGAAAGTTCCTTCTAGTCTTCTCGCCAGTAGCCCTGCAAACTCATTCCAGGATAAGTGTGCCCTGTAAAAAGACAATAAGGAAAGTTTTAGGGTGTTATTAGACATAGGTTCTGAGTTAATAGTAATCCCTTGGTACCCAGGACACCATTGTGGTCCACCTGTCAGAGCAGGGTACATGGGTGATCAGATACTAAGGAGAGTTTTAAATTGTGACTACCTCACCAAGGACCCAGTGGGCCTGAGGTCTTATTTCCTCAGTTTCTGAGTGAATTTGGAAAAGACAGTCTCAGTCACTGGCAGAATCCCCACATTGGCTTTCTGACCTTTGAAGTAAAAGCTGTTATGGTAAAGAGCTAGATTAATGTTTCATCAAAGAATTTCGTTCAAAAGAGAGTGGAAGTAGTCATTTATGTTGCTGTTATGTATAATCCTGTACCAACAAAAAACCAACCACCCCATTGCTGTTGAGTCCATTCCAACTCACAGCGACCCTGTAGGACAGAGTAGAACTGCCCCATAGGAGCAGCTGGTGGATTTGAACTGCTGACCTTTTGGTTAGCATCTGAGTTCTTAACCACTGTACCACCAGGGCTCTAATCCTATACCAGTCAATGTGAATTAGACATTGGTAAGGAGTCCCTGAGTGGTGGAAATGGCTAAGCACTAGGCTACTAGCTAAAAGGTTGGAGATTCTAACCCACCCAGAGGCACCTCAAAAGATAGGCCTGGCACTGCTTCTGAAAGGTCACAACCTTAAAAAACCCTGTGGAACAGTTCTACTCTCCACACATGGGGTCGCCATGAGTCGGAATTGAATTGACAGCAACTAATAACACAACAAGGAAGAAGAAGTTCAGATTAGTAGCCATAGTTTTTTTTCCCCTGCTTGGAAAATTTTCACAGACCTTGACTTGAATTTAAAGTCTTTCTTGTTTTTTGTTGGTTTGTTCTGCTTTTCTCTAGTGTTTGTTGAGAGGCGGATGAAGGAATCTACAAAGTGGAAGAAAAAAAAAAAGAAAGCTCAGTTATTTGAAATAATAAACACATTGCTTAGGTCAAGAAGGTGATGATTTAAGGTCTCCTAAATGGTATAACTAGAGGGAGGGAGGAAATAATTAAGCTTCCTTTTTTAATTCTTAATTTGGTGGAGAAGGAAGAGGCAATAAACCAATATATTTTGCAGTTTCAAAATATGTTTATGAAGCACTGATGTGCTAAGACTGAAATGAAGCTCCAAGCTTGAAGACTTCAACATTGAAAAAAGAGCTCCTACACGCTATTTTCTATGTAAACGTTTTAGGAAATATCAAGGTGGTTAAGTTTTGTTTTGAAAGTGTTGAGATATAGAAAAAAAGGCTCAAAAGACTATGTAGGTATTTGTATTTTTACAAGATTATTTTAAGTATTATTGTGCCTTAAAGGATGGTGAGACAACACCTCACATACTTTGGACATGTTATCAGGAGTGATAAGTCCCTGGAGAAAGATATCACACTTGGTAAAGTAGAGGATCAGCAGAAAAGAGGAAGACCCTCAGTGAGATGGATTGACATAGTGGCTGCAACAATGGGCTCAAGTATAACAACAACTATGAGGATGAGGCAGGATCGGGCAGTGTTCTGTTCTGTTGTACATAGGGTCGCTATGAGTAGCAAACAACTTGACGGCACCAAAAACGACAACCAAATGAGTTTTGTAAATGTTAGTCATTGAAGATTAAACATATTTATGGTTCCTTTGCCTCCAGCTTCTCTGACAAAAATCTTATTTCCACAGTGAAGTCAAAGTGATCTTTGGAAACCACAAACTTACTTCTGCATAATCCCTAACATGACCCAGCCTCACACTCCTGTTCAGCATTCAAAGCTCTCCTGCCTTTACCCGGCATGTCCTCCAGCCCCCTCCCACCCATACCATCAGCCTGCCAAACACCATGGGCTTTGAAACAATTGGACCTGGCTTTCCAATCCATCCCCTCCTCCCAACCAGCTGTGTAAATTTGGCCAAGTTACTTAGCCCCTGTCTACATAGTCTTCCTGGTACAAAATGGAGACAACACCTCTATGTAATCAAACTGATGGGAGAAAACTTCATACAGTAAGGAAAAACTATGTGATTCACCTTGCAAAATGCCTGACTCATAGTAGATGTACCCTTTTCCGCTTCTCCACTCCATGCACCTATTAACACCTTACGTTTACTTTTAGTAGGTATAAAAAAACAAAAACAAAAACCTGTTGCCGATGAGTTGATTTCAACTCATAGCAACGCTACAGGGCAGAGTAGAACTTCCCCATAGGATTTCCAAGGAGCAGCTGGTGGATTGTAACTGCTGACCTTTTGATTAGCAGCCATAGCTCTTAACCACTGTGCCACCAGGGCTCCTTAGTAGATATTTAAAAAACAAAACAAAACAAAACTCGTTGCTGTCGAGTCGATTCTGACTCATAGTGACCCTATAGGTCAGAGTAGAACTGCCCCATAGGGTTTCCAAGGAGCACCTGGTGGATTTGAACTGCCAACCTTTTGGTTAGCAGCCATAGCTCTTAATCACTGCACCACCAGTACTCCTTAGTGGGTATAGGAGAGGGCTTATCACATTCTTGTAATAATGTATTTTTACATCTTGTTCCCACCTAGAGAGTGAGTCCCTTTAGAACAATGACTATGTCTCATTTACTGTGATACACCAAAACATAACACAGAAATTAGCACAAAGTAAGTGCTTAATAAATACTTATTGAATGAATGGATCAGACGTGATATTCCACCTGGACATTGGAAACTGTATATGACCATTAACAGACAGAAATGAAAGTAGAGAATTTCCCTGGCCTAGATATCCATAATCTGGTAAATCCATGCTAATTCCTTTAAAGGATACCTAGATTTTTAAAAATCATATTTAAGTGATAGCTTAAAAACACTGTTACTTCAAAATATATTCCCTCCAGCCATATCTCTCTACTCTGCATTCTCAGGCTTTAGTCAGCCATGAAAATGGAGAGATTCCCTTGCAGTGTCCTGTGGTTTTTGCCACCCAGCCTCTTCCCCTCTGCTCCTGGTGACAGCACTGTATTTAATTTGGAGGAACAGACACTCCCCATTTTTACATGTGTGGTTTGGATGTCACTGACCTACCCTGGTTCCAAGGCTCGGTGCTGATGGCTTCAGTCAATCAGCACAACCCATGGCTCTGGCCACAGCGATTGTCCACGGATGGACACATAAGCTGACAAAGTGTTCAAGGTAAGTGAGCCAAAGTCTTGCCGTTCTCACTTCCAAGGAGTATGCTGGTTGTATTTCTTCTAAGACTGATTTGTTCATTCTTCTGAAGTCCATGGTATATCCAACATTCCTTGCCAACATCACAATTCAAATGCATCAATAATTTTCTGCATTCCTTTTTTATATTCCAGTGGTCACATGCACATGAGGTTATTGAAAATACCATGTCTTAGGTCAGGAGCACCTTAGTCATCAAAGTGAAACGTTTGCTTTTTAAAACTTTAAAGATGTCTTTTGCATCAGATTTTCCCAATATAATACATTATTTGATCCAAGTAGAATGAGATCATTTACAGCTTCAATTTCTTCACAATTTGTCATGATGTTGTTTATTGGCCCAGTTGTGAAGATTTTTATTTTCCTCACATTCAGGTGTAACCCGTTCTAAAGAATGTAATGTTTAACATTCATCAGTAAGTGCTTTGCATCATCTTTATTTTCAGCAAGCAAGGTTGTTTGATGTACATATCACAGATTGTTAAGGAGTCTTCCTTCAAGCTTGATGCCACCTTCTTCGTCATGTAGTCTGTCTTCTCAGATGATTTTTTTCAGCATACAGATTGAATAAATAAAATGAAACGATACAACCCAGTCACACACCTTTTTCAATTCTGAACCATAAAGTATCCCCTTGTTCTTTTTGAACAACTGCCTCTTATACCATGTACAGTTTCCACATGAGCCCAATTAACTGTTCTGGAGTTCCTATTCTTTGTAATCTTATAATTTGTTATGATCCACGTCATTGAATGCCTTTGTGTAGTCGATAAAGCACAAGTAAACCTCTTTCTGGCCAAGATTTATCTGTTATGAGCAATGATATCCCTTGCTCCACCCCCTCTTTTGGATCTAGCTTGAACTTCTGGCGGTTTCCTGTCAATAAACTACTGCAGTCATTCTTGAATTATCTTCAGCAAAATTTTCCTAGCATGTGATATTAAAGATACTGTTCGATAATTTCTGCATTTCATTTGATTGCCTTTCTTTGGCATGGACACTGATATGGATCTCTTCCAGCTGATTGGCTTAGTAGCTGTCTTCCAAATTTACTGACATAGATGAGTGCTTCCAGTGTTGCATTCGTTTGTTGAAGCATCTCAATTGGTATTCTGTCAATTCCTGGAGCCTTGTTTTTTACAATGCCTTCAGTGCAGCTTAAACTTCTTCCTTCAGTACCAGTGGTTTTTAATCATGTGTTACCTGCTGAAGTGGTTGAACATCGAACAATTCTTTTTGGTACAGTGACTCTGTGTATTCTTTCCATTTTCTTTTGATGGTCCCTGCTTTATTCTTTTTTTTTTTTTTTTTCACCCATAGCTTCCTTCAGTATTGTAACTTGAGGATTAAATTTTTTCTTCAGTTGTTTTTAGCTTGAGAAATGCCAAGATTGTGTTCTTCACTTTTGGTTTTCTAACTCCAGGTAACTCATCAGGGTGGTAAGCTCATCATTTACCACTCTGCTTTTTCAATTCCCTATTAATGGGGCCTTCCTACTTTAAATCCAAGTGTCACTCTGTTTATCATCAACCATCTCAGAAACCCAGTAATTTTTTTTTTTTACTTTGCTATCACTTGTCTCTAGAAGCCAGTCAACTGCAGAGTTCTTTATTCAACTGCTATATCTTCCATCCCATATGTCTCCTTGCTATTCTTTTCTACTAACGCCTCCATAAGTCATGCCTTTTTAAGTGGTGTCTTTTTTCTCCATTCCTTCCTTGCCCTAGTCTTACTTACCTATAAATATTAGAATAATATTCCAGAAAAACTACTTCAATGATGACACTCAATTGTTGCAACTTCTTTCATGTCTCCAATTCTTTACAATAAAATATATACTCCTTTGCATAACATTTGAAAGTACTTCATGATCACATCCTGTCCATCTTTTTAATTACTTCCCTTTATGTATTCTACAGTTCAGCAAAACTGAATTATTCATTCTTCTTCATATGTGCACAATGTTTCTCCCTGTCCTAGCCTTTTGTCACTTGTTCTACCTAGAACACACTTTCCCTCCATCTGTCATTCCAGATATCTGAATTTCTAATCTTTCTACCAATAAAACCAGAGATTGCCTTTCTACAAAGCATTTCTTGATATATCCCTCCTATCAAGCTGGAAGAAATTTTTTTTTTCTCCTTTTAAGTTCTAAAATGCTGTAAAATTATCTGTCTTATATCACTTGTCATTCATGAATCATCTACCTTATAATGTAGTTATTTCTGTAATACCCTTAAGGGCTTCAGAATCTTTTTTTTTCTTTTGGTATGGCACAAAGTGACTAGCTCAGCACATTGCACATAGAATAGAAGATATTCATTTAATGTTACAAAGCATATAGCCCAGCACATCACACACAGTAAATGTTCATGTAGACATAATCAAATACATTCTAAAAAATTGGTGTATATGTTGTTAAAGTAATGCAAAACTAATACTATATAAATATAATTGAATACATACTTCACAAAAACGATATGCAAATAGCTAAGGAGCAAATATAGAGACATCAGGATCTTTAGTCATTAGGGAAATGCAACAACATCACAAAGAGATAAGACTACATACCCACTTAAAATGACTATAGTAAAAAAAAGATAGACAATAAAAAATGTCTGTGAGAATGTGGATGAAGGGAAACAGGCTTTGCAAGGCCAAACATAAGCACCCTCACGTGGTCTGCTAGTTCACTACAGTTTGCTAGGTCATCCTTATGTAAGTCCCTGGCATGTAGCCACTGTTGTCTGCTACCCCTATAAAACCTCTGCCCTCCTACTGCAGAATGTGGAGATCTGCTCTGGTCCTGCAGTCACCCAGGACTCGGACTTGGTCTTGTATATAAGTCTCCCTAATAAGCTCCTTTGCTGCCATATTGTAGTTGCCCGCCTCTTTCTTTGGTCTCACGGCACCCACCAATTTTGGAGGAAAATTTCAAGTTACTGATCCATGC
The DNA here is from genome assembly GCA_030035585.1 of Dugong dugon. Lineage (NCBI taxonomy): Eukaryota > Metazoa > Chordata > Mammalia > Sirenia > Dugongidae > Dugong > Dugong dugon. The sequence goes on from CM057465.1 coordinate 95,476,224, forward strand.
CTGGAGAGTGGACAAACTGGACACTTCACACATATGATCACAGAAAGACTTCCACGTGAATGTTCATAGCAGCATTATTCACAATATCTAAAAAGTGAAAACAATCCAAATGTCCATCAACTTGATTTAGATAAACAAAATGTGCAATATCCATACAATGGAATATTAATAACAATATGAAAAATGAGGTACTGATATATACTACAACATAGATGAACCTCTAGAATATTATGCTAAGTAAAAGAAACCAGTCACAAAAGATCACATATTGCATGATTCCATTTATATGAAATATCAAGAAAAATCAACTCTATAGAGACAGAGAGTAGACTGATAGTTGTGTGGGGGTGGAATGGAAATGAGGAGTGACTACAAATGGATTCAATAGATCTTTTTGTGATTCTAAAACTGGATTTTGGTGATGGTCACATAACTCTATAACTTACTAAAAATCATTGAATTGTACACCTAAAATGGGGTAATTTTATAGTATGTAAACTAGACCCCAATAAAGCTCTTAAAAATTTGGACTTGTAGATCATAGCACATTTTATCCATTGAAAGAATAAAATAAAATGTAGATTTTTTAAAATAATATTCTAGAAGAAGCATGCTCAAGTATCACAAAAGAGATAAAACACAGAATCTGTTAATTCTAAATTGTTTATTATGTTTTAATAGAATAACTATTCTAACTAATGCAGTGAAATAGAAAATATCTTTTTTATACAAGCTACTTGAAAGGGGAATAAATTTTTAGGGAAAAATCAAACTTAATTATTTTTTAATGAAAACAGTTTATATAGATCTTAAATTTTTAACAGTTAAGTTAGAAAGGATTGCTTTCACACAAACTTTATTGAATCTGACCTATTAGTTTCAGAACATAAATTGTCAGTATATAGCAGTCTTTTAATGACTAATTATTCCCCCCAAGGTCTATTAGCAAATATTTACCACTTACAGCCTAATTAAAATTGAACCTAGGTACTATTAAATAGAGGTCATTCTAAAGCTCTTCACAAGAGAAATATAGGCTTGTTAACAGGAGAATTGCCAAGAAAGTCCTACTCAGAGGGTAGTTACTTAATAGATTGGTAAGAAATTTAGGGACACAGTGGCATTCAACACTGATAGGTCTATTATTGTTGGTTTTAATCAAGCAACAGATTCATTTAAACTGAGTGATGATATAAATCTGGAAAGAGGAAAGAGAGTGAACAGGCAGTAATGAGTAAATCAGACTTACATAATAAACAGCACTACTGTCCTACGTGTGGAGTCTCTGGGTGGAGCAAACAGTTAAGCACAGGAGTACTACCTGAAAGGTCGACAGTCTGAACCTCAGAGTGCCTAGAAAGACTGGCCTAGCTATCTACTTCCAAAACGTCACAGCTTTGAAAACTCTATGGAGCAGTTCTACTCTGCACACGTGGGGTTGCCATGAGTCAAAGTTGACTTGAATGGTAAAAATTCTAAGTGTAAAATGATGAAATTTTGTTTTAGGAGAGAGACAGCTGCTTCTCCATCTACCTCTGCTTGAAAACGTAACAGACCATTACGAGGCCTGGCATTTTGATTTTACAATACAAGGTCAAGGATCTTCTCACTCTGGGAACTGTAAACACAGACTTTTGGAAAGAGCTCAGGTCTCTTCAGCTGTACACAGGAGACAAACACAGGCACATCCATTTATCTCTCAAGAAGATAAAGATGTTTTGATAGTTCTTTCTTCCACTTTACATTATAAATCTGTGTTAAATTCTGCCCAAGATTTGTTGTGACTTTTGTGCTACCTCATTGTTGTTATTAACTCCCATCAAGTCAGCTCCCACTCCTGGTGACCCCATGTACAACAGAACAAAACGTTGCCCTATACTGTGCTATCTTCATGATTGTTGGTATGCTTGAGTCCATTGTTGTAGCCACTGTGTGTGTATTTTGAGTGTCTTCCAACCTAGGGGGCTTATCTTCCAGTGCTATATCACACAATGTTGTGTTGTGATCTGTAGGCTTTTCACTGGCTAGTTTTCCAAAGTAGGTAATTGGACCCTTCTTCCAAGTCTTAGCGTGGAGGTTCCACTGAAACCTGTCCACCAGGAGTGATCCCACTGGTATTTGAAATACTGGCGGTATAGCTTCCAGCATCGCAGCAACATGCAAGCCACCATAGTACAACAAACTGACAAACAGGTGGTGGATCCCTGGTGGCGCAGTGGTTAAATGATCCGGCTGCTAACCAAAAAGTTGGCAGTTTGAATCCACCAGCCACTCCTTGGAAACCCTATGGGGCAGTTCTACTCTGTTATGTAGGGTCACTATGAGTGGGAATCGACTCCGCAACAAGGGGATGCTACCTTACATATGTATAAATTTGATAATGCTTACTGTGATGGTTAAGATTGTGTGTCAGCTTGGCTGGGACGTGATTCTGTGTTTTGTCAGTTGTATAATGTTGTGATCATGTCCCTGTTGAGATTTGATATGTGATCACTCCCATGATGGGATCTGCTGTGAGTAGCCAGTCAGTTGAAAGGGAGCTTCCTTGGCCATGTGGCGTGCATCGAATATAAGTGGACATTCTGGCAAGGCTCAGGGACTTTTCGTTTGGGCTGGATCCTGCAGCTGGCTCCTGTTCATCTGGCCTCTGGTTCTTGGGACTTGAGCTAGCAGCTTACCTGCAATCTTGCTGGCCGATCTTAAGATTCATCAGTTTTCGCAGACTGTGAACAAGAGCCCTGCTTTCTACCTGCCGATCTTGGGTTCGCCAGCCCCTGCGGCTACATGAATTAGGAGAAGCCTCTATCCTAGCCCGTGGACTTGAGATGTTTCAGCCTCTACAACCATGTGTGCCATTTCTTTGATATAAATCTCTCTATATATGTATTTATACGATTTATTGGTTTTGCTTCTCTAGAGAACCTAGCCTAAGACACTTACTTTATAATGAAGTGTTTTCTCTGTCTCTTCTATATTGGTACAGAGGGGTCTCTTGTTGGCAGGATTGTTTTATTCCTCTAAACTACATATCAGTGTTAAAGAAATAATAATAAAATTTTGACAAAAGAAGAAGCTCTTAATGTTTTTCTACTCAACTGTGGAGATTTCCCTTTAAATGTGTGTTATCAATTATTTTAAAGTAACCACTTTGAACTTTGCTAATTTATGACTACAGGGTCAGCTTCCCCACCCCTACTGACTACTATGAGCTCTTATCTCCCTATTTGTCCCCTTCTGACACATTTGCAAAGTTCCTTTTTGCCACATGACCTAACATATTCACAGGTTATGGGGATTAGGACATGGGCATCTTTGGGGGACCATTATACTGCTTACCAGAGTGAGGCAATGAGAAAATGGTCATTCACATACTTCCCTGCTGGGAAAGTAAAATGCTAAAATCTCTCTAGAGAGGCATATATGAAACATTTAATCCAGTAAGTTTTCTTTGGAAATCCTTCCTAAATATCAAGTACATAATTTATGTACTCAAACTCTTCATACCAGTGCTTTTGGCAATAGAAACAAGTTAGGAAAATTCAAATGTCTAACAATAGTTGACTGCTTAAATAAATCATGGTATATCCACTTGTATCAGTTATTGCTGTGTAACAAATTACCCCAGTATTTAGTGACTTTAAACAGTTAACATTTATTATCTCACACAGTTTCTGAAGATCAGGAATCCAGAAGTAGCTTACCTGGGTAGCTCTGACTCAGGGTCTCTCATGAGGTTGCAGTTAAGATGTGAGCTGGGGCTGCAGTCATCTGAAGGCTTGACTGGGGCAGGAGGAGTCCCTTTCAAGGTGATTCACTCACATGGCTAGCAAGTTAGTGAAAGTTGGTGCCAGGTGTCCACATCGGCTTCTCCATAGGGCTACATAAGTGTCTTCATAACCTTGAAACAAGCTTCCCCCCAGAGTGAGAGATCTAAGAATGCTCCAAGGAAAAACCACAAGGCCTTTTATGAACTAGCCTTTGAAGCCAAACACCATCATTTCTACTACATTCTATCCCTTAGAAGTGAGTCACTAATACCACTCTGCACTCAAGGCAGGGAGCATTAGTTTCCTGGGTTTGAAAGGACGTATGTCAAAAAATTTTAGGAAATATTTTAAAATCATAATACCATATAATTGGATGCAATTGTGTTCATTTAAAATGGTGTTGCAAATATAAATTCAATAAGATTGTACTTTAAATGAAGTTTACATTTCAAGTTAGTCTCCCATACAAAGAGTTATACATATATTGTTATGTGACCCTAATTGCTCTCCCCATATTGTGACAGCACACTCCTCCTTTCCATCCCTGATTATCCATGTCCATTCAACTAGCTCCTAACCCTCTCTGCCTTCCCATCTCACCTCCGGACAGAACCTGCATGTTTAGTCTCTTGTATCTACTTGAGCTAAGAGGCACATTCCTCATTTCACCTTCCACAATCCAGTCCAATCCCTGTCTGAAGGGTTGGCCTCAGAAATTGTTTTATTTCTGGGCTGATAGAGAATCCAGGGGCCATGCTTTCCAGGGTTCCTCCAGTCTCAGTCAGACCTTTAAGTCTGGTCTTCTTGCTAGAATTTGAGTTCTGCATCCCACGTTTCTCCTGCTCCATCAGGGGCTCTCTGTTGTGTTCCCTGTCAGGGCGGTCATTAGTGGTAGCCAGGCACCCTCTAGTTCTTCTGGTCTCAGGCTGATGAAATCTCTAGTTGATATGGCCCTTTCTCTCTCTTAGGCTACTACTGTCCTTGTGTCTTTGGTGTTCTTCATTCTCCTTTACGCCAGGTGGTTGGGACCAATTGATGCATCTTAGATGGCCATTTGCAAGCTTTAAAGACCCCAGACGCCACTCACCAAAGTAGGAAGCAGAACATTTTCTTAATAAGCTTTGTTATGCCAGTTGACTTAGATGTACCCTGAAAGCATGGTCCTCAGACCCCTACCCCTGCTACTATGTCTCTCAAAGTGTTTGATTGTATTCAGGAAACATCTTAGCTATGGTTTAGTCCAGTTGTGCTGACTTCCCCTGTAGTGTATGCTGTCCTTCCCTTCAGCTAAGATAATTCTTATCTACTATCTAGTTAGTAAATAACCCTCACCCTCCCTCCCCACCCTCATAACCATCAAAGAATGTTTACTTCTGTGTTTAAACCTTTTCTTGAGTTCTTATAATCATGGCCTTATACAATATTTGTCCTTCCAAGACTGACTAAATTCACTCACCATAATGACCTCCAGCTTCCTCCATGTTGTAAGATGTTTCAAGGCTTCCTCGTTGTTCGTTATCATTGCATAGTATTCCACTGTGTGGATATACCACAATTTGTTTATTCATTCATCCATTGATGGGGATCTAGGTTGTTTCCATCTTGTTGCTATTGTGAACAGTGCTGTAATGAACATGGGTGTGCATATATCTATTCACGTGACGACTCTTTTTTCTCTAGGATATATTCCAAGGAGTGGGATGGCTGGATCGTATGGTATTTCTGTTTCTAGCTTTTTAAGGAAGTGTCAAATTGATTTCCAAAGTGGTTGTACCATTTTACATTCCCACCAACGGTGTATAAGTGTTCCAGTCTCTCCACAACCTCTCCATCATTCATTATTTTGTGTTTTCTGGATTAGTGCTTGCCTTGTTGGGGTGAGATGATATCTCATTGTAGTTTTGATCTGCATTTCTCTCATGGCTAATGATCGTGAGCATTTCTTCACGTGTCAATTAGCTGCCTGAATATCTTTTTTGGTGAGGTGCCTGTTCATATCCTTTGCCATTTTTTTAATTGGGTTATTGGTTTTTTTGTTGTTGAGGTTTTGCAGTATCTAGTAGATTTTAGAGATTAGACACTGATGGGATTTGCGGTAGGCAAAAATTTTTTCCCAGTCCATAGGTTGTATTTTGACTCTTTTGATGAAGTCTTTTGATGAGCATAAGTGTTTGATTTTTAGGTGCTCCCATTTATCTAGTCTCTCTTCTGGTGTTTGTGTCTTGTTACTTATGGTTGGTATAGTGTCATGCCATGTATTAGGTCTCCTAGTGTTGTCCCTATTTTTTCTTCCATGATCTTTATCTTTTTCGATTTTATATTTGAGTCTTTGATCCATTTTGAGTTAGTTTTTGTTCATGGAGTGAGGTATGGGTCTTGCTTCAGTTTTTTGCAGGTGGATATCCAGTTATGCCAACATCATTTGTGAAAGAGACTGCCTTTTCCCCAATTAATGGACTTTGGGCCTTTGCCAAATATTAGCTGCTCATAGGTGGATGAATTTATGTCTGGATTCTCAATTCTGTTCCATTGGTCTATGTATCTGTTCTTGTACCAAAGCAGGCTGTTTTGACTACCATGGTGGTATAATATGTTCTAAATCAAGTAGTGTGAGGCCTAGAACTTTGTTCCTTTTCTTGAGTAATGCTTTGTTTATTCGGGGCCTCTTCTCTTTTCATATGAAGTTGGTGATTTGTTTCTCCATCTCGTTAAAAAATGCTGGTGGAATTTGGATAGAGATTGCATTGTATCTGTGGATCGCTTTGGATAGAAATGACATTTTCACAATGTTGAGTCTACCTATCCAAGAGCAAGGTATGTTTTTCCACTTATGCAGGTCTCTTTTGGTTTCTTGCAGTAGTGTCTTGTAGTTTTCATTATATAGATCTTTTATGTCTCTGGTTAGATATATTCCTAAGTATTTTATCTTCTTGGGTGCTACTCTAAATTGTATTGATTTGGTGATTTCCTCTTCAAGGTTGTCTTTGTTCGTGTAAAGGGATTAGACTGATTTTTGTGTATTTATCTTGTATCCTGAAACTTTGCTGAAATCTTTTATTGGTTCCAGTAGTTTTCTTGTGGATTCTTTGGGGTTTTCTGTGTATAAGATCATATCATCTGCAAATAGAGATACTTTGACTTCTTCCTCCCAATTTAAATGCCCTTTATTTCTTTCTCTAGCCTGATTGCTCTGGCTAGGACCTCCAGAACAATGTTGAATAAGAGTGGCGATAAAGGGCATCCTTGTCTGCTTCCTGTTCTCAAGGGGAGTGCTTTAAATTCTCTCCACTTAGGATGATGTTCCTGTTGGCTTTGTATAAATGCCCTTAATTATATTGAGGAATTTCCCTTCTATTCCTATTTTATTGAGAGTTTTTATCATGAATGGGTATTGGTCTTTGTCAAATGCCTTTTCTGCAACGATTGATAAGATCATGTGGTTCTTGTCTTTTGTTTTATTTATGTGATGTGTTTTATTGATCGTTTTTCTAACATTGAACCATCCCTGCATACCTGGTATAAATCCCACTAGATCACGGTGAATTTTTTTTTTTTGATATGTTGCTGAAATCTATTGGCTAGAATTTTGTTGAGGATTTTTGTGTCAATGTTCATGAGAGGTATCGGTCTGTAATTTTCTTTTTTTGTGGTGTCTTTACCTGGTTTTGGTATCAGGGTTATGCTGGCTTCATAGAATGAGTTTGGGAGTATTCCATCCTTTTCTATGCTCTGAAATACCTTTGGTGTTAACTCTTCTCTGAAAATTTTGGTAGAATTCTCTAGTGAAGCCATCAGGGCCAGGGATTTTTTTTTTTTTTTTTTGGGAGTTTTTTAATGCACTTTTCAATCTCTTCTTTTGCTATGGGTTTATTTAGTTGTTCCATCTCTGTTTGTGTTAGTTTATGTAGGTAGTGAGTTTCTAGGAATTTGTCCATTTCCTCTAGGTTTTCAAATTTGTTAGAGTACAGTTTTTCAGAGTATTCTGTTATGATTCTTTTAATTTCAGTTGGGTCTGTTTTGATATCACCCATCTCATTTCTTATACAGTTTATCTGCATCCTTTCCTGTTTTTCTTTTGTCAGTTTAACCGTTGGTTTATTAATTTTGTTGATCTTTTCAAAGAAACAGCTTTTGGTATTGATAACTCTTTCATTTGTTTTTCTATCCTCTATTTCATTTAATTCTGCTCTAATTCTTATTATTTCCTTTCTTCTGGTACCTGAGGGCTTCTTTTGCTGCTCTCTTTCTACTTGTTCCAGTTGTAGGGTTAATGTTTTGATTATGGCCCCTTCTTCTTTTTGGATGTGTGCATTTATTGCTATAACCTACCTCTGAGCACTGCTTTTGCTGTGTCCCAAAGGTTCTTGTAGGATGTGTTTTCATTTTTTTTCCTAGCTTTTTGTGTTGTTGGTTTATACTCTTACGGCTTTATAGTCAGAAAAGATGCTTTGTAATATTTCGATGTTTTGGATTTTGTTAAGGCATGCTTTATGGCCTAATTTGTGGCCTATTCTGGAGAATATTCCATGTGCATTGGAAAAGAAAGTATACTTGGCTGCTGTTGGGTGCAGTGTTCAGTATATGTCTATAAGATCAAGTTGGTTGATCATAGCATTTAGTTCTTCTGTGTCTTTGTTGAGCTTCTTTCTGGATGTTCTGTCCTTCACTGAAAGTGGCGTACTGAAGTCTCCTATTACTATTGTGGAGCTGTCTATCTCACTTTTCAGTGCTGTTAGAGTTTCTTTTATGTATTTTGGAGCCCTGCTGGGTGGGTAAATATTTATTATAGTTATGTCCTCCTGGTGTATTGCCCCTTTAATCATTATATACTGTCCTTCCGTATCCTTTGTGTTGGAATTTACTTTAAAGTCTATTTTGTCAGAGATTAATATTGCCAGACCTGCTCTTTTTTGAGTGTTGTTTGCTTGATATATTTTTCTCCATCCTTTGAGTTTTAGCTTGTTTGTGTCTTTAAGTCTAAGATGTGTCTCTTGTAGGCAGCATATAGATGGATTGTGTTTTTCTATCCAATCTGCCACTCTCTGTCTCTTTATTGGTGCATTTAGTCCATTTACATCCTGCATAATTATTGATATGCATGAGTTTAGTGCTGTCATTTTGATGTATTTTTTTGTGTGCTGTTTACAGTTTCTTTGTTCCATTTAATTTTTATGTGCTGAGTTGGTTTTCTTTATGTATTTTCTTTTCATCTTTTTCATTTTTGTTGAATTTGTATTTGCTGAGTCTGTACATTTTTCAATTTTTTTATTTCAACTTGTAGTTTTGTTAGTTTCCTTTGTAGTTACCTTAATATTTACCCATATTTTTCTAAGTTTATACTAGTCTTTTATATCGTGATATCGTCTTGACTTCCCCTCCATATGAAAAATTTATATGTACATTTTTTAAGTCCCTTTTTTTTTCTTTTTGTTGTGATTTGTACATATTGCTATCTCTGTTTCCCTATTTTCAGCATTCTAGCTTTCATCTATTTTTGTGACTTCCCTATCTGATTTGATATCTGGTTGCTCTGTCCTGTTTTCTAGTCTTGTGTTGTTATCTGATGTTATTTATTTTCTAACCATCAGATTCCCTTTAGTATTTCTTGTAATTTTGGTTTGGTTTTTGCAAATTACCTAAACTTCTGTTAATCTGGAAATGGCCTAATTTTGACATCATATTTGAGAGACAGTTTAGCTGGATATATAATTCTTTTTTTTTTTTTTTGACTTAAAAAAAATTTTTTTTTAATTGTACTTCAGGTGAAAGCTTACAGAACAAATAGTTTCTCATGAAACAGTAGTACACGAATTGTTTTATGATATTGGTTAACAAACCCACAACATGTCAACCCTCTCCCTTCTCGACGTTTTCTTTTTTTTTTGGGTGAAAATTAACATAGCCAAAGATACACCCTTTCAAAAATTTCTACATGCACAGTTCAGTGACATTGACTAGCTCTTCTTACTTTAGATGAAGGCTTACAGAACAAAATAGTTTCTTATTTAACAGTACACATGCTGCCCTATGACAATGGTTAACAACCTCACAACATATCAACACTATCCTGACTAAACCTTGGGTTCCCTATCACCAGCTTTCCTGTCCCCTTCTGCCTTCTGACCGTTGTCCCTGGACTGCTGAACGGTTAACCACAGAAATGACTTCACCACTGAGCTAAAATGGTGTCTGGTGGCCATACTCTCAGGGTTTCTCCAGTCTCCATTAGGCCAGTAAATCTGTTTTTTTTTTTTTTTTTTTTTTTTTGTGAGCTACAATTTTGTTCTACATCATCTCCAGCTCTGTCCAGAATCTTCTGTTGTGATCCTGGTCAGAGCAGTCTGTGGTGGTAGCTTGGCACCATCTAGCTGTACTGGACTCAGTTTGGTGAAGGCCTGAAGGCCTTGGTAGCTGTGGTCCATTAGTCCTTTGGACTAATCTTTTCCTTGTATCCTGTTCTCTTCATTCTTGCTTACTCCCAAAGGGATGAGACCAGTGGAGTATCTTAGATGGCTGCTTACAGGCTTTTAAGACCCCAGACACTACTCACCAAGGTAGAATGCAGAGCATTGTCTTTATAAGCTGTATTATCCCAATTGAGCTAGATGTTCCCCGAGACCATGGTCCCCACAGACCTCCACCCAGCAATTCAGTCCCTCAGGGAGTTTGGATGTGTCTATGGAGGTTCCATGACCTTTCCTTGTACAAGTTGTGCTGGTTTCCCCTGTGTTGTGTACTGTCTCACCCTTCACCCAAGATACCACTGATCTATTGCCTATTTAGTATTTCCCCCCACCACCCCTCTCATCCCTGGTAATCAAGAAAGATTGTTAAATTTTGTGTGTGAACTTTTTAATGGGTTTTTACAATAGAGGTCTCATACAATATTTGTCCTTTTGTGACTGACTTATTTCACTCAGCATAATGTCCTCCAGTTTCATCCATGTTATGAGATGGTTCACAGATTCTTTGTTGTTCTTTCTCATTGCATAGTACTCCATTGTGTGTATGTACCAAAGTTTGTTTATCCATTCATCTGTTGATGGGCATCTAGGTTGTTTCCATTGTTTTGCTATCGTGAACAATTCTGCCATGAACATAGGTTTGCATATGTCTATTGGAGTGATGACTCTTATTTCTCTAGGACATATTCCTAGGAGTGGGATTGCTGGATTGAATGGTATGTCTATTTCCAGTTTTCTGAAGAGATGCCATATCATTTCCCAAAATGGTTGTACCATTTTGCATTCCCACCAGCAGTGCATAAGAGTTCCGATCTTCCCGCAGCCCCTCCAACATTTATTATTTCCAGTGTTTTTGATTCGTGCCAGTAATGCCGGGGTGAGATGGTATCTCATTGTGGTTTTAATCTGCATTTCTCTAACGGCTAGTGATCGCGAGCATTTCCTTAAGTGTCTGTTGACCATTTGAATGTCTTCTTTGGTGAAGTGTCTGTTCATTTCCTTTGCCCATTTTTCAATAGAATTATTTGTCTTTTTGTTGTAGAGGTGTTGGATTTTCTTGTAGATTATGGAGATTAGACCTTTGTCTGACTTGTACTGTCCAAAAACTTTTTCCCAGTCTGCAGGTTCACTTTTTACTCTTTTAGTGAAGTCTATTGAAGAGCATATGTGTTTGATTTTTAGAAGATCCCAGTTATCTAGCTCATCTTTTGGGGTTGGTGCGTTGACGCTTATGGTTTGTATCCTGTTAATGCCATGCATCAAGGCCTGTAGGGTTGGTCCTATTTTTTCTTCTATGAACTTTAAAGTTTAGGCTTTATATTCAGGTCTTTGATCCAATTTGAAGTAGTTTTTGTATACAGCATGAAGTATGGGTCTTGTTTCATTTTTTTGCAGATGGATATCCAGTTTTGCCAGCACCATTTGTTAAAGACTGTCTTTTCCCCATTGGATGGACTTTGGGCCCTTGTCGAAGATCAGGTGACCGTAGGTGGATGGATTTACATCTGGGTTCTCAATTCTGTTCCATTGGTCGATGTATCTGTCGTTGTACCAGCACCAGGCTGTTTTGACTACTGTAGCTGTATAGTAGGTTCTGCACTCAGGTAGTGTGAGTCCTCCAACTTTATTCTTCTTCTTCAGTAGTGTTTTACTAATTCGGGGCTTCTTCCCTTTCCATATAAAGTTAATGATTAGTTTTTCCATCTCTTTGAAGAATGTTGTTGGTATCTGGATCAGGATTGTGTTGTATTTGTAAATTGCTTTGTGTAGAATTGTCATTTTCACAATGTTGAGTCTACCTATCCAGGAGCATGGTATGTTTTCACATTTATGTAGATCCCTTTGTGTTTCTTGCAGTAGTGCTTTGTAGTTTTCTTTGTTTCGGTCTTTTACATCTCTGGTTAGTTTTATTCCTAAGTATTTTATTATTTTAGGGGCTATTATAATTGGTATTGTTTTCCTGATTTCCTATTCATCCTTCTCCTTATTGGTGTATAGGAATCAAACTGATTTTTGAATGTTCATCTTGTATCCTGCTCCTCTGCTGAATCTTTCTATTAGTTCCAGTAGATTTCTCATGGAGTCTTTAGGGTTTTCTATGTATAGTATCATATCATCCGCAAACAGTGACAGTTTAACTTCTTCATTACCAATTTGGATGCCCTTTATTTCTTTTTCTTGCCTTATTGCTCTAGCTAGAACTTCCAGCACAATGTTAAACAGGAGTGGTGATAAAGGGCATCCTTGTCTTGTTCCTGTTTTCAAGGAGCATGTTTTCAGCCTCTCTCTATTAAGAATGATGTTGGCAATTGGTTTTGCATAGATGCACTTTATTATGTTGAGAAATTTCCCTTCTATACCTATTTTACTGAGAGGTTTTTATCAGGAATGGGTGTTGGACTTTGTCAAATGCCTTTTCTGCATCAATTGAGATGATCATGTGATTCTTTTCTTTCCTCTTACGTATGTGGTGGATTATTTTGATTGATTTTCTAATGTTGAACCATCCTTGCATACCTGGTATGAATCCTACTTGCTCGTGGTGTATTATTTTTTTGATATGATGCTGAATTCTATTGGCTAGAATTTTGTTCAGAATTTTTGCTTCTATATTCATGAGAGATATTGGTCTGTAATTTTCTTTTTTTGTGTTGTCTTTGCCTTGTTTTGGTGTCAGCGTTATGGTGGCTTCATAGAATGAATTTGGAAGTGTTGCTTCATCTTCTATGCTCTGAAATAGCTTGAGTAGTACTGGTACAAGCTCTTCTGTAAATGTTTTCTAGAATTCTCCAGTGAAGCCATCTGGGCCAGGGCTTTTTTGGTTGGGAGTTTTTTTATTACCTTTTCAATCTCTTCTCTTGTTATGGGTGTGTTCAGATTTTCAACATCACTTTGTTGCAGTTTGGGTAGGCCGTGTGATTCTAGAAATTTATCCATTTCCTCTCGGTTTTCAAATTTGTTGGAGTATAGTTTTTCATAATATTCTGTTATAATCCTTTTTATTTCATTTGGGTCTGTTGTAATGTCCCCCATTTCATTTCTTATTTGGGTTATTTGTGTCTTCTCCTGTTTTTCTTTTGTCAGTCTGGCCAGTGGTTTGTCGATTTTGTTGATTCTTTCAAAGAACCAACTTTTGGTTTTGTTGATTCTTTCTATTGTTTTTCTGTTCTCTATTTCATTTATTTCTGCTCTGATCTTTACTATTTCCTTTCTTCCTGTGGCTGTGGCCTTTTTTTGCTGTTCTCTTTCTATTTGTTTGAGTTCTGTAGTTAATGTTTTGATTTTGTCCCTCTCTTCTTTTTTGATATGTGCAGCTATTGCTATAAATTGTCCTCTGAGGACTGCCTTTGCTCTGTCCCAAAGGTTTTGGTATGACGTGTTTTCATTCTTATTTGATTCTAGGAATTTTTTGATTCCATCTCTGATTTCCTCTGTTACCCAATGATGTGTAAGCAGGGTATTATTCAGTTTCCATGTAATTTATTTTTTTTCCTTGCTCTTTCTGTTGTTAATTTCTACCTTGATGGCATTTTGGTCAGAGAAGATACTTTGAATTATCTCAACGTTTTGATTCTTGTTGAGGATTGTTCTGTGGCCTAGGATGTGGTCTATTCTGGAGAATGTTCCATGTGCATTAGGAAAGAATGTATACGTTGCAGCGGTTGGATGGAGTGTTCTATATAGGTCTATGAGGTCAAGTTGGCTGATTATGCCCTTTAGGTCTTCTGTATCTTTGCTCAGTTTCTTCTTAGTTGTTCTGTCCTTTACTGATAGTGGTGTGTTGAAGTCTCCTACTATTATTGTGGAACTGTCAATTTCTCTTTTCAGTGTTGTTAGAGTTTTTTTTATGTATTTTGGAGCCCTGTCATTGGGTGCATAGATGTTTATTATGGTTATGTCTTCATGATGGCTTGTCCCCTTAATCATTATATAGTGTCCTTCTTTGTCTTTTATGGTGGATTTTGTTTTAAAGTCTGTTTTATCTGAGATTAGTATTGCCACTCCTGCTTTTTCTTGGTAGTTGTTAGCTTGATATCTTTTTTTCCAAACTTTGACTTTTAATAAATTCTCATCTTTTTTGGTAGTTGTTAGCTTGATATATTTTTTCCAACCTTTGACTTTTAATAAATTCTCATCTTTGTTTCTAAGATGTATCTCTTGTAGACAGTATATTGATGGATCCGGTTTTATTCTCCATTCTGTCACTCTCTGTCTCTTTATGGGTGCATTGAGTCCATTTACATTTAGTGTAATTATTGATAGATGTGAGTTTGTTGCTGTCATTTTGTAGTGCTTTTTTTTGTGGTGCTGATGTTTTCTTTGTTCTTCTTACTCTCCTGTGCTGAGTTACTTTTGTTTGTATTTTTTTTTCATTTCTTTTATTTTTGTAGGTTTTGTTTTTGTTGAGACTTTATGTTGTTCCTCTTTATTTTTATGAGTATGTTTGTTAACTTTCTTTGTGTTTACCATGAATTTTACCCTTATTTTTCTAAGTTTGAAGCAGTCTACCATTACTTGGTATCGCCTTGCCTTCCTCTCGATTAGAAGTTTCTATACCTATGCTGTTTATTTCCTCTTTTATTGTTTTGATGTTGTTGTCATTTATTGATTAACTGCTCTGATTCCCTGTTATATTTCTTTTGTTTTTGGATAGTCCTTAAGAGTTCATTTCCTAGATTGGTATCTGGCTGGTACGATTCTGCGTCCTAGATTCTGCCTGTGAGCTGAAGTTGTTTGTTCTCAGATTGAAGAACTCCCTTTAATAATTCTTGCAAGTTTTGTTTGGCTTTTACATATTCCCTTAGTTTCTGTTTATCTGGAAATGACCTAATTTCACCATCATATTTGAACGAGAGTTTTGCAAGATATATTATTCTTGGCTGGCAATTCTTTTCTTTCAAGATTTTATATATGTCATCCTATTGTGTTCTTGCCTGGATGGTTTGTGCCAAATAATCTGAGCTTAGTCTTATTGTTTCTCCTATTTATGTGACTTCTTGTTTTTCATGATTCTTTCAGGATTCTTTGTTTGTCTTTGGTTTTGGCAAGTGTGAATATGATATGCCTTGGTGATTTTCTTTTAGGGTCTCTCCTATATGGGGTTTGTTGAGCTTCTTGGATGGCCAGCTTTTCATCTTTCATGATATTGGGGAAATTTCCTGTCAGTAGTTCTTCAATGATCCTCTCTGTGTTTTCTGTTTTCTCCCCCTGTTCTGGAACTCCAATCACTCGAAAATTTTTACTTTTGATTGTATCCTACGTAACTCTCAGGGTCTCTTCATTTTTCTTTGTTCTTTTTTCTGAGTTTTTCTGAAACAGAGTTGTATCCATGTGTTTGTCTTCAGTTCCACTGATCCTGTCTTCCACGGTTTCAAATCTGCTTCTCAGCCCTTCTATGACACCGTCCATTTCTTAAAACTTTTCGTTTATCTTTTGGATTTCTAATTGTTGTTTTTGTGTAATTTCTAGTTGTGAATTTATTTTGGCATTTTGTTCCTGCATTGTTTTCCTGAATTCTTCCAATGGTTTGTCCGTATTTTCCATGAATTTGTCTATGTTTTCGTCTTTTTTGTCAGCTTTTTGCTTCAGCTCTTGGAGAATTCTGAGTATTAGAGATTTGAATTCCCTATCAGGTAGTCCTAGTGCCTTTTCTTCCACTGGAAAGTCATCTGGTGTTTTATTTTGGACGCCTACTGGAACCATCCTGTCCTGTTTTTGTAAATGTTTTGATATTGTCTGCTGTCTTCGGGGCATTCAGTAGTTATTTTTCTCATTTATTGATTGTAGATTTGTTTGTTTCATCCCTTTTTTAAAATTTGTTTATGTCTGAGCTGGTGTGTTTTGTGTTCTTTGTTGTTTGCTCATCTTTGGGCACAATACTTGTTGCCTCCTTCTCCAATTGGCAGGGTCAGTCACTCAGATATGGTACGGCTTGGCTGGTCTAGCTGAAGAAGAGTTACTGGGACGGGTAGTTTGTTGCACTTACTACAGTCACCAGGGTGTGTTGGTAATCAGTGCAGGGCAGGTTCCAGTAGGCCATGTCTGTGCTTCTTGGTGGTGTGATGTTACGTGTATGGCGCAGGTAGGCAGGACATGGCAGGAAGGTTGTTCAATGTGGAGATAAGATGGCTATGTGAAAGAGGAGAGTGGAACAGGAGCCAAAAACATACAAACAGACAAAAAAGAATGCTAGCGGAGCTTGTCATTGGAGTGGAGAGATGAGAGACTATGAAATGGAGAAAAACAAAAAGGTGAAGAGAAGAAAAAAAGGAATGAAAAGAAAAGAATGAATAAATAAAAATCAGAAAGGGAAAAGAACAGCAAATTTCCCAGGGATCCCACCAGTGAGGCTATGAGGTCTGGGGAAATTGTTCCCAGCTGTTGCAGTATAGCCTCGCTAGAAGGCATAGAGGTATACAATGCCAGGTATTCAGGGAACAGAAAGAGAAGGAAGATATAGAGAGACGAATAACTGAGTAATGAAGAAAGCCAAAAGGGGAAAAAGTGGGAAAAGAAAACAAAACAAATTAAAAAAAAAAAGGACAAGAAAATCCCCCCAAAAAACAGAAAACAAAAAAAACAATGAAAAAAGAAATGCCCTCAGGGATCCCTCTGCACATCTGTGTAACTTGACGGAGTGGGTTCCAAGCCACGCAGCACCTTTTGGCCAGAATGGGCTCCCAACTCAAGAAAAGGAAGAGAATACAAAAAAATGAATTCAAAACAAACAAATGAACAAAAGCCCTGGGATCCCACCAGCGCAGCAGCCCAGACACTCAAACGGAGCTCTGGAGCCCCTCAGGATGAAGCAAAGATGGCACATGGAGCCAGGTATTTGAGCAAAAGGAGGGGGAGGTGGTGAGAGGTAAGGACGAAATCAAAAGAAGTGGAAAAAATAACACCAGCACCAACAAATGGCACTCAGAGAGCCAGCTAGTGCAAGCTGGTGGAATCCAAGCAACCGGTGCTTCCCAGACAAGAGACTGTGTGCATGGGAAGCATAGGAGGCTGAGTGTGGGTGAAGAAGGGTGGGGATTGGGAAGCGTATATGACAAATTACTGGAGATCCACAGCCCATCAGGAAAAAGCAAAGATGGTGCATGGAGCCAGGTATTTGAGTGAAAGGAGGGGGAGGTAGGGAGAGGTAAGGAATAAATCAAAAGAAGTGGAAAAAAGCGACACCAGCAGCCAACAAATGGCACTCAGAGGGCCGGCCCGTTTGGGTGGCTGGAATCCAAGCAGCCAGGGCTTCCTGGACAAGAGATTGTGGCCGTGGGAAGCAGAGGAGTCGGAGTGGGGGTGAAGAATGGTGTAGGGTGGGAAAGCATATATCGCAAATTACTGGTTGTTTTGTCTTCTGCTGGAAGCTCCATGAACTAGGGAAATTTTCTACCAACAAATTTTCAACAATTCTCTCTATATTTTCTGCTATCCCCCCCGTTCTTGTACTCCAGTCACTCATAGGTTATTCCTCTTGATAGACTCCCACATAACTCTTAGAGTTTCTTCATTCTTTTTGATTCTTTTATCTGATTCTTCCTCGAAGAAGTTGGTGTCAAGTGCTTCATCTTCAATGCCAGTAATTCTGACCTCTACTGGGAATGGCGCTTTCTTATGACACAGTTACAGTGATGCTTGATAATCTGTACTGAGCAACATATAATTGAAAAACTCAGCAGCACATCATAAAATCATAGAATCATACCATTTTAGACCTGGAAAATCCCTTAAAGATTAGCTACCCTAACCACCTAATTTTATGGATGAAGAATCCAGTAAAATACAGTTTCAGGACTTCCTGGCAACATGGCGCTATAGTCAGAAGCACCATGCCATCCCTCCGCAGCAAAGATCAGAAAAACTAAGTAAAACAGAGTCACATGTCAATGCTGAAACCCTAAGCATCAACTGAAGAGATAAAGAACTCAGCCAAGTACCGAATGGAATAAGAAACTGACTGAAAATGGAAAGAGAGAAGAGATACATGCAGAGGTCTCCTATGAGCTATCACAGCACAGATCCACCATCCTGGACTCCTATCGGAGATCAGCGAACAGGAAGTACGAGAAAGCAGCTTCACAGAACTTCCAACAGGAGACAGAACAACCAGTAACCCACAATATAGGCGTTCACACCCCCACCCTTCTTCACCCCCATTTAGCCTCCTCTGCTTCCTGTAGCCACAGTCTACTGGCCGTCAAGCACGAGCTTCCCCCCAGTTCTGCTTGGATTCCACCCGCCTGCACTGGCCAGCTCCCTGAGTGCCATTTGTTGGTGGCTGGTGTTGCTTTTTTCCACTTCTTTAGATTTCCTTCTTACCTCTCACCACTTTCTCCTCCTTTCTCTCAAATACCTGGCTCTGTGCACCATCTTCGCTTCTTGTTGAAAGGCTGTGAAACACTGCTTGACTGTGAGACTGTTTCCTTGCCTGTGCTGCCAAGCTGGTGAGACCCCAGGGATTTTTGTTTGTTTGTTTGTTCTGATTTGTTTGTTTGTTTTATTTTTCTTTTCTTGGCTTGGGAGCCCCTTCTAGCCGGGCAGTACCACGTGGCTTGGAAGCTAGTCCCTTACTCTGTGCAGACCCAGTGGTACATTCCTGGGGGCATTTCTTTTTTCTTGATTTTTTTTTTTTCCATTTCTTCGTTTAGTTTTCTTCTTTCTCTTACTCCCTTTTTTTCTTTCATCACTTCCAGTTTCTGGATTTATTCATTTTTTTCTTTTGCCCTTTTTCTTTTTTTTTTTATTTTGTTTTTCCCCATTTCTCAGTCTCTCATCTCTCCACTCCAATAGCAAGCTCCCTTAGCACTTTTTTTGTTTGCATGTATGTCTTTGGCTCCTGTTCCTCTTTCCTCTCTCTCATCTTTCCCATCTTAGCTCTACACATCACAATCTACCCCCTTCTTCCTGCCTACCTGCACTGTATGCTGAATATCACACTCCCAAGCAACAGAGGCATGGCCTACTGGAACCTGCCCTGCACCAATTCCCGGTCCACACTGTCAGCCTTGGTACGTACTACAAAAAAACCTATCCCATCAGCTCTCCTTCAGCTGGAACTGCCCTGCAGTACCATACTTGAGTGACTGACCCTGCCCATTGGAGAATGAGGTGAAAAGTATCCTGCCCACAGATGAGAAAACAACAAAGAATGCACAGCCCACCTGCTCAGACATAACCAAATAAAACAAAAAAGCAGGATGAAACAAATCTACAATCAATAAACGAGGAAAATAATAACTGAATGCCCCATAGACAGCACACAATATCAAAACATTTACAGAAACAAGACAGGGTGGTTCCAGTAGGCATCCAAAATAAAACACCAGATTGCCTTCCAGTAGAAGAAAAGGCACTAGACCTAACTGATACGGAATTCAAATCTCTAATATTCAGAATTATCCAAGAGTTGAAGCAAAAAACAGACAAAAATGAGGAAAAAATAGACATTCATGGAAAACGCAGACAAATTCATGGAAAATGCAGACAAAAAAATGAAAGAATTTAAGAAAACAATACAGGAACAAAATGCTCAAATAAATTCACCAGTAGAAATCATACAAAAACAATTAGAAATCCAAAAGATAAACAACAAGATTTCAGAAATGGACACTGTCATAGAAGGGCTGAGGAACAGGTTTGAAACGATGGAAGATAGCATCAGCGAAATTGAAGACAAACACTTGTATACATCTCTGTTTGAGGAAAAGTCAGGAAAAAGAACAAAGAAAAATGAAGAAACCCTGAGAATTATGTGGGATACAATCAAAAGCAACAACCTGTGAGTGATCGGAGTTCCAGAACAGGGAGAAAACAGAAAACGTACAGCAGATCATTGAAGAATTGCCGACAGAAAACTTCCCAAATATCATGAAAGATGAAAAGCTTAGCATCCAAGAAGCTCAATGAACCCCATATAGGATAGACGCCAAAAGAAAATCACCAAGGCATATCATAATCACACTCGCTAAAACCAAAGACAAACAAAGAAACCTGAGAGCAGCTCAAGAAAAACAAAAAGTCACATACAGAGGAGAA
The DNA here is from genome assembly GCA_030035585.1 of Dugong dugon. Lineage (NCBI taxonomy): Eukaryota > Metazoa > Chordata > Mammalia > Sirenia > Dugongidae > Dugong > Dugong dugon. Next base: position 95,496,490 of record CM057465.1, read on the forward strand.
TCAATAAGACTAAGCTCGGATTATTTGGCAGAAACCATGCAGACAGGAAGGCAATGGGATGACATATATAAAACCTTGAAAGAAAAAAATTGCCAGCCAAGAATTATATATCCTGCAAAACTCTCGTTCAAATATGATGGTGAAATTAGGTCATTTTCAGGTAAACAGAAATTAAGGGACTATGTAAAAACCAAACCAAACTTATGAGACTTATTAAAGGCAGTCCTTCGATCTGAGAGCAAACAATATCAGACCACGGGCTGAATATAGGACACAGGATTGTACTAGCCAGATACCAACCTAGGAAATGAACTCTTAAGGACTATGCAAAACCAAAAGAATTACAAAAGGTAACCAGAGAGGTTAATCTGTAAATGACAATAGCATCAGAACAATAAAAGAATAAACGGTGTAGGTATAGAACCTTCTAATGGAGAGGATGTCAAGCGATACCAAATAATAATAGACTGGTGCAAATCTAGGAACATAAGGGTAAATTTCACGGTGACCACAAAGAAAGTTAAGAAACCTACTCATCAAAATAAAGAAGAAAAATATAAAGTCTCGGTAAAAACAAAACCTACAAAAACAAAAGAAATGAAAAAAAATCCACAGACAAAAGGAACTCAGCACAGGAGAGTAAGAGGAACAAAGAAAACGTCAGCACCACAAAAAAAAAAAAAAAAAAAATGCACTACAAAATGCAATCCCACTCCTAGGAATATATCCTAGAGAAATAAGAACCATCACACTAATAGACATATGCGCACCCATATTCACTGAAGCACCGTTCACAACAGCAAAAAGATGGAAAGAATCTAAATGCCCATCAACAGAAGAATGGATAAACAAACTATGGTACATACATGCAATGGAGTATTATACAAAGATAAAGAACAATGATGAACCTGTGAAGCATTTCATAATGTGGATGAAACTGGAGGACATTATGCTGAGTGAAATAAGTCAATCACAAAGGGACAAATATTGTATGAGACCTCTGCTGTATAACTCATGTAAAATTTACACACAAAAAGAAACAATCTTTGTTGGTTATGAAGGATGGGAGAGATGAGGGGGGAACTAAATAGATAAGTGGTAACTTTGGTGAAGGGTAAGACAGTACACAATACCAGGGAAGCCAGCACAAATAGTACAAGGAAAGGTCATGGACTCTCCACAGACACTTCCAAACTCCATTAGGGACTGAATTGCTGGTCGGAGGGCTGTGGGGACCATGATCTTGGGGAACATCTAGCTCAATTGGCATAACACAATTTATAAAGACAATGTTCTACATCCTACTTTGGTGAGTAGCATCTGGGGTCTTAAAAGCCTGTGGCAGCCATCTAAGATACTCCACTGGTCTCACCCCTTCAGAAGCAAGGGAGAAGGAAGAGAAAAAGATAGGAGGAAAAGATCAGTCCAAAGGACTAATGGACCACAGTTACCAAGGCCTCCACTAGACTGAGTCCAGTACAGCTAGATGGTGCCTGGCTACCACCACTGACTGCTCTGACCAGGTTCACAATAGAGGATCCTGGACAGAGCTGAAAAAGTATGTAGAACAGAATTCTAACTCACAAAAAGAAGACCACATTTACTGGCCTGACAGACTGGAGAAACCCCGAGATTATGGCCCCCAGACACCCTTTTAGCTCAGTGATGAAGCCCCTCCTGAAGTTCACCATTCAGCTGGGGACTGGACAGCCTCATAAAACAAAACAGGACTAATGAGGCACAGCAGTCCAGGGACAAGGACTAGAAGGCAGGTGGGGACAGCAAAGCTGGTGATAGGGAATCCAAGGTTGAGAAGGGACAGTGTTGACGTGTCATAGGGTTGTTAACCATTATCATAGGGCAATATATGTACTGTTTAATGAGAAACTATTTGTTCTGCAACCCTTCATCTAAGGTTAAAAAAAAAAAAAAGAATTATGTATGTGAGATTAACTGACAACCACAACTCAATAGGTTTGTTGGGAAGCCTAGGGGACGGTGAGTTGAAGATAATGGTGATGGAATAATTTGGAAAAAGATAGTGAGAATAGCAGCACAGCTGGAAGAATGTAATCAGTGTCACTGAATTGTACATGTAGAAACTTTCAAAATAGTGTAACTTTGGCTATGTATACTTTCACCAAAAAAAAGGTCCTCAAGGTTGAGAAGGGAGAGTGTTGACACGTCATGGGGTTGTTAACCAACGTCATAAAACATTATGTGTACTGACTATTTAATGAGAAACTATTTGTTCTGTAAACCTTCATCTAAAGTACAATAAAAAAAATTTAAAAAAATACAATTTCAGTTTATCAAAAAATATATTTAATTGAGCACATCTGCTATGAAATCTTCTCCAAGCTCAGCCCAGTGAAGGGAGTTTAAAAATGTATGGCACCAGCAAATATTCGCTCATATGTCTTATATGTTAGGTAAGATATACTTCTGGAACTCTTTGCAAATTAGTCCTTTCTCAGGTAAGTTAACTGAGATGAACTGGGAGATGCCATCGGGGACAGGAGGTAGAGGTGACTATTGGCCTGGAGCAGAATGTGTCCTTCTTGAGTGACAGTTTTATGATTTCATCGAGATACAGTTAAAAGAAAAGTCCTATGAAATAAGCATGAAGTCAGAATTTTAAGAATATGTTCTAGTTTCTCATTCTTATATTTTTAAATGATATTTGACAGCTTGAAATTATATAAGTAATTACCTTTTTTTTTTTTTTTCCATATTGGATTCCACACCCCCTCCTCAGGACTTAGAAATAAGAATTTTGAGATTGTCCTCTGAGAGGTGAACTTCAGAAATCAACTCATAATTGATCAGTCACCTTAAAGAGATGGAGCAGTTCCTGAACCTGTAATTCTTATCTGTGGCTGAAGAAAGAATGTACCAATCCTAAGGGTTAGAAATACACTGAAAAAGGAAAGTTACTGCGGGGAAGTTTGGCAGTAAACACCTAGGGAAATTAATGTGATTTTCCAGTGAAATATCTTCCCTATGGTGGTACAGAAGGCACCAGGTTATCCTCACGAGAAGCCATTTAATATTTAATCAGTAACTTGCCCTTCTTGCTTAGATTCTATGTTCATTGAACCAACTCCTTGATTGTAACTCCCATCCCCACAGACCAGGTTTAGTGGGACCTGACTGTTGGGTCCAACACGTGATAACATTTATCTCAGAAAGCCAAGTAAACCCGTAAAACCTGTTGCCATCGAGTCGATTCCAACTCCTAGTGACCCTATAGGACAGAGTAGAACTGCCCCACAGGGTTTCCAAGGAGCAGCTGGTCGACTCAAACTGCTGATCTTTTGGTTAGCAGCTGAGCTCTTAGATACTGCGCCACCAGGGCTCCAGAAAGCCAAATAGCCCACCTTAATCCTTATGAGTTTGGTTGATATGAGTCTGCCCTTGAAAAAAGATTCATCCAAGTATCTGATTCTGTATGATTAAAGAAGAGCCCTCGGGTGAACTGACCAAGCTAATGATGTTCCATAGAAACTTTAGGGGGGCTTGTTGGCTTTTTCTAACCTTCACTGCATATGTAAACCAGGTGCCATCAAGTGATTCTGACTCACAGCAACCCCACGTGTGTCAGAGCAGAAATGTGCTCCATAGAGTTTTTGATGGCTGATTTTTTTAGAAGTAGATTGCCAGGGCTTTCTTCTGAGGCACCTCTTAGTGGACTAGAACTTCCAACCTTTGGGTTAGCAACTGAGTGTATTAACCATTTGTACCACCCAGAGACTCCTCACTGCATATGCACCTGTTCCCATTTTGACTTCTACAGTTTTTATGAAGCACTGCAAATAGAAATGAGAAGAAGGCAGACATGTCTCTTCATGAGAAAAAAAAAAAGTAAAGTGGCTTAATGAAAATTTTGAGACTTGGAAAAAAGATCCTAAACAATGTTTTACATTTATTTAATGGCTTATGTTTTTTCAAATCACTTGCATATACATTTTTTTGCAGTTACTATTTACAACTGTCCCTTAAGATTGACCAGGAGGGTATCATCATTTCCATTCTACAGCTAAGAAAAATGAGGTTTACCAGGGTCAGACAGTGAAGATAGAATTAGAACTCTGGAGTCTTAAATCCTAACCCAGTGCTCTCTCTTCAATAAACATTAAAACATTTTTTTTAGAATACTTTGAAATGCAACATAAAATAATGGCTGCCGTAGCATCTGTGATGGCTCACTGAATTGCATTGACTAATCCAAAATGGAAAATGGACGACGATGACAGGGATCTTTAGTCCTTGTGACTTTTAGCACTAGAAAGCTCCATAAATGTGCTAATGTATTATAGGATGTTAGCGCTGCAGGTTCCCCACAGTGAACCATTTGCTCATTCCAGAGGATTCCCTTTTGAGTGAGCAAATCAGAGTGCTAGACATGCCTCCACTTTCATATATATCCCAGAGGCATGGCTTGGTTTCAAAGGTTTTCTCCTTATTTACAGATGACTATCTCCTCTTTAAAACCCTGAAAAAGCCCTGGGTTCCTTGGTTTCTTCATTACCCTTGTCAAGCACGTTCTAGCCTTCCTGGGCTTTTAATGAGAGGAAGTGGCCACCTGGCTACAAAGGGTAAGAGAAATGATGAATCAGGGGTAGAGAATGTTATCTCCAGGAAGTCAAGTGAACTCACTTTCACACTTGTTCATCACTCCCTTTAGCCATGGAAGCAGTAATTCTTCTTCAGCAGTCAAAACGTATGAGATTGTTTTTGTTATAACAGTAAGTAAATATAAAGCTTCCCAAACCCAAGATTCTCTTCATTCATAAAACACAACATGCCAATTTTAAACATGCTATTGTAGCATCTTTCTGTGTAGAATTTTAGTTCAGTCCGTAATTGTCATGTCATGGGAAGGAGGATCTGTATGTATGAGAGTGTTCCAATTAATTGGTGGCTGTCACCAAGACTCCAGCTGGCTAAGTGCTAATGCATTTATTAAAGGAGGCTTTGAACATTTCATAAACATTGTAAATGGCCTCAGTATAACTGACTGTTGTTCATGACGACGTTATTAAAATTGAAAAAAATGACTAATGAAGGAGGGTACTAGACTGCTTTTAATGGAAAATATTTACTTGTAGTTTTGTGTTTTGGACTGTGTAATTGGCAATTTCAGGCAAGAACTGCAGTGGAGGCCATAATGGTTTAACATTCTGCAACTCAGATGTTAACATCTGGGTCAACATATCTTTGGGGTGTACTGCTGAGAACAGTTCTGGCCTCAAGGTTAAATGATGTTTCTGTTTGAATGGGAGAAGTAAGTTTACAATCCTCTACTAAGTAATGTCACCCTGGAGTCTCTAGGTGGTGCAAAAGGTTAAGCTCCGGACTACTAACTGAAAGCTTGGTGGTTCGAACCCACCCAGAGGCACCTCAGATGAAAGGCCTGGCAATCTGCTGCTGAAAGGTCACAGCCTTTGAAAAGCCCTGTGGAGCACAGGTCTGCTCTACACGCGTGGGGATGCCACAAGTTGGAATTGGCTGGACAAGAAAATTCAATGGAAGAGTCTCTACTCAATTTCTGAAATTTTTTTTGAAGTATAGAATCTTCAGTTAATTCAATTTTCCTGAATACTGGCTGTATTTTTCCTTTGTCTTTAAGGACATCTTTAGTTGTAAGTCCAGCAAGTTAAAATGGCCAGTGGATGAGAAGAAATAGTAGGAAAACCTATGCAAAATGACTCATTCATGTATCTGCAAAAGAAATCCCTGACTAAGGAAGATTTAGAAATATACAGTTTGGAATACATTAGTGCCTCTTCGACAACTCTCTGGGGAATGTGGGCACCAATTAAGTCATATTATGACACATTATTATAAACAGATAAACAATAATAGGGGAAGAAAATGAAGAAAACAAATAAACTAAGTCTTTATTCTATCTAAGTCTTAACAGTGAGAGATAAAACACAACAAGGCTTAGGACATTTAAAATTCTAGGTAGATTTTATCATTATCAATTAAAGTAGCACCCATTGAAATATTGTCAGGGTTCTGTGATCCAGGGGATACAGGTTATACAATATCTAACCCATAATTTCACAATTGCATTTTAGTCAATAATGTAAAATTTCATCTCATCAAATCGTTGGTTGGAGCTATTATGTGCAGCATATTTGACTGTTTTAATGTCATTTTCCTTCTCAGGGCTGACTTTATATCTGGGTTGAGGGATGCTAAAAAAAGCCTTCCTCAGTCAAAATTCTTTCCCCATGAGCCTGCCTCTAGGCCTCTGTGCTAAATTCCACCTTTGGACATTTGTTTCCTTTTAGTTGTTGTGGGAATGGACTGTCACAAAAATATTCATAGGGAAAATATCAATTGTAAGACATTATTAGCCATTATGACATTTTTTATTCTTGTTACTATTAATAGAAACAATCGTTTACAATTACTGTGTGTCAATCAATAAGGTAAGAATTTTACATTGTCTCATTTAATCTTTTAAACATACACTGTTATAATTTTCAATTTTACTGATGAAGAACTGAGACTTAAAGAGAAGCTCTATAATTTGGTCACACAGGAAGTGGTAGAGCTGGTGGCCCAACTCGGCTTCTTAAACACATTCTATGTTACCATTTATTCACTGCTCTTTCTTCTTCTTCTCTTCCTCCATTCTTCCCTTCTTTCTTTCCACTCAATTTACATATACTAAACTCCTACCAAAAGCCAAACAGTGAACTCCTCATCAAAGATTCAAAGTTAATCCCAAACTGAACATTTTCCCTAGTACTCCACCTAATAGAAGAACTTCAAGCTAAAGAGGACCCAGGACAGACATGTTTTGAGAGAGGAGGGGAGAAATATAACCGGAAGAAGGCCTTGGAAATGGCATGCCAGACCCGAATCCTGTCTCAGAGCTGGGGACTAAGAATCAGTGCTCACTTGATCCCCAAGAATGTAAATAAATGGTAAAGTGAGAGTGTGCAGAATAAAAAGAATTTCCAAACCTTCCCAGGGCATGTTCTGCTTCTCATTCTTCTTCGAAGTTATTTTTTTTTCCTTCATTTTTCCCTTGCATCTCCATCTCTTTCCCCATTTAAGACCGATAAAACACAATGAATCATCTTTTTCTTAACCATGTTAGTAGAGTATGTTAAAAAAAAAAATAAGATTCAAGTAATAATGTTCTTCTGTATTCTGTTGCCCATAGGTGAAAATAAGGGACTGGGCGTTCAGATCCTTAGATTCTTCTTCGTTTGTCACTAATCAGTCCATGGCCCGGTGCAAGTCATTAAGATTCAAATAGTGTGCCTCATTTATTCAATTGTAAAGGCTACGTTATGGTATGACTAATTATTGTTTAGAAGGTTCTGGAGTTTCTTAGATGAAAGCCACCACGGAAGAGCATGGAATCAATAATCCCAGCTGCAAAACAAATAAACACTTTTTCACTGAAGGTCACAAATTTAGGATTGAGTCACATTGTGGAGAGTGGGGTTAACCTTTACAAAACTGAATGGAATTGTTGAGTGCATAGTCATCACATACCCTAGCTATCTATGATCTAAAGGAACAATTAACCTGGGTCAGTTTCTAACAGGGTCTCAGAACTCTTCTTTCCTCACCACTCTGCAAAGGCAAACTAAGCCCTGAAGAATCTGGTGATCTATATGAAGAGGCTGATGATATTCTTTCTATAATTGTGGAAAGAAACTGCACACAGCAGGCAGCCAAACCCAAAAACCAAACCCACTACCTCTGAGTAGATTCTGACTCATAGAGACCCCATAGGATTTCCAAGCCTGTAAATCTCTACAGAAGCAGATTGCCACATCTTTCTTCCTTGACGCCGATGGAGGTTTCAAAGAGCCAGTCTTTTGGTTAGCAGCTGAATACTTTAACCACTAAGCCACCAGGGCTCCGCGGCAGATAGAGTACTCTTCAGATAATGGTAGGTAGCCCCTGAGCCTCTTCCACCTCCCTCTTTTCTTCCCTCTTTTAATGTCATGTTCTGGTTTCCCTGTTTCCAGGCAGCCATTTCTAAGTCAGAACTATCCTGATGCCCAAAGAGAATAGGGCTTGTCTGGGAATCTCACCAAAGATTTAAGCACTCAAAGAGGCTTCATTATGAAAAGCACAATAAATGACCAAGGCTGTATTTCAGCTCCAGTGGTTTGTTTTCCCTGCTGTTTTGTAATGGGTTGTAAATACAACGAGTCACATTATAAGTCATTATCAGCGTAAAAGAGCTGTGATTTGCTCGTTAGGGGGTTTAAGCCCACCAGGCACACATGCTGCTCCGGAGCAGGCGGCAGATCCCCTTCCTACTAGTATGCTGGACATTTCCCTATAAACTCTCGGAGGAAACAAAGCATACATTTCAGGCCATTCTCTCCCGCCCTCTGTGTCCTCGTATAAATACAGGACCCCAAGGGAATGAAAAACTGCCTTTGCACTTATCATCAAGGAAATCTAACATACTTTACTTAAAAAAATTATGTTGGAAGATGTTGGACCCCAAGTGTATGCCGCTTCTACTTCAAGAGTAAGCTCACTTGGAGAGTAGATCAAAAGGATAGAATATTCCAAATTGCACTTAAGTTTAACATTCTGAGAGTCGGAAAGGGCAGATTAAAATAGAATTTTGCTTGCAATAACATTTGGGGTCTGTTCTCCATTGCTGACTGGTTCATGCAGCAAAGGCGTCTGGTTTACAGAGAGCTATAGCAGGCCTTCAGTTCCCGAATTCACCTCAAAAGTAATGTGCATTTCCTCTTGAGGGAAAAATCTTACCATGAAAATTGCTCTTTTCTTCCAGTAGGGGATACCAGCCCATTTCAAATCAGTAAATTTCTTCTCTGTAGTAACAAGTACAGGACAATAAAATGATTCTGCTTTGGGAAAGCATCTGCAAGCAAGTATAACAGGATATACTGAAACCTGGTGCAAAGTGAATTCACAATCACCTCATCAAGTACAAACGGATACATATATTGGTATTGTTTAATTGGCAACTCATTCCTATGAACTAGGTCTTTGGTTTTATCATTATGATCATGATTGTCATCATTTTATTAATAATATTAATTTGCCATCTTTTCCTCTGAAAGCTAGAAACAGTGAATTTATAAGGACACAGAACAAATAGGGATCTCAAGTTCATCTTCATAAATGCCTGCAGGAGCACTCTGAGGCCAGAAAGGCATGTTTCCACCTCAAGCAGTAGAGATGTGGATTCTAGGGCTTCCTTTCAGAAGAGCCTTCCAAATGGCTCAAACATTTCTTCATCTCTTAAATGAATTTCTCTTTTTTTAAATGTAATCCAATTTAATTTAACAAAATTATGCTATAGTGGGGAGTCCTGGTGGCGCAGTTGTTAAGTGTTCTGCTGCTAACCAGCCACTTCCTGGAAACCCTATGGGGCTGTTCCACTCTGTCTTGTGGGATTGCTATGAGTCAGAATCGACTCAACAGCAATGGGTTTTGTTTTGTTTTGTTTGCTTTTTAAATATTATAGAGTAAGGAGCCCTGCTGGTGCAATGGTTAAGTGCTCGGCAACTAACCGAAAGGTAGGTGGTTCGAACCCACCAGCCGCTCCACGGGAGAAAGATGTGGTAGTCTGCTTCCGTAAAGATTTATAACCTTGGAAACTCTATGGGGCAGTTCTCCTCCATCCTATAGGGTCACTATGAGTTGGAATCGACTCCATGGCAACAAGTTTTATACTATGGGTGCAAACAAAAAAATATACAAATGCAACTTTCAGGAGCTTTTACTCTAGTGAAGGAGTCTATCATCTAGTAAGCTGCAGTGTTCTGACCTCGGTAAATGTAACAGCTGCTTATTTCCATTCATGCAATTGGAAATTTGCTATCACAGAGAAGCATCTCTCTTAGACTCTTCTAGCTTCCATTTTAACATCCCCAAAAGATGTATACAATTAACACCAATTTACATGACAGGAAGGAAGGTGGTTAAATAGTTTGCCCAAGGACACACAGCTATTGACTGCTGGGTGCGAGGGTAAAAATCTAGTAATGTGTGATTCTCAAATCTAAGGTATGGGTTTCTTGTCTGAAATTCTGAAATCAAAAGAGATCTGAAAATAGTTATATTCGTAAGCTTGGCACCAAACTAATTAGGCAGAAAACCTGATCAGAATTTATGACATTACAAATAATGTTTATAAATCCTTTACTCTGCATATGCTTAGAGTTATTAATGTATTTTTAAAATGAGTATTGCTCCAGTCTCTGCTGGAGGTGCTATGGTAAATATGGTGAATATACCATATTACCTTTATAAAATGAAAAAATATGAAACAAATTAAATACAGTTGGTATTTAGTAGCCTCAAATGTGTTGCTTAGGAGATTGTGGGCCTATATTGCAATATTTTTCAAGTAGATGGTTTACTTCAATTTCTATTACCGTATAATATAGCCTGTATATTAGAAAACAAGTGTATTTAAATATCAGAAGTGAATTTTGATATTGTTAGTTGACGTGAATTTGTTGTTGTTGTTCGTTGATATTCACTCAGCTCTGACTCACGGCAACCTTACGTATTAACAGAACGACATGTTGCCTGGTCCTCCACTATCCTTATGATCACTGGCATGTTTGAGTCCATCTCTGCAGCTATTGTGTCAATCCATTTCATTGAGGGTTTCCCTTGTTTTCTTTGACACTCGACCAAACATTATGTCCTTTAAGTTAATGTAATTTGACTTCTTTCAATGAAAATGATCCCTGCTATAGCTGTTCCAAAGTCCCTATGTGGCGCAAATAGTTTGCGTTCAACTACTAACCTAATTCACTCAGTGGTGCCTTAGAAGAAAGGCCTGATGATCTGATTCCCTAAAGATTACAGCCAAGAAAACCTATGGAGCCATTCTGCTCTGTAACACATGGAGTCACCACCAGTTAGAATCAACTTGATGGCAATGGGGAACAGCTGTTGCTCTTTTAGCTTATCTGATGGCTTCTATTATTGGTAGTCTATTCCACTGCTGATCAATTAAGGTAATTAGAAAATTCTTCCTTCTATTTAGCCCAACTTTCCTTCTCCTTAACTTTCTCCATCAGTTCCCATTCTGTTTCCTGGCTAAGCATGTAGGTACAATTTAGTATATACCCATTTCCACAATGCTGCCATTTTACAGTACCATTTCTTCAAATAATTAGTTTAACATTTAATCATGTATTTAAACATTTTAAAGTGACTTGAGATCTTTGAGGAGCACTGGTGGTGCAGTGGTTAAGAGCTCAGCTGCTAACCATAAAGATCAGCAGTTCGAATCCACCAGCTGCTCCTTGGAAACCTTATGGGGCAGTTCTCTGTCCTATGGCGTCACTATGAGTCAGAATCGACTCGATGGCAATGGGTTTGGTTTTTGAGATCTGCGAACCAGAGTTTTAGCCCCAAAATTCTAATGCCATTCAGTGGATGCTTTTACCTTTCTGTGGCTATGATTCCTCTACTCCCTAATTTTATAGATGAAACTTATAAAATATTCTATGCATTTCAAAGAAAACCGAAGAAGTCAATGCTGAATAACTGCAAGTGTCCCCCCACCTTCTTATATACTTAGAGGGGTAAATTAAACTTCTCTAACATAATATAGATACTGTATCTCCTTCAATAGGAGTTCCTGGGTGGTGTGGAAGGTTAAAGCTCTTGGCTGCTAAGTGAGAGGTTGGTGGTTCGAGTCCACTCAGAAGTGCCTCATAGAAAAGACCTGGTGATCTACTTCTGAAAAATCAGCTACTGAAAACCCTATGAAGCAGTTTTACTCTGACACACATGGACTGCCACGAGTTGAAATTGACTGGACAACTACTGGTTATCTTCTTCAATAATTGATTGAAAAAACTCAAGAGAGACTTTCTGCCTAGGGATAAGTTAGATCTAGCAACAAGTGGAGATGTATGTTTCTAAAATATTCTTAGAACAAGCTAAGCTATCACATCTGAAGTAGGGGGTTTTTTTTTTTGGTGGTGGTCGTTTTTGTTTCTATTTTTAATTTAAATTGGATTTATGGAAACCAAGAGAACTACTTTAACAAGGAAGCTCTAAATTCTGATAATTACATCCTGGCAGTACTGGGTCATCTAAGATGCTCCTGATGGTTAAGGCAGTGTCTCACATTGTGAAACATTTCTTTCTACCATGCACAGGGTCTTCTGGAGATCGGAGTTAGATGTACGTGTGGCTTGAGTGCAATCAGTCCTAAGGCTGGGGAAGCATATTCCAATCCGACTGACAGAATATGACACAACAATTCTTCAAATCGTCTCTTACTCTAAGATTTGAAAGCCTTAAGTGGGGAAAGGTCCAAGTCTCCGTTCTACTTGTTCCTTTGCAGTAGTGTGCACGTACATTTATATATTACCTTTGGTGACTAACCTCACCATCCCAAACTCAAACTCAAATTCAAGGACATTAATTATCTAAAGTAGGCAATCACTGGTCTTAGTCAACCGGACCGCTTCCAGACAAGAAGTACAAGTTATGTCATGGGTAACTTACCCTGCACCATACAAAACACCAGAGTTTTCCTTCCTTTTACTGTTAATCTTGTTAATATGGTATTTGCTTTTTACTTTCAACCAGTAGGAGCCCTGGTGGCACAGTGGTTAAGAGCTACAGCTGCTAACCAAAAGGCTGGCAGTTTAAATCCATCAGCTGCTCCTTGGAAACCTGATGGGGCAGTTCTGTTCTGTCCTATAGGGTCACTATTAGTCAGAATCAACTCCACAGCAATTACTTTTTTTTTTTTCTGGTTCTCAACCAGTAAACTTCCTTTCTTATATGCCACTCAAAATAAGCCAAGCAGTGCAACCTGAGTACAAAGCTGTTTTATTGTCAATTTAAAAAATCTTCAAGACACTAATTATTATTGACAGTTAATTTTCAATTAATTTATATAAAATTACAGTTTATGACCTACTTCTACAATGATTAATTCAATAAAATGTTCATATTTTCCAAATTGCCTTTTTATTTCCACTCCAGATAAGGAATATTTGCTGGTTAAAAGAACTGACGTTCTATCACACCACCTTTAAGTGTACAAACTTTCAGCATACTCTTGAGTCCACACACACACACACACACACAATGTCCTATATGCCCTTGTTTTGAACTATCTAGCCTGAAGTATGCCTAGTCTTCCTTCTCTCTGTCACTGATCATGCTATGTGTTATTGGTTCATACCTCTGCCTAGTCTTTCACATTGTTGTGTTTCTCGATTTTTGAATTTGAAATTTTTAAATTACTTAAAATTTGTACTTAGAATTCTTCTCTTTATTCCTGAAGTGCATGCATGCATTGGGATATTCAAGAGCTCTCCTGGCTAAATATGACCTCCGTTTCTTTGAGCCCCATCTGAAGGTGCCACCTGAGAGATTAGTAGACATGCAGAAACCCATCAGAATGACAGCCCGTGTTGTTTGGTGTTACTTCCTACACTCCACCTAAAATTCCAGCAGAGCCCTGGCTTTTAGCTGGGCTGGGTGCTCAGGAAACAGTCTTCTGCTGACTTGACTTTCAGATAGAAACGTCTTCACCATCACAATCAGATTTATGTCAAGATTGCATTCAACCATGTCACCTGGTTTATGTTGTTTCTCCCTCTAAATCATTGCCCAAATAATTCCTCAAATTAGGCTTCCCTGGTAACACAGAAGCCAGGGCATGCTCAAAGAGTGTCTTCTTTGCTTTGGATGACCTAATGCCTTCATCCACTGCACATGTTTAATGGGCAAATCTGAGAGATCTGTCTGCTCTAAAGCTATCAAATGGCGTGAGTTTAAATTCCCAACAAACAGAAAGTAGAGACCTTTTCCCATTTCCTTGGGAAATTTTGCTATTTTGCCCGATACTACGTTCTCATTACTCTAGTGCTGTCTACTGTTCTTCCAGTGCTCCAACTTTACATTGTTTTAAGAGGAGGAAACACTCGGGAATGAGTCTTGTCTCTGATATTCATTAATGGTTCTGTGTCTCAGTTTCCATTTGTAACCTGGGGTAATCACAGTACTTATTTCACAGGCTTGTTGAGAAACCTTTATTTCACGGTGATAGTCTATATGATCAAATGAAGATGTTGCATTAAATTTAATAAAAAATTAAACAGTAGACTTAGAAGAAGTTTAACATCTTCCAGCATTTATTTCTCATTCAAGTTGACATTGATAGAAATATGTTGTGGTGGATAGTCATTATTTCTGGAGAGATGTATGGTTAGGTCTTAGTTACTCACAGGACCTGAGATAATAGCTTCGGATTTATAAACACTCAGCTCTGTTTTCTTAGCTTATAATCCATTCACAGTTGTCTTATCTAGTGATTACATATATTTAAAAGCACCATATTATAATCAAATATACCAGGAGACATGAGCTGAGCATGATTTTAATATGCTGGCATAATATTATATTTTTAACTTTGAAAATTACCCTAAGTGATTAAAACTTTTCACATTTACTGAAGAAGGATAGTTTGCTTCAGATTAAAGTCAAAACAATGGAACTGCTTATGGAAAAATGACCTTTCTTGTCCTTTACATATCAAGTAGATTCTCAGGGAGCAAGCCCAGCAGGGACTCGATTTAACTAACTGACTGAATATACAAGACTTGAAGAAACCATTATTTACTTTCATTACTCTAAACCAACCTATTCAGTCACTGAAAGCCCATGAGTCTCCAGGGAGTTACATTCTTGAGGTAACATTTGTTGCACCCAGCTTAGTGACATTAGTTTTTTTTGTCTCAAAGTTTATATTTCTACTTCTAGTGTTTATAGGAAGGTCCGTGTTGTGACGTAGTTTATTAAAATATGATATGATCAGCATTGAAAACCTGCTTTTAAATCTTGCCCCCACATTGCAAATAAATCTGAATATTTTGGCATGTGGTAATATATTTTGGTCTGTCATTTGCTTCTTTCTGGAGGGAGATAGTCTTGCAACATTTCCGGGCTTTTAGTATCCCTATATATTTTTATATATTCTTAAGTATATCCATGCTTAAGATGTGTCAAGTTAGGATCATTTAACTAACTTCTAAAGAATCATCTAGAAATTATGTGTAGCTAATATATATGAAAGAGCAACATAGAAATATAAAGATGAACATAAATAGAGTTAGTCTAAATGCATAATCTCTTACGATTGATTGCCTCCACAACAAGAATACAGAGCAAATAACATGTTGCAACATCATTTGTTCCTATGCTCTTATGCAAAGGAGGTGAATCTAGGCTCTTAAACAAGTATGCAGATAAAATATTCACTGGCACATTTATTCTACAGATTGGTACATGGCAAGTCTGATTCTGGGTAAAGATAAAAAGAAGAACTCTTCTCTCTGCCATTCTTTCTATTTTCATGATGATTTCTTCTTGTCAAGAACTGTGAAGGATCTGAGATTTTATCCTACTTGCAAGCTAAAAGGTTCACCTACCACAGTTTCATGGTTGTTGGCAGAGGGCATAAAATATTCCTAAGTCAGAAATAAAGGACAGTTTATTAATCACAGCAACTGCAGTTGCCTAAATACCATCATTTTTCTCATGCTGGTTCTCCAAAACCCAGTTCCCATAGGATGACACAAAGAGGCAGGTGAAACCTGTATATACATTGGGTTGCATTACAAGAGTGGAATCTAAAGCTTAGGGATACAAAATCTCTTACAATGGGCAGTAAACATGCCTAGCCTTTGCTCCAGAGTTAGATAATACCTCCATCTTCCAAGGATGTAAGCAAACTTGCCTTTTTCTCAGAGGGAGATATTATCTCTATCTTCCAAGGCTCTTCACTAGACAAATTTCCATGAAGTCCAGAAAAAAAGCAATCAGTATCTCTGCTCACAAGACATGCAGAAACCTAAGAGATCCATGAATTGTCTTCCAACAGTTCCATCTTCCCCTTTACAACCACAATACCCCATCAAAACTGATAGTGAAAATAAGTTATTTGTACAACAACAAGAATGATTTTTCTATTATTATCTCACCTCTCCAGGCATGTTTGTATTTTAAAGTAAGTATATCTAATTATAGAATTAGAGACTTTGTTCTGCTGTTACAGAAATTTCAAGCTTTATTAAAGAAGTTGGAAATGTATTTGGAGCCATTAGACATGCCTTTATCATGGTGACTGTGGCAGAAGTAGGGTAATTGTATTCTAGAATCTATGTCTTCCAATCTGTTCTAGGATGTTGTTATTCAGCTTGAGAACACATTTTTTTAGTCCCCTTGCAGTCATATGTAGCCATATTAATACATTTTAGGCAATGGAATGTAAGCAGAAATGATGTGAGCTACTTCCAAACTGAATCCATACAAATTTCCCATGAGGCACTCCTCCATGCTCTTTTCTCTTTCGGTTAACTACAAATGAAGGTGATCATAGGTTGACCTTGGAAGATAAATGGTAAAGATGGCAAAGTCTTTGTGTAGAAGATGACTTTTCATTAACTTGTTTACACAGTTGATTCTGTTATATTAACTTTATTGTATTTAAACTCTTTTGCATTTTTGGATTTACTTGTTATAGCAACTAGCCAACCCTAATTTACACAAGTAGGTTGCACTTGTCCGGAGTAAATTTGGAGTAAAGTAGAATAGTCTCTCAACTGCCCAAAGGGTCTCCATTCTGACCCTCATAGTCTTGGTGGCATCTTTTGTAGAAGTTTTAAAGTATTCTTTTCTCTCCAGTGGCAGTGCATATAGTTGATTAAAATAAAGAATACAAGGAGGAGAGAATAAGTTAAGTGCTTAGTTGCTCAAATACCTCCCATACACTCGAGGATACATAATTTGGGTCAAACTGTGACTGCTGAATTTACAAAATATATCTATTTATAGTAGAGCTCTCATAGTTGAATAAACATTCCCATAGATTTCAGACAGCAATATCTTTATTTGACAACTTGTTAAAAATAAAACATTTGACAAAATTCAAAATAACAGAGTAGATAGCATCTGGGTTTGGGTGGGATAGTATGTCTAATGATAATCATAATTATTTGGCTTGCCAAAGACAAATGTCCATTGCTAAGTAGAATCCTGTCTTATCTCACTGATGTGGGAACACCAGCACCCTGACTAGATACTCATTAACTAGGGAATAAATACATAATTAACTAAGTTTGGTTAAGAGCTCTATATCATGATCTAAAGCAGGGTGGTTAACTTTTTCTATAAAGGGTTGTCTCAGTTATCTACTGCTGCTATAACAAAAATACCATAAGTGGATGGCTTTAACAAAGAGAAATTTATTCTCTCACAGTCTAGGAGGGTAGAAGTCCAAATTCTGGGTGCCAGCTCCATGGGAAGCCCTTCTCTCTCTGTCAGCTCTGGGGAAAGGTCCTTGTCATCAATCTTCTCTGGCTGAGGAGCTTCTCAGCACAGGGACCCTGGGTTCAAAGGATGCACAGTTCTCCTGGCTCTTGCTTCTCAGTGGTGGTATGAGGTCCCTGTGTTTCTCTGCTCACTTCTTTTATATCTCAAAAGAGATTAACTCAAAATACAGTCTAATCTTGTAGATTGAGTCCTGCCTCATTAACATAACTGCCTCTAATCCTGCCTCATTAACATCATTTTAACCCATTGCTAGTGAGTTGATTTCGACTCATAATGGCCCTATAGGACGGAGTAGAACTGCGCATAGAGTTTCCAAGGAGCACCTGGTGGATTCAAACTGCCGACCTTTTGGTTAGCAGCCATAGTTTTTAACCACTATACCACCAGGGTTTCCCATTAACGTCATAGAGGTAGGATTTACAACACTTATATATTTTCAAAAAGTTATTTCATAATCATTGTTTCATTTGTTTCTTTCAACATCTTTCTAAGCTTTATTAAAGCAAACGATTACCAAAATTTCATCAAGGAGGAAAGTGTGATGAATAAAAACTTAACTGCTTGGAGCAAAGAAAAAAGGTTACAAATGAATTTCAATGTCTCTTTGATAAGAAAACCTTAGCGAAGAGTCTCTCTCTCTCTCGTTTTCTCCCCATTTTTGGCTTAAAACAACAAAATTTTATTATTTTACAGGTCTGGAGGCTGGAAGTCTGCAATGAGTCTTACATGGCTAAAATCAAGGTGTCGTCAGGGCTGGCTCTTCCTGAAGGCTGTATCCTTGCCTGAATCTGAATCTGGTCCTTGCCTCTTCTAGCTCTGGTGGCTGCCAGTGTTTCTTGGCTTATGGCCACATCTCTTTAATTGCTGCTTGCATTGTCACATTATCTTTTCCTCTTCTGTAGTAAAATCTCCCTTTGCCTTCTTCTTATAAGGACACTTGTGATTACATTTAGGGCCCATCCAGGTAGTCCAGGGTAATCTCCCCATCTCAAAATCCTTAATTTAATTACATCTTCAAAGTCCCTTTTGCCATGTAAGGCAAATTTACAGATGCCAGAGATTAGAACCTGGACATATTTGGGGACATTATTCAGCCTACCACAACCCTGGGTAAGCATATCTAATGCTTCCATATGAATCAAAATTGGGAAGAACCAACTTCGACCACTGCTCGTAAAGATTTTCTTTGTGTGATCATAATCTTCCTGCCCACCCTTGTTAATTTATTTTGTTTAGAGTTTTTTGGACAACAGTCAAGAGAGTTCTTCAGTCCATGTGAAGATCACCTCTTAACTCATTCACTTCAGTGTCCTTCATGCCAATTCAGTTGATTAGTATTCTTCCTACCTTTTCTATGATGGTCCTGTGATTAACTTAACTACACAGTCTTTTCCCAAGCATCTTTTCTTAACCATAAGAGTTGAGTTCTGGCATTTACTTGAACTAGTTTGTAAAAATTAATAAAGATTTACTTTTCAATTCTAAGTTTCTGCCACCAGCAAGGTGAAGTTATTAGTATTGTAGTCTTTAACTACAAAATTTATATGCATTTTTTAAAGTTATCTCCTCATGACAAACTTTCCCCTTGCTACATGGATATAAGGCTATCTGACACTCATAAGCTGCAACTCATAAAATGATCTAATTGGAAAAAAGTGCTGTCTGCTACTTCCATGAGTAGAGCTAGCAACAGCTCTTTACCTTCCTAAAAATTAAGGCAAGATGTATTTTCAGTGTTGGTTGTAAACATTTAACTTCAGCATTACAGAAATTTCAGGAATAAAAACTCAACTGCAGAAACATGAATGTATTTAAATACAGCTACCTGTAAAAGCTGATTACAGCTTAAACTTAGAATCCTGTATAGAAGACAAGAATGACAGAATGCAAATGGGTGAATTCAAGGTCACTTCAGCTAACAGTGTTGTCACAGAGTATTTGAATCGCTTCTGTTTTTAATCGTATGCAGAGGGTAGCCAGAAGATTACTGTGAGACCTATGCTGTTATAACAATATGTGACATGTCTGAGTATTTTCCAGAGTAATTACAGGGTGATCTTTCAGCAAAAGTGTGCAGTGTTTCTATTTTAAATCCTGAAGTTAATGGAGGAAATTTTTAGAGTAGGTGGTCTTGTTCATAAAGCTATATTTCAACTAAAATTAGCACTAAGTTGGTTGGAGATTTAAAAGACAGAGGAAGCAGACTGTAGACATGAGACCAACTCTTCAGCAAGTTTCTAAAGAATCCAATTTTATGTCACTGAGAGTTTGTGTTTGAATGTTTTCTTTATTCAAGGATAACTAACAATATATATAGTTTAATCTTTGAGGAACCATTAGAAACTGTGTTCTTAAAGGTATACAAATTCATATTTCTTTGCTGGCTTTTCCCTTTATAATTATTAAAGTGTTGTTATATTATATACTATACATACATATTGTATATTCTACCATTCACAAGGAATACCAATTGAGATGTTTCAACAAATGGATGCAATGCTGGAAGTGCATACTATGCCAAGAAATTTGGAAAACAGCTATCTGACCAACCTACTAGAAGAGATCCATATTCGTGTCCATTCCAAAGAGAGGTGATCCAACAGAATGCAGAAATTCTCAAACAATATCATTAATATCACACACAAGTAAAATTTTGCTGAAGGTAATTCAAAAATGGTTGGAGCAGTACATAGACAGGGAACTGCCAGAAATTCAAGCCAGATTCAGAAGAAGATGTGGAACAAGAGGTATCATTGCTGATGTCAGATGGATCTTGGCTGAATGCAGAGAATACCAGAAAGATGTTTACCTGTGTTTTATTGACTATACAAAGGCATTTGATTGTGTGGATCATAACAAATTATGGATAACATTGCAAAGAATGGGAATTCCAGAACACTTAATTGTGCTCATGAGGAACCTGCACCTAGACCAAGAGGTAGTCATTCGAACAGAAAAAGGAAATTCTACACGGTTCAAAGTCAAGAAAGGTGTGTGTCAGGGTTGTATCCTTTCACGATTCTTACTCAATCTGTATGCTGAGCAAATAGTCTGAGAAGCTGGACTATATGAGGAAGAATGCGACATCAGGATCGGAGGAAGATTTAACAACCTGTGTTATGCAGATAACACAAATTTGCTTGCTGAAAGTGAAGAGGACTTGAAGCACTTACTGATGAAGATCAAAGATGACAGCCTTCAGTACATCTCAACATAAAGAAAACAAAAATCCTCACAACTGACCAAGAAGCCACATAATGATAAACGGAGAAGAGACTGAAGTTGTCAAGGATTTCATTTTACTTGGATCTGCAGTCAATACCCATGGAAGCAGCAGTCAAGAAGTCAAACGATGGATTGCATTGAGCAAATCTGCTGCAGAAGACCTCTTTAAAGTGTTGAAAAGCAAAGACGTCACTTTGAGGACTAAGGAGCACCTGACCCAAGCCATGGTGTTTTCACTCACCTCATACGCATGCGAAAGCTGAGCAATGAATATGGAAGACCGAAGAAGAACTGATGCCTTTGAATTATGGTGTTGGCGAAGACTATTAAATATACCATGGACTGCCAGAAGAATGAACAAATCTGTCTTGGAAGAAGTACAGCCAGAATGCTCCTCTGAAGCCAGGATGCAGAGGCTGCATCTCATGTATTTTGGGCATGTTATCCGTGGGGACCAGTTCCTGAAGAGTATCGTGCTTGGTAAAGTAGAGAGTCAGCGAAAAAGAAGAAGACTCTCAAGGAGACAGATTGACACAGCAGCTGCAACAATAGGCTCAAACATAGCAACAATTGTGAGGATGGCGAAGGACCAGGCAGTGTTTCATTCTGTTGTACATAGGGTCGCTATGAGTCGGAACCAATCCAATAGCACCTAGCAACAACAACCACCACCACTCATATACGACTGAAAAAGACATGGAATGAAAATTACAATATTTAGATTTCAACTGTCTTAAGCCATTTTAACTATGAAGTATTTAATATAACTTTTTAATTGTTCATAGACTGTTAAATGTCTGAAATTATTTTTCTATATTTAAGTATGAAATGAAATTCCTTACATACTGTTTGAGTATTTTTTATGATAAGCTGCTGAATACTTAAAGGAAAATTGAATGCATATGGTTTCAATCCATTGCATATAGCTTACAGAGCTGTGTTAAAAAAAAAAAAAAAAAACACTTGTGTATTCTTTAGAAGAATCCCATTGCATGCCTTTTATAAATCTTTACAGAAATCAGGGATAAAAAGCTGCAGATTCCCAGGAACAGAAAAACACTTGACCCTAAAAGGTAAAGTTCCATCTGAGTCTTGAAAACCAGTAAATTTTAGATGTTTTTTGGCAAAACACACAGTGCGCTAAGCTTTCCCAAGTCTGGGCATTCTTTGTAACTCAGGAATTGTCTAAAGTCTGACATTTCAGCTCCTGAAAGAGGAACAGTAACAACAAAAGCAACCTTAACAAGACTGAGTGCATAATATTGTCATTGTGGTTACTCAGCAAAATTGCAAACTTCAAAACCCATCCTGCAGGACAAGACTTCTTCTAGACAGCTGGGGAATAACCTTCGCAGTGGTAGAGGGAGGGAGCTATTGTTCAGAAAAGGTAGTTGTGTGTGTGAATGAGCCCATTATGCGGCTGACAAATGTTGGTAGGATAAACTACATCACAGGGCTAAGCAGGGCTGCCTGTCTTGGAAATACATGTTTCTTTGTTATGTTAGTTCCCCAAGAGATAAATGAGAGCATAAACTTACCCCTTCTTTTTCAGTACAGAAGAAAACACCCAACAACAACATCAACAACAACCAGAAGGATAAAGAGTGGGTGTGTTAGAAATTCCATTTGCATGAAGTATGCTGGGAAAAGCCTGGCAAGTAATCTTTGCTGGTGAAAAACAGATTCAGTGCTTATTGTTTTGCTCCATGAGTGAATCAGCAAAGAAATGTGGGTGCGCACAATTGGGGGAAAGAAAAAACAGAACTAAACAAAATGCATGAATCATCTTTTAAATTGTTAAAGAAAATACATATGAAGTGATTAGTTTACCCCTAAAGTTAAAATGGAATAAAAATAAACAAGCATCCTCCATCCTCCAACAAAATAAAATTAAAAAGAAATATTTATTTAAAACTGAAGATGGTAAAAAAATGCCAACCAATGCATTCTGGCACAGACATCTCAGGATGTATGTGTTTCCCAAAACCTTTAAAAATATTTTAGAGTGATGAACCTTAAGGCTGCTAAAAATGTAGCCAATCCACTCTTTATCTTTCATTAAGTCCTAAAAAGGAATGCAGGGAGCCAGAGTTTGGGAAGTTAGAATTTAAGTGATGATCTAGGGCTTTTCCTCCTCCACAATAGGTCACCGTGAATCAGTTTTTGTGGTGAACCTATTTAAACAGGCAAGCACTTGGTGGTTTGTCTTTTGTTTAATTTGTTACAAGATCACACAAGATATTTTTCAACAGAGTTTCAGAAAGCATCTTGGGAAATCCACAAAAATGGGCTGAATAATCTAACCAGAAACAGTCTGTACAGCATCTAACTGACTCCAAATGGCTTGCTATTCTCTTCTGGGAGAATGTTCTCTGCCTCAGTTAGATGTAGCAGCGGGGAAGCAGGGATTGATTCTGGGTCAAGCGAGAAAGGCAAAGCAGAAATGTAAGCACTGAAAACCTGAAAAACGCTTTAATTTTGTGGAGAAAGAACATATGATTCAACTTCCAACTGAATTTGGTGCTTTAGTTGATTATCAAAGGAGTCAAACTAAAACGGCTGTGCTATTGTGGAAAGGGAGCCCTAGTGGTGCGGTGGTTAAGAGCTTGGCTGCTAACCAAAAGGTTGGCAGTTTGAATCCACCAGCCACTCCTTGGAAACCCTGTGGGGCAGTTTTACTCTATAGAGTGACTATGAGTTGGAATCGACTTGATGGCAATGGGGTGGGGGTTGTGGAAAGGAATCCCTGGGTGGTACAATCATTAACTCACTCAGCTCCTAACCCAATGGCTGAAGGTTTGAGTCCACCCAGAGACTCCTCGGAAGAAAGGCCTGGTGATCTACTTCCAAAAAATTAGCCATTTGAAACTCTAGGGAGTACAGTTCCACTTTGACACACATGGGTTACCATGAGTCAGAGTTGACGGGACGGCCACTTATTTTATTGTAAAAAAGTGACTCTATTATGAATTTATTGTTAAAAATGACTTAACGAAGGAGAACTGCATTCCATCTAATTCCGGGTCATCCATGTCACATACGCTCAGTGTACATGCCAAACTAGTTTTCTTTCTTTTTTTTTTAATTTAACCTCGGGTACGGCACATTTCTCTCTGAATCCACAAAGCTGGTTGAGTTTCTTTTGGCTGGTGACCTAATCCCGAGCATTAGAGTAGGTGCTAATTTGTTTGCTCATATGTGAGCCCAAGGAAAATTTGGTTTTTTGGTTCATAACAGGGTTGAATTTCAAGCTTCTTAACAGTTAAAACTAGTCTTCAGCATAGAAATCTAGGAGGGAAAATGAAGAGGAACACAGAGAGGGGAGGAGCTGTTTGGTGTTTTTACAGCCTCTTTTCATATGGGAATCACATTTCAAGCAGGAAGGTGTTTCCCCTTTTTGAAAAATGCTTGTGAAATGCATGACTCATTATGCTATTGCAAACAGCCAAAAAAGTTTCACAGTCTAGGGCAGGAAAAACCACAGCAAGTCTGATATTTCAGCCTCTTGCTGAGCCAGATTTTCCCATTGTGGTCCCAAAAGGGGGTTGGGGTAGAGGGTCCCCACTTCAGTTCCCAGATATGTCCAATTTCTCCCTGTCTGCAGAAATGGATCCAATATGTGGGAACTCTTTGACACAGCTGCCGTCTGACCATATCCCCAGCTCTCATTCTCGGAGAATTTGGGGTTTTGCTGAGTCTCTCCACATCTTTCTCTTACTTGAGGAATTTGGTGCAGAGCATGAAGTGGGCAAAGAATGGGCAGGAACACTAATGCCTCAGTTATTGAAAGAGGAGGACAGACAGACTTTCTGTAAAAGTGAACCTGAGGTAGGAGATTGCTATGTCTCTAGTTTCCAAAAAAAGGTAAAATGGATCTTTCCTTAACACAGCTAGAGAGGCTACCTTGAGAAACAGATGTTGGTCCAAATGTGGTCCAAGTTTCTACATGAATACGTTGCTACTCCTTTGCTGTTAAGTACATGTGTTTTCCTATTTGCCATTATGTTAACATAGACACAACCACAATCTCTCCCAAGGATGACTGATTGTTACTTCAAAATCAAGAGCAATACAAACAACAACAAATGTCCATAGTAAAGCTTCTTACGTATGTAATCCTATTATCTTTATGGAAAGCTTGATAATGACACTAATTTTAAACCTATGTTTTATTCTATGAGGGAAATGCTATATGGTTGCATGATAACACTGAAAGCAACAGCAGAGATCACCATCACTTGGATTTATGTCCCAACTACAGATGAGGATTTTGTTCTGGGTGAGCTCATCCCAACTGGGGAGTGAAGGTTGAGAGGGAGTCTCCCGTCCCCCAGCCCTGGACTGCGGACATGTGGGTTTCAATAGCAACAGGTTATTAGACCATATTATTAGATTTTTTCTGATACAAGGTATGCATTGAGATTCAAAAGAAACAAATTTTTAAACATAAAAACAAAAAAAAAATTTTTTTTGGAATGTGTGTGTGTGAAGTCAAAACTACAGAACAACGGATACAAGCATTTTGAAAATCTTGTATCTCAGAACCAAGTTACAAAACACCTTGACACTGGCCCAGGATGTGTCACCCCTAAATGCTATTGATTGACCAAAATAGAGTCCCTTTTATAAAAGGCTTCGCCTAGTAATAGCCCACATCTTTCAAGTGTTTTATCTTCTATTCTCACTATTCTTCATGCAAGATGAGGCATTCCATGTTGTGAGTTTCCTCCTATTCAAGTGGACTCTTTAAAAAGTCCCTCTTCCATTTTTTTTTTGATAAAGACTTCTTGATTATATTCCTAGTTATTAAAAAAAAAAAAACCCAAATATTTATGTTTACAGGCATCCTGCACCTTCTCAAAAACTGTAATGAGTGAAGGGGAAGCCAAGATATCTACCTCACTGCTTGTCTGTACGCTGACAATCCTTCTGCATGTATCAGGGCTGTCATATCTCTTCCAACATATACACCAATACTCTTTTTCAAAATGGTTTGCTGCATTTAATTTCCATTAGTTATTGAAAGACAGTATTTTTATTCTTGTATGCCCAGACCCATTACTTCCACGAGTACATTTTTCTGCATAACTAAATGGCTAATCTTTGATGTGGAAAGATGTAAATTGACATCTTTATTTAATATATTTCTCCTCTCCAACCTGAAAGTGTTAAATCATCAGCTAAAAACAGCAGTGTACCTCCAGAGAACACATTATAGTTATTATGAGACTAAGCTGGCATTTTGGTTTTCAAGGCATTCAATAAACTCAGCTAAAATATATTTACAAACCCACAAGCAGAATTGAAAATCCACAACAGCAAATTTTTGCTGGAGACAGAGGGAAAAAGATGGTCTGAATAAGGAAATAGTGTGTGTATTTACTTCACTTATGCTTAGCAGAACAAGAATGCCAAGAAAGGAAGGGTCTGGAAAGTGAGAGAACAGGAGCCATTGTGTTGAAATAGTGTTGGCAGCGAATAGAGACTTTCAGTTTGTGGTAAATTTACACTGTTACTAGGGATGGGAAACAATGAGAGTTTTATGAGACTTGTTTACACACCCAGAAAATACATTTAAGCTTTTAGAAGCAGAGTGACGTGGTGAATGTTTGACATTCACTTACTTACACTCAAAATAGTTCCCTTCTCAATGGATCAGCAAGTTCTGGGAGTCCTTCTATGTTTCAAGGTACCATGATCCACAAATTCATATTTAATTAACTTTGAACGAAATGCTAAAGATGATAGAATCTTTGTGCTAAAAATGAAACCAAAATGGGTCTGGCTGATTTATGTCTAATTCAGAGTTATAATTTAATTAAAAAGACATACAGCATTTTAAAAAACCTCCCTGGCAAAGTCCTTCCCACGTGAAATTTAAATTCAGTGTCTTATGGCTTAGGAATCTTCATGTTCTATTTCTTTGTCACATTGCTTAATATGTTTAGTCACTCCCCTTCCAACAGCTTACTGTTTTAACTGGCTTGTTTCTCATTAATTTACTGAATCTTTAGTGACTCAAAGTCATAAAGCTAAAGTTTGAATACAAACACATCTTTATTTCTTAACAGATAATTTATTTGACAGTTCTTTCATATCAGTTCTCTTCTTTACCAGGGTTTTATTTATGAGAGAAAGATAGCATAGAGTTTAAGTTTAAGGAGCTGAAGCAAAGTTACAAATGAAAAGGTAATTAAAATGATTTTTTTCTTTTAATTTTTACTGCATTAGAGGTTAAAATTGAGATATTAATATGAACACGAACTTTTCAAAACTTTAATAATACACCTGGAAAATGCAGATAAAGGTTTTCATCAAAACCTTGTTATGCCATTTTTACAAGGAAAAAAAAAATCCTGTAAATAAAAGCTGCTATCTTCTTCCACTCTAATAAAACATTTAATTTAAATTAAATTCTAATATAATTTCAAAGTCAGTTTAATGAATCATTTTCAAATAATTTGAAAATTTTGCCTGTGCTTTTTATATGTTCACACTTTCATCTGCCAGGAAGCCCAAATACTTCCTTTTTATTGAAATATAGTTTGTTGTTATTGTTAGTTGCTGTCAAGTAGACTCCAACTCATGACGACTCGTGTACAAACAGAAGGAAACATTGCCCGGTCTTGCATCATCTTCACGGTCGTCGGTATGCTTGAGTCTATTGTTGTGGCCACTGTGTCTTTTGACTGCCTTCCAACCTAGCGGTCTAATTTTCCAGCACTATATTGGACACTATTCTGTTGTGATCCATAGGGTTTTCACTGGCTAACTTTCCGAAGTACATCACTAAGCCTTTCTTTCTTGTCTGTCTTAGTCTGGAAACTCAGCTAAAACCTGTCCACCATGGGTGACCCTGTTAGTATTTGAAAAACTGGTGGCATAGCTTCCAGCATCACAACAATACATAAGCCACCACAGAATGACAAGCTGAGATGAGTGGTGGAAAGTATAATTTACATAAAAATAAAATACTGTATAACTACTACCTATGTAGCCATCAAGGAGCCCTGGTGGTGCAGTGGTTAAGCGCTCAGGTGCTAAGTGAAAACTTAGTGATTTGAACCCACCAGCCACTCCACCAGGGATGGATTAACTAGTAAACAAGGTACACATGGGTTTAGAGTAGGCAAGGTATGCACCATCTTAACTGTGTTTACTTACTCATCTGTAGTGCACAATTTCACATGGGTTTCACCACGTTTTTGATGTGGTGAAGAATAGGTGAAAAAGTGCACTACAGGTTAGTAAGTAAGAACCATGCGTACCTTGCTTATTGGGTAATCCATCCCTGTGCTCCCAGGGAGAAAGATGTGACAGTCTGCTTCTGTAAAGATTACAGTCTTGGGAAAACTCTGTGCGGCAGTTCTAGTCTGTCCTACAGGGTCACTATGCGTAGGAATTCACTCGAAGGCAATGAGTTCTGTATATAGCTATCACTCAAAACAATATATAGGATATTTCTGCTACCCCAGAAAGTTCCCTCGCGGCCCTTACCAGTCAACTCCCTCCAGCAATCACTTCCAGCATTGTTTGTTCTGGCTTTCTTTTGCTCATGCTTCTCAATGTTTCGGAGAGCCATCCATGTTGTTGCATGCATTAGTAGTTGGTCGTTTTTTACTGCTGTGTTGAAGGCATGTGGTAGAAACTTTGATTGTGGGTAGAGACTCACTCTGTGGCTGGGGTTCCTTGGAATTCTAGTCCCTCATGACAGCCCGCACATGGCCACCAAAAATCTGTGAAAAAATTCAGCTGGTTTCTCCTTCTTCGTATCTCTGGTTAATTCTTCTTCATTCCCCCATTCTGCCAAGGCTGAAAGCAGCCTGTGTCTCTTGTCTTTTGGGGAAAGCTTTGGCACTTGCTGGAATTTAGTTCATTTAGGTTTTTCTGTGTTCTCAGTTTCCTAATTGGTTTTTAAAACCTATAATTTTGTAGTTTCTCTGGCTATTTCTCATTGTTAGAGTGAGTATGACTGTTGCTTATAACTTTTTATATCCTAACCAGAATTGAATGTTGCCAAATTCTTTTAATATATAAATTTTATATAGCTCCTTTAAAAAAAAAAAAAAAAGACTATTATTTTTCTCCCAGGTTACTAACAGTACACAGTTAGAATAATTGCTCATGTAGTACAGATAAGGCTGAGAGGACTGGGGGCTTCTTGGAGTCTAGCTCTCCTCTAAAGAGCTCACCCTCAATTCAGCCAAAAAAAAAAAAAAAAAAAAAACACTTTTTTTCCCACAAAAAGCTAGCTTTTCTTCTCCAGAACATGAGTTTCTCCACCTTCATTTGAGTTACCCTTTGAAGCAAATAGTTTATACTACCCTGGAACTGATAAACTCTTTCTGTAGAATCAGGGAGATTTAGAGATAAGTGGAGATGATCTGATTTAAACGAAAGTTCATTTTATAGGTAAGAAAAGTAAGGCCCAGCAATTTTAATCTAGAAAAAGTGTAGTATAGCTATTTTAAGTCAGAGTGAAATGTTTTCAGCACTTTCAAGGACCTTGCTGTTGTTGTTAGGTGCTGTTGAGTAGATTCCGATTCATAGTGACCTCATATGACAAGGTAGAACTGCCCCACAGGGTGTTCTAGGCTGTTATCTTTATAGGAGCAGATTGCCTGTAGAGCTGCTGGGTGGGTTCAAACAGCCAACCTTTCAGTTAGCTCCTGAGTACTTAGCTGTTCCATGACCAGAGTGCCTTCTCTAGGACCTTAGAAATAATCAAATATAGTCCTTTTTTTCAGATAAGGAAACTACCTGCCAGTATATGTAATACCAGCCTTTATTCACCAACCACAAAATAGACATAATGTAAAAAAAGTAAAAATTACTGCACCTTCCCTGTTTTGTGGAGTCCCTGGGTGATGCAAACAGTTAATATGTTTGGCTGTTAACCAAAAGGTTAGAGATTCGAGCTCACCCAGAAGTGCCTCAGAAGAAAGGCCTGACAGTCTACTTCCAAAAAATCAGCCATTGAAAACCTTAAGGAGCATTGTTGTGCTGTGACACAATTATTTTTCTGTTTCATACAAATTTTGTTTAATAAACATGTATTACTTTTATTGAAAGAGGCTGGGTGGGGCAAGTGGTTTATGTTTGGCTGCTAATCCAAAGGCTGGATGTTTGAACCTAGTCAGTGGCTCCATGGAAGAAAGGCCTGGTGATCTGCTTCCATGAAGATGCCAGTGGAGCAGTTCTACTCTGTAACACATGGAGTCACAGTGAGTTGGAGACAGACTCGCTGGCAGCTAACAGTAACACAACTTTTATATGAAATAAAATGAACATAGAAAAATAAATCGATTATAGTTTTAAGTCATATTTTTAGAAGATAAAAAATTTAAGTTCTTGATATACTTAGATTCTAAATATTTAGGTATTTATTATTTAGGTAAACATTAAAATGTTATTAGGGGTGTAAATATTCCTGCAGGTGCTTATATATATACCTATATATTAACGAGAGACCTCTTCACTTCTAGATATCTTAGTCTATCAAATTGAAAATTCCTCCCATTAAGAATTTAAAATCAACTTATAAGAAAAAACAGGATAATTCTGGTTTAGCACTGGGGGCCATTGGAATAGTCTTGCCCTTGATATGCAGTTTCTCAAAACTATGACTTTAAATTCTTCCTCTTGAGCTGTATTTTTTTACTGTACTTTAGATGAAGGTTTACATAGCAAATTAGCTTCTCATTAAACAATACACATACTGATTTGTTGCATTGGTTGTCAACCCCACAACATGTCAGCTCTCTCTCCTTCTCGACCTTTGGTTCCCTGTTACCGGCTTTTCTTTCCCCTCCTGCTTTCTCGTCCTTGCCCCTGGGCTGGTGTGTCCATTTAGTCTCATTTTGTTTTATGGGCCTGTCTAATCTTTGGCTGAAGGGTGAACCTCAGGACTGACTTCAGTACTGAGTTAAAAGGATGTCCAGGGGCCATACTCTCAGGGTTTGAATTTTTTTCTTTTTTTATGTTTCATTTCTGACCTAAGAGGATTTTTAGTTTCTCTTATAGAAGTTTTTTCTTTGCCCCTCCACTCTCAGCTGTGCAGAAAGAAAACATATTCTTAGAATTATGAGAAGTCAAGGCAGCAACAGTCCAAAAGGTCGTTGCTTTGCCACTCTAGCACTCACCCTCTAGAATTTTGATCTTTCTGGTTCAATTATCCCACGTAATCTGCTACACTGTCAACTAATCATCACGTTTGGAATGTTCTTCCTAATCCTTGTTGTTGTTGTTAGTTGCCATCAAATGAACTCCGACTCAAGGAGGCCTTGTGTATAATAGAACAAAACGTTGCCCAGTCCTGTGCCAACTTCATGATTGTTGGTATGTTTGAGTACCTAATCCTATGCAATCCAAATTCATTTCACTTGTGTCTGATTATACAGGCCTGGGACTAGGAACATAAAATTTAAACAGATTTCAAACAGCTCAGTAATCAAGATAAGTGATATTTTAATGTCATTAAAAAAAATCAAAATTAAAGCAAAAATATTCATGATGAGCAAAAAAAAAAAAAAAATCAAAATTTTAACTAAAGACGAGATTATTAGTTTATTCTATTTATTCTTCCAAATTCTCTAACTTTGATAAACGTCATTATCTAAGATATACTATTTAATTTGTTATTTCTATATTAGGTGTCAATTTTAATCTTACATTATTAACTTTGTTCTTTTATTGCCACTGTTTGATTTGTGTGTGTATGTGGAGGGAGGGGTTGTCTCCTTATTACTTTGTTTTTCTTTTTCTACTAGTTGTGTGGCCTTCAGCAAGCCACTTAGTCTCTCTATTCCTCAGTTTCTCCATCTGTAAAATGAGAATACCTACTGCATAAAGTTATTGGGATGGTTAATTGAATTAATATACATTAACTTAGAAAAATGCCTCACAAAAGTTATCATTGCATGTGTTGAAATTTTTATTATTGTTGTTGTTTTGCTCCTGCTGCTGTTGGTTATACTGTTACTTAAAGTAAAATTTCTTTGTGTATTACCCATGCTATCTGGGAGGAGAAATAAAAGGCCCTGGAATGATAGGCATCATATACGATTGCCATATTTCTCATTAGCATTCTCTCTCCTCCCAAACTTAGAATCTTTTAACTTTCAACTGCTGTGATAGCTGCAACATAAGCTGGCTGTTGCCTACCTTGTTTCAGCATAGTTTAAAATGCTATGGGTAAGAAGGCAGAGTAAAATAGTTGCCTCTAACCTGAGAATACTACTCCCTCCAAACTCACCAGGCCCTCTGAACTCTAGCAGGTTTAGAGAATCATCACAATTCTGCAAATGGAAGGATTCTAGAAAGTCCACTTCCTAAGGCAGCATCAGGAAGGGCACTGACATAAAATCCTACCATTCCTTTCAGGCGAAGCATTAAATTCTCCACTCAGTTCTCTTTTAAAGTGCTTGTAATACTAAGAATTGTACTATTTCAACCTTCCTTAAAAATAATTTAGCAGGTAGCTTGGAGATGGGGGAGGAGTTGGTGGGGGGATACCTAGGAGTTCAAGACAATAATTATCCAGTAATTGAACTAGTATCTACTAAATGTCCATTAAGTCTCTGGCACTGTATTGAGATCTGAAGATACAAAATAATTAGTGATGTGGCTCGTCACTGCAACTCAGAGTTTAGTAAAGTTAAGAGAAATGAAAGAAATAATACAGTGGTGGGCTTTGCTTCTATGTGTTTGTTTGGGCAGTGATCATGGAGCCTCTCATAGTGGAAAGGATGGGTGAGCTGGTTTTAAAGAATGAGTAGGAGTTTGCTGGGTAAAAAGAAGGTGGCATAGGGGACAGAAGAAGTAGCAGTAGAAGAAGCGGAGATGAATGGTGTGGGACATTCTGGAACTGCAGATAGAATGTGTGTAGGTGTATACTAAGAGTTATACTAGGAATTACTGACAATGTGATCATCAGATTGACCACAGGCCTCAAGTAATTGTCACTACAGAAAAAACTGGTGAATAATTCAATACATTAGGGTTTCCAAAACATTACATAAATAATACAATAGCATTTTTTTCTTCTTTTTCATCTTCTTCTTTGTACATTGTTGTCATATTTCTCATTAGCATCCATTAGCATTTCTTCTTCCTCTTCCTCTTCTTCTTTTGTCGCCTCCTTTTTTTTTTTTTACAAAGTTCTCTCTTTTTGTTTTCTCTTCTGACTTTCTCCTTCACCCTCTTTCTTCTCATAGGAACTGAAGGATAACTCAGAATCAGACCCTTGCTCTTCCCTGATATGCTAGGTTATAAATATTTTAAAGGTCAGACTTTTTAAAGGTTGGATATTCACCGTAATGCCCACTGCACTTAGGATAATGTCTCACATAGAGTAAACGCTGATTTCTTTCATTTGTGTAACAGATACTTATTGCTCACCTATTATGAGGCAGACTGTGTCCTAGTTCCTTGGAATACATCATTAAGCAGAGGAGTCAAAAATTCCTATCTTCTGTCAGGTGGACACAGATGATAAACGATATAATATATAAGTAAGTTATATAATATATGGCATTCGAGAAATCTATTTAAATTTAACAATAATATTTGACAAGATCTTTTTTTAAAAGCTTAGTATAGAAAGGAGGTAAAGGCTTAATCAGAGATTTTGTGACTGGGCCTGAAAATGTTTACTAACAATTAAAGTTAACAGGTAGACTTGGTGGTCAACATGGCGGATTAGTTAGACGCTTCCTATATCCCTCTTACAACAAAGATCTGGAAAAACAAGTGATTTGATTCTATGTGAACACCTGGGAGCCCTGAACAAGGCAAGGTTAAGAAATCCATCTAAGTCATACTGGAGAGGAAGACCATTTGGAAGAGGTGAGGAGCACTAGAGCCGTGGTGGCAACACAGCAGAGACACAGCCACGCCGGGCCGTGGTGAAGCAGGCAAATAGCTATGCTGTGTGCACGCTTGAGAAGCAGTTTCCACATCGAGAGAGACCCGGCAGCAGAGATTCTACTTGGACACTCCGAACTAGTGAAGAGCAGCTCCCGAGAGGCTAGGATAAGTACATGCGTGCACCCTTTCGTGGCAAGTTAAAAAAAAAAAAGCCCATTTGGGAAAAACCTCTCTCCCCTTTACCTCCTACCTCCGCACTCTGCACCGGATTTGGGAAAAACCTCTCTCCCTTTTACCTCCTACCTCCTCGCTCTCCACCGGATTTGGGAAAAACCTCTCTTACTTTTACCGCCTCCCTCCGTGCTCTGCACCTGGAGTCCACTGGGCTGGAAATAGATCCCAAAAGGCTCCCTAACCCATTCTCCTGGCCTTGGAGAGGGAACAAATAAGCTGCTGGCTCCCCTAGGCCAGGAACACAGGGTCAGCACAACTCCTTTGCTGGCCATAGAAATCAGGGGTCTGAAGACTCTGAGTGCCATACACCCCTGTATAGACTTGTGGGGACCCATCTCAACAGCGTTAGCCCCCATTACCACAGTACCACAGGGCAAACATCTGAATTTTAACTTCAACTGCTTCAGCTGCGAACAGGCAGATTTGTGATCCTCAAAACAGCCCTGACCCTCAAGCAGACACTTCTATCGATCTGCAGCAGGGTGTTTAGGACTGGTGATAGTTCCTAAAGTGCCTAGTCACCTGCTTCAGGAGTTCAAGAAAAAGTGGTGCCCTTGAGTCTTTCCAGCCAACATTGTGGGGCACCCTTAGCCCAGCTGCAAAACTCACCTACCTATTCACCCTAGAGAATAGGGACACGCTTTTCTTCCAAACTCTCGGGGGCAGCCGTTGGCCCCCTGCCTGGCTCAGCACGTGATCCCCTACCACAGCCAGAGTCCAGTGCCTGCACCAATCACCCATGCCTCTCTAGGACTGGGGGTGAGAGCCTGCATCAACACTTGGTGATCGACTGCCTGCACCCCCGAGCTGATCCCCTATAGGAAATTTTAACGAACTCCGGTGTGCACATACTTAGTTACAGAACCAAATACCTAGTGACAGGACATTAGAGATCAAAAGGTGTCAAAAATCAAACTAGTGCACATGAGCAGCCTATTTGGGCATATCAAAACAAAACAAAATAAGAAGCTAGGTCTCACAAATGAAACACAAAATAAAATTATAATAATAAATTATTGATGGCTCGGAGACAACAGTCAATACCAAGTCACATAAAGAGGCAGTCCATGATGGCTTCAGCAAGCTCCCAAAATATAGAATAAATTCTCTGGAGGAAGAGAACTTCTTGGAATTACCAGAGACAGAATACAAAAGATTAAGATACAGAATTTTTCTAGAAATAAGACAGGAAATTCGACAAGCACAGAAACAGCCAGGCAGCATACAGACACAGTAGTAGTGGAACTTAAAAAAGTTATTCAAGAACATAATGCCAAATTTAATAGGCTGCAAGAATCCATAGAGAGACAGCAATCAGAAATCCAGAAGATTAACAATAAAATTTCGGAATTAGACAACTCAATAGAAAGTCATAGGAGCAGAACTGAGGCAGTAGAAGTTAGAATTAGTGACAAGTGACATTGAAGGTAAAGCTCTTGGTGCCAACTTATTTGAGGAAAAATCTGATAAGAGAATTAAAAAGAATGAAGAAAATCTAAGGGTCATATGGGACTCTATCAAGAGAAATAACCTATGAGTGACTGGCGTACCAGAACGGGGCTGGGGGAGTGGGAAGGGACAGAAAACACAGAGAAAACTGTTGAAGATTTGTTGATAGAAAACTTCCCTGATATCATGAAAGATTAGAAGATATCTATCCAAGATGCTCATCGAACCCCACATAAGGTAGATCCCAAAAGAAAGTCACCAAGACATATTATAATAAAATTTACCAAAACCAAAGATAAAAAGAGAATTTTAAGAGCAGCTAGGGATAAAAGAGAAGTCATCTACAAAGGAGAGTAAATGAGAATAAGCTCAGACTACTCAACAGAAACCATGCAGGCTAGAAGGCAATAGGATGACATATTTAAAGCCTTGAAGGAAAATAACTGTCAGCCAAGAGTTACATATCCAGCAACACTGTCTCTCAAATATGGTGGTGAAATTAGGGCACTTTCACATAAACAGAAGCTCAGGGAATTTGCAAAAACCAAACCAAAATTACAAGAAATACTAAAGGGAGTCCTACAGTTAGATAATCAATAACACCAGCTAACAACGCAAGACTAGAACACAGGATAGAGCAACTAGATATTGACTCAGATATGGAAATTGAAATTACATCAAAGCTAAAACACTGAAAATAGGGAAACAGATATCAATATGTATAAAAAAAAGACGATAATATTAAAACAAAAAATGGAGACATTGAGTTTCATATGGAGGGGAAGTTAAGGCGATATAAAGTAATAAAAGACTGGTATAAACTTAGACAATTCGGGGTAAATATTAAGGTAATCACAAAGGAATCTAACAATCCTACAAATCAAAATAAAAAAGTAGAAAAACATAAAGACCCAGCAAACACAAAATCTACAACAAAGAAAAAGATGGAAAAAAAAATACATAAAGAAAAACGACTCAGCACAGAACATTGAGGAGAACTATCTGTGAACAACACACAAAAAGAGATATCAGGATGACAGCACTAAACTCATACCTATCAATAATTACACTGAATGTAAACGGACTTCATGCATGAATAAAGAGACGGAGAGTGGCAGATTGGATAAAAAAGCATGATCCATCTATATGCTGCCTACAAGAGACGCATCTTAGACTTAAGCACAAAAACAGGCTAAAACTCAAAAGATGGAAAAAAATATATCAAGCAAACAACACTCAAAAAAGAGCAGAAGTGGCAATATTGATCTCTGACAAAATAGACTTTAAAGTAAAATCCACCACAAAAGATAAGGAAGGGCACTATATAATGCTTAAAGAGTCAATACACCAGGAGGACATAACTATAATAGATATTTACACACCCAACAACAGGGCTCCAAAATACATAAAATAAACTCTAACAGCTCTGAAGAGAGAGATAGACAGCTCCATAATAGTAGTAGGAGACTTCAACACGCCACTTTCGGTGAAGGACAGAACATACAGAAAGAAGCTCAACAAAGACTCAGAAGAGCTAAATGCTACAATCAACCAACTTGATCTCATAGACATATACCGAGCTCTGCACCCAACAGCAGCAAAGTATACTTTCTTTTCCAACGCACATGGAACATTCTCCAGAATAGACCACATATTAGGCCATAAAGCAAGCCTTAACAAAATCCAAAACATCGAAATACTACAAAGCATCTTTTCTGACCATAAAGCCATAAAAGTGGAAATCAACAACAGAAAAAGCAAGGGAAAAAAATCAAACATATGGAAACTGAACAACACCTTGCTCAAAAACTACTGGGTTATAGAATAAATTAAGGATGGAATAAAGAAATTCGTAGAATCAAACAAGAATGAAAACACATCCTACCAGAACCTTTGGGACACAGCAAAAGCAGTGCTCAGAGGTCAGTTTATAGCAATAAATGCACACATCCCAAAACAAGAAAGGCTCATAATCAAAGCACTAACCCTACAACTGGAACAAGTAGAAAGAGAGCAGCAAAAGAAGCCTACAAGTGCCAGAAGGAAGGAAATAATAAGAATTAGAACAGAATTAAATGAAATAGAGAACAGAAAAACAATTGAAAGAGTTAACTAGTCCAAAAGCTTGTTCTTTGAAAAGATCAACAAAATTGATAAACCTTTGGCCAAACTGACAAAAGAAAAACTGGAGAGGAAGCAGATAACCATTAAAAGAAATGAGACTGGTGATATCACAACAGACCCAACTGAAATTAAAAGAATCATAACAGAATACTATGAAAAATTGTACTCTGACAAATTTGAAAACCTAGAGAAAATGGACAAATTTCTAGAAACTCACTACCTACCTAAATTAACACAAACAGAGGTAGAACAACTAAATAAACCCATAACAAACGAAGAGATTGAAAAGGTTATTAAAAAACTGCCAACAAAAATAAACCCTGGCCCAGACGGCTTCACTGGAGAATTTTAGCAAACTTTCAGAGAAGAGATAACACCACTTCTACTAAAGGCATTTCAGAGCATAGAAACGGATGGAATACTCCCAAACTCATTCTATGAAGCCAGCATAACCCTGATACCGAAACCAGGTAAAGACACCACAAAAATAGAAAATTACAGACTGATAACCCTCATGAACATTGATGAAAAAATTCTCAACAAAATTTTAACCAATACAATTCAGCAGCATACCAAAAAAATAATTCACCACGACCAAAGTGGGATTTATACCAGGTATGCAGGGATGGTTCAACATTAGAAAAACAATCAATGTAATCCATCACATAAATAAAACAAAGGACAAGAACCACATGATCTTACCAATCAATGCAGAAAAGGCATTCGACAAAGTCCAACACCCATTCATGATAAAAACTCTCAACAAAATAGGAATAGAGGGGAAATTCCTCAGTATAATTAAGGGCATTTATACAAAACCAATAGCCAACATCATCCTGAATGGAGAGACTTTGAAAGTATTCCTCCTGAGAACAGAAACCAGACAAGGATGCCCTTTATCACCACTATTATTTAACATTGTGCTCGAGGTCCTAGCCAGAGCAGTTAGGTTAGAAAA
Source organism: Dugong dugon (assembly GCA_030035585.1). Taxonomy (NCBI): domain Eukaryota; kingdom Metazoa; phylum Chordata; class Mammalia; order Sirenia; family Dugongidae; genus Dugong; species Dugong dugon. The sequence goes on from CM057465.1 coordinate 95,534,696, forward strand.
AGAAATAAAGGGCATCCAAATAGGTAGGGAAGAAGTCAAAGTATCTCTATTCGCAGATGATGTGATCTCATACACAGAAAACCCCAAGGAATCCACAAGAAAACTACTGGAACTAATAGAAGATTTCAGCAAACTTTCAGGATATAAGATAAATACACAAAAATCAACTGGATTCCTTTACACCAACAAAGAGAACCTCGAAGAGGAAATCACCAAATCAGTACCATTTACAATAGCCCCCCAAAAGATAAAATACTTAGGAATAAATCTAACCAGAGATGTAAAAGATCTTTACAGAGAAAACTACAAGACACTAGTGCAAGAAATTACAAGAGACCTGCATAAGTGGAAAAATATACCTTGCTCATGGATAGGTAGACTCAACATTGTGAAAATGTCAGTTCTACCCAAAGCAATCTACAGATACAATGCAGTCCCGTTCCAAATTCCAGCAGCATTTTTTAATGAGATGGAGAAACAAATCTCCAACTTCATATGGAAAGGGAAGAGGCCCCGGATAAATAAAGCACTACTCAAGAAGAAGAACAAAGTGGGAGGCCTTACACTACCTGATTTGAGGACCTATTATACTGCCACGCTAGTCAAGACAGCCTGGTACTGGTACAATAACGGATACATAGACCAATGGAACAGAGTTGAGAATCCAGATATGAGCTCATCCACCTATGAGCAGCTAATATTTGACAAAGGCCCAAAGTCCATTAAATGGGGAACAGACAGTCTCTTCAACAAATGGTGCTGGCATAATTGGATATCTATATGCAAAAAAATGAAACAAGACCCATATCTCACACCATGTACAAAAACTAACTCAAAATGGATCAAAAACTTAAATATAAAATCGAAAATGATAAAGATCATGGAAGAAAAAATAGGGACAATGCTAGGAGCCCGAATACATGGCATCAACACAATACAAACCATAAGTAACAATGCACAAGCACCAGAAGAGGGACTAGATAAATGGGAGCCCCTAAAAATCAAACACTTATGCTCATCCAAAGACTTCACCAAAAGAGTGAAAAGATAACCTACAGACTGGGAAAAAATTTTTGGCTACAACAAATCCGATCAGCGCTTAATCTCTAAAATCTACAAGATACTCCAAAACCTCAACAGCAAAAATACAAATAACCCAATTAAAAAAAGGGCAAAGGATATGAACAGGCACTTCACCAAAGAAGATATTCAGGCAGCTAACAGACACATGAAGAAATGCTCACAATCATTAGCCATCAGAGAAATGCAGATTAAAACTGCAATGAGATATCATCTCATCCCAACAAGGCTAGCATTAATCCATAAAACACAAAATAACAAATGCTGGAGAGGTTGTGGAGAGACAGGAACACTTAGACACTGTTGGTGGGAATGTAAAATGATACAACCACTTTGGAAATCGATTTGGCACTTCCTTAAAAAGCTAGAAATAGAAGTACCATATGATACAGCTATCCCGCTCCTTGGAATATATCCTAGAGAAACAAGAGCCGTCACACGAATAGATATATGCACACCCATGTTCATCGCAGCACTGTTCACAATAGCCAAAGGATGGAAGCAACCTAAGTGCCCATCGATGGACAAATGGATAAACAAACTATGGTATAGCCACACAGTGGAATATTAAGCAACGATAAAGAACAATGATGAAGCTGTGAAACATCGCATAACTTGGTGGAAGCTAGAACTTATTATGCTGAGTGAATTTAGTCAGGCACAGAAGGACAAATACTGTATAAGACCACTATTATAAGAACTCAAGAAAAGGTTTAAACACAGAAGAAAACATTCTTTGATGGTTACTGGGGTGGAGAGGGAGGGTGAGGGTTATTCATTAACTAGATAGTAGATAAGAATGATCTTAGGTGAAGGGAAGGTTAGCACACACTACAGGGGAAGCCAGCACAACTGGACTAAACCAAAGATAAGAAGTTTCCTCAATACAATCAAATACTTCAAGAGACAGAGTAGCAAGGATGCAAGGTCTGGGGACCATGCTTTCAGGGGACATCTATGTCAATTGGTGTAACAAAGCTTATTAAGAAAATGTTTTGCATCCTACTTTGGTGAGTGTCGTCAGGGGTCTTAAAAGCTTGCAAGCGTCCATCTAAGATGCATCAATTTGTCCCAGCCACTTGGAGTAAAGGAGAACGAAGAACACCAAAGACACAAGGGAAGTATTGGCCCAAGAGACAGAATGGGCCACATAAACCAGGGACTTCATCAGCCTGAGACCAGAAGAACTAGATGGTGCCAATGAACGTCCTGGCAGGGAACACAACAGAGGGTCCCTGATGGAGCAGTGGAATGATGGGATGCAGAACTCAAATACTAGTAAGACCAGACTTAATGGTCTGACTAAGGCTGGAGGCACCCCGGAAAGCATGGCCCCTGGTCTCTCCATCACCCCAGAACTAAAACAATTTCCGAGGCCAACTCTTCAGACAAGGATTGGACTTGACTTTGCGACATAAAACTATACTCATGAAGAATGTGCCTCTTAGACAAGTAGATATAAGAGACCAAAGGGGCGGCTTCTGTCCAGAGGTGAGAGAGAGTTAGGAGCTGGTTGAGTGTTCATGGGGAATCAGAGGCGGAGGGGAGGAGTGTGCTGTCGCAGAATGGGGTGAGCGGTTAGGGTCTTATAACAATGTATGTTAAAAAGAAAAAATTCTGTACGGGAGACTAACTTGAAATGTAAACTTCATTTAATTACATCAATTAAAAAAAAAGTACAAGAAAAAAAATAAATAAATAAATAAAGTTAACAGGTAGTTATGATGTGTACTTGCTTGCCTTGAAATATATTACTTAGAATCAAACAATTTTCCAAGTCTAAATAGGTATTTTTCCAACAGGTTTTACATACGTAGGAGGTTTAAGGATTTGATGAACGTCATAATTGAAAATTTGGGAACTAGTTGGGATTTAGAAGCTAGAGAATATAGAGAAGAAACTAATTGTCATGGATTGAATTATGTCCCCCCAAAAATGTGTATCAATTTGGCCAGGCCATGATTCCTGGTATTGCGTGGTTTTCCTATATGTTGTAAATCCTGCCTCTGTGATTTCATGAGAGAGGATGAGTGGCAGTTGTGTTAGTAAGGCACGACTCAGTCTATAAGACTGGGTTGTATCCTGAGGCAATGTCTTGAGATATGAAAGACAAAAGTGATCAGTGAGAGAGGGGGACATCATACTATCAGGAAAGTAGTGCCGGGGGCAGAGCTCGTCCTTTGGACCGGGGTCCCTGCACAGAGAAGCTCCTACTCCCGGGGAACACTGAAGAGACGGCCAACAGGGAGGAATAAACTTCCCCTGGAGCTGACGCCCTGAAATTGGACTTTTAGCCTACTTTGATTGTGAGGAAATAAACTTGTCTTTGTTAAAACCATCCACTTGTGGAATTTCTGTTATAGCAGCACTAGGTGACTAAGACACTAATTAACTCCCAGTCTCAGAAGTAGTCTTTTAGTATCAACATGCTGTCACAATCCATTTATAGATATGGCTTTCATAAATTCTAGTCATCCTTGACTACTTCTGCCTCCACGGAAATGGGGAAGCAAGGATAAACTACTAATTCATGTTTTATCACAAACTTTCAGATTAGCTAGTTGTTTCAGCCAAATATTTGTTTTCTCACCACACCTTCACGAAACATCTGACAAATGTTTTGGGATTAAATGATATTTTAAACGTTTCATTCATTCATTAAGCACCTATAGTGTGCCAGGCATTGTTAGAGGTGATGGAGATACATTGGTAAATAAAACAACAAAAATCAATGCCCTCATGAGCTTACATTCTAGAAATTCGCATAAAATCAGTTACAGCTGCAGGTTCCTGGTAAGTTAAATACAAGTTAAATAATATCTTTGCTTCATTGGCTAACACTCTGCCAGTTTACTTTATTGAGAATTCATTTGTGTTGTTATTTTCCTTCTGTCTCATTTAATTCCTACCATCATCCATTCTCCATGATCACTGTCCTAACCCTTGTCCTTAAGGACAGTATTACTCAGCTCCCTTGCTGGGTGGCTTTCTGTTGGATTTGCCCAATAAAAGTCACTGGCTGGAGATACTGAGGGTTGGAGAAAAGAGAGGAAGGAGTATTTCTTCCCTGCCCTCTCAGTGCTTCAAGGCCCATCCACAGGATTAGCCCCTCCTCCATGTTCTAGTTTCCACCAAGCTCTGGAAACACTGTTTCCTTTCCTTGCTCCTTCAGGCCTTCCCGCTACTGCTAGTCTCTAGGTGTCTTAACAAGCCTTTTGGTACTCTTAACCCTGCCCTGTAAAAATCCCATTGTCATCGAGTCAATTCTGACTCATAAGACAGAGTAGAACTGTCCCATAGGGTTCCCAAAGAGCGGCTGGTGGACTCAAACTGCCGACCTTTTGGTTAGCAGCCGAGCTCTTAACCACTGCGCTACCAGGGCTCCTAACCCTGCCCAAATGTCTGTAAATAATATTTTCATTAATGTCTCCCAGTTGAATTATCTAAATAAAATTCGGCATTGTTTACAATAGCAAAACGATGGAAACAACCTAGATGCCCATCAACAGATGAATGGATAAACCAACTATGGTACATACACACAATGGAGTACTATGCAACAAGAAAGAACAACAATGAATCTGTGAAGCATCTCATAACATGGATGAAACTGGAGGACATTATGCAGAGTGAAATAAGTCAATCACAAAAGGACAAATATTGTATGAGACCTCTATTGTAAAAACCCATGAAAAAGTTCACACACAAAATGTAACAATCTTTGTTGGTTACCAGGGATGGGAGGGGTGGGGAGAAATACTCAACAGGCAATAGATAAGTGGTATCTTGGGTGAAGGGTGAGACAGTACACAATACGGGGGAAACTAGCACAACTTGGACAAGGAAAGGTCATGGAAGCCCCACAGACACATCCAAACTCCATGAGGGACTGAATTGCTGGGTGGAGGGCTGTGGGGACCATGGTCCTGGGGAACATCCAGCTCAGTTGGCATGCCACAGCTTATAAAGACAATGCTCTACATTCTACCTTGGTGAGTAGTGTCTGGGATCTTAAAAGCCTGTGAGCGGCCATCTAAGATACTCCACTGGTCTCATCCCTTTGGGAGCAAGGGAGAATGAAGAGAACAGGATACAAGGAAAAGTTTAGTCGGAAGGACTAATTACCCACAGCTACCAAGGCCTCCATGAGACTGAGTCCAGTACAGCTAGATGGTGCCCGGCTACCACCACTGACTGCTCTGACCAGGATCACAACAGAGGGTTCTGGACAGAGCTGGAAAAGGATGTAGAGCATAATTCTAACTCACAAAAAAAAGGCCAGATTTACTGGCCTAAAGGAGACTGGAGAAACCCTGAGAATATGGCCCCCAGACACCCTTTTAGCTCAGTGGTGAAGTTACCTCCGAGGTTCACTGTTCAGCCTGGGAGTGGACAGCCCCGTAAAACCAAATGAGACTAACGAGGTACAGGAGTCCAGTGACAAGGGCCAGAAGGCAGAAGGGGACAAGGAAGCTGGTGATAGGGAACCCAAGTTTGAGTAAGGATATTGTTGATGTGTTGTGAGATTGTTAACCACTGTCATAAGGCAACATTTGTAGTAACTGTTAAATGAGAAACTATTTTGTTCTGTAAGCCTTCATCTTAAGTGAGAATAACAGCACAATTGGAAGAGTGTAGTCAATGTCACTGAACTGCGCATGTAGAAAGTTTTGAAATGGTGTATCATTGGCTATGTGTATTTTCACCAAAAAAAAAAAAAAGGTTGAGAAGTTAGAGGGTTGATATGTTATGGGGTTGTTAACCAATGTCATAAAACAACATGTGTACTACTGTTTCATGAGAAACTATTTGTTCTGTAAGCCTTCACCTGAAGTACAATAAAAAATAAAAAATAAACAACAACAACAAAAAAAAGTATATGAATATTTCAAAATGTAAAAGTAATGTTTGTAGGGTGCTTTACAATTATTAAAGCAATAAAAGTATCATTAATTTTTAAAAAAGAAAAAATTCTGCTACCTGCTGGCCAGCCCTGTGACAAAATTTCAATTTTGCACCAAGTAAGTAAATGTTACCGACTCATAGCAACTCATGGCAATGGGTTTGGTAATTTTTTTTTTAATGTGAATGTTTGTGAGGGATGGAAGCAAGGTTTGCGTTTATGTTCTAAGCATTAGACTCTAAGGCAAATGGCATGTTGATAGATCATATCAACAACCAAACATAGTACCAAGAACATGTCTTGAGAATCCATTATGGCAGCAGCAATATGCTCAAGATCAGCGCCACCATAGATTAGTGAGTGGGGGCAATTTATGGGAGTTGTAAGTCTGTGTAAGGCACTGTGTCTTTTTCAAGAAACCCAAGAAAGCTTCACTTGGGAAATGGGCTTTTAGGAATTACCTGGTTCAGTAAAGCTGAGGGTCAAATGGGCTAGTTCCACTGAAAGTTCGCAGGCTCAGAAAGAGAAGAGTGATATACAGTCCAAGGTAAAACTGAGCAGATTACCAGTGTGGAGCTGAGTATACAACCTAGAGAATAAGACTAAAGAGGAAGATTAAGGTTCGTTTCATTCTGGTGACAGACTTCCATTGTTGAGTATTTGGAACTTTATGGAGACTGCAATGAAAACCACCAAAAGGCCTGAAAAAGATGACTGACATCATGCTTAATTTACAAATAACATTCCTGTCTGAGTAAAAACGTGCTTACATGGGAAAGCCAGGGGATTTGCATAGTTCCAGGGCCCCAAGAGCAAGATCTTGAGTAAGCCTGGCACAGGCCTAAAACAGAAGAACAAGACTTGAGAACCCAGTAAAACAAGGTGAGCTTTGGCAACTATGTGGGTATGTGGAGCAAGGGACAAGTCACATTTAGAAAGAATCTTGAGTGTTTTGTTTGAGAAGTTGTTTCTTAGTCACTTTAATGGTGCTCTTAGTATTAGGGCACATCAAAGAAGTCAGAAGATTGTTGTTGTTGAAGTCAGGTGTCATCGAGTCATTTTTACTCACAGCCACCCCATGCTCTTCAACTTCAGTTAGCCTTGGAACATATTTTCAAGAAGCCTTGTGGGTAAACTGTTAGAAAAAAATGAATAAATGAAAGCAGGTAAACTTGTGTTTCGTGTATGATTTTGATCTGTGAACTGTTAGAGAATCTACTGACTTTGCCAATATAGAATTTCTAATGATTGAAAGAGCACATGCCTTGAGGTGACACAGACCCAAGGACAAGCCACAGCTCTGTCATCAATGGCTGTGTGACTCTGGCAAAGTTAGTAGGTGTTACTTCTCTAGTTTATAATGTGCGTATAATAAGAACAACCTTATTGGACTGTGGGAAGGAATAAATAAAGTCAGTGTAAACATGCTGACAACCTAATAAAAACAAAAACAAACCAGTTGCCGTTGAGTTGACTCATGGAGATCCCATTTGTGTAAGAGTAGAACTGTGCTCTGTAGAGTTTTCAATGGATCATTTCTCAGAAGTAGATCACCAGGCCTTTCTTCCAAAGCCTCTCTGGATGAACTCAAACCTCCAACTTTTCAATAGCAGCCTAGTGTATTAACTGTTTGCACTGTTCAAGGACTCTCTGACACCTAATAGATGTCCTCCAAAAAATCAGTTCTCATTTTGAAGACACAATCCCAAACTGTCTAGTTCTTAATGTATATATGTTTTATCTTCGTCTTCACTTCCAACTTGCTACATTCATCCTGGGGGAAAAAAGAAAAGTAAATACCTTGAGTTTGGGGTCACATCTATAAATAGATGTTGCCCCATGAACTGACCATGATCACAGGCTCTCAGAGAATACTTGTTGAATGGAATGGAGTGCCATCCACTCTCATCAGCTGGACACTCATCAATGCTTGGGCATTTGAGAAAACTGGGCAAAACATGCAGCCTGGAGACCTGCTGGGGAAGCAGATGGGCTAGTTAGAATGTTCCAATGAAGTGGTTCTCAGCCTTGGCTGTACATTAGCATTACCTGGGAAGGCTTCTAATATCCCAATGCTCAGGCCACACTCCAGGCCAATTAAATCAGAATCTCTGGCCATAGAGCCTAGGCACCATTATTTTTAAAGCTTCCCTGTTGATTTAAATGTATAACCCATATTGAGAACCACTGTTCTAGTTCAAAGTATAATCAGAAGGAACAATGGGGAATACATCAAAAATATGAACTCCATTGGCTGAACTGCCTACTAATAAGGCCTACATAATTATTGCCTTTCTAAAAGTTATTAAGGGAAGCCCCAAAATTACTTATACTGAATAGACTATGCCTTTCTTTTCAAGATCTCACTCATAAATTCTGTGAATTAACAACAAAATAAATAAGAAAGGAGACAAAATATTTCATCATTTCTTATCCTGTGATTTACATTATATTAGAAAGCAAATGGCTAAATACTGTCACCCTGAGTTTAAATTTTTGTGTTCTGCTCTCTAAAGACCAGGTTAACTCATTCATTTACTCAGTTACTCACTTGCTCAGCTGTAACCTTTGTCTGTAACCTCATTTTTAGGTTAATTCCTTACTAGAATATAAGCTCCAAAGGGCATAGATTTTTCCTTTTCCTTCACCAGTGTATCCCCATCATTTTCACAATGCTTGGAAAATGTTTGTAATAATGGGATTGAAGGGAAAAATGTGAAATTTCTTTGGGATAGTTGTTAGATTCCAAAGGAAGTAGATTTGAGGGGTTGAAATGATGAAAATTCAGCAGAGGCCAGGGGTAAGCTGCCTTTACTCTTTATCTTTGTCTTTTGGGAGAAGCCATATGTCAGTCCATTCTTTTGAGGAATTTCACAGGAAAGAAAACCAAGGACAACATTGTCATTGCATGAGGATTCAAAGGAGAAAACTGATCTAATATCTCCCAATGGATACAGAGGAGGAACTCTCTCTCTCCAAGGTAGAAAAACCTGGGGCAGTGATGAATGGAATAGGAAAAAAGAAGAGCAAATGATTGCATCCATTTACCCTTCAAAGTTAATGTCATCAGGCTGTATGTGAGATGAATGTTGTTAAAGAAATGGCCAAATAATGCCGCGGTAGCACTAGAATGTGTGAAGAATATTGCATTCGCTGCCAACTGCCATCAAACATCAGTCAGAAAAGTGTGCTAATGTTTTGCTTGTGTAGTTTTGTAACCTGTTGTAAACTGCCACTGTTTTTGCCTAAAGTGTGTAATTAGGCCATTGTGCCAAGGAACTTGAAAAACCTGCTGTGAATTATCACACAGGGCAAAAAAATGATGTAAGAGAAATCTTATTCAAATATTTCAGTGAGCATTTGAGATCATTTATTACGTGCTATAGTCAAGAGAGTGAAGAAACCATTAAGTAGGTAGTTTTTGTTGTTAGCTGTCACTGGATCAATTCTGACTCATGGCGACCCTATATGTCATTGGGTATTTTAGGGATCTCCTTTAAATAAACATTTAATATTATCAACAAAAGGCTTATGATTGCATTGTTGCTTTCCTGTGCTCCACTGGTTGAACAATTGATTCAGTGCTCAGGAAATAATCATGGGTTTTACTAAATAGTAATATGTGTATGTACATCATTTGTTTTAAATTCGCTAAAGGTCATTCAAGAGATTCCCATGGCAAGGTGACTGAAGATGAAAGTTGAGGTTTATCTAGCAGCTCAGAAGATTTCATGGGTCATTTATGATGGATGAGGATGAGTTAGATATTACTTGCTTCTGAGTCAGGAAAGTAGGGAGCAAATTGACTTTTATGCAAACAGTTACTAGAATAAGTAAAATTAATGAAAGAATTAATAGTCTTTTGTCTGAATGGAGGTTGCTCAAGAAAAGTCAATTTGAATAGTGTACGTGTGTTGTGTGTGTGTGTAGGATTTGGAACAGAGTATTGTAATAAAATGGGCATGACATCCTCATGCCCTGTTTAGAAGATTACTCATTCACAGAAGAGAAGTAAATTAAAAGCTACCAAGCATCTCCTCAATAAGGCAACATAATAAGTCCTGTGAAAATATGGTCTCAGCCTCCAAGAGTCTCACCTGAGGGCTTGTCTCTTTGCTAACACCTCTTTCAGTAAAAAGGGGGAAACCCTCCATCCAGGTGTTTCCTTAGCTTGTCTGTTTCTTACTGGGCTGCTTCTGTAACCCTGGAGGTGGGGAATTATCTGTATAAGGTTGTGCTTAATGGAGATATTCTTACACTGTTCCATTTTCTTTATATGGGTTGAACCAACCAGTTGCCTTAACATCGACTCTAACTCATGGTGCCCTCATGTAAGTCAGAGCAGAACTGTGCTCCACTGGGTTTTCAGTGACTAATTTTTCAGAAATAGATGGCCAAGACTGTCTTCCGAGGTTCCTCCAGAGGGACTCGAACTTCCAACTTTTTGGTTAGCAGCCAAGCATGTTAACTGTTTGCACCACCTAGGTACTCCACATGGGTTGAAACCACCTGAACAACTCTTTCTAGGCCCTCCAAGTCATTACCTTTCTTTGTCTTTCTCCATGCCCTATCCTTAAAGGTTATAATGGTTTTACATAATTTATAATGATAATATACTGCCCACTGAGACCAGCCCATTACATTATTTGACACTCGCAACATACACCTGGGATTCAAATGCTGGCCCCTCTATCTCCAAACCGCAGGCTTTTCGGAATTCATTCCCCACCAGTTCCAGTTTTGTCTCCCTTCTGGTTTCTAATAAATTAAGTTCCATTCAAATGGGGGACCCATTAGCACTGCAGTCAACATTGGTACTCCTAATAATTCTACAGGAATGCAATTAACATTAAGCACTTTACTGGGCAGAGAGAAACAACACTATGTCTTTGTTTTTATAAGGCTCTACCAATTCAGATGGGTGAGCAAAAGCTTATGCTAAAATCTTAACCTAGGAAGACTTCTTCATTGTATAAAAGTATTAATGAGGGGACAGTTTTTTTCAAAAAATGCCACAGGCAGTGAGTTTAAGAAATAATCCCAGAGGAGGTACTGTGGGGTTCTGAGAGAGTTGGTAATTACAGTTTTCAACCACAGCATTTTTAGTGATCAAGCCTTTGGAATGTAATCTTTCCATGTGCCTCCTTCAAGCTCCTGAAGTAATAAACTATCATTTGTGATAATTGCAAAATAGCAGCATCAACTCCATCTCAGAAAGGTTGTGTTGTAGAAGATTTTGAATCTCTGCCTCTAAAGTAATAATAATAATAATAACAGTTGCCATTGAATCAATTTTGACTCATGTTGACCCCATGTGTGTCAAGGGTAGAACTGTGCTCCACAAGGTTTTCAGTGGCTGATTTTTTACAGAAGCAGATCGCCAGGCCTTTCTTCTGAGATGCCTCTGGGTTAACTCCATCTTCAACCTTTCAGTTAGAAACTAAGCAGATTAACCATCTGCATCACCCAGGGACTCTTCTCCACCTTTAAACCAAAACCAAAAACCAATCCCATTGCGTAGAATTGATTCCAATTCATAGTGACCCTATAGGACAGAGTAGAATTGCCGCATAGGGTTTCCAAGGAGCAGGCTAGTGGATTCAAACCATTGACCTTTTAGTTAACAGTCAAGCTCTTAACCACTATGCCACCAGGGCAGGGCTTTATTTGGCCAACTCTCTAGTCCCTCCTGTATTCCATTTCTGCATCTGCAAAGATGAGATTCATTTACTTCACTGCCGATCAGTTCCTGAGCTGCTCAAAATCCACCTCTGGCATATGAATTCTTCAAGGAAGTCCAATGTCTATTTTTGTTTCTTCTCTTCCTCTCAACACCAAATTCAACGTGATGCCATAAATATGATTAGCTGCTTGAAATGATTTAAAGAATCAAACATCAAAGACAAGCTCCAACCCTCCAGTGTATATTTTGAGTATTTTGTCACTGGCGTCAAATTTTATGCATTACAGTATACTCATTATATTTTCCCCACGTTTTATTTTGGGCATTATAAAATCTATAGCAATTAGTTTCCCACGAGTCTACTTTATGCTCAAGAATCTGTTGTTTCCTAGTCATGTGATTTCTTTGGTTCTACCTTTACAATGATGGTCTTCATTTCTCAGATGCGTATGTTCTCTTTCAGTTTGACAGCCTGCTTTTTGTCTGTGCCCTTTGGGTTATGCTCAGTCCTTTTAAATGCTATTTGGTAAGGAATCAAGTGCAAATTAGGAAGAAGCTAGAGGCTGGTGAGATGCCCTGGTGGCAAAGTGGTTAAAACACTCAGCTGCTAATCTAGATGTCAACAGTTCGAATCCACCAGCTTCTCTGGGGGAGAAAGATGTGGCAGTCTGCTTCTGTAAAGATTTATAGCTTTGGAAACCCTATGAGACAGTTCTACATTGTCGTTTAGAGTTGTTATGAGTCAGAATTGACTAGACAGCAATGGCTTTGGTTTTTTGGTTTTTATAGGCTGTGAGCTGTAAACATAATTTAAATAGCAAAGTGTTTATAGCTACAGGAAATGAGAGAACATGTGTGAAGAAAATGTTATCATTGTAATACCATATTTTAATCTAGTCTGAAATATGTGCATCCCTGCCACAGTGGACAGCCATAGAAATAGGAATAGGAATAAGGTAGCATAGGATCTCCTAAACAGATTATTATTAACATAGGGAAAGCAATGAGTTATTTGCATACAGAAAGTGCCTCAAGGGCAATATACTGCATTCCTTTATATTACTCTGAATCCCTAATTTTTACTCCATTTAATCACTTTTTAAATTACTTCTTGGTCAAAATGTTAATTGAGACATGACTCCCATTCTAGGTATCTGTCAGGTAGAAACAAAAAAACAAAAAACCAAACCCATTGCCGTCAAGTTGATTCAGACTCATAGCGACACTTGTTCCATGCCCTCTTCTGAATCTGGCTTGAATTTCTGGCAGTACCCCGTCCATGTACTGCTGCAAAAGCTCTTGAATAATCTTTGGCAAAATTTTACTTGCGTGTAATATTAATGATATTGTTCAATAACTTCAGCATTGGGTTGGATCACCTTTGTTGGGGATAGGCATAAATATGGATCTCTTCCAGTTGGTTGACCAGGTAGGTGTCTTCCAAATTTCTTGCCATAGATGAGTGAGCACTTCCAGTGCTGCATCTGTTTGTTGAAACATCTCAATTGATATTCCATCAATTCCTGGAACTTTTTTTTTCACCAATATCTTCAGTGCAGCTTGGACTTCTTCTTCCAGTACCATCGGTTCTTGATCATATGCTACCTCCTGAAATGATTGAATGTTGACCAATTCTTTTTGTACAGTGACTCTATTTATTCCTTCGGTCTTTTTTTTTGATGCTTCTTGCGTCATTCAGTATTTTGCCCATAGAATCGTTCACTATTGCAACTTGAGGCTTGAATTTTTTCTTCAGTTCTTTCAGCTTGAGAAATGCTGAGCATGTTCTTCCCTTCTGGTTTCCTAACTCCAGGTCTTTGCACATGTCATTATAATACTTTACTTTGTCTCCTCAAGCCACCCTTTCAAATCTTCTGTTCAGCTTTTTTACTTCACCATTTCTCCCGTTCGCTTTAGCTACTCGACATTCAAGAGCAAGTTTCAGAGACTCTTCTGACATCCATTTTGTTCCTTTCTTTCTTTCCTGTCTTTTTAATGGCCTCTTGCTTTCTTCTTGTATGATGAATACTGGTGGCATAGCTTCCAGCATCACAGCAACACACAAGCCCTCACAGAATGACAGACAGACATGTGAGGGTGTCTTTGGGTAGTAATGACATTTTCACAATATGAAGTCTTCCAGTCCATGTATACAGAATGTTCTTCTATTTATTTAGATCTGTTTTAGTCTCTTGAAGCAGTGTTTTATAGTTTTCATTTACATACCTGGTTAAATTTATTCCTATTCTTTTTGATTCTACTGTAAATGGTATTCTTGTCTTGATTTCCTTTTCAGATTTCTCATTCCTGGCATATAGAAACCCTGCTGGTTTTTCTGTGTTGATCTTGTACCCTAAACTTTGCTGAATTTTATTAGTTTTACAAGCTTTCTCGTGGATTCTTTGGGGTTTTCTATATACAGGGTCATGTCATCTGCACATATAGTTTTACTTCTTTCTTTCCAATCTGGATACCTTTTATTTTCCTTGCCTTATTGTTCTGTCTAGGACTTCCAGTATAATATTGAACAGAAATGATGATTGTGAGCATCCTTGTGACTTTCCTGTTCTCCAGGGGAAGGCTCTCTATCTTTCTCCGTTGAGTATAATGTTGGTTGTTATTTTTTCATAGATTCCATTAATCATGTCGAGGAACTTCCCTTATATTCCAGTATTTGTGAGAGTTTTTATCAGGAAAGGGTATCAGATTTTATCAAATGCCTTTTCTGCACCTGTTGAGATGATCATGTGGTTCTTGTCCTTTGTTCCCTTAATGTGGTGAATTGCATTGATTGAGTTTCTAAAGCTGAACCATCCTTGAATTCCTAGAATAAATCCCACTTGGTCATGGTGTATAATTCTTTCAATATCTTTGTTGAGAATTTTTCCATCTATAATCATGAGGAATATTGATCTGTATTTTTCTTTTCTTGTGATGTCTTTGTCAGGGTGATGCTGGTTTCACAGAATGAGTTAGAGAATATTCCTTCCTCTTCTGTATTTTGGAAGAGTTTGAGCAGGATTCGTATCAGTTCTTCTCTGAATATTTGGTAAAATTCCCCCGTGAAGCTATCTGGTCTGGGACTTTGTTGTTGTTGGAAGGTTTTTGGTTACTGATTCAATCCTTGTTATGGGTCTATTGAGATTTTCTACCTATCTTTGTGTTAGTTTAGGTAAGTTATGTATTTCTAGGAATTTGTTCAGTTCATCTAAGTTGTCAAGTTTGTTGGAGTATAGCTTTTTATAGTATTCTGTTACGAGCCTCTTTATTTCTGATAGATCTGTTGTAATGTCTCTAGTTGCATTTATTATTTTGGTTATTGGCATCCTCTCACTTTTTTCTTTGCCAATCTAGCTAAAAGTTTTTCAATTTTATTAATCTGTTCAAAGAACCAACGTTTAGTGTTGTTGATTCTATTGCTCTTCTAATCTCTTTTTCATTTATTTCTGCCCTTATCTTTATTATTTCCTTTCTTCTTGTAGCTTTGGGTTTAGTTTGCTCTTTTTTTTGTAGTTCCTCAAGTTGTAGAGTTAGGCAATGTTGGTTTGAGATCTTTCTTCTTTTTTGATATAAGCATTTATTGCTATAAATTTCCCTCTGATGACTGCCTTCACTGTGGCCTATAGGTTTTAGTATGTTATGTTTTCATTGTTGTTCATTTCTAAGCATTTTTTTAAATTTATTTCTCTCTTGATGTTCTCTATGGCCCATTGGTTTTGTAATAGTGTGTTATTTAGTGTTATTTAGCTTCCACTGAGCCCCCCTTTCCTTTGTATTATTAATTTCTAGCTTCATTCTATTATGGTCAGTAAAGATGCTTTGCATTATTTCAATCTTTTTAAATTTATTGAGATTTGCTTTGCATCCTAAAATATGGCCTATTCTTGAGAATGATCCACATGCATTGGAGAAGATAATATATTGTTTTGCTTTTGGGTGGAATGTTCTAAATATGTCTGTTGGTTCCAGTTGGTTACATTCAGGTTTTCTGTTTTTTACTGATCTTCTTTCTGGTTGTTCTATCCATTATTGAAAATGGTGTATTAAAATACCCTAGTATTATTGTAGACCTGTCTATTTCTCCCTTCAATTCTGTCAGAGTTTGCTTTATAAATTTTGGGGCTCTGATGTTAGGTGTGTAGATATTTATAATTGGTAAATTGTCCCTTTTATCATTATATGGTATCCTTCTTTGTCTCTTATATTTTGACTTAAAGTCTATTTTTTCAGGTATTAATATTGCCACACTAACTCTCTTTTGGTTATGTTTGCATGGAATTTTTTTTTCCATCCTTTGACTTTTAACCTATTTATGTCTTTGTGTCTAATGTATATCTCTTGTATACAATACGTAGCTGGGCCATTTTTTTTTTTTTCATCCATTCTGCCACTCTCTGTCTTTTGACTGGAGAGTTTAATTCATTTACATTGACTGCAATTATCAATTGGGGAAGATTTACTTCTATCATTTTCTTATATGTTGTGTATATGTTTTTGTGTGAAAGACAGAGAGACTTGTGAGTTCACTTTTCCTCTTTTCCTCCAGTTATTGTTGTTGTTAGTTGTCATTAAGTCAGTTCTGACTCATAGCAACCCAATGTACAACAGAATGAAATACTGCCCAGTCCTGCACTATCCTCAAAATTGTTGCCATGTTTGAGCCCATTGTTGCAGCCACTGTGTCAATCCATCTCACTGGGGGTCTTCCTCTTCTTCACTGACCCTCTACCTTACCAAGCATGATGTCTTTTTCCAGGGACTGGTCCCTCCTGATAGCATGTCCAAAGTATGTGAGACAAAGTGTCACTATACTCACTTCCAAAGAACACTCTTACTGTATTTCTTCCAAGATAGACTTGTTTGTTCTTCCAGTGTTTCATGGTATAGTCAATATTCTTCACCAACACCATAATTCAAAGGCATCAATTCTTTGGTCTTCCTTATTCATTGTCCAGCTTTCCCATACATATGAGGTGATTGAAAATATCATGGCTTGGGTCAGGCGTGCCTTAGTTCTCAAAGTGACATCTTTGCTTTTTTATACTTTCAGGAGCTCTTTTGCAGCAGATTTGCCCAATGCAATACTTACTGAGTTTTAAATATAGATTTTCTCTTCTTTTTATTTATTCTTGTTTCTTTTGTGTGAATTGAGCCTTTTTGTTTTCCTTCCTTACTTTTGTTGAATAGTTGTTTTTTTTTTTTTTTAATTTTCTTTGTTTGTGGTTACTATGAGGGTAACATAAATGTTTAAACCTTTTACATTTAAAATAACCTGTAATATTTACAGTTAACTACCTTAACTTCCTTAACATAGGAAAATTGTATATCTACACGAATCCTCCCCCCTTTTGTTTTATAGGTTATCATCAATTACATCTTTTTTCCCAGCTTCCCTGTAATCCTGATTTAAATTTATTTTACTGTTTTCTGAATTTAATTCATTTTTCCCCCTATAATTTTGTCTTTATAAAGCTTGAGGGACATGTCCTTTGTATTTACAAACCAAAAGTATCTTAGGTCTGATCTTTATACAGTCTGTGCTATCCCTTTAATGGAGTCCCTTCCCCCACCCCCACCTCATATATTATCACTTCAGGTTGCTATTTAGAGTCATTACTTTTCTTTCTGGAGGATTTCCTTTAATATTTCTTGTACTGCCAGTTTAGTGGAAACAAATTCTTTTAATTTTTTTTTTTTTTTATCCAGGAATGTCTTAATTTCTCCTTCATGGGTTTTTGTTTTTGTTGTTGGCAATTGAAAGCTGCTAGTATTATTTATAGAAAGCAAACAGTAAACAACAGGAACAGATTTGAAGGTGAACTGGTCCCATCCCCCTACACGAGACCCATTTCATAGGAGAGGCACCAGATTTTGTATTTAAAAAGGACCCACATACCCTTTCAAGAAACCTGATATCCATTCTTATGTCACTAGGGGGGGCATAGCATAACTCAAGTTCAGCAGGTGTGTCACCATCTCAGGTTAGGTGCTGGGTTCATGTCACTACTGCCTCTGGCTCCCATCACACTGCCCTGGGCCCACACAGCTACTCTGCATACTGACTCTGCCCACCTCTGCTCTCCGCTCTGTGGGCTGATTCACCCGCAGCCACGATCCACTCCATCATTTTTCTCATTCTTCAGTGTTACTAGCTCAGTGTCACAGCCTTTGACCCATATTAGAGCTCTTTTACCCTAGTCTAAAAGGTTCTCAGTGCAGACACCCTCACATTTGAATGACAGTTTTGCTGGATATATTGTGCTTGGCTGACAGTTCTTTTCTTTCAGCACTTTAAATATGGCATCCCATTGCTTTCTTGCCTAGTTTCTGAAGAGAAGTCAGCACTTAATCTTACTGGGAACTCGCATGTGATACTTCACTTTTCTTTTGCTGCTCTCAAAATTTTCTTTTTGTCCTTGGTTTCCAAGAGTTTAATTTTTATATGCGTCAGTGAGCTTCTTTTACAATTTATCCTATATAGAGTTATCTGAGCTTCTTGGATGTTTAATTTCCCATCTTTCATGATGTTTGTGACGTTTTCTGCTATTACGTTTTTTTAAAAAACCTTCTCCATACCTTTCTCTATCTCTTCTTCTGGAACTCTCATAATGCATGAATTATTCCCTTTGATGGTGTCCCACATATCCTTTAGACTTTGTTTATTTTTCTTCGTTCCCTTTTCTGTATGCTTCTCAGACTGAGCAGTTTGCAAAGACTTTGTCTTTGAGTTTTGGTCCTCTCTTCAATCATTTAAACTCTAGTTAAGTGTCCTTGCCCAATGTTGTTCATTTGTGCTGTTTTACTATTCAGCTTCAGTATTTCTAATTGAAGGATCTCTGGTGGTGCAACAGTTAAGCACTTGGCTGCTAACTGAAAGGTTGGCAATTTGAACCCACCCAGCAGCTTTGTGGGAGAAAGACCTGAGATCTGTTCGCATAAATATTATAGCCTAGAAAACCCTATATGGGAAGGTCTACTCTGTCACATGGGGTTACTATGAGTCACAATCGACTCAACACCTATAATCAACAACATTTCTATTTTTTTTTTTAGATTTCTATCTCTTTATTGAAATTATTGTTTTGTTCTTGTACTTTTTTAAATTTTCTTCAGAATTTTTCTTTGTTTTCCTCTGAGATCTAACTAATATTTGAGATCTTTGTTAGATAAGTCTATTAGCTATACTTCCTCAGAGACAATTTCTATTCCTCTGTTTGTTCATTCATATGAACCATACTTTCCAATCGCTTTACATGCTTTTTAATTGTCTGTTGTCTTGGGGACATTAAGACTGAGTTATTCTTTCAATTTTTAATTAATTAATTAATTCACATATTTACTTATTTCTGTTTTACTATATCAGGAGATTAGCTTCTTCTCGTCTTTTTAAATTGCTCTTCTTCTTTGTTGCTTATTCCCGGGTCCACAGAAACTCACGTCCTAGCTGCATTTGTCTAGAAGCAGTGTCTCAGGTCAGCTTGCTCAGGTGCGTTGGCCCTCCCTGCATGAACCACACCTCTCTGTGTCTGTGGTGACTGTGCCTTGTGTTGTGCCCTGTGTCAGCTGTTATGCAGCTGTTAGGTGTTTCCTAGACTTTTCTGTGTTGTGCTGAAAGGAGTAGAAGCAGAGGCTGTCCTGAAGTTTTTCCCAAGATATTTGTTTTTGACTTCAGACCCACTGACTGTCTCGGTGGCTTTTCTATGTTGGACCAGTCAAGCGTGCTTCAAGTGCCTGTCTGAGTGGAGCACAACTACAGCACTAGACCCGTATGGACTATGGGTGTGGCATGGGTGTGGGGGCAGGGCTACAGGTACAGCACCTGTCCAGGTCAGAACCATGGGTGTGGGGGCAGGACTGCGGGTACAACGCCTGTCCAGGTCAGGACCACAAGTGTGGCACTATTCCAGAGGTGGGGCTGTGGGTGCTGTGTTGGTCTGGTCCAGATGCTTCTGGCATCTCAGTGGAGTGTCTGTGCCTGTGGGATCAGGCTTGGGTGGCCATGTCCACAGTGTTGGGGCAGTAGTGCTTGCAGTGTTGGGCAGGGTGGATGTGTTTATGATGTCAAGTTGTGGCAGGCTTAACTCAGTTGTGTGGGCTGGGCTGGGCACAGGCCTCCTGTGCAGTGTTCCTGCCATGGGTACTTTTTTCCTGTGCAGTGTTCCTGCCATGGGTACTTGGGTAGAATTCTCACTGTGGCCAGCTGGCTCCTGGGGTTGAGTTTGGCCTATGGGCACCTCCCATTGTAGATGGCTGGGCTAACCTCTGATGAGTAGCTTGGCTGAGGAGCATCTTCTGCCATCTCCAACAGATGGGTGCCCCAGGTGATTACACTTTGTTGCACTTCTGCAGCATAGGGGAGCACTAACCCATGCTGTTTCACTTTCTCTTTGCCTCTCCCCAGTGGCACTCATTCCAGCCTCTTTTCTCCTTGCTTGGGATTTCCTACAGTTTAATCTGCACCATTCTCCTCAGATAGTACTTCCCCAGGTGTCCCAGGACTCGACTCTATGCTATGCAGAGTAGAATGGTACTCTACTCTCCCAGGTCTGCCCAGTCATGTCATAAGCCCCACCCACCTTGCTGCTTCATTCCAGGATCATTTTCTCAACCTCTCTGTCGCAGTCTGTTTTCTCCCTGTTGCTCTCTGCTTGTAGGTGCCTTTTGTCTCTATCTGAAGATGGCCACATTGAGCCAGACTGCCAAGTTGGATGAAGATTGTCTGCTAAATTCTGCTTTCCCACTATGTGTATTCTATCTTCCTTTTGATTCAACATTCCCTTTAGTTCTCTAACTCTTCAGTTGCTGTCCGGGGTTCTGATATCTTTGTTTGCATCAATTTTTAGTTGTTTACTTCTGAAATAGCTACAGGGGCACATAATGGTCCCTCTCTCTATCATAGATTTTTTTCTCCCCCCCCCCCCCACCTTCAAGAAATATGGCTAGAGTGTGTAAGGTAACTTTCCTCTTACTCTCTAATCTGTCAGGTCAGGGACCTGCTTCTCTAAGCAGTTTACCTGGTGGGACACCTCAGGATATCACCTCCCACTTAGCAACCAGCATTGCTGGAAATACCTGCCCACTTTGAAAATGTGGGAAATGCTTTCATATATCCTTAGTTCTTTTAGTTCCTCTTGTTCTTATCTTTAGGTACAAATTACCTATTTCTGTACTCTTTCACACCCATTTTGCTTTTCAAAACTTTGAACAAGTGGCATTTTGTGCCCTCCACCATTAAAGGTGATGACCATGTTCAGAAGCAACATGCTTAGAATGATGTTATCACAACTACCTTTCATGTGAGCATCTCCATGTGCTTTTACTAAGTGTTCATGCATCAAAGACCACCACCACCACCAATTGTTGCTCAAACAATTTGGCTCATGGAGACCCCATGTGTGTCAGAGTAGAACTGTGCTCTATAGGGTTTCCTTCTGAGGCACCTCAGGGTAGACTCGAACCTCCAAACTTATGGCTGAGAGCTGAGGACATTAACTGTTTGCACCACCCAGGGACTCTGCATCAAAGACACCCAGTAGCAAATAGGAATGTAACTGTCACTGCCATCATAATACAGATTGGATATGATGCACAGAGAGATGGAGACAGGGACTTTCTCTCGGCAATTGGCCCAGAGCTATTCCCAGAAACAGCACAGAAACCCTGGGTTTCTGTCTTTTTAACTTAAACACTTTTGCTTGTGGCCACATTTGAGACACTTAAAAACTCTAGTATATATGTTTCAGTTGGGTTGGGATGCAGCTACATATTAATTTTAAATTCTTATCAGATGTTATCTAAACTTAGCCAATAAAAAATTACTGCTTTACAAAACTCAAATTTACAAAACAACAACAAAAAGACCAGAGGTGCTGGTCTGACAGAGACTAGAGGAACCCCAAGAATAGGGCCCCTGGACTCCATGCTAACTCAGAATTGAAGTTACTCCTGAAGTTTGCCCTTCAGACAAAGATTAGACGGGTCTAAAAAATAAACAATAACACAGGTGAGGAACGTGCTTTGTAGTTCCACCATGTATACAAGACTAAATGGGCACATCTGCCTGAAAACAAAGATGAGAAGGCATGAAGGGACAGGAAAACTGAACAAATGGAAACGAGGAATCCCAGGGTGAAGAAATGAGAGTGTTGACATGTCGTGGGGTTTGCAACCAATGTCACACAACATTTTGTGTATTAACTGTTGAATGAAAAACTGATTTGCTCTGTAAAGTTTCCCTTAAAGTATAATTTTAAAAAAAAAATTGCTGTTCTAGTTATTTATAAACTAAAATCCATGATTTTGTCAGTCTATTTGCATTTATTTATTCCAGCTCATTCTAAGTTCTGAAGATTTTAGTTGGCAAAAGTTCAGATATCAGTATATTTTGAACCTGGCTGTAATGGCATCTGAAGGAGTATGGTCATGTTTTAACTGGGTTAAAGCTAAAATAAGGCTATTATAGTGACAGTGTTCTGCCACCCCTCCCCAGTATTGAGGTCTTTGCTATAATAGGGCCAATTCGGCTTTGTAAAATCACACAGTAGCTGACTGTCACCATAAAATACATTTTGGAGGGGACTGTGTTTAAGATTCTTAATGCTGTATTCTCTTAGTTATTAATCATGCTAAAGCTGGATTCTTGACCTTAATGGATAGCTTTCCAATCAAAGAAAGAAAAATTTTCAATTCAGATTTTATTAAAAAAAAAAATCACTTCCATTAAGCTATTGTAAGTGTGTTTCTCTTAGGATAATATTTAACAGTGGTTGTCTGGTCAAAGCAAAAAATCCCTTACTATTTAAAATGTGCTTCTTATATTTTTATCAAATATCTTATTTGGGGATGTTCTAAGCAAAAACACTGTAAATAGTGAATTGGGTTTTTTCTTTAAAGTTCAGAAAGGCATCCATGTCAAAACCATGACTCATTTTTTAATTTCTTGATGAAACATATATAGTTTTTCCTTCCGTGGTAAACAGGGTTTCTGACTGTGCTTGTCCTGCCACAACAAAAAAGCTTGAGATTTTTGTACCTTTTTGGAAGATTCTGATTAAAATGAGCTCCTTTCAGGTATATTTTGTTCAAGCAAAGGGAACAGGCAGATGGCAAAAAAAATAATAAAATAATTACACTGAATTGTTCATGAGGGCAGAAGTAGTTAAAAGAGGTGTTTGCTAGTTCTTGCGTCTGAGTGTCTTCTTGATTTATACAACAGCCCAATGTGCAGTTACACACTCTACCATCTAACCATGGCTAAATGAGGCATGTGGTGTCTTTTTTTTTAAACAGTAGATTAGCAGAAATCATTGATCACAGGTGTTTCTATAATTGGGCCACACTGGGAAATTTCACAACATTTAATGGTCTTCAACCTCTAGCTGCCACCCATGAGAAGGAGCTCTCTAAGCCAGCAAAGAAGACACGTAGAAAATGCTTCCCTGAAACATAAAATAGGTGAGAATACCACTGACTGTTTTATGACTGTGAAAGGTAGGTTTTACTGTTTGCCTAAAGGTTATGTATCCAAGTGGGTGACTTCGTGTTGTGTGCATTTCTCATTAGGTATATGCTTGAACGAAGGTCACTGTAGTTTACAAAAAAAAAAAAAAAGCAAAGCAAAACAAAACAAAAAACTCTGCTGTCTGGGACCAAGATTGGTGGTAGCCTAACATTATGAGCTTAAAATCCACAGACTGGAGAAGAGGCCTGAGTGAGATGACAGGCTAGGAGGGTTTTGTGGTATCCATGGCAACAGTGAGTTTTCCCAGGTGGTTTCTCACATCACATTGGATTTCTGAGCTCGGGCTGAAGATTAGAAGGTTAAGGATCACTTCTTTTTATCTGGCTCCAACTCTTTTCATTTAAGCTGAAGCAAAGCATTGTTCTCCATTTTAACACCGAGGACTGTTTCTTTGGGATACACAAATTGCTGGGCTGACCTGGTTTGTTCTAATTCTTTTGCAAGGCAAGAAATCTGTTTTTAAACAGGTGTATTGCTAGGTTGAAGTGTGGGGAGTTGAAAGGGAGGGGGAAAGGGGCTTTGCTCTCTAGAAATGATACCTTTCTAAGGGACATGACAATTGAGACCATGATAAAAAGAACTGAGTGGAAGTATGTAAGAAATACAGGGCCCTGCGACCCTTGTGAAAAGGTAGTAAGGAGAAGCACCTACTTTCCTTACTTGTACCTGCATTAATCAACCAGATCCTCTCCCAGGTTTACCTCCCCATCCCATGATAGAACCGTCCAGATTCCACTCTGAGGTTAGTATCCTCCTAACCAGATTGGTTGCCATCAAGTTGACTTCGACTCAGGGGGACTTCATGTGTGTCCGAGTAGAAATGTGCTCCATAGGGTTTTCAGTGGCTGAATTTTTGGAAGTAAATGGCCAGGGCTTTCTTCTGAGGTACCTCTAAGTAGACTCAAACCTCTAACCTTTCAGTTAGCAGTCAAGCGTGTTAACCATTTGCACCACCCAGGGACTCCTGTTATCCTCATAAAAAACCTGTTGCTGTTGATTCAATTCCAACTCATAGTGACCCTGTAGGACAGAGTAGAACTGCCCGACAGGATTTCCAAGGAGTGACTGGTGGATTTGAACCGCCAGCGTTTTGGTTAGCAGCCTAGCTCTTAACCACTGAGTCAGCAGGGCGCCATTATCCTCACAGCCGTTGCAAATTGCAGAAATGGAGATTTGTCTGGGGAGAGAGAGGCACTGGCTTCCCTGCTAACTGCAGAACTCTCTGCCTTCATGCAAGTTATAGCGAAGGTCCAAGGTGGATGTCTCTTCCCCTATGAAGTGTGCATATGACAGAAAAATTATGCGTTTAAATGTAGACAGACTTGTTATTGAAAAAATTTATCCTAGCAGAAATCAGGGTGACATGCAATACACTCAATTATAATTTAAGGTATACTCCAAATGCCTACAGTGACAAGGCAGGAAACATGAATCTTTCAGGGTGTGAGACAATTAGGACTGGTGTGGCCTGTGGATAGGAATGCTGGAGGCACAGTGGTTAAGCGCTCAGCCACTAACCAAAAGGTCGATGGTTTGAACCTACTGGTTGCTCTGCTGGAGAAAGACCTGGCAGTCTGCTTCCGTAAAGATTACAGCCTTGGAAACCCTATAGGGCAGTTTTATTTACTCTGTTCTATAGGATCACTATGAGTTGGAATCGACAGCAACGGGTTTGGTTTTTGGTTTTTTAAGTGTCTCAAAGGTTAAGCGCTCAGCTGCTAACCAAAAAGTCTGCAGTTCAAACCCACCAGTAGCTTCGAGGGGAAAAAGACCTGGCAATCGGCTCTTATAAAGATTATAGCCTAGAAAACCTATGGGATAGTTCTACTGTGTCATATAGGGTTGCTATGAGTTGGAATCAACAGCACACAACAACAACAACGTAAGTCTATGAGGTAGGTGCTTTTATTATCCCCATCTTAAAATGGAGCACGGAGAAGTTTAGTGATGTGCTCAGGTCACACAGCTAGTGAGTGGCCCAGCTGGGAATCAGGGCCAGGCAGTCTTCTTCCAATACCCACTCTTACAGTTGTGAAACTGCCACCCTGGTTTGCCATCTGAGGTCATAAGTAAAGACTGATCACAAACCACAATATAAAATTATAGATTTTATGTTTATATCCAATTCTTTTATTTTATAGTGTTAAGCTAATTTGGTTATATCAGCCAGATGCAATATAGGACATCCAGTTAAATTTGAATTTCCCATAAACATTTTTTATGTGGTGTAAGAATGTCCTGAAATTGACTTAACACTAAAAAAAAATTAGTTATTTATCTAAAATTCACATTTAATAGGGTGCCCTGCAGTTTTATTTGCAAAGCCTGGCAACTCTAGTTATAGACATTCTCATTAGCTCATGGACGTAGTTTATGTGTATGTAGGTTTTATATAACCTTTAAAAACTGTACCAAACCTGGGTATAGAGCAATTATATCAAAATCCAAAGGATTCCCTCAAGACCTACCTGGAAAAAGAGTTAGAGAGTTGAACAATATGATCACAGAAGATTTTGATGAGGACAGATGCGGGGAGGGATCTAAAAGAACTGACACTGCTGCACAAAGGGCTCTCTGATAAGCTCGTTTAAAATGTCATGCAAGGAAGATGAAAGGCTGGCACAAAACCAAGAACAAGGTTGAGGCGTGAAGGAACCTTACGAACAGCATCACAAGTGCTAAACTCTAGAGTGGGCTTGGGCTTGCTAATGTGCGTAAGAGAAGAGGAAGTGGTTTGATTACTTTGTTTAGGGTAAGAAAAAGAATAAAAGTTAATACTTCAGGCATATGGTGGGATATGAACAGATAACTGGCAGTGAGCCCACAACAATAGAGAGTGAAGCTATTCGCCTCCTATTTTGCTTTCCTTTTTCCATCAGAAAACATAACCTTCAATCAGGAAAGGGTAAAACTCATTCAGTAGGAGGGAATTGAAGCCCAAGATAAGAGAGGAGATAGGGAGCATGCAGCCAGCCTATTTGAGTTACAATCTCAAGATGCTGAAAGATTGTGCAGAAATGCTAGTGACACCTCGGATATCAAGTTCTGGGAGAGGGTCCCGAAGCTGAAAGGTATTTGATTTTCTCTTGCCTTGTATACCTGGAAATCAGGAGACATCCTGAAGCTGATGGTAGCGTGATACCGACTGGAGTATAGGGCATAAACGTTGTTGGGTTGAAATGTTTTGCCGTGAATTCCAGGGTGGGTTGAAAGGGAGAGGCTGCAAGGATGAGAAGATGCACTTGGGCGACCTGCAAAGATTTAAGGCAGGGCCAGCTTCATTGCATGTGACCAGTGCAGTGGCTCAGGGTCCCATGCCTCATGCTTGGGTTTTAATGCTTTGTCTTTGCCATCTGGAAGATAATAATAATCTTGTCTTTAAATTTGAGTTTTGTAAGTGAAGTCTAATGGGACAACACAGCATGCACTGGAGGCTTGAAACCTTAGCTCACAGGCAGTCCACCTTCTGCCATCTCCCTGGCTCCCAGAGGCAGGTTCTCGGGCACCTACTCCCTGCAACCTGGTGCCCTAAGGATTGCATGTCCTCTATGGGTTGGGGTGGCAGGCCCGTAGGAAGGGGAGGTTGACTTCCTTGCTGCCACTGACCCTGCATTTTCATTTTGCACTGTTATTGTTGTTGTTAGCTGCTGTCAAGTCGGCCCCCATTCAGGGTGACCATATGTACAACAGAACAGAACAAAACTTTGCCCGGTTCTGCTTGGTTGCAGATTGGACCATTGTGATCTATATGTTTGTCACTGGCTGATTTTTGGAAGTAGCTTAGTCTGGAAACTCCACTGAAATATATTTGGCATCATAGCAACATATAAGCCTCCAGTAGGGATGTGTGGTGGTTGCACATGAGTTGCATTGGCTGGGAGCTGAACCTGGGCTTCCTGCATGGAAAACAAGAATTCAACCACTGAACCACCACTGCTACCTTTCATTTTGCACTGGGCCCTACAAATTATGTAGCCAGCCCTGGGTTGAGTGAAGAAAGGATGAGAACATTGTAGTGAATACATTTTGGTGGATGATCAGAACTAAATTGTTTTCATGGAAAAGGTTCCCTCAGGTATAGCATAAATGTCAATTTTTGAGTCAGTTAAGAAACTGAAGTCAATCTTTAGATTAAAGAAATTGAAAAATCAGATGGAAAAAAGAAGAAAAATGTGACTGCATTTATTGTTGATATACTGTTTAGGAAACTTTCACCTTATTACTCAGTCTTTTTCTTATAAATACTCAAAGGA
Source organism: Dugong dugon (assembly GCA_030035585.1). Taxonomy (NCBI): domain Eukaryota; kingdom Metazoa; phylum Chordata; class Mammalia; order Sirenia; family Dugongidae; genus Dugong; species Dugong dugon. The sequence continues at coordinate 95,562,136 of CM057465.1, forward strand.
CAATTGCCTTTTAATACCTCAACCAAAAAAAAGAAAAAACCAAACCCGTTGCGGTCAAGTCAATTCTGACTCATAGCAACCCTATAGGACAGAGTAGAACTGCCCCATAGGGTTTCTAAAGAGCAGCCAGTAAATTCGAACTACAGACCTTTTTGTTAGCAGCCGTAGCTCTTAACCACTGTGCCACCAGGGCTCCTTTTTAATACCTCAGTGCCTGTAAAAAGGGCAGAAACAATAAGGGAAAAATATTTCTTTTGAAAAGTTAACATATATTATGGATAATGTGAACTGTCTAAATGCCTCATTTTTCCTTTTTCTCTAGCTACTTAGAAGAAACTTAAGTTTAGTAATTATGTAGAACAAGTGACATTTGTTTCTGTGTGCTAATTTCCCTTTCAGTCTATTTTTACTTAGAGCATTCCTCAATACGGGCCAAAAGCATAATGCTGATGACAATTCAGTAAAAATGATTCCATCGAGGTCCAGAAAGATGTCTAAGGTCACACTTTTTGGTGCTCTGGTTTTATCCAGTGATCAGATTTAGACTAAAACAATGTATAGACTGCTCCTCCAGAAATTTCTCAAAATCAAGCTTTTGAAATAATTTGGAAGAAAAAAATACTTCAAGGTTATTTCAGTAAAGTTATGTCAACATATAAGCAAGAGCTATGATTGATACCCTCTCATGAAACTTAGAAGTCAGGAATTGGTTATCTATTGTTATCATCCAAGCAGTGGCTTTAAGCATTAGCCATCAACACAATGAGTAACGAAACTATTTAGAATTTATGAGAAGCACTGTGTAAATGATAGCATTTGTGGGAGTGAAAAAGAAAGGCCACTCATGAGTAAAGCAATGATGTTCATGTTCAAATACATACATCTAAATTTATTGAATCACCTGATTATTAAAATTTATATAGGCAAAATAACTTTGTGATTGCAAGTCTGATACAATCTAGCCACTATCCCATACTTTTCCCACTGAAACAATAGTTTATAAAACTATTCCTAACAGCATAAGCTTGCTTGGAAACACAACTCTTGTGTTACAACCAAACAGTGTATATTTCTGTTATTTTATAAACAGAACCCATTTCTAGGAATACCATTAAAACAAACTCTACATAAGAAAATTCAAAATAATATCTATTTGTGTGCTGGGAATATAAAACAAACAAATTCTGTATTAGTAGATTTCAAGCACTATTCTTTTAATTGTGTTGTTTTTGAAAAGCTATTTTCTGCACCAAATTTCATACTGCAGTGAAATTAAATAGTACCTTATATTGGGTTAGTGATTTAGACTTTTCAAAGTGCTTTCACATATAAACATCTCATTTGATTTTCACAGCAATGATATCTGTCCTGACATCATCAAATAGGTATCATTATCCTCATTTTTATTTGAGTAAATTAAAGGTTGGAGAAGTTAACTGACTTGCCTGAGGTCAGGAGTATCTCCCTCCAAGTCCATTGCTTCCAAGACTCTGACACTTCTTTCACCAAACCTGTTATTAGACCTTGCAACTGTTCGTTTGCGTATATGGAAGAGGCTGATCTTTTTGGCTACTCCTAATGTCCATTTTCTTACCACAATCATGGGGATTGCACAGGACTAGGCAGCATTTGGCTCCATTATGCATGGGGTTGCCATGAATAAGGTGGCCAACTCGAAGGCAGCAAGCAACAAAAATGTGTCCATTTTTTTTACCTAGGAATAGATTATCTTTTAGCACTCTTCCATCACAGAAGAGATGGTTATGTAAGACCATATTGTAAATTCTCTGCCTTGCAGAATAATCTACCCCAAAACTCAGAATTTTCAAGAATTTTACTCACATCCCAATGCATAGATGATAAAGTAATAGATGAACATTATCATCTCTGTTACTATTAACACTGAAAAATTTCTCATACGTTATTTTCAAGAAGTTCTATACTATTTTCAAGGAGTCAGAAGTAGATAACAGTTAGATGGTTAGCACATGGTTTTGTGCTTTGTGCTGTCCTGGTGATCTCTCATCTCTACCCGTGTATCAAGACTTACTTGACGGAACTCTATGGAGTGTGAATTACAGTGTTTTTTGTTAGAAGAACAGGACCATTAGAGAAGCCTTGTGCATCCTTAGCTGCTGATACCACCTGACTTACACTGCTCTCTCCTGGCATTTATTGGATGATTATAATCATGTTCTTTTTTGTTCAGTAATAATGAATTCTAAATGTTCAACTCATGGATTTGTTAGAGTGTATTGCAGTAAAAGCAGATTTTTAAGCCTTGAGGAAGAAGGTTGTGGATGAAGTAGCGCTTGTGGTTGTGACGTGGTTTTTCCAGGTGGAGGAAGTGGTGAAGTGGGGATTGTAATATGGTGGTTCTTAATGCAGTCCTGGAAAGTTCTAAATGGGCAATCAGAAAAGGGAAAGTGGTTTCTTTTCTTTTTTGGTGTAACAATATTTCCTCAAGAAAGTAACTTTTTCCCCATGGGGAAAAAAGTAAGGCGTCTCAAAATTAGCTTTATATGCTTTGCAATATTAAAGTCAGATTGTGCTGGGCTCACAATGAGTCATCACACTAGTATGGCTTTATTTTTATTTCTTTCCTATTTTGGGGACTCAAGCCTGAAAGAAACTCTTCGGGGAGGGTGGGGAAGATGGAAAAAAAATAAGAGGGAAACAGCATAACAGAGTTGATCAAAGAGGATAGCCAATGGATTCAAGCTACTGACTAGAACTGAGACCTTGAGAAAGTTATTAAACCTCTCTGAGTCCCAATTTCCTTAACTATAAAAGAAAAACAGCGACAAATAACTTACAAAGGTGTGTTTGGTTCTTAAACTAAAGACAAAGCTCATGGCTGTCAAGTTGATTCCAACTCATAGCAACCCTAGAGGACAGAGTAGAACTGCCCCATAGGGTTTTTAAAGAGCCGTTGGTGGATTCGAACCGCCAACCTTTTGGTTAGCAGCCAAATGCTTAACCACTGTGCCACCAGGGCTCCATGTGATTGGTCCTTAGCACTAAGTAAATGTCCAAAATAAATGTTGATATTGTTATTAATGGCTATTAAAATTAAGGGAAATTTTTGATTTGGCTGTATAGTATAACTGTCAAAAGAATGGCTCTTTTAAACATTGCCAATTGCTCTAGAATAAAATAACAGTATAGATATGACTCACTTATGAATCTACATAAATAAATCTGTTTAGACTAAAAACATGTTGAACCACATTTACAACTGCTATTTTGAGAAGTCAGTAGGGAGTTTGCATAAGAAAAATTTTATATTCCCTGGGCAGAAAGGCAACTACACCCAACCTAGTGCCCTTTAAATCAATTTGAAATCTTGTGGGATAAATGTTAAGAAACTTTCTTTTCTGAAAACCACAGAGAAATGAAGGGTAGGAGGAAAGACCAGACATTTAAAATGAAAACCCTTGATTCGAACCCAAAATATAAAAAGAAGTTAGGAGCATATAGACTCCTTTCATCTCTCTGGAGTCCCTGGTAGTGAAAATGGTTAATGCACTTGGCTACTAACTGAAAGGTTGGAAGTTGAAGTCCACCCAGAAGCTCCCTGGAAAAAAGACCTGGCAATCAGCTCCCAAAAAATCAGCCACTGAAAAACCACAGGGAGCACAGTTCTAGTCTGGCACACATAGGGTCACCATGAGTCAGAGTTAACTCGACAGCAACTGATTTTCATCTATCTATAGGGTCACTATGAGTTGGAACCGACTCAACAGCACCTAACAACAGCATACATATGCAGTGCATAGAAACAATAATCTCATTGTTATAAGACACAGATAGTAAAACTCTAAATAAACATAATTTAGGCAAGAAATTATTTGAATAGCTGAGGTTTTCAAACCAGACATGGATAAAACCCTCTAAGTATCAGCATTTAAAAAACAAATTTTTGATGATTATATTTCACGTAATTACTTCTTCTCTTGTGTCTTTTTTGTATTTTGTTTTGTGTTTCTTATTCTAAAAGCAGCATGTGATCTGTACAGTTCAATCTGGTTTATGTAGTACAGTGTAATGAGGAAAACAAAAATTGCTTTCCGTCCCATAACTCAGAGAAAGCCACTCTTAACAATGTCTTTCAGCCTCTTAAAAATAATATTCTGAACATTCATTCACTAATTTATTCAAAACTCTACACTGAGTGAAGAAAGGCCAAGACTTCTTGGAATTCACAGTGTAGTGGGGGATACAGACCAAAAATAAAATAGAAAATGTGAATATTATTACCACCTGTGGTAAGTGTAATGAAGAAAAAAGAAAAAAAAATGTCTTGACTATGCACTAAAGGACATAGAGTTGTTTTATCAATTGGATATCCATGCTATTAAAAAAAAAAAAAAAGAAGAACTTTGACCCCTACCTCAAACCATGAAGAAAAATCTATTCTAGATATATCTTGGATCTAAATGTGAAAGAGCGCAAATGAACAAATAAACCTTTTAAAAAGTATCATAGAATACCTTCATGTCCTTGGGGAAGTCAAAGATTTGTAAAACAACAGCAATAACAACAACACACGTACACATCACTTACCATACAGAAAAAAAAAAACTGATAAATAGGACTCTAAATTAAAACTCTGTTCTTCAAAATATACTATTAAGAGATTAAAAACACAAGCCACAAAGTAGAAGATATTGGCAGTGTAGATTCAACAAGAATTCATATATAGAAGACATAGAGAATATTAATAAGAAAAAGATAGCCATCCCAATATATGAAAAATGGGCCAAAAATTTCAATAGTCAAGTCACGAAAGAAAGCATCCAAATAAGCTTAGCATTAAGGCTCATCAGATTAATGCAAATTAAAATGACAAAGAATAAATGATAATGAGATCATACTACAATCCTGCTTTAATGAGAAGAGAAATAAACAAAAAACAAAACAAAACACCTGACAAGTCCATGTGTTGACAAAGATGTGAAGCAATTTGATCTCTCCTATGCTACTGGTGGGAGTATAATCTGGTACAACTACTTTGTAAAACTATTTGGCAGAATCTACTAAAATGAACACATGCATACCCAATGGCCAAACTACTATTCTATACATATATACAAGATATATATGTACGAAGTATGAATCTAGGAAAATTGGACCAAAAAAAAAAGAAAAACACCTTTGCCAAAGAGTCGATTCAGACTCACAGTGACCCTATAGGACAGAGTGGAACTGCCCTATAGGGTTTCCAAGGAGCAGATGGTGGATTCGAACTGCCGACCTTTAGGTTAGTAGCCGAACTCTTAACCATTACGCCACAGGAAAATTAGAAGTCACCAAAAATGAAATGGAACGCATAAACGTTGATACCCTAGGCATTAGTGAGCTGAAATAGATTGGTATTGGCCATTTTGAAGCAGACAATCATATGCTCTACTACGCCAGGAATGACAAATTGAAAAGGAATGGGGATACATTCATCATCAAAAAGAACATTTCAAGATCTATCCTGAAGTACAACACTGTCAGTAATACGATAATATCTATACACCTACAAGGAAGACCAGTTAACACTACTATTATTCAAATTTATGCACCAACCACTAACTCCAAAGATGGGGAAATCGAAGATTTTTACCAATTTCTGCAGTCTGAAATTGATCAAACACGCAATCAAGTTGCATTGATAATTACTGGTGATTGGAATGTGAAAGTTGGAAACAAACAAGAAGGATATGTTGTTGGAAAATATGGCCTTGGTGATAGAAATGACCCCAGAGATCAAATGATAGAATTTTGCAAGACCAAGGACTTATTCATCCAAATACCTTTTTTCAACAACATAAATGGTGACTATACATGTGGACCTCAACACATGGAAAACACAGGAATCAAATCGACTACATCTGTGGAAAGAGATGATGGAAAAGCTCAATGTTATCACTCAGAACAAGGACAGGGGCCAACAGTGGAACGGACCATCAACTGCTCATATGCAAGTTCAAGTTGAACCTGAAGAAAATTAGAACAAGTCCACGAGAGTCAAAGTACAACCTTGAGTATATCCCACCTGAATTTGGAGACCGTCTCAAGAACAGATTTGACACTTTAAACACTAATGACTGAAAACCAGATGAGTTGTGGGATGACATCAAGGACATCATACATGAGAAAGAAAAGGTCATTAAAGAGACAGGAAACAAATAAAAGACCAAAATGGATGCCAGAAGAAACTCTGAAACTTGCACTTGAATGTAGAGTAGCTAAAGTGAATGGAAGAAATGATGAAGCAAAAGCTGAAGAAAAGATTTCAAAGGGTGGCTTGAGAAGACAAATTAAGTATTATAATGAAATATGCAAAGATTTGGAGTTAGAAAACCGAAAGGGAAGGCCATGCTCGGTATTTCTCAAACTAAAAGAACTGAAGAAAAAATTCAAATCTCAAGTTGCAATTTTGAAGGATTCTATGGGCAAAATATTGAATGACACAGGAAGCATCAAAAGAAGGTGGAAGGAATACACAGAGTCACTGTACCAAAAAGAATTGGTTGACATCAATTTCAGGAGATAGCATATGATCAAGAACTGATGATACTGAGGGAAGAATTCCAAGATGTACTGAAGGCATTGGTGAAAAGCAAGGCTCCAGAATTGACAAAATACCAATTGAGATGTTTCAACAAATGCATGCAGCCTTGGAGGTGCTCACTCATCCATGCCAAGAAATTTGGAAGAGAATTACCTGGCCAATAGACTGGAAGAGGTCCAAATTTGTACCCATGACAAAGAAAGGTGTTCCAACAGAAGGCAGAAATTATCAAACAGTATCATTAATATCACACTGTTGGATACTGTATGAGCCCATTTATATAAATTAGAAAATCTGTAATAAAATAAATTTATAGTGATATAGTCAGAATAGCAGTAACTTTTTTTTTAAATACACTTTATTTTTTAGAGCAGTTTTAGATTTGCAGAAAAATTGTGCAGAAAGTACATACAGAGAGTTGCCTTATACCCCCCTCCCGCCCACAATTTCTCCTATTATTAATGTCTTGCATTGGTGTGGTACATTTGTTACATTGATGAACCGATGTTGATACATTATTATCAACTAAAGTCTATATTTACATTAGGCTTCACTCCTTGTGTTGTACAGTCCTACAGATTTTGATAAATGCATAATGTCACGTGTCTGCCATTACAGTATCATACAGAATGTTTTCACTGCTCTTAAAATGTCCTTTGCTTCACCTGTTTATGCTTTCCACACTCTCACGTGTCTGCCATTACAGTATCATACAGAATGTTTTCACTGCTCTTAAAATGTCCTTTGCTTCACCTGTTTATGCTTTCCATACTCTTCCTGAACCCCTGGCAATCAATGATCTTTTTACTGTCTCTATAGTTTTGCCTGTTAGAAGAAATACAGCTAGAATGCTCCTTAGAAGAAAGGATGGTGAGACTTCGGGCATGTAATCAGGAAAGACCAATTGCTAGAAAAGGACATCATGCTTGGTCAAGTAGAGGGTCTGGAAAAATGAGGGAAATCCTCAGTGATTGACACAATAGCTGTAACAAGGGATTCAAACATACCAATGATCACAAAGATGATGCAGGACCAGGCATCGTTTTATTCTGTTAGAGGTAAGGTCACCACAAGTCTGAGCTGACTGGACAGCAACTAACAACAATAATAGCTTTTCCTTTCCAGACTGTTGTAGAGTTGGAATCATACAGCATGTAGTGGTTAACTTTTGAGAGACTATGACTTAAAGGGGTGAGGGGAAGTCTTGGGGTATGCGTAATGTTTTATAACTTGATCTGGATGGTGTGCTCATTTAAAAAACTGAGGTATACACTTACGATTTGTATACTTTACAGTATTAATATTGTACTTCTTAAAAAAGTTACAATATTTTAACATCAAACCAGTAAAGAGAATGTCATAAATAAATACATCTGAAAACAATATAGTGACTTGATAGTACTTATTTGGTATAATAGCTGTAACTTTAATGATTATAATATTTTTGTTAGAGGATTTTGAATCTTTTGGATTTTTCACCTTTGTTGTTCATACATATAATCCAGGTACTTGAATTTAACTAAAATTCTCTGGGCAGGAGTTGGGTAAATCGAAGGATCTGGGGACAGGTGCTAGCTAATTGACTCTTCATCTACTTAAAATTAGTCATATCAGTACCAAGATTAAAAAAAAAAAATTACAGCAGAAACTGAAGTATCTTGGAAACAGCTGTGAGTTGGGCTTCAGAAGACAAAAGACATTATTCAAAATCCTGCTACTTGCTTTTGACACGTGATCCGCACCCAATCTTGCAAAACTTCAATTTTGTTCCAGCCTGTGTCCCAAGGTTGTTGTAATAACATGTACTGAAAGGTTTACTGGAAGGAGGACATGCAAAACATGAATGGAATTTTGCTGATAACACTTTATGTACTGGTTACCACAATCATTTACCAACAGGGAACCAAGCACGCTCTGAAGACCTCAAATGGAAATCACCCTTTGTTCCTTCAGGGACACACCGAGCCACCATTCCCATAGCAACATTGTAATGTGACGTCAGAAATAAGGGTTAGGCCTTGAATCATAAAACAAGAGAGGGTTGGCTAGCTAGGAAAAATAGTGAAAAAATAGTACTATATCTCCAATAAAAGAAGGAATCAGTTTGTTTCTATCTGCATATTGTTTTTTTAATGTTTGAGAATTGAAAAAAATCCATTTTTAAAAAGCATGTGTTTTTTAGAAGTCAGTATTTCTCTTGCTGTATCATATCATTTAGAAAAGAAGTAGGTTATTGTTTTGCTTTTGTTAATGCGTGTTTTTCTCTTGTGTGCAGTCAAGAAGAAGCTGAGTATGAAGGAATTCATTTGCCCAAACCCTTGAAGTGTTGTGACTTTTGCCCTTAGCAGACAGACACATAACACTAAAGGGAGAAGTCCAGGATGAGGGACTGTTTTGTTGTGATGATCTAAATGGTGTCAATATGTCTAATTTTACAATATGCATAGATTTTTATTACAGAAATGTGTTCTTGTTTCCTTTTAATGAGAAAATGTTTTATGAACGTGTAACTTAGTTGTCAAAGAAGATTGACTTCTATTCCTACAGTTGCCAGGAAAAGAACTAGAAGCACAAATGTGTATGTTTTGCTTTGATTTTTTTCAAGTCAGCCATTGATTGTGTATTTTACATATGATACCATTAACTAGAGAAACTGATTCCTTTTTCTTTTCTTTTTTAAAAAATTAAATTTGTAGAGGAAACAAGATATTGATTTAAGGGGGATCCTTAATCTAGAAGGGATGGAAATGACTGAAGAATTTTTAGGTTCGTCAGTTATTATTGTGAATGTCATGACTTTAGCCTATAAAAAACACATATTTATTATAAACTCCATATTTGCTAAAACATCTCTTGATGCTATAGTTTCATTTATGTAGTATATTGTTGTTCAGAGCAAATGAAATTCTCTAATGTATTTTGCTAAAAAATGCCATTTGCCCCCAATTTTTTTAATTACTAAATTTTGTTGTTGTTATTGTTCGTTGCTGTTGAGTCAGCTCTGACTCATGGCGACCTTAACCAAAAAAACCAAATCTATTGCTGTTGAGTCTATTCTGACTCATAGCCACCCTATAGGACAGAGTAGAACTGCCCCACAGGGTTTCCAAGGCTGTGAGTCTTTATGGAAGCAGACTGCTACATCTTCCTCCTGCAGAGTGGCTGGTGGATTTGAACTGCCGACCTTTGGGTTAGCAGCTGAGCACTTAATCGCTACACCACCAGGGCTCCCATGTGTAACAAAACAAAACATTGCCCTGTCCTGTACCATCTTCATCATTGTTGGTATGTTTGAACCCATAGTTGTGGCTATTGTTGTCAAGACATCTCATTGAGTGTTTCCCTTGATTTGCTCACCCTCTTCTTTGCAAACATTATGATGTCCTTTTCTAGCAATTAGTCTTTTTGATGACATGTCCAAAATAAGCTAAATTTACACACACATACATATACACGCACACGCACACACAAACCCACACCCAATGGTATAATAATACTTAATTATTATTCCTATGATACATAAAAACTTGATAATAATTCTCATATTCTCATTCAACTTTATAGTCCATGAAATAATGTCTGTTTCAAGTTACATAAGCCAAGGGAAAATTGTTAAAATAATACATTCATATTCTATATTTTAAAATATTTTCTACCATCTGCTCACTCTCACCAAAAATGTGGCATATAAAAACCACTGAAATAATTAAGATAAGTGTATAACAGTAATAGAAATAGCTACTCTTATTGAGTGTTTATACTATTTCAGGCTTTGGACCATATGCTTTTGAATCATTATCTCCTATAATGCTCACAACAAGTCTAAGAGCAGGTACTGTTATTCCCAATATATTGGGGCATAGCTAGGTTAAGTAACAGCCTGGAAAACACATATCTAGCAATAGACTGATTTGGCTTTCAAACCCAGGTTTTGCTGACCACAGAAATGAAGCTGGTGTTCTCTCCAAGTATGGCTCTAGAATTAATGGATGTCAAGTACTTTTAAGACCAAGGATCTCATATCCCATTCACACCCTCACTGTGGGGAGTTGGGATGATTAAATGATGAACAATTGCATCTTACGGAAATGGAAGATGCCACTTAGGTGCATACTGTGCCTAGAAAGAGAACAACAAACATCCTCAAGGTGACTTGTGATCTTTACCCATTGTCTTTCCACTGACATGGCCTCCAAGTACAACAGCGAATCCCTCCTGAGGGCCAAAAATTGCACTGAAATATTTTACTGCGACTTTGCTTGTGCTGTTGCCATGGAAAATTATGGTTTCTGACTTTTCGTTGAAGGTCAATAACTGTATTTAAATGGAGCAAGGTCTGAACTTCTATAATGCAATCTATTATTATGTCTAGTGGGAGGTTTATCACAGAGTTTTGGTATGTAATCTAAATCAGATGTCTGAAGGAAAATAATGCTTGTATGTTTAGGAAAATTTAGAGAGTTCTTTGACTGAGATTCTCTCTTTAAAATTTCATGAATTACCTGATAGTCTTTGAAGTGTTTCTTTGTCTGAAACTCTGAGTGTTATTGTCTCCCTTCTTTAAGTAAACCTTTCCTTTCAATCATCTACAACAGAACGACTTTCTTTCATGTTTATGAGAAGTTGGATGCAATTATTTTATAAGAAGTCCATCTCTGTAAACAATCCTATAATTTTTAGACTTTTAAATGTCATTGTCATAAACACAAATCTGTGTTTCTTCTGCTTGACTTTGAAATGGCATTTAAACTTTGCATGTCCCTGTAACCTCTATTCAACTGGCTTACCTCGGTGAGTAAATTCAGCTTGCGAGTTCCTACGGGTTCCACATGACAGTTTTTTCAAAATTCTTGATAATACTGATGTGCAAGCAGCCCCTTTGAAAATGGAAAGTGCCATTTCATCCTACTCAAAAGTGGGTGGAGGGAAATGAATATTTCATTAAGGGTATTTGTGCAAGTGTACCGCAGATAGCTCAGTGACCTGCCCCTGAAAAGGTACCTTGCACGGGGGCGGTCAGCTGTTATTTTTCTTAGCAATTGTACCTTTAAAGATTAAAATTTGTTAGATGATATTTAGGCTAAGGGACCTTATTGATCATTTAGTCCTATATTCCAATTTAAGTTCTAGAGAGTTTATGTGATGATGGGCAAATCATTTACCCTTCTCTGGACTCCAATGTTTGATCTGAGGCAGTGGAAGTACGTGATCTTTAAGGTATACCCATTGCCATCAAGTCGATTCCAACTAACTAACAGTGATCCTATAGGACAGAGTAGAACTGCCCCCATAGGGTTTCCAAGGCTGTAGTCTTTATGGCTGGAGCCATGGTGGCCCAGTGGTTAATCAGTCAGCTGCTAACAGAAAGCAGCTTTATGGAAGCAGACTGCCACATCTTTCTACCACGGAGCAGAGGGTGGGTTTGAACTGCCAATCTTTCTGTTAGCAGCTGATTGCTTAACCACTGTGCCATCATGGCACCATCCATAAAGATTACAGCCTTGGAAACCCTATGGGGCAGTTCTACTCTGTGCTATAGGGCCCTATGAGTTGGAATCGACCCGAAGGCAATGGTTTATCTTTACATAAGCAGACTGTCACATCTTTCTCCCATGGAGTATCTGGTAAGCCGCCAAGTGCTTCACCACTGTGCCACCAGTGCTCCTTTCTTTAAGACATAAATACTCTCTAATTTGCTATGGTAAGTTAACAGTAGGGGAACCAATAGATCTCATTTTACTCCAGCCATTTGCAGGTCTAGGATTGAGATCAGCCTTTTCTGATTCCTTCCCACACTCTACCTATTGGATCCCAGCTCAGTCATTTGCTAGATGTGTCATTTTGAGCAGGTCACTTCACCTCTCTAAGCCTGTTGTTGTTGTGCGGTGCTGTCGAGTTGATTTCGACTCAGAGTGACCCCATGTGGCAGAGTAGAACCTTCTCATAGGGTTTTCTTGGCTGCAATCTTTATGCGGGTAGATTACAAGGTCTTTCTCCAAAGGAGCTACTGGGTGGGTTTGAACCACCAACCTTTTGGCTAGCAGCCAAGCACTTAACTGTTTCGCCACCAGGGCTTGTTTCTCTAAACCTAATAACATACAAATAGTGGTGACAATTATGTAGAGAGTTGTAAGAATTAAATGAAATAATGCTTATAAAGCACCCAGTACAATACACAAAAATATACCTCCACATATTAGTATGACATAACATTCAGTTATGGCAGATGTAGAAAATCACATAACTGTATGTCCCACTGGGGTCAACCAGTAGTCTGCCTGTGATCTAAAACTGAAGTTTCACTCATAGGCTCTGCTCTCCTGAGAGCAGAAGGGATTATATTGCAGAGTGGACATATAGTACCATCCTCCAGGTTCCAGAGGCATCATAGTTCTGAGACTGTGGCTCAAGCTCTTCCCATGTGGTGGGTTGTGAGAAGGCCTGAGAGGCTGATGTCAGGGTCAGTCCCAGGGCTAACCCCAGGGAATGTACTTTCTACTTGTAAGCACTCCTTATTCCTGAATATATAGTTTATGAGAATTATAACCATGTGTCTATGCATACGTGTATATTTTTAGTAGTACTTAAAATTATAAGAATATTGATACATTGATTTGGACTTCTGTACCACTAGGAAAACCAAATATAAAAAGTTACCAGAAATATATATTTCCTTTACACACATAGGCAGAGAAAAAAGCTACAGGGTAGAATGAGAACTGAATTCTGGTTCTTGCCTTGCTGCTAATAGCTATCTTTTTAATCTTTTCAAGCCTCTGTTTTCTCATCCATGAAATTAATAGATTAGACCATGAAATTTTTAAAATCCCCTCTACTGATAATATTCTGTGATTCTAAAAAAAAAAATTGTTTTATGTGTATTTAGGAACTTAGAATGCCTAACAACATGTATAGGACTGTATTAACGGGATTGCAACTTATACCTTTTTGAGTGCTTACTTAACTTATGAGTGGCTACTGAAAATGCACCCAAAGGGTGCTATGGTTTCTCACTACGTCCTCCTTTAATTATGTATTGATGGAAGAGCTCAGCAGAAAGATACGTTCTAATACATTGTATAAATAGTCACAGAGGTGCAAAGCAGATCCTTGTAGGTATAGTCTTACGGGTACAACTCAAATTCATCTAGCTTTTATACTTTTCTTTCTTAAATATGAGAATCCTTTGCAATCTTTCATTTATTTTAGTAATTACAATAGTTGATTAAATCAAAAATTATAGTTCTAGCTCACCTCTAATGTGTATTATTTTAGATTTGACTCTCCAGGTACAAACTGGAGAGTAATACTCTTCTTATATGACTTACATGAGGCCTAAAATTCAAAACCACGTAAAGGTATGAAATATATTATGATTAGTTTGGCTAAACTATTAGTTGAGAGCGAGTAGATGCTTAATTTTCTATTAAATGGGCATAATATCTTCTCTGATGTCTGGAAATGTACTTTTTTTCCCTTTTATGAAAGCATCAAACCTCTACAACAATAATTTTTAAATAAGGGTTCTCTGTGAATGTTTTATTTATGTTTATTTATGTTCCTATTTTATAGGAAACTTCACCCTAGCTGCCTCTAGGTCTTGATGGAATTGAACTTGAATTGAGAGCAAAAAAACCTTTTCTAGCCTTTCTCACTTTAATGGAATTCTTTTAATTCTACTCTTGGGATTTTGACCCATGTCTGAGCACCTGACTTATCCCTGATTTTGACTTGGATAACATTGATTTGACCCCACTGAAGAAGAAATAGGAGGTGGGACAATTCCAACAGGGTAGGAGTAATACAGCTCTTCATATAGGCTAGTATTTGGGGCTTGATTATTGTTTCTGAGGAAAAAACCCTAAGATATTTATGCATGGATTTGGAAAGTGATGTGAAGACCTTTTTTCTCAAAGAGTATAGGAACTCATATTGAATGGAGAGCTGGGAAGGGTGAAAGGTTTCCTCACTCACTAGACAATACAAGGCAAATAATTTCATGCTTTGCATAACAGGGAGGCAGAGTTACACTGACAGATAAAAAGTGTTCTTACCATTCTTAGGGGTAGCATTTCTGAGAATAAGAATTTAAAACGTAGTGGCTTAAAACAGCAATATTTGTATCATGTAGTTTCAGGGGTAAGGAATCCAAGGACAGCTTAGCTGGGTCCTCTGGGTACAGTGACTCTCACAAAACTGAAGTCATCTCAGTGCTCAAGTGGAGGAATTCACTCGTGATAATTGGCAGGTCAGTTCCACAGGGGCTGTTAGACTGAGGTCTCAGTCCTTAGGAACTGTTGGCTGGCAGCCTCCCTCAGATCTTTACCATATGGCCTCTCCATAGAGCATCTCACAAGATGGCATCTGGTTTCATCAGAGTGAACGAGAGAGCAAGAAACACAGCCCATAAAATAGAAAACACAGTCTTTTTTCAGCCAAAGATTAGACAGGCCCATAAAACACAATGAGACTGAATGGGCACACCAGCCTAGGAGCAAGGATGAGAAGGCAGGAGGGCATAGGAAAACTGGTAATGGGGAACCCAGAGTCGAGGAGGGGAAGTGTTGACATGTTGTAGGGTTGGCAACCAGTGTTGCAAAATAATATGTGTATTAATTGTTTATAGAAACAATTAAATAAAAATAAATAAATAAAAGACAGTCTTTTGTAAGCTATCACTTTTGCCAGATTCTATTTATTAGCCCACCACCTGTTTGTCATACTATGGTGACTTGGTTGCTATGATACTGAAAGCTATGCCACCAGTATTTCTAATACCAGCAGGGTCACCCATGGTGGACAGGTTTCAGCAGAGCTTCAGACTAAGAGATACTAGGAAGAAAGCCCTGGTGATCTACTTCCAAAAATTAGCCAGTGAAAACTCTGTGGATCACAAGAGAACATTGTCTGATATAGTGCTGGAAAATGAACCACCTAGGTTGGAAGGCACTCACAATACACAGTGGCTGCAACAATGAATTGGAGCATACCAATGATCATAAAGGTGGTGTAGGACCAGGCAATGTTTTGTTCTGTTGTACATGGGGCCATCATGAGTTGGAGCCAACCTGAGTATAACTAATCACAACAATTCATTAGAAGCAAGTCACTAGGTTCTGCCTAAAGTCAAAGGGAAGGGATTACACAAGGGTGTAAATATCAGGAAACAGAGATCATTGGGACCCTGATCAGAAGATGCTTACTACAAAAATGTGTATTCTCTGTTTTTAAGTTCAGAATTGTATTTGTCAAGTACATGAACCTTGTTATCTTGGTTTTTCAAATCTTATATATCCTTACTAATATCTGTACAAATCTGTCTTGGTAGAAGTACAGCCCGAATGCTCCTTAGAAGCAAAGATGGAGAGACTTGGTTTCATATACTTGGGACATGTGTCAGGAAGGACCAGTTCCTGAAGAAGGACATCATGCTCGGTAAAGTGGAGGGTCAACAAAAAAGAGGAAGACCCTCAACGACACGGATTGACACAATGGGCTTAAGCATAACAATGATTGTGAGCATGGTGTAGGACCAGGCAGTATTTTGTTCTGTTGAACATAAGGTCTCTATAAACTGGAACCAACTTGATGGCACCTAACAACAACATTTTATCTGAGGAACCCTGGTGGTGCAGTGGTTAAGAGCTCAGCTGCTAACCAAAACGTTGATGATTCAAATCCACCAGCCGCTACATGGGAGAAAGATGTGGCAACCTGCTTCCATAAAGATTACAGCTTTGAAAACCCTATGGGGCAGTTCTACTCTGTCCTACGGGGTAATTATGAGTTGGAATCAACTCCACGGCAATAGGTTTGTTTGTTCGTTTTGGTTTAATAGCTAATATCTTACAAATATCTTTGTTTTATATACATAATTTATATATCAATTTCTGAACGAGGCATTTAAAAGCCTTCTATTTCCATTCTTGGTTTTGTCAACATTAGTTTGTAATTTTATCAATTTTTGCATTATATATGTTGAAGCCATGTTGTTAGAAGCATATATGTATCCTGATTGCTATATAATTTTTTTAAGGAGAGTTGATTGTTAGTTTTATCATCATGTATTATTCCTGCTTAGGCTTATCAATCTTTTTTTTTTTCTTTATATTCTTATATATATATATGTATGTATATATGTGTGTGTGTGTGTATATATATATATATATATATATATATATATATATATATATATATATATATAATTGACATTGTTACCGTACATTTGCCTTGGTACATCTTATCTGGCATATCTTGTACCATTGTCTTATTGTCCAATTTTCCATATCCTTTTGTTGTAGATATGTCTCTTATAAAAATTTAGCGGGATTTTGTTTTGTTGGTTTTAATCTAATCCGTTAATCTCTGTGTTGTTCTGGATGAGTTTAACAGTTATCTTTGTTATGATTACTGGTCTATTTAGAATTATCTCAATTGTCTTATTGTGTTTATGCCTGTCCTTTCCCCTCTTTTCTTGTTGTTTTGATAAATTTTCCTTTATTCCCCTACTTTTTTCTCTCTCCACTGACTCGGCATCTCTCATCTTTTAGGAGCTATCCTTAAATGTTTATCATATATTTATAACAAGTTTTTTTCTAACAAAGTAGAATTAGGTGTCTCTCTTTTTCTGAACAAGGCAAAAACTTTAGCACCTTTTAGTTACTGGAAAGTCTTCATGCACAACTTTCTTTTTATTGTTGTCTAGATGAATACAGGAAACAGTAAGGTATAATCACTGTGGTAGGCTGAATAACGGCCCCTCAAAGATGCCCATGTCCTAATTTCCAAAACCTGTGAATATGTTACCTTACATGGTAATGAAAATGAGATTGATTGACACATAACTGCAGCATAGCAGTGATCATGAGGATGATGCAGGACTGGGCAACGTTTTGTTCTGTTATACATAAGGTTGCTATGAGTCAGAGCCAACTAGACAGCAACTAACAACAACAACATGGTAAAAGGGGCTTTACAAATGTGATTAAGTTAAGAATCTTAAAGCAGTGACTATCCTGGATTATCCAGGTTGGTCCAAAGTAATCACAAGAGTTATTATAAATGGAAGAGGAATGGTAACAGGGAGAACCAAAGAGATGGTAGCATGAGAAGGACTTGGCCAAGCACTGATAGCTTTGAAGACGGAGGAATGGGCCCCTGTGCAAGGAATGTCGGTAACCTCTAGAATCTAGAAAAGGCAAGGAAATGGGTTCTTTCTAAAGTTTCCAGAAAAGAATGAACCCTATTACCCCTTTTATTTTAGCCTAGTGAGACTCACTTTGAACTTCTGCCTTCCAGAACTGCCCTACAAAACTGCCCTCCAAAACTGTAGGATAATATATCTGTATTGTTTTAAGCCTTTTTTTTTTTTTTTTTTACAGCAGAAATAGATAATGAGTACAGGGTAATTGAAGCAAGGTTGTTAATAATCTTCAGTGTTGGTTGGATGTATGCTTCCCTGGTTGTCCCTGCATTCTTCTATAAAATGGAACCACTAAGTGTCAACTTTTATAAATGAGAAGCAATTTATCTCTACAAATAATTTTTGTGACCAACTTAAATATTCAGAGATTTTGAGCAGGTTGACTGAAGCTCAGGGCAGCTGTATTTTATGTAACACTGATGAGGAAAGGGTCTAGGACCCTTCTAGGACTCCTCTAGGACTCTTATGTCACTGGTCAGTGTTGAGTTGCAATGGGTGTCTGCTCACAGAGTACAACTAACATCTCTCAGCCCAGGCTTGGAGGTAACCAAACTTGGAGAACCTGAAGATGTAAAAGTTGAATGCAATAGGAGGACTAACATAAGTGAAGGAAAACCAATCAGTTAAAGATGCCACGGTTGTACCAATCATATTGGCATAATCTTCCCACATAACTAATTTAAAAACTGAGCTGGTTGAATACACTTCAAGACAAACATCGTGGCTAGACCTAAAACTACACTTGTTTTAAATACAAATATTTTTATACAAAATTCTTCTTAAGATGAGAGGGTATCTGTTTTTTGTTTTTTTAAGCCTGACACAAAATCAATACAAAATTGAATGAGCATAATATATTTTTGTTTGTGAAAAGGCAGAATAAATCTGTAGGGTTCAATTTGAAAAGGTAAATGAGAAAAATAACAAACATATCAGAGTCTAAAAAATATCTTCAACAATGTGTGGTTCAGAAAATGATCATTATAATGCAGTACATGAAGCACCTACTACTGTACAAATAAGGATAGCAGAGGAAATGGCCATATGTTTTGGTTTAATGATTGAGAAACCACAAATGTGGGATAGTTACTTCAGTAAAATTGTACAGAAGACTATCTAAAAAACATCTGCTTGTTCAATGCTTTAGGCAGATCCCTGGAAAATCACCAAGACCGTGAATGCCTGAATGTTTTCACTACAGCCCAGATGTCAGTCCTAAGCCCAGAGGTGTCCTGGGGTTTTTCTGCCCTTAGACCTTGAGAGGAAGGCACATTTCACATGCCACATGCAATGGACATATGCAACAAAGCAGCCAAGAAAGCCCTATTGTGAATACTCAGCACAGACTTAGTTTTCTATGCAGCTTTTGATTTTTTTCAAAACTAATCTCCCATAAAACAAGATGAAAAGGCAGAACCTATTCAGTCATTCTTGCTAATTGTGCAGGAGGACTGAAAAAAAGAAGAAGAAGAAGAAGATTGAAGAATATTAGCCCTTAAAGGGACCCTGGGAGTAATTGTCAACGAATCTTTACATTTTATAGGAACCTAAGACACTGCACGACTAAGTAACTTATCCAAGATCACAAAACAAGTCTGCAACCTAGGCAAGACTTAAAGGCTGATCATCTGTCTTCAGGACCAGCGATCTTTCCGCTACACCAAGGACACCACTTAATAAAGATGATGCTCAGAAAGGAAAATTGTGCAGACTCTATGTTGTTATTTAAGCGTGTTTTGAAGGTACTGCTTAATTTGAATGTATCAATTCAAGATCCACCAAATGTTCTTAGGAGCATTTTGGTGACAATGCTGGACCCTTTCACGGGACAATGTGGTTCCCCTTATAGTAGTGGTAGATTTTGAAGAAGGGTAAACACTAATTGAAGTTCTGGTTCTACCATTAGAAGTTAAGTTACTGAGCCCCTCTGAGCCTCTGTTTTCACGTATGTAAAATGTGGAAAACTACCTATCCCATAAATTTGTTTTAAAAATGAAATAAAATGATACATGTAAAGTACTTTCTTAGTATATAGAAAGCACACAATAGATATGAGTTATTATTATCACTCATATGCCATGAACCTAAAATCTAAGACTACTTTGCGAAAAGTGTATTTTCTAATCTAAAGAATAGAAAAACTTCTGGATTTTGTGCTGATATTTTTCACATAGGCTAGATATTTGACTCAGGGTGGGATAAGAACATCCTAACTAAAGACTGAATAAAGATTCTTCTGTTCAGTCTCCATATTTGGTACCTTTACTTTAGGTAACAAATACAGAGAGATCCACAGACACAGCTTAACTTTTCAGAGACAACTAGAATTAATGTGTTACCTCCTGATTTTTTTTCTAGATTCATCCTCATCAGTGTTTCACATACTGTAGCCTCTGGAGTTATACACACAGTTACAGCAGAGGATCCCTTCATCCTATCTACTTTAGCCAAACCAATGACATGTTTGTGCATAATTTCACTGTTATTTTTCCCATAATTACCTGGACACTTATTGTGTATCTCCTACCCTGCTGTGCCAGGTGCTAAGAACATAAAGATGCATAACACACAATCTTTTGAGGAGACAGACATGTAAATTGTGACACCTCTCAGGATATTTTAAGCACAATGGACAGAGTTTAAAGGAGTTCAGAGGAGAAAAACCAGGGAGGTGGGAAGGGAAGGAGAGAGAATAAGGAAGGAAACAGGAAAATATCCATGGGGGAAATGTCTGCTGAAGGGATTCTTGAGGGTTAAGAAAGCTTTAGCCAGGTAAATGTGGATGGGAAGGATAGTAGGGGATGGATAATAGTTATTCCAGGCAAAGGGAGCAGCAAATAACAATTCCATAAAGTTAGTAAACTTTATAGTTGGTTTTGCTTTACCAGAAATAGATTTAGAGCCTATGTTTTAATGAATTAAAATTTTCTGATTTTACTGAACTTAAAAAAAATATGAAACAAATGAATTGTTTCTGGTTTTGCTACATCCTAAGTGATAGAAATGATGCCAGAGATTGCATGATAGAATTTTTCAAGACCAACAACGTCTTCATTGCAAATACCTTTCTTCAACAACATAAATGGTGACTATACATGTGGATCTCACTGGATGAACAACACAGGAATCATACTGACTACATATGTGGAAAGAGACAATAGAGAAGCTCAGTCTCATCAGTCAGAACAAGGTCAGAGGTTGACTGCAGAACAGACCATCAATTGCTCATATGCAAGTTAAAACTGAAGCTGAAGAAAATTAAATCAAATCCACAAGAACCAAAATACTACCTTAAGTATATCTCACCTGAATTTGGAGACTATATCAAGAACAGATTTGACACTTTGAACACTAATGACCGAAAACTAGACGAGTTGTGGGAAGACATCAAGGACATCATACATGAAGAAAACAAAAGGTCATTAAAAAGACAGGAAAGAAAGAAAAAAACAAAATGGAAGTCAGAAGAGACACTGAAACTTTCTCTTCAGTGTAGAGTAGCTAAAGTGAGTGGAAGAAATGATGAAGTAAAAGAGCTGAACAGAATAATTCAAAGGGCATCATGAGAAAGCAAAGTAAAATATTATAATGAAATATGTGAAGACCTGGAGTTAGAAAACCGAAAGGGAAGAACGCGCTTGGCATATCTCAAGCTGAAAGAACTGAAGAAAACATTCAAGCCTCAATTTGCAATTTTGAAGGATTCTATGGGCAAAATATTTAATGAGACCAAAAAAACCAAAACCAAACTCATTGCCGTCAAGTTGATTCCAACTCATAGCAACCCTATAGGACAGAGTAGAAATGCCCCATAGAATTTCCAAGGAGCCCCTGATGGATTCTAACTGCCGATCTTTTGGTTAGCAGCCATAGCACTTCACCACTACGCTACCAGGGTTTCCATTAAATGAGACAGGAAGCATCAAAAGCAGATGGAAGGAATACACAGAGTCACTGTACCAAAAAGAATTGGTCGATGTTCAACCATTTCAGGAGGTTGCATATGATCAAGAACCAATGGTATGGAAGAAAGGAAGTCCAAGCTGCACTGAAGGCATTGGTTAAAAGCAAGGTTCCAGTAACTGACAGAATACCAACTGAAATGTTTCAACAAACAGATGCAGCACTGGACATGCTCACTCCTCTATGCCAAGAAATTTGGAAGCCAGCTACCTGGCCAACTAACTGGAAGATATCCATATTTCTGCCCATTCCAAAGAAAGGTGATTCAACAGAATGCAGAAATTATCAAACAATGTCATTAATGTCACATGCAAGTAAAATTTAGCTGAAGATCATTCAAAAGCATCTGGAGAGTACATCAATGGGAATCTCCCAGAAATTCAAGCCAGATTCAGAAGAGGACAAGGAACAAGGTATATCATTGCTGATGTAGATGGTTCTTGGCTGCAAGCAGATAATACCAGAAAGATGTTAACCTGTGTTTCATTGACTATGCAAAGGCATTCAACTGTGTGGATTATAACAAATTATGGATAACATTGCAAAGAATGGAAATTCCAGAACACTCAACTGTGCTCATGAGAAATCTCTACATAGATCAAGAAACAGTCATTAGAACAGAGCAAAGGGATACTGCATGGTTTAAAATCAAGAAAGCTGGACTACATAAAGAAGAACATGGCATTGAGATTGGAGGAAGACTCATTAACAACCTGTGATATGCGGGTGACATAGCCTTGCTTGCAGAAAGTGAAGAAGACTGATGAAGATCAAAGACCACAACCTTCAGAGTGGATTACACCTCAACATAAAGAAAACAAGAATCCTCACAAATGGACCAATAAGCAACATCACGATACATAGAAAGAAGATTAATGTTGTCAAGGATTTCATTTTACTTGGATCGGCAATCAACACCCATGGAAGCAGGAGTCAGAAAATCAAACGACGTATTGCATTGGGCAAATCTGCTACAAAGACCTCTTTAAAGTAGTAAAAAGCAAAAATGTCACTTTGAGGAGTAAGTTACTCCTGACCGAAACTATGGTATTTTCAATTGCCTTATATGCATGTGAAAGCAGGACAATGAATAAGGAAGACCACAGAAGAATTGATGTCTTTGAATTATGGTGTTGGTGAAGAATATTGAATATACATGGACTACCGGAAGAATGAACAAATCTATCTTTGAAGAAATACAGCCAAAGTGATCCTTGGAAGCAAGGATGGCAAGACTTTGTCTCATGTGCTTTGGACATGTTATCAGGTGGGACCGTTCCCTGGAGAAGGAGATCTTGCTTGGTAGTGTAGAAGTTCAGCGAAAAAGAGGAAGACACTGGAAGAGATGGATTGAGACGGCGGCTGTAACAATGGGCTTAAACATAACAACAGTTGTGAGGATGGAGCAGGACCAAGCAGTGTTTTGTTCTGTTGTACATAGGGTCGCTATGAGTCAGAACTGACTCAACCGCACCTAACAACAACAACAATAAGTAACTCTAGGAAAAGGTAAATTTAAGAGCTTAGATAAAAAATGTTCCATCTTGACCACCAAGAAATTTAGTGAGCAAATAGTGAGCAAATATAACAAATATGATTTAAACACCACTTCAGTGTACCATTTTTATAATACCCCTTTACTTGTTAAAAGCAAAAAACAGATGATTCTTCCATAACAAAGCTGCTTGTCTTATTGTTCTCTAACAATCCTATGTAATGCCCCTGTGGAAAACTCATCTCCTCAAAGCTTGCTCAGTTAAATTCAGCCCAATTCAATTCATCTTTATAAATGCTCTCAGAATGGAATTGGAATTCAACCCCTTCATTGAAGGTCTTTAAGGGAGAGGAAAGGATGTTTCTTAGTATCCACCATGGATACAAGAAACTCCCATAAGTAAACATTTCTCTATTAAAAAACAAATGAACAACAACAACAACAAATGTTGCCATCTTGTCAGTTCTGACTTATGGTGACCCTATGTGTGTCAGAGTAGAACTATGCTCCGTAGGGTTGTCAATGGCTTATTTTTCAGAAGTACATTGCCAGAACTTTCTTCTGAGGCATCTCTAGGTGGACTCAAATGACCAATCGTTCAGTTAGCAGCTGAGCCCATTAACTATTTGCCATACTCAGGGACTCTGATGTACTTCTACTATTCCAAAAATCCATACTTGTTCAACTGTGCCTTACTGATTATTTTACTGTTTTTATAGATTTACTATGGGTCATTACATCGTATTTTGCCTAATACAATAGTGTTAAATAATACTGTTTTTGTTATTACCATTACTACTTAGAAAAATACTTTCCTGCTAACTCATAGGAGCCCTGGAGGTGCAGTGGTTAAGGGCTTGGCTGCTAACCAAAAGGTCAGCAGTTCGAGTCCAGCAGCCACTCCTTGGCTAGTCAAGCTCTTGTGTTCTACAAGTACAGATTAGGCTTCAGAGGAAAATGCTCCTGACAAGGTGGCCCATTGATTTAATTCACTCAGAGGTAAAATGAACCTACATCTCAGTCTTTCTTAAGGGCAAATATTAATAAGGTTTAGGAAGGGAGGAACAAAGAAGTTTATAAAGTGTAAGTGAAAAGATCAAAGATGAGTTTTGATTACTGAGCATGTATAATACTGTTACAGAATTCAGGCAGAACTAAGTATTGCTAAACAAATACTGCTCTTGTCTGCTACATTAGCCAGCCACCAGCTGGCTCCCCATGGCTCTATCTGTGAAGCTTATGCCATGGAGAGGCATCCAATTACCCATTTGCCTTCTGCCCTTAGACCTAGCTTTCTGAAAGGAACTTTTGTTTTCTTTGCCTGGGTTTTTGCAGTAGCTAATTGAGATGAAAGGCATGTGGAGATACTTTTAGGGCTAGAGCCATTATGTTAAGTCAGTCTTACCAACGGGTCATAAAAGAATGTTCTTGACTGATTTTTTTTTTTTTCATCTAAATATACATATACATTGTTTGGGACCCCATCAGGAGTGATTACTTCTGAAAGCAGCTAGTTCTGCCTTCTGGTGTGATTCACAATGATTTGCCATAGAGTGTATTTTCTTTGTGTCAGGGGCTTCAAGTAAAAAGGGCGCTGAAAACAGCTGTTTGCATCGTATGATACTTTAACAAGGAACTAATAGGCATGAAATGCAGGATGGTGGTGTCAAATGCTTTGTTGTTCTTTCTTCAAACGAGGGAAACAGCCACTGTGAGGTCATTAACAGGAAAAGGACTTCAAACGCAAACAAAAAATATAGAGGAATCAAAATGAAAGCATTTTTTTGGTAACAAAAGATAAAAAGATTAGGAGACCTAGCGTTCAGAGGAGTGTTTGTGTGCATTTCTGCCTGGATTCTGTAAGCAGGAATGACAAAGGATATCTCATTGCTGGCTAGTTTGGTGGCCAGATCATCGAAAACTATGAACACCAGGCAAAGTCTAGGATTTGACAGAAAATGTGAAGTTGCGAACAGCTGTTGGGGAGGGAACTGAGATGAGCAATGCTATCATTTCAAGAATATGCCACTTATCAGATAGATTAGACTAAAGAGAAACTAAAAGGCAGGGGGACCAACTGGGAGGGTACTGTATTTGTTTGTTGTCGTTGTTTTTAGTTGCCATCATGTTTGTTCCAACTTATGGTGACCTTATGTATAATAGAACTAAACATTGCCTGGTCCTTGCCATCTTCATGATTTGTTTTGTTGTTGTTGTTAGGTGCCTTTGAATTGGTTCCAATGCATAGTAGCCCGAAGCACAATAGAAGGAAACACTGCCTGGTCCTGTGCCATCCTCACAGTCTTGCTGTATCTGAGCCTGTTATTGCAGCCACTGTGTCAATCCATCTCATCCAGGGTCTTCCTCTTTTTTCACTGACCCTCTACGTTACTAAGCATGATGTCCTTCTCCAGGGACTAGTGTCTTATGATAACATGTCCAAAATACAGTGTTAGTAAGTGGCTAATTGACAGTTTCTTTGGACTGGAAAGCAATGAATGGATTTTAGCAACTTTGAGAAAGAAGAATTTGTGGTATCAATGTTGTCTTCCCATTCTCAGCTACCTTCAATACGTTTTCTAATTTTATCAGAAAATGATGCACATACTTATTTCAAGTGATAATTTCAACCTTGTCTCTGACTGGTCCCAACCACATTATCCTGATCTTAAGTTATTTTGTTTTTGCACGTGAATGGGTAATTGTGTAAAAGATTACTAATTATTACCAGGATCGATTCCGCCTTTTTTTTTTTAGTAATAGATCCCGCCTCCAAATCTCAGCTTCTACCCTACCCCACTGAATTTTTAGCAGGATATAGTTAGGTATGAGTTTGTGCCTACTTTCTAGATAAAGAGCTGTGTGGACTACCCAGCTCACTTTCCTTTTTTTTCCCTCCTTCCCATAGGCTGGAATGTGGACTTGGTAGTGATGTAGCCAGATTTGACTCTGCAGACCAGATAAAAACATCTTGGAAGATGGTGGAGTAACAAGAGAGAAGGGATCTAGGTCCCTGGATGACCTCACAGAACACACCTGCCTATAATTCCTGGCCCACCTGCCTGCCTCCAGACTGTTACATGAGAGAAACATGCCCTTCCATTTCCTTCCAGCCACTGTGTCAATGTAGCCAGTACCCTAGCTAATATGGTGGTTATTTATGTGGGGTCCCTCTTTTTGACATGAGACTGTAAGAGAGTGAACTTACTGGATTTTACCAGAATAAATGACACTTAAGAGAAGCTTATATCAACTAGCTTGTAATTCCTAAGAATTCTTCCAGATTTAAATTTGTATGACTCTATCTTCTACTTTAATGTATTTGGGGGAGGAGAGTTGAGTATTTGGGTGTTACATTTTCTACCATAGATTTCATAGTACCAAAACAGAGATTTTAGTAGTTAAATAGCATATTCAAAGCACAAATCAAGGAGGCTATTTTTATAAATGAGAAGGTTGAACAACTTTTGCTTCAAAGAAAATTCTTTACCCATTTGAAAAAAAAAGAAAATGATACTTTTATTAGGAATATTCCTTCTGCCAATTCCACCTCCCAACAAATCACTGAAAATAAAGGACACTTTTTTAATTTTTTAAATGAGAAAATTGGAATCTTCTGTTAACTTTTTCTACTAGAAAAGCAAAAAATAGTATTGAATAGATAGGGAAGAAATAAAACTACTGGTGAACAATTTTTAAAAAGAGCAAATGTTTACAATAGTACAGCAGGATGGATCAATAGTGATTGGATGAGAAATGTTATACATACACCAGACAAGATGAACACTTTTGTAGATGGGCGTACAGCCCCCAGTGACTCATGACTTACCTGACACTTGTCTAGGATATTCATCTCACAAGAGGAAACATGGCCCACTGTTAGGAAAATATCAAATAGAAACCAACTATCTGCTGTTTTCAAACGTGATTTTAATCTGGCAGGTACTTTGGGGAACCTTTGGATTAGAAATCATTTAGCAAATTATCTCCAATTCTGTCTTTTAAGATTCCATTCTGAAAGTTTATCTGCTTTTCATTATGTTTGAAATCAGTGTTACAAATCATGGTACTTTTTCCTTTCCCTGGCAGAGTTTTGTCTTTCTCTAAATGTCAGGCATTTTTGGAGATTAAGCCTCTCATCCTTACTGTTTTTCTCTACTTGAAGAGACATATTCCATTGGATTTTTCATTATTTCCCTTTATTAACCACACTGTAGCTACTACTTTTAAATGTAAAGGACAGTGATTGTTTCCAAACCATTTTGAATTTCTTTATAAAGGAAAATTTCATTAAAATACTATCAAGCATTTTCTTAAAAAACCTTGTCTTAGTTATCTAGTGTTGCTATAACAGAAATACCACAAGTGAAGGGCTTCGACAAACAGAAGTTTATTCTCTCACAGTCTAGTATGCTAGAAGACCAAATTCAGGGCATCAGCTCCAGGGGAAGACTTCCTCTCTCTGTTGGCTCTGGGGGAAGGTCCTTGTCATCAGTCTTCCGCTGAACTAGGAGCTTCTCTGCACAGGAACCCTAGATCCAAAAGACGCGCTCTTCTCCTGGCATTACTTTCTTGGTGGTATGAGGTCCCCCTGTCTCTCTGCTTGTTTCACTCTTTTATATCTCAAAAGATATTCGCCGAAGACATAATCTAATCTTGTCGATTGAGTCCTTCCTCATTAACATAATTACCTCTAATCCTGCCTCATTAACATCATAGAGGCGGCATTTACAACCCATAGGTAAAATTACATAATATGCCAAAATGGACAATCACACAATACTGGGAATCATAGCCTAGCCAAGTTGGCAGATATTTTTGGAGGACACAATTCAATCTATAGCAAACTTCCATTGCCATCAAATCGATTCTAACTCATAGAGACCCTATAGGACAGAGCAGAACTGCCCCATGGGGTTTCCAAGTCCGTAAATCTTTATAAAAGCAGACGGCCACATCTTTCTCCCTCCGAGTGACTGGTTAGCAGACCTTCTGGATAGTAGCTGAGTACTTTAACCACTGAGACACCAGTGACTACATAAAGGCATTCGAGTGTGTGGATTGTAACAAATTACAGATAACGTTGCAAAGAATGGAAATTCCAGAACATTTAATTGTGCTCATATGGAACCTGTACATAGACTAAGAGACAGTCATCGAACAGAACAAAGAGACAATGCGTGGTTTAAAATCAGAAAAGGTGTGCATTAGGGTTTTATCTTTTTACCCTACTTATTCAATCTTTATGCTAAGCAAATAGTCTGAGAAGCTGGACTATATGAAGAAGAAGCGGGCATCAGGATTGGAGGAAAACTCATTAACAACCTGTGATATGCAGGTGACATAACCTTGCTTGCTGAAAGTGAAGAAGACTGATGAAGATCAAAGACCACAACCTTC
This sequence comes from Dugong dugon, assembly GCA_030035585.1. Classification (NCBI taxonomy): domain Eukaryota; kingdom Metazoa; phylum Chordata; class Mammalia; order Sirenia; family Dugongidae; genus Dugong; species Dugong dugon. The sequence continues at coordinate 95,590,762 of CM057465.1, forward strand.
AGATGACCCAACCTTGTTTGCTGAAAGTGAAGAGGACTTGAAGCACTTACTGATGAAGTTCAAAGACCACAGCCTTCAATATGGATTACCCCTCAACATAAAGAAAGCAGAAATCCTCACAACTGGACCAATAAGCAACATCATGATGAATGGACAAAATATTGAGGTTGTCAAGGATTTTATTTTGCTTGGATCCACAAGCAATGCCCATGGAAGCAGCTGTCAAGAAGTCAAATGACGCATTGCATTGGGCAAATCTGCTGCAAAAGACCTCTTTAAAGTGTTAAGAAGCAAGACTTCACCTTGAGGACTAAGGTGCACCTGATCCAAGCCTTGGTATTTTCAATCGCCTCACATGCATGCAAAAGCTAGACAACGAATAAGGAAGACCAGAGAAGAATAGATGCCTTTGAATTATGGTGTTGACAAAGAATATTGAATACACCACATACTGCCAGAAGAATGAACAAATCTGTCTTGAAGGAACTACAGCCAGAATGCTACTTAGAAGAGAGGATGGTGAGACTTCATCTCATGTATTTTGGATATGTTATCAGGAGGGGCCAGGACATCATGCTTGGTAAAAGTAGAGGCTCAAGGGAAAGAGGAAGACCTTCAACTAGATGGATTGACACAGTGGCTGCAAGAATGGGTTCAAATGTAGCAACGATTGTGAGGATGGCACAGGACTGGGAAGTGTTTCATTCTGTTGTATATGGGGTCGCTGTAAGTTGGAACTGATTTGATGGCACCTAACAACAACTACTTTGTTAAAATAAACATATATGCCATCTATTGTCTTCCTCTTTTCTGCCAATTTTATACTATCAGGAAAAGAAATCTGGTTTGTCTGATGTGATTTGTTCCATCAACATCCATAAATGTCAGGGCTGACCTTCATGGTGGTGGTTTCCCTAGTCTCTAGGTAGCTTCCAGCTAAAGTTTGGGAATTTAGTTTCAGTCTGGACACAAAATAAAAGGGATTCTATTTAAACTATTTTCAGTTATATTACGACTGATAGGACGAGACCAGCCATACTCATTTTCCAGGGCTTGTTTTAGAATATTCTTTTATTGACACACCAGCTCTTATCTCAAAGGTGGGCATTATTTTCATTTAAAGAAGTTAATAGGTGGGTTTCCTTCCCAGTTTCTATTTGTATTTTAAGTTGACATAATTACTGCACTGTTTCCTCTAATGACTTCTATGCTATTTCCTTTGACTAAGACTGGAACTATGGAAATCCTACATTCATTAATCCACGTCAACCCATTTTCTATCTGTACAACTTTAAAATTATCCCATTTCTATAATGGGAAAGATACTTCTTCCTTAAGAGGGTTACATGAGATAATGTATATGAAAACACCTCACCCAGAGTAGACACATATAAATACTATTTCCCCTTTCATTATTTTTGTTGCTAGTTGCCATCAAGTCAGCACTGACTCATGGTGACTCCAGATATAACAGAACAAAATGTCGTCTCGTCCTGTACCAACTTCTTGATTGTTGGTATGGCTGAGTCCTTTTTCACGGCTATAGTGTCAATCCATCTCATTGAGGTTTTCTCTCATTTTTGCTGGCTGTCCATTTTCCAAACATGATGTCCTTCTCTAGCACTTGGTACCTTCTGTTGATGCATCCAAAGAGAGTAGAAGACTTGGACAATATTCTGTGAGCCATAGTATTTTCACTGGCTAATTATGAGAAGTAGATTACCAAGCCTTTCTTCCTTGCTTGTCTTAGTCTGGATGCTCTGCTGAAACCCGTCCACAATTTGGAACACCAGTGACATAACTTCCAGCAGCATAGCAACATGCAAGCCACCACGGTATGACAAACTGACAGACGGTGGTAGCCCCCTGCATTGAGACGGTTTAAGTTTTTTATTGACAGTTTTGATGAAACATCCAGTGAGATGTAATGGAAAAAGCCTAAGCTTTGCTGTTAGAGATCTGGCCTTATCATTTATAGTGGCATAACCCTAAGCAGTCATTTAACCTCTAAGCTCCAATGTTATCTACTCATTACAGAAAAAAATTATGTAAGAACCCAGCATATTGCCTGGGTCTCAATAACTTGCAGTTACTAACATTTCCATCTAAATTACTTAATTGTGATTCTCTCTGAGATGCATTCAGAGCTAGAAATCTCTAATACGTTGTATAAATCATCATTCCTAGTAAACATCTGGGTCAATTTGGAGTCCCTGGGTGGTGCAAACTGTTAATGCACTCAGTTGCTAACTGAAAGGTTAGAAATTTGAGTCCACTCAGAGGTGCCTTGGAAGAAAGTTCTGGCCATCTACTTCTGAAAATTCAGCTATTGAGGATCCTAGGGAGCACAGTTCTACTCTGAAACACATGAAGTTGTCAGGAGTTGGAATTTACTAGTTGTACTAGTGTGGCTAAAAACCAAACTCTAAATTACGGAAAATTGACCACGGCAATGCCAAACCTTAAGGTCTCTTCAGCTGAAAAGTTAAACTTCCTTGGCAAACTCCAACATAGTCAGCACACTTTCTATTCATGCTTCTCTGTCTACATGTTATCATTGACTTAACCAATGTTTGAGTACTCTTTCACATTGAGATAGACGCTACAATGCAAATAAAAGCTCAGTGACTCTCTTCTCAAGGACTTTATAGGTGACATTAGAAAGTATCTGTCAGTTCGTCTTACTACGGTAGTTTGAGTGTTGCTGTGATACTGGAAGCTTTGCCACTGGTATTTTAAATATCAGCAGAGTCACCCTTGGTGGACAGATGAGCTGACAGACTAAGACAGACTAGCAAGAGAAAACTGAAAAAACTGGCCAGTGAAAACCTTATGAATAGCAGTGGAACATTGCCTGAGATAATGCCAGAAGATGAACCCATCAGGCTGAAAGGCACTCAAAATATGACTGGGGATAGCTGCATCCTCAAAGTAGAGTCGACCTGAATGACGTGGCTAGAGTTAAGCTTTTGGGACATTCATTTGCTGATGTGACACAACTCAAAATGAAAAGAAACAGCTGCAAACATCTGTTAACAATCTGAACATGGAATGTACGAAGAATGAATCTAGGAAAATTGGAAGTAGTCAAAAATGAAATGGAATGCATGAAGATCCTTATCCTAGGCATTAGCGAGCAGAAATAGCCTAGTATTGGCGATTTTGAATCAGACAGTCATATGTCTACTAAGCTGGGAATGACAACTTGAAGAGGAATGGGGTCACATTCATTGTCAAAAAGAACATTTCAAGATCTATCCTGAAGTACAATGCTGTCAGTGATAGGCTAATATCCATACACCTGCAAGGAAGACAAGTTGATACTATGATTATTCGAATTTATACACTGACCACTAAGACCAAAGATGAAGAAATTGAAGATTTTTGCCAATTTCTGCAGTCTGAAATTGATCAGTCATGTAATCAAGATGCACTGATAACTACTGGAGATTGGAATGCAAAAGTTGGAAACAGAGAAGGATTGGTAGTTGGAAGATATGGCCTTGGTGATAGAAAGGAAGCCAGAGATTGCATGCTAGAATTTTGCAAGATCAACGACTTCTTCATTACAAATACCTTTTTTATAACAACATAAATGGTAAGTATGCACATGGACCTTGCCAGATGGAATACACACAAATCAAATTGACTGTGGAAATAAACAATGGAAAAGCTCAATATCATCAGTCAGAACAAGGCCAGGGATGACTGTGGAACAGACCTTCAATTGCTCATACACAAGTTCAAGTTGAAGCTGAAGAAAATTAGAACAAGTCCATGGGAGCCAAAGTATGACCTTGAGTATATCCCGCCTGAATCTGGAGACCATCTCAAGAATAGATTTGACACATTGAACACTGATGACTGAAGACCAGACAAGTTGTGCAATGACATCGAGGACATCATACATGAAGAAAGTAAAAGGTCATAAAAAAGACAGGAAAGAAAGAAAAGACCAAAATGGATGTCAGAAGAGACTCTGAAAGTTGCTCTTGAACGTAGAGTAGCTAAAGTGAGAGGAAGAAATGATGAAGTAAAAGAGTTGAACAGAAGATTTCAAAGGGTGGCTCGAGAAGACAAAGTAAAGTGATACAATGAAATGTGCAAAGACCAGGAAATAGAAAAACTAAAAGGGAAGAACACACTCCGCACTTCTCAAGCTGAAAGAACTGAAGAGAAAATTAAAGTCTTGAGTTGTAATATTTAAGGATTCTACAGGGAAAATATTAAACGGCACAGGAAACATCAAAAGATGATGGAAGGAATACACAGAGTCACTGTACCAAAAAGGAACTTGTCGGTGTTCAACCATTTCAGGAGGTAGCATATGATCAAGAACTGATGGTGTTGAAGGAAGAGGTCCAAGCTGCACTGAAGACACTGGCGAAAAACAAGTCTCCAGAAATTGACAGAATACCAATTGAGATGTTTCAACAAAAGGATGCAGTGCTGGAAGCACTCAATCATCTATGCCAAGAAATTTGGGAAACAGCTACCTGGCCAACCAGCTGTAAGTGATCCATATTTATCCCCATTCCAAAGAAAGGTGATCCAACAGAATGTGAAAATTATCAAACAATATCATTAATATTACACACAAGTAAAATTTTACTGAAGAGCATTCAAAACTCATTGCAGCAGTGCATCAACAGGGAACTGCCAGAAATTCAAGCCAGATTGAGGAGAGGATGTGGAACCAGGGATATCATTGCTGATGTCAGATGGATCCTGGCTGAAAGCAGAGAATACCAGAAAGATGTTTACCTGTGTTATATTGACTATGCAAAGGCATTTGACTGTGTTGATCATAACAAATTATGGATAACATTGCAAAGATGGGAATTTCAGAACACTTAACTATGCTCATGTGGAACCTGTACATAAACCAAGAGGCAGTTGTTGGAACAGAACAAATGGATAATGAATGGGTGAAAGTCAAAAAAGATGTGTGTCAGGATTGTATTGTTTCACCATAAGTAATCAATCTGTATGCTGAGCAAATAATCTGAGAAGTTGGACTATATGAAGAAGAACAGGGCATCAGGATTGGAGGAAGACTAATTAACAACCTATGATATGCAGATGACACAACCTTGCTTGCTGAAAGTGAAGAGGACTCCAAGCATTTACTGATGAAGATCAAAGACCACAGCCTTCAGTATGGATTACACCTCAACATGAAGAATACAAAAATCCTCACAACTGTACCAATAAGCAACATCATGACAAAAGGAGAAAATCTTGAAGTTATCAAGGATTTCATTTTACTTGGATTCACAATCAACACCCATGGAAGCAGCAGTCAAGAAATCAAATGATGCATTGCATTGGGCAAATCTGCTGCAAAAGACCTCTTTAAAATGTTAAAAAGCAAAGATGTCACTTTAAGGACTAAGGTGCTCCTGACCCAAGACATGGTGTTTTCAATTGTCTCATTGCATCTGAAAGCTGGACAATGTATAAGGAAGGCTGAAGAACTGATGCCGTTGAATAGTGGTGTTGACGAAGAATATTAAATATACCATGGACTGCCAGAAGAATGAACAAATCTGTCTTGGAAGAAATACAGCCAGAATGCTCCTTAGAAACAAAGATGGTGAGGCTTTGTCTCACATACTTTGTACATGTTATCAGGAGGGACCAGTCCCTGGAGATGGACCTCCTGCTTGGTAAAGTAGAGGGTCAGCGAAAAAGAGGAAGACCCTCAACGTGATGTATTGACACAGTGGCTGCAACAATGAGCTCAAGAATAACAACAATTGTGTGAATGGTATAGGACCAGGCAGTGTTTGTTTCTTTTGTACGTTGGTCCCTATAAGTAGGAACCGATTGGATGGCACCTAACAACAAGATTAGAAGTTAGAATACAGAAGATGCATGCTAACTGAAAGATTGGTTGTTAGAATCCACCCAGAGGGGCCTCAGAAGAAGGGCCTGGAGATCTACTTCCAAAATATCAGCCAATGAAAACCTATGTAGGGGAGTCATTGTTTAGGAAGCACTGAATTTCTGTTTATGCTGGTGGAATATTTGGCAACAGATATTGGTGATGGTTGCACAACATGATTAATGTAATTGGTGTTACTAAATTGTACACATGAAAAACATTAAAATGTCAAATGTTGTGTTATACATATTTTTACAAAAAAAAACCCTATGGAGCACAGTTCTACTCAGACACATTTGGGGTTGCCATGAGTCTGAGGTGATTCAAGGGTAACTGTTTTATAGACTGTGCAAAAAAACCCAATACAAGTGATTACATATAATAGATGTTATGATGGTAAATGATTAAATGTCACATTGACTGTCAAAGGAGTAGTGCAGCACTCTGATTTGATAAGAGGAATGAATTGATGTGGCTTGGAATGGCCGAAGAGGACTTTCTAAAATATCTAGGAATTGAGTTGAGCCGGTAACAATGCAGGACCTCCATGTGTGGCTAGTAGCCGCACCTTAGACAATTTTAGCATATGAATTTGGATGGATTATAAAAAATAATAATAATACAACGTCCAATTAACTGAAAAAAAATCTAGAAATACAGGTTAATTGATTGATTGAAAAGCGAAACAAATGAAGAAATATATTCCACAATCAGTTTCATAAAATTTTTGTTGAATCAGATGCTTCCATTATGCTAGGAAATTTTTGCTCATTAAAAGAATCTTTGTGAGTCTTAAATCGAAAAAAAACAACACCAAACTCATTGCCATCGTATCGATTGCAACTCATAGATACCCCGTAGAACAGAGTAGAGCTGCCCCATAGAGTTTCCAAAGAGCAGCTGGTGGATTCGAACTGCTGACCTTTTGGTTAGTATCCAAGCTCTTAATCACTGTACCACCAGGGCTCCTTATGAGTCTTAGGAACACTGAATTTTAGAGCTGAAGGAGGTCTCAGAGATGATCTAACCAAACCCCTTTATCTAACTGATGGAAAAACCAAGGCCAAGGGCACACAGCCAGTGAATGACAGAGGCTGGATATTACTTACCAAGTATCATGAAAATCCACAGTATGCTGAAGAGGCACTGATGCTACTTAGGAGACAAACCCAACACTAACTAGCTCTGTAATTTTGAGGACAATGTAAACTTGGGACATACTATAAAACAAGGATGTTGAACAAGCGTTTTACAAAGATTTCTGTTTGCTTGAACATTCTATTCTAAGCAGGGAACAAAGTCAAAAGTTTAGTCTTACATAGATGATGAAAATACATTTAAAGCAGCTCAAAATGAGCTTGGTTTTAATAATTTGATGCGGCACCCCAACAATATTATTTTTTTTTAACATGAATTATTCTTTCCGTTTCTTATTCTCTTCCCTAGAATTATATTAAAAATGTTTTTGGAAGAGAATAGATATTCTTCTATTCTGTTAGGCAATTTGAACTTTTCTGGGCATATAATATATCTAAATATATAAAAGCAAATAAAGAAAATATGGCACCTTTCATGCAGTTAATCTTCTGCATGAATTGGAACTTATTGTGTTTAATTTTCCTTGTGACTGAGCTATGTTTATTTTTCTTTGGTGTTTTATATTAGACATTTTGGATGCCTACATGATGAGGTGCCCCATAAATAATGCTTTATTGCAAAAGACCCATTTCCTCCAGCATAAAACTTCTGCACACTGTACTTACATAGTGGCAAGTGTGTAGATTGATCAATACTAAAGCATCATTTCCATGAAATATTGTGTCATAGAGATGATACTGTACTTCAAGGAATCATACTTCAGTGCAGCAGGGAAATGGATAAAGAGAAAGAGAATGGTACCCTATTACTCTTAAACAACAATTTGTCATGCTGCCACTGACTTTGAAACCTCAGTCTTCCAAAGCGTTTTCTTCATTTCTGTAATATTTGTTTTAACTTCATAAGATTGGAAAGAACCATACCAAATAGTGGAGTATGTCTGTGTGTATTATGAAAACATGGTTGCACCCACCTATACTTTTTAATAATTCTACCATGTATACCACCACCCATCTGTCAGTTTGTTGTACTATGGTGGCTTGCGTGTTGCTATGATGCTGGAATCTATGCCACCAGGATTTCAAATACTGGCAGGGTCACCTGAGATAGACAGATTTCAGCAGAAATTTCAGACTAAGACAAACTAGGAAGAAAAGCCTGGGAATCTACTTTCAAAAATTGGCCAAAGAAAACCCTATGGATCACAGAATATTGTCTGAGGCTTTGATTTGCTTATTTTAGACACCAAAGTAAGTTGTCCATTGATCAGGAGGGACCAATTGCTGGAGAAGGACATCATATTAGGTAAAGTGGAAGTCTGGCAAAGGTGAGGGAAATCCTCAATAAGATAGATTGACACAAAGACCACAATGGACTTAAGCATACCAGCAATTGAAGACGGTGCAGGACTGGGCAATGTTTCATTGTGTTACACATGTGATCACCATGAGTTGGAGCTGATTCCACAGCAACTGACAACAACCATGTATAAGAAGAATCATCTGGGCAAGTAGGCTATCACTCCATAAAACTACCTTCTGAATAATTTCTCTTCAACGCGCACTTCCATGCCAAACAGTGGTGGGAGTGTAGGCGGAGTGCACATAGACTGTTATTGCTACCTTCTGTCTTGCCATGCTAGCTTCCCATTTTCAGAGAAGAAGTAGGCTCTTGTTTCTATGTTTTCATATGCCCTCAATCTTCAGGGAACACACATGCAAAGTTCTCAGAACCCTATTTCCATCCTCCAATTTAGGGGCCACACAAATAAAGTTTATAAACTTCTGCTTGTCAACAAATGGGGTATCAGGTACCCAATCTCTAGGATTAAATCCCATACAGCCTGTCATTGGCTTGGGGTTAGGAAGCACCCATTGGCTAGAATTTCCCCAAGCAGCCAATAACTCAAGAAAAATGAATTCTAGACCCCAGTTGTATGGGCTGGATGAGTGGTGGGGTTGAGGCATGTCTAAGGTTGGGATACTCACCTTAGTCCGAGTGTGGGCACGTTCCTTGCAGCTTTGTAGCATGCTCTTTAAAATGTACCAGCACTCTCACTAGAATGTGGAGGTTCTTAGTGCCTCTGTCCTTGGCTTTTGTGTTTAAGAGAAATTCCTAGACATCAGGAAAAGTCTTACTCAAAATCGCTTGCTGTATTTAAAGATAGGGAGATTGCATGAGAGGCAAATATGGTGAAGATCACTTAAGCTTCTTAGAGTCTAGTAGGGAAAACAAGACATGAATAGATGAGGCAGAATGGGATAATCACTGTGAGAATTTTGGATCGCGCGTTGTAGTGGGAGATAGAAAGACTAGAGAGAGCTTCCTGTAGGAGGTAGTACGTGAACTGAGCAAAAGGTAAACGTTCAGAGAGATACCGGCAAAATCCAAAGCAGGAAGTGATGAGAGCCCGTGGAAGGAGGAGTTGCCCTAATTGTTCGGCAGCAGCACTGGTGGATTGTGAACTGAGACTGAGACTCATGTAAACTCGGGAGAAGGCATTGCCTTTACACTAATAACAATAAGAAGCCATTTAAGACTTTGTGCTTTAGGATAATAATTCTGACCAAAGAGTGCAGATGGGATGGAGTTGGAGTGTGACGGTGGGAGAGATTTAAAAACAATTGCAATAGTCCAGTTGGGATAAAAAGATGGAATAAGCTATGTGTACAAAGATTTCAATATAGCTGGTGGCAGTAGTCAAAATTTATAAATCTTTTCTACAGGAATTTGGTTGTGTATATGCTAATGTATATGTCCCCATAGAAGCCACTGAAATGTCTTTACTTTAAGAAGGCTACTTCATCACTGATACTCAGTTTACAGGATTATTTTCTGAAATAAAATATATTTACCCTTATAAAATAATAAAAGTAGGTTATATTTATAGAGCACTTATAAGCAGTCTGCTAAAGGGTTTGTGTATATTTTCCCAGTCAATTCCCATAATAATCCTATGTTAGGCCATTTCTTAGATGAGGAAAATGAAAAACACATAATTTGTTCAAAGTAATGGGCTAGTAAATGGCAGAGTAAGATTCAAACTCAAGCAGTATAATTCTAGAACCTGAGTTCTAAAATACCCACCAATTCTGCCCCTCACATGAAGAATTCTTGTTTGAATTTTGCTCTCATTTCATGCTTTTCTGTATAAGAAGGCTATTAGTAAGGATTATCATCCTCAATATGTGCATTTTTGAAGACTCCTGTCTGAAGAAAGCTGCTAGCCACGGAGAAGAGCACAAAGCCAGAGCTGTTTCAAGGGCGGATTTCTGGTATGAAAGCAAAGTTCTGTGGATTGTCCTTGTGTGACAGAACCCATTAGTAAAAACTACAATACAGATATAATTCCTTGCTTGCCTCAGGGCCTTCCTGATTGTGTAGAGACATCCATTTATTTGATAAATATTAAATGTGCACCTGCTATGTGCCAGGCACACTTCTTGGCACTTGAGATACACCAAAGGTCTCCAACTTATGGCATTTACAGTCTGGTGTTGGAAGGTGTTCATTAAATGATAGGTCAAATAAGTAAATTGCACAGTGTGTTACAGGTGGTGAGTGCTATGAAAAAAAGAAAAAGAAAAGCAGGTGAAGCTGGCCAGGAATGCAGCGTCAGGAAGGGAGCTGATCAGGATGGGTCTCACTGAGAGGATTCCATCTGAGCAACGACTTAAAGAAAATGAAGGACATGGCCATACAGATATCAAAGGGAAGAACACTCCAAGTAGAGGAGAGGATAAGGGAAAGATCCTAAGGTGCAAATGTGCCTGGTGTGTTTAAAGAATACTCAGGAAGCAGGTGACAGATGGCAGAGTAGTAGAGTCACGATCAGAGAGGTACCAGGGTACAGGATAATGCTGGGTCTTGCTTGTAGGATTTGACTTCTATTCAGAAATAAATGGGGAGCCAGTGAGCAAAGGGTAACATAATTTAACTTATACTTTAAACTTAAAGGATCATTCTGTCTGCTGTGTCAAGAATAGACTCTAATAGAGCATGGGGTAGAAGCAGAAAGACCAGATAGGAGGCTTCTGCAAAAATTCAAGAGAGAAACTACTTGCTTACACTTGTGTCATTGTAGTCAGTGGTGAGCTCTGGTCAGATATGATATATTTTAAAGGTACAACAATAGGAATTGCTGCTGCATGACATGAGAGAAAAAGAGAAGTCAAGGCTGATTCTAAGTTTCTCGTTCTGTAAAACTGGAAGAATGGAATTGCCATTAGTTGAATTAGGTAAGGCTGAAAGATGAGCAATTTGTGGGGAGAAAATCATTAGCTTAGTTTTGGACATGTCGAATTGTGATCCCAATAGACCAGCCAAGTGGAAATGCTGAAGAGTTGAATAGGTGGTTGGATACACTGTCTGGAATGTAGGAGAGAGTTCCAGGATAGAAATATACATTTGGGAGTTAGCAGTCTAAAGAGAGGTTTTAAAGCCATAACACTGTGTCTATCATCAAAAGAGGGAGCATATTGAGAAAGAAGAAGAGGACCTGGAGGACAGAGCCCGGAAACACATCATGACAGTGACTACTCTTAAGTCACCTACATTATCTCCTACTTTATCTCACGCTGAATTCTAATTTCATGAGGATCTCAAGCCAACTTTTTGTATATGTCCATTTAAATAACACCTTCACAGATTTTAGCTGTTGTTGTTGTTAGGTGCCATCAAGTTGGTTTTGACTCATAGCGACCCTGTGTACAACAGAATCAAACACTGCCCCAGCCTGCACCATCCTCACAATCTTTGTTATGCTTGAGCCCATTGTTGCAGCCACTGTGTCAGTCCATCTCGTTGAGGGTCTTCCTCTCTTTCGCTGACCCTTTACTTTACCAAGCATGATGTCCTTCTCCAGGGACTTGTCCCTCCTGATAACAAGTCCAAAGCGCTTGAGACAAAATCTTGCCGTCCTCGCTTCTAAGGAGCATTCTGGCTGTACTTTTTCCAAAACAGATTTGTTTGTTCTTCTGACAGTCCGGGTATGTTCAATATTCTTCGCCAACACCGTAATTCAATGGCATCAATTCTTCTTCTGTTTTCTTTATTCATGGTCCATCTTTCACATGCATATGAGGTGATTGAAAACACAATGGCTTGGGTCAGTGCACCTTAGTCCTCAAAGTGACGGCGTCTTTGCTTTTTAACACTTTAAAGAGATCTTTTGCAGCAGATTTGCCCAGTGTAACACATCGTTTGATTTCTTGACTGCTGCTTTCGTGGGCATTGATTGTGGATCCAAGTAAAATGAAATTCTTGACAATTTCAATCTTTTCTGTGTTTATCATGATGTTGCTTACTGGTTCAGTTATGAGGCTAGATTGTAGCTAATAGTATCCTATTTCCAAATTTTCCAGGGATCTCCGGTTAAATTTTGATGAGACCCCCCCTGGAGAATGGGGTGTGAGGTGGCATTGTCTTAGTGGGGTCCTGGCAAAATCTAGAAGTTGACCCCATAGATTAGATGCGTGTTTCAAGTTGCTTATTTACATAGCTTAGCCCTCAGCACATTAATGCTGCTCTGCCTTATGGGATGAGATATTCAAACCACTATATAAAATGATGGCCAGTCCCCACCATTAAGCAGCCAAGCATAGTAAAATATTTTTGCTGCAGGTGATTATCTTCCCCTGTCTACATTGCAAAAACAAAGCTGAAATATGTCTTTGTCTAATCATCTGAGATTCCAAAAATTTGAGTCTGCAGGAATTTCTGAGAGCCCAGGAATTTGCTGATGGGTGGTCATCTCTCCTTTCTGTATCTGGTCAGTGCTCAGACCTGACCACCTGCTCCAAATTCCACCTGGAAACAGTGGTCTGCACTGGATCTGCCATGTCAGCAAGTATACTGTGTTCTTCATGCTGAGATATCTGGAATTCCACATTCTTTATTTGTCTCATGACAAAGCAACATCTCATTTGCCTTCAGACATTCTTTTCCAAATCCTAATGATCAAAACATTTATTTAAGTCTCTGATCATTATACAGACCCCAAATAGAGTAATATGCTAGTATCTTACTTGTTTAAAAAAAAAAAGTCAAGTGTGGGAAACGTTTATAATGCAATGGGGGAGAAAATGAGTAAAAAGATGATGAAATATCATTTCCAAGCAATCTAGCTTAAAGATGGTTTTAAAGTATATTTTTAACGTGTTTTTTCATGCACACTGGTTTGTACAGGGCGTGTTTTTTATGTACCTTATAAAAACATCCTTCATAAAGATCATTCCACAGTGAATGAAACATTGTCATTGTTCTTAGCTGCCATCAAGTTGGCCCTGACTCATGATGACCCAGTGCACAACAGAATGAAATGCTGCCCAGCCCTGCACCATACCCATGATAGACTGTGGATCAGACCACTGTTATCTATAGGCTTTTCACTGACTGATTTTCAGAAGCAGATCTCCAGGTCTTTTTTCCTAGTCTTAGTGTGAAAGCTGTGCTGAAACCTGTTCAGCATCCTAGCAACATGAAAACTTCCACTGACAGATGGGTGGCTGCTTTGCATGAGGTACATTGCCCAGGAATTGAATCTGGTCTCTTGCATGTAAAGTCAAGAATTCTACCACTGAACCACCACTGCCCCTGAAACTTGACAAGGGAGATCAAATATTTAAACCCCTTTGTTACTTATTTGCTTTGTAAAATGTTTTTAATCAGTCTGAAATGTAAGATTTTTTTTTATATATATAGAGGAGAGAAAGATAAATTTTCTGCACATGGGCTTTGCTTTGGTTTTGTAATATATTCACTTTTGTTGCTGTCATCAGACCCAGGAGCTTGTTGATGGTTTGTCAGATGGAACAACATGTGATAACTGAAGGGCACATCTGCAAATGTGACGATGAATCACAAATGGCAGACAGTCAAGTGTGGGAGAGGGAAGCTGGGGAAGGGGAGAAAGATTATCGGAAGGGTAGAGCAAGGTGGATATTTGGCTACATGTGGATCTTCCACAGAAGGGTGATATTTCTTTTAATCAGTTCCATGGAAAATTGTATTACTTTAGAGGAAGATGCCAGATCACCAGCCAGCATAATTCTCAGGAAACCACAATCCAGCTTCTGCCAAAAACACATTATTCTTATGAAGCAGTGGAGGGCTTTCACCCTCTCTACAGAATTCTGTGTTACATAACTTCAGTTTGGTAAATAATGAGAGGCAGCTGTGTCATGGGGTAATGAACACAAGATGGATTATTAAGAAATCTGGGTTCAAGTCTCACTGATAGCCTGGACCGACTATGGAATTTTACCACCTCAGTGAAGAACGAGGAGACTGAGGTCCGAAGAGGTTGAGTGATTTTAATTTAAACTCTTGTGGCCTCAGTTTCCTCATTTTTAAGTTGGGATAGTTGGATGGGGTGATTGATCACCAAGGTCTTTCCCACCTCCGAAAGCCTGATGCTATCTTTTCCAGAGGGAACCAAATGTTACTCGAAAATCTTGAAAGGATTATAGAGTGGCCTGCTTCAGGGGGAGTTTTACACACCAGACTCAGATTCTCCACAGGATTAAGCTCAAGCCACACAAGGCTGAATATACAAACTTGTGCCCAGCCCAAGATGACTTGCAGGTGTTGATTTCAGAGTCTAGCTGCAGCAGTAAGGGACAACAGAATAGGCGCTAATAGTTTCCAAGACAAGCTAGTGATGATCACTTCTGTATAGCCCCCCTAAAATTTAATCTTCTAAATACATGCCAACATATTAAAAAAACTAGGACTTCTAGAGCATTTTAGAACTTTACTGTTTCTAAATATACCATGCTAGCTTCACAACTAAATATAACTTCAAATGATGAGTCAAATGTATTTTGCATCAGTGGCTTTACATACTTGGGAAACTGAGTTGCTTCTCACATGGGCTTATTTGTGGCAAAGATATTTTTTCCATGTTGCTGCTCCAGTAGAGCTCATTTCTAAGAAATTTCTAATTTCCGCAAAGTAAAATGAATGCTTCAAAGTCAAAAGAGGATTTTTACTCCATAGAGACTTCTAAATATTAGCAAAACAGGCTGCTTGCCTTTGAGACCAAAAGGCCCTAGCCAGCCTCAATAATCCTTCCTTTTTTCTATCTCTACCCAGTCCTTGTTAACTAGTGTAAACTTTGAGAATCGCTGAAAACCACGAGCCTCTCATGGACCCTTGACAACACTCTACGTGCTGTACTGCCATTTCTCCATATCCCACCAATTGTAAGTTTCCTCAAGATGAGTCTGTCCTCAAACACCACAGAAATATGCTTAAATTGATCATTATTATTAATTTCCTCTTTGCACTGATAAAATTTGCTAGTGACTACAAGGACTCCATTGCAGACTTTCAGCTGCCCTGTCTGACAGAGTGACAGTTAAATGTTAGGCATGTGGCTTCTGCCATTTCAGCCCAGCTTAATGTCAGTATGAAAGAACTTTTGGTTTGTAATATTTTAGGAATCTGATGATACTTATTGCTGTTATTTAGATCAAAATTTGAAATGCCATGAAAAACACTATAAATGAGCAAGTCATAGCAAAAGCAGAAACAGGAATGAAGACGTTCTTTTCATTTTCAAAGGTTTATTTAATAATTTAGTACCCAGCTGGTTGACTAACTAGGACCACTGTGACCTCAAACCCATTTTAAAAACAGCTGGGAGCATAAATTATAAATGAAAACAAGAAAAAAATAATGACTTCATTTTCCTTTCTCAAACCATTTTTGCAATAAGGTAGGGGTATAAAAAGGCTACACACAAATGCAAAATAAATTAAACAGATTTTATTTGAAACACACGGCAGCTCCTCAGACGGCATTGGTTTATTCCCATCTCTCATGACATTATTACTAACTTTATCCTTTGCTCCTTACAGGCCAGACTAAGGAAAGAAAAAAAAAAATATATATATATATATATATATATATACATATACATATTCTAGGAATACCTCTCTAGTAAAATGTAATTAGTATGATAGTGTACATGTCAGCAGATTTGGGGTATTTCCACCCTCTTTGTGGTACAATGTAGTTTTCCTCTTTAGAATTATTGGGAGAGGAATGTATCCTCTCATCTAGAGTTTCCTAAGGTTTGGTTTTCTCATATTTAAAAATAAGCTAGATGCTATTATTTCTGACATTCTGTGATCTTTTGAGTCTAAGTACAATTACACACTTAAACCCTGTTTTCCTTTGGTTTCTCCACTTGAATATTTTGTCTTCCTAGATCATCCCATTGGCTGTTTCTTTCTTTTACTTGAGTGTGTTATTTTTTCACTGTGCATCTGTGTTATCAGAACAGGACAGCAAAATGTATGTTTTGCTTAATTTGTATTTTTATTGTTCCTTTGTACACAAAATTTCTTCTGTTCTGAATACAGATGATTTCTTCACTATGTCTTGTGATCCAATCTGTATATTGAATTAGGATGTTTTATCTATATGCAGATAGCTAAGGGAAAGACTTGAATGGAGACGTGTGGGGGAGAGACTAGCAATTTGTTCCGAAGAAGAGCCAGGGACAATAGCACATTTACGCAAAACACAAGCCATAAATGCAAGTGATTTGCATCTACTATAATTTGTACAATGTCCATACAAATCAATGGGCAGAAAAATTTCAATTTCTAAGTGATGCCCCATCACTAATGACTGTGGCTTCATCCTTAGTGATAAAATTCAATTACAGTCTTGCTATGTCTCTTGGGATGCTGCCAGGTGACCTCAGCAAGAGACAAGCCACAGCAATGTGGACCTGGAATGATTTCAGGGCCTCAACCAGCCCAGGTACAATGCAGATAGGGACCTTTCTGTCCTCCTTCCTTGGAGAGAAAGGGACTTCTCACTCAGTTACTGGTTATGGCATAACTAGACACATTTATGGTCAAACCAACCAAAGCGTTTTAGCAGTATGATAATGCTGAAGGCATGAGGGAGTATTTAATAACATAAATCATTCAAGTGACTTTTGTTGGACAAGGGATGCTTTCATTTCTTTCTGTGACAAATAACCATTTCATACGATAGTGCATGTGACTATCAGATGTACTAGCATGAGGAAAACAAGTGGAATAAGAACAGAATAGCAGAAACATTCCCAAGTCAGTGGTAAGAGCAGTAAGATATTTCTTAGTCAGTAATAAAACCACGTTTGGAATTCATTGCTTTACTCACTAATCCTTACCACATATTTCCTTCTGAAGCATTTTATAGCCTCTTAGGCTCCTTCTGTGGATTCCAAGATAAAGCAGGAGGCTCTCTTCTAAAAATAACCAACTGTTACAGATAGAGTGATTAAAAACATAATCATAATAAACCAGCTTATTCCAGATCTGGTTCCAAGTTAATCATGAAAGTTAATAGAGATCCATATTCTCTCGCTGTAAAAAAACCAGGCAGTAAATTCTAGAGTTTCACCTCCTCTCTGGTAGTCTGAGGCCTCTGTCCTATTCCTCCTTTCTTTAAGTGACTTTCAGCTTTGCATCTTAAGCCCCAACCATCATGAAATGCTTTCTTCAGTTTCCCTCTCTTCCTCCCTTCCACGTCTGGGAATTGACACCCTCTCATTCAGACAGGGAAAATCCCAGCAGGGTACAAAGAAATACATACAAATGTTCATGAATACCAAAAGCAGTGAACACAACAAAAATCATTATTATCTATTTTATATTTATATAAAACATAGCTGGATTCCTGGGATATGTGAATTAGATGTAGATAAGAGTTTTAGTTAGAAATAACTTCATTAGCTTAGTTGTCATAAATTATAACCAAGACTCAACATCTGAACTTATCCCTCATGAAAGCTGACTGAGCAGCAGTTTAGTAAAGTCAGCATTTGTTCAAGACTTCATTGGCTTTCCTTTTTAGTGAGGTTTTAAGAACATATTTTTCCTAACAAGATTGTTACTCACTACACACTCTCTTGCTTACTGCTTTTATCTAGAGGATCCTTGTTAAGTCTACTTGTGTGAGACTGTGTCATAGTTTTCAAGTGTTGTTGAGTCGATTTTGACCCATAGTGACCCCATGTGACATAGTAGAACTTTCCCCATAGGGTTTTCTAGGCTGCAGTCTTTACAGGAGCAGATCACCAGGTCTTTCTTCTGTGGAGCAGCTGGTGGGTTTGCACGGCCAGTTTTTTGGTTAGCAGCTGAGTACTTAACCACTGCACCACCAGGGCTCCGTGTGTGAGACTAGATGCTGTGGTTTCATCATGTCTTTCATTCACCCTGTGCCATCACATAACAGCAACATGGTAAACCTGAACCCTATCCCAACACAAGCAATGCTGGCCTCCTTATTCCACAGTAGAAGAGTAAACCATGGAGCATGTGCAAAGCAGTAGGTGAGAAAGTAGGAGTGCTAGGTCTGCTAATTCTATGATAAACTTTCAGGCTTTAAACTTGTAACTCAAGAGAGCTATCAAATTTATCTTACTGATCTGATATTAGGTGTTAGTGATAAAGTCAACCGGGTTCAGTTATTGTTCAGACTATATGATAATAGTTGAATTATTTTATTTTCTTGATGAAATTTTGATGCATTGACCAAAATGTTCATGTGCTATATAAATACAACTGTAATCAATAAACGTGTGAGTAAATTCTCCTTCAGTTAGAAGATATACAGGGACATGAAGCTCACCTGCTCCCAAAGGGTTGTGACAGTTTGATTATTAAAACATTTTTCCTATACTTAGTGATAATTTGCTTTCAAGTAACTTCCATCCATTGGCCTTAGTTCTTTCCTTTGGTGATGCAAAATAATCAGTTCACTTCCTCTTCCACAGGGCATCCCTTAAAGGATTTGAAGAGAGAAATTATGTTGCACTCTAAGTTTATTCATCTTCCTTACTGCCCTCTGATATTTGTTGTACAAAATGTTTCTAGACCCTTGCCATTATGGCTGACCCCGACTCTACACTAGTTTGTTGACTGTTGCTACTGGGCACCTAGGGCATATGAGGTGTAATGCTTCATACAATGGAAAATAAATTCCTGCACCTAAAAAGCTTATACTTGCTTATCTCTATGAGTCCCTGACCTGAACATAATGATTTGAAATCATCAGATTGTTAGAAAATAGCTTCCGTTTTTTATTTCACAATGTTGACTCTTGTTGGAGGCAACCATCATCTCCAGGACTTTTTTTTTAAGTTCCATTGCTATAGATCTCTCTCACTCTATACTTTGAAGTAACACAGGTAGTAGACAGCTATCCCTCCTGCCGGCAGAAACTATACACCTGCAGTTCCTCTTCCTCTGCTTCCATGTGCTGCTGTCCTAAGGGTGGCTGTCCTGGTCACCACCACTTAATTTTATCCTTATAACGAGAGTGGAATCTGCTCTCGAGAAATATTGTGTGTGCGTGTGTGTGTGTGTGCATGATACATATTTCCAGTACTATTCAGTTTCTCATTTGGATCTTTCTTTCCTTAAATATTTTCAGATTTATCACATCTTCACATCTCAGGATTAAGAAACAGCAAAACAACAAGATCCTTTCCCAATCTGTTTCACCGCTGTTTGGATCCACTTTTTCTCAGTTTAACTTTGATTATTTATGCGTGCATAACATGTACCACTGTGAAAAAAAATAACTTCTTAAGGTAGATAAATCTTTGATGTATATTGATAATCTATTCTAATCTTTGTAGTCAGTCTATGAACCTTTTATTATTCATTCCTCTTGGAAAGCTACACAATTGATCTTATGAAAATCTAAGTAAATCTTGAGTTTACTACTGGAATAAATTGATACACATCTTTTTAAGGATACTTACAATACTATTAATGCTTCAATAATAGTAGCAACTAATTTACAGTGTCAAAGACGTGGTTTATTTGCATCAAAAGGTTTAAAATTAGGACTTGGGATATGTTGCTTTTTGTTCACTATTTCCAGCAGAATTTCAATTACTATATAGAAAAATGTTCTGTGATCTAATTCTGCATAAAACAATGACCTGCTTATTTGTGTCATCTGATCATTGAAGGGACATCACCATACGTTACAATGCCAATAAAGGCAAATTAATCAATTCTTTAGCACTCTTCGTGAATTATGTTGGTTATTTTTCCTGTTAGGCTGGAATAAATATTATTGAATTCATCTGATCTGCAGCTATGTCTATATCAGAGAATTGATTCCGTATCTCCCTTCTCAGTCTATAGATTGTTTTACCGTTTTCCTGAGATTTGCCTGCTTTCCAGGCCACCATCGATGGTTGCAATCCGAGAACTCTTCATGAGATGCTGGGGTAATGGCCTCTGGTTGGCCAGATGGTGGCATGTTTAAATTCTTCTCATTATCTACTGTTTCATCTCCTACCCTTTTCATCCACCTCATCCAACATGGCATCCTGCCTCACTTTTTTGGTCTGGTTCAGATGTTGCTGTTGTTTGCTGCCATGAGTCACCCCTGACTCATGGTGACCCCATGCACAATGGAACGAAACACTGGCTGGTCCTGCGACATCCCCATGATTGGTTGTGGATTGGGCTGTAGTGCTACATAGGGTTTTCACTGACTGATTTTCGGAAGTAGATCACTAGGCCTTGTTTCCTGGTCTGTCTTAATCTGGAAGCTCTGCTAAAACCTGTTCAGCATCATAACAACACACAAACCCCCAGTAAAAGATGGGCAGTGGCAATGCTGAGGTGTACCGGCTGGGAATTGAACCCGGGTCTCCAGCATGGAGGGTGAGAATTCTACCACTGAACACTGTATAGTAATTAGAGCCCCCGTCACAAAGGGATTGAAACTGGGACAGTAACCACTATGCAGAGTGGGATGGCTGCCTACTGGCTAAGCTTCGTCAATTGACTAATTTCCTCTCATCATCTACATTTTCCACAACAGACTCATACACTGTTCCTGTCACTCAAAGCAAGCTGTATGCCTATGACTTCATTTGTATTTCTGTCTTGTTCAAGCTGGTCTTTTTGGAGACATTTTTGAGAAGCATTTATTTCCCTTATTTACAAGAAATTTATGTTTCTTGGAAACCTTGACAGGGCTCTTCTTCTCACTTTCTTTTCTTGCTCTTAAAGATTTTTCATTCCTAAAGACAGTTTCAGAAAGGAAAATCTTCACTTGCTATAAATATATTTCATAATGTTAGCAGAGGGAAGAACACCGTTACCAGACAGTTAACAAAAGTGAATGGAGGCTGAAAAGCAATGAGCTTTTGTTGGGAAGGCGCAGGTGCTCAGGTAGATCCACCAGAAGACCTTGGCAATGGCATTGGCCAGCTTTTAAACAAGGCAGGCTACAGTGAAGAGCTGCTGATAGATGTTTCATGTTCAAGAGGAAAGACAATGAAATATTTAAATATATATATATGTATATTATTGGTCAAGGATGGAAGAAAACCAATGGCCATCTCTGAAGAGCTTTCAGCATATATATATTGTAGTTTTTTCTCCATACCTGGATATGGTCTAGTTAAAAGTCGTTTACACTTTGCAGAGCCTGAGTTCTCTTTGCAAAGGCTGAGACAAAATGTGAAAATCTGAATGGTAGTTACATAGCCCCCAAAAATCCATCTACTGTGAAAGAATGTATTTAATTCTTTTTCTCTAGCGATATAGATTGGAAACCCTGGTCGTGTACTGGTTAAGAGCTACAGCCACTAACCAAAAGATGGGCAGTATAGATTAGGATTTCAAAATGCATACTTTTTGTTTTAGTTTGAAGACTCATTAACTACAAATCGAAGGTGAGAAATCTGTCCTTTTTTGTCTCTGGAGATGGTCTGTGGTTGTCCATGCCACTCTTCTCTTCCTACCTATGTATATGCCTGCCACTTCCTCTTGAATACTCTGGGTAAACTCAGCTGTCCACTCTCCTGCAGAGTCTTCGTCTTTTATGTTTTGCTTAGAACTTTACACATGACAGTAAATTCAAGAAATAAAAAAAAAAAGGCTAAGTCCCTGGGTGGCACAAATGGTTTGTGCCTAACTGCTAACCTAAAGGTTGGCAGTTCGAACCCATCCTGAGGTTCTGTGGAAGAAAAGTTCTGGCAATCAGCTTCCATTAAGATTATAGCCAGGACCTCTTGTTTATCCATATCCTGTATGAGAGGGTCTGGAGAGGAGACAACGGGAGTGGGGAAGTCACAGGCCAAGATGAGGGTCCGGTTCTGCACCTTTGCACTTGCCTGGGCACCCAGCAAAAGTCTTCTTCTCTTGAGCCTAGGTTTCTGCTGGAGTTACAAGGACGGCTTCACACTCGTCCCTTGTCCAGCCCCTGCTGTGCCAGCTGTCAAGAGGTAGGTTTGAGGCAGCACCAGGAAAAAAAAAAAAAAAAAATTACAGCCAAGAAAACTCTATGGAGCACAGTTCTACTCTGTAACACATGGAGTCACTATGAGTCAGAATCAGTTCAAAGGCAACTAATGCCTACATAAAGTACTAACAATTTTGACTAAGGTTATCAAAGTAGTTCTCTAGTCAGACAATTTACTGAATCAGAAATTCAAATTATTTAGGTTGTGTACTCATTAAACTAAACTCACTGAGGGCAGGCCTTTTATTTTATTCATCCTTGTATCCATCATTAAGAAAAGAAAAAAACAGTTATCTTGGAGTTGATTCCACCTTATGGCCTCCATGTGTGTCAGAGTGGAATGGTGCTCCATAAGATTTTCAGTGGCTTATTTTTCTAAAGTAGATCACCAGGTCTCTCTTCTAAGGTGCCTCTGGGAGGACTTGAATTTCCAGCCTTTTGGTTAGCAGCTGAGCATGTTAACTGTTTGTACCCCCCAGGAACTCCTGCATCCTTATCCCTTTTATTAATCTGGCCACTGCTGGGTATTTGTCTTGATCATTCAGTACTGCTATAACAGAAATACTGCAAGTGGATGACTTTTAACAAAGAGAAATTTATTCTCTCATAGTTTAGTAGGCTACAAGTCCAAATTTAAGGCGCTTCCGGTGGACCCTCTTACATCAAAGACCCGAAAAAACAAGTGATTCAATTATATATGCAATCTAGGAGTCCTGAACATTAAAGGCAAAGTTGAGGAACTGGACAGAGTGGCGGGGAAGGTAGAGATCTTTTGGAAGCAACGAGGAGCCGCCAGACTTGACCAGGCAAAAGCCTGAGCCCTTCAGGCCTTACCAGCTCAGGGGTGAACAGTGAGGCAGGTAAGCAGCCATGCTCAGGAGGCACGTTTTCCGTACCAGGAGAGACCCAGCCACTGTGAATCTACTTGGCTGCGCAGAACCAGTGAGAAGCAGCCCTCGATCGCAGAAAGTTAAGTATTTGCGTCAGGCCTACCACACAGATCAAAAACACACCCCTAAGGGAAAAACCTCTCTCCCATTTGCCTCCCCACTCCCTGGTTTTCAGTGGGTCCCGGACCAGCTTCAGTGAGTCCCCTGGGCCAGAAGTAGGATCCATCACACACCCTGAGCCATTCTCCCAGCCTTGGAGAGTGAACAAATTAACAAACAGGGAAAAAAATAAACTGCCAGCTCCCCTAAGCCAGGAATTCAGGGTAGGCACAGCTCCTTTGCCTACACTCAGGCATAAGGGATTCAAGAACTTTGAGGGCCTTTCCCCCTGCATAGACTTATGAGGGCCCATGTCATCAGTGTAGGCCTTCATTACCGCAGTACAACAGGGTATATACCAGAAATCTAACTTCAACTGTTTCAGGTGTGAAGTTGCAGTTTCATGACATTTGACTCTGCTCAGCCCATTAAGCAGGGTCTTCACCCACCCACATCAGGGGCCTGAGGACTGGGGGCTCCACCCATGCCACCTAGCCACCTATAATAGTGTCCCAAGACTAAGAGAAGCCCCCCAGTCCTTACAGCCAACAGCATTGGGTGGTCACAGTCTGCCTCCAAAACCCACCCACCTATGTGCTCTAAGGAACAGGGACACGCCTTCCTCCTGGACACTTGGAGGTGGCCGTCAGCCCTCTGTCTTGCTCAGATTGTGTCCCCCCGATGCACCCAGATGCCTGTGACTACACCAATCATCCATCCCTGTCTAGGACTGTAGGTGAGAGCCTGCACCACACACTTGGTGGCTATCTACCTGGGCACCTGAGCTGAATCCATACAGGAGGAGTGGGCAGACTCCTGAGCTCATATACCCAGTAACAGATCTAACCACCTGGTGACAAGACATTAGAGCTTTAAAGGTGCAAATAATCAAAGTAGCTCACACGAGCAGCCTATCTGGGCATATAAAAACAAAACAAGAAGCTAGGACACGGTAAGCAAACATAAAATAAATATAGTAACTTATTGATGGCTCAGAGACAACAGTCAACATCAAATCACATAAAGAGGCAGTCCATGATGGCTTCAGCAAGCTCCCAAAATAAATAATCAAGAAATTTTCCAGAGGAGGAAAATTTCTTGGAATTACCAGAGGCAGAATACAAAAGATTAATATACAGAACTCTTCAAAAGATCAGGAAGGAGATTGGGCAAAATACAGACCTAGCAATAAAGGAACTTAAGAAGATTAGAGAAGAGCATAATGACAAATTTAACGGGCTGCAAGAATCCATAGAGAGACAGCAATCAGAAAACTAGAAGATTAACAATAAAATTTCAGAATTAGACAACTCAATAGAAGTCATAGGAGCAGAACTGAGGTAATGGAAGTCAGAATTAGTGAGACTGGAGATAAAGCACTTGACATCAACTTTTTTTGAGGAAAAATCAGATAAAAGGATTTAAAAAAATGAAGAAACCCTAAGAATTAAGTGGGACTCTATCAAGGGTGATTGGAGTACCTGAAAAGGGGGGATAACAGAAAATACAGAGAGAATTTTTGAAGATTTATTGGCAGA
The DNA here is from genome assembly GCA_030035585.1 of Dugong dugon. Lineage (NCBI taxonomy): Eukaryota > Metazoa > Chordata > Mammalia > Sirenia > Dugongidae > Dugong > Dugong dugon. Next base: position 95,615,553 of record CM057465.1, read on the forward strand.
AAACTTCCCTGATATCATGAAAGATGATATCTATCCAAGATGCTCTTCAAACACCGCATAAGATAGATCCCAAAAGAAAGTCACCAAGACATATTATAATCAAACTTGCCAAAATCAAAGATAAAGAGAGAATTTTAAGAGTAGATAGGGATAAACAAAAAGTCATCTACAAAGGAGAGTCAATAAGAATAAGCTCGTACTACTCAGCAGAAACCAAGCAGTCAAGAAGGCAATGGGATGACATATATAAAGCCCTGAAGGAAAAAAATTGCCAGGCAAGAGTTATACATCTAGCAAAACTGTCTCACAAATATGATGGTAAAATTAGGGTATTTCCAGATAAGCAGAAGTTTAGGGAATTTGCAAAAACCAAACCAAAATTACAAGAAATACTAAAGGGAGTCCTCCGGTTAGAAAATCAATGACTTCAAACAACAACCCAAGACTAGAACACAGGACAGAGCAACCAGATGTCAACCCAGATAGGGAAGTCACAAAAATAAGCCAAAGCTAAAACATTGAAAATAGGGAAACAGATGTCAATATGTAAGACATGACAACATGAAAACAAAAAAGAGGGACTTAAAAAATGTAGACATAGATTTTTCATATGGAGAGGAAGTCAAGGCAATATAAAGAAATAAAATACTGGTATAAACTTAGAAAAATAGGGGTAAATATTAAGGTAATCATAAAGGAAACCAACAATCCTACAAGTCAAAATAAAAACCTAGAAAAATATAAAGACTCAGCAAATACAAAATCAACGTCAATGAAAAAGATGAAAAGACATAATGAAAAACGACTCAGCACAGCAAATTAACTGGAACAAAGAAACTGTGAACAACACACACAAAAAGACATCAAAATGACAACACTAAACTCAAAGCTATGAATAATTAAGCTGAATGTAAATGAACTAAATGCACCAATACAGAGAAAGAGAGTGGCAGATTGGATTAAAAAAACCACAATCTGACTACATGCTGCCTGCAAGAGACACACCTTAGGCTTAAAGAAACAAACAAACTAAAAGTCAAAGGATGTAAAAACTATAACAAGCAAACAACACTCAAAAAAGAGCAGGAGTGGCAATATTAATCTCTGACAAAATAGACTTTACAGTAAAATCCACCACAAAGGATAAGGAAGGACAGTATATAATGATTAAAAGGTCAATACACCGGGAGGACATAACTATAACAAATGTTTATGCATCCAATGACAGGGCTCCAAAATACATAAAACAAACTCTAACAGCATTGCAAAGAGAGGTAGACAACTCCACAATAGTAGTAGGAGACATCAACACACCACTTTCGGTGAAGGACAGAACATCCAGAAAGAAGCTCAGCAAAGATACGGAAGATCTAAATGCTACAATCAACCAATTTGATCTCATAGACATATACCAAACCCTCCACCCAAGAGCAGCCAAGTATATACTTTCTTTTCCAAAGCACATGGAACATTCTCCAGAATAGACCACATATTAGGCCAAAAAGCAAGCCTTAACAAAATCCAAAACACTGAAATATTAAAAAGCATCTTTTCTGACCATAAAGCTATAAAAGTAGAGATCAACAACAGAAAAAGCAAGGAAGGAAAATCAAACACATGGAAACTGAACAACACCTTGCTCAAAAACTACTTGGATAAAGAAGAAATTAAGGATAGAATGAAGAAATTCATAGAATCAAACAACAATGAAAACACATGTTACCAGAACCTTTGGGACACAGCAAAAAGCAATGCTCAGAGGTCAGCTTACAGCAATAAAGGCACACATCCAAAAAGAAGAAAAGCCCGTAACAAAAACATTAACCTTACAACTGGAACAAGTAGAAAGAGAGCAGTGAAAGAAGCCCTCAGGCTCCAGAAGAAAGGAAATAATAAGAATTAGAGCAGAATTAAATGAAACATAGAATAGAAAAACAATTGAGTTTATAAGACCAAAAGCTGGTTCTTTGAACAGATCAGCAAAATTGATAAACTGTTGTCCAAACTGACAAAAGAAAAACAGGAAAGGAAGCAGATAACTTGTATAAGAAATGAGATGGGTGATACCACAACAGACCCAACTGAAATTAAAAGAATCATAACAGAATACTATGAAAAACTGTACTCTAACAAATTTGAAAACCTAGAGGAAATGGACAAATTTCTAGAAACTCACTACCTACCTAAACTAACACAAATAGAAGTAGAACAACTAAATAAACGCATAACAAAAGAAGACATTGAAAAAGTAATTAAAAAACTCCCAACAAAAAAAAGCCCTGGCCCAGATGGTTTCACTGGAGAATTCTACCAAACTTCTGGAGAAGAGTTAACACCACTACTACTAAAGGTATTTCAGAGCATAGAAAAGCGTAGAATACTCCCAAACTCATTCTATGAAGCCAGCATAACCTTGATACCAAAACCACGTAAAGACATCACAAAAAAAGAAAATTACAGACCAATATCCCTCATGAACATTGACACAAAAATCTTCAACAAAATTCTAGCCAATAGAATTCAGCAATATATCAAAAAAATAATTCACCATGATCAAGTGGGATTTATACCAGGTATGCAGGGATGGTTCAACATTAGAAAAACAATTAATGTAATCCATCTCATAAATAAAAGACAAGAACCACATGATCTTATCAATCGATGCAGAAAAGGCATTTCACAAAGTCCAACACCATTCATGATAAAAATTCTCAACAAAATAGGAATAGAAGGGAAATTCTTCAATATAATTAAGGGCATTTATACAAAGCCAACAGCAAACATCATCCTAAATGGAGAGACTTTGAAAGCATTCCCCTTGAGAATGGGACCAGACAAGGATGCCCTTTATCACCACTCTTATTCAACATTGTGCTGGAGGTCCTAGCCAGAGCAATTAGGCTAGAAAAAGAAATAAAGGGCATCCAGATTGGTAGGGAAGAAGTCAAAGTATCCTATTTGCAGAAGATATGATCTTATACACAGAATACCCCAAAGAATCCACAAGAAAACTACTGGAACTAATAGATGATTTCAGCAAACTTTCAGGATACCAGATAAATACACAAAAATCAATTGGATTCCTTTACACCAACAAAGAGAACCTCGAAGAGGAAATCACCAAATCAATACCATTTATAATAACCCCCAAGAAGGTAAAACACTTAAGAATAAATCTAACAGAGATGTAAAAGATCTACACAATGAAATTTACAAGACACTACCACAAGAAACCAAAAGAGACCTGCATAAGTGGAAAAACATACCTTGCTAATGGATAGGTAGACTCAACATTGTGAAAATGTCAATTCTACCCAAAGCAATCTACAGATACAATACAATACTGATCCAAATTCTACCCGCATTTTTTTAATGAGATGGAGAAACAAACCACCAATTTCATATGGAAAGGGAAGAGGCCTCAAATAAGCAAAGCATTACTCAAGAAGAAGAACAAAGTGGGAGCCCTCACACTACCTGATTTTAGAACCTATTATACCACCACAGTAGTCAAAACAGCCTGGTACTGGTACAGCAACAGGTACATAGACCAGTGGAACAGAATTGAGATTCCAGACATAAACTCATCCACCTATGAGCAGCTGATGTTTGACAAAGGCCCAAAGTCAGTTAATTGGGGAAAATACAGTCTCTTTAACAAATGGTACTGGCATACATAACTGGATATCCATCTGCAAACAACTAAAACAAGACCCATACCTCACACCATGCACAAAAACTAACACAAAATGAATCAAAGATCTAAATATAAAGTAGAAAGCGGTAAGTATCATGGAAGAAAAAATAGGGACAATGCTAGGAGCCCTAATACATGGCATAAACACAATACGAACCATAAGTAACAATGCACAAGCAGCAGAAGAGAGACTAGATAACTGGGAGCTCCTAAAAACCAAACACTTAGGCTCATCAAAAGACTTCACCAAAAGAATAAAAAGACAACCTACAGATTGGGAAAATGTTTTGGCCCCGACAAATCCCATCAGCGTCTAATCTCTAAAATCTATAAGATACTGCAAAACCTCAACAACAAAAAGACTAATAACCCAGTTGAAAAATGGGCAAAGTATATGAACAGACACTTCACCAAAGAAGATATTCAGTCTGCTAATAGACACATGAAGAAATGCTCAGGATCATTAGTCATTAGGAAATGCAGATCAAAACTACAATGAGATAATCATCTCACTCCAAGAAGGCTAGCATTAATCCAAAAAACATAAAATAATAAATGCTGGAGAGGTTGTGGAAAGACTGGAACACATATACACTGTTGGTGGGAATGTAAAATGGTACAACCACTTTGGAAATCGATTTGGTGCTTCCTTAAAAAGCTAGAAATAGAAGTACCATAAGATCTAGCTATCCCGCTCCTTGGAATATATCCTAGAGAAATAAGAGCTGTCACATGAATAGATATATGCACACCCATGTTCATTGCAGCACTGTTCACAATAGTAAAAAGAAGGAAAAAACCTAGGTGCCCATCAACAGACGAATGGGTAAACAAATTATAGTATATCCACACAATAGAATACTACCCAACAATAAAGAACAAAGATGAAGCCATGAAACATCTTGTAACATGGAGAAAGCTGGAGGTCATTATGGTGAGTGAATTTAGTCAGTCACAGAAGGACAATTATTGTATAAGACCACTATTATAAGAACTCAAGAAAAGGTTTAAACACAGAAGAAAACATTCTTTGATAGTTACGAGAGTGGGGAGGGAGAGGGAGGGTTATTTACTAACTAGATAGTAGATAAAAATTATCTTAGGTGAAGGGAAGGACAACACACACTACAGGGGAAGTCAGCCCAAGTGGACTAATCCAAAGCTAAGAAGCTTACTGAATACAATCAAACACTTTGAGGGACAGAGTAGCAGAGGTAGGGGTCTGGGGACCATGCTTTCAGGGAACTTCTAGGTCAATGGTCCTAACAAAGCTTATTAAGAAAATGTTCTGCATCCTACTTTGGTGAGTGGCATCTGGGGTCTTAAAAGCTTGCAAGCGGCCATCTAAATGCATCAATTGGTCCCAGCCACTTGGAGTAAAGTAGAATGAAGAACACCAAAGACACAAAGAAAGTATGAGCCCAAGAGACAGAAAGGGCCACATATACCAGAGATTTCATCAGCCTGAGACCAGAAGAACTAGATGGTGCCTGGCTGCCACCAATGACCACCCTGACAGGGAACACAACAGAGAATCCAGGAGGCAGAAGGAGAAAAGTGGGGTGCAGAACTCAAATTCTAGTAAGACCAGACTTAATGGTCTGACTGAGACAGAGGAACCCTGGAAAGCATGGCCCCTGGATTCTCTATCAGCCCAGAAATAAAACAATTTCCAAGGCCAACTCTTCAGACAGGGATTGGACTGGACGGTGGGACATAAGGTGATACTCGTGAGGAGTGTGCCTCTTAGCTCAAGTAGATACAAGAGATTAAATGGGCGGCTTCCGTACGGAGATGAGATGGGAAGGCAGAGAGGGTTAGGAGCTGGTTGAATGGACATGGGGAATCAGGGGTGGAAAGGAGGAGTGTGCTGTCACAGTAGGGGGTGAGCAATTAGAGTCACATAACAATGTATGTATGAATTTTTTATATGGGAAAAAGTTAAAAAATAAATAAATAAATATGCATCTATTTCTGAAAAAAAAAAAAACTGAACTATCTCAGTTTATAAATAATCTACCCTTCTTGGCCAGAAAGAGAAGCATCATATATGTGTCAGTTGTATGGTATCATTTAGGGACAAAATAGAACTTAAAACAATAAAAAAGTCTCTTTAAATTGTGTTTTCATTTAGACTCAGTATAATGTTTAGAAATACATTTCCAATAACAGAGTCACTGAATTTTATCTCCAGTTTCAGGATTACTGCTTCTTAGGCATTTCTATAACTGATTCCCAATACTGCCTAGATCTATTCTTCTAATTTCTGATTTTTCATCTATTTAAGCCATTTTCCTTCCCAATATTTTACCTTTATTTCAAGAACAGTTAAAAATTTTACCTCTACCAGGAAGCCTTCTTAGACTACTACTGCCCCTTTGTAACACTTCTGCTGTGTTTGTGCCACACCATTTAAAATATATTTGGTCTTCCTAACTCTGGTTTTGGGCTATTCTAAGAAAAGGATTATAATTATCTTGTGTCCTCACAATGCCAACACTCTGCTGTTTGTGGAACTTACCAAATATTTGTTTGGTTTCTAGAAACAGCAGCCTACAGACTAGCATCATGTACTAAAATTTAGGGAGAAAGCACATGCATAAAAATTATGTATTTCTGTGCACCTCACCCTTCAAGGTTGACACCCACACCGGTATCCCTTATTCTTTGCTATTTGTCTCCAAGGCAGCATCAAACTATTTCTGTATATTTCCTCTAATTGCTCATTGGAAACTTTCTAAATGCCAGGCTTATCTTAGCGCTTTACACAAATTGACTCATAAAACCCTTTTAAGGATCCTAAGACACATTATTATTAGCTTCATTACAGAGAAGGAAACAGACTCAAGAGAGGATAGCAAATTTCCTAAGAACACACAGCCAGTAAGTGGTAGAGTGGGAAAAGAAACCCAGGCTGCCTGACACAAACTCCCTCAAAGTGCAACAACATCTTCAGCCAGGGCAGTTTTATGTTTTATTTTGTTTGTTTGTTTCTTAGAATCAAACATGTTTGTCATTGCCGTACACGTTTCATGAGATGGGCATACACTCACTAAATGGGATCTGATTCTGATTCTGAAATCTAGTGCTTGTGAGATCTTGGGCATGTCTCTTGACTGCTCTAAACCTTAATTGTCGGAGCATGTGGTCATGCTGTCATATTTGAGAGGCCTGACAATCCAGTGACATGGGCAAACATTCCCATCTGTGCCTCATAAAACGTAAACTGTAAGGAGGAACACAACTTCAATTTTATTATCGTTGTTGTTATTGGGTGTCGTCAAGTCAATTTTGACTCAAAGCTACCCCATGTGACAGAGCAGGCTGTCCCATAGTATTTTCTAGGCTGTAATCTTTAGGAGAGGAAATTGCCAGGTCTTGCTCCTGCAGAGCTCCTGGGTGGATTAGCAGCCGAGCACTTAACTGTTGCGCCAGCAGGGCTCTTTATTATCATTATTATACAATAATTCTAGAATGAGTACTTTGTTTTCCACGTTTATTATTGTTGTACATCATAGACATGTTGTTTTTGTGTATGCTCATAAGAGTTTCTCAGTATTTGTTGATTGGATCATTAGATCTTCATGGGGGTAGATACTAATTAGAGCTGAACAACACTATATTATGAGGAAAAATAGTATCCTTTTTAAGTATTATTTCTCATTAGAAAAAAAAAAAACAAGTTTGGATCTGGGTGACTAGCATAATAATGAGATGTTTTCTTTTTTACTAACCAAATTATACTTGAGGCATCACCAGTTAATTCAAGGGCCATGAGTAAGATTTTTTACACCCCACATTGCATAAAATGCCTGTCTTCCGCATTCCTATGGTCCTAACGTATCTCTCAGAACATGAGCTGTGGGCAGTAGGCTGTGGGCTTTACAGAACCTGAGATCTTGCACTTGTGTTCTCAATCAATAAGGAAGTCAGATCAGGGCCCCATTTCCATCAAAAGCCCTGTAAGTTCTCAACCAAACGCTGCAGAGAATTTCCAGTAGAGCAGGGTAACTCTGGCTTTGGGGAACCAGTTTCTAACTTCTGGTTTCACAACAGGATGTCCGCCTAACCGCCTCTCTTATTTGATTGTTTTCAGTTTCAGTAAGTGTTGTGTTCTATTATGACTTAATGGCATCGGGATTTTTCTAAACTTGCCAGAACTTTCTGGAATATACTTAAAGAAAGTAGTCACTCTGCTTCTTGTTCCTTCACATTCATTTCAGGCATTTGTGTCAGTTCTGGAATCAATGAGTCACATTCCTCATCAAAGGGGAGATTGCAGCAGGAGGGAAAGGGCTGAATATTACTCCTACGTGCTTCCTAGAATTATGAATTAAGTCAAATGCAAATGCCCGTGTTTGGATGACTGGAGGCTTAACCAACACCGATGATTTCTTATGACACTTTAATTTATACTTGCAAACCCCAGACTAGAAACACTTGTTAGGCAACTCATTTCTTCCAGCAATTCATTTCTTCTCGCTCTACCTCCCAATACTGCACTGGGAAGTAGGGCAGGTAGGAAAGGTGAGCTTCCTTTTTTATGAGCTGAAATATTCACATATGCAGAAAGCTTCCCGTATATTATTTAAAAATCTTCTTGGGGTAACAAATTCTTCAAGGATATTAGGAAAACCTTTATGTTCTCTGTTCTCTTCCCTAGACACAACATTTTGCAGAGTACGTTGGAGGCTCCCATCTGTGGCCTGGCTTTGGGTTTTCTAACAGCCCAGATTCTAACGGGGAGAGTTGATCAATAGGTCCACCAACCCAGTGCACATAAGCCACGGAGAGACCATGTCACTTACCTGAGCTCTGTACGTTGTTCAGTGTGGAACCTGAAATTGACCATTGAAAGAGGTGGAAAATGGAATTGCAGTACCCCCCTCCTTTTATCTCTGGCATGAAAGACATATATCAAGCCCTTGTAACACATATCTCACCATGTGTAAGTTAAATAAGAAAGCCACAGAGTTAGTTGTATCAATTATTAAGACCTATGTTCACAGACTGTATTATTCGTCTTGACAATGAAGAAGAAAGAAGACAGAATTTATGCAACCGGAAATCTTCTCTTAGTGGCCCAAGTTAAACTCAATTTTAAGAGAAGTGCTAAATGACATGCTTACTTTGAAGCATGATTTTCACATTGTGAAATTACTCTCACAGCTGGTAAACAGACAATACTTGTTTAGGTAACTAATCTTTAATCTTTTTAATCTCCTTACATTTCTGTGGGGCATTAAGATGACAATTATGGAAGACCTGAATGAAAACATCTTATTGGCTGCTCTTCTCCCCTTACTCGCTCTCTCTGACCCTTCATGAAACTCATACACCTCTAGAATTCAATGGACAGAAAGAAGTTAATAACATGACAGCAAATTGAATCCTAGTCTCCTGGCTCAATAAGGCTTGTGACTTTAGAATCAGAACCCCCAAGTTCACTTCCTATCTTTGCTGCTTAAAAACAAACAAACAAACAAACAAAAAAAAACAGTTGCCATCAAGTCAACATGGAGTCATGGCGAGCCCATGTATGTCAGAGTAGAACTGTCCTCCATAGGGCTTTCAGTGGCTGATTTTTCAGATGTAGATCACCAGGCCTTTCTTCCAAGGCATCTCTGAGTGGACTCAAACCCCCAACATTTTGGTTAGCGTCTGAGAGCATTCATTGTTTGCACCACCAGGGACTCCTCTTTGCTATTTATTAGATGTACAACCTTGGGCACTTTTCCTTATCTATAAAGTGATGATGATTGTAGCTTCAATGTCACAGGGTTGTGTGGAGATTAAACAGTATACTGTTTATAAAGCACTAAGGCATAGAGTAAGTGCTTAAATAGTTATTTGGGTATTTTTACTATTATCCCGTGATGATAGAGAGGGAAGCGTAGACTCACTTTCGTGTGTTACTCTGTATTGGATGACTAGTACTTTATTGTCTCTGGAGTTCTGATGTCCTGGCCTCTGAAGGGACTGACACACACTCTTCCGTGGTTCTCATCTGAGGATTTCAATTTTTTTATGTCTTTCTTTTTTTATAGTGAAGTAAAAAATTTCCACATATTTTCTGGTCAATATGGAATGAAAGATACATTACCCTCACCAGGGGAGAAGATGAGGCAAAAATTACATTTGTGGAGACAATTAAGGCATGTGCAGCTTAACTCAGCTGAATGCATTCTCCTTGTTCTGGATACCCCTGTGCAGCCACCTGAGAATAAACTCATGGTATAGCATAAACAGTTAAGTCATGCTGGCTCTATTCCTGGTTCTACCACTAAAATTATTGCATGGCGTCTGGGAAGGAGGCCACATAACCTCTTTGAGACATAGTTTCCATATCTGGAAAATTAAGAAGCTGGACTTGATGATTATAAGTTCTCTCTAGTTTTCTATGCTTCTAAGTTCAAAGTCTAGAGACTTCTTTGCAGTCACTGAGTTGGAACTACTCATTACTCAAAGCCTTCTTAACCCAGTTACCCAAAGTCCTTCCCAGTCTGCCTGAGTTTCATACATCTTCTAAGAAACAAGGCCTAAAAATTGTGGCTCATGTGGATCTTTCCTTTCCTGGACTCCCAGGGCACTCTTTGCCAGTAATTTTTTTTGTTTCCATTAAATTGGCATTTTTGCAACTGTGAAAGTAATTATTAAATTATTAATAAACATGATCCTAATAAAAGTCTTTTGTGATAGAATCCAGATCTATCAATCTTTTCTGATATTAAAGTATCAGAAAAGACTTGCGATAATGAAACTGTTTAATTTAATCTTAATTCAAAAGAATTCAATTGGTCAAAGAAGCATGTTCCTATGTGTATGTGTGTGTGTTATGTATTTCTTTACTAAATATTGAGGAAGCAGTATGTTATTGAATAGTTTGGAGATACTATTCTTAGTCATACATAGAATATTTAAACCATTATTTAAACATCCTGCACTTATATGTCTCCCCATATCAATTTATTAGATTAGAAGTTCTTTGAGGACTTGTTTCTACTGTATCTCTCATAGTTTCTAGCACAGGGCTGGGCACTTATTAACCAATAAACCTGTTGCCATCAAATTGACTTTGACTCATGGTGACCCCATGTGTGTCTGAGTAGAACTGTGCTCCATAGGGTTTTCAATGGCTAATTTTTCTGAAGTAGATCACCAGGCCTTTCTTCTGAGGCACCTCTGGGTGGACTTGAACCTCCAACATGTTGGCTAGCAGACAAGTGTTAACTGTTCGTACCACCCAGGGACTTTGGACACATATTAGATTTTCACTAAATACTTGGGTTGCATTCTAATTCTAATCAGCTTCTAATATTAGCATGCCACCATTCTCTTCCTTAACTATTCAGTTACAGTATATGCCTTATGTCCCTCTGCTCTAGGGTAATATTCTGGCTAAGTGAACTATAGTTTCTGAAACCTCAATTTATGATCTCTGGCTTCTCTTGAACTAGTAAGTATGGAATGGGTGAATTGACCTATATCTGATGTAATACTTAGAATGGGGGGAGGGGGATGCATGTTATGCATGTTTGTTGAATAACTTAGGTTTGTTGAATTAATTATACACAGCTTTCTGTAACTGTTCTTTGCCACAGCATCATCGTCTCGATAAACATCCCAAACCAAAGAACGGCATCATTTCTAATGGTCTTCCTTACTGTTGGAAGTCAATAATTTACAGTTTATTTCCCATTTCAGAAGAGATCTCAGAATGCCATGCTTGCCTTTTCATGCTCTCTCACACTCTGTAGAATAAGACACTGCAGATAGAGAGGGCCCTTAAGCCCAATTTAGAGAAGGACAGAAACAAGCCTGTGGGGAACCTTGGATATAGCCTGGATCATTTCATCACTGAAACCTCTTTTCAAAATTCTGTGTATTTATGTTTTAGGGAAAAAAATAAATGTTTTTTTTTTTAATAAATCTTGGAAATATGGAAAAAATATAAAGAAGGAAATAAAAATCCATGTTAGCTAAATTTAGCAGGACAACCGTTATTGTGGGGAGTGGAGTATGTACTACCAACATTCTTTGCTATGGAATGTGAGTAGACAATTTCATCTATTTATAAAGTAAAATTTACATTGATATGCATGTCATGGTGAATATGCTGCCTATTCCATTTGATATCCTGCTTTTTTTACCTAGCATTGCTAAGTAATTAAGCATTCTTTAAAACTGTAACTTTTAGTGACTACATAATATTTTATTTTATTAATGTACCAACAGTATTTAGTCATTTTTTAGTCTTGAACATTTGTTTTATTAAAAGTTCTGTGTAATTAGAGTGAACATCATTGCATTTACATCTTTATAGGTCAGTCACATTATTTATTAGTGTATATTCCTAGAAATGGAGTTACCAGATCAAGGGGCATGAATAATTTTAAGAGCATTGTTAGGAATTGAAAGTTGACTTTCTGTGAATTCTGTACCAATTTAGCCTACTGCCAGGAGTGAGTAAGATTGCCTATCTACCAGAAATTCTAGCAGCAATGGAGAGTTTTATTTTAAAAAAAAAAGAAGAAAGAAAGAAAGAGGAAGGGAGGGAAGGGTGAAGGCAGGGAAAGAGATAGAGAAAAAAAGGAAACAGATTTGTAGCTTTGTTAAGCAAAAAACTGATACCTTGATGTCTTAAGAATTTGAATTTTTTCATTGCTAGTGGCACTGAAGAATTTTTCATTTGCTTGTAGGTCTATACGTTTCCTGTTCTATGAGGAGCCCTTTGGCTATTTTTCTGTTGGAGACAGTTTGTCTGTAATCCTTGTGGCATATAGTTCTCCAGTTTCTCATATATCTTTTAGCTTTGTTATAATGAATGTTTTTTGATGTATCCAAGTGTACTTTATCCAAGTGTGTGAAATCGCACAATGGCAAATGGGACCGTAGTCAATGAGGCACAGCTGTCTGTAAGCCTGCATTGTGATGATTGTAAGACCTAGTCAGAGTCCAGCACTTTTAAAAAATTGATGACCAAAAGGAGAAGGCCAGTGCTCTTGTGAAGTTGTTGCTGATCCTGAATAATAGTAAAATCTATCCATATTTTGTTTTACAATTTCTTCCGTTGGTGATCTGCTTGGAAACTCTTTTTTTCTTTTTGAGATCAGTTAAATGTCTCTCTGTTGTTTTGTTTGTTTTTAATCATTGTTGCTATTTTTAACATCTAGCATTCCACATTTTCCATTTGATTTTTTTTTCCAATTTATTTTTGTACAATGAAACCTGTGAGAGCCGGAACTGGACAGACTGCCTTGTTTTTCTGGGCCTAGCAAGTTTTCCACCTTTGGCAGGATGCAGTCTTAAACCACTTTCCTATCACTCTCTATTAATGGAAAATATTTGAGTTTTCCTCTCTGACAGGTTTCCGCCTTACACAGGTTTTGGCTTTCACAGATTTTACTGTATATGATATTAATTGAGGAATAATTAATTTTTCCCAACTAAGTCTACAAATTTTCCAACATCATTCATTGAATATATTATCCTTTCCTTGTTGTGCATTAAGTTTTTCTCTACTAGCATTTGTTTTAGGAAACTGAATATTTTCCAGTGATTGGACTCTTCACTCTTTTGCCAGTATCACAGCATGTTAGTTCCTGTAGATCCTGTAGGGCTAGCCCTCCCTTATTACTCACTTATATATATATACATATATATATTTAAATTCTTCTTTGAAACTTGTATTTCCCCTGTGAGTAACCCAATCACTTATATGGCTGTAGTCCTACCACCTGACAATAGAAGAGAAAAATCTTGATCAAATTCCAGTGAGGACCTACGAAAGAAATGAGGAGGCTTCTGGAAAGAGGGCTACTGTGCTGGGTTGTAAGATAGATCTGGGCTGAAGCCCCCAGGTAAAGTTAAGTTGTAGGAACTACCGCCCAACAAGGCCTTTCTGTTGTTTCGATCCCCTGATTCTGAGTACCATTGGCTATTGAATCTCCACTTTGAAGCTTGCTTTATCTTGCAGATTTCCTGGTAACTATCTTAGAATATTCATATTCTGTGTGTCTTTATGTTCCTTAAACTTTCTTTAATTACTATTTGATTGCCTCAAACTTCTAGACCAGTGCTGTCCAATAGGAAGTTTCTGCAATGGTGGAATGTTCTACAACCGGCACTGTCCCTACAGAAGCCACTAATTACTTGTGGCTATTGAGCACTTGAAATATGTCAAATGCAACTTAAAAATGGAATTTTTACTTTAACTTAATTTTTGTTTTTAAAATTTAAATTACAAGGCCACATGTGACTGCAGCTATCATATTGGTAGATAGTGTAGTGACCCCCTATCCTAGAAACACTGCTGGATTTCTACAGTCATCAACACTGAAATGAAGCAACCTGTCTTTGTTGCCATTCAAACAGAATAGTAGGCAGAAATTGTTCTGTCTGGGGGTGATTAGAACAATTCCCCCACGTAACCAGAGTACAAGGCTTACTATATTATAAAATAACGATTCTCAGCACGTACATAAGTCACTAAATTAAGAGGAAATGGTATAGAAACCAATTGTGCCCAAATTAATAAACACACACACACAAACCTGACAGTCAAACTAGACTCACTGTTGCCATTTGTCCACCTTCCATTTCTTCTTCTTCACCTCACTGATATCTGGTTCCAACTTCTCTAAGAAATGGCTCCCACCAACCAGGTTATTAAATCAAATAGACGGTATTTTCATCTTTATTCTGATTGATCTCTCAGTATTGCTTGACCCTATTAATCATTCCCTCTTTCCTGAAATACCATCTAACCAAGGTGGCTCTGATGTCACATTCTGTAATTTTTTTGTTTCCCTGGAAATACTCTGTAACTTCTCAGTCTCTTCTCTGCACTCCTCTCCATTCAGTGTAAATGTTCTTCAGAGTTCTGTCTTGGGCACTGTACTTTCACCCATACTTTCCTCATGCATTCTCAATGAAGCTCACGTCTGCTTTTCCAACCACATTTCATTGTTTGAAATCCAGACCTGAACACTCAACTTACTACCCAACACCTCCAGCTGGATAGCTCAAACATAATATATTCAAAGCCAAACTCACCCACTCTGTTGCTCTCACCCCCTCGATTCACTGAGTTTCATTGATTCTGCTCTAAAATGTAGCTTGAATTTGTCTTATGTTTTCTGTTCTGGAGTAGACACTGCTGTCTTTCAGGCTGCCATATTCTTGTGCTTGCATTACACTGGCTTGCATGGCTCCCCAAATTGTCCTTCCCACCTCCTGTCATTCACTTTCCTCTCTCGTTCCTTTACCCACGCACTGCTGCATAGTTTTTAACCTGCCCTCTTTATTTAAAACCTTTCAGAAACTTCTGACTCATAGCGACCCTATAGGACAGAATAGAACCACCCCATAGGGTTTCCAAGGAGTGACTGGTAAATTCAAACTGCTGACCTTTTGTGTAGCAGCTGAGCTCTTAGCCACTTCTCCACCAGGGCTCTGTTTCCTTAAAACCTTTCAGGAATTTCCCACTGCATTTAGCAAAAGAACTAAATTTCTTAGAATGGCCACAAGGTCTCTTCCCACATCCCTAACCCATTTCAAACCACTCTTTCTTACTTCCTTTCACACTTGTCTTTTTAGTTTCCTCAGAGCCTCATTGATCTTCTGCCTCAGGGTCTTTATCCAGCTAGTTTCTTCTTCCAGAAATCTCTTTCCCCCATGTCTCTGTCAAGTTTTTGTTCCCATTCATCTCACCAGTAATTGGCCTGGTGTCTGGCTCATAGTGGGTCTTCAATACATGTATATTGGATTAATGGATTAAATTCATTGCAGTCCTTTATCCCCCAAACCAGGATTCTTCTTAGATGGACAGCTCCCTGAGGACTCTTTCTTTGATGAGCCAGGAAAATGGTAATCTTTCCTTTTTTATTTTGTATTCTTCACATTTGGTTTGGTTTGAATCAGAGACAAACAACTATAAGCACTTACTCTGCAGTTATTTAATATTCACAGGATCTTTACATAGTCTAAATATGCTTAATATGTTATATACCCTAAAGCATATTATGATGGGATCGGCCTGTAAATGACATTCACAAGGATATGTTTTAAAATGTAATGTAACTACATGACACAATTATCTATAAGACATTATAATTAATCATTATTGATGCTAAGATGGTGATTGATAACTCTGCCCTTTATAATACATCACATCTATGATACCCTATTGTTTACAAAGCTGTCCACAAACACCATGACAGTCTGCAACAACACTGTGTGGTAGATGAAAGGGTGCAGCCTCTGTTTTATAAAAGAGGAGGTTATAGCTGAGTAGACGTATTAAGTGACTTCTTTAAGGAAAACGAGGTAACAAAGTGAAAAAACATCATCACCTGAACCTAGGTTTTTGGACTCTAAGCCCAGGGGTTTTCCCACTAAACAAGCTACCCCTAATTTCATAATAGTAACTCATATTTTCAAGTTCTATATCAAAAGAAATCACTACAATAAATAAGAAGGCAGATTACACATATATGCATATATGTAAATATATGTATATACAGTTATACACAATAAGCAATACATTCACAAATATTATTAATTAAATGCACTTAGAAAATAAATAGATTCCATGTAAAAATAAAAGCTTATTTCTGTCAGAAAATAAGAAAACGAAAAAAAGATATTTATGTAGAAACCATTTTATTTAATTGAAATATACTAAATTTAAAATGATTTAAAATGGTCTTACGTTTTAAATTCTAAAGGGGGCTTTTATCATTGCATTAATTCTTAGTTCTTAAGATTATCTTCATCTCATTTTGTGATAAGGAAGGTAGCTTTACTTAACTCCAAATTTGGGGGATTTGAACTCAATAAAAGTGTTTCAATCAAAAAAAAATTTCTAGTCAAGCTTTTTATGCACATCATTGGGTCCATCTGAAATTGGCTCATTTTTTTCCCAAGTGGTCTTTAATAGATAACCATATAAACTATTAGCAGAATAAGAGATACAGATGCATGTTTTAGGCATACATGTGTAGAAGTAGCTCACAATTTCTTTCTCTCTCTTTTTTCTGTTATTGTACATTAGATGAAGGTTTACAGAACAAACTAGCTTCTCATTAAACAATTAGTACACATATTGTTTTGTGACATTGGTTACCAACCCCACGATATGTCAGCATTCTCTTTTCTTGACCTTGGGTTCCCTATTACCAGTTTTCCTGTTCCCTCCTGCCTTCTAGTCCTTGCCCCTGGCTGATATGGTCCTTCAGTCTTGTTTTGTTTTATGAGCCTGTCTAATGTTTGGCTGAAGGGTGAACCTCAGGAGTGACTTCACTGCTTAGCAAAAAGTGTGTTCGGGGGCCGTATTCTTGGGGTTTCTCCAGTCTCTGTCAGACCGTAAGTCTGGTCTTTTTTTGTGAGTTAGAATTTTGTTCTACATTTTTCTCCAGCTCTGTACAGTACCCTCTATTGTGATCCCTGTCAGAGGCAGTCAGTGGTGGTAGCTGGGCACCATCTAGTTGTGCTGGACTCAGTCTGGTGGAGGCTGTGGTCCATTAGTCCTTTGGACTAATCTTTCCCTTGTGTCTTTGGTTTTCCTCATTCTTCCCTGCTCCAGAGAGAGTGAGACCAGTGGAGTATCTTAGATGTCAGCTCACTAGCTTTTAAGACCCCAGACACTACTCACCAAAGTAGAATGCAGAACATTTTCTTTATAAACTGTGTTATGCCAATTGAGCTAGATGATCCCTGGTAGCTCACAATTTCTGATGTGTATGATATATTTAAGGTGAGCAGAGAGTTTCGTTCATTTCCACCAGCAAGTACAACCTATGGGGTGGTTGCACTCAAAGTCCCATATGGGCAGTGAACCTCCTCTCTCTATGAGGTCAATCAACCATGTCTAAAACACTCAAGCAACTTCCAAACTGTGACCTGTAATTTGCTTGAGGAATGGTTAATTCTGCTGTAGAAACATCGCTTTCTCGCTGGCTTTGCTTTCCTTTGCCTGTAGCTGTGAATTCTTGCAAGTTGCCAAAACCCTGCACAGAGCATTCTCATTTATTGTGAAACTAAATCAGTTTGGGGCTAAACATATTTTAAAATGTCAGCCTGCTTATTTGGTCCATGGATGAGAAATGCAAGATTCTCAGAAAATGCCATGTTTGGTCTGGATTTTGTCCTGGAATGTGGAATGGAACAAATGCTAAGTCCTCATAGGATTAAAAGAGAAAGTGTGAATGAAAGCACTTGGCAAACCCTGCTGTGTGCTCTTTCATTTAAGTTCCACTATTGTTATTTATCATCACCATCATGAGAATTATCAGACTATGTTATGATGGATTGTATTGTAAGGAGTCCCTGGGAGGCACAAACGGTTAAAAGTCTGACAGCTAACTGAAAGTTTGGTGAATGGAACACACCTGGAGGCACCTCAGAAGAAAGGACTGGCAATCTGTTTCCAAAAGGTCACAGCCTTGAAAACTTTATGGAGCAGTTCTACTCTGCACACATGGAGTCACTGTGAATCGGAATCAACTCCATGGCAACAGTTTTGTTTTGTTTTTTTGTAAGGGATATGTTAAATGCTGAGGATATGAAATCTGAAAAAATAAAGATTTGTCCCAGAACATCTAGACTGAGGAGACTGCACCAACTACGTACCCCCCACCTCCCCACCCCAAACACAAATTACACACCCAAACACAGCGTGGGTGACAGATCAAAAGATGTATAGATCAGTAAGAAGCCCTCACAGCTCAGAGAGTGAGGCACAGTGGCCAGAACCAGCATTACCGTGTGATAGGCCCGGATGCTGGCGGTTGGCTTATGAACCAGACAACTTCAGCCTGGCTTCCCCTTTCTTTTCTGGTTTACGACTCTCCAGGGGGAAAAACCTCATCAGGTACTCATTTCCTGCACTGAACTTCAGGTGACCTTAGTTAGGATGATGCTTGAATAAATGACTGCTGATCGTTGTGCCTGATCTGTTTGGTGGTGCAAGGAAAGGACTTCAGCTGGTCCAAGGCAGCCAGTAAGTGCCCTGAAAAATAGAGTTCCCTCGTTCTACCTGCCTGAGAGCACAAGTTCTGTGCTACTATAGACTGAGCTGGGCTCCTCTGTATCTTAGATCCTTGCTCCTCAAAGTGTGGGCTACAGATCAGCAGCATCTGCATCACGTGGGAGCTTGTTAGAAATACAGAATCTTAGGCTCCACCCTGCTCACCTGCCAGTCGGAATCTGCATGTAAATAAGCCCCTAGGAGCACTGACTTAGAGTATATCATAAATTCTTATTCTATCTCTCTATTCTCTCATTGGTATTGAGCCTTCTTGGGTTCACCCCAGCGATTACCCACTCCGATAACTGTTGTTAACTGCCATGGAGTTGACTCCTGACTCATGGTGATACCATGCATAACTGAACCAAATGCTCCCTAGTTCTGTGCCATCTTCATGATAGGTTGTGGATCAGATCATTGGAATCCATAGGGTTTTCACTGGCTGATTTTTTGAAGTAGATTTCCAGGTCTTTCTTCTTAGTCCATTTTAGTTGGGAAGCTCCACAGAAACCTGTTCAGCGTCATAGCAACATGCAAGCCTCCACTGACAGACAGGTGGCTTCAGTAGAGGTTCATTGGCTAGGAACTGAACCTGGGTCTCCCACATGGAAAGTGAGAGTTTTACAACTGAACCACCACTGCCCTCATCCATGGTCTTTACTTCACCCGCCTCTGTGGATTTCAGCTCCCTTCACAGCACCCCGGTGCAGTGCACAAACAGCACATCTTATTCAGCAGCTCTTTCTCACCGTCTTAATGCCTGATAAGGTAGACGCTTTGTGTCTGTATCTACATCAGCGCATTGCTTTAGTTCAGGTGTTCAATAACTTTCTCTAATGATGGTGCTGAACTTTTCAAATGGAGATTCTGTTCTTTATTGATTTAGTTTTGTTTTCTTATTCATTTAATAATAGTTATCATGCCAGACATTGGGACTACCAAGGAAAGGGAAATAGAGCCTTGCCATCAAGCAGGTGGTTCCATGAGAGAGGTGCAATGTGGCAATGGAAACAATCTCGGGTAAATGTATAAACCTATGGAAACCCAGAAAAAGAAGCAGTGTTTACTCACGGAAGTGGCAATTTCCCTACCGTTCAGCCTCATTAAAGTTAAATATAATTAACATTTACTCTTACTGAGGCACATTTTTCATTTTAGGTAAGAAGCTAAGAAATCACATGCTTAAGAACTATCTGTCCATTTGACACAGTTAGAATTGCTTTTTTGTGCCTCCTTGATTTTAGGGTTAGTGAGTGAGAGGGATTTTTTTTTTTTTTAAATTGTGTTTGAGGTGAAAGTTTACAGAGAAAATTAGTTTCTCATTCAACAATTTATACGCAAATTGTTTTGTGACATTGGTTTCAATCCCTGCTGTTTGTCAACACTCTCCCCAACATATTTTGCCTTTGCTGTAACAAAAGCTGCTGTTATGACTGGTATTTTACCTTCCCATCAAAAAAATTCTTTTTTTGCCCATTCACTCCCCTCATGTTTATTTGGAAAAAGCATGACTTTAGAAATTAATATTTCTCTTATTTTATAATCATTTTAAGTATACCTCATAGTAATAGTCTCATTTCTTTGGAAATGAAATTTGCCAGAGAATTCTAGAAATAATTAAAAAGAACAAGAACATACTCCAGTTATTTTAAAATTATAATAGCATTTTTTTCCACTTTCTATTATCATGAGCAACAGGATGCATGGTGCATTTTATGTTTATTCCTCTTGAAACATTTTGAAATACAGAAAAATGGCGTCATCGTGTAAGCATGGATGTGAACTTTATATTCATGCCTTTTGTGACTGAAAGATTGGTTTGAGACATGCTACTGACATAAGCCTCTTAAGCTTGACAGAAAACCAAAATAGTACTGTTTATAATTTGTTAACATGGAATTTTCTCCACACAACTAAAAGAGAATCTCTTTATCCAGAAAGTAACAACACAAATGCAGTATAACATGATTTGGTGGCCATAAGTACGGTGAAAATCTTCCATGCTATTATGTACTTGCAACAGTTTGTCCAAATTCATCCATTGTGTGGTAGGACTGACAGAGAAAAAGGGTTTTTTTGCTGGCTAGATAGTGAGTTGCAAGAAGACCTTGAGTTGCCATGGTTCACAACAACAACCACAAAGCAGGAAAAGCCAAAATCAGAATATTCACAATAAAAATGCCTAGAAGGGGAAGAGGAGCCCACATGGTGCCACTACCCTCTGCAGCAAAGACCTGAAAAACTAAGTGAAACAGATATAAACAGCAATCCCAGAATTCTCAGTATCAAATGAAGGAATAAAGACCTAGATCAAGTACCAAATGGAAGAAGAAACTGACAGAAAACAGAGAATGAGGGGAAATACAGAGTGGAGGTCACCTGCCAACTAACATGGCACAGCATCTCTATCTTGGAACACAGCCAGCAAAGACCCCAGAAAGGGAGTACATGAAGGCAAATTCATGGAGCCTCCAATAGGAGACATAGCACCTGCCCAATACTCAATACTCTCTTCCCGCTGGCCCTCACTGTGCCACCATGGCTAGAATGTCCTCAGTGATCAGCCCCAATTCCACAGGTGGAGCATACTTTCCCTCTCCTCCCCTTCTGCCACTCAACTAGCTGCTTAATGGTGGGAAGCAAGTCCATACCATTACCTGTCTGACAACCTTGACTATCTAGCTGGGGGCTGTGAACACTCTCACACCACTGGACCAACATAAGGAGGCAGACAGAGCTTGCCCAGTCCACCCTCAACCACCTCACCAAAACAGTGTACACTGAAGCAGGCTTATCCTGACTGTTGCAGCCCTGCCCACTCAAACAAGGTGGTAAGAGTTATCATGCCCACAGATGAGCAATCAGCAAAGCACACCTGGCCTGTCTGCCCTGACATATCAAAACAAAACAAAAAAGCAGGATGAAACAAATGAACATACAACCAATAAATAAAGAAAATAACATCTTAATGTCTCAGAAACAGCAGACAATATCAAAACAAATAAAAAAGTAGGACAAGGTGGCTTCAACAAGTGACCAAAATAAAGAATCAGATGACCTTCTCATAGAAGAAAAGGCAGTGGAACTACCTGATATGGAATTCAAAAGACTAATACAAAGGGCTCTCTAAGAGATTAGGAAAGAGATCAAGGCAAACACATATAAAACCAAGGAAAAAATAGACAGAATCATGGAAGACACAGAAAAAAATCAATGAAAACATAGACAAAATCTAGGAAAATACAGACAAAACAATAGAAAAATTCAAGAACATAATACAAGAACAAAATGTCAAAATAAATAAACAATTATAAATCATACAAAAACACCAACTAGAAATCCAAAAGATAAACAACACAATTTCAAAAACGGACAACTCAATAGGTTTTAGGAGAAAATTTGAAACAATGGAAAACAGAATTAGTGTGACTGAAGACAAATCCATGGACACAACTTTGAGGAAAAATCAGAGAAAAGAATGAAGAAAGCCTAGCAATTATGTGGGACCCAATCAAGAGCAAAAATGTGGATCAGAGTTCCAGAAGAGGGGGAAAAAATGGAAAATACAGAGATGACTGTTCAATATTTCCTGGCAGAAAACTTCCCAAATATCATGAAAGATGTAAAGCTGACCATCCAAGAAACTCAACGAACCCCATAGAAGATAGACCCCAAAAGAAAGTCACCAAGACATATCATAATCATACCTGCCAAAACTAAAGACAAAGAAAGAATCCTGAGAGCAGCTTGAGAAAAATGAAAAGTCACTTACAAAGGGAAAACAATAAGACTAAGCTCTGATTACTCAGCCGAAATGATGCAGGCAAGAAGGCAATGAGATGACATATATAAAACTTGAAAGAAGAAAAAAAAACTCCCAGCCAAGTATAATATATGCCTCAAATCTCTCAAATACAATGGTGTAATTAGAACATTTACAGAAAAATAGCAATTAAGGGAATTCATAAAAATCAAACCAAACTTACAAGAAAAAATAAATGGAGTCCTTTGGTTAGAGACCCAACAACATCAGACAACAACCAGAGTCTAGGACACAAGACAACATCAGCCAGATAACAATCTAGGTAAATAACTCTCAATAATAAAACAAAGCTAAAATACTTAAAACAGAGAAACAGAGACAATAAGTAAATGACAACAATGTCAAAGAAATAAAAGGGAGAATAAACAATCTAGGTATAGAGCTTTCAAATGGAGAGGAAGTCAAGGTGATATCAAGTAATAAAAGACTGGTGCAAACTTAGGATGATAAGGGAAAATTTCAAGTGAACCACAAAGAAAGAAAGAACAAGGGAAGAAAATCAAATACATAGAAACTGAATAACACCTTGTTTAAAAACAATTGGGTAGTAGAAAAAATCAAAGAGGATATCAAAAAATTCTTAGAATCAAATGAGAATGAAAACACATTATATAAAGTGTTTGGAACACAGCAAAGAGAGTGCTGTGTGGAAAAACGTACCATGCTCACAGACAGGAAGACTCCACATTGTGAAAATGTCAGTTCTAGCTAAAGCAAATTATAGCAATCAACACACACATCAAAAGAAAAAAGGAGCCCAAATCAAAAAGTTAGCCCCACAACTCGAACAAATAGAAAGAGAGCATCAAAAGAAGCCTACAGTCAACAAAGGAAAGGAAATAATAGACTAAAGCATAAATAAATGAAATAGAGAACAGAAAAATAATAGAAAGAATTAACAAGACCAAAATCTGATTCTTTGAAAAGATCAACAAAATCGACAAGCTATTGTCCAAACTGACAGAAAAAAAAACAGAAGAGGATGCAAATAACCCAAATAAGAAATGAGATGAGCCGGCAAAATGGCGCTCTAGGCAGAAGCATCATGACTCCCTCCACAGCAAAGACCCGAAAAACTAAGCCAAACAGATAAAACAGCAATCCTGAAACCCTAGAACATCAAGCACCAATGGAGTGAGAAAACTGACAAAGAATAGAGAGCGAGGAGAGATTCTTGCAGAAATCCCCTATCAGCTAACACAGCGGGGATCTGCCATCTTGGACTCCTATCAAAGACCAGCAAATAGGGGGTATGAGAAAGCAGCTTCATGGAGCTTCCAGCGGGAGACAGAACAACTGGTAATTTGTGATATACGCTTTCCAACCCCCACCCTTCTTCACCCCCACACAGCCTCCTCTGCTTCCCACGGCCACAGTCTCTTCTCTGGGAAGCACCTGCTTGGATTCCACCCACCCGCACTCACTGGCTCTCTCAGCAACATTTGTTGCTTTTTCTCCAGTTCTTTTGATTTCTTCCTTACCTCTCACCACCTCCCCCTCCTTTCACTCAAATACCGGGCTCTAAGCGCCATCTTTGCTTCTTCCTGAGTGGCTGCGGAGCTCCGTTCCAGTGTGGAGCTGCTTCCCGGTCTGGATTGCCAAGCTGGTACGATCTTGGGGCTTTTGTTTGTTTATTTATTTTGGGTTGTTTGTTAGTTTTCTTTTCCTTTTCTTAAGTTGGGAGCCCGTTCTGGCTCGGTGGTGCTGCGAATCTTGGAGCCTACCCGCTTGGCTTGCACAGACGTGCAGAGGCATCCCTGAGGGCATTTCTTTTTTTGGTGTTTTTTTTTCCTCTGGTTTTTTGGGGGGCGTTTCTTGTTTTTTTTTTTCCCCCCGTTTTTCCCTTTTTGTCTTTCTTCATTACTCAGTTTCTCGTCTCTCTATACCTTCCTTCTCTTTCTGTTCCCTGAATACCTGGCACTGAATAACTCTATGCCTTCTAGCCAGGCTATACTGCAACACCTGGAAACATCTTCCCCAGATCTCATAGCTACACCGGTGGGATGCCTGGGAGCTTTGCTGTTCTTTTTCCTTTCTAATTTTATTTATTCCTTTTTTCATTTTTTTTCTTTTCTTTCTTCTTCTCCTTTTTGTTTTTCTCCATTTCGTAGTCTCTCATCTATCAAATCCAACAGCAAGCTCCCCTAGCACTCTTTTTTGGTTGTTAGTATGTTTTTAGCTCCTGTTCTTCTCTCCTCTCTCCAATATACAACTTAGCTCCACACATAACAATCTCCCCCCCACATCCTGCCTATCTACACCATGCACTTAACATCACACCACTAAGCAGCACCGGCATGGCCTACTGGAAACTGCCCTGCACTGATTACCGAACCACCCTGGTAGCTGTAGTAAGTGCCACAAACAACCCATCCCAGTAACTCCTTTTCAGTAGAACTGCCCTGATGTACCATATCTGAGCGACTGACCCTGCCAGTTGAAGAAGGAGGCGAAAAGTATTGTGCCCACAGACGAGCAAACAACAAAGAACACACTGTCTGACTGCGCAGACATAGTCAAATTTTTTTTAAAAAAGGGATGAAACAAACAAATCTACAATCAATAAACAAGAAAAATAACTACTGAATGCCCCAAAGACAGCAGACAATATCAAAACATTTACAAAAACAGGACAGGGTGGTTTCAGTAGGTGTCCAAAATAAAACACCACATGACTTTCCAGTGGAAGAAAAGGCACTAGAACTACCTGATAGGGAATTCAAATCTCTAATACTCAGAATTCTCCAAAAGCTGAAGCAAAAAGCAGAAAAAAATGAGGAAAAAATAGACAAATTCATGGAAAATACAAAAAAATTGGAAGAATTCAGGAAAATAATGCAGGAAAAAAATGCAAAAATAAATTCACAATTAGAAATCATTCAAAAACAACAATTAGAAATCCAAAAGATAAACAACAAGATTTCAGAAATGGACAGTATCATAGAAGGGCTGAGAAGCAGATTTAAAATGATGGAAGACAGGATCAATGGAATTGAAGACAAACACTTGGATACAACTCTGTTTGGGGAAAACTCAGAAAAAAGAACAAAGAAAAATGAAGAAACTCTGAGAGTTATGTGGGATACAATCAAAAGCAAAAATTTGCTAGTGATCAGAGTTGCAGAACAGGGGTAGAAAATAGAAAACACAGACAGGATGACTGAATAACTGCTGACACAAAACTTCCCCAATATCATGAAAGACGAAAAGCTGGCCATCCAAGAAGCTCAACAAACCCCATATAGGATAGAACCCAAAAGAAAATCACCAAGACATATCATAATCACACTCGACAAATCCAAAGAAAAACAAAGAATCCTGAGAGCAGCTTGTGAAAAACAAGAAGTCACATACAGAGGAGAAACAATAAGACTAAGCTCAGATTATTCGGCAGAAACCATGCAGGCAAGAAGGCAATGAGATGACATTTATAAAACCTTGAAAGAAAACAATTGCCAGCCAAGACAAATATATGCTGCAAAACTCTCATTCAAATATGATGGTGAAATTAGGTCATTTCCAGATAAACAGAAATTAAGGGAATATGTAAAAACCAAACCAAACTTACAAGAATTATTAGAGGGAGTTCTTCTATCTGAGAACAAACAACTTCAGCTCACAGGCAGAATCTAGGATGCAGGGTCTTACCAGTCAGATACCAATCTAGGAAATGAACTCTCAAGGACATCCAAAACCAAAAGAGATACAACAGGGAATCAGAGCAGTTAATCAGTAAATGACAACAACATCAGAACAATAAAAGATGGAATAAACAGTGTAGGTATAGAGCCTTCTAATAGAGAGGAAGGCAAGGTGATACCAAGTAATTAAGACTGCTTCAAACTTAGAAAGATAAGGGTAAATTTCATGTTAACCAAAAAGAAAGTTAATAAACATACTCATAAATAGGAAAAACATAAAGTCTCAGCAAAAAGAAAAACTACAAAAACAAAAGAAGGGAAAAAAAAAATCCACAAACAAAATTAACTCAGCACAGGAGAGTAAGAAGAACAAAGAGAACGCTGGCACCACAAAAAAAAAGCACTACAAAATGACAGCAACAAACTCACACCTATCAATAATTACACTGAATATAAATGGACTCAATACACCCATAAAGAGATAGAGAGTAACAGAATGGATAAGAAAATAGGATCCATCGATATTCTCTCTACAAGAGACACACCTTAGAAACTAAGGTGTGAATATATTAAAAGTCAAAGGTTGGAAAAAAATATATCAATTTAACAACTACCAAAAAAGCAGGAGTGGCAATACGAATCTTAGATAAAATAGACTTTAAAACAAAATCCACCATAAAAGACAAAGAAAGACACTATATAATGATTAAGGGGATGATCCATCATGAAGACATAACCATAATAAATACCTACGCACCTAATGACAGGGCTCCAAAATACATAAAACAAACTCTAATAACACTAAAAGGAGAAACTGACAGTTCCACAATAATAGTAGGAGACTTCAACACACTACTCTCAGTAAAGGACAGAACAACTAAAAAGAAACTCAGCAAAGATATATAAGACCTAATGGGCACAATCAGCCAGCTTGACCTCATAGACATATAAAGAACACTCCATCCAACAGCTGCAAAGTACACATTCTTCTCCAATACACATGAAATGTTCTCCAAAATAGACCACATCTTAGGCCACAGAGCAATCCTCAACAAGATCCAAAACAGTGAGATACTTCAAAGTATCTTCTCTAACTACAATGCCATCAAGATAGAAATTAACAACAGAAAGAGCAAGGAAAAAAATCAATTACATGGAAACTGACTAATACCCTGCTTACGCATCACTGGGTAATAGAAGAAATCAGAGATGGAATAAAAAAATTCCTAGAATCAAATGAGAATGAAAACACATCATACAAAAACCTTTGGAACACAGCAAAAGCAGTCCTTAGAAGACAATTTATAGCAATAGATGCTCACATCAAAAAAGAAGAAAGGGACAAAATCAAAACATTAACTACACAACTCAAACAAATAGAAAGAGAACAGCAAAAAAAAAAAAAAAAGAAAAGAAAAAAACCCACAGCCACCGGAAGACAGGAAGAGTAAAAATCAGAGCAGAAATAAATAAATACAGAAGAGAAAAACAATAGAAAGAATCAACAAAACCAAAAGTTGGTTCTTTGAAAGAATCAACAAAATTGACAAACCACTGGCCAGACTGACAAAAGAAAAACAGGAGAGGACACAAATAACCCAAATAAGAAATGAAATGGTGGACATTACAACAGAACCAACTGAAATAAAAATGATCATAACAGAATATTATTAAAAACAATACTCCAACAAATTTGAAAACCTAGAGGAAATAGATAAATTTCTAGAAACACACTACCTACCCAAACTACAATGAAGTGATGTTGAAAATCTGAACAGACCCACAACAAGAGGAGAGATTGAAAAGGTAATAAAACAAACTCCCAACAAAAAAAAGCCCTGACCCAGATGGCTTCACTGGAGAATTCTACAAAACATCCACAGAAGAGCTTGTACCAGTACTACAAACGCTATTTCAGAGCATAGAAAAGGAAGCAACACTTCCAAATTCATTCTATGAAGCCAGGATAATTCTGATACCAAAACCAGGCAAAGACTCCACAATAAAAGAAAACTACAGACCAATATTTCTCATGAATATAGATGCAAAAATTCTCAAGAAAATTCTAGCCAATAGAATTCAGCATCATATCAAAAAAATAATACACAACGACCAACTAGGATTCATACCAGGTATGCAAGGATGGTTCAACATTAGAAAATCAATCAATGTAATCCACCACATAAATAACAGGAAAGAAAAGTATCACATGATCATATCAATTGACACAGAAAAGGCATTCGACAAAGTCCAACACCCATTCCTGATAAAAACTCTCAATAAAATTGGTATAGAAGGGACATTTCTCAACATAAAAAAGGGCATCTGTGCAAAACCAACGGCCAACATCATTCTTAATGGAGAGAGGCTGAAAACATTCCCCTTGAGAACAGGAACAAAACAAGGATGCTCTTTATCACCACTCCTATTTCACATTCTGCTGGAAGTTCTAGCTAGAGCAGTAAGGCAAGAAAAAGAAATAAAGGGCATCCAAACTGGTAATGAAGAAGTTAAATTGTCACTGTTTGTGGATGATATGATACTACACATAGAAAACCCTAAAGACTCCATGAGAAATCTATTGGAACTAATAGAAAGATTCAGCAGAGTAGCAGGATACAAGATAAACATACAAAAATCAGTTCGATTCCTATACACCAATAAGGACAATGATGAAAAGGAAATCAGGAAAACAATACCATTTATAATAGCCCCTAAAAAAATAAAATTCTTAGGAATAAATATAACCAGGGATGTAAAAGAACTATACAAAGAAAACTACAAAACACTACTGCAAGAAACCCAAAGGGATCTACATCAATGGAAAAACATCCCATGATCATGGATAGGTAGACTCAACACTGTGAAAATTACAATTCTACACAAAGCAATTTACAAATACAGTGCAATCCTGATCCAAATACCAACAACATTCTTCAAAGAGATGGAAAAACTAATCATTAACTTTATATGGAAAGGGAAGAAGCCCCGAATAAGTAAAGCACTACTGAAGAAGAAGAATAAAGTTGGAGAACTCACACTACCTGACTGCAGAACCTACTATACAGCTACAGTAGTTAAAACTGCCTGGTACTTGTACAACGACAGATACGTTGACCGATGGAACAGAATTGAGAACCCAGATGTAAATCCATCCACCTATGGTCACCTGATCTTCGACAAGGGCCCAAAGTCCATCAAATGGGGAAAAGACAGTCTTTTTAACAAATGGTGCTGGCAAAACTGGATATCCATCGGCAAAAAAATGAAACAGGACCCATACCTCACACCGTATACAAAAACTAATTAAAAGTGGATCAAAGTCCTAAATATAAAGCCAAAAACTATAAAGTTCATAGAAGAAAAAATACGACCAAAGCTACAGGCCTTAATACATGGCATTAACAGGATACAAACCATAACCATCAACACACTAACCCCAGAAGATAAGTTAGATAACTGGGATCTTCTAAAAGTCAAACACCTATCCTCTTCAAAAGACTTCACCAAAAGAGTAAAAAGAGAACCTACAGAGTGGGAAAAAACTTTTGGACAGTACAAGTCAGACAAAGGTCTAATCTACATAATCTACAAGAAAATCCAACACCTCTACAACAACAAAACAAATAATCCTATTAAAAATTGGCAAAGGAAATGAACAGACACTTCACCAAAGAAGACGTTCAAGCGGCCAATAGACACATGAGGAAATGCTCGTGAACACTAGCCACTAGAGAAATGCAAATTAAAACCATAGTGGGATGCCATTTCACCCCAGCATTACTGGCATGAATCAAAAACACTGGAACTAACAAATGTTGGATGGGCTACAGGGAGATTGGAACTCTTATACACTGCTGGTGGGGATGCAAAATGATACAACAATTTTGGAAAATGATATGGTTCTTTCTTAGAAACCTAGAAATAGACATACCATATGATCCAGCAATCTCACTCCTAGAAATACATCCTAGAGAAATAAGAGTCATCACTCGAATAGACATATGCACACCTATGTTCATGGCAGCATTGTTCACATTAGCAAAAAGTTGGAAACAACCTAGATGCCCATCAACAGATGAATGGATAAACAAACTATGGTACCTACACACAATAGAGTACTATGCAATGAGAAAGAACAATGATGAATCTGTGAAGCATCTCATAACATGGATGAAACTGGAGGACATTAGGCTGTGTGAAATAAGTCAATCACAAAAGGACAAATATTGTATGAGACCTCTATTGTAAAAACCCATGAAAAAGTTCACACACAAAAAGTAACAATCTTTGTTGGTTACCAGGGATGGGACAGGTTGGGGGGAAATACTAAATAGGCAATAGATAAGTGGTATCTTGGGTGAAGGGTGAGACAGAACACAATACTGGGGAAACCAGCACAACTTGTACAAGGAAAGCTTATGGAAGCTCCATAGATACATCCAAACTCCCTGAGGGACTGATTTGCTGGGTGGAGGGCAGTGGGGACCATGGTCTTGGGGAACATCTAGCCTAATTGGCATAACACAGTTTATAAAGGCAATGTTCTGCATTCTACCTCAGTGAGTAGTGTCTGGGGTCTTAAAAGCCTGTGAGCAGCCATCTAAGATACTCCACTGGTCTCATCCCTTCAGGAGCAAGGGAGAGTGAAGACAACAGGATACAAGGGAAAGATTAGTCCGAAGGACTAATGGACCACACCTACCAAGGCCTCCACCAGACCGAGTCCAGTACAGGTAGATGGTGCCTGGCTACCACCACTGACTGCTCTGACCGGGATCACAACAGAGGGTTCTGGACAGAGCTGGAGAAGGATGTAGAACAAAATTGTCACTCACAAAAAAAAAGACCAGATTTATTGGCCTAAAGGAGACTGGAGAAACCCCGAGAGTATGGCCCCCAGACACCCTTTTAGCTCAGTGGTGAAGTCACTTCTGAGGTTCACCGTTCAACTGGGTAGTGGACAGCCCCATAAAACCAAATGGGACTAATGAGGCACAGCAGTTCAGGGACAAGGGCTAGAAAGCAGAAGGGGACAGAAAAGCTGGTGATAGGGAACCCAAGTTTGAGTAAGGATAGTTTTGATGTATTGTGAGGTTGTTAACCATTGTCATAGGGCAACATGTGTACTAACTGTTTAATGAGAAACTATTTTGTTCTGTACACCTTCATCTAAAGTGAGAATAGCAACACAATTGGAAGAGAGCAGTCGATGTCACTGAACTGTGCATGTAGAAATTTTTGAAATGGTTTATCATTGGCTATGTATATTTTCACCAAAAAAAAAAAAGTCGAGAAGGGAAAATGTTGACATGTCGTGGGGTTGTTAACCAATGTCATAAAACAATATGTGTACAAAAAAAAAATTAATGAGTTGAGGGACATTACAACAGACTCAACTGAAACAAAAAAGATCATAATAGAATACTCTGAAAAATTGTGCTCTAACAAATTTGAGAACCTAGAGGAAATGGACAAATTTCTAGAAACACATGACGTAGCTAAGCTAACACAAACTGAGATAGAAAATCTGAAAAAGAGCCATAAAAAGAGAAGAGGTTGAAGAAGTATTTAAAAAAAAAAAAAAAAAAAAAAAAAAACTCCCAACGAAATAAAGCCCTGGCCCAGACAGCTTCACTGGAGAATGCCACCAAACATTCAGAGAAGAATTCATACCAATACTATTCATACTATTTCAGAACATAGAAAAGGAAGGAATACTCCCAAATTCATTGTATGAAGCCAGCATAACCCTGATACCAAAGCCAGGCAAAGGTACCACAAAAAAAGCAAATTACTGACCAATATGTCTCATGAATATAGATATAAAAATTCTCAATAAAATTCTAGCCAATAGAATTTAGCATCATATCAAAAAATAATATATCACAACCAAGTGGGATTCATAGCAGGTGTGCAAGGATGGTTCAACATTAGAAAATCAATCAACCACCACATAAATAGAACAAAAGAAAAAAAATCACACATGATCATCTGAATCCAAGAAGAAAAGACATTTAATAAAGTTCAACACACATTCCTGATCAAAAACTCTCAATAAAATAGGAATAGAAGGGAAATTCCTCAACATAATAAAAGACATATATGCAAAATCAATAGCCTGCATCATTCTCAATGGAGAAAGGCTCAACACATTCCCCCTAAGAAGAGGAACAAGGCAAGGATGCCCTTTATCACCACTCCTATTTAACATTGTGCTGGAAATCCTAGCTACAGCAAAGAGGCAAGAAAAAGAAATATAGGGCATACAAATTGGAAAAGAAGAAGTAAAACTATCCCTATTCACAGATGACATGATCCTATATAGAGAGAACCCCAAAGATTCCACAAGAAAACTACTGAAACTAACAGAAAGATTCAGCAGAGTAGCAAGATCAACATACAAAAATCAGTTGGATTCCTTTACACCAATAAAGAGAACTTCAAAAAGGGAATCAGGAAAACAATACCATTTATAATAGCCCCTAAAAAGATACAATACTAAGGAATAAATTTGACCGAGGACATAAAGACCTATACAGAAAAACTACAAAACACTGTTGCAAGAAACCAAAAGAGACCTACATAAATGGAAAAACATACCATGCTCACAGACAGGAAGACTCCACATTGTGAAAATGTCAATTCTACTCAAAGCAGTCTACAGATATAATGCTATCCCTATCTAAATACTAACAGCGTTCTCTAATGAGATGCAAAAACTAATCACCAACTTTATATGGAAAAGAAAAAGGCCTCGGATAAGTAAAAAATTATTGAAGACAAAGAACAAAGTAGAAGGCCTCACACTGCCTGATCTCAGGACCTACTACATAGCCACAGTAGTCAAAACAGCCCGGTACTGGTACAACAACAGACACACGGACCAATGGAACAGAACTGAGAACCTATCTGTAAGTTCATCCACCTATGGTCAGAGCCTTAGTGGTATACTGGTTAAGAACTCAGCTGCTAACCAAAAGTTTGGCTGTTCAAATCCACCAGCCACTCCTTAGAAACCCCATCGGGCAGTTCTACTCTGTTCTATAGGGTCACTATTAATTGGAATTGACTGGATGGCAACTTATTTTTTTTAGTGATCATCTGATATCTGACAGAGGACCAAAGTCCATTAAATGGGTAAATGTCAGTGTTTTTTAAACAAGTGGTGCTAGCAAAACTGGATGTCCATCTGTGAAAAAATGAAACAGGAGCTATACCTCACACCATGAACAAAAACTGACTCAAAATGGATCAAAGACCTAAATATAAAACTTAAAAAGATGAAGATCATGGAAGGAAAAATAGGGACAATGCTAGGGGCCATAATACATGGCACAAATACAGTACAAATCATAGCTAACAATGCAAAAACACCAGAAGATAAACTAGATAACTTGGATCTCCTAAAAATTAAACAGTTATGCTCGTCAAAAGACTTAACCAAAAGAAAAAAAGAGAACCTACAGACTGGGGAAAAATTTTTGGCTATGACATATCCAAAAAGGGTCTAATCTCTAAAATCTATAGAATATTTCAACACCTCCATAACAAAAAGACACATAATCCAATTAAAAATTGGTAAAGGATATGAACAGACACTTCACCAAAGAAGACATTCAGGTGGCTAACAGACATATGAGGAAATGCTCAGGATCACTAGCCATTAGGGAATGCAAATCTAAACCACAAAGAGATACCACCTCACCCAGACATTACTGGCACAAATCAAAAAAACAGAAAATAACAAATGTTGGAGAGGTTTTGGGGAGATTGGAACTCTCACGCACTGCTGGTGGGAATATAAAATGATATAACCATGATAGAAAATATTATGGCACCTCCTTAAAAAGCTAGAAATAGAAATACCATACGATCTAGAATCCAAATCTTAGAACTATATCCTAGAGAAATAAGAGCTGTCACACGAATAGACATATGCACACCCAGGTTCATTGCAGTATTATTCACTATAGAAAAAAGATGGAAATAACCTAAGTGCCCATCAACAGATGAACGGATAGAAAAATTATGGTACATACACACAATGGAATAGTATGAAATGATAAAGAAAAACGATGAATCTGTAAAACAGCTCACAACATGGATGAATCTGGAGGGCATTATGCTGAGTGAAATAAGTCAATTACTAAAGGACAAATATTATATGAGACCACTATTTTAAAATTTATGCACAGAAAATAACCTCTTTGGTGGTTATGAGGGAGTGGAGGGATGAGGAGGGGAGATCACTAACTAGATAGCAGACAAGTGTTAACTTTGGTGGAAAGCCAACACACAAAATAGGGGAAGTCAGAACAACTTTATCAAGGCAAACACAGAAGCTTCCTAGACACATACAAACACCTTGAGGGACTGAGTTACTGAGGCCAAGGTTTGGGGACCATGTTCTTGGGGAACATCTAGCTCATTTGGCATAACACAGTTCATAAAGAAAATGTTCTTCATCCTACTTTGGTGAGTAGCATCTGGAGTCTTAAAAGCTTGTGAGTGGCCATCTAAGATACATCTATTAGTCCTGTCCTGTCCAGAGAAAAGGAGAATGAAGAAAACAAAAGACACAAGGAAAATATTAGTCCAAAGGACTAATGGATGACATGAAACACAGCATCCACCAGCCTGAGCCTAGAAGAACTAGATAGTGCCCGGCTACCACCACCAACCTCTCTGACAGGGATCATACTACAGGGCCCTGGACAGAGCAGGAGGAAAACGTAGAACAAAATTCAAATTCACAAAATAAGACCAGACTTACTGGTCTGAAAGAGACTGGAGGAACCCCCGAGACTATCGCACCCAGACACCCTGCTAACACAAAACTGAAGCCACTCCTGAAGTCTGCCTTTCGACCAACGATTCCACAGTCCTATAAAACAAACAATAACGCATGTGAGGAACGTGCTTCTTAGTTCAATCAAGTATATGAGATGAAATGGTCAACACCTGCCAAAAGCCAAAATGAAAAGGCAGAAAGTCACAGGAAACCTGGACGAATGGACACGGGGAACCCGGGATGTAAAGGGAGAGGGGGAGAGTGCTGACACATATACTGACAAATTCATCCTCTACTTCTCCAGGCCCCAAAACATGGAGTTATCCTTGACTCTTCTTTTTATCTCAATACAACATTAGCAAATCTCATTGTTTCTAATTTTAGAACAGTCCAGAATCTTACAACTTTTCCCTGTCTCCACCATTACCACCCTTGTCTATGTCTTCATCAACACTCACTGAGTAATTACAATACTCTTCTAACTCTTTCCTGCTTCTGCCCTGCCTCAAAACCTATTTTCAACATAGCAGCCCCAGAAATCCTTCAGAAATATCCATCAGATGATAACCGTCCTTATGACCCTTCAATTGCCTTTCAATTTCAGTGATAGGAAAACCCAAAATTCTTAGTGTCCATAAAGCCCTGTGTGATAATGTCTCCGGAAACTTTTTGACCTCATCTCTTTCTACTCTCCTCCCACTCAGTCTCCTTCAGCTTCCTCAAACCAGGCAAGCACATTCCTACCTCAGGATCTTTGCTCTTGATTCTTACTTTGCCTTTAGAACACTTCCCCCCAAATTGACATGGCTTCCTCCCCCACATCTTTCAGGTCTCTGAAGAAATGTCATCTTCATTGACAACGTGAGTCAACTAGCAGCATCTTACCTGGATTCAGAATTTCTTCCCCCTCTATCTTGATTCCTTTTCTTCATTGCATTTATCCTTGGCCATGCTTATTTTTGGGTTAGTGTGTCTCCTCAACTAGAATGTAAGTTCAGGGACTTTAACTATTTTGATATTCCATGCACTGAGTGTCTAGAACAATGTTCCCTATATAGTGGACATTCAATGAATGCTTGTTGAATGAATGAATAGATGAATGAATAATTTAATTCATCACTGACTTTAGCAAAGTTGGTTAAAGTTACCTCTAACATAAAACAGATTATTTCTAAACTTAAACATTCTAAAGTACTTAGCTCTCCTAAATCTTCTTCCTATTATCTTTTATATCCCACTGAGTGTCTACCCAGAGTTAGAAAACTGTTTAAATAGAAAGAGCACACAATTTAAATATTGAAAACCTGATTTCAAGTTCTGGCTTCATGTTTTACAACCTGAAAAATTATCAGCTCTGTAAGTAACCCCTTCACTTTTCAGAATCAAAATATTCCTCATCTGGAAAATTGGAATAACAATAATAAATATCCTCTTAACTCATTAAGTTTTATTAGGATCAAATAAAATTATGTACGTGAGAGTGTCTTATAATCTCTATGAGATCATTCAAATGCAAATTATTTTTAATAACCCAGTGGACTGGTAAGAGAGGCTGGTGCCATTTTAGTAACAATCTGAGGGCCTCAGAGTGCTTTGGGGTTCCATTATTTAACCAAGGTCATAGGAGAAGATACTGTAAGTCAAAGTATAGTCACCACATCTAAACATAATTCTGTATAGCAATACTCATATACATGTTGCCTTCAAATCGATTCCAACTCATAGAAACCCTATAGCAATATATATTATTATTAACCCTTATGATTTTTTTTTTAAATATTTTTCATTGTACTTTAGATGAAGTTTACAGAAAAAATAGTTTCTCATTAAACCGTTAGTACACATATTGTTTTATGACAGCTGTGAACAATCCCATAACATGTCGACACAGTCCCTTCTCAAACTTTGGTTCCCTATTACCTGCTTTCCTTTCCCTCCTGCCATCTAGTCCATGTCCCTGGACTGTTGTGCCACATTAGTCTTGTTTTGTTTTATGGGGCTGTATAATCTTTTGCTGAACGTTGAACCTCGGGAGTGACCTCATTACTGAGCTAAAAGGGTGTCCAGAGGCCATACTCTCAGGGTTTCTCCAGTCTCTGTCAGGCCAGTAAGTCTCATCTTTCTTTGTGAGTTAGAGTTTCATGCTACATTTTTCTCCATCTCTGTCCAGGACCCTCTGTTGTGATCCTGGTCAGAGCAGTCAGTGGTGGTAGCTGGGCACCATCTAGTTGTACTGGACTCAGTCTGGTGTAGGCCATGGTAGTTGTGGTCCATTAGTCCTTTAGACTAATCTTTCTCTTGTATCTTGTTTTCTTCGTTCTCCCTTGCTGCCCAAGGGATGAGACCAGTGGAGTATCTTAGATGGCTGTTCACAGGTTTTTAAGACCTCAGACACTACTCACCAAGGTAGAATGTAGAACATTTTTTTTATAAAGTGTGTTATGCCAGTTGAGCTAGATGTTCCCCAAGACTGTGGTCCCCACAGCCCTCCACCCAGGAATTCAGTCCCTCAGGGAGTTTGGATGTGTCTATGGAACTTCCATAAGCTTTCCTTGTACAAGTTGTGCTGGCTTCCCCAGTATTATGTACTGTCTTATCCTTCACAAAAGTTACTACTTATGTATTGTCTATTTAGAATTCTTCCCCACCCCTCCCATCCCTCATAACCAACAAAGATTGTCTCTTTTTGTGTGTAAACGTTTTCATGAGTTTTTTTCAGTAGAGGTCTCATATAATACTCGTCCTTTTGTGACTGACTTGTTTCACTCAGCATAATGTCCTCTAGTTTCATCCATGTTATGAGATGGTATAGAGATTCATCATTGTTCTTCACTGTTGCATAATACACCATTGTGTGTATGTACCATAGTTTGTTTATCCATTAATCTGTTGCTGGGCATCTAGGTTGTTTACATCTTTTTGCTATTGTGAACAATGCTGCAATGAACATGGGTGTGCATATGTCTGTTTGTGTGACAGCTCTTATATCTCTGGAATATATTCCTAGGAGTGGGATTGCTGGATGGTATGGTATTTCTATTTCTAGCTTTCTAGGGAGGTGCCATATCATTTTCCAGAATGGTTGTATCATTTTGCATTCCCACCAGCAGTGCATAAGAGTTCTGGTCTCCCCACAGCCGCTCCAACATTTCTTGTTTCGTGCCAGTAATGCCGGGGTGAGATGGTATCTCATTGTGGTTTTAATTTGCGTTTCTCTAATTGCTAGTGATTGTGATCATTTCCTCACGTGTCTGTTGGCTGCTTGAATATTTACTTTGGTGAAGTGTCTGTTCATTTCCATTGCTCAATTTTTAATTAGATTATTTGTCTTTTTGTTGTAGAGGTGTTGGATTTTTTTGTAGATTATAGAGATTAACCTTTGTCTGACTTATACTGTCCAAAATTTTTTTCCCAGTCTGTAGGTTCTCTTTTTACTCTTTTGGTGAAATCTTTTGATGAGCATAAGTGTTTGATTTTTAATAGACGATCCCAGTTATCTAGCTTATCTTCTGGAGTTTGTGTGTTGTTGGTTATCTTTTGTATCATGATAATGCCATGTATTAGGGCCTGTAGCATCGATCCTATTTTTTTTCTATAAACTTCATAGTTTTTGGCTTTATGTTTAGGTCTTTCATCCATTTTGAATTAGTTTTTGTATATGGTGTGAGGTATGAGTCTTGTTTCATTGTTTTGCAGATGGATATCCAGTTTTGTCAGCACCGTTTGTTAAAAAGACTGTCTTTTCCCCATTTGATGGACTTGAGCCCTTGTCGAAGATCAGGCGACCGTAGGTGGGTGGATTTACATCTGCGTTCTCAATTCTGTTCCATTGGGCAATGTATCTGTCATTGTACCAGTACCAGGCTGTTTTGACTACAGTAGCTGTATAGCAGGTTCTGAGGTCAGGTAGTGTGAGTCCTCCAACTTTATTCTTCTTCTTCAGTAGTGCTTTACTTATTCGGGGCTTCTTCCCTTTCCATATAAAGTTAATGATTAGTTTTTCCATCTCTTTGAAGAATGTTGTTGGCATTTGGATCGGGATTGCATTGTATTTGTAAATTGCTTTGGGTAGAATTGTCATTTTCACAATGTTAAGTCCACCTATCCATGAGCATTTTATGTTTTTCCATTTATGTAGATCCCCTTGGGTTTCTTGCAGTAGTGTTTTGTAGTTTTCTTTGTATAGGTCTTTTACATCCCTGGTTAGATTTATTCCTAAGAATTTTATTTTTTTAGGGGCTGTTATAAATGGTATTGTTTTCCTGATTTCCTTTTCATCATTCTCTTTATCTGTATATAGGAATCCAACTGATTTTTGTATGTTTATCTTGTATCCTGCTACTCTGCTGAATCTTTCTATTAGTTCCAGTAGTTCTCATGGAGTCTTTAGGGTTTTGTATGTTTAGTATCATATCATCTGCAAACAGGGCAGTTTAACTTCTTCATTACCAATTTGGATGCCCTTTATTTTTTTTCTCTTGCCTGCGTGCTCTAGCTAGGACTTCCAGGCAGTGTTAAATAGGAGTGGTGATAAAGGGCATCCTTGTCTTGTTCCTGTTCTCAAGAGGAATGTTTTCAGCCTCTCTCCATTAAGAATGATGTTGGCTTTTGGTTTTGCATAGATGCCCTTTATTATGTTGAGAAATTTCCCTTCTATACCAATTTTATTGAGAGTTTTCATTAGGAATGTGTGTTGAACTTTGTTGAATGCCTTTTCTGTACCAATTGAGATAATCATGTGACTCTTTCCTTTCCTTTTATTAATGCAGTGGATTACATTGATTGATTTTCTAATGTTGAACCATCCTTTTGTGCCTGGTACGAATCTTACTCGGTTGAAGTGTATTATTTTCTTGATATGATGCTGAATTTTACTGGCTAGAATTTTGTTGAGAATTTTTGCATCTATATTCATGAGAGATATTGGTCTGTAACTTTCTTTTTTTGTGGAGTCACTGTCTGGTTTTGGTATCAGGGTTATGCTGGCTTCACAGAATGAATTTGGAAGTGTTGTTTCCTTTGCTTTGTTTTGAAATAGTTTGAATAGTTCTGGTATAAGCTCTTCTCTGAATGTTTGGTAGAATTCTTCAGTGAAACCACCTGAGCCAGGGCTTTTTTTTTTTTGTTAGGAGTTTTTTTTATTACCTTTTCAGTCTCTTCTCTTGCCGTGCATCTGTTCAGATTTTCAACATCATTTTGTGATAGTTTGGGTAGGTAGTGTGTTTCTAGAAATTTATCCTTTTCCTCTAGGTTTCAAATTTGTTGGAATACAGTTTTTCATAGTACTCTGTTATGATACTTTTTATGTCAGTTGGGTCTGTTGTAATGTCCCCCATTTCATTTCTTATTTGGGTTATTTGCATACTCTCCTGTTTTTCTTTTCATACTGGCCAGTGGTTTGTTGATTTTGTTGATTCTTTCAAAAAACCAGCTTTTGGTTTTTTTGATTCTTTCTATTGTTTTTCTGTTCTCTATTTCATTTATTTCTGCTCTGATCTTTATTATTTCCTTTCTTTTGGTGGCTGTGGGCTTTTTTTGCTGTTCTCTTTCTATTCGTTTGAATTCTGTAGTTAATGTTTTGATTTTGTCCCTTTCTTCTTTTTTGATGTGTATATCTATTTCTATAAATTGTCCTCTGAGGACTGCCTTTGCTGTGTCCCTAAGGTTTTGGTATGTCGTATTTTCATTCTCATTTGATTTTACGAATTTCTTTATTCCATCTCTGATTTCTTCTATTACCCAGTGACGTGTAAGCAAGGTGTTATTCTGTTTCCATGTAATTGATTTTTTTCCTTGCTCTTTCTGTTGTTAATGTCTTCCTTGATGGTGTTGTGGTGAGAGAAGATACTTTGAATATCTCAACACTTTGGATCTTGTTGAGGATTGCTCTGTGGCCTAATATGTGGTATATTCTGGAGAACATTCCATGTGCATTGGAAAAGAATATGTAATTTGCAGCTGGAGGGTGGAGTGTTCTATACATATTTATGAGATCAGTTTGGCTGATTGTGCCCTTTAGGTTTTTTGTATCTTTATTGAGTTTCTTTTTAGTTGTTGTGTCCTTTACCAAGTGTGGTGTGTTGAAGTCTCCTACTGTTATTGTGAAACTGTCAGTTTCTCTTTTCAGTGCAATTAGAGTTTTTTTATGTATTTTGGAGCCCTGTCATTGGGTGTGTAGATGTTTATTATGGTTATGTCTTCATGAAGGATTGCCCCATTAATCATTATATAGTGTCCTTCTTTGTCTTTTATGGTGGATTTTGTTTTAAAGTCTATTTTATCTGAGATTAGTATTGCCACTCCTATTCTTTTTTGGTAGTTGTTTGCTTGATGTATTTTTTTCCATCCTTTGATTTTTAATAAATTTACGTCATTGTTTCTATGGTGTGTCTCTTGTAGACAGCATATTGATGGATCCTGTTTTTCATCCATTCTGTCACTCTCCATCTCTTTATGGGTGCATTACGTCCATTTACATTCAGTGTAATTATTGATAGGTGTGAGTTTATTGCTGTCATTTTGTAGTGCTTTTTTTGTGGTGCTGACATTTTCTTTGTTCCTCTTACTCTTCTATGCTGAATTCCTTTTGTTTGTGGATTTTTTTCATTTCTTTTGTTTTTTTAGGTTTGTTTTTACTGAGACTTTATGATTTTCCTCTTTATTTAAATGAGTAGGTTTGTTAACTTTCTTTATGTTTACCTTGAAATTTACCCTTATCTTCCTAAGTTTGAAGCAGTCTATTATTACTTGGTATCACCTTGCCGTCCTCTCCATTAGAAGGTTCTATACCTACACCGTTTGTTCCCTCTTCTGTTGTTCTCATTTTGTGGTCATTTACAGATTAACCTCTCTGATTCCCTGTTGTATTTCTTTTGGTTTTGATAGTCCTTGAGAGTTCATTTCTTAGATTGGTGTGTGGCCTGTATGAGCCTGCATCCTAGATTCAGCCTGTGAGCTGATGTTTTTGTTCTCAGATGGAAGGACTCCCTTTAATAAGTCTTGTAAGTTTGGTTTGGTTTTTACATCATCTGTTAATTTCTGTTCATCTGGAAATGACCTAATTTCACCATCATGTGTGAACGAGAGTTGCAGGACCTATTACTCTTGGCTGGCAATTTCTCTCTTTCAAGGTTTTATATATGTCATTCCATTGCCTTCCTGCCTGCATGGTTTCTGCTGAATAATCCAAGCTTAGTCTTACTGTTTCTCCTCTGTATGTGATTTTTTTGTTTTTCTTGAGCTGCTCTCGGGATTCTTTGTTTGTCTTTGGTTTTAGTGAGTGTGATTATGTTATGCCTTGGTGATTTTCTTTTGGGGTCTATCCTATATGGGGTTCATTGAACTTCTTGGATGGCCAGCCTTTCATCTTTTATGATATTTTGGAAGTTTTCTGTCAGCAGTTTTTCAATGATCTTCTCTGTGTTTTCTGTTGTGCCCTGCTGTTCTGGAAGTCCGATCACTCACCGATTTTTGTTTTGGATTGTATTTCACCTAATTTTCAGGATCTCTTCAGTTTTCTTCATTCTTTTTTCTGATTTTTCCTCGAAGAGAATTGTATCCAATTGCTTGTCTTAAATTTTGCTGATCCTCTCTTCCATCATTCCAAGCCTGCTCCTCAGCCCTTCTGTGACACTGTCCATTTCTGAAATCTTGTTGTTTGTCTTTTGGTTTTCTAACTGTTGTGTTTTTATGAATTCTAGTTGTGAATTTATTTTAACATTTTATTCCTGCATTATTTTCCTGAATTCTTCCATTTTTTTGTCTGTATTTTCCATGAATTTGTCTGCCTTTTCTATGAATTAGTCTATTTTTTTACTCATTTGTGTCTGCTTTTTGCTTAGACTCAAAAGTCATCTGGTTTTTTTTTTTTTTTTTTTTTGACACCTATTGCAACCATCCTGTCCTGTTTTTGTAAATGTTTTGATATTGTCTGCTGTCTTCTGGGCATTCGGTAGTTATTTTCCTCTTTTATTGATTGTAGATCTGTTTGTTTCGTCCTGCTTTTTTGTTTTACTTGCTTATGTTTGAGCAGGCAGGCTGTGTGTTCTTTGTTATTTGCTCCTCTGTGGGCATGATACTTTTCACCTCCTTCTTCAATTGGCAGGGTCATTTGCTCTGATATGGCACAGCAGAGCAGTCTAGCTGAAGAGGAATTGCTGGGAATGGTTGTTTGTGTCATGTACCAGGGCCAACAGTGCATGTCGGGAATCAGTGCAGGGCATGTTTCGGTAGGCTGAGCTTGTGCTGCTTGGGAGTGTGATGTTCAGCACATGGTGCAGGTAGGCAGGATGGAGGGGGGAGATGTGATTTGTGGAGCTAAGATGGGTTTGGGAAAGGGGAGAGAGAGGAGAGAGGAACAGGTGCCAAAAACATACAAATAAAACAGAATGCTAAGAGAGCTTGCCATTGGAGTGGGGATATGAGAGACTGAGAAATGGAGAAAAACAAAAAGGAGAAGAAGAAGAAAAAATGAATAAATAAAAATTAGAAAGAAAAAGGGAAAAAAAACCCCTAGGGATCACACCAGTACAGCTGCAAGTTCTGGATAAGTTGCTCCCAGGCCATGAAGTACAGCCTGGCTAGAAGGAGTAGAGATATCACTCAGTGCCAGGTATTCAGGAGACAGGAAGAGAAAGTAAGTATAGAGAGACGAGAAACTGAGTAATGAAGAAAGACAAAAGAAGAAAAAGAGAGAAAAGAAAACAAAACAAACAAATAAAAAAAAGAAGAAGAGAAACTCAAAACAAATAGGAAAAAAAAAGGCAAGAAAAAGGAAATGCCCTCAGGGATCCCTCTGCACATCCATGCAAACTGAGGGGGTAGGTCCTAAGTCCTGCAGTGCTGCCCAGCTAGAATGGCTCCCAATTCGAGAAAAGAAAAAGAAAACAAACAGATCAAAACAAACAAACAATCAAAAGCCTCAGAATCCATACAGCATGGCAGCATGGGCCAGGAAGCAGTTTCACATTTGAGCAGCATTTCACAGCCTTTCAGGAAGTAGCAAAGATTGCCCATGGAGCCAGGTATTTGAGAGAAAGGAGGGGGAGGTGGTGAGAGGTATAGAAGCAATCAAAAGAAGTGGAAAAAAGCAACACCAGCAGCCAGCAAATGGCACTCAGGGAGCTGGCCAGTGCAGGTGAGTGGAATACAAGCAGCACTGAGGAGAAGCTGGTGCTTCCTAGCCAAGAGACTGTCACTGCAGGAAGCAGAGGAGGCTGAGTGGGGTTGAAGAAGGGTGGGTGGTGGGAAAGCAAATATAGCTGATTACCGGTTGTTCTGTCTCCTGCTGGAAGCTCCGTAAAGCTGCTTTCCTGTACCCTCTGTTCACTGATCTCTGACAGGAGTCCAAGATGGCAGATCTGTGCTGGGTTAGCTGATAGGGGATCTCTGTATGTATCTTTCCTTACTCTCTGTTCTCTGTCAGTTTCTTATTCCATTCGGTGCTTGGCTGAGTTCTTTATCTCTTCATTTGATGCTTGGGTTTTAACAATTGACCTTTTCTCTGTTTGGCTTAGTTTTTCAGATCTTTGCTGTGGAGGGACAGCGTGGCACTTGTCTATAGAGCCATG
Source organism: Dugong dugon (assembly GCA_030035585.1). NCBI lineage: Eukaryota > Metazoa > Chordata > Mammalia > Sirenia > Dugongidae > Dugong > Dugong dugon. Next base: position 95,660,105 of record CM057465.1, read on the forward strand.
TTGCCTAGAAGTCCTTGACCTTTATGATTTCTTAATTTCTAAATTCACTTCTTTAGGACTCTGAACATGTGGGGCAGTGCTACTTTGCATTCACTGCTAGACATAGGAACTAGCTCTTATCTTTCAGTTATTATAATTATACTAGGAAACTCTAACCCTCAGGGTATCATAGGCATCCTAAAATGTCCTCATTGTTCCTGAATACAGAACTTTCAAAGACAGCCGTTCCAGGAAGAAGCCATGCAAATTGCATGCATGGTGTTTTAAAATTTGTTCCCAGATGGACTAACTTCTTATTTCTGGAAACAGTGGCCATACCTATCTCACAAATTTACACACTTGTATTTTACTTTTAATGCCAAGTAGAATCTTGCTATCATAACCATGTGGGCACAGAAAATAATATTAATCCAGTTTAATGGGCCACGGTAAGCAAAATTTCTAAGAACTTCTGTTTCAGAAGCATCTTTCTTCTCTGATGACCCTGGAGATGACCTCTTGTGTATGAGTGTGGTGTTTCTAAAATGGAAGAATTCATCTCCTCTATGTATAACTTTTTTTTTTTAAGACTTAACTATGGGAGCTTCCACTTAGTTTAGGGAATTTTACAGACTGGGAAAACATATACAATGCACTGTTGCAAATCTCTACAGAGCCTAAACAGGGAGGGAGTGTGTGATTAAACATAAACACAACTCAGAAGTCTCCTAATCAGCCTGAGAAGATTAAAGTCCAGAAGTAAACAGACTTGCCACTGGCATCTTACCCAAGCGATGGCATCCAGTTAGATTCCTCAAGTGCCAGATGCTGGTTGGTTCAGGATTCAAAGTATTGTCTCTGCTTTCTCAGTATTGGCTCCATTCTCACACAGACTCGCCTTCATGGTCTCATCAGGGTTGCCCCCAATACCTGTACAATACTACTCCTCACTCATAAGAGAGATTTTTTTTTTCAAAGCAATGAGAGAAGAATTTTCTTTTTCAGAAATCCCAGCAGAACTCTCCTTCCATCTATCCCATTGCCTCTACTTGGGCCTTGCTTCCATTCTAAGCCATTACCATGGGGAGGGGATGGGACACAGGAGATGCAATGACTGATTCAAGTCACACCATACTCCTTCTCAGGGGCAGCTTTCACAGCTACAAAGTAGTAAAATCAGAAACTAAAACCATGGTCTTAAAATCTAAATTCTATACTTATTCTACCACACTCTGCTGCCCATTTTTAGCAGCCAGGATCTGCTTTACATTGTGTATTGCATCTAAAATGGTTTGATTTGAGGGGACCTTTGGAAAGAGTTCCCTGTTCTAAATTATCTCCCCCAATGGGCTACAATGGTGATCCAAAATATCCACCACTGGGGGGAACCGTGATATTAGTAGGAGAAATTTGTTGAAAACACAGAGCCTGTTATCAGCTGGAAACCCTGGTGGTGTAATGGTTAAGAACTATGACTGCTAACCAAAAAGTTGACAGTTTGAATCTACCAGGTGCTCCTTGGAAACTCTATGGGGCAGTTCTACTCTGTCCTATAGGGTCACTATGAGTCTGAATGGACTTGATGGTAACAGTTTTGTTTTGTTTTTATATCAACAGTTGCTATTTTGAATTAGTTTCACAGATTAGGCCTTTAGTTTGTAAAGATTCAGGACAAGTAAGTCTTGAGCAGAGAAAAGGGTTGAAGTATTATTCGAGATGAGTAGACTTCAGTGGGAGGCTCTGTGTGTAGTTAACAAATTGTTTCAATATGTTGTTGCATGTGATGAGCATGCCAGCCCTCTGAAGAGACAGCTGAGGTTCAGGGATGAAATGACCTCCTTAATATATAGTAAATAAGTGGTTGAACAGTAGCAAAAAGACTTGAAATCTTTTGACACTAATTGTAGCGCCCTTTCAACCTGACTGCCTTTCAAAGAGTGCTAGCTGAGAAGGAAGACTTCAGGATATGCAAAGGTGAGATTCAAACATGCAAATATACATATGACCTGCTTTTTCATTTTGCCAAGGACCACACTGCTGTGGCTGCCTTGGAGCTGGGTCACATCTCCTGTCCCAGGTTCCACATTCACTTCAGCTATACTGCTGGGACAAGCACCAAGCCAAGTGGAGAAAAAGACAAGACAGAGCTCTTGATGGGGATGAAGAAAACACTCCTAGGGACTTAGATAATTTTATGGCTGGGGTGAAATTGTAATATGAATTGATAGTTATAATTTTTAGTTTGTCTGCATTAAAACATCCATTGTTGGTGGAATTGTAAAATGGTGCAGCCACTGTGGAAAATAGTCTGGTTGTTCCTCCAAAAGATAAGCATAGAATTACCATATGACAGAGTAATTTCTAAATATATACTGAAAAGAATTGAAAGCAGGAACACAAACAGATATATGTACACCAATGTTCATTGCAGAATTATTCACAACAGCCAAAATATTGAAAATGCCTAAGTGCCCATCAACATGTGAATGAACAAAATGTGGTACATACATACAATTGAATATTACTCATCCATAAAGAGAAATGAAGTCCTGATACATGCTGCAACATGGATGAACTTTGAAAACATCACTCTGAGTGAAATAAGTCAGTCACAAAAGGAAAAGTACATGATTCCACTTAATGAAACGTCTAGAATAAACAAATACATAGAAAACTAAGTTTATTAGTGGTTCCCAGGATAGACAGGAGGTAAGGGAAAAGGAGGACTCATTTATTTTTTTTATGTTAAGAATTTTTAATTTGCTGATTGGACATTTGTATATCATTTTAAACTGACCATTTGGAGAAATATCTATCCAAGTCCTTTGCTCATTTTTAAATTGTGTTGTCTTTTTGTTGTTGAGTTGTAGGTGTTTTGAAATATATATTTTGGGTACTAGACCCTTATTGGACATTTAGTTTGTAAATTTTTCTCCCATTCTGTGGGTTGAGTTTCACATTCTTTCTTTTTCTTTTTTAATTGTGCTTTAGGTGAAAGTTTACAGAGCAAATTAGATTCTCATTAAGTAACTAATACACACAGTGTTTTGCAACGTTCCTTACCAACCCTGCAGTGTGTCAACACTCTCCCCTTCTTGACCTCAGTTTCCCCATTTCCATTCGTCCAGCTTTCCTGTCCCTTGCTGTCTTCTTGTTTTTACTTTTGGGCTGGTGTGCCCATTTAGTTTCCTATACATGGTTGAACTACCTGTGTTATTATTTGTTTTATAGGCATGTCTAATCTTTGGCTGAGGAAACCCTGGTGGTGTAGTGGTGAAGCTCTATGGCTGCTAACCAAAAGGTCAGCCATTTGAATCCACCATGCACTGCTTGGAAACTCTGTGGGGCAGTTCTACTGTGTCCCATAGGGTCAGTGTGAGTCAGAATCGATTCAACTGCAATGGCGGCAATGGGTAATCTTTGGCTGAAGGGTGAACTACAGGAGTGACTTCAGTACTGAATTAAAAGGGTGTCTGGGGGGCCTTGCTGTCCAGTTTCTCTACCTCTGTCAGACCAATAAGTTTGGGTTTTTTTTGTAAGCTTGAATTTTGTTTTACATTTTTTCTCCCACTCTGTCTAGGACCCTCTGTTGTGATCCCTGTCATAGCAATCGGTATTGGTAGCTGGGCACCATCTAGTTGTGCTAGACTTAGTCTGGTGGAGGTTATGGTAGTTCTGTTCCATTGGTCCTTTGAACTAATCTTTCCCTTGTGTCTTTGGTTTTCTTCATTTTCTCTTGCTCCAGATGGTGTGGGACCAGTGGAGTATCTTAGATGTCTGCTCACAGCTTTTAAGACCCCAGATGCTACTCAACAAAGTAGGATGTAGAACATTTTCTTTATAAACTATGTTTTGCCAATTGAGCTAGACATCCCCTGAGACCATGGTCCCAGCCCTCAGCCCAGTAAATGAGTCCCACAGGGTATTTGGATGTGTCTATGAAGCTTCTATGACTTTGCCTTGCTTAAGTTATGCTGACTTCCCCAGTATGGTGTACTGTCTTACTCTTCACCAAAGTTGCCACTTATCTATTGCCTAGTTAGAGTTTTTCCCTCCCCACCCATCCCTTCCCTTGTAACCATCAAAGATTGTTTCTTTCTGTGTGGAAATATTTACATGAGGTTTTATAATAGTGGTCTCATACAGTATTTGTCCTTTTGTGATTGACTGATTTTACTCAGCATAATGCCCTCCAGATTCATCCATGTTGTGAGATGTTTCACAGATTCATCGTTGTTCTTTATCGTTGTGTAGTATTCCATTGTGTGTGTGTACCATAGTTTGTTTATCCGTTCCTCTGTTAATGGGCACTTAGGTTGTTTCCATCTTTTTGCTATTGTGAATAATGCTGCAATGAACATGGGTGTGCATTTGTCTATTCGTGTAATGGCTTTTATTTCTCTAGGTATATTCCTATGAGTGGGATTGCTGGATCATATGGTATTTCTATTTCTAGCTTTCTAAGCAAGCGCCATATCATTTTCAAAATTGATTCTACCCTTTTGCATTCCTGCCAGCAGAGTATAAGAGTTCCAAGCTTGCCATAGCCTCTCCAACATTTATTATTTTCTGTTTTTTTGATTAGTGCCAGTAATGTCAGGGTGAGATGGTATCTCATTGTAGTTTTGATTGGCATTTCTCTAATGGTTAATAATCGCAAGCATTTCCCCATGGGACTGTCAGCTGCCTAAAAGTCTTCTTTGGTGAAATGTCTGTTCATAACCTTTGCCTATTTTTTAATTGGATTATTTGTCTTTTTGTTGTAGAGGTATCGAAGTATTCTATAGATTTCAGAGATTACGCCTTTGTTGGATATGTTATAGCCAAAAATTTTTTCCTAGTCTGTAGGTTCTCTTTTTACTCTTTTGGTGAAGTCTTTTAATGAGCATAATTGTTTAATTTTTAGAAGATCTAAGTTATCTAGCTTATCTTCTGGTGTTAGTTTTGGTTTGTATCCTATTTATGCTGCATATTAGGACCCCTAGTATTGTCCTTATTTTTTCTTTCATAATCTTTATTGATTTTGGTTTTATATTTAGATCTTTGATCCATTTTGAATTAGTTTTTGTGTACAGTGTGAGTTATGGGTCCTGTTTCATTTTTTCACAGAAGAACATCCAGTTTTGCTAGCATCATTTGTTAAAAAGGTTGTCTTTTCCCCTTTTAATGGACTTTGGGCCTTTGTCAAAGATAGGTGGATGGATTTATATCTGGGTTCTCAATTCTGCTCCATCGGTCAAAGTGTCTGTCATTGTACCTGTACCAGGCTGTTTTGACTACCATAGCTGTATAGTAGGTTCTGAGGCCTCCTACTTTGTTCTTCAGGACTCATTTCTTAGGAGACACTGAGCTTCTGTTAAGGGTGATGAAAAAAGGTGAAAACAGATAATGGTGATGGTTGAACAGCATGATGAACACAATGTCACTGAATTGTACATGTGAATGAAGAATCTTAAAATGGCAAATGTTTTGTTACATATATATTTACCACAATACAAAAAAAAAAAATTCTCAGACCTAATGTCTAAGGGTTTCACACAATACATTTATATAACGACTACTTTTAGCTTAAATTTTATATTCCTGCCACATAATGGAAGTTGCTCTACTTTTTACAAGAAATATGCTATCCGTAATCCACTCTGACAACTAAGAAAGTTAGCTTATGATTAGCTCTGTGTTGAAAAACTTCTATTGTGCTCAACTGAAGAGGCATATCTTTTTGTTCTGATCAATGTCAGCAGCCAATCCATAAAAAGTAACAATATATAGAAAGTGTCATAGATTTGGCTCTGGCAATTTAATTAATTTAGTCCATTTTAGAGTAGATAACAAGGCTTTTTTTCTTCGTAAACCTTCATTTATCCTCTTAAAAGCGTGCTGACACAAGTGGAAGTAATTCAGATTAATGGCAGATAAAGTTGTACTTCAGGTCACGATTTCCAAAACAATTCAGCCCATAATCAGCATTAATCCACTCTGATTTAATAATCCTCACATGCATTAACAGTAAACAAATTCAGGTGTTGCCTTTTACTCGAAGTAAAAGTAATGAGGGTAAACTTTCAAGTCATGTTTCTTCATCTCTGACAAACTCAGTGGAAGGACACAAGCCAGAGACTGTGAAAGGCAGCTCAGATTTTCTGGAAAAAAAAAAAGAGAGAGAGAGAGAAGGAGCACTGTGCATTGACTCATATTGAGAAAAGTAGACTATGGTAAAGGAATTGATCTTATCTACACATGGGGTCGCCATGAGTTGGAATTAACTTGATAGTAACTGGTTTATCTCCCTGGGTGGTACAAAGGATTTGTGCTTGGCTACTAATCAAAAGGTTGGAGGTTTGAATCCACCCAGAAGTGCCTTGGAAGAAAGGCCTGGTGATCTATTTCTGAAAAATCAGTCATTAAAAACCCTATGAAGTGCAGTTTTACTCTGACATGCACGGGGTCACCATGAGTCAGGATTGACTCAATGGCAAATGGTGCTTTTTTTTTTTAATTCTGAAAATTGGTCACAAGTGGTTCACAAGCTCTGCTCTCTGCTCCAAACTATCTCCCACACTGATGTCTGAGTACACTGCACTGCTCACTCTAACCTATAAAATAAATCATCCTCAAAACAGACTGGTTCACCTCTGTAGACTTCCTGTGAGTCAGTGTTCATCACAAGAGACACAGGATATGCTAGGCATCTTAGTCCACCTGGAGCCTGAAGGAGTTGCAATATGGAAAATCCTTTTCAGAATCAACAACCATGCTGCTCTTGACAGAAAAGGCAGGCTGTTGGTCTGAGCAAGGACTAATGGGGAACAGGAATTTGTGTTACCTGGCCACCAGGCTAAGTAATGTCACTGAACAAAAAACCAGTTGCCATCAAGTGAACTCCAACTCATGGTGACCCCATTTGTGTCAGAGTAGAACTGTGCTCCATAGGGTTTTCAATGGCTGATTTTTTTGAAAGCAGATTACAAGGACCTTTCTTCCAACGTGCCTCTGGGTGGACTTCAACTGCCAACCTTTTGGGTAACCATTTGCACCACTCAGGAACTCCACAATGGTACTGAATGCATCTTTAATTTCCTGAATCTTCCCCTTCTTATATCATGCCTCTTTTCTAGGGTCAGAATAATACCCCAAACATGAAAAAGATTGTGGTATCCAGATACATGGCCTGTAGTTTTCTTTTTTTGTGATATCTTTGTCTGGCTTTGGTATCAAGGTAATTCTGGCTTTTTGAGTTAGGAAGTGTTGCTTTCTATGCTAATTTTTGGAAGATTTTAGAAGGGTTTGTGTCAATTCTTCTTTAAATGTTTGGCAGAATTCACCAGTGAAACCATTTGTCCCGAGGTTTCCTTCACTGAGAGTTTTTGATTATCAATTCAATCTCCTTACTTGTTACAGATCTATTTAGATTTTCTATTTCTTCTTGAGTCTCCCCAGGATAATTCTGAAGGACTTTTCAGACTTCATACTTCATATCATTTTATTCATAAATACCTAAATATGTATCTCTACAAGATAGACCCTCTCTCTCTTAAAATATAACAATATCATTATCACATCTAAGAAATTAATATAATGACTTTATTCCATGAAATATGTACTTTTACAGTGTTCAAATTACCTGACTGTCTTTGTGTATGTGTGTGGGTGTATGTGTGTGCGCGTGTTTGGCTTGAATCAGAATCCAAATACGTCCCAAACATTACATTTGGTTGAGAAGTCTTTTAAATTTCTTTAGTCTACAGGTTTCTGCTCCTTTTTCTTTCTTTTTTCCCACTTGCAATTTATTTGTTGAGTAAACAGGATTGTTTATCCTGTAGAATTTTCCACACTCTGGATTTTGGTGTTTGTATATCCATGATGTCTATCCTTTTCTCTATTCCCTGTGTGTTCCTATAAACTGCTAAAAAGATTCTGTATCGGTGCTGTCCAATAAATACAATTGTCACTAGCCACATGTGGCTATTGAGCACTTGAAATGTGGCTTCTGCAACTGAGGAACTAAGTTTTTAATTTAATTTAATATAAATTAATGTAAATTTAAAAATTGATATTCTATTCAGTTCTTAGAAATTTTTAAAAATATGATTGGAATAACCTGGGTATGTAAATCTATTTTTAAATGCAAATGTAAAAAATCTAAATACAGATTTTTTCAATGAAAATTTATCAGCCAAAGAAGAAGTACTGTAAGCCTAAAATATACATAGGATTGTAAAGACTTAATATGAAAAAAGAGTGTGAAATATCTCACTGATATTTTTATGTTGATTATCTGTTGAACTGATACTATTTTGGATATACTGGATTAAATAAAATGTATTAGCACAATGTGAGGATGGTGCAGGACTGGGCAGTGTTTCATTCTATTATACATAGGGTCACTGTGAGTCAGAACCAACTTGACAGCACCTAGCAAGAACACAACTCTAAAATTAACTTAGCATTTTAAAAATGTGATTACTAGAAAACGTAAACCTCTATATGTGGCTTGCGTAATGAGCAGTTAGCTCATTATTTTGAAGTTTTTTATCAGCCTGATCCATCCATTATCAAGTTATCCATCAGCTTTTCACCTAAGTGGGATAAATGCTTGTTTTGCATTTTGTGTTTTCAGAATAATAGCTTATGCAGGGAAAAAAATTGAAATTTTTAAATTATTTTTTCTTATATTCTAGTTTTAATTTTAGTACCATTATGAACTAATGGATTTTAATAATTTGATATGCTGCAATAAAATATTTTTTGCAGTATTTTCTTTGATGCTTAAATTTTCTCAACTTGGCCAGTGAGAATCCTTTGAAGTTGTCTTCCATTTCTTTTTGTCATGTCTCTAGTTGTCCAGAAAGTATTCACTTTCTAGAATGAGAAATTGATCCAGAACCATCTTGTACATTTCCTACCCTGGCCTGAAGTCAGCAATTTTTCCAAGAAACACTGAATCCTTTTAATGGAAAATGGTATTTAGAGATCAAAATCTAGGTGCTAGTGGTGTCCTTTTTTTCTGGAGAGGTTATTATTTAGAGACTTTTCCAGTGGTCAGAGCTAAGAAATGCTTTTTTTAAATGGGAAAATACATCATGAGTACATAGTGATCTACCAAATTTAAATTTATAATTATAGTTTTTGCTTAACTTTTAAAATTTATATCTATATAGCCTCGTTTTCCTTGTACTAGAAATCTTGGAGTCAAAAGATATTAACATAATTATTGCTTCTATTTATATATATATTATAGTTTCAAAATAACAATGCTGGTATTATCTTTAATACTATGATTACTGAAAAGAGTTTAAGATTTCTTTATATTCTTTTTGTCCATAGTATATACCCCATTACTGTTGTATGGTTAAGCAATCATGTTTTGAAGTTACTTGAAATGTTAGTGTTTTTTATTTGCAGGTAATTTACCAATTTGACACATAGTTAGAGTCATTTATTTTCTTTTTGTTTCCAATATTTGGGAATTACTTTTTAAATTTTGGTTTAACTTTGTTTTATAATATATAGAATATGCATAATTCCAACATCAAATCTGTAAAACAAGACATATTCAGAGAAGTCTAACTTATTTCCTTATCCCTCCAGCTCATTCATTTCCTCCACTACAGTACTTTTTTGTTTGTAATGTTTAGTTTATCTTCCCATTTTCATGGTGGGCTTCATTGTCTTGTTTCTGATGTTAGTTTCTAGTTGTTGTCAAATGCTGTCAAGTCAGTTCCAATTCACAGCAACCCTATGTGCAACAGAACGAAATACTGCCCGGTCCTGCACCATCCCCATGACTGGTTGAGGATTATACTATTGTGATCATAGGGTTTTCACTGGCTGATTTTTGGAAGTAGATCACCAGGCCTTTCTTCCTAGTCTGCCTCAATCTGGAAGCTCCACTGAAAGCTGGTCAGCATCACAGTAACACTGAAGCCTCTACTGATAGATGAGTGGTGGCTGTGCTTGGGGACCATTGGCCAGGAATTGGACCTGGGTCTCCTGCCTGGCCGTGGGAATATAACACTGAACCAACACTGCCCTGTTTTGATATTAACCTATATTTATTTCCCTGAAAGTGACCAACTGAGTTATGAGACCCTCCTGAAATTTCATCCATTGGAAATGAAAAAACAGTCAATACAGGCACAGTGCTGGGGAAGAACTAAGCTGCTTTTTTGATGACATCCTGAATTTGGCTTTAGATGTGGGTTTTTGGAGAGAATCCTCCTTCTATAGCAGTGCCTTCCATCCACTTGGGAGATTATTGACAAATCTTCCATGGGAAGGGAATTTACTGTCTGTGTGATATGAAAATCAGGAACAAAGGTGTGGAAAGGCTTTCCAAGTCTTCTTCCTCCAGTTTGTGGATTACAAAATTAGTAATCCATTTGTTTTAAATCAAGCCAGAGAAAATCTCTCTATTGTGTTCTTCTTAACCCTTCTACACATCACTGCATCACGAAAGTATAGCCTTAGGGTGGGTTAATAAGTTAAGTCTTACTAGTCATTTACTTCTGTGTAAAAACTCTTTTTTTGTTTTGTTTTGTTTTGTTCTTTTCTTATACTGGTGGGAAAGTGAAGAGAACATGAACATTTCTTGCACTTGAGCTATGGCAGGACCACCGAGTGTGAGGAATAAGTGAATACAAACGAGTGGCGTAGCCAGTGGTCTGTGAACTGTGACCAGCAAGCCAGATCCAGCCTGCATCTCCATTTTATTTTATTGACACACAAGTACATCCATTTGTTTACATATTTATCTGTGGCTTGTTTTAAGGAGACCTCCCTGCCCAGTGGTTAAGCCCTCTGCTTCTAATGAAAGGTGGGTGGTTCAAACCCACCAGCCACGCTGGTGGGAAACAGATGTGGCTGTCAGCTTCCATAAAGATTACAGCCTTAGAAACTCTGTGGAGCAGTTCTGCTCTGTCCTATAGGATCGCTGAGTCGGGATCGATTCGATGGCAATGGGATGGCTTCTTTTGTACAACAGCAGAGTTGAATAGGTACAGCAGAGACCACATGGCCTACAAAACCAAACACATTTACTTTCTGGCTCTTTATAGAAAAAGTTTGCCTACCCCTGGTATATCAAATCTGTTGCCGTCGAGTAGATTCTGACTCATAGCAACCCTATGGGACAGAGCAGAACTGCCCCCATAGAGTTTCCAAGGAGAGCCTGGTGAATTCAAACTGCCAACCTCTGGTTAGCACCTGTAGCACTTAACCACTATGCCACCAGAGTTTCCTTCATAGCAACCGGATTGCCGGCAATTAAACCTTAGAACTGCTGAATGAACACGGAGGAGGGGGCCAAGTTTATGGCCGTCAGCTCTTTAAGATAAATAACCATTAGGAAGACTTGCACTTGTGTCTTTTTTCTTCTTCTAATTACAAGTGTAGCTATTCAATTATTTACATGTGTTCCGACATCTATAGTGCCCCTTAAATTAGTAGCCAACTAAAATGAGAGAATGCACTGTAAACAGTTTGATACAAGATTTCAATTTTTATCAAAGGAATCTCTTTAAAGTAAACTTACCAAGTTTTACTACTTACAGAAGAATGAGTCTTTTGCTTACTTGTATGATAGATCAGAAATGTGATACTAATATTATTAGCAAAACACCCCAAATTCCAATACTATGTTTCTTCAAATTTTTACGGTTTGTAACACTGTTAGGATTCTAAAGGATAAGGGGGTCATCCTTTGTATCATATGCTAATTGAATAAAATAAAAACCTAATCCAAGAGCACCATGCCATAGATGAAGGTAACAAATATTAAATTACATTGGAACAGATGAAACAAATAGGCCTATGAAAGGATGTGAAACTGATTTAGGAACTTTTTTATTTATTATTTGATTGCTGTAATCCAAAATACACTTGAGAGGATTTCCTTCTCTGATTCATACACATTTTTTTTAAAAATAGAAACACACACATAAACATATGTCTCCAAATTTTACATAGGAGACAAAGTGATTCATATAATCATGGGAAAGAATTTTGGGAATTTGGTGGCAAGATATTCAAGTTGGGAATACATCACTTACATGCTGGATCGGCTACATAATCTGAGGGACCCAGTGCAAAATGAAAATGTAGGGCCCTTTGTTCAAAAGTTATCAAGAAGTTTAAGATGGCAATTTGCCATCAAGTTGATTCCGACTCCTGGGGACCCCACATGTTGCAGAGTAGAGCTGCTTCACAGGATTTTCATGGCTGTCACCTTTCAGAAGCAGGTAGCCAGACCTCTCTTCTGAGGCCGCATCTGGGTGGGTTTGAACCACCAACCTTTCAGCGAACAGCTGAGCGCTTAACAGTTTGTGCCACCCAGGAACTAAGATGGCAGCAACGGAGCAGTAAACTAAGTTCTCGCCCCTTCTGAGCACAGTGTTCAACTGTAAGAGTTGCACATTAGCAATGCCAGACCTGCCCATGGGTGTTTCCTTCTCTGCTTCTTTCCTCCCAATCCTGTAACACAAATGGAACCAAACGGTGTAGACGATTCAGATAATTGCTGTAAGAAGCTATACATTGTCAAGGGAATGCCTGAACCATGATGCAAACTGTATTGCTGAGCAAAGGAAATCCTAAAGTGAGCCCTCCCTTTTTCTTCGTGGTCAAAACAATTCATTTTTGTGTTCTGCCTGGACTCTTAATGGTAAAGACCTTCCAATTGCACCAATCACCCATGCCTTTCAATCTGGCTTCATAGTTTCTGTCATTTAGCTAACAAATCATGCAAAATAAAAAGAGATGATCCTTTTCATTCACATAAGCAGAAGCTATATGCAAATAAGTGATGCCATGTCGATTTACACTTTTAAAACCAGATTCCTAAGAAAACAGTGGTCTCCGGCAGCTGCATATTATTTTATCAGCTGGCAGGAGGTCAGGCTGTACTCTTTGGAATGCTCCCCAGACAGCCAAGCTTGTATGATACCTCTTTGCCGGAACTGAAACAAAACAGAAGACCACTAAGGGAAGGGAGACATTTCAGCAAAACACAAAGACGCTGGAGCCTTGGGCATTTTATTTTGCATTGAAAAAGAGAACTTCCAGCTTTGGAAAAAATGGTGTCATTGTTCTGCTCTTGATGACAGGATCCCAAACTGCTGCTGCCTCAGCAGTGACATCACCGGTGGGTCACCATTCCCAGTTCACCCCAGCATGGCCTTCTGAACAGAGGCAGGGGCTAAAGGGGGAAAACAGGAAGGGGTTCAGGCAAAGAGGAAATAAATCATTCAATACAAAATCCTCATTGGCAGGGAGTGTGTGAGGGTGTCTGTGCCAATATGGCTCATTTCATAGGAATTAGACATCTTAATTGGAAAGTGTATGTGAGTATTGTTTGCGCTGCTCTCCCCCACCCCTAGTGCTCCACCATCATCTCTTATCTGTCAAGCAAGGGCAAATGGAAGGTCAATTAATGGAAATGAGTCTTTTAACTGAAACGTACAAAGTGTCCGTGTTTTCTCTGAGCCTGCTAGAAAGCCTGCCCTCACCAGAGGAGAGGTTGTTTTCCCACAGCAGTAATGTCTGGGCATTGGGGTGCGGTCTTGGGGGGACAGCAAGGGAATGGTCTGCCAGTAGAAGAAGAATCTGGAATTGAAGCCCTGAATTCAAAAACTTGGTTCAGCCACATTCTGGCTCTGGCCCTCCAGTGAGGTGAGTAGCTCACTAGTTTGGACATTGGTTTCTTCATTTGTAAGATGGGGTAAAGGTATGTTTCTCCAGGACCAGCTAGACAATTTGCATGGTCCAGTGCAAAATGAAAATGTAGGCACCCATGCACAAAATTTGTCTCTGGGTAGTACAAATGGTTAACATACTTGGCTGCTAACTGAAAGGTTGGAGGTTCAAGTCTACCGAGAGGTACCTCAGAAGAAGGCCTGCCAATCTACTTCTGAAAAATCAGCCACTGAAGACCCTACAGTGCACAGTTCTACTCTGACACACACAGAGTCGCTATGAGTCGGAGTCAACTTGATGGCAACTGGTAGTGGTGGTGGATGTACAAAAAAAATTACTAAGAGTTTCAAGACATTGACAAGAGCACATTAAACCGAGCAAGGGACCCTTCTCAGCACAGGGACTGTGTGACTGTACAGTTTGCACACCTTGAAGTCTGCCCTGTGGATCTCACAGGTTGTTAGGAGGACTAATCAAAAATACATATGTGAAAGCATGTCATGCCTGTCACTTAATAGATCTTCAGAGAATGATTGTTGAATCCAGATAGATGGCAAAGAAGGAATGCATTTCTGCAGAAATAGTCTAAGAGTGTGTGCAGAGTCCACACGTGAAAATAAATGGATTTCTAAGAAGTCATTATTTAAATAAACTTGGGTTACAATATAAAAGAAAATGTAGTGGAAATATGAGTTTTCTTTGTCCTTTTCTCCCCTGATGAGAAATGAAGTGAAAATATGAGTTTTGCTTGCCCTCCACCCCAACAAGGCTAAGGAGAGGATTTGATTATGGCAATGTCCAAGTAACTGTGGCTGGTTGGAAATAGGAAGGCAGTGGGAGATCTCTTCTCCTATGAGGAGAGAGGTTCTGATAGACTGCAGTAGACTGCTAACCTAAAGGTTGGCAGTTCAAACCCACCAAGTGATACAGCAAGAGAAAGTACCCCTGATCTGCCTCTGTAAAGATTACACTCAATAAAGCCCTGTGGAACAGTTCTACTCTGTAACACATGTGGTCACCATGAGTTGGAATCAGCTCAACAGCAATGGGTTTTTGGTTTTATTGGCCTTAATTACAAAACCTTGATCTCTTCCAGAAAGAGGAATTTTAGAAATGACAGTCAAATATGGCACTCATTAATATCATGTTGTTAGTATTTTACACTAATGGCATGTGTGAAAACTTATTAATGACTTTGAGCATCTTAAAATAAGTAATTTTTTCTCCATATATATTATGACTTAGAAAACAAAACTAAGTGAATGTCTTAAAGGACATGGTTACTTTCTATTACTTTCATGTTTTGCACGTGCCCTGACTCCCCCTAAATAAAACTAACATGGATCTATGATACCTCCTAAAAAAGTTTATGCAAGTATTTTCAGTCTGTAACTTCTAAAAACTTCCATGTATTTCCCTCTCACTGTAAAAATACTACTTCCTTTCATCTACCCTAAAACTACCCTGTCCAAACTTCAAAGACAACCCTATAGTTCAAATATTCTGGGATTTGGTTAACAGGTCCATGATCATGTTAGCAATGCCTTTCATGAGTTTATAAACTTTGATCATATCTTCACTTCATCCTTCAGTTTCTCTCAGACGAAAGAGCCTTCATTTTGTGGTTAATTTCTTACACTGAAGACACTACATTCCACATCATCGTGACATTTGCTCCCCGCACTGTTCCCTTCAATGTTGGAGTAACTTGTCTATCTTCCTGTCTGTCTACCTACCTACATTATCTATCTATCATCTATCACTGTCTTTATAATCAAGATTAGAAATCACACATGTCCACAGTAGTCCAAGTACAGACTCAACATTTCTTTTTTGAGTAGGAAAATATTTTGTTTATGTTTCTAAACACCAGGTTTGATGATTCTAAGAACTGTTAACCTTTTCTGTTGAAGTAATAGCACAGTCGACCAATTTCTTGATAGTGCAGAGACCAAGTCCACAGCACATGTTATTTTAAGACCACTATTTGGATTACTTTTTCCAAGTGCTTTCTTTTCACTTGCCCACACCAAAAGTATAAGCCATTTTTTTCTACTCACTCTCGCAAGCAAAACGTAGCTCACGATAGCTCATGATCACTCATGGTATTTTATCACTCCAATTTAAAATACAAAGAAATTTACAATCACGTAATTTAGAAGAAATGCTATTTAAAGGAAAAAAGAAACTCTTGAGCATATACTATATGCAAATAGCACGGTGCTAGGCTCTGACAGGTAAAGTGTGAGATGGAAATAAATATTAATATAAAACTTGTGTTTTGTCCAGCCTCAGGACCCTTTGTCGGATCCTTAGTAGCAATAACCTAAATTCCACAGACTCTTATTCCTACCCATTCACATAGAAATTTTAGTCCCTCAGATATTTTCTTTGGGTCTCAAGGGATATTTCATTTATGAACACAAAGGAGTCTTCTCACTTTAGCGCACGTTGCTTCTCTGCAGGAAGAGACGGGATAATGCCAAATGAAATGTTCACCCATGACAAAACTGTGAAAAGGCAGTCTGTCCGCTTTATGCTGTACCATTTTGAAGGGCTCCTAACAAAGTTACTCCTGCCTCAATGTCTCGTACCTCTTATTTTTTTTTCATAAACTCACTCTTCATGTTTTACTTACAGCCCATGCTTCTCATAAAATTCAATGAACAAATCCTCAGAATTATCACCAAACCTTTAGTGAAAGTATCTTTGTCATTGGATTGTGCCCCTTTCTAACCTTTAAAAAAATACCAAACCAAGCCTGTTGCCATCAAGTTGATTCCAACTCATGGCAACCCCATGTGTTACAGAGTAGAACTGTGCTCTGTGGGGTTTTCTTGGCTGTGGTCTTTACAAAAGCAGATAAAGAGGCTTTTCTTCAGTGGTGCTACTGGGTGTGTTCAAAAAGCCAACTTTTAGGTTAGTAGTAGAATGCAAACTGTTTGCATCACTCAAGCGCTTTCTAACCTTAGGAAAGCCTTTTTCCAAGGAATCTACTTACCCTCTTTGGCCCCAACAATGGTAAGAAATGTTCGTTCAGATGTTGACAATTGACATACCCGAGGCTAAAACTCGAATCCGTCTTCAAAAATGAGAGCTTACAGCAGTGGAGTGGCCAGAGTAGGTTTTGAAGAGATGCAGTATCTACAAATATTTTCTTAAATGAACAAGAGTAGGAACATGTTGGTTATGTGTTGGTTGGGCACATGACTGGATACAAATTTCTACCCATAAGATCAGTGGTGTCACTAAGGGGATGTGGGGGATGTGTCAGGCGGAGTGACACCAAAATGACTGTAAGATTTTTGTGCTGTGTGTCAGCAGAAATTTATTATTTTTTTTTAAATATCCCTGTAGTTTGTTATAACAACAAAAACATTTTTTGTAAGCCTAGCTTATGTGTATTAATATACCTGCAAGACTAAATCTCTATGCTAATATACTTTTGAACCTTCTAATGCGCTCCAGTTAGAGTTATCATTATTACCCAAATACAATGATGCTTCAAATCATGTGGTTTCATCTGCATGTGCTACAAGCACATACTGTTTTTTGTTGCTGCTGGTGTACTGGAGGAGGTCCGTGAGAGGGGTGGTGACACCATGAGTTACCATGCTGGGTGACACCAACCCTAGTGATGCCACTGGATGTCAGAGCTCCTTTTAAATTACCATTATAATGAGATTGAGGGGGGATCAATATGTCAGCTTGCTAATTCTAATTTTCCAAGTGATGACATTCAGGCCCAGATTGGTTAAATTACTTCACTAAGTTTACACAAATGTTGGTGACAGAAACTTAACACCTAGTTAAGAGAACACACTTAACGTGGTGTTAAGAAGAATCAGTGATAAACTGTAGATCTCAATATTCTTATCTTGGGCTAGATAATTTATTTTTTAAAAAAAGTATACTATTGATTCCCTAAGGAAATTCTTCTCTTTACATTTAACCAGAGAAGAGCCCATGTTTCTCTGTCTTTATTTTGCAACTGCACATCAGTCAGTCAATAAGAATGTTGTTGTTGCTGTTGTTAACTCCCTTCCAGTCAGCCCTGACTCATCACAAACCCATGCACAATGGGATAGAATTGCTGTGATCCACAGGGTTTTCACAGGCTGATTTTTGGAAGTAGATTGTCAGGCCTTTCTTCCTAGTCCATCTTAGTCTGAAAGCTCCACTAAGACCTGTTGAACATCATAGCAACAAGCACACCTTCACTGACAGACAGGTGGTGGCTGCACTTGAGGTTCATTGGCTGGGAATCACACTCAGGTCTTCTTCATGGAAGGTGAAAATTCTACCACTGAACCACCACTGCCTCCAATAGGCACATATTGGTCACCTAATATGTGCTAAACAATGCCCTCAGTGCTATGTCTATGACAAAATGTTCCCTCTAGCCTAAAACAAATTTCAGAATATGAGCTTTGATATAAAAAGTTTAATAAAAGTGCCTGGCTACATTACTGAACATTTTGATCAGATTCTATAGAAGAATCTTGATCAAAAGGGGTAAAATGCAGAACAGGATTTCAAATTCTCATGGAATCCAGATTTCCTGGAGTCATAGAGGCTGGATGGACCCCCGAAATTATTGCCCTGAGATAATTTTTAAACCTTAAACCAAAAAGATTCCCCCTGAAGTCTTCTTGAAATCAAACAATAGTTTAACTTAACTAGTAAAGAATGTTTATCTTTAACATTGTGCTGTTTTAAGATCTATCTATATAGGATCAAATTGACAACAGCAACTTGAAAGGTTAGATAGGAAACTTGGGGGGGTGCAGTGAGTTTATGTTAATGGGGGAGGAACAACTCAGAAAAGGAAGGGTGAGAATGATTGTACAACTCGAAGACTGTAATTAATGTCACTGAATTGTACATGTAGAAATTGTTGAATTGGTGTATGTTCTGCTGTGTATATTCTCAATAACAACACCAAAAATAAATTATAAATAAATAAATTTTATGAAGTACACATAATGTAGAAAGAAGTATAATGTATGTGCTATGGAGAATACAAAGATGAACAATTTTATTTGAAAATCAAAGCAAATTATGTAGAGATGGAAGTAAATTATGATTGAGTATTTCTTATGATTGAGTATTTATGCACATTTCCCAAGAGATATTGATTAGTTATGCAAGATTTTCCATTATGGAAACCATTTTGCCTTTTACCACTGGTAGGTTTTGTATTTAACTGCTCAGTAAGCCCAATTCTTAGTATGGTTTTTAGCACTTTCCTCAACTTGTAATAAGAAGAAGCCCTCCACCACCACCTCCCCACCCCAGTCTTTAGGATTAGAGTTTTTTTAGGATTGTGATGATATTGTCAACCATCAGTCCTGTGAATACCAGATATTTATGCTTACAAGATACATATTTTGACTAGAGATTACAATTTCATTTTTGAGTTATTTAAAAAAATCTTAAGTGGGTACCATCTGCAGCTAGATGTGTTTATATCTAGTCTGTCAGCTAAGTGAACCATCCTGGGCATTTTGAGACATAATCTCTAACATGTCTGCTAGATAGAGCTTAATGGTTCTAAGAATAGAGTTATTTCTGTTTCATCAACCATCTTCCAGGCCTAGGAATGAAGCCCGAACCAAACTTGCACTGAAGTGAACACAGTCTCTGGCCTAGGGCCTCGGTCACTTGGTTGATTTGGCTGTTTTCACTTAAACTATTGATTACCTGGTGATTGAAGACTCAACCAATTACTCTCAGGAGAAAGAGTCTGAGCCTGGTGCTCAGAAGACTGGGGTCAAGTTCAGAATTATCAACCTTCTAGCAGTTGCTTAATATTTCTCAACCACACCAAACAGAAAATGAGGACCTCATTTCAGCCTTATTTTCATCACCAAGTGTTTGTGAAGGTAAGATGAAATATTGAATTTCAAAGCCATTTTGTATGCTGGAAAACTTAGTTATTCAAACTAAAGTATGAGTCTGATAGATTCAAAATAATTTCTCACAAAGGATGCATATATTGATAGTCATCAAATACTTAAGTTAAAGAAGAAAAACTTCAAGAGTAGCTTTTCATATATTATTGAGATAGACTTAACTATTACCTCCATGCAAAGGAGTTAATGAATAACTCTTAAATGTTCCAAACACTTAATATTTGAAGTATAAAAATATGCATAGACACACAGACTTACCAGTAAATTTTGAACCCTTACTCAAATTAGATTTCCTCATTAATTTGCCTCTTAATTTTATTCGTCTAAAAATGTGTTCACCAAATCCTGAAAGCCAAATAAACATTGAATTTCAAATAACTAGTCAGGCTACAGTCATTTCTGTCTTAAACTATCATGTGCATGATCAGTTTAACTTTTAAGAAAACATAAAGTAGGAGATTAAATAACATCAAGAGTACAACAAGCTTCCAAATGAAAGAGATTTAAAGGGTCTTGATTAAAAGGTATGTTAAATGCACAAGGGCAATTTTCAGGAAGTTCAGATCTTCTAAGACATACAATAAGGAAAATAACTTTATTAAAAATTCCATTCATTCATCCATCCATTCATTCATCTAGCAAGCACTCGTTAATATTTATGTGGAGTATAAAATGGTTCCTGTGCTCAAGAAGCTCATGTCTAGTAGGGGAGAGAGAAATAATATAAAAACACATGAATAAAGTGCTATAAAAAATGCATGTTCTGTGAAAATCCACAATTATTTGAATCTAATTTTTTACGGACACAGACAGGGGACATATACTTGTTTATCTTTCAGCTTCCAGCTCCAAGAGCTCTGATACATGGTACATGGTCAACAAATATTTGTTGAAACTCAAAGGGAACAACTAAAATTTGAGTAGAAACTTAGGAAAAATTTGTGAAGGATATGACATTCGTGTTAAGATACTATTTTAACCCAGTTATTAAAGATAGGATATTTGGAAGAATATTTACTATTCTGGGAACTGGACAATGAAGAGAATATTTATTTTAACTGAGAGGGAAAAAAAATGTGAAGGGAGAGGTGAGGCCATCTCAGATTGTGACGGTATGGCTATTTTTTTCAAGTAGATATTTTTAATTGGTTTAGTAGTTTTGTTAAGAGAAAGGTAATTAGGGGATAAATTGGTAACATAGAAAGATGAGGCATTTGAAGCAAAAGGTATTTTTTCAGATGTAGTAGCACAGACACGGGTAGAGAGTTAATTCAGAAGTGTGTCTTTAGAGATAGCAAGTTAGGACCAGACTTGGGGAAAACATGTCTAAACAGAATCAAAGTCAATATGTTACCAACGTTTTCTAAAGCTTTGTTGGACAATACCAAGAAAGAAAAGTCAAACCATTCAAATTATTAGTCAGATAACCAGTCCTTTTGGAGAATGGGTTAATTCTGTCGTTTGGCATGTAAAAACTGGAAGAAAAAAAAAAGCAATGTTTCTGGCTTCATTTTAAAATTTGTTCAGTTAGTGTTATACTGTGTTGATAGAATACCAAAAAGTATGAAATTCATTAGAGAAAAAACTGGCAAAAATGAATCCCAGGAAATTCTTTTTAGAAATCTTTTACTTTATTTAATGTGTGAAAGAGAAGACTTTTAGAGTATAATTGGAAATTGGAAATCAAAGTATATCACAAAATACATAAAAGCGAGGTATAATTTTGTAGATTTGCTTATTCTGGAAGTCTGAGCATTTCCTTTTTTAACCTGATAGACATCCTTTGTTTTGGCATCTCTCTAGTGTTTTGTCTTTCTTTAGTGGTACAATTTTGAAAAGGAGAAGCATGAAAACATTGCCAAACTGAAATATTAAACTTTCTTCCAAAGTTTGCTAATAGCCTGTGCTATGGACATAATAAAACCAAAAAAAAAAAAAAAAAATACCTTGTCATCAAGTCAGTTCCAACTCATAATGACCCTATAGGACAGAGTAAAACTACCCTACGTGTTTCCGAGGAGCGGCTGGGGGATTCGAACTGCTGACCTTTTGATTAGCAGCCAAGCTCTTAACCATTGCACCCCCGGGGCTCATAGAATAATAAAGAAAGAAAATATTTAAAAAATAACATAAGGCTTAATATCATTAAATGCAGTGGCAATTGTTTTCTGGGTGGTCTCATAAAATTGTACAGTAAAATTATATAACGGAGTTGTGTGACATGTTCATGCAACTCATACAAATCCAACTTAGACAATTTGTACAGTTTCACCAATCTGTACAATTCTCTCTACCATTCTAGTCACTGAGCTGTTGCCCCGAATGAGTATGAGAGTGAAGTATTTTTGGTATGTATCTTCTGTCATCAATTTCCGTTCTTCTGTGCCTGTCATAGTGAGAGAATTTCACTGTGATTATTTTGTCTTTCATGTCTAAAGATATGCATTTTTTTACATAGCATTATCCTCTAAATACAAGCCAGCTGCTTCATATAGTGCTCAAAGACACAACATGGAGCCTTTTCAAAAGTTGATGGGAAAACCAGCCATGCCAGAGTTGATAGAAGACTGGCCATAAATAGGTTTCCAATATGGTGCCTTCCTAAGAAACTAGTATACACAATTCTTTCTTATGTGCTGACCTCAGACTATAACCCTGCATAAAAGTGAGAAGGCTAAAACCATTTCTATAGGGCAGTTGTGCTTCAGTGGTAGAATTCTCAACTTCCATGCAGACGACTAGGGTTTAGTTCTCGGTCAAAGCACTTCATGTGAAGCCACCACCCTTCTGTCAGTGGAGACTTGCATGTTGCTGTGATCCTGAACAAATTTCAGCAGAGCTTCCAGAGTAAGACAGCCTAGGAAGAAAGACAAGGTGAGCGACTTCTGAAAATCAGCCAATGAAAGCCCTCTGGATAGCAAAGCTCCGATCATGTTGTACATGGGCTGGCCAGGAGTTTGGGGCCGACTCGAAGGCAGCTAACACAACAACCACCAGACACTTCTAGATAAAGTGTGACCATTTTGAAGTGGGTTTTCATTTCAGTGCATATGTTTCACAAATAATAGGAATCTCCTTTGCATACTATTCTTAAAATTTCAGAACCGACTATATCCACCAAATCCTGTAATTGCCATGATTCATTTGTAGCATTCATTGATCCAAAATAATAAATGCTTTTAGGTCTTGCCCACTCAACTCTTGAAAACCTTTGCCAAACAATTGTATTTATAAACCTACTTGTCCCCATTTTGTTTCCTAAGTTGTCTTTGTGTTTACCCCCTGGACACCCTTTCAACTCAGTACTGAAGTCATTCCTGAGGTTCACCCTTCAGCCAAAGATTAGACGGGCCTATAAAACAAATAATAACACACACAATCTACCATGTATAGGAAACTAAATGGACACACCAGCCCAGGGGCAAGGACAAGAAGGCAGTAGGGGACAGGAAAGCTGGACAAATGGAAATGGGGAACCCAAGGTCAAGAAGGGGAAACTGTTGATACATCGAAGGGTTGGCAACCAATGTCACAAAACAATATTAGTATTAATTGTTTAATGAGAAACTAATTTTCTCTGTAAACTTTCACCTAAGCACAAAAACGAAAAGAAAAAACAATTGTGCTTACTATAATTCAAGAAGTACAGCCAGAACGCTCCTTGCAAGAGAGGAAGGTGAGACTTCATCTCATGTACTTTGGACATGTTATCAGGAGAGACCAATCCCTGAAGGACATCATGACTGGTAAAGTAGAGGGTCAGTTAAAAAGAGGAAGACCCTTAATGAGATGGATTGACACAGTGGCTGCAACAATGGGCTCAAGCATAGCAACGATTGTGAGGATGGCACAGGATTCAGAATGTTTTGCTTAGTTGTTCATAGGATAGGAAGTGAATGATGGCACCTAATAACATAACTCATTTAGTTGCATGTGCCAGAGACCTGCCCCACCTATAAATAACTGAAAAGGGTCCTTACTAGAAAAGATATTGGGGTGTCTCAGAGAGTCCAAAATAAAATTGAACTGCCAAATTTCAACAAAGGTAGAGATTGAGCTAAAGCCTCAGAAACAAGCAAACACCTGTTATCTGGACTCCCTCTCCAATTCTCAAGTTTTGTTTCGTTTTTCTTCTTTAGTGTTTTGGATTCATTCCTTCTCCATACTGGTTTTCTTTTTATGGTTGTATGTAGAAAACATGACTGCTGACAGCTCTTGAGTGCTACTGTTACAACTGTAGTCATTGGTAAGACAGTGGTCTGAGTCTCAAGTTCAAACACTTATTGGGAGAAGACTTACTGGCCTAGCAATTGCCCATAGAACCAAGTGCCCACTCCAGACCAATAGCTATGGCTCCACGTCAGGTAAGTTAAGAATATGGTACTCCCTTGTGAAACATATAAATGGAGTAGGGGAAAAGTAGGGCCTAGGGGAAATACGGATGAGTAGATGATAGATCGATAGGTAGATAGATAAATAGATAGAGAGCGAGATAGATAGCAGATAGATAGGGAGATAGAGAGAGAGATAATCTCCAGCTCATATCGAAACAACACAGCAAAATAAAATAAAAATTAAGCATCTGAGGAAATTCCTGCAAGGGGGGAAAAGTGAGTCTAGAAAAAAACAAGGTATAGCCTAGAGTGAATTTATCAGAAAACAATTGCATTAATGTCCTACATATTCATTAGCTAGAAGTGGGATAAAAATTAGGCTGTCAACTTTCTGGCAGCCTTTGCAAGATGTAATAGAAGAAGACATGTTTCTCGGTCTCCTGATTAGTTACTCTAGAGAAACTCAACTATTCTAGTAGCAAGACAAGAGGGAAAAAAAAAAAAAACAAAACCTTGGCTAGAAGTCAGTGTAGAGTGTATTAGTGTATTAAATGCCATTAACTACTTCTTAAGGGTGAACACAATAATCCAGACTGGTGGGTCAAAGGTAAAAAGCAATGCCATTAAAGTCACTCAAACAGTGAGCCACAATGATGTGGCCCAGATTTTCAGCTCCCTGTTAATCTAGTTTTTATCCAGGCCTAAATTATGAATGGAGTCCCTAAATGGACAAAAACAGTTAATGAGCTTGGCTGCTAACCAAAAGTTTGGAGATTCCAGTCCACCAGAGGTGCCTCAGAAGAAAGTTCTGGTGATCTACTTCCAAAAAAGCAGCCATTGAAAACCCTATGGAGCACAGGGTTCCCATGAGTCAGAATTGACTCAACAGCAACTCAACAGAGTTGCCTTCAAATGGCAGGCAGGTAATAGAAACATGCAGATGCTAAATGTAAGACAATAGACGGTGGATAGTGGAGAGTTCATGCTTTGCCTAAGGACTCATATTTTCAGAGTTTGTTTGTTCGTTTGTTTGTTTTTAATTCTGGGCTATGCAAGCAGAGCTCATCTGCAAGCTACACTCTACAGGCTACATTTATATCAAAGGATATCAGTTGATGATTTCTGGGTGAAGGGATCAGTATTTTATGAAATTTTCCATATATGCTTCTTCTCTCAAAAAAGATTCTAACAAGCAGTGAGCAGCAATGACTTTGGCAAATGATAGTAAACACTTTTTTGCAGAGCACTGTAGAAATGAGAAGATGGGCATGTTTGTTTGAAGATTCTTTTTGATTCTCTTTCTATCAGAAGTAAGTTATTTCTCCAAAATCAAACCTCAGAGTCCATTTGTTTCTTTCTCCCTCTTTTATCTCCTACAGCTTTTAGTGTCCACACTCTCATGTCTCATCTTCCTCTGTGTCTACTGCTTTTACAGGAGGTCAGAACTGATTGGTGTATGTCTAGTCTACTAATTGGTCTCAGTACATCTGGGCTCTCTCCTCATTAACCCATTCCTCATATGGGACCAGGCTAGTTATTTCTTAAACAGCACTTCTGCCAGGTTTCTTCAGATTACAAATTTCTGACAAATAATGAGCAACAGTGAGATTGAGAAACAAATAAGTAGGAAAACATTCCCCTAAAAATTTGAAGAATGATTTCTTAAACTTTCCCCCTGCTAATGGAAAAATTCCAAATTCCTTGGTTTAATAAGACAAAACCAAAACCCATTGCCTTTGAGTCATTCCTACTCATAATGACCCTATAGGACAGAGTAGAACTGCCCCATAAAGTTTCCAGGGAGTGGTTGATGGATTAGAACTGCTGACCTTTTGGTTAGCAGCCAAGCTTTTAACCACTGTGCCAAAGCTCTTCACAGTTGGATCTCTATCAAGCCACCATTATTTCCAGCTAAATCTTGTGCATTTCTGGCCTTGCTCTCTCATCCTTAGGGCTGCTCAACTTGCTTTTCTTGTTTTACTCCCCCTTCAATATATCCAAATCCTGACTAATCCCCAATGACCATATCAAATATCTTTTCTCTCATCTGTCTTTCATCAACAGCTCTGAACTACATTGTCCCCACCAGAGTTTTCTTATCATCTTCTGTACTGTGTCTATCAGCACTTTTTTTATGAACAATTGTGCTTTATTATTTGTTCATGCATGCCATATCTTTCCAATTAGCTTGAAATGTGTTTATAGGCCAAAACTCCATTCCCATTTCTTTGAGTCTTCAGTGTCACAAGGACAATGCTGAGCTCAACATGTGTCTGCAAAGTCTCCTTTCATGAACTGTGCTCTCACAGTGAAGAAATGGCTACATGGCACCATATCTGTGGGTACATAGTTCTCTGGCTATGGAAGGTTCTAAGTCCCAATGGAATGACTCTTGTAAGCAAGCATTCCAACTTCTTCTCCACTCCACCTGAATGCCACATTCTGGTGTATGTATCTGTTACCCGAGTAACCTGGTAAGAAAATATGCCCACCATTTAGGCTATACCTCCTCAAAGTTCCTTTAAATCTCCAAAAGGTCTCCCATTGCAGAGGTTCCTCTCACACAGTGAACTCAGGACAGTTCCTATAGTGCCTCAAATGAGCTAAATCTGTCTTTGGATCACATAGTCTTAGATGTGATGCCTTGATCTGGTTACTTCAGCAATGAGTGACTCTGTTAAAGTTCAACAAATAATTTTCCTGAGCGTAGAAAAAATAACTTTCATTTTCCAGAACAACAATAAAAATGCTGCATTATCAGATTGAAAAAGGATTTCTGAGAGAAATTATGAATGAAACATTTTTGACTAAAGGATTATTATATTTTTACCTCCTAATTTTGACATTTCACTTTCTCTATTTCTCTTGATAGATAGATATAGATAGATGCATATCTTATTTCCTTTATTTCTCCCTTCCTTTCTTCCCTCCTACAAACTAGTATTCAATTGAACTGAATTATTCTTTAAAATTTAAAATGGTTTATACATATAGATTAATATTATTTTCTTAAAAATCCACTGAGAAGACAATACACTTATTGTAAAGACAGACTTTATTTAAAAAGCTTCTGGAACTGCTTTTTTTTAAATTGCCCTCAGTACTTCAGTGACATAATTTTAAATTCTTCAATAATGACAAAGCTTTCTCAGTTAAAAATGGGTGTGATAGAGGAAATACAGGTCAGGTAGAAATCCAATCTACGTAAGATACTCTGAGAAGACTTAGGCACAGTGGTTAAGAGCTTGGCTACTAACCAAAAGGTTAGCAGTCCTAATCCACCAGCCGCTCCTGGGAAACCCTACAGGGGCAGTTCTACTCCATCCTATAGGGTCACTGTGAGTCAGAATTGACTCGACAGCAACGGGTTTTGTTTTTTTGGTTTTTTTACCAACTGTTAGAATAAGTTGATGGTCTTTCCAGGGAAGATTTAGAAGATACTTGCAACATAATATTTTTCAAGTCATATTTACTTAAATTATCATATCTAGTTTGTTTTTTTTTTTAATGGAGGATAGAGTCTTTTTTTCTTAATGTCTTTATATACTTAACTAGCTTTAGTATAGTACTTTAAACATACGAAGCATTCAAGTATCACCTGGAGAAAGAGAAAAAAGTAGGAACAAGATGGCGAGGTTGTCTGTTTTTGATCCTTCTTTCATAAAAATATATTTTAGAATTAGACAGGAATGAGTACAGGAAAAAAAAATTGCCCCTAAAATTCTCCAGAAGAGTCATCTCTTCAGCAGGAACTGTAGAGATGAGCTCCCTGGGTTGGGCGAACTCAAGGGGAAAGTGAGTGACAAAGAACAAAGCCCTAAAGGAGTAGACAGAAGTCTCAGATGGAGGTCAAAAGATAAGCAGGAATACAGGGGAGGAAATGTAATGATGCAAATGAAACAGCACTCGATCTCTGGGGCTTTCTAGCCACATGCCAGCAAGGGAGCCAGTCTGGGCAGCATCACAGAATGAAAAACTTCTGGTGAACAACACAAACTTATGCCATAGGATAGGATGCCTTCTGATGATGCCCAGAGTTCAAATTCCAGCTTATTCTTGTTAACTGGATTCTTTGCGTTACAGATTTACCTTCAGCACATTACAAATGAACTTTTAATTTCTTGACTAAACAATGTGACATTTGAAAGAAGTAGCAAAAACTTCGAGCACAGACTGAAAACAGGAAAATAAAGATATCTCACACTGAGGTCTCTTGAGTCTAACCACAGGCCCAGGTTTCTGAGCACGTGTATTGCTGTTACCTGTTACAAAGAGGAACTCATAAATCACAAAATGCAAGGAAAATGCTGTCCCCATCAGCACTGACTCAGCATAGCAGTACTTTGTTTCCTGTTCAGTGGTCTGTCCATCTTATCTGTTCAGGGTTTTCTATTAATAGCTTCTTCCTGTACAGATCAGTTTCAAAATTTCAGTGATTTATAATGAGGTTGGTACTCAGCACTGAGGTTAATGTGATGGTGGCTAAAGGGATTGTGGGGCTTAAATTAAGCATATTCTTTCTCTCAGGCTAGATGCCATCACTCTTCATCCCTATCCATGGCTTTGAGTCATTGTCTCTGCTCCCTACCCTCCACCTGTCCCACCAGTCTCTGTCCCTGTCTCCGAAAGGTCCTTCTCACCTCTACGAAGTCAGCATACTACTGTCAACATCTATCTCAAATTTCTCTTCTCCAAGAAATTGCCTTTGATTAATCCTATGTTCCCTTTATCATATTTTCAATAGATGCATGTTTCTTTTCTCCAATTAAATTGTAAACTTAACAAAATTTTAATCTTCTCTTCCATTTTTATTACCTCAGAGCAGCTAGTAGATGTTGCCTACTAAATAAGTCTAAGAACAGAGTAGTATCAAAAAATTTTGTAGTTGAAAAAAGAGAAATACCAAACCCATTGCCGTCGAGTCGATTCTGACTCATAGCAACGCTACAGGACAGAGTAGAACTGTCCCATAGGGTTTTCAAGGGGAGGCTGGTGGATTTGAACTGCCAGCCTTTTGGTTAGCAGCCAAACTCTTAACTGCTGTGCCACCAGGGAAAGAGAAATATCCATCACTTAATCTAATCCTTGTAATTTATCAACAAGAAAATTCAGACTAGGAAATGCTGTCACATATCCATGGTCATTCAGAAAGTTAAGAGCAAGAGAGTCGGGCCTAGAACCTGATTTTCCATATTCCCAGAAGAATGGCTATTTCTTAATATAGGCCTTTCATCTAAATTTGTGTGTCCATTTTGTAAAATGAATGTCGATGGCCACCTACCACATTTACCTTCCAAATTGTTTCAGAGAAAGGATATATGACTAAGTCACCTCCATTAGGTATGTGTTGAGATGTTTGTCTTCCTGGAGGGAGAGATAATATAAAGAATTGTTACACTCATTTTTATTCAAGTTCAACATGTGTGAATTTATTTTCTTTCTTTTTAGAGTCTTCGGGCTAAAGATCATTCACTTATTCGACTCTGCAAAATGTCACTGAAGCAGGACTTTCCACACATAGCAGTGACTTCACGGAAGCAACTGACAGTTGACAGACTTGGCTGGCACAAAACAGAGAGCAGGCTGGGTGTGAGGGAAGGAGCTTGTGAAACCGACGGGGTATGAAGAGCTACCTGGAGTGACAGACCTGAGCTAGCAAGGGGAAAATACCTCCCTATGCTTATTGAGACACCATTATATGTGGTGTCATATCCAAGTGGAAGAAGCAGATTTATCACGAGAGCTTAAGAAGTGTCTGTGCACCATGCCATCACTTTTGTTTACTAACTTATTTGACATCTGAAATGTTTGTTGGGGTCCAAAAAAACACCATCTTCTCCTATGGGATGGTCTGCCTTTATGTTGCTTCAAACAGCCTGACATAGATAAATGTGTCAGCACTAGACAAAAGCAAAATGATTTGAATTAGTATAAGTCAAAACATTTATAAAGACTTAAGCTCCCTCAAACATTGTGGGTGGGAATGTAAAATGGTATAGCTACTGTGGAGAACAGTTTGCCAGTTCCTAAAAGTTAAACATAGAATTACCATATGACCCAGAAATCCCAATCCTACATATATACCCAGAAGAACTGAAAGCAGAAATGCAAACAGAAACCTGAACGCCAATATTCATTGTACAGTTTTCACAATAGCCCAAAGGTGGAAACAACTGAAATGTCTATCAACAGATGAATGGATTAAAAAATTGTGTATATGAACTTCTGGGCAACATGGCGCTATAGTCAGAAGCACCACGCCATCCCTCCACAGCAAAGATAAGAAAAACTAAGTCAAACAGAGTCACACGTCAATCCTGAAACGGTAACCATCAAAAGAAGAGAAAAACAACTCAGCCAAGCACTGAATGGAATAAGAAACTGACTGAGATCAGAGAGCGAGGAGAGATACATGCAGAGGTCCCTTATCAGCTACTGCAGCATAGATCCACCATCTTGGACTCCTATCAGAGATCAGGGAACAGGAGGTATGAGAAAGCAGCTTCATGGCGCTTCCAGCAGGAGATAGAACAACCGGTAACCCACGATATAGGCTTTCTCACCCCCCAAACTTCTTCACCCTAATTTAACCTCCTCTGCTTCCTGCAGCCACAGTCTATTGGCCAGGAAGCAGGAGCTTCCCCCCAGTGCCACTTTGATTCCACTCACTTGCACTGGCCAGCTCCCTGAGTGCCTTTTGTTGGCTGCTGGTGTTGCTTTTTTTCTGCTTCTTTAGTTTTCTTCCGAACCTCTCACCACCTCCCCCTCCTATCTCTCAAATACCTGGCTCCATGCACCATCTTTGCTTCTTCCTGAAAGGCTGCAAAACACTGCTTGACTATGAAAGTGCTTCCCAGACCATGCTGCCACACTGGTGGGACCCCCGGGGCTTTTTTATTTGTTTGTTTGCACTGATTTGTTCTGTTTTGATTTGTTTGTTTGTTTTCTTTCTCTTCTCTAGGCTTGGGAACCCCTTCTAGCCAAGGCAGTACCACATGGCTCGGAAGCTAGTCCCTTACTCAGCGCAGACACACAGGGACATACATGGGGACATTTCTTTTTTCTGTTTTTTTTTTTTAACTTCTTTGTTTAGTTTTCTTCTCTCTCTTATTCCCTTTTTGTCTTTTGTCACTTCCAGTTTCTCAATTTATTCATTTTTTCTTTTATCTTTTTTATTTTTTTTTTTTCATTTTTGTTTTTCCCCGTTTCTCAGTCTCTCATCTCTCCACTCCAGTAGCAAGCTGCCTTAGCACTCTTTTTTGTTTGTGCGTATGTCTTTGGCTCCTGTTCCTCTTTCCTCTCTCTTGTCTTTCCCATACCCATCTTAGCTCCACACATCACAATCTACCCACTCCTTCTTGCCTAACTGTACCATATGCTGAAGATCACACTCCCAAGCAACACAGGCATGGCCTACTGGAACCTGCCCTGCACTGATTCCTAGTCCACACTGTCAGCCCTGGTACATGCCACAAAAAAAACTATCCCAGCAACTCCCTTTCACCTGGACCTGCCCTGCTGTACCATACCTGAGGGACTGACTCTGCCCATTGGAGAAGGAGATGAAAAGTATCGTGCCCACAGATGAGCAAACAACAAAGAATGCACAGCCTGCTTCCTCAGACATAATCAAATAAAAAAAAAAAGCAGGATGAAACAAACAAGTCTACAATCAATAAATGAGGAAAATAACCACTGAATGCCCTGAAGACAGCAGACAATATCAAAACATTTATAAAAACAAGACAGGATGATTCCAGTAGGCATCCAAAATAAAACACCAGATGACCTTCCAGTAGAAGAAAAGGCACTGGACTGAACTGATAGGGAATTAAAATCTCTAATATTCAGAATTATCCAAGAGTTGAAGCAAAAAACAGACAACACTGAGGAAAAAATAGACAAATTCATGGAAAAGGCAAACAAACTCATGGAAAATACACACAAAAAAATGGAAGAATTCAAGAAAATAATACAGGAACAAAATGCTAAAATAAATTCACAACTATAAGTCATACAAAAACAACAATTAGAAATCCAAAAGATAAACAACAAGATTTCAGAAATGGACAGTGCCATAGAAGGGCTGAGGAGCAGGTTTGAAACGATGGAAGATAGGATCAGTGAAATTGAAGACAAACACTTGGATACAACTCTGTTTGAGGAAAAATCAAAAAAAATAACGAAGAAAAATGAAGAAACCCTGAGAATTATGTGGGATAAAATCAAAAGCAAAAATCTTTGAGTTACCGGAGTTCCAGAACAGAGGGAGAAAACAGAAAAAGCAGAGAAGATCACTGAAGAATTGCTGACAGAAAACTTCCCAAATATCATGAAAGATGAAAAGCTGACCATCCAAGGAGCTCACAAACCCCATATAGGATAGACCCCAAAAGAAAATCACCAAGGCATATCATAATCACACTCGATAAAACCAAACACAAACAAAGAATCCTGAGAATAGCTCGAGAAAAACAAAAAGTCACATACAGAGGAGAAACAATAAGACTAAGCTTGGATTATTCGGCAGAAACCATGCAGGCAAGAAGGCAATGGGATGACATATATAAAACCTTGAAAGAAAAAAAATTGCCAGCCAAGAGTAATATGTCCTGCAACTCTTGTTCACATATGATTGTGAAATTAGGTCATTTCCAGATAAACAGAAACTAACAGACGATGTAAAAACCAAACCAAACTTACAAAACTTATTAAAGGGAATCCTTCAATCTGAGAACAAACAATATCAGACCACAGGCTGAATATAGGACATAGGATTGTACTAGCCAGATACCAACCTAGGAAATGAATTCTTAAGGACTATGCAAAACCAAAAGAATTACAAAAGGGAACCAGAGAGCTTAATCTGTGAATGACAACAGCATCAGAACAATAAAAAAGGGAATAAACGGTGAAGTTATAGAACCTTCTAATGGAGAGGAAGTCAAGTGATACCAAGTAATAATAGACTGGTACAAATCTAGGAAGACAAAGGTAAATTTCAAGGTAATCACAAAGGAAGTTAACAAACCTACTCATCAAAATAAAGAAGGAAAACAAAAAGTCTCAGTAAAAACAAAACCTGTAAAAACAAAACAAATGAAAAAAATCCACAAACAAAAGGAACTCAGCATAGGAAAGTACAAGGAACAAAGAAAACGTCAGCACCACAAAAAAAAAGCACTACAAAATGCAATCCCACTCCTAGGAATATATCCTATAGAAATAAGGGCCGTCACACTAATAGACATATGCACACCCATATTCATTGAAGCACTGTTCACAATAACAAAAAGATGGAAACAACCTAGATGCCCATCAGCAGATGAATGGATAAACTATGGTACATACACACAATGGAGTATTATACAACAATAAAGAACAATGATGAATCTGTGAAGCATCTCATAACATGGATGAAACTGGAGGACATTATGCTGAGCGAAATAAGTCAATCACAAAAGGACAAATATTGTATGAGACCGCTACTGTATAACTCATGTAAAAATTTACACACAAAAAGAAACAATCTTTGTTGGTTACAAGGGATGGGAGGGATGGGGGGGAACTAAATAGATAAGAGGTAACTTTGGTGAAGGGTAAGACTGTACACATTACTGGGGAAGCCAGCACAACTTGTACAAGGAAAGGTCATGGAAGCTACACAGACACTTCCAAACTCCCTCAGGGACTGAATTGCTGGGCGGAGGGCTGTGGGGAACGTGGTCTCAGGGAATATCTAGTTCAGTTGGCATAACACAGTTTATAAAGACAATGTTCTACATTCTACCTTGGTAAGTAGCGTCTGGGGTCTTAAAAGCCTGTGAGCAGCCATCTAAGATACCCCACAGGTCTCACTCCTTCCGGAGCAAGGGAGAACGAAGAGAACAAGATACAAGTAAAATATTAGTCCAAAGGACTAATGGACCACAGCTACCAAGGCCTCCACCAGACTGAGTCCAGTACAGCTATATGGTGCCTGGCTACCACCACTGACTGCTCTGTCCGGGATCACAATAGTGGATCCCGGACAGAGCAGAAAAGGATGTAGAACAGAATTCTAACTCACAAAAAGAAGACCACATTTACTGGCCTGACAGACTGGAGAAACCACGAGAGTATGGCCCCTGGACAACCTTTTAGCTCAGTGATGAAGCCCCTCCCGAAGTTCACCATTCAGCCAGGGATTGGACAGCCTCATAAAACAAAACAGGACTAATGAGGCACAGCAGTCCAGGGACAAGGACTAGAAAGCAGAAGGGTACGGGAAAGCTGGTGATAGGGAACCCAAGGTTGAGAAGGGACAGTATTGACATGTCATGGGGTTGTTAACCATTGTCATAAGGCAATACGTGTACCAACTGTTTAATGAAAAACAATTTGTTCTGCAAACCTTC
This sequence comes from Dugong dugon, assembly GCA_030035585.1. Taxonomy (NCBI): domain Eukaryota; kingdom Metazoa; phylum Chordata; class Mammalia; order Sirenia; family Dugongidae; genus Dugong; species Dugong dugon. The sequence goes on from CM057465.1 coordinate 95,694,422, forward strand.
ATCTAAGGTATGAAAAAAAAAAAAGAATTATCTATATGAGTTCAAATTGACAACAGCAACTCAGAATGTTTGATGGGAAGCCTAGGGAACAGTGAGTTGAAGATAATGGTAGTGGAATAATTTGGAAAAGGATAGTGAGAATAGCAGCATAGCTGGAAGAATGGAATCGATGTCACTGAATAGTACATGTAGAAACTTTCAAAATGGTGTAACTTTGCTATGTATATTTTCACCAAAAAAAAGGTCCTCAAGGTCGAGAAGGGAGAGTGTTGACACGTCGTGGGGTTCTTAACCAATGTCATAAAACAATCTGTGTACTGACTGTTTAATTAGAAACTGTTTGTTCTGTAAACCTTCATCTAAAGTACAATAAAAAAAATTTTTTTTAATTAAAAAAAGAGTTTTGCTTACACTCAACTGTGCCTCAGGTTTTTATATGCATAGTTCTCCTTAGATGCAAAAAAAAAAAATAGTGTATATACGTACAATTGAATATTATTCAGCCATAAAGACAAATGAAGTCCTGATGCATGCCACAACGTGGATGAACCTAGAAAAACATTATTCTGAATGAAATAAGTCAGTCACAAAAGGAGAAACCTTCTGATCTTAAAAACCTGTTGCCATCAAGTTGATTCCAACTCATAGCGACACTATAGGATAGAGTAGAACTGCCCCATCGGGTTTCCAAGGAGCAGCTGGTGGATTAGAACTGCTGACCTTTTAGTTAGCAGCCATAGCTAAGCAAATATACAGAAACCAAAGATTATTAGTGATTATCAGGGGTTGGAAAGAGAGGGAAAAGTGGAGTTTTGTTTAGGGGGCATTGAGATTATGTTAATGGTGGTAAAATAGGTTGGAAAAGGACAGTGATAAAGGTTGCACAACATGAAGAATGTAGTCAATGTCACTGAATTATACATGTGGAAATGGCTGAGTTCATAAAGGTATTATGTAGATTTTCACCAAAATTAAAATTTTAAAAAAAATTGAGCTCTTTAAAAATCCAAATCACTGCAAATATTTATTCTATGGCTGATTGACTGCTAGGAATGGGACTTCTGCACTGGACAAGAGAAAAGAATACATGATTTGTGGAGACATTTTTTATGCTGATACTCTGTGATTCTGACTCTTCTCAGGGCTCTCTAGAATTCTTTTTTTTAGGATATGAAAAACTTTTGTAAGATCCAACATAAACCCACCATTTATAATGGCAAATTAAATTAAAAACAAAGTTCCAATGTTGATGCCAAAAAATTATAGATAATAAAATGGAGACTCAGATGCCTTTATATAGCTCACTTTGCATGTTCCACTCTTCTTATTTCATTAATTTATACTGAAATTCCTTTTAATTGTCTCTAAATTCACTTATTCATTATATCTTAAATCCATCTAAGATTTATGTTTCTCTTGATATTAAAAAAAATACATTATTGCATTGTCATGTGCACTCCTTATTTTCTTAGAGAAAAAAAAAGTCCAAGAAAACAGTAATGATATAGAAACTTGTGTTCACTTAAAATCTTCCCATGAACACCTTAATTAGGAGTCTTGCTGTTATAGTATCTAGCATAACATGTTTCTAATTTTATAGACAATGATAAAAATCATTTATAGCAGCATAAAAATCAGCTTCTGAGTTGTCTTAAATAAACCTGACAGATTGGAAAGCTCCTCTGAAAACAGTAATAGGAACTTTGAAAGACAATTATTGGAAATATTTTATTAGTGTGTCTTACTGGCAGCCCATGTTGCAGGCATAAAGGCATAATTATGGTTCTTCGTATGTGTAGAGTTACTAATATTATGATGTATTAATCTGTGTCATTTTTAAACTTATTATTTTATTCCATGCCCCAATCATCCCTGACAAGTAGTTATCTTTGAGAATTACTGAACCTGTTGCTTTTTAGCAGAAATATTTCTTCTTCTTTTTGGCTTATCTCTTCATGCAATCTAGAATTCACCGCTGTAAAATACACACATTTGTGTCACTTTGAAGTCAATCAAGATCTTGAAATTGAAAACCCAGATGTTGTGAACAAGGAAAACAAAGTTGTTATATTTGTTTTAATTTCTCAGAAAAAAAGATTGGGTACAAATTAGGACATTGCCTATTTTTGGAAGAGCAGAAAGTTTAACTGCTAATCTAAAAATTTTGTTAAATAGTATAGTAGGCGTCCAGCAGAAGGGAGACGGGGGAAGGTGAGTGGAGGAGAAAGAGAGAGATTTCTGGTTGAAGATGAAGCTTGGAGTGACAGTATTTAATTGTAGTTTATTATTTATCACTATAAAAATGTGTTTTATGTAGTTTTATGCAGGTCAATTCCAACTCACGGTGACGTCACATGTGCAGAGTAGAACTGCTCATAAGATTTCAAGGCTGTGACCTTTCAGAAGTAGATCACTACTGGATGGATTCAAACCTGCTAACCTTTTGACTTAACAGTTTGTACCACCCTGGTGGTGCAGTGGTTAAGTGTTTGGCTGCTAACCAAAAGATCAGCAGTTTGAATCCACCAGCTATTCCTTGGAAACCTTATGGGGTAGTTCTGTTCTGTCCTATAGGGTCGCTACAAATCCAAAATTGTTTCTTCCTCCATCTCCCTAGTTCCCATAACACTGGCTCCTGATTCTCCACTCTCTGCTCTTAAGCACTGGTTATTTCTGGAACATGATCTGCCCTTCACTTTTACCTAGGAGAGTGTGAGGACCAAGAACAGATTCAGGGTAAGATTCAAATGGTGATTCCCTCCATGGCATGTGGCAGCAACCGACACAGGCTCATTCAGTAGTTTGTTGGATTTAACACTCCACCCTCTTTAAAAGAACTTGTCATTTCCTCAGCCTTTGCTTTTTAAAAATTTGACAGTTCTCTGTGGCTTTTTAACACCACATATTCCACATATTCTATATACACACAATTTGCTCCTCTTTTCCTCTCATGTTACACTGTAGAAATGAAATAGTGATATTTTACATGGATTTTTAATCAGTAGAAGTATAAAGATACCTGATTTGTCAGAAAGGATCTATTTTCAAGGTCATACTTACATTAACCAAACTCATAAGGATTAAAGTAAACTATCTGGCCTTCTGGAGCCCTGGTGACACAGTGTTAAGAGCTCGGCTGCAAACCAAATGGTCAGCAGTTCAAATCCACCAGCTGCTCCTTGGAAACACTGTGGGGAAGTTCTTACTCTGTCCTACAGGGTTGCTATGAGTCAGAACTGATTCGATGGTGAGAAATTTGGGTTTTTGTTTATATATATAGATATATAGAGAGAGAGGAGAGAGAATATATATTCTCTCTCATTCCCTCTTTCTCTTTCTCTCTCTCTATATATATAGCATAAATATACATGGCAATGATAGATCATTCTTAAAAGAGCATAGTTGCCCTCTAAAGAAAGAGGACAATCTCTGTGGAAGAGAAATAGAAAGGCATATGCCATGGCTCATGCTCAAGGTAAACTGCAACCATACTTGGGCAATCAGTACTGGGGTTTCAATTCTTTCCAGAATATCCATGTCTGGCAAAGAGCTGGAATTGAGTTTCTTGAGGATAGCTGTAGTTTGAGACTTTGATCTTTGCCTCTGATGGAAGCTGAAATATCTTTGCTCAACTTACTGAGGTTGCAGTCAGAGAATATACGACTTTGGAGGAAGGAGGAAGAAGGAAGTAGAGGACCCTATAAGTGGACATTGAATTTGGAAATGCATCTGTGGAGGTTGAACATATTGAACTGATAACAGAATGGATTCAGGGTCATATATAAACCCACTAGTTTTAGAAAAGGGAGTCTTGGTGGTGCATCGGTTAAGCACTCAGATGCTAACTGAAAGGTTGGCTGTTTGAACCCATACATCAGCTCCAAGGAAGAAAGACTTGAAGATCTGATCCCATAAAGATTGCAGCTTAGAACACCCATTATAGATTAAATTGTGTCCCCTCCAAAATACATGTTGTAAATCCTAACCTTCATGCCTATAGTTATAATCCCATTTCAGAATGGGTTGTCTTTGTTATGTTAACGAGGCAGGATTAGTGAAGGGTGTGTCTTGAGTCAATCTCTTACAAGATATAAAAGGAGCAGATTAAACAAGCAGAGATGGAGGAAGACAGATGCCAAGCCACACACAGATCTCCAAAGAACCAGGAAACAGAAGCTGAAGAGACAAGGACCCTCCCCCAGAGTCGACAGAGAGAGAAAGCCTTCCATTAGAATTCGGCACTTCTAGGCTACAAAACTGTAAGAAAATAAATTTCTGTTAGTTAAAGCCACCCACTTATATGGTATTTCTGTTATAGCAGCACTAGATCACTAAGACAACACCCTATGGAACAGCACTACACTGTCATATGGGGTTGTTATGAGTCAAAATCGACTTGACAGTACCTAACAACAGCAACAACAATATCTTAACCAGGTCCCTAAAAAAAAAAGCCAAAACCATTGCTATCGAGTCGATTTCTACTTGTAGCAACCCTATAGGACAGAGTAGAATTGCCCCATAGGGTTTCCAAGGAATGGCTGGTGTCTTCGAACTGCTGACCTTTTGGTTAGCAGCCAAACACTTAACCACTGCACCACCAGGGTGGTGCCAACTGTTAAGTCAAAAGATTAGCAGCTTTGAACTCACCCAGAGGTACCTCAAAAGACTAGCCTAGTGATCTACTTCTGAAAGGTCACAGGTTTGAAATCCAATGAGCATTTCTACTCTGTACATGTAGGTCACCATGAGTTAGAACTGACCTGACTACAACTAACAACAACACATTGAGAAAACAGCACAACTGCCTGATAAGGAAGCTTGCTAGTATGGGAGACTATAGTCACACAAATTGTACTAAACTTAAATGGCAATGCAGAGGAAGAATTCCAAAACCATAAACATTGATCAACAGATCAAACAAATAGAAGCATTAAAACTCGACAAAACAGAGACAATTGAGAAATGGGAAAAAAATTAAAGAAGTATGTATAAGATATTCAGGTGAGAAAGGACATACATAAATCAACAGAAAGATGAAGCAACATCATAAAATAATCAAGTGGAATTTTTGGAAATTAAAGATATAATAACTTGGCAGGGAAAAAAAAGTTTTAATAGATGTGAAAAATAGTGGGCTGGTATAATTGAGGATATAACTCAGAACACAAGTCAGAGAGGCGAGTAGAAAATACACAAAATGAAGGATTTTAAGACAGAGCAAGAAACTTAAATACATCTAACTGAAGATAATTGGAAAAATGAGGAAAGACAATACCTGAGTTGGTAATAATTCTTTTCATGACTGAAGAAATGCATAAGCATTTCAAATTTTAAAAAAATCCTATCAGGACAGCCCAAGAAGGTGGCTTAGTCACACACACTTTGCCATTCCCCTGCAGCAAAGAGTTGAGAAACAAAGTGAAACAGATGCAGATGACAATCTGGGCACCCAGAACAGCAAACAGAAGAATGAAGAATTAGATTGAACACCGAAGGGAGGGAGAAACTGAATGAAAACAGGGAAAGAAGAGACTTACAGACTGTAGGGTCCTACCAGCTGACCTGGCACATCGTGGCCTCCTTGAGGAAAAGTGAGCAACCTTCCCAGGTGAGGAGTGCAGGAAGTCAACTTTGAGGAAGCCCCAATAGGAGACAGAGATACTGCATGGACAAATCCAGAAAGAAGCAAGGTGAGAAGAACATGAACTGGATCTTGGGAAGGAGAGTGTCAGTAGGCAGACGAGTGTTCTAGGGATCCAGGTGACCACAGTGCAGGGAGGGAGTCAAAAAATAGGGATAGAACTACTCACCAGCAGTGGTCCCTGATTATTTGGGCAGGTGGCGCTGGTGGAGTGGAGAATATTTGGAGTAGTGGCTAGAGATCACCCACACAACCAAACTCCAGACAGTCCCCCGCTCCTTGCATTGGGTAGGGCCAAGTCTCAATGGTCAGCTGCACTTTGCGGGGAGTGCCCCGTCACCCACACCAGAGACTGGGGGAATGTGATCCTTCCTTCTCCAGCCTTCCCTCCCAGTGACCAGTGGTGGACTTCCCTTCCCCTCACATGGTGATCTGTGATGACATCGGAGGCTTGTTACCACACCCATCCATCCCCATGCACCCTCTCCTGCCCTCAGTTCACAGCATGTGCTCACATGCTGTTGGACCTGCAATCAGAGGCTTGTGCTAGCTTGCTCCAATCACTACTCCACCATGCTGCCCACTTGACAACCAATAGTTTTTCCCATGCCACCTGCATAGTGGCTGGTGATCTGTGTACCTTCACCTTGATCACCCACCACACCCAACAGAGCTGCCAGCACCCTGCACCCATGCCCAGGTGACTGGCCGGACAAACACATCACCTCACTATCGACACCAGTCACTTCATGACAGGAGCCAGCTACACCCCTGCCAAATGATGAGCAAGAGATCCTAGTGCCCTCATATAGCATCCATCCAGATGTAATAGCACACATCCCACATCCAAACAGTTCCTGCAGGCTCTCTGCACTTGCTCTGAAACCCCTTGATAACTCACTACCTACTGAGACTTCAATTTGTGCATGCACAGTGGGCTTACTCTGTCCGTTTAGATAGTACTCCCTCACAGCAGATACAAAGACATCCTGCCCTCACTTCCAGAGAATACACTTACCATTAGCACCAAACTTAATGCCCTGAAGACAATAAAAATAACAAATCATATGAAGAAAGAGGATAAGGTGGCTAAAACAGGTGAGCAAAATAAAAGGGCAGAAAATCTTCCTGAGGAAGAAATGGTAATGGAACTACCTGATAAGAAATTCAAAAGACTTAAATATAGGATCATCAGATATCAAGGAAAACACAGACAAAACCTAGAAAAATTCAGGAAAACAATACAAGAACAAAATGACAAAATAAATGGACAATTAGAAGCCATACAAAAACAACAACTAGAAATCCAAAAGATTAACAATAAAATATCAGAAACAGATAACTCAATAAAAGGACATAGAAGTAGAATTGAATCAATGGAAGAAAGAATCATGGAACTAGAGGACAAATCCCTTGATACTAATTTGTTTGAGGAACATTCAGAAAAAATAATGAAGAAAACCTAAGAGTTCTGTGGGACACTATCAAGAAGAATAATTTACATGTAATTGGAATTCCAGAACAGGAGGAGAAAAAAAAAAAAAAAGCACAGAGAGAACTGTTGAAGAATTATTGGCAGAAAACTTCCCTAACACCATGAAAAAGGAGAAGGTTTCCATCCAAGAAGCTCCACAAACCTCGTACAGGATAGATTCCAAAAGAAATTCACCAAAACATATCACAATCAAATTTTCCAAAACCAAAGACAGAGAAATAGTTCTGAGAGCAGCTTGTGAAAAACAGAATATCACCTACAAAGGGGCACAATGACTAAGTGCTGATTTCTTGGCAGAAATCACCCAGGCAAGAAAGCAATGGGATGACATATGTAAAACTCTGAAAGAAAAGAATTGCCATCCAAGAATCATATATCAAGCAAAACTGTCTTTCTAATATGATGATGAAATTAAGACATGCCCAGATAAACAAAAATTAAGGGAATTTATAAAAACCAGAACAACCTTACAAGAAATATTAAAGGGAGTCTTTCAGACAGACAACTAACAACATCAGACAACAGCCTGAGATGAAGACACATGACAACATCACTCAGATACCTATCCGGATAAAGAATCCTCAAAAGCAAAATAAAGCTTCAAAACTGAAAACAGGGAACCAGAGATGTCAATCTGTAAACAACAACTTCAAAACAAAAAAGAAGAATAAATGGTGTAGTTATAGAACTTCCATAGTCAAGGTAATATTGAGATGTAACAGACTGTTTCAAACTTAGGACGAAAAAGGCAAATGTCCAAGTAACCACAAAGAAAATTAATAAACCTACTCACTGAAGTAAAAAAGAAGAAAATCAAAAAGAATCAGCAAACATAAAATCAACAGCAAAGAAGGAAACAAAAAGAAAATCCATAAACAAAAATCTCAGCACAGAAAATTAAGTGGAACAAACTGTTAGCACCACAATAAAAAGCATACTAAAATGGCAGCAGTAAATTCATACCTACTGATAATCAGACTGAATATAAATAGATTAAATGCACCCGTCAAAAGACAGAGAGTGGCAGAATGGATTAAAAAAAAAAAAAATGACCCATCAATATGTTGCTTTCAAGAGACACACCTTAGACACAAAGATATAAATACGTTAAAAATCAAAGGATGGAAAAAAAACATATCACACAAATAGTAACAAAAAGACAGCAGGAGTGGAAATAATAATCTGACAAAAATAGACTTTAAACCAAAATACATTATTAGAGACAAGGAAGGGCATTATGTAATGATTACAGAATCAATCCACCAAGAGGACATAACCATAATAAATATTTATGCACCCAATGACAAACTTCAGATTTTTTTTGTTCACGTTAATACTTTTTTCCCACCTAGTAAGCATAAATATTTTCCCACATCATAGATATTACTTGTACACACAATGTTAAAGGTTGTGCAATTTTCCCACATATAAATGTTCCACAATTATTTAACAATATACCAATTATTGGGCATGTGTGTTCTTTGTTTTTTTATAAGCAGTGTCACAGTGAACATGCTTGAACATATTTCTTTGCCTACTTGTTTTATGGTTTTCTTAATATGACATCCTGAAGTGGAAATTCTGTTTTAAAATGCATGAACATTATTTAAGACCTGATACTTGTTGCCATACAGAAATATTCTACCAGTTTTTGCTCTTTTTTTTATAGCTGTATTTGGCATGTGGGGTGGGGAGAAAAGGGAGAGGAACAGAGAGAGAGAAAACCCAGAGGGAAGGAGCGAGGAAGGTCATGGCCTATCTCTCTCCTCTTGATATTTTTGTCTTTTTGTTTCTGGAGGCCTGATGCTATCTATGTGCTACTATAGGGATGGGGCAGGGCTTTTCTCAACTTCCAAAAGGAGAATTCCTCCACCCTAACCAACTTGTTACTCTCCATGATGTAAAAATTATCTTACACACTAAGTTGCTGATTGCCCCAATCTGTACTGCTATGGAAGGAATTCAGATCTCCATGGAAATAATACATAAAATGAAAAGGATAAATAGGTAGATAAATAATTAAATAAGTCTCTTTTTTATTCAAATGAAAATTTACCATTTGTTATAAAAATGAAATTATCTAAGCATCATATCAAATTAATCTGTGTTTATAAACAGATTTTTTTTGGCAAATTACTTTATTTCTCTGAACATCACTCTCAGTTTTCCCATCTGTAAATGCAGATAACAATACTTAATTTACAGAGCTTTTCTGATGACAAATGATTAGGTCTATAAACAACTTACCATAGGGGCTTGACACATTGTAGGCAAGAAACACCTTCTGGCAATTATTAGTAACAATATTGTGTTAATTTATTTTCCTCCATATTTCTGTTGTATTTAATACTTTAACTTAAAAACCATAGCACATACATTCTGAACATTTTAGAGAGCAGGTTACTCTTCTGGTCTCCAGAGTCTTGAGATGACATGATCTGAGGGCTGGAGAGGTAGGTAACTATGGAAGTCATCATGACCATGATCATGGATATAGCCATGACATTGCCTCCTGAGTTGCATGCAGGAGGAGACATCTCTGCTATTTGCAAGTGCTTGCCCTTCTCCTGGAAATCTCAGAAAATCACAAAGAATTGAGTGTAGCAGTGGCAGCCATCTTAGGGGACTACTGAATGGTGCCAGTCTACTGACTGGGGACCCCTGAACTGGAAAAGCAATTATTAAATAGTCTCTCTTGATCTCAGCCATCTAGGAATTCAGCTAGTGACACCTTCCCATACACAAGGATAATAATAACCCTTTTAAGGTCAGTATTAATAATCACCTCTATACATACTAATAGTTTATTTTGTCTTCTCAAGCTGTCCTTTGAAATCTTCTGTTTAGCTCTTTTACTTCATTATTTCTTCCATTCACTTTAGCTACTTGACATTCAAGACCAAGATTCAGAGTCTCTTCTAACATCCATTTTGGTCTTTTCTTTCTTTCTTGTCTTTTTACTGACTTCTTGCTTTCTTCATGTATGATGTCCTTGATGTCATTCCACAACTCATCTGCTCGTCAGTCATTAGTGTTCAGTGCATCAAATCTGTTCTTAAGATGGTCTCAAAATTCAGGTGGGATGTACTCTAGGTCGTACTTTGGCTCTCATGGACTTGTTCTAATTTTCTTCAACTTCAACTTGAACTTGCATATGAGCAACTGATGGTCTGTTCCACAGTCAGCCCATGGCCTTGTTCTGACTGATGTTGAAGTTCTTAATCATCTCTTTCTACAGATGTAGTTGATTTGATTTGTATGTATTCCATTTGGTGAGGTCCATGTGTATAGTCACAGTTTATGTTGTTGAAAAAAGGTATTTGCAATGAAGAAGTCATTGGTCATGCAAAATTCAAATCATGTGACCTCCGGCATCATCTCTATCACCATCATCATATTTTCCAACTACAGATCCTTCTTCTTTGTTTCCAACTTTCTCATTCCAATCAGCAGTAATTATCAATGCATCTTGATTGCATTTTCCATCAATTTCAGACTGCAGAAACTGGTAAAAATCTTCAATTTTGTCATCGTTGGTGTTAGTAGTTGGTGTGTAAATCTGAATAATAGTTGCATTAACTGGTCTTCCTTGTAGGCATATAGATATTATCCTATTACTGACAGTATTGTACTTCATGATTGATCTTGAAGTTGCAATAATAAAGACTTCTATGGGAAAAATACTGAAAGACCCAGGAAGCATCAAAAGAAGATGGGAAGAATACACAGAATCACTGTACTAAAAGGAAATGGTTGATGATCAGTCATTTCAGGAGGTAGCATATGATCAAGAACCAATGGTACTCAAGAAAGAAGTCCAAGCTGTGACCCTAGATTCTTTGTTAGCACAAAACTAAAACCATTCCCAAGGTCAACTCTTCAGACAAAGATTAGACTGGAGTATGGGACATAAACTGATACTCATGAAGAGTATGCTTCTTAGCTGAAGTAGATACTTGAGACTAAATGGGCAGCTCCTGTCCAGAGGTAAGATGAAAAAGTAGAGAGGGTTAGGAGCTGGTTGAATGGTTACGGGAAATCTGGGGTAGAAAGGAGGAGTGTGCTGTCACAGTATAGGGAGAGCAACTAGGGTCACAAAACAAGGTATGTATAAATTTTTGTATGAGAGAATAACTTGAATTGTAAACTTTGGCTTAAAGCACGACAATTAAAAAAATAAACAACTAATAAGAAGTTCAAGCTGCACTGAAGACACTGGCAAAAAACAAGGCTCCAGGAATTGATGGAATATCAGTTGAGATGTTTCAACAAATGGATGCAGGGCTAGAAGTTCTCATTCATCTATGCCAGGAAATTTGGAAGACAGCTACCTGGCCAACTGATTGGAAGAGATCTGTATTTATGCCTATTCCAAAGAAAAGTGATCCAACCAAATACAGAAATTTTCGAACAATATCATTAGTATCACTCACAGGTAAAATTTTGCTGAAGATCTTTTCAAAAGCAGTTGCAGCAGTACATCGACAGGGACTTGCCAGAAATTCAAACTAGATTCAAAAGAGGACATGCGAAGAGGGATATCATTCAGATGGATCATGGCTAAAAGCAGAGCATACCAGAAAGATGTTTACCTGTGTTTTATTGAATATGCAAATGCATTTGACTGTGTGGATTAAAAAAAATTATGGATAACACTTGGATGAATGGGAATCCCAGAACACTTAATTGTGCTCATGAAGAATCTGTACAGAGACTAAGAGGCAGTTGTTGGTACAGAACAAGGGGATTCAGCATGGTTTAAGTCAGGAAAGTTGTATGTCAGTGTTATATCCTTTCACCATACTTATTCAATCTGTATGCTAAGCAAATAATCCAAGAAGCTGGACTATGTGAAGAAGAACAGGGTAACAGGATTGGAGGAAGACTTATTAACCACCTTCGGTATACAGATGACAGAACCTTGCTTGCTGAATGTGAAGAGGACTTGAAGTACTTACTAATGAAGATCAAAGACCACAGCCTTCAGTATGGATTACACTTCAACGTAAAGAAAACAAAACTCCTCACACTGGAACCAATAAGCAACATCATGATAAATGGAGAAAAGACTAAAGTTGTCAAGGATTTCATTTTACTTGGATCCACCCACAGTCAACATCCATGGAAGCAGCAGTCAAGAAATCAAATCGCGTATTGCATTAGGCAAATCTGCTGCAAAAGACTTCTTTAAAGTGAAGATGTCACTTTAAGGACTAAGGTGTGCCAGACCCAAGCCCTGGTGTTTTCAACTACCTCATATGCATGTGAAAGCTGGACAGTGAATAAGGAAGACTGAAGAAGAATTGACACCTTTGACTTGTGATATTGGTGAAGAATGTTGACTATATCATGGACTGCCAAAAGAGTGAACAAATCTGACTTGGAAGAAGTACAGCTAGAATGCTCCTTAGAAGCAAAGATGGTGAGACTTTGCATCACATTCTTTAGACATGTCATCAGGAGGGACCAGTCCTTGGAGAAGGGCATTGTGCTTGCTAAAGTAGAGAGTCAGTGAAAGAGAGGAAGACTCTCAATGAGATGGATTGACACAGTGGCTGCAGCAATGGGCTCAAGCATAACAATTGTGAGGATGGTGCAGGACTGGACAGTGTTTCATTCTGTTGTACATACGGTAGCTATGAGTCAGAACTGACTCGACGGCACTTCACAATAACAACAATAATACATACTAAAGAATTCTTTGAAGTCAATATGGTACCTTACTGGACTATGTGGGATACTCTTCAGGAGACACATAGAGGTCCAACCATCAACTGTCTGGGGAGATGGACTCCTAAAGGGTAAAACTACAACCTAGAACCAGCATTTTCATAAAATTCAATTCATTCATAAATAATAATCAATATAGACAACATATCTTCACATCTCTTTACCAGAGGAATGTTTCATAGTACAACACATGATGATATTCAGGGAGTAGCTGAGGCCCAGTGACAAGAAACAAATTTAAGAATAGTCCTTTCAGGTAGAAAACTAAATAAACCCATAACAAAAGAAGACATTCAAAAGGCAATTAAAAAACTCCCAACAGACTTCTGGGAAACGTGGCGCTATAGTCAGAAGCACCATGCAAAGATCAGGAAAACTAAGTCAAACAGAGTCATATGTCAATCCTGAAACCCTAAGCATCAAATGAAGAGATAAAGAACTCAGCCAAGCACCGGATGGAATAAGAAACTGACTAAGAGAGCGAGGAGAGATACATGCAGAGGTCCCCTAACAGCTAATGCAGCATGGATCCGCCATCTTGGACTCCTATCAGATATCAGCAAACAGAGGGAACGAGAAAGCAGCTTCATGGGGCTTCCAGCAGGAGACAGAAAAACCAGTAACCAGAGATATACGCTTTCCCACCCCACTCTTCTTCAACCACACTTAGCCTCCTCTGCTTTCTGCAGACACAGTCTCTTGGCCAGGAAGAACCAAGCTTCACCCCGGTGTCACTTGGGTTCCACCTTCCTGCACTGGCTGGCTCCCTGAGTGCCTTTTGTTGGTTGCTAGTGTTGCTTTTTTCCACTTCTTCAGATTTCTTCTTTACCTCTCACCACCTCTCCCTCCTTACTCTCAAATACCTGGCTCCATGTGCCATCTTTGTTTCTTCCTGAAAGGCTGCGAAACACTGCTTGACTATGAAACTGCTTCCCAGCCCATGCCGCCCTGCTGGAAGGACCCCTGAGGTTTTTTTTTTTGTTTGTTTATTTGCTTGATTTGTTCTGTTTTGATTTGTTTGTTTGTTTTCTTTTTATTTTCTTGGCTTGGGGGCCCCTTCTAGCCAGGCAGTATTACACGACTTGGAAGCTACTCCCTTACTCTGTGCAGATGCACAGGGACATCCCTGAGGGCATTTTTTTTCTTTTTCTTTCTTTCTTTCTTTTTTTTTTTGTTTCTTTGTTATATTTTCTTCTCTCTCTTATTCCCTTTTGTCTTTCTTCATTTCCAGTTTCTCAATTTACTGACATTTTCTTTTACCCTTTTTCTTTTTTTTTTTTTCATTTTTGCTTTTCCCCATTTCTCAGTCTCACATCTCTCCACTCCAATAGCAATCTCCCTTACCACTTTTTTTTACTTGTGTGTATGTTTCTGGCTGCTGCTCCTCTCTTCTCTCTCTCATCTTTCCTGTACCCATCTTAGCTCCACACATCACAATCTACCTCCTCCTTCCTGCCTACATGCACTGTGCACTGAGCATCACACTCCCAAGCAGCACAGGCATGGCCTACTGGAACCTGCTTTCCACTGATTCCAGGTCCTCACTGTTAGTCCTGGTACATGCCACAAACAACTCACCCCAGTAACTCCCCTTCAGATGGACCTGCCCTGCTGTACTATACCTGAGTGACTGACCCTGCCAACTGGAGAAGAAGGTGAAAAGTATTTGCCCAAAGATGACCAAACAAAAAAGAATGCACAGACTGTCTGCTCAAACATAACCAAGTAAAACAAAAAAGCAGGATGAAACAAACAAATCTACAGTCAATAAATGAGGAAAATAACTACTGAATGCCCAGAAGACAGCAGACAATATCAAAACATTTACAAAAATAGGACAGGATTGTTGCAGTAGGTGTCCAAAATAAAACACCAGATGACCTTCCAGTAGAAGAAAAGGAACTAGACCGAACTGATAAGGAATTCAAATCTCTAATATTCAGAATTATCCAAGAGTTGAAGCAAAAAACAGACAACACCGAGAAGAAAATAGACAAATTCATGGAAAATACAGACCAAAAAAAGGATGAATTTAAAATACTACAGGAACAAAATGCTAAAATAAATTCACAACTATAAGTCATACAAAAACAACAATTAGAAATCCAAAAGATAAACAACAAGATTTCAGAAATGGACAGTGCCATAGAAGGGCTGAGGAGCAGGTTTGAAACGATGGAAGATAGGATCAGTGAAATTGAAGACAAACACTTGGATACAACTCTGTTTGAGGAAAAATCAGAAAAAATAACAAAGAAAAATGAAGAAACCCTGAGAATTATGTGGGATAAAATCAAAAGCAAAAATCTTTGAGTTACCAGAGTTCCAGAACAGAGGGAGAAAACAGAAAACACAGAGAGGATCATTGAAGAATTGCTGACAGAAAACTTCCCCAATATCATGAAAGATGAAAAGCTGGCCATCCAAGAAGCTTAATGAACCCCATAGAGGATAGACCCCAAAGGAAAATCACCAAGGCATATCATAATCACACTCGATAAAACCAAACACAAACAAAGAATCCTGAGAGCAGCTCCAGAAAAACAAAAAGTCACATACAAAGGAGAAACAATAAGACCAACCTCAGATTATTGGGCAGAAACTATGCAGGCAAAAAGGCAATGGGATGACATATATGAAACCTTGAAAGAAAAAAAATTGCCAGCCAAGAGTAATATGTCCTGCAACTCTCATTCACATATGATGGTGAAATTAGGTCATTTTCAGATAAACAGAAACTAACAGACGATGTAAAAACCAAACCAAACTTACAAGACTTTTTAAAGGGAGTCCTTCAATCTGAGAACAAACAATATCAGACCACAGGCTGAATATAGGACACAGGATTTTACTAGCCAGATACCAACCTAGGAAATGAACTCTTAAGGACTATGCAAAACCAAAAGAATTAAAAAAGGAAACCAGAGAGGTTAATCTGTAAATGACAACAGCATCAGAACAATAAAAGAGGGAATAAACAGTGAAGTTATAGAACCTTCTAATGGAGAGGAAGGCAAGGCGATACCAAGTAATAATAAACTGGTTCAAATCTAGGAAGATAAGGGTAAATTTCAAGGTAACCACAAAGAAAGTTAACAAACCTACTCATCAAAATGAAGAAAAACATAAAGTCTTAGTAAAAACAAAATCTTCAAAAACAAAAGAAATGAAAAAAAAATCCACAAACAAAAGGAACTCAACCCAGGAGAGTAAGAAGAACAAAGAAAACGTCAGCACCACAAAAAAAGCACTACAAAATGCAATCCTACTCCTAGGAATATATCCTAGAGAAATAAGGGCCATTACATGAATAGACATATGCACACCCATATTCATTGCAGCACTGCTCACAATAGCAAAAAGATGGAAACAACCTAGATGCCCATCAGCAGATGAATGGATAAACAAACTATGGTACATACACACAATGGAGTATTATACAAAGATAAAGAACAATGATGAATCTGTGAAGCATCTCATAACATGGATGAAACTGAAGAACATTATGCTGAGTGAAATAAGTCGATCACAAAAGAACAAATATTGTATGAGACCTCTACTGTGAAAACTTACGTAAAAATTTACACATAAAAAGAAACAATCTTTGCTGGTTATGAAGTATGGGAGGGGTGGAGGGGGAACTGCATAGTCAATAGATAAGTGGTAACATTGGTGAAGGGTAAGACAGTACCCAATACTGGGGAAGCCAGCACAACTTGTACAAGGAAAGGTCATGGAAGCTACACAGACACTTCCAAACTCCCTGAGGGATTGAATTGCTGGGTGGAGGGCTGTGAGGACCATGGTCTCAGGGAACATCTAGCTTAACTGGCATAACACAGTTTATAAAGACATTGTTCTACATTCTACCCTGGTGAGCGTCTGGCGTCTTAAAAGCCGGTGAGCAGCCATCTAAGATACTCCACTGGTCTCACCCCTCTAGAAGCAAGGGAGAATGAAGAGAACAGGATACAAGGAAAAGATTAGTCCAAAGGACTAATGTACCACAGCTACCACAGCCTCCACCAGACTGAGTCCAGTACAGCTAGATGGTGCCTGGCTACCACCACTGACTGCTCTGACCAGGATCACAATAGAGGGTACTGTACAGAGCTGGAAAAGGATATAGAACAAAATTCTAACTCACAAAAAAAGGACGAGATTTCCTGGCCTGACAGAGTGGAGAAACCCCAAGAATATGGCCCTTGGACTTCCTTTGAACTCAGTGGTGAAGTCACTCCCAAAGTTCACCGTTCAGCCGGGGATTGGACAGGCCCGTAAAAGAAAACGAGACTGATGATGCACAGCAGTCCAGGGACAAGGACTAGAAGGCAGGAGGGGACAGGAAAGCTGGTAATAGGGAACCCAAGTTTGAGAAGGGACAGTGTTGACATGTCATCAGTTGTTAACCATTGTCATAGGGCAATACGTGTACTAAATGTTTAATAAGAAACTATTCTGTAAACCTTCATCTAAGTTACAAAAAAAAAAAAAGAATTATCTAAGTGAGATCAAATTGACAACAGCAACTCAAAAGGTTTGATGGGAAGCCTAGGGGCCAGTGAGTTGAAGATAATGGTGATGGAATAATTTGGAAAAGGATAGTGAGAATAGCAGCACAATTGGAAGAATATAATTGATGTCACTGAATTGTACGTGTAGAAACTTTTGAAATGGTATAACATTGGCTATGTATATTTTCACCAAATAAAGGTCCTCTAACATAGAGAAGGATGCATATTTTCACCAAATAAAGGTCCTCTGAAACCGAGAAGGGACAGGGTTGACATGTCATGGGTTTGTTATCCAATGTCATAAAATAATATCGGTACTGACTGTTTAATGAGAAACTATTTATTTTATAAATCTTCTTCTACAGTACAATAAAAAAAAAAATTAAAAAAAAAAAACTCCCAACAAAAAAAGCTCTGGCCCTGTGGCCCTGATGGCTTTGCTGGAGAATTCTACCAAACTTTCAGAGAAGAGTTAACACCACTACTACTAAAGGTATTTCAGAGCATCAAAGGGATGGAATACTCCCAAACTCATTCTATGAAGCCAGCATAACCCTGATACCAAAACCAAGTAAAGACACCACAAAAAAAAGAAAATCACAGACCAATATCCCTCATGAACATTGATGCAAAAATCCTCAACAAAATTCTAGTCAACAGAATTCAGCAACATATCAAAAAAATAATTCACTATGATCAAGTGGGATTTATACCAGTTATGAAGGGATGGTTCAACATTAGAAAAACAATCAATATAATCCATCACATTGATAAAACAAAAGACAAGAACCACATGATCTTATCGATTGATGCAGAAAAGGCATTTGACAAAGTCCGACACTCATTCACGATAAAAACTTGCAATGAAATAGGAATAGAAGGGAAATCCTGAACATAATTAAGCTAATTTATACAAAGCCAACAGCCAACATCATCCTAAATGGAGAGAGTTTGAAAGCATTTCCCTTGAGGATGGGATCCAGACAATGATGCTCTTTATCACCACTCTTATTTAACATTTTGCTGGAGGTCCTAGCCAGAGCAATTAGGCTAGAAAAATAAATAAAAGGCATCCAGATTGGTAGGGAAAAAGTAAAAGTATCTCTATTTGCAGATGATATGATCTTATACACAGAAAACCCCAAAGAATCCACAAGAAAACTACTGGAACTAATAGAAGATTTCAGCAAAGTATCAGGATATGAGATAAACATAAAAAAATCAGTTGGATTCCTTTACACCAACAAAGAGAACTTTGAAGAGGAAGTCACCAAATCAATACCATTTCCAATAGCCCCCTCAAAAGATAAAATGCTTAAGAATAAATCTAACCAGAGATGTAAAAGACCTGTACAATGAAAAGTACAAGTCACTACTGCAAGAAACCAAAACAGACCTGCATAAGTGGAAAAACATACATTGCTCATCAACAGGAAGACTCAAATTGTAAAAATATGAGTTCCACCCAAAGCGATCTACAGATACAATGAAATCCTGATTCAAATTCCAATAGCACTTTTTAATGAGATGGAGAAACAAATCACCAACTTCATATGGAAAGGGAAAAGGCCCCAGATAAGTATACCATTACTCAAGAAGAACAAAGTGTGAGGCCTCACACTACCTGATTTTAGAACTATTATGCTGCCATGGTAGTTAAAACAGCCTAGACTGGTAAAACAACAAACACATAGACCAATGGAACAGAATTGAGAATCCAGACACAAATTCATCCACCCATGAGCAGCTGATATTTGACAAAGGCCCAAAGTCTGTTAATCGGGGAAAAGACAGTCTTTTTAACAAATGGTGCTGGATATACATTGCAAAAAACTGAAACAAGACCCATACCTCACACCATGCACAAAAACTAACTCAAAATGGATCAAAGACCTAAATATAAAAATGAAAACAATAAAGATCATGGAAGAAAAAATAGGGACAACACTAGGAACCCTAATACATGGATGGCATAAACAGAATATGAACTATAAGTAACAATGCACAAGCACCAAAAGAGAGACTAGATAACCGGGAGCTTCTAAAACTCAAACACTTATGTGCATCAAAAGACTTTATGAAAAGAGTCAAAAGACAACCTACAGAATGGGAAAAAATTTTTGGCTACGACAAATCCGATCAGTGTCTAATCTCTAAAAGCTATAAGATACTGCAAAACCTTAACAACAAAAAGACAACTAACTCAATTAAAAAATGGACAAAAGATATGAACAGACTCTTCGCCAAAGAAGACATTCAGGTGGCTGACAGAACCATGAAGAAATGCTCCGATCATTCACCATTAGAGAAATGCAAATCAAAACTACAATGAGAAACATTTCACCCCAACAAGGCTAGCATTAATTTAAAAAAACCAAAACAATAAATGCCAGATAGGTTGTGGAGAGACTGGTACACTTATATGCTATTGGTGGGAATTTAAAATGGTACAACCACTTCGGAAATCGATTTGGCACTTCCTTAGAAAGCTAGAAATAGAAATACCATACGATCCAGCAATCCGGCTCCTTGGAATATAACCTAGAGAAATAAGAGCTATCACATGAATAGATATATGTGTACCCATGTTCATTGCAGCACTGTTCCCAACAGCAAAAAGATGGAAAAACCTAGGTGCCCATTAACGGACGAACGGATAAAGAAATTATGGTATATCCACACAATGGATACAATGATAAACAACAGCAATGAAGCCGTGAAACATAACTTGGAGAAATCTGGAGAGCATTATGCTGAGTGAATTTAGTCAGTTACAGAAGGACAAATATTGTATAAGTCCACTATTATAAGAACTCTAGAAAAGGTTTAAACACAAAAGAAAACATTCTTTGATGGTTACTAGGGTGGAGAGGGAGGGAGAGTGTTACTCACTAACTCGATAGTAGACAAGATTTATCTTAGGTGAAGGGAAGGACACCACACACTACAGGGGAAGTCAGCACAACTGGACTAAACCAAAGCTAAGCTGTTTTCTGAATACAACCAAACACTTCGATGGACAGAGTAGCAGGATGGAGGTCTGGGGACCATGCTTTCTGGGAACATCTAGGTCAAATAGCATAACAAAGTTTATTAAGAGAATGTTCTGCATCCTACTTCGGTGAGTGGCGTCTGGGGTCTTAAAAGCTAGCGAGTGGCTATCAAAGATGCTTCAATTGGTCCCAATTCACCTGGAGTAAAGGAGAATGAAGAACACCAAAGTCACAAGGAAAATATTAGCCCAAGAGACAAAAGGGCCACATAGACCAGAGACTCCATCAGCCAGAACTGGATATTGCCCGGCTACCACCAATGACCACCCTGACAGGGAACACAACAGAGAGTCCCTGATGGAGCAGGGGAAGGGTGGGGTGCAGAACTCAAATTCTAGTAAAAAGACCAGACTTAATGATCTGACTGAGACTGGAGGAACTCCAGAAACCATGGCTTCTGGACTCTCTGTCAACCCAGAACTAGACCAATTCCCAAGGCCAACTCTTCAGAAAAAAATTGGACTGTACTGTGGGACATAAAAAGATACTCGTGAATAGTGTGCATATTAGCTCAAGTAAATACATGAGACTAAATGGGCAACTTCTGTCCAGAGATGAGATGAGAAGGCAGAGAGGGTTAGGAGCTGGTTGAATGGACATGGGAAATCATGGGTGGAAAGGAGGAGTGTGCTGTCACAGCATAGGGAGAGCAATTAGGGTAACATAACGATGTATGCATAAATTTTTGTATGAAAGACTAACTTGAATTGTAAACTTTCACTTAAACTACAACAATAAAAAAAATGAGTAAAATAACTAAAAAAAAAAAAAAAGAATAGTCCTTTCACTTGTGGTGCGTGTTACACTTTGCAAAGTCCTTTCACATATATTCTGTCATGCTACCATTTCAATTCTGTCATGTACATTTCCACATTGTTCGCCTTTCAAGGCTGAGAAAATTAGGGCCAGATAGGCCAAGCTACCTGGCTAAAGTCATTCCTTTGAAAATCAAGATGGAACCATATTGTAACTTACAACAGCGTTAGAAATTTGAAAGGGATGTGAGCTAAAGCCTCTATTAACTCCTCATTTATCCGTTAAGAGATACTTGAGATTCCTAGCATATCCCCACAGAGGAAACTTTGCCTTTTAAAAAGTAATATCAATGTTGTATCCCAAAATGCATGAAGGCTTCTCTATATTGAGATTCATTCTTATATAGAAGAAGACCAATGATCATCATGTTGCTTAAACTTTGACTCCATTATCATGTATTTTGATGGAGGGAGAAGTAGTTGGGACGTATTTTAAAGGAGCAATTTCTAAAAGCATAAGCTGTTCACTCACATACTCTGCTACAGAAACAGAAAGTTGTGTGTGTCCCAAATAGTATTACGGAAATGATCTGATCATTCATTAGGTTATTTTTATATTGCTTCTAATTGTGATTTTAAGCCAGAGAACCCATAAAAAAGTCTCTCATAGTTGGGCCTGAATGACGAAGAAGTGCCTCAGCAGTGGAAAGCTGCTTCAGCCACAGGAGGCTGGAGGGAAATGCCTGAGTCTGTGATTTCCCCAGCAGCACAAAGGTGGGCAAGAGCATGCCAGCTTTCCAAGCAGGGCCAGGAAGTGGAGCAGAGGCCAGAGCTCTCAGGAGAAAGGCCCAGACGTTGGTCATAAACAAAAGACACTCACAGACCAGGGGTTTGTAAGTCAAAGGACAGGTCTTTGCAACAGGAATCGCCCTAATTTGCTCTGAGTAAAACAATGTCAAGCCTGGATTTCAGTACAGGAAGACTCTGATAATTTTTCAGTCTTTTTCCACCAAAAGGAGCGTCTCAGTTTAAAAAAAAAAAATGTGAAAATTAGTCTGCCAAAGAGTTTTGAAGATAGTTTGCAGAATAATTGCCTGTAGCTATTATAATCTTAACCAAGATAATGTCAACTTGAATGTGGATTTCATTAAATGGGGCTTGCAGTGACATTTTTGCAAAACAGTATTTTGTTACTCTAGTAAAATGAAAAAAAAAAGAAACAAATATAGTTGAAACTTCGTATTCCATTTCCTTTTTTTATTTAATCTTATACCTCATTGAAATTAGAAACTAAAAAAATATTAAATGTGATAAAGAGATTTCTATTTCTCTCTACCAAAATCTTCTATTAGAAATCTTTATTAACTTTGCCCAGTTGGAAAGGTGGAATCAGGAATACACTAATATTGAAACAAAATTGTCATTTATGTTATTTATGTTGGTTGATTTTCTTAAAGAGGAATGGGCTACATTAAAATAATTTAGAGATTCCTTAGAAGTGGGGTTGTCCATGGTCAAGAAAGCAGCAAGCACTAAATGGAGAAAATAATTCTCATTTTCATGAGAACTAAAGAAATATATGAAAATAATTCTCAGCAGAGTCAATATTACCTTCTTCTCTACGGAGAATGACAGCTATGGCCATGTACGCCTCTGGCTCAAAAGAGAGCACAGAACTTATAAATTCTCTACTATCAACAAAATCCTACTAGTTGAAAGAGTAACAGTTTAGTCAGGTTATCAATTATTTGACTTTAATAAGGCAGCAATCAAATGATTTGGTAACGTATTTGTGTGAGTATGATGCTGTTTATTTTCAAAGAACATTTTTAAAAATAAATAAATAATACTTTGATCCTTGTAATCAATCTTTAGTTGCATCTCTGACATTTCATTAAAATAAATTTTTAGAAGAATACACAGCAAGGAGCATGAACACCTGAAGATTTTTTAAAAATAAATTTCCAAATTGGCCACCAAAAATGATGTACCAATTTATGTACCCCTCAATTCTTATTTGACTCATTAAAATATTTAAATATACTAACTGAAGCAAAATATTCCTTAGATTTTATGTAGCTATATGCTCACATAATTGTAGTTTAATCATCTCTAAAAATAATACCTAATATAACTAGCAAAGTGCAAAAAATAAATCCTGCTGCCTTCAAGTGGATTCTGATTCATGGCAACCTCATGTGTTACAGAGTAGAACTAAGCTCTGTAAGTTTTTCTTGGCTGTAATCTTTATTGAAGCAGATCACCAGGACTTTCTTCCATGGTGCTTCTGGGTGAGTTTGAACCACCAACTTCGTGTTAGTAGCCGAACATAAACCGTTTGCGCCACCCAGGGACCTTAGCAAGTCCATACCCTGCTAACTCTAGTGGACCACAATTGCGGCAATGACCAACCAGAAGGTTTTCTGTTGTTCTATTTTGTTTTTAAAGAAGAAACTTAGTTAGCAATACAAGTATTTTAATACTAGCTTACCTGTAAGGATTTCAGTCAATGGTTAAGGTCTGATACAGATTTAAGGAGTGGACAACACTTGTAGGCTATTTACAGAACTATTTTTGGACTGATTTGTTACTTTTTTTTGAGATTTTAGATTTTTTTGAGTTTTGAATGGAAAGAAACATAAATTCATGCATTCATATTACTCTTCAGGACACTGCACCTCAGGGGTATTAACTGGTTTGCCATAGGTTTAAAAACAAATCAGACTCAGAACAAAACTCAGGTCAATTCATTTTAAGTTCAGTGCGTTTCCTCCATTCCAAACTGTCTCCTCGTCTTCCTAATATTCTTGCAAACCTTATTCAGACAGTCTACACTATTCCAAGCTAGATCAGTTTCATTTAGCGAGGCTTTTTTTTCTTTTTTGCACTAGCATTTAAATTTCAGAAGCTGATTTGTCTGAGGCTTATCTTTGGAAAATCCAGAGAGGTTGTCAGGAGCCTTGAATCAGAGATGAACAAATAGAATGAGCGTAATAGGCTAGTACTATACCTTCCTTGGAAACTGGTGGCGCAGTGGTTAAGAGCTATGTCTTCTAACCAAAAGGTTGGCAGTTCAAATCCACCAGGCACTCCATGGAAATCCTATGAGACAGTTCTACTCTATCCTATAGGGTCATTATGAGTCAGAATCGACTCAACGGCAAAGGGTTTTTTTTTTTTTTAATACCTTTATACCACTCATTCTCTTGGCACCAGGGGCCTGCAGGAGTATGCCCTTCTCATGGTAACAACAGAGGTCAGGAGGGCAAGCTGAAGCACATGGTGTCTCTTGAGGCCCCAGCCTGCATTTGCACATGGTCACTCCTGCCCATACATCAATTGGCCAAAGAAAGTCACATGGTCAAGCCTAGAATCAATGGGACAGGGAGATATACTCCATACCTTAGTCCTGTGGTCGAAAAGGGTGAGGAAAATGCATTTTTATCCCTCTCTTCTCTTTCAAAATCTAATAAAGACAAAAACAGCAGTAAAAATGTACATCTTGAAAGAAGAAATAGTAGCCCTACCATCAAGGCACAAACGATGAATCATACCTGGCACCAACCGTGAAACAGGAACCCAAACCAGAGAGGACACTGGGAGCTCCATCTAATCCCTCTGAGCTCATGCAGGACCTAGATCTTCCTAAAGTCACCCAGCCAACTGAAACTGCCAGAGGAGAAGAGCAAGATGGAGAAAGGAGAAGCAGCAATTTCCTCATTGCGACACATACCCTGGGCTACAGGCTTCAGAGTGAGGCGCAAGGGCCTCATTGAAAGCCTTTAGACAAAGGAAAGAGCACAGAGAAGGTAAAAAGGTGCTAAGAAACTAATTGAATCAAGCCTGAGAAGGTCCCAGCAACTCCCTACCTCTCCCTCTCCACACTGTTCTTCTGTGAATACAAAGCCGAGTAATAAACAGAGAAGGCGTGCACTCAGGGTTACAAAGTACATGAGATGGTCCTGAAGGGTTTATGATATAACAAGATCCTAGCAGGCCCAGGACATAACCGGAAAATAGGAAAATAAATAATAAATACTGAAAAGGAGGGTTAGTATTGTTGGTATAATACTATAAAAGAGTTTCCAAAAGAATATATACAAATTACGCTGTAGCAAGAAAAATATTTCCCTTCTTTAATGAAATGGAAGGTATCTGAGAGTTATTATTAAGCACTAGGAAATGTGTATTTTCATGTGTATATTTGTGTATGTGTATATGTGTGTGTGTGTTTGAGCCAATTATTGTTGCCCAGAAGACTAAGAGGAAGGAGGAGACATATTTTCACCTTTTGCTGGTAAAAAGTCCTCAAAAGGAGTAAGACCTTGAAGTAGGAAAGGCTCCCCACGTGCCAGCTATTATTTAAATGGCATCACTCAGACTTCGGCAAATGTACTGCTATGGGCTGACTTGGGAGGGGGCTGCTAAATTTCCTTAAGGGGGTTTGAGAAGGATCACTTGCATTAAAAAAATAATTAACAACCAAAATCATGGAAAGTATACTTACTTGGCACATCGCAAATGCTTAATACACGTTTGATAAATAAATGAATGAATGAATGTAAATGCCAATGAGCTCCTTAAACTTATTTAAAATGGAATCAGTTGACAGAGTTTGAATTTACACACAACTGCCCAGACTTGCCTGTTGCTTACAATGAGCAATGCTTGTCCTGCCATTCACCCCTCCTGACCTAACCACAGAACAGCAAGAGCATGAAGCCCGGGGTTCTGTTCAGCTTCTTGGGTTGACTCATGCACTCACCCAGCTATTGTTCAAGTCATTTGTGTTCTTGTGAGTGTGTCTGCAAAATAGAATCATAACACCCACCTATTAGGGCAGAATAGATCTTTAAGCTCTTTAATTAAAGGCAATGTGAAGATAAAGAATAACAGAATTTCCAAACAGATATTAACTTACACGAATAGGCACAAGTCGAATAATTGCCTTTGAAAAAGAGTTTTTAAGCCATAGGGTGCTCAACATCTATGCTTTGACTTCCAACTACTATAAAAGGAAATAAAACTGACTAACAGTAAAACATAGTGATCTGAAAATGCTAGTTGAATGGATGTACCTGTCTGTGGTTCTAGTTTCCACTTTCCCAGTATGTTCTTTGTTGTTGTTTTTAGGTGCTGTAGAGTCAGTTCCCTTTCATAATGACCCTATATACAACAGAATGAAGCACTGCCCGGCCTGCATCATCCTCATAATCATTGCTATGTTTGAACCAGGTACAGATTACCCAGTGAGCAAGGTAAGCATGTGCTTAGGGCATCAAAAAAAACAGGGGTAGCCATTGCCCAGAGCAAAAATCCATAGATGCCAAGCAGACAGGGCACAAGGAAAAGCGAGTGCCCCAGTGGAAGGGAACTGGCAGGGCATTAAATGAAACTAATACCAGCTCCAGTGCGTGAGAATGCGCCTGCCAGAAATAAAGTTCACGCAGGGTTGTTTAAGCTATGAGGCCCCTACCGCTTCAACAACTTTGTTGACATTTGTCTGCTACAGTCCCCTCCTGTGTAATTGAAACTGCTTATCTAGGCAGGTCTCTTGGGAGCATACTGTTTCTTTGCAATAAACAAGAGGTAGGGGTGGGCTGTGGAGTCTAATTCTTGCTACATTCACTCAGTATACAACTGGATCCAACATGAGCAGTCAGTGGGCAAAGACAGATTATATTAACAGATAACAGCTCTCTGATCCATTTTGAGAGAACCATTTTGTACATTCACGTCTGCTGATCCAGTAACTCCAGACAGGAGGGCCAGCGATGTCTCTTTGCCATGACACAAACACAAGGGTATCCTCTTGTACACGTCCTGGTAAACAATCAATGAGAACTCCGGTCCCAGATGATGCACAAAAGAGAGAGAACTTGAATAAATCAACCATTGCCATTAATTCCATGAAGTTACTTTTTAACTGTATAGCATTTACATACAGAGTTATGTCCTAAGTTTTGTAAACAATAATATTTATAACTTTAAATTTAAAATATGTTTGGATACACATAGAAGCAATCTAGCATACATTTAATAAAATGCTGACATGGGTAATAGTTTAATATAATACTAACATAGAAAATGTCCAAAAAATACCGAAAATATTAATATTTATCTAACATGAAAAGTTTTAATTTATGTATCGAGAGAGTTTCATTTTTTATTTTCTGTTGCATGGGACACAATACTTGATATTACTCGATATACGCTAATAAAGGAAGCATTAGACACACTAAGAGGACACAATATTCAATATTTATGGTGCAAAACAAAACATGTTTTGCAACAATGCATGTGTTTCTAAATTTGTCTTCCAAGAAAGCAACAAAGTACACTTATCAGACCACTACATTTATATTTTATCAGAATATTTACATATCTCCATATAAGGAAACTAAATGATTCCTTGAGAAATTAATTAAATGAATATCTAGATAATAAAAATTACATAAATATATTTTATTTTCCATTTTCCTTCAGACTGACTTTTTTTAAAGAAACTGATTGATATTGTTATGACTTGCAAAACAAACTTACTCATTGAGAAGTGGTGCTATTGTTACATTAATTATATACATGTGTCTAAACAGAGGAATTAAACAATTCCACAAAGAAAATGTACATTTTATAAATTTTGTATATGATAAAAATTATGTTTTCCTTTTCATTTTGGACTGATTAGGTATAACCTCACATTCAGTTTTCTCCCATCAACCACATAAGAACCCACCAGGTTAGCATAATCACGTGACTCATGACTTATCTGGTCCTGTCCTGGGCAAATCCAACCAACACGTGTCTTCAAATTGAGCATACCCTTGTATTTGTATCATGTTCTTTGCAATCACTCACGCTGGGTATCAGGTAGTCTAAAGAACTGTGAAGACGAAGCATTAAAGGACGGAAAGTGAGTTCGCAAGTTTTTAAGTGTTATTTCAAGGTGGAAAACACTCATGGAGATCTGGTGAAAAGGGCTCCCCGCAAACATTGTACCGCAAACAAATGATATTATTTCCGACTGCCTTGTAAGTACTATTTCTTTTAACTATCTCAGATCTGAAGAACTAAATTAACAAAATAACAAACTTTACAAATCAATGTTTTCAATTACTAATTTTCAAACATGAAAAAAAATTTGAAATATATGGTTCTTTTCAAATATAAATTTATGTGTTAGTGTCCAAATTTGAATGTAAATTTTATTTTATAAATTTTACTTGTTATAAATTTTATTATTTTCAATTATTCAAATTTATTTGCTAGGGTAGAATCAAAATTTAAGAGTGACTTAATTTTATATCCAGGTAAAATATGATGGCAACAACTAAGTGGAGCACAAAACAGAAAGCTGGCAAAAGATAAAAAGGAAAGGATTTGTGACTCCCTAAATACAATTCCAAAATTAACTTCCTTTTTAAAACGTAACAAGTCTAAAGAGACTTTTCGCACTGAACAAGTGAATTTAATGGGTGCAAATCATTGTACTAGTACCACTACCACTGACATTACAAATATCAATATGAATATAACAGAATTTGTTCCAAATTCTGCCTATCCTCGCTGTAGTAAAAAATAATGGTGTAGAAAGGGAAATTATTCTAGAATCTGAAATTGTCAAATCTGCAGATCCCAGAAATATCTGAAATACAAATGCCATTTTGTGGACTAATTTTTCTTCTAATGATGTAAATTATTGGATCAGAAGAGGGCCAAGTGATTGTCTGCATCACAGTGGACCATCTGAAAATTCATGTTGAAAACTTCTGGACAGTAAACAAACAAGGTTCTGTAACCAGAATGTATTTCTAGGATGCGAAGCTAATAATGAAAATTATAAGAGGGAGTGACTACTGCATTCTTCATCATTCAGCTCTGTATATTGTTTTGTTTGCAAGCTATTCAGTCCTAAATCAGTTAATTCTCAATTTGCTACTGATGGATGTAGTGATTGGTGCAATTCGAATATGATTGATAAACATGAAAACAGTTCAATTCACAGAGATTTGTATGTTGTCATATTTAAAGTGAAGACATGGTTTGGGCTTAACTTATGAACTGGAAATGCTACTTACTGAAGAACATCAGTAATGGAAAGCCGTTTTGCAAAGTGTTGTTGCTGTCATTATAAAAATCACTGGAGGTGGACTATCTTTTTGAGGAAAAATGAAGTGCTTGGGTCCCCACAAAATGGAAATTTTGGGGGTTTACTTGAATTTCTTGCTCAGTTTGATACATTTTTAGCAAGTCACATCTCAAAATATGGTAACATGGGAAAGGGCAACCCATCATATATGTCTAAAATAACATGAAGAATTAATAAACTCTGTAAGTGATAAAGTTCAATCAACTATTTTCAGAAAAGGATAGCTCGATATTTCAGTTTGTCTGTAGATTCCACTCCAGATCTTTCTCATACAGATCAGCTAAACATTGTTTAAAGATACATATCTCCAGCAGGTGGAAAACCTGTTGAGGGATTTCTCACATGTACTAGCTTAAAAAGTCATATTGGTGAAGAAATTGCAAATCAAGAACTTCACTATTTATGTGAAGTTTCCAAAATTGATTTTTCTAAGTGCAGAGGTCAGTTCTATGACAATGCTGCCAATATTTCAGGGCATTATGAAGGCATGCAACAAAAAATTTTAGAACATAATAAATATGCCATTTTCACACCATGAGCTGTACATTCACTTAATCTTATAGGACATATCACAAGAGATTGTTGTCTGGAAGCAGTTGATTTTTTTCTGCTGTTGAATTACCCTACACATTTTTTGATCCCTCTACTCACTGTTGGGCAGTTCTTAAAACATATTTAGGCAATGATCGACTATTAAAATGTCTTTCTAATACATGTTGGGAAATGCATGCTGTAACAATGAGTGCAATTCTGGAATCATGCACTGAGATTCTAGATGCCTTAGAAAATATTGCTGTAGACCAGGCACAAAAAGGAGATATCAAAAGAGAGAAGCTGAAAGCATTGTCAACAAAATGCAAACACTAGACTATTTATCTTGGTTATGTGGAATAATATATTCCAGCATTTTCGTCCAATAAGTCAAGTTATCTAAGATTCAGAAGTAAATTTAAAGACATGCACAGATCTCTATCAGTCATTACAGGGTATTCACATAATTTAAAAGAAGATTTTGAAAATTTTGATAACATAAAGCAAGTACTGCCAAATATTGATTATTGAGAAGTTCACAGTTGTAGAAGCATTAGAAAGAAACAAGTAAATGATGGAAGTGTATTGAGTGCCAGAGACCAATTTCACATAACCACATACTACACCATCATTGACACACTTGAATCTTGCATGAAAAGAAGGACAAAAGTGTGTGAAGTTCTTTAAAACAGATTTTCCTTCTTAAACAATATGGATATATCTGATGAAGAATGCATAAAGGCATCCAATAAATTAGTGCAGGCTTATCACAACGACTTAAATACAAACCTTTACCAAGAAGTGTGACAATTTCATTCTTACATGAGAAGTTTACAGATTCAGAAAAGACAAATTTTACTCATGTAGGCATGTATGATTCCAGAATAGAAGATAAAATACAATGCATATTTCCCGATGTTTAAATTGCTTTACACATATTCCTAATTTTCACAAACTGCACAACAGAATGTTCATTTTCATCCCTGAAGAGACTCTAAAACCCTCAGGGCACAACAATGATTAAAGAAAGACTCGATTCATTATCCTTATTACGTATGGAAGTAGATGTTGTTCGGCAGCTTAATTATGATGAAATCATTGAAGAATTTGTAAGAGCAAACAATGAAATGTTTTTAATTATAACATGTTAGGGATGAAAGATCTAAAAATAAAATATAGTAATTTGTTGTAATATTTGTTTTCCGATCATTACATTTTCTTTTACAAGATTTTTTTAATTGTTCATTTAAATTATAGCATTTATTGCCAAACAGGCATCAAAACTGAAGTATGAGCTGTTTAAAGCAAAATTGGTGGACGTCAATTTTTTCTTGTGGGAAGTCAGCAGAATTTTACATTGATTGTTGAAACAACTAAGTTCGCTGACTCATTTTCTTTGTTGTAGAATATGTGGAATATTCTTTTTGTGGAAAATGTGGTATATAGCAAAAAATCTTAGTTCCCTGCATGCACTAAAAATTTTATAATTCAGTTCATCTCATTCCACTAAAATGGCATGCATCAATTTTGCATTCAATTGCTAATATTATAGTCACATTTAAAAAGAAGTTACATCATGGATAGCTAAAACACACAAGTACATTTATTTATACATACATAATATATATGTGTATATAGATATAAAACTCACATATCATGTTCAAATACCTGAGTATGCAGAGGAGAGGGCACCACAGGTTATCAGTGTTTAGGGCTCTTGCTTGCCTTAATCTGGCCCTCGTTTGAGCCCATTGTTGCAGTCACTGTGTCGGTTCATCTTGTTGAGGGTCTTCCTCTTTATTGCTGACCCTCTACTCTATCAAGCATGACAGCCTTCTCCAGGGGCTGGTCCCTCCTGATAACATGTCCAGAGTACGTGAGATGAAGTCTTGCCATCCTCCCTTCTAGTACTCCTCTATTCAGAATCTGGGCCTTGAAACCATGATGTTTCCATGACTCTTGGAGTTTTGTATGTCTGCTGGGGGACCTGGCTCTCTGGTGATTACAGTCATGAGAGGCCTTATTTCAATTATGTGTAAAAGATTAGTCCTCTGGACTCAAGGACACTTTACACACAATGAAAATTTCCCTGTTGAGTACACTGACACACATACACACATTTATCTGTGGTACAAAATGAAAACAATTTCAGAAATTCCTCTAGGACTATTTAGAGTATCATACTTTTAGAGAAACATGTGCTTCTGCCCCACTGTTTTTCTAGCTTTTCTAGTTCTTGCTGCAGAATATTTATTTTCATGGAGGTATAATACGAGTGAAAAACAGACAATTTAAATGAAGATTGGTGATCTGGGTTCTAGAAATTGTTGTAAGGTACCTTTAGGATTCTCTGGAATTTCATTACTGTAGTTGTCTTAGAGTACTTTTCTGTTGATTTTGTGCTTGCCAGTGTTATAGTGAGCATAATGAGCCTAATGATTAAGAATACAGACATTGGAGTCAAAGAGATCTAGACTGGAATCCGGGCTCCACAACGTTACGATGAAACCTGTGAGAGCCAGAACTTGATGGGACTGCCTTGTTTTTCCAGGTCTCACAAGTTTTCTGCCTTTGACAGGGTGCAATCTTACCACTTTTCTATCGCTCTCTATTAGTGGAAAATATCTGAGTTTCCTTCTCTGACAAGTTTCCACCTTAGACAGTTTCCAGCTTTGGAAGTTTTACTATAATTATATGAGTTTGGACAAGTTGTTGAACCTTGGTAGTTTTCTCACCTAAAAACTGAGAAGAATAGCATGTAGCACAGTTTTTGCAGCAAGTACTTTATAAATAGTCATTGTCAGTAGTATTATTACTTGAACAATGCTTTTGCATTAGTTTATTAAACATTTTTATGTCTTTTTCTCATTGAGTCTGCACAATCCCTATGAGAACAGACAGACCAATATTATCACCATGTTAAAATTTCAGTAACTGAAACTTAAAGAGCTAACATTATAATCATTAATTTAAAACAAGTTTATTCAATGACAAAAAATAAGTTAATTAACTCATTAAAAAATGAGGATATGGCCTAAATATCCAAAATAGAGAAATGAT
Organism: Dugong dugon; assembly: GCA_030035585.1. NCBI lineage: Eukaryota > Metazoa > Chordata > Mammalia > Sirenia > Dugongidae > Dugong > Dugong dugon. The sequence goes on from CM057465.1 coordinate 95,727,353, forward strand.
CCAATAATTTAAGGTATATTCACTGTTTGGGAATCTAGACTGCAGTTAAAATAAACTTATATTTTCAAATAATACTTAATGCATGGAAATATAATTTTCATATTTTTACTTTAAGTAATACATATGAAACAAGATAGCAAATTACATCAGTCCCAATTTTGTTCAAATATGCATATATATATATATACAGTAAAACCTCTGAGAGCCAGAACTTTATAGGACTGCCTTGTTTTTCCGGATCTTACAAGTTTTCCGCTTTTGACAGGGTATAGTATTATCACTTTTCTATTGCTCTTTATTAGTGGAAAATATTTGAGTTTTCCTCCTCTGAGAGGTTTCCGCCTTACACAGGTTCCAGCTTTTGCCGGTATACATATGCATATATACAACTCCACATGCATATATGTGTACACGCAAACATACATGAATAAAGAGAAATATACCAAAATGTTAACAGTTTATCTTTATTTTCCTTATAATTGTCAATAATTTTCAAATTTATCACAATATTTGAATTCACTTTTATAATCAGAAAATACATAACTAGAAAAGAGAAAAAGGTTAAATTAAATAGCTTGCCAACTGTCACACTGCTAATTGGTGGTAGACTTGTGCCTAGAATTCACGTTTTCTGATTCACAGTCCAATGCTGTCACAGTCCAATATTGTCTGTTTTTCCTCTATTCTAATAACAGCATTGATCCAAGCTATTAAACCTATCTACCTATCAAAGCTGGGGAGAGTTATAGCTGATCCCACTTGAAAATGTGTGATATTTTTCAACCTTCAGTTTCAACTCTAATCTTCAAATAATGAATGTTCTAGACTACATACCACTTAATTGATAACACAATTGGTGATTAAAAATAATATTTAACTCCCCAATTCTTATTAAGTGGTAGAATTAATTTATTTATATTTAATGTTGACAAACTAAAAGCATTAGTTGTTTGCTAGGATGAAACTGCAGCTTCTAAAACAAGCAGTTACTGTGAATTACATTGATCAGTGCCAGATGTATTGGCTTAAATCCATAATGACAGAGCATCAAACATAACATTTATATTTACCTTTATTATATGTTATCACATGAATACTAGACTATCCATGATGTAGAAAAAAAATACCAGGTTTTGAGTACAAAGACTGGTCCCCATTGTAACTCCTTTGTGACAGAGACAATACTATGAATTCGCCAAATCTCATTTCATATTTATTTTCTTCCTAAGCACACACAAAATAGACTTCTTAGTTCCCTTGCTGTTAAGAGAGTTTATGTAAACAGATTTGGCCAATGAATGTCCTTTTCTAGCAATTGATCTTTCCTGGTGATATGTTCAAACTAACTGAGTCAAAGTCTCGCCATCCTTGTTTCTAAGGAGCATTCTGGTTGTATTTCTTCTAAGACTGATCTGTTTGTTCTTCTGGCAGTCAATGCTATATTCTCCATTCTTCGCCAACACCATAGTTTGAATGCATCAATTCTTCTTCTGTCTTCCTTTTTCATTAACCAACTTTTGCATCATGTTGGGTAATGTAGAGGGCCAATGAAATGAGAGAAACCCCAATGAGATGGATTAACACAATAGCCACAACGATGCACTGAAACATATCATGATAACAAAGACGGCACAGAACCCAGCAACATTTTCATTCTGTTATACATAAGGTCACCATGAGTCTGAGCCACTTGATGGCAACTAACAACAACATCAATTAAATGTGAACGGAAGTATATGTGTCACTCTCTAGCTGAATCAATAAAAAGCCCCTCTGCCATTTTTCAGGGAGCCTGGTGGCACAGTGGTTAAGTGCTTGGCTATTAACCGAAAGATTAGAAGTTCGAACCCACCAGCCACTCCACGGGAAAAAGATATGGCAGTCTGCTTCCATGAAGATTACAGCCTTGGAAACTCTATGAAGGAATTCTACTCTGTCCTATAGGGTCCCTATGAGTCGGAATCGACTCCATAGCAACAATTTTTTTTTTTTTTTTAATGCCATTTTCAATGTCTTCTTTCCCCTAGGTGGTCACCAAGGAGGCTGGTTCCGAGACAAAGGGCCACAAGGAGCAGCCTGGAATGGTGAGTCAAATCATGGAGATAAGCTGTCCCAGATAGCCACCCATACCTACAGTGGATGCCCTATGAGTAAGAAATAAACGCTGGTTGTGTAAAGTCACTGAGATTGCAGAATTTGTTATCATAGTCTGTCCTGAATAAATAAACTCTAGGAAGTTTTTTTCTTTTGGGATACACTATTACTATGTCTCTAAAACATGATTGATCTATTTAGTCATTTAAAAAATATGCTGTCTTCCAGGGACAAGGACTAGAAGGCAGAAGGGGACAAGAAAGCTGGTGATACAGAACCCAAGGTTGAGAAGGGACAGTGTTGATATATCGTGGGGTTGTTAACCATTGTCATAAGGCAGTATGTGTATTAACTGTTTAATGAGAAACTACTTTTTCTTTAAACCTTCATTTAAGGTACAAAAAAAAAAAAGAATTATCTATGTGAGATCAAATTGACAACAGCAACTCAAAAGATTTGATGGGAAGCCTAGAGGGCAGTGAGTTGAAGACAATGGTGATGGAATAATTTGAAAAGGATAGTGAGAAAAGCAGCACAACTCGAAAAATGTAATCTATGTCACTGAATTGTATGTGTAGAAACTTTCAAAATGGTGTAACTTTGGCTATGTATATTTTCACCAAAAAAAGTTCCTCAAGGTTGAGCAGGGAGAGTGTTGACAAGTCGTGGAGTTGTTAACCAACGTCATAAAACAGTATGTGTACTGACTGTTTAATGAGAAACTATTTGTTCTATAAACCTTCACCTAAAGTATAATAAAAAAATTAATTAATTAAAAAAATATATGCAGGACTCAGGCAGACATGGCCTGTGGCAGCATGCTTGTCCATTTTCCCATTCTTGCGTATTCTGTAATATTCTTTGGATTCAGGCAGACATTCTAGCTCTGGCAGCATGCTTGTCTGCTTCCCACTTTTCTCCTTCGGAATATATGCCACATAAAACTTTCTTTTTACTTTACTAAACTTTGTGATGTTTTTCCCCTACATCAGTTAATGGCGCTGTGAGCAGGATCTGAAGCTACGAATCCAGTCAACTTTTAAGAAACCTGGACTGCGGAGCAGAAGCCGGCAAAGAAAGGTCCTATCTTCTGGACGCGTGTGTTCCCACTCCACGTCCCTTTGACATTGACAGGGTGAGCGCTCTCAGAAAACGAACCTTTGCTTATTCTTTGTTGTTCTCTTTCTCATGTTTTCTTAAGTTTTGTTTGGCGTATTTGTTTGTAAAACAGGTTGATTGATTAAGGAGAATCTTTCTTAGATTTTTGCTTGATGGTTTGGTTAAGAGAGACATTTAGTAACTCTTTAAGTGAACTGCAGTTTAGGCCTAGATTCGGGCATTTGGAGAGGTAATTCTATTTTCAAAGAGCTGTGAGTGACTATAAGCTGCAATATTCGGACATTTTCGTGACTCAGAGAAAACCTGGAAAATAGTGCTCTGCTTTGCCAAATTCTCAGGGAGAGGTGGCAGCTCTTGCCTGTTTTGCCAAATTCTCAGGCGGAGGTGGCAGCTCCTAACCTGTGTTTTGATATTTAAGGGAGAAGTGGTAGTTCTGTACCTGTTTTTTCCATTGAATTGAGTCGATCTTACCAAAAATTGCTATATACACTTTTAAAAACTAGGATCCCCATATCCTTGTTTTGTGTGGTATTATCTGGCGAGTTTATGTGGTCTTTCTGACTCCTTTTGTTCTAAGAGCTTGCTTCTGGTCCAGAGCATTGTGTCTAAGTTTGTCTTAGATTGGTGGCTATGGCTAAGAATTGCTGTATTTTGTAAGGCTAGTCATAGAACCTCAGTTCCTTCTTCATCCAGAAAAAACAGCATCTTGTGTCTGTTTTATAATTTAGATTTTTAATAGCTACTTGGAGAAACTTTAGTATAAAGTGGTCTATTTGAAAAGTACACTAAGATCTTTATGTTTTATACTATGCCAGTCTTAAAAGTGAAACCTCTTTATTTAATTTAAACTAGATATTATATGAAACGTGTTTTACTTAAGGAAAAAGGATCGTTTTGTCTTAAAGTAAAGGTAGCAGTTCCAGAACAGTGAAAAAGAAAGAAATTAGCTATCTTTTGTCTTTCAAAATGCCTCCATCAGTTTAAACATATGTAAATGTCTTCCATTGGCCAAGAGAGTGAGGGCGGGCATGATCAGGCCTCCCCACCTCCCAGTCTCCAAGATCCTGTAGCTCTAGGGATGCTTTTGAAAGACCCCTTTCCAGCTAGGTGGAGACTCTTTTAAGACAAAAGATAAGAAAAAACTGCTGCTTTACTATAGTTATCAGAAGTTGGGTAGATCCTAATCATAGAACTGTAAACAAGTTCTCTCTATTATAGGGGAACTTTAAGAAGTAAAAAAAAATTAGAAATCACAATGAGACACACCTGAAGTGGCCTGGAAAAATTTTTCCAGCAGTAGCCGAACACTTAAGGTTATATTCATATCAATGGGAAAATATCAGAAGTAGTAAAGATTGAATGAAATCTTAGAATATTTAAATAGATTTTTCTTTCAACAACAGTTATATTTTATGGTATACAAGCTTAAAATAATTCCAAAAGACATTTTAGGTAACTTACAGATATTAAATTGAGTTAATAGATACTAGTCATAATTTAAGTTCATATACTTTTTCTTTTTATGCCACAAGAGGATATATATATATATATGTATATTTAAGTCTGCTAACGAGTGTTCATTTTTGCCATTTAAAGGGATACACTATAAGAGGTATGCAACAAAGGAAACCTTTAAGAGGTTTATTGAAAAAGAAATTTATTTGATACGGTCAAGTTTCATCTGTCTGACTGAAGTTTAATGGTTTAATTTATGAGATTTTTAGGAGTTTTAATGTTAAGTAGCATATAAAACAAAGAACTGGGTTTCTCGCAGTTAAAATAACAAAATTTTCTTTAATTTCTGAGTTAAAGGGTTAATTTACTCTTTGTGTAATCTGCCTGGAAGACAAAGGTTTGGCCTCTCATTAGAATAAGACTCCTGAGTCCAAATACTAAGCCTCATGGCTTTTAGAAAAGAAAGCTAAGGGTTTTACTTTAAGCTCTTTGGTTAAATAACTTAAGTATTGTTTCACGGCGACCTATATTATTCTCTCTTTATTGCTAACTTGGTCGCAACTTTAAATCTAGCATCATCGAGGCCAATGGCTTGATTGGGAAATTCACATCATTTACCTATGAAGTTTTTTTAATTACTATTCAGGTAGTTAGAGATTTGATAATCTTGGTATATTCTTAGTATATCCTGACTATATGGTATTTTGTCTCAAAATTATTATGCATTATATCTGAAGCTCTTTGAATATGGTTAAATGGCTATATTTAGAAATATTTTTACCTAAAGTGTTTTTTAATAACTGATTTTATTTGGCCTTTACGTTATGCTTATAATTAATTTCTATCAGGTCTTTCACTATTAAGAATATTATGTTTATGAATTAATCATGGCCATATTAAGTTTTGTCATCTGCACATAAGTTTTTACTTTGCTGATTTGCTGAAAAAGTTTGACCAAAATATCTCAACAAAAAGATGGACTATATTGGACTTGCTAAAAAAGACTGTGACTAGACTGAATTAAATTTCCAGAGCTCCTATGCAGAAGCTGACGAGTTTGCAGGCTGCGGCTGATCCAGAATCACATGGAACAGAGATTAACTACATAAGACTGAGTAAACTAAAGGAAACTATGTTTTTTTTAATATTGCTGATATTTTAAGGTCCTAATGTCTGGATATAAGAAATCATTCTCTTTTCTCCTAAATTATCTAACTAATGGGTTTAGATATTGTAACTCTTGAATTAGAAGTCCCTGTTGGTAAACTTGGCCAAGTTGTAGATATCATAACCAGAGAACCGTCTGAAATTTGAGCTATGATTTTACAAAATAGAACAGCATTAGATTTCCTATTAGTTCTCCCAATAAACAGTTTTGTGCCTTAATACATAAATGTTCTGTATTTATATTAATACTCAGTCTGAGGTTTTGCAGAAAGTGGTTGCTGCTGAGGCACATGAAAAGCAGTTACTGATGCTGCTTATGTAGAGACAAACACCTCATGAGATTTGTTTCCTTGGTTCAAAGACCTTATGTCATGGTTTCATTGGTTATTTCAGACAATTGGCCTAATATTATCGTTAGTGTTTCTATTTCCTAGTTTGCTGTACGGTGCCTAGGACCTTAAAAACCAGATGATGTCCAATTACCATTTATTGAGCAATTTTGATAAAAGATTCTATAACAAGATCATGAGCCACAGGAAAGAATGATGAGAGAGTTGTATATAATTCTCCTGGAATCCAGACTTCAGGCTTTCAGGGAGGTTGAGGCAACCCACACGGGATATTTGCCTTTGGGTGCACTTTCGAACCCAGAGCTTTGAGAAAAAAACTGGTTCCTGAAGACACTTTTGAGTCAAAAAATGGTCCAGATAAACCAGTCAGACCATTTTGCTCTGGGTATTATGCTTTTGTTTTGAAAAATTCAGTCTGTTTTAGGAAACTAACTTCAAAGATCAGACCGAGAGTTATGTTTAGGGTAAATTAGTAATTAGTTTAAGCAGTCTTTAAGACAATGTTATGTGAAATACCTGTCTAATGTTTGTAACCAAACTGTCACCCTCTTACGATGCAGAAAATCATGTATCTTAAAGAAACCAGATTCTCAGAAGAGATCAACCTCATGGATCAGACTCTGTTTTGTCTTTGGTTCCATTTCTGCTTCTGAGAAAGTGACTCATGACTGTTAACAGGTAAACCAAGGAGGGGCAGCTTGCCCTTGGGAAGAACACTTGGTATGTATTAAACAGACTAACTGAAGACCTCCTACAGGAAAGGTCCATCCTGTATTATCTTGCTAATCATTAGTTCTCTAATGAAAACTTGTCACATGTAAATTTTTTTATATTTTCTGCTTCTTCTAGACAAACTTTGTGTGTTCCTTATGGGTATATGTTTCTGTGTAGCTATGTTTCTAATTTAGATGATTCCTTTCCAACTGATAGTGAATTTGTGTGGGCCATCTCTTGTTTAGATTCCTGATGCATGCGTGGACAATGAGCTCTGAGAACTTTAGGATTATCTTTAAGTATTCGTAGTAACAATGCTAGTAAATACTGGAAAATAATGTTAATTTGTTATCCATTGTAAAACAAGAGTCAGAAGAAAGCCCATTGGTCCAACGTTCAGGGTGGGGTTGGTCATTTCTAAGAGCTTTAATTCCTAGTTATGGTATACTTGAATTGGAGAAATCTTGAAGAAAATTTGTCAAATAACAGATGAGATAGAAGCACAACAGTGATCTCTGATCTCATAAGCCAAGGTGACATGAGATAACAAAATAACCTTAGATTTTTTTATTAGTCCAAGAAAGTGTAGTCTGTGCAGTAGACAAGATATACATAGAATTTGACAGCAAGCTACTTGATTATACATTGTCACACCCTTACAAACACCAGATCTATTTGGTTGGTTACCATCAGGAATAAGGTACATGGGCTAGATCACTACTGCAAGGGATAGTAATATTCTTAGCCTACATCCTGATATTATTAAGCATAATAAAATTTATCCTCTCTTGCCTTACACACCTAAAAGGCAAAAGAAGGCCTCAGGCTAAAATGTTGATGTACACTGAGTTTGCTCACTCCGGCAATGCCATTGATGGGAACGTCGCTCTTACTTAATAACCTGGTGAAGAACCAGATGGTATCCGGTGGAAAACCAGCACCATGAGTTTAAACAGCCTGCAATGGCTGCTATCTAGGAGCTCGGCTAAGTCCAGGTATTGATCATCGATGTGTTATCTCCAATCTCTGATCAAAAGGAGGGACTGATTTAGGAAATAATATTGGAGTTATTATTCCCTCTGCTTGAGCATATAGAATGTGACCCAGCTGGAGCTGGGCTCACAAGGGCTCACAAGGATTCACAAGGACACATCAACTGGGCCCTGAGTTATAAAGACAACAGCTAAGATAATCTCAGAAGTTATCTTAAGGGAGTTTTCACAGAAAGGCAATAAAACCTAACCTAAAGGACTTCTCACCTTTTGTCTTTTTCTATTAACATTTGTGAATAGGAATTTGTTGGACCAATGAAGACCCTCCTGACTTTTGTAACTGAAACCCGTACCAATGATTGTTAAGAAAGATGATTTAAAATGTAAGATTACAATTTCTAGCCAATCAGTGAAAAAGTGATGCTTTCAATGATTCTACAAATTTTGTGATGTTGATATATACTGATGGCTCTGTAACTGTTCTTTGGACTCGGGCAGACATGGCTGTGGCAGCATGCTTGTCCGTTTTCCCACTCTTGTCTATTCTGTGATATTCTTTGGATTCAGGCAGACATTCTAGTTCTGGCAGCATGCTTGTCTGCTTCCTATTTTGTCCTTTGGAATATATGCCAAATAAAACTTTCTTTTTACTTTAAAAAAAAAAATATATATATATATATATATATGCTTTGCAAATTCTTAGGTTTCTGAGAGATGCAATGAAACACCACCAGCAGCAAAGTGAGATACCCATCAGGAGGGCAGGTGGCACTCTCCTCCCCACCCTGCCTCGTTTCATTAAAGCCATCTTGCTTGTTGGGCTTCCAAATTAAATTTCATTTGAAGAAAGAGTTTTTTTCTATAGGAAAAAAAAAAAAAAAACATTAAAAACATCCAGATAAAACAGTACTAAAGGCCCCAGCCAGCCCAGGAATTCTAGTATACCAAACCACACCCATTGCCGTCAGGTAGATACCGACTCATATGACCACTTTAAAGTATAACTGCTGAGTAAAACTTAAGAAGTGCAAATTTCTGTAAATGAGGAAACCTTTTTTTAAAAAAAAAATTTATAAACTACTATTCATTGGAATTTATTGAGTAATAAACTGGGGAATAGGGGGTGGAATGAGAGTGCACTAAGTCTTGAATGTTTTTGTTTTCTTTGCTGTTTTTGTTTTGTCTTTAGTCCTATCTCATGCCCTAGGTTGAAAGGCCCCCAATAGTACAGAGATTTTCTTCAAATGTAAAGGGAAGCTGACAAGCCTATGACAAGGTGCCTTTTTGATGTGAGAAGAATTAGTGAAACTATTTTGTCTTATTACAACATTTCTGTTGCATCAACCTGATAGTCTTCTGTGAAATCCATCTGGAATATTTACAAAAGAAGCCTGCCCTTTACAGAGTTATTGATGAAAAGGCAGATTTGCACTGTTACAGTAACAGAATTTAGTACCAAGTGTGGTAGTGTTTTTCTCACAGAGCTTTGGCTGTCTGAAGATTGAATATTTATATGCATATCCACCAATAACATGAAAATCGTCTATGATTCTATCTTGTTAAGGAATTTAAGCATTCTGCTCTCACATCAGTCAATGCTTAAGAAGAACACTCTGAAGGATGACTGCTATTGATTTTAATCAGTCATCAGAGCTTAACCTAATAAAAACTGGTTTCCAGGCCATACATAATTAAATGGTCAAGTTAAATTCACTTGTGTCATCTGTGGGCAAATAATATTATTATAGTGATAGACCTGTAAAACCCCTAACTCTGCAGCTAACAAAAGACACTCAAATAGTAATGCCCTTGGGGAAACCAGCACAACTTGTACAAGGAAAGGTCATGGAAGCTCCCTAGACACATCTAAACTCCCTGAGGGACTGAATTCCTGGACGGAGGACTGGGGGGACCATGGTCTTGGGGAACATCTAGCTCAATTGTCATAACAGTTTATAAAGACAATCTTCTACATTCTACTTTGGTGAGTAGCTTCTGGGGTCTTAAAAGCCTGTGAGCAGCCATCTGGGATACTCCACTAGTCTCACCCCTTTGGGAGCAAGGGAGAATGAAGAGAACAGGATACAAGGAAAAGATTAGTCCAAAGAACTAATGGACCGCAGCTACGAAGGCCTCCACAAGACTTGAGTCCAGTACAGCTAGATGGTGCCCGGCTACCACCACTGACTGCTCTGACTGGGATCACAACAGATGGTTCTGGACAGAGCTGGAGAAGGATGTAGAACAAAATTCTAACACACAAAAAGAAGACCAGATTTACTGGCCTGAAAGAGACTGGAGAAACCCCGAGAGTCTGACCCCCAGATACCCTTTTAGCTCAGTGGTGAAGTCACTGCCAAGGTTTACCATTCAGCCGGGGATTGGACAGCCCCATAAAACAAAACGGGACTAATGAGGCACAGCAGTCCAAGGACAAGGACTAGAAGGCAGTAGGGGACAGGAAAGCTGGTGATAGGGAACCCAAGGTTGAGTAAGGACAGTGTTGACATGTAGTGGGGTTATTAACCATTGTCATAAGGCAACATGTGTAGTAACTGTTTAATGAGAAACTATTTTGTTCTGCAAACCTTCATCTAAAGTGAGAATAGCAGCACAACTGGAACAACGTAATCGACGTCACTGAACTGTGCATGTAGAAATTTTTGAAATGATGTACCTTTGGCTATGGATATTTTCACCAAAAAAAAAAAAAAAGGTTAAGAAGGGAGAGGGTTGACATGTCATGGGGTTGTTAACCAATGTCATAAAACAATATGTGTACTGACTGTTTAATGAGAAACTATTTGTTCTGTAAAACTTCACCTGAAATACAATAAAAAAAAATTATAAATAAAAAAAAAAATACAAAGAAAAAAAAAAAAAAGTAATGCCCTTGAGTAGCCATCTAAGACACAACTACAGGTCTTTACTTGTCAGGAGCAAAACAGTGAGAAGGTAACCAAAAGCTCAGAGAAGAAACAAGTATACGTAAGCCATGGCCTCATCTATCCTGAAACCAGAAGAACTAGATGGTACTCAGTTACCACCACTGACCATTCTGATCAGGGTCGCAATAGTTGGTCCTGGATAGAATGGGAGAAAAATGTGGAGCAGAACTCAAATTTTTATTAAAAAAAAAAAAACAAAACAGATAATCTGTAACAGTAGAGAACATAGGACTCTCTGAGATTGCCCTGAGACAGTCTTTAAACCTAAAACTGAGCCTATCCCTTGAGATTACCTTTTAGCAAAGAGCAGAGTGGCACACAAAATAGAGGATATTACCCTTAAGATCAGTGACCTTCTTAAAAACCATCGGTATGAGACCAAAAGGTCAACAATTACTCAAAAGCAAAGATGAGAAGATAAGGGGGCAGGGAAACAAGGGTACTGGAAATGGAACAAACAGAACACGATTAAAGAGAATGTTGACACATTTTGATAAATGTAACTAAGGCCACTGAACAATTTATGCAGAAATTGTCAAAATGGGAATATAACTGTAAACTCTCACAGTTAACGTGTAAACTTTGACCAAAAACTCAATGAAGTATTATTTAAAATAGTAATAATAATAATGCCCGTGATGTAAACAAATGAGAAATAGTTATTTTTTAATATCTTCAAAAATTTTGTATGTCTGATGAATTCTAAATAATTTCAAACTTTCTTTCACAGAAAGCAAAATTCAAAGTACTATATTTCTTCAATAGGAATAGTCACTCTATTTTTATAATTCAGGCTATAATAGTATAGAAATGAATAGCAGGAAGCTATAATGACTAAAACTGTAGCCTGAATAAAAAGATATTACATTTCTTTACCTCCCATGGGGTCAAAATTGACAACACAGAGACAGTGACTACCAAGTAATTTCATTTGGAGTAAATATATCATTTGTGATCTGATGATATAAGCATCTTTCTCACTGTCAGAGCCACGGAGCAATTGTTGCCCACATAAAGAGAGCAAGAAGTAGTTAAACAATAAAACTCCAGGTGGCTGTAGCCACGGGGGATATTTGATGATACCTCACAGGAATTATCTTAAGTCAATAACTTCTTCACAGTAGGGAAGACTTTTCCCAGTAGCACTCAGCCTGGAAGTTGTTCTCTTCCTGCCCAGAGCTCAGAGGGCTACCTAAATCTGCCTTTCTAGAAAATTTGAAATCCTACTCAGCTAATGATGCCAAGACAAGCAGGCACCTTGTGGAGCACAGAAAGGAGGAGGGTGACCCTTTTTAAGTTCAAGTACTTTATAAGATATTTAGGAATAGAAATAGAATATACAGGAATAAGCGTTTGTGTGTTTGCTCATTCATTCATTATGTATCAAGTGCCAGGCAGCATGCAAGTGGGGCAACTAGAGAGGTAGAAGGTAGAATGGAAAACTTTACAGAAACCAGAATTTAGAAATTTAGATGACGAGAGGAGTCAGGCAAGGATCCCTGGTGGCGCAGTGGTTGAAGTTCTGGATTGCTACCCAAAAGGTCTGTGGTTCCAAATCACCAGCATTCCGAGGGAGAAAGATGTAGAAGTTTGCTTCCATGGAGATTTACAGCCTTGTAAACCCTATGGGGTAGCCCTGAGTCCGAATCAACTCGATAGCAGTGGGTGAGTTTAGAGGGGTCAGGCAGGTAAAAGAAAAACAAAATCACAGCCGGTGACTCTGGAGACAGAAGCAAACCTGAGCTTCCAAGCCTTCTAGAGAGGAAAAGAAGTCTTCATCAGCTGCAGTCCTATTGCTTTGTGGAAACACTGGCCTAGATTTTCTGTTAAAAAAAACAAAACAAACTGGAGATCTTCATTTTATGTAAAATACCTTGGTTTTTAAATTTTAGCAAATAATTCACATTTTTAAAATAAAATATTGTATATGTTAAAAAAAATATATGTCTTCAGGCTTGTTTAGTCAGAAGATCCCCAGCCCCTAGCTTCCAATCTCTCACTTAAAATCTGAAGCATAAAGACCCATAGACAAAAAAGCAATGACCATAAAAGTCACGAGATGAGGAGGAATAATTCTGAGAAAATGGCACAAAGGACCAGAGGAGGACATGGAACTAGGATGATGAAAGATGAACCAACAGAACTAAGATGCAGGCATTCCATTCAGCCACAGCTAAGCATGAGGTTCTCCAGCTCCCTGGTGAAAAATGTGTGCAGCTACTGTCAGCTTACACTGCAGACTGTTCAGTTGTTAAATATATATAAATACATAACAATTGCAAAACAGTTTATGGTCCATTGCATAATTTAGGATTTGTAATTCCTAACCTTTTCTATTGTTCTTATAAAACTATGAATTAATAGCAAAAATAGTTTTATGTGTTGTTAAAGGCAAGAATATTATCCAGGTAAAAACCCAATTAGACAACTGCAACTTCGTCACAATTAGGTATTTTATGCATTGAAAGACATCATTAAGAAAAGGTAAGCCACAGATTAGAAGACTGCATCACAGTACATATATCTGCAAAAGTACTTGAATCTAGTACATATAAAGAACTTCTACATACCAAATAAAAAGATTATATATTTACATATCTATAGGGTCGCTATGAGTAGAATCCACTCAATGGCACTGGGTTTGGTTTTTTGGTTATATATCAATATCTGTCTATCTGTCTATATATGGTAAAAGACATGAATAAATGAAGATAAACGTTGAATAAACACATGGAACAGTATTCCATATTATTAGTAATTAGGGAAATACAGAATAAAAGCATAATGAGTTACTACTTCACTAAAGTAAAAAAGACTGACAATATCAGTTGTTGATGAAGATGTGGAACAGTTGGAATTTTCATACATTGTCTTAGTGTAGATTCTCTACAGGAGCAAAACTAGTAAGATAAAAGAAAACAACAACCAAAAAACAACCAAGGAGCCCTGGTGGAGCAATGGTTAAGCACTCGGCTGCTAACTGAAAGGCTGGCCGTTTGAACCTACCAACAGCTCCCTGGGAGAAAAGACCTGGCAGTCTGCTTCCGTAAGGATTACAGGCTAGGAACCCTCATGGAGCAGTTCTACTCTGTCCAACAAGGTCACTATGAGTCAGAAACAACAACAACACACACACATATATACAAGTAGTCCCCGATCTATGACGGGGTTCCATTCTGATAACTCAGTAGTAAGTCAGTTCTGACGTAAGTTGAAAACTTCATTTTTTTTTCATTATTAATCCCTTTTATTATCAGTGTATTTATAAACAAGATCTTTATTGTCTTTGGGAGTTGGAAACATTACATATAAACTTACAGATACATTTCAACATTGTATGTAGTATATATTATTAACAATAAAATGTACAAAAAAAGACGGTTCTAAGTGCAGTTTATCGTAACCAGTCTATGTCATAATTTGGGAACTACTTGTGTATATATATGTATATATAGAGAGAAAGACTTACTTCAAGGAAATGACATGCAATTGTAGGGGCTGGCAAATCCCAAATCCGCAGGTCAAGTGGCAGGCGGCAGACTTCTGCTGGCTTACGGGGTTGTAGGGGCTGGCACATCCAAAATATGCAGGTCATGCAGCAGGCTTGAGATTTCTTCAGGCTTATGTTCCAGGAAAGGGAGGTCAGGCAACAAGAAGAGTGTAGGGTTGAGAGAGGGAGAGCTTTGCCAAAACATCCACTAATATACTAGAAGCAGGCCACACCCCTAAGGAAACTCCCCTTTCAACTGATTGGCTGATCACATCAGATTGCATGATGGATAGTGGTTGTATTACGCTACATTATGGAAAAGCAACCACTCCAGTGTCTGCCAAACCATTGAGAATCATAGGCTAGCCAAGATGATACTTACCATTAACCATCACATACATTAATGGTAGGAATGTAAAATGGTACAACTACATTGGAAAACTGGCAATTTCTTATAAAGTTAAATACCTACTCTATGACCAAGCAGTTTCACTTCTCGGTATTTATTCAAGAGAAATGAAAACATGCCCACAAAAACACTTGTACAAGAATGTTTATAGTATCTTCATAATAGCCCCAAACTGAGAAAAATGCAAATATTTATCAATAGGGGAATGGATAAACTGTTTGGACTTCATACAATGGAATATTAATCAGACATAAAAAAGTGAATTGTTGCTACATGAAACCATATGAACAAGTCACGAAAACATGTTGAGCAAAAGAAGCAGGACACAAATGAAAATATTCTGCATGAAAATAAATTTCAAGAACAGGTGAAACTAATCATGATGATATAAATCAGAACAGTTTCTCTCAGTGGGGTGGGGAGTTACTGGAAGGGAACAAGAGAAGAGTTTCTGGGGTGATAGAAATGGCATGTATCTAGATTGGGGTACTGGTAATGGAGATAGATAGCCGATAGATAGACAGATAGATAGAGAGAGAGAGATGATAGATCAATCGATAGACTTTGTCAAAATACGTAGACATACATTTAAGTTAGATAAATCTTTCCATATCAAGGCAAACACATCAACCTCATTCTTTAAAGCATATGCTCTAATATGAATAAAAGGAAATTGTTAGATTGTTAGAATATTTCCAAATCTGAGTCCATGGGTTTTATAATTACATTACACTAAATTTTATTCTTTCACAGTATATGATGTTTTCTTTCTATGACTTAGGAGTAATATATCATGCAAAAATTTACCTCAATTCTTAGATCATTTGCTCCCTAGAATCTGGTAAACATATAGAGGAAATACATAAATTATTTTTGTTTGAATATACTTTCACATTTTTTGATATATTGGACTTGGCCTCAGGACAGGTTTAGAAGATTAGTTCAGTATCACATTAGTGTTATATTTAGGTAAGTGTGGTTGGGCACTGAGGTAAGGAATAAATAAAGTGCAATAAAATAAATTACTTAAAGCCAGCAAACCCAACTGAAAGCTTTTGGGGGAAGCTTGGCTGGTGGCATGCCTTTAGTTACTTTTTTCTAAGGGTAAAGTTTTAATTTCAGGTTGTCGAGATGTGAAAAACATAAGAGAGGAAGAGAAGATTAGTAAAAGCTAGAGTATAAGAAAATAAAATAGAAAATGCAAAGTCAGGGTCAGCTGC
Organism: Dugong dugon; assembly: GCA_030035585.1. Taxonomy (NCBI): domain Eukaryota; kingdom Metazoa; phylum Chordata; class Mammalia; order Sirenia; family Dugongidae; genus Dugong; species Dugong dugon. The sequence goes on from CM057465.1 coordinate 95,743,311, forward strand.
TTGCCAATATGAATGGAATTGCAGTAATAATTTGGATGGGTTAGAGGCCAAAGATAAAAGCACAATAAATTTCCAGAAAACAAGATCACTAAGAGAGTCTTTTGAAGTCAAAAAGCTACATAAATCATAATTGTAGAATAGTTTTTTTTTTTTACTTATAAATTTAATTTTCATTTCATTTAAGGCCCTCAGTAAAAAAACAAGAAATTTCTAGTAAGAAATATACATGTGTGTGTGTATTACATATATAATTTTCAAGCCATTCTAAACTTATATGCCAAATCTTTGATTTTTCCAAGCATTTTCTCTTTCAGTGATCTTAGTATTTTTGTTACCATGACAACATGCTATATTACAATTTTTTTTTTTTCCTGACAGTATTGTACCAAGCATTGGTCGAGAAGATATGGTAAAAATGGTCTTCCATTTGATTGCATATGTCTTCCTTTATATCTAAGGGGTTTTTGTAGATCCATTGCAGGTTAACCAAATTGCAAAGATAGGAATCTGACAGTGTAGTAATCATTTTTTTCATGTGAGAACTTTACTCTGAAACATTTGCTGAGCAAATGGATGACAAGGCATTAGCTGCAGAGAGTTGGAAAGGAAATGTTGTAACTATCTCCTTTATGACAGAATTGTACCAGAAGGGAAGGAACACTTCCTTTTCAGTTGAGCCAGCATTTGGTACAAGTAGAGGACGTTTCTGAAAACTCTTATCTTTCTGGATAACAAAGACACCAGTTGAATAAAATGCACGAATTTTCATATACAGATATCTCAATATCTTCCCTTGAATCTGCGATATGATTCATAGGAGGAGAGGTACAGAACAGATAATTAAGCAAGAGATAACACTTGACCAGTTTATTCTGAAAAATGGATTTCTTTGCCCAATAATGTCCTTTTTCATAAACACCAATAATGACTCAGAAAGTCTGCAACTTTATTTCCTATTGATTATAAAATCAAGATAGTTAAACTTGAGTTGTTTTATGTGTCATTTTGTAGAGAAACCTTTGGAAATAACAAATGAAACATTAAGATATATCATTATTACTGGGGAAGCCAGCAAAGCATGTACAAGGCAAGGTCATGGAAGCTCCATAGACACATCCAAACTATCAGAGGGACCAAATTGCTGGGCTGAGGACCTTGGGGACCGTAGTCTCGGGGAACATCTAGCTCAATTGGCATAACACAGTTTATAAAGACAATGTTCTACATTCTACCTTGGTGAGTAGCATCTGGGGTCTTAAAAACCTACAAGCAGCCACCTAAGATACTCCACTGGTCTCACCCCTTCAGGAGCAAGGGAGAATGAAAAAAACAAGCTACAAGGGAAAGATTAGTCCAAAGGACTAATGGACCACAACTACCATGGCCTCCACCAGACTGAGTCCAGTACAACTAGATGGTGCCCAGCTACCACCACTGACTGGTCTGACAGGGATCACAATAGAGGGTCCTGGACAGAGCTGGAGAAAAATGAAGAACAAAATTTTAACTCACAAAAAAAGACCAGACTTACTGGCCTGACAGAGACTGGAGAAATCCCGAGAGTATGGCCCCTGAACACCCTTTTAGCTCAGTAATGAAGTCACTCCCAAGGTTCATCCTTCAGCCAAAGATTACACAGGCCCTATAAAGCAAAATGAGACTAATGGGGGCACAACAGCGCAGAGACAAGGACTAGAAGGCAGGAGGGAACAGGAAAGCTGGTAATAGGAAACCCAAAGTGGAGAAAGGAGAGTGTTGACATGTGGGGTTGTTAACCAATGTTATAAAAAAAAGTGTACTGTTCAATGAGAAACTGTTCTGTAAACCTTCATAAAATAAATAAATAAATGTCTCCAAGTAAAATACACTTCAAAAAGATAAAAAAAAAAAAAGATATATCATTATTACAACAAATAGTATCACAATTAAATCTCTACTAGAAATTCAAGCATTGTTTGCTCTGGAGTTCTTTCATACTCTATATCATGAAGATCATACAGAATATCTTTAGAAATTGGAAAAGTTCCAAATTTGTTTCTGACAAAGTGAGATGGTAGGGAATTGATAATAGTCATGTGCATTTTAAACTGTTCAAAAAGAGGATTGAGTATTTCTAAACTTGAGAATACAGTTTGTTTAATTATGAAGAACATATCACAGTTTATAATACGTTTTTCTAAAATTTTTCTCCATGTTAATGAATCAAAACATATTCCAATCTGTTTTGAAATGTAAAATGCCAAGTTTCTGTGTAATATCTCCAAGTTTCACAGATAACAAAAATTAATAAGTAAAAACTAAACTCTACTTAATGTATAGAACTTGTTTTCAACTTCTTATTCCCATAGTTTAACAATCAATCTTCTGTCTTGATAATATTCATTATTAGATAAAAACATTTATATATTTCTACAGATACGTTTTTCCTAGGAAACAAAATCATTATACAACAGCTAGAAAAGAAATGAAGAATGCCGTAGCACTAGACTTAGATACAGTTATTATGGTGATATTCTGAAGGTCCAAGCACCTCCCATTGTGTCAGTCAGCCTCAGTTTGAATATAAGACTGGAGAGGATGGTTGTGGAGAAGGAGGAAGGCAATGCAATCCTAGAGAGTGCCTAAGAAAGGAAAGTGGAAAATAAGAGAAAAAGCCAGATCTTCAATGACAAACTGCCTATTTTCCCTCACATTTAAGAATACCTTTGAAAGATGCTTAACATGCAATTGTCCCTTCCTAGCTATGACTTTGGAAACTTACAAGTATCATAAATCTCCATATCAACACCCTTAAAATCCACTCAAACATTCCAGGCTTGCTGCTTAAAATATCCTCCTCCTCCAGCTCCTTTTTTTTAAAAATTTGAAGCTCTCTAAGAACCACATAGCCTGAAATAAAGGGATACTTAACCAGTTATTAAAGAAAGTGATTGTATCCATTCTACCATACCAGATGCCATTGAGTTGATTCCAACTCATGACAACTCCATGTGTGTCAAAGTAGAACTTGCTGCATAGGGTTCTCAATGATTAATTTTTTGGAAGTAGATTGCCAGGTCTTTCTTCTTGGTTGCCTTTCACTTAACAGCTGAGCACATTAACCATTTGCACCATCCAGGGACTCCTGTATTCATTACAAATGTGTTTAAACCACGAATATATGCCAATGAATCTTTGAGATTTAAACATTGTGAAAGATTTACTGTGTAACTAGGCATTTCTGTATATCAATACTCAAATCACAAGCATGTTATACTAAATTTAACTCCTTTTATTGAGCCTCATTTCCTACAAATGATGGAAACTCAATCTCAGTCAATTCAGGATGACCTCAGTCAATTTTAGCTGGGTTTGTGTCTAAATTTCAGGGACCTATGGAATGGCCCTGATGGCATAGTGGTTAAGAGTTTGGCTGCTAACCAAAATGTCAGCAGTTTGAATCCACCAGGCTCTCCTTGGAAACCCTGTGGGGCAGTTCTACTCTGTCCTATGAGTCGGACTCTATGACAAAGGGTTTTCTTTTTTTATTTTAAAATAATGGCAAGTCTGTCAAAGATTTCAGACACCAGCCACAAGCTTGGGAGTCCTCACAACATCTGGCACCCTCACTTCTGACCTCCTGGCTACAAATTTGGGGTTTTCCCATTCATTATGAGATGTCAGCTGAAAGCTCAGAGGTCCCCAGAGCTCTGCAATTTTAACCTACTAGATCCCACTACTCTTTCGGTATCAAGAATTCACTACAGTGTCTCACAGAACCCATAGAAAGTGCTGTACTTCTGATTATAGTTTTATTAGGGAAAAAAAGCATACAAAGAGACACATAGGGGAATGTCTAGGAGGGTTCCCAATGCTAAGCTACCATGTCCCAGAAAGGGATGTGCTGCCCTCCCACATGCATCAATGTCTTCCACCAACCAGGAAGCCCATGGAGCTGCTGTATCCAGAGCCTTTACTGGAGTCTCATTACATATGCATGACTAATTAAATTAGTCCCCTTCCCCTGAGATTGGGCTGATATCATATGGTGAGTCTGTCCTGGCAAGCCCTCACCCAAGAAGCACCTCATTAGCATAAACCCTCAGGTGTGGTCTTGAGTTGTCATCAAAGACACTGCAATCCCTGGCAAAATTCCAAGGTTTTAGAGGTTACCTCTCAGGAATCAAGGACAAAACAACAAATTCTTTGCATTACTGGGCAGTGTTTCATTCTGTTGTACATGGGGTCACTGTGAGTTGGTACTGACTTGACTGCACCTAACGATAGCAACAACATAGTTCCCAAGCAGAACGAGTTGACAAGAGGAATATTCTGATATGCTTCATAACAGCATTTTATGTGTCTTATGTACATTTCTTCATGCACTATGTTGGAAGTGAGAAGCAAGTATTTGCCCTAGTATTCTATCAAAGCCACAAGAGATTTAAGTAATGTCATGATTTTGGACTGGGGGATAGTTTTTACCACTGGTGGATTTGGGACTCAAAATTTAAATTAAATTTAGTTACAGGGAAAAAGTAATCTGTTTTCATACTATTGACATGTAGAGAACTACATGATACATTTTAAAAGAAAATGAGGTTTGGAGATGAGGAAACTTCTATAAAAACTGATGAATTTTCATATATACCAATCAATTTTAAAACTATGTATAGGGAAATGATAGTATACATTAAATATATAAGTAAAGCATTTTAACCTCCTGGGTGAATGGTTATTAATAGGAAAATAGTAAATCATGACCAAAACAATTAGAATAGATTACTCTTGTAACATGGATCATTATTGTATTGACAAATTCATACTACAGGCCAAATCCTACAGCGTGACAGGTAAAAGCTATGAATAGAAAGAACCAGATATAATTATGCTAAGTTATAAAGGGAATATTCGACTAATAGAATGTTGCAAATATTTTCAAAACATGCATTTGCTAATGAAATTGAGGTGGGGAATAATAGTGAAAACGAGACATGGTCTGTGCCCTTAAGGAAGAGAGTGTGTAAAGAATTTGTAAATATATCTGTGCAGGCTTAACCCAGATGAGGTAAGGACCCTCAGGCATAGGGCTGAAGATTGCAAAACATGCCTGGCAGTTAGGGCTGTTGAATACCAACTGTGACACTTGACGTAGTATTACCCCTGACACAGTTTCCAGGGGCTCTGCATTATATAGCTTTCTCCACAATCTTTTCTGTGGAAACCTAAATCCCATGAGATTCTCCTTGAAAAGAGGTTATATAGTCAAATAAGTTTAGGAAACACTGCATAACAATGTTCTCTTACAGATACACAGTGCAGAAGACAGTGAAAAGTCCTGTGGTATTATTTCAACATTACATAACCTGGTAATTCCCAAACTTATTAGAACATAAAGCCTTGTGTTATTTTTTCTTGCACCATTTATTAGCATCCAGTAGAAATGACCTTCTGTGGAACACACTGAAAATGCTGATCTTAACATACATCTCCAGATGGAAATCAATGTAGTACATGGGCAAATATTTTTTCCAGTAAATTTACAGGTTTGCCCTCCAATCACTGTGTAATTTTATCTATAAAATATTGATCAGAATGAGGAACAGAGGTTAGTTTTTATAAGGAGATGGATTTCATCTCAACATAATAAAATCTTTATAGCAGCTTGAACACCAGAACCATACTTTGCTAGTGGGGACTATTCTGCTTGATCACTCTTCCAACTCAAGTTCTTGATGCTGTGCTCCAGGACTCTTATCCTGGTAAATCTCTGAGCAACTGATCTGTCCTTACTTCTAGTTGATAGGCTTTCCAGCATGCTGTGCAACTGTGTTATGAAAAATAAAATTGTTATTTACAACTGTAGCTGCTTCTGCTTCCTAAGAAAGTTGAAATATTTCAAGCGGAGATGAAGTATCTCTATTGCTCCCTCCCAGTTCTGATATGGGGTAGGAGGAAAGGAATGAGAGTAACTAGCCCTTTTTTGTGGACAATGCATTAATGCATTAACAGATCTTTGAATATATAGAAAGAAGCAAGCCTAGAGGTCAGTGTGGTGATGGAGTATATAGATGTTATTCACACTACATAAGAAAATGAGAGGAAATCGGAATTCCAAAAGGGAAGGCACAGAGAGATTTGAAGGAAGATGCTGACCAAGGAAAGTGGAAGAGTGGTGGAAAGGCTTTTAACAACAAGGATGTCTAATAGTCTATTTTAATTTGTTTATAGTATTGCAATATAAATCTTGTCCCCCTAAGTCTTCCACAAACTTCTGGAAGCTACATCAACAAATCTCTCTGTATTTCTCAATGCTGTCCCTTTCTGTTTAAGTGTGTGAGTAGATATAATCAGAGATGGAATCGACATTCCTTGTTTTGAGTGCAGAAGAGTGTGTGAGAAATTGAAAGAGGCTGAAACTTTGGCCAAAACCAAAAACTCGCTGTCATCGAGTCGATTCTGACTCATAGTGACCCTGTTGGACAGAGTAGAACTGTACTATATAGTTTCCAGGAGCGCCTGGTGGATTCAAATGGCCGGCTGTTTGGTTAGCAGCCATAGCTCTTAACCACTATGCCACCAAGGCTTCCGAACTTTGGCCAGAAGTGACCAAATAAATTATACTGAACTTCTAGGTAGAATGGGTGAAGTTCCACTCAACCAGACTGAAGCTTCTAACGGCCAGATGAATGGATCTCAGTTGCTAAATACTAAGAAAAGTTTAACTTGGTACTGGTAATCAGTAAAATGCAATGTAAAACAAGACTTTATTTTTCACCTAAGAAATTGGTGAAGAACATTTTTAATGATAATATCCAGCATAGGAGCAAGAGAAGGGCAGAGAGGGAAGAACCCTGGTGTATTTGGTACATTCTTTGCATAAGCTATTTGGCAATACGCGTCGTAAGTCTTAAACATAATCAAGTGTGTTGACTCAGGGTTTCTATCCTTAGGAAATTAGCTATAGGAACAGAGATTCATTGAAAATCTGTGGACTTTTTTTTTTTTTTTTTACAGCATTATTGATTAAAAAGAGGGTACAATCTAAATGTTTAGTAAAAGGATATTGACTAAAATATTTATTGTACAATAATATGCTAAAAACCTAGGACATCATTAAAAGACATGTTGTGGAAGCGTACGTATTTAATTGTGAAAAGGACAGGTTATATTCCAGAATGATCTATAACATTACAGATGTGATTATCCCCAGATAGTGAGATTAGGAATGATTCTTTGTTTTCTTTCTTTTCCAAATTTTCAACCATTAACATGTGTTACTTCTCCGCCAACAACAAAAGTAAGTAAGTAAATTAGACTCAGGCCTGGAAGAGGGTTCAGAACACTATTGCTGATCTCACTTTTCTGATAGTTCTTTTTTAAAAACTCTTTTGATGATTTTTGTCATGTTTAAAGGCTTACTTTTGATCATTTGTTGGAGGAATGGATTCTAAAGCTGGAAAGGGCTATGAAGTTTGGCTGACCTAGTACAAAGTCAACTCAACCTCAGTCTTGTACCTGATCTGTATTTTAGGTCAGTCTTACAGTTTCAAATACAAAAATAATGTAAGTGAAATTCACTGTGGACATATTTTCTATTCCAGATAGAACTGACCGCACTAGCTGACTGCATTAAGAAAAAAAAAAAAGATGGAATGTTTTGCTATAAATTAATTTTTATTTTTTAATAATCAAAAGGAATCCCATTTGATTTCTGTCTGTTATAACCTAAAATTGTTATAACCTTTCAGTCTGTTATAACCTAAAGCTATATAAGGAAATTCTGAAAAAGGGGGAGAGAAGAAGAAGCAGCTTCCTCAGGATTAAATAGAAAAAAGAAAGAAAGACAGATAGCAAATACCTGTGCTTCTTACACACCAAGCATTTCCTTCAGCTATCAACTAGTGTCTAAATAAAATTACTTAAGGTTGTTGATCTACATTTATTCCTTCTCTTTAAAACAGTTTTTCTTCTGGAATCTCATTAAGTCATATGAACAGCTGCACCAAGTTGTTATGGCAACGGGAATTTTAAAAGTAAATTAAATTTGCTACAAGGTGTTATTAAGAGCAGGTAAGGGTGGCCTAGAATAATAATGGCTCCTATCTACTCCGTTAGAGCACTATAGCTTCAATTGAGTTCATGAATTGCTACTGGAAGTGAACCATCTTTGATTTATTAGTATCTCTTCCCAATTCTTGTAGGAAATGTGGCTATAAATTGTGTTGGGTTTATCGCAAATTTGTATATCCCACTCTTAAATCTCCATAAAATTATAGATTAAAGGAGTAATACAGATCACCCATCCATTAGTTTCTAATGAATTTATACAACAAAACAAATTACAGTGTGGAGAGTTACCCCTGTGAAATGACAGTATATTCCTAAAGACTTTAATATTTTGGAAAATTTTGACCTTTTCATTTCAGGGAAAGGTATTAAACAAGTCTTGGACGTAAATTAACATTGGAAACTGAGCTATTAAGCACATGAACCAATGACACAGCATGGAGTTTCTAAATCAGGAATACCAAACCAAACCCATTTCAACTTATAGTGGCCTTGTAGGACAGAGTAGAACTGCCCCATAGGGTTTCCAGGAAGCGGCTGGTGGATTCAAACTGCTAGCCTTTAGATTAGCAGCTGAGCTCTTAACCACTATGCTACCAGGGCTCCAAATCAGGAATAAGGAGGAAAAAATTTGAGTTTCCTCTCCACAAGTCCTTTTCAAGTTTTGGTAGTTCTGGATTCTTTAGGCCAGTATTTCTGTAAGTGTTTTTTTGTTTGTTTTAACATTAGTCCTGGAAAAGTGCTCCGGGACCAAGTAATTACAGTCCATAAGGCCTTTCTATCCTTAGAGAATCACAAAACAATTTAGCAAATTAAAAGCACTTCCAAACCCTGCTGGAAAGAACCCAGATTAATTGTATTTAACCCAGTATTTCACAAATACTGTTGTCACTGAACCCATTTTAAAATATTTTCTTATTTAAAACATTAGGTGGACACAATTTGAAAAATGCTCTTTAGATTAAAATTGTGAGGTATAAATTAGTGATAGCTAAATATGGTTACTACATTCAAAAATTAATTTCAACTTTAGGAATATTTGTTTCTGGTTTACTAATTTTTAATGCTAATAGAAACAATACTTCTTCCCTCTTCTTTTAAAATATTTATTTGTGTCAAATATTGGCCTAGTAGTTCCGCAGGAGTCCTGTCATAAAATCTAGCCAGCCCTCTTTAGTTACATAGAGGCCACACTTGAGTGCTTGTGTATACAGATGCACATGCACACACACACACACACACACACACACACAAATCCTACATGAGAAGAGGAAGTGATGAAAGAAATAACCACTCACGCTCACATCTATTTCCAAGCAGCACGTGTCAATGTAATGAAAAACTATTCACTAAAGCTGGAAGACAGGTTTATGTGCTAGCAATCCGGATTTTCTGGGAGTGAAACTGGAACAACAAAGAGAACAGCAGTGCAAGGAAGATGTTTAGATGCAAAGTAGAACCCATGAAGTGGAGGGAGAAAAAAAAAAAGGAAAAAAAGGATGCTCCCCTTTCTCTTGGAAAGACTGCCAAGAATACACAAAGGACTTGGAAACTTGCTGGGAGAGACAGATAAACTTTACTGGCTTGTAAGCTGTCAGAAAGGCTTCCACAGCAGGAATCCAGCCAAAAAAAAAAAAAAAAATTCAGTGCGCCATTTTACTTCCTCATGATCATGTAGCTTCAGAATTTCTAATCTATTTTTCTCAGAATCTGAGATGACAGTGGTCATCTCACCTTGTTAAAATATTTCTTCAGCAAATTGTAAATCTGAAGGAAAACTTAATTTGAAATGACTTGAAAAGACCCCAAATCAGTAGTAGAAAGAGTTATTATTCTCCATAAGCACATTTATTAATAGGTAAATATAATTATATTGTAATCCCTCACACTCAACTTTTGAGGTAACTGAGAAAAGTATTTAAAAAGAAGTGATTTAAAGAAGTTTGGGGTACCTGGGTGGCACAAATGATTAACACCCTGGACTGTTAACTAAAAGTTTGGAGGTTTGAGTACGCCCTGAGGCACCTCAGAAGAAAGGCCTGGTAATCGCCTTCTGAAAAATCAGCCATTAAAAAACCTGTGGAGCACAGTTTTACTCTGACACACATGAGTAACCATGAGTCAGAATCAACTCATGGCAACTGGTTAACTGGTGGTTTACTGGTTAACATGGTTAACTAGTGGTTTAAAAGTTTAGACAAAAGTGATTGTGCAAGCTGAGTCTTCAAAGCACTGTATAGTGGCCATCCTCTGATTCACTAAGAGCCAAGTACCCGCAGCTCCTCTCTTCCTCAGGTGGAGATGGCCAGGGACCCACAGCCGCCACTGTCCATAGACTGAGACAGTGGCCCGTAGTAGGCTTGACTGAAGAAACACATTGAGGATGTGTTGAAGCAGCACCTGAAGGCAAGGGAGCAGATGGGCAGACTTGTCAGATATTCACTTCATAGAGGGAAGACCAATCACAGCTGCAGCAAGGTCAGTTGGGTGCCAGCAACGCTGAAGAGCACCAAGGTGTGCAGGCAAAGTGAATCTGGAAGCAGAAGCAAACACAGATGGGTGCAGAACCAAGCTTGCTGATTCAGCCTAAAGGACACATGGAATTACAAAACAATAGTTGTTGGGGACTGGCTGTCTTCAAAGAAGCCCTGGTAGAGCAGTGGTTAAGCACTCAGCTGCTAATTGAAAGGTTGGCAGTTCGAATCCACCAGCCTCTCAGCAGGAGAAAGATGTGGCAGTCTGCTTCTGTAAAGGTTATAGCCTTGGAAACCCTATGGGGCACTTCTACTCTGTCCTATAGGGTCGCTTTGAGTCGAAATCAACTTGACAGTGACGGATTTGGTTTTTGGTTTGGCCTATCTATAAGACACTATGCAAGGGTGAAGTGAAAACTTAAAGGTAAAAAGACAAAATGCCTAATTTACAGAAAGAACTCAATCTAATTGAAGAGCTAATTTAAATATAAAGTAGTAAATGGCACAGACAATAGATGTTGTAAGAAGTCAGTGATGATAAAAGAGCCCCATGGAAGCATGGCTGGCCTCTCGTGTTCTTTTCAGACACATCTATGTATGTGGTTTTGGGAAAATGTCACCGGATCTAGCCTTGAAAGCCCTCACTACACTTGTGTCAATACATTTCTGGTAAACAGAGAATATATTATATTCTGTAACTCAGATTTTTTTCCATTCTCCAGTTAGCCATTATTCAGCAAAACCAAGTTTTAGAATTTAAGTTAATGAATTCTAGTGAGCACGTGCTTGTAAAGTATTGGAACAAAAGGAATAAAGCATTCTCTGCTCTCAGGATTATGAAATCTAGAGCACAAGATGTAACAGAAACTCAGAGAGAGCCAGATAAAAGGCGGTTGTGTTACATGCCCTAAAGGTAGTACTAATAGTGTTACAGAAAGTGTAAGGAGCCATCACTTGTAGGTGGCGGGGTGTGGGAAGGAGTGTGTCAGGAAACACTTCAGGGCGAAAATCACATCTTAGATGAGCCTGGTGGGTGGAGAGGAGGTAGAGAGGAGGGGATGGGAGCCAGTGCACAGGTTCTAAGGCATGAAAGCAAGAAAAGGCCCGGTGTTTGGGTGGACCAGCCAATCATTCAGTTCAGCAAAACCATAGAGATTTTCTGTGGAAGAGGAGGCTGGGCCGGTCAGTGAAACCCCATTGTGGAAGAACTTGAACACTAAGCACAACGATAAATACACTTTTCAGAAGGCAAAACAAACAAGAAAACCTGATTGAAGTTTTTTGAGCTAGAAAGTGGCACGGTCACTTGTAAAAAATGAGTTTAGTCACAGGCATTTAGATATGTTGGATAGCAGGGAAGTGGAGTCAGAGAGTGGGCAGTTAGACTATTGGAATCATCTAGGCAAGAGCTAATGGAAGCCTGAGTTGTGGTGGAAGTGGTAAAAGGTCTTTTATTCTTATTTATTTTACTCATAAAAGAAACATATTGTTATTGCCACATCCTACACTCTAATTTTTCTTTTAAATCACTGCTTAGATTAGACATTATATGACTTGTAATGAGAATGGTAAAATGCTTTGTTCTTATTATTTGCATTTTGAATAACAAATATAGAATGGAACAACAAAACACCCTAGACAATAAAAATAAGTGTTAACCCGTTTTACTAGCTCTGCAGCCAAATTATATTTTTATAAATTACAGTGCCAATAGAGGTAACTGTGCTCATAAGCTCCTTGTTAACAAGGTCACCAGTCTAATTTGAATATTTTCAGCAGCTGTTGCTCTACCACCTGAAGAGGGAACAGCTACAGCTCTGTAGGGCAAACTAATGGGAATGCTAATGTGTCTCACAGATTTTTCAAAATAGAAACATAAACCTTCAATTCAAGAGGATGCAACGGTTACAACACCAAAGCTGAGGAGAAATGATGTGTGTTCAGGAACCGGACACTGCAACATTGTTTGAATATTTGACATAATTCTTGATCCGGGCTTGGCAAAAGTCATACGCTATAAATGAAGCGACGGGAAGAGATTACAAGAGACCATGTAAGCCATTAACATAAATACCACTTTCATAAGAATAAGTAACAATACATTTAAAATATGTTTTATTTTATCTCTTTAACAGAATTACTATATAGAGGATGTATCGGTAGCAATACCACTTTCTATGTGGAAAAGTTAAAATCTAGAATGCATAACGATATGAGTGACGTTAAGTAATTAAGACAATAAAATATTAATTCTATGCTAAGAATCAGGCACACGTTACTATTTTCCTGTGGGTTTAAGTGGAGATGAAGCAAACTGTAATAACACTACTGAATTATAGATTTTCACTTTTTACTGCTGTTTTCCATTCCATATGAATTGAGTGTTGCAGGAACTGACAGCGGCTGTAAAATGAGAACGGGCTGTACAACTGGGAATAGGAAAAAATGTTTTGTCCAAGGACCACTTCCAAGTGGGTGTTCTGGCGTGGTGGAAAAGGTCATGGGGCCTGCAGACTAAAACTTTGACTGAGACACTGTGGTATGATGAAAATTTCACCAAACTCCTACAAATGCATGACTTGAATGCGTATATTATACTAAAGGAGATAATAAATAACGCGCAGGAACTTGCGAAAGCGGTTCAACTCAGGCAAAGTCTAACAAAATTCCAGCTCAGAGAAAAGAATTCCTTAAGAAATGTCACTGAGATGCTGATTTTGAAGCCAATTCCACGGCAATCAGACCAAAAGTTAAAAAAAAAAAAAAGAAAAGTCACAGACGTCAAAACAAATGCTTACAAATTTTCCAATTCAGAAGTAGAGGGAGACTGGGTTCCATTCCTGGCCAGTGCATCTCGTGCACAACCGCTGTCAGCAGAGGCTTGTGTGTTGCTATGATGTTGAACAGGTTTCAGCAGAGCTTCCAGACGAAGAAAAGCCTGGTGATCTATTTCTGAAAATCAGCCAATGAAAACCCTATGGATCACAATGGTCTGATCTGCAACCCATCATAGAGATGATGCAGACCGGGCAGCGTTTGATTCCTTTGTGCATGGGGTTTCCATGAGTTGGGGGCTGACCCCACAGCAGCTAATAACAACAATTTAGAGTGTAAGATTTTTGGAGCCACACTACATACTTCGGTGTATTCTGGACAGAATTTTATACAGCAGTTACCTTATTTATATGTCTCTGGTGCAGTGGTTAAGTGTTCAGCTGCTAACCAAAAGGTCGGTAGTTCAAATCTGCGAGTTGCTTCTTGGAAACCTATGGGGCAGTTCTACTCTGTCGTATAGGTTCGCTATGAGTCGTAATGGACTGGATGGCAACAGGTTTGGTTCTCTGGTTTTGATTAATTGTTCTAAGTCTACTGGAAGAAAGGCAGGCACTTTGAGAAGTCATGCTAACTTTTTCAGAGCACTGGGTTTGCATTAAAAATTAGCCAACTGGCTTACGAAAGAGACTAAAATGGACAAAGGAAAATGATCACTTAAAAACCAAAGGGGAGAATAAAGCTAAACAAATTATTCTAAAATTCTGGTGATTAATTAGTTAATTAATCTGTTGCAGCTTGAAATGTGTCCTAAAAAAATAGCAACGCTGCAATCGGGGAGTTGTTTGTGTTTAAGAAACCTTAGATTAATGAATTGTATGTATAAAAATATCATTTGGTTAGATTAGGTAATGTCATCCTCTAAAGCAATTTTCCCCTGGGTAATTTAATATAACTTCTATTATTCAGCATGTCAGGATCTTCCAAATTTTTCTAGAGCTAAGATTTCTTATTTTATTTTTAAGAAAGCTTACTTTGAGTTACAAACCATGCTAAATATTTTACTTACAGAGGATTTTTTTTTTTTTTATTACAAGGCTCTTTATTTTTTCTGATTTTGGTAGAGTGGGGAAAGTGAGCTAACTGAACAGAGAAATTCTCCAACAATTTGTTTTGATTTAACCTTCAACTAGGGAGAGATTTGTTTCCTCTGCGGATTTTAAGAGATTTAAATAGGGCCGTTTATGTTCAGCTCAATTAAGCTACTGATCATTCCATTCTCTTAACAATAAAGTGTCCTCAGCTCATTATTATTTTAAAACAATGAAATAGGCTGGGCTGTCTAAGCCATCATTCTACAATGTGTATGACTCATCCACAGATTATTAACATGGGCCCGCATTTCTACCCTTATTAGATACTAATATTTAGGCCTGATGATTTAAACTTACTCCTTGATAGAGCAAAAAGAGGAACTAGCAGGTTCAATGTAAGAAAATGAGAAAATTTATTTCAAAACACATATTCAAGAACTCAATACATGCAAGTCTTGGGTTATTTGGGGAAGAGGGTGCAGCCCTACAATCCTCAAAGCCTTCCCAGGAAAATTCTTATATTAAAGATTAAGACAATAACTGATGTCTCCTACTCATCAAGAAGATTTATATTATATCAAAATTGAAATGACATAGGTAAATGGCAAAAATAGGATCATTTAATTAATTTCAGTGACTAATATTTATTCCATGTTCTTTGTAGTCAGGCACTAAGGAAACAAAGGTCAAAAAGAGGCATGTCCAGTCCTCAGGGAATTCTCATTTCAGTTAAAACAGTTGGACACTTCAGTTCTATTGAAAATGATGCGGGGAGAGGTCTACTTCTAGCAATGCCAAACTAGCTGTTTTCAGAAACTCCTTTCAGCTCAAAACAACTAGATGCACTGGAAATCTAGTAAATAAAAATCTGCTTGAAGACCTTGTAGAGCTACCAAGGTAGGATTGCCAAGATTTTGCAAGCAAAAATACAGGATACCCAATTAAATTTGAGTTTCAGATAAACAATAAATATTTTTAAGTATACAAGTATATTCCAAATAATATATGAGACTTCGTTATTGTTGTGTGCTGTCGAGTTGATTCCGACTCACAGAAACCCTACAGGGCAGAGTAGTAGAACTACCCTATAGGGTTTCCTAGGCTGTGATTTTTTTTTAATTGTGCTTTAAATGAAAGTTTATAGTTCAAGTTAGTTTCTCATACAAAACTTTATACACACATTGCTATGTGAACCTAGTTGCACTCCCCGCACTGTGACAGCACACTCCTCCTTTCCACCCCTGATTTCACACGTCAATTCAACCAGCTCCTGGCCCTCTCTGCCTTCTCATCTCACCTCTGGACAGGAGCTGCCCATTTAGTCTCATGTATCTACCTGAGCTTCACGAGTATCATTTTATGTCCCATAGCCCAGTCTAATTTTTGTCTGAAGAATTGGCTTTGGCAATGGTTTTAGTTTTGGGCTAACAGAGTTCAGGGGCTGTGTATTCCTCAATCAGGCCATTAATTCTGGTCTTTTACTAGAATTTGAGTTCTGCACCCCACTTTTCTCCTGCTCCGTTAGGGACTCTCTGTTGTGTTCCTTGTCAGGGCTGTCATTGGTGGTAGACAGGCAACATCTAGTTCTTCTGGTCTCAGGCTGATGTAGTTTATGTAGCCCTCTTGTCTCTTGGGCTAATATTTTCCTTGTGTCTTTGGTGTTCTTCATTCTCCTTTGTTCCAGGTGGGTTGGGACCAATTGATGCATCTTAGATGGCAGCTTGCTAGCTTCTAAGACCCCAGACACCACTCACCAAGTGGGATGCAGAACATTTTCTTAATAAACTTTGTTGTTCCAGTTGACCTAGATGTCGCCTGAAACCATGGTTCCCAGAGCCCCGTCCCTGCTACTCTGTCCTTCAAAGTGTTTGGTTGTATTCAGGAAACTTCTTAACTTTTGGTTTAGTCCAGTTGGGCTGACTTCCCCTGTAGTGTGTGTTGTCCTTCCCTTCACTTAAGATAATTATTGTCTACTATCTAATTAGTGAATTCTCCTCTCCCTCCCTCCCCACCCTCATAACTATCAAAGAATGTTTTCTTCGGTGTTTAAACCTTTTCTTGAGTACTTATAACAGTGGTCTCATACAATATTTGTCCTTTTGCGACTGACTAATTTCACTCAGCATAATGCCTACCAGATTCATCCATGTTATGAGATGTTTCACGGATTCATCATTATTTATTGTTGCATAGTATTCCATTGTGTGAATATACCATAATTTACCTATTCGTCTAATACATCTATTGGATACATTCTTCCAAACAGAAACACTAGGTCAAATGACATGTACATTTGTAATTTCTATGCTATTCCTAAATTTCATTGATAGAAGTGTATCTATTTTTACTATTTTTCAGTGATGTGGGAGAGTTCTTACTTCCTCCATACCTTTATGAACAGAATGTTTTTTAACCTTTTGTTCTTTGACCATATAATTAGTATAAAATATTTCCATAAAGTTTTCATTTTCACTTCTGTTATAATGAATGACCTTGAGCATCTTTTCATTTGATTAAGATCTATTTGTTTTTCCTTTTCTTTAAACTATCTGATTATAAAATTTGCCTTTTAAATATTGGGTTGCTGGTATTTTTCTCATTGATGTGTAGGACTTCTTATTAATGAAAAAAGCCCTTTGTAATATGAGCTACAAATGTATTTCCTTAATTTGTCATTTGTGCTTTGACTTGGTTTTGGTAGTTTAACATGAAGATAGTTTTTAATTTTATGTAGTGACATTTAACTATCTCTTCTTTTCTAGGTTTTGGGTTTTATTCCATATTAGAAAAGCCTTCCTCACCCCAAGATAATTTTTTAATTTTCTTCCCATGTTTTCTTTTTACAGATTTACTTATTTTTTATATTTATATCTTATATTCATCTGAAATTTACTCGAAGTTACAAGGTATAGATTAGAATTTATTTTTAAAGGACATTTGAAAATCTCATGCACCAACTCATGATATTAGTTACGTTTTTGCAATTATTTAGCAATTATCCTTTGGAAAAAATGCATCAATTCCAAATCCAACTATAAAGATAGCCACACTTTTAGATTTATAAAAACCAAACCAAACCAAACTGGTTGCCATCGGATCAATTCCAACTCATAGTGACCTTATAGGACAGAGTAGAACTGCCCCATAGGGTTTCCAAGGAGCTCCCGGTGGATTTGAACTGCCAAGTAACACACATATGTGAGATATTTTACCTTACATATGAATCTCTAATCTCCTTTTTATAATTTAATGTAACCTTGCAGCCATATACACATTCTCATATAGCTACCAGGCATTAGGAACTCACAGGTTGGCAATCACCACTCTAGATGGTTACCGGTCTCTCCTATGTCAAATTGTGCACGATTCCAGTTCTTCTCCATCTTCCCTCCCATTATTTTATCGTCTTTGAGTGTAATTCACAGTGATATAAGAGGTGACCCTTGTTGTTGTTTTATTTTTCGTTTAGAATGAGAAAGAGAGGAGATATTTAAAGCTAGAATATTAAAGAAAAGCATTGACCCAGTGGCATCAATGCCTTGCTCCAGGAAGAAACTCAATTATATCCCTTTAGAAAGCTCAAAACTCTCCTGCGATTTAGTCATATTAGCATGACTGAAAGTTCAGTTCAAGGTTCTTTTCTTTATACAAAACTCACCTCTGAAAACCTAAAAGGGGCTTGGGGCTAGCTTTCTTCACTTGGAATGCCCAGTTGGCATAAATAACCACTTGTGTCATTTTTGGATATGGCCTACCACTCCAAAATGCTTTACTTTCTTAACTTGAAACAAATTGGCTCCGGGAGTTTTCATATAATTCTACCACATTTTAGTAATTTGACTTAATTTTTTCTAAGACTGTCTTGCATTTATATATAATCTCATTTTTCTCTTAAAAACATACATGTGGTGGTGGAGAGAAGACAAGAATTCAAGAATAACACTTGGGTTTTTATCTTAGATAACTAAGATGGGGGAAACTCTGGAAGTAATTTTTTTGCAAAGTGGAAACCAAGAACTCCATTTTGGAATATCATTTATGAGATACTTATTAGACATCTAGAAGGAGATGTCAAAAAGAAAATTAGGAGACATCTAGACTGGAGATACAGATTTGGGAATCATCAGCATAGACAGAATATTTAAAACCACAGGGCTGGATGAAATCACTTAGCAGAAAGTGAACCTACAAGTGAGAGGTGGGTCCAAGACTAAGCTCTGGAGACATGTAAAGGAGAAGTCCACAGAGGGACCGTGAAAGATCAGCCAGTAAGGCAGAGGAAACAGAAGAGTATGGTTCCGGCAGACTCAAGTACATGGAGGTGGTGATAGAGTGGTCAACTACGCTAACTGCTGCAGTGAGAGGATAAGATAAGAACAGGGAATTGTCCATGGACCTCTGGAGAAGTGTCAGTGATGATGGGGGTGGAGGTTAGATTGTAACAGAAAGTGATTTGAAGGTTGCAGTAGGAAACTGGAGACGGCAAGACAGACTAAACAAAAAAAAAAAAAAAATTGCTGTCAAGTCGATTCTGACTCATACACTACTCATTCCAAAATAATTGAGTGAGTGGTAGCTGGAGAAAGGACGGATTATGAGAAGGCCATCTGATTTGTAAGATCTTACAGATTATGAAGACAAGCTTAGTAAGAGAGCAAAATAGGACTGCTGCAAGTGAAATGTGCCCATTTGAAATTTGTGGGTGTAAACTTAAATGAAAACTTCAGGTAACTTCATATATAATCAGCTGCTTTTGCAGCTAAGAAGAATGGAGATGGCTGGGTTTAACCAGAAAAAGGAATTTTCCATACAAAGAGCCAGTCTTCAGTGAAAGAGAGAAATACTAGGAAGTGTGAGAGAACTGATGATATGTGCCCCAAAGAAGCAGAGGATTTTGAGGGAGAATGAGAGAAATAGAGACTATGCTCTTTTCTTTAAGTAGTGCCATTTCTTGTAAAAATGAGTAAGTCTAAGTCTGTGTTTAGGAAGTCCCTGGGTGGTGCAAACGGTTTGCACTTGGCTACTAACCTAAATCTTGGAGATCTACTTCTATAGTACTATAGCCATTGAAAACCCTATGCTCAGTTCTACTCTGAAACATGTGAGGTTGCTATGGGTCGAAATCGACTGAACAGCAATAGGTTTTTAAGAGAAAGTCTTATTCCATGCAATCAGAAGAGAGGTGTCATCTAATGCTCCAGATTCTACCATACTTACAACTTCACTCTTGTCCTGTTCAGACAATCTCTCCAATGTGCATGCAGTAAAGGGATGCTGTATTGCTCAATGACAAATAAATGGCAAATTCTATAACCCTACTGATAGTAAAAAAATTAATCCACAATGTTCTAAGTAAATTCTAATTTGGGAAATAGAATAAGATCACCGTACATAAATTTTCCATTAACTCAGGATAATATTTTCATGTTTGAACTGTAATATACTGCTAAAATAAGTGAGGCATGGGGTGGGCATTGGCAGGAGTACCTTCTCAAGAATACTGAGGTTTTGATATATGAGGGAACTGATCTGCCTGATAACCTGCACACTTTACAAATGAGCTGTTGAACTCTCTGCCAAATTTCAGTCTTAAAGCATGATTCAGTGATTCAACTGTGCATTTATAAAAGTGAAGGGAGAGGTAAGAGCCTACAGATTGCAGTGGGCATAAGAATGTAGGAGGGCATGGAAAAGAAAGGAAAAAGCAGTCAGAGATATTGGGAAGCTTTCAAGCTAGAGGCATCACTTTGAATATGCTTGCTGTAAAGAAAACATTTTAAAGTGGTAAAAAAAAAAAAAGAAAAGAAAACTAGTTATAGATTTTTATGTCACATCTTTTTTATTCAAGTATCCTTTCCTCCACTTTTGCCTAACAGCCTTGTCTCCAGAATTTTGACCCCATCCTGCAGGCCTTGAAAATTATGTTCTCAAAAGTTTAGCCAATGTTTCCAAAATTGTGCTCCAAGCTGCATCAAAATCTGCATGTGTGCTTTGTGAAAAAATAGAAGTTGCAGGAGATTTTCATTTCCATAGGTCTTAGGGGAGGTCCCAGAATCTGTAATTAAAAATACATTTTCCCAACTGGCTACAATATACAGCCTGTTGGAGAACCACTACTTTAGATTATATAATGGATAATATTGATGAATAACTTACTAATTTCTAAATGTTGGTGGTCCTCAAGACTCTAATATCTTATATTTCAGAGATGATTGCATCAAGAGCAACCACTATAATGAGCTCCTCCCTTCTCCATGATACCACTGGCAAAGGCAGAACGCTGCACGTATAGCACTGGTCTCAATGTTTTTTTTTCCCTCAGGGTGGTTGGTGCATGGCTGTACTCAAATTAACTTTCCCATCTCCAGTAACTCCTAATTCACTTGTTGTTGTTGTTGTTAGGTGCTCTCAAGTCGGTTCCAACTCATAGCAACTCTAGGTACAACAGAACGAAACACTGCCCAATCATACGCCATCCACCCAATCATTTTTGTGCTTGAGCCCATTGTTGCAGCCACTGTGTCAAGCCATCTCATGGAGGGTCTTCCTCTTTTTTGCTGACCCTCTACTTTACCAAGCGTGATGTCCTTCTCCAGGAACTGATCCCTCCTGATAACATGTCCAAAGTATGTGAGACATAGTCTCCTCAACCTTGCTTCTAAGGAGCATTCTGGTTGTACTTCTTCCAAGACAGATTTGTTTGTTCTTTTGGCAGTCCATGGTATATTCAATATTCTTTGCCAACACCACAATTCAAAGGCGTCAATTCTCCTTCTTCGGTCTTTCTTATTCATAGTCCAGCTCTCGCATGCATATGAGGCAATCGAAAACACTATGGCTTGGGTCAGGCGCACCTTAGTCTTCAAGGTGATATCTTTGCTTTTCAATACTTTAAAAATGTCTTTTGCAGCAGATTTGCCCAATGCAATGCATCTTTTGATTTCTTGACTGCTGCTTCCGTGGGTGTTGATTGTGGATCCAAGTAAAATGACATCCTTGACAACTTCAATCTTTTCTCCATTTGTCATTTTTGCTTCTTGGTCCATTTGTAAAGATTTTTGTGTTCTTTATGTTGAGGTGTAATTCATACTGAAGGCTGTGGTTTTTGATCTTCATCAGTAAGTACTTCAAGTTCTCTTCATTTTGAGCAACCAAGGTTGTGTCATCTGCATAATGCAGATTGTTAATGAGTATTCCTCCAATCCCGATGCCCCATTCTTCTTCATATAGGCCAGCTTCTAGGATTATTTGTTCAACATACAGATTGAATAAGTATGGTGAAAGGATGCAACCCTGACGCACACCTTTCCTGACTTTAAACCACGCAGTAACCCCTTGTTCTGTTTGAACAACTGCCTCTTGATCTATGTACAGGCTCCTCATGAGCACAATTATGTGTTCTGGAATTCCACAATTCATTTGGCAAGATTAAAAAATTCACATCAGTCCATTACCTTAACCACATAAAACTTAATCATGTATGTAATCACCATGTTATTTGTAGTGGTTGATGTGGTGATGATTTAAATAACAATTGACAGTGACTATCCCACTGGTCATTAAAAGGTAATTTTCATAGATACTGTTAGAAACTCTAGTTCAGGATAGATTGATGTGAAGGATGTTTTTAAAATAATTTGATTATTAATAATTGTTTTATCAAATCTAAGTGGATATAGTAATATTTCTAAATTAATACATTACCTTATTATATAATAAGTGAGTTTAAAATGTAAATCAGTAACTAAATTTATTCATCAAGTATTATAAGTTTATATTTGACTATATCATCCTAAGCTCTAAAAGTTTATGTTTTTCATCTCTTATGAGTCACTTCATATTAGAGAATATTAGAGAATGCCTTATATTCAGGCCCATAAGCGTTGTAACTAAAAATCATGTGTCAGTATTTAGGCTAACAGACATCTATAATCAATTCATTTTGGGATATTTTAGGTCCCTGTTGATGACATATGTGCTCCCCGGCATTTGGATTCTCCTTTTGTAGTAATACAGCTTCTGATTTTCCAGAAGATGCATGAATACTCAGAACGGAGACCACATTCACCAGCATCCATTACAGCAAGTTGTAGGCAGGTGACTAAGTTCCATCCAGTGGGATGAATGGGAATATGGGTGCAGCTTATAACAAATTCCTTAAGTGAGATGGGCATCCCTTCTTGCTCGTTTTCTCCTCCCCGACGGTGGAAGGTGGATGTGAGTGCTGAAGTTTGAGCCAACATCTTGATCTGAGTAGGAGATACACGCTGGGTGAAGCAGTGCTATAAGAAAGAGCTTGGGTCCCTGATAATCAGTTTCCATATTAGTCCTGAAATGACTACCTCTTGACATCATTTCTATAAGAGACACCTAAATACCACCTTATTAAAGCCACTGTTAATTTGTATGGGTTTTTTGTTGATGCTGTTGTTTGTCACTTGCTGTCAAACCTAGTCTTAACTGATTTTTGTGTCTTATAGGGTGACACTCTAGACAGTTGACTGGCCTGATACTTAATCTGGCACTCTTGATATTATTTTCCTCAATTTTAGCCAAAGCAAATAAAAGTAAAAACAAAACAACCAAACAGAAAGAACTAAGATACAACCACTGTGGAAAAGTTGGTGGTTCCTCAAAAAGCTGAACGTAGAACTATCATATGACCCAGTGATCCCAGTCCTAGGTATATACCCAGAAGAAGAGAAGACAGGAACACAAACAGAAACCTGTACGCCAGTGTTCATTTCAGCCCTTTTCACAATAGCCAAAAGGTGGAAACAACCAGTTTCTATTCATCAACAGTTGAATGGATGCACAAAATGTGGTATATGCACACCATAGAACATTACTCAGTCAGAATGAGAAATGAAGCCTTGATGCATGCCACAACATTGAGGAACCTTGAAAACACCATGCTGAGCAAAGTCCAGTTGCAAAAGGACAAATATTGTATGATCTCACTTACATGAAACAAATATACAGAAAACAGATTATTAGTGGTTAACAGGGGTGGAGGAGTCCCTGGGTGGTGCAAACAGTTAAGCAATAAACTACTAGCCAAAAGATTGGTCATTCAAGCTCACCCAGAGGTGCCTCAGAAGAAAGACTAGGTGATCTGCTTCAGAAAGGTCACAGCCTTGAAAACGCTATGCAGCACAGTTCTACTCTGCACACATGGAGTCATCATGAGTTGGAATCGACTCCATTGCAGCTAATAACAACAACAACCAGGGGTAGGAGGGAAGGGAAAATGGGATTTTTTGCTTAGGGGGCATTTAGTTTATGTTAATGGTGTTGGAATGATTTGGGAAAGGATAGCAAGATTGCACAAGTATAAGAGTGTAATCAATGTCACAGAAATGTACCTGCAGGAATTGTTGAGATGGCGTATGTTTTGCTATGTATATTTTCACCATACTAAAATAAATAAATAATGGCAGATTGCCATCAGGCCAATAATTGTTTTTTCTTCTATCTCCACACGTGGGTCAGGAAGAAAGGAAGCGGTGGCATGCCAGGTGTCCAGCTTTCAGGGGGGTAAGAAGAAGTCTCCTGGTGTCACAGTCCTTCTGCAGATAATTAACACTTGACTGACACTGGTAACAAAAGCCAGCTGCTTTTGATTAGCCCAGAGGTGAGTAACTTACTGGGTGAACGTAATATCTGTGTACTGAAGAGTGCGACAGACTGTGGAAACTCTGATATGTTTGATGAAAGGCACTCCATGAATGTAAAATCGTATTGTACCTTATTACTCACTGCTATGGTTTGTGGCAAAGACAGATTCTTATAAGCAACTGCTATATAGGTTCTTGTTTTTTTTTTTTTTAAATAACGTGTCAGACCAAAAGACATATGCTTTATCAGTTTTTAATTATTTCTACTGTTTGCTTACTTATTTACACTAAACATGACTTTAGTCTTTTGCATATTCATCTGAAATCTCCGTTCCCTTATCCTTCATAATCTCTTCTTTCATAATTGCTGCCAGGTTTGTAGGGATTTTTGTAAAAACAATCAGCCTTTCTGCAAGCCAAAACAGTTTCATTTACCTTGAAGTTCTTTTTTTTTTTTTCTTTCTGTTCATAGTTTCTGCTGATCTTTCCTGGCAGAAGGGAAGTTTCGATGGCTCCCTGCACTAACTTGTCTTCTCGCACTGCAGTTCAAGTAGAACCCTCTTTTACAGGGATTCCACTGGCAACCTGACAGTCTGAGCTTCGCCTAAAGGTGTCTTTCTGCAGCAGATGAAGTAATCCTTAGCTTTAATTCCGTTAATTTCATAAAGGATTTTGAAAAGGTTTTGTAGCATGGTATTACTATGATTATGTTGGTTTGGAACGAATGGAAACAGTGTGTCATCGGAGAAGAACAAAGAGGTGTTTTTATGTGGTTCGCCATTGAGCTTCACTGGGTTAACTCGAAAGGTAAATTGTGAAACCATATTGCAGTATCTACATTTTCAGTCCAGTATTTCCTCACAGAGCAAGCACTGATTTGAACAGTCAAAGAAAATTTGGTCTTGCGATCTCATTTATGAAAGACCATATACACAACCTACAACACTGTATAAATAATGCAGACTCGCCATGTGATATATAAGACATAGACCTGGAGAAACACACACTTGTAATAAGATGGAACCTGGAATGAAAGAAAAGCCAAGATGATGGACTACTTCGGTTCGTTTGAGTGCAGTGTGTTTCACGAAACCTGAAAGAACAGTGGGCAAGCTGCCAACTAGATAAAGAATTAGCAAGCAGTTATATATTCTTAGGAGTGTGTTAAATGTTAACTTCCCATTCAGGCACATCCCTTTCCATCTGGCAGGGTTGTGTCATAATTCTATAGGGTTTCAGTAAACAATCAGGTAATTCTGTGAGCCTTGCGGCACAAGGACCCTGACCATGTGTATGTGTGTGTGTATGTACATATTTCAGCTCCCTGCCCCTGCCCTGTCCGCGCTGCTTCTGATCTCTCACTAGTTTTCCTTCTCTAGAGGAGCAGGATGAACTGAAAACAGCACTGAACTCTGGGTCAGAGGATTCTGGTCCAATTTAGGATTGTCAGATAAAATACAGGAAGTGCAGTTAAATTTGAATTCCAGATAAATAAGGAATGATTTTTAGTGCTAGTATGTCCAAAACATGATATAAGCCATACAAAAATAGTTAAGCACTCAGCTGCTAATCAAATGGTTGGCAGTTCGGGTCCATGCAGAGGCACTTTGGAAGAAAGTCCTGGCAATCTACTTCAAAAAATCAGCCATTGAAAACCCTACGGAGCACAGTTCTACTCCTATACACATGGGTTGCCATGAGTTAGAATTGACTCCACTGCAACAAGTTTGTTTTCTTAATACTCACACTAAAAAATGAATTACTGATTATCTGAAATTTAAATTTAGCAGGACATTCTCTGTATTTATTTCCTATAGCTGGCAGCCTTAGCCTAAATTCAATTTGCTGAGCACATTACTTGGAATAAAAATAGCTAAAAACATAATGATATATTTTTTAAGTCATGTCAAAATGTTACTAGGGTCAAAACAGTGGTAGCAAGAGTTGTTGTTAGGTGCCATCCAGTCAGTTCCGACTCATAGCGACCCTATGTACAACAGAACAAAACACCGCTGAGCCCTGCACCATCCTCACAACCTTTGCTATGTTTGAGCCCATTGTTTCAGCCACTGTGTCAATCCACCTCATCGAGGGTCTTCTTCTTTTTCGTTGACCCTCTGCTTTACCAAGCATGATGTCCTTCTCCAGGGACTTGTCCTTCTTGATAACATGTCCAAAGTACATGAGACAAAATCTCGCCATCTTTTCTTCTAAGGAGCATTTTAGTTCTTCTTCTTCCAAGACAGATTTGTTCCTTCTTTTGGAAATCCATGGTATATTCAATATTCTTTACCAACACCATAATTCAAAGGCATCAGTTCTTCTTCTTTGGCCTTTCTTATTCATTGTCCTGCTTTCACATGCATATGAGGAGACTGAAAATACTATGACTTGAATCAGGTGCACCTTAGTCCTCAAGGTGACATCTTTGCTTGTCAACACTTTTTAAAGAGGTCTTTTGCAGCAGATTTGCCGGGATTTTGATTTCTTGACTGCTGCTTCCATGGGCATTGATTGTGAATCTAAGTAAAATGAAATCCTTGATAATTTCAATCTTTTCTCCATTTATCATGATGTTGCTTAGTGGTTCAGTTGTGAGGATTTGTGTTTTCTTTATGTTGAGGTGTATTCCATACTGAAGGCTGTAGTCTTTGATCTTTGTCAGTAAGTGCTTCAAGTCCTCTTCACTTTCAGCAAGCAAGGTAGTGTCATCTGCATATTGCAGGCTGTTAATGAGTCTTCCACCAATCCTGATGCCCCGTTCTTCTTCATACAGGGCAACTTCTCAAATTATTTACTCAGTATATAGATTGCATTAAGTATGATGAAAGGATACAATACTGATGCACACTTTTCCTGATTTTAAACCATGCAGTATCCCCTTGTTCTGTTCAAACAAGTGCCTCTTGCTCTTTGCACAGGTTCTGCAGGAGGACAATTAACACAATTGTGGTAGCAAGAGAGTCATATGAAAACAGTACACAAGTCAAACAAGTCGTTAAACTTTGGAGGCTCTGTTTCCATATCTCCTGAAAGGAAGGACGTGAGTTTGGTGAGAAAAAAAGAAGATACTAGCATAGTACTTATCTTCCAGTATCTGTTTCTGTGTTAGCCAATTTAATATATGTTATTTATTTAACGGAAACCCTGGTGGAGTAGTAGTTAAGAGCTACAGCTGCTAACCAAAACGGTCGGCAGTTAGAATCCATCAGGCACTCCTTGGAAACTGTATGGGGCAGTTCTACTCTGCCCTGTAGGATCACTATGAGTTGGAATCAGCTCGACGGCAATGGGATTCATTTAACAGATTCTTTCTGAATACCTCCTAAGTGCCCGGCAGTGTGTTTGATAACAGTCATTGAAGGTGAATAAAATATGGTGTCTTAGTTATCTAGTGCTGCTACAACAGAAATACAACAAGTGGATGGTTTTAATGAAGAGAAGTTTATTTCCTCATAGTCAAAGTAGGCTAAAAGTCCAAACTCAGGGTTTCAGCTCCAGGGGAAGTCTTTCTGTCTCTGTTGGCCTTCTCATCAATGTTCCCCAGGACTGGGAGCTTCTTTGCACAGGGACCCTGGTCCAAAGGATGCGCTCTGCTCCTGGAACTGCTTTCTTGATGGTATGAGGTCCCCCTGTCTCACTGCTCACTTCTGTCTTTTATATCTCAAGAGATTGCCTCAGGGCACAATCCAGTCTTGTAGATCAGGTCCTGCCTTACTAACACAACTGCCACCCATCCTCCCTCATTAACATCATACAGGCAGGTTTACAACATACAGGAAAATCACACAGTACCAGGAATCATGGTCTAGTCAAATTGATACATACATTTTTTGGGGGACATAATTCAATCCACGACAATATGGTTATCAAGAAATTAATAGTAGTAGTTCCATTTGACTTTTTTAGTAATCCTAGTAGGAAATCAGTATTATTTCTATTTTATACACTGGAAACTGAAAGCTAAAGAATTGTCACGGAGCTAGTTGGTTAGGGAGTTGGACGTTCCTCTGACTCCAAAGCCAAGCACTCTGCCTTATGCCACACTGTTTCCAAATGTCTCTGTCAAAGCTTAGTACTAAAGGCATTAAGAATCTGTGTAGGATAGATTTTCCTGTTTACTCTTTTTCCCTTGTCCAAATTCTCAGACTTTTCAGTGTCACAAAATAACCAGACAGCATTGTTAGTAAGGCAGGTTATTTTTACAGGGTCAGTTTGAAGTAGTTGGCTCCTAGTGGGAGCAGTATTGACAGAGGACATTTCCATGGTGCCATGTAAAAATGACCGCACACAAAACATAAACACAAACTATGTTCTTAATGAGACAACCAGGTTCTGTAGCCTCGCTCTGCCCTTCCCCATGAAACTCATTCTTACATGGGATTCAGTGAGTTTGAGGATAGAGATGAAGCTCTAGAGAAAGGGGAGGACGTTTGCTGAGCACATTACTTGTAATAAGAGATGAAAGCTTAATGATATTGTTTTTAGGTTATGTCAACTTGTCCCTGGGGTCAAAATGTTGTTATTGTGTGTCATCAAGTCGATTCTGACTCATAGCGACCCTATAGGAC
The DNA here is from genome assembly GCA_030035585.1 of Dugong dugon. Taxonomy (NCBI): domain Eukaryota; kingdom Metazoa; phylum Chordata; class Mammalia; order Sirenia; family Dugongidae; genus Dugong; species Dugong dugon. Next base: position 95,771,888 of record CM057465.1, read on the forward strand.
AGAGTAGAACTGCCCCATAGGGTTTCCTAGACTGTAATCTTTATGGGAGCAGATTGCCTGGTCTTTTCCCCTGTGGAGCAGCTGGTGGGGTCGAACCTAGACCTTTTTGTTAGCAGCTAAGTGCTTGACTGTTGTGCCACCACGGTTCCTCAGGCGTCAAAATAGTAGTGTGAAAGAGTCACATGAAAACATCAGATATGTCCAGCTGAAGCGATTACTGGTTTATATCCATCGTGTTCATTTTAATTTTGGATGCAGTGTTTTCCGGTAGCTCCACTTACTTTCCTAGATCTCTTTTGACTACTCCCTCAGTAGTGTTTAGTTATTTTGGTGAGAATTTTGACAACTGGAATTCCTTTCATGGAAGTACATATAACTTGATCATTTTGGCCAAAAGGTTTAAAGGTACATTGAAGAAAATCAGCATAAAAGCCTCAATATCTAAATTATTTTATGACTTTCTTCATTCCTGAAGAGTAGCCAATAATTCACTTTTCATTTTCTGATGTAAGTTAAAAAAATGTAAGTATCGTCACTTGATTCAGCTAGTATATATTCTTTTTACCCTTGAAAATTATAAATGCATGAAAATATAGTACTTGTCAGCACAAAATAGAAGGTGTTTGTAACAGTGGGGCTTATCCTTCCTTCCTCCAATAGGATGTATAAACAACAGGGGTAGTTTGGAGAGTGGCTGGCTAGCTGGCTGGATTTTGGTGTAGAGAATTGATCCTTCCTAGGTTGGAAGGCACTCAAAATACACAGTGGCTGCAACCATAGATTCCAGCATACCAAAGATCATGATGGTGCAGGACCAGCCAACTTTTCCTTCTGTTTTTGAGCTCTATGTACTCAACACATGCAATATTTTATTTAATTTAACAATAGCCCTATGATGTAGGCATTATTATGACAGTTTTCATAAAAGGAAACCTAGGCAAAGAGAGGTTAAGTGACTTGTCCAAGAACGCATAGTATGTAAGGAGCAGTGAAGGTATTTGAATCCAAACATATGTGACTTCAAAGTTCCTGACTAGTAGGAGATATTTAAAGGCAGTGATTCACTCAATATCACATAGGCCTCCATTTACACATTAAGGATGATGCCTGTGATCATCACAATTAGTAATTCTCCCATTTCCTGCTACAAAGTCTTCATCTCCATGGAGGTGAGCAAATCCTTTTCCCCACCAGACTTTAGCTGTTACACTCTTTTCAATTAGGAAGAGAAGAATTGGACTCATTGAGAAAAATGGCCAAAAGATCCTAACACAATGGTTATGATGACAAGAGGACTTTTGAAAAACAACAACAAAAAATGTGTAAACTCAAATAAACAAATATAAGATAACCAACTAAGATGAAGAAACCTTTCAAAGAGCCTTACTCATGTACAGAACATGCCAAGAATCCTAGAGTCCAAATCATCATTCAAGAACACTGAAGAACACCAGTTTGACCAAGTCATATGATTAAAGGTTCCCCAGTGCCTATAGGGAAAACCCTGGTGGCATAGTGGTTAAGAGCTATGGCTGCTAACTAAAAGGTCGGCAGTTGGAATCCACCAGGTGTTCCTTGGAAACTCTATGGGACAGTTCTACTCTGTCCTATACGGTCGCTATGAGTCGGAATCGACTCGACAGCAATAGGTTTTTCTTTTTTTTTTTTTTACAGTGCCCGTAGAATTAAGCCCAATCTCCTCATCATGTAGAAGACCCATCTCAAAGTATCTCAGATCTACCTGTCCAGTCTCCTATAGCTATTCTTCACAAACCCTTCCTGAGATATCTGGATTCTACCTTATCTTTTATATTCTCACTATTTTTAAATACTCAGTATTTATTAATTATAATATGAATTTTCAAATGTACTGGTGCCTATGATTGGAAATTTCTTCTTATACCTTGTACATTAAGGAAAGTACTCATATCTGAAGATCTAAATCAATACAACCTACACACTATAGTTTCCCTGGTGCGGCATTGGCCCCATGTAAAATTAGTTGCTCCTGCTACGTGTCCCATAGCATCCTGTATAATCTCCCCCCAATTGATTAGAATTACTTGCCCTTATATTTATTAAGTACTTCTTATCTGCCCTGTATTGTACTAGATTAGTCTCATTTAATTTTACATAATAACATCACTAAGATATGTCATTATTTCTATTTTATCAGTCTTAAATTGAGATTTGGGGAGAAATGTATAATTTTCCCATGGTTATGTTACCAATAAGTGTCAGAACCAGAGTTCAAACTGAAGTAGTTCTGATTCTAAAGCCCATGAAAATAATGAATGATATTTTCAAAAAAAACCCTCATCTAATTTAGCCAACTCTACAGCTATAATTTTAGAAAAGCAACTACTAATATAAGTTCATGGTAACCAAGGAAAATTCAGGAGATACGTTTGATCTCTTTTTCCTACTCAAGCCCTTTCCTTCTGGACTACAATGTAGCCAGATTGATTAGAAAGGGGCTGACTAAAGTAGTGATCTCCAAAATACGGTCCCAGGAACAGCAGCCTCACATCACCTGTGAACTTTATTGTTGTTGTTAGTTGCTGGCATGTTGTCTCTGACTCATGGCAACCTTATGTATAACAAAATGAAAAATTGCCCAGTTCTGTGCCATCTTCATGATCATTGGTATGCTCAAGTCCATTGTTGAAGCCATTGTGCAGTGCCTTCTAGCCTAGGAGGCTCATTTTCCAGCACTATATTGGACAATGTTCTGTTGTAATCCATAAGGTTTTCATTAGCTAATTTTCAGAAGTTGATCTCCAGGCCTTTCTTCCTACTCTGTCTTAGTCTGAAAGCTCCACTGGAATCTGTCCTCCATAGCTGACCTTATTGATATTTAAAATACTACCAGCATAGCTTTCAGCATCATAGCAACACTCAAGCTACCACAATATGACATCCTGACAAACAGGTGGTGGTAGGAACTTGTTGTTGTTAGTTGCTGTCTTAGTCACCTGTATTGGCCACAGTCTCTGGATTCTGAGTGGAGGCCACTTGGCCCTGGGCTTCAACTCCACCTTCCAGGCCCACTGGGACAGCAACACTGATCCCTTGGCTTTAGCCACACCATTCTCCTAGTCCATTGGAGTGACAACTCCACCCTTAGAAACACCAGAGGCCATGGCTCCACCCTTTAAAACCCCTGAGATCATGGCCATACCTTCTGAAACTGAGGCAACTGGGCTTCTTGTGTTCCTTGTCTCTTCAGTTTTTGCCTTCTGTGGCCTCTCCACCCTTGGGCCTCATGCCCACATCTGCCCTGCTGGGGTAAGTGTTCCAAAGCTCAGTAGCTCCATTGATAAATGCCTGGAGGCAACCCACTCTGCCAGGAAGCCTCCTGCACACAGGCACTCAGCTCCCTCACTCTGTGGGTCAGCAAGCCTAACTTCACTGATAAGTGCCTGGAGGCACCTCACTCCACCAGGAAGCTTTCAGCGTACAGGCATTCAACTCTCTCTCTCTGTGGGTTAGCTCTAGTGCTGTCTTGTGCTGGTCTCCTAGTTCTGCTGCTGCTGGTTCTCTGCTGCTGCCCCTTCTTTGCTGCTGCAGGTTCTCTGCTGCTGCTCGTCCTCTGCTGCTGCTGCACCTCTATCCATTCACAGTTGCAAAACCGCTTCCACATTTTAGGTACCTGTTAGAGCAGCACCCCACTCTCTCGGTACCAAATTCTGTCTCAGTCACCTAGTGCTGCTCTAACAGAAATACCACAAGTGGATGGCTTTAACAAAGAGAAGTTTATTCTCTCACAGTCCAGTAGGCTACCAGTCCAAATTCAAGGCATCAGCTCCAGGAGAACGCTTTCTCTGTTGGCTCTGGAGGAAGGTCCATGACACCAATCTTCTCTCGGTCTGGGAGTGTCTCAGTGCAGGAACCTCAGGTCCATAGGACGCGCTCTACTCCCAGGACTGCTTTCTTGGTGGTATGAGGTTCCCATGTGTCTTTGCTCACTTCTCTCTTTTATATCTCAAAAGAGATTGGATTAAGACACTATCTAATCTTGTAAACCTCATCAGTATAACCTCATCATAGTGATAGAGTTTACAACACATAAGGAAATCACATCAGATTTAAAAAATGGTATACAATCATACAATACTGGGAATCATGACCCAGCCAAATTGATAGATATTTTGGGAGGACACAATTCAATCCATGTCAGTTGCCAAGGAGTAAGCTCCAACTCATGGTGACCTTAGGTACAACAGAATGAAATGTTGCCTGATCCTGTGCCATCTTCATGATTGTTGGAATGTTTGAGTCCATGCAAATTTCCTGACCCCCAGCAGACCTATCAAAACTCTGAGGGTGGAGTCCAGCAATCTGTTTTCACAGGCCCTTCCTGCAATCTAATACAGGTAGTCCCCGACTTAGGACGAGTTCTGTTCCTACAACTCTGTTGTAACTCAGTTGTGACTTAAGTCAAATATCTCTTTTTTTTTTCCTTAGTTTTTATTATTGTCTTTTATTATTAGTATCTTTATAAATCTGGTCTTTATTTGTATTTAGTGGTTGGAAACATTACATATAAACTTACAGATATATTTTAATACATACATACAAAAATACACAAATCTTAAAAATTCACTCCTATGATAAAAAAAGAGTTGGATGACTTTGGTATTTTGTCATTTGCGATAATAACGCCACTTGTGGAAGGTTCTGGATCATCTGGATTATCCCTGGGAATGGGGATGGCGTTTCTAGTAGGAAAATTAGTGAGAGTTGTCTGTATGGTCCTTTTCTTTTTGTCTTCATATATCTCATGGTAAAAGCTCACTGCTTTCTGAATCTGCCTAGTAACTTGAACAAAGTGATTGATGTTTGACTCCATGTTTTCAAGCAACTGAAGCCCCTGATTTAGTTTACAAAACTAAATCTATATGGCAGTGTTTTGAACACTAAATCATAAAATTAAATATCTGCGAGTGAACATCTGAGAATGATAACATCAGCAAATTACGTGCTGCAACATTGTATGTAGTATGTATTACTAATGATTGATAAGATGTACCAAAACAAAAACAAAAAAGCAGTTGTAAGTGTGGTTCGTGGTAACTCCAAAGCGTCGTGTCGGGCGTTACCTGTATATCCTCAAGTTTGAGAACCATTGAACTAGAAAAGGTAAAACAGAAGTAAAAATTTATAAGATCACCACCTCTGAATAATCAAGAACTGCTAAATATTCCTCTAAAACAGTGGCTTCAAAATTTGTTGCACAATGAAATCACCTGAGAATCCTCAAAAAATAAATCCGCCCCTAAACATTGTGACTGAATTGGTATAAGAAGCAACCATTGGGAGTGATGAGGTTTCCCAGGTGACTCTACTGTCTAGGAGACACAGGTCTGAGAGAAGCAGCAGTGCTTTATTTTCATGAACTGCAAGTAGAGTGACCTTAAATAATCTGAGGTAATAGAATAGCAGTAGAAGGATTTGTCTTTTTTTCTTTCTTTGTTTTTGGAGGGGTGTGTGCTTATAACAGAGTTGTTATTCTATAGTCTTATACAGAAACTTTTTTTTTTTTTAAATAATATTTTATTGTACTTCAGGTGAAGGCTTACAGAACAAACGGTTTCTCATGTAACAGTAGTACACATGCTGTTTTATGACTTTGGTTAACAACCCCACAACATTTTAACCCTCTAAATTCTCAGCTTTTTTTTTTTTTTGGTGAAAATACACATAGCCAAAGATACACCATTTCAAAACTTTTTATGTACACATTTAAGTGACATTGACTACGCTCTTCTAATTGTGCTGTAATTCTCACTTAAGATGAAGGCTTACAGGACAAAATAGCCTCCCATTTAACAGTTACTACAAATGTTACCCTATAACAATGGTTAACAATCTCACAACACATCAACAGTATCCTTACTCAACCTTGTGTTCCCTATCATCAGCTTCCTACTCCCCTTCTGCCTTCTGGCCCTTGTCACTGGACTCCTGTCCCTCGTTAGTCTCATTTGGTTTTACTGGGCTGTCCACTCCCAGGCTGAACAGTGAACTTCGGAGGTAACTTCACCACTGAGCTAAAAGGGTGTCTGGGGGCCATACTCTCGGGGTTTGTCCAGTCTCCTTTAGGCCAGTAAATCTGGTCTTTTTTTTTTGCGAGTTAGAATTATGCTGTACATCCTTTTCCAGCTCTGTCCAGAACCCTCTGTTGTGATCCTGGTCAGAGCAGTCAGCGGTGGTAGCCGGGCACCATCTAGCTGTACTGGACTCAGTCCGGTGGCGGTCTTGGTAGCTGTGGACAATTAGTCCTTTGGGCTAATCTTTTCCTTGTATCCTGTTCTCTTCATTCTCCCTTGCTCCCAAAGGGATGAGACCAGTGCAGTATCTTAGATGGCCGCTCACAGGTTTTTAAGACCCCAGACACTACTCACCAAGGTAGAATGTAGAGCATTATCTTTATAAGTAGTGTCATGCCAATTGAGCTAGATGTTCCCCGAGACCATGGTCCCCAGAGCCCTCCGTCCAGCAACTCAGTCCCTCGGGGAGTTTGGATGTGTCCATGGGGCCTCCATGACCTTTCCTTGTGCAGGTTGTTAGTTTCCCTTGTATTGTGTACTTTATACAGAAACTTTTGCTACACTGTTGCTGCTCAGTAAATATTTTTTTGTTGTGTGGGTTGTATTGATCAGAAAGAGAATTCAGAAGGGGATCTATTTTATGGGAAAAGAAGTTAGTAGAAATAAAATGAGCTAAGTTAGTAAACACAGAGAACTGTGTGGAAGTTGACAAGACCTTACAGAGGGACAGACAAAACAGGCAGGAGAAACTGGCAGAGCTGGGGAATGTTTTGCATTCTTTCAACCACAGGAGTGAGAAGAGCCAAGAACACAGTGGGAGTTTGACCAAGTAGAATGGAGGTTTCAGTAAAAGCAAAATTGTGTCTACTCCACTCCAGGGCGCCCCCTGCGAATAAGCTGAGAAGGAGAAAACCACATGCAAACAAAGGAACTGGTAATTTGAGGTATAGCTCCATTGTCATCTGCTCACTGTACCCCAGTAAAGGCCTGGGGGGGAGTCCTGGAAGCCACATGCAGCCGATGGAGCAAAAGATGATCAAAGAAACAAATTAACTTGTGCGCCGGGTGGATTCGAACTGTTGAACTTTTGGTTAGCAACCGTAGCTGTCAACCACTATGCTACCAGGGTTTCTAGTGTGTATAAAGGGTTAAATTGAGTCCAGTGGCTCCAGAACTTTTTATACCACAGATGTGCTCTATTGCTGCTTACTTGTCACTGTTAGTGTAAATGATCAGCATCCTTGAAGAGGTGGCTTTGTGAAATGACTTGAGCCTCTCAAGAGCCACTCTCCTGGGCTTGGCTGAGTCATACAGAAGGCTGAAAGAGGAGCAATTGGGAATCAACAATTCTGAGAATCAGACCTGATTCTAGACCTAGATTTACCTCCAACAAAGTCTATGTGATCATGGACCCCTCTCTTAGTCTCTCTGGTGTGAAAAGTAATCAAAACTCAAAAAAACTGAAACATAAGTTTATTCTATATGTGTATAGGGAGATCATTCTGATTTCAAAAAAAGCAAATGACTGGAAGTAGGCTGGTTACAGTGAGGCTTATAAAGAGAAGAGGAGGGAGAAAAATAGAAGCTCAACCATTGGCTAGTCTTAACATGATTGATTGAACCCTGCCCTCCCCTTTTTACTGAAATCAACTGATAATCTGGTTATAAGGTGGTCTCTGGCCTTCCACCCACTTGCAGCCATGATATTTTTGAAATTTAATTAAAGTCAGGCTGGTGTTGAATAAGAAACTTTGAACAAGCAACTTTGAGTGGAAAGAGTTGCTGGCAGAATTTGGTAAGGAATTTTTACAGTTAATACTTGGTTTCCAAAAACCCATTGCAGTCAAGTCAATTCTGACTCATAGAAAACCCTAAAATCAAAGTAAGATATTTGTTATTAATTTTTATCCTTGACACTGGCTAGTGCCTTAATCTGTGTGGCAGGATAATTGGGCTACATTATTGCAAGGGTTTTTTTCCAGGTTTAATTTTTCAAATCAAACTTTTGCCTCTGGTACATAATTCTATTGGACAATGTCAAATTAACCATGTTAGCTTGCAGGTTAGGTATTAAACTAGAATTCCTGGTGATTTTCAATCGTATAAATAAAAATGGATTTAATTATGCCTATATACTTGATGAGGAACCCTGGTGGCACAGTGGTTAAGAGCTTCAGCTGCTAATCAAAAAGGTTGCCAGTTCGAATCCACCAGCCGCTCCTTGGAAACTCTGTGGGGAAGTTCTCCTCTGTCCAATAGGGTTGCTATGAGTTGGAATCAATAGCAGCAGGTTTGGATTTTTTCTGGTACTGAAAGGTTGGTATTTGAAACTGTCTAGAGGATCGCTATGAGTCAGAATCAACTCCACCGCAACGGGTTAGGGACCTTAGAAGACAGTCCTGGCAATTTGCTTCAGAAAGATCACAGTCACTGAAAGCCCCTTAGAGCACAGTTCTACTCTGAAACACATGGGGTTGCCATGGGTAAGAATCAGCTTAATGCTATATCCTGATAACAAGTTTACTTAAACGATATTTAAATGTTACGTAATCCTGGTATGAGTTATTTGCACTTTCTAGTCCATAACAAGAAGATTCTCACTGAGACACAAGTAGCTCATGGATTGAATTTTTCAAGGGGACATCCTAATTCATACTTAAAGCTGAACTCTAGGTAAAAATAACTTAAAAAAATATCATCTTGCTAAACGGTTTCTGTATTAGAAGATTTACTTGTTACTTCAAGTTGTCTGTCCACAATAAGACATCTAAGTAACTCTGATGTTATTCTTGAACTAAAGCAACCTGCCGAGAGCTATTATTCATAAGGTGAAGAAGACCACTCTCACAGCTTGACTTCTTGGTCCTATTTAATCACCCTGCTTCAGATGTGATTAAAAAGAAGTTCTAAGTTTAGTTGCTGCCACACTTAGCCTTGAAGAAATGCTCAAGAAAGTGCCAAGAAGGTCTTCTTCAAAAACATACTGATGAAATCATTTGCATGAATACTCAAAGCCACATGGTGCCAGTTTCCATTATAATTCAGAGAAGTCAACCTTTGAAATTAAAACCTGCCTGCGGTGCTAGTGTCAGCACGCAAGACAAAGACACACACACACACACACACACACACACACACACACACACACACAGAGGCATCAAGTATTGAGGGAAAATACATAATGTCAGGTCTGAAAAGAGAACCATTGTTCACTGCCAATCTCAGAATTATGATCCTCAGTACGAGCTAGTCCCGGTAAAACTAGGACAGCTCACTTATTATGAAATTAATGCTGTGTCTTTCTACAAAATATCTCCAGAATATATTTAAGACAAGTATTAGAACCACTCAAGCTTCTGTCTCTTCTCTGATTATTTTTTGCAACTTACCATTTTATACAGATAGTTTGTGCATATATCTACATATAACTATTTTTTTAATCTAAGTCCAATTTTATTATACATCAAACACTTCTACTACTATTGGACCTAAAAATGATGAATTTAAATCCCAGGTTGTAGTTAAATAAAAAAGGCAATTTGCCAAAGAAATAGAATCCTTTTCAGCATTTCTACTATAATTTTTTTTCTAAATTTTGCCATCTAGCCTTCCCACTTTTTTTTTCCCAAAGTCTAGCTTACCCCTAAATGATGTTATTACACACACAAAATTAGATTCTTTTCCTTCTCAAATTAACAATTACAATTTTTTTTTTCAGCCCACTCTCCTCACCTCTCCTCGGGGATTTCAAACCAACAGTCACCCCCAATTTCTCTGCTTAGGCATTTTCCCTTTCATACACCATCATGCATTTTATTTCTTACTAATTTTACTAATTGTATATAATAATAGAAACTACAGTTTGTAACTTACTATACATCAGGCACTATACTACGTGTTTTGTGAAAACTATGTTTAGTTGAGTTTCACAACGCCTCTTCAGGATGAGTACGATTATCTCCATTTAACAATGAAAAAATACTGTTTCATTAATTTGCTGCCCTGTCTCTTCCTTTTCTCCTTGAACCCTAGCTGTTTGAAAAAGTAAAACTTCGTATCATTGCTCTCTTTCCTCACCTTCCACTCTCTCCTCAGTCTGACTTCACACCAAAACAAAAACAAAAACAAAACCCATTGCTGTCAAGTTGATTCCGACTCATGGCAACCCTAACGTTACAGAGTATATCTGCTCCATAAGATTTCCTTGGCTGTAATCTTTATGGAAAATCACCAGGCCTTTTTACTGCAGTGCCACTGGGTGGGTTCTAACCTACCCAGTAGTCAAGTATAAACCGTTGTTTGCACCATCCAGGGACCCTTCAGTATGACTTCAGTCCCTACCATTCCATTGAGTCTACATTCACAAAAAGCCATCATTGATATCTTAATCACCAGTTCAGTGGCTTCTATTTAGGTACCATCTTTTTCACTTTCTTATTCTCTTTTGAATTTTGAACCCCCTTTCATCTTCTTGAAATATTTTTATTCCTGGACTACTTTCTCTTCATTTTCCCCTTGCCTTTCAGATGTCTCCTCTATCTCCTGGGTTAATTCTTCTTGTTCCATAAATGTTTGCATTTCCCAAAGTTCATTCTTCTCTTTTTCTTTTTTGTCTTTTGTGAACATTCTCAACAAATTCCAAAACTCTGAGAATCATCTTTACTGCTAGCTCTAATGGCTTGTCTGAAATCCAGACCATATTTTTAACTGTCTGCAAGATATGGCCAAATGGATATACTGTAGGCACATCAGATTCAACATATGTAAAATTTCCCTTCCAGTCTGTTTTAACAATGCATTTCCGATCAGAGTTAATTACATTATCAACCACCATGTTGCCAAGGTAGAAATCTCAGAGTGATCATTTATTTCCTCTTACCAGATATCCTAATTACAACACATCACCAGTGCTGTAAACAGTCATGCATACAGAACATCCACGATACGTTCTGTGAAATAAGAAGTTATATAATTTGGACATATTTTCAACACCATATTATATACTTAGCAAAGCCCTGGGGTTTTCACTATGCCAAATAATAAATGGCTGTAAATTGCAGTCCACAACATTGCCTTCTAACAACACTATCACAATGTCTTTAAAAGCCTTGAAGCCTGGCATTGACTTGGCCTCCATATGGAAGAAGGTCCTTTTAGGCATTCCCTTCCAGAATAAGGAGGTTTCATTCACATTAAAAATTTGCTGGGGCAAATAACCTTCCTCTAACATTTAGTTTATCCGAGGTTTCAACAAATTCTTCTACTGCCTTCGCATCAGCACTCAGACACACCACTCACTTTCACATTATGCAGCGAAAAACGTTGTTTGAAGTGCTTGAACCACCAGAACTAGCACTAAACTCCATCTCTGAACTCTGGTCCCGCTTTTTCTGTAAGCATCTTCAACAAGCTTCATGCCTTAGCAGTGATGGTCAACGTGATCAATCCAAGTCATTAGCAATTTCTCCATATCTGATGTAGGACCCTTTCACATTTTTGTTAGCCTTGTAGCTTTCAGTGGAGCTGATCCTTTAATTGCTTGGAGAATTTTTTCTTTGTTTTTGAGAATCGTCATGATGGTCGAGTGCAACATCCCTGCAGCCCGAGCATAGCATTCACTGATTTTCCACCCTTGTGTTCTTTAATAGGAAACCCTGGTGGCATAGTGGTTTAGTGCTAGGGCTGCTAACGAAAAGTTGGCAGTACAAACCCACCAGGTGCTCCTTGGAAACTCTATGGGGCAGTTCTACTTTGTCCTATAGGGTTGCTGTAAGTTACAATCGACTCGATGGCAACGGGTTTTTTGGTTTGGTTGTTTAATAACCTTTTGTTTCTGTCCCAAATCAGTATTCTTCTTTTGCCTCTTGCTGCTGCCGTCACTAGCACTGCTTTTGCTGTGTTTGGGAGCCATAATGCACTTCACGGTAACACTCTATTATAAACTTATGGAACCATGGATGGATGTGTGGTCAAACAGACATTGCCCAAACAGATGTTGTATGGCACGTGACTGTATTTAGACCATCAGTCGATTCTGTCATTACAATTCCCACTGCCACAGTTCTATCTCTTGCCAAAATAGCTACTCTAACTTCCCGAAATGGGCTGTGTGCTTCCAATCTCCCATCTTAGTTAACCTTCACATCACTGCCAAAGACCTGTTTATTTCATTCCCCTATTTTGAAACCTCCTTTAGATCACCCTTGCTCTCAAAATAAAATTGAAGTGCCCTTATATGGCATTCAAGAATACATTCATTTAGGTCAAAGTCCAGATTTTTTGTTAAGTTTTTATAACTCCTTTTTATCCCGTTGTCTAGCTAAAATTTTATTTATTTACTTATTTTATTTTGTTGTCTAGATAGTGTCCATCTATCATATTAGACCTCCTTGCATAAAATTCACTCAACTGACTGATGATAATGTGCTGAGGCAAGAGTCCCTTCAAATAACACTTCATCTCCCAAGCTAGATAAGCTATGTGGGTATTAGCCTTATCTGTGTAAAAGTATGGTAGGCACTCTCTTTGTGATAAACTGATACTTGCTTATCATATATATTGTTTTTATTCAGAGAAATGCTTAGACCTTTAGGGAAGCAGTCTTTGTTATCTTTCAAGAACTAATCTGAAGGTGTGTTGACTCCTTACTACTATGTATATGAGTTCAGCCGATTCTTACAAGGAGCCTTGGTGGCTAAGAGCTTGGCTGCTAACCAAAAGGTTGGCAGTTTGAGTTCACCAGCTGATCCTTGGAAATCCCATGGAACGTTCTACCTTGTCTCATAAGGTAGCTATGAGTCGGAATCAGCTCAGTGGTAATGAGTTTTGGGTTCTTACAAGATGGTTCCCAACTGTGAATGGAGGTACTAGAATGGATAACGAAAATGAAACTTGCTTTTGTAACTTACTAATGTTTTTGTATGCACTTGAAAATTTTAATAGAAGAAAGCGCTTGAAGCTAATAATACTACGTGGTTAGAATTATGCTCCCCTCCCAAAGTACTGAGTTTCCTTGTGAGAAAACAGAAATAAAAGTGGGAGTGGGTAATAGAATATCTATTTCAAAAGAAATAAGAATCTATAAAAGTTACCAAAAACAAAACAAACAAAAAGACTAACAATTACTTATTGAATTTCTTTGCTCACCTGGAAAATCTGCCAGTATTATTTCTTTCATGTTGTTAAGAAAGAAAAAAAACATAACTGAACGTGCTTTGACTGAATGACTGTGATTAGGTGCTTCTTTGAAGAGATGTATTTCCATGCATTAGGGCGGAGGGACTGCTTATTATGTGTGACCTGATTAATAACTCTTTCAATATCTCTATGTATGGAAGGGAGGCTTAGCCCTGGAATCAGCAAATTGGACAGATTAGTAGGGTACAACAGTAATCACGTAACATGGGCCAGGGAGGCAGATAATGCAAAATCCCTTCAGTTTGACTGCATAACAAATATTTAAACTTTAATTGAAATATTAACATGTCATATTTTTCACAGTATATATCTGAAAATGACTAAAGCACATAGAAAATTGTGTTTAGGAGGAACCTCTTTACTGCTGGCTCCTACCGAACTCCCTGTGATCTGCCATGTTGTATCTACATCAAATTATGCCAAAGAGTTTACATGGCCAAGATTTAATCAGTGTATCAGAGGTGTAACGAGGGTATGGCAGGTATGGCAGGAACAGCAGGTATTGCACCAGTCCTAGGCATGTGGCCCCACTGAGCAGCTTCTGTTAATCAGGTACGGCCAGCGGCATATCTACAGAAAATGGTGCCTATAGCAAGCACTGAACTTGTGCTCCTGTCCAAACATCTGACACCCCTCTTTTAGATAACTTTGCCATTATATTAGCTGAGAAATACAAGTCAACCTGATTAATCTTTTAATTAACACATTACTGTGCTTAAGGGAGGATGTTGGGCCATACAGGGTTAATAGCAACTGCTCAGTGGCTCCAGGCTCCCAGAGCTGATGCAATACCCTAGACATGCCACTGAATTTGACCTGATGGGAGATGACCAGGCCCTGGAGGCCAAATGGACCCAACAAACAAGCAATAGGAGAAGGTGGAGAATTAGCCTCGAGAACTAGGATTCAGGTAACAACTGTTCTCTGAGAATGTGATGGAAGAACTAACACAGTTGTAATGGGTATCAGCTGAAACAAAGTTATAAAGTCTCTAAGGCAGAGGCTAGGTAATGGGAGAGACAAATCCGGATCCCAATCATTGGCGTCTCTGGAACAGAGTCAGATTGGGAACAACATAAAGTGGACCATGCATGCTGACTGGCCTCAAATTTTGTATGTTGCAATACCTCTGAGAGGGTAAGTCTAAGTCTAAAGGTGTGGGATAAGTTTAACCTCCTCTGTGAAAGATATTGGACTGCAAGGGCAAGAAGTTAAGAGGTGGTTGTATACTGCCATTTCTAAGCAAGATTTCCCTTGCCTGCTGCCTTTCTGGTTTATATTTTTTCCAAAGAAGGAAAAATAATTAAAGATTTTCATTTTAAAATTCTTTTCTTTCACATTCTGTGAGCCTGAAGACTATATTTGAATAAACCCAAATTGTGACAACGTCCACAAAATAATAAGTTCACAAAAAAGAGTAGATAACATCAATGAGAAAGTGAAAACATGATTTGCTATGATAAACGGCACTGGAGATATTGTTAAACATTATTAGATGACTCAGTTGTCAAGCACCATCCAAATACTGCTGGAAGGGATAGAGTGGCCGAGTGAGTTACATTTTCCTCTGAAATATTGCTTAACAACTACTGTGATGTTTGTTGGAAAGACCTTGCAAGATGTCTACATCTTTTGTTGTCCAGCTAGAATACATTTCCAAATCTAACTTCAAAATTTCCATTTGAAGCTTTTATTAAGAATAGTATTTTACCACAAAGTAACCTATGAACTACAAGAGAAATCTAAGAAGGTTGTTGTATGGATGATTCTCACCCAGTACTTCTCTCTGCTGTGGGAGGAGTAACATTTTCACTGTGGTCATAATGATCCCTCTGTGCATAGTTTAGAAGTGTGATATATTTTTATAACTATTGAGTTTTTTTTTCATTTCTGCTCAGGTTCTTATGGTGAAATATTCCATTCTAGACTCCTCTCCCATATACCTTTGCAACATGTATTATGTTTGGATTATTTCCCTTTGCTACTAATATTGCCAAATTCTCAGACACCATCAACATGCTTTGGCAATGTGAAAAGAGGTTGAAACTGCAGTTGTTTTTGCCCAGACTGGCCTGGGTGAGCCAGTGGGGATTCTGATTTCATGCTCTTTGGCCAAGATGTGAAACTGGTTTGGAAAACTTTGGGAAATATCTATCTAAGAATATTTCTTTCCTACTCATGTATATCAGTCGTTTTACATTCTACTAAGAATTATTTATATCATTCAGAGTTTCCAAGTACAGGACATGACTTTAAAATCCCTTGGTTTCTGGAAATTTTTCAGAGAGTAAAGGAGATGAAATGAACCAGTAATTTCTCAGTGAAATTTCATTCTTTGCTCTTTGAAATGTATTTTCTCTCATTGTTTACTTTTTCAACTCTTTCTTCTTTGTCTAACGTTGATATTTTCACGTACTCTGATTTCTTCTCATGTAAGTTTATACATGATCAGGATACTGACTGAAAGACTAAGGTCATAACATATGGTGAACTTTAATCCAACACAAAACTTTATCACAACACACACACACACACACACACAGAGAAAGAGAAAATTGTGAATATGGTTGAACAGAACATTAGTGAAGACTATCCTGTTACATGTTTATCCAACTCTGAATGGCACTTGAATTGATGAAATGTTTATCAATCAATATATATTTGTTAAGCATGTATTTTGTATCAGACACTGTTTTAGACACCAAGGTTATACTTCTGAACCAGCAGACCAATCCCCTAGTCTCATGGACCTTCCATTAAAGGAAGAAAGGTAGACAATACCCCCCAAAACCTTGAATATCAAAAGTGAGAAGTGATATAATTAAAACGCAACTATATCATACGATATTTAAGAATCTGGAGGCTACATTAAAACAAAACAAAAAACCTGTTGCCGTTGAGTTGATTCCAACTCATAGCGACCCTATAGGACAGAGTAGAACTGCCCCACAGGGTTTCCAAAGAGTGGCTGGTGGATTTGAACTGCAGACCTTTTGGTTAGCAGCCTGTGTAATTCGGAAGGGCCTTTCTGAGGAGGTAGCATATAAGCTAAGACCTGAATGACAAGACAGAGTCAACCATGGGAAGATATGCAGTAAAATCACTTAAGGAAGAAGACGTAACTCATTTAAAGACCCTGGTCGCGCAGTGGTTAACAGCTCGGCTGCTAACCAAAAAGGTTGGCAGTTTGAATCCACCAGAAGCTCCTTGGAAATCCTATGGGGCAGTTCAACTCTGTCCCATAGGGTGGCTATGAGTCGGAATTGACTCAATGGAAACAGCTTTGTATTTTTGGTTTTTTAAATTCAGAAATGACCTGAGTTGTTTGATAAAGAGTAAGAAGTTCAGGAATAAATAGGAGTGAGTTAGATCCGAAGTTAGCAGGGGAGGTAGAAGAAGAGCACAGATGGATACTAAGGGGGGATCCCATCATGTAGGACCTGTGAGATCAAGGTAATAGAACGAAGGAAGGATATGAGAATCGAGTGATTAAAATTTTTAATAGATAATCCTGGATGCTTTACGGAGAATAGTATAGAAGAAGTAATAATAGAAAACAAAGACCATAGGCTAATTCAGTGGTTCAGGCAAAGATGATAACTTGAGTAACTTGAGCAAGCGTAATAGTAGGGAAGATGGAAGGAAGTGGAAAGATTTAGGATGTGTTTTGGAAGCAGATTGCTTCCAATTTAGGATTTTAGCTTCAATAATGATAGATGTTGCTGTGTTTACTGAGACGGGGAAGGTTGAGAGAGAGAGAATTAGATTTTAGATATGTTATGTTTAGGATGCCAATAGACATGTAAGTAGATTTTCCAAACAGGCAGTTGAATAAAAGTGTCTGAAAAGAGGTCAGTACTAGAGCAATAAATTAGACAGTCACAACTTCTAGAGTATTTAAAGCCATGGAATTGGACAAATTCATAAACAATAAATGAAGAAAAACAGAAATTCTATATCCTGGAGTACTCCAACATTTCAAATCAAGTGGAGGAGGAAAGGGCAGCAAAGGCAATGGAGAAGTGAGGATGGAGAAACCGGAAGAATTGGTATCCAAGAGTCTATGGGAATAAGGTGTTTCAAGGAGCAAGTTGGCAGTTAGGTTGAATGTTTTGAAGAGATTAAGAAAAATGAGGATAGAAAAGTGGTCATTGACTGTAAGTTGGTGATGGTTGAACTTGACACAAGTAAGTGATAAACTGGTAGTAGTGGAAACAAATAAGGACAGAAAGGTTGGTGAGGAAGAGAAGAAAGTAACTGTAGACAATGTGTTCAAAAAGCTTCACATCAGTTGTACTTACCACAAAAATAAATAAATAAATAGCCAAAGGATCTGAATAGGCATTACCCCAAAGATATACAAATGGCCAATGAACACATGAAAGATGTTCAATACTATTTGCCAGAAGGGAAACGCAATTCAAAACCATAATGAGATACAACTTAACACCCACTAGAATGGCTATAATCAAAAAAATAGATAATAACAATGCTGGTAAGAATATGGAGAAATTGGAACCCTCATACGCTGTGGATAGAAATGTAACATGGTGCAGCAGCTTTGGAAAACAGTCCGACGGTTTCTCAAAAGTTTAAACATAGAGTTATATGATCCAGCAACTCCATTCTAGGTATATAAAACCCATCAACCCATTTCCATCGAGTCGATTCCGACTCATAGTGACCCTATAGGACAGAGTAGAACCGCCCCGTAGGGTTTCCAAGGAGTGGCTGGTGGATTCCAATTGCGAAACTTTTTGTTAGCAGCTGAGCTCTTAACCACTGCCCCACAGGGCTCCTTCTAGGTATATACTCCCCCCCAAATGGGACTAATGTCCACACAGAAATGTGTACATGAATGTTCATGGCAGCTTTATTCATAATAGTTGAAAAATGGAAACAACACAAATGCCCATCAACTGATAAATGGATAAATAAAAGGTGGTATAGCCATATGATGAAAAATTGTTCAACAATAAAAAGGAATGAAGAACTGGCATATGCTACAATGTGGAAGAACTTTGAAAATATTATACTAAGTGAAAGAAGACAGTCACAAAAGACCACATATTGTATGATTCCATTGATATGAAATTCCCAGAATCGGTAAATCTATCAAGATAGAAATTAGATCGGTGAGGGCCTAGGGTTTAGTGGGGTGTGGAGGCTGGGGTAATGACTAAGGTATGTGGGGTGTGTTTTGGGGGTAACAAAAATGTTCTAAAATTGATTTTGGTTTAGACACACAATTCTGTCCACAACTTTTCATATACTAAAAGCCATTGAACTGTGCACTTTAAATGGATGAATTATATAGTATGTAAATTATATCTCAATAAAGCTGTTAAAAAGTTTCATATGAAAGGGACAGTCAGATGGGATTCAAGGAATCAGGAGAGTTTTGTTTTAAAAAGTGGGTGATTTTAAGTTATCCTTACTTATATGCCACATCAGTCAGCTTTTTTTATATCATGTTTGAGTCTCCTTTTGCAAATTCTAGTAGGAATAGAAGATAATAGTAGTGATAAATATGGGTGTATGTATGAATATTCTGAAAAAAAAAAAAGCAAAGATTTTTGCAGCACAATCAAAAAGAAAACAGCAGATACCAAACATATTATCGTATTATTACCAAAACTATTCAGATAGGAGTTTGTTTCTCTGTCTGTTTTTTCAATAAGATATTCCAGACAGAAAAATTCACCTAATTAATGTAGAGGGATAATATGTTTATGTAGTAGTGGTAGACTTGTCTTTATAATGAACTAATACTTTTTATTGTACTTAAGTGCAAAAATGTCTTGCTAGTGAATGGAACAATTGTAAATCCTGCAAAATGTGTATGAGGGGAGGGGAGAGAACTGAAACTCATTATACACTATCTGTAAGCAGTTTCATACCCAGTGGTTTCCTCTGGATGTGTTGATGCTTTATTTGTCCCTCTCTCATTTCCTATTTAAAATAATAACAACGCATACAACAACAGCAGACATTTAGAGAAAGTAGAGTGGAGAAATTTCATTTTTCTAATAGTAAATGGAAACAAATGCTTTCCTTTTCCAAGGGACAAGAAAGAAATCAGCCTTGGGCCAACGAGCTAGATAGAATTCAAACAGTCTCAGACTATAAAGATGGTTATAGATCGAATCATTGTTAATTTAATTCCATAATGATTGTTTTAAAACAACAACAACAACAGCTATAAAAATCATTTATTTGCTGAATTGGCCTAATGACTGGTTTAGTCAAGAAGCTCAAACCACTTGAGAATGGAAATTGGCCTTAGAATCAAAGATACAACAACCTAGGTGCCCATCTATGGATGAATGGATAAATAAATTACGGTATATTCACGCAATGAAATACTACACAGAGATAAAGAACAACAATAAATCCGTGAAACTTCTTATAACATGGAGGAATCTGGAAGGCATTACGATGAGTGAATTTAGTCAGTTGCAAAAGACAAATATTGTATAAGACCACTATTATAAGAACTCAAGAAAAGGTTTAAACACAGAAGAAAACATTCTTTGATGGTTACGAGGGTGGGGAGGGAGGGAAATGGGTATTCACTAGCTAGATAGTAGACAAGAATTATCTTAGGTGAAGGTAAGGACAACACACTCTACAGGGGAAGTCAGCACAACTGGACTAAACCAAAGCTAACAAGTTTCTTGAATATAACCAAACACTTCAAGGGACAAAGTAGCAGGGGCAGAGGTCTGGGGACCATGCTTTCAGGGGACATCTAGGTCAATTGGCATAACAAAGTTTATTAAGCAAATGTTCAGTATCCCACTTTGGTAAGTGGCTTCTGGGGTCTTAAAAGCTAGTGAGTGGCCATCTAAGATCCATCAATTGGTTCCAGCCTCCCTGGAGCAAAAGAGAATGAATAACACCAAAGACACAAGGAAAGTATTAGCCCAAGAGACAGAAAGGGCCACATAAGCCAGAGACTTCATCAGCCTGAGACCAGAAGAACTAGATGGTGGCCGGCTACCACCAATAATCGCCTTGACAGGGAACATAACAGAGAGTCCCTGACGGAACAGGAGAAAAGTGGGATGCAGAACTCAAATTCTAGTAAAAAGACCAGACTTAGTGGTTTGATTGAGATTGGAGGGACCCTGGAAAGACATAGCCCTGGATTCTCTGTTAGCCCAAAACTAAAACCATTCCAGAGGCCAACTCTTCAGACGGGGATTAGACTGGACTATGGGACAGAAAATGATACTCATGAATAGTGTGCTTCTTAGCTGAAGTAGATACATGAGACTAAATGGGTAGCTCCTGTCCGGAAGTGAGATGAGAAGGCAGAGAGGGTCAGGAGCTGGTTGAATGGACATGGGAAATCTGGGGTGGAAAGGAGGAGTGTGCCGTCATAGCATAGGGAGAGCAATTAGGGTCACATAACAATGTACATATAAATTTTTATATGAGAGATTAACTTGAATTGTAAAGTTTCACTTAAAGCACAGCAATAAAAAATAAAGAATCAAAGACACAAAATCAGGAAGGGTGGATAGCCATCTGTCTATGATCTATGTATTTAGGACACTCTTTGAGATTGATGACTTCCATTCTTAGACCAAAATCCTTAACTCACTGAATTTATTATGGAGAATGCTGAGTCTCTGTAACTGGTTTGTGAAATGGAGAAGGACTATGGTTCCTGAGCAGTCCAAGATACACTTAATAATCTAGAACAATTTCTCCATAGCCACGACCAAATATTAAATACTGCTTTACTTTCCCTTTAAGTAAGCCTTTTCCTTCAATAATATGTACTAATAGTGTCTACCTAGCCCCCAGGTCTTTATTCAGGAAAAATGTTTTCTGAACAAGGTTGTGCAGGTAGGGTAGGATTGGGCAATGATGTGATGATAAATGTTTAACAACTGGCTTTCTAGTGGTAGTGGTGGTGGGGATCCCTGATTTGTAGTGTTTGCCAATTTCTATGGTGTAAATATTCCCATCATGGTCAATTTCACGCTGTGAATTTCAAGCTAATAATGTGAACTCTGAGCTGGGAAGAAATTAGCACAATCGGCATTTGTAAATCATTGCAAGCTTGTCCCAGCAGACCACTGGACTGTGACCAAGGGCTTAGCAGGCTGTAGTGGCAAAAGAAAGGATAACCTGGCCTTTTCATATGCCTAATAAAGTCAATAATATTTTATTGAGCAAGATCTAATGGTGCCTTGTTTTCTTTTAAAAGTAGGTTTTTCTTAATGCCTGGTACACTCACAGAAGTCCATCAGATGAATGGGAGAGATACAAGCCTACGCTGAAAAGCACTTTTAGATGTGAAAGAAAGCCGAGTTTAGATTCTTTTTTAAAGCAAATTTAGCTTAAAAGTGGTTGATAGTTCTAGAATATTTATTTTTAATCATTCCGTTTAGACATGAACCTGGTATTGTGACACCTAAATTTTTTCCTTTCTCTAGCAGTAGATAATTACAACACAATCTCATTTTTCCTGTCTTCAGAAAATGATTGTAATGAAATAATAAACCTGGAGAATCTTGGACCTATTCAGGGGTCCTTAAGAGACTTGCTAGAATCTATGCCTCCAGGACACAAAAAATCTACAAGGACAGACAAATCAAAATAGAACTTATATTTTAAAGACTTTCACAAATCATGATTCACTCTCTCTCTGCGCAGTTTTTAATGTGAAATCACATTTATAGGAACTCCTTTCCTATATCTAACCTCTGTGTTTCCTTTTTTCATGTTTAATTAATTCCTTTTGTCTTGCCCTTAATGAGGGAATTATCTGCCACCACAATATATAATTAAAGATCCTGAAAACCTTATTACTTCAGACCCCACTAATTCACAAACTGTGATAATCCCAACAAGACCTGAACTGCAAAAATAATTAGATAAGCAAATGAATCAGGTAAACAAGATTATAGGTGTATTATTTCAGAAGCATTCATTATATGCCTGCCCCAAATAAAGTGCCTTCTGCAAAATTAGGCACTCAGTATATATATTGTTGAATAAGTACTGTCTGAGTGGATTTATATACTTGGAGCAGCTCTTTTGCCACCATGAAGAGAGGCCCTTTAAAAAGCTAAAAAGTTCAGGAGACCACTCCCCTGGAAATCACCTTGGGGTCTTTACCGGGTTTCTTTCTCTTGCTTAGGGCTTTGTTGTAATTCTTTATGTGATCCCACAGGACTAACACTTTTAGTTGGACTCAGCTGGGGTTTTATTTCTGGCTTAATCTCTATTAAAACTCCATCAAATCTCCCATGGCTCCCTGCTCTGTAGCCTTTGGCGAACCTAGCCAGCCCCCACAAAGTCTGTGAGCGTGCAAGCGGTTAAAGTGCTGGGCTGCTAACCAAAAGGTTTGAGTCCAATCAGAGGCACATTGGAAGAAAGACCTGGTGATCCACTTCTGAAAAATCAGCCATTAAAAGCTCCATGGAGCATAGTTCTATTCTGATACACATGGGGTCACAATGAGTCGGAGTCAACTCAACGGCAGCTAGTTGGTTGGTTGGGCAGCCCACCCCCACACCAAGTCTCATATCCACCTGGGTCTACTCTCCCAGCCCTTGCTTATCAGGAGATGAGTTAAAAAAATTACAAGAAATTGCTTTGCATATCAGGAACTCTTTTCTTCTATTCATGAAAGCAAATACCCGAGGAAGTTTACCAGTAGAGGTCTGGGTATTTGGGGACTAGGCAGCACTGAAAGGTAATTAAATTGTATTTATGGAAAAAAGAAGTTTTATAAATGCTGCACGTTATGACTCCTGGAATGGCTTCTCCTTATTGTTACTTTGAATCTATATTTTGACAGGTTCGTTCATTCACTTATTATTCATTGGCTGCCCAGTATGAGCGAGGCCCTGAGGATATGTTACATAGATGGACTACAGGCGGTTGTTTTAATTTAATTTAATTTATAAACAATTAAATAGTGTTTACTACTTGCCAGGTGCTATTCTAAGCACTTTACAAGTAGTAACTCGTTTAATTTATGTTCCTCAGTAAACTCAGAGTATAGTACAGGACACAGCTTATAATAAAAGAGATTTGTGACAATACCTTTGAGAGGAGCCTAATCAGGCTTTAAGAATCTGACTGGGGATCATACCTGAGTTGAGTCTTGTAGAATAATGGGGAGTTACATGGCCATTAAGAATGCCTGGGTGGCACAAACAGTCAAGCCCTTGACTATTAACCAAAAAGTTGGCAGTTTAATCCACCCAGAGGTGCCACAGAAGAAAGTCCTGATGGTCTACTCCTAAAAGATCACAGGCATTGAAAACCTTAGGAGTGCAGTTCTGCTCTGAAACACATGGGTTCTCCAAGAGTCAGAATCAGCTCAACGACAATTGGTTTTAATATGAACACATTGGAGGATGCTGAAAAGATCGTCCTAAGTTTCAAAAGCTCGTTTTAGGTGTCTGTAAGAAAGCTGGGTTGAAGTGGGAGGGATCAAAATCAGTAAGAATTCAGTTAGCCATTGCTTATAGAAATCCAGGAAAGAAAAAATGGCTGTTAAGCTGAGAGGTTAAATAAAAATTATTCCTGATATAGGAAGATACTTACAGTCATGAAGCAGCTATTGACGCTTTCAAAGACTAAAACCTTTACAACATGACAGAACTTGTCAGTTCAAAAGCGTATCTAAAAAATGACTGGGCTGCATTTCAGAATTTTGGTTTTTCACACAAAGAATGATATATCATTTAGTAAATTTAGTTTATATAATTTACTCAGTAGTTAAGAGCTATGACTGCTAACCAAAAGGTTGGCAGTTCAAATCCATTAGCTGCTCTCTGGAAACCCTATGGGGCAGTTCTATCCTGGCCTATGGGGTGGCTATGAGTTGGAATCAACTCAATGGAAATTTTTTTTTTTTTTTTTTAATGTACCAGGCACTGCTCTCGGCACGAGGACTATAGCAGTGAGAAAATTGAAAACATGCCTCTGCTTCTCACCTGGGTAGCTGCAATCATGCCTTTACCTTCTGTGGAGGGGGAGAAAGGCCACACACAGAACAAACAGTAACAACATAGAGAAGAGCAACATGTTAGAAGGTGATAGAGCTAATGAGAAAAACAAAAGCAAGGAAGGGGGATAGGGAGTGTTGGGTAGGGGGATTGCAGTTTAAAATAGGATGCTCAGGAAAGGCCACACTGAGAAGGAAACATCAAAGCAAAGTTCAGAAGGACAGAAGAGTTCCAGGCAGAAGGAATAGGGACAAAAGCCTGAGGAAGGAGAGTGCCTGGTCTAATGAAGAAACCGCAAGGAGACCAGAATAGCTAGAGTAAAGTGATCAAGAAGGAGAGAAGTAGGCAGCGGGAGAGGGAAGAAGGGCCAGACATGGAGCCTTTGGAGATTTTTATAAGAACTTTGACTCTTACTCTGGTTGAATATCATTGGAAGGATTTAAGCAGGAGAGTGACAAGATCTACTTGCATATTACATTTTATAGTGTTATTCTGCCTGCTCCCTTAAGAGTAGATGAAGGACAGCAAGAGGGGAAGTAGAGAGAACAGTTAGAAGGCTATTGTGGCAATCCAGGTGAGAGATAATGTTGGCTTGGACCGGAGTAGTAGCAGTGGGTATGAGGAGAAGTGGTCACATTCTGGATATTTTCTCAAAGTAGTATCAACAGAATTGGCTAATGGATTGGATATGGAATGTAAGTGAAAGAAAAGAATTAAGAGTTTGGCTTGAGCAACTGGAAGGGTCAGGTTACCATTAAATGAGGTGGGAAAAACTAGGAGAACCTTCTTTGTTAGATGTGGCGGACAAACTCTAGGGTGGCCCTTTGAAACCTTCTGCTCAGCTGTTTTACTTCATCATTTCTTCGTTTTGCTTTAACTACTCTGTTTAAGAGCAAGTTTCAGAGTCTCTTCTAACATCCATTTTACTCTTTTTTTTTTTTTTTGTCTTTTTAATGACCTTTTATTCTCTTCATGTATGATATCCTTTCACAATTCATCTGGTCTTTGATGCATCAAATCTATTCTTGAGATAGTCAATAAATTCAGGTGGAATATACTCAAGGTCATAAATTGGCTCCAGGGGACTTGTTTTAGTTTTCTTAAGCTTCATCTTAAACTTGCATAGGAGCAATTGATAGTCTGTTCCACAGTTGGCCCCTGGCCTTGTTCTGACTGATGATAGAACTTCTCCATCATTTTTTTTCCACAGATATAGTAGACTGGATTCCTGTGTATTCCATCTAGCGAGGTCTACATGTATAGTCGCCTTTTGAAAGAGGTATTTGCCATGAATAGGTCATTGGTCTTGCAAAGTTCTATCATGAGATCTCTGGCATCGTTTCTATCACCATCACCCTATTTTCCAACTAACCTGTTCTTCTTTGTTTCCAACTTTTGCATTTCAATCACCAGTAACTATCAATGCATCTTGATTGCATGTTTGAACAATTTCAGACTGCAGAAATTGGTAAAAACCTTCAATTTCTTCATCTTTGGCATTAGTGGTTGGTGAATAAATTTGAATAATGGTCATATTAACTGGTCTTCCTTATAGGTGTATGGATATTATTCTATCACTGACAGCATTGTATTTGAGGATAGATCTTGAAATGTTCTTTTTGACAATGAATGTGATGTTATTCTTCTTCAATTTTTCCTTCCTGGAATAATAGACCATATTATTGTTCAATTCAAAATGGCTAATACCAGTCCATTTCAGTTCACTAGCATCTAGGATATTGATCTTCAAGTGTTCCATTTGTTGACAACTTGTAATTTTTCTTGATTCATACTTCATACATTCCATGTTCCAGTTATTAATGGATGTTTGCAGCTGTTTCTTCTCATTTTGAGTCATGCCACATCAGCAAATGAAGATCTCGAAAGCTTTACTCCATCCTCGTCATTAAGGTTGACTCCACTTTGAGGAAGCAACTCTTCCCCAGTTGTATTTTGAGTGCCTTCTAACCTGAGGGGCTCATCTTCTGGCACTATATCAGACAACGTTCCCCTGCTATCCATAAGGTTTTCATTGGCCAATTTTTTTCAGAAATAGATTGTTAGGTCCTTCCCAGTCTGTGTTAGACTGGAAGCTCTACTGAAACCTGTCCACCATGGGTGAACCTGCTGGTATTTGAAATACCGGTGGCAGAGATTCCAACATCAAAGCAACACGCAAGCCACCACAAACTAACAGATGAGTTGTATAGATATATGAATACATACATACATATATATATATATATATATATATATATATATATATATATATATATATATATATATATATATATATATACAGTAAAATGTGTGAAAGCCAGAACCTGTGTAAGATGTCAGAGAAGGAAAACTCAAATATTTTCCACTGATAGAGCTATCAATTTCCAGTTCTTACAGAATTTACTGTGTGTATATATATATATATATATATATATATTCACATGTATATTTGAGTTCATGAAGTGTGTGGAATCCAGTGGAGAAGACAGGCACACAGAACTTGCCTTCAAGTAACTTACAATGAAGATGGAGGAATGGATCCTCTGTTAAATAACAGAAGACAAGAGGAAGTAAGAATCATTTATTTATTTAGTTATTCATTTAATCCCTAAAAAAATATTTTAAAGAAGTTGCAAACACAGTGGACTTCTTTTTTTAAACAATGGCATTCAAACTAGATGCTAAAGGAATTAAGATAAAATGCTAGATTGGAGCATATTAAGAGTGTTCTCCTAAAGCTCTTTATGTTTAAAATTCCATAGAATGCTAGAAAAACGGGCTAGCCTGATTAAACAGATTGTGTGGTTGTGAAATGTTCTCTGGGTACTCATAATGATCACATATGTAACTCTCTCTGAAATATGCCACATGTCATTCTGGAGGGAAGGCAACAGATTAGAGGTCGTTTCAACCTTGTACCTTCACAGCTGCATCTACAGAAGACCATGATAACTGGCTGACTTAATTCATTTTGCCAAGTCAGTCACATAAGCAGAAACTCTGAAAAATGACAACTCATTCATTTAAAACTCTAAACTTGCTTGTTTAGTATAGAACCAGGCAAAGAATGGAATTTAGTTAAATTTGGAGAAGAAATTTAGTTAAATCAAGGAGAAGAAATACAGTCAAATCTGTGAAAGCTGAAATCTGTGTAAGGCAGAAACCTATCAGAGAAGGAAAACTCAAATATTTTCCACTAATAGAGAGAGAAAGAAGTGGTAAGACCGCACCTTGTCAAAGGCAGAAAACTTGTGAGACCTGGAAAAACAAGGCAGTTCCGTAGAGTCCCAGCCCTCACAGTTTTCACTGCATAATTATTTTTTAGGTTATGAAGACATTTAAAATTTTTACTTAAGGCTAGAATGCCATTTTGTTATACAATTACATATGCATTTAATTTTTTGAAGTTCATAGTTAACTACTTTGGGGATACAGATTCTCCCTTGCAAAATACGCCACTGGCTAAATATTTTTTATGCATTTGAATAGAAGTTTTGACATTTTATAAGCCCATATCAAACAAAACGTATCACGCTGGAATTCTTTCTAGGATCTCTGAGAGCACGTTATTAGAGTGGGTGCCAATACTAACTTTTCACATAAATCTACTTACACTTAAGTTAGGATATTGGACACCTGGTTTGTGGAAATATTTGATGCATTTGCATAAGACACACAAGTTTTGGAAGAAGGACCATTTTAATCAGGCTGACTGAGATGAGAGGAGGGAGGTGTGACCATCTGTTTAGCTTCATCTTGATTTTATTTAGCACCTGCAACAAAATTACATTTGAGCCACTTCTGAACCAAGGAGATATGAAGAACCTGTCTAGGAATGCCTCATGTGTCCTTCTTGAAGGAAAGGGAAGGTTAAGTTAAAAACAAAACATGCACATACTCACCCTGACTTGATTCTTTTACATTTGATAACTTTCTTGGTCTTGATTTTGACATCCTAAGACAACATGTGATACAGAATCTAATATTTGCTGATATAAACAGTCCCTGGATTACAAACGAGATCTGGTCCTAAATCTGTCTTTAAGTTGAATTTGTACGTAGTCAGAACAGGAACATATGGTTCTTATTTAGTGCCAGTTAGTCAAATGTTTGTCTTAGCATATAGTATATATTTCACCTTTCTATGCGTATAAAGAGGAACCTTGGTGTGCAGTGGCTAAACGCCTGGCTGCTACCTGAAAGGTCAGCTGTTCGAACTGCCCAGCTGCTCTGCAGGAGAAAGGTGAGGCAGTCTGCTTCCATAAAGATTTACAGCCTTGGAAACCCTATGGGGCAGTTCTACTCTGTCCTATAGGGTCGCTATGAGTCAGAATTGACTTGAAGGCAACGACTTTGGTTTCTTTTCTTTTCTTTTTTTTTTTTTATGACAGTCCATTCTTAAGTACGAGTTGTCCATAAGTCAGATGTTTATATATAATATAAAAATCAAAGAAACCAAACCCAATTGCCATCAAGTAGATTCTGACTCACAGTGATCCTATAGGCCAGAGTAGAACTGCCCCATAGGGTTCCTAAGGAGCAGCTGGTGGGTTTGAACTGCAGACCTTTTGGTTAGCAGCCAAACTCTTAACTACTGCACCACCAGGGCTCCATAAAGTGGATACAGGGCACTTGTAGCAAGTACTGTGGAAGGTGAAGGTTTGTGGCTTAGACTGCAGAAGGAATTCTGGCTCCGGTACTTCTTTTAGCCAGTTATTTAAGTCTCAGGTTCTGTGTCTGTTATGGTGATAATAACATCTAACATCTCACTCTAGGGAGGTTTTGTGAGGATTAAACTAGACAATGCACATGAAGAACCTGTCATATCTCATGGCTCTGGGCACTCAATAAGTGTTTCTTGTATTTTTGAATATTGATAAAATACATTAATAATTGGTCATTTGTCGAGCATTTACTCTATATGTGGAAGAATTGAAAGCAATAGAAATTTTTAGGGGAAAATATTGCCACTGATTTCATTGAATTTAGATTTCTAAATAACTTTCAAGATAGTGATTAAAGTGGTTGCCTGCATTTAAAAAATTTTTAAGAGAGATCTGTGTTTCATAGGGATTCTTGATTATCAAGTTAATTGGGACCATTGATTCTCTCTTAATTGGGCTGAAATTTAAATTACCAATAGGTCCTAAGGCTCGGGTATTGTTTATTCACACAAAGCTCAGGTCACCAGTGCCTTCCACTCCCAGCGCTCCAGTCCTCGTCACTTGAGGAACTTAGGAATTTGCTCCTACGTTAAACATCGAGGCTAATTACCGTTCCTCTTTGATTAAAAATGTGTGATTTTAAAACAAATCTGCATTTAATCAAATATCTCATTTAATTTTAAAATGTTTTGAAAAATACACTATCAACATATTAGAAATGTTAAACAATGTCCACCTTTGCTAACGAATGAAGTAGTCCAAGTTTAGTGCTACTGTGATTTCTCTGGAATCCATGGATGGCACAAATTGTTAATTGTTCAGCTGTTAACCAAAAGGTTGGTGGCTCCAGTCCACCTAGAGGTGACTTGGAAGAAAGGCCTGGCAATCTACTTCTGAAAAATCACCATTGAAAACCCTTTGAAGCACAGTTCTATTCTGACACACATGGGGTCGTCATGAGTCAGTTAACTTGATGACAACTGATATGATTATTTTCAAACAGGTACACAAATACTAGGATCTGAAGCCATCCAAAGGTCAATAGTTGCAGTAGACCACAGAAAGTCTATGCTTTCCAACTTACTCATTTTATTTTCTGTCTTCCCATCTCTAAATAAGGGTCTGCAATGTAATTTCAATCAAGAAGGTCGTCACTCGACTAAGATAAAATTCTTTTGGTGTTCATATATCCAGTCATTTAATCATGCCATTATCTAGCTCTCATATCAGGCTAAAGCCCCTGGAGTTACTTCTGATTTAAAAAATGTAATCCATTTCTCCTGCTGGGGCTGAGCCTGATGGCTCACGTTATATACACACCATTACCATGTAGCTAATGAGTTCAATGCAATTAACCTGTTTTTCCCCCAGGGTCTTACACACTGTGTCTTTAAGTCTACATCTTTCAAACCATGTGGTCATATATTTAGTTAAACCATCAAGCCATTGTCCCTTTACATGATTCACAATCAGGAGAGATCCAACAATTTTAGTCATTGCAATGGTACTGCTACTAAGACACCCCAAACTGATTAGTTGGACAGGGAGTGTAAGCTAGAAAAGGTTTGAATTCAAAACATTCTCAGTCATGATGCAGTGACACACTGAATACTAGGGAATGAGTGCTTCTGCGCTACGAAGTGTCCAAGTCAGGATTCCAGGAACTGATTGTTTTACGTAATAAAAAACTGGTTTTGATTAAAGCAACAGAACTGAAAGTAGCATCCTTCTGGCTGGTATTTGGAAATAGATAGCCAGGCCTTTCTTCCTAGTCCATCTTAGTAGGGAAGCTCTGCTGAAACCTATTCAGCATCATAGCATCATACCAGTCTCCCCTGACAGATGGGTGGTAGCTACACATGAGGTGACTTGGTCAGAAATTGAACCCAGCTCCCACATGGAAGGTGAGAACCCTACCACTGAACCACTGCTGCCCTTTGTGTGTGCTGATGATTTCATCCTCCAGAAAAAGTAGAGGGTCTTTGGGATCATCAAGGATTTATTCTCATGAATTCATCTCATCTTCAATTTATTTTATTTATTTTTGACCTACCTAAGGCTCACACACTTAGTAATCTTTCTTTGCCTGGAGACCAGAGCATCGTTCCTTAACACAAAAACCATCTACATAGCACTTTACCAATAGAGAAATTAGGTCATTATAAGACTGTCAAATTGTATCTGGCTCCCTTCTAGCTGGGAGTCTACATCATCTTACACTACCGTCTAAGTTTTCTCAATGATTTCAACAATTATCTCGATACGACCCATCTCTCTGATGTTTGATGTTTCCAAAATCTCACCATCATCAGGGTAGGTCGGTACCTCACTCTCCAGATCAGTCACAATCTGAAGCAGGACACAGAATTTACCCGCCATATCTTCTAAGCCCTACTTTTAGTTTCATGGAAGATATGAATCAGTGTTTATGTTGGGGTTTGGGGCAACTAGTCAAAACCCATAATGACATTAATGTATCTGTGCAGCTGACGTGGATTATTTAGAAACCGTTGGGTATGCAAAATGGAAAGACGTACATTTGGACTTTTCAAATTGATGAGTGTCTGGCTTGTGAAACTTCCTTTGTTTCCTGTACTATAACTCAACTTCTCTTCCAGAACCGTATGCAGAACATGTGACTTACATAAGTAATGTACGTGCAGAGAGTTAGCCATGGCATTTCATAACCTTGGTAACCATGTGATAACATGTAAGATAGTTTAACTTGTGGTGAGCAGTGGTATTAATAATGCCTATCAGTACTCCATATCTTATGACTGATTCAAGTAAACAACTTCTCATCACACCCTTAGACTGCTGAATACAATAACAGATTATTGTGAAATAAATATGGTTCAAAATAGGCTTTTATTGAACTGGAAAGAAAATTTTGCATCTTTAGCTATAATTGGACATTAACCTTTAACCAACTGTTCTGGCTAAAAGGAATCATATTTCTAATTATGTTTATTATCCTAGAATAATTACATGATATTCCAGTCTTTTTTAAATATTAGTAATAATAAATTAGTTTTTGGGATTAATAATCATTTTAATAATTATTACTTTTAAAATGTTTGCTTAAAACTCACTGTTGAAACGTAATTTAAAATCACTTAAAACATTATTCTTAAAAAGAGAATGGAAGAATTTAGAATTATAATAAGATTCAGGACCTACCTAGATAGTTCTTAATAATAATATATTTATGAAAGTGTACAGATTTAAGGACTTAGGGTTTTTTTTTTTTTTTTCACTTAAAATAACATGTTTATTTAGAAATTAGTTTACCATTAAACTTTCTTGTATTTTTTTCCCAAAGCATCAACAGTTAGCTGGAGACTTTTACAGACTTATGGACTCTTTGATTTGCAGTGTTGACCACACTATTCCTTGGGCAAGACGGCATTTGACTGTGCCCAGAAAGATTGCTGGCTAATATTCAATATAAAATATGAATCAGCAACATCACCATCAACCTTGGCAAAGCCTACTTTTGCATAAATCCTTATGTTTTTGCAAATTCTTTCTTATATTTATCAATTTCCAGTTCTTCTGCTCTCATTTGAAATAATACCACTGACTTCTATATAAATAGCACTTGTAGAATCATGACCTATCTTTATGTATGTGATATCGGCATTATTTGTCTATTTTCTTATAACAATAGCACAACAATAGTTCTCTTATTTCAGGTTCTCAGATTGTTTTAGTATGCCAAGCTATGGGTATCTTTGAGATATTAAAGTGGGAATATCTAGCAGACTGGTTTGAAAATCAGGCTAGAGTTTGGCCTGAGGATACAGATTTGGTAGATCATTCAAGAAAGTAATTTCCCTAAACAAGATCAACTGATTGATCTGCAAGATTCGTCTCATTGATCTTTCAAGTGGTCTGTTGCATTTTTTTTTTCCCTAAAGTTCTCAGAAATACAAGAAACTGAGGGGAGTGTATTAGAGATATTCTAAAACACCAGTTGCTGTCAAGTTAACATCCAGTCAACCTCAACTCAAGGCAACCCCAGCTCATGTCAATCTCATGTGTGTCAGAGTAGAACTGTGCTCCATGGAGTTTTCAATGGCTGATTTTTTGGAAGTAGATCACCAGACCTTTCTTTTGAGGCACCTCTAGGTGGACTTGAACCTCCAACCTTTTGGTTAGCAACCAAGCACTTTAACTATTTGTTTGTACCACCCAGGAACTACATAGATATCTTACCTATTTCCATCAAGTCAATCCCAACTTGTATCAGCCCTCTAGGACAGAGGAGAACTACCCCATAGGATTTCTAAGGCTGTAAATCCTTATGAAGCAGACTGCCACATAATCCCCTTATTAATGATGTACACTTTCTTCATCTACCCTGCTCCACAGCCCCTCCTTGTTGATTATAAGGCTTTAGGAAAATAAAAAAGTAGAAGTTTTTCATAGAAGCAGAAAATTGGACTAGTTTGTAAAGCCATAAATTTATCTGATGGAAAGGTTATTAATTTGTAGAAGTCTTATTTGTACATTGAGTTGTGTCCCCCCAAAATGTATGTCAGCTTAGCTAGGCCATGATTTCCAGCGTTGTGTGATTGTCGACCCTTTTGTCATCAGATGTGATTTTCCGAAGTGTTGTAAATCCTATCTCTGTGATGTTAGTGAGGCATGATTAGAGGCAGTTATGTTGCGGCATGACTCAATCTACAAGACTAGATAGTGTCTTAAGTCAATCTCTTTTGAGATATAAAAAGAAAAGCAGACAGAGAGATGGGGGACCTCATACCACCAAGAAACAAGAGTCAGAAGAATAGCGTGTCCTTTGGAACTGGGCTCCTTACTCTGAGAAGCTCCTTGACCAGGGACGATTGATGACAGAGACTTTCCCCTAGAGCCAACAGGAGGGAAAGCCTTCTCCTGGAGCTGACATCCTGAATTTGAACTTCTAGCCTCCTAGAGTGTGAGAGAATGAATTTCTCTTTGTTAAAGCCGTCCACTTGTGGTATTTCTGTTATAGAAGCACTACATAACAAAGACCTCAAGTTGCAATATTGATGGATTCTATGGGGGAAAATATTAAAAGACAAAGGAAGCATCAAAAAAAGATGGAAGGAATACACAGAGTCACTATACCAAAAAGAATTGGTCAATGTTCAACCATTTCAGGAGACAGCATATGATCAAGAACTAGTGCTACTGAAAGAAGATGTCTAAGCTACACTGAAGACATTGGTGAAAAAGGAGGCTCCAGGAATTCACGGAATACCAATTGAGATGTTTCAACAAACAGATGGAGTGCTAGAAGTGCTCACTCATCTATGCCAAGAAATTTGGAAGCGAGCTACCTGGCCATCTGAGTGGAAAAGATCCATATTTATACTCATCCCAAAGAAAGGTGATCCAGCTGAATGTGGAAATTATCAAACAATATCATTAATATCACATGCAAGTAAAATTTTGATGAAGAACATTCAAAAGTGAATGCGGCAGTACATCGACAGGGAACTGCCATAAATTTAAGCCAGATTCAGAAAAGGACATGGAGGGATATCATTGCTGATGTCAGATGGATCCTGGCTGAAAGTAGAAAATACCAGAAAGATGTTTACCTGTGTTTTATTAACTATGCAAAGGCATTCAACTGTGTGGATCATAACAAATTACGGATAACATTTCAAAGAACAGGAATTCCAGAACACTTAATTGTGCTCATGAGGAACCTGTACATAGATCAAGAGGCAGTCATTCAAACAGAACAAGGGGATACTGCATGGCTTAAAGTCAGGAAAGATGTGTGTCAGGGTTGTATCCTTTCACCATACCAATTCAATCTGTATGCTGAGCAAATAATCTGAGAAGATGGACTATATGAAGAAGAATGCAGCATTAGAGCTGGAGGAAGACTCATTGACAACCTATGGCATGCAGATGACACAACCTTGCTTGCTGAAAGCAAAGAGGACTTGAAGACTTACTGATGAAGATAAAAAATTACAGCCTTCAGTACGGATTACAACTAAACATAAAGAAAACAAATATCCTCACAACTGGACCAATGAGCACATCATGATAAACAGAAAGAAGATTGAAGTTTTCAAGGATTTCACTTTACTTGGATCCACAATTAATGTCCATGGAAGCAGCAGTCAAGAAATCAAAGGATGCAGGAGCCAACATGGTGCTATAGACTGAAGCACCACACCATCCCTCTGCAGCAAAGTCCAAAAAAGTCTAAGCAAAACACCAAGCAAAATAGATCAAATGTCAGTCTGGAACCCTAAGCATCAACTGAAGGAATAAAGAAACAGACAGAGAACAGAGAACAAGGAGAGCACGGATTCACCATCTTGGACTACAGCCATTTAGGAACTCAGACAGGGAGTACTGAAAGACAACTTTGGGGAGCTCCCAACAGGAGACAGAGCACCTGGGAACCAGGGATATATGCCTTCCCACTTCCCACTCGCCTTCCCTCCATATATGCCTTCCCTCCTTCCCTGTCTCTTTTCAATGGGCCATAGTTGCTTGGCCTGAGAGACACCAGCTCACTGCCCCCAGGGCCTAACCCCTGCCACTGGTCAGCCCCTTTAGAACCATTTTTGTTATTTTTTGGCATTTTTTATTCCTTCTCTCTTTCTCCCTTCCTTTCCTTTCTTCCACCCACCTAGGACTGTGTGCTGCCCCCCTCCCTTCTTGTCAGGCTGTGCTGTACAACTTGACTGGACAGCCCCTGGCACATGGCCTCCCCAGGTCTGTGCTGACTCCAAAGGCCATCTCCCTCAGCACCATGTTTTTTATTTTACTTTAATTTTCCCCTTCTCCCTGTGCTGCCTCCACCTCTTCTTGACAGACTGTACCACGTGGCCTGGCAAGAGAGACATCAGTTTGCTGCCACCACAATTCCACCACACCCTCAATGGCTGGCTCCTCCATCACCATGTTTATTTATTTTTCATCGTTATTTTTATTTCATTTATTTATTTTGTTTGTTGGTTGGTTTCTTCTCTCTCTTTCCCCTCTTTCCTTTCCTTTCTCCTGCCAACCTAGACCTGTACACCGCCCATGACCCTTCTTGACAGGCTGAGTCACCCGGCTCAGCTAGAGAGACATCGGCACATAGCCTCACCTGGTCTGCCCCTCCCCTACCTGCCAAATCCTACCAAGCTGCCATTTTAATTGTATATTTCTTTTTTCCTTCATTTTTTCCTTTTCTTTTTTGCTTTTTTATGTTTTTGTTTCTCTCTGTTCTTTCTATTCTTTCACTCACCCATTTAACTCCACACATCACATACTCACCATCCCCTCCTGCCTATCTGCACTGTGCACTGAGTGCTATGCCTCCATGCAGCACTGATGCCGTCCCCTGGACACTGCCCTGTGCTGTCCTCTGGCCCCACCCCATTGGCCCCAGTTTGTACTGCAAACTATCCATCCCCATTCCTCTACCCCATTGGACTTGCCCTGCTGCACCATAGCTGAGTGACCAGCCTTGCCCACGTAGACAAGGTAGTATGAACTGTCATGCCCACAGATGAGCAAGCAACAAAACATGACCAGCCTGCCTGCCCATACGTAACCAAGTAAAACAAAAAGCAGGACAAAACAAACAAATCTACAATCAATAAATTAAAAAAATAATTCCTGAATGTCCTGGAGACAATAGACAGTAAAAACATATTTTTTAAAAAAAGGACAGATGGCTCCAGAAACCAACCAAAAGAGAATACCAGATGACCTTCCAGTGAAGAAAAGTCACTGAAACTACCTGATAGGGAATTCAAAACTCTAAAATTCAGGGTTCTCCAAGAAATGAAGGAAAATGCAGACAAAAATAGACAAAATCACATTAAATACAGAAAAAATCAGGGAAAACACAGAAAGAGCAATAGAAGAGTTAAGGAAAATAATACAGGAACAAAATGTCAAAATAATAACCTACTAGAAGACATACAAAAACAGCAATTAGAAATCCAAAAGATAAACAACAAGGTTTCAGAAATGGACAGTGTAATAGAAGATTTTAGAAGCAATTTTGTAACAATGGAAGACAGGTTCAGGGAAATTAAAGACAAATCCTTGGATACCACTTTGTTTGAGGAAAAATCCGAGAAAAGAATGAAGAAAAATGAGGAAATGCTGAGAACGATGTGGGATACAATCAAAAGCAAAAATTTGCGTGTGATCAGAGTTCCAGAACAGAGGGAGAAAACAGAAAACTCAGAAAGGATCACTGAAGATTTTCTGACAGAAACTTTCCTAATATCATGAAAGATGCAAAGCCCGTCATCCAAGAAGCTCAACAAACCCTGTATAGGACAGATCCCAAAAGAAAATGAACAAGACATATCATAATCACACTCCCAAAAACCAAAGGCAAAGAAGAACCCTGAGAGCAGCTCAAGAAAAAAGCAAAAGTCATATGCAACGGGGAAACAATAAAACTAAGCTCTGATTACTCTGCAGAAACCATGCAGGCAAGAAGGCAGTGGGATGACATATATAAAACCTTGAAAGAAAAAAAACTGCCAATCAAGAATAATATACGCTGCAAAATTCTCACTCAAATATGATGGCAAAATTAGGACATTTCCAGATAAACAGAAATTAAGGGAATATGTAAAAGCAAACCTAATTTACAAAAATTATTAAACAGAGTCCTTTGGTCAGAGAACCAACAACATCAGACAACAGCCTGAATCTATGACACAAGACAGCATCAGCCAGACCAACCTAGGTAACAAACTTTCAAGGATAAATCAAACTAAAAGATGTGCAACAGGGAACCAGAGAAGTCAATCTGTAAATGACAACAATGTCAGAAAACTAAAAGATGGAGTAAATGGTGTGTGTATAGAGCTTTCAAATGCAGAGAAAATCCCAACTTCATATGGAAAGGGAAGAGGCCCTGAATAAATAAAGCATTACTCAAGAAGAAGAACAAAGTGGGAGGCCTTACACTACCTGATTTTAGAACCTATTATACTGCCACAGTAGTCAAAACAGCCTGGTATTGGTACAACAACAGATACATAGACCAATGGAACAGAGTTGAGAATTCAGATATAAGCTCATCCACTTATGAGCAGTTGATTTTTGACAAAGGCCCAAAATCCGTTAATTGGGGAAAAGACAGTCTCTTTAACAAATGGTGCTGGCATAACTGGATATCCATCTGCAAAAAAATGAAACAAGACCCATACCTCACACCATGCACAAGAACTAACTCAAAATGAATCAATCACTTAAATATAAAATTGAAAATGATAAAAATCATGGAAGAAAACATAGGGACAATGCTAGGAGCCATAATATATGGCATAAAGACAATATCAAGCATAAGTAACAATGCACAAGCATCAGAAGAGAGACTAGATAAATGGGAGCTCATAAAAATCGAACACTTATGCTCATCAAAAGGCTTCACCAAAAGAGTCAAAAGACAAACCCACAGACTGGGGGAAAAAAATTTGGCTATGACAAATCTGATCAGAGTCTAATTTCTAAAATCTACAAGATACTTCAAAACCTCAACAACAAAAAGACAAATAACCCTATTAAAAAATGGGCAGAGGATATGAACAGGCACTTCACCAAAGAAGATATTCAGGCAGCTAACAGACACATGAAGAAATGCTCATGATCATTAGCCATTAGAGAAATGCAGATCAAAACTACAATGAGATAGCATCTCACCCAAACAAGGCTAGCCTTAATCCAAAAAACACAAAATAATAAATGCTGGAGAGGTTTTGGAGAGACTGGAACACTTATACATTGTTGGTGGGAATATAAAATGGTACAACCACTTTGGAAATCGATTTGGCGCTTCCTTAAAAAGCTAGAAATAGAAGTACCATACGATCCAGCTATCCTGCTCCTTGGAATATATCCTAGAGAAACAAGAGCTGTCACATGAATAAATATATGCACATCCATGTTCATTGCAGCACTGTTCACAATAGCAAAAACATGGAAATAACCTAGGTGCCCATCAACAGATGAATGGATAAACAAATTGTGGTATATCCACACAATGGAATACTACACAACAATAAAGAACAATGATGAAGCTGTGAAACATCGTATAACATGGAGGAAGCTGGAACTTATTATGCTGAGTGAATTCAGTCAGTCACAGAGGAACAAATACTGTATAAGACCACTATTATAAGAACTCAAGAAAAGGTTTAAACACAGAAGAAAACATTCTTTGATGATTATGAGGGTGGGGAGGGAGGGAAAGGGTATTAACTAGATAGTGATAAGAATCATCTTAGGCAAAGGGAAGGCCAGCACACACCACAGGTGAAGTCAGCACAACTGGACTAAACCAAAACTAAGAAGTTTCCCGAATACAGTCAAATACTTTGAGCAACAGAGTAGTAGGGGTAGGGGTCTGAGGACCATGCTTTAAGGGGACATCTAGGTCAATCGGCATAACAAAGCTTATTAAGAAAATGTTCTGCATCCTACTTTGGTGAGTGGCATCTGGGGTCTTAAAAGCTTGCCAGCGGCCATCTAAGATGCATCAATTGGTCCCAACCACCTGGAGTAAAGGAGAATGAAGAACACCAAAGACACAAGGAAAGCAGTAGCCCAAGAGACAGAAAGGGCCACAGAAACCAGAGACTTCATCAGCCTGAGACCAAAAGAACTAGATGGTGGCCGGCTACCACCAATGACTGCCCTGACAGGGAACACAACAGAGTTCTAGATAGACCAGCAGAAAGATGGGCTGCAGAACTCAAATTCTAGTAAGAAGACCAGACTTAATGGTCTGACTGAGACTGAAGGAACCCCAGAAAGCATGGCCCCTGGATTCTCTATCAGCCCAGAACTAAAATAATTTCTGAGGCCAACTCTTCAGACAAGGATTGGACTGGACTGTGGGACATAAAGTGATACTCATGAGGAGTGTGCCTCTTAGCTCAAGTAGATACAAGAGACCAAAGGGGCAGCTTCTGTCCAGAGGTGAGATGGGAAGGCAGAGAGGGTTAGGAGCTGGTTGATTGGACATGGGGAATCAGGGATGGAAGGGAGGAGTGTACTGTCACAGAATAGGGTGAGCAATTACAGTCATATAACAATGTATGTATAAAATTTTGCATGGGAGACTAACTTGAAATGTAAATTTCTTTTAAACTACAACAATAAAAAAAATGAGAGAAAATCAAGGAGATATCAAGTAATAAAAGACTGGTTTAAATTTAGGAATAGAGGGGTAAATTTCAAGGTAACCACAAAGAAAGTTAACAAACCTACTCATCAAAATAAAGAAGAAAAACAAAGTCTCAGTAAATACAAAATCTACAAAAATGAAAGAAACAAACAAAAAATCCACAAACAAAAGGAATTCAGCACAGAAGAGTAAGAGGAAGAAAGAAAATAACAGCACCACATAAAAAAAAAAAGCACTACAAAATGACAGAAATAAATTCACACCTACAATAATCACACTGACGGTATATGGCTTAAATGCACCCATAAAGAGAAAGAGTGACAGAATGGATTAAAAAAAAACAGGACTCATCATTATGTTGTCTACAAGAGACACACTGTCATGGATTGAATTGTGTCCCCCCAAAATATCTGTCAACTTGGCTAGGTCATGATTCCCAGTATTATATGATTGTCTACCATTTTATCATCTGATGTGATTTCCCTATGTGTTGTAAATTCTATCACTATGATGTAATAAGATGGATTAGAGGCAGTTATATTGATGAGGCACAATTACTGTCTTAAGCCATCTCTTTTGAGATATAAAACAGAGAAGCGAGCAGAGAGACAGGGGAACCTCATACAACCAAGAAAGGAGTGCTGGGAGCATAGTGCGTCCTTTGGACCTGAGGCTCCTGGGCTGAGATGTTCCCAGAACAAGGGAAGACTGATGACAAGGACCTTCCTCCAGAGCTAATAGAGAAAGCCTTCCCCTGGAGCTGCCGCCCTGAATTTTGAGTTGTGGCCTACTAGACTGTGAGAGAATAAAATTCTCTTTGTTAAAGCCATCCACTTGTGGTGTTTCTGTCAGAGCAGCACTAGATGACACACACCTTAGAGTCAAAGACATATATTTATTAATAATCAAAGGATGGAAAAAATATATCAAGTAAACAGCAACCAAAAAAGAGCAGGAGTGGCAATACTAATCTCAGACAAAATACACTTTAAAACAAAATCCAGCATAAAAAACAAGGAAGGACATTATATAATAATTAATGGGACAATCCACTGTGAGGACATAACCAATGACAGAGCTCCAAAATACATAAAACAAACTCTAACAGCACTGAAAAGAGAAATTGACAGTTCCACAATAATAGTAGGAGACTTCAATACAACACTCTTGGTAAAGAACAGAACGTCTAGAAAGAAACTCAAGAAGGATATAGATCTAAAGGCCACAATCAATGAACTTGACCTCATAGACATATATAGAATACTCCCCCAACAGTAGCAAAGTACACATTGTTTTCCAATGAATATGAAAACTTTTCCAAAATAAACTATGTCT
This sequence comes from Dugong dugon, assembly GCA_030035585.1. NCBI lineage: Eukaryota > Metazoa > Chordata > Mammalia > Sirenia > Dugongidae > Dugong > Dugong dugon. The sequence continues at coordinate 95,813,277 of CM057465.1, forward strand.
TAGGCCATGAAGCAACCCTCAACAAAATCCAAAACAATGAGATAATACAAAGCATCTTCTCTGACCACAATGACATAAAAGTAGATACTAATAATGGGAAGAGTAAGGAAAAAAGACCAAATACATGGAAACTAAATAACACTTTCCTTAAAAACCACCTGGTAATAGAAGAAATCAAAGATGGAATAAAAAAAATTCCTAGAATAAAACAAGAAAGAAAACACATCATACCAAAACATGTGGGACACAGCAAAGGCAGTATTCAGAGGTCAATTTATAGCAATAGATGCACACATCAAAAAAGGGGAAAGGGACAAAATCAAAACATTAACTATTCAGCTCAAACAAATAGAAAGAGAATAGCAAAAGAAATCCACTACCACTAGAAGAAAGGAAAAAGTAAAAGAGCAGCAGTAAATGAAATAGAGAATAGAAAAACAATAAAAGAATCAACAAAACCAAAAGTTGGTTCTTTGAAAGGATCAAAAAAATCAACAAACCATTGGCCTAATCGACAGAAGAAAAACAGGAGAGGGTGCAAATAACCCAAATAAGAAATGAAAGGGGGGACAGTACAACAGACCAAAATGAAATAAAAAGGATCATAAGGGAGTACTATGAAAAACTGCACTCCAACAAATTTGTAAACCTAGAGGAAAAGGACAAATTTCTAGAAACACACTACCTACTTAAACTAAAACAAACTGAGGTTGAAAATCTGAACAGACTCATAACAAGAGAAGAGATTTTTAAAAAATATAATTTAAAAAACCGCCAACAAGAAAAAGCCCTGGCCCAAATGGCTTCACTGGAGAATTCTACCAAACATTCAGAGAAGTGCTGGTGCCAGTACTACTCAAGCTGTTTCAGATCATAGAAAAGGAAGGGTTACTTCTGAAGTTATTCTACGAAGCCAGCATAACCCTGGTAACAAAACCAGGCAAAGACACCACAAAAAAGAAAATTACAGACCAGTATGTCTCATGAATATAGATGCAAAAATTCTCAACAAAATTCTTACTAATAGAATTCAGCATCATATAAAAAATATAATACAACAACCAAGTTGGATTCATATCAGGTATGTAAGGATGGTTCAACATTAGAAAATTAATCAATGTAACCCACAGCATAAATAGGACAAAAGAAAAGAATCACATGATCATTTCAATCAATGCAGAAAAGGCATTCAATAAAGTCCAACACCCTTTTCTGATTAAAAAAAAAAAAAAGCTCAATAAAATAGGTATAGAAGGCAAATTCCTCAACATAATAAAGGGCATCTACACAAACCAATACCCAACATCATTCTTAATGAAGAGAGGCTGAAAACATTCCCCGAGAACAGGAACAGGACAGGATGCCCTTTATCAACTCTTATTTAACAATGTGCTGCAAGTCCTAGCTAGCGCAATGTTTTTTGAAAGAAAAAAATCCCAGAAGTTTATAAATGCCTAGGATCCTGAATTCCACATGAAATACTCAATGTCTTCTATTTTTGATTCTCAAACCTTGGTCTGCTATTCTCATATCCCAACTAGGAAGATTTCCCCTCTGGTTTGGTTCCATATGCATTTTTAGCCATATTTCTGTATGTGGTGGGATTTGAACTTGCCTACCTCTCTTGGGATTAATTGTCTCATTCTTTCTTCATTCATCTTGATCACATTTTCCCTCCTAAGTTGCTCTTTCTCTACCTCTTGATGTTTCCATTTAGGTCTTCCTCACATTGCTTCTTGGGGAATCCTAAATACTCGTATCTCAAGTAATGTACCTTACACTGATTAGAGGCCCCCAGTTTGTTATTCTTTTACCATTTCTTGGGCATAACTGTTACACTCCCAGCAGGATAACCTTATGAGTTATCAGTAGCACACTGCATAATACCTTGCATATAGTAGATTCTAAACAAAGCATGATAGAGTTCATTTGAGGTAAACCTGGAAGCCTAATCTAGCTATTTTAGCCTGTGGCTGTGCCCACGAAGGAAACGGATATTTGAGAAACATGTAATCGTTTGTAAAACAGCAACTTAATGTCTAGCTGGGGCCCTTCTCTCTACAGTTCTTTGACCCTCATTGTTAGTTGCCGTGTTGTACCTCAACATACTCTGGCTAATCAGTCTTCTGAGCATAGAAACTTGGTGGCTCATCATCGAGCCACTCTTATGCCTCAGTTTTGCTAAATGTCCCTGTCCTTGTGAATAAGCCTTCTCTTTCTATCCTAGTTCCATAAGTACGTCTGCCTTGCCTTTCCCTGCCTGGTTCTCTGTTTTATAATCAGTCTGGTACTCGAAATTTTTTAGGCTTTGTCCCGTTTTCTTGTCTTCTAATTAACTCTGAGACTAAAACCCCTGCACTCTAACCCTAACTTCCATGCCTGGACCTCAATTTCCTTGAGTTCATTTATGTTGATGTCTTGCCTGGATCTTCTTCTATTCTTCTATAAGTCTTCTTTTCCTATTTAAGACTTTTTCTAATATCTATGTCTTTAGCCTATTGCACGTCTTTTTAAACTGCTAATTATGGAAACAGTTGTAGCAGAAAGAGCTCAAGATTTGGAGTGAAACAGACAGGGTTCAGAGCCTAGTTTTGACACTGATTTTTTCACATGACTTTAGATAATTTCCACATGTTTAATTTCCACACTTGTAAACTATACCCAACAATAACCATTTAATTGGGTTGCTATAAAGGTTGAACAAGGTTATGAGTGCAATTATTACACACTGTAACAGATTAAAACCGTTGCAGTTGAGTAAATTCCGACTCATAGTGACCCTATAGGACAGAGCAGAAGGGCTCAGCAAGTACCAGTCACCGTGCCTTCTTTTTGCCTATTTATGGTGCTTTCCATGTTGAATGTTAGAGCTTCATGTGCCTGTATAGTTTCAGACTTGCAATTATTGCAGGTTCATCAATAGCCTGTTATTGTCTGTGATTTCCTTGAGATAAAATTAATGTTAACAATAATCTACGCTGAGTCCTTCTCATGTATCAGTCACTGTTCTAAGCACTTTGTATGTGTTATCACATTTAATGCTCTCAGCAGCCCTGTGGTGTTTGTATTTACTTGTGAAGACAGAGACAGAGATGTTAGGTAGCTGGGTCACTATACCTATGCGTGATTGTACCCATGAGCAAGGTGTTATTACTATGCCCATTTTGTAGAGTGTTAACCGAGGCTTATAATGTAGAAAAGGTAAGAAAGTCCCTCTGTCACTTTGCCCAAATTAATTGGTGGACATTCAGAAACTGAATGTAGAGAGAGAGCATCAGAAAGTAGGAAAGATTTTGTAGAAAATATATCCAAGACGAGCATTAACTTTCCAGATTTTGTTTAGTGTGTGTCTTACTCTTTCAATTTTTTTTTTTTTTAATCTCCTCAGCAAAATACAAGGACGTTTAATTCTGGATATCCCTTCCTACTTTAGATCCTCAAGCATTATCCTGTTCTGCCTGAAAATACTGTCCCTTGAATTTGAGCATTATCGAAGGAAATCTGTAAAGGAATCTTATTGTGGGTGGGGAGAGGGGGGCAACTGCTGAGTGAGAAGTGTGATTCCATCTTACTTGTTTCAGGAAATGTCTCCTCAGAGGACTCAGGGATATGAACCTCTGCTCCTGGGCTGTGCTACCTGATCCCAATGACAGATTCTTCACACCACCTTCTCCACCCCTGTGCTGGTGAAGGGACCTAGCCTGTGTGTGATGCACGCACATCTACATGTCTTGGAGACATTTCCCAGGGACAGGCTAAGGCCCGAGAGAAGATGTCCATGTCAACTAAGTGGGCACAAGGTATGCTCTGTGGTAGCTGTACTCCAAGGGATGTTTTTGGTAGACATTAAATGGATTAAGAAACATTCACAGAGTTTCCTATGCATACCTAAACTACACACAGTTCCAAAATCGTCTGCAACCCCATAGGAGAGAGATGCTAAGCTGACCTGAGGATTAAAAAAATCCCAGCGGCCATGGGAGGTCACGCAGGGCCTGGAGGGCCAGGCAGCAGTCCTTGCTCTCCATGTTTTTCACAGGTCTTTAAAGGGAGCTTGAGAACTCGCACTTGCATCCACATTTACCCCACCCTTAACTCTTTCTTGCTTTTCCACTGGAGTAGGGTCCCTCCCCCAAATTATGAGCCAATTCCCCATCTGTGTTCCTGACCCCACTCTTTTTAGACTTCTTGGAAACATGCACCTCAATTATCCGTTCTCTTTACCATGGTTTCAACTTCTCTCTCTAAAGAGACTTCCATTCTCATCGGGATTTTAGCATACTTAAATATATTCTTTCATTCAATAAAGCAAAACTCTTCTCTCAACCCCACTTCCACCTCTAGCTACTTCCCTGTCTCCTCCCCTCTACAGCCACATTTCTTGAAAGAGTATACTCCTTTTCTTACCCTTCCACTCACTTTTCAATACATTCCATTTTATTCCCATCTACTTCACAGTGATTAAGAGCTACAGCGAGCTAGAGCTGCTCACCAAAAGGTCGGCAGCTGGAATCTACCATCAGCTCCTTGGAAACCCTATGGGCCAGTTCTACTCTGTCCTGTAGGGTTGCAACGAGTCGGAATTGACTGGACAGCAACGGGTTTGATTTTTTTTGGTATGTCACTTTTACATGATTAAATCTAATGGCTATTTTCCACTCCTCACTGTACTTGATTTCAACAGTATTTAATCTCGTTGGACACTTTTTTTTCTCCTTTGAACGTTATCTTTCTTTGGCTTTCACTGTAACATACTACTCTTGTCACTCAGCTTATTCCATCTTGATGTTACTGGCTTATATTTCTCTACCTGACCTTTAAATAGGAGACTAATTCAAGGATTTTGTCATAAGACTTAACTCCAGACTTTCATCTAAGATGGCCTGATCCAAGTTATGCCTTCGATTATCATCCATACACATACAGCTCACAAGTTTATATCTCTAAACCCAGATCTTTCCTATGAGGTTCAGAAAAATATATCCAACTATCAATTTCACAGTTTCACTTGGGGGTATCAAAGCCACTCAAACGCAAAACGTCCAAAATAAAACAGCCTTGTTGTCCTTAAACCTGCTCTTCTTCTAAGGTCTCTATCACAGTTAGAGAATTGATATCTATGTAATTGCACAAGCTAGAAATCTGGGAGTCATCGTCAACTCACCCCCCCGCCACCACCACGTTCAATCCACCACTAAATCCCCACTCTGCACTCTGTCTCACTGCACCTCTGTTCATCTTCCTCTATCCCCATCTTCACTGTTCCCTCTCTTTTATTTTCTCCTCTTTTGTCTTTGTTTTATGTGCTCATTTTTGTCCTGTTGAGCCATTTGCACTTGCGCATTCAAATCTCTCTTATGTTTAAAATGTTTCAATGGCTTTTTAATAATCTTTTGATAAAGACCAAAATTCTTTTTGTTTTGTTTTGAAGTTTGCTTTATTATTAAAACAAAGTTAAAAGTACTTCCACCCTCTTCAGACACACAAATACCTCTGTTAATTACAGATACTAGTCCCCGTTGTTGTTGGCTGCCGTTTAGTCGGTCCCAACTCATAGTTACCCCACAAGAATAAAACAAACGAACGAAACGTTGCCTGGCCCTGCGCCATGCCTATATGATCAACTGCAGATAAGACCATTGTGATCCAGAGTTTTCACTGGCTGATTTTTGTACGTAGATCACCAGACCTTCCTTCCTATAGACAAAAATTCTTTTTTTTTTTTAATTTTTTATTGTATTTTAGATGAAGGTTTACAGAACAAATAGTTTCTCATTAAACAGTTAGTACACATATTGTTTTATAACAATGGTTAACAACCCCACGACATGTCAACACTGCCTCTCAGCTTTCCTGTCCCCTCCTGCCTTCTAGTCCTTGTCCTTGGACTGTTGTGCGCATAAGTCTTGTTTTGTTTTATGGGGCTATCTAATCTTTGGCTGAAGGGTGAACCTCGGGAGTGACTCCATTACTGAGCTAAAAGTGTGTCCGGGGACCATTAGACCAAAATTCTTAACATGGCTGATAAGACCCTCCATCATCCCTGTCTTCAGCCTCTCCTTTTCATTTCCTATGTCCTGTTCTTACTGTCCTTCTTTCAGTTCCTCAGAGGATGTTGCTTCCTATCCCAGGGCTTTGCACTCTGTTCTTTCTGGCTGGGACACTTCTTCTCCAGCCCACCGCCCCCCTCCACCCCTGCCTCACCATCTCTTGTCATGAGTTCATACTCATCCTCCCAAACTCAAGGGAAAGGCTGCTCCCTTGGTGGCCTAGACTAGTTCAGGTGAGGTCCATTACGGTGGTTTCACAACACTGTGGCAGTCGCCATAGTTTGTAATGTTATGCCATGATGCTTATTTAATTGTCTTTTCCCCTGGGTAGTAGGGATTGCTCCGTTTCCACTAGCCATTATATCCCTCACTTCTAACACAGAGCTTGGTGTGCAGTAGCTATTCAACTGATATTTGTTGAATAAATGAATAAATGAATGAATGAGAAAAAGAATGAATAAATGAGAGAAAAAGGGTGCAGAACCTATTAGTGAAAGAAGGGGTAAGATGGTGAATTAAGGTAGACGAGGATTTCATCAGAGGGATTCTAGATCTCAGGTTAATACTGTTTTAAATGTCTTCATTCATTAAGAAATATTTTTCAAACACAGCTATGTGTCAGGTACTTTGATGGGCCTTCCCTCTCAAGAAATAAGCCCCAGTTAAGTCATCAACTCTTAAAACAATATTAGTATTTCGTGTTCTAACATGGACTCTGATGCTTTTTAGTCTTGAGGTTTACTTGCAGTAATCTGGAGGAGATGGGAAGGAATGAAGTTACCCCTCCTCTCTCCACATTTCCTGCCCTGGGGTAGCGGAGGGGTGAGAGGAATGGTTAGTGTGACTGTGAGAGCTGACACAAGGGAAGAGACTCGCTGCTTTTAGCGTGTCATTTTTTAGAATCAATGTATATGTCAGACAAAGTAAAGATCCAGTATAGCTAAGAGTCTGGGTGATTCTGTGTATTTTCCAGCAGTAAGACATGTTTGTTTCTTTTGTCTGTCTTCCTCCTCACATTTTTGAGCACCATTACATAAAACTCCTTTGCAGAGGTGAATTTGAGTCCCGGGAGGATTTCTGGGAGCAAAAGAAGTCATTTTGAGAACTGAGAGTTTGGTGGATTTTTCAGGAGTGTTTGAAAATGATCTCTGGAAAAGTCCAAATTGTCTTAGCTGCCTTTCTCCTGGGTCTGAAACCTGTCTGGGTTCCATGTTGAGAAGAACAAGTTTGTAATTTTCATCCATAAATCAGCCCCATGAAAGTGCAGCAACTCTTCACACTTCATGCTGTAGCTCACCACTTCTTTAAGGTCAGGTCAGAAGCAAACATTCCAAGCTGTTTGTTTTATTTTATTTTAGAGGCAGCATTGTCTAGCTCTTTCTTAGACAATGATTAAGTTTACCTAGCTGAATGGTAACCAGGCTTTGGAATTTAGGAATACAGACACATGCAGGCACGCATGCACATGTGCACACAAACACATTTGACAGCTAATATGCAGAAGTTTTTCTTTTGGTGCATATATGCACATATTGCAAGTAACGTGGAAATCCAACACAGTATTTTACCATATATGTGCGTATCTCTATATGTATAAGTATATACGATAGAGAAACTGTTGTGGTTTCATATATTTGGAGATTGAGTGTATTTTCAGATTTTAAAAAGAGAATTTACCAAGAACATTTCTATGGCAAAGTTAGCCTTACCCATGCCAGCTTTGCATGTGTCTCCTAATGGAGACCTGATGCTAACTCAAGATGGGACACTGCTATTCTTAGATATAGTCTGGCTGATCTCCATCATAGTTGTTTTTTGTCCATTTTGCATTTGTGAAACACGGGTTATCTTTGTTCCGCGCCTGTCTATACTAAACATGATCCTCTTTTACAAGTATAACACCATGAGTACATGTTCACTGTAGAAAATTTGAAAAAAAGGGGGGAGTATAAGTCAAAAAATTCATCAGCAACCCACACTAATTATTCTATTTGATGACTACTTCCACACCTGTAGCATCTGCTAATCAAGTCTCATGTCTGTCTTCCATGTAATCACTAGTCAGTGGCACCTTACTCAGGGCATACTCATGCTTATAATACTAGTTATTTAGGTTACCTGCATGGAAGACATTACTTGGTTTCCCTAAATAAGAAGTTTGACCTCCTGAGGTGACAGAGAAAGGCCATAAATTAATCTTGAAAAGTTTGGTAAATAGTGCTAGCATCTTCTGAATGTTTTTAGCTAATTGGTTGGTGTATTGGCAGGTCAGTTTGATAATCTCTCGTTGTCTCTCTTCCCTGGAGGGAGTACAGAAGGGGGCCCAGTAATACCACAATCACGGTGAATATTATGAACAGTCTATCAAGGGCTGTCAAAACATACGCATTCTGAAACTACTAACGCTGTGATTAAAAAAGAAACACTTGAACAAATCTTAAAGAAAGACTGTATTCCCTATGTTCTTGAAAAGAAAGAAAAAGAAAACAACAGACAGCTAAATTTTTGTTTAAGAGACCAACACTTCTCCTCCTCCCTTTCTGGAAGCTTGTTATATTTATGTTCAACTTCCCCCTTACCTGTCAGTAGACATGAACATATATTCCAAGTGTGTTCTGAGCTGTTGAGTACAGAATTATTGTACATTTTGAAAAAGAGTGATACTCTTGGAAAATTCTTTTCCTTAAAAGGTAAATAGTATATAGTCGCTTTCTCAACACACACTTCAGGCATCTACTAATAGGCATTTCCAGACTCTACTTTATAACCCTCAAAAATCTCCTGGTGGGACTCTTCTATATATAGTTTATCTAAAAGTAGGACACAGAGTTTATAGTTTTCCTGAAGAAAGTAGCTGCAGGGAAAAAGCAAAAATACAAACCAGGCATTGTCACTTAGGCTCATTTACCTTGCTGGGAAGGCAGTTGCCTGTAGTTAGCAAAGGCTACATCTTCCCTTCCTTCTCTTTCTTGTATTTCTTCCATTCAGAAGCTAATTGAACCATCACAAGATTTTTTTTTTTTTTTTCCCAGATAGACTTTTTCTGGAATTTTTGTGGATTTTTTTTTTTTTTTAAGGAAGTACCAATTTTCATTTTAGAAAACAACTTCATTACAGCAGTAGAACCATTGCTTAGATTAATCTAATTTTATGAAAATGAACTCAAAACAAAAACGATATTGGATGTTACTGTGGAATTCTCTAAACCCACCTCACAGAAAATCCATTACAATTGCCATTTCCTAGATAAATTGCTTTTTTCTTTATGTAATGGCAGAAATGTGAGACAGTAATATATTCTGCAAACGATGTTACGTACTTTTAAAATTTACCATAGTTTCTTGTTGCATTTAGTAAACCTCCAAGTGAAAGAGCTGCTCATCTCTTCACCCAGTTTCTAAGACATATCTACTCCCTGGGAAAAATAGCTGTGACAAACTGCCCTTCCCTAAAATGGCCACGTCGTCTGAGTGGCCCCTGAGCAGAGTGTATAAACCACTCTATCTGCCTTGTTGCAGACAGCTATTCTATTTCTTAGGAAAATTAATTATCCCTGAAAGGATTCTCACAATTTATTCAAGTATATAGCTACAATACCTATCCAACTTAGACTTTGGAAAGTTTGAGGTCAAAATAACCCATTTACCAATTACTCTTACACTGCCTCAGAATCAGAAGCAATAATATTATTAGGAAGAAAATTACAAAAGGATTATTCTATCTTCCCCTCCCTACATACTTTTTTCCTTCATTTTAGATAAAAAGATGTATACATTCAGTTTCATTCATTCCTTTTATATTGTACTTCCGTATTTTGTATGTATATGTACATATTTTATTACATATGTATTTTTTCCTTCATATAAATACTATGATTTTTTTGTGTGTGTTCATAAACATGGTAGGTGTCATGGATTGAATGGTGTCCACCCAAAATGTGTATATCAATTTTGCTAGGCCATGATTCCCAGAACTGTGTGGTTGGCCTCCATTTTGTGATTGCAATTTTACGTTAAAGAGGATTAGGGTGGGATAGTAACACCACCCTTACCCAGGTCACATCCCTGATCCAATGTAAAGGGAGTTTCCCTGGGGTGTGGCCTGGACCACCTTTTATCTCTCAAGAGATAAAAGGAAAGAGATGCAAGCAGAGAGTTGGGGACCTCATACCACCAAGAAAGCAGTTCTGGTAGCAGAGCGCATCCTTTGGACCTGAGATTCCTTGCTGAGATGCTCCCAGATCAAGAGAAGATTGATGACATGGACCTTCCTCCAGAGCCAACAGTGAAAGCCTTCCCTTGGAGCTGACGCCCTGAATTTGGACTTGTAGCCTACTGGACTATGTGTGAATAAATTTCTCTTTGTTAAAGCCATCCACTTGTGGTATTTCTGTTAGAGCAGCACTAGATGACTGAGACAGAATTTGGTACCGAGAGAGTGGGGTGCTGCTCTAACAGATACCTAAAATGTGGAAGCGGTTTTGAAACTGTGAATGGATAGAGCAGTGGCGGCAGCAAAGGACCAGCAGCAGCAGAGAACCTACAGCAGCAGAACCAGGAGACCAGTGCGAGATGGCACTGGAGCTGACCCACGGAGCCAGAGAGCTGAGTGCCTGTGTGCAGGAGGCTTCCTGGAGGAGTGGGGTGCCTCCAGGCACTTACTGGTGGAGCTACCGAGCTTTGGAACATTAGTCCCAGCAGGGCAGATGCGAGCGTGAGGCCCGAGGGCCAAGAGGCCACAGGAAACAAGCAGAAGCTGAAGAAACAAGGGACACAAGAAGCCGAGCTGCCTCAGTTTCAAAAGGTATGGCCATGACCTCAGGGGTTTCAAAGGGTGGAGCAATGGCTTCTGGTGCTTCTAAGGGTGGAGTTGCCACTCAAATGAACTGGGAGAATGGTGCGCCTAAAGCCAAGGGAGCAGAGTTGCTGTCCCAGTGGGCCTGGAAGGCGGAGCTGAAGCCCAGGGCCGAGGGGCCTCCACTCAAAATCTGGAGATTGTTGCCAATACCTAGAGTCTGGAGAGCAGGGCCATTGTTTAAATTGTCTCAGAGAACAGAGGTTTATTTTCAAAGCCTTGAGGGCTAATGTAATGTGTTCTGCTGACTTGCTTGGTGCCTGTTATCCCTTCTTTCCCTGCAATTTCTCCCACTTGTAACGGAAATGTCTAGCTTGTGCCTGTTCTGCCATTGTACCTTTGGAAGCAGATAACTTGTATTCTAGATTTCACAGACAAAGAGGAATTTTCGGATTTTGGATAGGGTTAAAACTTTTGCTATGATATGGGATGGATATGTTTTGCATGTTGCAAGGATGTGCTTTTTGGGGGGCCAAACTGTAGAATGTCATGGATTGAATTGTGTCCCCCCCCAGATGTGTATATCAATTTTGCTAGGCCATGATTCCCAGAACTGTGTGGTTGGCCTCCATTTTGTGATTGCAATTTTATGTTGAAGAGGATTTGGGTAGGATTGTAACACCACTCTTACCCAGGTCACATCCCTGATCCAATGTAAAGGGAGTTTCCCTGGGGTGTGGCCTGGACCACCTTTTATCTCTCAAGAGATAAAAGGAAAGAGATGCAAGCAGAGAGTTGGGGACCTCATACCACCAAGAAAGCAGTTCTGGTAGCAGAGCGCATCCTTTGGACCTGAGATTCCTTGCTGAGATCCTCCCAGACCAAGGGAAGATTGATGACATGGACCTTCTTCCAGAGCCGACAGAGAAAGCCTTCCCTTGGAGCTGACACTCTGAATTTGGACTTGTAGCCTAATGAACTATGAAAGAATAAATTTCTCTTTGTTAAAGCCATCCACTTGTGGTATTTCTGTTAAAGCAGCACTAGATGACTAAGACAGTAGGGTTGGCTAATCAGCATATAAAATAAACACAATAATCCTTCCTAATCTGTATTAATACTTTAGTGTTGCTTTATTAGCATAAGGAATGATAGAAGTAATTTTTGGCTTTAGAGATTTGTGGAGTTTAAGGTATTTTCATGAAGAATGACATACAGGGACACTGTCCTTTCATAAATGAGGTATAAAACTCAACCAACCCACCATCCATGGCATCGGTGCCTGTCCTGAAGTCAGGGGCCCATTGATCCTGCCTCTCTACACTTCTTGGTGGATCCTGCCTCCTATAGAGCTGATTGCAAGAATTGGTTATGTCCACTTCAGAAAGAGCCTTTTATAAAAGACACTGGTTGGTGCCCCTGAAGTCTGTGAGAGAGATTCTTCAGAACTGTAGTTGCTGTTATTAGCTGCCCTCAAGTCCCCCCACCCCGCCCCTTGGTGACCCAATGCACAATGGAGCGAAGCACTACCCAGTCCTGCACCATCCCCATGGCTGGTTGCAGATAGGACCATTGTGATCTGTAGGGTTTTCATTGGCTGATTTTCAGAAGTAGATCACCAGGCCTTTCTTCCTAGTCCATCTTAGTCTGGAGGCTCCAATGTAACCTGTTCAGCATCGTAGCAGCACACATGCTTCCACTGACAGACGGATGGCAGCTGTCCGTGAGGCACTTTGTCTGGGAATCCAACCCACATCTCTCACATCAAAGGCAAGAATTCTGCCACTGAACCACCAATGTCCCCATCTGCAGAACTATGGATACTTTGTATTACTATATTAGTCAGCTTACTAATCAATTCTCTCTCTCTTTTATATATTATGACCTATAGTGACGCTACAGGGGAAAGTAGAGCTGCCCTACAGGGTTTCCAAGGCTGTAATCTTTACGGAAGCAGACTGCCACTTCTTTCTCCCACAGGACAGCTGGTGGGTTCCAACCGCTCACCTTTTGGTTAGAAGCTGAGCACTTTAGCCATTGCATCACCAGGGCTCCTCTTTTATGTATATCTTTCCCTGGGTGGCACAAACAGTTAAGTGCTCCATTACTAATTGAAAAGTTAGCAGTTCCAACCTGAACCCACTCAGAAGATCCTCAGAAGAAATACCTAGTGATCTACTTTCAAATGGTCATAGCCTTGAAAATCCTATGGAGCACAGTTCTACTCTGCACACATGGGGTTGCCATGAGTCAGAATCAACTCAATGACAACTGGTTTCAAAACAACAGTTGATTCTGACTCATGGCAACCCCATGTGTGCAGAGTAAAACTATATATATATATATATATATATATATATATATATATGCCAGAAGTTGGTCTAAAATTTACATTCATTTAAATGAAGCACTCAGGCAACACCTTCCTGTTGTAAATAACTAATAACTAGGAAAGCAGACAAAAGATTTATGAAACAATGATTTTTAGATATTAGACAACTGGCAGCCTAGAGTAGAGATCCCCAAAGGAAAGGAAATCAACAAGATGAGGCTGATAATTGTCCCAGATTACTGCCTGGATGCAGTTTCCAAGCCTCAGTTCAAGGAGGGGAATTGAAACAAAGCCTGGAGTTCTTCGTTAATCAAGTGGACTGGGAATGGAATTTGGGAGGCCAGTGGCTAAAATTCCTGGGGCAGAGATCTTTAAAGGAAGGAAATACACAGAATTCCTGACATCAAGATGCCTCTGGTCTTTGGCTGAGAGCTGATCTTCACCTGCTTGGGGTCAAACTCTTTGAGGTCAGAAAAACAGCCTCCAGAAGGCAGTGGACTAAACAATATTTGGAGCTTACTCAGGGGTGGAAAGAGTTCGTGTTCCCCCCAGTCAGAGTGGAAAGATCTCATTGCTTAGAGTCCTAAGAAGGATCACACCTTAGTTATAAGATTATGTTAGGCCTAGATAAAGGCTGCTATTGATCTGGCCTACCAAAGCTAAAAAGAAATTCTCAGAAAGAGTAAAACGATCTGCAATAACATAACTGCATCCCAAAAGAATACTCTTTAAAGAAGTATAACAAAATCCAGCACTCCACAACGTAAAACTCTCAATGTGCAACATGCAATCAAATTTACCAGGCATGCAATTAAGTAGGAAAATAGAAGTCATATTCAGGAGAAAAATTAATCAATAAACACAGATGTAGAAATGACAGAGAATATGTGATTATCAGAAAAACCTTAAATCTGCTGTTATTAATCTTATAAATATGGCAAAGAATGTAACAAAAAACATGAATATAATCAGGAGAGAGATGAAAGATATAAAAGACCCAACTGGAACTTATGAAGATGAAAAAAAGCAGCATTTGGGATAGAAATCCTGATACTGACAAAACAACCAAATTGATTAAAGTTGGCCTCTAAAAATTCTATTTTTCTTAGATGTAACTTTTGACATTTTACCATGCTCTTTTTCTTCTCAAATGGTCTGGCCCAGCACACCCTTATGTTGTTAGTTATTCTGCTCCTCAGCCCAGTTGAACTACACCTCTCCAGTGAAAGCAATATTAGCCATTTAGTATATTTAGGACTAACATAATCCTAAATTACAGAATGCAAAATAATTCCTCTCGTTTCTTCTGATTTTTTGAAATCCAGTAATACTATAGTTCTTTCAGAGCCACTGTTTTCTTTCAGTTCCTCTTCTCCAGTGATGGTGCAGACTTTTTATGTCTATTAAAAGTGTTCCCCTAGAGAAATAAGAGTCGTCACTCGAATAGACATATGCACACCTACGTTCATGGCAGCCTTGTTCACAATAGCAAAAAGATGGAAACAACCTAGATGCCCATCAACAGATGAATGGATAAACAAACTATGGTACATATACACAATGGAGTATTATGCAACGATAAAGAACAATGATTAATCTGTGAAGCATCTCATAACATGGATGAAACTGGAGGACATTATGCTGAGTGAAATAAGTCAATCACAAAAGGACAAATATTGTATGAGACCTCTACCGTAAAAACTCATGAAAAAGCTTACACACAAAAAGAAACAATCTTTGTTGGTTACCAGGGATGGGAGGGGTGGGGGGGAAATACTAAATAGGCAATAGATAAGTGGTATCTTGGGTGAAGGGTAAGACAGTACACAATACTGGGGAAACCAGCACGACTTGTACAAGGAAAGGTCATGGAAGCTCCAGAGACACATCCAAACTCCCTAAGGGACTGAATTGCTGGGCGGAGGGCTGTGGGGACCATGGTCTCGGGGAACATCTAGCTCAATCGGCATAACACAGTTTACAAAGACAGTGTTCTACATTCTACCTTGGTGAGTAGCTTCTGGGGTCTTAAAAGCCTGTGAGCTGCCATCTAAGATACTCCACTGGTCTCATCCCTTCACGAGCAAGGGAGAATGAAGAGAACAGGATACAAGGAAAAGATTAGTCCAAAGGACTAATGGTCCACAGCTACCAAGGCCTCCACCAGGCTGAGTCCAGTACAGCTAGATGGTGCCCAGCTACCAGCACTGACTGCTCTGCCCAGGATCACAACAGAGGGGTCTGGACAGAGCTGGAGAAGGATGTAGAACAAAATTCTAACACACACAAAAAAAGACCAGATTTACTGGCTTAAAGGAGACTGGAGAAACCTGAGAGTATGGCCCCAAGACATCCTTTTAGCTCAGTGGTGAAGTCACTTCTGAGGTTCACTGTTCAGCCAGGGATTGGACATCCCCATAAAACAAAACAGGACTAATGAAGCACAGCAGTCCAGGGACAAGGGCCAGAAGGCAGAAGGGGACAGGAAAACTGGTGATAGGGAACCCAAGGTTGAGTAAGGATAGTGTTGATGTGTTGTGAGGTTGTTTACCACTGTCATAGGGCAACATGTTTACTGTTTAATGAGAAACTATTTTGTTCTGTAAACCTTCATCTAAAGTGAGAATTGCAGCACAATTGGAAGAGCGTAGTTGATGTCATTGAACTGTGCATGTAGAAATTTTTGAAATGGTGTATCTTTGGTATGTATATTTTCACCAAAAAAAAAAAAAAAAAGTCAAGAAGGGAGAGGGTTGACACGTCTTGGGGTTGTTAACCAATGTCATAAAACAACATATGTACTACTGTTTAATGAGAAACTATTTGTTCTGTAAACCTTCACCCGAAGTACAATAAAAAAAAAAAAAAGGGTTAAAAAAAAAATGTTCCTAAATCATTAGCCTCTTCTGTGTGTGTGTGCTGCTCCTTGGAAACCCTATGGGGCAATTCTACTCTGTCCTATAGGGTTGTTGTGAGTTTGGAATTGACTTGACGGCAACGAGTTTTTTTTTTTTTGTACACGTGTCTCCTAGCATTCTCCATGTTCTTTTCAGAACTTACCACACTTCATGTTTACTTGCATGTATCACAGAGATGGTGAACTCCATTAGAGAAAGCATCACATTTATTGCTATACCCCAAGAGTTTAATGTCATATGTTAAATATGACCTTGATGTTCAATTCATTCCCATGTCATCATTAATAATCGTGGAACTAGACAAGGGAAAAATCAATTCTGAATCTTGAACGATCAAACCTTGTACAAACACTGGGCAATATTAACATTCACTTGAATGGTGATGTCAAAATAAGAGGGTAAAATGGAAGAAAAGGTGAAAAAACAAACACGTTACTGGAGGGGGTGGAGTTATTTATCAACAATGCATTCCTGTTTTTAAGTGGCTGCAAAGTTGTTCAATTGTATACTACGTTAAAAAAAAAAATCCTTTTAGATTATTTCCTAATCATCTTTTCTCACTGACTATGCATCTTCTTAGTGCTGAAAGTGATTAAATCCAGGATATTTTCTAAGGATTATTTTAGTTTATTGGCTCACAGACTCAGATGGGGGGTTTATTTCACTATAATAGTTCCAATTCCTTTTGAAAAAATACTTTATTAGTCAACACAGGATAGTACTGTATTTGATAATTCACTTTGGGTTAAGTAAGTTTGTTTCTGGGCATTTCTACTTTTATTCAAGGCAGTTTACTTAGGGAGCTCCAATATTTAGGCAACTTTATTGCCAAATTCACATTATCATTATCATCAAAAACTCTTTTTGTTCAAATAGTTCAGGAATGGCTATTGCCTGAGGCTTTGGGCAAAATGACTATCTTTCCCAAAGGAAAACCTCAAACTAAACAAAAAAAAAAGAAAATTATCACTTCATTCTTTTCTTTACAAAGGATTTTTCCTCTCACAGAATGAGGCTTACCCCCTGAGGATCTTTGAAAATTCACAGTTCAGGAAGAATCAATGGGAGCTGCATTTTTGATGGATGAACCATTAGAAAATTCTATGGCGTTCCTCCTATGACCTTTTCTGAAGACAGATGAATAGCCTTCCAAAGGTTGCATTTTATCTTATGTTCAAAAAAGTAGCCAGAACTTCTGGCAACATGGCGCTCTAGGCAGAAGCAACATGCCATCCCTTCACAGCAAAAATCCGAAAAACTAAGCCAAACAGAGAAAACAGCAATCCCAAAACCCTAAACATCAAATGAAGAGATAAAGAACTCAGCCAAGCACCAAATGGAATAAGAAACTGACAGAGAAGAGAGAGCAAGGAGACATACATGGAGAGGTCCCCTATTAGCTAACACAGCACAGATCCACCATCTTGGACTCCTGTCAGAGACCAGCGAATAGCGGGTATGAGAAAGCAGCTTCACAGATCTTCCAGCAGGAGACAGAACAACGGGGTAACTGGTGATATAAGCTTTCCCATCCCCCGCCCTTCTTCACCCCCACTTGGCCTCCTCTGCATCCCGCGGCCACAGTCTCTTGGCCAGGAAGCACTGGTTGCTTGGATTCCAACCACCTGCACTGGCTGACTCCCTGAGTGACATTTGTTGGCTGCTGGTGTTGCTTTTTGCTGTTTCTTTTGATTTCTTCCATACCTCTCAGCACCTCCTCATCATTTTGCTGAAATACCTGGCTCCGTGCGCCATCTTTGCTTCTTCCTGAGGGGCTGTGGAGCTCTGCTCGAGTGTGGAACTGCTTCCTGGTCCATGCTGCCATGCTGGTGGGATCCCGGGGCTTTTGTTCATATGTTGGTTTTGAATTGTTTATTTGTTTTCTTTTCCTTTTCTTAAGTTGGGAGCTTTTTCTGATCAGGTGGTGCTCCGTGGCAAGGAGACTACCCCCTTAGCTGGCACAGACGTGCAGAGGAAATCCCTGAGGGCATTTCTTTTTGTGTGTGTGGTTTTTTTTTTTTTCTTTTTTTTTTGGGGGGGGGTTTCTTGTTCCTTTTTTGTTGTTGTTGTTTTGTTTTCTTTTCCCTCTTTTTCCCTTTTTGTCTTTCTTCATTACACAGTTTCTCATCCCTCTATACCTTCCCTCTCTTCCTGTCCCCTGAATACCTGGTGCTGACTGACATCTCTATGCCTCCTAGCCAGGCTGTACTTCAACACCTAGGAAAAACTTCCTCAGACCTCTAGCCACATCAGTGGGATCCCTGGGAGTTTTGCTGTTCTTTTTTCTTTCTAATTTTTATTTATTCATTCTTTTCTTTTCTTTTTTTCTTCTTCTTCCCCTTTATGTTTTTCTCCATTTCATAGCCTCTCATATCTCCACTCCAACAGCAAACTCCCCCAGCACACTTTTTTGTTTCTTTTTATGTATTTATATTTCTCTCCTCTCTCCCATTACACATCTTATCTCCACACATCACAATCTCTCCCCTCCATCCTGCATATCTGCACCATGTGCTTAACATCACACAACCAAGCAGCACAGGCACGGCCTACTGGAACCTTCCCTGCACTTATTACCAACCTGCCCTGGTGGCTGTAGTAACTCCCACAAACAACCCATCCCAACAACTCCTCTTCAGCCAGACCTGACCTGCTGTACCGTATCTGAGCGACTGACCCTACCAACTGGAAAAGGAGGTGAAAAGCATCATGCTCACAGAAGAGCAAACAACAAAGAACACACAGCTTGCCAGCCCAGACATAACCAAAAAAAAGAACAAAACAAATCTACAATCAATAAATGATTAAAATAACTAATGATGCCCTGAAGACAGCAGACAATATCAAAACATTTACAAACAGGACAGGATGGTTCCAGTAGGTGTCCAAAATAAAACACCAGATAACTTTCCAGTAGAAGAAAAGGCACCAGAACTACCTGATAGGAAATTCAAATCTCTAATACTTAGAATTATCCAAGAGTTGAAGCAAAAAGCAGACAAAAATAAGGAAAAAATAGACAAATTCATGAAAAAGCAGACAAGTACATGGAAAACACAGAAAAAAATGGAAGAATTCAGGAAAATAATGCAGGAACAAAATCAAAAAATAAATTCACAACTAGAAATTATATAAAAACAACAACTAGAAATCCAAAAGATAAACAACGAGATTTCAGAAATGGACAGTGTCATAGAAGGGCTGAGGAATAGATTTGAAATGGTGGAAGACAGGATCAGTGGAATTGAGGTCAAACACTTGGATACAACTCTGTTTGAGGAAAACTCAAAAAAAAAGAACAAAGAAAAATGAAGACACCCTGAGAATTATGTGGGATACAATCAAAAGCAAAAATTTACGAGTGATAGGAGTTCCAGAACAAGGGGAGAAAACAGAAAACAGAGATGATCACTGAAGAACTGATGACAGAAAACTTCCCCAATATCATGAAAGATGAAAAGCTGACCATCCAAGAAGCTGAACGAACCCCATATAGGATAAGCCTCAAAAGAAAATCACCAAAGCATATCATAATCACACACGCCAAAACCAAAGACAAACAAAGAATCCTGAAAGCAGCTCATGAAAAGCAAGAAGTCACATAAAGAGGAGCAACAATAAGACTAAGCTCAGATTATTCAGCAGAAACCACGTAGGCAAGAAGGCAATGGGATAACCTACATAAAATCTTGAATGAAAAAAATTGCCAGCAAAGAATAATATACCCTGCAAAACTCTTTCAGATGTGATGGTGAAATTAGGAAATTTCCAGATAAACAGAAATTAAGGGAATCTGTAAAGACCAAACCAAACTTACAAGAATTATTAAAGGAAGTCCTTTGACCTGAGAAGAAACAACTTCAGCTCACAGGCTGAGTCTAGGACACAGGGTCTTACCAGCCAGATATCAGTCTAGGCAATGAACTCTCAAGGACAATCCAAAACCAAAAGTAATTCAACAGGGAATCAGAGCAGTTAATCTGTAAATGTCAACAACATCAGAACAATAAAAGAGGGAATAAACGTTGTAGGTATACAACCTTCTAATGGATAAGAAGGCAAGGCAGTACCAAGTAATAATAGACTGTTTTGAACTTAGAAAGATAAGGGTAAATTTCATGGTAACCACAAAGAAAGTTAACAAACATACTCATAAAAATAAAGAGGAAAAACATAAAGTCTCAGCAAAAACAAAACCTACAAAAGCAAAAGAAATGAAAACAAAAAAATCCACAAACAAAAGGAATTCAGCACAGGAGAGTAAGAAGAACAAAGAAAACGTCCCCACCACAAAAAAAGCACTACAACATGACAGCAATAAACTCACATCTATCAATAATTATACTGAATGTAAATGGACTCAATGCACCCATAAAGAGATGGAGAGTAACAGAATGGATTAAAAAAACAGGATCCATCAATATGCTGTCTACAAGAGACACACCTTAGAAACTAAGATGTGAATTTATTAAAAATCAAAGGCTGGAAAAAAGTATATCAAGCTAACAACTACCAAAAAAGAGCAAGAGTGGCAATTCTAATCTCAGATAAAATAGACTTTAAAACAAAATCTACAATAAAAGACAAAGAAGGACACTATATAATGATTAAGGGGACAATCCATCATGAAGACTTAACGATAATAAACATCTACGCACCCAATGACAGGGCTCCAAAATACGTAAAACAAACTCTAACAGCGCTGAAGGGAGAAATTGACAGTTACACAATAATAGTAGGAGACTTCAACATACCACTCTCAGTAAAGGACAGAACATCTAAAAAGAAACTCAGCAAAGATACAGAAGACCTAAATGGCAGAATCAGCCAATTTGACCTCATAGACATATATAGAACACTCCATCCAACAGCTGCAAAGTATATATTCTTTTCCACTGCACATGGAACGTTCTCCAGAATAGACCACATCTTAGGCCACAGAGCAATCCTCAACAAGATCCAAAATGCTGAGATAATTCAAAGTATCTTCTCTGACTACAATGCCATCAAGGTAGAAATAAACAACAGAAAGAGCTAGGAAAAAAAAAATCAATTACATGGAAACTGAATAATACCCTGCTTACACATCACTGGGTAATAGAAGAAATCAGAGATGGAATCAAAAAATCCCTAGAATCTAATGAGAATGAAAACACATCATACCAAAACCTTTGGGACACAGCAAAGGCAGTCCTCAGAGGACAATTTGTAGCAGCAGATGCATACATCAAAAAAGAAGAAAGGACAAAATCAAAACATTAACTACAGAACTACAACAAATAGAAAGAGAACAGCAAAAAAGCCCACAGTCACCGGAAGAAAGGAAATAATAAAGATCAGAGCAGAAATAAATGAAATAGAGAATAGAAAAACAATAGAAAGAATAGACAAAACCAAAAGTTGGTTCTTTGAAAGAATCAACAAAATCACCACCCACCGCCCTGACTCACAAAAGAAAAACAAGAGTGGACACATATAACCCAAATAAGAAATGAAACGGGTGACATAAGAACAGACCCAACTGAAATAAAAAGGATCATAACAGAATATTATGAAAAACTATGCTGTAACAAATTTGAAAACCTAGAGGAAATGGATAAATTTCTAGAAACACATTACCTACCCAAACTACAACAAAATGATGTTGAAAATCTGAACAGACCTATAACAAGAGAAGAGATTGAAAAGGTAATTAATAAAACTCCCAACAAAAAAAAATGCCCCGGCCCAGATGGCTTCACTGGAGAATTCTACAAAACATTCAGAGAAGAGCTTGTACTAGTACTACTCAAACTATTTCAGAGAATAGAAAAGGAAGCAACACTTCCAAATTCATTCTATAAAACCGGCATAATGCTGATACCAAAACCAGGCAAAGCCACCTGAAAAAAAGGAAATTACAGACCAATATCTCTCATGAATATAGACACAAAAATTCTCAACAAAAATTCTAGCCATTAGAATTCAGCATCATATCAAAAAAATAATACACCACGACCAAGTAGGATTCATACCAGGTATGCAAGGATATTTCAACATTAGAAAATCAATCAATGTAATCCACCACATAAATAAAAGGAAAGAAAAGAATCACATGATCATCTCAATTGATGCAGAAAAGGCTTTTGACAAAGTCCTACATCCATTCCTGATAAAAACTCTCAATCAAATAGGTATAGAAGGGAAATTTCTCAACATAATAAAGGACAGCTATGCAAAACCAATGGCCAACATCATGCTTAATGGAGAGAGACTGAAAACTTTCCCTTTGAGAACAGGAACAAGAACAAGGATGCCCTTTATCACCACTCCTATTTAACATTGTGATGGAAGTTCTAGCTAGAGCAATAAGGCAAGAAAAAGAAATAAAGGACATCCAAATTGGTAATGAAGAAGTTAAACTGTCCCTGTTTGTGGATAATATGTTACTATACATAGAACACCCTAAAGACTCCACGAGAAATCTACTGGAACTAATAGAAAGTTTCAGCAGAGTAGCAGGATACAAGATAAACATACAAAAATCTGTTGGATTCCTATACACCAATAAAGAGAACGAAAAGAAGAAAAAAAAAAAAAAAGTAGCCAGTCAAGGTATATTAGAAACAACAGTCATATTAGGTTCTTTCCCAATGTTAAAAAAAGAAAATTATATATATATATGTATGTGTATATATATATATATATATATATATATATATTCTGCAAAGAAAGAAGGTTAAAGGGTGTAGAAGTTAAAGAGACAAATTCTGGAAGAGGAAGAAGTGATTTGCGATGAGAGGAGAAGCATCAGAACTAAAGGGCCCTGAACTCAAAAGAATGCAAACCAGTACAAGAAAATTCTCAGTTTCCTTGGAAATGACTTCTCACATGGCGTTCCCATCTCTGTTAATTTTTCTCATACTTAATAACTCTATAATTTGCCCCTCCAGTGCACATCTAACACTGTGTTATTCTCTATAGGCATTCAATATTATTGAGAGGGGAAAAAAAGTAAATGCACTAAAATAACCAAAAAGACCAACAAAATGATACATGACATTAAAAGAAAATCAAGATATAAAATATATGAGGACAGACCATATGTGTTATATAGGTTTAGAGAAGAGGGATGGATATGGCATGTGAAATAGGCCGGAGACACTTCATAGAGTTTCTTAAGAAATTTTAATGTGGAAATGAAAGGAAGGATCTTGAATGATTTAAATAATAGTATAGAAAAGAGGCAGATATTCCAGAATCATTAAGCCAACATGCATGAAGAGCAGTGAATCCAGTGCCTTTGAAGGGACAGACAGTAAAGAGATACTGAGGTACAACTTCATGTAATGAGGCAGGTGTAGGATAGTCAATGAATTATATTCCTAAGCCCAGCCAACAGTCTGTCAGAATTAAAATATCTTGAAATATTTAAATTACAATTTTATTTAAATGAAATTTGGTTTTTTTTTGTTTTATTTTGTTTTGTTGTCTTGTGTTTTTAGAGTGAAGGCAAGTTGGAAAAATGGATTTATATGTTGTACTATAGTAAAATTTCACACATGAATTTTTCACATATATTAATGTCTTTGACCTAAATAAGAAAAAGCCAAAAACACCAAACCCTCTGCCGTCAAGTGGATTCCAACTCATAGTGACCCTATAGAACAGAGCAGAATTGCCCCATAGGGTTTCCAAGGCTGTAATCTTTACTACAGAAGCAGACTGTTACAACTTCCTCCCACGGAGTGGCTGGTGGGTTCAATTCACCTACCTTCTGGTGAGCAGTTGAGCACTTAGCCACTGTGCCACTGGGGCTCCTTTAAATAAGGATAGCTGGTATATATAGGAATGTGGAATGTATGAAGTATGAGTCTAGGAAAATTCGAAGTCATTAAAAATGAAACGGAATGCATAAACATTGATATCTTAGGCATTAGTGAGCTGAAACCGACTGGTATTGGCCATTTTGAATCTGACAACCATATGGTGTACTATGCCAGGAATGACAAACTGAATAGGAATGGTGTTGCATTCACTGACAGAAAGAACATTTCAAGATCTATCCTAAGGTACAACGCTATCAGTGATAGGATAATATCCATATGCCTACAAGGAAGACCAGTTAATATGACCATTATTCAAATTTATGCATCAAACACTAATGCCAAGATGCGGAAATTGAAGATTTTTACCAACTTCTGCGGTCTGAAATTTATCAAACATGCAACAAGATGTATTCATAATTTCTAGTGATTGCACTGTGAAAGTTGGAAACAAAGAAGAAGGATTAGTAGTTGGGAAATATGGCCTTGGTGATAGAAACGATGCTAGAGATAGCATCATAGAATTTTGCAAGACCAATGTTTTATTCGTTGCAAATACCTTTTTCAACAACATACAAAGCAACTGCACACGTGGACTTCGCCAGATGGAATACACAGGAATCAAATTGACTACATCTATGGAAAAAAACAATGGAAAATCTCAATATCATCAGTCAGAACAAGGCCAGGGGCCAACTGTGGAACAGACCATCAATTGCACATATGCAAGTTCAAGTTGAAGCTGAAAAAAAGAGATCAAGTCCACAGAGCCAAAGTATATACCTTGAGTATATTCCACCTGAATTTAGAGACCATCTAAAGAATACATTTTACTCATTAATCACTAATGACTGAAGAACGGATGAGTTGTGAAATAACAAGGACATCATACATGAATAAAGCAAAAGGGCATTAAAAAGCCAGGAAAGAAATAAAAAAACAGAATGGATTGCAGAAGAGACTCTGAAAGTTGCTCTTGAACGCAGAGTAGCTAAAGGGAAACGAAGAAATGATGCCATAAAAGAACTGAACAGAAGATTTCAAAGGACAACTCAAGAAGACAAAGTAAAGTATTATAATTACATGTGCCAAGACCTAGAGTTAGAAAACCAAAAGGGAAGAAGACACTCAGCATTTCTCAAGCTGAAAGAACTGAATTAAAAAGCCAAGCCTCAAGTTGTAATAGTGAAGGATTCTATGGGCAGAATACTGAACGACACAGGAAGCATCAAAAGAAGATGAAAGGAATACACAGTCACTATACCAAAAAGAATTGGTTGAAGTTCAGCTATTTCAGGAAGTAGCATATGATCAAGGACTGATAGTATTGAAGGAAGAAGTCCAAGCTGCAGTGAAGGTATTGACAAAAAACAAGGCTCCAGGAATTGACAGAATACCAATTGAGATGTTTCAACAAACATATGTAGCATTGGAAGCGCTCACTTGTCTATGCCAAGAAATTTGAAAGACAGCTACCTGGCCAACTGACTGGAAAGGATCCATATTTGTGCACATTCCAAAGAAAGGTGATCCAACAGAATGTGGAAATTTTCCAACATCATTAATATCACACACAAGTAAAATTTTGCTGAAGATCATTCAAAAGTGGTTGCAGTGGTACATCAAGGAACTGCCGAAAATTCAAGGCTTATTCAAAAGAGGACTTGGAAGGAGGGATGTCATTGCTGAAGTCAGATGGATCTTGGCTAAAAGCAGGGAATATCAGAAAGATGTTTATCTTTGTTTTATTGACTATGCAAAGGCATTCAATTGTAGGATAATAACAAATTATGGATAACGTTGGGAAGATTGGGAATTTCAGAACACTTAATTGTGCTCATGCGGAACCTGTACATAGACCAAGAGGGCGTTGTTTGAATAGAACAAGGGGATACTGTGTGATTTGAAACAAGAAAGGTGTGCATCCTGATTGTATCCTTTCACCATACTTATTCACTCTGTGTGCTAGCAAATAATCCGAGATGCTGGACTATATGAAGAAGAGCAGGGCATCAGGATTGGGGAAAAACTTATTAACAACCTGCAATATCCAGATTACACAACCTTACTTGCTGAAAGTGAGGAGGACTTGAAGCACTTATTGATGAAGATCAAAGACCACAGCCTTCAGTGTGGATTATACCTCAATACAAGGGAAAAAATCCTCACAACTAGACCAATAAGCAAGATCCTGATAAATGGAGAAAAGATAGAAGTTGTCAAGGATTTCATTTTACTTGGATCCACAATCAACACCCATGGAAGCAGCAGTCAAGAAATCAAAGGATGCATTGTGTTGGGCAAATCCATTGCAAAAGACCTCTTCAAAGTGTTGAAGAGCAAAATTGTCACTTTAAGAACTAAGGTGTGCCTGATCCAAGCCATGGGGTTTTCAATCACCTCATATGTATGTGAAAGATGGACAGTGAATAAAAAAGATCAAAGAATTGATGTCTTAGAATTATGATGTCAACAAGGAATATTGATTGCCAGAAGAACGAACAAATCTGTCTTGGAAGAAGCACAACCAGAATGCTCTTAGAAGCGAGGATGGTGAGACTTCATCTCATGTACTTAGGACATATTATTAGGAGGGACCAGTCTCTGGAGAAGGACATCATGTTTGGTAAAATAGAGGGTCAGTGAAAAAGAGGAAGACACTCAGCGAGATGGATTGACACAGTGGCTGCATCAATGGACTCAAGCATAACAATTGTGAAAATTGCACAGGACTGGGCAGTGTTTCGTTCTGTTGTACCCAGGGTGCTACGAGTCTTAACTGACTGGAAGGCACCTAACAACAAGTATTTATTGAGTGCTTACTGTATTGTGTTAACCACTTTACATGCAATACCTTATTTAATTTTCTGAACAATCTTAGGATGAATGAATTGTTATTTTGTCCATGTCATAATGTCAAACAATGATTACAACAATGACTAACAAGTGTTTTTAAGAAGTCTTTAAAAGACAATTTGATAATATAACATCTTACATTCATATTTTGAGTTATCTGTTATCAATTCTTTTATATCACTTATGGTTGTCTGAATAAATTTCCCACCAGCAAATCAACTGACAAAGTTGAGGAAATAATAGTGAGATAATTATACTTTTCTGTTAAAAATAGTCTCCGTGAAAATAAACTTACACAAATTATTTATAAAAATAATAGAACCCATAACATAAACCAGCCAATTTTACACTAGCAACACTGGCTATATCTACAAAATTCTAAAACCCTTGAGTGAACAAAAACAGTGAACTCAAGAATGAAAAAAAAACCAAAACATAAAGCATCTTCTGTAAAAATTCATAAAAGGGCAACAAATATCTTTCCAGTTGTGACAGAACACAAATAAACATCTCTGTTACCTGCAGAGGGCCTTCACTGTATTTGTGAACTAGTTAGTCGAATAGAATATATTGAGGGAAAACTCCTTTCTGAGTATGGATGTTCATTTTCTTGATATTTTCTCTGAGTCACTAACTAAAGTGAAAAAACATTTTGGAAAACTATTTATTTCAGTTTCAGTTTGCAGATTTTGCAAATTTTAAGACATCTTTGTTTCCATCTTTGTTATCATGAAATTCCCAGTGACTGCAGATTGTGTGCTAGGCACTGAGTAAAGAAAAGCAGAAGACAAAAGACATGGTGCTTACCGGACTCAACTGTAATGAAAAAGCAAGTTTACAATGGAAGATGATTACATTTACATGTATATATATGAACTGTTATTCATCACATCAATGCTTACCTTATAGACTGTGCCAAACCAAAAAAACAAATCATATTAAAATTTACATATATACTTTGGCTTTAAGAGGCATTATTTGATTCTTTCTCTATCAATGTGATTACAAACAAGTTATTTAATAATACTAATATTTTAACCCCTGTTCTCCCAGGCCCCCAATATTTTAACGTAACTGTGAAGTTAGGAATACCTGGAAAGAATAGTTTTTTCTTCCATAAAGTTACAACAGAAGAAGAAAATTGAGAATCAGTCCAAAATTTAGTGGATTGATTACATGTTCTAGCCTTGGGTTGAAAGGTAGTTAAGGACTCTTTAAGGAAAAAGTACCCTAGCTGTTAAATAGAGAGAGGACTCCCCTCATGGTGCAAACAGTTAACTAGCTTCTCTGTTAATGGAAGTATTGGAGGTTCTAGTCCACCGAGAGAAGTCTGGGAAGAAAGACCTGATAACCTACTTTGGAAAAATTAGTCATTGAAAACCCTGTGGAGCACATTTCTACTCTGACACCCATGGGTCACCATGAGTAGGAATTGACTCAACAGCAACTAGTTTTTATATAGGGAAAATCTAATTCCTGTTGCATTCTTAGGGTAAAATACATCCCTCAAGAGACTGACGACTAGAACTGGGAAAGAGGAAAATATAAATGAGAAGAAAAATCAGAACACAATTAGACCTTAAAATTCAGAGAGATTAGATCAGGGCCTGAGATATGTGGTTACTAGAGCAGGGTGGCCATTTGGGTTTCTTAAGCATTTAATCAACACCTATTAAAAAGAGAAGGTTTTGAAGAAGGAGATTTGTGTTAGCACTAATAAGTCTCCTCAACATCTTTCCTTCAATGATCTTTTGTTGTTAATCAAGCTACTCTTTGGTGATCTCAGCTCCCATTTCAAGTGTTTTATCAAAGCATTCCAGTGCTACTGAATGTTCTTTTTGGGAGGAGTTTAGGTGAATATGATTTTTTTCCTCTCTTTAAATTTCCAGTGATAAACTATTATCCCAAGTCAATCTTTTCTCACCCCTGATATATTGGCTCCCCAAGAGCTGTCTTGCTGGCTCATTTGTAATTCTTTTTTTTTAATCCAGCTTTGTTTGATATACAAAGTCCATATTTTGGAGCAACATTTTCCAAAATATGATCCTTGGGAACCTAGTTCCTCATTTTTCAACATCCAAAAAAAGAAAAGAGTTTTGAAATAGGTGCATATAGTACTCCCTTCTTGGTGCATATACATTAATGTAGTCCAGTGTCTGAGAATTCCTTCAATAAAGACATGCTTTTTATCTTTTTATTTTAGCTCTTTACACAATTTTACGACCATCGAACAATTCTGGGCAAGGTATATTCTCAGCCTGAGTCCTATGGATTACAGTTTGGGAAATGCTAAATTAGAGCACTATGAGGTTATTATAATTCATAAATCCTTACGAGAAATACATAGACATTCAAAAGACTGCGTAGGGTATATTCAAAATTGTAGTACTTTAATGACATCAAAAATGTGGTGAGAATACAAAATACTCCAACTCCTTTTGTCATTATACAGCCCCTTCTCAGTCTTTAATATACAGAGATAATGTGACCCTATAGGACATAGAGTTTCCAAGGAGTGCCTGGTGGGTTTGAACTGTCAGTCTTTTGGTTAGCAGACATAGCTCTTAACCACTAGGCCACCCAGCTTTCCAATATATTGACATAATGTAAACAACCAATACAATATATAGTAGAGCTTGAGTATGGGAAAGAGTAATATAGAAGCCTGATTGGGCCACTTGAGCTACTGGGAAGGTTGCAAAAGGGAAATAATCTAGAACCATCATCCAGCTGAAATTAAAAGCTGAGAGAAAAATTATAATGGTGTCTTTAGTCAGCTAAAGGACATTTAAGGTGGGGATGGGTTTGCCTGGAGCAGAAGGTAAAATAAATGACCTCCAAGGGTCTTTGAAAGCTGAGAAAATCTATGATTATTCAGTTGGTGTCAAGTTAAATACTTATTTGAGTCATACTTCATATAGTATGATTGACAGCTTAGCTCCTTTGGGTAAAATTCATTTGGGGAAGATGATGAAAGATAAAGCAATTTCAATTAAGAGGGGAAAGTAGTGTGTTTCTCATTGCACTTACTGAAAGGACATCACCGTGGTTCAGAGTCAGGTGCTATTTCATGGTATGATGACTAATCATTTTTTGTCACCAGGCAACAAAATAACAGTTTTATCCTCTTGTGGTCTTCTTTGCTTTTGAATTATAAGATATGCTAGGAGATTTCTGGGTGGTACTCAGAGGGCAGTGAAACAAAACCCATTAGCTCTCTGAGAAGATGGAAACTGCATCCTACAATTCACTTTTAAGTACTATCCAGAGATCATATAATTATTGTGTAAAATAGCTCTTCCAACGAATTTAAAACAATGTACCACTTGTATTTTTTTCAAGAATGAATATTTAGCTTACAATACCTGTTTAAAATATTTATGATATTTCATCCTTCTATTCCGTGTCACCATTTTCAACTCAAATGGATCACACAGTCTTTTCTGTTTCCACTGCTCTTCAACTCTCTTATAGAAAAATTTATTAAGACTTATTAGCTTATTATATTCTGGGTACTCTGTTGAGTCCTTTCAGAGCATTATCTTATTTATTCCTCACAACAAACCCCTGAGGAGGATATTACTAGTATCATTATCACAATGTTTCAGATGAGGAAATCTCCAAAGGTCATATAGCTTGTAAGTGGCAGAGTCAAGAGTTGTCTTCAGGCCAAGAATTCTTCACTACTACCCTATGTTGCCTCCTGTCTTGTAAAATAGATTCTGACAAAAGAAATATATCACTGTCCTGTTTCTAGACTGCTGATGTATTCTTATTTGCCTGCATTTTGCACAAAGCATCTTACAAACAAAATTCCAGAATGTTAACTGTGAAGTTTAGCCAGTGGATAATCTGTTTAATGAATACGTCTAATGCTTTTAAGAAAACAGACATAAAACGTTTGGAAAATCATTCATAATAATGGGAAAAAAAACAGAATATAATATGTTTTATCGTGGCTAATCAGCTTGATTTTTTGTCAATCTGTATTAAAGTTTGGATTGTTAAGGAGGTTACTGAAGTATTTAATAGGCCAGTCAAAGACAAGGTAACAGATTGAAAAGGAAGTAAAGAAAAAGTATTTTCAATCTGTTTAAACAATATTCTTCTGCAAATTGGTATAGCAATAGTTAAACATATCTACCACACTTTAATTTGAAAGCAGCAAAGAGAAACTAATTCATACTCAACTTCTAATCCGAATTTCCTGAAACACTGACACAGAACTGCTTGCTGTCTGTTTTTAACATTTTAATTTTTCTTGTTTTACAAGGTGTTTTGCATAAAATATTGCTAAAGATTATTCCTATTGAATAACTAAAAATTGAAAAATTCCCAGTAGTTTGAAGGAGGCAGTATACCATAATGATTAAGTGCTGAGCTCTGGAGCCTGACCTGGCTTTGTGTTCTTGCCCAAACACAATATCAGCTGTCTGTTGTAGAGTAAGATATTATCATCTCAAACCTTAGCAAGGATAACAGTAGTAGCTACTGTATAGGACTCTTTTGAAGACTACTAAATGCATGTAAGTACAATGCACCATATCCAACCTATTGAGAGATTCTATCAGATTAGTAATTACCACTAGTATACTTAGTAGTGGTAGTACTATTAGTGAGTAATATTTTATGTTTTCAGGTGTTTGCTAGTTAAAAGCTCTATGACAGCTGAATTCTCTTTTTTCATAAAATCATTTGAACATTTGTCAAGTTATTACTGTTCTTTCTGTACTTCTTAAATTTTTATTCTTAAAAGTTCATGCATATTTAATACATTTCAGAGATATAAAAAAAGATGAAAAAATGCACATACAACTATCCACTGTCATGAATCATTCTCATTTTCTGTATTCCTTTGTAATAATGGGCACATTTCTTGACACTATACACTTTTAAAAACTGCCTTCTCACTGCCATAGTTATAGTTCCTTTACCGTGATGAATAATTTTATTTTTTCACACAGAGAAGACAGCTCTGTGTACTCTGCTTTGTTTAGTTTTCTTCCTCGGACACTTCCATGCTCACCTGGAGAAAGGATCTGCAGCAGCTGGCCAAATTACTTGCAGTTTGCCTATGTTGGTATTTCCGCTGCTGCTTCTCTGAGTGTACTCGAGTTTTTCTCCTTTGGAATTATTAAGTCCTCAAAGGGAAAGTTTGATTTTACAAGTTTTTTTTTTTTTTAATGTAAATCTGTGTATCCTTTTTTACTTAGAAAAAAAATTATATAAGCATTCTAAAAGTGTAAAAATGTTCTATTTAGAGAAGAGAAAATATATGCTCAATTTCTGCCTCACTAAAAGTAAATTTTTTTAATAGACTGTGTTTACAGTTGCATGTAACTTGACAGAGTTGCAATCATAATGCAGATTATTATTATTCTGAAAATCTCTTTCAATTCCTCTATACAACTTTCATACTCAGCCAATACCTAAAAGAGTTACAAAAGAAGATTAAAAAAAAAGTGGCTGTCAAGTTGACTCCCACTCATGATAACCCCATGTGTGTCAGAGTAGAACTATACTCCATAGGGTTTTCAATGGCTGATTTTCCAGAAGTAGCTCACCAGGCCTGTATTCTGAGGCTTCTCCAACCTTTTGGTTAGCAGCCAGGTACCTAACTGTCTGCACCACACAGAGACTCAGATTTGGATATTACAAAGAAATGCAGGAGACTCATGGGAGGGGGGAAAAATAGAGTGCAGTGGTTAAATATATAGAATGCAGTGGATTCTGGAGTCAGACAACTTGAGCTTGAGTGCCATCTCTGCTAAAATTAGCTGTGAAATTTCATCCCTGTGGCCTTCAGGTCCTCATGTATAAAAATATATGAGATCTATGTCACAGGGCTGTTGTGAGAATAAAATGAGATATGTATATAGAGTAATTAGTCTATTACTTGGCACACAATGGGCACTGAATATATGGTGGCTATTACTGTTCTCATCATTCTCTTTTGCACCCACTATTTATAGAGCACATTATTAGACGCTATGGAAAATTACAGTCTAATGAGTTTCTCGTATGTTCTTAAGTATGGCCTAGAAAATCGGATTGTTATCTGCTGATCAATTAACTATGGTATTCTACTCAATTTATAATTCATTATCATTTCTATCTCTGTTGGATGAATCCTCTTCAGACTTCTGCCATCCCCTTGAAAAACATGCTTCTAATTAGTTCCCTCTTAGGTTGAATAACTGTGTTTAAAAAGAAGTCAACAATTGGATGGATTCATCTGCTTCATCGCTGAGTTGGCCTTAATCACTATGGGCTCATTCTTTGGAGCGTTAATTTACATTGCAGAAGCCAGAAAATGGAAAAAAAAAAAAAAAAGTCAAGGTAAATTTGCACCAGATGTAAATTGCTATTGTGGAAATAGTTAAGACCAACCACTTCTGTGATAAATGTGAGACGTAGAAGCTAAAAGAATACAATTTATATCTAAACAAGTAATTAAAGCAATGAGAATGAATCCCTTTATTAAATTTATTTGGAATAATTACATAGACAACAGTTTTAATAGGCTTATTGTGCTGTCAATCAATGTCTTGTTTTCTTAGCCTGACGCTGTTTTGGGTTCACCTTGACCACGGAATTATGGGCTGTTAAATCCCTATTTAGTGCTTACTCATCCAAATGCTTCCTGCTTAGCCATTAATGTTCTTTATAAGTAAATACTTTAGTCTTACCCGCTCTGTAATCCTTTTGTTACTCAATTCCAAGTTAACTCTCATTTTTCTATCTTTTTGGAGTAATTAAACCCTCAAAGGAGTTAAATACATTGATTTCCTGCTCAAGTGTAAGTCAAATATGATTCAGGGTGTAAGGAGCCAACAGGTTTAGAGACACAGGCTGTACCGACTCATAGAAGAGAAGAGACAAATACATGGGAATATTTCAGAATTAAAATACGTGCATAAGAAAGCTAAACATAACAGTACGTCCAAATTTCTGAATTTATGGCTCTAGTTAGTGGGAGGCATTAAAGACTGTGATGTTTTCATGTGAAAAAGTCCAGGCTGATTTTTCTTTGTGATAGATGATGCTATCTTAATGACAAAGCATCCTTTTTAGCATGCTAAGAACCTCACAATTGTCTCCTTGCTACTTCTATTTTATCATCACAAAAACATACAAGACAAATAAATGACTCAGGAAGCTTAACTCTTTTGTATAGGCCTTGAATGTATATCGAATGAGGCTTGAGCTTAATTTACATTGGAGCTAGCAAAACAAAAGGGCTTTCAGTGGCAAGGCAGTAGCAAATCGCCACTGGAATAGTTATCATATAAATACGATAAAGGAGGAATCAAAATTAAACACAGATAAAATAAGCTAAAGAATGCGAAGTTATTTGGTTTTGGAAAAAAAGAAATATTTAACATAAGCGATGTCCTGTCATACTTGTTAAACACCTCACTCTGGTTTCTACTATCCCCACTCCAGAGAAACAGCTCTTACAAAGGTCACTGGTTGTCTCTGTGTTACCAAATCAAAAAGGCATTTTTCAGTCTTGCTTCTTTTCTGAAATTTCTGAAGCATTTGATACAATTGACTACTTCCTCCTTTCTGAAGCACTTTCTTCCTGTTGTCCCTGAGATAGCCCATATTCCTAGTTTTTCTTCTACCACTCTTACGTGCCTTTGCTGGCTCCTCCTTTTCTACATAAATCGTAGCTGTTGGATTGCCACTAAGTTCATATTCAGGTTGATGGCTCCAGTTACCATCTAATTGTTAATGAATTCCCATTTGATATTTCTGGCTCAGACCCAAGTTCTTCCAAGTGTTTATTAAACATTTCCACTTGGATATCTCAAACAACCTTCAACATGTCACAAATAGGACTTGGAATTTCTCTTATCCCCTATCCCCCTGTGCCCACTAATTTATGCCCAGTTCTCATCCTCCTTATAAGTTCCATATCTCAGTGTAGGACATTTTCATCTATCTATCTACACTAGATATTTTAGGAAAAACCTTGCTGCTCAGTAATGAGGTATACTGTGGATATTCCTCCAAGCCTTCCCCAGAAGGACCTGTGGGCTATTCACAGGACAGTTGTGCACTGGGAAATATCCAGACTTTCTGGAAATTATTAGATAATAACTCTGATGTGATGTTAATCCCTAGAGTCACAAAACACCACCATGGTCTGCTGGTCAAAGAGGGATTTAAAGCAGCTGGGTGATAGATAGACTCTTGTCATGAATCTATTTCACAAGGGGTACAGTTAGACCTGTGGGTTTATCTTGTGGCTATTTCCAAAGTCCTGGAGGCTATGAATAGATTTAGTAACTGTCAAAGTCCTCACATAGGTCTTCTTACCATTGGAATAAAGGCTATTATGAAAGGACAGATTAAATGGAAGTTTCTGGAAATGTCCTCATCCTCAAAACAGTAAATCAAATTATCTAGGAGGGTAGCAGAAATTATTCCTCTAACAAGACATCAAGATGCAGAGGTGGGGATTTCTATCACATCCCCATTTAACTTGCTTGTTTGGCTGGTAGAAAAACCAGATGGATCCTGTAGAATGACTTGGATTATCACAAGCTTAATCAGTGGTGATAACAATCACAGCTGCTGTACCAGATGTGGTAACTTTACTGGAATAAATCAACACAGCCTCTGGCCACTGATACGTACCATGCACCCATTGACTGAGTAAATGCTTTCTTTGCAAGCTCCATCAGTAAAGATAATCAGAAGCAGTTTACCGTACCTTCATCTGTCAGGGAAGCCATAAACCTTAACTGTCATACCACAGGGCTATGTCCTATCTTCCGATTTTTGATACAATATAATCTGGATGAAACTTGATTATTCAGATATCCTATAGAATATCATGCTGATCTGTGATAACTTTATACTAAGTGGGCTTGGGAGCAGAGATTTATAAGCAACCTAATTGCCCGTGTAGGGAGACAATCATCGTGAACATTCAGCTGTCTGTCACATTGGGGAAGTTAATAGGAATCCAGTTGTTTGGAGGATGTTAAGATATTGACTCCAAAATAAGAGAGCAGTTGCAAAAGCACAACCCTCAGTGTGTCTCTTTGGATTTTGGAGCTAAGTATATCATATTAGGTTTTGCTTCTCTGACCTAGTCCCCCAAGTAGTCCATCAAGACCCCCAGTTTTGAGAAGAATCTGGAGCAAGAGAGGGCTTGTTAGCGGATCCGGAGTATGGTGAAAACCTTCTTGCCACTTTGACCTTATTACTCAGTAGACTCATTGGTACTTGGAAATGTCTGTAGCAGAGAGAGATGTTTCCTGGAGTCTCTTTCAAGCTCCAATAGGTGAATCACACACACACCTAGGAGTCTGGAGAAGGCCATGCCCTCTCCTGATGACAATGTTCTACTTTTGAAAAGCTTCTCCTGGTTTGCTCTCAGATTCTGGTAGAGAGTGAGTATCTGACTATGGCATATGAAGCAATTATGTGACACAACCAGTCCAAACTGGGGTTTATATGACCTACTGAAACGTAAAATTTGATTTTAATACGCACAGCAGTATTTTCTTATATAATAAAACCTGTTGCCGACGAGTTGATTCTGACTCATAGTGACCCTATAACACAGAGTAGAACTGCCCTATAGGATTTCCAAGGGGCAGATGGTGGATTTGAACTGCCAACACGGCAATTGTATATGTAAGACTGGGCCTAAGCAGGTGTACAAGGCACAAGTAAATTGCCTAAGCTTTGCTTCCACAAGACCTGCTTCTGTGGATTTTCTCAGATTCTCATGGGACTTGCTCTAATTCCTTTGCTACTCCCCCTCAACACATATGAAAGGTCTCATCAGG
This sequence comes from Dugong dugon, assembly GCA_030035585.1. Taxonomy (NCBI): domain Eukaryota; kingdom Metazoa; phylum Chordata; class Mammalia; order Sirenia; family Dugongidae; genus Dugong; species Dugong dugon. Next base: position 95,849,841 of record CM057465.1, read on the forward strand.
AGTTCCCTAAGATCAGTTAACAGAGCAGGAAAAAAAGAAAAAAAAGTGAGTGCCTGGTTTATAGACAGATTACCACAATATATTTACACCAGCCAAAACTTGATGGCTGCAGTATCACATCCCTCTCAAGATTGGTCTAGGAAGTTAGTGGGCAGAATTTCCAGCAGTGTGCCTGGTTGTCTATTTTGCTGAAGGAGAGATGGCCTGAAGTTCAGATCTACTTTGATTCTTAGGCAGTGGCTAGTTGGAAGATTGGTGACCAGGAAGCCTGGGGAAGAGAAATGTGGATGGACCTTTCCAAGTGGTTACAGAGAATGAAGATATCAGTGTCTCAACATAGATGCCAATCTGAGGGCATTCACTTTATAGGATGGAGTATGATTAAATTGACATAATTCGACGATGACACAGTGGTTGATGGGAAATTAGTTTCCTTGTGTTAGGTATGTAAATTTTTCCATCTTAAAGGAGGATAAAATTGTATGGTAAGTGGTAAAAAGGATAGATTATGCTGGTTATGCTCTGTGCCTCTCCAAATCTATTTCCTGTCCCTTGCGTGTTCCGTCCTGTGCTCCAAGATGCTCACCTCCATGAACTGTATCATCTGGTCTTCTTGGCCTCCTTAACTGACTACAGCCAAGAGGGAACACTTGAAAGAAAACGGAGGATAGAAGAAAAATGTAGTAGGGGCATTTATTTTCCCTTCTCTTTCTCTACTGGGCCATGGTTTTGGCAGTGGCTGTGAACTTTCAGCTCTAGCCCTCTCCAGCAGACCGTGTTCCATGGACACGACCATCAATGGGTTCTGGCAGTAGTTTCCCCTTTCAGGCTTGGTGATCATAACTGCTATTGCTTGTCTTTGGGTGCTTCGCTAACCCTTGTTGCTTCTTTTAACACTTCTTACACTGTTGTAAATATTCTTTTCATTAATCTCTTCATTTAACCCTCGTGTCTTAATTTCCTAGTGCTGCAGTGACAGAAATACTACAATTAGATAGCTTTAAAGAACAGAAATTTATTTTCTCAGTTCTTGAGGCTGAAAGATCAAATCAGGGTCTTGACCGTGCCATTCCTTCCTTGTAGGTAGTTTCAGGTTTTCAGTGATTCCTTGACTTGTAGATGATCCTCAGGTAATATCTGTCTTATCTCTATGTCTAATCTGTTCTTTTTATAACTCAGAAGTTATAGATGTAGAAACCACCCTACTCAGGTATGATCTGATGAGCATAACAAAGAAAATCCTATTTCCAAACAAGATTACATTCACAGGTATAGGATTTCAACACATATTTGGAGGGATGGGGAGCACAATTTAATCTATAACTAATGCCTTGTTAATGTACCATCTGTTTCCTGTCAGAACACTGACTGATAAACTTCATAAATATCTCTTGAATTTGCCTACTTTTCTTGATCTTTTACCAAACTAATGCAACATTATCTTCAACTCTTATTTGCATTATTGCTTCTAAATGGTAAAATATCAATGAGTTCTGGATGATGATATCTGACCCAAAGCAAGTGTGCCCATAATCAGCAATCAATCTGACAAATATCATTCTATATCAAAGGCTTACTAAATAGAGCCTGCTTATTTTATGGAATGTAGGGACTGTTTGTCAGTGATTATTCCAGAATTGTTTGCAGTAAATGAGAAAGGAAGGCCTGGGACAGGATACTTATTCTATTGTCCTCTGAGGGACTCTGTCTACCAGCAGGATGTATGAAGAAGACCTGAAAACAAAACACAGCATCTGAACAGTGCATGTAAATGAGGAGTTACTATACAGACATGTTGAAATGCAACCCTAAGCAAGTAGCCTGTGCAATCTTTTGTGGTAAAGTAACAAAATGTTGGGTGATTGTAAGAACAAAGGTATAAATATTTACCCAATAAACCAGAGACAAACCTTGTAAGCAACATTGTGGGGAGGGGGGTGGATTTTAGGCCTCTGAATTTGTTTAGATACATTGAAATAGTCAGAATCACTGAAGACTATATAAGGGACACGTATAGAATGTTAAACGTGATTTGATTAGATGAGATAATGTATGTGGAGGCTCTAGTGCTTAGTATTTAGCAGGCATTAAATAAGCCTGTTATGCAGAAAATATTATTGAAGGGAAGGATTTGATTCCTAACTCACCTAATGAAAATCACACAAACCTTTCTTTAGACATGATGATTTTAATAATAAAATAAGTATCTGAGAAATGGGATACATTTCTTCAGTATGTCTTGGAAATTATGAAGATAATCACATACCTACTTAGTTGCTCATATTTGCCATTGCAACAGGTAAATTCCCTTTCCTTGATCATTTTTAGAATGAAAATTACAAAAAAAAAATTCAATAGTTTGAGACAGTAATGACCTTGAGAGATATTTAACCTTTTTAGTTAGTCTATAGGTTCTATCACTTGTGAATACACCAAAAATATTCTAATATATCAGAGCCTTCTTGGACCAAAAATTTATGGTGGACCAAAAATTTATGTTGTTCAGGAAGCTGCTTTTTTAAATGAGACAAAGCCACTTTATTCATCATTTGAGAGAATTATTGGTCTCTCTAGCTTGTTTTGCAACTCCCTTGAAGACAAAGGTTGCTGTGACATTTCTTATCACCCTTGCCTCTTGTGAATATTTATCTTCAGTTTTAAGAAAACATTGAAACCTCTCTCCAGAATATTCTGACCTTCCAAAGCCTTCCAAAGTGAGCTTTAATCTTTATTGCAGTTGAGCCTGCTGAATGACTAAGAGGTGGCTACATTTCATTTCCATGGCCCCTCATCTATTTGCTGTCTTCTCAACTGAAAATAAGCTTTGTTAATTATGTAAAACATTATCCCCAGATATAAATACATAGGCTATTTAGACAGAAAAATCTGACTTTGAGAAAAAGGGAAGTGGGCATTAATTAGAGCGAGTTGGCTTCAAGCATCAATTAGGCTGGGTCTACACAGGGTAGCGAAATGTCAAAGCAATTATTTGAGTAATTTAAGACTTTGAAATGAAGAGCTTTGGGGCTGCTCTTCTGATTGTCTAGACAACTACCCTAGAAAATCACCTACCAAAATACTTGAGTTTGGAGGAAAAGTACACTGTGGCTGATAAACCCTGAAAGGGACTGCATTTTCATTTTTGATGACCAGAATGGCAAAATACCAAGTTGATTCCAACGTTTTGCCATGACTTCTTTCCACTTTTGGCAAAGCAACATATAAGACTTGTCTTCCCAGAGGTCAGTTTTAGAGCAACTTCAGTTCTCCCGTGAGTGTGTGCTTCTCTTCTTTGTGGCAGCCACGTTAAGTCCTACCCTAAAGCATGTGTATTTTGTACCGGAAGCAGCAGGACACATGGAATTAGGAGTTTTGTGTGCCAATCCTGAGTTGGCCGCAATTTACTACTGGATTCTGAGCAAGTCACCTTATAGCTCTCACCACAGTTTCGTTTTCTGTAGAATAGGATGATGGGCTAGATGAGTTCTGAGCTCCATTTATACTTCGTAATTCGTCTTACCCCCATGGAGTTTAGAGGTTAAATGTGGTAACGAGTTCAAAGCACTTGCAGTTAGCAGTCCACACATGTTATTTTCTTTCCCTCTTTCTAAGGCACCCGTGCATTGTAGGTACCTATGGCACTATTTGTTTCAATCAAAGAGATCTTATGTAGCTAACAAACATCCATCAAGGGCCTTTTATGTGTGCCAGGTGCTGCGCTAGTTGCTAGGGCTACTACATTTGCTACTCTCAAAGAGTTTGTGGTCTAGTATGGGGAGAGATAGCTAGGCTAAAAACCAAACCTGTTGCCATCGAGTCAATTTCAACTCATCGTGACCCTACAGGACAGAGCAGAACTGCCCCATAAGGTTTCCAAGGAGTGGCCGGTGGATTCGAACTGCTGACCTTTTGGTTAGCAGCCCAGCTCTTAACCACTGCACCACCAGGACTCCAGTTAGGCAAAAGAAGGTGCAGATAGGCAAAGAAGGGAGTTGTCTCCCAGAATTTCACCTGGTTATGCATCCCGCTTTATCCTGTGCCTAAGAGATACTTCCTTTACTTAGAATTCATTAAACCAAGCATACAAGCTAAGTCATGCCTTGTTTGCAAATCATATAGCACAATGGTCTTTACTTGGCCTCCAGTAGTACTCAGGTCATGTTGCTTTAGTTTGGTATGCAGGCAGATGTTGAAACATTTGTAACAGGAGCACTTTTCTCCTGTGAAATGCCATTGCTCATTGCACACCAAAGTTTGATGAATAAATGAAGGCATTTTTGACCAACATTTTAGTTCATCTTTAAAAGATGGTAAAATAGAGTTCAAAATTCTTATTTCCACAAATTATTTAGTTTCATTAAAACTGATTTTTAAATATCTCTGTTTTTTTAAAGGGAGTTAACTTGTTTCATACCTTTAACATTGTAGCCATTTATTCTTCGGTCATTCTGAAATTATGTATTTTCCATACATCACTTGCATCCTTAAGAGCTTAATATATTTCTAAAATAAGGGTGATTCTTTCCTTTGCTTTCTAATTCTTGTATGCCATTGAGGAGCAGCATTAAGCAGGGAAAATAAAAATTTACTGAGGCCTAAAGATTGGATTTTAATCCTACCTCCATCCTTTATAAACCTCTTTAAATCTTAGTTTCTTTATAAGTAACACAGAAACAAACAAACAACAAAACAAAACAAAACAAAACAAACTACCCAAATAGCCTCCATAAATTCTATAATCAAATAAAAAATATACAAGAATGCTTTAAAAACTATGAACTGCCAGCCCCAGATTAATTACCATTTGCAAATAAAATTCATGGCAGAGGGGCGATTTGTCAATTACTTGCCACAGATACAGATTTCAGTTTTCTATACATGACTGTTGACCCTGCAATTGAATATTATTATTACTGTTATAAAACTCTGTTACAAACCTATGGTATATTTATTCTAGAAGTGGAATCAATTCTGCGATAACCAGCAGAACAAATATATCCCAACAACATGGGAAAGATCAAAGGTAACACTAATAAAGGAGACAGAACAGTTTTAGAACAACTGTGCAACTATTCTCATTTTTTAAAATGTGCAAATTCTTTACTAGAGTTCCGTTCAAATTTATCTAGTGATATCCTAACTACATGCCAAGAAGGAGAGAGCTGCATTCCACTAAGGGTCCTCAGTATAGATGGCATTTATTCCTACTTCGGGCTAATAGGAAAATGTCAACAAAATTGAATTCCAATTGGCTTTCCTCAGGTTAGCTACAAAAAACATTTGACACAGACCATAATACTCAAGTGACTATTCATTCAACAAATATCGACTGTCAAGTATATTCCAGCTTGAATTTAAGAACTAGGCATTCAAAAATAATGTGCACACAGCCTTTGCCCTCAAGGAAAACTCTGTCTACTGGGGAAAATGTGACGAACGTCATGTAAACAAATAATAACAACGCAGTGCAAAAGGCATTGCAGTAAAGGTATGAAGAGATGGGTATATTGTAACAATGAGGACAGTGTAGGTTATGCTCCCTAAGAATCTTGGTGAAAATGTGTCTAGGAAGACACAGCACTTTGTCTGGAAAGTAAGGGAGGAAAGGACATCGTAGACTGAGATAAGCTGAACATAAAGGCATGACTGTTGTTGTTAGCTGTTGTCCAATCGGCCCCGGATTCATGGTGACCCAATATACAATGGGATTGGACTGTTATGCTCCACAGAGTTTTCATTGGATGATTTTCAGTAGTAGATCCCCAGTCATTTCTTCCTAGTCTGTCTTAGTCTGGAAGCTCCACTGTTCAGCATCATAGCAACATGCAAGCCTTCACTGACAGACAGACAGTTGGTGGCTCTGCATCAGGTGCATTAGCCAGAATCAAACCCAGGTCTTCTGCATGGAAGGCTAGAATTCTGCCATTGAACCACCACTGCCGTTTAAGACATGATGGTGGGTGGCATATTCAGAAATGAGAATAAGTTCAGAATGGTGGAGCTGGAGAAGTGATGAGGGAAGTAGAGGCAACCTTATGGAGAATACTTTCTATGCAGTGTTAACGAGTTTAATCTTTATCTTATAGATCCCACAGTGTAAGGGTCAGGGGGCCACCTACTGATGGATGGATTTTCAGCCCAATCAAATCTTATTTCAGGAAACTAACTGCCGCTGGAGTCTGACAGATAGACTGAAGTGATAAATGACTAGCACTAGGATCTGTAGCTGTAGCTTGCATTATTAGAGAGGAGTAAATAGAAAACAGACATTCAGGGGTAAAAGTGCATAGACTCCAGAGGCAGATTGTCATGAGTCAAATCCTGGCTCAATTATTCCAGGTGACCTTAAGCAAGTTATTTGAATGTCTTTCTGCCTCAGTTTCTCCATTTGTAAAATGGAGATAATAATAGGCATTGTGAAAATTCAATTAGTAAATATACTAATTTACTAATTAGTGTATAAAATAGTAAGTAAAAAGCACGAAGAGCAGGGGCTGGAGCATTGTAAGTGTTATATAAGTGATATCTATTATTATTACTAAGGCAATTAAAACAGCAGTGGAGAAGATAGGCTGGGTTTGAAGAGCACCTTCAAAAACTCAAGGATTTTTATATAAATGAACAAAAAGATGTAAATCTTGTTGCAAAGTGGCCTTAAAAGCATTTTGCCATTCATTAGTTATGTGACCTTGAAAATTTCAATTGAGCTCAAAGTGTAGTAGGGATGAGCACAGAAAACTGAAATAAATGATCCTTAAACTCCCTTCTCTGTCAGATTCTATATTATCCACATTCACTTACATGCTATTCACAAAACTCATCTATTAAATCTTTATTTTTCATGAGTAACTGTTGTTTGTTATATCAGCTGTGAATCTTAGTCACCAGAATCTAGAATAATTAAATAAATGTTTTGCTTGTCTTGATCCTTACTTTTTATAGAAATAATTCCAGATGTCTTAACACCCACTTAAGTAATCAAATTCATCATATGTCCATAGCTAAAATATTTTGAGATTTCTGTAGACAAAACTGGTCAATCTCTCAGCCAACGTGTTTTTAGCACCTACTCTAAGCTAAACTAACAGCCCAAAACTGTGCCGATTCTTGGGTCTTTCATCCACCCTGGGTGAAAGTCTATTCATTCATTTTGGGTTTTTTTTAAAACAAAATTCCTCAATGGGCTCTGACAATGATGTTCTGTTGTTTTACACAGTTCTTCACATTCTTGCAGAATTCTAAACAAGTAACACCTACGACTAGCATGCAACTGCTTGTGCAGCAGGCACACAGAACTACCTAGAACTTTTTAAGCCGAGTAGAAATTAAGTTGGATATAAACAACTCACTGATATAGCTTATAGATCTATGGCACTATTCTAGAAGGCTGTTCAAAATACAGTATTTAATTACTTTCCCTTTTCTCTATTCTACCTCTGCGGAGTGACTTTGAGTTTTCTTGGCATGTATTGTAGTTGATTATAGGGTGAATTATCAGTTTGCACATGAAGAATCACAAAGAAATCTCTAGCTCAAATTGTTGAGTCATAGGCTCTTAGAGTTCAAAGTACCTTAGAGCCATTTAGGTCTCCATGCTGTCCCGAGAAGAAATCCCTTTTATAGTAGTACTACTTATCACCAAGCCCTCCTTGAATCCTCTGATGATGTTACTACCTACATCATGGTGCCACCCAGAGCATCTACTCACTTTTCTAAATAATATCCCTCACAATATTTGAGGTCAACTAATATGTCTACTCTAATCTTTTCTTCCCTATACTAAGAATCCTCAGTTTCTTCAATTTCTTGTTGAATGACTTGGTTTACAGATCCCTTCAACCATCCTTGTATGCTTTCTCTGTATTCTTTTGAATTTACTATTTGTATTTCTTTTGAATTTAATGTTTCTCTTAAAATTCAGTCTATTACTTAAGAATGTTAGATGTGAATGATGAAAACCCAATTCAAACTGATAAAAGTAAACAAACAAAAAACCCCAACAAAACAAAATGTTAAAAAAAGAAGGGGGCAGGCGCTGAGAGATATACTGATTCATGAAGCTGCAAAGTCCAGGAGTAGAATGGTATTCAGCCATGACTAAATTCAAGAGCTCAATGACGTCTTCAGGAATAGATCAATCTTTGTGTTTCTTTATTCCATGCGGATTGATTCTCTGGTAGGCTATGCCCAAGTAGTAAAATGATGGCCTCCAGGAATTTCATACTGACATTTAACAGCCCCAGGAGAGAGTGCCTCTGCCCTAATAATGCCGGAAAAATTTGTGGGATTTAGTCAAATTAAAATGAATTTGGTCATTTGCCCAAGAGAATGAGGTCTGGGTTATGTGCCCACTCTTCAAAATTAGTTGGAATTAACCCCACCTAAATCATATAGCCACCACTTATGTATCAGTTTGTTGTACTGTGATAACTTGCATGTTGCTGTGATGCTAGAAACTATACCACCACTATTTCAAAAACCAGCAGGGTTACCCATGGTGGACAAGTTTCAGTGGCACTTCCAGACTAAGACAGACTAGGAAGAAAGGCCTGGCAATATACTTCCAAAATTAGCCAATGAAAACCCTGTGGATCACAGCAGAATATTGTCCTATATAGTGCTGGAAGATGAGCACCATAGGTTGGAAAGTACTCAAAATACACAGAGGCTACAATAGATTTGAGTGTACTAAAAATGGTGAAGATGGCACAGGACTAGCCAACGTTTTGTTCTGTTGTACATGGGATTACCAAGAGTTGGAGGCAACTCGACAACAACTAACAACAAGAAAGCACATGGAGTTAGAGTTGAGAAGGAATGGTTCTGATTAGGGGGAGAAGGAGGAGGCGAAATGAATGCTAGAAGGGTAGAACAACAAATGTCCAACAAAGTCAATATTGAGAATCTAACATCATGTCTGAACCTTCAGCATAAAAAGTACGTGATGAGAAGTATTAATGATAGTTAAGATTGTGTTAACTTTTTCAGAATTTAAATTCTACTTATCTCAATTACCTTGTAGTCATCAGAAACACTATTTTGGCAAAGAACTAACCTAACATATCCCTTTCTCTGCAAAGAATTTCACAAAATCGAGGAATAATAAAAATAACAAAAATGGAAGAGACATGAAGTTCCTATCATCTGGCTCCCATTTTGATTTTTTAATCCTGTTTTAAAGGCCTCCAAAGGATAGGTTTTATTCCATATACTACTAGTCCTAGCTTTCAAAAATATCTTCTTATATTTAACCATATTTACCCTTGCTACAATTTGCATGGTCCTTTCGTGGTATGATAACTTCTTCTTTAAAACATTTTAGATAACTGAAACCAAATTTCAGTCTTCATCTTCCAGATGTAACTTCCAGATTATTAACTAAAATCAATAATCATATTTAATCATATTTTATTTCCTCTTTTATTTATTTATTTATTTTTCTTTTTGTCTGGACACTGTCAAAGTTCTTCAAACTTTGTTCCCTTTAACTTGAAATACACATTATTTTCAGTAGTATTCTCTGTGTCAGGTATTGTAGAAAAACATAATTTTCAGACTATGTGTGTCAATCTTAATATTATTTCCATGTGTTGTGGCCAGGAACACAGGAAAATGAAAGGTACCCAAATAAAAATCTCTATTCACTAATAAAGGAGACCTGGTAGTGCAATGGTTAAGCATTCAGCTTCTAACTGAAAGGTTGGTGGTTCAATCCCACCCAGCAGGTGGGTAGCAGAAGGATCTGGTGACCTGTTCCTGTAAAGATCACAGCCTAGAAAGCCCTATGGGGCCATTCTACTCTTTCACATAGAGTTGCTATGAGTCAAAAATCGACTCCATAGCCTCTAACAACAATTGACTAATAACCCCTCTGGGTGGCAGAAATGGTTAAGTGCTTGGCTACGAATTGAAATGTTGGCAGTTCAAATCCACCCAGAGATGCCTCAGAAGAAAAGCCTAGTGTGATCAATAAGGTTGTGTGTCAACTTGGCTGGGCCATGACACACTGATCTCATCGTTGGTGGTTTGGCAGTTATGATGTAGGTTGGCAGTAGAATAATGATGTAATCACTTCCCTGATGAGATCTGATATAATGTGATCACCTCCATGATGGGATCTGCTATGAGTAGCCAATCAGTTGAAAGGGAGTTTCCTTGGGGGTGTGGCCTGTATTCAATATAGGTGGACTTTCTGGCAAGGCTCATGGGGTTTTGCTTACTCTGGATTCTGTAGCTGGCTCCTGATTGTCGAACCTCCAGTTTTTGGGACTTGAGCTAGCAGTTTACCTGCCATCTTGCCTGCTGATCTTGGGATTTGTCAGTCTTCGCAACATGTGAGCAAGAGCCCTTCTGTCTGACCTGCTGATCTTTGGTTCACCAACCCCTGCAGCTACATGAATCAGGAGAAGCCTCTATCCTGACCCACAGACATGGGACTTTCCAGCCTGTACAATCTTATGAGCTATTTCCTTGATATAAATCTCCCTCTCCCTCTATATATATTTATACAGTTTACTGGTTTTGCTTCTCTAGAGAACTCAGCCTAAGACAGTGTCCCTAGGAGTGAAATAGATAGGAAATATACTAAATATTTACTTAATTTGCACAGGTGGAAGAATTCTAGGTCAAGTGAACAGGTGTCTACCTCAAATAACCAGACTAGAGAGTCATGGCCTCTCAATCAATGCCTAGATATGAGCAAGTTTAGATACCCACAACCCCTTGAATGAAGGGGAGGCCGGGTCCCCTTGAAGAAGGATTCCACTACTCTGCTAAAAACTTATACTGTTTATCTGTCATGGATTAAATTATGTCCCCCAAAAAACGTGTGTACCAATTTGGCTGGGCCATTATTCCCAGTATTGTGTGATTTTCCTATATGTTATAAATCCTGCCTCTATGATGTTAATGAGGGAGGATGGGCAGCAATTGTGTTAGTAAGGCAAGACTCAATCTGCAAGATTGGACTGTGTCTTGAGGCAATCTCTTGAGATATAAAAGAGACAAGTGAGCAGAGAAACAGGGGGACCTCAGACCACCAAGAAAGCTGTGCCAGGAGCAGAGGGCGTCCTTTGGACCTTTTGTCCCTGTGCGGGGAAGCTACTAGTCCAGCGGAAGATTGATGAGAAAGCCAACAGAGAGAGAAAGCCTTCCCCTGGAGCTGACACCTTGAATTTGGACTTTTAGCCTACTTTACTGTGAAGAAATAAACTTCTCTTTGCTAAAACTATCCACTTGTGGTATTTCTATTATAGCAGCACTAGATAACCAAGACATTATCTTTCTCCCAGGCTTTCCCAAAGGGATCTACAGTCTTTTACCAGAGAGACTGTTCACTGGGACAAGGAAATAATCAGACTTTTCAAGAATTACTGGATACTGACTCTGAACTGACACTAATTCCAGGAGACCCAAAATGTCACTGTGGCCAACCAGTCAGAGTAGGAGCATGTGGAGGTCAGGTTATTAATGGAATCCTAGCTGATGTCCATCTCACAGTAGGTCCAGTGGGTCCCCAAACCCATCCTGAAGTGATTTTCCATGTTCCAGAATGAATAATTGTAATAGATATACTTAGCAACTGGTGGAACCCCCACATTGGATCTCTGACAAGTGGTGTAAAGGCTATTATGGTAGAAAAGGCCAAGTGAAAGCCATTAGAACTGTCCCTAGCTAGGAAAATAGTAAAACACAAAAGAAATACCATCTTCTTTGAGGTATTGCAGAAAGTTGTGCCACCATCAAAGACTTAAAGGATACAGGGCTGATGATTCCCATCACTTCCTCATTCAAGTCACCTATTTGGCCTGTGCAAAAAAAAAAAAAAAAAAAAGACAGGTCTTGGAAAATGACAGTGGATTATTGAAAACTGAACCAGGTGGTGAGTCCAACTGCAGCTGCTATTCCAGATGTGGTTTCATTGCTTGAGCAAATTAATACATCTCCTGGAACCTGGTATACAGCTATTGATTTGGCTAATTCCTTTTTCACGATACTTGTTTCAAAGGACCACCAAAATCAGTTTGCCTTCAGCTGGCAAGGCCAGCAATACACCTTCAGTGTCCTACCTCAAACTTTGTCAACTCTCCCGCCCTATGCCATAATTTAGATTACAGAGATCTTGATCACCCTTCCCTTCCAAAAGCTGTCACATTGGTCCATTACATCGATGACGTTATGCTCATTGGACCTAGTAAGGAAGAAATGTCAATGACTCTGGACTTACTGATAAAACATTTGCATGCTAAATGGTGGGAAATTAATCCCATAAAAATTCAGGCACCTTCCACCTCAGTGAAATTTCTAGGAGTCCAGGGGTGTGGGGCTGGTAGAGATATTCCTTCTAAAGTGAAGGATAAGTTATTGCATCTGGCCCCTCCCACAACTAAAAAGGAGGCACAATGCCTAGTGGGCCTCTTTGGAATTTGGAGGCAACATATCCCCCATTTGGTGTGCTACTCAGGCTTATTTATCAAGTGACTTGACAAGCTGCTAGTTTTGAGTGGGGCCCAGAAAAAAAGATGGCTCTGTAACAGGTTCAGGCTGCTGGGCAAGTGGCTCTGCCACTTGGGCCATATGATCTGGTTGATCAAATGGTGTGTGAAGTGTCAGTGGCAGATAGAGATGCTGTATGGAGTCCATGGCAGGCCCCTATTGGTGAATCACAGTGCAGACCCTTAGGATTTTGGGGCAAAAGCCCTGCCATTCTCTGCAGATAACTACTCTCCTTTTGAGAAATAGCTTTTGGCTTATTACTGGGCCTTAGTAGAGACAGAACACTTAACCATGGGACACCAAGTCACCCTGTGGCTTGAGCTGCCCATCATGAACTAAGTTTTGTCTGACCCACAGAGTCATAAATTCGGATGTGCACAGTAGCACTCCGTCATTAAGTGGAAGTGGTATATACTAGATCAAGCCCAAGCAGGACCTGAAGGCACAAGTTGCACAAGAAAGTGGCCCAAATGCCCATGGTCTCTGCACATGTCACATTACCTTCTATCTCCCAGTCTGCACCTATGGCCTCATGGGGAGTTCCTTATGACCAGTTGATTGAGGAAGAGACAACTCGTGCCTGGTTTACAGATGATTCTGCACGATATGCAGTCACTACTCAAAAGTGGATGGTGACAGCACTACAGCCCCTTTCTGGGACCTCCCTGAAGGACAATGGTGAAGGGCAATCCTCCCAATAGGCAGAACTTCAAGCAGTGCACCTGGTTGTCCAATTTGCTCGAAAGGAGAAATGACCAGATGTGCTGCTGTATAATGATACATGGGCTGTGGTCAATGGTTTGGCTGTATCGTCAGGGACTTGGAAGGAACATGATCAGAAAATTGGAGACAAGGATGTATGGGGAAGAGGTATGTGGACTAACTTTGAATGGGCCAGAGAAGTGAAGATATTTGTGTCTCATGTGAACATTCACCAAAGGGTGCCTCAGCAGAGGAGGACTTTAACAATCAAATGGATAGGATGATGTGTTCTGTGGAAACCAGTCATTCTTTCTCTAGCCACTCCTATCATTGCCTAATGGGCTCATGTACAAAGTGACTATGGTGGCAGGGATGGAGGATATGCATGGGCTCACCAACATGGACATCCACTCACCAAGGCCGACTCAACTACAGCCACTGCTGAGTCCCCAATTTACCAGCAGCAGAGACCAACACTGAGTCTCCAATATGGCACCATCCCTCGAGGTGATCAGCCAGCAACCTGGTGGCAAATTGATCACATTGGACTGCTTCCATTATGGAAAGGGTAGCATTTTGTTCTTAAGGGAATAGACACTTACTCTGGATATGGATTTCTCTTCCCTGCAAGCAATGCTTCTGCCAAAACTAACATCTATCAACATACAGAATGCCTTATCCACCATCATGATAGCCCATACAGCTTCACCTCAGATAACAAGACTTACTTCACAGCAAATGAAATGCAGCAGTGGGCCCATGATCATAGAATTCACTGGTCTTACCATGTTCTCCATCATCCTGAAGCTGCTGAGTTGATAGAACGATGAAATGGCTTTCTAAAGACACAATTATGGTGCCAGCTATGTGGCAATACTTTGCAGAGTTAGGGCAATATTCTCCAGGAGGCTATATATGCTGTAAACTAGCATCCAATATATGATGCTGTTTCTCCCAGAGCCAGGATTCATGTCCAGGAATCTAAGGGTGGAAATGGAAGCACCACTCATTATTACCTTTAGTGACCCACTCACAACATTTTTGCTTCCTGTCCCCATGACACTATACTCTGCAGGTCTAGAGGTCATAGTTCCAAAGGGAGGAATGCTCCTATCTGGGGTCACATCACTGATTGCATTGAACTGGAAGTTGAGAATGTCACCTCCCCACTTTGGGCTCCTTACGCCTCTGACAAAGAAGGGAGTTACCATATTGGCTGATGTGATTGATCCTGATTATCCAGAGGAAATCGGATTAATATTACATAATAGAAGCAAAGAAGAGTATGTCTGGAATACAGGAAATCCTCTAGGGCATCTCTTAGTACTACCATGTCCTGTGATTTAAGTTAATGGAAATCAACAGCAACCAAATTCTGATATGACTACTAATCACCCAGACCTTTCACTAATGAATGTTTTGGTCACCCCACCAGGCAAAGAACCATGACCAGTTGAGGTGCTTGTTGAGGGAAAGGGAATATGGAATGGGTGGTAGAAGAAGGTAGTTCTAAATACAAGTTTCAACCACATGACCAGTTGCAGAAACAATGACTATAATTGTGAGTATTTCTTCCTTGTATGGGTGCATCAAATATTTTTATTTTCTTCTCTTACAAAATATAAGCTGTAAACAGGGTTAGTTTGTTTTTGGTTGAATATGTGTTAGTTGTATCATGTTAGGTGCAAGTATGACTTTATAATTGTCTTTATTCAGAGATTATGTATGGTTTAAGGAGATGTGTACAGGTGCTAAGTTGACAAGGGGTGGACTGTGTTTGTTACTGTTGTGTATTAACTTGGCTGGGCCATGATTCTCAGTGGTGTGGCAGTTATGATGCAGTTTGTCAATTGTAAAATGCTGTAATCACCTTCATGAAGAAATCTGATTTAATGTGATTGCCTTCATGATGGGATCTGCTGTGAGTAGCCAATCAGTGAAAGGGAGTTTCATTGGGGGTGTGGCCTGCATCCAATATAGATGGACTTTCTGTCAAGGCTTGTGGGGTTTTGCTTGTGTTTGTCTCAGTCTCCACAGCCTGTGAGTTCAAACCCTGCTGTCTGTCCTGCCAACCTTGGGTTTGCCAGCCCCTGCAGCTACGTGAGTCGGGAGAAGCCTCCAGCCTGCCCCAGGGACTTGGGACTTATCAGCCTCTACAACCATGCGAGCTATTTCCTTGATATAAATCTCTCTGTCTATATGTTTACATGCTTTACTGGTTTTGCTTCTTTAGAGAACCCAGCCTAAGACACGTGGGATCTACTTCTGAAAGACACAGCCATTGAATACCCTGTGGAGCACAGTTCTATACTGAAACACATGGGGTTGCCAGCAGTCAGGATCAACTCGATGGCAACTGGCTTGGTTTTTGTTTGTTTGCTTGTTTGTTTTGGTTATTGACCAAAAGATTAGCACAAAGGAAAACAACGACTTCTGTGTCTACACATAATGAGGGGGGTTTTAGAAATCATGAATGATAGTAGGCCATTTCTCACATTTTAAAAATGGAATAATTTTAGTACCTTAATTCAGAATTCGTAGTAATAAGTATTGAGGATAACTTGAGTTTACCTGCCTATTACCTGTAACCAAAGGATTTGCTAAGTAAAGAAATAAATAAAATTTAAGACAGATAATATAATAAAATATACCAACTACATAGAAAATAAAATGTTTTCTAGCACACAATACTATAGATAACCTTACATTTAGAAATTATTGAAAGACTCTGCATAAATAAGCTCCATCTTTTCTTAAAACAGAAATGATACACTTCTATGACCCCAGGTATGAGGATCCACCTACAAGTTGATCTTACGTGGTGTACATGATGACATAGTTCTTAACAAGAGCTGCTTCTAAGAATGTAATTTTTCTACTCATGGGGCTACTGTGGGCATACCATTTACAGCAGAAAGTCTCAAAACTTGTCACATGAGAGCCTTGTTAGATGGTGATTAATCAGCTTGTCATAGGTCCATGATAACAGATGACAAGTTACTCTGACCCCCGCAATGCCCAAGTGAACAGCAGGATATTAAAAGTAGCATTCAACTCAGAACTTCTTGAGCTTTTATTTTCCTCACATCTCTCTTATTTTTACCTTTCCTCGCTTTCCCACCTTTTGTTTCTGTCTTTAATATATTTCATCTATCATTTCCTCTTAAATGGATTTTAAGGACAATTATATGGAGAGAAGTCTATAAAATAGTATCCATTATACTTACTGAATACATTTTATATTATCTGCTCTTATTTTGAACTTCAGTTTAATTTAATATTTGAGTATAGTTTAGAGAAATTGTACGTATTTATATCTTTTTAATTTTTTTTCAGTGATTTTTAGAATGAGAAAGTTCCTAAACATTATCACGATCCCTTGCTTAAACAGGTTATATTTATACTATATACCTAAAAATAGTAAAATTAATTTAAATAACTTATAATCCAAACTGAAAATACACTCAGACTGGCCTTCTATATTTATCTCTAGTAGAAATGCCAATTTAATGAAAGATATAGAATAAAATTTAACAAATTATTAAAATCTTCCCTAATGTAATCTGAAATGCAATCTGATATCTATCACAAACATTCTAATGGAGACCAAGTGTAAAATAACTCAATTGCTAAACATTAGAACAATTTCCATATATTTTTTTTAAAGCTACAGACTATTTCTTTCAAATACATCTTACCCACAAGCTCAATATAAAAATTACATAATAAGGGAGCTATTCCAATTAAGAGTCCCTGATGTGCAAATGTTTATGTGCTTGGCTGCTTTACCAACAGTTTGGAGGTTTGAATCCACCCAGAGGCACCTTATAAGAAAGACTTAGTGATCTACTTCAAAAAAATCAGCCGTTGAAAACCCAGTGGAACATAGTTCTACTCGGACACACATGGGATCACCAGGAGTTAGAATCCATTGATGGCAACTGGTATTTGAATTAAAGCAGGGGCAGTGGGATCCATCCAGCTCTTCCACCCGATCTTCACTGGCCTCCTTCCATCATGCAAGTTCCCAAAGTAATCCCTGAGGCATCACCTTGGAACACCAGAGATTCATGGAACATAGGTGATAAACTACCTCCTTAACATTAGGAGCTTAGAGCTTATGTTAGGCGTGATGTAGCTAGGATAAGGCATCTGAGTCAGGGCTTCCCCTTCACACCATTCAGCGGATGAGCTAACACAGAGATTCACAAACTTGAAAATGCATGAAAAGCTCTCTATAGCTACTAATTAACAATGTACCTTTGGGACCCAGTCCCTAATGATTATGACTCAGTATATCCAGGCACCCTGGCAGCTACACTGTAATAAGTACATGAGTTGAAGCTCAACAGGTAGTACCAATACTACATTTTAAGAGAAACACTGGTCAAAGTTTCTTCTCAGTTGGTCCTTCTGAAAGGCTTCTTCCATTAAAGACATCATCTCTAATTCCTGATACCTTCTTTTTCTGTCCAGATTATTTTAGTGGTATTTCTTCTTGATTCACTACTCTGTGTAACTTACAAATACATACAAAGACACAAACACAGACACATACACAGTAACACACTACTACCCTGTGGTAGTCTCGCACAGATAAACTCTTTCAGTACAAGACTAAAAGCTACAAATGATACACAAGTGAAAAATCCAGGAAACGAGGGTGTTTTACCTCACAGTCCCAGATGGAAGATTTTAAAGGTACCCAAGGGTTTGTCCCAGGCATCATCATTTTCATTCTCCTTCTGTCCCTCAAGGAGCCCTGGTGGTGCAGTGGTTAAAGAGCTCAGCTGCTAACCGAAAGGTTGATGGTTTAAACCCATCAGCCGTTCCATGGGAGAAAGATGTGGCAGCCTGCTTCTATAAAGATTACAGCCTTGGAAACACTGTGGACTAGTTCTGCTCTGTCTTACAGTGTCTCTATGAGTCAGAATCGACTCGATGATAACAGGTTTTTACGGGTTTGCCCATCAGCCTCTGTCCTAGGTACTGCACTTAATTATTGTCTTGTCTGCAACTCATTCACTCTATCCAGACTGTATATCATACCAGTTGCTGCCTGTCAAGTGGATTGCAACATATGGCAACCCCCTGCTTGTCAGAGTAGCAGAAGTTTGCCATAGGGTTTTCAATGGCTGATTTATAGGAAGTAGATTGCCAGTCCTTTCTTCTGAGGTGCCTCTGTGTGGACTCAAACCTCCAACTTTTCAGTTAATAGCTAAATGTGTTAACAATTTGCACCACTCAGGGACTCCCTATCCCATCTAGCTACTCTTTATGCCCCTATCTGGCCATCAAGTCTCTATCTTTGGCATATGGAATAACAGCATATCCGCATCCATGCCCCAGTCATCTGGTATTCTTGCTTCTGTCCCTGTAGCACCTCACAATGGATTGTGGCTTTGCCTTCTGTTTGTTCCCATCTTCACCTGGTTCAGTGAGTTCTGACTTTCACCTGCACACTATATGCTTATCATCCTGGAATCTCTGTCTTTTCTAGCCATTACTCCTTAGCTTTTACTTTTAGTGTCTTATATAATTAGTTTTGCACTAAGTATCCTAACCCAGCTTAGATGTCATACCTAAATTACCAATTAAATATAGACTAGAATGAATTTACATGAACTTGCTTCAAGGAATTTGCTTTTATTCTCAATTACAAACAAATATAAAATGCCAATCCAACTGTTATCAAAAGAATAACATGTTAAAATGATGCCATATTGCTGTTGTCCCATGCTAAAAATATCTCCAGAATTTCTGCAGAGAAAGTTGTTGTTCCTGAATTTATATTTAGCTACATCACACGAAAAAGGAAGAGATAGCAATTAATGTTTATGGGAGAGTGATTCGGGGTTTATAAGGTAAACATTTGCTACATGTGTTAGTGAATTATTTTGAGCTGTTGAAGTTCTGTCAAACCATATAATCATGCTGTCAACATCACCAGTTGCATCTAGAGCTAGAAATGACTGTATATAAATCATATTTTCCAGGAAGACGTACTCTGTGAGCTACAAGAAAAAAGCTCCATAATTAAAGGGAGCCACTTAATTAAGAGTTCCTCTTCTTGTTTGATATTTAAACTATGTTAAAATGCAACAGAGACCTGATTTTAATACAGCAATGTACTCTTCTCAAAAGAAATGCAAACATAATTTGCATTTTGCCAATATATGAGAACATTATTTGCTAACCAGTGGAAAGTATCTATTTACAGATCTGGGGTTCGATTGTAATGAATTTTAGTCTCTTGTGAAAAGATGGAATTAAGCATCAGTAACTTTGCCCCTACAATCCCAGTTCAATGCAATTGGGCCTGATGTAGCTTTCTTGATCTTAATTGGAAACTAACACTAGCTCTTCAGGGTTCCTGGGCTAGCATGCTGCTGTGATTTGTCTGCAGCAGCCTCTCAGACTGTATTTTAATATGCAGACTATCACCACTTTGTGGATAAGATGGGCTGCTGAGTATCAATATGTCTCCTTGCGTCTCAGCCCTCACACCCCAGAGCCAGTCTGCAGCCCCGGACCTCCTGTGCAGGCATGGAGGTGTCCTGATTTCTTCTTCCCTTGTCAGTGCTTCATACTCCAAGCAATGCTTTTAGTTATCGTTGCTGTTTTTTTTCCTCCTGTCTCTTTTGCAAATGAAAAAACTAGTGAAAAGTTCCAAATGCTCCACTGCTTTGACTACACTCTGTGAGTGATACCTGGTGCAGACAGAATGCCGGAGTACATCTGCTTAGAGGGCCACTGTTGCTCCGCAGCTAACTATGGACGCTACTGTGCAAATTGGGGCAAATTCTCAAGTGACAACTGAGAGCCAAGTAGAAGGAGAAGAGAAAGACAATAGTAAATGGGAAGAAGGCACTATTTATCTTGATCTGTTTCACTGTGGCTCTCTTAACTCTCACTATTATTACTCTTAATATGATTAGCCCCTTTGGACTTTGTTTAGACACAGCAGCCAAGACTTTATGGAGAAGAAGAACAAAAACACTCACTGCCGTAGAGTAGATTGCAACTCATAATGACCCTATAGGACAGTGTAGAATTGCCCCATAGAGTTCCCAAGACAGCAATCTTTTTTTTTAATTCTTTTTTTAAATTTTTTGTTGTAATTAAATGAAGTTTACATTTCAAGTTAGTCTCCCATACAGTTTTTTTTTTTTTTACATATGTTGTTATGAGACCCCAACCGCTCACCCCATTCTGTGACAACACACTCCTCCCCTCCACCCCTGATTCCCCATGAACACTCAACCAGCTCGTAACTCTCTCTGCCTTCCCATCTCACCTCTGGACAGAAGCCGCCCCTTTGGTCTCTTATATCCACTTAACTAAGAGACACATTCTTCACAAGTATCACTTTATGTCCCAAAGTCCAGTCCAATCCCTGTCTGAAGAGTTGGCCTTGGAAACTGTTTTAGTTCTGGGGTGATAGAGAGACCAGGGGCCATGCTTTCCGGGGCACCTCCAGTCTTAGTCAGACCATTAAGTCTGGTCTTCTTACTAGAATTTGAGTTCTGCATCCCATCGTTCTACTGCTCCATCAGAGACCCTCTGTTGTGTTCCCTGTCAAGACGTTCATTGGTGGTAGCCGGGCACCATCTAGTTCTTCTGGTCTCAGGCTGTTGAAGTCTCTGGTTTATGTGACCCATTCTGTCTCTTGGGCCAATACTTTCCTTGTGTCTTTGGTGTTCTTCTTTCTCCTTTACTCCAAGTGGTTGGGACCAATTAATGCATCTTAGATGGCTGCTTGCAAGCTTTTAAGACCCCAGACGCCACTCACCACAAGGATGCAGAACATTTTCTTAATAAGCTTTGTTATGCCGATTGACTTAGATGTCCCCTGAAAGCATGGTCCCCAGACCCCGCATCCCTGCAACTCCCTAGACAGCAATCTTTATGGAAGCAGCCTGCCACATCTTTCTCACGCGGAGCAGCTGGTGAGTTTGAACTGCCAACCTTTTGGTTAGTAGTCAAGCGCTTACCCGCTGCACCACCAGGGCTCCTTTTATGGAGAACAGCAATGGGGAATCAGGCATGCTCAATACAGAGGCCTCAGCTGGCACCCCAAACTCTTAACTATAGATTAAGCCTTTAAGAGACAAAAACCTGGTTCACTACAGAACCAATGAGCTTGACATTTTACTACTGACAGGGCTCTCTTTGTTTCTCTCTTTCTTGTGGATGCCATGCCTCCTTAATTACAGTTTTTCTAAATTTTTCCATGCATTAAGATTCTGCTCATGTAAAGTTAAAAATGGGCACTTCCTGGTGATTTTTTCCCCTGAATTGTCATCCTGATTAAAAGTGTAGACAAAATAAAATCAAGACAACAACAATTAGTAGAAACCTGTGGTTTCCAAATCTTTTCCTCTCCACACCCTCGTCCTTAATCACTATTCACATGTTGGAGTGTCGGCAGCCTGCGGACTCGTCAATGTGCAAGGAAGGGGAATCAACATTTGTAGCCTGCTGATGCTAAGCCTGCCCAAATTCCTTGTGTTATTATCGAAGAGTTTGTGATGATGCTTTTTTTTTTTTTTTAATTAAAGGAAAGAAATGTAAACGTGGCTTTTGAAAACATTCTTGCTCCACCCCGGCTGGGGTTTTTGATGGCATGGTACAGGGAGAGTCAGGTGTCCTGTATAAGGTGAGCCCCTGGGCTCAGGGTGGGCACGGAGCCCCCAGGGACATTAATCGTAGAATCTATTCAGACAGACTAGAAATCTGGTTCAGATATCCTGTCAGGAGGCAGTCAGGGTACAAGACAACCATGCACTTGGCATTCGCACTGCTTGGAAAATGTTAACATGAGCTGGATCATGCCACAGCGAAGTTGTAATTGATGGTGACAGCAGTATAAACTTCAGAGCTAGCTCAGGATTCTTGGCAACCAAATTGAGAGCTGTGCATTCACAGAAACCATTAAATGATTTCTTAGCTCTGCCGCTTGATAAATCCCCAGGGGCCTTCCAGAAGTTATTCCTTAGTGTACTAACATTTCCAGTTAATCCAGAATAACAGTTCTAGTAGGGTATGCTCTTATGGCAGAAAGACTGAGATGCTACTTTATAACAAAATTTAGATTATATCAGATGAAGTAGGGATAATAGGGCACTGACTTTTATTTTAATTTATTCATAAGTATGTACATATAGTTGATATTTTAAGATAGCTTGTGATGTCTTGACGTTTGTTACCACTAAAATAGAATTGAATCTGTAAGATGTGCCATTGAATGTGTAATCATAAATTTTACTAACATTTACTTACTCATAAATTCACTAAGGAGTATAATTTAGTGTAAGGCAGATCTATCTTCACCTTATTTTAAAAATTCAGCATTCAAAATACTATGAGTAAGGAGCTATTCAAGCATGGTGAGCCTGTCTAGAGCTTAAGATTGAGTTGTTCGTAATTACCACAGGCTGTGTTCTCTGCAAGTAAACACTGAAATGGCATTTGGGGTGCAAGATGTTTATTAGATCTCAACACCTGTGGAAGAAATGTGCAAGAAGTAGGATCTGGCAGAATAAGAAGTCAGACTTCAGTGTGTCCTGCGTTAGGCCGACATGGCAGTTCTTTTTGACCCCTTTGGCCCACCGGCCACAAGTTATGACCCGTGCTATACTCGGGCTTCCTGAAGGCAGGGACTAGAGGAAAGAAAAGTCCGTTTTTGAATGAATGAAGAGATAAGCATCAAGTATCAAAACTTAAAAAGATGAAAAGACACTACTTTAATAATAATAAAAAAAAAAAGATCCAAATGAAGAGACAAAGGGAAATTCGTGTAGCCTAAAAAAAAAAAAAAAAAAAACTGTTGCCATTGAGTCACTTCCATATGGACCTTATGGGACACAGTAGAACTGCCCCATAGGGTTTCCAAGGCTGAAATCTCTATGGAAGCAGATTGACATATCTTTTTCCCACAGACCAGCTGGTAGGCTCAAACTGCCGACCTTTTGGCTAGCGAGTGCTTAACCACTGTGCAGCCAGGGCTCCTATTAGTGTAGCACGCCTTCCTAATTATGAAAGACGGGCAGATACTCAAGACTGAAAACTTGACCAAAGATATCAAATGCCCCCAGCAATTCCACTCTTAGGTATACTCTAAAGAGACTTGAAAACAGTGATGCAAACAGATACATATAGAGCAATGTTCTTTGCAGCACTATTCACAGTAGCCAAAAGGTAGAAACAACCTAAATGTCCATCAACAGATGAGTAGATAAAATGTGGTAGATACATACAATGGAATACTACACAGCCCTAAGGAGAAGTGAAGTCTTATATGTGCCACAATCTGGATGAACCTTGACAACATTATGGTGAGTGAAATAAGTCATTCACAAAAGACAAATATTGTATGATCTCACATGAAATACCTAGACTAGGCAAATGTAGAGAGACCAAAGCTATTAGTGGTTACCGGGGGCTGGAGGGAGAGGGAAAGGGGGTATAATTTTTGAAGGAACATTGAGTTTCTGTTGATGGTGATGAAAGGTTTGGCAACAGATATTGGTGACAGTTGCAAAACATGATTATATAATTAGCGTCACTGAATCTGTACACGGTTTGAACCTATATTACACATTTCACAGGAAAAGTAGTCCCTTCTTCAACCTAGCCTCTTCAGAAGCTTAGCCTCTATGTCACAGGGGTCTCTCTCACCTTTCAAACATCATGCGGGTGCATTTGCTTAGGGAAAGACATGAAAGACAGAGTCACACAAAGGAGGAAGACACCATGTGAAGATGCACCTATAAACTGCAAAGGAACGCAAAGAATTGCTGGCTGCCACCAGCACTAGGAGAGAGGCATGGATCAGTTTGTCTCTCAAAGGAATCAACATGGCTAATGTTCCAATTTGAACTTCTAGTCTCCAGAACTGTGAGACAATAAATTTCTGTTCTTTAGAGTAGCCCACTTTGTGGTATTTCGTTATGGCAGTCCAAGAAACTAAGATACTACCCCCCACAGGGACGAAAATGTATTTTAATTGAACATTTTACACCCCAAATAAATCAAGTGGTCTATGAGAAAATAAAAAGGAATGACACTGGGTGCTTCACAGGCAGTCTTGGCTCCAAGGCCCACATCCAACAATGTCTTCCGTAAAGCTGGCTGGAAATCTGCTACTTAGATATCGTTTATTCATGCCTCCTCTATTTCCCTTTCAAAGTAATCCCAGAGGAGAGCACAGTAAATCTTTAGCCCTGTAATCTGAATGAGCATGCAGGAGAATCACATTCTGCCTGGGAGGAAGGACAAGGCTATCCTGAAAGCACAGGCTTTCCAGAGATCAGAGCGACGGGAATTTTTCTCTACTGCTTTGTTCCTCTGAGAGCAAGCTTACACTGTGGATAGAAGGAGGCCTTTGCAAGTGATCCCCTACAATGAAGGAGGGAGAACATGTGATGCCTTCTATAAGTATATTTGTAGACCTCCCCAGCTGATTTTCTGGGGAGAAGACCGAGGTTGTCAACTTGGGACTAAATGAATCTGACAGCTACAGCAGTGGAGACATTTAGCTTATTAGTTTAACAGGAGTGCCATGCTCAACATTGACAGCCATTCTTGGAAATAATGAATCAATCTGTTGGCTCTGTATCTAATTAGAAATGATTATTATACAGCTTGTTTCTTTGACTGCTCATTAGGGTAAGTGGATACCCTCCTGAAGGTGGAGAGCTGGGCATAAAGGCAGTGCTAAAGCGGATCTTGGCAAAGGGCAAGGCTTTGTACTGAAGGATGGTGGGGGGTTCTCCCCTTTCATAACTGGCAGCCCTACTTGTCTGACAGCTTTTTGGAGACACTTTAAGACATAAGCCCTCAGTAGTCTGACTGAGTAGGAAGGTGTGGCTAAGAGATTTTCTAAGTTATTTAATATTTTAAAAAATAGCAATCATTCACTATAGCTCCTGATGTGATACAATATAAAGCACACAGCACCTAGTATAAAGTAGTAGAGACAAAACAGTGAATCTGAATTGAATCACTCCCATAGAGTAGACTTGTAGTTTACAGAAAACACTGAGGTAATGAAACAAGGTAAAGTTCACGAGAAGGAAATAAACAGGTATATCTAGAATGTGGGAAGGAAATAAACAGATAAATCTAGAAGGTGGGACTCTATAAGACTACACATAGGTTTCTTCAACAGGTCAGGGACACACACACAAAAAAAGGGGGCCAAGGAGGCAGGACTGCTGTAAGTTAAAAGAAACTAAAGAAACATATCAACCAATGAATGTGTGGTCTTTATTTGGAGCTTGGTTAAAAAAAACTCAAAAAAGCATTTTTGAGAACATCAGTGAGAACTGAATATGGAGTTAATGATAGATGCAACAAAAGAAACATTGTTAATTTTGTTAGGTATAAAACTAACTCTGTGTTTATATTTTAAAAGTTTATTTTTTAAGAGATGCATACTAATATATGTAGGAAGGAAATGATGATGCTTGTGACGTGCTTTAAAATACATCAGAAGAAGAAGAAAAAGAAAAAAGGGGAGTAGATATACAAGTGTGGTGCAATTATGACAAGTGGTGAAGGTGGGTAATAGGTCTATGGAGAGTTATGACACTATTTTGTTTGAATTTTGTATATTTTTGAAAAGTTTCATTAAAAATCAAAAAAGAACTTTAAGAAGAATTACTTTTCAATTGTCTATGTGTGTTTTTTTGGTCGTTTTGGAAGAAGTACCTACGTATCTGCTTTGATTCCTCATATTGAGAATTGTTAATGGACAAGATTGTCAAAATGAACTACCCGGATCACTGCAAAAGACGATCCCTTGAAGAGGATGTCCTTTCAAACATGTAAAAAGATAGAGTTACACTATCTCTCTAAGGAGTATTTAAGTTCTAAGATTCTATGACTATAATTCAAGTAATATTTATCCTGTTGTACCACATACTTGTCAGTTTGTTGTACTGTGGTGGCTTGCATGTTGCTGTGATGCTGAAAGTTATGCCACTGGTATTTCAAATACCAGCAGGGTTACCCTTGCTGGGCAGGTTTCAGTGGAGATTCCAGACTAAGACTAGGAAGAAGGGCCTGTTAATATACTTCTGAAAAATTGGCCAGTGAAAACCTTATGGAGAGCAGTGGAACATTGTCTGACATAGTGACAGGAGATGAGCCTCTCAGGTTGGAAGGCACTCAAAATATGACAGGGGAAGAGCTACCTCCCCAAAGTAGAGTCAACCTTAATGACGCGGATGGAGTCAATCTTTTGGGACCTTCATCAGCTGATGTGGCACGACTTAAAATGAGAAGAATCAGCTGCAAATATCCATTAATAATCAGAATGTATAATGTATGAAGTATGAATTTAGGAAAATTGGAAGTTGTCAAAAATGAAATGGAATGCATGAAGATCGATATCCTAGGCATTAGTGAGCTGAAATGGACGTGTATTGGCCATTCTGAATCAGACAATCATATGGTCTACTATGCTGGGAATGACAAATTGAAGAGCAATGGCACTGCATTCATTATCAAAAAGAACATTTCAAGATCTATCCTGAAGTACAACACTGTCAGTGATAGAATAACATCCATGCACCTATAAGGAAGACCAATTAATATGACTATTACTCAAATTCACTAACCAACCACTAATGCCAAAGATGAGGAAACTGAAATTTACCAACTTCTGCACTCTGAAATTGATCAAACATGCAATTAAGTAATTGATAATTACTGGTGATTGGAATGCAAAAGTTGGAAACAAAGAGAAAGGATCTGAAGTTGGAAAATTAGGGCCTTGATGATAGAAACAATGACAGAATCCCATGACAGAATTTTGTAAGACCAACGACTTCTTCATTGCAAATAGGTTTTTTTCAACAATATAGATGACGACTATACATATGGACCTCACCAGATGGAAAACACAGGAATCAAATCAACTATATCTGTGGAAAGAGATAATGGAAATGCTCAATATCATGAGTCAAAACGAGGCCAGGGGCCCACTGTGGAAAAAATCATCAATTGCTCATATGTGAGTTCAAGTAGAAGCTAAAGAAAATCAAAACAAGTCCAAGAGAATCAAAATACAACCTTGACTATATCCAACCTGAATTTGGAGACTATCTCAAGACTAGATTTGATGCATGAACACTAATGACCAAAGACCAGATGAGTTGTGGGCTGACATGAAGGACATTATACATGAAGAAAGCAAAAGGTCATTAAAAGGACAGTGAAGAAAGAAAAGACCAAAATGGATGTCAGAAGATACTCTGAAACTTGCTCTTGAACACAGAGCAGCTGAAGTGAATGGAAGAAATGATGAAGTAAAAGAACTGAACGGAATATTTCAAAGAGCACTCAATGAGACAAAGTAAAGTATTATAATGACGTGCAAAGACCTGGAGTAAGAAAACCAAAAAGGAAGAACACCCTTATCATTTCTCAAGCTGAAAGAACTAAAGAAAAAAATTCAAGCCTCGAGTTGCAGTATTGAAGGATTATGAGCAAAATATTGAAAGACACAGAAAAATCAAAAGAAGAGGGAAAGAACTCACAGAGTCACTATACCTAAAAGAATTGGTCAACATTCAACCATTTCTGAAGGTAGCATATGATCAAGAATCAATGGTATTGAAGGAAGGAGTCCAAGCTGCATTGAAGGCACTGGCGAAAAACAAGGCTTCAGAAATTGACAGAATACCGAGATGTTTCAACAAACAGGTGCAGCACAGAAGGTGCCCACTTGTCTATGCCAATAAATTTGGAAGAGAGCTACTTGATCAATTGACTAGAAGAGATCCATACTTATGCCCATTCCAAAGAAAGGTGATCCAACAGAATGCAGAAACTACTGAACGATATCATTTATAACACATGCAAGTAAAATTTTGTTGAAGACAATTCAAAAACAGTTGCAGCAGTACATAGACAGGGAACTGCCAGAAATTCAAGCCAGATTCCGAAGAGGATGTGGAAATAGGAATATCATTGCTAATGTCAGATGAATCTTGGCTGAAAGCAGAGAATACCAGAAAGATGTTTACCTATGTTTTATTGACTCTGCAGAGGCATTCAACTGTGTGGATCATAACAAATTATGGATAACATTGTGAAGAATGGAAATTTCAAGAACACTTAATTGTGCTCATGAGAAATCTCTACATAGACCAAGAAGCAGTCAGACAAACAGAACAAGGGGATACTTAATGGTTTAAAATCAGGCAAAGTGTGCAACAGGGTTGTATCCTTTCACCATACTTATTCAATCTGTATGCTGAGCAAATAATCTGAGAAGCTGGACTATATGAAGAAGAATGTGGCGTCAGGATTGGTGGAAGACTCATTAACAGCCTACAATATGTAGATGACACAATCTTGCTTGCTGAAAGTGAAGAGGACTTGAAGCACTTACTGATGAAGATCAAAGACTACAGCCTTCAGTATGGATTGCACCTCAATGTAAAGAAAACAGAAATCCTCACTGCTGGATCAGTAAGCAACATCATGATAAACAGAGAAAAGACTGAAGTTGTCAAAAATATCATTTTACTTGGTCCACAATCAATGCCCATGGAAGTAGCAGTCAAGAAATCAAATGATGTATTACATTGGGCAAATCTGCTGCAAAAGACCTCGTTGAAGTGTTGATAAGCAAAGACGTCACTTTGAGGACTAAGGTGAGCCTAATCTAAGCCATGATATTTTCAATCATCTCATACGCATGCAAAATTTGGCCGATGATTAAGGAAGACTGAAGAAGAATTGATGCCTTTGAATTATGGTGTTGGCAAAACATACTGAATATCCGTGTACTGCCAGATGAACAGATAATTCTGTCTTGGAAGAAGGACAGCCAGAGTGTTCCTTGGAAGTGAGGATGGCGAGATTTCGTCTCAAGTACTTTGGACATGTTTTCAGGAGACATCAGTCCCTAGAGAAGGACATCATTCTTGGTAAAGTAGAGGGTCAGTGAAAAAGAGGAAGACCCTCGATGAGATGGACTGACACAGTGGCTGCAACAATGGGATCAAACATGGCAATGATTGTGAGGATGGAGCATGACAGGGCAGTGTTTCTTTCTGTCGTACATAGGGTCACTATGAGTCAGAGCTGACTGGATGGCACCAAACAACACCACCACCAGCTTGTATTGGCTATGTAGCTAGAGGCACGCCTTAATTTGTGATCTGAGAAGTTTACTCAAGAAATAAAGCAGTCAAGGTGAATTTACTTGCTTTACAGAATTTGGCACCCTGAGTCAACGTAATAATAGCATATATATGAATACAATACATGCGTGTATGTATACACAAACGCACATGTGTACACATACATGCAAAACTTTTGTCACAGAAACCTGGGGATGACAGCGGTTGCTTAGATAATTTCTTACAACTTGGTTGTGATGCATTATCTTTTCACATATTGATAGATTTGATTTGTGACTATTTTGTGAAGAGTTTTGTCAGTATGTTCATTAGAAATATTTATCTGTAGTTTTCTTTTTTTAATGCCTTTATCTGATTTTGATACCAGGATAATACTGGCTTCATAAAATGTGTTTAGAAGTAGGACGTTTTCAATTATTTTTTTAAGAATTTGCACGTTATTGGTATTTATTCTTTAAATTTTTCATAGAATTCACCAGCAAATCTATCTTGGCCTGTAGTTTTCTTGGTGAAAAGTTTTAAATTGTAAATTAGATTTATTGAATAGACATAGAGTGAGTGGTATTTTCTGTTTTTGTGTGTGTAGCATTTTTTATAACCTGTATCTTTCAAGAAATTTGTCCATTTCATCTATATTGTTTAATTTATCAGTATAAAGTTATTCATAATATTCTTCTATATTTTTCTATACTATATTTAAATAGATATATTACTATAATTCATAAAAGGTCATGACAAGGAAAAAGGGTAAAATAGCGCCTAGATCTAGATTTAAAAAGGAATTGTCAGTTAAAAGTCAATTAGATATTTTCATTTCTGAAAATTTTTATGTGAAACAGGTGGATAAACAGGATTTGATTTACAAGAATTTTTGTGTGGACAAAGTTTCAGAAAGTATACTGCAATGAAGAGAACAATACAATGACATAGAAGCCAGATGTGTGGTTTTCCAGATTAACTGAATCATAGGAGATTGATACAAGACTAATGGGAGATACAGCTGAAGAGGTTGGTCTGAGTCACTCATACGAAAAAAAAAAAAAAAAATCCGTTGTTTTTGATAAGGTTCCGACTCATAGCGACCCTGTAGAACAGAACAGAACTGCCCCATAGAGTTCCCAAGACTGAATCTTTAAGGAAGCAGACTGCCACATCTTTCTCCCAAGGTGCAGCTGGTAAGGTTTGAAACACCGGCCTTCTGGTTAGCAGCCAAGCGATTAACCCTTGCACAACTTGGGCTTTTTGAGTCAATCATAGAAAGCTGCAATTACCAGGTTAAAGAATTAGGAACAAATTAAGCAGTCAATAAGGATCCCTAATGACATTTGATTTTGCTTCACGGAGATTAATTACTTGCTCCATTTATACATAAAAACACATACATTGTGGATGACAGCGTTTCTCAAACAGTGGTATATTTATGATGTAAGAGGTGATTTTAAATGAAACAAAATATAATTTAATATTTATGTATTAATTTTAATGGATTTTATAAACCTGTAACTAACACACTAATCATGCTGTTTAAAGAAAAAATGTCAATAAATTAACAGTGCCAGTAACAAACAGATATGGCAACATCTAAAAATCATAAAGGTGATCGGAAGATGGCACTTCTAGCCTTGAATTCTTCATTTTCCAGAGACTTCTCAGTAATTACAATAATAATAATAGATTACATTTACATAAAACTTGCTATATATTAGACACCCTTTTAGTTACTTTATTTATAGGAATCCTCACTACAATCCTATGAAGTAAGTACTATTATCTACTTGTGTGTGTCTCTTCTCTTCTTATTAGGCTGCCACTCAGATTGTATTAGGACCCACCCACCCTAATCCAGTATGACCTCATCTGAACTTGAGTACATCTGCAAAGACCTTATTTCCAAGAAGGTCACACTCACAGGTAAATGGGACACTTTCAGGGAGGACACAATTCAGTGCATTACAGGCAACTAGCCAAAAGTCATTGGTTAGGACGTAGAAGAACTTCAACTTGCACCACTCAACTGCTAACCAAAAGGTCACTGGTTTGAATTCAACAGCCACTCTGTGGGAGAAAGATGTAACAGTCTGCTTCTGTAAAGATTTTTTAAAAAACAAACCAAACTGATTGCCATTGAGTCTACTCTGACTCATACTGACCCTGTAGGACAGAGTGGACCTGCCCCATAGGGGCTCCCAAAAGTGGTGATAG
Organism: Dugong dugon; assembly: GCA_030035585.1. NCBI lineage: Eukaryota > Metazoa > Chordata > Mammalia > Sirenia > Dugongidae > Dugong > Dugong dugon. Next base: position 95,881,400 of record CM057465.1, read on the forward strand.
ATTCAAACTGCAGATCTTCTGTTAGCGCTAGTTCTTTTTGTTGTTGTTTTTTAGGTGAAAATTTACAGAGCAAATTAGTTTCTCATTAAATAATTAATACACAAATTGTTTTGTAACAGTGGTTGCCAATTCCATGATGTGTCAACACTCTCCCTTTCTCCACCCCGGGTGTCCTGTTTCAATTTTTCCAGTTTTGCTGGCCCTTCCTGCCGTCTAGTCTTTGCTTTTGGGCTGGTGTGCCCATTTAGTATTGTATACATGATTGAACTATAAAGCATGTTCCTCGTGTGTTACTGTTTGTCCTATAGACCTGTCTAACCTTCGGCTGAAGGGTGAACCTTGGGAGTGATTTCAGTACTGAGATTAAAAGGTGTCCGGGGTCCATACTCTTGGGGCGTAGCTCTTAACCACTGAGCCACCAGGACTCCAAACCAGTTGCCATGGAATCAATTACCACTCATGGTGACCCCAGGGTGTGTCAGAGTAGAACTGCTCCACAGGGTTTTTCAGTGGCTATGATCTTTCAGGGGTAGATCACCAGGCCTTAGCTTCCTAGGGACTTGGGGTGGATTCAAACCACCGATCTTTCTTTAGTAGCTGTGCCCTTAAACTTCTGAGCCATCCAGAGACTCTCATAAAGATTTACAGCCTTCGAAACCCTATGGGGTAGTTCCACCCTGTCCTGTGTGATTGCCATGAGTCACAATTGACTCAATGATAATAGGTTTTTTTTTTTGGTTTTCATCTGGCACAAGAGGTTATGTGCTTTCACTGTATGTTATAATGCTCTTCATGGTCTGGGAATACTGAGAGCAACTCAATTTAATTCTTGTCTAAGTTAATTTAATTAAACCCTCCTATGGTCCCTCTGGAGCCCTGGTGGTACAGTGGTTAAGAGCCCGGCTGCTAACCAAAAGGTCAGCTGTTTGAATCCACCAGCCCCTCCTCAGAAACCCTGTGGGGCAGATCTACTCTGTCCTATAGAGTCGCAATGAGTTGGAATTGACTCGACAGCAACAGGTTTGATAAGGTCCCTCTAGTGTCCCTGGTGATGTAGTGGTTAAGAGTTCAGCTGCTAACTAAAAAGGTTGACAGTTCAAATCCACCAGCCACTCCTTGGAAACCTTACAGGGCTTGGCAATGGGTTTGGTTTTGGATCTCTTCCCCATTGTTTGTTTTCCCTATCTTAATTTCTATAGCAGGCCTCTCTATTGATAGCTAAACAGGCCTCTCCTCGTACCTCGTTTTCAACTGCTCTGGAGGATCCATTCATTCAGCAGATATTTACTGAGAGCCCACAATATACCAGGCACTGTTCTATAGAACTGAGACTATACATGAAGAAGGTAGACAAGGAACCTTCACTGATAGACCTTACATTCCCCAAAAGAATAGATAATAAATAAACCAAATAAATAAGGTAAGTCCACTTAGTGATACCACCAGTAGCCAGTGCTGGTAAATGTTTAACCATTTAAACACTGGCATGGGAGAGCCCTGATTTATAGCATTTGCAAATTTCTGTGGTATATATGGAGCCCTGGTGGTGCAGTGGTTAAGTATATGGCTGCTAACCAAAAGGTCAGCAGTTTGAATTCACCAGCCACGCCTTGGAAACCCTATGGGGCAGTTCTACTCTGTCCTTTAGAGTTGCTATGAGTCAGAGTTGACTCAATGGCAAAGGTATTTTTTGTTTGTTTGTTTGTTTTTTTATGGTCCCTCTAAGGAGTCCTGGTGGTGCAGTGGTTAAGCACTTGGCTACTAACTGAAAGGCTGGTGGTTAGAACTCACCAGCTGCTCTGAAAGATGTGGCTGTCTGTTTCTGTAAAGATTACAGTCTTGGAATCCCTATGGGGCAGTTCTACTCCTTCCTATAGTGTCACCATGAGTTGGAATCGACTTGATGGTAATGGGTTTCTTTTGGTTTTGGTATGGCCCTTCTATCACTTTTTCAACTAGGGTCTGCTCCTCTACTTAGACTTTTAATTAATAAAGCATTTTATTTACAGGGATTGCCTGATTTGAGAGGGCTTTCATTAGAGGGAAATAAATTACATAATTGTTCCAGATTCTCCTGTTATGGTACTATTATAATCTCCATGCTATATATCACTGCCATAAAGGGTCCAGGTTATAAATATTGCCCATTGCTGTGTGAACAGCACACCTGGGAACCTCTAATATACTGACCCAGTCCTTTCTTATCTCCTTTCAAGCATTCTCGGCACAGAATCATCCTAAAAATAAATATGGCATGACAATAGCCTTGTCCATTACTACAATTTAAAACTGTTTTTTTAATTTTTTTGTAAACACTCTCCCTTCTACATCATCGCAAGTCAGATTCCTACTCCATTGGATGCCATTACTTTGCTTATGGTGACTAAGATGTTGAGATATTTCTGTCCACGCCCCTTGATATGCACGTTTTGAGGGGAGGCTTCCCAACCCACAAGCTACCCACTCCTCCACAGATAAATCTACAGAGATGGCCTCTTAGCAGCTACCCATCTGCTGTGTGCCTCTACCTTCCTGGAACAGCCACGGTCCAGAGTGACCACCTGATCCAGTGTGAGCCAATCAGATCTTTTGTTCTAAATATTTGGAATTAGGATTCAGTAAATCCATCTCTTGTGTCTTGGTCTTATCATGTCAAATGGGTAGTTGTACAAAGGACAACTTATTTATAATACGGACTGATTAGGTTGGAAGTTCAGGCAGGCAGAGAAAAGGAAGGACAAAAGTCAGAGAAAGAATAATCTTTGGAATTCTAATGGCTTTCTTTTTTTTTTTTTTTTTGTTCCTGTCAGCTCTGTATTCCTTTATTTTTGCAAAACTATTTATCTTTTTGGTTTCATATACTTTTGTTAGGAACCTTTGTTTGCAAGTTCTCTGACTCCTAAATGAATGCCCCTGATACTCATATTCCCCCTAGGTTTCAAGCAAGTCTTAAGATTTTCATAATTTTGGGACCTGCAAGCAGGTCAGTTACCTCTGGATAACTCTGGCCCTAAATGATTACTCTGACACAATTACTTCAATTGTAAAACTGACGTCCTATAAAGAAAGAGGAAAATATTAGACCTTTACCTCCTTTTCACCATCTTTTCTCTTCCCTATGCCAATGCTGTGTTCTTTTCTAACTTTATTTCTTGCTGCAACAAATTTTGTATGTTCATTTATTCATTTAACAAATACTTATTGAATACTTAGTGTGTGTTCTTGTAAAGCACCAGGGATCTAGTAGGAATAAAGCAAATATAAATCTATATCCTGTGGATCTTACATCATGACCAAATGGGATTTATCATAAGAAAATCAATCATGTACTATACCACATTAATATAAGGAAGGGGAAAAAAACACGCTCATTTCAATTCATGCAGAAAAGGCATTTGACAAAATTCAACACTCTTTCATGGTAAAAACAAACAAACTTCTCAGCCAATTAAGAATAGAAGGGAAATTTAGCAATATGATAAAGGACATTTATGAAAAACCCATAGCCGATATCATACTCAGTGGTGGAATACTAAAATTTCCCCCTAAGGTCAGGAGCAAGACGAGATACTTACTTTCACCATTGCTATTTACCATTGTACTAGAAGTTCTATCCAGAGCAGTTAGTCAAGAAAAAGAAATGATAGACATTTACGTCACAAAGGAAGAAGTAAAACTATATCTATTTACAGATGACATAATCTTATATATAGAAAATCTCAAAGAAACCACAAGAAAGATACAAGAGCTAATAAATGAATTCAGCAAAGTGACAGAGTACAAGATCAACACACAAAAATCAATTGTGTTTCTATACACCTGTAATGAACAGTTTGAAAAGGAAATTAAGAAAACAATTTTGTTTACAAAGCATCTGAAAGAATGAAATACTTAGGACTAAATTTAACCAAGGAATTGAAAGGCTTATACACTAAAAAATATAAAACACTGATGAAAAAAATTAATGTAGATGTAAATAAGTCCTATGTTCATGGATTGGAAAACTTAATATTGTTAAGATATCAGTACTGCTGAAAGTGATCTACAGATTTAATACAATTCCTATCAAAATTCCAATAAACTTTTTTGCAGAAATGCAATAAGCCAATGCTCAAATTCACATGGAATTGCCAGGGGCTGCAAACTGCCAAAACAATCTCGAAAAAGAAGCACAAATTTGGATGATTCATAGTTCTTGATTTCAAAACTTACTACAAAGTTACAGTAGTCAAGCTAGTGTGGTACTGGTATAAGGATAGGCATATTGACCAATACAGTAGAATTGAGAACCTCAAATAAGCTCATACATCTATATATGTAATATATCTACATACATACATAGGATAAGCCCATACATGATTTTTGACAAGGGTGTCAAGTCCTCATACATACATACATGGGATAACACCATAAATGATTTTTGACAAGGGCGCCAAGTCCATTCAATGTGTAAAGAATAGTATTTTCAATAAGTGGTGAAAAGAATGAAATTGAACCAATATATAAAAATTAACTCAAAGTAAATCAATGACTTAAATGTAAGAGCTAAAACAATAAAACTACAGAAGAAAACATAGGGTAAATCTTCAGGACCTTGTCTTTGACAACGGATTCTTAGATATAACACAAAAAGCTTAAGTAACAAAAGAAAAATAAATCATTTGACTTCATCAAAATGAACAATTTTTGAACATTGAAAGACATTATTAAGAAAATGAAAATATAATCTACAGAAAGAGAGAAAATATTTGCAAATCATATATCTGATAAGGGTTTTACATTCAGAATATATAAAGAACTCCTATAACTCAATAACAAAAAGATAAGCAACCCAATTAAAAACTGGGCAAAGGATTTGAATAGACATTTCTCCAAAGAAGACATATAAATGGCAAATAAGCACATGAAGAGCTGCTCAGCATCATTAGTCATTAGGGAAATGTAAATAAAAACCACAAAGAGATACCACTTCACCCCCACTAAGATAGCTATGATCAGAAAAATGTAAAATAGCAAGTGTTGGCAAGGATGTGGAGAAATTGGAACCCTCCTCCATTGCTGGTGAGACTGTAGAATGGTGCAGCTGCTAGGGAAAACAGTTTACGGCGGTTCCTCAAAAATTTAAACATAGAATTGCCGTTATGACCCAGCAATTCCACTCCTTGGTATAGACCCAAAAGACTTGAAGGCAAGGACTGAAACAGATACTTGTTCACTAATGTTCATTGCAGCAGTATTCACAATAGCCAAAATGTGAAAACAACCCAAGTGCCCAGCAATAGATAAATGTATAAACAAAAATTTGGTGTTTACATACAATGGAAAACTAACTAGTCATAAGAAGGAATGAACTGCTAATACATGTTAAAACATGAATGCTACAACATGGATGAAAATATTATGCTAAGTGAAAGAAGCCAAACACAATAGGACAAATATTATATGATTCCACTCATGTGAAATATCTAGATTGGCTGATTCCTAGAGACAGGATGTAGATAGGCATTACCATGTGTCAGGGAATGGGGAGTTATTGTTCAGTGAGTACAGACTTTTTGTACAGGGTAATGAAAAAGTTTTGGAAATAGATGTGGTGATGGTTGCACAACATTGTGACTATAATTACTGTCAATTGTACTTTTAAAAATAATTAAAATGGCAAATTTTATGTTGTATGTATTTCACTACAATAAAATTTGAAAAAAGTATAGTGAAGAAGATGATTGGTGGTACTCTGGAGGAAAGACAGAGTAGGGAACAAGGATAAAGAACATGAGGTGGGAGGTGAAATGCTGAAAGGGTGAACTATGCAGATATACGTGGAAGAATATTCCAGGCAGACAGAACAGGGCAGTGGCTATGAAGGAGAGCAGGCCTAGAGTGTTTGAAGAAGAACAAGGAAATAAGAGGAGATGCAGCCAGGGAGGTGAGAGTGGTGGAGCCCATTGCAGTGGATCTTCAGGCCATTGGAAGGAGTTTGGCTTTTGGTCTGAGTGAGATGAAGTATCATTGGACCGTTTTGAGTAGTCTTGTGTCTTAATCATATTACCTTGGATGAGGTATCGTAAAACGAGACACAGATTAAGAGACCATGAAAGTATTAAATGTCATATCATACTCACAGTTCCCTGGGGAGAACACAGCAAGCCATGATGCAAGCCACTCAGCGGTTTGCACTTGGGGACAAGGTGATGATAAGCTGGAATTATAGGAAACTGCTTATGTGTGAAGAGGCCTGGTGGTGCAATAGTTAAATGCTTGGCTGCTAGAAACCACCAGCCACTGTGTAGGAGAAAAAACCTGGCAATTTGCTCCTGTAAAGATTACAGCCTTGGAAACCCTATGGGGCGGTTCTACTCTATCTTACAGGGTTGTTATGAGTCTGAATTGACTCGATGGCACACGACAGCTTATGTATGGCAAGCAGGGTAAAGTTAGCTAGATTTCATAGACTTCCTGGGGTATGAGTATTGCATGTTAAGGATCAGCATGAATCCAATCCCCAAAATGCAGAAATTAATTCAGTCCCCACCTTCCCACTTCTTCAACCTTGTTGCCAGCCACCCCCACAACACTCTCTCTGACCCTAGCCACCTAGAGCTAGGTTAGAGCTCATAAATCAAAAGGACACTCTTCTTCAGACTGCCACATAGGCAAATGCCAACCACAAGTTTGGAAGTCAACACAATACCCCAATCTTCTGATCTGCTGGCCACCAGTTAGGGACTGGTTTCCCACTATCCCTTCAGGATGCCATCTGTAAGCTCAGGAGTCCACACGACACCCTTACTTTCTTACTTTCTGGTTCCTACTATCTCTTTGGGTTTGATAATTCACTGGAAGACTCACAGAACTCAGAGAGTATACCATACTTACTACTATAGATTTATAATACTTGTTGCGGTTGAGTTGATTCCAACTCATGGTGACCCTACAGGACACAGTAGAACTACCCCACAGGGTTTCCAAGGCTTTAATCTTTATAGGAGCAGACTGCCACATCTTTTTCCCAGAGTAGCCGGTGTACATGAACCGCTAACCTTTCAGTTAGCAGCTGAGTGCTTAACCACGGCACCACCAGGGCTTCTTCAGATTTATTATAGGAAAAACAACAACGAAAACAAATGAAGAGATGCATAGGATGAGGTCTGGGAGGGTTCCCAATGTGGAGATTCCATGTCCCAAGAGGTATGCTACGTTTCTGAGAGCAGATGTTCTTGGCAACCAGGAAGCTCTCTGAGCCTCCATGTTCAGGACTTTTATTGGTCAGTCCCGCATGATAAACTAACTTGTACCTCCTGAGTCTAGTTCATATCAACCTCCCAGGTGAGTCTTTTCAGGTCTGGCCAGCCTCCACTTGCCGGCACAAATTCTCATGTGTGGCCTGGAAGTCCCAGGCCAAGACACTCCAATTACTCCAAGAGTTATTTCTCTGGAGCCAAGGACAAAGGCCACTTACTTAGGGTAAAATTAGGTCCTTTACTCCACAGGTACTTAGAATAATTCTACAGGCTCTAGGCCATAGGAACTGTACCTCGCTGTTGGGTACCTGGCCCACGTGATTAGGGCAGTTGCATAGTGGCTCAGGAGCGGGAGATCTTCATAAGGGTACAGTTGGAGAATGGACTTAATCAGACACTCAAGAAGGGAATGGATTGGCCTCCAGCCAGGACCGCAAAACTGTGTCAAAACAGCATTTGTGAGATATTATATTACATAGTGGCATCTCTGACTTATGTTTCTATACTTCTCTCTGGCTTCTGTATTGATAATAGTTGTGGTCAAAAGTTAAAGCAGGGAGATGGTTAGGAGGCCATTGCAGTACTCCAGGTGACAGATGATGGTGGCTTGTGCCAGGATGGTAGCAGTGAAGATGGTGCCAAGTTATTAGATTTTGAATCTCTCTTAAATATAGATCCAACAGAATTTGCTGACAATTTGGTTAAGTGTGGTGGAAAGAATTCAGGACTAGGAGTAAGAACACCTGGGTTCTAGAACAGCTCTGACACTGACTGTGTAATGAGAATTAAATGACATAACCTGTCATAGAGGTAAAAATTTAAGAATTGAAAGGGACTTTGGAGAGAATCTCCGTTTCTTCATCTATTAAACAATGATAGTAAACAGAGATATAGCACTACCTACATGCCAAGTATGCTTCTTACCAAAACCAAACCAAACCAGCTGCCATAACTGATTCTTATTCATGGTGATCCCATGTATTTTATAGTAGATCTGTGCTCCATAGGGTTTTCAACGGCTCTGATCTTTCCACAGTAGATTGCCAGGACTTTCTTCCAAGGTGCCTCTGGGTGGCTTTGAACTACCAACCTTTTGGTTAGTAGCTGAGCACCTAACTGCTTGTGCCACCCAGGAACTCCTAGCATGAGTCTTAGCACTATACATGTATTTCCTAATTTAACCCTCACTTTAATTTTATGAGGTAATCATAGTATTATTCCAGTTTGGAGATGTAAAAAGCTCGGGGCACAGAGAGGTTAAGAAATTTGCCCAAAGTCACATAATTAGTAAGTGATAAATCCAGGTTTCTCCATGTGAGAAAGTTATTACCAATAACCAATAAAGAACAAGTGACTTAAGGGTTTGAAAGTCTATGCAGATACACAAACGTTATTCTGAAAACACAGTAGTTTCTCAAATTATAAGTTAGCAATACTAGATGTGTTTCCCTGATGGTGGTAGGGCTGGGAAGGAGTTTATGAAAAAGAGATCACATGTAAATCTGATAAACATACACCACAGTGTGTGTTATTTCTATTTTGGGGAGTGTTACAACTATGAGACTATTTAATGCTGCATTGACATAGATTTTTGGATTCAGAAAATCAATATAATTTTTTCTAGGCTGTGGTTTGACAACAACCTCTGACTCAAGAATCAGGTTACTTAAAATCAATCACTGGCTTCCCTGCTGGCTTGTTTTGAGCATCTAAGCATGGTCCACAGAGTCATGTAGCATACACAATACCTTGCTGTCCTCACTTTCAGAAGGTCTGTCCTAGGACTATGTGTCCAGAATTCAGACTGTGCCCAGGAGTGCAGATTTATGGAGTATACGAGAGCCTGTGTTCACATGTTACAGTAATGCTAAACCATTTATTTTTCTTTGTATTGCATTATTTACTGAGAAACCTGCTTTCAACAAATCCCAAAGGATACAAATAAGATTTTTACCAAGTAAAAAATATCCTTTCTTCTTAATTTTTCTTTATATTTTCTGGAGTTTCTCCTAGAATGAATGTATGTGACATTCTAATTTGATTCCACTTTCTTTGTCTTTCCGAACCCAAGCCTCCTCAAGGAGATTAGCCAACATCTCTGCCTCATTTCTAGCCCTCTGATTTGGAAGCTGGTGATGAGAGAGATAAGTCTGCCTGTATCTGATTCTCAAATTCCCTACATTTCAGAAGAATAACTCCAGATCAAATTTGCTTACTTGTATAATGGCCATTAGAGTAAAGGAGGCAGCAGACTTAGTGAAACTGTGAAAATTAGCTAAGAAAAAGGAAGGAAAAATAGCAACAACAAAAATATTAAGATGAAAGCCTAAATTTTATCTATTACATAGGTTAATCTTCCTAACATTGAAATTGTTCATAATATGTGATTATCAGACACCAATGACACCATTCATTCATTCATTCATTGGTCCACTCCTCCATCCACACAAGGAATGCTTATTTAAGTACCTGCAGACTGGCATACACTATGCTAGGATCTGGCTTTCCACAGAGGGTTTAGAAAACAATTCATTTTCTGTCTAAATCTTTTTATATTCGCTCAGTGCATTGAAACAAAACAGGCATTTCTCAAGCCTCCATTATACTACTATGCCAAAAGCCACCTTTAGTGTGAGTAGCGTCGGGAGAAATTCTGAGAACAGCAAAGTCAAGTTCATTTCTAACATAATTTGCTGTAAGCTTCAGATATTGCGTGACTGCTTTCTTGTAGCAATGATTAGAGACAAAGACCACTGTCTGTAAAATCTTCTATTGTTGGTATTTGTCCAAATCCTAAGTGTGAACACCTACTCAGTTAGTGCTGGGACTTAGCACAATAAAATCTTGGGGTCTTTAGTGGAACAAAAAAAAGGAAAGCTTTTATCTATGGGATAAATTATTAATCATTTTGATGTATCTTCCTTGACATCAACAAAGGCAGAAAAGTGATGGGTCAAAACCAATTTGTCATGGTCCAGTATGTGCTTGGTGACCTACTTGGTCTGTCATGTAGGCCAAGCTTGGATTTGATGCTGTGATGGCTGGAGCATATAAAAATATATGATGGCAGTTAGGGGTCACCTGTGCCTGCATTTGGGTTCCAAACAGGAAGTCTGGGAAGGAGCAGCAGCAGAGTGAGTCCGCTGAAGGGAAAGCGGGTAGCGCCATCCTCTCACTTAATGGACTATCACAACTGCAATTTGCTGAACATAAGTAGCTCTTCTAAGGGGGAACTTAAAATACACAGCAACTGTTGCGCTGTTGCTATTCCTGTCGGGCAGAAGGTACTAACCAGGAAGGGAAATGGAAATGAAGGCAACGTGGTCTTTGAGCTAGCATTGCCTCTATTTAAGTTGTTACCATTGCAAGAGGTGAAAAGTCAGATCTTTCTTCCCCAAGAGGGAGAACCATAATGAAAATAGGGGATCATCCTTCAGATGTTTTTGAGAAGGATAGAGAAAAGGGAAAGAACGCTTGATCCAGTTCTCTTTAAAAGGAAGAAAAAAAAAACAGCAGGCGAGAGCAGTTAAAAATAAACTTCAGCTGGATTTCCCATTTGTGCCTTGCTGCTTACTCACTTCAGCAGAAACCAGTCCTTGGAATGAGAAGCCTGAGTACCGTGAGTGCTCTCTTTTAAAAATAAGCCTTGTAAATAACCCATCCAGTTGGAAAATAAGGTCATGAGACAACAACCAAGGCTCCTGGGAGACCAGCGTGGAGTAGGAGAGCTTGCCTGCATCTATTTGCATTTGAGTCCCCAGGGCTTCTCCTCAGCAGTTCACACTTCATGGCTGTTCAGAGGCTGCTTCACAAGTGTAGCTATCAAGAGCCAGCCAAGCTATTTGGAAGAATTTCAAATTGTGAGGCTTTGCCACATTTGCCGTTGTAGAGGCACTCTGTCTGCTGTGAAAGTATGTGCTGTTTCTGTTCTGAAGCTCTGATGGAATCTGTCTTTGCTGGGAGTTCTCTGAAATGGTGGGGCATGGCAGGAACTGTCTCACATTTCCTCTGGGGTGGGCCAACATTGACAATGATCTACACAAGGGTTTGCTAGTTGTTCCCTACTGACTGAGTACTCCATGGGGAAAAGGGAACTGGAGCCTTTGAGACCCAGGTTCAAATACCAGTGTTACCACTTAAAAACTGTGGGTCTTTTGGTAATTTATTTAATCGTCGATGGCCTCAGTTTGCTCACCCATAAAATGTGCATCTGATAGAGACACTATGAAGAAGTAGATGCAAAGATTAACTGAGATAATTCATGAAACTTCCTACACAGTATATTTTAGTTCCTGTTGCCAAGTGGAGCCCTGGTGGCACAGTGTTTAAGCATTAAGACTGCTAACCAATAGGTCAGCAGTTTGAATCCACCATGTGCTCGTCTGAAACCCTATGGGGCAGTTCTACGCTGTCCTACAGGGTCGCTATGAGTTGGAAGTGACTTGACGGCAACAGGTTATTGCTGACTATTAAACCACCCCAGAATGTAGGGGCATAAAACAACCGTTTTGCTATGCTCATGAATTCTCTGCATCAGGAGTTCCAACAAGGCACAGAAGTGATAGCTTGCCTCTGCTCTAAATGTGTGAGGCCTCAGCTGGGGCGATTCTAAGGCGGGGAGTGTGGTGGCTCAATGGATGGGCTGGAATCTTCTGGAAGCATCTTCACTTTTCACTCCTGACTGGCAGCTAAAGCTGGCTGTTGTCTGGACCTCAGCTGGGGTTACTTGTTGGAAAACCTCCATGAGGCCTCTCCGCATAGCCTGGGTTTCCTCACAGCATGGCTGTTCCAGCATAATTGGACTTCTTACACGGCACCTCAGGGCTCCAAAGCTGAGTGTCCCAGTTAACCAGGTAAACAGCTCATGGTAAATGCTTGTCTTCTGCTCTCTAGCCTTGGAAGTAACAGCATTATTCATGCCATGTAGTTATAACTCACAAGCCTAACATATTCAACAGGAGGGTAATTAGTCGCCATTTCTTGATTTGGGGGGGTAGCACGGTTCTAGTAGGGCATGTGGGATGAGAGATAATGTCCTGATCATTTGCAGAAAACCCAGTCTGCCTGGCATATAGTATTTATGTAATGACTGTTTATACACCAGGATAGATGAACCGTATTGCCTTTGTTTCCTGGCTTTACTGTATCTATTAATTTCTTAAATCCAGTAGCTGCTCAAACTTCTTCCTTTGCTCTAGACAAAGGGAAATCTTGGCACCTGCCTAGATCAAGGTTTAAGCTTCATCTCAAACCAATTGTTTTACACTAACAATAAGTACCTCAGTGCTACCCAACAGTGGCAGCCTAACATTAACAGGAAAGCTTTCTGATAATTCCACTTCCAGTAAAAAAAACCTGCCAATCTCCTCGCCATGTGCTGTGTGCTTAACAGAGCAATCCCAAAACACTCTCCAAAAGTCACAGCATTAAAAGCTTGCTGTTGCTTAAATAAAGGCTATGGAAGCTTATCACCAAGAGATTTCTAAGCACTCTCTCAGGGTTGAGTCTGAGATCACCGATGTCATTTACCTCATTCCATATTCCTTTTGAAAGATAGAGCTATAGGTAAAGATCTTTCCTACTCATGTCTTATCTCCCTTGCAGACAATCCCTGCAGGACATTCATTTATTTAATCTATGAGTATTTATTGAATATCTACTATGTTGTGCAAGGCAGTGGGGTAAACAAACAAACAAACAAAAATGCCATCCATCTCCCATGAGGCCTATAATCTAGTGGGGATCAGACACTATAAAAATAAACACACAAATAAATTTATATTATTTGCCATAATATAAATTATGATAAGTCCCAGGAAGAAAAAGAATAGATGATAAACACATTTGTTATAACTAAAAAACTTCAGATATAAAGCTGTCCTTACTTCTTAATAATTATTCAAAGTTCTTGCAAAATTCTTGCACTACTCACCAAAGTTTAAATTAAACACAAAATTACTAAATATACAAAAAATGTTTTAAAAAATATCACCATAGTATTCTTACGGTGATTACACGAAATGGATGCATGATACTGGGAGACGGGGAAAATCCTGGAGCGATGTCTTTTGGAGGTGAGAGGGGTGGGATATAATCCACACATGATCTTTCCAAGAAGCCAGGACAGTTTATCCACGTGTGTATTGGGACAGAAGATACTGAGCAGGTAATTTAAACTGGACAAGGAAGAGACTGAAACCATGGGTGAGTCGCAGTGAAAAGATGGTCAGATGAGTGTATCAGTAGATCCCAATGTGGCCTAAGGATAGATGACTAGGAATGCTAGAGGGATAGAGCTAGAGAGGGAGAGGAGGACATACTTGGAAAAGAAGATGCTTGAAACTGAAATTACAGAAGAGTATAATCATTGGTAATAACAAGGTCTACAGCATGACTGTGGGAGAGAGTGACTAAAGCAGGTGAAAAAGGTGTTAAAAGTACCAAGAGAGTAGTACTGGAAAGACTCATCTTCCTTGACCAAAAAGCAGCGTTTAACACAGTTGATGATTCTCTCCTCCAGAGTAATTTTCTTCCCTTGGCTCCTGATAAGCACATTTTCCTGATTTTCCTCTGCCACTTGGGATGCTCTTTCTCACATTATTTTGCTGGTACCTCCTCATCTTTTCAAGGTTTTAATGCAATATAGGCAGTTCTCGGATTACGAACGAGACCAGCTCCTAATTCTGTCTTTAAGTCGAATTTGTAGAAAGTTGGAACAGGTACATATAGTTCTTACTGAGCATCAGTTAGTCAAATGTTTGTCTTAAGAAAAAGAAAATGTTGTCATCGAGTCAATTCTGACTTACAGTGACCCTACAAGATAGAGTAGAACTGCCCCATAGGGTTTCCAAGGTAGATATGAACTGTTGACCGTTTAGTTAGCAGCTGAGCTCTTAACCACTGAGCCACCAGGGCGCCAATATTTGTCTTAGTATATATTTTACCTTTCTAGGCATATAAAACACTTAAGGAATACTTCCAAACCATGCAATGTTTTTATGAGTGTCACAAAGTAGTGCGTGAGTTCATTATTATGAGCCATTTTATGTATTTAATTCAAATTTAACATAATAGGCTTTATGGCAGTCCGTTCTTAAGGATGAGTTTTCCATAAGTGAGATGTTCATAACCTGGGGACTACCTGTACTGGTAATGAGAAAAAAAATGGGTGCGAGAGGGTTAAAATCATTAGGTATAGGAATGATGAGGCTTCTAAACTGTGAGAATGAATTACATAATTTGCCAATTCATAAGCTGTTTACATAAATAGTTATAAATGGGTCCACATAATTCCCTGTGAAGGAATATCTCTCTCTACATGAGCACTAACACGACATGAAAATAAAGTATATTAAATTCCAAGCTATATCTCTTTGCCTAAAGAATGCCAAGAACACTGTAGGCACTCAATAAATACCAGCTGAGTGAATTAACATTCTCTCTGCTCCTAGTTTCCTAAGGATTTTTAAATAAAAAATAGACTGTGAACTTAAGCAAATAGATTACCTTCATCCGTTGAGATTGTCCTGAAGTTCTTGAGATAAATTATTTCAGAGATTTTTCTGACTTTGAAATTTCCTTGCATTCTTGGCTAAATACTTTCATGTGACTGTAATTTCTGATTTCTCACCCCGTAGTTTTGTTCGTAATCTCTCTCTCTCTTTTTACTCTCTCCGTCTCTCTTTCTTCTTCATTAGTCTTATTGGAGGTTTAATTATTATTAATCTCTTCTAAGATTCAGCTTTCGGATTTCGTATCATCTCTGTCTTTATGGTGGCTGTTGCTACTACTTACTTCTGGTACTCTGTTTTGGTTGTCCTTCTCTATTGTATTGATCCTATCCTTTATTATTCCCATCCTGCATTTATTTTATTTTACTCTGATACTCATTTTTTTCTGACATTCTGAGTTGAAAATTTAGCTTACTTGTTTTCAGTCTCCTTTGTATTTATAGTTAATCTTACAACTTTTTGAGTATTGCTTTAGTGCTGCCCTTCAAACTGCAATATGCAATGATTTCTTTGTCATTTAATTTTTAGTACTTTGTAATTTCCTCATGATTACCCTTGTAATAACTCAAGGGTTGTGTTTGATAGTATGATTTTAGTTTTTTGTTTTTTTTTTTAATAACAAGGGATTTGTTTAAAAGCTTTCCATTTGTTAAATAGTTCTAATTTGATTGTAAACTTAGATTGTTGATTTGTTTTTCTTCTAAATGTATTAATATATGCAGTATAGCCTACTATGTCATCTTTTTTATGAATGTTCTATATGGGCTGAAAAAGTATGAATTCCTATTTTTGTAAACTAATCTACACACATATATGTATATACATATACACACATATGGAGCCCTGGTGGCACAGTGGTTAAGAGCTTGGCTGCTAACCAAAAAGTTAGCAGTTGGAATCCACCAGCTGCTCCTTGGAAACCCTGTGGGGCAGTTCTCCTCTGTCCTACAGGGTTGCTATGAGTTGGAATTGACTTGACGGCAGCGGGTTTGGGTTTGGTTTTGGTTATACACACATATACATACATAAAATTGTTACAAATAGTTTAAGTTTATTAATTGCTAATTCTATCTTTTGTACTTTTATTATTTTTGTATTCTTGAGTTGACAATTGCTGAACAGGAGTATTAAAATCTATAAATGCAATCTATTTCCTCTAAATTTTTGTCTCATTTTTGCTTTCTGCATTTATATGCTATATTGGTCTGGATTATTGCATCTTCTGATTCTTTTTCCCCATATATTACATTTTTCTTTGTGTCTCTTTTCACATTAAATTTTATTTTTCATTAAAGTTGTTGCTTTTCATTTGTCTTATTTTTTTACTGGTGTATCTGCATCTGTTGCCATACTGTAATGTGCAATCTTTCTGACTATTTTTTAATATGTCAATTATAGATATCATAGTGCTGGATCTTTTCTTCATCACATCTGTAAGCCCATATGTTTTTGAACGTAACACAAATGCATGTATTGTAATCAGAATTATGCTAAAATTTATCTTTGTCATTTCACTCTTGTTTAAATATTTACCGTGTTTAAATATTTGTTCCATTTCTTTCTTTTAATTGGATACAGCAAGTTTTTTTATGTTGTTTTAAAATTGAAAATTTTTATTTCAATTATTCTGCAGCTACCACTACCTCGTGTCTATGTTCCTCCATAAACTAAACAATAAAATTCATTATTATATACTTCACATATGTATGGTTTAAAGAATGACAAAAGGATACCCAAGTGTACACCACCCCGTGTCAACAATAAAATATTTTCAACTATTTTCAAATTGCCTTTTGTCACTTTCCAGTCACAAACTTTTCCACATTCCTACGAGTAGCCACCATCTTAAATTTTGTGTTTATCATCCATAAATGTACTTAAAGTTTTGCCAAACATGGCATGTTTCTCTAAATTATATGTTGTTTAGTTTGGATGTTATTAAACTTTATGTAAATGGAATCCTACACTATGTAACTTGTTTCTTTCTTTCATTTTTTTTTTTTTTGGCTTAACATTATGTTTCTGAGAATCATCCATGTTGATACATACCTAGACATTTCATTAATTTTCACTGATTTATATATTTGACAGTATAGATAAACTGCAGAGTATCTAACCATTTGTCTGTAAGTGGACATTTGGAGTCACTTATTTTTATTTTTTTACTTATATGAGCAATGCTGCAATAAATATATCCAGAGTTTATAGATGTTATTAGTGACGATAACTTGTTAGGCTCTCCTAGCCACATAAGGAAGCATAGCTTCCATTAACTCTTCTATGCAATGCCTCTTTATGTCTTTTATGCATTTGTCCCTTCATCTATTTGTCACTATCTTACTAATTTTTGCAGTATATATATATATATGTATATATATATATATGTTCTGAATTCCAAATATTTATTGGTTTCTTGTGTTTCAAATATTTCCTTCAAATTTGTGATTTTTATATTTTTTGGATATACAGAATTTCTTACATTAAATTGGTCAAATCTATCAATCTTTTACTTAATGATGTGCATTTTGGTGTCTTGTTTAAAAATACTTCCTAAACCTCATGATCCAATTGACATTTTCCTCTGAAATTTTAAGTTTTTACTTTTTACATTTAAGACTTTAATCAGGCTGGAATTAATTTTTTTTTTGTATTGTTGTTGAAAATACGCACACCAATTCAACAAGTTCTGCATGTACGATACGCTAACATTGATTACATTCTTCAAATTGTGCAGCAATTATCACCCTCCTTTCCAATTTGTTCCTCCTCTATTGATATAAATTCATTTCCCTCTTGGAACTGATTTTTATATATGATGTGAGATGGGGATTTAATTTCTTGGGTTTTATTTTTTGTTTTGTTTTGTGTATGGATAACCAAATGTCAGAAGTTATTATTTATTCAACAGTCCATCTTTTCCCTCATTGGCCTGCTCTGCCAACTCTATCAAGTGTCTCTCAGTGTGTAGGTCTATTTCCAGTTATCTGTTTGTCTATTGTTTGTTAATGCCACATGTCTGACAACTGAGCACAATCCTAACTGATACAAAGGTAATAAAATGGTGGCAAAATAAACTTTGTTGACTTCATGACTTTGTGTAGCATTGGTTCTTCAGGGCATTTTTCAGTCAAGAACCTCAGAGTGCCTCACAGCCTGGTTGCAAGACACAGTGTCAACTTTTCTTATATTACAAATAAGAAAACTAAAGCAGAGATGCAGATAGTGTGCATAGTCAGCATGGGCCTCGAAATGAAATGATCTCTGGTCAATCGAAATGAAATGATCTCTGGTCAAATCCTCATTTTGCCACTTACTAACTTAAGTAATCTGTCCTCAGACAAGTTACTTGGTGTCTTAAAGTTCCAATTTCTTATTTTTAAAATGCTAATAGTAATGCATTGATACCTCAAGTGGTTGTTGTAAAGATTAAATGAGAAAGTATACGCAAAGCACCTGGCAGAATAACCAGCATAGTGCCACATAAAGAAAGAACTTAGCTAAGCGAATATAGTCCTGAAGCAGCAGACACTATAAATTGGCTCACTCATTACCCTGCTGTGTTGAATTTCTATTCTATAGAGCCTCTAAATTCAAAACCACATTTTCCAGATTACCTTGCCCCTAGGATTCCTTAGACAACCTGGTTCTGCCAAGCAGGCACAATCTCTTGAGAAGTGAGTAAATGATGTGAATGAGACACACAGGGAGACAATGCCTACTTGCAAGCATGGTCTTCCATCCAATGTGGCCAGCTGAGATGCACTTTCCAGTCCACAACCATAACCACAATGGTTTCTGTGAGAACGGTGGACATGGGCATTTCCCAAATCTCTTTTGGTCTCCACTGAGTATTATGTACGCCAAGTTTCTCAGGTCTTCAGGAGATTCCATGAGCTATCTAATATTTTTATCCATTCGTTGGACAAATATTTACAATGCACCTATGTACTCAGCACTGATTATGTGTTTGAAACACATCAATAGACAAAATAGACAAAGATCCCTGCTCTGAAGGTACTTACATTGTAGCAGGTGAAGACAGATAAAAGTAATAAATAAAATGAGTGAGTAAGTGAAATAGTACGTGAGAAGGTGGTAAGTGCTAGGGAAAACAAAGAAGTAGAGCAAAGTAAGAGGGATCAAGTGTGCCAGAGGTGGTGGTGAGGGCTTCAGTTTTAAATAGGGTGGTTAGGGTTGCCTTCATGGAGATGATGAGGTTTGAAAAGAGACTTGAAGGAGCAAGAGAGTTGCCCACATGGATATCAGGCAGAGGAAAGGGCCACTGCAAAGACCTTAAGGCAGAAACATGCCTGACATGTTCTAGGAACTGTGTAAGGCCAGTGTGACAGAGGCAGGGTAAGGGAGAGAGTGGGGTATAAGCAAAGGTCTGACAGCCTAGGTTAGGTGCAGCCTCATAGATCACTGCAAGGACTTTAGCTTCTACCCTGAAAGAAAGTGGGAGCCATAGCAGGATTTTCAGCATAGGAGCGACATGATCTAAATTGAGCTACCTGGTTTGCATCTTATTACCTGAAGTTAAGAACCTTCACTCACACAGCTACGTGTGCTTTCAGAGGCACTTAGGTTAGAGGCAGAAGACAGCAGATATCTTGTGGTTTTCTCCAACATCCTTTATGGCTCCACATGCATGGACTAGGAGCTGTTCAGGTCAACTTGCATCATGATGCCAAACAACCACGTAATACAGATCCACCTGCTCTTTGACTCTGCTCTGCCTACTTCGTACCTGTCCAGCCTCCTCCCTGGAATTTCCAGGCAGGCACTTCAAGCTCTAACCATACGCAGTGGCTGAATATAGCTTGCTATGCCATCACCCACCCGTCTTCACCCGGACAACTTGTTCTTCTTGACACAGTTCTTTCCTCAAGTCAGTAGTTTTCTTTTTGTAAGCACCCCCCACCCCCCACCCCGCCATCTGCCGTCACCTTAGTAGGCATCCTTTTCTGTGCTCCCACCCTGGGAAAAGCTCCTTATTAACACTGACAGTTGTGTTCACTGCTAGATATGTATCATGAGGAGAAGGAATGAGTCTTATTTATCTCTGCAGCTACATCTAGCTATGTTAGATTTTAGGGATGAATGAATGAGTGAATTAATGAATAAGTTATAGTCTCTATTTTACTCCTGTAAGTCGATTAATAGTTACAGGCTACATAGCCAAAGGCGTATACATCTCATGTAAAATTGTTCTTGTATTTCTAAGTCCCACCTACACTGTTCTTAATGCAGTTTTGCTAAAGCATAAGTTCCTTTAAATAATAAAATGGATTTGACTTAAATGGTATGAAATAGTAGCCACACATAAAAATCCAGATATTTCTTGTGCATAAACTTCTCCCTGAGAGTATATTAAACACTTTTGGGTGTGCTTCGCAACTGCCAGTGTGACCATTTAGTGAATTACTAATTTTGTACCTAAGCTCTTTTAATGCTTTCTCAGGCCCAAAGGAGCCTAACATAATATTGAAATATAGTTCAATGCATATTCAGTTTTCCTGGATTTTTACTTTAGAGATTTTGGTTAAGAAATCAGTATCAAATACCCTTCATATGTCACGATAAAGAAATATGTGCAAATAAATAATTTTATGTTGTTGTTGCTGTGTGTCGTTGAGCAGATTTCAACTCATGACAACTCTGTAGGACAGAGCAGAACTGCCCCATACAGTTTCCTAAGCTGTGATCTTTACAGGAGCAGATTTCTAGGTCTTTTCTCAGGTGGAGTCTGGCTGGTGAGTTCTAACGCCCAACCTTTAAGTTAGAAGCCGAGTGCTTCACCATTGAGTCACCAGGGTTCCTTATAATACTTGAACATAGTATAATCACAGGAGCCCTGGTGGCACAGTGGTTAAGCGCTCGGCTCCTAGCCAAAAGGTTGGCAATTCGAACCCACCAGCTGCTCCGTGGGAGAAAAATGCGGCAGTCCGCTTCTGTAAAGATTCATAGCCTTGGAAACCCTATGGGACAGTTCTACTCTGTCTGCTATGAGTCAAAATTGACTTGACGGCAGTGGGCTTTCTTTGGTTTATTATAATCACTATGTATGCATACATACAAACAAGTCTGAGGAAATCCATAAGAGTTTAAAGGCCATAGTGATTACAAAGGATCTTTCTGATTACAAAGTTCCCTGTAGAACTTGCTATCCTTTACAAAATGAGAAACCCAATTTACCAAACTTTGTGGAAAAGGACAGTTCACTCATTCTATTTGGGGAAGCTTTTATACCTCATTTCTAAGCTGAGGTCCTCAAGAATTTATATGCATAATCCTAATTACTTGTGTAACTGAAAACTGTACCCACTTTTAAACCAAGTGTCTATATGCTTGAATTGCATATATTAACATTGTGGCTATTAGGTGCCCTGGAGTCAGTTCTGACTCATAGCGACCTTATGTATAAACAGAGCAAAACACTGTCTGGTCCTGTGCCATTCTCACAATTGTTGCTATGTTTGAGCCCACTGTTGCAGCCACTGTGTCAGTCTATCTCATTATCTTCCTCTTTTTCGCCAGCCCACTACCTTACCAAGCATAATGTCTTTCTCCAGGGACAGATCCCTCCTGATAACACGCCCAAAGTACATGAGAGGAAGTCTTGCCATCCTCATGTCTAAGAAGTATTCTAGCTGTACTCCTTCCAAGACAGATTTGTTTGTTCTTCTGGCAGTCCATGGTATTATATTCAATATTCTTCGCCAACACCATTAGGGTAGGTTTAATCGAAGATTACGTCTATTCATGGAAAATTGAGATTTGGAATTGTTATTTAAAAAACTTTAACGACTATCTCTATGGGATCAAATTGACAACAGCAACTCAAAAGGTTAGATAGGAAGCTTAGGGGACAGTGAATTAATGTTAATGTTGGAGGAAGAATTCAGAAAAAGAGGGTGAGAATGGTTGCACAATTTCAAAAATGTAATCAATGTCACTGAATTGTACAAATAGAAATTGTTGAATTGGTGTATGATTTGTTGTGCATTTTCAACAATAAAAAATAATGTTTTTAAATGTCATCAGAAAGAGAAAAAGAAAACATAGAGCACCTAAAAAATAAAAAAATAAAAACTTTAAAAGGAAGAAGATATTAAATATCTACATATACTAGAAGCAGCAGTCAAGAAATCAAATGGTGCATTGCATTGGGCAAATCTGTTGCAAAAGACATCTTTAAAGTACTAAAAAGCAAAGATGTAACTTTAAGGACTAAGGTGAACCTGACCCAAGCCATGATGTTTTCAATAGCCTCATATGCATGGGAAAGCTGAACAATCAATAAGGAAGTACAAAAAAGAATGGATGCCTTTGAATTGTGGTGTTGGAGAAGAATATTGAATATACTGTGGACTGCTAGAAGAACAAACAAATCTGTCTTAGAAGAAATACAGCCAGCATGCTCCTTAGAAGTGAGGATGGCAAGACTTCGTCTCATATACTTTGGACATGTTATCAAGAGGGACCAGTTCCTGGAAAAGGACATCATGCTTGATACAGTAGAAGATCATTGAAAAAGAAAAACACCTGGGCAAGATGGATTGACACAATGGCTGCAACACTGGGCTTAAGCATAACAAAGATTATGAGGATGGCATAGGACAGGGCAGTGTTTCTTTCTGTTGCTCATAGGGCCGCTATGAGTTGGAACTGACTCCAGGGCACCTAACAAGAACAGGCTTGCTAGTACAGATACTACATATATGTGCTAGGTTTTTTGGGGTGTGCTACACATGAAATCAACTTGACAACAATGATTTGTTTGGTGTTTTTTGGTATGCATTAAGATACATTACAGTAATTATATGCAGCACATTACGTTTTTGTCTAAACAATATTATAATAGAACATTTATTTTAAATATGTATATATGTGTGTGTGTGTGTGTGTATGTGTGAACATAGGTATGTCAGTACCCTGGTATGTGGAATTCCCCTTTATTACTCTTCTTTTTCAAAATTCACTCAGCTGTTCTTGTCCATTTATTTTTAAGGTGTACTTTAAAATAACTTTATCACGTTTCCAAGAGAAATCCATTTAGATTTTGTTTGGAATTATATCAGACCTATAAATTAATATAGAAAGAAATGACATCTTTATAATATTTAGTATTTCCCTTCAGGTTTTTGTTTTCTTTCTTATTTATTCAGTAAAAATTCCTCAGTAAAATTTTAATTTTTTTTATCTAGTTCACTAATACTCCTTATTAAATTGTATCTGTGTATCCTGTGGGTTTGCCGTTATTGTGAAAGGTGTCACTTTTCTAATCTGCTTTGTCAGAGACCATGTATACATATATATACATGATCATAGGAGAGATATGAAGTCAGAGACGGAGAAAAACAACTGTTTTGTATTCTGCGTCACTTCCATATCATAACTTAAGGTCATATGATTGCTTACTATAGGTTATTTTCCCAAATGTTGGAATGAAAATTTGCAAAAAAAAAAAAAAACGGAAAATTGTATGTGTGCAATATCACCTTATCATCCAGCAGAAGTTATAGCAGAAGGTCTTATAAGTTTTGCATGCTAGGTATTATCATAATACGACCAACAAAAATAGCATGATAACCAAAATAGCCTAATAGCAGGATAGATAACTGCTTAGTAAAATTTTTATTTGGAATTAAAATTCAGTAATAAAATGAAAAAAGATTTTCGATGGCCATTTTATATCTTGTATTCCTTAAGAGTGTGTAAATGGGAAAATGACAGTAAGGAGTGGTGGCTTTTAGAAAAGAAAATAGAGAAGGAACTGCTGCTCTTTCACAATATAGCTTTGTCTCTTTAACTTTTCATGAATTAAAGAATCACTGTAATTTTTCCCTTGCCACGCATCCAGATTAAAGGCGAAGACAAGCCATTCAGAAAAATGACCACTTAGAAATTAACTTGATGTTTCCAGTGAAAATATATTTTTTATGAAATAATATTTTAAATTAGAGGAAATTTTAATTGTCAAGATTGCTTAAATCCTAGCATCACTGTCTTCATCAGATATACTAGTACCAGGTAATGACAGGCTACCTACCAGTCTATTAAATCTGCCTACATTCTAGAGAAACGTAAACTTAGAATTACATCTTTTTTTTTCCTTTACTACTTCTTTAGCTAGAAATACAATTTTTCCTTAGGTTCTGCTGCTAAAGGTTCAGATAAAGAGAATTTGTAAAACATAAAACAATTTTATGTTCTATGAAGTGAAAAATTATTCATCATTAAGTTTCACATACAAAGAACTATCCTAGCCAACAGTTTGAGGATTTTATGACACCGTTAAAGATGTTAGAGTTGGATGATATGGATTCTAAAGAGAGTTCATTTCACTGTATTATACATTTGTCAAAGAAGCATATGTGTCACTAAACATTTTTTACATCTAGCTTAGGAAAGAGAAATTGCACATATCAGCTTGCCTCACCCAAATCCTTCTCACAGAGCTTGGTTATGGAGCAGTGGGAGCAAGAATTAAAAATGGGGGGGGGGGGTGGCAAAAAGAATGGTGTATCGTCTTTAGTAAAAGTCCTACCAAATTGGCTATCTCCATTTAAAAAATTAAAATACTATGATTTATTGAAACTTGCAAATGTGCCAGGTACTAATACTAAGCACATTTACTAGATGGTCTCATTTAATTCTCTTGGTAACTATGAGTTAGTAATATTCATATATGTATTTTTCAGGTCAGGTTCTTCCAGAGGTTAGTTGGTAAGCAGACCAGGGTTATACACTGTAAAGTGCATAGTCAGTATTTGAACCCAGGTAGCATGACACTCTTGCCCATCTTGGCAGTTTTCAGAAGTGGCTCCAAAATTCTTTGGCCATTTTTCAATCATGAGGCAGGTCTCTGTCTCCTAGCCTTGACTCGGGCTCTGTGACTGTTTGACAAGTACAGTACAGTGGAAGTGACACTGTGCCAGTTTCTGGGCCTTTGCCTTAGGAAATGGGGGCTTTCACTTCTATTTCTTGGGGCATTTGCTTTTGGAATCCAGCCACCATGCTGTGACCAAAACCAAGCTGCCCCATCAGGGAGGCCCCACGTGGAGAACCAGGGTGGAAATGGGTCTTCCAGCTCTAGTGGAGCCGCCTCAGATGATACCACAGAGCAGGGACCAGCTGTCCCATCCAAAACCTTAGTCAAGTGCACATTTAGGAGCAAAACAAAATGATTGTGTAGTTCCAAGCCCCTTAGTTTCGATGGTTTGTTATCAGTAGCAGTTAGCTGATATAGCCTTTTGTTATACTGCCTCCTAAAGTGCTGTTTAAAACTAAACTTTAAATAAATACTACTACAGAAATAATAACGCAAGCAGTTAAGATCTCGACTACCAGCTGAAAGATTGGTGGTTCAAACCTACCCAGAGTCACCTCAGAAAGCAGGCCTGGCGATCTGCTTGTAAAAGGTCACAGCCTTGAAAACCCATGGAGCAGTTCCACTCTGCATATGTGGGGTTGCATAAGTCAGAATCAACTTGAGAGCAACTAACAACAAATCTTTTTTTTTTAAATAGCTGATCTCAACGGACTTATTTGCTAATGTTTTTCTTCTGAAAAATGATGAGAAGAAACAAAGTCTATTACTCTGCTACTCTTACCAAGGTATCTCTTACAGGAATGCAGCCAAGTATTAACATAAAGTTTTCTTTCTAAGTGCATAAAGATGTGAGTGTTGCATCTCAGGTGATGTTTACTTGTTTCTGATGCAGTTCTGGACCCACAGAAGAACCAGGAATTCTCAACTCAGGAGCATCATCCTGATGTGCCATCAGAAGCACTTGCCTTAATGACAGCATTGCTCCAGAGGCAAACACTGGCAGACTAGAGGAGACAAGTGCAATGGCCCAGGAAAAATAGCCCGGTGTTAACACCCCGGGTGCAGGAGACTTGGTTTGATTCACGGCCACTGCACCTTATGCACAACTACCACCTGTCTGTCAGTGGAGGCTTGCATGACGCTACAATGCTGAATAGGTTTCAGTAGAACTTCCAGACTAAGGCAGAGCAGGAAGAAAGGCCTGGCTATCTACTCTGAAAATCAACCAATAAAAATCCCGTGGATCACAACAGTCAGATCTACAACTTATCATGGGGATGGCACAGGGCCAGACAGCATTTAGTCGCCATGATCTGAGGGTAGCCTGGAAGGCAGATAAAAGTATCACCGACATACCACCCTAGGCCTTTCAAGACACAGATGGTCTGTCCTAGGTTGAACATGCCAGTGAAATCAATGAACCACTGTTGATAAACCTTGTCCGTACAGGGACAGTTCCAGCTGTTGCTTCATGCCTGAGCCTACCTTCTGCTTCACCTGCCTCTTCTGACACCTGTTCTCACCTTGGCCTTTCGTGGTTAGGTTAACCAACCCAAGCTGTCTGTTCTAGTAAAGAGTTGCTTTCTGTGTTTCTCTTTCCCAGTGCCTTGTCTTATACTCTGCTCTGGTCTTTCCACTTGAACACTTCAAAGTATCCGGACCTATCGACTAAGAGTTCAAATGCAAACACCTTAATGGAACAAGTAGATAACATATAGGTGAAAGTAACTGGGTATCAGGCAATAAGGAGTGGTTGGGGCCTTTGGCAGTCTATTTGCAAACTAAAATATTTAGATTCAAGTATATTAAAGCACTATAGAAACACAACAAGTCTGCAGGAATAGAATTGAAATAAGGGCCTTATTTTCAACCCAGTCGTACACCTTGCAACTTTAGCTGTGATCCATTCTTAGTTCTGAAGTCATTACAATGCTAAATGGTGGGTAATCTAGCCTGCATAATCAGTTACATATTGGCACAAGCAAAATAATTCTCTCTGCCTGATGTACCTGCTGGCAGACTATCTTTAAAAACAATTTTATTCATAATAATACTGGTATATTTAAACAAATTATGATTAGAATCATTCAAAGAACCAGTCATCACAGACACAAACAGACATTTAGATATTCTATTAACTTTGGATTGTGTTATTGGCCTTTTACAAACAGCATAGTATCTCTTACATACATACACACTCACTCACAGACACACATACTATTATTAGGGTCTGTCACTATTTGGAGTTGTCCCAAGAGAACAAGGGGGCTTATGCTCTGCAAAGTTTGAGAGATGCTCTACTGGAGACTTGATTGACTGGGGGCATTAGCCTTGGAGAGAAGGTGGTTGTTTCATGAGCTAAACCCAAAAAGAAAAGAGACTTCTGTTTATACAATCAGCTCAGAAATGCCTATGCCATACGTACATCAGAGATGTTTATTTTACCTGATTTTACTAATTTTAAAATGTTGGAAGAGGATCAAAAGAAAACGAAACAAAAGTCTCCAGCTGAGGACATGCCACTTGCCATGGTGAGTTTCCCTTTTTTTGAAAGATCAAAACCAATTTACTTTCCCAAGTAAATTTTACTGATTTTTAACATTGGCTTCTCATTAGAAATAATAAAAGACATAAAAACTAAAATTCCCTGTATCAGAAAATACCATAGAAATAACCTACATGTCCATCAATGGATGAATGGATAAACAAATTGTGTTACATACATAAAACGGACTACCACTCAATGATAAAGAACAATGATGAATCTGCGAAACATCTTACAACATGGATGAATCTGGAAAACATTGTGCTGGGTGAAATAAGTCAATCATAAAAGGACAAATGCTGTATGAGATCACTAATATAAAAAGTCAAGAATTAGTTTACACACAGAAAGAAACATTCTCTGAAGTCACCAGAGACGGGAGGGGGAGGGAAGAAGAATCACTAACTAGATAGCAGACACTGTTAATTCTGGTGAAGAAAAAAGCAATACACAATATGGGGGAAGTCAGCACAGCTTGACCAAGGTGAAAGAAGGCCCTGAGAGGTATACAAGAATAAAAAGCAACTACGATAAATACTATAGCACGCAGAATCCTGGTGGTGTAGTGGTTAAGTGCTACGGCTGCTAACCAAAAGTTTGGCAGTTCGAATCCACCAGGTGCTCCTTGGAAACTCTATAGGACAGTTCTACTCTGTCCTATAGGGTCGCTATGAGTCGGAATCAACTCATATGAGACGGCAATGGGTATACAATCTAGCAACAGCAGTAATAATAAACAATAATTTGTGAGTGGATACGTAGGTAGATATGTATGCTAAATAGGTGTAGGATGTAGGGAGTACACATGAGTGCATACATAGGTATAGTTATGGATATTTCTAGAAATATATTTGTGTGTTACATGTATATTCATATATATAGCAGCACACACAGGGGACACAGTTATGGAAACTTCTTAGACATAACCAAACACGTCGCAGGACTGAGTTACCAGGCTTGAAAGCTAAAGACCATAGTCTAGGGAGACATCTAGATCAATTGACATACCATAGTTAATAAACATAATGTTCTACATTCTAGATTGGAGAGCAGCATCTGGGGTCTTAAAAGCTTGCAAACAGCCTTCTAAGACACAACTTTTGGTCTTTTCCTGTCTGGAACAAAGGAGAGTGAAGAAAACCAAAGACTCAAGGAAGCAACTAGCCCAAAGGGCTAATGATGGCCCACACAAACCACAGCCTCCTAACCTAAAACTAGAAGAACTAGATGGTGCCTGGCTACCACTACCGACCACTCTGACCAGGAACACAATAGAAGGTCTTGGTTAGAAAGGAAGAAAAATGTAGAATAAAAATCAAATTCATAAAAAATACCAGACTTACTGGTCTGATAGAGACTGGAGGAACCCCTGAGACTATTGTTGTAAGACACCCTTCTAACTTGGAACTGAAGCCACTCCCAGAGGTCACCTTTTAGCCAAATAATAGACTGGCCTATAAAATTAACAATTACATTCACGAGTAACGTGCTCCTTAGAACTATCAACTATATGAGAACAAAAGGGCAACATTTGCCCAAAAGCAAAGACGAGAAGGTAGGGAGGGGCAGGGAAAATGGATGAATTTAAAAGGGAATCCAGGGTGGAAATCGAGAGAGTGCTGACATATTGCAGGGATTGCAACCAATGTCATGGAACAATTTGTGTATCAATTATTTGATGGGAAACTAATTTACTGTGTAAACTTTCACCTAAAGCACAATAAAATGTCAAAAGTAAATAAATTTAAAGAGAAATGAAAAAGCTTGCAACGTATATGGAAACAAAGAATTAATACTCTTACAATATAAATAACATATTAATTGGAAAAAAGAAAAACACCTCCATAGAATAATGTGCAAGGAGTAAATGTAAGCAAGTAATTTTAAAAAAGAAAACACTATGACCTGTAAGTAAACATGAGAGATTAGCCTTACTGGCATTCAAATAACCATGAAATACTAGAAACTATTTTCACCTACCAAATTGTCAAATATTAAAAATAAATTATAGTATCCCATATTGTCCTAGATATGAAGAAATGAACAATTTCATGCAGTATTGGTGGGAAAACAAATTGATACAACTGGATTAAATTGCGTTCCCCAAAATTATGTATTGGAATCCTAACTCTCTTATAACTGTGGCTGTAATCCTATTTGGAAGTAAGGGTTCTTTGTTATGTGAATTACAGCATACCTGAGTAGGGTAGGTACTAAATCTAATCACTTCTGAGTTATAAAAAAAAAAAAAAAAGCAGATTAGACATGCACAGGTACGGGGAAGGGCGGAGGCATATGCCATGGGAGGATGGTCTATAAACCAAGGAACCAAGAAATACCTGGGATTACTGAAAGGAAGGAATCGACATGGCTGTGACCCTGATTTGGACTTTTCGCTTCCAGAAGTGTGATAAAATAAATTTCTGTTCTTTAAAGCCACCCACTTGTGGTATTCTGCTACAGCAGCACTAGGAAACTAAGACAACATATTTTGTGGAAACTAATTTGCTCATTCTTATTGGAAACCTTAAAAACATGTACATCCCTTTGGTCCAACAATCCCAATTTAGAGGATTTATTGTAATAAAATAAGTATAGATACATACTCAAAGATTTAACTTTAAGTATGTTCATTGTTAATATCTGACCAAGTATTTGAATAATCGGTAACAGAATAGTATATATATTCTACATATATACGTATATATGTAAATAAAATAATAAAAAAGACACATTTTTGTGAATAGATATATACATATATATGTGTATGTATATAATAATCACATTTTTGTGAGAAAAAATGGACTCCAGGGCAGTGAGTTTGTTAGTTTTTTTGGTTATCAGTTATGGGAACATGAGATCATACTAGAGTAGGGTGGGTCCCAGTCCTATATGACTGGTGCCCTTATAAAAGAGAAGAAGATACACAGAGACCAGGAGACAGAGGAAGGACACCACATGACACCAGCTGCAAGTCTAGGAATGCTGGGAGCTACCACAAGTTGGGAGAGAAGCATGGAATTGAGTTTCCCTCAAGGCCTCAGGAGAAATCAACAGAACAGACATCCTGATCTCACACTCCCAGCTTCCAGAACTGAGAGACAATAAATTTCTGTTCTCATCTACCACCCAGCTTGTGGTATTTTTTTATGATGGCTCTAGGAAGCCAGTACAGGATGTACTCAAAATCTTAATCCAAGACTTACGTAGATAGTTTTCTTTCCAACATTATTCTAGCTGAAAAAGAAAAAAGTGTTGAAGAAGAAAAGAATGGGTAGATAAATAAAAGCTTATCCATAGGATGAAATACTATGCAACCATTAAAATTATTTTTTAATGAAGTGTTCTTTTAAAATGGCTACTTTTATTGGACATTTAGTTTACACTATGCATTGTGCATTCAAACACTTCAACGTGCATGATTTCATTTGGCCCTGTGACAGACTTGTGAATTATTATTATTATTATTATTCCTCACAACATGGAATTGAGGCTCAGGAAAAATTGCATAGCTATTAGGTGACAAAGAGTTTGAACACACCAAAAAAAAAAAAAAAACCAAACAAACTCATTGCCATCAAGTCTACTCTGACTCATAACTATTTAAATCCAAATCCTTAAGTATTTTACTACACACCATTGTATAGCTTCCTGAAAGTCATAAAATAAAATCAGGCTATACACATGATCTAACATTAAGAAAAAAAAGATTACCCACATTTGTCTCACAGTATAATAAACATATAAGCGTAGAATGAAATACAACAAAATATTCATAAACATCACCTGTGGATACTGGGTTTACAAGTGCTTTTGTTTTCTTTCTTTTCTTTTTTTTTGTTCCTTTCTATATTTCCCATATTTACTGCAGTGAACATATGTCATATAATAATTAGAAAAGAAAATTAAATGTAGCCCCAAATGAAACAAATATGTTTTCAAACAGTTATTCTTACAGTTGGTATATGTCATATAAACATTAAAGAGTGCTAGAGTAATGGGTAGATTGAATTCATGCACATTCTACTTTATAATAATTCTATAGAAAACGTTATCAAATTCACCACTTGACTTAGATTATGGATGTCCATATATTTTTCCCAACTAGGTACTTGGCAAATGCTTTTGTTTAAGAGCTCCTCCCTACATAAATATGGACACACCGGAATTGATGATAAAATAAAGATCAGAAAGACGGGGTATTGAGAGAGAAAATTTTTGTCCCACCCTTACCAATGCATTTGGTAAGCCTGGAAGCCTAGCTGAACAGGAAACTCAGCTAAGATAATGCAAATCCTGTTCTAAAGGGTTTCATTCTCCCCTTATTGTCTTCAGATCCTTCAGGTATTACTTTTTAAAAGAAGTCAAATACCCAACTGAAATTATATGTATCAGTAAAAGAGAAAGACCCATTATGTAACACTTCAAAATACATTCAGTGGAGCAGAGTCCAAAAAGCTGAATCATACCAATTTATAAGCTCCTGTAGGAAAGGAGAACTTATACGCTGAACCATGGCCTGGAATCTGAAGAGAAGTAGATGTGTGCTATCGGTAGCAATATCAGAGAGTGGTCATGAGGTGAGGCATGTAGGTTAAGACTCACATCCTGACTTTATCACTCTAATTGTGTAATCCTAGGCAAGTTACTTAAACCCTGGGTACCTCCCCTTCCTCATTATTTTTAATGCAGGATAACATCTATTTCATAGAGCTGTGTAAAGATTTTATAAGGTAATGTGTGTTAAGTACAGAGCTTGGTGCATAGCAAGTATCCAAGTCATTTACTCAACTGATATACTTATTCAGTGGCAAGTAGCCAGCTCTGATCCAGGCACTGCTCTTGGTTTTGGGCTGTGAAAAGCAGCCAACTTCCTGCCCTCCAGCAGCTTAAATTGTAGTGGTTCTTGCTATGTGGTTATTGCTATATTATTATTGAGTCCCTGGGTGGTGCAAATAGTTAACATGCTTGGCTACTAACTGGAAGGTTGGCAGCTCAAGTCCACCCAGAGGTACCTCAGAAGAAAGGCTTGGCAATCTACTTCTGAAAAATCAGCCATTGAAAACCTATGGAGCACAGTTCTGCTGGACACACATGGGGTCACCATGAGTCGGGATCTACTCAACTACAACTGATTTGGTTTGGTCTAGCATATTACCTATAACCCAAAAAACCCTGCTGCCATCGAGTTGATTCCAACTCACAGGGCCCCTACAGGATAGAGTAGAACTGCTCCATAGGGTTTGCAAGGAGCGGCTGGTGAGTTTGAACTGCCGACCTTCTGGTTAGCAGCCAAGCTCTTAACCACTGCATCACCAGGGCTCCATATTACCTATACTTGCCTATAATGGAACTGGTGGTTATTGTTATGTCAAATCTAGATTAAAAAAACATTCACTGGCTAATCTAAAAACTTTCAGAACAAAAGATTCATAATAGAATCATTTTATATTGCAAGATATAATGTTTACTTGATTGGTGAAACTATGGTCTTACAATCAACTTTTAAGAAAGCATTTTGTTTTTTCAGGATTATTTCTTCACAATTCCTTAAAAATGTCCTGCTTATGTTTTAAGTCCTGCCTCTTCATTCAAGCTTTTTGTGCATAATTTATGTGGTTCCCCTTTGTTGTACTCATCCACTTACAATCTGAACCAAACAGTACAAGAAGCTGGGAAACTAGGGCATAAGAATTATAGAATTCTATCTAATTCAATTAGTTGTGATAAGATTAAAAGAAAATTCATCTGAATGCTGAATCCTTGCAACCTACAGCCCTTCACATCATTGATTAATCCTACACAAAGTGGAAAATTCAGGTAACAGGCCAATGTGGCTTTGAACAAATGTCTATGGAGATAGCCAGTGCTCAATGAACTTCATTAAACACAAGAAGTTCTTTATACCTCTTGCTTAATACTAGGCCTAGTGGCCTGTTCTCTTTCTCCTGGTCTCACTCACACTTACCTTGGACTTCAGAATCTTGCACCATTTGTGAACAAAAGTATCAAGAAAAAAATAAAGAAGAGAAAAAAAAAGGAAAGGGTAAAATGTCTCCCCCGATGGGATAATTTATACCCCTGCTATGTCTGCTACTAACCAGACCTTGGACAGTTCACTTGTATTCCTTTTCCTAGAAAAAAGAAAAAGAGAATAGGGTGGAGGCCTTGAAACTCCCCTCATAGAAATGAGAATGTGAAGCTAATGCACTCCTAGAATTAGTGTTTCTCCTGTTAACCTAAAGAGCCAAATCTATGGGCCTCCAGGGATTCTGGTGTTCCCTTCCAGAAAACAGATTAATAGAATATCATTAAATTCCTAACAGTGGAGAGTTCCAGTCCAGACTTGTCTCTCCTAGCTAAAATTCCTGCAACATACAGCTATAACCAGTTGCCATCAAGTTAATTCTGACTCATGGTGACCCCTTATATGTCAGAGTAGAACTGCGCTCCATAGGGTTTTCAATGGCTGCTTTTTGGAAGTAGATGCCAAGTATTTCTTCTGAGGTGCCTCTGGGTGGACTCAAACCTCCAACCTTCTGGTTAGCAGCCAAGCAAGCTAACTGTTTGCACCACCCAGCAACAGTTAAGTCCGATGACAAACCTTGAAAAAAGCAAGAGACCATCAAAAGAGGACTCTGAAACGTGGAAAGAGGAAGGTGGACTGGTCAGGGATCCCAGGGAAATAGCACAGAGGCAGAATGTCTTATGAAACCCGCTCCCGCCCCCAACAGAAGACGGCAACCCAGGCTTGGCATCTCCGGACCCCCAACCTAGCAACAGAAGGCAGCCCAAGTGGGCTAATTCCTCCCCCAGATGGAATAGGAGTCCTGCCTGGAGCCCAGCAAGGGGGAGCAAGCACGGTGAGTGATCATAAGCAGCCAGGTGAAGCCATCTTCCTCCCTGACAGGCCTGAGAGCCCTCCAACCCCCACCGAAACACTGGATGCAAGTGTGATCTCACCACAATATCCTGGGAGCCAGCGAATCCCTCCCCACACTCAGAGAAAGAGGATACTTTGTCAATAATGTTTACCTCAAGGCTACAAGGTACAAATCTACTCAAAATACTCTCAACTATGGTGTCTAAACAAGCTCAAGCATAAATGTTGTAACTGTTTGCCAAAAAAGGGCATACCCATTGCCATCGAGTGGATTCTGACTCATAGCCACCCTATAGGCAGAATAGAACTGCCCCATAGGGTTTCCAAGGAGTGGCTGGTGGATTCAAACTGCCGAGCTTCTGGTTAGCAGCCGTAGTGGTTAACCACTGAGCAACCAGGGTTCCAAAAAGGACTGGTACAAGTAGTAAAAATAAAATGCTCCAAATTCACCCTCACCCTATGCAAACACCTTCTATTATCAATTAAATCATTTGTTCCCACAGAGGAAAAAAAGTACATGTATGTATGTACATATACATATACATCCCAACAAACAGCAGCCTCTTGTCTTGTTGGCATAGAGAAATTAAAGTCCCAATATAAGTTTAAAGTATTTTAACTCTCTTGTTTACTCCTCATTCTCCCTGTTTTACATAATTTAGCATAAATATAAGAATATTATAGTATCAGCTTCACGCCGACAAAGTTTAAACTCAAATCCAATTACATTATTGAGAAGGAGTTATTTTTTTGTTTGTGTTTTTTCCAACACTATCCTGGAACATGAAGGGTACTTGCAACTTGCTATTAGTTACAGTCCTTATATACACAGCAACATAGGCCTAAGTCCACAAACACAATAGAAATATAAACAAAACTTTCTGCAGAAAATGATGACAAAAAGTACAACAAATGAGCAAGTGCTATAAGACCTTGTTTTTCCCTCTTACTCCAGTATTTCTCAAACTGTGGCCTAAACACCATGTGTACCAGAGTCATGAGATGGCCTTGTGAAATATTCAGATTCCTGGGCCTACTTAAGGAAAAATCTCTGAATGTTGTACGTACTCACAATTTGAAAATCATAGACTTAAACCTTTGTGAAAGATATTCAATAGGTAAAATGAACCATTTTGGTAGACAGCCAATACCCATCCCTCGCCCTTGTATAATTTCCTTTCTTGAATGTGGGCCCGTAAACCTGTTGCCCTTGAGTCGATTCCAACTCTTATTGTCCCTATAGGACAGAGTAGAACTGCCCCATAGGATTTCCTAGACTGTAATCTTCACGAGAGCAGATCGCCACATCTTTCTCCCCTGGAGCAGATGGTGGGTTCCAACTGCCGACCTTTCAGTTAGCCGCTGAGCACTTAACCACTGCAGCATAGGGCTCCTTTGAATGTGGGTAGAAGCTGTATATATGATGAGATATCTTTCTCATGATAATATTATATGACAAAAGGAATCTTGCAGATGTAATTAAGGTACCAAATCAGTTGACCTGAAACTAGGGATCATATGAGCCTTTTAAGTGTGGGACTAAATGAAGTAAGAAATTAGAAGCATGAAAATCTGACATACTATTGCTGGCTTGAAGATGGAGGGAGCCACATGACAAGGAATGTGGGTGGCCTTCAGGAGCTGAAAGTGTTGCTCAGCTGACGGCCAGTATATAAATGAGGACTTAAGTCCTACAGCTTGAAGAAACTGAATTAAAACTATAAGAATGAGCTTGGAAGTATATATTTTCCTCAGAAACTCCAGACAAGAACTCAGACCAGCCGACACCTTGATTACAGGCCTGTGATACTCTGCACAGAGAACATATTCACACTGTTGGAGTTCTGGCATACAAAATGATGAGCCTATAAATGGCTATTGTAAGCAGCTAACTTTGCAGTAATTTGTTACGCAGCAATAGAAAACCACTACAGCTGCATAGATGAAATAGTGCCTCACCTCCTTCTGGAATTGCTACCACATCTCTGTAGGAAGAAATGTACGCCCATCTCCAAAATGGGTATATAATAGCACAAAACAGAATCCATAAGCATTTTTAGGAAGTTTCCAGGTACATCATTTCATGTTCAGCTGTTCCGGAAGTCTTTGGCATACTCCCCCTTTGGCATGACAGAACCAAACCCAATACCACGTCAAGATTCAACCCTGGGAAAACTTTAAAATTAATCACAGATCTAGCACTAAAATCCAAACCTGTACTAGATATCTAATAAGTATATGTTCAAGAATTTACCTTAAATCCCAAGTGTGTTTTCCTTTTATTAAATGCATATGTTCACTCATTCAACAATTATTAATTGATCATCTCCTATGTGTCAAGGATTATGCTAGGCATTATAAGGACCACAGTGAAAAAAATAGTTTATGCACTCAGAGTTTAGGGTTATTTCCAGTTCCAAAGTATACTGCCACAGACTCCCTCTCCCATCTTCCTATTTTTCCAACCCAAATTCCTTAACCTCTAGAAGCCTGCAAATTTCCAGCACTTCAGTGTGGGCTCACTGGCCTGAGGCACTACCAGAGTAGAGAAATAAATGCTTACGTGGGAATAGAAATCACTCTAAACCATTTGGGTAGGAACCTCACACTGGTCAAAACTTTCTCTCTTGTATTTCTTATCTTCCTGGAATCTTCCAATTCCTAAAATTCAGATTACGAGCGGATAGATGAGAGGTGAAATCCGTGGAGCCCCAATGACCGCATAGAGTGTGCTGATCAACACCATGTCTGCTTGCATCTCCTGCACCTCAGCACATTCTGATCCCATGGCATGTACATAATTTGAAAGAGTAAACAATCCCCTGTGTTAAGTATATGCTTGACAACAGACCATCTTTTCCTATCTACTTTTTTTTTTAGTGTTCTTAGGTGCAATACAACTGTTAAGCTCCTAACTTATGTGATGCACTTAATTCCAGAACGGATGCCCAGGAGACCAATCAAAAACAAAATAAAACCCATTGCCGTCAAGTTGATTCCAACTCACAGTGACCCTATAGGACAGAGTAGAACTGCCCCACAGGGTTTTCAAGGAGCAGCTGGTGGACTTGAACTGCAGAACTTTTGGTTTGAAACCGTAGCTCTTAACCACTGTGCCACCAGGGCTCCTAGTGTCATCAAATTGGTCCTCTGAAATTTCTTCTTTTCATATTAAATCATTAGAAGGAGGGTTGTTAGGAGTCTTCTAACAGATCAGAGATTGTCAACAGTGTCAAAGAGCAGAGCTTTCTATGTGCCACTCAGTGATGTAAAGGCTTTCTGCATGGCGAAGTTTCTGGAGGTTCACTCTCACTGGAATATCTTTTTTCTTGATGCTGACACTATATTATGGATAGTAAATGCCTCCTACTTGAGAGAAGCCCCATTTCTTCAGAAAGTCAAATGGAAATCAATGTAATAGTGCAGAAGAAGGCAGCAGATAGCAAGCAACTTAGGCCTGCTGAAACCAAAAAACCAAACTCATTGCAGTCGAGTGGATTCCAACTCATAGCTACCCTATAGGACAGAGTAGAACTGCCCCATAGGGTTTCCAAGGAGTGGCTGGTGGATTCAAACTGCCACCGACATTTTGGTTAGCAGCTGAGTTCCTAAGTACAGTGCCACCAGGGCTCCTAAGCCTGCCTAGTCTCCCCCAAATAGTTTCTCACATGAGCTCCAATCAGAATCTCCAAGAAAATACATCAGCTTTGGAGGCCAAAAGACTGCTGTTAATAAAACAGTGTATGTTCCTAAGGAGACAGTCTTTCCTTTGGAACCAACAGGTGTGACCAAGTCTGTGGTAGATGCAGTTCTGGTATAAGGAGTACAGGATTCAGGCCAAAGAATATTCCATCTCATCACAGTGAGTAAAATTTAACACACAATTACACGATAGAATATTTAATTACATAATTTATTTTGTTGTTCCAAGAATTCATAACTAATGGAGGGAAGCTAAAGTGTACAATAACTACACAATCTGGTATATACACATCATGCAATCTAGTGCTCAATTATAAAATGTTTGTTAGTTATTTCACAAGTTTCAGTAGTATTTTTTGCTACACTAAATTGTATGCTATTTCTACTTCTTACGTGTTTTTTTTATGTAGTAAGCATTAGACAAATATCTGACTGACAAAATCTGTTGAGTAAGGTGAGGTCTACCTATGTCAAGAACTGCTTTGTTTAGCAGTTATCTTGATAATTTTGTTGTGGACTTTCAAACCCAGTAAAACAAAAGATGTGCATAGAAAGGGATCCTTTGAAAACTCTATGGAGTACAGTTCTACTCTGACACATAGGGTTGGCATGATTCAAGGTTGACTCAGTGGAAACTATATATATGTATATAACATATATAAATGTATTTATATATGGCGGCACAGTGGTTAAGAGCTTGGCTGCTTATGAAAAGATTTGCAGTTAAAATCCACCAGCTGCTCCTTGGAAACCCTATGGGGGCAGTTCTGCTCTGTCCTATAGGGTTGCTATGAGTCAGAAATCAACTCAACTGTAACAGGTTTGGTTTGGTTTTATACATATATATAAAGAGCAAATTTGGAGGTCATAGAATAAATTTAGAAGAATCTAGATTTAGAAGGTATCAAAAGATGAAAAAAGAAATAAAGGAAGCAAAGTAATAAAAGGAGAGGGGGAGGAGGGAGGAAGGAAAGAAGGAAGGAAGGAACGAAGAAGACAGGGAGGAAGGCTGGACAAATAAACAACAAAATAAAAATTCAAATAATTTTTTTTTTCTTTTAATGACAGAAGAATGAGTGGCTGGAAATAATAGTACATAGAAAATTGGAAGGGGGGGGGTAACCCAGCACATTAAAAAAGTAAAAAAAAAAAAAAAAAAAAGTCCTGGAAGTGATGCAGTGGTTAAGTGCTCAGCTGGAAATGTCCAGGGATGGGAATAAGATGAAGTAAAGACAGTAAGATATTCTTTAACATGGAAATGTTGATGGGAATGTGGTGCGGTGGGGAGGTAGCAATAACAATCCCTGGCTCCTCATGTCTATTAAGAGTGGTTTTGCATAATAGTCTGAGGCTAGGACTAATGACTGGGAAAGGCACCCCCATCTCCCTTCCTGGGAGGAAAATCGAGAGTGTGCAGCAGTACAGGTGCTTCGTTGCCTAGGCAAAATGTTTTCAATGTCAGGAGTTATCACTATATTCCAAAAGTAAACAAACAAAGATGGCTATATTCTAATATCTTTTACAACATATTTTCAAACATAGTACTATTTATAGCTTCTATATCTTACCTCGGTCTTTCTCCTAAAAGAAAAACCAAAAAAGTTAATCACTCAGAATCTGTACTTCATTTCCTATTCAATCCACAGCTCATTCACTCTGGCCAAAACTATTCTTGCTTATTGTTGTTAGGTGCCATCGAGTCGCTGCTGACTCATAGCAATCCTATGCACGACAGAATGAAACAATGCCTGGTCCTGCACCATCCTCACAATTGTTGTTATGCTTGAGCCCATTGTTGCAGCCACTGTGTCAATTTATCTCGTTGAGGGTCTTCCTCTTTTTCGCTGACCCTCTACTCTGCTAAGCATGATGCTCCTTGCTAGGCATGATTCTTGCTAAGATCATTAATTCCTTTGTTACTAAATCTAACCAAAACAAACAAACAAACAAAAAAAAAAAATCAATCATTATTTTACTGTTGTTGTTGTTAGCTGCCCTCAGGTTGGCCCCTGACTCATGGTGACCCCATATGTTTAGAGAGTAGAACTGCTCCACAGGGTATTCTTGGCTATAATCTTTCAGTCTGTCAGGTCTTTCTTCCATGGAGCTACCGGGTGGGTTCGAGCTGCCAAACTTCATGTTAGCAGCCAATCACTATAAAACTAGTGAAGGCACTCTGGTGGCACGGTGGTTAAGTGCTCGGTTGCTAACCGAAAGGTCGACAATTAGAACCCACTAGCTGCTCCTCAGAAGAAAGATGTGGCAGTCTGCTTCTGTAAAGATTTACAGCCTTAGAAACCCTATGAGGCAGTTCTATTATGTCCTGTAGTGTTGCTATGAGTCAAAATGGACTCGACAGCAATGGGTTTGGTTTACGGGTATAAAATTAGATGCTGCTGAGCAAGCCCTTTATTCTGAAACTCTCTTCCCTCTGATTCCATTATATTTATTCTCTCTTAAATCTTATCCCACCTCTCTGGTATTCCACACTTCATTCTTTCTTAGATTCCTTTTCCTCTGCTCACCCTTTTAGAGTTAGTGCTCCCTAGGGAATCTTGTCACATGTTTTCCCTGGGGGATCTCATCCATTACCACAGTTTTATTGCCATCCATATGCTGAAAATCTTCAATCTCCTGCTCTGTCTCAACTCTCTCTTTTGAGTTCCAGATACATTTAACTAATACTACCTGCACCTTTTCACCTGAACATTCCAGAAATATCTCAGATTTAACATGTCTAGAAAACAAATTCATCCATCTACCCCAAACTTCCCTCTTCCAGTACCTATTTTCTGAAAACTGTCCACCAACTCCCAACTGCTCACTCGAGAAACTTTGGAGTCCCTTTTTACTTCTTTCTGTCCTTTAGCCTCCATCTGCCATAACTGATCACCAAATCCTCTCAAAACTACCACCTCAAAATCTCATGAATCCCTTTCTGTTTCCTGCTTTAAATATTATCACACTTGCTTCCAACTTTCTTTTTTTCTTTTTCAATTTTTTAAAATTGTACTTTAGATGAATGTTTATGAAACAAACTAGCTTCTCATTAAACAATTAGTACACATATTGTTTTGTGACACTGGTTGTCAACCCCATGACAAGTCAACAATCTCCCCTTCTTGACCTTGGGTTCCTTATTACCAGCTTTCTTGTCCCATCCTGCCTTCTAGTCCTTGCCCCTGGGCTGTTGTGCCCACTTAGTCTCATTTTGTTTTGTGGGCATGTCTAATCTTTGGCTGAAGGGTGAACCTCAGGAGTGAGTTCATTACTGAGCTAAAAGGGTGTCCATAAGCCATATTCTCGGGGTTTCTCCAGTCTCTGTCAGACCAGTAAGTCTGGTCTTTTTTTTTTTTTTTGGTAAGTTAGAATTTTGTTCTACATTTTCTCCCGCTTTGTCTAGGACCCTATATTGTGATCCCTGTCAAAGCAGTTGGTGATGGTAGCCGGGCACCATCTAGTCCTGTTGACTCAGTCTTGGGGAGGCTGTAGTACTTGAGGTCCGTCAGTCATTTGGACTAAATCTTTCCCTTGTGTCTTTGGCCTTTTCATTCTCCATTACTCCAGATGGGGTGAGACCAGTAAACTATCTTAGATGGCTGCTCACAAGCTTTTAAGTCCCCAGATGCTACTCATCAAAGTAGAATGTAGAATATTATCTTCATAAACTATGTTATGCCATTTGAGCTAGATGTTCCCTGAGACCATAGTCCCCACAGCCCTCAGCCCAGTAAGTTGGTCCCTCAGGGAGTTTAGATGTGCCTATGGAGCTTCCATGACCTTGCCTTGGACAAGTTGTGCTGGTTTCCCCAGTATTGTGTGCTGTCTTAGCCTTCACCAAAGTTACCGCTTATCTATTGTTTATTTAGTGTTTTTCCATTCCCACCACCCCCCGCCCTCGTAACCATCAAAGATTGTTTCTTTTTGTGTATAAACCTTTTCATGAGTTTTTATAGTAGTGGCCTCATACAATACCTTTTCTCATTGACATATTTAACTCAACATAATGCTTTCCAGACTCATCCACGTTGTGAGATGCTTCAAAAATTGATCATTGTTCATTATCATTGTGTAGTATTCCACTGTGTGTATGTACCATAGTTTGTTTATCCATTCATCAGTTGATGGGCATCTAGGTTGTTTCCATCTTTTTGCTGTTGTGAATAATGCTGCAGTGAACATGCAATGAATATGTGTATTCGTGTGACGGCTATTACCTCTTTAGGATATACTCCTAGGGGTGGAATTGCTGGATCATATGGTATTTCTATTTCTAGCTTTGTAAGGAAACGCCATATCGTTTTCCAGAATGGTTGTATCATTTTGCATCCCCACTAGCAGAGCTTAAGAGTTCCAGTCTCTCTGCAGGCTCTCCAATAATTGTTATTTTGGGGTTTTTTGATTCACGCCACTAATGCCAGGGTAAGATGGTATCTCACTATGGTTTTGATCTGCATATTTCTAACGGCTAGAGATCACCAGCATCTGCTCATGTGTCTGTTAGTCTCTTGAATGCCTTCTTTCGTGAAGTGTCTATTCATTTCCTTTGCCCATTTTTTAAATTAGATTATTTGTCTTTTTGTTGTAGAGGTGTTGGATTTTCCTGTAGATTTTAGAGATTAGACCTTTGACAGATTTGTCATAGCCAAAAATTTTATCCCCGTCTGTAGGTTCTCTTTTGAATCTTTGGGTGAAGTTTTTTGATGAGCATAAGTGTTTAATTTTTAGAAGATCCCAGTTATCTAGCTTATATACTGGAGTTTGTGTGTTGTTTTTTATGGTTTGTATCCTGTTAATGCCTCTACTGTAGATTCTATTTTTTCTTCCATGATCTTTAGAGTTTTTGGTTTTACATTTAGGGCTTTGATCCAATTTGAATTAGTTTTTGTGTATGGTGTGACATATGAGTCCTATTTTTTTTTTGCTGATGGACATCCAGTTTTGCCAGCACCATTTGTTAAAAAGACTATCTTTTCCCCATTTGATGGACTTTAGGCGCTTGTCGAAGATCACGTGAGTGTAGGTGGATAGATTTACATCTGGGTTCTCAGTTCTGTTCCATTGGTCAGTGTATCTGTGATTGTACCAGTACCAGGTTGTTTTGACTACCATAGCTATATCATAGGTTCTGAGGTAAGGTAGTGCGAATCCTCCTACTTTATTCTTCTTCTTCAATAGTGCTTTACTTATTCATGGCTTCTTCCCTTTCCATATAAAGTTAATGATTAGTTTTTCCATCTCTTTAAAGAATGTTGTTGGTATTTGGATTGGGATTCCATTGTATTTGGAAATTGCTTTGGGTAAAATTGTCATTTTCACTATGTTGAGTCTACCTATCCATGAGCATGGTATATTTTTCCATTTATGTAGATCCCTTTGCATTTCTTGCTGTAGTGTTTTGTAGTTTTCTTTGTATAGGTCTTTTACATCCCTGGTTATGTTTATCCCTAAGTATTTTATTTTTTTTTAGGGGCTATTATAAATGGTATTGTTTTCCTGATTTCCTTTTCATCATTCTCTTTATTGGCGTATAGGAATCCAACAGATTTTTGCATGTTTATCTTGTATCCTGCTACTCTGCCGAATCCTTCTATTAGTTCCAGTAGTTTTCTTGTGGAGTCTTTAGGGTTTTCTATGTATAGTATCATATCATCCACAAACAGGGACAGTTTAACTTTTTTATTACCAATTTGGATGCCTTTTATTTCTTTTTCTTGCCTTAATGCTCTAGCTAGGACTTCCAGCACAACGTTAAATAGGAGTGGAGATAAAGGGCATCTTTGTATTGTTCCTGTTCTCAAGGGGAATGTTTTCAGCCTCTCTCCATTAAAAATGACGTTGGCCATTGGTTTTGCATAGATATCCTTTATTATGTTGAGCAATTTCCCTTCTATACCTATTTTATTGAGAGTTTTTATCAGGAATGGGTGTTGGACTTTGTCAAATGCCTTTTCTGCATCAATTGAGATGATCATGTGATTCTTTTCTTTTATTTATGTGGTGGATTATGTTGATTGATTTTCTAATGTTGAACCATCGTTGCATACCTGGTAATGAATCCTGCTTGGTCCTGGTGTATTATTTTTTTGATATGATGCTGAATTCTATCGGCTAGAATTTTATTGAAAATTTTTGCATCTATATTCATGAGAGATATTGGTCTGTAATTTTCTCTTTTTTTGGTGTCTTTGCCTGGTTTTGGTATCAGGGTTAAGCTGGCTTCATAGAATGAATTTGGAAGTTTCGCTTCCTTTTCTTTGTTCTGAAAAAGTTTGAGTAGTACGGGTATAAGCTTTTCTCTGAATTTTTGGTAGAATTCTCCAGTGAAGCCATCTAGGCCAGGGCTTT
This sequence comes from Dugong dugon, assembly GCA_030035585.1. Taxonomy (NCBI): domain Eukaryota; kingdom Metazoa; phylum Chordata; class Mammalia; order Sirenia; family Dugongidae; genus Dugong; species Dugong dugon. Next base: position 95,925,465 of record CM057465.1, read on the forward strand.
TTTTTGTTTGGAGTTTTTTTAATTGCCTTTTCAATCTCTTCTCTTGTTATGGGTCTGTTCAGATTTTCAACATCAGTTTGAGTTAGTTTGAATAGGTAGTGTGTTTCTAGAAATTTGTCTATTTCCTCTAGGCTTTCAAATTTGTTGGAGTATAGTTTTTCATGATACTCTGTTATGATCCTTTTTATTTCAGTTGGGTCTGTCGTAATGTCCCCCATTTCATTTCTTATTTGGGTTATTTGTGTTCTCTCCTGTTTTTCTTTTGTCAGTTTGGGCAACAGTTTGTCAGTTTTGTTGATCCTTTCAAAGAGCCAACTTTTGGTTTTGTTGATTCCTTCTATTGTTTTTCTATTTTCTATTTCATATATTTCTGTACTGGTCTTTATTATTTCCTTTCTTCTGGTGGTTGTGGCCATCTTTGCTGTTCTCTTTCTACTTGTTCAAGTTGTGTAGCTAATATTTTGATTTTTGTTCCTTTCTTCTTTTTTGCTGTGTGCATCTATTGCTATAAATTGTCCTCTGAGCACTGCCTTTGCTGTGTCTGAGAGGTTTTTGTATGATGTGTTTTCATTGGTGTTTGATTCTAGGAATTTGTTTATTATGTCTTTGATTTCTCCTTTATCCAGTGGTTTTTAAGCAGTGGGTTATCCAGTTTCCATGTATTTGACTTTTTTCCCTTGCTCTTCCTGTTGTTAGTTTCTAGTTTGATGATGTTGTGATCAGAGAGGATGCTTTGTATTATCTCAAAGTTTTGGATTTTGTTGAGGGTTGCTTTGTGGCCTAAGATGTGGTCTATTCTGGAGAACGTTCCATGTGCATTAGAAAATAATGTGTACTTTGCAGCTGTTGGGTAGAGTGTTCTGTATATGTCTATGAGGTCAAATTGGCTGATCATGGCCTTTAGATCCTCTGTATCCTTGTTAAGTTTCTTTCTAGATGTTTTGTCCTTTACTGAAAGTGGTGTGTTGAAGTCTTCTACTATTATTGTGGAACTGTCAATTTCTCTTTTCAGTGCTGTTAGAGTTTGTTTTATGTATCTTGGAGCTCTGTTATTGGGTGGGTAGATATTTATTATGGTTATATCTTCGCAGTGGATTGTCCCTTTAATCATTATATAATGCCCTTTTTTGTCTTTTATGGTGGATTTTGTATTGAAGTCTAATTTATCTGAGATTAGTATTGTCACTCCTGCTTTTTTTTGGTAGCGGTTTGCTTGATATGTCTTTTTCCATCCTTTGAGTTTTAATAAATTTATGTCTTTGTTTCTAAAGTGTTTCTCTTGTAGACAGCATAATGATGGGTCTTTTTTTTAATCCATTCTGTCACTCCCTATCTCTTTATGAGTGCATTTAGGCCGTTTACGTTCAGTATAATTATTGATATGTGAACTTATTGCTGTCCTTTTGTAGTGCTTTTTTTGTGGTGTTGACATTTTCTTTGTTTCTCTTACTTTCCTGTGCTGAATTCCTTTTGTTTGTGGAATTTTTTTTTCATTTCTTTTGTTTTTGTAGATTTTGTGTTTACTAAGACTTTATGTTTTTCTTCTGTACTTTGATGAGTAGGTTTGTTAACTTTCTTTGTGGTTACTTTGAAATTTACCTTTATCTTCTGTCATGGATTGAATTATGTCCCCCCAAAAATGTGTGTATCAGTTTGGGTGGGCCATGATTCACAGTACTGTGTGGTGTCCTCCCTTTTGTGATTGTAATTCTATGTTAAAGAGGATTAAGGTGGGATTGTAACACCCTAACTAAGGTCACATCCCTGATCCAATGTAAAGGGAGTTTCCCTATGGTGTGGCCTGCACCATCTTTTATCTTACAAGAGATAAAAAGGAAGGGAAGCATGCAGAGAGTGGGGAACTCATACCACCATGAAAGCAGCACTGGGAACAGAGCATGTCCTTTGGACCTGAGGTCCTTGCGCTGAGATTCTCCCACACCAATGGAAGTCTGAAGACAAGGACTTTCCTCCAGAGCAAACAGAGAAGAGAAGCCTTCCCCTGGAGCTGACACACTGAATTTAGACTTGTAGCCTACTGCACTGTGAGAGAATGAATTTCTCTTTGTTAAAGCCATACACTTGTGGTATTTCTGTTATCACAGCACTAGATGACTAAGATATCTTTGTAAGTTTGAACTAGTGTTTTACTACTTGATATCACCTTGACTTCCTCTCCATTTGAAAGTTCTATACCTATACCATTTATTCCCTCTTTTATTGTTCTGAAATTGTTTTCATTTACAGATTAACCTCTCTGATTCCCTATTGTAAATCTTTTAGTTTTGTTTTATCCTTGAGAGTTCATTGTCTAGGTTGGTATCTGGTTGATGCAGTTTTGCGTCCTAGATTCAGGCTGTTGTCTGCTGTTGTAGGTTCTCTAACTGAAGGCTTGGTTTTGCATGTTCCCTTAATTTCTGTTTGTCTAAAAATGTCCTCATTTCAACATCATATTTCAGCAAGAGTTTTGCAAGATATATTACTCTTGATTGGCAATATTTTTCTTGCAATGTTTTATATATGTCATCCCATTGTCTTCTTGTCTGCATGGTTTCTACCCAGTAATCAGAGCTTAGTCTTATTGTTTCTCCTCTGTATGTGACCATTCATTTTCTCGAGCTGCTCTCAGGATTCTTTCTTTGTCTTTGGTTTTAAAGAGTGTGATTATGATATACATTGGTGATTTTCTTTTGGGATCCATCCTATATGGGTTCATTGAGCTTCTTGGATGGTCAGCTTTTCATCTTTCATGATATCAGGGAAGTTTGCTGTCAGCAATTTTTCAATGATCCTCTCTGCATTTTTGTTTTCTTCCCCTGTTCTGGAACTCCAATCAGTCATAAATTTTTGCTTTTGCTTATATCCCATATCATTCTCAGCCTTTCTTCATTTTTCTTTGTTCTTTTCTCTGATTTTTCCCCAAAGTGGTATCCAAGTATTTGTCTTCAATTTTGCTGATCCTGTTTTCCATTGTTTCAAACCTGCTCCTCAAACCTTCTATGACATTGTCCATTTCTGAAATCTTGTTGTTTATCTTTTGGATTTCTAATTGTTGTTTTTGTATGATTTCTAGTTGTTGATTTATTTTGACATTTTGTTCCTGTATTATTTTCTTGAATTTTTCCATTGTTTTGTCTGCCTTTTCTATGATTTTGTCTGTCTTTTCCATGATTTTGACTATTTTTTTCTCATTTTTGTCTGCTTTTTCCCTATTCTCTTGGATAACCTTGAATATTAGAGATTTGAATTTCCTATCAGGTAGTTCCAGTACCTTTTCTTCTACTAGAAGGTATCTGGTGTTTTATTTTGGACATCTACTGGAACCATCCTGTGCTGTTTTTTAATATGTTTTGATATTGTCTGCTGTCTTCAGGACATTCAGTAGTTATTTTCTTCATTTATTGATAGAAGATTTGTTTCATCCTGCTTTTTTGTTTTATTTGGTTATGTCTGAGCAGGCAGGCTGGGCATTCTTTGTTGTTTGTGCATCTGTGGGCACAATACTTCTCACTACCTTGTCAAGTCTTTCGGCTATGGTGCAGCAAAGCAGGTCCAGCATTGGGGAGGGGCTCAGATGATTCATTTGTGGCACATACTGGGGCCAACAGGGCAGAACTGGGAGTGAGTGCAGGACAGATTCTGGTAGACTATGCCTGTGCTGCTAGGGGGTGAAATTCTCACTGCACTGTGCAGATAGGCAGGAGGGAGAGGGGAGGTTGTGATGTGTGGCACTAAGTGGGTATGGGAAAGAAGAGAAAGAGGAGAGAGAAACATGAGCTGAAAAAAAAAAAAAGGTACTGAGGGAGCCTTCTGTTGAAGTGATATAGATCCAGGGAAGCTATGTGCTGGTGGCTTTCTAGCCAGGCGGTGAGGCACATCACATCAAGAAGAGACAGATAGGGCACATGCAGCTAGGTGGGTGGGAGAAAGGAAGGAATGTAGAGAGATACAAGAAACCAAGGGGAGTGGGGGAAAGGTGCCAGGTGGTTGGGAGGAAGGAAAGGAAGGAAGGTAGAAAGAAACAAGAAACCAAGAAGAAAAAGAAGAAAGGAAAAAAAAAACTTTCCAAGGGACCCCACTAGTGTGGTGGCGCAGACCAGGGAATGGGCCCTCTAGCCTAGTGGTGCTGCACAGCCCGTCAAATAGGACTGAAGATGGCACGCATCGCCAAGTATTCAGGAGACAGAAAAAGAAGAAACTGAGAAAAGAAGAAAAACAAAAAGGAAAAAAGAAAAAAATGCCCCCAGGGAGCCCACCAGCATGTTGGCACAGACTGGGGAAGTGGTTCCCCAGCTGAGTGGTGCTTCACAGCCTGTCAAGGAGTGGAGATGGCACATGGAGCCAGGTGTTCAAGATAAAGGAAAAGAAGGAGATGAGAGAGAGAGAAGAAACCAAAAGAAGCAAAAACAACAACAACAAAACAAAAAAAAATGGCACTGAAGGAGCCAGCCAGTGTGGGTGGGGTGAACTCAAGTGACAAGGAACTGGCATCTCTACAGCCAAGCAACCATGGCCCACCAGAAAGCTGCAAAGGCCCAGCAGTGGGAAGAAGGGTACAGAGTGGGAAAGCATGTATCACTGGTTACTGGGTGCTCTGTCTCCTGCTGGGAACTCCATGAAACTGCCTTTCCATGCTCGCTGTCCTCTGTTCTCAGTGGCTGAGGAGCCCAAATGGCAAATCCATGCTGAGTTAGCTGATAGGGGACCTCCACTCCATATCTCTCCTTGCTCTCTATTCTCTGTCAGTTTTTTATTTCATTCTGAGTGTGGTTGAGTTCTTTATCCCTTAATTTGACACTTAATGTTCCAAGAGTGATGCTTGTCTCTGTTTTGCTTAATTGTTTGTGTCTTTGCTGTGGAAGGACGGTGTGGTGCTTTTGCCTATAGCACTATGTTGGCTCTGCCCCCTTCAAGTTTTTTGTCTGACTATGGAAGCAGCCTTTTAACTGACTCCGTTGCCATCCATCAGCAATGTGAAATTCTCTCCACACTACTACCAGAGTTATTTTTGTAATAAAGCATATATTTGATTATTCCTCTCCCTTGATTAAGACATTCCAATGCTCCCCATGATTTTCAAGATAAAATTCAAATTACTTAGCTTAACAATCAAGGTATTAGTGATCTGGCTCCTGTCTGTCTTTTCCTTTCCCTGCCTCTGACTTCAAAGGTCAAGTTAAGATTTCTGGCTTCTGGACTTTGAATATGATGCGTCCTCTCTGTGGAAAGTTCTTCCAATTTTTTAGCCTCCTTTCAACCAGATACCTCCTTTTTCTTTTTCATTCAAACTCTGTTAAAATGGCATCACTTTCAAGAACACTTCTCTGCTGTCACTATCTCCAGTTTGAACTGGCGCATGAGCTTTTCAGCTCACTCATCACACTTAATCATAGCAGTTATCAAACTGCATTTTAATTGTTTTTTTTCTTGTTTGTGTATCTGAGTAACTACTGTGTCTTCTTCCATTATCTTATAATCTCCTTAAAGACAAGGAATGTAGTTTATTTGATTTATATACCTGGTGCCTGTCACAGTGCATGGTATATGGTATGCTCTCATTAAATGTTTGTTCAGTAAATGTATGAATGAATGAGTGAAAATATTTTATCTTGCCTAAAGGAAACTAGCCCTGGTGGCACTGTGGTTAACAGATTGGCTGCTAACCAAAAGGTCAGTGCTTCAAATCCACCACCTGTTCCTTGGAAACCCTACTCTGTCCTATAGGGTTGTTATGAGTCTGAATCAATTCAATGGCAAAGGGTAGTAAAGAAAACCAGAAATTTATAAATTTTTAAAGGAAGACTGTTGATGGTTACATATGTCAGCAATCAGTTGCCATCAGGTTGATTCCAACTCATGGTGACTGCATGTGTGTCAGAGTAGAACTGTGCTCCATAGGGTTTTCAGTGGCTGGTTTTTGGAAGTGGAGTACCAGGCCTTTCTTCCAAGATGCCTCTGGGTGGACTTGAACTGCCAACGAGGCTGGGGGAGAGGGAAACAGGGAGAAACTGCTTAATAGGTAAAGGGTTTTACTTTGGAATGATGGAAATGTATTGGAATAAGATAGAAGTAGTGATTGCACAACACTGTGAATGTACTGAAAACAAAACCAGCTGCTGTCAAGTTGATTCCAACTCATATTAACCCTATAAGACAGAGTAGAACTGCCCCATAGGGTTTCCAAGGAACAGCTGGTGGATTCGAACTGCTGACCTTTGGTTTAGCAGTCAAGCTCTTAATTACTGCACCATCAGGGCTCCGTGAATGTACTAAATGCCACTAAACTGTTCACTTTAAAATGGTTAATTGTATGTTACATGAATTTTACCTCAGTAAATTATTTTTTAAATCATAAAAAGAGAAAATTAACATAGTCTTCCACCTAGGATTTGTTTCTAATGGCTCAAAATATCTGAAACGCTTTAAGAAACTAGAGTGTATCAAAATATGTTAGTTAATGAATGAATGAAAAAAAACACAAAAGAATAGATACCTTCTTTAGTGTAGGCACATAAGAAAAACTATAAAACTAGATAATCCAACAAATACCATTTTAAAATATTAATAATCTGTCAATAATTTGAAGGCATTTCTTTATTGAATTTTTCATCCCATATTTTATTATCACTTTTATCTATGATTTTTTTTCAGTCTTGAACATTTTAGTAACTCCTTTTTAACCTTGGTCATCTAAAATTCACAAACACATGTCTAGATGTGGGTCTTTTTATTTGAATTGGTTGGTACTCTGTGGGCCTTTTGTTCTAAAGGCTCATGTTCTTTTTAGCTTTAGAAATTTTTTTTTTTTTAATAATTTCTTTCAATTTTCTCTGTTTTCTTTTGCTGAAACCCCTGTTAGTTATATTTTAACTTTCCTGGATTGGTTGTCCATAGTTTACCTTTTCATATTATTTTCTGTCTCTTTGTATTTTTCTCAATTAACTTCCAGACTAAAGTAAATAAAAATATTTGACATTTTGAAGTTCTACAATCAATATCAGAGTTACGATTATGGGAGGAGAAAGAAGGTTAAAACAAAGACAGTACCCTGCATAATATCTTTATCAATAATGCTGATTGAATTAACTGTGTACTAAGTAGAGCAATAAAGTAGCTTCAGTGAATGGAGAGGGAGGACAGTTATGCCATTCAAGGAACATCAAAAAGCATTTAATGGGCTCTCATACTTTTCTGCATTGTACTGTTAATACATGATGAACAAGACATTGTCCTTGGCCTCGAGGACTGAAAGTTTAGCATAGGTATTTTACCCTGCCACCCTTGTCATATTAAAACTTCTGACATGTCATCAGGAAAGACCAATCTCTAGAAAAGGGCATCATGTTTGAAATTAGAAGGTCAGGGAAACCCTCAATGAGATGGATTGACACAACAATGGGCTCAAACATATCAATGATCATGAAGATGGTGCAGTACCTGGCAAAGATTCCTTCTGTTATACATAAGGTCACCATGAGTTGAAGTCAACTGGCCAGCAACTAACAACAAGGCTTAAAATAAAGCTCTTCATTACATTATGATATAAAAACAATAGGTTTTACTCTTAAAAATCTTGCAATCACTACCCATCTTTATTATTCATCAGAATATTACTAGCTAGTCAGTATTTTCTTGTGCTCTTTCATTTACTCATTAATTCTTTCACATTCATTCACACAAACGTACATGCATTCAATTTTCACACACCTGACAGATATCTGTGTTACCATCATTCTCTTCATATATTTACATATTTGCAGTCTTTTATTCAAGGAGCCCTGGTGGCGCAATGGTTCAAGCGCTTGGCTGCTAACTGAAAAGTCAGTGGTTTGAATCCACTAGCGCTTCTGCTGGAGAAAAGACCTGGCCATCTGTTCCTGTAAAGATGACAGCCTAGAAAACCCTCTGGGGCAGTTCTACTCTGTCCTATAGGATGGCTATGAGTCAGAATTGACAAGAATAAGTCTTTTCTACAGTAGTCCACTTATTCATTAGAAGCAATATTCTCCCTGAACTATGATTCTATGAGTTGCAACATTCTTAATCATTTAAGAAGGGTTAAATTATTATTTAATAATAAACTTGTCACACATATTTTTTTTCCTATAGTTGCTGTCATGGATTGAATTATGTCCCCCAAAAAATGTGTGTATCATTTGGCTGGGTCATGATTCCCAGTATTGTGTGGTTGTCATCATTTTGTGATTGTAATTTTATGTTAAAGAGGATTAGGGTGGGATTGTAACACCCTTACTAAGGTCACATCCCTGATCCAATGTACAGGGAGTTTCCCTAGGGTGTGGCCTGCACCACCTTTTCTCTTACAAGAGATAAAAGGAAAGGGAAGCAAACAGAGAGTGGGGGGCCTCATACGACAAAGAAAGCAGTGTCAGGAGCAGAGCACGTCCTTTGGACCTGAGGTCCCTATGCTGAGCTGCTCCCAGACCAAGGGAAGACTGATGCATCACAAGGACATTTCTCCAGAGCCAACACAGACAGAAAGGCTTCCCCTGGAGCTGATGCCTTGAATTTGGACTTGTATGCTACTAGACTGTGAGAGAATAAATATGTCTTTGTTAAAAGCCATCCACTTGCAGTACTGCTGTTATAGCAACTCTAGATGACTAAGACAGTTGCACTCTGCAACAAGTGATGGAGTGACAGGGAGAGGGGAATATCCCTCCCCGCATCTCTCAGAGGCATGATTCCATATGTCAATCACTATGAAACAGAGCAGGAACGCGGGGCTTAAAGATAAGCACAAACATCTTATGAACAGAAGTGTAAGTAAATACCACCATAAGGTAAGACTTTAATATCAAACTCACAAAGGTGTGCTGCACTCCCTCCATAAGCAGTCACTTGCTTTAAAGAGTATTTTCTCTTTGGAATCAGAAACCACAACACCATTATCACTCTCAGCAGGATACCTATAATAAAAAGTTCTCAGGAAATAATTCACAAGTGAAAGAAACACAAATGTAAAATTGCTAAGGGAAATATTGACCTTAAAAGCATAATTACAATTGGAAACAGCCTAAATGTCCATCAACATGGAAATGATAAAATAAATTAGATTATACCCATTCAGTAGCATACATTGTCAAAGCTAAAAGAGTTCATGTAGAACCATGTTTATTAGTTTGAAAAGACAGTCATATTTTAAAAGAAGCAGTAAGGTTTCAAGCAGTATGTATACAATGATTTTATTGTTTCAAACCATAAGTAAAAGAGAGAAAGAGTAGGGCAAAAATACAGTAGGAACTATAAATATGCTGGGTGATGAAATTGTTTTTCTTTACTTTCTTTATCTACTGTCTAATATTTACTGGAGGCATTGGTGGTTGTGTGTTAGAATTCTCACCTTCCATGTGGAAGACCTGGTTTCAATTCCAGGCCAATACACCTCATGCACAGTCATCACCTGTCTGTCAGTGGAGGCTTGTGTGTTGCTGTGATGCTGAACAGGTTTAAGTGGAGCTCCCACAATAAGATGGACTGAGAGTATGGGGGGAAGAATATTGGATTGGGAACCTGCAGTCTGAGGTCCAAGTTCTAGTTCTGCTGCCAAGATATTTAGGAAAAACGTTCAGCCACCTGACGCTGAGAGTCCTCATCTTAAAAAAATGAAGAGGCTTTTATGTATACTGATAACTGTAAAATTTGGATTCCATGAGTTTTTAAAACAGTGTTATCTATCTACCTTATACACACTGGTAGATGTAAATGGTCAAGTACTTTAACAGTGGAGCCAAGGTGATGTAAAAGTTGTTTGTCAGTTAATAGCAGGTCTGGAGGGTCTGCATATTTACTGTCTGCCTTCTGTGTACTGAATGCTACATAAGACTACACTTCACACATTCCAGATAATGCAGAATTGCCAGTTATCTGATGCCTCTGATTTGGCACCTTTTTTTTTGGGGCCGGGTCGGGGGAGAGCCCTGGCGGTGTAGTAGTTAAGAGCTCAGCTGCAAATCAAAAGGCTGGTAATTTGAATCCACCAGCTGCTCTTTGGAAACCCTATGGGGCAGTTCTACTCTATCCAGTAGGGTCACTATGAGTCAGAATCAACTGGACCGCAACAGGTCAACAACCTTCATTGAACTTTACTGAAAATGTATGAAGACATTTTTATAGCAGGGTAGATGTCCATCTTTCTAGGGAGAGGAAGAGATTTTTGATGACTCTACCAAAGCATTATAATATTGGTGGTAAAAATTTGTCCCTGATTCTGTCACTACCGGTCTGTGGAACCTAGTTGTGAGCCACTGATGTTGAATACAGCATAGCTCTCCACTCACAAGTCTACATAGGTATGAAAATGTTGTCGTGCTCAGAGGAGTCCATAAGCCCATGTAGCCAGTTAGGTACTACTAGATGCAACCTTTTGAGACCTAAACCAAAAAACCAAACCTGTCGCGTCAAGTCGATTCCGACTTACAGCGACCCTATAGGACACAGTAGAACTGCCCCATAGGGTTTCCAAGGAGCGACCGGTGGATTCAAACTGCCAACCTTTTTGGTTAGCAGCCGAAGAGGCCAGAATCAGCACCTAGGAGTGGAGACCAGCCACTCTGCTTTGGAGGGAGCGCATTGTGAAAACAGCAGTCAGAGACTGTAGAATGCCGTGAATGTCAGGGGAGTTGAAGGATAATGAAGCAGGCAAAGGGAACATTCTGTGTTTCTCAAGCACGAGAATGGCATGAGGAAAGTGGCATTCAAGGAAGATTAGCTTGGCTTTGGTATGCAGAATGAAATGGAATGTGGGGAGCATTGGCAGAGGATTCAGCCAAGAGACTGTAGCAGTAATCTGGGCATGAAGGACTAAGAACCAGGATTAGGCTGTAATACTAGGGCAGGACAATATTCATTGACAATACAGAACCTAGCTTTATCTCCAGCTCTACTTATGTCTCTGAATTAAAGGGGAAAAAAGGGTTTTGGGGACTTTGCTACTGAAGTCATATGTCTAGCTCTCTGCAATCTCTATTGTGGTTGTAAGGGTCTGATTGCAATTTCTGCATGGGGTGCATGTAGGAAGTCTATATACCCAGTTCTAGAACTCCCAGGGGACAAAAAAACAAAAACCAGTTGCCATCAAGTCCAACTCATGGCAACCCCTTGTGCTTCAGAGTAGAACTCCTCCATAGGGTTTTCAATGGCTGTAATCTTACAGAAGTCTATCGCCAGGCCTTTCTTCCGAGGCACCACTGGGTGGATTCAAACCTTCAGCCTTTTCATTAGCAGCCAAGTGCAAACCGTTTGCGACACCCAGGGACCCAGGAGATAAAAGGGAATACTTTATTTTTATTCCTGAATCCCTCTTATCCCTGCTACACAGATCTTTCCTCCCCGAAATCCCCACTGTGAAGGGTCTTGGATAATGCCCAGGCTTTCAGGCAATGGGAAGTTCAATGCTACCTAACACCCGGTCTTTGACTGTTGACACTGCTATTTCATTATGAAAACCATAGAAGAGAGAAGACAACTGAGCCAAAGGTGCAGGAAAGTAAGAATGTTCATCTAAGAGGAATATGACTTTTAATTAAGTTAGATTTTGCGGAGTTATGCTTATTTTATTACGCAAACTGAAAGCTTTCCTACACATAAATTTGGGAGCATTAACTTAAAAATCTTAGTAACCTATAAAAATAGAAGCTAGAAAAGAAAAAATACAGGACAGAGCTAAACAGCATATCCTTAAATACCGTTTTTTATAACAAACACCGCCACCAGGGAGTGATAAAAACAAGGTCTTTTCCTGAGTATTGTTTTGTGGGATTGGATTACAGTTTCAAAATTCATGTGCCTCATTATTAGCACAATGTTCTACCCATACGCCCTAGTAAATATTTTTACAAGATAGTATTTAATGATAAAGGTGTTTTGCTCCCTAAACTTATCCCTGTCAACAACTGGAAACTGACCTCTAACTCGCTTAAAGCTGAACAAACAGTGTTGGGGGACATTTACGTGTGTCACTTCTAAACGCCTTCCTTTTCTAATCTCGTATGAAAGATAGTTTCCTCTACCCTCCCCCAACAACAAAAAAAAAATCACACCAAAACAAAAGCGTCTTCTGCTGTTTCATTTTTTTTGCTTTATTTTTTAAATGCCCCTGAGCCTAGCAGGAAACTGAGTCTTTTCTGGAAAACAGATGCATTAGCGTTGATTAGCAGAATGCAATTAGCAATCACCCCTCCTCCACCAGCGCCATCTCTGCCTACAGTGACCAATCCAAAGATGGGACACAGGACCATGTAGAATTATGTCATACAATTTTTAGAGAGTTTGAATTTTCAACCTTTTACTCACTATCTCATCCTTTCCCCCCTGTCCCCTCCCAAAAAAAAAAAAAAAAAATGGAAGTGATGATACAATACAAGGATGTTTCTGTGTCACGCAGAACCGTACATAACAGCCCCGTATTACAGTCAGGCAGAATGTCATAGTGTCAGCACAGCATTAATTTGGGAGTCAGGAAATCTCAGAGGTCATCATGTTTTGCCACAGCCTTGCTGCTCGTCACTTACCTTCTGCAGGCATCAGTTTCTTTTCTGTAAGATGAGGAGCTGGGAAGGAAACTATTTTTACATTCTCTGACTTTGTGAATCATACTATGCAACAAACGCCAGCACAAGTTTTACAAAAGACCTTGCTCCTGTAGATTTAGAACATTCCAAGTGAGTTTTTAATTTTAATGTTCTCTCATCATCTGACACCAACAGTAGAGAAAAAATATAAAGCACAGACCACAAAAGGGAGTGCAAAATAAAGAAAAGTATGCATCTGATGCGGGGAATTTGCTAAGTTGGTTCACGGGTGTCGTCGGTGTGAGAAGCTTGGAGGCTGTTACTGAATTAGAGCATTTGTTTACCTAAACATTGCAAGCCACCTAAGTGCCCGAATGAGTAGTTTCAACCCAACACACAGACCTCAGAAGTGGGTAGCGTTTGTGGTTCATTTCATTCTATTTATAGGGATTTGGATTGTAAAGGTGAGATGTAAATTCAAGTCCATATGCTATGAAAAAACGAGATGTTCCCAAAGTGGCTAGCCTACTATTTTTAAAGTCACAGCTAATAATTTACAGTATTAAGCTCTCTCTGGGTCTTGCCTAGATCTAAAAATAGTTGTTCCTGAGCTCTGGGGCCGCAGTCAGGGGGCGCAGTTCAGAACAGCAGGAACCGCGATAAACGAGATCTCGGCCATCTCGAAATACAAAGCAAAATCCAATCCAGCTACCCAAGATTTGATTTTAAAAAGATGGATTTGACAGTTGATTTCCTATTAATTAAATTTATAAAGATATTTTCAGGATAGAAATAAAAGGATAGTGAACCCGATACGATCCTTTGGGCTTGAGACAGAGTCTAAAATTGTATTACATCACCTCTTTAGCAGCAGTTTAGCGACATCAGAGAAACAATTAAAGCAAATGGCCCACTTAGGCTTGACAGCTGACCTTCCAGCCCAGCTGGCAGCTCCTAGATGGGGTCAGGGCCCTGGTCACCAGGGAAGGGGGCAGGGACCAGCTCGGCCTATGGGCAGTGTTTAGATTCAGGCTTCACCCTCCAGCGCTCAGCACGTTTCACAAATCCCTATTAACGCTGCAGGGGAAAAAGAAAAAAAAAAAGGCAGCCCTCTCTTTCTCTAAGATTGCTCTCCCCAACGCTAGCGATGGACTATCTGTCCTGTGTCTTAGCACTGAAAACAGTGCTACGTTCCCGGACGTTTTCGGTAGCTGATACTTACTTATCGAAGGAACCAACTTTCTTCGTGTGTTTGGGCTTTAATTTACAAGGAATGCTTAACTAACCAACATAGTATGCCGAGTGCTTCCTTTTAACTACTTAAATACTGGGAAGGGTAGCTAAAGAGGGGAATTCGCATGAAAGTTTTCTTTTACTTTTGCTATTTGTTTGGCTTTCTTCTGATGGTTTTCTACTTACATTTTTATGCTCCTTTCTCTATCCATCTGGCTATCCTGTCTATCATCTATCTGTCAGCCCACCTATTTATCCATCCCTCAATCCATCTAGCTAACCATCCATTCAGCTTTCTATCATCTTTCTGTCTTGAGATGGGGGAATTAAATGTGGAATTTTCAAGTGTATAGCTTCTCTCACATTCCTGTTAATATATTTTAAATTCTCGGCTAAATAGAATGGAATGTTTAGCCCAAGCACACAGTGGATGTCTAATGTTTTTGACAAGATATTGAAAGAGAAGAGAAAGACCGTGGATAGTTTAATTGACATAGCTAGGCTGAGTATTTCTAAACATGAGGATAATGCTTTCTATGCTTCTATTAATTCTCTCCTTCAAACTGAATGGAGACTACAGATAAATATAGAAATCACATTTGAACTTAGGAAATGGTTTCTGATCAAGAAAACATGTCTCTGTCTCTCATACACACACACTCACACACGTGCACACACACACGCTGACCACAGTTCAGAAATGCGTCTAATGCCTCTGACTGCTGTTAGCTTTCTGTGATGTAGGAACAGGTTGCCTGGAAGGAGAGACACACTTTCCAAGGCTGAGTGGAGACACAGGCTTGTGTTGTATGTTTTGCTCAGCTGATTGAAGTCTAATTCCTGGAGTTGAGTTTCTTTCCATATCTACAATCAGCAATAATACCCTTGTTGCAGAGCTTCCAGATGGGAAACTCATTCATCCTAGTGCTGTGCCAAGAATTTCAGCTTAGCTGCATTCAAATGAAGAAAGTGAGGGAACAAATTAGACCTGCATTATCAAATTGGAGCAAAAGTATGATGTGAAATCATTTGATTTTATAAGAATATCAGGAGTCTAACCTTGAATCTAAGTTAGTTACTAAGTACTTTATGAAGTCTTTTTTAAGACTATGAATATAATATTTTACTTGTGAAAAACATTATGTAGTTGACTAAAAATATAAGTACTGTAAGTTGCATAGCATTTAAAATAAGTGGTATAACTTGAAAAGATGTTATACCAATCAAGTATCCTTGTGTGGGAAGTTGTTTTATAATATTGATTCTTTTCTGCAAATTATTCCATTGTGGTATACCCTCAATGACATTATACACTTGATTATTGTTTATCAATAATAAATTTGTTACAGACTATTAGGAAGAGTTTAGAGATTATTTTAGAATATCTGTTTTTCCCATTACATTTACTCATAGTCTTTTCGATGAAAAGAAATATTTTCCACTGTAAGAAACTATCTGTCTAGTAATAGAGCCTTTTCCTCATTGCACTTGGAGAGACCACAATATTTAACTTCAGATCAGCCCACATTTTAGAAGATTCTAGTAATACGCCATGTATCCTTTTAAATTGAATCTCGTATTTTTAGCCTTAATATAAACAGAAACCCCTTTCTAACTAGGTAAACAAAAACACAGAGCACTTCAGCTAAGTTGGGTATCAGAAATTTGAGCCAGCTTGACAAATTTCTCAAGAATGTGGTCAGTGTGGCCTTAGACATAGTCTCAGTTGGAAAGAGTCAGGAATCTGCTCAGAGAAACTGTCTATGGTAAGGCAGGCTCCCAGAGATAAACCCGTGAACTATGAATCATCTATGGATGATCTATGTTATATATAAACAGCCAAGAAAACCCTATGGGGCAGTTCTACTCCATCACATGGGATTGCTATGAGTCAGAATAGACTCGATAGCGCCCAACAAAGAAGGAGAAATTACAGCAAAAGGGAGAGAGGTTCTTGGAGTAAACCTTGCTCAACCACCAGGGTCTTAGAAAGAAACGAAGGAACTCTTTCTTCCTGATGGAAACACATGTTGTTAGGTCAGTACCTATACTCAGTGATACTATAGAGTGGTATGATAATATTAGTATCTACCACCATACACGAGGAGTCCCTGGGTATATATCTATCTATCTATCTATATATACATGGACATACATATAAATATATATCTATATATAGATATAGATATATACAAGTGCACATCGTTAAGTGCTTGGCTGCTAACTGAAAGGTTGGCAGTTCAAACCCACTCAGAGATGCCTTGGAGGGAAGGCCTGGTGATCTGCTTCTGGGAGGTCACAGCCTTGAAACCTCTATGGAGCACATTTCTATTCTGACACACACAGGGTCACCAGGAATTGGAACTGAGTTGATGCCAGTGAATTCGGTTTTTTGGTTACCACCATACTAATAGCAAGCATCATGTTTAAATATGCCAGTATGCACTTTTATACTTATTTCTGCCGTTTATTCAATAGATATTGTCACTATGTGGTTCTGTATAATAAAAGGCATTTTGAGGGGTAGAGAAAACCACACTATACTGTATTAAATTTAACTTCTTGTAAAGATTTTCTTCCAGATATTCCAAAGGAAGAAGCATGATGGTGGAACTCAGGGTGATTGGCAGGTCAAGAATAATGCTCTGGGTTTTTTTCCCAGAAGAAGAACAAAATCTAATCAGAGAGAAGCTGGAAGACTTAGTATGAAGGTCATGCAATATTATCAGCTCCTGCTTAAGACCAGGCATTTGGTGAGCAGAGTAGTGAGAAATGTGGAACAGGTGTCAGTGGTACAGAGTGACTGAAGATTGAAGAATCCTTTTTACCATTTCAGGGAAAAGGAAACAAAACTTATTGAGAATATTAGAAAGTTGTTCAGGTCAAATGATGATGGTGAGTGAAGATACAAGAAGACAGCATGATTTTATCCTGTGCAACATCTTCCTGTTGGATTATTTGCCACTAACACTTATCAGTTTCAAATTAAGAAATGAGACCACAGGAATAAAATTGCCCTAATACATCTAAACCAGTGGTTCTCACTGGGGATGATTTTTCTCCCTCCCCATCCTAGGGGATAATTGGCAACATCTGGAGACATTTTGGTTTGTCGCAACCAAGGGGTAGGTCCCACTGGCATACTGTGAAGAGGGTCCAGGGATACTGCTAAACATCCTACAATGCACAGGACAGGTCCCTACCACAAAGAATTATCCAGCCCAGAATGTCAATAGTACCCAGGTTGAGAAAACACTATCTAAACTATTTGGAAGGAAATTATTCTGATACATTAAATTCATACGTATAAATTATATGTGCACCATTTTATGTATTAAAATATTTACATGTGTGTATATACATAGACATGGAAACCCTGGTGGCACAGTGCTTAAGAGCTGTGTCTGCTAATCATATGTTGGCAGTTCGAATCCACCAGGTACTCCTTGGAAACTGTATGGGGCAGTTCTACTCTGTCTATAGGGTGGCTATGAGTCAGAATTGACTCGATGGCAATGGGTTTGTTTTGGTTTTTATAGACATGTATATATATAGATATACAAATAGATAGATAGATAGACAGCCTTTAAATTAATCCTACTCACTGCATGAACCTACTGATCTTTAAAGTGCTAAAAAGCAAAGATGTCACTTTAAGCACTAAAGTGTGCCTGATCCAAGCCATGGTGTTTTCAATCACCTCATAAGCATGCGAAAGCTGGACAGTGAATGAGGAAGACTGAGGAAGAATTGACCCCTTTGAATTATGGTGTTGGTGAAGAATATCAAATATGATACCATGGACTGCCAGAAGAACTAACAAATCTGTCTCAGAAGAAGTACAGCCAGAATGCTCCTTAGAAGCAAGGATGGAGAGAGTTCCTCTCACATATTTTGGACATGTTATCAGCAGGGATCAGTCCCTGGAGAAGGACATTATGCTTGGTAAAGAAGAGGGTCAGCCAAAAAGACGAAGACCTTCAACGAGATGGATTGACACAGTGGCCGCAACAATGGGCTCAAGCATAACAATGATTGTGAGGATTACGAAGGACCAGGCAGTGCTTTGTTCTGTTGTACATAAGGACGCTATGAGTTGGAACTGACTTGGTGGCACCCAACAACAGCAAAAACAACAACACTGCTCTGGAATTAAGTCAGTCTTTGTAAAAGCAGTATTTTCTTGCAAAGTTTAAGCCGTTTGTTGGTTTCTTTGTTTCGATTTACTTTTTAGTAAGAGCCAAAAGGAGGAAAATGCTGGATTATAAAACTAAGCTTCACAGTGACTGCAGGAGAGAATACAGCAACATGGTTAGTGTACTTGGCTCTGTTAACGTTGGATACTTCTCTGAGCTTCAGTTTCTTCATCTGTAATAGTGTGATAATGATAATATCTACCTCAGAGTTTTCAAGGGTATTACATAATGTAAAACACTTATCTTGATGTTTTGTATATAATAAACCCTGAATTTGCTATTATTTTGCATTTTTTAGCTTTTAACCTGAATAATTACATTGAAAAGAATCTAAACTCTGGGTGATTCACAAAAAAATTATATATTTATGTGGGCTCCTTTAATTTGATAAAAAATAAAGCCCTTAAATCAAATTCTCAATTAGAAGTCTTGTTTTTTCTGCCCCTCCTCACAAACTGTAAAGGGAACAAAGACTATGTCTGTTGATAGAATCCTGACTTGAAGAGGCTTGAGAGGTCGTGAAGTTGCACCTCT
Source organism: Dugong dugon (assembly GCA_030035585.1). Classification (NCBI taxonomy): domain Eukaryota; kingdom Metazoa; phylum Chordata; class Mammalia; order Sirenia; family Dugongidae; genus Dugong; species Dugong dugon. Next base: position 95,943,961 of record CM057465.1, read on the forward strand.
CACCTTCTGTAGGGACTCCCTTCACCTTGTAGCAGACTTAGAGAGATCTTCACAAAGGACAGCCTTTGGCCCGTGTGAATAACCCCTAAGCTCTGGTTTACTATCAACTGCAATAAAATTTATTTACCAAGAAACGCTTCAAAATGCATTGCTTTTTGAATGCTTTCAAGGAGAGGGAACTTACTTACATTACAAGTCTGATTTTCTCAACAGTGCTCTTGTTGTGGCTGTTGTTGTTGTTGTTAGGTGCTGTCAAGTCCATTCTGACTTATAGCAACCCAGTGTGACCGCGCAGGATTGCCCCATAGGGTTTCCTAGGCTTTCATCTTTACAGGAGCAGATTGCCAGGTCCTTTCTCCCCTGGAACCACTCGGACCTTGGAACTTTTCAGTTAGCAGCCAAGTGCTTAACCATTGCGCCATCAGGGCTCCTTAGAGTTCTCTTAGGTGAGTTTAGAATTAAAAAAAAAAAACAAAAAGAAACACAAAACTTGCCATGCTGTCTCTACTGTGATTTATGCAAGAATGTTATAAGAATCAAACCAATTGTCTTGGCAGGTTGAGTCATTAGTTATGGTAACAGGTAGTACCTTCCTGCCTGCAGACAAAAAGGAACAGCATTCTGCTCTTTGAGTAAACCTTCTAATCATCTGTCTGAAAGAGGACCTATTGTAACTGACTCAGCTAAGACATGCTGAGAAAGCACATTGTGTGAGTCAAGATACCTGGCCACCACTTGGTGAATCAGTGGCTTAATTAGCAGCCTTAACCATCTGAAGTTTCTCATAGAAATGTCAATGTCTTATGCACAAAAAGGGGTTCACCTACACCACACAAATACAGTAGAATCACTTCTCTTTATTCATTGTGAAAATACTTGGACAGATATTTTATTTTTCCTGAGTTCCAAGAGAACCCCCCACTGCTGACATGCTCCCCAGCAAGCTGCTATGAGACGATCCTATTATTTTAACAGGATCATTACTAACGTAACAGAAATGATGTGTGTCTCTGATGAATGTACCTCTCTCGGTCTCCCAACTAAGAAGAAAGTAACAAATCAAACAATAAAAGCAGACACTTGGCTGGTTTATCATTCCATGAGCCGTAAAGAGGCTCTGAAAAGCCTTGGAATGCCTGGCGATTTAAGTCATTCAAGCTTTGTTTATGTGGGTAATCTCGTAGGCTCTGCTCTTTATATAGGCAAAATAGATTTGCTAATCTAGACTGCAGCTCAAGCCTGCACCTAAGGTTATTGTCAACAAATCTTCCAAGGGTCTGGAAGAATGGGTCTGTGGTTACTTGACAACCACATTTCTTTCAGCAGTAACAGTCCTTCGGATTCCGGGTATTTTGTTTCTAAAATGCCAATCCTATCTTTGGGAAAGGAGGTGTGAGTGGGAAGAAAGTCTCTAAATTACTCAAAAGTAGACATCAAAGAAAAACCATGGCCTAAAGTTTTTATCCACTACCCCTCTGTCAGTTTGTTGTATTGTGGTGGCTTATGTGTTGCTGTGATGCTGTAAGCTATGTCACCAGTGTTTCAAATACCAGCAGAGTCACCCATGGTGGTGACTGTTGCAATGGAGCTTCTAGACTGAGACAGACTAGGAAAAAAGGCCTGGTGATCTACTTCCAAAAATTTGCCAATGAAAACTCTGTGGGTTACAATAGATTATTGTCTGATACAGTGCTGGACGACGAGCCTCTTACATTGAAAGTCACTGCAAATACATAGTGGCCACAACAATAGGCCAACGATCATGAAGATGGTGCAGGACCAAATAGCATTTCATCTGTTGTACAAGGGGTCACCCACTTAATGTCAACTAATAGCAACAGTTTTTATAAAGGAAAACTTTGTATAGGTTTTCACTTATATGACTAAACAAGAAGATTCCATGCAACAGTGGAGCAGAAATCCTAACCGAAGAGTAAAAATCTCATTAAACAAGAATGCATTGACACAAACGCTCTCCAAACTGAACAAAAGAAACAAAATCTGTTAACAATGCTGCCTGGGGCCACAGCGTGTTTTCAGTGATTATCATGTTCCTGGATGGGGCATGAAATTTACAGCACTGTCCTTGGTCAGAATGGGACCCTGCAGCTTTGTTTCTTAATGCTTGCCTAGGGTAGTCCCATTTCATGCAGAAAAGGCACACATCCTATTTTTTTCTTTTAACTATTAAGTTGAAGTCCCAGATTGAATGCATAAGTGCGCTTTTTATTTTTCTGTAAGAGAAGTTTCGCCTTAAAAATGAGAACAGCTCTTTAACATACTTGAGTGAATAAAATAATATCCATTTACTAAAAAGCAACCTTAAATCCAGCGTTGTGCATTGTGCTTTACATTCATTATATAAATTAACTCTGGTAGTAGTCTCCTGAGGAAAGGACTATTATAGAAATGAGGAGGCTGGTAGGTGCCCTGCTCACGGTTGCACAGATGGACCAGAGCAAAGCTGGGCAGTGACTCTATCCACAACGTTGTCTCCATTACAACGTCCAGCAGCAAAGCCTAGTCCAGAGACAGAGCTTGTGTTATAAAACTGACACCCCAAGAGAATGGTAAAAAGAAATTGGAAGCTTCACTGTTGCTCAGAGTTTTTCTATTATTGAAGCTATCTGTTTTAATTATTTCAATGAAGTTATTATGTGTATTCTCTGGAACTTAAGCAAAAGGAATAATGGAGAAAATCCAATAAATAAGGAAAGGGAGACAAAGAACAGAGAACACTACGTTTTTCAGGCAAAATAGCAATAGCAACAACAGCATCAGCAAGAGCCTCCCTGTTGCTAGCACTGCCACTAGCCTGAGCTGCAGAAGTTCTTGGTCAATTCACTTTGCTTTATCACCTGGGACCAGATGTGACAGGAGCACCAGTCTCTGTTCTTTTATCTTAAGTTCTTCAAGTAGCTGAAGGCCTCTCTATGATTGTTTTACTTCAGCTTTATCAGTCCTGCTTTAGAACAATTGAACAGTCTTACAAATGTTATTTTGGAGCCCTGGTGGCACAGTGGTTGAGTTTGGTTGCTAACCAAAAGATTGGCAGTTTGAATCTGCCAGTTGCTCCTTGGAAACCCTATAGGGCAGTTCTATTCTGTCCTATAGGGTCACTATGCATCCAAATCAATTGATGGCAACTGGTTTTTTTTTGTTTGTTTTTAAATAAATGTTATTTGCACACTGTGGTACCATTCATAACTTTTATACGGTCTTTCTCCCCATGATCTCATAACTCCCACCCAAGTAATTGGGTGTGACTATACAAATAAAGTAAGTGTGGCCCATCAACAGGATTGGAGAGCTTGCTAATAATGCAAATAAAATTCACGGTGCCTGTGCGGAGGTTGGAACATGCAAATAAGGTCTACAGAACCTATCAAAGGGATTGGTCAGTTTTACCATCCCACTAGGCTTAAAATGAGCCATCCCAGAGGCAGGAGGAGAGGATCTCACCACCACCAAGAAAGAAGAGCCAGGAGCAGGGTGTATCCTTTAGAGCTGGCATCCCTGTGCTAAGACCCTCCTAGCCTCAGGAGACAGAGAGAGAGCATTAACACGGAAGACGGCAAGATGGTGAGAAGCAGCGGCAGAGAAACAGTGGCCAGAGGCAGCAGAAACAGGAGACTGGCAGGAGACCAAGCAGGAGATGCCGTGGTGGATTTCCCAGCCTAAGAAGCAAGAAAGCTGAGTGCCTTCGCGTTGGGGCATAATGGCAGAAAGGGATGTCTCAGGATACTTATTGGCAGAGCTAAAAGAGTTTTGTAACACTTGACGGAGCAGGGCAGAGGCCAAGGGCCAGAGAAAGGCCTGCCTAAGGGCACAGCTGAGAAAAGACTGTCCCGATGGAACACTTGTATCGTGAGTGTTCCTGAACCTGAGTTGTAACCTCTTACTTCTCTAATAAACCCCATAACTGTGAGTATGGTCTGTAAGTTCTGTGTGTGCATGCCATTACATTGAATTATCGAACCCAGCAGAGAAGTAGAGAGTGCCACGGGAGGGACAGTTGGTGTCAGAATTGGTAAAGATGGCAGAGAGAGGCAGCATGTCTGAATCATCCTTGGGCTGGTGATCTTGATTCTCCTTCCTCCTTGGAAAGTTAGAGGAGGTCAGATGCCTCTGCCATGCCATTTTTACACACACACTAACCACAGATTGGTACTCATGCTCTTCTGCTTTTTTGCAAAGGGGTGGAAGTAAAGATGAGTGCCTAATAGCAAACTAATCCTCAGTGGTACTCTATCTAATTGTCTGTGTCAGTGGTAACTGTATGAAGAGAAAAGTCCATGTGTATTTTTAAGGAAGCCGTGGAGGTGAAGTGGTTAAGAGCTCGGCTGCTAACCAAAAGGTCATCAATTTGAATTCACCAGCTGCTACTTAGAAACCCTATGGGGCAGTTCTACTCTGTCCTATAGGGTCGCTATGAGTCGGAATCGACTCGACGGCATTGGGTTTGGGTTTTTTTTGGATTATATATGATTAAGGAGCACTGGCTGCGTAGTGGGTAAGTGCTTGGCTGCTAAATGAAAGGTTGGCAGTTCAAACCCACCAGCCGCTACACAGGAGAAAGATGTGCCAGTCTGCTTCTGTAAAGATTACAGCCTTGTAAACCTTATGGGGCCATTCTACCCTGTTTTATTGGGTTACTATGGTCTGGAACTCAACAGCAACGGGTTTGTGCTTTGGTTTTATACACATGATCTTATTTAATAATGGGTTAAGATACTGGAGCAGAATGGTTGCACAACTTGAAGAATGTAATCAATGTCACTAAATTGTACAAGTAGAAATTGTTGAATTGATGTATGTTTTGCTGTGCATATTTTCAACCATAACAAACATAAAATAAATTCTTTAAAAAATACAAAAAAAAAAAAATAAAGCATTGTGCATTCCTCCCCCTCCTCAATCTTTTTTTGCCCTACTAACAGCAAAATTATTTTGAAGTGAAGAGGGAATACCCCAAATTTACCTTTATTGTGATTAGCAATTAAAATTAGCAGAAAATTGTAATACTAAGAATCATTGTAATAATAATTCTGAGAATGTCTTCTCAAAACCTTAATGAACGAGATGACTCACCTGTCCTTTCACTGTGTGTGTCCTGGTACTCACCTCACACCAGGACTGACCTCCTGACGAGCCTTCTGTCTCTCAGAAGTCACACTGCATAGTTAAGACAGCATCTGGTGCTTATGGAGCACCAACAGTGTTCCAGGACTTACATTTATATTACCTCATTTAATTTTCATTCGTGAGACAAACACAATTATCACCAGATGAAAAGAGAGGTAAGACTCTTACCCAGTGTCAAAGGACTAGGAAGTGGCAGAACTAGAATTCAAACCCAGGTGTTCTTTCCAGGACAGGCTAGCTGCTGGACTCTGAAAACAGCAGAAGGAGAGAGTCACCTGGAAGCCATGTCTGCAACCTCAGGCCAGTTTCTTTACTTCTCTGCAACTTGGCCTCTTCGTGTGTAAATGGTGAATAATACCTCAAAGAGATTTTTTTGTGCTTAATGAGAAATAAGTGTTAGTTTTCCTTCGGTCTCTACATTTATATTTTACACTGCAGCTAGACAAATATTTCTAGAACATCTATTGTGTCAAATTGTTTTCCTACCAAAAACATCAAATGTCCCCACCACCCTCACCAGCTTCTGGAACCACCATTTCCATCAGGAGAAAACTAAAATGTCATTGACTGCAAAGAGCTGGAAGTGTCATCACAAATTGTTTTTTCATAAAGTAAGACTGAGTGGTTCATTATATCTATTAAGGGTTCAAGGAGTCCCTGCGTGATATCAATGATTAATGTGCTTGGCTGCTAACCAAAAAGTTGGGAGTTCAAATTCATCCAGAGTTGCCTCAGAAAAAAGAGTTGGTGATCTACTTCCAAAAAATCAGCCTTTGAAAACCCAGTGGAGCACAGTTCTACTCTGACACACATGAGGTCAGAGTTGACCCGACAGCAATGGGTTAGGGGTTTGAGGCCTCCCATAAATCAATTCTCACTTTATTGTACCCAGATATATCTCCCACTGTGTTCCACTAAACTTTCCTCTCTAGCCAAAACTATTTCCTCACTGTTTTAAAAACCTCTGTATAGCTGCTCAAGTACAAGCTCACCTGGAAAACTATTTCCCTGAATTTTTACCCACCCATATGATCATACTTTCACAAAAATGAGCATGCTTTTACAAAACCTTCACTGACACCTTGCAGATATTCTTTGTCTCTGCTTTTTCATTCACCCTGACATTTAGTAATATAATGCTATTCATTGTGATGTAATGGTACTTAATGTTTTCATGTTTGTGTCTCACGTCTCATTCACTAGATAATAGGAAACTAGACCAGGTCATAATTTCTGTGGCACTTACCTTACACCTAGCAGAGGGATACGACCAGGTTGTTGTTGTTAGGTGCTATCAAGACGGTTCTGACTCATAGTGACCCTATATACAACAGAACAAAACACTACCCAGTCCTAAGCCATCCTCACAATCGTTGTTATGCTTGAGCCCATTGTTGCAGGCACATCTCATTGAGGGTCATCTCTTTTACCCTGGCCCTCTATTTTACAAAGCATGGTGTCCTTCTCCAGGAACTGGTTCTTCCTGATATCATGTCCAAAACATGTGAGACATAGTCTCGCCATCCTTGCTTCTAAGGAGCATTCTGGCTGTACTTCTTCCAAGACAGAGTTGTTCATCATTTTTGCAGTCCGTGGTATATTCAAAATTCATTACCAACACCGTAATTCAAAGGCATCAATTCTTCTTTGGTCTTCCTTATTCATTGTCCAGCTATTTCACGCATACAAGGAGATTGAAATCACCATGGCTTGGGTCTGGCGCACCTTAGTCTTCAAGGTGACATCTTCGCTTTTTAACACTTTAAAGAGGTCTTTTGCAGCAGATTTGCCCAATGCAATGCATAATTTGATTTCTTGACTGCTGCTTCCATGGGCATGGATTGTGGATCCAAGTAAAATGACCATGGTAGGAGCTAAATAAATAACAACAATAGCAAGCATTTCTGAGCTCTTACTCTGTAGCAGACATTGTTCTAAGAGTTTTTCTCACATAGAACAACTCTATGAGATGGATGCAATTATTACTCCTATTTTCCAGATGAATAAACAGAGGCATACACTATTAACTAAATTGCCCAAAACCAAAACCCGTTGCGGTCGAGTCGACTCCGACTCATAGCGACCCTATAGGACAGAGTAGAACTGCCCCATAGGGTTTCCAAGTAGCAGCTGGTGAATTCAAACTGCCAACCTTTTGTTTAGCAGGCAAGCTCTTAACCACTGTGCCACCAGGGCTCACTCATACAAGAAGTGACAGTGCTGAGAGTCAAACTCAAGCAATCTGACTGCAAAGCCTATGCTCCTATGAAGAAAGGAATGAAAGAATGAATGGAGGGAGGGAGGGAGGAAACAAAGGAGGAAAGAGGGAAGGAAGGAATGGAAGAAGGAAGGAAAAACCTCAGAAGACAGCTTATCTAACCAAATAGCTTCGGGGACTCAAGCCCAGAAAGGGCATTTGTGCCTAAAGAGCCTTTTCTAATAATCCAATAACCACAAGGTAAAACTATATTTCTAAAAGAGTGGACTGAGTAACTTAGCCTCTCTCCTTAGGAAAGAGAATCCGAGGGACAAATCTCAGGGATATCTCTGCTGTTGGGAGATTTTTTAGGCATCACGTAAACGAACAGTTAGCAGAATCCTGAGAAGGAGAAGGGAGGACCAATAGAAAGTGACGGGCAAAAGAGAATGGGGTATGTCTTAGTCATCGAATGCTGCTCTAACAGAAATACCATGAGTGGATGGCTTCAACAAAGAGAACTTTATTGTCTCACAGTCCAGTAGGCTACAAGTCCAAATTCAGGGCATCAGCTCTAGGAGAAGGCTTTCTCTCTCTGTTGGCTCTGGAAGAAGGTCCTTGTGATGCATCAGTCTTCCTTTGGTATGGGAGCATCTCAGCACAGGAACCTCAGATCCAAAGGACACACTCTGTTCCCGGCACTGCTTTCTTGGTGATATGAGGTTCCCATGTGTCTCTGCTCGCTTCTCTGTTTTATATCTCAAAAGAGATTTCATTAAGACACTAATCTTGTCAACCTCATCACTGTAATCTCATCACAGTGATAGAGTTTACAACACATGAGGAAATCACATCAGATAACTCAATCTTACAACACTGGGAATCATGACCCAGTCAAGCTGACGTATTTTTTGGGGACACAACTCAATCCAAGACAGGGTAAAAGTGAGAAGTCTGGTATGAAGAAAACAGAGTTAAAGATGAAAAGATATATCATTGTGTTGACCCCCTAAATTGGTTGCTCTTGACAGGCCTTTTTAGCCACAGATGAGATTCAGAAGGACGAGGAGACAGTCTGTGCAAACATATGATTTTTTCTGCTATGCCTATGCTCCCACCTCTTTCCGGAGCTACAGGATTTTGTGATCATCATATTCACATTGATCTAAATAAGAGAAGATCCCGATAATGGATTCCTCTGCCATACTTTCAGTGCTACTGGAGCCACAGCCATAGGCTAATATTTCTGCACATTTTTCAGCTTTTTCCTTGGTGTTACTGTCCCCCCAGGGATCAGCCCCTGGATGAATTGCATAGTCTTGAGATAGATTAGAGATATAAATCTCAAACAGGACATGGCTCAGTGGTCAGATGACACACATGAACATTACTCCTGGTCCATCTCCAAAAATCAGATAGTTGAGATAATTGGTTGCTTCAAAAAAAAAAAAGAAAGAAAAGCTTTTTCAAATATGTTCTAGATAATTCTCGGAATACCCCTGAGTAGTAAAAAGTGTGTTAGGCACATTGAAGGCAAGAGAAAATGGCTAATAACAAAAACTGCAGAGAAAATGACTAGCAGGATTAGAGGAAGCCTTCAAGATTCCCATTTGTCCACCTCTGAGCTCAGATCATTTTTTCCCAAAACGTTTTTTTTTTTTTTTATGAGAGAACTACTCTCTTCTTTGTGTGCATATTCTGAAGCCAGGAGCTATATAATATTCAGGATGAAGAAACGTTGAATTTTCAGTCTCTGAGCCAAAGGCCTCTGGTAACTTTCAAGTTCTCCCAAATCTTCTGATTTTCACTCTAGTTCAAAACCACAATTCCATTTGCAGTTGAAATGGCATTGTCTTCCATGCTCTACTTCTGCATTTAGTACCAAATATTTGGTTATGTACTCAGTGGTGAGAATGAACATAAAAACTCCTGCAAATCCATTCACAGGCAGGTGTGCTCTGCCTCCAAACCCTTCACCTCTACCTTCAGAAGACTTCACCAACATGAATCAGAAGCCTTCATCTAGACATTTGAATGCTTCCCTTCTGGATGATGCCGACACAACACTGCTCACCAGAATGTCAAATAGGAACTAAATAGGAAACTCCAAAAAGCTGGTCTCCAGTGACACATTTGTTACAGGAAATGAAAAAAGGAACCAAAGGTTTCAACCAAATGAGAGCAGAACTGAAAGTCTGCAAATAAAATTACAGACCCTTGCTCACAACTGTCCCTCTGCATAGGCTGTATAGAAACACACAATTTTGTAAGAACTGCTTTTTTCAAGAACCCTTGAGTCATCTTGGTTTCTGTCGCCTGATTTAGAATTGACTCCAAGAGTGATAAAACTGTAACTATATCACATTTCCCTGCTTTGCATGTAATGCACAAGGAAGATAATTTTTCATGAAGGATTCCACTTCCGGACTCTTCATCTGACATAACCTGAATGTGCTTAGCTTAATTTTCTCTTCTGGAATACTTTAGTAACAAAAAGCAACCTAAACCCTAATAGTCACTTTCATTTTAGGCCAAACATTTTGGGGGTTTATTCAAAAAATACAGTACATTGACGGGGAACTGCCAGAAGTTCAAGCCAAATTCCGAAGAGGAAGGACACGGAACGAGAGATATCATTGCTGATGTCAAATGGATCTTGGCTGAAAGCAGAGAATACCAAAAGATGTTTACTTGTGTTTTATTGACTACGCAAGGGCATTCGACTATGTGGATCGTAACAGATTATGGAAAACATTGCGAAGAATGGGAACTCCAGAACACTTAATTGTGCTCATGAGGAATCTGTACATAGACCAAGAGGCAGTCGTTCAAACAGAACAAGGGAATACTGCATGGTTTAAAAGCAGGAAAGGTGTGTGTCAGGATTGTATCCTTTCAGCATACTTATACATTTTGTATAATGAGCAAATAACTGGAGAAGCTGGAATATATGAAGAAGAACATGGCATCAGGATTGGAGGAAGACTCATTAACAACCTGCATTGTGCAGATAACACAAGCTAGCTTGCTGAAAGCAAAGAGGACTTGAAGCACTTACTGATGAAGATCAAAAACTACAGACTTCAGTATGGATTATACCTCAGTGTAAAGACAACAAAAATCCTCACAACTGGACCAATAAGTCACATCATGATAAACGGAGAAAACATTGACGTTTCAAGGATTTCATTTTACTTGAATCCACAATCAATGCCCATGGAAACAGCAGTCAAGAAATCAAACAACATATTGGATTGGGCAAATCTGCTACAAAAGACCTCTTTAAAGGGTTAAAAAGCAAAGATGTCACTTTAAGGACTAAGGTGTGCCTGACCCATGCCATGGTGTTTTCAATTGCCTCATATGAATGCAAAAGCTGGGCAATTAATAAGGAAGATCGAAGAATAATTGATGACTTTGAATTATGGTGTTGTTGAAGAACACTGAATATACCATGGACTGCCAGAAGAATGAACAAATCTATCTTGGAAGAAATACAGGCAGAATGCTCATTAAAAGCAAAGATGGTGACATTTTGTCTCACATACTTTGGACATGTTATCAAGAGGGACCAGTCTCTGGAGAAGGACATCATACTTGGTAAAATACAGCATCAGTGAAAAAGAGGAAGATCCTCAATGAGATGGATTGACACAGTGGCTGGAACAGTGGGCTCAAGCATAAAATGATTGTGAGGATGGTGCAGGCCCGGGCATTGTTTCATTCTGCTGTACATAGGGTCACTATGAATTGGAACTAACTTGATGGCACCTAATAACAACAATTTAAAAAGCATAACAAGATGAAGTCATCATTGACTCAGTTGAATGAAACGTTAGACAAAACATAAATTTGACATCAGTTCCCGTTCTCGTTGCCGTCAAGTTGATTTTGACTCAGAGTGATCCTATAGACGTATCTATTAAAAATTAAAGATTAAATGGAGTGAACAAAAGATTTTAAGCCAAGGTAGTATATGAAAGATCTCTACTCCAGCTGTGTAAGCCTCTTTATCCTTCAGATTTTGTCTCTTGACTAGCTAAAAGCACGGAAAAACATACACACAAATTTTGCCATTCCTTGGAAGCATAACATTCAATTTATACCCATTCTCTAAAGCATTAGCAGGCCATATGTGGATGTTTTGCTGTACTTTAAAAAGGAAGAAAGTAATCATTACTAGCCTTCAGTATTCTCTTTAATACTAATACCAAAAATCAAACCCGTGGATTCTGACTCATAGCAACCCTATAGGATAGAGCAGAACTGCCCTATAGAGTTTCTAAGGAGTGGCTGGTGGATTTGAACTGCTGACTTTTTGGTTAGCAGCCGAGCTCTTAACCACTGCACCACCAGGGCTCCTTAATTCCTTAAGAATTAGCCTGTGGTCTGACATTAGGGTGTTAGGAAACAGTGGCAGAGTTTAGTGCTTACTATTTGTATGACCTCCCCACACACCTGCTCAATAAAGTGACAGTTGCATCAAGTTGTGTTTGTTCATTTGGTTTTCCTTCCATTGAGAACACAGAAAAGTGGAAAATTTTCAAATAAGAATCAACGTTCAAATCCCGGGCTTTATGTGTTATGGACACACCGTATAAAATATTTATTACGTCAATATGTTTAAATAAGCATTCATTATTAATTAGACCTAAGAGTGCACATGCAATACTATAATTATATTTGTTTGTATGTCATTTTTTTAAATTGAAGTTCACTTGAAGGGAAACAGCGTTCCTTCATGTATGACAGAAGTGTCATACCTTACCAGAAGTACCTGTTACAGTAGAATGGATTGAAATCCTGAGAATCCTTAGGCAAGTCACAAATTCTCTGGACAATAATACTTACAGTATTCGATTGACTCTGGAACCCTGATGGCATAGTGGTTGAGAGCTCAGCTGCTAACCAAAAGGTCGGCAGTTCGAATCCACCAGCCGCTCCTTGGAAACGCTATGGGGCTCTTCTATTCTGTTCTATAGGGTGGCTGTGAGTCAGAACCGACTTGATGGCACCTAACAACAACAACAACATGGGAATAAAATAACATTTGTGAATACTAGGTAAGTTAATTGCTAATATAATATGTTACATATATGTTACATGTAATATTACATACAGTGTTATTTATAATACTCTACTAATAAAAAAATAAGAATTACTAAAGATTTAATTATTCCAAATAACCAGCAAATAGTCTTAAGTAAGATCGATTAACATGGTTGTAACTCCTGTGTTTATAACACGTTGACACATATAGTTCTAAGGGACTAAATTAAATACAAGATAATACAGTGCATGAATGACAATTTGATTTTGTTTTATCATTTCCAGAAAACTTCCTCTCTGTCTATTTTACGAACCTCCTTAACAATCTTTTCCAGACCATTTCTTTCTTCGGCCCTAGAAAAATAAAATGCCCTAACTCTGAAAGGAAAGAGAATATTTGCTGAATACCTACTTTATATCATCCTCAAACAATTTTGTAAGAAGATACTGTCCTTTTTTTCACAAATGTTGCACTTAAGGTTCAAAAATGTTAGGAGTAACTTGCTCATAGCCACAGGGCTAAGGATGTGGCAATTAGGACTCGAACTCTGTTTTCAAACCCAAAGTCATTCTGTTAGGCCTGCTGCCTCCCACAGGATAAGGAATCATGGACAGTCCAGTTTTACTTGGACACTCCTTGAATTTCTGCAGGGAGTCTCATCTGGGTTATTTCTATTTCTATAAGGTGTGGTTTCTTTTTGTGCACATGCCTAGGAAATCAAGTCTGGTGAAACATGTCGGACTGCCCTTCCCAGGACCTGACAGATTTTCCCATAAAAGGTCTGAATGGGCAATGAAAGTACCGATTTTCCTAGCCTGCCCTGCCCCAGGTGCCCATCTTCTGACTCACAGGAGACCTGTGGGCTGCAAGCACAGAAGTGAGTCACTGCATCTTTCCTTAATTATCTTGCATAGAATCCTCTTCTTTGCCCTAAAGCTAATCCTTGATGAACATTTGCTTTCAATGGGACTGACTAAAACCCCAATTATTCTACAGTCCTAAAAGGTCATGGGCACTTTAACTAAACAGAGTCTGGACTATGATTTTGCTTCTAGTTTGATGATATTGGCGTGTTTGAGCTTTAGGGATCTCCGTTCTAAAATGGGGAGCAGTGATTCTTGCCCTCATTTGCTGGAGAATAAAATGAGATAGCATATGGAAGTATCCAATGTCATAAAATGACTAAGAATCAAGAACACCAGAAAATTAACTATCTTTGTAGGTTCCTGGGTGGCACAAATGGTTTGTGCTCATCTACTAACCTAAAGCTGGCAGTTTGAATCCAGTGGTTGCACAGAAGAAAGGCCTGGTGATCTGCTTCCATAAAGATTACAACTAAGAAAGCTCTAGGGAAAAATTCTACTCTGAGCCCATGGGGTCACCATGAGTGGAGTCATCTTGATGACAATGAGTTTGGGTTTTCTGGTTTGTAGTCTGTTCAAAGACAAGGTTAATTTTTGTTGTTTGTTTAACTGATGTTATTTAGATTTGGTTTCTTTTGTTTCAACTGTCAACCATTCTGGATCCTCCTAGTATATCCTGCACCCTCTTTGATCATCTGTATTAGGGACATCAGCTAAACTTTAATGTGCTTTAGCAGGACATGCTATACTTAGAAGTGGCTTTTCAGATTTGTTGATCAGAGAAGAAAGGTAGCACCTTCACGGGAGCCTTTAACTGGAGAATATTTACTAAATCTACCCTAATGCTGCTTGTTTCTCTTTTGTTCAGCTTTCTGAAATTCACCAAAGTGTCTCATTGATGCATCACTGAAGATGTCACCAGCCTGGTGATGTTCAGCTTGACTAATGCAGGTGTGGGGAAGGACAGCATATAAACAAAAATAAAAAGCTAATTATCCTATCTATAAATAAACACCTCTTGCTTTAATGCCTCTGAAGTGTGGAGGTAGGAAGTCAAATCTCAAGTCATCATTTGGACAGCAGCTAGGCTGAGTTATTATTCTTATAATGCTTCACTAAGATGGATTTTTCTTGGTGCTGCTATAGGCACTACACAGAGAGTCTCAGAGACAGTAGTTGGCCTCTGAAAACTTAAAATCTAGCTCAGACTATAGATTAGAAACAGAAAGCCAAAATGTGACTCAAGCAAAGAGGAATAATCCAAACCCTAATGTAGACAGGACTGTTTAGTAAATGATCATTTCTTCTGTTCACACTCCAGTACCTGAAGGCTCATTGTCGCCCGCCAGACACAATAACATGTAAAAATGTTGCTCAAGTTTCTTCCTGGTATGAAAAGACATTTAAACATGTTTATAAAATCCACACACCCATTCATGAAATGAAGATCAGTAATAGTCTGTGATCAAGGCAAAAGTCTGTTAGCCCAACAAAGGATGTGCTAGATAATTTCACATCCAAACAGAAGAACAATTTGACATAGTAATTCTAATAGCCACGGTGGCTGGACTTCGAGATAGATGTATGACATACAGGGTAAGGGCTGTTTGATTTTGTCGGAAGGTGGGAATGGAAATAAAGGCATAAAATAGGAAGAGTAAAAATAGGGATTACAGATCTGGGCTGGGCAGGGTGAGAATTTATTCTGTTGCAATCCATTCCCCATCCTCCATGCATGACAAGCCCTAGGTTTCAAAGTTCACAGACCTGTTTTCACACCTAATGCTTTATGAGGATGATGAATGTGATTCAGTAGCAAGTAAACAGGACTAGGAGCCAGAAGACCTGGGTTTTAGTCTCACATCTGACACTAATATTGTGGAGCCCTGGTGGCTCAGTGATTAAAGCACTCAGCTGCTAACAGAAAGGTCAGCTGTTTGAACCCACCATCTGCTCCATGGGAGAAAGATGTGGCAGTCTGCTTCTCTAAAGATTACAGCCTTGGAAACCCCATGGGGCAGTTCTACTCTATCATATAGGGTCGGTACAAGTTGGAATCGACTTGACAGCACAAATGACAACAACACTACATAAGATTAAATAATAAGCATGTTTAAGGAGCAGAATCCAATGCATGGGAAATAGACACCACAAGACAGCTGTGCTGAAATTGGCCTAAGGACTGACAAGGACCTGTTCAGTTTGATACATTTAGGAATCCTGTAAGAGTTAGAACATTTGAGCAACCTCAAGTTCTGTCTCTATACCATATGGGCCCTCAGGTTTGAACTAGAAATTGAAGGTGTGTTAGCAGAATCCTCTGTTAGAGTTTTGAGCGCTCGTCAAAAGCTGAGTCCCTCAGTCTCTACCCTCTCCAGGCAAAGGCATCCAGTGTTCTGTGAATCTAAGGTGGAGGCTTTAGGGCTGTTGCTGATGCTAGATGTCAGTCCTTCCTTTAAGAATATCAAGTACAGAATCTTGTGTGACTTCGCAATAAACCTGAAAGGTAGACATCGCAATCTGCGTTTTGGACATATGGAGACTGAAGCTCCCAGGGGTTAAGTAACTTCACAAGGTCACATGGTTAAAAAGTTCCAGAGCCTATATTTGAATTCAGATTCGTTTGATTCTCTTTACAATGCACTTGCCTCTGTAGTGTGTAAGACTTTCACCGCAGTTGTGAAAATGACATGGAGGAGGAGGGCCACCAGTGTGGGCCACGGCACAGATCTGGGAATGGATGCAGAAAGGACATGCAGGCCACAAGCGAGAAAACTGTCAAGTCAATAACCAGTCTGCTCATTTTGTGGATACAAACATTGTTTGTGATCTGTGCACACCAAAAATTATCGTTTACTTATTTTATTATTGCTGCTGTTGCTGTTGTGTTATGGGTGAAGGTGAAGAAGTCTGGACTGCGGTTTTGTTGCCCTGATGTCCTGAGTTCATTCTGCATCCAAAGTTTTCTCCACCCCTGAACCACACAAACATGAACCTTCAGAATGACAACACAGAGTACAGACAACACACACTGTATTCCTGAAGTATGCAAATGACGATTGATTTGAGCATTTCAAAACAATTTGGCCACCGATCAATTCAACTAATGCTTAGTAATTTCATTATCTTAGTTAGGTACCTTTTATTCTGTCAGCAAGATCAGTCCCTCTTTTTAAGGAAAGAACTCTCAGTAGTGGGCTGATAATAAAAAACCATAATTGATTGTGAAGCAAAGATGAACATAGACTTGATTACATGCATATCCAGCAGACAAAACTACAGAGGCTATTTCCTGTGAAATAGGAAACAGAAGGATACTCTCATGGCCAAATACAGCAATTCTAATTTCTGTCTGGCATTTTTCAGGATAAACTACTGGGATTGAGGGAGCCAGTAGCATGGATGGCAAAGTGCAGGCATATTCTATGAACAGTTAAAGACTGAGAATGACAGCAACATCTGTATGCACTGCTTTTGATTTATTCTAAGTGTTTCCAATTTATGAGTCCTCTGGATCCATATGAACACTCTAGACAGGGTTTTTTTGTTTTTTGTTTTTACTACTCCTGTTTTATAAAGGAGAAATTAAAATAAAAATCCAAATCCCAGTGAAATATTATGTACACCACCCACTTCAGTGATGGATCCTGTGTTAAGCTCCTTACATATATTATTTCTAATACTAACAATAACTCAGCAGGTTTACTATTATTATTCCTAATTTTCAAAATGAGAAAACTGAAGCAGAGAGAGGTTAAAAAGCAGCAGCATCGTAATATTTGGGCACAAATTTACCAGTCAAAGGAGAATGAAAAGGATTGATACACAAAAAGTGGTGGACTTCGAGGCAAGGGCTGAGAATGGAGTTGAATGGGGCAGCCCTCTCCTGTAGCCCAGGTGCCACAGTGATGAATGGCTCTCAGCATCCATCCTCATTGTCATCTGTCAATGATGTGGTTCAATGTCAACAGAACCAGCTTTGGCCTCTGGTACAAACAGCAGCCTAAATCATCAGCTGGACATCTGGGATGGCGTAGATGACGATTTGAGCCTTGGAAGGGTGGGAGGGATGGGAGTCATTTAGTCATTGATAGAATGACTTTGAAAACAATTTAGTAATCTTATTTTGTAAAGACTTTTCAAAACTGCAGCATTTATTTTGGAATAGTTTGGCTTTTCCTTTTTAATTTCAAATGCTATAATTTAAAAAACTGAATTGTGTTTAAAAACAGCAACAACACTATTCTGTATTTTTTGCTATAATTAACAGTATGATGTAACCCTAATTTATTTTTTTAGCATGGTTTAAGTTTTTTGCATATTTACTTTATTATGTGTTGCTCATTTTTGTTGTTGTTTTACTGAATTTGTAAAATTTGGTTTATCAAAGCAGCTATTATGTAGTGAATTGCCTGTACCATGAATTATTTTAGATTTTTATAGATTTTTTTAAAATTTATTTCTAATAACAGGTGCTTTTACAGGCATTGGAGTCCCTTGAGGGTGCAAACGGTTAACACATCTGACTGCTAACCAAAAGGTTAGAGATTTGAGTCTACCAGAGGTGCCTCAGAAGAAAGACCTGGCAATCTACTTCTGAAAAATCAGTCATTGAAAACCCCACAGAGCACAGTTATGTTCTGACACACATAGGGTGGTCATGAGTCAGAGTCAATGACAACCATTTTGTTTGTCTCTTTGTTTGTTTTTTCATGTATTATCTCCTTACAGCGGGATATAACCTTAGGAATTTGGGAAGACGGGACTTTTTAGTTCAGAGAGGTAGAGTGTGGTAGCCAAAGTCACACAGCTAGTAGTGAAAAATAGAACTCAAGCCCAGGCATCAGGCTCCAGGGTATCTGGTCTGTTGCTGCAATATCTTGAAGGATATTTCCCTTGGACGGATCACAAAAAATTGTTTGAGTGGAAAATAGTTGATATAAGAATGGTAGCATGTGAGAAAATAGTTTCTATCCAGGGGACTTAAAATAAAACCAATTTGCCTTTAACTAAGCAATTTGGAGAAAAGTGGAGAGACATATTTATTAGATGTTTAAACAAATAATGTGTACCTTCTACTTTTATTTGCCCTCCCCTCACGAGATATTTTTGTAAGCGCCACTATGCCAGTTTTCCCTGGTGGCGAAGTGGTTAAGAGGTCAGGTTGCTAATCAAAAGACCGGCAGCTGGAATCCACCAGCTGGTCCTTGGAAACCCTTTGGGGCAATTCTACTCTGTCCTATAGGGTCGCTGTGAGTCGGACTCAACTCCACAGCAATGAGTTTGGTTTTTTTGGTTTGGTAAAAAAAAAAAAAAAAGCAAGTAAACATTAGCATAGCATGCTTACGAAAATACCTCTGGCTGGGGAGGGGGCGGCGGGGAGCGGGAGAGTGTGGCTGGCAAAAAATGTAGAAGGCACACATTATTTGCTTAAAAATACTGTTATAAGTATCAGGATATCAGGCATATTCACATAAATTTCTTATTTAATACTTGCAACAACCCTCTGAGGATACTCCACTGTATAGATGAGAAAACAGACTCAGAGAGCCTAAGCAACTTGCCCATGGTTGTGCAGATAGAATGAGGTAGAGGATTTGAACTCAATTTTTTCCATCTCAGACACTCACTGAATCATGTTACCTTTAACTGGAAAAAGATTACATGTACTTTGCCATGTCCTGCATAAAATGAATACATGATAAGTAGTGACAGTTTAATAATCCATTTGACCTTGAAGAAAAAGAAGACCACTCTGTTTTAATGTAGTAAAATAAACATCAAGCGACTTTCAAATAAAAAGCCAAAAGAAAGAAGCACTTTGTAAAAGAGGCAGTTTGGGATCTGTAAACATTTTAACTAGTCACCTGGGAGCGTCCAATTTATCACT
The DNA here is from genome assembly GCA_030035585.1 of Dugong dugon. Taxonomy (NCBI): domain Eukaryota; kingdom Metazoa; phylum Chordata; class Mammalia; order Sirenia; family Dugongidae; genus Dugong; species Dugong dugon. Next base: position 95,963,106 of record CM057465.1, read on the forward strand.
CATGTGCAAGAAAATCATATCTAGAATTTAAAAGGCTTTATGTTTAGTAGATGTAGTGTGTCAAAAAACTTGATTGTTTAAATTTTAATGAAAAGCTCAGAACCTGCTTTGATAAGGTTTAACTTTCCTTTCCCTGAGTAGCTACTTCTAGAGGTATGTGGCTCTTTCTGAAACATTAAATGTATTTGTAGATTTGTATTTTTGGTTTTTTTTTTAATCAATATAAAGTTGAAAGAAAGAGAACTCCTGTAGGGGATATTGTCCAGATAGATATAGCTATTGCTAAACTTTTATTTCCCTTGTCTGTCAGTTTGTCTTACTGTGGGGGCTTGTGTGTTGCTGTGATGCTGGAAGCTATGCCACCGGTATTCAAATACCAGCAGGGTTGCCCATGTGGACAGGTTTCAGGTGATCTTCCAGACTAAGACAGACTAGGAAAAACGACCCGACAGCCTACTTCTGAAAAGAATTAGCCAGTGAAAACCTTGTGAATAGCAGTGGAACATTGTCTGACACCATGCCAGAAGATGAGCCCCTCAGGTTGGAAGGCACTCAAAAGACAACTGGGGAAGAGCTGCCTCCTCAAAGCAGAGTCGACCTTAATGAAGTGGATGGAGTCAAGCTTTCGAGACCTTCATTTACTAATGTGGCACACACAAAAAGAAGAAACAGCTGCAAACATCCATTAATAATCATAACGTAGAATGTACTAAGTATGAATCTAGGAAAATTGGAAATCATCAAAAATGAAATGGAATGCATTAACATTGATATCCCAGGCTTTAGTGAGCTGAAATGGACTGGTATTTGCCATTTTGAATTGGACACTCATATGGTCTACTATGCCAGGAATGACAAATTGAAGAGGAGTGGCATTGCATTCATCGTCAAAAAAAAAAAAAAAATTTCAAGATCTGTCCTGAAGTACAATGATGTCAGTGATAGGATAATATCCACACACCTATAAGGAAAACCAGTTAATATGATTATTATTCCAATTTACACACCAACCACTAAGACCAAAGATGAAGAAATTGAAGATTTTTACCAACTTCCCAATCTGAAATTGATCAAAAAGTACAATCAGGATGTATTGATAATTACTGGTGATTGGCATTCGAAAGTTGGAAACAAATAAGAAGGATCTGAAAGTTGGAAAACATGGCCTTGCTGATACAAATGATGCCAGAGATTGCAGAGATTGCATGATAGAATTTTTTTTTTTTTTATTGTACTTCAGGTGAAGGCTTACCGGACAGATAGTTACTCATGAAACAGTAGTACACATATTGTTTTATGACATTGGTGAACAACCCCACTACATGTCAACCCTCTAAATTCTCAACCTTTTTTTTTGGTGAAAATACACATAGCCAAAGATACACCATTTCAAAAATTTCTACTTACACAGTTCAGTGACATTGACTACGCTCTTCCAATTGTGCTGTTATTCTCAATTAAGGGGAAGGCTTACAGAACAAAACAGTTTCTCATTTAACAGTTACTACACATGTTGCCCTATGACAATGGTTAACAATTTCACAACACATCAGCAATATCCTTACTCAAACTTGGGTTCCCTATCACCAGCTTCCTTGTCCCCTTCTGCCTTCTGGCTCTTGTCACTGGACTCCTGTACCTCGTTAGTCTCATTTGGTTTTACAGGGCTGTCCATTCCCAGACTGAACGGTGAACCTCAGAGATAACTTCACCACTGAGTTAAAAGGGTGTCTGGGGGCCATATACTCAGGGTTTCTCCAGTCTCCTTTAGGCCAGTAAATCTGGTCTTTTTTTTGTGAGTTAGAATTATGTTCTACATCCTTCTCCAGCTCTGTCCAGAACCCTCTGTTGTGCTCCTGATCAGAGCACTCAGTGGTGGTAGCTGGGCACCATACAGCGGTACAGGACTCAGTACGGTAGAGGCCTTGGTAGCTGTGGACAATTAGTCCTTTGGACTAATCTTTTCCTTGTATCCTGTTCTCTTCATTCTCCCTTGCTCCTGAAGGGATGAGACCAGTGGAGTATCTTAGATGGCCACTCACAGGCCTTTAAGACCCCAGACACTACTCACCAAGGTGGAATGTAGAGCATTGTCTTTATAAGCTGTGTTATGCCAATTGAGCTAGATGTTCCCCGAGACCATGGTCCCCACAGCCCTCCGCCCAGCAATTCAGTCCCTCAGGGAGTTTTCATGTGTCTGTGGGGCTTCCAGGACCTTGCCTTGCAGAAGTTGTGCTAGTTTCCCCTGTATTGTACACTGTCTCACCTTTCACCCAAGATACCACTTATCTATTGCCTATTTAGTATTTCCTGCCACCCCTCCCATCCCTGGTAAACAACAAAGATTGTCACATTTTGTGTGTGGACTTTTTCATGGGTTTTTACAATAGAGGTCTCATACAATATTTGTCCTTTTGTGACTGACTTATTTCACTCCGCATAATGTCCTCCAGTTTCATCCATGTTATGAGATGCTTCACAGATTCATTGTCGTTCTTTCTCCTTGCATAGTACTCCATTGTGTGTATGTACCATAGTTTGTTTATCCATTCATCTGTTGATGGGCATCTAGGTTGTTTCCATCATTTTGCTATTGTGAACAATGCTGCCATGAACATAGGTGTGCATATGTCTATTCGAGTGACGACTCTTATTTCTCTAGGATATATTCCTAGGAGTGGGATTGCTGGATCGAATGGTATGACTATTTCTAGCTTTCTGAGGAAGCACCATATCATTTTCCAAAATGGTTGTATCATTTTGCATTCTCACCAGCAGTGCATAAGAGTTCAGATCTCCCCGCAGACCCTCCAGCATTTGTTATTTCCAGTGTTTTTGATTTGTGCCAGTAATGCCGGGGTGAGATGGTATCTCGTTATGGTTTTAATTTGCATTTCTCTAATGGCTAGTGATCGCGAGCATTTCCTCACATGTCTGCTGGCCATTTAAATGTCTTCCTTGGTGAAGTGTCTGCTCCTTTCCTTTGCCCATTTTTTAATAGGATTATTTGTCTTTTTGTTGCAGAGGTGTTGGATTTTCTTGTAGATTATGGAGATTAGACCTTTGTCTGACTTGTACTGTCCAAAAATTTTTTCCCAGTCTGTAGGTTCTCTTTTTACTCTTTTGGTGAGGTCTTTTGAAGAGCGTAGGTGTTTGATTTTTAGAAGATCCCAGTTATCTTGCTTATCTATTAGGGTTTGCGCGTTGATGGTTATAGTTTGTTTCCTGTTAATGCCATGTATTAAGGCCTTTAGTGTTGGTCCTATTTTTTCTTCTATGATCTTTGAAGTTTGGGCTTTATGTTCAGGTCTTTGATCCATTTTGAAGTAGTTTTTGTATGCGGCGTGAAGTATGGGTCATGTTTCATTTTTTTGCAGATGTATATCCAGTTTTGCCAGCACCATTTGTTAAAAAGACTGTCTTTTCCCCATTAGATGGACTTTGGGCCCTTGTCGAAGACCCGGTGACCGTAGGTGGATGGATTTACATCAGGGTTCTCAATTCTGTTCCATTGGTCAATGTATCTGTCCTTGTACCAGTACCAGGCTGTTTTGACTACTGTAGCTGTATAGTAGGTTCTTAAGTCAGGTAGTGTGAGTGATCCAACTTTATTCTTCTTATTCAGTAGTGCTTTACTTATTTGCGGCTTCTTCCCTTTCCATATAAAGTTAATGATTAGGTTTCCCATCTCTTAGAAGAATGTTGTTGGTATTTGGATCAGGATTGCGTTGTATTTGTAAACTGCTTTGGGTAGAATTGTCATTTTCACAATGTTGAGTCTGCCTATCCAGGAGCATGGTATGTTTTTCCATTTATGTAGATCCCTTTGGGTTTCATGCAGTAGTGTTTTGTAGTTTTCTTTGCATAGGTCTTTTACGTCCCTGGTCAGATTTATTCCTAAGTATTTTATCTTTTTAAGGGCTATTATAAATGGCTATGTTTTCCTGATTTCCTTTTCATCATTCTCCTTATAGGTGTATAGGAATCCAACTGATTTTTGAATGTTTATCTTGTATCCTGCTACTCTGCTGAATCTTTCTATTAGTTCCAGTAGATTTCTCATGGAGTCTTTAGGGTTTTCTGTGTATAGTATCATATCATCTGCAAACAGGGACAGTTTAACTTCTTCATTACCAATTTGGATGCCCTTTCTTTCTTTTTCTTGCCTTATTGCTCTAGCTAGAACTTCCAGCACAATGTTAAATAGGAGTGGTGATAAAGGGCATCCTTGTCTGTTCCTGTTTTCAAGGGGAATGTTTTCAGCCCCTCTCCATTAAGAATGATGTTGGCCATTGGGTTTGCATAGATGCCCTTTATTATGTTGAGAAATTTCCCTTCTATACCTATTTTATTGAGAGTTTTTATCAGGAATGGGTGTTGGACTTTGTCAAATGCCTTTCCTGCCTCAATTGAGATGATTGTGTGATTCTTTTCATTCCTTTTATTTATGTGGTGGATTACGTTGATTGATTTTCTAATGTTGAATCATCGTTGCATACCTGGTGTGAATCCTTCTTGGTCGTGGTGTATTATTTTTTGGATATGATGCTGAATTCTATTGGCTAGAATTTTGTTCAGAATTTTTGCATCTATATTCATGAGAGATATTGGTCTGTAATTTTCTTTTTTTGTGACCTCTTTTCCTGGTTTTGGTATCAGCATTATGCTGGCTTCATAGAATGAATTTGGAAGTGCTGCTTTCTCTTCTATGCTGTGAAATAGCTTGAGTAATACTGGTACAAACTCTTCTGTAAATGTTTTGTAGAATTCTCCAGTGAAGCCATCTGGGCCAGGGCTTTTTTTGGTTGGGAGTTTTTTTTTTATTACCTTTTCAATCTCTTGTCTTGTTATGGGTCTGTTCATATTTTCAACATCACTATGTTGTAGTTTGGGTAGGCCATGTGGTTCTAGAAATCTATCCATTTCCTCTAGGTTTTCAAATTTGTTGGAGTATAGTTTTTCATAATATTCTGTTATACTCCTTTTTATTTCAGTTGGGTCTGTTGTAATGTCCCCCATTTCATTTCTTATTTGGGTTATTTGTGTCCTCTCCTGTTTTTTTTTTTTTTTTTTTTTTTGTCAGTCTGGCCAGGGGTTTGTTGATTTTGTTGATTCTTTCAAAGAACCAACTTTTGGTTTTGTTGATTCTTTCTATTTTTTTCTGTTCTTTAGTTCATTTATTTCTGCTCTGGTCTTTACTATTTCCTTTCTTCCGGTGGCTGTGGGTTTTTTTTTTTTTTTTTTTGCTGTTCTCTTTCTATTTGTTTGAGTTCTGTATTTAATGTTTTGATTTTGTCCCTTCTTTTTTGATGTGTGCATCTATTGCTAGAAATTGTCCTGTGAGGACTGCCTTTGCTGTGTCCCTAAGGTTTTGGTATGATGTGTTTTCATTCTCATTTGATTCTAGGAATATTTTGATTCTATCTCTAATTTCTTCTATTACCCAGTGATGTGTAAGCAGGTATTATTCAGTTTCCATGCAGTTGATTTTTTTTTCCTTGCTCTTTCTATTGTTAATTTCTACCTTGGTGGCATTGTGGTCAGAGAAGATATTTTGAATTATCTCAACGTTTTGGATGTTGTTGAGGATTGCTCTGTGGCCTAAGATGTGGTCTATTCTGGAGAGCATTCCATGTGCATTAGAAAAGAATGTGTACTTTGCAGTGGTTGGATGGAGTGTTCCATATATGTCTATGAGGTCAAGTTGGCTGATTGTGCCCTTTAGGTCTTCTGTATCTTTGCTGAGTTTCTTCTTAGTTGTTTTGTCCTTTACTGAGAGTGGTGTGTTGAAGTCTCCTACTATTATTGTGGAACTGTCAATTTCTCTTTTCAGCGTTGTTAGAGTTTGTTTTATGTATTTTGGAGCCCTCTCATTGGGTGCGTAGATGTTTATTATGGTTATGTCTTCATGATGGATCATACCCTTAATCATTATATAGTGTCCTTCTTTATCTTTTATGGTAGATTTTCTTTTAAAGTCTATTTTATCTGAGATTAGAATTTCCACTCCTGCTCTTTTTTTGGTAGTTGTTAGCTTGAGATTTTTTTTCCAACCTTTGACTTTTAATAAATTCACATCTTTGTTTCTAAGGTGTGTCTCTTGTAGACAGCATATTGATGGATCCTGTTTTCTTATCCATTCTGTCACTCTCCGTCTCTTTATGGGTGCATTGAGTCCATTTACATTCAATGCAATTATTGATAGATGTGAGTTTGTTCCTGTCATTTTGTAGTGTTTTTTTTTTTTTTTTTTTTTGTGGTGCTGACGTTTACTTTGTTCTTCTTACTCTCTTTTGCTGAGTTCCTTTTGTTTGTGGATTTTTTTTTCATTTCTTTTGTTTTTGCTCAGAATTTATGTTTTTCCTATTTTTTTTTATGAGTATGTTTATTAACTTTGTGGTTACCAAGAATTTTACCCTTATCTTCCTAAGTTTGAAGCAGTGTACCATTACTTGCTATTGCCTTGCCTTCCTCTCCATTAGAAGGTTCTGTACTTATACCGTTTATTTCCTCTTTTATTGTTTTGATATTGTTGTCATTACTGATTAACTGCTCTGATTCCCTGCTGTATTTCTTTTGGTTTTGGACAGCCCTCGAGAGTTCATTTCCTACATTGGTATCTGGCTGGTACGATCTTGCATCCTAGATTCTGCCTATGAGCTGAAGTTGTTAGTCCTCAGATTGAAGAAGTCCCTTTAATAATTCTTGTAAGTTTGGTTTGACTTTTACAAATTACCTTAATTTCTGTTTATCTGGAAATGACCTGATTTCACCATCGAATTTGAACGAGAGTTTTGTAGGATATATTATTCTTGGCTGGCATTTTTTTTCTTTCAAGATTTTATATATGTCATACAATTGCCTTTTTGTCTGCATGGTTTCTGCTGAATAATCTGAGCTTAGTCTTATTATTTCTCCTCTGTATATGACTTCTTGTTTTTTACGAGCTGCTCTCAGGATTCTTTGTTTGTCTTTGGTTTTGGTGAGTGTGATTATGATATGCCTTGGTGATTTTCTTTTGGGGTGTCTCCTATAAGGGGTTCATTGAACTTCTTGGATGGCCAGCTTTTCATCTTTCATGATATTGGGGAAGTTTTCTGTCAGGAGTTCCTCAATGATTCTGTCTGTGTTTTCTGTTTTCTCCCCCTGTTCTGGAATTCCCATTACTCGTCAATTTTTGCTTTTGATTGTATCCCACATAACTCTCAGGGTCTCTTCATTTTTCTTTGTTCTTTTTTCTGAGTTTTCCTCAAAAGAGTTGTATCCAAGTGTTTGTCTTCAATTCCACTGATCCTGTCTTCCACCATTTCAGATCTGCTTCTCAGCCCTTCTATAGCACCATCCATTTCTGAAATCTTTTTGTTTATCTTTTGGATTTCTAATTGTTGCCTTTGTATAATTTCTAGTAGTGAATTTATTTTGGCATTTTGTTCCTGCATTATTTTCCTGAATTCTTCCAATTTTTTGTCCGTATTTTCCATGAATTTGTCTATTTTTTCCTCATGTTTGTCAGCTTTTTGCCTCAGTTCTTGGAGAATTCTGAGTATTAGAGATTTGAATTCCTTATCAGTGAGTTCTAGTGCATTTTCTTCCACTGGAGAGTCATGTGGTGTTTTATTTTGGGTACCTACTGGAAACATCTTGTCTTGTTTTTGTAAATGTTTTGATATTGTCTGCTGTCTTTGGGGCATTCAGTAGTTACTTTTCTCATTTATTGATTGTAGATTTGTTTTGTTTCGTCCCTTTTTTTTAAAAAAATTTGAGCAGGTGGACTGTGTGTTCCTTGTTGTTTGCTCGTCTGTGGACACAATACTTCTCGCCTCCTTCTCCAATTGGCAGTGTCAGTCACTCAGATACGATATGGCAGTGCAGGTCCAGCTGAAGAGGAGTTACTGGGATAGGTTGTTTGTGGCACTTACTACAGCCACCAGAGCAGTCGGTAATCAGTGCAGGGCATGTTCCAGTCGGCCATGCCTGTGCTGCTTGGTGGTGTAATGTCAAACACACGGTGCAGGTAGGCAGGATATAGCGGGGATATTGTTATGTGTGGAGCTAAGATGGATATGGGAGAGAGGGTAGAGGAAGAGGATCCAAAAACATACAAACAAACAAAAAAGAATGCTAGGGGGGCTTGCCGTTGGAGTGGAGAGACGAGAGACTATGAAATGGAGAAAAACAGAAAGGGGAAGAGGAAAAAAAGAGAAGAATGAAGAAATAAAAATCGGAAATGATAAATAACTGCAAAGTTCCCAGGGATCCTACCAGTGCAGCTGTGAGGTCTGGGGAAGTCGCTCTCAGTTGTTGCAGTATAGCCTGGTTAGAAGGCATAGAGGTACACAACGCCAGGTATTCAGAGAACAGAAAGAGAAGGAAGACATAGAGAGATGAGAAACTGAGTAATGAAGAAGACAAAAAGGGAAAAAGAGGGAAAAGAAAACAAAACACATTAAAAAAAAAAAAAAAAGAAAGAACAAGAAAGCCCCCCCTCCAAAAAAAAAAACCAATGAAGAAAGAAATGCCCTCAGGGATCCCTTCGCACATCTGTGGAAGCCGAAAGGGAGGTCTCCTTGCCACACAGCACCGCCTGGCCAGAAAGGGCTCCCAACTCAAGAAAAGGAAAAGAAAACAATTCATAACAAACAAAGGAACAAAAGCCCCGGGATTCCACTAGCACAGCAGCCCAGACAGGGCAGCAGCTCCACACCTGAACGGAGCTCCACAGCCCCTCAGGAAGAAGCGAAGATGGCACACGGAGCCAGGTATTTGAGGAAAAGGAGGGGGAGGTGGTGAGAGGTAAGGAAGAAATCAAAAGAAGCAGAAAAAAGCAACACCAGCAGCCAACAAATGGCACTCAGAGAGCCGGTCCATTCGGGCGTATGGAATCCAAGCAGCCGGTGTTTCCCAGTCAAGAGATAGTGGCTGCAGGAAACAGAGGAGGCCAAGTGGGGGTAAAGAAAGGTGGGGGGTGGGAATGTGTATATTGGAAATTACCGGTTGTTTTGTCTCCCACTGGATGCTCCGTGAGGCTGCTGTCTCATACCCCGTTTGCTGGTCTCCGATAGGAGTCCAAGGTGGCGGATCCGAGCAGTGTTAGCTGGTAGGGGACCTCTGCATGAATATCTCCTTGCTCTCCGTTTTCTGTCAGTTTTCTCAGTCCATTTGGTGCTTGGCTGAGTTCTTTATCTCTTGATTTGATGTTTTAGGGTTTCAGGATTGTTGTATTCTCTGTTCAGCTTAGTTTTTCAGATCTTTGCTGTGGAGGGACAGCATGGTGCTTCTGCCTAGAGCACCATTTTGCTGGAACTCTCTGCATGGTATAATTTTGCAAGACCAACAAGTTCTTCATTAAAAATACCTTTTTTCAACAACATAAACATTGACTATATGTGAACCTCACCAGACGGAAGACACAGGAATCAAATCGACTACTTCTGTGGAAAAAATTAATGGAAAAGCTCAATATCATCAGTCAGAACAATGCCAGGACTGACTGCAGAACAGACCATCCTCAAGCTGAAGCTGAATAAAATTGGAAGAGGTCCCCAAGAGCCAAAGTATGGCTTAAGTATATCCCACATGAATTTAGAGACAATCTCAAGAATAGATAGGACACAATTAACACTAATGACTGAAGACCAGACGAGTTGTGGAATGACATCGATGACTTCATACACGAAGAAAGCAAAAGGTCATTAAAAAGACGAGAAAGAAAGAAAAGACCAAAATGGATGTTGGAAAAGAATCTGAAACTTGCCCTTGAATGTCGAATAGCTAACCTGAACAAAAGAAATGATGAAATAAAAGAACCAAACAGAAGATTTCAAAGGTGGCTTGAGAAGACAAAGTAAAATATTATAATGACATGTGTAAAGACCTGGAGGTATAAAACCAAAAGGGAAGAACACTCTCGACATTTCTCAAGCTCAAAGAACTGAAGCAAAAATACAAGCCTCAAGTTGCAATAGTGAATGGTTCTATGGGGAAAATACTGAATGACTCAGGAAGCATCAAAGAAGGTGGAAGGATTATACAGAGTCACTGTACCAAAAGGATTTGGTCAACATTCAATCATTTCAGGAGGTAGCATATGATCAGGAACCTATGGTACTGAAGGAAGAAGTCCAAGCTGCACTGAAGACATTGACAAAAAATTGACAGAATACCAACTGAGATGTTTCAACCAAGGGATGCAGCACTGGAGGTGCTCACTAGTCTATACCAAGAAATTTGTAAGACAGCTACCTGGCCGACCGACTGGAAGAAATCCATATTTCTGCCTATTCCGAAGAAAAGTGATCCAACTGAATGTGGAAATTACTGAACAATATGATTAATATCACATGCAAGTGAAATTTTGCTGAAGATCACTTAAAAGTGGTTGCAGCAGTACATCAACAGGGAACTGCCAGAAATTCAAGTCAGATTCAGAAAAGGAAGGACATGGAATGAGGGATATCGTTGCTGATGTCAGATGGAACCTGGCTGAAAGCAGAGAATATCAGAAAGATGTTTACCTGTGTTTTATTGACTATGCAAAGGCATTTGACTGTGGGGGTTAGAACAAATTATGGATAACATTGTGAAGAATAGGAATTCCAGAATGCTTAATTGTGCTCATGAGGAATTTGTTCATAGATTAAGAGGCAGTCATTCGAACAGAATAAAGGGATACTGTGTGGTTTAAAGTCAGGAAAGGTGTGCATCAGAGTTGTATCCTTTCGCCATACTTATTCAATATGTATGCTGAGCAAATAATCGGAGAAGCTGGGATATATGAAGAAGAACGTGGCATCAGGATTGGAGGAAGACTCATTAACAACCTGCATTATACAGATGACACAGCCTTGCTTGCCGAAAGCGAAGAGGACTTGAAGCACTTACTGATGAAGATCAAAGACCACAGTCGTCAGTATGGATTATACCTCAACATAAAGAAAACAAAAAACTTCACAACTGGACCAATAAGCAACATCATGATAAACGGAGAAAAAAATGAAGCTGCCAAGGATTTCATTTTACTTCGATCCACAATCTATACCCATGGAAGCAGCAGTCAAGAAATCAAATGACGTGTTGCATTGGGCAATCCGCTGCAAAAGACCTCTTTAAAGTGTTAAAAAGCAAAGATGTCACTTTAAGGACTGAGGTGTATCTGACCAAAGCCATGGTGTTTTCAATTGCCTCATAGGCATGTGAAAGCTGGACAATGAATAAAGAAGATCAAAGAAGGATTGATGCCTTTGAATTATGGTTTTGGTCAAGAATATTGAATATACCGTGGACTGCCAAAAGAAGGAACAAATCTGTCTCGGAAGAAGTATAGCTAGAGTGCTCCTTAGAAGCAAGGATGGCAAGACTTCGTCTCACATACTTTGGACATGTTATCAGGGGGGGTTAGTCCCTGGAGAAGGACATCATGTTTGATAAAGTAGAGGGTCAGCGAAAAAGAGGAAGATCCTCAAGGAGATGGATTGACACAGTGGCTGCAACAATGGGCTCAAGCATAACAATGATTGTGAGAATTTCAAAGGACCGGGCAGTGTTTCATTCTATTATACACAGTGTCACTATGAGTCAGAATCGACTCGAGGACTCCCAACAACAACAACCAATTTTTATTAGGAGCCCGGGTGGCACAATGGCGAAGTGCTTGGCAGCTAGCCAAAGCTGTTTGAACCTATCAGGGGCTCCAGGGGAGAGATCTGGCAATCTACTCATGTAAACATTACAGCCTAAGAAACCGTATGGGGCTGTTCTCCTCTGTCCTACAGGGTCGTTATGAGTCATAATGGACTCGAAGGCAAACAACAACAACTTTTCATTATTTAGAAATTAGTTGACAAGTTTGTAAACTTCCCTGATCATTGTCCTCTAGACTTCAACTGCTTAGTCTTTTCAATAAATTTGCCCAGTCCATCTAAGGATAAAAAGGAGAAGGGACGAAAATGAAACATAAAATGGATACTTTGTCTTTTGTAAGCACCTCTAGTTAAAAGATTTATCTGGTGGTGATGGAATAATTTGGAAAAGGATAGTGAGAATAGCAGTAGAACTGGAAGAATGTAATCGATGTCACTGAATTGTACATGAGAAACTTTTGAAATGGTGTAACTTTGGCTATGTATATTTTCACCAAAAAAAAGTCCTCCAGGTCGAGAAGGGAGAGTGTTGACATGTCGTGGGGTTGTTAACCAACGTCGTAAAACAATGTGTACTGACTGTTTAATGAGAAACTATTTATTATGTAAACCTTCATCTAAGTACAATAAAGAAATTAAAAAAAAAAAAAAGATTTATTTGGGAAGAGATCTGTAATGGTTTGAATTGTTTAGCTCAAAAGAATATGTTGAAGTCCTAACTCCAGGTACTTGTAAATGTGACCTTGTTTGGAAACAGAGTCTTTGAAGAAATTATAAGTTAGCATGAGATCATACTGGAGTAGGGTAGGCCCTAGTCCAATATGACTGGTCTCCTTATAAAACAGGAGACAAGACACAGAGAAACACAGACAGAGAGAGAAGATGGCCATGTGAAGAATGAAACTGAGATTGGAGTGATGCATTTATAAAGCAGGGAATTCCAAGGATTGCCAGAAGCCACCAGAAGCTGAAAGATGCAGAGAAGGGTCTTCCCCTAGAACCCTCAGAGAGACACTTAATTTTGGACTTCCAGCTTCAAGGACTGTGAGATAATACATTTCTGTTGTTTTAAGCCATCTAGTTTTTCATACTTTATTACAGCAACCCTAGGCAACTAATACAAGATCTAGTATTTCAGACTAAATGAGTTGTTTGGTTTTATTTAGAGATCATGCTGGAAATTAATGTATGCAGCTGTTAGTAGAAGGTGTGAAGTAGAATATAAGCAGATTCACTCATTCATTCATGCAATAAACATTTACGGAACACCTACAATATGCTAGATTGCTAAACTAGGTGCTGAGGATTCAGAGATTTAAAAATATATACACAGTTCTCTGTCCTCAAGGAATTTATACTCTAAGAAGGAAGAGAGGAGAGTAAATAATGGCAGGATACTCTGTAAAGGGCTGTGAAGAAGAGAGCCCGAGAAGAAGCAAATACTCCAGACTGAGGGGAGCTGAGAAGGATGGTCTGGGAAGGAATGATGGAGCTGACTCTTACAGGGCTTTTTCCATCCATTTCTGAAATGCTGTTACACTTTAGAAGGATATGTCAGACATTCTTTCATTACTATTCAACCACAGCATATTAGAAATTAAACCAAATTCTGTTGGTACATTGTACAGTATTTGGTGGTGGAAACGTCAACACTTATCCAGAAATAGGGACATTCCTCTGGCCACTTATTCTCTGTGGCATAATTCTTTTTCCTTTTTGTGCGCCAAATCACAAATACCCAACTCCACTACTAATCTGAAGACCAGATAATGTCAGAATCTATGTATACCTGACTCAGATGCCCATTTACAGCTTTAAGTACTCCATCCCTTTTTGGTAATCTGAGAAGTGCTTGTGTAACTGCTCAGTGCATGGAGTGTTTACAACGGGCATAACTCTTGAGCAGTAAAGAGTATGATCTATTGTCAGAATAAGTGGCCATGATGACTCATTATCTGATCTAATCATAATGAAGCAGTACATGCCATGGATATCATACCATCATCATTGTCAAAACTAGAAAGCAGTTACTGAGGCAGCTACTTTGTATACAACACTGCAGTATGTTTGCTGGGGATGCAAACACACAACCTTTGCTTTTTAAAGAACTGGCTCTCTAACTCATGCAGTCCAAAAGATAAATAGAAACATAAGGGTGTCTCGCACAAAGTATCAAATAAGGAGCAAATAAAAAGCAAAAGACAGAAGCTCAGAGTAAAGAGACTCCCTAAGGGCAGGAGTGGTCTGGATGTCTTCTTGGAAGAGATGAGTATATAAGCCATGACTTGAAGAGAAGGATAGAGACAATATGTCAGCCTAGATCTTATGCTTCTTGGTAGCCACCATCTAAAAACTGAGAGAGGTTCCCAGTATAGTGCCTGTCACATAGTAGGGATTTACTGAGTATTTGTTGAATAAATGAATTGTGGAAGTTGCACCAGGATCATTATCACTGGTTGACCTGGAGTTTAATTATGAGTCGGTCGAAAGGTAAACTTGAGGCAAGAAGGGAAGGTGATAGAATATAGAGATTTATTTCTGCTACTTTCTAACATGGGCACTAGCCACCCTGGTAGCATCTAATTTGAGAAATTACATAAGAGAGCTAAACATAGTATATTATGGTAGCAGGAAGAGATGAGTTGGGCGGTATCTGTGGCTCTGTGTCTCATTGATTGTGTCAGTTAATTGACTGTGCCTCAGCTTCCTCCTCTGCTAAATGATTAATAATGACTGCCTCACTTACCACGGGGCAATCACCGGACCCATATAGGGGTAATCATCATGTATACGGTCAACTCTGTTACTCAAGTGTGGTCATTTGCATCAGAATCAACTTGAGTGCTTATTTGTTGAGAGAAAAACACTAAAAAAATGAGAATATTTACAAACAACTATCACCCCCTTCTAAAAAAAAGAAACCTCTGCAAATATATGATATTTCATTTCTACTAAGGATAATGAGGTATAAGACTAGATCTTACGTTACAAGTGGTTAAGCTCTCAGGTAAGCATTTGGCTACTAAACAGAAGGTTGTGGTTCCAATCTACCCAAAGGCATCTTGGAAGAAATGCCTGGCTATCTACTTCCAAAGGTCACAGCCACTGAAAACCCTGTGAAGTACATTTGTATTCTGAAAGACTTGGGGTTGCCATGAGTTGGAATCGACTCAAAGGCAACTGGTTTGTTTTTTAACGATAATGAAGTCATAGAATGCATATCCATAGAGGTTATGCTAAATAGGAAAAAGGGTGGTGAAAATAAACAATCAAAAATGAAGGAATTAAAAACAGACCAACAACAAAAATAAACCAACTGACATTCTTATGTGAGCATAAGACTTTTAATTGGATAGAACTATGCCAAATCAAATTGGTTTCTAATACACAGGCTGATACCTTGTGATGTATGAGATATTCTATGTATGGACTACATTTAATTGGAAAGAATGTAATAAATTAATAATGTAATAACTCCAGAAGAGCATGAAGAGACATCTGTTTAGTGGTGATTTAAGCGGAATCCTGATTCTGAAGAATTGGACCAACCTCAGGATTCAGCCACTCATGAAAACTGCAGGAGCAACGGAGACTTCTGGGTTCTTTGTCCTTTGTCAAAACCACGGTGGATTCAACTCACTGAATCTATTGGTCAATTCAATTCTGTCATTGGTCAGTATGTTCACTGCTTTTGACAGAGAGGTGTTTTACTCAAAAACTTACAGAACTTCCTTCCGGCAAGATTTCAGTAGCACAGCAAGTATTGCAAGAGGGAACTGTTGATCATAAAAATATAGCACAATATTGTAAGCTTGGCCTTTGCTGAACTTATTGGAAAATTATGTTGTGGAAACTAATGATGAGTGAATTTTCACTAATGTGGATTTTTTTTAAAATTAATTTTTAAATAAAGTGATTGGGAATAGCAAGAATTATTTTCCTAGTTAAGAAACAAATATTCATCACACAACAATAATAATACTTAACAACTATTTACCATGTGTTATGTACCAGGCCAACAATCCTAAGGGTCAGAATCATCATCATTTCCATTTTATAGATGAGAAAAACAAAGCTCAAAGAGCTTAAGTAAGGATCACAAAGCCAGAAATTAGTGAAGTGTTTTACTTCTAAGTTCCATGTGGGAAGATGTCATTCACGCATTTGCTCACCATTGATTCCCTAGAGCATAGTAGAGTAAATGCTCACTATCTGCAAATATAACTTTCAGAATTTCCTTAAAAAAAAAAAGTAATAAGTTGTGTCACTGTGAAAAGTATCCAAGGAAACTCACAGCTTAAAGAAAAGGGTTCCAAGGTGCTTGGAAAGCAACTTTTCCACTTTCTTGTACCGCTGTCTGGTTTCCAGAAGCCACCCCAGTTGGTCAATAGAATGCATGCTTCCTTAAATGGCAGCGCTCCTGATTACCTAAGCTCAGCAAGTTTGTGGGCTGAGCATGACTGGCTAATGGTGAGCCAGAAGCTGCTGGCATGCCTTTCCCTCTTAAATCTCATAAACCTTTCTAGCAAGGTGGGGAATATGACTGGAATCTGTTCCCATAGATTTCTCCTCTTGACATACTTGAACCTTGAGGATGGAAATTGGAAATTCCCAAAAGATAGGCACCTTGCCCTGATGAACCATCCTCATGCACTACTGATCTGCTCAGCAAAGTTTCCCTTCACCTTCCTTCAAAACAGAAAACAGCTGCTGTTGGGTTGATTCCAACTCATGGTGACCCTGTGTGTGTCAGAATAGAACTGTACTTCATAGGGTTTCCACTGGCTGATTTTTTGGAAGTAGATTGCCAGGCCTTTCTTCTAAGGCGCCTCTGGGTGGACTCAGACCTTCAACATTTGGTTAGCCACCAAGCACGTTAACCATTTGCACCACCCAGGGATTTCCCTCTTTTCAAATCTAATGGCTATTGCTGTGAGCGACTTGGAAATGCTGTATGTTTTAATGGCTTCTTGCCCCATAAGTTTTCAAGAAGCAACTTTAACCTTGTCTCAATCTTCTGATAAAAAGACAAAGATTTAAAATTGGATTCAGTGTTTAAATAGTTAAAATAGTTCAGTGTTTGAAATCTGTAGCTAACACTAATATTCTCTTTAATTTACTTTAACTAAATGATTTAGATAGTTGAATTGTGCCCAAAGGCAATTTTACCACAAAGAGTTAAAATTTTTAACTTAAAATGAACACACATATACTTATGTCGCATGGTAAGCTGGCTTGCTCTAGTTTTTGAGCTTATGAATACATAACATACTTGAGGGAGGATGGTAAATTGTAAAAGTGAAGATGGGGAAGATAGTGAAGAATTTTTCAAATTCCTGTCTCAAAGGGAGGATATGGAACAGTGTAATTCACTGCTATCTTACCCAGCCAGTGGTTAGACCACTTTCTCATCTCCTTACCAACACAAACAGAAAAATGACACCCAGCTAACGCTGTCTGCCTTTATAGTGAGTTAATTGATAATGTCAGTTCTTGTCATTAAAGATCTTGCACATCTGGAAGCAAATCTTGCACAACAAAATGCAATGTGGTAATGTGAAACTTGAGAAATCGAGGGCAACAGAACTCGGCTTAGTTGGCATCTGTAAGTCACTAGTAATTGTGCTTTGTAATCTACAAAGTACAAACCTTAAGAGAATGTGGCATGGTGAATAGTTTCTCCATATCTAAACATCTAAGTTTTAAGAAAGTTATTCACTTGTTTGTTCATGCCAGAGTTGAACAGGGGGCTCTAAATATTAGCAACAATTCCAGAGGTTATGTGATTTAGTTTGTTTTTTGCACAGAGTATATAAAAGGAAGTAGTGCAAGGTTTAGCAACTGGAGCTTGGAGGGACTAACAGCTGATAAGGTACAGTCTACTTAAATGTATCTGTTATTGAAGATTCTGCTATGACGACTCAGACCAGCTTGGCTTCTGTCAGGACATGTGGTGCCCAGATTTGTTTTCTGCTTTGTCTCTTTTCATTCACAGACGTTTATAGAATTCTCATTAAAATTACTTAGAGCGAAACAGAAAGATCTTGTATACAATAAACCTAGTTAAATACACTTTGTTGTCTTGCCTCATTTGTGTGATCCATGGACCTAATTTTCCTCTCTTTGTATCTTAGCTATGTACATTAGGTGCTTCTGGCCAATTAATGCAGGATGTCACATCCCCAATTGCTTTCTCTATCTTCTTGAACATTCAAAATAAATATGTGCCATCTGTCTCATATCTTGAAAACAATTCAAAATGGTTCCTTTTGTTTCCTCGGGATTACACCACATTTTATAGCTCTAGTGCCTTGGCATTGTAAGAAAGTTCTCTTTTCATTTCATAAACGAAGTCATTTTGTGAATCCTATAAAATAATTAGAAGCTTCTCATGAGAGGTTGGGCTAGATAAAAGGCAGTGAAGGGTGGTAATTAAAAACATGGTCTTGGGTGTCAGGGAGACCTGCATGGAATGCGCTGAGTGACCTCAGCAAAGTTCTGAGCCTTTAGAGGCCTCAGTTTCCTCACCTGTGAAATGGGGATAAGATCTACTAGATTCAGTACCGTGGGAAATAAAACGCACCTGTACATTGCCTACACAATTCCTGATTAAGGCACAAGAGATAGAAGACACCATCTTCCTCATCATGATCAAATTTGGGGGGGTGGGGATTAATTCAGTTTGGAGAGGAGTAACGTTTAAAAGTAGCTCATGGTGGCTGTCAGAAAGCTGTGTCCTTTCTCTACAGCAATTAAAATACAGAAAGGCAAGAAGCTTTACTCTCATTTGCCTACTTGGTCCTTTGGACATACAGGTCAACTTTGAATTAAGGAATGAGATTGGTTAAATTTGGGCAACTTGGGAGACTTTGGAGCCACTGAGGCTAAAAAATACTTTTCAAAGAATTTTTTTTTTTTTTTTTTAAATAAAAACTGGTGTGTTATAAAGAACCAAATGCCTGAATAACTTAACTATAATTAAAGGGGCAGAGGGCACTTTGAGAACTCCGTTTTCCCTTCTAGGTTAGCGCAATTACCTCCAACAAGACTTTCTACTATAGCACAAGAGAAAGCTTTCTAGGTCTGAGCTGGAGCATTTTGAAGATGGGGAACATGTAATTTCTAGTTCACCCTGTACTCACAGACCACAGAATTCCAGTGCTATATAAAATGCTGGATACATGTGACCTAGCCCAAACTATTTTAGCAAAAAGAAAATTGAGGCCCAATGCAGCTAAGCAAATTGTCCAAAATCACATAGCCAGTTAGAGCTAGAATGTTTCTTTTCAGCTAGCTTTTAAAAAATTTGTTTTGCAGATTGAAACTTTTCATACTTCTACAAATATGATGGGTTTGCAGTTTATTCCTTGCACAACAGTCCTCATAACAGCCTTATTTGAACGTAACTGTTCAGCATAGTCCCTGCATGACAAAGTGGTCAAGTCTTAATAGTAGCAGAGAATGCATTATCAACCCTTTATTTAGAATGTACAGTAGGGCAATTCAACTATTAGTCATCCTGACATGTGTTCGGAACACAACATACTCATGAATCCTGTCAAAAATTTAATCTGCTTTCTGCTCCCTCCCAAACCATGCCTGTCAAATTGCTGATACTGTTTTTTACAGTACTTACAGAGAGAATGACTTAAAATCCTTAATCTGGGATGCATTGAAGCTTCCCTTCCCCAATTATAAAATTAAAAGCAACTAATGTAAACTCCACAGATTTAGCAAATTAGGACAACTGCAAATTCTACTATGAAGCAAAGTATTGAGCACTTATTTCAAATAATAAATTTTCCTTTGCAGTCAAACTAAGAACAATATTAAGAAACTCATTCCCATAGACATTTTTTTTTTTGCCCCACAAGCACCCTTCTTCTAGAAAGCACACATTGATTTTACCCTATCACTGCTTATTAGCTTGATAGAAACTGAAAATGGACTTCTAATGGATAGATGGACCAATTCCCACTAATCCACACAGTAAATTAAAACTGAGACTAAGATCTAAAGCTACTCATTTAGAACACTGTTCTCAAAAAGCTGCCTATTTTTAAACTCTACATTTTATGCATTTGTTTAGCTTAAAAGAAAAAATAAAATGAAAACAAAGATATGAAATCATCTTGTAATAGTATAGGTGATCTTTTGCTTCCTGCCCTATTTTCCTGAGGTAGCCAGCGAAGGCTGTGGGGCTAAAGCTGACCGGGCTGGGGAAGAACGTGGGAATAGCTTCCAGGTCTGGCTTCCCTCCTCCATTGTCTCCACCACTCCCGTACTATCTTAAGCAAGGTGTGTGTGGCCAGGAGGCTGAAGAAAAGACCTGCTCTTATTGCTTAACAGAAGCAAGGCTGCTGAAACATGTGCTTGATGAGTAATAGTCCAAGGGATGAATTCAAGTTTCTCATTGTGTGGCTGCCTCTGTGATAGATTTCTCTGGTTTGAGTAACAGGAAGGTAATAAACAGCAAGCGTTTTCCTTCTGTGGCCCAAAGCCTGGTTGTTGTTTTTGTCAGTCTTTGGAGAAGAGTATTCAATGCACTTCCTTGAGATCCATGTCAGGCTCCTCCTTTCATTTTGGATCCTAGGACTGTGCTGGGGTAAGCTGAGAGGAAGGGATATGAGAGATAGGCAAACGGCTCTGAGTTAGACAATGGACATTTCCCAAGTAGGAAGCCTCAGTGATTAAACCAGCAGGAATTTGTCTCAATAATCCCCCCAAAAAGCAACCAGACTCAAGATGCTGATAAGAATTCTTTTATGTTATTCCAATAAAAAATACATTCATACAGAAATATAACAATCTTGCAAAAAACAATTTCAAATAAAATCTTGTAAAACAAAATTTTACAAAAATCTTACAAAGATTCTTTAGATAACAGGGTGCTTCCAAAAAAAAAAAAAAAAGGAAAAAAAAAAAGAAATTTCACTAATAGAAATTTTTTTTTTTAATTTCAAGCAAAAAGTTTCTGCTTGATTGAGGCTCAGTTATCACCTGAACAGAATGTACTTCTTCATGTACTTGCTTATTATGAAAATTACAGGGATTGACATATGTGGCACCCAGCCCCACCCATTCAAACAACTCCGATGGTATTTCGTAAGTGAAACAAGCCAGTGCAAGTTTTTTTTTTTTTTTTGTCTTTTGTTTACCTTCTTGCTTAATGGAATTGTTATGGCTAAGCACACAGCATGGCCAAAAAAGGAGTTTTCCAAAACCCAGCAAATCAAATGCCTGGATTTTGAATTGCCAAAAGAAAAGTGCATTTTCTCCCTAAGCAAAATGGAATGAGTTATTTTGGTAAATGTATTCCTCAGACCAGATAAAAAACCAGTATTGTGAGCTTTAATCATTGCTCATTTCCGGGAAGATCAAACAAAATACCAGCACAGCCAGACTCATATGTATATATATATGTATGTATATATATGTGTGTGTGTGTGTGTGTATATATATATATATATATATATATATATATATATATATATAAAAAAGAAAAGATCCACACCCACAAGCCAACAGCTGGATGAAATATCAGCTGCCCATGCTGCGGTATGCCAATTTGGGGAAATCACTCGTCTGAAAAACTGGGAGACTCTACATGCTGGAAAAAAATAGCTTCATCTGCATAAAAAGTGTTCTAAAAAAGAATCCCTGTAATTAGCTTACTGTTAGGTGAGATCTTCTAATAAGGCTGAAATTAAAAATCAAAACCTTAGTGTGTTTGAGTCCAACTAGTGTGCCGGTATTCTGTCTATGCCATTTTTTAATGGCCAAGGGTACCCTATTCCAAACATACCCATGATGACACCACCAAAGTGAAGAGTCTGGAATAGATTCAAAGCCAACAACATCTTCGGCAAATCATTAAATTAAAGGTAAAGCCTCTATAAAAATTATAGTTATCATTTTTACCTCCTTTCTGGCCATTCTGAAATACTTCTTCACAGGCTGTGGAATTTTCTAGCTAAACATTCTAGTTTCTCCTTAAAAAAAATATTTATATATTATCTATATATATATATATATATATATATATATATTTATATATATACACACATACACATACACACAAATATACATACACAAAAATTCCGCCCACTTTTTAAAAAAAGTAGTATACTTTCGGTGCTACCAACAGATAGATAGATATGTGAAACTTGTGCCTTTGAAGCAAATGCGTTGGCATTATTTTTTTAGAATTCTGTATCTTTAATATGTGTGAAAATGGTACATATTAAATACAGCTGGGTGTGTTATCTATACAATTGTTGTGCAAGGTTTATATGACAGTCTCATGGTGGCAGAGTTGGTCAGATTTTTCCATTATGATGTGTTTTCCGTTTTAACAATGACAGTCAAGTTATCTAAAATATTAAACAAATACTGACATATTAAGGGAGTTCTCATATCTCTATTTGTCCTTGTGAAGGAGGACCTAAAAGGGATTTTTTTTTTTTCTGTATTATACATTGATACAGTACAATGCCAGGTGAAAAAAGAGCCTTAATAAAGCATGCATCACCCATACCCCTGTATGAGACCCCCCCCCATATAAGGGGTCACTTGCATAAGGCACCATTATTAAGGTCAACAGTGCATTAACAGCTAGAAAACCAGAAATTAGTCCTCAAGGCATAAATAAGAGAAACTTAGCTGCATGAGAAAAACAGTTTCTAAGCTTTTAGTGGTTTTATCCACCCAACTGAGAAAAATTTTACCTTCTTCATCTAATGTAACATTAGACTAGCAATTCCCAACCTGGCTTTCTGACACCCTTACATGTGTCCAATTTCTTCAAAGGGCATCACAAAATTCTCCAAAAAGGTTAATTAAAATTCACAATCATTTAAAAAATAATTCTAGGCTGCACAACACCTTTCTGGAAGGGCAGTGTTACAAAATTGAAAGGGGAAAAAAATTGCGTCTTGCCAGGCCAAGATGGCTAGGAATCACCATATTAGACAAATTGAATATTAGCTGCTCATTAACCGGGATCAAAATTGCAGTCCTGATTGAAAAATGGAAAAGCATAGAGTTCCACAGAACCATGCATTACTTTTGTATTATAAGGAGAAGTTATAATTGTATTATATCTGTAAATATACAGCTTATACAATGGATTACAAATGAGCTCTGTAGCAAGTAAAACAAGCTACTTGACACATTGCACGTTCAATAGCTGCACCAGACACCAAAAGCACCTCTCACACCAGAAGGGGGCTCCCCTCCCCACACCCACTCATCACTCAGGGGTCCTGGCTGCCCACCCCCGCCCTCCATATTTGTCCTTTTTTTTGTTTTTTTGTTTTTTTTTTTTTTCTAAGGTGCAGATACCCCCCACCCCAGGAAATGATTGGTGGTCATCTCATCTCATGGTATACTTCTTACACACAAAACATACAAACACCTTTTTTTCTGTCTCTTGTAGTTCTGCTACCACAAGGAAAAAAAGTTGGCCTCATCATACAATCAGTAATAGATCCTCAACATACAGTCAACCCACCCATTAACATTCTCAGTGCACATGCTCACGGCAAAGGCTTAGGAGCCACTCAGAAGGTTAGGTACCAGTGACGAGTCCAGGATCACCCAAACATCACGCACCATGGTTGCTATGCCGCTTCTTACATGACTTTTTTAGCCCTCGAAAGACCTTCCAAGGAGAGGTCCTGGAGGCAACTGGGTAGGGTGCAAAATGGCATGCTTTGGCTGGAACACGCATCCCTCCTTCCAAGGCCGGGTCTCAGCCTTGACGCCTTTTAGCCCACAGGATTCGCCCCTCCGCTCTCTCAGAGGTGTCTCTTCATGTGAAGGGCCAGGTGGTCAGACCTGGAAAAACACCTGCAAGAGGAAATAAGAGTACAAAAAGTCAGCTGGACATCACTCACTTTGTTTTTAGACGAACTGCCTAACTTTCCGTATGAGCGACCCTCAATCTCCACTGAAACCAAAGGTGGGAATCTTGTCTGATTCCTTACAAGTTTTTCAGGGACAGGAAATTTCAACTTACGAAATATAAATTAAAGGTCTTAAACCAGCAGTTGCTGGGTTCTTAGGAGAACGTTAATCTTCAAATTTGAAAACTGTTGAAGGGCAATCTTCAAAAAGTATAGATGAAATTACTTTATTTGCATGCACATGTGGTACAATACTTCCTAATTTGAAAAATTAGCATATACTTTTTTAAAAAAAAGTCTTAGATTTGAAAAAGAAATGTCAATCAACTACAGGGGGGAAAAAAATCTTCCTTTCTTCTAATATTTACTACATGCCTTCTAGATTCTGGTTACTGTACAACTGTGTACCTATGCCTCTTTGCAAGCACAGACCTCATTCACATACCTGTCACAGTGAGAACATTTAAAAGGCTTGGCACCAGTGTGCTTTCTGAAGTGTCTGGTTAACTCATCACTTCTTGCAAAACGCCACTCGCATCCTTCCCATGAGCATCTGTAAGGCTTTTCTCCTACAAAGAAAGCATACGACAAGTTTGCCATGACTTCATTGAAACAGTGAGGAAATATGGGTATTACAACAATACTGTGCAAGCAGCAGTATGCAAATTAATTCTTACAAGTTCGGGGTCTGAGAGGCCTCAAGAGTTCATTCACACTTCAGGAAAGGTCAGTATCTCATGATAATAGGGTAACCAGCATGAGCTCTTTTCTGACTTGGCCTCAGTACCCTAAGTGTTGTAGAAGTGACCCCAGGTTTGGCCAAAGTCACATTATTGCAATCCAAGTGAACACGTAAGAATGACAATTACTCAGATTGGTTAAATACTTACGAGATGATGTGTCAGCCTACTGGAAAAACAACCTTGTCAAGGGCACAGTTTTATTGCTTTCTCCATGGAAACTGTTTCTCTCAAGTACTTATTTTGTTCCTTACTCACTTCCCTGTGGAATGAGCCTTTGTAGTTTCCTCTGGGACTTTCTACATTTCTCCAAAACTGAAGCTATGAGTTTCTGTGAAATCCCGACTCCAAAGGTTTCAAATAACTTTCTAAATGGCAATCAAATGACCAAATGAACTTTTTCCCCAGTCAAATTACAAATATAAATTTAATAAAAGTGCCACCGGAGAATATAAAAAAATCCAAAAACCAATCAGTGTGGTGTTGAAAAAGACACTGGCCTGGTTTTCAGAATCCCCGGGTCCTAATCTCAGCTGTGCCATCAATCCATTTGGCCCTGACTTCATCCCATGGGGATCTGCTTTCATTATTTGTAAGACAAGACTTTGAATGAGTTGATCTCTGACATCCTTCCCCTCTACAATTTCTGTGACTTTTAACCAATTATCCTATAGATTGCCATGTTATTCTAAAACGGAACTTAGCAATGTTGTAGTAATGTTAAGATTTCTTTTTAAGTGGAATCAGGAAACAAAGGCTGCATGACACATGGTGCTACACACAGAGAAACTCTCAATAAATAGCCCCAGGTCAATATTGCTTCTTGCAGAGTATGTCAGTCATGCTCAGCCCTCACTCTCACTGTAAACAGGAGTGAGCTCCTCATTGCCTAGAGACTGTCCTGACCTTCGAGTTTCAAGTCAAAAAATTAATGATAACTCAAGATAACATTATCCACGGAAAAGGGTTGAATGGGTACAATACACCCTTAGTAAACTGGATTGCTGGGGTGGGTGGAGGATTAAGTATAGATAGAGAACATAATTTAGCTTCTTGTTTGTTTAATCTGCAAGTGTTAACCATTCATCCAGCACAAATATCCAGTCTTTAAGATTCTACTTTATATTCCAAAAAGGTCCAGTTCTTTTGTGGAAAGAATGAGGAAGTGAGGTTGTGAATACTAGTAAGGCTCTGCAATGACAGCATCATTCAAAGCTCTGGGCTCTCACCCAGGGCTTGTGTAATTCAATGACAACACTACCATTGGGGTATTCAGCCCCAGCGGTCCCAACTCCTTTGGTATACATGAGGTTACTGACCTGTATGAGTGCGCTGATGTGCTTTCAAATGGGAACTTTTGGTGTAAACTTTTCTGCAGCCATTGAAGTGGCACCGATGGACTCTCCTCCTGCCATCTGGGGAGGTGTCGCCACTGCCCTTGTCACCAGGCTTTCCCACAGTCCCACTACGGATTTTACCCGGTGAGTGCAATTCCCCGGGTACACAATTCCACAGTTGAGAAGGTTCTCTGCTCAGTTCTGGAGAAGAAGGAGGAGTGGAAGTGACAGAGGAGCTCAGGTTTCCTGAATTGACTAAAACTTCGCCTATTGGATCAGAGGTAAATTTAGTAGTAGGTGAAAGTTCTTCGGAGCTGTCAGATGATTCACTGCTCACATCCGAATTCAAGCTGTTGGTCTCTAAATTGTAACTCAAAGTTGGGCTGATTAGAGTGTCCTCTTGAGGACTAGAAGAAATCTTCAGTTCAGATTCCTCCTTTTTCTCCCGAGCCAGAATGATTTTGGTCCACAGATCTTCCTGGCTGTCAAATTTGATTTCTGATGCTGACACATAGCAGGGTTCGCTCTGGAGGTAACGTTCCAATTCTAGGCAGGTCTGTGCAAAAGGAGCCAAAAAAAGGGATGTGATTGTTACAATTGCTGAAAATGGAACTGAGAGCACATTTGCAAACACATGCAGGAATGGGAGAACAAATGGGCTGTTGCAGTATCACTGCGGGTGAAAAACCTTTTATAATTGAGAATAGGTGTCTTTCTCAAAGTTAGAAGAAATTTGTTTCTAGGAATTACGGGAAAAGATTCAAAAGAAAACAACAGAGGGTGAAACCTCTTTTGGCTTTTCAAATATTGGACTAATGACCAAAATGAGTGATGCTCGTTGAGCCAGTTTTTGTTATAGTTACCAGTGTTGACATTTCTAATGAGTTTCCCATAAACCACACAAAGAAAGCCAGCCGCACGCACATTCACCCCCAACAGGTTTAACCAGATTATCTGACATTCTCAAGAACCATCTTCATTAAAGAAAGTCAAAGCCGTTCACCCTTCACATGCTGACACATATTCATACAACAGGACAGAAAGACAGCCCTGCACGCAGTGTGGTCTGACTGACTCCCTTGAAAACAGAGCTGACAGCACAATGCCACACTGGAGCAAGACAGCAGCTAGCTGACAATCTGTACTCAGGGACATCAGTGGAGGGCAGATAAACCGCTCATTTCCTGTGTATCAGAGACCTCAGAGGCTTTCAAAGGATGCCATTTCCAAGTGCAGGGCCATGTACACCACCAAACTTTAATGACTTCTACAGTGGTCAGAGAAAAACAAGGCATTTCAACAGCACGAGTGGAGAAATCATTCCAGAGTGGCCATATGCTACTGTAAAGGATGCAAGAGGGGAAATTACTCCACGGCCCTGCTGGGAGTCCCACAATGAACAAGAACTTTATCTACTGGCCAAGAGTACAACTGCATGAGTCATCACTCTATTTCTTTCACGCAATGCCAAAGGAGACTTCCTTTTGAAATTCTGACCAAAGGCCAAGAAAGTATTTGGTTAAAATATACATGCAGTGTGTCATGTAGAGAGTGGGCCCCCTCCCCAGCCCCCACAACCAACCTTTCAAGAAGCTACAACTGCCGAGATCAGCATCCCCTCTCCCCACCATTTCAAACTTTCTAGCCACTGGAAAAGAAAAATGGTAGGACACATTTTAGGATTAAATGATTTTTTCCCTCATTTCCACCAGGGTTAGTTGCCTGTATGTCCATATAAGGTTGTCTATAAGACCGGCAATTCCACACATGTAAATGTCTATACCAAACTCTGCTCTTTTAAGAAAATCATTTTCAGGACAGATAACCTTCCCGGCTTTAAGCAAAGCCTATCCAAAGAGCTCGCTCTTTGCGATGTGCCTTCTCTTATAATACTGTACATATTCTTCCCCCTTCCCCACTCATCACATATCAAGCATGGGCAAGCTAGGGGGAAAACAAAATAATTGTTTTCTCTTTTCACCTCAGACTAGACATTTGAGTTGCAATGCATACTAACGTACTCTGAAGAGAGACAGCAATATATTTTATCGGTGTTCCATAAAAAAAAGGAAAGCACATTTATTGAGATCTTGATAAACTTTAATAATCTGGCTAATTCAAAATCTCCATTATGTAGTGAGCACTAGGGACGAGAACGAAGCTCTCCGTGAGTTTAAATGCCTCTGAAAGAGACCAGGAGCCAAGTCTGGCTTTTTGCTCAAATCCCAAATGCCCGAAGGAAACTACTTAGATCAATTTCAATCACTACTATGGAGCAGCTTCTTTGAGGAGGAAAAAGAGCGGAGGGGAAGAGTAAGTAAGGCAAGAAAGGATTGTGAACAATTAAGCAGGCATGTGAAGGCTGCAACACTTTGCATTTCATCTGCATTAAAAGCTCTCCTGGCTTTAAAACTACCAGAATATATCTGAGCTGGTAATTCGCTTGGTGACAAAAAGCAAACAGCACAAAAGACACCAAACCCTCCTTATATCTTTTTAAAGACAATGGGACAAGTGTCAGCGTTTCTCTTCCCTCCAGCAATCCTACAGATTTAAGGGGGTTAAGAAACAAGTTTCTTAAATTTCCAACGCCAAAAAATCCAGTCCCACTAAAATGCCGGAAACCGAGGTTCTTCCCAAACCAAGACTTGAAGCAATTAGGGCAGGCTCATTGTCATATGATTGACAAGTCACTGGTTGTGCAAACATTTTTTTTTTTCCTGGTCAACAAGAGAAACAGGTAAGAAAAATAAGGCAGATTTAGGCAAATCTTAGGGATTCCAAAGAGGTAAAAGAAATTGGAAATGACATAGGAAAAAAGAGCTGATGGCTTTTTTCATCGGCAAAATTTTAAATTTAAAACGTACATGTATAAACACCAAAACAAAAACAAAATCGCTTAAAAAAAATCCCTTGCCAGTAAATACAAGTTCATATGACAAGATCCAGCTGTGGAGTTTGGACCAGGTACAAGCACAAAACTTCTGCCAAGGGCTCGCTCAGTACGGGATCGAGCGAAAGCAAAGCTGAGGAGTTTGGCGTTCCACTCCAGTGGTTGCTGTTTAGAAGATCCAAAACGGCAAAAACACTCTGGGAACGACGAATTGTCGCTCCGCTTTACTTAAATGACAACTCCGCTTCAGGTTGTAAAAGCCATTTCAAGTGCCTTCGGAACCAGAGGCATTACGGCTAAATTTAAAAACTAATTACCTTCATTTTAAAAATTACCCAAACAAAATAATAATACACCTCCAATCACACACAATCTTAATTTTTTCCTCCATCCACTCCTCCCTCAGTGTACCGGGGACACTGGGCATTCTTTTTAACTCAGCGCCTTGTATATTAAAATCCCTATTTACCTGTTGCCAATATTCTTCCAGGGATGGTAAAGCTGAGAAGTAACCCGTTTCATGCACAATCTGGAGTTCCTGGAAGATGCTGCACATTGGGAGTACATCCATGTCGGGTTGGAAAATAAAGTCAATTCTGTTGTAAAAATAGGGAGGTGTGTGGTCTGTAGTCAGAGAGATGTAAAACTCTCTCCCGAAATCACAAGAGTCAATTCCTGCAGAGGAGGTGAAAGTTTCATGCAAACTCAACTGCACAGCAATTAGACGCCTCAAATTCGGATTCTCCTGGATCACAGAGACTTGCTCAGGAACCTACACAATATTTGCAAACACTGAACTGACTGCAAACGTAACCCCTGCAAAACTTCCCTATTCAAAGCTCTTCTGCCAGCCTCTCCCCCCTCCCTCCTCCTCCTCCTTCTGCCTTGGCTCCCCCCACTTCTCCCCTCCCCCCACGTGACTAGCTCTGTGCTGGCTCTACAAGCGGCCCAATCGCGACATACCCATCCTGGAAGTTGAGCACCTATGATGTCAGCTTCGACCAATCTCCGGCTGCAATACACAGCTGCCCCGCCTGGCGTGACCGAGCCTCTCCATCACAACCTTTACTATTGGTTCAATTCGAAATTTCCCCTCGTCTGATTGGTAGGCTGCCTCGCAGGCTATTTTTAGCAACATATATAAGGCGCGAGCTCCGGCGCTGCTGAAGGAGTTGGTACATTGTGGTAGCGCCGCCGACCTGGCGTTCAGTGCTGCCTGTGGCCGCTGCGAGCGTGGCTGAGCTACCGCCGACGGGGAAAAAGCTGCGGCCTCCCTGAGTTGCGGGAGAGCCACGGGGCTCCGTCGCTTTCTTTCCCTCCAATTCTTTCCCCAGCTTGCGTCACACAGCTACCGCGATAGCGATAGTTCCCGACAAAGCACCTTCACGACCGATCCTCCCCGTCCGCTCCCCGGCGCGCCTCGGAACGTTCCGTGAACGGAGGGCGCCGGGCTTGCGGTCGGCCCGCAAGCTTCACCCACGGCCTTCCGCGTCCCTCCCGCGCGGAGCTCTGCGCCCCCGTGGTTTCGCGGGCTTTTCTAGGGCCGCCGCGGGGTAACAGCACCGGCCGGCGCCGGGCGTCCCGAGCCGCGTTCGCCCGCCCGCCCGCGGCCTCGGCGGCTCCGAGCGCCCTCCCTAGGAGCCTTCTTACCCGTAGGCCCACGCTTTCCGGCTACCGGGACTTTATGAAGTCAGAGACTCTGGATAGGGCCGAGGGGAGACCACAGGGGGACAACAGGACACTTAGGGAGCCCCAGGCGTCCCGAGCTGCGGTGGAAGGGGTCTCAGGACTTAAACAGATTCTGTACGAGAGGGCAAGAAATGTGATGAGAACTGCGTACGAGGGAAGTGTAAAAAAAAAAAATCTCCTTTTGAAAGTTCCCCTAAAATGTTCAGCTGACATCAGGGGTTTGCAAGGCTGAACCGAACGTACCTACATTAAATGCAGCCCCACACCTGGGCGAGCTGGCTCTTGCGGTCCAGGAGCTCGGAGGGCGTCGGAGCCAGTTTATTTGTATAACCTGGGAGAGGAGGGCGGTGAGCGGGGTTGGGTAACTTGTTGGCAAAGGAGGCAAAACAACTGTTAAGACTAATTTTGGGCCTGCCAACTTACGTGGTGGATTTTGAAATAAATTTCTGGTTTTACACCGAATCTGCGGGAACTCGATTTTGCCTTTAAAAAAAGAAACGACCTGCAAACTGGCATTCAAAAACTCTGGTCCCTGGACTAGAACAGCATTGGCATCACCTGGAGCTCAGGGGGAGGGCCCAGCGATTATGTTTTAACAAGCCTCCAGGTGGTTTTGATGCAGGCTGAAATTTGGGAATCACTGATGTATAACTTGAAGTGTCCTTTTACTTGTTACCGACCTATATACAACAGTTCTCACTGTATGAAAATGCAGATTATACTTCTAATTGGGAGAAATCTGTTTATCTAGTAGAGCAGCAACCTCAAAAGACACCCACCAAGGTTAACAACTAGGTTTTTCCCATGAATGTGTAAACAATTTAAATTAGGTTGAAGGCAAAACTTAATGTATATTATTCATCTCAATTATCTCCTAAAATACACTATAATGTTGGTTTTGAAGCAAAATACCAAGAACATGAACAGTGTGCTTTTTTTAAGTTCAAAATGGAAAACTGAATTATAGCTACTATTATAATTTGGTGGCGCAAACCGTTATGTGCTCCAGTATTAGCAGAAGGTTGGCATTCATACCCACCAAGATGCACCTCTGGAGTAAGGCCTGGCAAACTGCTTCTGAAAGGTCATAGCCTTGAAAACCCTATGGAGCACAGTTCTACTGTCACACATGGAGTCCTCATGAGTAAGAAAAATTATAATTTTTAGTTTTTTTATGGTACTTTAGATGAACGTTTACAGAGCAAACTAGTTTCTCATTAAATAATCAATACACATATTGATTTGTGACATTGGTTGCCGACCGCACAACATGTCAGCAACACTCCCCATCTCAACCTTGGGTTCCCCATTACCAGCTTTCCTGTCCCCTCCTGCCATCTCCTTCTTGTCCCTGGGCTGGTGTGCCCAGTTAGTCTTTCTCTCTCTCTCTCTTTTTTTTTTTTTTTTTTTTTAATAAATTATGCTTTAAGTAAAAGTTTACAGTTCAAGTCAGTTTCTAATACAAAAATTTATACACACATTCTGTCTTAGTCATCTAGTGCAGCTATAACAGAAATACCACAATGGATGGTTTTAACAAAGAGAAGTTTATTTCCTTACAGTAAAATAGGCTAAAAGTCCAGATTCAGGGTGTCAGCTCCAGGGGAAGGCTTTCTCTCTCTCTGCCTTCGCATCAGTGTTCCCCCGGACTAGGAGCTTCTTGGCACAGGGACCCGGGTCCAAAGGACGTGCTCTGCTCCTGGCACTGCTTTCTTGATGGTGTGAGGTCCCCCTGTCTCTCTGCTCACGTATGTTTTTTATATCTCAAGACATTGCCTCAGGATACAATCCAATCTTGTAGACTAGTCCTGCTTTACTAACACAACTGTTGCCCATCCTCCCTCAACATCATAGAGGCAAGATTTACAACATATAGGAAAACCACACAATACCAGGTAATTATGGCCCAGCCAAACTGATACACACGTTTTTTTGGGGACATAATTCAATCCATGACACATTGTATGTAGTTGCTCTATAATGTGACAGTACACTCCACCTTTCCACCCCCAGGAGCTGTCCATTTAGTCTCATGTATCTACTTGAGCTAAGAAGCACTCTCTTCGCGAGTATCACTTTATGTCCCATAGTCCAGTCTAATCTATGTCTGAAGAGTTGGCTTCGGGAATGATTTCAGTTCTGGGCTAACAAAGAGTCTGGGGGCCATGTCTTCTGGGATCCTTCCAGTCTCAGTCAGACCATTAACTCTGGTGTTTTTACTAGAATTTGAGTGCTGCACCCCACTTTTTTCCTGCTCCATCAGGGACTCTCTGTTGTGTTCCTTGTCAGGGCGGTCATTGGTGGTAGCTGGGCACCATCTAGGCTGATAGACTCTCTGGTCTATGTGGCCTTTTCTGTCTCTTGGGCTAGTATCTTCCTTGTGTATTTGATGTTCTTCATTCTCCTTTACTCCAGGTGGGTTGGGACCAATTGATGCATCTTAGATAGCCACTCACTAGCTTTTAAGACCCCAGATGCCACTCACCAAAAAGCTATGCAGAACATCTTCTTATAAACTTTGTTATGCCAGTTGACCTAGATGTCCCCTGAAAGCACGGTCCCCAGACCTCTGCCCCTCCTACTCTGTCTCCCAAAGTGTTTGGTTGTATTCAGGAAACTTCTTAGCTTTTGGTTTAGTCCAGTTGTGCTGACTTCCCCTGTATTGTGTGTTGTCCTTCCCTTCAACTGAGACAATTCTTATCTACTATGTAGTTAGTGAATACCCCTCTCACTCCCTCTCCACCCTTGTAACCATCAGAGAATGTTTTCTTCTGTGTTTAAACCTCTTCTTGAGTTTTTATAATAATAGTCTCATACAAAATTTGTCCTTGTGCAACTGATTAATTTCACTCAGCATAACGCCTTCTGGATTCATCCATGTTATGAGACGTTTTGCTGATTCATCATTGTTCTTTATTGTTGGGTGGTATTCCATTATGTGAATATACCATAATTTGGTTATTCATTTGTCTGTTAATGAGCACCTAGGTTGTTTCCATCCTTTTGCTATTGTCAACAGTGCTGCAATGAACATGGATATACATATATCTATTCATGTGACGAGCTCTTATTTCTCTAGGATATATTCCAATGAGTGGGATTGCTGGATCATGTGGTACTTCTTTTTCTAGCTTTTCAAAGAAGCCCCAAATCAATTTCCAAAGTGGTTGTACCATTTTACATTCCCAACAGCAGTGTATAAGTGTTCCAGTCTCTCCACAACCTCTTCAACATTTATTATTTTGTGTTTTTTTGGATTAATACTAGCCTTGTTGGCATGGGGTGGTATCTTATTGTAGTTTTGATTTGCATTTCTCTAATGGCTAATGATCGTGAGCATTTCCTCATGTATCTGTTAGCTGCCTGAGTATCTTCTTTGGTGAAGTGCCTGTTCATATTCTTTGCGCATTTTTTAATTGGGTTATTTGTATTTTTGTTCTTGAGGTTTTGCTGTATTTTGTAGATTTTAGAGATTAGATGTTGATCAGATTTGTCAGAGCCAAAATTTTTTTCCAGTCTGTATGTTGTCACTTTACCCCTTTGGTGAAGTCTTTGGATGAGGATAATTGTTTGATTTTTAGGAGCTCCCAGTTATCTAGTTTCTTTTCTGGTGTTTCTGCATTGTTAGTAATGTTTTGCATTCTGTTTATGCCATGTTTTAGGGTTTCTAGCATTGTCCCTATTTTTTCTTCCATGATTATTATCATTTTAAATTTTATATTTAGGTCTTTGATCCATTTTGAGTAGTTTTTCTGCATGACGTAAGGTATGGGTCTTGTTTCAGTTTTTTGCAGATGGATATCCAGTTATGCCGACACCATTTGTTAAAGAGACTGCCTTTTCCCCAGTTAATGGATTTTGGGACTTTGTCTAATATTAGCTGCTTATAGGTGGATGAATTTACCTCTGGATTCTCAGTTCTTTTCCACTGGACTATGTATCTGTTGTAGTATCAGTACCAGGCTGTTTTGACTACTGTGGCAGTATAATAGGTCCTAAAATCAGGTAGTGTAAGACCTCTCACTTTGTTCTTCTTCTTGAGTAATGCTTTACTTATCCTGGGCCTCTTCCCTTTCCATATGATGTTGGTGATTTGTTTCTCCATCTAATTAAAAAATGCCAGTGGAATCTGGTTCAGGATTGCATTGTATCTGTAGACCACTTTGGTAGAATTAACATTTTTTACTATGTCTAGTCTTCCTATCCATGAGCAAGGTATGTCTTTCCACATATGCAGGTCTCTTTTGGTTTCTTGAAGTAGTGTCTTGTGGATTTCCTTGTATAGGTCTTTTATGTCTCTGGTCAGATTTATTCCTAAGTATTTTATCCTCTTGGGGGCTATTTTTGATGGTATTGATTTGATGATTTCCTCTTTAAAGTTCTCTTTGTTGGCGTAGAGAAATCTAACTGATTTTTGTATGTCTCGTATCCTGATACTTTGCTAAAATCTTTTATTAGTTTCAGTAGTTTTCTTGTGGATTCTTTGGGGTTTTCTGTGTATAAGATCATATCATCTGCAAATAGAGATACTTTTACTTCTTTCTTACCAGTTTGGATGCCCTTCATTTCTTTTTCTAGCCTAGTTTCTCTGATTAAGACCTCCAGCACAGTGTTGAATAACAGTGGTGATAAAGGGCATCCTTGTCTGGCTCCCATTCTCAAGGAGAATGCTTTCAGACTTTCTCCATTTAGGATGATATTGGCTGTTGGCTTTGTATAAATGCCCTTAATTATGTTGAGAAATTTCCCTTCTGTTTCTATTTTGCTGAGAGTTTTTATCATGAATGGGTGTTGGACTTTGTCAAATGCCTTTTCTGCATCAATTGATAAGATCATGTGGTTCTTGTCTTTTACTTATGTGATGGATTACTTTGATTGTTTTTCTGATGTTGAACCATCCCTGCATACCTGATATGAATCCCACTTAGTCATGAAGTATTATTTTTTTGATATGTTGTTGTATTCTATTGTCTAGAATTTTGTTGAGGATTTTTGCATCTATGTTCATGAGAGATATTGGTCTGTAATTTTCTACTTTTGTAGTGTCTTTATCTGGTTTTGGTATCAGGGTTATGCCAGCTTCATAGAATGTGTTCAGGAGTATTCCATCCTTTTCTATGCTCTGAAATACCTTTGGTAGTAGTGATATCAACTCTTCTTTGAAAGTTTTGTAGAATTCTCCAGTGAAACTGTCAGGGCTAGGTTTTTTGTTTTTTGTTTTTTTTTTAAATTGAGAGTTTCTTAATTACCTTTTCAATCTCTTCTTTTGTTATAGGTTTATTTAGTTTTTCTTCTTCTGTTTGTGTTAGTTTAGGTAGGTAGTGTGTTTCTAGAAATTTGTCCATTTCCTCTAGGTTTTCAAATTTGCTAGAGTACACCTTTTCATAGTACTCTGTTACGATTCTTTTTATTTCAGTTGAGTCTGTTGTGATATTGCCTGTCTCATTTCTTATTTGAGTTATTTGCTTCCTCTCCTGTTTGGCCAATGTTTTATTGATTTTGTTGATCTTTTCAAAGAACCAGCTTTTGGTCTTGTTAACTCTTTCAATTGTTTTTCTATTTTCTATTTCATTTAATTCTGCTCTAATTTTTATTGTATGCTTTCTTCTGGTGCCCGAGGGCTTCTTTTGCTGCTCTCTTTTTACTTGTTCAAAATGTAGGGTTAATGTTTTGATTTTGGGCTCTTCCTCTTTTTGGATGTGTGCATTTATTGCTATAAACTGACATCTGAGCACTGCTTTTGCTGTGTCTCAAAGGTTCTAGTAGGATGTGTTTTCATTCTCATTTGATTCTGTGAATTTCTTTATTCCATCCTTAATTTTTTCTATATCTGAGTAGTTTTTGAGCAAGGAGTTGTTCAGTTTCCATGTGTTGGATTTTTTTTCCGTGCTTGTTCTGTTGTTGATTTCTACTTTTATGGCTTTATGGTCAGAAAAGATGCTTTGTAATATTTCAATGCTTTGGATTCTGTTAAGGCTTGCTTTATGGCCTAATATGTGGTCTATTCTGGAAAATGTTCCATGTTCATTAGAAAAGAAAGTATACTTGGTGCTGTTTGCTGGAGTGTTCGGTATATGCCTATGAGATCAAGTTGGTTGATTGTGGCATTTAGATCTTCCATATCCTTACTGAGCTTCTTTCTGGATGTTCTGTTATTCACAAAAGTGGTGTGTTGAAGTCTCCTACTATTATTGTGGGGCTGTCTATCTCTCTTTTTAATGCTGTTAGAGTTTATGTATTTTGGAGCCCTGTTACTGGGTGCATAGATATTTATTATGGTTATGTCCTCCTGGTGAATTATATATAGTGTCCTTCCTTATCCTTTGTGATGGCTTTTCCTTTAAAGTCTATTTGTCAGAGATTAATATTACCACTCCTGGTCTTTTTTGATTGTTGTTTGCTTGATAGATTTTTTCTATCCTTTGAGTTTTAGTTTGTTTGTGTCTTTAAGTCTAAGATGTGTCTCTTGTAGGCAGCATATAGATGGGTCATGTTTTTTATCCATTCTGGCACTCTCTGTGTCTTTATTGATGCATTTAGTCTATTTACATTCAGCATAATTACTGATACATATGAGTTTAATGCTGTCATTTTGATATCTTTTTTTGTGTGTATGTTGCTGACAGTTTCTTTGTTTCACTTAATTTTCTATGCTGAGTCATTTTTCTTTATGTATTTTCTTTTCATCTTTTTCATTGTTGTTGATATTGTATTTGCTGAGTCTTTATGTTTTTCTTGTTTTTTATTTTGATGTGTAAGATTGTTAGTTTCCTTTGTGGTTACTTTGTTATTACTCCTTTTTTTCTAAGTTTAAACCAAACTTTTATTTCTTTATATCGCCTTGACTTCCTCTCCATAAGAAAGATCTTTGACTCCATTTTTTTAGTCCTTCTTTTTTGTTTTAATGTTGTCATCTTTTACATATTGATGTGTCTGTTTCCCTATTTTCAGTGTTTTAGCTTTGATTTATGTTTGTGACTTCCCTATCTGGGTTGATATCTGGTTGCTCTGTCCTGTGTTCTAGTCTTAGTTTGTTATCTGATGTTATTGATTTTCTAACCAGAAGACTCCCTTTAGTATTTCTTGTAATTTTAAGTCTTGTTTTGTTTTGTGGGGCTGTCTAATCCTTGGCTGCACGGTGAACCTTAGGAGTGATTTTATTACTGAGCTAAAAGGATATCCAGGGACGATGGTCTCAGGATTTCTCCAGTCTCTGTGAGACCAGTAAGTCTGGTCTTGTGTGTGTGTGTGTGTGTGTGTGTGTGTGTGTGTGTGTGTGTGTGTGTGAGTGAGTTAAAATTTTCTTCTACATTGTTCTCCAGCTCTGTCCAGGACCCTCTATTGTGATCCCGGTCAGAGCAGTCAGTGGTGGTATCCAGGCATCATCTAGTTGTGCTTGACATAGTCTGGTATAGCCTGTGGTATTAGTGGTACTTTAGTCCTTTGGACTATTCTTTCCCTTGTGTCTCTGGTTTTCTTCATTCTCACTTTCTCCAGATGGCATGAGACCAATGGAGTATCTTAGCTGGCCACTCACAAGCTTTTAAGACCCCAGACGCTACTCACCAAGTACAATGTAGAACATTTTCTTTATAAACTATGTTACACCAATTATTTAGATATTCCCACAGACCATGGTCCCCACGGCCCTCAGCCCGGTAATTTAGTCCCTCAACAATTCCAATTTTTATTTCAAGGCATATCTTTCTGCATATCCTTTTAAAACCTGTTTTAAAAGAATGGTGTGCGTAAAAGAATTTTGAGAGGATTTTATGTATTAGATTTTGAAAGACTAGAAGAGTATACCATGATTATGATTAGTAGGATTCTAGGCAGAAAACTTTGTGAGTCAAAAGTTATGAACGGTCATGATGTTTTTTCTGTTATTGTATATAGTCTGTGAGGATGACACAAAGTGAAGTAATGGCAATCATCATTGGAGTGTGTTCATCATATTTTACCTCAGAGACAAGGAGGCATGATTGGCCTTCCATAAGTAAGATATACATGGTGACAGGGTCACAGAAGGTCAGAGTTGTTCATAGAGGCATGGTATAAAAAGATGGGCCTTAAACTCTAGTTACCTTACTACATGTGTGACTTTGGTCATATTATTTACATAGCAGGTAAAAATGTCAGAGTTATTTTGTTAAAAGATGATACAGTATTTTCAAATCTCTGGTTTTTGACAAATAGTAGTCCTTCAATAATTTGAAAGCAATACTCACTTATTCAACATATATTTACCTCTAAATTTGCTGTTATATTTATTTTAACACTTCCCCATCCCGTTTTGAGTTTTTGTTGTTTGTTTGCTTGTTTTTAATATATGAGTAAACTCAGTGAAATGAAATCACCTTTGCAGGTCACTTTGCAAATTAGAGGCAAAGTTGGGTCTAAAGTTAGGTCCAATGACTTCAAAAGAGCTCCCTTCTATTACACCACATTGAAGATTCCTGCTCTCCCCCAGGCCTCTTCTTACTCTACCAGTTTATGAAGAGAAATAATAAACTCCAATTTGCATGATCTTTCTTCTCTGCACATCTGCATCTGCTCATCTTCTGTCTTGGTTGTCTATGCCACCATCTTCAGAGGGTCTAGACCATCATTCTGTGTGACTGCCCTTGGTTCATTACCACATTCCTAAGTGATGTGTTAGACTCTTATTTTTTCTCTTGCAACCCTGTGTCGTTTCCTCATACCCCCGCCCTCTGTCTTCATTCCTGCCCCCGCTCTCTTTACCTCAATTCTCATACTCCATTCATACTATACTCATTTATCTATATTTTGTAGCGCTAAGATCTTTTTTTTTTTTGCTACATTCAGAAAAAAAAAATCTATTATTTAAAGTAAGGTTTATATTTTAAACCCCACTCCAAACTTAATGATTCTGAGATATTGGTTTTGAGTGATTCCGATCTACCTTTTCTTCTAGATAATTCAAGAGGGCTCTTAAGAGGAATCTCATTACTGGATTCCAGTAATGTCCCAAATTACATTGGCAGAGAATGCTCCAACTGTTGGGCAAGAAGCCAGTTTTTTTTCAGTTTGTTTGTTGTTTTGTTTTGGGGGTCGTTACCTATTTACTGCCTATCCTAGAGAAAGCTAATTAACCTCTCATTTCATCTGTTTCTTAAGTTGTTATGTACAATGTCATTGTTAATAAACTGTAAAAATTGTTAAGAGAGCGCTTTGGAATCTTTAGATGATAGGTACTATGTAGGTGTAAAATGATCTTTTTTATATATTATCTCATTTTTAATAACTTGCAAATAGATCATGTTGCAGGTCTGACACCTGCAAAAAGAGAAAAAGGAAGAAAAAGGAATGGATAAGAGGATCCTCAGACTGGGTTGTAGCTTTAAGAAATTCTCAGCCTGGCTGATACGTTTCTGAGCAGAGATTCCTCATTAAAAGAAGCCCCACACTGAGCAGAAATGACTTAGCTTTAGTGTCTCTTCAGGATGAACAACACAGTAGATCAAAGGTGCAGCAGCTGAAGTCCGTCAGCCAAGGATGTGCCTTACCTTGCAATAGGGTTTCTTGAAGGAGAGCTAAGTGGAGACCTATGGCTGCAACATGCACCATGTTTATGTATTCGGAAACAGTCCTGCAAGGTGTCCATTATCGGCAAATTTATCTATATATTCCACACCTTTGCATTCAAAAATCCCGGCAGACTTTTTTTGTAGAAATTTCCATGATAATTCTAAAATTTATAGGATATGCTAAGGAAAGAGCATAGCCAAAACAATCTTGAAAGTTGGAAGCTTTATATTATTTGTTTCAATCTTAATATAAAGTGAAACGAATCAAGGTCATGTGGTATTGTGTAAATATATACAATGAAAAAGAATAGAAAGCTCAAAAATACACTCATAGTATACCCATACAGTTATTTGATTTTCAAAAGGTGCTAAAGTGATGTAATGGGGTTTATACGAGATTTTGAATACGTAGTTTATTGTCTTCCATTAAATTTTGGAAAAATCTTGGATACTATGTCTTCAGATATTTCTTGGACCCCATTCTCTTTCTTCTCTCCTACTGAGACTTCAATTACGCATGTATTACTCAGTTTGATATTGCCCCACAAATCTTAGATGTTCTTGGTTATATTTTTTCCCCTCCTTTTTTTTTCGATGTGTTTCATTCTGGTAATTCCTATTGCCCTATCTTCAAGTTCACTGATTCTTCCCTTGGTTCTGTCCTGTCTATTGAGAGGCTAATTGAAGGAATTCTTTAAACGTAATATTGTGGTTTTTATTTCTTATATTTCCATTTCTCTTTTTTTATAGTTTGTTTTTCTGCTGAAATTCCTCAACTTTTCATTATTATCATTTTTTACCAGTAGATCCTTTAACCTATTAACCCTGGTTATTTTAAAGTCCCCTGTTAATTCCAATATCTTGATTATCTTTGGGTCCAATTCCATTGATTGTCTCTTAACAATGAGTTGTTTTGCCTTACTTTTTTGTGTGTCTCTTAATTTTTGATTAAATGCAACATTGTGTTGAGAAGAATAGTAAAGACTTAGATTAACAGAATCTTGTTCTGAAAATGGGTACATCTCTACTTCCCTCTACCTGTTATTGTAGGGCAGGGGTTGGAAAACTTTTTATTTTCTGTAAATGGCCATTTAGTAAGTACTTTAGGCTTTGTGGGCCACAGGGTCTCTGTTAAAACTACTCAACTCTGTTGTTATAGCACTGAAGTGTTGAGGCTTCAACTCATGGCAACCTTCTGTATAACAGAATGAAACGTTGCTCAGTCTTGTGCCATCTTCATGATCTTTGATGTGTTTCAGCTCAGTATTGTGGCTACTGTGTCAATCCATCTCCTTGAGGGTTTCCCTAACCCCCTGCTTTACCAAACATAATGTCCTTTTCTAGGGATTGATTGGTCTTTCCTGATGACATGTCCAAAGTCAGCCAGACAAAATTTATCCATCCACTCTTTTAAGAAGCATTCCAGTTTTATTTCTTCTAGGAAGCACTAAAGTAGTCATATAAAATATGTGAATGAATGGGCAGGCCTGTAGTTCAATAAAACGTGGTGTATAAAAACAGATGACAGGCCAATTTAGCCTGTTAACATGTCAACCATAGTTTACCAATCTTTGATACGAGGGTTGAGTCAAATCTAGTCAATAGTTGAGCTAGGTTTGGATTTCGTTATTGCTATAGTTACTTTCAGGAACCCTGGTGGCACAATGTTTAAGCACTTGGCTATTAACCAAAAGGTCAGTGGTTCAAACCTACCAGCCACTCCACGGGAGAACAGACCTGGTGATTCGCTCTGGTAAAGAGTGTTGTGTTATTGTTAGGTGCTGTTGAGTCAGTTCCAACTCATAGGACCCTGTGTGCAACAGAACGAAACACTGCCTGGTCCTGCACCGTCCTCACAATCATTGTTATGCTTGGGCCCATTGTTGCAGCCACGGTGTCAGTCCATCTCATTGAGCATCTTCCTCTTTTTTGATGACCCTCTACTTTACCAAGCATGATATCCTTCTCCAGGGACTGGTGCCTCCTGATAACATGACCAAAGTATGTGAAACATAGAATCGTCATCCTTGCTTCTAAGGATGTAGAAGCAGTGCATTCTGGCTGTACTTCTTCTAAGATTTGTTCGTTCTTTT
Source organism: Dugong dugon (assembly GCA_030035585.1). NCBI lineage: Eukaryota > Metazoa > Chordata > Mammalia > Sirenia > Dugongidae > Dugong > Dugong dugon. Next base: position 96,004,951 of record CM057465.1, read on the forward strand.
GGCAGTCCATAGTATATTCAATATTCTTTGCCAGCACCATAATTCAAAGGTGCCAATTCTTCTTTGGTCTTCCTTATTCATTGTCCAGCTTTCCCGTGCATATGAGGTGACTGAAAACATCATGGCTTGGGTCAGGTGCACCTTAGTCTTCAAAGTAACATCGTTGCTTTTAAACACTTTAAAGAGGTCTTTTGCAGACCTGTGTAAAGATTACAGCCTACGAAATACTATGGGGGCAGTTTTACTCTGTTCTATAGGGTCACTATGAGTCGGAATTGACTTGATGGCAGTGGGTTTGGTTTGGTTTTTTGGTTCCTGTTCTATGCTCAGATTTTAGCAATTCCTGTACATATGTGGTGGTGGTGGTGATGGGTGGGGTGGTGAGCTTGTGGTGGAGGTCTGGCTCAGTGGGTTCCTCACACCCTAAAATAGTGTGCTTTGGCTTTTTCCTCAGTGCTAGTCTCCTAGTGAGGGCAGCTGTGTTCTCAGTTTTGATCTAACCATAGTCTTATGTAGACCCTATGCTTCTCAGCTTTGGGGATTGGGCTTTCTCAATGTTCCTGCTTCTTCCCCCATGGAAGCCCAACTTTCTTGATGTGTTGGAGGAGGAGTGTTAAGTGGGAGAGAGTTACCTGCAACTCCCCTTGCAGGAGAAAAGTGGGCCTGAGGGGTCTTCCTGCTTCTCCCCCAGCATCTTGGGTCTTTTGTTTCATTTGAGAGAAGGATCTGGGGAGGTGGTAGGGGTTTGGGTTTCATGCTCCTGCACCGCTGTGTGCTGGAGCGTGTCTATCTGCGGTTTCCAACCTCTGCCTGCATGGTCACATTGCCTGTTCCTCTTCTGTCACATCTCCCTCTGTCTCCCTTTTATAAGGACACTTGTTGAATTTAGGGCCCACCTGGATAATCCAGGATGATCTTCTCATCTCAAGATCCTTAACTTAACATCTGCAAAGTCTCTGTTTCCAAATAAGGGAAGATTTGCAGGTTCTAGAGATTTCATATGGATATTTTTTGAGGGTCCAATTTTTTGCCAACCACACTTAGTAAAAAGTATATAAGTTAACTTGTTATATTCAATAGTAGTTAGTAGTAGAATGAGATATGGATGTACTCCACCTGTATTTTTCTAGATTGTTAGCAGTAAATATTTTTTGTACCATACAGAATATATTAAGATTTTAGAAATTTTTTAGACAATATGGTCATTTTTAGGATTTATTTTTTAATTCCTGTTCAAAGCTGATATTCATCAATCATTAGAGGTGAAAGTCTCAGTATTAGCATATCAAATCTTAATAAAATTTTGATACATACCAACAGGGATGAATACCTGTGTTGCTTTCCTTCAACAATTCAATTGCTTCAAAATTGAGAACCCATCTGTTCAAAGCACAGAGCTGGGTACTATGCCAACTGCAAAGGTGAGCACAGTTCCTGGTCTGTTTCAGAAATGTACAAAGGATTCTGTGGACTTGGGAAAATTTCAATATTCTTGGTCTCAGTTTCTTCATCTATTGGAAAAGACATTAGGAATAAGACCCCCTTTATTCCACATTTCAATTCTGTCAAATATCGAAACTAGAGGAAGGCTATACTATGCCTTTCCATAAGGGTGTACAGGCCAATGGAAACACAGGAAGGAGGAATTAATTTTGTCAGTTGGAATGGGAAGCTTTATTGAGATAGTTACATATAAGTAAGACTTGAAGGATGGACATAATTTAATCAGTATTGAGGAGGCAGGCCATTCTAAGTTGAAAAGGAGTGGAAGAGCAGACCCAGTGAGAGGATAACTAGAAAGGCATTGACAGGCTGTCTGGCGTGACTCTGGAGTGGAGGGCATGGGACGATGAGGTTGGAGGATAGGATTACAATTTTTCTTGGAAAATGACTGGTAGTAGTGAAGAAAGAATAGATTGAATATTGTAAGACCTGGTAGGCAAGAGGTAAGAAGGATCTGCACAATAATGATAAATATTAAGCAATGATTATAAGGCAGACTGAAGAGAAACAGAATTGGATAACATATCATTTCCACTTCCTATGCTAAATTCTTCACATGGATTATCTAATTTAATCCTCAGGACCTGCCTACCATCTTTATTTTTACTAATGAGGAAACTGAGGCATAGGAAATTATATAGCTTGCTTGAAATCACAGCAAAGTCCAAAACCAAACTCACTGCCATCGAGTCAATTCTGACTCCTAACAACCCTATAGGACAAGTAGAACTGCCCCATAGGGTTTCCAAGGCTATAATCTTTATAGAAGCAGATTGCCACATCTTTCTCCTATGGAGTGGCCAGTGAATTCAAACCACAGACATTTCGGTTAGCAGCTGAGTGCTTAACAACTGTGCCACCGGGGCCCCTAAGCTAGTAATAATACAAAATAATAATATATATTTTGCATTACAACCCTTTGAGATAAATGCTATTATTATTCTCATTTCACAAGGTAAGGAGATGTTAAATAACTTGTCTGAAGTCATGTGACTATAAATGGCAGAACCAGGGTTGGGACCTCCAGAGCTGACACCACCATCTATACATCTTCTAGCAGGTAACAGAGCTGTGATTTGAATCTCAGCAGTCTGATCCCATAGCTTACAGGCACGACCACTGTGTTAGTTTTCTTGGGCCCCTGTAAAAAAATACCACAAACTGGGTGGCTTAAAACAATGGAAATTTATTCTCTCACAGTTCTGGAGGCCAGAAGTGGAAATCAGAGTGCCTCGGGGTCATGCTTTCTCTGAAGGCTTTAGGGCATGATCTTCCCTTGTCTCTTCCACCTTCTGGTGGTGCTGGCAATCCTTAGCATTCCTTGGCTTGTGGTGGCATCATTCCAATTTCTGCCTCTGTCCTCACATGGCTGTCTTCCTTCTGTGTCTGTGTCTCCGTGTCCATATCTTCCTCTCCTTTCTCTTATAAAGACACTAGTCATTGGATTTAAGGACCACCCTAATCCAGTATGACCTTGTCTTAACTTGATTCCATCTACAAAGACCTTATATGCAAATAATCTCACATTCACCAAGGTTAGGACTTGAACATATCTTTTTGGGGGGACGCAATTCAACCCACAACATTGCCTCTATAGAGGCAATGAGAATCAGAAAGAAGAAATCGCAAAATGGTTTCTGAGGAAAAATCAGCAGGATTTTGAAACAGGAAATTGAGGTAAATTGTAATCCAGTTCCAAGTCCGGTGAACTGCAGAGTCTCTTGGCAGTTTTTTGGAGGATGTAATTAACTGTGGGGTCTGCAACATAGCATTTATTGTTTTATTCTGCTATCACACCTGGCTGCCCTTGAGGACAGAGGTCTCTGTCTGACAGTGCTGTTGGCACTAGACGCACTATAAAGACGGCTACACACACCTAAAATGCCATTGCTTCCTTTATGCCCTTCCTGATTTAGTCAGCCAGATGTGGTGTCTGTTCCTTCAGTTACCTGAGAGACCTATGTACTCGTCCTTCTGCTTGTCCTTTGTTACTCAGCTCAAATGATTGTCCCCTAGAAGCCTTCCCTAAACACCCACACTAAGTTTTGTACATCTCCATTTTCTGAATATTTCTCTCTGTGTGCCAGTCACCCTGTATTGTAATCGATGTTTCATATGCTTTTCTCCTCCCAGTGATGCGTGGGCCTCTTAAGAAGAGAGGCTGAGTTCTATCGCTACAACCCAATGCTGCAATGGGAGATGCAAAGTGAACAGTTTATGGCCTGAATCAGAAATGTAATCCAATTAACTTCCTGCAAATTGACCTTTGGAAGGCAAACTTTCTGAGTCCTTGCCTGTCCGGAAATGTATCGTTGTCTTATATTGCTGCTATCTGTGCATTCTTATCTTCTCAACTGGACTGCCAGTTTCTAAGAAGCAGTAACTGAGTCTTAAATCATCCTTTCCTCTGCAATTGTCAGCAGACACTCATTTTAAAAGAATTTTCTAAAGGAAGGGGTGTTTCCTACTACTCTATAATGTAGTCTGTAAAAATTAAGATTCAGAACTAGAGTTTAAAAGAAAGCAAAAAGGGAGGGAGGATTGCCAAAGATTAATTATTGATGAATTTGGTAGAAATCCAAAGCTGTCATTGAGTATTAAGTTGTTAAAAAAAATTGAGAACTTAAAAAAAATTACAGTTGATTAAAAGAATTGAAGATTGGCAATTGCAAGTAAGATTTAAGTCTACCTTTGTAAATTAAATGTTATGGTTATGTTTGTTGGTGATTGTCTTTAATCTTGTTTTTATCTACTATGTTCTAGTTAAAAATGAGCTACCAATAATGCCTTCTAAAGACTTAGTAATCACTAAAAATTTCCCAAGAAAATAAAATTTTGTAGGAAGGAAATGGTATAGATGGTGTTCAGGTATTGAGTATCTGTAAATATGTAATACACTCTTTATAAACAAATAATCCCTATTCATACTTTCTTTAGCATAATGCCTATGCCTCCTTTTAACGCTACAGAAACTCATGGCTTATTGGTCTGGAGACAAGAGTGTTCTTATTCCTTTTTCATAATCAGTGTTTAGCATAAGGCCTAGAACCTACTAGCTGCTCAATAAATACCTATTGAATGAATGAATCCATGAATGACTGTATACATGAATAAGGGATTTATGAGTAGGTTAAAGATGAAACTTCAAAGTATTTTTTTACTTTTGGTAAATGAAGATAAAATTGGTTCTTTAATCCAATCTATTAACAATTTTCCTTCATTTTTACTCCCCTTCTGTACCCTTTTAGAAATTTAAATAAAGGGTGACTCTTATAATAAATAAGTCATGGCTTATTTTACTTTGTACCCTAAATTGTGGCACTTAAGAAATAAATATATGGATTATACTCCTGAGTAAATGCATATCCATGGAATAAATTATATGCTGATTTATATATACAGAAAATTTTATATTTTATTTTATGGTGGAGAAATTGAAGAAAGAAAATATAATGGGCTGTAGAACAGGATAATCCTCTAGATTACAAATAGGCAATCAAAACATGTTTTGTTGCATTCTTAATGAAGATATACAAAGGTTAATCCTGGACTCTGCACGAGGCTTTGTGAACTCTACTTTCTCTCTCTCTTTTTCCATTCCGTTGTTTTTCTGGAGCACATTCTGCAGTAAATTCCTATGAAATGTGTGGAAGGTCAACTTTCTGAGTCTTTAACTGTTCAAAATTTCCTTAATCTTCCCATACACTTGATTGATAATGTCAGTGTATATAGAACTTTTGGTGTGAATATCCTGAGAACTTTGAAAATATTACCCCATTGTTTTCCATATTCAGTTTTTATGTTTAATTTGGCTTTTGTCTTTGAAACTTCTGAAATCTCCTCATATGCCTAGAGACATCTGATGGCTATGGTTTCCTATTCTTTTTACATTTCTAGGTAAGTTTCCTTGATAGATCTCTTACTTGCAGGACTTCCGTCCAGAACTCTGCAAGGGGCAAAGCAATTATGGTAAGCAGACAGATAACTGGCCCCGGCATAATATTCATCAAAGGCCTGAATGTTGTCTCAAATATTTTCTCTAGTTTCTTTGGGAAAGAACAGTCTGGTGTATTGATAGAATGCAATGTCTGAGGTTTGTAGAGGGTGGGGTAAAAAGGAGGAATGGGGAGTGAGGTTTAGACTGCAGCAACTGCCCCACAGATAGACCTTCAGTTGATCTCCCTGTCTTCTTACCTCCACATTCCAGTGTATGCATTCACTCTGAGCACAGACTATCTCTAGGGTTTAGCTGGGTGAACTGGTACATTCACTTCTTTGGAAACTCACTTTCACTGCATTCTAAGCTACAGATTTCTCTTCCTGCTTACATTTCTTAACCCACTGCTTTCCACTTTTTGTATTCTAAAACCTTATTGAAATCTCTTAAATGTTGGTGAACACCCATTCTTTTCCTTGTTATATATTCCTTCTTATAATTGTATGTTTTTATTTCAGTAGGATATAGAGAGAATGGGAGAGAAAGTATAGGCTTAGTCTGTCAGCTTAAACCAGAGGCACTGAATTTCATTAAAAACAAGTTTAATAGTCCATAAATATGATCTAATTAAACATGTGGTCATGGCTATGTTTTTTCCTACCCTGCAGATAATAGACACCTATTTTCTTTCCTTTTCATGTACTGGGTTTTATAATCTCTAATAAGCTTAAAATTTAAAAAAAAACAAAAGTGAAAGTAAAAAAGAAACTGAAAATCTTTAACCATGCTTTGTATTTCAGGAGAAACCCAAGATAAGCTTCTTATAGCCAGAGGGAGCACATTGAGAACTTGTTCCACAAATGTGTACGTGGGCCAAATTTTTTGTGATGCTTCTCTCTGAAAACAGAAATCTCTATCAGGATAAAAGAGACACCCAACTTAGTTCAGTTAAGAGGATCTTATCTCCTTTCATGTAACATTCTCATTTCCAGGAAATATTAGCATATTCAGATGAGTCATAAATCTTTATCATCTATCAGGTAATACCCTCCCCTGCAAATATATACATTCCTTGAGTGCAAAAAAGTCTAAACTTTTGTTCAAATAAAAGTATATTTTTGTTATTCATTAGTGCAGCAGATTTTTTTTGAGCACTGCTGGACATTTTTCTATGTCTCCAGGATACAGCAGTGACCAGAACAAAGTCCTTCCTTGCATAGAGCTCATGTTCTAGTTAAGGTGACAAACGATAAACTGGCAAATAATATCTCAAGTGATGACAAATTCCATCAAGGAAAATAATGAAGGATATGGGGATGGAAAATGGAAAAATGGAACTAGTGATGCTATTTTAGGCAGGATGATTAAGGAAGCCATCTCTGATGAAGTGACATTTGTATAGAAAGAAAGAATAAGGCAAAGGGATACAAGTGAGACATAGGACTATCTGGCAGGAAGTACTTGTAGAAAGTAATTATCAAGTGAGGATATATTTTAATCAGGTTTATCTTTTACCCTTTATTTCTAAAATATATTTGAGGATTTCATATAATTTTAGGAACTTTCTGGGGCCCCTGGTTGAAGTAAAGTGTTAATACTCTTGGCTGCTAACTGAAAGGTCAGAGGTTCGAGTCCACTCAGAGGTGCCTTAGAAGAAAGGCCTGGTGATCTACTTTCAAAAATAAGCCATTGAAAGCCCATTGGAGCAGTTCTACTCTGACACACATGGGGCTGTCTTGAGTCAGAGTCTACTCCATGACAACTGCTATGGTTGGTTTAGTTAGATACTTTTTTATACATAATTTGCTTTTTTTTTTTTTTTAGACAGTATTTGTTCTTGTTATTAAGTGTCGAGTCAGTTCCTATTCATAACGACTCTATGTACAATAGAACAAAATACTGCCCGGTCCTGCACCATCCTTACAGTCATTGTTATGTTTGAGCCCATTGTTGCAGCCACTGTGTCAATCCATCTTGTTGAGGGTCTTCCTGTTTTTCACTGACCCTCTACTTTATCAAGCATGATGTCCTTTCCCAGGGACTAGCCCCTCTTGATAACATGTCCAAAGTATGTGAGACAAAGTCTCACCATCCTTGCTTCTAAAGAGCATTCTGGTTGTACTTCTTCCAAGACAGATTTGTTCGTTCTTTTGGCATTTGTTCTTAGGCGGCCTCAAATATAAACTTCTAGGAGATCATGACAACCTACACTTAACTTCTTGGATGAAATAAGTACTTTAAAACATATAATAAATGTGTTCATGGACAGAATCTTCTGTTTCGATATGTCGTAAGAATATTTGAATCAGATGTAGGAAACTGATCTGCCACTGACCAGGCCAGACTAGATCACTTCAAAAGTCCTTCCAGCTCTAACATAGTTTATGGTTCTACATGCTTTAAACCTTCTCCATTTTACTGCTGTGCTGATCAGATAAAGGACTTGGAACAGCTCAAGGCACACAGCAGCTCTTTTAAAAGACCCAGAATTCCAGAGTGATTATGACCTCATTCTTCGGAGGGTTCTCTAAAATCAGTGTCATGTGGTGCTAAAGCTACCAGGAGTGAAACAAAAATGAACTGGCTTCTGTAATTTATGTTAAAGTATTTACTTGGGTCATTTGAGTGGTTGAGTATTTAGAAATGCTTCTTTTTCATTTTAGTAAGTGATTCTACCCTTCTTTTGAAGTCAGTGGACATGAACAAAGAAATTCTTGAGGTTCTGGAGTCCCATGTCTGACCAGAAGCCCACACCATCCTGGTGGTCCACAGAGTCTCTTTACAAATCTAGAGGCAACATTTGGGTTCCAAGGTTTAATCCCTGAAGCAAGAGATTCCAGCCAGGATTCCTTGAAAACTTGGACGGACTCTGGAGGAAGGATTGCCTGAGAGTAGAGATTTAGGTATCGTATCCTAGAAATAGAATTTTCATAGCAAAGAACTTAGTAATTTCTATCATTCTCTATAATTATAAAACAATAACATCTAATAATTTACTTTTCGGTACACAAAGTTTAAACATAGGACATTAAACTTATGCCATCACTTAATATCATTCAGTGTTGTAAAAGGGGGATCAGCTTTTGACAACAAACCTGAGTTTTAATCTAACCTATATCATTTAGCTAGCTGCATGATTTCAGCCAGACATGTCTTAACTCGTCTGAATTTCAGTTAAAAACAAATAATAATGCTTACCTTACAGGATGATTGTAGATTAAATAAGATAATATATGCCTAGCTCATAGAAGATCAATTAGTTATAAATATTATTTTTTTTAGGGCACTGTGACAAATCCACTTTATGCCAGAGCAGATTCCACAGATAAAAAAATAGATGGTCATGCCAACCAACAGACTTTAGAGGTTTGTAGGATAAATACTTCGAGGATAAACATTTTTTTGTATTATGTTTTGTTTCTAGTATTTCCATCTCTGTTTGATAATAAATACATCAGATCACATGCTGCCTTTTTAGTCTCAACTGATAGGAATTTACTAAAGCATCTCTATTATCAGTGGTTCACTCTTGAGCCTTAGTATCCAGACACTAGAAGGGTTGTGTCGGCAATTGTTCAATTCAGTTTCTCCTTTTGAACCCAGCACATGCTTTTTCCCCCCTAGTTTCAAATATAGATTGTCTTCATTGATTTCTTTGTTAACTTTTTTCTTTCTCTCCAAAAAAAGCCTTGGTTGGAAGTGGATGGACACACACACACACACACACACACACACACACACACACACACACACACACACACACACAGGAGAGCGTCCTGGCTACTGCGGCCAATTAGTTCATGGAATGTTAGTTTGTAGCTGGCTTTGGCCAAATTGTAACCTGAATGACTATCTTTAGATTTATTTTAGAACAAAATATTTTATTGTGGTTAACAGATTGATAAAAACATTTCAAGTTCCAAGAGTTCTTTAATGATTAGTTTTAGCGAGTGAGTAGACTGCAAATATTTGGCTAGAATTACCTGTCCTCAGACACAGCAAATGAAAAAAAAAAAAAAAAAATCCTCTCGATGTTGCGCTATTTATAACATTGTTTTATACCATTAACTTGCTGAAATGCATCATCTGGAACTGCCTGGCCAAAAAAAAAGCATTTTAAAATAGTGTGTTGTCATGGTAGTGTGAAAATGTTAAGGTATGACTGTTGATGTATTAAGTGAGCATAATATCACCATGATATGACTCGAGCCTCTATAGTGAGAAATCATAAGCCACTCTCATGAGTCAAGAAGCCCTTACCAGATGGCAGAGCAGATAGCTGTTTTCTTAATGTCTTAAGGTAAAGTATTACATGATGGAGCACAAGAAAACATGTTACTCTAAAAAGCAAATTGATGAAATCTGTCATTTTAGAAAAGGAAAATTATAAAAGACTCTTTATGTCTCAAGAAAAATAATGGAGAAGAAATGTCAGGCGCTGTGGTTTTCCTGAATAGATTTTAGCTCCCATGCATCACAAGTCATTTTTTAGGAAAGTCAAATTTTCACACATTTTACAGAAATAATTTGCTTCAGATCTGCAGTGAAGTCTTGAAACCACATTGTGTTTTTGAAACTGCCAGTCCAGGCTAATGTCTGAAGCATCTGTCTCTCTCTTTTTTTAATACCTACATTAGATCTATGCAGAGTGTGGAAACAGCAGATAACTGGCGATACAGAGCTGGTAGAAAAGAGAGAAAAAAAAAGAGGAACTTTCTTTAAGCATATCCCCTCCCCCCAGACAAAGTAAAATGACAGTATTGTGCTGTTATCAACATAGCTGCATGCTGCCAATGTTCAAATCATTTCAGAGATAATGAGACATTATGTTTCTTGGTTCGGTATTTAAAAACCAACAATTACAGATGGAAGCAATTCATTCTGAGATTTAAGGAGGGAAAAAGCAGAAAGAAAAAAAAAAAAAGAACCTATGTCTTTTTAGTGTCTGAGCATACTGTAGATAGGTTAGCAAATACAATTCTCATTTTCCCAAAAAGGGAGATAGCATGTCTCATAGAAGAAAGCCTATGGCCAGGGAGCCGTGTGCTGTGGGTTCTGGGCCTGAAAGAGTCACATCATCAGTTTGGACCTGTTTCCTTGAGTGTACAAAGACACCTAAGTCATCACCTTACATGGTTCTCGGATGCTGTCTTTCACAATCTCTCAACAGCATTCAACAGTGGGAAATGTTCTTGTAAAATAAATAATGCATCAGGTTAAGATCTATCTTTCCTCAATAGGAAGGCCAATGATGGACAAGAAATGTACCACATCGAACTACATAGTCAGTAAAACCTTACTAATTTAACTTGTTTAAAGTGGAGGTGAGTAAACCAGTGAAAATCTAATTATAGAATTTAAAGAATCCTTTGTATTTATTTTAAGCACATTTCAATAGTAGAGACACTGTTCTCTCAGAAACTCATTAGCTGTAAACATATTCTCAGTATTTAATAGGCATATGGTTTTAGTGGTATATGTGGAAATTTCTTTGAGTGTCTTAAGCATTTGTCCTAAAATACCTTCTTTATATTATCAATTTGCACTATGTAGATGAAAAGATTTAGAAGACAAAGTAGTAAACTCCTGCCCAACCCTGGTTATAATGAACAAAATTTTGAAATTAGAAAATCTAAAAACTCAGTAGATAGTAACATGCTAAGAAGTTTACCTAAGCAAATGTAAGCATTTACTTACCGGTAATAGCAGTAATACTACTACCTAGTTTTGTAAAAGGTTTTACAACTGTGTGTCAAATACTAGACTCTATGCACTTACAAATATTAAAAATATCCTTACTTTAATTCAAAGAAACACTCCTTGGTTTCTACTGTGACACTTGTGAAAACCTATTTTGTAATGTCTTAATGAAAATATATTAATTGAGGAATTTTTAATCCTTATTTCCTAGAAAGCATGAAAAGATCAAAACAGTAATCTCTATTTTATGTTTTTCTCCAAGGGAAATATGTTATTTAGAAAACAAACACTGTTGCCTTGTGATAGGCTATTTTGTTTTAAATGAGTGAACACAACAGAATAAAATATATGATCTGTAGTTGCTGAGGCTGAGTCATTTCCTGTTTCAATAACAAGAATGTCATCAGCTAAACTCTAACCAGCACAGTTTGTCAATGTGTATGTGGCTTTATTTGTACATGTTGCCAGAAAGTTCTAGGGAAAATAGACTCATTATTCTAACACAAAAAAGAAACTTCCAGTGAGCAGTTTTGGCCATAGCTGTTGCCGTGTTTATTGTTTATGCTGTACCCAGTGGTTAAGAGCTTGGCTACTAACCAAAAGGATGGTGGTTCAAATCCACCAGGTGCTCCTTGGAAACCCTATGGGGCAGTTTTACTCTGTCCTATAGGGTTGCTATGAGTCAGAATTGACTCAATGGCAACGGGTTTGGTTTTTGGTTTGGTTTATAACTGATGCTTTCCTAATGAAGGGAGAATGTATGCCCGGTGGTGGCGTAAGAAGATGCTATAATTTTGTCCAGGGAACTCGTAGTTTACTCATGTCACCAAACATTCAAAGGTTTCCGAAAGATTGAAAGGTAGGCTATAGTGGTATGATGGAGAGAACAGAGGAACTGAGAATTAGATGACATGAATTCTTTCCTGGCTTTGCTACTAAGTGACTATTTGATCTTGGACTTCAATTCCCACATCTACAAAATGATGGTATTGAATGACATGATCTTTCAACTTTCTTCCAGTGAAAAATTCTATGATTCTTTTCCTAAAATTAAGACATTGAGTTGGCGTTCTCTGTCCGGTCAGTACCTGATGTTCCTTGAATTTAGAACTTGCTCCTTACCCTAGTTAGCCCACTGGGCTAATTTTATTTATTTATTTTAAAAGAAATTATCTTTATTATGTACTTTTTTAAAAATTTTTTTATTGTTGTAGTTTAAATGAAGTTTACATTTCAAGTTAGTCTCCCATACAAAAATTTATACATACATTGTTATGTGACCCTAATTGCTGTCCCCATACTGTGACAACACACTCCTCCTTTGTACCCCTGATCCCCCTGTTCATTCAGTTAGCTCCTAACCCTCTCTACATTCCCATCTCACCTCTGGACAGAAGCTGCCCTTTTAGTCTCTTGTATCTACTTGAGCTAAGAGGCACACTCCTCACGAGTATCACTTTATGTCCCACAGTCCAGTCCAATCCCTGTCTGAAGAGTTGGCCTCAGAAATTGTTTTAGCTCTGGGCTGATAGAGAATCCAGGGGTCATGCTTTCCAGGGTACCTCCAGTCTCAGTCAGACCATTAAGTCTGGTCTTCTTACTAGAATATGAGTTCTGCAGTCCATCTTTCTGCTGCTCCATCAGGGACTCTCTGTTGTGTTCCCTGTCAGGGTGGTCACTGGTGGTAGCCGGGCACCATCTAGTTCTTCTGGTCTCAGGCTGATGAAGTCTCTGGTTTATGTGACCCTTTCTGTCTCTTGGGCTACTACTTTCCTTGTGTCTTTGGTGTTCTGCATTCTCCTTTACTCCAGGTGGTTGGGACAAATTGATGCATCTTAGATGGCTGCTTGCAAGCTTTTAAGACCCAAGACACCACTCATGAAAGTAGGATGCAGAACATTTTCTTAATAAGCTTTGTTATGCCGATTGACCTAGATGTCCCCTGAAAGCATGATCCCCAGACCCCTACCCCTGCTACTCTGTCCCTTGAAGTTTTTGATTGTATTCAGGAAACTTCTTAGCTTTGGTTTAGTCCAGTTGTGCTGACTTCCCCTGTAGTGTGTGCTGTCCTTCCCTTCACCTAAGATAATTCTTATCTACTATTTAGTTAGTAAATAACCTTCACCCTCCCTCCCCACCCTTGTAACCATCAAAGAATGTTTTCTTCTATGTTTAAACCTTTTCTTGAGTTTTTATAATAGTGGTTTATACAATATGTGTCCTTCTGTGACTGAGTAAATTTACTCAGCATAATGACCTCCAGATTCCTCCATGTTATAAGACGTTTCATGGTTTCATCATTGCTCTTTATCATTGAGTAGTATTCCATTGTGTGGCTATACCATAACTTGTTTATCTGTTCGTCTGTTGATGGGCACCTAGGTTGTTTCCATCTTTTTGCTATTGTGAACAGTGCTGCAATGAACATGGGTGTGCATATCTATTCGTGTGACAGCTCTTATTTCTCTAGGATATATTCCAAGGAGTGGGAGAGTTGGATCATATGATGCTTCTATTTCTAGCTTTTTAAGGAAGTGCCAAATCAATTTCCAAAGTGGTTGTACCATTTTACATTCCCTCCAACAGTGTATAAGTGTTCCAGTCTCTCCACTACCTCTCCAGCATTTATTATTTTGTGTTTTTTGGATCAATGCTAGCCTTGTTGGGGTGAGATGATATCTTATTGTAGTTTTGATCTGCATTTCTCTAATGGCTAATGATCGTGAGCATTTCTTCATGTGTCTGTTAGCCACCTGAATATTTTCTTGGTGAAGTGCCTGTTCATATCCTCTGCCCATTTTTTAATCGGGTTATTTGTCTTTTTGTTGTTGAGGTTTTGCAGTATCTTGTAGATTTTAGAGATTAGATACTGATCGGATTTGTTGTAGCCAAAATTTTTTTCCCAGTCTGTAGGTTGTCTTCTGACTCTTTTGGTGAAGTATTTTGATGAGCACAAGTGTTTGATTTTTAGGAGCTCCCATTTATCTAGTCGCTCTTCTGGTGCTTGTGCATTGTTACTTAATGGTTTGTATTGTGTTTATGCTATGTATTAGGGCTCCTAGCATTGTCCCTGTTTTTTCTTCTATGATCCTTATCATTTTCGATTTTATATTTGACTCTTTGATCCATTTTGAGTTAGTTTTTGTGCATGGTGCAAGGTATGGGTCTTGTTTCAGTTTTTTGCATATAGATATCCAGTTATGCCAGCACAATTTGTTAAAGAGACTGTCTTTTCCCCAATTAATGGACTTTGGGCCTTTGTCAAATATTAATTGCTCATAGGTGGATGAGCTTATATCTGGATTCTCAACTCTGTTCCATTGGTCTATGTACCTGTTTTTGTACCAGTATCAGGCTGTTTTGACTACTGTGGAGGTATAATAGTTTCTAAAATGTGAGGCCTCCCACTTTGTTCTTCTTCTTGAGTAATGCTTTACTTATCCTGGGTCTCTTCTCTTTCCATATGAAGTTGGTGATTTGTTTCTCCATCTCGTTAAAAATTGCTGGTGTAATTTGGATTGGGATTGCATTGTATCTGTAGATTGCTTTTGGGTAGAATTGACATTTTCACAATGTTGAGTCTACCTATCCTTGAGCAAGGTATGTTGTACTACTTATGCATGTCTCTTTTGGTTTCTTGCAATAGTGTCTTGTAGTTTTCATTGTATGGGTCTTTTACGTCTCTGGTTAGGTTTATTCCTAAGTATTTTATCTTCTTGGGGGCTATTGTAAATGGTATTGATTTGGTGATTTCCTCTTCAAGGTTCTCTTTGCTGGAGTAAAGGAATCCAGTTGATTTTTGTATGTTTATCTTGTATCCTGAAACTTTGCTGAAATCTTCTATTAGTTCTAGTAGTTTTCTTGTGGATTCTTTGGGGTTTTCTGTGTATAAGATCGTATCATCTGCAAATAGAGATACTTTGACTTCTTCCCTACGAAGTTGGATGTCCGTTATTTCTTTTTCTAGACTTATTGCTCTATCTAGGACCTCCATCACAGTGTTGAATAAGAGTGTTGATAAAGGGCATCCTTGTCTGTTTCCCATTCTCAAGGGGAATGGTTTCAAAGTTTCTCCATTTAGGATGATGATGTTAGCTGTTGGCTTTGTATAAATGCCCTTAATAATATTGAGGAATTTCCTTCTATTCCTATTTTGTTGAGTTGAGCGTTTTTATTATGAATGGGTGTTGGACTTTGTCAAATGCCTTTTCTGCATCGATTGATAAGATCATGTGGTTCTTGTCTTTTATTTTATTTATGCGATGGATTACATTGATTGTTTTTCTAATGTTGAACCATCCCTGTGTACCTGGTATAAATCCCACTTGATCATGGTGAATTTTTTTTTTTTTTTTGATATGTTGCTGAATTCTATTGGCTAGAATTTTGTTGAGGCCACTGGGCTAATTTTAAATGACTCATCTACATGCTTCATTGCTATGCTTCCTTCAGGATAAGACGGCAATTGGCTTGTTACATTCATCCAAATAGCTGAAACTCAGCAACTGAAGGATTCCAGAGGGTGCTCCTGGGTCAGATCAACTGGAAAAGATAATCCAGAGCTCTAAAAACATACCGGAAAGAGTTTAGAAGAATTGAATTTAGGCCTCTCGTCTGACCACTTCTGAAATATTATCTCAGGCTGTCTCAGAGATTTACATGGTTTGGGTCAGATACTCACTAGACTGAGGAATTTTGGGGCTCTTTCAGGTGTTACCTGAAGGAAGTCACACAGTGACTCATTAGGTGTAACATTTCCCTTCGAGTCAGAATAAACAACATCCTATCAAAGGGAAGAGGGATTTCCTGCAGCTGAAGGGGGACCTTAGACCAGAACTGAGTCATAGTATTGCCTCAATTTTAAAAAATCTTGTTGCCTATTTGGAAGCATATAGGCACTGACCAATTCCCTTCCAAAATCCCCAATTGGGAATTGCATTATGACCATGTTGCTCTCTCTAGGTTATTTTAAAAATTCGTCCAGAGGCATCATTAAGCTGTAATAATTAACATCTTATTTGCATGCAGTACAACTTTAAATTGTATGTGTCTAATCTGGTGATAGGCATTCTATAACTGCTAAGTATATATTTGCTCTCAGTTATAAAGAGTGAATAAAATGGGTATGACCTTGTTTTCCTGTTACTGATAGCCCAAGGTTGCCTTCTGTATGAGTAGTAGGTGAGTATAATTGAATTGGATCAAATTGTAACAGTCAGCCTAATGCATCGTGGCCTGTGGGTACCTGTAACTAGAACTAACACTCCTGTATTGTTAATGCACTTCCATTTTGGATCTAGTTATACAAACACTGTTTAAGATTATGCAGCTATGTATCTGCTGGAAACCATGTTAACTCTCTGTTTCCCTCCACGAGGGCAGCTATTGGGCCCCTCCGGAGATAGGCCTACAGTCTGGTAATGGGCCTTGGGTTCATTTTCCAGTTAGGCTCAGTGTGGGGATGCTAAACTTCAGGGTTTCAATCAGTTCAGAAATGACTTTGACCAACTGGTGCAAATGGTTAACATGTTTGGCTTCTAACTAAGAGATCCAGAGGCTCCTCAAAAAAAAGACCTGGCAATCTACTTCTGAAAAATTAGCCATTGAAAACCCTGTGGAGCACAGTTCTACTCTGACATACATAGAGTTGCCATGAGTTGGAACTGACTTGACAACAACTGGTGCAACTGGTAAGACATAACTAGGGGGCATCGGTGGTTCAGTGGTAGAATTCTTGCCCACCATGCTGGAGACCCAGGTCAATTCTCAGCCAATACACCTAATGCACAGCCACCACCTGTCTGTCACGGAAGGCTTGCATGTTGCTGTGATGCTGAACAGGTTTCAGCAGAGCTTTCAGATTAAGACAGACTAGGAAGAAAGGTCTGGTGAGCTACTTCTGAAAATCAGGCAGTGAAAACCCTTTGGATCACAAGAGTCTGATCAACAACCCATCATGGGGATGGTGCAGGACTGGGCAGAATTTTTTCTGTGGTGCGTGGGGGTCCCCATGAGTCATGGGCTGACTCAGTGGCACCCAACAACAAAAAGCATCTAGAAACAATTTGGATCTCTAGGTCCTGTGACAAATATAATAAATACAAAGTCTACTCCTGAATTGTTTTGGCTTTTTAAGAATTTGTGGACTGGAGATTGATCCATCAATTGGAGCTGGTAATTTCTTGCTTCAACTCAAATCAGACCAATAATTCAGGAGTATATAACAGTCTCCAGACAATCCTGCCACCTCCAGGCTCACTTACTGCCAGCTCAATCTGCACATCAGACGATTAATCCTCTTACAACAGCTTTACAGATGTCTGCGTGCTACTTTTACTCCCCATTTCTAGATCTCAAAATCGCTCAAGGCTGAATCCCTTCGTTTGGAATTTAAACTGTAAGTCTTCTAGTTCCCAAGCCTTAATTTACCTTGCTTCTGTAATAACTTGAAACTCCAGCCAAACTAGTCTACTCCCATCCTAAAACAAGTTAGATAGCTAAACATCCATTTTTTCTCCCTTTTAGTATGTTCATTACATGGTTATCCTTCCCACTGCTATTCCTTATTGAAGGCCTTTTCCTTATTAGGAGATCAAGTCCTTTGCCTCTTTGAGGTAGTTTTTTCCAGTCATTCCAGATTTTATTGATCCCCCTGTCTGCACTCTGTGTCTGTACTATTTGTTTGACAGTTATATTATAATTTATATTTTAGATACATGACTGTCTTCCATTATATTCTAAGACCCTTAAAAGGGTGTCTTAGATATGTTTCCTTAACTCTCCGCACGAAGACCAGTGATAGATTTGGTAGAAAGAGCTTTCTAGCAGTGTGACCTTGGGTTAGCCTTATTCTCCAAGCCTCAATTTCCTGATGTGTTGAATGGGAACACTAAAACTGCTCTCATAGAATTGTTACAATGGTTAAAGGAGAAATACGTGAAAAAAGCTTAGTAAGATGGCTGACAACTAGCTGATGCTCAGTAATGTCTGTTAAAAAAAAAAAAATCGTTGTCGAGTCAATTCCAACTCATGATGACTCATGTATGTCAGAGAAGAATTGTTCTCCATAGGGTTTTCAATGTCTGATTTTTCAGAAGTACATTGCTAGGCCTTTCTTCTGAGGCACCTCAACCTCTAACCTTTTGGTTAGCAGCCCAGAGTGTTAACCACCCAGGCATTCCATAATGTCTATTACCAACTCTTAAAGATCACTGGAGGAATTAACTCCTTAGTTTTCTTTGGAAAGCTCATAAGAAAAATGGTTCTGAATCAGGTACCATTATTAGTGTTTCAAATTTGGAATCCTGAACTTGTTTGTTTGACAACCAGCGTGTTTCTGGGCATTGAATCCACTGCTTTACTCAGTAGTGACAAACCAAAATAAGAGATCCTGGCAAATGATGAGCAGCAATTCTTGCTGCTGTGGTTACAAACTCTGTTACTATTTTAGGGCCAGTATTGTTAAATCTGGATTTCGTTTTCCTTTGCTGTCTATTTTGGCATTGACTTACTCTGCAAGGGTCAGGCTCCCACATGACGCTTTGCTGCCAGTGGCTTGTTGATGGTCTTCGTTCCAAGTTTACTTAGTGAGAGGATGTCACCAGTGGAAAAAATAAAAGATGGCATATTAAAAAAAAAATTATCTTCCATTTATAAAATTTAAAAATATATTTGTTTAAACAAAGAGATGTCTTAGAAGGGTTTATTTTTTGTTTGTTTTATTCATAAAGTCAAAGGAAATCAGATTTACCTAATAATATGAATTCGGGGGCAAAGAGAGAAATTATGAAGAATATGTCACAGTATATATATGTATATATATATATACATATATATGTACATAGTATACACTGTATATATATACTGTATATATATACTATATGTATGTCTATGTGTGTATATGTATATACATATATGGCCTTGGTGGTGCAAATGGTTAATGTGTTCGGCTACTAACCAAAAGGTTGGTGGTTAGAGTCCACCCAGAGACACCTTGGAAGAAAGGCCTGGTGATCTGCTTCTGAAAAATCAGTCATTGAAAATCCTATGGAGCACAGCTCTACTCTGATACACACATATACATACGCGTGTAATTTTTTTTCCTACTTGTCTGTTTTCTGAATGGGATAGTCCTTTGAATGTCAGAGAAGAAACTCTTCTTCTACTTAATAAAGACATTTGTGAATACAGTGTAATCACAATGTAAATTTGGGGGATTAAACTCTTATTTGTGGTTAGAGTTTATTTTAATCAACTCGTGCTCGCTTTCGGAAGCTCACTACCATGGGAGAGCCAGCATCTATTATCCCGTTACAGAACTGAAGAAACATCACTGTTTTATTTACATTTCTTATGTATTGAGCTATGTCAGTAGAGCGAAGAGCACAAGGCTGGTATCTTGTTTTTTTTTTTTCTTCAGAGGCTCTCCTGTGGCTCTGGAGGTGCTGTGTGTCATGTGTCTCTAGGAACTTTAGCATGTAATTATATAATTAACAAGGGACTGAGAGAGGGAGCGTTTGACTATTCTTAATACACACTTGACACCACATCTTAAACTGCAAGATTAACTCCATGCCTACGATGGTCGAAGAGTGTTTTTATTGGTCACTGTGCTGTTCTGTAGGGGAGAGCTTGTGCCATTCTGACTGCCAGGTGACCCAGCTTGAAGATGTGGCTATTCTGTGTGGAACTGGTCACAGTCCGGAGATAATTTAGGAATTGATCTTGAAGCTGTTGCCTGTGAAAACTGAAGAGGTTTGCATCACTACCAAAATGAGTCAGCTCTGCTTGCAGTAGTTACTGAGCTTACAGGAAATGCTAACACTCATAGGTAAAACTACCTTTGGCACCCGACTGCTGACTCTGTTGAGAACAGTGAGTTCCCAGCACAAGGGAGTGGAAAGCTGATGTCACTGAAAAGGTATTGCCTTGCTTTGAAATCAGCAAACATGTTCGAAGTCCTCCAGTACACATGCGCAACTGAAAAATGTCTCTCAATAGCTTTGAGCAGCTACTTGTTAAACAGATACTCCCAAAAAAAGCAGGAATGTGGCTTCTGTTAGAGAATGCTGTATATTAATAGTTTTTATGTATGCATTACCATTCTATTTTTGCTTACAAATTTCCCAGGAGATATTGTGATGGGTGAGAATTTCAAAATTAGCTCTAGGCCAAGAGTAAATAATTTCGACAGCCACTTTAAGATGGTTGATATTTTTGAGCCATATAAGGGTAAAAGTAACAATTTTGACAGGATAGAATAAAAGGAAAACTTTTTGCGCACAATCGAAAAATGCTTAAACTTGCGTATGTGAGAGAGTTCAAATTTCGAAGCCTGGCTGAATGAAACTCCAGGTAATTTTTTAATTTGCTTTCATAAAATGTATTTGGAATGCTTTACTGATTTTCAGGGCTAAATCAGGAAACACTGCTTCCACTAATTAATATTTAACAGTTGGCTAGCATTTTACTTCTATACATGTTCTCTTTTTCATAACTGAATACTAGTGAAAATTTAATTGAATTTTGGTGATAATCTTAATAGCATCGTCTTACATTTACACCTTAAAGCAATTTCATATTTGCAAACTGCTTTTGCATTCCTTCTAGCTAGTTACATAACTTACTTGGCTCAAAGAGTAAAAATAAATTCTTACTAATATAAAATGCTTTTGCTTTTGCAGTGTAAACACAAGAGTCTCAGGAACTGCATAGAAAAGTGTTTTATTTTGATAGGGACTCATCAATGTGTACTTAATAAGTGTCTCTCAGTAGTAATTCTACCACCCCATATACTGCCTGCCTCATGGAACTCTGCGTCAGTCTTGAAATGAAGTTCTAAAATATGGTACTTGCTGGCATTCTGTCAGTCGACTTCATAATCTACTTTCTGTCAGCTGACACTCTTGACGGCCAGGGCAGAAGCTTGTTAAAGTCCAGAAAAGGGCCCCAAATTCTGGTGTTTTGAAGTTTACAAGAGCCCCTAATATTTAACAATCACCTTGCAAGTCTCATCAATTTCAAAAGAGCATTCCACTGGGGAAGAGCAGCAAAGAGAAGCAAACCTCAAGCAAATGCCCTGTTTTTTAGACTGAAGCACTTGTTATGAAACACTGACGACTATCAGTAGTAGACTCACACCTTGATTTGAGTCAACTCTGTGAAACTGCAAAGAACGGCTACTTCAGAGAGTCATTATTATAAGAAATTAAAAAAAAATTGTCTCTGAAGTGCTAGTGTGTTCAGGTTCAGTTGACAGATGGCTAACTAACTGGCAGAGTCTGGGGTAGAAAGTTAAAGCTGTAAAAGGCATAGATACAGCAGTGAGCTGTATGTAGAGCTGTTATTCTGCAGGTGTGATGTACATGCATTTCAGGACTAAACCTACTATGACAGTTTGGGTGCAGAGTGGTTATGCTTCATCATTCAGCACCCCGCTATCATCTCTTTGCCATCACTTTGGTAGAAATGTCAAAAATCATACATGTACCTATTTGGAGACACCTGTGTGGAAGATGGAGTCCCTGGGTGGTGCAAATGGTTAATGCACTCGACTCCTAACAGAAAAGTTGGAGGTTGAATCCACCCAGAGGTGCCTCGGAAAGAAAGGCCTGGCGATCTACTTTTGAAAACTCAGTCACTGAAAATCCTATAGATCACAGTTCTATTCTGGTACACAAGGGATTATTATGAGTCTGAACTGACTCAACGGCAACTGTTTTAAATGGTTTCTGTGGACAGGGGGGTGGACTTTGAATAATTAGGGGCAAATACTCTAACTCAGCTAATCACCTTCACACCTAGAAGAACAACTTCCATCTGTCTATGGGGAAAAGCTGTTAAGTGCGATAGTGGTGGAGCATCAGGAGTCAAGGAAAATGTTAGTTTCAACCAAACTACCTATGAAAATCTTGAGGATGTTTATGTTCCAACAGCATCCCATGGCCACACCCATGGTCTGACCCTGGTCAATAGTTATCTGCCTTAGAGTCTTTGATTCATGTTCTTTCTGCTGACATTTCTCCCAGTTGTGAAGACTGTGCCTACTGGGACTCCACTACTTTCCCAGCCTCTTAAACGATAATGCTCCCACCATCTTCGTGCCTCAAGTGCGATGCCGCTCCTGAGACCACTACACATTTCCTGGCCTAAACGTCTTCAGCTATACTAACGTTGGCAGCATATGGACTTGCTGGTTGAGGCAAAATCCCAGCTAAAAATGCACAACTTTCAGAAATTGAAATTCCTTCTAAGACAGAAATTGCCTTTGCATTCTTCAAATTCTACAATGAAGCAAAACCTTTAATAAACTTCCTGGGAATTTGTGTTTTTCTATTTAATGTAGAAATAATCAGTTCAAAAGTTGAGCCACAAAGGCAATTAGTTTTGACCCTCTTGGCAAAAAAATATTATGTACTTTGAAACAGGGATCACTTGTTGATGATCATGGTAATTAGCAAAATATAGTATAAGCCCACCAATTTTTCCTAGTTGAAGGAGAAAGGAAAAAAAAATTCACATTTACCGGTCAGCGAATATGTACTAAGCATTTTTGTGTAACTAAATTTGTAGAAAATCTGGGAGATGGAGAATCAACACAAACATTTCAGGAACAGCTTCAAAATGCAAGTAACTTTTTTTTTTTTTAATACAGTAAACATGTATTTACAATATAAGGGGCCCTTGTGGTGCAGTTGTTAAAGTGCTCAGCTGCTAACAAAAAGGTCAAACCCACCTTCCACTCTGCAGGAGAAAGATGTGGCTCTCCTAAAGATTACAGCCTTGGAAACCCTATGGGGCAGTTCTACTCTGTCTTATAGGGTCGTTACGAATTGGAATCGACTGGAGGGCAGTGGGTTTTGGGTTTGGTTATTTACAATGCACACAGTACTATGACAGATGCTGTTGTTAATAGTTAGTTGCACTTGGTTCCTCTTCTAAAAGAAATTGAGTCTAAGATAATGATATAATCACAATGACAAAGAATGACAAAGGACATATAACCACAATCGTCACATTGGTTATGCTTGTAAACACTTTAATTCTCATATGTCGGTTGGGTGGCAGTTGCATAGGGGATTATCATTAGGTTTTTTTTGTTGTTGTTGTTCTTTTTTATGGTGCTTTAGGTGAAAGTTTACAGCACAAATTAGTTTCTCATTCAAAAATTTATACACAGATTGTTTTGTGGCATTGGTTGCAATCCCCACTTTGTGTCTGCACTCTCCATCTTTCCCTTTACACCCTGGATTCCCCATGTCCATTCATCCAGTTTTCCTGTCCCTTCTTGCTTTCTCGTATTTGGTTTTGGGCAAGTGTTGCCCATTTGGTCTTGTATACTTGATTTAACTAAGAAGCACATTCCTCACGTGTGTTAGTGGTTGTTTTATAGGCCTTTGTTTTTTTTTCTTCAATAATGCTTTGTTTATTGGGGCTTCTTCCTTTACAAATAAAGTTGGTGATTAGTTTTTCCACCTCCTTAAAGAATGCTGTTGGTATTTGGACCAGAATTTCATTATATCTGTAGATCGCTTTGGGTAGAATTGACATTTTCACAATGTTGAGTCTTCCTATCCGTGAACATGGTGTTTTTCCATTTACGTAGGTCCCTTTTGGTTTCTTGCAACAGTGTTTTGTAGTTTTCTTTGTATGGTCTTTTACGTCCCTGGTTAGATTTATTCCTAACTATTTTGTCTTTTTAGAGGCTATTATAAATCGTACTCTTTTCCTGATTTCCTCTTTGTTGGTGTATAAGAATCGAATTGATTTTTGTATGTTTATCTTAGATCCTACTACTCTGCTGAATCTTTCTGTTAGTTCCAGTAGTTTTCTTGTGGGATCTTTAGGGTTCTCTATGTATAGGGTCATATCATCTGCAGATAGTTTTACTTCTTGCTTTCCAATTTGGATGCCCTTTATTTCTTTTTCTTGCCTTATTGCTCTAGCTAGGACTTCCAGCACAATGTTAAATAGGCGTAGTGATACAGGGCATCCTCATCTTGTTCACTTTCTCAAGGGGAATGCTTTCAGTCTCTCTCCATTGAGAATGATGTTGGATGTTAGCTTTGTATAGATGCATTTTATTATGTTGAGGAATTTCTCTCCTATTCCTATTTTATTGAGAGTGCTTATTAGGAATGGGTGTTGGACTTTATCAAATGCCTTTTGTATCAAATGAGATGATCATATGATTCTTTTCTTTATCCTATTTATGTGGTGGATTACGTCGATTGATTTCCTAATGTTGAATGGTGCTTGCATACCTGGTATAAATCCCACTTGGTCATGGTGTATTATTTTTTTTAATATAACGTTGAATTCTATTGACTAGAAGTTTGTTGAGAATTTTTGCATCTATATTCATGAGAGACATTGGTCTGTAATTTTCTTTTGTTTTTTGTTGTGTCTTTGCCTTGCTTTGGTATCAGGGTTATGCTGGCTCCGTAGAATGAATCTGGGAGTATTCCTTCCTTTTCTGTGCTCTGTAATTGAGTACTACTAGTGTGAACTCTTCTCTGAGTGTTTGGTAGAATTCGCCAGTGAAGCTTTTGTTTTTTGTGGTGCTGATATTTTTGCTCCTCTTATTTTCCTGTGCTGAGTTCCTTTTGCTTGTGGACTTTCTTTTTTTTTTTTTGTTATTATAGATTTTGTGTATACTGAGTCTCTATGTTTTTCGTATTTTTTATTTTGATGAATAGATCTGTTAATTTTGTGGTTACCTTGTAATTTACCCTTATCTTCCTGAGTTTGTTTTGAGTTTTTTTGTTTGTTTTTAATTACCTCTTCAAACTGTTCTCTTGTTATGGGTCTGTTCAGATTTTCTATCTCAGTTTGTGTTAGTTTAGGGAGGTAGTATATTTCTAGAAATTTGCCCATGTCCTTTACATTGTCAAATTTGTTGGAGTTTAATTTTTCATAGTATTTTGTTATGATCCTTTTTATTTCAGTTGGGTCTGTTGTAATGTCCCCCATATCACGTCTTATTTGGGTTATTTGCATCCTCTCCTGTTTTCCTTTCATCAGTTTGGCCAATGGTTTGTCAATTTTGTTGATCTTTTCAAAGAATCAGCTTTTGGTCTTGATTCTTTCTATTGTTTTTCTGTTCTCCATTTCATTTATTTCTGTTCTAATGTTTATTATTTCCTTTCTTCTCATGACTGTGGACTTCTTTTGTTGCTCTCTTTCTGTTTGTTCAAGTTGTAGGGCTGACATTTTGATTTTAGCCTGTTGTTCATTTTTGATATGTGTGTTTATTGCTGTAAATTGACCTCTCAGCACTGACTTTGCTATGTCCTAAAAGTTTTGGTATGAGGTATTTTCATTCTCATTTAATTCTAGTAATTTTTTAATTCCCTCTTTTATTTATTCAGTTACCCATTGGTTTTAAACAAAATGTTATTCAGTTTCCAGGTAGATGATTATTTTTCCTTGCTTTTCCTGTTATTAATTTCTACTTGTATGGTATTGTGATCAGAGAAAATGCTTTGTAATATTTTAATGTTCTGGATTTTATCAAGGTTGCTTTGTGACCTAAAATGCGGTCTGTTCTGAAGAATGTTCCATGTGTGTTGGAAAAGAATGTATGCTTTGCTGCTCTTGGGTGAAGTGTTCTTTATATATATGTCTGTGAGGTCAAGTTGGTTGATTGTTGACTTTAGATCTTCTGTATCTTACTTGAATTTATTACTAGGTGTTCTGTCCTTTACTGAGAGTGTTGTGTTGAAGTCTCCTATTATTGTGGAAATATTTCTCTTTTCAGTGCTGTTAGAGTTTGTTTTATGTATTTTAGAACCCTGTTGTTGGGTGGGTAGATATTTATTAAGATTATGTTTTCTTGGTGGATTGTCCCTTTAATCATTATACAATATCCTTCTTTGTCTTTTATAGTATTTTGCCTTAAAGTCTATTTTATCTGAGAGTAGTATTGCTACTCCTTCCCTGTTCTGTTTCTGTTTCCTTGATATATTTTTTCCATCCTTTGATTTTCAGTATGTTTATGTCTTTGTGCCTATGGTGTGTCTCTTGTAGACAGCATATTGATGAGTAGTGTTTTTTATTCATTTTTCTACTCTCTGTCTCTTTATGGGTGCATTTAAGCGATTTGCATTCAGTTTGATTATCGAAAAGTATGAGTTTATTGCTGTCATATTGTTGTGCTTTTTTTTGTGGTGTTGACATTTTATCCTTATCTTCCTAAATTCAAACCAGTCTTTTATTACTTGATATTGTCTTGATTTTTTCTCCATTTGAAAGTCATATACCTATTCCATTTGTTCCCCCTTTTATTGTTTTGCCATTGTCATAATTTACAGATTGACATCTCTGTTTCCCTGTTTTTAGTCTTTTAGCTTTGTTTTATTATTGAGAGTTCTTTTGCTAGATTGGTATCTTGCTGTTGTTTCCTGTGTCCTAGACTCAAGTTGTTGTCTGATGTTGTTGGTTCTCTAACCAAAGGATTCTCTTTCATATATCTTGTGAGTTATGTTTGGTTTTTACAAATTCCTTTAATTTCTATTTATCTTGAAATGTACTGATTTTGCCATCATATTTGAGAGAGAGTTTTGAAGTATATTATTCTTGGTTGGCAGTTTTTTTCTTTCAAAGTTTTTTATGTCATCCCATTGCCTTCTTGCCTGCATAAAACCCATTGTCATCGAGTCAATTCTGACTCTAGCAACCCTATAGGACAGAGTAGAACTGCCCCATAGAGTTTCCAAGGAGTGCCTGGTGGATTCAAACTGCTGACATTTTGGTTAGCAGCCATAACACTTAACCACTATGCCACCAGGGTTTCCTCTTGCCCGTGTAGTTTCTGCCATATAATCAGAGTTTAGTCTTATTTTTCCCCCTTTGTATGTGACTTTTTGTCCTTCTAGAGCTGCTGTCAGAATTCTTTCTTTGTATTTGGTTTTGACAAATGTGGTTATGATATGTCTTGATGATTTTCTTTTGGGCTCTATCCTAAATGGGTTTCGTTGAGGTTTATGGATGGTCAGCTTTATAATCTTTCATTATATTTGGGAAGTTTTCTGCTAGCAAATCTTCAACAATGTTTTCTGTTTTCTCCTGTTGTTCTGGACTTCTGATCACAAGTATATTTTTGCTCTTGATTTTGTCCCATATGATTCTTAGGTTTTCTTCATTTTTTTATTCTTTTCTCCAATTTTACCTCAAAGAAAGTTGCGTCCAAGGATTTGTCTTCAATCTCACTGATTCTGTCTTCCATTGTTTCCAATTTGCTCCTAAAACCTTCTACTGAGTTATCCATTTCTGAAATTTTGTTGTTTATCTTTTGGATTTATATTTGCTGTTTTTATATGATGTCTAATTGTTTATTTATTTTTGACATTTTTGTCTTGTGTTACTTTCTTGAATTCTTCTATTGCTTTGTCTCTGTTTTCCTGGATTTTGGCTAAGTTTTTGTTTGTTTTGTCTGTTTTTTCCATGATTTTGTCATTTTTTCCTTGGTTTTATCTGTGGTTAAAACTCTTAAAGACACGATTTTTTAATTTATAAAATGGAACCAGTTTTGATAAATCATTCAAAGATAGACTCACCAGGACATGTTTTACAGAGAAGTTTATTGTGCTTACCTCTTATTTGGCCTTCTGATTATGCAGAGCCCTGCAGAAAGTCAAAATATTCGTAATCTTTAGGTGATTATTATAGAAATTACAGAACAACTCACAATGTGCTGAATTGTTTTCCTTTTCAGTGCCCATTCGCCATCCTTCTTGGATCAATGCTTATATCAAAATAGATAGATAGCTGCCATTGAGTCGACTCCACTCATGGCAACTTTATTTACAACAAACAAAATGTTGCCTGATCTTGTACCATCCTCATTATTGTTAGTATGTTCGAGTATATCACTGCAGCTATTGTGCCAATCCATCTCACCAAGGGTTTCCGTCACACTTGCTGGCCCTTTACTTCACCAAGCATGATGTCCTCCTCCAGTGATTGATCCCTCCTGATGATGTGTCCAAAGCTAGTGAGTCAGACAATATTCTGTTGTGATCCATAAGGATCCATTGGCTAATTTTCAAAAGTAGATTGCCAGGCCTTTATTTCTAGGTCAGTCTTAGTCTGGAAGCTCCATAGAAACCTGTCTGCCAAGGGTGACACTGCTGGCATTTGAAACCCCATTAGCATAGCATCCAGCATCATAGTAACATGCAAGCCACCACAATACAACAAACTGACAGACAGGTAGTGGGATATCAGAATAATGCCCCCAAAAGACATCCGTCTTCTGCTACCACATTTTATAGTTCATAGGTAACCACAGTGGAAATAATACTGTATGTGACCTAAAGAGAGTAAGCTGTGTCAAAGAATCCTTATCTATGCACACGTAAAGCTTATATTTTGGTTTGTGGTTCTGACTTCTTTTTCAAGAGCTTGCTATTACTGGGCTCTACATGCTTTATTTCACATAACCCATTAATCTGTTTTCATATTCTTTCAGCTCTCTAAAACAATGAAGAGAGAAAATGAGAATAATACTGGAAATGTGAGTTATATTTACTCACAGATCCTCATACATTCAAACTTTTTGAGCTGGCTTCAACTTTCTGCTGGCCTGTTTTGTAGCACAGTGGGAATGCTCAGGGCAACTGACTGAGGTGGTCACAGATGATCTACCGGGAGAATATTATACTCAGTCACGATCATGGCTTGGCTATACAATCCAATTTTCTTGGTTTTTGTGTTTTCTGGAACAGATTAAAATTCATGTACATCCTTAAAAATAACTGAGTTTCAAATAGTTTAAAGTTAATATGCTTAAGTTCAGGTGTCTGGGAAAAATCTGTAGTCTACTGAGTTAATTGGGAGAAAAATATACTTTGATATTATCCTAAAGTCAGAAATCCAGTCCAGTTGCCATTATGTCATTTCTGACTCATGGCAACACCATGAGTGTCAAAGTAAAACTGTACTCCATAGGGTTTTCAATGGCTGATTTTTTAGAAGTACATTGCCATGGCTATAGTTGTGTTTTTGTTTTTCTTTTTTTTTAACAGAACCTGAAGAAAACAAAAACTCTCATAACTTAGCCCATAAAAAACATCATGAAAAGCACTGAAGAAATGAAGTTGCCAAGGATCTTATTCTAATTGGATCAATAATCAACACCCATGTAAGCAGAAGTCAAGAAATCAAACAACATATTGCATTAGAAAAATCTGTGGCAAAAGATCTCTTTAAAATCTTAAAAAGCAAACATGTCACTTTGATGACTAAGGTGCACCTAACCCAAGCCATGGTATTTTGTGGTATTGGTGAAGAATATTGAATATACTATGAGCTGCCAGAAAAATAAACAAATCAGTCTTGGAGCAAGTACAGCCAGAATGCTCCTTAACAGTGAGGATGGTGAGGCTTCATCTCCCTTTGGAAATGTCATCGCGGGGACCAATCACTGAAAAACGACATCATACTTGGTAGAGGGTCAATGAAAGAGAAGAAGACCTTCAATGAGATTGGTTGACACAGTGGCTGTGATAATGGGTTCAAACACAGCAATGATTGTGAGGATGGCACAGGACCAGGCAATGGTTCCTTTTGTTATACATAAGGTTGCTATGAGTCAGAGCCAACTCCACAGCACCTAACAACAACGAAGTTGTGTTTTTGGTAATGTTCTGTGGTGGTTTAGAATTTGTTCATAAATTCTTTAATAATCCTCCCCTTAAAGAGTGGAGCCTATTTCCCTCCCTCTTCATGTAGTGAGATTTAGTGACTCACTTTTAATGAGTAGAATGTGGCAAAAGTGACTACATGTGACTTCTGAGGCCAGGTCAAAAAAGGCGCTGCCACTGTCTCCTTTGTTCCTATGAATCGCTTGCTCTGGGGAAAGTCAGATGCCATGTTGTACGAACATTCAAGCAGCCCTAGGGAGAGGCCCATACCATAAGACCAGTGAAGAGGAGTGAAACATCTGCTCAATAACAACATGAGTGAAACATTTTGGCAGTGGATTCTCCAGTCCTTGTCAAATCCTTGGATGACAGCGGCCTTGGCCTATATCTTGTGTGCAACATGTGGGGAATCCATATAAGCTGTTCCGGGATTCCTGAACCACAGAAACTGGGAAATAATAAACATCTGTAGTTTTAAGCCAAAAACTTTGGGATGGTTTGTTCCACAGCAATTGATAGCTATACAGATTTCTTGGACTGTCCTTGGATTTTGATTATCTGATGAGCAACTCACTGCATGATAGTTAAATGCAGCATTTCTAGTATTCATAAGATGTAAACCACTGATGCTATTAAAAGTACAGATTTCCTAGACAGAAATCCTAGGAACTTTCATCATCTTTTATTTGAAATTAAATTTTTGGATATTTGGAAAGATATGTGAATAAATTTATTTTATTTATCTTATGTTGATTAATGCTAGCGTTATTTGGAAACACATAACACTATGTGTTATTGTCACTGCTACTTATTATACTCCTACTCCGCCCTCCCCTGTTAGCTTCTTATTGTATCTCTTTATATGTTTCAAATTTCTATACCTTGTTGTTTTTAGTTGCAGAGTTGGCTCAGAGTCATGGAGACCTCATGTATAACAACAGAATTAAACATTGACAGGTCCTGCTCCATCTTCACGATCATTAGTATGTTAGAATCCTTCGTTGAGGGTACTGTGTCAATTCATGGAGATTTCCCTCATTTTCACTGACCTTCTATTTTACTACACATGACTTTCTTTTCTAGTGATTGGTCTTCCCTGACCATGTGTCCAGTGTAAGCATGACCTTACCTCATTTCTACACCTGGGTCAATTTTCACATACACCATGTTTTTGGCATGGTTGAAGATAAAAAAATAATTTACTGGCATATCTTCAGCATAGACACAGGAAAAAAGAGGGAAAAAAAGTATGATCTTTGCACGTGAAAGACAGAATTCAGAGGAAGGCAGAGGTCAGCCCCAATGTACATAGTAAAGAGTAAATGAAAACGTGCTGTAACCTTATGACTCATTTTTCTCACTACCTCAAGCTGCCTTTTTCTAATCCCATCTAGTTTCTTATTCTAAATTGGTTAGAATATTTTAACAGACAGGAACTAATTATAAGACTGACCCAACATTAGTAACAAATGTCAGTATTTACTTAGGGGCATCTTGGCAACCCTCCTCAACCCCAAACCTAACATTATAAATCTGAGAGTGTGGGGGTGGGGGCTGGGTAGGACAGAAGGAGTGATAGAGGTTTTGGGTAACACAAGGAATTACAGGAGTTAATTTAAAAAATTAGATAATAGGACCCTGGGCAACATCGCGATATAGTCAGAAGCACCATGCCATCCCTCCACAAAACATATCAGAAAAACTAAGTCAAACAGAGTCACAAGTCAATCCTGAAACCCTAAGCATCAAATGAAGACAAAGAACACAGCCACGCACCAAATGGAGTAAGAAACTGACTGAGAACAGAGAGTGAGGAGAGATACATGCAGAGGTCCACTATCAGCTACCACAGCACAGATCCACCACTGTGGACTCCTATCAGAGATCAGCAAACAGGAGGTATGAGAAAGCAGCTTCACAGAGCTTCCAGCAGGAGGCAGAACAATTGGTAAGCCACGATATAAACTTTCCCACCCCCCACCCTTCTTCACTCTCACTTAGCCTCCTCTGCTTCCTGCAGCCACAGTCTATTGGTAGGGAAGTACAAGCTTTCCCCCAGTGCCACTTGGATTCCACCCACCTGCACTGGCCAGCTCCCTAAGGGCCATTCGTTGGCTGCTGGTGTTGCTTTTTTCCACTTCTTTAGATTTCATCCTTACCTCTCACCACCTCCCCCTCCTGTCTCTCAAATACCTGGCTCTGTGGGCCATCTTTGCTTCTTCCTGAAAGGCTGTGAAACAGTGCTAGACTGTGAAACTGTGTCCCGGCCCGTGCTGCCATGCTGGTGGGGTCCCTGGGGCTTTTTTTGTTTGTTTGTTTGCTCTGATTTGTTCTGTTTTGATTTGTTTGTTTGGTTTCTTTTTCTTTTCTTGGCTTGGGAGCCACTTCTAGCCAGGCAGTACCTCGCGGCTGGGAAGCTAGTCCCTTACTCTGCGCAGATGCACAGGGACATCCCTGGGGGCATTTCTTTTTTCTTTTTTTTTTTTTGTGTGTGTATTTTCTTTTTTTTCTTTTCATTTCTTGTTTAGTTTTCTTCTTTCTCCTATTCCTTTTTTTGTCTTTCTTCATTTCCAGTTTCTCAATTTATTCATTTTTTTCTTTTGCTCTTTTTTTCATTTTTGTTTTTCTCCATTTCTCAGTTTCTCATCTCTCCACTCCAATAGCAAGCTTGCTTAGCACTCTTTTTTGGTTTGCGTGTATGTTTTTGGCTCCTGTTCCTCTCTCCTCTCTCTCATATTTCCCATGCCCATCTTAGCTCCACACATCACAATCTACCCCCTCCTTCCTGCCTACCTGCACTGTGCACTGAACATCACACTCCCAAGCAGCACAGGCACAGTCTACTGGAAACTTCCCTGCACTGATTCCTGGTCCACACTGTCAGCCCTGGTACATGCCACAAAAAAACCTATCCCAGCAACTCCCCTTCAGCTGGACCTGACCTGCTGTACCATACCTGAGTGACTGACCCTATCCATTGGAGAAAGAGGTGAAAAGTATCATGCCCACAGACAAGCAAACAACAAAGAATGCACAGCCTGTCTGCTCAGACATAACCAAATAAAACAAACAAACAAACAAACAAAAAAGGACAAAACAAACAAATCTACAATCAATACATGAGGAAAATAACCACTGAGTGTCCCCAAGACAGCAGACAATACCAAAAAATTTACAAAAAACAGGACAGGATGTCCAGTAGGAATCCAAAATAAAACACCAGATGACCTTCCAGTAGAAGAAAAGGCACTAGACCTAACTTATAAGGAATTAAAATCTCTAATATTCAGAATTATCCAAGAGTTGAAGCAAAAAGCAGACAAAAATGAGGAAAAAATAGACAAATTCATGGAAAAGACAGACAAATTCTTGGAAAATACAGACCAAAAAATGGAAGAATTCAAGAAAATAATACAGGGACAAAATGCTAAAATAAATTTGCAACTAGAAATCGTACAAAAACAACAATTGGAAATCCAAAAGATAAACAACAAGATTTCAGAAATGGACACTGTTATAGAAGGGCTGAGGAGCAGGTTTGAAAAGATAGGATCAGCGAAATTGAAGACAAACACTTGGATACAACTCTGTTTGAGGAAAAATCAGAGAAAAGAACAAAGAAAAATGAAGAAACCCTGAGAATTATGTGTGATACAATCAAAAGCAAAAATCTGTGAGTGATCAGAGTTCCAAAATGGGGAGAAAACAGAAAACACAGAGAGGATCGTTGAAGAACTGCTGACAGCAAACTTCCCCAGTAGTATGAAAGATGAAAAGTTGACCATCCAAGAAGCTCAACTAACCCTATATAGGATAGACCCCAAAAGAATATCACCAAGGCATATTATATTCACATTCACTAAAACCAAGACAGACAAAGAATCTTGAGAGCAGCTCGAGAAAAAAAAAAAAGTCACATACAGAGGATAAACTATAAGACTAATCTTGGATTATTTGGCAGAAACCATGCAGGGAAGAAGGCAATGGGATGGCATATATAAAACCTTGAAAGAAAAAAATTGCCAGCCAAGAATAATATATCCTGCAAAACTCACATTCAAATATGATGGTGAAATTAGGATATTCCCAGATAAACAGAAATTAACGGACTATGTAAAAACCAAACCAAACTTACAAGACTTATTAAAGGAAGTCCTTCAACCTGGGAACAAACAATATCAGACCACAGGCTGAAAATAGGACACAGGATTGTACTAGCCAGATACCAACCCAGGAAATGAACTTTTAAGGACTATGCAAAACCAAAAGAATTACAAAAGGGAACCAGAGAGGTTAATCTGTAAATGACAACGGGATCAGAACAATAAAAGAGGGAATAAATGGTGTAGGTATAAAACCTTCTAACGGAGAGTAAGGCAAGGTGATACCAAGTAATAATAGACTGGTTCAAATCTAGGCAGATAAGGGTAAATTTCAAGGTAACTACAAAGAAAGTTAACAAACCTACTCATCAAAATAAAGAAGAAAAACATAAAGCCTCAGTAAAAACAAAAACCTACAAAAACAAAAGAAATGAAAAAAAAATCCACAAACAAAAAGAACTCAGCACAGGACATAAGAGTAAAAAAGAAAATGTCGGTGCCACCAAAAAAAAAAAAAAAAAAAAAAAAAAAAGCACTACAAAATGCAATCCCACTCCTAGGAATATATCCTAGAGAAATAAGAGCCATCACACTAATAGACATATGCACACCCATATTCATTGAAGCACTGTTCACAATAGCAAAAAAATGGAAACAACCAAGATGCCCATCAACAGATGAATGGATAAACAAACTATGGTACATACACACAAAGGTGTACTATGCAACAAGAAAGAACAATGATGAATCTGTGAAGCATCTCATAGCATGGATGAAACTGGAGGACATTATGCTGAGTGAAATAAGTCAATCACAAAAGGACAAATATTGTATGAGACCTCTACTGTATAACTCATGTAAAAGTTTACACATAAAAAGAAACAGTCTTTGTTGGCTACAGGGATGGGGCAGTGGACTAAGTAGATAAGTGGTAACTTTGGTCAAGGGTAAGAGTACACATTACTGGGGAAGCCAGCACAACTTGTATAAGGAAAGGTCATGGAAGCTCCATAGACACTTCCAAACTCCCTGAGGGACTGAATTGCTGGGCGGAGGGCTGTGGGGACCATGGTCTTAAGGAACGTCTAGCTCAATTGGCATAACACAGTTTATAAAGACAGTGTTCTATATTATACCTTGGCAAGTAGTGTCTGGGGTCTTAAAAGGCTGTGAGCAGCCATCTAAGATACTCCACTGGTCTCATCCCTTCAGGAGCAAGGGAGAATGAAGATTACAGAATACAAGGAAAAGATTAATCCAAAGGAGTAATGGACCACATCTACCACGGCCTCCACCAGACTGAGTCCAATACAGCTGGTTGGTGTCTGGCTACCACCAGTGACTGCTATGATTGAGATCACAGTAGAGGATCCTGGACAGAGCTGGAAAAGGATGTAGAACAGAACTCTAACTCACAAAAAAAAAAAGACCAGATTTACTGGCCCGAATGACTGGAGAAACTCTGAGAATATGGCTCCTGGACACCCTTTTAGCTCAGTGGTGAAGCCCCTCCTGAAATTCACTATTCAGCCAGATATTGGACAGCCTTATAAAACAAAACAGAACTAATGAGGCACAGCAGTCCAGGGACAAGGACTAGAAGGCAAGAGGGGACAGGAAAGCTGGTGATAGGAAACCAAAGTTTGAGAAGGGACAGTGTTGACATGTCATGAGGGTGTTAACAATTGTCATAGGGCAATATGTGTACTAACTGTTTAATGAGAAACTATTTGTTCTGCAAACCTTTATCTAAGGTCCAAAAAAAAAAAAAAAAAAAAAAAGAATTGTATATGTGAGATCAGATTGACAACAGCAACTCAAAAGGTTTGATGGGAAGCCTAGGGGGAAGTGAGTTGAAGATAATAGTGATGGAATAATTTGTAAAAGGATAGTGAGAATAGCAGCACACCTGGAAGAATGTAATCAATGTCACTGAATTGCATATGTAGAAACTTTCGAAATGGTGTAACATTGGCTATGTATATTTTCACCAAAAAAAAGTCTTCAAGGTTGAAAAGGAAGAGTGTTGACATTTCGTGGGGTTGTTAACCAATGTCATAAAACAATATGCATACTGACTGTTTAATGTGAAACTATTTGTTCTGTTAACCTTCATCTAAATTACAATAAAAATATTTTAAAAAATTAGATAATAATATGTATTTAATGTAGAAAAATCAGAAAATACAGATGAGCAAAAAGATAATAATGCAGATTACCTATAATCACACAATGTAGAGGTAACTGTTATCAAGGCTTCCCAGGTTGTTTTACTGTTAAAAACTCCTGACCTAGGAGGACTAGTGAAGGGTGAAATCTTGTGGAGTTAAGCAACCAGAACAGGGTGAAGGGTATCTTTCTGTAGTAGACAAAGTTGATGTATAGACTAGTGGAAGCTCTGGCCAGTATTAACATTTTAGTGTATATAACCTCTAGATTTTCCCTTATCCATTGGTTATCCATTTGTCTGTTTACACAGCTACACATATATATATATTTTTTATATATTTTATTGTACTTCAGGTGAAGGCTTACAGAACAAATAGTTTCTCATGAAACAGTAGTACACATGTTGTTTTATGACATTGGTTAACAACCCCACAACATTTTAACCCTCTGAATTCTCAACTTTTTTTTTTTTTTTTTTTGGTGAAAATACACATAGCCAAAGACACACTGTTTGAAAAATTTCTACATACACAGTTCAGTGACATTGACTATGCTCTTCCAATTGTGCTGTTATTCTCACTTAAGATGAAGGCTTACAGAACAAAATAGTTTCTCATTTAACAGTTACTACAAATGTTGCCCTATGACAATGGTCAACAATCTCACAACACATCAACAATATCCTTACTCAACCTTGGGTTCCCAATCACCAGCTTC
This sequence comes from Dugong dugon, assembly GCA_030035585.1. NCBI lineage: Eukaryota > Metazoa > Chordata > Mammalia > Sirenia > Dugongidae > Dugong > Dugong dugon. Next base: position 96,041,724 of record CM057465.1, read on the forward strand.
CTTGTCCCTGTCTGTCTTCTGACCCTTGTCACTGGACTCCTGTACCTCGTTAGTCTCATTTGGTTTTACGGGGCTGTCCACTCCCAGGCTGAACAGTGAACCTCGGAGGTAACTTCACCACTGAGCTAAAAGGGTGTCTGGGGGCCATACTCTCGAGGTTTCTCCAGTCTATTTAGGCCAGTAAATCTGGTCTTTTTTTTTTTTTTTTGTGAGTTAGAATTATGCTCTACATCCTTCTGTTGTGATCCTGGGCAGAGCAGTCAGTGGTGGTAGCCGGGCACCATCTAGCTGTACTGGACTCAGTCTGGTGGAGGCCTTGGTAGCTGTGGACAATTAGTCCTTCGGACTAATCTTTTCCTTGTAACCTGTTCTCTTCATTCTCCCTTGCTCCCGAAGGGATGAGACCAGTGGAGTATCTTAGATGGCCGCTCACAGGCTTTTAAGACCCCAGACACTACTCACCAAGGTAGAATGTAGAGCGTTATCCTTACAAGTAGTATCATGCCAATTGAGCTAGATGTTCCCCGAGACCATGGTCCCCAGAGCCCTCCGCCCAGCAACTCAGTCCCTCGAGGAGTTTGGATGTGTCTATGGGGCTTCCATGACCTTTCCTTGTACAGGTTGTGTTAGTTTCCCCTGTACTGGCTACACATATTTTTAACTTATCAAAATGGAATAAGCTCTACCATACTGTTTGGTAACCTGCTTTATTTCTTTAAATCATACATTATGTATGTTATTTTGTATCAATCAATAAATATCTGTTTGTCTAATGTCAAGGTCCATATAAAATATTATATGAATATATAGTCAGTGCTGCAATAAATATCATTGTAGCTAGCAAGAGGAAGTCTAGGCTTAGAAATACTGAGTCAGAGCATGTACACCTTTGTATGGCTTTTGATACATATTATCAAATTGCATTCTCAGAAAGCGATATGTGAATTTGCATTCACATCAGCAGTGCTTTGAAGTGGACATATAGTATTAAATTTACAAATCTACCCTCATTTGATGATGGTTATGCCTTTGGTCCAAATCTTAAACAGTTGCAGAGTACACACCACAAGAGTCATCATAGTTACATAGTGTCCTCCAGTTACTCCTTAAGTTAAACAGAAACTACTTTCTTTGGACTTCACAGATTTTTCTATTTTGCTTATTACTTTTCCCACTTTATATGAGGGAAACCAAGGCTTAGAGAGGTTTAGTAAATCTCCCCCAAATCACTCAGCTAGTAAATTCCAAAGCCAGAATTCAAAACAATGTGGTCTGGCTCTGAAGCTCGTGAGCCTAACTTCAACACCAGATGGTCGCTTGAATGTCCTTTCCTACCCTCCACGACACATCCAGAAACTACTTGCTGCTCCCTGAGTATAAAGCTTTGTCACCTGCTCTGACCACTTAATTTGGTCCTGGAGCCTGATTCGTTGAGCATTTACAACATTATCACTAGGCTCATTTTTTAGCACCGAGAACCTTAGCGGATTCTGAATGCAAGCTCTCTTCTATACTTCAGAGGTAGAAGTTAAAGCTGTGGAGTATTTCTTGAGGTGATTTTCTGTATAGCATTTTTTATGTATATTAGTCATTCGAACAGCATAAAGGGATACTGCGTGGTTTAAAGTCAGGAAAGGTGTGCATCAGGGTTGTATCTTTTCACCATACTTATTCAACCTATATGCCGAGCAAATAATCCAAGAAGCTAGACTGTATGAAGAAGAATGCTGCATCAGGATCGGAGGAAAACTCATTAACAACCTGCATTATGCAGATGATACAACCTTGCTTGCTAAAAGTGAAGAGGACTTGATGAAGATCAAAGACCACAGCCTTCAGTATGGATTACACTTCAACGTAAAGAAGACAAAGATCCTCACAGCTGGATTGAAATTGTCAATGATTTTACTTGGATCCGCAATCAACACCCACAGAAGCAGCTGTCAAGAAACCAAAGGACGTATTGCATTGGGCAAATCTGCAGCAAAAGACCTCTTTAAAGTGATTAAAAGCAAAGATATCACTTTAAGGACTAAGGATCCAAGCCATGGGGTTTTCAATTGCCTCATATGCATGTGAAAGCTGGACAATGAATTATGGTGTTGGTGAAGAATATTGAGTATACCATGGACTGCTAGAAGAATGAACAAATCTGTCTTGGAAGAAGCATAGCCAGAATGCTTCTTAGAAACAAGGGAGGCGAGACTTCGTCTCACATACTTTGGACGTGGTATCAGGAGGGACCAGTCCCTGGTGAAAGACATCATGCTTGGTAAAGTAGAGGGTTAGTGAAAAGAGGAAGACCCTCAATGAGGTGGATTGACTCAGTGGCTGCAAACAATGGGCTCAAGCATAACAACGATTGTGAGGATGGTGTAGGACGAGGCAGTGTTTCATTCTGTTGTACATAGGGTCACTATGAGTGGGAACTGACTCAAAGGCACCTAACAACAACAGGATGTACTGTGATAACTTTTTATAAATAATTGTCTGTAACTGAAGTAGTCACATGTATAACAAATGAATAGAAGTATTTACTCAGCTGTTGTTTTGCTCAGCAAATATACAGAGCAAAAAGAATATTTTAAAAGAATCTAAGGATTTTTTTTTAAATACATGCACTCTCACTTTGCTGCAGTGTTAGTCACATGACAAAAAGGCGCATCTGTGCAAGTTACGTGAGCATCTGCCAGTTAGCACACTAAAACAATTTGAATGACTTCGTGTTATTACACCTTCCAAAGGATGAAGCACCAAGCTAACAGCAGAATCAAGAGGAAAACCCAGCCCTGCAACAGGTCACTTTGACACTGATGTTCATGTTATGTAGCTGTAGAATTAAAAGCAGACTTACAGTGACTCTTTCTAAGAATAGCACCTTATCTGTTACCTTCATCCCCCACCCCACCCAAATTTCTAAGTTTCTCTAAAAGAGATGCCAGGAAGTTGACTTCATCAGAACAAACCCCCTACCCCCACTGGCATCTAGAATCGTCTAAGAGTGGTGAATGCATTTGCTGTATTCTTCCACTGTGTTCTGTACCATGATTGACTGCTGCAGTTACTACTGATGTGTAACAATGTAAAGCAATCTTATGTTGCTGGTGATTTTGCTGGTCAGCAATTTGGGAGAGTCACAAGTGTGCAGTTCTTACTCAGGGTCTCTTGAGCAACGGCAGTCAGATGTCAGCTGGGGGTGTAGTTATGTGAAGGCTCCACTGGCCTGGATATTCAAGATAGCTCAGTCACATGGCTGGCAGTTGGTGCTGCCTCTTGGCTGGGAGCTCAGCTAGGGTATGGACTGGAGCACCTACATGTGACCTCCCTAGAATGGCAGTGTCAGGGTGGTTGGATTATTTACATGCAGCTAGCTTCCCCAGAGCAAGCATCTCAAATAAACCACACAGCTTATTTGGACCTAAGTCATAGAGCACCACATCCAACATTATCTACTGGTTGAAGTTCTCACACACTCATCCAGAGTCAAAGGGAAAGGATATAGATCTGACCTTGCAATGGGAGCTGGGCAAAAGGATTTGGTGTCATTTTTTACAACTGCCACAATCAATATTGTATGATACACGTTCCAAATTAAGTAATTATTTTTTTTCTTTTTCAGAAACGAAATTGACCTGTGTGCTTGCGTTGGCCTGCTTAGACATAATAGGGTGCCACACTTGCAGGGATTCTGCTTAAAGAATAATAAGACATTGGTCTTGTACATGACTGATTACAAAGAACTGGAAAGTATATCATGCAACTGAGTCTCACTCCAACTCAGAGTGCACATAAAGCAGATATTTTCAATTTAACAGAAACTGAAGCTCAGAAAAGTTAAGTGACTCGCCCAGCGTCCCACAATGCTGGTCATCTCTTCTATAGGCTGCCTTCTGATTCATCTAAGCTAAATTCTTTGCACACATATGACTCCGAATTTTTTGTCAAATGCTTGACATGATGAGGCAGTAAGTAAGAGCTGCATACCAGAATTCAAATAGTCAGGTACTATTATTATTAGTGGGAGCTGTCCACTCAGATCTACCTAACCAGCAAATGTTGCATTTGATGTCACAGGTATGCTAAGTTGGGAGTCAGTATTTGCTAATTACAATCAAGCATTATTTAAAGCATTTCTGGAGCACCTAATATGCATGAGCCACTGTGGATTTTTACTTTTGTTTAGGATGTTTCTGACAGCAAAAACAATGGCTCTTCCCATAGATCTGCTCTAGAGAATGTTTTCATGAGAGTCTAGACTCACGTTTATACTGGTATTGTATATTAAATTGAAGTAAGATCTGCCAGTCTTACGTCTTCATATGCATCAGCATAGCAGTGTTTTATTTCTGGAGATTCATTTATATGTCTAGTTTTACATGTGAGTTTTAAAGTTGGCATGAAACATTAGGCAGCTGACTGGTCCCATCAGACACGAAAGAAGGAAGAAACTTGCCAGTCTTAATTTTTCGAGAATGTTGTGTTTCACTTTGATGTTTTCTTTGAGAAGAAAGTGCCTGGGCCTCTCTGAAGAAGCGTGTTCCCAAGGAAGCATACAAAAAAATAAAAAAAAAACAGGAGTAAAGTAAGCCGGAGGAAAAATGCAGTTTGGCGACTTCTGACCCACAAGAAAAGTTCAAAATGTATTAGGCAAAGTCCTGACCCCAAGCAAGATTTCTAACCAATAGATCACCAAGCTGGTTGAGATCATTGTGATATCATTTTCCATTCTGGAGACTCCTCCCTTTCCAAGACAGGGAGGAGGACAAAGCCCACAGTGTTATTCTACCCTAACCCAACTAGGGGCTTGATGCTAACAACCCAAGGTTATTTACCATCTTCATTTGCCCATGACCTCCAGCGTTGGGGACGTAAAAATTAACTGCTTTGATAGAAGTTTGAGGACCCCTTTTGTAAACAATGTAGCAGTTACTACTGCTTAGTGAAAGAACATGGATTTAGTAATGAAAATATCAGTTGGTTAAAGAAAGAGCCACCCACCTTCATTTTGAATCGCCCTTACAAGATATCAAGAACATACCCCTTATTCCAAAAAATTCCTATAAGGAATAAACTACACATCCTTGTCTCATGTACTTGCTTATGGATGAACTTTGTCACAATGAGTGCCAACATTCCTTTTGCAGTGGGAGAGTGTTTTCGAGCACATTTATCTTCAGAGTAAATATATTCTACAGCTAATTATTATCCCTTAAGATATTTACTCACATTTTGAAATTCATGATGGAGAAAATAATGGGCTAGGCAGGACTGGTCCTATTTGATATGATTTTTAACATGTGATGGCTTAATGGAAAGTTTTGAGACAGATTTTTAATCAGATTTAAAGCCGACACTGCAGGCTTAAGCTCAATGCAATAAATCATTTGATTTCTTGACTGCTGCTTCCATGGGAGTTGATGGTGGATCCAAGTAAAATGAAACCCTTGACAACTTCAAATTTTTCTCCATTTATCATGATGTTGCTTATTGGTCCAGTTGTGAGGGTTTTTTTTTCTTTATGTTGAGGTGTAATCCATACAGAATTAGTGTAACCCTAGTTTATTCTGTATACATATGTGCATGTACATATATGGATTTCAAAGTAAGAATTTACTTAATTATCTGTTGATGCTTATTTGACGATCTTGCTTTGCCATTTATGATCAGCAGATTACTTTCAGTGGCTCCATTTCCTCAACTGTAAAATGAGAATAAAATAGTACCGACCTTCAGTCAAGTACAACTACCTTTTTCACCAGAGATAAGACCATGCTGAATCCTGTGTTCATTATTTCCTTGCTTTGATTTTGATATAGTTTTATTACATGTATATATTTCCAAAATATATGTTTTTAAATTTTAGATTCTCTTTGAACTTAATAAAAAGAGCACCAAGTTGTATGTGATCTGAAACTTACGTTTTTCGGTTAATATTATATGGCTAAAATTTGTACAGTTATTTCTGACTGTGAGTGCTATATTTCTAATATTTTCCTGTTTGTAGAATGATGGTTGGAAATATCTTGTGGGAAAATTACCCAAACACAACCTGTAATTGAAGCAGAACCTATTGGACAATCCCTGGAGTTGCAACCACATGCTGAGCAAAAGAAGCCAGACACAGAAGAAATATACCTATGATTTCATTTTATGAAGTTCCAAAACAGGTAAAACTAACTTTAGTGATAGAAATGCCATCAGTGATTGCTTGCTTAGGCAGGTGGTGGGAGCACTGATGGCATAGGGGTGTGAGGAAACTCTGTGTTAGTGGAAATGTTCTATATTGATTTGGCTATGGCTTCACAGATACATAAATTTCCAAAACTCTTCAAATTGTACTCTTAAAATGAATTTATTTTGTTGTTGTTGTTAGCTACCATGGAGTTGGAGTTGGCCTAACTCATGGTGACCCCATGCCTAATGGAAACACTGCCCCCTCCTGCACCATCCCCATGATTGGTTTCAGATTGGACCATTGTAACCCATAGGGTTTTCATTGGCTGATTTTCAAAAGTAGATCACCAGGCCTTTCTTCCTAGTCTTAGTCTGAAAGCTCCACTGAAATCGGTTCAGCATCATAGCAACACCCAACCCTCCACTGACAGGATAGTAGCTGCCCATGAGGTGCAATGGCTGAGAATCGAACCCAGATCTCCCACATGGGAGGCAATAATTCCACCACTGAATCATCATTTCATCCTCCTGGAGTTCATTTTGCTGTATGTAAATTATAACCTTAATAAAATTGATTAAAAACTAAAGCTAACTTTATGTGTCTATTGTGATGATTAAATGAGATGATATGTATGAAATATTTATGTAAGGCAGGGCCTGGGACATAGAAAGCACTCCACAAATATTTTTATAATTATTACTCTTTCTGCTAGCTCACACACAACTACACACTCAATAAACTTCAATTCAGAGAAAGGAGATGTAAAACGTAATGGGTTTTCCCTGCTGAAGGGCTGGGACTCAGTTGTGGAGGCAGTGGGCAGCCTGAAGGATTCTAAGTGGTGAGTTGGTTAGGATAAGACATTTTCATATCCCTAAGGAGTGCTGGAATAAAAAGGTTGAACATCTCTGCCTCACACAACCCAACTCCACTGCTACTGCCAAGGTTCAGGTCTTTCAGATCCATCCATTATATAAGCAAATCTGCCAGACTCATCCTGATACCCTCAAGGCTGGGGGATGCCATTGGGAACTCCAGGGCAAAGTCAGGGAGGAGTGTCTGACTCCCCAGCTTAAAGCCTTTGGTGATTCCCACTTCTGTGTCTGCCTCCTAGATATGTGGTTGTATGTCTAGGAGATTGTGTGTGTGCTTGCTAAATCAATAAATGATGAGGAAGTACAAACTTCACCTGTTTTGCAACTTTCTAGTTTCTCTCTCAGCAAAATGACAAAGCTATTTTCTTTCCTCCAGCTCTAGGCATATAGATTCTAATAACCTTTTATCCCTGAAAACAAAACAAAACAAAACAAAAACAAAACAGATTTCCAGTATAGGCCATTTCATATTAAAATTTTCAAACCAGAAATTTTGAACTTGCAATCCTATATAAAATGACCATTAATACTTAAGTCATGACTACAAACTTATGATAGGAAAGAATTTTTTTTTAAGAGACAATGACCAGGCAACTGGGTAACCATAAGGCACTGGATTCTCAGCTAAGGAACTAATGTAATTGGTTAGACTTTACATTTTGGGGGCCAATCTGGAGCCATGTTCTCTAGGTCAACACCATAAATCCATTTTTCATAAAGTGTTGAAATGATTTTTTTTCTTTATTTCTTTTAGTTTTTCATTCAAAAATTTATGCACGAATTATTTTGTAGCATTGGTTGCAGCCCCAGCAATGTGTCAGCACTCTCCTCATTTCTCTTTCCATTCGTCCAATTTTCCTGTCCCTTTCTGCCCTCTCGTCTTTGCTTTTGGACAGGTGTTGCCCATTTGGTCTCTTATACTTGACTGAACTAAGAAGCACGTTCCTCACATGTGGTATTGTTTGTTTTATAGGCCTGTCTAATCTTTGGCTAAAAGGAGGACTTTGGGAGTGGCTTCAGTTCTGAGTTAGCAGGATGTCCGGGGGCCATAGTCTCGGGGGTTCCTCCAATATCTGTCAGATCAGTAATTCTGGTCTTTTTTTGTAAATTTGAATTTTGTTCTACATTTTTCTCCCTATCTGTCTGGGACCATCTATTGTGATCCCTGCCAGAGCCGTCAGTGATGGCAGTTGGGCACCATCTAGTTCTTCTGGGCTCAGGCTGGTAGAGGCTGTGGTTCATGTGGTCCATTAGTCCTTTGGACTAGTATTTTCCTTATGTCTTTGGTTTTCTTCATTCTCCTTTGTCCTGGACCAGATGGGACCAATAGATGTATCTTAGATGGCTGCTTGCAAGCTTTTAAGACCCCAGACGCTACTCACCAAAGTAAGATGTAGAACATCTTCTTTATGAGCTATGTTATGCCAGTTGATCTAGATGTTCTCTGAGACCATAGTCCCCAGCCCTCAGCCCCAGTAACTAGATCCCTCAAGGTGTTTGGATGTGTATATAAGAAGCTTCTACGGTTTTGCATTGGTCAAGTTGTGCTGAATTTCCCTATATTGTGTGTTGTCTTTCCCTTCACCAAAGTTAACTCTTGTGTACTATCTAGTTAGTGATTTCCCCTTCCCATCCTTCCCCTCCCTCTTTCTGTGTATGAACCTTTCCTTGAGTTTTTATAATAGTGGTCTCATTCATTGTTTGTCCTTTTGCGATTGACTTATTTCACTCAGCACAATGCCCTTCAGATGTATCCATGTTGTGAGAAGTTCCACAGATTCATCATTTTGTTCTTTATCATTGCTTAGTATTCCATTGTGTGTACATACCATAATTTGTTTATCCATTTATCTGTTGATGGGCACTTAGCTTGTTTCCATTTTTTGTTATCGTGACATGAACATGGGTGTGCATACGTCTGCTCGTGTGATGGCTCTTATTTCTCTAGAATATATTCCTAGGAGTGGGATTGCTGGATTGTAGGGTATTTCTATTTCTAGCTTTTTAAGGGGGCTTCATAATGCTTTCCAAAGTGGTTATACCATTTTACGTTCCCACCAGCAGTGCATAAAAGTTCCAATCTCCCTGCGACCTCTCCAGCATTTGTTACTGTCTTATGCTTATACATAGAGAGAGAGAGAGAGAGAGATTTGTATCAATGAAATGGCTTATGTGGTTGGTGAGGCTGGAAAGTTCCAAGTTTGTGGGTCAAGCTGGAAGCTTCTCCTGACTCACGTAGCTGCAGGGGCTGGTAAACCCAAGATCCAGATCCCAGAGACTGATGAATCCCAAGATCAGCAGGAAAGCACAGTTTCTTTCTGTTTTTTTGATTAGTGCTAGTAATGTCAAGGTGAGATGGTATCTCATTGTAGTTTGATTTGCATTTCTCTAATGGCTAATGATCGTGAGCATTTCTTCATGTGTCCATTAGCAGCCTGAATGTCTTCTTTGGTGAAGTGTCTGTTCATATGCTTGGACCATTTTTAATTGGATTACTTGTCTTTTTGTTGTTGAGATGTTGAATTATTCTATAGATTTTAAAGATTAGAACTTTATCAGATACGTTGTAGCCAAAAAAATTTTTCCAGTCTGTAGGTTCACTTTTTACTCCTTTGGTGAAGTATTTCGATGAGCATAAGTGTTTAATTTTTAGGAACTCCCAGTTATCTAGTTTCTCTTCTAGTGTTTGTGCACTGTTAGCTGTGGTTTGTATTGTAGTTATGCCATGTATTAGCCCTCTTTGTTCTTTTTCTTCAATAATGCTTTGCTTATTCGAAGCCAATCTTTCCATGCAAAGTTGGTGATTAGTTTTTCCATCTCCTTAAAGAATGCTATTAGTATTTGGACAGGGATTGCATTGTATCTGTAGATTGCTTTGGGTAGAACTGACGTTTTCAATGTTAAGTCTTCCTATCTATGAGCATGATATGTTTCTTCATTTATGTAGGTCTCTTGGTTTCTTGTAATAATGTTTTTTGTAGTTTTCTTTGTATAGGTCTTTTATGTCTCTGGTTAGATTTATTCCTAAGTATTTTATCTTTTTAAGGTTTATTAAACTGGTATTGTTTTCCTGATTTTCTCTTTGTTGGTGTATAGGAATCCACTGATTTTTGAATGTTTATCTGGTATCCTGTTAGTTCCAGTAGTTTTCTTGCGGAATCTTTGAGATTCTCTCTATATAGGATCATATCATCTGCAAATAAGGATTGTTTTACTTCTTGCTTTCCAATTTAGATGCCCTTTATTTCTTTTCCTTGCTGTATTGCTCTAGTTAGGACTTCCAGCACAATGATAAATAGGAGTGATGATAAAGGGCATCTTTGTCTTGTTCCCATTCTCAGGGGAAATGCTTTCAGTCTCCATTGAGAATGATGTTGGCTGTTGGTTTTGTATAGGCGCCTTTTATTATGTTGAGGAATTTCCCTTCAGTTTTTATTTTATTGAGAGTGTTTATCAGGAATGCGTGTTAGATGTTATCAAATGCCTTTTCTGTGTTGAGATGATTATGTGATTCTTTTCTTTTGTTCTATTTATGTGGTCTATTACATTGATTGCTTTTTTTTAATTGTTCTTCAGGTGAGGGCTTATAGAACAAATAGTTTCTCATGAAACAGAAGTACACATGTTGTTTTATGACATTAGTTAACAACCCCACAACATATCAACCCTCTAACTTTTCAACCTTTTTTTTTTTGGTGAAAATACACATAACCAAAGATACACAATTTCAAAAATTTCTACATGCACAGTTCAGTGACATTGACTATGCTGTTCGAATTGTGCTGTTATTCTCACTTAAGATCAAGCCTTACAGAACAAAATTGTTTCTCATTTAACAGTTACTACAAATGTTGCCCTATGACAATGGTTAACAATCTCACAACACATCAACAATATCCTTACTCAACCTTGGGTTCCCTATCACCAGTTTCCTTGTCCCCTTCTGCTTTCTGGACCTTGTCACTGGAATCCTGTAACTCGTTGGTCTCATTTGGTTGTATTGTACGGGGCAGTCCACTCCCAGGCTGAACAGTGAACCTCAGAGGTAACTTCACCACTGAGCTGAAAGGGTGTCTGGGGGCCATACTCTCGGGGTTTCTCCAGTCTCCTTTAGGCCAGTAAATTTGGTCTTTTTTTTTGGGAGTTAGAATTATGCTCTACATCATTCTCCAGCTGTCCAGAACACTCTGTTGTGATCCTGGTCAGAGTAGTCAGTGGTGGTAGCCAGGCACCATCTAGCTGTACTGGACTCAATCCGGTGGAGGCCTTGGTAGCTGTGGACAATTAGTCCTTCGGACTAATCTTTTCCTTGTATCCTGTTCTCTTCATTCTCCCTTGCTCCCGAAAGGATGAGACCAGTGGAGTATCCTAGATGGCCACTCACAGGCTTTTAAGACCCCAGACACTACTCACCAAGGTAGAATGTAGAGCATTGTCTTCATAAGCTGTGTCATGCCAGTTGAGCTAGATGTTCCCCGAGACCATGGTCCCCACAGCCCTCCGCCCAGCAATTCAGTCCCTCAGGGAGTTTGGATGTGTCTATGGGGCTTCCATGACCTTTCCTTGTACAGGTTGTGCTAGTTTCCCCTGTGTTGTGTACTGTCTCACCCTTCACCCAAGATACCACATATCTATTGCCTATTAAATATTCCCGCCCCCACCCCTCCCATCCCTGGTAATCAACAAAGATTGTTATATTTTGTGTGTGAACTTTTTCTTGGGTTTTTACAATAGAGGTCTCATACAATATTTGTCCTTTTGTGATAGACTTATTTCACTCAGCATAATGTCCTCCAGTTTCATTCATGTTATGAGATGGCTCACAAGTTCATTATTGTTCTTTCTCGTTGCATAGTACTCCACTGTGTGTATGTACCATAGTTTGTTTATCCATTCATCTGTTGATGGGCATCTAGGTTGTTTCCATCGTTTTGCTACTGTAAACAATGCTGCCATGAACATAGGTGTGCGTATGTCTATTTGAGTGACGACTCTTATTTCTCTAGGATGTATTCCTAGGAGTGGAATTGCTGGATCGAATGGTATGACTATTTCTAGCTTTCTGAGGAAGCACCATATCATTTTCCAAAATGGTTGTATCGTTTTGCATTCCCACCATTAGTGCATAAGAGTTCCGATCTCCCCGCAGCCCCTCCAACATTTGTGATTTCCAGTGTTTTTGATTCATGCCAGTAATGCCGGGGTGAGATGGTATCTCACTGTGGTTTTAATTTGCATTTCTCTAATGGTTAGTGATCGTGAGCATTTCCTCATGTGTCTGTTGGCCATTTGAATGTCTTCTTTGGTGAAGTGTCTGTTCATTTCCTTTGCCCATTTTTTTATAGTATTATTTGTCTTTTTGTTGCAGAGGTGTTGGATTTTCTTGTAGATTATGGAGATTAGACCTTTGTCTGACTTGTACTGTTCAAAAATTTTTTCCCAGTCTGTAGGCTCTCTTCTTACTCTTTTGGTGATGTCATTGGAAGAGCATAGGTGTTTGATTTTTAGAAGATCCCAATTATCTAGCTTATCTATTGGGGTTTGTGCATTGATGGTTACGGTTTGTATCCTGTTAATGACATGTATTAACGTCTGAAGGGTTGGTCCTATTTTTTCTTCTATGAACTTTATAGTTTTAGGCTTTATATTCAGGTCTTTGATCCATTTTGAAGTAGTTTTTGCATATGGTGTGAGGTATGGGTCCTGTTTCATTTTTTTGCAGATGGATATCCAGTTTTGCCAGCACCATTTGTTAAAAAGACTGTCTTTTCCCCATTGGATGGACATTGGGCCCTTGTCGAAGATAAGGTGACCGTAGGTGGATGGATTTACATCTGGGTTCTCAATTCTGTTCCATTGGTCAATGTATCTGTCCTTGTACCAGTACCAGCCTGTTTTGACTACTGTAGCTGTATAGTAGGTTCTTAAGTCAGGTAGTGTGAGTGATCCAACTTTATTCTTCTTATTCAGTAGTGCTTTACTTATTTGTGGCTTCTTCCCTTTCCATATAAAGTTAATGATTAGGTTTTCCATCTCTTAGAAGAATGTTGTTGGCATTTGGATCAGGATTGCATTGTATTTATAAACTGCTTTGGGTAGAATTGTCATTTTCACAATGTTGAGTCTGCCTATCCAGGAGCATGGTATGTTTTTCCATTTATGTAGATCCCTTTGGGTTTCTTGCAGTAGTGTTTTGTAGTTTTCTTTGTATAGGTCTTTTACATCTCTGGTCAGATTTATTCCTAAGTATTTCATCTTTTAAGGGCTATTGAAAATGGTATTGTTTTCCTGATTTCCTTTTCATCGTTCTCCTTATTGGTGTATAGGAATCCAGCTGATTTTTAAATGTTTATCTTGTATCCTGCTACTCTGCTGAATCTTTCTATTAGTTCCAGTAGATTTCTTGTGGAGTCTTTAGGGTTTTCTGTGTATAGTATCATATCATCTGCAAATAGGGACAGTTTAACTTATTCATTACTAATTTGGATGCCCTTGATTTCTTTTTCTTGCCTTATTGCTCTAGTTAGATCTTCCAGCACAATGTTAAATAGGAGTGGTGATAAAGGGTATCCTTGTCTTGTTCCTGTTCTCAAGGGGAATGTTTTTAGCCTCTCTCCATTAAGAATGATGTTGGCCATTTGTTTTGCATAGGTGCCCTTTATTATGTTGAGACATTTCCCTTCTATACCTATTTAATTGAGAGTTTTTACCAGGAATGGGTGTTGGACTTTGTCAAATGCCTTTTCTGTGTCAATTGAGATGATCATGTCATTCTTTTCTTTCCTTTTATTTATGTGGTGGATTACGTTGATTGATTTTCTAATGTTGAACCATCCTTGCATACATGATATGAATACTACTTGGTCGTGGTGTATTATTTTTTTGGTATGATGCTGAATTCTATTGGCTAGAATTTTGTTCAGAATTTTTGCATCTATATTCATGAGAGATATTGGTCTGCAATTTTCTTTTTTTGTGATATCTTTTCCTGGTTTTGGTATCAGCGTTATGTTGGCTTCATAGAATGAATTTGGAAGTGTTGCTTCCTCTTCTATGCTCTGAAATAGCTTGAGTAGTACTGGTACAAGTTCTTCTGTAAATGTTTTGTAGAATTCTCCAGTGAAGCCATCTGGGCCAGGGCTTTTTTGGTTGGGAGTTTTTTTATTACCTTTTTAATCTCTTCTCTTGTTATGGGTCTGTTCAGATTTTCAACATCACTTTGTTGTAATTGGGTAGGCTGTGTGTTTCTAGAAATTTATCCATTTCCTCTAGGTTTTCAAATTTGTTGGAGTAGAGTTTTTCATAATATTCTGTTATAATCCTTTTTATTTCAGTTGGGTCTGTTGTAATGTCCCCCATTTCATTTCGTATTTGGGTTATTTGCGTCCTCTCCTGTTTTTCTTTTGTCAGTCTTGCCAGTGGTTGGTCGATTTGGTTGATTCTTTCAAAGAACCAACTTTCGGTTTCGTTGATTCTTTCTGTTGTTTTTCTGTTCTCTATTTCATTGATTTCTGCTCTGATCTTTATTATTTGCTTTCTTCCAGTGGTTGTGGGCTTTCTTTGCTGTTCTCTATTTGTTTGAGTTCTGTAGTTAATGTTTTGATTTTGTCCCTTTCTTCTTTTTTGATATGTGCATCTATTGCTACAAATTGTCTTCTGAGGACTGCCTTTGCTGTGTCCCAAAGGTTTTGGTATGAAGTGTTTTCATTCTCATTTGATTCTAGGAATTTTTTTATTCCATCTCTGATTTCTTCTATTACCCACTGAGTGTAAGCAGGGTATTATTCAGTTTCCATGTAGTTGATTTTTTTTCCTCGCTCTTTGTATTGTTTATTTCTACCTTGGTGGCATTGTGGTCAGAGAAAATACTTTGAATTATCTAAACGTTTTGGATCTTGTTGAGGATTGCTCTGTGGCCTAAGATGTGGTCTATTCTGGAGAAAGTTCCATGTGCATTGGAAAAGAATGTGTCCTTTGCAGCAGTTGGATGGAGTGTTCTATATATGTCTATGAGGTCAAGTTGGCTGATTGTGCCCTTTAGGTCTTCTGTATCTTTGCTGAGTTTCTAGTTGTTCTGTCGTTTACTGAGAGTGGTGTGTTGAAGACTCCTACTATTATTGTGGAACTGTCAATTTCTCTTTTCAGTGTTGTTAGAGTTTGTTTTATGTATTTTGGTGCCTTGTCATTAGGTGCGTAGATGTTTATTATGCTTATGTCTTCATGATGGATTGACCCCTTAATCATTATGTAGTGTCCTTCTTTCTCTTTTATGGTAGATTTTGTTTTAAAATCTATTTTATCTGAGATTAGAATTGCCAGTCCTGCTGTTTTTTGGTAGCTGTTAGCTTGATATATTTTTTTCCAACCTTTGACTTTTAATAAATTCACATCTTTGTTTCTAAGGTGTGTCTCTTGTAGACAGCATATTGATGGATCCTGTTTTCTTATCCATTCTGTCACTCTCCGTCTCTTTATGGGTGCATTGAGTCCATTTACATTCAGTGTAATTATTGATAGATGTGGGTTTTGTTGCTGTCATTTTGTAGTGCTTTTTTTGTGGTGCTGACGTTTTCTTTGTTCTTCTTACTCTCTTGTGCTGAGTTACTTTTGTTTGTGGATTTTTTTTTTCCTTTCTTTTGTTTTTGTAGGTTTTGTTTTTGCTGAGACTTTATGTTTTTCCTCTTTTTTTTAATGAGTATGTTTGTTTACTTTCATTGTTGTTACCTTAAATTTTACCCTTATCTTTTTAAGTTTGAAGCAGTCTACCATTATTTTGTATTGCCTTGCCTTCCTCTACATTAGAAGTTTCTATAGCTATGCCATTTATTCCCTCTTTTATTGTTTTGCTGTTGTTGTCATTTGCTGATTAACTTCTCTGATTCCCTGTTGTATTTCGTTTTGGTTTGGATAGTCCTTGAGAGTTCATTTCCTAGATTGGTATCTGGCTGGTATGATCTTGTGTCCTAGGTCCTGCCTGTGGGCTGAAGCTGTTTGTCCTCAGATCGAAGAACTCGCTTTAATAATTCTTGTAAGTTTGGTTTGGCTTTTACATATTCCCTTAATTTCTGTTTATCTGGAAATGACCTAATTTGACCATCAAATCTGAACGAGAGTGTTGCAGGATATATTATTCTTGGCTGGCAATTTTTTTCTTTCAAAATTTTATATATTCATCCCATTGCCTTCTTGCCTGCATGGTTCCTGCTGAATAATCTGAGCTTAGTCTTATTGTTTCTTGTCTGTATGTGATTTCTTGTTTTTCACGACCTGTTCTCAGGATTCTTTGTTTTTCTTTGGTTTTGGCGAGTGTGAATATGATTTGCCTTGGTGATTTTCTTTTGGGGTCTCTTCTATATGGGGTTCCTTGAGCTTCTTGGATGGCCAGCTTTTCATCTTTCATGATATTGGGGAAGTTTTCTGTCAGCAGTTCCTCAATGATCCACTCTGTGTTTTCTGTTTTCTCCCCATGTTCTGGAATTCCAATCACTCAAAAATTTTTGCTTTTGATTGTGTCATATCTCTCAGGGTCTCTTCATTTTTGTTTGTTCTTTTTTCTGAGTTTTCCTCAAAAAGAGTTGCATCCAAGTGTTGGTCTTCAATTTCACTGATCCTGTCTTCCACCATTTCAAATCTGCTTCTCATCCCTTCTATGACATCGTCCATTTCTGAAATCTTGTTGTTTATCTTTTGGATTTCTAATTGTTGTCTTTGTATAATTTCTAGTTGTGAATTTATTTTGGCATTTTGTTCCTGCATTATTTTCCTGAATTCTTCCAATTTTTTTCCGTATTTTCTATGAAGTTGTCTATTTTTTCCTCATGTTTGTCAGATTTTTGCCTCATTTCTTGGAGAATTCTGAGTATTAGAGATTTGAATTCCCTATCATGTAGTTCTAGTGCATTTTCTTCCAGAAGAGAGTCATCTGGTGTTCTATTTTGGACACCTACTAGAACCATCCTGTCCTGTTTTTGTCAATGTTTTGTTATTGTCTGCTGTCTTTGGGGCATTCAGTAGTTATTTTTCTCGTTTATTGATTGCAGATTTGTTTGTTTTGTCCCTTTTTTAAAAAAAAAAATTGACTATGTCTGAGCAGGCAGATGTGTGTTCTTTGTTGTTTGCTTATCTGTGGGCACAATACTTTTTGCCTCCTTCTTCAACTGGCAGAGTCAGTCACTCAGATATGGTACGGCAGGGCAGGTCTAGCTGAAGAGGAGTTACTGGGATGGTTTGTTTGTGGCACTTACTACAGCCACCAGAACGGGTCAGTAATCTGTGCAGGGCAGGTTCCAGTAGGCCATGCTTGTGCTGCTTGGTGGTGTGATGTAAAGCACACGGTGCAGGTAGGCAGGATGCAGCAGGGAGATTGTTATGTGTGGAGCTAAGATGGATATGGGAGAGAGGAGAAAGGAACAGGAGCCAAAAACATACAAACAAAAAAGAATGCTAGGGGAGCTTGCCGTTGGAGTGGAGAGATAAGAGACTATGAAATGGAGAAGAACAGAAAGGGGAAGAGGAAGAAAAGAAAAGAATGAATAAATAAGTATCAGAAAGGTTAAAGAACCACAAAGTTCCCAGGGATCCCACCGGTGCAGCTATGAGGTCTGGGGAAGTCGCTCTCAGGTGTTGCAGTACAGCCTGGCTAGAAGGCATAGAGGTATACGGCACCAGGTATTCAGGGTACAGAAAGAGAAGGAAGATATAGAGAGATGAGAAACTGAGCAATGAGGAAAGACAAAAAGGAAAAAGAGGAAAAACAAAACAAAACAAATTAAAAAAAAAAAAAAAAACCAAGAAAGGCCCCAAAAGAAACAGAAAAACAAACAAAACAAAACAAAAAAAAAAAAAACCCAGCATAAAAATAAATGCCCTCAGGGATCCCTCTGAACGTCTGTGGAAGCCAAAGTGGAGTCTCCCTGCCGCGCAGCTCAGCCTGGCCAGAAAGGGCTCCCGACTCAAGAAAAGGAAAAGAAAATAAACAAACAATTCAAAACAAACAAATGAACAAAAGCCTGAGGATCCCACCAGCTCAGCAGCCCAAACTGGGAAGCAGCTCCACACTTGAACGGAGCTCCGCAGCCCTTCAGGAAGAAGCAAAGATGTCTCACGGAGCCAGGTAGTTGAGCAAAGGGAGGGGGAAGTGGCGAGAGGCAAGTAAGAAATCAAAAGAAGCAGGGGAAAAAAAAAAAAAGCAACACTAGCAGCCAACAAATGGCACTCAGAGAGCCAGCTAGTGTGGACTGGTTTCTGGACAAGAGACTGTGTCCGTGGGAAGCAGAGGGGGTCAAGTGTGGGTGAAGAAGGATAGAGAGTGGGAAAGCATATATCACAAATTACCATAGCTCTGCAGCACCTCAGGAAGAAGCAAAGATGGCGCACAGAGCGAGGTACTCAAGCTAAAGGAGGGGGAGGTGGGGAGAGGCAAGGAAGAAATAAAAAGAAGCAGAAAAAAAAGCAACACCAGCAGCCAACAAATGGCACTCAGAGAGCCACCCGTTTGGTGTGTGGAATCCAAGCAGCTGCTGTTTCCTGGTCAAGAGACTGTGGCTGCGGGAAGCAGAGGTGGCTGAGTCGCGGTGAAGAAGGGTGGGGTATGGGAAAGCGTATATCGCCAATTACCGGTTGTTTTGTCTCCCGCAGGAAGCTCTGTGAGGCTGCTTTCTCATACCCCCTGTTTGCTGGTCTCCGATAGGAGTCCAAGTTGGCAGATCCACGCTGCATTTGCTGGTAGGGGACTTCTGCATGAATCTCTCCTTGATCTCCTTTCTCTGTCATTTTTCTCACTCCATTTGGTGCTTGGCTGAGTTCTTTATCTCTTCATTTGATGTTTTAGGGTTTCAGGATTGTTGTATTCTCTGGTCAGCTTAGTTTTTCTGATCTTTGCTGTGGAGGGACGGCGTGGTGCTTCTGCCTAGAGCACCATTTTTCTGATTGCTTTTCTTTTGTTGTACCATCTTTCTGTACCTAGTATGTATCCTGCTTGGTTGTGATGTATTTTATATATATGATGCCAGATTCCATTAGCTAGAATTTTGTTGAGAATTTTTACGTCTGTACTTATGAGAGATATTGGTGTATAATTTTCTTTTTTTGTGGTGTATTTGCCTGGCTTCGGTATCAGGATTATGCCAACTTCATAGAATGAATTTGGAAGTTTTCCTTCCTTTTCTATCCTCTGAAATAGTTTGAGTAGTACTGATATGAAATTTTCTCTGACTGGTAGAATTCTCCAGTGAAGCTGTCTGGGCCAGGAATTTTTTTTGTTGGAATTTTTTTTTTATTACCTCTTCAAACTCTTTTCTTGTTATTGGTTTGTTTAGATTTTCTATCTCAGTTTGTGTTAGTTTAGGTAGGTAGTCCATTTCTTCTGGGTTCTCAAATTTGTTGGAGTGCAATTTTTCATAGTATTGTTTGATCCTTTTCATTTCAGTTGTGTCTGTTGTAATGTCTCCCATATCATTTATTATTTGGGTTATTTGCTTCCTCTCCTGTTACTCTTTCATCAGTTTGGTGAATGGTTTGTCAGTTTTGTTGATCTTTTCAAAGAGTCAACTTTTGGTCTTGTTGATTCTTTCTATTGCTTTTCTGTTCTCTATTTCATTTATTTCTGTTCTAATCTTTATTTCCTTTCTTCTGATGCCTGTGGGCTTCTTTTGCTGTTCTCTTGCTATTATTTTGAGTTGTAGTGCTAGCGTTTGATTTTGGCCTGTTCTTCTGTTTTGATGTGTGCATTTATTGCTATAAATTAACCTCGACCACCACCTTTGCTGTGTCCCAAAGGTCTTTTTATGATGTGTTTTGATTCTCATCTGATTCTAAGAATGTCTTGATTCCTTCTTTGATTTCTTCTCTTACTCATTTGTTTTTAAGTAAGGTCTAATTCAATTTCCATGTATTTGATTATTTTTCCTTGCTCTTTCTGTTATTGATGTCTACCTTTATGGCATTGTGATCAGAGAGAATGCTTTATATTATTCCATTCTTGAGGGTTGCTCTGTGGTCTAAAATGTGGTCCATTTGAAGAATGTTCCATGGGTACTGGAAAATAATGTATACTTTGCTGTTGTTGAGTGAAGTGTTTTATATATATCTATGAGGTCAGTTTGGTTGATTGTGCCCTTTAGGTGTTCTGTACCTTTGTTGAGTTTTTTTCTAGATGTTCTGTCCTTTACTGAGAGTGGTGTGTTTAAGTCTCTACTATTATTGTGGAACTGTCTATTTCTCTTTTCAGTGCTGTTAGAGTTTGTTTTATGTATTTTAGAGGTCTGTTGTTGGGTGCGTAGATATTTATTAAGGTTATATCTTCTTGGTTGACAGTCCCTTTAATCATTATATAATGTTCTTCCTTGTCTTTTATGGTGAATTTTGCCTTAAAGTCTATTTTATCTGAGGTTAGTACTGCCATTACTGCCCCTTTTTGGTTACTGTTTCCTTGATTGATTTTTTCCATTCTTTGATTTTTAATATATTTGTCTTTGTGTCTAAGGTATGTCTCTTGTAGACAGCATATTGATGGATTGTGGTTTTTTTAAAATCCATTCTGATTTTCTTTTGTTTGTGGATTTTCTTTTCTTTCATTATTACAGATTTTGTGTTTACTTAGTCTTTATTTTTCTATTTTGATGAGTAGCTTTGTTAACTTTCTTTGTGGTTACCTTGAAATTTACCCTTATCTTCCTAAGTTTCAACTAGTTTTTTATTAGTTGATATAGCCCTTACTTCCTCTCCATTTGAAAGTTCTATACCTACATCATTTATTCCCTCTTTTATTGTTTATCCATTGTCATCAATTACAGATTGACATCATAAACAGATGGTTACAGATTGTCTCTATTTTCCTCTTTTAAGTCTTTTAGCTTTGTTGTATTATTGAGAGTTCTTTTCCTAGGTTGATATCTGGCTGATGCTGTCTTGTGCCCAAGACTTAGGTTGTTGTCTGATGTTGTTGGTTCTCTAACTGAAAGATTCCCTTTAATATTTCTTGCAAGTTATATTTGGTTTTTACAAATTTCCATTTGTCTGGAAATGTCTTGATTTTGCCATCATATTGAGAGAGGGTTTCTCAGGATATATTATTCTTGGTTGGCAGTTTTTTTCTTTCAAATTTTTATATATGTCATCTCAGTGCCTTCTTGCCTGCATAGTTTCTGCCTATTAATTAGAGTTTAGTCTTATTGTTTCCCCTTTGTAAGTGATTTTTCTCAAGCTAATCTCAGGATTCTTTCTTTATTTTTGTTTTTGGCAAGTGTGATTATGATATGCCTTGGTATCTTTCTTTTGGGGTATTTCCTATATGGGGTTCATTGAGTTTCTTGGATGGTCAGCTTTTCATCTTTCATGATATTTGGGAAGTTGGGAGGTTTTCTGTGAGTAAATCTTCAATAGTCTTCTCTGTGTTTTCTATTTTATCCCTTTGTTCTGGAACTCCAATCACATGCAAATTTTTGCTCTTGATTGTTTCCCACATAATTCTTAGTTTTTTTTTTTTTTAAACTCTTCTGTTTTATTTTTCCTTAAACAAAGTGGAGTCCATGAATTTGTCTTCAATCTCACTGATTCTGTCTTCCATTGATTCAAATTTGCTCTTCAAAATGGCCATGTTGTGCTGTATTAATTGGCAGGGTATCTCCACTCCATATCTGTCCTCATTTTCCAACAGTTTTTTCTCCTGTTCAGTGTTTGATCTAGTTCTTTCTCCCTTCATTTGATGCTTAGGGTTCCAGGATTGATGTTTGTATCTGTTTTACTTAGTTTTTCAGGTCTTCGCTGCAAGAAGACATCCTGGTGCTCCTGTCTAGGGTGCCATGTTGGCTCTGCCTCTTTGTAATGATTTCTTTGAAACATATTAATACCCTAAATGCCAATGCAGGGAAGATGTTTAAAAAAACAGTTTATAATACTTACTGAATAAATAAGTTGAAAATGCTTCTCTCATGGGCTAAACTTTGGACATTCTCCAAAAATACATCCAAATACTGTAATTTATGTATGCTAAGATGACGTTTTTGTAAATCAACATTCTTTTTTTTAAGGATTATAATGCAATGTATATGCATACATGTAGTCCACAGATAAGCAAATCAGTGGTCTTTTTAGTAATGCAATAAATGAGTTGACTCTCACCTGCAGATAGATTAATACATGATCTTATATTCTAAAACATGATATTATCTCATAATATTTGGGAGGATAGCCAATTCTTAATTTTGTGATGTCTTAAGCATCTTTTGTACTTTACAAAAATTTTCATTTATTTCATAAATTCCATTGAAAATATCTAAGAATTACTTCACTTGCTGAAAGGCAAGGCATTATTGCAAGGCATCTAGTTGGCAGCATCTAGACCACCCTCTCTTATTCGAGGATACTAGACTTGTGAATTGCTAAAATCTAATGACAATATTTGGGCGTCTTCCTCACTCCATCCTACTCCCCCCAAATTCTTTGAATTTCCTTGGATGCTTTAAATGACTCCCTTCTCTGGTGTGAAGTTATTTGAATTCTTTGTTCATCTCTCTTCTGAGTAGTAATTCAGTTCCTTGATCTACATTTGGTGCATTAAAATAAACACAATATTTGGTGTGAATTAAAAATTACAAGACCCTTTATTGTGCTATTATTAAGACTTAAGCTCAGAAAAAAATAGTGTTTCAATCAACAGTAATATCATGTTGTAAGAAGCATATATAATAACTGATTTATTTTCCCAGCAGTTGGGTGTGGTGTTATTTCTCTTTGCAACAACAGCCTTTCTTTTTTGTGGATATTTGGGTAAAGTGGGGGAATATGATGCATTTTTACTTTAATCAGATTCGGTCTCTGGGAAATTCAGCTACTCTTCTCTCCTCCTTATCAAAGTGATGATGTAAGCACTATCAGGGCACTTATTAAATACTTGGTCAAACATGCATAAGATCAAGCCTAAGCTACAGCCCTATGATCTTCAAAGAGAAAGAACGTTTAGATGAAAAGAAAGGTATCCTGGTGATAAAAAAGCTGCCATGTAATTGGAGAAGAAATTAGGTCATAATGGAGACTCTTAACAGATACTAAGAGTTATCATTTGTCTGGAACTCATTTGATTTTCTATTAATACCAACTTATATTAGAAACGTCTGAATATCCTTGACATCTCAAAGGGGAAAAAAATCTTTGGGTTATCTTCTCAATATTGATTTTATTTTTCTAGGTATAATATGAGATTTTTAGGAATGACTGTGGAATGTTATGTTATCATTATCTTTCATTCATGATGTTTTCAAGATGCTTTCAAAATATTTATCTCATTGATACTCACAAGAGCAGTGAGAATGTTTAAATATTAATATACCTATGAAAGAGAAGAGGGCATAGAGACTCAGCAAAACTTAGTGACTTCTCTGAGCCACTTGGGCAGTGAAGTGAAGAACTTAGGTTTTTTATTTACTATGTAGCCCCCTTTTTTTTTCCTCTAAGTGGCATGGTCTCATAGTACAAATGCTTTTAAGCATATATTCTGTTTGTTGCTATGCATCATCAGAAGAAAAGATGATTTCATTATTGCTTTACATACTATGGAAGGGATATCTTTGTTTGTGATTGCTTTTAAACTTTTTTATTGAGATATAACACATAGAAAAGTGCATACATCATAAGTGTACAGATCAATGAATTACTACAAAGTGAACATAACCATATAACCACAACACAGATCAAGGAACTGAACATTACCAGAACGTGGAAGCCCTTCTTGTGCCTTTTCCAAATCATAACCCTCTCCTTCCTCCCCAAAGGTCACCACTGTTTTGACTTCTAACACAATAGATTAATTTTGTATGTTTTTGAACATTGCAAAAATAGAATCATACATTTTATAGTCTTGTGTGTCTGGCATCTTTTGATCACTATTGTTTGTGAGATTTAACCATGTTGCAGATAGTTCTGGTTTATTTATCTTGATTGTTGTGTGACATTCTGTAGGAGACACCACAATTTATGTATCTGTTCTAATGTAGATGGACATTTGAGTTATTTCCAGTTAGGGGATATTACAAATAATGCAGCAACTATGAACATTCATATACATGTCTTTTAAATATTTTTTAAAAATCACATATAATAAAATTTACTTTTTTGTTGTACTGTTCTGTGAGTTTTGACACAGGCATAGAGTCATGTAACTACCACCACAGTCAAGCTATAGAACAGTTCTCCTGCCTTTAACTCCTGGCAACCATTGATCTGCTCTGCATCCCTATGGCTTTGCCTTTTCCATCGTGTAATATAAGGAAGGAACGTTTTAAAACGTGTGCTTATTTTAGAGTTTCACACAGTGGTCCTTGATAACTTTATAAATCTATTAGTGGTCATAGGATCTAGATCATATTTTTGTATTATCTAAATATATTATCTAAAATAGTTAATCTAGTGTATTTTTATATTTTTTCACCCATTTTACAACAATTCTGCATGCTGTTGCAATAATTATAATTGCTCAGCTTAAGTGAAAACATTTCCAGACAAAACCCAAGCCTCATCCCCACTTCTCCCCAGGATATTTTCCCTAGAGAACGCCAATCTCTTGGGTGATATTTTGGCAAAATATTTGTTTATGAATGTTTGTTTTGTTTAGGTATGAATTAAATATTTAATCAGCGTGACAACCACTTAGTAGATACGGAGGTTGTGTCTTCTTTAAGGTAAAATGTTTCAGTTAAAAAAAAGTTAGTCTAATCTAGAATGCATGCAATATAGATATTGGTAAGCTATAAAACCATTAAATATACTACATTATTGTGTGTGTTTATGGAGAGATGCTATTCTCTGTTTGGTTCGGTTCCCAATCAACAGGAAATAACTTGAGAAAAGGAAATCTGATTTTGAGTCATAGTACAAATACTTAAAAAAAAAAATAGATTCTATTTGTTGCTATGCATTACCAGAATAAAAGTTGTTTTCATAATTACTTTATCATATTAAGGAAGGAAATTTTTTGGTTTGTTTTTAGTTTTATAGAACAGGTTTATGTAGGATTGGTTTTAGAGGGCCACACCCTGCTAGCAGAGATTCTACCTGTTTATAGAAGGCTGTGGCCAAAGTCTGAGAGGCAGAATGCCCTGTGTCATTTTTCATGAGGTAATGAGGAAGCCACTCCAGTTGGAGCATGTGGCATCTGACGCTTGGTGGAGAGATAAGGTTGCCTAGCAGTGTGGCACAGGATTATGAAAAACCTTGGAATTTAGACTGAGATGGAGCAATTTGACTTCAAGGAGCCCTGGTGGCGCAGTGGTTAAGCGCTCAGCTGCGAATCAAAAGGTTGGTGTTTCGAACTTACCAGCCGTTCCGCAGTCTGCTTCCGTAAAGATTTACAGCATTGGAAACCCTATGGGGCAGTTGTACTCTGTCCTATAGGGTCACTATGAGTCGGAATCAACTCAACAGCAATGAGTTTTAATTTGATTTCAGCAAGCATTTACCCTCGGGCTACACTAGGAAAACAGTAGTGTGGAGCTGGTATCATAGAAAATGCCTTCTGCAGCTAAACGATGAAACCGTTCATCTTTTTTCTGTTTCCCTAAGGAGAAGAGCGTACTTAAGTTGGGGTGGAGAGAGGGGGAGCAAATCAAAAACAAAGACAAAACCTTAAAAGCGCATTTAAATGCATAAAATAATAATTTAATGATAGGAAAATTATGCCAAGCCAGCTACATTTGAAACAAGTGATTTATGTAAATAACTTTGTAAATTAAACAGAATTTCAGAGAGGGTTGTGCTCCCAACCAGGGGTGGATTATCCAGTAGGCAAAGTAAGCACAGTGCTTACCTTGCTTACCAGATTATCTGTAGTGAACAATTTCACATTTTTTCACCACATCAAAGATTCTCCTTCTAGGTATGGCTGGCATCTATTTCCCAACCCCACAGCACCTTCCTACAAAATCAAAGCCTCTTTTCAAATTTATAATCCTTGACAGGGACAGATGTTCCAAAAAGTAAGGTATGCACGGCTGATTTGTGCATACCTTGCTTACTAATCCATAGTGAATAATTTCACAAGGGTTTCACCACATCTTTGATGTGAAATTGTTCACCCTGATGATCTGGTAAGCAAGGTAAGCACCGTGCTTACCTTGCCTGTTGGATACTGTTCCCAACCCTTCATCTAATGTCAGCCTAAGCCTCTTAAAAGGGCATTGGTAATGAGACTGAAGTCCCTGCCTGTATTATAGCATGCTTTCTACAATGTCCTAGTTAAATACATTAACAAATATGTTCTGGGTTAACTTGACTTACAAAACAAAAAGTGATTTTTATATCCAGTTGCCACTGAGTATATTCTGACTCACAGCAACTCTATAGGACAGAATAGAACTGCCCAATGGGGTTTCCAAGGCTGTAATCTTTACAGAAGCCAACTGCCACATCTATCTTCTGTGGAGCGGCTAGTGGTTTCAAACCACTGATATTTTGGTTAGCTGCAGAGTGCTTAACCACTGCGCCACCAGAGCTCCTTTGATTTATACATAGCAGATATCATATCTAGATTGCTCTAGACTGGAAGTAATCCATAAGCATAGGCATTCTAATGGACTGGAGGTGCCATTTTACCAGTTGCTGTTGAGTCAGTTCCAACTCATGGCGACCTCATGTGTCCGAGTAGAATCGTGCTCTTTTGGGTTTTCATGGCTGTTATCTTATGGAAGTATACCACCAGGACTTTCTTCTCAGGCACATTTGGGTAAATTCAAATTGCCAACCCTTCGGTTAGCAGCCGAATGTGTTAACCGTTTTTGCTACTCAAAGACTCCTGGAGGTGCCATTAGGCCTTATTTTTGATTCTCACTCTTTCCCTCTACTACTACTTCATTAGCTGGTGGTGGCTGCTGGGGCTGTAGCATTACCTGTTAACAGGTATATTAGCCTGTTATGACTGAGGCTCAAGATCTTGGATCTGATGTCATCGTTAGGTGCCATCGAGTCAGTTCTGATTCATAGTAGCCTTATGTACAACAAAATGAAACACTGCTCAGTCGTGTGCCATCTTTACAATCATTGTCATGGTTGAGCCCAGTGTTGTAGCCACTGTCAGTCTATCTCATTGAGGGTCTTCCTCTTTTTCACTGATTCTCTACTAAGCATGATATCTTCCTCCAGGGACTGATCCCTCCTGATAACATATCCAAAGTACATGAGATGAAGTCTCGCCAACCTTGTTTCTAAGGAGCATTCTGGCTGTACTTCTTCCAAGACAGATTTGTTCATTAAATATTATTCTGGCAGTCCATGGTATATTCAATATTCTTCACCAACACTATAATTCAAAGGCATCAATTCTTTGGTCTTCCTTATTCATTGTCCAGCTTTTGCATGCATATGAGGGGATTGAAAATACCATGGCTTGGGTCAGGCACACTTTAGTCCTCAAAGTGACATCTTTGCTATTTTTACTCTTTAAAGAGGCCTTCTGCAGCAGTAAACTGGCCATGAAGTGCCTTAGATTATTCTAACTGGTTCCCAATTGGCTGCAGTATCAACTTCAACTTCTTCCAGTCTTTCAAGTTTAAGTGTAGACTGTAGACCTGGATAGGGACAATATGGAATATTTAAGGTGGTATTTGCAATTCAGTGCTAGGAGGATTATTTAGATATTTCTCAATTGTCTCAATCAGTGGAATTTCAAAGAGCACTTGTGAAGCTATAATACCTTGGAGGTAGCTAACACTTTGAAGAGATTGGATTGGTAAACTTTGAGCCCAAATCATGTATGATGAATTCACTTTGAAGATTCACTCCAGTGTTGGCTAAAAGAATGTGCTTTAATCCTGGATCTAGCCTGCTTTGCCTCCAGAGTTTTCCCTGAGAGCAGTGGTTCTTCAGCTTTGGGTGTCACAGAACCTATTAAAATCCTTATCAAAAAACAAACAAACCCGTTGCCCTTGAATGGACTCTGACTCCTGGCGACTCCACCTATGTTAGAGTAGAACTGTGCTCCATAGGGGTTTTCAGTGGATGATTTTTCGAAAGCAGATCTCTAGGCATTTTTTTGAAGATGCCTGTAGGTGGATTTGAACCTCCAAATTTTCAGTTAACAGCTAAGCTCTTCACCATTTGTGCCACAGGGACTCCATTAAAATCCTTAGCCCCATGATAAAACCTTTTACCTTAACAAGATCCTGAAAAATAAAGAACATTTTGAACTGTCTGCTATTGTTTTTATAATAATTAGGAAGAGGAGAAAGAGAAATCTGTCAACAGTCATATGTCATAATAAAACCCATTGCCGATGAGTCAATTCTGACTCATAGCAACCCCATAGGACAGAGTAGAACTGCCCCATAGGGTTTCCAAGGAATGGCAGTAGATTTGAACTGCTGACCTCTTGGCTAGCAGCTGAGCTCTTAACCACTACACCACCAGGGTTCCCCATATGTCATAACAGGATATCTTAAAACATATTTTAAAACTGTGGTTTGAGTTGGTTGCTTGAGGAATAATTCCTTGAATTTCTCATGGAGAAAGAACTGTCTTTTCCTTTAGGAAAATACTTCGATGTGCCTTAAAACCCATTGCCATCAAATTGATTCTAACTCATGACAACCCCATGTGCTGCAGAGTAGAACTGTACTCCATAGGGGTTTTTTTTGGCTATAATCTAGATGGTGAGCAGCCCCCATCCCCAGCCTACCTCTTACCAACCTAATACACACACACACACACACACACACACACACACACATTAAAACTCAGTATATGGCCTAGGTGGAAAACATTTCAGTAAAAAATAGGGAAGTACTGTCACAAAAGAGAGGGTAAAACAGTAGGCTGGAAGATGGGATAGCAAGCAGACATTGAGAGTGAGAAATGAGCAAATTTATTGGAAATATTCCTGTGGGACAGAGGGAATGAGTGTTGAACTGCTCTAGCCTATGTCTTTGGGTAGGAGGTAACTATTATTATGTCCATTTTGTGAATGAGGAAGCAAATTTGGACTCAGAGAAGTAAATTACCTCTCAGGGGACACATCTGCAGTATTTGGTAGAACAGGAATTCAAACCCAGGTCTTTAAGGCCTTAGTCATGCTTTAGGGTCAGAGGTTAAAGGGGGTGGTTTTATTAACACATCTTTGCTTTAACTTACTTAACGCAGAACTACTCATAACCTCTAAGGCAGGTTTCCATAAGTTAGGAACTTGTTTTAAGTCTGAGTGAGAGGAGAATTTCGAGGTCAACTAGGCTAGCAAATGGTCTTTATCTGAGTTCTGAATCCCATGGTCCTCATTCTTGATCAGGGCTTATCTAACTTTCTTTGCTTGAACACTCCAGTGATAGGGATCTTGTTTTAGAGTAACTGGATTTTAACATCTGGTGGTGATTCCTACTTAGGACATTAGTAATTATTGGTTGGAGTATTGGGTAGGGAAATTGAAGAAAAGGTTAAGTTATTTTCTCTTCTTTCCACCCCAAACCCCAAAATAAATCTGTGTGTGTGTGTCTGTATGTGTGTTTATGAGTGTGTGTGTGTGTTTTTATGTGTGTGTATGTGTATGTGAATGTGTGTGGTGGGAAGGAAATGGAGGTAGGAAAATAGGCTATGAAGTATACTAAGTTAGGGTCTGTGTTTTCCCAGGAAATAAACAAACAAACCCTGTGTGTTGGGGGCATATAGTTCTACGACCCTTTGGGATAATTCTGCTACACATTTTAGTAATATACGTCAACCGGTTTCCACTGAGGAAATATGAATATGGATCTTTCCTTAGATATTAAACGAATCCCTGGGTTGTGCAAAGAGTTAACATGCTCACCTGCTAAAGAAAGGTTGGAGGATTAAGTCCACCCAGAAGTGCCTTCAGATCTAGTTCCAAAAAATCAGCCATTGAAAACCCTATTGAGGTCAGTTATACTCTGACACACAAAGGGTTGCCATGAGTCAGAATCAAATCAATGGCGACTGGTTCTAGATATAAAGATATGCTACCTTGAATAACGAGTGAATTTGTAAACATTCCTCCAAACTTACCTTGAAATAACTTATAAAACATTTTATAGGTAGAGACATAAACGATGCCATTTATACTTCAACTAGAAGATGAAAGAATGGACGTTCCTTGAAAAGCTCAGTGTTGAAGGCATTTCCCACCTTTCTCCCAGTTAAAAAAAGAAATGACCACTGAGACTTTTGATCTTTGGCTTAATCATATATACTTTTTATATACTAGCTTTTCTTTCCTTTTTATATTACAATCAGAATTGAAACTGAAATGAAGAAAAGCTAAAGGACTTCAGTATTAGTCTTTTAAGCCCTTCAGAAAACAGTCAACTCTGAAAATTGTTGTAAAGAAATGGAATGGTATTGTTATGAAAAATATTACATTTCCCAAACCAGACTTCAAACATTTTTTTAGTTTATATTTAATATAAAATTCAAATAATAGATTTATACAGGTTTTTAAAGGGAAGGCATTTCACACATTTTGAAAGAATGTCAAAGTGAATCAGGTGTGAAGTAGATACATATCTTCATATATTTATAGCTCTTAACATGACATATTTAGAAAGTAGTTTAATTCTACTGCATTTGACTGTATATCCATGGAAAATACCTATAAAAACAAAACCATACCCTTTCCTCAAAAAAAAAAAAAAAAAAAAAAGAGACATTAAGTAAGATTTCCATATGGCAGTTTTTTCAGTACCTGAGTTTTGGCATGTGTAGAAATCTTGGAACAGTCTTGTCAATGACCTCTCTGCTGTGTGTGTTAATCTCTGGGGGCTGCTCCCAGCACTGCCTGAGCAGTGCCTTGGATTTTCATGTCTGAGTCCCCTATGGACTGAGAGCTTAGATGTGATTTTTAATCAAGCTTTTGCTGCCTCAGAATCCAAAGGAAAGTGTGAACTGTGGTTGTAGTTCCACTGATTTTCTTCATATCCAGCACTCAGGGATGGCAGGATCCTCTCTGCCTCCATCCTTCCTGACAGGGTGTGAGAACCTCCTTTGTGCCACTGCAGAATTCTGTTTCTTTCTAACACTGGACTTGCAAACTGACAAAGTAAATTGAGAATTAGTTGTCTGTGAACTCACTAGACTGTGAGCTTCTTAAGAATGAGGAATATATCTTTTATCTCTGGGTTCCTAGTGCCTAAAATAGGGCCTGACACAAGGTAGATCCTCAAGCTAATGTTTTAAATTGGAGTGAATAGAACATAAATTGGTGATTGTTGAATTAATAAAATCACCAGAGCCTGGTAGTAAGGGTTGCTGTGACACTCTGGCCTGTGTCTTAGTGCTCCTTGGGGGCTGGCTACCACAAAGCATTCTGTTTATATAAAGAATATTCTCCAGAGGACATTCACAAAGTTAGTCCCTCTATGGGGGGGAAAAGTGAGGGATTGGTGGCCAAAAGTTTGGGAAATACTCCATAGTATGTCCCTCCTTTGGAAATTCATAATGACATTAATGTATTTTAGGGCTCTAATGTATTGGAATTGTGGTGTTGGAGAATAATATTGAATACATCTTCCAGGAAAGTGAACAAATCAGTATCAGAAGAAATATAACCAGAATACCATTTAGCAGCAAGGATGGTGAGACTTCAGTTCGCTTACTTTGGACAAGTCATCAGGAAAGACCAATCACTAGAAAAGAACACCATGGTTGGTAAAGCAGAGGGTCAAGTGAAAATGAGGGAAACCCTTCCTGAAATAGTTTGGCAAAATAGCCACAACAGTAGTCTCCAACATACCAATGATCATGAGATGGAAGAGGACTGGGCAATGTTTTGTTCTGTTATACATAAGGTCGCCATGAGTCAGAACAGACTTGATGGCAATTAAGAAGAACAAGAATTCCCATTGTTAAACTTTCTGTAAAACATTGCTTTAGTTAGTATTTCCCAGGTTTATTTGACCATAGACACTTACTTTCTGTTACTTTAACACCTCTTAGGATTCTTTGGAATTGGCTACCATGGAAATGACAGAAAATGATAACGTGATGTAATGTAAGAGGGCTTTGAACGCAGACCTGGCTCTGTGTTTGAATCCTGGTTTGAATCCTGGCTCTGTGACTCATACACTGTGTGACCTGAGGCAAGCTGTTTACTTCTCTATGTCAATTTCCTTTATGTAAAGGGTAGGTAAGACTGAGAGTTAGAAACAACATATGGGAAATTCCCAGTATACTGCGTTGAACATGGTTACCATTCAGTAACTCACCAAAAGGACATGGGTTGCAGAAAATGCTAAAACTTGTGCACTAAAAGGAAAATATTTCATTAAGGTATAAAACTGTCTATCCAAATCACATCTCTAATACCCATTGCCTAGATTGGGATTCTAATATCAGCTATTTTGAAAAAAACTATTATGCCAATTATTAGGTTTTCTATTATTAATTCAAATAGCATCTGAACCAATTAACAACAGGCTCCAGAAAACCAGTTCTAAAATACTCTAAAAGTAGTCACCACATTCTTTTGAAATTTCATACTCTGGACTAAGCTCTGAAGACTCTAGTGGCAGAATTTTAAAAAGAGACTGATATAGTTTGTGAACCAAACATAAAGACTATCAAGTGTGCAAATCAGGACATTAATTTTATATTTGAGCAATTAGATTTTAATCTGTTTTAAATGACTGAGAAGTGTTTGAACTTCTATAACACAAATAAGCCCCTCTCCTCCTCCCCATAGGAATCCTTTTTTATATAAAATGCAACCAAAATTTATAAACAATTCCGGTTGAAAATAGTATCAGTAGAGATTTTACATGTATCCTAAATAACCATTTGAGGACTGGTAATTTATACAATGAACTCCAACTGATTTTAATGCCATTCCTAGGTTTTTGTGGTAGGAGATGAAGGGGAAAATTTCAGAAAAGAAAATGCACAACTTATTTTTTTTCATTTATTTGGAAAGATCAACTCTAGATTGCAAAAGTGATCATTTTGTTTGAGGTCAGCTTTCTTAAAGGAAATTGAATCAATTTTACTTCTCTTACATTTATACTGGCATAATTTAACTATGACATTTAAATGTGATTAAGAGAGATGCCACTTCGTCTGGGGTCTTAAAAGCTAGTGAGCAGCCATCTAAGATGCATCAATTGGTCCCAAACCACCTGGAGTAAAAAAGAATGAAGAACACTACAGATACAGGGAAGTATTAGTCCAAGAGACAGAAAGGGCCACATAAACCAGAGACTCCATTAGCCTGAGACCAGAAGAACTAGATGGTGCCTGGCTACCACAATGACCTACCTGACAGGGAACACAACAGAGAGTCCCTGATGGAGCAGGAGAAAGGTGGGGTGCAGAACTCAAATTCTGGTAAAAAGACCAGGTTTAATGGTTTGACTGATACTGGAGGGACCCCAGAAGACATGGCCCTTGGACTCTCTGTTAGCCCAAAACTAAAACCGTTCCTGAGGCCAAGATCAGTGTCTGGCACATCCACAGGCACTTAATAAATACTTGTCTAATCAATGTTGTATAAAGGGTCATTATGCATAAAGATAATTTCTAAAACCAGGTCTTACCATCTCCTGATCATGTTAAAAAAATAGTTGTATAGAATTAAAGGCTTACGTTAGCACAACATTGAAATCCCTTATCATCAGTTGCAATCTCATGGAGGGAAGCAATTATGTTTCCTCGGCTTTGTTTCTCCAAAGGTGTGTGCAATGAGCAGTTCTTTGCATACATATTCTCAAAAACTTTTTGCTCTATTGATTAAATTTTAATTGATTAAAGAGTATCAGAGTTATGGTCTTTGGAATGAAGAAGATCATATGTTTAAGAGAACCTGACAAGTTGTGTAGAACAATAAAACTATTGGCATATGTAGGCAAAACAGCCAAGACTGCTTTAATTCTTTACTGAGTTGGTTGAATTAACCACACCATTTGGCACTAAACCCATCATGTTTTATTCTAACAAATGAAACATTAAAGAGCTAAACCTGTCTTAAATATTTAAGATATTTAGTGAAAATTGCCATGGTAAGGGCATAATGTACTTCTTACATATTTTCCTCTTAGAATTGTTTTATACACTTAATAAAATCTAATTGTATGAAAATGTATGCTTGCAAAAAAAAAATTGAATTTTTGTTGGTTATTCTGTGAATTATTTATCTGTAAAGGGGAATTTAAATCTTTTTAAAATTAATAATTAAATTTCCAATGATTTATTAACTGTTGATAAATGTTAATAGCTAGATAAATACATTGACCTATTGAGTAAGTTAAACTATGTTTAAAAGTTTTCATCTGTGAGGAATTTGTAAATTACATTGACTCAGTTGTGACTAAGTTCTGAGGAAAACTAAAACTTAAATAATTTCCTCCTCATCTCTGTAATATATAAAATATACTTCGTTTGTTTTTTAAATCAAACTGCTTTCTAGATTTTCAAGTCATTTTGGGGGGAGTTGTTCAATTATTTTTTTCTTTATTTTATTGTTGTAAATAAATGAAGTTTACATTTCAAGTTAGTCTCCCATACAAAATTTTAAACATACATTGTTATAAGACCCTAATTGCTCACCCCATTCTGCGACAGCACACTCCTCCTTTCTACCCCTGATTCCTGATGACCATTCAACCAGCTTCTCTCTCTGCCTTCCATCTCACTTCTGGACAGAAGCTGCCCCTTTGGTCTCTTGTATCTACTTGACTAAAAGGCACACTCTTCACAAGTATCACTTTATGTCCCACAGTCCAGTCCAATCCCTGTCTGAAAAGTTGGCCTCAGAAATTGTTTCAGTTCTGGGCTGATAGAGAATCCAGGGGCCATGCTTTCCGGGGCACCTCCAGTCTCAGTCAGACCATTAAGTCTGGCTTCTTACTAGAATTTGAGTTCTGCACCTCATTCTTCTACTGGTCCATGAGGGACCCTCTGCTGTGTTCCCTGTCAGGACTTTCATTGGTAGTAGCCGGGCACCACTGAGTTCTTCTGGTCTCAGGTTGATGAAGTCTCTGGTTTATGTGGCCCATTCTGTCTCTTGGGCTAATACTTTCTTTGTGTCTTTGGTGTTCTTCATTCCCCTTTACTCCAAGTGGTTGGGAACAGTTGCTGCATCTTAGATGGCTGCTTGCAAGCTTTTAAGACCCCAGATGCCACTCACCAAAGTAGGATGCAGAACGTCTTCTTAATAAGCTTTGTTATGCCAATTGACCTAGATGGCCCCTGAAAGTATGGTCCCCAGACCCCCTATCCCTGCTACTCTGTCTCTCAAAGTATTTGATTGTATTCAGGAAACTTCTTAGCTTTGGTTCAGTCCAGTTGTGCTGACTTCCCCTGTAGTGTGTTCTGTCCTTCCCTTCACCTAAGATAATTTTTGTCTACTATCTAGTTAGTGAATAACCCTCATCCTCCCTCCCCACCCCCGTAACCATCAAAGAATGTTTTCTTCTGTGTTTAAACCTTTTCTTGAGTTCTTATAATAGTGGACTTATACAGTATTTGTCATTTTGTGACTGACTAAATTCACTCAGAATAATAAGTTCCAGCTTCCATCATGTTATATGATGTTTCACAGCTTCATCCTTGTTCTTTATTGTTGTGTAATATTCCATTGTGTGGCTATACCATAATTTGTTTATCCATTTGTCCGTTGATGGGCGCTTAGGTTGCTTCCATCTTTTTGCTATTGTGAACAGTGATGCAATGAACACGGGTGTGCATATATCTATTCGTGTGACCGCTCTTGTTTCTCTAGGATATATTCCAAGGAGTGAGATTGCTGGATTGTATGGTACTTCTATTTCTAGCTTTTAAAGGAAGCGCCAAATGGATTTCCAAAGTGGTTGTACCATTTTACATTCCCACCAACAGTGTATAAGTGTTCCAGTCTCTCCACAACCTCTCCAGCATTTACTCTTTTGTGTTTTTTGGATTAATGCTAGCCTTGTTGGGGTGAGATGATATCTCATTGTAGTTTTGATCTGCATTTCTCTAATGGCTAATGATTGTGAGCACTTCTTCAAGTGTCTGTTAGCTGCCTGAATATCTTCTTTGGTGAAGTGCCTGTTCATATCCTTTGCCCATTTTTTAATTGAGTTATTTGTCTTTTTGTTGTTGAGGTTTTGCAGTATCTTTTAGATTTTAGAGATTAGACACTGATCAGATTTGCATAGCCAAAAAATTTTTCCCAGTCTGTGGGTTGTCTTTTGACTCTTTTGGTGAAGTCTTTTGATGAGCATAAGTGTTTGATTTTTAGGAGCTCCCATTTATCTAGTCTCTCTTCTGGTGCTTGTGCATTATTACTTATGCTTCGTATTGTGTTTATGTCATGTATTAGGGCTCCTAGCATTGTCCCTATTTTTTCTTCTGTGATCTTTATTGTTTTCTATTTTATATTTAAGTCTTTGATCCATTTTGAGTTAGTTTTTGTACATGGTTTGAGGTATGGGTCTTGTTTCAGTTTTTTGCATATAGATATCCAGTTATGCCAGCACCATTTGTTAAAGAGACTGTCTTTTCCCCAATTAATGGCCTTTGAGCTTTTGTCAAATATTAGTTGCTCATAGGTGGATGAGCTTATATCTGGATTCTCAACTCTGTTCCATTGGTCTATGTATCTGTTGTTCTACCAGTACCAGGCTGTTTTGACTACCATGGCAGTACAATAGGTCCTAAAATCAAGTAGTGTAAGGCCTTCCACTTTGTCCTTCTTCTTGAGTAATACTTTATTTATTTGGAGCCTCTTTCCTTTCCATATGAAGTTGGTGATTTGTTTCTCCATCTCATTAAAAAATGCTGGTGGAAATTGGATTGGGATTGCATTGTATCTGTAGATTGCTTTGGGTAGAATTGACATTTTCACTATGTTGAGTCTACCTATCCATGAGCAAGGTATATTTTTCCATTTATGCAGGTCTCTTTTAGTTTCTTGCAGTAGTTTCTTGTAGTTTTCTCTGTATAGATATTTTACATCTCTGGTTAGATTTATTCCTAAGTATTTTATCTTCTTGGGGGCTATTGTAAATGGTATTGATTTGGTGATTTCCTCTTCAAGGTTCTCTTTTTTGGTGTAATGGAATCCAATTGATTTTTTTATGTTTAGCTTGTATCCTGAAACTTTGCTGAAATCTTCTATTAGTTCCAGTAGTTTTCCTGTGGATTCTTTGGGGTTTTCTGTGTATAAGATCATATCATCTGCAAATAGAGATACTTTGACTTCTTCCCTGCCTATCTGGATGCCGTTTATTTCTTTGTCTAGCCTAATTGCTGTGGCTAGGACCACCAGCAAACTGTTGAATAAGAGTGGTTATAGAGGGCATCCTTATCTGGTTCTTGTTCTCAAGGGGAATGCTTTCAAATTCTCTCCATTTAGGATGATGTTGGCTGTTCATTTTGTATAAATGCCCTTCATTATATTGAGGAATTTCCCTTCTATTCCTATTTTACTGAGAGTTTTTATCATGAATGGGTGTTGGACTTTGTCAAATGCTTTTTCTGCATCGATTGATAAGATCATGTGGTTCTTGTCTTTTGTTTTATTTATGTGATGGATTACATTGCTTGTTTTTCTAATGTTGAACCATCCCTGCATACCTGGTATAAATCCCAGTTGGTTGTGGTGAATTATTTTTTTGATATGTTGCTGAATTCTAGTGGCTAAAATTTTGTTGTGGATTTTTGCATCAATGTTCATGAGGGATATCGGTCTGTAATTTTCTTTTTTTGTGGTGTCTTTACCTGGTTTTGGTATCAGGGTTATGCTGGCTTCATAGAATGAGTTTGGGAGTATTCCATAATTTTCTATGTTCTGAAATACCTTTAGTAGAAGTGGTATTATCTCTTCTCTGAATGTTTGGTGGAATTCTCCGGTGAAGCCATCCAGGTCAGAGTTTTTTTTGTTGGGAGTTTTTTAATAACCTTTTCAATCTCTTCTTTTCTTATGGATTTATTTAGTTGTTCTACCTCTGTTTGTGTTAATTTAGGTAGGTAGTGAGTTTGTAGAAATTTGCCCATTTCCTCTAGGCTTTCAAATTTGTCACAGTACAATTTTTCATAGTATTCTGTTATGATTCTCTTAATTTCAGTTGGGTCTGTTGTGATATCACCCATCTCATTTCTTATATGGGTTATCTTCTTCCTCTTCTGTTTTTCTTTTGCCAGTTTGGCCAATGGTTTATCAATTTTGTTAAACTTTTCAAAGAACCAGCTTTTTGACTTGTTAACTCTTTCAGTTGTTTTTCTATTCTCTATTTCATTTAATTCTGCTCTCATTCTTATTATTTCCTTCCTTCTGGTGCCTGTCGGCTTCCTTTGCTGCTCTCTTTCTACTTGTTCCAGTTATATGGTTAATGCTTTGATTATGATCCTTTCTTCTTTTTGGATGTGTGCATTTATTGCTCTAAACTGACCTCTGAGCACTGCTTTTGCTGTGTCTCAAAGGTTCTGATAGGATGTGTTTTCTTTATCGTTTGAGTCTATGAATTCCTTTATTCCATCCTTAATTTCTTCTATAACCCAGTAGTTTTTGAGCAAGGTATTGTTCAGTTTCCATGTGTTTGATTTTTTTTCCTTGCTTTTTGTGATGTTGATTTCCACTTTTATGGCTTTTTATTCAGAAAAGAAGCTTTGGAATTTGTTAAGACTTGCCTTACGGCGTAATATGTGGTCTATTCTGGAGAATGTTCCATGTGCATTGGAAAAGAAAGTATATTTGGCTGCTGTTGGGTGCAGTGTTCAGTATATGTCTTTGAGATCAAGTTGGTTGATTGTAGCATTTAGCTCTTCCATGTCTTTGTTGAGCTTCTTTCTGTATGTTCTGTCCTTCACCGAAAGTTGCGTGTTGAAATCGCCTACTACTGTTGTGGAGCTGTCTAACGCTCTCTTCAGAGCTGTTAGAGTCTGTTTTATGTATTTTGGAGCCCTGTTGTTGGATGCATAGATATTTATTATAGTTATATCTTCCTGGCATATTGACCCTTTAATCATTATATACTGTCCTTCCTTATCCTTTGTGGTGGATTTTAGTTTAATGTTTATTTTGTCAGAGATTAATATTGCCATGCCTGCTCTTTTTTGAGTGTTGTTTGGTTGATATATTTTTTTCATCCTTTGTGCTTTAGCCTGTTTGTGTCTTTAAGTCCAAGGTGCATCTCTTGTAGGCAGCATATAGATGGATCATGCTTTTTTCTCCAATCTGCCACTCTCTGTATCTTTATTGGTGTATTAAGTCTGTTTACATTCAGCATAATTATTAATAGCTATTAATAGCTATCAGTCAGAACCGACT
This sequence comes from Dugong dugon, assembly GCA_030035585.1. NCBI lineage: Eukaryota > Metazoa > Chordata > Mammalia > Sirenia > Dugongidae > Dugong > Dugong dugon. The sequence goes on from CM057465.1 coordinate 96,081,001, forward strand.
TGATGACACCTAACAATAACAAGTGTATAAATCAGACCTCATTAGATCCTTAAAATTATGTGATTTGCACAGGGGTGGGTTAACAGTAAGCAAGGTATACATAGACTTATATTAAACAAGGTATGCATGTGCTTACTTAACTAACCTGTAGTGCATAATTTCCCTGATTTTTCACTACAATTTCACCTATTTTTCATCCCATCCCTGTTTTTCACCACACTTGATGAAATTGTGCACTACAGATTAGTAAGTTAGCACAAGCAAGCCCATGTGTACATTGCTTATTGAGAAATCCATCCCCGTACTTGTAGACTTATATCTATGTCATAGAATCCCAACATTTCCATTATTATTTTATCAGTTTATATAGATTATAATACAGTACTATCTTTTTTTTCTTTATTTCCAGTATACCTTAATACTTTCTGGAAAACTCATGCTTAATGAGTTTTTTTAAAGCGTCTATGTTTGTATCTATCTATCTACATCTAAAAGCTGTATTTTACTGTTAAGCATTCATATCTAAAGATAGATTAAAATTGGAATTATCCAATATTTTTCATTGTGTTTTCAGACTGCCTATGTAGGAATGTCTTCAATGTTAGCTTCATGAAAACAACATTTCTACATTTTTTTGGATTTGATCCAACTATATGAAATTGAAAATTGTAGCCACTCACTTGTCAAGTGTGCCAGTGTTCTTACAATTGGGAATAACTGTTTATAAATTACTTAGGGGAGAATGCCACTCTCAAAGAACTTCTAAGGGACCAAATAAAGCCTTCAGAATTTATCACTTCCATAATATCTATATTTACATTTAAATAAAACTTCCCTTGGAATGCTACATTATAAATGCACTTATGGAGGTATGTATGCACTCACATGTTCATCTCTGGGCTGGGATAAAATCTAGTTGGCTGTAATAACTAAAGCCATTTCCACAGACCGTTTGGAGATTCTGGTTCAACTCTAAAAGTATAAGTGGTTTGCACTAAGTTATTTATTACTATTTTTAAAGTTTTTAATGGTAAAACTAAATAATTTAGTAATCTTTTCCTCTCTCATCAAAATAATGTACACACCACAAACACACACATATGCACAAATCTAACATGGAATTTAACATTGTGGCCACCTTTTTGGATCAGATTCATCATGATTGACAAATCAGCATTTCTGCTTTAGCCACATGGAGTTAAATGAAGTAAGAAACTTCCAAGCCCAATTCTTTCTAATATTTTTTCAGAGCCACCCTTCCATGGTGAAGGGAGGGACTCTCAAGCCAGGATCTTACGTTCAGATTTGTGCTTCACCAGCCAGTTTTTACTTAATTTCTGTGCCTCAGTTTTCTTATTCAGGGTATGAAATCTATCTCATACAGTCATTGAACATATTAACATGAGTTAATATACTTGTGGTAGTGTCTGGCATATAGTAATTGCTGTATTTGTGTTGGCTAGCCATCTCCCAAGTAATAAAAAAAACCTCATCATATCAAAATTATTCATGTTGGTTTAAAAATTAAATTTAAGTCATATAATTTGAGCAATTTTTATGTAACATATATGCTTCATTTTTAATGGTAAAAAATTTTGAGATTGATGGTATCTTTCTTATAATATTTAAGTGGTTTTAATCTTCCTTATTAGCTCAATGGTGCTCTTTAGTAGTTTCTTAGCATTTCTTCTACCTCACCAGTTCTTTTGGGAATTTTCTTTAGACCTCTAGCTCATAGATGACAGAGCCACCAAATAATTTTAGGATCCTCGAAGTTATCCATTCTCTTGGTTTAAGCTGGGCAAATGCCAACTCTGTAATGACATTCTTTTCTAGAATGACTACTTTTGTCCACTCAAATCAGAGTCATGCCTGCATTTTACCCTATATGTTTTAAAAATAATTTCTTCCAAACACACAAATTTCATCACAAATCCTCCACTCTTATTACTAGGTTGCTCAAAGAAGTGAGAGGCCAGATAATGCCCCATTAGATGGAGTGTAATGATGGCATTACTCTAAGAAGAACACACTGGGCTTCCAGTATATTTAAATGGCTTAAAGTGCATTACTACAATTTTGTCAGCATTTACCCTAAAGGACTGACAGAGGTAAAGTACTGCAAATATGTGCATTTTTATAACTATATTTTTCCTTTTAACGTAGTCATTCATTCATTCACTCAACATAGATGTGTATGCTTAAAACGGCCTGACCATTTGAAATACAAACAAAACAAGATTAGTCCAGGAGAGGTTAAATGTAGACAATAACCGGTGACACAACATGATAAAGGCTATAATAGAAGTGGAGGGCTGTGGTAGAATTCTCGCCTTCCATGAAGGAAACCTGAGTTTGATTCCTGGCCAATGCATGTCATGTGCAGCCCCCATTTTCTGTCAGTGGAGGATTTTGTGTTGCTATGATGCTTAACAGGTTGCAGTGGACCTTACAGACTAAGACAGACTAGGAAGAGAGGCCTAGAGATCTACTTCTGACAAATCAGCCAGTGAAAATCCTATGGATCACAGCAGTCTGATCCCCTTGTGCATGGAGTTGTCATGAGTTGGGCTGACTCCATGGCAGCTAACAACAACATAATAGAAATACTTATTGGTGGTGTAGATTGGCAGAGCTGAAAGTAACCACCTCGGCTTGAGGGGAAGACATACTTGAGGGGGTTCTGAAGGAAGATACTGAGGCTAGTGGAGTGGGAAGGATGGTGGGTGAAGCTGTCCAGGTTGAGAGCTGATCAGGACAGAGAGTTGGAGGTATGAAAGAACCGTATTATTAGGAATCTGCTGTTTTACTGATAGGCTCAAACCCAAGCACAGACATACAGAAGAAGGTTGGAAGACGAGACTACAAAGGTAGGATGGGGTGATCATTGAGGGCCACCCAAAAAGGGCTGGCTTTTTCTCGAAAATGATGGGGAAACTTCGCAGGATTAAAAACAAAGAAATGTATAACCAGATATATATTTTAGAAAAAAGTCATGCCAGCAACAATAGAAGTCTAGTGAGTGTTAAAGAGACTCCAATAGCTTATTACTAAACTGAGATGAGAAATAATGGGGCTGGGAACCGAGGCAGTGACATAATAATATCCATACATTTTGAGCCTTTATGAGAGGCCATACACCATGCTAAGTGCTTTACCTAAATTGCTTCATTTTAATCTTCATAATAACCTTATAAATAGAAGCTATTAAGTCCCTCCTGTTTTACAGATTAAGAAACTGACAGCCAGCAAGGCTACGTAATTTGGACAAAGTCACTCCTACAGCAAATAGTAGAATCTTTCTTTTTTGTCTTCCCTCCCACCCCCACCATCATTTGTCTGACAACAAAGCCAAAGCTTCTGAATAATCCTCTACAGAGTTAGCCTCTGAAGATGAGGAGGAAAAGGGATGGAAACGGGAAGGAGGAGAGGACTAAGGGTATTTCAAAAAAGGCTAGATATTTGACAATGTCAAATACATTAGGCTTGCCAAGAAACTTAAGGGGAAAGGTCACTTTTGTTCAAACAAAAAGAGTAAGTTCAGGTATGACAAATGTACACAATATGATCATGTTCAGTTAATTATGATAGACTATAAATTTGATTCTTAACTTCTTTTTGACTAGCGCAAAGAGGATATAAGTTTAGTTACAAGAGTTTACAAGATTAAAAAACAAACCAGTTGCTCAGTAGAATTACTAACTTCTTCTGGTGTTAAGATCTGTGAGGAATGGCTCCAATAAGCTTCCAAAAAGCACATGTGTAAGATGTTTAGTGTACCCCAATTCACCCTTAAGGTAGATGCAAAAGGAATTTCGTTAGGCCACTTCAGTTTTTCTTTTTTCTTTTAATATATTATATGTTGTTGTTAGGTGCCCTTGAATTGGTTCCAACTTACAGAAACCCTATGTACAATGGAACGAAGCACTGCCTGGTCCTGCACCATCCTCACAATCGTTGCTAAGTTTGAGCCCGTTCTTGCAGCCACTGTATCAGTTCATCTCATTGAGCATCTTCCTCTTTTTTGCTGACCCTCTACTTTACCAAGCATGATGTCCTTCTGCAGGGAATGGTCCCTCATGAGAACACATCCAAAGTACGCAAGACGATGTCCCATCATCCTTGCTTCAAAGGAGCACTCTGCTTGCAGTTCTTCCAAGATAAACTTGTTCATTCTTCTGGCAGTCCATGTTATATTCAATATTCTTCATCAACACCATAATTCAAAGGCATCAATTCCTCTTCGGACTTCCTTATTCAATACTCCAGCTTACACATGGGTATGAAGCAATTGAAAATACCATGGGTTGGGTCAGGCACACATTAGTCCTCAAAGTGACATCTTTGCTTTTTAACACTTTAAAGATGTCTTTTGCAGCAGATTTGCACAATGCAATGCATCGTTTGATTTCTTGACACATGCTTCCATGGGTGTTCATTGTGGATCCAAGTAAAATGAAATCCTTGACAATGTCAATCTTTTCTCTATCATGATATTGTTTATCGGTTCAGTTATGAAGATTTTTGTTTTCTTTATGTTGAGGTGTAATCCATACTGAAGGCTGTGTAGTCTTTGATCTTCATCAGTAAGTACTTTAAATCCTCTTTGTTTTCAGCGAGTGAGGTTGTGACATCTGTATATCACAGGTTGTTAATGAGTCTTCTACCAAACTTGATGCCATGTTCTTCTTCATATAGACCAGCTTCTTGGATTATTTGCTCAGCATACAGATTGAACAAGTATGGTGAAAGGATACAACCTTAACACACACCGTTCCTGATTTCAAAACATGCAGTATCTCCTTGTTGTGTTCAAACGACTGCCTCTTGGTCTATGTGTAGGTTCTGCATGAGCATAATTAAGGGTTTTGGAATTCCCATTCTTTGCAATGTTATCAATAATTTGTTATGATCTACACAGTCCAATGCTTTTGCATAGCCGGTAAAACACAGGGAAACATCTTTCTGGTATTCTCTGCTTTCAGCCAAGATCCATATGACATCAACAATGATATTCCTGCATATCGTCTTCTGAATATGGCTTGAATTTCTGACAGTTCCCAGTCGATGTACTGCTCCAATAATTTTTTAATTATCTTCAGCAAAATTTTACTTGTGTGTGATATTAATGATATCATTCAATAATTTATGTATTCTATTGGATCACCTTTCTTTGGAATGGGCATAAATATGGATCTCTTCCAGTTGGTTGGTCAGGTAGATCTCATCCAATTTTCTTGGCATCCATTTGTTGAAAAATCTCAGTTGGTATTCTGTCAGTTCCTGGAGACTTGTTTTTAGCCAATGCTTTCAGTGCAGCTTGAACTTCTTCCTTCAGTACCATCGGTTCTTGATCATATGCTACCTCCTGAAATGGTTAAACTTCGACCAATTATTTTTGTTACAGTGACTCTGTGTATTCCTTCCATGTTCTTTTGATGCTTCCTGGGTCATTCAGTATTTTACCCACAGGATCCTTCAAAATTACAACCCATGGTTTGAATTTTTCTTCAGTTCTTTCAGCTTGAGAAATGCCAAGTGTGTTCTTCCCATTTGGTTTTCTAACTCCGGTTCTTTGCACATTTCATTACAATACTTTGTCTTCTTGTGCCACCCTTTGAAACCGTATGTTTAGCTCTTTTACTTCACCATTTCTTCCATTTACTTTAGCTACTCAACTTTCAAGAGCAAGTTTCAGAGTCTCTTCTGCAACATCCATTAATAATCAGAATGTGGAATGTACAAAGTATGAATCTAGGAAAGTTAGAAGTTGTCAAAAATGAAACGGAAGGCATAAAGATTGATATCCTAAGCATTAGTGAGCTGAAATGGACTAGTATTGGCCAATTGGACTGGACAATTGTATGGTCTACTATACTGGGAATGACAGACTGAAGAAGACTGGCATCACATTCATCGTCAAAAAGAACATTTCAAAATCTGTCCTGAAGTACAATGCTGTTGGTGATAGGATAATATCTATACGACTACAAGGAAGGCCATTTAATACAACTATTATTCAAATTTATGTACCAACCACTAATACCAAAGATGAAGGAACTGAAGATTTTTACCATCTTCTGCAGTCTGAAATTGATCAAACATAGAAGATAATTACTAGTTATTGGAATATGAAAGTTGGAAACAAGAATTAGTAGTTGGAAAATATGGTCTTGATGACAGAAATAATGCAGGAGATTGCATGATAGAATTTTGCAAGATCAATGACTTATTCACTGCAAATACTTTATTTCAACAACATAAATGGTGACTATACACGTGGACCTCACAGGATGGAAAACAGAGGAATCCAATCAAACACATCTATGGAAAGAGATGATGGAAAAGCTCAATATCAGTCAGAACAAGGCTGGGACCAACTGCAGAAAAGACCATCAATTGCTCATATGCAAGTTTAGGTTGAAGCTGAAGAAAATTAAAGCAATTACATGAGAACCAAAATATGACCTTGAGTATATTCCATCTGAATTTGGAGACCATGTCAAGAATATATTTGACTCATTGAACACTAACGACTGAAGACCAGATGAGTTGTGGAATGACATCAAGGACATCATACATGAAGAAAGTAAAAGGTTATTAAAAAGACAAGAAAGAAAGATAAAAATAGATGTCAGAATATATCACATAGATATAAAAATTATATATATGTATCTATATGTAATATGTGAAAGACATAAAGATACTAGTAAAGTATCTCACTATGCATAAAAGTGAGAACATTATCAATAACTTTGAGGCTTCCTGTTTGTCCTTTCTTGATAGTATGCCCCTTTATACTTGCTCATTTTCTGCTTACTTTTCTTTATCTTACCTGTGTCCCTAAACAATATGCAGTAAAACCTTCAAAAGCTGGAAACTGTGTAAGGCAGAAACACGTCAGAGAAGGAAAAATCAAGTATTTTCCACTAACAGAGAGCGATAGAAAATTTGTAGCCTGCCTCCTATCAAAAGCAGAAAACCTGCGAGACCCAGAAAAACAAGGCAGTCTGGTCGAGTTTCAGCTCTCACAGGTTTCATTGTATTATTTATTTTGCATGTTTTGGAACTTCATGTAAATGAAATTATTCTCTTTGTATTCGTCTGTAAATTGCTTTATTTGTCCAATATTATGTTTTCCGTATTCAACCATGCTATTGTGTATTGCAGTTCATTCATTTTCACTGCTGTTTAGCATTTTGATGTATTAATATACAAGATTTTATTTTTCATTTTCCTGCCAATGAACAACGGGCTACTTATTATACTATAAATCAATATATGAAGACATATCGAGCATAATTCAGTAGATAATTCAAAATAATATTGCCCAAGAATACAGCTTTCTGATAGTCTTTATCGAGAATATAATTTAGAACATTTAAAGAAATAAAATGATTTCATATTCTTTTGGAATTCACACAATGGCCACAACAATGGGCTCAAACATATCAAAGGTCATGAAGATGGTGCAAGACCAGGAAATGTTTCATTCTATCATACATAAGGTCTCCATGAGTCAAAGCCAACTCCATGGCAACTAACAACAACAACGTGCCTTTTAATAACAATCAACAAAGAATTGGCAATTATATTCTCTGGCAATAATCTGTATGCACAAATTCTCTTTTCCTCAAAAAAATTCACATACTTTTATTTTAAGCAAAATGGAGGGCAAGATTGATGTTTTCTTATAAAAATTATAAAAAAGATGAGAACATACACCTAAATAGAAGACCATTTTTGAATGGAGAAAAAAGAAAGAGTAATTGCAGACCAGGCCACTTCTGAGCCCCTTCCAGACAAAAAAAAAAAAAAAAGGTTGGTTGAGGCCCCAGTAGTCAAGCTATGAAGCATATCTACAGTATTTTTCTTGTAGAAAATATTCAAAATAAGTATTTCCAAATGCTTCCTACTTTTGTAAAACAAAATTAGTTCCCTCTTAAGGCAAATGTCTAACTCTAAGCAATATATCTCCCTTGTTGGGCCCTCCAAGATGAACCAGATGCAGCATGCTTATTTTGCAGGCTAAATGTGGTGACCTGTTAAAAAACATTGTTAAGGAAAAGTATTGGAGATTATTTGCCAAAAATGATTTTGATAAGTAAATAATATTAAGTCATTCTTTTCACACTCCCTAGACAGCAAAATTAGCTTTCTATTAAGGTCATTCCTAATCTGAGACTAAATCACAAGGAAACAGAAAAGGCAAAATGGCTGAGAAAATAAATGCTAAAAACATGAAAGTACGTAAGAGAAACCCTGTTGTAAATTGGAATATCCAGAGTAATGTTGTGGTGGATGCAGCATAGGAAATGGTTTAGAAGAGAAAGATGGTGGTCGAACCATCTATGGAAAAAAAAAATGGCAAAGAAAAGTGCTTGGTTTTGGAAGAGAGAATGACATGTAGAAGGAACAGTTTAAAAATCATAATAAAAAAAGAAAACACTTGACTAGGAGAAACAGCTAAATAGTGGTAACGAAGTTAGATAAATTAAGTTATAATAGGAAGGTCCTCAAAAGTGGTAGAGAAGTTGACTGAACTTATGAACAATATAAAGCCCATGGAAATTCTTGAGAAGAGTCATGGCATAAGGAGATGGAGTTATAGGAAAATCTAATTTAGTGGTCTTTTACAGGGTGAATCTAAATGGAGAGAAAGAGAAATACGTCTAAGTATGAGATAGGAAAACAAGCTAAAAATCAATAGCGATAATTCACGCACGGGGGCCAAAACGGGAAAATGGAGAGTTCATGATCAAGTTTCAAGGCTGTTTCTTGGACACAAACGAAAGTTTTCTTACTAAACATTTTGATAAAATAAGGAATCCTTTAATTTTAATGAAGGGCTTACTAATTTTTCCATTGACTTCTTGGAGTTGGTTGGTAGTTTCAGAACCAAATTACGGTTATTTTATTATACTCCTTTCAACAAAGTTTGGAACAGCTATGAATTAACCATAAAATTTACCAAGAATAGACACTGAAAATTCTCAACCAGTTATCTAGTTCATTTCTTATGTGTACAACTTTTCTATGTTTTCAGTGAACTTTTTTTTATCACCCTTTCTGAAAAACATTTCATGATGTAATTATTTGCACATATAGAAACTCTTTGTTATAATCTTTTTTTAAATTTTTCTTCTTCCCTTTTTATGGCAAACTTTTCGCCATTAATTATTTTGCATAGCTAACTGCAGTTGTTTTTTCTTATTCTCATCATCATCACCATCATCATCATCATCATTACCATTACCATTATGACTCCTTATCAAAGCCCTTCTGTGGACTAGGTACTGCACTAAAGGTTTGGTTTTACATAAGTTTTTTTCTGATCCATACAATAATTTTGAAAGTTGAGACATTTTAACCCATTTTACTAATAAGAAAATGAAGGACCAAAGCATTTAAATAACTTATTCAAAGTCACATGGATGCTAAATAACAGGGTGAGATCGCACCCTAGGTCTAACTAATTATGTAACTCTGGACTCTTTCTACTCTAATACTTTACCTAGAAATCAGTATCACAAAGTTCATTTCATTCTATAGTCATTAATGGAGCCCTGGTGGCACAATGGATAAGCACTTGGCTGCTTACCGAAAGGTTGACAGAACCCACCCAGCACCTCTGCAGGAGGAAAACCTTGGGATCTGCTCCCGTAAAGATTACACCCAAGAAAACCCTATGGGGCAGTTCTAGCAACAACAACATACTCATTAACTCTACTATTCTCAATGAATGTCCTATATTATCTTACTATTTAATATCTATATTGTTACGAACTATTTTATACAACAGTGTATGACCATGACAATATTTAGTTTTGACATATCTATTTGCTGATTCAGATCACCAATTTTCTGGTCAATCCCCAAACCACTGGTTAACATAAATGTTGAACTCTTTCTGGTGATCTCAATTATTGTCTGGAAGAGTTGTATCTATAATCTATCACGTGATCTGAGCGATGGCCCTTGACTTTGAGAGTAAGTTAAAATAATCAGTTTTCACTGAGTCAAGTCATGGTATTTTCTGAAAATATACTGTCCTGTCCATAATCTTCTAGTACAGTGAGGCTGAATTTGAGTCTTGTATAATATGTATTGACTGTTCTCTTGCTATACCATAAATGTGAGGAAATGTCAAACAGTACTATTATCATTTATGTAAGTGTCTATCTCATCAACTATATCAGATGTCAGCCAACTTTATCTGTAAATTGCCAGATAGTAAACACTTTGCCTTTGTGGGTCGTACTGTCTCTCTCGCAACTATTCAACTTTGCCATGGTAGCATGAAATTTGCCATGGACACTATGTAAATGAATGAATGGTGGCATTCCAGTAAAACTTTATTTATGGACACTGAAATTTTAGTTTTATACAACTTTCATGTGTCATATAACATTATTCTTATTTTGATTATTTTTATAACAATTCTAAAAATATGAAAACCATTCTTAGATTACAGGTCTTACCAAAATAGACTGTGGGCTAGAATTGGTCCATGGACTGTAGTTTGGTGATCCTTGAAGTCCTTGAAGGCAAGGACTGGGATTTAGTGACGACTTTATCCATGATGCTTAGTGTACCTGGAACATAATGGTAATAAATAGCTGTTAATTGAAAGCATCAATGAACTGAATAGCTGTTGTAGAAAATATTGTTGATTTTTGAAACAAATAAATATAAGCACATGGTTTCTCTATAAAATATGTTCTATTGGTACCTGGATTTAGGCTTGAACTCTTTACTCATAGTTCTCAACTTCATAATCAGTCCTCTGTTAGCTGATTCTTCAGTTTGAAATTATCCTCTGCTCCTAATAATTATTGGCATAATCTGAAACTCTAGTCTCTGCAGCAGCTGAATTAGCCAAGAGGAGATTTGGGATTTTTAGTCATTATTATGGCTAATAAAACACTAATCCATGAGACTGACTCTGTAACAATCCAATTTGATGGAAAAACAAATGAAAACATGAGATCAATTGTGCTATTATCATACTTTTAACCAAGGGGCGCTGATAGGCAAAGTAGAACCTCAATTAAGAAGTTTTCTCAACCCCACGACCCATTTAATAGAGATCATGTACAATTACCAACAAGAAGCTATAGTCCGTGGCTGATAATCCAGAAAGAAATTATTCTGGACCAGGATTGTACTGGACATTGATATTGCTCTATTGGTATTCTAGTACAACTTTAATTTTACTCTTATGATAGTTAAAATATACACAAGTGGTATATATAAATTATTGTTGTTGTTGTTAGGTGCCGTTGATTTGGTTCTGACTCATAGTGACCTTACGTACAACAGGATGAACGCTGCTATCCTCACTATCCTGTGCTATCCTCACTATCATTGCCATGTTTCAGCCCATTGTTGCAGCCACTGTGTCAATTCATCTCGTTGAGGGTCTTCTTTTTCCTGACCCTCTACTTTACCAAGCATGATGTCCTTTTCCAGGGACTGAACCCTCCTGATAACACGTCCAAAGAATGTAAGAAGTCTCGCCATCCTCACTTCAGAGGGGTATTCTGTCTATACTTCTTCCAAGACAGATTTGTTTGTTCTTCTGGCAGTCCATGCTCTATTCTATATCTTCATGGACACCATAATTCAAATGCATCGATTCTTCCTCAGCCTTCCTTATTCATTGATCAGCTTTCGTGTGCACATGCGGCAATTGAAAATACCATGGCTTGGGTCAGACACACCTTAGTCCTCAGAGTGATAGCTTTCCTTTTTAACACTTTAACGAGATCTTTTGCAGCAGGTTTCCCAAAGCAATATGTTGTTTGATTTCTTGATTGCTTCTTCCGTAGGCATTGATTGTGGACCAAATAAAATGAAATCCTTGAAAACTTCAAATTGTCTCTCTTTATCATGATGTTATTTGTCCATTTGTGAGGATTTTTGTTTTCTTTATGTTGAAGCGTAATCCATACCGAAGGCTGTGTAGTCTTTGATCTTCATCAGTAAGTGTTTCAAGTCCTCTTCACTTTCAGCAAGGAAGGTTGTGTCGTCTGCATATTACAGATTGTTAATAAGTCTTCCTCCAATCCTGATGCTTCATTTTTCTTCATATAGTCCAGTTTCTCGAATTATTTGCTCAGCATAAAAGTTGAATAAGTGTGGTGAAAAGATACAACCCTGACACACAACCTTCCTGATTTTAAACCATGCGGCATCTCCTTGTTCTTTTCCAATGACTACCTCTTGGTCTATGTATAGGTTCCTCACGAACATGATTAAGTGTTTTGGAATTTCCATTCTTCACAATGTTATCCATAATTTGTTACGATCCATGCAATTGAATGCCTTTGCATAGTCAATAAAACACAAGTAAATATCTTCCCGGTATTCTCTGTTTTCAGCCAAGATCCATCTGACATCAGCAATGATATCCCTTGTTCCACATCCTCATCTGAATCTGGCCTGAATTTTTTGCAGTTCTCTGTCCATGTATTCCTCCAGTCATTTTTGAATTATCTTCAGCAAAATTTTACTTGCATGTGATATTAATGATATTGTTCCATAATTTCCACGTTCTATTGGCTCACGTTTCTTTGGAATGGGCATAAATATGGATCTCTTCCAGTTGGTTAGCCAGGTAGCTGTCTTCCAAACTTCTTGGCATAGCTAAGTGAGAGCTTCCATTGTGCATCCACTCATCTGTCACTTTGTTGTACTGCGGTAGATTGAATGTTGCTGTGATGCTGGAAGCTATGCCACTGGTATTTCAAATACCAGCAGGGTCATCCATGGTGGACAGGTTTCAGCAGAGCTTCCAAACTATGACAGACTAGGAAGAAGGACCCGGGGGTCTACTTTTAAAAAAAAATTGGCCGGTGAAAACCTTATAAATAACAGTGGAACATTGTCTGATATAGTCCCGAAAGATGAGCCACTGAGATTGAAAGACACTCAAATTACAACTGGGGAAGAGCTGCCTCCTCAAAAAAGAGCTGACTTTAGTTACGTGGATGGAGTAAAGTTATGGGGACCTACATTTTCTCATGTGGCACAACTCAAAATGAGAAGAAACAGCTGCAAACATATAACTTATTACTCACCCCAAAATACTTATTGATAAAGGCCATGTGTAAAGCATTTTAGTACGTGTTGAGAATAGGGAGATGAAAAAGCCAGAAATGAATTATACCTGCTTCCCATAAAAAAATCCATTGCCGTAGAGTCAATTCCAAATCACAGCGACCCTATAGGACAGAGTAGAACTGCCCCATAGGGTTTCCAAGGAACTGGTGGATTCAAACTCCTGACCTTTTGGTTTGCACCCAAATGCTTAACCATTGCACCACCAGGGCCCCTAGCTGCTTCCAGGAAGTTTATAATCTAAAAATTGCATATATGTACACACACCTGTATTATCGATATATACTAGTTGTAGTGTGTGTATTTATATATGCAATTATATACGTGTATAATTGTAATCATAATATAATTTACTAAATTATTTTAAAGTTTTGAAAGATTATTTAAGGTTAAGATTATTTGCTCCTTGGTATGTTTGTGTATTATTTTAGATAGTAAGTACACACACATATACTTATGTCTTCTGTATAGATATATTTAGACTTATGTATATAAATTCAGAGATGCTAGAGCTCTTAAAGCTATATGACTAATTGGCCAGAAACTACACTGCAGTGGTTCTCAAACTTTAGTGTGCATAAAAATCTTCTGGGAGGTTTGTTAAAGCACACACAGAGATATCCTTGATTGAGTCTTGGGAAGAGGTCCAGAAATCTGCTTTTTAAACAAGCATCTCAGATGATTTTGTTGAAGAAGCTGTAGAACTGGGTATTTCATTTTAATTTTTGTTTGCAAATGCTGTTTTATTAAATAACTGCATACAGAATTGTGGGTGTGGATATTTTCAGCCAAAATTGTCACTGGATTGAAGCTGTAAAACATCCAAGGACAAAGGAAAATATTTTTCATGCCATTTTAAATATTTCTGTTTTCTTATTGCTTTATTTTATTTTATTTTTTAAATTGGAATGATTCAGTTCATTAGGCAGATAAACTGTTTGCAATACTATAATAACTGTTTTATTCATAATTTTAACACAGTTTTTTGTATAATCAGTCCCTTGAGGCTTACATAGTTTTAGACATTTTTTCTTCATCTTTCATTTCTTAAGCCATATCTGGGTTAATGAAACACTCATTAAGATAATCAACTCTCTAATTTTTCCATTTGTTCCATTGGGATTTTCTGGATTATTTTAGATATGCCAAATACCCAACTATTGTGCTTTCTGGTTTACAAAATGTTGGATTATCAGATTTTATTGCACATGGGAATTAGTAGAAACTCCTAAATTTTGAAATAAAAACATATTTGAGATAATGTCTCGAACACTGTGTGTGATCGTTAAGCATGTTTCCTCTTTCTCTCAGCCTGCCCTTGCAAATATTTTAATAGAGATCTAGGTTATCCTTATAAACAGTGATGAATTACCCAATAAGCAAGGTATGCACAGGATTTCTTGTGTTTAGTAAACACAAGTAAGCCCGTGCATGCCTTGCTTACTTGTTAATCTGCCCCTGCTTATAAATATTAGTAATCTGAAAAATTTTAAGTAATTTCTTCACCACTTTTGAAATTTCTTCTTCCGTACAAGCTGCATTATTTTTTGTTTGTTTGTTTGGTGCTATAAGCCTGAGCTAATTTGCATGGCTTTTGAATAAATACTACAGCCAGAATTTATCCTTTTCAGTTCATTTTCACATAGAATAATGTTTATGACAAAAACTTATTTTTCCATTCATCTAAATTTTCATATCATAGAAAGATTTTTAACTTATCTTGGATGAATAAATATGGTCAAATCTTGAAAGAATTGGGTATTTCATTTTTGTAAATCCACATAGATATGATGTCTAAAATACTGATTTTCCATGGAATTTGAATGCATTCTTAAATATATGAAATCAGATTCTTCAATTGGTTATTTTATGAGAGTATAACTTGAGTATTAAGTGTGTATATATGTGTATATATATATATATATATATATATACACATATATATATACATACATATGCATACATACACATATACATGAAGGGAAACCAGAACTTTATATTTACTTTATAACATTATGTAATTATGTTCCACATTTTGCAATAATTTTTCTTTTTTCCTTTAATGTTTTACTAATGTAGTTGGTATTTAGTATTTCTGCAAAGCCCTTTTACCTTTCAGTGTCCTCTATTTTATATTTATCATTCTCCAATAGATTTGCATCTTAGATTAAATGGGGCTTTGCAAAAAGACTATAATTTTGTCTTCTTTCTTTCTTTTCTTTTTTTTTTTTTTTAGGCGCTAGTTCCTTATGTAACTGAGAGTCTTCAGTCAGAGCTACACCTCAATTATGGAATATTATATTGCTTTAAGACATGAGATGGTATTAAAATCCTTCAGCATGTGATGATTTCTTAACCAGATTTAGTCATGAAAATACAGCCTAATGCCAAATTACCAAATACATCTTCTTTCTTGTTTTTTTTTTTTTTCAAGTTAGGAACGTGTTATTTCAAAAGTATGCTAATAATTTTAAAAGGCAGTCATATGCCTGTTAATGTAAGTGTTGTGTCTGTTTCACGGATGTCTTGGGGCTTTGACAAATCTACCTCATGTTCTGTATTTATTAATATCAATATTTTAAATCCTGCTAGTAAACTATGGTTTCATAAGAGGTGAGACAAAGAAAAGTATACTTTCTGTGATTTAACTCTTTATAACTCCTGAGTGATCCATGACTTCTGATCATCTTCCTGAGTATGAAGTTGCACACATAGATACTTAGGAGCAGATAGCTGAAGACATTATG
Source organism: Dugong dugon (assembly GCA_030035585.1). Classification (NCBI taxonomy): domain Eukaryota; kingdom Metazoa; phylum Chordata; class Mammalia; order Sirenia; family Dugongidae; genus Dugong; species Dugong dugon. The sequence goes on from CM057465.1 coordinate 96,096,870, forward strand.
TGTTCCTTACCTTGCTTATTATGTCAGTGTAGGTTCTAATTTATATAAAACGTGCAGTTCTTAGTTATACAGGATCCTGCTTCAAAAGATAAGTACCCTACAGTCTTGCCCAGGGTCAACGGTTGTGGTTTAACATAGGAAAGACTAGCTAGAAGTTGGCCTTACAGGAGGCACTGAAATTGAGACATCTTCTCTCTAGCAGCTTTGTTTCATTTTGATGTTAAGATATTTAGAAGGAGATCTGTAATCATCAGATGGTCTCAATGCAATAAAAAATAATTATACACTATTTAACTGATCTCAAGGCCTGAGAGAATGGTCTTTCTTGAAAGAAAGCATAATTGTACTACTATCTCTAACTTCACACAGGGCAAAAATAATCTCTCTTTCTCACTATACATAAACAAGTTGATAGATATATAGTTAGATATACTAAATATGGTATAAAATATATGTATGTATGTACGTGTGTGTGTATATACATATATATATTACTTTTAGTTTCTCTGTTTTACAGTAAATGAAGAAATTATAATAAAGAAGTATAAAGCACAATCTAGAAAGAGTTTTTATGGGTATTCTAGGTAATTTCACTTCAAATTTACTGATTCACAATACTTTATAGTCAGTAGAAATCAACTGAATCATAAAAGTAGCTCTTATAAAGAATGCATTGCCAATTTAATTCTTGCAAAGTTTTGTTATCGGCATTCTCGGTAGTTGTTAATTTCTCTTTTTACTTCTTTGAGGATGTATCTTTCCTTCCTTCATTTCTTTCTCTTTATTCTCATTTATTCATATAATCAGCTGCCACATGCCATTAGAATGTGATACAAAATGTTCACTAAAAGCAAGATATTAAAGATTAAAATAAAAATCCAAATACTTAATCTATTAAGGTGTTGTTTGTGTAGCAACTAAACGGTGGATTTTTATTATTTGATACATTTAAAATACAGTTCGCCTTTTTAAGAAAAACAAAAACCCCACATTCCCTTTTGTCTTTCACAAGTAATTACCTAATCTGTAATGTGGTTATTCAAGTTTAATGTGTATATTTGAGGTAATGGCCCTAGATATGAATGGATGCTGAACATACCTAGTTGGACAAAAAATTCCAAAATGTTTTCTGATTTTATTATCTTTCACAAGAAACTAATTTGTAAGAAAAATCAGAAATTCATTGTCAGAAATATTTATCTACTTTATGAACCAAAATTTGGCTCATGTAGAAACTGGTCCCAAGCACAATGGTAATTGTCTGATACTTTTCTGCCACTAAATAAATACCCTTTTCTTCTTAAAACTCTCCCTCCAGAGGAAAAAACAAAAACAAAAAACCTACGTTTCATTAACTACCTACTTGGGCTTTTCTAACTGGTGAAGAAACTTAGGTCAATGCTGCCCTTTTCTTTGTCCAATCTCCTACTGAAGTTGGTTTATACTGGAATATGACCTACCAGCCACCTGTCACCGGTAACTGATAGCAGTGATGTGGCCTTCAACTCTTATTTAATATTGAGCTCTTAGTGAATTCTATTCTCTTCACACTAGACTTGATACATGGAATTGGACTTTCCTTCCAAGAGTTTGATAACTCAGATTTAAAAAAGGGTACACTCATTAAACAATTAGAAGAGCATGCAGATGGTGTATTAATTGCTAAATACTGCAATAGAAGTCAATGTTATACTTCAGTATAATGGATGTTACTAGACAGTCACAAAACAAGTAAATAAGAAATACTGGGTTAAAGTTTATTTACTTAGGGCTTTAGTTGCTAATGATTTTCCAAAAAAAAAAAAAAGGTTTTAATAGGCGGCATTTCTATAAGGAGCAGAAAAGACTTTAAAAAAAATTTTTTTTTGCACTCATGGGAACAACTCTGCCTCTCTTTTTTCCTCTTTTATCAGATAAATAGAAAATAAACTCCATGAGGTCTTGGTATTTTATTTTGTTCATCACTCAATCCACAACACTAAGAATAAAGTCTGGTATATAGTTGACACAAAAGAAGTAGTTTTTGATAACTAACTGAACGGGTAATTATTCTAGAACAGTAATCTGGGGAACACAGCTTAAATTATACTAATTGTTCATCATGTTTAGCACAGTGCCTTACTCAGAGAAAGACTTCAATATAATTTCATTAATTGAATAAATGTATTAACATTTATCAAAGAAAATCAGGGCTTCATACTGGTTTGTTCTGGTTCAAACCCCCAGAGAGAATTTGCATTTCTAACAAGTTCCCTGCTGACAATTTGCATTTCTACCCCAGATATACTGAATCAGAATATACATTGTAACAAGATTCCTAGGTGATTCTTGAGTATAACTTCCTGGGCACTTGTTAGAAATTCAAATTCTCAGCAGGGAACTTGTTAGAAATGCAAATTCTCAGCAGGGCTTCAAACTGGAATGAACCAGTTTCAAGCCCTGAAGAAAAAACTTCTGTTGGAGTGGTCTTGGTTGTTGATGTCAGCTGTCACTGAGTTAGCCCTAACTCATAGCTACCCCATGTACAACTGAACAAAACACTGGCTGGTCCTCTTCCATCCCCATGATGAATTTTGGATCAGACTGTTCCAATCTCTTGTGATCCATAGGGTTTTGATCGGCTGATTTTTTCCTAGTCCTTCTTAGTCTGGAAGCTCCACTGAAACCTGTTGAGCATCATAACAACAAACAAACCTCCACTGACAGTCTATGCTAGTGAAAGTTATTTTAAGTATAGTTTTAGTTAGGGGCTACAAAGCCAGAAAAATTATGTTGATTATGATGATCACATTCCTTTCTCTCAGTCATCCAACTGGCTACTGGGAGTTCTATGTTTTCCATAAGAATACTGGCTGTGAGTTTACCCCATTTGGTGGAAGGGTGCATGTGATTTAAATTGTAATTCTGTAAGGCATTTCATATAAATTATTAATCAGAAAAAAACATTTGTCAGATTATTGATAGTATTTTGATTCAAAAAATATATTTTAATTATTCAAATGGCAGAAGAAGGTGGCTAATTTGTGTTTAAATTTCTGGGGCTGTGGGAGGACCCTCCTGCTTCTATTTATAGTGATCATTTTATTTTTCATTTGAGCCAAAGAGTTATTTCATCTTCTATTTAAAACTTTGTTGCACTCGGGAGAGGTAACAGTAATGAATTTTTTAGTTTGAATGAGTTTATCAACTTTATACTGAAAATGGGTTTTAATATGGCAAAACACTTGGTGTGTAGAGCAGAGTTTGTGGGAATAAGCATAGCATATGTTAACGTGATGGATTTCAGAGCTGTACTGAAAGAGGAGGTTTGAAATTCCAAGACTAACTTGGCCTCTAGAGGAGTGAAAGACCTCCAATGCTAGGATAGTGTTTTGCAGCCAATATAAAATAATAATAAATCATTAGTAATGGAAACAATCTTATTATAATTGTCCTGAATAATAAATAGATTGCTAACAGCATACAAAATGTCATTTTTACCCCTTTTAACACCTTTTTTTTTTTCATGTCTAAGATAAATCTTATATAAAAGCCCTAGTTTTTCAGGGTGACTTAAATTCTATGTCTTTATCGAAAAGTATATTTATCTGGTCATTATTAACTATTGGAATCCGTCTGGAAGCACGTCTATGGGAAAACAATGGATATATTTAACAATTACTTTTTGGGGTGCATATACTGCTTATGGAATCCCTGGGTGGTACAGACTCCTAAGCACTCTACTACCCACAAAAAGTCTCATGGATTGAACCCACCCAGAAGCACCTCAGAAGACAGGCCTGCCAATCTGCTTCCAAAAGGTCACAGCCTTGAAAACCATATGGAGAAGTTCTACTCTACACTCACTGGGTTGCCATGAGTCGGAATACACTGGACAGCAACAAACAACAAATTACTGGCTTTAATAATGTCTTTATAATTACCTTGACCTTTATTGATGCCAATCTTTGGTTGTGATGATATATCTTCTAATAAATTACTTGAGGTTAAAATGATCAACACTATCCTACGGACATGGAGGATGACAGATATGAGTTGAGGCTAGATACTGAGTCAGCTCATTAAGCAAGAGAGATGTGTCACAAGGAGAGCAAAGGATATGATCCCTGCCATGGAGAGTTCAGAGAAGTCCTGTGGATGGGGCGTTAAAGATGGCTTAGAATTCCATCTGATCACAGAACAGAAAACTGAGTATTTAAGTAGTCTCCCATACATAGCTGATATTTTAAATAAAGAATAATTCAGTGACAAAAATACATTATTTTAACCCTAAAACTTTTGTGGAACAAATTGGACAATGGGTATACAAGCAAGTTTCTTCAAAAAACAAACTATGTTTGTTATGAGGAAGGGGACAGGATGAGTCATCTTATTCAGCACTTTGACTCTCTTTTTAGAGTCTAGCAAATCTATATTTTCTTAAGACCTCCCAGAAGCAAAGAGGCAACACTGAAGAAAGGAAGTTAAACAATCATTTGCTAAATTTGAAAGAAATATAACTTCTACATTCTAAAGCTTTCCCAATTAAACACTCCCTGTCCTGCCCCATTCTCCAAGTTTCCAACTAAATCTATCCTGAGGAAGGAGTATCATCAGTTTAATTAAAAAATACTTTCTTCAGAGGAGTTCCAGCAAAATGGGACTCTAGGCAGAAGCACCACGCCGTCCCTCCACAGCAAAGATCTGAAAAACTAAGCCGAACAGAGAATACAACAATCCTGAAACCCTAAAACATCAAATGAAGAGATAAAGAACTCAGCCAAGCACCAAATGAGTGAGAAAACTGACAGAGAACGGAGAGCAGGGAGAGATTCATGAAGAGGTCCCCTACAAGCTGACACAACGAGGATCCGCCATCTTGGACTCCTATCGGAGACCAGCAAACAGGGGGTACGAGAGAGCAGCTTCACAGAGCATCCGGCGGGAGACAAAACAACTGGTAATTTGTGATATATGCTTTCCCACCCCCCACACTTCTTCACCCTGACTCGGCCTCCTCTGCTTCCTGCGGCCACAATCTCTTGACTGGGAAACACTGGCTGCTTGGATTCCACACACCCGAATGGGCTGGCTCACTGAGTGCCATTTGTTGGCTGCTGGTGTTGCTTTTTTCCATTTCTTTTGATTTCTTCCTTACCTCTCACCCCCCCCACCCCCCCTCGCTCAAATACCTGGCTCCGTGCACCATCTTTGCTTCTTCATGAGGGGCTGAAGAGCTCCGGTAATTTGTGATATACGCTTTTCCACTCCCTACCCTTCTTCACCCACACTTGGCCCCCTTTGCTTCCCGTGGACACAGTCTCTTGTCTGAGAAACACCAGCCCGCACTAGCTGGCTCTCTGAGTGCCATTCATTGGCTGCTACTGTTGCTTTTTTTCCTGCTTCTTTTGATTTCTTCCTTACCTCTCGCCACATCCCCCTCCTTTCGCTCAAATGCCTGGCTCCGTGTGCCATCTTTGCTTCTTCCTGAGCAGCTGTGGAGCTCCGTTTGAGTGTGGAGCTGCTGCCGGGTCTGGGCTGCTGCACTGGTGGGATCCTGGGGCTTTTGTTCGTTTGTTTGTTTTGAATTGTTCGTTTGTTTTCATTTCCTTTTCTTGAGTTGGGAGCCCTTTCTGGTCAGGGGGTGCTGTGTGGCAAGGAGACTTCTGCCTCGGATTGCACAGATGTGCACAGAGATCCCTGAGGGCATTTCTTTTTTTGTTGTTTTTTTTTTCTGATTTTTGGGGGGTCTTTCTTGTTTTTTTTAATATGTTTTGTTTTCTTTTCCCTCTTTTTCCCTTTTTGTCTTTCTTCATTGCTCAGTTTCTCATCTCTCTATGTCTTCCTTCTCTTTCTGTTCCCTGAATACCTAGCATTGTATACCTCTACACCTTCTAGCCAGGCTGTACTGCAACACCTGAGAGCGACTTCCCCAGAACTCATAGCTGCACTGGTGGGATCTCTGGGAACTTTGTGGTTCTTTAAGCTTTCTGATTTTTATTTATTCATTCTTTTTTTCCTCTTCCCCCTTCTGTTTTTCTCCATTTCATAATCTCTCGTCTGTCCACTCCAACGGCAAGCTCCCCTAGCTTTCTTTTTTGTTTGTTTGTATGTTTTTGGCTACTGTTCCTCTCTCCTCTCACCCATATCCATCTTAGCTCCATACATAACAATCTCCCCACTGCATCTTGCCTACCTGCACCGTGTGCTTGACATAACACCACCAAGCCGCACAGGCATGGCCTACTGGAACCTGCCCTGCACTGATTACTGACCCGCTCTGGTGGCTGTGGTAGGTGCCACAAACAACCTGTCCTGGTAGCTCCTCTTCAGCTGGACCTGCCCTGCCATATCATGTCAGAGTGACTGACCCTGCCAATTGGAGAAGGAGGCGAGAAGTATTGTGCCCACAGACGAGCAAATAACAAAGAACACACAGTCCGCCTGCTCAGACATAGTAAAATAAAAAAAAAAAAGGGACAAAACAAACAAATCTACAATCAATAAACGAGAAAAATACCTACTGAATGCCCCAAAGACAGCAGACAATATCAAAACATTTACAAAAACAAGACAGGATAATTCCAGTAGGCGTCCAAAATAAAACACCAGATAACTCTCCAGTGGAAGAAAATGCACTAGAATACCTGATAGGAAATTCAAATCTCTAATATTCAGAATTCTCCAAGAGCTGAGGCAAAAAGCTGACAAACATGAGGAAAAAATAGACAAATTCATGGAAAATATAGACAAAAATTTGGAAGAATTCAGGAAAATAACTCAGGAACAAAATGCCAAAATAAATTCACAACTAGAAATTATACAAAGACAACAATTAGAAATCCAAAAGATAAACAACAAGATTTCAGAAATGGATGGTGCCATAGAAGGGCTGACAAGCAGGTTTGAAAATGTGGAAGACAGGATCAGTGGAATTGAAGACAAATACTTGGATACAACTCTGTTGCAGGAAAACTCAGAAAAAAGAACAAAGAGAAATGAAGAGACCCTGAGAGTTATGTGGGATACAATCAAAAGCAAAAATTCTCGAGTGATTGGAATTCCAGAACAGGGGGAGAAAACAGAAAACACAGACAGGATCATTGAAGAACTGCTGACAGAAAACTTACCCCAAAATCATGAAAGCTGAAAAGCTGGCCATCCAAGAAGCTCAAAGAACCCCATATAGGAGAGACCCCAAAAGAAAATCACCAAGGCATATCATAACACTAGCCAAAACCAAAGATAAACAAACAATCCTGAGAGCATCTCGTGAAAAACAAGAAGTCACATACAGAGGAGAAACAATAAGACTAAGCTCAAATTATTTGGGAGAAACCAAGCAGGCAAGAAGGCAATGGGATGACATATATAAAATCTTGAAAGAAAAAAAATTGCCAGCCAAGAATACTATATCCTGAAAAACTCTCATTCAAATTTGATCATGAAATCAGGTCATTTCCAGATAAACAGAAATTAAGGGAATTTGTAAAAGTCAAACCAAACTTACAAGAATTATTAAAGGGAGTTTTTCAATCTGAGGACGAACAACTTCAGCTCACAGGCAGAATCTAGGATGCAGGATCGTACAAGCCAGATACCAATCTAGGAAATGACCTCTCTCCAAAACCAAAACAAATACAACAGGTAATCAGAGTAGTTAATCAGTAAATGACAACAACATCAAAACAATAAAAGAGGGAATAAACAGCATAGGTATAGAAACTTTTAACAGAGAGGAAGGCCAGGTGATACCAACTAATGGTAGACTGCTTCAAACTTAGAAAGATAAGTGTAAAATTCAAGGTGACCACAAAGAAAGTTAACAAACATACTCATAAAAAAAGAGGAAAAACATAAAGTCTCAGGAAAAACAAAACCTACGAACACAAAACAGAAGAAAAAAAATCCACAAATAAGAAAAACTCAGCACAACAGAGTCAGAAGAACAAAGAAAACTTCAGCACCACAAAAAAAAAAAAAAAAAAAAAAAAAACAACTACAAAATGACAGCAACAAACCCACATCTATCAATAAACACTGAATGTAAATGGACTCAATGCACCCATAAAGAGATGGAGAGAGATGGAATGGAGAAGAAAATAGGATCCATCAATATGCTGTCTACAAGAGACACACCTTAGAAACAAAGATATGAATTTATTAAAAGTCAAAGGTTGGCAAAAATATATCAAGCTAACAACTACAAAAAAAAAGAGCAGGAGTGACAATTCTAATCTCAGATAAAATAGACTTTAAAACAAAATCGACCATAAAAGACAAAGAAGGACACTATATAATGATTAAGGGGACAATCCATCATGAAGAAATAACCATAATAAACATCTACGCACCCAATGACAAGGATCCAAAATACATAAAACAAACTCTAACAACACTGAAAAGAGAAATTGACAGTTCCACAATAATAGTAGGAGATTTCAACACACCACTCTCAGTAAAGGACAGAGCAACTAAGAAGAAACTCAGCAAAGACACAGAAGACCTAAAGGGCACAATCAGCCAACCTGACCTCATAGACATATATAGAACACTCCATCCAACCGCTGCAAAGGACACATTCTTTTCCAATGCACATGGAACGTTCTCCAGAATAGACCACATCTTAGGCCACAGAGGAATCCTCAACAAGATCCAAAACGTTGAGATAATTCAAAGTATCTTCTCTGACCACAATGCCATCAAGGTAGAAATTAACAACAGAAAGAGCAAGGAAAAAAAAATCAATTACATGGAAAATGAATAATACCTGCTTACACATCACTGGATAATAGTAGAAATGAGAGATGGAATAAAAAAATTCCTAGGATCAAATGAGAATGAAAACACATCATACAAAAACCTTTGGGACACAGCAAAGGCAGTCCTCAGAGGACAATTTATAGCAATAGATGCACATATCAAGAAAGACGAAAGGGGCAAAATCAAAACATTAACTATAGGACTCAAACAAATAGAAAGAGAACAGCAAAAAAAGCCCACAACCACCGGAAGAAAGGAAATAGTAACGATCAGAGCAGAAATAAATGAAATAGAGAACAGAAAAACAATAGAAAGAATCAACAAAACCAAAAGTTGGGTCTTTGAAAGAATCAACAAAATCGACAAACCACTGGCCAGACTGACAAAAGGAAGACAGGAGAGGACACAAATAACCCAAATAAGAAATGAAACGGGGGACATTACAACAGACCCAACTGAAATAAAAAGGATTATAACAGAATATTATGAAAAACTCTACTCCAACAAATTTGAAAACCTAGAGCAAATGGATAAATTTCTAGAAACACACAGCCTACCCAAACTACAACAAAGTGATGTTGAAAATCTGAACAGACTCATAACAAGAGAGGGGATTGAGAAGGTAATAAAAAAACTCCCAACCACAAAAGCCCTAGCCCAAATGGCGTCACTGGAGAATTCTACACAACATTTACAGAAGAGCTTGTACCAATACTACTCAAGCTGTTTCAGAGCATAGAAGAGGAAGCAACACTTCCAGATTCATTCTATGAAGCCAGGATAACGCTGATACCAAAACCAGGCAAAGAGGTCACAAAAAAAGAAAATTACAGACCAATATCTCTCATGAATATAGATGCAAAAATTCTGAACAAAATTCTAGCCAATGGAATTCAGCATCATATCAAAAAAATAATACACCACGACCAAGTAGGATTCATATCATGTATGCAAGGATGGTTCAACATTAGAAAGTCCATCAATGTAATCTACCACATAAATATAAGGAAAGAAAAGAATCACGTGATCATCTCAATTGATGCAGAAAAGGCATTGGACAAAGTCCAACACACATTCCTGATAAAAACTCTCAATAAAATAGTTATAGAAGGGAAATTTCTCAACATAATAAAGGGCATCTATGCAAAACAAATGGCCAACATCATTCTTAATGGAGAGAGGCATTTTCAATTCCCCCTGAAAACAAGAACAAGACAAGGATGCCTTTTATCACCACTCCTATTTAATATTGTCCTGGAAGTTCTAGTTAGAGCAATAAGGCAAGAAAAAGAAATAAGGGGCATCCAAATTGTTAATGAAGAAGTGAAACTGTCCCTGTTTGCAGATGATATGATACTATACACAGAAAACCCTAAAGACTCCACAAGAAATCTACTGGAACTAATAGAAAGATTCAGCAGAGTAGCAGGATACAAGATAAATATTCAAAAATCAGTTGGATTTCTATACACCACTAAGGAGAATGATGAAAAGGAAATCAGGAAAACAAAGCCATTTATAATAGCGCCTAAAAAGATAAAATACTTAGGAATAAATCTGACTAGGGATGTAAAAGACCTATGCAAAGAAAACTACAAAACACTACTGCATGAAACCCAAAGGGATCTACATAAATGGAAAAACATACCATGCTCCTGGATAGGCAGACTCAACATTGTGAAAATGACAATTCTACCCAAAGCAATTTACAAATACAATGCAATCCTGATCCAAATACCAGCAACATTCTTCAAAGAGATGGAAAAACTAATCATTAACTTTATATGGAAAGGGAAGAAGCCCCGAATATGTAAAGCACTACTGAAGAAGAAGAATGAAGTTGGAGGACTCACACTACCTGACTTCAGAACCTACTATATAGCTACAGTAGTCAAAACAGCCTGGTACTGGTAGAACGACAGATACATTGACCAATGGAACAGAATTGAGAACCCTGATGTAAATCCATCCACCTGTGGTCACTGGATCTTCGACAAGGGCCCAAAGTCCATCTAATGGGGAAAAGACAGTCTTTTTAACAAATGGTGCTGGCAAAACTGGATATCCATCTGCAAAAAAATGAAACAGGACCCATACCTTACCTCGTATACAAAAACTACTTCAAAATGGATCAATGACCTGAATATAAAGCCTAAAACTATAAAGTTCATAGAAGAAAAAATAGGACCAACACTACAGGCCTTAATACATGGCATTAACAGGATACAAACCATAACCATCAATGCACTAACCCTGTTAGAAAAGCTAGATAAGTGGGATCTTCTAAAAATCAAACACCTATGCTCTTCAAAAGACTTCACCAAAAGAGTAAAAAGAGAACCTACAGATTGGGAAAAAATTTTTGGACAGTACAAGTCAGACAAAGGTCTAATCTCCATAATCTACAAGAAAATCCAACACCTCAGCAACAAAAAGACAAATAATCTTATTAAAAAATGGGCAAAGGAAATGAACAGACACTTAACCAAAGAAAACATTCAAATGGCCAACAGACACATGAGGAAATGCTCGCAATCACTAGCCATTAGAGAAATGCAAATTAAAACCACAATGAGATACCATCTCACCCCAGCATTACTGGCATGAATCAAAAACACTGGAAATAACAAATGTTAGAGGGGCTGTGGGGAGATCGGAACTCTTATGCACTGCTGGTGGGAATGCAAAATGATACAATCATTTTGGAAAATGATATGGCGCTTCCTCAGAAAGCTAGAACTAGACATACCATTCGATCCAGCAATTCCACTCCTAGGAATATATCCTAGAGAAATAAGAGTCGTCACTCGAATAGACATATGCACACCTATGTTCATGGCAGCATTGTTCACAATAGCAAAATGATGGAAACAACCTAGATGCCCATCAACAGATGAATGGATGAACAAACTATGGTACATACACACAATGGAGTACTATGCAACGAGGAAGAACAACAATGGATCTGTGAAGCATCTCATAACATGGATGAAACTGGAGGACATTATGCAGAGTGAAATAAGTCAGTCACAAAAGGAAAAATATTATATGAGACCTCTATTGTAAACACCCATGAAAAAGTTTACACACAAAATGTAACGATCTTTGTTGGTTACCAGGGATGGGGGCAGGGGGGAAATACTAAATAGGCAATAGGTAAGTAGTATCTTGGGTGAAGGGTGAGACAGTACACAATACAGGGGAAACTAGCACAACTTGTGCAAGGAAAGGTCATGGAAGCCCCATAGACACATGCAAACTCCCTGATGGACTGAATTGCTGGGCGGAGGGCTGTGGGGACCATGGTCTCTGGGAACATCTATCTCAATTGGCATGCCACTGCTTATAAAGACAGTGCTCTACATTCTACCTTGGTGAGTAGTGTCTGGGGTCTTAAAAGTCTGTGAGCGGCCATCTAAGATACTCCACTGGTCTCTTCCCTTCAGGAGCAAGGGAGAATGAAGAGAACAGGATACAAGGAAAAGATTCGTCTGAAGGACTAGTTGTCCACAGCTACCAAGGCCTCCACTGGACTGAGTCCAGTACAGCTAGATGGTGCCTGGCTACCACCACTGACTGCTCTGACAGGATCACAACAGAGGGTTCTGGACAGAGCTGGAGAAGAATGTAGAACATAATTCTAACTCACCAAAAAAAAAAAAAAAAACAGATTTACTGGCCTAAAGGAGACTAGAGAAACCCCGAGAGTATGGCCCCCAGACACCATTTTAGCTCAGTGTTGAAGTTATCTCTGAGGTTCACCGTTCAGCCTGGGAGTGGAGAGCCCCGTAAAACCAAATGAGACTAAAGAGTTACAGTAGTCCAGTGACAAGGGCCGGAAGGCAGAAAGGGACAAGGAAGCTTATGATAGGGAACCCAAGGTTGAGTAAGGATATTGTTGATGTGTTGTGAGTTTGTTAACCATTGTCATAGGGGAAAATTTTGTAGTAACTGTTAAGTGAGAAACTATTTTGTTCTGTAAGCCTTCATCTTAAGTGAGAGTAGCAGCACAATTGGAAGAGTGTAGTCAATGTCACTGAACTGTGCATGTACAAAATTTTGAAGTTGAGAAGGTAGAGGGTTGACATGTTGTGGGGTTGTTAACCAACATCATAAAACAATAGAACAATATGTGTACTATCTTTCATGAGAAACTATTTGTTCTGTAAGCCTTCACCTGAAGTACAATAAATATATGTATATATACTTTCTTCCTCCGGGCTGTGTTTTACCAGAATGAGTGATTCAATTTCTTAGAACAGATTGCTGCTAATGGTTACACCAGCTAATTAATACAGGAACTCCTCTTACACTTGCAAGTTTGTGACCAACAGTGTATCTAGGTCAACAGTGATCTCATTTTTGGTCATGCCATTTCACTGACATTATAGTGAAGAGTATCAACACTAATTTAAGATAGATTTCAGTTTACCTGCTCACTGTTTTTTGGCTTTTACATTTTTCATTGTATGGAACTTATGCTGAGGAAACGTGAAACTTTTTTTTCATTTATTTATTTTTTCACTATAAAAACAATGTCCATGCATTAAATAAATACAGAAGAATAGAAATAAGATAAGAGATTACTGTTAATCCCATTACTTGTATACAAATACTGTTTATATTTTATTTTGAAATAAGTTTAGGACCTTTGTGAACATTATTTTCATAGGTTACAAATAACTGCATATGGGAACTCTTTCTTTTCAGTCTATTCTGAGAACTGCATTCCCAAATGGTTAAATCCCAAATATGTGAGTTGAGTTAAACTTTGACCAACTAGGGTAACTAGTTTATATGCTGTAAAACCTTGCCAAATACTTTGTATCAGCAAATACCACAAACCCTGAATCCCTTGGAGTATATACTGTGTTTGTATTTAAACATAGCCCTGAAATGTTTTCTTTTCCTATTTCAGACACATTCTTCTTATTTGAAAGCTTTGTGTATTGCTCAACAAGCCCCCTATCTAAACTATGTTAAAGATACATAGAAAAGAAATGACATCATGTAACCGATTTTCTTCTTTTAGCTTTGTGTTTAGCTAATGCTGAGCAGTGCAGTGAGTCATGCAATCCTGTGACCAGTCAGGCACCTTTCCAATAAAAAGGGACTGTTAAGATCTTTGACAACAGAACCTGTAGCTATTTGAAAAGGAGATATCAACAGTGACCAGCACACTTAGTAATACCAGACTTGATGGCCAACAATATTTGTTCTTACTCCTGCTGAATGACAAAACACCAATAATGAAACAGCACTTCGTAAAAGTTGAGTCACTTCCTTATTTATAGAGGAAAGGAGTTGTCCAGGATGACTACCTCACAGGTATGTAATGCTTCCTTTAGGTATACATGAGTAACAAAGTAAGGCTGAGTGTAACATTGGCATACCAGTTACTAGGTGTAGTAAAAAGCAAATCTTATTAGGAAATAATATCATCCATTCAAACACACGGCCATTTTTATCCTTGACTCTGGGAGAGTTGCTGATTTCAGATGCTATTCAGAAGAAATAGCTAGCTCATGCTGTGTAATCGGTTGTAAAGATGATTGGAATTTTCCAGTCAATTGAAATGTGAAACGAACATGATACTTTATGTTTTATTTTCAGTACAAGTTTTAGTGGTGATACTGAAACTGTTCTTGGGCATCTCTACAGAAGATTCTTGTGGCCTATCTCCACCTAGGTTTGAGGGAGATGGGATATGTAATGTCATGGAGGGGCTGAATGGAGGAAGCACAGTGGGGGAGGGCCACAAACCACCATATGTATCTGCGGCCACATGATTGTTTGGATACGTGGAATTTTCAGTCGCGTCACATTGACTGGGTCTGACTCAGCAGGCGACACTGTCATGGGAAAGGAACTCTTCTCCTCCTCGCAGTGAAACCTCTGCAGGAACACTGTGGGAAATCAAGCAACTTCAGCCTCCCTTGCTTGGTGTGATCTCCTGGGCTTTACAATCAGGCAGCCTTTACAAACACATTCCTCAAACCTAGTTTGGACCATATTTATTTTTAAAAATCCAAGAAGCTAAAAATAAAACGTTCTTTAAAAAAAATACAAGAAGCTAAATATGTTGGAAGAAAAACATGAGTCTAGTGCATTCCCCTCATCATCATCAAAAGATAGATCTGTTTTCTCCTAGACTAGATTTTAATAGGACTTTACAAAAATGGAAGTAGACTTCTCTAGGTGTGATTAACTTATTTTCATTCATGTATAACATGTACCTTGACCTTTGTTGCCTGTTTCCCTACTTGGTATGCCTGCTTCTGAATTCTTGTGTAATTTCAACAGTTGTACAATTTTTGTTGTTGTTGGGAAATCACAAATTGTGAAACATGTTAAATTGAGCACATTTAAAAATAACATAGGCTTGTTCACTGTTTGGGTAAGGCCACTAGCTTGTTTTGGGTTGCTAATGAGAGTAAGTTGCCATGTGTGACTAGCTCTAGAGCCAGCTTGTTTGCTTAGGGGAAAAAAAAAAAAAAATCACTGAACAGCCACAGACTGCATTCCAGAACATTAGTCAACCACCCTGCAAATGTGTACCGACCGTTGGGTCATAGAGCAGGCCATCACCACTCCTGGAAAGGCAATTCAAACGCATGCCCTGTGGACAGAGATCTTGGTTTCCTGATAAAAGGCCAGTGGAATTTTTAGCATCTGGAAATCCAAGGGACTCTGCTTCCTTCAGAAGTTTGCTTTGCCATGAATTCTTCCTGTGGACTTCAATCTGTATACTATATTGCCCGGAGGGCAGATGATTTCAAATATTTTAGGGCCCATGACATATTTATCCCATTCTGTTTGTCTCCTTGCCCAGTAACAAATCAGAGACCCAATGTCACAGGTGGAGAGATTGCAGGGGTACCTCACTGGTCAACCAGGAGACAAAGTTTACAGCTTCAGGCAGGCCCTGCTCCTCCTGACTTTCTCACCACTCTTCTATCAGTTTTACAATTTGGGCAACTCTACTTTGATCTATTTTACAGAGTGAGCTTTCGTGTAAGAGTTAATATGAAAAAAAGGGGAGGGGGATAAGTAAATGTTTTTAAAGATTGTTTAGAAGAAAATGTCAAAGAAAAACCCCAGAGAGAGGCTTCTGTAGTCTCACCTGGCAGCTCAGAAGTGAAGTCGGGGGCAGAGAACCCTTCTTGGCGTTTCCTTCTCTAGGCTCTCAGGATCTTGTCCTTAAAGCAGCATAGATTGATTCACGATTAAGAGCGTTATCTTGGTGCCTAGCTGAGTCTGGGCCACCCCGGTTACTTGCTATGTGGTCTTAGGAAGTTGGTTAAACTCTGTAAGATTCAGATTATCTGTACGATGGCAATGATAATAGTTTTTTCTTCATAGTGTCTTTTGAATTTAAAAAAGATAGTGCTAATAAGGGTTTAACGCACTGTCTGGGGTGCATTATTTAAACAAAACAAAGGAAAAACAAACAAAAAAAACCCACTCACTTTATATGAATAACTCCCAAATAAGTAACCCTAGGCAAAATCTCTCCTAAATTTTGGACTCACATTTCCAATTGTCTGGAGGAATTTTCTATTTTGATGTCCTATTGATATCTATGTTCCACTTGTCTGAAACTAGATTCAGTTATATTTAATGAACCTTTACCTGGTAAGACATGTGCCCTGCACTGTCCTAGCCAAGGGGGCTGTGATGATAAATAATGCAGAGTCTTTGCTCATTGCCTGAAGTATAATAAAGAGCTGCCATTTATGCCGAGTTCAGCAACGTGCTAAACATGTTATACACATCCTCCCCTTTAATCCTCATAGCAACCCTATGATTCTGATGGTCATTATTCTTTAATAAATGAGAAAAATGTGACTTTGTAAAGTTAAGTGATTTGACCAGATTCACACAGCTAGTAAGCTATCAAGTCAAAACTGTTTCTTTTGGATCTTTTATTTCAAATCCCACATTGTTAACCAAATAGTATAACTGTGCAGTATAACCTCAACATAAACAATTTCAATATAATCTGACACATGACACAGTGAGGTCAGCACGGTTTCCTAATATGATAGCATTAAGGAGGAAAGTGTAAGCCACCCATCATCTTCCAAACCTAGACTTCACTCTCACTTCATGGTAACTTCTTTCTCTCAAACTTTCAAACTTGAGGTGTCAAGAGGTATTTCTCAGGGAACCTCATACCACCAAGAAAGAAGCACTGGGAGCAGAGTGTGTCCTTTAGACCCAAGGTTCCTGCACAGAGAATCTCCTAGTCCAGGGGAAGATTGATGACAAGAACTTTCCTCCAGAGCTGACAGAGAAAGCCTTCCCCGGAGCTAACGCCCTGAATTTGGACTTGTAGCCTACTAGACTGTGAGAGAATAAATTTCTCTTTGTTAAAGCCATTTACTTGCAGTATTTCTGTTACAGCAGCACTAGATGATTAAGACAGAATTTGGTACCAAGAGGGTGAGGTGCTGCTATAACAGATACCCAAAATGTGGAAGCAGTTTTGAAACTGTGAATGGATAGAGAAGCAGCAGCAGCAGCAGACCAGCAGCAGCAGAGAAGCAGCAGCAGAAGAGCCAGGAGACCAGCGCAAGATGATTCTGGAGCTGACCCAAGGAGTGAAGAGCTGAGTGCCTGTGTGCAGGAGGCTTCCTGGCAGACTAGGGTGCCTCCGGGCACTTGCCGGAGGAGCTACAGAGCTTTGGAACACTTTCCCCAGCAGGGCAGATGCAGGTGTGAGTCCTGAGGGCCAAGAGGCCACAGGAAGCAGAAGCTGAAGAGACAAGGAACACAAGCTGAGCTGCCTCAGTCTCAAAAGATTTGAATGTTTGTTGTACTAGCTCACTTGCTCTTGGCCAACAGACCTATTTCTAAGAAAGGCTAGCTATGCTCATAAAGAAGACTCAAAAGACTTCTTGGACAACAAGTAATTTTTATGAAACAGCATTTCAATAAGTTAAGAATTTCTGGATTTTGCATGAGTAATTTGATGTAGAGCCACCACAAGCCTTTGATATCATAAAGATTTTTATCAATTACTACAGTCTGATCAAACATGTGACCAAGATGCATTGATAATTACTGGTGATTGGAATGGGAAAGTCAGAAACAAAGAATCAGTAGTTGAAAAACATGGCCTTGGTGATAGAAATGACAGTGGAGATCGTATGATTGAATTTTGCAAACACAACGATTTCCCCATTGCAAATAACACTTTTTGGCAACATAAATGGCAACTACACATGTGGACCTATCCAGATGGAATACACAGGAATAAAATTGACTACAGCTGTGGAAAGAGATGATGGAAAAGTTCAATATCATCAGTCAGAACAAGGCGAGGGGCTGGCTGAGGAATAGACCATCAATTGCTCATGTGCAAGTTCAAGCTGATATTGAAGAAACTTAGAACAAGTCCACAAAAACCAAGTATGACCTTGAGTATATATCACCTAAATTTAGAGACCATCTCAAGAATAGATTTAACTCATTGAACACTAATGACCAAAGATCAGACAAGCTGTGGAATGACATCAAGGACATCAAACATGAAGAAAGCAAGATGTCATTAGAAAGACAGGAAAGAAAGAAAAGACCAAAATAGATGTCAGAAGAGACTCTGAAACTTGCTTTTGAACATAGAGTAGCTAAAGTGAAAGGAAGAAATTATCACGTAAGAGAGCTGAACAGAAGATTTCAAAGAGTAACTTGAGAAGACAAAGTAAAGTATTATAATGAAATGCGCGAAGAGCTGGAGATAGAAAACCAAAAGGAAAGAATACACTCAGCATTTCTCAAGCTGGAAGAACTGAAGAAAAAATACAAGCCTCAAGATGCAATACTGAAGGATTCTATGGGCAAAATATTAAATGATGCAGGAAGCAACAAAAGAAGATGGAAGGAATACACAGAATCACTGTACCAAAAAGAATTGGTCAATGTTCAACCATTTCTGGAGGCAGCATATGATCAGGAACTGATGGTACTGAGGGAAGAAGTCCAAGCTGCAATGAAGGCATTGGTGAAAAACAAGGCTCCAGGAACTGACAGAATACTGACTTTCATGGATTGAATTATGTTCCCCCAAAAATGTGTGCATCACAATCAAAAGCAAAAATTTTCAAGTGATTGGAATTCCAGAACAGGGGGAGAAAACAGAAAACACAGATAGGATCATTGAACAACTGCTGACAGAAAACTTTCCCAATATCATGAAAGCTGAAAAGCTGGCCATCCAAGAAGCTCAATGAACCCCATATAGGAGACACCCCAAAAGAAAATCACCAAGACATATCATAATCACATTCACCAAAACCAAAGACAAACAAAGAATCCTGAGAGCATCTCATGAAAAACAAGTAGTCACATACAGAAGAGAAACAATAAGACTAAGCTCAGATTATTTGGGAGAAACCATGCAGGCAAGAAGGCAATGGGATGACATATATAAAATCTTGAAAGACAAAAATTGCCAGCCAAGAATAATATATCCTGCAAAACTCTCATTCAAATTTGATCATGAAATCAGGTCATTTCCAGATAAGCAGACATTAAGGGAATTTGTAAAAGTCAAACCAAATTTACAAGAATTATTAAAGGGAGTTCTTCAATCTGAGGACAAACAGCTTCAGCTCAAAGGCAGAATCAAGGATGCAGGATTGTACCAGCCAGACCAATCTAGGAAATGACCTCTCAAGGACTGTCCAAAGCCAAAACAAATACAACAGGGAATCAGAGCAGTTAATTGGTAAATGACAACAACATCAAAACAATAAAAGAGGGAATAAACGGCATAGGTATAGAGCCTTCTAATGGAGAGGAAGGCAAGGTGGTACCAAGTAATGGTAGACTGCTTCAAACTTAGAAAGATAAGGGTAAAATTCATGGTAACCACAAAGAAATTTAACAAACATAAAAGAAAGAGGAAAAACATAAAGTCTCAGCAAAAACAAAACCTACAAAAACAAAAGAAATGAAAAACAAATACACAAACAAAAGTAACTCAGCACAAGAGAGTAAGAAGAAAAAAGAAAACTTCAGCACCGCAAAAACAAGCACTACAAAATGACAGCAATCAATAATTACACTGACTGTAAATGGACTCAATGCACCCATAAAGAGATGGAGAGTGATGGAATGGATAAGAAACAGGATCCATCAATACGCTGTCTACAAGAGACACACCTTAAAAACAAAGATGTGAAGTTATTAAAAGTCAAAGGTTGGAAGAAAATATATCAAGCTAACAACTACCAAAAAAGAGCAGAAGTGGCAATTCTAATCTCAGATAAAATAGATTTTAAAACAAAATCGACCATAAAAGACAAAGAAGGACACTATATAGTGATTAAGGGGACGATCCATCATGAAGACATAACCATAATAAACATCTACGCACCCAATGACAGGGCTCCAAAATACGTAAAATTAACAGAGCTGAAGGGAGAAATTGACAGTTCCACAATAATAGTAGGAGACTTCAACACACCACTCTCAGTAAAGGACAGAACATCTAGAAAGAAACTCAGCAAAGATACAGAAGACCTAAAGGGCAGAATCAGCCAATTTGACCTCATAGACATATATAGAACACTCCATCCAACCAATGCAAAGTACACGTTCTTTTCCAATGCATATGGAACATTCTCCAGCATAGACCACATCTTAGGCCACAGAGCAATCCTTGACAAGATCCAAAAAGTTGAGATACTTCAAAGTATCTTCTCTGACCACAGTGCCATCAAGGTAGAAATTAACAACAGAAAGAGCAAGGAAAAAAAAATCAATTACATGGAAACTGAATAATACCAGCTTACACATCAGTGGGTAATAGAAGAAATGAGAGATGAAATCAAAAAATTCCTAGGATCAAATGAGAATGAAAACACATCATACAAAAACCTTTGGGACATAGCAAAGGCAGTCCTCAGAGGACAATTTATAGCAATAGGTGCACACATTAAAAAAGAAGAAAGGGACAAAATCAAAACATTAACTATAAAACGCAAACAAATAGAAAGAGAACAGCAAAAAAAAAAAAAAAAAAGCCCACAACCACCGGAAGAAAGGAAAGAGTAAAGATCAAAGCAGAAATAAATGAAATAGACAACAGAAAAAAATGGAAAGAATCAACAAAACCAAAAGTTGGTTCTTGAAAGAATCAACAAAATCGACAAACCACTGGCCAGACTGAAAAAAGAAAAACAGGAGAGGACACAAATAACCAAAATAAGAAATGAAATGGGGGACATTACAACAGACCCAACTGAAATAAAATGGATTATAACAGAATATTATGAAAAACTATATTCCAACAAATTTAAAAACCTAGAGGAAATCGATAGATTTCTAGAACCACATGGCCTACCCAAACTACAACAAAGTGATGTTGAAAATCTGAACAGACCCATAACAAGACAAGAGATTGAAAAGGTAATAAACAAACTCCCAACCAGAAAAGCCCTGGCCCAGATGGCTTTACTGGGGAATTCTACCAAACATTTACAGAAGAGCTTGTACCAGTAATACTCAAGCTATTTCAGAGCATAGAAGAAGAAGCAACACTTCCAAATTCATTCTATGAAACCAGCATAACACTGATACCAAAACCAGGCAAAGAGGTCACAAAAAAAGACAATTACAGACCAATACCTCTCATGAATATAGATGCAAAAATTCTGAACAAAATTCTAGCCAATAGAATTCAGCCTCATATCAAAAAACTAATACACCACAACCAAGTAGGATTCATACCAGGTATGCAAGGATGGTTCAACATTAGAAAATCAATCAACGTAATCCACCACATAAATAAGAGGAAAGAAAAGAATCGTATGATCATCTCAATTGATTCAGAAAAGGCATTTGACAAAGTCCAACACCTATTCCTGATAAAAACTCTCAATAAAATAGGTATAGAAGGGAAATTTTTCAAAGTAATAAAGGGCATCTATGCAAAACCAATGGCCAACATCATCCTAAATGGAGAGAGGCTGAAAACATTACCCTTGAAAACAAGAACAAGACAAGGATGCCCTTTATTGCCACTCCTATATAACATTGTGCTGGAAGTTCTAGTTAGAGCAATAAGGCAAGAAAAAGAAATAAGGGGCATCCAAATTGGTAATGAAGAAGTTAACTGCCCCTGTTTGCAGATGATATGATACTATACACAGAAAACCCTAAAGACTCCACAAGAAATCCACTGGAACTAACAGAAAGACTCAGCAGAGTAGCAGGATACAAGATAAACATTCAAAAATCAGTTGGATTCCTACACACCAATAAGGAGAATGATGAAAAGGAAATCAGGAAAACAATACCATTTTCAATAGCTCCTAAAAAGATAAAATACTTAGGAATAAATCTGACCAGGGATGGAAAAGACCTATGCAAAGAAAACTACAAAACACTACTGCATGAAACCCAAAGGGATCTACATAAATGGAAAAACATCCCATGCTCATGGATAGGCAGAGTCAATATTGTGAAAACGACAATTCTACCCAAAGCAATTTACAAATACAAAGCTATCCCGATCTAAATACCAACAACATTCTTCAAAGAGATGGAAAACCTCATCATTAACTTTATATGGAAAGGGAAAAAGCCCTGAATAAGTAAAGCACGACTGAAGAAGAAGACTAAAGTTGGAGGACTCACACTACCTGATTTCAGAACCTACTATATAGCTACAGTAGTCAAAACAGCCTGGTACTGGTACAACGATAGATACTTTGACCAATGGAACAGAATTGAAAACCCAGATGTAAATCCATCCACCTACGGTCACCGGATCTTCGACAAGGGCCCAAAGTCCATCCAATGGGGAAAAGACAGTCTTTTTAACAAATGGTGCTTGCAAAACTGGATATCCATCTGCAAAAAATGAAACAGGACCTATACCTCACACCGTATACAAAAACTAATTCAAAATGGATCAAAAACCTAAGTATACAGCCTAAAACTACAAAGTTCATAGAAGAAAAAATAGGACCAACACTACAGTCCCTAATACCCTGCATTAACAGGATACAAACCATAACCATCAACGCACAAGGTAGATAACTGGGATCTTCTAAAAATCAAACACCTATGCTTTTCAAAAGACTTCACCAAAAGAGTAAAAAGAGAACCTACAGACTGGGAAAAAAATTTTTGGACAGTACAAGTCAGACAAAGGTCTAATCTCCATAATCTACAAGAAAATCCAACACCTCTACTACAAAAAGACAAATAATCCTATTAAAAAATGGGCTAAGGAAATGAACAGACACTTCACCAAAGAATGCATTCAAATGGCCAACAGACACATGAGGAAATGCTGACGATCACTAGCCATTAGAGAAATGCAAATTAAAACCACAATGAGATACCATCTCACCCCGGCATTACTGGCACGAATCAAAAACACTGGAAATAACAAATGTTGGAAGGGCTGTGGGGAGATGGAACTCTTATGCACCGCTGGTGGGAATGCAAAATGATACAACCATTTTGGAAAATGATATGGCGCTTCCTCAGAAAGCTAGAACTAGACATACCATTCGATCCAGCAATCCCACTCCTAGGAGTATATCCTAGAGAAATAAGAGTCGTCACTCGAATAGACATATGCACACCTATGTTCATAGCAGCATTGTTCACAACAGCGAAACGATGGAAACAACCTAGATGCCCATCAACAGATGAATGGTTAAACAAACTATGGTACATACACACAATGGAGTACTATGCAATGAGAAAGAACAACAATGAATGTGTGAAGCATCTCATAACATGGATGAAACTGGAAGACATTATGCTGAGTGAAATAAGTCAGTCACAAAAGGACAAATATTGTATAAGCCCAGTATTGTAAACACCCATGAAAAAGTTCACACACAAAATGTAAGAATCTTTGTTGGTTAGCAGGGTTGGGAGGGGTGGGGGAAAAATACTAAATAGGCAATAGGCAAGTGGTATCTTGGGGGAAGGGTGACACGGTACACAATACAGGGGAAACTAGCACAACTTGTATAAGGAAAGGTCATGGAGGCCCCATAGACACATCCAAACTCCGTGAAGGACTGAATTGCTGGGCAGAGGGCTGTGGGGACCATGGTTTCAGGGAACATCTAGCTCAACTGGCAAGTCACAGTTTATAAAGACAATGTTCTACCTTCTACCTTGGTGAGTAGTGTCTGGGGTCTTAAAAGCCTGTGAGTGGCCATCTAAGATACTCCACTGGTCTCATCCTTTCGGGAGCAAGGGAGAATGAAGAGAACAGGATACAAGGAAAAGATCAGTCTGAAGGAGTAACAGACCACAGCTACCAAGGCCTCCACCAGACTGAGTCTAGTACAGCTGGAAGATGCCCGGCTACCACCACTGACTGCTCTGACCAGGATCACAACAGAGGGTTCTGGACAGAGCTGGAAAAGGATGTACAACATAATTCTAACTCACAAAGACAAAAAGACCAGATTTACTGGCCTAACGGAGTCTGTAGAAACCCGGAGAGTATGGTCCCCAGACACCCTTTTAGCTCAGTGGTGATGTTATCTCCGAGGTTCACCATTCAGCCTGGGAGTGGAGAACCCTGTAAAACCAAATGAGACTAACAATGTACAGTAGTCCAGTGACAAGGGCCAGAAGGCAGAAGGGGACAAGGAAACTGGTGATAGGGAACCCAAGGTTGACTAAGGATATTGTTGACGTGTTGTGAGATTGTTAACCATTGTCATAGGTTAAGCCTTCATCTTAAGTGAGAATAGCAGCACAATTGGAAGAGCGTAGTCAATGTCACTGAACTGTGCATGTAGAAATTTTTGAAATGGTATATCTTTGGCTATTTGTATTTTCACCAAAAAAAAAAAAAAAAAAAAAAAAAGGTTGAGAAGTTAGAGGGTTGACAGGTTGTGGGGTTGTTAACCAATGTCATAAAACAATATATGTACTACTGTTTCATGAGAAACTATTTGTTCTGTAAGCCTTCACCTGAAGTACAATAAAAAAAAAATGTGTGTATCAATTTGGCTGGGTCATGATTCCATGTATTGTGTGATTTTCCCATGTGTGGTAAATCCTGCCTCTATGATGTTAATGAGGGAGGATGGGTGGCATTTGTGTTAGCGTGGCAGAACTCAATTTACAAGACTGAATTGTGTCCAGATGCAATCTCTTGAAATATAAAAGACAGAAGTGAGCAGTGACACGGGGGACCTCATACCATCAAGAAAGTAGTGCTGGGAGCAGAGTGCATCCTTTGGACCAGGGTCCCTGTGTGGAGAAGCTTCTAGTCCGGGGAAACACCGAAAAGAAGAAGGCCGACAGAGAGAACAAGCCTTCCCCTGGAGCTGACGCCCTGAATTTGGACTTTTAGCCTACTTTGGCTGTGAGGAAATAAACTTTTCTTCTTTAAAAGCATCCACTTGTGTTATTTCTGTTATAGCAGCACTAGATGACTAAGACACCAACTGAGATGTTTCAACAAACGGATGTAGCACTGAAACTGCTCACTCTATGCCAAGAAATTTGGAAGATAGCTACCTGGCCAACTGACTGGAAGATATCGATATTTAGACATATTCCAAAGAAAGGTTTTCCAACAGAATGTGGAAATTATCAAACAATACCATTAATATCACACACAAGTAAAATTTTACTAAAGATCATTCAAAAGCGGTTGCAGCAATACGTCAACAGTGAACTGTCAGAAATTCAAGCCGAATTCAGAAGAGGATTTGGACAACAGATATAACTGCTGGTGTCAGATGGATTATGGCTGAAAGCAGAAAATACTACAAAGATGTTTACCTGTGTTACTGACTATGAAAAGACATTCGACTGTGTGGATCATAATAAATTATTGATAAGACTGCGAAGAATGGGAATTTCAGAACACTTAATTGTGCTCATGAAGAACTTGTACTTAGACAAAGAGGCAGAACCAGGGGATACTGTGTGGTTTAAAGTCAGGAAAGGTGTGCATCAGGGTTGTATCCTTTCACCATACTTCCTCAGTCTGTATACTGAGGAAATGATCCGAGAAGCTGGACCATATGAAGAAGAACATGGCATCAGGATTGGAGGAAGACTGATTAAAAACCTTTGACATGCAGACAACATAACCTTGCTTGCTGAAAGTGAAGGGACTTGAAGCACTTACTGATGAAGATCAAAGTCCACAACGTTCAGTATGGATTACATCTCAACATAAAGAAAACAAAAATTCTCACATTTGGACCAATAAGCAACATTATGATAAATGGAGAAAATATTGAAGTTGTCAAGGATTTTATTTTACTTGGATCCACAATCAACGCCCATGGAAGTATCAGTCAAGAAATCAAATGACACATTGCATTGGGAAAATCTGCTGCAAAAGAACTCTTTAAGGTGTTAAAAAGCAAAGTTAGCACTTCAAGGACTAAGGTGTGCCTGACCTATGGTGTTTTCAATTACCTTGCATGCACGTGAAAGTTGGACTATGAATAAGGAAGACCAAAGAAGAACTGATGCCTTTGAATTATGGTGTTGGCGAAGAATATTGAATATACCATGGACTGCCAGAAGAATAAATAAATCTGTCTTGGAAGAAGTACAGCCAGAATGCTCATTAGAATCAAGGATGGCAAGACTTTGTCTCACATCCTTTGGACGTGTTATCAGGACAGACCAGTCCCTGGAGAAGGACATCATGCTTGGTAAAGTAGAGGGTCAGCAAAAAAGAGGAAGACCCTCAATGAGATGGATTGACACAGTGGCTGCAACAATAGGCTCAAGCAGAACAATGATTGTGAGCATGGCACAGGACCGGGCAGTATTTTGTTCTGCTCTACATAAGGTCGCTATGAGTTGGAACCAACTCGGTGGCACCTAACAACAACATTCATCTAGAGTAGAGATTGCAAATAGGATTTATATCACGTGCTTGGATCATTGTGTTGAGAAAGGCTGTGATATCTGTGCTCAGTGAATGCTGTGATTGATTAGTTGTCTTCCATGGATGCCAGTGGTAGTACAACTGCATATTTTACAAAAAAAGAGTTATTTCTTAAAAAAAAAATTATTTCTGTACCACTTCACACCCATATTACAACTCTTTGCTATCGAGTCAATTCCAACTTATAGTGACCATATTGAACGTAGCAGAGCTGCCCCATAGGAGTTCCAAGGCTGTAATCTTTACAGAAGCAGACTTTTCGGTTAGCAGCTGAGTGCTTAACCACTGCACCACCAGGGCTCTTTACACCCATATTAGGATAGTTATTATTTAAAAAAATAAATAAAATAACACATGTTGACAAAAATGTGGAGAAATTGGACCCCTCACTCATTGCTTGTGGGAAGGTAAAATGGTGTAGCCGCTGTAGAAAACAGTGTGATGGTTCCTCAAAAAGTTACACATGGAATTACCATATAATCCAGCAATTCCATTCCTGGGTGTATACTCAAAAGAATTGAAAGCAGGGACTCAAACAAATCCTTGTACACCAATGTTCATTGCAGCATTATTCAAAATAGCCAAAAAGAAGAAACAATCCAAGTGTCCATTGACTGATGAACAGTTAAGCAATGGTATACACACAAGGACAGGTTAACCAGCAAGAAAAGTAGGCATGGCCTTACAGTAAAAAAGGTACGCAAGGGCTGAAGAATGGGTGAAATTGTGCACTACAGATTAGTAAGTAAGCAAGCACAAGTAAACCCGTGTGTTCTTTGATTATTGGATAATCCTTCTTTGTATACATGTGCTATGGAATATTATTCTGCCATAAAAGAAATCAAGTTCTCACATATGCTATAACATGGATGAAACTTGAAAACGTATGCTGAGTGAAATTAAACAGACACAAAAGGACAAATACTACATGATCCCGTTCATATGATGTATCTAGAATACACAAATGCATAGAGATAGAAAGCAGATTAATGTTACCATGAGTTGGAGAGGAGGGGAATGGAGAGTTATTGTGTAATGAGCACAGAATTTCCATTTGCAGTGATAAAATAGTTTTGGAGGCAAATAGTAGTGACAGTTTCACAGTATTGTGAGAGTGACTAATGCCACTAGATTTTACACTTGAAAATGGTGGGGGGAAAAAAAAAAAGTTCTTTCTCTTGCCTATCCTGACCCCTACCACTTTTGCCTTCCAAAGGTTAACCAAGATTTTTTAGTTTTTTCTTCCAAATAACTTTCAGATCTATCCACTACATTCTATTCATATAGTGTGCTACTACTACCACCCATTGCCATTGAGTCGATTCTGCTCATAGCAACCCTATACTACAGAGTAGAACTGCCCCATAGTGTCTCCAAGGAGTCAACGGTAGATTCGAACTACCAATCTTTCAGTTACCAGATGAGCTCTTAACCACTACACCACCAGGGCTCCGTATAGTGTGCTACTATTCTACTTTTGGCCTTCACTATGTCAGGCTAGAAGCCCTGGTGGTACAATGGTTAAGTGTTTGGCTGTTAACTGAAAGGTCAGGGGTTCGAACTCACCAGCTGTTCTTCAGGAAAAAAGACTTGGTGATCTGCTTCTGTAAATATTTCAACCCAGGAAACCCTATGGGGCAGTTGGACTCTGTCCTATAGTGTTGCGATGAGTCAGAATTGACTGAATGGCACATAACATATCAGGCTAGTCTGTGCTCTAGTCTTCCAACTTATTCTCCCTCAAACCACCCTCTGCCCACTCTAATCGATCATAAATTCTGCATATTATGACTAGATTAATCTTAAAATACTCCTTTGAAAATGTTGCTTTCCTAATAAAAATCTTTCCCATTTCTCTCAGTCTATTCACATTTCATTTACTCTTTCATCTATTATTGTATTCACTTGCACTGCTAGTCACTCTTTTAGGCACTAGTGTTTCATTGCTGAACAAGACAGACACAGATCTGCCTTAGTACAATCCATTTAATTAAACATGCAAAAACTTCTTAAATTTAAGAGCCAAAATATGGTCTTCTTATGTGACAAAGACTCACAAGGTACTTAGGAAGACACAGTCCTGCACTCATCCATTCTCCATTCAAACGACAGTCAAGGACCACCTACTGTGTGCCAGGCACTATGCTCTAGGCACTCCACAGCATGGAAAAATGGAGATAAATTCCTGCTTTAGTAAGCTATACTTTACTGGGAAGCTGGGGGGAAGGAACCATTTATTTTCAATATGAGTAATTTAAAAACAATTATCAACAAAGAAACAAGTAAGTTCTAATTACTCATGAATAACAATTCAGTCTTTGGAAATCGTGTGTGTGTGTACGTGCATAAAGTCTGAGAGATTTTAATCTTCCCATCTTTTTTTTTTTTGTTGCAATTTTTAATCTTTTGAATTAAGAACAAAGGCCTGAAAAGTACACATTAACAAAATCAGGGATGCGAATCTGATTCTGAAGGTGTTGCTACTGATGGTCAGTGGTAGCTTGTAGTGGTGCTGGACTTCATGCATCTTAAAAAGGTAGACCTGGCCTCACCCATCATGCAGTCCGGGTTACCTTGACTCCTATTTGAAAGCCCAGTTCTTTTTCTGCCTCCTCCATGCCATAAGGCTTCTTTAACCCCCGAACTCCTCCTCTGAGCTCCTGCATTGCTTTTCCCACCGCTTATATGGCACTTGTCCTTTACTTGTGGTGCTGTCAGCTTTCTCACCATGTATTCAATTCTTACCTTTTCAACTTGATTATAAGCTCCTTACGGTTAGGACTTGGGTTTTATAATTATTTGTACCTTGCTCAGGTACTAGCCAAGCATATTTAACACACTATATAAATGAATATTTGCTGATTGATTAACTATTCTGAAAGTAATTAGTTAAGTGGTAACTGATGTGATGACATAGTTTGTTTTTACCTTGATTTCAGGATTGGGAAAGACAATTGGGAGAATTATGCATATAATTTTGTATTTTGAGATGTGAGAGAGTTGGTGTGTTTTTTCCTAGGATAATCTAGTTAATTACCTTAGTTCTGTCCTTCAACTTATATAAATGCATAAAATAGAGCACAGGACTCCACATTATACAAAAGGCTCTTTAATTTCCCTTGGATGGAGAGTGTTTATTGAGAGAATTCAAATCCCATTAAATTCTCTGATACTTGACCAGAGTGCTTCATACTAGTCTCCTTCTTTTTAATAATTCAATCTCTTCTTAGTAAAAAAGAAAAAAGAAACTGTTGAACCAGACATGATTTTTTTCTACTTTAAGAGTGTTCCATTTTTCACTCTGGATGGAATAAATTTAAAAGAGAGAAGCTGAACTCTGCTCCAGGCCACACTATTTAATATAATGACAGGATTTTCAATTAATTGCAATACCCTAGAATTGATCAGAAAATAAAGAACACGTGGACAGAAATTACGATGGATTAACACCTTTGAATTACTCTTCTAGCAAGGCTGTGTATGTCGTAAAATAATTGAAAAGAATTTTCATTTACATTCCTAACCTAAAATGACCCTGTGCTTAATTTATGATGCTTGATATAGGTAATTAAATCATGGGTTACCTTTCTATTAAACTGTAGAAAGCATTTTTAGTTCAGACTATACTTGGGACAGTTAGTACTGATTCAATACTAAAGTTCAGAAATTTATTATCAATGATACTATTTGATTCTATCTAAACTTTGCAAATATATATATATATATATATATATATATAGTCCTGCAACTATTTCATTAAACTACAACACGCCAGTGAAGAAAGGCAGATTAAAACCTAGTTTGTCAGTATAACTTGCATGAACACCACTGAACTGAAGACATTGACTAGGTATCCAGAAGCAAACTGGAAGAGAGAAATTACTTAATTATCTCAAGAATTTTGGCAACTGTCTCATCCCTCAGCAAAACAAAATTGGCATTTGCAAAAGGATGAAAGTAATTGACATAATTAAGGTTTTCCTTTGATTGCCTTATTTCATATCGTTTGAAAACTTCTGCTACATTAACTTCATTATTTTGGAATAACTATGTATCTTAATGCAGTTAGGATTGTATTCAGCTGCAAGTAACAGAAAGCACAACTGATAGTTTAGACCTGATTAAGGTTATTTTTAACTCACATAACAATAAGTACAGTAGAAGAGATTTTAGAATTAATGGAGCATCTCAGTAACATCAAAGCTCTGGTTTCTTTCTTTGATGTCTAGCACATCATCCTTGCCTTACACCTTCTATTCTCTTATAGCTTTTGTTCTAAAATGGTTGCTGCTCCTTCAGGCATTTTTCAAGTTCAAGTTTGGGAAAAAAGGGGTAAGAGCCCTTGTTGTTGTTTGATTGTTTTTCAAAATCTATCTTTCACAATCTAGAACTGTGTCACATGTCCATGCCTAGTTGCAAAAGAGGCAGGGATTTAATTTCCCAATCTCTGTGGTAAAAGAAGCAAGGAAAAGTGAATTAAGAGTGGTTTTTGGGTAGCTAATCCACAATATTTACCATACTGTACTTTCACGTTTGTGATGTCAGAGACAGAATAAACAGTCAAGTTGTAGATTTATCTCTTTACCTTGTTGACTTTACCGAAACAAAATTACAATTGGACAAAAAAAAAGTCTTAATTGATTTTTACTAGGTTACCAGAACTAAGAATAAAATAGTAGCACAGGCTATGGTTTTTCTATGCTGCATTCAAATTCTTCTTCTATTACCCACTAGCTGTATGACGCAGGCAAGATACTTAATTTCTATGAACCTCAATTTCGTTATTTGCAAAAAAAGAGATTACACAATTTATAGATTACTATAGTAATAGCCTCTGATGAATCACTTCTGTTTTATGTACTCCTCTATCACATTGATTCTGGGCATGGCTATGTGACTTGTACTGGTCAATGGGACATCCACAAACCTGTGTCTTCTAAGTTGGACACCAATTGTCCATCCACTTCCTATCTTCCAAAAATCTCTCATAGTTTCTTTGTTCTTGTTGGTTTATTCCTCCTTAATAAAACCATTTACTAATATTTAATGATATTTCAGGGTGGATGGGGATTCAATGTGTTTTTAACCCTGTCACCACATCTTTGCTCCGAAGCCCTATGACTCATTTTTAGCCATTATGTTAAAGTACTTCCCAAAACTGTAGAAATTCAACTTTTCTAGACAGAGTTTCATTTTTTATTCATGCAAACAGATCCTGCCCTTTGGGTTTTGCAAAATACTTGTCATGTTCCATGTTCTGATATATGTCTACCCTAGGGAGGAAATGGATAACTATGGACTCTAGTGAGGAGGCATAATTCAAGTAATGAATGATTAAAACCAAGTACAAATGAGATCTGAGGGACAAAAGATCTTCGGGAAAGCCAAACTGCAAAAATTTCTGTAGGATGCATGGAAAAGAGTTGTGAGAGTCATTAACAACTGAAAGAGGTAAAAAATAATTAGAATAAGAGGTAGTCAGGAATCTGTGATCTAGAAGACTATCAAGAAGAACCCCAAGACAGTACAGAGTAGAGCATGGAGAGGTGTAGTGTTTGAGTAGGAGTGCAGAAAAAAAATGGACTAGAGTGACATAGAACTGATTTGTGCTATTCACCAAACATGTATGGTACTCTTCTTTTATGAACATAAGAAGGGCCCTATATATCCCCTTCCTGAAATCAGGAGTAGTCAACTTACTCTGTTAATGAAATGAGAAACATGTCACTTCTGGTAGAAGTTTTAAGAGGTTTCCCTTATAATACATTCCCTTCGTGTCAGTAGAAGTGACTACAACGTCTACATGTTGGACATATATAGAGAGTGAAAACTAACATTTTGTTATGCTTGTTCACTAAGTTACAGTTCGCTGTTACTGCAATATAACCTAGACCATACTGACTGATGCAAATGTCTACATGTTGGACATATATAGAGAGTGAAAACTAACATTTTGTTGTGCTTGTTCACTAAGTTACAGTTCGCTGTTACTGCAATATAACCTAGACCATACTGACTGATGCAAATGTCTGGTCAGAAAATATAAAATCCCCAACTCCATTATATTGCAGTTCCTAACGAAAGTTCCCTTCAATAACATTTTGTAATTTATCTCTTTTTCAGCAACTGTTAAGGTCAGGCATTTCACATTCATTATCTAATTTAATTCTCACACTAACTTAGACATTATTATTCTCATTTTGCTTTAATCCCATTATTTGGTTTAATCCTGTTACCTAATTGAATCTAATCCTCACACTAAAGTAAACCAAAAAAACTAAACCTGTCACTGTCAAGTCAATTCCGACTCATAGCGACCCTATAGGACAGAGAAGAACTGCCCCACAGAGTGTCCAAGGAGTGGCTGGTGGATTCAAACTGCCGACCTTTTGGTTATCAGCTGAGCTTTTAACTACTATGCCACCAGGGCTCCCAAACTAAGGTCAGTATTATTATTTTCATTTTACTGATGAATAAACTGAAGCTCAGAGAGATTAAGAAACCTATTGAATGCTATACTGAAAGTATCAGAATCTGGATTTGAACCTGGTTCTAACTCCTAGTCATCTGGAGAATAAAGTTGTGGATACTAAGATAGCCTTTAAACTTACTTCCAATTTTCTCATATTTTTGGAAAAGTTTCACAGTATAAGGCTAGTTCAGATAGCAGGAACAAAACTCTGCAAAATCTGGACACCAGAGCGGAATCCATAAAGGAAAAGTAAGCGGACTCCAGGGCTCCCGTACCTAATAACAAATCTAACCACCTGGTGGCAGGATGTTAGAGCTTCAAAGGCACCAATAATCAAACTAGCTCACAAGAGCAGCCTATTTGGGCATATCAAAATAAAACAAAATAAGAAGCTAAGAACAGTAAGCAAACATAAAATAAATAAATATAATAACTTATTGATGGCTCAGACACAACAGTCAATACCAAATTATATACAGAGGCAGACTATGATGGCTTCAGTAAGCCCCCAAAACAAAGAATCAGGAAATCTTCTGGAGGAAGAGAACTTGGAATTACTAGAGGTAGAATACAAAAGATTAATATACAGAATTCTTCAAGAGATCGGGAAGGAGACCATGCAAAATGCAGAACAAGCCAAGGAACACACAGACAAAGTAATAGAGGAACTTAAGAAGATTATAGAAGAGCACAAGGACAAATTTAACAGGCTGCAAGAATCCACAGAGAACAAACAGAAATTCAGAAGATTAACGATAAAATTTCAGAATAAAACAACTCAATAGAAAGTCATAGGAGCAGAAATGAGACAACGGAAGTTGGAATTAGTGAGACTGAAGATAAAGCACTTGACACCAACTTATTTGAGGGAAAATCAGATAAAAGGATTTTAAAAAATGAAGAAACCCTAAAAATTATGTGGGACTCTGTCAAGAGGAATAACGTATGAGTGACTGGAGTACCAGAACGGGGGGGGGGGGGGGGGGGTGGTATAACAGAAAATACAGAGAGAATGGTTGAAGATTTGTTGGCAGAAAACTTCCCTGATATTGTGAAAGATGAGAAGATATCTACCCAAGATGCTCATCAAACCCCACACAAGTAGATCCCAAAAGAAAGTCACCAAGACATATTATAATCAAACCTTCCAAAACTAAAGATAAAGGAGAATTTTAAGAGTGGGTAGGGATAAACGAAAAGTCATCTACAAAGGAGAGTCAATAAGAATAAGCTTGGACTACTCAGCAGAAACCACGCAGGCAAGAAGGCAATGGGGTGACATATATAAAGATTTGAAGGAAAAAATTGCCAGCCAAGAATTCTATATCCAGCAAATTAGATATGATGGTGAAATTCAGGCATTTCCAGATAAACAGAAGTTGAGAGAATTTGCAAAAGCCAAACCAAAATTACAAGAAATACAAAAGGGAGTCCTCTGTTTAGAAAATCCATAACACCAGATAACAACTCAAGACTAGAACACAAGACAGAGCAACCAGATATCAACCCAGATAGGGGAAGTCACAAAAATAAATCAAAGCTGAAAATAGGGAAACAGAGACATTAATATGTAAAAGATAACAACATTAAAACGAAAAAGAGGAATTAAAAATTGGTCATAGATCTTTCATATGGAGAGGAAGTTAAGGCAATATAAAGAAATAAAAGATTGGTTTAAACTTTGAAAAATACAGGTATACATTAAGGTAACCACAAAGGAAACTAACAATCCTACACATCAAAATAAAAAACAAGAAAAACATAAAGACTCAGCAAATACAAGATCAACAACAATAATAAAGATGAAAAGAAAATACATAACGAAAAAGGACTTAAAGCATAAAATTAAGTGGACCAAAGAAATTGTCAATAACACACACACAAAAAAAAATACATCAAAATGACAGTACTAAACGTATACTTATCATTAATTAAAATGAATTTAAATGGACTAAACGCACCAATGAAGAGACAGAGAGTGGCAGAATGGATAAAAAAACACAATCCGTCTATCTGCTGCCTATAAGAGACACAGTTTAGACTTAAAGACATAAACAAACTAAAACTCAAAGGATGGAAAAAAATATATCAAGCAAACAACAGTCAAAAAAAGAGCAGGAGTGGCAATATTAATTTCTGACAAAATAGACTTTAAAGCAAAATCCACCACAAAGGATAAAGAAGGACACTATACAATGATTAAACGGTCAATACACCAGGAGGAAATAACCATAACAAATACTTACTCACCCAATGACACAGCTCCAAAATACATAAAACGAACTCTAACAGCATTGAAAAGAGAGACAGACAGCTCCACAAATAATAGTACGAAACTTCAACACAACACTTTGAATGAAGGACAGAACATCCAGAAAGAAGCTCAGTAAAGACACAGAAGATTTAAATGTCACAATCAACCAACCTGACCTCATAGACATATACTGAACACTCCACCCAACAGCAGCCAAGTATACTTTCTTTTCCAAAACACAGGGAACATTCTCCAGAACATACCACATATTAGGCCATAAAGCAAGCCTTAACAGAATCCAAAGCATCAAAATATTACAAAGCATCTTTTCTGATCATAAAGCCATAAAAGTGGAAATCAATAACAGAAAATGCAAGGGAAAAAAAATCAAACACGCAGAAACTGAACTACACCTTCCTTGCTCAAAAACTACTGGGTTAAATAAGAAATTAAGGATGGAATAAAGAAATTCACAGCATCAAATGAGAATGAAAAAGTATCCTATCAGAACCTACGAGACACAGCAAAAGCAGTGCTCGGAGGTGAAATTATAGCAATAAATGCACACATCCAAAAAGAAGAAAGGGCCAAAACAAACCTACAACTTGAACAAAGAGAGAGCAGCAAAAGAAGCCCTCAGGTACCAGAAGAAAGCAAATAGTAGAAATTAGAGAAGAATTAAATGAAATAGAAAATAGAAAAGCAATTGA
Source organism: Dugong dugon (assembly GCA_030035585.1). Taxonomy (NCBI): domain Eukaryota; kingdom Metazoa; phylum Chordata; class Mammalia; order Sirenia; family Dugongidae; genus Dugong; species Dugong dugon. Next base: position 96,132,959 of record CM057465.1, read on the forward strand.
AAGAGTTAATAAGACCCAAAGCTGGTTCTTTGAAAAGATCAACAAAATCGATAAAACATTGGCCAAACTGACAAAAGAAAAACAGGAGAGGAAGAAAATAACCTGAATAAGGAATGAGATGGGTGATATCACCACAGACCCAACTGAAATTAAAAGAATCATAACACAATACTATGAAAAATTGTACTCTAACAAATTGGAAAACCTGGAGGAAATGGACAAATTTCTAGAAACACACTACCTACTTAAACTAACACAAACAGAGGTAGAACAACTAAATAAACGCATAACAAAAGAAGAGATTGAAAAAATAATTTAAAAAATCCTAACCAAAAAAAAAAAAAAAAAAAAAGCCCTGACCCTGAAGTTTTCCTTTGAGAATTCTACCAAACTTTCAGAGAAGAGTTAACACCACTACTACTAAAGGTATTTTAGAGCATAGAAAAGGATGGAATACTCCCAAACTCATTGTATGAAGCCAGCATAACCCTGATACCAAAACCAGGTAAATACACCACAAAAGAAGAAAATTACAGACCAATATCCCTCATGAACATAGACGAAAAATCCTCAACAAAATTCTAGCCAATAGAACTCAACAACATATAAAAATAATAATTCACCATGACCAAGTGGGATTCATACCAGGTATGCAGGGATGGTTCAACATTAGAAAAACAATCAATGTAATCCATCACATAAATAAAACCAAAGACAAGAACTACATGATCTTATCAATTGATGCAGAAAAGACATTTGACACAATTCAACACCCATTCATGATAAAAACTCTCAGAAAAATAGTAATAGAAGGGAAATTCCTCAGTATAATAAAGGGCATTTATACAAAACCAACAGCCAATATCATCCCAAATGGAGAGATTCTGAAAGCATTCCACTTGAGAATGGGAACCAGACAAGGATGTCCTTTATCACCACTCTTTATTCAACACTATGTTGGAGGTCCTAGCCAGAGCAATTAGGCTAGAAAAAGAAATAAAGGGCGTCCAAATTGATAAGAAAGAAGTGAAAGTATCTCTGTTTGCAGATGATGTAATCTTATACACAGAAAACCCCAAAGAATCCACAAGAAATCTACTGGAACTAACAGAAGATTTCAGCAAAGTTTCAGTATACAAGATAAACATACAAAAATCAGTTGTATTCCTCTACACCAACAAAAAGAACTTCGAAGAGAAAATCACCAAATCAATACTATTTACAATAGCCCCCAAGAAGATAAAATGCTTAGGAATAAATCTTACCAGAGACGTAAAAGATGTATACAAATAAAACTACAAGACACTACTGCAAGAAACCAAAAGAGAACTACATAAGGGAAAAACATACCTTGCTCAGAGATAGGAAGACTCAACGTTGTAAAAATGTCCATTTTACCCAAAGCGATCTACAGATACAATACAATCCCGATCCAAATTCCAACAGCATTTTTTTAATAAGATGGAGAAAGAAATCACCAACTTCATACCGAAAGGGAAGAATCCCTCGATAAGTAAAACATTACTCAAGTAGAAGAACAAAGTGGGAGGCCTCACATTACTTGATTTTAGAATCTATTATACTGCCATGGTAGTTAAAACAGCCTGTTATTGGTACAGCAACAGATACATAGACCAATGGAACAGAATTGAGAATCCAGATGTAAATTCATCCACCTATGAGCAGCTGATATTTGACAAAGGTCCAAAGTCCATTAATTTGGGAAAAGACAGCCTCTTTTTTAAATTTTTTTTTATTGTACTTTAGATGAAGGTTTACAGAATAGTTTCTCATTAAACAGTTAGTACAGATATTGTTTTATGACATTAGTTAACAACCCCACAACATGTCAATACTCTCCCTTTTTGAACTTGAGTTCCCTATTACCAGCTTTCCTGTCCCATCCTGCTTTCTAGTCCTTGTCCCTGGACTGTTGTGCCCCATTAGGAAAAGATGGTCTCTTTAAGAAATGGTGCTGGCATAACTGGATATCCATCTGAAAAAAATGAAACACAACGTGGACCTCACACCATGCACAAAAACTAACTCAAAATGGATCAAAGACCTAAATATCAAATCAAAAATGATAAGAATCATGGAAGAAAAAATAGGGACAATGCTAGGAGCCCTAATACATGGCATAAATAGAATACAAGACATTACTAACAATATGCAAACACCAGAAGAGAAACTAGATAACTGGGAGCTCCTAAAAACCAAACACTTATGCTCATCCAAAGACAACCTACAGCCTTAGAAAAAGAATTTGGCTATGACAAATCCAGTTGGCGTTTAATCTCTAAAATCTTCAAGATACTGCAAAATCTCAACAACAAAAAGACAAATAACCCAATTAAAAAATTAGCAAAGGATATGAACAGGCACTTCACCAAAGAAGACATTTAGGTGGCTACCAGATACGTGAGGAAATGCTCATGATCATTAGCCATTAGAAAAATGCAAATCAAAACTACTATGAGATAGTATTTCACCCCAACAAAGCTAGCATTAATCCAAAAAGCACAAATAATAAATTTTGGAGAGGTGGTGGAAAAACTGGAAAACTTATACACTGTTGGTGGGAATGTAAAATGGTACAACCACTTTGGAAATTGATTTGGTGCTTCCTTAAAAAGCTAGAAATAAAAGTACCATACAATCCAGCAATCCCACTCTTTGGAATAGATCCAAGAGAAATAACAGCCGTCACACAAATAGATATATGCACACCCATGTTCACTGCAGCACTGTTCACAGTAACAAAAAGATGGAAACAACCTAGGTGCCCATCAACGGATGAATGGATAAACAAGTTGTGGTATATTCACACAACGGAATACTAGGCAACAATAAAGAACAACAACGAATCTGCTAAATATCTCATAACATGGATTTATCTGAAAGGCATTATGCTGAGTGAAATTAGTCAGTCACAAAAGGACAAATATTGTATGATACCACCATTATAAGAACTGAAGAAATGTTTTAAACACAGAAGAAAACATTCTTTGATGGTTACAAGGGTGGGGAGGGAGGGAGAGGGGTATTTACCAACTAGATAGTAGACAAGAATTATCTTAGGTGAAGGGAAGGACAACAGACACTACAGGTGAAGTCAGCACAACTTGACTAAACTAAAAGCTAAAAAGTTTCCTGAATACAACCAAACCCTTTGAGGGACAGAGTAGTAGGGGTAGGGGTCTGGGAACCATGGTTTCAGGGGACTCTAGGCCAATTGGCATAACAAAGTTTATTAAGAAAATGTTCTGCATCCTACTTTGGTGAGTGGTGTCTGGGGTCTTAAAAGCTAGCGAGAGGTATTAAAAAATGGGCAAAGGAAATGAATAGACACTTCACCAAAGAAGACATTCAAATGGCCAACAGACACATGAGGAAATGCTGACGATCACTAGCCATTAGAGAAATGCAAATTAAAACCACAATGAGATACCATCTCACCCCAGCATTACTGGCACGAATCAAAAACACTGGAAATAACAAATGTTGGAGGGGCTGCGGGGAGATGGGAACTCTTATGCACTGCAGGTGGGAATGCAAAATGATACAACCATTTTGGAAAATGATATGGTGCTTCCTCAGAAAGCTAGAAATAGACATACCATTCGATCCAGCAATTCCACTCCTAGGAATATATCCTAGAGAAATAAGAGTCGTCACTCAAATAGACATATGCACACCTATGTTCATGGCAGCATTGTTCACAATAGCAAAACGATGGAAACAACGTAGATGCCCATCAACAGATGAATGGATAAACCAACTATGGTACATACACACAATGGAGTACTATGCAACGAGGAAGAACAACAATGAATCTGTGAAGCATCTCATAACATGGATGAAACTGGAGGACATTATGCTGAGTGAAATAAGTTAATCACAAAAGGACAAATATTGTATGAGACCTCTATTGTAAAAATCCATGAAAAAGTTCACACACAAAACGTAACAATCTTTGTTGGTTACCAGGGACGGGAGGGGTGGGGGGGAAATAGTAAATAGGCAATAGATATGTGGTATCTTGGGTGAAGGGTGAGACAGTACATGATACAGGGGAAACTAGCACAACCTGTACAAGAAAAGGTCATGGAAGCCCCATAGACACATCCAAACTCCCTGAGGGACTGAATTGCTGGGCGCAGGGCTGTGGGGACCATGGTCTCGGGGAACATCTAGCTCAATTGGCATGACACAGCTTATAAAGACAATGCTTTACTTTCTATCTTGGTGAGTAGTGTCTAGGGTCTTAAAAGCCTGTGAGCAGCCATCTAAGATACTCCACCGGTCTCATCCCTTCAGGAGCAAGGGAGAATGAAGAGAATAGGATACAAGGAAAAGATTAGTCCAAAGGACTAACTGTCCACAGCTACCAAGGCCTCCACCGGACTGAGTCCAGTACAGCTAGATGGTGCCCGGCTACCACCACTGACTGCTCTGACCAGGAACACAACAGAGTGTTCTGGACAGAGCTGGAGAAGGACATAGAGCATAACTCTCACTCACAAAAAAAAATAAGACCAGATTTACTGGCCTAAAGGAGACTGGAGAAACCCCGAGAGTATGGCCCCCAGACACCCTTTTAGCTCAGTGGTGAAGTTACCTCTGAGGTTCACTGTTCAGCCTGGGAGTGGATAGCCCCGTAAAACCAAATGAGACTAACAAGGTACAGGAGTCCAGAAGACATGGCCCCCAGTTTCTCCTTTAGCCTAGAACTGAAACCATTCCCAAAGCCAACTCCTCAAAGATTAGACTGGACTGTGGGACAGAAAATGATACTCGTGAAGAGTGTGCTTCTTAGCTCAAGTAGGTACATGAGACTAAATGGGTAGCTCCTGTCCAGAGGTGAGATAAGAAGGCAAAAAGAGATAGGAGCTGGTTGAATGGACATGGGAAATCGGGGGTGGAAAGGAGGAGTGTGCTGTCAAATTATAGGGAGAGCAGCTAGGGCCACATAGCAATGTGTGTACAAATTTTTGTATGAGAAACTGACTTGAACTATAAATGTCACTTAAAGCACAATAAAAAAAAAAAAAAAGAATAAAATGTCTACTTCCCGCTTTGATGAGTAGTGTCAGGGGTCTTAAAAGCCTGCGAGCTGCCATCTAACATACATCTATTGGCCCCATCCCACCAGGAGCAAAGGAGAATGAAGAAAACCAAGGACACAAGGAAAATATTAGCCCAAAGGACTAAAGGACCACATAAACCAGAGACTCCACCAGCCTGAGCCCAGAAGAAATAGGTGGTGCTCAGTTACCACCAATGACCATCCTGACAGGGAACACAACAGAGAGTCCTGGACAGAGCAGAAGAGAAATGTAGAACAGAATTCAAATTCACATAAAAAGACCAGACTTACTGTTCTGGCAGAGACTGGAAGAACCCCTGAAACTATGCCCCCTGGATACTCTGCTCACCTAGAACTGACACCATGCCTGAAGCCCACTTTTCAGACAAAGATTAGACAGGCCTATAAAACAAACAATAACACAAGTGAGGAACGTGTTTCTTAGTTCAATCAAATACAGGAAACCAAATTGGCAGCTCCTGTCCAAAAGTAGGACGAGAAGGCAGGAAGGGACAGGAACCGAATGAATGGATACAGGGAATGGAGGTGGGAAGGCGGAGTGTGCTTTTGCATTGTGAGAATTGCAACCGATGTCACAAAGCAATATGTGTATAAGTTTTTGAATGAGAAATTAACTTGAGCTGTAAATTTTTACCTAAAGCACAATAAAGACAGGATAAAGACACAATAATAACAGAAAGGACAGTACAGTACATACATATGGCAGTAGCAGGCGTTCATTATGACTATCAGACATATGTGTTATAGGTTATATATGTACAGTGCCATTATATGTCTGGAAGTGCAATTGCTTTGTATACAAGAGACATGAGATATATACATTGCATGTGGGAAGCTGTTGTCTTGGAAATGTCTGGTTATGTTTCATTTTTCATTTCTGAACTCTATTAATAGGCTTATGGAACCACAGACGTATATGCAGTCAGACGTCACCTGAACGGACATCATGTAGCACATGACTGTAATACAGTGGGTAATAAAATAACAACTACAATTATTGATTGAATAAATGACATTATTAATTTAGTGAAAGGGTAAATGTATACATCTTATGACAGATTTTCCCTGAATCATCAACCTGTTAAGAAAATTTAATTCCTAGGCCGGTGATGTCTCCTTGCTCAAAACAGGTTGGAATTCTCCTTTTGGGTGACCTTCAAGGTCTTTCCAACTTCAGGATCTGTGAATTAACTACGTCTGAGGCATAGTCTTTGGACTGTTCTTAGTGTTAGCTGGTGATTAATCTGGGTAATATTGATTCTAGTAAAAAAAAAAAAAATTAAAGTGTAGTTCTAAAGTCATGAGCCTGACCATCTTGTTAGTGAATTCAATTTGAAAATATTTTCAAAAGAGGAATTCCTTAAGTGATTGGGGGACTTTGAGAGAAGGAACTTTTCATTAAATCTCTTGAATTTTAAACTATGTGACTGCATTACCTGTTCAACAAAAAAGGTGAAGTGAAAACAAAATAAGTGCATGGTTGGATTATATACAGATAGACACTAGGTACATGCATGCGCACGCAGAGGGCTTTGTTACTGTTGCAGGGGAAACACCATTGAATGCAAGAATTCTAATATGCTGATTTTTATTTTTTTACAACAGTCTTGATAGTTTATTGTCAAAGTACTTGTTTCCATATAGCATGTGTCCACATCTTCTGTGAGGCATTAACTTTCACTTAATGGAAATGGAATTAATTCACCATACTGCCACGAGCACTTTGTGCTACAGTGTGAGTCAGAGATCACGTTGTCTTCGGTTCAGTTGTATGCTAGTCATTTGAGCTAATTGAGTCAAATGATAGTGTCACAGGACTTACAGTAAGTCCAGAGATTTCTTCTTCCTGCTTAAGTGGCTCATCCTCAGCTGTCAACATTCAGGCTTGAGCATAATTGCTGCCATATACCCAGGAGAGAATGCTGCAGCAGCTTTCACTTCCAGTGAGTGCTGGGCGTCAGCTCTCTTTGAGTGTTCCCTGCATTTATTCCGTTTTCATTATTAGTACAGTTCTCCAGTACAGGATTTCCCAATTCTTCCTTGCCCTTTCTCCATTTTCACTGCCCACTGCTGATAATTAGAGCCCATAGTCTTCTTCTGCTGATGGAAGTGCATTTGCTATACATTTTAATGGCACTTCTAGGGCAGTCCTCTGTGATGATTCGGCACATTCTCCACTTGCTAGAAATGTCAGCAAGTGGCAGTCAGTGACCCTTCACTTGCAAGGGCCCAGTGTCCCCTTCAGCCTGACAATTTATAGTAACTGGTGCAGATGCTGCATGCTCCAATAATCCATGTTAGCATTACTGGGTATTAGTCATTTCCATTTCCAGTTCCTTAGTCTTTTTTTTTACTTTTTTTGAAATACAATATTAATACAATTTGTCCTAGCCTCTAAGGATCCCTTATTATGCTGGGATTTTAATATGTTTCACAAATTTATTTATGAAAATGGCTTGCAAGTGCCTTGATTTTAAAAACTTACTTTCCAGGTCTTTTGAGAAATGGCTAAAAATTGAGCTTATTTCCACAATAGACTGGCTATATAATGTACTTCTAAAAAGCCAAGTGGAACTTATCCCTTCATTTTGCATATTGAGTGAGATTTTTAGTTTTAGTATTAATAACTCAACATTATATAAAAATAATAATAGTAAGGATTTAAAAATCCATTACAAATCGCCTTAAACCCAGGTGAACTCATTAACTCTTAGATAAAAGAAGTTAGAAGTTAAAAAAAAAAAAAAAAAGAAGCAGACTTTATTTAATTCTACTTAACGTGATGACTCTGGGGAAGAATGGGAAATAGAAGCCAGTCCTCCTGACTTTCAGTCTAGAGTTCAATTTGCTAGCCTGGTCAGTTAAAATAGGCTTTTAGATTTAAAAATGAAAGCGAAAGAAACACTCCCGTCACTCATTTGACTCAAATAGATGCTTTTAGCTTTTGTCATCCTGGGGAAAGCGGGATGAGAGGAAGCATAGGAAATACAAGAGGAATTGTTAACCTCCAAAACATACAAACAAGTTGCAATTTTTGAACAATTTGAGCTTTGTTGAGACATGTTTCCTATTCCACTTTACTATCTAAAATGTTGACATATTGATCCATAAGGACTATAAGAGCACAGATTCAGTCAGTCACTTAGCAGGACTTGGGAGGCATCTTCTACACACGTATGCTTTACTAGGCATGGAGGGAATCACACAGGTGGTCTCATCAAGTTTCACACTGTACTTAGTGAGCGATCCACACGAAACCCTTGATAATAACCCTTAAGGCAAATCATCCATTGAATGAAGGTACAAAGAATACTTTAAATAATAAATGCTATTAGAATTCAGACACCAGGAGAGAAATAGGGACTGAGACAGCCTCTTCCCATGGGTGGAAGTGTGGAAGAAACATCTGAAGGATGTATATAGGCCAAGAGGAGGAAAACGAAGCATATGTTTTGGAGATAAAAGTTAGGGACAAGAGCTTAGACAAAACCCCTGAGTTGGCAAAGGGCATCATGGATTCTGATCTGCACTAGGAAAGAAACGGGCCGGGTGGAAACGTAAATTGAGAAGGAGTACTAGGATATAAGGCTGGGTAGGTAAGATGCTACATATTGTAGAAGAGGATAAGGTCATTTACTATGCTTAAAATTTCTAGCAGGATGTACATATACTCTCATTATATCCCAATTTAAACAATAACGTTAGAAAAGTAAAAATGCAAAATTTTATTTTGTTACTTCCATAAAAACTCTAAAATTAGTGTAAAAATTTAAAAGTAACATGCATAAAATAATGCAAATGTGCTTATTGATTTATGTGCATGGTGAAGACTTTATCATTTAAAATCACTGAAGAAAATTGGATTTTATTTGTAAATATGAAAATATTTATTTCCATTTGTACAGCTTATTAAACCGCATTTTACATTATTTTCTTTTATTACATTTTCTGCTATTCAGTACCAAGCATTGTGAAAAAGTTTTATTTAATAATTGACTTGCATTTTCTTTAAATATAATTTTGACCTGTTTTTGAGAGTTTTTCTTATTAATAAATTTTCTATCAGAGGGCATAATCACTCATATTTGCAATGACATAGAGTAGTCTATATCATCCTTTCCAACTGTTCATTCAACTCTAATTGTACTGTGTAGGAAACAACATCTTCATAGTTTTCATTTTCATCGGAGGAGATCCCCAAACATAAGTCAAAATATCAAAGACAATGAGGCAAGGGAATGGCATAAAACCAGGAAGGAAATTTGATTCACACTCTGAAACATTAAAAGTTGGAATGTGCCACTGAAAATAATTAGTGGTCTCTAAGGCTTTGCAATATTTCCTCTTGGATGTTCTGTAATTGTGAAATATATTGCAAATAATCCACTGTTACTTGAACTCCTTGATTTGCTATGGCCATTTGAGACCTGCGATGGCAATCTGTGATTGGCATGTAGCAATAAATGTATTTTTGATAAAATTGTACATATGTCTCTCAGCACCAATAACAATGGAGGAGCTTCATCTAGGCCAGTGTGCTTATCAAGGATATCAGTTTTATAACTTTATTTATTGAATTAAAAATGACCAGTTAGTAGTTTTTGCCTTCCTTGCTGGAGACCTAGGTTTGATCCCTGGCCAGTGCACCTCATGCGCCGTCACCACCTGTTTGTCAGTGGAGGCTTAAGTGTTACTATGATGTTGAACAGGTCTCAACGGAGCTTCCAGACTAAGACTAGGAAGAAAAGCCTGGTGATCCACTTCTGAAAATCAGCCAAAGAAAATCCATGGAACAAAACTATCTAATCTGCAGCCAGTCATGGGGATGGCACAGGACCACCAGCATTTTGTTTAGTTGCATAGGAGGTACCATGAATCAGGGACTATCTCAATGGCAGCTAACAATAACAACATTTCTAATACGTTATTGCAGTACTTAAAATATGGATAGAAATGTTGATATTATCCTTAAAAATGAACACTGGAAGGACTGGATAGAGATTTGATAAAATAATGATCTGTTTAATTTGCTTCTAGATCTTCAAATAAATAGAAGTCAACATATTAACAGTTTGTATGAGATATCCTATACTATTTTGAAGACCAGCAGCAAATTATCATTTATTCTAAATTGTTTTTTCCCAAAACCTTGTTCACCGTTTTGGTAATATGGACTCAGTCTGTCAATACTTGTCTGTAGTTCAGCAGAAATAAGTGCCTTGACATAAATTAAACAGTGATACTGTTTCAGATGGTATTGACTATACCGTTGCTCGTAATCCATCTCAGAAATACATGACATAGTTTAAAGACTAAGTGTAAACACCACTACTCATCTGTCAGTCTTATAGTACTGTGGTGGCTTGCATGCTCCTATGATGCTAGAAGCTATTCCACTGGTATTTCAAATACCAACAGGCTCACCCAGAATAAACAAGTTTCAGCAACATTTCCTAAGACAGACAAAGTAATCTACTTCTAGATTGGAACGTACTCAAAATATACAGTGGCTGCAACAGTGGACTCTAGCATATCAAGGATAGTGAAGATGACACAGGACAGGCAATGTTTCCTTCTGTTGTACATGGGCCACCATAAGCAGAAGCTGACTCAATGGCAACAAACAACAAAAAGAAGTATAAGCAGTTTTCTAGCTGTTGCAGCAGTGCTCTGCCAGAGAATACAGAGACATCTTTCAAATGAACGGCAAAGATAGGAACTACTCTAAACCATAGTGCAAATAACGTTCTGAATGTTAGTCTTTTGGTTCAGGAACAGTTTTCTCTTGGCTATTGCTCCCGGTCACTTCATACCTCCTGACTGATCATTTACATAGAAATATCTTACCTGAAAGGAAGCAAGCAGAGTTGGCGCAACTATAATTTTGAAATAGTCCTTAAATGCAGCCATTTTCTTATTTTGTATGTTTGTGAAATAATCTTGTTGTAAATTGGGTGATAATTCGTCTCAATTCATATAAATGCTGAGTGTCATTTGCAACTAAGTTTAACGATGATCTAACGTAAAGGTCTCCAAATATTTTGGGGAGACATATCCCATCAGCAAAAAGTTTTTGAGCATAAATATTCAAAGACATCTGTATTTATTGATTTGTAAATTGTAGATACGCAACTCATCTATTATATTTTAAACATTTTAAAAGATACACAATTAAAAAAACGAATCAGATAAAAATGAATGTAAGTGAAGTTCTAATGTTTCCTTCTTGTATTCTAATGGATCATTTTTGTGTAGCCTTTGCAGTGTGTGCACCCCACTTTTGAGACCCCCGAGATAATGTGAGGCCTGAGTTGCTTTAGGTGGTAGTCAGGATGGAACTGAAGTGCCCTTCCCTTCTTTGAACATGCTTTCTCTATTACCAATGTAAAGTCACTTTATCTAGTCACTCTGGATAACAATAACATCTAAATATTCATTAATATGATTCATTTTAAGTTTGTTGCTTTGTAGTCAGGAAGGATAAATTATTTTCTTCTAAGTAGAGTACAGCTACAATTTTTTTTTTTACAATAATCACAAGAGGGAAAGCAAATGATTTTATATTAAGGCGCAGAAAGCCAAGATCATGGATACACGATCATGCATAAATCTCCTACGTTGGAAGAAGTTAGGGACTGAGATTTATTGATTACATACCATATGCCAGGCACAAGTCTAAGTGGCTTAAATACGTTAAAATAGATTATGGCTGTAAAGCACTTTACACAATGCTTTGTACGTAGCAAATGCTATTATTATGTGTCTCATTCAATCATTAAAATAACTCAGATAACTAGATGTTATTATTATCATTGTTACTAGGTGGTGCAAACGGTTAACATTAGCACTCTCAGCTGCAAATGGAAAGGTTGGAGATTCGAGCCCACCCAGACATGCCTTAGAAGAAAGACCTGGTGATCTCCTTTTGAAAAATCAGTTATTAAAAACTCTACGGAACACAGTTCTGCTCTGACGCACATGCGGTTGCCATGAGTTGGAGTTGACTCCAAGGCAACCAATTTTTAAAAATTTATTTATTTTTTACAGATAAGTCAGCTAAGGATCAGAGAGGTGCAACAACTTGGCCACGGTCACATGCTAGTAAAAGTAACAATCAGAATTTAAACCGAGGACTTTCTGATTCCACAGCTAAATTTTCAGATTCTGTTTGTTTGCTTTTTCGTTTTCGTCACCATCTAATTGTTCATGTAAGAAGCCCAGAGCTATGGGCTGCGCCTGCTGGTTTTGCCACATCATACGGACAATACTGACAGATAGTAGTTATTTGAACACATCCACAGAATGATTCATTGTGTCCTTTGTTGTTTTTTCCTCTGGCTCTGGTGGCTTGTCCATAAAGGAGGCATTGTGATTGTGTACTAAATGCCTAATATAGTGCTTAAAAATAAATCACATTTATGTTTCTAATTGTGTTGTGTGGGTGATTATGGGCTATGATGATTATACTTCAATGGACCTCCAAGAGAATGGGTTTATTGCAGCTTCAAGTTTTTCAAAATCTGCATCAATAATCTATTGCTGCATACAGTTACCTCAAAACTTAGTGGCTTAAAACAACCATAAACATTTGTTATCTTACAGTTTTTTTTGGTTCGGGAATTTGGTAATGGCTGAAGTGTGGGTTTCTGGCTTACAGTCTCTTACTAGGTGGCAGTCCAGATGTCTGTTGAGGCTGCAGCCAGCTGAAAGCTTCATTGGCACTGGAGAATTCTTTTAGAAGATGACTCCCTCATGATTAAATGTCCGTATAACATGGCAGCTGACTTGCCTCAGAAAGGGGGATTTAAGAGTGAGAGAGGAGGATGCCCTAAGGTTTTTTATTATTTAGCCTTGGAAGTCATGCACCATCCCTTCTGCCATTTTCTATTTGTTAGAAGCAAGTCACCTTTTGAGGGGAATGCGTAGATGTATTTCAACACCACCACACAATGTATTTGACAAGCATATGATTATAGAATATCAAAACTGTGAAAGAGCTGAAATTTTATCCTATTTGTAAACTTACCAGTTAGCTTGCCACACTTTCATGGTTGCCGGCAGAAGACATGAGACCTCTAGGCCAGAGACAAAAAAGGCTTTATTACTCAAGTTAGTAGAAATAGTCAGGTAATCCATAATTTTATTTCTTCTCCCCACAAATTCCACATGGGTGACTCAAAGAGGGCCAGCTGACATTTGCACATGAAGTGGGTTGCATTTCAGGAAAAGAAGCTGAGAATAAGGAGCGGGAGGCAATCTCTTATAAGGGACAGTAAGCATGCTTGCCCTTTGCTCCAAAAGGATACACTACATCTATCTTCCAAGGCTATTCCCAAAAACATCGTTGGAAAAATAGGCCAGAACAAAGGCAGGTAGTGCCTCTACTCAACAGACTACAGAAATGTGAGAGGATTATGGAGAATTTATCTTCCAACACAAAGTGCCTTCTCTTTGTTTAAAAAATGGTTTATGATAAAGATTGTGTTATGGTTGCTTTCTTTAATGTCAAGAGCTGAAAATCAAACAACAAACAAATATTTCTTTTGCTTGCAGATCTTGTAGCAGCCATTTCCATATCATTCTCCTTTAGCATGCTAGATTTCAAAATTGGGATCTGGATGGACTGATCCATCTCTTCAAGTATACATCCATTCACTCAGCAAACTTATTAAGTGCCCAGTAAGTGACAAGGCATTGGGCTGAGAGGCATGAAAGTGAGACCTAGCTGCTCTTCTGTTGTTAGATATCTTGGAAAGCTATTTCCAAATTAAAGGGGATGATTTGATTTTTTTTTTATATTCCCATTGCAATATTTCAGATACATATCTGGTAATTTTACAACACGTACTAGAATGTTTACCGAAGACAAACAGGTTCAAAGATTTATAAAATAATACAGTTGGAGAACACCCTAGAGATCTTGTAGTTCACCAATGTCATGTTACAACTTTTTAAAATCGTTCAAATACTTGTCTGCAGATCTGGAACTGCAAACTGGAACTTCTGACTCCAGGTTGGCACTGCTCCCTGCACAAGAGAGCTCTGAACTGTGGTTCATGGAACCCTGAATTTATCAGAGGTGTCTCAAGGGAACTTTCAGAGAAAGGGAGTGGGGGATGGGCTCCAACTAAGCTTCTACCTGCGACCAAAAAAACCCAAACCCGTTGTGTCAAGTCGATTCCGACTCATGGCAACCCTATAGGACAGGGAAGAACTGCCCCATATGGTTTCCAAGGAGAGGCTGGTGGATGCGAATTGCCAGCCTTTGGTTAGTAGCCCAACTCTTAACTACTACGCCACCAGGGCAGAAAGATAGCATGTATTGTAGTGCACTACAATATCCATAGTGTATATTGAAATACTAGATAAGATTTCATTTGAAAAAAAGATTATTTTGGTAAAACAAGCTTGAAAATGACTCTCTTACTTTGTTTATAATAGACGTTTTTGTTGCTACTGATCTATTTCAGTATGCGTAGAAAGAATTCAGTTTCATACTTATTAAAAAATATGATGAATTTAATAAGATAATTAAAATTGGGTTTTTAATAAAAAAGACAACAAATATTCATGAAGGAATTTTGGAAAATATAGAGTAGCAGAAAGAAAAAAATATAATCAAATGTACCTATTATCTAAAGATTGCCTTTGTTAGTGTTTTTGTGTATTGCCTTTCAGTCTTTTTTCTATGTGTATACATCTTTCTTTACACTGTGAGCACACTGTGTACATATACAGTATTATATGTGACTTTCATCACTTGTATATCTAAGCCATTTTCCATGTTATGAAAGAGACTTGGAAAATATAATTTTGAATGACAATGTAATCTTCCATTAGGTTCTTATATCAATAATTAATTAATAATGTCTTTTCTTTTTGTTTCCAATTTTTTTACACATGAAAAACAAAACTGGGATACTATCTTTGTGCCTAAAATTCTCCCTGGTGTCTCCCCCTTGTATCTTGTTTGCCCACAGAGCCCATCAAACCTAACTTAAAAACACAAGTCCAAAGATAAAATAATTAAGAATTTCGAGATGGCCACAGCAGATCATTAAACCAAGCATGGGGTCCTCCTGAGTGTGGGACCCATGAAGTTGGCCCTGACTCTAGGCAACTCTTACGTGTACAATTCATTAAAATATTGGCATTATTCCCCATTATTTGTCCCAGTCAAGAACAGCTCTTGGAACGTGATAGATATTCAATAAATATTGTATGTTGTTAAATATGTTGTGATATGTAACTGACTCGTTGTTGGGTGCTGTGGAGTTGATTCTGACTCACAGCGACCCCATGTAACAGAATAAGACTGCCCCATAGGGTTTTCATGGCTGTAACATTTACAGAAGCAGATCTCCAGGTCTTTCTCCTATAAAGCTGCTAGGTGGGTTCAGACCACCAACATTTCCTTTAGAAAATGAGCGAGTAACCATTGTGCCTTCAGGGCTACCATTTATTCCATAATGTCTATTTCCTAGATGTGTAGTAGGCTAATCATATCAGGGAATTGCAAAGGTGAATAAGACATGGACATTCCTTCCAGTAGGATGAAAGGTAGCCAGGGAATCAAAGTCACAAATCAGTAAAAAAAATGATTTATATTCTGATTATGATTTCAAAAGCTCACAGCATAAAAAAAAAAAAAAAAAAAAAAAAGACTTTTCTTTTAATAGCTCAATTTAAAACAGTTTCTGGTAAATACTATATGCAGGGCTTTAAAAAGCATTCTTTTACTATCTCAAAATGTTTTAAGTTAAACATGCTTTCTGCAATTTCACCCCATTTTAACAATTTTAGGAAAAGTTATTTGGCCTGTAAAATACTATCATTGTGCAGTTGAGTCAAAAACAGTTTTCAATGAATTTTCTTGTTAAGTATAAATAGGTTATGATTTGGTCAGTTAATGAGAAGAGAGAAACTACAAGAAAATTATAGAAGACACAATGAAGATTTTGAAAACAGCTTAGAAATCATGACGAGTCAAAAAATATATAACAATGCTTCTTTTACAAGAAAATATAATTCCTCCTCCCTCCACCTACCTCTCCTCTATTCTTTTTCTTAGAATTAATGCATTAAGTTTACATGGTTCCCCTTTTCAGTATCATTATTTACAACACTATCACTGTTTCCATAGATACGCAGAAGGTCTGTTTCCATAGCAACATACTTAGTTTCCTAAACAAACAGTATCATAGTGTTAATCTCGTTTTGGTGTTATTGTACTATGTTATTAGATACAAAATTCAAAAAAATAATTTAAGCAGAGTTTGAAACTAGGTGGGTTGGTTTTACTGCTTGGTGCTTTAGATATTAAATTTCAATTTCATATTAAAGTAGTATACATTTGAAAAATAGCAGGGATTTTGCATAATAAACATGATATCAATTTTAGTTGCTAGTTATAAAACACTATAACTTCATGAGAGGCTGTTCTGATACATGAGCAGTATGCGTCGCATGGAAAGGCTTACAGTCTTTGGATTAAAGCGACTATTTTTCAGTTGGCCACGGTAATTCACCCTCCTCAAATCTCTAGAGTCATTTATAACCTACCTATAGCAGCATTTCCCTTTGTCATTTCTGCTTTTTAAGTAATTTCTACCAGTTAGGTCTCTTATTTTACAGCCCCACAGAAACAGCTGTGAAATAGATGTGAAGGGATCTTTGCTACTTCGTTTGTCTCCTATTGAAACAAAAGAAACAAAGAAAACTTCAGTACTTTTTTTTTTTTTGTCTTTAAAGTTGCTTATCACCGTTAATGTCTTCTGTCAGGAACAAATCTCTGTGGACTCTTTAGGAAACAGGACTGTGTCTTAGACTTAGCCCTCAGCACGCATCTGGCATAATACATTTTTGTTTAACTGAATTGATGATATGTAGTTCCAAAAGGTGAACATTAACACATGTATGGTGAGAGGTTTGCCAATGTACGGGGTGAAAGGAAATGAAGATATTATTTTTATTTAAAAGAAGTAATAGGAGGTCTAGAAAAAATCCCTTTGGCAATGCCCCCTGTACTGCAAGATGTTTGGAAAAGCCCTGGTCAGCTGTGCACATCTAGTCTTTGTACTCTGTACTCTGACCCATTTACTAAGTCATGTCGGGAACCTGTTTTTCACTTTCCTTTTGAATGTCTTTCTCTAAGAAAATGTTTAAGTGGGTTTCCCCTCCCTTTGTTAGCACTAAATGGAATTGGTATGGGACTATAACATAACAATTTGCAAATGTAAAATAGATTCTGCTGCTTTGGGGCCCCAAATCACAGTTTCTCAAATTTGCTCAGACTCTATTTAGGGGCCATTGCTCATAACAGTGGGTCATCAAACTTCTTTGGCCTGGACGCATTTAGGATTTTTGTTCTAGCATAAGATTCAAACCTTTGTTACACTGAACCTTAGTTTCCTTGCAAAAGGAAGAGATTGGGTTGAGTAGAATCTCCTGGGTACTTTTCAGTGACCACATGTGTCACAATTTCTTCTATTATTCAGGACAAATAAGGGGAGATGCAAAGCTGCATCAATTCAAATTGACATTATCTTATTTCTGTTCAGTTGGTTTGAATCTTCTATGTGGGTTAGGATCAATTTGTTTCAGTTGTATTGGGAAAAATGCATACTAGAATTAGAATAGAATAATCAGAAACAGGTTGAATGAGTATAGAAGCTGTACTGTGTAATCATCAAAATTTACAATATAATTAATGTTTCACAAAATCTTAAAGAAAATGTGTTCTCATTGCCTTCTGTTATGTCCACAGTATCACAAATCCAGGTTAAGTATTTTTAGGCAAAACTGTGTTCTCTTCTACCTTGGAATCCTGTTGGTGCTATGTTGTATTGTAACAGCAATGTTTTTTAAATGGGAATCTTTTAATAGTAACTTATTCTTTTCTGAGATTGTGTTTAAAAGGAAAATGTATTTGAAAGGTCTAAAAAGAAAAATCTTGGGCTTTTTAGGGGGTTTTGACCCCTGGGTTTTTTCGTTTTGTTTTTTGTTCATGATTTCATTCTCCAGGATTGTATAACATTCTAAGAATCAAATAAATTGTGAATCTTAATAAATATATGTAAACAAAGAATTATTTACATTTTTATTAATATGCTAAGTACATTCACTCAACTGACATTGACATCAAAACAAATGATGGTGACTCTCTATTTGCCCTTCTCAAAAATAACAATAACATTGTAACAAAGTAAATCTCATTTTTAAAAGGAGGCAGCCACTTCTCTAATAGTGGCTAGGTTGAATGAAAGATACCTCAAAGGTCAAAGAAAAACCATGTAAACATAGCAAAAATGTAGATGAAAATAATATCATCTTCACATGGTAAGGAGTACATAAGCTAACAAAGCAAACCAAAACAACAAAGCACTTAGACCAGTACTTGGCACACACTAAGTATTCATTAAGTATTATCTATTGTTATTATTTGATACTCTCATCTTGATGTTTATAACAACCAAGACAAAGTAGCATTAAGCTCTCTCAACTCTACTGATGCATGTGTCTGTGTATTATTATTATTTGTTTTGAGTGGAACTTTTCACAAATTATGGTATCAGGTAGTTGTGGAAAAATCTGGCACAAAATAAAACCAAACCAACTGCCTTCTAGTCAATTCTGACTCATGGTGACCCCATCTGTGTCAGAGTAAACAGTGCTGCGTAGGGTTTTCGATGGCTGATTTCTCAGAAGTACATCACTAGGCCTTTCTTCTGAAGCACCTCTGGGTGGACTGGAACTACCAACTTTTTGGTTAGCAGTCAAGCGCTTAACTATTTAAGCCAGGGACACACTATATGAGGAAATAATGCCAGTATGCCCGGAAAGTAGAATGTCCAACTCAAACAGATTATAATTCTCAATTTTCTCTGTTCATAGACTGTCATATAGAGGATCATAATTTATAAAGAAACTGTCTTCTAAATAGAAGAGCGGTGTATCTCAATGGAGAAGAAGAAAATCTGTGCCTATAAAACACACCTGCATGTGAATGTATTTATTTCTATAAGAAATGCATACATATTTTTCTTCTAGTCATATTGAAAAATTAATATTACCCAGTAGTATCATTGGTAGTGTTATAGCACTAATACTAAAGTAGGATTTTCACAAAACAAAAAGATAAACTTAGCAAATAGGTGGTGTAGTGAAGTTAATCTACCATTCCAAATCACCTAAGCCAAATATTCATTAGGATGGATAGTTTTCACTTATTAAGCATATTAAGTCATTCTTTTGGGTTTGTTCTGTGTAAATATGAAGGGAGGTGCAAAAGGAAATTCTCCATTATTTTGTAGGTGCTTCCCCACAGTTTTGGAGCCCTGGTGGCATAGCGGTTTAGCATTTGGCTGCTAACCAAAAGGTCAGCAGTTCGAATCCACCAGCTGCTCCTTGAAAACCCTATGGGACAGTTCTACTCTGTCCTATGGGGTCGCTATGAGTTGGAATTGACTTGATGTCAACAAGTTTGGGGTTTTTTTGGTTTTTCCCCACAGTTTATTTATGCAAAATGAAATTCATGGTATTTTCCGTGTATATAAATACATCATCAAAGATTTCAGGTTTGCTGAACATGCACAACAGCAGAGGAATAATCTAGAAAAACTCTTTGAATAAGACAGTAAACCACATTAGATAATTAATCATTATCCCAAGATAATGATTAAATTTTCTGATTGACCTATCAGACTTCTGGGTTCAAATCCAGGCTCAACCATTTATTAACTGTTGGATTTTAAGAAAGTTTCCTAACTTCTCTGTGCCTCAGGTAATCTACTCACCTGTGTAATAGGGATACTGATAGTATCTATTTCAAAATGTGATTGTAAGAATAAACATAATAATTTATATGAAGTGATTAAAGCAGTGCCTTATAAACAGTAATCAATAAATCTTAGAGATTATTAGAAAATAAATACCATTTCCTGTAACTGTCATTAAGATCATTAGTCATATATTACAGTTTTATGAGTTGCTTACCATTTTGTCAAAGCGGATTACAAACTTATTACAGTTTGGTTATGTAATCTTGGTAAACACTTAGCAAGCCTAAAGCTTCTAGGTCATGTTAAAGTCTCAAATTCTATAGAGAGCCCAAGTTCTATCAGTTCAAAAGGGTCTGTGAATATCAGGAATTTTAAGATAATGTCCAGATGACTTGGATATTAACTAATTCTTAAACCCTTGGCTTAATAGAGAACAGAATTCAGATAGTAAGTATTTAACCTATGCTTAGATTTATTTCTTTCACTTACATTCTATACACTTGGAATGATGCTCATAGACTCTCCCTGATGGTCCTTGGCAAGTCTCACTCCACCATGCCATGTCTCCATGAATAGTCTATCCTAGTCTGGCTTCACGCTTTACAGTGGGTACACCTTGTATTACATAATCTCAATGACTCAGAGGAAAGAATGGGTCTATTCTTTCATCTGATAACTTTTAATGTCAAATGTCTATATTTTTATTTGATTTTTTTTTCTTGTAGCCTTTCAGATCATTTGGTATTAAGCCACATTTTGCTTTTGTAAGTCTCTGCAATGATTAACAGTGGTGAGTTGCACTGTCTTAGTTTTCTTTTATGCTTTCTTTCTTTCTTTTGATGATCCCACTCATTCTCTTTCTGCTGGAGAGGGAACTACTCTCTGTAGAGCAAGATGTACATTTACTGTTCCGCATTTGTCTACCAAGTGTTACATGTTTCTCATGCGGTTTCCCTGAAGTTGTTTGACATAGACAACTGACAAATCTTGGGAATACTGTGCATAGTTTGGGTGCCATAGGTGGTGTTACTTGGGGAACCAGCTGTGAGACAGAGATTTGTGAAAACATGAGCAATTGCTACTGAGGAGGGGTGAGAGGAGTGAAACAAGAGGGACAGGGGGAAAAGCTGAGCTGTGATGCAGCTGCAACCAGGGCCTCAGCTGATCTCACAGAGAATTCTGAATCAGAGATGGGGCTTCAGCAATGTTCCCAGATGAACAACAAATGCCAGAACTTTGTACCTCTGCATGAGTCAGTCACTGGATCCTGGCTACTCCCAGGGAGTGGGGTCTGAACTTGAGCCCATCATCTGCCATCAGCCGAGGTCAATTCCTGCAGGGACTCAAAGGTAAGCTTTCAGCAGGCAACACTCCCTATGACTAGGGGAATGAGGGCCTTTGTCTGGAAGGGGAATCTGGATAGTGCACCAGAGTATCCGCTACAGGGGGTAAAAATCGGCTGACTGCATTTGAATTAGATTTGGCAGTTATGAAAATTCTTCTCTGGATTTTAGTGGTCAGTAAATTAATCTCTATTTGGCAATCTACTTTGTTAAACTGTTGGTAAGGATAAATATGAGAGAAAATCTTACACATGAAGCCTGAGAGACCCACTTCTCAAACAATGTTTTATCTGATTGGTATAAATAGTTTTTAAGACAAGTTAAAGGATCCAGTCAGGAGACAGAAACTTCGGTGATTTGAACAGAGGGCATTTCACATGTAGAATTGTTAACTACATATAAAGCTGTTAACTGGATAACTGAAAAAACATAAAAAGAGAACTCTAAGATACCCTGAAAGTAGCTATTGCAACAAGCATCTTCCACCACTAGGGCAGAAGAACAAACGGAAGGAATTTGAAATGACTGAAGCTCAGAACTGCGGAGAGGGGCCTTCCAGAGCTGAAATGCAAATCTCTGTGGAGGGGATGCTACCTGGCTGGTGTTGGTGTCTCTTAGCTCAGTAAGGACCCTGTGGAGCCAGGACCCAGGTTTCTGAGAAGTGGGCCCTGTGGGAATGGTGCTGATGTCTTGGGGATAGGGGTGCAATGAAGATGGTCCTAAAAGTGTGGGAAATGCTCCAAACTGGCATCTGCTGCTGCTACAGGAAAGAATTGCTGCTGAGTGAAGAAGCACTGCTGGCAAGATGGTCACAGAAACAGGAAGCTGACCAGAAGCCCTCAGGCAGCAAACAGGAGGGCGCTTGTCTGTTCCTCCTCCTGTTTGCAGGCTCCGTCTAGCACCCCTTATTGACTAAACTTCTATATTGGCAACAACCAGCTGTCAGTGAAAACATGATTTGCAGGGTCCCAACTCCAACACTGCAAAGCAGAGGACAGAAGGGTGGACGTGGAGCTGAGAGACAATAAGTTAACAACAAGTACAATAAATAACGTTTTACCAAGGAGAAAAAAATCACCAAACACAATATGTTTTCCTTTAATAAAATCATAAGGTCGATACATAGAAACATGTAACAATTTATTTACAAAAGTATTGATGATATGTTAGACTAGATCTCTCTGATGTGAAATAAAAAGTAGAACACTTTCTTATGTTAATTGCAGTTTATTAACAGTGGTGTAACTAGCAAGTATAGCATTGGCCAATGGATTAGAGAAAATGAGGAGGAATTTAGCACTGAGGATAAAAGATTTGATTTTAGAAATATTTTCTTTCATTCACAGTAATTATTTGATTTTATAAGATGCTTGTCTTGCAAAATAAATCTCCAACATTACTTAATAAAAATTGCTGAAATTTTGAAATTTGGTTCTTAGATGCATGCAAATCAGGCAAAGAAAACCAGAGACTCTGATAATGTGGGGAAATTCCACTTAATTGAGGTTAGGAGGGAGTAGAGCAGAAACGATGGAGTAGAGTATAGAAACGCCATAGGAACAGCCAGAGTATTCCAAACCAGAAGTTAAAACAGTGTGATATCATATTGCTCAAGAAGTCAAATTCTGCAAAGTGGCTAGGAAATCATTAATGAACAGTTATTTCAGGTGACTGGTTGGAGCAGAAACTATAGCATCATAGTCTGCTAGTTTAAAGGGAATGAGTAATAGAGAAATGGCAAAGACAAGTTGCCTGACACACATTAAACACTCTTTAGACAGGAGAAAATTCAGGTAGTAATGGAAGTATAAGGAGCCCTGGGGGCATAATGGTTAATAGCTGCTAATCAAAAGATGGGTGGTTTGAACCCACCAGCTGCTCCACGGGAGAAAAGAACTGGCGATCTGCTCCCATAAAGTTTAGGCCACGAAAACCCTATGAGGCAGTTCTACTCAGTTATATAGGATCGCTATGAGTCAGAATCGACTCAACAGCACTCAACAACAATGGGAGTATACAGCTGGTTCTGTGATGTCTTCCCTCATTCAAGATAAAATTTGTCCTAGTTTAAAGGAAGAGAAGAAGAAGGCAAAGTAGAATAACCAGTTGCTGTTGAGTCAATCCTGACTCATGGTGACCCCATGTGTGTCAGAATAACCATAGGATTTTTCCATTCCTGAAGCCCACTCTTCAGACAAAGATTAGACAGGACTGTAAAATAAAAAACAATACACTTGAGGAGTGTGCTTCTTAGTTCAATCAGATACAGGAGACCAAATGGGCGACTCCTGTCTGGAGGCAGGATGAGAAGGCAGGAAGGGACAGGAGCTGGTTGAATGGACCCAAAAAACCTGGGGTGGAAAGGTGGAGTATGCTATCTATCTATTGCAACTTATGTCACAAAACAATACATGTATAAATTTTTGTATGAGAAATTAACTTGATCTGTAAACTTTCACCTAAAGCACAATTTAAAAAAAATAAATAAATAACCACAGGGTTTCCAATGGCTTATTTTTTGGAAGTAGACCACCAGGCCTTTTTTTTAGAGGCACATCTGGGTGGACTTCAACCTCCAACTTTTGGGTTATTAGCTGAGCATGTTAACTGTTTGCACCACCCAGGGATTCCTAAAGTAGAATAGAAGAGGTTGAAATTATGGGATGGTGGTGAAAAATGAAAAAAAAAAAAAAAAAAAAAACCAAAAAACATGGTCTCTGGGTAGGAAAGCAGGGAATTACATGCAGGTTACAGGTGGAGGAATTGTGCTTAAAGATGTGTAAATACAGATGGACAAAGTTAAATAATGAGTGAATGAAAAAATATCACATGGAAACCCAAATCCTTTTTATAGCCATCACTATTTGTAATCTATAGTGTGTACACTAGCTTTTCATATGAAGTATCTTGAGACTCCTGAACGTAGAAAAACAATATTGATAATTTCATATTGAGGACCGTCTTAGTCATCTAGTACTGCTATAACAAAGAGAAATTTATTTCTTCACAGTAAAGTAGGCTAAAAGTTCAAATTCAGGGTGTCAGCACCAGGGGAAGGCTTTCTCTCTCTTTTGGGCTTCTCATCAATCTTCCTCTGGACTAGGAGCTTCTCTGCGTAGGGACCCTGTGTCCAAAGGACGTCCTCTGTTCCAGGCACTGCTTTCCTGGTGGTATGAGGTCCCCCACTCTCTGCTTGCTTTCCTTTCCTTTTATCTCTTGTAAGATAAAAGGTGGTGCAGGCCACACTCCAGGGAAACTCCCTTTACAGTAGATCAGGGATGTGACCTTAGTAAGGGCATTACAGTCCCACTCTAACCCTTTTTAACATAAAACTACAATCACAAAACCGAGGACAACCACACAATACTGGGAATCACGGCCTAACAATGTTGATACATATCTTTTGGGGACACAATTCAATCCATGACAAGGACCAAATCTAATTTGGGTGGCATTTCAAAAGAAAGATTTCTTTAAAGTTAATATGGTCTAACCTTATTACATTG
The DNA here is from genome assembly GCA_030035585.1 of Dugong dugon. Classification (NCBI taxonomy): domain Eukaryota; kingdom Metazoa; phylum Chordata; class Mammalia; order Sirenia; family Dugongidae; genus Dugong; species Dugong dugon. The sequence goes on from CM057465.1 coordinate 96,157,698, forward strand.
TCTTTATGGAAATAATATTTCCATACAACAAAATGAATTATACAAGTCATTTAGCTTTCTTATGGTTATTAACACCCCCCCTCCCGCCAATCATGGACACAAAGTGACACTGACTTTTGTGGTTCTGTAAAAGGAAGTGCCCACACATCTGCCTGTCTGATCTTAATGCCATCAATAGCATTGCTGTTTGATTCTCTGGATGCTCTTTGAACAGAACCAACTTGGCTAATGATTTTCAGTCAGAAATAACTAACTTTCATCAGGGTCAAATGCTTCTTAAAGTAAGTACATAAAATAAGTACTTACTCTCAATTGTTCCCCTCTTTATTTGCATAGGAGCCCTGGTGGCTGCAGTGGTTAAGATAATTCCATACCTTAGTTTTTGTATATTTATAATTTTCTCACTTTTCAGACAATTATTATTTTTCCCCTAATGGGATGTTAAAGGTTGGAGCCCTGGTGGCATAGTGGTTAAGAGCTTGGCTGCTAACCAAAAGACTGGCAGTTTGAATCCACCAGCCGCTCCTTGGAAACCCTATGGGTTTCCAAGCCGTTCTACTCTGTCCTACAGGGTTGCTATGAGTCGGAATGGCAGGTGTTTGGTTTTTTTTGGATTTCTACTTGCATAAAGTCCTTGGTTGGCAGAGCTATTTGAAATGAGCTGCTAACCTAAAGGTTGGCAGTTTGAACCCACCCAGTGGCATCATGGAAGAAAATCCTGTCTATCTGCTTCTGTAAAGATTACAGCCAAGAAAACCCTATGGAGCAGCTCTAGTCTGTAACACATAGGATCACTACGAGTCGGAATCGACTCCTTGGCAACAGGTTTTTTTTGTTTGTTCGTTTTTTACTTACCAACATGGATGAGAAACACGATCATAAAATGAGATAGTCCAAACTTTGTAGTTACCACTCCCTTTTCTTCCTCCTTTGTTTGAAGCCACCTGACAAAAGCAGCTCCCTTTTTGGTAACTGGTAAGAGTAGCAACAGGCCAACATTCACCTATGGTAAGATATTCAAACAATTTTTTCTGCATTAACATGTTGTTAGCTGCTCTGAAGCCAGCCTGAGTCATGACCACCTACAGGGATTTGATTCTTTTTCAGGTGACAATATACTCGAGGTCTGAGGAATTGCTTCTGATTTTTCACCCCCAATTAACCAATGACAGAGCCTTATTTTTTTTCCCCATGGCTTACTTTAAACCTTAATTGTTTTGCATTATGTTTCTTTGTAAGGGAGGAAGTGTGAGCTCTGTTTTAGTTGTGTTAAAAAGAGGAAAAGACAGGAGCATAACCTGTCACCCTGGAGGGGGCAAAAAACGTTCCCCACTGTGCTTCTTAGTCACCTGTGAGCACCGCTTACCCAGCGCTGAAGAATCCTCCTTTGCTTCTGAGCTGCTTGAGAAGCTCATACTAGAGACAGAAATGCAACCATTTTCATTATCTTTTAAGCACCAAGTCTTTCAGGGAAAGGCTTTTTGGTATGTGTGGTGTGTGTGTGCAAAAGAGAGAATGAGAAATACTGATTTTTTTTTTCCTTTCATATTTATCTCCATATAACTCAGTACTGGTATTTTTCTAAAATTATAGTGGCTTTCATTTTTCAGAAATTTCAAGCAACTCCTGTTATGCCCTACTTCTGTTGTTTAGCACAGTGTCCACACTGAGCTGACTGACTTCAGGTGAGGACAGGGGTCACAGTTGTAACCGCTTTGAAATCTTGAAACTTCCAGCAACCTGGAAAAAGTGTTTGACCTCAGGGTCTAAACAGCTAACGCGAGTTCTTTGTAGATGAGGTGATGTTGTGGCTGACTCACAGGCTGAACCTGCTATCCTGAGGTAACTTGCTGAAGAGGTTTTTAGGTGAAGGTCTGTGTTAGCTCAAAGAATATTTACATTACAGATTACAAGCACGGTTTTATCTGATCTGGAAAGAAAGGCAGTTTCTAACTTTCCTGCAAACTGTTCTTTAGAATTGATCAGGCACATACACTCAGGTCTCCCAGACGATCTCTCTCTTTGGATATTTCCTATTCCTAGTTATGCACCAAACAAGGTAATGATTTCTGATTTCCTTTTCTTTTAAACCTCTGCTTTCAGATCAGCAGCCTGGGGACTTAGATAAATAGGTCAATTACTAACTGACGTCAAAGGGAACTCCAGGCCTTAGATTAACCACGCACAGAGTTTGAAGCAAGATACGGAACAGTGTGATTAAAAATGTAAGTAGGGTTAGTTCATTTTTAATGATGACAAATTCTAGCAGTGGATGAAGAATAAGACTAAATCAGGAAATTTCCTCTGTGAGCCACATAATCAGGGAATAAAATGACTGTTTTATTAGCTAATGTGTAATGACATGTATGGGGGTTGGGAAATCAGTAAGTTCCAGCCCTGATTCTAGCATTCCTTTCCTCATTGTGGGTGTGTTCTCTTCCTCAGACCTAACTGGTTAAGCCAGACAAACTGTAAAATACCTCAGATTACTTAGGGAGTAACCTTGTTTCCGTAGTACTTTATTATCACATTCTCAGGGGGATTTGCTGTGTTTCACATTTTATTTATCTATAGTCTCAATTTTCCAGACACTTCCTGAGACTCCTGAATTCAAGGCAGGTAGTAGAAGTAATAAATTAGAACAGATTCATCTTTCTCACTTAGGAGAATGTCCTGGCAAATTTGAGCTTAGCTTGTCATGACCAAAACAAAACAAAACAAAAAAACCTCATTGCCGTCTAGTCGATTCCGACTCACAGCGACCCTATAGGACAGAGTAGAACTGCTCCTTAGGGTTTCCAAGGAGCAGCTGGTGGATTAGAAGTGCTGACCTTTTGGGTAGCAGCCAAGATTTTAACCACTGCGCCACCAGGGCTCCATGTCATGTCTAGAGGTTAGTTATTATTACTGCAGTTCTAGGACTTATGAACCACCAAGGCTTAAGGTTGCCCCAGATACAAAACAGTCTTCCCAAACTCTTCAAAGTATCCCCAGCCCTCTTACATTCTGTTCCCCATGTTGTTAATTCATTTATTCATCTGATATGCATTATGTACACAGGCAGTATGCTAGTCACTAAGGATAGAGCTGTGGCAGTGGTGACTCAGAGGAAGAATGCTCACATTGCATGCAGGAGACCCAGGTTCGATTTCAGGCCAGTGCACCTCACGTGCAGCTGCTACCTGCCTGTCTGTGGAAGCTTGTGGTTGCCATGATGTTGAACAGATTTCAGCAGCGCTTCCAGACTAAGATGGACTAGGAAGAAGGACCTGGCAGTCTACTACCAAAAATCAGCCACTGAAAACACTATGGATCACAACCGTCCAGTTTGCAACTGGTCATGGGGTTGGCGCAGGACTGGGGAACATTTTTTTCCCTTGTGCATGGGGTCATGCATGCCCACTTGATGGCAGCTAACAATTACAACAAGGATAAAACAAACAAAAAAACTGTTGCTGTCGAGTTAATTCCTACTCATAGTGACCCTAAAGGACAGAGTAGAACTGCCCTACATAGTTTCCAAGGAGCAGCTGGTGGATTCAAATTGCTGACCTTTTGGTTAGCAGCCAAGCTCTTAACCACTGTGCCGCCAGGGCTCCAAACAACAAGGATAGAGCCATAAAAAACATATTCCTTGACCTCAAGGAGTTAACAAAATAAACAAATGTTTCCATGCAGTATGATAGTGGTAACACAGGATGAGTCTGGGAGAGAGCTCCTGAGGAGGTCTGTTTTATAGGCTCTGTGCGTATCATTGTGCCTGGCACATAGGCACTCTCTAGAAATACTTGTGACTTAAATAAGTGAATGAATTGGAGCAAAAAGGTAGGGAGCTATTTTCCAGGGCACTTATCTCATAGTATAGTTACCCTGACATGAGACCAAGGGCATTAAAATATACTTGATGCACACAATGACGTCGATAAGTCAAGCAACACAATGGTTGGGTAGTTTCTGGGTGGACAAGAAATTCTTTCGAAAAATGTGGGATATGTATATATTTATATATATATATATACAGATTACAAGCACAGTTTGATCTGGAAAGAAAGGCAGTTTCTAACTTTCCTGCAAACTGTTCTTTAGAATTGATCAGGCATGTACACTCAGGTGTATTCAAGGAGTCTTGGCGGCGCAATGGTTAAGTGCTCAGCTGCTAACTGAAAGGTCGGGAGTTCAAAGCCACCAGTGGTTTCTCAGGAGAAAGACCTGACCATCTGCTTCCGTAAAAATTACAGTCTAGAACACCCTATGGACCAGTTCCACTCTGTCTTATAGGGTGACTATGCATCAGAATCACCTCGACAGCACACAACAGCAACAAGGACAGCATATATATATATATATATATATATATATATATATATATATCCCTTAAATTTCTATTTTTTGTATTCTTTTTGATATTGTAAATTTTAACATTTGCAATCTGAAATAATGAGTTTCTTTTGACATCAGCAGTAAATATCCAAATTTCCTTTTTACTGCTGCATATGTAGCAGGTCTTACTGAAGCTGTATAACAAACAAACAAAAAACACACCACCTAATTAGTGGTCTAGCTTGAACTAGTTATTTTGAACCAATTGAAACATGTATTTTTTTCATTATACAGAAATATACCAATAATTCTGTATCTGAATAGAAAGTTGAGAATAATTACTCCTAATGGATTATTGATACCGCCCTCACACGCATCCCAAAACCCAAAAAAAAAAAAAAAAAAAAAAAAAACCAAACCCATTGCTATTGAGTCGATTCCATCTCACTGGCAACCCTATAGGGCAGAGGAGAATTGCCCCCATAGGGTTTCCAAGAAGCAGGTGGTGGATTCGAACTGCAACCTTTTGGTTAGCAGCCAAGCACTTAGCCACTTTGCCACCAAGGCTCCCACACACACCCTAGTCCTATGTAAAATTAAATTAAATTAAATTGAAACAGGTTTGATACATTCAGTTTTCTGTATCTTTATTCAGTCCTACATGCCTGGATTATTTGAGAGTCACTGGCATAAGGAATTATGATTCTCATCAAATGAATAAATTAATGGGAATTTCTTTCCAAGATCAAAACCAATCTTTGTTTACATAAGGTTACTTTTTCTTTTTTTTAATGGTGGTATTTATTTATGTACACATTGTTCTTTTTGTTTGTTATCTAAGATATAAAAATATTACTGTAAAACAGCAAAATCAAGTTGAGCTCTTAGGTGTCACCTTTCTCTGGGAAGTCTGTGTTCAGAACCGTCCCTGTGCAATTTCCCGGGTTCAGCTGATCTAGTAGGATAAGATTTTGCCACCAACCTACCTTTTCCCTGGGACCATCCATCATGCCCACTCCTTTTGTTATCACTGGCTCTTTAGCCAGAAGGGAGATGTTTCAGTTTCATCGAGTTGTGTGTTGGACCTCAAGAATGTTTAGTGTGAGGGAAAAAAAAAAAAAGAAAAGATTAGTTTCACGTGAGACCAGATGATCTCAGAAGTCCTTTCCTACAAATGACCTGGCCATGATTTTGGATTTTTTATGACTGCCTTCTTTGAATGCATCAGAACATCCACATTCCACATTCGTGAATTAACCAATCTAGTAAATTTTAACATCAGTAAGATATATACTGAACTTCTAACCCCCTCTACTTTCTGTCTCTTGTCTCCTCACTTCAGTAGATGCAACCCAGTAAATAGATTCAGCTGCGTATATGCTTTCCTGGCCCATTATATTGATCTACATGGTGTTTTAGGAGGGAAAAATAGGAACCAACATTTTAAAAAGGGAAGATTTCATAGACACATATAGATTTCCACTATCCCTTGAAAAATTGGAAATTTAGCAAGACTAGATCCAAATTTCCCTGATGCAACAATTGGTCAGAGCTGAATGCCTGCTGGCCTCTTTAGGACTGACTCAGTCTCCACTTTTCCTTAGTCTCCAGCACTCCCTGTAGTTTCCTACTGCTGAGTTCAAGTACCTCTTGCCAATCATTATGATGAATATTTGTTTGTTTTTCTTACTCCCAGCCTGCACTTCACACTACATGACCTTCTTGGTCCATGTAGACATTTGAGTTTGCAACTTCTAATCCACATACCATTTTATTCATAAAACATTACCTTTGGGGTTTATTGTAGAGATAACCCAATTAAACTGCTAATACGAAACCAAATCAAACTGTTTCTATCAGTTTGTCGTACTGTGGGGGCTTGCATGTTGCTGTGATGCTGGAAGTTATGCCACTGGTATTCAGATATCAGCAGGGTCACCCATGGCGGACAGGTTCCAGGTGAGCTTCCAGACTAAGACAGACAAGGACGAAGGACCCGGCAGTCTACTTCTGAAAAGAATTAGCCAGTGAAAACCTTATGAATACCAGCAGAACATTGTCTGATAGTGCCGAAAGATGAGCCCCTCAGGTTGGAAGGCACTTAAAAGAAGACTGGGGAATAGCTGCCTCCTCAAAGTAGAGTTGACCTTAATGTCATGGATGGAGTCAAGCTTTTGGGGCCTTCGTTTGCTGATGTGGCATGACTCAAAATGAGAAGATACAGCTGCAAACATCCATTAATAATTAGAATGTAGAATGTATGAAGTATGAATCTAGGAAAATTGGACATCATCAAAAATGAAATGGAATGCATAAACATCAGTATCCTAAGCATTCGTGAGCTGAAATGGACTTGTACTGGCCATTTTGAATTGGACAATCAGAGGGTCTACTATGCTGGGAATGACAACTTGAAGAGGAAGGGAGTTGCATTCATCGTCAAAAAGAATAATTCAAGATTTGCCCTGAAGTACAACGATGTCAGTGATAGGATAATATCCATATGCCTACAAGGAAGATCAGTTAATATGACTATTGTTCAAATTTACCCACCAACAACTAAGGCCAAAGATGAAGAAATTGAAGATTTTTATCAACTTCTGCTGTCTGAAATTGATCAAGCATGCAATCAGGATGCATTGATAATTCCTGATGATTGGAACGTGACAGTTGGAAATAAAGAAGAAGGATCAGCAATTGGGACATATGGCCTTGGAGATAGAAACAATGCTGGAGATTGAATGATAGAATTTTGCAAGACCAACTGCTTCTTCATTGCAAACACCATTTTTCACCAACATAAACGGACTATACACATCAACTTAACCAGATGGAATACACAGGAATCAAATCAACTACATCTGTGGAAAGAGAGGATGGAAAAGCTCAATATCACCAGTCAGAACAAGGCCAGGGACCAACTGAGGAACAGACCATCAATTGCTCATATGCAAGTTCAAGTTGAAACTGAAGAAAATTAAAACAAGTCCACAAGAGCCAAAGTACAACCTTTAGTATATTCTGCCTGAATTTAGAGACTATCTCAAGAATATATTTGACACATAGAACACTAATGACCGAAGACCAGACAAGTTGTGGAATGACATCAAGGACATCATACATGAAGAAAGCAAGAGGTCATTAAAAAAGCAAGCAAGAAAGAAAAGACCAAAATAGATATAAGAAGAGACTCTGAAACTTGCTCTGGAATGTTGAGTAGTTAAAGCAAAAGGAAGAAATGATGAAGTAAAAGAGCTGAACAGACGATTTCAAAGAGCAGCTGGAGGAGACAAAGTAAAGTACTATAATGACATGTGCGAAGACCTGAAGATAGAAAACCAAAAGGAAAGAACAGTCTCGACATATCTCAAGCTTAAAGAAGTGAAGAAAAAATTCAAGCCTCAAGTTGCAATATTGAAGGATTCTACAGAGAAGATATTAAATGATGCAGGAAGCATCAAAAGAAGATGGAAGGAATACACAGAATCACCATACCAAAAAGAATTGGTTGACATTCAACCATTTCGGAAGGTAGCATATGATCAGGAACCTATGATACTGAAGGAAGAAGTCCAAGCTGTACTGAAGGCCTTGTTGAAAAACAAGGCTCCAGAAATTGATGGAATATCAAATGAGATGTTTAAAGAAATGGATGTAGCGCTGGAAGTGTTCACTCGTCTATGCCAAGAAATTTAGAAGACAGCTACCTGGCCAACCAACTGGAAGAGATCCATATTTATGCCTATTCCCAAGAAAGTGATCCAACTGAATGAGGGAATTATCAAACAATATCATTAATATCACAAGCAAATAAAATTTTGCTGAAGATCATTCAAAAGCACCGGCAGCAGTACATTGACAGGGAACTGCAAAAAATTCAAGCTGGATTCAGAAGAGGATGTGGAACCAGGGATATTATTGCTGATGTCAGCTGGATCCTGACTGAAAGCAGAGAATACCAGAAAGATGTTTACCTGTGCTTTATTGACTATGCAAAAGCATTGGACTGTGTGGATCATAACAAATTATCGATACTGTTGTGAAGAATGGGAATTCCAGAACACTTAATTGTACTCATGAGGAACCTGTACATAGATCAAGAGGCAGTTGTTCAAACAGACAAGGGGATGCTGCATGGTTTAAATTCAAGAAAGGTGTATGTCAGGGTTGCATCCTTTCACCATAGTCATACAATCTGCGTATTGAACAAATAATCTGAGAAAATGGGCTACAGGAAGAAGAAAATGGCATCGGGATTGGAGGAAGACTCATTAACAACCTGGGTTATGCAGATGACACAACCTTGCTTCCTGAGAGTGAAGAGGACTTGAAACACTGATGAAGATCAAAGACCACAGCCTTCAGTATGGATTACACCTCAACATAAAGCAAACAAAAATCCTCACAATCAGACCAATAAGCAACATCATGATAAATGGAGAGAAGTTTGAAGTTGTCAAGGATTTCATTTTAGTTGGATCCACAAATCAATGCCTATGGAAGGAGCAATCAAGAAATCAAAAGATGCATTGCACTGAGCAAATCTGCTGCAAAAGACCTCTTTAAGTTGTTAAAAAGCAAAGATGTCACCTTGAAGACTAAAGTGTGCCTGATCTAAACCATGGTGTTTTCAGTTGCCTCATATGCGTGTGAAAATTGGACATTGAATAAGGAAGACTGAAGAAGGATGGACCCCTTTGAATTATGGTGTTGGCGAAGAACACTGAATACACCATGGACTGCCAAAAGAATGAACAAATCTGTCTTGGAAGAAGACATGTCAGAATGCTCCTTAGAAGCAAGTATGGCTAGACTATGTCTCACATACTTTGTACATGTTATCAGGGGGGATCAGTCCCTGGAGAAGAACATCATGCTTGCTAAAGTAGAGGATCAGTGAAAAAGAGGAAGACTTTTAACGAGCTGGATTGACACAGTGGCTGCAACAATGGGCTCAAGCATAACAATGATCATGAGGATGGCAGCGGGACCTGGCAGTGTTTCATTCTGTTGTACACAGGGTCACTATGAGTTGGAACCGACTCAATGGCACCTAACAACAACAATAACCAAACCACACGGACCCCATGTGTTGCAGGGTAGAATTGTGCTCCATAGAGTTTTTAAATCTGTGACCTTTGGAAGCAGCTCGCCAGGCCTTTCTTCCAAGGCACTCCTGGGTGGGTTTAAACTGTCCATCCTTGGGTTAGTAGTCAAGTTCTTAACCGTTTGCACCACCCAGGGACTCTTAAATCACTAGTAGTACTTTGTTAATGGCACTGACTTCCCTTAACCTTGTATCACAGTTAAATATGATTCCTTTCACTATCTTTTACTAGGAGCAGATTGGTATCATTGGCATCACTTTTTAACACTTAACATAGTACCTTGCTCATTCATGTCATTCCATGTATACTTGGTAGATAACATTTACATGATGTTTCATGTTTTACAAAGTGCTTTTCAAATGTATGAGCTTACTTAAATCTCAGAACAATTCTGATGGAGAAGTTTTATCATCTCTAGTTTATAGATGGGAAACTGAAGTTTAGAGGGGCTTAGTAACTTGCCCAAGGTCACACAGTAAGTGATAGAGCTCAAACCCAATCTAAGGTTTCCTGACTTCAAATCTCACACTGTTTCCACTATAAGATGTTGCCTTCTTGATAAGCTCTGGACTTTACAGTTTAAAATTTCTTTATGTTATTGTCAACTAAAACAAAAGGACATCTGACCTGCCTGCTAGAGCTGTTCAACTAGTTGTCTTTAAAGAGAAGACTTCAAATATTTAATAATAAGGCAAAGTGGAAATTTACTGCAATGAGTGATTTCTGGGTTTGGAGACCCTATAATGATTTTTCAAAGAACTGAATACATTATAAATAATAAATGTCTTTATTAATGTAATAAATACATTAATGCCACCATCTCAAGTATGTTAATGAGGGTATTGATGCTTCCGTGGTAGAATTCTCACCTTTCGTGTGGGAGACCCTCGTTTGATTCCCAGCCAATGCACTTCATGCACAGCCAATATCTATCTGTCAGTGGAGGCTTATGTGTTGCTATGATGCTGAACAGTTTTCAGTGGAGCTTCCAGAGTAAGATGGGCTAAAAAGAAAGGGCTTGTGATCTACTTCTGAAAATCGCCAGTGAAACATTATGGATCACAACAAAATGTTTTCCAATCTGCAACTGATCATGGGGATGGTGCAAGACCAAGCAGCTTTTTGTTTTTTATTCATGGGATCACCATGAGTTGGGCTGATTTGAGGGCATTTAACAACAATGACAACCAGTGTGCTACTATGTATGTGTTGACTGGTAAATGATTGATGGCATGGGCTAAAGGACACGCTGATTTTTCAGTTTTCAGGTTTGGTATGGATAATATAAATTGTTGTTTAAATATCTTTTTTCTGAATACCTCTATGCATGTGTTACAAACTGCTGGTGAAAATAAACTGATTCTGATGCTATAGACTTGACTTTAACCAGCTTAAAATAATAACAATCCAGTTAATGGAGTGTTTAACCCATTTACGTATTCATCTGAGAACTTTGTGGTTGTGCATATCTTTATATAAAAACTTTATATAAAACTTTATATAAACTTTATATAAAACTATAAAACTTTCAAAAAAGTGGGCAGCTCCTGCTAATTTGCTCTCAACCTCCTATTTCCTGCTGTGCTCCAAAGCTCTGGGATGATCCTGAGGAGAATGACCGAGCAATGTACTTCATGGAACATTGTACGATACAGACCGCTAGCAATTGGCACCCCATTTTTTCAAATAACAAAAAAAAACTACCAATAAACAATGATTCAGCAGCCATTCCATTAGTGAATAAACATAGTATCACCAAAAAAATTCCAAAAAAAATTTATCCCTGAAAGGGTTTTAAAGGGATTTCTCTGGAATAGAATATATAAATATGTTGATGAGTTTCAAATATTTAAAAAGCATATTTCATAAAATCCATTTACAATAAAGGGAAAAATGATTTCTGTGACCCCTCTAACTTGTCACCTCATTCATTTCTGGACAATGGCTTTGAACAGAGTCATAAGAAAGGAGCTGTTGCTCTTAGCTGTCATTGAGTCACTGCTGGACCCATGGTGACCTCAAGCACAATGGAACCAAACACTGCCTGCTTTTAGATCAGACCATTATGATTCACAGGGTTTTCATTGACTGATTTTCCAAAGTAGAGTACCAAGTCTTTCTTCCCAGTTCCTCTTAGTCTGGAAGCTCTGCTGAGACCTGTTTAGCATCATAGCAACATGCAAGTCTCCACTGACAGATAGGTAGTGGCTACACATGAGGTGCATTGGCTGGGGATGGAATCCAGATCTTCTGCATGGAAGGCAAGAATTCTATCACTGTACCACCACTGCCTCAAGAAAGTGGTAACTCATATCAGTGCTTGCATATTTCATTTTGAAAATTTAATTTATACCAACCAGTTATCTTTCAGAAGAGAACAAGTTATCCATTTGAAACTTTCTTTTTGCTTTCTGTCTCAGTATTTCAAAGAGAAATAATGCTTTTGCAGAAATCCTTTCTTGGCTTAAAACAATTGAATAAACACAATCTGATCATGCACCCAGGCGATCAAAAGTGTTTCTACATCAGGAATCAGCTCACTATATTTGCTTGCCTTTTTTGTTTGCATGGGCCACAAGGCCATCTTCCAGGCTCATCCACTGGCTTTCTGTTGGGACACCACGCTGCCTAAAAAATCATTTTTTTTTTTTTTTGGTAAGGAATTACAATAAGAAAATTTGTAAAAGTAGGAAAGAATTGTTAAGACATATTTACTCATATTCATTCAGATCTGGATTAAATATTAACTGTGATTCACAGACTGGAAATTTTTACAATTGCAGTGAATTAGAAAAAGAAAGCAGCATAGTTAAAAAAAAAAAAACCTGACTGTTGAACTTTGTTCCTCACTGAAACTACATTTAGCGTTATCAATTACCCATTCTGTCAATAGTATCTTCTAAAACATCTGCCACCTGCTAGTTACTATACTAGCCATGCTGAAGAGAAAATTGTGGGGAAAAAAATAGACATTGTCTGGTCTCTGCTGGTATACCTCGTCAGCCCCCAGTTCTTCCTCCAGCTGTTCTAGCAAAGTCCCCCATCTGACTGCCACCACATGAGAGACACCAGGCTAGAAATGCTGTTAAGCCCTTCTCCAATTCCAAAAAAACCCAAACCACAACAACAACAACAACAAAAACTCGTTGCCATTGAGTGGATTCTGACTCATAGCAACCCTATAGGACAGGGTAGAACTGTCCCACAGGGTTTCCAAGGAGCGGCTGGTGTATTTGAACTGCCAACCCTTTGGTTAGCAGACAAGCTCTTAACCACTGTGCTACCTGGGCCCTCTCCATTCCCTAACACCCTAAAATTGTGAGCAAAATCAAATAGCTATTTTAAATCATTGAGTTTTGGGATAATTTAGTACACAGCAATAGATAACCAGAAAAATGAGTTTGATGTATTGACTAACAATCAAGAGATGTGGGTATCTGGGCATAATTTTCCTGCTATGACCTGGTCACAAGATACTTTTTTCTCATGTGTTTTATTTATTATTTATAAGCAGATCACAAAATTCATTGCTGTATCTTTTAGCAGGATTGTTATAATTTATTTCAAATGAGATAATATACCTCTGAAAAAATAAAAATTTTTAGATGAATACAATAGTATTTTTAAAGTTTTGCAGAAGAGATAATGAAGTTAAATTAAGGTATTTAAGTAGGTGATTCTAGAAGAAAACTGATTGAAAATATATATGCCTTTGTGGTGTGTGGTATAGGAAGGAATACTCTATTCTGTTTACATTGATACTTTTTTACTACAGCTATATTATTACTTTTGTTGCTGTTATTATTATCATTATTTTTTGAGAGGCAGTTAAATGGCTCTCCAGTCAACCTGTCTGGATTTAATCCTGGTTGCATCATTTACTAGCCATGTCATGTTGAAATCCCTGGATGCTACAAACAATTAAGGCACTCAGCTGCAAACTGAAAGGTTAGAGGTTCGAGTCCACTCAGTGGTGCCTTGAAAGAAAGTCCTGGAGATCTACTTTGGAAAAATTGGCCGTGGAAAACCCTCTGCAACACAATTCTGCTCTGACATTCATGGGGTCGCCATGAGTTGGAGTCAACTCAGTGGCAACTGGTTTTGGATGTGGACAAATTACCTAATAAATCTGTTATTTAATAACTGCTAACTCTTAACACTGTTGTTCCTCCTGTAAGCTTTTCAGCTTTTACTATCCCTTTCCCACTTGCACCCATCATTCTTTGACTACATAATCCCTATTTGTCTTTTGGTCTTCAGCTCAGACTTATCTTTAGACCATCTCAGCGTGAGAGACTCTCCCAGCAGAGTCACCACTTTTGAGTGTCCCACCTTGAGCTTACTTCTTTCCCAGCAAGTATAACAATGAGTTGTTATCCACTGTTAACTTTTCTGTCACCCTGACTAGACTGTGACCCTCACAGGGTACGAAAGTACCGGGATTAAGAAAGTCTGATTTATGTACAACCATACAACCCCTAGTTACAAACCAACTCTCATAAAGCCTATTACATTAAAACATCAAAACGGTACTATTATTATTATTACTGTATTATTATGTTAAAGATGTTTCAGTGTACCTGGAAGTGTTTCTTTAATTTTTTTTATACATACAAAGGTACACTATATACTAAGACAAGCATCTGACTGATTAATGTTAGATACGAATCGTGTCTAACCGTTCCGATTTATGTACAAATTCGACTTAAAGACAGATTTAGGAATGGAACTCATTTGTAATACAGGGACTGCCTGTAATGCAGTAGTTTACTTGATTTGCCATAGGTTTAAAAAAGAAGTTGTAAGGGTCTGGAATTCTGCTTGAAGGGTTTGTGGCATTTTTCTAGCCTTTTTCATCCATAAGGAGCCCAGGTAGCACAGTGGTTAAAGCGTTTGGCTGCTAACAAAAGGTTGACAGTTCAAATCCAGCTGGTACGAGGGAGAAAGACGTGGCAGTCTGCTTCTGTAAAGATTTACAGCCTTGGAGATCCTATGGGGCAGTTCTGCTCCTCCTATAGGGTTGCTATGACTTGATGGCAGTGGGTTTTTCATCCATAGGCAGTGTAATCAGATAATTATAATTAACATTTTCCTGTGATTTGTGAAAGGTAACCTATGCATTTAATTAGAGGCAGATTTTTCATGAAGCTAAAGATTCTGGGCCCCTGGGAGGGCCCTAGCAATGAGTTTACATGGTAATATGTTTGAGTATATTTTTTAAAGGGGTCATGAGTGCATTGGTTAAGGTCACTGTTTTCTTTCACTCCTACATCCCCACGTTATGCCTCCTGGTGTCAGGTGGTGTTGGAAAGCTAAAGGAATTTTTGAGATCTGGCTTAGGGTAAGTTCAGTTGGAAACATACCATTTTGACAGCAATTGTAAAGCCAGTTTGGCCTATTTCAATAAAGTCAGAAATTCCAGACTTCTATTTCTGTGAACAAAAAGGGTACCCTTTCTAGTTGTCTTTAAATTTATTGACTAGAGAACTAAGGGAAAAATTAATGGAATATAATTTATGGGTCCTTCAAGTGGGACCCGTAAACTGCATACCTGAGCTAGCTTATAGGACAGTGTAGAACTGCTCCACACAGGGTTTCCAAGGAGCAGCTTGTGGATTCAAACTGCTGAACTTTTGGTTAGCAGCCAAGCTCTTAGCCACTGCACCACCAGGGCCCCACATAAGCATTGAACCCCACAAATACTAGCTCTACCCCTCAAGTAATTATTTTAAATGTATGCCCTATTTCTGATGTCCATACTTTCAGTGCATTGTCTAATATCTGTGAACTTGAGAGACTTCACATCACCACACAGTTTCTAGCTAATTAATTGTTAATTTTCATTTAAGCCTGTGTGAAAAATCTTTCATCTCTTTAAAGGAGATTTACATTTTTATTAGTGTCGACTAAACTTCTTTTAGAAGACAGCAGTGATCAAGGAAGAAAGAAGCAAATGTAACAGATGGAAATTGGGTTGGCATGTATTTAAAATGATACATATATTTAGAGATTTGAATATTGATTCACTTGGGTGGCCAACAGCACTAACAAGGAATCAAAGTCATAGTATATGATATTCACTAAATGCAGCCATTAGTTCAATACACTTGAGGCAATAAGTCTTGGATTTGGGGACCTAAAAGATTTTTGTAAATAGCAATTTGCATCAGCAAGGAAAGAAGTTACCGGCTTTAAAATTAGTTTGTAGGCAACCATCCCTCATGGTAGGGTTAGGGTACAAATTGCTAAGGAATATGTTGGGCATTGTTATGCAAGCTCCGTTTTCATCTCAAACCAACTAGCTGATATGTCTCTTTTATGAATAACAATTTTTTAACAGTGAAACTAGTGTGTCTTGAAATGTTTTTAGTCATTTGCTCCTGTGCGTCATTTGGCGGTCAGGAGGAAGATGCCTTAGTCCTGGCTAGGAAATGTAGATATTTCCATTCAGGAGGACCACTTAAACTAGATTACTGTCCACATTTTTTTTTTCTTTTCTAGAATCCACAATTATTCTTGACCTATCTATAACACTGACACAGATCTTCTTTCCCTCCTCTTTGAAATGCTACCTTCAGTTGTCTTCTAGGACAACTCTATCCTCTTGTTTTCCTTCCAGGATGCTGTTCCTCATTTTCTCAACTTCTCAACATTAGCATGCCCCAGGACACTTTACTACTCATGCTTCTAAATACCACATAACACTGATAACCCCTCAATTTTTATTTATATCCAAGCCTTCTCCCTCGAGTTCCAGATTTATTTATCCAACTACCTACTCAATATTTCTACTATTAAGAGTACTTAAACCTAACTTGTAAAAAGCCAAATTCCTGATTTTATCTTATCCCACCCACTCCTTTCAAAGATGTACCTACCTGAGTTAGTTACCTCCATTATCTCAGTGGCTTAAGTAAAAATCTTAAATCCATTCTCTATTCCTTACTTTCTTTCCATCAAATATCAAATTCATTACCAAATCCAGTTGATTTTACATTCACAACATATCCAGAATCCCATCAGTTCTCCTGCTACCACTCTGGTCTAAGACTTTATCATCTCTTGTCTATATTACCGAAATGGCCCTCTCCCCTTCAGCCTTCAGCCATTGTGTCCCGTATTAGCTATCTGTTGCTGTGTAACAAATTGCCCCTAAACTTCCAACATTTATTATATCACAGTTTCTGTGGGTCAGGAATCTAAATTCATATTAGCTGGGTGGCTCTGGCTCAGGTTCTCTAATGAGGTTACAGTGAGGCTGTCAGGGCTACAGTCTCATCTGAAGGCTCATTTGGGAGGGTGTACTTCCAAGCCCATTCACATGTGGTTGGCAGGCCTCAGTTCCTCACAGGTTGTTGAACTGAGGGCATCAGTCTGCTGCTGGCTGTTGGCCAGAAGCCTCCCTCGATTCCCTGCCATGTGAACCTCTCGATAGCGGTCGTCTTCCATCAAGGCAGGTGAGAACAAGACAGAGCACCCAAGATGGAAGCCATACTCTTTGTGTAACTTAATCTCAGACATAACCTTCCATCTGTTTGTTAAAAGCAAGTCAGTAAATCCAACCCACACTCAGGGAGAAAGGTTTAAACATGGGCATGAACACCAAGAGATGGGATGATTGGAGATCATCTGAGAGGCTGCCTACCACATTCCCTTACAGTCTGTTCTCAACTGAGCAACCATTGCCTTACACTAAAATGTGGATCAGATCATGTACCTTGTAGCTCAAAATCTTTCAAGGATTTCCATTGCACGCACAGCTTATACTACCTGAAAGCCTCTCACAGTGTGGGTCTACCTGATCTGCCTGCCATTGCTTCTGGGATCTCATCTCCTGAAACACTCTCCTCTTTAAACGTTCCTGCCTCAAAGCCATTGCCTCCATCTGAAATGCTTTTTGTTCATGTGCCATTTTCTCAGAAGTATTCTATTTAAAATTGCACCTGTCTCTGTATCGTGGGACTACTTGTCCCTCTCCATGCTTTATTTTTCTCCACAGCACTTACATTATACTGTAATAACAGTTATACTGTATGACAAACTAAATGTGTTGCTTATTACTTAGGATGTGCCCTCCATGAAGGCAGGGATAGGTCTGTGTTTCTTACTGCTTACACAGGTCCTGGCATAGAACTCAATCATTCTTTGGTTGTTTTTGAATTTTTTCATCACCAGAAACATTCAGTCTTGGCTCCTTGTACAGCTCTTGAATTATGTTCAATTTGCTAGATATATAAATCTATACTTTTTAGATTGATTTTATATATGGTAATTGTATTTCATCATCTACTTAACCCTGGGAAGTATGCTGTTATTATTATTTCCTTTTTACGTACAAAGAAGCTGAGGCTCAGACAGTTTAAATGAAGTTTACATTGTTAGGATTCAGTAAAGTCAAAATGGAAGCTCGTATCTTAGATTCTAATGTATTCTTTCTTCTGTCTTTTCACGCTTCTTTCTAGAAAGGATGGATGAAAAGATGGTGGTGCTCAGAGACACGATTTCATCGAAGAAACTTCTCTAGAAGGCTAGGAAGAAACTTGGCAAACTTAACATAATTATAAAATTGAATCAGGCTTAGCTTATAAAGAATTTAAAATACTAACTGAGACATAGTGTAAAAGTCACTGAATTAAAAGTTAGGATACATAATTTTAAGGGCTAACTCTGTTCCCATAAAAACTATATAACCTTGGAGATATATTCACATTTTCTGAGCCTTGGGTTATTCATCTATAAGATGGGGTTAACCATAATACCAGTTGTTGTGGAGTCAATTTTGACTCATGGTGAACCCATGTGTGTCAGAGTAGAACTGTGCTCCATAGGATTTTCGATGGCTAATTTTTTGGAAGTAGACTGGCTGGCCTTTCTCCCAATGTGTCTATGGGTGGACTCGAACTTCCAACCTTTAGGTTAACATAGAAAGCCTTAACTGCACCACCCAGGGACTGCTGATGATTATATGAGATGATAAATGTGAAAAAAAACTTTATGAATTTCTATATGAATATAAAGTATTAGTGCTGTAACTATGGAAAGCACTTTGGCACTGAACATAAAAATCTACACATTTAAATGAGTACATTTCAAATCTATCTATTTGAAATTTATGGGATTTTCAGAAGTTATTTAATGATCAAGTTATATAGACCCTATTGTTAGTTAATCAACAAATATATCTTGAGTTTTCATTCTAAAAAATTAAACAGAGTCCCTCCCCTTAGAAAGAGAACAGTAATTGTATTTATAGATAATGAGGAAAAATTGTATGAGAAAGTATATAAATTATTCTCTTATTTATCCAGCCAAAATGTAATACCTGCCTGTTACAGTCAATCGAGATTTCTAAAACAGGGTCGTCAGTGTTCACGTTTAGATTTCCAAGTCCATCACAACAGATGCAGTTTAAGCTTCTGCTGAGGACACAGATTTCATTGAAGCTGCCAGCAAGTGATACCTTGATTTGAACCTCATACTTTCTCTTACAGGGAGTAAAAGTACGGTCTGTTTCAGCTAATATGTTTCCTTTCAATTTGCTGATTTTTCACACACACGGTAGTTACAAATAATGTACAATTTAGATGACTTCCAAAGTTATGTAAAATAATTCATACCTAGCCTGAGCTAAGAGTTAAGGCATCAGTTCATTAGGGTGCCACTCAGAATGTTTGACATACCCTGAGCAACAAAATTGTGAATAAAATCATCGTGCAGAATTTACACACTTTTGGAGTTAATTTATAGCAATATATTGAGGCTTTATTTTTGTTGTTGTTTTGTTGTGTTATTGTTTCTGGGCTTGTTTGTAATTTGAGAATTTGTGAAGATACCCAACAGATATGTTGAGAATAATTGAACTTTTTTTAGACTTGGAAAGCTGTATATTGTAAGACCATGATAAGCATTAATATATTAAAAAAAAAAAAATCCATGAGTATATACAGGGAGGTTTTCCATACAATTTCCGCTGTGTTCGCTAAGGGCATGGGCTGTTCTGGGGCATCAGCCAATGGAGGGGAGGGCCTCCCTGAGCCTTTTCTTAAAACCTTCTTTAGCTGGAAATTCCCTCCCTGTTGATTTTCCCTGATTGCTCTTTGCCCTCCTTCGTTCCTATGAAAACAGAAATAGAAAGACCTACTAAATAATGGCATTGTCATGCTGCTTCCTAGACCTTTTATAATGATAGCTCCCCAATCATTAGTCAACTTCTCAGTTTGTAAAACGTGGAATGTGAATTTCTGCTGTTTAAAATAATTAATCACACTTCACAATAGACACTTTCCTTCTGGCTCTCTTAGCGATGGATTGATGGATTTGAGTCTCTGATCCAGCTTGCTTTTACTGACAATTCACGCTTAGTAGAAAATAAAGTTTAAAAGATATTAAATCAAATAGCACACAATTTCTAAGCAGAAATAAAAGGATTTTAATAAAAAGGAGTAGCTGTTCAGAGAAGAAAGAGATCACTGTAACATAGTGCTATCAGGGAGAGGTTTTTCTGTGGAAGTGGAATTAGAGTTGTATCTAGGAGGATGGGAGAGAAACTGGATTTCTAGGGTGAAGGGAAAATCATATCAGGTGAAGAAAAAACTTTTGCAAAGTCAGGGAAGCCGGAGCAGGCTGTGGGTATTTATTGGAAGCATAATAAGACGTGTTAGGCATTGTGTTGGTGCTGAGAGTGGGGCAATGGAGATTGGTGGTTTATAAAGATTAACCCAGTCTAGTGGGAATTAAATCCAGTTATTAATTCAATAAATATTTATTAAGTGCTTACTATGTGACAGGCACTGGGGATGCAGTGTTGAACAAGTCAGATAAAATCTCTGCCCTCATCTATAACATCTGGAAGCAATAAATGCTACTGAAAACAAACGGAAAACTAAAACTAAATAGAAAGATGTGGAGGTGATGGAGGAGTGAGCATAGTTTAGATAGTAAAGTTAAGAAAGGCCTCTCTGAGGAGGCCACCTTGTCTGTTTCCATTCTAAACGGTTCACTGGCTGCTGATTGGTGAATGGGTTGTGGGGTTTTGAGTAGAAGAAGAAAGTCACTATTGCATGGGGCTAGAAAAGAGATGTTGGAGGCTTGTGTTAGGAGGGTGGCAGTAGGGGTGGTGTGAGGTGATCAGATTAGGGATATATTTTGAAGACAATGCCGATCAGTTTTGCTAATGAATTGGTTGTGGAGTGTGAGGTATGGAGAATGATCAAGGAGGACTCTTATTTTCTCACCTTGGCAACTGGGTGAATGGTTGTGTTATTTTCTGAGATAGGGAAGATTGAAGTAGTTTTTTATTTGTTTGTTTTGTTTGCAGATATCAAGAATTCAGTTACAGACATATGATATTTTAATGGCCTATTATGTATTAAAGGAGTCCCTCAGTGGAGTAAATGGTTAAGCATGTGGCTACTCACTAAAAGGTGGCAGTTTGAATTCACCCACAGGTGCCTCAGAAGAAAGGCCTGGTGATCTACTTCTGAAAGATCAGAGTCATTGAAAACTCTGTGGAGTGCAGTTCTACTCTGAAATGCATGAGGTCACCATAAGTTAGAATTGACTTAGCAACTAGTTTGTTTTTTTAATTAGATATTCAAGCAAAGATGACATATAGGTATTTGGATAGAAATAAATAGGCATGTTGAGCGCTGAGTAAAAATAAGACAGACATGTAAGAATGGACCAGAACTCAAACCAAAAGTTAAGGTTAGAAGTGATAAATTCAGAGTCTCACATTACAGTATAGTCAACAAATGTTTATTTGTTTCATGGCATATCCAAAGCATTGCCTTAGAGACCATGGGGATAAATTAGGTAGCCCTCACAAATCAGCCTGGAGAGAGACACATATGAAAAGCACTCTAATACAAGGTATATTATGATATGTTTTATAACTTTGAAAACCAATTACTGTGGAGTAGATACTCATAGGATCCCATGTATGTTAGAAAAGAACCATTCGCCATAGGGTTTTCAATGTCTGATGTTTTGGGAAGTAGATTGCCAGGACTTTCTTCTGAGGCACCCTTGGTTAGACTCAAACTTTCAACCTTTTGATTAGCAGCTGAGCTTGTTAACTGTTTGCACCATCCAGGGACTTCATAACAATAAAGCAAGTCCTATTAGTATAGAGAAAAGAGAGATAGAGAGACATTCTGATTGGAAATAATCACCTGAGGTAAGATTTAGGACAAGCCTCAAAAAAAAAAATGGGTAGATCTTTTACAAATGTTTAAGGATAAGACTTTTTCACATGAACAGCTCATGTTAGCAATAGTACAGCTTGGGAACATGCTTGAGGAATGGTGGGTAGACTGATAAGGCTAGAACATAAGATGATAGAGTTTTGCAGTGGTAGAAAAGGCAGGAAAGGGAGATTAAGGGCAAATCTTTGAGTGCTTTGATGTCAGTCTGAGGACTTCGGATTTTATCCTGAATGTAATGAGGAACCAAAAAAGTCTTTATGACTAGGGGAGTCCCATGATCAAATTGTTGTTTTAGGAGATTGAAGAGAAAAGAAGAGTCATTGTGTGGAATACTAGAAACAATGGCCTGCTTTTTTCACCTGGATAATTATTGACAATTAATGTGGTTCAGAACTGAGACATTCCATGTCTTTACATAGTTCTTGGTGGCCCAGAAAGAAGAAAGACATAGGATAGAAGAATTTCTGGTTTAGAGTTTCAAGGAAGCTCAGAAGCGTGATCAAGAACTAACTAACCCTGCCCTATGGAATGGAAGAGGTGGGGAAGAAATCTAGTGAAGCTGGAGAAGATTCCAGTTCTCTGAGTTAGGAAGGTTAAAGTGATGATGTTTTAGCATCCAGGTGAATATAAATCCAATCTGTTTTCAACCATCTCTCCTCTGATGGATCCTCATACCATTGTTGTTATTAGCTGCCCTCCAGTCAGACCCCGACTTCTGGTGATCCCATGCACAAAACACTGCTGGTCCTGTGTCATCCCCATTGTGAGCTGCAGATCAGACCATTGTGAGCCATAGGGCTTTCATTGGCTGATTATTAAAAGTAGATGGTCAGATCTTTCTTCCTAGTCCATCTTAGTCTGGAAACTCCACTGAAACCTGTTTAGTGTCTTTGCAACACGTAAGCCTCCACCGACAGACAGGTGGTAACTGTGCATGAGATGCATTGACTGGGAATCTGGGAAATTGAACCTGGGTCTCCCTCATGGAAGGTGAAAATTCTACCACTGAATCACCACTGCCCCCATCCTCATACCATTAGATGAAGGAGATTGTATCACAACACAGTAACACAATTTAGACCAGAGAGTCACTAAAATAAACTCTTCCCTGAAGAGCCTTAAAGAAAAAGAAACATATTTTTTCTCAATTTTTTTCAAGCTTGTTGTCAGAACATCACTAGCCACAGTACTCGCATGCCTTGGAACTACTCTGATTTCTTTATTTCATTTTTTGAGCTGAAGTATTGGACACACTTATTTTTAGGTACAAAAGTGATTCAGTTTTGTACTGACAGCTATGTTTCCCAATTGCCACAGTCTTTTTTTTTTTATTTTTTATCTTCAGCTTCTTTATCTGTAACATTGCCAAAGTGGTGATAATCTTTTATGGCTCCTGTGGGAATTCAAGTGATTAGGCGACTACTACCTTGAAAATAGAAATTGTTATGGAGAACTTTACTGCATTATAATCTTTCAGCATTGGACAAAATGGCCATGATAGGGTAATTTCATTTTTAATATTCTTAAATGAGCTTAGTTCTCTTAGCAGGAGTAAGAAGGAAAGAGAGAAAAGCAAGAGCAAGCAACAGGCCTTGGTGATTTTTTTTTTTCCTAGTTTAATATTTTAAAAAAGTCCCCATGATATAGATACTGCAGGAAATTTAGACAAGGAACTGATGCTTATAGAAGTCAAGTATGTGTGTGTGCAAGTTCACATAGCTAATTAGTGATGGAGAAGTAAGTATGTAAGTCTGAAATCATTTCAAATAACAGTTTAAAAAAGTAATCTCTACATAGATTTTCTAGGATTAAGGTACAGCTAAACAACATATTCCATCGAGCAAATCCACTGCAAAAGACTTCTTTAAAGTGATAAAAAGCAAAGATGTCACTCTGAGGACTAAGCTGCACCAAACCCAAGCCATGGTGTTTTCAATCACCTTACATGTATGCAAAAGTTGGACAGTGGATAAATAAGGAAGCCTGAAGAATTGATGCCTTTGAATTATGGTAATGGTGAAGAATATTGAATATACCCACGGACTGCCAGAGGAACAAACTAAGTCTGTCTTGGAAGAAGTACAGCCAGGATGCTCCTGAGACGAGAGGATGACTTCATCTCACATCCTTTGGACATGTCTCCAAGAGGGACCACTCCCTGGAGAAGGACATCATGCTTGGTAAATTAGAGGGTCACTGAAAAAGAAGACCCTCAACAACATGGATTGACACAGTGGCTGCAACAATGGGCTCAAACATCACAATGATTGTGAGGATGGCGGAGGAACAGGCAGTGTTTTGTTCTGTTGCACATAAGGTCGCTATGAGTCAAAACAGACATGACAGCACCTAACAACAACAATGTCAGCCTGCAGAAGAAAAGACCTGACAGAATGCTCCTGTAAAGATTACAGCCTGGGAAGCCCTATGGGGCAGTTCTACTCTGTCATATAGGGTTGCTATAAGTTGGAACCTACCGGACAGGACACAATAACAATAACAATGTCAACCTAGTCACTTTCTTCATTTTGTGGCATGCAGTATTAGTCAAGAGTGTCTCCCATATCTGAAGAATAATATTATTTACTGTAATATTCAGACATCTAACAGGATGTCACCCACTGAGAGTTCCACAATGGTGCATGACAAATGAGCGAAGGTAAATTATTCAGCCAAGTCAAGGCTGCCTTTCTCTCGGTCTGTCTTGAAATCCCTGTCATTATGAAAAAAACAGTTTCCAGAGGAATTTATGAATCATGACCTGTGATGTGTTCAAACTTAATCAAAGAGAAGGAGTGGAAGAATCTGGTCCTGTACACAGCAGATGGAATTCTAGGTACTAGAGGAGTTCTATCTTGGGAAAAAGGCTAGTTTTTATGTAAGAAACCATTCCCCTCATAGCCAAGGGAGTGAAAATGAGAAGACAAACCAACCACACATCACTTTTAAAGATGTCCAATTCCTGAGAGAAAGCTATGTTTCTTTGTTTCTTCACAATTTTTGATAACCAAAATGTAGATTCAGTGTTCATGATTTTAATTTGGCAACAAATAAATGAACAACAGCAAAAGCAAGACTACAGGTGAAATATTTGTAAGTTGACCAATTCTCTTAGACACATCTATCACCAAGTTCTGTAGATGTGACACAAACACTTTGTTCCCTTGCACATTAATCCTCTCCGAGCAAAGGATAGCCATTCTTTCATAGTCATGGTAGCAGGAGGCAAATCTCACTAGAAGTCTTAGATCTTTTTGGTATTTTCCAAACCATGAGGCCCTTTTTTTTTCTTTTCTACACAAACGTGTTCAAACTCTGTATGTTTGTATCAGAGTCTTCAAAGGAAACAAAATTCACACCAGATGTTTCAAATGAAGAGATGTTAATAAGGGGACAATCACAGAAGTGTGGGCAGGGTTAACCCTCAGTATCCAAAAAAAATAGTTATCACCATGTACTATTTAGGTCCAATAGACCCTTTCAGTTTGTTTACTTTAAGTATTTTAACTCTAGATGTGATTTTATTGATAATATATTTATATTTAATTTATATTACAAATTAATAATAAACATTAATTTTAAAATTACAGTGAAACTTGCAAAAGCCAGAACCCGTGTAAGGAGGAAACTTGTCAGAGATAGAAAGCTCAAATATTTTCCATTAGAACGAGCAATATAAAAGTGATAAAACAGGCCCTGTCAAAGGTGGAAATTTTGTGAGACCTGGAAAAACAAGGCAGTTTCACTGAGTTCCAGCTTTCAGTTTCACTGTAAATATTTTAAGTTTTTTACAAATAATTTAAAGAAGTAATAATAAAAGCATAGTGGAAACAAATTTTATTATAAATTTTAAGAAGAATTTTAACATAGAATACCTCTTTGTATCAAGGAAATTCTGGAGCACAAACATTACAAAAGATGAAAGAATAACACATTTTAGTAGAACGGGATGCATGAGAACCATCTTTCCTTTTTGTCCTTAGAAATATATTTGTGATTCCACTCCTAGGAATATATCTTAGAGAAATAAGAGCCTTCACACGAATAGACATATGCACACGCATGTTCATTGCAGCATTGTTCACAATAGCAAAAAGATGGAAACAAACTAGATGCCCAGCAACAGATGAATGGATAAACAAACTATGGTACAGACACACAATGGAGTACTATGCAATGATAAAGAACAATGATGAATCTGCGAAGCATCTAACAACATGGATGAATCTGGAGGGCATTATGCTGAAAGAAATAAGTCAATCACAAAAGGACAAATATTGTATGAAACCACTACTATTAAAGCTCATGAAAAGGTTTACACATAAAAAGAAACAATCTTTGATGGTTACACGGGAGACGAGGGGTAGGGATGGAAAAACACTACATAGACAATAGATAAGTGGTTACTTTGGTGAAGGGTAAAATGATAGACAATACTGGGGAAGCCAGCAAAACTTGTGAAGAGCGATGTCATGGAAGCTCCATGGACACATCCAAAATCCCTACTGGGCTGAGGGCTGTGGGGACCATGATCTTGGGGAACATCTCATTGGCATAACAGAGTTTATAAATGTTCTATATACTACTTTGGTGAATATCATCTGGCATGTTAAAAGCTTGTGAACAGCTATCTAAGATACTCCACTGGTCTCACCCCATCTGGAGTAAGGGAGAATGAAGAAAACAAAAGACACAATGGAAAGATTAGTCCAAACGACTGATGCGCCACAAGTACCACAGCCTCCATCAGACTGAGTCCAGCACAAGTAGATGGTACCCGGCTGCCATCACCAACTACTCTGACAGGGATCACAATAGAGGGTCCCAGACAGAGCTGGAGAAAAATGTAGAACAAAATCATAACTTACAAAGAAAAAAAAAAAAAAAGACCAGACTTACTGTTCTGACAGAGACTGCAGAAACCCCGAGAGTATGGCCCCTGGGCACCCTTTTAGCTCAGTAATGAAGTCACTCCTGAGGTTCACCCTTCAGCCAAAGATTAGACAGGCCAATAAAACAAAACAAGACTAAAGGGACACACCATCCCAGGGGCAAGGACGAGAATGCCAGAGGGGACAGGAAAACTGGTAATAGGGAACCCAAGTTCAAGAAAGGGAGAGTGTTGACATGTTGTGGGGTTGGTAACCAGTGTCACAAAACAATATGTGTACTAATTGCTTAATGAGAAGCTAGTTTATTCTGTAAACCTTCGTCTAAAGTACAGTAATAAAAAAATAAAAATCAAATAAAATGTAAAAAAAAAAAAAAGAAATATATTTGTGGCAGGCAGACTTCTAAACAGCCCCCAAATAACTACTGCCTCCTGGTATTCTCGATTCTGACTCATAGCAACCTGCTAGAACAGAGTACAACTGCCCCACAGGGTTTCTAAGGAGCAGCCGGTGGATTCAAACTGCTGACCTTTTGGTTAGCAGTCAGAATGCTTAACCACTGTGCCACCAGGGGTCCCCTGGTATTCATGCCCTGGTGGATTCCCTTCCTCTTCAGAGTGGACTGGATTCAGTGCCTCTCTTCTTACCAATAGAATACAGTGAAGCTGATGGGTTTTATTTTGATTATTAGCTATAAAATATAATATCTGTCTTGCTAGTAGACTCTACTGCCTTCTTGACTTACAAGCTGCCATACAGGAGAGGCTCATTTAGCAAGGAACTAAGGGTGGTCTCCAGCCAACAGCTCCCAAGGAACCAAGTCCTGCCAACAGCCATGGGAGCTTCGAAATGGACCTTCCCCAGCTGAGCATTGTGATGACTACAGGCCAGCCAATGCCTTGATTGCAGCCTATGAGAGACTGTTATAGAGGATCAAGCTAAGCTGTGCCTGGTTTCCTGACACAATGAAATTGGGAGATAATAGATGTGTGCTGTTTTTAGCCACTAAGCCTTGAGTTAGTATGCAGCAAAAGATACTTAATGCAATGTAGCCTAGTTATCAGTTCTCCCCCGCCCCAGTTTTACTGAGGCTTACTTCTTATATATTAAAGTTCACCAGTTTTATGTGTATGATTTTTTTCAAATGTATACATAGTATAAACATATTCACAATTGACTTACAGAACACTTGCATCACCTCACCTCTCCCCCAATTTTTTCCTTTTTCCTCAACCCTAGTAACCATCACTTTTTGATTCTTTTTTTCTTTTGTAGTTGTAATTAAATGAAGTTTACATTTCAAGTTAGTCTCCCATACAAAATTTTTACACATACATTGTTATGAGACCCTAAACGCTCACCCGATTTTCCAACAGCACACTCCTCCATTCCTCTCCTGATTCCCCATGAACGTTCAACCATTTTGTAACCCTCTCTGCCTTCCCATCTCACCTCTGGACAGAAGCTGCCCCTTTGGTCTCTTGTATCTACTTGACTAAGAGGCACACTCTTCATGAGTATCACCTTATGTCCCACAATCCAGTCTAATCCCAGTCTGAAGAGTTGGCCTTGGAAATTGTTTTAGTTCTGGGCTGATAGAAAGCCCCAGGGCCATGCTTTCCGGGGCACCTCCAGTCTCAGTCAGACCATTACATCTGGCTTCTTACTGGAATTTGAACTCTGCACCCCATCCTTCTACTGATCCATCAGGAACTCTCGGTTGTATTCCCTGTCAGGAAGTTCATTGGTGGTAGCTGGGCACCATCTAGTTCTTCTGGTCTCAGGCAGATGAAGTCTCTGGTTTATGAAGCCCATTCTGTTTCGTGGGCTAATATTTTCCTTGTGTCTTTGGTGTTCTTCGTTCTCCTTTACTCCAAGTGGTTGGGACCAATTGATACATCTTAGATGGCTGCTTGCAAGCTTTTAAGACCCCAGACTCCACTCACTAAAGTAGGATGCAGAACATCTGCTTAATAAACTTTGTTATGCCAATTGACCTAGATGTCCCCTTAAAGCATGGTCCCCAGACCCCTACCCCTACTACTCTATCTCTAAAAGTATTTGATTGTATTCAGGAAACTTCTTAGCTTTGATTTAGTCCAGTTGTGCTGACTTCCCCTGTAGTGTGTGCTGTCCTTCCCTTTGCCTAAGATGATTATTATCTATTATCTAGTTAGTGAGTAACCCTCACCCTCCCTCCCCACTCCTGTAACCATCAAAGAATGTTTTTTTCTGTGTTTAAACATTTTCTTGAGTTCTTATAGTAGTGGTCTTATACAGTATTTGTCCTTCTGTGACTGACTAAATTCACTCAGCATAATAAGTTCCAGCTTCCACCATGTTGTAACATGTTTCACAGCTTCATTGTTGTTCTTTATCATTGCGTAATATTCCATTGTGTGGATATACCATAATTTGTTTATCCATTCATCCATTGATGGGCATCTAGGTTGCTTCCATTTTTTGCTATCATGAACAGTGCTGCAATGAACATGGGTGTGCATGTATCTATTCGTGTGACAGCTCTTATTTCTCCAGGATATATTCCAAGGAGCGGGATAGCTGGATTATGGTACTTCTATTTCTAGCTTTTAAAGGAAGAGCCAAATCGATTTCCAAAGTGGTTGTACCATTTTACATTCCCACCAACAGTGTATAAGTGTTCCAGTCTCTCCACAACCTCTCCAGCATTTATTATTTTGTGTTTTTTGGATTAATGCTAGCCTTGTTGCGGTGAGATGATATCTCATTGTAGTTTTGATCTGCATTTCTCTAATGGCTAATGATCATGAGCATTTCTTCATGTGTCTGTTAGCTGCCTGAATATCTTCTTTGGTGAAGTGCCTGTTCATATCCTTTGCCCGGTTTTTAATTGGGTTATTTGTCTTTTTGTTGTTAAGGTTTTGCAGTATCTTGTAGATTTTAGAGATTAGATGCTGATCGGATTTGTCATAGCCAAAAATTTTTTCCCAGTCTGTAGGTTGTCTTTTGACTCTTTTGATGAAGTCTTTTGATGAGCATAAGTGTTTGATTTTTAGGAGCTCCCATTTATCTAGTCTGTCTTCTGGTGCTTGTGCATTGTTACTTATGCTTGGTATTGTGTTTATGCCAAGTATTAGGGCTCCTAGCATTGTCCCTATTTTTTCTTCCATGATCTTTATCATTTTCAATTTCATATTTAAGTCTTTGATCCATTTTGAGTTAGTTTTTGTGCATGGTGTGAGGTATGGGTCTTGTTTCAGTTTTTTGCAGGTGGATATCCAGTTATGCCAGCACCATTTGTTAAAGATACTGCCTTTTCCCCAATTAATGGACTTCGGGCCTTTGTCAAATATTAGTCGCTCATAGGTGGATGAGCTTATATCTGGATTCTCAACTTTGTTCCACTGGCCTATGTATCTGTTGTTGTACCAGTACCAGGCTGTTTTGACTACTGTGGCAGTACAATTGGTCCTAAAATCAGGTAGTGTAAGGCCTCCCACTTTGTTCTTCTTCTTGAGTAATGCTTTATTTATTCGGGGCCTCTTCCCTTTCCTTATGAAGTTGGTGATTCGTTTCTACATCTCATTAAAAAATGCTGCTGGAATTTGGATTGGGATTGCATTGTATCTGTGGATTGCTTTGGGTAAAACTGACATTTTCGCTATGTTGAGTCTACTATCCATGAGCAAGGTATGTTTTTCCACTTATGAAGGTCTCTTTTAGTTTTTTGCAGTAGTGTCTTGTAGTTTTCTCTGTATAGATCTTTTATGTCTCTGGTTAGATTTATTCCTAAGTATTTTATCTTCTTGGGGACTATTGTAAATGGTATTGATTTGGTAATTTCATCTTCGAAGTTCTCTTTGTTGGTGTAAAGGAATCCAACTGATTTTTGTATGTTTATCTTGTATCCTGAAATTTTGCTGAAATCTTCTATTAGTTCCAATAGTTTTCTAGTGGATTCCTTGGGGTTTTCTGTGTATAAGATCATATCATCTGCAAATAGAGATACTTTGACTTCTTCTCTACCTATTTGGATGGACTTTATTTCTTCTTCTAGCCTAATTGCTCTGGCTAGGACCTCCAGCACAATGTTGAATAAGATTGATGGTAGAGGGCATCCTTGTCTGGTTCCTGGTCTCAAGGGGAATGCTTTCAAAGTCTCTCCATTTAGGATGATGTTGGCTGTTGGCTTTCTATAAATGCCCTTCATTATGCTGAGGAATTTCCCTTCTATTCCTATTTTATTGAGAGTTTTTATCATGAATGGGTGTTGTACTTTGTCAAATGCCTTTTCTGCATCAGTTGATAAGATCATGTGGTTCTTGTCTTTTGTTTTATTTATGTGATGGATTACATTGCTTGTTTTTCTAATGTTGAACCATCCCTGCATACCTGGTATAAATCCCACTTGGTCATGGTGAATTATTTTTTTGATATGTTACTGAATTCTATTGGCTAGAATTTTGTTGAGGATTTTTGTGTCAATGTTCAGGAGGGGTACCGGCCTATAATTTTCTTTTTTTGTGGTGTCTTTACCTGGTTTTGGTATCAGGGTTATGCTGGTTTCACAGAATGAGTTTGGGAGTATTCCATCCTTTTCCATGCTCTAAAATACCTTTAGTAGAAGTGGTATTATCTCTTCTCTGAAAGTTTGGTAGAATTCTCCAGTGAAGCCATCCAGGCCAGGGCTTTTTTTTGTTGTGAGTTTTTAAGTAAACTTTTCAATCTCTTCTTTTGTTATGGGTTTATTTAGTTGTTCTACCTCTGTTTGTGTCAATTTAGGTAGGTAGTGAGTTTCTAGAAATTTGTCCATTTCCTCTAGGTTTTCAAATTTGTCGGAGTACAGTTTTTCATAGTAATCTGTTATGATTCTCTTAATTTCAGTTGGGTCTGTTGTGATATCACCCATCTCATTTTTTATACTGGTTATCTGCTTCTTCTCCTGTTTTTCTTTTGTCAGTTCAGCCAATGACTTATCAAGTTTGTTGATCTTTTCCAAGAACAAGCTTTTGGACTTGTTAACTCTTTCAGTTGTTTTTCTATTCTCTGTTTCATTTAATTCTGCTCTAATTCTTATTATTTCCTTCCTTCTGGTGACTGTGGGCTTCTTTTGCTGCTATCTTTCTATGATTCTGGCTTTTTCTTCTTTTTGGATGTGTGCATTTATTGCTATAAACTGATCTCTGAGCTTTTGCTGTGTCCCAAAGGTTCTTATAGGATGTGTTTTCATTCTCATCTGATTCTATGAATTTTTATTCCATCCTTAATTTCTTCTATAACCCAGTAGTTTTTGAGCTAGGTGTTGTTCAGGTTCCATGCGTTTGATTTTTTTTTCCTTGCTTTTTGTATTGTTGATTTCCACTTTTATGGCTTTTTGTTCAGAAAAGAAGCTTTGTAACAATTTGATGTTTTAGATGTTGTTAAGGCTTGCTTTATGGCCTAATATGTGGTCTATTCTGGAGAATGTTCCATGTGCATTGGAAAAGAAAGTATAGTTGGCCGCTGTTGGGTATAGTGTTTGGTATATTTCTATGAAATCAAGTTGGTTGATTGTAGCATTTAGCTCTTCTGTGTCTTTGTTGAGCTTCTTTCTGGATGTTCTGTCCTTCACCGAAAGTGGCATGTTGAAGTCTCCTACTACTATTGTGGAGCTGTCTATCTCTCTTTTCAGAGCTGCTAAAGTTTGTTTTATGTCTTTGGAGCCCTGTTTTGGGTGTGTAAATATTTATTATAGTTACGTCCTGCTGGTATATTGACTGTTTAATCATTATATAGTGTCCTTCTTGATCCTTTGTGATGGATTTTAGTTTAAAGTCTATTTTGTCAGAGATTAATATTGCCAGTCCTGCTCTATTTTGAGTGTTGTTTGCTTGATATATTTTTTTCATCCTTTGTGCTTTAGCCTGTTTGTGTCTTTAAGTCTAAGGTGCATCTCTTGTAGGCAGCATATAGATGGATCATGCTTTTTTATCCAATCTGCCACTCTCCGTCTCTTTATTGGTGCATTAAGTCTGTTTACATTCAGTGTAATTATTGATAGGTATGAGTTTAGTGCTGTCATCCTGATATCTGTTTTCATGCGTTGTTCACAGTTTCTTTGTTTCCCTTAATTTTTTGTGCTGAATCATTTTTCTTATGTATTTGTTTTCATCTTTTTCATTGTTGTAGATTTTGTGTTTGCTGGGTCTTTATGTTTTTCTACTTTTTTATTTTGAATTGTAGGATTGTTAGATTCCTTTGTGGTTACCTTAATATTTATCCCTAATTTTCTAAGTTTATACCAGTCTTTTATCACTTTATATCACCTTGACTTCCCCTCCATATGAAAAATCGATGTCTGCATTTTTTAAGTCCCTCTTTTTTGTTTTAATGTTGTCCTTTTTTACATATTGATATCTCTGTTTCCCTAGTTTCAATGTTTTAGCTTTGATGTATTTCCAACTTCCCTATCTGTGTCAATATCTGGTTGCTCTGTCCTGTGTTCTAGTTTTGAGTTGTTATCTGGTGATTATCTCACAGTAGGACTCCCTTTAGTATTTCATGTAATTTTGGTTTGGTTTTTGCCAATGCCCTGAACTTCTGTTTATCTGGAAATGGCCTAATTTTGCCATCATATTTGAGAGACAGTTTTTCTGGATATATAATTCTTGGCTGGCAGCTGTTTTCCTTCAAGGCTTTATATATGTCATCCCATTGCCTTCTTGCCTGCATGGTTTCTGCTGAGTAGTCCAAGCTTATTCTTACTGACTCTCCTTTGTAGTTGACTTTGCTTTTATCCCTAGCTGCTCTTAAAATTTTCTCTTTATCTTTGGTTTTGGTAAGTTTGATTATAGTATGTCTTGGTGATTTTCTTTTGGGATCTAACTTCTGTGGGTTCAATGAGCATCTTGGATAGATATCTTCTGATCTTTCATGATATCAGAGAAGTTTTCCATCAACAAATCTTCAGCAATTTTCTCTGTATTTTCTGTTATCCCCCCTGTTCTGGTTCTCCAAATACTCGTAGGTTATTTCTCTTGATAGAGTACCACATGACTCTTAGAGTTTCTTCATTCTTTTTAATTCTTTTATCTGATTTTTCCTCAAATAAGTTGGTGTCAAGTGCGTTATCTTCAATGTCAGTAATTTTAACTTCTACTGCCTCAATTCTGCTACTATGACTTTCTATTAAGTTGTCTAATTCTGAAATTTTATCGTTAATCTTCTGGATTTCTGATTGCTGACTCTCTATGGATTCTCGCAGACTATTAAATTTGTCATTGTGTTCTTGAATAACTTTTTTAAGTTCCACTACTACTTCATCTGTATGTTCCTTGGCTGTTACTGCATTTTGTTGAATTTCCTTTCTAATTTCTAGAAGAGTTCTGTATATCAATCTTTGTATTCTGCGTCTGGTAATTCCAAGAAATTCTCTTCCTCCAGAGAATTATTGATTCTTTATTTTGGGATCTTGCCAAAGTCATCATGGACTGCCTCTTTATGTGATTTGATATTGACTGTTGTCTCTGAGCCATCAACAAATTATTATAATTTTATTTTATATTTGTTTAATGAGTCCTAGCTTCTTGTTTTGTTTTGATATGCCCCGATAGGCTGCTTGTGTGTGCTAGTTTGATTATTGGCACCTTCGAAGCTCTGACATCCTGTCACCAGGTGGTTAGTTCTGTAACTAAGTATGTGCACAGAGGAGTCTGGTAAATTTTCCTATATGGGTTTAGCTCAGGTGTCCAGGCAGTCAGTCAGCAAGTGTGTGGTGCAGGCTCTCACCTACTGTCTTAGAGAGGCATGGGTGATTGGTGCAGGCACTTGTACCTGGCTGTGTTAGTGGATCACACGCTGAACCAGCCAGGGGGCTGACGGCTGCCCCTGAGAGTTTGAAAGGAAAGCATGTCCCTATTCCCTTGGGTGAGTAGGTAGTTGAGTTTTGCAGCCGGACTATGAGCACCCCACTCTGTTGGCTGTAAAGACTCGAGGGCACCACTTTTTCTTGGAGTCCTGTAACAGATGACTAGGTGGTTTAGGTGATGCCACTAGTCCTCAAGCCCCTGTTGTGGATTGATAAAAGTGTCTACTTGTGGGGATATGTTCCATTTAATCATGGCTGCACTATTGACAACTTCAGCCCTTCAAAGGCCCATATGCTACACAGAACATGCTGAGACTTGTCAGTGATGAGAAGGAGATCAGGCACGACTTGTTTTTCCAAAACCTATTGTCTAGTTACTGATTGGCTTGTTTACCTGAAGTCCATTCTCCCTTGCCCGAAACTTATTGTTACTCACCCAAAGCCCATTGTTCTGTTATTTGCTTCACTGCTTGCTGTATTGACTATAAATAAACTTCTGGGACTGAAGCCGGGGTCGACTCTTTGGAGTGACCCTCCTTGGCCCCACTTCTCTGTAAGAGTTGTGTAGTTGGCTACCATTGCCGTTCCGACACCTACTTAAGAGGCAGGGCTGTTTCAAGGGTCAAAAATCTGCCACTTCACAGTTGAAACAGTTGATGTTAAACTTTAGATGTTTGCCCTGTTGTACTGTGGTAGTGAGGGCTAATGCTGTGAAGATGGGTCCCCACAAGTCTATACAGGGCTTTAAGGCGCTCAGAGTCTGTGGACCCCTTATGCCTGTTCCTAGCAAAGTAGCTGTGCCAACCCTGTGTTCCTGGCTTAGGGGAGTCAGTAGCTTATTTGTTCCCTCTCCAAGGCCAGGAGAATGGGTGAGGGTACCTTTTGGGATCTACTTCTGGCTCAGCAGATTCCCAGTGCAGAGAGTGGAGGGAGGATGTAAAAGGGAGAGAGGTTTTCCCCCAATGGGCTTTTTTCTTTTTTCTTTTTTTAAATCCCCATGAAAGGCTGCATGCATGCACTTATCTTTAGCCACTTGGGAGCTGCTTTTCACTGGTTCAGAGTGTCCAAGCAGAATCTCTGCTGCTGGGTCTCTCTCG
Source organism: Dugong dugon (assembly GCA_030035585.1). NCBI lineage: Eukaryota > Metazoa > Chordata > Mammalia > Sirenia > Dugongidae > Dugong > Dugong dugon. The sequence continues at coordinate 96,193,149 of CM057465.1, forward strand.
ATGTGGAAACTGCTTCCGGAGTGTGTGCACAACACAGCTGCTTCACCGAGGACCCAGCATGGCTTCATAGCTGCAGTTTTGCTGCTGCCGCTCTGGTGCTCTTCACTTCTTCCAAACAGTCTCCCTCTCCCCACGCCACTTGGTCTGATTCCTCAACTTTGCCTTGTTCAGGGCTCCTAGATATTCATATACAATCAAATCACTTGTTTTTCCAAGTATTTGTTGTAAGAGGGATATAGGAAGCTGTCTGACTACTCCACCATATTCCCTGTCCTCCATTTTTTGATTCTTGAGTGTAAGAAAATTCACCTAAAATGTTATCATCTGAAGACTTATAATCTGAGATTTCATTTATTCGTCAATTTTACCATCATCGTTTGAGTCGAGTGCTGATCTCTGTATTCATATTCTGATTTGTCTGATAATTGTGGAAGATTTTTGTCTGTCTGTTCTTCTTTGCCATTATGGACAGAAAACAAATTCTGAATTCTCATATGTGATCAATGAAAGCTAAAGCAGTCCACAAAGATACCGTCTTCAGTCTTCTTTTAAACTTTCTTGAAAGATTATGCAGTACTTCCGGCAATGAAGGATGATGACATGATTCACAGTTGCATGATCCTTCTAGGGGCTTTCATCATTCTTCCATTTCTCATGATTACTACTTTTTTTTTTTTTTTTTAGCACTGTTGAGACTCATTGATGAGTAATGATGAGTGATGGTAAAATAATTCCTAGGATTATAAAATAGCAAAGCATTTCAAGATATGGGATGAATAATATCAAGATCCCATAATATATGTTGGATTTCTAAAAAAGTAATTATGGCTGCTAACCTAAAGGTCAGCAGTTTGAATCCACCAGCCTCTCCTTGAAACCCTGCGGTGCAGTTCTACTCTGTCTTATAGGGTTGCTATGAGTCAGAATCAACTCGATGGCAATGGATTTTTTTTTTTTAATTACCATATAGACCCACGTGGTAATTACAAGTTTAAATAAATTTTATTCTAATTTTCTTTAAAGTGAATTTTCTCTCCTTTTTTTTTAGGAAGATCCCTAAAAAAGAATAAAAGTCATAAGCTCTCATTTCTTTCAACTATTTAAATTACTTTTAAAACACTCAAAACTAAAACTGGGTTCAGTGGACCCTGATGTTGTGTCAAAGCTAGAGAAAACAAGGAATGATGAGACTCCAGCAATAGCAGGATGCCATCATTACCCCCAGGACAGAAGAGACAAAGTGAAGAATTAGATTTAGTGAAAGAGCCTACTAAGAGTTTAGTGAAGAGCCCATGGACAAAATACCACTGAAATAAGTTATCATTTTGGAGGAATCCAGCTATTGCCGTGGGTGTTGGACCAAAGCAAGAAGGGAGCAGGGAAGAAATACCTGATGTCCTCTCTCATCCCCCCACCCATTTCTTGCTTGTTCCCTTCTGTTATGGATTGAATAATGTCCCCCCGAAATATGTGATGAATTACATTGTACCTTGTACCTGTGGATGTGATCCTGTTTGGAAATAGGTTTTTTCTTTTCATATGTTAATATGAACATATCATTGTAAGGTGTATCTTAAACCTAATCACGACTGTGTTATTAAAAAAAAAAAAACAGAACAGACCCAGAGACACACAGAGGGGAAGACAGACACCAGGTGAGGTCCAGTCTACAAGGAAAGGGCCGCCAAGTAGTGCTGGCAGCTACTAGAAGCTGAAATAGAGAAGGGAGGTACTTCCCCTAGAGCCATGCCCTGAATTCAAACTTCTAGCCTCCTAAACTGGGAGAACATGCATTTGTATTATTTAAAGCCACCCACTTCTGTTACGGCAGCACTAGGTAACACTTCTCTTGGCCAAATTTAATCAGCTGACACATTCAGGGCAGAGCATGGCAGAGTAGGGCTGAGAATGGGTCTGAGCAGTGACACAATAAAGAATAACTTGCACATGCTTTCACTGATTTAAACTTAGTATATCTAGAACAGTTTTTTATATTAGCACATATGGATACACCTCATTCTTTTAAATTGCTCCAAAACAATCCACTGTAAGGGAGAATAATATTTTATTTAAGTTTTCCACTGTAAGGACGTACATTAACTCCCCATTGATGGATTCTTAGAATGTTTCTATTTTTATTCTTACAAACAATGCTGTAATGAACATTCTAGTATGTATATCTTTGTTTTTTTAAACTACAGGATAAGTTCCTAGCGTACAATAGTTGGATCAAAAATTACGTAACAATTTAAAAAATATTGCCATACCTGCTTCCCCAAAGTTAAGCTAGGTGAATCAGATATTCTCCCCCTCACCAGTCTCTTACTCTAGCCACTACAAAACCCTGCCTGCTGCGGTGGAGTCAATTCTGACTCATAGCGACCCTATAGGACAGACAGAACTGCCCATAGGGTTTCTAAAGAGTGCCTGATGGATTCGAACTGCTGACCTTTTGGTTAGCAGCCATAGCTCTTAACCACTACACCACCAGGGTCTGGCCACCACCAAACCCAACCAACTTCCGTCGACTTGATTCTGACTCATGGCGACTCTCTATAGGACCGACAGAACCCCCGCCTAAGCTGTAATTTTTATGTGAGCAGATCACCAAGTCTTTTCTCCAACAAAGCTGCTGGTGGGTTCCATCAGCCAACCAGGGCTCCTTGGCTACAAGGTTGGACCTCCTAATAAAGCGGCAGCACTCAGCCTCATCCAGGTCCGCTTTTTGGGGAAAGCAGGTAAGGAGACATAGCACTAAAGGAAATGCAAGCGTCCTTTTCAGGGGCAGATTATCCAATAGACAAGGTAAACATGGTGCTTACAGATCATCCATAGTGAAAATTTCACATGGGTTTCACCACATCAAAGATTCTGCTTCTAGGTACGGCTGGCATCTGTCTCTCTCCCAACCCCATAGCACCTTCCTCAGAATCAAAGCCTCTTTTCAAATTTAGGATCCCTGACGGTGACGGATGGCCCAGTAAGCAAGGTATACATGGGCTGACGTGTGCTTATTTACTAATATGTAGTGGACAATTTCACATGGGTTTCACCACATGTTTGATGTGAAATTGTTCACGTCAAGGGACATTTAAGGCACAGGGAACGGCTTATGAAAAGGATGAAGATGTGAAAGAGCATGGGATGCTAGGTTTCAGTAAAAAGTATGAAGGATCTTCTATGCTGAACTACAGAATTTTGGTTTTATTGAAAAATGATGAAGAATGTTACTGAAGGTATTAAGCACTTCACATGCATTCCTCAGAACTGCAATGTTTCATCAGCCATCACCCCTAATAACAGACATGGTGGTTTATGATTATCTAAGATGTAATTCCCAGACCTTGCCATACACCAGACTCACCCTTCCAAAGATGATGATTGAACAGGTCTCTAGAAAGATCTTAGAAACTTTATTTTTAAACAGCAACTCAGGTCACTCTTATCTGGCTAGACTCACAGCCAGTCTTCACCTCATGTTTGGTGCCAACATGCCAAGATGCACCACCCAGATGCCCCTTCAGGACTCCCAGCTATCAGTCCTCCTCGAGAAGGATCTCAACCAAATACAGCTCTCTTGGCCCTTGGCAGCCCAAATTCAATTACTGGTCACTTTGGGATAGAAAGTCCTAGACCTTTCACCAAACCCAAGATAACTCTGAGGGGTCATCCCAGACAGCATCTTTCTGGGTCTGCTGAGGCCTTCATGAGCCTGGATTCTAGTGGAAGATTCTTCCTTATCTCTTTCAGCTTCTGGTAATCACAGGCAATCCTTGGCTTGTGACAGCATCACTCCAATCTCTGCCTCCATGATCACGTGACCATCTTCCTTCTGTGTCTCTGGCTCTGTGTCTCTTTTCTTCTTTAAAAGGGCATCACTTAGATTGGATTAAGACCCACCCTACTCCAGTATGACCTCATGTTAAGGATAACATCTTCAAAGACTATTTCTAAGCAACACTACATTCACAGGTATGTTTTTGGAGGACACAATTGAACTCTTAACACCTAACTTGTGGCACAATAGCTTTAAGGGACTTCTTGCTGCTGGATCAACAGGCTAACTAGTCCTAAACTTTCACAGTTTTGTGAACTTCCTTAGTTCCATTGATCAGTATACATGAAGATGAGCTACTTCATAATCTCCACAGGCCCAACAATGATATTTGTCCACTCTCTTGGAATCTTGGGATCGCCCCTGTCTTCTTCATATCACAGGAACCCAATGATCACTCCGGTTTCTATTTTCAGCACCTTAAAGAGTTAGGTGTCTCATCTTTATATACTTATCTGGAAAGGGACAGATCCCGGGACAAGTGCTAGGACCAGGTTATCCTCTAAGATTCAAACAAAGTAAAGCAAAACAACCTAACCTTCTTCCTTCCCCTCGGCAACCCTGAAAACTCTCTATGTTGATTTCTTTCCTTTATTTTTATGGATTGGATTGCATCCCTCAAAAAGATTTTGAAGTCCTAACCCTTAGTGCATTGCCGTCGAGTCAATTCTGACTCTTAGTGGCCCTATAGGAGCCCTGGTGCTGCAGTGGTTAAAAGTTATGCCCACTAACCAAAACATTGGCAGTTCAAGTCCACCAGCCACTCCTTGGAAACCCTGTAGAGCAGTTCTACTCTGTCCTATAGGGTCACTATGAGTCAGAATCCACTCGATGGCAATAGGTTTTTGGTTTTTAACCCTTAGTACCTGTGATCATGACCTTGTTTGGAAACATGATCTTTGTAGAGGTTATCAGTTAACACAGGTCAGATAGGCAAGTGTCTGTATTGACATTATTGTAGATAGCTGTGTGGCAGATGACTCTGAGAGGGCATAGGTGACCTGAGCCCTCTCTTAATGCCATGGATTTTAGTGTTTAATATATTTCCAGGATCTTGCCACTAAAAGGCTTAGTTGTACAGAGGTGAGTGTCAGGCATAGACTTTTATAGACAATTGTCTGCCTCCTGAGAAAAAAGACTAAAAGGATACTATAAGATTCCTAACCCAGATTTCTTGATTTCCCACAGAGAAAACAAGGCCCTCCTGTTATTCTGCCAACATGTAGATTATTTTTACCAAAAGAGGAATTTTTGACACTTAAGAGAATTATTAAGTCAGAAAATGTGAATGATTATTTTTGCTATGTGAGGCCCTGCGCAGTGGAGAAGTATGTTCCATAAATATTTCCTAAGCAACGCTTGTTAGTGCAGGGGGTAAGAGATTGACACTATGCTCAGAATGCCTGCATTTAAATCTTACCTCTGCTACTTACAACTCTGTAACTTCAAACAAGTTACCTAACCAATCTGTTCTTCAGTTTTCTCATCTGTAAAATGGGATAATATTAGTATCCTTCCTACATGGTAGTTATCATGATTACCTCATTGCCTCATACCATGCGAAATCTGGACAATGAATAAGGAAGGTCGAAGAAGAATTGACACCTTTGAATTGTGGTGTTGGAGAATAATATTGAATATACCATGGACTGCCAAAAGAAGGGACAAAACTGTCCTGGAAGAAGTACAACCAGAATGCTCCTTAGAAACAAAGATGGCGTGACTAAGTCTCACATACTTTGGACATGTTATTAGGAGTGATCAGTCCCTGGAGAAGGACATCATGCTTGGTAAAGTAGAGGGTCAGAAAAAAAGAGTAAGACCCTCAATGAGATAGATTAACACAGTGGCTGCAACAATGGGCTCAAGCATAGCAATGATTGTGAGGATGGCGCAGGACCGGGCAGTGTTTCGTTCAGTTGTACGTAGGGTCACTATGAGTCAGAACCAACTGGACGACACCTAACAACAACAACAGTAAGAGTACATTAGTTAGTATATGTAAAGCATTTAGAACAGTGCCTTACGAAGAAGAGGACTGCAGTAGAATTTACCTGTTTTTATTATTATTTTCTTTGATTTAACAGATATTAAAGATGATGAGATGATAAGTGCAGCCTTTTTCTACATTATAGAATGAGATATAATAGGCACTAATCTAGGGGAATATGTCTCAAGGACTTGTGAGGTGCAAAATATTGAAGAGGACCTTAGAAGAAAAATTATATCTTAGGGTAATCATGGAAAACCTCCTAAAGGAGGTGGCCTTCATCTGGGCCTTGACAGATTTGAGCACATGCCATTGAGTACAAAGCAGAAATAGCATTCCAAGACTTAGCAACCTGAATAAAAGCATGGGGGAAGAGAAGTTGGGCTATGTTTGGGTTTTACTGGGTCTAGGAGATAAGGGTGGAAAAGGGAAGTAGGCCCAAGTTACAGAAGATTTGGCACAACTCTTGCAAAATTTTATTTTTATCAAGCTCTCTTGGTAAGCCTCATTTATCAGAGAATCTCCCTTAGTGGCAAACACAAAATAAATAATAAATACTTTTTAAAATAAAATTAAACTTTGGAGGAAGAGAATTAATGAACTAAATCTGTTTTTATTTTGCTTAATTAGATACATTTCTTTAGGTGGGTATCAATAGCAAATCATATTGGAGATTTGAGGCAATTATATCCATGATTTCAAGATAACTAACCAGATATTTAGGAGGTGGTACTTTTAGGTATAAGCTATCAATGTTGAGTAGACTTAATTAAATAATTTCTTAAGTCCATTCTGCTTCCTTAAACAAAGATTAAACACATACTATGCCTTGTGACACATTTTACCCTTTTGTTCAAAAATTGTAATTAGTTTGTCTTTGAAAGCTCAGCTTGACCAAAACTGTAGCCCAATGTATCTTCATATAGAAGTATTAATATCAATATCATTTTTCACATCCACAGAAATTATTTCCACAGCATTCATTCAATCGTTTGTAATTATACTTCCTTTAGTTAATTTTCCAATGGTTTCTCCTATCTTTTGCTTCATACATAAGCTTTACCTTAAAAAATCAGAGAATTGTTGTGGAAAAATTGAATTTGGGGTAGAAGAGGGTGCTTCCACTGTTGGAAGAATTTCTCTTGCCTGTCAACTATGTTTAAAAGTGTAGAAGAAAAAGTATTTTTCAATATACGGTTTTCATTGTGCATTAGGTGCCTCCAATATCCCTTTCTCAGTACCATAATTCTGCATATGCATCTTGTCACCTGGTATATGTAAACATGGAATCACTTGGACATTATTACATAGTTATAGCAAAGTGCCGAGCAAAGAAAATGACATCCAATATTCACCCAGTGTTTAGACAAAAAATTTTTGTTTGATATGAAGGCATTAATAATTTGATCACAGAAGAATATTTTTCAGTATTGCTCACAGATTGCCAGTAAAAGATAATTCTCACCTTGTGGACGTGCTTTATGTCACAGGTCCTCCATACACTGATGAAATCTCGTACTGACGATGGCGATTGGGTAGTTTATCTGTGGATGGAGAGACATCTTTAAGTGATAATAGCCTTATGTGTCCTTCAGGATGTATAAGAAGCCATTTCACACACCTTGGGGATTGAAATGAGTATTGACCAACTCTGAAGGCTCTGGGAAAGACCACCACATACATCTGAAGAATTTTCTCTACTAAACATTTTTTAATTTTTTAAAATAAATTACTCATTTTTAAAATTGTGGTAAATATACGTATAACAAAACATTTGCCATTTCAACATTTTTTATATGTACAATTCAGTGACATTAATTATGTTCATCATGTTGTACAACCATCACCATTAACAGTTTCCAAATATAAATTACTCTTACTGGGCTGAGGGCTGGTGACTATCGTCTTGGGGAACATCTAGCTCAATTGTCATAACATAGTTTATAAAGAAAATGTTCTGCATTCTACTTTGGTGAATAGCATCTGGGGTCTTAAAAGCTTGTGAGTGGCCATCTAAGGTACTCCACTGTTCTCACCCCATCGGAGCAAGGGAGAATGAAGAAAACCAAAGACACAAGGGAAAGGTTAGTCCAAAGGACTAATGGACCACAACTACCATGGCCTCCACCAGACTGAGTCCAGCACAACTAGATGGTGCCCAGCTACCACCACTGACAACTCTGACAGGGATCACAGAAGAGGGTTCTGGACAGAGCTAGAGAAAAATGTAGAACAAAATCCTAACTCATTAAAAAAAAAAAAAAAAAAGACCAGACTTACTTGTCTGACAGAGACTGGAGAAACCCTGAGAGTATGAATCCCAGATGCTCTTTTATCTCAGTAATGAAGTCACTCCCAAGGTTCACGCTTCAGCCAAAAATTAGACAGACCCATAAAACAAAATGAGATTAAATGGGCACACCAGCCCAAGGGCAAGGACAAGAAGGCAGGAGGGGACAGAAAATCTGGTAATAGGGAACCCAGGGTCGAGAAGGGGAGAGTGTTATGTAGTGGCATTGGAAAACAATGTCACTAAACAATATGTGTACTAATTGTTTAAGGAGAAGCTAGTTTGTTCTGTAAACTTTTATCTAAAGTACAATTTAAAAAAGCAGAAAAAAAGAAGAGCAAATATAAATGACTCTTCTTATTGTTGTAAACATATATATAACAAAAAATTTGCCGTTTCAACAAACTTCACACATACAATTCAGTGACAATAATTTTCATTATGTTTTCTCTGCACAATTTCAAATCCTGCCTTAAAGAAATGTTTTGTGGTGTGTGGGAATAACCTGTATGCCTGTATTCAAAATTAAATTTGAAAGTCTAATTCTTTGTCTGTTAGGGGAATGTTAGCTTCCCATTTTACCCCCAATACTTCAAAACCATATAGTTCACTAGCGTTCTGCCTTCTATTTATTCTTGATGGGGAGTGAGTCAAGGGTGGTATGGTGGAAACAGGGATGGATTACCCTATAAGCAAAATAAGAAGGCTTATTGTATTTACTTACTAATCTGTAGTGTGTTTACTTACTAATCTGTAGTGCACAACTTTACATTGGTTTTACCACATCCTTGTAAGCTGGTGCATACCTTGTTTGTCAATTAATCTATTCCGAGGTGGAAGGAAAAAAGGAATGAGTTTTTATAGATTCTATTATAGGTTGTTTGTCTCTTCTCTCTCTCAGTCAATGTGAGAGCTATTTGAAATTTAAGAAGATAAGACACAGCAAGTTGTTACATATTCTTGAGAATGCAAGACCTTTCCTTGAACAGTAGTATAAACATTGATGGAGACCATAATTAATTTTTTAATTTTTCTCCTGACTTTTATGCCTATTGCTTAGTTAGCTGAAGGTGACAATGTGAAGCAGGAGTTTTGATGATACAATTACTTCTTTCATAGATATGTCAGAGAGATAGATTATGAGTGTAACCTGGAGATGGATGAGTGGAGAGTGATCTCCTGAACTGACTTCTCTTGATGGGGATTTTTCAGTTCTTACATACAAATTCTTTACCTTAATATAGAAAGAATCACAATTGCAAAACTGCTGTTGGGATTTTTCTCTGGAGGCTCTCGGCTTCAGGAATGCGGCTGCTGTTATTTCTTCAATCACCTTTCCCCGTGAAAAATAATATTTTGTGCACTTTTGTTTTCCTTTAGTAGGAAAAGGTGATCATTTCATTGTCTCTCACCATTACTTCCAAGTCTCTTGAAGTTTTACCTTCTGGGCCCACAGCTTTGCACAGAATTCTTACAAGGAGGGAAGAGAATGGAAGAGACAGAATCTACTTCATCTGCTTCCTCTTCATAGCAACAGCAGCGGTAAAATAACCCCATGGCAAACATCGATGATGTGGGCCAGGGGGCTCTTCTGATTACCCTTGCAAGGGAGCCTTGTTGCTCCCCTACTTTCTGTAGATGTGTTTGTATTTACAGGACTTACAAAGAGCCCTCGTGGCCCAGTGATTAAAGCACTCAGCTGCTAACCAAAAGGTTGGCAGTTTGTAACCCACCAGGCTCTCTGAGGGAGAAAGATGGGGCAGTCTGCTTCAGTAAAGATTACAGCCTTGGAAACCTATGGGGCAGTTTTACCCTGTCCTATAGGATCGCTATGAGTCTGAAGAGACTCAGCGGCAATGGGTTTTTACAGGACTTACTTTATGGTATCATAATTGTCTGTTAAATTATGTTTCCCTTACCTGGGTGTTACAAACACGCTTGGCTGCTAACCAAAAGTGTGGAAGTTTGAGTGCACCCAGAGGCACCTCAGAAGAAAGGTTAAGAGATCTGCTTCCAAAAAATCAGCCACTGAGAATGTGATAGAGCACAGTTCTACACACATGGGATTGTCATGAATCAGCACTGACTCAACTGGTTTTATCAGACAGAGCACTGCAAGCTTCCGAAGATGTTTATTTACCTTTGTGTCCGCAGGTCCAGCACACTGCCTCTAGTTAATTCTTAGAAAAAATGTGGATAAAATGTAATTTTTTATTGATGGAATAAGTGCAAGAATACTTTGGAGCCCTGGTGGCACAGTGCTTAGTAGGCCAGGCTGCTAACCAAAAGGTCAGCAGTTTGAATCCACTAGCTGCTCCTCAGAAACCTTATGGGGCAGTTCTAGACTGTCTTATAGAATCACTATAAGTTGGAATTGACTTGATGGCAGTGGGCTTGGAACGGGGCTTGGTACCTTGGATGAAATGGAAACTGCAAATTCAGGAAAAGGACTTGTTAGATACGAAGTCAGAAAGAAGAGAGCTGGAGATCAAAAAATGAGCACAGGCCTGATGATCCAGTAATGCAGCGTCTTTGTGGGAAAGAAAACCAATTAAAGGCAGGACGCATGACCCGGATGGAGGTGGATTATTCTCTACAGACCACCTCCATCAAAAGGATAGTAATGTGCTTAATTCTGTTCACCATATTTGAAAAATGGTGTACAGAAACTCTAATTTTTTCCCGGACAAAAGTGGAAAAAATAATTATACATATGGCCAACAAGTCCTGGGGGAAAGGGTCAAAATGGTGAAGGCTGTGTAGCTGGAGAATAAAAACAACCTGCCCTTAAGCAGATGAAAGCTTGATTTAATCATCTATTTTCTCCTTCCATAGAGAATGGAGCAGGAGGAAATAAGAGCAACATAAAACAGGAGTGGTTTAGCAGAGCATAGGAAGAATTTCTCAGAGAGCTTCTGGAAGAAACAGATAACCCTCAGCATTGGAGAGTTTAGCCAGTTAATTCCAGAAGGGCAGGAGGTTGGACTAAATGATATTCCCAATCTATTCAAACTCTTGAATTTTGTGATTATTTTTTTCCTAGATAAAAATTTCCTAAAGAACAGATAAAGGTGAGATACTAATAATAAATATAATAACCAATATTGATTGAGCATTTCTTCTGTGCTAGGCACTGCTCTGTTGTTGTTGTTAGCCACCATTGAGCTGCCCTTGACTCATGGAAATCCCATGCACAACAAAATGAAATGCTGCCTAGATGTGCCATTTCCATGATCAGTTGCAAATCAGACCGTTGTAACCCATAGGGTTTTTATTGGTTGATTGTTTCGAAAGTAGATTTCCAGGCCTTTCCTCCTAGTCCATTTTAGTCTGGAAGTTTCACTGAAACTGTTCAGCATCATAACAGCACGCAAGCTCCCACTGACAGACAGGTGGTGGCTGCATTCGAGGTGCATTGCCTGGGAATCGAACCTGAGTCTTCCACATGGAAGGTGAGAATTCTACCACTGAACCACCAGTGCCCCCATATAGATTGCACATGCTGGAAAATAACCTAAAAGCTGAACAAAATGAGATAGATAAGGTAAATAGACACTTGATCTTGGACAGGAGAAGAGAAGGTTGGAGATCTGTTACCGGCAGTCACTCTGATAAAACATTTGGATTATTGGGTAATTTTACATGAATACCTAGTTCCCTAGTTTGATAGGTAAGGAGTGAATCCTTTTGAGAGTATGCACATAAGAACTACACTTAGATAGTTTAATAAAAGCCATAATACATCAAGGGATTGATGACAGGCGTTTGTGTCCTTATTTACTCCAATGTTATCATCATGTCTATTTCAGAACTACGTAATATCTGTGATTACAGGTAGCAGTGTTTTGAATAATAAATCATAACACTGAACATCTTCAAGTGAACATCTAAGAATGATAACATCAGCAAATTATGTGTTGCAACATTGTATGCAGTGCACATTACTAATAATAAGATGTAAATTTAAAAAAAAGACGATTGTAAGTGCGGTTCATTGTAATCGAATATGTTAGTGGATACATGTGACAATGGGAGACAGAGCTGTGGGGTCATCACATGTGAAGTATCCCTACAATTTATTTGAGAATTTCTAGAGAGACACAGCAAAGGAGAAAAGCTGGTCATGCAGCTAGAGTTTCTTTGTTGTTGTTAGCTGACGTCAAGTTGGCCCGTGACTCATGGCGACCCCATACACAATGGAGCTAAACACTGCCCAATTCTGCATCATTCCTATGATCGGTTGCAAATCAGACTGTTGTGATTCATAGGGTTTTCACTAGCTGATTTTTGAAAATAGATCTCCAGAACTTTCTTCCTCATCCATCTTAGTCTGGAAGCTTCATTGAAATGTGTTCAGTATCATAGCCACATCCATGCAAGCCTCCACTGAGGGAGAGATGGTAGCTGCTCATGAGGTACATTGGCCAGAAATTGCATAAAATTTCTCCTGTGTGGAAAACAAAAATTCTACCACTGAACCACCAATGCCCCAGTATCTCTTTGTAGGTGGAGGCTACTAAAAGAAGATTTAGGTAAAGCAATGAAGAGTGCTTACCCAACACTGACAAGCTAGTGGGACTTAAGAGACATGAAAGATGTAAGAACAACCAGGAATAATAAAAGTTTAAAATATTTACTGTCAGACACTATGGGAAGTACTTTATGTAGATGATTTCTTTAAAATTTTCCAAGAAACCTAGGAGTTAGATATTATTATCCTCATTTTACAGATGAGATTCTGAGATTCAGAGATGTTAAGTAACATGTGTCTTCACATAGTTGGTTAGGGATTGTCTTAGTTATCTAGTGCTGCTATAACAGAAATACCACAAGTGGGTGATTTAACAAACAGAAATTTATTTTCTCACAGTTTAGGAGGTTAGAAGTCCAAGTTCAGGGCACTTGTTCTAGGGGAAGTCTTTCTCTCTCTGTTGGCTCTGGGAAAATGTCCCTGTCTCTGTCTCTTTTCAGTTTCTGTTCCTGGGTTCCTTGACAATCTTCATGTGGTTGGCATCTATCTTCCCTCATCTGTGCATGCTTGCCACTGTACATAATCTGTTGTTTTTTAAAAATCTCAAAAGTGATTGGTTTAAGACATAGCCGTCATAGATACGGTCTCATCAACATAAAAAAGAAAACCTTATTCCCAAATGGGATTACATCCACAGTTATTAACAACAACAGCAAAATTCCTTTGCCATGGAGTAGATTCTGACTCACAGTGATCCTATAGAAACCATAGGGTTTCCAAGGCTGTAATCTTTATGGAAGCAGACTGCCATATCTTTCTCCTGTGGAGTGGTTGGTAGATTGGAACCACCAAACTTTCAGTTAACAGTTAAGTGCTTAATCACTGCACCACCAGCACTCCTCATCCACAGGTATAAGGGTTAGGGTTTATAATACATATACTTTGATAAGGCACAATTTAATCCTGGGTCCCTAGGGAAGCTTTAACACTGGTCCAGTTAATGAAATGTTGTTGTTGTTAGGTACCAATGAGTTGGTTCTGACTCATAACAACCCTATGTACAACAGAAGGAAACATTGTCCAGTCTTGCCCCATCCTCACAAACATTGCTGTATTTGAGACCATAGTTGCATAAAACACTGTCTGATAAATCCAGATTCATGGACTTATGAAAATAGCTGCCACACGGGCCCTCCTTGCCCTTTGGAAAGTTATTTGAATTTGTGTCATAATTCCACAGCCTATGAAATTCTAAAATACTCACCAGGATTTTATAAATCCCTAAGTGGCACAGTGGTTAAGCACTCTGCTGCTAAGTGAAAGACTGGCAGTTCGAACCCACCCAGTAACACCTCAGGAGAAAAATGTGGTAATATGTTTCTATAAAGATTACAGCCTAGGAAACCCTACTGCAATTCCACTCTGTCACTTGGGGTCACTATAAGTCAAAATCAACTTGATGGCACCTAACAAAAACAACAAGACTTACTTTCTCTTTGTCAGCTGCTTCTGAGTACCACAACTGAGTGAGCTGTCTCTGTTTTATGCTACACCTATCAGGATGCAAAGCCGAACCTCTTATAAGTCCTATCAATCTACTCACACCAAGCTTTCTGAGTTTATTGAGGATTTGAAGTTTCAGGGATGGTAATTACACGAATCACATAGCTTTCCACTATATCATTGCCCTTCTTCCTCAGCTTAACCCTCCCTTCTATCACTTCTCCACCCAGGAGATCAAAACATTGTCTTCTCCATACTGCATTCATAAAAGGCAATATAGCATAGTGGGTAGGTAGAAGTGCTGTTCTATACTGTCTAGGTTTAAATACTGATTTTCCACTTATTAACTAAGTGGCTTTGGACAAGCTACTCAACTTACTGCCAGTCTCAATTTTCTCTTCTGTTAAATCAAGAATAATGATTTCTGTCTCATAGGATTAGTGTGAGTATGATAAATGACATTGCACGTGAGGTGACTAGCTCAGAGCCTATCATATACTAACTCCTCAATAATAAAAACAAACCAAACTCATTGCCGTTGAGTTGAGGCTCCCCTTCCCTTCCCACTGGCCCCTGCTGTGCTGTCATGGTTGGAGCTTCTCAGGCACTCAGGCCCACTGCTGCACTGGGACTGCACTGCCCCTCCCCTCCTTGACCAGCTGATGAACACTAGGAAGCAAGCCCATACCACTTCCCATCAGACACTTCTGCCTATAAGTTGAGGGATTCTGAATACTCCCACATAGCAGGCCCAACATCAGGAGGCAGACAGCACCCACCCAGTCTACCCTCAGCCACTTTGTCAAACCACTGTACAGTGAAGTGGGCTTACCCTGCCTGCTGCTGCGCTGCCTGCCCAGACAAGGTGGTGAGAGCTACAGTGCCCACAGATGAACAAGCAGCAAAGCACACCTGGATTGCCCAATCTGACAAAAAATCAGGGTGAAGCAAACATATAATGAATACATAAAGAAAATAATATCTTAAGGTCTTGGAGACAGTAGATGATATCAAAACATATTTAAAAAAGCAGGACAAGATGGCTGTAGCAAGTTACCTTCTGGTAGAAGAAAAGGCAGTAGAACTACCTGACAGGGAATTCAAGACTGATATTCTGTGTTTTCTTAGAAATTAAGAAAGAGATCAAGGAAACCACAGACAAAAACAAAAAAAAAGTAGATAAATTATGGAAAACACAGACAAAACCAATGAAAACATAGCCAAAATCAAGGAAAAACAGACAAAGCAATAGAAGAACTCAGGAAAATCATCAAAACATCAAAATCAGTAAACAATTGGAAATCATACATAAAGTGCAACTAGAAATTCAAAACATAAACAACAAAATTTCATAAATGGAAAACTCAATAGAAGTTCTTAGGAGGAAATCTGAAACAATGGAAGACAGAATCAGCAAGATTGAAGACAAATCCATGGATGCCAATTTGAAGAAAAATCAGAAAAAAAGAATGAAGAAAAATTAAGTAAACCTAAGATTTATGTGGAACGCAATTAAAAGCAAAAATATGTGTTTGACTGACATTTGATAACAGGGTGAGAAAATGGAAAACACAAAGAAGATTGTGGAAGATTTGCTGGCAGAAAACTTCCCAAACATCACAAAAGACAAAAAGTTGGCCATCCAATAAGCTCGAAGAACCCCATATAGGATAGGCTCCAAAAGAAAGATACCAGGACATATCATAATCACACTTGCCAAAACCAAAGACAAAGAAAGAAACTCGAGGGCAGCTACAGAAAAAAAAAAAGTCACTCACAAAGGCAAACAATAAGACTAAGTTCTGATTACTCGACAGAAACCATGCTGGCAAAAATGCAATGGGAATACCTATATAAAACCTTGAAAGAAAAGAAAAAAAGCCAACTAAAAATAATATATCCTGCAAAACTCTCGCTCAAATATGATGACAAAATTAGGACATTTCCAGATAAACAGAAATTAAGAGAATTTGTAAAAAGCAGACATCTTACAAGAAATATTAAATGGAGTCTCTTAGGTAAGAAAACCAACAACATCAGACAACAACCAGAGTCTAGTACACAGGACAGCATCAGTGAGATACCAACCTAGGTAAAGAACTGTCAATAACAAAACAAAGATAAAAGGCTTAAAAGAGGGAAACAGAGACATCAATCTGTAAATGAAGACAAGGTCAAAACAGAAGGGGGAATAAATGGTGTAGACATAGAACTTTCAATTGGAAAGGAAGTGAAAGCAATATCAAGTAATAAAACACTGGTTCAAACTTAGGAAGAGAAGGATAAATTTCAAGGTAACCACAAAGAAAGTTAACAAACCTACTTACCAAAATAAAAAAGAAGAAAAACCTGAAGACTCAGTAAACACAAAATCTATAGAAATAAAAGAAAAGAAAATCCACAAACAAAAGGAACTCAATGCAGGAAAGTAAGAGGAACCAAGAAGAAGTTGACACCACAAAAAAAAAGTAGCACAACAATATGACAGCAATAAATAATTCCTATCAATAATCACACTGAATCTAAATGGCTTAAATTCATTTGTAAAGAGACTGAGTGGCAGAATGGATAAAAAAATAAAGACCCATTAATAAGCTGTCTATAACAGACACACCTTAGACACAAAGACATACATATATTAAAAATCAAAGGATGGAAAAAATATATCAAGCAAACAGCAACCAAAAAAACAGCAGGCATGGCAATACTAATCTCAGATAAAATAGATTAAGGCAAAATTCACCATAAGGGAGAAGTAAGGACATTATATAATGATTAAAGGGACAATTCACAAAGAAGAAATAACCTTAATAAATATCAATGCACCCAACAATAGGGCTCCAAAATACATAAAATAAACTCTAACATCTCTGAAAAGATTAATAGTTCCATAATAATAGTTGGAGACTTCAACACACCGCTCTCAGGATAGGTCAGAACATCTAGAAAACAACTCAACAAAGATACAGAAGATCTTAAGGCCAAAATCAACCAGCCTGACATAGACGTATACAGAACACTCCACCCAAAAGCAGCAAATTATACATAGACCACGTTTTAGGCCACAAAGTAACCCTCAATAAAATTCAGAACATCAAAATAATACAAAGCATTCCCTCTGATCACAATGCCATAAAAGTAGAAATAAAAACAGGAAGGCAAGGAAAAAAATCAAATTCATGGAAACTGAATATCATTTTGTTAAAAAACAGCTGAGTAATAGAAGAAATCAAAGAGGGAATCAAAAACTTCCTAGAAACAAATGAGAATGAAAACACATCATACCAAAACTTTTCAGACACAGCAAAGGCAGTGCTCAGAGGCCGATTTACAGCAATAAACGCATACATCAAAAAAGAAAAATGGGCCAAAATCAAAATTCTGCCCATACAACTAACTAGTACAAATAGAATGAAAACAGCAAAAGGAGCCCACAGGTACCAGAAGAAAGGAAATAATAAAGATCTCAGCAAAAAATAAATGAAACAGAGAACAGAAACACAACAGAATCAATAAGACCAAAAATTGGTTCTTTGAAAAGATCAACAAAATCTACAAACCGTTGGCCAAAGTGACAAAAGAAAAACAGGAGAGGAAGCAAAAAACTCAAAAAAGAAATGAGATGGGGACATTGCAACAGACCTAAATGAAATAAAAAGGATCATAACAGAATACTGTGAAAAACTGTACTCCAACAAATTTGAGAACCCAGAGGAAATGGACAAATTTCTAGAAACACACTGCTTAACTAAACACAAACTGAGATAGAAAATGTGAATAGACCAATAACAAGGGATTGAAGTGGTATTAAAAATTTTTTTAAAAAAACAGAAAACAAAAAACTCCCAACAAAAAAAAAAACTCAGTCCAGATGGCTTCACTGGAGAATTATCCCAAACATTCAGAGAAGAATTCACACAAGTACTATTCAAATTATTTCATAGCATAGAAAAGGAAAGAATACTCCCAAATTTATTTCATGAAGCCAGCATAATCCTGATAGTAAAGCCAGGCAAAGTCCCCACAAAAAAAGACAATTACGTACCAATATTTCTCATGAATATAGACGCAAAAATTCTCAACAAAATTCTAGCCAATAGAATTCAGCATCATATCAAAAAAATAATACACTACAACCAAGTGGGATTTATACCAGGTATATGAGGATGGTTCAACATTAGAAAATCAATTAACGTCATCCACCACATAAATAGAATAAAAGAAAAGAATTGCGTGATCATCTCAATGGATGCATAAAAGGCATTTGATAAAGACCAACACCAACTTCTGATAAAAGCTCTCAATACAATATGAATAGAAGGGTAATTTCTCAACATAATAAAATGCATCTATACAAAACCAACAGCCAGCATTATTCTCATTGGAGAGAGTTTGAATGCATTCTCCCTGAGAACGGGAACAAGAAAAGGATGCCCTTTATCACCACTCCTATTTAACATTGTGCTGGAAGTCCTAACTAGAGTAATAAGCCAAGAAAAAGAAAAAAGGGCATCCAAATTGGAATGGAAGAAGTAAAACTATTCCTATTTGCAGATGATATGATCCTATACATAGAGAACTTCATAGATTTCACAAGAAAACTACCAGAACTAACAGAAAGATTCATCAGAGTAACAGGATACTAGATCAACATACAAAAATCAGTTGGATTCCTATACACCAACAAAGAGAACTTTGATAAGGAAATTAGGAAAACAATACATTCATAAGATCCCTTAAAAAGATAAAAAAACTTAGGGATAAATCTAACCAGGAAGGTAAAAGACCTATAAAAGAAGACTACCAAATGTTATTGCAACAAACCAAAAGAGACCTATGTAAACGGAAAAACATACCATGTTCACGGATTGAAAGACTCAACACAGAGAAAATATCATGCCTATCCAAAGCAATCTACATATATAATGCAATCCTGATCCAAGCTCCAACAGCATTCTTTAATGAGATGCAAAAACTAATCACCAACTTTTTTTAATTGCTGTAGTTTAAGTGAAAGTTTACAATTCAAGTTAGTCTCTCATACAAAAAATTTCTACATACATTGTTATGTGATCCTAATTACTCTCCCTATACTGTGACAGCACACTCCTCCTTTCCACCTCTGATTTCCCGTATCCACTCAACCAGCTCCTAACTCTCCCTGCCTTATCTCACCTCCAGACAGAAGTTGCCTATTTAGTCTCATGTATGTACTTGACCCAAGAAGCACACTCTTCACGAGTATCATATTATGTCCCACAGTCCAGTCCAATCTTTGCCTGAAGAGTTTGCCTCGGGAATTTTTTTAGTTCTGGATTAACAGAGAGTCCAGGAGCCATGCTTTCTGGGGTTCCTCCAGTCTCAGTCAGACCATTAAGTCTGGTCTTCTTACTAGAATTTGAGTTCTGTATCCCACCCTTCCCCTGCTCCATCAGGGACTCTCGTTGTGTCCCGTCAGGGCAGTCATTGGTGGTAGCCGGGCATCATCCAGTTATTCTGGTCTCAGGCTGATGAAGTCTCTGGTCTATGTGGACCTTTCTGTCTCTTGGGCTACTACTTTGCTTGTGTCTTTGGTGTCCTTCATTCTCCTTTACTCCAGGTGGTTGGGACCAATTGATGCATCTTAGATGGCTGCTTGCTAGCTTTTAAGACCCCAGACTCCACTCACCAAAGTAGGATGCAGAACATTTTCTTAAGAAACTTAGTTATGCCAACTGAGCTAGAAGTCCCCTGAAAGCATGGTCCTGAGACCTCCACCTCTGCTGCTCTGTCCCTTGAAGTGTTTGACTGTATTCAAGAAACTTCTTAGCTTCGGTTTCATCCAGTTGAGCTGACTTCCCCTGTAGTGTGTGCTGTTCTTCCCTTCACCTAAGATAATTCTTGTCTACTATTTAGTTAGTGAATAACCCTCTATCTCCTTCACCACCCTCGTATCGATCAAAGAATGTTTTCTTCTGTGTTTAAACCTTTTCTTGAGTTCTTATACAATATTGGTCCTTCTGTGACTGACTAAATTCGCTCACCATAATGCACTCCAGATTCCTCTGTGTTATAAGATGTTTCACAGCTTGATTGTTGTAATTTATCACTGTGTAGTATTCCATTGTGTGAATATACCATAATTTGTTTATCCATTTGTCTGTTGATGGGCACCTATGTTGTTTCCATCTTTTTGCTATCGTGAACGGTGCTGCAATGAACATGAGTGTGCATACATCTATTCATGTAACGGCTTTTATTTCTCTAGGATATATCCCAAGGAGCAGGATAACTGGATCCTACGGCACTTCTATTTCTAGCTTTTTAAGGGAGCACAAAATCCATTTCCAAAGTGGTTGTACCATTTTACATTCCCACCAACAGTGTATAAGTGTTCCAGTCTCTCCACAACCTCTCCAGCATTTATTATTTTGTGTTTTTTGGATTAATGCTACCTTGTTAGGGTGCGATGGTATCTCATTGTGATTTTGATTTGCATTTATCTAATAGCTAATGATCATCTGCATTTCTTCATGTGTTTGTTAGCTGCCTGAATGTCTTCTTTGGCAAAGTTCCTGTTCATATCCTTTGTCCGTTTTTAAATTAGATTGTCTTTTTGTTGTTGTGGTTTTGCAGTATCCTGCAGATTTTAGAGATTAGACGCTGATTGGATTTGTCACAGCCAAAATTTTTTTCCCAGTCTGTAGGTTGTCTTTTGAATCTTTTGGTGAACTCTCTTGATGAGCATATGTGTTTGATTTTTAGGAGCTCTCAGTTATCTAGTCTCTCTTCTGGTGCTTGTGCATTGTTACTTCTGGTTTGTATTCTGTTTATGCCATGTGTTAAGATTCCTAGCGTTGTCCCTATTTTTTCTTCCATGATGTTTATCATTTTCAATTTTATATTTAAGTCTTTGATCCATTTTGAGTTAGTTTTTGTGCATGGTGTGATGTATGGGTCTTGTTACAGTTTTTTGCAGATGGAATTCCAGTTATGCCAGCACCATTTGTTAGAGACTGTCTTTTCCCCAGTTAATGGACTTTGGGCCTTTGTCAAAAGTCATCTGCTCATAGGGGTGAATTTATGTCTGTATTCTCAATTCTGTTCATTGGTCTACGTATCTGCTGTTGTACCAGTACCAGGCTGTTTTGACTATCGTGGTGGTATAATAGGTTCTGAAATCAGGTAGTGTGAGGCCTCCCACTTTGTTCTTCTTCTTGAGTAATGCTTTGTTTATTCGGGGCCTCTTCCCTTTTTGTATGAAGTTGGTGATTTGTTTCTCCATCTCAGTAAAAAATACCATTGCAATTTGGATCGGGATTGCATTGTATCTGTAGATCACTTTGGGTAGAATTGACATTTTCACAATGTTGAGTCTTCCTATCCATGAGCAAGGTATGTTTTTTCCACTTATGCAGGTCTTTTTTGAATTCTTGCAGTAGTATCTTGTAGTTTTCATTGTATAGGTCTTTTAAGTCTCCGGTGAGATTTATTCCTAAGTATTTTATCTTCTTGGGGGCTATTGTAAATGGTATTGATTTGATGATTTCATGTTCTAAGTTCTCTTTGTTGGTATAAAGGAATCCAACTGATTTTTTGTATATTTATCTTGTATCCTGATACTTTGCTGAAATCTTCTGCCAGTTCCAGTAATTTTCTTGTGGATCATTTGGGGTTTTCTGTGTATAAGATCATGTCATCTGCAAATAGAGATACTTCGACTTCTTCCCTACCAGTTTGGGTGCCTTTATTTCTTCTTCTATCCTAATTGCTCTGGCTAGGACCTCCAGCACAATGTTGAATAAGAGTGGTGATAAAGGGCATCCTTGTCTGGTTCTTGTTCTCAAGGGGAATGCTTTCAAAGTCTCTCCATTTAGGATGACGTTGGCTATTGACTTTCTATAAATGCCCTTAATTATGTTGAGGAATTTACTTTCTATTCTTATTTTGTTGAGAGTTTTTGTCATGAATGGGTGTTGGAATTTGTCAAATACCTTTTCTGCATTGATTGATAGTAAGATCATGTGGTTCCTGTCTTTTATTTTATTAATGTGATGGATTACATTCATTGTTTTTCTAATATTGAACCATCCCTGCATACCTGGTATAAATCCTACTTGATCATGGTGAATTATTTTTTGATATGTTGCTGAATTCTGTTGGCTAGAATTTTGTTGAGGATTTTTGTGTTAATGTTCATGAGGGACATTGGTCTGTAATTTTCTTTTTTATTTTTTTGTGGTGTCTTTAACTGGTTTTGGTATCAGGGTTATGCTGGCTTCATAGAATGAGTTTGGGAGTATTCCATCCTTTTCTATACTCTGAAACACCTTTAGTAGTAGTGATGTTAACTCTTCTCTGAAAGTTTGGTAGACTTCTCCAGTGAAGCCATCCAGGCCAAGACTTTTTTTTGGGGGGGGATATTTTAATTACCTTTTCAATCTCTTCTTTTGTTATGGGTTTATTTAGTTGTTCTACTTCTGTTTGTGTTAGTTTAGGTAGGTAGTGAGTTTCTAAAATTTTGTCCATTTCCTCTAGGTTTTCCAATTTATTAGAGTACATTTTTTCATAGTATTCTGTTATGATTCTTTTATTTCAGTTGGGTCTGTTGTGAGATCATCCATCTCATTTCTTATGTGGGTTATTTGCTTCCTCTCCTGTTTTTCTTTTGTCAGTTTGGCCAGTGGTTTATCAATTTTGTTGATCTTTTCAAAGAACTACCTTTTGGTTTTGTTTACTCTTTCAATTGTTTTTCTATTCTCTATTTCATTTAATTCTGCAGTAATTCTTATTATTTCCTTTCTTCTGGCACCTGAGGGCTTCTTTTGCTGCTCTCTTTCTACTTGTTCCAGTTGTAGAGTTAATGTTATGATTATGGCCTTTTCTTCTCTTTAATGTGTGCATTTATAGCTATAAATTGACCTCTGAGCACTGCTTTTTCTGTGTTCCAAAGGTTCTGGTAGGATAAGTTTTCATTCTCATTTGATTCTATGAATTTCTTTATTCTATCCTTAATTTCTCCTGTAACCCAGTAGTTTTTGAACAAGGTGTTGTTCAGTTTCCATGTGTTTGATTATTTTTCCTTGCTTTTTCTGTTGTTCATTTCCACTTTTATGGCTTTATGGTCAGAAAAGATGCTTTTTAATATTTCTATGCTCTGGATTTTGTTAAAGCTTGCTTTATGGCCTAATATGTGGTCTATTCTGGAGAATATTCCATGTGCGTTGGAAAAGAAAGTATACTTGGCTGCTGTTGGGTGGAATGTTCAGTATATGTCTATGAAATCAAGTTGGTTGATTGTACCATTTTGATCTTCTGTGTCTTTCTGTCCTTCACTGAAAGTGGTGTGTTGATGTCTCCTACTACTATTGTGGAGCTGTCTATCTCTCTTTTCAATGCTGTTAGAGTTTGTCTTATATATTTTGGAGCCCTGATGTTGGTTGCGTAAATATTTATTATAGTTATGTCCTCCTGGTGTATTGATCCTTTAGTCATTATATAGTGTCCTTCCTTATCATTTGTGGGGGGTTTTACTTTAAAGTCTACTTTGTCAGAGATTAATATTGCCACTCCTGCTCTTTTTTGAGAGTTCTTTGCTTGAAACATTTTTCTCCATCCTTTGAGTTTTAGCATGTTTGTGTCTTTAAGTCTAATGCGTGTCTCATGTAGGCAGCATATAGACGGGTCGTGTTTTTTTATCCAGTCTGCCACTCTCTGTCTCTTTATTGGTGCACTTATTCCCTTTACATTCAGCGTAATTATTGATAGGTATGAGTTTAGTGGTGTCATTTTGATTTTTTTTTGTGTGTGTTGTTGATAGTTTCTTTGTTCCACTTAATTTTCTGTTTTGAGTCATTTTTATTTATGAATTTTCTTTTTCATCTTTTTCATTGTTGTTGATTTTGTATCTGTTGAGTCTTTATATTTTTATTGTTTTTTATTTTGACTTGTAGGATTGTTAGTTTCCTTTGTGGTTACCTGAATATTTACCCTTATTTTTCTAAGTTTATACCAAACTTTTATTTCTTTATATCACCTTGACTTCCTGCCCATATGTAAAATCTATGCCTACATTTTTTAGTTCTTCTTTTTGTTTTAATGTTGTCATCTTTTACATATTGACATCTCTGTTTCCCTATTTTCAGTGTTTTAGCTTTTTATTTTTGTGACTTTCCTATCTGGGTTGATATCTGGTTGCTCTGTCATGTTTTCTAGTCTTGGGTTGTTATCTGATGTTCTTGATTTTCTAACCAGAGGTCTCCCTTTAGTATTTGTTGTAATTTTGATTTGGTTTATGCAAATTACCTGAACTTTTGTTTATCTGGAAATGCCCTAATTTTGCCATCATGTTTGAGAGACAGTTTTGCCAGACATATAATTTTTAGCTGGCAGTTTTTTTTTTCCTTCAAGTCTTTATAAATGTCATCCCATTATCTTCTTGCGTTCTTGATTTCTGCTGAGTAGTCCGAGCTTATTCTTATTGACTCTCCTTTGTAGATGACTTTTTGTTTATCCCTAGCCGCTCTTTAAATTCTCTCTTTACTTTTGGTTTTGGCAAGTTTGATTATAATATGCCTTGGTTCTTTCTTTTGGGATCTACTTTCTGTGAGGTTCAATGAGTATCTTGGATAGACATCTTGTCATATTTTACGATACCAGGGAAGTTTTCTGCCAACAAATCTTCAACAATTCACTCTGCATTTTTTGTTATCCCCGCCCCCCTTCTGGTACTTTAATCACTCGCAGGTTATTCCTCTTGATAGTATCCCACATAATTCTTAGGGTTCTTCATTTTTTTAAATCCTTTTATCTGACTTTTCCTCAAATTAGTTGGTGTCAAGTGCTTTAAGTCTCACTTATTCTGTCTTCCTTTGCCTCAGTTCTGCTCCTATGACTTTCTACTGAGTTGTTTAATTCTGACATTTTATTGTTAGTCTTCTGGATTTCTGACTGCTGTCTCTCTATGGATTCTTGCAGCCTGTTCAATTTGTCATTATGCTCTTCTCTAATCTGTTTAATTTCCTCTATTGCATATTCTGCATGTTGCTTAATTTCCTTCCTAATATCTTAAAGAGTTCTGTACATTTATCTTTTGTATTCTGCCTCCAGTAATTCCAAGAAATTTTCTTCCTCTGAAAAATTTCTAGATTCTTTATTTTGGGAGCTTGCTGAAGCCATCATCATCTGCGTCTTTATGTGATTTGGTATTGACTGTTGTTTCCGAGCCATCAATAAGTTAATATATTTATTTATTTTATGTTTGCTTACTGTGTCCTAGCTTCTTGTTTTGTTTTGATATGCCCAGATAGGCTGCTCATGTGAGCTAGTTTGATTATTGGTACCTTTGAAGCTCTAATGTCCTGCCACTAGGTGGTCAGATCTGTTACTAGGTATGTGATCCCAGGAGTCTGCCCACTTGTCCTGTATGGATTCTGCTCAGGTGTCCATGTAGACAGCCACCAAGTGTGTGGTGTAGGCTCTCACCTACAGTCCTAGACAGGCATGGGTAATTGGTGTAGGCACATACACCTGGTTGCAGCAGGGGGCCACACACTGAGTAAGGCAGGGGGCTGATGGCCAACCCTGAGTGTCCAGGAGGAAAGTATGTCCCTGTTCCCTTGAGCAGGTAGGTTGGTGGGGTTTGCAGCTGGACTATGAGCACCCAATGTTGTTGGCTGTAAGGGCTGGGGGGCATCTCTTATTCTTGGGCCCCATCACAGGTGGCTTGGTGGTGTGGGTGGAGTAACCAGTCCCCGGGCCCTGATGTGGGTAGGTGAAGACCCTGCTGAATGGGCAGAGAAGTGTCGAATGTCAAGAACTTGCCACTTCACAGCTGAAACAGTTGAAATTAGACTTCAGGTATATACTCTGTCGTACTGCAGTAATGAGGGCATAAGCTGTTGAAACAGGCCCACACAAGTCTATGAAGGGGGAAAGGCACTCAAGTCTGTGGTTCTCTTATGCCTGCGCCTAGGCAAAGGAGCTGTGCCTACCCTGAATTCCTGGCTTAGGGTGCCAGCAGATTTTTCCCACCTGTTTGTTAATTTGTTCCCTCTGGAAGGCCAGGAGAATGGCTTAGGGAGTATGATGGGTCCTACTTCCAGCCCAGGAGACTTGGCAGTCACTGAATTCATTCTGAACCCAGTGCAGAACATAGAGTGGGGAGGTAAATGGGAGAGTTTTTTCCCTAAGGGGGATGTTTTTGATGTGCGTGGTAGGCCAGACACTAATACTTATCTTTCGCCAATCAAGGGCTGCTTCTCACTGGTTCTGGATGACTGAGTAGACTCTATGCCTCTGGGTCTCTCCTGGTGTGGAAAATGCCTCCTGAGCACTGCTGCTTGCCTGCCTCACTGCTCACCCCTGGGTTGATCCGGGCTGAAGTGCCCTGGCTCCTGCTAGGTCAGGTCTAGCAACGCCTGTCTCCTTCAGAACCATCTCTACCTCCCCCTGCCACTCAGTCCAATTCCTCAACTTTGCCTTTGATGTTCAGGCTCCTAGATTGTCATATATAATTGATTCTCTTGTTTTTTGAGTCTTCGTTGTACGTGGGACTACAGGAAGTGTCTGACTACTCTGCTATCTCAGCCCTGCCTCTAATCACCAACTTTTTATGGAAAGAAAAGAGACTTTGGGAAAGCCATGCATTTATTGAAGAAAAAGAACAAAATAGGAGGCCTTACACTACCTGATCTCAGAACCAACTATAAGTTATGGTAGTCAGAACAGCCTGGTACTGGTATAACAATAGACAGACAAATAGGACAGAATTTAGAATGCAGATGTAAATTCATCCACCCGTGGTCAGCTGATCTTTGACAAATGACCAAAGTCTATTAAACGGGAAAAAAAGACAGTCTTTTTAACAACTGGTACTGGCAAAACAAGATGTCCATCTGTAAAAAAATGAAACAGGACCCATACCTCACACCATACACAAAACCTAGCTCAAAATAAATCAAAGACCTAAATGTAAAACCTAAAGCAGTAAAGATGATGGAAGAAAAGATAGGAACAGTGCTAGAGGCCCTAATACATGGCATAAATAGAATACAAACCATAACTAACAGTGCATAAACACAAGAAGATAAACTAGATACCTGGAAGCTTCCAAAAATTAAACATATATGCTCATAAAAAGACTTCTGCAAAAGAATAAAAAGAGAACCTACCAACTGGAAAAAACATTTTTGGCTCTGACATATCTGACAAGGGCCTTATCTCTAAAATCTATAGAATATGTCAACACGTCACTAACAAAAAGACAAATAATCAAATTAAAAAACAAGAAAATATATGAACAGACATTTCACCAAAGAAGTCATTCAGGTAACTCACAGACACATGAGGAAATACTCATGATCATTAACCATTAGAGAAATGCAAATAAAAACTGCAATGAGATACCATCTCATCCCAACATTACTGGCATGAGTCAAAAAAAAAAAAAAAAAAAAAAAACAGAAAATAACAAATGTTGGAGAGGTTATCAGGAGATTGGAACTCTTATGCACTGCTGGTGGGAATGTAAAATGGTACAACCAATATGGAAAAGGATATGACACGTCCTTAAAAAGCTAGCAGTAGAAATACCATATGATACAGCAATCTCACTCTTAGGACTATGTCTTAGAGAAATAAGACCCATCACCCAAATAGACATATACATATCCTTGTTCATTGTAGCACTATTAACAACAGCAAAAAGATGAAAACAACCTAAGTGCCCCTCAACAGTTGAATGGATAATTGATAAAGAACAATGATGAATCTGCCAAACATCACACCACATGGATGAGTCTGGAGGGCATTATATTGACTGAAATAAATCAGTCACAAAAGGACAAATATTGTATGAGACTGCTATTATAAAAATCCAAGAAAAGGTTTATATATAGGAAAAAAACAATCTTTGACGGTTATGAGGTAGAGGAGGGGAGATGGGGGAAATCATTAACTAGATGCTTAACAAGTGCTAACTTTGGTGAAGGGAAAGACAACACACAATATAGGGGAAATCAGTACAACTTGACCAAGGCAAAGCCACAGATGCTTCCTAGATGCATCCAAACACATTGAGGGACCAAGTTACTGGGACTGAGGGCTGTAGACCATGGTCTTGGGGGACATTTAGGTCAATTAGCATAACACAGTTCATAAAGAAAAAGTTCTACATTCTACTTTGTTGACTAGTGTCTGGGGGTCTTAAAAGCTTTCGTTTGGCCATCTAAAATACATTTATTGGTACCATCGTGTTTGGAGCAAAGGAGAATGAAGAAAACCAAAGACACAAGGAAAATATTAGTCCAAAGGACTAATGGACCGCATAAACCACAGCCTCCACCGGCCTGAGCCAAGAACTAGATGGTGCCTGGCTACAACCACCGACTGTTCTAACAAGGATCACAATAGATTTCTGGACAGAGAGGAAGAAAAATATAAAATAAAATTCAAATTCACAAAAAAGACCAGACTTCTGATTTGACAGAGACTGTAGGAACCACCGAGATTATGGCCCCTGGACACCGTGCTAACTCAGAACTGAAGCTACTCCAGAAGTCCAAAAGTTAGACCGGCCTTTAAAACAGACAATAACACACTTGAGGAAAGTGCTTCTCAGTTCAGTCAAGTATAAAAGACTAAATGGGCAACACCTGCTCAAAAGCAAAGACAAGAAGGCAGGAAGGGACAGGAAACCTGGAGAACTGGACACGGGGAACCCCGAGGTGTAAAGGGGAAAAGAGGAAAGTGCTAACATATTGTGGGGATTGCAACCAATGCCACTAACAGTTTATACATAAATTTTTAAATGAGAAACTAATTTGTTCTGTAAAGCCAAAAAAAAAAAAAAAAAAAAAACCATTTTCTTTGAGTTGATTCCGACTCATAGCCTGTAAACTTTCACCTAAAACACAACAAAATTTTTCAAAAAATTCTTCAAATGAAACAAAAGAAATTTTTTTGTCAAATATTTTTTTTTTACCTCTTTATTTCATATCCGTAAACACAAATGAGGCTTACTTGCTTTCCATGTAAAGCCAAATCCCACTTCAGAGACTAATGTCACCATTCAAAAGAATTTGGATCTATTTGAAAGCTTTATTGGAAATACTCAGGTGTTATGAGACTGTCACTTAAACCTAGTCAAAGATACTAAACAATTAGCTCTGAGGGCAAAGAAATATTCCTTCTATCCATTTCAGTGGCTAGAACCAATATGTGCTCTACGTATGTGATCATTTACATAACTCAAAGCGCAAGGTAGTATTATCTCCATTCTATCAACGAGAAAGCAGAGGCTCAGTGAGGTTAAACAACTGGCTCAAGATTCATGGCTACATGATATCAGAGCCCGGACTTCAGCCCATTTCAGTCAACTCTGAAGACCCTTACTTCTTCCACATGCCACTCTGATAAATGCTTACTAGGTGATTAACAGATTGTTTTTGTTGTTGTTAGGTGCCGTTGAGCTGGTTCTGACCATAGCGACCCTAGGTACAACAGAAGGAAACATTCCCAGGTTCTGCACCATCTTCACAATCAGTGTAACAGATTGAAGGGTCTGAATAGATATTAGATCTATCTTTATTGTTGTTGAGTTCATTCTGACTCATGGTGACTCCATGTGTGCAGAGTAGAACTGTTGCATAGGTATTTCGAGCCTGTGACCTTTTCAGAAGCAGATCACCAGCCTTGTCTTCTGAGGTGCCTCTGGGTGGGTCTGCCAACCTTTCAGCTAGTAGTTGAGCACTCAACTGTTTGTGCCACCCAGGGTCTCCAGAACTGTCTTTAGTTCCCACTGACAGGAATTTGCATTATTTAGTAGTGCATTCTTAAGAAGATATATTGCTTTCTTTATTTAACAAGTTTAAACACCAAACATAAATTAAAACCACAAAAATTATTTTTCAAGAATTTGAGGAAAATCTACTTTCATAACTAGGGTTAATTTGATGCCTACCTTCAAGTTCCATGGAAATAAAGCAAGCTGTTTTGTTAACTATAAAACCACTTAGATTCATTTGGATTAGAATGTTTGCCTATCTCTTTAATAGTTTTTGGTAGTTAACGGATGTGTAAACTCAGTAATAACGATGTTTGTTGCCTCTTTGGAATACCGTCATTTCCTTTGACCTCTTCACATTTTGGTTTCAACTTCAGTAAGAGAAAATCCTGGAAATCCCAACATTGTTTGGTTTCTTTTCTCACTAACCTATGCAGGCTTTTCAGAAATCCTTTTGCCTCATTATAAACAGGAAGTTTCAGCAGGCAGTTATACAAATGGCACTGTACAATGTGGGATGTCACCTATTGTTACTGGAACAAAGATATCCTGAAATAAGGACAAAGGCTTCAAAGCCACCAGGGTCCCAGACCCCTTCAATAGCCTCCTATTGTATTTGGAAAGTGACTGAGTGAATTGGGTCACTCTAAGAATATACCTAAGCTTCTGAAACTGTGTCATTATGAGGCTGCCAGGAGTGGAGCTGCACATAGCACATGCAAACCACATTCTCCTCTCTGCTCTGAGCAAATGCAAAGCAGGGATTTTCTAAGTAAATGTGGTTACCAACATCTGTATGAAGAAATGGGAAAAATGTTTGAGGAATGATCCATTACTCAGCTGTTCAGCTATTAAAGTGTTAGGGTAAAAGAAAATGTTAATCAAAAGTACTATTAACATTTTCTTTTTGAAATGTTGCAAAGAAATCATGTAATTCTCTTAAGCTTTTAAATTCTATATCGGCAAGGATACATATACAAATATACATATACAAATATATATAATATTGTGTTATAATAGATTATGAAGAATTGGTAGTTCAGTGGCAGATATCTCACCTTCCATTCGGGTCACCCCAGTTCTATTTTGTCCAATGTAACTCAGACACAGCCAGCACCCATCTGTTTGTGAAGACTTGTGTGTTGCTATAATGATGAACAGGTTTCAGTGGAGCTTCCAGACCAAAATGGACTAGGACAAAAGATCTGGCGATCTATTTCCAAAAGAATCAGACAGTGAAAACCCTACGGATCTCGACAGTCTTCCCCGGAACTGGTGACGGGGATGGCACAGGACTGGGCAGCATTTTGTTCTGTTGTTCAGGAGGTCACCATCTGGACAGCAGCCAACAACAACAACTGGCATTACCAGAATATAGGAAGTTGGTTGATGGTTCTTATTTGCTGCACCGGTGGCTTCTCATCTCTAAGAATTTCTGAGGTGTGTAATACTATAGAATGAACTGCATTTACAAAGTGAGGCTGAGACATAGTGAAATGAGATTGCATTAGTCAATGTTGTACTTTATCTTAATAACAAAATTACTAAAACATTAAAAAAATGTTACTTGAGACTCTCAATACAACAACTTAATGAGATAATTATATATTCTCTTCCTCTCTTTTCTCTGTGTTAAACAGTTCACTGTACACATCAGCTATAGTTTACATTTAAACATACGCTTCTCCTTCAACCCACTTTTATCCACTTGACGTTTGTGTCATATCTGTAGTAACAGGTATTAAACTATGTGTTGGGGTGATTGTGCCTTGATGAAAAGAAATGATTTAAATAAGCTCACAGGAGAAATCTACTCCTGATCTTTTATTTCTAACTAGCACTACCGATTTTTTCTTTCCTACTTACGTAGGTCAGATTTTCCTTTTTTCTACTAATATGCTTTATGCCCACACCTTCCTGTTTCATCTGTGGCCATGTGAGAGTTCTCCTACCTTTATTCCCAATATCCTTCCCAATGATAGGATTTTTCCAACAGCCTCCAAATTGAGATGGTCTCCTGGAGTTGCTCTGGAGATACAATGGGGCTAGCTTAGACTATTTCCTTTCTCTGTTGTGGCAACATCTCCATTACAGCAGGAGGATAAAGAACCACTTAAAATTGGCACCTAATATTCTAGAAGTCATGGGATCTAAGCAGATAGATGCCACCTCTGACTGATAGTCAATATGGTAGCTTCAACCTATAAATGCAGCGACCTTGCCTGTTATTTTTGCTTTTAAAAGCAAACTGCCCAGACTATCAGTCTGATTAAAGAAATTAATGCTGTAAAAATGCACATTGACTTCTTGACAAATCAATGTGTTTCAATGAAATGCAATAATTGTTTAATTAGAAGACCTTTACAAGAACCCAAAAGTATTCCAAAAATAGGACTATATATTTGTATTATGAATTTAAGAAGTGATAGATGGATGGTCGGTAGATTGCATGATTGATATTGACCTTCTGTAAAAATAGTTAACAGTTTTTGGTTTTATGTGATTGCTACAAAATACTATTTGAAAAAAATCATGAGGCACTAGTCTGGAATTCCTAGTGCTACAGGTGACAGGAATGCAGCTCAGTTTAGATTAAACAGAAAGAGACATACATGAGTTCATGTAACATGAAGTTCAAGGAGTAGTCTGTCTTTAGATATAGCTGGATTGAGGAGCTTAGTACACTTACTCCTCACTTGTCAACTATTTGGTGTTCCAACATTTCACATTTATGGCAATAGTAAAAAGTTTATCATCCAACTATTTTGCGTATTAGTGACATACGTCCGGCAGCAACAAACACCAAGGCAAGAGTAACACTGGCTGTAATGGTTAAGGTTATGCATCAGCTTGCCTAGGGCATGATTTTCAGTGGTTTGACAGTTATGTAATGATGTAATTTGGCAGTTGTGAAATAATGTAGTCATCCTCCCTTTTCAAATAACACTGATTTTCACATAACGATTTAGTCTTTGGAATCTAACCATGTCGATACGTGAGGAGTAGGTGTAATATTGTTGGAATATGTTTCTCCTTTTGTATCTTGCAGTCCTACTTTATGTAATGTTAATTTCATTTTCAGAAATGTTTTCTAATGTAATCTAATGGAAAAGATGACCCCCTTAGAATTTGATGATTTCAGGAAAAGATAC
Source organism: Dugong dugon (assembly GCA_030035585.1). NCBI lineage: Eukaryota > Metazoa > Chordata > Mammalia > Sirenia > Dugongidae > Dugong > Dugong dugon. The sequence goes on from CM057465.1 coordinate 96,226,153, forward strand.
GCCGGCTTCCTTACCAATCCTTATACGGTTTAAGACTTATATTGGCCCGAGTGTGTGTCATGCACTGATTTCTGGATATATAACTGTGTCCAGGAAGATGATCTATTTCTGATTGACCACTCTGGATCACAGGTTTGTCCTCGTTGTTGAAGGAAGCTATTGTTGCTATTAGCTGCCCTGTAGTTGGCCCCTGGACTCATGGCAATCCCATGCACACAAATTTTCATTGGCTGATTGTTGGCCTTTCTTCCTAGTCTGTCTTAATCTGGAGGTTTTGCTGAAATCTGCTCAGCATTACAACAATACGCAAGCCTCCACTGACAGATGGGTGGTGCCTGTGTATGAGGTGCATTGGCTGGGAGTCAAACCCTGGTCTCCTGCATGGAAGGCTGGGATTCTACCAGTGAACCACCATTGCTTTTGAATTATAGGAAATAATGGAGAAGTCAAGCCACACAAGCAGATAGTTGCTTTTAAAGATGAAAGAATTTAGGCCCAAAGAGTTATCTGACTTCCCTAATGGCATTCACATACAGTTACTAGTAGGACTGGACTATTTCCCTTGCACCACACTTTTCCGGCACTTTGGAGATCATGGGGAATTTAGTTTCAATCTTAGTTCTGCTGCTTTTTTATGGGAGAGTCTTGGAATTATTATCCTAAATCATGTGATAGCATGAATTCACTATGCACGGATCCTGACTGTGACATTGCAGTGTTCTACATGTTTATTACAGAGCGTGTTGCCACATTAGGATCTTTTAGTCTATGTGCCTAAAGTAGAAAAAGAGAAGCTGAGAGAATTGGCCAGGACCCAGAACACTCAAGTCTTTGATCAGCTGATGTAGGTAATTTAGGACTATATCTATATGGAAGGAAGATTAACCAAACCAAACCAAAACAAACAAACAAAAAAATCCATTGTTGTCAAGGAAAATGCATTCCTTTATATTTCTGGTTGAAGATTTGGCTCCAGCTGTCATGTACTCTCTCAATAAGCTGTGTTGAGACCCAAGTGAAGTCTGATTTAGAACCCATTTTTTACCTCCTCAGCACCTTCCCCTACTCACAGATTCTATTGCTGGACTTGAGAATATTACAACAGTTTTACACAAATAAAGCATGTGTTATATGTTTGTTTTTGTTTTGGTCAACTGCACCCTTCCCCATCAGGTATTTTTGTAAGCTGGCTATGCTAATTTTTTTACATGTTGCTGTAAAAAAAAAAAAAAAAAGACCAACTGGTAATGACTAATTGTTAATAAGAATATGCCAACAAAGAGAAAGAAAAGGCATACGTCCAATACTTCTCAGTTGCAATATTGAAGGATTCTATGGGCAAAAAATTGAACTACTCAGGAAGCATCAAAAAAAAAAAAAAGGAAGGAATACACAGAGTCACTGTACCAAAAAGAACTGATCAATGTTCAACCATATTGTTCAATATAGGCTTATTATTCTCCTCTGGCCAAAGCGTCATTCTCTAATACCATGGTCTAGTTACAGCTTTGTTTTTAACTATCCAGTATCATTGATCCTCCAATTTATGAAGTAGCATAGTAGAGCAGCATGGCTGAGTTCCTTCTAGAGGTTGCACTGACCCTCTAATAAAATAAAATTCAAGCATGGCAATGAATGGAATGATTAAAGTAGGTAGAGCTGACTGCAGAAAAGACTACGGAAGCACACAGGAAAACAAGTTAGAGATTTTTTCTGTCTGGAAAAGCAATGGCTCTTTTTGCCTAGTCAGTCTAAACTTTCCAGTGGCTTGCCTTTGGGAGGTAAAAATACCCCTTCTACCGCCCTGACAGTGAACACAACAGAGAGTCCCTGATGGAGCGGGAGAAGGGTGGGATACAGAACTCAAATTCTAGTAAAAAGACCAGACTTAATGGTCTGACTGAGACTGGAGGAACCCCAGAAAGCATGGCCACCGGCCTCTCTGTCAACCCAGAACTAAAACAATTCCCGAGGCAAACTCTTCAGACAAAGACTGGACTGGACTGTGGGATGTAAAATGATACTCATGAAGAGTGTGCTTCTTAGCTCAAGTACATACATGAGACTAAATGGGCAACTTCTGTCTGGAGGTGAGATGAGAAGGCAAGGAGAGTTAGGAGCTGGTTGAGTGGACACAGGAAATCAGAGGTGGAAAGGAGGATTATGCTGTCACAGTATAGGGAGAGCAATTAGGGTCACATAACAATGTACGTATAAATTTTTGTATGAGAGACTAACCTGAATTGTAAACTTGCACTTAAACTACAGCAATAAATTAAAAAAAAAAAGTCCTTTCTGACTTGTGGGTCGGAATAAAAAGTATCATGCAGAATCATTCCCCAATGTATAAATTGATTTTGTATTAAAAGTTAATTTGTAAATAAGTTTATATTTCTATGGAAAAGTGCCCCCCAAGTTTCAGTTATAAGTGGTATGCAAGTTCCTAGGCCATGGCTTACAATAGGTTTATAATAGTTTACATTCATAATTTTGAATATCAGACAAAAATATTGTTTTAAATATACATTATTTCCTCTGGGGTGTGACTTGAATACTAAATAAAAGCATGCCATGTGTTTCGTTTCATGTCAAATTAGATAGAGAAAAATCTCATCTCTGTGGCTTCCTCCTGTGTTGAATTATCCTTCATACCATGTACTTGAGTGATGATTTTCATTGGCGTTATCATCGTAAGGTCTTCTTTGTGCTGTATATGCTAATGGACTACGGACCCACGGTCTGGTAGAAAAGTCTATCTAACACCTTGAAGAGATGCAAAATAAGTAGGAATCTCAGAGAACAGCAGAGAAAAAGGAATTATAATTATCTGAGTGTGGAGCAGTACTCAGCCAGAAAAAAAGAAAAAAAAAGCCTTCTTTTTCTATAGTATGTGTATTTTAGATGAGTTATGTTTTTGAGGAGTCAAATAACACAAGAGCCACATCCGGAAGGAGAACTGAAGGTGTTTAGGATCTAGCAGGGTGTGTGGAACTGCCTTGGGTTCAGGGATATAGGAGCTAGGGACATAAAACTAAACAATTGCAATGCAAAAAATGGCCAAGTGCAGAAAGAGATTTTTGGAGGACTCAAGCACAAAAAAATTCTGAATTAGTTCATGCTGGTCCAGAGGCTCATTTTCATACCAGCAATGGAGACATCAGTAAAAACTGCAACGTTAATTTGCATTAGTATTTATTTTAGATAACGGGTACATTTTTATAGGGTCACTATGAGTTGGAATCAATTCAACATGAATGGTGTTTTTTTTTTTTAAATTATTTATTTTATTTAAAAAAAACATAAATTCTCCAGGTTCAAGTTCTCTTCCTACTGTTGCATTCTAGAGTTTTCTGATGAAAATAACCAGAAATATTTACACATAAGTGAGAATTTGTTCTCACTGCATATGATTCTCTCCACAACTGTCTCTTCTTCAAAACGCTTTCAAATTTGGGATTACTCCATCAAGAAGCTCTATCGTTGTTGATTTTAGTAGTAACTAAGCACTTGCTGTTTATCAAGCACCTACTGTTCTATGCACTTTACATGAATTCTTAACTTTAATCCCTACACCATCCCTAGGAGATGGGTATGGTCATTATTGTTCAGACAGGAGGAGATTTAGGTTGTGTAACATCACCCTTTTTATCTCAGAACTTCACATTTTTTGCAATGAGAACAGGCCACTTAACTTCCTTTTAACAAAGAAAGAAGGCTCCAAGTTTAAGATATACAAAACATCATTAACAAACAAATTGAGGTAGATAAAAATATTAATACATTTCCATAATTGCTTCAAATATCATTTTTTTCAAAGAAAGAAAATATTATCAGAACAGCTAAACTACCAGCCCTTTTTCCTTCTTCCCATTGCACCATCTTAAATCATTCCCAAGTGTGAGCCTTTACATTTAAGAAAGAACATGATGTGATGTGCTACATTCTTGGTATTGGAACCAGAAGAAAATTCTGAGAATTTTTGGTAGTATATCAGGTGCTCATGAGACAGGTGTTTCTCAAGAAGATTAGTTCCTCACTAAAGCCTGAAAGCATGTCAACATCCTCAGTCCACTTTTCTTCTATTTAAACATCTCTGAGTCTTCACTTTTTAAAATTCCTGTGGGCGAGAAGGAAAGTGAACTAGAAAAAGCTGAGGATGCTTTTCTGATGGTGGTTGCTAGAGAGGCTCCCTGACCTGGCTGTGGTCGGTTTGGTCTTTGTCTGTTCTTTCATACACTTGTAGAATTGTAGGTGTGAGGAATAACTATAAAGGTGATTATAAGCATTGGTGCATTTAGCACACAAACTATAAAATTGCTGGGTAATAAGAATACCAAAAACCTATTAAAGTGATTTTGGCTCCTATGTGATTCATATAAGCAGTGAAACTGGTTCAATTACGACTAAAGTTTAGAAGAATCAGAAACATCTACCACTGACCTAAAACAAAGGGTGCTAAAATAAAAATAAAGTCTGTTCCTCACAGAATAGTTCACAAGTTAGCAGAAATAATAGTAATGTCAATCTAGAAAGTATAGGCAGTGTTAAAATACTGATTTAAACTTCTGAAAATATAAAAAATATGCAAGATCAAAGTAAATTCACTGCATGGTATATTTATCTACTCATCAAAAAATACTATAAATTAGTTATTTTAAAATAACTTGTTTGTAATTTTTAACATATAGAGACACATACAGGAAAACGTGTTTACTATGGCCAAGATGATGTCTGTTGATATTTTTTAACAATTAAAAATCAATTAACTCACCTAGGACATTTAAGCAGAATAGAGAGCTATAAAATAAATTCTTTTCTTTATTCAATTTTCTCACCTCTTGGAAAGTAGTAACTGTAAACAGTAAAGATTGTCTTTCCAGAAAAATAAATGTATACATCAGTACATGCACACACACACACACAGACATGCACACACCCAATACATTATTTTAAATATACCAATACATGATTGTAATAGCTCATCCTCACATAGCTTGCTTGGTGTCCAGTCCATTTCATGTCCCGCTCAAGCGTCATTAACTATGCATACAATAACATATAAAGTGCATTTAGGTCTTGGATTCCCATTACCCACTTATTTGCAACTCAGGAGAGAGCATTTTGTCTTACTTTAACACTGATTTCTTTGTACTTTTTAATGAGCTGATAATGGAACTCATTATAAAATTAGCAATAGACAGATAAATATTTAAAACTCATATCATCCTTAGAGACTAAAGCAGTTATTGTGTAAGAAAAGTCTAAGAGAAATTACCCAAGTATGTAACACCAAAATACAAGATTAAAAACTACATATTTGTGTCTTTTAATATTTTAATTATTTCTATGATAAACTGTAAACTTGACTGTAAACAGATTCCATATTTATCTCATATATCATTATATATTGAAAATATATATCACAATGACATTTAAAATATATGAATTCAATTTATCCATCGATTGACTTCACAGTCACTCTACTGGGTGCTCTAGACAATATAAAGGTATTCTTGGTATTCTCAAGGTTATTACTCTAAGTACAGAAATTCATATTTGCAGAAAAATAGCAATCATACATTATAAAAACAGAAAATGCCTTGCTAGCAGTCAAAACAAAGGGCTTTACATAGGTTGTAGATTTACAAGTAAACATAGAAATACTGCTTTCTTTTAAGTGACTTCATAGGACACAGATTATAGTGTAGGAGTGAAATTACTGGGTGGGAGACATGTGGGATAAGGAGAAGGAAAAAGGGAGAGGGAGAGCAGAGAGTATATTTAAAAAATTATGTTAGTTATATATATTCCCCTAGCCAGGGCTTGTCTTTCCTCAAGTTTCAGAATAATAATAACAATTGTGCCCTGCTGGATTAAAAACAAATGAGACTTAGATTTAGTATGCTTTATCTAGGAGGAACTACATTAACTACCAATTACGGTTTGATTCATGCATGTTGGAATAGTTTTATAAACATATTTCCTTCTCCAGGCCAAAAAAGACATATTTGCTTAGTCCTAGAGAGGATGAAACTTTACCACAACTCATTCAATATTTTCTCAGCAAACTTTTGTTAAATATAATTATGTGCTAACTATCATGCTAAGCACTATATGGAGTGGAATGATTAAGACATGTTCTTTGTGCTCAAGGAACTTACAATCTAGTACAAGGAAAAGACATATATACAATGAATTATATCAAATTTTCAGGGATGAAGTAGTCATAAAAGACAAAGTTCAATGACTGAGGGGAAGTATGTGTATCCCTCTCAACACTAGGGGAAAGGGAGACCATCTGGAAACTTGGAGACATGATCAACTGGGCTAAGCTTGGCGTCAAGATTTGCCATTTGTTGACCCCATGTGCTAAGGAGGCCTGGCAAAGAGGGTTGCAAAGTAACAGTAAGAGACAATAGAGTACAGTAAATACTAGAACAGAGGTGCTAGCAAAATGCTTTGGAGGTTAAAGAAAGAAGTTCATTCCTGGAAGGTCAAGAAAGACTTCTCAGGGATGTGGGGCCAAGATGGAGGAGTAGTCAGACTCTTCTGGTGGACCCTCTTATAACAAAGACCTGAAAAAACAAATGATTCAATTATATATGGCAACCTAGGAGCCCTGAACATCAAAGGCAGAGTTGAGCAACAGAACTCAGGGGGAGGGGGAGGGAGAGATGGTTTGGAAGCAGTGAGGAGTTGCCAGACCTGACCTGGCAAAAGCCTGAGTACTTCAGGCCTGATCAGCTCTGGGGTGAGTGGTGAGGCAGGCAAGCATCTGTACTTGGGAGGCATATTCTGCACCAGGAGAGACCCAGCTGCTGAGAATCTACCCGGCCACGCTGAACAAGTGAGAAGCCCCTGAAAAAAGATAAGTACTTGCGAACTGCTTACTGTGTGGATCAAAAACACCCACCACAGGGAAAAATATCTTTCCCATTTACCTCCCCGCTCCCTGCTCTGCACTGGGTCCTGGACCAGTTTCAGCAATTGTCGAGTCCCCTGGGCCAGAAGTAGGATTCGTCACATGCCTGGAGCCATTCTCCCTGCCTTGGAGAGTGAACAAATTAACAAACGGGAAAAAATAACCTACCGGCTCCCCTAAGCCAGGAATCCAGGGTAGACACAGTTCCTTTGCCTAGGCTCAGGCAGAAGGGATCCATGCACTTTGATGGCCTTTCCCCCTGGGTAGACTTGTGTGGGCCGATCTCAACAGCATAGGCCCTCATTACCACTGTACAACAGGGTATATACCAGAAGTCTAACTTCAACTGTTTCAGCTGTGAAGTGGCAGGTTCTTGACATTTGACACTGCTCTGCCCATTAAGAAGGGTCTTCCCCTACCCACATGAGGGGTCTGAGGACTGGTGGCTCCACCCATGACCCCAGCTACCTGCAATAGGGGCCAATGAATAAGAGGTACCCCTAGTCCTTACAGCCTACAGCATTAGCTGCTCATAGTCTGGCTACAAAACCTATCCACCTACGTGCTCTAGGGAACAGGGATACACCTTCCTCCTGGACACTTGGGGGCAGCAATCAGCCCCCTGCCTTGCTCAGAGTGTGTCCCCCTGCTGCAGCCAGATGCCTGTGCCTATACCAATCACCCATGCCTGACTACGGCTGTTAGTAAGGGCCTACACCACACACTTGGTGGCTATCTATCTGGGCACCTAAGCTGAATCCATACAGGAGGAGTGGGAGGATTCCTAAGGTCACATACCTAGTAACAGATCTGATCACCTAGTGACAGGACAGTAGAGCCTCAAAGGTGCCAATAATCAAACTAGCTCATAAAAGCAGCCTATTAGGGCATATCAAAACAAAACAAGAAGCAAGGACATAGTAAGCAAACATACAATAAATAAACATAATAACTTATTGATGGCTCAGAGACAACAGTCAATATCAAAGCACATAAAGAGGCAGACTATGATGGCTTCAGCAACTTCCCAAAATAAAGAATCTAGAAATTTTCCAGAGAACGAAAATTTCTAAGAATTACCAGAGGCAGAATACAAAAGATTAATATACAGAACTCTTCAAGAGATTAGGAAGGAAATTAATAAAAACAAAGAACACACAATAGAAGAAATTAAAAAGATTAGAGAAGGGTATAATAACAAATTTAACAGGCTGCAAGAATCCATAGAGAGACAGCAATCAGAAATCCAGAAGATTAACAATAAAAGTTCAGAATTAGACAACTCAACAGAAGGTCATAGGAGCAGAATTGAGGCAACGGAACTCAGAATTAGTGAGATTGAAGACAAAGCACTTGACACCAACTTATTTGGGGAAAAATCAAATAAAAGTATTTAAAAAATGAAAAAACCCTAAGAATTATGTGGGACTCTATCAAGAGTAATAACCTATGAGTGATTGGAATACCAGAAAAGGGGGGATAATAGAAAATACAGACAGAATGGTTGAAGATCTGTTGGCAGAAAACTTCCCTGATATCATGAAAGATGACAAGATATCTATCCAAGATGTTTATTGAATGTCACAGAAGGTAGATCCCAAAAAGAAAGTCACCAAGACATATTATAATCAAACTTGCCAAAACCAAAGATAAAGAGAGAATTTTAAGTGTGGCTAGGGATAAAGGAAAAGTCATTTACAAAGAAGAGTCAATAAGAATAAGCTTAGACGACTCAGCAGAAACAATGCAGGCAAGAAAGCAATGGGATGGCATGTATAAAGCCTTGAAAGAAAAAAAAAAAATGCCAGCCAAGAATTATATATCCAGCAAAACTGATTCTCAAATATGATGGTGAAATTAGGGAATTTCCAGATAAACAGAAGTTTAGGGAATTTGCAAAAACCAAACCAAAATGACAAGAAATACTAAAGGGTGTCCTCTGGTTAGAAAATCAGTAACATCAGATAACAACGCAAGACTAGAACACAAGACAGAGCAACAAGATATCAACCCAGATAGGGAAGTCACAAAAGTAAATCAAAGCTAAACCACTGAAAATAGGCAAACAGATGTCAATATGTAAAAGATGACAATATTAAAACAAGAAAGAGGGACTTAAAAAATGTAGACATAGATTTTTCATATGGAGAGGAAGTCAAGGCTAAATAAAGAAATAAAAGAGTGGTCTAAACTTAGAAAAATAGGGGTAAATATTAAGGTAACCACAATGGAAACTAACAATCCTACAAGTCAAAAAAAAAAAAAAAAAAAAAAAAACCTAGAAAAATATAAAGACACAGCAAACACAAAATCAACAACAATGAAAAAGATGAAAAGAAAATACAGGGACTTTCTTCAACATGGTGCTCTAGGCAGAAGCACCACGCCATCCCTTCACAGCAAAGATGCGAAAAACTAAGCCAAACAGAGAAAACAGCAATCCTGAAATCCTAAACATCAAAAGAAGAGGTAAAGAACTCAGCCAAGCACCAAATGGAATAAGAAACAGGCAGAGAACAGAGAGCAAGGAGAGATACATGGAGAGGTCCCCTATCAGATAACGCAGCACAGATCCATCATCTTGGACTCCTATCAGAGACCAGCAAATAGGGGGTACAAGAAAGCAGCTTCATGGAGCTTCCAGAGGAGGCAGAACAACCAGTAAACAGCGATATACGCTTTCCCACCCCCTACACTTCTGCACCCCCACTTAGCCTCCTCTGCTTTCCATAGCCACAGTCTCTTGGCTGGGAAGCACTGGCTGCTTGGTTTCCACCTGCCCACACGGGCCGACTCCCTGAGTGCCATTTGTTGGGTGCTGGTGTTGCTTTTTTCCACTTCTTTTGATTTCTTTCCTACCTCTCACTGCCTGCCCCTCCTTTTGCTCAAATCCCTGGCTCCGTGTGCCATCTTTGCTTCTTCCTGAGGGGCTGTGGAGCTCCTTTCGAGTGTGGAACAGCTTCCCAGTCCATGCTGCCACGCTGGTGGGATCCTGGGGCTTTTTGTTTATTTTCAATAGTTTCTTTGTTTTCTTTTTCTTTTCTCTAGTTGGGAGCCTGTTCTGGCCCAGCAGTGTTACGTGGCTTGGGACCTACCCCTTCAGCTGGTGCAGATGTGCAGAGGGATCCTTGAGAGCATTTCTTTTTTTTGTGAGGTTTTTTTTTCCTGTTTTTTGGGTGGTTTTTCTTTTTCTTTTTAATTTGTTTTGTTTTCTTTTTCCTCTTCTTCCCTTTTTGTCTTTCTTACATTACTCAGTTTCTCATTTCTCTATACCTTCCTTCTCTTCCTGTCCCCGGATACGTGGCACTGAATACCTCTACACCTCTTATCCAGGCTGTACTTCAACACCTGGAAACAACTTCCCCAGACCTCATAGTCACACTGGTGGGATCCCTGGGAGCTTTGCTGTTATTTTTTCTTTCTAATACTTATTTATTCATTCTTTAATTTTCTTTTTTCTTTTTCTTCGCCTTTTTGTTTTTCTCCATTTCATAGTTTCTCATCTCTCCACTCCAATGGCAAGTTGCCCGAGCACTTTTTTGTTTGTATGTTTTTGGTTCCTGTTCCTCTCTCCTCTCTCCCATACCCATCTTAGCTCCACACAACACAATGTCCCCCCTCCATCCTGCCTACCTGCACTGTGTGCTTAACATCACACCACCAAGCAGCACAGGGTTGGCCTACCAGAACCTGCCCTGCACTGATTACTGACCCATCCTGGTGGTTGTAGTAAGTGCCACAAGCAACCCATCCCAGCAAAAACCTCTTCAGCTAGACCTGCCTCACTGTACCATATCTGAACGACCGACTATGCCAACTGGAAAAGGAGGTGAAAAGTATCGTGCGCACAGATGAGCAAACAACAAAGAACACACAGCCTGCCAGCTAAGACATAGCCAAATTTAAAAAAAGAGAAGAACAAAGAACAGGATGAAACAAACAAATCTGCAATCAATAAACTAGAAAAATAACTACCAAATGCCCCAAAGACAGCAGACAATATCAAAACTTTTACAAAAACAGAACAGAATGGTTCCAGTAGGTGTCCAAAATAAAACACTAGATGCCTTTCCAGTGGAAGAAAAGGCACTAGAACTACCTGATAGGGAATTCAAATCTCTAATACTCATAATTCTCCAAGAGTTGAAGCAAGAAGCAGACAAAAATGAAGAAAAATAGACAAATTCATAGAAAAGGCAGACAAATTCATGGAAAATACAGACCAAAAAGGGAAGAATTGAGGAAAATAACGCAGGAACAAAATGCCAAAATAAATTCACAACCAAAATTATACAAAAACAACAATTAGAAATCCAAAAGATAAACAGCAAGATTTCAGAAATGGACAGTGTCATACAAGGGCTGAGGAGCAGATTTGAAACTGTGGAAGACAGGATCAGTGGAATTGAAGGCAAACACTTGGATACAACTCTGTCTGAGGAAAAATCAGAAAAAAGAATGAAGAAAAATGAAGAGACCCTGAGAGTTATGTGGGATACAATCAAAAACAAAAATTTTCGAGTGATCGGAGTTCCAGAACAGGGGGAGAAAACAGAAACCACAGGAAGGATCATTGAATAACTACTGATAGAAAACTTCCCCAATATCAAGAAAGATGAAAAGCTAACCATCCAAGAAGCTCAAGGAACCCCATATAGGATAGACCGTAAAAGAAAATCACCAAGGCATATCATAATCACACTCACTAAAAGCAAAGACAAACAATCCTGACAGCCTCTCGAGAAAAACAAAAAGTCACATACTGAGGAGAAACAATAAGACTAAGCTCAGATTATTCAGCAGAACATGCAGGCAAGAAGGCAATGGAATGACATATATAAAACCTTGAAAGAAAAAAATTCCCAGCCAAGAATAATATATCCTGCAAAACTCTCATTCAAATATGATGGTGAAATTAGGTCATTTCCAGATAAACAGAAATTAAGAGACTATGTAAAAACCATACCAAACTTATGAGGCTTATTAAAGGAAGTCCTTTGATCTGAGAACAAACAATATCAGACCACAGGCTGAATATAGGACACAAGACGGTACTAGCCAGATACCAACCCAAGAAATGAACTCTTAAGGACTATGTAGAACCAATCGAACTACAAAAGGGAACCAAAGAGGTTAATCTGTAAATGACAACGGCATCAAACCAATAAAAGAGGGAATAAACGGCATAGATATAGAACCTTCTATTGGAGAGGAAGTCAAGTGATACCAAGTAATAATAGACTGGTTCAAATCTCGGAAGACAGGGTAAATTCCAAGGCAACCACAAAGAAAGTTAACGAACATACTCATCAAAATAAAGAAGAAAAACATAAAGTCTCAGTAAAAACAAAACCTACAAAAACAAAAGAAATAAAAAAAAAAAAAAATCCACAAACAAAAGGAACTCAGCACAGGAGAATAAGAGGAACAAAACTGGAGGACATTATGCTGAGTGAAATAAGTCCATCACAAAAGGACAGATATCGTATGAGACCTCTATTGTATAACTCATTTAAAAGTTCACACACAACAAGAAACAATCTTTGTTGGTTACGAGGGATGGGAGGAATGGGGGTGGGGACTAAACAGATAAATGGTAACTTTGGTGAAGGGTAAGACAGTACGCATTACTGGGGAAGCCAGCACAACTTGTACAAGGAAAGGCCACGGAAGCTCCATGGACACTTCCAAACTCCCTGAGGGACTGAATTGCTGGACAGAGGGCTATGGGGACCATGGTCTCAGGGAACATCTAGCTCAATTGGCATAACAGTTCATAAAGACAAAGTTGTACGTTCTATCTTGGTGAGTAGAATCTGGGGTCTTAAAAGCCTGTGAGCAGCCATCTACGATACTCCACTGGTCTCATCCCTTCAAGAGCAAGGGATAATAAAGAGAACAAGATACAAGGAAAAGGTTAGTCCAAAGGACTAATGGACCACAGCTACCAAGGCCTCCACCAGATTGAGTCCAGTACAGTTGGAAGGTGCCCTGCTACCACCACTGACTGCTCTGACCGGGATCACAATAGAGGGTCCTGGACAGAGCTCGAAAAAGATGTAGAACAGAATTCTAACTCACAAAAAAAGACCAGATTTACTGGCCTGACAGACTGGAGAAACCCAGAGAGTATGGCCCCTGGACACCCTTTTAGCTCAGTGGTGAAGCCCCTCCCGAAGTTCACCATTCAGCTGGGGATTGGACAGCCTCATAAAACAAAACAGGACATATGAGGCACTGCCATCCAGGGACAAGTACTAGACGTCAGGAAGGGACAGGAAAGCTTGTGATAGGGAACTTAAGGTTGAAAAGGGACAGTGTTCACATGCCATGGGGTTGTTAACCATTGTCATAGGGCGATATGTGTACCAACTGTTTAATGAGGAACTATTTGTTCTGCAAACCTTAACGTAAGGTACAAAAAAAAAAAAAAGAATTATCTATGTGAGATCAAATTGACAACAGCAACTCAGAAGGTTTGATGGGAAGCCTAGTGCACAGTGAGTTGAAGATAATGTTGATGGAATAATTTGGGAAAGGATATAGAGAATAGCAGCACAACTAGAAGAATGTAATTGATGTCACTGAATTGTACATGTAGAAACTTTCAAAATGCGGTAACTTTGGCTATGTATATTTTCACCAAAAAAAGCTTTGTCCTCAAGGTCGAGAAGGGAGAGTGTTGACATGTGGTGTTGTTAACCAATGTCATAAAATAATATGTGTACTGACTGTTTAATGAGAAACTACTTGTTCTGTAAACCTTCATCTAAAGTACAATAAAAAAATAAAAATAAAAAATCAGTTGGATTCCTTTACACCAACAAAGAGAAAGTCGAAGAGGAAATCACCAAATTAATACCATTTACAATAGCCCCCAAGAAGATAAAATACTTAGGTATAAATCTAACTGGAGACTTAAAAGACCTATACAATGAAAACTACAAGATACTACTGCAAGAATTCAAAAAAGACCTGCATAAGTGGAAAAAACATATCTTGCTCAAGGATAGGAAGACTCAACATTGTGAAAATGTCAATTCTGCGCAAAGCGATCTACAGATACAATGCAATCCCTATCCAAATTCCACCAGCATTTTTTAATGAGATGGAGAAACAAGTCACCAACTTCATATGGAAAGGGAAGAGGCCCTGAATAAGTAAAGCATTACTCAAGAACAAGAACAAAGTGGGAGGCCTCACACTACCTGAATTTAGAAACTATTATACCACCGCAGTAGTCAAAACAGCCTGGTACTTGTACAACAACAGATACATAGACCAATGGAACAGAATTGAGAATCCAGACATAAATTCATCCATGTATGAGCAGCTGATATTTGACGAAGGCCCAAAGTCTGTTAATTGGGGAAAAGACAGTCTCTTTAACAAATGGTGCTGGCATAACTGGATAGCCATTTGCAAAAAACCGAAACAAGACCCATGACTCACAGCACGCACAAAAACTAACTCAAAATGGATCGAAGACTTAAATATAAAATATAAAATGTAAACATCATTGAAGAAAAAATATGGACAAGGCTAGGAGCCCTAATATATGGCATAAACACAATCCGAACCATAAGTAACAATGCATAAGCACCAGAAGAGAAACTAGATAACTAGGAGCTCCAAAAAATCAAACACTTGCGCTCATCAAAAGACTTCACCAAAAGAGTCAAAAAACAACCTACAGACTGGGAAAAAATTTTTGGCTACGGCAAATCTGATCAGCGTCTAATCTCTAAAATCTACAAGATACTGCAAAATCTCAACAACAAAAAGACAAATAACCCAAGTAAAAAATGGACAAGGGATATGAATAAGCACTTTGCCAAAGAAGACATTTGGTCGGTTAACAGACACATGAAGAAATGCTCACGATCATTAGCCATTAGAGAAATGTAGATCAAAACTACAATGAGATATCATCTCACTCCAAGAAGGTTGTCATTAATCCAAAAAGCACAAAATAATAAGTGTTTGAGAGGTTGTGGAGAGACTGGAACACTTATACACTGTTGGTGGGAATGTAAAATGGTACAACTACTTTGGAAATCGATTTGGCTCTTCCTTAAAAAGCTGGAAATAGATGTACCATACGATCCAGCAATCCCGCTCCTTGGAATATATCCTAAAGAAATAAGACCTGTCACACAAATAGATATGCACACCCATGTTCATTGCAGCACTGTTCACAATAGCAAAAAGATGGAAACAACCTAGGTGCCCATCAATGGACGAATTGATAAACAAATTATGGTATAGCCACACAATGGAATACTACGTAATGATAAAGAACAACAATGAATCCGTGAAACATCTTATAACATGGAGGAAGCTGGAGGTCATTATGCTGAGTGAATTTAGTCATTCACAGAAGGACAAATACTGTATAAGACCACTATTATAAGAACTCAGGAAAAGATTTAAACACAGAAGACGACATTCTTTGATGGTTATGAGGGTGGGGAGGGAGGGTGACGGTTATTTACTAACTAGATACTAGGTAAGAATTATCTTAGGTGAAGGGAAAGACAGCACACACTACAGGGGAAGTCAGCACAATGGGACTATCCCAAAGCTAAAAGTTTCCTGAATACAATCAAACACTTTGAGGGATAGAGTAGCAGGGGGCAGAGGTCTGGGGACCAGGCTTTCAGGGTACATCTAGGTCAGATGGCATAACAAAACTTATTAAGAAAATGTTCTGCAGCCTACTTTGGTGAGTGGCAACTGGGGTCTTAAAAGCTTCCAAGCAGCCATCTAAGATGTATCAATTGGTCCCAACCACCTGGAGTAAAAGAGAATGAAGAACACCAAAGACACTAGGAAAGTATTAGCCCGAGAGACAGAATGGACCGCATAAACCAGAGTCTTCATCAGCCTGAGACCAGAAGAACTAGACAGTGCCTGCCTACCACCAATGACCACCCTTACCAGGAACACAACAGAGAGTCCCGGATGGAGCAGGAGAAAGATGGGGTGCAGAACTCAAATTCTAGTAAGAAGACCAGACTTAATAGTCTGACTGACACTGGAGGAACCCCAGAGAGGATAGTCCCTGGATTCTCTATCAGCCCAAAACTAAAACAATTTCCAAGGCCATCTCTTCAGACAGGGATTGGACTGGACTGTGGGACATAAAGTGATACTCGTAAGACGTGTGCCTCTTAGCTCAAGTAGATATAAGAGACTAAACAGGCAGCTTCTGTCCGGAGGTGAGATGGGAAGGCAGAGAGGGTTAGAAGCTGGTTGAATGGACATGCGGAATCAGGGGTGGAAAGGAGGCGTGTGTTGTCACAGTATGGGGAGAGCAATTAGAGTCACATAACAATGTAATGAGTAAAATTTCTGTATGGGGAAAAAAATTAAAAAAAAAGAAAGACTTCTCAGAATATATATATCCTTTGAACTGAACCTTGAATGATGAGTAGCATTTCAGTATTTCTGGAAGGAATCAAATGGCATTAAAGATTGAAAGGAGATTATTGAATGAACTGAGGACATGATATATAAGGCCACCTAGGATGCTGCATGAAGTCTGGTTGGCTAGAGTTAGAATGCTGTGGAAAGGTGTAGTGGGAGATAAAGCAGGATATGTAGATTGGGTTTACTTGAGGAGAGCCTGCAAAGACCTGCTAACTTTCCTGTAGAAAACTAGGACCTGTATCATTAACTTCATTTATTCTTCTTTGTTCAGCTTGACTCTTACTAAAAGGGAAAAGGAGCTAGCTCTCTGTCCCAAGCATCCTTACTCTGAGCTTTGAGAGCTGAGTTGTCATTGGGCTTTCCTTGTGCACATGTAAAATTTTATGCAGAGTCAGATGAGAGGGCACCAGCTGTGTCGGCCCAGGAAATATGGTGCTTATGTGCTTCCTGAGTGTCTGGGCAGTGGCTGTGTTCACGATGGGCAGTGTTGTGGTCCTATGGAAGTCTACTGGCAGAGGCTGCATGGAGAGTTGACTTCAATTAGACACCAGCTGCTTTCTAATGCTCTGATTCTAGTCCTTATTGAGCCCGTTTACTCACCTATAAAGTGGGAATAATAATAGTGCCTACCTTGTGCTATTGTTACTACAATTAGTGTCATAAAAACAAACAAACAAACAAAAAAAACAATAAATAACAGTTGCCAACAAGTTTATTTCTACTCATGGCAACCCCATGTGGACAGAGTAGAACTGTACTCCATAGGGTTTTCAAGGCTGTGACCTTTCGGTAGCAAATCACCAGGCCTACCTTCCGAGGCACCACTGGGTGGGTTCAAACCCCCAACCTTTTCGTTAGTAGTAGAGCACTTAACCCTTTGCTCCACCCAAGGACTCCTTTATGTGTCATGTTGTTCTTGCTGTTAGGTGCTGTTGAGTTGATTCTGACTCATAGCCACCCTATAGGGCAGAGTAGAACTGCCCTACAGGGTCTCCAAGGAGTGGCCAGTAGATTGGAACTGCCGACCTTTCGGTTGGCAGCCAAGCTCTTAACCACCGTACCACCAGGGCTCCTTATGTGTCATAAGTAGTAAGTGTTCAATAAATGTTCATTATCATATTCCTTCAGCATGTTTTTAAGTTTCATTCACGTTGTAGCATGTATCAGGACTTCATTTCTCTTTATGGCTGAGTAATATTCCACTGTATGCATATACCACACTTTATCTATTGATGGGTATTTAGGTTGTTTCCACCTTTTGACTACTGTGAATAGTGCTGTAATGAGCACTGGTGTACGTATGTCTGTTGCATCACTGCTTTCAGATCTCTTGGGTGTGTAAATAGGAGAGGAATTGCTGCATCATATGGTAGTTCTATGCTTAACTTTTTGATGAACCACCAAACTGTTCTCGTCTCTTTCTATATTTTGTGATATGGAAAATGGGTTACCTTCTTTGAGTCACAGCTGTATCTGTGCCTTTAACCCACTTCTGCTTACTGCTATCTTACCACTGGTACCTTGTGGAAGTCCCAGTGTATCTCATGACTGAAATCATATTATTATAACATTTGTCTCTATGTTCTCTGTCCACGGACTGAATGTTCAATAAAAGAGAGGTAGATGGTTACGAAGTCTGGCAATTAAATCAAAAGTGGATCATATACCAAAAGTTATTCTTAAGACAGCTAGTAAAACATCAGTATCATGGTGTCCCTTTTACATTTGTGAGGTATACATTCCATGACCTTTGAAAATATTCAACTTTTTTTTTTTAATATATAATTTCCTCTAGAATGCAATAAAGTGTAACTGAAAAATGGATTTGACTTCCTCACATCATTAATGTTCTTATGAGAAGGGAATAAAGTAATTTATAAAGCCGTTAAAATACTATCCAGCCAGAGCACTTGCTGAAACTGTTCACAAATCACTCTCACTTGTTTCTTCACATAGCGTATGGTGGGACTGTCCAAGCATGTATCTGAGTCACTGCTGAATCCAATAGTCCACTATCTACCATCTTCTGAAGCTCTTTTTTTCTGTCTCAAACCATCCCATAGTTATTATAATTTTTATCATATAATTTGTAATTATATGACAATAACAGGATCAGTCATCAAATAGTTACTCAGTGACTTCTTTTTGCCAGCACTGTGTTAGGGACTAAGGATTTAGAGAACACCCATAAGCCTGTCACATGTGAATGTGCAGACTAGGATTTGCACATCTCTGGCAGGCACCGTTCACCCAAACCTCAATGGGAACAGTACCCAGTGGGTTGTATAATGGCCTTCTGCTCCTTAGAGCTTATATTCCAGTGGGGCTGACATATAAAAATGAACACATTAGGGAACAACTGAATATGAGATTAGTGTAATAAGGAAATCAAGGTTTATAGATTTTATATGAGAACTAAAAATCAGGAAGAGGGAAGCAATGGGACATCTGCAGAGAGAGTATTTCAGGCAGAACAAACCGTAGGAGGAATGGCCCTAGAGTGTGATGAGCTTGGTGTGTTCAAGAAACAGAAAGAGATCAGTATAGGCCAAGGTCAGTAAGCAAAGGGGAAAATGGTATGAGGTCAGAGTCAGGCAGGGACTAGATTCTGTTTAAGCATTTATTAGTTCCTTTATTGAAAGAAAGGTAAGAAGTCAGGAATAAAAGTAGGGAATAAAATAATAAGGTATGATGGTTAAGGTTATTGTGTCAACTTGGCGAGGCCATGATTCTCAGTGGTTTGACCATCACTCTGTAAACATCTTCCATTTTGCGATCTGATGTGAGCTGCCAAGCAATTGAAAGGGTGGTTTCCTTGGGGGTGTGGCCTGTCTCCAATACATATGAATGTTCTGTCAAAGCTCACTTTTTTTCCATCCTGAATCCGACTCATCATCCTCTGACTACCAGTTCTTGGGATGTGTGCCAGGAGCCTGTTTTCTGACCTGCAGATTTGGAGATTTGCTAGCTCTTGCAGCCCCATGAGCCAGGAGCCTACCATCTGACCTTCCAGTTTTGGATTCATCAACCCTGCAACCATGTGCGTCAGGAGAAGCTTCCAGCCTGACTCCTGATCCCATGGATTTGGGACTTGCCAGGCTCCACAACTGCATGGGCCATTTCCTTGAAATAAATCTCTCTCTCTCTTACAATCTCTCTCTCTCCATATGTATATTCTTCACTTGTTTTGCTAGAGAACTCAGCCTAAGACATAAGATTAATACTTTAGGATCACACTTGATGCTGTTGGGAACAGATCATAGGAAAGAGAGAGAGAAATGAGAAAGGGTAGTTAAAAGATTCTGCGTGTAGTCCAGGCAAGGGATGATGGTGTGATGGTGGCTTGGAATAAGAAGGTATCAGTGTAGGCCCAAGTCAGGATAATTTGCAGCTAAAGCCCGCAGAATCTGAGGATGGTGTAGGTGTGTGGTGTGAGAGAAAGGGGAAATCACGGATACATTCTAGTAGCCATCAGTCATTGCATGAATTGCTTCATGTTGTTGATCTCCCTTGAACTGTCCTGAAGTAGGTATGAATAGTCTTTTTATGGGTGGGATTACTAAGGCTTAGATGGTCAAGTAACTTGCCAAAGGTGGCAGATCTTGTCAGTACCGAGCCATAAAATAAGTCCAGGTCATTCTAAATCTGAAACTTAAGCTCTTTCCATTACGAAACTTAATTTTCATTTCAGTGCCAAGAGTTAACACTGCCAACTAGCTTTCTCTTTCACTTCCTAAGAAAACCATCCAATGTTGAGGAAACATTAAGAAGGGAATCTCAAAGTCCCTTTGGTACACAGACACTGGGCAAGGCTAATTCATTGTCAGAATTAGTGTTTTCTATAACTAAATTTCCAATATAAAAAGTGCAAATATTTGTGTCAGTAAAATGCAAATTACTATATAGTCTATGCCTTTGGTGTAGAAAGTAATGAGTGGAAGCCACACTTGCTATTTCACAAATGCCACGTTTTACCCCTAGTAGAGCCTGTCTTATTAATGACAACGACTGCAGATCCCATTCAGCCAAGAGACTTTGTTGAGCTTTACTTTCTCTGCATTGAATTTAAAACTATAGTGCAACCCCTTACCACCAGTCATAAATTATATATTAAAATACGGATTTTTAAAAAAATTTATTTTACAAAGTGTCTTGGATTGAATTATGTCCCCCAAAAAATGTGTGTCTCAGTTTGGTTGGGCCATGATTTCTGGTACTGTGTGATTCTCCTATGTGTTGCAAATCCTGCCTCTATGATGTTAATGAGGGAGGATGGGTGGCAGCTGTGTTGGTAAGGCAGGACTCAATCTACAAAACTGTACTGTGTCCTGAGGCACTCTCTTGAGATATAAAGGACAGAAGTGAGCAGAGAGACAGGGGGACCTCATACCATCAAGAAAGCAGTGCCGGGAGCAGAGCGCGTCCTTTGGACGGGGGTCCCTGTGCAGAGAAGCTCCTAGTCCAGGGAAACACCGAAAAGAAGAAGGTCGATGGAGAGAAAAAGCCTTCCCCTGGAGCTGACGCCCTGAATTTGGACTTTTAGCCTACTTTGACTGTGAGGAGATAAACTTCTCTTTGTTAAAACCATCTACTTGCGGTATTTCTGTTATAGCAGCACTAGATGACAAAGACACAAAGTATACTTTCACCCCAACACTTACCTATCTCTGAAGTTTCTGTCACTAACCGTTTAGCTTCCCACCCCCTTCCCCCCACAAAAAACCCAAACCCGAGGTCTATAGATAGTCACTTCTCTAATTGTTAGTTTCTGCAGTTTTAGAATATTTAGCTGAAGAGAACACTGTTGTAGATCATCAGCGTTCTCTGATCACATCTCCAAAAAAATCCTTATTAAACTGGTACATGCTTCATGTTGATATGGGACTTCACCAACCCAAGTTTAACGTTTAATTGCTTCAACAGAATACTTAGCCAAACTTTCAATATTTTATTCTTGATCAAACACATACATAAGACGTTTCAAAACAACTCGCCTATTTATGTTGATTGGTGCAAATATTTTTAGCCCCCAACATTTTCCCAGTATGTTAAAAAAATCTCTCTCTCTATAGATACATAACACTTTTCAATATCATAGCATAGATCCTATGGTGACTGTTCATGCGTTCAATAGATACTTATTGAAGTTACAGTAAATGGCAGGCTAGGAAATGAGAAAAAAGAAATTAAATGCATTCCAGGCCCTCAAGAAATTTATGTATCTGGACCTAGTGAGATTAGGCTAAATATACACCTCTAAAGAATATGTTGTTGTCGTTGTTGTGTGCCTTCAAGTTGATTCTGACTCATAAACCAAGCCTATAGGACAGAGTAGAACTGCCTCATAGGGTTTCCTAGGCTGTAATCTTTATGCGAGCAGATTAGATGTTTTGGTTTTTTCTTCCATGAAGCGGCTGGTGGGTTTGAATCACCAACCTTTCGGTTAGCAGCCAAGTGCTTAATCGTTGCACCACCAAGGCTCTTCTTCTAATGAATATAGTTAGAAATAATTGCAAATTCTGAGAAGCTGCTTGTTAGCTGCCATAGAATTGGCTCCAAATCACGGAGACCCCATGTACGACAGAGTGAAACGTTGCCTGGTCTCGCACCATCTTCATGGTTGTTGGTATGTTTGAGTCCACTGTTGTAGCCACTGTGCATTTTGAGTAACTTCTGAACCTAGGGGGCTCATCTTTCAGCACTGTATTGGACTGTATTCTGTTGTGATCCATAGGGTTTTCATTGGCTAATTTTCGGAAGCAGATTGCCAGCCCTTTCTTCCTAGTCGTCTTTGCCTGGAAGCTCCGCTGAAAAATGTCCACCATGGGTGACTCTGCTGGTATTTAAAATATCGGTATCATAGCTTCCAGTGTCATAGCAATATGCAAGCCACCACAGCACAATAAACTGACAGACAAGTGGTGGAGAAAGTACAATGTAGTTTCTATGAGGCCTGTCAGCTGGTGAGTAATCCTTTTGTCTCCGGCCTGTGGAGTCTAAGTAATGCACCCCACTTGTTTTATTTCTTTATGTCTAAAGCCTTCACAGTTGGATTGCTCTGTGTGTTTATTCATATTTCTTAATGAGGAAGGTACTCTCTGTATGGTTTAAAAATGTATTTGAAAATCATGTGGCAAGTTGGATCTGAAATGCCACATGTCATTGCTGTGGGAACCATCTTGATAACAGGGTAAACAAATGATTCCAAAGACATTCTTTGAAGCTGGGAACAACAAGAGTGTTGATCCTAGAAGAAAGTGACAAGGAAGTCTGGAGATTCTCCGGGTAATTTGACCATTCTAGGTAGTCAGTAGCTTCAAAACGTATCCCAGTGGCATTTTTAGCTTTAACTAAAAGTGTGTGATTAAACCACATGGATGACATGGAGCAGGTAATGGCCGAATGGTAAAATCTCCACGTGGAAAGTTCTTTTACTATCTAAAGTTAGAATTCTATTACTCTGCTTGCAGTTTGGCTAAAAACATTTCATGGATTGAAGACAAGCAAAAATGTACCAAAAACCTTCCTATGGATATAACTGTATCTGATTTTAGCCATACCAGCCGCTAAAAATCTATTTGAAATGAACATCAACGAAAAGCAAGCTTAATAAAAAATGTTCCTTCTACAAAGGAGCATCACAAAGATCACTTGCTAGAGAACACAGGCCCCATCCTACTGGCTGTATTCTTCTCCTTTCTCCGTGACTTGTTTTTACTTTCTGTTTGAATTGGCTTGTTTTATTTTGCCCTTGAACAGTCTCTTTAGTCATCCACTGATAGACTTGCAAGAGTGAAAGTCTGTTCTGCCCACGCTTCACAGATCTCAATGCGGAGTGTTCGCTCTGGGACAAAAATGACTTGACGTCAAAACTGACTTTTACGTTTGGATAGCAGACTGGACTGTTGCTTTCTCTCTTTAAAGAACTGATACTGCCTGCCTGAATTCCAATCCCACAGACTGCATTTCTAAACATTTAACTCAACAGATGCATGGCAGGAAAAGGCTTCAACATTGATATTAGTTCTTTTTTAAATCAACTTATTTCTGTTACCATTTCCTACTTTCATTTCTTCTTCCTCTCTTCTCCCCAATTTTTTTAACAACCTCTGAGAAAATGAATCTTAAAGTCATTTGTTTCTTTTGTGTCTGAAACCATATATTTACTTAGTTTGTATGACTGGATGAGGTGTGCCTCAGAATTTAATAAAAATTTTATTTGAAAACCTGTCTTTTGCTGTTTCGCTTGTTTGCACTTTCGATTTGGAGTCTGTGGGAATCTCTAAATTTGTCTCTCAAATCCATATAATCGTCTAATGATACCTTTCCTGCTTTCTACCCTCTGACACAAAGTGACTTTTGAAACACTTCCATTTTCCCTTTCTACTTAATGTACTCAACTCTGCTTTATTTCTTTTTTTTTTTTGCAGTCCGTCAAAAGGTATTTGTTTACCAAATGTTACTTTTCTTGGATCCAATCTATTTTTGGGGACTGCAAAAGCAAACAACTGTTTGAAGCTGGAAGGCTTCATTTTATTTATGCATGAATAACACAAATAACTTGAAAATGACCTCATCTGTTTTTCTCAGATTTAGATAGAAAAACTGCTTCCGGGCGATGTTTATGCCAAACCTTTCACACCAAGTTTCCAGTTTTGGTGCCAACGCGTTTTTACAGCCAAGTTGTAAACTTTCGGTAAACATGGGTTACAGCAAAAGTGCTGACACAGTCTGAGCCTGGCACAGCGGGGCTGATGTAAATCTGCTCTCAAGAACAGAACTCCAAGAGGAACATGACGGGAAATAGGCTGACTATAAAGCCTTCCTACCATAATGTGGAAAATATACAAATGATATTTGATTACTGAAATCCCATTAGATTCATTTAGGCGTTTTATGTATTTCCTTTGCCATCGCTGCTGAGTAGCTCCATGCTCAATTTGAAATGACTGCTTTATTGTCAAAGAGTGGCTCTTCCAGATCCTCCGCTGGCCTCCAACCGGGGAAGAGGAGAAGCCTTAAAAATGTCAAGACGTAGGCACATTGATCAAGATGCATATGAAAGAATCACACACTTTCTTTTAAAAATCAATTCAGATAGATAATCATTTAAGTCAAAGTACTCTTTTCTATATGCAGCTTCCAGAGTGTTCATTGTAAAACCTAAAGTGGTCATGTTGCTCCCTTGAGTATTACCCTCCCATAACATCCCATTTCCTTGGAGTAAAACTCTCACTTCTCACTGGGACCTCCAAGAGCCACCATGCATTGCGCCTTCTATCTAACAAGTTGCCATCGAGTTGACTCCAACTTATGGTGACCCTGTGTGCTTCAGAAAAGAGCTGGCTCCATAGGGTTCTCAATGGCTGTGATCTTTCAGAAGTAGATTGCCAGACCTTTCTTCTGAGGCACCTCTGAGTGGATTCAAACCACCAGCTGACGTTCAGTTAATAGCTGAGTGCTTAACCATTTGTGACACCAAACCAAAAACCAAACCTGTTGCCATCAAGTAGGTTCTGACTCATAGCAACCCTATAGGGCAGAGCAGAACTGCCCTCCGGGGTTTCCAAGGAGTGGCTGGTGGATTCAAACTGCTGACCTTTTAGTTATTACCCAAGCTCTTAACCACTGTGCCATCAGGAACTCAAAAACCAAACCAGTTGCTGTCCAGTTGGTTCTGACTCATGGTGAACCCATGTGTTTTGGAATAGAACTGCACTCCATAAGGTTTTCATTGATTGTGATCTTTCAGAAGAAGATCACTTAGGCCTTTCTTTTGAGTTGCCTCTGGATGTATTCAAACTTCTAAACCTTTGGTTAGCAGTCTAGCATGTAATCCATTTGAGCCAATCACCACCCAGGGATCCCATTCATCTATTTATAATTCATTATCTCCCTCCATTCCGTATTTAATCTCTGGAAGCTCAAACGACACAAACACCCTGTCAGTTGTTGGAATGTCCCAGCCTCATTCCCACTGTATTATGTTTGCATTTGTTGTTCCCTCTGCTGGGAAAACCCTTTCCTCATCTCTTACTTGATTGGCTCCTTCTTATTACTCTGGTCTCAGTTGAAATTGTACTGCCTCTGTTATATCACATTGCTGTTCTTGTTTTTTTCTTCATAGCAGTTTGGCTATCTGAAATCATTTGCTTGCTTATATACTTAGCTTCTAACTTTTTTTTTTAAATTATCTGTCTTCTTGATTAGAATGTAAACTTTATAAGAGCCTGGACATTTCTTGTTGCTTCATAACTGTATTCCTAGGACCTATACACACAAAGGGTACTCAAAAAATGTTTCTTGAATAAACTAAGTATTTATTAAATGCACATCTCCTGTTCACAGAGCAAAATGCTAGCGTTGAGGGTACAAAAATGAAGGAGATACAATCATTTAACTCACAGAAGAGTGAGACAGGCTGTTACACGCCGTCACGTAAGGTCAGCACTTGGGTGAGGCCATGACCAGAGAGCAGGGGGATTACCTTGCTTCCCAGATCATCTGTAGTGAACAGTTTCACATTTTTTCACCGCATCAAAGATTCTGCTTCTCGGTATGGCTGGCATCTGTCTCTCTCCCAACCTCACAGCACCTTCTCACAGAATCAAAGCTTCTTTTCAAATTTATAGTCCCCGACAGGGATGGATGACCGAGTAAGCAAGGTAAGCATGGGCTTACTCGTGCTTACTTCCTAATCTGTAGTGAACAATTTCAATTTCAAACATGGTTCATGTGAAATTGTTCATTACACCTTAGGAAGTAAGCACAAGTAAGCTCATGCTTATCCTGTGTATTGGGTATTCCACCCTTGCCAGAGAGTCAAGGGCCACAGAGGACAAAGGGGTAGATTCCAGGGGAGTTTCATAGCAAGGTGACATTTCTGTATTAAAGATCCAGTAGGGAGATAAGGAATGAGGGAACCTTATCCCATGCTCTTGATGGTTGTGGTAATGTTGCCATGTTTATTATAAATAGGTCCTCTTTGCCCCGGGGAAATTTTATGCTATAAACAATGATGACAATTAGGCCCATGAGACAGTTTTGTGTTGCTCTGAGGTAGCTCTTGCCTTTGAAAAAGGAGCTTGTTGTTTCTTTTTGTGTAAAAAATGAGATGTTTTAGGCTACTAGGGAACTTGGAAAAGAAATGTGCTTTGAGGTACCTTAAATGCCAGAAAGAAAACTTTAAACATTGCTCACTTCTTATGAGTAGGATGAAATCCAGTGATTCTTGTATGGTTGATTTTCTTGGACTGTCCTGACTAAATCAAAGCCAGAAGGTTTAGGGACATCTAAATATCAAAAGAAAGAAAGCTATTTCGGATAAGATTGTTGTGAATGATAGCAGCGCCTTTGCCACACTTAATCTTGAGATCACAATCCCACACACATCTTTTTGATATGAGAATGTTATAATGCACATTATAACCAGACACTATTTAAGGTCACTAGTTTCAATAAAGAGCGAGTAGAGATTTGAAAGTTATAATGCTTTGTGTAAATTGGATAAGGATCAATATTTAACAAGTACATGTTTATAATTGTACCTCTTAATGACATTTGAGTCCACCTTCCCCCATCCACAGTATAATTCAGTCTTCACCAAAGGCATTACTTACCTGTCCTTTATCCAAACTGCAATCTGCCCATTTCTCAAATGTTTTGGAGCACTCGTCTGTTTTGGAACATGCCTTTTCTACACTTTTTTTGCTCATCACTGGGCCTGACTCTTGCCCTCTCTCTCTCATGCGCCATCCTCAAGGTTAATCTACAGCTCATCTTGAACACAAAAACTTCACAGACACATATGAGTGTCGATGACTCGTAAGGTGTTTGGCATGGATCTGACCTATTCTCTGGTTTGGGAATGAGGAAAAGAAAAAGACCTCAGCTTTTATTTGGGATGCTGAGCCTTTCATATTACCCTTGACAATAAGTTAGTAAACATATTCAGTGATTTTTGTCTCTCAGATGAGCTCCCCTCTTTTCATCTTTCTGTTCTATGCATTGATCTATATATTTTCACACATGTAATAGCTATGTCCCCAGCACTTTACATGTGTTACTATATTTAAGTCTCACAACCTCCTGTGAGGAAGCTTCATTAATTGCTCCGATTTACAGATGAAGGGTGTGAGGCTTAAAGAAATGAAGTAACTGTCCCAAATTACATAATTGTTAGGCAGCAGAACTAAGATTTAGGCAGTCTGACTATAGGTTTTGGCTACTAATCTCTTTGTTTTTCAGAATTATTCTGGTCACAAGGGAAAATAAGTAACAGGTTAGTTTATAATCCCTAAATGTGTGGCTTCAATCTTCGATCAATATTAGTTCCTGGGAACAAACTCACGAGCTTCCGTAGCCTCCCTCTCCTTTCTGTGTCCGATTTTGTGTCCATTCCTTTGGGGTGAATATATTCTGAAAGGAATGATAATTCCATCCTCCCTCTCCTGGCCCCTCCTGGGTTCTGGATCCTCCTGCTGTCACTACACCTGCTGGTTCACCACTGAGCCCCTTCTCTGCCTGGCCCTGTTGCCCCATTCCAGTAGCTGGACAGCTGCCAGTGCAGATTGTTGTCTCAGCTTCTCTGCATCCAGTCTGTGCCAAGGCTGCCACCCAGCTCTAGCCATTCCCCTGAGAGATGCAGGCTTTTCTATCCTGAAGGGAAGAAGGTCTTACCTTCAAGTGTCACAACTCACAGTGATCTTTAAGTAGCCAGATCTGTGGCTGATTGCAGGTCAGGGTGGAATACAAATCTTGATTTTCTCCCACGCCACCCAAATGTTTTTCCTAGAAAGCCAGGTTTACTTTTTATTTTGGGGGCATGAATTACTCTGTCATTTCAAATGGATAGACACTCTGTCTGTTGTGAAACAAAAATCCTGTCCAGCAACGATTATCCTTTCTGGGTTAGAGTTAGAATCGTATCCATTACCTTCGGAGAGACTTACAGAATAAATTTAACGTGTGTGAGGAGTCTCCATCTTTGTATTAAAATAAAATAAGGTAAGAGCAAATAAAATAAAATAAATAAAAGTGAAGGACTGATCTGTCAAGCCTAGATTTTGTCAGCTGCTGTTGAGTTGATTCCGACTCATAGTGACCCCATGCGTGTCACTGTAGAACTGTTTTCACTGAATTATTTTTTAGAAGTAAATTGTCAGGCCTTCCTTCCAAGGTGCCTCTGGATGGACTCCAACCTCTAATGTTTTGGTTAGCAACAAGTGCATTGCACCACCCAGGGACTCTATGGAGCCCAAATTATGCTGTCTTAAATAGCACTGCTGTTAAAATATTATTCATTGCCCTTGGGCCCAGGAATTTAGGGAACTGAGTCTCTGGAGAGGTTGGTGAGGGAATAAGTCTCATTTTTTCATGGGTAGATTGCTGCTGTGTGCCATTAGCATGTGTCTGAAGGCTTGGGAGTCTGCATATCACAGTGATGGATTCTGGAAGACACTTGCTTCGGGAACGATTGAATGAGTAACCAAAGAGATCTGGGGAAGGGAGCAGAACTATACCCTAAAAGGGAATGTGAAATTATCCACGGTGGGCACAGATCCTGGAAATCTGGAGCTACTTTTCTTTATATGAGGGAAATGTGTGGTCTGTTAGTGAAATTGTGCATGACTTTGGGCATGTCACTTCTCTCAAGAGCCCCAGTTTCCTCCTCCGTATAATGAGGGAATCTGTAAGATGACTTTAAGAATCACTTTTGGCTCTTAGATTCTATGAAATCAATCAAGAAATAATTCCTAACTTTAAAAAGCATTTCATATAAACCCTAATGTTAGTCCACTGGACAAAATGTGTCTTGCATAAAAATATTTGTTAAACCTCCATTCATGCTGATCTTTTTTAAAAATTAATGTCCCCATCACCGTCTTCCAACCTTTTAACAAAAAAGCAAAACTATTTCATTTCTTATATATGAAACTGTTTAAAATATTAGCACACAGTTACTATCCCTCTTGCTGTTTTTGTTGACATTTTAAAAAAATTAATGGAATCCCAGTGGAAGAGAAAGGATGTTAGCTGATTTTGTCAAGATAGATGAGTGTCAAAACCACAACTGGCCCCTAGATAGTATGTTTAAAAGATGTAGCTATTACTCTTCTAAGGAGATTTTATTATTATTATTATTTTTTAACCAGGAGTAATTTTTCTGTTTCTGTATAGAATGTTTCTTTATAGAATGATTCCTCTGCATTTGTCGTAGGTCATTGCCATACCGAGAGACCCTTCACCTACTCATCCACTAACAAGAAGACATCAAAGAGGAGCTGTTACTCAGGCAGCAACGAAATAAATGCCATTTCACATGCCCTTTGCTAAGAGTTTTGGAGTTTAAAGTCTGCAGGGCCATTTGAAAAGCAAGTTCCTGAGGAAAAAGCTGGAAAGTTCTCTGAAAACAGTAGTGGAAATTAATCTCTAACAAAGCAAAATGTTACCATTTTTCTGGAATAATTTCATACATAAAATACAAGCTAAATCAAAAAAAAGAAAATTTGATTAACTGATACTGATTTCTTTTTAATATTGACTCTGAAAAGGGTTCACAGCAATAAAAAGGCCAAGTGCTGATCTGGAATCTTTAGAAGCTAAAGATAGAACTAACATTGCATTTATAAGGGGGTGGCCTATAATAAACATGCTTTTAAAAATAAAATGTATGCATGCCAATTAATTTTAAATACCAAAGGAAGACGATAAATAAATAAAAGGGAAAATAATAAAACCAAGGCCTAAGTCTCAATATTGTGTAAAAAGTACTGCATTTAGCATGTACACAGTATGGACTGTACTTGAATGCAGTTAACTGTCCTATTACTGCCTGGTTCCCTCTTCTTGCTTTGCATAGGAGTACCAGCTGCCATGGAGTCAACTTTGACTCATGGTGAGCTCATGTGTCAGAGTAGAAATGCACTCTACAGGGTTTTCAATGGCTGATTTTTTGGAAGTAGATCACCAGGCTATCCTTCTGAGGCACTTCTGAATAGACTCGAACCTCCAACCATTCAGGTGGCAGCTGAATTTGTCTACTGTTTGCACCACCCATGGACTCCTGCTTTGCCTAAAACCCAGACATTTCTATAGTTAGATACTGTTTGACTACATAACAATTTTGAACCAAGGTTATCTGTCAACTTGGCTAGGCTATGATTCTCAGTGGTTTAACAAATATTATGTAATCATCCTCCATTTTGAGATCTGATGTGAGCAGCCAAGCAGTTGAAAGGAGAGTTTCCTTAGGAGTGTGGCCTGCATCCAATATGGATGTTCTGGCAAAGCTTGCTCTCTCTCAAAACTGCATTTGATGCTGCATTCACCTAGTCATCCTCTGACCTCCTGTTCTTGGGACAAGAGCCTGCAGCCTGCTGCCTGACCTGCAGATTTTGGGTTTGTCAGCGTCTGCTACCACATGAGTCAGGAGAAGCCTCCAATTGGCTCCTGACCCACAGATACGGGACTTGCCAGCCTCCACAATTGCGTGAGCCATTTCATTGAAATAAATCTCTCTCTCTCTCTCTTCTCTCTCTCTCTATATATATATATGCTTCACTGGTTTTGCTCCTCTAGAGAACCCAGCCTAAGACAGCACAATTTTACATGAGTAGTCCACAAACGCAGGCATGGCTAAAGGTGTGTCAGGATTCAAGACCCACCTAGAAGTGATGCACTGTTCCAATGTATGAATTTGACTCATTCAATTAACATTTATTGAGTGCCTACTATGTTCCTAAAAACTGGTCACAATGCTGGAGATGTGATGGTGTGCAAGAAGGGCAACATGTATGCTCTCATGGAGTTTCTATTCTAGTGAATGGAGACGGCAGAGAACAAATGAGCAAACAGACAAACAAAGAGGAAGAAATATAATAGGCAAGTCAAAAGTGATCTATAGTCCAGGTGAGGGAGATGTTGGTGACTTGGAATAGGGTATAATATTAGTGTCATGGATTGAATTGTGTCCCCCAAAAATATGTGTATAAATTTGGCTAGGCCATGATTCCCAGTATTGTGTGATTGTCCACCATTTTGTCATCTGATGTGATTTTCCTATGTGTCGTAAATCCTGTCTCTATGATGTTAATGAGAAGAGATTAGTGGCAGTTATGTTAATGAGGCCGGACTCAATCCACAAGATTAGATTGTGTCTTATTCAACCTCTTTTGAGTTATAAAAGAGAAAAGCAAGCAGAGAGACATGGGGGACCTCATATCACCAAGAAAGCAGTGCTGGGAGCAGAGTGCATCCTTTGGACCTGAGGTTCCTGTGCAGAGAAGCTCCTAGACCGAGGGAAGACTGATGATGAGAACTTCCTCCAGAACCAAGAGAGAGAGAAAGCCTTCCCCTAGAGCTGGCACCCTGAATTTGGACTTATAGCCTCTCAGACTGTAAGAGAATAAATTTTTCTTTGTTAAAGCCATTCACTTGTGATATTCTATTATAATAGCACTAGATAACTAAGACAATTAGAGATAAAGAGAAGGGGCAGACCCATGGCACGATTTTTGAATTGATAGGATTGCTCAAAGATTAAATACTGAGAGTGAGAGAAAAGGGGAGGGATCAAGGGAAATCGAATTATTGGCTAGTTTACTAAAATGGAAAGCTGAGAAAAGAGGAATTTGGGGAGAAATTAAGAAATTGAGATGACACGTATGTGGTAGTATATATGAGTGTAGAATTCCAGAGTGAGGACAAAATGCTAAATATCATCAGTATATAGAGAATGCAATGTTTAAAGCAATGGAACTGGTTGTGGTCACCCAGGCAAAGTGGCGTGAAAACAGACAAGAGAAGAAGAGGTTCTAGGTTGCTGCATTATATAGAAGTTAAGCGCAGGAAGAGAACAAGGAATCTGAGAAGCCAACCAAGTAAAAAAAATCCAAAGGAGATGAAAGTGCTTCAAGAGGGAGGGACAGGCCAACTAAATACATTATTGCTGAATGGGTCCAGTAAAATCAGACAGAGAAGCAATCCTTGAATTTGGAAACTTGGTGACTGTCATTGGTCCTGAGCTGGTAAGAGCAATTCCAGTGGGAGGATAGGGAGAGTAGCTCATTGGAGTTGGCTGAGGAAAGGATGTGAGATGAACTGGAGAACACAAGAACAGGAAATTTGCTGAAGAGGTTTTAGTGTAAAGATTAGCAGAGATATGGGATGGTAGAAAGAGGGTCATGTGGAATAAGAGGGAGGAGGATTTCTTTTTTTTTGGTGATACCATCACCACTACCAGTTGCTGTTGAGTCAACTCCAACTCATGGCAGCCTCATGTGTGTCAGAGTAGAACTGCTCCATAGAGTTTACAATGCCTGATTTTTCAGAAGTAGATTAATAGGCCTTTCTTCCGAGATATCTCTGAACGAACTTGAACCTCCAATCTTTCAGTTAGCAACCAAGCATGTTAATCATTTGCACCCCAGGGAGTTTTAATAATAGACTATATACTTAATTGGAAACCCAGGTGCTGTAGTGGTTAAAAGCTATGTCTGTTAACCAAAAGGTTGGCAGTTCAAATCTACCAGGTGCTCCTTGGAAACTGTATGGGGCGGTTCTACTCTGTCCTACAGGGTTGCTATGAGTCAGAACAGACTAGATGGCAATAGGTTATATACTTAATCATATGAGCTTATAGATTGTGATGATGCAGGACAGGGCAGAGAGAGAAATTGATCTTACAGAAGGGAGAGGAAAATTTTCAGCAAAATTCTTGGTGAGGTGAGAAGGAATGGGATGGGATTCAGAATACAATGGAAGAGTTTGACCATTGATAAGAGTAGGGAAAC
Organism: Dugong dugon; assembly: GCA_030035585.1. Classification (NCBI taxonomy): domain Eukaryota; kingdom Metazoa; phylum Chordata; class Mammalia; order Sirenia; family Dugongidae; genus Dugong; species Dugong dugon. Next base: position 96,259,300 of record CM057465.1, read on the forward strand.
TTTATCCACAGCAATAAACAGTGAGCACAAAGTATAGGCAGCGATGCAATGAACTGGTACTTTTTGTTGGGAAAATCAGGGGTATGCCCATTTGAGATTTGTGGCAGTGAAAGTAAGAACGGTCATCTTCTTGTATATTTTCTCTGACCTTGTTCCACTGCTGTGTGGCAGGCATGGAGAAGGTATGCATAGGATTTTGACCAGAGTTGAGGCTTTTCTAGGTGAATTCAGCTATATCAGCTAGGATTAGGTTCTCTTCTGGGTAACAAAGAGCAAAATTATGTAAGTTTAAATAAGATTAAAGTTTTTTTTTTTCTTTTTGTTCTTTGTCTCTTTCAAATAAAACCTGGAGATAGGTGACCCCGAGCTGGTAGGTAGCTCAGTTCCATGAGGTCCAGACTCTGCCATCCTAGAATGTAGCACTCATCCTCATGGTCCCCAATAGTGATGAGAAAACAGGTCGCCATATTTGTGTTTCAATTAGCAGGGTAAGAGAAGATACAAAATAAAGTAGAAAAGACACATTTTAAGGAACACTCCTAGAAGCTTCCACAGGAAACATTTTTACACGTTTAGCTTCAGTATAGAGGATCTATTCTGGGAAGCCATTTGTCAAAATAAAATCCAGGCATTCTATTTCTATGGAATATCTGGCAGGAAAAAGGATATTGACAGACAATCATCAGTCTCTGTAAGGAGGAGAATAATTGATGATGAGAAAGTGTTACGTCCTGGGACCTATAACACTGACATTCTGGAAGCAGCATTTTGAGTCCCAGAAGGGAAGTTATTAGCAGTAAAGCGGCCCATGGACCCTCACAGAATTTGCTGTAAGCCCAGATAAAAATGAGCGTAGGAGGAACGTTTTCTCATGGCAGCTACCGCTTTTAGAACTGAGTTTTGGATTCATCTCTGTCTGTTAACTTCTAGCTAAAAGCTCTGAAGAGTCTTTATTCATACATTCAGTAATTGACTCAGTGGACATTTATTGAGTCCTAAATACTAACAGTCCCTAGAAATTAGTTAATATGAGACTCTTCACCTCTACTCATTAAGAGATATTGCTAGTTAAACAAATTATTTCAGCCTTATTCTATAGCCAGAAGTCAAAGATATTATTTACATCATTGCCATAGCAACTGACTTTTAAGTTAAACCTTCAGTCAATTTCCCTAGCTATTCAAGGATAAACAGTAAATAAATATGCCTAGAATCGCAGATACAGGCACTCACTTTTATTCATAGATTGAGTCACCTGGGTGTCTTTGTAACATACTGACATTGCCTTGACTGGTGGTTTAAGTGAGTCTCTACACCACAGGCCTGAACAGATAGATATGTATATTTTCATTTAACAATGATTCACATAGTGTTTTACTCATTCCAGGGCTTTTAAACTGGAGCATAGTTTAAGTTAAAGTTTCTAAACAGCTCCTGATGGCAAAAGGGCCTCTCATCATATAGCAGATTTCCGTGACCATGTGCTTCCCTGATTAACACCAAGCTTCAGGGAAACTTTGGAGGAAGATTTATTCCATATTTATTTATGAGATTTATACTAAGGCTTTATAATGATTTTAGTTCATATCTCTTGGGATAAAAAAGCATAGCAACAAAACAAGACACTAAAAATTAAAGAATGGAAATGCAGCCAATTAAAATTAAGCTGTTTGATTTACACTGTGTTTGCAAACCAATTTGACTGGGTTTTTTGTTTGTTTTATCTGAGTGGGGTCTATTATGAAAACGCCTATTTCAGCATCTTGTAGATATGTTAAAAGGCATGCCATGTTGATAAATTAATTTAGTGGGTTGCAAACAGCATTTGTAAATGAAATAGAATAGAATGTAATAATTAAAATATAATGGAATATGAGGAAATTGAATAAGATGGAACACAATAGAAAATATCAGGGCTTACCGCTTAAAATGAGGGTAAGAGAGGTTTTATGAAATTGTATATTTCATATTGTAAGCCCTGGTCAAAAACTGATTAAAGCACCCTGTTGGAGACGAAATCTCAGATGTTAGATACAGACAGAATAGGAAAATCATTATTACATTTTTTTATCTCCCAATTCTGAAGATCAGTAATCTTTTGAAAGTAGGAAACTATAGCTTCAACAAGTAAACCTTCTTTCAATTAATTAAAAAAGGATAAATTTATAAACCTCAGTGTACCTGCTTCCTCAGCCTGAGGTTCTACCCCCTTTGCAGAATCCAAAGCCACCTTTTTGAAATCACTTTACAGTTATAGCCCCCTTTCCAGAAATAAAATAAAATTTCTTTTTCACATCTCTAGTAGTAAGTGTTTGAATCAAATTTACTAACCTACAAAGTGAGCTAGATTAAGGATTGGATTCATAATCCAAAGAAAGGGATCCTCCTCAATTGATCCAGTCAATACTTTTTAAGCAACTGTGCATCAGTCCAGGTGACAGATATAAATCAGAACAAAAGTGGGCACATTTTCTGCCCTCATGGGGTTTACAGTCTAGAAGAGAAAAAGGCATTATTCAAACATTAATAAAAACAATTGTAAAATTATAATCACAAAAAAGGCTAACATAATTGTACCTGATATAACTAGGTATATTTTTTTGGTGATCTGACCTAGTCTCAGTAGTTAGGGAATGTTTTCCCCCTTATGGAAGCTAAGATCTAAAGAAAGAGTATTAAATTAGGCAAATAGTCAATGCTCTGGACAGAAGGGCCAGCAAGTCCAGAGCCCTGTGGTAACAGAGAGTGTGGTTTGCATCTTTGAGGACAGCCTGTGTGCTTGGACTGAAGACAGCAAAGTCAGCAGGACAGGATGGGGGAAAGGCTGTAGAGACCTGGATAAGGATTTTTATTTTAACACAAGTGAGAACTTATTTAAGATTTTTAAGTAGGATAATGCTATGATCATGTTGACTTGTTCTAAACAGTATTTCCCCCACTGTGCTATTTATTGAGGTATAGTTTTCCAGTACAATGGACAAATTAATAACTTTTAACATATGTAACTTGTATAGTCACACCACTCAGGTCAAAATATCAAATCTTTTCATCCCCTTGGAGATCCATGTCCCTTTCCAGTCAACGGCCATGCCCCATTCCCCCGTGAGCTGACTTCTAGCACCCTACATTAGTTTTGCCTTCCGAGCAAACTGCTGATAATTTCAAAGACATGAAGAATCTCAAATATAGTACATTCAGTAAGAAAAGCCAAACATGAAAGAGTAGTTATTGTATGATTCCATTACACTGAAATTCAGATTTTCTTTTTTGAAAGAGTTATTCTGACTGCACTGTAAAATATAAATTGAAGTGAGGCAAAAAGGGTTTGGCTATGAGAAAAGACATCATCCTTAATATAAGGGAGAAAATAGGTTATGAGGCAGTGTGTTTAAGGATTTAGAGCAATGCCTCCCTGAATTTAAATGCTAGCCCTGTCACTTTCCAGCTCTGTGATCTGAAAGGAGTTATTTCAACTCTCTGTGCCTTAGGTTCCTCAATTGTCAAATGGGGATGATAATGACAGAATCTTCCTGCTGGGTAGCTGTGAAGAATCAATTATGTTGCTGTTGTTGGAGGCCAATGACTTGACACCCGACTCATGATGACCCCATGCACAATGTAACAAAACACTGCCTGGTATTGTGCCATCCCCATGATTGAAAAATTAGGTAAATATGTAAAATACTTAAATTGTTTGGCAATTACAAGTGCTATCCAGGTGTTGTTTGCTGTTACTATTACCAGGGAGATTTACAGATAATATTTCAACATCATATTTAATCCCAATTAAGCAATACACTGTAATAAAATCCCATACTATTATAAAATGTTAATATTACTCAGGAAATAAACACGTAGGGAGTTTTGGCATAAAGTTTGGTGAAATGATAATTTGAGTAAGAAAATTGTATTAGAAAAATATGTCTTAAATGCCTAAAGGTACCTTTCCAGTTAAGGAACAGTGAAATGAATTTAACCTGTATGTTGAATCACTGTAAAGCAACTTGATTTTTACTTTTTTCTTCATCTAATGGCAATTACTTTTGTCATTGCTGTTGCTGATGCCTGGAATATAAGATTAAACAGCTTTTTGCAGAAAAACCTTCCAGCTGCCTATTGTCTCAGATAATATGGGGGGATTTTTAAGAGACCTCAGACACACAAAATGCTATCTCTTTTTTAATGCTTTAGGAGAGGTCTTCCGAAAGAATGAACCAAACAAAAAAAGTAAAAGAAATAGAAAAAATATAAGCAAGCTGTACATATGTGAACTCAGCCAGGCTGGTGGGATTTTGTCGGATTAGATGACTGGATTCTATTTTTGGATTTCTCTTTTCCTGTATCAATTTTTATTTCTTAAAAAAGAAGAAGAGCTGCCTGCCAGCACACAGCATTCTGGTGTTCACAGAGAAATGTGAATTCTAGGCCAGGGAGAAAACGATTCTTTCATCCCCTTCAGTAGTTCACAGTTGGAAGCATTTGGCACTAATGCCCCGCCTCATCCTAGCCCCAGACATTTAGTAGCCTGTACTCAGGTGCCCAGAGTGCATGACTATGGTGGTACTGAAGCCTCAAGTGGTGGTGGAGACATCTCCTCAACTCTGCATGTTGGTATCTGAACTTACTTTCCATATAGTCCTCCATGAGGCTTTCTGCTCTTGTTTTTAACTCTTATGGGAAGGTAACATGAAGCTTTAACAAGTGCCAAAGGGATTGGTGATTAAATCTAGAGCAAAATCAAGGAATTCAGACAGCAGCAAAGAAAACTGGAACAGAGAGTGCAAGGTAATCCCAATCAATGCACCTCAAGCAGAGCCACTAGCTGTCTGTCAGTGGAGGCTGCCATGTTGCTATGATGCAGAACAGATTTCGGAGGAGTTTCCAGACTAAGACCAACTAAGAAGAAAGGCCTGGGAATCTACTTCTGAAAATCAGTCAGTGGAGCTCCAATGGAGCCTATGAAGCACAAAATTTCTATCTGTAACCAGTCATGGGGAGCGTTTTGTGTGGGATCGCCACGTGTTAAGGGCCGACTTAAAGGCAGCTAACAACAACAACAACAACTCTTCTACAGTCAAATCCTCCCTGCAGCTGCTCATCTCTGCTTGATCTCCTTCCTCTGAGGGACTCTTTAGATGGCTTAGCTCCCAACATCCTCTCCTTAGATGCTCCCTCTTTGCTTTTTAACTCCTATATTCTCTTCATCCCTGGATCTCCTCTTTTTCCTCATAGAGTTATGTACCAATTGTCACCTGGTTAACTGGATGTATTGTGGGTGGGTCTGCTGGGGCTGGTTTGGGAGTTGGGGCAGGAAGACAATGTCTACCAGGCAGTCAGAGTTTATACTGCCAGGGGGCCTCTCTGACCATATCTCCTGTAAGTTTTCATGCTAAAAGAATCTCCTTCTCTTTATCAGTCTTAAGTTTTATTGCACATGTACCCCAATATAAACCATTTAATTATTGAGCCTTGCTTAGATGAGTACTAAGACTCAAGAAAGGAAGTGGTCTTTACCAGACCCCAGGAAGGGAGGTGAGGTAGTGTCCTGGTGGTTGTGGTGGTGGTGGAGGTGACAAGAAAACATTATTTCCCCACAAAAAATAATTCAAAGATTTAGTTCTGAGATGGCTTACTTCTGATGCCCAAGGTGTTGTGTAGGTTAGTATCCTAATTCTGTTAATACTCATTTTGAATTGATTAAAGTATTATAAGCATTTCAGATACTGCGCTATACATTTAGGATATTAACTTTGTCTCATTCCTGATATATCTAACATTTCAGTAAGACAGACATATAGGCAAGCAAAGATTTATAATGAAATGTAATAGATGCTAATAAAGCCATTTAGAAAATTAATTGGCTATAAATCGGGACTTAAATGTCTTTTGTTGTTCATGTTATAAGAGTTCTAAGCTATTAGAGTAACCTTATTATTACCTTACGCTAATGGTACTAGGTGAATAAATTTACCAACTCTCCACATATCTTGTATTCTTAAATTGAATATTCTCTTCTTAATAGAGTTTTTTTTAGAACAGTTTTAGGATTACAGAAAAATTGTGCAGAAAGTACAGAGTGCCCATATACTCCCTTCCCCCTGCACAGTTTCTCCCATGACTAACATTTTGCATTCCTGTGTTGTATCTGTTACAATTGATGAATAAATATCGATACATTATTATTAACTAAAGTCCACAGTTTACATGAGCGTTCACTTTGTGTTGCACAGTCCTATGATTTTGACAAATGCATAACGTCATGTGTCCACCATTACAGCATCATACAGAGTAATTTCACTGCCCTAAAAATGCCCCATGTTCCACCTATCCATCCCTCCCTACCTCCCCTGGCAACCACTGTTCTCTTCACTGTGTCTATAGTTCTGCTTTTTGCAGAAAGTCATATAGTTGGAATCATACAATATGTAGCTTTTCCAGACTGACTTATTTCACTAGCAATATACATTTAAGATCTCTCCATGCTTTTTCATAACCTAATAGCTCATTTATTTTTATTGTTGAATAATACTCCATTGTATGAGTGTACCACGGTTTGTTTATTCACTCACCTATTGAAGGGCATTTTGGTTGCTTCCAATTTGAATATTAGTTCTTAGATTATTTGATTTTGAATCCTGGTTCAACCATCTACTGGCTTTATAAACTTAATCAACTTATTTAAACTCGGTGTCTCAGTTTATTTTTCTGTTAAATGTGGATAATAGAAATATGTAGCTCAGAGGTTGTTCTGAGAATTTAGTTAATACAAAAAAGTGCTTAGATTAGTTCCTTGTCTATAATAAGTACTTAATAAACTTTTGCTTTGTTACTTTTGATGTTTTGGTTTTTTTTTTTTTTTTTTTTTTTTTTTTAATCATTGTTAACTTTAATGAATTCCCCTATCATTTCTCTTCTCTAGTGGAAAAAATAATACTTGACTAGAGTTGTACACAGGAGTCCTTGGGTAGCAAAAACGGTTAAGTGCTCAGTTACTAACTGAAGGTTGGAGGTTCAGTCCACCCAGAAGCATCTCAGAAGAAAGGCCTAGAGATCTACTCCCAAAAGATCACAGCCATTGAAAACCCTACTGACCATAGTTCTACTCTGAAACACATATTTTTGACAGTAACTGGTTAGAGTTTTATATACAGGACTCTCTGAAACTAACGGAATTGGATAGATCAATTTTGTATGATTTTTCATGGCACAGTGGGAAGGACTGACACTTTTGATTGTCTACAGACAATACTGTAGGAGCCAAATTATACTGATTGCTAGCAATGAAATTTTTGGTCAGAAATTTTCAAGAACCATTCTTAAATCAGATGCCCAAAATATTTATCAACAAAAGATAGATTCTAATAATGAAAAAAGCCAAACTTCTCAGAAGGTGAACTCAATACACACAAATAATATCAACAATTGGATCACAATATTGATCTTAAAACCCACTTTAATTATTTCCAGGTTTAATGCCAGTAAGTTGTAACTGACTAAAGCATTGATATTGTTATTACAGTATGCTATCATGCTATAGGTTATAAATAATAGGTGGCATATGATAGATACTATAAATAAAAAAGCACACATACCAACACACACACACACACACCCCTCCTATTAATGTTTACTTCAGGATCTTATGACACAATGTTCTTATATCTTAAAATGGTAGCTACATTTTGTAGAGTTTGTTTTGAGTCAATGAACTGTTATCATCATGGGAGAGAGATTAGAACACTTTAGAATATATGACAGGCTTATAGCACACTTGTGGTAAATGAGAAAACAAGGAAGTGAATAGAATTTAAAAAAAAGAAAATGTGCAGATATAAGAGGAAATAGTTTTCTCTTTATTAAATGTGTTCCGGTTATCTACTGACATGCAAATAAAATACTGAGGGTTAAAAGGATTCATTTTTTTTTTTTTTTATTATCAGACACTTTTTATTTCAAGTTGTTGGTTCTTCCAACAGAAAAAAAATCTTAAAATGTTATGGGTTCTCTATGTATCTCATTTGGTTTCACACTGTTAGATAAAAGCCACAACCACAAATATCTTTGCAATAAGCCAATTTCTACCTTGAACTGCCTGTGAAACTGCTGAGGGGTCAATACACTTAAGATCCTAGAAACCTTATAACTTAATGAAGAGGCTCTGGGAGGCACACCTTTTAAATCTTTAGATTGTCTTTAGCTATCTAGAAGATTCTACAAAGTACTGCATTAGATTTTTCTGAAGTCTTAACTAATAATCTTATTATCCTACCCTGTATTTATTGTTTGGCCTGAGACCTTTTCTTACTTTGAGAATCTTTTGTCATCTGGAAAGACTGGGTATGAGAAAATATTTTATTTACAAACCCAGCAAGTTGTGCATCCTTTATATCTATATCTCTGTATCTGCATATATTTGCAAAAATGCTCTTTTATATTTTATAGCTTATTTTTTTAGCAAATTTATTTCATTTTGCACATTATCACAGGCCATTTGAATCTTTTATTATTTTGACTGGAAATCTCTTTAGCGAGATCATTGGTATATTTCTTGGTTTCCATATTACCTTAGGCCATGGAAGAGTTGTCAAACTTTCTACTACTTCATAACAAGAGTCACTTTTCAAGCTTCTATAATATTTTTCTCACTTTTCTTTAAGCTGTTATAGACAACTGCCTCAAAGCCTTTACACGGTCAGCAATACTCCCCTTGAGGCCCTTCATGTTTTCATTATTACTCACATTGAAGCTCTTTATACTTTTACTAAAACTCTCCTCAAGCTCCTTCTAGTTATTACCTGCCACTCAGTACCAAAGCCATCCCCACTTATTTTAGATACTGTTATTCCAGCACCTTGCTTTCAGGTTGCAAAACTTGTCCTAGTTATCTGTTACTGTATAACAAGTTACCCCAAATCTTGCTGTTGTTATGTGTTGTCAAGTTGATTTTTGACTTATAGCAACCCCATGTGACAGAGTAGAACTGCCCCATAGGGTTTTCTAGACTGTAATCTTTATGGAAGCAAATCTCCAGGTCTTTTTCCCACAGAGCCAGTGAGTGGGTTCCAACAGTCAATCTTTTGATTAGCAGCCAAGTGCTTAACCATTGTACCACCAGGGCTTAAAACAAGAACAGTAACTTATTTTATGCATGAATTTGCAATTTGGGCAGGACCTAGTGGGAAGGGCTTGTCCCTGCTCCACATGGCATTAGCTGGGGAGGCCTGACTGAACTCTGCAGGATCTAGTTCTAAGATGACTCACTAACATGGGTGGCCAATTGGTGCTAGCTGTTGGCTGTGAGTTCAGCTGTGGCTGAAGGCTCAGAACTTTGATTTCTTTGCGTGTAATCCTCCTTTTGGGTTGCTGGACTTCTTCCTAAAAGATAACTTTCTGAAAGAGTAGCAGTAGAAGATGACAGTTTCTTAAGGTCATATTATATGGTAGCGCCACTTCTGTCATATTATAACAGTAAGCAGTCTCAGAACTCAGATTCAAAAGAAGGAAACATAGACCTCAATTTTTTTGTTTTAATTTTATTGTTGTAAAATAGATATAAAAAAGAGTTGCCATTCTAACCATTTTTAAGCTTACAATTCACTGATATTAATTACTTTTACCATGTTGTGCTCCCATCACCCCTATCCATTTCCCAACATTTTATATCACCCCAAACAAAGCCAGTACCCCTTAAGCAATAGCTCCCATTCCTCCTTCCTTTCCTAGCCTCTGGTAATCACTAACAAACTTGTTATCTGTGCATTTGCTTGATCTAGATATTTTGTATGAGTGGGATCGAACAACATTTTTTTCTTTTGTGCCTGACATTTCCCTCTGTATAATGTTATCATAGTTGATCCATATCACAGCACGCATCAGAGTTTCATTTCTCTTTATGACTGACGAGTGTTCCATTGTATGTATGTACCACATTTTACATATACATCTGTTGATGGATACTTGGGTTGTTCCCACCTTTGACTATCATAATTAATGCTACAATGAACATCAGTATACAATTAGCTGTTTGCATCCCTCCTTTCAAGTCTCTTGGGCATATACCTAGGAGTGCAATTTTTGGATCATACAGTAATTCTAGGTTTAACTTTATAAGGAACCGTCAAACTCTTTTCCACAGTGACCGCTTCATTCTACATTCCTATCAGTGATGCCTGAAAGTTCCAATTTCTCCACATTCTTGCTAACACTTGTTAGTTTCTGTTTTTTCTGATAATAGCCATTAGTGGGTGTGAGGTGGTATCTCATCGTAGTTTTGATTTGCATTTCCCTACTGAAATGCAAATTTCTTTAATTCTTTAATTTTTTCAGCAACACTTTATAGTTTTCAGTTTATAAGTCTTTCACCTCCCTAAACTTATTTCCTGATATTTTATTCTTTTAGATGATATTGTAAATGCAGTTGTTTTCTTGATTTTTTTCTCAGATTGTTCATTGTTGGTGTCTGGAAACACAATTATTTGTGTGTGTGTGTATTGGTCTTGTATCCTGCCCCTTTGCTGAATTCATTTATTAGCTCTAGTAGCTTTCTTGTGGAGTCTTTGGATTTTCTCATACATAGGGTCATGTCATCTGTGAAAAAAGATCGTTTTCCTTCTTTCTTTTCCATCTGAATGCCTTTTATTTCTTCTTCTTGTCTGATTGCTTCCAGTGCAATAGAACTTCCAGTGCGAGGTTGAATAACAGTGGTGAGGATGAGCATCTTTGTCTTGTTCTTGATCTTAAGGGGACATCTTTCAGTCTTTCACCATTGAATATGATGTTCTTTGTGGATTTTTCATAAATGCCCTTTATCATGTTGAGGAATTTCCTTTCTCCTCTCACTTTGTTGAGACCCAAATTTTGATGGGAGGGGTGTTAAAGACTTTTGGGCTATGTTTTAAAGTGACCACCAACACCATCATAACAAAATTTAAAAAAATTAAAAAGTCATTTTTACACATGTGATAAATTGCTAAACACTTTAATAAAATTCACTCATATTATCCCTTTCAAAGAAAAGAGTATAGATCAAAACTCTGAAAACTATACCAATTAAACACATTTTCTTGTATATTCTGTGGCAATGGCCCACTTTACAGACATACACCTTTTAAATGATTTCACTCTAGTTAGAGGTAAACTCCATGACATTGCTTCCTTATCTTTAATAAAGACAGTGTACCCTACAATAATACTTCGTGTGTCCTTAGATATAAGTAACCCATATTCTTCCAAAAGTATCATGTCCCATAAGCTTGATCAAAAGGGTTAGGGAAATACAGGAACAATTCAACCCATTGAGTTGAAGTTGCAATATTTTCAAGACTATAACCAATAATTTGCAAATAACTGTAGCTTTTAAAATTATATTCTCTCAAAATAAATATGTCCTCCAGGGTCAAATACCCAAGAATGGCTGTTAGGAGGGTCTGATACAAGGAAATTACATTTAATTTTAATTTACATTTAATTTGCTATTGAATTTGGAACTGTTTATAGTTAAGCAATTCCCTTTTGCCCTATAGCCTTTACTCTTTCATTTGTTTGATGTTTACTGCTCCATAAAGATGCCAGTGACGTTCTTCACCTTTCTATTGGGGGTCTTTAAGTAATTTTAGAGGTATGTTTTATTTCTGTTTTTATGAACGCAGAAACAGAGACAAAGATATCATCAGTCAGTTGCTCAAGGACACGTAAAGAATAAGCAGCAGTACCAGGAGTCGGTGTGAAAGCATTCCTCTTTTTAGGAGGACCCTCTTCTAATTGCCAGATAGAGCAGCCTGACTGACTCTTTGCTTTTAGAAAGCAATAGTTTTTGTGACCTGAATTGCTGTACTCATAGAGACTCACGGCGACACTATGGCACAGAGTAGAACGGCCCCATAGAGTTTCCAAGGCTCTAACCTTTACCAATTTTTATGAAAGCAGATTGCCACATCTTTCTCTCACTGAGTGACTGGAGGGTTCAAACTGCTGACTTTTTGATTAGCAACCAAGCACTTTAACTACTGAGCCGCAAAGGACTCCCTATGAGTCAGAATGGACTCGATGGCAACAGATTTTTTTTTTTTTTAAATCTGAATTGCTATAGAATGAATAATAATACTAGAACACATGAAATTTATTTTCTTACAGATTTACTGCCAGATTTCTCTCCAAATCAAGCCATTTTATTATTAAGACAATTAATAATATTTTCTTGATTTTCAATGTCCAATCCAGGAAGATTCATTTTACTTTAGAAATTATAAGCAGGTCAATAGCACAAGTCTAATAGTTCCTTTTTTTATGAAATACATTCTACAGTAGTATCTGGTCTCAGGAACTCAGTATAACTTCTACATTGGTATTTGTAATTTATTTTTATGATCACAAAATACCTAGTTTTCTGTGATAGAATTTAACCAAAATAATACTACTCTATATTATTAAAAAATTGATAAAAATATACTTCTCCTACAGAGTTGGATACTATTTCGTGTCTCTGTGACCTGTGTAAATAACTGAAATAGTAAATGCACAAACGTATATATCCCAACCGGAGAATGGGACGTAGCGGACTTAACCGGACACAGAGACTACAACAGCTTCCAGCACGCAACGTGTATTATCTCATGTCTTTTGTATACAAAGTAATTGTGCTGCCAGGCATATAATGATACAGTATCTATATAACCTATAATACATATGTCTTGATAGTCATAATAAACGCCTATGTTACTGTCTTGTGTATGTACTATATGATACTTTCTATCCTCTCGGGGTTACAAATGTCCGACTTACTTACAACCTGTAGTTAGGAACCAACCTCCGTAAAGCCTATTATATTAAAAATTCAAGGTACATACAATGGTTCATAATAACACACAGTAATTATTATTACTGTATTAGAGCATCAGTGAAAAAGAGGAAGATCGTCAATGAGATGGATTGACACAGTGGCTGCAACAACGGGCTCAAGTATAACAATGATTGTGAGGATGGCACAGGACAGGGCAATGTTTCATTCTGTTATACACAGAGTTGCTATGAGTCAGAATCAGCTTGATGGTACCTAACAACAACATTACCATATTATTATGTTAAAGATATTTTAGTGTATCAGAAAGTGTTTCTTTAATGTTTTTATGCATAGACGGGTACTCTATATAGTATATACTAAGACAAAGATTTGACTAACTGATGTTAGATACAAATTGTACAAATTGTACATAACCATTCTGACTTACATATAAATTTGACTTAAAGACAGACTTAGGAACAAAACTTGTTCATAATCCAGGAACTGCCTGTATATATAGGGTGTTCACACAACATCCAAATTACATAACTTCCTATTTCACAGAACTTATAGTGGACATTAAGTGACACATGACTGTATAAACATAAGGAGTGTATATGTACTCCATAACCAAAAAAACCAAACTCATTGCCGTCGAGTCAATTCCGACTCTTAGCGACCCTATAGGACAGAGTAGAACTGCCCCATAGAGTTTCTAAGGAATAGCTGGTGGATTCATATATATATGTATATATATATACAGACACTACATGTATACATATATATACATACATACATGTTTATGGAGCCTTGGTGGTGCAGTGGTTAAGAACTTAGCTGCTAACCAAAAGGTTGGCAGTTCGAATCCACCAGCCATTCCTTAGATACATACTCCATATAAACATATATACTCCATACATATATACACACACGTGTATCTGTGTGTATATATATATATAGAACCCTGGTGGCACAGTGGTTAAAGCATTCAGCTGCTACCCACCAGCCCCTCTACAGGACAAAGATCTGGCAGTTGGCATCTGTAAAGATTTACAACTTTGGAAACTATAGTGCAGTTGTACTCTGTCCTTTAGGGTTGCTATGAGTCAGAATCGACTTGACGGCAATGGGTTTGGTTTGTGTATATATATATACATATATACATATATATACACACACACAAATATCCCAATAAACCATGAAAATGCACAATATTTTAGTTTTTCTGAATCTGTATAAGTGATCTTTTTATTATGTATTTAGAGACACAACAAAGATAGCAAGATGGCAAGTTAGGTTTTAGGAAATTCAATTATACCATTGGTACTTCATAGAGATCAAGATCTTGGTAAAGCAATTAGTCAGCAGTGTTGCACTGAAATCCAAAATTGTTCAGACAAATACTTCTTTGATATTATAATTGCATTCCATCATTTCTGTATTTTTTTATATGTTTTAACTATATCTTTAATATTTTTTCTCAATATTCCACTCCAATTTAATATGAAAGCTTTTTTTCTTGCAAATTTCTCCATTTTTAGTCCAAAACTCATTATTATTTTTCTTTAGAGTTGTCATTTTACAACAAAATGACATTGTTCTTTTTTTAACAACACATACTAATATTCAAATAAGGCCTATGAATACAGTTATTTATTTAATATACTTTAAAAGAATACTCAAGTACTATAAAAAAGCAGTGAGTTGCACAACTAAAATTATAAAATAAAACCCTACAAATAGAAAAAAGAGAGTTGCAAGAGGCAAGTGATTCAGTGGAATTATAGTTGCTTATTGAATATATTGTACTCTACCACCCCCTATCCCCACTGCACTCCCCATCTGGTATGCAATGGTTAAGCACTTGGCTGCTAACAGAAAGGTTCATGTTTCAAATCCACTCAACTGCTCCATGGAAGAAAAGACTTGGCAATCTGCTCCCATAAAGATTACAGCCTAGGAAACCCTATAAGGTAGTTCTACTCCATCACATTGGGTCACTACGTGTCGGAATTGACTCAATGGTACCTAACAATAACAACTTCTTTTTTAGTGTAACTGATACTGAAAACCATAAGGACAAATGTAGGAGTTTTTAATTTTGAGGGGTTTGTAATTGGTTTTCAGTAGGTCTGTTTGTGCACCCTCAAAATCATGAGTAACAATCAATACTTAAAATTTATTGGGCCTATCAAGCTTTGTGCTAAGTGAAGAAATATCCCATTGCAGTTGAGTTGATCACAACTTATAGTGACCCTATAGGACTGTAAAAACAATGTAGGGCCAGTGTCTGATCTCCTCCAACCCCACAAGGTGTAAGGAAAACCAAGATCAACAGCCCAAGACTGAATCCTATGAGGCAGAATTCAGACAAGCCTTCTCTCTCCGCCATCTTTACCAACTTTGACATCAACTGTCCCTCGCACAGCTCTCTCTACTTCTCTGCTGGGTTTGATAATTCATTGCAGTGGCCGCACAGAAGTCATAGATCTTATTCAAGATTAGGAGGTTTATTAGGGAAATAACAGTTACAATTCAGGCTCAGGAACGTTCAGGATACAGTTCTGCCTCCAGGACAGCCTCTCCCGAGACATGTTTGAAGGCTTGCCTCTTGCTGGCCCTAGACCTCTCCTCAAAGGCACTCTGCTTTCTCTCTCCGTGCATAGGAATCCCACTGCGCCATCTCCTGCTCCTGGGTATCTGCTGCTGAGTTTCTTCTGCCACCACTTCTCACCATCTTCATGGTTACAGCTTGCTCTCTCGGCCTCCTGATTCCAGGGGCTTCTTGCCACAGGGATCCTGGGTTCTAAGGACACGCTCTCTGTTCCTGACAACTCTTCCTTGGTTATGGTGGGATCCTCCTCTCTGCTCTGGAGTTGGCTCTCTTTAAACAAAACTAACCAATCCCTTTGGTGGGCCACAATTACATCATTGCACAGTCTAGCCCAATCACCTGGATGGGAGTTACAAGACTATAGCTAGAAAGGCCACACGAAACTAATCAATCGCAATGCAAGGACAGAGTAGAACTGCCCCGTAGGGTTTCCAAGACTGTAAATCTTTACAGAAGCAGACTGTCGTATCTTTCTCCCATGGAGAGGCTGGTGGGTTCAAATTGCAGACTTTTCAGTTAGCAACCGAGCACTTTAACAACTGCACCACAGGCTTCTTGATAATCTACACACAACTTCAAGGCTTGGGAACTATTATTATCAGCACTATTTCACAAATAAGAAAGCTGTGAACAAAGACGTTTATATTGTGGCGTTAGCTGCCATTGAGTGGCCCCTTACTCATGGTGACCCCATGCACAACAGAACAAAATGCTGCCCTATCCTGTGCCATCCCAGTGATTGTTTGCTGATTGGACTGTTGTGATCCATAAGGTTTTCACAGGCTGATTTTCAGATGTAGATCACCAGGCCTTTCTTTCTACTCTGTCTTAGTCTAGAACCTCCACTGAAACCTGTTCATCATCACAGCAAAACAAAAGCCTGTACTGACAGACAGGTGGTGGTTGTGCACAAGGAGCACTGGCTGGGAATTGAACCCAGGTCTCCTGCGTAGAAGGCAAGAATTTTCCCACTGAACCAACAACGTCCCCAGAAATGTTATAAAGTTTATGAACTACAGATCTGGGAGATATGAACCCAGATTTGTCTTATCTCAGAGGACATGTTAAGCACTGGGTTGTCCTGACTCTCAAAATTTTGTTTTCATGTGTAAATATATTTTTCTGGAGAGAAGGAGTGCATAACATTAATGGTATTCTGAAAAGATGAAGGTAGGTGAGATTAGAGGCCGCTGCATGAGACAATTGATTATGAAATGCTGAAATATTTGGCCCTCTCTACAGCTCAGCATAATCTTGATCTGGATGTCAGGAGCTGTTCCCAGTGGAAAGGAATGTCCAATCCCTCTAAAAATATAATTTTCCCTTTAAGCATCATACTATATGCAAGTAGAGGAAATCATAAGTGTTTCCTCCCAAATAAGTAATCAGAAGTGCAGATGAATATTTATTAACTAAATTTTATTTACGGGGAAACTTCTTCTTGTTACATTTTGTAAAATCTAGATGTACACAAAGTCTTGGAAAGACTCTAGTTTATTTCCTCACTTTAAAGATCTGAACTAAGAGATAAATGAAGTGGCTGACTTAACATAGCCAGTTAGTTAATGGCCCAAGTATGTGGGTGTCCTAATGCCTTGTTAAACTATCCTGCTAATTGGCTCTTGTTCAGTAAATTAACTCTGCCTCATTTAGTAAAAATCTGAATCTTAGACTGGCTGTATAGTAGGTGTTTAAACAAATGTTAGCTATGTTTTCTTTGACTGACTTTGTATTATGTTAGTGAAGAAACATGCTCAAATGTTAGAGTAGGTACTATAGGTGAAGTGTTTGGTCCCCATGTTCCCACCATCTTTTTTGGGAGAATTTTCAGGGAATAAGAGTGAGACCAATGCAACTGAATGAGAAGTGAGCAACCTCTTCCACTTATCTAATGCTGTGTAACCAAGGCTTAGTGGTTAAAAACTGCAGCAACAGTCATTTTTATCATGAGTCTTTATTAGGGCAAGGCTCAATGATTCCATGTCACTTCTCAGGGGGAAAGCCAGGTGCCACAGAGTCTTGAATCACCTGCTACATTTTTAAAGATGTCTTTATTTTATATCTTAAAATGCCCTCTGATAGAGCAGTCTACTAGTTTTGAATATTTACTCATCAAGTATTTAAAAAAATGTCATTTCAATGTATAGCATATATATCTGTTGGGACACCAGGATATTAAACCATCTTTCTTTACATTTACTTATTTTCTTCTACTCTGCTTTAACTTTATCAACAGCCATCCAGAATTTTATTGGAGTTCCTAGCAATATCTGGCTCTCCATGATAGGATAACATCCATACTCCTGCAAGGAACACCAGTTAATATGACTGTTATTCAAATTTATGCACCAACCACTAAGTCCAAAGATGAAGAAATTGAAGATTTTTACCAACTTCTGCAGTCTGAAATTGATCAAACATGCAATCAAGACACTTTGATAATTACTGGTGATTGGGATGTGAAAGTTGGAAACAAAGAAAAAGGACTAATAGTTGAAAAATATGGCCTTGGTGATAGAAATGATGTCAGAGATCGCATGACAGAATTCTGCAAGACCAATGACTTCTTCATTGCAAATACCTTTTATCACCAACATAAACCGTGACTATACATATGGACCTTATCAGATGGAATACACAGGAATGAGATTGACTACATCTGTGGAAAGAGAGGATGGAAAAGCTCAATATCATCAGTCAAAACAAGGCCATGGGCCAACTGCAAAACAGACCATCAATTGCTCATATGCAAGTTCAAGATGAAAATTATAACAAGTCCACGAGAGACAAAGTACGACCTTGAGTATATCCTACCTGAATTTAGAGATCTTCTCAAGAATAGATTTGACACATTGAACACTAATGACCAGATGAGTTGTGGAATGACATCAAGGACATCATTCATGGAGAAAGAAGAGGACTTTAAAAAGTCAGGAAAGAAAGAAAAGACCAAAATGGATGTCAGAAGAGACTCTGAAACTTGCTCTTGAATGTCTAGTAGCTAAAGCAAAAGGAAGAAATGGTGAAGTAAAAGAGCTGAACAGAAGATTTCAAAAGGTGACTCGAGAAGACAAAGTAAAGTATTATAATGATGTGTGCAAAGAGCTGGAGATAGAAAACCAAAAGGGAAGAACAGGCTTGACATTTCTCAAGCTGAAAGAACTGAAGAAAAAAATTCAAGACTTGAGTTGCGATATTGAAGGATTCTACAGAGAAGATATTAAATGATGCAGGAAGCATCAAAAGAAGATGGAAGGAATACACAGAGTCACTGTACCAAAAAGAACTGGTCAACGTTCAACCATTTCAGGAGAGAGCATATGATGAGGAACCAGTGGTACTGAAGGAAGAAGTCCAAGCTGCACTGAAGGCATTGGTGGAAAACAAGGCTCCAGAAATTAACAGAATACCAATTAAAATGTTTCAAGAAACTGATGCAATGCTGGAAGTGCTCACTCATCTATGCCAAGAAATTTGGAAGACAGCTACCTGGACAACTGACTGGAAGAGATCCTTATTTATGTCTATTCACAAGAAAAGTGATCCAACCAAATATGGGAATTATTGAAGAATGTCATTAATATCATATGCCAGTAAAATTTTGCTGAAGATCATTCAAATGTGGCTGCAGCAGCGTATCGACAGGGAACTGCCAGAAATTCAAGCCAGATTCAGAAGAGGACGTGGAACAAGGGATGGCATTGCTGATATCAGATGGATCCTGGCTGAAAGCAGAGAATACCAGAAAGATGTTTATCTGTGTTTTGTTGACTATGCAAAGGCATTCAACTGTGTGGATCATAACTAATTATGGATAATATTTTGAAAAATAGGAATTCCAGCACACTTAATTGTGCTCATGAGGAACCTGTACATATATCAAGAGGTAGCTGTTCGAACAGAACAAGGGGGTACTGCATAGTTGAAAGTCAAGAAAGGTGTGCGTCAAGGTTGTTTCATTTCTTCATACCTATTTAAGCTGTATGCTGAGCAAATAAGCCAAGAAGCTGGACTACATGAAGAAGAATGGGGCATCAGGATTGGAGGAAGACTCATTAACAACCTGCGTTACGCAGATGACACAACCTTGCTTGCTGAAAGTGAAGAGGACTTGAAGCACTTACTGATAAAGATCAAAGACCACAGTCTTCAATGTAGATTAAACCTCAACATAAAGAAAACAAAAATTCTCACAATTGTACCAATAAGCAACATCATGATAAACGGAGAAAAGACTGGAGTTGTCAAGGATTTCACTTTACTTGGATCCACAATCAACACTCATTGAAGCAGCAGTCAAGAAAGCAAACGTTGCATTGCATTGGGCACATCTGCTGCAAAAGATTTCTTTAAAGTGTTGAAAAGCAAAGATGTCACCTGGAAGATTAAGGTGCAACTGACCCAAGCCATAGTGTTTTCATTCGCCTCATATGCATGTGAAATCTGGATGATTAATAAGGAAGACTAAGGAAGAATTGATGCCTTTGGTTTGTGGGGTTGGAGAAGAATATTGAATACATCACGGACTGCCAAAAGAATGAACAAGTGTGTCTTGGAAGAAGTATGACCAGAATGTTCCCGAGAAGCAAGGATGGCAAGACTACATCTCACATACTTTGGACATGTTATCAGGAGGAACCAGTCCCTGAAGAATGACATCATGCTTGGTAAAGTAAAGGGTCAGTGAAAAAGAGGAAGACCCTCAATGAGATAGATTGACACAGTGGCTAAAACAATGGGCTTAAGCATAACAACAATTGTGAGGATGATGCAGGACTGAGCTGTGCTTTATTCTGTTGCACATAGGGTTACTATGAATCGGAAGCAACTGGATGGCACCTAACAATAACAACAACAACAGCAATATCTCAATAAGTTTTTAAAACTTTTCTTAAATAGTAAAATAGTAAAGTACAACCTTGACCTGCACCAACAACTTAAAATGAAGAGAACCCAAATCAACAATGTTTCTTTTATTCTGAGAGGGGCTAACATCAAGAGAATATTGGTAAGACTAATGACTTTCTGTCTATGTCTTGGTCTTTGAATCAAGCGTTTACCAAACTCAATCTCTCTATCTGGTTGATATGGTGTAAAAAATGACACGATGGTGGGGGCATCTGACCTCTTTCTAACTTCACAAGGGGGAAGGAGAATCAACATCAACAGCTCAAGACTGATTCCTATGAGGTGGAAGTCAGACATGCTTCCTCTCTCAGCCATCTTTATCAATTCTGACACCAACCGTCCCTCCCACAGTACTCTCTACTGTTCTGCTGTGTTTGATAATTCATTTCAGTAGCCACACAGAACTCACAGACAGTACTCATGATTATGGGGTTTATTAGGGAAGGTCACAATTCAGGCTCCAGAACACTCAGGATATAGTTCTTCTATTAGAAAAGCCTCTTCTCAGTCATGCACACAAGTAGGCCTCTCTTTGGCTCTCAGCCTCTCTGCCCCTTGGTCCCTCAGTCTCTTGGCCCAGCCTCTTCCCTGCTCAGGCAAATATTACAAAGCTCTTTAGCTCTGCCAATAAGCGCTCAGGGGCATCCCACACTGCCAGAAAGCCTCAGCCTGAAGGTGCTCAGCACTCTCACACCGTGGGTCAGCAAGCCTAGCTCCGCCAATGAGGGCCCAGAGGCACCCCACTCCACCAGGAAGCCTCCTGCCCAAAGGTGCTCAGCTCTTTTGCTTGGTGGGTTTGCACACCCACTGTAACCACCTTACTCCGTGGGCCGAGAAGTCCACTGTGCCATCTCGTGCCAATCTCCTGGTTCTGCTGCCTCTGCTTTTCTTCCACTATTTCTCACTGTCTTGTGCTGTCTTTGGTGTTACAGCTCTCTCTCTCTCTGTCTCCTGAGTCTAGGGCTTTTCTCAGTGCAGGGACCCCGTGTCCAAACGACATGCTGTGCTCCTGTCTTTTCTTCTTGGTAGTAGTTAGGTCCCAACTGTTTGCCTCTGGGATGGCTCATTTTAAGCCTAGTGAAATGGCAAAACTGACCAATCCCCTTGTTAGGGCTCTATACGCTTTATTTGCATGGTCCCACTCCCTACAAGGGTGCCATGTACCATATTTGCATTATTAGCAAGCTATCCAATCCCCTTGGTGGGCCACAATCACTTCATTTACATAGTCCCACCCATTCATTTAGTGGTAGTTATAAGACCATGGCAAGAAAAGCCATGTGAAAATAATCCATCAAACCACAGGCCACTCCCTGGCTTTTCTAGCCATGGTTCTTTCATACTTGGAGGACAATTGCCCCCTTCCAATCATTTTACTGGTCCAAACCAATCATTAACAAGTAGTCCTTAAGTAGGACAAAAAGTCCTCAGTGTAAAGATTTCTCAGGATCTAGTCAGGTTCTTCAAAAGTCATCTTAGCTTCACCCTTTCTGGTTTCTGATAAAATTTAACTGAGAGAAGATTACTCCCTTGCCCTTAGCTTCATGAGGGCATAGCAAAATCTTTAAGGGAATTTAAGTTTGGCCACTGTACTCCAGTCCAGCTGTGCCTTCCCCTTAGCCCATTCTTTCACTTACTGCTTCTACAATTACAGTTTTTATAATCACAATTAACCCTGTTAACAAACAACCTTCACAACTGAATCATATAATCCTATTGCCATCTTCCCCTACTTTCTCTTCCCCAGACCCATGAGGAAAAGGGAAATCTATTCAGTGGGGATCCTCCCTTGTTCCCGTCATTTAATGTAAGCACACTCACAAAAACATGTAAACCAGCCACTTCATACCTTTATGTCCCCCAATTTTAGACAGCCAATGATTAAATTGTCCATCCCTATCAAATTAGTACTCTGAGGAGACAAGCAAATTCCTTGATCTGCAGAATCTTCTGTTCTAGTTGGAACTTTTAACATCTGAATCCATAAGCAAAGTCCAGTACAGAGAAAGCCATAAAATTTCATCAATTTACATCAGCTTATGGTGTCAAACATCTCTATCTCTCTTCATTAGGTTGAGTTCCGGTCAGCTTATCCCTAACCCCTAAGGGCTAGGTCAATGGGTACCAGCTGTAGGCCCAGGAGTCCATACACCTCCCTGCATTTCAGACCAGCCAGGCCCTTCTCATTCTTTCTCTCATCCCTAGCCCCCATGGGCTAGTTCTACAGGCACCACCCATAGGCTCAGGAGTCTGCACAACTCCCTGCACTTGATATACCCTTCTATCTCTCTCTCATCCCACACCCCCATGGGCTAGGTCAATAGGTGTCAATGGAACATGTCCAAATTCAGCCCATTTCTTCAGTGCTATACCTCCCCCCATTTCCACTCATCTCATGGCCCCAAGCTGTCAACTCAAGTGAGCATACCAGGTTATCTATTCTCTTTAACTTCCAGTCCTGGAAGACGTTTCTTCTGATGGGCACTGACTCTTCCTGCTTCAGTGTACCTAACAGCAAACCACTTGCTTGAAATTCAGAAAGTAAAATATTCATTTTTTTTCTGCATGTCCTTCCTTCAAATGAAAATATCCTGTTGTCTCAGCAGTTCTGTGTGGGTCTACATATCTTTTCAAATGCTAATTTCATGACTGGAAATATTCTAAGTGGGGCTCAAGTTTTCCACTCAAGTCCCCTGTTATGGATTGAATTTTGTACCCTAAAAATATATGTTTTAAATCTTAATCTTTATGCCTGTGATTATAATTCTATTTGGGAAAGGGTTGTCTTTGTTATGTTAATTAGGCAGGATTAATGTAGGTTGTATTTTGAGCTATAAAAGAGATTAAACAAGCAAACTAAGAAGCAGAGATGGGAGAGTAGAGATGCCAAGTCACATGAAGATCACCAAAGAGCCAAGGAATAAGGACCTTCCCCCAGAGCCAACAGAAAGAGAAAGCCTTCCCCTAGAGCTGGCACCCCGACTACAGACTTCTAGCTTCCTAAACTGTGAGAAAATAAGCTTCTGTTTGTTAAAGCTACCCACTTCTGTTATTTCTATTATAGCAGCACTAGATAACTAAGACAGAATTTGGTACCAGAAGACTGGGGTGTTGCTCTAACAGATCCTAAACTGTGGAATTGGTTTTGGAATTGGGTAATGGGCAGAGGTTAAAAGAATTGGCATAGTGGTTAAGATCTCGGTTGCTACCCAAAAGGTTGGCAGTTTGAATACACCAGCTGCTCCTTGGAAACCTTACTCTGTCCTATAGGGTCACTGTAAGTTGGAATTGACTTAACAGCAACTGGCTTGGTTTAATAGTAAAAGCCTAGATTGCCTTGAAGGGACTGTTGGTAGAATTATGGACATCAAAGGCAATTCTGGTGGGGGCTTAGAAAGAAGTGAGGAGAGCTCAAGAGAAAATCTCTGTCATCTTAGAGAATGCATATGGTTCCAGTAACAGAATGTTGCTGGAAATGTGGGCATTAAATGTGCTTCTGGTGAGGCTTTAAAAGAAAATGATGAACTTGTGTTTGGACAATAGAGGAAGGGCAATACTTTTTTTGCAACTTCAAAAAGCTTGTCTGAATTATGTTTGAATGTTTGGTGGAAGGCAGAACTTGTAAGTGATGAACTTAGATGTCTGGTTGCAGTGCAATGGATAGCTTCTACATGAACTTTCTTGCCATGGTCTTGTAACTCCAATCAAATGATTGGGTAAGACTATGCAAATTAGGTTCTCATGGCTCACCACGGTGTTGGACAACTTGCTAACAATGTAAATAAGCTGCCTGGCACCCTTGTATGGGTAGGATCATGAAAATAAGGTGTATGTAACACTAATCAGGGGATTCATCAGTTTTGCTATCCCACTAGGCTTAAAATGAGCCATTACAGAGGCGGACAAGGGGGACCTTACTACCACCAAGAAGAAAAGACGGGAGTAGAGCATGTCCTTTGGACTCAGGGTCCCTGCACTGAGAACCTCCTAGACCCAGGAGATAGATAGATAAATGGTAGATAGATAGACAGATAGATAGTGTCATGTATTGAATTGTGTCCCCAAAAAATGTGTGTCACTGGCTATGATTCCCAGTATTACGTGATTGTCCAACGTTTTGTCATCTGACATGATTTTCCTATGTGTTGTAAATTCTAGTTCTGTGATGTTAATGAGGCAAGATTAGAGACAGCTGTGTTAATGAGTCAGGACTCAATCTATAAGATTAGGTTGTGTTTTAAGTTAGTTTCTCTTGCGACATAAAAGAGAGAAGTGAACAGAGAGACAGGGGATCTCATACCACCAAGAAACAAGAGCAGGAGAATAGTGCATCTTTTGAACCCAGGGTCCCTGCACTGACAAGCTCCTTGACTGGAGAAGATTGATGACAAGAACCTTCCCCCAGAACTGACAAAGAAAGAGAGCCTTTCCCCTAAAGCTGGCACCTGAATTAGGACTTCTAAACCCCTAGACTGTGAGAGAATGAATTTCTACTTGTTAAAGCCATCCACTTGTGGTATTTCTGTTATAGCAGCACTAGATAACTAGACACAGAGAGAGAGAGAGAGAGTGAAAGCTGTAATGGCAGAGACAGTGCAGTACAGTGAGAAGCAGTAGCAGAACAACAGCAGCAGAAGAGCCAGGATACCAACAGGAGATGGCATGGTGGGGCTTCCCAGCCCACAGAGTGAGAGAGCTGAGCACCTTCAAGCTGAGGCTTACTGGTGTAGTGGGGTGCCTTTGGTCATTTCTTAGTGGAGCTAAAGAGCTTTGTAACACTTGCTGGAGCATGGCAGAGGCAGGGCGGGCCCAAAATGCCCCAGAGGTCGAGCGGCCTAGGGCCAGGGAGAGACCTGTCTGTGGGTAAGGTTGAGAAGCTGTCCTGATTGAAGAACTATATCCTGAGTCTTTCCTGATTCTAGTTTGTAAACTAATAGACCCCATAGCTGTGAATATGGTCTGTGACTTCTGTGTGGCCATTAAAACAAATTACTGAACCCAGCAGAGGAGTAGAGAGTGCTGTAGGAGGGACAATTGGTATCAGAATTGGTGGAAAGGTCGGAGAGAAGAGGTGCATCTGATCTCTGCCTCATAGAATCAGCCTTGGGTTGCTGCTGCTGCTGCTGCTGATTCTCCTCCCTCGTGAAGTGAGACAAGGTCAGACACCCCTGCCATGCCATTTTTTGCTTGGGAAGATGGGATTTCTAAGCAAGATCTTAAAGGGGCTGTGTGGTTTCTCCTTGCTGCTTATAGTAAAATGTGAGAGGAAAGAGATAGACTTAAAAATGAACTGTGCAAAATGAAAACAGAGCTTAAAGATTTGGAAAATTCTGTTGTACAATTAAGGATACATGTTTTAGAATGTTCACCAAGGACATAGCTACACAATCTTTTGTTAAAGAGATTAAGCCTGTGACTGATGGATCTAAACAACTACCACAGTATAAAACCCATCAGGTTTGACCGAAGGGGACAAAGAAAGAACGAAAGGAAAGAAAGCTGTCTGCCTCTTGGAATTCTACAGGCAGGAAACAGGCCAAAGCAGCTACATCTGTTGTACTCCAAGGAAAGAAAAGGACCATCCCTGGAGCAGCTTGGAGATCAGCAGAACTGTTGGAGGGAGCACAGGAAGCAGGGCCTCTCAGTTTCAAACGGTGGGTCCATGTTCTCCTGGATCTCAAAGGGTGGGGCCACAGCATCTTAGGTTTCAAAGAGTCAGATCTTTGCCAACTTGGTTCCAAAATGTGGGACTGCTGTTAACATGTGACGGGGGATGTGGCCACCTTCCAAAGCTAAGGAGACAGGGCTACCATGCCCAGGGGGCAGAAGAATGAGGCCTGCCGAGGCCAAACTGGTGGGGTCTACACTCAGATGGACGAGAAGAATAGGGCTGCCTAAAGCCAAAGGAGCAGAGTTGCTAACCCAGTGGGCCTGGAAGGTGGAGCTGAAGTCCAGGGTCAAGGGGCCTTCACCCAGAGTCCAGGGGGCCTGGCCAATATCCAGGTCTGGAGGGCAGAGCCATTGTCCAGATGGTCCCAAAGAACAGATGAATATTTTCAAGTCTTAAGAGCTAATGTAAACTGTTCTGCTAGTTTCGGACTTGCCTGGTGCCCATTATCTCTTCTTCCCTCCAATTTCTCCCGTTTGTAATGGAAATATACACTTTGTGCCTATTCCACCATTGTATTTTGGAAACAGATAATTTGTATTCTAGATTTCACAGGTTCACAGATGAAGAGGTGTTTTGCCCCTTATACTAGGGGCATATTAGGATGGAATATGCCTAATATCTCACCCATATTTGACTTAGATGATTCAGATTTTGGACTTGGAGCTGATTTAAGATTTAGGGGATGATATGATGGCGTGAATGTGTTTTGCATGTGGCAAGAACATTACTTTTGGGGGGCCAAAGAGTGGAATGTTATGGATTTAATTGCATCCCACAAAAATATGTGTTGTAAATCCTAACCTTTATGTATGTGGTTATAATTCCATAGTGGAATTGGATTTCTTTGTTATGTTAATTAGGCAGGATTAGTGTAGGTTGGATTTTGAGTCAATCTCTTTTGAGATACAAAAGAGATTAAACAAGCAAACTAAGAAGCAGAGATGGGGGAAGAGAGATGCCAAGCCACATGAAGATCACCAAGGAGCCAAGTAATAAGGACTTTAACCCAGAGCCAACAGAGAGAGAAAGCTTTCACTTAGAGCTATCCAATCCCTTTGGTGGGCCCCAAGCACCTCATTTGCAAAGTTCCATCCGGTCATTTGGTGGGAGTTACAAGACTATGGCGAGAATAGCCATATAAAAGCAATCCATCACACCAGGGATGGGATGGGGTGGGAGGATTTTGTCCTTAAATTATTTTAAAGATGTGAACTTATCCAAAGCTTCTAAAGTGTTAGCTGTACACTTCCTTCCTAAGGCTTGTGCATGTCATGCAGGTTCAAAGGAATCTGGTTGATAATTCCTGTATCTATACTTTATTTCTTGTCCAAATTGTGTCTAGATACAAGAACTTTATTTATCTGGGCATTGCATTCTAGTTCAAAAAACTTTTTTTTTTTTAAAATCAATTAAAAACAGTAAATACCCCAGTCAAAATTCTCTCAATATTACTATTATTTATTGGCAAGGCTAAACGTGTAAAGCACCTTATGAACCACTGAACACAAAAATGACATCCTTTTCCTTAGGAGCTAGTGATCAAAACCAAAAACATAAGAACTGAAAAGTGTCAGGTCAAGCTGGTATTACTGGAGAATGGATCAAGTTTTTGACCTTTCTCTCTGATACAATTTAAGTCCAACTCATGATCATTGTCCCTTCAAGAAACAAACTCTCAACTCATAATGCACCATGTTCACCCTTTAGTAAGACCTCTGAAAATATAACTTCCACCATCTAAACAAATATCACAAGACAAATCACACTCTATTCCAACTGTAAAAGTTATTTTGTTCCAGTCTTCACCAGCTAATGCCACGCCTACCACACCTTGAGATAGATCTGCCCCTGGAACAGAGTAGTAGTAAGCGGTAAATATACAGTTTCATAGTACTGAATGTAGCTGGAAGGAAATTGAGTAATAAAACCTCATCCCTGACTCCTCTGAGAAAGGGTAAAACCTTCCTTATGGAAATATATGTTCATTCTTCCTCAAATTAAATATGCTGCCATATTAACATGAGGCTGGTCTGTTCAAATTTCAAGGGTCACAATACTTTATTACAAACACATACTCTCCAAGGAGATAGTTTAAGAAAACACATTAACCCCAGAAAACCAAACCCTTTGACATCTAGCCGATTCTGACTCATAGTGACCCTATAAGAGATAAGAACTGCTCCATAGTGTTTCCGAGAAAAAGCTGGTGGATTCGAACTGCTGATCTTCTGGTTAGCAGCCTGAGCTCTTAACCACTACATCATCAGGGCTCCAACAAAGCACATATTGAAGCACACTTTAGTATGGGTTGAGTAGTATGTGTTTAGTTAATAAGCTACATATGTAAAATACATATAGTACATAATTAATCTAAGGTGAAGATTCTGTAACAGTAAGATAATATTTGTATTTCTTGAATATAATCTAAGGGTAGTAAAATAATATCCTTTTTTAATTTGGGGTGTTATTTTTAGGAAGTTGTTGATATTTTACTTGTAAGGAAAAATACATAAAATGAATACTAAATTACAAACAATTTAACAAGAGTTTATCCTTGATAGTCTCTCCTAAATCAAGACTCTTAAAACAATTCCAGAATTAAAATCTTGTCATCATCTAAATCTGCTAATCTTTGTCTTAATTTTAAAAAATTTCATACATAGGGGACTTCCTGCAAAATGGCACTCTAGGCAGAAGCACCACACCATCCCTCAACAGCAAAGATCTGAAAAACTAATCCAGAGAAAACAGCAATCCTGAAACCCTAAAACATCGAATGAAGAGATAAAGAACTCAGCCAAGCACCAAATGGAGTGAGAAAACTGACAGAGAACAGAGAGCGAGGATAGATCCATGCAGAGGCCCCCTATCAGCTAATGCAGTGGGGATCCGCTATCTTTGACTCCTATCAGAGACCAGCAAATGGAGGGTATGAGAAAGCAGCTTCATGGAGCTTCCAGCAGAAGACAAAACAACCAGTAATTTGCGATATATGCTTTCCCACCACCCACCCTTCTTCACTCCCACTTAGCCTCCTTTACTTCCCACAGCCACAGTGTCTTGGTCGGGAAGCACTGGCTGCTTGGATTTCACCTGCTCACACTGGCCGGCTCCCTGAATGCCATTTGTTGGCTGCTAGTGTTGCTTTTCTCCACTTCTTTTGATTTCTTCCTTACCTCTCACCACCTCCCCGTCCTTTTGCTCAAATACCTGGCTCCTTGTGCCATCTTTGCTTCTTCCTAAGGTGCTGCCGAGCTCCATTCGAGTGTGGACTGCTTTCCGGTCTGGGCTGCCACACTAGTGGGATCCCGGGGGGTTTGTTTGTTTGTTTTGAATTGTTTGTTTTCTTTTACTTTTCTCAAGTTGGGAGCCCGTTCTGACTGGACAGTGCTACACGGTTTGGGACCTACACCCTCAGCTTCCACAGATGTGCAGAGGGATCCCTGAGAGCATTTCTTTTTCTCTGGGGTTTTTTGTTTTTCTGTTTTTCTGGGGGCTTTTCTTGTTCTTTTTTTAAAATTTGTTTTGTTTTATTTTCGCTCTTTTTCCCTTTTTGTCTTTCCTCATTACTCAATTTCTCATCTCTCTATACCTTCCTTCTCTTACTGTTCCCTGAATACCTGGCACTGAATACCTCTATGCCTTCTAGCCAGGCTATACTGCAACACCTGGGACCAACTTCCTCAGACCTCATAGCCACACTGGTGGGCTCCCTGGGAGGTTTGCTGTTCTTTTTTCTTCCTAATTTTTATTTATTCATTCTTTTCTTTTTCTTCTTCTTCTTCTTCCCCTTTTTGTTTTTCTCCATTTCATAGTCTCTCATCTCTCCACTCCAACTGCAATCACCCCTAGCACACTTTTTTGTTTGATTGTGTGTTTTTGGCTACTGTTCCTCTCTCCTCTCTCCCATATCTATCTTAGCTCCACACATAACAATCTCCCCTCTCCATCCTGCCTACCTGCACTGCATGCTTAACATCACACCACCAAGCAGCACAGGCACGGCCTACTAGAACCTGCCCTGCACTGATTACTGACCTTCCCTGGTGGCTATAGTAAGTGCCACAAACAACCCATCCCAGCAACTCCTCTTCAGCTAGACCTGCCCCATGGTACCATATCTGAACAGATGACCCTGCCAATTGGAGAAGTAGGCAAAAAGTATCATCCCTACAGACTAGTAAACAACAAAGAACACAGCCCACCTGCTCAGACATAGCTAAACAACAACAAAAAAAAAGGAAAAGAGAAACAAATCTACAATCAATAAAACAGAAAAATAACTACTGAATGCCATGAAGACAGCAGACAATATCAAAACATTTACAAAAACAGGACAGGATGGTTCTAGTAGGCATCAAAAATAAAACACTAGATGACTCTCCAGTGGAAGAAAATGAACTAGAACTACCTGATAGGGAATTCAAATCTCTAATGCTCAGAATTATCCAAGAGTTGAAGCAAAAAGCAGACAAAAATGAGGGAAAAAATAGACAAATTCATAGAAAAGGCAGACAAACTTATGGAAAATACAGACAAAAAAATGGAATAATTCAGGAAAATAATGCAGGAACAAAATGCCAAAATAAATTCACAACTAGAAATTATACAAAAACAGCAATTAGAAATCCAAAAGATAAACAACAAGATTTCAGAAATGGACAGTGTCATAGAAGGGCTGAGGAGCAGATTAGAAATGGTGGAAGACAGGATCAGTGGAATTGAAGAAAAACACTTAGATACAAATCTGCTCGAGGAAAACTTGGAAAAAATAACAAAGAAAAATGAAGAGACCCTGAGAGTTATGTGGGATACAATCAAAAGCAAAAATTTGTGAGTGATCAGAGTTCCAGAACAGGGGGAGGAAACAGAAAACACAGAAAGGATCATTGAAGAACTGCTGACAGAAAACTTCCTCCAATATCATGAAAGGTGAAAAGCTGGCCATCCAAGAAGCTCAACAAACCCCATATAGGATAGACCCTAAAAGAAAATCCCCAAGGCATATCATAATCACTCTCACCAAAACCAAAGACAAACAAAGAATCCTGAGAGCAGCTCATGAAAAGCAAGAAGTCACATACAGAGGAGAAACAATAAGACTAAGCTCAGATTATTTGGCAGAAACCATGCAGGCAAGAAGGCAATGGGACGACATATATAAAACATTTAAAGAAAAAAATTGCCAGCCAAGAATAATATATCCTGCCAAACTCTCATTCAAATATGATGGTGAAATTAGGACATTTCCAGATAAATAGAAATTAAAGGAATATGTATAAACCAAACCAAACTTACAAGAATTATTAAAGGGAGTTCTTTGATCTGAGAACAAACAACTTCAGCTCACAGGCTGAATCTAGGATGCAGGACTGTACCAGCCAGATACCAATCTAGGAAAAGAACTCTCAAAGACTATCCAAAATCAAAAGAAATACAACAGGGAATCAGAGCAATTAATCTGTAAATGACAACAACATCAGAACAATCAAAGAGGAAATCAATGGTGTAGGCATAGAACCTTCTAATGGAGAGGAAGGCAAGGCGATTCCAAGTAATAATAGACTGCTTCAAACTTAGAAAGATAAGGGTAAA
This sequence comes from Dugong dugon, assembly GCA_030035585.1. Classification (NCBI taxonomy): domain Eukaryota; kingdom Metazoa; phylum Chordata; class Mammalia; order Sirenia; family Dugongidae; genus Dugong; species Dugong dugon. The sequence goes on from CM057465.1 coordinate 96,290,866, forward strand.
TTTCATGGTAACCACAAAGAAAGTTAACAAATATACTCATAAAAATAAAGAGGAAGAACATAAAGTCTCAGCAAAAACAAAACCTACAGAAACAAAAGAAAAGAAAAAGATCCACAAACAAAAGAAACTCAGCACAGGAGAGTAAAATGAACAAAGAAAACGTCAGCACCACTAAAAAAAGCACTACAAAATGACAGCAATGAACTCACATCTATCAATAATTACACTGAATATAAATGGACTCGATGCACCCATAAAGAGACGGAGAGTGACAGAATTGATAAAAAAAAAAAAAAAAAAAACAGGATCCATGAATATGCTGTCTACAAGAGACACATCTTAGAAACAAAGATGTGAATTTATTAAAAGTCGAAGGTTGGAAAAAACCGCATCAAGCATACAACTACCAAAAAACAGCAAGAGAGGAAATACTAATCTCAGATGATAAAATAGACTTTAAAACAGAATCCACCATAAGACAAAGAAGGACACTATATAATGATTAAGAGGACGATCCATCATGAAGACATAACCATAATAAACATCTACTTATCCAATGACAGGGCTCCAAAATACATAAAACAATCTAACAACCCTGAAAAGAGAAATTGAGATTTCCACAATAATAGTAGGAGACTTCAACACACCACTCTCATAAAGGACAGAACAACTAAAAAGAAACTCAGCAAAGATACAGAAGACCTAAGGGGCACAATCAGCCAACTTGACATCATAGACATACAAAGAACACTCCATCCAACAGCTGCAAAGTACACATTCTTTTCCAATGCACATGGAACGTTCTCCAGAACAGACCACATCTTAGGCCACAGAGCAATCCTCAACAAGATCCAAAATGCTGAGATAATTCAAAGTATCTTCTCTGACCACAATGCCATCAAGGTAGAAATTAACAATAGAAAGAGGAAGGAAAAAAAAAATTCAGTTAAATAGAAACTGAATAATACCCTGCTTACGCATCACAGGGTAATAGAAGAAATCAGAGATGGAATCAAAAAATTCCTAGAATCAAATGGGAATGAAAACACATCATACCAAAACCTTAGGGACACAGCAAAGGCAGTCCTCAGAGGACAATTTATAGCAATAGATGTACATATCAAAAAGGAAGAAAGGGACAAAGTCAAAACATTAACTACAGAACTCAAACAAATAGAAAGAGAACAGCAAAAAAAGCCCACAGCCTCCAGAAGAAAGGAAATAATAAAGATCAGAGGAGAAATAAATGAAATAGAGAACACAAAAACAATAGAAAGAATCAACAAAACCAAAAGTTGGTTCTTTGAAAGAATCAACAAAATTGACCAACCACTGGCCAGACTGACAAAAGGAAAACAGGAGACAACACAAATAAGCCAAATAAGAAATGAAATGGGGGACATTACAACAGACCCAACTGAAATAAAAAGGATTATAACAGAATATTATGAAAAACAATACTCCAACAAATTTGAAAACCTAGAGGAAATGGATAAATTTCTAGAAACACACGGCCTACCCAAACTACAACAAAGTGATGTTGAAAATCTGAACAGACCCATAATAAGAGAAGAGAATGAAAAGGTAATAAAAAAACTCCCACCAAAAAAAAAAAAAAAAAAAAAAGAAAACCCCTGGTCCAGATGGCTTCACTGGAGAATTCTACCAAACATTTACAGAAGAGCTTGTACCAGTTCTACTCAAGCTATTTCAGAGCATAGAAGAGGAAGCAATGCTTCTGAATTCATTCTATGAAGCCTACATAATGCTGATACCAAAACCAGGCAAAGAGGTCACAAAAATAGATAATTACAGACCAATACCTCTCATGAATATAGATGCAAAAATTCTCAACAAAATTCTAGCCAATAGAATTCAGCATCATATCAAAAAAATAATACACCACAACCAAGTAGGAATCATAACAGGCATGCAAGGATGCTTCAACATTAGAAAATCAATGTAATCCACCACATAAATAAAAGGAAAGAAAAGAACCACATGATCATCTCAATTGACACAGAAAAGACATTTGACAAAGTCCAACACTCATTCCTGATAAAAAATCTCAATAAAATAGGTATAGAAGGGAAATTTCTCAACATGATAAAGGGCATCTATGAAAAACCAACAGCCAACATCATTCTTAATGGAGAGAGGCTAAAAACATTCCCCTAGAGAACAGGAACAAGACAAGGATGCCCTTTATCACCACTCCTATTTAACATTGTGCTGGAGGTTCTAGCTAGAGCAATAAGGCAAGAAAAATAAATCAAGGTCATCCAAATTGGTAATGAAGAAGTTAAACTGTCCCTGTTTGCAGATGATATGATACTATACATAGAAAACCCTAAAAACTCCATGACAAATCTACTTGAACTAATAGAAAGATTCAGCAGAGTAGCAGGATACAAGATAAACATTCAAAAATCAGTTGGATTCCTATACACCAATAAGGAAAACGATGAAAAGGAAATCAGGAAAACAATACCATTTTCGATAGCTCCTAAAAAGATAAAATACTTAGGAATAAATCTGACCAGGGATGTAAAAGACCTATACAAAGAAATCTACAAAACACTACTGCATGAAACCCAAAGGGATCTACATAAATGGAAAAACATACCATGCTCCTGGATAGGCAGACTCAACATTGTGAAAATGACAATTCTACCCAAAGCAATTTACAAATAAAATGCATTCCCGACCCAAATACCAACAACATTCTTCAAAGAGATGGAAAAACTAATCATTAACTTTATATGGAAAGGGAAGAAGCCCCGAATAATTAGAGCACCACTGAAGAAGAAGAATAAAGTTGGAGGACTCACACTACTTGACCTCAGAAACTACTATACAGCTACAGTAGTCAAAACAGCCTGGTACTGGTACAACAACGGATATATTGACGAATGGAACAGAATGAGAACCCAGATGTAAATACATCCACCTACGGTCACCTGATCTTCGACAAGGACCCAAAGCCCATCAAATGGGAAAAGACAGTGTTTTTAATAAACGGTGCTGGCAAAACTGGATATCCATCTGCAAAAAAATGAAACAGGACCCATACCTCACACGATATACAAAAACTAATTCAAAATTGATCAAAGACCTAAATATAAAGCCTAAAACTATAAAGTTCATAGAAGAAAAAATGGGACCAATGCTACAGGCCCTAATACCCGGCATTAACAGGATACAAACCATAACCAACAACACACAGTCCCCAGAAGATACGCTAGCTAACTGTGATCTTCTAAAAATCAAACACCTATGCTCTTCAAAAGACTTCACCAAAAGAGTAAAAAGAGAACCTACAGATTGGAAAAACAATTTTGGACAGTACAAGTCAGACAAAGGTCTAATCTCCATAATCTACAAGAAAATCCATCACCTCTACTACAAAAAGACAAATAATCCAATCAAAAATGGGCAAAGGAAATGAACAGACACTTCACCAAAGAAGACATTCAAGCAATCAAGAGACAGATGAGGAAATGCTCGCAATCACTTGCCGTTAGAGAAATGCAAATTAAAACCACAATGAGATACCATCTCACCCTGGCATTACTGGCATGAATCAAAACATGGAAATAACAAATGTTGGAGAGCCTGTGGGGAGATTGGAACTCTTATACACTGCTGGTGGGAATGCAAAATGATACAACCATATTTGAAAATGATATGGCACTTCCTTAGAAAGCTAGAAATAGAAATACCATATGATCCAGTAAGCCCACTCCGAGGAATATATCCTAGAGAAATATGAGTCATCACTCGAATAGACATATGCACACCTATGTTCATGGCAGCATAGTTCACAACAGCAAAAAGATGGAAACAACCTAGATGTCCATCAACAGATGAATGGATAAACAAACTATGGTACATACACACAATGGAGTACTATGCAATGAGAAAGAACAATGATGAATCTGTGAAGCATCTCATAACATGGATGAATCTGCACGACATTATGCTGAGTGAAATAAGTCAAGCACAAAAGGACAAATATTGTATGAAACCTGTATCGTAAAAACCCATGAAAAAGTTAACACACAAAAAGTAAGAATCTTTGTGGGTTACCAGGGATGGTAGGGGTGGGGGGGGTGGAAATAGTAAACAGGCAATAGATAAGTGGTATCTTTGGTGAAGGGTGAGACAGTGCACAATACTGGGGAAACCAGCACAACTTGTACAAGGAAAGGTCGTGGAAGCTCCATAGACGCATACAAACTCCCTGAGGGACTGAACTGCTGCACAGAGGGCCGTGGGGACCATGGTCTCTGGGAACATATAGCTCAATTGGCATAACACAGTTTATAAAGACAGTGTTCTACATTCTACCTTGCTGAGTAGCATTTGGGGTCTCAAAAGCCTGTGAGCAGCCATCTAAGATACTCCACCGGTCTCATCCCTTCGGGAGCAAGGGAGAATTAAGAGAACAAGATACAAGGAAAAGATTACTCCAAAGCACTAATGGACCACAGCTACCAAGGCCTCCACCAGACTAGTCCAACACAGCTAGATGGTGCCCGTCTACCACCACTGACTGCTCTGACCTGGATCACAACCGAGGGTTCTGGATAGAGCTGTAAAAGGATGTAGAACAAAATTCTAACACACACAAAAAAAGACCAGATTTACTGGCCTAAAGGAGACTGGAGAAACCCAAGAGTATTGCCCCAAGACATCCTTTCAGCTCAGTGGTGAAGTCACTTGTAAGGTTCACCATTTAACCAGGGATTTTATAGCCCCATAAAACAAAACGGGACTAATGATGCACAGCAGTACAGGGACAAAGGCTAGAAGGCAGAACAGGACAGGAAAGTTGGTGCTGGGGAACCCAAGGTTGAGTAAGGACAGTGTTGATGTGTAGTGAGGTTTTAACCATTGTCATAGGGCAACATGTGTACTGTTTAATGAGAAACTATTTTGTTCTGTAAACCTTCATCTAAAGTGAGAATAGCAGCACAATTGGAAGAGTATAGTCGATGTCACTGAACTGTGCAGGTAGAAATTTTTGAAATGGTGTATCTTTGGCTATGTATAGTTTCACCAAAAAAAAAAAAAAAAACAAAGGTCGAGAAGGGAGAAGGTTGACATGTCGTGGTGTTGTTAACCAAGGTCATAAAACAATATGTGTACTGACTGTTTAATGAGAAACTATTTGTTCTATAAATCTTCACCTGAAGTACAATTAAAAAAATATAAAGAAAAAGTTATGTTAAAATAAAAAAAATTCATACATAATAAGTGTAATAAGTGCAGTCTAAAATATATGAACTAAAAAAAAACACTTAAAATCTTCATTATCTCTGAAGCACGATCTTTTTTAGCAAAGACATTAGAAACTTAGATTCTCAGGGACCTCTTTCTTTAGGAATTTCTCCTATTCTACTTTTAGAAAGAGGAATGTTTGCAAAATATGTGATTACGTACTGTGCATCATAAGGACAACTTGAGAGGAGATTTTAGAAATGTTCATTGTCTGTTTTTTTTTTTTGCATCAAATACTAAGCATCTAATTTATTCCTCGTATGAATAAAAGGTAAAGCTACTTTTAAAAGTAATGCTTATTATTCCCATGTTCTGTTTGTCTAATACAGAATACTCCAAAGTTTGTCTCATCTTTTACTTCTCTCTCCACTGATCTGTTTTTGGAGAGGACTGCAGCACTTTTAGGTGGCAACTAAGAACCAGGGGAAAATATTTGTAAACCGTCTGTCTTCCCATACCGTTATCTCCCTTCCCTTCTCCTTGCCTTCAAAAAAAAACTCACAGCAGTAAACAACAGAAGTCTAGAGGAATGAAACACCCAAAAGGGTACAAGAGAAGGAGAGAGCAAGAAAAAGACTATACTAAAATGTAGTGTTTCTCTGTGCATTGATTCTGTTTATTGTGGGAGTACTTTGACATCCCAGCACATTGCTGGTAAATGCAGACAGAAGCTGAACTAAGCCTGTGTTACTGGGTGTATGTTTCTGTGTGCCTATACACATGTGAACTTGTGTTAACCATGAAAGGAAAACAGAGATAATGTTTTTAATTTGTTTTATTTCCCTAGACCAGTCCCTGGGTGGTGTAAATGATGAATGCATTTGACTGCTAACTGAAAGGTTGGAGGTTCAAGTCCACCTAGAGGCTCCTTGGAAGAAAGGTCTGGTGATCTACTTCTGAAAAATCAGCCATTGAAAAACACTATGGAGCATAGTTCTACTCTGACATGGGGTCCCCAGGAGTTGGAATTGACTCAATGAAAACTGGTTTTTATTTTCTCTAGAGAGGTAATTTGAGTTTTCTTGGTGTGTTGCAAACATGGTGCAGAAGTCTGTGGTGTTTGGCCCTCTCCTGGGCAGAGAGGCTTCTTTCCTGACCCAATTTCATTGTCAGAGACGTCCCCAGTTCATGCTGGTATAATCTCCTAGACACAGCTCTGAAGGATCCTTGGTGGCATAGTGCTTATGCACTCGGCTGCTAACTGAAAGGTTGGCTGTTCGAATCCACCAGCTGCTCTGTGGGAGAAAAAAATGTGGCAGCCTGTTAAACCCTGTTCCTGTCAAGTCAATTCCAACTCATAGCGACCCTATAGGACAGAGTAGAACTGCTCCATATGGTTTCCAAGGAGTGGCTGGTGGATTCAAACCGTTGACCTTTTGGTTAGCAGCCAAACGCTTAACCACTGTGCAGCCAGGCCCTCCCATAAAGATTACAGCCTTGGAAACCCTATGAGGCAGTTCTACTCCATCCTATAGGGTTGCTATGAGAAGGAATTGACTGGATGGCAATGGATGGACACCGATCATGTGAACCAGAGGCCATTTGGAATTCTGCAGAATGTCTTCATGATATCGCTGAAACTTTTAGTACAGCTTTTTCTGTCACAAAGATTTTACAGATGGTACTTTGCTAGGTTGAATTTGGTTTCCATGTTTTAAAAGTTAACTTTAATTTTATCATTGTAGATTTTGTTTCCATGTGACTCTGGATTTAATCTTTCCTGAATAATGTTCTGGTGTAGATTCAAACTCCTCTTAAGAGAATGTCTTTGACTTTTTGTGACTAAGCAAATCTTGCTTCTGGAGAGGGAATTAAAAAAAAAAAAATCAAAACAGACAACTGATATTTCTTTTTTTATACTTTTTGTATTTTTTTGTCATCAAATCGAACATTAGCTGCTGAACTTGCAGATAAAAATAGTTATGGTTACCTAAAATTATTTCTATCCTGAGAAATAAGAGAAGAATTTATCTGTCTTTTTCTTTTACCTTAGGAAAGGGATCCTGCCCCAGACAAGGTTCATGACATTCCTGAGACACAGAAACAAATAAGAAATACAGTAATTCTCTTCTTTCTTCTCAACTTCTCCTTCCCACACCCTAATGAGTACCTCCCATTCCCCCACACGTATTCTTGTTGTGTGCTGTCGAGTTGATTCTGAGTCATAGCAATCCTATAGGACAGAGTAGAACTGCCCCATAGGATTTCCTAGACTGTATAACTTTATGGGAGCAGATCACCAGGTCTCTTCTCCCACAGAGACACTGGTAGCTTTGAAATATTAACCTTTCAGGTAGCAGCCAAGTACTTAACCATTGTGCCACGAGGACTCCTTCACACACACTTGCACACACACGCACACACACATACACACACACACACATATACATATATTTACTAGTTGCTTTCAAGTTGACTCTGACTCATGGCAACCCCACACGTGTCAATGTAGAACTGTGCTCCATGGGGTTTTCAATGGCTGATTTTTCAGAAGTAGGTTACCAGGTCTTTCTTCCAAAGAGCTTCTGGTAGACTCGAACCTCCAACCTTTTGGCTAGCAGCTGAGCACCTCAACTGTTTGTACCACCCAGGGACTCCTATAAATCTTTATGGAAGCAGACTGCCACATCCTTCTCTTGTGGAGCAGCTGATGAGTTCAAACCACTGACCTTTCTTTTAGCAGCTGAGAGCTTTAACCACTGTGCTACCAAGTCTCCTTATACATACATATACTTGGGCAGATATTACTGAGAATTCTTCAGAACAACACATTACTTAAATTTCCAGTTATAATGCAACAGCTGTCACTTTGCTTCACGTGAGTAAAAGTTATTGGCTGCACCACACAGATCCAGTGTTGGTTTCTATTCTTTGAATTCATGTTCATTTCTTATGAGAAGAGTGCTCTGACTTGAGCTCTAACTTCGTGCTTAAATGGAAGCTTACTGTGACCACAGTTTGAGGGACTTCTCCCTTCTATGGCTTTCTGTTTCACTTAAACTTCTGAGATATGTATCTAAGAATAACCACATAACATTTCAAATGTTTTTTTAAGCAAGAGAAATTGTTATGAATGGCCATGGAACTTATTTATTATAAATTTGAATAATGATTCAAAAAGCATTTATTGAACACCATTAATGAAAAATCAGCATGTATATTATTCAATCCTTACCACAGCACCAAGGATTAGATGTTACTGTCTTCATTAGAAAACTGAAGACACATACAGTTTAAAGGGCTTGGCCAAGAAGGTTGCTTGCCTAAGAAGTTGCCTGTTTGGATTGACCCAAGTTCTGGTCTCTTTCCATGCAAACTGTATTACTCAGGGCTCTCCAGAGAAATAGAACTTATAGGATATAGGATATATGGAGGAATAATTGCTGTGATATGTTAAAAAGAGTGAAAACTTTGGAATTATAATGCTCTCAGTTTTGAATCCTTGCCCTGGCATTAGTTTCCCGCTCTATTTCAGTCTCATATTTCTCATCTCTCCAGTATTATCTATCTTGAGAGTACAAGAAAAATACATGAAATATATACATAAGACAATATATTTAAAGTGGTTAGCAAGTTGCTGGTGTAGAGTAGGTGTCGTAGGTTAGGCTGTTGAGAAGCTGACTCCAAGAAGGAGACTTTTGGGGGTGTGCTGTCTAGAATCAACCACCCATCTGTCAGATTGTCATACTGGGGGCTTGCGTGTTGCTATGATGCTGGAAGCTATGCCACTGATATTTCAAATACCAGCAAGGTCACCCATGGTGAGCAGATTATGGCAGAGCTTCCAGACTAAGACAGATTAGGAAGAAAGGCCTGGTGTTTTACTTCAAAAAATTAGCCAATGAAAACCCTGTGGATCACAACAGAATGTTGTCCTAGGGTGAAGATGAGCTTCCTAGGTTGGAAAACACTCAAGCACACAGTGGTTGCAACTATGGACTCAAGCATACCAATGATCATGACGGTGGCACAGGATAGGGCAACATTTTGTTCTATTATACATAGGTCACCATGAGTCAAAGCCAACTTAATAGCAATTAACAACAACAGTGCCCAAAAATGGTGTAAGTAAGGGAGTGAAGGAAGCAGAAATGGGCTGAGGGAGGTGAACTGTGATGTGGCTGCAACAGAGGCTTTTGCCTGTAGTGTGGGGAGCTCTGGAACTGGGATGTCCATTCACAGTCTTACTGAATTGAGGCTAGGGGGCTGTGCCTTTGTAACCTTGCTTGGAACAATCCTTGAGCTTCTGCTGTTCCCAGGAAGGGGGCATAAACCATGAGTGAGATAACTCCTCTGGGATAAGATCAGTTCCTGGGGAGGGGCTAAGATCTTAGCCTTTAGGAGGCCACACTCTGCAGATGGGGAAGGAGTGCCTTCATCCTGAACAGCGGATTTGTGAAACACATCACATCCGTCTCTTATGCAGGGATTCAACACATGCACATTAGTATCATTACCATTATTCATTATCATTATTACATCAGAAAACTCTGGTTAGCAGACATTTTTATAGCCAGAGTCATCCTGGTCTCACTGTAGCTCAGGAAACAGAATCATCTCATTTTAGAACAAGAAATAACCTAATCTACTGTTGTCATTTTTGAAATGTACAAGAAATTCAGAAGAAACTGAAATTCAAAGTGAGCTTACAGAAAGCATTTTCAACTGCTTATCTGATACTCTTTTTTTGTTGCATAATAAAATCTCTTTGGTTTAAATGAGTACATATTTCCTGACTATCATGATCTGAACATGAGATTTGGAAAAAATTTTGGAAATAATATTTGACATGTTACGTTTGAAGAGTTTATGTCTGTGCCCTAAAAGTCACAAATTAAGTATCTTTATCACAGCACTTTAAAAAAGGAAAACTTTCAGACAGATGAAAAAAAAAACAAATGTTTTTGACTTGAAATCTAATCAATATGGAGAAGACAAAAATGAATGATAATATCAAAGGAAAAATAGTAATGAGATAATTATGAAAGGCTTACCCGTTGCCATGGAGTTGCTTCTGATTCATAGTGACCCTATAGAACAGGATAGAACTGCTCCATAGGGTTTCCAAGGAGCGGCTGGTGGATTCGAACTGCCAACCTTTTGGTTAGCAGCCGAGCTCTTAACCACTGTACCACCAGGGCTCTGCAAAGTGTTAAATCCTACAAACATTCCTATTATTAATGTTATCTTTATCATAGGTATATATGTATCTTAAAACCTAGTAGTTTATAATCATTCAAACTTTCAGGAGAAAGGATATCAAAGTAAAGTTTGTTGTTTAAACAACTTCAGGATTTATAAGAGACGTACCAGGACAAGTCTAAGATAAGCAGATAAAGACGAATGCTAACCAAGTCCCCACAGCCCCACAGAAAAGCAATCTTGTTATTTGAAAACCCAAGAAGAACTTTTCTTTTCTAACCTATTTGGTATGAGTCACCCAGAGCTGCTCTGGACTTTCATACAGTGAATGACAATATACAAATAACGCTGATGGTAGCCGGCACAGTTTGAACTGCTATTGACTGACTTGTCTTAGAAGATATTGTTCTATCAATCATCAAGAAATGAAAGCACTAACCTTAAGAGAGGGGTGGAGTAAGGAAATGTCAAAAGCATGCACATAAATACCAAGGTTTTTTGAACTTTTCACATTTGTAAGAGTGTAGGCATTCGATCTTGACTGCGGTAGTGGTGGTACAATGCTGTGACTATTGTTGGCGTGTGGCCTGTACTTCTTGCTTCACATGTTCAAGTACTGAGCATGCTTGGAATAGCTGAAGTATTTTCCTCCTCAGTCTGTACCAGCTGGCCCATTTTGGTTCTCCAGGTTACCAACAAGCAGGGACTGAGCAGTTTTCAAGTCACAGGTGGATTCTTTTTAGTTGACCTCAGAAACCCTGGTCACTGTGTAAGAGCAGTGATATTTAATCACTTGAAAATATTTTGTCTTTGACGTATAGGTAGGATTGTTTTTTTTTTTCTTGTTGTTTTAATTTAGCCCTAAGTAATTTGATTTATTTTAAAGATAGCTACTACAGTTGTAGGCTAAACTATTCAAAAACAAAGATTACACAATTTTCTTTTTCTTTCTCTGACTTTTCTCCTATCATTATGAGAAGTCAAATAAAATTAAAAATGATATTCATCCATCTGGCCTATGGTTTACTGGTTTCCTTAATATAACTGTGTCTTTACTCTTCACAGTTAATCTTTCGATTTTGGAAAGCTAAGCTGCAGATACTTTGGGTCTTTAAGAACATATAACAATATAAAGAAATACATTAAGGATAAAGTCAACTAAATTATAGCATCTCTAATCCAAGAGCCTTATGCAATTAGAAGTGTGTGTCCCTGACAAAGTTTCATGTTGTGTCTGAAGACATATGAGATGACCATGTTTGATTCAAGGTCCTTAATCCTGCCTTTAGGCTCCAACAGAAAAGAGCTGGGTATCATTTCATGTTCCTAAAGTGTAGAAACAAGACCATAATGCCTTGAATTCTGTGGGAAATAAGATAATTGTGTGGGAAAGTATCAACATGACTGCAAACTCAGAGCTAGACTTCTAGAAGATCATCTCCTAGTCCGATTTCCATAAAAATACTAAGAACCACGAGAAGATATTAATTATTCTGCAATAACATGAATTTGTAACCAAACAGAGCTAGACTTCTAGAAGATCATCTCCTAGTCCGATTTCCATAAAAATACTAAGAACCACGAGAAGATATTAATTATTCTGCAATAACATGAATTTGTAGCCAAACATGTTTATAAAAATATATTACCCATGTCTGATTAAAAACTCTTTTTAAATTAGTGGTTAACACTTAATGACAAAAGGCTAGATTTATATTAAATTAAGAAACAAAGATCATCACAACTAATATTTACAAAGTATTTTATTTATTTATCCAAGGCTATAAAAAGAAAAATAAATAAATAAAATCATTGAAAAGGAGGAAATAAACTTATTATTTTTATAATTGCCTATTTAGTCAAGGTGAGTTTGTACTAGAATGAACAAAGCATATGATTCAAGATCCTACACTTGCATAGTTATTTTATGGTTGTTGAGAACATACAGAACAAAACATATACCAGTTCAACAGTGTTTACATGCACAATTCATCATAGGCCCTTTTATAAAATTTGCAATACTATTATATTTTTACTGAAAGTGATAGAGGCCACAATCTATTTTCACTCTGTTTCTTCCTCCTTTACGCTTTCCTTATGTTTGGTCGTGTTGAAGTGGCCACAGGCACTTTAAGGATATGGCTAAGTAGACCTTGAATTAAGGATGCATTTACTGGGATATATCGTGTGGTGCAAGTCACTTTTGTGTATCTAGTGTAGAAATGATTTCTGGAATATCCCTCCTGCTCATTGTGCCCATTCATCTGACATGGTATAAAGTATAAAGCCAGAGGTGTTAGCGTGATATTAAGGATGGAGCAGGGCCAAGCAACATTTTGTTCTGTTGTACATAAGGTCACCATGAGTCAGAGCAGACTAGACAGCAACTAACAATAACAACAACAACATAGTGCTCAGCATCAGAAATATATGAGTAGAATAGAAACTAGCTTGACATAAACAGAGCCAGAGGCTAATCCATGGAAAATTCTTGAAAACTATATAGAGCTGTTAACCAAGAGGTCGGCAGTTCAAATCCACCATCTGCTCTTTGGAAACCCTGTGGAGCAGTTCTACTCCGCCCTATAGGGTTGTTATGAGTCGGAATCGACTTGACGGCAATAGGCTTGGATTTTTTTGTTTTATATAGATCTTATATAAATGAAATTGGTAGATTTTCTAAATTTGATAACAATCATAATGATTTCCATGGCATTACCAACAGTAAGTTATGAAGTAGAAAGGAATTTTTCCAATCATCAACAATAATAAACAATTTTTCATCAACTATGGTAGAGAAAAACTGAATTATCTATCTTCTTTACAGAAAAAAATATTTATAAATCGTTGCTATATGAAGAGGTGATCAAAGAAAATTTAGCCAAAAATGTAGGAGAAGCAGAATTGGAAACCTGACAGGTAGTTAATTAATCTAAATATTATATTATTTTTCTATATCTTTTAATTTTTTAGTATTGGTCTCTTTTAAAAAAAAATAATTTGTTGTGATTTGCTTACTTATTATAAATATTTTTTATACCTACTTTTTTATTCATAATTTTGAATTATTATTGTCTTAAAGAAGGCTACACAAATTATATGTGCTTCAGGACTCACAAAATCTGGATCTGTCCTTACTACCTGGAGCACTCAAGGGACATATAACAATATAAGTAGAAATACCATGAGAAATAATGTGTTACTTCTGTGAGATGTACTAATAAGGGTTAGAATTCAGATGTTAATAACTGAAAGTTATCATAATAGTAGCTTAAACAAAATAGGAATTTACTCCACATAAACATAACAGCCCAGAGATAGGCACCCCAGGATTGTTACTGGCGCTCCACAATGTCAAGAACCCAGACTCTTCCCACTCCCAAACATCATTTTGTGGTTCAAGATGACTGCTATACCTCTAGTCATTTTACTGGCCTTCCAGGGCAGATGGGAAAGAAAGGTAATCCCCCGTCTTTTTAAGATTATTTTTGCTTACATTATATTGGTTAAAATGTCATATGGTCAGATCTTTCTCCAATTAAGCCCTAGAGATGGAATCTTTATTCTTTGTGGCATGCACCCAGCTATAAATCAGGAATTCTATGACTAAGGAGAAGGGGAGTGGAGAGTGTGGAAAATCCAGCGGTCTCTGTTACAAGAGGTGATAAAATAAGAATACAACAACATGGAATTAGTAAGGAATGTGCAGATTCAAAATGGGAAGAAATCTATGAAATATTACTTAAGGGGTGAATCTTGCCTAAAGTAGGGGTTAAACCATGTTTGTGCCTGTTAATACTTAACCTTTTAATAATGTTTGCTTTAAAAAAAATCTTAAATTTAATATGATTCCAACAAATATCCTAGTGCAATTTCTGCTTATATGCTTTTTAGGCTTCAAAGAAAAATTAAAATTCATCTGCAAGTAAAATCATTAAAGAGTCAGGGATTAAAAAGAAAACAAGTCATAAGAAATATTATAATACATATAACATGTAAAAAATATGGACAGATCTGTGCTATAGAATTTTTAGTCCATAGAGAGAACAAATACCCAAAGAAGAACTTAACATAAGATAAAATTGGCATTTAAAAGTCACTTAAAATAAATAACATACGATAAAAATGACATTTAAAAAGAGGCACAGTGGTTAAAGTTCTGAGGTTCTAACCCACCAGAACCTCCGTGGGAGAAAGATGTGGTAGTCTGCTTCTGTAAAGATTACGGCCTTGGAAACCCTATGGGGCAGTTCTACTCTGTCCTATAGGGTCCCTATGGGTCGAAATCAACTCTATGGCAATGAGTAATAATGGTGTGTAAAATAATATGTGTCAGAACAACGAAAACTTTGGGAAATAATCAAGTTAGATCCTTACCTCATAATGAAAAAAGAAAGTAAAATATATGTCTGTGTATATATCAACTATATGTGTGTGTCATAAAACTAATAATGAATTACTTCAGACATTCATCACAAGCATATTCAACCTCATCACTTTCAGGCATGCCTCTCAGAGAAAGAGAGAGAAGGAGAGAGAGAGAAGAAATTTGATGAGTTTTGGTGGTGCAGATAATTCTGCCCACTGCTACTCTAAGAATGAAACAGTAGGCATATTGGTTTCTTAAAGGATTTAAAGAGTAAATTATCTGACATACTAGCTTTAAAACCTAAGCCATTATAAGAATAATTCTTACATATATAAAGAGAGAGCGTTGCATTACCTAGACGAAGTGTTATGGCATAGAAACGAATTCTCAATCATCTGAGTCCGCCCAGTTGATTGTTTACATTTGACAAAATCATATAAATTGATTGAATTACTCTTTCATTTCTCACCCAGTGTTTGTGGAGTAGCTACAAAGTGCCAGGTCCTAAACAAATCGTCAGTGATGCAAGAGTGAAGACATACTTCCCTCAGTACTTCTCACTACCACCGCTCACTCTCGCTCCCCAGGTCCAGCTCGGTGTCACCTCCTCGGAGGTTTCCTGGCCATCTAGTCCTCTGCTCACACTCTCCAGCTTACTGGTTTTATTTCTTCATAGGACCATCAGTGTCCAAAGTCATCTTAATTATTTTTTGCATGAAGTTCACAAATTTGTTTAGTCACATTATGCTCAGAGATGCAAAGAAAGTGTAAGTGAATGAGATTTTTTTTTTTTTTTTCTTTTTTCTTTTCCTTTTTGCCTTTAACAAACAGAAATTTATTTTCTCACAGGTTAGGAGGCTAGAAGTCCAAATTCAGGGTCTGGGCTCTAGGGGAAGGCTTTCACCCTCTGTCAGCTCTTGAGGAAGGTCCTTTCTCTTCAACTTCTTCCTGGTTTCTTGGAAATTTCCTTGTGGCTTGGAGATCAATCTTCCCCCATGTCTGCTCTGCTCAATTGTTTAAGCACTTTTACATATCAAAAGAGATTGACTCAGGATACACCCCACACTAATCCTGTCTCATTAACATAAAGACAGTTCATTCCCAAATGGGATTATAACCACAGGCATAGAAGTTAGAATTCACAACTCATATTTTAAAGATGGACACAATTTAATCCATAACACCTTCCTTTTGTGATTATTTTCTTCCGCCCCTCCCCCCAGATATTTTTTAAAGTCTCAAACTGGCAAAGCTCAGTTTGAGGTAAAAAGATTATTTTAAGTCTTATATTTGAATTATAAAGAATAGTTTTGTAAATTTTCTCACTTTAGAAGCTGAGGTAAAAATGTTCTAGTTTTTTTTTTCTTCTTATTGTACTTAGATGAAGGTTTACACAACAAACTGGTTTCTCATTAGACAGTACATATATTGTTTTATGACATTGGTTAACAACCCCATGACATGTCAGTACTCAGCCTTCTCAACCTTGGGTTCCCTATTATCAGTTTTCCTGTCCCCTCCTGCCTTCTCATCCTTACCCCTGGGCTGGTATGCCCATTTAGTCTCGTTTTGTCGTGTGGGCCTGTCTAATCTTTGGCTAAAAGTTGAACCTCGAGAGTGACTTCATTACTGAACTAAAAGCGTGTCTGGGGGGCCACACTCTTAGGGTTTCTCTAGTCTCTGTCAGGCCAGTAAGTCTGGTCTTTTTCTGAGTTAGAATTTTGTTCTACATTTTTCTCCAGCTCTGTCCAGGACCCTCTATTGTGATTCCAATCAGAGCAGTCAGTGGTGGTAGCCGGGCACCATCTAGTTGTACTGGAGTCAGTCTGGTGGAGCCCGTGGTAGTTTTGTTCTACTAGTCCTTTGGATTAATCTTTCCATTGTGTCTTTAGTTTCCTTCATTTTCCCTTGCTCCTGAAGGGGTGAGACCAGTGGAGTATCTTAGATGGCTGCTCACAGGCTTTTAAGACCCCAGACACTACTCATCAAAGTAGAATGTAGAACATTTTCTTTATAAACAGTTATGCCATTTGAGCTACATGCACCATGAGACCATGGTCCCCACAGCCCTCAGTACTGTAATTTGGTCCCTCAGGGAGTTTGGGTTTGTCTATGGAGTTTCCATGACCTTACCCTGAACAAGTTGTGCTGGCTTCCCGAGTATTATGTACTGTTTTACTCTTCACCAAAGTCACCACTTACCTACTGTCTAGTGTTTTTCCACCCCTCCCTCGTAACCATCAAAAATTGTTTCTTTTTGTGTATAAATCTTTTCATGGGTTTTTACAGTAGTGGTCTCATACAGTATTTGTCCTTTGTGCTTGATTTATTTCACTCAGATTCATCCATGTTATGAGAGGCTTCGCAGATTCATCATTGTTCTTTATCATTGCATAATACTCCATTGTGTGTATCTGTGCACATACCATAGTTTATCTATTCATCTGTTGATGGGCATCTAGATTGTTTCCATCTTTTTGTTATTGTGAACAATGCTGCAGTGAACATGGGTGTGCATATGTCTATTTGTGTGATGGCTCTTATTTCTTTAGGATATAGTCCTAGCAGTGGGATTGCTGGATCCTATGGTACTTCTATTTCTAGCTTTCTAAGGAAGTGCCATGCTGTTTTCCAAAATGTTTGTATCGTTTTGCATTCCCACCAGCAGTGCATAAGGGTTCCAATCTCCCCGCAGCCTCTCCAACATTTGTTATTTCCAGTTTTTTTGATTCTTGGCAGTATTGCAGGGGTGAGATGATATCTCATTGTGGTTTTGATTTGCTTTCCTCTGATGGCTAGTGATCGCGAGCATTTCCTCAGGTGTCTATTGGCTGCTTGAATGTCTTCTTTGGTGAAGAGTCTGTTCATTTCCTTTGCCCATGTTTTAATTGGATTATTTGTCTTTTTATTGTAGAGGTGTTGGATTTTCTTGTAGATTTTAGAGATTAGACCTTTGTCTGATTTGTAATGGCCAAAATTTTTTTCCCAGTCTGTAGGTTCTCTTTTGACTCTTTTGGTGAAGTCTTCTGCTGAGCATAAGTTTAATTTTTAGAAGATCCCAGTTATCCAACTTATCTTCTGTAGTTTGTATGTTGTTAGTTATAGTTTGTATCCTGTTAATGCTGTGTATTAGGGTCTCTAGGGTTGATCCTATTTTTTCTTCTATGATCTTTATAGTTTTTGGCTTTATATTTAGGTTTTGGATCCATTTCGAGTTAGTTTTGCCAGCACCATTTTTTAAAAAGACTGTCTTTTCCCCATTTGATGGACTTTGGGCCCTTGTGAAGATCAGTTGACTATAGGCTGATGGATTTACATCTGGGTTCTCAATCCTGTTCCATTGGTCAACGTATCTGTCATTGTACCAGTACCAGGCTGTTTTGACTACTGTAGCTGTACAGTAGTTTCTGAGGTCAGGTAGTGCAAGTCCTCCTACTTTATTCTTCTTCTTCAATAGTGCTTTACTTATCCAGGGCTTCTTCCCTTTCCATGTAAAGTTAATGATTAGTTTTTCCATCTCTTTAAAGAGTGTTGTTGGTATTTGGATTGGGATTGCATTGTATTTGTAAATTGCTTTGGGTAGAATTGTCATTTTCACAATGTTGAGTCTATCTATCCATGAGCATGGTATGTTTTTCCATTTATGTAGATCTCTTTTGGTTTCATGCAGTAGTGTTTTGTAGTTTTATTTGTATAGGTATTTTACATCCGTGGTTATATTTATTCCTAAGTATTTTATTTTTTTAGGGGCTTTTATAAAGCTATTGTTTTTCTGATTTGCTTTTTGTAGTTCTCTTTATTGGTGTATAGGAATCCAGCTGATTTTTATATGTTTATCTTGTATCCTACTACCCTGCTGAATATTTCTCTTAGTTCCAGTAGTTTTCTTGTGGAGTCTTTTGGGTTTTCTATATATAGTATAGTGTCATCTGCAAATAGGGACAGTTTTTCTTCTTCCTTACCAATTTGGATGCCCACTATTTATTTTTCTTGACTTGTTGCTCTAGCTAGGACTTCCAGCACAATGTTAAATAGGAGTGGTGATAAAGGACATCCTTGTCTTGTTCCTGTTCTCAAGGGGATGTTTTCAGCCTCTCTCCATTAAGAATGATGTTGGCTGTTGGTTTTGTATAGTTGCCTTTTATTATGTTGAGGAATTTCCCTTCTCTGCCTATTTATTGAGAGTTTTTATCATGAATGGGTGTTGGACTTTGTCATTAATTGAGATGATCATGTGATTCTTTACTTTTATTTTATTTACGTGGTGGATTACGTTGATTGATTTTCTAATGTTGAACCATCTTTGCATGCCTGTTATGAATCTTACTTGGTCGTGGTGTATTATTTTTTTTGATATGATGCTGAATTCTATTGACGTGAATTTTGTTGAGAATTTTTGCATCTATAATCCTGGGAGATATTGCGCTGTAATTTTTTTTTTTTTTTGTGATGTCTTTGCCTGGTTTTGGTATCAGAGTTGTGCTGGCTTCATAGAATGCATTTGGAAGTTTCTCTTCCTTTTCTATGTTATGAAATAGTTTGAAAAGTGCTGGTGTAAGCTCTTCTCTGAATGTTTGGTAGAATTGTCTAGTGAAGCCATCTGGGCCAGGGCTTTTTCTTTTTTTGTTAGGAGGTTTTTTATTTTATTTTTTAAATTACCTTTTCAATATCTTGTTATGGGTCTGTTTAGATTTTCAATATCAATTTGTGGTAGTTTGGGTAGATAGTGTGTTTCTAGAAAGTTGTCCATTTCCTCTAGATTTTCAAATGTGTTGGAGTATAAGTTTTTCATAGTAGTCTGGTCTGATCCTTTTTATTTCTGTTGGATCTGTTGTAATGTCACCTATTTCATTTCTTATTTTGGTTATTTGCATCCTTCCTGCGTTTCTTTTGTCATTTTGTCTAGTGGTTTGTCGATTTTGTTGATCCTTCCAAAGAATCAACCTTTGGTTTTGTTGATTCTTTCTATAGTTTTTCTATTCTCTATTTCATTTATCTCTGCTCTGATATTTATTATTTCCTCTCTTCTGGTGGCTGTAGGCTTCTTTTGCTGTTCTCTTTCTATTTGTTTGAGTTTTGTAGCTAATGTTTTGATTTTGTCCCTTTCTCCTTTTTTGATATGTGCATCTATTGCAATAAACTGACCTCTGAGAGTGAAAAGGAAAAGAAAACAAACAAGTAAAAAAGGCCTTGGGGATCCCACCAACATGGTGGCACGGACCAGGGAAGCTGTTCCCCAGCTGAGCAGAGCTTCACAGCCTATCAAGAAGAAGAAAAGATGGCACACAGAGTCAGGTGTTTGAGAGAAAGGAGGGGGAGGGGTGAGAAGCAGGGAAGAAAACAAAAGAGACTGAAAAAAGTAACACTAGCAACAAAGAAATGGCACTGAAGAAGTCAGCTGGTGAGGGGGTGGCGAATCCATGCGGCACAGAACTGGAGCCTCTGGTACCACGGTTGTGGCTGCTGGGAAGTCATGGATTGGCCCACTAGGAAGCAGAGGATCAGCCAGCCAGCAAGTGGTGAAGGCCGAGCAGGGGGAGGCAGGATGGGTTGTGGGAAAGTGTGTATCGCTGGTTACCAAGTGCTCTGTCTCCTACTGGGAGCTCCGTGAATCTGCTTTCCTGTACTCCCTGTCCACTGATCTCCTACAGGAGTCCAAGATGGTGGATCTGTGCTTCATTAGCTGATAAGTGACCTCCATTCGTAACTCTCCTAGCTTTCTGTTCTCTGTCAGTTTCTTATTCCATTTGGTACTTGGTTGTGTTCTTTATATCTTCATTTGACACTCAGGGTTCCAGGATTGACATTTGTCTCTGTTTTACTTAGTTTTTCAGGTCTTTGATGGACGGTATGGTGCTTCTGTCTATAGCACCACGTTGGCTCCACTTCTTTCAAGATCTTCTTAAAGCCCCACAGCTCCAGCACACACACAGACACACACAAACACACACACACTCTGTAGTCACCAGGGAGCGGAGGGGAAACTTAGATTTGCCAGTCATTAAAATTCTACTTTCTTGTGGTATAATTCTCTCCTTTCCATTAAATATTTAGTTTAACTCACTATCAGGGAAGTTTAAATAGCCCCTTTCAGAATACTCAGTTTTTCTGCTGAATGTTCAGTCTTTACATTTATCACCTCTCTCCCCTCACCCCATGTAAAGAAATATATTCTTTTCCTCATTATAGAATCTTAGTGTGGAGTGGGCCGGAACAACATTGTCTTAGGTAAAGTCTAGCCCCAGCCTGAACCACAGGGCAACGCTGCAAGGTTGCCCAATTTCAAGGCAAGCTGACTTTGTATCCCCCCAGTCAGTTACTGACTGTGAGGAGAACCTGTTAGCAGAGGGTAATTCTTGAGAGACAGGGGCAGCTAGGGCTCCTAGTAGTCAACATCACAGCCACAGAGGAATGGGCTTCTGGATAATGAAGGAGCTCTGGGTGGGGCACCAACAGTATCTACTACAAGGGTGCTTGTGGCAATGGGGAGAAGGGGTTGGTTGTTACATGGTGTCTTCTGGATCCTTGTTAGTGCCTGCTGCAGATTGGCTGGATTGGACTGACCCCTGAATAGAGGACTATCAGGCCACTCTAGTGACGTGCTGGGACCTGCCATTGGAGCCTGTGGGCCTGGCATTTCCTTTAGTTCTTGAGGTCCCAGTTGATGGCATCCTCCTCTTTATCTGACCATGTTGCTTTCTGGTCTCTGCTGTTGTCGTTAGCTGTTGTAGATTTACCTAGAGACTCATGGTAACCCATGAACAACAGAACAAAATGCTTCCAGGTCCTGCGCTATCCCCATGATTGGCTTCAGATTGAACTATTACGATCCATAAGGCTTTCATTGTCCGATTTTCTGTAGTAGATTGAGAGGCCTGTCTTCCTAGTCTGTCTTAGTCTGGAAACTCTGCTGAAACCTGTTCTGCATCATAGCAACATGCAAGCCTCCCCTGACAGACGGATTATTGCTGCTCATGAAATACACTGGCTGGGAATCGAACTCAGGTCTCCTGCATGGAAGGTGAGAATTCTACCACTGACCCACAAATATCCTCATTCTGGTTTTTAGTGTTTGCTTATTGAAGTCTGCAGGAACTCTGGGCCCTCTAAATTCTATGTAAAATCCATGGAGACCCAGTATTCCTGCCTCAAGCTTATTTGTCCTCTGAGGCTACCTCTAAGCTCCAGGAACATATCCAAAATTTCTTAATGCTAGAGCTCTCCCAGGCTTAGAGCCTTGCTGGGAAAGTATGTCAATAGCTCCAATGTCCTTAGACTTCTCCATATGTTTCTGGATATCTCTACAGTCACTGTCCCCTTCTACGAAGGGGGAAGGATCTTTCAACAAAGTGACACCAAAACAATTCACTATCGTCCTTGTACATCCCATAAGGCACTGAGACTAGAGGAGAACTGTCTCCCCTTCCTCTTCCTGTTTGGAAGGGTCTCCAGTACTGTGGAAAACTCTGTGACCTAATTTTCCAGACCTGCTCTGTTGAAGGAAGAGCTTTGTAACTTAGAAATCTTCTCTCTACAAATCCTGTTTTTAAGTATGGTCTTGCTAGTGTGACAAGAAAACTGACCTTAACACTCAAACTGTAATTCCTATTTAGGTATGTGCTCATTATTTTCCCAGCAGAATATAAACTCCAAGAGGTAAGAACATTGTTTTTTTATGACTGCATCCCCAGTGCCTAGAACAATACTTGGCACATAATAGTTGCTCAGTAAATATTTGTTGAATTAAAAAATAGTCTCTGTCATCAAGAATTCAATAGATATTCCAAGGTCCATTCAATTCAGGGATCTCTGCAACATTCTGACAGATGCTCATCCCATTTATGCTTGAGTATGTTTTGTGATGGGAGAGAGCTAACTACCTCCAAAAATGATGTTTCACTATATTTTTGGACAAAGTATATTATTAAAAGCATTTCCTTCTATTGACATTAAAATCTCACTACAACTTAGTTACATATGACCGTCTGTCATGGATTGTGTTGTGTCCCCCCAAAACATCTGTCAACTTGGCTAGGTCGTGATTCCTTAGTATTGTATGATTGTCTACCATTTTATCATCTGATGCAATTTCCCTATGTGTTGTAAATTTTATCACTATGATGTAATAAGATGGATTAGCGGCAGTTATACTGATGAGATCTAAAGATTAGATAGCATCTTAAGCCAGTCTCTTTTGAGATACAAAAGAGAGAAGCGAGCAGAGACACAGGAGAACCTCATACTACCAAGAAAGTGGTGCCCGGAGCAGAGTGCGTCCTTTGCACCTGAGGTTTCTGCCCTGAGATGCTCCCAGACCAAGAGAAGACTGATGCATCACCAGGACCTGCCTCCAGAGCTGACAGAGAGAGTAAGTCTTCTCCTCGAGCTGATGCCCTGAATTTGGACTTGTAGCTTACTAGACTGTGAGAAGATAAATTTCTCTTTGTTAAAGCTATCCACTTGTGGTATTTCTGTTATAGCAGAACTAGATGACTAAGACACCATCCCCTTTCTCCCCACCAAGAAGAAAATAAATCCAATATCTTTTCCACATGAAGGAATATTAAATATTTGAGTAGAGCTGCTTTATCTCCCTTCTTTCTCTACCCAGCTGAGATAAGATTTATCTTCATTAGATTCAAACTTCACTAGTTCTCCTTTACCCTGCTCCACGCAATTGCATTTCCAAATCTGCATATCCAAATACTTGCCTACATGTACTCTAAACTATCAATACATCTTGTAAAATGGTGCAATCTGAACTGAGAATTTTAGGGCTATTGCTTTTCTTGGCCTGGACACTACCCCTTTATGAATAAAATTTAAGCTAGGACAGCTTCATCTCACTGTTTAGGTTTTAGTCAACTAAGGGCTGTAAGTCTTCTGTCTTTTTTATGCTGTTGTGTGAGTATGTGGTTCATTTTTTTCTAGAGGTTGTGAATTTACACTTTTCTCCATTTTATTTGATTAATTCTTCAAGTTTCACCATTTTGGAATCTTTATTATCTTACGACACTTGGGTGTCAACTTACTCTCACTGTGAGAATGTCAGGTATCTCAATCCCTCCTGACATTCTTTTCTGAGTGGCCTTTATTCCCTCCACAGGCTGCCACCACCGGTTCATTTATTTATTCATTCATTTAGCAAATATTTGTTAAGTGCTTATTACCTGCCAGGCACTTTTCTACTTTTATTGCCAGCGACTAAAATTAAGCTTTCTTACTACCTCGTTTTTAGACTTACATTGATTCACAAATCAATCTTCTTTTGGTATAGATCCAGCCTAGTTTTGAATATAACGAAATGAAGGATAATTCTGTCTACATCTCTTCATCTTTACTCGAATCTTGGTACAGAGTTTAGAATAGGGTTACTCGTGTTATCCATAGGCCAATGGTTGTTGCAAACTGTTTGTTGTGTATGACTTGCTAAGTACAAAAGTTGAGTCTAAACTTGTAGGAAGTTTTATAGCAATTTGACAGAGTGGTTTTAGTTCAGTGAATCTAATAACAAAAAGATTGGCTTTATATTTTATATGCCATTTTTGTAATTTCATTTTTCTAGTAATTTATTTTATTGTAGTTTGAAAAATGAAGAGATCAGAGGTTTGCAGTCAAGCAAACAAATAAGCAAGCAAACCAATAAAATCTGAACTGATCCTTCCCCACAGGGTCTGAGAAATAACTGGTGCAGACTCCTTTTGTCCTGCAATCCAGCCATCTAGTTTTAAATGATCTTGGATCATTTGAGTTTGCCATTTTACTTGAATTGGGGCTCTTAATCAGGGAACATCGAATTACTTGTAGCCCTTTTAAAATCCTCAGATTATCCGATGTATGGCCTGACGTCTATGCTTATCTCCTTTAGAAACTGCTCCACAGATGATTAGCGTGTCCAAGCACAGTTGAGAATCCCTTTGTGGACAAAATGTCGAAGTGGCAAATTTAAGCTCTGGAAACAAGTTCATAAATGCTTGGTAGGGTAAGTATTACAAGGTCAAGTACCCCTCACTACCCTCTCTCAAGTACCTAGCACACTATCTGAGACATGGTAGGTATTCCTTAATAATTTTGAACGAAAAAATAGCTGTGTAAATTCATGTTTGAAGTAAATTTATTTTGCATATGTACATACAAGGTTTATGTGGGACATAGGTTCAAAATGTTTGTTATAGAGTCTAGGTTCTTCCTTTGCATTAATTTTTTTATTACATTAAAATATATGTATAACAAAATTTGCTATTTAATCATTTTTAAGTCAATTCAGTGTCATTAATTACATTCACACTGTTGTGCAACTCTCACCATCATCTGTCTAAAAACATTTTCATCACTCAAAATAGAAAGTAAGTGCCCCTTAAGCAATAATTCACCATGTCCTCCTCCCCTCAGCCCCAAATAATAAACTCTGGTCTCTGCATTTGCCTATTTAGATGTTTCATAGCCCCAGGATCGTACAATGTTTGTCCTTTTGTGTCTGGCTTATTTCACTCAACGTAATATTTTCAAGGTTCATCCATGTCGTAGCATATATTAGAACTTCATTTCTCTTTATGGCTGAAAAATATTCCAAAACTCTGTATACATCTCTGTACGACATTTTGTTTATCCATTCATCTTGTGATGGTTACTTGGGTTGTTTCCACCTGTTGGCTACTGTGAATAATGCTGCAATGAACATTGGTGTACATGTATCTGTTTTCTTTGCATTTTAATATATTTTATGTCCTAAAAAAAAGATATAGAGTTGTGACATAGAATGAAGGGTTGTTCAGTAGCGTAGGATTAATTATTATGATAATTTTACCTGCTTGGTCTCTCCTTGTTTTTGTCTCTTCTCTTCCATTTCTCCATAACAACAATGAAAGAAACAACAAATGATAATTTTCCATGAACTAGTCCATATCTCAGTTTTTATATATATTTTACATTTGTTGCATTGTGGCTATAAATGTATACATGCAAGGCTCTGACTGTATACATGTAAATCTCTGTAAACGTGCAAAACTCTGACTATATACATGTATACATGAAAAGCTCTGACTGTAT
Source organism: Dugong dugon (assembly GCA_030035585.1). Taxonomy (NCBI): domain Eukaryota; kingdom Metazoa; phylum Chordata; class Mammalia; order Sirenia; family Dugongidae; genus Dugong; species Dugong dugon. Next base: position 96,316,709 of record CM057465.1, read on the forward strand.
ACATGTAAACATTTAAAGCTCTGTATACATGTAAAGCTCTGACTGTAAACATGTAAAGCTCTGATTGTATACATGTACAGCTCAAACTGTATACATGTAAACTCAGACTGTATAAATGTAAACATGTAAAGCTCTGACTGTATGCATGTAAACATGTAAAGTCATGACTGTACACATGTAAAGCTCTGAGTGCATACATGTAAAGCTCTGACTGTGTACAAGTAAACATGTAAACGCTGACTATATACATGTAAACATGTAAAGTCCTGACTGTATACACGTATACATGTAAAGCTCTGACTGCATATATGTAAAGCTCTGAATGTGTACAAGTAAATATGTAAAGCTCTGACTATATATGTGTAAACACGTAAAGCTCTGACTGTATCCATGCAAAGCTGGACATGATTGGCACATTCCAAATTCAGCTTGCTGCAGAGGCTGATTAAGAACACCCTTCACCTGTGATGTGTTTCTTTTTCATCTGCCTTCTTCTTTGGCCCATAACAGCATCCCTGGAATGTTGCATCTTTCTTACATTTTTCATGTTGAAAGTGCAAGAGTATGTGTTTGCACATATTACACTGAATAAATTAACTGCAAAATGAACACTTCAAAAATGTTCATGACTTGCCTTAATAGATGTCAACCAGGTTATCATGGAATTTATCATTTCTTTTGATCATGGTGATTAAAAGTCCATCAGAGGCTGTTTTATTGAACTAAATGAAGAAGACAGTGTGACAATAATGAATTCAAAAACACTTTCAGTTAAAATACTGAATGTAAAAACAATACATAACAGTTGGGTGCACTTTAAATTCTGGAGATACTTGTTTAAATTTCTTCTTCAGTCCTTTAGAAAACATATTATCCAAGTCTGAATGACAGTCATTGAATAACTATGATCCAGTATTATTTTATGTTGTATTTGTTTGCTTTAAATGACATTCTCTCTCTCCATTAAAATTACTGATGATTCTCAGTAAGTGATAATGTGTGTGAATGTTTCAGAAAAAGGTTTAGATTTCTCTTTTCTGTCAGTGATGGATGTTATAGCCAGGGAATAGATCTAGTCAGTGACCTGGGGATGGGGATGAGGGTAGTGAGTTGGATGGGAGTGGTTCTCACAATGGGAGGGATGTTTTATTGCTGACATTGTTTAAAATTACCAGCACATACACCAGTTGCCACGAGTTGACTCTGACTCATGATGACCCCATGTGTGTCAGAGTGAAACTGTGCTCTCTAGGGCTTTCAGTGGCTGATTTTTTGGAAGTAGATTGCTGGGCCTTTCTTCTAAGGTTCCTCTGGGTGCACTTGAACCTCCAACCTTTTGATTAGCAGCTGAGAATGTTAACCATTTATACCACCTAGGGACTCCTGCCAGCACATAAGGATACTAAAAAGTCGACTGACTTTTGTTGGTTTTATCATTGTTTTGAATTCTGTATAGACGATGCATCCCTTATTGACTGCATTCAGGACACACTGCTCCCACCACCCACTTTGTCCTTAGTATGCCATTGGGATCTACACATTTGGTCTTAAAAGTATAAGCAAGAAATTAAGTACCAAATTTTCTGGTGTTTACTTGGAGTTTTTACACTAGAAAAAAAATATTAGGGGCACAGGGAGTTATTGCTTAATGGGTACAGAGTTTCTGTTTGGGGTGGTAAAAAGGTTTTGAAAATAGTGCTGATGGTTGCACAACATTGTGAATGTAATCCATGCCACTGAACTGTACATTTAGAAATGGTAAAAATGGTGAAATTTATTTATACGGATTTTTTTCCACAATGAAGTTTTTAAAAATATTAGATTGCCCTTCACTGCACATTGTATGTCAGATCTTGCCTATGGTTAAAAGTTTCAAGTAAACTTTCATGTTGTCCAATTATATTGTTAAGATGGGGAGATAATATTTTTAGCACTCTTTCTAACCATCAGCTGAACATGATATATTTATACCTGTATTTTCTTGCTTGTAGACTTATGTAATATGACTTTGAATCCTTAGAATGGTTTTATTATCATATATTCATGACTACATGTCTTTTGTGTTCCCATCCAGGTGTGGAAGGAGAATATCAATATTGAACTGAAGATTTTTAAAAAGATTTAAATAAGTATTCAATTTGGGGTGATAGTTATGCTTTTATTTGAATATTCAAAAAGTTTAAGTTGGAAAAAACTAATTCTTTTTAGATTTAACACTTTCCCTGCCCCCCAGGTCGTAGCAAAACAACGTTATCAATAGTTGAATCAGCAATTTTTGTAAGTAACAAATGTAAACCCAGATGCTCTTCTTACTCTCTAGCATCTACCGTAGTCTTAGGACAGAATTTAAGAGCTGTTGTGATCAAACCTCACTGTCCTACAAGTGTTCTCAAGATGCATTAAGATCTTTATTTCTCTCTGCCTATACACTTTCCTCCCCTTTCCCTAATTCTGTATTTACGTGTTTCTCTGTCTGTTCTGTAAGCAGCCATGAGGACAAGGACTATGTTTCAAGCTTTCTTTATCATTCTCCCCTACCTATACTCACCAGCAAGCACAATACCTTCCATAAAGTGGGTGTAGAGTCAACATTTGCTTGGTAAATAAAGCTTGCTGACATGTCTATAGAGTATCTGTGTTTATGCCAGGCCTCACTTCAGAAAATTACTGTTACTGTTTCAGTCATGATTGAATATAATACAACCTTCATGTAATGGCATACAAAAAAGTCATAGGGAAAGTACTTGACACCAGGAATTAAAATGAAAAATCAGTGCAGAAGTCTTCATAGAGACAATGGGACTGGCTACATCAGGTGGTATATGTAATCTGAGACTTAGATGTGCATGCCTATGGGGAATGTTTTTGGTTGACTCTAATTAGGCCATGGAGTCCTTTTGGGTGGTGCAAATGGTTAACATATTTGGTGCTAACCAGTAGTTTGGAAGTTGGAGTCCACCCAGAGGTACCTTGGGAGAAGGACCTGGAAATCTACTTCCCAAAAATCAGCCATTGAAAACCATATGGAGCACAGTTCTACTCTGACACACATGGAGTGTGTCATACATTCGACTCCATGGCAACTAGTTTAATTAGGCCATATTCTAGGCATTACAGTCTACCTGGTCACAGTAAAATTGATTAAAATAAATAAATTTTCACAAGTCTGAAGTCATTGATAAAAGCAAATTAAAATGGTCTATTTGCCTAGGTGTCTTTCCATCTTGACTCTTAGAATGTAGAGGGCTGTGGATACTTGCAATGGAAAGGCCAGATTTTTTTATTTTTATGTTTTAACATAATTGGCTTTTATTTAGAAAGACCAGACAACATGTTTGATATTCGCCACCACTTTTGGTTTTAGTTTTTCAAGATTATTAATAATGGCATGATCTGATGCTGGGGGAAGAGGATTGGAATTAAATTAGAATAGCTAAAGTCAATATTCTCAGATGGCAGCTCTTCTCTTTCAAAAGGGATATTTATTATAAACCTATTTCTGATTTTACTCATTACTGAGAACTTGGTTTACTTGAGGCTCAACTTTTACTAAGAAAAACGCATGGAATAGTCAGTGATAAGCAAACCCACTTCCTCTGAAGATACAATATAAATTGCAAGCCAGCAGCTTGTTATACTCTAGTAACTATGATTCAAAACAGGTATTGAATCCTATTTACTATGTTTCAGCACCTTCTTAGAGTTCTCACTTTTGGAAGCATATTGCTTAATGCAGAGTTAAAGGAAGATTTCCAAAATATCCATGAGAAGCATTTTCTCTTTCATTGAAAGAAAAAAAAATGTCTAAAATTTGTACTTTCACTTTTTTTTTCTTCATGAAAACCAACATGAAACAAAACAGAAACCATGGAGAAAACTTGTTTTTAATGTCTTAGGGCAAAACCTGAAAAGTCCCAATCATTCTACTAAATGAAGAAAAGAAAAAGGAAAAAAAAAAAAAATCCTTGAAGTAAAAAACCTAATCAAACAATCTGTATAAGCATGCAAACTACAAGGCAGATTGCAACTTGGGGTTAGCAATATGTATTTGATGTATGTGGCTTTCTTAAAAACAAGGAAATCCTGCTCCGCTAGAAAAAAAAAATTCCAGTTGCTAGCGTTCTAAGAAATCAAATAATGACTAAATAGATTTTGTATTATTTTAGTGAAGACCTAAGTTAAAATAGAAAACTTTCAAACACAATGGCTATTTTTCATCTCATTTATCATTTAATTCTCAGTTTCTAAAGTGCAGTCATTCTTTTAAGAGACCCATTTCAATGTTTTTGACCCACATACAGTCGTATCAATTATTTTTATTTTTACCAAAACATATTTAAGCAATTGCTGAGGGCTGTTAGCAAGCTAGAAACATAAGCAGTAATCTTATGTGTTGAGAAAAACATGAAAACATCTTCAATAAATAATTTAAATGATTTGATGATCTTGGCAATTTTTCTTCCTTTAGAAATGGCTTCATTAGCATCTAAGGGAATCAGAACATGGGTCTCTATTTTATGTTAAAGTTAATTTTTATCTTTCTTATTTTGTTATAAAAGTCAGAAACACATTTCTGCAATTAAATGTAGTTTCATGGCAAGCCCATAAATTTTCAGTTAACAGTGTTACTGAGATGCTTATCAAGGTATTATCTAGGTGTTCAGACAAAGCTGTTACCAATATAATTACATCTGCCTTGATTTAGGCTTTCCTAATGAGTATAAGAGCCCTGGTGGTAAAGGGTTAGTAGCTCAGCTGCTAACCAAAATGTCAGCAGTTCAAATCCACTAGCGGCTCCTTGGAAACCCTACAGGGAAGTTCAGCCCTGTCCTATAGGGTAGTTATGAGTCCGAATCGACTCGACGGCCATGGATTTGGTTTGGTTTTTTGGAATAAGTATAAGGAGCCCTGGTGGCGCAGTAGTTAAGAGCTCAGCTGCTAACCCAAAGGTCGGCAGATTGAACCAACTAACTGCTCCTTGGAAACCGTAAGGGGTGGTTCTATTCTGTCTTATAGGGTCACTATGAGTTGGAATCGACTCAACAGCATTGGGTTTGGTTTGGTTTAATGAGAATAAAGGAGTCTCTGGTGGTGAAATGGTTAAGTCGCTGGGCTGCTAACCAAGAGGCCGGTGGTTCAAACCTACCAGCCACTCTTTGGGAGCAAAACGTGGCAGTCTGCTTCTGTAAAGATTTCAGCTTTGCAAACCCTACGAGGCACATAATCCAATCAATTTCCTACCTACCAAAGTGGAATTTCTATAAAGGACAATACTTACTCTCATAGGCATTGATTAAAAGGATATTAAAAGGTATTTTATTTTTTCGTTTCTCTATTCCCATTTTCCTTTGACTTGGTTCTCCTTCCTAGCTTGAGTAGACTACTTCACCTTCATATCTTTTTTTTAGAAAAACCACAAATGGCTCCTAATATAGCTCTTCAGGTGCTTTTCGTCTAAAGCCTTTACAATCTTTCAGGAGAATAGCTTATAATTTGTCAGAAAAAAAGGCAGGTCTGCCTTCCTGAGTAACTGTCAAGATGCTTGAAAACTCAGAAACTCAGTCTCTGCCTTGCTCCACCTCACCCCACCCCCAGCTTAGTCAGGTCAGACACAGAGCAAGAGGACACGTGGCACATTTGGTGCGTGGTTACTATGGTCCGCAGCCTGAAGGAATGGTATGATTCTTTTGCAATAAGAAATCTTCTTAATTCTGGAAGCTTGACTTAAATTTGCTTAAATAATCTCTGAAAGGTACTCATGCAGTGTATCAGAGCATCAGAATTAGATCTCTGATGAAAACTTACATTCGCTCTCTGGCTTCTTTCCTTATCTCTTTTTATCCCTGAGTACTTGGCATTCTCTCATGAACTCTCCTCTTTTCTCATTAAGTCTTGCCCTCAGTGATCCTGCCTTCCCCCTACGATCTGACTGTGTCCTCTATAATTTATATCAAGGCCCAATCTCTTTCTTGACTTTCTAGTCCTTATCAGATGTATCCACTTGGGTATTTAATCAAAAACCTGTTGCCATTGAGTTGATTCCGACTCATAGCAACCCTATAGAACAGAGTAGAACTGCCCCACAGGGTTTCCAAAGCTGTAAATCTTTGTGGAAGCCGACTGCCATCTTTATCCCATGGAGCAGCTGGTGAGTTGGAACCATCAACCTTTCCGTTAGCAGCCAAGTGCTTACCCACTGCACCACCAGGGTTCCTTTGGACATTTAACACTTACCTCAAATAACACTTGTTTAACACTTGGTCAGTAGGAGGCTTATCAGTGTCTCCTTAAGCCAGGGTTCTCTCCTGAGGGATAGATAGACAGACAGACAGAGATAGATAGATAGATAGATAGACAGACAGAAAATTTATGCCTTCTTCTTATCCACGTACCAAGTTAAACACTTAGCCTTGCAGTGGGCTTCCGTCCCCACAACTTCACAAGAAACTATCTCATCAAGGTCACCAAAGTTCTCCATATCACTAAATCCAATGTTCACTTCTCTGGAACCATTTTATTCAAACTTTTAGGAGAATTTGACACAGCTGACCACGTTTCCTCTTGGTACCACTTATCTCCTGATTTTTCTTCTACTTTACTGGTTACTTCTGTTAAGTCTATTTTGCTGGCTCTTCCTCATCTTCTCAAACTGTAAACAACGAGACAGAGAGACTGCGGTCCCTTCATTGTCTCTAATTGTGCTCTTACCAGGTAATCTTATCCAGATTTATAGCTCTGATAAACATCTTTATGCCAGTGATTCCTTGTTTATATTTCTAGCCAAGATCTCTCTCATGAGCACCAGACTCATGTTCATTACCTTCTGGACATCTCCACCAGGCTGCTAGTAGATTGCAGAAATTTAGTATGGACAAAAGAGAACTCTCAAGCAAAATAAGCAAGAAACTAAATAAATAAATAAAATAAAAGTACTGCTCTTCTAGCCCTTTCTATGTCAGTGAACATTCTCACCATCCCTCTAGTTGCTCAAAATCCAAACTTACAAGCCATTCTTAATTCCTCAGTTTCCTTTATTCTGCATATTTAATCTATTGCCATTTCCCTCTTGATTCTGCCAAATCTGCCTACCTTTCTCCATCTCTTCCACTAACTCCTCAGTCCAAGCTATTGTTAACTTTCATTAGGACTAACACAATAGCTTCTCAACTTCCTAACTGGAACTTCTTGAATCAACTATTTAATTCATTTACTCAACCCATATTTATCAAGCACCCATTATGTTTCTGACATTTTTCTAAGTGATTGACAGAACCATGTACAAAGTAAAGTCCTGGCTCGTAAGATAATTGTATTCTAGTGCAAAGATAGTAAACAAATAACTAACTTATATGTCAGGCAGTAGTGGGGCTATGAAGAAAAATAAGGATGGTGAAGGATGATGGATAGTGATGGGCAAAGGGATGCTGTTTCAGACAGGTGTCTGAAAAAGCCTCTCTGACGAGGCTTTTGAGTAGGAACCTGATGAAATGGAGAAGGAAGCCAGGAAGATACCTTGGGGAAAATCATTATAGGCAGGGAGAATAACAAATGCACTCTCTCCTGAGGTCAGGGCAGGCTTGACCTGTTCCTGGGAATAGCAAGGAGACCAGTGTGGCTAGAACAGAGTGGGCTGTGGGGAGAATTGTAAGAGATAGAGTGTAAGGTCAGAAAGGTAGTGGAGTGTGGTGGAAGAGCAACCATGAGAGACAGCTTAAGTCATTGTATAGACACTGGACTTTGTTTCACGTGAGTAAAACACTGAATGAAGAGCCTTGCTGGTGCAATGGTTAAGTTCTCTGCTCAGCTGCTAACCAAAACGCTGGTGCTTCAAACCCACCCAGCAGCTCCACAGGAAAAAAGACCTGGCTATCTGCCCCCATAAAGATTACAGTCTAGAAAACCCTATGGGGGCAGTTCTACTCTGTCACTTAGAGCTGCTATAAGTCGAAAATTGACTTGACAACACCTAGCAACAACAACAAACCATGAACTATTTTGAATAGAAGAGTTGCATCATCTGGCATGTTTTCAAAGGATCACTTGGCTGATGGATAAAGGAGTGCCTCATTCTCTACAATCCTTTCTTGTCCACTATTATGAGCATGTCTCCTACCATGCTCCCCCAAATTTGCTCTGGTTTATCCCAGGGCCTTCTTTCTCTTCCTGGATTATATTTGCTCCCGTAATAGGGCCTTGGTGTGAGTTCTTTCCTCTGCTATAATGTTATTTGCCTTTGGCTTCACACCTCCCACTTCTTTTTTCACCCAGATATGAGCTCAGCACTCAGATCCTCTGAGAAGCCTTCTCTAATCCTCAGTTTATGGTACCAGTCACTGTTTTCTATAAAACTCTCATTTACTTACCTCTTGGTACTTGTTATTATTCGATATTTTGTAATGTTGGTGTTTATACTGTTGTTAATTTTATATTCCCTGTTTTCCCCCAATAAAATATAAGGTCTGTGAGTGCACGTATCTCACCTTTCTTGTAGCAGCTCTATTCCAAGCACACGATGGGAATAGATATTTGTTAAATGAATGAATGAATGTTCATAGACATTCATGTATTAATTACTAACCAAAAGATAATATGCTGGATTCTTTGGTTATTAAGAGGTAGATACAGTTTCTCTTCCTATTCTTGAGAGGTTTATAACATAGTTTATAACATAGTGGATGGATAGATATATAGATACACAGATGAAGATAGATAAAGAGATCAATGGATGAAGGTGTTGTATAGCAATATAAAATCTATTCTAATCAGTTATTTCTTTTAACTCCCACCATCCCTTAAAACTTTTGCTAGCGAGGTTCCGGCAAGATGGCGCTCTAGGCAGAAGCACCACGCCTTACCTCTACAGCAAAGATCCGAAAAACTAAGCCAAACAGAGAATGCAACAATCCTGAAACCCTAGAACAGCAAATGAAGAGATAAAGAACTCAGCCGAGCACCAAATGGAGTGAGAATACTGAAAGAGAATGGAGAGCTAGGAGAGATTCATGCGGAGGTCCCCTACCAGCTAACGCAGCGCGGATCCACTGTCTTGGACTCCTATCAGAGACTAGCAAATGGGGGTATGAGAAGCAGCCTCATGGAGCATCCAGTGGGAGACAAAACAGCCGGTAATTTGCGGCGTGCGCTTTCCCACCCCCTACCCCTCTTTGCCCTGGCTTGGGCTCCTCTGCTTCCTGCAGCCATAGTCTCTTGACTGGGAAGCGCCAGCAGCTTGGATTCCACACACCCAAGCGGGCAGCTCTTTGGGTGACATTTGTTGGCTGCTAGTGTTGCTTTTTTTTTCCTGCTTCTTTTGATTTCTCACTTGCCTATCGCCGCCTCCCCCTCCTTTTGCTTGAGTGCCTGGCTCCGAGCGCCATCTTTGCTTCTTCCTGAGGGGCTCCAGAGTGCAGGCAATTTGTGATATATGCTTTCCCACTCTCCACTTTCTTCACCCACACTCGGCCTCCTCTGCTTCCCACGGACACAGTCTCTTGTCCAGAAACACCAGCCTGCAGTGGCTGGCTCTCTGAGTGCCATTTGTTGGCTGCTGGTGTTGCTTTTTTTTTTTTTTTTTCCTGCTTCTTTGGATTTCTTGTTTTCCTCTCACCACCTCCCCCTCCTTTCGCTCAAGTGCCTGGCTCCATGCGCCATCTTTGGTTTTTCCTGAGGGGCTGCGGAGCGCCATTTGAGTGTGGAGCTGCTTCCTGGTCGGGGCTACCAAGCTGGTGGGGTCCTGGGCTTTTCTTCATTTTGAATTGTTTGTCTGTTTTCTTTTCCTTTTCTTGAGTTGGGAGCCCTTTCTGGCCAGGAGGAGCTTCAAGCCAGGGAGACTCCCCTTTGGCTTCCACAGAAGTGCAGAGGGATCCCTGAGGACATTTCTTTTTTCGTTGTTTTTTTTTTTTCCCTGTTTTTTTTGGGGGGATTTCTTGTTCTTTCTTTCTTTTTTTTTTTATTTGTTTTGTTTTCTTTTCCCTCTTTTTCCCTTTTGTCTTTCTTCATTGCTCAGTTTCTCGTCTCTCTATATCTTCCTTCTCTTTCTGATCCCTGAATACCAGGAATTGTATGCCTCTGTGCCTTCTGGCCAGGCTGTGCTGCGACACCTGAGAGCGACTTCCCCAGCCCTCATACCTGCATCGGTGGGATCCCTGGGAACTTTGTGGTTCTTTAACCTTTCTGATTTTTATTTGTTCATTCTTTTCTCTTCTTCCTCTTCCCCCTTCTGTTTTTCTCCATTTCATAGTCTCTCATCTCTCCATTCCAACGGTAAGCTCCACTAGCATTCTTTTTTGTTTGTATGTTTTTTGGCTCCTGTTCCTCTCTCCTCTCTCCCATATCCAGCTTAGCTCCACACATAACCATCTCCCCGCTGCATCCTGCCTACCTGCACCATGCACTTGACATCACACCACCAAGCATTGCACGCACAGCCTACTGGAACCTGCCCAGCACTGATTACCGACCCGCCCTGGTGGCTGTAGTGAGTGCCACAAACAACCTGTCCCGGTGGCTCCTCTTCAGCTAGACCTGCCCTGCTGTACCATATCTGAGTGACTGAACCTGCCAGTTGGAGAAGGAGGCAAAAAGAATTAAGCGCACAGATGAGCAAACAACAAAGAGTACGCAGTCCGCCTGCTCAGACATACTCAAATATTTTTTCTTAAAAAAAGAGACGAAACAAATCTACAACCAATAAATGAGAGAAATATCTACTGAATGCCCTGAAAACAGCAGACAATATCAAAACATTTACAAAAACAGGACAGGATGGTTCCAGTAGGCAACCAAATTAAAACACTAGATGACTCCCCTGTGGAAGAAAATGCACTAGAAGTACCTGATAGGGAATTCAAATCTCTAGTACTCGGAATTCTCCAAGAACTGAGGCAAAAAGCTGACAAACATGAGAAAAAATAGACAAATTCATGGAAAACACAGACAAAAAATTGGAACAATTCAGGAAGATGATGCAGGAACAAAATGCCAAAATACATTCACAACTAGAAATTATACAAAAACAACAATTAGAAATCCAAAAGATAAACAATAAGATTTCAGAAATGGATGATGTCATAGAAGGGCTGAGAAGCAGATTTGAAACCGCGGAAGACAGGATCAGTGGAACTGAAGACAAACACTTGGATACAATTCTGTTTCAGGAAAACTCAGACAAAAGAACAAAGAAAAATGAAGAGACACTGAGAGTTATGTGGGGCACAATTAAAAGCAAAAATTTATGAGTGATTGCCATTCCAGAACAGGGGGAGAAAACAGAAAACACAGAGAGGATCTTTGAGGAACTGCTGACAGAAAACTTCCCCAATATCATGAAAGATGAAAAGCTAGCCATCCAAGAAGCTCAAAGAACCCCATATAGAAGAGACCCCAAAAGAAAATCACCAAGGCATATCATATTCACACTCACCAAAACCAAAGACAGACAAAGAATCCTGAGAGCAGCACATGAAAAACAAGAAGTCACATACAGAGGAGAAACAATACGATTAAGCTCAGATTATTTGGCAGAAACCATGCAGGCAAGAAGGCAGTGGGATGACATATATAAAATCTTTAAAGAAAAAAATTGTCAGCCAAACATAATATATCCTGCAAAACTCTCGTTCAAATTTGATGGTGAAATAGGTCATTTCCAGACAAACAGAAACTAAGGGAATATGTAAAAGTCAAACCAAACTTACAAGAATTATTAAAGGGAGTTCTTCAATCTGAGGACAAACAGCTTCAGCCCTTGGGCAGGACCTAGGATGCAGGATCATACGAGCCAGATACCATTCTAGGAAATGAACTCTCGAGGACTATCCAAAACCAAAAGAAATACAACAGGGAATCAGAGCAGTCAATCGATGGATGACAACAACATCAAAACAATGAAAGAGGGAATAAATGGCATAGGTATAGAACCTTCTAATGGAGAGGAAGGCAAGGCGATACCAAGTAAGGGTAGACTGCTTCAAACTTAGAAAGATAAGGGTAAAATTAATGGTAACCACAAAGAAAGTTAACAAACCAACTCATAAAAATAAAGACTAAAAACATACAGTCTCAGCAAAAACAAAACCCACAAAAACAAAAGAAATGAAAAAAAAAAATCCACAAACAAAAGTAACTCAGCACAAGAGAGTAAGAAGAACAAAGAAAACGTCAGCACCACAAAAAAAAAAGCACTACAAAATGACAGCAACAAACTCACATCTATCAATAATTGCACTGAATGTAAATGGACTCAATGCACCTATAAAGAGATGGAGAGTGGCAGAATGGATAAGAAAACAGGATCCATCAATATGCTGTCTACAAGAGACACACCTTAGAAACAAAGATGTGAATTTACTAAAAGTTAAAGGTTGGAAAAAAATATATCAAGCTAACAACTACCAAAAAAGAGCAGGAATGGCAATTCTAATCTCAGAGAAAATAGACTTTAAAACAAAATCTACCATAAAAGACAAAGAAGGACACTATATAATGATTAAGGGGACGATCCATCATGAAGACATAACCATAATAAACATCTACGCACCCAATGACAGGGCTCCAAAATACATAAAACAAACTCTAACAACACTGAAAAGAGAAATTGAGATTTCCACAATAATAGTAGGAGACTTCAACACACCACTCTCAGTAAAGGACAGAACAACTAAGAAGAAACTCAGCAAAGATACAGAAGACCTAAAGGGCACAATCAGCCAACTTGACCTCATAGACATATATAGAACACTCCATCCAACTGCTGCAAAGTACACATTCTTTTCCAGTGCACATGGAATGTTCTCCAGAATAGACAACATCTTAGGCCACAGAGCAATCCTCAACAAGATCCAAAATGCTGACATACTTCAAAGTATCTTTTCTGACCACAATGCCATCAAGGTAGAAATTAACAATAGAAAGAGCAAGGAAAAAAAATCAACTACATGGAAACTGAATAATACCCTGCTTACACATCAGTGGGTAATAGAAGAAATCAGAGATGGAATCAAAAAATTCCTAGAATCAAATGAGAATGAAAACACATCATACCAAAACCTTTGGGACACAGCAAAGGCAGTCCTCAGAGGACAATTTATAGCAATAGATGCACATATCAAAAAAGAAGAAAGGGACAAAATCAAAACATTAACTACAGAACTCAAACAAATAGAAAGAGAACAGCAAAAAAGCCCACAACCATCGGTAGAAAGGAAATAGTAACAATCAGAGCAGAAATAAATGAAACAGAGAACAGAAAAACAATAGAAAGAATCAACAAAACCAGAAGCTGGTTCTTTGAAAGAATCAACAAAATCGACAAACCACTGGCCAGACTGACAAAAGAAAAACAGGAGAGGACACAAATAAGCCCAATAAGAAATGAAATGGGGACATTACACAGACCCAAATGAAATAAAAAGGATTATAACAGAATATTATGAAAAACTCTACTCCAATAAATTTGAAAACGTAGAGGAAATGGATAAATTTCTAGAAACACACGGCCTACCTAAACTACAACAAAGTGATGTTGAAAATCTGAACAGACCCATAACAAGAGAAGAGACTGAAAAGGTAATAAAAAAACTCCCAACCAAAAAAAACCCTGGCCCAGATGGCTTCACTGGAGAATTCTACAAAACATTTACAGAAGAGCTTGTACCAGTTCTACTCAAGCTATTTCAGAGCACAGAAGATGAAGCAACACTTCCAAATTCATTCTATGAAGCCAGGATAACGCTGATACCAAAACCAGGCAAAGACATCATAAAAAAAGAAAATTACAGACCAATATCTCTCATGAATATAGATGCAAAAATTCTGAACAAAATTCTAGCCAATAGAATTCAGCATCATATCAAAAAAATAATACACCACGACCAAGTAGGATTCATATCAGGTATGCAAGGATCGTTTAACATTAGAAAATGAATCAACGTAATCCACCACATAAATAAAAGTAAAGAAAAGAATCACATGATCATCTCAATTGACGCAGAAAAGGCATTTGACAAAGTCCAACACCCATTCCTGATAAAAGCTCTCAATAAAACAGGTATAGAAGGGAAATTTCTCAACATAATAAAGAGCATCTATGCAAAACCAACAGCTAACATCATTCTTAATGGAGAGAGGCTGAAAACATTCCCCTTTATCACCACTTCTGTTTAACATTGTGCTGGAAGTTCTAGCTAGAGCAATAAGGCAAGAAAAAGAAATAAAGGTCATCCAAATTAGTAATGAAGAAGTTAAACTGCCCCTGTTTGCAGATGATATGATACTATACACAGAAAACCCTAAACACTCCATGAGAAATCTACTGGAACTAACAGAAAGATTCAGCAGAGTAGTAGGATACAAGATAAACATTCAAAAATCAGTTGGATTCCTATACACCAGGAAGGAGAACGATGAAAAGGAAATCAGGAAATCAATACCATTTTCAATAGCCCTGAAAAAGATAAAAAACTTAGGAATAAAATCTGACCAGGGATGGAAAAGACCTATACAAAGAAAACTATAAAACACTACTGCATGAAACCCAAAGGGATCTACACAAATGGAAAAACATACCATGATAATGGATAGGCAGACTCAACATTGTGAAAATGCCAATTCTACCCAAAGCAATTTACAAATACAACGCAATCCTGATCCAAATACTAGCAACATTCTTCAAAGAGATGGAAAAACTAATTATTAACTTTATACGGAAAGGGAAGAAGCCCCGAATAAGTAAAGCACTACTGAAAAAGAAGAAGAAAGTTGGAGGTCTCACACTACCTGACTTCAGAATCTACTATACAACTACAGTAGTCAAAACAGCCTGGTACTTGTACAACGACAGATACATTGACCAATGGAACAGAATTGAGAATGCAGATGTAAATCCATCCACCTACGGTCACCTGATATTCGACAAGGGCCCAAAGTCCATCCAATGGGGAAAAGACAGTCTTTTTAACAAATGGTGCTGGGAAAACTGGACATCCATCTGCAAAAAAATGAAACAGGACCCATACCTCACACCATATACAAAAACTACTTCAAAATGGATCAAAGACCTGAATATAAAGCCTAAAACTATAAAGTTCATAGAAGAAAATATAGGACCAACACTTCAGGCCTTAATACATGGCATTAACAGAATACAAACGCTAACCATCAATGCACAAAACCCAACAGATAAGCTAGATAACTGGGATCTTCTAAAAATCAAACACCTGTGCTCTTCAAAAGACTTCATCAAAAGAGTAAAAAGAGAACCTACAGACTGGGAAAATAATTTTGGACAGTACAAGTCAGACAAAGGTCTAATCTTCATAACCTACAAGAAAATCCAACACCTCTACAACAAAAAGACAAATAATCCTATTCAAAAATGGGCAAAGGAAATGAACAGACAGTTCACCAAAAAAGACATTCAAATGGCCAACAGACACATGAGGAAATGCTCATGATCACTAGCCATTAGAGAAATGCAAATTAAAACCACAATGAGATACCATCTCACCTGGGCATTACTGGCATGAATCAAAAACACTGGAAACAACAAATTTTGGGGGGGCTGCAGGGAGATGGGAACTCCTATGCACTGCTGATAGGAATGCAAAATGATACTACCATTTTGGAAAATGATATGGCGCTTCTCAGAAAGCTAGAAATAGACGTACCATTCGATCCAGCAATCCCACTCCTAGGAATATATCCTAGAGAAATAAGAGTCGTCACTCGAATAGATATATGCACACCTATGTTCATGGCAGCATTGTTTACAATACCAAAATGATGGAAACAACGCAGATGCTCATCAACAGATGAATGTATAAACAAACTACGGTATATACACACAATGGAGTGAGTACTAGGCAACGAGAAGGGACAATGATGAATCTGTGAAGCATCTCATAACATGGATGAAACTGGAGGACATTATGCTGAGTGAAATAAGTCTATCACAAAAGGACAAATATTGTATGAGACCTCTATTGTAAAAACCCATGAAAATGTTCACACACAAAATGTAACAGTCTTTGTTGGTTACCTGGGATGGCGGGGGGGAATACTAAATAGATAATAGATAAGTGGTATGTTGGGTTAAGGGTGAGACAGTACACAATACAGGGGAAACTAGCACAACCTGTACAAGGAAAGGTCATGGAAGCCCCATAGACACATCCAAACTCCCTGAGGGACTGAGTTGCTGGGCGGAGGGCTGTGGGGACCATGGTCTCGGGGAACATCTAGCTCAATTGGCATGACACAGCTTATAAAGACAATGCTCTACATTCTACCTTAGTGAGTAGTGTCTGAGGTCTTGAAAGCCTGTGAGCAGCTGTGTAAGATACTCCACTGGTCTCATCCCTTTGGGAGCAAGCGAGAATGAAGAGAACAGGATACAAGGAAAAGATTAGTCCAAAGGACTAATTGTCCACAGCTACCAAGGCCTCCACAGGACTGAGTCCAGTACAGCTAGATGGTGCCCGGCTACCACCACTGACTGCTCTGACCAGGATCACAACAGAAGTTTCTGGACAGAGTTGGAGAAGGATGTAGAGCATAATTCTAACTCACAAAACAACAACAACAACAACAAAAAAGACCAGATTTACTGGCCTAAAGGAGACTGGAGAATCCCCGAGAGTATGGCCCCCAAACACCCTTTTAGCTCAGTGGTGAAGCTACCTCCGAGGTTCACTGTTCAGCCTGGGAGTGGACAGCCCCGTAAAACCAAATGAGACTAACGAGGTACAGGAGTCCAATGACAAGGGCCAGAACGCAGAAAGGGACAAGGAAGCTGGTGATAGGGAACACAAGATTGAGTAAGGATATTGTTGATGTGTTGTGAGATTGTTAACCATTGTCATAGGGCAACATTTGTAGTAACTGTTAAATGAGAAGCTATTTTGTTCTGTAAGCCTTCATCTTAAGTGAGAATAACAGCACAATTGGAAGAGTGTAGTCAATGTCACTGAACTGTGTATGTAGAAATTTTTGAAACAGTGTATCTTTGGCTATGTGTATTTTCACCAGAAAAAAAAAAAAAAGGTTGAGAATTTGGAGGGTTAATATGTTGTGGGGTTGTTAACCAATGACGTAAAACAACATGTGTACTACTGTTTCATGAGAAACTATTTGTTCTGTAAGCCTTCACCTGAAGTACAATAAAATATTAAAAAAAAAAAAAAACAACTTTTGCTAGCATTTAGCGTAGTGCCCCAAACTGAATAAGTAATAAATAACTGTTTGTCAACCACATGATACCTGAATAAATAAATTAATGCATGAAGTCTATGGTTGACAAAACTCTTAAAGCTCATCAAGCTAGTCTTTTATCCAACATACAATTCATTAAGATAAGCCCTCAAAACAGTGCATTCCATATGTGGAAATTATGCCTTCTAGATCACACAGTTGTCTAGAGAGAACCAGGACCAGAACAACTAGAAAACAGCCACCTTTATTCAGAAGCTTATCAGGACATTGTGGACAGTTTAGTCATTGTACTTTAAAATTGGAATGGAGAAGCTGTGGAAAGTCCAAAGAAGAGTGCCAAGTTTGATCAAAGGCGTGGAAAATAAAGTTTCCACCAGAAGGTGAAAAGAAGTAGAAGAGATAGTTAAGTCATGTCTTAATTATAATTGTTCAATGTTAGACTGGGTACAGGGTTGGGGAGAGTTGTTGTGACAGCAACTGATCATTTATTCTGGATAATAGACTCAAATATATACAAAAGCTGATGAAACTGAAGTTAGATGAAAAAGAAGTTTCCAGACTGTAATAACCAACACAGCAAAGGAACTCAAAAATAGACTCTACTCTTCACTTTACACTGTGCAAACTGAAGCTCAGA
Source organism: Dugong dugon (assembly GCA_030035585.1). Classification (NCBI taxonomy): domain Eukaryota; kingdom Metazoa; phylum Chordata; class Mammalia; order Sirenia; family Dugongidae; genus Dugong; species Dugong dugon. Next base: position 96,334,554 of record CM057465.1, read on the forward strand.
AAGTTTAGGGAACTGCTCGAGGTGACTCACCTACTACCAGAAAGAAACAAGAGCCCAGATCACCTACCTGCTAAACTGGTGCCCTTTCCTCTGAAATTTTGTGTCCATCAAGTGAAAAGACACTGAAATTATTATCAAGAGAGATGCCAGGAACTGATTTGTCTTGAATAATTTAGACATTTCTTTACCTGATAGTCTTGAGGTCACTTTCAGCTTAAACAAACAACAACAACAACAACAACAACAAAACACCAAAAAAACAAAAAACAAATCCCTTGCCATTGAGTCAATTCCAACTCATAGTGATCCTATAGGACAGAATAGAACTGCCCCAAAGGGTTTTCAAGGAGTGGCTGGTGGATTTGAACTGCCCACCTTTTGGTTAGCAGCTGAGCTCTTAATCACTGTGCCACCAGGGCTCCCCTTTCAATTTAGTGCTTCTAAAATCTTTATCTTTGGCACGTTAGAAGGGAAGTAGAACTGGAGTAGTCCACTAAGGATGGGTGGAGATAAGGAGAGAATGGGCCAGAAGCTGGAGCAGTCAGAGCTACATAGTGTCAGTGAAATGTGAGCTTTTAGGAGAGATACCTCTGCTGCGTGGCTCCTTAGAAAGCAAGTTCTTATGCTTCCGTGCACCCCACTGCCCCGCCCAGCTTTGTGGTTTCATGCTGTATCTAGTGCCTTCCTCTATCATTGGACTGCATTTATCGTTCAGGGTTTGGCATTTCCTCCCTCTCTTTTTTTACACAGTGAGCTTCTTGAGACCCAAGAATAAATTTATCTTTACATCTCCAGTGCTACTGTAGAGACACACAGTACATGATCAATCAATGTTTCCGTGAATTAGTTCAGTTGATTCATCTTCTCTCATTTTCTTTTTCCCCTTGTCCTCCCCTGGTTCTTCTATTCTCTTTTGCTGATGGGTGCTTTGAGCCCTTCTAGTGCCACAATCTCAATCTACAGGTAGAACTGTAGTTTTAGAACTGGAGGAGTCTGTAGAGATAAACTGCTTGACCCTAATCTTTTCAGTCTTCTTCTAACAGTCTTTGTTTCTATTCTGTCTCTGTGTTTTATGTTAAACTACCTTAAATCTTTTGTTGGAGGCAGGTATGGTACAACTAAGGGGCTCTGGTGGCGAAATGATTAAGTGTTCTGCTGCTAACTGAAAGGTCAATAGTTTGAACCCACCAGAGTGACTGGAGAAAGACCTGGTGATATGCTCTCATAAAGATTACAGCCTAGGAAACCCTATATGGCAGTTCTACTCTGTCTATGTGTCGATATGAATGGGAATTGACTCGATGGCACACAACAATTATAAAACTAAATAACAAAAAAAAAAAAAATTGAGAACATATAGCACAATCATGTCGGTGTAAAATCTTTTTCAGAACTTAATTGTCTTCCCCCCATCAACAAATCATGCTTACTTAAAGTAATGCTCTTTACAAGTTTTTCTTTTGTGAATTTGGAAGCACTTTTCAGTGATCATTATAGCATAAGATATGCACTTTAAAAAAGAAATGAAATACTAGGATAGATTCTTTAGCAAATTTGCACAGGTATGTTTTACAACAAGCAATCACCTGTACTTCATCATGCATTCTTAAAGGAAGTGGTTTTGTTAGTGTAATTTCAGTGAAACAAAAACAAAAACAGACTCTTGCTTTAAGTATTTGCCAACACTTTTACAGCAGGAAATGGAAAGTAGAAATATATTTATGACTGTCTTTTGGTAATCAGTTTCTCTGTATCATGAATTATATTAAATTTCCAAAATAAAGTTCGATATTTTGGGACTATGCAAAGGCATTTGACTGTGTGAATCATAACAAATTATGGATAACATTTTAAAGAATGAGAATTCCAAAACACTTAATTGTGCTCATACAGAACATGTACATAGACAAAGAGGCAATTGTTCAAACAAAACAAGAGGAGACTGCATGGTTTAAAATCAGGAAAGGTGTACATCAGGATTGTATCCTTTTACCATACTTATTCAATCTGTATGCTGAGCAAATAATCTGAAAAGCTAGACTACATGAAGAAGAATGTGGCATCGGGATTGATGGAAGACTCATTAACAACCTGCAATATACAGATGACACAATCTTACTTGCTGAAAGCAAAGAAGACTTGAAGCATTTACCGAAGATGGTCAAAGACTACAGCCTTCAGTATGGATTGCACCTCAACACAAAGAAAATTCTCACAACTGGACCAATAAGCAACATCATGATAAATGGAGAAAAGATTGAAGTTGTAAAGGATTTCATTTTACTTGTATCCACAATCAGTGCCCATGGAAGCAGCAGTCAAGAAATCAAATGACGTATTGCATTGGGCAAATATGCTGCAAAACACCTTTCTGAAGTGTTAAAAAGCAAAGATGTTACTTTGAGGACTAAGGTGCTCCTGAACCAAGCCATGGTGTTTTAAATCTGGACAATGAATAAGGAAGACCAAAGAAGAATTGATGTCTTTGAATTATGGTGTTGGTGAAGAATATTGAATATTCTTGGGCTGCCAGAAGAAGGACCAAATCTGTCTTGGAAGAAGTACAGCCAGAATGCTCCCTAGAAGCAAAGATGGCAAGACTTTGTCTCATGTACTTTGGACATGTTGTCAAGGAGGGGTCAGTCCCTTGAGAAGGACATCATGCTTGGTAAAATAGAGGGCCAGTGAAAAAGAGGAAGACCCTCACTGAAATGGATTGACACAGTGGCTGCAACAAGGGCTCAAGCAAAACAACAATTGTGAGGATGGTGCAGGACCAGGCAGTGTTTTATTCTGTTGTACACAGGGTCGCCATGAGTTAGAACTGACTCCATGCTACCTAACACCAAAATCAACAGTCACGGGAAATGTATTAACTGTCTATATTTAGCTTAAAATAGATTATTCTTTCTTTCCCCACTGTGACCAATAATTGCCATTTATAGTACATTTTTTTTCACACATAGCTCATTTTAACAGGGAGAGTATCAGACTATAAACATCAGCAGTTTTCTTTAATTACTATCCTGTATTTGAATGACATCCTATTAAGAAATAGCCTTTTGCATGCTAAAAAATTTACAACCATTTGTTAAACTGTTAAGTGGAGAGAGAATAATACTTTTTATTTTAGCCTTAAAGAAAAAAAATAAATAAAAGATTATACCTACTGTGGCTAGTAATTGACCAGTTGGGTTTTGGGGCTGGAATCCTATTTTCTCCCAGCTTTTCTAATTCCAATTTTTATTTTTCTGTTAGTGAACATTAGGCAGCAAAAACACTAAGGTTTTTTATTTTGGATGGTGAAGTTCAAGCCCGTATTGACAGTTTTGCTCAGTTTACTCTGTGAGTAAGGATCTGGGGAAATGTGCTTTTCTAATCTAGTTAGAAGCCCCTGGAGAGACCCTTAGAAGCAGTGCTTTGGCCAAAGGGAACCCAGAGAACCCTGCGTGTCGCTGATGCTGCAAATCACATTCCATCAGCCACAAGGCAGAACAATAGAAAGAGAAGCCAGGGACACTTTGGACCTCATTTATTTATAAGTGGAGGCTTTTTTAGTGTTTCAAGCAAATTCTGCATAGAAAACCACAAACAGCTAAATAAATCCTTAAGAAACCCAGCACAGGTCAGAAACTATTCATGCTGGGTTACAACATTGTTTTACTTCTCTTTCAGCTTCCACAGTTTAAAAAATAGCAGACAGCTGGTAGAAACTGCAATCAACTTGTGTAAGGACAGACTACTGTAATATATAGAAAGGCTGCAGACAGAGAGCAAGGGTGGACTGAAGAAAAATATATTGCAACATTTGGTTTTCCCTATTTCCTATGGCTTAATGTTGGTAAAAATTTTAACACTGTCAGAGATGGATGTTCACGGGGAGGTCTCACACTAGAGAGGAAGTCTTGAGGAAACAAAACAGTTTGAGTTTCTGTTGTAGAACCAGCTGTTCTGTCCAATACCGCAAAATGACTGTTTTCTTACGATTTAAAAAAGGAAATATTTGCTTACCTTATTTATCTGTTTACCCTAATTAATTACCAATTTTTTGCAATCTGTTTCTGATATTAACATATTTGCTTCTCTTGACAATGGCTTTCAAAGTTAATTGAAATAAGTTATTTTTATAGACAAAATATTTCCAATGCAAGTAAAAACTAACTCTATGGTTTTATCAAACCACTTTGTAGCTGTGAAAGTCTAATACATCACTGGAAAACACATGTTCAGTCTTTGGGATTCAGGATGAAATAAAGGCTAAAAAACAACCAATCCATAGTGGATTAACTGCAGCAATGTGATATTTGCACACACTTTTTTTTTTTTTTTTTTGACACACAGGAAGTCATATCCAGTATACTCTAGTTAAGCATTCTTTTCTTCTAAATACGAATTCCTTTTATGCTTTTATTTTTAATTACAATGTACTGTTTCTGATAGAGTTTCTTGGGATTTTAGAAAGGAAGGTTGCTGAAGATGGCTGAAGGATTACTTACAATATAACAAATGTGCAGAGTTCATTTCATAGAAATCAGTGAAAAACACCGTAATGTCTACACAGGCATACATCATGAACCAGTTGCCATCAGGTTGGCTCCCAGTCATCATGACCCCATATGTGTCAGAGTAGAACCCCACAGGCTTTTTTCAATGGCTGACTTTTCAGAAGTAGATCACCAGGACTTTTTTCCGAGGAGCTTCTGGGTGAACTCAAACTTCCAACCTTTTGTTTATCAGCCGAGCATGTTCACTGTTTGTATCACCCAGGGACTCCAGGTCAGAACAGATAATTCAAAAGAACGGAAATACAACTAGTCAACAAATATGCAGAAAACAGTTCAACATTGCTCATAAGATTATTATTAACAAGTAGTAAAATATTCTATTTTTTAACCTTCAAATTCAACAGTTAAAAATAAGTGCTCAGGTACACTGCTAATGTGACTATAAACAAGTATGAGCCTTTTTCGAAAGCCAGTTGCAAGACTCATATATGCCCACACCCTTTGACTCAGTATCCTTACTTTTGGAATATTTTCTAGAATAATAATTCCAAAGTTGTGAAAAAATTAGATACATACAAAAACCTTCATCACACTGTATTTATAATAGTAATAAAAATTCGAAGGAAATGATCTAATTTTGCAGCAATATATAAATGATTAATTGCATGACTCACCAGGCAACAAAATACCAAGCATTCATTAAAATGATTGTAAAGAGTATCTAATAATGAAAAAATACTTACGTGCGCATGTTAAGTGAAAAAGCATAGTATTATAATTACTGCATAAAATATGTATAAAGAAGACTGGAAAGAAATATCTCAAAAGTCTGAGCAAATACTTATTTGGTGGCAGTAAGTCTATGGACACACCTTATTTTATCTAGTTTACTTCAACTCCTTTTTTCTTGTCGTATTAATTAATATCCAAACCAAACCAAACCAAACCCATTGCCATCGAGTTGATTCTGACTCATAACAACCGTACAGTACAGAGTAGAACTGCCCCATAGGGTTTCCAAGGCTGTAATCTTTACGGAAGCAGACTGCCACATCTTTTTCCTGCAGACTTGCTGGTAGGTTTGAACTACCAACCTTATGATTAGCTTCTGATTAGTTGCTGTCATGGATTGAATTATGTCCCCAAAAAATGTGGTATCAATTTGGCTGGGCTATGATTCCCAGTATTGTGTGATTTTCCTGTATGTTGTAAATCCTGCCTCTATGATGTTAATAAGGGAGGATGGGCAGCAGTTGTGTTAGTAAGCAGGACTCAACCTACAAGATTGGATTGTGTCCTGAGGCAATCTCTTGAGATATAAAAGAGAGAAGTGAATAGAGAGACATGGGAACCTCATACCACCAAGAAAGCAGTGCTGGGGGCGGAATGTGTCCTTTAGACCTGGGGTTCCTGCGCAGAGAAGCTCCCAGACCAAGGAAAGATTGATGACACGGACCTTCCTCCAGAGCCGACAGAGAAAGGGTTCCCCTGGAGCTGACACCCTGAATTTGGACTTGTAGCCTACTGGACTGTGAGAGAATAAGCTTCTCTTTTTCTGTTATAGCAGCGCTGGAAGACTAAGACAGTAGGCGAACACTTAACCACCTCGCCACCAGGGCTCCTCCATTAATTAATATAAACAATGTAAAACATGCTTTAAGTTTACAGAATGTTACATAGATGAGATAAAAAAATTTTTTTTCCTCTTACAGAATTTATTTTAACCAAACCAATACTGTCTATTAATTTTTTATGTTAACAAATATTTTTAGACCATCTTCTATAAGATATTATACAAGAGACCTTGTACACTAAGATGAAATAACCATGTAGAACTTTGCTTTAAATTATTAATCAGTGTATTGGGCATTTATTTATAAGTGTATGGCAGAATATAAGCTTTATATTAGAAACACAGGGTTAAAAATATTCATTATTCAAGATGTTTACTTGTATAAATAATCGTAAGAAAATATTGCAAACTAAAAATTTATGTTGCAAATCCTAAATCAATTTTTTTGTCCTTTGCGTTACTATTTTCCTTGACATAGTCTTTTTAAAATAACAATATTTAGTAATTCAAGTAACTCAATTCTTTTTAACTGTACTAGACTATTTTCCGGAGGAGATAGGGCAATCAATCTATAGTGAATGAAAACAGTTGTACTGACACGTGAAAAAGTCTATCCGCTTGTAAGAGAAAAAAAGAATTAGAAAGTTTAATCTTGGAAACAAAGTTACTCTGCTTAAAAATACATATTGAAGTTGATTCTATGATATTTTAAACACATTACTCCATAGAACTGCATTTGGCAAGCATAGCATCAGTTCTGCGATCTCTTAATCTGATTATTGTCTGAGGCTGCAACAATAGTACAGACTCATTTTTTGGTATTTCCTTCCACACTCAACCTACAGCATCATTCAAGATGTTATAAAATCAATTCTTGGAGACAAGTGGAAGTATAAAAGGGTCAGAACATAAAATCGTATCTGTAACTTCATACATCTCTTTTTGTGCCCAAGATTAACACATTAACCACTAACCTTTACAATATTCATTTTTGGTACCATTGTCTTCAGCAGCTCCACCCATTTCCCTTGCTGGCCTCCTTTAAACACAATGGTTTTCAAAAGAGGCTACTGCTAGCATGCCCAGAAGATTTCTGTGGTCCGTTCTAGGTGCCTAAGAGCATAAGCATAAAGCCGTTGAACACTGGGGGAATTGATAGACAGCAGTTTTCTGAAAACTCAAAGCTTGTTTGAAACCTTGAGCTTTATATGAATCACTCATGCAAATATTGAATTCTCCATAACATATCATGCCTATTTCATCGGTGGCGCAGTGGCTAAAGAGCTCGACTACTAACTAAAAGGTCAGTGGTTCAAAACCACCATCAGCTCTGTGGGAGAAAGAAGTGGTAATCTGCTTCCTTAGAGATTTACACCCTCGGAAACTCTGTGGGGTTTCTATGAATCGCGATCAACTTGATGAGAGTGGGTTTATTTCACTATAAAGCTCATGTTATAAATTCTCTAACAATTGAATAAAAATCACACTCCCAAGTGTATGCCAATTTTCTTCTTTGGTTTGATATTCTCTCTGACGTGTTACCAAGAACCTCCTGAGGTACGTGTGCCTCAGGTCATGAGGCACTGTGGTACAGTATTTTGAGGGTCCAGATTCTAGAACATGTACTTTCAACTACGGGAATCAATAACACCAATGAGGAAAGCTCCTTGGGCAGGTCTATGCCACAGTTATCTTCACATAAATACCTGTAACTGTACATTAAAACTGTGACAGGAAAGAGGAGCAAAACAATGATTATGTCTTCTAAAATCAGATTTATAGTTCCAGACGTGTGTTGCTATGGCAACCAGAGTGGCATTGTTATAATTCATCAAAATTTTATTCCATTCATAGAGTACTTACATTCCTGACTGCTAGTGAAAATGAAAGGAGTTCAGGCATGTAACACACTTAGCACAGGGCCAAGCACAAAGAAAATGCGTAACAAACGCTAAGGCTCTTAATACTTTTAATTCACCAAGGATTTTCTGAACGCTATATGCTGCTCCGTGTTTTAGACCGTGTCACAATAAAAGACCAGACTATGCTCTCATGGGTCTTGCTATCTTTTATTTGATATCGGTTGATAGCATGAAAAATAAGAAAGCAAAATAAGACAGAATAACATAAAATCAGGAGATCATTATAAAATGGCAGAAGCTTTAATAATGCACTAATTAATTTTTACCAAGGATTTACTCTGTTGCAAACATTGTGTTAAGCACCTTACCTGCGTTATCTCATTCAACTTCTAGATCAGTCCTTTTGACAAATACGGAAAGTAAGCATTAGAAAGTAATTTGTAAAACTCCGTTAGTTTGTGGCCAAGCCGGAAGTTTAAACCAAGTTTGTCTGTCTTCCCTGGCTATGCACTTAACAAATACAGTCCTGTACCAAGAGGAACGACGGACCAAGTCTTTTCTCAGTATGGCATGATGCCATTGATTAACACGTGAGATGGCTTTTCAATTATTCATTTTGGATATACCAAATACAGAAATAGTTTTTATGACTCCGAGCCCTGAGCAAGATTTTCTTCAGCAATGGCAGCCTTGCTTGGATTCAGTTGGAACGTTCCTGGTGATGAAGTTACGTAAATCCACGAAAGTAAATGATGATTGGTCTGTGTGTTCCGCACTAACAAAGTTACATTCATTTTAATGTATAATTGATGCTATTTTCCTGCTACTTAAATTCATTTGAACCAGATGCCAAGACTTATCATATTTCCCGTGTTTGTTTCTTTGGATCTTGTTTTCAACATGGTTACTCCCTGCTTTGAGGATTTAGTGGAATCAGTAGATTCCTTGAATATTCACTTCAACATTTAAATTATTAATGGACAATATTTACCTTATGATGACTACGTAGAAAGATAAAGACAGTAAAATCTAAGGCTTAAAGGGACATTGTAAGTCATCACCTGAGCTACCTATTGTGTTCTCCAGCAGTATTCTACCCATTGCTTGTACTTCCCACTTCCAAGGCAAAAATGATTTATTCTCATGACAACTCTTAGGTCCTACCTAAATCAATTTTTCTTGTTTGCTTATTTCTCAGATCTGCCCTAGTTTTACATTTTCTCAGTGTTCTATTTTTTCCTCCTTTGAATAAGTATCGATTTTTTAATTTCTATCTTAAAATGTTTGTTTGGGTTCAAATTTGAGTTACCCAGTTATTTTGTGATTTGACATTTATGAGAATCTGTATGCATAAATATATAGTTAATAATACCTAATTTTGACACTATTATGAGTATTAGATGATATAATATACATAAAATTTCTAGCACAGTGTCTGATGTTATATAATTAATCTGTCATTATAAATAATCACTATGTTGTGAGTGATTTTGATTATTACCATTTCATCAACAACCAAGCTTATGAAATAGGTATTACTAACTTTAATTTTTAAAAGGAGCCTGGTGCCAAAATGGTTAAATGCTCAGCTGGTGACCTAAAGGTTGATGGTTTGAATCCACCAAGCAGCTCCACTGGAGAAAGACCTGGTGATCTGCTCCCATAAAGATTACAGCCTAGAAAACCCTATGGGGCAGTTTTACTTTGTCACATGGGGTCGCTATGAGTAGAAATCTATTCGACAGCACCTAACAACAAACTCCAATTTTTAGATACAAACTCCACTTTTTAGATGAAGAAATTCAGTTACAGTGAGGCTAACTAACTTGCCAAATGTTTCACAGTAAAAATTACGGGTCAGAGGTTAAACATAACTAGTCTTGCTCCGGGGCACAAGTTTTTAACCACTACTTTAGAGCTGCCTCTGAGAGAACTGTAAATTTATTTTTATACAATTAGTCCTGTTTTATTTGACCTTAATGTTTAGATATATAATGGTATGTTCAGGTTCGAATTCAGCAATAATACTCATGTATCTAGTATCTCTACTTTCATTAAATAATCAACAAAATTTAATATATATATCATTTAAATTTTGCAGCAATTGCTAATTACTGGTTTAAAAAAAAACAAACTTTTATTGTGATGTAAATAACTATCTTTTTGTTTCTCAGATTTGACAACTTAAGTAATGATATTTTAATATAAGAATTCATCCATATTCTCGATATGGAGAGATTTGTTTTCAAGTTGGAGCTGAAATACTGTTCTGACTTCCATAAGAAAAACTTTTTTTTTTTTTTTTAAAAACTAATGGAATAGAGGACTCATACTGATTTCAAAACATGCTATAAAGCAACAGTGATTAAAACAGCCTGGTACTGGTATAACAACAGACATACAGACCAATGGAATAGAATTGACAGTCCAGAAGTAAATCCATATATCTATGGTCAACTGATTTTTGACAAGGGTACTAAGTCCATTCAATGCAGAAGGAAGAATCTCTCCACTACATGGTGCTGGGAAAATTGACTCTCCACATGTACAGAAGTGAATCAGGATTCATGCCTCATACAATACACAAAAACCAGTTCAAAATGGATCAAGGAACTAAATATGAAAACTAAAAGCATAAAAGTTTTAGAAGAAAATTAGGAGGGTTTTTGCAGGGCCTAATTTTTAACAATGGATTATTAGATATGACATCGAAAGCACAGACAGCAAAAGGCAAAACAAGTTAATGGGATCTCATAAAAATAAAATAATTTTGTTTATCAAAGGATGTTATCACAAAACTGAAAAGATAACCTACAGATTGGGAGAAAATTTTCAGAAACCATATATGTGATAAAGGATTAATATCCAAAATATCGGAAAAACTTCTACAACTTAACAACAAAAAGACAAGCAGCCTAATTAAAAGATGGGCAAGAGGTTTGAACAGACATTTCAAGAGAATATACAAATGGCCAACAAGCACATGAAAAGATGCTCAATATTATTAAAACCGTTAAAACCCAAACCAAACCTGTTGCCATCTAATTGATTACAACTTATTGTGATCCCTTGTGTTTGCCCTGGGGCAGCCCTTTTCCAGTGACTTACAGGCTGGTGGGGAGGGGCAGGGAAATGAAAACCCAACTCCCTTACCTTTGGCTGGGACAACTTAGAGGGTAACTTGAACTGCAAGTGGGAGCAGATCTGGTGGGATCAGGCCACAGCAGCAAGAGTCTCTGCCTAAGACTGCGCCCTTGCTTGGCTTCCGTCTCTTCCCTGACCTACTTCTCCTACCTGAATTTGCATTCTGGCTTCAGGATTGGTTTCTGAAAAACCTGACCTAAGACAGGAGAGAAACTAGTCATACTAAGTGGCAGAGCCAGAAGCTCGTCTGACAGGGCAATCGATTATTTGGGTTGCATTTGCAATACCAGATTCAGAGGTGTACCCAGTTGCCTATGGCAAGGTCAATAACCTTTCAAATATATTTTCCATTAACTCTCATTTTCTGTGTGGTCTCTGTATTAAATTTCTGTTTTCTAATATATGAATCTTATATGAGAGTACAAGTCATATACTGTTCTTTTGGCACACTCAGAATGTAATATTTTTTTCTTAAAGGGGTGTAAAACAATTCATTCCATTGAGTCAATTCTGATAGAGTGACTCTGTAGGACAAAGTAGAATTGCCCCATAGGGTTTCCAAGGAGTAGCTGGTGGATTTGAACTGCTGACCTTTGGTTAGTAGCCAAGCTCTTAACCACTGTGCTACCAGGGCTCCTAAAGGGATGTAAGCAATAGTTAACATTTTAGACAAACAGGAGAGAGAATGTAGGATAGTACGGCCTTCTGACCTCATCTCTCTCACTTTTCCTGCTCTCCAATTTTGTAATGTAAATATTCTAGTATTAGTTGCTAAATGTAAGTCAGAGCAATTAAAAAAATTAAAAAGCATTTACTGAGGCTCTTCTATGTATAAGACACACTGCCATGTACTGAATAGTCAAAATATAATTTAACAAGATATCTATAAAAAAATAAGCAACGTACAGAAGGAGCTCAAAGAAAAAAATAATTATATTTGTTTAGCAGTTCAACAAATGCTACCTGAAAGAGGTTACATATTTCGAGAGAGAAAGTAGCAACCAATCCTCTAGGTTGCTAAGAGGTGATGGGGTTGTTATCCATGACATTTCAGCCAGGGGTATAGCATATGCAAATGGCATGAGCTGTGAAACAACGGAAGGACTTGGGAGTTGAGAAGGTGTTGGTTATGCGTAGCCAGAAAATGAAGAGCTAAGGGCAGGGGAAATTCAGGCACTAACACAAGAGGTGTTAATATATACAGCACTAAGGAGCTGAGGTTTTTCGTCAATGCTAATTTGGGGAATCAGTGAGGACCTATCATTTGGGTGGAGGACTCTTTTGAAGGGGTAAGGTTAGAGGCAAGGAAGACTATTTAGGTGATAACCAACCAGTTACCTTCAAATCAGTTCTGACTGATGACCTCGTGTGTGTCAGAGTAGAACTGTGCTGAATAGGCTTTTTAATGGATATTTTGAAAGTAAATCACCAGGCCTTTCTTCCAAGGCACCTCTGGGTGAACTCCAACCTCCAATCTTTCAGTTAACACCTGAGCATGTTAACTAGTTTCACCACCCAAAAACAGTAGATGATGGTATATTAAAGAGATGATGAGCCCTTGAATGAAGGTTTGGGAAACCCTGGAGGCATAGTGGTTAAGTCCTACAGCTGCTAACCAAAAGGTCAGCAGTTCAAATCCACCAGGTGCTCCTTGGAAACTACGGTATGGGGCAGTTCTACTTTGTCCTATCCTATAGGGTAGCTGTGAGTCGGAATCGACTCAACGGCAACGGGTTTGGTTTTTTTTTGAATGGAGGCATAAGAAACGGAACAAAGAGAAGGAGATGGGCTCAAGATATACTTCAGAGGTAGCATCTACAGACCTTGTTGTCTGGATGTAAGAAAACTGGATGAATGCTGTATGAATCAGAGATTTTTTTGTTTGGGAGACTATGTGTATCCAGATAGGGATTATAGGAGAAGGAGTAGGCTTTAGGGGTGGGTTAAGGAAAAGGATAACTTTGGTTTTGAATGGGTTAAGTTGGAGATGCCTTGTGAGATTCAGGGGGAATGTCAAACATTTTAACATTCTGGTTTGAAATGTGTGATGCTTTTCCTAAAACATCTAATGAGCAGTTTGTCTGAACTTTTTCAGGTTGACTGAAATACTGAATGCCCCACAGTAACAGTTCAAAATGCTAGAGAGGAAAGCAGGTTATAGCAACTATCAAACTGGGTGTACAGACATATAATTTTTTATGTTTAAAATTATTATTTTTTTCTTTGTAAGTCTCTAATGACTCTCTTTAAAGGTTCTGTCTAAAAGACATTTGTTGTTATTGCTAAAAATAGCAAGTTAAAGTGCTTTTTTTTTCACTGTTTGTAAATAGTTTATCAGAATGTGAGGCATTGACCTAAAGGTGTGGCCTTGTTTTTCTTACTCTACTGAGAAATCAGAGTTCCTCAGTTTTAATCACTGCATCAATAAATACATATTGACTCCCTGGTTTATTTTGAGCATTGCAGTGGATGAAAGAAATATAAGATACTGTCACTGCTCTCAATGAGTGAATAATTTAATTTGAAAGACAATATGTACACCTAAAACTATAACACTATAAACTATACGAATTTTGTCAGGTGTTAATTGAATGCTTGAGATTCAGAAGGACAAGAGTCATTGCGTCTGAATTTCTATGGAGAGATCTGAAGGTGTAACTCAAAGTTCAACTGGGATTTGAATAAGTGGATATGTAAAAACTCTAGTAATTTAATGGACGTAGTACCCATCTCATCACATGTCATCTTAAAACTGAACTGTTATAATGGTTAAAATTTAAAATTTCTATGAAGGATTACCATAATCTACTGTTGTAAAACATCTATGGAATAAACCCGATCAATTTGCTTTTAGTATTGGCACAAATGGTTAAGTGCTGAGTTACTAACCAAAATGTTAGCGATTCGAACCCACTCAGAAGTGTCTCAGAAGCAAGGCCTGGAGGTCTGCTTCTGTAAGGTCACAGCCGTGAAAACCCTACAGAGCGCAGTTCCACTCTGACATGCATGGGGTTACCAAGAGTTGGAATTGACTCAACGGCATTGGCTAATCACTGTAAATGATCATGAGTATTGTGCAAAGGTAAGGAGAATGCTGATAACAGGTTCGGGGCAAAAGGACTGAAGAGAGTTGAAGCAACATCAGAAGGAGCAGTAAGGAGTTCAGTGTAGGAAGTTATGAACCACAGCTAGGACACGTAAGTATACACCTTTTCCTTCTTCAGAAAAGCATTCAGAAATATTTGGGAGGAATTGCATTTTTCCCCCCTTAGGCAAATTGTGTTACAAGGAAAAATAGATGTTGCACAAGTAATTATTCAACTAAATAATTACTTGCAGTTGTCATTAATATTATGAAGAACTACAGGATGGTATGATACCATGTTGTAGAAGCACCTGACCTCACCAAGGGGTCCAGGAGTTGCTTCCCTCAAGAATTGGCATTTAAGTGGAGGTATGAAAAACAGGCAGGAATTAGCTAGGAAGAGAGGCAGAAAAAGCCAGCACACGTAAAGTAGCTGAAATGGGTAACTGGCTGATAAACTGAAGGAATTATACAAAAGAAAAACAAAGAACCTGGGTGATTGTACCAGAAAACACACGAAAGGGCATCGTACCCAGAGGCTGAGAGGCAGGCAGGGTTTAGATCATGGACTGCGTTAGGGATTCGGCACATACAGGTAGTGGGGAAAGGTCTGGTGGTAGGGGAATAGGACAAATGGTGGAAATCATTTAAGAGGACTGCAGAGCCCTGGTGGCTCAGTGGTTAAAGCAATCAGCTGCTAATCGAAAGGTCAACGGTTGGAAACCACTAGCTGCTCTGTGAGAGAGAGATGTGGCAGTCTGCTTCTGTAGAGATTTACAGCCTTGGAAACCCTATGGGGTGGCTATGAGTCAGGATCAACTTTACAGCAATGGGTTTTTTGGAGCAGAGAATAGGAGTTAGAAAGAAAAATCAAAAACATAAATAAAAAGCAATAACAAAGTTGAATTTCTCTGTAATTGATTTTTTATCTACTTTAACATAATCTAAATGACCCTAACTTGCCCAAGGTGCTTAGATCATTCTTATTTGATATCCAGCTAAGATGACTCATGACACCATCTGAGGAACTGTGGAAAATTCACTAGCTCACCACTTTAAAATTAAATACGTTTATCGTATTTGTTTGTTTTTAAATTCCTCATCCCTCTCTAGCATCCACACACTTTCTCTCTCTTTCTCTCCTCCTCTCTCTTTTCCCCTACCCCATTTCTCCAGACCTTCTTTCATCTCTCCTCTTCTAAGAAGTCCCTGGGTGGTGCAAACAGTTAACAACCTGGGCTGCTAACCAAAAGGCCAGAGATTCAAGTTCATCCAGAGACACCTTGGATGAAAAGCCTGGTGATCTACTTCGAAAAAAAAAAAACAACCATTGAAAACCCTAAGGAGCACAGTTCTACTCTGACACACCTGGGGTAGTGCTAAGTCAGAATCTGCTCAACAGCAAGTAGTGTTTTTGGGTCTCCTCTTCTCTAAGCCTCAGACACACCCCACCCACAAATGAATAAATAAGCAACCAACTAACGTAACACAGACACAAATTCCCATCTTCTCTCCCCGGCAGCAGATCTCATAAGTCATTTTACTTTGTTAAGCAGAGCAACCTGTCTGTTGGCCTTCACTCCTAGATGGATAATACTTGGCCTTAAGGAAACCCTGTGAAGATCCTCAGAGAAGCTCATCACTCAATACTTGTGCAAAAGAGAAAAAAGAAGGTTTTAAACAGGTACACTCATGGAAACAGATGTGTAAGTCACAGATCACAGTGAGAGGTCTGACTTTAAGGTCTACTTCAGTCAGAGAGTAAGGGTGGGAAGGACGCTGGTTGAAACAGCTAATGCAAGTCTTTTCTCTGCCACTAATTTTCTTTTCTTCCCAAGGCTAGCAAAAGGCCTCACAGGCAAAACATCACCTCTAACCTTGTTTTTTTCCAGTGGTGTTTTTTTAATCTTCTGTTTTTATGCCTGTGGACTGTATGTGCTTGCAGCCCCTATAGCATGATCTGCCTGAACTTAGAAGGAAAGGTGACAAAATTTCTGGAAATAAGCCATGGCCAGTTACACTATTGATTTAACAAAAATGACTGAAGGTGTGACTCCAAGGCCTTCTCCCTTCCAACTTCTCAGATTGTCTCGTGAGTTCTCTACCTTTCTAAATTTGGGCCAATGTATTTACGTTTCTAAGAGTCGTGTTTGATGAATGCGCACATTAGATTTCTTTCTCCCCTCACACATGGAACATTTCCAGCATTCACAGATAGGCACTGTGTATCTTGAGACCTTCAGCATAAAGATGCTTGTGATCATATGCATCTTTATATGAACTGAACATGGGTTACCAATGATGTGCATTTACGAGCGGAAGACATTAAATCTATTGCCTCTATTGTCTGTTGACTCTCTGACTGCTCCCTTCATCATTAAAAGTTCTTCTAATCAAACCACTTCCTGTATATTTACGCTTTTGAGGAAGCAGTAGAATAAAGCATCCTCCCTCAAACATCATTTAACTTTGGAACGTGTCTTCCTTCCTTTGTCACTTTAGTGATGCACTGGGAATTCATCATACGTTAAAATGACAGCTATGAAACTACAGTGTGGAAAGCTGATTCAGGAGTTTCTGGGAAGCCAGCCCAAGTCCTGTCCTGAACACTGCTGCTGGGAATTCTTTCTCTGAACTTTCCTCAGTATTCGCCCTGCCAAGATGTCCACTAGCTCTCCCTCTTAGGTTTATTTTGTCCCTCTTTCTAGAGTTGGGGAAGTAACCAAATATTTTGGCTTATATAGTCTCCTACTGTGTTGTATACTGTGTAGGGGCCAGAAAAGTAGAAGAACATGCAGAACAATGTGAAGGACAATAAAATACTTAATTACCTCTCTTGCTCCGTTATTTCAAAGAGTGTTGGAAGATAACACCTCTGTAGAAATCAACAGTCAATTTACAATCTCAATGTCTGTTTAAGCAAATAAAAATAAGTGAATTAGACTATGACAATGAGGGAAAATTGTTCCTAAGGGACTATCTTTGATGACTGCTTTAAAAGAAATGTCACTAGAACAAAAATCTTTCTGAATTCTGTTTGGCATGGCATAGTAATGATGTTCATTGATTAGGTAACTTTGTAAATCTCTGCAACTAAGACAATCTATCTTTCCTCCTAAATTATCACAGTATAGCTATATAAGAGTAGGGAGTGTTTACCTGGATTGGGAAAGTACAATTTGCAGAACATAGCCCATTGCTAATTCACGACAGCCAGGGATCAACTTCTATGTGGTCCATGAAACATAAGAGTACTCTTGTCTTGTAGAGACCTTCCATTTCTTTGAGATGTTCCTGGTTGAGGCCACAGGGAGAGTGGTGTTTATGCAGGCTGATAGAATACAATACTGATTATCCTTCATTTTTTTCCCCTCACACCGTGCATTCTAGAATATCTCAAATTGTTTTTACTCAATGCTCTCCCAGGTCTCCTGAAACAAAACAGAGCAAAACCAACACCTTTAACACAATATCACACAGCTTCAATAGCTACTGTGAGAATAAGAATTAAGTATAGATGTGGCATCTTTAAAAACGACAATTGTTCTTTTCCAGAACTGTGTTCAGAGTATCTCTCCAACATCTCCTGTATTGCTGATTGTTTGTTCTTTTTGGTCTTTAGACCCTGCAAAATTTCACTGTGGTTGCTACCAGTGTATTTGTAATGAAATTTTATTACAACCAAAGCAGAATGTCTCATGGCATTTACTTCAGTAGAATTAGATCAATCATTTATTCTAAAGCCAAACATAAGGAATTTTTATAGAATTTTTACTGTCGATTCAATTCCATCGCATTCAGAAACATTTTCTGAGTCAGAACTTTGGGGGAGAAATTATTCTCAGTGCCTGTATATAGACAAATAAAAAGACATGCCCTCTGTCTTCAAGCAGCCCACAAATAATAATAGTGATAACAGAAATCTGTTGAGTACATGCTGTGTGCCAGGTACTGTTATATGTGGTTTACACATGTTAACTCATTTAATGTTCAGAACAACTCTGAGGCCTTTATTAGTGGAAAATAGAGGCGCTAATAAGGAAATGTACAATGCTCTTATATCTCTTGAGTTTGGTTGCATAGCTTACCATTTTATCAACCACCTCAGTTACTACACCATATTTATGGAGGACCTATAGTACACAAAAGAGCCCTGGTAATGCAGTGGTTAAGCGCTTGCTGCTAACTGAAAGGTCAGCGGTTCGAATCCACCAGCTGCTCTGTGGGAGAAAGATACAGCAGTCTGCTTCCATAGAGATGACAGCCTTGGAAACCCTATTGGGCAGTTCTACTCTGTCCTATAGTGTTGCTATGAATCGGAATCGACTCGACAGGAATCAATTTGTTTTTTTTTTTTTTTTGGTTTACGGTACAGAGTTCAGTCCTAGGCCTCTGGCATGGAAAGGGATAGACAATATATTCCCTTTTCTCTGTGACTTGCAATTATTTGGTAAGAGCAAAAGTATACATGCATTTAAAAAAAAATGTTTATAATTAGCTTCTACAGTCTATCCTAAGTACCCAGTTAAGAACCCTGAACAAAGAACAAATCCAGAGGACAATGAGATCAGTGATGAAAAGCAGTGACACTGTAGAAAAGACCTTTATGAGAAGGCGAGATATGAACTGCCCTTGAAAGGAAAGTAAGATTTAGATACCTAGAGGAAAGTTCACTTTTTAACTAAAACTAAGCCTTGTGCATGCATTCAGAGTCTCCCAGCTATCTCTTTCTAATCTCCTCCAAGGTCCTCCCAAGGACTTACCACCATGCACCCCTCCGAACTTATTTGGGGTTTACATGACAATGTTCTTTAGGAAAAAAAGAGCTTGTGTCAAATTGTCTTTGTCTTGTTTTACTGGTTTTACTATTATAGCTACAAATTAAGTCATGAGCATGGTGAGTAAGCCTACATTAAAAGCACAAAAAGAGTTTAGTTACTTAAATAACATAACAAGGAGGGTCAGGGAACTCCTTGGACCCAGATAGTAAATTTGTTTATTTTTGGCTGAAGTCATTGCACCTTAAATATAATGTAAATGAACTGCATTCCACTGAGAAGGGGTAAAAATATTTGGAAAATGGCATTGTGAGATGGCCATGGAAACTCTTGAAAGAGTCCTGAAGCCCATAAAGTGATGTGTTGGTGATGTGGGTCAGACTTTCTTTCCAGAGAGCAGAACACTAAAAGTGGTGATGTTGGGATGGGGTGGGGGAGAGGAACTGAAACAATGAGGGCTTAGACTAGGGATCTGGAAGGTTTTGATGATGGTAAGAAATGTCAATTTTCAAGGAGGGTGACAGAATTACTTCATGAAGTATGTGGAGTGTTTTTCAGACGGTAGTCTTGGAAATTCTCAGAAAATTAGAGAGTCTTAGGAGTGGGAAAGAACACTGACTCTTCTAATATATGAGGCTAGCAGAGCTTGCCGATCTAGAACCTGTGCTTACTGGCACGCAGTGCTATGTCCTGAGTACAGTATAAAAGGAGATTTCTGGCAGGAATGTTGAAGAATGATTTAATAATAGCCAAGTGCTTATAGGATTACTCTGGAGAAAGAACAGATGAAAACACGTTGAAGATGTAGCATGGAGGATTTAGGTTAGAGATAAGGATACATTTCAGGCAATGAGTGGTCACTAGGGAAGTGGTATAATCGCATCCGGTTCAGTCTATATTGACTTCCCCCATTTCTGAAACCTGACAGCACTTTCAGTATGTATCACTCTTTTGAATGCTTAATAGTATAATTAATTTTGTTTGTCACTTAAATATTTTAGGTGTGTTTTTCTTGTATAGTCAGATAAAGAAGTCGACCTATGACCTGGAGGAGTTATTTAACTTTTTGGAAAGTGCTTATTACCTAATCGTCCATTCCACCCTTATTAAATCTCTCTGAAGCAACTAGAGCAAGTAATTTTATTTTCATTTCCAGATAAGAAATATATATATATATATATATATATATATATACACATATATATATGTATAACATATATATATGTATATATACACCCACCCACTACTCACTTACTGATATGGTTAGGTTCTAAAGACCAGGTCGTTTTGCAAAGATCAGCATCATGTGAAAATCGACGATGACCACATCAGATCACAAAATGGAGGATGAGAATATCATTAGATAACTACCAGATTACATCATTACATAACTGTCAAACTATATCACTGCATAACTGTCAAACCACTGAGAATCATGGCCCAGCCAAGCTGACACCTAAACTTAACCATCACAGCCAGCGCTACTCTCACCTCGCACTTCAGCGTTGTTTACTGCCGGATGTACGTTGTTAATGCACAAAATAGTCAGATAGTAGATTTTTTCTGTTGTCGTAAATGGGAAATGTCAGATAATGAGATAGTAGATAAGGGAGGAGTAGGTATTGTGTGTAGCCCTTGGATAATGTAAATGATTAATGCACTTGGTGGCTACCCTAAAGGTTGGAGGTTCAGATCTACCCAGAGACACCTTGGAAGAAAGGCCTCGTGATCTATTTCCAAAAAATCAGCCATTGAAAACTATATGGAGTACAGTTTTACTCTGACGCACATGGGATTGCCATGCCCCAAAATCAACTCACAGTCAACTGGTTACTGACTATATATCCATATATCTAAGGCAGTCAAATGAAGAGTAAACAGAGAGAGGGGTCTCCAAACCAGATCTTGGTTGTCTTAACCCAATATTGCCTTTTTTAGTCCATGCTGCTTGTCACATGATTAGCCTATAGTAAATACTTGCTGAAAATAAATGCAACAATAAAATAAGATTCCTATGAATGAAGATTTGTTAGTCTTTTATTAACCTTATTGGTCTTAAATATTTCATTTGTGGTATAAGAATTAAAATTATGTAGATTTAAAAGCATGCATATTTTTTCGAGGCCATCTACCACTGCTTTCCCATGTTCTAGCTCTCTTTAAAGTTCAGAGAAGATGGTAATTAAATGTATAGAGTATAGAGAAAAAAAAAATCTCATCTGACTCTACGAAATTAGTACTGGAAACATTCTGTTGAGTTGATATTATTGCCAATGAATTACTGCTCCCAGTGGAATACTTAAAAACTACTTTTTCTTGTACTTGTTTCCCAGAGAGATTATTATTTAATGTTATGCACCTGCTATTATGACATTCTAGGACAAAGGATATGAAAGTCCTTTCTTAATTTAATTGCTGTATATTTAGATATGTACTCTTATATTACCTTAAATATTTCTTCCCCTTCAGGTTTCTTCTCTCTCAGACCCGCTCCTACAGTCATTTCTTCACTAATATGTATTCATGTCATTGTCTTTTTTATTTATTTCTCTATTCAAATAATCCCTTCATATGTTTGTTTCTTTATTCTCAACTCTGACATCTGTGTGCTGCTGATACTTAGGCACTTAACACAGAATTCAGATTTTCAGTCATGTTATTTTGAGAGATATCTGTTTCTTTCTTTCTTTGTTTTTAAGCACATTTTATTGTTCCTTAGGTGAAAGTTTACAGAGCAAGTTAGTTTTGCATTGAATAATTTATACACAAATTGTTTAGAGACATTGGTTGCAATTCCTGCACTGTATCAACACTCTCCCCCTTTCTACCCTGGGTTCCCCATTTCCATTTGTCCAGTTTTTCTTCCCCTTCCTGCCTCCTTATCTTTGCTTTCTAGCTGGTGTTGCCCATTTGCTCTTGTGTACTTGACTGTTCTAAGGAGCATGTTCCTCACGGATGTTACTGTTTGTCTTATAGACCTGTCTAATATTTGGCTGAAAGGTGAACTTTGGAACTGGCTTCAGTTCTGAGTTACAAGAGTATCTCAGGGCCATAGTCTTGGGGGTTCTTCCAGTCTCTGTTAGACCAGTAAGTCTGGTCTTTTTTGTGAATTTGAATTCTGCTCTACATTTTTCTCTTGCTCTGTCCATGACCCTCTATTGTGATCCCAGTCAGAAAGGTTGCTGGTGGGAGCCGGGTGTCATCTAGTTCTTCTGGGAGAGATATCTATTTATGTATTTGCCCAACTTTAAACCAAACTCACCCTTTTTAAATTGTCATATGATATTGCAAATCTGCTCTGGTTGTATTTCCATTGATATACAATTGACAATAAATATACCTGAATCAGAAACCATGTCTCACATTATTCCAAGGTGAATCTAACACATTGCTGATGACAGACAAAAGGAAGAAAAGGCTCAAGTTATTATTATTAAAAAAGCATGCACAGAGATAACATCTGGATTATAAATGGTATAATCTTTCAAGCAATATTAAATAGTACCCAAGTCTACTGTGTTGGTAGAATCATGACGTGAGAGTCTAGGTATACTGGGTGTAATAAGGACTTGAATGCTATTATGTTGTTAAGCCTAGCACAATTTGAATACAATAAAGTTTGTCATCACTGCATATTGACTCACTTTTCACAATTTTTTTTTTTTCAGCTTATCTTCCTAACTCCTTCCTATGTCCTTTGTTCCTCACATACTAGTGTGATACTTACAGGTGCAAGCAGAAGTCCAAAAAAGCTTCAGCTCTGGTCAGATTTTATCAGAGTATTCTGCCTGAAAAAGTAAGAGACACCAATGTTTTAATACACCAAATAACTTCAAAAGCACAGTCTTTGCAATTACATCAGGGTCTGGATCCTGGCCCTGCCACTTTGTAACTGTGTGAACTTGATGTAGCTACTTAAACTTCCTTGCTTTTGACCAGGTGTTCTGCTGAGAGGACACTATTGGACATGAGATTATGCAAAGCCAATGGTGGTGTCATATATCATTCTTCTTAGGGCGATATAACCACAAAGTAGTTAGAGGGTGATTTTGGAGACAGAAAAAATGAAAACTGGTTGAAAATGTAGATCATAGCATTTAGGTTACAGAAGAAGTGCATTTCAAAGCAATGAATTAGGATGATAAAATAATGAATATTCTATACCCAAAGTTCCAGCTCTCAGGAAGGTTCTGAGTGAACAAGTGGCCCCCACCCAGACGTAGTGGTAATGGAGTCTATTCTCAGTAGCCATTAATTTATATTCCATGGTCACTTGCCTGAAGAATAGGGATTGACTCCGACACTGAGAGTCCTAGTGATATTTCCCTTGTTTCATCACCTATCTGCTACCTCTTTCTCTTTAGAGGGTTTCCTTCTTTGTTTGGCAAGTCTTTGGCATAGTTATCTCATCTAGGACAGCAAACATGAAATCTCATTCCTGATGCCTCTCTCTTGGTGCTTGGTACTCCTTTAACTTTTGTCTTACAAAACCATTTGCTGATGCTTATGTGGCAGCAGTGTGCTGAGTACTCAGCATGTAGAAACAAAGGGCCTGCTTCCTGCCCTCAGAGAGGTTACAGTCTAGTGGGGAAGAAATATAGACAGTCCAGTTTCATATTACAACATTAATAAGGGTAAAATAGAAGTAGTCAGAGTTTGCTTTGGCAGCATAGAAGAGGGTCTCTCAATCAGGGGACGAGTAATGGTGTCCGGGAGTAAATTTCAGGGAAGTTTCTTTATCTCATTATTGAAGGATGAGTGGAAGGCACAGAGATGGACTGAAGCTAGGTGGATGGGAAACTTCTCTCTCAACTGCACACACACACACACACACACACACCCCTCCTGAATGCCCATCCTTCTAAAATAGTTTGACAAAATTTTTGATTAGATAGTCAGTGTTTACAGTATTATAATTACGTAAACACTGCTCACACTGATCCTCATGACATATTTTCTTAATGTAACTTGTTTTTCCTTTATTGACAATTGTTTTTTCTTGGCTGAGTGTCCTATGTACTGTTCACTAATTCAAACCTCAAACTCTTCCTCAAGAAGAGCCTAAATATCTTCTCACTATTCTTAAACACATCAGGTATATCATGGATTCCACCTTATTCGATGTGCTGGTTGTCCCCCAGCCCACAGATCCCATTTTACTCCTAAAATGTAAACCTGCAGTCTTTTTCAGGGCTGGTGGAGTGTTAAATGACTGCTGAATGGGGTTGGGGTAGGCATCTGGAACTCTAACTGCTGAAAGATAATCTCAATAAATCCTCCTGTTTTTAGTCTCCCCTTTATTCCCTTTCCTAGATGTAACTGGCACCACCAATTCCTGAATCTTGGTGGTGATAGTGGTTGCTTCTGGACTATATTGTTGCTATCAGGTACAGCTTCAGTTAGCTCTACATTAATTGCAGTCACTCTTTTCCTTTCCAGCTTCCATCATTCTGCCTGTGTTGCCTCCTTCCCCATTCTCTTTGTCCCTGTGAGTTGATGTCTTTAAAAAAATCCATTGTATTTTTCGGTAAGGTTGCTGGATGGGGCCAATGTAAGTTTTTAGCAGGCAGGAACACATTTTCTGTTGTGTACCTCACAGAACCAAAGAACATGCATTGTTTTCACAAATACATGCTGGTTTAATAAAATACAGACTAGCCTGTTTATTCTTGAGGGCTTAAATTATTTGGTTCTTTATCCCTAAACTAATTTCCTAAAAATTTATTTCATATGTGCGTGTGGTCTGTGGGTGGCACAAACAGTTAGGACTTAGGTGTTAACCAAAAGGTTGATAGTTTGAATCCACCTAGAGGTGCCTTGGAAGACAGGCCTGGTGATCTACATCTGAAAACTTAGCCATTGAGAACGGTATGGAGCACAGGTCTGCCATGACATACATGGGGTCACCACGAGTTGGAATTGACTCAATGACAACTTTTACATGTGTGTGCATACCTTATTTTTTAGAGCAGTTTTTGGTTTACAGAGAAAATATGCAGAAGTATAGGAAGTTCTCACACACCTCCTCTCCTCTCTGCAGACTGTGTCTTCTCTTACAATACGTTTTTTCTAACTACATTTCTAGTGAACATATATGTTCTCGGTGAGTTTTTCTGCTCCCAATTTTTCTTGCTACTAGTCCCACTTTAGTTTCTTCTCACCTTTTAATTCTCTTCTTTGTGATCTAGCCTCAGCTGTTGCCCAAAACTCTCTCTGATTGCTGAAACTGTGAGCTTCCAGCGACATTTGTGGGTGTTTCTTGGGACTCTGTATTACTTTCTCTACCTCTCAGAGTCACTATTTCATCTAAATTACGGATGGAACCTACACGATTCCTTTCTTTCATTTTTGGTAAGAATTTATTTTTCTTCAGTAGTATTTTCCCTAATAATATAATTCCAAGATGCACTAAATATAAGCCAGCATTTATATAAACGCATAGGAAAATCTATAAAGTGTACAGAACTGAGATGGCCATACTTCAGCCAGAAGGTGATGAAAGTATAGAGACCCAAAAAAATCCGTTGAAATTTAGCAATACTAAGATTGACTTCTACTAAGAATTTCTTTGTCAAATTTATAAATAGAAATTACCCATCAATTAGCAAATGGGTGAAAAATCAAGAGATTCTTTTGTATTTCAGCTCTTTAAAAAAATTATTCAGCAGAATTTCCATGAAATCAGAAAGGAAGGAAGGAAGGAGATAATCAATCCTGTTCTCCCATAGTCAAGCCATGCTTATTATAGAGAATGTGGGAAATACAGTATCAAATACAGAGTCGGGAGAGGCTAAGTTATGCTGTAATAACAAACAGCTCCAAAAAAATCTCAGTGGCTTAAAATGTCGGAATTTATTTCTCTACGAGTTACATATCTATCTCAGATTGGAGGGAGGTGAGGCCTCTGCATTGTCCTCACTTAAACCTTCTGTCACCTGTTTGTCATTGGTCTGTCACTTCTGCCAAAGCAAGTCACATGACCATGGTTAATAGCAGTGGTACGGGGAAGGGCAACTCTACTTTGTGTCCAGAACAAGGACACTGGGAATGTAGGGGAGCAAGAGTGATGTCTACCTCTCCGTGTCAGCTACTGAGCTGTTGTCGCTCAGCTCCACAGCCTGCCTTCTAGCCTCTGCTTTGTGATGCTGAGGCTGGGGACTCTGCAAACCACATTTCTACATTGCCAGCTGGCTCCCTGAGCGGCCCTACCTATAAGAAGTGTGAGAGGGACTTAATGCTTGAATAGGATGAAAGGTACTCACACCCTTCTGTTTGCTTCCTGCTGGCTTTGGCTGGCTTTTTCCTGAGAGTGTCACCTTAGCATTGTTTCTTCACCTGGGAAGAGGCAGTTCCTTCCTCTTGTAGCAGCTGAATTCAGCATGCCTCATCAAACTTCCTCAGAGATACCAGCACCAGTCATCCGGGGGCCTCTCTTCAGAAGTCAGGGTCTCAGCCCCTCCTGACCCCTTCTTGAAGCTCAGGGACACTGGCAGCATCTAAACAGTGCCACCCCCTCAGAACTCTAAGTCTTGGCTCCTCCCTTCAAGCATCTATGTTTTCATAATTCCTTTCTTCCTCATTTGCTACCTCTATGATACTTTTGTGTCTGTCAGTTTGCAGTACTGTGGTGACCTGCATGTTGCTGTGATGCTGGAAGCTATGCTATCCGTATTTCAAATATCAGCTGGGTCATCCATGGTGGACAGGTTTCAGAGGAACTTTCACACTAAAACAGACTAGGAAGAAAGGCCTGGTTATCTATTTACAAAAATTGTTGTTGTTAGGTGCTCGCCAGTCAGTTCTGGCTCATATTGACCCTATCTACAACAGAAGGAAACGCCACCTGGTCCTGTGCCATCCTCACAATCGTTGCCATGTTTGAGCCCATTGCTGTAGCCACTGTGTCAATCCATCTCATTGAGGGTCTTCCTCTTTTTGGCTGACCCTCTACATTACCAAGCATGATGTTCTTCTCCAGGGAATGGTCCCTCCTGATAATATGTTCGAAGTACATGAGACAAAGTCTCTCCATCCTCACTTCTAAGGAGCATTCTGGCTGTACTTCTTCCAAAAATTAGCAAACAAAAACCTTATAGATCACAACAGAACACTGTCTGACTCACTTGCTTTGGACATATCATCATGGGGGATCAATTGCTGGAAGAGGACATCATGTTTGGTGGAGAAGAGGGCCAAAATGGGTGAGGAAGACCCTCGGTGAGATGGACTGGCACAATAGCTGCCATGAAGGACTCAAACATGCCAGTGACCACGAGGATGATGCAGGACTGGGCAATGTTTGGTTCTGTTGTACATAAAGTTGCCATGAATTGGAGTTGACTTGATAGCAACTAACAAGAACATGATACTTGAGTGTTTTCTTTTGCCTTTCCTGTTTCTTAGTTAAAAACTTTATACAGTTATTTATATTAATTTTCTTTGCTCAAATGACTGGAACATTTGGGTTCCAACTGGAACTTTTCGATGCACACATAAACAAATATGATACCTATGGTAGTTATTTTCTGAAAATTTCCCCATGCATTTTTTACTATTTTTTGTTTTGTCTTATGTACTTGTGAACATGTATGTACAGCTAATATCCATACATTTTTATGGTTGCATAATACTTCATGGCTTGGCTATACCATAGTTTATTTTACCATCCTCCTGGTGATGAGCCCTAGTTATGCTAATCACAATCACTCTGGCTACATTTACTCATTTCTGAGGGGACTTTTAGAGATTGGTGCCTCTTGGCTAAATTAGGAATGATTCCTGGATTTATATGCTTTGACACAAATACATTTTTAAATCTAAATTCTGTCATAAAATAATTGGTCTGGAGACTAATTTATAACCAGCCAACCATATAGGTCATGTTGAAGATAAAAGGATTTATGGACATATTTTTAATATTTTTAGTGTTCCAATTTTGACCCCACATATTACCTAAAGTGCAGTGTTATTTATTTTTTTTATTTATTTATTTTTTGTGGTTGTTTTCTGCACTAGAAGTAATTTGTTAGCAATTTCCTTGAACATGACAAAGAATGGAGAAGTCTGTAATTCATGGTACACAAAAAACAACTACTCATTCATTTGCCAGTCTAAATTGTTTCACTTAAATCAGTTTTTCCAAGCAAGATATTTGTTTTACAAACATTTAAAAACTATGTTTTCCCAAATTTCAATTTTATGCCTTATTTAATGTTATAATCTTAAGTTAGACATCAATTGATTTGAAAATTATGGTAAATGTAATATCAGTTAATAGATAGATAGATAGCTACCACTGAGTCAGCTCTGACTCATGGTGACCTTATGCACAGCAGAACAAAATATTGCCCAGTCCTACAACATCCTTACGATCGTTGGCATGTTTGGATCTATTGTCTTGGCTATTGACCAGTCCATCTCACCGAGGGTCTCCCACACCCTTGTTGCCCCTCTGCTTTACCAAACATCAAATTCTGCTCTAAAACTGATCCTTCCTGATGATGTGCCCAAAGTAAGCTAGCCAGACAATGTTTTGTTGTGTTGCATAAAGTTTTCATTGGCTAATTTTCAGAAGTAGATCACCAGGCCTGGTTTTCCTACTTTGTCTTAGTCTGGAAGCTTCACTGAAACCTGTCCACCATGGATGACCCTGCTGGTATTTGAAATACTGGTGGTATAGCTTCCGGTATCATAGCAACCCATAAGCCGCTGCAGTACAAGTTGTCGTTGTTGTGTGCTGTCGAGTCTATTCTGACTCATGGCGACCCTATATGACAGGTTAGAGCTTCCCAATAGGGTTTCCTAGGCTGTAGTCTTTACGGAGCAGAATGCCAGATCTTTTCTTCCATGGAGCCACCGGTAGGTTCAAACCACAGACCTTTTGGTTAGCCGCCAAGTCCTTAACCATTACACCACCAGGGCTCCTTACAGTAGGGATTGCTAAACTGTCTTAGGTTATAAAAAGTAGATAAAAACTGGCCTCTAAACTCTGAAAACTAAAACAAGTAATATAATAGCAATATAGACTCTAAGTAGAAAAAATAAAATTAAGAGTAAAGATGGACTATTGATATACAGCATCTCCTGCTATATTAAAAGCTGAGTGCTCATAATTTGCACTTCCCTTCTTCTGAAAATTTTCACTTATTTCCTCACTTATATCTGAAAAGTCAAGCAGAAAATCAAACAAAAAACCTTGAGAAAGAAAGGGACAAAAAAGTATCTGATAAAATAGCATGAATTGTTTGAGAATTCACAAATCAGAAGTTGTCTTAATTATATTGAATTCTTAGCCCAGTTCTTTTCTCTCTGTCCTTACTCTTTGATATGTAACTCTGCAGTTCTACAAAAAAAAAAAAAAAGGATGAATTCTCTGCCCTCTTCACATTGAGTTTGACCAAGTAATTTGTTTTGCTCAATGGGATATTACTAGACAGGACATAGCAGGAGCTTGAATTAGGGTTGTGTGGTGGGACTACTCCCTTGTACCCCTGTATCACCATAAGAATGTACACTGCCTAACATATGGATCCAACAATATTAGGAGCCCTGACGGCACAGTGGTTAAGTGCTCAGCTGCTAAACAAAAGGTCAGCAGTTTGAACCTACTAACTGCTTAGCAGGAGAAAGATGTGGCAAGATGTGGCAGTCTGCTTTTTTAAGGATTTACAGCCTTGGAAGCCCTATGGGGCAGTTCTACTCTGTACTAAGGGGTCACTGAGTTGGAATCAACTTAAGGACAATGTTTTCTTTCTTTTTTTTTTGGCTTATTGAGGACCTGAACCACAGACTTGCAGAGTCACCCCAGCCAATGCTCAAATCTGGAAGAGTAAAAGATTGTTGTTTTAAATCACTGAGTTTTGGGGTCATTTGTTACACAACATTACTGTGCTAATAGCTAACAGATACGTATAGACACTGTATATTACAACTGAAATCATATAAAACCATATTTATATTGAGAAAACAGGTGAGATACGGATTAGGATGGGCATGTGGAAGAGTTAGGAAAGATGAGCAAACTCATGATCCAAGGGATTTCTCAGTATTTTGTGACAAATTTATAAAGACTAGAAATTCATTCTAATTCTTTCTTCAACAATAGAGACTAATAATGGCAAACATATAATCTTCTTCTTTTCTCTCTTTCTCTTTCACACAACATTAAAACCAAACCAAACAAGTTACCATCGATTCAATTCCAACTCATTGTAACCCCATGTGTGTCAGGGCAGAACTGTGCTCCAAAAGACTTACAAAGGCTAATTTGTCAGAACTAAATTATCAGAACTTTCTTTGGAGTCCCCCCTCTGGGGGGACTTGAACCACAAACTTTTGGTTACCAGCCAAGCTCTTAACTGTTTGTGCTTTTTTTTTTTTGAAGAAAATTATTTTTTATTTTTATTTTTTTCCTTCAGATAACATTAGCCATAAGGAATTTTGTGGTTGTGTTTTTTGAAGGTATTACAAATCAAAGGCATATTATGTAGAATAAAAACACGCAATTTATTCATTTAGAGGATGAAGTTGGCCTACTCATACACAGTATATGCTCTAATTTCTAGTCATAAAAAAGAAGATGTTTTCCCAAGCCCCCTTTCATGATGACGAAAAAAGAGGAAAAAATGTGGGCATTGCTTGTCTGGTTTAGGTTCCTCTTTGACTCAAATTACCTTTACTAAATGAGAACTGGACAAATAAGTAGGGAACGTTCTTTAATCAAATTCTACTTTTAGAAAATTTATTCTTTTCATATGCTGGTCCTAAATGATACAATATGAGTCAGAATCAACTCAACAGCAACTAACAAAAACAAGGTATAACACCACCAACAACAAATTCCCAATTTGCTTTAAATGAGATTAAGAAGCATCTGAAAGACATGTGCAACATATTATATATATACATATATATTATATATAAATATTTTATATTATGTATGTAAATATGTATATATTTAACAAATAAAATTATTTCAAATTTGCTAATGTCATTGAGCTATGCTAGGTGTTCTGGGTAATAATACACTCTTGAGTTCTGCTCTTTAGATGCTTATACTTTAGGAAGGAAAAAAGATAAACAAATGAAAATACAGAATATTACAACACAGGTAGCTTTATGGATTGAATTACGTCTCCCCAAAATATGTGTTGTAAATCCTAAACCTCTACGCCTGTGTTTATAATCCCATTTGGGAATGGGTTGTCTTTGTTATGTTAAAGAGGCAGGATTAGTGTAGGGTATATCTTGAGTCAATCTCTTTTGAAATATAAAAGAGATTAATCACGCACTAGCAAACAGAGATGGGAGAAGCTCAAAGAGACCTTCCTCCAGAGCTGATAGAGAGAGAAAGTGTTCCCCTACAGCCGGCACTTTGAATTTAGACTTCTAGGCTCCCAAACTCTGAGAAAATGAATTTCTGTTTGTTAAAGCCATCCACCTGTTATATTTCTGTTACAGCAGTACTAGATAACTAAAGCAGGTGGTAATGTGTACCAAAGAAATGATACCGTTGCTAAAATCCTATATAATACTTCTGATAGCAGCCATAATAAACTTACTAGTTTTGCTCAAGCTTCTTGCTACCTCTGTCCTGTCCTCCAGTGCCCTTGTCCCCTCTACTTTTCTAAGGTATTAGCTCAGTTCCTTGTACACACAGAGTCAAGTCTATCCTGAGGGTTGCTAACTTTTCTCATTTCTATTTTGGAATTTTTTTTTCCTGTATTCTAATCCCCTCACTTTCTTCTCTCCTGTCTTAGAAGAAACAATGGTTCTCCTTTCCAACCGTTTCCTCTAAGAACTTTATCATCTTCAGAATCTCTATCCATCAGTTATTCCCTCTTTTGTACTTTCATTTTTCCTTCCATTGTGTCTTTCCTTTTCTATTAAAAAAAAAAAAAAATCCTTCTCCTGACCTTACTAATAGTTCAATATAGCAAACTTTCTTCAATGTCAAACTCCTCAAAATGATTGGCTGTCATTTTCTCACTGCCACCCTTGCCCCATTCCCAATTTGCCCCTTGATATCTAATGTTTTTCCTTTTGGCTCTTCTGAAATTGCTCATCAAAGCTCACCTCCTCTTTGCCAAAGCCAGTCAGTCCACATTGTCTTTGAACTTTCTGCAACATTTGACATTCCTGAGCATAGTTTGATCACACATCCTTCTGGAAATTTTTCCTTCCTTGGCCTTCTGTCAAAATACATTTTTCCTAGTTGTCCTTTTTATTGTATCCTGTGTCTTTCTTTCCATACACTCATATATATATATATATATACACACACACAGGTTTTTGCAAAATTCTGGCTTCAGCTGCTTGTTGTCCTCTCTCAACTTTCTCCTGACCTTGGGATACCTTCAGGCCCCAAACTTCAGCCACCCGTGCTATGTAGACAAGTCACCAAACAAATCTCCAGCTTTGGGCTCCCTTTAGCTTAAGCCACACATTTCCAATGGCTTTTGTAGACCTCTATAACAGTGTGGCCTACTTATACCCTAACATTAATCATGGCCAAAACCCAACTTTTCCTCCAGAATCTCTTCCTTATTCCTCTAATTTTCTTGCATCTACTTAAGGTCCCAACATTGCCCTAGAATACAGGCTAATCACTTTTTAGTCATCTTTGAATTTGTTCTCCACAATCAGTTATTACATTTGACTACTGCAGACTATCCCATCAGCCTTCAAACTGAATGCAATATGGCTCTCACTTCTGAAGCTTTATAACACTGCTGTTGTGGTCTATATTATTACCATTTAGGTAGTTCTGAAAGAGAAATCCCCATTTCTGTGTTGTAAGCTGCTCTAATTCATGCACAGATTCTTTGTTTTTTTCTTTTTTTAATGTAGTGCTCATCACAGTAGGCATACAGTAGCTACTCAAATAATATTCATTAAATTCAATTGAACCTCCATTTCATTTCCTTTCTTTAATAATTTCTCCTTTGTAATTGAATTATCATATTTAAAATAAGATAGAAAATTCCTACATTTTGATCAGATTGTATATTTTTATTCACTCTCTAAATCTTAATTAACCAGTTGCCATTGAATCCACTCTAACTCATAGTGACCCCATGTGTGTCAGAGTAGATCTGTGCTCCATAGAATTATCAATGGCTAATTTTTGGGAAGTAGATCACCAGGCCTTTTTTTCCAGGTGAACTTGAACCTCTAACCTTTCAGTTAACAGCCGAGCACATTAACCATTTGAACCACCAATTAGAATATTAATAAAAGTTAGCAACTAGCCACTGTATTTGGCAGTTTGAAGTATATAGTTCCTATTATTATTAAAGCAAATGCTATGTTTTATAGACCTAATATAATCCTTTATGTATTACAGCGTTGCTATGGTTGTGAAGACATTTTCATTCAGTATTTCCTATTTTAGTCTTCTCTGACTTTCTAAGTAGATGCCCTCAGGGATGAGAAGTCTCATGCTTGTTCTCAAATGTAGTCTGGTCATTGTTGAGGTAATTTGATGTGAAAAAGTAATGTGTTTTAACAATTTTGGTAGTTAAAAATTGTTCTGTTCTGTTTTGTTTTATTCTTGGACAATGCAAAAAGAGTTACAAAAATCTAGTCATGGCCTAGTTCTATGCCAGTATATTCTGAAACAAAAAATGCACAGGGATGCATGTTATGACCTTGGTTACTCTGAAAGACACATGAATGGTGTGTCTGTGGAAGCCCTTAGCTCAGATCTAGGCCCTGTGCTCCTTTCCAATAGCCAAAAGACCTTAACAAGTAAAAACACAGATGACCAACACTGGCTCCTGGGATGCTGGCCCGCTGCCAAGGGAGTGATCCTAGGGAACAATGTTTTATAAAAATAAGGTATTATTGAGGAGAACTTCCCGTAGTTCCCATGTCAGCAGCACAAACTGGCGGCCCACAGGCCAGGCTCAGCAGTGTTTCTTGGCTCCATTTGTTGGCCCAAACACTGTTTTTCACATTGTTGGTCCAAACAGACTTTTAAATCTAGGATGGATACCAACATTTTAAAAGCTACGAGATTTCACATAAAATTACGCATTTCTGGCTTCTCTTGACAAACCTGAATATCTGGCAATACTGAGCTTCTGTACTTACGTGAAAATATTTTCCTGGAGTTAAAGTGTTTAAAACTTTTGGGCTGGACATTGCTTTGTCTTTCACAACCATCCTAATACCAACACCAAGAATCAGTTCCCATTCATCATCCTACACTTTGCCCACGTCACTCAATTTCCTTGCCTGCACAGCTCCTGTTGGCATTAAAGTTTGTGACCCTTGCTTTATATCAGACCTGAGGAATCACTTGGGAGTTACTATAATATCTCAAGTAAAATCTTGGTTGTCAGAAAGGATGGATTTATTTTCAGGATGAGAATAAAATGAATTTGAATGGAATTGTTGTTGTTAGTGGCCATCAAGTTGGCCCCTGATTCATGATGGCCCAGTCCTGTGCCATCCCCATAATCAGTTATGAGTTAGATCTTTGTGATCCATAGGGTTTTCACTGGCTGATTTTCAGAAGTAGACCACCAAGGCTGTCATTTAAATGGAATAGCAATCATCTATTGAAAGAGACAACCGCTTATTCTATATGACTTGAGATTCAACAAAAAGTTCTTATGTCACAAAGTATACTTACCACCAGAATGCCTTGGTTTGATACTCCTAATATTCAATAATATTTTAAAAGAAGAATTGTCATCCCTGCAGATGTCAAGATGAATTGAGTGGAGTTTCTGCCTTTAATTTTATCAGATTTGCAGGCAAAGTGTAAGTGCATGGTCTTTAGTGATACAATTTAGCATTTGAAACCTTGCTCCAACACTTACCTACCTGAGACCTGTGTGACCTTAGGAAAACTACATAAAGTTCTCGAGTGTCATTTTTCCTCATCTGTAAAATGGGAATAGTTCTACTTGCCTTATCTATTTTTGGTCAAGATTAAATATCATATACGCATCATTAATGATTCACACAGAGTAGGCACCAAGAAAAAAAGTTATTTTGCTATGATTATTATTGTTACGATCATTATTAGAAAGCAGGTAATGGATTTTTATGGGACGGGGCTCTAATATATACATTTAGAGCACCTGTTATGGATTGAATTGTGTCCCTCAAATATGTATGTCAACTTGGCTAGTCCATAATTCCCAGTATTGTGTGATTGTCCACCATTTTGTCATCTGATGTGATTTTCTTATGTGTTGTAAATCCCACCTCTATGATGTTAATGAGGTGGGATTAGTGACAGTTACGTTTATGAGGCAGGACTCAAACTACAAGATTAGGTTGTGTTTTAAGTCAATCTCTTTTGAGATACAAAGAGAGAACTAAGCAGAGAGATGGGAACCTCATACCACCAAGAAACAAGAGCCAGAGGAATAGTGCATCCTTTGGACCAGGGGTCCCTGCACTGAGAAACTCCTCAACTGGGGAAGATTGATGACAAGGACCTTCCCTCAGAGCCAACAGAGAGAAAGCCTTCCCCTGGAGCTGGTGTCCTAAATTCAGACTTCTAGCCTCCTAGACTGTGAGAGAATAAATTTATCTTTGTTAAAGCCATCTACTTGTTGTATTTCTGTTATAGCTGCGCTAGATAACTAAGAGAGCACCTCACATGCTTTCAAAATCTAGACGGAATATGAATAAAAGAACAAATGTATACAAACAGACAAATAATAGAAAACATGGCTAAGTACAGTTTCATGAGGGACTGGTTTAAGAAAGTGTGGACTAAGAGGGGAGAACCAAGTCTATGGCAGAGGCAAGGGTCAGGGTGAGGGCATGTTTGACCACTGGATCCTCATGCATGTGAGCATGCTGGTTTCCCTCCCACAGAATCTGGTCTGCTGAAGGTCTTCAATGAAATCTTGTCGAGTGCAAATGAGTGAAAGGTTAACTAAGGAGTGAAGAATAGGGAAAAAATAAAAATGAGGATTCCAGAGTAAGAAGTGTCTTTCTTTATCATTTCACTTAATGTTGACCTTGATTATCTTTTAGTAAGATTGCATAAAAGCTTATGATGGAAACGTATGAAATTCTCCTTAAATTGGTTGCAGAAGTCTTACAAATATCCACCAGGGTAGCCCTTTATATACGTGTCTCTTCCTACCACTGGTTTATAAAATCAGGCAGTGGTAGATGGAGACACTGAGTGACCATGAAGGGTTTAATCTTACAACTGTCTCATTTTCAAGTCAGGAGCAGAG
Organism: Dugong dugon; assembly: GCA_030035585.1. NCBI lineage: Eukaryota > Metazoa > Chordata > Mammalia > Sirenia > Dugongidae > Dugong > Dugong dugon. The sequence goes on from CM057465.1 coordinate 96,370,711, forward strand.
AGGGGTGCTATAATTTCCAGTTCCCACCACTGCTCTGCTTTTCTGAATGATGCTATGGTGCACAGTGATAACTCATTACACTTATTCTCTGTGAGTTCCAAATTTTAGGAGAAGGAAATCTATGTGCATTTTACAGAATTTGTTCTTTGAAAGCTAAGTATATGAAATAAGACTTAATGCAATTGTCTCTTTTTAAGTCCTGCTTAGTGAAAGCAAAGATTCAGAGTTCAGATTACAGCTCCCCTTCTCAAGCTGACTTAAGGGAATTGAAGCCAGACTTCAGAGCTTACTTGTTTTAGGTTGACAGGAGGACCTTGATTCACCAGGAGTGAGGGTTGTGAGTGAGGGCCCTGGTCACATTTTTTTAGGTACAAATGCAGCAGCATACAGAAGAGAGAATTTGGACTTTAAGGACCGCGTGACTTGGGTTCCCATTCTGGATATGCTACTATCCAGGGCCTGGTTATTTAAACTAATTCATGAACTGTGTACTTTTCCTTCTAGAAAGTGAACTCCTAAAGGAAGAGTCCCTACTTTATTTCTCCTTAAATCTTTAGACATTCAATAAATGCATGATGGACAGGGAAGTAGCCTCACACTTCCTGGTAGCCCATCTGTGCAAGGCATGTGGTGCCAGGTGCTTTCACACGTGATCTTATTTCACCTTCACAACAACATTGTGAGGCAAGTATTACTATATCATTTAAAGATGAAGAGATTTGGTTTCAGCCAGAAAAAAGAACTATCCCACGTAAAGGAGGTGATAATGTTCAGGTCTGTCCACATCTTAGGATAGGGTTCCATTTTGTAAAGGGTTCATCCTACCTGTAACATAGTAATTCTTATGCATTTCGATTTCAGAGGGTGAAAATGTCTGAAGAGATTCCCAGGATCTTGAAGGAGGGTGATAATGCTCACCAGCTTGGCTTAGACTGAAGCCTGCAGATTGAGGTGTCTTGGGGTTCAAGGCCAGAGCAGGTGAAGTGAAGGGGAAGATAGAAGGCAATTTCCAACAGGCAGATCATAATAAAGTTATCCAACCGTCTTAAAAACAAAGACATGAAACTTCAAGGCTTTGTCCACCTGGGAAGAGGAGTAGCTTCTTTTACATGATAATATGTTACATTTTCTTTTATCTTGTCATGTAGCAGGAATAACATGTATAGCTTTACAGTATATTTTCAATCAATGGTGCATGTTATTTGCAAATGTCTCAGCATTGCTATGACATTTAATCGCTTGCAAATGGCATTTATTGCTTTGATGAGTCCAAAGTCATGAACCACATTCCTGGCTTACTCTACAGTGCTTTAACATTTTTCACTAAGGACTTCTGCTGTTTCTCCTCTATTGCAAATGTTTAGTTTATTTCCCAGAAATGGCCACAGAGGACCTCATTCATGGTCTTCCTTTAAATTGCTTGCTATTATATCTTTTGGAAGATATAATAGTTTCCCTTCCTTTCCCACTGAATACCGTCACATGCCTGTCAGTTTGTCGTACTGTGGGGGCTTGCATGTTGCTGTGATGCTGGAAGTACAACCAGAATGCTCCTTAGAAAGAAGGATGGCGAGACTACATTTTACATACTTTGGACATGTTGCCAGGAGGGATCAGTCCCTGGAGAAAGAGATCATGCTTGGTAAAGTAGAGGGTCAGTGAAAAAGAGGAAGATCCTCAGTGAGATGGATTGACACAGTGGCTGCAACAATGGGCTCAAGCATAACAACTATTGTAAGCATGGCACAGGACTGGGCAGTGTTTCATTCTGTGGTGCATAGGGTCACTATGAGTTGGAACTGACCTAGCGGCACCTAACAACAACAACCCACTGAATAAGCATGCACACCATTCCTCTTTTCTGTTAGTGGCAAATGAAGGCACATGACTATTTTGGAACCAAATCATGGTAGTAAGTTTGGTTTCTGCTTAAAGCAAATTTCAATCTTAATTTTTTAAAATGACATTTATGTGAAAAATCTATTACTTTTGATAGCAAATATACTGCAGAAGAAAGATGTTAATATAGTGCATCATGTAATCAACATTGAAATTCAAAGTCACTTGGTTATAAAACAAAAATTATAAAAGTAAAAATTAAAACACAACTACCTGGACACAACATTATTAGTGTAATTATATCATATAACATACTTATCTCAAATACAGGTAATCATGAATTTATATATTTAATTGATGCAATTATGATGTATAATAATGTATAAAAATTATGGCTAATAAGCCAATTTCTTTTGCATTGTGATCACAAAAATTCTTCTAAAACTTTCAGAATGGATCAACTGGTTATCCTTCACCTAGTCACAGAAGCGTCTGTTTATGTCATTGTTGTTGTTAGATGGCATCTAGTCATCTCCAACTCATGGTAATTCCATGCACAACAGGATTGGACCGCTGTGATCCATAGGGTTTCCACTAGCTGATTTTCTGAAACAGATCACTAGCATCTCTTTCTAGCTCATCTTAGTCTGGAAACGCCACTAAAACCTGTTCAGCATCATAGCAACACACCTGCCTCTGCTAACAGATGGGTGGTGGTTGCACAGGAGGGGCACTGGATGGAAATCCAACCTGGGTCTCCCACATGAAAGGCAAGACCACTACCACTGAATCACCACTGCCCTCTGTTTATGTCATTATGAACTGTTTAGTATTATGTTTAACCTTTGCTTTCTTGAGAATGAAGGGCCTGTGATAAAAGCATTAGAACTGAATATTTAAAGATATCCTCAGATTATCTAGTTAGTGAAGCAGGGGTGCTTACAGCAAGAGCATACTCCATTGCAGAAAGCCTCCTTGCTCCTTTTCAGCCAAAATGTCTCTTCAGAATCCTGTTAAATATTTTCTGAAAGCCATTAGCTTAGTGCCTGGGGATAGAAGGTGATCTTTGTTCTCCAGGTTATGTGTTGGGTACATTGTCCTGGACTCACTCACATCTCTACAAACACATCCATCACTCACTTTGTTCTTTTACCTTCCTAATCAGTCTGTTCCTGATAAAACTACCCTCTCAGCCTTCTAAGAATCTCAATACACTGGTGGTTATTTGGCATATAGGCAAGGGAGACAAGTGCGTGACACAAATACCCAGGATGGTTTTACAAGCCACATACGGTACAAAGACATAATTAAGAGTTATTCTGTGTCATCCCCAGTTGGTGGCTCAAGTGCTATAAGCCCAAAAATTGAGGAAAAACTAAAACAAGAAACAGCAAACACATGGTCCTGACAAACTAACAAGTTCTTCAGAGGGTAAAAATGTAGTCACTGTCGCTATCCTGAGGGAGTAGTAAGGAGTGAATTCAGATCAAAGTGGCCAATATTGACTTTTATTTCCAAATTGCTGAAGGAGGTATTACGGTAAATTGATTTATTCAGGTTGCCTCACAATTAGAGGTCCAGAAAGGGGCCCTTGGTTCCTGGGTGGCACAAACTGCACTGGACTACTAATGAAAGGTTGGTGGTTTGAACCCCCTCAGTGGTGCTGTGGGAGAAGGCCTGACGATCTGTTCCTGTAACTATTATAGCCTAGAAAACCTTATAGAGCAGTTCTACTCTGTACACATGTGATGGCATGAGTCAGAATCAATTCAAGGGCAATGTGTTTGGTTTTATTTTTTTTTAAGGTGTCCTTGGAGTCCTTGGATGGTGCATACTGTAAATGTGCCCTCCTGCTAACCAAAAGGTTTTGGACATTTGAGTTCACCCAGAGGTGCCTTGGAAGAAAGGTCTGACAATCTACTTCTGAAAAATAAGCATGAAAACCCTATGGAAGACTGTTCTACTCTGACACACATGGGGTTGCCATGATGTGGGATGGAATTGACTTGATGGCAGTTAGTTTCAATTGATAAGAGGTCATTATGTGAGGCGAGAGCTAACAGTTAAATACTCTGCTGAATGCCTTACATACATTATCTTGTTTATTCCTTAGAACAAGCTAATAAGTAAGAATTATTATTGCCCATTGCCTTTGAGTTGATGCCAACTCATAGTGACCATGGAAGGCAGAGTAGAACTGTCCCATAGGGTTTCCGAGGAGCAGATGACAGATTCAAACTGCTGACCTTTTGGTTAGCAGCCGATCTCTTAACTACTGTGCCAGCAGGACTCTAGAATTATTATTATTCCCACTCAAATAAGCAAATGAGGAATTGTATCATTTTTTCAATATAGCCTAGATAGTACATAGGAAAGCCAGGATTCAAACTCACGTCTAATTCTAAAATTTGCTTCTCTTAGCTCCTATACTCCACATGGAGTAGCAGATCAGGAGACACACTCTGAAAAGTAGGTACATAGTATAGTATAATTATAAAAACTAACACCAATTGAGGGATTTACTGGTTTAACTCACACAACTTTTTGAAATGCATACTCTTATTATTCCATATTTTATAGGTAAGAAGACTCAGAATTCCTATGATGAAAGTCATTATGGGGAAGAACTCTGTGGTCTTCGGTATGGCAATTGCTGGCCACAGGTGGATATTAAAGTCACTTTTCAATTAATTAAAATTAAATAAAATAAAACATCAGTCCCTCAGTTGCACTGGCCACTCTTCACATGCTCCATAGCCTCATGTGGTTAGTGGCTACTGAGTTGGACAGTGCAGATATAGACCATTTCTATTATCCCAGAAATTGCTATTGGACAGTGTTGTTAGATGATCACCAAATCCATCTCCTTTTTTTCCTGGGCACACAGCTATATTTCCTAGAATCTGTTGCAGTTAGGTATGGCCATAGGACTAAGTTCCAACGAATAGGATGTAGGCAGAAGTAATGCATGCCATTTCCACGTCTGGACCATAGAGATCTCCCATGCAATATGCGACATATCTTTCCTGCTCTGCTAATGTGATGCAGTTGAGCTTGGTGAATTGGAAGCCACAAGCTGAAGAAGGTAGAGACAAAAGATGGAAGGAGGCCAGGTCCCTAAATCACTGCTTGTCCTAGACTCACTCACATCTTTACAAACACATCAGTCACTCACTTTGTTCGTTCATCATCTTACTCAGCTTTTTCAAGATAAAACAGCCCTCTTAACCTTCTAAAAATAATGGTATACAAGTAATTTCATATTTGGCTTATAGGCAAGAAAAACAAGTAAATGGCACAAATAGAATTAGTATCACTTGTTTTGGACATCATGTGAACAAGAAATATGTTCCTATTGGATGGATCTTCTGAGATTTTGGAGTTTATCTGTTATTGTTGCCATGTTACCTTAACAAATAAAGTCATATGATTAATAAACTTCAGAGTTGTGACTTGAACTTAAGAAATCTAGATTCAGAACTCTGCTCTCAGTCACCTCACTGAAATTAGCAAAATAGAACAAAAAGCACAGATATAAGGGAGGCAAAGGAAAGATATTGCAACTAACAAACTACTAAAAAATCAAAGGGTTTTCCTATCTTTCATGGTTTGCAAACTTGTGTATAGTAATAAAAATAATGATGGTATAATAATGATATGAATAATAATAATAATAAGAAGAACAATAACGATAGTAACAATAATTCACGTTTTTAATTCTTCCTATGTGTTGGGGAACTGTGAATTACTTCATTTAATCCCCATAGCAACCTTATATGGGGAGGACTATTTTGTTCCCATTTTGCTGATGGGGAAATTGATACTCAGCAAGGTTAAATAACTTGTCTATGATAATAAACTAGGAGGAGAAAGAGCTGTTATTTCAAACACTGGTGTGTTGACTGCAGACAATAAGCAAACACACAGGGTTTGAGAAACCTTTCTGACAATGGTGATTGCCAGCAAGGGCCCTTCAAGGAGTTAATGTAAAATAGTTTAAGAAAGAACTATGAGGAAGGATTTGCTTAAGACCCATGACTAAATAGATAGCAGTTTCTAAAAAACTAAAAAAGCCTTGCCTGTAGAAGATAATATGAGTGAGTGTGTGTGTGTATGGGTACAGTGTTACATTTATTTGGTAAATATGTATATACTTTGTCTGCAGTCCTGTTTTCATTCTTTTCAACTAATTCATTTTCTAAAATTCTAAATTAAAAAAATACTTCTTTATGGAAAAAATAATTTCTTTATGGAAATTACTAGAAGATTATCTTGTTAAGGTCTGCTTCACAATTGTCATCCTGATAGGAATAGAAGCTGAAATAAAAACTGAAGAGGGAATATTCTCGCTTCAGATATTTCAAAATAAAACATAGAGTTATTGCTTTGGGTGAATTCCTTGGGTGCCAGGCACTAAGCTATGTGCTGAGAATATAGTTAACTTAATAAATATGGTTCTCATCCACATGGAGGTCACTGACCAATAATGTACACACTTTATGCAATGATCACACAGTTACATGAACAAGGAAAGCCTTACTGCAACGATTGCCTGTTTTGTTCTTTAAATGTGTTATTTCAATTTATGAACTTAAACAGGCTCTAAATCAAAGAACAAACTCATCACAGAACAACACATCCTAGCTAATATGTGGATGTTTTGATAACACAATTGACATTTTAGGTGTGCAAATAAACAGATAAACTGTTTAACTGCCTTATTTTATGACTTTGAAAACTTGAAGACTATCTAGAGAATACCAGTCAAGGTCATTTTGTCCTTCAAATAAAATCATGAAAGAAAACTGAATTTTACACACACACACACACACACACACACACACACACACACATCATTATCATCATCAACTAATCCATGTATAAAGAAAGTTGGGGAAGGAAATCTCCAAACCCAGCAGCACAAGATGAGATATAAATTGGACCAATTAAAAGAGTAAACAAGATAATGTAAATTAAGGACCAGCATCAATACCTTCTAGCTGAAGCATTTTGCTACACTAATAACTCTTTGCAATAATAATTCCTCATACTTATTCAGTGAATGAAAGTAATATATAAAAACACTAGCAAACAGGAAAACAGATTTGCTTAGTGCTTGCCAACTTATAGCTTCAAAAGGCAATAACCAGAACAAAGAGTGTGTACCAACTCTTAAAGAAAAGGCTTTGAATAATGCATGTGACACTACTTTAAAAGTTAAAAAGGAATGTATGCAGGCAGTAAGACATGGTACTTAAAATATGTATCTATTGGAACTGACTAAAAGGCAGGAGACAATCTCTTACTGCACAGAAGTGACAATCATATAAAATATAGTACAAATCTTTGCTACCAAGAATGCTTATCCAAGGGAATTATTTAAATCATAATAAAAGGAAAGAGTCACCATAGATTGAATCCAATCTCATGTAACTTCTTTCTACCTATCTAGAATCTTCAGTAAAACTTTTGTGATCTGAAACTCAGTCTCAGGCTTTCAGAAAACACTGGATACTAAAAGCAAGCAAGCAAGCAAGCAGAGAGAAATTAAGCCAACAGACCAATAAACCAATTAAAACCAAAAAGTCTGGGGTAATGGGTGGTTGCTGGGGAAAGTCAGAACATTCTGGAACAGCAGCAAACCCAGACGTTCTACTCTATTTGGAAAGTGGGAAAAGTTCAGACTGGATTGTAACTTCTCAGAGTCCTGCATTTTTTCTTGTTCTAAATCAGTGGAGTTTAAAGAGAGATGACTTATTTAAAAAAAAAAAGAAAAAGAATATCTGTAAGAAAAATAGTGATTAAAGTGTCAGAGAGCAGTTGCTGTGGTCTTTTCGGCATTGGGAGCCTGCATAGTCAAGATATAGACTGGTGCTATTCAATAGAACTTTTGTTGTGATAGAAATGTTTTTCTGCACTGTCCAATATGGTTGTTAGTAGCCACGAGTAGCTGTTGAGCACTTGAAAAGTGGCCAGCATGACTGAAGAACTGAATTTTAAAATTTAATTAATTTTAACTTTTTAAATATTTGCCAGTACATTTAATTATTGATCATAACGGCATACATATTAACCATATGTATAAAAATTTTTTTTTTTTTATTTAAAAACAGAATAAAATTCAAGCTCCAGACAGCCATAATAAGATGGGGGAAAGGAGTGCCATATTCAATGAGTAATTTTAATTTTTAAAAAAATTTAAATACCCACATGAAGCTAGTAGCAGCACTGTTACTATATGCAGGCACTAATACAGATAGCACTATATCTGTATCAGCATTGAGACAGACTAATCTTAACTTTTAAAAAATATTTAAATGAAAATGTTATAATTATCCATTTAATTAATATTTATCACAGGCCTAAGACATAGCAAGTGCATTACTAAGCACTTGACTTCTCATATTTTGATTGCTGTTATACTACAAGACTGGATACTTATTCCATTTAATCCGCTCTTCTGCCCAGTGAGAGTTAATACGAGTGGGCTAACTGCTCTTCGAGTTTACCCTATGCATTTATGCCTGCCTTGGTCTGAGTCTCCAGACCTTCCAAGCTGTTGACATTGCCTGGTCCCGCACGCACCATCTTCCTGATCGTTGGTATGTTCATGTCCATTGTTTCAGCCGTTGTGTCACTCCAGCTCATTGAGAGTTTCCCTTGCTTTAATGGTCCTCTACTTTACTAAACATTATATCCCTCTCCAGTGATTGGTCCCTCCTGATGATGTGTCCAAAGTAAGCCAGTCAAAGTCTAAAAAAATATTCTATGGTACATAGGGTTTTCATTGACTAATTTTCAGTAGTAGATTGCCAGTCTTATTTAGTCTGGAAGCTCAACTGAAACCTGTCCATCATGGGTGACCCTGCTGCTTTTGAGATATCAGTGGCATAACTTCCAGCATCATAGCAACAGGCAAACCACCAACCACAGTACGACAAACTGACAGATGGGCAGTGGAATAATGCATATAGTAATAAAGAAATATTAAATATTAATACATCTTAGAAAATGCCAAATGAAAGTTATACTTTAAGCATTTCCCTACTAACATATAGTCATTTTTATATATTTATTCATATAGCATAATTTATCTTTTTTTCTTTATAATTTACATGTGTATTGGGGATGGGGGACTGTATAGCTTCACTTTCAAATGTCATACATGATTTGGTTTGGGGGGCATTGAAGCCATATTTAAGTCATTGCTTAAAAAAACTTTAGATGCACTAGAAAATATATTTTTGTTTTCATCGACCTTGAAAATTAGTTCTCAGAGGCTGGCTCTGCTAAAAGAATGGTTTCAAGTTTCTGCCCTTTGGTACATTTTGTATTCCTGTTAGAAATGACACACTACAGTGAAAGTGGCACAGTATCTGGTCTGGAAATAGCAACACTTCATGGTACAAACTCTAGGTGGGATTTCCCCTTTGTGTCCCCAGCGGCTTACACTAATCCTATTTCAAGTACACAGGGTCTGCGTTTGCTTGACAAAGTGTAGGCTACCATGTATATGGCACAATGAACATCAGGTGTGACTCAATCACTTTCAGGCCACATGCAGGCCTAAGAAGCCATTTTATGGCATTATGTTAATGGTTAAATCTATTGCTTTCCTACTTCAGGTCATATCAGTTGGGGATATACTAAGGGGTTGCATTCTCAAGTCCTAGATTCAGTTTTTCAGCTACCAGAGCCAAAGATATAATGATATATGGACTTAGCAGACAAGGAATATTTGACAAAAGCTTTCTTGTAGGTGGGGGAAGTGAAATAGAGAAGTGATGGCGAAAATAGTTTGTCATGGATTGAACTGTGTCCCCTCAAAAAAGTGTGTATCAATTTGGCTAGGCCATGATTCCCAGGGTTGTGTGGTTGTCCTCCATTTTGTGACTGTAATTTTATGTTAAAGAGGATTAGAGTGGAATTGTAACACCGCCTTTGCTCAGGTCACATCCCTGATCCAATGTAAAGGGAATTTCCCTTGGGTGTGGCCTGTACCACATTTTATCTCTTGTAAGAGATGAGAGGGAAACAAGCAGAGAATTGGGGACTTCATACCACCAAGAAAGAAGCACCGGCAGCAGAGCGCATCGTTTGGACCCGAGATTCCTGGGCAGAGAAGCTCCTAGTCTGGGGAAAGACTGATGATGACCTTCCTCCAGAGTCAACAGAGAGAGAAAGCCTGGAGCTGATGCCCTGAATTTGGACTTGTAGCCTACCCGACTGTAAGAGAATAGACTTCTCTTCCTTAAAGCCGTCCACTCATGGTATTTCTGTCAGACCAGCACTAGATAACTAAGACATAGTTTAATGAATGAGTAGGTCAGGGTTGGGACCAGAATTAAAATCAATTTCTGAGTCAGCCTCTGGGATTAAAGGTTGGAGAGAGGCCACCATATTGCAATTACTGGCTTCAGTGATCTTACTTCCATTGGCTCCTGGTAAACGACACTTCTTTAGAGCAAACATTTTGGTTGAAACCAACGTTACAATTGTCAGCAGTAGCCACAGCAACAGGGTTTATATCACTTAGAAAAATTTCACTGAAATTTTGTAGAAATTTCGACAAAGGTGGGTCTATACTGATTACCTAAAGATCTGTGTGATATATAAAATAATGTTACATATTAAAATTAATGATTTCTTTAATAGATGAAATATGATATATACCAATAATCAGTTCACAGATGTAGTTTAACTGATATATTTATCTTTCTCTTTTGTGTATGAATACATAGCATATGCTTTTGGGTCACCCAAAATAAGTACAGAGAGATTATTGAATGAGTAAATGTTTGAGTCTATAAAAATTTTTATTCCCAAACAAATTGCTCGTCTTAGTCACTGGCTTTCACGGGCATATTTTTCTTCGTTTTGAACTTTGTTTCTTCGCTCATAAAAATGTTGTCTCAATTATGTTTTAACACCTCCAAGCGTATGAAACCAAAGCAGGATTCAATTAAGACCAAAATTGTTTACCTATTTCTAATATCATTGACATTTTCTCTGATATTCTTCCCACAACAATTATGTGAGATGTATAAAACAGGTATAATCAGCAGCACTATCCAGACAAGGCATAAAGAGATTTAGCGATTTTTTAAAGGCATATAATTTGTTGGTGATAAAAAAAATGGTCCAGGATCCATATCTTCTGGTCTCTAGCCAAGTACTAATGCACCATAAATAGAGTCATGTGCTGTCTGTTGTAGCTTACCTTTAAAATGAAATATAAAAGTCAGATTTCACTTCTTAATTTCCATCCTTTGTCTAAAACACAAAGATTTACATACTAAGACAGACTCATCAAAAGAGCATAGAATCATCTTGCCTGTTCTAAATTCTTTTTTAAATTGTTTTTTAGGTGAATGTTTATAGCTCAGTTTACTTTCTCATTTGAAAATTTATACACAAAGTGTTTTGTGACACTGGTCGCAATCCTGCAATATGTCATCACTCTCCACCTTTCCCTTTACACCCCAGGTTTCCCATGTCAATTTGTCCAGTTTTCCTATTCCTTCCTGCTTTCTTGTCTATCCTTTTGGTCAGGTTTATCAGTTAGGCCTACTATACTTGATTGAACCAAGAAACACGTATCTCACATGTGTTATTGTTTGTTTTATAGACCTGTCTAATCTTTGGCTGGAAGATGGACTTTGGGAGTGGCTTCAATTCTGCGTTAGTGAAATGTCCAGGGGCCATAGTTTTGGAGGTCCCTCTAGTCTCTGTCAGACCAGTAAGTCCGGTCTTTATTTGTGAATTTGAATTTTGTTCTACATTTTTCTCCCGCTCTGTCTGGAACCCTCTATTGTGATCCCAGTCTTAGTAGTTGGTGGTGATAGCTGGGCATTGTCTTCTTGTTCTGGGCTCAGGCTGGTGTGGGCTGTGATCTATGTGGTCCATTAATCCCTTGGACTGATATATTCCTTGTGTGTTTGGTTTTCTTCATTCTCCTTTGATCTGAAAGTGATGGGACCAACAGATTTATTTATAATGGATGTTCACAAGCTTTTAAGACACCAGACGCTACTCAACAAAGTAGGATGTAGAACATTTTCTTTTTAAATTATGTTATGCCAATTGACCTAAATGTCCCCTGAGGCCATGATCCCCAGCCTCAGCCCCGTTGTCTAGGAAGCTTCTATGGCTTTGCCTTGGTTAAGCTGTACTGACTTTCCATATATCGTGTGTTACCTTTCCTTTCACCAAAGTTTACTCTTGTCTACTATCTAGTTAGTGATTTCCCCTCTCCCTCCCTCCTCACCATCAAAGAATGCTTTTTTCTGTGTATAAACCTTTTTTTGAGTTCTAATAATAGTGGTCTCATACAATATTTGAGCTTTTGTGATTGACTTATTTCACTCAGCATAATGCCCTCCAGATTCATCCATATTATGAGAGGTTTTGAGGATTCATCATTGTTCTTTATTGTTGCATAGTATTCCATTGTGTGTATGTACCATAATTTGTTTATCCATTCATGTGTTGATGGGCATTTAGGTTGTTTCCATCTTTTTGTTATTGTGAATAAAGCTGCAATGAACATGGATGAGCATATGTCTATTGGAGTGATGGCTCTTACTTCTCTACAATACATTCCAAGGAGTGGAATTTCTGGATCATATGGTATTTCTATTTCTAGCTTCTTAAGGAGGTGCCGTATTGTTTTCCATACTGGTTGTACCATTTTACATTCCTACCAGCAGTGCATAAGAGTTCCAATCTCCCCACAACTTCTCCAACGTTCGTTTTCTGTTTTTTTGATTCGCGCCAGTGATGTGAGGGTAAGATGATATCTCACTGAGGTTTTGATTGGCATTTCTCTAATGGCTAGTGATCACGAGCACTTCCTCATGTGTCTGTTAGCTGCCTGAATGTCTTCTTTGGTGAAGTGTCTGTTCATACCCTTTGACCATTTTTTAATTGGATTATTTGCCTTTTTGTTATTGTGGTGTTGAATTATTCTATAGATTTTAAAGGTTAGACCCTTGTTGGATATATTGTAGCCAAAAAATGTTTTTCCCAGTCTGTAGGTTCTCTTTTTACTCTTTTGGTGAAGTCTTTTGATGAGCATAAGTGTTTACTTTTATGAGCTCCCAGTTATTTAGTTTATCTTCTGGTGTTTGTGCACTGTTACAGTTTGTATACTATTTATGCCTTGTATTAGGGTCTCTAGCATTGTCCCTATTTTTTTTCATTGTCATTATGTTTTAAGTTTCATATTTAGATCTTTGATCCATTTTGAGTTAGTTTTTGTGTATGGTGTGAGGCATGAGTCCTGTTTCATTTTTTTACAGATGGATATCCAGTTTTTCCAGCACCATTTGTAAGAAACACTGTCTTTCCCCATTTAATGTACTTTGGTCCTTTATCAAATATCAGCTGACCACAGGTGGGTGGATTTACATCTAGGTTCTGGATTCTGTTCCATTGGTCTATTTGTCATCATTGTACCAGTACCAGGCTGTTTTGACTATGTGGCCGAGATGAAGTAGTGTGAGACCTCCTACCTTTTTCTTTTTCTTCAGTAATGCTTTGCTTATCTGCATCTTTCCTTTCTATAAAAGCTGGTGATTAGTTTTTCCATCTCGATAAAGAATGCTGTTGGTATTTGGATCAGGATTGAATTATATCTGTAGATAGTTTTGGGTAGGATTGACATTTTCACAATTGCTGAGTCTTCCTATCCACGAGCATGGTAATTTTTTTTCCATTTATGTAGGTCTCTTTTGGTTTCTTGAAATGGTGTTTTGTAGTTTTCTATGTATATGTCTTTTACATCCCTGATTAGATTTATTCTTAAGTATTTTACCTTTTTAGGGGCTAATATAAATGGTATTGTTTGCCTGATTTCCTTTTCGAAGTTCTCTATGCTGGTGTATAGGAATCCAGCTGATATTTGTATGTTGATCTTACGTCCCGTAATGTGCTGAACCTTTCTATTTGTTCCAGTAGTTTTCTTGTGGAATCTTTGGGGTTCTCTATGTATAGGATCATAACATCTGCAAATAGGGATAGTTTTACTTCTTTCTTTCCAATTTGGATGCCCTTTTTTGTCTTCTTCTTGCCTTCTTGCTCTAGCAAGGACTTCCAACACAATGTTAAATAGGAGTGCTGATAAAGGGAATCCTTGTCTCATTCCCATCCACAAGGGGAAGTCTTTCAGTCTCTGTTGAAAATGATGTTGGCTGTTGCTTTTGTATAAATGCATTTTATTGTTTTGAGGAATTTCCCTTTTATTCTTATTTATTGAGAGTTCTTATCAGGAATGAATATTGGATGTTATCAAATGCCTTCTCTGTGTGGATTGAAATGATCATGTGATTCTTTTCTTTTGTTCTATTTATGTGGTCAATTACAATGATTGATTTTCTAATGTTGAACCATCCTTGCATACTGGTATGAATCCCACTTGGTCATAGTGTATTATTTTTTTGATATGATGTAGAATTCTATTGGCTAGAATTTTGTTGAGAAGGTACACATCTATATCGATGAGAGATCTTGGTCTGTAATTTTCTTTTTGTGTGTGTGTCTTTGCCTGGCTTTGGGTATCAGGGTTATGCTGGCTTCACAGAATGCATTCAAAAGTATCCCCTCCTCTTCTATGCTCTGAAATAGTTTGAGTAGTACTGGTGTGAACTTTTCTCTGAATGTTTTGTAGCATTCTCCAGTGATGCCATCTGGGCCAGGCTTTTATTTGTTGAGAGTTTTATTATTATTATTATTATTGTTATCTCTTCAATCTCTTCTCTTGTTATGGATCTTTTCAGGCTTTCAACTTCAGTTTGTGTTTGTTTGTGTAGGTGCTATGTTTCTAGAAATTTGTCAATTTCTTCAAGGTTTTCAAACTTGTTGGAGAAGAGTTTTTCATAGTATTCTGTCATGATCGTTGTTATTGCAGTTGGATCTGTTGGCTGGGACTCCGTTTGTTGTCTGATGCCTCTAACTGGAGAATGCCCTTTAATTTTTCTTCTAAGTTTGGTTTGGTTTTTGTGATTTCCCTTAATTTCTGTATATCTGGAAATGTCCTAATTTCACCATCATATCTGAGAGAGTGTTTTGCAGGATATATTATTCTTGGTTGGCAATTTTTTTTCTTTCAAGGTTTTATATACGTCATCTATTTCATTCTTGCCTGCATAGTTCCTGCCAAGCAATCAGAGCTTAGTCTTATTGTTTCCCCTTTGTAAGTGGATTTTCATTTTTCTCAAGATGCTCTCAGGATTCTTTCTTTGTCTTTGATTTTCTTAAGTTTGATTATGATATGTCTTGGTGACTTTTTTGCATTTTTTTTTTTTTATTGTGCTTTAGATGAAGGTTTACAGAATGAGTAGTTTCTTATTACACAGTTAGTACCCGTATTGTTTTATGGCAATGGTTAACAAACCCATGACATGTCAACACTGCCCCTTCTCAACCTTGGTTTCCGTATTACCAGATTTCCTGTCCCCTCCTGCCTTCTCGCCCTTGTCCCTGGACTGTTATGTACCATTAGTCTCATTCGGTTTTATGGGGCTGTCTAATCTTTGGCTGAATGCTGAACCTCGAGAGTGACTTCATTACTGAGCTAAAAGGGTGTCTGGGGGCCATAATCTTGGGGTTTCTCCAGTCTCTGTCAGGCCAGTAAGTCTGGTCTTTTTTGTGAGTTAGAATTTTATTCTTCATTTTTCTCTAGCTCTATCTGGGACCCTCTGTTGTGATCCCTGTCAGAGCAGTCAGTGGTGGTAGCTGGGCACGATCTAGTTGTACAGGACTCAGTCTGGTGAAGGCCATGGTAGTTGTGGTCCATTAGTCCTTTAGACTAATCTTTCCCTTGTATCTTGTTTTCTTCATTCTCCCTTGCTCCTGAAGGGATAAGACCAGTGGAGAGTGTCTTAGATGGCTGCTCACAGGCTTTTAAGTCCCCAGAAGCTACTCATCAAGGTAAAATGTAGAATATTTTCTTTATAAACTGTATTATGCCAATTGAGCTAGATGTTCCCTGAGACCATGGTCCCCCCACAGCCCTCCACCCAGCAATTCAGTTCCCTCAGGGAGTTTGGATGTGTCTATGGAGCTTCCATGGCCTTTCCTTGTACAATTTGTACTGGCTTCCCCAGTATTGTGTACTGTCTTACCCTTCACCATAGTTACCACTTGTCTATTGTCTATTTAGTGTTCCCCCCACCCCTCCCATCCCTCGTAACCAACAAAGATTGTTTCTTTTTGTGTGTAAAATTTTCATGAGTTTTTACAGTAGAGGCCTCATACAATATTTGTCCTTTTGTGACTGACTTATTTCACTCAGCATAATGTCCTCCAGTTTAATCCATGTTATGAGATGCTTCACGGATTCATCACTGTTCTTTACCATTGCCTAATACTCCATTGTATGTATATACTATAGTTTGTTTATCTATTCATCTGTTGATGGGCATATAGGTTGTTTCCAGCGTTTTGCTATTGTGTACAATGTTGCAATGAACATCCGTATGCATATGTCTATTCATGTGACAGCTGTTATTTCTCTAGGATATATTCCTAGAAGTGGGATTGCTGGATAGTATGGTATTTCTATTTCTAGCTTTCTAAGGAAGTGCCATATCATTTTCCAAAATGCTTGCATCATCTTGCATTTCCGCCAGCAGTGCATAAGAGTTCCGATCTCCCCGCAGCCTCTCCAACATTTGTTATTCCCAGAGTTTTTGATTCGTGCCAGTAATGCCAGTGAGATGGTATCTCATTGTGGTTTTAATTTGCATTTGTTTAATGGCTAGTGATCGCGAGCATTTCCTCATGTTTCTGTTGGCTGCTTAAATGTCTTTGGTGAAGTGTCTGTTCATTTCCTTTGCCCATTTTTTTAATTGAATTATTTGTCTTTTTGTTGTAGAGGTGTTGGATTTTCTTGTAGATTTTAGAGATTAGACCTTGTCTGATTTGTAATGTCCAAAAATTTTTTCCCAGTCTGTAGGTTCTGTTTTTATTCTTTTGGTGAAGTCTTTTGATGAGCATAGGTGTTTAATTTTTAGAAGATCCCAGTTATCTAGCTTATGTTCTGGGGTTTGTGTGTTGTTGATTATAGTTTGTATCCTGTTAATGCCATGTATTAGGGCCTCTAGTGTTGATCCTATTTTTTCTTCTACTAACTTTATAGTTTTTGGCTTTATATTTAGGTCTTTGATCCATTTTGAATTAGTTTCTGTATATAGTGTGACGTATGGGTCCTATTTCAATTTTTTGCAGATTGACATCCAGTTTTTCCAGCACCATTTGTTAAAAAGACTGTTCCCCATTTAATGGACTTTGGGTCCTTGTCAAAGATCAGGTGACTGTAGGTGGATGGATTTACATCTGGGTTCTCAATTCTGTTCCATTGGTCAACGTATCTGTCATTGTACCAGTTGGTGACTTTCTTTTGAGATCTATCTTATATGCTGTTCATTGACTTTCTTGGATGGTCAGCTTTTCTTCTTTCATGATACTTGGGAAGTTTTCTGTTAGCAAATCTTCAACAATCTTCTCTGTGTTCCATTTTCTCCCTCTGTTCTGGAACTCCAGTCACATGCAAATTTTTGCTTTTAATTGTGTTCCATGTATTCTTATGGATTGTTCATTTTCTTCATTCTTTTCTCTGATTTTTTTCCCCAAACAAAATGGAATTCATAGACTTGTCATCAATCTCACTGATTCTGTCTTCCATTGTTTCAAATTTGCTCCTAAAAGCTTCTATTAAGTTGTCCTTTTCTGAAATTTTGTTGTTTATCTTTTGGAGTTCTAATTACTGTTTTAGTATGATTTCTAATTGTTTATTTATTTTGACTTTTTGTTCTTGTATTATTTTCCTGAATTCTTCAATTGCTAGGTGAGACAGAGACAGAAAAGGAAGAAAAGGGAAAAAAATAGCACAACAGAAGCTGGCAGGTGGGAACGGGGTGAACCTGGCATGACAGCAAGCTGATAGATATCTAGTCAAGAGCATAGTGTTGCCTGTCTGGAAGGGGATGTGTTGGCATATGGGGTTAGGTAGAAGGGAGAAGGAAAGCAAAGAAAGGGGAAAAAAATGGCACAACAGGAGCTGGTGGGTGGGAATGGGGTGGACCCAGGGTTGTGGCAGGCTAGCAGCTCCTTTGCCAAGCAGCACAGCTTGATTGTTGAGAAGGGGTGGGTATGGTGTATGGCGCTAGATGAGAGGGATAAAGAAAGGGAAAAAGATGGCACAACAGGAGCTGACTTTTGGGGGTGGGGTGGACCCAAGATGATGGCAGGTCAGTAGGTCTCTAGCCGAGACACACAGCATGGCTGATCAGGAGGGGTTGGGGGTGTTGTTCAGGGTAGAAAGGTGAAGGATGGGAAAATGTTTCTCTGGTAACCAGGTACTCTGTCTCCTGTTGGGAGCTCCACGAAGTTGCCTCCCTGTACTCCCTGTCCAGGGTTGTTTCTGGCTGTGCTCCAAGATGGTGAAGCTGTGCTGTGTTAGTTGGCAGGTGACCTCCACTCTGTATCTCTCCTCATTCTCTGTTTTCATTCATTTTCTTCTTCCTTTCAGTGTTTGATCTAGCTCTTTAACCCTTCTTTTGATACTTACGGTTCCAAGATTGACATTTGCATCTGTTTCACTTAGATTTTTGGGTCTTTGCTCCAGAGGGACAGCATGATGCATCTGTCTAGGGCACCATGTTGGCTCTGCCTCCTTTTCTAAATTTTTGTCTTTAAAAATCATGATTATGTTTTCAGAGTTGCCTAAAGGCCTTGGGTGAATTAGCTTGATCAGATTTTGGGGCACAAACTAATGACATTTTCCAAAACTTATAAAATCCATTTGTAGTTAATAGATCTTAACACTACATTTTTACCTGGAATGCTGCAGTTTTATGCCTGCTTAGACTGACTAGTATATTGAATTTCATCAGACAGTGACAGAAATAATAATTTATTTCAGTTTCCAGCATTTTGGTCTTATATGAGAGAAAGCCATTTACTTTCTATCAGTATTACAGTTAGAGTTAAAGATACATTAACATTCATTGCATATAACACTTTTATAATGTTAATTTTGTCTTTGAAATTCTAGAAGAAATGCCCATATTTGCTATTTCAGTGGGGCAGGAATCAACTACAGTGAGATTGTCCATGTGTTTATAACATCAAGCATTTATTGCATCAACTTGGTGTTGGTGTGTGGATTTGCGTACTCTGTACTGTTACATAACCAGAAAACCAAACCTGTTGCTGTAGAGTTGGTCGACTCATAGCAACCCTATAGGACAGAATAGAACTACACAATAGGATTTTCAAGGCTGTAATCTTTATGGAAGCAGACTGCCACATCTTTCTCCTGTGGAGTGGTTGGTGGATTCGAACCACCCACCTTTTGGTTAGCAGCTAAGCAGTTAACCACCACACCACCAGGGTTCCTTGTGTGTAAAATTAGACAGTTGAAATGAAATAAAGTCAAATACTTGGTAGATGGACTCCTAGTATGCATATTTACAAAACTCAAAATAAGTGAAGTTAGTCAGGAGAAGCTTCCTTGAGAAGTAAATATCAATCTGTGAGTTTTACAGCAAACAGAAGGAAAGGAGCCTCAATTTATAAAGGTTTGTCACTTTGGGGGGTGTAATTAGTTGGACTTACTGACAGTTTAGATTAATCTCAATTCATAACTTTGGGGCACAGTAGAAAGTATTCTAGATTTGGAATCAAAGGAAATAGTTTCCAGTCCCTGATCTGCAATATTCTGGTTGGGAGACTTTGAGTAATTTCACAGCCTCTGGTTGCCTCCGTATTCTCATTTGTAATCTGAGGAGATGAGGAGCTGGTTTGCCAATGGTCCAGCCTCACCTACAGACACGTTTTCTTTGGAGAATTGTAAATAGTTTTGAGTCAATGGTAAAAAGTGAGAAGTCTCAATTTGGGCTTCTCTTGAAAAATGGAAAGATCTAGAAACTGAGTCTGTATTCTTCCATGGCCACCCAGTTATAAAGCTGAATGATGGCTGTCTGTTGGAAAGTACAAGGTTCTCCAGACCCCATCATTTCCTGTTGGTTGCTAACACCGAAGTCACATGTGAGTTATCATTTATCATTATGCTGCCACCTTCATTTTTCTTACTATGCAAATATTTTTCTGAATGTATGTCTATCTAAAATGGTAATAAGTATAGATTAAGAGAGACATTTCATATTTCTCATACTTGCTTATATTCTGTTTGGCCCCTGAAGGTATTTGTGTTTGTGATAACAAGTGTAGCAGTTCTCAGGTAAAAAGCCAAACTTATTTCAATGCTCTAAAACTTCCCACCTGATCTGTCCCTCTGCCACCTCTCTGACTTAATCTCCTGGTTCACTTTGCTCTAAGCACGTGAGTCTGCTTATTTTTTCTTAAACCCACCAAGGATGCTCTCACTTCTTCCTCTGCTTTTGTTGTTGTTAGCTGCTATCCATTCAGCCCCTGACTCAAAGTGACTCCATGCACCATGGAACAAAATGCTCACTGATCATGCACCATCCCCGTGACTGGTTGCAGCTTGGACTATTGTTGTCCATCAAGGTTTCATTGGCTGATTTTCAGAAGTAGATCTCCAGGCCTTTCTTCTCACTCCAACTTAGTCTGAAAGCTCCTCTGAAACCTTTCCAGCATCATAGCAACATACAAGCCTCCACTGACAGACAAATGGTGGCTGCACATGAAGTTCATTGGCCACAAGTTGAATCTGGGTCTCCTGCATGGAAGGAGAGAATTTTACCATTGAACCACTAATGTCCGCATTGTTCCTGATTAGTTGGTAACAATATACCATCAAGCAAGATTAATGCACGGGTTAGACAATGATCTTCTTCTCTGTGTTGGATAACTGCTTTTCTACCCAAATGTTCTTTTGTCATTCATACCTTGCCTATTTTCAGAGTAGAATTGGGTGGTATTATTTGCAATTTGCTCTAGGCAACGTTTACTGATCAGAGCTTTGAGCTAATAACTTTTTTTTTTTTTTTTGGAGTAATTTCTTTTTTTTTTAATTGCTCTTTAGATGAAAGTTTAAAAAGCAAATTAGTTTCTCATTAAACAATTAATACATGTATTGTTTTGTGACCCTGGTTGCCAACCAAAGTGACTTGTCAGCACTCTCCCCTTCTTGACCTTGTGGTCCTCCTTTGGGTTTGTCCAGCTTTCTTGTCCCCTCCAACCTTCTCGTCCTTGCCCCTGGGCTCGTGTGCCCATTTAATCTCATATACATGGTTAAGCTACTTGTATTATTGTTTGTTTTATGTGCCTGTCTAGTCTTTGCCTGAAAGATTAACCTCAGGGGTGGCTTTAGTACTGAGTCAAATGGGTGTCCAGGGACCATACCCTCAGCGTTTCTTCAGTCTCTATCAGACTCAATGACATTCCTGATCAACATCCTGTAGTGTTTTGGTTTGTTGTTTTGAGTTTATTTTCTAAAAACTCTACAATATCACTCATATTCATCAATCCTGAAAATCACAGCCCCTTGAGAAATATTTATTTATAAGATTGGAACAAAATTTTGACTTTGGGGGAATTTGATAGGAGAAAAGTCAGAAGTCCATTAGACTGGGAGATTTCTTATGACAGACTGGAAGTGGATCACTTCTCTATCGTCCAATTGGACACCAGAGGGGCATGCAGAAATTACTCAGTAAAATAAGTTGATTGAGTAAACATAACCTCATGCGAGGATCTATCCAGGCAGTGACTGAGCTGCAGGGAGCAGTTAAAAAATGGCTATTGGTATTCACAGGTCCCAAGTGGAGGAGGGTGGGTGCCTGCCATTGTGTGAAGTCACCTTTAGTGAAGGCAACACATCTGCCAACGTCCTTCTGTTCCCCTTAGAGAGGGACAGCTCATACCTACCACAGTGGTGTTTACACAACACTGCACACTCTCAATTCTGCTGACTGTTGGGGTTGGTGACCACGCAAGCTTGATGACAATATTTTAGAAATTAATCACAAGTTCCTTAATTTAAGCAACATTTTTTTATTATGATCTTAAGACAAAAATGAAGTGATACGCTTATAAATAGAGTCACAAGGCAGTCATATTTACTTGGTAACATCCAAAAATAGTTGGAAGGAAATCTGAAGATAAAATGCAGAACAATATTCTCTTTTTGTATTTGAAGCTATTCATTTTCTTGAAATATGTATCAAACTGTTCCTCAGGAAATTATGGAGAGCTGATCAAAATGTCAGATGATTTGATTCTGATAACCATACTATGATTGATTTGTGAGAAATAAGATGACAAAAATAATTTCTTTTTTATTCCACAACAACTAATTCAATGATAGAAATCAAATAAAATTTTAGTTTATTTGGCAGATAAAAAGCATTTTTTACATTTTATGTGTATTTCTTGAAAAAATATGTATATATCAATGGTTCCCAAATAGAGGAGGATTTGCCCCAGAGAAGATACTTAGCAATATCTGGAGACATTTTTGTTTGTCAGAAATAGGTGAGGGGATACTAATGTCATCTAGTGGGTAGAGGCTAGGGATACTGCTAAACATTCTAAAATGCACAGTGCAACTTGCTGCAACAAAGAATTATCTGATCAAATTATCAATATGTCAATAATGCCAAGGTGGGGGGGGGGGGAGAGAAACAGAGAGAGAGAGGGACAGAGAGAGAGAAATTTGGTAACACAATTTAAATGTCTCTGGATCCATAAGCAAATGCTAGATTTTTTTTTTCTATGTGTCCAAAAAAGCATGAATTAAGATTTAGAAGAGACACAAGTTTATTTTTTATTTTTTATTTTTATTTTTAGTTCAGTTAAGGCCCAACCGAGAAGTTCTGTGTTGAAAAGAGTTCTAGGCTGAGAATCTCAGAATTCTTAACTGCTTCTTCACTCACCAGGTGTACTGACAACTCTCACCTTCAGAGCCTTGGGTGTTTCATTTTTAAAATAAGGCAAATAATAAGGAACAAATATATATATACATATAAATATTAAGTCACTTTCAAAACTGCAATGCACTTTATAAACAAAATAGTAAGATAATCAGGGAATGATGAAAGTTCAAGAGAAGAGTTTAATAGGAAATTGGACTAATAACCAAAGAATAAAACAACTTCAGGATATGCTTTCCAGAGCTGCTTCTAAAATGAACTTTGCTGGAAGACTTTTGAATATCTTTCAACTTTTCAGCAAAAGTTTAAAAAAATGGACTTCCGGCAAAATGGTGCTCTAGGCAGAAGCACCACGCCGTCCCTCCACAGCAAAGATCCGAAAAACTAAACCAAACAGAGAATACAACAATCCTGAAACCCTAAAATATCAAATGAAGAGATAAAGAACTCAGCCAAGCACCAAATGGAGTGAGAAAACTGACAGAGAACAGAGAGCGAGGAGCGATTCATACCGAGGTCCCCTACCAGCTAATGCAGTGTGGATCCGCCATCTTGGACTCCTATCGGAGACCAGCAAATGGGGCTATGAGAAAGCAGCCTCATGGAGCATCCAGCGGGAGACAAAACAACTGGTAATTTGTGATATACGGTTTCCCACCCACCACCCTTCTTCACCCCCACTCGGTCTCCTCTGCTTCCTGCGGCCACAATCTCTTGACTGGGAATCACCGGCTGCTTGGATTCTACACAACCAAATGGGCCAGCTCTCTGAATGCCATTTGTTGGCTGCTGGTGTTGCTTTTTTCCGCTTCTTTTGATTTCTTCCTTACCTCTCACCACCTTCCCCCTCCTTTCACTCAAATACCTGGCTCCGTGTGCCATCTTTGCTCCTTCCTGAGTGGCTGCAGCGCTCCAGTAATTTGTGATATATGCTTTCCCACTCTCTACCCTTCTTCACCCACACTCGCCCTCCTCTGCTTCCCGTGGACATGGTCTCTTGTCCAAGAAACAGCAGCCCGCACTAGCTGGCTCTCTGAGTGTCATTTGTCGGCTGCTAGTATCGCTTTTTTTTTTGCTTCTTTTGAATTTTTCCTTACCTCTCACCACCTCCCCCTCCTTTCGCTCAAATACCTGACTCCCTGTGCCATCTTTGCTTCTTTCTGAGGGGCTGTGGAGCTCTGTTAGAGTGTGGAGCTGCTTCCCGGTCTGGGCTGCCACGCTGATGGGATCCTGGGGCTTTTGTTCGTTTGTTTGTTTTGAGTTGTTTGTTTGTTTTCTTTTCCTTTTCTTGAGTGGGGAGCCCTTTCTGGCCACGGGGTGCTGCGGGCAACAAGACGTCCCCCTCGGCTTGCACAGCTGTGCATAGGGATCCCTGAGAGCCTTTCTTTTTTTGTTGGTTTTTTTTTTTTTTTTTGTATTTTTTAAGGAGCCTTCCTTGTTCTTTTCTTTTTTTTAAAATTTGTTTTGTTTTCTTTTCCCTTTTTTCCTTTTTGTCTTTCTTCATTGCTCAGTTTCTCATCTCTCTATATCTTCCTTCTCTTTCTGTTCCCTGAATACCTGGCATTGTATACCTCTGTGCCTTCTAGCCAGGCTGTACTGCAACACCTGAGAGCGACTTCCCCAGACCTCATAGCTGCACTGGTGGGATCCCTGGGAACTTTGCGGTTCTTTAACCTTTCTGATTTTTATTTATTCATTCTTTTCTTTTCTTTTCTTTTCTTCCTCTTCCCCTTTGTGTTTTTCTCCATTTCATAGTCTCTAATCCCTCCACTCCAACGGCAGTATGTTCGTATGTTTTTGTATGTTTTGTATGTTTGTATGTTTTTGGCTCCTGTTCCTCTCTCCTCTCTCCCATATCCATCTTAGCTCCACACATAACAATCTCCCCGCTGTATCCTGCCTACCTTCACTGTGGGCTTGACATCACACCACCAAGCAGCACAGGCACGGCCTACTGAAATCTGCCCTGCACTGATTGCTGACCCACCCTGATGGCTATAGTAAGTGCCACAAACAACCCATCCCAGTGACTCCTCTTCAGCTAGTCCTGCCCTGTCATACCATATCTGAGTGACTGACCCTGCCAATTGGAGAAGGAGGTGAAAAGTATTGTGTCCACAGACAGGCAAATAACAAACAACACACAGTTCGTCTGCTCAGACATAGGCAAAATTAAAAAAAAAAGGGGGGGGGGGATGAAACAAACAAATCTACAATCAATAAATGAGAAAAATACCTACTGAATGCCCCAAAGACAGCAGACAATATTAAAACATTTACAAAAACAGGACAGGATAGTTCCAGTAGGCATCCAAAATAAAACACCAGATAACTCTCCAGTGGAAGAAAACACACTAGAATACCTGATAGGGAATTCAAATCTCTAATACTCATAATTCTCCAAGAGCTGAGGCAAAAAGCTGACAAACATGAGGAAAAAATAGACAAATTCACGGAAACTATAGACAAAAATTTGGAAGAATTCAGGAAAATAATGCAGGAACAAAATGCCAAAATAAATTCACAACTAGAAATTATACAAAGACAACAATTAGAAATCCAAAAGATAAACAGCAAGATTTCAGAAATGGATGGTGCCATGGAAGGGCTGACAAGCAGGTTTGAAACAGTGGAAGACAGGATCAGTGGAATTGAAGACAAACACTTGGATACAACACTGTTTCAGGAAAACTCAGAAAAAAGAACAAAGAAAAATGAAGAGGTCTGGAGAGTTATGTGGGATACAATCAAAAGCAAAAATTTTCGAGTGACTGAAATTCCAGAATAGGGGGAGAAAACAGAAAACACAGAGATCACTGAAGAACTGCTGACAGAAAACTTCCCCAATATCATGAAAGATGAAAAGCTGGCCATCCAAGAAACTCAATGAACCCCATATAGGAGAAACCCCAAAAGAAAATCACCAAGTCATATCAAAATCACACTCAACAAAACCAAAGACAAACAAAGAATCCTGAGAGCAGCTCATGAAAAACAGGAAGTCACATACAGAGGAGAAACAATAAGACTAAGCTCAGATTATTCGGCAGAAACCACGCAGGCAAGAAGGCAATGGGATGACATATAAAATCTTGAAAGAAAAAGTTGCCATCCAAGAATAATACATCCTGCAAAACTCTCGTTCAAATTTGATGGTGAAATTTGGATATTTCCAAATAAATGGAAATTAAGGGAATATGTAAAAGTCAAATCAAACTTACAAGAATTATTAAAGGGAGTTCTTTGATCTGAGGACAAACAGCTTCAGCTCATAGGCAGAATCTAGGACACAGGATTGTACCAGCCAGATACCAATCTAGGAAATGAACTCCCGAGGACTATCCAAAACCAAAAGAAATACAACAGGGAATCAGAGCAGTTAATCAGTAAACGACAACTACATCAAAACAATAAAAGAGGGAATAAACGGCCTAGGTATAGAACCTCCTAATGGAGAGGAAGGGAAGGTGATACCAAGTAATGGTAGACTGCTTCAAACTTAGAAAGCTAAGGGTAAAGTTCATGGTAACCACAAAGAAAGTTAACAAACATACTCATAAAAAAAAAAGAGGAAAAACATAAAGTCTCAGCAAAAACCAAACCTACAAAAACAAAAGAAATGAAAAAAAATCCACAAACAAAAGCAACTCAGCACAAGAGAGTAAGAAGAACAAAGAAAACCTCAGCACCACAAAAAAAAAAAAAAAAAAAACACTACAAAATTACAGCAAAAAACTCACATCTATCAATAATTACACTGAATATTAATGGACTCCATGCACCCATAAAGAGACTGAGAGTGACAGAATGGATAAGAAAATAGGCCCATTATATCCAGCAATTCCACTTCTAGGAATATATCCTACAGAAATAAGAGTCATCACTCGAATAGACATATGCACTCCTATGTTCATGGCAGCATTGTTCACAATAGTAAAACAATGGAAACAACCTAGATGCCCATCAACAGATGAATGGATAAACAAACTATGGTACATACACACCATGGAGTACTATGCAACGTGAAAGAACAACAATGAATCTGTGAACCATCTCATAACATGGATGAAACTGGGGGACATTATGCGGAGTGAAATAAGTCAATCACAAAAGGACAAATATAGTATGAGACCTCTATTGTAAAAAACCCATGAAAAAGTTCACACACAAAATGTAACAATCTTTGTTGGTTACCAGGGATGGGAGGGGTGGGGGGGAAATACTAAATAGATAAGTGGTATCTTGGGTGAAGGGTGAGAAAGTACACAATACAGGGGAAACTAGCACAACTTGTACAAGGAAAGGTCATGGAAGCCCCATAGACACATCTAAACTCCCTGAGGGACTGAATTGCTGGACGGAGGGCTCTGGGGACCATGGTCTCGGGGAACATCTAGCTCAATTGGCATGACACAGCTTATAAAGACAGTGCTCTGCATTCTACCTTGGTGAGTAGTGTCTGCGGTCTTAAAAACCTGTGAGCGGCCATCTAAGATACTCCACTGGTCTCATCCCCTCGGGATCAAGGGAGAATGAAGAGAACAGGATACAAGGAAAAGATTAGTCCAAAGGACTAATTGTCCACAGCTACCAAGGCCTCCACCGGACTGAGTCCACTACAGCTAGATGGTGCCTGGCTACCACCACTGACTGCTCTGACCAGGATCACAACAGAGTGTTCTGGACAGAGCTGGAGAAGGATGTAGAGCATAATTCTAACTCACAAAAAAAAAAAAAAAGGACCAGCTTTACTGGCCTAAAGGAGACTGGAGAAACCACGAGAGTATGGCCCCCAGACACTCCTTTAGCTTAGTGGTGAAGTTATCTCCGAGGTTCACTGTTCAGCCTGGGAGTGGACAGCCCCGTAAAACCAAATGAGACTAACGAGGTACAGTAGTCCAGTGACAAGGGCCAGAAAGTAGAAGGGGACAAGGAAGCTGGTGATAGGGAACCCAAGGTTGAGTAAGGATATTGTTGATGTGTTGTGAGATTGTTAACCATTGTTACAGGGCAACATTTGTAGTAACTGTTAAATGAGAAGCTATTTTGTTCTGTAAGCCTTCATCTTAAGTGAGAATAACAGCACAATTGGAAGAGCATAGTCAATGTCACTCAACTGTGCATGTAGAAATTTTTCAAATGGTGTGTCTTTGGCTATGTGTATTTTCACCAAAAAAAAGTTTGAGAAGTTAGAGGGTTGATATGTTTTGGGGTTGTTAACCAATGTCGTAAAACAATATGTGTACTACTGTTTCATGAGAAACTATTTGTTCTGTAAGCCTTCACCTGAAGTACAATTAAAAACAAAAGTTTAAAAAAACAGTTTCATATCTAGGATTAACTCTAAAGAAATAAGCAATTTTTTTTTTTTTATTACTGTGCTTTAATTCTGATTTCTTTTAATTTCAGGTACATTTCAACTCTAGTTCCAGAGCTTGGCCACTCTTCTGTTTGGAACCCAAAATTCTTGACCGCCTTCTGGCTAAACTCATTCATAAATTCAAGAGTAAATAAGTCAGTCACAGAAAGAAAAATATTGTATGATCCAGCATATATGAAATATCTAGACTAGACATCTTTCTACTAGTCTGTCAGTATGCCATACTGTGGTGGCTTGTGTATTGCTGTGATGCTGGAAGATATGCCACTGATATTTCAAATACCAGCAGGGTCACCCGTGGTGGACAGGTTTAAGCAGAGTTTCCAGACTAAGACAGATTAGGAAGAAAGATTTGGCAATCTAGTTCTAAAAAAGTTGCCCAGTGAAAACTTGATATAGAAGATTAGCCCCTCAGGTTGGAAAGCTTTTAAAATATGACTGAGGAAGAGCTACATCTTCAAAGTAGACTCGACTTTAATGATTTGGATGGAGTAAAGCTCTCGGGACCTACATCTGGTGATGTGGCACAGCTCAAAAGAAGAAGAAATAGCTGCAAACATCCATTAATAAGCAGAATGTGGAATGTACAAAGTATGAATCTAGGAAAATTGGAAGTCATCAAAAAATGAAATGGAATGTATAAAGATGGATATCCCAGGCATTAACGAGCTGAAATGGACATGTATTGGCCATTTGAATCAGACAATCATGTGGCCTACTAATGCCAGGAATGACATGTGAAAGTTGGAAACTAAGAAGAAGGATCAGTAGTTGGAAAATATGGCCTCGGTGATAGAAACAACGCTAAAGATCACATGACAGAATTTTGCAAGACCAGGGACTTATTCATTGCAAATACCTTTTTTCGACAACATAAACAGCAACTGTACATGTGGACCTTGCTGGATGAAATACACAGGAATCAATTCAACTACTTCTGTAGAAACAGACAATGGAGAAGCTCAATATCATCAGTCAGCTGTGGAAAAGACCATCAATTACTCACATGCAAGTTCAAGTTGAAGCTAAAGAAAATTAAAACAAGTTCACAAGAGTCAAAGTGCGACCTTGAGTATATCCCATCTGAATTTGGGACTGTCTCAAGAGTAAATTTGACACATTGAACACTAATGACCAAAGACCAGATGAGTTGTGGGTTGACATCAAGGACATCATACATGAAGAAAGCAAGAGGTTATTAAAAAGATAGGAAAGAAAGGAAAGACCAAAATGGATGTCAGAAAAGACTCTGAAACTTGCTCTTGAATGTAGAGTTGTTAAAACCAAAGGAATAAATGATGAAATAAAAGAGATTCACAGAAGATTTCAAGGGGCAGCTCGTGAAGACAAAGTATTACAATGAAATATGCAAAGACCTGAGGTAAGAAAACCAAAAGGGAACAGCCAGCATTTCTCAAGGTGAAAGAACTGAAGAAAAAATTGAAGCTTGAGTGGAAATACTGAAGGATTCTATGGGTAAAATAGTGAATGACACAGGAAGCATCAAAATAAAATGAAAGCAATACCCAGAATCACTGTACCAAAAAGAACTGGTTAATGTTCAACCATTTCGGGAGGTAGCATAGGAGCAAGAACCGATAGAATTAATGGAAGAAGTTCAAGCTGCACTGAAGGCATTGGCAAAAAACAGGGCTCCAGTGTCAGGACGTGGAATTACACTAACTTCTGTTTTTCAGTGTCCTATCGGTGAAGGAAGGGCAGGGAAGGAAACTAAAAGATAGTTTTTCAAGTAGTGGGCAATCACAAACACACAGACACAGATCCATAGACCCAAACATTCATTGATTCATTTATTTATACAGTCATTCATTTACCATTTTTCTCATATCTGTAAATATTTACTTGAAATAATTTAAAATTTTTTCTGATGATCAATCAGAAATACAACAAATATAAGAAAATTTTTACATCTTTCCAATTCTCCAGTCTCTTGAGTTAAACTGTTGTTACTCCAACTAGGTCTGGATAAACAACACCTACAGTCAAAATATTACTTCAAGTTTATTTTAAACACTGCCTAAAAATAAGACAGTTTCACCACAGCTCTTAAACACTGGATGTCCCTTAAGTTGGGATCAATATCAAAGGATTTGATCAACTGAGTTTGTTGTTGTTTAGCCCAGAACATCATATGGTCTACTGAAAACCTCTCATTGTTCCATGAATGTTAGCTTACATTTTCTTAAATCTGATTTGTGATTGTCTTTAAGACACATCTCGGTGAGATAAAATAAACTTAATTCAGATAAGTATAGTAGCCTAAACTATGGTTTTAACAAGAACAGAAAACACACCATCCTATATTTCTATTCAAAAATGGGAAACAGAAGATATGAACATAATACATACAATAAAAATTGTACAGCATGAATTGACACATCTATATTTGATAGAGGATATATTAGTTTACCAATAAAAAAAATTACATTTTAAGGGATCAAGTCACACGTGATCTGCAACTCACATGAATTTTTCAGTACCCAAGTGGTGGTAGAAAATTATTGATCTGGACATTTACAAGGCAGCTGCCGACACTTCTTATTTAACTAGATTTTTTTTCCTTCACAGCCTGGAAGTAGAAAGGTTTAATATTAACAGTGTCTATCTTTTAGTGGGGTGATCGGTCATGAGTCTCCTGACATGTTTTATTTATAATATAAACCCCAGAAAAAAATACCCTGAGATAACTTGATCATTATAGGTTATAGGAAAAACAAACAAAAAACTATTGTTTTGTAGGTTTGGAACAACTGAAAATGAAGACACATCTTGTAGAAAATATAAAAGAAAGCTAAAATTTCAAACTAGTTAATAATCATTTAAAAATTCCTAAAATGGGTGACTATTACTTGAAAGAAAAACAAATATGTTATTTTATTTTTGTGAAAATATATACAGCAAAAGATATACCATTTCTACAAATTCAACATGTATAATTCAGTGACATTGCTTCAGTTCTTCAAGTTGTATAACCACTCTCGCTATCCCTTTCCAAATTATTCCACCACCATCAGTGTATGGTCACTGTCTTCTAAGCTTTTCATCTAACCTTTCCAGATGCTGTCATCAATTTGATCCCACATAGATAAATCTTTGAAAATATAAAGCTCAAGGCAGACATACTTTACTACTTAAGCTAACCTGTTTGGTTGAAAGTGGATTTCTGGGAAAAGTCTTGGTTTGAGTTTAAGGTTTAAAGATTATCTTAGGGCAATAGTCTTGGGTGTTCAGCCAGCTTCAATGGCTCCAAAAAACATACTTTTTTCAAGTGAAAATGTTTTTCTCCTTCTGTAGAGTCCCTTTTCATAAGTCTGCAAATGACTTTCCATTACATATGGAATATGAATTTGTATGATACACTTTTATTGATATAGCACAAGAACAATTTGCTTTTGAGAGCATCTTTTGCTTGTAGGCAGAGAAGAGCTGTTGTGTTGCTTAGGTGGTTTTATTTAAGAGATGTTAGACAGATTTTACTCTACTTTACTGCCTATCATGATGCCACAAAATACAAAATCAGAAATGTTCAGTTCAGCAAATAGTGAGTAGTTTGTACTGAACATTGAATATGATCTGATATCTGCTCTTGGGTTGAATCCAGGCACTGTCCTTAGCAACATCATGACTAGAAATGACTCTATCCGGTTAGCCGACTTGAGAAAACTACAATCTCAGGCTGCAAATCTTTCAGTGGGATGACACATTAAACTATTGTTTTTAATTAATATATCAAGCAGTGCCTCTCAGGCTTCTCTATGGAAATGGCTTTTCTGACAAGGAAAGTAAACAGCAGTCTTGCAGGGTGGAGTGTCATGAAATGGTCTTCTACAGAAATAATTTCCAGAAGTCGCCTACTTTGTCCTAATATTTCAGGCAGTCTTACATCCTGTCTTAGTTATCTAGTGCTGCTGTAACTGAAATACCACAAGTGGATGGCTTTAACAAAGAGAAATTTATTTTCTCAGTCTAGGAGGCTAGAAGTCTGAATTCAGGGTACCAGCAGCAGGGGAAGAATTTCTTTCTTTGTCTGTCCTGGGGGAAGGTCCTTGTCATCAATCTTCCCCTGGTCTAGGTCTAGGAACTTCTCTGTGCAGGGACCCCTGGTTCTTCATTCTTGGTGGTAGGAAGTCCGTCTCCTCTCTGCTCTCTTTCTCTCTTTTATATCTCATAAAAGATTGACACAAAATACAACCCAATTCTGTAGATTGAGTTCTGCCTCATTAACATAACTGCCTCTACTCCTGCCTCATTACCATTATAGAGGTTAGGATTTACAACACATAGGATAATCACATCAGATCACAAAATGGTGGACAACCACACAATACTGGGAATCATGGCCTAGCCAATTGACATACATTTTTTGGGGAAACAATTCAATCCATAAAACATCCTAATCTACAGTACACCTGGTTTTTCAATTATTATTAAAAATTATATATTCCCCAAAGTCTTAAGTATTTGATCCTCAGCTGGAGAAACATTTCTTTCTTTCACAGAGTTAAAGTTTTTCAGAATCCTGTTACATCTTGATATTCTAAAATTATCATGATTAAAAATATGTATGTATACAAACTTCACAAGAACACTTACAAACTTTCTTCAACAAACAAAATAAAATCCCTACAATACTGAAGTGAGCAAAATGGGCTCTTAGTTTTCTATGTGTTCCATTCTGAAAGGAATGCCTTAGAACACTGATCTTGTCATGAATTTTAATCTATCTGACTTGAATGGGCTTCTTCTGAATGAAGACTTTGGCAACCGGTGAGCCAGCATTTCATGTGATTAATTGAATGTCACTTAACAGACAGTGGGTTCCAAAATAACAATGCCTGGAAATCACAGTGCGACTCTAAACTTGAAATCCATTTAGGAGAGCCAGTTGTATGGGAGGGAGAATCAGCATGTAGGGAAATCATCAGTGAGCCATTATCACTCTCACATCATCTGCTTCCTAATTACACCATAATTAGATCGGGGATAATTACATTTGATTTCTATTATTATTGCTTAGAACACCTTAGAATTTCATAATCCTAATGTTATAGGGAAATGTAGAGCTCATCAGTTTAACTTCTTCAATCAGAGGTGATAACAGAGGCCAGAAAGTTTAAGTGACCTATCCAAAAGAAGATTACAAGATAGTTATGAACATTATTTAAATTATGTTACTAAATAGTTGATATGCTCTATCAGACACTAATATTTTCAGTGTGGTATATCCACATGTGACTCTCTTTTGGCCTGTACAGTAAGAATGTTGGACAATTTTCTTTTCTTCTGGAATAAACCGTTTTTAATCCAATTGTTAGATGTTATTTCCTCAAATTGTTGTTATTTGTGCACTTATTTTTTGTTTTAACCCTTGTCCCACCATTACTGCATTGTAGGCTCACTAAAAGGCAGTGTCTTTCTAGCTCATCTTTGTTTCCCACAGTCCCTAGTACAATGCCCTAATCCTAACAGGAACTCAAGTCACATGTGTTTCCAAAAACAGTTGACCAGTGCTCTGTCTAGAATTCTGTCATATACTTCTCTGTCCTCATTCTTTAAATTAGACCCATCTACTTGGCATGTAACTAATCAATTACCTATGCTGCCATTGTACAAGACTAATCTGTTTCTCTTTCTCTATCATACATACACACAGAGACTAATTTTACAACTCTTTGGCAAGGTAAGTTCTAGGTCACAGCTCATGCTCTTGGGCTGCCTGTATCAGCCACTCCACAGCAATTGTTTCTGGAGCATCAAGAAGCTGTGGTGGGCCCCTCCCATGTAGCTCTTGTTTATTACTCTGTCAACAGTTGCCAAGCTCAGAGATATACAGGACGTAGCTCTTTTACATTTCAGTTTGTGAATGAGCAGTGAATTCTTCTTCATTCTAGCCAATAAAAGGTACTGTTTTGGATTAAATTTTGTCCCCCAAAAAGATACTTTGAATTCTTAACCTCAGGCACCTTTGAATATGACCATGTTTGGAAAAAGGGTCTTATAAGATGGTATCAGTTAGCATGAGGTCATCCTGGAGTAGAATGTGTCCTAATCCAACCTGTCCTTATAAAAGAGGAGAAGAGACACAGAGACACAAACAGAGGGAAGACAGCCATATGAAGATGCATCTATACATCCAGGAACATCGGGAGAGAAGAAGCTGGAAGAAAGAAGAAACCATCTTCCCTAGAGACTTCAGAGGGAACATGGCCTGGCCTACAGACACACGTTGTTTTGGACTTCTAGCCTTCAGAATAGTGAATGATAAATATCTGTTCTTTTAAGCCACCCAGTTTGTGATTTTGTTACCAACAAGATGGGAAATTAACACAGGTACTTCCAACTGTCTCCATACAGTGCATTTCCCCTGCAAGTAGGATAGGAACGACAGGAATTCTGGTAATGCTAAATTTCAGGAAAGGTCATGTGAAGGACATCAAGAAAAACCTGATGAAGAAAATGTTCCTCTTGTTGTTAGTTGCTGTCTGGTTGCCTCCAACTCATGGTGATCTTATGCATAACAGAAGGAAACGTTGCCCGGTTCTGTGCCGTTCTCAAAACTGTTGGTATGTTTGAGCCCATTGTTGCAGCTATTGTGTCAATCCATCACATCGAGGGGTTTCCCTCATTTTTGCTGACCCTCTACCAAACATGATGTCCTTTTCTAGAGGATGAACCAAATGCATGCTAGAATTTTGGAATCAGGAGACATGAAAATGATCAAGATTTGGGGAAGAATCATATAATAATTAGATTAAGAGGTAAGAGGATCATCATAGCCCCAGAGGCCTCAGATTCCTGGTTCTCAGGGCTGTTGAGCCTGTTAACTTTTGGCAAGGGTGTGGGAGTGTAGACAGGACACCGAATTTCCTACCAGGGACACCATGTATTCCTGGGGTGTGCAGCATTTTCAGGGTTTGAGTGTGAAGATTTATTTAAGGCTTTTTTTTTTTTCAAAGTCAGCCACATATTGTTTTCTCAGTCAGGGCCTCCCACGAAGCTAAGAAATATAATAATTTTTGCAAATATGTCAGTCAGGGATGAAATTTTAGCAGGATGTTAACAGAGGGTAGTTAAAGTAATTTTTAAATGAAGAGGGGGAACTCTAGTTGTTATTTTTAAAGAGATTGTCTTCCTATACAAATTCTACTTAGCTTGCACACTATATTTAAGCCTAAACCTCAAATTCTGGATCATTTTCTTTCCTTAGAAATGTTTAGAGATTTTTTTTTTTTTTTTTTTGGTTGGCAATGTTGCTTTGATAAATTCAGCATTAACTATAAAATTTTTGGACTCATCTGCAAGAAGATAAGAAATTTGAATTCTAAGCTTAGATGCTGTAGACAAAATTGTCCCTTCTGTCCCTTTATGAGTATTGGCAGAGAAAAGGTTCACCTCATTTTTTATTATAGGTAAAAAATTTTTGTAGGGGCACCGGGGGAGGAAGAGGGGCAATATTGTCATGGAGTTTGTCATGTATAGGTAAGTGTTACAAAATGTCTACTGTAATACTTCAGTCTGTGTCTAAATAGTAAAAGATTAAGTGTAGAAATTCTTGCTTAGGGTACATTTGGCTTAAGATCTTTCCAGAGATTCAGTTATTATGCTTGTAATTTCAACTTTCTATCTCATATCTAATTAGTTTAACTCAACACTAATATCAATCTTAGTCAGTAGGCAAACACACTTTGGTACAGTACATTATTAAGCATGCATTAGGACTTAATGGTTATTAGGACTTCATTCATTAAGCTGGCAGGAAACTTGATAAGTTTTTCTAGATTTATTTGCTACAAAGCTTATATATATATTGAAGTAGGAAAAGTAGAGATGTTGGGACAATTATGGAAACAAGGTTAAGATGATAATAACTTTAACAAACTCATCCAGATTTTCAATACCAAATTAACTTGTTCTGGGACATGTAATTGCTTTGGCAAGTCCAAACTCAAATCAAACCTAGGGACACCAACAAGGCTTAATGCGAACTGGTGTCGTAGAACATTTATAGTGTAGAGAATGGATTTCAATAGCACGAAGCATGGATGTTTTCTTCAATTAACCTTCACAAAGAAAAGGTGATCTCAGTAAACGGAAGTTATGGATACCAACGGCTTTATAGGGACAATATAGATGTGGTATC
This sequence comes from Dugong dugon, assembly GCA_030035585.1. Lineage (NCBI taxonomy): Eukaryota > Metazoa > Chordata > Mammalia > Sirenia > Dugongidae > Dugong > Dugong dugon. The sequence continues at coordinate 96,406,952 of CM057465.1, forward strand.
CTATCTTATACCCTCTTCTCTCCTTGGTGCCCAGAACCTGACACCGGATACATGCGTACAACCCGTTTTGTGAAACTACTTCACTATAAGGCTTTATTCCTGGTTAGTCAGCCTAATTCACACCCAACCTCTGTGTCCCTGTGGACTCTACATTCCATGCTAGCTTCATGTCATCATTTATTACTTGAAAACTCAAAGAAGCAATTTCTATTCATCCATTAAAAAAACAAAACTACAAGTGTTGTGTAAACAATTACAAGTATCATACAAACAATGAGCATGCTGGTTTGGCCCATCAATTTGTAAGGAAAACATGTGGGTTTTTATGGAAATGAGTTACAGCTCTTGAGCTCCTGGCACAATTACAAATATCTGCAGTGCAAAACACTAAGTTTATGTATTCCTTCTGTCCTAAAAGTGTAGTATGTGTAACTTAGCTAATGGGATTCCTAATTCATTTTCTAAAGATCTGCCAACTGATAATATGAGTCAAGCTGTTTCCATCTAAGTGTACTGCATACAAAGAAATAATTATTTAAAATAGTAATCTGACAATTCATCAGGTTTCATTTATATGCCAAAAAAGTTAATTATTTCATCCCTAATTATCACTGCATATAAAAATTTCTCAATTCATTATCATTTTTCATTCTTGACTCCTAGTAAAACATAAATCCATTTGATGACCCTATTGAATTTGATAGTTCAGTGGTGATTATTTAAAGGGAAATTATTATCTAATCTAAAGATCTTTGCAATTTACTAGCTGTGTGCCCAAGGTCACACTACTTTCTGAGCTTCACAAGGTTGAGATTATGATACAATAATATAATGTATGTAGTAGTGCTTTTCAAACATAAGGTGTTAAACAAGCATGAACTTGGTATTACTTAATTTCAGATAATACTACAGTGTTCAATGTCCAATACTGTGTTTACTGCACAGTGATCTAAACATCTATTGAATTAGATACTCAAGCATTGGCTGCATTGGGTTAATGCAGGTTGGACAATATCTCTCTTATGCATCAGAAGGAAATTATGAATGGAATGTCTTTAACTATGCTGATACTTGGGGACTAATATACATATACCTCTTTATAAATGCAGAGGTTGCTACTGAATAAAATTGTTCTGTTTTTAGAGAAGTATAGTTTTCTTTTTATTCTTTCTTTTCTTTTTCTTCTTCTCTTCTTTCCTTCCTCCTTCCTTCCTCTCTTGTCTTTTTTTCTTCTCTTTTTACTTTTGTAAATGTCCAAATACCAGTATTCCACCGCATCACTTTGAAGGAACAAATTGTAAAAAGTCAAAAAATAATTTTAGTTAAGTTTTGGAATTTAAAAATGAGTGTGCTAGTTAGCACCCTGTGTAAAGAAACACATACTGAAAATTGTTTATCAGTCTCACAAGTTCATTCTTATCTTTGTTAATTTTTCCACATGGAAGACTAATTGGTTAATTAATTAATGCATTTGTTCAACCAATATTTATTGGGTTCCCACTGAGAGCTTGACTAAATTGACAGGACTAAATACCAGCCCTGAAAGGCTTATTCATGTCATAAGTGAAGGGAGACAACCTTCCAAGGAAAGGCCACTTGTCTGTCTCAGAGCCTCGAAGTCACCTGACTGTTAGAAATAGTAGTGGTAGGAGTGGGCAATGGAAGAAGTAATCCTCTGAAGTAGCTCAAACTCAGTGCCTTGAAAGATGAGCGTTAGAATCTTATACATCAGTAAGTTCTGAAAAAGGAACCATAAGAACTGACAAGGTCTCACATAACTTACTGAGATAGGTAAACACCCATGAGAGGCCTCTGTGTCCTACAATAAAACTCATTTGCTGGCCTCTGATGATCTACCCAAAGCCCAGTCACTTAGTAATGTCTGGTGTTAGTGCAGAAGGCAAGGATTACGTTGGTGGAATCTGTACTGCAGTGGGCCAGGCTCCTGGTGTTTATGGCCCTAGGAACAGATCTCCATCCACATTCTTGTGGGAAAGCCTGTTGCTTATTTCTGGGAATTCCGAACTTAATTTTGTAGGCCCCAAAATTTTAGATAACCGGTTGTTTATCTAAGTAGTATCTCCAGTTCTACACTCTGATCTGCACTACAAATATTTTGCCAGACAATGAAATTATCTGCTTAAATTCTGCCTAAAAACTACGGAGACCCTATTGTTTTATTTTTATTTTAATTGCTGCAATCTTCAAATATAGTGGTATGATGGGAAGGTTTCTTCTAAAAAGAAAAAAAAAAGAGAGAGAAACTTTGAATAAATTGTTCATAGCTTCATTTGGGCAAACTTACTCCGGTAAGAAGCAATGCAATATTCTAAACCATAGAGATAAAGCTATTCCTCATACATTCCAGTTACTAAAAAGTGTCCTTCTTTATTTCCACGCCAAGTGATATTAGGTACAAAGATCTCATGTCAAATTTTAATCCCAAGAAGTGAGCTGTATGGTTAGTTAATTTACTTCAGTTATTTATCTTTTTGCCCTTGTTCCTGTATTCCTACATTATAATCACTGCCTATAAATAAGGGAAATGAATGTAAAATAAATAATAAGCTGTGCAATTTGACCCATTCTGACTTTATGTATCTATTAGAAGTAAATAAAATGTACTTCCTATTTTGAGGGAAAAGTCCCTGATTTAATCCCAGCAGTAGGCACTAGGAACATGCTCTTATAAGTATAGAATCAGCAATAATATTAGAATCACTTAAAGCAAATTATTCTTAGTTGTTTTAAAAACAGTATACCCTTTATATCAATTTCTAGTTTTGTGATAATGTAAATTCACACTTTCCTATCTCATTTGTTAATCTCTTCTCAAAAGTTTGGAAGAGACAGGTATACATTTCCAAGGGCAAATTCTTTCCTTGATGTTTTATTGTATTCTTTTATTTTTTACCCAATATTAAAGTATCTACATTTTAGTATGTCAGATGTGAAATATGACTCCTTTAATTTCTTTAACTTGAATTTATTTTAATTTCTGCATAAAGAGCAATATCTAGTTTTTGTAATTTCTTTATGTATTCAGGGTAAAAAATAATTATTTAGTGCTAGTCTTCTTTGTAATTGGAGATTTATACACTGTAAAGTCAAATTCCTCATTACATCCAGATGACTGCATAGTGCATTGGATAGAAAATTTTTAAAAGGCCAAAGAATCCAGTTGGAGAAATAATTAATATACTGGGAGATTATGATTAGTTAAATATATGGCACTTTTTTTTTTTTTTTTAATTCTTAGAGACTTTAGGTTAATTGCTAAAATTCAGGTAAATTGCTAAAATTTTGCTGCTTATGACTTTTCCCATCAGGAAACTGTTGAACTTAATCAACCAATGGTCCATAGGGGGAATTCACGCCCACTAGTTTGTGTTTTGAATTTGACGCCCAGTAGCAGAAAATCTCATTCCTAAACTTTTTGGAACTTGGGGTAAAACATGCTTGGTGAATATTATTCATCTGCTGCTTGAAAGAATTTCATGTCAGTTAAGTGAGAAGATCATGGCTACAGAAGAGGTGCTGCTGACAGGCTCACTGGGAAGCAGCTGCATGTGTGTGCGCTGGGTGTGCCTTTCTGGATTGCCCTTCCTGGTCTGAAGCAGGTGGACAAAAAAAGGCCAGATTTTGTGAGAATGAATTTCACTTGAGTATTTTATAGAGTTCATACTATGGATTTTTATATTATACAGTCTAGCTCACAGGGATTGAGATTGTCAAATTAACACTTTTTTTAATAAATAGTGCTATTTTTTCCATTTCTATATTGAAATAGAGCATGATGATGATGATGATGATGCCAGGAGTAGGAAGAATGAGGTGAATTAGTCAAGTCTGTGGTTGATGAGACTCAAACAAGACAAGGTATAAAGAAGGGCTGGGAGAGGGGAGGCTGGCTGGCTCAGGGACAATTTGAATGCCAATAAGCGTCCTCTGTTAGTTGCCCCGACTTCTGTCCGTGGGTTGGATCTTTCATAAGGCTAGCTAAAGTCAGAACTGCCAATATTTCTAGATTCCTATCTATATTTTAATTAGTATACTGAAAGAACTTCTCTATCAGTTTAAATCTGGAAAGAAAAAATGTACAGAGAAGGCTCTGATTGGAACATGACACATGTGGCCATCCCAAGGACTACTATTGTGGAGTGATGGGTGCTGTCATTGATGTCCTTAGGTGAAGTGCCTGCCTTTCAGCCAATCACTTTAGACAGGAGAGCAGTAGGTTAGCGGTGGTCGGGGCTTATCTTGTACAGTCCTGGGTACCAGGAAATAATTGCGAGATAGAAACCCATTACAACACAGGTTTCTGCTGGAAGATTACTCTTACTCTCTCTGAAGTATATCAGAATGCAACCTAATCCTCCTTACACATGATTCAACTCACTATTTCTAACCAACTCTTTTGCCTTGTTCAACTGTTCTCTAACTACACTATGTACAACAGGCAGCATTTAACTCATGTCTTCACCATTACAATAGTAAAACTTACTGAACACTTACAAGGAAGCATTTTTCTACCTTTTTACTGTATTTCCATTTCACTTGTATGAGCTTATTTAGTTTTTACAAAAATCTTACTGGGTAGGGGTAATGCTTATTTCCATTTTCCAGATAAGAAAATTGAGGCACAAAGGGGTTAAGTAGCTTTCTCAATGCCACAGTGCTAGTAAGTATTGGAGACAGGCCTGAAACCTCACCTTAATGGATCCTGCGCCCCTCCCTTAATCACTGTAATATGCTACATCCATCCGTGACATTAGGTTATGCGGAAGAATTCTATTTGCGGTAAGTGCTGAAGATACCGCAATATAAATGGTCATTTGAAGTACACCTTCTCTTGAGTTTCTTTTACACTTTGGTGAAGTCAAAAATCCAGACACAACTTGTTTTGAAAACGAAACCAAACTAAAGCAAACAAAGCAAAACTCCTCTTAGTCACAGAATCAAAATTTAGAGTTAGAAAAGGACTTGGAAGTGTACCCTCGGACTTTACAGAATGAGGTAATAGCCGCTGGGAGATACTGAATAACTTCCCAAGTGACACAGCTGGTGTGTGGTGAAGCCAGGCCAGAAATCCTGCTCTTAAGCACACAAACAACTATCTTGTGTTCTGTTTAAACTCAGCATAACATAATTCGTACGAGACTAGTGGGTCTGGGGGCTGCAGGCTTCACGCTAAGGTGCCACCTGTCTGATTGACAGAGAAGATGGGAATCGGATTAAGGAGACATTCTGAGAGAAGTATCACTTTCAGGATCTGGTGAGAGGTGAACAGAACCTCTTTATGAAGATAAGTTGCCTTCAGGGTTGTTTCCAAATCTGACAGCCACAGCTAGCCTCCATCTCTGATCTTACGGGTTCTCCTGTTGCCAATGCCCCAATCACTGGGGAGATGGCTGCTTTAAAGATCCTGCCCCGAGACTGAAGAGTCTTCCTGATTATCCTTTGCCCTGGCAGCACACACAAGGAATGTCTCATAAAGTAGTACTTTATTTATTTTTTTTTTAGTATTTTTTTAAAATTGTGGTACCTATGTATGTAACACAACATTTGCCATTTTAACATTCCTCACGTGTATAATTTAGTGACATTAAGGGTGTTCATCATGTCATGCAACAGTCATCGTTATTCATTTCCAATTTTTTCCATCAACATTTAACAGACAGAAAGAGGTTCAGTGTCTCCTAAGCAATGAGCTCTTCCCTCCCCCTCCCTCCTTCCTGCCCACATCTGGTAACCACTAATAACCTTAGGTCTACATATACTTGCCTATTCTAGATATTTCATGTAAGTGGGATTATACAATCTTCGTCTTTTTTGTGATTGTCTTATTTCACTCAGTACGAAGTTTTCAAGGTTCATCCATGTCATAGCTTATATCAGGCTTCACTTCTCTTTAGGGGTATATGTGTGTACTGCATGGCCCAGAACTTTTAAGGTTATGCACTAGTTCATTGCTGTGTAAAGGAGTCACAGAGACTTAGAAAAGGACACCTGATTTCACTTTTCTGGCTTGTATCAAGTAAAACTTTACTTAGTAGTTACCTGCTGCAGGTCCTCATATCTTTAGCCCTTTATTCTCCAACCTTTCCCTGTTCAAGGCTGAGGTCCTTTTCTTAATGGTTTGCTCATGTAAAACAGACATTTTGGGTTAAGCCTCAAATGTAGTCAAAATCTCTCTTCTTTTTTCCGTTTGGACCCTTATTTTACTCAAGGTAATTCATCAGTTAGTTACTACTATTTTATTTGTTTGTTTGTTTTTGAGAAGACAGTACCTTCTAAACCATTTTGCCAGTATTCTTTAAGTCATACTCCCTCTGACTGTAGAGTTGAATGTCAGTCTTCTCAACCTTAACCAACTCATTCTACTCTCTGTCCCCACACGAAAGCTAGAAAGTAGTGGAAAAGGTATGCCTTTCAGAGAAGCAAGAATATGGGATTTAGGATTGTGGAAATGTCATTTAAAATCACGGAGCTTCGGTATGAATGAAGTCATTTGATTTAATAGGCTCTGTTGTTGTCAGTTGCCATCAGGTCGGCTCCTATCCGTGGCAACTGCACGTACAACAGAACGAAACAATGTCCAGTCCTGCACCTTTTTCATGATCATTGACATGCTTGAGTTCATTGTTGTGGCTATTGTGTAAAGCCAGGCTTAACTTCCAGCAATATTTATCATACAATATTCTGTTGTAATTCATAAGGTTTTCATTGGCTAATTTTTGGAAATAGATAGCCAGGCCTTTCTTCCTAGTCTGTCTTAGTCTGTAAGCTCTGCTGAAACCTGTCCACCATGGGTGACTCTATTGGTAGTTGAAATACTAGTGGCACAGCTTCCAGCATCACAGCAACACTCAAGCCACCACAGGACGACAAACTGACAGATGGGTGGTGATAATAGGCTCTAAAACTCAAAAATCTGGAACTATATTTTTTCTCTAGATTCCTGATTTTTTTAAATAGGAGTTTAAATTCCCTATTTAAGACCTCTTCATCCATCAACACACCTCAGCCCAAGGGTCAACTTTCAAGGCCTGCTGGCCAAGTAATTGCTTCTTTTCCAATCTTAGTAGCCTGAAACTACAGCTATTCCCATGTCAAGCTTCAGTTCCCCAGGCCAAAATGATATCACTCAGGACAGGAATTTTTTTTTAATCATTATTCCTGTGGTAGGGAACAAAGATGCAACATAGCACACAGACAGTCAATGGACACTGTTTTATTTAAAACAAATTTTAAACCTTTATTTGTGATTATTTTTCTCCCGTGTCTTGAATTTTTCCCTATCTTATTAAGGCCTCTCCAATTTTTCCCTTTAAATAATTTACAGTAATACTTAAAGACAAGATGACTGCTGGGTTATTAGTCACACTTAAAGCAAGAGACAGTTACATGCAGGTTAAAGAGCTGTATGATTACATCTAAATGACGGAATCACTTAGCTATTCATGGGGGAGAGTGAGATAGGGACGGGATGTCTTTGAACAGAGGAAAGTTTATTCTTAGATTTCAACTAAGAAAACGAATGTTAAAAGTAATTGACAGGGAAGAATTTAGCATGTGTAGTATGTAGTTTCTTTTAAACAGTTAACATAAACACACATACACATACGTACATAGACACATCCATATCCATCCTTTTGCTTTACTTTCGGGATTTAGAAAACTCTTTCTTAACATAACTGTGGGAAGAGTGGCATTTGTACATATTTATTAGGTTCCTACTATATATAGCAGCAATAGCAACAATGGACTTAAACATACCAACGATCATGAAGATGTTGCAGAACCGGGCAACATTTTGTTTTGTTATACAAAAGGTCACCATGAGTCAGAGCTGACTCAATGGCAACTAACAACTATATATAAGGCAATATATTGATGGGTGTAATTATGACCCATTCCCCTTATTAAACCACTTCTGAAATTTCTACCTGCATTTACACTTGCATTAGGTTTAGTGAATAGTAGTTTGTTGCTGATAATTCTAATGCTGCTCCTAGAAATGGTGTTATTTTAAGAAATTCATATCCTCCACGTGGGCTTTGAAACATCTGTTCAGACCAGAACATGTCAGTTAAAGCTATATTTTGCTCCTCTCTGTGTGAGTCCAGATGGTTACATCTATATATTATATAGTATAAGTTTCAACTATCTATTGTAATTTAATTTACTTTTTTATTTAAGAGATTAATTAAACTAATCATTTGAAGATGATAAGAATTCACGATATATTTCTAAGGTGCTAGATGTAAATGTTCTTTGTGTGTGTGCATTGCTTTTGTTAAAATACTGTTTGGTAACTGTGAACACGTGTAGAAACACTATAAAGAGTAAGCATTTGTTCTGAGTGGAGTTTTTAAACCCAAACAAAATACACTTCATTAGAAATATAACTTCAAGGAAGAGAAGTCATTGATATTGTGATTAAATTATTAATTAAACAAAACAATACATAATCACTATAGAAAATCATAAACGTATTTTTCTCATTGATCACTATTTTGAAGAAAATTATAAAGCTAATTAAATCAGTAAGGAAATGTCAATTTTCAGATAATTTTGCCTCAGAAAGGATGCTTTGTGGTGTTTTAGAATAGTGATCTTCAAATGTTTTGCACTGTTATAGCCTGTGTACTTTGCAAACTGTGTGACGTCTCAATTAGTTTTAAACTTATATATAAAATTTTTCTCATAAGTTTAAATAGTTGCAAATGGTGCTAATTTCAGTATATTATGAACATGAACAGATGAAAATGAAGCTATGAAATTATTATTTTAAATGTAGTCAGTGGCATTTTAATGCTAAGGTGGTTTGAAACTAGCTATCGTCTATCAAAAGAAAACACATAAGTTTTTCAACTGTAGAAATTGAACATTGTTTCCTTTTCTCTTTGAATTTGTATTTCAATTTTATTCCTCTGTAGAGCTTTATCTTAATGTAATACAGTCTTCTTTTGAAAATCTTTTTATTGATTATTAGTTCCTAATTCTTTCTGTGAAGAAAATATGTAAATTAAATACAAGATATCTTAATTGTACCCTTGCAGCTCTGAATGTTATTTTTTTCTATATTAAATTATGATTTCAATTATTTGTACAAAATTGATCAAGGTAACAAATATATATTACAGAATTTTATCATCAGCAAATAAAAAGTAAAATATAATTAGAAATGCATACCCTAATGTAATAAATGAGGTAGTTTTTATTTTCTTAGTTTATGTATCCAGGGATAATAATTGATAGACAGAATAACTTAAGTGTAGTGTCAAATCTATTCTAAACATTTTTTTAAATTGATGTAGGTCCCGAAAAAACTTGAATGTTATAGAACCTCACTAAATTATTTGAACTTTTTACTGAATTATATACAAAATATCAGTGGTCTATCATAATTTTTTTTTGAATCCATCAGTTGACAAGTCAATGGATGTTATCTTAGCAAGAAATGATTGGAAACTACACAACTTACAGAAAGGATGTGTTCTCCTGACATTAGAGTTTTAAATGTTCCCAACACATGGAGGAACTTTCACACTGTGCTTTCTCTTGGTTTGCTGGGTGGGTTTAGACACTGGGGCAATGCCTGGCCATCATATGCAGGGTGGAAGCGCCTCTGGATGCCTGTTGAAATGCTTTCTCAAGCAGATCACTTGTATTAAAGTAAGTATACAGAAGTGGAGTATCTGGAAATACGTTCCTTTAAAATTCCTATGTTCAAGTGCCTTTTGGAAAATCTTTATGCCCTAGATCCACGCATACCCCACTGAAGGCCACTGTTTAGAGGACATCCATTTCATTTGTGAAAATCATGATTTTGGGGATTCAGATTCAGAAGTATCAGAAATTGCCATAAATTTCACCTCATTCTTACATATTCATCCAGCTATCATTTAATGAGCATCTATTAGGTAGACACTGTGCTAATCCTGAGAGGATGCATTGTCATCAAGGGGCTCGTGCTATTAAAATATCAAAACATGGACACTTATAACTGATTATATAAAATGTAATGTCATAATATAGGAGACAGCACTGGGTTGCTGTTAAGCATGTGGACTGGAGCCAATCTCCCTGGGTTTGAATACTGTTACTTACTAACTGTGTAACTTTGGACAAATTGTTTCATCCTCTGAGTCTCTGTTCCTTTGCCTATAAAATAGGGATAGTGTTCCATATCTCATTAAGGTTTATGAACATAATAAGTTAATACTGATAAATTGTTTAAAACTGGGCCTGGCACATATAAGATGTTATATATGTGTATGGTAAAATAAGATAAGCACAGAAAAATGAGTGTTTGACTCTGAATACATGATTGTAAAAATTTCACAGACTTGTTTGGAAAAATAAAATATTTTAATATAATATGACTATCCATAAGCTAAGGGTTTGGGAAATGGGATTTTTTTCCAGTTGCCAATGAGTCGTTTCTAACTCATGGTGACCCTATGTGTGTCAGAGTAGAACAGCTCTCCATAGGATTTTCAGTGACTGATTTTCTGGAAATAGATCACTAGCCCTTTTTACTGAGGCACCTCTGGGTTGACTCAAACCTCCAACCTTTTGGTTAGCAGCTGAGCTTGTTAACTGATGTGTCAGGCACTATTTTATATGCTGGAGACACAGTAGTGAATGAAACAGCCAAGTCTCTTCTCTTGCTGAGGTTACATGCTAAGCGAGAGGAGATAGAAAATTTATATCTATGTTGTCTGCATGTAGCAGCAGCCCTTCCTAACCCATCTATCACTTTACTTTGGCATTTATCACCAGCTGACATTCTCTCTCTCTCTCTCTCTCTCACGCACACACACACACACTCACATAAAGCATAAGCATTAAGACTGTTGGAAACAAGCCATAGAGACATGTGGGCTTCCCAGGAACAGAAAGCATTAAGTGCAAAAACCTCTGAAATGGGCAAAGGCTTGGTGTCTTTTGGAGGAAGAGCAGAAGGCCAGAGTTGCAAGAGAGAAGACAGTCAGGTTGCTTGGTTGTCTGTTTCTTTGATTATAATCTCTTCCATTTCGTGTTTTCCTTTAAATAGTTGATTTCCCACAGAGACTTTATGATTCTTCATTGCTCTATTCCTTGCAAGATTTCTCCTAGGCACCCACAGCAGCCTCACAGAGGCCTCCACCTGGCTTTATTGGACTGGACAAGATCATTTGAGGAAGCTCACTCAGCTTGGGTCCAGAGTGGGTGAGAATTCCCAGCCTCATCTCTGGGCGGCTCCAGGCGCTCTCGTCACACATAGACCTGATTGCTTGCATGTCTGGCAGTTGGCCAGCATGAATCTGTCCCCTTAGACACAGTCAGATGTGCTTGTTCCAAATCCTCACAGTCTTCAAAAACCTGATTACTCAAAAACCTCATATTTTCTCCACCATCCTCACTCTCAACTGATTGGACTTGTATTCTATTTTACCGGTAAAATAAGGGCAACCAGAAGCTCAAATCTGCTTGCATCTGTCCCATGCCCTGCCTCTCCCTGATCCTCAGTATGAACCGCCTCTATCTAAGATCAGCTCTTCCATTTATACATCAGTTCCTATAAACTCTCACTATTTAAAGACATTATTTCAGCATTCTCTGCTTACGTTGTCAAAGTTTTGTTTTCTACAGGAGTAGTCCTATTAGCATACATACTGTATTTTTCTGACATAAGAAAAAATTAAAGTTCTCTTGATCTTACTTTCCTTTCCAGTTGCCACTCCATTCCTCATTATCCTTTGCATCCAAATTCTTCAAATGCCATGTCTGTGCTGTCTGTTTCTCATTCCTTTCCTCCAAATAGCTCTCAAGCCCATTCCAAACATGTTTTTGCTCCCACCACTTCACTGAAACTCTAGAGACTTCTATATTATTAAATGCAACGGTTAATTCTCAATCTTCATCTGACTTTTCTAGCATCAGCATTGCCACCGATCATCACTTCCTCCTCCTTGATACATCGTCTTCACTTGACTCCCAGGATCCATTTCTCTCGACTTTCCTACCTTCTCACTGGCCAGTACTTCCTGTGACATTTGCTGGTACCTTCTCTGGACAATACCCTCCTAACAATGGAGTCCTCTTAGAGCTCATTCCTTAGTCTTTTGTTCCCTATCTTTGCTCATTTCCTTGGTTATTTCATTAAATCTCATGAGTTTAAATAAATGTTCTCTCTATACTTGTGACTCCCAAATTGGTATCTGTTCAAAAACTTACTCCCAAACTTTAAACTCATATCCATCTACCTACTCAACACCACTTGGAATTATAATAGATGTGTCAACCTCAACATGTCCAAATCTGAACAATGTTCCACCCAAGACCTGATCCATTTTCAGCCTTATCCACTTCCTTTGATACCCTAACTTGCAGTTTCTCAGACCCAAATTTGTTTGTTACTCTTTGAGTGTTCTTTTTCACAGTCTCACATTCAGTCCGTCAAGAAATCCTGTCAAATTTAGTTCAAAAGAGCATATATACAGAATATAACCACTTTTTATTCCCCAAGGACTTTCACTTTGGTCTGTGTTATGGATTGAATTATGTCCTCCAAAAATACATGTAAATTCTAACCTCTATGCCTGTGGTCATAATCCCATTTGGGAATCGATTGTCTTTGTTATGTTAATGAAGCAGAATCAGTGTACGGTGTATCTTTTTTATTTAGTTTATTATTTTATTGTATTTTAAGTGAAAGTTTACACTTCAAGTTAGTCTCTCATACAAAAATTTATACGTACACTTTTATGTGACTCTAATTGCTCTGCCTATACTGTGGCAGCACATTCCTCCTTTCCAGTCCTGATATCCCGTCTCCATTCAACCAGTTCCTGACCCTCTCTGTCTTATCATCTCAACTCCAGACAGGAGCTGCTCACTTAGTTTCATGTATCAACTTGAGCTAAGAAGCTCACTCTTCACGAGTATCATTTTATGTTCCATGGTCCAGTCTAATCTTTGATTGAAGAGTTGGCCTCGGGAAAGGGAATGGTTTTAGTGCTGGGTTGACAGAGAGTCCAGGGGCAATGCTGTCTGGGGTTCCTCCAGTCTCAGTCAGACCATTAAGTCTGGCTTTTTCACTAGCATTTGAGTTCTGCAACCCACTTTTCTCATGCTCCAACAGGGACTGTATGTTGTGTTCCCCGTCAGGGCGGTCAGTGGTGGTAGCTGGGCACCATCTAGTTCTTCTGTTCTCAGGCTGTTGCAGTCTCCCGTTTATGTAAGCCTTTCTGTCTCATGGGCTAATGCTTTTCTTGTGACTTTGGTGTTCTTCATTCTCCTTTACTCCAGGAGTGTTGGGACCAATTTTTGCATCTTAGATGGCCACTCACTAGCTTTTAAGACCTTAGGTGCCACTCACCAAAGTAGGATGCAGAACATTTTCTTAATAAACTTTGTTATGCCAATTGACCTGGATGTCCCCTGAAAGCATGGTCTCCAGACTGCTATCCCTGCTACTCAGCCTCTCAGAGTGTTTGGTTGTATTGAGGATACTTCTTACTTTGGTTTAGTCCAGTTGTGCCCACTTACCCTGTAGTGTGTGCTGTCCTTCCGTTCACCTAAGATAATTTTTGTCTATTATCTAGTTAGTGAATAACCCTCACCACCCCTCCCCACACTCGTAACCATCGAAGAATGTTTTCTTCTGTGTTTAAACTTTTTCTTGGGTTCTTATAATAGTGGTCTTATACAATGCTTGTCCTTTTGTGACTGACTAAATTCACTCAGCATAACGCCTTCCAGATTCCTCCATGTCATAAGGTGTTTCACAAACCCATCTTTGTTCTTTATTGTTAGGTAGTATTCCATTGTGTGGGTATACCATACTTTGTTTATCCATTTGTCTGTTGATGGGCACCTAGGTTGTTTTCATCTTTTTGCTATCATGAACAGTGCTGTAATGAACCTTGGTGTGCACATATCTATTCATGTCACAGCTCTTATTTCTCTAGGATATATTCCAAGGAGCGGGATTGCTGGATTGTATGGTACTTCTATTTCTACCTTTTTAAGGAAGTGCCATATAGATTTCCAAAATGGTTGTATCATTTTACATTCCAACCAACAGTGTGTAAGTGTCCTGGTCTCTCCACAACCTCTCCAAAATTTGTTATTTTGTGTTTTTCAGATTTATGCTAGCCTTGTTGGGGTGAGATGGTATCTCATTGTAGTTTTGATCTGCATTTCTCTAATGGCTAATAATTGTGAGCATTTCTTCATGTGTCTCTTAGCCACCTGAATGTCTTCTTTGGCAAAGTGCCTGTTCATATCCTTTTCCCATTTTTTAATTGGGTTATTTGTCTTTTTGTTGTTGAGGTTTTGCAGTATCTTGTAGATTTTAGAGATTAGACGCTGAACAGATTTGTCATTGCCAAATGTTATTTTCCTAGTCTGTAGGTGGTCTTTTGACTCTTTTGGTGAAGTCTTTTGATGAGCATAAGTGTTTGATTTTTAGAAGCTCCTCATTATCTAGTCTCTCTTCTGGTGCTTTTGCATTGTTACTTATGCTTCATACTCTGTTTATGCTATGTATTAGGTCTCCTAGGATGGTCCCTATTTTTTCTTCCATGATCTTTATCTTTTTGATTTGATATTTAGGTCTTTGATTCATTTTGAGATACTTTTTGTGCATGGTGTGAGGTATGAGTCTTGTTTCAGTTATTTGTAGATGGATATCTAGTAATGCCAGCACCATTAGTTAAAGAGACTATCTTCTCCCCAGTTAATGGACTTTGGGCCTTTGTCAAATATCAGCTGCTCATAGGTTGATGAATTTATGTCCAGATTCTCAATTCTGTTCCATTGGTCTATGTGTCTGTTGTTGTAGGAGTACCAGCCTGTTTTGACTATTGTGGTGGTATAATAGGTTCTAAAATCAGGTAGTGTGAGGCCTCCCATTTTGTTCTTCTTCTTGAGTAATGCTTTACTTATCCGGGGCCTCTTCCCTTTCCAAATAAAGTTGGCAATTTGTTTCTCCATCTCATTAAAAAATGGCATTGGAATTTGGATCAGGATTGTACTGTATCTGTAGATTGCTTTGGATAGAATTGACATTTTCACAATGTTGAGTCTTCCTATCCATGAGCAAGGTATGTTTTTCCACTTATGCAGCTCTCTTTTGGTTTCTTGCAGTAGTGCCTTGTAGTCTTCATTGTATAGGTCTTTTATGTCTCTGCTTAGATTTGCTCCTAAGTATTTTATCTTCTTGAGGGCTATTGTAAATGGTATTGATTTGGTGATTTCATCTTCAAAGTTCTCTTTGTTGGTGTAGAGGAATGCTGCTGACTTTTGTATGTTTATCTCATATCTTGATACTTTGCTGAAATCTTCTATTAGTTCCAGCAGTTTTCCTGTGGATTCTTTGGGGTTTTCTGCATATAAGATCATATCATCTGCAAATACAGATACTTTGACTTCTACTCTACCGATTTGGATGCCCTTAATTTCTTTTTCTAGCCTGATTGCTCTGGCTAGTACCTCCAGCACAATGTTGAATAAGAGTGGTGATAAAGGGCATTTCTGTCTAGTTACAGTTCTCAAGGGAGACGCTTTCAAAGTCTGTCCATTTAGGATGATGTTGGCTGTTGGCTTTGTATAAATGCCCTTAATCATGTTAAGGAATTTCCCTTGTATTCCTATTTTGTTGAGATTTTTTATCATGAATGGGTGTCGGACTTCGTCAAATGCCTTTTCTGCATCGATAGATAAGATCATGTAGTTCTTGTCTTTTGTGTTATTAATGTGATGGATTACAGTGAATGTTTTTTAACGTTGAACCATTCTTGCATACCTGGTATAAATCCCACTTGATTATGGTGAAATTTTTTTTTTTGATGTGTTGCTGAATTCTATTGGCTAGAATTTTGTTGAGGATTTGTGCATCAATGTTCATGAGGGATATTGCTCTATAATTTTCTTTTTTTGTGGTGTCTTTACCTGGTTTTGGTATCAGGTTTATGCTGGCTTCATAGAATAAATTTGAGAGTATTCCCTCATTTTCTGTGCTCTGAAATACCTTTAGCAGTAGTCGTGTTAAGTCTTCTCTGAAAGTTTGGTAGAATTCTCCAGAGAAACCATCCGGGCCAGGGCTTTTTGTTGTTGGCAGTTTTTAAATTACCTTTTCAATCTCTTCTTTTGTTATAGGTTTGTTTAGTTGTTCTACTTCTGTTTCTGTTAGTTTAGGTAGGTAGTGAGTTTCTAGAAATTTGTCCATTTCCTCTAAGTTTTCAAATTTGTTAGACTACAATTTTTCCTAGTATTCTGTTATGATTCTTTTAATTTCAGTTGGGTCTGTTGTGATATCACCCATCTCATTTCTTATACAGTTTATTTGCTTCCTCTACTGTTCTTCTTTCATCAGTTTAGCCAATGGTTTATCAATTTCGTTGATCTTTTCAAAGAACCAGGTTTTGGTCTGGTTAACTCTTTCAATTGTTTTTTTTTTTATTCTCTATTTCATTTAGTTCTGCCCTAATTCTCATTATTTCCTTTCTTCTGGCCCCAGAGGGCTTCTTTTGCTGCTCTTTCTACTTGTTCCAGTTGTGTGGTTTATGTTTTGATTATGGACTTTTCTTCTTTTTGGATGTGTGCATTTATTGCTATAAACTGACCTCTGAGCACTGCTTTTGTTGTGTCCCAAAGGTTCTGGTAGGTTGTGTTTTTCCTTCTCGTTTGATTCTATATATTTCTTTATTCCATCTTTAATTTCTTCTATAACCCAGTAGTTTTTGAGCAAGGTGTTGTTCAGTTTCCATGTGTTTGATTTTGTTCCCTTGCTTTCTCTGTTATTGATTCCTACTTTTATGATTCTATGTTTAGAAAAGATGCTTTGCAATATTCTGATGCTTTGGATTTTGTTAAGGCTTGCTTTATGGCCTAATAGGTGATCTATTCTGGAGAATGTTCCATGTGCATTGGAAAAGAAAGTATACTTGGCTGCTGTTGTGTGAGTATTTGGTATATGTCTATGAGATCAAGTTGGTTGATTGTAGCATTTAGCTCTTCTGTGTCTTTGTTGAGCTTCTTTCTGGATGTTCTGTCCTTCACCGAAAGTAGTGTGTTGAAGTTTCCTACTACTATTGTGGAGCTGTCTATCTTTCTTTTCAATGCTGTTAGAGTTTGCTTTATGTATTTTGGAGCCATGTCATTATGTGCGTAAATATTTATTATAGTTATGTCCTCCCGGGGTATTGACCCTTTAATCCTTATATAGTGTCCTTCCTTATCCTTTGTGTTGGATTTTACTTTAAAGTCTATTTTGTCAGAGATTAATATTGCCACTCTTGCTCTTTTTTTGCAGTGTTGTTTGCTTGATATATTTTTTCCCATTCTTTGAGTTTTAGTTTGTTTCTGTCTTGAAGTCTAAGGTGTTTCTCTTATAGGCAGCTTATAGACAGATCGTGTTGTTTATCCAATCTGCCACTGTCTCTTTATTGGTGTGTTTAGTCCTTTTACATTCAGTGTGACTATTGATAGGTATGCTTTTAGTGCTGTCATTTTGATGTCCCTTTTTGTGTGCTGCTGACAGTTTCTTTGTTCCACTTAATTTTCTGTGCTGAGTCTTTTTTTTAAATGTATTTTCTTTCCATCTTTTTCATTGTTGTTGATTTTGTATTTGCTGAGTCTTTATATTTTTCTTGTTTTTTATTTTGATGTGTAGGATTGTTAGTTTCCTTTGTGGTTACCTGAATATTTACCCCTATTTTTCTAAGTTTCAACTAGTCTTTTATTTCTTTATATCATCTTGACTTCCTGTCCTTATGAAAAATCTATGACTACGTTTTTTAGTTCCTCGTTTTTGTTTTAATGTTATCATCTTTTACATATTCACATCTTTGTTTCCCTATTTTCAGTGTTTTAGCTTTGATTTATTTTTTGTGACTTCCCTATCTGGGTTGGTATCTGGTTGCTCTGTCCAGTGTTCTAGTTTTGTGTTATTATCTGAAGTTATTGATTTTTTAACCGGAGGACTTCTTTTAGTATTTCTTGTAATTTTGGTTTCTTTTTTGCAAATTCCCTAAACTTCTGTTTACCTGGAAAGGCCCTAATTTCGCCATTATACTTGAGAATCAGTTTTGCTGGATATATAGTTCTTGGCTGGCAATTTTTTTTTCCTTTAAGACTTTATATATGTCATCCCATTGCCTTCTTGCCTGCATGGTTTCTGCTGAGTAGTCTGAGCTTATTCTTATTCACTCTCCTTTGTAGATGACTTTTTGCTTATCCCCAGCCACTCAAAATTCTCTCTTTATCTTTGATTTTGCAATTTTGATTATAATATGTCTTTGTGACTTTCTTTTGGGATCTACCTTACGTGGGGTTTGATGAGCATCTTGGATAGATATCTTGTCATCTTTCACTATATCAGGGAAGTTTTCTGCCAAAAATCTTCAACAATTCTCTCTGTATTTTCTGTCCCCCCCACCCCCCACCCCATTCTGGTACTCCAATCACTTGCAAGTTATTCTTCTTGATGAGTCCCACATAATTCTTAGGGTTTCTTTATTTTTTTAATCCTTTTATCTGATTTTTCTTCAAAGAAGTTGATATCTAGTGCTTTATCTTCAGTTTCACTAATTCTGACTTCCGTTGCCTCAATTCTGCTCCTATGACTCTCTATTGAGTTTCTAATTCTGAAATTTTATCGTTAATCTTCTGGACTTCTGATTGCTGTCTCTCTATGGATTCTTGCAGCCTGTTAAATTTGTCATTATGCCCTTCTCTAATCTTCTTAAGTTCTTATATTGCTTAATGTGTGTTTTGCCTAATTTCCTTCCTGTTGTCTTGAAGAGTTCTGTATATTAATCTTTTGTATTCTGCCTCCGGTAATTCCAAGAAATTCTCTTCCTCTGGAAAATTTGATTCTTTATTTTAGGAGCTTGCTGAAGCCATCATGGTCTGCCTCTTTATGTGATTTGATATTGACTTTTGTCTCTGAGCCATCAATAAGTCATCATATTTATTTATTTTGTGTTTGCTTGCTGTGTCCTAGCTTCTTGTTTGGTTTTATTTTGGTTTTTATATGCCCATACAGGCTGCTTGTGTGAGCTGATCACCAGTGCCCTGAAGCTCCAACGTCATGCCACCAGGTGGCCAGAACTGCCACTAAGTATGTGAGCCCAGGAGCCCGCCCACTCCTCCTGTATAGACTCAGCTCAAGTGTCCAGGTAGTCGGCCACCTATTGTGTGGTGCAGGCTCTCACCTATAGTCCTAGACAGGCATGGGTGATTGGTGTAGGCACAGGCATCCGGCTGCTGCTCACAAGATGAGCAAGGCAGGAGGCCGACGGCTGCCCCCCAATGTCCGGGAGGAAAGAACTTCCCTGTTCACTGGAGCACATAGGTGGTTGGGTTTTGCAGCCAGACTATGAGCACCCAATGCTGTTGGCTATAAGGTCTGGGGGGCCCTACTTATTCTTGTGCCCTTGTCACAGGTGGTTATGTGGTGTGGGTAGAGCTACCAGTACTCAGGTACCTGTTGTGGGTAGGTGAAGAACCTTCTTAACGGGCAGAGCAGTGTCAAATGTCACGAACCTGCTACTTCACAGCTGAAACAGTTGAAGTTAGTCTTCTGGTATATACCCTGTTGTACTGTGGTAATGAGGGCCTACGCTGTCGAAATGAGCCCACACAAGTCTCTGTAGAGGGAAAGGCACTCAAAGTTCATGGACCCCTTATACCTGTGCATAGGCAAAGGAGCTGTGCCTACCATGAGTTCCTGGCTTAGGGGAACTGACAGATTATTTTTTTCCCCTGTTTGTTAATTTATTCTCTCTCCAAGGCAGGGAGAATGGCTAAGGGCATGTGATGGGTCCTACTTCCGGCCCAGGGGACTCTGCAATTAAGGAAGCTGGTCCCGGACCCAGTGCAAAGCAGGGAGCAGTAAGGTAAATGGGAGAAAGGTTTTTTGTTTTTTCCCCAAAAAGGGTTGTTTTTGATCCACGTAGTAGGCCAGACACAAGTACTTATCTTTCGCCAATCAAGGGCTGCTTCCCACTGGTTCTAGATGGCTGAGTAGACTCTCTGATGCTGGGTCTCTCCTGGTGTGGAAAACGCCTCCTGAGCGCCACTGCTTTCCTGCCTCACTACTCACCCCTGAGCTGATCCAGGCTGAAGGCCTCAGGTTCCCACCAGGTCAGGTCTGGCAACTCCTCGCTGCCTCCCAATCATCTCTCCCTCCTCCTGCTACTCAGTCGATTTCTCAACTTTGCCTTTGATGTTCAGGGCTCCTAGATTGTCATATATAACTGATTCACTTGTTTTTTTGGGTCTTTGTTGTAAGAGGGACCACTGGAAGTGTCTGACTGCTCCATTGTCTTGGCCTCACCGTAGGCTGTATCTTGAGTCAATCTCTTTTGAGATATAAAGGAGATTATACAAGCAAGTGGAAGAATTAGAGATGGAGAAAGAGAGATGCCAAGCCACATGAAGATCACCTGTGAACAGAAACTCAGAAGAGACAAGGACATTCCTCCAGAGCCAACAGAGAGAGAAAGCCTTCCCCTAGAGCCAGCACCCTGAATTTGAACTTCTAGCCCCTTAAACCATGAGAGAATGCATTTCTGTTTGTTAAAGTCATCTGCTTGTGGTATTTCTGTTATAGCAGCCCTAGATAACTAAGACAATCTGGAACCTTCAAATTCTCTCACCTGTATTACTACAATAGGCTCTGATTGAGTCCCATTTTTTCTACCATTGCCCCTTACACTCTATTTTCAACACATAGCCAGAGTAATCATTTGAAAGCAAAAGACATCAGGTGATGTCTTCCCACTGCACAAAATGTTCTGATGGATTTCCATTTTACAATATAAGCCCAATTAATTATAATGGCCTCTAAGGTCCCACAATATATTCTCTTCTACCTGTCTCCCCAGTAATTTATCTAACCTCATCTTTACAAATCTCCTTCTTGGTCAACCTATTCCAGCCATATTGGCTTTATTGCTCAGATAACACTAAGCAAGCTTCTCTCACAGGACCTTTGCACTAGTCACTGTCTTTTCCTGGAGTCATCTTCCCATAGATATTTGCATGTTCCCCTTGCTCCCCCTCCTTCAAACAATTGCTCCAATGTTACCTTCTTCATGTAACTTTCTCTTGAAAGATGCATAGCATGCAGATAACTTATTCTATATTCCTGTTTTATTTCTCTCCATGACTCTTATCGTATTTTACATATTGATGTACTTACTGTCACTCTCTCTCCTAGAAGGCAAACACCATGAGTGCAGGAATTTTTTAGTTTTGTTCATTGACTATAACAGTAGTAAATGCTTGTAAATATTCAGAGAACAATTCAGGAATATGCATTTTTTGTTTTTAATGCATGACTGTTTGTGAATTTTTACATTTGTTCTATAACTTCTGTCTTGTGGGAACAGAAAGGGAGATGGATCAACATGCATCGTGTCTTCCATGTTGAAATGGAAGCCTCTTCCTTCTTTGAAGAATTTTCCTCAGACCGCCATCTTTCTGATCAAGCTGACTCTGTTATTTTCAGTGCCTTGATTATTTTTACACTCGCAGGTAGGACCATAAAGTAATGGTACTGATTTTAGTCTGTGATTTATGGACTCAGATTTATTATTTTGCATTTGTACCTTCTATAAGGGTCTCTGTTACTGGTTTTCCATATATTATTTGCTTATTTTCTCTTTATGGAACTTGTATTTGCCTTGATTTCCTCTTGGATATTGTAGAGACTTCAGAGACAGGGCCACATCCTATTTCATTTTCCCTTCCTCCATCTCTTTTTTTTTTCTCCTCACCCTCCTCTTCCTCTTCTCATGTTTTAACTCCACTTGATCTTTTCTAAAATGCTTTCCCTGGTAAGACATTTAATAAACAATATTGACTAACTCAAGCATATAATAGTTTAACAACCCCATAATAGAGAATCATTTACAACTTTCATTGAAAGTCTCTATAGAAAAACAAGCATTCAAGTTCTAGTTGATAAGTTCCAACAGTGATTTTAATAATGTGCAATACTTCACTTTTAGGATATTTGATTGCATTTATGGTTTAATGTGCTAATATGTTTGTTGGCCTGGATCAAAGCAGAGATTATTGTTATATTCACAGCATGTAACCCTTTTAATTACTATTAAAAGCTTTGCCATGGGACTCAACCATTTAACTCAATTCCACTGAAAGATCCATGAAGCATTCTATCTAGATATAACTTCTATATAGTCAGAGTCTTAAATCTGACCTGCACAAAAAGGAAACTTATCTAATTTTCAGTTGCCTCACTTTAATGTCCTAGTGTCAGTTACCTTCTAATATTCTTCCAATTATAGTGCTGTGGATTTGGACAGGACTTGGCAATCCAACACTGATTTGAAAGATGAAGCTTAATTCTGAGGAGATTGAGAAAACTTTCCAATATCTCCTCCTCCTTCTCTCATTGAGCCTGCCATCCATAGCTCACCAATCACAACCACTTAGGGAATAGTTTTGTCTCATTTTTGCAGATTTTTATTCTTGAATTGCACATTATATGTTCTCATTTGTTTCTCTCATTTAAAGGGTTATATGCTTTAATAATTTGTCTTTATTATTTTGTGTTTTCTTTTAAAGAGGGTTAACAAATTATTATCTTTTTGGAGGAATCAAAATTACTTCTTTCAAGAGCTGTAAAAGAGTAAAGTAAAAGAAGATATTAAAATAATTCAATTTTCCCCACACTTCTTTTTACTTTTCTCTTTTAAGACTGTTGAAACCAGTCACATAGTTACTTAGCCTGATGGATCCAATTCCGTTGGGTCTTAAATATACTTTTTAAGAATCCTCTTTAAAAATTTCAAAATAATTTTAGTTATGAAGTGAATATTTAGAAAGAAAAGAAAAATCAAACAAATCAGTTTCTATAAAAAGCTGACAAATATTACAAAACACAGGAAAAATAACATACATTTCTTTTAATTAACTGCCTAAAATAACTCTAAACTATTTTTTAAAAGATTTTAGTTGCATTCTTGAGTAGCAGATTTTCAGGTAACAAGGATTTTTTTAATATCATTTTTGTAGAAAAAATAGAAAAATCAAATCTTTCCTCTAGCATAGTTGATAGAATATTTTTTATTCATTGTTTAGTCAGATGTCTTTCAGCTTTACAACTTGCTTTTGGTAATGGCAGGTGAATTCATGGGGGCATTGTGGAATGTGTGACTACCTCTATCAAGTTTCTTTCCTATGTAAGCAACAAGGTTTCAGGGCACTTTAAGCCCTTTTTCTTTTCCTTTCTTTTACAAATGATTAATTGAATTGAATTGATAAGACTCATTAACCAGTTTGTCAAAAATGTCCCCTTTCTACTGGGACATTTTAAATTAAATTAATCAATGCCATGTTTTGTGCGAAATCAACAAGAATTTTAAAACATTTTGAAGTGTGTTTAAATGGTTCACATCTTTTCTTCTATTATCAAAAGACCCAAAAGCCTATTTATGACTTCTGTTTGAAATTTATTTATTATACTTAATGAATCACTGTTTTTGGTATGATTTGAAAAATGTTTGCTACATTTTTCACTCAATGTCAGAACAAGTCTGCTATATTCAACACACATCTTTTTGTTTTGTTCCATATTTCATTAATTTTTACCTGCATTTTTCCACATTCTATTTAATAAATACATTTAAAAAGGATTGAAACATACCCATCGTATGTGTATAAATGAGAAGTTTGTAATTTCTTGTTTTACTGAAACTTCTCAAAGCATCCTTTCAAATTGCAGTTGAAATGGTATATTCAAACTTTATCTTTCTCATTTGTGTTTGGGTTCCTCTTAGGAGTCTTCAAAAATATACTCTGGAGTCCTTAAAACATCATGGAACCCAATTTTCAAAGTTTGAACACTGTAACAGATACATCGTTTGGTTAAACTTAGGCTTTCTAAAGAAAAATCCAACTTGTCATGCGTGTTTGAAATATTTCATCTAGGAGATGATCTTGAAAAGAAAACATTTAACTTTTGCAAAGTATTGAAGTACTTAGTCAACAACTCCAGATCGTGTTGAAGCAGTTATTGTTTTCCAATAAGATTAATGAAATGAGCTGGATGGGGCATATCCCACCAAATTTTTGTGTCATGAAAGCTGGGTTGTTGGACCCTGGGAGCAAGAGGAGCACCCTGCAAGGCAGTCGTCTATTGACTTGCCTAGAAAGAACTTGATTAGATGTGGCTAAGAACCACACAATTAAATCCTATAAACCCCTACTCAAAGATCCTCTAACTCAAATTTCTTTTAACTGGATCCCAGAAGTTCCTGTGACCATTCCCACTGTGAGGGGAAGTGAGATATAAAGAAGTTGGAATGGAAAGATAAAGTGGTCTAAACAGATTGTGTTATTAGAGACCTCCTGAAACCTTGAAAGAGGGCCACATAAGTGACAGACCCTAAAACTTAAGCTCGTAGCTTTGCGGTAAATCTGCCCCCATTGCATAGTGTCCCCTAGCTAAACCCTGGAGGCTGGCAAAGTCATGCAGTTTAGGAGCAGTGGCCTCAAATCTAATAAAAGAGATGTGATCAGGCAATGCTACTACCCCCAAACATACTAGAGTTTCACGCAAATGATACTATTCATGTTATAAATGTTTTTGTAATAGAGCACTCTAAGAATCAAATTTAAGATTTACTATGTTACAAAGAGTTGATTATAATTTAGAGCAATCTCTAATCTTGGTTAGGGGAAAAAATAAAAACTACTCTTCCAAATGGAAAATACACTCATTTGGTTCCCAAGTCTCCTCAGATGTTGTTACTTGATTTCATCTTCTTGGGTACAATCTCTCTTTATCTAAAGACCTAAAAACACAACGTATGCCAAACATATCACTGTGTGGCAAGCCTAAGGTAGCCGATGTATACATTCCCATTCACAAGGATGGAAAATGGTAAGTACAATGAAGTCACTGCGTCACAGAAATTCTGAATGGCATCAAAAGACATGTTGCTACTCTCTTAATTAGGACTCAAGAACTGTGAGTGATTCTCCATGGCTCCTGGCTCTGTCCTCTAGGCTCTTGGTTTTGATTGCCGAGTCATCATTTTTCCATGAAATATAGCCTGTCCTCCAAGCTGAGTAGTTTTCTTAGTCTGTTTCTTGCCTGTAAAAGTTTGGAAGTCTAATGGCCTCTTTTCCTTTTGAAATGACTCTGGCCTTTTCAGTCCAAGCTGGTGGTTATTCTGCTACTTAAATTCTCTTTAAAAACTGTGTGTGTGTCTCCCATGAACCTGATCAGACTTACTTCACTTGATAAAAGCCACACTTGGAAATACCTGTCAGATAAGTCCATCTTTACCTTGAGCTCCTGCTGAGATTGCTGAGGAACCATATCTTTAAACTTGTTAAAAGCCCTATTGTTCGATTGAAAGATTCTCAGCACTCACAGATCTTTTGGAGGTCTCAAAAATAATTTTAAATCCACATTTTATCCTTATCTGATAGCTATTTCCTAATTTTAGCATTGTTTACCATTAGGAGAGCCTGGGAATTTTTAATATTAGCAAGTCCTTGCTCCTTTTTGTTTGACGGTCCTTCCTTTAGCTTATCTCTTTCCTCTTACATTTCATGATTAGTAGAAAGACAAAACTAGGTGGCACCTCCAAAGCTGTGCTTGGAAATATCCTTGCCTGACCACCAAGTCCATTAGGTATTTTTCATATTACTACAAGTGATAGTATTGCTAAACTTTCTGCCACCACTTAAAAAGGATCATTTTTCATCCAGTTTTCAATAGCTTTTCTTCACTTTACTTTAAGCCTTCTTCTGCAGCTTCCTCATAGGCCATTAGGACTTTTATTACCAGATTTTTCAAAGCTCTTTAGGTTTTTACTAACACTCTCATAAACATCTTTCAAGCTTCATCCCACTGTCTGGTGATACCCCACTTCTACTACCAAAATCTTTAATAGTTGTTTATTACTACATTTTTTTTTTCTTTTTTCCAAAATATATTGGTTTAAAATAACAACAGACATTTATTATCCTTGCGTTTTCTGAGGGTCAGAAATCGAAGATCAACTTAGTTGCAGTCTCTAATAAGGTTGCAGTCATAATGCCATCCAGAGCTACAGCCATCTGAAGGCTTGACTGGGGCTGGAGGATTAGTTTCCAAGGTAGCTCACTCACATGGCCAGCAGGTTTTTGCTGGTTGTTGGTGAGAGGTCTCTTTTCCTCTGGCTCAGGCCCCTTCACGGTCTGCTTGAGTGTCCTAATGACATGGAGGCTGCTCTTTCCCAGAGTAGGTGATCCAATAGAAAGCCATGTGGAATTATTAGCATTGTTTATGGTCTAGCTGCAGAAGTCACACAACATGATCTCTGCTGCATTTGATTCATTAGAAGCAAGTCACTAAGTCTGACCCACATTCAAGGGAATGGGAAATTGAATTTCAACTTTGAAGACACGAGTGCCAGATTTGTGGATATATTTTAAAACCAACACATAGTAGCTAAACAATATATTAAATTTATGAACCCACATAATAGATAAGTCAGCTAAGATTCAAGTGTGGTTTAATGAAAAATCTAGCTCCAATTTCTGTGATTCTCTTGAGTTTACCTAACCTCATAAATTATGTTGGTCTCATGGTAGCTTTTCTCAGTTGATAGAATGCTGCAAACTTTCCAGGAATTATATTTGCATATCACGTTCTCCAGAAGAAAAGAAAGAACTTCTCTCCTAGAGGTGCCCAATGAGATGGAGAAATGTAACTGTGGCCAGGGGATATGTTTGTTCATGCCTAATCATTTCTGCCCAGGCTACAATGAGGCTCACTCGCTGAGCCAGAAATATACAAAATCGTTTATTCTATTGCCATCTTTGGGAGGTCTTACAAGGACAAAAATATGACTCAATTCTTAATTTTTAACCTAAAAATAAGAGACTTGATCATAATACCGCATTTCCATAAGGCTAAAACCAAACCTACACTGACTGTCGTCGAGGCAGTTATGACTCATAGTGACCCTATAGGACAGGATAAAACCACCCCCAGAGGATTTTCAAGGCTGTGATCTTTAAGGAAGCATACTGCCACGTTGTTTTCCCTCGGAGGGGCTGGTGGGTTGGAACTCACAACCTTTTGGTTAGCAGCTGAGTGCTTAACCACTGTGCCACCAGGACTCCTTTCCATAAGGCTACACAGTCCTAATATGCTGATAGTAGATTGTAAGGATAGGGATTTTTGTCTGTTTGGCTCACTGCAGCAATCTTAAGATCTAGCGTGGTGCCTGCCAAGTAGCAGATTCTGAATGAATAATTCGTGAGAGAATTAATAATGAAGAAAACAACCACAAGTTAAATGAACACCGTTAGATGGGAACAGAAGTGGCATCTATAGTACAAGCTAAAATGAATGGATATTAGCCTGTTGATAGCTTTAGCCAAAACACATTAAGCGTTCGTCGTTGTCAAGTCTTGCCATTCACGATGTTTCTATTTACCACTCTTTCCACCCCAATTTCCCACCCCCTCCTCCCACAAAACCCTCTGTACATCTTATCCTTCTGGAGCAACTATAGACACTTCTTTTCCAGCAATGGAAGGAAGTTATTTCAAGTGTTGGAACACATCACCAATTACCAAGGAATTCTATTTCTGTCTCTCTTCATTCATCAGCAGGAAATACTACGTGCTGCAGCAACTCATCAGCATTTTCTGGACCTCAGCAGCAAATTAGTGTCTGTTGATGAGGCATGTCCATTTACTTACTTAGAAGATTAATTCTTTCCAAAGAAAAAGTTAAACTAATAAAAATGTATTGCTTGAGAATATATCAGTAATTGAGAACTAGATTGCATTTTTTAATCAATAAACAATGTTCCCCATTTTGGTTTTAAAATTATTTATAACGATTTCTCACAAATCTTTGAATTTTTTTTTTTTTTTTGCTATGTCTTCCCTCCACCCAAACAACTCAAAGGAAGTAGGCTAAAAAGGAGACAAAAAATGGAGAAGATTCTCTCAACATTGTACTTAGTAGGTAAGGGAATATTTCTAGCCTCATTTCCAGATTACTGTACTGAGGAAGTGCAAAGTCCCTGTGTAATCTCTCACAAAACCAGGATTATATTTTTAAGTTATAATAAAAACAAAGTTGGCATTTTCCCAGGTACTGTGCTAAGCACTCCATAAATATATTTATACACTATTGTGTTATACAGCCTCTCACGGATTTTTGATGGTAAATTGATATAATTTTTAACATGTTTTCTCTATTTTCTATAGAAGACAAGTATATTCAAGATCATAGATAATGTCATAGAAGCTTTGGTTTAAAAAAATGAAGAAATTTGAAATGTGAAGAAAACAGTAAAAGAAAAAGCAGTCAATTTTTCAGATGCACAGGGAAAAAAAAGAAAAGAAAACTCAAACTTTCTTCTTTTATTTATTACTAGGGAAGATTAATTGGAAGCAGGAACATATTTGATTTCAGAAGCCAAATGTATCCTAGTGTGAGGATAGGACACTTTAAATTCTATTTATAAGGGTGGAAAAAAAAAAAAAAACAAAAACGCTAATATCACTCTCCAAGGTTTTTGTCTCTTTAAAAGAGACAGAAGTTTCTGTGTTAGTCTATAAATCAAGTCCAAGTTTTTTCCTTCCAGACTCTGAATTCGGATAAACCAATTTGTTTCTAATTTTCCCATATCAAAATATTTACTATAAAGTAACATTTCTTTGAAAAATAATTTCTCCCTGGAGCACTCAGTGTACTTGTAGAGAAATGATTTGCCCTGATCCCCTCCTCCCCTTGCTTCCTGCTCAGCTTCCTCTAGTTATTTGTAACTCACAGAGCCCCTGGCCTTTGCCCATTTGTACTCCCGGCATGAAAGCGCGGGAAGTCAGGCTTCAACAACTGGTGAGCTCTGATGCAGTCAGCTCTCCAAGATTTATTTACCACTGTCACTTATAAGGAGCCCTGGTGGCACAGTGGTTTAGAGGTATGGCAAGCTCCAGATGCTAACCAAAAGGTCATTAGTTCGAATCCACCAGCTGCTTCTCGGAAACCCTGTGGGGCAATTTTACTCTCTCCTATAGGGTTGCTGTGAGTTGGAATCAACTCGCTGGCAATG
Source organism: Dugong dugon (assembly GCA_030035585.1). Classification (NCBI taxonomy): domain Eukaryota; kingdom Metazoa; phylum Chordata; class Mammalia; order Sirenia; family Dugongidae; genus Dugong; species Dugong dugon. The sequence continues at coordinate 96,436,054 of CM057465.1, forward strand.
AGATGGGTGGTACAAACTCACCAGTGGTGCTGTGAAAGAAAGCCTGGCGTTCTGCTTCCATAAAGACAACAGATACAAAAACCCTATGCACAGTTCTACTCTGTAATACACGACCATCAGTCAGAATCAACTCTATGGCAATTAGGTTTTTTTTTTTTTTTTTGGGGGGGGGAGGTGGGGAGGGGTTGGTCACTTATCAGACTTAGAATAAAGAAAACCCTTAAGTTGGCAAAACAAGTGGGAACTGGGTGGATACTCACACCAGGGGTCCCTTTAAACCAGGGTTCTTTGAAAAAGAAAGACAATTCCTTGCCTGTGCCTTCACCACTCTCACAGGCTATGGAAATTTCCTGTGCCATCTTACACGGGTACTTTGCACACGTTATCAGCAGTGACCAGTCCCTGGAGAAGGACATCATGCTTGGTAAAGTAGAGCCTCATTGAAAAAGAGGAAGACCCTCAATGTGATGGAGTGACAGACACAGTGGCTACAACAATGGGCTCAAACATAGCAACGATTGTGAGGATGGTGCAGGACGAGGTGGTGTTTCATTCTGTTATATGTAGGGTTGCTATGACTCAGAACCAGCTCAAGGCAACTGGCAACAACAATAACATGTCATCATACATCCAAAATAGACAAGGGCAGAGGAAGCACACTGCAAACAATGCTCTTTACTCAAGAAGAATGTTCAGAAGCCAGAAGAGGCTATGGGAAAATATCACACCATTACTGCAACTCACTTCTCTTTGAATGAAATATTTATTTCCCATTTTTTCCCAGATGGGAGATATGGAAAATTCTGTCCTGCTTAGTTCCTTTCTTCTAGATGATGAGGTCCTCAAATTTTAAATATATTTTTTTTAACTTAGCCAGTAATATGAAGCCCCCTTATACAAAGAATAACAATGGTGTGTCCTTAATATTGTATTCTTTGAAAAAAAAATCTACTACAGTATATGGAAAACAATCTAACTCCCTCCTTCCCTTCCAAGTTACTTGTTTAAGATAAGTGGACAAGGTATTGGGACATCCAACCTAGAGACTAGATCCTGCTCTGGTAAGATTTTACGTATTACAATAGCTCTGAGGTTGTACAAGCTCAGTCCAAGAACTTGATTTTTTAAGACAGCGGTTTCTAAATATCAGGCAAAATAGCTAAGTCTTCGTTTTGTTTGGAAACTTGTTCTCTTCCCTTTTTTCTTTGAAGATGCAGAAAGATGGCCTAAAAAATAAGAATTTCAATTCATTAGCTGGCAAGATTGAAATAAATACATGATTCATTTATCTTCTCTAGCCCCCTGGATGTTATTATCCTGTAGTAGGTATGAGATTATAGATATGGGATTTACACTCTAGACTTGGAAATGCAAGGCCAATGATTTATAAGCAGCAACCAGGAATATGTGAACTGTTCCCGTTTGGGCAGGGAAGGGGGATCTCGACGCACAGAAATGATTTGAAGCCGCCCTGAAAAAATAGAGAAACATGCTTCTGTGATGTCAGTTTTCCTCTCCCTGCATCTGCAGTGAGTTCTATTTAGGCCACATTCCCTCCACCCCCCTCCCATTGGAAGGGAGAGGATTTCTGGGCTTGGGCATGTCAAGAGGAACTATGCTTTTCTTGTCTATACTTTTTCTGTTGCCTGAAGGAGGTGAATATATGTGAGGAAAGATGTTTCTCCCCATTTCTCTCCTATCCTTCCTGCCTTTGGGGAAAAGTTGGACCACTACTGACCGCCCCATAGAATGTCTACCATAGCGCATCCTGCAATTTGACCTCCTGTTTCTCTGAGTCTATATTCGGCTGAGAAGACCCTGAGTATCATAAATGGTTAACATGCTCAGCTGCTGATTGAAAGGTTGGAGGTCTGAGTCCACACAGTGGTGGCTCAGAAGAAAGGCCTGGCAATCTACCTCCAAAAAATCAGCCATTAAGAACCCTATGGAGCACAATTCTACTCTGACACACATGAGGTAGCCATGAGTTGGAGTTGACTCCATGGCAAACTGGTATAGAGCTGGAGGTCCAAATGTGGAGAAGCATTGGGAACAGAGAGAGGAGAGAGTGGGCAGTGAATGTATGTGGAAGTATGGAAGTGTGAATAGGCTGGTGTGTCTGATGCACGGGTGGCAATCTGCTTGTGAAAATCCCAGAAGAATATTTTAGGATACTTAGGGCTTTGAATTGGCTACCCAATTTTAAATAACATTATTTTTCTATGTGCATCAAATATCCTTTGTACAAGCCCTTCTGTTGTTGTTGTTGTTAGGTGTCACCCAGTTGGTTCTAACTCATAGCGACCCTGTGTGCAACAGAATGAAACACTTTCCGGTACTGCGCCATCCTCACAATCATTGCTATGTTTGAGCACATTGTTGCAGGTACTGTGTCAATCCATCTGGTTAAGGGTCTTCCTCTTTTTCTCTGACCCTTTATTTTACCAAGCATGATGACCTTCTCCAGGGATTGGTCCCTCCTGATAACATGTCCAAAGTACGTGAGACAAAGTCTCGCCATCCTTGTTTCTAATGAGCATTCTGGCTGTACTTCTTCCAAGATGGATTTGTTCATTCTTCTGGCAATCCATTCAATATTCTTTGCCAACAACATACTTAAAAGGCATCGATTCTTCAGTTTTCCTTATTCATTGTCCAGCTTTCACATGCATATGAGGCGATTTAAAACACCTTGGGTCAGGCACACCTTAGTCCTTAAAGTGACAAGCCATTCTAGAAAGTAGCAATCAATTTAAAATTAAGCTCACATAACATTTGAAATATAGGTTTTCAAAGTAATTTCTAGACATTGTAACTTCAAAAAGGATTAGTTCTTTCACTCATATTTAAGTCTGTTATTTAATGGGTGATTCTAAAATATCAAAATAAATTAGATCAAAGGAAGATGAAAGTTTAAATCTAAACATTTTTTCTGCATATTATTATATTACATTTTAGAGTATTCCTTTTTATTTTTTAAGAAATAAATTGACATGTAGAGTCCTACGTCAGTATTTGAATTTCTTGTTCCTACACTTACCTAAGTGTTTACCTGACTGGGAATTTATAAGGAGTGAGAGCTGCCAGATTAGACGCCTCTAACATTTAAATTGACCAAACAAGAATATCCAGATTACCAGAATCACAAGTGAAACTACTTCCCTTTTTCTCTCGTCTCTACTCTGTATTTATTCCTCTATTTTAATCAAGGGAGGTGGTGCTGTGGATAATTTATATTCAGTATCATGTACTCTATTAGCTGTTTCTTCATTTTTACAAGGCTCTAAGATAATGTTCCAGCATTTGGTTTGTCCCATGGTTTATGAGAGCAACCTGTGCTTACCCACGATTGAAATGTTGGAAACATTAACTTGGCCCAGAAAGAAACATTCCCCTTAACTTGGATCATAACAATTGGCTCAGCCAGGTGAATACATTATAAGGCCCCAAACCATGCCAAATGTAAAAGTCTCACACCATAAACAAAAATTGATTTATTGTTATTTTCATTAGAATAACATTTTAGATATATCAGTGAACAAGGTTTTGATAAGGACTTACTATGTATTCTGCATGGTAAAAACTAGGAACAAAAACAACTTACCTACTTTAAAGTTGTTTTCAAAGTAACTGGGAAGATAATTTTAAAAGGAAATATTTAAATATGTTTATCTATAAAGGTATATCTTTTCTAAGCTCTAGGAGAATAAAGTCTGGGTTTGTTGTGTTAAAAGTTGTAACTCAGCCCATAAGATATTGGCTGTCACATAGTGAACATTTGATAAATATCCACTAAAGGAAGATTGTTGAAGAAATTATCATAATAAAGAGTCCATTGATATTCCCAGTTTTAAGTTATGTGCCATCGTAGCATGAAGGGTAGTTGGCAACTACCGTTAGTAAGAGTTGGCAACTTTTGGAGCAAGTATTCAGAGAAGAGGTGATATTACTTTTGAGGTATGTGTAGTTTTGTCCTTTAAGCTAACAGACTAAGATATTGAAGTATATTTATTTAAGAATCAGATGGTGGTTACATTGGTGTCATGGATTGAATTATGTCCCCAAAAATGTGTGTATCAATTCAGCTGGGCCATGATTCCTGGTATTGTGTGATTTTCCTATATGTTGTAAATCCTGCCTCTATGACGTTAATGAGGGGAGGATGGGTGACAGTTGTGTTAGTAAGGCAGGACTCAATCTACAAGATCAGATTGTGTCTTGAGGTAATCTTTTGAGATATAAAAGAGAAGTGAGCAGAGAGACAGGGGGACCTAATACCACTAAGAAAGCTGTGCCAGGAGCAGCGCTTGTCCTTTGGACCTGGGGTCCCTGCATGGAGAATTCCTAGTCTGGGGGAACAGTGATGAAAAGGCCAACAGAGAGAGAAAGCCTTCCCCTGGAGCTGACACCCTGAATTTGGACTTTTAGCCTACTTTACTTTACTGTAAGGAAATAAACTTCTCTTTGTTAAAGCCATCCACTTGTGGTATTTCTCTTAGAGCAGTACTAGATGACTAAGACAACTGGCAATGGGGTATTCTTAAAGTAACCCTAGAATTCCTGTAGGACATTTGTGGATGGTTTGCTGCAAAGATCTTCTGCTTTCCTTTTTCTTTAAGTTCAGCAGGCTAAACTGATTCAAATATTGCAATTTATTGGATCTGGAAAACTATCAAAAACTGTCTATTCCAAGCAAAAAAACAAACATATCTTTCTCGTTATGAAGATCACAAAGTCTTATGATTTTCCCTCAGATTTTCTTCTGTGAGTATCTTTTAGGTAGAGTTTCCAACTGTCATCCCCAAATCATACTAACAGCCTCCTTGATTAATTGTCTAACCCTTATTTTCCCCCTTTATTTTCCATTCTATGCACTATAGCCAGACTAATCTTCCTTAAAAATTACTTTCATCTGTCTCCTTGCTCAGAAATGTTCAATAACTCCTTAGATCATAATGCATCAAATCATAACTCCTCTGTCTGCCTTTCTGTGTCCTCCAAGATCTGACCCTGCTATTCTAGAGTACGGAGCCCTGGTGGTGCAGTGGTCAAGAGCTCTGCTGCTAACCAAAGGTTGGCAATTCGAATCCACCAGTCACTCCTTGGAAACCCTATGGGGCAATTCTACTCTGTCCTATAGGGTGGCTATAAGTCGGAGTCAACTTGAAGGCAGTAGGTTTGGTATTTTTTGTTTTGATTTAGAGTACACACTCCTTGAGTGTACCCAAGCCATACTACAGAGCTGCCTAATTTATTCCTAAACTCATCTAACCTTGACCCATGGTGGTCCCCTAATTGGGAATACACTTTCTTATCTCTTCGCATCCTAGAATAGTCAGACCAGCTTAAACACCTCATCCAAGTAGCTTTCTCTGATTACATCAGTTTTTACTGCTATTTCTCTTTACATTTGTAATCCTTAAACTCTACCATCGTATAACACTGAATTACTCCTTACTTATCTAATTGCTTCATGAATATTGGCCACACGGCCCTAGTTTAGTGGCAAACTCTTGGAAGACAAGGACCAAGTATATGTTTCTTTGGTATCACTGACAGAGATGGGAAAACAACTATAACAACAAAAGATACTCTTTAAATGCTGGCTTCAATGCTTAAAAATAGTATTTAATCAGTCTTTGGATAATATTCTCAGTAACTTGAAACATTCCGAATTCAACAATTGTGAGACCAAAGGAAAGAAGAGAAAACTAACAATTTTATCAAACTTGTTTGTTTTTTTATAGGTATGTAAGTAATATGATATGGTATCCTAATAGTATGGGTTTCAGTTAGCGAAATCAGCCATCAGTTAGGAAGAGATGAAATTGTTATCCATTACATTCTGTAATTGTTGTCAATAAATTACAGAAAGAAGCTTATGGTTTGTCAATCAGTACAAAGAAGAATTTTTCTTCTTATTTTTGTATACCATAATCTAATTTATTAGAACAATGGCATGTAATTCTACAGAAAACCATAAATGATATTATTTTATTTTCTAGTTATTAGTAATATTTTAAATGGTATTAATAGGGTAAAATTAACTATAATCATATTTTCACAGAGTAAGAGCTGTGTTCTGTTCGGGGTTCCTTTGATGCGTAGTGGGTAATAGCTGGGTATTCATTATGCCTTAATCCATTTCTATTATTTCCCAAAGTTTCACTGAAAAACATTATTATGGCTTTAGAAATAAACCACCTACACTTCCAAACTTGAGAGCTTTCAATATGTGCATACAGAAGGAATTTCTTGAGATGCTTTGAGAAGAAGAGATGAAGAGAGTGGCCTGGGACAAGAAGTGTGAACGAGGGAAAATAGAGCTTGCCTTCTAATTTGATCAAGGCTCCTTGTAAGGTCATTTGTTAGCTTGGTTAGATTTTATGGCCTAGATCAGACTTCTTCCCAGAATCGGCTTAGCTGGCTAATGAATGAAGTAAATGATGAATGCAATTGATGAAGAGCAACAAATTCAGTTCTACTATTTCATTCATACTAATTCTTAGTTTGGTTGGAAGGACTTTGTTTTTGCATTATGATGGTAAATTTCCAATATAATGTTCTAAATCTTTGTATACCAGATTTATGTGGTTCATCTGCCTACCTTGCATATGCATTTGTGTTGATACCTTCCAAAAATTAAAAGGGCTTTTTAGGGTCTTGTGTGATCTGGATTTTGATTCCTTACTTGCTTCTATTTAGTTAAATGTGTGACATGGAAAGCAGAACCAGGCCCAAATAGAAATTCTGGCCTCATCACCAGTGCATATTTGTAAAAGCACAAAGTGAATCATTGTCAAAAGTTAAGGAAAATGAGGAATTTTGTGAAGAATTGCATGTATTAAAATTATTTTATTTCATAATTACATATTATTTAAATATATTAAAATACTATTTTGCCTTTGAATAGCGTTTATAATAGCCAAAGAATTTGCACTCATATATCCTCAATTAAGCATTGTAGTCATCCTTTGAAGCAGACTATGATTATTATCTCCGTTTTACAGATGAGGAGACTGAGATTTGGAGCTGTTTATGAGTTGGAATCAACTGGACAGTAATGGGTTTGGTTTTCAATAGGTTTTATGAATCTAATAATAGCACTTATTAAGTACTTATTATGTGCTAGGCACTATTCTGAACACTTACATGTATCAGCTATATAATCCTCAGGTCAAACCAATGATGAAGGATCAATTATTATTTCTATTTTATAGATGAGGAAGTTGAAGCACAGGGAATTCAAGTTACTTGCCCAACGTTACGCAGCTGATAAGTAACCAACCTGGGATTGGAACCTTATTAGTTTGTCTTCAAAGCCTCTGATCTTCACTAGTCTGCTATACTCTCTCTGTCATTACAGCTGTATATCTAATGCTTTATTACACTTGTCTGTTTACATATCTACAATTCCTTTACGGAGTCTGAGCTTCTTGAGGAATGTAATTTGTTTCATTTATATTTTTATAAAATCGTATTGTCCAACACAATTTTCTGTCATAAACCAGGTGTTCAATAAATATTTATTTGGCTATATGAGAAGAATGAAATTACACGAGCTTTTCTTGACTAGTAAGTGTTTATGTCACAATTTTAATTCAGGCCGTTTGACTTTTAGTTCTTTTAAAATGTGATTTCAAGTTTTATATTTTGTCTGAAGTAGGTCAATTTTTGTCTAAAACAGGTCAGTTGTTTTTTGACAATATATTCCTTATCTCAATTCCAACTATGAGAATGAATCAGTTTGCTAGAGTGTTCAAAAATAATTTGGCTGCATGCCTTCTATGGGATCCATAATACTTTCTTTTGCCTGATCACATGCAGCACTGTTGATCCCAGTTTTCTCCTTTTATTTCCTATCTTAATTGTTACCCCTGCCTCCCAGCTCATAGTCTGAAGCTCCTCAAGTCTTAAAAGTCTTGAGAATTACTAGTTCCTTTCAGGATCTATTAATGTTTAAGAGGCTTTTCAGATTTTTTATAAAGTTTTCTATTGGTTAATTGATTTTAAAATTTATTGGTGAAAATGTAAAGTAAATAAGAAGGTCTTAAAAGCTCCTTCCCAACTGGCTAGTTTCTCTTTTACACTTGGCATTTTTTTCTGGAGTCCCTGGGTGGTGAAAACTGTTAACTTGAGGCTGCTAACCAGAAGGTTGTTGGAGGTTTACATCCACCCAGAGGCACCTTGGAAGAAAGGGCTGATGATCTGCTTCTGAAACAAACAGCCATTGAAAATCCTATGGAACACAGTTCTACTCTGACACATATGAGGGCGCTGTGAATTGGAGTTGACATAATGGCAACTAATTTGGTTTGGTTTTGGTTTTGCATTTTTCCTACCAGCAATCTTTGACTGTATCCCTGGTGGCACAGTGGTTAAGAGCTTGGTTACTAACCAAAAGGTCGGCAGTTCGAATCCACCAGCTGCTGTCTGAAAATCCTATGGGGCAGTTCTACTCTGTCCTATAGGGTCACTATGAGTCGGAATTGACTCGACGGCAATGGGTTTGTGTTTATTTATTCATTATTTTGGTAATCCTTGCTCATTATCTATTCACCTACTATATCCTGTTCCACCCTGACCAAGTTTTCTTATCTTTGAATACTGGGTCCAGAGATGGGTTTTCAGCACTTTTCTCTTTCAAAAGGTTTTGCTTTCCTTATGCAAGTTGGCCTAAGCCAACTATGGAGCACAGTGTAACAGGGCGGGAAAGCCTTCATCAGGGCATATAGACCGCCCCCCCCAAATAAATCAAACCTGTTCCCCTCAAGTGGATTCCCACTCATAGCGACCTATAGGACAGGGTAGAACTGCCCCATAGGGTTTCCAAGGAGCACCTGGTGGATTCCTACTGCCAACATTTTGGTTAGCAGCTGCAGCTCTTAACGTCTATGCCACTGGGGTTTCCAAGGCATATAGATTTCCACTCAATATCGTTTATAAGTGGCTTGCTGTCTCCCACTGTGTATAGACGTTGCAAGCACATTTTACATATGTTGCCTCACTGCACCCTCGGGTACTGGTAACCAAAGACACATGAGTTATCACAATAAAGAGATAACAGTATTTTTTTTTTTTAGCCCGTCAAATTGCAAAGATTAAAAAAAATATGTAAAAACGGGTAAACTCACGCAATATTTTGTTGCAACATTTTTGGAGCACAATTTGGCAGTACGGATCAAAAATCTTAGAAAGGTGGACCATTTGATTGTATAATTACACTTCTTGGGATTTATCCTATAGAAATACATACTTAAGTTCATAAAAATTAAACACAAAAAGCAAAGGTAGTCATTACAGAAAAGTAAAAAGAAAAGGAAACAAAAACCGTTAAAGACTATTAATAGGAGAATAATAAATTCTGTTAGATCCGTGCAACGTATTATTATGCAACCATTAAAATGATCATCTGTTCTAGATATATATTTATTGGCATGTAATGATACCCATAGTATATGTTTACTTGGTGAAAGGAGGTAATAAATGTCCGTTTCTATGTGAAAAACGATGCACAAAAAAACACAAACATGAGAGAAAGTGGTGTGGGCAGAGAAGGCAAGAAAGCCATTAGCGTACCTAGAGAGAAACACATCGTTTGTTAACAGTAACTCCCAAATTGTGAGATTATTGGTGGTTTAACATTTTTAATGTTCTTCTTATCTCAATTTGATATTTTTACGAGGAAGATTACTTTTGTTTTTTGGTTAACACTTGGGTGGTTGTGGTTACTACAGACTCCACAGAAAGTTTCACATGTATGGTCCGATCAAGTTCTCACAATACACATGAGATAGGTACTACTGTTCTCCTTGTTCTATCAATGAGACATGTGGAACTTTAATAGTTCCCCAAGTACATAAAACTAATGAGTAGAAAAGCCGGGATTTGAACTCTGGCAATCTTGTCGAACCATGAATTATTTTTTATAATCAAAAAGGAATGATAAAAATATATTTTTTAAAAGAACATATATTCCTCTCTAATCTGCACAATTATTGGTCAATACTTCACCTCTTACTGAACAAAATGTTAAAAAAACAAACAAACCCCAAGATAAGCAAGGGATTGTCATATTTTTGCTTTTTATTTATTTTTTCTTCCCATTCACAACCAAGATTTCACAGTTAATTTTCAGGCTATTGAAGATATCTTCAAAGTGAATAACAGTCTTTCATTAAAAAATGATTAGCTGATTTCTCTATCTCCTCCATGAAAAACATGCTCATAGACAGTTTTCTTTCAAAATCCACCCACAAACATATTAAAACAAAAGGCCACATGCTTTAAAATCTGTTAACATTCTGAAAAAAAAAAAAAGTACCAAATAGACCATGTGACGGAGTTTATCAGGTGTGGCAGTGTGCCTTGGCTACTAAATGTTTCAGTGACTTCCCCTGTATTTCACAGATCATATACAGATAGGTAATGGTTATTAGTTACATGGCAACTCTATATCAGAATGCTTACTACGGGAACCACACATGTAGAGCATTTTAAAGTATACAAAAAGCCTTGGCAGATGCAGGGAAAAAAAAAAAGTATTCCTGCCATTAAGAGTTTTTAATTTTTTTAAAAAAATGATACACATGTACACACGCACATAAAATCTTATGATTTCCCACAGCAAATCACAAGACCAATATTATCATTCTCATTCTGCAATTAGACTGAAAATTAAGGTGACTTATTCAGGCTCATACAGTTAGTTAATGATGGAGCCAGGATTTAAGCCAAGGCTTAACATTCACCAACTCATCAGCATAAATCACAGTAGTCTAAAAAAAAAAAATCACAAAAATGGTAAGTGTTGCAGAGTTAAGGCACAAGCAATGTTAGCTCAATGAACACAGGGAGTAAGTGAAAACTGTGACTTCTCTAGAAAACATGGAGGAATCACATACATTAAAGCACTAACCTGGGAATCCTGTGCAGGACACCTGAAGATATACGTAACAACACAGTAACTTGATTCCCTTAGGTGAAGAGTTCATGTTGTTGTTAGGTGCTGTCAAGTTGGTTCTGACTCATAGTTACCCTATGTACTGCAGAATGAAACACCACCCGGTCTTGCTCCATCCTCACAATCCTTGTTATGCTTGAGACCGTTGTTGCAGCCACTGTGTCAATCCATCTTGTTAAGTGTCTTTGTCTCTTTCGATGATCCTCTGCTTTACCAAGCATGATGTCCGTCTCCAAGAAATAGTCCATCCTGATAATGTGTCACATCATGAGAGCATTCTGGTTGTACTTCTTCTTCCAAGGCAGATTTGTTCATTCTTCTGGCAGTCCATGGTATATTCAGTATTCTTCACCAACACCATAATTCAAAGCATCAATTCTTCTTCAGTCTTCATTATTCATTGTGCAGCTTTCACATGCATATGAGGCAATTAAGAACACCACAGCTTGGGTCAGGCACACCTTAGTCCTCAAAGTGACAACTTTGCTTTTTAAGGCTTTAAAGAGTCATTTGCAGCAGTTTTGCCCAATGCGATACGTCCTTTGATTTCTTGACTGCTGTTTCCATAAGGGTTGACTGTGGATCCAAGTAAAATGAAATCCTTGACAACATCAGTACTTTCTCCTTTTATCGTGATGTTGCTTATTGGTCCAATTGTGAGAATTTTTGTTTCCCTTATATTGACGTGTGATCCATACTGAAGGCTCTAGTCTTTGATCTTCGTCAGTAAGTGCTTCAAGTTCTCTTCACTTTCAGCAAGCAAGGTTGTGTTGTCTATATATCACAGGTTGTAAATGACTCCTCCTCCAATCCTGATGCCACATTCTTCATATGGTCTAGCTTCTCGGATAATTTGCTCAGCATTCAGACCGAATACATATGCTGAAAAGATACAACCCTGACACACACATTTTCTGATTTTAAACCCTACAGTATCCCCTTGTTCTGTCCAAATGACTGTCTTTTGGTCAACATACAGATGCCACATGAGCACAATCAAGTATTCTGGAATTCCTATTCTTTGCAATGCTATACATAATTTGCTATGATTCACATAGTCAATGCCTTTGCATAGTCAACAAAACACAAGTAAACATCTTTTTGGTATTCACTGCTTTCAGCCAAGATCCATCTGACATCAGCAATGATATCCCTTGTTCCACGTCCTCTTAGGAATAGTTTGAATTTCTGGCAGTTCCCTATCAATGTTCTGCTGCAATCGCTTTTATCTTCAGCAAAATTTTACTAGTGTGTGATATTAATGATATTGTTACATAATTTCTGCATTCTGTTGAATCACCTTTCTTTGGAATGGTCACAGATACGGATCTCTTCCAGTCAGTTGGCCAAGTAGCTATCTTCCAATTTTCTTGGCATAGAGGAGTGAGCACTTACAGTGCTCCATCAGTTTGTTGAAACATTTTAATTGGTATTTTGTCAGTTCCTGGAGCCTTACTTTTCATCAATGCCTTCAGTGCAGCTTGGACTTCTTCCTTCAATATCATTGCTTCTTGATTGTATGCTACCTCCTGAAATGGTTGAAAGTTGACCAATTCTTTTTGGTACAGTGGTTCTTTGTATTCCTTCTATCTTCATTAGATGCTTCCTGTGCCATTCAATATTTTGCCGATAGAATCCTTCAGTATTGCAACTCGAGGACTGAATTTTTTCTTTAGTTTTTTCAGCTTGAGAAATGTCGAGTGTGTTCTTCCCTTTTAGCTTTCTAAGTCCAGGTCTTTGCACATGACATTATAATACTTCACTTTGCCTTCTCAAGCCACCCTTTGAAATCTTTTGTTGAGCTCTTTTACTTTATCATTTCTTCCATTCTCTTTTGTTACTCTATGTTCAAGAGCAAGTTTCAGAGTCTCTTCTAACATCCATTTTGGTCTTTTCTTTCTTTCCTGAGTGTTTAATGACCTTTTGCTTTCTTCATGTATGATGTCCTTGCACAACTCACCTGGTCTTCAGTCATTAGTGTTCAAAACATCAAATCTCTTCTTGAGATGGTCTCTGAATTCAAGTGGGTTACACTCAAGTTCGTACTTTGGCTCTCGTGGGCTTGTTCTAATTTTCTTCAATTTAAGCTTGAACTTGCATAGAGCAATAGATGGGCTATTCTGCAGTCGTCCCCTGGCCTTGTTAGGATTGATGATATTGAGTTTTCACACTGTCTCTTTCCACAGATGCAGTCGATTTGATTCCTGTGTATTCCATCTGGCAAGCTTCATGTATGTAGTTACAATTTATGTTGTTCAAAAAAGGTATTTTCAATCAATTAGTCATTGGTCTTGCAGAATTTTGTCATGCAATCTCTTCTATCACCAAGGCCCTATTTTCCAACTACAGATCTTTCCTCTTTGTTTCCAACTTTTTCATGCCAATCACCAGTAATTATCAATGCATCTTGACTGCATGTTGATCAATGTCAGACTGCAGAAGTTGGTAAAAATCGTCAATTTCTTCATCTTTGGCAGTGGTGGTTGGTGTTTACATTTGAATAATAGTTGTATTAACTGGTGTTCCTTCTAGACATATGAATATTATCCTGTCACTGACAGCATTGTACATCAGGGTAGATCTTGAAGTGTTCTTTTTGAAAATGAATACAAAGTCATTCCTCTTCAGTTTGTCACTCCTGGGGTTATGGATTGAATTTTGTCCCCTCAAAATGTGTATCAACTTGGCTAGACCATGATTCTCAGTACTGTGGATTGCCCACCATTTTATCATCTGATGTGATTTTCCTATGTGTTGTAAATCTTACCACTATGATGTTAATGAGACACAGTTAGAGGTAGTTATATTAATGAGGCAGGGCTCAATCTACAAGATTATGTTGTATCCTGAGTCAATTTCTTTTGAGATATAAAAGACAGAAGTGAGTAGAGAGGCAGGGGGACCTACTACCACCAAGAATGAAGAACCAGGAGGGGAGCGTGTCCTTTGGACCCAGTATACTGAGAAGCTCCTTGACTGGAGAAGATTGACAACCACGACCTTCCCCCAGAGCTGACAGAGAGAAAGTCTTCCCCTGGAGCTGGCACCCTGAATTTAGACTTCTAGCCTCTAGACTGTTAGAAAATAAATTTCTTTTTAAAGCCATCCACTTGAAGTATTTCTGTTACAGCAGTGCTATATAACTAACAGAACTGGCATAGTAACCCATTTGATTGTATGATTCAAAATCCCAATACAAGTCCATTTCAGCTCACTAATGTCTAGGATATCGATTTTAATGCATTCCATTTCATTTTTGGTGACTTCCAATTTTCCTAGATTCATAGTTCATAATTCTAAGTCTAATTATTAATGGCTGTTTGCTGCTGTTTGAGTCATGCCACATCATCAAATGAAGGTCCTGAAAGCTTTAGTCCATCCATGTTATTAAGGTCCACTCTACTTTAAGGAGTCAGCTCTTCCTCAGTCGTCTTTTGAGTGTCTTCCAACCTGAGAGACTCATCTTACGGCACTATATCAGCCAGTGTTCTACTGCGATTCATAAGGTTTTCATTGGCCAGTTTTTTTCAGAAGTAGACTGCCAGGCCCTTCTTCCTAGTCTGTCTTAGTCTGGAAGCTGTGCTGAAACCTGTCCTGCATGGGTGACACTACTGATATTTAAAATAATAATGACATAGCTTCCATCATCACAGTAACATACAAGCCACCACAGTACAATAGCCTGATAGAAGAATGGTAGAAGAGTTCATGTAGGTATTTATAAACCATGAGTAAAAGTAATTCCAGTACCATAAGAGTTTGAATTGTTGGTCTTCTAGTCTGTTATTTTTCCTGTCTCTTACTCATAGTGTCTTGCTTCTTTGAGATTTGTGTCTTTTAATTATGAGCTCGTAGTCTTTGAAATTTTGTTGTTGTTAGGTACTGTCAAGTCAGTTCCAACTCTGGTGACCCTAAGTACAACAGAAAAAAAGGCTGTCCAGTCCTGTGCCATCCTCACAATCATTGCTGTCTGAGTGTATTGTTGCAACCACTGTGTCAATCCATTTCATTAGGGATCTTCCTCTTTTTTGCTGACCTTTACTTTACCAAGCATGATGTCCTTCTCTAGGGACTGGTCTCTCCTGAAATTATCTGAAGCTTGTGTTGAAGGTATAATTCCCTAGAAAGAATTTGTGTTTCCTCTTCAAGGGACAGAGTAGCAGGGGCGGAGGTCTGGGAACTATGCTTTCAGGGGATATCTAGGTCAATTGGCATAACAAAGTTTATTAAGAAAATGTTCTGCATCCTACTTTGGTGAGTGGCGTCTAGGGTCTTAAAAGCTTGCAAGTAGACATCTAAGATGCATCATTTGGTCCCAACCACCTAGAGTAAAGGAGAATGAAGAACACTAAAGTCATCAGGAAAGTATTAGCCCAAGAAACAGAAAGGGCCACATAAACTAGAGACTTCATCAGCCTGAAAGCAGAACTAGATGGTGTCCGGCTACCACCAATGACCGCCCTGACAAGAAACATAACAGAGAGTCCCTGACGGAGCAGTAGAAAGGTGGGGTGCAGAACTCAGATTCTAGTAAAAAAAAAAAAAACACACTTAATGGTCTGACTGAGACTGGAGGAACTCCAGAAAGCACGGCCCCTAGGCTCTCTGTCATCCTAGCACTAAAACCATTCCCGAAGCCAACTCTTCAGACAAAGATTAGACTGGACTATGGGACATAAAAGGATACTTGTGAAGAGTATGCTTCTTAGCTCAAGTAGATACTTGAGACTAAATGGGCAGCTCCTGTCTGGAGGTGAGATAAGAAGGCAGAGAGAGTCAGGAGCTGGTTGAATGGACACGGGAAATCAGGGGTGGAAAGGAGGAGTGTGCTGTCACAGTATAGGGAGAGCAATTAGGGTCACATAACAATGTATGTATAAATATTTGTATAAGAGACTAACTTGAATTGTAAACTTCACTTAAAGTACAACAATAAAGTAAAAAAAAAAAATTGTGTTTGCTTCTGTGATTACTTTAAATTATTATCATGAAGCTTTTCTAGTCCAAAAATTTAGCTGGGAGTTTTTCAGATAAAGCTACCAATTTATGTGAGGTCCAGCTTTTGATTATAAACTAGGGGAGTTTTGATTATTTTGTTTCCCTGCGTCAGAATTGTGGAATACCCCTTACCTTTATGTTCCCATCTGTGAGGTGGGTTTATTTCCAGTTCACTCTGTTGAAAGTGTAGCTCTGTGGAATCTCCTATTAGACTTGTCCCTTGGGTACTCCTTAGACTTTGCCTCCTCTTACCTGGACTCAACCACAAATAAATAAATGAAGAAGACAGTGGAGGAATGTGAAAAGCAAACAAACAAACATAAAACTGTTTGGTAATGGAGTTTATTGCTCCATTTGCCTTGGAGGCAAAATGTATTGCAAATATATATATATATACTTCTTATTCTCTAGATTCTTCAAATTTTCTTTTCTGTAAGTATATTTACTGCAGTGAAATCCAAATCATATTTTCTGTCAGGGTAATATGTTAGAAACTAACTCACCCTTTGGTATTGGTTCATTATTCCAAATTATTTTAGATAAATGTGAACATGTATAGGAATATATACGAAAACCAGAAGCATGGGATAATGTGAGGTTAAAAAAAAACGAATTCACCGTTCTTATTGGACAGCATTGCCCATATGATCAAAAATGTATAAACTGTTTTAGTGCGGAAACATTTACTCTGGTTTCTGGCTTCCAAACTGTATGTGTAAAATATATAGTTATAGATTACTTCCTTATTATAGCCGTAACATAGTCAAAGTTGTCTTGTAAATACCTCTGCATTTAGTTTAATGTCTCCATGAAGATTGGGTTCAAAATGAGATCAGTCATCTTTGATATAGCTATGTACTATTGCCTGGTTTCAGAATCAGTTTGTATCATCAATGCCACTTAACCTCATTTTGTTTCTAGGTATCTTTGAAAAACATCAGGTACACACAAATCTACAACCTCACCCTTGAGGTTTGTCAGCTAATAACCCTATTGCTTTACAAACAGAAAGTAGTTAAACATGCATTGTTCTTAAAAACTATATTTGGTTGCTTTAAAAGAGAGCACTAAAATTGCACAATCTAAAGCAAGGAACAGTTTGTTTTGTCCTTTTTATTGCCAGTTAAATGCCAGAAGGCTTTTAAAGTAACAGCAACCAGTATAAAGGAGGGAATAAAATCAAATAAATACTTTATGATCTTAAAATAAACCTACTGCTCTTTCTCCTTCTATAGCTTTACAAACCTTTCTATATCTTCTGGCACTGGAAACTACATACAGTGCGTTTGCCCTGTATATGCCATCAAGGCAGCATATAAAATTATATCTGTAGGAATAGAGGTGCAGTAAAACTGAGCAAGAAAACAGAAAATTTTCATATAGAGTAAAACAGTTGATGTTATTTTCACTTTAATAAAGCAAAATTTATCATTAGATAAAAAGAGTATAATTTAATATATGCTACATTTTGTCTAAGTAAAACCTTTTTAAAATAACATTATAGGTGGTTCATATTTTTAAAGAGCAATTGCTTCTTCCACCCCGCATTTGATTTCACGTCAGAGCAACATATGACTTTTTTCAGTGGAGCTAACCTTGACCCGCATAGGGGCATTTGTAGTTTATTGGTAGAATTCTCATCTTCCATGCTGGAGACCTAGGTTTGATTCCTAGCCAGTGTATCTCATGCACAGCCACCACTCATTTTCAGTGGAGGTTTGTGTGTTGCTATGATGTTCAACAGGTTTCAGCAGAGCTTCCAGACTAAGGCAGACAAGGAAGAAAAACCTGGTGATCTACTTCTAAAAATCAGCGAGTGAAAACCTTCTGGATCACAATGTTCCAATCCATAACCAAGCACCAGGATGATGCAGGACCAAACAGCGTTTGCTCGGGGTCGCCATGAATTGGGGTCAATTCAACAGCAGGTAACAACAACAATCTTGACTACACATTCGAATAATCCAGAAAGATATAACATATACTCCTGTCAGGGTACCACCTCAAGGGATTCTAATTTAATTGGTCTGGAATGCCACCCAAGATTTTTTCCTCCTGAGATTTTTCAAAGATCTCCCAGTGGTTCTGATTCAGGTTAAGATCCAGAGTTTCAGAGCAAGGCCTAAAGGTGGTGGAGTCAGCGTGCATTAGAAGATGACGCATAAATCAATCAAGCGCATAAAGTGCAATGTCCAACAGAAGAAGCCTGCATTTTAGTTGTTAGTTTCCAGCTTTCATCCTCTTGCCCCAATTTTAGTGAGTTATACTCTTGATCACCCGGTCATGTTAGTGTTCGCTCTCCTTCTTACCACCCCAACTTTTGTATTGCAGTGGGCGGATGTAGGATGATGGTGAGTGGTGTGATAAGAATAGGAGAAGGAAATATTTCTGGTTTTTAATCACCCTCCCTATCTTAAATGCTAACACACCCTCAAGACATTTTGTAAATGCCAGGCAGTGTGTATGGTACAAATGGTTAAGACACTTGGCAGCTAACTAAAAGTTTGGAGATTCGAGTTTACTCAGAGGTACTTAGGAAGAAAGGCCTGGTGATCTATTTCCAAAAAAATTAGCCACTGAAAATCCTATGGAGCACATTCTCCTCTGACACACATGAGGCTGTCATGAGTCAGAGACGACTTGATGGCAAATGGTTTATGGTTTATTCAGTTCTTATTGTAACCATCTTATTGCCTTTTCTGCCTCAACAATCCTTCATTGTTCATGTCAGGTAAGGCTGAGCAGCAGAGTGACAGGTGTGTGTGTGTGTGTGTGTGTGTGTGAGTGGTGGAGGGGAGATGCAGGGAGAAGGGGCCTGAGGAAGAGGTGAGGGATTCTTGGAGGTGGTGTGTAGGATGGAGTTTGGAATGGCAACATAAAGCACTAATTCTAGTCCATGGCCAAGGACAAAGCACAGGCTGGCACAAAGTTGGTACCTAATGTGTATTCATCGATTTACTCTGAGCCTAATACTAAACACAGTTCTTAACATTCAGCATAGCTAGGAGAGTCAAACTGGCTAGAGGTTGAAAATATTCTTAGCTGAAATGTAATGAAATAAAAAATGTGTACCTGCCTGTATCTAGGAAAATATCATGTAAGAAGCAGAAACTGACTTAGAATAAGAACGGATCCTTTTCAGTTTAGAAAGTTCATTAGTATAAAAGGTGTTATTTCTTATAACACTTAGAGAATATAATTTATAAGTTATTAATAAAAATGGAACCCCAAATTAGAAAAATGATGTTAAAAGTTAACAATAAGATAATCACAACAGCATTTTCTAGGGTATATTGAATTATCTTTTTTTACCCATCCACTCACTCATTCACTTATTTATTCATTCAACAAATACTTATTACCTGGTTTCTAGGTGTTAAGCACTATATTTTAACTAACAATAAAGTAAACATGACTATAAAACTGTGTTATGTTTTAACTATATGACAATAAAAGAGACACGATCTCTGTCCTTAGGGAGTTTAGTTTAGACTAGTAGGGGATAGGCATAAACAACTAAAAACTCAAATTGATATATTATTGCAAATTGTTTTCAGTTCTGTGAAGGAAAAGGACAGGTACAATGAGATAGTTTCTCAAAAAGTTCAACTTTGATTTGAGTGTTCTGAAAACACTCTTTAAAGAAATGACATTTAAGCTGAGTCTTGAATGATGAGTAGGAATAATTTTGTTTAGGCAATAGAAGGAGTTCATTTTATGCAGAAAATGCAGTGTGCAATGTGATCAAAATATTTTATAAAAGAAATGTCTTCACTCTCTCTCCACCCACTCACACACTGAGAGGCTAGCAGTGGAAAGTCACGTTGATGTCTGGCCTCCTCCCAGAGTCCGTGAGTATAGGACAAACCAGCTGGGATGCCAAAGATCACAAGTTTCAAAAACAAAAGTAGTGAGACACTGAGTGTCTGGGCAAAAAAGTCCAGACTTTGATCTTGGAGATCCCTCAAATTCATTTCATAACATTTACTTGGATTATCTCCTTGAGCTTGCATAATCTTGCTTGCACCAAGATTTGCTATGTATAGGCATTCCAGGATTCTTAGAGGAGGCAATATAACAAAGCAAGGAATAGAAAGGGCTCTACTGAGGGGGCTGTCACAAAAGACAAGGCTTTACAGAAGTAGATTTCTGTTACTGCAGGGAAAGGCATTGTTCTCACTTGAGAAAATGCCTAGACTTGAACAAAATATTTATATTGTGATTGTGAATAGCTGCTTGGGGAAGAGACAGGCTGCTGATGATTTAGAGGAAAATATGTTGGCTCTTTCTCTGTCTTTTTATTTTCAATGACAAATTGAAGACTTGCCTCTCTTCAGTCATTGAACCACTTTCTTGTCATTTTTGGCTGAAGTATTTTAAAAGTCATGTGTATATTATGCTAAGGATTTTGAGCTGTGCTATTTTCCTACAATGTAGAGTTTCTGTCACCCTAAGAACATTAAAATCTGTTATTTGAATATGAATAATGTAGTCCTTTTGACCAGGAGAAAGAGTGTGAGGTATTGCTGTGGTAGATTAAAGTTGAACTACATGTTCTCTGGGTTACTTCATGTACTTTGTTTTATTTCTGTTGGTAGTATAAATATTTTTCCTTCTAACAGATTTAGGCTTTGTATAAATGCGACAATTAATTCATCAATTGTGAATATCTACCTCCACGCCGACCCCATTCTTCTCTCCTCTGTTTCCCCAAGCCCTTCCTATTGAATTTATTCACAAGTTTAGTTTTGGAATATTATTTATGTCTAACCCTATGTTGGAGTCCTGGCGGCACAGTGGTTAAGAGCTACGGCACACTATGGCTGCTAACCAAAAGGTCAGCAGTGCAAATTCACCAGCCGCTCCTTGGAAACCCTGTGGAGCTGTTCTACTCTGTCCTATAGGGTCGCTGTGAATCAGAATCGACTCGATGGCAACAGGTTTAACCCTATGTTATTTCTGGCTGATATTGCAATTATTTTAAAACATGTGAGGGCTTCTACTTTTGCTGAGCCAAACTCAGGGTTGATTTATATTGCCTTTTTAACCTCAGAACATTTGGATTGCCAGTTTAATCCCAGAACAAACTCCCTTCAGATTTTCTGATCTCGTAGACCCCATCCTTTCCTAAAGTACAATGAGTCTTGTTTGCAGACTGCCACATTCTTCTCTTGAAAGTTTATAACAGAGTCACTGGACCACTCCTCACTGGATGAGCCCTGTGATGAGATGTCTTATTGACTTGTTTCCAATAGTGCTAGGCTGTAATTGCTTTAATGTGAGCAAGTCTTAGGCTAAAGCACATGTACACACATTAAACAATATACATAGTCTTTCTTTAACCAGCAAATACACCTGGGGAAAGAAAAAAAAAAAAAAAACCTTCACACCTGTGTGGTCCCTGGACCAGAAGCATTGACATTATCTGGGAGCTTGCTAGAAATGCAGACTCTCAGGCCCCACCTCCACTGCTAAATTAGAAATCATTTGAATAAGATCGCAAGGAGATCTACATGTACAATAAAGTTTGAGACCCACTGACTTAATGCATGTTAAGGAATGTATACCTGTTAACCTGTTGCAGTCGATTCCAACTAAGAGGAGCCTCATAGGACAGAGTAGAACTGCCCCATACGGTTTCCAAGGGGAGGCTGGTGGATTCGAACTGCCAACTTTCTGGTTAGCAGGTAAGCTCATAACTACTGTGCCACCAGAGCTCCAAGAAATATACATTGCTCTTCTAATACCTTCAAAAAAAAAAAAAATTTGTTGCCGTCAAGTCATTCCAATGCATAGCAAAACCTACTACTAAGCAAAGTGATTCACACTGGTGGTAGTACTTGTTGGGGGTGGGGAAAGTGTATGGCCAGCTTCCTAAAAAGAACATAGGCAGGCACTAGGCATGCTTTTTTTTCCACAAGAGGAAGATTCTGATGTGCCGGGTGGTGTGTGAGATGGGGCAGTTGTCTTCCCAAACCCCGAGGGAACAGCTCCACTACAGTGAGCCAGTTACTATTGGGAGTGTGTCTTATTCCCCAAGTAAGAATTAAATCTGAGAGTAACTGACTAAGAGAATGAAAACTTTTTAAGAGATTGTGAAGGAGGGGAGCCTAAGTGGGCAAGCAGTTTGCAATCAGCTGCTAACATAAAGGTTGATGGTTTGAACCCACTCCGTGGCTCCACAGAAGAAAGGCCTGGAGATCTGCTTCTGTAAAAATTACAGCCAAGAAAACCCTATGGAGCAGTTACACTCTGTAACACATGCAGTCTCCATGAATCAGAATTGACTTGACTGGAATGGGTGATGGAAAACGGCAACATTGGGACATTCTTTTGGAGGATGGAAGACATTCCCGGCTCAACCAGAAGTCATCATAAGGGCATTAGATTTCTGAGAATTAGGTTTCTCTTCTTCTTCACAGTCAAGTATTGGATTCTCTTTCATCCTTAACTGCCTGGAACACAGAGGCAAGAAGGGTTTCTTCTCTTTCTTGCTTATGGTACAGGAATTATCAAAAGATATTGACAGCTTTTTTTTTTTTTTAGTGAGGCAGTGGTGGTTCAGTGGTAGAATTCTCACCTTCTATGCGGGAGACCTGGGTTCGATTCCCAGCCAGTGCACCTCATGTGCAGCTACTGCCCATGTGTCAGTGGAAGCTTGCGTGTTGCTAAGATTGCTGAACAGGTTTCAGCAGGGCTTCCACACTAAGACATACTAGGAAGAAAGGCCTGGTGATCTACTTATGAAAATCAGCCAGTGAAAACCATATGGATCACAATGGTCCAATCTGCAACCAATCATGAGGATGGTGCAGAACAGGGCAGTGTTTTGTTCAATTGTGCACGGGGTCACGATGAGTCAAACGCCAACTCAGCAACAGCTAAGAACAGCAAAGTGACAGTGTTTAGAGGTTTGAGGAGCTTGTCCCTGGTATTAAACCAAATGCATTAAATGGGCCTTTAATATATGTATATAAAATTGTATATAAACGACGGGCTCAAGCATAACAACGACTGTGAGCATGGTGAAGGACTGGGCAGTGTTTCCTTCTGTTGTACATAGTGTCGCTATGAGTTGGAACAAACTAGACGACACCTAAAAACAACAACAACACATACAAAATTGTGAATGTGTATGCACATTTAGGAACCCTACTGCTGCTAACCAAAAGGAGAGCAGTTCAAATCTACCAGCTGCTCCTTGGTAACCCTGTGGGGTAGTTCTACTCTGTCCTATAGGTTTGCTATGAGTTGGAATCGACTTGACAGCAATGGGTAAATGCATATTTAACTCAAAAATAAGAACAAATAAGCACTAAAGCATTCTTTAAAAGAGATATTTCACTTCAAAGGGTCATCATCTGCTTCCAGAACAACAGTGGCTAAAAACTACAGAATAACATTTGTTTTTGTCTTAGAGCATGTGCTTGCAGCCTTCAGATGATAAAGCACTTCAGGAGCACAGAGGGTCTGCTGCCTCCCCCTCCTGTCAGCTGTTTTTATCTATTTGTTTTTCCCTCTGGGGACTTGGCTTAAATTGGAAGGCAGACTGCAGTCTGTGAATTCTTTTATCACATTATCATTTCCCGAGCAACCTTTATTTCTGGGTTAAGAAATAGTGTGTCCTTTTCTTCACAATTTTTAAATATCTAAACTTTTTTTTAATTAAAAGGACAACTAAAAAATAAATAAATAAAAAGATGCATAGACCAGTCTTTTACATATTCCTTTTATTGGAATAGCAGTCTCAAGGGGAAAAGAAGGGCATTTTCCTTAGTTGAAGGGCATTTCCTTTAGTTAATACCCATCTCTATCACCAAATAGATTCCTGGTCATGCTCTATCATACTGCTATTCTTCTTTAAGGCTACTGAGTGTAGTTATTAGAGCTGGGGAGAAGAAACTTGAAAGGGAATCTATTTGTGGCCTAGAAAACATCTCTCATGGAGAGGCAGCGAGGTGAAGGATAAAAATGAGACACTGCCTTCAGTAACTGCACATTTTCTGCTGGGAAATAGCTTTATTTTCATTTGAGAAGCATTATGGCCTTGCGGTTATAAAAGCCTGGAAATTCATACCATATGTTTTCATCCTGGCCTTGACACTGAGGAATGTGGTCAGCTCACATTCCTTGTGCCATCTCTAAACTGGCAAGAAAAGGATCCCTCACAGGCATATGTTATATCTTCATTAATTAATTTTCTTCTTCCTTTTCTCTTAGCCACTTCTGTTTTCTTTACTCTTTCGTATCAGCAGCTTCTACATCTGCCGTGATTAAGTGACTTATATAGTACTCTGATCCAGATTACATTCAATAAATATTTTCTACCTACTCAGTCTCTGACCACCTCCTGTGGGTCCAGGTCCTCAGCTGCCTCAAGAATGAATCTAAGAGAGAATTTGGCGCCCATTCATGAATTTCTAGTAGTCAGGGAGCATAATAAGCCCAGTGGTGCAGCCCTGTGACCAGGTTGGTGTCTGGTAAAATGGCAAGGTACTGTGGCACTGGTTCCTGTGAGAAGCAAATAGGATAATGGGTATTATCGGAGTCACTGGCTGGTGAAAACAGTTAAGTACTCAACTACTAACCAAAAGTTGGCAATTCAAATCCACCCAGAGACACCTCAGAAGATAGTCCTGGAAGTCTGCTTCTGAAAGTTCATGGCCTTGAAAACTCCATGGAACCCAGTTCTACTCTGCACACATGGGGTCGCCATGAGTCAGAGTCAACATGATGACAACTGTTTGTTTTTGTTCCTTTTATTTTTTATTGGCATTATAAGTATCAGAGCAGAGCTACCATAGATATTCTTAGTTTTATTTACATTGTTAGGTTGCTTTACAGGAGGTAGATAAAAGAAAACATTATAAACAGGAAAACATAAACACGCAGAGACACTATATTTATGAATCCTTAACTGAAACTTTCACATTTGACTGTTATTCATTGATAAATAGTAAACATGGGCATGATTTAGGCTGATTTCACTGAACTATAAATAAGAACAGTTTTTGGTTAAAACAGCACAGGGTGAAAATTTTTATTAAGCATAGAACATTTCATTATTCAGTATCTCCATTAATTTGAACTTTGAAAGCTGTGATGATTATCTTCTGTATTTTTAGCTTGCAGGAATACTGTACAGCTTATTTTTTTTCCTAATTCCTTTGATGACTTGATTGCCTATGTTCATATGACTGGACCTAGTAATGAAGTATGGCTAAAAACTTAAAAAAAAAAAACCCATTGTCATTGAGTTGATTCCAACTCATAGCAACCCTGTAGGAAGGAGTAGAACTGCCCCGTAGAGTTTCCAAGGAGCGCCTGCTGAATTCATACTGCCAACCTTTGGTTAGCAGCTGTAGCTCTTAACCACTGCACCACCAGGGTTACCACTACTGGCCCGTAAATCACGAGAGGTGATACTGTCTGGTGAAAAGTCCATGGGGCTTGGAGTGAGAATGGCCTAAGTTCAAGTTCAAATTCTGCCATTTACAATCTATATAAACTTTAATAGATTATTTATTTTTGTGAACCTTCATCCATGAAAATGGGACTAACTAAAACAACAACAACAACAAAAAGCCACCTCTTCACAGAGTGGTTGTGAAGTTGACTAAGATAATGTGAGTAAAAACACTGAGTAAAACTTTATAATCAAATGTTAACTAACGTAAAACATTAAATGCTGGAGAGAACACAGGATTTGTGGGTAATGAGCAAAGCAGACACATTAGTTCTAAGATAAGATAGCAACAATGGGCAGTACCACCTTTCTGTCATCTTGACAGACCTTATCACAAAGCAGAGATTCTCATATTCAGGGGCATCTTCAGTATATACTTGTGTTTGGTATTCATACTATTCAGTGTGTTGAGTGGACCAAGGAACCCCTGAATATCCATGTTCCTCAGCCATCGTGCTCAGCCAGCTGCTTCTCAGTAGTCCCCCCAGAGTGTTCATTTCCCCTACTGGGCAGCTCTTGTGCTCTCAGAGATGCCTTCACAGCAGATGTCTTCTCTGTATTGAAGGACTACGTCCAGTGGCAGCCAGAACTGATGACAACACCAATGTTGTCAGTCAGACGACCTGTGGGGAGAAGGGATCTGGACAGAGATGAAGAGTGGCAAGAGACATTTGTATGTATTCCCCATTTACCCCATCATATGAAGTCCACAGAATATAAATTTGGAAAACTCAAAAAAAAAAAAAAAAAAAAAAAAAGAGAGAGAGAGAGAGAGAGAAAGAGGCCACTTGTCTTGTGTCCCTCCCTGAACAGTCTCTGTTTACGGCAGCAGTTCCAGGATGTGGCCTCAGCATCCACCACCACCAACTGCTGTCCAGTTGGCTCCAACTCATGGTGCGTGTCAGAGTAGAACTGTACTCCACAGAGTTTTCAATAGCTAATTTTTCTAGAACAGATCACCAGGCCTTTCTTCCCAGGTGCCTCTGGGTTGACTTGAACCTCCAACCTTTTGGTTAGCAGACGAGCACATTAACTTCTTGCACTGCCCAGGGACGCCAAAATTACCTGGATGGTGAGTAATTCTATTTCTAAATTGAATAGTTGACCTCCTTTGGGACAAATTCAGTGTAAAATTGACTTAGTAGTAAAGATTTCAGTGCATGGCGTCTTCCTAGGCAAGAAATACCTCTGTTGCTAAGTTATTTCTACAATACTGCATTAGTTTACACAACTTCTCTGAGCTTACATTTTCTCATCTGCAAACTAGAGATTACAATGCCTGCCACAGGGTTTTCATGTGGAGTAATGGAGACCGTATTACCAATTGCCTGCCCCAATGATGAGGATGTCATAGGTATTTTATATCTTAGATTTTCTTTCTTGCTTTGGTTAGATTTTTCCAACACATTCTTTTATCCCTGCCTCTTTGAAATCTCCAACCTTCTTTGTATCCTTGCTGCTATAATTGACTAAATTTGGGAACCCTGTAGTCCTTGACAACCTTAACCCCTTTTAGTTTTTCTGCCAATATCTCATGCCATTATCCAACAATATACTTGATGATTACCCCTTTAACACCCTGCATTCATGGTTTATTCATTTCCTCCACTCCCACAATTTTAACCTATGTCTCACTTCTATAATCCACTCAAGTGATACATCCGTGAACTTGTCACTACCAGGAAATGCTCTGTTTCAGAAATTCTCCTTTTTGATGACACGTTCTTATTTTTTTTAACTTTCCAACTTCCTCACTCTAAGTATGTCTTAAACTTCATTGTACTGTCCAATCTTTTGACCAGTCCATATGTCCCTAGTCAATCAACTCCAATTTTTCTGACTTCTCTTCCTATCCATCCTGGACACAGGTTATAATTGAAAATTCACTTTCACTACTCTCACTGATATTCTTACCTCACCCACTCAACAAATATTTACTCAGTGACAGTATTGTTCAAAATGATCTTTTCCCACTTCCTTATGTGCACTTCTACATCCACTTATATTGTTTCTTTCCTTAGCTTAGTCACTCAGTTATACACCCATATTTCATATAATCTAAGGCAATATCAATAATAAAATACACATCACACTATGCAACACTTAAAATGAAAAATATCCTGCCAGATAAAATTTTAAAATGCCATCAATTGCAGGATGCATTCTGATTTCAGAGCTGCTGAAATATGAAAAAATATGCATCCTATAATATGCAAAGTAATGATATTTGTTAGATAAACGCCAAGATTCTTTCTAATTGTTTCTTTAGATATTAAATTTCCTGAAATACACCGATCTCTCCATTTCTGCCTTCTCACTTACCAGATATTCTTTATCCCACTACAATTTGGCTTCCTCCTCAGAAAAATCATGACTGATTTTATAATCAGCAAATCCAAAAGTCATGTCAGGCCATATCACACAAGACCACTGCAGAGGACTATGTTCCTGATCACTTTCCTTCTGAACACTCTCTCCTTCGTTCTGAGCTGCTACAATCTTCTGGTCTTTGAGGACACTTAATCTTTCTGTCTTTCAAACATTTTATTTATTTTTACCTGCTACTGATCTGTTTTTGTTCTTCATGGTTCCATGTGGTATACTTGCAATCAGCATTTGTTCTGTTTCGTTTGAAACCCTCCAATCTGACTTTCGTGCCAAAGTACTTTGCTTAACAGGTCTTGTTAAGGTCACCCTTTAACATCCATGTTACTAAGACCAGTACTCAGTTCTTGATATTTATCTTGTGTGACCTGTCAGTGCCATTTGGCACAAGTTGTTACTCTTTCCTTTTTGAGACACTTTCTTCCTTGTCATCCAGGAAGCATACTCCCCTGGTTTTCTGCATGTTACACTGGTTGCTCCTTCTTTGTTTCTCTACTTCCTTCTCATCTCTCAGACACCCCAGAGGTCACTCCTTGGAACTCATTCTCTTGGTGATCTCATCTAGCCCCATTGCTTTAAACACTGCCTGTCTCTCATCTAAAGACTGTAAACCCGTTGCAATCGAGTCAATTCCAACTCACAGCGACCCTATAGGACAGAGCAGAACTGCCCGATAGAGTTTCCAAGGAGCGCCTGGCAGATTCAAACTGCTGACCCTTTGGTTAGCAGCTGTAGCACTTAACCACTACGTCACCAGGGTTTCCCTCATCTAAAGACACCTGATTTTGTATCATCAGCCCATAGCCCTCTCCTTTACCTCCAGACTCATACACTTTCATTGCCTACCAACATCGCTAATGGTTATCTAATAGACATCATGAACACGTGATGTCCCAAGCTAAATTCCTGATTGTTTCTCAAACTGTTCCTTTTACAGTCTTCTCTGTCTCAAAACAAAACAAACCAAACCCGTTGCCTTCCGATCATAGTGACCCTACAGGACAGAGCAGAATTTCCCCATGAGGTTTTCAAGGAGCTGCTGGTGGATCTGAACTGCCAACTTTTTGGATAGCAGCTAAACACTTAATCACTGCACCACCAGTGCTCCTTCTCCATCTCAGGAAACAACAATTCTATCCTTCTTGTTCCTCAGGTCAAAAAACATTGGTTTATCTTTGGTTCCTCTCTTTCTTACACATACCACATTCTATTCATCTTAGTGGCTCTAACTGGTAAAGTACATCCAGAATCCAATCTCACCAGTTCTACAGCTACCATCCTGGGTTCAGCTCATCATTATTTACCTGTGTATGCCACTGGCATAAAACTACTTTTCTTTGCCATCTAAATTACTGCAATAGCCCCCTAAAGTTCATTCCTGCTTTCATTTCTTTTTCACACTGCTCTACCCCCAATTTATTTTCAACATAGCATTCAGAATAAGCCTTCTGTAAACCAGAAGTTTTATCAGTATGCTTAAAGCTCTTCAGTTGCTCCCTTGAGGGTCCCATACTGACCTTCTCTGATTTTGCCTCCTACCATTCTCTTCCCCTTATTCCACAACAGCCACCCTGGATCCTGATGCCCTCAAAGATGCCCAGAAGGCTGCTATGCAGGGCCCCTGCTGGTGTTATTCTCTCTGGCAAGGATGCTCTTGTTCCACATTTCCTCATGGCTAATCTCCTCACATACTTTTTTTCTCTCCTTAAGCATCATATTGTCATGTTCCCTGACCACTCTACATAACATAGCAAGCACTCCCTCTCCTAGAACCCCTTCCTTGCTTTATTATTTTTATCAAAAACATTGTCATCTAGCATACCATATATATACTTATTTAGTATCTCTCTCCATTTAAATTTTAAGCTTCATAAGGAGAGTGACACTGCCCATTTAGTTCACTGCTGTAACCACAGCATCTAGAGTGATACATGGCATGTAGAAAATGTTCAATAAATATTTCTTGAAGGGATAACTAAATCCATTTTATTTTCCTGCATGACCTTTTGTTTTCTGAAAAATTTCATCTACTCCCTTGGCCTCACCTAATTCTAGCTTGGTGTCTCTTTTCAGTCCCATATTTGAAAGCATCACAAAAACATGGAATCTGTGATTAAAATCTTAAATCATGAAAGAAATTTTCTCTAAATCTGCTTTCGTTCTTCTGTTCTCTGGCTTGGCTAGCACACTCATCATTAACATCACATTTTCATTCTGTTATTAATATTGCTGTTGTTGTTAGGTGCCATTGAGTCAATTTTTGACTTGTAGGAATCCCATGTGACAAAGAAGGAACTGCCAGAGGGTTTTCTAGGCCACCTGATGGCTCAGTGGTTAAGTGCTTGGCTGATAACCAAAAGATTGGTGGTTCAAACCCACCAGCCACTCCATGGGAGAAAAGACCTGGCAATCTGCTTCCATAAAAATTACAGCCTAGGAAACCCTATGAGGCAGTTCTGCTCTGTCATATAAGGTCACTATGAGTTGGAATTGACCCCACAGCACACGAGAATAACAACAACAATCTTTAAAAGAGCAGATCTCCAGGTCTTTCTCCCACAGATTCGCTGCTTGGGTTCAAAACACCTACTTTTCAGTTAGCAGCCAAACACCTGTCCCTACAAAAATCCTGCAAGATAGGCATAGTTATCCTCATAATTTATTACCTGTCTTTGACCTTAGGATCATCAGTGAATAGTGAAAATCTCAAAAGTTAAATAAAAGAATGTTAAACATTCCCTGCACTTACTTGTCCTAAGCAGGCCATGCAGTTATATGTCTCTGTGGCTTTGGTCATGGTATTACCTCTGCCTGAGGTCTCTGCTTCCAATTTCCACTTGGAGAGATATGGCTAATTATCCAAAGCCCAGTTCAATTTATCTACTCTGTGGAATCAAATCTTTAAAAAAAAGTATACCAAGGACACCCAATAACTCTGAGGTTGATATGATGATGATGGTGATATTTACATTAGGTTTTGTGTATGCCACTGGCATAAAACTACTTTTATCACAGTTACTTACAACATTTTTGACACTCTAGTCTACACTGTGAGATTTTTAAAGGCAGGAAATAAGTAAGATTTATCTTAATAGCCTCAAGGGGTCTAGCATAGCACAGAACAACTCTTTGGCACATTTTAAGAGCAGTAGAAAGCCCTGGTTAAGCTTGCTACCTCTAGATCCTGAATGCCTTGATTCAGATAAGGACTTTGCTACTCTAGAGCTGTGCGATTTTAGGCAAGTTACTTAACCTTCCTGTCTTAGGCTGGGTTCTCTAGAGAAGCAAAACCAGTGAAGCATATACATATATACATAGAGAGAGAGAGAGATTTATCTCAAAGAAATGGCTCACGCAGTTTTAGAGGCTAGCAAGTTCCAAGTCCATGGGTCAGGTGTCAGGCTGGAGGTTTCTCCTGACTCACATAGCTGCAAAGGCTGATGAACCCAAGATCAGCAGGTCAGATAGTAGGTTGCTGGCTCACAATCTGCAGGTGCTGATGAATCCAAGTTTGGCAGGCAAAATGGGAGGCCACTGGCTCAATCCCAAGAACTGGAGGTCAGATGATGACGAGCTGTTGCAAGATTCAAAGCCAGCAAAAGCCAGCAAGCTTTGTCAGAATGCCATATATATTGGATGCAAGCCACACCCCCAAGGACACTCCCCTTACAACTGATTGGCTGGTCACCTCAGATCACAGTGTGAAAATGATTACATTATATTACAAAATAGATGATAACTACATCATTACATAACTGCCAAACCACTGAGAATCATGACCGGGCCAAGCCGACACACAACCTTAACCATCACATTCTCTGTGTCTTAGTTTCTTCCTCTATGAAATGAGAATCATAATAGCTCCTGTGAAAATAGGGCTGTTGTGAGGAATAAATAAATAAATATACATGAAATACTCAGAAGAGCCCCAGCACATGGTAAATACTCAAAAAAATTAATCGCTGTCATGATGCATGAATAAACCAAGATTTGGCACAAGTGCATACTTTAGTGTAAGACATATGGTTCTGTAGTGGGACGGCATGACTTTAGGAGTTGAATGCCACATCTGCTACTTATTCCTGTATGAGCCTGAGTAAATGATCTAGGCTGTGCCATTAGACTCTAAGGTCCTTTAAGGCAGAGCATGTGTTCAGAGTTGATAGTCATTGCTCAGCACAGTGCCTGGCACACAGAAGATATCAATAAAACTTACTTAATGAATAAATGAATATATGAATGAATGAATTAACTTGCTGAATCCCTAGCTGTGCTTTTAAAATGGGGATAATCGCCATATTTTTACACAAATCATGTGCATCTTCTACATTTATTTGCCAACCACTCCCACCCTCCCAATGAGGTATCGTCCAGCACTTACAAAAATACCTCACAGGGAGAGGGAGTGGTTGACAAACGTAGAAGGTGCATTTTATTTTTGTAAAAATACAGTACTCCTGTTTACTGTTATTGTGATGATTAAAAAGAGTATCTGTAGAGTGGCTATCATTGAGTCTTAAATATCATACATGCTCAATTACTGGTAGCAGTTATTGTTTATGTTATTTTATCTTTTTTATTTTTATTTTTTATTGTGCTTTAGGTGAAAGTTTACAGCTCAAGTTAATTTCTCAAACAAAAAATTCATACACATATTGTTATGTGACACTCATAGCAACGTAATGCCTATAATGTGACACTACACTCCCCCTTTCTGCCCCGGGTTTCTTGTGTCCATTCAACCAGTTCCTGTCCTTTCCTGCCTTCTCATCCTGCCTCTGGACAGGAGCAGCCCATTTGGTCTTATGTATCTGACTGAACTAAGAAGCACACTCTTCACAAGTATTATTTTATGTTTCATAGTCCAGTTAAATCTTTGTCTGAAGAGTGGGCTTCAGGAATGGTTTTAGTTCTGGGTTAACTGAGTGTCTGGGGCTATGGCTCCAGGGGTTCCTCCAGTCTCAGTCAGACCATTAAGTCTGGTCTTTCTACGTGAATTTGAGTTCTGCTCTGCACTTCTGTCCCACTCTGTCCAGAACTCTCTGTTGTGTTCCCTGTCAGGGCAGTCATTGATGGTAGCTGGGCACCATCTAGTTCTTCTGGTCTCAGCCTCCTGGAGTCTCTGGTTTATGTGGCCCTTTTGTCTCTTGGGCTAATATTTTCCTTGTGTCTTTGGTGTTCATCATTCTCCTTTGCTTCAAGTGGATCGGGACCAATTGATGCGTCTTAGATGGCTGCTGGCAAGCTTTTAAGACCCTGGAAACCACTTACCAAAGTGGGATGCAGAACATTTACTTACTAAACTTTGTTTTTCCAACTGACCTGGCTGTCCCCTGAAACCATGGTCCCCATTTGTGTTATTTTTAGTGTAATAATTATCTCATTCATTCATTCCTTGGTTCTATATTTAGATCCTCATCATGTTTGTCTTTCATTGATAGCTGCCTTATTTCTTAAAGACAGAACGCAATAATTATAAATGAAAGAAGGTGAATAGAGATTCTGAGATGGCTACTCATTGGACAAAGTAAGCATATGACCAGAATTTAAATTTAGAGAGTTCATTCCATTTGCAAACCAAAAAAAACCATAAGGAATTCTCCATTTTAACCAGGAAGTGTTCAAACCCTGGGTCTTACCAAAGAGCCCAAGCAGTGAACATGAAAAAATACCCATCGAGTTTTCTTCCCCTAAAATTAAAAATGCTTCCTTTATTCTGTGGAGAACTACCTTAACTTTTTTATTAAAAGAAATGATATACGAATGGAAATGTTTGTTAACATATACGTTTAAAGAGTGAAGCAATTCAAAATCATGAAATGCTGACTAATCAGATACTGCTAAGCAGGAACTTGAAATACTCTGTAAGTGCTCTAACATTTCAGAATAGGAAAACCTGCCCAGACAAGAAAAAAAAATTTTTTTTTTTTTTGGAGGAAGAGTACATTCTGTTTTCTAGTTACTTAGGTTGATTTAAAAAACAACAACAACAACAAAAAAACCTTTTCTTTCTGTTTCAATTTATCCACACTTGATCTAAAATAAATTTGGACACAGGCAGTTTAAATGATAGAAAATCAGCTACGTTGACTCAGCTTTCATGTGGTGTGGCCGGGTGCTCCCTCTGGTACAATACCTCTTGTATTTTCATTACAAACAACCTCAGGGGTGTTCAGGACACTTCTGTAGACAGCCCAGATGACCCCTCACAGTTTTCAAAGGCCAAATTAATGAAACTCTTAAGCGTTAACATGGTCTATAATCAGAGTAAACAAGAACTGCCTCCCCCAAGCTTTTGGCACAAGTCTAAAGTGAGACAATGAGAAGCATTCAGGTAAGCAACCCCTTAAGATGTGTAATAGTCATGTCATTAAACTTGACAGTCCTCAGGCTGAGGGTGGAGATGGAAGCAATGGCGATCTGGCTCTCAAAATATTCCAATAAAAAGGTCGAGAAGGGAGAGGGTTGACATGTGGGGTTGTTAACCAATGTCATAAAACAATATGTGTACTACTGTTTCATGAGAAACTATTTGTTCTGTAAGCCTTCACCTGAAGTACAATTTAAAAAAAAAAATGTTCCAATAACTTTCTTGGTGCTTTAATGACCTACAGGAAGTTAATTGATCAAATAATCTACTGCCTAGTTCATCTAACTATAAAAAGACTGTAAGAGTAGAAGTGCTGTGTAAAGCATCATCATATGTATGTTGAATGTTCTTCTATACATAAAGCTATTGTTGCAAACTGATCTGACTCATAATGTAATTTTATAATTTTAAAAATATATATTTTAATTTATGGCATGGGGAATTTCAAACTTCTTTGAATTATTTTATTTATCATGCTCTGCTATAGTTCAAGACACGTGCAGTAGCAAAATGGGAAAACTTTCCACTAATGAGAAAGTTTTATTATTATGATGGGTGAATTTCTAGAAGCTTATGTATTGTCTTTCATCTTGCCTTCCATGAAACATGTCACACAGCATATGGCAGTCTGTTCATGATAATTAAAATCTACCATAAAAATTTTTAGTTTATTATAGAAATTTGGCTGTTAAGGCATCATCTTTTGAAGTTTTTATTTTGTATTCATTATACATACAAATACGTATATATACACATACATACACTCAAACAAACGTGTCTATATATATGTACAAATATACGTGTGTATACATCACCTACACATAAACATACACATATATTTTTTAAATTGGTCTGCCTATAAATTATTTATACCATTGTGTAATATGAATGTTTTCTCCTAGCAAAGCAAGTAGAAGAAGAAATAATCAAATCTATGTATAGATTTCTTTAACTGTTCCTCAAACCACATGCCAATAATACTCAAATCTGTAGCTATTAAATCATAGGTCTCTTTCCATTCCCCCTCCTCATTGCTATTCTGCTCAGTGATAGCACAATGTGATAATTCCACAACTAAAAGCAATTCAAAAAACTTTCATGGAAATGATAGGCACGGTTGAAACTGAGTTGTATCAAGAAGAATGTTTTTATCTTAGCACCAGGAATATTAATAATAATTCACAATGCAGTTGTTCATCAATCACAGAAACTCTTTTCCTGGGACATGAGTTTGATCCACTTTTGGCTTCTCTTTGCATCCCGTGGGCAATATTCTGGCCCCTGGACTCCCTCTTCCTCTTCTGTATAATGCATTAGACTTGCAGTGACTCATATCGTTTTATTCTAGAAGTATAGGCTCGCCTCAGCAGATGACAATGGGCAAGTCAGTCCTGTTTGATCTCTGACAGACTTTTAATTTGCTTTTGCAAAACCTGTTGTTTTACTTCTCTTTCTAGATGACCTCTTTAGTAATAATTGTGTCTTTGCAATCTCCAGAGGTGCTTTGTTCCAATCACAAACACCATGTAAAAATGTGGAGGTCGGAAAGATTTTTTATTTATTTTGTCCTGTCGGAGATCAGATTCAACTCCTTTATTGGAACCATAGATAGTATTTATAATCTATGGAATTTCATCAATGATAAATAGGAAGACAAATTACTTATAATAAATACTATAATTGAATTATAATTTAGAAAGCATTGGGGACTGTTTTGACATAATCACAATTTTTAAAAAAGATTTTAAATATTGAAATAAACTTAAGTTTTCAATCTAGAAAAAGTATAAAATAGCACTGAGCAGTGTGGACTCTGAAGCAGACAGCCTGGGTTTGAATCTCAGCTTGGTCTTTTAAGTGACTGCGTGACCTTGGACAAGTCACTTTACCTCTATGGGCTTCAGTTTCCTTAGATGTAAAACAGAGATAATAACAGCTTCTAACTTATATGATTGCTGTGAGGCTTAAATGAATTAATAAATGTGAAATATTTAGAACATTAGCTGGCATACAATACCAGTTGTGTCAAATCAATTCTAACTCATGATGACTCAGGGGTCTCATAGTAGAACTGTGTTGCATAGGGTTTTCAATATCTGATTTCTTGGAAGTAGATTGCCAGCCTTTTCTTCCGAGGTATCTCTGGGTGTACTCTAGCCTCCAAAGTTTTGGTTAGCAGCCAGGTGCTTAACCATGTGCACTACTCGGGGACTCTGACCAGCAGATAGTAAGTACTACAAAATGTTGTTGTTGGGTGCGGTCAAGTCAGTTCTGACTCATAGCGCCTCTGTGTACAAGAGAAGGAAATGCTGCCCAGTCTGCATTAACTACTGTCAAACAAAATTAATTGCATCTTTTAAGAAGAGCTGTTAGGCTCTGATGTACTTATGTATCTATTCAAATTTCTCACTAGTTTGCTTGTCAAATTCATAACAAGGATAAAATAGATGTGAAAGCACATTAACATTTCTTTAATACCTAGCCTGTGCTAGTCACGTATACATTATAATTGAATTTTCACAACAAGCATTCCTATAGATGAGGAATGTGGAAAGAAGATAAAGTGGTTTCCTAAAGTCACATAGCTTCTGAGCAGCACAGTCAAATTTGTAAGCTGACTCTGTCTGACTCCAAAGTCACTTTACCAGATGCACTTTAATAAGCAGAGCTTAAATAAAAGTGTTTTACAGATCTGAAATTGTTTAGACTGCCCCTTTTCTTCTCCATGTGTATTTCCCAAATTCTCCGCCAACTCACTTTTACTTACAAAAAAGAAACAAAGAAAAGGAATAAAGCCATTAACTTTGAACTAAATGCACCTCTTGGCTCAATACTCACACAATTTGGTAATTAACTACTCTACATCTTCTCTCCTGTCTCTACAGCAAGGGAATAAACCTTAGTTTTGAAACTTAGGGGTATAGCGACAACTTAGTCACTTACTGAGATTTTGTGTTTTTGTTTTCACTGTTGTTTTTGAAATTAATAAAATGTGTACTAACCATTTCATAAAGTAAAGGTAAAGAGAAATAATATCCTACATTCTGGACGTCTTTGGGGGTTTGTTTTGGTTCTTGCTTGGTAAATAGCCATTATTTAGGTGACAGAATCTTTCTTTCTCTCTTCAGGAACCAGGTCTCCCCCATTCCTAGTCCATGTGTTTTGCTGAAGCTGACCTCCCTGCTCCATGTTGGGAGGGCATGTGACTCAGTCCTGACCAATCACAATTTTCTACCTCTCAGCCCAGTCATTCATTCCAATAGGAATTGGAATCACTCCTTATATGGCACTGAAATTCACTGTCCTCCAAAGGTGTGGTGAGAATAAAGTTGTGTTAACCAGCAGGCTACTCAGGACATTCTATAAGGGTACAAGGAAGATCAGTTTTGAAAGTCTGATGGATGGTTCAGTGTGGGAGCCATCAGAAGCCACATTACTCAGAATAGCTGCTTTTGAAATCCAGAGCTTCTGATTACTTATAGAAACCTCTCCTGAGAGCAAAATTCATTATTAAATTGGAGGGTAATGCATAGAGAAACACAAGTAGAATAAAAATTAATATTAAGCATTTTTCCTCTTAAGTGTTCAATTAGGTGAGTTTTGACAATCATATGCATTTATGTAAAAAAAAATAAGAAAAGGAACATTTCCATTACCCCAAAAAGTTCCTTCTTGTGCCCCTCCCCACTGCCTGCACCACAGCTCTTCAGACACTGTAAAGAGTAAAGCCATATCACTTGGATTAGTTTTGCCTGCATTTGGATTTCATGTCAACAGAATCATACAATAAATACATTATTTTTTTGGTCTGGCTTCTTTCATTTCAGATAATGTATTCAAGATTCATCAAAGTTGTTGCACGTGTAAATACTACATTTTAAGTAAATAACACATGTCTTCTATGTTTGTTTGCCAGCCATGCCAGCCATGCCCTCCCACGGCAAGGGATTTTCCTGAGCGTGCTATGCTAATTTTTTTACATCAACATGTAAAAAAAATTGGCATAGCTGCACTTATGAAAATACCTTGGTGGGGGGGAAGGGCATGGCTGTCAAACAAGCATAGAACACATGCGTTATTTGCATAAAAATACGGTAGTTCTTTTGTTGTTTTTGCTGAGCAGTATTCCAATGTATAGATATACCACAATGTGTTTATATACTCATATATTCACCAGTTGATAGACACTGGAGTTGTTTCATTTTGGGACTATTATGCTTGAGCTTATGGTCTAGTCTGGCCTAATCTAGAAAATTCACAGCACTGCAATTGTTCACTATAAAGGCATTAGCCCAGTCTATGGGTTAGGGTGGGGGATCATAACGAAGGAACTTTTTTTGGTAAGAAAAGTTTTAGCTGAGACCTAAAGGATGGGGAATTTTACAGGTTCAGTGCATGTTCCTGGCAGAGACAACATAATCAGTAGCATCCCTAGAAGGATGCGGGGGTGCAGACCACACTGTGAGGGGGTGACACCAAAATGACTATAAAATTTTGGGGCAGAGTTTCAGCAGATATTTATTTTTTTATAAAAAGATCCCTGTAGTTAGTTATAACAAAAAATTTTTCATAAGCCCATTTTACATGTATCAACATACCTACAAGGCTAAAACTCTTTGCTAATTTACTTTTTGAATCTTCTAATTACCCAATCACAATGATGCTTCCAATCACATGGTTTCACCTGCACACACTACAAGCACCTGCTTTTTTTGTTGCTGCCAAGTGTTTTTATGTTGTTGCTGCTGTTGTTGTTGTGTGCTGTCAAGTTGATTCTGACTCACAGCTACCCTATAGGACAGAGGAGAATTGCCCCATAGGGTTTCCAAAGAGTGGCTGGTGGATTCAAACTGCCAACCTTTTGGTTAGCACCCTGAGCTGTTAACCATTTCACCACCAGTGCTTTTATAGTCATTGATTTTGTCAAATTTTCTGTGTTTTAGCAACGATATTGTGATAACTAGTATTGGAGTGAAACATGAGTTACCGCACTGGTTGACACCAACCCTAGTGATGCCACTGATCGAAACGTTCACAGTTCTGAGGCTAGACAGGTCAAGGCACATTCCAGAAACTGCACAGTTCAGTATGGCCAGGGCTTAGCGTGCAGAAGAAGAATCATGAGGGATGAGCTAAGCAGGGACAATGTCATGAAGAGCTCAGGCGCTATAAGATGTGTTAAGGCATTTAAACTTTATTCCAAGCACTTTGATAAGCAAGCATTTTAGACATGCAAATTACTTGATTAGATATTCATTACAGAAAGCTCTAATTTTTAGCATTATTTTCTATATTTATTTTTCTTCCACTTTCTCTGGGTGTATAGTAAGATTTTTTGTTTCCCTCTATTTTTTTTTTCTTTCCTGTTTCCCCCCTCCCTTCCACTTCCCTCCTCTCCTTTCTTTCTCTTTATTTTTGCTTCTTTTTAGTGTCCCAGCCTCTTTCAGGCGTAACACACGAAGAGGGAAGGTTTATGAGTGTACATTTGAACACGAAGGTGTGGTTAATGTGGGAAAGAAGCAGTGGTATTGGTGAGATTCTACAAGGGAAAGTCAAACATCACAGAAACTTCACAGCCTGAGTCCAAATCTCCCTCAACTGGATTTTATTTTTTTTTTTCCATTGTCAGCTTTTAGGATTAGGGTTTGATTTTGGTAAGCAAGACAACATTTTTCTTATACACATTTTTTTCTTTAACATGATCCATAAAATACTAATAGACCATTTGACATATATTATTTATGTTCAAATGCCCAGCCAGGAATCCTAAACTAGTAGCCCATTGAATAAGCCAGATCTTCAGAAGTGTTTTTTGTCACCACAAAAATTTACATCTAAAGGCCAAATCCATACCTCTCCCCATTGCTCACATCCGACTCCACAAATTCACCTTACTTGTCTGGCTCCTAGACATATTTGTACCTAAATGATTCCGATTAATAAAAGAAACTATGACGTCTCAAAGTCTCCTTTTTTTTTTTTTCATCTTAAGTTGCTATCTCAACCAAAACCAAACCCATTGCCATAGAGTCAATTCCAACTCCTAGCGACCCTATAGGACAGAATAGAGCCACCCCACAGGGTTTCCAAGGCTGTAATCTTTTATTTATTTATTTATTTTTATTGTTGTAGTTTAAATGAAGTTTATATTTCAAGCTAGTCTCCCATACAAAAATTTATACATACACTGTTATGTGACCCTAATTTCTCACCCCATTCTGCGACAGCACACTCCTCCTTTCCACCTCTGATTCCCCATGTCCTTTCCATTCAACCAGCTCCTAACCTTCTCTGCCTTCCTATCTCACCCTGGACAGAAGCTGCCCCTTTGGTCTCTTGTATCTACTTGAGCTTAGATGCACACTCCTCATGAGTATCACTTTATATCCCACAGTCCAGTCCAATCCCTGTCTGAAGAGTTGGCTTCAAAAATTGTTTTAGTTCTGGGCTGATAGAGAATCCAGGGGCCATGGTTTCTGGTGTTCCTTCAGTCTCAGTCAGGCCATTAAACCTGGTCATCTTACTAGAATTTCAGTTCTGTATCCCACCTTTCTGCTGCTCCATCAGGGATTCTCTGCTGTGTTCCTTGTCAAGGAGGTCATTGGAGGTAGCCGGGCACCATCTAGTTCTTCTGGTCTCAGGCTGATGAAGTCTCTGGTTTATATGGCCCTTTCTGTCTCTTGGGCTAATACTTTTCTTGTGTCTTTGATATTCTTCATTCTCCTTTACTCCAGGTGGTTGGGACAAATTGATGCCTCTTACATGCCCCCTAGCAAGCTTTTAAGACCCCAGAAGCCACTCACCAAAGTAGGATGCAGAACTTTTTCTTAATAGGCTTTGTTATGCCAACTGACCTAGATGTCCCCTGAAAGCATGGTCTCCAGACCCCTACCCCTGCTACTCTATCCCTCAAAGTGTTTTATGGTACTCAGAAAACTTCTTAGCTTTGGTTTAGTCCAGTTGTGCTGACTTCTCCTGTAGTGTGTGCTATCCTTCCCTTTGCCTAAGATAATTCTAATCTACTATCAGGTTAGTAAATAAACCTCACCTTCCATCCCCACCCTTGTAACCATCAAAGAATGTTTTCTTCTGAGTTTAAACCTTTTCTTGAGTTCTTATAATAGTGGTCTTATACAGTATTTGTGCTTCTGTGACTGACTAAATTCATTCAGCATAATAAGTTCCAGCTTCCTCCATGTTATACAATGTTACACAGCCTCATCCTTGTTCTTTATCGTTGCATAGTATTCCGTTGTGTGAATATACCATGATTTGTTTATCCATGCATCCATTGATGGGCATCTAGGTTATTTCCATTTTTTGCTATTGTGAACAGTGCTGCAGTGAACATGGGTGTGCATATTTCTATTCGTGTGACAGCTCTTATTCCTCTAGGATATATTGCAAGGAGCGGGATAGCTGGATCCTATGGTACTTCAATTTTTAGCTTTATAATGAAGCACCAAATCGATTTCCAAAGTGGTAGTACCATTTTACATTCCCACCAACAGTGTATAAGTGTTCCATTCTCTCCACAACCTCTCTAGCATTTATTATTTTGTGTTTTGGATTACTGCTAGCCTTGTTGGGGTGAGATGATATCTCATTGTCTTTTTGATCTGCATTTCTCTAATGGCTAATGATCCTGAGCACTTCCTCATGTGTATGTTAGCTGCCTGAATATCTTCTTTGGTGAAGTGCCTGTTCATATCCTATGCCCATTTTTTAATTGGGTTATTTGTCTTTTTGCAGTTGAGGTTTTGCAGTATCTTGTAGATTTTAGAGATTAGACTCTGATCGGATTTGTCGTAGCCAAAACTTTTTTCCCAGTCTGTAGGTGGTCTTTTGACTCTTTTGGTGAAGTATTTGATGAGCATAAGTGTTTGATTTTTAGGAGCTCCTGGTTATCTGGCCTCCCCTCTGCTGCCTGTGCATCATTACTTATGGTTCATATTGTGTTTACGCCACGTATTAGGGCTCCTAGCGTTGTCCTTATTTTTTCTCCCATGATCTTTATCATTTTTATTTTATATTTAAGTCTTTGATCCATTTTGAGTTAGTTTTTGTGCATGGTGTGAGGTATGGGTCTTGTTTCAGTTTTTTGCAGATGGATATCCAGTTATACCAGCACCATTTGTTAAAGAGACTGTCTTTTCCCCAATTAACTGACTTTTGCCTTTATCAAATATGAGCTGCTCATAGGTGGATGAATTTATGTCTGGATTCTCAGTTCTGTTCCATTGGTCTATATGTCTGTTGTTGTACCAGTACAAGCCTGTTTTGACTACTGTGGTGGTATAATAGGTTCTAAAATCAGGTAGTGTGTGGCCTCCCATTTTGTTCTTCTTCTTGAGTAATGCTTTATTTATTCAGGGCCTCTTCCCTTTCCATAAGAAGTTGGTGATTTGTTTCTCCATCTCATTAAAAAATGCTGGAGGAATTTGGATCGGGATTGCATTGTATCTGTAGATCACCTTGGGTAGAACTGACATTTTCACTATGTTGAGACTACCTATCCGTGAGCAAGGTATCTTTTTCCACTTATGCAGGTCTCCTTTAGTTTCTTGCTGTAGTGCCTTGTAGTTTTCTCTGCATAGACCTTTTACATCTCCGGTTAGATTTATTCCTAAGTATGTATTTTATCTTCTTGGGGGCTATCGTAAATGGTATTGACTTGGTAATTTTCTCTTCAAGGTTCTCCTTGTTGGTGTAAAGGAATCCAGCTGATTTTTGTATGTTTATCTTGTATCCTGAAACTTTGCTGAAATCTTCTACCAGTTCCACTAATTTTCTTGTAGATTCTTTGGGGTTTTCTGTGTATAAGATCATATCATCTGCAAATAGAGATACTTTGACTTTCTCCCTATCAATTTGGATGCTCTTTATTTCTTTTTCTAGCCTAATTTCTCTGGCTATGCCCTCCAGCACAACATTGAATAAGAGTGATGATAAAGGGCATCCTTGTCTGGTTCCCATTCTCAAGGGAATGCTTTCAAAGTCTCTCCATTTAGGATGATGTTGGCTGTTGGCTTTGCATAAATGCCCTTAATTATATTGAGGAATTTCCCTTCTGTTCCTATTTTGTTGAGAATTTTTATCATGAATGAGTGTTGGAATTTGTCAAACGCCTTTTCTGCATCAGTTGATAAGATCATGTGGTTCTTGTCTTTTGTTTTATTTATGTGATGGATTACATTGCTTGTTTTTCTAATGTTGAACCATCCCTGCATAGCTGGTATAAATCCCACTTGATCATGATGAATTTTTTTTTTTTTTTTGATATGTTGCTGAATTATATTGGCTAGAGTTTTGTTGAGGATTTTTGTGTCAATGTTCATGAGGGATACTGGTCTGTAATTTTCTTTTTTTGTGGTGTCTTTACCTGGGTTTGGTATCAGGGTTATGCTGGCTTCATAGAATGAGTTTGGGACTATTCCATCCTTTTCTATGCTCTGAAATACCTTTAGTAATAGTGGTGTTAGCTCCTCTCTGAAAGTTTGGTAGAATTATCCAGTGAAGCCATCTGGGCCAGGGCTTTTTTT
Organism: Dugong dugon; assembly: GCA_030035585.1. NCBI lineage: Eukaryota > Metazoa > Chordata > Mammalia > Sirenia > Dugongidae > Dugong > Dugong dugon. Next base: position 96,479,778 of record CM057465.1, read on the forward strand.
AATTGGCAGTTTTTTAATAACTTTTTCAATCTCTTCTTTTCTTATGGGTTTATTCAGTTGTTCTACCTACCTCTGTGTTAGTTTAAGTAAGTAGTGAGTTTTTAGAAATTTGTCCATTTCCTCTAGGTTTTCAAATTTGTTAGAGTACAATTTTTCATACTATTCTGTTATGATTCTTTTAATTTCAGTTGGGTCTGTTGTGATATCACCCATCTCATTTCTTATATGGGTTATCTGCTTCCTCTCCTGTTTTTCTATTGTCGGTTTGGCCAGAGGTTTATCAATTTTGTTGATCTTTTGAAGAACCAGCTTTTGGACTTGTTAACTCTTTCAATTGTTTTTCTATTCTCTATTTCATTTAATTCTGCTCTAATTCCTGTTATTTCCTTTCTTCTGGTGACTGAGGGCTTGTTTTGCTGCTCTCTTTCTACTTGTTTCAGTTGTAGGGTTAATGTTTTGATTATGGCCCTTTCTTCTTTTTGTGTGTGTGCATTTATTGCTATAAGCTGACCTCTGAGCACTGCTTTTGCTGTGTCCCAGAGATTCTGGTAGGATGTGTTTTCATCCTTGTTTGACTCTATGACTTTCTTTATTCCATCCTTGATTTCTTCAATAACCCAGTAGTTTTTGAGCAAGGTGTTGTTCAGTTTCCATGTGTTTGATTTTTTTCCCTTGCTTTATGTGTTGTTGATTTCTACTTTTATGGCTTTATGGTCAGAAAAGATACTTTGTAATATTTTGATGCTTTGGATTTTGTTAAAGCTTGCTTTATTGCCTAATATGTGGTCTATCCTGGAGAATGTTCCATGTACTTTGGAAAAGAAAGTATACTTGGCTGCTGTTGGGTGGAGTGTTTGGTATATGTCTATGAGATCAATTTGGTTGATTGTAGCATTTAGCTCTTCATGTCTTTGTTGAGCTTCTTTCTGGATGTTCTGTCCTTCAACGATAGTGGCATGTTGAAGTCTCCTACTACTATTGTGGAGCTATCTATCCCTCTTTTCAGTGCTGTTAGAGTTTGTTCCATGTATTTTGGAGCCCTGTCATTGGGTGTGTAAATATTTATTATAGTTATGTCCTTCTGCTGTATTGACCATTATAATCATTATATAGTGTCCTTCCTTATCTTTTGTGTTGGATTTTACTTTAAAGTCTATTTTGTAAAAGATTAATATTGCCCCTCCTGCTCTTTTTTGAGTGTTGTTTGCTTGATATATTTTTTTCCATCCTTTGAGTTTTAGCTTGTCTGTGTATTTAAGTCTAAGGTTTGTCTTGTAGGCAGCATATAGACGGATCGTGCTTTTTAATCCAATCTGCCACTCTCTGTCTCTTTATTGGTGCATTTAGTCCGTTTACATTCAGGGTAGTAATTGATAGGTATGAGTTTACTGCCATCATTTTGATGACTCTTTTTGTGTTTTGTCACAGCTTCTTTGTTCCCCTTAGTTTTCTGCTGAGTCGTTTTTCTTTATGTATTTGGTTTTCATCTTTTTCATTGTTGTTGATTTTGTGTTTGCTGAGTCTATTTTTCTAGTTTTTTATTTTGATTTGCAGGATTTTTATTTTCCTTTGTGGTTACCTTAATATTTACCCCCATATTTCTTAGTTTATACCAGTCTTTTATTTCTTTATATTTCCAAGGCTGTAATCTTTATGGAAGCAGACTGCTATATCTTTCTCCTGTGGCGTGACTAGTGGATTTGAACCACTTACCTTTTTGTTAGCAGGCAAATGCTTGACCACGGCACCAGTAGGGCTCCTTAATAAAGCAGCAAGATACATAATATTAACCCACAGTGTTAGTCATCTAGTGGTGTGGTAACAGAAATAACCACAAGTGGATGGCTTTAACAAACAGAAGTTGATTGTCTCACAGGCTCTTGGGGTATAAGTCCAAATTCAGGGTGTCAGCTCCAGGGGAAGGCATTCCTGTCAGCTCTGGAAGAATGTCTTTGCCATCAATCTTTCCCTGGACTAGGAGTTTCTCTGAGCAGGAAAGCCGGTTCCAAAGGACTCGCTCTTCTCCCGGTGCTGCCTTCTTGGTGGTATGAAGTTCCCGAATCTCTCTGCTTGCTTCTCCCTTTTATATCTCAACATAACTTGCCTCATCAACATAACTGCCACCTATCCCACCTCATTAACATCATAGAGGTAAGATTTACAACATATAGGAAAATCACATCAGAAGACAAAATGGTGGACAATCACACAATACTGGGAATCATGACCTAGGCAAATTGACGCACATATTTTTTGGGGACACAATTCAATCTATGACACTCATCTCAGAGAAACTTAAGTTCAGAGAGATTAAGGGATGTGTTCAAGGTCACACAACTACATGTGATGGAGCCAGGCTTAAATACTATATGTTCACTTCCCAAATCATTACTTCTTCACTATACCACAGAAGATGATGAAGATCAAAGACTACGGCCTTCAGTATGGATTACACCTCAATACAAAGATAACAAAATTCCTCACAACTGGGCCAATAAGCAGCATCATGATAAACAGAGAAAAGATTGAAGTTCTCAAGGATTTCATTTTACTTGGATCCTCAGTCGATGCCTATGGAAGCAGCAGTCAAGAAATCAAATGACGTATTGCATTGGGCAAATCTGCTGCAAAAGACCTCCTTAAAGTGTTAAAAAGCAAACATGTCACTTTGAAGACTAAGGTGCACCTGATCCAAGCCATTCACCTCATATGCATGTGAAAGCTGGACAATGAATAAAAAGACCAAAGAGTTGATGCCTTTGAATTATGGTGTTGGAGAAGAATATTAAATATACCATAGACTGACAGAAGAATGAATAAATCTGTCTTGAAAGAAGTACAGCCAGAAGGAACTTTGAAGCAAGGATGGAGTGACTTCATCTCATGTACTTTGGGCATGTTATCAAGAGGGACCAGTCCCTGAAGAAGGACATCTTGCTTCATAAATTAGAGGGTCAGTGAAAAAAAGGAAGACTCTTGGCGAGATGGATTGACACAGTGGCTGCAACAATTGGCTCAAACTTAGCAAGGATTGTGAGGATGGTGCAGGACCGGGCAGTGTTTCTGTTGTACTTACGGTCGCTATGAGTCAGAACTGACCCCATATACCTGACAACAACAACATATCAAAGAGGCCAACAAGAGACAATGGGTATGTAATATCTGTCTGGGTAGAAGAGAGGCAGCTATTAAAATCTTATAAGTGGTCTCAGTGGGTTCTATCCAATCTTCTTAGAGAGAGTCCACTTTTAATGAGACATATCCATACCTCGCTATAAATCCAAGAGTAGACTTTCCTCTAGTTAAAATGATATTCCTGGAAAGTTAGTATTTATTTCCATTTTCCAAATATATATGTTTAATCTTAATAATGAATTCTGGAAGTGTGTGAGGTGAGTGTATGTATGTGTGTGTGTACTTGAGTCTATACTGGTCTACACGCAAGTAAGCAGGTAAGATTTTGTGAATGGAAAGTTAATCCATCATTTGTGGCCTTGTAAGGGGGTGTCTAATGGCCAGGCCTAATTCTGTCCTGTCTCAAAGTCTTTAGGATCTTTAGCTGGGTCACGACTGCATACAAAGAAACCTAGAGATTTTGGAGCCAGAATGGCAGCATGAATTATATCAAGATTTATGGAGCAAACGTTAGCAGACCTGACATACTAAGTTGCATAATATTAGTCAAAGATCTTTACCTTTTGGACCTCTGCTTCCTGATATGTCCAGTAAGAAAGTTCTAAAATGTTAGAGTTTTCATTATGGTTAACAACATTTTAGTCCCTGGACCATGCAAGTGATTAATGCACTCAACTGCTAACCAAATTTGGATGTTTGAGTCTACCAAGAGGCACTTCAGAAGAAATACCTGGCATTCTCCTTCGAAAAATCTTACAGTAAAAACCCTATGGAGCACAGTTCTACTATGACATACATAGACTTGTCATGAGCTGGAGTCTACTCAAAGGCAACTTGTTTTGTTTTTGGTAACAACATTTTAATTCCACCTTAAACAGTAAAAAAAGAAATCAGAACTCTCTGAAAATAAAGAATACAAAAAATTAACACTTTAAAGATGATATTTTAAGAGTAAAGTTTGGTTAATTCTAAACATTTGGTATGAATCAAAAGTTTTATTATCCATATTTTAGTGGATCTTTTTATGCTATTTCTAGACAATAGTTCAATGTGAATTTGTATGGAACAATGATTCTAATTTTCATTTCATATTTTATGTTTCCTGTAAAATTTAAGTTTGGATTGAATCCCTCTACATGTCTTCTGTTAAAAAAATATATGTTTTAAAAGGAGAATTTCAAAGGTAGTGTTTATTTATTATAGAAAATTTGGAAAACGTAAAAAAGTAAAAAATAAAAAATCCACCCCAAATCTCAGTGCATAGAATGAATACAAGACATATTTTGAAGTACACAATTTTAATTTGCTTTGTCAGTTAGCTTCACATTGTGCTCTGTAAGTCTTTCCCTCTAATAATTTCCCCATCAGACCTGAGTCACATGGGCAGTAGCTAAGAATAATAATCGTGCCAAAACAAACATACTCTCTCATCTTCTTTTTTTAACAACATCTTTGATTATTTATTTACTCTTACTTTACATGTAGAAGTGTGAAAATGGGCCACTTGGAATAAACTTGGCTGAGGTCAACCGATCAAAGGCCAGGTGGAGAAAAGAGAATGCAGACTGATATTCTAGAGTGTACACAATGACGTCTCTCAGAACACGTTTTCCTCTGTGATTTTCTCAGTGGCTCCTTTAATTTTCTAGCGTAATTGATGGCCTTTGTGATTTGGAAATCACTACAGACAGGGAAAAAGATGTTAAGTAACAATTGCGATATGTACATGGCTATCATTAGTATTTCAAAAAGTGTATACAGAATTTCAACAACAGTGATGCTGTTGTTATTAGTTGCTGTTGAGTCAACACTCGACTCATGGCAACCCTATGCCCAATGGAACAAAAATATGTGTGCCTGATCCCAGGCTTATCATTTACAGTAAAATAAGCTTTGAAGGTGTGCTCTTTCAAAACTGAGGTGCTGAGCAATGCACAAGCTGGAGAAACAGGCTGACCCTCCAGATTTTGTCACTAGGATCCTGGTCTTGATCTTTTCTGCGGAAGTTGTCAATGTCATGTGCCACGGATATCCAGATGAGAAACTAGCATGGACTGACAGCTGACAAACAGCAGATGCCTTCAGAACGGCAAATTCTGATATCTTGTGTTAATACATCCTTATGGTAACTCACGACTTTCTCTGGGCAGTGGGCCAAGAGGTAAGTATCGGAGCTTTGAAATAAGATGGTAGGAGCAAGGCAGCCTTTGTTATCTTGAAGTGCATTTCCTTGGCAAACTGAAGAAGGGCCCTTCTCATACTGCCAGTTAGAATCTTAAGAGCCAAGTGTGTATGGGATGCGATGTGTCCTGTATGTTTTTAGGAGGTGGATGGAGCTAGCTTTAACTCTGGCTCAGGATTTGCAGAGTAATTAGTTTAGTGCACTGTCAGCTCTCTTCAGTTCTTGATGTGTTTTGGCATCAGCGGAGGAGGAACAACTGGCTTACATAAACAAATTTCCTTTTACATGGGTGCTTCCGCCAGCCCTGGCATGTGCAATGATCATCTCTCACACTCTCAGCTTCTCCCTTGATACCACATTGATCATTTCAAGAGCTTTCATAAATGCAAGCCAGACTGACATTTTGCAATGTCTATACGCAATTATGAGATTTTATGGTAACAAATAAAATTCTCCTAAGACAGCTAAGTTTCACCAGTTTCTTACAATATGACAGTTTTGTACTTTATTATTACCGAATATTTAGTTGCTTGAAAACTGTTTTTTAAATGACAAAGCAATGAAAAATGTAATCTTGGGTTTCTTAAATTTCTTTAGCTTTAATATTTGTGAATAGACTTTCCCTAATCAATCTGCAAACCACTTAGAGTAATTGTTCAATAGATAATGAAATAAAAATTAGTGGTTTAGATAAATTAGTGAAATAAGGGCTTATGTTTTTTCAAAACCAATAACTCTTTTCTCACATATTTTTGATAATTGTATTAGTATCATGTCTTAAAGGAAAGAAAGGACAGAAAAATCCACTGGCTTAAAAAAAGAGAATACTTCAATTAATATGTGTCTTATTGGCCAGGTGTCCAAGTAGGAAATATAGCCTGGAATGAATCTTCAGAAGTCATCTAGTCTTCTCTCCTGCCTAGAAGAAAAGAGATCTTTATATATTCCTCTCTTGAAGACCCAAACCAAAGGTGACCAGAATTCTCATATATGAAATTAGGTTTAGTAGGGTCCAGTTGCCCTAAATGAGAGCACTGGTGGCACAGTGGTTAAGAGCTTGGCTGCTAACCAAAAGGTTGGCAGTTTGAATCCACCAGCCACTCTTTGGAAACCCGATTGGGCAATTCTACTCTGTCCTATAGGGTCGCTATGAGTTGGAATTGACTCAGTGGCAAAGGGTTTTTAATGGATTTAATAGTCCTAAATCAGTAACAAGTTATATTTACCAATTTTAGCAATAATATATGTTCATAAATGAATATAAATTGTTTTGTAACTTAAGGTATGCAACATTCAGGTTAAGTGTCATGAAAATGCATGATGGTGAATGACCAGCACGAGAGCCTGTTACATAGTGCCTTACCTAGCATGACATACTTTGCTACTGAAGGATCTTACTACTGTTTGATGATTATTTACATTTTATCAGAATTGTAAAAGCTGTGAAAATTCCTTTCTCATTTATTTTTTAATTACAGTTACGATAAGAAATCACCATAATGACCACTTATTAAGCACTTTCTATAGGCCAATACTGAACCAAACATTTTGCATGAACTCTCTCTTAACCTTTGAAACAATTCCAGGTGGTTGATGCTCTTAACTCTTTTTTCAATTCTGCAAACAAACAAACAAACAAACAAAATTGAGCTATAGAGAGATTAACTAATTACTCCATATTAATGCAGTAAGAGGTGTAGCTAAGATTTAAATCCTGCTTTATATCAATATGCGGGAGAAAGATGTGGCAGTCTGCTTCTGTAGAGATTTACAGCCTTAGAAATCCTATGGTGTTGTAATGAGTCAGTTTCAACTCAGTGGCAGTGGGTTTGGGTTTGGTTTTTGTTTTATGTCAATAGAAGCCCGTATTGTTATTTATCATACGCTCTACCTCCTTTGCTACAAATCCAAGGAAGACAAAGTGTAATGCTGTCTCCCCTGCCACAGGTCCACAGCAGCAAGTAAAATCTAAACTTGAGATAATGGCACAGGTGAAGTCTTATTTGTGATTTTGAATTGTATGTGGTCTAATGAAAGAACTTGATAAACAGAAACAATTGGATTTGAAATACTCCATACAGGACTCTGGTACCCTTGTCTTCCTCTTATACTTGAGGGCCCTTAACAATGTCACTTATTTCATTAGATATATATGGCTATTAAAAAATATTTTTGGCCACAGTCTCTTGACCCGGGACCGCCGGCTGCTTGGATTCCGCGCGCCTGTGCGGGCGGCTCTCTGAATGACATTTGTTGGCTGCTGGTGTTGCTTTTTCTGCTTCTTTTGGTTTCTCGCTTGCCTCTCGCTGCCTCCCCCTCCTTTTGGTCGGGTGCCTGGTTACGAGCACCGTCTTTGCTCTTTCCTGCGGGGCTGTGGGGCTGTGTTCGGGAGTGTGGCTGCTTCCAGGTCTGGGCTGCCGTGCTGGTGAGATCCCGGGGCCTTTGTTCATTTGCTCTTCTGCTTCCTGCGGCCGCAGTTACTTGAACGGGGGCCGCTGGCTGCTTGGATTCCGCATGCCCGGGCGGGAGGTTCTCTGGGTGCCATTTGTTGGCTGCTGGTGTTGCGTTTATTTTTTCTTTTTTTCCTTTTTCTTTTTCTGCTTCTTTTGGTTTCTCTCTTGCCTCTTGCTGCCTCCCCCTCCTTTTGCTCGGGTGCCTGGTTCAGAGCGCCGTCTTTGCCCTTTCCTGCGGGACTGTGGGTCTACGTTCAGGTGTGTGGCTGCTTCCAGGTCTGGGCTGCCACGCTGGTGAGATCCTGGGGCTTTTTTTATTTGCTCCTCTGCTTCTCGTGGCCGCAGTCTCTTCACCGGGGTCGGCCGACTTCTTGGATTCTGCACGCCTGGGCAGGAGGCTCTCTGGGTGCTGTTTGTTGGCTGCTGGTGCTGCTTTTTTTTTCTTTTCTTTTTTTTTCTCCTGCTTCTTTTGGTTTCTCACTTGCCTCTCGCCACCTCCCCCTCTTTTCACTCGGGTGCCTGGCTCCGTGCACCCTCTTTGCTCCTTTCTGAGGGTCCCCAGAGCGCAGGCAATTTGTGATATACGCTTTCCCACTCTCCACCCTTCTTCACTCACACTTGGCCTCCTCTGTTTCCCACGGACACAGCCTCTTGTCCAGAAAAACCAGCCCGCACTCACTGGCTCTCTGAGTGCCATTCGTTGACTGCTGGTGTTGCTTTTTTTTATTTTATTTTTTTTTCTTTTTTGATTAGTTTTGATTTCTTTTCCCTTTTGTCTTTCTTCATTGCTCAATTTCTTGTCTTTTTATCTCTGCCTTCTCTTTCTGATCCCTGAGTACCAGGCATTGTATGCATCTGTGCCTTCTGGCCAGGCTATGCTGTGAATACTGAGACCGACTTCCCCAGACCTCATAGCTGCATCGGTGGGATCCCTGGAACTTTGCAGTTCTTTAAATTTTCTGATTTTTATTTGTTCATTCTTTCCTTTTCTTTCTCTTCCCCCTTCTGGTTTTCTCCATCCCATAGTCTCTCATCTGTCCATTCCAATAGCAAGTTCCCCTAGCATTCTTTTATGTTTGTATGTTTTTTTCCTCCTGCTCCTCTCTCCTCTCTCCCATATCCAGCTTAGCTTCACACATAACCATCTCCCCCCTGCATCCTGCCTACCTGCACCGTGCACCTGACATCACACCACCAAACTGTGAAGGCACGCCCTATTGGAACCTGCCCAGCACTGACTACTGACCGTCCTGGTGGCTACGGTGACTGCCACAAACAACACGTCCCAGTGGCTCCTCATCAGCTAGACCTGCCCAGCTGTACCACAAGGACGAAACAAAAAAATCTACAATCAATAAATGAGCAAAATACCTACTGAATGTCCCAAAAACAGCAAACAATATCAAAGCATTTACAAAAACAAGACAAGATGGCTCCAATAAGCATCCAAATGAAAACACCAGATAACTCTCCTGTGGAAGAAAATGCACTAGAGGTACCTGATAGGGAACTCAAATCACTAATACTCGGAATTTTCCAAGAACTGAGGCAAAAAGCTGACAAACATGAGGAAAAAATAGACAAATTTCTGGAAAATACAGACAAAAATTGGAAGAATTCAGGAAGATGATGCAGGAACAAAATGCCAAAATGAATTCACAACTCGAAATTATACAAAAACTACAATTAGAAATCCAAAAGATAAACAACAAGGTTTCAGAAATGGATGGTGTCATAGAAGGGCTGAGAAGTAGATTTGAAACCGTGGAAGACAGGATCAGTGGAACTGAAGACAAACACTTGGATACAACTCTGTTTTAGGAAAACTCAGAAAAAAGAACAAATAAAAATGAAAAGACCCTGAGAGATATGTGGGGCACAATTAAAAGCAAAAAATTACGAGTGACTGCCATCCCAGAACAGGGGAGAAAACAGAAAACCCAGAGAGGATAATTGAGGAACTGCTGACAGAAAACTTTCCCAATATCATGAAAGATGAAAAGCTGGCCATCCAAGAAGCTCAACGAACCCCATATAGAAGAGACCCCAAAAGAAAATCACCAAGACATATCATATTCACACTTGCCAAAACTAAAGACAAACAAAGAATCCTGAGAGCAGCTCGTGAAAAACAAGAAGTCACATACAGAGGAGAAACAATAAGACTAAGATCAGATTATTCAGCAGAAACCATGCAGGCAAGAAGGCAGTGGGATGACAGATATAAAATCTTGAAAGAAAAAAATTGTCAGCCAAAAATAATATATCCTGCAAAACTCTAATTCAAATTTGATGGTGAAATTAGGTCATTTACAGATAAACAGAAACTAAGGGACTATGCAAAAGTCAAACCAAACTTACAAGAATTATTAAAGGGAGTTCTTTGATCTGAGGACAAACAGCTTCAACCCTCAGGCAGGACCTAGGACACAGGATCATACGAACCAGATACCATTCTAGGAAATGAACTCTCGAGGACTATCCAAAACCAAAAGAAATACAACAGGGAATCAGAGCAGTCAATCGATGGATGACAACAACATCAAAACAATGAAAGAGGGAATAAACAGCATAGGTATAGAACCTTCTAATGGAGAGGAAGGCAAGGCGATACCAAGTAAGGGTAGACTGCTTCAAACTTAGAAAGATAAGGGTAAAATTAATGGTAACCACAAAGAAAGTTAACAAACCAACTCATAAAAATAAAGATGAAAAACATAAAGTCTCAGCAAAAACAAAACCTACAAAAACAAAAGAAATGAACACAAAATCCACAAACAAAAGTAACTCAGCACAAGAGAGTAAGAAGAACAAAGAAAACATCAGCACCACAAAAAAAAGCATTACAAAATGACAGCAACAAACTTCCAACTATCAATAATTACACTGAATGTAAATGGACTCAATGCACCCATAAAGAGATGGAGAGTGGCAGAATGGATAAGAAAACAGGATCCATCAATATGTTGTCTACAAGAGACACACCTTAGAAACAAAGATGTGAATTTATTAAAAATCAAAGGTTGGAAAAAAATATATCAAGCTAACAACTACCAAAAAAGAGCAGGAGTGGCAATTCTAACATCAGAGAAAATAGACTTTAAAACAAAATCTACCATAAAAGACAAAGAAGGACACTATATAATGATTAAGGGGACGATCCATCATGAAGACATAACCATAATAAACACCTACGCACCAAATGACAGGGCTCCAAAATACATAAAAAAAACTCTAACAGCACTGAAAGGAGAAATTGACAGTTCCACAATAACAGTAGGAGACTTCAACACACCACTCTCTGTAAAGGACAGAACAACTAAGAAGAAACTCAGCAAAGATATAGAAGACCTAAAGGACACAGTCAGTCAACTGGACCTCCTAGACATATATAGAACAATCCATCCAACTGCTGCAAAGGACACATTCTTTTCCAACGCACATGGAACCTTCTCCAGAATAGACCACATCTAAGGCCACAGAGCAATCCTCAACAACATCCAAAACATTGAGATAATTCACAGTATCTTCTCTGACCACAATGCCATCAAGGTAGAAATTAACACTAGAAAGAGCAAGGAAAAAAAATCAACTACATGGAAACTGAATAATACTCTGCTTACCATCAATGGGTAATAGACGAAATCAGAGATGGAATCAAAAAATTCCGAGAATCAAATGAGAATGAAAACACATCATACCATAACCTTTGGGACACAGCAAAGGCAGTCCTCAGAGGACAATTTATAGCAATAGATGCACATATCAAAAAAGAAGAAAGGGACAAAATCAAAACATTAACTACAGAACTCAAACAAATAGAAAGAGAACAGCAAACAAAGCCTACAAACACCAGAAGAAAGGAAATATTAAAGACCAGAGCAGAAATAAATGAAATAGAGAACAGAAAAACAATAGAAAGAATCAACAAAACCAAGAGTTGGTTCTTTGAAAGAATCAACAAAATCGACAAACCACTGGCCAGACTGACAAAAGAAAAAAATAGCAGAGGACACAAATAACCCAAATAAGAAATGAAATGGGGGACATTACAACAGACCCAACCGAAATAAAAACGATTATAACAGACTATTATGAAAAACTCTACTCCAACAAATTTGAAAACCTAGAGGAAATCGACAAATTTCTAGAAACACACAGCCTACCCAAACTACAACAAAGTGATATTGAAAATCTGAACAGACCCGTAACATGAGAAGAGATTGAAAAGTTAATTAAAAAGCTCCCAACCAAAAAAAGCCCTGTCCCAGATGGCTTCACTGGAGAATTCTACAAAACATTTACAGAAGAGCTTGTACCAGTTCTACTCAAGCTATTTCAGAGCATAGAAGAGGAAGCAACACTTCCAAATTCATTCTATGAAGCCAGCATAACGCTGATGCCAAAACCAGGCAAAGACATCACAAAAAAAGAAAATTACAGACCAATATCTCTCATGAATATAGATGCAAAAATTCTGAACAAAATTTTAGCCAATAGAATTCAGTATCATATCAAAAAAATAATACACCACGACCAAGTAGGATTCATACCAGGGATGCAAGGATGGTTTAACATTAGAAAATCCATCAACATAATTCACCACATAAATAAAAGGAAAGAAAAAAATCACATGATCATCTCAACTGACGCAGAAAAGGCATTTGACATTGTCCAACACCCATTCCTGATGAAAGCGCTCAATTAAATAGGTATAGAAGGGAAATTTCTCAACATAATAAAGGTCATCTATGCAAAACCAACCGCAAACATCATTCTTAATGGAGAGAAGCTGAAAACAGGAACAAGACAAGGATGCCTTTTATCACCACTCCTATTTAACATTGTGCTGGAAGTTCTAGCTAAAGCAGTAAGGCAAGAGAAAGAAATCAAGGGTATCCAAATTGGTAATGAAGCAGTTAAACTCTCCCTGTTTGCAGATGATATGATACTATACATAGAAAACCCTAAAGACTCCACGAGAAATCTACTGGAACTAATAGAAAGATTCAGCAGAGTAGCAGGATACAAGATAAACATTCAAAAATCAGTTGGATTCCTATACACCAGTAAAGAGAACAATCAAAGGAGATCAGGAAATCAATACCATTTTCAATAGCCCCTAAAAAGAGAAAATACTTAGGAATAAATCTGACCAGGAATGTAAAAGACCTATACAAAGAAAACTACAAAACTCTGCTGCATGAAACCCAAAGGGATCCACATAAATGGAAAAACATACCATGCTCATGGATAAGCAGACTCAACATTGTGAAAATGGCAACTCTACCCAAAGCAATTTACAAATACAATGCAATCCTGATCCAAATACCAGCAACATTCTTCAAAGAGATAGAAAAACTAATTATTAACTTTATATGGAAAGGGAAGAAGCCCCGAATAAGTAAAGCACTACTGAAGAAGAAGAATAAAGTTGGAGGACTCACACTACCTGACTTGAGAACCTACTATACAGCTACAGTAGTCAAAACAGCCTGGTACTGGTAGAACAACAGATACATTGACCAATGGAACAGAATTGATAACCCAGTTGTAAATCCATCCACCTACAGTAACCTGATTTTCGACAAGGGCCCAAAATCCATCCAATGGGGCAAAGACAGTTTTTTTAACAAATGGTGCTGGCAAAACTGGATATCCATTTGCAAAAAAAATGAAACAGGACCCATACCTCACACCATATACAAAAACTGCTTCAAAATCGATCAAAGACCTGAATATAAGGCCTAAAACTATAAAGTTTATAGAAGAAAAAATAAGACCAACACTTCAGGCCTTAATACATGGCATTAACAGGATACAAACCATAGCCATCAACACACAAAACCCAACTTATAAACTAGATAACTGGGATCTTCTAAAAATCAAACACCTATGCTCTTCAAAAGACTTCACCAAAAGAGTCAAAAGAGAACCTACAGACTGGGAAAAAATTTTTGGACAGTACAAGTCAGACAAAGGTCGAATCTCCATAATCTACAAGAAAATCCAACACCTCTACAACAAAAAGACAACCAATCCTATCAAAAAATGGGCAAAGGGAATGAACAGACACTTCACCAAAGAAGACATTCAAATGGCCAACAGACACATGAGGAAATGCTCGCGATCACTAGCCATTAGAGAAATGCAAATTAAAACCACTATGAGATACCATCTCACCCTGGCATTACTGGCACGAATCAAAAATACTGGAAATAACAAATGTTGGAGGGGCTGCGGGGAGATGGGAACTATTATACACTGCTGGTGGGAATGCAAACTGATACAACCATTTTGGAAAAAGATATGGCGTTTCCTCAGAAAGCTAGAAATAGACATACCATTCGATTCAGCAATCCCACTCCTAGGAGTATATCCTAGAGAAATAAGAGTCGTCACTCGAATAGACATATGCACACCTATGTTCATGGCAGCATTGTTCACAATAGCAAAATGATGGAAACAACGTAGGTGCCCATCAACAGATGAATGGATAAACAAACTATGGTACATATACACAATGGAGTACTATGCAACGAGAAAGAATAACAATGAATCTGTGAAGCATCTCATAACATGGATGAAACTGGAGGACATTATGCCGAGTGAAATAAGTCAATCACAAAAGGACAAATATTGTATGAGACCTCTATTGTAAAAACCCATGAAAAAGTTCACATGCAAAATGTAACAATCCTTGTTGGTTACCAGGAATGGGGGGGGTGGATACTAAATAGGCAATAGATAAGTGGTATCTTGGGTGAAAGGTGAGACAGTACACAATACAAGGGAAACTAACACAACCTGCACAAGGAAAGGTCATGGAGGCCCCATGGACACATCAAAACTCCCCGAGGGACTGAGTTGCTGGACGGAGGGCTCTGGGGACCATCTTCTCAGGGAACATCTAGCTCAATTGGCATGACACTGCTTATAAAGATAATGCTCTACATTCTACCTTGGTGAGTTTTGTCTGGGGTCTTAAAAGCCTGTGAGCAGCCATCTAAGATACTCCACTGGTCTCATCCCTTCGGGAGCAAGGGAGAATGAAGAGAACAGGATACAACGAAAAGATTAGTCCAAAGGACTAATAGTCCACAGCTACCAAGACCTCCACCGGACTGAGTCCAGTACAGCTAGATGGTGCCCAGCTACCAGCGCTGACTGCTCTGACCAGGATCACAACAGAGGGTTCTGGACAGAGCTGGAGAAGGATGTAGAGCATAATTCTAACTCACAAAAAAAAAGAAAAAAAAAAAGACCTGATTACTGGCCTAAAGGAGACTGTAGAAACCTCAAGCATATGGCCCCCAGACACCCTTTTAGCTCAGTGGAGAAGTTACCTCCGAGGTTCACCTTTCAGCCTGGGAATGGACAGCCCACTAAAACCAAATGAGACTAACGAGGTACAGGAGTCCAGTGACAAGGGCCAGAAGACAGAAGGGGAGTAGGAAGCTGATGATAGGGAACACAAGGTTGACTAAGGATACTGTTGATGTGTTGTGAGATTGTTAACCATTGTTATAGGGCAACATTTGTAGTAACTGTTAAATAGGAGGCTATTTTGTCCTGTAAGCCTTCATCTTAAGTGAGAATAACAGCACAATTAGAAGAGCGTAGTCAATGTCACTTAAATGTGTATGTAAAAAGTTTTGAAATGGTGTATCTTTGGCTATATGTATTTTCACCAAAAAAAAAAAAAAAAAAAAAAGCTGAGAATTTAGAGGGTTAAAATGTTGTGGGGTTGTTAACCAAAGTCATAAAACAGCATGTGTACTACTGTTACATGAGAAACTGTTTGTTCTGTAAGCCTTCACTTGAAATACAATAAAATATTTTAAAAATATATATATATTTTTCCATTTATTTTAGCCTAAGGCTTCACAATTATTATAAATCAAGCAACATCTGGAACTGGGAAATTCAGATAAATATTTGTGTGTATCTAAGTGCTTGGCCATCTATTAGCCACTGAGGGGCATACAAAAAGAATGTAGAAATGGCAGTAGCACTCCTTCAAACTAATCGGTGTGACAGGATAGAAACATAACATTTCTAAAAGAATACAAAGCAGCATGTGACTCTGTCAGAAAACAAGGCATACATTTAGGTTACAAGCATCCAGAGAAGGGAACAGAATGTAAAGAGAAGTTATAGGGGCTAGGAAAGAATAGAGCATTAGCTGAAGTTAGAAAGATTTGGACAGATGATGGGGAAAGAATGGTATTTTGAAATAAACTGTTAATTTCTCTTTTTATTGATTCTCTTTATACAAATGTCCAAATATAGGATGTTCTGCTATCATATTGTCATGCCCCAACAAGACATTTCAACAGATTTCAAAATTCGTATTTCTACCTGACCCTGCTACAATCTGGTTAATTTTCCATTTTCAGACTTTCCGGAAGCTATGCTTTACTTTAGCTTGGTGTAGACCTGATTTTGCTTTTCTCTTGACTCTTCCTTCCAGATCACTGTCTCCTTTTACTGGAAGCTCAAGGTCATCTTGTCCAACTTTCAGTCATTCCCCATTGCTAAACAATCTCAACCACATTCATAAAACTTCTCAAGGATTCCTATTTTTACTACTTCAATTCTCTATTTCAAAACCATCTTAAGTCTGTCCCAAATAACATCATTTGTCTTCCTCATCATCCTTCTCGAATCCTCATGCTTCACTGCCTTTTGTATTCCTTCATTTCATCTCTTTATTCTTTGTTTCAGCCTCTGGAACTTCCTGAGACTCTTCTGCTTATGTTTACAGAAATTTAACATGCTTTTTCTTCTACTGTTATCATCTGTCTCAATTTTTTTCCTCAACCAAGATTTTCTAGATCATTTAATAGTGATGTAACAATTTCCTTACTTTTTACCTCACTTCCTAAAGTCCTAGTTTTATGGACTTTATTCCTTTCAGGAATCTCATTATTGAATGCACTAATTTTTCTCTCTTCCTGTCTCTTTCTCTCCTTTTCTTTCTTCCTGACTGTGTTATATGTGTGTGTGATATAGATATAGATACATATTATGCAGTAAAGCAAATCTTGTTTTAAGAAAATCTGAAATATCTTAAATATCCAATGGAGGATGGGTTACTAAAGCTAAGATAAATAGCTCTTGTAGGAAAGCTATCTATGGTTTATAATAAACAATTATAAATAAAAATACTGAGATAGGATAGTGGAGCAGTTAGAGAAAGAAGCAGAGATGAAACATCCTAAACCCTTAACAGCAACATGGAGGAAGTAACCTTGACTCTGGACAGCTCCTCAGTTCATGAACTCTGAGTTGAACTTCGTAAATCCTACTTCTTTCTTCTGAACAAGTCTGATTATGTCTCTACTGTTTGCACACCAAAGACCATGTATGGAACAAAAATGATGTAAAGTGAAATATCATGCTGCAAATTTGCTTTTAAACAATTAGTTTAACTTTGTAAAAGATGAGCATATGATAAAGAAGAAAAAAAGTAATGTTCAGAAATTATAACACTCATTATGCTGGAGTAGTCAGATAATGGGGGCTCTTCTCATTCATTTTCCAGACTTTCCCTAGACTAATTTAAGAATAAAAATAATTTTAAATCAATGCATATATGAAAATAGGATAGGAAGCAAATAATCTGAATAAGAAATGAGATGGGCAATATCACAACAGATCCAACTGAAATAAAAAGGATCATAACAGAATACTATTAAAAAATTGTACTCCAACAAATTTGAAAATCTAAAGGAAATGGACAAACTTCTAGAAACACGCTACCTACTTATCTAACACAAACCAAGGTAGAAAAACCAAATAAACTTATAACAAAAGAAGAAATTGAAGAGGAATAACACCCCTCCCCTCCAAAAAAATAAAATAAAATAAAGAGGCCTGGCTCTGACATTTCACTGGAGAATTCTACTAATCTTTCAGAGAAGAGTTAACACCAGTGCTACTAAAGGTATTTCAGAGCCTAGATAAGAAAGAAATACTCCTGAACTCATTCTATGAGTTATGAAACCAGCATAACCTTGATACAAAAACCAGGTAAAGACACCACAGAAAAACAAAATTACAGACTAATAACCTTCATGAACATAGACACAAAAATCTTCAACAAAATTCTAGCCAATAGAATTCAACAACATATCAAAAAATGATTCATCATGACCAAGTGGGATTCATACTAGATATGCAGGGATGATTCAACATTAAAAAAACAATCAATGTAATCCATCACATACATATAAAACGAAAGATAAGAAACACATGATCTTATCAATCGATGCAGAAAAGGCATTTGACAAAGTCCAACACTCATTCCTGATATAAACTCTCAGCAAAATAGGAATAAAAGGGAAATTCCTTGACATAATAAAGGGAATTTATACAAAGCCAACAGCCAACATCATACTAAACAGAGAGTCTGAAAGAATTCCCCTGGAGAACGGGAACCAGACAAAGTTGCCCTTTATCACCACTCTTATTCAACATTCTACTGGAGGTCATAGCAGAATAATAAAGGAAGAAAAAGAAAGAAAGAGAGTCGTGGATTTAATTGTGTCCCCCAAAAATATGTGTATCAATTTGGCTAGGCCAAGATTCCCAGTATTGTGTGTTTTTCCACCATTTTATCATCTGATGTGATTTTCCTATGTGTTGTAAATCCTACCTCTATGATGTTAATGAGGTGGGATAGGCAGCAATTGCGTTAATAAGGCAGGACTCTATCTACAAGACTGGATTGTGACTTGAGCCAATCTCTTATGAGATATAAAAGAAGAAAGTGAGCAGAGAGACTTGGGGACTTCATACACCAAGAAAGCAGTGCCAGGAGCAGAGCAAGTCCTTTGGACCCACGGTTTCTGCTCAGAGAAGCTCCTAGTCCAGGGAAAGATTGATGACAACGACCTTCCTCCAGAAATGACAGGAAAAGGCTTCCCCTGGAGATGACACCCTGAATTTGGATTTCTACCCTACTAGACAATGAGAAAATAAACTTCTGTTTGTTAAAGTCATCCACTTGTGGTATTTCTGTTACAGAAGCCCTAGATGAGTAAGAAAAAGGGCATCCAGATTGGTAAGGAAGGAGTAAAAGTATACTTATTTGCAGATGATATGATCTTATACACAGAAAACCCCAAAGAATCCACAAGAAAACTATTGTAACTACTAGAAAATTTCAGCAAAGTATTAGGATACAGGATAAACATACAAAAATCTGTTGGATTCCTCTACACCAACAAAGAGAACTTTGAAAAGGAAATCACCAAATCAATACCATTTACAACAGCCCCCAAGAAGATAAAGTACTTAGGAATAAACCTAACCAGAGACAAAAAAGACATATGCAAAAAAACTACAAGACACTACTGCAAGAAACCAAAAGACATCTACATAAGTGGAAAGACATACTATGCTCGTGGATAGGAAGGCTCATCGTTGTGAAAATGCAAATTCTACCGAAAACAATCTATAGATACAATGCAATCTAATCCAAATTCCAAAGGAATTTTTTAATGAGATGGAGAAACAAATCACCAACTTCATATGGAAAGGGAAGAGGCCCCAGGTAAGTAAAGCATTACTGAAGAAGAAGAACAAAGTGTGAGGCCTCACTCTACCTGATTTTAGAACCTATTATGTTGCCATGGTAGTCAAAACAGCCTGGTACTGGTACAACAACAGAGACATACGCCAATGGAACAAATTGAGAATCCAGCTGTAAATTCGTCCACCTATAAGCAGCTGATATTTGATAAAGGCCCAAAGTCCATGAAATGGGGAAAAGACAGTCTCTTTAACAAACTGTGCTAGCATAACTGGATATCCATTTACAAAAAAATGAAACAAGACCCATACTTCACACCATGTACAAAAATTAATTAACTAAATATAAAAATCCAAAATTATACAGATCATGGAAGAAAAAATAGGGACAATGCTAGAAGCTCTAATACATGGCATAAACAGAATACAAAGCATGACTAACAACGCAGAAACACCAGAAGAGATACTAGATATCTGGGAGCTCCTAAAAATGAAACACTTATGTGTATCAAAAGACATCACTAGAAGAGGAAAAAGACAAGCTACAGACTGGGAAAAAAAATTTGGCTATGACATATCCGGTAAGGGTCTAATCTCTAAAATCTACAAGATACTGCACCACCTTGACAACAAAAGACAAATAACCCAATTAAAAAATGGGTGAAGAATATGAACAGACATTTCACCAAAGAAGAAATTTAGGTGGCTAACAGATACATGAGGAAATGCTCAAGATCATTAGTCATTAGAGAAATGCAAATCAAAACTACAATGAAATACTGTCTCACCCCAAAAAGGCTTGCATTACTCCTAAAAACACAAAATAATAAACATTGGAGAGCTTGTGGAGAGACTGGAACACTTATGCACTGGTGAGGGGAACGTAAAATGGTACAACCACTTGGGAGATAGATTTGTCATTTCCTTAAAAAACTAGAAACAGAAGTACCATAGGATAGCAATCCCACTGCTTGGAATATATCCTAGAGAAATAAGGGCCTTCACATGAATAGATATATGCACACCCATGTTCATTGCAGCACTGTTCACAATGACAAAAAGATGGAAATAACCTAAGTGTCCATCAAAGGAAGACTGGATAAACAAATTATGGTACATACATGCAATGGAATACTATGCAACTATAAAGAACAATGAGGAATTCATGAAACATCTCACAACATGGATGAATCTGAAGGGCTTTATGCTGAGTGAAATTAGTCAATTGCAAAAGGACAAATATTGTATGAGACCACTATTATAAGAACTCAAGAAAAGATTTAAACACAGAAGAAAGCATCCATTGATGGTTATGAGGATGGAGAGGGAGGGGAAGTGGAAGTCACTAACCAGATAGCAGACAAGAGTCATCTTCAGTGAAGGCAAAGACAATACACAATGCAGGGGAAGTCAGCACAACTGTACCAAAGCAAAAGCTAAGAAGTTTCCTAAACATACCCGAACAATTTGAGGGA
This sequence comes from Dugong dugon, assembly GCA_030035585.1. Classification (NCBI taxonomy): domain Eukaryota; kingdom Metazoa; phylum Chordata; class Mammalia; order Sirenia; family Dugongidae; genus Dugong; species Dugong dugon. The sequence goes on from CM057465.1 coordinate 96,500,561, forward strand.
CAGAATAGCTGGGGCTGGGGCCTGGGGACCATAGTTTCAGGGGACATCTAGGTCAATTGCATAACAAAGTTCAATAAGAAAATGTTCTGCATCCCACTTTGGTGAGTGACATCTGGGGTCTTAAAAGCTTGGGAGTGGCCATCTGAGCTGCATTAATTGATCCCAACCCACTTGGAGAAAAGGAGAATGAAGAACACCAACACACATGGAAAATATTAGTCCAAGAGACAAAAGGTCCACATAAACCAAAGACTCCATTGACCTGAGACCAGAATAACAAGATGATGCCCACCTACCAGCAATGACCACCCTGACGGGGAACACAACAGAGAGTCCTGGCTGGAACAGAAGAAAAGTGTGGAGCAGAAATCAAATTCACTTAAAAAGACCATACTTGATAGTCTGACAGAGACTGAAGGAACCTCTGAAACTATGGCACCTGGATGCTCTGTTAACCCAAAACTAAAACCTGTCCCAAAGCCCACTCTTCAGACAAAGATGAGACTGGACTATAAAACAAAAAAATCTTACTTGTGAGGCATGTGCTTCTTAGTTCAATCAGATACATGAGACCAAAACAAAACAAACAAACAAAAAAAGACTGCATATATTAAAATCTTATAAGATGGAGCAACTAGCAATTTTTTTTTCAGTTTGAAATATAGTCACTCATTTTATAGGTGAATAAAATAAAGAGATCTTCTAGTACATTTAGGTGTTCTACAAATCATTAGATATTTTAGCATTCAGGGGTGCAGAAACATTTAGTGCTAGTTGATACTGCTATACTCAGAAATGTAGATAAAACACTCTTGGAACTATGACAAGGGCCAAGGGGTGAATATGATTTAATTTAAAAAAAAAAATCAATTTACATACATGAACTGTTTCTCTTAAACCAAGGAAAGCATATTTGGAGGACGGTGTTGAATCTGCCTCTGAGACTGTATGTATCTGGTGAAAAAATTAAAGGCCATTTTGTGGAAGAAGCAATCTCTTCCTTTATTTGGGTGTAATGGGTATTTTACTTTTTAGACTCCTTTTTCCCATTATTTGATGGATTGATTGACTGAATAACCATTTTCCAAAAAGGTTCAAAGTAAATCAATAATATGTATTTGATATTAACTAGAAATAAGCTTGGGTTGTGCAGCCAATATGCCTATCCCCTAGGTTGGGAGTATAAAATAGGGATGCATCTCTTCATCTCATTGTTCTGGAGAATGTTCTTCTTTCCTCTCCAGGGTCCAGCCTATGATAATGTGATGAATTCCCAAGGATGCTTCTTGTTCAAGTTCAAAGGCAGCTGAAAAGTAGACATAGCCCATGACGTTGGAAGACATTACCAACTCCACTGGAAAAGTGGCACTTCTCAATAGAATGCTGCAATGCAGAGCTCTAGCATCCCAGTTGATTCTTTACAAGTCTAAATAGTCCCTTTGCTTGCTGTTGGTGCCTCAGCTAAAGTTGGTTATCAACTCCAGGTCATCAGAATTCCTGATTTTGCCAAGAAGTAGCCCTCCTACTCTGACTGGTAACACTGCCATGTGAGGAATTAGTCCTGCTTAGTCATGAGTGTTTTTGTGTCAAAAATAGCTTAGTTTCCCACCCTAACAGCTCTTCAGTTTATTCATGCAGCCACTTCCTGAGTGACACAAGTTGAGGCAGGTTCCACTGTGGACCACATCATGGACCCAGAACTGTTGTCCTCTTTTGACCATCAGACTTGTTTTAAGGTCCTATTTGCTGGTTCTGTGTTTTTCTCCACCAATTGTGATTCTTTTTTTGATGCTTTTTGTGAATATTGGCCTTTTGAGGGCTGGTTTTGTCCACCTCGGCACACATCTGTATCTTTGAATCATTAAGGAAGGGTTTTGGGTCTCAGAATTTTGGGTCAGTACACCATTAGCCCTTGTGGTGAAGTGGTTAAGAGCTTCGCTGTTAACCAAAAGGTTGGTAGTTTGAATCCACCAGGTACTCCTTGGAAACCCTATGGGGCAGTTCTACTGTGTCCTATAGGGTCGCTATGAGTCGGAATCGACTTGACAGCAATGGGTTTTTATGTTCCAGAGTGCCCCTCTATTCTTCCACTGCCTCCGTTCTCCACCACTAGCGTTCAACTGGTATCACTGTTTTCAGACTTAGTTTCTGTAGAAAACATATCATATCTTCCATTAAAATATTTGTGCTACTATAGTTCAGATAATTGTCAGTTAAATAAACCTTTCACTTTAACAATTTTTCCTATAACAAAATAAACGATAAACTATTAGAACATAAACCCTGCTAAATGAGGGCTACCCATTAGGCATTAGTCACAGAAACATTCACTCAATAGATCATTGTCTGGCAATGATCTGAGCAAAACATTTTCCACTATAGCTTCATTCAAGGTGCTCAATTTAAAGGTCTTGTAAAGCAGTCACTAATATATAGGGGTTAAGATTTTTGCAAAACTGGATTGAGGAAGACACTACATAGGGTGTGCCCAGCAAGTACCTACACATTGTATGATAAGAAAGCAGAGCATTGTATCATTCTAGTCTTTCATACACAAAAATTATACTAACTAGGGAAATGACATGTTTTTAAAATGGCTGTTAAGATTGGAATAGCATAAACCTATCTGTTTTATATTATCTTTTATCCTGTTACTATATATACATATATATAATTTTAGTATACACAAATTTACAAAAAACATGTTTTATATTTATGCATATACATAACATGTTTTTGTAAAAATATATACATATAACATATTTTTGCAAAAAATATTCACACACACAAATGCAAAGACACACATATAAAAAAAGATATTTCAATGGACAAGACAGAGTACAGACATGCCCATGAGAGATGTCTTTATTCATAAATTATCTTCGATCCTCCTCAAATGTAACAAAATATAAGAAAATGTAAAGGTCATATACATGGAAAGAAGATTTTTAAATATACGGTTAGCTTGTTGTCTTTTGGTCTTTGAAAAAAGGATCTTAGAGTTGGATATTATATCTGAGAGAAATTTAGGCTTTAAAAGTTTAGCTGTGTTGATATTTATCGGCAGAGAAAGATATCCACTTGAGTAGAGCTCTGCTGGACTAGAGACAGAATTGTCAGTTCTAATAGTTTTGAAGGGACATTACTGTCTGTGTGGTATATGAGCTTTTAGAAAGTAGGAAGTATCTTATTCATCTCTAGTACCTAGCAAAATGCTATATATTTAATAAGCAGTCAATACATTCTTGAATGAGTGAATAAATGCAAAATTCCATGTATGTACATGATACTGTCAGGTAGCCCTTAATGATAGATATTAGCAAACTGTAAATCTTGAAAAAGGCTGTTGAGTAATGTAAAAGTGATCTGGGTAACCTGTCCTATGAGAAATGGCTCAGAGTGTCATGATTATATGCCGTGGAACTAGAGACAAAGCAAAAAGACAGATTTGTGTGAGATTTTTGAGGTATGATTGACAGCATGTTGCTTTGCTTCCCTTACTGCCATTGTCTATATATAAACACTAACTAGGCTAATATTTTGAGGACTTCATAAGATTTATAATACACTTAGTACATTATAAACACTTAATATTTGTTAGAAGAATATATGGAATGGATTTGTAGATTCCTTTGTTTTTTCACAGCCACCCTAAAGACTTCTAACATAAGTAATCACTATATAAGTAGATTGAGATATTTCATATGATGTTATTAAATATATGAAAAATTCACATTTTCATGAAAATTTCACTTTTAACTAAGTAGGATCAATTAAAAAATACACCTCTGGACTACTTCCGGGCAACATGTTGCTATAGTCAGAAGCACCATGCTGTCCCTCTGCAGGAAAGATCAGAAAAACTAAGTCAAACAGTCACACGTCAATCCTGAAATGCTAAGCATCAAATGAAGAGTTAAAGAACTCAGCCAAGCACCAAATGGAATGAGAAACTGACTGAGAACAGAGTGAGGAAAAATACATGCAGAGGTCCCCTATGAGCTACCGCAGCGCGGATCCGTCATCTTGGACACCTATCGGAGATCAGCGAACAGGAGGTACGAGGAAGCAGCTTCACTGAGCTTCCAGCAGGAGACAGAACAAACAGACCATCATCCCAGGGAACATCTAGCTCAACTGGCATAACACAGTTTATAAAGTCAATGTTTTACATTCTACCTTGGTGAGTAGTGTCTGGGGTCTTAAAAGCCTGTGAGCAGCCATCTAAGATACTCCACTGGTCTCATCCCTTCGGGAGCAAGGGAGAATGAAGAGAACAAGATACAAGGAAAAGATTAGTCCAAAGAACTAATGGACCACAGCTACCATGGCCTCCGCCAGACTGAGTCCAGTACCACTAGATGGTGCCTGGCTACCACCACTGACTGCTCTGACCGGGATCACAATAGAGGGTCCTGGACAGAGCTGGAAAAGGATGTAGAACAGAATTCTAACTCACCAAAAAAAAAAAAAAAAAAAAAAGACCAGATTTACTGGCCTGACAGACTGGAGAAACCTGAAGAGTATGGCCCCAGACACCCTTTTAGCTCAGTGATGAAGCCCCTCCCGAAGTTCACAGTTCAGCCTGGGATTGGACAGCCTTATAAAACAAAACAGGTAATGAAGCACAGCAGTCCAGGGACAACGACTAGAAGGCAGGAGAGGACAGGAAAGCTTGTATTAGGGAACCCAAGGTGGAGAAGGGACAGTGCTGACATGTCATGGGGTTGTTAACCATTGTCACAGGGCAATATGTGTACTGTTTTGAGAAAGTATTTGTTTGGCAAACCATCTAAGGTACAAAAAAAAAAATTGTCTATGTGACATCAAATTGACAATAGCAACTCAAAAGTTTTGATTGGAAGCCTAGAGGATAGTGAATTGAAGATAATGGTGATGGAATAATTTGGAAAAGGATAGTGAGAATAGCAGCATAATTGGAAGAATGTAGTTGATGTCACTGAATTGTACATGTAGAAACTTTCAAAACTGTGTAACTTTGGCTATGTATATTTTCACCAAAAAAAGTTCCTCAAGGTCAAGAAGGGAGAGTGTTGACATGTATGGGGTGTTAACCAATGTCATTAAACAATATGTGTACTGACTGTTTAATGAGAAACTACTTATTCTGTAAACCTTCATCCAAAGTACAATAAAAAAAATTTAAAAAAAGAAAAAATACACTTCTCCATCTTATCAACAAAATGAAAATGCAACCTAGAGATTGAGAGAAAATTTTTGGGAAGCATATGTCTGACAAGGGTCTAATAACCAAAATATATTTTAAAAAATTCTAAAACTTAACAACAAAAAAGCTAAACAACTCAATCCAAAATTGGGAAAATGACTTGAACAGGCACTCCACCAAAGAGGCTATTCAAATGACCAACAAGCACATGAAAAGATGTTCAACGTCATTAGCCACGAGGGAGATTCAAATTAAAACAATAATGAGATAACACCTCATCCCTATTAGAATGGCAATACTGAAAAAAAAAAAAAAAGCAAAACAACAGATGATGGTAGATTGCGGAGAAACTGGAACCATCGTCCGTAGCTGGTGAAAATGTAAAATGGTACAGTCACTTTGGAAAACAGCTTGGTGTTTCCTCAAAAAGTTGAACTTAGAACAACCATTTGACCAAGTAATCCCAATCTAGGTATATAGCCAGAAGATGTGAAAGCAGGAACACAAATAGTAACCTGTACACCTGTGTTCATTGTAGCACTTTTTACAATAGCAAAAATGTCCATCAACAGATGAATGGATAAACAAAATGTGATATATGCATACAATGGAATATTACTCAGCCATAAAAAGATATGAAGTCCTGATGCATGCCACAACATGAATGAACCTTGAAAGCATTATGCTGAGCAAAATAAATCAGTCACAAAAAGACAAATACTGTATGATCTTACTTATATGAAATAAGCAAGCGTACAGACACCAAAAATTAGTGGTTACCAGGGTTGGGAAGGAGGGAGAAAGGTAGAGTTTTTGCTTACGGGGCATTTATTTTATATTAATGGTGGTGGAAAAATTTGGAAAAGAATACAGACAATATTTTGCACAACATGAAGCATGTAATCAATGTCACTGAAATATACATGTAGAAATTACTAAATTGGTGAATATTTTGCTGTATACATTTTCCCCACAATTAAAAAAAAAAATTGAAAGAGAGAGGCAGAGGCAGAGAAAGAGATGTAATGACAGAAGTAGTGTCAGGGAAAAACAGTGTTGCTGGATTTGAAGACGGAGAAAGGAGGCCACAAGCCAAGGAATACAAGCAGCCTCTAGAACTTGGAAAAGGCAAGGAAATTGTTTCTCCCATAGAGTCTCCACAAAGGAATGTAACCCTGCCACACCTTGATTGGACTTCTGAACTGCAGATGGATGGGTAAGATAATAAATGTGTGTTGTTTTAAGTCATATATATATACACACATATATATACATATAAATATATACATATATGTGTATATATACATATATGTGTGTGTATATATATATACATATATATGTGTAAATATATAAGCTTGCAAGCAGCAATCTAAGATACATCTATTGGTCCCATCCCATCTGGAGCAAAGTAGAATGAAGAAAACCAAAGACATAAGGAAAATATTAGTCCAAAGGACTAACAGACCACGTGAACCACAGCCTCCACCAGCCTGAGCCTGGAAGACCTAGACGATGCTGGACTACCACCATCGACCACTCTGATAAGGATCATAATAGAGGGTCTTGGAGAGAACAGGAGAAAATTGTAGAACAAATTGCAAATTGACCAATAAAAAACCAGACTTACTAGTCTGTCAGAGACTGGAGGAATCCTGAGACTATGACCTCAGACACCCTAGTAACTCAGAACCGAAGCCACTTTCAAAGTCCATCTTTCACCCAAAAATTAGACAGGACTATGAAAACAAACAGAGCCCTGGTGGCGCAATGATTAAGAGCTCAACTGCTAAACAGAGGTCAATAGTTGGAAACCACCAGCCGCTTCTTGGAAACCCTATGGAGCAGTTTTACTCTGTCCTGTAGGGTTGCTATAGGATCACTATAGGGTCGCTATGAGTCAGAAATGACTCGATGGCAGTGGATTTGACGTTTCGGGTAAAAACCAGCAATAACACACATGAGGAATGTGCTTCTTAGTTCAATCAAGTATATGAGATCAAATGGGAAACACCTGCCCAAAAGCAAAGACAAGAAGACAGCAAGGGACAGGAAAACTGGGTGAATGGACACAGGGAACGCTGGGTGGAAAGGAGAGTGCTGACACATTGCAAGGACTGCAACCAACATGACAAAGCAGTTTGTTTATAAATTTTTGAAAAAGAAACTAATTTTCGGTGTAAACTTTCACTGAAACCACAGCAAAATTTTTAAAAATCTTTGCACATTTTCTTATATTACATGCAATATACATTTATTAATCTACGTATTTTTACAACATAGTCACAACTGATGATCCAAGCAAAATTTAGGGGACATTGTGAGAATAACAGCACAATTGGAACAGCGTAGTCAATGTCATTGAACTGTGTACGTAGAAATTTTTGAAACGGTGTATCTTTGGCTATGTGTATTTTCACCAAAAAAAAAAAAAAGGTTGAGAAGTTAAAGGGTTAATATGTTGTGGGGTTGTTAACCAATGTCATAAAACAACATGTGTACTACTGTTTCATGAGAAACTATTTGTTCTGTAAGCCTTTAAGTAAAGTATAATAAAAAATTAAAAAGCAGAAAAAAAAATTTAGGGGACATGACTGAGCTCAATACTACAGATTGACTTTGTCTTGCTATTTGGAGTCCTGTTGGTTGTGATCTTAAGACAAATCAAGTGTTAGCCAGATTGATCAGAGAGACTGACAGAGTGGGAAATTTTGCCAGAAATTTAGATGGTGTAGAAATCAGAGATAGATTTGTTGGGTGACTATTATCTATGAATCATTCATGTTTCTCAAATTTAGGCATTAATAGCCAATTTACTTAGATTTATTTACATTTCAGTATAGTAAAGACAATGACTTTCCTCTCACTTCTCAAGACAAGATTTGCTTACATTCCGGGATAATAAAGAAAATCCGAGAAGATTAAGACAGAAAAGAAAAAAAAAAAAGACCAAAATGGTGTCATAGGAGACTCAAAAGGGAGAAATGATTAAGTAAGAGAACTGAACAGAAGGCTCCAAAGGGCTGCTTGAGGAAACAAAGTACAGTATTATAATGAAACATGCAAAGACCTGGAGTTAGCAAACCAAAAGGGAAGAAGACAGTCAACATTTCTCAAGCTCAAAGAAGTGAAGAGAAAATGTAAGCCTCGAGTTGCAATGTTGAAGGATTCTATGGGGAAAATACTAAATGACGTAGGACGCACCAAAAGAAGATGGGAGGAATACACAGAGTCACTGCACCATCAAGAATTGTCTGACATTCAACCATTTCAGGAGATAACATATGATCAAGAACCAGTGGTATTGAAGGAACAGGTCCAAGGTGCACTGAAGATACTGCCTAAAAACAAGGCTCCAGGAATTGACGAAATGCCAATTGAAATGTCTCAGCAAATGGATGCTGCACTGGAAGTGCCCACTTATCTATGCCAAGAAATTTGGAAGAGAGCTACCTGACCAAAGGACTGTAAGAGATCCATATTTGTGCCCATTTCAAAGAATGGTGATTCAACAGAATACAGAAATCATCGAACAATATCTTTAATATAACACTCAAGTAAAATTTTGCTGAAGGTCATTCAAAAGCGGTTGCAGCAGTCCATCGATAAGGAAATGCCAGAAATTCAAGGCATATTCAGAAGAGGAGGTGGAACGAAGGATATCATTGTTGAGGTCAGATGGATCTTGGCTTAAAGCAGAGAATACCAGAAAAATGTTTACCTGTGTTTCATTGACTATGCAAAGGCATTTAACTGTGTGGATCATAACGAATTATGGATAACATTGAGAAGAATGGTATCCTAGTCATATAGTGCTGCTCTAACAGAATACCACAAGTGGATGGCTTTAACAAAGAGAAGTTTATGCTCTCACAGTCCAGTAGGCTATAAGTCCAAGTTCAGAGCAGTAGCTCCAGGAGAAGTCTTTCTCTCTCTTTCGGCTCAGGAGGAAGGTCCTTGTGATGCATCAGTCTTTCCTTGGTCTGGAAGCATCTCAGCTCAGGAACCTCAGGTCTAAAGGACACTCTCTGCTCCCAGAACTGCTTTCCGGGTGGTATGAGGTTCCCAACTCTCTGCTTTCTTCCCTTTCCTTTTATCTCTTGAGAGATAAAATGTGGTACAGGCCACACCCTAGGGAAACCCCTTTACATTGGATCAGGGATGTGACCTGGGTAAGAGTCGTGTTACAATCTCACCCTAATCCTCTTTAACGTAAAATTACAATCACAAAATGGAGGACAATCACACAATACCAGGAATCATGGCCCAGCCAAATTGATATACACATTTTGGGGGGGACATAATTCAATCCACGACAAATGGAAATTCCAGAACACTTAATTGTGCTCATGAGAACCTGTACATAGACCAAGAGGCAGTTTGAAAAGAACAAGGGGATGCTATGTGGTTTAAAATCAAGAAAGGTGTGTGTCAGGGTTGTATGCTTTCATCATATTTCTTCATTCTGTATGCTGAGTGAATGATTCAATAAGCTGGAATATATGAAGAAGAGCATGGCATCAGGATTGGAGGAAGACTCATTAACAACCTACCACATGCAGATCACACAACCTTGCTTGCTGAATGCAAAGAGGACTTGAAGCACTTACTGATGAAGATCAAAGACCACAGCCTTCAGTATGGATTACACCTCAACATAAAGAAAACAAAAATCTTCACAACTGGACCAATAAGCAACATCATGATAAACGGAGAAAATATTGAAGTTGCCAAGTATTTCATTTTACTTGGATCCATAATGAACACCCATGGAAGCAGCAGTCCAGAAATCAGAAGACATTGCATTGGGCAAATCTGCTGAGAAAGATCTGTTTAAAGTGTTGAAAAGCAAAAATGTCACTTTGAGGACTAAGGTGCACTTGACCCAAACCATGATGTTTTCAATCAACTCATATGCATGTGGAAGCTGAACAATGAATAAGGAAGACCGAAGAAGAATTGACACCTTTGAATTATGGTGTTGGTGAAGAATACTGAATATATCATGGGCTGCCAGAAGAATGAAAAAATCTGTCTTGGAAGAAGTACAGCCAGAATGCTCCATAGAAGAGAGGATGATGAGATGTTGTCTCATATACTTTGGACATGCTATCAGGGGGGACCACTTCCTGGAGAAGAACATCATATTTGCTGAAGTAGAGGGTCAGTGAAAAAGAAGAAGACCCACAACAAGATAGACTGACACAGTGGCTGCAACAATTAGCTCAAACATAGCAAGAGTTGCGAGGATCGCACAGGACCGGGCAATATTTCTTTCTGTTGTGCATAGGGTCACTATGAGTTGGAACCCACTAGAGAGCTCCTAACAACAACAACAGTGATAATGTCTGTCACTGGAGGGTACAATGGACAGGTTTGCCAGAATCTCCTATATAAGACTGGGAGTTTCCAAAAACTCAGGCTTCCTCATCTATGATACACATCCGCTGCGTATTGAGTTTCCTTCTGGTTCCATTTCTGCATCACCCTCAAGGCACTTTGAGGTCAAGAAGAACCAATGTGAAGCTCATGCTGGCTCTACCATAAGAAATAAACTGTCTAAATCCATTCAGACTCATTGCCTTTCACAGGCTTAGTTTACAGAAGTGTGTCAAACCAATATAGCAGCTGCCACCAGGATACTTAAGACTGCTTGACCAATTGACAGTTCCCCAACTTAATCTATCACTCTGAGCAGGTCAGTTTTGAGCCATCATTGTGAGTCTCAGTTTTGTCATATACAAAATAAGGGAGGACTTCTTCATTTTTGACAAGTGGAAACCTGACTTCTCACTGGATTGCACTTATTCTCCTTCTCCCTGAACTTTTCAATCCGTGGTCAAGCATACCCACAACCGTTTCTACCAAGGGTTCTTTTATTCCAAAGGCTCAACTTGATGTATTTCAGGTACCAAAAGCATACCTTATTGTTATTATCTTGCTACCTGTTCTGCTTTGAATTAACTGTTTTTTTAGTACAATTTTAGGGTGCTTTACATTTTAAAATATATATGCTTAAAAGTATTGTGAGAATTTGTGTAATATTCTTCACTAGGAAAAGACCAGATTAATTTTACTTTATTTTCTCTAAAATACAGAAAGTATCTCTTTATATGGAGGCTCTATGACTAGCAATTTAAAAATTTAGCCTTATTACAAACATAAAAACATATCATGTGTCTGACTTTCATGTGGAATTCTTCTATTGTCACCTAATTTTCCCCTGAAGGGCAGTTATTAGCTCAGTGATTTTTAGTCTGTGGTGTATTATCTGAATTTTTATTTCATTCAAATGGCATAAACTTAAGGCTGCCTCTAAGAAAAATATTAAGACAACAGAGCAGATCCCTGTTGATACTGAACAGAATTCTATCTTCTTTGTCTTTTGACAAAATGATAATGAATTCCAAATTCCCCTGGGGGTGAGATGCAGAAGCTGGGGATAGGAAGTGAATTGATCCAGATTCGAGTTTGCCTTGCGTAGAATTTAAAACCTTGATGGTTTGCCTGCAGGCTTTCTTTTTTAGATTGATTTATTGTTCTACAAATAAGAGTTCTACCCTGACGACACTATTTAAATATTGCAACCACCCCACTTCACCAAACTTTCACATTTCCAGTTTCTGCTTTCCTGTTTTCTTTTTCTTTTGCCTTAACTCTTATCACCTTCTAACATACTATACGGGTCTGTGGATGGTGCAAACAGTTCATGCATTCAGCTGCTAACCAAAAGGTTGGAGGTTCAAGTCTACATAGAGGCATCATTGGCAGGAAGGTCTGCATACCTACTTCAGTAAAATCAGCCACTGGAAAATCCTATGGAGCACACTTCTACTATGATAAACATGATTGCCATGAGTTGCTGGTGGATTCGAACTGCTGACCTTTTGGTTAGCAACAGAGCTCTTAATTACTGTATCACCCTCCTCAATTTGAGGAAAAACCAAAAACAAACAAAAAAACCCGTTGCCATCGAGTCAATCCCAACTCATAGATGATGGTGCCGTAAAGTTCTGATAGTTTGAATATGTTTCAGAGAAGTAACTGAAGATTAGTGAAATCAAATTTCATATTCTTTGATTTTTTTCTAAAATGGATAAAAAGTTCAACCACATAAAAAATAACATTTCCAGCAAGTAATAGAATCCATTGTTAACTTTTTGGGAAAAAAAAAAAGCTTCTTCCAGTCACTTTTTCTGAGATAAAATACTTTTTATTAAAGGAATATAATTATGGAGAATTGACTTGAACTCCAGAATTCAAGGGACATGGATCTGAGGTTGGAGAGCCAATGGTGCCATTTACAAAAAAATTCCAGCATCTGTTCTTAGTAAGTTTATGATCTTTTTCTAATAAGAAATTTCTTAACTTCTTCCTAAGCCTCATCTTTCTCACTTTCTCATAAAAGTTTCATCCACAATATGGGTTATTGGGAGAGTAAATGAGATGCTGTATGTGAAGCATTTAGCACAGTTTCTGGCAGAAGCAAAGGACTTAGATAAGGTTTTTCTGATCATATTAGAAAGTTGCTTTATAAATTTATTACAAGGTATTTTTGTGATTATGAAGCTATTGTTATGATAGCATAAAGATGATAATAATATAAACTTTCTCAGTATATTTCCTAACTGCCACAAAAGAAAAATGAATGGCTATTTTATTGCTGACATGTGGGAAAAATATTGATTTTTCTATGTTTATTTTGCAACTGGCTGCCTTACAAATTTTTCATCATCATTTCTATCATTTTTTAAATGCATGGTTTCTTCACATTTTAATGTCTCTGAAATCAAGGCATGGCTTATAATCAATACCAAAAACAACTTGCCCCCTACAGCTGCCATTTGAGGAGATAAGTAGTGACATAGCTGTCATTGCTAGTACATTGTTTTCATCTGAGCACAGAAGACATCAGTTTGTCTTTCACTTCATGTGAGTTGTTTGCATTGCTAGCACTGAATGCAGTTGAAATTTAAGTTAAATTTGGATCAGAAATTGTTAGTTGTCTAAAAAATGATTGCAAGATAAAAATGGTGAAACAAAAATTTATTGTATGTACAAACAATGCGTCCCAATTTAATATAGTACTAATTAAGCGCTCAGCTGCTAATTGAAAGGTTGGCAGTTCAAACCCACCCAGCGGCTCCATGGGAGTAAGACCTGAGAATCTGCTCCTGTAGAGATTACAGTCAAGAAAACCCTATGGGACAGTTCTACTCTGTCACATGTGGTTGCTATGAGTTAAAAATTAACTTAAAGTCACCTAACAACAACAACAATTTTTAGTATGTCTTGGAAGCAAGGACGGTGAGATGTCATCCTGCTTACTTTGGACACATCATTAGGACAGACCAGTTGCTAGAAAAGTACATCATGGTCGGTGAAGTAAAGTAGAAGGTCAGTGAAAACGAAGGAAACCCTCAATGAGATGGACTGACACAATAGCTGCAATGATGGACTCAGATATATCAAAAGATCGTGGACGTGGTGCAGAACTGGGCAATGTTTTATTCGGTTATACATAAGGTCACTATGAGTCAGAGCTGACTCAATGGCACCTAACAACAACAAAGATTTTTAAATATCTCCAACAGATTTTAAAATTTTTTAATTTGGAAAGGTTGTTGTAACAGATTCACGAATCCTAAGGAACAATCACTAGGTGATAAATATCTGTCTAAAGTTTACATATATTTCCAAGAAAAAGTTGATTAACTTTTATCCTATGTACTGCATTAAGGAAAAACAAACGAAGCTATAATTTTGAGCAAACACAAAGTATAGTCAAACTCCAATCTTTTCAATAATCCTTAAAATTATACTGCCAAGCGTAGGTACCATGAGTGCAAAATGATCAAAACATGGATGCAAATTTAACATAGCCAGTATGTCTCAATGAACATCTGCATAACTGCCAATGACCAAACATCATTGAGAAGAATCTCTAGACTATGAAATGAAGATTACCTAAACTCAAATATTGATTATATTCTACAGAGGAAGGCAGTGTACACTGTATGGATAAAAATTTTGTTATTATCTCCTAGGGAGAAAAATGTGTAAAATTATTTCAGCATTTAATTTTTTCTATAAATTATTATTAATAAAGTGATTTTGAATTTTCTAATTAAAAGCTGGACTACATGAAGAAGAACTTGGCATCAGGATTAGAGGAAGACTCCTTAACAACCTGTGATATACAAATGACACAACTTTGCTTGCTGAGAGTGAGGAGGACTTGAAGCACGTACTTGATGAAGATCAAAGACTATAACCTTCAGCATGGATTACATCTCAACATAAGAAAACAAAAATCCTCACAAATGGACCAATAAGCCACATCATGATAAACAGAAAATATTGATGTTGTCAAGTGTCATGGTTTGAATTATGTCCCCCCCAAAATGTGTGTATCAATTTGGCTAGGCCATGATCCCTGGTACTGTGTGATTTTCCTGTATGTTGTAAACCTGCCTCTATGATGTTAATGAGGGAGGATGGGTGGCAGTTGTGTTAGTAAAGCAGGACGTGATCTACAAGACTGGATTGTGTCCTGAGGCAATCTCTTGAGATATAAAAGACAGAAGTGAGCAGAGAGACCGGGGGACCTCATACCATCAAGAAAACAGTGCTGGGAGCAGAGCGCGTCCTTTGGACTGGGGTCGCTGCACCGAGAATCTCCTAGTCCAGGGGAACATTGATGAGAAGGCCGACAGAGAGAAAAAGCCTTCCCCTGGAGCTGAGCCCTGAATTTGGACTTTTAGCCTACTTTGACTGTGAGGAAATAAACTTCTCTTCGTTAAAACCATCCACTTGTGGTATTTCTGTTATGGTGGCACTAGATGACAAAGACATCAAAGATTTCATTTTACTTGGATCCACAATCAACACCCATGGAAGCACCAGTCAAGAAATCGAACGATGCATTACACTGGGCAAATCTGCTGCAAAAGACCTCTCTGAAGTGTTGAAAAGCAAAAATGTCACTTTGAGAACTAAAGTGCATCTGACCCAAGCCATGATGTTTTCATTTGCCTCATATGTATGCAAAAGCTGGGCAGTGAATAAAGAAGACTGAAGAAGAATTGACACCTTTGAATTACGGTATTGGCAAAGAATCTTGAATATACCAAGGACTGCCAAAAGAACAGACAAATTTGTTTTGGAAGAAGTACTGCCAGAAGGCTCTGTAGAAGCAAGGATGGCAAGACTTCATCTCATATACTTTGGACATGTTATAAGAGAGACCAGTCCCTGGAGAAGGACATCATGCTTGGTAGAGTAGAGGGTCAGCAAAGAAGAGGAAGACCTTTAACAAGATGGACTGACCCAGTGGCTACAACAATGGGCTCAATAATAACAACAATTGTGAGGATGGCACAGGACAGGGCAGTGTTTAGCTCTGTTGTACATGGGATTGCTATGAGTCAGAACTCACTCAATGGCACCTAACAACAATAACAACAATTAATTCCAGTTTAGAATTAAGGAACTACAGTAATTTTAATAGTTTTCTCTCTTAGTCTCTTCAGTTTTCTGCAGAGATCATCATATCTTCAGCAGACAGGTGGCAGCCCTTCAGAATGTTTGCACTGGAATCCTTTCTCCAATATTCATTATTTCATGACCAGAAGAAATTTACACATTGTTTTAATACAGATCTTAACACCTATTAACTGGTGATAATCCTATATCCTGGATTATTGAGAGGCTGTGTAAGGACATGTATGCAAACCATTTGTCACAGGATGAGCACTCAGTAATTGCTCACTTTTTTTAAATATTTTTACCTCCTCTGATTTTTCATGTTCTTTCAGTTTCAAGAAACAGAGATTGTCATATATTAAAAGACTACAAAATGATCTCATAGGAATCTAAGAAGCAAAAGCAAAGCAAGGCCATAGAAAATGAGAAGTGTCAAAGACTAGGGCTATTCTCTATAAGGGACATTTCAATATTTTCTCTCTTTATTTCATCACTTTCTCTCTTCTAGTTTCTCTTACTTCTTTATCGTTCTCCTTTTTAAGTAAACAAAAACATTTCTATTTTTCTGGGAGTGGAATCTGATTGGCCTGTTTATTTTTTGAACCAAGCCACATATGTCTTATGCCGCTTGTCAGGCTGAGGATGGGCCACTGTTCAGATAGTTGCCCATCCCTGGTTGGGTGAACTAACTTCGGGCCAGGGTCAGGATAAGTAGAGGTGTTAATGGGGTTAATGTCTTAAAAGAAGATATTTGAAAGATAGCAAAAAAATTTTTATAACATCTCCTTGCCAAAATTATATTTCATTTCTCATGTCTTATTGCATCTACTACAACTTCCAAAGTAATGTTAAACGGTGGTGGGAGATGCATGTTTTCAAGAGATCATTTATATAGATCATGAAAAGACATGAACTATTGCTGTTTCATAATAAAATATCCTTTCTAGGGTTATAATCATTTGTCTGATAGATTTATCATCTCAGATGTTGTTGTACAAATACTGCAATACCTTTGCTCCCTGATTCTTTCTTTTCTAGTCCCTTTACTGGCTATCCCATTTTTATTAATTAAATTTTTATTAATTAAATATGAACATCATTCATTAGGCTGATAGTTCTGTGATTTTTTTTTTCTTTTTAGTCAGTACATTTTCTTAGATTTTTTTCAAAACTGGATTTTTCTGCTTTGGACTGGTGAGAAACTTACTTAAAGTAAAATTTAGAGATAACTGTTCTTTCACTTTCATTTGGGAGAGGAGAGTTATTTGGATTAATTGAATTATCCAAAGAAAACCTCTTGCCGATGTCTCCAAAAAGAACATTATCATCACTCATCATACCCATTTTATGATTAAAAAAAACCACTAGACTAATTGAGACAAGGTTTTGTGGGTAGCAGATACACTACTCACTCTTTTCACTTCGTCCTCTTTCTGATTTACCCATCAGAGGTAATGAGCTGTGTTTTTGCATTTTTGAGTCTTTTGTTTGTTTATTTTTTTGGTTACTTATGTAGAAAGGAAAGCAGAAGGAACTAATTTGTTCCCAGCTTCACAAAAAAGTGTCAGCCTCCTAGAAACATGGATTATAATTATTTTTTTCTATCACAATATTGTATGCACATATTCAATGCATTCTTGTGTGTGTATCTGGATTAGCTGAAGTGTGGATAAGTTCACCTGTGGAATATGAATGTATCCTTGCACTGTAGTTGAAGCCTCAGTCAAAGGTAAAGCCTATGCTTAAAAGTAAAACATACTGGTTCACAAGTACGTGAGAGAAGAAATATGCTGGGTGTAATATTGAATTAATTTATATGTATATATTATAGGTGTCTACATATAATAATAACTATTATTAACTTCCTAGGGCTGCTGTAACAAAATACCGAAAAGTGGCTAACTTTAAAAAACAGAAATGTATTGCCTCACAGTCTGGAGACTAGAAGTCCAAATCAAGGTATCAGTTATGTCGATTCCTTCCGAGGATTCTGAGAGAGGCAATATTCCATGCCTCTCTCCTAGCTTCTAGTGACTGCAGGGAATCCTTGGTGTTTCTTTATTGCTTGTAGATGTATCTTCACTTGGCCCCTTCCCTCTGCATGTGACCATTTCTGTCTGTTCTCCTCTTCTATAAAACGCCATTCAGGCAGATGGGATTAAGACTCACCCTGCTCCAATATCCCTTCAACTACCTGATAACATCTTACAGACCCTATTTCCAAAATAGGTCACATCCACAGGTACCAGGAGTTAGGACTTCAACATACCTTTAACATAAAATGCATATTTAAAAAGTCATTTTAGTTTTTAGGCATTATACATTTAGATTACTTATAACATGATCTTCATTTGGTCATTTTATAGCCAAACTGGTATATTCCATTAAAATTAACTTTCGAGTTCTATTGGGTTGGTTATTGCAGCTAGGAAGGGATAAACCTAATCAAACCTATTGACAATGAGTTGTTTCCAACTCATAGTGACCCTATAGGACAGATGGAGTAGAACTGCCTTACAGGGTTTCCAAGGTTGTAATCTTTACAGAAGCAAACTGTCATATCTTTCTCCTGTGGAGTGACTGGTGAGTTTGAACCACTAACCTTCCTGTTAGCAGTCAAGCGTTTAACCACTAAGCCACCAGAGCTCCTTTAGTGATGGATAAGAGGCAGGAATACATGCACACTAGCATCTGTCAGCCACCTCAGTTCTCTGGGATACCAACTAGTTACTTGAAGTGACCTGCCCAACTCAGGGCTATATCCAAAGCTGAACTAGCCCAAGACTTGTTGAAGGCTCCACATGTTTATCATGGTTAAAGCATGCCTTGAACGTGTCAGCCCCAACATCAAGAATTAAATAAGAACTCCTAATGCCATCTGTCTTCAGCATATCAACTTCTCTTAACAATATTTCACGTGGTCTAAAGTTTCTAGCTTATGTGGCATTCATACTAAACCAAAAAAATACCAAACCTGTTGCAATCAAGTCAATTCTGACTAATAGCAACCCTATTGCTTGAGAAATTCAAAGTTTGGCAACCACCCCCACACAGACACAATTTTGAGTTTGTCTTCCTTCTCTCTATTAAATGCCCCGGTTTTCTTAATATAGAGTCATTAGAAAGCCCTCATTTTCTGCTGAGGAAGGAAACTCCTGTATATACTCTGCACTTCAAAAAGACTCTAATTAGTGAACCACATAAATACTGATGGAGCCAAAGAATTACAGCATTTTTTTTTTGACTTTTGCTATAGATATTTTAGAGTATACATTTTTATGAGCTTTCATCTAAAGTATAAGATTGAAATAACTTTCAAGTTTGAAAAAAATGTTACAAATATTCTTTGAAATCACACAAAAAAGCCAGTGCTCTGCAGAGTTTCACCAGTGTTTTTGAACTTAAGTTTAAAATAAATTGCATTTGTCTGAGTTCTCCAAATTAGTTTATCATGTCTATTTATGATAGTCAGTTCCTGTCATGTAATATGATTACATAGGCTTTATCAGAAGTGACACATTGGATGATTTATACGATGTGTCAGCCAGCAAGATACAAATGCAGATAATTTCCTGTAATTACTTTTAAAAGAATTTTGAAAATGGATTTTAAATAAATAGTATCCTACTTCTATTTGAAGCAAATTTTAAATATCATTCCAAAATATTACTAGGGATGAAATAATCAAAGAAGTAGAATTTTTTTTTTTTAATTTCACTGTTGTTTAGGTGAAAGTTTATAGCATAACTTAGTTTCTCATTCAAAAAATTATGCTCAGATTGTTTTGTGACATTGGTTGCAATCCCCACAATGTGTCAGCACTCTCCCACTTTCCACCTTGGGTTCCCGGTGTCCATTTGTCCAGTTTTCCTGTCCCTTCCTGCCGTCTTGTCTTCGCTTTTGGGCAGGTGTTGCCCATTTGGTCTTACATACTTTATTGAACTAAGCAGCACATTCCTCACATGTGTTATTGTTTGTTTTATAGGCCTGTCTAATCTTTGGCTGAAAGGTGGACTTCAGGAGTGCCCTCAGTTTTGAGCTAGGAGGGTGTCTGGGGGGCCATAGTCTCAGGGGTAAAGATGCAGAATATTAACAAGCATTTTCTAACTAAAAATAAAGAACACATATTATTTTGTATGACATCTTGTTGTTGTTAGTACTGCAAGCTGTTGATTCAATTCTCACTTAGAGTGACCCTATAGGACAGGGTAGAACTGCCCCATAGGGTTTCCAAGGCTGTAATGTTTATGGAAGCAAATGGCCATATCTTACTCCCTCAGAGCAGCTGGTGGGTTTGAATCACTTATCTTTCCATTAACAGCTGAGCGCTTAACCACTGCAGCACTAGGGCTCCTTGACAACTTAATGTGTACTATTACTGGATATATCTTGGAATTGTTTATCTTCAACCAGCGGTTAGCCATGCTGCTGTATCTCTCATTGTTCCAGTTACATAATTGTTTATTCTAATCTTTGAATCATCTGTGCCCCTTGCTTTGAATTCAACTCTCTGTTCATTTCCTATCCAGATTCTTTACAACTTGCATAGCCTAGGAAAAAATGCTACTGCCAAGAAACCTTTTCTGACAATAGTCACCTCCACTGATTCCTACCTTTTTTGTAAGTTCATCACTCTCACAACCAGCTCCCATCTCTTTCTAAGGTGGTGTTTCTGAGTCAACATGACTATTCCTGTACTGCACAGCTAATCCCACATAAGAGTAGACATCCCACACTTGCATATGATTTCCTGCCACAATACAGGCTGTGGCCTGTTTGGCAGTCTGCTTCTTGACTTTTTCCCAATCTTTTTACCTTTGCCCTGGTAACTTATTTTATTCTAATACAATTTACCTCCCGGTGAATCTGACATATATTCAGCACAGCTGGAGGAGAAAATGACAGCACTTTGGAATCTCAGATACATAGACCTGGGTTTAAATCTCAGATCATTCATCTATTTTCTGTGTAACTTTGGACAAGCTACTTACCCCATCTGAAGAATAGTTTTCTTAATCTGTAAAATGGCATCCATAGTACTTACCTCACTGGGCAATTATTAGCTAGCCCAGACTCTGTCTCCTTTTGCTTGGTGTTACAATGCCAGGATATTACACTTAGTACATTTCCAGGTTCAATAGATGCTCAGTAATATCCATTGATTAAAATATTGGTGTGGGGTATGATATTTGGTTCCATCCTTGGCTGTAACTCAGATTTATCCCCTGGCTACAGTGCCTCCAAAGGAGTTGGGTTAGCATTTTGCCTAGTTCAACTGACTGCATAAACACTTTACTAACAGGCAGCTTTCCGTTTAACTTATTGTTTCATAGCAGAATCCATTTATCACTAGTTAAGTTATTTATGTATTCCCTCAATTTTTTTCATGTGCATTTACCTTGTCTCCCAATTAGATTATAATTTCTTTGTAGCCAGCATCCATATTTTTCCTTGCTGAAGGATTCACATTTGGCAGTTGCATAGTGCTTAGTATATAGTGAAGGTCCGGGGTGGCACAAATGGTCTGAGCTCAACTACTAACCTAAAGTTTGGTGGTTCAAACCTACCCAGCAGTGCCACAGAAGAAAGGCCTGGGGATCTACTTCCATAAATAAAGATTACAGCCATAAAACCCTATGTAGCTCAGTTCTACTCTGTAATATGTGGGGTCATCATGAGTCAGAATCAACTTCATGGCAACTTTTTTCTTCTTTTAAGTGTATAGTAGATGTTCATTGTTTATTGAGTAAATAAAATGATGCATATGTATTTAAGTAATAAAATATTTTCATTCCTGTTGATCTATATATATGTTAAGGAGAGAAAGAAAATTGCTGAATTGAAGCTTCAGTACTACATGTGTCATAAAACAAGTTCATAAGCATGGAACCTATGACATTTTTCATCTCTTTCTTTGAGATCCCAAGGCCTTAAGGGCTTAGCACATTGTATGCTATAAAGGATGAGTGAATGAATAAATGATTTTATCAAAATTGAAGGTAAGTGTTCACTCTTTTGATGCATAGTATCTTTCCAGGTATCAGAATATCTATCAACAAATGCTTTTATCAGGAATTCCTGCCATCATAGTTCATAAAGTCTTAAAAAGTAGTTTCTAGTAAGCTAAGTCTTTGGTAGTCATAGCTGGGATGATGCGTGCCGATAGCTTACAAGTATTGTGTGGTTTATAGATCTATTATAATTCTCTATGGATGTGAATGTAGGAAGCCATATTAGGTAGTCTTTTCTAAGTTGGTTTCAACGTTAGAAAATTCTTTGAAACCAAAGTTAATATTTTACTCATTTCTTGTGTCCTCAACCCTCATGCCAGGATAAACCTTACCAGGTAACTCATGGATGCAACAAGCCTTTTTAATACACTACAGCTAAGTAACATCCTTAGTAGGCCCACTTTTTTTTTAACCCAAAATTCAATGTGGAGCAATGCTGAGAGATAAACTAACAACCAGCTTGGGTCTTAGACATCTGGGTTGGGTCTTCTGGGTTTAGTCTGGAGATGCGGATCTGTGTTTTTCATGTGGTTCAGAAGACCAATAGTCTTACTTTTAATGACTCTAAATGAAAATAATGTCTATATCATATCAAGAAAGAGCTCAGATTTTAATAATTCATCAGTTTGTTTATCCTAACTCACTAGAACACTATATGCACAATATTCAACTTTATTTGGTCAAGATGGGATTCCAAAGGATATTATTATACAGACCTTGGACATCCTTATTTAACAAGAAGGACCTATGTTGGAATGTTGGAAAACCTTGTTGGGCTTCATTTATGGAAGATCAATACTCTTCCATGGCTGAAATTCTGTCCTACTTGGCATTATAAAATGTTTTTTTCTTAGCCTTATTTAAAAGTGTATAAGTATAGTTATCTTGAAAGCATTCTATATACATACACTTGTTCAAAAAACAAGGCATCGAATACACAGGAAATGTTCCTTCTATTTGTTTAAACTTCAAGATATTTTTAGCAGCTGTAGAAAAGTAAAGATTTATTCATCAGTAAAATCCAAAGACTCCATCTACCAAATTTACATTCTTTACTTTGATGAAATTTGTCTGTATGGCTTTTAAAATTCATTTATAAAGTTAGAAATAGGTTCAGCTCCCCTGTCTTGGAGATAGATGGCCACATTATTACTTGTCTGTCAAATATAAGTAGAGTTGCTAATAACATAGAGACAGGTACTAAAGATTCCAAACATGGGTGTTTCCTTTAGAGGAAATTGCAGTTCTAACCCCTGAATTCCCTTTTGAATAAATTATCTGACTTTGCAAGTATTATGAAATACTTTACTTTTTAGTTAGGTCAGTAAGACGCAAGTTAACATTCTTAAAAATATTTACCCAAAGGAAGCAAATGAGCTAAAGAATGTAAGCAAAGGGAGATCATGAATATGAAACATGTTTCATATTGAGGATACTCTATTTATACATTATGTAAAGAATAATCCTATTTACGTGTGATAAAAATCCTATTTACAGTTGGGGCAAGAGTCAAAGAAGTGAAAAATTACAGGCTATTGTAAAAAAATCAGACTCCTTATTAGCTTATGTTGTTGGTTGCCATTGAGTCTATTCCAACTCATAGTGACCCCACGTGTGCAGAGTAAAACTGTTTCATAGGGTTTTCAAGGCTGTGAACTTTTAAAAGCAGAAGGCCAGGCCTGTCTTCAGAGGCTCCTCTGAGTGGGTTCGAACCGCTAATCTTTCGGCTAGTGGTCAAGCACTTAATAGTTTCTGCCACTCAATGACTCCTTCTTAGTTTATAATTAATGTATTGCTTTATGGGGAGATGCCTTCCTTTTCCCTAATTTTAAAGAAAAATTACTACATGCTAGGGAAAAGGAATATAATAAGGGAAACAGTGTGAGAATAAATTCAAAATGGGGCTTCTATATTAGACAGTCCAATGTCTTAAATACCCATCATTACATACAACTGATTTCTTATTTCAGATATCTTCTTCCCTCTATCTTAGTATGAGCAAATGTGGCAATACAAACTTATGCTTCCCTAAATGCAAACTGGAGATGTTTTACTATTCAACAATTACTACTTGCAACTTATTATGTTGATAAAATTCACTAGTTAATATACATTCGTTGCACACCACTCCTACTGTGAGAAATCCAAAAGTAACATAAGGCAATTTTTTAAATAAAGTTTAAAGTTGATTTAAAAAGACAAGAATGGCACCAATAAAATTAATTAGTGCTATGAAGCATATTTGGATCCCTGAGAAAGGAGGCATTATTGTGGATTGATGAACACAGCAAAGGCTTCATACAGAAGTAATCTGAGTTAGAAACTCCGAAGTTTGGGGGTTACATTTATACAGGGTGGCAAGGATGGTAGAAGATTAATAGTACTCAAGTTAAGTATTCTCTCCTAAAAAGTTGAAATAAACATCTAGATTCATTTAGTTGTTGAAAGAACAATAATTAGCTTATTTTGAAAATGTCTTTTCTGGTCCATTCTATCTGCAGAGTTTTCATAAATCAGGTGATTCAAGACTTCACAAGGGAGAGAATAAATAGTAACACGCACATTCATTTTCATAAACTTCAGCAGATAGCGCTGAATGACACCTTGAAACTTTGTTTTTCCAGTTAGGGGAAAA
Organism: Dugong dugon; assembly: GCA_030035585.1. Taxonomy (NCBI): domain Eukaryota; kingdom Metazoa; phylum Chordata; class Mammalia; order Sirenia; family Dugongidae; genus Dugong; species Dugong dugon. Next base: position 96,524,877 of record CM057465.1, read on the forward strand.
CAGTTGTGAGAATTTTGAAATAGGTGAACATAGCCCGGTAGTACGGTTGACATATCATATGTGTTGATTGTTTTATGAGTGTTTCAATTTGTAGGCTTTTCTGTGATGACAATTTCACTCATCTAGAGTACAAATGGGAACTGAGAGCGCCACAACTGTGTTCTCACCATTTAGTATGTCCTTGGGGTTGAGAAACTGCTTTGCTAAGGAGCAGCTGTAAGCTGGACAACAAACAATGAGGGGCACTAAATAGACAATGTGTTACTTCCTTTCACATCCCACAAGTACTGGCTCTGTCTGGAAGCTGAGGAAAGGGCATGCCGGAAGAACAATTGCAGATTTTCATGTCGTTCTTAAACGCATGGTATCTGAGTTTGGTAAAGGAGAGAAAACCACCCTGCTAGAGTGTGTCCCTGAGAAGTGTTACATTAAGCAAGCTTTAGTTGCACTGCTGGGAAAACATGAAGTATTTGTAAGTCTCCTCTGGCATAAAAATCTCTTTTGTCCTTTGAAAATCTAAGGATATTCATTTATTACCAATTTTTACTTATTTTTAACAATTTTTGAGTCGTTATCAAGCATTAACTTTACTGGCTAAAGTAGACACTATCAAACACATCAGAGAAGCAGAGTAGCTTAACTGTTAAGAATGTTGGCTTTGAAAATTCAGGCATGGCTTCAATCCGCTCTCTCATTTGTCAGATGTGTAACCTTGAGAAAGTCCCTTCCACTCTTCAGCTCTCAATTTGCCATCTGAGACATAGGGACAGTAATAGAATCTACCTTATAGACTTGTCTTACACATTATATATAATGAGTGTAGGTAATGCTAAGAAGGACTTTGCTCAACAAATTATATGTGGGCCTCAAACAATATTAGAGCACTATGTAGGTGCCTTTCTTTTCGAATATAATCCAGAGTTTTCCTCTTCCTTTTTCACTTCTTTTATAGAGAATGAATATGAACGGAGGCATATCTATAATCGTCCTGAATGAACGACAGTTGACTGAGGGAAGGAGCAGGCAGCTGTGGGAGTCTGTACTACATGATATTGTTGTTCTCATTTACAGTAGTGAATCCTTCAGTCTAATGACACAATTTGACACATTTTATCAGATACAACAGAATCTACATTATCTGTTTTGATTCTACAATAGTCTTTGCTAAATTAGAGGTTTCACATAGACTTTTCCCTAATTTCTATCGCATTTAGGTTATGGGGTGAATACAGTTGAGTAAAATCTAACTTCGTTCTCCTTGTTACTGACTTCATTATCATGTATTTGGTTTTAATATCTATGCAAAGGCTAGCTGTTCAAACTCACTCAATTATCGATGATCATGTTATCCAATATTTTGCATTTACGACAATAGAAAAAGTCTACTATCCAGCTATTTTGCACATTAATGACATATGTCTAGCAATACTGAACACAGAGGTGCCAGGTGAGAATAATGCTGGCTGTGATGGTTAACGATACGTGTCAACATGGCTAGGCCATGATTCTCAGTGGTTTGGCAGTTATGTAATGATGTAATTTGTCAGCTATGCAATGATATAGTCATCTTCCATTTTGTGATCTGATGTGGTCATCCTCCATTTTTGCATAATGCTGATTTTCAAATAACAACTTGGTTTTTGGACCCTAACCATGTTGATAAGTGAGAGTGGGTGTACAATTTTCACTTGCACTTCATCATATTCATATATAATAGATATGATCCTTATACAGTGAAACCTGTGAGAGCCAGAACTCAACAAGACTGTCTTGTTTTTCTGGGTCTCTCAAGTTTTCTCTCTTTCACAGGATGCAGTCTTACCACTTTTCTATCGTGCTCTCTATTAGTAGAAAATGTTCGAGTTTTCCTTCTCTGACAGTTTTGCATCTTACACAGGTTCCAGCTTTTGTTAGTGTTGTGTTAGTATTGATTTGCTGTGGGAATGTACCAACTAAAATGTTCACACAAAAGTGGGAATTGTAAGGTGTTAAAAAAATCGTGTATTTCTTGGACATAGTGATATTGAATCATCTTCATATATCCCTTCTCCACTATAAGCTAAAATCATATCCTTAGTGTTTTTTTAGCTAATTGAATTCTCAATCTGTCTTAGGAATATAAAAGACAATAACAAGGCCAGTCAAGGCAAGAATGTCAAGATAACTAACTCAAATCCTTTGTAAATTTTTCCCTGTTCGCCAGTCAATATTTACCTTTCAGCTCTCTAAGCTCTTTCTAAACATATTTCAATAATGTAAAATACCCTGTGATGGATTATACTCAGAATTCATCAGTTCATGATATTCCATATTATTTACTAGTTATTTCATATGTGTACATTATATACATGGATAAGCTCTCGTCAAATTTATCGTTGGACATTGGTGGATAGAAGTTTAGCCAACACTGAACTCCTAAGTGTTTGTTACATGGCAAATAGTCATAAGACTTACAAAATTTAACTTCATAATTTGAAATATTTAAACACAGTTTACTTATTATGAGTAATTTCTCATTCATACAACTATGTTGAACTAAGATATATTCCATATAAGTATTTTTCCTGTCAACCACTTCATCAGTTCAAGACTCAAAATTTTTTAAATATAATTTTTCTATGCATGTTTAAAATAATTTCCCTAAATAAGTGGTGTGAATATATTTAAAAATTTTTTGATGACTGAATTGATCATTACAAACAAATTTTCTTTTCTTATCTATACAACATGATTTGAATTTTTTTTTTAAATCTATTTTTCCCTGTTCGATAGGCTAAAAACCACCACTCTTCACTCCAAGGTTCCTCCTAAGTTAGTTACTTTAATCTCAAAGAGTTTTTCCAGTTTGCTGCTTCTAATCTGCTGTTAAGTGAAAAATCAGATAACAACACTTACTAAAATTCTATGCTAAAAATTATTTTTAAAGTAAAAAAAAGCCTCTAACAGTGAGATTAAGGGCCTAGACTGAATACAGAATTTGCGATAACTATTTTTCTTTCCATAGCCATAAAAATGGTCTCAGATTTACCAAGGATCATGAAGATGGCACAGGAGAGGCAACATTTCATTCTGTTCTGTAGTACATGGAGTCTCCATGAATTAGCACAGACTCGATGGCAATTAACAACAACAACATTTTTCTTCCAGGTGCTTGAAATATTTCATTTATTTATTTTTTCTATATCCCTACACATTTTGTCCTTTTTTTTTTTTTTTTTTTAATATATATTTTATTGTACTTCAGGTGAAAGCTTACAGAGCAAATAGTTTCTCATGAAATAGTAGTACACATGTTGTTTTTTTTGACATTGGTTAACAACCCCACAACGTATTAAGCCTCTAAATTCTCAACCTTTTTTTTTGATGAAAATTACAGATGGCCAAAGATACACCGTTTCAAAATTTTCTACATTCACAGTTCAGTGACATTGACTACGCTCTTCCAACTGTGCTGTTATTCTCACTTAAGATGAAGGCTTACAGAACAAAATAGTTTTTCATTTAACAGTTACTACACATGTTGCCCTATGACAATGGTTAACAATCTCACAGCACATCAAGAATATCCTTACTCCACCTTGTGTTCCCTATCACCAGGGGGCTTCCTTGTCCCCTTCTGTCTTCTGGACCTTGTCAGTGGACTATTGTACCTCTTTAGTCTCATTTGTTTATTTATTTATTTATTTATTTTTATTTTATTTAAACACCATTTCAAAACTTTTTACTTACACATTTAAGTGATATTGACTATGCTCTTCCAATTGTGCTGCCATTCTCGCCCAAGATGAAGGCTTACAGGACAAAACAGCCTCCCATTTAATAGTTACTACAAATGTTGCCCTATAGCAGTGGTCAACAATCTCACAATACATCGACAGTGTCCTTATTCAATTTGTGTTCCTTATCATCAGTTTCCTACTCTCCCTCTGCCTTCTGGCCATTGTCACCGGACTCCTGTACATCGTTAGTCCCATTTAGTTTTACTGGGGTGTCCATTCCCAGGCTTAACATCGAACCTTGAAGGTAACTTCCCCTCTGAGCTGAAACGGTGTCTGGGGGCCACACTCTCGAGGTTTCTCTAGTATTCTTTAGGCCAGTATATCTGGTCTTCTTATTTTTTTTTTTTTTTTTTTTTGGGAGTTAAAATTATGCTCTACATCCTACTCCAGCTCTGCCCAGAACCCTCTGTTGTGATCCTGGTCAGAGGAGTCATTGGTGGTAGCCGGGCACCATCCAGCTGTACTGGGCTCAGTCCCGTGGAGGCCTTGGTAGCTGTGGACCATTAGTCCTTCGGACTGATCTTTTCCTTGTATCCTGTTCTCTTCGTTCTCCCTTGTTCCCGAAGGGATGAGATCAGTGGAGTATCTTAGATGGCCGCTCATAGGCTTTTAAGACCCCAGACACTACTCACCAAGGTAGAATGTAGAGCATTATCTTTATAAGTAGTGTCATGCCAATTGAGCTAGATGTTCCCCGAGATCATGGTTCCCAGAGCCCTCCATCCAACAACTCAGTCCCTCGGGGGGTTTGGATGTGTCTATAGGGCCTCCATGACCTTTCCTTGTGCAGGTTGTGTTAGTTTCCCCTGTACTATGTACTATCTCATCTCTTTTTGTTAGAGAAGTGAAATCTCTGTAATTCAGACCTCCAGATAAGTGAGATATTATTGGATAATGAAGAACGAAAAGAGAACATTTCCAAACAAATTTTATCCCAAATTGATGGTTATATTGGCCAATGAATTTTATGTGGAGCTCCTAGGAAGCAAATAAGTGTTACAGTTCTCTCTAGATGCCTAAGGAGATCAGACATCCTGTTCTGAACAGACAGTGTGAAATAACTGACAGTGAAAAGATCAAGAGAGTCACCTTGCCAAGGCCTCTTGTTTTATACATCTAGACAGGAAGAGACCAGTCCAAGGTCACAAAGGAGGAAGTAGCCAAGCAGGAACAAGAACCCTGGCTGGAGGTCCAGTACTCCACCTTCTCGGATACTGCCTCTCCAAATATTATCTTCAGATGGAGGACAAAGCCACTCAGCTAATAGAACCCCTTCTACATACTTTAAGCAACAATCATTGCTTGTAAAAGGAAATGAGGAAATAATAGAAATGTAGACTACACCTAAATCTGTGGAGCAGTTCTACTCTGCACTTTTGGGGTCGAATGAGTTGGAGTCAACTCAGCAGCAACCATCTTCAGGAGATGACTTGGGTGTATAACAACCTAATGACCTTGAGATTATCAATGGCTTTGCCAGAGTTCTCTCTATACCTCCTTTTTAGCATAGTCCTGAGCTCTTCTCTTGAAATTCTTAACCCTTTAAACTTCTAATGCTGGTACAATCTCCAGTTTACATGAAATTAAGAGAAAAACTAAAAATTAAGTGGTTATGGGCTGGACTATCAGTCACTTTTCAATCCTATTTTAGAGTCAGAAATTTTATAGCAGGAGCCTGGTCTCCTGTATTCATCAATGGAACAGGGGTTGCTTTAGAGTAAAAGTTAAGAACAAGGTGCATATTCTGTTTGTTTCTTGACTTTCACAATCATGGCTTACATATTAGGCTTTTAGAAAAGATTAAGGGTAGAGAAAAGATGATTACCGTATTTTTACACAAATAACATGCACCTTCTGCATTTGTTTGCCAGTCGCACCGTTTCCCATCCCCCAAGGTATTAGCATCCTATGCTAATTGTTTTTTTCTTTCCTCACAACACATGGAAGATTGTCATCGGTAAGCTCTTGAGGGTGCCTCATAGGGGAGAGTGCAGCAAACAAACGCAGAAGGCACGCATTATTTTCATAAAAATACTGTAGTCTCTTTCTATATTGACTCACCCATCACACATTTATCAGTTTGTTGTACTGTGGAGGCTTGCAGGTTGCTGTAATGCTGGAAGCTATGCTACCAATAGTTCAAAAACCAGCAAGGTCACAAATGGTAGAAAGGTTTCAGTGGAGCTTCTAGCCTAAGACAGACAAAGAAGAAAGGCCTGTTGATCTATTTCTGAAAATTAGCCAATGAAAACCTTATGAATCAAAACAGAACACTGTCTGACTTGTTTGCTTTGTGCACATCATCATCAAGGATCAATTGGGAGAAGAGGACGTTATGTTTTGTGAAGTAGAGGGCCAGCAAGGGCATGTGAGACCCTGGGAGGGAGAGATTGGCCTACTAGCCACAATAATGGACTTGAACACGCCAACAATCATGAGGATAATGCAGAAAGGGGCAACATTTTGTTCTGTTGTACACAAGGTCGCCATGAGACAGAGTCAACTCAACAGCAGCTATCTACCTTTCTAGCTTGACTTACAGCCGCCTCCTCTTGGAAATATGGTTGTTGTTATTAGTTGCTGTTGAGTTAATTCTGATTCATGGTGATCCCAAGTGTGCAGATTAGAACTGCTACATAGAGTTTTCAAGGCTGTGATCACTAGTTTTTTCTTCCAAGTTGCGTCTGGGTGAGTTCCAAAAGCCAACCTTTGCCTTAATAGCTGAATGCTTAACCATTTTGACACCAGGGCTCCTGGAGAGCATATAAGCCCTGTCTCCTTTGAGTCGATTCCAACTCATAGGGACCCCATAGGACAGAGTAGAACTGACCCATAGGGTTTCCAAGGCTGTAATCTTTACAGAAGCAGACTGTCACATCTTTCTCCTGCAGAGCAGCTGGTGGGTTCGAACCACCAAACTTCCAGTTAGTGACCAAGTGCTTAACCACTGGGACATCAGTGTCCCACCTAAAGGCAGTCAAGATCAAGAAGACACTTGATACTCAAGTCAGACAAAATCTGTGAGCCATCAGCAGGTGACCCCTGGTTTACATCAGCACACATCCAACTCCAAAAAAATCATCTGCAAAACAACCCAGTTAAGCATTAGAAAACAAAGAGTAATTGTGATTTAAGAAATAATGAATCTAATCTAAGACTGGAAACCCTGGTGGCATAGTGGTTAAGTGCTAGGCTGCTAACCAAAAGATGGGCAGTTCAAATCCACCAGCACTCTTTGGAAACCCTGTGGGGCGGTTCTACCCCATCTTATAGGGTCGCTATGGATCATAATGGACTACAGGGCAATGGGTTTTTGTTTGTTTGTTTTTTATTTTGTTTGTGTGTTTTTTTTTAATCTAAGAATGAAAGAAAAATAATCTTAGGATAAAACTGTATAGTAGGCTTAGAAAGCAATGACACTACATTAAAATAGGAAATGTAAAAGCTCCTAGGGAATATTTTTAAGCAAATGGAGTTCCTGGAGTAAATAGTATGAACTTACTAATAAAATGATCCACCCAAAAACTCACTGCCATCCAGTCGATTCCGACTTATAGCAACCCTATAGGACAGAGTAGAACTGCCCCATAGGGTTTCCAAGAAGCGGCTGGTGGATTCAAACTGCTAACACCGTAGGTGTTAATAACCAAAAGAGAAAAACAAAGAAAAAAAGAAAGACAGGAAGAAAGTTACCAGAAATTCTGGGTTTAATAACATCTATATAAAAGAGAGAGCTGAAATATTGAGCAAAGTAGGATGTGGCATGGTCTTTGAATATTGTTAAAATAAAAGACATTCTGATGTCGATGCTTTAAATATTCTCCTTAAAGTGTCACAGGTTAGGAAGAGTTAATAAAATGGCATCTTCCCTAGAGTACTTAACTATGAGAGTAGATGTGTGGGCTTGTGTGTGATGGTGTGTGTGTGTGCATGTGTGTAGGAGGGGGTTACTGGTAGAAGAGCTGAGTTTTATATCTGGGTTGATGCAGGATAGAACAGGCATTATGCATTGGAGGAAGAGATCATGAAAACATGACGTCTCTAGATTCAGAGAAGTCATAGCTGTAGGACTGGTAGTATTGAAGTAGGTTCCCAAGGGGCAGAGCGATCCCACTGATATCAGTACTATACCAAATTATAAACATTTATATTATAACAAATATATGCAGATAAAAACTACCCAAACATATACCTACTTTGCTTTGGTAGGGTTGTAGAATTATAATCCCCCTCTCCACTCCCCTATTTTCCTAGCTTTCTATTCCATTGTTATGTAACTTCATAATAAAAATGACTTTACAATTAAAAATATAACAGAAACTTCTGGACTTTAACATGTTTGACTGATGGACCAAAGTTACTTGCCATGTTTGTAATAGCCACACCTGTGCTATCATGTGGTTGCTGAGAAGCGTCTTAAAAATATGAACATGCGTCTGTTTTTACGATCTGTTAAAAAACAAAACAAAAAAAGCTTTGAAATTCTCTACAGAATCATGGCATCACTCTGTCTTATTCTCTCTGCAATGATAGTTTTTCTAAAACTTTTGTTGTCTATTATTGAGATGATCTCAGTGGCACCAGTGTCATGGCTGCGATACAAATTCCATGTGGAAATCCTTACTCCACCGCCCATCTTGAAGGGTTTATCCATGAAGTCAGTGGGCTTTCTCATATACTTTTTCTCGTCATGAGAACAAAAAGCTAATAAGAGATGACACCGTCAGGGTTGAGTTGTCTGATCGTCTTCTCCTGCCCCTTTCTTTACCACCAGAATTATCAAACCAGTGGTTAGACAAATCATATAATCTTTCGTTTTATTTTATTTTTTTTAAACACTGGAAATGTTTTGGAGCATATATTTCAAAGATTAAATATCTACATGTCTTTGGCATGATGAGGAAAGAACTGCAAATGCAAGGAGCCTGACCTGCTCCTTTCCCGGGAACTTTGGTAGATTTCCAAAGGAATTTTGTTTGTTTGTTTGTTTTAATATGATTTCATACTAACATAATACTTGTCTGGTGAAGGGGTATTTTAAGACTTGTGATCAAATCCTGTGTGTTTTGCTAATTATCTGTGTAAAAACCAACAGTGGGCATAATGCTTGTGCTCTGAACCACTGTTTCCTCTTGGGGAAAAATTAAGGTATTGGACAGATCTCTGAAGTCCCTTCAGTTATAAAGTCCATGAGACAGAGCAAGATTTGGAGGATTATATTAGTTCCTTCAAATTGGGTAACTAGCAACCCATCTCTTTAATATTGTCGGGGATGGGTGGCTGACCTCTGTTCCCAGCCTATCACCTTCTCTTAATGATGCTTCTGCAGCGGTGGAATGTGGGCAGGAGAAAGTACAAGTGGATCATTACTCAGCAGGCTGGTGCTATTGACTGTTTAATCAGCACTTCCTTGTTATCTCCATCCATGAGATGGATTGTTTTAGATTTTGTGAAAAGTGCTGAGTGGGCAAAGTAAATTGAATTGCTTTAGCTTACATATGAGATGACGTATGCTCTGTTAACTGTAATATTCTGCACAGATACATGGAATTATTATTATGATTAAAGTTACCATATTACTAATTACATATATGTATGTGTGTGTGTTCATCACATCTAACTATATAGGAAAATAAGTAAATATGTTGTTGTGTGTCATCCAGTCATTTCTGACTCATAGCGACCTTCTAGGGTATAATAAGAGAGCAGATCACCCGGTCTTTTCTCCCATGTAGCCACTGTTGGATTTGAACTCCCAACCTTTTGGTTATCAGCTATGCACGTTTTCCATTGTGCCACCCAGGGCTTCTTAAGAAAATATACAATGTTATAATTAAATGTGAAGATGTTTTCTTTAGCCTTCAAAAGCTGCTTATTCACTTGAAGACAGCATTCTCTGCACATGTTGAAGCAGCATTAAATAACTTGGCATCTTTCTTCCTGGCTAAGAAATATTTTCTGTATTAAAAGTTACATATGTATACCCTTATTCTTTCTTTTTTTCCCATTCCCTTTTTCCTTTCCTTCTTCCTTTTCTCTTTATCAAAAAAAACAAAAAGTACTAGTTTTAATAGCCAACTAAACAAGCTGATGGTAATTCCTAACTGCATATTTCTGAAAGTAACTTGTATGGATGAGCTCTGATATTAAATAATTTGATTCAAAGGAAGAGATAGTTTCTGTTTCACTCAGAAATGTTTATTCCTTGTCTTCATGCTCACTTGTTTCATGTTTGAAAACCTGTCTAATAAAAACAGAAGGAAAAAAACAACACAGTACTAAATCTAATAATATTACCTAAGGATTCAATAAGAACCAAATATAAAGATATATTTAGTTATTTGATTTTAATTTTAGTGAAATGGTCTTGGTACCAAACAAATTCTGTAAGTTGAGAACAAGTCTTTATTAATGGAGGACTCCCTTGACTGAGCAGGTAGGCTACTTCCAATAGGAAGGATGGGAAGGACAATGGAATTTAGAATTATATAAGAGTGGAATCACACTTGAGCTCCACCGCTGACCTACCTATGTGTGACACTGGATAGATTACTTAATCTCTTTGAAACTTGTATTTACAATTTCCTTACTCTTACAACTCAAAAGATCAGATAGGAACTTTAGGGGGCAGTGAATTTATGTTAATGGGGGAGGAACAACTCAGAAAAGGAGGGAGAAAATGGTTACACAACTCGAAGAATGTGATCAATGTCACTGAATTGTACAGGTAGAAACTGTTGGCTAGGTGTATGTTTTGTTGTGTATGTTTTCAACAACTATACCAAAATAAAAAAAAAAAAAAAGAAAGGAAAGAAAAAGTAGGCAAAATCCCTAGAGAAAAATGTTCAGTGAACATTAATACCTTTTACCCTGATAACACAAATTTTTAAAGATTATTTAAAGAAAAGAAATACGAAATGCTTACATTACATAAGAAAACCATTTGAAACATCTTTTTACTACTTTAAAAGTACAATTTACATTTATTAATAATTTTTAAAGATTTCAAAATTTGTTCTATATGTATAATTATTAATACTCTATGTATGAGCCCTGGTGGCACCAACAGCTACCAGAAAGCTTGGTGGTTTGAAACCACCAGTGGTCCCATGGGAGAAAGGTGTGGGAGTCTACTTAGAGATTTACAGCCTGGAAACCACATGGGGTCGCTAAGTAGGAATCGACTTGACAGCAGTGGGTTTTTGGTTTATAGGGATTTTTACTAGAAAACTTCGTTAACTGTCTTTGTATTTTCGTATGTTAAAAAGAATGTTTAAACACCCTAAATTTCAGAAATGTTATTAAATCTGTCTTTATTTTCCTAGTCATTCAATCAGTCTAAAAGAATGTTTCTTTTTTTTTTCCTATGTTGACGTAGGAATAAGAATTATAAGAAGTATATTTGCAAGGGATGGAACAAAAGCTGATAAAGTATTCTCAGCTCTTCTGGCAAAATTACAGAAGTAAAAGGATTAAACTTATTTTAAAGATGGTATCAAATTCGTTTCCAAAGCTCTTTCTTAATTTACTTCACCTGGACTTCATTTCCTGTGGTAGTCTTGGTGCCAATTTTTCAATTTGCTCCTTTTCTCTCCACTTTCCCTTTCCACTACTCCCTCCTGTCTGTCCTATTTGCATTTAATGCTGTTGCTGAACTTGATTTCCCATAAGCTTAATGGCTACGAATCAAAAAGGAAGTGAATACTTGTATTCATATGGAAACTTTGTAGAAGAAATATCTGCAGAATCCAGCTGACACTACATTTCCTGACAGGGAGGACTCTGGTCTGGAAGTGTCCTGATATTTAAAATGAATGAAGTGATCACATATGATATTTGAAAAGAGATTACATTTTGTCATGAGGCATATGTTTAAGGTCATTTCAGACAGCGACTGTTAAAAGCTGACCTTAAGAACACTGTGTTATATCTTTTTAATAAGTTTTTTTTATGACAAAAACCTATTCATTCTATGGAGGGAACACTTCGACATGGCTAGCTAAGAAATGACCTGGAATCCTGGTTGCACTGTAACACCCAAGCTCATCAAACTTTCTTGGAAAATCCTATCCTGATATACAAAGGAGCTTTGGCTTGTTCACACCAACATTCATGTTAATATAAGCAAACTCCTTAATTCATTTTCTCTGGATTACTAGTTGAAAGATATTAATAGCAAAAATTCTGCCTCATTAAAAAAATCTCAAATGAAAAATATATTAAGGGTTAAAGGACAGAGTGCATTAATCTTCAAATAAATGTTAATTACCTATGACTCTAAAACTCCTGGAGATATTGAACTAGAAGAAATAATAAACAGAGATATGACTCAAAGCAAGTAATAACCAAAGTCCTGAAAGCATATATTTTTTTGTTTCATTATTAATTAAAATTTGAATTATCATTACCCTGTTTTTCATAATGCTTTTTACTAATATTACACCTCAGAATTACTTAAATGTTTTAAAAACAAATAAATATACATTTACATAATATTGTGTCAGTGGTTATAACAGTAATTTTTCAGACCACATTGTGGCTCAAAACTAACATTGTTAAATGTAAAATGTGAAAATGACAGTTAAATTGTTTCCTGTCTTCTTTAGAAGCAATGTCGTTGGTGAACTACATTCATATACCCAGAATATCTTTGACTACAATAAATACCGGACTAATGAAAATAGCAAATGCATATTGTATTTTGTTTTGAAAATGCTTAGAGTAGATATGCTTATTTTCTATTACTATTTCTAGAGAAATCAACTTGCAGGTTTTGACCAAAGATGCTCCAGTTAGTTCTTCCTGATTAAAAATTGCCCTAAAACTTAAGGGCTTATACCAATTGGGGCCACATTCTCTTCTGTACATGCAGTCAGAAGATGGCCAGTGCTGGAACAGCAGGGAGCTAGGACAGCTAGGGACTGATGGGTAATCTATTCATGAAGTTTCAGGACCTCTCCATGTGGACTTTCCACATGAGCTAGTTGGGCTTCCTCAGGGTATGGTGGCATTAGAGTAGTCAGACATCTTACATGATAGCTCAACGCTCTAATACAGGAGTGTCCTAAAAGAGCAGATAGAAGCTGTACAGCCTTTTCTGACCTAGAAATTACTATACCACTATGTTATTAAGGTCCATCCAGATCAAGGTGGGGTGGGGGGTGCAGATAGAATAGGAAAGATGTTGAAGTCATACCACAGAAGAATATATGGTATAGGTGATAGTGTTGGGGTATACTTTGGAAAATACGGTCTGCTACAGAAAATAATGGAATTTATTTTCTCAAAAATAATCAAACTATTTACCTTCCTAATCTGTATAAAACTCTGTTGTTCCTGTTACCTCAATAAAGTATAATTGGTGAGGTATTTAAGAATGTTATTTTAAGTTAAAATACAGCTTAAAGGATTGGAGAGAGTGACACATTTCAAGAGTAGTACCAAGGTATAAAAAATTTCAATTTATAAAACTTTTAAAAAATCATTATATAACTAGATAGTCAACTAATACTGCACTGGTTCTGGAAAAGAAAACTAAGTGGTTAGTGAACATTCTTGGACATTTCTTTTAATCAGATTTTTCACTGAGTATAGCAGAGACTGCTCTCATTTCTTTTTTTTTAGATTTATTTATTTGTTGTTGTTGAGAATATACACAGCAAAACAAACACCAATTCAATAGTTTCTACATGTATCATTTAATGACACTGATTACATTCTTTGAGTTGTGCAACAATTCTCACCCTCCTTTTCTGAGTTGTTCCTCTTATATTAACATAAACTCACTGCCCCCTAAAGTCCGTATCTAATCTTTCAAGTTGCTGTTGTCAGTTTGATCCCATATAGATAGTTCTTAAAACAGCATCATGCTCAGGGTAGACATTTTTTACTACTTAAGCTAAACTACTATTTGGTTTTAAGAAGACTTCAGGGGATATTCTTAATTTAAGGATTAAAGATTATCTCAGGGCAATAGTTTCAGGGGTTCATCCAACCTTCACGGCTCCAGGAAGTATGGAGTCCATGATAATTGGACTTTATGTTCTACATTTTCCCCCTTCTGATCCGTATTCTGCTACAGAATCTTTGATCAAAATGTTCAGTAATGGTATCTGGGCACCATCCAGTTCTTCCAGTCTTATGGCAAAGGAGGTAGTTCATGGAGGCAATTAGCCACACAACCAGTATTCTCCTTTTGTTTCTGATGTTCCTTCTTCCTCTCTTGCTCCAGGTGAATAAAGATCAATTGTGCCTTGGATGGCTGCTTGCAAGATTTCAAGATCCCAGGCACTATGTGACAAACTAGGAGGTAGAACAGAAGCACTAAGCATGTTATTAGGTCAATTAACTGAGATGTCCCATGAAACCATGACCCTAACCCTCCAAACCTAGAAACCAAATCCCATGAGGATTTTGGTACAACATAAATTCCATGAGAATTTATGTACAACATAAGCAGCCTCAACAGCTGCTTGTTTTTTGTCTTTGTTATAAATATGCCTATCACACAAATTTTGCCAATTCAACTTTTTACAAGTGTACAATTTATAGACAGCAATTACAATAATTGGCTGTGCAACCCTACCCTTAATCAATGCTATATTTCCATCACTGTTAACCCCCTTTTCTTCCTCCCTCCCACCCTGGTAACCACTAATAAACTTTGTTCTCTATACATTTGCCTTTTCTTGTCTTTTATGTAAGTAAGGTCATACAATATTTATCCTTTTGTGACTGACTTATTTCGCTCATCATAATGTCTTCCAGTTTCATCCATATTGTAGCAATATCAAGACTTCATTTCTCCTACTGGCTGAGTAGTATTTCATTAAATGTATGTAGCAGATTGCCAGGTCTTTCTTCTGTGGAGCAGATCGGTGGGTTTTAATCACTGACCTTTCAGTTAGTAGCTGAGTGTTTAACCAGTGCGCCACCAAGCTTCCTTAACCTAATTAGATAAACCCCTATATTTAAGGAATTCTGTTATAATTAACTGCTTCTGTAAAGTCAACAAAAGGAGGTCACTATACAAATAAGGAACCATTAACTTTAGAGGAAGGAATTTTAGATCCCCGGTTCAGACTCAACAAATGGAGAAGTGGACTGTTGTAAAAGTTTTCCACCATTCCTTAAAATTATCTTTTAGATTCTGCTAAAGTCTCACTTTGGCACAGTTAACCCACTGATACTCCTAAACAGATTGTGAGGGTTACCAGACTCGGATGCCCTGTTAATATTTTCTACCTATTTCTAATTTCGAATTTTTCAAAAGGAAAATTTAGTAAATAAATATATCACCAGTATCACTAATGTGCCAGACTTTTGGGTAGAAGTCTTTCTAAATTCAACTCTCTGAAGGATTTTCCTGAGAAAATTCTCTGTTCTATAGACCAGCATTTCATAAACTGATGCTATGCAGAAGATTCTTCCATGATGTATGAATAGACGTGTCACTTGGTTTTGTTCAAATAAATTTCATTTACATGGGGAACAATATTTACCTCTTTGAAGGTTTCACCAAGTACATCAGCGTATTGAAGTCTTTGAAAAGCCCTGACAGAAAGAAATCTGCTTAACTTCTTTTTTTTTAAGTCTGCAATTTAGAATACTTTTTAATTCTGATACCTTTCCTGTCCTTTCTCTCCAGCCTCCTCACCCAAGTACATTCATAAATATTTTGAAAAACAAAAGTTTGTGGTAAGTTGTTTTGGATCATGAAATTCTGCTCAAAGTGTTAATCCAATAGCCACATCTAACTACAGCAACAATCACTGAAGGCAAAATTTTTAAAACTAATTAAGAAGTCTTTCTTAAAGGTATCTACTATGGAAGTAAAGCTCTCTCCATGTGTGATAAAGTTTCCCTGTGGGAAGTAACCCCTCTGTACTACCAGCACCTTGGTGAATTCCCTGTGTTTATTGTTATTTATGGAATACTCGTCTTCACAAAAAAAGTGCAAGTGGGAGCATAGTGGAATTTTTTTTTTAATATAATAAGGTAATTATAATTCTGTAAGAAAAGAAGCAGATTATGAGTCCAAAAAATAAATATTTTAGAATTTGAATATAACAATTAAAACACTTATTTTTGCACTTTGACTTTAACACTAAGTGATCTAAAGACAAAATTGAGATGTGGAGCTCAAAGCTCTTTATAAACTTACATAGTGCTTTCTAGACAGTGTGGATAGATAGTTACATGTGGCTGGCACAGCCTTAGGTGACCCCCATGAGTCATGGCCTTGTATAAAGTTCTTATGTTGAATGTGAGTGAGACCTATGACTTGCTTCTAACCAACAGAGTACAGCAAAGATAATGAGAAGTCATTCCCATGATACATTCTGTTATATAAGACTCCATCTTAGTAGATTAGAGAGAGAAACTCTTCTTCTGGCGTTGAATAAGTAAGCTGCCATGTTACAAACTACCTGTGGAGAGGACCATGTGGCAGAGAAGTGAGGGTGACCTCTAAGAACTGAAGGTGGCCTGTAATAGTCAGCCAGTAAGACATCAGGAGGAGCCCTAGTGGTGAAGTGGTTAAGAACTATGGCTGCTAACCAAAAGGTCAGCAGTTTGAATCTACCAGCTGCTCCTTGGAAGCCCTTCAGGGCAGTCCTACTCTGTCCTATAGGGTCACTATGAGTCAGAACCGACTTGACAGTGACAGGTTTTTTTTTTTTTCTTTTCTTTTTTTTTTTTAAGACATCAGGGACCTCAGACATACAGCCACAAAGAAATTAATTCTGCTAACAACTACAATAAGCTTAGAATTGGATTCTTCCCTAGAGCCTCCAGATGAGAAAATATTTTGGATGATCCCTTATTGCAATATTGTGAGACCTTGAGCTTAGGACCTAGCTAAATGTGCAAAGAAAACTGAAATAATAAATGTGTTTGTTTTTAAGCTACTAAGTATGTGGTAATTTCTTAGACAGCAATAGTAGACTAACAGTATGAAAGGCTTCCAGTACTTGTACTGATGTTACATTACAAACTATCAAGTTCAATCAAATGCAGTAATACAAAGTCAAAATTCTGAAATATTTTGTGGCAATCCATTGCTGTTCAAATTCATCAAAATTCTGTCAATGTCAAGGAAATTACCACATCTACTAATTGGGCTCTGATGAGGCAAATGATTAAGCATTCAACTACTAAAAGAAAGGTTGGTGGTTCAAATTCACCCAGAGTTGCCTCAGAAAAAAAGGTCTGGCAATCTGCTTCAGAAAGGTCACTATCATGAAAACCCTAGGGAGCACAGTTCTTCTCTGAAGCACATGGGATCACCACGTGTTGAAATCAACTCGATGGCCCTAGTACTAATTGGAAGTCTAACATTTTTTATGAATTTCATTTAAAATCTTCAAAAAAAAAAAGACTCCCAAAACACTCTAACATAGAAAGCTTCATAGCTTTCTAAGTTAAGCTTAATTTTCTGCATATTGTCAGTAAGAAAAGGTGTGGAGAATGGGGTCCTCGCAAGGGAGACCATCTAGAAAATGTTTGTTATGATACGATCTCCAACATCATTGTGTGCTATTTTTTCCTACTGAAATTCAATTAAAGGGTAGATAGTAGTTTTTTCTTCTTTAATTTTTGGAAATCTTATTTTAACAAACCCTGTATTATATAAGGAACTCTATGAAGCAGTCTTAATAACGAAGAGAAGAGAATTGTCCTGGAAGACAGATGATGTGAATTCCAATCCAGATTTTTTGCCAAATTATCTAAGTGGATCTGGGCAAGTCACAGCCTTAATGGTCTCAGTTTCCCCAGTTGTAAATGGAGAACATCTCTACAATCCCTTCAACATGCTCATTCTGGGATTATATTAAATGGTTTGAAAGTTCAGCCTATTATTTACAGACTTTTAGAAAGTATATACCGAAAGATGCTTTTACTTAACCAGTTAAGATTGCTGCAGAGCACAAATCACTATCACTCATTGATAATTTTTTAATTAATAATTTAGCTTCTAAAACTAAATTTACATTCTTCTGCTCCCAGGTGGATATTTCAGGAGATTGCATTTTGCAAAGCAACTGACATCACAAAGGTGCCCAGAGTCAAAAGAGCCCACTTGGCATGTTAAGCATCATTCCACCTAGGTCCTTTGTACTTCCCTGAGGTTATCTGTGATGTGAGTCCTCCAAAGTGTACATCACAGAGTGGCAAAACTGTCGCATATAAACAAGGTCTATTATTTTTTTAACCATTGTTTCTCAGGTGCACTGTTGTGAAGAGACCTTAGAATAAATGTCAGGAATAATTAATGGACATTTAGTGTAAACTGATAAAGAATTTTAAAATGCCCTGTATATGTATATACGTGGAATCTTCCATTTTCTTTTCATTACCTGTGTACAGTAAGAATATTTCAATGTGATTTTTACACTGAGATTTATCTTTTTGCAGAATATTAGTGTGCCTTATTGGTTTCCTAATAAATATTAACAATAAGTAAAGAAATACAGACTATAAAAATAGCTTTGCATGTGAAACACTTTTTGTTTGAAAATATAATACAAGGTAAAGGATATATTAAGTCATAATACTGTCCTAAAGCTCTTTCTTTTTTTGTATTTTGTCTCCAAATCCGAATAGACTTGAGATCCTTTGTTCTTCCTTGATAGTGCAAAATTTCCCAAGTCAACATGTTTTATGAAATTAGCTCTGATCTTACATGATTTTATTTCATGTAATGAATACGTTATAACAGGTACTTAATGAAAGATGTGATAATTGATTGACAGAAAATAAAAAAGCAGCAAGAAAATTTCAGTTTAATTTCATGTAATTCTATCAATATTAGTTTTTACACTAAAAAGACAGCTAAATTTAGAAGATCTATTACATACTAGCATTTATGAGTCATTTGCCTTCCATTAGTAGCAACTGACACTAACTTCCTGTCCTATGATGTAATCTTCACTAAAAAGCAGATTTCAGATCTCATTCTGTGTGTTTGAGTTCCCCCCCGAAAAAAAACTCAGTTTAAGTTTATACTTTCAGCAGAATTTTAAATAATTCCAAGAATGAGCATAACTAACACCATCAGATAGTTTCACTTTTTTTCTAGAGTGAAATTAGATCTTAGTTAAAATTTGTAGAGATTGTAAAAGGAAAAGTGAAATAAAGTTACTTGCATCTTAACAAAATAAAAAGACCTGCATTGAAAGTAACAAATACACACTAACCTTGTAACATAAGTGCTTGTCCACTTCGATTTTATGGTAACATAATAACCCAGCACTTTCTTCAACACAGTAGTCCACTGTAGGTTTCAAAGTGGGAGGAAAAAAAACGTCATCTAGTTCACTGTTTTTAAAACTCCAGGATCTTTTTTATTTTAGCCTGGATGAAATGATTGACCCTGACATTCTTTCTCTCTGTAATGAAGGATTCAGTCAAGTTTGGATATCAGCACTATTTGGGTCTTACTTCTTTTGCCTAACCTTTTGATATGTTACTATATTGGCTTGTAGACGGAGCTAATTTACAATGGCATATAGCCATCATTATACCAACAATTTTAGGGCTACTTTCAAGGGGATTTTCCAGAGAATGACTTTAGAAATCAACCACAAATGATAACAGTTTTGTCTGTGGACCAACTTAGGGTAAATATTAGTTACAACAATGTGCTAAATTTGGAGACCAGGTAGACAGAACTGAGTTAAATGTTTTCAATCAATTGATAAACATACATATGTTTATTGAGCACCTATTATAGGTTCTGAGTCCCTGGGTGGTAAAATGGCTAAAGAGCTTGACTGCTAACTGAAAAATTGGGGTTCAAGTCCACCCAGAGCCTTGGAAGAAAGGCCTGGCAATCTGTTTCTGAAAAATCAACCATTGAAAGCCCTGTGGTGCACAGTTGTACTCTGACACACATGAGGTATCCATGAGTCAGTGTCAATGCCACGACAATGATTTTTGTTTATTTATTATTATTTTTTAATTGTACTTTAGGTGAAGGTTTACAGAACAAATAGTTTCTCATTAAACAGTCAGTACACATATTGTTTTATTACATTGGTTAACAACCCCACAACATGTCAACACTCTCCCTTCTCTACCTTGGAAGACCTTTTTATTTTTATTTTTTTTATGAAAATATACATAGCCAAAGATACACCATTTCAATAATTTCTACATGTACAATTCAGGAACATAGATTACATTCTTCCAGTTGTGCTGCTATTCTCACTATCCTTTTCGAAACTATTCCATCACCATTGTCTTCAACTCACTGTTCCCTAGGCTTCCCATCAAACATTTCGAGTTGCTGTTGTCAATTTGATCTCATATAGATAATTCTTTTTTTTGTTGTTGTACTTTAGATGAAGGTTTACAGAGCAAAATAGTTTCTCATTAAACAGTTAGTACACATATTGCCCTAGGACAAGGGTTAACAACCCCACTACATATCAGCACTATCCTTTCTCAACCTCGGGTTCCCTATCGCCAGCTTTCCTGTTCCCTCCTGCCTTCTAGTTCTTGTCCCTGGACTGCTGTGCCTCATTAGACCCATTTTGTTTCATGCTGCTGTCCAACCCCTGCCTGAACGGTGAACCTCGGGTTTGACTTCATCACTGAGCTAAAAGGGTGTCTGGGGGCCATACTCTCAGGTTTTCTCCAGTCTCTGTCAAGCCAGTAAATCTGCTTTTTTTTTTGTGTGTTAGAATTTTGTTCTACATCCTTTTCCACCTCTGTCCAGGACCCTCTGTTGTGATCCCAGTCAGAGGAGTCAGTAGTAGTAGCCGGGAACCACCTAGTTGCACTGGACTCAGTCTGGTGGAGGCCATGGTAGCTGTGGTCCATTAGTCCTTTGGACTAATCTTTTCCTTATATCCTTTTCTCTTCATTCTCCCTTGCTCCCAAAAAGGTGAGACCAGTAGAGTATCTTAGATGGCTGCTCACAGGCTTTTAAGACCCCAGACACAACTCACCAGGGTAGAATGTAGAACATTGTCTTTCTAAACTGTGTTATGCCAATTGAGCTAGATGTTCCCCAAGACCATGGTCCCCACAGCCCTCTGCCCAGCAATTCAGTCCCTCAGGGAGTTTGGATGTGTCTATGGAACTTCCATGACCTTTCCTTGTATAAGTTGTGCTGGCTTCCCCAGTATTGTGTACTGTCTTACCCTACACCAAAGTTATCTATTGTCTATTTAGTATTCCCCCCACAACCCTTCCCATCCCTTGTAACCAACAAAGATTGTTTCTTTTTATGTGTAAAATTTTTCATGAGTTTTTACAGTAGAGGTCTCATATATGTCCTTTAGTGATTGCCTTATTTCACTCAACATAATGTCCTCCAGTTTCATCCATGTTATGAGATGTTTCACAGATTCATCATTGTTCTTTATTGTTGCATAATACTCCACTGTGTGTATGTACCACAGTTTGTTTATCCATT
This sequence comes from Dugong dugon, assembly GCA_030035585.1. Classification (NCBI taxonomy): domain Eukaryota; kingdom Metazoa; phylum Chordata; class Mammalia; order Sirenia; family Dugongidae; genus Dugong; species Dugong dugon. The sequence continues at coordinate 96,546,078 of CM057465.1, forward strand.
CATCTGTTGACGGACATCTGGGTTAATTCCATCTTTTTGCTGTTGTGAATAATGCTGCAATGAACATGGGTTTTCATATGTCTGTTTGTGTGATGGCTCTTACTTCTCTAGGACATATTCCTAGGAGTGGGTTGGCTGGATCTTATCGTATTTCTATTCCTAGCTTTCTGAGGAAGCACCATATCATTTTCCAAAACGGTTGTATCATTATGCATTCCTACCAGCAGTTCATAACAGCTCCAATCTCCCCACAGCCTCTCCAACATTTGCTATTTCCAGTGTTTTGGATATGTGCCAATAATGCCAAGGTGACATGGTATCTCACTGTGGTTTTAATTTAAATTTCTCTAATGGCTAGTGATTGTGAGCATTTAGCTCGTGTGTCTGTTGGTGACTTGATTGTCTTAGTTGGTGAAGTGTCTGTTCATTTCCTTTGCCCATTTTTTAATTGGGTTATTTGTCTTTTTGTTGTAGAGGTGTTGGATTTTCTTGTAGATTATAGAGATTAGTTCTTTTTCTGACTTGTAATGTCCAAAAATTTGTTCTGATTTTTTTTTAAATGTTCTAAGATGAAATAATACAAAGATGAGTAAACTTCTTCAGGGAATTTATAATTAATTGGCTAGAAAAGACATATAAAAATAAAAATTTAAGGAAATCACCCAATGAAAACCTCATGAAATAAATGTGAAGTGAGTAACATGAACTACAGTACCAGAAGGTTAGGGAAAAGGACACATTGCTGAAAAAGTCAGAAACTAAATAAATGACTGCAAAGAAGTTCTCTCACAAACAATAGGTCAAACTTTCAATTTGGTTTGTGAACACCAAAAGTACTGTATATGATTAAATCTCTAATATGCATAGATTTGATGGCCTTGTTGAGGATATAATGGTGCTTAATTTGTGCAAATGCCATGTGTAGCATTTGCAAACAGAACATATCTTGGTTAAAATAGAATCTCTAGAGGTCAGGCATGCTCTAAAAACTAAAATAGTTATTTCAACCATGAAGTAAGATCAATCTAAATTAGTTATCTCTACATTCAATATTAGAGATATATGTAAACTTGGGACATGTTAAACTGAAATAAAAATTATACATGTTTGTGTGTGCATGTGCTTGTGCATTATAATTTAATATAGTACAAATAATATATATTGGATTCTGGCATTAATTTTTGTCTCCTCAGTAAAAATTGCTATACTTCCTAAATAGTGTGCACAACAGAGTAGTCTCTATTATAATACAATTGGAATTCTCTTTTGGACTCCATGTCATTTTTTTGGAATACACATTTATTCAACAAATCTTACTGAGCATCTGCTATTCTAGTGATTATTCTAAGAAAGTATGCTATATCCCTGAAAAAAAAAAAGACAGAAATCCCTGCCCTCATGGAGATTATATTTTATAAAATTAACTATAAACACGACTGCTAAGAAAATTTTATGTTTCACTTGAAAATGATAAAAGCTATGGAAAAAATAAAGTAGGCTAAGGGGAGCCTGGAATGCTGGGGTTTGGAGGACTGGGCTGCAGTTTTGAAGAATTTGTCAGGCTAGACCTCCTAGGTGAGAAGATGACTTTTGACAGATCCTTGAGAGAGGTAAAGGAGTGAGACTCTTATATGCAGGAAGAGCATTTCAGGCAAGGGAAACATGCAGTGCATGGACTATAATGCTAGAGCATGCCTGGAAACAGGATTACAATGACCAAGGAACAGTAAATATGTGATGGGGTGGGAGCACAGTGAAGGAAGCAGAGAAGTAAAGGGAACCAATCTTTTAGAATCTTGTAGGCTACAGTAAGGAGCTCTGGTGATGAAGTGGTTAAACGCTGGGTTGCTAAACGAAAGGACAGTGGTTTGAGTCTCTGCTATCTAGTCTTTGGAAGAAAGAATAGGCAGTCTGCTTCCATAAGATTTACAACCAGAGCCGGGGCCAAGATGGCAGAGTCATTAGACACATCCAGTGGTCCCTCTTACAACAAGGACACAAAATGTTAAGTGAATCGATTATATATGACAATCTAGGAGACCTAAACATCAGAGACAAAGTTGAGGAATCAGACTGAGTGGCCGGGGGAAAGAAGAGATGGTTCAGAAGCAGCAAGGAGTTTCCAGACCTGACCCGGAAAAAGCCTGAGCCCTTAAGGCTGGATCAGCTTGGGGGTGAGCAGTAGGGTAGGCAAGCACCAGTGCTTGGGAAGCATTTTCCACATCGGGAGAGGCCCAGTGGCAGAGTCTACTCGGCCATCCAGTGAGAAGCTGCCCTGGATTGGTGAAAGATAAGTACTTATGTCTGGCCCACCACGCAGTCCAAAAACACCCCACTTAGGGAAAAATCTCTCTCCTATTTACCTCCCCACTCCCTGCTCTGCACTGGTTCTGGGACAGTCTTCAGCAATTGCTGAGTCCCGTAGGGCGGAAGGAGGACCCATCACGTAGCCTGAGCCATTCTCCTGGGCTTGAAGAGTGAACAGATTAACAAACAGAAAAAATAATCTGCTGGCTCTCCTAAGCCAGGAACCCAGGGTAGGCACAGCTCCTTTGCCTAGGTACAGGCATAAGGGATCCACAGACCTTGAGTGCCTTTCCCCCTGCAGAGACTTGTGTGGGCCCATTTCAACAGTGTAGGCCCTCATTACCACAGTACAACAGGGTATATACCTGAAGTCTAACTTCAACTGTTTCAGCTGTGAAGTGGCAGTTTCGTGACATTTGACACTGCTCTGCCCGTTAAGAAGGGTCTTCACCTACCCACAACAGGGACCTGAGGACTGGTGGCTCAAGATTAAGAGGTGCCCCCCAGTCCTTACAGCCAACAGCATTAGGTGCTCATAGTCTGGCTGCAAAACCCACCCATCTACACACTCTAGGGAACAGGGACACAGTTTCCTCCTGGATTCTTGGAGGTGGCCACCGCAACCCTACCTGTGTCAGCCTGTGTCCCCCTGTTACAGCAAAATGCCTGTACCTACACCAATCACCTATGCCTGTCTAGAATTGTAGGTGAAAGCCTGCACCACACACTTGGAGGCCAACTACCTGAACACCTGAGCTGAATCCATACTGGAAGAGTGGGCAGACTCCTGGGCCCACATACTTAGTGGTGGATCTGGCCATCTAGGGGCAAGACAGTGGAGCTTCAGGGGTGCTGATAACTGGGCTAGTTTAAATCTAGTTCAGCCTATTTGGGCATATAAAAACAAACAAACAACAATAACAACAACAAAAAAAAAAAACAAAAACAAGAAGCTAGGACACAGTAAGCAAACATAAATAAAGATAACAATTTATTGATGGCTCAGAAACAACACTCAATATCAAATCACATAACGAGGCAGACCATGATGCCTTCAGCAAGTTCCCAAAATAAATAATTAAGAAATTTTCTGGAGGAAGAAAATTTCTTAGAATTACCAGAGGCAGAATACAAAAGGGATTAATATACAGAACTCTTCAAGAGATTAGGAAGGAAATTATTCAAAATGTAGAACATGAAATAGAGGAAATTAAGAAGATTAGAGAAGAGCATAATGACAAATTTAACAGGCTGCAAGAATCCATAGAGAAACATCAATCAGAAATTCAGAAGATTAACAATAAAATTTCAGAATTAGACAACTCAATAGAAAATCATAGGAGTAGAATTGAGGCAATGGAAGTCAGAATTAGTGAGAATTAAGATAAGGCACTTGACACCAACTTATTTGAGGAAAAATCGGATAAAAGGATTTTAAAAAATGAAGAAGCACTAAGAATTGTATAGGATTCTTCCAAGAGGAATAACTTACAAGTGATTGGAGTACCGGAACAGGGGAGATAACAGAAAATACAGAGAATTATTGAAGATTTATTGGCAGAAAAACTTACCTGATATTGTGAAAGATGAGAAGATATCTTATCCAAGATGCTCATCGAATCCACATAAGGTAGATCCCAAAAGAAAGTCACCAAGACATTTTATAATTAAACTTGCCAAAACCAAAGATAAAGAGAGAATTTTAAGAGAGGCTAGGGAGAAATGAAAAGTCATCTACAAAGGAGAGTCAATAAGAATAAACTTGGATTACTCAGCAGAAACCACATAAGCAAGAAGGCAATGAGATGACGTATATAAAGCCTTGAAGGAAAAAAACTGCCAGCCAAGAACTGTATATCCAGCAAAACTGTCTCTCAAATATGATGGCAAAATTAGTACATTTCCAGATAAACAGAAGTTTAGAGAATTTTCAAAAAACAAACCAAAATTACAAGAAATACTAAAAGGAGTCCACTGGTTAGAAAATAGTAACATCAGATAACAGCCCAAGACTACAACACAGGACAGAGCAACCAGATACCAACCCAGATAGGGAAGTCACAAAAAATAAATCAAAGCTAAAACACGGAAAATAGGGAAACATGTCAATAGGTAAAAGATGACAACATTAAAACAAAAAAGAGAAACTTAAAAAGTGTAGACATAGATTTTTCAGATAGAGAGAAAGTCAAGGTGATGTAAAGAAATAAAACACTGGTATAAACTTAGAAAAACAGGGGTAAATATTAATGTAACCACAAAGGAAACTAAAAATCCTACAGATCAAAATAAAAAACAAGCAAAATAGAAAGACTTAGGAAATACAAAACCAACAACAATGAAAAAGATGAAAAGAAAATACATAAGGAAAAATGACTTAGCACAGAAAATTAAGTGGAACAAAGAAACTGTGAACAACACACAAAAAAAGACATCAAAATGACAGCACTAAACTCTTACCTTTATTTACCTTGAATGTAAATGGACTAAGTGCACCAATAAAAGACAGAGAATGGCAGATTGGATAAAAAAAACACAATCCATCTATATGCTGCCTACAAGAGACACAACTTAGATTCCAAGACAAAAACAAACTAAAACTCAAAGGATGGAAAAAAAATATCAAGCAAACAACACTCAGAAAAGAGCAGAAGTGGCAGTATTGATCTCTGACAAAAGAGACTTTAAAGTAAAATCCACCACAAAGGATAAGGAAGGACACTATACAATGATTAAAGGGTTACTACACCAAGAGGACATAACTATGATAAACATTTATGCACCCAATGACAGACCTCCAAAATAGATAAAACAAACTCTAACAGCATTGAAAAGAGAGATAGACAGCTCCACAATAGTAGTAGGAGACTTCAACACACCACTTTTGGTGAAGGACAGAACATCTAGAAAGAAGCTCAACAAAGATACAGAAGAGCTAAATGCTACAATCAACAAACTTAATCTCATAGACATATCCTGAACACTGCACCCAAGAGCAGCCAAGTATACTTTCTTTTCCAATGTACATGGAACATTCTCCAGAATAGACCATGTATTAGGCCATAAAGCAAGCCTTAACAAAATCCCAAATCTCGAAATATTACAAAGCAACTTTTCTGACCATAAAGCCATAAAAGTGGAAATCAATAACAGAAAAAGCAAGGGGAAAAAAAAAAAATCAAACACATGGAAACTGAACAGTACCTTGGTCAAAAACTACTGGGTTATAGAAGAAATTAAGGATGGAATAAAGAAATTCATAGAATCAAATGAGAATGAAAACACATCCTACCAGAACGTTTGGGACACAGCAAAAGCAGTGCTCAGAGGTCAGTTTATAGCAATAAATGTACACACCCAAAAAGAAGAAAGGGCCATGATCGAAACATTAACCCAACAACTGAAACAAGTAGAAAGAGAGCAGCAAAAGAAGCCCTCAGGTGCCAGAAGAAAGGAAATAAAGAATTAGAGCAAAATTAAATGAAATAGAAGATAGAAAAACAATTGAAAGAGTTAGCAAGACCTAAATCTGGTTCTTTGAAAAGATCAACAAAATTGATAAACCACTGGCCAAACTGACAAAAGAAAAACAGGAAAAGAAGCAGATAACCCTTATAAGAAATGAGATGGGTGATATCCCAAAAGACCCAACTGAAATTTAAAGAATCTTAACAGAATACTATGAAAAACTGTACTCTAACAAATTTGAAAACTTAGAGGAAATGGACCAATTTCTAGAAACACATTACCTACTTAAACTAACACAAACAGTGGTAGAACAACTAAATAAACCCATAACAAAAGAAGAGATTGAAAAGGTAATTAAAAAACTCCCAGAAAAAAAAAAAAAAAAAAAAAAGCCCTGGCCTGGAAGACCTCACCGGAGAATTCTTCCAAACTTTCAGAGAAGAGTTAACACCACTACTACTAAAGGTATTTCAAAGCATAGAAAAGGATGGAACACTCCCAAACTCATTCTATGAAGCCAGCATAACCTTGACACCAAAACCAGGTAAAGACACCACAAAAAAAGAAAGTTACAAACCAATATCTCTAATGAACATTGACGCAAAAATCCTCAACAAAATTCTAACCAATAGAATTCAGCAACATATCAAAAAAGTAATTCACCATGATCAAGTGGGATTTATACCAGGTATGCAGGGATAGTTCAACATTAGAAAAACAATCAATGTAATCTATCACATAAAAAAGCAAAAGACAAGAACCAGATGATCTTATCAATCGATGCAGAAAAGGCATTTGACAAAGTCCAACACACATTCATGAGAAACACTCTAAACAAAAAAAAAAGAATAGAAGGGAAATTCGTTAACATGATTAAGGGCATTTATGCAAAGCCAACAGCCAATATCATCCTAAATGGAGAGCGTTTGAAAGCATTCCCCTGAGAACTCGAACTAGACAAGGATGCCCTTTATCACCACTTTTATTCAACATTGTGATGGAGGTCCTAGCCAGAGCAATAGGCTAGAAAAAGAAATGACGCACATCCAAATTGGTAGGGAAGAAGTCAAAGTATCTGTATTTGCAGATGATACGATCTTATACACAGAAAACCCCAAATAATCCACAAGAAATTACTGGAAATAATAGAAGATTTCAGCAAAGTATCAGGATTCAAGATAAGCATACAAAGATCAATTGCATTCCTCTACACCAACAAAGAGAACTTTGAAGAGGACAATACCATTTACAACAGCCACCAAGAAGATAAAATACTAAAGAATAAATCTAACCACAGATGTAAAAGACCTATACAATGAAAACTACAAGGTGCTACTGCAAGAAACCAAGAGAGACCTGCATAAGTGGAAAAACATAACTTGCTCATGGATAGGAAGACTCAACATCATGAAAATGTCAATTCTACCCAAAGCATTCTACAGATAAAATACAATCCTGATCCAGATTCCAACGGCATTTTTTAATGAGATGAAGAAACAAATTACCAACTTCATTTGGAAAGGGAAGAGGCCGTGAATAAGTAAAGCATTACTCCAGAAGAAGAACAAAGTGGGAGGCCTCACACCACCTGATTTTAGAACCTATTATACCGCCACAGTAGTCAAAACAGGCTGGTACTGGTACAACAGCAGATATATAGACCAATGGAACAGAACCGAGAATCCAGACATAAATTCATCCACCTATGAGCAGCTGAGATTTGACAAAGGTCCAAAGTCTGTGAATTGGGGAAAAGACAGTCTCTTTAACAAATGGTGCTGGCATAACTGGATATCCATGTGCAAAAAACTGAAACAAGACCCATACCTCACACCATGCACAAAAACTAATTCAGAATGGATCAAAGACCTAAGTATCAAATCAAAAACGACAAAGATCATGGAAGAAAAAATAGGGACAATGCTAGGAGCCCTAATACATGGCATAATACAAATTGTAAGTAACAATGCACGAACACCAGAAGAGAAACTAGATAAATAGGAGCTCCTAAAAATTAAACACTTATGCTCACCAAAAGACTTCACCAAGAGAGTCAAAAGACAACCTATAGAGTGGGAAAAAAAATTTGGCTACGAAAAATCCAATGAGCATCTAATCTCTAAAATCTACAAGATACTGCAAAACCTCAACAACAAAAAAACAAATAACCCAGTTAAAAAATGGGCAAAGGATTTGAACAGGCACTTCACCAAAGAAGACATTCAGGCAGCTAACAGACACATGAAGAAATGCTTACAATCATTAGTCATTACAGAAATGCAGATCAAAACTACAATGAGATACCATCTCATCCCAACCAGGCTAACATTAATCCAAAAAACACAAAATAATAAATGTTGCAGAGGTTGTGGAGAGACTGGAACACTTATACATTGTTGGTGGGAATGTAATTTGTTACAACCACTTTCGAAATCAATCTGTGTTCCTTAAAAGGCTAGAAATAGAAGTATCATACAATCCAGCAATCCTACTATTGGAATATATCCTAGAGAAATAAGAGCTGTCACACGAATAGATATGTGCACACCCATGTTCATTGCAGCACTCTTCACAATAGCAAAAAATGGAAAACGACCTAGGTGCCCATCAACAGAGGAATGAATAAACAAATTATATTATATCCACACAATGGACTACTACGCAATGATAAAGAACAACGATGAAGCCGTGAAACATAACATGGAGGAATCTAGAGGGCATTATGCTGAGTGAATTTAGTCAGTCACAGAAGGACAAATGTTGTACAAGACCACTATTATAAGAACTCAAGAAAAGGTTTAAACACAGAAGAAAACATTCTTTGATGGTTACGAGGGTTGGGAGGCATGGTGAGGGTTATTCACTAACTAGAATTATCTTAGGTGAAGGGAAAGACAACACACACTACAGGAAAGTCAATACAACTGAACTAAACCAAAGCTAAGAAGTTTACTGAATACAATCAAACACTTTGAGAGACAGAGTAGCAGGGATAGGAGTCTGGGGACCATGCTTTCAGGGGACATCTAGGTCAACTGGCATAACAAAGTTTATTAAGAAAATGTTCTGCATCCTACTTTGCTGAGTGGCATCTGGGATCTTAAAAGCTTGCAAGCTGCCGTCTAAGATGCATCAACTGGTCCCAACCCACCTGGAGTAAAGGAGAGTGAAGAACACTAAAGACTAAAGGAAAGTATTAGCCCAAGAGACAGAAAGGGCCACAGAAACCAGAGATTTCATCAGCCTGAGACTAGAAGAACTAGATGGTGCCCGGCTACTGCCAATGACCACCCTGACAGGGAACACAATAGAGAGTCCCTGATGGAGCAGGAGAAAGCTGGGGTGCAGAACTCAAATTCTAGTAAACAAACAAACAAACAAACAAAAAACAAAGGAATTAATTGTGTGACCGAGACTGGAGGAACCGGGGAAAGCATGGCCCCTGGATTCTCTGTCAGCCCAGAACTAATTTTTGAGACCAACTCTTTAGACAAAGATTGGACTGGAATGTGGGACATAAAATGATACTCATGAAGAGTGTGATTCTTAGCCCAAATAGATGCATGAGACTAAATGGGGAGCTTCTGTCCGGAGGTGAGATGAGAAGGCAGAAAGGGTTAGGAGCTGGTTGAATGGATATAGGAAATCAGGGGTGGAAAGAAGGAGTGTGCTGTCACAGTATAGGGAGAGCAATTAGGGTCATAGAACAATGTATGTGTAAATTTTTACATAAGAGACTAACTTGAAATGTAAACTTTCACTTCAATGACAACAATAAACAAACAAAAAGAAAAGATTTACAGCCTTGGAAATCTTATGCGGAAGGTCTACTCTGCCCTATAGGGTTGCTATGAGTGGGAATCGACTGGATGGCGAAGGGTTTGGTTTTTGGTTTAGACCACAGTAAGAGACTGGACTTATAGTAAAATAGCAAACCATTTGAAGTTAGCGAATGAGATTCACATGATCTGACTCACACTGAAAAACTGAAACTGGCTATTGTGTTGAGATAGCCTAGTAGGAGCAAGGGTAAAAGCTGAGAGACCACTTAACATGACCTAGATAAGAGGTGATGGTATCTTGGATAAGGGCGAAAGATAAGGATTTCATAAGGAGTGGTTCTGATTCTGGATACATTTTGAAGGTAAAAACAACAGTTTTTTTTTTGTTTGTTTCTTTGTTTTTCAACAGTTTGGATTACATGTGATTGAGAAAAAGGAGATAACGATGACACCAAGGTTTTTAACCATATTACAGGAAGAATAGAATAGAATTTTGATCAAATGAGAATGTTGAGTACTACAGAAAGAACAGATAGAAAGGGAAGATCAGGAGCCTGTTAGAAATCCAGGTGGAGATGTAAACTAGGAAGTTGGATATACAAGTCCAGTCTTTAGGAAAGAGATTTGATCTGGAGGTAAAACTTGAAAGTCATTGATATGTGGATTTTTTTTAATGCCATCGGCTAGATGAGCTCTTGTGGGGAGTGAGTATAGGTGGGAAAGAGAAAAAGGAGTCCCAAGCCTTAAGGCAGACTAGCATTTAAGAGATTAGGAAGAAGAGTAGGAAAAAGCAAAGAAGGCTGAGGAGGTGAGATCGGTGAACTTCCGTGGAAAAATCAGAAGTGCGTGGTGTACTGGAAGCTGACAGAATCGTTGTGAGTAGGAAGGAATAATCATTTCTTTTAAATGAGGACTGAGACTTGATCATTCTATTTCATAAGAGTAGGTTTGATGAAGGTTGATGTTGGGGTGGAGTAAAAGCCTGTTGGAGTCTGTTAAATAGAGAATAAAACCAACCAAACTAAATCCCTTGCTGTCAAGCAGATTCCTACTCATAGTGACCCTACAGGACAGAGTAGAACTGCCCCCACAGGGTTTCCAAGGAGCAGCTGGTGGATTCGAACTGTTGACCTTTTGGTTAGCAGCCAGACTCTTAACTACTGTGCCACCAGGGCTCCGAATAGAAAATAGAGTGAGAGACATTGGACAAAAAAAGGAATAGACAATTATTTTAAAGAGTTCCCTTGCAAAAGGTAGCATAGGCATTAAATGGTACATGGTATGAAAAGGTGGGTAAGAGGATCTAATTTTCTTTAAGACAGTATGAATAAAAGCATGTTTGTATTCTGATGGGAATGATCCCTTAGAGAGAGAAAATGCAGTGATGTAGTTGAGAGAGTGAAGAATTACCGGAGCCATTCTTTCTGTAGGCAAGAAGGGACGAGCTCTAGAGAATAAGCGAACTGATAGACTTCGAGTAGGAGCACTGCTAATTTGTCTATGAGATGGGAAGTCAGAATGGTTTGATACAGGTGAGTAGTTTTGATGGTATGGAAGTTCTCTTTTGATTCTTTTCATTTCCTCAGTGAAGTAGAAAGCACAATCATCAGCTGTGAGTGAGGATGGGGAAGAGAAGGTGAAGATTTGATTAGAGGGAGAAGGTGTAAAATGGAAGCCTATGAGAATGGAAGGAAAAATGCATTTGAGAAATACAGTATTATGTTATTATTATTGCCAGGAAACCTTAATAGTGCAGTTGTGTTTGCAGCTGTGCATGTGAAATGACACCATTCAACTTGGTTGTGCATTTTTCTCTCAGCCTCACAGGCACAGGTAGAATTCTATTACATCAAGGTTGTGGCTTTGCCAAGTGAGTACCTCAAAACATCAGAGAAACAAAGGAACTGAGGGGTTAGACCGTCCAGGATCACTAGACATTTGTGGGAATTCTCTAATAATAAAATGGTTGAAACAGACAGAAAAAAGCAACGTGGAGGAAACCGATATCATGAAGGTAGAAGAAAATTTAGATACACCAACAAATCTCCTTCTAGGCTATTAATATAAAATATTTACTTAATATCTTAAGCATACCTGATGATTATATCACAGCTCATAAAAGAAAAAAACTTGGAATATTTAACATCACTGCCGTTTATTTCCCATATTAATCTTCCTGCAGGTAATATCTCAGTGGCTGTCCTTCTTTTCAGATCTGTGGTTGCAAATTTGCTCCTTATTCTAGTGTTCTAGGATATCCCAACTCCTATCTTTACCCCGCTCAGGGAAAGACTGAATAGCCTTGTTAATTATTATGCAGAGCAATATGGCTCTTGTTTCTCTGAAGATGTGTAAATCACCTATGCCAGGAAACATTGCCTTTCATTACAGGACAGACTATTAAGGTATTTCCACAGGTCTATTAAAGCAAACACAAAGCATAGTTTTTAAAATAAACATTTCCCTTTCTCATTACAGTATCACTTTGAACCTTCTACTGTGTAGTAACAGCAGTTCAATTGTCCACCTCCCTCATTAGAAAGCAAGGTCTTTGAAGTCAGGTACTATACATTATTCACTATTGTTTTGCTAATGTATAACCCATTTGAACTCTACCTCATATAATTCATAAAAAATTAATTCCAGATGGATTATAGATCTAAACTTGAAAGGTAAAATAATAAAACCTATAAGAGAAAATCCAAGGATATCTTCATGACCTTGGGGTGAATAAAGAGTTCTTTAAAAGAACACCAAAAGCATTAACTATAAAACAAAGCATTCATAAACTGGATTTTATTATCATTAACTTCTTTCATTAAAAGATGCCATTAATGGAGTGGAAAAGGAAGCCAGGGATTGAGTTTAAGATATTTACAATTACAAAGCCACTTGCATCCAGAATATTTAAAGAAGTTCTACAAATCAATAAAAAAGACAGACAATCCAATACGAACACAGCCTAAAGAATTGAGCAGGCACTTCACAAAAGAGGCTATAGAAATCACCAGTAAATATATGAAAATGTGCTCACCTCATTAATCATAAGGAAATGCAACATAAAATCAAATTAGCCCTGGTTGCTGGGGTTAAGCGTTTGGCTGCTAACCGAAAAGTCATGAGTTCGAATCCTCCAGCTGCTCCTTGGAAATCCTATGGGGCAGTTGTTCTCTGTCTTATAGGGTCTCTATAAGTCAGAATTGACTCAATGGCAAAGGGTATACACCAACCAAAATGGCTAAAATGAAAATTGGTTCATTTTAGCCACAGAGTGGGAAAGATGGGGAGAGAGAAACCCAAACTCTCAGCCATTGCTGGTGGAAACGTCAATTTGTGTAACCACCCTGGAACACTGTCTGCTTATCTCTTCTAAAATAGAACATACTCATACAGTACCACCTAGAAATTATTTTCCTAGGAATATACCCAACAAAAAATAAGTGCACACATAAACCAGAGACTACATCAGCCTGAGACCAGAAGAACTAGATGGTGCCTGGTTACCACCAATGACTGCCCTGACAGGGAACACAACTGAGGGTCCCAGATGGCTGGCAATTCTCTTCTTTCAAGGTTTAATATATGTCATCCCACTGTCTTCTTGCCTGCATGGTTTCTGCCGAATAATATGAGCTTAGTCTTATTGTTTCTCCTCTGTACGTGACTTCTTGTTTTTCACAAGCTGCTCTTAGGATTCTTTGTTTGTCTTTGGTTTTGGCGAGTGTGATTATGATATGCCTTGGTGATTTTCTTTTGGGATCTATCCTATATGGGGTTCGTTGAGCTTCTTGGATGGCCAGCTTTTCATCTTTCATGATATTGGGGAAGTTTTCTGTCAGCAGTTCTTCAATGATCCTCTCTGTGTTTTCTGTTTTCTCCCCCTGATCTGGAACTCCAATGACTCACAGATTTTTGCTTTTGATTGTATTCCACATAATTCTCAGGGTCTCTTCATTTTTCTTCATTGTTTTTCCAGAGTTTTCCTCGAACAGAGTTGTATCCAAGTGTTTGTCTTCAATTCTGCTGATCCTGTCTCCCATTGTTTCAAATCTGCTCCTCAGCCCTTCTATGACACTGTCTGTTTATGAAATCTTGTTGTTTATCTTTTGGATTTCTGATTGTTGTTTTTGTATAATTTCTAGTTGTGAATTTATTTTGGCATTTTGTTCCTGCATTATTTTCCTGAATTCTTCCATTTTTTGTCTGTATTTTTCATGAAGTTGTCTATATTTTCCTCATTTTTGTCTGCTTTTTGCTTCAACTCTTGGATAATTCTGAGTATGAAAGATTTGAATTCCCTGTCAGGTAGTTCTAGTGCCTTTTCTTCTACTGCAAAGTCATCTGGTGTTTTATTTTGGATGCCTACTGGAACTATCCTGTCCTGTTTTTGTAACTGTTTTGATATTGTCTGTTGTGTTCGGGGCATTCAGTAGTTATTTTTCTCATTTATTGATTGTAGACTTGTTTGTTTCATCTTTTTTTTTTTAATTTGTCTATGTCTGAGCAGGTGGGCTGTGTGTTGTTTGTTTGCTCGTCTGTGGGAACGATACTATTCACCTCCTTCTCCAACTGGCAGGGTCAGTCACTCAGATATGGTATAGCAGGGCAGGTTTAGCTGAAGAGGAGTTGCTGGGATGGGTTGTTTGTGGCACTTACTACAGCCACCAGGGCGGGTCGGTAATCAGTGCAGGGCGGGTTTTGGTAGGCCACGCCTGTGCTGCTTGGTGGTGTGATGTTAAATGCACAGTGCAGGTAGGCAGGATGGAGGGGGATATTGTGATGTGTGGAGCTAAGATGGGTATGGGAGAGAGGAGAGAGGAACAGGAGCCCAAAACATACAAACAAAAAAGAGTGCTAGGGGAGCTTGCCATTGGAGTGGAGAGATGAGAGACTATGAAATGGAGAAAAACAAAAGGGGAGGAAGAAGAAAAAAAAGAAAAGAATGAATAAATAAAAATTAGAAAGAAAAAAGAACAGAAAACCTCCCAGGGATTCCACTGGTGCAGCTACAAGGTCTGAGGAAGTTGTTCCCAGGTATTTAAGTACAGCCTGGCTAGGAGGCATAGAGGTATTCAGCGCCAGGTATTCAGGGGACAGGAAGAGAAGGAAGGTATAGAGAGACTATAAACTGAGTTTTGAAGAAAGACAAAAAGGGAAAAAGAGGGAAAAGAAAACAAAACAAATTTTAAAAAAGAACAAGAAACCCCCCCCCCAAAAAAAATACAGGAAAAAAATAAAAACATGAAAAAAGAAATGCACTCAAGGATCCCTCTGCACATCTGTGCAAGCTGAGGGGGTAGGTCCCAAGCCGCGTAGCACTGCCCGGCTAGAATGGGCTCCCAACTTGAGAAAAGAAAAAGAAAACAAAGTATTCAAAACAAAACAAAAAAAAGACCCAGGATCCCACCAGCATGGCAGCATAGACCGGGAAGCAGTTCTACACTCAAATGGAGCTCCACAGCCCCTCAGGAAGAAGCAAAGATGGCACACAGAGCCAGGTATTTGAGCGAAAGGAGGGGAAGATGGTGAGAGGTAAGGAATAAATCAAAAGAAGCAGAAAAAAGCAACACCAGCAGGCAACAAATGGCACTCAGGGAGTTGGCCAGGGCAGGCGGGTGGAATCCAAGTAGCCGGTGCTTCCCTGCCAAGGGACTGTGGTCACGGGAAGCATAAGAGGCCGAATGGGGGTGAAGAAGTGTGTGTGGGGGGGAAGCGTATATTGCCAGTTACCGGTTGTTACGTCTCCTGCTGGAAGCTCCGTGAAGCTGCTTTCTTGTACCCCCTATTTGCTGGTCTCTGATAGGAGTCCAAGATGGCGGATCCATGCTGCATTAGCTGATAGGGGACCTCTCCATGTATGTCTCCTCGCTCTCATGTATGTCTCCTTGCTCTCTGTTCTCTGTCAGTTTCTTATTCCATTTGGTGTTCGGCTGAGTTCTTTATCTCTTCATTTGATGTTTAGCGTTTCAGGATTGCTGTTTTTTCCGTTTGGCTTAGTTTTTCAGATCTTTGCTGTGGAGGGACGGCTTTGTGCTTCTGCCTAGAGTGCCATGTTGCTGGAAGTAGAGGGTTCCAGATGGAGCAGGAGAAAGATGGGGTGCAGAACTCAAATTCTAGTAAGAAGAACAGACTTAATGGTCTGACTAAGACTAGAGGTACCCCAGGAAGCATGGCCCCCTGGATTCTCTGTCAACCCAGAACTAAAACAATTCCCGAGGTTAACTCTTCAGACAAAGATTAGACTGGACTGTGGGACATAAAATGATACTTGTGAAGAGTGTGCTTCTTAGCTCAAGTTGATACATGAGACAAATGGGCAGCTTCTGTCCTGAGGTGAGATGAGAAGGCAGAGAGGGTCAGGAGCTGGTTAAATGGATATGGGAAATCAGGGGTGGAAAGGAGGAGTGTGCTGTCACAGTATAGGGAGAGCAATTAGGATCACATAACAATGTATGTATAAATTTTTGTATAAGCGACTAACTTGAAATGTAAACTTTCACTTAAACTACAACAATAAACAAATATAAAAAATTAAAGCTAAAAAAAAGTACAAATGTTCATCAAAAGATATGTTCAAGGGTTTTCATAGTGACTCTCTTCATAATAACTCCAAAAATGAAGCAACCAATGTACATAAAGAGTAGAATGAATAAATAATATTATATTCATACAATAAAATAAAGTCATAACAATTTAAAAACATAAAAACAAATCTCAGGTGTTAAAAACCAGGACTAACCAATTCTCATAGAGTTGATTCCGACTCATGGTGACCCAATGTGTCGGAGTAGAACTATGCCCCCTAGTTTTTTCAATGGCCATGATCTTTCAGAAGTAGATTGCCAGGTCTTTCTTCAGAGGTGCTTGCAGGTAGGTTCGAACACCAACCTTTTGGTTAGTTTTGAGTGCTTAATCATTTGCACCACTCAGAGACTCCTAAAAGTCAGGATAGTGGATGCCTTAATTGAGGGTAGTGACTCAAGGGTCATGGGAAGCATCTGACGTTCTAGTAATATTTTCTTCCCCTTGTTTGGGGTGGTGGTTTCATGGATGTTTGCTTTGTGAAAATTCTTCAATCTATGCACTTCCATTGTGCACATTCTTACAATTTGTGTACTTTTCAGTATGTAAGGTATACCAAAACCGTCACCATCGAGTCAGTTCTGACTCATAGCAGTGCTATGAGTCGAACTGCCCCATAGGGTTTCCAAGGCTGTAAATCTTCATGGAAGCCAACTGCCACGTCTTTCTCCCAAGGAGTGGCTGGTGGGTTCAAACTGCCAACCTTTCAGTTAGCAGTCAAGCGCTTAACCACTGTACCACCAGGGCTCTTTATGTAACGTATACTTCAACAAAATTCACTGAAATTATTTATTTATGTTCAATGGTAATCAAAATTCTACATTTTCTAAGTAAAGAAATGATAATACCATGAGCAACAAATGAGTTGCATATTATCATGAACAGGAAAGAAAAGTGGACCTTAGAGAAGCTTCATCTCTGAGCAAGAGAGCCCCACATGTTCTCCATTACTTGGTGTTATTAATGGAATTAGGATTACCTGTGCTGAATTAGATGTACCAATCTGAATATGTCTGCAGTGTCATAGCTCCATTTCTTAATGAGGTATTGTAAGAATTCATTTTATTCTTTCCATGACTGTTATAAACATTGACATTAAAAGACTTTATTGCAGTAGTACAATGAGCTCTGATACCCAAGGCTGCCTGTGAGCTGTCATTGGGTCGACGAGCTTATTGCATTTACCAGTCACTGCACACCTAAGTCATTAATTTGCCAAGCACTTTGAGTTATCTCAACGATGGAAAGTGCTATATGAGCCAAAATTTCATTCTCTTCAATATTAATCATATGATTAATATGATTTGAAATATCATTAAATAATTTTAATGCAGGTGTGGGAATTAAAGCTAGTCTAGAGCTTCTGTGACATAAACATTGACAAATTATATGCAAGTTTAAATTTGAAGAAGTGATTAATCTGTGATTCCACAGTTGAAATTAATTATTATTCTCATAGTTACTAGATTGGTTCAGAAATGTCCAACCATTAACATTCTGCCATTTGCCCAAGATCATTTTTAAACTTAAGATTATGTATTTAATGTACAGCAAGTACAAAGAAGAAGAGGGAATCAGATGAGAACTCTAATTTTACTTGTTTTAGTTTCAGTGTTTAGCTGGCTAATTCCTTTTTTTCTTTTTTTAATTGCTGAAGTTACTAAAATATTTTTATTTACTCTGCCTTTACAGATGCTTAATAGGGTAGTGTCATTCCTATAATTAAGTGAACAAATATACAATTTCCCAGATTTTAAATATAAATATTAGCATGATTTCATTATAAACAATATATTCAGATGTTCTCATCCTTTCTTACAAGCTCTGTTACAGAAGAAGTGAATATACAGCAGGCTTTTAAAAGGTCACATATGCTTAGCAGGAAAAATGCAAGAATCAGAGGGCTGAGAGCCAGCTCTGGAGATGATCTATTCTGTCTCCCTGCTGCTGGGAGGGCTTCACTTGAACCATTACACACAGATGGATATTTATCTTGCTCTCCAGGGAAAGAGATTGTATAATTCCATACAATTTGCAATGGTTAAACATCCTTTGTTGTTTGATAATACGTGTGCACAATAAAAGTTATTGCAGTAATAGCCAGAGGAACAAAAACTTTCACTTACCAGGTGCCTATTTTGTTCTGGGCATGGTTTTAGGTGCTTTACATATATTTGCTTATTGAAATATTTATTATGATTTCTGTATTACAGATAACAAAATGGAAGCTTAATTTTTTTAAGGCCAGTGTTTTAGTTATCTAGTGCTGCTATAACAGAAATACCACACGTGGATGTCTTTAACAAAGGGAAATTTATTCTCTCACAGTCTAGTAGGCTACAAGTCCAAATTCAGGGTGTCAGCTCCAGGCGAAGGCTTTCTCTCTCTGTCGGCTCTGGAGGAAGGTCTTTGTCAACAATCTTCCCCTGGTCGAGGAGCTTCTCAGTGCAGGGATGGTGGCATGAGGTCCCCAACTCTCTTCTCACTTCCCTTTCCTTTTATCTCTTATAAGATAAAAGATGGTGTGCGCCCCGTCCCCCCCCCCCCCCGGGGAATCTCACTTTACATTGGTTCAAGGATGTGACCTGAGCAAAGGTGTTATATCCCACCCTAATTGTCTTTAACATAATTTAATCTTGCCTCATTAACCACAGGCAGAGATTAGGATTTACAACACATATGAGAATTATATCAATCACAAAATGGAGGATAATCAAACAATACCAGGAATCATGGCCTAACCAAGTTGACACATATTTTTGGGGGACACAAGTCAATCCATGATAGCCAGTGTAGAAAGGAAAACCAGTTGCCATGGAGTCAGTTTTGACTCCTGGCTACCCCATGTGTATCAGAGTAGACATGTACTCCACTGGGTTGTCAATAGCTGATTTTCTCGGAGTAGATTGCCAGGACTTTCTTCTGAAGTGTCTCTGGGTGGACTCAAACTTCCCACCTTTTGGTTAGCAGCTGACCATATGCACCAGCCAGTGACTCCTGATATAGAAATATGTCTGATTGTTGTTCAAGGCCTTTCAGAAAGTAGAATCTATGTGTGGTAAGAAAGTAAATGATGTGTATAAAGCATAATATATTCATATAATTGCCCCTCACTTTTTTGTGTGGAGGTCAGGAAATTGTATGTGTTGTTGCTTGCCAACTGGCAGGCATGAGTGACCAGAATATATTTTAAGTGTCTTTCACTCACTTTAGTAAAAGTTGATAGTTCAATTAGTTCACATTTACAATTATCAGTACTTGTCTCCTGCAGTCATACTTACATATGAATGGGAAGCGAGGGTATGGCAGGAAGTAAAGCGTTAGTGAGACATTAATAGAAATGAAGGTAAATACTAACTGAAATAAATTATATTATCAAATAATTTATATTTTCACTCTATTCTCTTTGTATTTCATTTTTATAACTGGGTAATATCTATTAATATATTGCTTCAATTTCACTGATTCTTTCCTTGACTATATAGAATTTATTGATAAATCTGGTGAAGGCATTCTTCATCTCTGTTACCTTGGTGTTTTTTTTTGTTTGTTTGTTTTGTTCAGCATTCTGTTTGACTCTTTCTTACACCTGTCATCTCTACTGAAATTCCCCATCTCTTCCTGTATGTTATCCACCGTTTCCACTACGGCCTTTAACATATTGATCATTTTTATTTAGAAATCTCTGTCTTACAGCTTCAACATCTTGGCTATCTTCAACAGGCTCTATCAGCTGTGCTTGGGTTTGTTGTTATTATGGTTACCTTCCCTTCATCACTGGCTTCAAATTCCTCTAGAATCACTGTGAGTTTAGCACAGAGGCTGGAGTGATGGAGAGTTTTTCTCAATATTCCTGCTGCATGTTGGCTTCAGGTCTTCCTGTGTGCCTGAGCCTCATTCCCCTCATGTTCCTGCCCCTCTTCCAGAAGGGGACTTCTGCTGCTAATACTTAGTTTTTGCTACTTCTGCAGTGGAGGTGAGGGTGAGGAGGTAGCCTGCTGTCCTGGTTCAGCAGGCCCTTTTTCATAGATCTCAGAGGTGGGGTTCTCTCAGTGATACTGCCCTGTCCCTCTAAGGAAGACAAACTCTGTTTTGCATATTTTGTGAGTCTTGTATGAGAGAGAATTCCTCGCCTCTCCTGCTATGGTTGTTTGTTGTTAATGGCCCTCCAGTCAATCTGAGTCATGACAACCTCATGTTTGCAGAGCAGAACTACTACATAGAGTTTTGAAGGCTGCCACCTTTCAAAATCATATTGCCAGGCCTGTCTTCTAAGGAGCATCTGGATGGGTTCCAACAGCTAAATTTTCAGCTAGTGGTTGAGTGCTTAACCATTTGTACCACCCAGAGACTCCTCCTGCTGTGATAGATGAGCTTTAAAGGATCTTTAGAGAAGCCCTTGTAGCGCAGTGGTTAGGGTCTTGGCTGCTAATCAAAAGGTCAGTGGTTCCAACCTATCAGCCTGCTCTGTGGAAGAAAGATGTGGCAGTCTGCTTCTGTAAAGATTATAGCCTTGGAAACCCTATGGGACAGGGCTACTCTGTCCTGTAGGGTTGACTGGATGGCAATGGGAAAAGATCTTCACCTGACACTGTTTCCTGCCCTTCCTCAGTGTTAGAGGGTTTTGTTGTAGTGTTTGGTCTATTTGTTTGTTTTAATCTCTCCTTCATCCTCACTGTGTCTTCTCTTGTGCCTTGGGGCAGTGGGGCCTGGGACCCTCCCCCACCAGCTATAGTAGGTTTTTTTGCCTTTCCCACAGCAGTGTCCACTCCCTTTCTCCAGGCCCACACCACCAAGGAGCTTACTTATGAGCACCCAGTGGAGATTCATGGAGGAGCACCAACAAGTGACTGCAAACTCCTCTTGTGTCTGTGGCTTCCTGTGTCTATCTCCTCAAGCTAGTCTACATTCAAATTTAAAAAAAAAAAAAAAGTCTAATAATTTTAGCTGTAATCTTCTTACTTGTTTGTGTGGTGCCTGCATCTCTCCCTCCCTAACTCTGCCTCAATGCTTGTATCCTCTCTCTTCTTGGATGGCCCTTCTTTCCTTAGACTAGGGTTACTCAGTTGCCCTGCACTCTTGGCATGCTGATGGATTCAAGAACAGCTATGATTTGTAGATTATTTGGCTTTGTAGGAGCAACTTTCTACTCAATGCTCTTCCTAAGCAGAAGTAGAATCCATAAGAAGTAGTATTTTAACTCGGACTTCTCACTTAAAAAAATCTGCTATTTCCTCTCTTATCTGCCTAAAGGAGACCTAACCAAACCTGGCCATCTGTTAGAAGCTGCTCCAATTTATCCAATATGTGCAGTCTGGAATCAGTGCTTCTATCCTAAATCTAGAATCCCTGAGCTCTTGAATACTCATCAAAATGAAACCTTCCTTCTTTTCTTTTTTTTAAATTTATCTTTACACATGAACACACACAATTTTACATAACTCTAGAAACATGATTTTGTCACGTACTGTGATTTGTATCAAAAAGGCTATAATAATTTACATTCCTATTGACACATGGGGTCCCTCTGAGTTGGAATCGACTTGACAACAGGTTTTTTTAAAAATATATTATAATAAAGTAACACCACTCATCTGTCAGTTTATTATTATGTGGTGGCTTACATGTTGCTGTGATGCTGGAAGCTATACAACTGGTATTTCAAATACCAGCAGGATCACCCACAGTGGACAGGTTTCAGCAGAGCTTCCAGACAAAGACAGACTAGGAAGAAGGACCTGGTGATCTACTTCTAAAATATTGGCCAGTGACAAACCTCATGAATAGCCACGGAACCTTGTCTGGCATAGTGAGGAAGATGAGACCCTCAGGTTGGAAAACAAAACCAAATGCGTTGTTTCGAGTCGATTCTAACTAATAGCGACGCTATAGGACAGAGTAGAACTGCCCTATAGGGTTTCCAAGGAGTAATTTGTGGATTTGAACTCCTGACCTTTTGGTTAGCAGCCTGAGCTCCATTTAAAATACAACTGGGAATGAGCTATCTCTCCAAAATGAATCGATCTTAATGACATGAATGGAATAAAGCTTTTGGGATTTTCATTTACTTATGTGGCACAACTCAAAATGAGAAGAAACAGCTGCAAATGTCTACTAATAATCTGAATGTGGAATGTGTAAGGTATAAAACTAGGAAAATTAGAAGTCATCAAAAATGAAATGGGAGGCAGAAACATCAATATCCTAGGCATGAATGAGCTGAAATGGACTGATTCTGGCCATTTTGAATCAGACAGTCATATGGTCTACTATGTAGGGAATGATAAATTGAAGAGGAATGGCATTACATTCATCATCAAAAAGAACATTTCAAGATCTATCCTGAAGTAGAACCCTGGTGCACTGATAAGATAATATCTATATGTCTACAAGGAAACCAGTTAATATGATTATTATTCAAATGTATGCACCAACCACTAATGCCCAAAACGAGGAAACTGAGTATTTTTACCAACTTTTGCAATCTGAAATTGATCAAACATGCAATCAAGATGCATTGAGAATCACTGGTGATTGGAATTCAAAAGTTGGAAATGAAGGAGAAAAATAAGTAGTTGGAAAATATCACCTTGGTGA
This sequence comes from Dugong dugon, assembly GCA_030035585.1. NCBI lineage: Eukaryota > Metazoa > Chordata > Mammalia > Sirenia > Dugongidae > Dugong > Dugong dugon. Next base: position 96,568,814 of record CM057465.1, read on the forward strand.
TAGAAACAACGTCAGAGATCACATGACAGAATTTTGCAAGACCAATGACTTCTTCACAGCAAATACCTTTTTTCAGCAACATAAATGGTGATTATACACATGGACCTCCCCGAATGGAATACACAGGAATAGAATCAATTATATCTGTGGGAAGAGAATATGGAGAAGCTCATTATCATCAGTCTGAACAAGGCCAGAGGCCAGAGGCCAACTGTGGAACAGACCACCAGTTCCTCATATGAAGGCAAATAAAAAGAAAACAAGTCCACGAGAGCTAAAGAATAACCTTTAGTATATCCCACCTGAATTTGAAGATCATCTCAAGAATAGATTTGACTCACTGAATACTAATGACCAAAGACCAGACGAGCTGTGAGATGCCATGAAGGGCACCACACATGAAGAAAGCAAAAAGTCATTAAAATACAGGTAATAAAGAAAAGACCAAAATGGATGTCAGAAGAGACGCTGAAACTTGCTCTTGAACTTAAAGTAGCTAAACCAAAAGAAAGAAATGAGGAAGTAAAAGAGCAGAAAGGAAGATTTCAAAGGTGGCTCTAGAAGACAAAGTAAAGTATTATAATGAAATGTGCAAAGACCTGGAGTTAGAAAATCAAAAGAGAAGAACATGGTCGGCATTTCTCAAGCTGAAAGAACTGAAGAAAAGAATTCAAGCCTCAAGTTGCAACTCTGAAACGTTCTATGGGTGAAATATTGAATGAGGCAGAAAGAATCAAAAGAAGATGGAACGAATACCCAGAGTCACTGTACCAAAAAGGGTTGGTTGGTGTTCAATCATTTCATGAGGTAATATATGATCAAGAACCAATGACATGAAGGAAGAAGTCCAAGCTGCAGTAAAGGCATGGTTATAAATAGGGCTCCAGGAATCAATGGAATATCATTAAGACGTTTCAGAAAATGGATGCAACAGTGAAAGCCCTCACTAGTCTATGTCAAGAAATTTGGGAGATAGGTACTTGGCCATCTGACTGGAAGAGATCCATATTTCTGCCCATTCCAAAGAAAGGTGATCAAATAAATGAGGAAATTAGCAAATAATATTATTAGTATTATACTCAAGTAAAATTTTGCTGAATATAATTTTAGAAAGGGTTGCAGCAGTACATTGACAAGAAACTGCCAGAAATTCAAGCCAGAGTCAGAAGAGGATATGAAAAGAGGGATATCATTGCTGATGTCAGATGAATCTTAGCTGAATACAGAGAATACCAGAAAAATGTTTACCTGTGTTGTATTGACTATGCAAAGGCATTTGACTGTGTGGATCATAAAAAATTATGGACAACATTGGGAAGAATGGAAATTCCAGAACACTTAATTGTGCTCATGAGGAACTGGTACTTAGAACAAGGGGCAGTCACTCCAACAGAACAAGAGGAAACTGCGTGGTTTAAAATGAAGAAAGGTGTGTATCAGGGTTGTATGCTTTCACCATATTTATTCATTCTGTATGCTGAACGAATGATTCAATAAGCTGGAATATATGAAGAAGAACATGGCATCAGGATTGGAGGAAGACTCATTAACAATACCATACGCAGATGACACAACCTTGCTTGCTGATTGCAAAGAGGACTTGAAGCACTTACAGATGAAGATCAAAGACCACAGCCTTCAGTATGGATTACCCCTCAACATAAAGAAAACAAAAATCTTCACAACTAGACCAATAAGCAACAACATGATAAATAGAGAAAACATTGAAATCTCCGAGGATTTCATTTTACTTGGATCCATAATCAACACTCATGAAAGCAGCAGTCAGGAAATCAAATGATGTATTGCATTGGGCAAATCTGTTTCAAAAAACCCTTTTGAAGTGTTCAGAAGCAAAGATGTCACTTTGAGGACTAAATGACCCAAGTCATGGCATTTTCAACAGCCTCATATGCATGTGAAAGCTAGACAATGAATAAGGAAGACTGAAGAAGAACTGATGCCTTTGAATTATGGTGTTGGCATAGAATATTGGATATACCATGGACTGCCAGAAGAACAAACAAATCTGTCTTGGAAGAAGTACAGCCAGAATGCTCCTTAGAAGTAAGGATGGTGAGACTTCATCTTACATACTTTGGACATGCTATAAAGAGGGACCAATCCCTGGAGAAGGACATCATGCTTGGTAAAGTAGAAGGTCAGCAAAAAAGAGGAAGACCCTCAACAAAGTGGATTGACACAGTAGCTGAAACAATGGGCTCAAACACAGCAACAGTTGTGAGGATGACACAGGACCAAGCAGTGTTTCTTTCTGTTGTACATAGGGTTGCTATGAGTTGGAACCCACTGGACGTCACCTAACAACAACATAATAAAGTATGTAATAGCTCGATGTTACTGTAATCTGCACATCTCTATTAGTAAGTTTGAACATATTTTCGTAAGTTTGGTGGTCATTTAGACTTCAACTCTGTGAATGGCCTGTTTATACTATTTGCCTATTTTTCTATTTTATTTTTTGTCTTCTTTAGGTAAATTTGTCAGATCTTTGTATGATGTGTGTGTACAATTTCTTCAAAAATAATTGCTTTTCTATTTATTCTATTTATGATACATTTTATCATGCAAGTATTTTATTTTAATAAAGTAGAATATGAAATAGAAATTTCATGAGGTTTTCAATGGCTGATTTTTCAGAAGTAGATCGCCAGGCCCTTCTTTCGAGGCACCTGTGGGTGGACTCGAACCTCTAAATTTCATTTAGAAGCTGAGCATGTTAACTGCTTGTACCACTCAAGGATTCCATAAAATGGATCACCTTAAATGGCCCAAATCCCCAAAAAACTCCTTATTTACATTTTCTGTTTAATTTCCTTCATTTCACTTATCACCACATAACATCTGTACTTATTATCTATTTATTTTTTCTTGTTATTTTCTCTGTCCCCACACTAGAAAGAAACTCAGGAGACGGTGGATAGACATTTTTCTTTGTTTACCACATGTCTGTAGTCCTGGCGCAGAGAACAGTTCACAGGACATACTATATGTTCAACAAAAATTGTTGATTAAATAAAGAAAACATTCTTGGAATTTAATTCCTAATATTTTAACAATTTTTCATCTATATTCATAGATCAGATCTATCTAGTTTTCTTTTATTGTCCTGTCTTTATCAGGTTTTCAAAAGAGTTATGTTGCCTTTGTAACATGAATTGGGGAGGCCTTTCATCTTTTTTCTAAAGCCTAGAATAATTTAACTTTGAAAAAGTCTCTTTCTTAAAGGTTATATAAAATTCACGTTACATAAACCTCAGCTGGGAATCCATCTGTTCTTAGTGCCTTTTTCAATGGTAGATCTTTAAGGGTCTTTTTCTAAACTCTTTTATGGTAACTGATGTATTTAAATTTCTCCTTTTTTTCTTGAGTGAGTTTTGCCAATAAGTATTTTGCTGGGAAATCGTCCATTTGCTCTAAATTTTCAAATGTATTGTCAGAAAGTTTCATATATATTTTTCTTATAATTGGTTTAATCACTTCTATATCTATGACTATTCCTTATTTATTTTCATAATCCAGACTATTTTTACCATCTGTCTTTTTCCTTTAAACAAGATCATGAGGTATTAACATAATTAAATTGACTTTTCAAAAAAATAAGATTTTTATTATTTTATTTTTCCCATCTTTGATTTTTCATTAATTTGAGCTTTTATTATCAATGTCCTTTTCCTGTCTGCTTTTCATTGTAATTCTTTTTCCTATGGTCTTAGCCTTTTACTTTCTTTCTAAATATGATAATATTTCATCTCAATTTTCCCTCCTCTGGTGACTGCTTTCACTTTGTCCCACCAGTTTAGCTGTGAAGAATGTTCTTTATCTTGTTTTACGTAGTTGCAATTTTCCTGTTGATTTTTTTCTTTGATCAGGGGTTATCTAGGAATGCACTCCTTAATTCCAAGGGATTGTGATTTTTCATCCCCTTATATTACTAAGCATGTATGATTTTATTAATTCATGTTCACAGAATGTGTCCTATAAAAACTATTTTTAAAAAGGTACTTAGATATTCTTTTTGAGCAAGAAAGAGGTTGGTTTTATAAATGCTTCATGAACAAGTGGAAAAAAAAAAAAACAATTCTCTGCTGAAGAAATGCAACATTCTGGAAATGCCAGTTAAATCAAATTTATTTTATTATTTTATTATTTTATGAAACACTTTTTTTGGACTTTTAAATTTGTCCAATTATGAAAGGACAGATTAAGATATTCTACTAAAGTTATAATATTGATAACTTCATTTTTGCTTCATTTACTTAGACCTATATAGTTTGATACATATGACCCACAGAACTTCCCTCTTCTTTATTGCTTTGTGCTTTTAAAGTTAACCTTTTCACAGATTGCCATTCTACCTTTCAAGTTTGTTTGCCTTTGCAAAACATTTATTTATAGCTTATCTTGAACTTGCTGTTAAGATATACTTGCTATTTGGTTTCAGTACTTGCCTGAGAGTTCTTTCAGATGGGGTATATGGCTGATATATTTTCCAGATGATTGCATATTAACAGGTACCGTCTTTAACTTTGAAAGATGACTGACATCTCCAAGATTTTGTCTGGAGATGTCATGCCAGTATCTTCTAAAGGAGTCTCTTCAATCTGTAGACTTAAGATGTTTTTAATGCCTTCTCATTTTTATTTATCTACCAGTTTCTTCATTTTCAGAAATTTGTAATATTTTCTTCTTATCTGAGGCATTTCTGGGAGAATTTTCAGAAGTCCACTTATTTCTTCTTTTCCTTCCAGTTCCTGTTACTGTCATATATGTTTCTCCATTTTACTTTTCTTTTGCCTCAAGATTTCCAATTTTATACTTTTGCTTCTGTGTTTTGAGGTTTTTCTTATACTTGGTTTTCCAAGTTTCTAATTTAGTCATCATCCTCTTTTTCAATTCGCCTACTAAATATTTTCACATAAATTGTGAAATTATGATTTTAGCTACAGAGAGCCTTTTTTTGCTTTGCATTTAAATCTTTCCTATTTGAGTTATCATCTGTGTCCTCAATAACCCTATTTCACTACGAAGGTATGCTCTTTGTTGTGTCTCTTCTTCCTCAATCAGGCTATTAGACTCACTTAGATGTGGGATTATTTTGCTTTGTTTGCTTAATGCAACTCAGATCTGGTTGTTGAAACACCTCAAATATTGGCAGTCCTAAAAATGAAGAAAGGCAAAGTGATTTATCCTTCCATGGGCCACTGGCATAGAAGCAGGGAGTCTAATAAGTCATCTCCTGAGACCCCTGGATGAAGCCTCTTTCTTACTCACCTGTCTTCATGTCTCTCACACTCAGGAACAGGTAGGACTCTGCCCCTGTTTAGCTTTTTCTTCACCTCTAAGAGGCCAGAGAGATTAAGCATACTTATACTGATCTCCTCCCCAAGGGTCTTCATATCTCTGTAGTCTCAGCACTGCCCAGAATTCACTGTTTTATGACTCATGACTACAGTGCTTTCAATTGGATAAAATCCAGACTAGTGTCCAGCTTATACAGGAGACAGCCAGTGTGAATTTTCTCTGCATGTTGTCACACAGTGCCTTAGGCTTCATCAGACCTCATTCAGGCTCCTGTAGTCATTTGGTGCAGGAGACCAAAACCAAAAGACGAAACCCATTGCTGTTGAGTAGATTCCGACTCATAGAGACCCTATAGGGGAAACAAAAATCAAGTTGGCAATGGAGGGGAAGGGAGTCTTGTTCAGGTAGCAATCTTCCCAGAATTCTCCCCTAAAAGTCTTTATTGGATATCTCCTGTGAATGCCTTTAAAGCGTATTACCCTCAAGTTGATTCCTCCTCATGGTGACCCCATGTGTGTGAAGAGTAAAACTGCTCCATAGGGTTTTCAGGGGATGATTTTTTGGAAGTAGATCACCAGACCTTTCTTCCAAGGCACATCTGGGTGGACTTGAACTTCCAACCTTTAGGTTAACGGCCTAGCAAGTTAACAATTTGCACCACCCAGGAATTCATATGAATGCCTTATAAGTGCTCTTTAAAATTATTATTCTCTTTTGTCCTCAGTGGAAATGAGGACATTTCCTCATATACCTCTAAAATGTTGAAACTATTCTAAGTTAATACTCAAACTTTTCTTCTTAGTACTTAAAAAAAAAAAAAAAAAACTCCATTTAAATAATTATCATGTGTTCATTCTTCACATAGTTAAGAAATTATTAGATGAAACTAGTTAGGTAAAACAAAAAAAAAAAATAGTAATAATTCTAGGTTAAATTTCTCCTCTGAACAAATTTCCAACCAGCTCTAATCATCATCTTGTTTGGGATTTCTGTAATTTATGGACTGGGCTTTACTAAACTGAAATGCCTCTGTTGACATACAATTCAGTGTAAATCATTTATGTGTGTGTGAGTACACAGCCTTCTCAACCCAAGTGACAACTCTTGATGACCATGTGGGCATACAATAAATGCTTTGACTTAGTAGCCACTTATTTTCTGAAATTGTTTCAAAATGGTTCTTAAGCATTCAGCTTGTATGAGGTGAGAAGGACCTTTCAAGTTATTAGAAGCTAAAAGAATACACTTAGGACTGTGCAGGGTGTCCGCTGGGTAATTTATCAGAACCAGTTTTCTTTATAAATGCTGAGAACACAGGGGTGGAGTGATTAGGTCCCAGATTGTACTTTGGTTTCTTAGCTCTGGAGTCCAACCAGGAAATATCTTCCCCACCAGATGAGTATGCCCCTGAGATTTCTCTTCTTGTTGCCCCAAGCTGTCAATCTGCAGACTGCGAACCTGGGGGATAACTCTGATGTTACAGCTGACTCAGGAGCAGCCTGTTTGAAGTTGTCATCTTGTCACTTTTTCATCGGCTTAGCTTTTTACAATGAAATATTTTTGCTCATTGTTAAAAGCATAAATAAAAAAGATCAGTATACCTACCCATCTTATGATAAAATATTTTCATCATCTGATTCAAATATTTCTCAAACACACTATGCGATTTTGCTTGTTTTCTATGAACTTTATACTTAAATGGAATATATTTAAGTGGTTCTACTTCCATTTTGGTTTTCTACTTAGGAATTTTATATTTTGTAGCTTAGGATTACAAATCAGTCACTTACCCCTATTAATAGAAATTGACGTTTTGATTTTTTTGTGATAGAAGCAGTGTGGAAAACCACTATTTAATATAAAGACACTGGAATGTGTTGGTCTGATTTTTTTTTTTTTCCATTTTTCGCAGGGCTTCAATAGGTGATGGGGTCCCTGGGTGGTGTAAATGGTTAACATGCTGGTCAGCTAACAAAAGGTTGGAGGTTAGTACCCACCCAGAGGCACTTTGGAAGAACGGTCTGGCACTTTACTTCCAAAAAACTAGCTACTGAAAGCCCCATGGAGTATACTTCTACTTTGACACACGTGGGATCATCACAAGCTGAAACTGACTTGACAGCAACTGGTTGCACTAGATGACAACCACGTCCTTTATCTATCATTCTCTGAATGTGTTATTTCAGTGCTTCATACTTCTTACTTAGGTCCCTACCTTCATCTAAATATATTAGTAAACTGAGCAGAGTGGAGGAACCCTGGTGGTGCAGTGGTTAAACATTTGCTTGCTAACCAAAAGGTTGGCAGTTTGAACCCACGAGTCATTGTTCTGCAAGTGAAAGATGTGGCAATCTCCTTCTGTAAGAACTACAGTCTTCGAATCCCTATGGAGAAGTTCTACTCTGTCCTATAGGGTCAGAATCCACTCATAATCAACCGCAGTGAGTTTGAGAACAGATTACTTATTACTGATGGGTCTAAGCTAAGGGAGCAAATTAACCAGCCTAGAAAAATGAAACTTATTCTTCTGCCTCCTATTACACATTCCATGCATCTATGTCACAGTAGAGTCAAACTTAATGAGGTGGATGGAGTCAAGCTTTCAGGACCTTCATTTGCTAATGAGGCACGACTCAAAATGAGAAGAATCAGCTGCAAATATCCATTAATAATCAGAACATGGAATGTACGAAGTATAGATCTAGGAAAATTGGAAATCTTCAAAAATGTAATGGAACACATAAACATCAATATCCTAGGCATTAGTGAGCTGAAATGGAGTGGTATTGACCATTTTGAATCAGACAATCATATGGTCTACTACGCAGGAATGACAACTTGAAGAGGAATGGTGTTGCATTCATCATCAAAAAATAACATTTCAAGATCTATCCTGAAGTACAACGCTATCAGTGATAGGATAATATCCATATGCCTACAAGGAAGACCAGTTAATAAGACTATTATTCATATTTACCCACCAACCTCTAAGGTCAAAGATAAAGAAATTGAAGATTTTTACCAGCTTCTGCAGTCTGAAATTGCTCGAACATGCAATCAGGATGCATTGATAATTATTGATGATTGGAATGCGAAAGTTGGAAACAAAAAAAAAAAAAAAAGATTGGTAGTTGGAAAATATGGCCTTGGTGATAAAAACAATGCTGGAGATCCCATGACAGAATTTTGCAAGACCAATGACTTCTTCATTGCAAATACCCTTTTTTCACCAACATAAACAGCAACTATACGCATGGACCTCACCAGATGGAATACACAGGAATCAAATCAACTACATCTGTGGAAAGAGACGATGGAAAAAGCTCACTATCATCAGTCAGAACAAGGCCAGGGGCCGACTGTGGAATAGATCATCAATTGCTCACATGCAAGTTCAAGTTGAAACTGAAGAAAATTAGAACAAGTCCAAGACAGCTAAAGTGCGACCTTAAGTATATCCACCTGAATTTAGAGACCATCTCAAGAATAGATTTGACTCATTGAACTCTAATGACTGAAGACCAGACGAGTTGTGGAATGACATCAAGGACATCATACATGAAGAAAGCAAGAGGTCATTAAAAAGACAGGAAAGAAAGAAAAGACCAAAATTGATGTCTAAAGAGACTCTGAAACCTGCTGTTGAACGTCAAGTAGCTAAAGCAAAAGGAAGAAATGATGCAGTAAAACAACTGGACAGAAGATTTCAAGGGGCAGCTTGAGAAGACAAAGTAAAATATTATAATGACATGTTCAGAAAGCTGGAGATAGAAAACCAAAAGGGATAAACATGCTCAGCATTTCTCCAGCTGAAGTAACTGAAGAAAAAAATTCAAGCCTCGAGTTGCAATAATGGGAGGATTCTATGGGGAAAATATTAAACGACACAGGAAACATCAAAAGAAGATGGAAAGAATACACAGAGTTATTACACAAAAAAGAATTGGTGGATGTTCAACCATTTCAAGAGGTAGCATATGACCAGGAACCAATGGTACTAAAGGAAGAAGTCCAAGCTGCACTGAAAGCATTGGCAAGAAACAAGGCTCCAGGAACTGATGGAATATCGATTGAGATGTTTCAACAAAAGGATGCAGCACTGGAAGTATTCACTCGTCTATGCCAAGAAATTTGGAAGACAGCTTCCTGGCCAACTGACTGGAAGAGATCCATATTTATGCCTATTCCCAAGAAAGGTGATCCAACTGAATGTGGAAATTATTGAACAATATCATTAATATCACATGCAAGTAAAATTTTGCTGAAGATCGTTCAAAAGCGGCTGCAGCAGTATATCGACAGGGAACTGCCAGAAATTCAGGCCGGATTCAGAAGAGGATGTGGAACCACGGATAACATTGCTGATGTCAGATGGATCCTGGCTGAAAGCAGAGAATATCAGAAAGATGTTTACCTGTGTTTTATTGATTATGCCAAGGCATTTGATTGTGCAGATAATAACAAAGTATGGATAACATTATGAAGAATGGGAATTCCAGAACACTTAATTGTGCTTATGAGAAACCTGTACATAGACCAAGAGGCAATTGTTCAGAAAGAACAAGGGGGGATTGCATGGTTTAAAGTCAGGAAAGGTATTCATCAGGGTTGTATCCTTTTACCATACCTATTCAATCTATATGCTGAGCAAATAATCTGAGAAGCTGGACTGTATGAAGAACGGGGCATCAGGATTGGAGGAAGACTCAGTAACAACCTGTGTTATGCAGATGACATAACCTTGCTTGCTGAAAGTGAAGAGGACTTGAAGCACTTGCTGATGAAGATCAAAGACCACAGCCTTCAGAATGGATTAGACCTCAACATAAAGACAACAAAAATCCTCATAACTGGACCAATAAGCAGCATCATGATAAACGGAGAAAAGATTGAAGTTGTCAAGGATTTCATTTTACTTGGATCCACAATCAACACTCATGGAAGCAGCAGTCAAGAAATCAAAAGACGCATTGCATTGGGCAAATCTGCTGCGAAAGTCCTCTTTAAAGTGTTGAAAAGCAAAGATGTCACCTTGAACACTAAGGTGCGCCTAACCCAAGCCATGGTGTTTTCAATCACCTAATATGCATGCAAAAGCTGGACAATGAAGACAGAAGACAGAAGAAGAATAGAAGACTTTGAATTGTGGTGTTAGCGAAGAATAATGAATATACCACGGACTGCCAAAAAAAATAACAAGTCTGTCTTGGAAGAAGTACAACCAGAATGCGCCTTAGAAGCAAGGATAGCGAGACTACGTCTTATATACTGTGGACATGTTGTCAGGAGGGATCAGTCCCTGGAGAAGGACATCATGCTTGGTAAAGTAGAGGGTCAGCGAAAAAGAGGAAGACCCTCAAGGAGATGGATTGACACAGTGGCTACAACAATGGACTTAAGCATAACAAGTACTGTGAGCACGGTGCAGGCCGGGCAGCGTTTCGTTCTGTTGTACATAGGGTCACTATGAGTTGGAACCAACTTGATGGCCCCTCATAACAAGAACAACAATGCCACATTACCCTGTCTTTCATAGCTTTAAGACATAGTTAAACAATTTTAAAAAAAAGTTTAGAGAGACATTCCCTTCAAAATGATTATATTTCAGGGGAGGGGCAAGATGGCGCTCTAGGCAGAAACACCACGCCGTCCCTCCACAGCAAAGATCCGAAAAACTAAGCCTAACAGAGAATCAACAATCCTGAAACCCTAGAACACCAAATGAAGAGATAAAGAACTCAGCCAAACACCAAACGGAGTGAGAATACTAAAAGAGAACGGAGAGCGAGGAGAGACTCAGGCAGAGATTCCTTACCAGCTAACGCAGCGCGGATTCACCATCTTGGATTCCTATCGGAGACCAGCAAACAGAAGAGCAGCCTTGCAGAGCATCTGGTCGGAGACAGAACGACCGGTAAACTGCGGTGCGCGCTCTCCCACCACCCACCCCTCTCCACCTCAGCTGGGGATCCCCTGCTTTCCGTGGCCAGGGTCCCTGGGCTGGGGGGTGCTGGTGCTTGGATTCCGCGCGCCTGGGCTGGCGGCTTTCTGGGAGCCGTTTGCTGGCAGCTAGCGAACCTTTCTCTGCCGCCTCCCCCTCCTTTTGCCTGGGTGCCTGGTTCCGAGTGCTGTCTCTGCTCTCTCCTGCGGGGCTGTGGGGCTGCGTGCGGGCGTGTGGCTGTTTCTAGGTCTGGGCTCCCGCGTGGGTGGGATCCCGGGGCCTTTGTTCGTTCGCCTCTCTGCTTTCCGTGGCCGGAGTCCCTGAGCAGGGGGGCGCCGGTGCTTGGATTCCGCGCGCCCGGGCGGGGGGCTTTCTGGGAGCCGTTTGCCGGCCGCTAGTGAGCCTTTTTCTGCCGCCTCCCCCTCCTTTTGCCTGGGTGCCTGGTTCCGAGTACCGACTCTGCTCTCTCCTGCGGGGCTGTAGGGCTGCGTTCGGGCGTGTGGCTATTTCCAGGTCTGGGCTCCCGCGCGGGTGGGATCCTGGGGCCTTTGTTCGTTGGCCCCTCTGCTTCCCGTGGCCACGGTCACTTAACCCCGAGACTACCGGCTTCTTGGAATTCGTGCCCCTGAGTGGGGGCTCTCTGGGTCCCATTTGTAGGCACTGACTGCTGGTGTTGCCCTTTTTTTTTTTTTTTCTCTCAATTTTATTTTTCTTCCTTTTTTGATTAGTTTTGTCATCTTTTACCTCTTTTTCTCTTTTGTCTTTCTTCATTGCTTAATTTTTTGTCTCTCTATCTCTTCCTTCTCTTTCTGATCCCTGAATTCCAGGCGATGTATGCCTCTGTACCTTCTGGCCAGGCTGAGCTGTGAAAATTGAGACCGACTCCCCCAGACCTCATAGCTGCATCGGTGGGATCCCTGGGAACTTTGCAGTTCTTTAACTTTTCTGATTTTTATTTGGTCATTCTTTCCTTTTCTTTCTCTTCCCCCTTCTGGTTTCCTCCATCCCATAGTCTCTCATCTGTACATTCCAACGACAAGCTCCCCTAGCATTCTTTTATGTTTGTATGCTTTTTGCTCCTCCTCCTCTCTCCTCTCTCCCATATCCAGCTTAGCTTCACACATAACCATCTTCCCGCTGCACCCTACCTACCTGCACCGTGCACTAGACATCACATCACCAAGCGGTGCAGGCACGCCCTATTGGAACCTGCCCAGCACTGACTACCGACCGTCCTGGTGGCTGCAGTGAGTGCCACAAGCAACCCATCCCAGTGGCTCCTCCTCAACTAGATCTGCCCAGCTGTACCACAAGAACGAAAAAAAAAAAAATCTACAATCAATAAACGAGAGAAATATCTACTGAATGCCCTGAAAACAGCAAACAATATCAAAACATTTACAAAAACAAGACAAGATGGCTCCAATAGGCGTCCAAATTAAAACACCAGATAACTCTCCTGTGGAAGAAAATGCACTAGAAGTACCTGATACGGAACTCAAATCACTAATACTCGGAATTTTCCAAGAACTGAGGCAAAAAGCTGACAAACATGAGGAAAAAATAGACAAATTTATGGAAAATACAGACAAAAAATTGGAAGAATTCAGGAAGATGATACAAGAACAAAATGCCAAAATAAATTCACAACTCGAAATTATACAAAAACAACAATTAGAAATCCAAAAGATAAACAACAAGATTTCAGAAATGGACGGTGTCATAGAAGGGCTGAGAAGTAGATTTGAAACCATGGAAGACAGGATCAGTGGAACTGAAGACAAACACTTGGATACAACTCTGTTTCAGGAAAACTCAGAAAAAAGAACAAAGAAAAATGAAGAGACCCTGAGAGTTATGTGGGACACAATTAAAAGCAAAAACTTACGAGTGATTGGCATACCAGAACAGGGGGAGAAAACAGAAAACACAGAGAGGATCATTGAGGAACTGCTGACAGAAAACTTTCCCAATATCATGAAAGATGAAAAGCTGGTCATCCAAGAAGCTCAACGAACCCCATATAGAAGAGACCCCAAAAGAAAATCACCAAGACATATCATATTCACACTCGCTAAAACTAAAGACAAACAAAGAATCCTGAGAGCAGCTCGTGAAAAACAAGAAGTCACATACAGAGGAGAAACAATAAGACTAAGCTCAGATTATTCAGCAGAAACCATGCAGGCAAGAAGGCAATGGGATGACATATATAAAATCTTGAAAGAAAAAAATTGTCAGCCAAGAATAATATATCCTGCAAAACTCTCATTCAGATTTGATGGTGAAATTAGGTCATTTCCAGATAAACAGAAACTAAAGGAATATGCAAAAGTCAAACCAAACTTACAAGAATTATTAAAGGGAGTTCTTCGATCTGAGGACAAACAGCTTAAGCCCTCAGGCAGGACCTAGGACCTAGGACGCAGGTTAACATGAACCAGATACCATTCTAGGAACTGAACTACAGACGACGTTCCAAAAACAAAAGATATACAACAGGGAATCAGAGAAATCAATCAAAGGATGACAACAACATCAAAACAATGAAAGAGGGAACAAACGGCATAGGTATAGAACCTTCTAAAGGAGAAGAAGGCAAGGCGATACCAAGTAAGGGTAGACTGCTTCAAAATTATAAAGATAAGGGTAAAATTCATGGTAACCACAAAAAAAGTTAACAAACCAACTCATAAAAATAAAGACGAAAAACATAAAGTCTCCACAAAAACAAAACCTACAAAAACAAAAGAAATGAACACAAAATCCACAAACAAAAGTAACTCAGCACAAGAGAGTAAGAAGAACAAAGAAAACTTCAGCATCACAAAAAAAAGCACTACAAAATGACAGCAACAAATTCACATCTATCAATAATTACACTGAACGTAAATGGACTCAATGCACCCATAAAGCGACGGAGAGTGGCAGAATGGATAAGAAAACAGGATCCATCTATTTGCTGTCTACAAGAGACACATCTTAGAAACAAAGATGTGAATTTATTAAAAATCAAAGGTTGGAAAAAAATATATCAAGCTAACAACTATCAAAAAAGAGCAGGAGTGGCAATTCTAATCTCAGATAAAATAGACTTTAAAACAAAATCTACCATAAAAGACAAAGAAGGACACTATATAATGATTAAGGGGATGATCCATCATGAAGACATAACCATAATAAATATCTATGCACCCAATGACAGAGCTCCAAAATACATAAAAAAAACTCTAACAGCACTGAAAAGAGAAATTGACAGTTCCACAATAATAGTAGGAGACTTCAACACACCACTCTCAGTAAAGGACAGAACAACTAAAAAGAAACTCAGCAAAGATACAGAAGACCTAAAGGACACAATCAGCCAACTGGACCTCATAGACATATATAGAACAATCCATCCAACCGCTGCAAAGTACACATTCTATTCCAATGCACATGGAACATTCTCCAGAATAGACCACATCTTAGGCCACAGAGCAATCCTCAACAAGATCCAAAATGCTGAGATAATTCACAGTATCTTCTCTGACCACAATGCCATCAAGGTAGAAATTAACACTAGAAAGAGCAAGGAAAAAAAATCAAACACATGGAAACTGAATAATAATCTGCTTACACATCAATGGGTAATAGAAGAAATCAGAGATGGAATTAAAAAATTCCTAGAATCAAATATAAATGAAAACACATCATACCAAAACCTTTGGGACACAGCAAAGGCAGTCCTCAGAGGACAATTTATAGCAATAGATGCACATATCAAAAAAGAAGAAAGGGACAAAATCAAAACATTAACTACAGAACTCAAACAAATAGAAAGAGAACAACAAAAAAAGCCTACAACCACCGGAAGAAAGGCAATAGTAAAGATCAGAGCAGAAATCAATGAAATAGAGAACAGAAAAACAATAGAAAGAATCAACAAAACCAAAAGTTGGTTCTTTGAAAGAATCAACAAAATCGACAAACCACTGGCCAGACTGACAAAAGAAAAACAGCAGAGGGCACAAATAACCCAAATAAGAAATGAAATGGGGGACATTACAACAGACCCAACTGAAATAAAAAGGATTATAACAGAATATTATGAAAAACTATATTCCAACAAATTTGAAAACCTAGAGGAAATGGATAAATTTCTAGAAACATACGGCCTACCCAAACTACAACAAAGTGATATTGAAAATCTGAACAGACCCATAACAAGAGAAGAGATTGAAAAGGTAATAAAAAAACTCCCAACCAAAAAAAGCCCTGGCCCAGATGGCTTCACTGGAGAATTCTACAAAACATTTACAGAAGAGCTCGTACCAGTTCTACTCAAGTTATTTCAGAGCATAGAAGAGGAAGCAACACTTCCAAATTCATTCTATGAAGCCAGCATAACGCTGATACCAAAACCAGGCAAAGACATCACAAAAAAAGAAAATTACAGACCAATATCTCTCATGAATATAGATGCAAAAATTCTGAACAAAATTCTAGCCAATAGAATTCAGTATCATATCAAAAAAATAATACACCACGACCAAGTAGGATTCATACCAGGTATGCAAGGATGGTTTAACATTAGAAAATCCATCAACGTAATCCACCACATAAATAAAAGGAAAGAAAAAAATCACATGATTATCTCAATTGATGCAGAAAAGGCATTTGACAAAGTCCAACACCCATTCCTGATAAAAGCTCTCAATAAAATAGGTATAGAAGGGAAATTTCTCAGCATAATAAAGGGCATCTATGCAAAACCAACAGCCAACATCATTCTTAATGGAGAAAGGCTGAAAACATTCCCCCTGAAAACAGGAACAAGACAAGGATGCCCTTTATCACCACTCCTATTTAACATTGTGCTGGAAGTTCTAGCTAGAGCAGTAAGGCAAGAAAAAGAAATAAAGGGCATCCAAATTGGTAATGAAGAAGTTAAACTCTCCCTGTTTGCAGATGATATGATACTATACATAGAAAACCCTAAAGACTCCACGAGAAATTTACTGGAACTAATAGAAAGATTCAGCAGAGTAGCAGGATACAAGATAAACATTCAAAAATCAGTTGGATTCCTATACACCGGTAAAGAGAACGATGAAAAGGGGATCAGGAAATCAATACCATTTTCAATAGCCCCTAAAAAGATAAAATACTTAGGAATAAATCTGACCAGGAATATAAAAGACCTATACAAAGAAAACTACAAAACACTGCTGCATGAAACCCAAAGGGATCTACATAAATGGAAAAACATACCATGCTCATGGATAGGCAGACTCAACATTGTGAAAATGGCAATTCTACCTAAAGCAATCTACAAATACAATGCAATTCCGATACAAATACCAACAACATTCTTCAAAGAGATGGAAAAACTAATTATTAACTTTATATGGAAAGGGAAGAAACCTCGAATAAGTAAAGCACTACTGAAGAAGAAGAATAAAGTTGGAGGACTCACACTACCTGACTTGAGAACCTACTATACAGCTACAGTACTCAAAACAGCCTGGTACTGGTACAACAACAGAGACATTGACCAATGGAACAGAATTGAGAACTCAGATGTAAATCCATCCACCTACGGTCACCTGATTTTTGACAAGGGCCCAAAATACATCAAATGGGGAAAAGACAGTCTTTTTAACAAATGGTGCTGGCAAAACTGGATATCCATTTGTAGAAAAATGAAACAGGACCCATACCTCACACCATATACAAAAACTACTTCAAAATGGATCAAAGACCTGAATATAAAGCCTCAAACTATAAAATTCATAGAAGAAAAAATAGGACCAACACTTCAGACCTTAATACATGGCATTAACAGGATACAAACCATAAACATCAACACAAAAAACCCAACAGATAAACTAGATAATTGGGATCTTCTAAAAATCAAACATCTATGCTCTTCAAAAGATTTCACCAAAAGAGTTAAAAGAGAACCTACAGACTGGGAAAAAATTTTTGGACAGTACAAGTCAGACAAAGGTCTAATCTCCATAATCTACAAGAAAATCCAACACCTCTACAACAAAAAGACAACCAATCCTATCAAAAAATGGGCAAAGGAAATGAACAGACACTTCACCAAGGAAGACATTCAAATGGCCAACAGACACATGAGGAAATGCTCGCGATCACTAGCCATTAGAGAAATGCAAATTAAAACCACAATGAGATACCATCTCACCCCGGCATTACTGGCACGAATCAAAAACACTGGAAATAACAAATGTTGGAGGGGCTGCGGGGAGACGGGAACTCTTATACACTGCTGGTGGGAATGCAAAATGATACAGCCATTTTGGAAAATGATATGGTGTTTCCTCAGAAAGCTAGAAATAGACGTACCATTCGATCCAGCAATCCCACTCCTAGGAATATATCCTAGAGAAATAAGAGTCATCACTCGAATAGACATATGCACACCTATGTTCATGGCCGCATTATTCACAATAGCAAAACGATGGAAACAACCTCGATGTCCATCAACAGACGAATGGATACACAAACTATGGTACATACACACAATGGAGTACTATGCAACGAGAAAGAACAATGAATCTGTGAAGCATCTCATAACATGGATGAAACTGGAGGACATCATGCTGAGTGAAATAAGTCAATCACAAAAGGACAAATATTGTATGAGACCTCTATTGTAAAAACCCATGAAAAAATTCTCATGCAAAATGTAACAATCCTTGTTGGTTACCAGGGATGGGAGGGGGGGGGATACTAAATAGGTAATAGGTAAGTGTTAACTTGGGTGAGAGATGAGATAGTACATAGTACAGGGGAAACTAACAGAACCTGCACAAGGAAAGGTCATGGAGGCCCTATAGACACATCCAAACCCCCCGGGGGACTGAGTTGTTGGACGGAGGGCTCTGGGGACCATGATCTCGGGGAACATCTAGCTCAATTGGCATGACACTACTTATAAAGATAATGCTCTACATTCTACCTTGGTGAGTAGTGTCTGGGGTCTTAAAAGCCTATGAGCGGCCATCTAAGATACTCCACTGATCTCATCCCTTCGGGAACAAGGGAGAACGAAGAGAACAGGATACAAGGAAAAGATTAGTCCGAAGGACTAATGGTCCACAGCTACCAAGGCCTCCACGGGACTGAGCCCAGTACAGCTGGATGGTGCCCGGCTACCACCAATGACTCCTCTGACCAGGATCACAACAGAGGGTTCTGGGCAGAGCTGGAGTAGGATGTAGAGCATAATTTTAACTCCCAAAAAAAAAAAAAAAAAAAGAAGACCAGATATACTGGCCTAAAGAATACTAGAGAAACCTCGAGAGTGTGGCCCCCAGACACCCTTTCAGCTCAGAGGGGAAGTTACCTTCAAGGTTCGATGTTAAGCCTGGGAATGGACACCCCAGTAAAACTAAATGGGACTAACGATGTACAGGAGTCCGGTGACAAGGGCCAGAAGGCAGAGGGAGAGTAGGAAACTGATGATAAGGAACACAAATTGAATAAGGACACTGTCGATGTATTGTGAGATTGTTGACCACTGCTATAGGGCAACATTTGTAGTAACTATTAAATGGGAGGCTGTTTTGTCCTGTAAGCCTGCATCTTGGGCGAGAATGGCAGCACAATTGGAAGAGCATAGTCAATATCACTTAAATGTGGAAGTAAAAAGTTTTGAAATGGTGTTTAAATAAAATAAAATAAAAAATAAACAAATGAGACTAAAGAGGTACAATAGTCCACTGACAAGATCCAGAAGACAGAAGGGGACAAGGAAGCCCCCTGGTGATAGGGAACACAAGGTGGAGTAAGGATATTCTTGATGTGCTGTGAGATTGTTAACCATTGTCATAGGGCAACATGTGTAGTAACTGTTAAATGAAAAACTATTTTGTTCTGTAAGCCTTCATCTTAAGTGAGAATAACAGCACAGTTGGAAGAGTGTAGTCAATGTCACTGAACTGTGAATGTAGAAAATTTTGAAACGGTGTATCTTTGGCCATCTGTAATTTTCATCAAAAAAAAAGGTTGAGAATTTAGAGGCTTAATACGTTGTGGGGTTGTTAACCAATGTCAAAAAAAACAACATGTGTACTACTATTTCATGAGAAACTATTTGCTCTGTAAGCTTTCACCTGAAGTACAATAAAATATATAAAAAAAAAAAAAATGATTATATTTCAGAAGCATGAGCAAGTGCTTTAACAGTTATAATTTCACAAAAACTAACTTTCCCTTGGAAAATTCAAGTTGCTTGTTGACAAGAAGTAGCTGAAGAGAAATGTATGTTGTGCCACTGTAGAAAGAGTAGAGCCCCTTCCCCATTTCCCTGTGTGAACTGGTCCTAAAATGGAGAATTATAGCTGCCAAACTGTTGAAAGAGGTTTCAATGAACTAAATAAATTAGAGGTAGAAAAACTCATTAAGAGTGAAGGCATGTGGAATCCCTCGGGGTGAGAAGCGCAGAGCCCGTACTGAGCACATGGCTATTTCATCCTGAAGGTGACTGACATGGCTTGGGCTCGCCCTGCCTGGTTGCAGACATCTGTTGGTGCATTTCCACCTAGGTAGAATTCCCTGGCTGCCTGACAATTCCACTTCCTTCCTAAGAGTTCTCACAGTCAGACCTGCTCCTTGTAAAGCTTTTACAATGTGGAGGTGCTTTGCATTTTTGGTACTGGAAGCAGTATTCATCCTTTCTGCCTCTCAGAAACATCTGTTATACAGGAAACCTATGGAGTGGATCTTCAGCTTACTTAGTGAGGCCCCTGCTAGGACAAGAACAGGAATGAAAACATTTTAGGAGAAATCTCTGTAACAAAAGCTGAATAGAAAGAATGTCTTTTCTATTTCTGCTTGTTTCAATTTTTGTTGTGTGAACTTCTTTTATTATCCGGAAATTTAATTTAAAGGCAATAGCATATTTTCTGAAAACACTGACCAGTTCAGACTTCACATGATTGAGATTAGTTTGCATTTCCCATCGTCCCCCAAACAACAGCAGACAGGAGAGATAAGAACAACCCACGGGGGGTTATTAGGGGACTTTTGAGGTCCTGGTCTGCTGTTGCTAGGACTTCTTCAAAAAAAAAAAAAACAGATAATCAAGAAGGGTGGTTTATATGGTTATTAACTGAGAAAAAGGAACTCAATCTTTTAATAAAATATAGCAGAGGAGCAGTTCCGTGGAGAATGTCTGAAGCACGACATAAAATTATATCCTGGGGAGGCCATGACTCACAAGGAGCCAGGAATGATTGAGAGTAAAGAAATTATTAGTTTTTAAAGTACACATATAGATCATCAGCATACTTTGATGTGGGTGGGACAGAAATGAAATAGTGGAGATAAATGCTGAGTGAACTCACCCCTGACAGACAAGACCGTGTTTTGAAGATGAGAAGCTGCATTATTAACAGCAGGTCAGAAGATGAAAAAAAGCCACGGATGAGGCCCCATGATGGACTAAAAGTGCATGCTGAGCATGCCAATGCAAAATAAGTAAAAGGGAAAATATCCTGAGAAATAACTGTGGGGATGGTTTGATTATAGTTCATAGATCAAAACATCGATATGATTCATTGTTGTGTTGGTGTACTCATTTTAAACATATTTTAATTGCAAAAGACAATACGTAGAGATACTAATAAATAAAGATAATGAAAAGAAATACCCATTAGCCATCCTTCCACCCAAAGAAATCTACCATTAACACTTTTCTGAATATCTTATCAGACAACTTTCTACACATTATGTACATACATGAAATGGAAACAAACCTGTGCAGAACAATTTACATATTGCATACCATAAATAGTGTATATTCTAATCAGATTGTTCAGAGGCTTCATTTTACATGGATAGAGGGTCTGAATTAAAACATGAACCCACTATTTCACTTAAAATTTAGGAGTCTCAGGTTTCTCTGTAGATGTTATAATACAGAACCAACCTTTAAGATTGTTTGGAGATTGATATAAATTGTTATTAACTAAGAAAGTACAATGTAAAGTGCTGGACACCTGCCATTTTTGCACTCTTATTTTTTTCCCTGGTACTCTATTAAAGAATGTACATAAATTATCTCATTTAACTCATATAAAACACTGTAAACTGTGAGTGTGTGAGTTTTATTGTATATTATATATGAGCCATGGTTCACCTGAATTCAAATCATCTGGGAGTCTTTATCTCACTGATAAGGACTATGATTTAATAAGGAAATGAAAAAATTAAATTCATACTGTGTGCTAGGTGTCTTCTCATCTTATTTCATCCTTACAACATTCCTCCAGTATAGGTCTTATTGGCCCCATTTAACAGATTAGAAAATGGAATTGAGAGTATTTAGGTGATGTGATCTTGGTTCTCTTTCCATGGTACAAACTCTTACTATATCATGATCTATAGAGAAAACATTGTTTGTTTTTAGAAAACTCAGCAGTTGTCTTTTTTTTTTTTTTCTTGCAGTAATTTTAAACTTTAGAGCATGTCGAATCATGCTGCTAAAATAACTTAGGAATTTAGTTGGTTTGTTTTGTTTTCCCAGGTATCTTCTAACATATTATTTTCCTGAGTGTCACCTAAATATCATCATGTATAATGCTTAACAATATTAAGCCTGTTTAAGATAGGTATCATGGAGCTAGAGAACAGTGGGCAATTGTACTTCCTAAGGAGGTTAGTGAGGGGCATGTGCTTCTCAGAAAAAAAAGTGAGTTATGGACAGTTCTAAACACCTAGCTCTTGTATGCACATTATTTGTTTTGCCTGTGACATTTCTTAGACTTTTATCTTCCTGAATATTTTTGTATGTATGATGTATCATCACCCTAAGTTTGAGCATCCTATGAGAATAAGGGCTGTTATCTACGATTCTTAAGCTCTTAAAACGCTTAATGGAGTCCTGAACATATAACACAGGAAATATTCTTTTAATAAATTAATGAAAGAGAAAGGAGTGCATGTATAAAACCAAACCAAACCCATTGCCATCAAGTCAATTTCAACTCATGATGACCCCATGTGTTACAGAATACAACTGCTCCCTACAGTTTTCATTGTAATCTTTATAGAAGCAGATCACCAGGCCTTTTTTCTGTGGCACCACTGCATGAATTTGAACCACCAGCCGTTAGGTTAGTAGTAGAGCACAAACCACTTGCACCGCACAGGTATCATAGGACATGTATAGGGTGATTGAGGAAAAAAAAAAAAAATTAGTGGGTGTCATTCATCCCTTGACAGAAATCCCCTTGAACAAAGTTTCAAATTTTATTTAAAATGAGTACAATACTTAGATTCTTCAAAGTTCATGGTAAGTCTTAGGTGCTACATTGTGGGAGGAAAATCTGATTAAGAATAAAGCAAATAGTGATGTTAGTATTTAAAAGACATAATCAGAAATATTTTAAAAGATGTCAGATCTGAGTCACATGCAAAGTTAATCTTTAGTGTAGTAGCCTGATTTTAATTCTATTTGCTGCTTACATTATTTTACAGTAAAATCCTACCAGCAGTGTCTTTGAGGTTTTAGTTCACTAAAGATAGGTCTGAAGGCCCCTGTCATTTTGTATGACAAGAGACCAAAATAAAACAAACAAACAAAAAAATACTTATTAAGCATAATTTTAAACTTGTGTGAGTCCCTGGCCTTGCCAGGAATAATGTCTTTGTTTTGAAGCTTTAGGGTAGTTGCTTAGCAAAGAACTCTATGGGAGAGTTCTTTTTTGCCTTTTAAATCACAGGTTTCATGAAGTTGAGAAGCTATAGCTTGTGAATAATAAAAATGCACTCAAATTCTTTATTCTAACATTAATTTGTCATCTATTTGGCCCCTGACTACTACAGATCATTAATGTGTCAGGCAAGAGGTTATACCGTAGTCTCAAAAAAAAAAAAAAAACAAAAAACACAAACCTGTTGAGGAGTCAATTTTTGACTCATAGAGACCCTGTCTATAGACAGAGTAGAACTGCCCCCATGGGGTTTCCAAGGCTGTAATCTTTATGGTAGCAGACTGCCATATCATTCTCCCAAAGAGCAGCTGGTGGGTTCGAACTGCCAACCATTCGGTTAGCAGCTGAATGTTTTAACCATTGCTCCAAGGTAAGGGCTTCTTACCTTGGTCTACCCAATTATAAATTTTAAAGAGCAAGCAGTACAGAAATTCTGTTATATTGGATTACATTTTCCCGGACAAATTTGCATTCTTGTCTTTTATTTATACTATTTTTTTTCCTATGACAAACTAAAAATAGTTAATATTATTTAATTCTGGAGATATATACACCTATATTGTTTGGTCTAGATAACTTTGTTTGGTTAGCAGTTGATATTCATACCTGCAATGGGCAATCAGAACTTTTACTTGGAATAGCTACTGTTGTTTTGGGAAGTTTGGGAAAAATTTCACATTTAAAGTTTAAAGATTTAAATAGTCCAGTTCTTTCCAAAATATGAGTAACAGGAAAATACGTAGCTTTGTCCATGTTAACAATAAAAATAAAGACAGTTACTATCCAACTATACGCTCTCTACAGGATAATCACTTTAGGCCCAAAGATAGAAATAGGTTGAAAGTGAAAAGATGGAAAAATAGCCCATGCAAATAGTAACCAAAGGAGAGATGGGGTGGCGATTTTAATATCACACAAAGTAGATTTTAAGTCAATCTGAACATTATATAATGATAAAAGGGTCAAATCATCGAGAGGATATAAAAAATATATATAAGTTTATGTGCACCTAACATCAGAACCCAAAAATACATGAAACAAACTCTGACAAAATTGAAGGGAGAAATATAGAGTTCTACAATAATAGTTGGAGACTTCAACATGCCACATTCAATAATGGACAGAACCATTAGAAAGAAGATCAATAAAGAATAGATTTGAACAGTGCTATAAACAAATTCCATGATGTAGTTTGTAGTCTTTGACCTTCATGAGTAAGTGCTTCAAGTCCTCTTCACTTACAGCAAGCAAGGTTTTTGCATCTTCATATTGCAGGTTGATAATGAGTCTTCCTTCAATCCTGATGCCACATTTTTCATATAGTCTATCTTCTTAGATTATTTGCTCAGCATACAGATTGAATAAGTATGGTGAAAAGACACAACCCTGACACACCTCTTTCTTGACTTTAAACTAGGCAGTATACCTTTGTTCTGTTCGAATGACTGCCTCTTGGTCCATGTACAGGTTCCTCGTGAGCACAATTAAGTGTTCTGGAATTCCCATTCTTTGCAATGTAATCCATAATTTGTTATGATCTACATAGTGAATTCCTTTGCATAGTCAATAAAACACGGGTAAACATCTTTCTGGTATTTCTGCTTTCAGCCGAGATCCATCTGACATCAGCAATGATATTCTTTGGTCCACATCCTCTTCTAACTCCAGCTTGAAATTCTGGCAGTTCTCTGTTGATTTACTGCTGCAACCACTTTTGAACGATCTTCAGCAAAATTTTACGTGCGTGTAATATTAATGACATTGTTTGATAATTTCCACATTTTGTTGGATCACTTTTCTTTGGAATGGGCACAAATATGGATCTTTTTCAGTCCATTGGCCAGGAAACTGTCTTCCAAATTTCTTGACAGATGACTGAGCACCTCTAGCCTTGTATCCATTTGTTGAAACATCTCAATTGGTATTCCATCAATTCTTGGACCCTTGTATTTTGCCATTCCCTTCAGTGCAGCTCATACTTCTTCCTTCAGTAACGTAAGTTATTGATCATATGCTACCTTCTGAAATGGTTGAACATCGACCAATTCTTTTTGGTGCAGTGACTCTGTGTATTCCTTCCATCTTCTTTTGATATTTCCTGCAACATTCAATATTTTCCTCAAAGAATTCTTCAAAATTACAACTTGAGATATGAATTTTTTCTTCATTTCTTTCACCTTGAGAAATGTTAAGTATGTTCTTCTCTTTTGGTTTTCTAACTCCAGGTCTTTGCACATGTCACTATAATACTTTTTCTCAAGCCTCCCTTTGAAATCTATAGTTCTTTTACTTCATCATTTCTCCCATTTGCTTTAGCTACTTGACATTTATGAGCAAGTTTTAGAGTCTCTTCTGACATACATTTTTGTTTTTTCTTTATTTCCTGTCTATTTTCAATCACCTCATATGCATGCAAATATTGGGCAATGAGTAAGGAAAACCTTTGAATTGTGGTGTTGGCGAAGAGTATTGACAGCATGGACTGGCAGAAGAATGAAAAAATCTGTCTTGGAAGAAGTATAGCCAGAATCCCCTTTAGAAGCAAGGATGATGAGACTTTGTCTCACTTACTTTGAATATGTTATCAGGTAGAAACAGTCCCTGGAGAAGGACGTCATGCTTGGTAAAGTGGATGGTCAACATAAAAGAGGAGGACACTCAATGAGGTGTATTGACACAGTTGCTGCAACAATGAGCTCAAGCATAGTAAAGATTGTGAGGATGGTGCAGGACCGGGCAGTGTTTTGTTCTGTTATACATAGGGTTGCTGTGAGTCTGAACTGATTTGACGGCACCTAACAACAACAGCAATGAAAACAAACTAGACCTTACAGGCATATATAGAACATTCCACCCAAGAACTACATAGCATATTGTCTCCAGTGCACATGAATCATTCTCCAGGATAGACCATATTCTAGGTCACAAAAGAGTCTCAATAACTTCAAGAAATTTGAAATGATACAAAGCATCTACTCTAACCACAAAATAATGAAACTAGAAATTAATAAAAGAAAATCTGGGAAATACAAAGTATGTGGAAATTAAACAACACATTATTAAGCAACCAATGGTTACAGAAGAAATCAGGAAATACTTAGAGATGAAGGAAAATGAAAGCAAAACATACCAAATCTTATGAGATGCAGCAAAGACAGTGCTCATAGGGAAATTTATAGCAACAAAGGACTACACTAAAAAAGCAGAAAGATTTCACAGTAACCTAAACTTACAACTTGAAGAACTAGAAAAAGTAGAGGAAATTTAAATCCAAAGCTACCAGAAGGAAGGAAATAACAAAGATCAGAGCATAAATAAATGAAATAGAGAATAAAAGGCAACAGAGAGAAAAAGAAAGCAGAAGCTGATTTTTTATAAAGACCAATAATATCAACAAACCTTTAGCTTGACTAAATGAAGAAGAAGAGAGAAAATGCAAATAAGTAAAATCAGAAATAAAAGTGGGAACATTACTACTGACCCTAAAGAACTGGAAAGAAGCATAACAGGGTACTGTGAACAATTGTATGCCAACAAATTAGATAATTTAGATGAAATGGAAGAATTTCTAGAAAACATAAAATACCTAAATTGACTCAAGAAGAAATAAATCTCAACAGATCTATAACAAGTGAAGAGATTGAATTACTAATCAAAAATCTCTCAGCAAAGAAATGTCCTGAACCAGATGGCTTCACTAGGGAATTCTTCCAAACATTTATAGAAGAAGTGACTCTAATTTTTCTTAAACTTTTCCAAAAAAGAGAAGAGGAGCAAATATTCCCTAACTCATTCTATGAGACTGACATTAACCTGATACTAAAGCTAGACAAAGACACAACAAGTAATGGAAACTATAGCTCAATATCCCTCATGAATAGAGATGTAAAAATCCTCAACAAAACACTAGCACATCTAATTAAGCAGCATATTAAAAGAGTTATTCACCATGCTCAAGTGGAATTCACCCCAGGAATGCTAGAGTGGGTTAACATTAGAAAATCAATCAATGTAATACACCACATTAATAGAAGAAAAAGAACTGCATGATTATTTCAATTGGCACAGAAAAAGTATTTGACAAACTCCAACACACTTTTATGATTAGAAAAACTCAATAAACTAGGAATAGATGGGAAAGACCTCACTATGATAAAAGGGATTTATGAAAAATCCACAGCTAACGTTACACTCAATGGAGAAAGACTGAGAGCTTTCCCCTTAAGATCAGAAACTAGGGAAGGATGCCCAAGCTCATCATGTCTATTCAGTATTGTACTGGAAGTCCTAGCCAGAGCAATTAGGCAAGAAAAAGAAATAAAAGATATCCAAATCAGGAAAACTAAAATCCATTGCTGTCTTGTTGATTCCAGCTCATAGATTCTCTCTAATGGCAGACAATGTGATTTTATATGTAGAAAATCCCCCTGAATACACAAGAAAGCTAATAAATGAATTCAGAAAAATGGCAGGGTACAAGGTCAGCATGCAAAAATCAGTGCAACAAACACTCTGAAAAGGAAATTAAAGAATTCCAATTGCAATAGCATCTAAAAGAATAAAATATTTAGGAATAAATTTATCTAGGGAGGTGAAAGACTTACACACTAAAAATTGTAAAAAATTACTGAAATAAAGGAGACCTAAATAAATAGAAGCACATTCCATGCTCATGGATTGGAAGACTTAAAGATGTCAATACTACACAAAGCACTCTGTAGATTCAATGTAATCCTCATAAAAATCTAACAGCCATGTTTACAGAAATGGAAAAGCCAGTCCTCACATTTATATGGAACTGCATGGGACACCAAATAGCCAAAGCAATTTTGAAAAAGAATAAAGTAACAGGATTCACACTTCCTGATTTCAAAACATACTATAAAGCTACACTAGATGAAAGAGTCATCTAGTGGTATAATGATAGACATAGAGATGAATCAAATAGAATTGAGAATCCAGAAATAAACCTATACAACAACTGATTTTTGACAAAGGTGCTAAATCCATCTAATGAGTAAAGAATCAACTCTTTAATAAATACTGAGACAAATAGATCTATACCTCAAACCATACATGAAAATTAGCTCAAAATGGATGAAGGACCTAAATATAAGAACTAAAATCGTAATATTCTTCAAAGACAACATAGGACTAATGCCTTGGGATATAGTTTATAACAATGGAGTCTTAGATATGACACCAAAAGTATGAGAAGTGAAAGACAAAATAGATAAATTGGACATCATCCAAATTAAAACCTTTTATACAACAAGTATTTTATCAACAAAATAAATTTATGTAGATGGAATCATTCTGGGTGAGGTTCATCCACATTGTTTTGCCTCTCTACAGTTCATTTCTTTTCACCAATGAATAATATTCCATTAGATGATTATACCAAAATATTTTTACTCATTTTATGGTTTCTTAGTCATCAGTGCTGCTATAACAGAAATACCGCAAGTACCACAAAGAGAGATTTATTCTCTCACAGTCCAGTAGGCTAGAAGTCCGAATTCAGGGTACCTGCTCTAGGTGAAGACCTTTTCTCTCTGTTGGCTCTGGAGGAAGGTCCTTGTGATGCATCAGTCTTCCCTTAGTCTGGGGGCATCTCAGCACAGGAACCTCAGGTCCAAAGGACTTGTGCTCCCTGCATTGCTGTCTTGGTGATATGAGGTCTCCCATGTCTCTCTGCTCACTTCTGTCTTTTATATCTTAAAAGAGACTGGTTTAAAACACTATCTAATCTTGTAGATCTTATCGATATAACAGTCACTAATCCATCTTATTACATCATAGAGATAGGACTTTCATCACATAGGGAAATCACATCAGATGGCAAAATGGTAGACAATCATACAATACTGGGAATCATGACCTAGCCAAGTTGACAGATATTTGGGGGGGAAACAATTCAATCTATGACATACGATAATGGGCATTTGGGTATTTCCAGTCATCTTGCTATTATGAATGTTGCTAAAAGTATATATATTGCTCCATGAGGTAGAATATTTCTTGGATTTATACTTAGGAATGGGACTGCTGGATTAGAGCACAAATATTTTCAATTTTATTGGATAATGCTGATTTTCCAAAGTAGTTGTAAAAATGTACACTTTTACCAGTATTAGATAAATGTTCCAGTTGTTACCCATCCCCCCAGTACTAGACATTTTCAGACTTCTTTTATCATTTGCCAATCTATTCAATTTGAACTTGAATCTCATTTATTTTATTTTTTTCATATGATTGTTGTTCATTTGCATTTTTCTCTTCTGTGAAATTCCTGTTGATTGCCTTTGTCCAATTTTCTATTGGATTATTTGAATTTCTCTGGTTAATTTATAGACACTCTTCAGGCAATATGGATAATCTGTGTCAGTATATTGAAAATATCTTCCCTGGTTTTGTGCTTATATTTTCACTTTATGGTATCTTAATGAACATCATTTTAAAATGTATTGCAATCTAAATTATTTGAGCATAACTGATTTTATTTCAGTTTATCTCCTTTATGATTTTTGATTTTTCATGTTATTTTAGAAATCCTTGCTTACCCTATGATCATATTTTTAAAAATATTTTCTAAAATTTCTAACTTGACCTTTGTCGCTTAAGTCCTCAATGGCTTGATGTAGTAACTCAGTTTCATTAAAAAGTCCATCCTTTCTCCACTGATTTACAATGTGAGCTCTACCTTAATTTGTTTTTGCATATATATGGTCTATTTCTCAGTTTGCTATCGTGTTCCAGTTACCAATTTATTTCTCTCTCTACCAGTTTACACTTTTGCGTCTTCCTTCCTTCTTCCCTTCTTTTCTTCTTTCTTTTTTCCTTTTCTTCTTTTCTTTCTCCTTCCTTCCTCCTCCTTCCCTTTTAACCTCTTCTTCATCTCATTCCTCTTTAGTCATAGGGAAGTATTCTAATTCAGTCAATGTTTATAATTTTACTTGTATGTGCTTTTAGATAATGTGAATTTCAGTCTTACATAAAGACCTTTATATTTAAGTAGTGTCATGTTTTATACCTCATTCTTTTTCTTACTGTTTTTTTCTTCACCAAGCACTGTGTTTTAAAGACCCTTCCTTGTAGCTATGTGTACATACAATCTATTGTTTCTAGCTTGTGTAATTCTCTATGGTATGTTCCCTTCTAAGGAGCCCTGGTGGTGCAATGGTTAAGCACTTGGCTGCCAGACCAAAGTTTGGCAATTTGAACCCACCAGGGGCTCCATAGGAGAAAAGACCTGGCCATCTGCTCCCATAAAGATTACAGCCTAGGAAACCCTATGAGGCAGTTCTACTCTGTCCTATAGGGTCTCTGTGAGTAGGAATAAACTGCTTGAAGGCACACAACAATGATGTTGCCTCCTATCTACTCTCCTAGAAATAGATGAGCAACTCCTACTCCTTCACACATAAATAATGCAGTAACGAACACCCACGTACATATTTCCTTATGCACTTGTGTGATAATTTCCTTAGGATAAATATCCAGGAGTGGAATTGCTGAGTCATAGGTTTGCATATACTTAATTGACTAGATAGTGCCAGATTGCTCTCCAGAATGCCTGCTCCATTGTACCACCAATGAATGAGGACTCTATACTTTCACATCCCCAACAACACTTAGCATTACCTACATTTTAAATTTTAAACAGTTTATAGGCATAATGTGACATCTTACTATTTTAATTAGCATTGCTTAGTTTTCTAAAGATTTTGAACATCTCTCCTCCATTGCTTTTCAGTGTTCTTTTTTATAAATTGTCTCTTCATAGCTTTTACCTCTATATATATACATATATATATATATATATATTCTATTAGAGGTTGATGCTTTTTTGCAGAAATTTCTTCAAAATACTAGAATCCAGATATTATTTTTTATTAATTTGATCATTAGAAATATCTTTTCTCTTCCGGGCAACATGGTGCCATAGTCAGAAGCACCTCGCCGTCCCTCTGCAGCAAAGATCAGAAAAGCTAAGTCAAACAGAGTTACACGTCAATCCTGAAACCCTAAGCATCAAGTGAAGAGATAAAGAACTCAGTCAAGCACCGAATGGAATAAGAAACTGACTGAGAACAGAGCACGAGGAGAGATACATGCAGAGGTCCCCTATCAGCTACCACAGCAAGGATCTGCCGTCTTGGACTCCTATCAGAGATTAGCAAACAGGAATTACTAGAAAGCAGCTTCACAGAGCTTCCAGCAGGAGACAGGACAACTGGTAACCCATGATATATGCTTTCCCACCCCCCACCCTTCTTCACACCCACTCGGCCTCCTCTGCTTCCAGCAGCCACAAACTACTGACCAGGAAGCACGAGCTTCCCCCCAGTGCCACTTGGATTCCACCCACCCACACTGGCCAGCTCCCTGAGCACCATTTGTTGGCTGTTGGTGTTGCTTTTTTCTGCTTCTTTAGATTTCTTCCTTACCTCTCACCACCTCCCCCTCCTTTCACTCAAATACCTGGTTCTGTGTGCCAACTTTGCTTCTTCTTGAAAGGCTGCAAAACACCGCTCACCTGTGAAACTGCTTCCCAGCTGGTGCTGCCACGCTGGTGGGACCCCCTGGGCTTTTTTGTTTGCTTGCTCTGTTTTATTCTGTTTTGATTTGTTTGTATGTTTTCTTTTTCTTTTCTTGGCTTGGGAGCCCTTCTAGCCAGGCAGTACCACACCTCTTGGAAGCTAGTCCCTTACTTTGCACAGACGCACAGGGACATCCCAGGGGGCGTTTATTTTTTTCTTGTTTTTTTTTTTTTTCTTTGGGTTTTTTCATTTGTTTGTTTCTGGTTTTTTTTTTGTTTTTTTTTTTTTTCATTTCTTTGTTTAGTTTTCTTCTCTCTCTTATTCCCTTTCTGTCTTTCTTCATTTCCAGTGTCTCGATTTATTCATCTTTTTCCTTTACCATTTTTCTTTTTTTTTTTCATTTTTGTTTTTCCCCATTTCTCAGTCTCTCATCTCTCCACTCCAATGGCAAGCTCACTTTGCACTCTTTTTTGTTTGTGTGTATGTTTTTGGCTCCTGTTACTCTCTCCTTTCTCCTATCTTTCCCATACCCATCTTAGCTCCACACATCACAATCTACCCTCTCCTTCCTGCCTACCTGCACCATGCGCTGAACGTCACACTCCCAAGCAGCACAGGCATGGCCTACTGGAACCAGCCCTGCACTGATTCTGGGTCAAACCTGTCAGCCCTGCTATGTGCCACAAAAAACCTATCCCAGCAACTCCCCTTCAGCTGGACCTGCCTTGCTGTACCATACCTGAGTGACTGACCCTGCCCATCAGAGAAGGAGGTGAAAAGTATCGCACCCACACGCAAGCAAACAACAAAGAACGCACAGCCCACCTGCTCAGACATAACCAAATAAAACAAAAAGCAGGATGAAACAAACAAATCTATAATCAATAAACATGGAAAATAACCACTGAATGCCATGAAGACAGCAGACAATATCAAGACATTTACAAAAACAGGACAGGATGGTTCCAGTAGGCATCCAAAATAAAACACCAGATGACCTTCCAGTAGAAGAAAAGGCACTCGACCTAACTGATAGGGAATTCAAATCTCTCATATTCAAAATTATCCAAGAGTTAAAGCAAAAAACAGACAAAAATGAGGAAAAAGTACACAAATTCATGGAAAAGACAGACAAATTCTTTGAAAATACAGACAAAAAAATAAATGGAAGAATTCAAGAAAGTAATACAGGAAGAAAATGCTAAAATGAATTCACAACTAGAAATCTTACAAAAACAACAATTAGAAATCCAAAAGATAAACAACAAGATTTCAGAAATGGACACTGTCATAGAAGGGTTGAGGAGCAGGTTTGAAACAATGGATCAGCGAAATTGAAGACAAACATTTGGATACAACTCTGTTTGAGGAAAAAATCAGAAAAAAGAACAAAGAAAAATGAAGAAACCCTGAGAATTACATGGGATACAATCAAAAGCAAAAATCTTTGAGTGATTGGAGTTCCAGATCAGGGGGAGAAAACAGAAAACTTAGAGAGGATCATTGAAGAATTGCTGACAGAAAACTTCCCCAATATCATGAAAGATGAAAAGGTGACCATCCAAGAAGCTCAATGAACCCCATATATGATAGACCCCTAAAGAAAATCACCAAGGCATATCATAATCACACTCGCTAAAATCAAAGACAAACAAAGAATCCCTACAGCCTCTCGAGAAAAACAAAAAGTCACATACAGAGGAGAAACAATAAGACTAAGCTCAGACTATTCAGCAGAAACCATGCAGGCTAGAAGGCAATGGGATGACATATTGAAGGAAAAAAATTGTTAGCCAAGAATAATATATCCTGCAAAACTCTCATTCAAATATGATGGTGAAATTGGGTCATTTCCTGATAAACTGAAATTAAGGGACTATGTAAAAACCAAACAAAACTTACAAGACTTATTAAAGGAAGTCCTTAGCTCGGAAGACAAACAATATCAGACCACAGGCTAAATATAAGACACAGGATTGTACTAGCCGGATAGAAACCTAGGAAATGAACTCTTAAGGACTATGCAAAACCAAAAGAATTACAAAAGGGAACCAGAGAGGTTAATCTGTAAATAACAACAGCATCAGAACAATAAAAGAGGGAATAAACGTTGTAGGTATAGAACCCTTTAATGGAGAGAAAGTCAAGTGATTCCAAGTAATAATAGACTGGTTCAAATCTAGGAAGATAAGGGTAAATTTCACAGTGACCACAAAGAAAGTTAACAAACCTACTCATCAAAATAAAGAAGAAAAACATAAAGTCTCAGTAAAAACAAAACCTACAAAAACAAAAGAAGTGAACAAAAATCCACAAACAAAAGGAACTCAGCACAGTAGAGTAAGAGGAACAAAGAAAACATCAGCACCACAAAAAAAAGCACTACAAAATGCAATCACATTTCTAGGAATATATCCTAGAGAAATAAGAGCTGTCACATTAATAGACATGTGCACACCCATATTCATTGATGCACTGTTCACAATATCAAAAAGATGGAAACAACCTAGATGCCCATCAACAGATGAATGGACAAACTATGGTACATACACACAATGGAGTGTTATACAAAGATAAAGAACAATGATGGATCAGTGAAGCATCTCATAACATGGATGAAACTGGAGGAAATTATGCTGAGTGAAGTAAGTCAATCACAAAAGGACAAATATTGTATGAAATCTCTACTGTATAACTCATGTAAAAGTTTACACACAAAAAGAAAATCTTTGTTGGTTACGAGGGATGGGAGGGGTGGGGGGAACTAAATAGATAAGAGGTAACTTTGGTGAAGGGTAAGACAGTACACATTACTGGGAAAGCTAGCACAACTTGTACAAGGAAAGGTCATGGAAGCTCCATAGACACTTCCAAACTCCCTGAGGGACTGAATTACTGGGTGGCGGGCTGTGGGGACCATGGTCTCAGGGAATATCTAGCTCAATTGGTATCACACCATTTATAAAGAAAATGTTCTACATTCTACACTGGTGAGTAGCGTCTGGGGTCTTAAAAGCCTGTGAGCAGCTATCTAAGATACTCCACTGGTCTCACCCCTTTGGGAGCAAGGGAGAATGAAGACAACAAGATACAAGGAAAAGATTAGTCCAAAGGACTAATGGACCACAGCTACCATGGCCTCCACCAGACTGAGTCCAGTATAGCTAGTTGGTGCCCGGCTACCGCCACTGACTGCTCTGACTAGATTCACAATAGAGGGTCCTGGACTGAGCTGGAAAAGGATGTAGAACAGAATTCTAACTCACAAAAAAAGACCAGATTTACTGGCTTGACAGACTGGAGAAACCCTGAGAGTATGGCCCCCAGACACACTTTTAGCTCAATGGTGAAGCCCCTTCTGAAGTTCACCTATCAGCCTGGGATTGGACAGCCTCATAAAACAATACAGGACTAACGAGGCACAGTAGTCCAGCGACAAGGATCAGAAGGCAGGAAGGAATAGGAAAGCTGCTGATACGGAACCCAAGGTTTAGAAGGGACAGTGTTGACATGTCATGGGGTTGTTAACCATTGTCTTAGGGCAATATATGTACTAACTGTTTAATAAGAAAGTATTTGTTCTGCAAACCTTCATCTAAGGTACAAAAAATAAAAAAAGTAATTATCTATATGAGATCAAATTGACATCAGCAACTCAAAAGGTTTGATGGGAAATTTAGGGGACAGTGAGTTGAAGATAATGGTAATGGAATAATTTGGAAAAGGATAGTGAGAATAGCAGCACAAATGGAAGAAAGTAATCAATGTCACTGAATTGTACATGTAGAAACTTTCAAAATGGTGTACCTTTGGCTGTGTATATTTTCACCAAAAAAAAGGTCCTCAAGGTTGAGAACGGAGAGTGTTGATATGTTGTGGGGTTGTTAACCAATGTCATAAAACAATATGTGAACTGACTGTCTAATTAGAAACTATTTGTTCTGTAAACCTCCATCTAAAGTACAATAAAAAAAATTAAATAAAAAAGTATATTTTCTCATTTTAGTATTTATCTACAAAATTTCTTCATGGTGTTCATTTAGATGTAATAAAATATATCCTTGTTTTGTCTTAGTGTTTGCACTTTTCAAGTTATTTTGTTACTTTGTTTTGTGTGCGAGTTTGTGTATATATATATACACATATATATATACACACACATATATATATATACACACACACATATATATATATATACACATATATATATACACATATATATATATATAAAGATATCCTTTCCTGATCCTAAGTCACAATGACCTTCTGCTAAATTTTTCTTTTTCTTTTTTTGTTTTTTTGGGAAAGAGGGGTGGATGGGGACTCTCTGTTTTGTGTTCTGAATAATATCTTCAGATCTGTCTTCCAGTTCACTAATTATCTCTTCAGTTTTGTCCAATATTATGTTAAATGTGTTCATTTAGCATTTAATTTCAATTAACATACTTTCTATTTCTAGAAGCTCAATTTAGACAATTTAGATTTTTTACAAATCTACTCGTTCTTAAATTTCTCTTTTTTAAAATTCCTATTTAATTATACATAGCAATATACATAGCTTTAAATTATATCTGCTTTTTGAGGGGAGCGTATTTCTGTATAAAAAAAATCCTTGCCAGTTTCTGCATTTTTACCCCCTTGTCTGCACCTGCATGTATTCCTTAGAACTCATATCCTCCTGTGGTGAGAGAAGTTTAAGTGACTCATATTCCTTGTAACTTTATCTGTAGACATTCTTTGAGACTTGGGTTGAGTACACAGATGAGAGCATTTATGTCAAGTGCCTGTGTTCACTCCCATTCCAGCAATGCTTCTACCAGATGATGAGCTAAATGTTTGTAGAGCTCCCAGTTCTCATGAACTCAGACTGCAAATCCCATGAGGGATCAGCTTGAAGTTATAATTTTTCAGGATAGATTGTTTTTCTGCCTTCTTTTAGAACCAACGTTGAACAGGAAAATTGCCTTGGACTTTCATAGTTCTGGGGAAAGGTATCGATATTTGTCCTTATTCTGAGGGTCCTAATATTAAGAATCCTTTGTTGGTGCATATGATTAGCATGCTCAGCCAGTAACTGAAAGGTTAGAGGTTCAAGTCCACCCAGGGGCACCTCGGAGGAAAGACCTAGTGATCTACTTCTGAAAATCAGATGTTAAAAACCCTGTGGAGCACAGTTCTCCTCTGACACAAATGGGATCACTATGAATCAGAATCTACTCCGCAGCAAATGGTTTAATTTTAGGCAAAAGTTTGTCTTATTAGGCTCCTGGGGGGTGAGGGAATGGATTTTGCCACTAATCTCCTTGCTTTGTGAAGCCAAGGAGACCAGTGCTCAGTCTCACTGGGTTCAGCGTGGCCTCAGGTCAGCACTTACTTTAGTGCTCCCCTTATCGTCTTTCTTTCCTGCTTCCACTGAATGTTTGGCTTCAGATTGTATCTTATTAATATATGATTTTTTAAATGAATTTTAAGAGATTTTAAATATATTATTCAGAATTATATTTATATTTAGCAGTTGGATTAATTAGGGACCTAATTTTTCTTCACTTATACTTTGTCGGGGGTCCCGGAAATCACCCTTGGGTTCAGTGGTTCACTAGAATCAATTTACTAGAATTCAATTCAGCAGATATGCATATACATCAGGCAACTTGCCCCTTCTCCACTTTTTAAAATACAATTATATTAGGTTTATATATTATGTAAATTATTCCTATAAATCATATTGCATAAATCTTTCTGATTCTTTTTAACTCAGATCGAGTCCTACTTACCAACAAAGCTTTCCCTGCCAGCTCTTACCAAGATTGAAACTAAAACTCTGAAATCCTATTGCATCATTAATGATATCACAGATTCAAATTATTAAACTCTTTATCAAATCTTCTCACCAGATTGCAACCTGCCTGAGGACCAAAATAATAATCTGCTTTATTTGTAGATTTTCTGCAGCATTCTTTGCACTTTTGGTTCAATAAAGAACCTGTAAACATGTTTGTTTTTAAATGATACTTTCTCTTACTCTGAGTTGAGATAACTCCTTCTTTTTCATTTAATCTCATGAAGAGCTCACTTAGTTTCTTAAGGACTCTAGATAGAGTGGGAATATCTAATTTATCTTTGATTTTCACCTCCTCTTTGGGGATTATCACTCAGATTCTAGGCTTATGAATTTTAAATGACTGTAAAAGATCAAGTCTCTTAATTCCCAGGAGGGTCAACTAGAAAATTAGTCCTCAACATGAAACTTCAATATATACATTAAATCTACATACCCTCCTAATTAAACACCTTTGTCAGCTGAAGGTAGTCTTAAATTTAATGATTATATTGGTATTCTAAAATTATTACAGGGAAGATTGATTGTTTAATAATTAGATAATTGAACATGAACTTTTTTTCAATAGATTTGCCTTCATACTATTATATTTCACTTCATTTTAACAAAGTAGTATTATTACAAACTAACAGTAATTCATGTTCGTGGCTTAACTTCTGTTTTTTTTAAAAAAATGTAAAGTTTTTGTAAAAGCATTGAAATCACACTTTTGTTAACAAACTTGATTAACATTATAGAAATATCAAATATTTCCTGATATAGCTACCATTCCCCAATTTTATCATGAGCTGATATGAAACATACATATAGTCATCAGGATTCAAGAAAAGCAGCTAAAGAGATAGGAAGTTTGTCTTTCCAGTTAGATCCATTACACACATGCACATGTGTCCTGTTTTCCATTTCCTACTATTTCTCTCCTTTGTCTTGTCAATAGCAGCATCTAAAGAGCTGTTTCTCCTGAGTTAGAGGGTAGACAAGCTTGATTACTGTGAGATCCATCTTCCTCTAGCACACTTCACTTGCACATAGGCTGATTACTTTTTGGAAGCCTCCTGACTCTTTATTTGCTTGTTTCTCTCTTAGTGTTAGCAAAGGTAATGGGTTGCTGGGTATCTGTGTGCTGTGTGTGTGTTAGATGCCATCGAGTCCGTTCCGACTCATAGCAACCCTATAGGACAGAGTAGAACTGCCCCAGAGGGTTTCCAAGAAGCAGCTGATAGATTTGAACTGCTGATCTTTTGGTTAACAGCCCAGCTCTTAACCACTATGCCACCAGGGCTGGAATATCTAGGACATTAGATTTTATGTATATTATTGGGTTTGATGTTGCCTAATTTATATGGTACATGAATCCCTAAGTGGCATAAACGGCTAAGCACTCAACTACTAGCCAAAATGTTGGTGATTTGAACCTATCCAGAGGAACCTTGGAAGAAAGTCCTGATGATCTGCTTCCAAAAGGTCATAGCCTTGAAAATCCTATGGAGCACTGTTCTATTCTGCATACATGGGATCGCCATGTGTCTGAATTGACTAGATAGCAACTAACAACAAAAGAATTTATATGGTAAATATGAGTCAATATTTTAAGTACATGTCTTAGTTACCTAATACTGCTGTAACAGAAATACCACAAGTGGATGGCTTTAAAGAACAGAAATTTCTTTTCTCACAGCTCTGGAGGCCAAAAGTTCAAATCAGGGTTTCAGTTGTGTCTATTCCTCCTATGGGCCTCTCTCCTGGTTTCTGGTGACTGCTTGGCCATCCTTGGTGCTCCTTGGCGTCCTTCTTCCACTGGTGTGTGTCTCTGTGTCTATTCTGCTTTTTATAACTCAGAATTGATTAGGTTTAAGATTCACCCTACACTGTTAAGACCTCCTTAACATAATAGAAGAAAATGTCTAAACAGAATCGCATCTACAGGTACAGATGGCCAGGAGTTCAATACATATTTTGGGGAGACACAATTTAATTCACAACAATATGTATGCCTCAAAGCTGCTCAAAGCTGAAAGGGACTTGAACATTACGTTCAACTGTATGTCACCTCTATATTATAATTTAGGATTCATACAGAGATGAGTCATTTAGGGAAAGGCAGCAAGAACGCAGGAGCAAGAAACGTTAAAAAAAACAAAATGTCCAAGGTCAAGTAAGATAAGAACAATACATAAGGATAGAGTAAAAATAGAGCTTGTCAGCTGACATCAGAAATTATATATCAATGATTGAATCAATCAATCTGTGCAGAGTGAGACAAAACCAGTGTGCTGAAGGGACAGAAAGAGTTCAAGGAAAAGTAGAGTGCGGTAGGTGGTGTAATCAAGTTGTGAAAATTTATCTACTGGGCTGGCGAAGGCTATACTTCTCTGCTCCCAAGGGCACGCGTACTTTTCTTGGTCTAAACGTGTGATTCTAAAGTCCTGGCAGCTGACACCATTACTAAGACAATCTTTATGAAAATATTTACCTACTGAACTCCATTTTTTTTTTTTTAATGGAAGTGTCTATGCCTTTGCCTTATAGTGGAGTCAGAATCCAAGCTGAATTTTTCTAATGTTTAATCTAAAATGTGGAAACATTACATTCACACTTAATTAGCCCATTTGGAAAATACTGATCAGAACATTACATTTTCTTAAAAGGTATTTTTTAATTAGTGTCCTAATCACTGTATTATAACTTGGTCTCCATAAAATTAACCAGTCTCCTTTAAGCTTTACATTACCAGAGATGTCAGTTTTGAGTGCTTAAAAAAAATTGAAATGAATTGCAATTTTAAATCAGACTTTGAGCCATATATGGATTGATGAATGTTCTCAAGTCATCCTACTGTAAAATGTAACCAAACAGGTAATTATCATATACCATTGATACATGATAATCTCCATAAAACCTCTACAAGTTAATATCACATATTAGCAGTTAATCACACAATTTAAATGGGTCGATGATGCGTTTTTATGAACTCTAATCTACACCACTAAAGAATGCACAGAGAAAGGGATGCAGATGAAGGCACTCTCACTGCTCAAGTGGAAGTGAATAGAAATTTTAAACATTTGCCAGTCTTACAAGAAAGCATATTCTAATTCAGGGAGTACTGGACTGATTCTAGAATCATATCAAACAGGTACATGCTGAAAGACCTCCACCCAGAGAAACTACTTTTCTTTTGTCCCATTATTATACTTGGAGAACTCCCAGGATAGCTAGCCAAAAGACTACCATAATGTCCCAAATTTTTGTTATCCTCATCAGCTTCCTCGCCATCCCTGAACAATCCAATTAACAGGAAATACATTAGGAGAATTTTGAGTTGGCTAAAAGCTCTGGCGATACCCTAATGCCAATGTCCACTACGTAATTTGATTCCCTCAAATTATAAATCACTCCATCTGTAAATACCCTGGAAGAATTCTTTTGTGTCTATTTTTAGCTCTTATTGTCTTGTATCTCCTCCATCAAACTGGGAGACACTTGATGAAAGTTTGTTGAATGAATCTACTTCATTGATTCTTAAATTCAGGGAGAAAGTTATGCTCATGTTGTATTTTTTTAATTGTTCAAAAGATGCTTTGCTACTTAAAAACAAGAAAAGGAACAGCTGTGATAAGTAAAGAAACCCAGGCTGAACTTATGTATTACAAAATATGTATATTCTAGACAGAATGTGGGGCCCCTGGGTGGGGCAAGCTGTTAAGTGCTCAAGTGCTGAGAGGTTGGTGGTTCAAGTTTACCCAGAGGCACCTTGGAAGAAAGACCTGGCCATCTACTTTCAGAAAACCAGCCATTGAAAACCCTGCGGACACACATGGGGTCACCATGAGTCAGAGTCAATCTTATGACAACTAGCTTGTTTTTTGGTTTTAATTGTGAGAAAACTGCCCTAAAACTGGATCAGACTTCTGCTGTGGGGTATAGAGGGGTGTGATCCTCATCCATATTTTCTGCTTATGCTAGAAGGAGGCAGAGAATACATTCCACAAATTAGTGGAAGAAAATAGCATACAAAGCTTTTGTCACACTGTTAGGGTGAGTAGCTTATTAATTAAAGACCGTTTCCAGAAGAGGCAGACAAGAAAGGAGAGGTAGCAGGACTTTGTGGTTTTCTAAGTCTCAGAGAATCAAAAAGGCTTAGCTGTCTCTCTCACAGCAACTGTTAGTGGTTAAAACAAAGTATTTGAACATCAGAGTCCCCGGAAAAGGACAGCATAAGGGCAAGTTTAGCTCTGACTGTAGACGCATCATGAGTCTCAAAGCTCTCTTTCTCTGAAAAAATGAAAATCTGATAAAATGACGGCCAGGCTGGCAGTAAACAGGAGGTTTAACTCAGAAAAGAATTTGTAATCATTGACAGCAAAGACTTTGTTTGTTTTGGGAAAATGTTGTTCTGAGTGAAATGTCTATTGCTGGTATCTATTGAAAATTAATTAAGCTTACTCATTTTAATTATATAATTATATTTTTAAAGTAAGAGATTTAATTTGCTTTTGTTTCTGATGGTTGCTGATGTTCTGGGTTCTCTAAATAGCTATTGTTTTTCTTTTCTAATACCCAGTATGTTATTTAGTAGTAATTCAAGAGAGCCCTAGCAACTTAAAGTATCTTATTTGAAACTTTAGAACAATGATTAACAAATAGAAGAATGGAAAAGAAAGAAAGGGAAAAGAGAGAGAGGGGGGAGGAAAGAAGGGAGAGCTGAAGCAATCAGCACCCAGGAGGCTCCCACCACACACCAGCGTTATTCTGAGGATTTGCGCATTATGATGCTTCATTTAATTTTCAGCAAAAAGACAGAGAAAGTTAAATAGGTAGAGAGAGAGAGAGATATAAAGTGTTTTCCAGTTCTTTACGGATTAGAATTAGAGGCATGGATATGATTTTTCTAAACCCAAACAATAATTTAAAGTTACATCTTTAAGATTTCAAAGTCCACTTTTATTCCCTAAGAAAGAAAAGAGGTAGCAACTGATTGCTATGTGTGTGAGTGTTTAGATTTTGTTATGCTGATTAAATTCTCTAAGTTTACATTTGAGTGGGTGTGGGGTGTCGTGGAATGCAGGAGAAAGCACTAATGTGGGAATGACACTAGGCATCAAAAAAAAAAAAAAAAAAAAAACAACCAAACCCATTGCGGTCGAGTCAATTCCGACTCATAGTGACAGAGTAGAACTGCCCCATAGAGTTTCCAAGGAGCACCTGATGGATTCAAACTGCCGACCTTTTGGTTAGCAGCTGTAGCACTTAACCACTATGCCACCAAGGTATTTAGACACCATTAAATAAGGTAGGGTTTCTCAACTTGTTTCTAGAATCACTACCCCATGAGCACTTTGCAAAATATGTTTCGATGATCTGCATGTCCCTATTCCTGGGGATGCATCATGCAAGTTGATATATAAAATATTCAGAGAAGGACCTCAGGAAAGAGCCCTGCCTTCTTGACCAAGCAACTAGTTTCTACGTAACAGCAAAAAATTTGGAATTAAAGTCAAGAGAATTTGGTCAGTCTCACTGTAGGATTAGAAGTATAATGGACAAACAACTTGGAAACTATAAGGCAGCCATGTCTTATTCTTTGGAGTAGCAAAATAGGACAGCTGATAGGTAAGATGGTGAGAGAGTATGAGAGAGCGTGAGAGAGAGCAAAAGTGAGAGAAAGAGAGGAGCAACTGTGCAGAGAGGAGCAGACATGATAAACAGAGCTCCTGTCCAGTTTCTTCCTCAGGTTTCCCAGCATTCACGTTCCCTGGTTCTGTGAGATATCCCTATGTCCTTATGATAAACTCCTCTTTAAACTAGATATTGTTTCTGTTGCTAGCAACCATACGGCTCCTAATTAATAAAAAAGTGAAGCAATGTAATCAAACTTTGTGTAATATGATAATCTGATCAAAATGTATAGGATAGACTAGAATGGTTGCCGAACTCTAGAAGGTGGTTTCTGTCTGATGCGCTCAGACCTGCCAATAATCTGGAGAAAGTAACTTTATTGCAATATGCAGAGAAAGGAGCCAGGAGGAAGTTCCTCAGGTCCAACCCCCTCTAACTATGGGGAAGCAGGGCTTATATAGGATTTGGGCAGCATTATGGTGGTCATGCAGGCATACTGGGGAGGGAAAATTCTAGAAGGAATACATAGGGAAGACATTGCAGAAACTATGGTGGCCAGGAAACAGGAGGTGACATGATTCTTGTCAGACTTCTCGCTTTGGAATGGGGTTCAGGTGATGATTTTTCTTCTGATTCAGTTCATCAGTTGCTGCGTCCTCTATTGAGCCCAACTAATGGTCACAGTTGGCCCTTCTGCGCAGGTGTGGCAGACCAAATCTGGCTTGGGCTGGTTTAAGGCAGTTTTTTCTGACTAATGGAAATTTACTGGCATCCACAGGGTCAGGTTACAGAATGGGAAAAAACCAAACAAAACAAAATACTTCTATTTAATAAACACTTATGCTATGAATTGAATTGTGTCCCCTCCCCCAAAATACGTGTTGTAAATCCTAACTCCTAAACATGTGAATGTAATCCCATGTGGGAATAGGGTTTTCTTTGTTATGTTAATGAGGCTATGTCAGTGTAGCATGTGTCTTAAGCCAGTCACTTTGAGATTTAAAAGGAACAGTTTAGGCATAGAGCAAGAAAGCACAACTGAGAAAAAATTGATGCCACCTGGACATCACCAAGGACATGAGGAAGAGAAGCTGAAAGAGACAAAGATTTTCCCCCAGAGTGGACAGAGAGAGAGAGAGCCTTCCCCTAGAGCTGGTGCCCTACATTCGGAGTTACAGCCTCCTAAACTGTGAGACAATAAGTATATGTGGTTAAACCACCACTTGTGGTATTTCTGTTATAGCAGCACTAAGAAACTAAGATAGTTTTTAATTAATTTTCTTCTAACTTAGAATCTATAATAATTAGGAAAGTGTTCTGCAGTTTACCTTTACTCGATCAGTTATATATGCAAATAAGTGGTATGGAAGAGGAACACAGATATTAAACTCCTTTGGGTTCCTCAAAAGGATCATTCATGTAAAACTGACATAATAATCACAGATCATTCTTATCTATTCAAAGTCTCTGGCTACTCTTGTAGGCAACACTCTTGTGGTATTTTTAATACTTGCAGTGTTCTATAATTTGTGCTTTTAATTACTTCGGATTGACCTCTTTTGTGTCTCTTCTGTGTTCAAATAATATAGAAGAAATTTCATCTATATGTCATATATACATTTAAAGATTCTATAAGAACCCCTTATAGATTGAAATAGAAATAAATGAGCTAACATTTGAAAGACCTTAGAATATCTGACCCATAGAAAGCAAATAAAAAGCATGTCCATTTACTGGCTATGTTGGGTCAATTCTATCCCAATTCAATTCTTTTCCACTTCTGACACCAGCTGCAAATGCAGTACTTCTTCCTCTGACCCTAATCACCAGAGTAGGTCAGGCCTCACAAGGTAAAAAGAACAGTGCTCCAGACTGTCAACTCTACCTGAGAC
The DNA here is from genome assembly GCA_030035585.1 of Dugong dugon. Taxonomy (NCBI): domain Eukaryota; kingdom Metazoa; phylum Chordata; class Mammalia; order Sirenia; family Dugongidae; genus Dugong; species Dugong dugon. The sequence goes on from CM057465.1 coordinate 96,613,702, forward strand.
TTCAGATGCCAGCCACAAGCTTACAGGTCCCCACAACACCCTCACTTCTCACCTGCTGGCTACAAATCTGAGGGTTCTATCTACCCCCTCATGATGCTAGCCAAAAGCTCAGGGGTCCCCAGAGCTCTCCACACTTCTGACTAGTGACTCCTACTACTCCCTCAGGTTTGACAATTTGCTAGAATGACTCAAAGAACTCAGGTGCTCATGGTTACAATTTTATTATAGCAAAAAAGATAAAAATGAAGAGATGCATAAGGAAAGTCTGGGAAGTTCCCAGTGGAGCTTCCATGTCCCAAATGATGGCCACTCTCCCAAGCACCAATATCTTTCACCAACCAGGAAGCCCAGGGATATTTCATGTCCAGAGCCTTCATTGAGGCTTCATTACACAGACATGACTGATTTAATTAAAGTCCACATGGCTGAACTTATCCTCCAGTTCCTGTTCCCTGAGATTTTTCTGGCTTGGCCAGCCCAATTCAAGGATCACTTCATTAGCATAATCTTAGGTAGTTGGGGTCTAGAGGTCTCATCAAAGAACTTCAATCAATGGGGATATTCCAAAGTTTTATAGTTATCTTTCAGAAAACAAGGACAAAGTCCAAATTTTGGGGGTAAAGTTAATTATAAACCCCATAAATCAAAAACACACTGCCATCGAGTGGATTCCAACTCATAGCAACCCTATAGGACAGAGTAGAACTGCCCCATAAGGTTTCCAAAGCTATAAACCCTTACAGAAGCAGACTGTTCCATCTTTCTCTCATAGAGCATCAGGTGAATTTGAACCATCAACCTTTCATTTAGCAGCTGAGTGCTTTAACTACTGTGTCACCAGGGCTTCTATATGTAAATCCCATATTGCCCATAAAATATCCATATGTTTCCCTACATTTCCAGTCTCCCCGCCTAAAGGCATGTGATACATGGTAATTTCTGGCCAATGTACATTTTTACTATGTAAAAATGGCGTGACAGAGCCTTCTGACCTCCTCTAACTTCACAAGGAGGAAGGAGAATCAAGATCAACAGCCCAAAGCTGATTCCTATGATTCTGAGGTCAGACATGCCTTCTCTCTCCACCATCTTTGCCAATTCTGACACCAGCTATCCCCTTTCCCCACCCCCTGCCTCCTCCCACAGCACTCTCTACCTCTGCTGGGTTTAATAATTCATTGCAGTGGCCACACAGAACTCACAGGCAATGCTCAGGAATATGGAGTTTATTAGGAAAGTAACAGGTTAAAATTCAGGTTCAGTAACCCTCAGGATACAGCTCTTCCATCAGAACATCCTCTTCTCAGCTGTGCTAGCAGGCACTCCTCTCTCTGGCCCCTCAGCCTCTGACCTGCTTGGGCAAGTGTTACAAAACTCTTTCAGCTCTGCCAGTAAGTGCCCCAAGGCACCCCTCTCTGCCAGTAAGCCTCAGCCTGAAGGAGCTCAGTTCTACCTCCATGGGTTGGCAAACCTAGCTCCACCAAGTGCCTGAAGGCACCCTACTCTGCCAGCAAGCCTCCTGCCTAAAGGCACTCAGCTTTCTTGCTCTGCAGGCCAGGCCATCTCCTGCTGGTCTCCTGGTTCTGTTGTTGCCATTTCTCTGCCACTGCTTCTTACTGTCTTTAGTATTACAGCTCTCTCTTAGTCTCCTGGTTCCAGGAGCTTCTCAGAGCAGGGATCCTGGCTCCAAAAGATGCACTCCAGTCTTGGCTCTTCTTCCTTGATAGTGGTGAGATCCTCTCCTGTAGCCTCTGGGATGGCTTATTTTAAGCCTAGTGGGATGGCTCATTTTAAGCCTGTGGGATGGCAAAATTGACCAGTCCCTTTGTTAGGCTTCCATATACCTTATTTGCATAGCGTTACTCAATCATTGTGTGTGAGTCACAAAGACCATGGCTAGAAGGGCCATATTAAACAATTCATCACACTACAAATAGAAAAGACATGTTAATTCTGGACTGAAGACAAGAAGAGAGGTTTTGGATTTTCTATGTACTTTCTTTCCCTCCTCTGCCATAGTTTGTAGAGGTCTAGTTCTCCAGATAGCAGAGCTACGATAGGTGAGAACTTCCATCAGCCTGGGTCCTTGAATGACTGTGTATAACAAAACAAAACACTCACTGGCCTGTGTTGTACAAGGGGAATGGGAGAGAAATAAATCTTGATTATGTAAAGCCTCTAAGATTTTGGAATAAACTATTAGCACAGAATATCTTACCTCATCAATAAATAAACATAATATGATGCTTGCATTCTTGTGTTATATGTATACAAACTGAGGTAGGGTAAACATTTTATGAAGTAACAAAACCATAAACAAATTTATCTACAAACTCTGCTGCTTTGCACAAACTGTCCTCTGACTGGTATTCTCTGCCTTCCTCCTCTCTTGAAATCCTTTACCATAGAGCAAACATAACATGGGACTGCCTATGATGCAAAATGTGTTAACAACAAGGATTTAGGAGTGAAACAGATCTTGATTTTTTTTCCTGTTTGACCAGGAACAATCTATTTAAATTACATAAGCTTCAGTGTCCTCATCTATAAATTAGAGATAATGAAAGTATCAACCTTACTTATTTGTGAAGATTAATGTAGTAACACATGGGACACCATGGTGCCTGAAAACGTTTAATAGCTATTAGCTAGGATTATTATTAAACAGATCAACTAATGGTACTTGTGAAATACGCAGGTGTAAGAACCCAAATGCGATGACTTGGAGATGGAGTTGGATATGGACCATGGGAATTACACCATTGCTCGCGGATATTCATTGAACGGACAGGCTCTTAAAGTCATGCTAACATAAAAATATGTTTTCATTGTACAACTTTTAATGTTTTGCAACATACATTACTTTGTGTCCATTAAAGGATAAGTTCAGTAATGGCAAAAAATAGTTTTATTATCTTCTTTGTCATTCTCTGTAGGTATTCCTAGAGTCTTGCCTGAAAATTGCTTTAAGTTTTGTTTAAGCAAAAGTAGAATTAGTTCATAAACAAAGAGATTTTTTCAATACTGGGTTTATTATTTTCATTTAGGACTTGATTAAAATCGCCTACTCATCTCCTTAATAAGGGTGAGGCAGTAGAGTGAGCAAATCAAGTTTTTCATGCCTGCCTCTGAATGCATGTCATTGCTAGCCGTTTACAGAGAGTGATTTCAACATTTATGGGCACGCTGAGAAAAAATGGCCATAATCTGCCTGCAGGGAAGAAAGAACTCAGCAAAGTGACAAGTGGCCTGATGAAGGGCAGTTAAACCAAGTGTCCCTGGCAAGGAAATGCTTGGGCCTTGCTGAGAAACAAGCTTTTAGTATTTTACTGGGTGAGGTTTGCTAATTCACAACAAGAGTGTTAGCTGAAAATTGTTGCTGATATAAAGGCTTCAACTTTATAATGAAACCTGTTCTTTTGGTCTCTTGAAACTGGAAGAGCAAAGGGCATGACAATGAGCCAACTGGTCATAGGGTTAAGTGGGTGAGTTGTAAAGTCCAAGTGTATGTCAAATAAGCGTTCAATGTGATTGAGAGAAAAATTAGTCTTTATTTGGAATGAGTTATATTTGAAAAATAATTTAAAATAATGTGCTTCTTAAATTCCAGAACTAATGAAGTCAGTGGTTAACATGTGTTTCCATTCCTGAGTAGGTAGTGGAGAAACTGAGACAAAGCAGAACTAGGGGTGAAACCATCCTTTCATCCCCTTCTACTGTGTCCTGGTGTTGTCAGTTGCCGTCAAGTCGGTTACGACTCCTGGGGACCCCATGTGTGGCAGAGTAGGGTTTTATTGGCTGTAACCTTCACAGAAGCAGATTGCCAGGCCTTTCTTCTGTGTCACCATTGGGTGGGTCCGAACTGCCCACCTTTAGGTTAGCAATTGAGCACAAACCTTTGCACCACTTAGGGACCTTGTGCCCTGGTGTAGAGTCCTCTATTATCTAGACTTAAGAGGCTACACCATTTCTAGATGAGTGGGTTTTGATTGTATTTGTTTATTTGGGGCAAATGATAGACTGCATTCTTTTCAACTCTGCACATTGACTCAAAATCTGATTTTTAGAAATACACTCTATTATTATCTTACTCCAAAGGTTTCAAAATAACATCTATTGTTATCTATCTTTTAAGGCGCTCCCAGCCTCAATCTCAGAGTCACTTCATTCACCAAAGTTCATTAGAAAGTCGGGTTTGAGTACCCGTTTTTTGAGGAAACCCCCAAGGAGATCTGAACCTATACCGCCCTCCCTGGAAATATCATTACAGTTAATACATTTTTGATAAGTTTGAACATTTACACTTTTTTTATATGTCTCTTCAGTAAAGGCAGTCAAATTCTTACTCTTTATGGCATTGTTTCCGACAAAGTAGCTGCCACACTTGGCATATTGTAAAGGTACATCGAGTATGTTGTCATGTCCATCCTGGGTTTCATCACATCCTATTGCTAATTTTTGAGCAGAGAATAAGGATGGAGTTAGGGTTAACTCTGACGATACAAAGCACACAGACAAGAAAAAGGATTTTCTAGGCACCTCAGCAAATTGGAAACCTGTTAGAAATCTCCTTCTACTAAATACACAACTCCTGGTTTGCTTTAAAGCCTGCTTTGGTTTGGAAGGTTGCGGCAACAGTGAGAGAAACTGCTACTCCAGATTTATTGTTTCATTTGTATATGTTGCCCACATTTGCAGCATCCATAGTGTGTCCTCTAACAAAAGTAACCTTACATATGTTCATCTCCCCAACCGGGGGTGCTGAGCGACTCGAGGGTAAGCGCTAAGCTTTACAGGAGAGGCAGCATTGTAGAGTACTTAAGAGCAAGGGCACAGACATCAGATCAGCCTTGATTTTTATTTCCTGCTCTTCCTTTAGTAGTTTTGAGTCTTTAGGAAAGTTACATAACATCCATGAACCTCAGTTTCCTCTTTTACAAAATGGGGACAGCTAAAATGCTTACCTCTCAGGTTATTGTAAAAATTAAATGCGATAACAAAAAAGAACTAATGGCCTCACCTCACTGTTCAATTAAAAAATAAAAAATTCTGTGTTCATCTTCCCTCTACTCTGTCTCTAAATTGACCTACAGCTTCACCCGTGTTTATCTGCTTCTTCACTGTTAAACTGAAGTGGGCACTTCTTGCCTAGCAAGGATACTCTCTCCTTTGTCCTCCAGACCTCATCCTCATTCATGTTTCAAGAACCTAACTGCTCCAGTAAAACTCTCTCTCCTGAAATGTTATCTTTAACCAACCCCAGGTCCTTCTCACACCCAGAAACCATAACTTAACATTTTTCAAACACAAAACAAAACAAAGCCAACAAACTCCAAACTCTGCCTTGACCCACATTATCCTCCAAGTGCAGTCTTCTTTTCTGCTTCCCTTCTCAGATAATCTTAAAATGTTCTCTCCACTTGCTCACTCCCATTAATTTATCCCCCTGTAATGACTGAAGCCCTAGTAGCACAGTGGTTAAAGCACTTGGCTGCTAACCAAAAGGTCTGCAGTTCAAACCCACCAGCCACTCTGTAGGACAAAGATGTGGTAGTCTTCCGTAAAGATCACAGCCTTGGAAATCCTATGAGGCAGTTCTACCTATAGGGTCCCTGTGAGTCAGAATTGACTCAGAGGCAGTGGATTTAGATAATGACTGTTCTGTTGTTTGGTTTTGTCCTGTTTTGCTTAGTTTTCTAAGTTCTCATTATTAGTTATTCTCACACTTTTCACCAAGGCTCTACTCCTCACAATATATTCAGATATATCAGGTAAACCTCTTGAGTAATATCTCCTGGAGCTTTCTGATCCATTCCAATCTGGACTGTTTGCCTTATATACACCTGAGACAGAGCTATCACCCTGGGATCTCTCTTTAGGCTCATAGAGTGACTCCCTTCAACTATCTCCTATGTTAGATCAAGTTTACTAATTTTCATAAGGTCTTCTTTCTTATTTTACAGTTTGTTTCGAGAGCCAAAGTAGGACCTTGAGTATATCCCACCTGAATTTGAAGACCACCTCAAAAATAGATTTGACACATTGAACACTAATGACCAAAGGCCAGATGAGTTGTGGGATAACGTGAAAGATATCATGCTTGAAGAAATCAAAAAGTCATTAAAAAGATAGGAAAGAAGGAAAATATTAAAATGGATGTCAGAAGAGACTCTGAAACTTACTCTTGAACATAGAGTAGCTAAAGTGAAGGAAGAAATGATGAAGTAAAAGACTTGAACAGAAGATTTCAAAGACAGCTCTGAAGACAAAGTGAAGTATTATAATGAAATGTGCCAAGACCTGGAGTTAGAAAAGCAAAAGGGAAGAACACGTTCAGCATTTCTGAAGCTGAAAGAACTAAAGAAAAAATTTGAGCTTCGAGTTGAGTATAGGTCTTAGAAATCTGTATTTTTATTTATTTATTTTTTTAGGGTTGTTAAGGAATTGATCCACTGTTTCATAGTTTTCACAGTTGTTAGAAAATTCAAAGGCATTCTGACCTTTGATCTTCTATATATGATATTGTTTTATTTTTAGTTTTTCTCTCCAGAAGTTTGCAGGATCTTCTCTTTATGTATAGTATGTTGAAATTTTACCACAAAATGCATTACTCTAGGTCAATCTCTAGCCGTTGGCTCCCATAGGTTCCTTTCAGTCTAGAAATCTTGCCCTCTGCTCTAGGAGTCTGTTATGGATTTAATTGTGTCGCCCCAAAATGTCTGTCAACTTGGCTGTCCATGATTCCCAGTGTTGTGTGATTGTCCACTACTTTGTCACCGGATGTGATTTATCTATGTGTTGTAAATCCTACCTCTATGATGTTAATGAAGTGGGATTACTGGCAGTTATGTTGATGAGGCAGGATTTAATCTACAAGATTGGGATGTGTCTTAAATCAATCTCTTTTGAGATATAAAAGAGAGAAGCGAGCAGAGAGACAGGGGACCTCATACCACCAAGAAACAGGAGCCAAGAGAATAGTGTGTCCTTTGGACCTGATTTCCCTGCTCTGGGAAGCTCCTTGACCAGGGAAGATTGATGGCAGGTACCTTCTCCCAGAGCTGACAGAGAGAGAGCATTCCTCTGGACCTCGCACCCTAAATTCAAACTTCTAGCCTTGTAGACTATGAAAGAATAAATTTCTCTTTGTTGAAGCCATCTACTTGTGGTATTTCTGTTATGGCATCACTAGATAACTAAGACAGAGTCCTTGGATGGTACAAAAGGTTAACGTGATAACTGAAGAGTTGGAAGTTTGAGCCCATCTAGAGACACTTTGGAAGAAAGGCCTGGCAATCTACTTCACCATGATGAAATCTAAGAACAATATGCTTGTAAGATTACTCTTGAGCTTCTAGCATTGCTATCAGAAAAGAATGATAGTTTGGTAGGGGTTTCAACAAAGCCTGCTGTTTTATATACATCCTAATAAACTGTTTAACGTACCCTAATAAATTACTCTAGAATTTTGTCAGGGATCGACATCATAATTTCTCTCAGAAAATCAGAAAAATAGCCAGTATGCAGCATGGTTTTCACTCACTAATACTTCTCAGTGGCCTCATATCACACCTGAAGGTTCTTAACATAACTCAGGATGTCATTTATTAGGTCACTACAGTTTAAACCTTTCTTCTGACAAATCCAAAACAAAAAAACAAACTCTCATTGCAACTGAGTTGATTCCAACTCATGGTGACCCTATAGGACAGAGTAGAACTGCCTTCTAGAGTTTTAAAGGAACTCCTGGTGGATTTGAACTGCCAACCTTTTGGTTAGCAGTTGCAGCTCTTAACCACTATGCCACCAGGGTTCCCATTCTTCTGCCAGGCCACCATATTGTCATTATTCTTCACCAACACTACAATTCGAATGCATCGATCCTTCTTCTGTCTTCTTTCTTCATTAAGTTTTCACATGCATATGAGGTGATGAAAAGACCATGGCTTGGGTCAGAAGCAACTTAGACATCAAAGTAACATCTTCGTGTTTTAAAGCATTAAAGAAATCTTTTGAGGCAGATTTGTCCAATGTAGTATGTAGTTTGATTTTTTGACTACTGTTTGCATGGACATTGGCTCACTTACTTTAAACATGTCATCAGAAAAGACCAATCGCTAGAAAAGGATATCATCTCTGGTAAAGTAGAGGGTCAGCAAAAACAAAGGAAACCCTCAATGAGATGGATTGACACAATAGCACAACAATGGCCTCAAACATATCAACAATCATGAAGATGGTATAAAACCGGCAACGTTTTGTTATGTTATACTTAGGTCACCATGAGTCAGAACCGACTTGGTGGCAACTGTCATAGATTAAATTGTGTCCCCCGAAACATGTGTCAACTTGGTTAGGCCATGATTCCCAGTATTGTGTGGTTTTCCTCCAGTTTTTGATCTGATGTAATTATACTCCATTTTGTGATGCGTTGTAAACCTTAACCTCTATATGTTAATGAGGCAGGATCAGTGTGGGGAGTATCTTGAGTCACAGCCTTACAACAGGGTGTGCCTCAAGTCATACCTTTTCTTAAGTCACATCCTTACTGAAGTCACACCCTTGATTGAGCCAGAGATAAAAGGAGAGAGAAGTGGGCAGAGAGGGGAGGGGTCTCACTAGCACCATGAAAGAAGACGCAGGAGCAGAGTGCATCCTTCTTCCCTGGGGACCCAGCACGGAGAACCTCCTAGACCCAGGGGAAGACTGATGCCAAGACACATGGAGATCTCCAAAGAATGTCAGGCCCACAGTTGTTGAAAAGAGACAAAGACCTTCCACCAGAGCCCAAAGACAGAAAGCCTTTCTCTAGAGCTCGTGCCCTTAATTTGTACTTCTAGCCTCCTAAACTGTGAGAGAATAAATATCTGTTCGTTAAAGCCATTCATTTGTGGCATTTCTGTTGTAGCAGCACTAAATAACTAAGACAGCAACTAACAAAACAACAGCTTAAACTTAAAAAAAAAACAAAAACTTTTACTCTAATCCATCACCAATTTAATCTTACCTTTTCTAATTTTCTAACTCGGAAGAAGTATAGTGAGAATGCTGCTTAGAAGTGAGGATGGCAAGACTTCATCCCACGTATTTTGGACACGTTATCAGGAGGGACCAGTCCCTGGAGAAGGACATCGTGGTTGTTAAAATAGAGGGTCACTGAAAGAGAGGAAGACACTCAATGAGATGGACTGACACAGTGGCAGCACTGACGGGTTCAAGCATAACGAGGATTGTGAGGATGGCACAGGACTGAGTAGTGTTTCATTCATTGTATGTAGGGTCGCTATGAGTCAGAATGACTCCATGACACCTAACAACAACAATTTGCAGATTATTCTCTTTGATGGTGGTTGCTGTTGTTAGTTGCCATCAAGTTGATTCTGACTCATGGCAACCCCCTGAGTACAGAGTAGAATTGCTCCGTAGGGTTTTCAAGGCTGTGACCTTTCAGAAGCAGATCTCCAGACCTGTCTTCTGAGGCACCTCTAGGTAGACTCAAACGCCAGTCCTTCAGGTAGTAGTCAAGGGCTTAACTGTTTGCTCTAGCCAGGGACTCCTTCTCCATGTCCCTGCCCCTCTTTGATGGAGAACATTTAAAAATTAGGAAATGAGCACTTCTGTTTTTTCTCATCATATGTTACCTTTGCACCATCTTTATTAAAGTGATCTGGCCCCAAATCTCTGAAACAAAAGTAAATTTTTTGTTGTTGTTATTTATGTGACAGGACTCAGTATTCTTCACTTAAGGCTTTCAGACAATATGCTTGTAGGTCTATGCCTTTCTGGTTAAGTTAGACTTACCAAAATCTCTGTTTACATATAATGGTATTTTTAAATATGTCTCACCATTCATCCTCCTTCGTTTTGGGTGATTCATAGGTGGTTAGTCAGCAATGCATATCTTTAAATCTTCTTTTTTATTATCTTTTGAGGTTATTACTCCCATTTTCAAGGTGGAGGAATCACTTTCTTAGAGGATAATTACATTTACTCAGAAGTGACAGAGCAGAAATTCAAAACCAGGTCTGTCTGTCTGTCTGACTCCAGAGCTGATTCACTTGAATATTAAGTAACGGAGATGCCTAGGCCTCCCTCAGTATCCCTGGAGTCAGAATTTTATGACCACATCACTAATTTCACACCTCACCTACCCAGGATTAACAAAAGAGTTGAGTGGGGCAAATCTGCAATGTGATCGTATTACGGGTGCACTTATTTTCAGAAGTCTAGGATGAATGTATTATTTTGTTTGTTTCTTATTACAATTATTCTGTTTGTCTTATAAAATATTCACATAGAATCTGTATCTTTTGATTTACTGGCCTAAATAGTTTTAACTACACCAAGTGCAAGAGCAGACGTAGCCATGGTCTCCTTAACGTGACTTTAAAGCAAAGTTCTCAACTTTAACTGCAATTTGGAATCACCTAGGAGAGCTTTAAAAAATACTAATCCCTCATTTCCATCCCCAGAGATCGTGAAGACTTAGTTCTGGGTGTGGCCTGGGCATTGGGATTCTATACACAGTCAGGTTTGAGAACTACTGTCCTAAATATTCTTACACCATGTGAAAGCAGAATGTTTAAACAAAGAGAGCCATGATAATTTCACAGATCTCAATTAGGGCTTGAATTGCAATGTGCCATCTCAGGAAGGAAGGATAGGGAAAACGAGTGGGTCCTGTGCTTGAGAGGAATGAAGTAACAACATCTTCAGCTGACTGGTGATCAACTTTCTCTGTTATTGCAAACATGACTTGAGTATCAGAAATAAATGTAAAGTCATATTCTTGTCCAGCAGAATGAAGAGTGAGGGAGTGTGATAGTTAGGGTTGTGTGTTAACTTGGCTGGGCCATGATTCTCAGTGGTTTGGTAGTTATTTAATGATGTAATCACCTCCATGATGAGATATGCTATGAGCAGCCAATCTGTAGAAAGGGAATTTCCTTGGAGGTATGGCCTGTATCCACTATATATGGACTTTCTGGCAAAGGTAACTTGGTTTTGCTTGCTCTGGATCCTACATTCACTTTGTTATCATCTGATCTCAGGTTCTTGTGATTTGAGCCAACGACTTGTGGTATTGCCTGCTACTTTTGGATTCATCAGCCTCCACAGCCCATGAGCCTACAGCCTGCCATCTAACCTATCTATCTTGGTTTGTCAACCCTTGCAGCTACGTGAGTCAGGAGAAACCTCCATCCTAACACCTAAGCCATGGACTTGGGATTTTCCAGCCTCTAGAACCATGTAAGACATTTCCTTAATATAAATCTCTCTCTCTCTCTCTCTCTCTATATATATATATATATGTATACACTTCACTAGTTTTGCTTTTCTAAAGAACTCAGTCTAAGCCATTTGCTTCCGAGAGTGGTTCTAGAGAAACAAAATTGTAAGAATGAGTTTTCTAAATGTGTTCTGAAGTCTGGTTAGTCTTATGGATGTTGATGACTCTGCTTCCAGTAGTAAAGAGGACACTGCTAATCCATGACATGAGGTGGCAATAGAAATATGCAAAGTATCACCACCAATAGATCAGGTATTGATGAGAAGAGAGGCTCTAGGTGATTGCATGTTTGACACTTTTCTGCAATTTTGTCAGAATGAGAAGTATAAAGAAGCTGGTTGGTTGGTACTACTTTTGCTAGACAAAGTGGTGAAAGAAAGAGATGAGCTTAGGGCTTTAGAGTCAAAACTGAATGGCCACGTAAACAAGCTCTAAGTTGCCACTTGTGCGCTGAAAGAAAGCCTTATTTTTTGCAGTAAACAGAGCTCATATTGCCAAAAACAAAACCTAGAGTCTTATCGTAAAAGTGGCTGAATTAGAAAGCCAATTGAATTTCCCAATTTAAATGTTGTCTGAAGTTAAAGTGAGGGCATTGATTGGGAAGAAATGGGATCCTGAAACATGAGATGGGGACATAGGGGCAGATAATCAGGAAGCTGGGGACATTGAGCCCCTAAATTCTGGTGAATCACTCCAACCAAAAAAATCATTAAGCCCCTCCAACCCCATCTGATGGTCTGATGAGATTAACCCAGTTGTGTCTAAAGAGGCTTTATCTGAGATATCCCCTGGGGCAGTGACTAAGTCATAGCCTGGGGTATCGCCTGAGACAGATGCTTTACAAGACAATGCTGAATGTTCTCATAACTAGTCCCCACCACCCATTTTTTGCTTCTATACTTATAACTAGACTTAAGTCCCAGTGAGCCCCAAAAGCTGAAATACAAAATGTGACCCAGGAACATGTATGATATACTCCAAAAGAACTACTTGACTTTTCTAATACTTAAAAACAGAAACCTGGGAAATATGCCTGGGAATGGCTATTAAGGGTGTGGGATAATGCTACTAGGAACATAAAGACGGATCAGTCTGAGTTTATGGATATGGAACCACTAAGCATAGATCCTTCATTCAATGTTTCACTTTGAGAGATTAGGGGAGGATCTACTAGTTTATTTGGTTGAGTTGCTGAAGCATGGATTATATTGTGGCCTACACTAAATCAAGTTGAAGTACTAGACCTGCTTTGGTATATCATAGAAAACGGTATCCAAAGCCTTAGGGAAATTGCCATGCTAGAGTGACTTTATCAGGTTATACCCACAGTACTCACTTGGAATGCCCAGAGGACATACTTTTTACCACAATGACAAGGAACAAATTTGTAAAGGAAGCCCCAGTATAATTGAAGACTGCTGTGATTGCCATTTTACGTAAGTCAGATTTGAGAGTGGGAACTGCCCTAACTGGATTAAGACACCTAAATACAGTGGGGCTGATTGGGCCTATGGTGGTAAGTGATCAGAGGAATAATCTACAAAGACAAATTGGGTGTGGCTACCAGAATGGATATCAGAGTCAAAGCAGTAATCAGAATAGTCTGACTCCTAAGGATTTATGGCATTGTCTTCTTAGTCATTGTGCCCCTATGAATGAAATAAATGGGAAATCTACTAGATATTTACTTGATCTGTACAAGCAGAATAATTCTAGGTCAAGTGAACAGCAGTCTAACTTGAATCGCCAGAATAGAGAGTCACAGCCCCTCAATCAATTCCCAGTCTTGAGCAAGTTTACAGACCCACAACCCACTGAATGAAGGGGACTCCAGGTCCCCTTGAGGAAGGATCCACTACACTGCCAAAAATGTGTACTATTAATCTTTCTCCCAGCCTTCCCCAAAGGGATCAATGGCCTTTTATGAGAGTAACTGTTCATTGGGGAAAAAGAAATAATCAGACTGGGGATTACTGGATACCAGCTCTGAACTGACACTAATTTCGGAAGACCCAAAATGTCGCTGTGGCCCACCAGTCAGAGAGGGGGGCATATGGAGGTCAGGTTATTAATGATCTCACTGATTCAATGATGCTTGAAGTATCAGTGACAGAGATGCTGTTTGGAGTCTTTGGCAGACCCCTACTGGTGAATCACAGCCCAGACCTTTAGAATTTTGAGCAAATCCCTGCCATCCTCTGCAGATAACTACTCTCCTTTTGAGAAACAGTTCTTGGCTTGTCACTGGGCCTTAGTAGAGACTGAATGCTTAACCACAGAACACCAAGTTACCACACTGTCCGAGCTGGCCATCATGAACTGGGGATTGTCTGATCCACAGAACCATGAAGTCAGATGTACACAGCAGCACTGTATCATTAAATGGAAGTGGTATATTCAAGATTGGGCCCAAGCAGGACCTGAAGGCATAAGTAAGTTGCATGAGAAAGTGGACCAAATATCCATGGTCTCCACTCCTGTCACATTAATTGCCCTCTCTCAGTCTGCACCTATGGCCTCATGGGGAGTTCCTTATGATCAGTTGTCTGAGGAAGAGAAAACTTGTGCCTGGTTTACAGATGGTTCTGTGCAATATGCAGGCACTGCTCAGAAATGAACAGTGGCTTCACTAGCCCTTTCTGGGAGCTCCCTGGAGGACAGTGGTGAAGGTAAACCCTCTCAACAGGCAGAACTTCGAGCAGTGCTCCTGGTTGTTCACTTTGCTTGAAAGGCGAAATGGCCAGGTATGCGACTGTATACTGATTCATGGGCTGTGGCTTTAAACCACACAGTATCCCCTTGTTCTGTTTGAATGACTGCCTCTTGGTCTTTGTACAGGTTCTTCAGGAGGACAATTAAGCACTCCGGAATTTCCGTTTTTTGCAATGTTATCCATAAGTTGTTATAATCTACACAGTTGAATGTCTTTGCAAAGTCAGTAAAATACAGGTAAACAACTTTCTGGTATTCTTTGCTTGCAGCCAAGATTCATCTGACATCAGCAATGATATCCCTCATTCCACGTCCTCTTCTGAATCTGGCTTAAACTTCTGACAGTTCACTGTCGATGTACTGCTGTAACCACTTATGACTGATCTTCAGCAAAAATTTAGAGATTATATATGGTTTAATAAGATGTGAACAGGTGCCATGTTGACAAGGGGTGGACTGTGATGGTTAAGGTTGTGTGTCAGCTTGGTTGGATCATGCTTCTTGGTGGTTTGTCAGTTAGTAATAATGTAATCACCTCCATGATTAGATTGGATGATATGTAATCTCCTCCTTTATGAGATCTGCTATGAGCAACCAATCATTTGAAAAGGATTTTCCTTGGGGGTGTGGTCTCCATCCAATATGTATATGGACATCCTGGCAAAGCTCACTGGCTTTTGCTCACTCTGGATCCTGCTCCTGTCTTGTCATCATCCAACCTTTGATTCTTGGGACTTGAGCCAGCAGCTTGCTGTTTTGCTTGCCAGTCTTGAATTCTTCAGCCTCCACAGCCCGTAAGCCAGCAGCCTGCTGTCTGACTTGCCTATCTTGGGTTCTTCAGCCCTTGCAGCTGTGTGAGTCAGGAGAAGCCTCCATCCTGACATCTGACCAGCTGACTCATGGACTTGGGACTTTCCAGCCTCTACAACTGCATGAGCCATTTCCTTGATTTAAATCTCTCTCCTCTCTCTCTGTAATATATTTCCATAGGTCTGCGGAAAATTCTCCCTAAAAAGAAAGCAACATAACTATAGAGACAAGCATATACATGCAATTAAAATGCAATAATTCTGAAAGTTAAAAAAAAAAAAAAGTGGGGAGATTAATTGAAATTGGCCAACAATGCTAAAATTTCTTTGGCTAAGTTCTTTAGAAAAGCAAAACCAGTAAAGTATATATTATTTTATGGAGAACCCAGCCTAAGGCAGTGAGATACAGGAATATGCAACAAGAAAATGAAAAGGCAATATCAAGGGAAAAGTATGCTGCTATCTTATAACACAAACTAGGGATTGTTATGTTGGTGATTCAGAAGCAAAAATCTTAAACTAAGAGGAAAATTAAACCAATATGTAGCAAATCAGAACATTTTCATACTCTCCACTCAAAGAACACTTGCTGAATAATGGTATGTACATTGTCATTATTTTTCTACCCACCTTTTTTAAAAGCTTCAAGACCACACAAATGCCAGGTGGAACAAAGAATTATCATTCTAAAAAGAAAGAGAGGACATTATCGGCATTGGCAATTCTTCAGTGTGCAGATCAAAGATTCCAAAAACAGCTGGCAAGAGATGATTTACGATGTATCTAACTCATTTGTTTCTGAGGAATCAACAGATTAAAGCAAATGGGGAACTGAAATTTAAAACAAAATGACAACCATGACAAAGAAAAAAACTTAAAAAGAAGACACATCATGAAATTTGCTGTTAAAGATATACTGATGAAGAAGCCAGACTGGGTGGAAAATAAGGATGTGTCCTTCGTGGTCTGGAAGTAAGTGGTATAAAATGGCCTGCTTGCCAGTGAAGTGCATGTATGTATGTATGTGTGTGTGTGAACCTGAGTATCACCAGAACCAGCTGAGTCTATGAGGCATCATCTGCCCCAGAGCCACATAGCCAGTGTTTAAAATCCTCCCATCATGCTCTGGGGCATAGACAGTACCTGTGTACTGCACAGGCAGATTGCATGTGCTTCTGTAAGAAAAGGTGCTGATGCAGGCTGTAGAGAAAGCAAACCCTGTGCCAAACTGTGAGAGGCACATGTTAGCATTGTTGGCCAATAATAATCTCCCCACTTTTTTTTTTTTTTTTTAGCTTTCAGAATTATTACATTTTAATTGTATGTGTATGCTTGTCTCTGTAGCTATGTTGCTTTCTTTTTAGGAAGAATTTTCCCCAGACCCACAGCAGATTACTCTATATTTTGACATTTAAAACCAACGGACTTAAGATCTGCTGTGAAAACAGCTGTCCTGAGAATTTTAGCAGAGCTGAACTTGAAATAAGGATTTTTGTTTTTTCTTTTTTAAGGTATCACAGTTTCCACTACACTTTTCTTTGAAGATGCCATTTCTGAAGCCACTCTTTTTTTAACACTGTCTGATCTCACTCATCCATTTAATGTTATAGAATGGATATGATATTTTATACATGACAAGCCCACAAGAGGAATTCTAATATCATTCTCTCCAGTAACATAGTATAACATGAGTTAACCTAAGTGGAGAAATACTCATCTACTTCATGTGGATGGCTAAAATATTTACTGCCAAAATTCCATGACTGCCACTTATTACTGGCCTAGAGAACATTTTCTTACACAATCATAAACCACTTTCCAAAAAACCACTGCGGTTTATGAATTGCTTTCAGATATGTAACCGATATAAGAAAAAAAAAGAAAAATAGAAAATTTCTATGCACAGCCAATTTTAAAGTAAAAAGATGGGATTCTTCCTAGATTTTTAAAACTTACATTAAGAAAATAGTTGTTTGATAGCTCTAAGTAACTAAAGGAGACTTGGTAGCAAAGTATTTAAGAGCTCGGCTGCTAACCAAAAGGTCAACAGTTTGAATCCACCAGCCGCTCCTTGGAAACCCTGTGGGGCAGTTCTACTCTGTCCTACAGGGTCTCTATGAGTTGGAATTGATTCAACAGCACACAACAACAATACAAGTAACTAAGGCTCAGTTACTTAAAAAATGAGTCCTGTTTTACTGAAGGGGAAGAAAAAGTGCGAGCTGTTTGGGAAACAGGATTATTTGGACTTTAAGTTTACAAAGGTAAAATGAAATGTGGAAAGCAATATCTCATCCAAATATACTATAAATGCCAGAAATCATTATAATACATTGCCAGTTTTAGCATTCTTATAATAAAAGTACTACTTGAGATGATATTACTTGTGTTATAAAAATATTTTTATATAATGCAGAAGACAAAACTCTGTAGTTTATTCATGTTTTATGCCAAATGTACACAATGTGTTGTACATTACAAAATTTGAAGTGGAAATAGGATCAATCTCAGATCAGAAACATCCAATGCTGTGAGAACTTTAAAAAATAATTTAGTAAGAAAATCTTCTCTCCAAAATTTTATTCCAAACAAATTAAAAACAGGACAACTTAAAATGACGTTTATGATCATTTGGCTATATAAATGAGAGTAGGCCATTGAGGAGTGCATCTACTACTTTTCTTGAAGGAATTGGGAGTTTATTTAAATTACATTGTATAAATTCAACAGCAGTACTAATTTGATATAAGTTAAGTAAGAAGAAAGAGAAGACATTGCATTGATATTTTCCTCTCCTACTGAACTTTTATGCATAGGTAAGCTACTTCTAACCCCTGGGTAAATTTCTGAAACATTATCATTGGTATTCATTTTCCATCATAACGAATTCATAACAAGAGCTATACTTGCATTATCGCTGCCCACCTAGGCACCTAATGAAGACAAAGCAGAATCAGACTTCTTTTTTTTTTAATTTTAGTTTTAGTCTCATCTATTCTTCACCCATTTTTCTTACACTATTCATCATTTGGGAAACCCCAGTGGTGTAGTGGTAAGAGTTTGGCTGCTAACCGAAAGGTCAGCAGTTCAAATCTACCAGATGCTCCCTGGAAACCCTATGGGGCAGTTCTGCTCTGGCATACAGAGTCACTGTGAGTCAGAATCCACTCGACGGCAACAGTTTTTTTTTTTTGTTTTAAATTCATCATTTATATTCACTGCACATACATATTATTCAAATCATATCAAATTTGTTATAGCTATTCTTACTAGCTCATTTCTACTAATTTCTCTTCTGAACGTTTACTAAAGTTTTATCTATATCTTTATTTATATCATCTAGATTGTTATGAGTCAGAATCCACTCGATGGCAACGGGTTTGGTTTTATATCTATCTAAAGGAACCCTGGTGGTGCAGTGGTTAAGCACTGGCTGCTGACTGAAAGGTCAGCAGTTCAAATCCACCAGCCACTCTGAGGGAGAAAGATGTGGCAGTCTGCTTCCATAAAGATTACAGCCTTGGAAACCCCAGGGCAGTTCTTCTCTGTCCTACAGGGTCTCTCACTATGAGTCGGCATCGACTTGACAGCAATGGATTTGGTTTTGGTTTATATTGTCTTAGGTTGGGTTGTCTAGAGAAGCAAAACCACTAAAGCGTATAAATATATATACAGAGAGATATTTATATCAAGGAAATAGCTCACGCAATTGTAGAGGCTAAAACGTCCCAAGGCCACAGACCAGGGTAGAGGCCTCTCCCAGTTCATGTAGCTGCAGAAGCTGGTGAACCCAAGGTTGGCAGGTCGGAGAGGGGCTCCTGCTCACAGGCTGTGAAGGTCAGTGAATTTCAAGATCAGCAGACAAGACAATCAGGTTTCTCCTGATTCACGTAGCTGCAGGGGCTGGCGAATCCAAGGTCCGCAGGTCGGGGAACGGACTCTTGCTCGCAGGCTGAGAAGTTCCACGAAGAGATCACCAGGTAAGTTGCTAGCTCAAGTCCCACGAACCGGAGGTGAGACAACAAAAGGCAGCTGCTGAGTCTGGAACAAGCCAAATACCTTGGCAAGGCGAGCAGACAGAAGGTAACCGGCGGAAGTCAGAGAGATGAAACTGAGAGGGCGGTGAGCTGCCACAGGCCCCGCCTCCACCAGTACCACTCGGCAGATTCCATCATGGGGGTGATCACAACATTACACAACTGCTAAAACATTGAGAATAATGGTCTAGCCAAGGTGACATACAATCTTAACCACACTATCTGAAAGACAATTCATTGTAATATAATTTATACTGAAAAAAGGAAAGCTTTAAATATCTAAAAATATACGTGGGTTATTAAGAAATGTATAGTATAATAATAACCAAACAATGGTATATAAGAGTAATAGCTATTAATTTTAAAGAAAATAATGTGAAAATACTGTGTAAAATTGATCATAATATATTATCAAGTAAAAAATAATAAAGTAGAAAAGCATATGTGATACATTATAGACAGAATTTGCTTAAAAATATGTTCAGGTATATATCTATATGTTTTTATAACTTTGTATAGAATATGAAAAATACATCAAAACATTAATGGTAGTTAATATGTAAATTATATACATATGTTAAAAATATAGGTAAAACTATGTTAAAAATATAGGTAAGTTTTATTTTCACCCTTATACTATTTTCTTTTTCCCAACTTTCTACAATAAATATTATTTTTATGATCATAAAAATTAAAAGTATTATTTTAAATTACACATAGTAAAACTCAAACTTTTAACATTAGCATTGGTTTTAATTTTGCCTTGCTATGTCAGGATTTTAATGAATATAGTTATTTTTCAGACACTCTGCCTTGGATGGTGGCATTTTGAATTTTATTCAGTAACGATCCGTGCTATAACTGAGTCCTTCCAATAAAATTGTGTATGAAATGTACCAAATAGATTCGACACCACAGAGAGCCAGTTCAGTACAGTATTAGGTTCTGTTCCTGGTCGACTTAGACCTTTTATGTACATTTATACTCTTAAAGGATAGTCAAAATATTTATTTTTCAATTATAACTTAAAATAAAATTTACTCAACTCATTAAAGAACTAGGGGTCCATTTTACCACTCAAACCCTTTTACTTTGCAATTCAGATACTGGAATTCAAAGAAATTCAATACCTTTGTGCTAGTAAACTTGTTTATTTTTTGAAATTTTTCTTTCTTGCTTGCTTACCTAAATATTGACTCTTTTTTTCTGTTTCTATACAAGCCAATTATGTTTCACTAGAGAATATACCTATAAAAATCTAGGCTATATATACATATGTAGGTATAGTCTATATTACATACAGATATATAGACATAAACTATATGCAATACTGGAAACTTCATCGCCATACAAACACACCTATAGTTTGAAATCTCATATATCTGCCAAAAACTCCTAAGCATTAGGTTAGGGTCAGGGAAGTTACAATCTGTAGTGTAGATTTGCGTCTTTCCTTTCACTCATTGCACGGTGAAGTATTACATAAAATCAAATGAGAAAGAGAACAGGAACAAAGCATCAACAAATAACCAACAAGTTGCTGTCAAGTCAGCTCGGACTCATAGTGACCCTATGTGTGTCAGAATAGAACTGTGCTCCATTAGGTTTTCAATGGATGACTTTTGGAAGTAGACCCTTACACCTTTCTTCTGTGGGAACTCTAGGTGGACCTGAACCTCCAAACTTTTGATTAGCAGCTGAGCACATTAATCGTTTGTACCCAGCAGGGACTCCTCAGCAAAGAGACCTTGATTTTCTGTTAATGTTCTGAGTTAATCTTGTTTTTACACTCCTTCTCCCCAGAAAAATTAGGAAACAATCCCTGTAGAAGGGACCTCACAGTAAAGACAAGACAGCGCTCAGGCCTGGAAAGGAAAGCAAGGGCCATAGTAAGGGCAGATTCAGAAAGACAGCACCCAGTTAAAAGCTTCTCAAAAAGAGGGAATCAAAACATGTTTATTTCCACATTTAAATGACACAAAACACACCACATGTGATCCCTAATAACGATGCAGTTTATTCCAGTTTAAATATAATTGTAACAAAATAATGTAAATGGTGTATTTCTCAGATGGACTGGAATATGCATTTTAAAAACATCCTTCCTTCCGCATTAATTCCACCAGGTTGCCACATTAGCAAGATGTGTTGCAACAGGATTTCCACTAATGAATTAAAAGTTGTGTTCTACCATAAAGGAGACTTCATCTTTTAGAGTGTTATTCCATTTTCTCCCTCAAAGTAGGAACATTTTCACTTTAATCTGGCTTTCTTTTTTTTTGGAGTTGGTGCACGAAAGTTTATTTGGAATGTTGAATTAGAACCAGATGGGTTTCTCATTTCAACTTTTCTCCCTTTTCCTGTTATTTTGAAAACAATTTCAGATCATGGGAGTGCCTAAGAAGAGATCATTACATTATTTTTCATTGCTTGTTTGGGATTATATTGTTTAAGTCTGATAATGCACAAAACAAATTCATTGAATACAAGGTATTTTATCTTAAGTAATGCCACCTAAAGAAATTGGTTTGCTTCCACTTTTTCTTTGAATTCCTTTTTTTTAATTTTCCTGGCTTTTTTAAAGCCACAATGTTATCTTCTGGACACATGAATAAATCTTTTCTTAAACTGGATACAACACAATTTTATCAAGCTAAACAGCTTTTGCAAGTTATTGGTTAATTAAAATATTGCTGAATTACCATGGACATTTTTATGATTACCTCATTTGGAGATTCTTTTACAATTTAAATAATTTTTGTTTTGCTTCTGGTATTTCACATAATCACTCAAATCAAATTTTCTGTTCCTATTCCACTTTAAAAAAATAATAATTCAAGTATTTTACTATATCTTTTTTTTATTTAAGAAAGAGCAATTTATGGTACTGAGATTTTTACAATGCTGGTCTTCATTTGTATGTATATGTAGGTTTATTTTTTCATAAATAACTTAATATATTTATCTAGCATCTGTCCTGTACTAGGTCTGTTAGTCACTAAATAAATGAATTATGATATGTCATCTCTATGTGCATAAATATGTAGGAAGATAATATACTTTACTGCCCCCATTAATTGGAGGGTTAGAGAGATACAGAATGCAATATAGCTAATACTGTCATCTCCCCTACACTCATTCCAGACTATGTGTTTTCCCAAATTACACAATTAGGAAATTGTAAAATGGCTTTAAATTCTTGAGTATACTGTAAGATTTCCAAATAAAATCCCATTGAAAGCTTGTGAAAATATTAACTATGGTCACACGAGAACCAGGACTTGGAGCTTGGAGCACTGTAGAACAAATGATTCTTCTCACATATTATCTGAGTACATAGATAGTACTCGGCATAGTACTTGGCATAAGGACTAAAAATGTATAAAACATAGTATTTTCCTATAAACGTGTTTTTATTGAGTAAAGTTGTATCCATTTTTGTTACTCAGCCTAGAGAGTCTTTTTTATGATTTTTAAGAAATGGGTATCTAGTAATAGTTACAATGTGTGTCATGTATGAAGATGACACTACTATTTTACACATTAGTAATGAAAGCTTCCAGTGCCCAGTTTATGATGATCATGGATTTGGTTTGTCCTCTCTCTGACTTTTGCAAAAGATTGAAACAAAGCAAGATGTCTAACTCAAAATGCCACGTTCTTTCCAGGTGTTACTCTGCCTCCTAAGAACAGAACATGTTGGTCTCTCTTCATGGTAAACCCCAGTAACAGCTTCTTTGAATGCACAGAATTACCTCTCAGACATATAGGGAGTTTACTGGATGTAGAAGTTTTGCTGTATTTTGTTTTGAAGTGCAATCATTTCATGAGCAGGCTAGAACTTAGAGTTTCATAATGTAAGCCCCAGTCAATAGATGATACTCTTACTGAACTCTTAAAAAAAATGAAGTAGGGTGTTTGGCTTGAGCCTAGCAAAGAAAAGGTGTGCTTTATTCCATTTGGACTGCATCATCTGGCAAAGGCACACCAGATATATACTGTTTATAAAGAGGCTAGAAGATTGGTGAAGCCAAATATCACACAGAGTAAGCCCTAATTTAAAAAAAAAAAAAATGCTGTTGAGTTGATTCTGATTCATAGTGACCCTATAGGGTTTATTTATTTATCTTCCCTAATAGCTCTTTATTACTCAGTCCAATACTTCCGGAAAGAAGGCATATATCTATCACCAAAGCTCTCTGACTCCCAAGCTCCTTTTCTCCCTGGTGAAGGAAGATGGATACGCCACTGTTGTCTACTTGATCTAAAATGTATGTGTGTATAAATACGTCCCTTAAATCTACGTTTGGGGGACTACCCAGGAGACAGCATGGATTTAAGCCCAAACTGACAGAATCTGTTATTCTTGAGAAAAACAGATGGGATTTCTTGTTAGGGTTTCTTGCTGACTTTCTGATAGGACTTTGAGCAAAAAAGGAAAAAAAAAAGAAAGAAACTGAAACTATTTCAGCATCTGAGTAACTCACCAAACAAAAAGCATTTGTTTATGACGTAGCTCTTTACAAAATTTTTCCCTTAGTTATTGTCATGGTTTGAATTATGTCCCCCCCAAAAATGCGTGTATCAATTTGGGCCATGATTCCCAGAATTGTGTGGTTGGCCTCCATTTTGTGATTGTAATTTTATGTTAAAGAGGATTAGGGTGGGATTGTAACACCACTTTTACCCCGGTCACATCCCCGATCCAATGTAAAGGGAGTTTCCCTGGGGTGTGGCCTGCACCACCTTTTATCTGTCAAGAGATAAAAGGAAAGGGAAGCAAGCAGAGAGTTGGGGACCTCATACCACCAAGAAAGCAGTGCCAGGAGCAGAGCGCATCCTTTGGACCGGGGTCCCTGAGCAGAGAAGCTCCTAGTCCCGGGGAACACCGAAGAGAAGAAGGCTAATGGAAAGAAAAAGCCTTCCCCTGGAGCTGACACCCTGACTTTGGACTTTTAGACTACTTTGACGCTGAGGAAATAAACTTCTCTTCGTTAAAACCATCCACTTGTGGTATTTCTGTTATAGCAGTACAAGATGACTGAAACAGTTATCTTCCCCAGTTCCAATTGATCCCATTGCCTACCTGCCTGTCTAACTTTGCTGTCAGTATTTCCTTTTAAAAGAGATCTTGCAATTTATTTTAGAATTAAATAATAATAATAATAATGGAAATAATAGGATTTCCTCTTTCATGGCGACAGCACAACCCTGTCTGACTCTTGAAAGCTGCAAAAATAAACTTTAAAGATCTTTCTGTGGTGGCCACATGCAGTGACTCTGTCTCCACCACAGCCCCTGGCCCTGCAGGGCCATGTGCATCTTTTAGTTCTAGAGACACAGCATGTGACGGAAGATGAAAAGCTCATCTCTGTGAAGGAGGAAGAAAACTGCAAAAGTCTGGTGACAGTGGCATCATATTTTCAGCATTTGCTTTTTGGAAGAGTATGATTCCATTTAATCACATACCCATTAGCAGATGCTCTCTGGCCATGCCCTCAAGAGCTATTGTAACTCTGAAAGAAGCAAATAAAAGATCAAAACAGAGCAGTCTGCGAGATATTCTCAAAGATTTCAGAAGCAAAGCAAGGGGAATTAGGAGCCGCTAAATTTTCAACTGTTAGCTATTTAAAACATTGAAATGTCATCAAGCAGATGAATATGTGTTTATGGAAACCATTGACTCAATTCTCAGTTTAAAACTCGAATATAATCTATTTTTCACATCTAACACCACAAAGATGTACAAGAGAGCATCAAGTTTAATCAGTAATGCCTCAACCCCATACCTCATCTTCTGTATTGTTTCAGTTGTGACAATTGGCCTTTGTGAAAATAAAGTTTTGATTCAGCTATAGTTCAGTAAGGTAGATTTTCTCATTGCCTTATTTCATTTATCTTAAAACTCTAAAAAATATTCTTTCAACTAGGATTTTTGCCTTTCTTCATCTTCCTTCACTTCTGAAGTAGAACATTCATTAATGTGCACACGTGTGCACGTGCACACACACACTGATTTCTGCTAAGAGATTGCATCCTTATTATCTTCTATTTTATATTTATATTGTATCCCTTCAGCATCGCTGTGAATTACTTTAGTGAAAACATCTCACTTGTATTTCTTTGTATTGTTCAAGGCATTGGGTATAAACAGCCACTGAATATCTAAAATAGAAAAAGGAAAGAACTCTAATGTTGATTTGCATTAATTAAAAAGTACCCTTCCCATGGGTATTTTGATGAAATGGAAAAAGTTGCATGGGAGAGGATTCAGGTAGGGAAGCTGATGGGTACAGGGAAAGTACGGAATATATTTATATTGGGGGTTTAATTGTATCTTCAAATACATTTGTTTTGTGACTGACTCTTGAAAGTCTTTATAGATCTTGCTCCCAGAATTTAATGTCTTCCTTTATAGCATTATATGAAGTCTTCTCTGAAGTTACTGGGGTATCAAGTTTTCACTGTAGCACAATCCATCTTGAACTTGATCTACTGAGCCAATTTTATTCAGTCTAATTTTGGAAACATTTTGAGGAATAGCTATATACAAACACTGCAATAGGAAGTTATAAAAATGATTCAAACTTTCTGGAAGGTCATAATTTGATTCTAACAGATTTAAGTAATTATAAATCAAGCTCACTCTGGTAAATGCCAGCATCATGATATATAAAGCAATGATGGTAAAACGATGGGGAAGAGGACATTTATTCTCTCTAGATGCATACAGAAGAAGTCTTTTATTGGAGAAAGATAGAGTTATATCCTTAGGGCAGGTAGGAGTAGGGCAGATATGTATGGTGAGAAAAGATAGTTCAATGGAGGAACAATTCATGCAAAGACACAAGGGCTGAAAGATGCAGAGCTTATTTGAGAAAAGCCAATGAAGATTCCCAAGCAGCTAAAATATACCATGAATGGGGACAAATCAAGCGGTTGGAAAAGTTGTTTGAAGTGAAATTGAGGGCTTCTGTGTAAAGCTGAGGGATTGGATTTTTAACTTTCAGGCATCTATAAAAAGAGAACTTCCTGCTATTGATTCATCCCAGAGTGGAATTCCTATACCTAAGGATGGTTAATTTGCGCTATATGCCTTAAGATTGTATGCCTTTATTCCACTGAGAAATAGTCAAGGGATTGGGTATATTGGCATCTAAAACTTCCTGTTCTATCCTTTTACTGAGACTTCTGGGGCCCTTCAAGTATTTCACTGCAACTCCTGCAATTTTCTGTCAATTTCTGCTGGATCTTGCTTTAACTGCTTCTCTCTGTTGCCTCTATTGCCCTTCTCACCCTACCTGTGCTGCACAGTTCCAGAACTGGAGGTACAAAAGGTTACTCCAAAAGTTATCTATTCATTCATTCATTCATACATTCAACAATATGGTCAGCAAGGCACTAGGCCAGGCACTACAAAAATAACGAAGAGAAACAAGATCTCTTCCTTCATGGAACTCACCACTAAGGACGTGAGGCAACGTTTATTTATTTAGCCATAGTTCTGAGCCTACAGTGGTGAAACAGATAGGCATTGTTCCACAGGTGCTTTAAACGAGTGCCTCCCAGTCTTTAATGTGAAAATAATTTAACAAGGGAATCTTGTTAAGATGCATATTCTGATTATAGGTCTGGCCTTGAGCCAGAGATTAAGCATTTATAGTAAACTCATCCTAGGGATGAGGAACAAGGCTTTAGAGCATGTAACAGAGAGACGGAGCACTGATTGAAGTAGTCAGAGAAGATGATCATGAGAACGTGATATTTAAGCTGAAATTTCAATGAGTAAGTAGGATTTAGGCAAGAGTTGTCGATGGGCAGGGAATAGGCAGATGGTAACCTCTAGTGATAGAGAAAATGCTATGTGCTGAGGCACTGAAGAGGGAAGGAGCTTGTTCTTGAAAGGAGAGACAAACAAAGATTCACATTGGAGATTAAAGAATGAGCGTCCTAGACCTGTATCCGAAGGACTACCACATCCCAAAGCATTTTGTGAACCTCAAAATTGTTTATCAGGAAGTAGCAAATTTTTTTTGATACTTTCCAATTCAGCATGATTTCCTTGCTCATTGTGAATTCTCTTCTTTTCCAGTAAGGGGGATGGCGCAGGACAAGGCAGTGTTTCTTTGTACGTGGCATTTCCATGAATCAGGGGCCGATTTGATGGAAGCTAACAACAATAACAAGGTGGATGAGAAGGATCTTTACTGTATTTAGCATCAAGAAACATAGCCTATGTTGTATTCGGAGCAGCACATTTTGTATTCTGGGTTATATCATGTTCCAGTTGTATGCGGACTACAGGATAATGGAATGTGGTGTACAGGGCAGAGTTTATGACAGCTTCATCATTAGTATTCATATCATGGCCTCAAGGTTTAAAGCCAGTCTTCCCTTTCTCATCCACCAGCCACATATATCAATCCTTGCTGTCCAACCCGATTGCAATCTTACATTCTCTCAAATTCATTTCATCCTTATCATTGTTTAAGTTTTATTTTAAATGCATTTCTATTGACAGCAAAATGAGTACTTTATTTGATTTGTGTACCTAAGTTGCCAGTATACATATTGCTGTATTTTCCACTGTATTAACTATGCATTTATCTTGGTTTCTCAAAATATATTGTATAGCTTCTTTACAGCAAGGATTACGTTCTAAATTTCTTTTATTTTACATATTAAAGGAAAGCAATATATCTTAGGAAGTTAATTGGTTGATAATGTTAACATGTACTCTTCACTCAGTAAAATCTATGTATAGAGTAAAATGTTACAAAATAAATAACACAACACAATTGCTATAACATCAGTATGGAAAAAGTAAGAGGCAAAATGTAAATAAAATGTTTTGGGTTTTTACACGATATTCAGTTTCTTGTATACGGCCATAAAGTTATGGGAATTAAATAGCTGAGGTGAATTTTCATTTTTGCAGACATTATGTACCTATCATGAGCTCATCATCTGATACGTTTATTACCTCATGTCTGAATATGTAGTACTGTTAATTTTAGCAATGGTGACAGGTTTTACAATGGCTGTATACTTTCCAGATTAAACATTGAGAATCCATTCGAGGTTTGCTCTTAGAATGAGTTCAGACAAATGAGATTTACTTTTAAATGTGTGCATGATATGAGAGCAGTTATTTGTCATCATTGCTTCTCTTGGTTGTCATATTTGGACTACTTAAAGATATACTTTAAATATCAAGTTCAAAAATCATTGTGCCTCAGAAAAGAGAGCATAATTGGCTAGGTGGTAGCATTTTTTTCCTGGAATAAATCAGAAAGCTTGTTAACTGATGGGGAAAATGTGTTGAGTAAAGAAGTTATTATACTGAATAAGAGTGCACAGTAATTTTCAAAAGATATAGTATTTTGAGCCATCTCTAAATCTAATTTAATGATCAATGTACCTTCCTACAATGTATATGCCTTTTAAATATCCCTTCTCTGATTAACTGTTTGAACTTGTAAAAAATTAACTTTTTTCCAGCCTCTAAATGATAAGACCTAATTTGAAATTTAAGAGCATCCCGTTCTCATTTCAAAGCCAGGAGATATATTATGGTCTTTATTCATCTGGGAATGATACAGGTGACAAGACAATTTATAAACTTTATTCAAGATTACATAGCAGAGGAAGGGCCAAGATGGTGGAGTAGTCAGATGCTTCCAGTGGACCCTTTTAAAACAAAGACCCCAAAAAACAAGTGAATTGATTATATATGGCAATCTGGGAGCCCTGAACATGAAAGGCAGAGTTAAGGAAATGGACTGAGTGGCAAGGGCAGGAAGAGATGGTTCAGAAGCAGCAAGGAGTTGCCAGACCTGACCTGGAGAGAGCCTGAGCCCTTCAGGCCTGATCAGCTCGAGGGTGAGCAGTGAGGCAGGGAAGCGGTGGTGTTTGGGAGGCACGTTTTATAAGCCAGGGGAGACCCAGTGCCAGAGAGTCTACACAGCCACCCAGAACCAGTGAGAAGCAGCCCTGGATCGGCGAAAGATAAGTAATTGCGTACAGCCTACTGTGCAGATCAAAAACACCCCCCCTTAGGGAAAAAATCTTTTCTATTTACCTCCCCGCTCCCTCCTCTGACTGGTTCCCGGACCAGCCTCAGCAACTGCTGAGTACCCTGGGCTGGAAGTAGGATCCATCACATGCCCGGAGCCATTCTCCCTACCTTGGATTGTGAACAAATTAACAAACAGAGGAAAAAATAAACTGCCAGCACACCTAAGCCAGGAACCAGGGTAGGCACAGCTCCTTTGCCTAGGCACAAGCATAAGGGATCCACAGACTTTGAATGCGTTTCCCCCTGCATAGACTTCTGTGGGCTCATCTCAACAGCATAGGCCCTCATTACTGCAGTGCAACAGGGCAGGTTCTTCACATTTGACACTGCTCTGCCTATGAAGCAGGGTCTTCACCTACCCACATCAGGGGCCTGAGGACTGGTGGCTCCACCCACACCACCTAGCCACCTGTGATAGGGGCTCATGGATAAGAGGTGCCCCCAAGTCCTTACAGCCAACAACATTAGGTGCTCAGAGTCTGGCTGCAAAACCCACCCACCTACATGCTCTAGGGAACAGGGACACACTTCCTCCTGGAAATTCGGGGGCAGCTGTCAGCCCCCTGACTTGCTCAGAGTGTATCCCCCTGCCGCAGCCAGATGCCTGTGCCTACACCAAACACCCATGCCTGTCTAGGACTGTAAGTGAGAGCCAACACCACACACTTGGTGGCTATCTACCTGGGCACCTAAGCTGAATCCATACAAGAGGAGTGGGTGGACTCCTGAGCTCACATACTTAGTAACAGATCTAACCACCTGGTGACAGGACATTAGAGCTTCAAAGGTGCCAATAATCAAACTAGCTCACACGAGCAGCCTATCTGGGTGTATCAAAACAAAACAGAAGCTAGGACACAGTAAGCAAACATAAAATAAATAAATATAATAACTTATTGATGGCTCAGAGACAGCAGTCAATATCAAATCACATAAAAAGGCAATTCATGAAGGCTTCAGCAAGCTCCCAAAATAAAGAATCGAGAAATTTTCCAGAGGAAGAAAATTTCTTGAAATTACCAGAGGCAGAATACAAAAGATTAATAATATAGAATTCTTCAAGAGATTAGGAACGAAATTAAACAAAATGCAGAACATGCAATAGAGGAAATTAAAAAGACTAGAAAAGAGCATAACAACAAATTTAACAGGTTGCAAGACAGCAATCAGAAATCCAGAAGATCAACAGTAAACTTTCAGAATTAGACAACTCAATAGAAAGTCGTAGGAGCAAAATTGAAGCAGTGGCAATCAGAATTAGTGATATTGAAGATAAAGCACTTGACACAAACTTATTTTAGGCAAAATCAGATAAAAGGTTTAAAAAATGAAGAAACCCTAAGAATTATGTGGGACTTTATCAAGAGGAATAACCTATGAGTTATTGGAGTACTAGAACGGGGGGAGGGGGAGATAATAGAAAGTACAGAGAGAATTGTTGAAGATTTGTTGGCAGAAAGCTTCCCTGATATCGGGAAAGGAGAAGATATCCAAGATGTTCATCGAACCCCACATAAGGTAGATCCCAAGAAAAGTCACGAAGACATATTGTAATCAAACTTGCCAAAACCAAAGATAAAGAGAGAATTTTAAGAGAGGCTAGGGATAAACAAAAAGTCATCTACAAAGGAGAGTCAATAAGAATAAGCATGGACTACTCAGCAGAAGCATGCAGGCAAGAAGGCAATGGGATTCTTGCCAGTCAAGAATTATATATCCAGCAAAACTGTCTTGCAAATATGATGGCGAAATCAGGGCATTTCCAGATAAACAGAAGTTCAGGGAATTTGCAAAAACCTAACCAAAATTACAAGAAATACTAAAGGGAGTCCTCCGGTTGGAAAATCAGTAACATCAGATAACAACCCAAAAGTAGAACACAGGACAGAGCAACCAGATATCAACCCAGATAGGAAAGTCACAAAAGTAAATCAAAGCTACAGCACTGAAAATAGGGAAACAGATGTCAAAATTAAAAGATGACAACATTAAAACAAAAAAGAGGGACTTAAAAAATGTAGACATAGATTTTTCATATGAAGAGTAAGTCAAGGCAACATAAGGAAATAAAAGACTGGTATAAACTTAGAAAAATAGGGGTAAATATTCAAGTAACCACAAAGGAAACTAACAATCCTTTAAATCAAAATGAAAAACTAGAAAAATATAAGACTCAGAAAACACAAAATCAACAATAATGAAAAAATGAAACAAAAATACATAAAGAGAAACAACTCAGCACAGAAAATTAAGTGGAACAAAGAAACTGTGAACAACACACACAAAAAAGACAACAAAATGACAGCATTAAACTCATACCTATCAATAATTATGCTAAATGTAAATGGACTAAAGCACCAACAAAGAGAGAGAGAGTGGCAGATTGGATAAAAAAACGCAATCTGTCTATATGCTGCCTATGAGAGACACACCTTACAATTAAAGACACAAACAAACTAAAACTCAAAGGATGGAAAAAACATATCAAGCAAACAACACTCAAAAAAGAGCAGGAGTGGCAATATTAATCTCTGACAAAATTGACTTTAAATTAAAATCCAACACAAAGGATAAGGAAGGACACTATATAATGATTAAAGGGTCAATACACCAGGAGGACATAACTATAATAAATATTTATGCACCCAGTGACAAGGCTCCAAAATACATAAAACAAACTCTAACAGCACTGAAAGGAGAGATAGACAGCTCCATAATAGTAGTAGGAGACTTCTACACGCCACTTTCTGTGAAGGACAGAACATCCAGAAAGAAGCTCAACAAAGACACGGAAGAGCTAAACGCTACAATCAACCAGCTTGATCTCATAGACATATACTGAACACATCGCCCAACAGCAGCCAAGTATACTTTCTTTTCCAATGCACATGGAACATTCTCCAGAATAGACCACATATTAGGCCATAAAACAAGCCTTAACAAAATCCAAAGCATCGAAATATTACAAAGCATATTTTCTGACCATAAAACCATAAAAGTAGAAATCAACAACACAAAAAGCAAGGAAAAGAAATCAAACACGTGGAAACTGAACAACACCTCGCTCAAAAACTACTGGGTTATAGAAGAAATTAAGGATGGAATAAAGAAATTCATAGAATCAAACTAGAATGAAAATACATCCTGTCAAAACCTTTGAGACACAGCAAAAGCAGTGTTCAGAGGTCAGTTTATAGCAATAAATGCACACATCCAAAAAGAAGGGCCATAATCAATACATTAATCCTACAACTGGAATAAGTAGAAAGACAGCAGCAAAAGAAGCCCTCAGGTACCAGAAGAAGGGAAATAATCAGAATTAGAGCAGAATTGTATAGAGAATAGAAAAACAATCGAAAGAGTTAATAACACCAAAATCTGGTTCTTTGAAAAGATCAACAAAATTGATAAACCACTGGCCAAAGTGACAAAAGAAAAACAGGAGAGGAAGAAAATAACCCATG
This sequence comes from Dugong dugon, assembly GCA_030035585.1. NCBI lineage: Eukaryota > Metazoa > Chordata > Mammalia > Sirenia > Dugongidae > Dugong > Dugong dugon. Next base: position 96,646,092 of record CM057465.1, read on the forward strand.
TAAGAAATGAGATGGGTGATATCACAACAGACCCAACTGAAATTAAAAGAATCATAACAGAATACTATGAAAAACTGTACTCTAACAAACTTGAAAACCTACAGGAAATGGACAAAATTCTAGAAACTCACTACCTACCTGAACTAACACAAACATAGGTAGAACAACTAAATAAACCCATAACAAAAGAAGACATTGAAAAGGTAATTAAAAAACTCCCAACAAAAAAAAGCCATATCCTGGATGGTTTCACTGGAGAAGTCTACCAAACTTTCAGAGAAGAGTTAACACCACTACTACTAAAGGTATTTCAGAGCATAGAAAAGACTGGAATACTCCCAAACTCATTCTATGAAGCCAACATAACCCTGATACCAAAACCAGGTAAGGACACCACAAAAAAAAAAAATTACAGACCAATAACCCTCTTGAACACTGACACAAAAATCCTCAACAAAACTCTAGCCAATAGAATTCAGCAACATATCAAAAAAAAATTCAGCATGATCAAGTGGGATTTATACCAGGTATGCAGGGATGGTTCAACATTAGAAAAAGAAGCAATGTAATCCATTGCATAAATAAAACAAAAGACAAGAACCACATGATCTTATCAATTGATGCAGAAAAAGCATTTGACAAAGTCCAACACCCGTTCATGATAAAAACTCTCAACAAAATAGGAATAGAAGGGAAATTACTCAACATAATTAACGGCATTTACACAAAGCCAACAACCAACATCATCCTAAATGGAGAGACTTTGAAAGCATTCCCCTGAGAACGGGAACCAGACAAGAATGCAATTTATCATCACTCTTATTCAACATTGTGCTGGAGGTCATAGCCAGAGCAACTAGGCTAGAAAAAGAAATAAAGGGCATCCAAATTGGTAAGGAAGAAGTCAAAGTATCTCTATTTGCATATGATATGATCTTATACACAGAAAACCCCAAAGAATCCACAAGAAAACTAGTGGAACTAGTATCAGATTTCAGCAAAGTTTCAGGATACAGGATAAACATACAAAAATCAGTTGGATTCCTTTATGTCAACAAGGAGAACGTCAAAGAGGAAATGACCGAATCAATACTATTTACTATAGCCCTCAAGAAGATAAAATACATACTTAGGAATAAATCTAACCAGAGATGTAAAAGATCTATGCAGAGAAAACTACAAGACACTACGGCAAGAAACTAAAAGAGATCTGCATAAGTGGAAAAAGATACCTTGCTCATGGATAGGGAGACTCAACACTGTGAAAATGTCAATTCTACCCAAAGCGATCTACAGATAAAATGCAATCCCCATCCAAATTCCACCGGCATTCTTTAATGAGACAGAGAAACAAATCATCAACATCATATGGAAAGCAGAGAGGCCCCAAGTAAGAGAAGTATTACTTAAAGAAGAGCAAAGTGAGTGACCTCACACTACTGATTTCAGAAACTATTAAACCGCCTCAGTAGTCAAAACAGCCTGGTAACTGGTACAACAACAGATACATAGACGAATGGAACAGAATTGAGAATCCAGACATAAATTCATCCACGTATAAGCAGCTGATACTTGACAAAGGCCCAAAGTCTGTTCACTGAGGAAAGACAGTCTCTTTAATAAATGGTGCTGGCATAACTGGATATCCATCTGCAAAAAACTGAAACAAGACCCATACCTCACAGCATGACAAAAACTAAGTCAAAATGGATCAAAGACTTAAATATGGAATTGAAAACGATAAAGATCATGGAAGAAAAAATAGGGACAATGCTAGGAGCCCTAATACATGGCATAAACACAATATGAACCATAAGTAACAATGCACTAGCACCAGAAGAGAGACTAGATAAATGGGAGCTCCTAAAAATCAAACACTTATGCTCATCGAAAGACTTCACCAAAAGAGTCAAAAGACAACCTATAGACTGGGAAAAAAGTTTTGGCTACGACAAATCCGATCAGCGTCTAATCTCTAAAATCTACAAGATACTGCAAAACCTCAACAACAAAAAGACAAATAACCCAATTAAAAAATGGGCAAGGGATATGAACAGGCACTTTGCCAAAGAAGATATTCAGGCAGCTAACAGATACATGAAGAAATGCTCACAATCATTAGCCATTAGAGAAATGCAGATCAAAACTACAATGAGATATCATCTCACTCCAACAAAGCTAGCATTAATCCCAAAATCACAAAATAATAAATGTTGGAGAGGTTGTGGAGAGACTGGAACACTTATACACTGTTGGTGGGAATGAAAAGTGGTACAACCACTTTGGAAATTGATTTGGTGCTTCCTCAAAAAGCTAGAAATAAAAGTACCCTACGATCCAGGTATTCTGCTCCTTGGAATATATCCTAGAGAAATAAGAGCTATCATGTGAATAGATTTATGCACACCCATGTTCTTTGCAGCACTGTTCGCAATAGCAAAAAGATGGAAACAACTTAGGTTCCCATCAACTGAAGAATGGATAAACAAATTATGGTATATCCACACTATGGAATACTAAGCAACGATAAAGAACAAAGTTGAAGCTGTGAAACATCTTATAACATGGAGGAAGCTGGAGGTCATTATGCTGAGCGAATTTAGTCAGTCACAGAAGGACAAATATTTATAAAACCACTATTATAAGAACTCAAGAAAAGGTTTAAACACAGAAGACAACATTCTTTGATGGTTACGATGGTGGGGAGGGAGGGTGAGGGTTACTTACTAACTAGATAGTAGATTAAGAGTTATTTTAGGTGATGGGAAGGACAGCGCACACTACAGGGGAAGTCAGCACAATGGGACTAAACCAAAACTAAGAAGTTTCATGAATACAATCAAACACTTTGAGGGACAGAGTAGGAGGGGTAGAGATCTGGGGACCATGCTTTCAGGGGACATCTAAGACAATTGGCATAACAAAGCTTATTAAGAAAGTGTTCTGCATCCTACTTTGGTGAGTGGCGTCTGGGGTCTTAAAAGCTTGCAAGTGGATATCTAAGAGGCATCAATTAGTTCCAACCACCTGGAGTAAAGGAGAATGAAGAACGCCAAAGACACAAGGAAAGTAGTAGCCCAAGAGACAGAAAGGGCCGCATATAACAGAGACTTCATCATCCTGAGACCAGAAGTACTAGACGGTACCTGGCTACCACCAATGACTGCCCTGACAGGGAACACAACAGAGAGTCCCTAATGGAGCAGGAGAAAGGTGGGGTGCAGGACTCAAATTCTAGTAAGAAGACCAGACTCATTGGTCTGAGACTGGAGGAACCCCCAAAACACGGCCCCTGTATTCTCTATCAGCCCGAACTAAAACAATTTCCGAGGCCAACTCTTCAGACAGGGATTGGACTGGACTGTGGGAGATAAAGTGATACTCATGAGGCAAGTGCCTCTTAGTTCAAGTAGATACCAGAGACTAAATGGGCGGTTTCTGTCTGGAGGTGAGATAGGAGGCAGAGAGGGTTAGGAGCTGGTTGAATGGACGTGGGGAATCAGGGATGGAAAGGAGGAGTGTGCTGTCACAGTATGGCGAGAGCAATTAGGGTCACATAACAATGTACGTATAAATTTTTGTATGGGAAAAAATAAAAATAAATTTAAAAAAGAGAGATTACATAACAGGTATAGGGGTAGAATTAGCTTCCAGAGCCATTTGATACTTTCTTGAAACCTTTTTGTTTTGCATGTAATCTTGTTTCATTCTGATGCTGTGCATGTATAAGAGGAAACCCGCTTCCTCCCATTTTATGAGGGTCTGGTTTGGAGAAACTCAGTAGCATTTATGACTGTGTCTGGTGAGCTGTCAATTGGCCTACATTTCCAGAGGGAAAGTAAAGGAGTCATGGGTTACACAACGGTTTGCTGTCTGACACCCTACCCCATTCCTGTATATAGATACTGTACAAAATCATGGATTTCTCACTCCTCAGAAACTGTGCCTTAATTTAGTAGTTTGCTGGACATCCCTTACTGTGTTCCCATGGAAACAGACCTGTTCCTCAAAAATTCAAATTGTACTGCAATTATAGTGAGTACCCAATCATACATTTGACGCTCACTCAGAATCTCTTGTTTTTGTGATTGTTGTTAGCTGCTGTTGAGTGGGCCCCCAAAATCATGGAAATCCCATACATAGTAGAACAAAACACTGCTCAGTCTTGTGCCATCCACATGATAGGCTGAAGATCAGATTGTTGTGATCCATAGGGTTTTCACTGGCTAATTATTGGAAGTAGTTCTCAAGACCTTTCTTACTAGTCCACCTTAATCTGGAAACTCTACTGAAACCTGTTCAACATTATAGCAACCATGCGAGCCTCCACTGATAGATGGGTTGTGGCTGTATATCATCTTTGTGCATTGTCCAGGAATCTAACCTGTGTCTCCAGCTTGGAAGGTGAGAATTCTACCACTGAATCACCACTGCCCTCCTCAGAATTTCTTACAACAAACCGTTTGTGGAGTATATTTCAAGGTTTTGTCTATGCTGTGGTAGATTTCCTACCCCGTAAATTTAGAGAACAAAGAAAGACCGTAAATCCCACTAATGCAAAAGGTTACATCTTTTCATATCAGTTCCCATTGCCAACTCAAAAAGTTGCTCTTTAAAAATGGAAAATGCAATAGAAACCCCCTCATTTATGGGTTAATCTTAATGTATTAATAAAAAAAGTAATCAGTGAAAACCAATAAAAATACCTGAACTCATAAAGCTGTTGAAATGATGGCTACACAAAGCACTTACAAATCTTCAAAAAGTATTAGAATTAATGCCCAATTAACTATCATCACATTTGTGTAAGATAGGTTTTATAAAGACGTAATGCAGAGAAATTGAGCAACATGCCCAAGGCTACCAGGGGAATTATAGGTAAGTCTCAGCCTTTCTAAACCTTAGGCATTGGTGTGCATGTTCTTTCTGAGCATGGGATAAAACTAAACCCCATAAAAGGTGATTACAACATGAATAACTGATGTTTTAGACATTTGTCATAAAATCACAGATAAAATCTATCATCCATAAAGAGATTTTATTGGAGTAAGACTTCTGACCCTGATGTATTTGCTGAGGTGATGCTATAAAGCATGACTTTGGCACTCTGAGTTTTTAGCAGCATGTGAAATACAATAACCTTTCTCAAGTGAATGGATGGGAGTGTTTGATTATTTATACACATTGAGATTTATGTACCAAAGCAGGAAAACAGCCAACTAGGCCCATTTGCCAAGATTTCGGACACAGGTGGGTCTCACTGACAGTCAGTCATAAAATGCTTGTTGGGTCAGGTCTGCTCAGGGTACTGGTAATGACCATGTAAGCAGTCTTAACATGTGGATTATGAAGCAGAATAAGGTAGCATTTATGCATTGCCATTTGCCAATTTCTTAACTCATAGAAAGTAGCATTTTTTTTAAAACGAAGAGAACATGCATGAAACAAGGAAGATTACTAGGAGGTAAAGTAAGCAGGAGTGTTTAACGATTATAAGAAATGGCCCCATCCATCTCTCCACTCCTTGCCCCACCTCACCAGCTTATAACACGACAGTATATGATACCGCTTGCTTATTCTGGCCCACAGCCAGAACAAAAGCCCTAAAGTTTCATCTTCTAGGATCTTAAAAAATCTCACCTATGTGCCAGTCATTTTACTGCATGTGTTTCTAAAACTGGGAATCCGAACAAAATCAGTTGAGTAAATCCCCATTCTCCCTCCTTTTATATAAAGATGGCTAGAGAGTGAGAGACAAAGGGAGAGAATATGATTTTCAATGGGAGCAGAATTTTTGAGGTAGTTACTATCCATTCTGCCTCACCTCTTCTGTCCAAACTGTTCTACTCTCTAAATGGCTGAGGCCCTGAACTGTCATAGAGGCTAATGTCCTGGGACTGAGAGAAAGTGGGGACACAACCAAGGGGAGCCAGAATTCCGACTAGTAGAGTAGAAAAGATACGTGACCTCTTATGGGCCATATGGATGCCACGGGTAATAGCTAGGGCTTGCACCATCATGGAGGCCCTGAGAGGTCGGTGAGGTGGACCACAGCTGATAGGTTGAAAGGGGGAAAGAATCTGGAAAACTTGACAGGACAGGCCCTAACAGAGCCTCTAAAGTGAAACAAAACTGCATTAAAAAAAGACTCAGCATTTGTACACGTGATTAAGAATAAAATGAGCTCAATGCCTACACATAACTCAGTTGAGACTCCTCAATTAAACTTGCAACAAACAACATTTTATTCATAATAATTAATATTTTCAAGAATGGCGTATGTTGTGCTGGGAAGAGCTAGGTTAGCAAAGTATCCTTACCAGTTGCCATCGAGGCGATTCCGACTCATAGCAAGCCTATAAGACAGAGTAGAACTGCTCCATAGAGTCTTCAGGGAGTGGTTGGTGGATCCACACTGTTGATCTTTTGGTTAGCAGCCGAGCTCTTAACCATTGCACCACCAGGGCTCCAGCAAATTATCAAGCAGTTGTTAAAAGTCAGGCACTGTGCTAAATGTTGAGGTATGAAGATGATATCCATGTCCTCAAGATGTTCCCAGTGCAGGGAATGGCACACAAGAAATTATAATACATGATCATAGGTGAAAGAGTTATGTTAACTATATCACTTTATATAACGCCTTTATCTCATGACTCCCAAATTTACATATCTAGTGTGGTCCCTTCATTTGAGTTCCGGCCACTTATGCTGTCAATTCTGCTATAACACAGCATACGTATTCCTAAAAATCATCACACTCATAAAATCCTGCAGTAAAAATTATACGGCTTAGGGGGAAAATGGGCTTAGTAAAGTACTTACAAAACTTGTCAGTGACATATAAAAATATAGAAAACTAATAAAAATATCAGCACAGTTGTATACACATTAAATGGCTGAGAATGCAGAACTACTACAACGGCACTACAAGTATATATGGTACTTTTTCTTACAAAGGATTTGCAGTTTGCTTTTGGAATTCAGCGTTTAAAAGGTTGAAGCTAGTGAGTTATTTTAAAATGGTGGAAGCAAGTTTAGTTCATACAGGAAAGAAAGTTGTAATACCAGATGTGGATGGGTGTGGCTCATAACACCAGCAGTGAAGTTTGAATTGTGTTTGTGTGTGTGTGTGCATATGTGTGCGTTTTGTGCATTTCTACACAGTTCAGTTCAGCCGGGTGCAGTTTTCTGTACTCACCTATTGTTTCTTGTGGACAAAATCATACATAAGCAAACGTGAAATTAGAAAATTCCCATTATGCTCAAACTGTTTTCTTATATAGTAAAAAATCCCTACTTTCCAAATAAGCATTATTGCAGAATTGACTATTCATCTGCCAACTCAAAATCTCCCTTGATTGTTGAATAAGCATTTTGGAAGTAAAAAGTCCTAAAGAGAACTCTTGATTCTCCCCCATCCCTTCCCTATGCCCTCCCTAGTGTGCTCCTCCCCCACTCTTCCCCATACAAGTCAAAAAAAAAAAAAAAAAATCATTTACCAAGTTGCTTAGCTACTAAATCTAGCAATCATCCACAATGTTTGTCTTTCTCATTCTCAAATCTCATACCAGCAAATCTTGTTGGTCTCTTATTCAAAATACATTGCCATTTTTTTACCATATCTCCGACCCAGCCTCTGAATCTCTTGTCAGGACTAGAGCTATATAGCCTTCTATCTGGTCTTCCTGCTTCCTCTCTTGCCGTGATCTCAACAGAAAAGTGAATGAGTCTTTTAAAAGCTTGAATCACACTGTCCTATTTTGATTTAAAATCTCTTTGTTTCACATCCCACTTAGAAAAAAATCCAAATTCCTTGCTATAACCTATAGTGCCCTATGAGTCTAGCTTCCACTGGCCTCTCTGACTTCATCTTTTCATCTGCTTTAATTTGTCATGTCTTAGTGCTTTGAGAAGATATCTGGCTCATTCTCACCTCTGGGTCTTGGTATAATTTCTCTCCATTGGATTATATTTACCTATAGGTTCTTATGTCTGGCTTTTTCTTATTATTAAGAATTTGCTGAGAAGGCTTTTTCATGACCACCCTTTATAAAACAAGGATACTGAACTGCCAAGCGCATTTGACAAACATGAGATTCCAAGGGTCAGGGATCACTGGAATATAAAGAATACAATACAGATTTTCAAAAATAGGGAAATTGAAAAGGTAGCACCTTGGGTATTTCCTAGAAATTGTTAGCCAAATGAAGATTGCCCCATCATCATTTATACCTCCAAATCCATGGCTCTCAGCACCCTAAGCCTCTGCTGCCAGCTCCCGTGATCTCTATTTCTCCCGTATCATGTTGTTGTTGCCATTGAGTCAGTGCTGACTCATGGTGACCTCATGTATAACAGAACAAAAAGTTGCCTGGTCTTGTTGTGGCTATTGTGCCAATCCATTTTATCAAGGATTTCCTTCATTTGTGTTGGCCCTCTACTAAACATGATGTTCTTTTCTAGAATTTGGCGTTTCCAGATGATGTGTCTATATGAGGCAATATTCTGTTGTGACCCATATGATTTTCATTGGCCTTTCTTCCTAGTCTGTCTTAGTTGAGAACCTCCACTGAAACCTGTCCTCCATGAGTGACTCTTCTGGTGTTTGAAATACTGGTGGCAGAGCTTCCAGTATAGTGGCAACACACAAGCCACCACTGTATGACAAACTGACAGGTAGTGGCTCCCATGTCATACACCACCCATATTTACCAATGCTGTTCATGCCCAGTCCACAAAAGGATGTGGTTTAAATTACCTGGTGACAGCTAATTTTATAATTCCTACTAATACAATAATATCTCCTCAAAGAAACATAAATAAAATGGTAGCAAATTCGAATATTATGGCACTTTCATGTACAGACACTATTGATAAAGCATGCATCTGAGCATTCCTCAAACAACACTAGGTAGCTGACCACATATTCAACTTAAACATATAGCTGATCCTGCTAACTCATATGAAACTACCAGTAAATGAGAGATTTACTCTTTTACTCTGCTAATTGTAGTTATTCCATGCTGAATGATGGAAGAGAAAATGAAGGGTAGCCTGACACCTTCCTCACTTTGTTGTTGTTGTTAGGTGCCATCCAGTTGGTTGTGACGCTATGTACAACAGAACTAAACACTACCTGGTCCTGCGCCATTCTCACACTCATTGCTATGTTTGAGCCCATTGTTGCAGCCACTGTGTGAATCCATCTCGTAGAGGGTCTCCTCATTTTCACTGACCCTTTATTTTACCAAGAATGGTATTCTTCTCCAGGGACTGTCCCGTCCTGATAACATGTCCAAGGTATGTGAGACGAAATCTCACCATCCTCCCTTCCAAGGAGTACTCTGGCTGTACTTCTCCCAAGACAGTTTTGTTTGTATTTCTGGCAGTCCATGGTATATTCAGTAGTCTTCCTCTACACCATAATTCTAAGGCATCAATTATTCTTCAGTTTTTCCTTATTCATTGTCCACTTTTCGCAGATATATAAGGTGATTGACAATACCATGGTTCGGGTCAGGTGCACCTTAGTTCTTAAAGTAATATCTTTGCTGTTCAACACTTTAAAGAGGTCTTTTGCAGCAGATCTGCACAATGCAATACATCCTTTGATTTCTTGACTGTCACTTCCATGGGCGTTGATTATGGATCCAAGCAAAATGAAATCCTCAACAACTTCAATCTTTTCTCCGTTTAGCATGATGCTGCTTTTTGGTCTAGTAGTGAGGAATTTTGCTTCCTTTACGTTGAGGTATAATCCATAGCGAAGGCTGTGGTCTTTGATCTTCATCAGTAACTGCTTCAAGTCCTCTTCACTTTTCAGCAAGCACGGTTGTGTCATCTGCATAATGCAGGTTGTTAATGAATCTACCTGTAACCTAATGCCACGTTCTTCTTCATATAGTCTAGCTTCTCTGAATATTTGCTCAGCATACAGATTGAGTAAGTATGGTGAAAGGATACAGCCTGATACACACCTTTCCTGACTTTAAACCACACAGTATCCCCTTGTTCTGTTCAAATGATTGCCTCTTGGTCTATCTACAGGTTCTGCATGAGCACAATTAAGTATTCTGGAATTCACATTCTTTACAATGTTATCCGTAATTTGTTATGATCCACACAGTCAAATGTCTTTGCATAGCCAATAAAACACTGGTAAGAATTTTTCTGGTATTCTATGCTTGCAGCCAAGATCCATCTGACATCAGCAGTGATATCCCTCATTTCATATCCTCTTCTGAATCCGGCCTGAATTTCTGGTAGTTCCCTATCGTTGTACTGCTGCAACAGCTTTTGAACGATATTCAGCCAAATTTTATTTGTGTGTGATATTAATGATATTGTTCAATAATTTCCACATTCTGCTGGATCACCTTTCTTTGGAATGAGCACAAATGTAGATCTCTTTCAGTCCATCAGCCAGGTAGCTCTCTTCCAAATTTCTTGGCATGGATGAGTGTGCACCTCCAGCACTGCATCCATTTGTTGAAACATCTCAGTTGGTATTCCATCAGTTCCTGGAACCTTGCTTTTCACCAATGCCATCACTGCAATTTGGAATTTTTTCTTCAATACCATTAGTTCTTGATCATTTGCTACCTCTTGAAATGGTTGAATGTTGACCCATTCTTTTTGTACAATGACTTTGTGTATTCCTTCCATCTTGTTTTTGGTGCCTCCTACATCGTTCAATATTTTTCTCATAGAATCCTTCAAAATTGCAACTTGAGGCTTGATTTTTTCTTCAGATTTTTCAGCTTGAGAAATACCAAGCGTGTTCTCCCCTTTTGGTTTCTAACTCCAGGTCTTTGCACATTTCACTATAATACTTTATCTCTTTGAGCTGCAATTTTAAATCTTCTCTTCCAGTTTTTTACTTCATCATTTCTTCCTTTTCCTTTAGCTACTCTATGTTCAAGAGTAAGTTTCAGAGTCTCTTCTGACATCCATTTTGGTCTTTTCTTCCTTTCTCATCTTTTTAATGACCTTTTCCTTTGTTCATGTGTGATATCCTTGATGTCATCCCACAACTTGTCTGGTCTCTGGTCATTATCATTTATTTAATGCTAAGGCATCAAATCTATTCTTAAGATGGTATTCAAATAGAGGTGAGATGTACTCAAGGTCATATTTTGATTCTGTTGAACTGGTTTTAATTTTCTTCAGCTTCAACTTGAACTTGCATAGGAGCAATTGATGGTTTGTTCCTCAGTCAGCCCCTGGCCTTGTTCTGGCTGATGACACTGAGCTTCTCCATCATCTCTTTCCACAGGTGTAGTTGATTTGATTCCTGTGTGTTCCATCCAGTGAGGTCCATGTGTATAGTCACCATTTATGTTGTTGAAAAAGGGCATTTGCTATGAAGAAGTCTTTGGTCTTGCAAAATTCTATCATGAAATCTCTGGTGTCATTTCTATCACTGAGGCAATATTTTCCAACTACTGATTCTTTTCTTCTGACTTTTGCAATCTAATCGTCAGTAATTATCAATGCATCTTGATTGCTTGTTTGATCAATTTCAGACTGCAGAAGCTCTTAACCACTGCAAGGGGAAAAATTCTCAGAAGAACAGGTAGTACTTCTGCTTTTTTGACCCTTTCAAATCAATAGAGGAAGACTATTCTTTTTTTGGTTTATCTGATTTAAGGTAAATGATAGAATGTTGAGAAAGTGTGAGAGTTGGGAAAATAGCAGAACTATGATAATGATTAAAATTAGAAAAAAGGCAGCAAAGTACTAGGCATATATTGTTGTTAGCTCCTGTTCAGTTGCCCTCAACTCATGGTGACCCCATGCACAACAGAACCAAACACTACCAGATCTTGCACCATCCCCATGATCTGCTGCATATCAGATTGGACGGTAGTGATCCATAGGGTTTTCACTGGCTGATTTTCAGAAGTAAATCATTGGTCCTTTATTCCTAGTCCATGTTAGTTTAGAAGCTCATACTTGCACCTAACATGGTACAACTAACACATGTACAACAGAAAAAGTACTAGCCTTGTTCACATCTTATATTTTAAAAGTGAAGAAAATAAAAACATTTGATGCACACACACAAAGAAGAAATACTCAGCAATTACAATCTTTGTTCCTGCAACTGGTCATGTGGTCGTAGCTGATACTTAGAACTACCTTCTTCCATCACCCATTCCTTATTGCCTTTTCCCTCAGCAAGCACCTCACCTGGCTGTGGTTCTTTGCCTGGTGATGGAACCCAAATCTGCATTCCTGAAGGGTCTGGGCCACTAGTAGTCATGTTAGAATTCAGTTGCTGTAGTTTTCTTTGGATTTTAATCATACAGTATGGTAGTACTAAGAGATGTCCTAAGGGAACTCCTGTATTCCAAACATATTTTTCATTACCTCCATTTTGTGACATCGATCCAATTTCCTCTTGGTAATCAGAATCAATCACACCAGCCAAAGCAGTAACTTCCTTTTTGGCCTGTTGATCCATAGGCGTGAGGAACCCAAAATGGCTGTGTGGCATTCTTAACATCCAGTTCAATGGAATCAGTGTTGTGTTTCCTGTTGGGAGCATTCACCCCTTTGGAACTAAGACCTGCAGAGCATAGGGTTGCTGGGATGGGAAGAAAAAATTTTGTGAGTGGTCACTAGGGGTAATAGTGAGTGGTGCCACTTCCATTTCCACCCCTTGATTCCAGGACCTATGAATTCTGGCTATGGGAGAAACAGTACCATATGTTGGACACTGGATTAGAGCATATGCAGACTCCTGGATAATGTTGCCCCAGTCTTGCAAGGTATTGTTACCTAGCTGGTGCTGTCATTGTGTCTTTAGAAGGCCATTCCCTCATTCTATCAAGCCAGCTGCTTCAGGATGATGGGGAACATGGTAAGAACAGTGAATTCCATGAGCATGGGCCAATTTCCACACTTCATTTGCTGTTAAGTTGGTCCCTTGATCTGAAGTGATGCTGTGTGTTATACCATCATGGCAGACAAGACAGTCTGTAAGTCCAGGGCAGAAGCACTGCATGCAAAGAAGGCAAATCCATATCCAGAGTAAGTGTCTATTAAATTAAAGAACAAAATGCTGCTCTTTCCATGATGGAAGTGGTCTAATGTAATCAACCTGTCACCTAGTTGCTGACTAATCACCTCAAGGAATGGTGCCATACTGGGGGATAGGTGTTGGTCTCTGCTGCTGGCAGATTGAGCATTCAGAAGTGGCTGTAGCCAAGTTAGTCTTGGAGAATGGAAGTCCATGTTGCTGAGCCCATTCATAATTTCCATCCCTGCCACCACGGCCAGTTTGTTCATGGGCCTGTTGGGCAATGATGAGAGTGGCTGGGGAAAGAGAATGAATGGTTTCTACAAAATACTTCATCCTTTCCTGTTGATTTTTAAAATCTTCCTCTGCCAAGGTCACCCTTTGGTGAGCATTCACATGAGGCACAAATATCCTCACGTCTTTGGCCCATTCAGAGAGATCTATCCATATATCTCTTCTCCATACTTCCTTGTCTCCAATTTTCCAATCATGTTCCTTCCAATCCCCTGACCATCCAGCCAAACTATTGACCACAGCCCCTGAATCAGTACGTAATTGCACATCTTGCCATTTCTCCCTCCAAGCAAAGTGAACATTCTGCCCTTTGGGAGGATTTTCCTTCACCACTGTCCTACACAAGGGCCCCAGAAAGCAGCTGTATTGCTGCCGCCGTCCACATTCAAGTGGTGCCTGCATATCATGCAAAACTATGTGTAAACTAGACACAAGTTTTCTCTTCCTCAGTCAACTGGTCTTAAGGAACTCTTCATGAGGCCATAAGTGCAGACTGGGAGAGGGCAGGTATTGTGACAGGAGTGTTGGTCATGAGTATTTGGGCCACTTCCTCATTCAACTAACTTGTGCCTTCAGGTCCTGCTTGGGACTGATCTCATATAAACCACTTCCATTTAATAAAGGAGTGCTGCTGTGCATGTCCAACTTTATGACTCTGTGAGTCAGATAACATCCAGTTCATGATGGGCAACTTAGGCCACATGATGACTTGGTAGCCCATGGTCAAGCATTCAGTTTCTACAAGGCCCCAGTAATAAGCTAAAAGTTGTTTCTCAAGAGGAGAGTAGTTATCTGTAGAGATAGCAGGGCTTTGATCCAAAATCCTAAGGATCTGTGCTGTGATTCATTCATACGGGCCTGCTCACGTCTCCAAACAGCATCTCTCTCCACCACTGACACCTCAAGCTGCATTGAATCAGAAGGATCATATAGCCCAAGGGCAAGGCTGCTTTCATGGCAGCCTGAACCTGTTGCAGAGCCTTCACTTGTTCTGGGTCTCACTCAAAACTAGTAGCTTTTGAGTCATTTGATAAAGAAGCTGAAGTAGCACACCCAAAAGAAGGAATATCTGGACATGCTTCACACCACTGGACCCCTAGAAATTTCACTAAGTTGGAAGGCACCTGAATTTTTGTTAGATTAATTTACCACCCTCTAACACACAAATGTTTTACCAATAAGTACAGAGTCATTGACACTTCCTCCTTAATAGGTCCAATCAGCATAATGTCATCCATGCAATCAACCAGTGTAACGTCTTGTGGAAGGGAAAGGCAATCAAGGTCCCATCAGACTAAATTATGACATAGGGCTGGAGAGTTGATATATCCCTGAGACAGGACAGTGGAAATGTAATGCTGGCCTTGCCATCTGAAGGCAAACTGCTTCTGGTGTTCCTTCAAAACCAGAATTGAGAAAAAGGCATTGGCCAGATCAACAGCTGCATAACAGATACTAGGAGATGTATTAATTTGCTCAATCCATGAAACTGCATCTGAAACAGTAGCTGCAGTTGGAGTCGCCACCTGGTTAAGTTTATGATAATCCACTGTCATTCTCCAAGATCCATCTGTTGTTTTGCACAGACCAAATAGGTAGGTTGAATGGGGATGTGGTGGGAATCACTACCCGTCATTTTTCAAGTCCTGGATGGTGACAGGAATCTCTGCAATCCCTTCAGGCAAGCAGTAACACATCTGGTTTGTTATCTTCCTATGTAGGGGAACTTCTTACATCTTCCACTTGGCTTTTTCTACCATAATAATCCTTACTCCACTTGTTAGGGATCCCGTATGGGGGTTCTGCAGTTGCTGACTAAACTATTCTAATTATGCATTCTGGAACTGGGGAAATCACTACAAGATGGGTTCAGGGACTCAATGGACACATTATGAGATGAACTTGAGCCAAGACTCCTTTAATAAGTCAACCTCATAAGCCTCTAATCTGACTGGTGGGCCGCAGTGACATTTTTGGTCTCCTGGAATTAGTGTCAATTCAGAATCAAGTATCCAGTAATCCCCGAAAAGTCTGATTATTTCCTTTTCCCCAATGAACTGTCACTCTCATAAAAGGCCATAGATACTGTTTTAGGCTGGGTTCTCTAGAGAAGCAAAACCAGTAAAAAGTATAAATACATAGAGAGAGAAATTTATATCAAAGAAATGGCTCATGGGATTGTTGAGGCTTGAATGTCCCAAGTTCATGGGTCAGGACAGAGGCTTATCCTGATTCATGTAGCTGCAGAAGCTCACTAATCCAAAACTGGAAGGTCAGACAGTAGGGCTTTTGCTCACAGGCTGTGAAGTTCGATGAGTTCCAAGAAAGCAGGTAAGCTGATAGCTCAAGTAACAAGAACCGGAGGTCAGATAAACAGGAACCAGCTGCAGGATCCAGAGTGAGAAAAAGCCCACAAGCCTTGCCATAAAATCCACTTATATTTAGTCCAGGCCACATTCTCAAGGACACCCCCTTTCAACTGATTTGCTACTCACAGCAGATCCTATCACAAAGATGATCACATTATATCAAATCTCACCATAGAAGTGATCACATCATCATATGACTGCCAAACTACATCATGACTGCCAAATCACTGAGAATCATGACCCAGCAAGTCGACACACAGCCTTAATGATCACAGATCCCTTTGGGGAAAAGGCTGGGAGAAAGATTAAAAGTACAAATTTTTGACAGTGTAGTGGAGTACTTCCTCAAAGGGACCCAACCCCCCCTTCATTCAAGGGGTTGTGGGTTTGTAAACTTGCTCAAATCTGGGAATTGATTGAGGGGCCATGACTCTCTATTTTGGTGATTCAAGTTATATGGCTGCTGACTTGACCTAGAATTCTTCCGCTTATAAATATTTAGTAGACTTCTCATCTGTTTCACCCCTAGGGACATCGTGACTAAGTAGCCAATGCCGTAAGTCCATATGAGTCAGACTATTCTGATTACTGCTTTGACTCTGCTGTCCATTCCAGTAACCATATCCACCTTGTCTTTGTTGATTGAGTGCCATCACTTGGCCCCTACATCATAGAGTCCAATCAGCCACATTGTAGTTACCTGTTGTCATCGTGTCAATTCCAACACATTGTAGTTAGACATTTTAATTCAGTTAAGGCAGTTCCCACAGTCAAATCTGACTTACATAAAATATCACAGCAGTCTTCAAGGATCCTGGGGCTCCCTTCACAAATTTGTTCCTTATCGTTGTGGTAAAAGTTGTGTCCTCTGGGCATTCCATGTGTGGGTCTGTGGGTCTAACCTGATGAATTCATTCTAACATGTCAGTTTCCCATTTGATACCTTCTTCTAAAGTATACTAAAGCAATTCTGGTACTTCAGCTTGATTTAGTGTAGGCCACCACATAATCCATGCTTCAACAACCCAACCAAATAAACCATTAGATGCTTTCCTAACTTCTCAAGCTAAAACACTGAATGAAGAATCTCTGCTTAGTGGGCCCATATTAATAAACTCAGACTGTTCCAACTTTATGTTCCTTGCACCATTATCCCCCACTCTTGATAGCCATTCTTACACATATTCCCCAGCTTTCCGTTTGTACATATTATACATGTTCCTGGGTCACATTTTGTACTTCAGCTTTTGGGGCTCAGTGGGATTTAAGTCTAATTATAGGTCTAGAAGCAAAAATTGGTGGTGAGGATGTATTCTGAGAACACTCAGTAATGTCTTGTTAGGCATCTGTCTTAGGCAATGCCCCTGGCAGTGATTCAGAAGCCTCCCCAGGCGATGACTCAGATGCCACACCAGGTGATATCTGAGACGTTGCCTCAGGCGATACCTCAGACAAAGGCTCTTCAGACACAGCTGAGTTAATATCATCAGCTGGGTGTGGAGGAGCTAATGGTTTTACTGGGTAGGGTGATTTAGGAGACAAAGACAGAATAATCTGTTCAAATGGGAATGAGAGTGCTAGTTCTATCTGCAAGAGTGATTCTATGGAATTTAGGGGCTCAGTATCCCCGGCTTCTTGATTATCTGCTTATATATTCCCATCCCAAGTTTTAAGATCCCATTTCTTCCCAATCAATGCACTCACTTTAACTTTAGACATTTTTCTTGGTCATCTAGTGCTGCTGTAACAGAAATACCACAAGTGGATGACTTTAACAAAGAGAAATTTATTTTCTCACAGTCTAGTAGGCTACAAGTCCAAATTCAGGACATTGACTCCAGGGGAAGGCTTTCTCTCTCTGCCAGCTCTGGAGGAAGGTCCTTACCATCATCAGTCTTCTCCAGGAAGACTAGGAACTTCTGTGCACAGGAGCCTCGGGTCCAAAGGACTTGACCTGCTCCCACTGCTTCTTTCTTGGTGGTATGAGGTCCCCAACTCTCTGTTTGCTTCCTTTTCCTTTTATCTCTTGAGAGATAAAAGGTGGTGCAGGCCACACCCTAGGGAAACTCCCTTTACATTGGATCAGGGATGTGACCTGGGTAAGGGTGGTGTTACAATCCCACCCTAGTCCTCTTTAACGTAAAATTATAATCACAAACTGGAGGACAACCACACAATATCAGGAATCATGGCCCAGCCAAATTGCTACACACATTTTTGAGGGGACATAATTCAATCCATGACAATGTCATTTAAGATTAGGAATTCAGTTGGTGTTGTAATTCAGCCATTCTTATGATAAGACTCTGGGGTTAGTTTTTGGCAACATCAGCTCTGTTACTGTAAGAAATAAAGCTTTCTTTCAGGGCACAATTGGCAACTTTGAGGTCATTTGTTCAGCGCTTGAGCTGCAACTCTGAAGCCCTGAGCTCATCTCTTTCTTTGACCACTTTTTTTAGCTAAAGTATGAATAAACAACCAGCTTCCTTATACTTCTCATTCTGACAAAATTATAGAAAAGTTTCAAACATGTGATCACCCAGAGCTTCTCCTCTCACCAGTGCTTGATCTGTTGGTAATGATATTTTACGTATTTCTATTGCCACCTTATGCCATGAATTAGCAATGCCCTCTTTACTACTGGAAGCAGAGTCATCAACATTTTTAAGACTAACCAGACCTGAGAACAAATTTAGAAAACTCATCCTTACAATTTTGTTTCTCTACAACCACTCTTGGTACCCAATATCTTAGGCTGGGTTCTTTAGAGAAGTAGAACTTTCTCTCTCTCTCTACATATATATACATACATATATATGTATCTATATACACATACATACATATATATGTATCTATATACACATACATACATATATATGTGTATATATACACATACATACATATATATGTGTATATATACACATACATACATATATATGTGTATATATATATGTAGAGAGAGAGAGAGATTTATCCCAAGGAAATGGCTCATGTGGTTGTACAGGCTGACAAGTCCCAAGCTGGTAGTGAGGCATCAAACTGGAGTCTTCTCCTTACTCACCTAGCTGCAGTGGCTGATAAACTCAAGATCAATAAGTCAGAAGGTAGGCTGCTGGTTCACGGCCTGCAGAGGCTGACAAATTCAAGATCGGCAGGTAAGATGGCAGGCTGTTTGCTCACAGTCTGCAGTGGCCAAAGAATCCCAGATTGACATGCAAAACGGCAGGCTGCTGGCTCAAGTCCCAGAAACCGGAGGTCAGATAATGAAGAGCTGGATGCAGGATCCAGACGGAGCAAAAGACAGTGAGCTTTGCCAGAATGTCCATATATATTGGATGCAGGCCACACCCCCAAGTAAACTCCTCTTACACTTGATAGGGTGATCACATCATATCACATTATGGAAATTATTACATTATATCACAAAACGAAGGATAACACATCATTACATAACTGCCGAACTACATCATTACATAACTGCCACACAACTGAGAATCATGGCCCAGCAAAGTTGACATACAACCTTAACCGTCACACTAATCATCACACTTTTTTTTCTCAATTCCTCTTTTTCTCAAAACAGAGTAAGTCATATTACAGCAACATCTGAGGAAATGTTACCTATTGGTAGAACCGTCTCTACTGTGAACAGATGCTTACAGGTATGTTTCCAAAATATTTGTTTGCCACTAGGTATATTTGGGCTCGAATAATTATTTGTGTTAATAAAAGTGCTAAAAGTACAGGATATGCTTGTATAAGAAGTACTGTGAAGCCAAGATATGTAATAGAACATTTAGTACAGCTTGGCGCATAGTTTTAATTTTACTATTATGAAAATTATGCTTTACCTACAATAAATCACAATGGAGAGATCCTTGGTGAATTCTAAAACTGCTTTTAATTCACAATGTATCAGTGTTTTAATCCTTTAAGGAAAGTGTTCAGTGCACATCATATTAAACCCTGTGTATCCCATCAATCAAAGCCAAAGCATGAGAGATGACATTCAATAGAGTAAGTGTCATGCCTTTATTAACAACTAATATCCATGTAACTGTATTTTATTAATCTACCTAGCAGTCCTCCTTTAATTAAAAAAAAAAAAAAAGACTTATTTCTTCAGTACCTCTTGAGTCTTGTTGCTAAACTTTCATTTAAAATTCTGAATTTCAGTTGGAGGACACTCAAGGAAATGAGCCTTTGGGATGAATACAATTAAAACACGAAGAAACTGAATTATACTATAAATTGCTTAATATTCCTGGGCTGTCTGACTGTGCAAAAATTCATGGCACAAAGAAATAGAGCAGATTTCCGAAAGACAGGATAAGCATTCTTTTCTTGGATTTGCATTACTCTTTGTGTTTTCAAAGTGCTAATACTTAGTCCTGAAAACTTTACATTATCTTGATGTAAAGTAATGAGATTTTGGTTCTAATTTAAGATTGGTTTATGTTGCCTTGAGAAAGTATTATTTGATTTAGATGTGGCTATAGCTGAAACAATACATTCTGGTGTAATTATAATCAAGGAGGCTCTCCTACTGAATGGGAGACAGCCTTTCTACTAGGAATCTATTGATTTTGTTGTTGTGAATATTAAGGAAATCTTTCACAATATTTGCTTGGAAAACAGAATGAATACTTCTTCAGAGGATTGAAGGAGGGTGGGCTGGATATTTCCAGAACAGGAAGTGTCTGAGTGTGCCTTAAAGCATGGATGGTGGGTTCACTAGGTGGACAAGAAGAAGGGAGGGCATTCCAGACAAGAGGGACTAGCTTACAAAAGACATGGGAGCATGAAGCAGTAATGTTGAGTTCTGGTAACTAAAATAATTTGATGTTATCAGAGCACGGAATACCAAGAAGTTTGGCGAGGAAGCTGTTAGTCGAGAAAAGTGGTCAACCAGGTCGTTGCTTTTAAGGAATTTAGGCAGAGACATGCTATAACATATTACTTTAGTGTAGTCCTGAATTATTTTTCAACAACCTGGTAACCAATAATGAGAGTTCACAGGAATCATCACTGACAGATCTGACTAAATTTCCACAAAGTTAAGGACACGTACCTTGCCCCCTCCCTCCTTTGTTAATATTTCCTAATATCACCGTGCCTACTGGTAACTTGATATGACCTTGGGTTGAAGAGAGCATATCCCCTGATTTCTCGCTTGCATCCACCAGAAAGAAGACAGATTAAGGCTTTCATATATATAGCACTGATGGTTGTATTGTCATGAACTAAGAGTAGGTTTAACAGATTATTGGCTCTGCGGGTTTAATCATTACTGCAATGAAGGATTATAGATCAAATATTCTAACGATATTTATCAATTTTGGCAGATGTTCCACAACATTTAATTGAAGGAGTTCAGTCAGCAACTATAACTAGAAACAGCCCACCCAGTTATTTTGACATGCATTTTGCAATCAATTGATCCTAGAAGACATGAGCTCTTAAAATTAAGTGTCCCTGGGTGGTGCAAACCGTTAAGTTCTCGACTACTAGCGGAAAGGTTGGCGAATTGAAACTACCCAGAGGTACCTCAGAAGTCAGGCCTGGCAATCTGTTTCCAAAAGGTCACAACCTGAAAACCCTATGGAGCAGTTCTACTCTGCAGACATGGGGTCGCCATGAGTTGGAATGGACTTGATAAAAACTAACTATAACAAGTTGGTGCCTTTCTGTGATCTTTATTGTTGCTTTTTGCTTGTTTTTTTTAAAAGGCTGAGGGTGATTCTCAGTCATAACCACTTTTTGAAAATTACCACAGCTTTGCTCTAAAACTACAAAATAGAACTTTGCATCCCTGCTGTCCTTTAATCTGTAAGAACAGTCCACAAGTTACTTTTTCAGGAGAATTGAGGTCCTCCTTCCCTCTATCCTCTTTCTGTGAGCTATGCATTCAGTTACGTACTCTTGTCAGCTTTTCATAAGATATTGTAAATCTTATGCCTATTTCAGCATCCTATTCAAGCACATGATTCTACATGAAGCCAGGGACATAGAGTAGCTGTATTCCAGATATTGTCAGAGAGTCTAGCTTGTAACCAATAGATGCTCATCATCCGTTCGAAAGAAGGTTCATTTTAAAAAAAACGTGCACTGAGAGAAATGTGTGGAAAATTAAGTGAGGAGTAGGTAGTCCATCCTAGAATCTCGACTGCTTTATGTTAGATTGGACAACTGCTGCATTGCTAGAAAACATGCTTTAGCCTGCCAGCATCTCAGCACCACTCCCCATCCTGTCTCTACCAAAATGCTTTTCCTATAAAATTGTACTTTGGCATGATGCCATTTCCTTGCCTTGCCTTGCCTTGCAGTGCATGATGGAAATCACTGCTATGTTTATGGTAAGGATGCGCTTGTGAATGATGTTTATTGTATTGGATGCTATGATTTTCAGAGAGACCCATAAGGGAAATGTTCCAATGCACTAGAAATAGATGTATCTCTCTTATGTGAGTACTTTTTTTTCCTCTCATGGAATCTCTGAATAATTTACCTAATTGTGTTTTTTTCTTGCCTCCATTACAAATTTTAATATCGAAGTATGTGACATTATGGCACGCATTTTGTGTATTTTCTTTAGTGTTACCTCTCTAAACCTATTTTCCATTGCTCAAAAAGCATTACTTATTTTTAAAAAATAATATTCAATCTTTTACATTGTATGTACTTTTCTATCTTAAATTCTTTATGAAACAGAGCAGTTGATTTATTTAATAAATAAAGCAACAATAATATATTGATTATATGCTCAATTTTAAAATATCATACATATTTGCTAGTTCATATATTCATGTGCATAGTTCAGTATTTGATTTTCCCTCATAAAATTAATTTTGTTATGTGGAATGATCATAACAATTCACTTTTTTTGCAACTGAAAATACTCTAAGCCCATTTTTCTTTAGTTATATAGATGATTGTGTTTCAGTAGAAGGGAAGAAGAATTAATCAGGCACCTGGCCATAATGACTATATCCTTGTGGTCATTACATATGCACTATATGTCATCTTTAAAATTCCAAAATAAAAGAAGATAAAACCAAGTTATATAATTCTTAAAAGTAAAAATGGAAATTATAGCAAAGGTACTACTGTCTTTTAAATCTTTTTTCTGGCATACTACTTAAATACTGTTCTCTAGAAACTTTCAAATCAAGATCAGGTAAAAAAAATATGAACTCAAATTTTACACAAGTAAAAATTTAGGACTTTGATTGCCCAGTTCCTAAAGTGATGCCATTTTGTTCTGATAACTCCCCAGAGTCCTCCCTGTGGGAAGATGGAGTTAGAAAGTTGCCCTTCTAAACATTTGCTGTGTTTTACCATCAGATGAGGTTTCTGAGTAGCGCATATGGTTTGCGCTCAATCACTAAGATAAAGGTTGGCAGTTCAAACCCTCCCAATGGTGCCATGGAAGAAAGGCCTGGTGATCTGCTTTTGTACAGATTACAACCATGAAAACCCTGAAACAATTCTACTCTGTAACACGTGGAGTCACCATGAGTTGGAATGGACTTGACAGCAACAAGTTTGCTTTCTGGCTTACCATCAGATGAGCACATATGGTAGCTTTATCTTTGTGGTTAAAGAAAAAAAAAAAAAGGCCAGATATCAAGTGAGGTCACAAAACCAGGACATGATGTGGGATCTGGGTGGTAGCAGAGGAAAATAGTATGAACCAGACTACTTTATCTTGGTGGACTCAACTATTCCCTACTCTCACTACCGTGTAAGCCATCTCTGGCACTTCAGTCTTCTTCAGTACCCTCATTCTACACTCCTTTAAGTTTCCTCCATTTTTCCCCACCTTCTTATTTTCTTTTTCTTTCCTATTTCCCTATAACTTACAGTAGGAAATGATCTGTGGTCAGGTATACAGGAAAGTGGATCATAATTCATGGGAACAAGTTGCTAAAGTTTCTTCATTCCCCATTTCCATATTCCCTACCCTATACTGTTATTGAAGGGAAGGTGTTGGAGATTAACGTTTCTGCTCTTATGATGCACACATATCTAAAGTCTTGGTAGCCAGCTTTCATTGGACTTATCTTCTAACTGCAAAGAGAGTAGATAGATAAATTTATATGAAATTATTACTTAATATATATTTTTAATCCTTCCACATCTATTCCACGTGTCAGAGTAAAGCAAACACTACACAATTTTAACGTCTTACACGCATGTCCACACACATGTTCACATGCTGTATTAGTTTTCCTAGGGCTTCTGCAACAAAATACCACAAACTTAGTGGATCGTAAGAAAAAAATGTATTGTCTTACAGTTCTAGAAGGGAGAAGTGGTGGTTCAGTGATAGAATTCTTGTCTTCCCTGAGGGAGAGCTGGATTTGATTCCCCCAATGCACCTCAATTGCAGCCACCACCCCTCTGTCAGTGGAGACTTGTGCATTGCTATGATGCTGAACAGATTTCAGCAGTGCTTCTAGAGTATGACAGACAAGGAAGAAAGTCTGGCAAAGTACTTCCGAAATTTAGCCAGTGAAAATCCTATGGATCACAAGGGACCAGGCAGAATTTCGTTCTGTTGTGCATGGGGTTGCCATGTGTCAGAGGTGACTCAGCGGCAACTAACAACAACATTTCTGTAGTTTAGGAATCCAAAGTCAAGGTGTTAGAAATGTCGATTTTTTTTCTGAGAGTTCTGATAGAGAATTTGTTCCATTCCTCTCTCTTAGCTTCTGGTGACACTGGTGATCCTTGGTGTTCCTTGGCTTGTAGATGCCTCTTCACATGGCTATCATCTCTTGGTCTCTGTGTATCTTCTCTTTTATAGGGATACCAGTAATATAGGATTAGGACCCATGCTACTCAAGTATGACCTCATGTTAATCTAACTGATAGCATCTCCAAAGACCCTATTTTCAAATAGAGTCACATTCACAGGTACAGGGGTTAGGACTGCAACATAACTTTTTGGGGGCATAATTCTATCCATAACATGCATACTGATATTTTGAGGAACACAAAAGTAAAAAAAAATTGAGGGGTAATAAAAAATGAAAGAAAAAGAAAGATGATAAAGATCTCAGACAGTGTGCTTTAGGTTTCTTTTAAAACATGTTGCATAGAAATCAGTGCAGATTTTCAAACCTTGTTAAATTAAGTACCCAGGAGATGATAGGGCATGATGTTTTGAGGTTCCATATTTGATCGCTTGGATGGTCTCTCCACTAATCATTAAAATGGAGTTTACATTAAGAATAATGAGTATGATATGCAAGCTATTCGAATTCTCTTAATATACTGGCTAATTCATTTCGATTCACATCAGTTTTCCTACACTTATTATCAGTTGCAGTAAAGACATAAAGGACTCCATGGAGTCCCTATAAAGCATCATATATGAGGAGATGATGTCACCTCACGTGACTGGGGGGAGAGTTTACCCATGTGTCTTCTTAGCTGTACCCTCCTGAATCACAGCTGGATAGCATGGTTACATTAACTTAGCAAGTGATTGACATTATATTCATTTAGACAATCCACAAACAAATATTGTAGGGAAACTGAAGAATTACAGAGGAAGTTTGTAATCCATCTGATCAGCCAAACTAACAAATAAAAATCATAAAAAGGCAATGGGCTGTGTATATTTGCCAATTCTAGACATTTCATGTCAGTGGGATCATACAATATTTGTCCTCAGTGTGTAGAGACCTAAGTTTATTAGTGGTTACCAGGGGTGGGAGACAGGATGAGAGGGGGAGTCATTGCTTAGGGAGCACTGACTTGTGTCAAGGATGATGGAAAATTTTGGAAACAGATAGTGGTCATGATTGCACAACATGATGAATGTAATTAATGTCATTGAATTGTACATGAAAAAGACGTTGAAATGGCAAAAGTTTTGTTATATATACATGTATATGTGTGTGTGTGTGTGTGTATATATATGTCATTGTTAGGTCTAGTTACATCAGTTCTGACTCGTGGTAACCCCATGTGACAGAGTAGAACTGCCCCATAGGGCTTCCTAGGCTCTAATCTTTACTGGAGCAGATTGCTAGGTCTTTTCTCCCAAAGGGCTGCTGAGCAGGCTCAAACCACTGATATTTTGGTTAGCAGCTGAGCACTTAACCACTACATCACCAGGGCTCCTATCCATTGATGGTACAATGGTTAGGTGCTCGGCTGCTAACCAAAAGGTTGGTGGTTCAAACCCACCAGCAGCTCTAAGAGAGAAAGACCTGTTGATCTGCTCCAGAAAAGATTATAGCCTAGGAAACCCTAGGAGGCAGTTCTACTTTGTCACATGAGGTTGTTATGAGTCTGAATTGACTTAACAGCACAAAACAACAACCGCTATACCCACTCCTCACTTTTCCACATGGTTAGGTTTCAAAGACCAGATCACTATGTGAAAATCAGCATTATGACAAAAGGGAGGATGACCACATTAGATCACAAAATGGAGGATGACTACATCATTCCATAAATGCCAAATTACATCATTACGTAACTGCTAAACTATGAAAATCATGGCTCAGCCAAGGTGATACGTAACCTTAACCGTCACAGCCAGTGTCACTCTCTTGCTCTTGCCTCGCACCTCAGTGTTCACTACATTGTTAATGCACAAAATAATCAGACAATAGATTTTTTGCTATTGTCGTAAATGCAAAATGTCAGATAACAAGATAGTCGATAAGTGAGGAGCAGGTGTATATAGATGTGTGTGTGTGTGTGTATATATTTGTACCAACAAAAAAAGCTCTAAAGAAAAAAGACAATGGGGAAAGTGCAAAATGCTGGCTAAATTTGAGAGAGTTCAGAGATGGAGAGAATATTTGAACCTGAAGCAGTGAATAATCGTAAAGTATCATTATTAAATCTTTTCATCAGCAACTACCAAGACTGACATTAGCTATAAGTCTGGTCCCAAAGAAGGAATCTCTCAGCATGGACCACTAAGGCTCAAAGGACATCGCCCACTTAGAGTTAGATTACTGGACCAAATAAAGGTAATGTGATGACTGATCAAATACATGTAATTTTGTATCTCTTAACTTTATGGATCTAAATAACTTGTTTCGTGTTATGAAACATAATGAGAGTTTGACCCCCATTTTGTTCTAAGAAAATTTATTCTAAATAATTAATGAGTATGATTTGAAAAAAAAATAAAAAGCTTAGGAAATAGTGGATAAAACAAAGTTAAACAGTTTTCTTGAAGCAAATTTCCCAGAGTTATTCATATGTTAATTTGCATCATACATATTTTGAAGGGATGAAAAAATAGTCAGTGTTTCCCAAAGATATTTGACCAAGCAACCTTGTGTTTTAAATTGTATTGACATCTCTTGGGACTAATGGTTTCTGTAAGCTTTGGTAAACACTGCCTTCAAATTATGATCATAGCTCATACAATCATACACATTTTGAGCTGGAGAAAACCCTAGAGATGTTTTCATTCAAACTTTTTATTTTAAAGACAAAGAAACTAAATATATTACTCAACCCAAAATAATTAGACAGATGGATTGTAATCCTAACTTTTCCACATAAGTGATCTTTGCCAAATTATTTAACTTGAATTAACTCAAGCACTTTCTTTGATACAGCAAAGATGATAAATAATATGTCTGGTGGTAGTGTGAAAATTAAATAAAGGAATGTATGTGAGCACCCAGAATAGCTCCAGGAGTGCATGCATGTGCCCTTCATCAAACATGGCCTCCACCTACGACAGAGCCTGGAAGAGGATCCACATTGCCTGACTTGCATTCTTGTACCTGGTGGATTTTAGTTCACCTTGGACTTGCTTACAGTTTATATTTGAAAACTCAGTGTTTTTTGTAGATAGTTCCACCAGCTATATTTTCCCACCTAACCATACTATCTTATTCATAGAAGATGAAGGCTGGGTTCTTTGTTCATGGTTCCTTGAGAGCTGTGTTTTCTTGGGTTCCATTGCTTACAAAGAGCCTGGCATGTCTTGCCTTGACTGTTGAGTCCTTTGGCTAGAAATGTCTCTGTCTTACTAACTGGTTGCAGTTTCTAAAAATGACAAGATTAATATTTCTGTTGAAGGGCATGATAAACCATTTTTCTCCCACAACAAAAGCATTGTAGGACCTGAGAAGAGTTTCGAAATGCATTAGTTATTAACACCAATTGGCAACTGTTAGCTACCACAAGCACTGGGTGATGAAAGGGGTTAATGCTGTCTGTGACTTCAGGGGGCAGCAGGCACTTCTCTCCAGAGACTGGGTGGTAGTGATATCAGAGGATAGCCCAAGAACTTGAAGAGAGATTGTGCTGATAGCTGGGGCAGCTGGAGCAAGCAGGTACATGAGCCTAAAAGATGATGTAATGAACCAAAGGAATACAATTTTGGATGCGTTTTATAAATTACAGCATGTGAACAGTTTTTAAAAAGCATGAAATACAATATTTGCTTTGAATTGGCAGAAGGAGACTGATTAAATAATGAATGTCATACTAAGTAAAGAGGAAGTCTTAAAAGCACTCCCAAGAGTCACTTTTTTTTTTTTTGGTCAAAATATGATGTAACACTGGCTTGAACCACAAATATTTGCAGATTGTAACTAAGTTAGACAAGTTTATGGTTTCTGATGAGGGAATATTCTATCCCTTAGTTTGTGGAGAAAGTTTTATAGTCTAATGATAAAGCCTAGAATCTGTACTGGTGCAATAAAAAACAACAGCCAAAGACTTAGTTCTTACATACACTGCATATTTGTTGCAGTTTCACTATGGGCTCTGTCTGTATCTTTGTTTTCTTTAAGTTCTCTTTCTAGGACCCAGGATGACAAGGAAACTCCTATGTGGTATGTTACCAATTACAAAGACAGTGAGGGGGGAGAGGATGGTGAAGTACATGCTTCAGTATGGAAGCATCACTCATCACTTCTGTTCATCTTCCAGTAGTTACAACAAGTTACATGGCCACACATGAGTGCAACAGGTAGAAAAGTTGAATCTTGTCAACTGTACAGAAAAGTTTTTTTTTTTCTTTTTTCTGTAATATTTGGCATAAAAATGAAAGGCAGTTCACTGTTCGGGATGTCTGGGTTATGTGTCTATCTTTGAACCATAAACTATGGCCTTGAGGATAGAGAACTCTCTACCCATGATAGGTGTAGGAGGTAGGAGTTGCTGGGTTTAGTCTAATCAGAAACACTTAAATTCCTAGAGCAACTAATTGGCCTGTTAACTGACTAAGTCAGAAGAATTGCTAGGCAGGCAAAAATAATAGATATACCATACACTACAGCAAAGGACAACTATCAACTCCCCCAAAAGACCATATTTAGGACTTCCAGCAAAATGGAGCTCTAGACAGAAGCACCACACTGTCCCTCCGCAGCAAAGATCTGAAAAACTAAGCCAAATAGAGAAAACAATCCTGAAACTCTAAAACATCAAATGACGAGATAAAGAACTCAGCCAAGCACCAAATGGAGTGAGAAAACTGACAGAGAATGGAGAGTGAGGAGAGATTCATGCAAAGGTCCCCTACCAGTTAATGCATTGCGGATCTGCCATCTTGGACTCCTATCAGAGACCAGCAAACGGGGGGTATGAGAAAGCAGCTTCACAGAGCTTCCAGCAGGAGACAAAACAACCTATAATTTTGGATATACGCTTTCCAACCCCCCACCCTTCTTCACACCCACTCGGCCTCCTCTGCTTCCCACGACCACAATCTCTTGCCCAGGAAACACCAGCTGCCTGGATTCCATACAACTGAATGGGCCGGCTCTCTGAGTGCCATTTGTTGACTGCTAGTGTTGCTTTTTTTCCTGCTTCTTTTGATTTCTTCCTTACCTCTCACCACCTCCCCCTCCTTTTGCTCAAATACCTGGCTCCGTGAGCCAGCTTTGCTTCTTCCTGAAGGGCTACAGAGCTCTGGTAATTTGTGATATATACTTTCCCACTCCCTACCCTTCTACACCCACACTTGGCTCCCTCTGCTTCCTGCGGACACAGTCTCTTGTACAAGAAACACCGGCTGCTTGGATTCCACCAACCCGCACTAGTTGGCTCTCTGAGTGCCATTTGTTGGCTGCTGGTGTTGCTTTTCTTTCTGCTTCTTTTGATTACTTCCTTACCTCTCAACACCTCCCCCTCCTTTTGCTCAAATACCTGGCTCCATGCGCCATCTTTGCTTCTTCCTGAGGGTCTTTGGAGCTCCTTTCGAGTGTGGAGCTGCTTCCCGGTCTGGGCTGCTGCACTGGTGGGACCCAGGGGCTTTTGTTCATTTGTTTGTTTTGAGTTGTTTGTTTGTTTTCTTTTACATTTCTTGAGTTGGGAGCCCTTTCTGGCCAGGCGGTGCTGTGTGGAAAGGAGACTACCCCCTCGGCTTTCACAGATGTGCAGAGGGATCCCTGAGGACATTTCTTTTTTTTTTTGTTTTTTTTTGGGGGGCATTTCTTCTTTTTTTTTTTTTTAATTGTTTTGTTTTCTTTTTCCTCTTTTTCCCCTTCTGTATTTCTTCATTACTAAGTCTCTCATCTCTCTATATCTTCCCTCTTTCTGTTCTCTGAATACCTGGCGTTGTATACCTCTACACCTTCTAGCCAGGCTGTACTGCAACACCTGAGAATGACTTCCCCAGACCTCATAGCTGCACTGGTAGGAGCCCTGGGAACTTTGTGGTTCGTTAACCTATCTGATTTTTATTTATTCATTCTTTTCTTTTCTTCCTTTTCCCCTTTCTTTTTTTCTCCATTTCATACTCTCATCTCTCCACTCCAATGGCAAGCTCCCCTACCATTCTTTTTTGTTTGTTTCTATGTTTTTGGCTCCTGTTCCTCTCTCCTCTCTCCCATATCCATCTTAGCACCACACATAACAGTCTCCCTGCTGCATCCTGCCTACCTGCACCGCACACATCACACCACCAAGCAGCACAGGCACAGCCTACTGGAACCTGCCCTGCACTGATTACTAACCCGCCCAGGTGGCTGTAGTAAGTGCCACAAACAACCCTTCCCAGTAACTCCTCTTTAGCTAAACTTGCCCTGCAGTACCATATCAGAGTGACTGAACCTGACAATTGGAGAAGGAGGCGAAAAGTATTGTGCCCACAGACGAGCAAACAACAAAGAACACACTATCCGCCTCCCCAGACATAGTCAAATTAAAAAAAGAAAAAAGATGAAACAAACAAATCTATAATCAATAACCGAGAAAAATAACTATTGAATGCCCCAAAGACAGCAGACAATATCAAAACATTTACAAAAACAGGAAAAGGTGGCTCCAGTAGGCATCCAAAATAAAACACCAGATAACTTTCCAGTGGAAGAAAATGCACTAGAACTACCTGATAAGGAATTCAAATCTCTAATACTCAGAATTCTCCATGAGCTGAGGCAAAAAGCTGGCAAACATGAGGAAAAAATAGACAAATTCATGGAAAATACGGACAAAAAAATTGGAAGAATTCAGGAAAATAATGCAGGAACAAAATGCCAAAATAAATTCACAACTAGAAATTATACAAAGACAACAATTAGAAATCTAAAAGATAAACAACAAGATTTCAGAAATGGACGGTGTCATAGAAGGACTGAGAAGCAGATTTGAAACAGTGAAAGACACGATCAGTGGAATTGAATACAAACACTTGGATACAACTCTGTTTCAGGAAAACTCAGAAAAAGGAAAAAGAAAAATTCAGAGACCCTGAGAGTTATGTGGGATACAATCAAAAACAAAAACTTGTGAGTAATTGGAATTCCAGAACAGGGGGAGAAAACTGAAAACACAGAGAGGATCATTGAGGAACTGCTGACAGAAAACTTCTCCAATATCATGAAACATGAAAAGCTGGCCATCCAAGAAGCTCAACAAACCCCATATAGGAGAGACCCTAAAAGAAAATCGCCAAGGCATATCATATTCACACTCACCAAAACCAAAGACAAAGACTCCTGAGAGCAGCTCATGAAAAACAAGAAGTCACATACAGAGGAGAAACAATAAGACTAAGCTCAGATTATTCAGCAGAAACCACGCAGGCAAGAAAGCAATGGGATGACACATGTAAAATCTTGAAAGAAAGAAATTTCCAGCCAAGAATAATATATCCTTCAAACTCTCGTTCAAATTTGATGGTGAAATTTGGACATTTCCAGATAAACAGAAATTAAGGGAATATGTGAAAGTCAAACCAAAACTTACAAGAATTATTAAGGGGAGTTCTTCGTTCTGAGGACAAACAGCTTCAGCTCACAGGCAGAATCTAGGACACAGGATTGTACCAGCCAGATACCAATCTAGTAAATGAACTCTCGAGGACATCCAAAACCAAAAGAAATACAACAGGGAATCAGAGCAGTTAATTAGTAAATGACAACAACATCCAAACAATAAAAGAGGGAATACATGGCATTGGTACAGAACCTTCTAATGGAGAGGAAGGGAAGGCGATACCAAGGAATGGTAGACTGCTTAAAACTTAGAAAGATAAAGGTAAAATTTATGGTAACCACAAAGAAAGTTAACAAACATATTCATAAAAAAAAAAGGAAAAACATAAATTCTCAGCAAAAACAAAACCTACAAAAACAAAAGGAATGAAAATAAAATCCACAAACGAAAGCAACTCAGCACGAGAGTAAGAAGAACAAAGAAAACTTCAGCACCACAAAAAAAAAGCACTGCAAAATGACAGCAACAAACTCACATCTATCAATAATTACACTGAATGTACACAGACTCAATGCACCCGTAAAGAGACGGAGAGTGACAGAATGGATAAGAAAACAGGATCCATCAATATGCTGTCTACAAGAGACACACCTTAGAAACAAAGATGTGAATTTATTAAAAGTCAAAGGTAAAAAAAAATATATCAAGCTAACAACTACCAAAAAAGAGCAGGAGTGGCAATTCTAATCTCAGATAAAATAGACTTTAAAACAAAATCTACCATAAAAGACAAAGAAGGACACTATATAATGATTAAGGGCACAATCCATCATGAAGACATAACCATAATAAAGATCTATGCACCCAATCAGAGGGTTCCAAAACACATAAAACAAACTCTAACAACACTGAAAAGAGGAACTGACAGTTCCACAATAACAGTAGGAGACTTCAACACACCACTCTCAGTAAAGGAAAGAACAGCTAAGAAGAAACTCAGCAAAGAAGACCAAAAGGGCACAATCAGCCAACTTGACCTCATAGACATATATAGAACACTCTATATATATATATATATATATATATATATACATATATAGAACACTCCATCCAATAGCTGCAAAGTACACGTTCTTTTCCAATGCACGTGGAACGTTCTCCAGAATAGACCACATCTTAAGCCACAGAGCAATCCTCAACAAGATCCAAAACGTTGAGATAATTCAAAGTATCTTCTCTGACAACAATGCCATCAAGGTAGAAATTAACACTAGAAAGAGCAAGAAAAAAAAAAAAATCAATTACATGGAAACTGAATAATACCCTGCTTACACAACCCTGGGTAATAGAAGAAATCAGAGATGGAATCAAAAAATTCCTAGAATCAAATGAGAGTGAAAACACATCATACCAAAACCTTTGGGACACAGCAAAGGCAGTCCTCAGAGGACAATTTATAGCAATAGATGCACATATCAAAAAAGAAGAAAGGGACAAACTCAAAACATTAACTACAGAACTCAAACAAATAGAAAGAGAACAGCAAAAAAAGCCCACAACTACCAGAAGAGGAAATATTAAAGACCAGAGCAGAAATAAATGAAATAGAGAACAGAAAAACAATAGAAAGAATCAACAAAACCAAAAGTTGGTTCTTTGAAAGAATCAACAAAATCGACAAACCACTGGCCAGACTGACAAAAGGAAGACAGGAGAGGACACAAATAACCCAAATAAGAAATGAAATGTGGGACATTACAACAGACCCAAATGAAATAAAAAGGATTATAACAGAATATTATGAAGAACTATACTCCAACAAATTTGAAAACCTAGAGGAAATGGATAAATTTCTAGAAACACATGGCCTATCCAAACTACAACAAAGTGATGTTGAAAATCTGAACAGACCCATAACAACAGAAGAGATTTAAAAGGTAATAAAAAAAACTCCCAACCAAAAAAAGCCCTGGCCCAGACGGCTTCACTGAAGAATTCTACAAAAAATTTACAGAAGAGTTTGTACCAGTACTCCTCAAGCTATTTCAGAGCATAGAAGAGGAAGCAACACTTCCAAATTCATTCTATGAAGCCAGCATAACACTGATACCAAAATCAGGCAAAGACATCATACAAAAAGAAAATTACAGACCAATATCTCTCATGAATATAGATGCAAAAATTCTCAACAAAATTCTAGCCAATAGAATTCAGCATCATATCAAAAAAATAATACACCACAACCAAGTAGGATTCATACCAGGTATGCAAGGATGGTTCAACATCAGAAAATCAATCAACGTAATCTACCACATAAATAAAAAGAAAGAAAAAGATCACACGATCATCTCAATTGACCCAGAAAAGGCATTTGACAAAGTCCAACACCCATTCCTGATAAAAACTCTCAACAAAATAGGTATAGAAGGGAAATTTCTCAACCTAATAAAAGGCATCTATGCAAAACCAACGGCCAACATCATTCTTAATGGAGAGAGGCTGTAAACATTCCCCTTGAAAACATGAACAAGACAAGGATGCCCTTTATCACCACTCTATTTAACATTGTGCTGGAAGTTCTAGCTAGAGCAATAAGGCAAGAAAAAGAAACAAAGAGCATCTAAATTTGTAGTGAAGACGTTAAACTGTCCCTGTTTGAGGATTTTATATGTCATCCCATTGCCTTCTTGCCTGCATGGTTTCTGCCGAATAATCTGAGCTTAGTCTTATTGTTTCTCCTCTGTATATGAAAAAACCATAAAGACTCCATGATAAATCTACTGGAACTAATAGAAAGATTCAGCAGAGTAGCAGGATACAAGATAAACATATAAAAATCAGTTTGATTCCTATACACCAATAAGGAGAACAATGAAAAGGAAATCAGGAAAACAATACCATTTATAACAGCCCCTAAAATGATAAAATACTTAGGAATAAATCTGACCAGGGATGTAAAATACCTATACAAAGAAAACTACAAAACACTACTGCATGAAACCCAAAGGGATCTACATAAATGGAAAAACATACCATGCTCATGGATAGGTAGACTCAACATTATGAAAATGACAATTCTACCCAAAGCAATTTACAAATTCTATGCAATCCTGATCCAAATACCAATAACATTGTTCAAAGAGATGGAAAAACTAATAATTAACTTTATATGGAAAGGGAAGAAGACCTGAATAAGTAAAGCACTACTGAAGAAGAAGAATAAAGTTGGAGGACACACATTACCTGACTTAAGAACCTACTATACAGCCACAGTAGTCAAAACAGCCTGGTACTGGTACAACGACAGATACATTGACAAATGGAACAGAATTGAGAACCCGGATGTAAATCCATCCAACTACGATCACCTGATCTTCAACAAGTGCCCAAAGTCCATCAAATGGGGAAAAGACGGTCTTTTGAACAAATGATGCTGGCAAAACTGGCTATCCATCTGCCAAAAAATGAAACAGGACTCGTACCTCACACTGTATACAAAAACTACTTCAAAATGGATCAAAGACCTGAATATAAAGCCTAAAACTATAAAGTTCATAACCATCAGTGCACAAACCCCAATAGATAAGCTAGATAACTGGGATCTTCTAAAAATCAAACACCTATGCTCTTCAAAAGACTTCACCAAAAGAGTTAAAAGAGAACCTACAGACTGGGAAAAAATTTTTGGACAGTACAAGTCAGACAAAGGTCTAATCTCCATAATCTACAAGAAAATCCAACACCTCTACTACAAAAAGACAAATAATCCTATTAACAAATGGGCAAAGGAAATGAACAGACACTTCACCAAAGAAAACATTCAAATGGCCAACAGACACATGAGGAAATGCTCGCAATCACTAGCCATTAGAGAAATGCAAATTAAAACCACAGTGAGATACCATCTCACCCTGGCATTACTGGCACGAATCAAAAACACTGGAACTATCAATTGTTGGAGGGGCTGTGGGGCAATCAGAACTCTTATGCACTGCTGGTGGAAATGCAAAATGATACAAACATTTTGGAAAATGATATGGCGCTTCCTCAGAAAGCTAAAATAAACATACCATTCGATCCAGTAACCCCACTCCTAGGAATATATCCTAGAGAAATAAGAGTTGTCACTCGAATAGACATATGCACACCTATGTTCATGGCAGCATTGTTCACAATAGCAAAATGATGGAAACAACCTAGATGCCCATCAACAGATGAATGGATAAACAAACTATGGTACATACACACAATGGAGTACTATACAATGAGAAAGAACAACAATGAATCTGTGAAACATCTCATAACATGGATGAAACTGAAGGACATTATGCTGAGTGAAATAAGTAAGTCACAAAAGGACAAATATTGTATGAGACCTCGATTGTAAAAACCCATGAAAAAGTTCACACACAAAAAGTAACAATCTTTGTTGGTTACCAGGGTTGGGGGCTGGGGGAGTACTAAATAGGCAATAGATAAGTGGTATCTTGGGTGAAGGGTGAGACAGTTCACAATACAGGGGAATCTAGCACAACTTGTACAAAGAAAGGTCCTGGAAGCCCCATAGACACATCCAGACTCCCTAAGGGACTGAATTGCTGGGCGGAGGGCTGTGGGGACCATGGTCTTGGGGAACATCTAGCTCAATTGGCATAACACAGCTTATAAAGACAATATTCTACATTCTACCTTGGTTGAGTAGGGTCTGGGGTCTTAAACGCCTGTGAGCATCCATCTAAGATACTCCACTGGTCTCATCCCTTCGGGAGCAAGGGAGAATGAAGAGAATAGGATTACAAGGAATAGATTAGTCCAAAGGACTAATGGTCCATAGCTACCAAGGACTCCACCGGACTGAGTCCACTACAGCTAGATGGTGCCTGGCTACCACCGCTGACTGCTCTGACCAGGATCACAACAGAGCATTCTGGACAGAGCTGGAGAAGGATGTAGAACATAATTCTAACTCACACACACACAAAAAAAGACCAGATTTACTGGCCTAAAGAAGACTGGAGAAACCCTGAGAGTATGGCTCCCAGACACCCTTTTAGCTCAGTTGTGGCGTTATCTACCGGGTTCACTGGTCAGCCTGGGAGTGGACAGCCCCGTAAAACCAGATGGGACTAACGAGGTACAAGAGTCCAGTGACAAGGGCCAGAAGGCAGAAGGGGACAAGGAAGCTGGTGATTGGGAACTCAAGGTTGAGTAAGGATATTGTTGATGTGTTGTGAGATTGTTAACCATTGTCATAGGGCAACATGTGTAGTAACTGTTAAATGAGAAGCTATTTTGTTCTGTAAGCCTTCATCTTAATTGAGAATACCAGCACAATTGGAAGAGCGTAGTCAATGTCACTGAACTGTGCATGAAGAAATTTTTGAAATGGTGTATCTTTGGCTATGTGTATTTTCACCAAAAAAAAAAGAAAAGGTTGAGAAGTTAGAGGGTTGACATGTTGTGGGGTTATTAACCAATGCCATAAAACAACATGTATACTGCTGTTTCATGAGAAACTATTTGTTCTGTAGGCCTTCACCTGAAGTACAATAAAATAATAATAATAATAAATTAAAAAAAGACCATATTTAGGTTAACAAGATTTGTAGTGCAAGTGGTTAACATTCTTGTCTGCTAACCAAAAGACTGGAGGTTCGATTCTACCCAGAGTTGCCTCAGAAGAAAGTTCTGGCTATCTACCTCTAAAAAATCAGCCACTGAAAAAATGTATGGACTATAGTTCTACTTTGACGCACATGAGGTCACCATGACACGGAATTGAGTTTATCGCAACTAGTTTTACTTACTCATCACACTGGCTGAACCTGAACTTTATTTCCATACGTTTCCCCTGTGTTTGGTTTGGAAGAGCTAATGGGTAAATTGCTGAATTTGACTACTGATGGGGCT
This sequence comes from Dugong dugon, assembly GCA_030035585.1. Classification (NCBI taxonomy): domain Eukaryota; kingdom Metazoa; phylum Chordata; class Mammalia; order Sirenia; family Dugongidae; genus Dugong; species Dugong dugon. The sequence goes on from CM057465.1 coordinate 96,683,847, forward strand.
TGTTTAATCTTTCTGTTACAGACTACCTACAAAATAAGAAGACAGGTGATTTCCTTTTCCTGTTTTTCAACACATTTAAATAGATAGCGGAAAATTAATTTCCAGCTTTCCTTCTAGTCTCTTCCTTCTTGCTGGGATAAAATGTAGCAAGATGTTAGGGTCACCGTGTAATTTTGAGCATTTGGCTGAAGAGGTGAGTGGGAGGGGAAATATACTCACCCAGGCATGCACTCCCGGTAGTAGGCAGTCGCATAGCTACCTCAATGAAGAGACATTTTTATCTTCACAAAAGTACCTTCAGCTTCTCAAGCATTGTGTAATCCAGCTGCATCTGTTCCAGTGGATCTTTTAATTTACATTTTTCAGAGGAAGTATCTTGTTATACTTCATATACATATGCTGTATACTGATGGTGAGTCTTGCGTGGTATACAATGAACATCTCAAGTTTGCATCCCAGATCTAGTAGAGATTCTAGGACACAATATCTGAAGATCATACAAATTTATTTCCCAAAAGCAATTCCAATTTCTTTGTTAATTAAAAGAAAAAAAAAAAAGAAAGGCCTGTCTTCTTCAGGTATGGGGTGGAAATAGATTTCCCTTCGATCTTGATTATTTTGTTGTTAGGTCTGTTGAGTCTGCTCGACTCATAGCTCCCTGATGCATAACAGAACAAAACTTTGCTTTTCTATGACACCCTCAAAATTATTGCTATCTTAGAGCCCATTGTTATAGCCACTAAATAATTGTTGATGAAGAATACGGAATATACCATGGACTGCCAGAAGAACAAACAAGTAAGTCTTAGAAACACACCCAGAATGCTCCTTAGAATCGAGAATGGCAAGACTTTGGCTTTATCTCTTTGGACAGGTCATCAGGAAAGATCAATCACTGGAATAGGACATCATGTTTGGTAAAGTAGAGGGTCAGTAAAAACTAGGGAAACCCTCAATGAGATGATTGACACAATAGCTATAATAATGGACTCAAACATACCAACAGTTTTGAAGATGGCACAGGACAGAGGAGTGTTTTGTTCTGTTTTACATAAGGTCACCATGAGTTGGAGCCATCTTGATAGCAACCAACAATAACAACTAAATATGACCCAGTCCTGGCCAATTAACCATCAAAGAGGATATCCTTTTGGTTTTTGAAAAATACTTTTTCTATCTGTTTAAAAAAAAAAAAATCAAGTCAAATCTTCATTTTTCTTTTTGGATATGATTATGTGACAATGAGACACCCAAACTTAGGATAGCAACTTAAGATCATAAAAAAGTATAAGCCTGAGATCCAGGGTGCCAATCTATAGACGGAAAAGCAGGAAGATACACAGAACCTGAGTACTATGTATGTAATGTTTCTGAGTTGAGGAATTCACCTTCTAAGGATGAATGTAGTGACCCTCTAACTGCTGTGCTGATTTTTCTTTTCTTTTTTTTTTCAATTTCTAGCTTTTCTCTAAACTAGATTTCTGATAACTCCAAATATGCTCAGACCCTGGTGGCGTAGTGGTTAAGAGCTACGTCTGCCAACCAAAAGGCCGGCAGTTCGAATCCACCAGGTGTCTTTGGAAACTCTATGGGGCAGTTATCAGTCAGAACCGACTTGGCGGCAATGGGTTTGGTTTTGTTTTCCTCTTTTTTGATGTGCCTTCCACCATACCCTTTCCTCTCTTCATTCCTGAATTAAGACCTCCAGCTCTTGGGTCTGTTATCTGACCAAAAATTCTTGACAATTTTAAAAGGTGATAACCTTTTAAAACCCATTTATGCTGTTTTCTGCACACTTTCTAATTTCTCATCTGCTTTTGCTGGAAATCTGATGCCTGATTTGGACACAGTTCAATCCTCTCTCCTTAAGAAGACAGCTGCTGAATGAATGCTTAGAATTTAAATTCTGCCCTTAACTAGCACTCTCTTGCCTTCTTAAAAAAATCATTTCTAGAAAGCATATGCAATATGTGCTCCTGTGGACTAATTTTTTTTTTTTACTTTAATCCTTTGACTTGCGGTAGAAAATTGCTTCCAACAAAGAGATTTGCAAATAGTTACATTTTAAAATAATATTTTTAAAGCATTTGTTGGAAAAGGGTATTGAAAAATGCAAAATCCTGAGAAGAAAAACTTCCTCTATTTTTTAAACCTATTGGTGACTAAGGTAACTGGCCTGAAATAATTTTTTAAAGCAGATCTTATAGAATATCCTTTTGAAACATCAGGTTGGAAAAATCAGTAAAGTCTCTGCTATTTTTTTTCCGCTAGTCCATGTACTAAGTCCATTGATTCCTCATAACCACTCTTCAAGGCTTATTCCCATTTCACAAAAGAGGAAGTTGAGGCTCTGAAATATGAGACAACATGCTCATGGTCATCCAGCAAGTAACAGGCAATGCCATTCTCAGAGGGAGACAGAAAGCTTCTGGAGAGCAGCTGTCAATGCTGTCAACTGTTTGTATTGCAGGATATGGAGCTACCCATCTGGTTCTGGAAATGTCTGGTTTGAGGACTGATGGATCTAAGAAATTGTATCCAGTTCTGTGGTTTTCAAGCTGTGCTCTGCAGAATCCCTAGATGTCTGCTTATCCATCCAACATAATGGCTTCCACAACAAATTTAAAGAAAAACTTCTGTCTGCAGCACAGATGTGAATACTATGTTCTCCTGAAACTCACACTTTACATATGGGAAAACTGAAACTCAGAAAGGCTGCTGGAGTCACTTCAGGTCACAGAGTCAATAGGCTGTGAAGTTAGATTTTTAAGTCTTGCTACTCTTGCTACTACCCTACAATGATCCACAATTAATTAATAAAAACATATGAGATCAATTTGGTTTCCATCAGTTACTTTTTCAGCTTCTTTGAACTTCTATTAAAAAGAAAGTAAAGCTAAATGTTCTCAGCATGTATCCAGCAGTAAAACCCCTTGAGGGGCAACCACTGACCCTTTAAGATAAAAAGGCAAATTAATTTCAGATCTCATTCCCCATAAAGGTGCAATTGGGGCCATATTCTTTATTCCACAACTGGTAGAGAAACTGATAGAGCTTCTGGAACTATAGGAAATACTCAATAATATTAGTTACTGGATTAGAGTAGCTTGCAGATTAAGAAAAAACAAATTCAAAGTTCATGAATAAAAAATTAGAATAAAATGCAAAGTAAAATTTTGTTGTGACCTATTTAGAGACAAGTAAAATTTCTCAAAGAGTTTCAGTAAAAAACAAGATAACTTGGAGAGGATTTTGGGAGAGGTAAACTCCAAGATAATCAGAAATTACATTTTGCAAGAGGAATAAAATCAACAGCTTTAATTGCACCCAGATGTTAATAGGTAGCCAGGGGCATATTATGGAACACAGATGAAGAGAGCTTCATGTTCCATAATGGAAATATTTTGCTTCAAGTGCTGAGCTGCTATACGCGCAGCTGCAGATGTGTAGTGGTTGATTGCTTTCCTTCGCTTTTCTTAATGTCTCTCTTTCCAGTTCTACCTGTTAAAAAGGACTTCTACTCCTCACAGTATAATTTTAAAATCTAAGGGGGAATAGATTCCATTTTTAAGGCTTCTCTGTGGTTCAATTCTTGGAGATAGGTAAACAAGGCCGGAATGGAGAGTCCAGTCCACTAGAGACATTCCTCACTCTTCCAGTGGAGCTGGGAGAGGGCTGTTTAGCCAAAATAAAGTAATTCAAGCAAGTATTTGCAGCCCTATGACTTGCCGCATTAGGCACTCATTTTCCCTGTTCCTGGTGGCCTCACCTCATTTAAGGTGCATAGACTTTGCCCAATTCCAAATAAACCTCAATTTTACGTTGGAAATCAATTTCTAAGGGAGGTCTAGTTGAAAAAATGTTTGATGAGTTACTCATCCCAAAGTAATTCTCTTTCCCCAAATCCTAAATCTTTTCAGACTCCCAAAGTAATAAATCTATAATACTGGAATTTCACACACTAAGACAGTCTTTGAGGGGAGGGGAAAGAGATTTAGGGACAAGCTAGCTTTTACTGGGCCTCTTCTCAAGGCCAGCTAATAGTCCCAAGTAGTCCTGTGTCCTTTTGCAAGCCTGGAGAATGGCTTTTGTTTGTATCCTCACAAGTATACTCTGCGTCAAGAGCATTCACTGTGAGTGTGTGCATTCACACTGCTTTGAGTTTAAATCCATTTATATCCTGCTCTGCCCTTCTCAGCCCAAGTAGAGCTTCTCTGGGTGTCCTTGTAGGCCGAGTGGCTCTCATACCATTTAGGAATGGAGCTGACTATTCTAAAAAATAACAATATTTCTGTTAAGAACAATAGAAAAATGATATTTCTATCAAGATCAATATCCTATCAAGGACAGCAATATTTCCCCCACCACCTTTCTGTTTGAATTGGTCGCAAGTTTTAGTGACTATCAATTCCTATGAACGTATATAGAAGGGCACATATTTCCACAGGTTGTAGTCCTTTGTAAATAGTTAAGAATTGTTTGGGTTTAAACTTTGTTCCCTCATTCCTGCCCCAAAGGAAGTCTTTGTCTGCTTCCATATCATAGCAGCTCATTCTCTTGATTTGGTATCATTTATAAGTCAAAGGGAGAGCAACTTCTTGGTGTCCCTTGTGACAGAATCTCTCCAACAGTGAGCATCCATTGGGAGCATTAAACTCAATGGAGACACCATATTTGTGATGTATTTAACTACCTCTTGAACATTCTTTTCACTGGATACTTAGTTAATCCCTCTCTAACCTCTTAGCTACTCTCACACCTACATCTAATTCATAATCAAATTCTGTCAGCCTGACTTTCAAAATATATCCAGAATCTCATAACTTCTCACCATGTCTACTGCTGCGTCTCTGGTCCAAACCACCATTATATTTTGCCTATATTATTGCAACAGTAGCCTACCAACTGGACTCTAGTCAAGCCATTGCCTCCCTACAGTCTCAGCAGTGGTAAGTTTGATTATGTCAGTTCTCAACTCAAAAAATGCTCCAATGGATCCCTATGCCTCTGACAGTGCTTAAAAAGGCATGCAAGGTCCACTGTTAAATTGGAGTGCATCTCCACCAACATTCTCCCTGGCTCAGGGCCTTTGCACTTGCTTTTTTCTCTGTCCATCTGAAATGGTTTCTTTTGATTTTGCCTCATTCGAGTATTTGATCAAACGTTATTTTCTCTTTGACGCCTTCTCTCTCCCCTTATTCAAATTAGGCCCCTCTTCCCAGAAGTACCCTCTATTCTCTCCTGTTTCTTTTCTTTCTTTTTTTTTCCCCCTCCATAGAACTTACCCACTAATGGATAGGTGCTAGATTACTAACTCAAAGGTTGGGGGTTCGAACTCACCCTGAGGGCCTCAGAAGACAAGCCTGGTGATCTGCTTCTGAAAAGTCACAGCCTTGAAAACCGTATAGAGCAGTTCGACTCTGCACACATGCCGGCAACTAACAACAACAGCATATTACACATTTTACCTATTTGCTGACTTCTCTACCAAAAAGGAAACTCCAGAAAGGCAAGCATTTGGAATGTCTTCCATTGCTTTATCCCCACTGCCCAGGAAAGTTTCTGATATATTATAGACATCCAGTAAATATTTATTGACTAAGTAAAGGAATGGGCCAAACAAACCCAAACTCTCACCCCATTTCCCTTTACACTAGTGCTCAATTCTTATACTGTTTACCTTGAATTCTTTCATTCAGAAGCCGCCATGTAAATGCAGCCTGGTCCCGTGCCCTTGGCAGTATTGTGTTGGCCTCATGTGCTGCCATGGTCTCTTCAATGACTGAGAGCAGCCATCAGGAGCGCTTCATCTTCTGTGCAAGCAATTTTATCAATATAAATCTCCATCATTATCAGAAAGAGACATTAAGAGGAAGACATTCTGTTTCCTGAATTACCCCAGATTAGATTAACAAAGTTCATTTATTATTAAACCAGGGCACTATTAGAATACTCTACCATCCTACAGATCTGGTTATAGAGTCCTAAATGATTCAAAAAGATTATTAACCCATGCATCCTTTCAAAAATTCTCAATCAAAAACATTGTGAAATCCATCTCAAATAAACAAAAGAGAAGTATAAATGCAAAATTCTCAAAATATTAAATTGAATTTTCTATTTTTAAAGTAAACATCAGCTGTTAAAATACATAAATTGGGAGAAAACTGTAGAAAGCATCTAAAAGTGCTCTGCTAAAGTATATATGTATTCATTAGTCTGCATTGAATAGACATGCTGCAAATTTGCCTCTAAGGAAAGGGAGCAACCAGTTATATATTTCTTGAGGCTTGCTAGATTTTAGATCACTATTTCGTGCATGGGAGCATTTTATAATCTGTAGTGCTACTGCCTTTAATACATAAAAAACAGCTATGTGTTTAATACTGACTACCCTGTCACAGAAAGACAAATATGGCATACTGGTATGACTAGAGGAAGATTAGTGATTCTAAAGAGAGAGGAAGAGAGGTTGAATATTTCTAGAGTATAAAAAGAAATGGCCTTTTAGTTGTAACCCTGAATAGCTCCCACCAACGCACTAAAGGAATGTTAATTGTGACTCCCGATAGAGACTCAACGTACTGCATACAAAATCAAAATTAATAAGCTGAATCAGCTATAGGAGGACACCTCTTACCCATAGTTTGTGCTTTAATGCAAACAGTTTTTGTGATAACAGTATTACCCACCACTTTTTCCCCATCTCCACATGGACACCATATCCTTAGGGTAGGCCTACATAAACCCAAACAAACCTTAGAAAAGTAAATGATCTAATCCCACCTTCATTTGAAAATTGAAATAATTGAGCTCAAAACAAACTAATCTCTCACCTTAATTCGACATTTACAAATCTCATAAAAATAATTTGGTGAAACATATTTGTGTGTCTAACTACACCCTTAAGTTGAGTTAAAACGTAAAAACAGAACAACAGTTTCAGCTCTTTAGAACACTATGGGCATAATGTACTTCCATAAAAATAATTAATGTTGTCCAAACCCTAAAGAAGCTTACCTGATTCTAAACTATTGATCTTTTTCAATGTTTAAAAAGTATTTTCTTCATGAACAACTATGACTTAATATCCAGACATAGGCAGAAATTCACTGGCTAACTAGGTTCTTAAAACATTATACAAATTTAGAGTGGCTTTCAGGAAACACTAACGAATTAAAAACCAGTTCCTTGTTCTCTGTCCATAAGTATCTCAAATATTATAGGGGAAGGTAATCAAGGAGGCCTGCTTCTATACTTCTGTCTGCAGGCCTCACCAGGTAGTTTTTAGTGGACTCTACTAAATAGTAATGGAAAGGGAATTCCACTGGAGGCTGTAATACAATAGGCTGTACCAGACCAGTGCTTCCAAGCAAAATTTAGAAAAGATGGACCAAAAAAAAGATAAATTAATAAATAAGTAAAATATATTTGAAGACACTGAGAACTGTCAAAGCAACCAGGACTTGACAGACTAAGATTCCAGGGAGAAAGAGAGAGACAATGCTTGTTGAGATAAGCCACTTCTTCTGTGCGCTTCTATTCCCCTGAAGGCATTTTCAGACAAGTTAGTGGCTTAGGGCTAGAGGCTGATGAAAAGCAAGCAATACCAAGCAGAAAGCCAAAAGTAGAGCTTTGGGGAGTCTCGCAGGATTGAGGGGAAAGCAAACAAACAAAAATAAAGTTGGAGTTTGGGCCTGCTAAGGTTGTCAGAATTTGAAGGACCATACTTCTCCACTAAAATTTTTCTCAAAGTGTTTGCTGATTTTTACAAAGGGTTATGAACTAAGAATCCGATCAGAAAGCAGCTGTAAAGCTCAACAGGTCTTCTGGCAATCTCTTGGTGGTCAGGAGACAAACAGAGTTCAGGCCCCAGGAAGGAGAAGTAGCCTTGACAAATACCCCAGGCTCTTCAATTGTATCCCTCAAGGACTACACCCTAGAACTACATGCTACGTGTATTAGTCTTATAAAAACTTAAAAGCCAGCCTCAAATCAGGTAAGTCTGTCTTTGGATTTAGATGACCTGTCTTTATTCTGGCTCTCTTAAAAAATATAGGATAGTTCACCTCCAGAGAAAGATAACACCCCTCAGAGCCTCTACATCTTTTTCATACACAATTCTCATCCTTCAAGAGAAAATTACCACAATTATTTAAAAAATATTACAAAAAAATAAAAATAAAAGACAACAAAAATAGAACTACAAGTGATTCAAATATTGGCATAATCAGAGATTTAAGACTATAGAGGAAAAAGCAAAACTCTACTTCAGCAGCCAGTAAGTGTGTTTGTTGGGTATTCCCTATCATCCCATTACCAGCTGTCAGGTTGAACTGACCAGGCCTCCAGAATGTCGATGCTGTGACTCTGGCTTTATCTTTAGGGTATTGAGAAACATGGTAGTTGTACCTCAATATCAAGAAGCCTGCTAGTGCAATGGTTCAACACTCAGCTGACAACCTAAATGCTGGTGGTTCAAACCCACCAGCTGCTCCACAGGAAAAACATGTGGCAGTGGGCTCCCATAAAAATTACAGACTTGGAAACCCTATGGAGCAGTTCTACTCTGCCCTATAGGGTCGCTATGAGTCGGAATTGACTCGATGGCATACAACAACACCACCTCAATATCTAACTACCCACTGCCGTCCAGACGATTCCAACTCATAGCAACTCCATAGGATAAAGCTGTAAGTCTTTACGGAAGCAGACTGCCACATCTTTCTTCCTTAGAGCCACTGGTGGTTTTGAACTGCCGGACTTTCCAGCAGCAGTCAATCACTTTAACCACTGCACCACCTTAATATCTAACTAGTCACTGAAATAATCTAGCAATATCTTATCAAATGTTAAAATTATGTTTATGCTTACATCTGAGATACTGTGGTCCATTTATTTAGTCTTATCCTAAAACGGTTATTATGAAGAGAAAGGGAACAGAGACAAATGAATGCATTTTTTTCCCTATTGACTTTGTTCCTTCTATGAATACATATATGTATAAGTCAAGCCACTCTGAACCGTATTCTTTTACTCTTCGTATGATCACTACACACTGAGTGCATAAGGGCAAGTGTAACGTCTTGTTTGTCTCTGCATCCACAGTGCTCAGCACAGGGCCCAGCACAAAGTAGCAATTGGTGAACTTGAGCGAGCATATCATGAACATAACCAGTACCACTAACCCTTCATGTATGATTAGATCTATTTAAATACATACATACATGCATGCACAGGTACACACACAATAAACCAGAAACATTTAACTGCTAGTGGTGGGAAAAGGATCGAAATTAGCCTATGCCATGATCATCCATATGAAAACTCTCACCTTTCTTTGCATGGATCACATATATTGACATTTCTATGTCTTAGCACTTGACCTTCCTTTTTCCTGGAATGCCCTCTACCCCTCATCTGACCTTTACATTTTGGAATCTCTTCGTTCTTCAAAGCACAGCTCAAAGCCACCTTCTCTAAGATGTCTTTCTCTTCAACTGCTGGCAAAAATAATTATCTTTTTTTTTCTGCTTCTTTAATATTTTGTAAGCTCTTCTGTTGCAGCAATGATAATATATTAAGTGTTCACTGACAATTATAAATTAAATTTTATATTTTTAGGCAATCTACTGAATAAAGCATAGTATTAATTTAACTGTTTAATAGATAAAATTCATGAAGTCCTTAATCAATTTGTCTTCATTTTTTCCCCAGGGTATCCACCGTACCACAAAACTTCCTTTATACATGGCATAGAAATTCATCCTAAAAAAACTTCAAATTGCGATGTCTATATAACTTGCTTTAAATTCATTCGGTAGCCATTAATTAAATGGAGGTTTATTGTGTTTTGTTTCCTATGTTTTCCAAACTCCAGAAAGGCAAAGACTACTTTATTCACTTATTATCTTCAAAACGCCTGGCATATAGTGAAAGTTCAAGATAACAGATAAGCTTTTGATGTGTACAATCAAAATCTAAAGAACACATGCATATATGAGAGTTAAACATGACCTATGCAATCTGGGTGGTGTTCTGGCTATAGCTGAGATGCTTTCCTTCACTTATTGGAAAAAGCAGTATTCTACATTCCTTAAAACACAATTTTATAGTAAATAAAAAGCATGTATGTATATATATGTGTCTGTGCATGTGTGTGTATGTGTGTATATATATGTATATTTACACCATTCATTTAATATTGGATATCAATATTAAAATCTAAATGGTGAGTTACTCTCTAAAATATAACAATGTAACAGCCTTCCATGGCAATGAGATTTTCTAGTAACAGTTCAGTAATATAGGTGCAGTTGAAGAAATTTTATATGACTTGTCACGATGACTGCATAGTTCAAGTTTCTAGTAACAAAATGTAAACAAATATGAACTCTCTCAAAGCTGCCAGCTTGTCAAGATGAAATACTACGAACACTGGTTATTTGGATATCTAAGTTAAACAAACTAAGAAATAGTACGACTGCATTTTGCCGGAAGATGTATTTAAAGAAGAAAACTGCTTTGGAAAGATCCAAACAACGTATTCAAGGATTTGGAAAATTAAACACTTCTTCCAAACGGCACAGACGATCTGGCAGGAGTCACACCCTATAACCAGACTGGACACCCACCGAGCACGTCTCATTCTTCTTCAGGAATACTGCTGTTACATTGGTTTGGGTGGGGAGATAGGAGGGTGGGGGAACATATAAAAGCTTCACTGTGCAGAATTTATTGTGCACATTGTTAACATTTAGCTTCCATTTGTTCATAAGGAAGGTGTTTGTCCTATGTATCAGCTGCTCGTGAATAAAGTAGCTGCAAGTAGAGTTCATTGGCAAATTAAAATTTGGGAGAGGTAAGAGAGATAATCCCAAAGACAAAACACTCTGGCTAAAGATTTTAAGACCAGTATTTTGAATGTAAGATATGCCCAGCTGAGTAATAGAAAGTCATTCAGGGATAATGGCTTATATGCATTGATGAAAGGTTTGAATTGTTAATGGAGGCCAGAAGCAATAGACTATTCAATAGCGGAAAACTCTCAGTAGGGTATGCCTCTGGGACTCTTATGCACAGGAACAGAGTTTCCAAAGCACTCTACATCCTTGGGCAAGATCAGAAAGAAGTTTTCCATTTATGCTATGTAGTTGATAGTGAAAAACAGTGGGTCAGATTATCTGTTTGAAACCTGGAATTGCATGGCCTGTGTGTAGTGAGAGAAGTCCCTGGGTGGTGCAAAGGCTAACGTGCTTGGCAGCTCACCAAAAGGCTGGAAGTTCGAGTCCACTCAGAGGTGCCTTGGAACAAAGGCCTAGAGATCTACTTCTGAAAAATCAGCCACAGAAAACTCTATGGAGCACAGTTTTACTCTGACACACATGGGGTCACCATGAGTTTGAACGGACTTGATGGCAACTGGTTAATGTAGTTAGGGTAGAGAAGCTTCTTTTTTTCTGTTTTATTTTGTCTCCCCAAGTTCAACCTTATTTCCTTGAACAGGAAAACAGTACATTGGATTTATCCAGTGGGGTATATATGATTGTGTGCATACATTTGCATTTGTTTTAAGAGGATTGTCTAGGTGCTACCTTCCTTATATACAAAGTGATTAAGAAAGCTTTGGCACCAGTAGATGGAACACATCATTCACTCTCAGGGAGTCAGAGAGCTATGCCTGTGTTTCTGCATATAGCTCTGTGTATCTTTGCCCACTGGCCAGTTTTGTCAAACTGTCAATCAATCAGATTGGTAAGGAACCATCTGAGAAGTCAGTTGACCAAGGGTAGTTACATTATTTTGAAGAAATAGACATAGAGTGTATATTGTTGAAATTAAAATTACCTGAGATATTAATTATAACCAAAAAATACTTAAAAAATAGTTGCCGTGGAATTTACTCCAACTCATGGGAACCCCACATGTGTCAGAGTACAAAGGTACTCCACAGGGTTTTCTTGTTTTAATTGTGGTAAATATGCATGTAACAAAACATTTTCCATTTCAACATTCTTCACATGTGCAGTTTAGTGACATTAATGTATTCATCACCTTGGACAACCTTCACCATTATCCATTTCCAACCATTTCCATCATTCTTAACTGAAGCTCAGTGTCTCTTAAGCAGTGAGTCCCTTTATCCTCATCTTTCATGATATTTCAGAAGTAGTTACCAGGTCTTTCTCCCACAGTATCCTTGGGTGGACTTGAACTCCCAACCTTTTGGTTGGCAGCCAAGCTCATTAACTGTTTGCACCACCCAGGAATTCCAACGACAACAACAGCTAATATTTCTTGAGCTCTTATATTGCTTCTAGCATGCTTCTAAGCTTAATTTTATCAGTTCGTAAGTGTTATAATGGTTTTATGGGGTAAGTTCTAAAATTGTCCATAGTTTGCAGATATGGGAACTAAGGCATGAAAAGTTATGCAACTTACACACCATCACACAGATAATAAGTGACTTGGCCTGAATACAAATCCAGGCAACCTACCCAGAACACACACCCTTAAAACTATGCTCTTCTGTCTTCTACTTTGGTTTAGAGATGATGACATTGGGAAATTGGCCTATAAGGGAAGGATTTTTCTCGCTAAATTTTGAATGGTTTGAAATTAAAGTTAGAGAAGATAAACTGAGACTGTATAAAGACTTTTGAGCTTAAATGAATATTGGACTCAATATAATTTTTATGCTGTCTTGTTGCATTCCATAGTACGTACTTTAAAATAGTCAAATTTGTATATAGATTTCTATTCTAGGTTTGAGTGTGATTTAGGATTTCCTATATAATTAAATATTGTTTGAATGTCAGTGGACAAATATATGAGTAACTGTCTACTTTTTTAATCTCCCAGAATCCTTGAAATTTCTTAATTTTTTTCCTGCCTTCCTTCCTTCTTAGAATACCTTAAAGTGTAAGAGTTTTGCCAATGTCATATATTCTAGTACTGAGACATAATTAAGATACACAAATTTGCAAAGTTGTAATTCATTTCAGCCAACTTGGGGTAAACACAGACAAAAATGAAAAAATAAAATAATTCAGAAAATTCTTTTTATAAAGTAGTAATGCATGAGAAGCTTTAGTTCAGTGTGTTTTTCAAACAACGTTAGGAATACCCAGCAAAATTCTCCTGTTGTGTATATAATTCCATGGAGAACACTGAACATGCTGATTTTTCCTGAGGTTTTATTGGTTTTCTTTCAATTATTTTTCTGCATATCATTTGGTAATCCATAGTTGGTCTACGGGGCAAGAAAAAACTGACTTTCTGCAGTCCTGTGAACGATTTCCCTTTTCACCAACGTCCATATCTATTAAAGCATCTGAAGTACATCTTAACTACTGTGTAGCACAAATGGTTAACTTCCTTAACAGCTAACTGAAAAGTAGGAGTCCACCCAGAGGCACCTCAGAGGAAAGGCTTGGCAATCTAGTTCTGAAAAAAGAGCCATTGACAATCCTATGGAGGACAGTTCTACTCTGACACGCATGGGGTCGCCATGAGTTGGAATCCTCTTGATGTCAACTGGTTGGTACCTACTCTGAGCTATTTTTCTGAAATGATATAAAACTTTGTCCAAGGCAACAAACAGATTTTATTTTATAAATGACCCAGGTTACCTACTGTTTACATTCATTTTTATACTCCTTGCAATGGGAGATTCTATTTTTAGACAGTGTCTTTGAGATCCACCCTCTAAGTCTCCACATACCTGAGGCAAATTGTAAAGTTGCTTGCTGTTGTTGTGTGCTGTTGAGTGAATTCTGACTCATAGTGAACCTATATGACAGAGTGGAACTATCACACAGGATTTTCTAGCCCTGGTTGCACAATGGTTAAGCACTTGGCTGCTAATCAAAAGGCCGGTGCTTGGAACTCACCAGCGCTCTACAGGAGAAAAGACCTGGCAATATGCTCCTGTAAAGATTACAGCCTAGGAAACCTGTTGGGGGCAATTCTACTCCTATAGGGTTGCTATGAGTCTGAATCTACTCCAGGGCACACAACAACAACATTTACTGAAGCAGATCACCAGGTGTTTTCTCCCATGGACTGGCTGGTGGGTTTGAACCAACAACCTGTCGATTAGTAGCTGCATGTTTAACTATTGCTCTGCCAAGGCTCCTTCAGAGAACTGTTTGGAGGGGGTGCAAAAGCAATGTTAGAGGTCAGCGTAAGAGGCAGTCAAAGCTCAATGAATGAAAAGGAAAGCTTCTGATTTCAAATCTAAGTGTGAGTGATCACTGCACTAATTTCATCATCTTCATGTTTTCAGCCTCTAAGGGGAAATGAAATCTTCCCATCATAAACTGTTTCTCTCATTCATAATTCTCAAATAGAAGCAGACATTGAGATGACGGACTCAAATGAATCAGCCATGCTGGCTTCATGCCTATGTTTCCGAATTAGCGTCCCTCCTGTGAGAATCTATTCATAGGCTTCACATACTCAATCCTGAACTAGAAAGATAGGCCAGCCTTGGAACATTCTTTTAATTGGCTGTAATTTTTGGCTTTTATCTTGCCCTCACCAGTATCCATATCCCATATTTACACTGGTCATTTCCCTATTTCCCTCTGCCTTTTTTCTTAATCATTTCTTATCTGATTACATGCAATTCAATTACCCTACTGGATCCAGCATGTTCATAAATGTCTTCATTGCTTGTACAGAGTACATCTCAGAGAGCAAAATCTATCATACGCTTCTTACAAGCCCATAAGAGGAGGTTGATTTATAGTAATGCACAGTCTCTTTCCAATGACAGCAACCATTTTATACCAATTACTGACCTAATCACAGTGACTCACCAAATGGGAACTTCGTAAAGATCTAGGAATTAGTATTGTTCTCAGGGATTATCATAATAATATATTTAGTAATAAAAAAAATTTAATATTGGCCCATTGGATACAAAATAGGTCTAATTGTATAGCCTTAAGTAATGATCTCATTAAACATGGTTATGTACATGCCTTTCTCTTAGGCTACAGGCAGATGTACGTGGTCGGATGTTAATAATCTAATGCTCTTTCCTTGAATAGGAAATAAACTTCATCCTTTGCCTACTGGTAGGCCCCTGAATATCATCAATTAGAAAGTAAAATTGAGTGCTAAGGATGCTACTCATTAACATACATTTTGCAATGAATCTCATTTTTCATATGCAAATAGATGGCTTAGCTGACTTGCTCCAAGACAAGGCCAAGAACACACATCTTGATAGCCAAGAACACTGAAGGTTCATTTTATTAGAAAGTGCCGTGAAAATTCTCTAATGCTAATCCATACTACACACAGAATTTGAGGGAACATTTTACCATTTAACTCTCTTTTAGTCTAACTCAGTACATTACCATACAAAGCAGAAACGTCACCATGTACTACCGCGGACTCCACAGTGGCTGGCACAGGGCTGAGTTCATTTTAACTCAGTAATGCCTTTCTGGCTGATTGATAACTGACTGATGTAGGAAAGGGAAGAAAGAAGGCATAAAAGAGTTAGCATCACCTTAATTATTGGTTTTGCCAGATCTTTTTGTTTTCTATCATATTGGTAAAATAGATATCTGCAAAAGAAAAAAAAAAAATCCACACATCTTTCTCCCTAAATGATCTTTCTGTGGATTTATATTCTGACAATAAAAAAAAAAGAATCAAAATTATAATGGGCATTAAAGAAATTAATTGTGTTTTACACAGAACATTTCACACTTTCTGAAATCAAAATAATCATCTTCCAAACATGAGGCCATATTAATGATTAAATATATATACATATATATATACTTGACCTTTGCCAAACTTTAGAAATACAAGTTGCATTAAAATTCATTTATTATTTCACAGTATTTTACTCTTTTTTTGAGAGTGCAGAAATGACTGAACTATGTAGAGGTTATTATCCATGCTTAATACAGGGAGAAATTCATAAATGAAGACATCTTACCAATATAATGCAGCAAATCAACAGTAAATTCATGACTGACTCTATCTTTAAACATTTTTGAATAGTATCTTCAAGAAGAATTAATGCTTAAACCCACGTGTTTCTGATATACAGAATACTCCAATTTTCATTGTTACATATGCCATATTATCATAAATGGTCTGCACGTATAAAGTTAGGGTTAATCTTACAAGCAATTAAAAGCTTCTATATTAGTTGTGTCCAGCATGCCATTCCCTAAACCATTAGCTTTTTGTAGGTCAAATACATCTCATTGACTTTGAAGCACCTTGGTCATAAGAGAACATTTCCTTTCAGTTGTATTATACCATTACTAGTTTTACTATATCATTATTTTCCAGCCCTTGACCTGTGAATCTCTGTGATTGTGACTGATAAAACCTTTGTTGCCAATATCAGGTGATTTATTTACATTGTTCTCTGCATTGGAGAGAAATTATTGTTTCCTTGTTAACCTTTGGATGTTTAAGAATTTGATTTACATCTGATGTTTTCCTTCTGCATTTGAAGCCTTGAGCTGAATCATATCTCTGCATTTATGCTGTTTGTGTTATAAACCAGAGGCACAGATCTGGGGGCCCTATACTCAGATCTAGAGTAGAAAACTCAGTAATTTGGTGCAGCCCCTTCTCTTGATGCTTGTCCTCAGAATTCAAGAAAAGGACACCATGGTTGGTAATGTGAAGGGTCAGCAAAAACAAGGGAATCCCTCTGTGAGATGGATTGACACAATAGTCAAAACTCAAACACACCAACCAGTGGGCACAAAACTCAAACATACCATCTGTCATGAAGACGGCACAGGACAGGGCAATGTTCCATTCTATTATACATAAGGTCACTATGAGTCAGAGTCTACTTAAGGGCACCTAACAATAAAAACAATAAATAAAAAAGCTCCTCGGTGGTGCAATCAGTTAACCAGCTTGACTGCTAACCAAAAGGTAGGTGGTTTGAGTCCACCTGGGGTGCCTTGAATGAAAGGCCTGTTGATCTACTTCCAAAAAATCCTCCATTGAAAACTCTGAGCACAATTCTACTTTGACAGACTTGAGGTGGCCATGAGTAAGAATTGACTCAAAGGCAACTGGTTTTGGTATCAGGACCTCCCAACCGTTAGGTTTTTATCCATAAGAAGGATATAAGAACTTAAAAGTGTGGGATATTCCTTACCTGCAGAGATATTTTACTTGTACTTTCTTCTGATGGATGCTTTAACAAGAAGGTGGGGAGCCACTTGAGAATCCCCACATAGACCATAGGCGCAGGCAGTAAGATCATAGCAATGAAGAACTATGTTGTTTGTTGGCATTTGACTGGTCTGCCCTTCCTCATTCCTTCTTACAGCACTAATTTCAAGTACGAAAATCCTGCACAACTCTACTCCAAGCCTTGCCAGGATCCGCAGGCAGAAGAGCTGGCCTCAAGGAATATTGTTACCATGACTTATCACCTTGCCAGGATCCACAAGCAGAAGAGCTGGCCTCAAGGAATATTCTTACCGTGACTTATCAGGCAAATCTAGGTTTCTAATTGAGAGACTTTGTTTGCCCTTGGCCATGAGGTGCCTAAGCAATAATTGTACTTCTGTTCAAGGCCTATCTTCAGGCTGAAAGCCGTTGTCTACTTGGTTGCTTCAGAAAGTAGCTTTATTGATTTACATTTGAGCAGAGATTGAAACTCATTTGTGTCGGATACTAAACTAAACTAGCTTTGTTTTCATCTTGATAACTTCCTAAATGGACTGCTGCAATGAATTAGTATCTTTAAGCTTTCGAGTGCACCTTTCTTAGATTTTTTAATTTAAATTTTTCTAAAACATTTTGTCCCTTTCTCTGTGAGAATATTAGTTCTTATATTGATCTACTTGCCAGGAAAACATAATACAAATGTGAATGATGTTTAATCATAATGCCAATATTGTGAGAATTAATTAGTAAATATTCGTAAAGATCTTTGAAGATAAATCAATCCATTTAAGTGCTAAGCATATATCAGTTATTTTATATATGATTTACTTCAATGTTTTCAGTTTATAGTTTACAGATGTTTACTGCAGCTGCATAAAAGTTCTATACAATGGTTCTTGTATAGTTTGGTTGTAAAAGTCACATACTGGTATATATACAATCCCAATGTAATCATTATCTTTCGTACTTTCTTTGTTAGAAGTATTAAAAGTAAACTATTTTCATTTCTCTTTCAAGAGGGCAACTTTCTAGGCTTCTGGAAGAAGACAGAAGCTCACATAAGTGACATGTTGCCTCAAAGAACTTCTTCAAAGTTAAATGGACTCAAGTTTTATCAATGATTGAATCAAAGAAGATGTGTTAATTGAGTTTCAATGTTTCTCCTTTTGGCCCTAGTGAATATCTTACTTAGCGTATATCCCCGGTTATGCAAATGGTTAATGTACTGGACTGCTAACCAAAAGGCTCAAGTTTATCCAGAGGCACCTTGGAAAAAAGCCTAGAGATTTATATCCAAAAAACCAGCCATTGAAAACCCTATGAAGCACAGTTCTGCTTTGGCAGTTGGAGCAATGAGCATGACTATGCTTCTCAAGTGAGAAAGTTGTAAAGACCAAAGCTGTAGGCAAAGGGTT
Source organism: Dugong dugon (assembly GCA_030035585.1). Classification (NCBI taxonomy): domain Eukaryota; kingdom Metazoa; phylum Chordata; class Mammalia; order Sirenia; family Dugongidae; genus Dugong; species Dugong dugon. Next base: position 96,702,434 of record CM057465.1, read on the forward strand.
GCAAATGTCTGGTAGTATGGAACAATCACATGTAAGCATCAAGAGTAAAGTGACCCAGACAAACCTGGTTACAAACACACTCTTCTTCCATCTGTGAGTATTTTAATTAATTTTTTAAAATGAAAAACTAAAATTAAGTCAGCTACTTAACGGAGTTAAAATCCTCTTACTAAAGGTGCTAATATGGTAAATTTTTATAGCCTTCTAGGGTAGTTATCTACACTGTGTTTCTTAATCCCCGACTCCTTTTGCTAGCCACCAGTAAAGTCTTGTAACTTCTCTGGAATCAGGTGAAGAGGAGGGACAGGTGTAAACTTATCATCACTAATGAAGGATAGAATTCAAACCTTGATGACGGTGGTTCTACAGATTCACATATAATGTCATCTTTTAAACCTGAATAAAAGAGGTCTTTTAATGCCGTTCAAATATAGAATTTTTTTTTTTTTGGCAAAGCATGCAAAAATAAGCACTTTGGTGCAAATATATTCGCTAGGTATTACTTATTTGTAAAAATTGAAAATTTGATCGTAACTTTAAAATACACTTCAAAAGAGATTGAACAAGGTTAAGAAATTCAAAAGGAATGAAATCTTATCAACTGTCCTCAGAAAAGACTTTTCCTTCTTCTGAAAAATAATAAGCTGGTTCTGTTCTCACAAATGAGCTTTTGTAGTGTTGACATTATTCATTTATTCTAAAATATTGAAAGTCTGCTTTTTTTATGCAATTATGTCTTCATTTTAATTCAACTTTCAGAGAGTATTAAGAATATTTTATGCATTCATTTATGAATGAAATATCAATGGACTTTTGAAGAAAATATGCTTAATTTGTACTTGAATTGAACAAACAAAAACATTCACCTTACTCTGTCCCTTTTTCTTCCACTAGGTGCATTTTTTCTTGGATGACAAAAAGGGAACTTAGGAAAAAAAACCTGTATGGTAACTTCTTGCCCAGGGTGTGTAGTTACAGTATCCTGAATGCTAAAAAATCCTGAAATCCATGAAAACAAGAAACTTGTCTGCCCTCTTGACTGATAAATTCTCAGTGCCTGGTACATAGTAGGTGCTCAATAAATATTTTTGGAAGAATAATTTAATAAATAAATATTGTTGTTGTTGTGTGCTGTTAAGTTGATTCTGACTAATAAGAATGCTATATGACAGAGTAGAACTGCCCCATAAGATTTCCTAAGCTGTAATATTTATAGGAGAAAATAGCCAGGTCTTTTCTCCCGCAGAGAGGCTGGTTGGTTCCAACTGCTGACCTCTTGAATTAGCAGCTGAGCACTTAAACTTTGTGCCACCAGGGTACCTTAATAAATGAATAAACACATATTATTATGATTTGTCAATTGATTGTAAGCTTTCGGTACAAGCATATGAGGGTATCCAACATTTACTCTGACGGCCAAAGGTTTTTCTTAATCATTTAATAATTTGGTTAGTCTACAGAGAATAAACCTAAGGCAAACAGAGTATCATTCACCAAATTAAAAAACAGTAATACTAGAAGTACCTCAAGTGACTAAGTGTTTATGTCATTATTCTACTTTCTGCAATAGGTTTTGACTGATCACATACATAAAATCAAGTAAGGTAGAAAAAGATACATAAAGTGTGGCATACCTGATGTAATTAAAGGAGAAATTTTGGACAATCAAGATCCATTCTTGGCCCTAGAAAGTTGATATTAAGAAGGATGCATTTACCAACATAGCATGTGTTGGAGCCACACAATAAGAGAAAAAAAAGTTATTTGAATTTACAATGGTTTAAATTATAGTTTCAATCCTCCTATTCCTAACAGTGTGCAAAATCATAACTTTTTCAATAATTTGGAAAATTTCATTAGCTTCTTTTCAATAATTAAGACTATTGATTTTATTTATTTTTAAAAAGAAATCATCCATCAGTTACGGCATAAGTCTTTTAATGTATTATCATCTGCCACAAAATATCATTTGACTTTGACCAACACCTAAATTTGGAAGATATTTTATAAATGAACACTAAATTTAAAAAAAGAAGCTATTTTATAAACAAATACTAAATTATGGTGTCAGTCTAAGCCCCTATTTTAGAATAAAAGGAAACATCAGAATTTTCATAAAAGTGGCAACATTTATTAAGATGTTATTATGTTTGTGGCATAAATATTAGATGCCATTTAATAAATAGAAGAGCCTTAGAGTGTCATTTTTAATTAGAAGCCTTGGATATGAAAAATATTGTCATGTGAAATAATATATGGAATGAAGTCTAGATTCTGTCAAAGGGACACTGTCAAAGGGAAGTAGAGTAAATTGGAAGAAGAAACTGAGAAATTCATTTAGAATAATGGTTGAAACTCTATAGGCCAAATTCAGCCCACCAACTGCTGTATTGTTGTAAACAAAGTTTTGTTGGAACACAACCCTTCCACTCGTTTATGTATTGTCTATCACTATTTTCCCTCTAAAATGGCAATGCTGAATAGTTGTGACAGAGACTTATGGAGCCTACATAGGTGTAAAATATATACTACCTGACCCTTTACAGAAAAAGTTTGCTGACTCCTGGCTAGAATATGACACAGAGATTCAAAGAGAAAAAATATCAAGAAGAGATAAAAGATGTGATGGATAGATTAAGAGGTTCTAAGGGAGCAGTTCCGCTCTGCACACATGGGGTTGCCATAAGTTGGAATCAACTTGACGGCAACTAACAACAAAAACAACAATTTATGGCTAAGAAGCAAAAGAGAGAAAATAAACTAGTAAATATGTTGATAAATCTAAATAAACATTAACTGTAAATTTGAATACTAATAACAGCAACGAATAATTTCAATGGCTTAAAATGAAGTGGAATTAAAATGTCTGGCTAAAATAACATGTAAGATGAGATTGGAAGGGTTGATATAAAAATGATCTAAATATCATGTAATATTCAAGACAATATTACATATATTGTTTAACATCAGACATTATTTAGACAAGTATATATGTTCATATGTAAGAGTAAACACAAGAAAATACATATAGATTTATGGGAGACAGCCACAGAGAAAATTACTGCACTAAAATAATAGAGAGAAATGATGGCAAGTAAAGGGATTTGAACAATCCAAAGGAAGACAAAGAATGAGAGACTAAAAGAAGAAAAAAAGGAATGAAAGAAGTCATAGATGACAAAAATAAAATTTTACTGTATGTCTCATAAATATATCATTAATCATAATGTAAAAAAAATCATTTCTTAAACTAAAGAAATGCTTTGAATGGATAAAAACAACTTTATGTATTGTTCTGGTTAAATACTTAAAATATATTAATACATAAGTTCAAAATTTTAAAAAAGTCAGAAAGTGGTAATCAATAAAAGAACATTATATCAATGAAAATGCACATTTGATTAAAAGAAAAGTATTTTCTGACAAAATGCCCAACTCACCACACAGATGGAAAATTTTGATCCATTATACATATAAATAAATACATTAAGCTAAAATTGAAAGAATCACAGGTAGAAAATGATAAAACAGCAATCATAGTGAAAGCTTTTAATATACCTTTCTCAATAATTATAGTTAAAGTAGCCAGGATTTTAAGAAAATATAGAAGACTAGGTAAGAGAAAACATTTAACACATTTTATCTAAACAGATTTATATATAACACTGTACCAAGAGATTAGAGAATATATATTATGTTCAAGAAACGTGGAATATTTGGAAAAAGTTGACCACATACTAGGCTAAAACCAAAGTTTCAATGAATAGTAAAGAATTTTTATTATTGAGTCAAAAAAATATATTAAGTGAAAAAAAAAGTCTAGGTAGCAGTTATGAGGAGTGAGTGGGGGATGCCAGGTAATTATAGTTAGGGTTTTTTTATGGCTAGATATCCAGTTACAACTTTTAGTTGTAAAGGTAAAGGTTAGTGTCAGAATAAAGATTCAAGTTCTTTAAACTCACTGAGATTTATCATGTGTAAAAAGTGGAAATAATATCTAAACGATTGTTGTGCAGACGAAAAGAAAAGAAGCTTTGGAAGGAAATGAGTGAAAATAAATGTTGTTAAATTGGATAAATCAATCTGTGATATCATTACATAGGATCATAAAGCTAGAAATTATTTTGTTGTCTTTATCATGTGCAGTCAAGTTTTAGAAGCATATAAATAAATCAGTAGTTTCCAACCAGACCACTTACGGTTTTTTGCAACGGTTTTTAAAATCCATAAGTCACTTAACACTTCTTCTAAAAGCCAAATAAATGTTTCCAACATAAACATACTACTTTTTTTCAAGTGCTTATGGATATTGGGTGATAAATAAAATAGGAAAATTTTAAAACATCTTATTGCATCATAATCACATTTTGCCATTTTGAATTTTGTTTTTCAGTCACTGAGTCTCAAAATTACAATTGTCAATTAAAAAAAAAGTACAACCATCATCATGTGGAGCCTGCATGACCTTGTCTGACCTCATCAATGGCTGTTTATACTTGATGGGATTGGGGACCAAGAATCGACAAAATTTTTTTTTTCAGTTCGGAAATAATGAAACAGAGGTTCAAGAAGGATGAGGTCATTTGTCCAAGTTCATCAAAATGGCTATAGTCAAAGATACAAATAGAATCTAGGTCTTCTCTCAGTTCAGCGTTCTTCCTTCAAAACCATGCTGCTTCCGCCTTCATCTGGCAGAAACTTTATTCCACAAAATCTCTGGATCTGTTATTCACATGTGAATTAGCAGAAGAGTTGGCAACTGGTAACAAATGAATTATGTGGCGGGGGAAAAAACTACACATAAAATAATTTAAATTCTGTTGATTATATTAGTAATTCTAGTGATCATTGGAAAATAGAATTGCACAAAGAACATCCTACTGAAATGCAGAGATTTAAAAAATAATGTAGATTAGATCTGAGTTTGAAATTAAGGAATTGTTTTCTTTAAGATTATTTCTTACTTTTTTCCAATATATAATACTTTAGAGTATTAAATCATCATTTACTTTCTAGGGTAACTTGAAATATATTGTCCATCACAACCCAAATGCAAAGTCAGAGTCTTCTGCAATGACTGTAGATATCGCAATTTTCAGAGTCAAGTCATTCAACGACCATGAGTCTGTCAGTTTGTTATACTGTGATGGCTTGCATGATGCTGTGGTACTGGAAGCTATACCACCGGTATTTCAAATACCAGCAAGGTCACCTACAGTGGACAGGTATCAGCAGAGCTTCCAGATTCACACAAACTAGGAAGAAGGAACCACTGTTCTATTTCTGAAAAAAAAGTTGGGCAGTGAAAAAGTTATGAATAGCAGCAGATCATTGTCTGATATAGTGCCAGAGGGTGAGCCCCTCAGGTTGGAAGGAACTCAAAATATGACTGAGGAAGAACTGCCTACTCAAAGTAGAGATGACCTTAATGACATGGATGGAGTCAAGCTTTCAGGGCCTTCATTTGCTAAAGTGGCACAACTCAAAATGAGAAGAAACAACTGCAAACATCCGTTAATAATCAGAATGTGGAATGTACAAAGTATGAATCTAGGAAAATTGGAAGTATTCAAAAATGAAATGGAACACATAAATATTGATATCCTAGGCATTAGTGAGTTGAAACGGTCTGGTATTGGCCATTTTGAATCAGACAATCATATGATCTACTATGCCGAGAATGACAAATTGAAGAGGAATGGCATTACATTCATTCTCAAAAAGAACACTTCAGGATCTATGTTGAAGTACTATACTGTCAGTGATAAGATAATATCCATATGCCTACAAAGAAGACCAGTTAATAGGACTATTATTAAAATTTACACATCAACCACTAATGCCAAAGAGGAGGAAATTGAAGATTTTTACCAACTTCTGCACTCAGAAACTGGTCAAACATGTAATCAAGATGTATTGATAATTACTGGTGACTGGAATGTCCAAGTTGGAAAAGAAGAAGGATCGGTAGTTGGAAAATATGCTCTTGGTGACAGAAAGGAGATCAGTGGTCACATGATAGAATTTTACAAGACAACGACTTCTTCATTGCAAATACTTTTTTTCAACAACATAAATGGTAACTATACGTGTGGACCTCACCAGATGGAAAAAACTACACCTGTGGAAAGAGGTGATGGAGAAGCTCAATATCATTTGTCAGAACAAGGCCAGGGGCCAACTGCTGCACAGACCATCAATTGCTCATATGCAAGTTCAAGACAAAGCTGAAGAAAATTAAAACAAATCCACAAGAACCAAAATATGACCTTGAGTATATCCCACCTGAATTTGAAGACCATCCCAAGAATAGATTTGATGCATTAAACACTAATGACTGAAGACCAGATGAGCTGTGGAATGACATCAAGGGCATCATACATGAAGAAAGCAAGAGATCATTAAAAAGACAGGAAAGAAAGAAAAGTTCGAAATGGATGTCAGAATAGACTCTGAAACTTGCTCTTGAACATACAGTAGCTAAGCAAATGGAAGAAATGATGAAGTAAAAGAACTGAAGAAAAGATTTCAAAGGATGGCTTGTGAAGGTAAAGTAAAGTATTATGATAAAATGTGCAAAGACCTAGAGTTGGAAAACCAAAAGGGAAGAACCCGCTTAGCATTTCTCAAATGGAAAGAACTGAAGAAAAAATTCAAGCCTCAAGTTGCAATATTTAAGGGTTCTACAGACAAAATATTGAAAGACATAGAAAGCATCAAATGAAGATGGAAGGAATACAGAGTTACTATACCAAAAATAATTGGTCTACTTTCAACAATTTCAGGAGATAGCACATGATCAAGAACTGATGGTATTGAAGGAAGAAGTCCAAGCTGTACTAAAGGCATTGGTGAAAAACAAGACTCCAGGAACTGACAGAATATTAACTGATGTTTCAACAAAGGGATGCAGTGCTGGAGGTGCTCACTCATCTCTGCCAAGAAATTTGAGAGACAGCTATGTGGCAAACCAAATGGAAGAGATTCATATTTTGTCCCAAAGAAAGGTGATCGTATAGAATATAGAAATTATCAAATAATATCATTGACATCACACACAAGTAAAATTTTGCTGAAGATCATTCAAAAGTAGTTGTAGCGGAACATCAACAGGGAACTGACAGAAATTCAAGTCAGGTTCAGAAGAAGACATGGAACGAGGAATATCATTGCTGATGTCAGATGGATCTTGGCTGAAAGTAGAGAACATCAGAAAAATGTTTATCAGTTTTATTGACTATGCAAAGGCATTCGACTGTGTGGATCATAACTAATCATGGATAATATTGTGATGAATGGAAATTCCAGAACACTTAATTGGGCTCATGTGAAATCTGTACAGGATTGGTGGAAGACTCATTAACAATCTATGAAATGCAGATGACACAACTTTGCTTGTGGAAAGTGAAGAGGATTTGAAGCACTTACTGATGAAGATTAAAGAGTACATCCTTCAGTACGTATTGCCTCTCAACATAAAGAAAACAAAAATCCTCACTACTAGACCAATATGCAACATCATGATAAACAGAAAAAATATTGATGTTATCAAGGATTTCATTTTACTTGGAGCCACAATTAACACCCGTGGAAGTAGCAGTCAAGATATCAAAAGACTTATTGCATCGGGCAAATCAGTTACAAAAGATCTCTGTAAAATTTTTAAAAGCAAAGATGTCACTTTGAGGATTAAGGGGCACCTGCTCAAGCTATGGTATTTTTAATCGCCTTATACGCATGTGAAATTGGACAATGAATACGGAAGACTGAAGAAAAATTGATGTATTTAAATTAAGGTGTTCGTGAAGAATATTGAACATATCGTGGACTGCCAGAAGAATGAACAAGTCTGTCTTGGAAGAAGTACAGCCAGTGTGCTCCTTGGAAGCGAGGATGGTGAGACTTCTTCTCACATACTTTTTCGTGTTATCAGGAGGGACCAATTCCTGGAGAAGGACATTATGTTTGGTAAGTGTCAGTGAAAAAGAGGAAGACCCTCAAAGAAATGGATTGACACAGTGACTGCAAGGATAGGCTCTAGCATAGCAATGATTGTGAGGATGGAGCAGAACAGGGCATGTTTTATTCTCTTGTACACAAGGTTGCTATGAGCCAATAGGGACAATAGTACGAAAACATCTCATAAGAGTATTTGCATTATGTTACAAAGTAGAGGCAAGCACTAACTTGATTAGACAGTGATTTTCAAACAAGCATTATAAAGACATTTTCTCAATTATGATGACTGTCAGGAAGATGTTTGGAAAGTTAAATTTGAGACAAGTCTTATAGGGTATCATAGTTCCACTGAATATTAATTTTAAATAATCTGAAAAGATGATTACATCTCATTCAGCTACTTATCTAAAAATTCTATCAGTAATTTTACTTAGATGACAATTTCTTTTTACAACACCAAAAATTAAAGTAAAATAAAATCTGTTTTATTGAAAACTAAGACCGTTTTAGGATCAATATATAGGTGTTTTATTCTTCCTGAGTTAATCAGAGTTCAGCTTTAGAAGAATCACATCTATTCTTGTGCACTGTCACTTCAAAATAGAGAAAGAGTCTGCAAAGGCAGTCCCCTAATTGACCAGCCCAGAGGATCATATCGGATGTGCCATTCTGCTATCTGCCCTTTCTTTCACCTACCCATTCCCTTCTCACCATAAGGGTATTGGAGTGTTAAAGTCATTTAAACAACTGGAAAATTTAGAAAAACTTTACTATTTTTATATTAAAGAAAGACATTGATATAGGCATCTGAAGTACTTAATGAATATGTTTAGAATGTAATGGACTGAGATCTAAATAATTTAATTTTTATTAGTAGCCCACCTGGATAACTCGCCTCCCTTTCCTTACTCTAGGCTGTTGGACCTTAATGATGCTCCAAATTAACTAAACTTGTCTATGAAGAAAGTATTGTAAGTGAGGAAATGATATGAGATGGATGAGGGTAGAGTTAAATTGAGTAAGGAGCTGAAAATAATATGATGGATAACATTTTAAATATTTATTGAACCAAGGAGATGAGTACTTTTACCCAGTTGGAAACTGATTAGTGCAAGACTTTTTCTACTGTAATTATTTTTAAAGCATGAACTAATTCTTTCCTCTTGCTCTTTTCAAATATCACCCAACTCTATACTACTGTATTCCATTACTCCATGAATATTCCCCCAATATTCTCTTGAAAAATATTAGCAGAGTTTATATTATATATATACTTAATATATATAATGTAATATTTAGTTAATTAAATATATTTATATTTAATATATATAAAATAAAATGTATGTGTGATTTTAAATAACTTAAATTACTTCAACTTTATTATATCCTTAATTTAAAAAAAATAAGTAGGAGTGAGTAAACGTGATAAGATAAAGCCTAATTGGTCCAAGAAAGTAAAATAAAAGCAATTAATTTTTTTTTTTTTTTTTTTTTTAATATATATTTTATTGTACTTCAGGTGAAAGCTTACAGAGCAAATAGTTTATCATGAAATAGTAGTACACATGTTGTTTTTTGACATTGGTTAACAACCCCACAACGTATTAAGCCTCTAAATTCTCAACCTTTTTTTTTGATGAAAATTACAGATGGCCAAAGATACACCGTTTCAAAAATTTCTACATTCACAGTTCAGTGACATTGACTACGCTCTTCCAACTGTGCTGTTATTCTCACTTAAGATGAAGGCTTACATAAAAAATAGTTTTTCATTTAACAATTACTACACATGTTGCCCTATGACAATGGTTAACAATCTCACAGCACATCAAGAATATCCTTACTCCACCTTGTATTCCCTATCACCAGGGGGCTTCCTTGTCCCCTTCTGTCTTCTGGACCTTGTCAGTGGACTATTGTACCTCTTTAGTCTCATTTGTTTATTTATTTATTTATTTATTTTTATTTTATTTAAACACCATTTCAAAACTTTTTACTTACACATTTAAGTGATATTGACTATGCTCTTCCAATTGTGCTGCCATTCTCGCCCAAGATGAAGGCTTACAGGACAAAACAGCCTCCCATTTAATAGTTACTACAAATGTTGCCCTATAGCAGTGGTCAACAATCTCACAATACATCGACAGTGTCCTTATTCAATTTGTGTTCCTTATCATCAGTTTCCTACTCTCCCTCTGCCTTCTGGCCCTTGTCACCGGACTCCTGTACATCGTTAGTCCCATTTAGTTTTACTGGGGTATCCATTCCCAGGCTTAACATCGAACCTTGAAGGTAACTTCCCCTCTGAGCTGAAAGGGTGTCTGGGGGCCACACTCTCGAGGTTTCTCTAGTATTCTTTAGGCCAGTATATCTGGTCTTAAAAGCAATTAATTTTAAATAATAATAAAAAATAATACACTTCTGTGAAAAAATATTTTATAATAACACTTTAAATAATACTGACAACCTTACACTTATTTATAATAATTTTTACTGTCATGTTTAAACCTGTATTTGAGGTCAGAAGAATATGGATCAATTGATTGAAAAATCAATAGCAACAAAAAACCTTTTACTTAAACAAAGGGACCCGCCTTCTTCCTAGTGGTATCATTATAAAAAACAGGTATAAATGAGCTAAATCAGTTAAAATGGAAGTGAGTGATTCAGAGCCTTGTCCACCTAAGAAAATGTCATATTAAACAAACAAAAAAACCAAGCCAGTTGCCATAGAGTCAATTCTGCACATGGCAACCCCATGTGTTTCAGAGGAGAACTTGGTTCCATAGGATTTTCAATGGTTGATTTTTCAGAAGTGTATGAACTGGCTTTTCTCTGAGGTGTCCGTGGGTGGGCTAAAACTGCCAACTTTTTAGTAGACAAGTGCTCAACTCTTCCATCCAGGGACTCCGTAATTTTTTTGGAGCACCTCAAACTTACTGCACATTTTGGAGGAAACAAATGAAATCTTTTCCAAACAATGCACCCTTAGGGTAAATGAGAAGTACCCGGTGGTGCCAACAGTTAAGTACTCCATACTAATTGAAAGGTTGGTGGTTCAAACCCATCCAGAGGTGCCTTGAAAGAAAGGCTTGGCAATCTGCTTCTGAAAGGTCATAGCTTTGAAAGCCCTGTGGAGCACAGTTCTACTCTGTACACAAGGGGTTGCCATGAGTTGGAATGGACTCCACAGCAAATGGTTTGGTTTGATTTAGAGTAAATGAATGATGAATGGTATCTTATTAGTATCTTCTTTTGGTACATTAAAAAATTCATATGAAAGAAAAATTGAGTTGCCAATTGTTTCTTTAAACTCTATTTCATGAGGTCCTAAGAAGATTTTTCAACTCAGCAGTCCACAATCAGATTCACAGATTTATCTCCCTGAGCATTGCTCAGTGGCCTCAGGGTACTGTCAGCAGAACTGCACACAGGGGAAATTCATGACTTTCTCCTAGCAGTCAGGAGCTAGGCCACAGTCACTGGTCTTCAACAACTTTGTCTATGAAACACTGTTAAAGTTCACTTAGAATAATGATCTATCACTGGCACTAGAACAATCATGAAAGGTAAACAGCATTGCTTTCTATAGTAAGAATGGATTCATAGGCACAAATAGAAATTTTTTAAAATACCACTTCATACAATTGTCAGTTTGACTTGTCTACATATTTGCCAATCATACTTCTCCTTAACATCAGCCTTAGGTAAAGGGAGTAGAGAAGAACAACACATTTTCTTATAAATCTCATTCATACATATGAGTATAGACATATATTTGTCAATAAAGCCAAACAAAACAATATGGTGAAAGATTTCAAATAAATAGGTACTAGGTGCTAGTCCATCACCTGTCTGTCAGTTTGTTCTTCTGTAGTGGCTTGTGTGTTGCTATGATGATGGAAGCTATGCTATCGGTATTACAAATACCAGCAGAGTCACTCATAATAGACAGGTTCAGTGGAGCTTGCAGACTAAGACAGAGTAGGACTAAAGGTCTGATGATTTACTGCTGACAATTAGCCAATTAAAACTCAATGGATCACAGAATATTGTCTGAGACTTCAACTCACTTACTTTGGACATGCCATCAGGAGGGACCAGTACTGGAGAAGTACATCACATTTGGTAAAGTAGAGAGCCAGAAAAGGCAAGGGAGATCCTCAATGAGATGGATTAACGCAATGGCTTCAAAAATGGACTCAAACATACCAATGATTATGAACATGGCACTGGACTGGGCAACATTTCATTCTATAATACATGGAATCACCACGAGTCAGAGCCTACTCAATGGCAACTAAGAACAAGTGATTACCTCTCACATTCTTAGATGTTTTGCTGAAGTTCTAATTGATAAACTTATTTTTACTCATATTTCTTACTGTTTAATGGAATTGATTTTCTTAGAGACTGTAAAAGACAGTATGGATTCATATGCTTAACTTTATAAAATTTAGCTAGAGTCATTAAGCTTCAATTCAAACCAGTGGTTCAAGAAGTGTTATTCGTGGATGATACGACACTATACTCAGAGAACCCTAAAGACTCCACAAGAAAACTACTGGAACTAATAGAAAGATTCATCAGAGTAGCAGGATAAAAGATAAACATACAAAAATCAGCTGGATTCCTATACACCAATAAACAGAACTACAAAAAAGAAATCAGGAAAACAATACCATTTATAATACCCCCCCCAAAAAAATAAAATACTTAGGAATAAATCTAACCAGGGATGTAAAAGACATATACAAAGAAAACTACAAAACACTACTGCAGGAAACCAAAGAGACCTACACAAGTGGAAAAACATACCATGCTCATGGATTGGTAGACTCTACATTGTGAAAATATCAATTCTACCCAAAGCAATCTATAAATACAATGCAATCCCGATCCACATACCAACAGCATTCTTTAACAAGATGGAAAAACTAATCATTAACTTTATATGGAAAGGAAAGAGGCCCCGGATGAGTAAAGCATTATTGAAGGAAAAGAAGAAAGTAGGAAACCTCATACTACCTGACCTCAGAACCTACTATACAGATATGGTAGTCAAAACAGCCTGGTACTGGTACAATGGTAGACACATTGATCACTGGGAGCAGAATCAAGAACCCAAATGTAAATCCTTCTACCTACTGCCACCTGATCTTTTGACAAAGGCCCAAAGTCCATTAAATAAGGAAAAGACAATCTTTTTAACAAATGGTGCCAGCAAAACTGAATGTTTATCTGTTAAAAAAATGAAACAGGACCCATACCTCCCACCATACACAAAAACTAATTCAAAATGAATCATAGACCTAAATATAAAACCAAGAACTATAAAGATAATAGAAGGAAAAATAGAATCAACATTAGGGGCCCTAATATAAGGTATAAACAGCATCCAAACCATAATTAACAATACACAAACATAAGATAAGCTAGGCAAATGGGATCTCTTAAAAATTAAATACTTCTGCTCATGAAAAGACCACACCAAAAGAGTAAAAAGAGAACCTACAGATTGGGAAAACATTTTTGGCTATGATATATCCAACAAAGGTCTAATCTCTAAAATCTATAGGAAAATCCAACACCTCTAGAACAAAAAGACAAATAATCCAATTAAAAAATGGGCAAAGAATATGAACAGGCACTTCAGGCAGCTAACAGACACATGAGGAAATGCTCAAGATCACTAGCCATTAGAGAAATGCAAATCAAAACCATAATGAGATACCATCTCACCCTGGCATTACTGGCATGAATCAAAAAAATAGAAAATAACAAATTTTGAAGAGGTGGCGGCGAGATCAGAACTCTTACGCACTGTTGGTGGGAATGCAAAATGATACAATTATTTTGGAAAACAATATGGCTCTTCCTTAAAAAGCTAAGAATAGAAATATCATGTGATCTAACAATTCCACTCCTAGGAATATATCTTAGAGAAATAAGAGCCATCACATGAATAGACATATGCACACCCATGTTCATTGCAGCATTATTCACAATAGCAAAAAACGGACACAATCTATGTGCTCATCAACAAATGAATGGATAAACAAACTATGGTACATACACACAATAGAATACTACCCAGCGATAGAGTGATGATGAATCTGTGAAACATCTCATGATGTTACCTGAACAAGTGGATCCCTGCAGATGCACTGTAAGACCAAGAAATAAGACACACCAAGTTTTGAGGCAAGAGAAAGCAGTTTATTGTAGAGCAGCAATGCAAGGAGCCAAGGGGCTTACCCAGATCTGACTCCCGGAGCAGGGGTTAGGTTACAGTCTTTATTGGGATTCTAATTTAGGAAGTTATACATATTTATCAATTTTCTGGGAAATCTTATACATAGGTAATTTGGGTATGGCTTTGCCAGACTGCGCATGTTCTGCGGGTTAGATCTGGTTCATGCTGGTTTTCGCCTACCACTCTGACTTTGATGTTTTGAAACATCTGGTATTTTTCTCCAAAACAAGCTAAAAAAGTGGTTAAGCAAGGGTCATGGGGGCAGTCGGAAAAGAAACAGAAATACACTGGAGCGATTGAATAAGAAACAGAGAGACACTGGGGTCACTGAGGCACAGGTCTCAGCTTCAATTCAAGGTTAGATAAGAAACAGAAACACACTGGGGTGACCGAGGTGCAGGCCTTGGCTTCAACAACATCAATGACTCTGGAGAGCATTATGATGAGTGAAATAAGTCAATCACAAAAAGGACAAATACCGTATGAGACCACTATTATAAAAACTCATGAAAATGTTGCCACACAGAAAGATGGTTATTGATGATTATTAGGGAGGAGAGAGGTGAGGGGGGAAAAACACTAACTAGATAGTAGTTAAGTGCTAACTTTGGTAAAAGGTAGGACAGTACACAATACTGGGGAAGTAAGCCCAACTTGACCAGGGTAAAGTTACAGAAGATTCACAGACACATCCAAATGCCCTGAGAGACCAAGCTACTGGCTGAAGGCTGGGGACCATGGTCTCGGGGGACATCTAGCTCAATTGGCATAACATAGTTCATTAAAAAAAAAAAAAAAAAAATTCTACGTCTGACTGTGGTAAGTAGTGACTGGGGTCTTAAAATCCTGCTAGCAGTCATCTAAGATATATCTACTGGTCCCATCACAGCTGGAGCAAAGGAGAATGAAGAAGACCAAAGACACAAAGGAAAGATTAGTCCAAAAGACTAATGGACCACATCTACCACAACCTCCACAAGACTGAGCCCAGAACAACTAGATAGTGCTGGTTACCACCACCAAGTGCTCTGGCAGCGATCACAGTATAGGGGCCCAGACAAAGGAGGAGAAATAATATAGAACAAAATTCAAATTCACACACCCAAAAAACCCAGACTGGCTGGCCTGACAGACTGGAGAAACTCCGAGAGTATGGCCCCCGGACACCCTTTTAATTCAGTACTAAAGTCCCTCCTGAGGATCACCCTTGAGCCAAAGATTCGATAGGTCTATAGCGCAAACAATAACATACGTGAGGAATGTGCTTCATAGTTCAATCATGTTTCTGAGACTAATGGGCACACTAGCCCAAAAGCAAAGACAAGAAGACAGGAAGGGACAAGAAAACTGAGGACAAATGGAAACAGAGAACCTGGGGTGGAGAAGAGGAGACTGTTGATACATAGAGGGTTTGGCAACCAATGTTGCAAAACAATTTGGATGTTATCGGTTGAATGATAAACTGATTTGCTCTGTAAAATTTCATTTTAACCACTATTAAAAAAAAAAAAGTGTTTTACTAGTATGTGGCTATGTATAAATGATTTTATGTGGCTGAATGTACATGACTTCATGTTTATGGGCTCCAGTTTTGTCATTCATAAAATGGATTGCTGTGAAGACTGAGTGATTAAATAAATCTAAGGCACTTGGAACAGTGACTGATGTGAAGTATTTGCTCGAAATATGTTTGCTATGATTGTTATTTGAAGGAGCGACAAAATTCCTAAGAAAAATAGTTTCTACCCTAAATTATAAATCATCCATGGGAGTTTACTTTTCTGACAAAAATAAGTCTAACAAGGTGTTAAAGATATACTAGATGTATTTGTCTTTATATTACACTTTTAGAAGGCATACACTTTTGTTTTCTGATTGGGCAAATGCCATTATGAAATGTTCACAAATGTACTTGTGCTACACTGGCACAATTAAAATTAACATAACCTGGAATTTATTTGTAGACATGTTTAATTAAGCATTGCCTTTTATCTTGATAGTTTCTTAACCTTTGTAGTTGCAAATTTGACATGGCTACAACCTGATAGTTTGTGTTGCTGTGTCCTGTAGGCCTGAGTAATTTAAAAACTCATTGGAGATTTGTAATCTCTTTCAGACAGGTTTTGTTAATATTCCTTACAGACTACACCCATTTATTAATATGTCATAGGTCTCTTTAAGCAATAATTTTTCTCATCAATTTAACGTGACAAAATCTGCAGTTGCATAGTTTGGTGTTATCCCTAAATCTGTTTATATCACATATATGTAATGAACAAAGAATTATTATGCAATTAACTGCTGTCTTGTTGCATTTGAGAAACTTGTGTATATTACATTACCCTAAAAATCATCCTTTTAGAACTACAGTGATGTTCTCGTGTTTTCCAGGAGACATTATTTCTGAATACTTTTCCCCCTTTGGGTTTTTTTTTTTTTTTAAGTAGGCACAAAATTTATTCTGTTAGCTGTGCTAGAAGAGTAGAATTCCTCTCAATATGCCTGCTTTACCAAACTACAATCATGTAAATAAATATTTTACACCATCAGGACGTAATAACCCAATATGAATTATATCAAGACATTTCTCTGTTTGAGATTGCTAAAATGTCTTAGATCCTCTATCTGTCTTCTTTCTATTGCCAAATATTTGCAGCTGAAATTACTTCCTTTTTGGAAACCAGAGAGTGTTTCCCATATGTTTTCAATCCCTGGTGTGCCATAACCCATCAATTGTCTACCCAATAGTGTTGTAGGGGAAGAACATCATAAAGTTTAGTAAAGCAAAAAGAAATTTTTATTCGGTGTATATTCAAAAGGGCAGAAGTGAGAAGCAGACAACCATGCTGCCAGAGCCACATCTGCCCGAGTCCAAGGAAATATCACAGAACAGACAAAAGTGGGAAAACTGATGCGCATGCTGCTAGAGCCATGTTTGTCCAAGTCCAAAGAATATTACAGAACAGGCAAGAATGGGAAAATGGACAAGCATGCTGCCACAGCCATGTCTGTCCAAGTCCAAAGAATAGTTACAGAGCCATCAATATATATTAACATTACAAATGGGCAAAACCATTGAAAGTTTAGCCTTTTCAGATTGGCTAGAAACTGTGATCCTACATTTTGAATTGTCTTTCTTAAAAATCATTGGTACAGGTTTCAGTAACGAGAGTCAGGAGGGTCTTCACTGGTCCAAAAAATTTCTATTCACGAAATGCTAATAGAAAAAGATTAGAGTAGAAAGTCTTGTGTTCTGTTTGATTAGCTTTATGTGAAAGTTTCCCTAAAAGATATTTTCCAAGACTATCTTAGCTATTGTCTTCATACCTCAGGGCCCGGTTGATGTGTCATTGTAAGTCCTTGTGAGCCCAGCTCCAGCTGGGTCACATTCTCTATGCTCAAGGAGAGGGAATAATAACTCCAATATTATTTCCTAAATCAATAGTCATAGTTTTCTAGTCTTTTTGCTAGAAGAATCCAGTTTTCCTCAGGGTGGCAATGTGCCAAGCCCTAGGTACTGAAACATTATTAGTCTAAGCTAGTGGTTCTCAAGCCTGGTTGTATATTAGAATCCCTGTGTTTGTTTGTTATTTGTTTTAATTGAAATGAATTTTGCTTTTAATTACATGTGCACTATATAAACATTGTTTTCATCCCAGCAGTGTTATGACTGGGGCTGTAGAACATTCCAGTAATATGTGAAATTATAACATATTGATTTATTCGGGACAAGGCTGTGCATAGGAATTTTTCCTTCTGTTACAAGAAAGTCTCTGGTCTGCATTTTTTTTATTATAAACTGAGATCAACATGTAATGTAGATAACAGTGATAAATATTTTCAAGTTTTGCCTCTTCTCTTATTGCTTCATAAGTAAAATACATGAGCAGGACCTACAGCATTCTATCTGGTATAGTAAGTGTTATTGTGTATAAATGTTATATGTGTTAGTTTCTTACCTCAGCAAAGTTTTTTTTTTTTTAATGTTCATCCCAAAATTAAAAATTCATTTCAATATTTTTAATGCTTTGACTATTTTATACAAGTAGACTCAGTACGGTTCTGCCCAGCTGTACTGAGGAACCTGCAGGTGTTTCACCTGGAGGCCTGGCTGAGCGACCACATTTTTTTTGTCTGTAATTCTAAAGGTTTTGTGGGTGAACCAGGCCCTGCTGATGGTTGACATGCTGGGCTCCGAGGAACTCTTCGAAACTGCCACCTTCAAATGGCCACTGGTCCAGAACTGGGTGAAGAAAAGTTCTCCTAGGACCAGCAGAGCCACTAGACCTGCCCAGGGTGAGATAAATTGACTTGAAGGTGTTGAGATGAATGGACCTGACTACGACTTGAAGGCCTATGCATCACGAACTCCCAAAATCCAATTGCTTAAGCCAAATGCAACCAAGTCAGGAGTGTTAATCAGATGCCAGTTCTTCTTCTCCTACTAAAGGGAAAGGAAGCAAGTGTCCTTACTTCTCCCCATGGTGCATGGATTAGATTAAGGCAAACATGAGTTTGTGGAGCTCCTCTAATAAAGAAATGGATTTCCTTTCCCCTTCAACCCCAAATACTTTACTAATCCATTTTCTGGTTTACTGCTGCTAAGTAAGTACTTTATTTTTATGTAAAACATTGTACCACAAGAAAAAACGTATCATGTTGTTTGAAAAAAAAGATAAAGGTAAACTATTGATAAAAAGTTTTTATGTTGTTTGGCTAAAAATGAAGCTTTTCAAAATTTTATGTGAAAAACCATATCTAGAGTAAAATATTTTTTAAAAAAAGTGAGTTATTGCAAATAAAAATCCCCCAGTATAGCATAGCTTATATTTATGAAGGAATAAATTGTGCATTGGAATTTTATTAACAAGCATGGAATCTAATTTTATTTTCTTGGAAGGAATTATTTTTAATAAAAGAGCATTCTAAAATGTAGTACTCCTCAAAGTGATGTTATTACTATTACCTGTAGTTAGCAGTATGGCTACATAAACTTAATATAATGTTAGAAACACAGTTCTGTGTATCTGTATCCAGAAGTTGATACAAATGTGATCTCTTCCAAGCTCACAAGGCTCTGTGAATTAGGGTCTCAGTGCAAAGGTCAGTATGAAAGCAAGGAAACAACTCTTTTAGGGAACCCAATAAACTGTCTTCTCTTGATCCAAGCAGATGGACTTTATTGTTGTCACATTCCTCACATTCACGTGGATGTGACCAGGTTACCACCCATGGCCTGGTACTGTCTATTTTTAAATGCCTGGTTGTTTTGCAGACAGCACGCTTTCAACCCTCATAATCCCTTTACATCGGCCTGAGAACATAATGCTAAAACTGTGGTATCATAACAATTTTCCTGACATGCGGCAATATTACATCAAAAGAAAAAAAAAATGTATTCAAGTGAAGAGCTGCATTTATAGGGATTTAAAAAGTAGGTGATAGTGTAGAAAAGTCTTTTCAACCTTCTGTTTTCTTATATGTTACAATTCCCTTTAAAATTGTTTAGCTGTCAAGGTTCTGAGTTTTGCATGAATCAATGCCACTTAATTGGGATGTAAATCTTAATCTTTCTAGCTGGGAAAAATTTTTTCATTCCACTTTATGAACAGGATAGTCCTCATTTGTGACAACTGAATCCCCACTCTTGTTACCTGCAGGAGCAGTGTCACTGGAACTTTCCACTTTCAATCTGCCAAAATGTCTTCACTAACAGTTAATAGAGATTTGTGTTTGATTGCTTTTGACAGTCCTTATTCTTCCAAATTACCTTAGTGAACCTGTAATACATCTCCAGAGCAGCTGTTTTTACCTTTCCTGACAGCATATCATATCAAAATCTTATCAGGTTCCATCACTCACCAGGCATAAAAACACTCTGAATAATAATAACAATAAACAATACATTTAACCCTTCATTCTGACTCATTCAACTAGAATCTGACAATAGATCCAAACTGTCTTTTAATCAATGGGAGAATGGTTATATAATCAAGCAGCAATGGGTGCAAACTGTTAAGGCGCTTGATTTCTAACCAAAACTTTGGAGGTTCAACTCTACCCAGAAGCACCTCAGAAGGAAGACCTGTAGATCTACCTCAGAAAAATCAGCCATTGAAAACACAATGGAGCACACTTCTACTCTGACACACAAGGGTAACCATGAGTTGAAATTGACTCAATGGCAACTGGTGGTTATTAATCAATTAGAAATTGTGTCTGTCTTTGAGTGAAACATGTGTCTACAATATAATTTGTAAATTCGATTCCTTTATTTGTATTAAGACATTTTTCTTCAAAATGTCTATGTAAAAAATGATGTGTAAGTGATTGCCTTCTTGAAAAAAAAGATTCAGAGATTAACAAAGATGTTAGAAATAAAATAAGTGATGGGCAGGTTATTAGATATTTTATAGCATCAATGAGCTTTAAAGGCAGTATCATGACCTTTACCAGTTTTGCCAGATTTTAGATCCAGAGAGGGTAGTTAGATTGATTCTTGACACTTAAATATTTCTCATTGACTATGAAACTGAAGTTCATGTCAATGTCTGCTGAATACTTCTTGAAATATTCAGAAAAATGAACTCCAAAACATAATTCCAAGCATACCTCACATATCCTCAAACAAATGAAATTTAGATTTTTAGTGTAGATCAAGGAAAGGTTAAATATTAGGTTCTGAGATTGTATATATGCTCATTAGATGCTCAAAAGTTAAAACCAGAAAATATATGTGTTTGTATTATAGAGGTTTCAAAATATTTTGAAAAAAATCTGTTTTGATTGTAAAATCTTAAAGAAGTATTCAAGCCTTATTGAGGCTATAATTGTACTGATTATAAAGTTATACTGTATTTTAAAAAAGATTTTCGAGTTCTGGCAAACGGCGCTCTAGGCAGAAGCACCACGCCGTCCCTCCACAACAAAGATCCGAAAAACTGAGCCAAACGGAGAATACAACAATCCTGAAACCCTAAAACATCAAATGAAGAAGTAGAGAACTCAGCCAAGCACCAAATGGAGTGAGAAAACTGACAGAAAATGGAGAGCGAGGAGAGATTCATGCAGCGGTCCCCTACCAGATAATGCAGCGTGGATCCAACATCTTGGACTCCTATTGGAGACCAGCAAACAGGGGGTACGAGAAAGCAGCCTCACAGAGCGTCGAGCGGGAGACAAAACAACCGGTAATTTGCAGTGTGCGCTTTCCCACCCCCCACCCCTCTTTGCCCCGGCTCGGGCTCCTCTGCTTCCTGTGGCCATGATCTCTTGAACAGGAAGCACCGGCTACTTGGATTCCACACACCAAAGTGGGTGGCTCTCTGGGTGACGTTAGTTGGCTGCTAGTGTTGCTTTTTTTTTTCCTGCTTCTTTTGATTTCTCACTTGCCTCTCGCCACCTCCCCCTCCTCTCACTCAAGTGCCTGGCTCCATGCACCGTCTTTGCTTCTTCCTGAAGGGCTGCAGAGGGCCAGCAATTTGTGATGTATGCTTTCCCACTCTCTACCATTCTTCACCCACACATGGCATCCTCTGCTTCCCGTGGACACAGTCTCTTGTCCAGAAACACCAGCCAACACTAGCTGGCTCTCTGAGTGCCATTTGTTGGCTGCTGGTGTTGCTTTTTTTTTTGCTTCTTCTGATTTCTTGCTTACCTCTTGCCGCATCCCCCTCCTTTTGCTCGAGTGCCTGGCTCTGTGCACCATCTTTGCTTCTTCCTGAGGGGCTGCACAGCTCCATTCGAGTGTGAAGCTGCTTCCCAGTCTGGGCTACTGCGCTGGAGGGATCCTGGGGCTTTTGTTCTTCTGTTTGTTTTGAATTGTTGGTCTGTTTTCTTTTCCTTTTCTTGAGTTGGGAGCACATTCTGGCTGGGCAGAGCTGCGTGGCAAGGAACTCCCCTTCAGCTTCCACAGACGTGCAGGGGGATCCCTGACAGTACTTCTTTTCTCATTGTTTTTTTTTTTTTTTTCTGTTTTTTTGGGGGACCTTTTGTGTTCTTTTTTGTTTGTTTGTTTTGTTTTCTTTTCCCTCTTTTTCCCTTTTTGTCTTTCTTCATTGCTTAGTTTCTCACTTCTCTATATCTTCCTTCTCTTTCTGAACCCTGAATACCAAGCGTTGTATACCTCTACATCTTCTAGCCAGGCTGTACTGCAACACCTGAAATCGACATCCCCAGACCTCATAGCTGAATCGGTGGGATCCCTGGGAACTTTGTGGTTCTTTAACCTTTCTGATTTTTATTTATTTATTCTTTTCTTTTCTTCCTCTTCCCCTTTCCGTTTTACTACATTTCATAGTCGCTCGTCTCTCCATTCCAACGGCAAGCACCCATAGCATTCTTTTTTGTTTGTTTCTTTGTTTTTGGCTCCTGTTCCTCTCTCCTCTCTCCCATATCCATCTTAGCTCCACACATAACAGTCTCCCCACTGCATTGTCCCTACCTGCACCGCGTGCTTGACATCACACCACCAAGCAGCACAGGCACGGCCTACTGGAACCTACCCTGCACTGATTACCGACCCACCCTGGTGGCTGTAGTAAGTGCCATAAACAACCCATCCCAGTAACTCCTCTTCAGCTAGACCTGCCCTGCTGTACCATATCTGAGTGACTGACCCTGCCAGTTGGAGAAGGAGGCAAAAAGTATTGAGTGCACAGACGAGCAAATAACAAAGAACACACAGTCCGCCTGCAAAGACATAGTCAAATTTTTTTTTTTAAAAGGGACGAAACAAACAAATCTACAATCAATAAATGAGAAAAATACCGACTGAATGCCCCGAAAACAGCAGACAATATCAAAACATTTACAAAAACTGGACAGGATGGTTCCAGTAGGCATCCAAAATAAAACACCAGATAACTTTCCAGTGGAAGAAAATGCACTAGAACTACCTGATAGGGAATTCAAATCTCTAATACTCAGAATTCTCCAAGAACTCAGGCAAAAAGCTGACAAACATGAAGAAAAAATAGACAAAATCATGGAAAATGCACACAAAAAATTGGAAGACTTCAGGAAGATGATGCATGAACAACATGCCAAAATAAATTCAAACCAAGAAATTATACAAAAACAACAATTAGAAATCCAAAAGATAAACAACAAGATTTCAGAAATGGATGATGTCATAGAAGGGCTGAGAAGCAGATTTGAAACAGTGGAAGACAGGATCAGTGGAATTGAAGACAAACACTTGGATACAACTCTGTTTCAGGAAAACTCAGAAAAAAGAACAAAGAAAAATGAAGAGAATCTGAGAGTTATGTGGGACACAATTAAAAGCAAAAATTTACGAGTGATTGGAATTCCAGAACAGGGGGAGAAAGCAGAAAACACAGAGAGGATCATTGACAAACTGCTGACAGAAAACTCCCCCAATATCATGAAAGATGAAAAGCTGGCCATCCAAGAAGCTCAACAAACCCCATAAAGAAGAGACCCAAAAAGAAAATCACCAAGGCATATCATATTCTCACTCGCAAAAACCAAAGACAAAGAATCCTGAGAGCAGCTCGTGAAAAACAAGAAGTCACATACAGAGGAGAAACAATAAGACTAAGCTCAGATTATTCAGCAGAAACCATGCAGGTAAGAAGGCAATGGGATGACATATATAAAATCTTGAATGAAAAAAATTGTCAGCCAAGAATAATATATCCTGCAAAACTCTCGTTCAAATTTGATGGTGAAATTATGTCATTTCCAGATAAACAGAAATTAAGGGAATATGTAAAAGTCAAACCAAACTTGCAAGAATTGTTAAAGGAGTTGTTTGATCTGAGGACAAACAGCTTCAGCTCACAGGCAAAACCTAGGATGCAGGATCGTACGAGCCAGATACCAATCTAGGAAATGAACTCTCTAGGACTATCCAAAACCAAAAGAAATACAACAGGGAATCGGAGCAGTTAATCAGTAAATGACAACAACATCAAAACAATAAAAGAGGGAATAAACGGCATAGGTATACAACCTTCTAATGGAGAGGAAGGCAGGGCGATACCAAGTAATGGTAGACTGCTTCAAACTTATACAGATAAGGGTAAAATTCATGGTAACCACAAAGAAAGTTAACAAACTAATTCATAAAAATAAAGAGGAAAAACAAAAAGTCTCAGCAAAAACAAAACCTATAAAAACAAAAGAAATGAAAAAAAAAAACTCAACAAACTAATGTGACTCAGCACAATAGAGTAAGAAGAACAAGGAAAACTTCAGGATCACAAAAAAAAAAAAAAAAAAAACACTACAAAATGAAAGCAACAAACTCACATCTATCAATAATTACACTGAATGTAAATGGACTCAATGCACCCATAAAGAGACGGAGAGTGATGGAATAGATAAGAAAACAGGATCCATCAATATGCTGTCTACAAGAGACACACCTGAGAAACAAAGATGTGAATTTATTAAAAGTCAAAGGTTGGAAAAAAATATATCAAGCTAACAACTACCAAAAAAGAGAAGGAGTGGCAATTCTAATCCCAGATAAAATAGACTTTAAAACAAAATTTACCATAAAAGACAAAGAAGGACACTATATAATGATTAAGGGGATGATCCATCATGAAGACATAACCATAATACACATCTACGCACCCAATGACAGGGCTCCAAACTACATAAAACAAACTGTAACACTGAAAACAGAAATTGACAGTTCCACAAGAATAGTAGGAGACTTCAACACACCACTCTCAGTAAAGGAAAGAACAGCTAAGAAGAAACTCAGCAAAGATACAGAAGACCAAAAGGGCACAATCAGCCAACTTGACCTCATAGACATATATAGAACACTCCATGCAACCACTGCAAAGTACACATTCTATTCCAATGCACATGGAACGTTCTCCAGAATAGACCACATCTTAGGCCACAGAGCAATAATCAACAAGATCCAAAACGCTGAGATAATTCAAAGTATCTTCTCTGACCACAATGCCATCAAGGTAGAAATTAACAATAGAAAGAGCAAGGGAAAAGAATCAACTACATGGAAACTGAATAATACCCTGCTTACACATCAGTGGGTAATAGAAAAAATCAGAGATGGAATCAAAAAATTCCTACAATCAAATGAGAATGAAACACATTATACCAAAACCTTTGGGACACAGCAAAGGCAGTCCTCAGAAGACAATTTATAGCAATAGATGCACATATCAAAAAAGAAGAAAGGGACAAAATCAAAACATTAACTACAGAACTCAAACAAATAGAAAGAGAACAGCAAACAAAGCCCACAACCACCGGAAGAAAGGAAATAGTAAAGATCAGAGCAGAATTAAATGAAATAGAGAACAGAAAAACAATAGAAAGAAACCACAAAACCAAAGTTGGTTCTTTGAAAGACTCAACAAAATAGACAAACCACTGGCCAGACTGACAAAAGGAAAACAGGAGAGGACACAAATAAGCCAAATAAGAAATGAAATGGGGGACATTACAACAGACCCAACTGAAATAAAAAGGATTATAACAGAATATTATGAAAAACTATACTCCAACAAATTTGAAAACCTAGAGGAAATGGATAAATTTCTAGAAACACACGGCCTAACTAAACTACAACAAAGTGATGTTGAAAATCTGAACAGACCCATAAAAAAAGAAGAGATTGAAAAGGTAATCAAAAAACTCTCAACCAAAAAAAGCCCTGGCCCAGATGGCTTCACTTGAGATTTCTACAAAACTTTTACAGAAGAGCTTGTAGCAGTACTACTCAAGCTATTTCAGAGCATAGAAGACGAAGCAACACTTCCAAATTCATTCTACGAAGCCAGCATAACGCTGATACCAAAACCAGGCAAAGACGTCACAAAAAAAGAAAATTACAGACCAGTATCTCTCATGAATATAGATGCAAAAATTCTGAACAAAATTCTAGCCAATAGAATTCAGCATCATATCAAAAAAATAACACACCACTACCAAGTAGGATTCATACCAGTTATGCAAGGATGGTTCAACATTAGAAAATCAATCAACGTAATCCACCACATAAATAAAAGGAAAGAAAAGAATCACATGATCATCTCAATTGATGCAGAAAAGGCATTTGACAAAGTCCAACACTCATTCCTGATAAAAACTCTCAATAAAATAGGTATAGAAGGGAAATTTCTCAACTTAATAAAAGGCATCTATGCAAAACCAATGGCCAACACCATTCTTAATGGAGAGAGGCTGAAAACATTCCTCTTGAAAATAGGAAGAAGACAAGGATGCCCTTTACCACCACTCCTATTAAACATTGTGCTGGAAGTTCTAGCTACAGCAAGAAGGCAAGAAAAAGAAATAAAGGTAATCCAAATTGGTAATGAAGAAGTTAAACTGTCCCTGTTTGAAGATGATATGATACTATACACAGAAAACCCTAAAGACTCCATGAGAAATCTACTGGAACTAATAGAAAGATTCAGCAGAGTAGCAGGATACAAGATAAACATTCAAAAATCAGTTGGATTCCTATACACCAGTAAGGAGAACAATGAAAAGGAAATAAGGAAAACAATACCATTTTCAATAGCCCCTAAAAAGGTAAAATACTTAGGAATAAATCTGACCAGGGATGTAAAAGACCTATACAAAGAACACTACAAAACACTACTGCATGAAACCCAAAGGGATCTACATAAATGGAAAAACATACCATGCTCATGGATAGGCAGACTCAACATTGTGAAAATGGCAGTTCTACCCAAAGCAATTTACAAATACAACACAATCCCGATCCAAATACCAACAACATTCTTCAAAGAGATGGAAAAACTAATCATTAACTTTATACGGAAAGGGAAGAAGCCCTGAATAAGTAAAGCAGTACTGAAGAAGAAGAATAAAGTTGGAGGACTCACACTACCTGACTTCAGAACCTACTATACAGCTACAGTAGTCAAAAAGCCTGGTACTGGTACAATGACAGATACATTGACCAATGGAACAGAATTGAGAACCCAGATGTAAATCCATCCACCTGTGGTCACCTGATCTTCGACAAGGGCCCAAAGTCCATCAAATGGGGAAAAGACTGTCTTTTTAACAAATAGTGCTGGCAAAACTGGATATCCATTTGCAAAAAAATGAAATAGGACCCATACCTCACGCCGTATACAAAAACGACTTCAAAATGGATCAAAGACCTGAATATAAAGCCTAAAACTATAAACTTCATAGAAGAAAAAATAGGGCCAACACTTCAGGCCTTAATACATGGCATTAACAGGATACAAACCATAACCATCAATGCACAAAACCCAACAGATAAGCTATATAACTGGGATCTTCTAAAAATCAAACACCTATGCTCTTCAAAAGACATCACCAAAAGAGTAAAAAGAGAACCTACAGACTGGGAAAAAATTTTTGGACAGTACAATTCAGACAAAAGTCTAATCTCCATAATCTACAAGAAAATCCAATACCTCTACAACAAAAAGACAAATAATCCTATTAACAAATGGGCAAAGGAAATGAATAGACACTTCACCAAAGAAGACATTCAAATGGCCAACAGACACATGAGGAAATGCTCGTGATCACTAGCCATTAGAGAAATGCAAATTAAAACCACAGTGAGATACCATCTCACCCCGGCATTACTGGCACAAATCAAAAACACTGGAAATAACAAATGTTGGAGGGGCTGCAGGGAGATGGGAACTCTTATGAACTGCTGGTGGGAATGCAAAATGATACAGCCATTTTGGAAAATGATATGGCGTTTCCTCAGAAAGCTAGAAATAGACATACCATTCGATCCAGCAATCCCACTCCTAGGAATATACCCTAGAGAAATAAGAGTGGTCACTCGAATAGACATATGCACACCTATATTCATGGCAGCATTTTTCACAATAGCAAAATGATGGAAACAACCTAGATGCCCATCAATTGATGAATGGATAAACAAACTATGGTACATACACACAATGGAGTACTATGCAACCAGAAAGAACAATGATGAATCTGTGAAGCATCTCATAACATGGATGAAACTGGAGGACATTATGCTGAGTGAAATAAGTCAATCACAAAAGGACAAATATTGTATGAGACCTCTATTGTAAAAACCCATGAAAAAGTTCACACACAAAATGTAACAATCTTTGTTGTTTACCAGGGATGGGCGGGGTGGGGGGGGGATACTAAACAGGCAATAGACAAGTGGTATCTTGGGTGAAGGTTTAGACAGTACACAATACAGGGGAAACTAGCACAACCTGTACAAGAAAAGGTCATGGAAGCCCCACAGACACATCCAAACTCCCTGAGGGACTGAATTGCTGGGCGGAGGGCTCTGGGGATCATGGTCTCGGGGAACATCTAGCTCAATTGGCATGACACAGCTTATAAAGACAATGCTCTACATTCTACCTTGGTGAATAGTGTCTGGGGTCTTAAAAGCCTGTGAGCAGCCATCTAAGATACTCCACTGGTCTCATCCCTTCAGGAGCAAGGGAGAATGAAAAGAACAGGATACAAGGAAAGGATCAGTCCGAAGGACTAATTGTCCTCAGCTACCAAGGCCTCCACCAGACTGAGTCCAGTACTGCTAGATGGTGCCCGGCTACCACCACTGACTGCTCTGACCAGGATCACAACAGAGCATTCTGGACAGAGTTGGAGAAGGATGTGGAGCATAATTCTGACTCACAGAAAAAAGACCAGATTTACTGGCTTATCGAGACTGGAGAAACCTCGAAAGTATGGCCCCCAGACACCCTTTTAGCTCAGTGGTGAAGTTACCTCCGAGGTTCACTGTTTAGCCTGGGAGTGGACAGCCCCGTAAAACCAAATGAGACTAACGAGGTACAGGAGTCCAGTGACAAGGGCCAGCAGGCAGAAGGGGACAAGGAAGCTGGTGATAGGGAACCCAAGGTTGAGTAACGATATTGTTGATGTGTTGTGAGATTTTTAACCATTGTCATAGGGCAACATTTGTGGTAACTGTTAAATGAGAAGCTATTTTGTTCTGTAAGCCTTCATCTTAAGTGAGAATACCAGCACAATTGGAAGAGCGTAGTCAATGTTACTGAACTGTGTATGTAGAAATTTTTGAAACGGTGTATCATTGGCTATATGTATTTTCACCAAAAAAAAAAAAAAAAAGTTTGAGAATTTAGAGGGTTGACATGTTGTGGGGTTATTAACCAATGTCATAAAACAACATGTGTACTACTGTTTCATGAGAAACTATTTGTTCTGTAAGCCTTCACCTGAAGTACAATAAAATATAAAAAAAAGAAAAAAGATTTTCATGTGTGATTATATGTTCTTAGCAGGTAAAAAAAGCAAAATATGCTATATTAAATTCAAACTTAAATATACTTACATATTATTTAATCCATATTTATAATAATTTAGATAGATATTAGGCTATGGCATTGTTTTTAATTTACTATATGTAAAGAAAATAGTTGCTTAACAATGCAAATAAAATTGAGAGAAAAATTCTAATACTACTTAAAAGACAAACTGATTTTAAATAAAGCCTTTTCAAGAAGGCATTTAATACATTAGTTTTAAATTATTTTTAACTCTCTATTAAAGAAAAACTTTAAAGTTCTACACTAAAAAATGATAACTGCTTTAAGTACCAAAAAAAAAAAAAAAAACCACACTTGCCTTTCTTTTTTTAGTATTTCAACATATTATCCACTTGTCTTTTCCAAATATTAAAAACAAAAAATCAGTTTATTTTGAGGAGACTCTAAAGTCTTCAGTAATGCATAGCTGGTTTCTTGGTAATCATTATTTATAAAGTTCTTTTAGAATAACGTATATGATGTCTCTTAAAAATTATGCTTGTAAAATAAATACATAGTATTTTTACTTAGTGGCAAACTTCTGAAAACATACAGATTGTATTGGGGAGGGAGCCTAAACGCCTTCCAAAAACCAAACCCGTTACTATTGAGTTGATTCTGACTCATGACCCTATAGGACAGAGTAGAATGACCTTACAGGGTTTCCAAGGCTGTAAATCTTTATGGAAGCTGACTGACATCTTTCTCCCACGGAGCAGCTGGTGAGTTTGAACCACTGACCTTTTGTTTAGCAGCCAAATGCTTAACCACTGTCCCACCGGGGCTCCTCAAATGCCTACTAGGTACCAGAAATTTAATGTCAGTTAATTTATATAATCTCCACCTCAAGCCTACTTGGTAGGCCACACTTACATAAAAGAAGATATTAAAGCTCAGAGAGGGTAAAGAAAATTCCCAAGTGACATGCTTAGTAAGTAGTTTGCTTTTCCCACTGCTGCTTAATGTAGTAAATCCAAAGGAGAGGAATTAAAATGCTGATTCTAGAGACCATCCCATATGAAATCATTTGAAAGAATGGGGCCACTTAAGATAGAAAAGATTAGACTCTGGACATTTTCTTTAAGTAGACCATTAAATGAAACTATTCTGTTTTTTACATATGAGGAAATGTACTGACAAACATCTTTTGGCATAATATAAAGAGAAATATTCAAACAATCAGCGGTATACAGAAATAGAATGGGCATCTTGAAAGGTCTTTGAAGATATTTAAACAATGAACATACATCAATTATTTTGGCAAATTACTAAATATTGCTGAGCCTCAGTTTCTTTATCTACAATGTTAGGATACTATCTGGAATTCAGGGTTGTTGATAGAATTAATAAAAAATCACTTACCAAATTGATGTAGAATACTATATTGCCACTTGTTGTGCCCTTGTCAGGTATTCATTCAATGATAAGCAAATTACATTAGCTCTACCCTCAGGGAAGAAGAGTCCCTGGGTGGCACAAACAGTTAAGTGTTGACTACTAGCCAAAAAGTTGGTGGTTAGAACCCACCCAGAGGTATCTTGGAAGATAGGCCTGGTGATCTGCTTCTGAAAACTCACAGCCTTGAAAAGTTGGTACCAACTTGGTACCACTGAGAAAATATCTAAAAAACATACACAAAAAGAAAGGAGAAGGGAACCAAAATAGCTCATTGCAATAAACCAACAAAACACAAAAGCAACCAGTAGTAAAGAACACAAAGAAGGCTTTAGACACACAAAAAACACATAAGAATAGGGCTGAATTAAGTCACTTTTATCGATCATTAGAGTAAATACAGATGGACTAAATGCCCCAATCAGAAGGCAGAGAGTGGCAGAACAGGTAAAAAAACATGATCTAAATACATGCTGTTTATAAGAGACACATCGTAGACCCAAGAACACAAACAGGTTGAAAGTGAATGGTTAGAAAAAATATTCCATGCTTGTAATAACCAAAAGAGAGCTGGAGAGGTGATCATAATAGCAGACAAAGTACACTTTAAGACCAAATTGCTTAGAAGATATAAAAATGGATCTTACATAGCAAGAAGAGGGTCAATTCATCAAGAAGATTTACCAATCATAAATATATATGCACCCAACATCAGAACACCTAAATATATAAGGCAAACACTGATAGAATTAAAGGGAGAAATAAATAGCTCTACAGTAACAGTTGGAGACTTCAGTACACCACTTTCAATATTGGACAGAAAATCTAGAAAGAAGATCAAAAGGAAGCAGTACTGAATGACAGTACAAACCAACTAGACTTAACTGACTTACATAGAACACTCCACCCAACACACATAATATACATTATACTCTAGAGCACAGGGATCATTCTCCATGATAAACCATGCCATGTTACAAAACTAGTCTTGATAAGTTTAAAAAGACTGCAATCATACTATTTTTTTTTTACCACAATGAAGTAAAGCTACAAATCAATAACAGAAAAAAAAGAAAAGAAAAACAAACAAAAAAAGAACTGGAAAATACATTTTATGGAAGTCAAACAACACATTACTAAACTACCATTGAGTCAAGGAAGAAATCATAAATGTCTTAGAGTCAAATGAAAATGAAAGCACACATGCCAAAGCTTATGGGTTGCAGTGAAGAGAGTACTCAGATGAAAACTTATAGCAAGAAATGCCTACATGAAAAAAGAAGAAAGATCTCAAATCAGGAACCTAATCTGACAACTCTAGAAACTAGAACGAAAAGAGCAAACCAAGCCTAAACATACCAGAAGAAAGGAAAAAATCAGGGAGAATATAAATCAAACGGCCAGCAGTTATTATCTCTGGAAAGCAGCATGTTTTTTGGGCAGCAGTTGGAGTTTATGTTTGACTTTATATTTCTGCTTGTGTATGTGTGTGTGCTTTTTCTTATGAGAAGTATATATTGCTCTATAGTTAGTGAAAACTGTATAGACAATTCCATCGTAAATATATATGTGTGTGTATATGTGTGTGTGTGTATATATTCAAGTTTGTTAAGCCAATTGTCTTAGATACATAGTGCCGATATAATAGAAATACTACAAGTGGGCAAGTAGGTGGGTTTAAAGAACAAAAATATATTTTCTTACAGTTTCAGAGGCTAGAAGTCTAAATTCAAGGCTCCAGCTCTAGGGGAAGGTTCTCTCTGTCCACTTGGGGAAAAATCCTTGTCTGAGCTTCTGTAAAGTTCTTCAGGGTGTTCCTTGAAGATCTCCATGTGACATCTTTCTTTCTCCATTTGTGCTTGTTTGCTTCTGTGCCTAATCTCTTCTTTTTATATGTCAAAAGTGCTTGGGTTAAAACACACTCTACACTGATACGATCTCATTAATACAACAAAGAAAACCATGATTGCAGATGGGATTAAACACAGGTATAGGGGTTAGGATTTACAACACATATTTTGGGGGGATACAATTTAATCCATAACACCAATATTTAATGACTACGTATTAAGTACTAGTCTGTTCACTGGGGATGTAGTAGTGAGCAAAAGCAAACAATATCTCTGCTACGTTAGAGTTACAGTTGAGACTAAGACAGAAAATTTGACTGAATAGTAGAAACCCAAGTAAAAGTGTTGAATAAAAAAGGAATCAGTCCAGTGAGAGCATGAAAATCAGTGCCTGGCTTAGAGTGAAGCTGGTGGGGTGGGGCTGAGAAGCTTCTCTAAGGTAATGGCATTTGAGCTGAGAACAAAAAGATGAAAAGCCGATAATCTGAAGGGAGGGAGGGTTAAGAAAGGGGGGAGGATTAGAAAAATGACAAGATTGCATTTGTGGAGCTGGAGAGTTTATAATGAGGATTTTGAGCTAAGGTGTCTTGGAGACATTCAAATGAGATGTCTTGTAAACCTCAGCAAGTTTAGAGGGTAGATCTAAAGTAGGTAGACATTTGGGATTTGTTGGAGGAGATTGGCTAGGAAGGATGATGAGGGGTGTGGTGAGGGAACCTCTCATTTATGGTGGATGCTTAGAGGAGAGTGAGCCCTGAAAAGAGCCCAAGAGAAGGTGACCAGAGAGATGGGAGAAAGACCTATCCTGTATTGTTATAGGGGCTAAGAAAATGTTTCAGACGGAAGTTGTGTTCAGACAGAAGTTGTGCTCAACACTGCTGGATGCAATTGTGAGTTAAGTAAGGGGAGAATTTTTAAGTAGCACCAATTTCAATGTCATGAAGTTTGTTTCAGTGAAGATTATAGGTGGAAGTCTCTTTGTAATTGATCTAGGAGTGAGGGGGATGAGGAAACGGTGTTAGCAATGAGACAACTCTCTCAAGAGGTTTGATAAGAGGAGTAACAAATATCAAAACCAAACCCATTGCTGTGGAGTTGATTCCAACTCATAGCGTCCCTATAGGACAGAGCAGAACTACACCATAGGGTTTTCAAGGAGTGTCTGGTGGATTCGAACTGCTGACATTTTTGGTTAGCAGCCTTAGCTCTTAAACACTACTCCACCAGGGTTTCCAAGAGAAGTAAAGGGGGATTTTATTTTTTCCTACCAAGATGGGAGAGGCTTTCCCAAGTATAAATGTCTTTGTAAGGATCTCCTCCTGAGAAGATATAGTCACTGGTGTCAACTTGCTAAGCAGGAAGGAAGGGATAGAATAGTCAACAAGCTTTAATGAAAGAGCTAACTTTGTTTTTAACCTTGCATAAATGTCATCTTTTGAATTGCGTGTGTAAGTGCCATTTGCAGACTTGTTGCTTGTTGCTCTGCCTCTCTGACTTACAGGGCCATCTCATAGCTTTGATTCTGGTGGAACTCCCCAGGTTGTTCCATCAATTGCTGCTGCATCCAGGAACCCACAACCTTATCACTTGTTCTGAAGATTTACATACATCAGTACTTTCCCACCTACAGGTTGAGCACAGTGATGACAAACTCAAATATGAAGCCAAGAAATAGAACGTTCCCTTTCTGAAAGTGAGTGTCTGGCATGTACACTGCATGTGTTAATATGCTTTTCCAAACTTTTGAAGCAAAAAAGGTACTTGTTGTCTTGGAAAGGTTCAGAGTTTAAAATGCACATTTTTAAGATGATCTTTATCTGCTCAGCACGTACTTACTGTTCACCTCCTCACTCTAAGGCACTGCAGTGGGAGCATTTGGAGACACAAAGGTGATGGGAGTTAATGAACTTCAGTCAGTCATAAAGTTCTGCACCTTTTACGAAGATGAGATGCCTTAAAAATGACCCTTCCTTCAGCCTCCAGGTACCATGCAGAAATGTGCAGGCAAGAATGTTTCCAAATTCTCCAGAAGAGAGAAGCAAATCCAGGACAGTATTGATCCATCTGTGAACATAACCCAAGGAGCTTGTTGTTAGTTGCCATCTAGTCGGTTTCAACTCATGGTGACCCCATGTACAACAGAATGAAACATTGCTGATCCTTGAGCCAACCTCATACTCGAGTCCATAGTTGCCTTCCAGCTGAGGGGGCTTATCTCTAGCACTATATTGGACAATGTTCTGCTGTGATCTGTAAAGTTTTTATTGACTAATTTTCAGAAGTAGATTGTCAGAACTTTCTTTCTAGTCTGTCTTAATCTGTAAGCTCCACTGAAACCTGCCCACCATAAGTAACTTTGCTAGTATTTGAAATATTGGTGATATAACTTCCAGCATCAGAGCCACATGTGAGGCACCTTAGTACAACAAACTGACAGACAAGCAGAGGAAGGAGCTACTTAGAGAAACATTAGTCAGGAGATATGTTAGGGTAAAATTCAGCTATAAAACAACAAGATTCCAATATACTATAAACATGTTGTTGTTATATGTGTTGATTCTGACTTACAGTGACCCTATACAACAGAGTAGAACTGCCCCATAGGGTTTTCTAGGCTGTAATCTCCACAGGAGCACAGAGAACATACAATATTATTACTCACTCACATAGAAGGACCCAGTTTCCTTCCAAGTAATTACTTGCCATTCCCTAAGGCAGTGGTTCTTGATCCTTGTCACCTCAGAATCACCTGGAAGGCTATTAAATCACAGATTGCAGACCCTACCCTGGAATTTAGTCTCGTTTTGTTTTATGGGACTGTCTAATCTTTGGCTGAAGGGTGAACCTCAGGAGTGACTCCATTACTGAGCTAAAAGGGTGTCTGGGGGCCATACTCTCAGGTTTTCTCCGTTCTCTGTCAGACCAGTAAGTCTGGTCTTTTTTGTGAGTTAGAATTTTGTTCTACATTTTTCTCCAGCTCTGTCTGGGACCCTCTATCGTAATCCCTCCCAGAGCAGTTGGTGGTGGTGGCTGGGTACCATCTAGTTGTTCACAACAGTTTTCCAGGTTTTGTGAAGCTGCTTGTCCAGCGACCATATTTTGAGCACCACTATCCTAGGACAGTCTCATCATTGCATGGTTGAAGCTGGTAGACTGTCATTTCCAGGTGCCAGCCAGTGGAAATGGGGCCATGTGCCCAACTGCAGTTCTATTCCTCTAGGGGAGAATGTATTTTGATGGATAGCTATCAGTAACCACCACAGGTCAACCACTGATCACTGCAGAATGCTTCTGTAGGGATCTGAAAACCTGCAGGAGCTTATCTCTCTAAAGCAGGGTCTACAACCTATAGCTTTTGGGCCAAATACTGCCCACCACTTTTGCTGTAAATACAGGATTTTTGGAAAACAGCCATACCTTGTTCGTTTTCTTATTGTCTGTGGCTGATTTCGCACCACCACAGCAGAGTTGAGTAGTTGAAACAGAGACAAGACCCACAAAGCTGGAAACATTTACTTTCTGGTCCTTTAAGGAAAGCTTTTGCTTTTGCTCTATGTGTCTCTATGCTTGTAACAGGTTATGTGTGATCTTTTTACAGAAAGTTAAGTCCTTTCCCTATATTTTCTAGCATACATCTGTATCACCATCATAATTTTGACAACTTTTCAGTGACTATAATATATTCTTTTCCCTCAAGAGTTTAATCTGGTGTTGTTTTGAAAAATGCAATTTTGTTTTATTTATTTATTTATTTTTGAGTTACAGATCGAAAGATAGCTAAGCAAAAAAATTGAAAAGAAACAGTCAGTAGACATTTTTTAACTCTTACTTTCTTTTTTTATTAAACTCACACACACAAAACCAAAAACAGTTACTGTTGAGTTGATTCCAACTCATTGCAACCCCATGTGCATCAGAGTAGAGTGCCCTGTAGGATTTTCAATGGCTGATTTTTCAGAAATAGATCACCAGGCCTTCTTCTGAGGTACCTCTGAGTAGACTCGAACTGCCAACCTTTGGGTTAGCAGCCGAGAACTGTAACCATTTGCACCACACATGGGGTCTCCATGAATTGGAATCGACTTGGCAGCAAATGCTACATGTTGTAGTTTTTGTCAGTTGTGGTTGAGTGGGCATAGACTACAGTTTTCAGTATGGATCATACCAGAATGTGAAGAAGATGAAAATCTTCTGCTAAATGGGAAAGAAATCGAAGTTGTCAAATATTTCATTCTACTTGGATCAACAATCAATGTCCATGGAAACAGCAGTCAAGAAATCAATACATGTATTACATTGGGCAAATCTGCTGCAAAAGACCTCTTTTTTATTTTTATTTTTTTTATTGTACTTTAGATGAAGGTTTAGAGAACAAACTAGTTTCTCACTGAACAATTTATGCACATTGTTTTGTGACATTGGTTACCAACACCACAACATGTCAACACTCTCTCCACCTCAATCTGGGGTTCCCCATTACCAGCTTTCCTATCCCCTTCAGCCTTCTATCCCTTGCCCTGGGGCAGGTGTGCCCATTCAGTCTCATTTTGTTTTATGGGCCTGTCTAATCTTTGGCTGAAGGGTGAACCTCAGGAGTGACTTTATTACTGAGCTACAAGGGTGTCCAGGGGCCATACTCTAGGGGTTTCTCCAGTCTCTGTCAGACCAGTAAGTCTGGTCTTTTTTTGTGAGTTAGAATTTTGTTCTACATTTTTCTCCAGCTCTGTCCAGGATCCTCTATCGTGATCCCTCTCAGAGTAGTCTGTTGTGGTAGCTGGGCACCATCTAGTTGTGCTGGACTCAGTCCAGTGGAGGCCGTGGTAGTAGTGGTCCATTAGTCCTTTGGACTAATATTTCCCTTGTATCTTATTTTCTTCATTCTCTCTTGCTCCAGACAGGGTGAGACCAGTGGAGTATCTTCGATGGCGGCTCACAAGCACAAAAGACTTCTTCAAACTTTTAAAAAGCAAATATGTCACTCTGATGGCTAAAGTGCGCCTGACCCAAGCCATGGCCATTGCTTACAGACCCCTTCATAATTCTTTTTATCAGAGTCCTCAGTAATAGCCCTATTACTATTATATGGTAAATATTAGCTTTATTACAGGCCTTGAAGGCCCTTACTGATTAATACTGTAGATTAGACAAAGCTGACTATGGTTGTATAGATTGAAAAGCATTACTAAACACTGCTACAAAGGCATAAAATGTATACAATTTTATCAGTGTTTGGACAGAGTTTATAATCAAACTTAAATATCTTTCTGAACTCATGGCTATGTCATGGCATGAACCAGGGTTATTGTAGCATTCCAGGAGTTCAGGGTCCCTCTTTCCTTTCCTTGACCATGTTTGGGAACAATTAACTCAAAAGCCAGTGGTGCCCTCAGATGTATTCTTACATCAAGCTTTGCTTCCTTCTGGCACTTGCCTTCCTTCTCTTTCACAGTGGCTGAGTGGGTGTCTGAATTGTTCAGGTGAAAATGTACTCTGGATTTCTCAAATGGCAGTGCCTTTTGGCCACAAGGCCTGGTTGTCAGTTCTCATGGGGTATGGACTGGGCTATACCTGTATGAGTGGCTATACCTGTGTGTGGTGACTGTAGGGGAATTTAAGTGGGGGAATATAGGACAGAGCTCCCAACTTGCTGTTGTGTTTCCTCCCATGTTTTACCTACCTATCATCTATCTACCTGTCTGTCTGTCCGTCCATCTACCTATCTATCTATCATCATCATCTATCTCTCTGACTTCACTATCCCACTACTTAGTACAGGTAAGTATTATATAGATATTGTAATTATCAGTGCTGTGTGTTGAAGGTACTTCTGCCCTCAAGGAACTCAACAGCTTGCTTGGGCAGACGAAAAAGCAAAGGGCTACAGGAAAATGTGATTATGAGCTATAAACAGATGCGAATGAAGTGGCTCTGGAGCAGGTTTCTCTACTTCCATAGCACTTTATTTATACATTTTTCACATCATGAGGTAGGTCTCATTTTTATTATCTCTGTAGGACAGATGAAGCTATATATTCAAGTGAGTTTAAATGATTTTTTTCAGAAATAAGTAGCTAGAAAGTACTTGTATTAGATCTTGAACACAGTCTTCCTAACCACAATACTATGATTTTCCTAGTGTACCATTCCTCTGAGAGGGATTCTGAAAGAGATATTGTTTAAAGGCTAATTTAGTGATATGCAGGGCTAATATTAGCCACTTCAACCCTGGATGCTCTTTCTGTTGCTTTCAGACAGTTTCTTTGCTGATTATTCATTGCCTGTGCCATAATAGTTGTTAAATATTTTGAATACTAGCCTTGGATCTGTTGTATAACTTTTAAATTGGTAATCAAATTTTATGCAAATTAAAGGAGAAATAACAATGCATATATTCTCTGGTACATGTTTATTATGATTGAAAGAAATAGTAGGATATTTTTAATATAATGATGTGTTATAGGTTGGGGGGATGTTACATTGTTTGATGGAGAAAATCGTAAGAGTTTTGTCCTTATTTTTATCCATTCTGCAAAAATTAATTTTCTAATGCTAAATTATATAAAATATTGCTCAGATTATTTTTCATCCATGAGATTAACTTCCCCTCCTCATTAGTAGTCCAGGTTCTTTCTCTGTTGCAAATTAGCAGATATGCATTTTCCTCCCATCCTAATGCAAGCTGGTTAGAAAAGAAATGCCCAGAGCAGAGAAGTGCTGCCCTTCACCTTAAGAGACGCATGCCATTATTGCTGGGTATAAATTACGTTGCATAATTTTGAATTGGTTGGAGGTACCTTTTTGCAGACAGTTTTATATCATAAATGTCAGCATTACTGTTGCCGATTATGCTACTGATTGTTATTGTTATTTTGTATGAAGAGATGCTTATCAGAAATCACCTGATCCCACATATAGAGACAGGTACACTTACAATGTCAGAAATCTGGGTAGGAGGTAGGAGAGTTGGGAGGAAAAATCTGTTTAATTCTGGGAATTGCCGGCAGCGTTAAGTTTTTGAGAGTTGCTTTTGCATTAAGTGGAATAACAGAACCAAATTATATATATATATGTAACATATATATTACATATATGTATCTTTTGCTGTTTATAATTGTCTGTGTTCTTTGTGTTAAAATGAGAAAAAGTTTTTGTCAGTGCCTGAACTAAAGAAATCTTGTGTGCATCTTTTCTTTAGAATTTGTGCCTTGCGTTTTCATAGGAAGTGCTGTTTTAATAAATGGTGATTTAAAATGTTTTTGTGCAAAATGCTCAACTTTGCAATTATATGATGTATACATGGATATGAATTAGTAATAAACCTGTTGCTGTTGAGTTGATTCGGACTCATAGCAACCCTATAGGACAAAGTAGAACCGCCCCATAGGGTTTCCGAGGAGCGCCTGGTGGATTCGAACAGCAGACCTTTGGTTTAGCAGCCGAGATCTTAACCACTGCACCACGAGGGCTCCGAATTAGTAATATAACGCTCTAATCTCATGGTCTTTAATTTAAAATGTGTTATTTAAAATCTATTTCAAATCTCTTTAGTCAAAACAACAATTACTAATTACTGAGTAGTGTAAAGACCCATTAAAAACTGTTTCTCAATTCTCTATGTTCAGTTTTACTTCAGATTAAACCACGTCTCTTGTCTATTTGGTGATACATAACACACAGCCCTCTTGAGATAATGTGGCTACCACTCTTATCCTGAAACATGGCATATGATTAGAAAAACATTAGATTGGGTTTAATTCTTGACTAAGGTGTCAGAAGTATCTATTGCAATTCTTACAACTAAACAATGTGTGTGTGTATATCAATTAGAATTGTAGCTCTTATGTTGTTGTGCTTACTAAATGCTTTATAATAAATTAACTAATGAACATAAAAATGGTTTCTTTGGTTAAAGCTTCAAAATATGTTAAGTAGATAAATCCTTGCATCTTGGAATTGATAATTTGCAATTATTATCTACAAAGTTTGTCTTATCCTAGTTTGTATACTTTTTTCTTTAAAAAGTATTAGTTTATTCTTAAGCCTCCACATTATCTGGTTTGAATTAATTCTATGCATGTGCTTTAAAAATTTTGGGTGATGGCTTCTTTTCTGTGTGTAATATTTTTTATAAAAATGTTATTTTTTTTGAATTGTTAGCATGATAGAGCCTACAATCATTGCTTCTTAATCTAGCAACAAAATGATTTAGATAATCTAAGTAAGGGTCTCATAGATTGAGAAAGGATTTTACTATTGCTGAATGGATTAGTTAGAAGTAATGATGACTCTTTCTTTTCCTTCTTAAAGCAATAATAAAAACTGTGGCACTCTACACACACGTACGTGGATGTATCATACACCAACTCACCAATTTCTGCATGTACAATTTAATGGCATTGATTACATACTTAAAGCTGTGAAAACATTCTAGCTATCCTTTTCAAATTATCCCACTACCATTAACACAAATTCAATGCCCCTATGCAAAACCTTCCTTTTTCCCCTCCTTCCCACTCATGATACCAAACCCAAAACCAAACTTGTTGCTTTCGAGTAGGTTCCGACTCACAGTGATCCTATAGGACAGAGTAGAACTGCCCAGTAGGGTTTCTTCCAAGGAGCACCTGGTGGATTTGAACTGCTGACCTTTTGGTTAGCAGCTGTAGCTCTTAACACTATGCCACCACTAACAATCTTTGATTTCTATATGTTTGCTTATTTCATATAAATGAGATCATACGGTATTTGTTATTTTGCAACTGATTTATTTTACTCAGTATGGTGTTTTCAAGGTTCATTCATGGTGTGG
This sequence comes from Dugong dugon, assembly GCA_030035585.1. Classification (NCBI taxonomy): domain Eukaryota; kingdom Metazoa; phylum Chordata; class Mammalia; order Sirenia; family Dugongidae; genus Dugong; species Dugong dugon. Next base: position 96,744,023 of record CM057465.1, read on the forward strand.
TGCATCAGGAGTTTATTTCTCTTTCGAGCTGAGTAATATTCCATTATATGTATGTATCATACTTTGATTATCCATTCATGTGTTGATGGACACTTTGTTTTCCACCTTTTGGCTTTTGTGAAAAGTGTTACAATGAATACTGATGTGGAAGTGATGGTTTCTTTTATATCCAATCAATATATGTTCACAAATGTCAAGCAGACCAACTTCCAGGCATTTCAATAGCGAGAGTAAAATATTTCTATGGAACACAGTTTTGAGTCTTGATGTCCCAGGGTTTATAAATTGATTTTCCTAGAACCATATCTGTCTCACGCTGTCTGACCAAAAAAATTAAAATAAAAAAAGTGTGAATGCAGTCTATGAAGATGTATCCATGCATGTGTGTGTATAGAGTGCCACAGTTTTTACTGTTGCTTTAAGAAACAACAGAAAGATTCATCATTGCTTCTACTTAACGCGTTCAGCAACAGGAAAATCCTTCCTCAATCTATGAGATCCTTACTTAGATTATCTAAATGATTTTGTTGCTAGTTAAGAAGCGATGACTATAGACTCTATACACTGACAGTTATAAAAATAATTAATTTTTTACAATAAATAGATTGAATTTTCAACATTATAACCAAAACGCAACAGCAGGAGAGTAAATAATGCATGATAGCACTCAGCATGAATTGAGGAGCAGTTCCTGTAAAACACAGATGGGTTGAAGCTAGGTTGATCCTTATTGAAACAATAATTATCTATCACATGCCTTCGTAGTAACTGAAAAGCTAATATGACGTAGCTAATCGTCACTCTTGTTACCTTTTTTATAGATGATAGTCTGTTAAAAGAAATTGCAGATGGTGTCATTTTGCCTAAACTTCACAAATAAACACATTTCAACTTATTTTTAGAAGGTAATTCACTGTGTCATTATAATGCTAAAAACTAAGTAGCATTAAAATGCAACTGAGCTATTGAATAAAACTTAAGGCTCTGTACATAAACACACACAGACTGGTGAACAAACTGTGTGTCTTCTTGGAGTGAGAGTTTGAAGGTCAAAATATGCTTTTAAAATTCTGAGGTCAAACATATTTCTGGGCTCCAAACACGCTTTTAAAATTGTGTCATATATATTGAAACAAAATGTATTTCTGAGGTGTCAAAAGCAAGAAAAAAGTCATGATATTTGAAAGACAAATTCATTACAGCCAAAAATTTTGAGTAGAAAGACAGAAATGCACTTATTTTGAGTATTCTTTGCCTACAAAGAGCCACAGTCATGGGAAAAAGGAAAAAAAAAAAAAAACACAGCAAAGGAACTTTTCCTTAGTTTTGTAAAAAGGGAAAAGTCTTATTCTTTTTATTGCATTGAAAATGTTCCCACCCCTTTTTTTCTATTTCTCTGCTTCATCAACATTATTAAATGCATTTTCTCTGCTTCAGTCATTTTGAGTCAGCGACTAACTGTACTGTCTTCTGTACTTTGGCAAAGATAATGTATCTCGGTTTCCACAACGATGTTCTAAACAGTTTTTTTTTCCTGTCCTACCATACATAGCACATAGCTTTGATGGAATTCCTGTTGTGTGGGAGTTCAGCTAAGTTCCATTCACACACTTGCACTCCCAGATGTGGGCCCTTGGGTTTATTGCTATTTCTCTGTTTCAACAGCCAGATGCTTGTTGCTTAAGGCTGCTATCCAATATCCTAATGGTACAACCACAGTGGGCCTTTGTGAATTTATATATGGATGTACTTGGTGTGGTTAAGGTTTTTCTTTTTTTCCCTTCCCCTAAGTTAAAACTGTGACAAAGTTTGCTCCTAGGAAAAGAGAGCCAAACAACCTACTGATTCCTATAATTGTATAAAGTAGGAAGATAAGAGTTGGGGGAGGGCAAATGAAAGAGAAAGAAATGGATATCAGTTTGCAGCCAGGACTGCAAAATTATCGTGTCCTTCTATCGAAAAATAAAGAAAATTGGACTAGAAAATTTGGCAAAAAGAAAGAGAATTCTTATGATTATGATTATTAAATTTTGCCACTCCAGATTAATTACAAAAAATCTATCAGTGAAATATAGTAATGAACTCTCAGAAAAGATAAAGACTTCCAGAGGTGCATAAGAGATGAGAGAAACAATAATATTTATATTTCTGTTTGACAGAGAAAGGTTACCGTGACAACAATTTCCAGGGGACACCTGCAACATTTGCTTTTGTCAACAAGACCTTGGATATGAATAAAACACAGTCATTTCCTACCAGGATATGTCATTCCAAACCTACCCTGAAAAGCAGCACACCTGGAAGATGACTAATATCTCAGACAAGAAATTTTCCCTCTATTGTATGACTTAATTGATTTGAATGTCAGGGAGGGGAGTAGAGGTAATATCTGCCCTTAAAAGCTTGGATTTTTCAGTGTGGTTGGGAGTGAGGACAAGGAGAGGCCGAGAGATGAAGAGCAGCTGAGCAGCCAACCACATCATTATTCTTACGGCTGATTTAACCAAATGCCTAGGGGGAAATATGTTTCCCAAATAGACTATTGCTTAGAAATTAATAATATAAATGTTATTCAGTGTAGAATTGAGGGAAAGACATTATTCACAGGAAGTGATCACAACTCTTTATCATCTGAGTCCCAGTCACTAAGGAAACTAAGTGGGTAAAAGAAACCAGTCCCTTAGAAGTGCAGGCTGGTCATAATAACTCAGTATTTACTGCTATTAATAGCAACGCTATTTATCAAAGAACTGTGCAGTCCTTAAGACTTAAGAAAACATGTTCATGTACATTAGCTTATTTAATTCACAGTTAAGGTAAGCATCACTATTCTTCATTTTTCAAATAAAGAAATTGAGAGCTGTGATTTGACAGGAAATAAGATTCAAATCCAGGTCTAACTTCAAGTGTCATTGTCTTTCTACTATACTATAACTATTTTGCTGAAACACACAGTTCTTTAAACTCTAATGCAGAATCATGAAAATACAACCAGTCACAAAAGTATGATGTATAATGCAGCAAAAACAAACGTGTACCAGCAAGTGGTAAGTAGTTTATTTATTAACTTTTAATCCGAAGAAAAATGCCAAATTTGGTTTCACTTATACCAAAAAGTTTCCAGGGCCTTGGAGAAGGAACTGTTTTCCAGCATAATTAACTCAGAGGCTGTAGGTATCAGTCAAAGGTAAAAATGCCTGAAGGAGATGCTAATATAGAGGACTCTCACATACTGTCATAAGCTACTTTGTTAATCTTTAAAAAAATTTTATTATTATCTCAGGAATTAGTGTTCATTTCCTGGAGATGGGTAGGCTTTATTTGCACTGGGAAATGTGTCCTTTTTACACAAGTTATCTCTCATTCTTGGTCAGGCAATGAGAAAAGAAGAAAAACAAAACTCCTTTAGAGCTGGAGTGATATAATTGATCCAATGTTAGGTTAACTGTCAAAATGAGAACTTTCCCATATTACCTTAGGAATGAAAAAAAAACCTGATTAGTAAATACTCACCAAGTTTGGAAGGTTAGAGGTGATTCCGTCTCCATGAATGCTTGGTCTGGTCTTATTTTAAGAGCCTCTGAATCATGTGGAGTTGTGTCAAAATATGTGTTATGTTATGTTATTTTAAAAAGACAGCTCAGACGGAGGAAATTGAACTATCTTTTTTCAACAAACTCTGCCCTTTCATGGAAGGAAAGGGCAAGTCATTTCCCACAGATCTCACTTACTCTCTGTAACATAGGCTATGATGTACTTTACTGCAGATACATTCTTAATGTAGTTTGGCAAGACTGTACTTACTTAAAGCTTTTTAAGTTTGTAACATGAGCTGTTCGTACTTAATATTCATCCTTTAGATGTGATTAAATGCACTGCTTATAACTGAATAAGATTATTATTGACCTATTATTATTTTGATTGTTGTGATTGATATATTTTTATTTTGATTTGTTTTTGATTTGAAATGATGGCTATGCAGACATATGTATCATTTTTTTATTCATGTAAAAATGCATAATCTTAGATAAACTTCAATTTTCTCAGCCCCCCAAAATAAGTATAGAACCAATTTTGCCAATCTTCCTGAGTTATGATAACATATGAAAAGTCCTTGGTAAGGTAAAAAAGAAAAGTATATATATATATATATGGATTTGTGGGTCAAACAACACCTAACTCATAATGGGTTTCTCAAGCTGACTGGTAACTTCATGGCTCATAATCCAGTATAATCCAGTATATTCTGACTCAATGGCAACACAGTGTGTATTAGAGTAGAACTGCGCTCCATACGGTTTTCAATGATCTGATTTTACAGAAGTAGATCACAAAGCCTTTCTTCCAAGGTTCTTCTGAGTAGATTCAAATCTCCAACCTTTTGGTTAGCAGCTGAGCACATTAACTGTTTGCACCATCCATGTATTCCCTAGCAGGACCCAGCTGAGGTGAAAGGCAAGTATCTGGACCCTCCCAGGAGGGTAAGCATGTCTGGCATGATAAATCCCACTCATCCCAATCTCTTGAAGCCTTTGGAGGCCTTCCTCTGCAGTATACAAAAGAAGTTCTGGCATTTCAACTTTATTTATTGTAGGCCATCTTTGCTTCCATGTTTCAGTCAACCAACCAAGCAAATTGTTAGAGTCATTCTTGGTACCTAAATATTGAATTAGTATACCCCCATCAGTAAATTCAGTATTAAGCAACTTTATATTCTTTCCATCTTGATTCTAAACCCTTAAAATTCATTGTCATTCACATTCTCCAGGCTTCTATTGATAGTTATTGGCAAATCATGCGATTCTTTTGGTGTATATCAAACCCCATCACAGGCTTGGGACTTGAATCTAATTATGGGTCTAGAAGGAAGGAGAGTTGGTAGGGATTTGTAAACCTTAAAAAGGATTCACAGGGTTTGCAAGGCATGTATCTTTGGGGATGCCATTATAGGTTCGTCATCCAAGGGAGATTAACCTCCTAGGGCAGATGTGGAAAGACTGCTTCTACTAGCAAAGAAGATTTCACCAGAGTTTAGGGGGTTAATGTCCCCAGCTTCATTGGAATCTGCTCATATGTCCCCATCCCAAGCTTCAGGCTCCTATTTCTTCCCAATAAATGTTCTAATTTTAGAAAAAAGACCTTATGAAGTTAAAAATTCAATTTTCATTGCAATTTACCTACGGCAGAGACTTTGGGTTTGGTTTTAGGATATCTTGTCCATGTGGCTACAGTAAATGAGGATTTCTTTCAAGGCAGATATAGACGCTTTCAGATTGCTTAAGCAGACTTTGAACTGGGAATTTAAAGCCCTGAGCTCATCATTGTCTTTTCTCAAACTCTCAAGCCTAGTTAGAAGTAATGAGCCAAATTCATTATAATCCTTATTGTCAATAATAAGTTAATGTTCGAATTCAACAAATACCTGGTTACTCAGAACCTTGTCTTTGATAGGCACTTAATTACACGTAATTAAATGTGATAATTTGAAGAACAGTTTTGCTAAGGAAAACTACCCCTCCCCCCTTTACCACTGGAAGCAGGGTCATTAGATCCTTTAAAATCGAATTAAATCAGAGAACGAATTGCAGAACACTAAGAAACAATTCAGAGAGCTCATCCTCAAGTTTCTGTCACTTTGTTAAAAAAAAAAAAACAAAAAACCAAGCCTGTTGCCAGCGAGTCGATTCCGACTCATACAAGCCTATAGGATAGAGCAGAACTGCCCCACAAGGTTTCCAAGGAGCGGCTGGTGGATTCAAAGTGTCGACCTTTTGGTTAGTGGACAAGCCCTTAACCAGTACGCCAGCTGGGCTCCTGCTCCTTTGTAACCCCCCCTCAGTACCAAACCCTGTATCAGTTGGGCTTAAATCGGAGAAGCATGACAACTAGGAGTGGTGCAAACTATTAACACTCTCGGCTGCTACCTGAAAGGTTGGAGGCTCAAGTTTACCCAGAGGCACCTTGGAAGAAAGGCTTGGCAATCTACTTCTGAAAAATCAGCCATTGAAAAATCAGCCTATTGAGCACAGTTTTACTCTGACACACATGAGGTCACCATGAGTTGGGATCAACTCAATGGCCATTGGTAATGTGTATGTCTGTGTGTGTGTGTACATATACCAAAAAAAAACCCAAACCTGTTGCCGTCGAGTTGATTCTGACTCATAGCAACCCTATAGGACAGAGTAGAACTGTCCCATAGAGTTTCCAAGGAGTGGCTGGTGGATTCAAACTGCCGACCTTTTGGTTAGCAGCCAAATGTTTAACCACTGTGCCACCAGGACCCCATATCTATCTATCTATCTATATCTATATCTATATCTATATCTATAGAGAGAGAGACTCCTGGTGGCACAAATGGTAAAGCACATGGCTTCTGACTGACCGAGAGATTGGTGATTCGAACCCACCCAAACATCTCTGCTGGAGAAAAGACCTGGCTATCTGTTCCGGTAAAGATTTCAGCCAAGAAAACCCTGTGGGGCAATTTTATTCTGTCATACAGGGTCACTATGAGTTAGAATCCACTGACAGCACCTAACAACAACAGCAACAAATATATGTATGCAAACAAAGAAGATACACGTGTGTATGTGTATTTATATATGTGTTTATATTTATATGTATATGTGTGTGTAGATAGATGGATAGATAGACAGACAGACAGACAGATAGATAGACAGATAGACAGACAGACAGCTAGGTAGGTAGGTAGGTAGATAGGTACATAGGTAGATAGATGGGTTGTTTGTGGAAATGTAAGACTATTGTCTTGATGTTTGATGCTGCAACTTGAAGTCCACAGAATAGGTAGTTGAGAAGGTTGGATATAAAGTGGGGGAAAGCAAGAATAAGCTGAAACCCATAAAGACAGACTGAAACCCAATAGTTCCTATTACCTCTGACCTTGGTTATATGGGTGTCCTACAGAAGCTGGGACTCTGTCATGGAGCAAAGTACACACACTTGATCAAACAATCAAAGAAACTGAATGCCATTTGCAGGCTCAGCTCCTTCCTCATGTCAATACCAGCAGATAAGTGACAAGTTGCATGAGATTTAAAAAAAAGAAAAAGACTATTCCTTCACTTCTGTTTTCCAAGCCTCCCACAACAATCTTGAACCCCATCCTAACTGGAAACATATGAGAAAGATAATTCTTGGAAATCCAGTTCATACTAGCTAAGGCAAGACATTACAAAGCAGCCCTATAACTCTACCCATACAATCCATCTTCTTTTACAACTATTCCACCTTCTATGCATTCCTGACTTTCTGTCTGTAACACAGAGTATATTCTTGAATTTCTTCTTATCTATTTTTAGAATCAAGCTATAGAAAATGTTGATTAAATGTCTGAGGACTTTCTCTTAAGGTTTTCTAATTGCTTAAGCAAATTGCTTAATGGCTATTTTTAAGTCATCTAGAAGTATTCTTAAAAATCAGCACACAGCTATAAAATTTTACTTGTTTTGCTGCAAAGGTTTTTCTGAATTTGTCTTCACCATAAGATCATTATCAACAAAAAGATAATATTTGTAAAATAATATGTGTATAAATGCTGTGCATATGAGGTAACTGGGCTAGCTTTACATATAAGTAATATGATGAGGGGGCAGGGGGATCCCTGTGCCAAAAGATATTTCTACTGGCTTTCTACGATGAAGAACATTTCACTATTAGACATATGATATAAGAGCATCCTTGTTTTGCCTCCTATTCTGTGTTCAAGGGCACTCTTCCCATGTGAGGTGTAACTTACAAGATGTACTACATCATTGTATTTTCATAGTTTGAGTTAGGTTGTCTGCTCTTTGAAAACTGGCATGTGGCTGGACAGAGCACTGAAATAATGGAATTTGAGGATGAAGAAGCAGAAGCTCAACTGTCTCAGGTCACAGCCTGAGGGCATGGGAGGAAAATAAACAGGAAAGGGAGAAGCCAAGCAGAGATGACTTAGAATATACTGTGGTTTTACCTTCAGCTGATCTGGTTTTAATGTTGAACACACAAAAGGTGATATCCTTTCTAAGCTGTGTTACAGTAAAAATGAAAAGTTCCTTACTAGTTGTTTAGAAGTAAATAGCAACAGGGTTAGGATCGCTAACACTTTGATGAAAGGAGGGTATTAATTAATCTGCTTCTAAGAAGATAGGAGGGGACATTGGTGGTTCAGTGGTAGAATTCTCGCCTTCCATGAGGGAGATCCAGTTCAATTCCAGGCTAATGCACCTCATGAGCAGCCACCTCTCATCTGCCAGTGAAGGCTTGTGTGTTGGTTGCTATGATTCTGAATAGGTTCCAGACTAAGATTGACTAGAAAGAAAGGCCTGGTGAGCTACTTCTGAACATCAGCTAATGAAAACCCTGTGGATCACAATGTTCCGATCTGCAACTGATCACACCGTGTGATCCGTTTCAGGACCAGGAAGCATTTTGTTTTGTTGTGCATGGGGTCACCACGAGTGGGGGGCCAACTTGATGGCAGTTAACAACAGCAAGAAAATATGACGTCAACACAGGTTTATCGAGCACTTTCACTAGACAGACACTTTGCTAGTCAGAAGGATGGCAGAAGGTTTTTATAATGTTTGTTTATAGAAAGCAAAAAAGCCATGATATTGAAATGAAAAAACAGCCCAGATAGAAAGTCTCAGACTATTTGCTTAGAAGATAATTTGGTGGAGAAGAGGAGGTTGGGATAAAACATTTAAACTTCCTGGTATTCAGCATCTTCATATGATTGAAGTTTCTCTCTCTTATATTCCTCAGTCTCCCCCCAGTTATAACTTTTTGTTAATATTTACATAGGCTCAAGTTTCCTCCATTTTAGCGAGGTTCCAAATTTCCACACATTCAGATATGCAAAGAATTAAAGCTTATTTATTGATTTAAATCTGATCCAAACCAACTCCTAATACCTAGTCTGGAAAACTAAGATTGATTCTAAATTTTAAAGTCTTTTTAGGGTGCATAGTCTTATTCAGAAAGCTAGTCTTTTATATTTCCTTTGTGATATTTTGGGAGAAAGATGTGGCAGTCAGTTTCTATAAAGATTACAGCCTTGGAAACCCTCTGGGGCTGTTCTACTCTATCCTGTAGGGTTGCTATGAGCTGTAATGAACTCAACAGCAATGGGTTTGGTGTTTGCTTGGGGATACTGAGGAGAGGAGGAGGAGAGCCTTAGGCCCATGCACTAGCTCCTTGTGCCATTCCCTGGCTCCTTGGGTCTCTGAGAAGTGGACCATTGTCTTGGTTGTTTTGTGACCAGTGACATTTGGTTCTGGTTCTCTGACTGATGAATTTGGTCTATTCTCATGACTTGGCAAAGCCCCAGTGGTTTACCTGGACATTATTAATCCCATCATGTCCTGCGAGATCACTATTGTCTCCACCAAGTCTAGAACTGACTCCCATCCAGTCCCCAGCTTATGCAGCTCTTCCTGTAGACCTGGGTCTTTTTGCAGCAACACTTTCCAGCAAGCTCTTTGGCTCTATATTCAGCTACTCCCTTCTTAGCTACTCCTTTGGACAAGGGAAAACTTGTGTGTCACTATCACATTGCAGAGGGCTCACTATCACATTGTGTGTCACTATCACATTGCAGATGTCTCAGGAAAGCTCAGCCAGGGTCTCTGTCACCTTACTAAGTGGCACGCTCACATTTCCTCTGTGACAACGACATTGGAAATGGTGAGCAGGCACTCTGTAAGTCAATCTCTCGGAATCCAAAGGAGGCAGCTGAGTGAAAGTTCTTTCTTTTTAGTTTCTCCTCAAAATGCTTCCTCTTCTGAGAGAGGGGTTAAAGAGCATGTTTCTCATATTGCTTCCTTCTATTACCACCTCCTTATCTTCCAGTTGTCCAAAATGGCCTGTTCTCTATTCCCTCTATATTTCTTTCCAGGACTTCCTCTCTATCATATCTTCTTCCTTCCTCAGATGGCATTTGCTCTTCTTCTTTCCTAGAGCTGTAATGGTTGAACACCTGCCAGAGAATAGGTTTAATGTGGGAAAACTTATTAGTTTAATATTTTCAAAATATTTTCTTTATTTTTTCATTTGAAAAAATAACAAATGAATCCCTCCTCATTTACTGGCCGATCTCTCTCCTGTCCCAGAAAAATTTCTTAAAAACGTTGACTTCCATTTTATTGCCATCTTCCCCTTCTTAACTCATTTCAGCCTAACTTCCACCCCCATAGCTCCACTGATCTATTCCTCTCTAAGGTCACCAATGATCTCCATGACAATAAATCCAGTAACAATTTTCATGCATCTGACTTGACCACTCAAAATCATTTAACATTATCAATCACTCCTAGTTTTGTGAAACACTGGCATTCTTTGGTTTTGAGTACACTATCTACTATTGATTTTCTTCTTACATCAAGATCTAGCCTTCTTAATCTTTTCAGTCTCATGCCTGCACGTAGATTGGTTCTACACTGGAGCTACTTAAGGCTAGGTCTTTTTTTGTCCTCATCCTAGGCTCTCTTACTATTCACACAGATGGTTTTATTATCAACTGAATGCCAATGACTCGCCAGTGTGGCCCAAACATCTCTTTGGAGATTGGGAAACACATATCCTACTGCACATCTACAAACTCCATGTGGATGTTTCATCTGGGATCACTTCTTTCAATCTCAACTACCATACCACCCTAGTCCAAACTGGCATCATTTCTTGCCCCAAATACCAAAACAACTATTAACTCTGGTTTTTGCATTCTTTCTGACAATCATTTAATACCATCTCCATGATGTAGCCAGGAGGTGTTTTCAAGATGAAAGTTGTTACTATATGGCTCCCCTTCTAAAGTGCTTCTGTTATTTTTCTTTCCTCTTAAAATATAAACTAAAAGCCTTATTATGGTCTAAAAAGCATCTTGTTGTTGTTAGGTGCTGTCAAATCGATTATGTGGCAGAATAGAATTGGCTCATAGGGTTTTCTAGGCTGTAATCTTTATGGGAGAAGATCACCAGGTCTTCTCTCCCACAGCTGCCAGATTGATTCCAACCACCAAACGTTTGATTAGCAGCCAAGTGCTTAACCATTACACCACCAGAGCTCCTTACGTGGCTGCTTTCTTCTGCTATTTCTTTCATTTTCTGGGCTTCAGATACTTTGACTCTTTTCTGGTTTTTTCAGTGTGCCAGTTTTCTTTCTGCCAGAGACTTGTATACATCTAGTCTCCCTGTTTCACATCCACTTTCACCCTCAAAGATTCTTTTCCTCTGGTTAATTGCTATCATTCATCAGATTTGAGTGCAAATAACATTTCCTCAAGCAATATACCAGCCCTCCTTCAATCCAGCTCAGGCACCTTAGTCAGTCATTTGTCATCATAAAACCATGTTGCTTCCTTTACAGCAGTGACTGAACCTCAGTATTTAATTACGCTTCCTTTAGCGCAATGATTCTCAAACTTTGGCATTCGTCAGAATCCTCTGGAGGGTTTGAATAAATACAGATTGTTGGGCCCTGTCTTAAGAGTTTCTGATTCAGTTGCTCTCGAGTGGGGCCTGAGAATGTGCACTTCAAACAAGTTTCCTGGTGAGGTTGATGCTGCTGATCCAGGGACTACACTTTGAGAACCACTGTTTTCGAGTGGCTACATACTGATTTTTCCTTCCACAAGAACGTAGACGCCATTGGATGCAGATACATGCCTAGTTTGGCTACTTGCTATCTCCCCAGTACCAAGTACAGTGCTCCAGGACAGTTTCTCAATGAATAATTTTTTGAACTAGTGAATACTAGAAAAATGAAACAAATGAACTATAAATCATTTGATATAACAAATAAAATGATCCGGTGACCAACACATAATAATATTACAAACTACCTCAATCAAATGTATCCATTCCATTATGTCAGTCTTATGTCTGCTTCCTGTATATTTCCTTTGTGATATTTTGAAAGTTCTAAAATTAAGAATTAATTCAATATGCCTTGTCCCTGCTCAGCAAAAAATTACTTTAGCAGGTTGTAGATTCCATTGCTGATAAGAGTCTCATATCTGAATGTCCTGAAAAAAGGATGTAACATTTAAAAGTGGCTCTCTCCTCTCAATTCTTTCATTTTAGCTCAGAAAGTTAAACCATTGACTTCTGTGGACTTTGGTGGAGATGGCAGTAACAGTGCAGTAATCTTCTGTTCTATCACAGATGTACAAATTGCACACAATCATTTTAGCCAGTATCAGAAGTAAAATTCTGCTTATAATATTTCTTATAATTTTACCCACGGTAGACATGCAAAGGAAAAGGTTTATAAATGACTGACAAAAGCAAGCAAACAGAATTGAGAGTGTCAAAGGGATGTGCTTAGTAGCAGAGATTCTCATTGGTCTTTTCAAATCTAGTTCTCATTCTTCCTGGCATATAACTGTCTGGTTAGACTATAATTCCCAGTATCTCTTGTGGCCATGTGATCAAGTTCTCATTAGTAGAATATGCACATATGTGATGTGTTGATCTTGCACCTAACTTGCTTTCTTGACTGTGACTGAATTCTTCCCTTCCTTCCTGCTGGTTCCAGCAAAGACTGGAGCAACACTGAAGCCAAGTTTTAAGGATGGCTGAGCTGCCCAGCTAGCCTGGTTCTTGAAATGATTTCTTAGATTAAAGCCAATCTACTCATCCTGGACTATTACTTGAAAGAGAAAGAAACTTCTATCTAGGGTGAATTATTGCATTTTGGGTCTCTTCATTGCAGCAGATTTTCCTTCACCCTACTAATACACACTCTTTGCTTCTCATTTTAGACTTAAGTCACCTATTTGTAGATCTAAATGGCACCTATTTACAGATCTAGGTAAGGACCACTGGGAAATACAAGAAAAAAAAGAACAAAATATGATGAAAAATGTTCTCTGTCTTCCAAAAATATATACCTTTATGCTTTTGTTGAGAAAGTCAAGATAATGAGTTACAGGAAACATATGAAAAATAAACAACAGTTGATTCTCATTTCTGGTGGTAGTTATGTTCTAAGGAGCCCCGGTAGCACCGTGGTTAAAGGGTTTGGCTGCTAATTCAAAGAATAACAGTTCATATCCACCAGCCACTCTGTGGGGAAAAGATATGACAGTCTGCTTCTGTAAAGATTTATAGCCTTGGAAACCCTATTGGGTCGCTATGAGCTGGAATTGACTCAACAGCAGTGTTTTTTTTTTTTTTTTCTTTTTCTTTCTGGTTTTATGTTCTATAAAGTCACAATTAACATTGAATTAGCAAATATTGAATTATTGTTCCCAGGGGAAATACAGGAATAGGTTCCTGCAAGAAGCCTCTGGTCATGACATTTTCAGTAACTGATCAATAACAATCTCGTTTTATGTGTGTTTCTGTTTAAAGACACCTTATTTAAAATATTTTGTTGATTCATTAACACTGAACTCAGGACTAACTCATGCCTGAGTGAAGCTGATCTAACACTCATATTTTCTCCATAAGGCATATCACAGCTTTCTTGTGATTAGGAACCCTAGACAGCCCTTCAGCACTATGCTTGTGGCCATTTTAAACAGCAAAATCACCAACAAAAAGCACCGAAATGAGAAAAAAGTGGTACTAAATAGAGTGAAGAAAGGATGCTTATTTATAGAATGAGAGCTAAAACAAGAAGGTAGAGTGTTGCCTTCAGCTCTGTGGTAGCTTGCATGTTGCTGGAAGCTATGCCTCTGGTATTTCAAATACCAGCAAGGTCACCCATGGTGGACAGATTTCATTGAGTTTTCAGACTAAGGAAGACTAAGAAGAAAGACCTTGGCTATTTACTTCAGAAAATTAGCCAGTAAGATCCCTAGGATCACAAAAGACTATTGCCCAGTATAGTGCTGGAAGATGAACTCCCTAGACTGGATGACATTTAAAATACACTGGGGATGCAACAATGGACTTGGGCCTACCAACACGATTGTAAAGATGGTGCAAAACCGGACAACATTTCATTCTGTTGTACATAGGTTTGCCACGAGACAGAGTTGAGTCGAAGGTAACTAACAACAACGAGTGTTTAGCATACTTTTCTCTCCACTCTTCATCTAGCTAGCTTCTTCATGTCCTTATGCATCAGCTTGGATGCTGTTTCTACGGAAAGCCTTGCTCAACCCTGATTTTCATCTATGAAAGCCCTGTACTGCCCCTTCACTGCCCTTGAGCATTATATTTCCATTACCAGTTAACTTGTAGGTGTCTTCCATGAAACTCTAAGTCTATATGAACATATGCCTTCTCTTTTGTTCAAAGAATCATTCCCAGTGTGTAGCGTAATATTTAGGAAAAAAGTGATCTCAACAAAACTAATGTAAATAAATGACTAAATAAGTACTAAAGCTTTTGGACAAGATCAAAGTTGGAGCTTAGCTGTACTGAATTCTATTTTATGACAGATAACAGTGAGAGTCTTCTCAGAAAAGTGGAAATTTTTAAGATTAGAAATTTTAGAAATTGTTCTATTAGCTCTATGTATTCACATGGGAGTCTGCCAGTCTTTATAGTACTTTTTTTTTTTTGAGAGCTTAAAATATGAAATGAGTTCACAGAGGTGAAATAGTTTCAAGCAATAGAAGACCAAGATTAAACTGCTGCTTATTTCCCCTCTGAGAAGGAATCATTTATCTCCCGTGGAACTATCAGAGTCCTGGATAAAAATAAAAATGGGAATTTTTTAAATGGGGCTCACATTTTGAAATACTCTTCCAAAATGAATCATGCAGTTTGGCCTTTTTATTTGAACTATTCTGATGCAATTTTCTCTCACATAGATGCAACTTTTATATTAGAGCCAGCCCTCAGTTGTTAAGAGTTAGGATTTGGGGAGGATCTTTTAGAAGAATCACTTGCTAAAACCTAGCCTCACCTGCACTATGCTGAATGGATGAATAGTCAGCTCTCAGCCCACCCTTACTTTGCAAATGGAGAAAGAATTCACAGAACTAAGAACTCAATTGATAGTTCTTTGCGCTCTGTGGGCCACCATTTTAAAAGTGTAAAAAGGAAGATAAGAGATGTATTTCTGTCCAAAAGAAATCCCCATAACTTTTCGGGGCATCTCCAACACCAGCAGTTCTCAACCCCAAGATGATTTTGTCCCCCATGGAACATTGTCAATATCTGGAGACATTTTTCATTGTCCCAGAGTGTCTGGGAGGTAGGGGTTGCTAGTGGGTAGATGCCAGGAATACTGTTAAACATCCTACAATACATAGGACAGCCTCCACAAAAAGAATTGTTGAACATGTCAATATCAACCAAAAAAAAAAAAAAAAAACCCAAACCCATTGCCTTCAAGTAGATTCCAACTCACAGTGACCCTGTAAGACAGAGTAGAACTTCCCCATGGGGTTTCCAAGGAGCTGCTGGTGTATTCGAACTGCCAACCTTTTGGTTAGCAGCTGAGCTCTTAACCACTATGTCACCAGGGCTCCATGTCAATACTACAGAGGTTGAAAAACCCTGTCCTGCGCACCTAATGAGTTCCTTTTATCCTGGCTAAGCAGAAGGAGAAATTTTGGTAACCTGCTTTCCTCTTGGTTTAGGCCCATTTTCTTGTAGAAAAAACCCTTCTTCTTACTAGCATCCATTCCACATAGGGGTCAGGAACATGAGATCCCAGTTAAGTTGAAAGGCGGATCCTCTGTGACCCATTGATGTAGCTTCTGAGGTCTGATGATTCACAGGGTAGCTAATACACCTGTGGAGAGCTGAGAGGTAAACACGGTTAGGGAATATAATACAAAGAGAAGCTATTCCTTGACATTTGTCTTTTTGGCTGCCATTCATGTTTCTGTGTTTCATCTCCCTTACTCTAGGATCAGTGACAATGATTACAGATTGGAAATATTTGTCTGAAATTGGATCTGGGGCTGTGGTTCTGGAGTGGCTTACTCCAGTGGTACAGCTGAAATGTGTGCTGGAGACTTGAATTTCTCCTTTGTCAGTAGCTATAGAAAACCAAAAGACAAATAGTTCAAGTGCATGTATTTGTAAGACTACTGACTTTATACTTCTCAACTTTGCTTCCTTTTATTCTATCAAGAAGTTGTGTGGGACATATAGAAACTCTAATCAGAAGGGGTCATTGAGAGAGTTCTACTTGGCAATGGGGCTTTAGCTTGTATCCTGCAAAGAGGAATGTTCTGGATTTAGGAATTATTTCACTGCCAACTTCTCCACATACTTGGAAGGAGATCATGGCTGAATCATCAAATCTTCTTTTACTTTGTTTCAATAACTGTAAAAAGGGAAACTGTTTCATCTGAACTTGTAGTGACTTTTTAAAGGCACATGGATTGAATGCTTAAGCTATGTTTGCATATTTTAATATTGTAAATAATGATCTGACAAATCAACACAAGAAAACCCCGTCCTTATTCCAACCCATCTCTTTGATACTGCTGCAGTAGTGTGGGAGTGAGTATAAAGCAATACATATGATTTATATAAATGAAAATGTAAATAAGGTTTGAAATGTATAATCAAATCTTAGGCATATGTGCTAATTATAACACATACGTAGTCCATTTTCTTTTAAATTATAACCAAATCATGTTAATTCTATTTCATGATAGCTCTATTACTACCGCACCTCTCCTTCTCTTCCGGTACTGCCCCTTAATTCATGCTCTCATTATGCTTTGCCTGAATTTACAAGAGGCTAGTGGTTTCACTGCTCCCATCTTTTAGCCTGGGCTGCAGTTACGGCTATTATTTTGAAAAGAAAATACTATCATGTTTCTTTTCTACTCAGTAATCTTCAGTTGTCACTCTTGTCCAAGCAATAAAGGTAAAGACTTAAAATGACAAAGGAGGCAGGAGAAGATCACATCTCTGAAAACTGCTTTAACCTTCTCTCTCACTTCCCAGGGCCTCCATCTCCACCTCCCTCAATCTTCTCCCTATAGACAGTCTTGCCTTAAATTTGACCCAAAGGAGGTCTGTGGGTATCTTGAATGGTCTGTCAGGTGTGGCACGGGGAAGTGAGACTCACATGGGCAGGCAGGAAAGCAAGTAGAATGTAGTCCTCACAGGTCCCAGAGAGGAAACAACACCATGCCTCGATGTGGTTGCGGGGCCCCACAGGGGGCGGCACCTCGGGACAAGGCAACCACCAGCTGGAGCCATAGGAGAGTGCTTAGGTATAGCAAGCAGGGTGGGCTCTCAGAATTAGCCCATGTTGAAGTCTTATTGGTCAGTTTAATACTAACCACTACACCACCAGGGTTTCCTCCAGTGCATTAGCGTGGGAAAAGGGAGAAGTTTTTATCACAGGGAATCAGATGAGACATGGCTGGGAGGGGCAAAGAATAACTATGGCCATTGAGAGACTGAGTTACAAGACTGAGTTTTTTTCACAAGAGACTGTATGGGAGATGGCCAGGGGGCTAGTTAGAGACTACAACTATTAAGAGATTATGTGGCAAGATAAAAATGGCCATGAAAGAAACTGGGTGAAAAGGGCAGCTAGGAGAATTTAATGGTTGATAAGGCAGCAAATTATGAAGGCCACGAATTGGCTATATGACAAGTCTGTATTACAGTCATGCAAGCAAATTAAACTTCCTCAAATTAAATGCATTTTCTTTTATACAGCACAAGAATTTTATGCTTGTTAGGTCAACTCACTGATGTGTGAGTGTATTTTCCAGCTGCAGTAACAAGTATACACCAACATCTCAGTGGCTTAATACAATAGAAGTTTATTTCTTTCTCATAAAATAGTTCAAATTGATATTTATGGTTGTCAGAAAGGTCCCCTCCACATGGTGATTCAGGGACTCAATGACGTTTCATCTCATGGCTCTGCCCTGCCTGTCATCAGTATGTTGTTGGTGAAACTGATAAAGAATCACAGAAAAGACAAACCCAGTCCTTTAGTGACTCATACCACATTGACTCACATTACCTTGGTCAGAACTCAGTCACATGACCACATCTAACTTAGAGAGAGGCTAGGGCATATAGTGTAACTCCCTTAAAAGGAGAGATAAATCTGGGTTTTTATTTGAGTAGCTATCAGCCACTGCCTTTGTGAGTATGGAGTATTGTAATTATACGTCAATAAAAACTAAAGAAAACAAACACGAGGTTGACCTCTGTAATAAAAAGCTGAGTAAGAAGGAGGTAAATAAAGACTTTAGAAGAGTGAGTGAGAGAGTTTGAGGTGTGTACTGACAATCTGCAAGATAGGCAGAAATTGAAAGAGAAAATTTTCGTGACTTTTGCAGCATGTTAATATTGTATTCTCCCTGAGGATGTAGAGATTGGGGGGCAAAGGGGAGAAAGATTCTGTGATTTCTGTTTGTTTTTTTCTTAACCTGGGTGGTAATTATACAGAAGTGTATTCACTTTGTGATAATTCATCAAACTGTGCTAATAATTTGTTCCCTTCTCTATAGCTATTTTTTACTTCAATAAAAAAGTCAGTAAAATAAAAAAGAGAATATAATCTCCTTACCTTCTGAAAGTTTCTCAAATACTTTAAAACTAATTAAATTTTATAAATTATGTCTTTTATTGGGTTGTTATTTCTTCAAACATTTACCACAAATATCTGGATCACATGAGTTTCCACTTGTATTTGGATTATAAACCATGCTGACCCACATGTCTGGATCCTGTTGATTTACTTCTGTTCCCTCTACGTAGAATGCCCTCCCCTTTTTTTCTTACTGGCAAATATCTATTAATTTTAAAGACTTTGATTAAACACTATCTTCTTTATGAGCTTTCTTTTTGAGCCTTTCATGTAGAACTGACCACTTCATAAGTTTGTGCTCTTATGATACAAAGCACATACTTCTGTCTAATATCACAGCTTTTTAGTGAACTCATTTGACACCAATCGCTAGATAATAAGCTCTTTTATTGGTAGAGATTATGCTTAATCATATTTTTATTCCCAGTCCCCAGAAAACATAGTAAATGTTCAATAATTCTTTGTTGAATGAATATGTAAATGAGTGAAAGAAAGTATACGCAACTTATAACTGTATAATATAATTTCCAATCATGACTCAATTATTACCGTATTTATTCTATGTAGGAAACACACACAATTTTAAATGTATAATCTAACAACACTTAAAATTTTGACAGAAGTAAAATTAGTTTTAGATTTTTAGTTAGATGTTTTTAAAAACAGCTTACAATTTCACATTTCAAAGATATGGTTCACAAATAATTTTTTTTTCTTCTGTTGCTCACTACCTATTTTCCCACCCATTTGTTACTTAGGATGAAAATAGCATAAATTAAAACATACAACGGTCATTTTGAAGTTAGAAAAATCCGGATTTGAATCTTGGCTTGATTTCTTACACTCTGTGTTGGCACAGGGGTTATGAGCTGGGCCACTAACCAAAAAGTTGGTTGTTCAAATCCACCAGCTACTCCTTGGAAACCCCATGGGGCAGTTGTACTCTGTCCTATAGGGTCATTATGAGTCAGAATCAACTTGATGGCAATGGGTTATTTGACTTGGGCAAGTACTTTTATTTGTCTTAGTTCATTCATCAATAAAACAGAGAGTGTAAGTCTACCATAATAATCACTTTGAAACTTAAGTGAGGTGACTTTTGCATGCTAACTCACTCAGGGGATTTTCAGTAAATGTCAACTTCTTACTCATTTTCTTCCTCTTCCTAAATCAGAGCTCTTTGGTTTTTCATAAACATCCAATTATAAAAGCCTATCTTGCTATTTTTTCTGTCCAACTCTCCTTTTTTTCCAAACTTTCAAAGAAAATACCCAACCTAAACATTAAAAACTTAATTTATTAGATTGGTGGTGGGGTGGGGGGTGAGGTAGTGTAAAAAGAAACATTTTTCACACTCTTTCCCCTAATTTTTCCAATTTTTGTTAAATATTCCCAGTGGCAAGTCTTCATTTGACAAATGTTACAAGCATCACTGATAAACTATACATGTCAAATATGAGATACTCTGAAAAAGTTCTGGCATACCACTGTTCTATAAAGTAATACACGGCATCACAGATGCATTTATTTAATGAAAAGTAGAAAGTTAACGAGTTACTTGGTCAACTTAAGACACTAGAAAAGTGAACAACAGAGTTGTAGCAGTTGCTGTTTTGCCCCAACCATATCCCCCTCAGAACCCTTTCATCATCCCTGTGTGCATTTCCACAGCCTAGTCTAAGTGCTCTGCTGCTAGTGACCTTCTTTACAGGATTGCCCTGGAAGTGCCTGAGAGTCTGTGTTCCCCACCTTGCCCTTCCCTTTTCCCCATGACTGACTGGCTCAGCAGTACAAAAATCCAACTTCTTCACCTCCAGGAGGAAAAAACTCTGCAGTATAATTTACACTCCAGATCTTTCCATGCGATCAGGCTGAGTCTGGGGCTTCTTCTGAAAAGTCATTCTTGCTGGACTTCCCTCACTCCCTTAGCAGTTGGTTTCTTATAGTAGGATTTCTTTATTAAATAAGCAAAACCAAATCTAACCCATTGCTGTCGAGTCAATTCTGACTCGGAGGGACTTTATAGAACAGGGTAGAACTTCCCCATACAGTTTCCAAGGCTGTAATTTTTATGGAAACAGACTGCCACACCTTTCTTCTGTGGAACAGCTGGTGGATTCCTACCGCCAACCTTTAGGTTAGCAGCCAAGTGCTTAACCACTGTGCCACCAGGGCTCCTTTCTTTAAGAAATACTTGCACCTAAATTCTTGTCTCAAGGTCTGCTTCTGGAAGAACTCAGCCTAAGATAAAAGTATGCCAAAAAAAGTAAAAGGAAAGAAATAATAAATTCAGGAACAAAATATAAATAAAATTAAAGAAGCAATACAGGGGATTCACAAAAAGAAAGCGATAAAATCTAGCCATTTTAAGAATGAAAGCACATATATAATACTGTGTTCAGTGTACTGGGTGTGAGGTCAGGGTTAGATAGAGGCTTGATTCTGATGAGCTGATTATATGAACAGAGTAAACATCCTTGAGGATTACAAGTGGGTTGGGGCAAATTATGGCACCTTAAGAAAATCTCAGGAGGGAATACAAAAATAAAAGGAAGAGAATTACATGATGTGAATGCAGCGTATTACCAACAGCTTCAAGCTGAAAAAGAGGAGTTGTTGCCTATCTATATTTTTCACAAAAGACTTTTTTCTAAGGTAAGATCTTTTATTGTATAAATATTGATGCCCCTTTGTGTTCAGTACACCTGGAATATAAAAGCTATGTAATGAAAATTGAATAAATGAGAACCCAGTAAGAATGGTCAAAGAACCTCATTTTATCTTAGATTATTTTTTCCTCCTTTACTGGGAAAACAATGTCTTTATTTAAAAAGTGAGATGGGGAAATTCCTTTTTCTGTCTATTTTTTTTTTTTTAATATTTTATTGTACTTCAGGTGAAAGCTTACAGAGCAAATAGTTTCTCATGAAATAGTAGTACACATGTTGTTCTATGACATTGGTTAACAACCCCACAATGTATTAAGCCTCTAAATTCTCAACCTTTTTTTCTTGATGAAAATTACAGATGGTCAAAGATACACCGTTTCAAAAATTTCTACATTCACAGTTCAGTGACATTGACTACGCTCTTCCAACTGTGCTGTTATTCTCACTTAAGATGAAGGCTTACAGAACAAAATAGTTTTTCGTTTAACAGTTACTACACATGTTGCCCTATGACAATGGTTAACAATCTCACAGCATATCAAGAATATCCTTACTCCACCTTGTGCTCCCTATCACCAGGGGACTTCCTTGTCCCCTTCTGTCTTCTGGACCTTATCACGGGACTACTGTACCTCTTTAGTCTCATTTAGTTTTTTTTTTTTTTATTTTATTTTAACACCATTTCAAAACATTTACTTACACATTTAAGTGATAT
The DNA here is from genome assembly GCA_030035585.1 of Dugong dugon. Taxonomy (NCBI): domain Eukaryota; kingdom Metazoa; phylum Chordata; class Mammalia; order Sirenia; family Dugongidae; genus Dugong; species Dugong dugon. The sequence continues at coordinate 96,765,893 of CM057465.1, forward strand.
TGACTATGCTCTTCCAATTGTGCTGCCATTCTTGCCCAAGATGAAGGCTTGCAGGACAAAACAGCCTCCCATTTAATAGTTACAACAAATGTTGCCCTATAGCAGTGGTCAACAATCTCACAATACATCGACAGTGTCCTTATTCAATTTGTGTTCCTTATCATCAGTTTCCTACTCCCCCTCTGCCTTCTGGCCCTTGTCACTGGACTCCTGTACCTCGTTAGTCCCATTTAGTTTTACTGGGGTGTCCATTCCCAGGCTTAACATCGAACCTCGAAGGTAACTTCACCTCTGAGCTGAAAGGGTGTCTGGGGGCCACACTCTTGAGGTTTCTCTAGTATTCTTTAGGCCAGTAAATCTGGTCTTTCTTTTTTTTTTTTTTGGGGAGTTAATATTATGCTCTACATCCTTCTCCAGCTCTGTCCAGAACCCTCTGTTGTGATCCTGGTCAGAGCAGTCAGTGGTGGTAGCCGGGCACCATCTAGCTGTACTGGACTCAGTCCAGTGGAGGCCTTGGTAGCTGTGGACAATTAGTCCTTTGGACTAATCTTTTTGTTGAATCCTGTTCTCTTCATCCTCCCTTGCTCCCGAAGGGATGAGACCAGTAGAGTATCTTAGATGGCCGCTCATAGGCTTTTAAGACCCCAGACACTACTCACCAAGGTAGAATGTAGAGCATTATCTTTATAAGTAGTGTCATGCCAATTGAGCTAGCTGTACCCCGAGACCATGGTCCCCAGAGCCCTTCGTCCAACAACTCAGTCCCTTGGGGGGTTTGGATGTGTCTATAGGGCGTCCATGACCTTTCCTTGTGCAGGTTGTGTTAGTTTCCCCTGTACTGTGTACTATCTCACCTCTCACCCAAGTTACCACTTACCTATTACCTATTTAGTATTCCCCCCCCCCCATCCCTGGTAACCAACAAGGATTGTTACATTTTGCATGTGAATTTTTTCATGGGTTTTTCCAACAGAGGTCTCATACAATATTTGTCCTTTTGTGATTGACTTATTTCACTCAGCATAATGTCCTCCAGTTTCATCCATGTTATGAGATGCTTCACAGATTCATTGTTGTTCTTTCTCGTTGCATAGTACTCCATTGTGTGTATGTACCATAGTTTGTGTATCCATTCATCTGTTGACGGACATCAAGGTTGTTTCCATCGTATTGCTATTGTGAACAATGCTGCCATGAACATAGATGTGCAGATGTCTATTCGAGTGATGACTCTTATTTCTCTAGGATATATTCCTAGGAGTGGGATTTCTGGATCGAATGGTAAGTTTATTTCTAGCTTTCTGAGGAAACGCCATAACATTTTCCAAAATGGTTGTATCATTTTGCATTCCCACCAGCAGTGTATAAGAGTTCCCATCTCCCCGCAGCCCCTCCAACATTTGTTATTTCCAGTATTTTTGATTCATGCCAGTAATGCCGGGGTGAGATGGTATCTCATTGTGGTTTTAATTTGCATTTTTCTAATGGCTAGTGATCGCGAGCATTTCCTCATGTGTCTGTGGGCATTTGAATGTCTTCCTTGGTGAAGTGTCTGTTCATTTCCTTTGCCCATTTTTTGATAGGATTGGTTGTCTTTTTGTTGTAGAGGTGTTGGATTTTCTTGTAGATTATGGAGATTAGACCTTTGTCTGACTTGTACTGTCCAAAAATTTTTTCCCAGTCTGTAGGTTCTCTTTTGACTCTTTTGGTGAAGTCTTTTGAAGAGCATAGATGTTTGATTTTTAGAAGATCCCAGTTATCTAGTTTATCTGTTGGGTTTTTTGTGTTGATGTTTATGGTTTGTACCCTGTGAATGCCATGTATTAAGGCCTGAAGTGTTAGTCCTATTTTTTCTTCTATGAATTTTATAGTTTGAGGCTTTATATTCAGGTATTTGATCCATTTTGAAGTAGTTTTTGTATATGGTGTGAGGTATGGGTCCTGTTTCATTTTTCTACAAATGGATTTCCAGTTTTGCCAGCACCATTTGTTGAAAAGACTGTCTTTTCCCCATTTGATGGATTTTGGGCCCTTGTCAAAAATCAGGTGACCGTAGGTGGATGGATTTACATCTGAGTTCTCAATTCTGTTCCATTGGTCAATGTCTCTGTTGTTGTACCAGTACCAGGCTGTTTCGAGTACTGTAGCTGTATAGTAGGTTCTCAAGTCAGGTAGTGTGAGTCCTCCAACTTTATTCTTCTTCTTCAGTAGTGCTTTACTTATTCAGGGTTTCTTCCCTTTCCATATAAAGTTAATAATTAGTGTTTCCATCTCTTTGAAGAATGTTGGTGGTATTTGTATCGGGATTGCATTGTATTTGTAGATTACTTTAGGTAGAATTGCCATTTTCACAATGTTGAGTCTGCCTATCCATGAGCATGGTATGTTTTTCCATTTATGTAGATCCCTTTGGGTTTCATGCAGCAGTGTTTTGTAGTTTTCTTTGTATAGGTCTTTTACATTCCTAGTCAGATTTATTCCTAAGTATTTTATCTTTTTAGGGGCTATTGAAAATGGTATTGATTTCCTGATCTCCTTTTCATCGTTCTCTTTACTGGTGTATAGGAATCCAACTGATTTTTGAATGTTTATCTTGTATCCTGCTACTCTGCTGAATCTTTCTATAAGTTCCAGTAGATTTCTCGTGGAGTCTTTAGGGTTTTCTATGTATAGTATCATATCATCTGCAAACAGAGAGAGTTTAAATTCTTCATTAACAATTTGGATGCCCTTTATTTCTTTCTCTTGCCTTACTGCTCTAGCTAGAACTTTCAGCACAATGTTAAATAGGAGTGGTGATAAAGGGCATCCTTGTCTTGTTCCTGTTTTCAAGGGGAATGTTTTCAGCCTCTCTCCATTAAGAATGATGTTGGCTGTTGGTTTTGCATAGATGCCCTTTAGTATGTTGAGAAATTTCCCTTCTATACCTATTTTATTGAGAGCTTTTATCAGGAATGGGTGTTGGACTTTGTCAAATGCCTTTTCTGCATCAATTGAGATGATCATGTGATTTTTTTCTTTCCTTTTATTTATGTGGTGGATTACGTTGATGGATTTTCTAATGTTAAACCATCGTTGCATACCTGGTATGAATCCTACTTGGTCGTGGTGTATTATTTTTTTGATATGATGCTGATTTCTATTGGCTAGAATTTTGTTGAGAATTTTTGCATCTATATTCATGAGAGATATTGGTCTGTAATTTTCTTTTTTTGTGATGTCTTTGCCTGGTTTTGGTATCAGCGTTATGCTGGCTTCATAGAATGAATTTGGAAGTGTTGCTTCCTCTTCTATGCTCTGAAATAGCTTGAGTAGAACTGGTACAAGCTCTTCTGTAAATGTTTTGTAGAATTCTCCAGTGAAGCCATCTGGGCCAGGGCTTTTTTTGGTTGGGAGTTTTTTGATTACCTTTTCAATCTCTTCTCTTTTTATGGGTCTGTTCAGATTTTCAACATCACTTTGTTGTAGTTTAGGTAGGCCGTGTGTTTCTAGAAATTTATCCATTTCCTCTAGGTTTTCAAATTTGTTGGAATATAGTTTTTCATAATATTCTTTTATAATCCTTTTTATTTCGGTTGGGCCTGTTGTAATATCCCACATTTCATTTCTTATTTGGGATATTTGTGCCCTCTGCTGTTTTTCTTTTGTCAGTCTGGCCAGTGGTTTGTCGATTTTGTTGACAACTTTTGGTTTTGTTGATTCTTTCTATTGTTTTTCTGTTCTCTATTTCATTTATTTCTGCTTTGATCTTTACTATTTCCTTTCTTCCTGTGGTTGTAGGCTTTTTTTGTTGTTCTCTTTCTATTTGTTTGAGTTCTGTAGTTAATGTTTTGATTTTGTCCCTTTCCTCTTTTTTGATATGTGTATCTATTGCTATAAATTGTCCTCTGAGGACTGCCTTTGCTGTGTCCCAAAGGTTTTGGTATGATATGTTTTCATTTTCATTTGATTCTAGGAATTTTTTAATTCCATCTCTGATTTCTTCTATTACCCATTGATGTGTAAGCAGATTATTATTCAGTTTCCATGTGTTTGATTTTTTTTCCTTGCTATTTCTAGTGTTAATTTCTACCTTGACGGCATTGTGGTCAGAGAAGATACTATGAATTATCTCAACGTTTTGGATCTTGTTGAGGATTGCTCTGTGGCCTAAGATATGGTCTATTCTGGAGAGCGTTCCATGTGCGCTGGAAAAGAATGTGTACTTTGCAGAGTTTGGATGGATTGTTCTATATATGTCTCTGAGGTCCAGTTGGATGATTGTGTCCTTTAGGTCTTCTGTATCTTTGCTGAGTTTCTTTTTAGTTGTTCTGACCTTTACTGAGAGTGGTGTGTTGAAGTCTCCTACTATTATTGTGGAACTGTCAATTTCTCTTTTCAGTGCAGTTAGAGTTTTTTTTATGTATTTTGGAGCCCTGTCACTGGGTGCATAGATATTTATTATGGTTATGTCTTCATGATGGATCATCCCCTTAATCATTATATAGTGTCCTTCTTTGTCTTTTATGGTAGATTTTGTTTTAAAGTCTATTTTATCTGAGATTAGAATTGCCACTCCTGCTCTTTTTTGATAGTTGTTAGCTTTATATATTTTTTTCCAACCTTTGATTTTTAATAAATTCACATCTTTGTTTCTAAGGTGTGTCTCTTGTAGACAGCAAATTGATGGATCCTGTTTTCTTATCCATTCTGCCACTCTCCGTCTCTTTATGGGTACATTGAGTCCATTTACGTTCAGTGTAATTATTGATAGATGGGAGTTTGTTGCTGTCATTTTGTAGTGTTTTTTTTTTGTGATGCTGAAGTTTTCTTTGTTCTTCTTACTCTCTTGTGCTGAGTTACTTTTGTTTGTGGATTTTGTGTTCATTTCTTTTGTTTTTGTAGGTTTTGTTTATGTAGAGATTTTATGTTTTTCGTCTTTATTTTTATGAGTTGGTTTGTTAACTTTTTTGTGGTTACCATGGATTTTACCCTTATCTTTCTAATTTTGAAGCAGTCCACCCTTACTTGGTATCGCCTTGCCTTCCTCTCCTTTAGAAGGTTCTATACCTGTGCCGTTTGTTCCCTCTTTCATTGTTTTGATGTTGTTGTCATCCTTTGATTTATTTCTCTGATTCACTGTTGTATTTCTTTTGTTTTTGGAAAGTCCTCTGTAGTTCAGTTGCTAGAATGGTATCTGGTTCATGTGAACCTGCGTCCTAGGTCCTAGGTCCTGCCTGAGGGCTGAAGCTGTTTGTCCTCAGATTGAAGAACTCCCTTTAATAATTCTTGTAAGTTTGGTTTGACTTTTGCATATTCCTTTAGTTTCTGTTTATCTGGAAATGACCTAATTTCACCATCAAATCTGAATGAGAGTTTTGCAGGATATATTATTCTTGGCTGACAATTTTTTTCTTTCAAGATTTTATATATGTCATCCCATTGCCTTCTTGCCTGCATGGCTTCTGCTGAATAATCTGAGCTTAGTCTTATTGTTTCTCCTCTGTATGTGACTTCTTGTTTTTCATGAGCTGCTCTCAGGATTCTTTGTTTGTCTTTAGTTTTGGCGAGTGTGAATAAGTTATGTCTTGGTGATTTTCTTTTGGGGTCTCTTCTATATGGGGTTCGTTGAGCTTCTTGGATGGCCAGCTTTTCATTTTTCTTGATATTGGGAAAGTTTTCTGTCAGCAGTTCGTCAATGATCCTCTCTGTGTTTTCTGTTTTCTCCCCCTGTTCTGGTATGCCAATCACTCATAAGTTTTTGCTTTAATTGTGTCCCACATAACTCTCAGGGTCTCTTTATTTTTCTTTGTTCTTTTTTCTGAATTTTCCTGTAACAGAGTTGTATCCAAGTGTTTGTCTTCAGTTTCACTGATCCTGTATTCCATGGTTTCAAATCTACTTCTCAGCCCTTCTATGACACCGTCCATTTCTGAAATCTTGTTGTTTATCTTTTGGATTTCTAATTGTTGTTTTTGTATAATTTCGAGTTGCGAATTTATTTTGGCATTTTGTTCCTGCATCATCTTCCTAAATTCTTCCAATTTTTTGTCTGTATTTTCCATAAATTTGTCTATTTTTTCCTCATGTTTGTCAGCTTTTTGCCTCAGTTCTTGGAAAATTATGACTATTAGTGATTTGAGTTCCGTATCAGGTACTTCTAGTGTATTTTCTTCCACAGGAGAGTTATCTGGTGTTTTAATTTGGATGCCTATTGGAGCCATCTTGTCTTGTTTTTGTAAATGTTTTGATATTGTTTGCTGTTTTCGGGGCATTCAGTAGATCCTTCTCTCATTTATTAATTGTAGGTTTTTTTTTTTTGTTTGTTTCATCCTTGTGGTACAGCTGGGCAGATCTAGCTGAGGAGGAGCCACTGGGATGGGTTGCTTATGGCACTCACCGCAGTCACCAGGACGTTCGGTAGTCAGTGCTGGGCAGGTTCCAGTAGGGCGTGCCTGCACAGCTTGGTGGTGTGATGTCTAGTGCACGGTGCAGGTAGGTAGGGTGCAGCGGGAAGATGGTTATGTGTGAAGCTAAGCCGGATATGGGAGAGAGGAGAGAGGAGGAGTAGCAAAAAGCGTACAAACATAAAAGAATGCTATGGGAGCTTGTCGTTGGAATGGACAGATGAGAGACTATGGGATGGAGGAAACCAGAAGGGGGAAGAGAAAGAAAAGGAAAGAATGAACAAATAAAAATCAGAAAAGTTAAAGAACTGCAAAGTTCTCAGTGATCCCACCGATGCAGCTATGAGGTCTGGGGGATTCAGTCTCAGTTTTCACAGCACAGCCTGGCCAGAAGGTACAGAGGCATACATCGCCTGGTATTCAGGGATCAGAAAGAGAAGGAAGAGATAGAGAGACGAGAAATTAAGCAGTGAAGAAAGACAAAAGGGAAAAAGAGGGAAAAGATGACAAAACTAATCAAAAAAGAAGAAAAATAAAGTTTAAAAAAAAAAAAAAGCAACACCAGCAGTCAGTGCCAACAAATGGGACCCAGAGAGCCCCCACTCAGGGGCTTGAATTCCAAGAAGCCGGCAGTCTCGGGGTTAAGAGACTGTGGCCACGGGAAGCAGAGGGGCAAATGGACAAAGGGCCCGGGATCTCACTAGAGCAGCAGCCCAGACCTGGAAGCAGCCACATGCCCGAACGCAGCCCCACAGCCCCGCAGGAGAGTGCAAAGATGGCACCCGGAACCAGGCTCCCCAGCAAAAGGAGGGGGAGGCAGCAGAAAAAGGTTCGCCAGCTGCCAGCAAACGGCTCCCAGAATGCCGCCATCCCCGGCGTTCGGAATCCAAGCACCAGCGCCCCCCAGCCCAGCGACCCCCGCCACGGAAAGCAGTGGGATGAACGAACAAAGGCCCCGGGATCTCACCAGCGTGGCAGCCCAGACCCGGAAGCAGCCATATGCCTGAACGCAGCCCCACAGCTCCGCAGAAGAGAGCAAAGACGGCACTCGGAACCAGGCACCCAGGCAAAAGGAGGGGGAGGCGGCAGAAAAAGTTTCGTCAGTGGCCAGCAAATGGCTCTCAGAAAGCCGCCATCTCGGGCGCGCGGAATCGAAGCACCGGCGCCCCCCCAGCCCAGGGACCCTGGCCATGGAAAGCAGGTGATCCCCAGCTGAGGCGGAGAGGGGTGGGGGGTGGGAGAGCGCGCACCGCAGTTTACCGGTCATTCTGTCTCCCACCGGATGCTCTGCAAGGCTGCTCTCCCGTTCGCTGGTCTCCGATAGGAATCCAAGATGGTGGATCTGCGTTGCGTTAGCTGGTAAGGAATCTCTGCATGAGTCTCTCCTCACTCTCCGTTCTCTTTTAGTATTCTCACTCCGTTTGGTGTTTGGCTGAGTTCTTTATCTCTTCATTTGGTGTTCTAGGGTTTCAGGATTGTTGATTCTCTGTTAGGCTTAGTTTTTCGGATCTTTGCTGTGGAGGGACGGCGTGGTGCTTCTGCCTAGAGCGCCATCTTGCCCCGCCTCTTCTGTCTATTTTTATAAGCACTAGAATCTACCCTCTGATTTCAAAACAAGATTCAATTCTGACATAAAAAATACAATCATTTACTAGTATGTAATTGTTTAGAAAGATAAAATCTCCTTTTTATGGAAATATATAAAAGTAAATTTATATTCTGATGGCAAACACATGACATAAAACATTTGTCACAACCCGTAGGACTGTACAACAGCACAAAGAATGAACCCTAGTGCAAACTACAGACTTCAGTTAATAATGCATCACTATTGGCTCATCTGTCGTAACAAATATACCACAGGCATGCAAGATGTTAATAGGAGAAAGAACATGCAGGGAGAGAGGGTAACTGTGAACTCTGTACTTTCTGCACAACTTTTCTCTAAATCTAAAACTGCTATAAAAAATAAAGCCTATTTTGAAAAACAAATGAGCTTCATCTCTCAAGGAAAATGTGGGTCTGGGCAGGTGAATTTGAGTACATGCTCTCGTGTAGTATAAATGACATCCTGCAAATACAATGTCTGCCGTCTTAGGCATGTAAACTAAGTCCTTAAGACCAATGACCATATGATATTTTCTGCAAATAATGATGCTGCTTTGAAAACTTTAAAATCATAGCACTGGAAATAAAATCTGTTTACTTATTACGGTGACTATTTCATTTATTATAAAAGGTTAAATAAATATTTTCAGATGGGGAGATTGCTAACAAAAATGTCTGTCAGGAAACAGAAGATAATTCTTTCAAATTTAATTTTGTATTCAACTTTTGCCGGTGAAGGGAGGGCTGGGATCAGCTGCACCCATCTCAGGGTTGATCTCTGGTCTGAGTGTGGGTAGGTCAACAGTGGCTATGTCTCTTTACTGTTTGATGGATGCTAGTTGCCAAAGATGAAATATTTTTAGTTTCAGGCCAGTTGCTATTGGAAGCAACAGCCCTAATTGTTAATTTATCAACAGTCTTCTGGATAAGGAAAAAGATTGAATGGGCGGGAGAGACACCGTCAGCCCCTGAGATCATTGTCCTTGATGTTGGAGGAAGCCCAAAAGAGATGGAATTGCTGCTGCTCTGGGATGCCTGGGGAACAAATAAATCTCAGCTACCTGTTTCTTTTTTTTTTTGTCTCCAATTCCATGTGGCTGCTCTCTCTAGCATTCCTTCCATTAGTTTAAAAAAAAAAAGTTTCCATTTAGGGTATTCTAGAAACAAGTGAATTGCATGTTTGCTTTTTTAGCTAGCACACCAAGTAGACCTTGACATTTTCCCTTCCTGTCTTCTCCCTGTTCTTCCCATTAAAGTAGGACAGTGCCCAGCAATATATTACACCGACAGTGAACAAATGTGCTGTACTAAATATTATGGTTTCATTTAACGCTTCAACTGTGAAAACAAATGACAGAAAACGTAGCTCACATGACAGATTTGAGGTAAAAAACTATTGGTACAGATATTCCACATAGTGACTATTACAATACACTTTTCATAGAGTGCTTATTTATGGGAACATATTATGAGTCATAGCAATTCATAACATGATGTTCCATGGAAAATTCCATTCTCTACTCTGACTAAATACATACAGCACACACTTTTGATTAATGAGAGTCATAAACACACCCCACCAGGTATAATGCAGTAGTTTACAGCCTTAACCTAAATTGACAAATATATTTCTTTTTCCTCTATAAAATAAGATAAATGGGATAGAATGAAATCATTGTAATGCTCGGCAGGACAGTTAACTGGTTGCAGCCATAACATTGCGTGTCTCATTACCCACTTAAAAGAATTTGGCCTCCTCTTGCATCATTTATTCATTACCTGTACTGCAACATCTTAGTTTATTCTATAAATATCTTTCTAATTTGAATTAAGATAATATGCTATCTGTGCTTATTAGATATGGCAAAATGCAGTTTGTACTCACTTTAAATCTCACCGAGTCAGAGAGCATTTTTGCATTCCAGATAGAGCTAAAAATATTCACCCATTAAAATAGTCATCATTATTAAAATTAGCTCACTGATTTTGCTGATTAATTTTTCAATAGCAAGCATGCTTTCTAAAAAGTTTCAATTAAACAGTTTTTGACGAAACTAGATTTTTGAGATGGAAACTATAGAAGAAGAAAGAGATAATTAAAAAATAGAAATAGAACATTTAAAGCTTCTATAATTAAAAAAAAATTTTAATTCATTGGCAAAAGAGAGTGAAGAGAGTAAGAATAGTTGCTACAGCTGGAATGTAGGACTGAATTCCTTACATCTCCTTTTATGTGCTTTGATTCTTATGCCTTGGACAGGTTGTCTATTTTTGTCTATACAGGAAAAGTACAGTCTAGCAGACATACGCATTAAAATGATCAGGGCCATGTTTGTGAGATTTAAATGTGTATTTGTATGGGTTCTATTTTCCTATGCTACAGGATGCTTCAAGTTCAGAACAAGGTTGCAGATCAACTACATCATAAAGGTGCAACTTTAAAAGCGGGGAATGAACCAAAGGATTGCTACTTTCAATACAGCCATTTGGTATTTTTGTTGCCTCTAATATTTTTATTTTAGTTGGAGTTAAAGACATAAACATGGTAAAATACACTTTTGATCAACACTACTGAAAATTATGAGAAGAGGAATTATGTGTTTATATTTCAATCATATAAGAAAATCAATTCCATACTGTAATCTCAAACAAACAAACAAAAAAAGAATAGTACGAATGCCTTTGGTTTTAAAATATATAAATATATTTTTAACTCAAAATAAGAATATTAATTAAAATACAGAAAACTGCTCAGGAAAGTATATAAGACAATTATTAGAAGAAAGTTATATCATCTAGTGTTTTTTAAATAATGCTTCTATATAACTAGGTACTAGTAAGAACGATTAAATATTCCTTAGCTGTAAATATTTGCTGGTATTTTATATTGTCTGTAATGGATACACGTCCCAAACAATAATGAAATCCATTCTGCCATAGATGACCATTGTATAGTTACTACCATGGAAACGCCTTCTGACCTTTTGCAAACAATGGGTAGCAACAGATCTAGAGAAAGAAGTAAGTTCATGTCAGAATGATCTGGTATATATAGCAGGCAAGAAACAGCAACAGTTAACCCAAGGATATCCATATTTTCATGAAAAACAAAATTATTTTTTTTCTCTAAGAGACACAGGTAATGTGTAGTTACATATTTCTTTATTTCCAAATATGAACCAGCTATAATGTGATTCAGCCTGCTTTAATAATGTAATTGAGCTTAATCATTTACAGAGCTTTAGTGAGCTATTTTCAAAAATTTTTAGGGAGTATGTCATTTGAGGCACATAAGTCTTATTATGTAATCTCTTGGGCATTTGTTTTATGAGCGATATTAAATTAAAATGTTCATAAAAGGGCATTTATGTATTCTGTGATAGAATATGTCTCAGATTTTTAGTATTTGAGAAAAGAAGATTATCTTATTTCACTCTTGTAATTTGAAATGTAAACCTGGTTTGGCATAAGATGGAAGTCCATGAGTAATAGCATAAAACAATCTGTATGTTTGTGTGTGCATTTATGTGTGTGCAAAGTTGATAGATAGACAGCTGGATAGGCAGGTAGGTAGGTAAGTAGATAGATAGACAGACAGACATACAGATAGATAAGCATCCAAAGTATCCCAGATGTCGTATATTTTCAAGCCTTGATTCTAAATTCAATCCATATCTACATAAAATTAAAGGATCCGAATTACAGGTAGTCCTCGACTTACAATGGGGTTCCATTGTGACAACTCTGTGTAAATTGGTTCTGACTTAAGTCAAAACTTCTTTTTTTTTTTTCAGTTTTCATTCTTATTGCCTTTTATTATCAGTATCTTTATAAATTTGATTTTTGACCATCTGAGAATGATAACATCAGCAACTTAGAGCTGCAACACTGTATGTAGTACATATTACTAACAATTAGATGTATAAGCAACAACCACAACAACAAACAGATGGTCATAAGTTTGGTTCCTCCTCATAAATCAAATGTCATAAGTCAGGGATTACCTGTATTTTAAATCATTGTGTGCGTGTATTTCCTTGCTTTTACTTTTGCTCCCTTGCAAGCCACCTTCTCTGTAGTAATCAAAGTAATTTTAAAAATACTTTCCATCCAGTGGAATGACCTTTGTGGTACAACATAATCTCCAGAGCAACTGGAGGAAACAGGCGGGGCTGAGAATTCACCTGAAAGCCTGCCCTAGCTTGGCTTCTTCTCCTTCCCTCTCCTGCCTCCCACATTGCCAGACTAGTTTCTCCTGGAAGCAGTTCTTCAAGAAATCATTTGCACAGGTATCCTCATCTCAGAGCCTGCTTCTGGGGAGTCAGAAGTAAGACATACTTTTATCTCAAATGTCATCTCCCCATTCCTTCCTTCAAAGATGGCCCATTCCAGGACCTTTGCCTTTCATATCTCCAGAGGCTCCCAGGATTCCATGTAAATGGTGCCCTCAGGAGGTGTGGTTCAGCCTCATATGTTTCGTACGACCTTGTTTCATTTACTTCGTGACACTTGTTACTATCTAAAATTATTTAGTATTTGCTTAATTCAATATTAGTCTCTCCCCATTATGTTGCAATATCCATGAAGACAGCAGCGTTGTCCTCTTGACTGCTGTGACTCTGATGCTTAAAATTGTCCCTACCCAATGGTAAACCAGTTGTTGTCCAGTCAACTCTAATTCATGGTGATCCTATGTGTGTCAGCGTAGAACTGTGCCTCATAGGGATTTCGATGGCTGATTTTTCAGAATGAGATAGTCAAAGCTTTCTTCTGAGGCAAGTTTGGGTGGACTTGAATTGCCAACGTTTTGGTTAGCAGCCAAGTGTGTTAACTATTTGCACCACCCCGGGACTCCTTCCCAACTGTGGGTTCTCCATAACAGTTGAAGGCATAAAAAACACACAACATGGTCTAGAAGAGGAAAAAGATTGTACATAACTCTATCCAAATCCTCATTTCTCCATTAAGACGAGCTAGATCATTGTTTTTCCCTAAACCTCAGCTCCTCTACCTATAATTAAGAAGAACAGTCTGTTACCCTGGCACCTGGAATGAGGGGACAGCGTTATGCAGATGTGTAAGTAGATAAACCTGTCAGGAAATATACAATTGTCCTAAGTGTGACATTTCTAAAAGCCTTTCTGGGATGCCCAGAGCTACCATGAAATAGTTATACATTATTAAATCTATGGGACTCTGCCAGTCTCAAAGTGTAACTTTATTTCTTTCAGTTGGAACTGGTGAAAGCATAAATATAAACACTGCCTAGATAGTCCCTAAAGAACTTGAATACTTGCCAAAAGAAGTAATACGTGATGAGGGTATTGCTCCTTGTGATTAGACACTAGAATGTTCTGTTTCCAAAATTCCTCTGGGAGAAGGTGGTGGAGGTAATGGCAGAGAGCAGAAGTGAATGAAAAAAATGTCTTATGACTTTTCAGAATTTGGCAAAGGTTTGTGATTAAATATGTAAAAGAATGGATGTCACATAAAATCTGTATCTGGTGGCACTTTGAATGAGATGACTTATTAATTCAACACGTATTTATTGAGCCCTTTCTATATATCTGGCATTGATCTAGACATTGGGATCTAGAAGTGAACAAAATCGACAAATTTTCTGCCTTCATTTGGTTTATATTCTAGTTGGCTGAGAAACACAAATAGTGAACACACACAAAAATGGTACTGAGTTAGAGTAGGAGACAGAGACAGAGAGAGACTGGACTGAGTGAGGAGGTCATGGTAGTGATAGTGGTAGCCTTTCAGGGAGATCTAAATGAAAAGAGGAAGCATTCCTGCAGACACGTGGGAGAAGTGTGTTTCAGGCAGAGGCAATAGTAGGTGCAAAGCCCCTGAGGCTGCAGTGAGCTGGAGGAAGAACAAGGAACACTAAAATTCTCTTAACTACAGTGGCATTTAGTTAAAGTTAATTAAAGTGTCCAGGTAGCCTCCCTTAACACCCAATAGAATAAAAGAGTATTGATATACATACATACCTGATTGCTTTTGAGGTAAAACTGTACGATCTCCCTTTCCATGGTACCCTAATAGCAAAATAGTAAATGACAATCAAATAATACAATTTGTGTTATTTTTATGAAAGGGTTTAAGTAAGTTATAGATTTGCTTGGGGGAATAGCAGAATGTTGGGTTCTAGAGAATGACAATAAAGTAAAATTTAGGTAAGACACTCTATTAAAACCTATTATAGAAACAGAAAATCCATTCTCACCAGATAAATTAGATTAATCATTTACATTACACAAGTATTCATTGCATAACAAAAAGATTCTATGTAAGAGTAGTATAAGTAGTGATTTTCCTTGTCGTTGTTGTTGTTAGGTGCCTTCAAGTTGGTTCCGACTCATAGCAACCCTATGTACAACAGAACAAAACACTGCCCGGTCCTGCGCCATGCCCACAGTCGTTGTTATGCTCAAGCCCATTGTTGCAGCCACTGTGCCAATCCATCTCGTTGAGGGTCTTCCTCTTTTTCACTGACCCTCTACTTTATCAAGCATGATGTCCTTCTCCAGGGACTGATCCCTCCTGACAACATGTCCGACGTATGTGAGACATAGTCTCGCCATCCTTGCTTCCAAAGATCATTCTGGTGGTACTTCTTCCAAGACAGATTTGTTCATTCTTTTGGCAGTCCACGGTATATTCAATATTCTTTGACAACATCACAATTCAAATGCATCCATTCTTCTTCAGTCTTCCTTATTCATTGTCCAGCTTTCACATGCATATGAGGCAAGTGAAAATGCGATAGCTTAGGTCAGGCACACCTTCGTCTTCAAGGTGATATCTTTGCCTTTCAACACTTTAAAGAGGTCTTTTGCAGCAGATTTGCCCAATGCAATATGTCTTTTGACTTCTTGACTGCTACTTCCATGGGTGTTGATTGTGGATCCAAGTAAAATGAAATCCTTGACAACTTCAATCTTTTCTCCATTTATCATGATGTTGTTTATTGGTCCAGTTACGAGGATTTTTCTTTTATGTTGAAGTGTAATCCATATTGAAGGCTGTGGTTTTTGATCTTCATCAGTAAGTGCTTCAAGCCCTCTTCACTTTCAGCAAGCAAGGTTGTGTCATCTGTATAACGCAGGTTGCGAATGAGTCTTCCTCCAATCCTGATGCCCTATTCTTCTTCATATAATCCAGCTTCTTGGATTATTTGCTCAGCATACAGATTGAATAGATATGGTGAAAGGATACAACCCTGATGCACACCTTTCCTGTCTTTAAACCACACAGTATCGCCTTGTTCTGTCTGAATGACTGCCTCTTGATCTATGTACAGGTTCCTCGTGAGGAAAATAAAGTGTTCCGGAATTCCCATTCTTCACAATGTTATCCATAATTTGTTATGATCCACACAGTCAAATGCCTTTGCATAGTCAATAAAACACAGGTAAACACCTTTCTGGTATTCTCTGCTTTCAGCAAGAATCCATCCGACATCAGCAATGTTATCCCTGGTTCCACGTCCTCTTCTGAATCTGGCCTGAATTTTTGCAGTTCTCTGTCAATGTACTGCTTCAAACACTTTTGAATGATCTTCAGCAAAATTTTACTTAGAGTAGTTAAAAGACAATTTGTTCCTCTAAAAAGAAAACCAGGACTTTTGAGTCTGCATTCTCTGCCATCCATACTGAAGATCTATGGATTTTAATTTACAAACATAATGCAATATGAAGGCATACAATAAAAGTTGTTTTCTCTTGCTAAAGTTTAAAAGAACTGACAGTACCCTAGCTGGCTGCAAAATATGCATTCAATAATTAGATTTTCTATGCATACTGTGTGATCCAAATACATGTCTTTATGCATCTGCATTCAAAGCCTAAGTCCTGTGAGGATGGGATAATCTCCTTTCGAGAGTTTTTGGCACATCTTGCAGATGTGGAAACTTAGTAACTGTATGCTGGAGACAACCATTAGGTTGATGACAAATCCGTGTGTTGAGTAGAAAAAGCTTACTGATTAGTTTTTGGAATTGTTGCCCAGCTTAAAAAAAAAAAAAAGAAAATGTGGTTTTGCTTTATTTATGTATTTTTAAATTAGTGGATTCTGTCATAAACTATGAATGCGCCATTAAAATGAATTCATTTTAGTCTTCCTAGGATACGTGCAAGTGTCTTAGTAGGATTCTTACTGGACTTTCTGAATGTAGCATTCATGCTACACCTTTTATTCTATCCCTGGAGCCCTGTGGCGCAGTGGTTAAATGATACCACTGCTAACCAAAAGGTTGGCAGTTCAAATCCACCAACTGTTCCTTGGAAACCCTATGGGGCAATTCTACTCTGTCCTCTAGGGTCGTTATGGATCAAAATCAACTTGATGGCAATGGGATTTTTGGTTTGGTGTGGCCAATTGGCAGAGGACTGCAGGAGAAGTTTCCAGATGTTAGACATGTGCAGGGGGCTGCACGCACTTCTGAGATTTGCGTGTGTGTTTTACAGATGATTTCTGAAAGTTCACATCATGTGCATCTGAAAGACACCCGTCAGGCATCTGGTATAGCCCCTCTGAATTGATTCTCTCTCATTTAATCTTGCTATAATGTATGATTTAAAAAATAAGGGGCAGGGGGAAGGAATGGAGAAAAAGTCCTTTGTAAGCAGCTTAGGAGAGTTGCATATTAATCAGAGTGCTGCTTTCCAGGTTTGCTTTATGTACTAGGAGCGCCTGAAATGTTTCCAAGGATCCTGTCACTTTTTACAAACTTAGTTTATGATGGCACCTCATGTGATGATGAGTTATATTCTGTTCTCTATGCTATTCAAATAAAAAGCGGTGGCTGTTCCATTTAGCTGTTTCAGGGAATTTAAGGAAGAAAAATGTAAGGATGTAAGATCCTTGCCCTCAAGAGTGAAGATTCAAAACAGTAAAAAGGTTTCAGCTCTGTGAGGTCTTTGTAAAAAAAAGGAGTATTATATATGAGAGAAATAAGTGTAAGTGTTCCCATTGAAATTTTATTTTGGGAGAAAGTTGATGTTTCCATTAGCTTGGAATTCAGACAATTAAAATGTCTGATTGGAAAATTTATTTTAAAAAGCTAAGTAAAACAAAATAAAAATTGACATTGATAAAATACAATATAGATTAAGTATTCAGGATCAAAAGACCCAATATTTTACTAGGGCATCCTATGCAAAAGACTATTAGAGTACATTGAGAGAGTCGGTCCCACTTTACTGAGATGATAAAGCTGTATGTACAAGACCTAAGGAATCATGTGTGAAGTTTGAAGATTTAGGGTCTGTAGTCTGTCAAGCTACGGGACGATCTGGCATAGTTTACTGCATTTTCAGAGATATTCCAAAGGCAGGGAAACCCAGCTTAAGGCAGGCAGATTGCTAGCTATACTCAAGGAACAGTGCACAAAACCGAGGAAAGGGTAACAAGTGTCTGCAGTACTCATTTAACATGTAAATTTAGATTGCAAATGACAATAAGATAATATCTGACAACTTTACCCGATGATAGAATAGCCCCCCTCTCCTGCTTCCACACAGGGGTTTCCCATTATTTATTTATACCTACCTACATTTGCCACAATGAAGAATTGGTGTTTCAGTGGTAGAATTCTACCTTTCCATGTGGGACTGGGAAGTGTTTCGTTCTATGGTACATGGGGTCTGTATGAGTCAGAACTGACTCAATGGCACCTAACGACAACAACAACATAGGGGAAACCTGGTTCGATTCCCGGCCAGTGCACCTCATGTGCTGCTACCACCATCTGCCAATGGAGACTTGTGTGTTGCTGTGATGTTGAACAGATATCAGTGGCACTTCCAGACTAACAGGGACTAGGAAAAAAGGCTTAGTGATCCACTTCTGAAAATCAGCCACTGAAAACCCTGCGGATCACAAGAGTCTGATCTGCAATTGATCATGGGGATGCTGCAGGACCTAGCAACATTTTTGTTCCATTGTGTTTGGGGTCACCATGAGTTGGGGCAACTTGTTGGCAGCTGACAACAACAACAGATTGCCACAAGACTTGCAAAAGACATGGACATTGAAAAAGAGCTAAAACTAGGAAGAGAATAGGAAAAGCTTCATAGTTTGGGACCAGTGATCCACCTGGAGAAGAGGAGTACCAGAGCAAGGGAAATAGACACAATGCCCCTTGCTGTGATAGCTGAATCTTGCTACTTAAGGGAGGGGTTTAAAAGAAGAACTTTAGGAGACATGAAATGAATATTTCTTACACGGCACAGGACAGAGCAGAAAATGCCATTTCCTCAGTTGAATGCAATTCTTAACTCATGCTTGAATTGGATGTAGAAAATTTTATGAAAGGTAAATTAATCTTACTATTAATTTATAATAACCCTTTTTATAACATCAAACTGTACACACAAATATCATAGTAATTATAAATCTTTATCATTAAGTTTTCTCCCAACTAAGAAAATAATTTAGTCAAAGATCAAGTTAAAGATGGCCCAAGATTTAGAACTGTGATCAAGAGATTTCAGATTCCACATTTGACTACATCATCAGAAATATCACACAATCTTCAATTTGTGTCCGTGTGAACCATAGGACTTTATTCTCAGGGGACAAGCATAGGTCATTATTGCTATGATATTCATGTTTGAAGAGTATAATATAACCATACGATAGATATTATTTATTTCTTCTCCCTTAAGCTTGGGAGAATTTTATAGAGGGCTACCATAGCATCAGGAAAGGTATTTAATCGTTACCTATTGGTTTCCCTGTTTCCCTTTATTTTGTAAAACTGTTACAAAAGTTTGAGATAGATGAGTGGAAAAGGGGAAAGAATTATGGAATGTTTTTGTTTCCTTTGATTTTCTTTTATTGTGTGCTTGCTGAATTAGGGTGTGTTTAGTCTTAGTGATTTTGGAGTTTCTGAGTGGTGTAAATGGTTAACATGCTAGGCTGTTAACCAGAAGGTTGGAAGTTCAAGTTCAACCTGAGGAGCTTTGGAAGAAAGACCAAGTGATCTACTTCCACAAAGTCAGCCATTGTAAACCCTAGGGATCACAGTTCTACTCTGATACACATGGGGTTGCCATAAGTCGGAATCCACTCAACAGAAACTGGTTGGTTTTAATTTTGGACCTGGGACCATTGATTAGGCGTTGCTCATCTCCTACCTAATGATGGTCATAATAAGAGAACACAAAAAAGTTCAGGAAGTGATTTTGATGCTGTAATGTAAAATATTCTATTGTACGTGTGTCTGTGTTTCTCCTGTGCTCCAGGAATATTTGGGAAAGAAGAAGAATTGGAATGGTAGGGGATACACAAAGAGCACATGTTTTATATGAGAAATTGGCAGTTAGCAAGATCTCACATAAATATCAGGGAGCAATGACTTTCCATTTGGTACTAGTGACTTGGTAAGTTTTGAGAGGGGATTAGTTTCCAGTTTTGCTGCTGCTGGGGTTTCAATTCTGCTTTAAAAACATTCATTCTGTACATTGTATATGCCAATAAATGAAGGAGGTCATCTGTCTTCCTTTAAAGCACTGAGTGGACTCCCGTCCAGGGCTGGAAAAATTGCACCAGTGCTAATAATAATGACACCGCTTTACATTTGACCCAGTGTTTCAATTTTCAGTATTCTTATTATGAAGTGTAATAAAGATATGGGGAATAATATAAGTATTCTTATTATGAAGTGTAATAAAGATATGGGGAATAATATAAGGAACACCCAGCTTTCTCAAGTCTTTACGTTTTTATATCTATTTTTTATACTTTTTAAGAAATTAAAATTTATAGATAAGTTTGAAGTCCTTTTTGGAGACCCAAAACACTTTCCTCCTCCTTAGAAGCCATCAGTATTCTGAATTTGTTGCTGTCACCCACATTTATATTTTATGCTACTTTTATATATGCATATTAATAAATTTTACATGGAGTTGATTTTCCTACTTTAAAATTGAAGTAAGTTATCACACTGTACATTACATTCCTTAAGTAGCTTTTTCACAGTTTTTTGAGAATTATTTATTCTACTATGTGAGTGATCATTTTAACTGTGTATAGTATTTTGCTGTATGAATACACCACAATTTATTTTTCCATTCTCCTACTATGCTCATTTAGACATTTTCTCACAGTAGTACTTTACTTAAAAAAAAAAATTATTTTTTTAAAACGATATGTTTAGGATTCTTTGATTTATATCCAGTCAACATGTTGGTTCTGAAGCCAGACACCTGGACAGTTAACTTCTGCATACCCTCATGAGACCAGCATGTCTCAGTCAGTGGTGGCTCTTCCAGCCTTGGTCCCAGAATGAGAAGCTGTGAGGAGCTCAGCAGAGCTGTGGCCAACCAGCACACCTCACATAACAGGAGCAAGAAACACAAGCTTCCTGCCAGCCACAAAGAATGAGATTGTTGCTGCATCTTCCAATCAAATGTTTAGTGCATTGCTTCTAAATCAATATGGACAAATAGTCAAATACCCACAAACATCAAAAGTGACAAAACAAAAGATATGTTTATACATGTGCAGTATCAAAAAATGTTGTCGTTGTTTTTCAGAAAACAACTAGGTTATGTTCCACTATCATTAAAAAATTGTGTATTAGATTAGCTGATGATATTTGACTGTATTAAGTGGGGTTTTACAGTTATGTAAGAATTTGAAGGGAGAAATAAATATTTATTCAAAGAGAAAAAGATCTCCTACAACAGGTTGGCAATCAGAGTAGTATAATCTTATTCACTACCCTCTACTTCCTTGGTTGCACATTAAAAAACCAAAAACCCATTGCCGTTAAGTCCATTCTGACTCATAGTGACTCTACAGGACAGAGCAGAACTGCCCCATAGGGTTTCCAAGGAGCAGCTGTTGGATTCATACTACCGACTTTTTGGTTAGCAGCCAAACACTTAACTACTGTGTCACCAGGGCTCCTGATTGCACATTAGAACCTTATATTTTAACTGAATAACCAGAGTAAGCCTTTTTTATTTTCTTTTTTTTTATAACCATAGTAAGTCTTATGCCCTCTCCCCTTGCAAGTAATTTTGTATAATATCTCAAGAATCATCATTCCTCATCCTTGTATTTGACCTAGAATATATATCATACCTAAAAATTTATCCAGTGTTCCTTTCAATTACACACATGGCATGGAAGCCACACATCATAAACTAAACTCTATACATGTCTCATACTCCAGGTGCTTCTACTTTTTTTGCTGCACATCATCTATTGGCCAGATAATTCTTTTCTAACATCTCTTCTATGTTTATCTTTGCTTATTTCTCCACTTTCAAGGATTCAATATTCTTGAAAAAGTTAATGATGTACCTGGTTTGTTGTAACCTCCTCTTAACTTTGCAGTTTTTACAAAAATACATAATAGCAATACATTGAACAGGACATGATCAAGGGCTACAACAGGCAAGTTTGCAAGTCAAGAAGATGAAGCCTATCTTTAGACCAGGGAAAGTGACTCCAACTAGTACACATCATTTAGGACTATTTATGTTGCATGTGACAACAAACTCAACTCAAACAAGCTTAAAAAAAAAAAAAAAAGGAAAATCTTATCTTATGTAAAAGAAGTGTACAGGTAGACCTGTTTTAGGTTTGACTTGATTCCAGACTCAAACTATGCTACCAAGATCCAAAAGGCTTCTTCATTCAAGCTGGCTCCGCTCCTGGGAGCAGTGCCATTACTCTTACCCACACAACACCTAGCCCAGGGAAAGAGTCAAAACTTCTCTTTCCCAGAAGTTTCAGCAAGCATTTTTCAGGTTTATTTGATTCTCATTGAGTTAACTGCACATTTCTGAACGAATCATAAGGCTCAAGGGTGATAGTATATATTTATCAGTTTAAGCTACTGGATTCCACTATTGGTGGCAGTTGTAGAGTCTATCCTACCCAACTGGAAAGCAGGAATGGTTTCCATGAAGAAATCAGAAGTTCATTTATTATCAGAGGTAGGAGATTGGATGCTTGCCAGCTAATATTAGATATTCTGAAATTGATGTCCAATAACCCTTGGGAGTCCATGAATGAATTTCAAGGAGACTTATAAATTCCTTAAAATTGTATGTCAAAAAGTGTGTAGGAGAAAGCATCCATAGCTTTAAAAGTATATGAATTCACCTAACATTAACAGCCATCACCAGAGTATTTGAACATACTATGCTGAAAAGGGACTTAAACATACGAAAAATTCAAAAATGCCAAAGATGTATCATTGCTATCACAATTTTTTTTCCTTCTTTCTTTGAATATCTCATTTGTTTTCAAGAGATGAAAAAAAAAGAAAGCACTTGATTAATATTACCCAATTAATCATTTTTACGTAGAAAATAAACCAGATGTTCTTTTTCAGTTCGTGTAAGAAATACTGTTAGGTGCCAACCAGTTGGCCCTGACTCATAGTGACCCTATGTACAACAGAACAAAACACTGCCTGATCCTACATTGTCCTCACAATCATTGCTATGTTTAAGCCCATTGTTGCAGCCACTATGTCAATCCATCTCCTTGAGGATCTTCGTTTTTTTCACTGACCCTCTACTTTACCAAGCGTGATGTCCTTCTCCAGGGACTGGTCCTTCCTGATAACATGTCCAAAGTACTTAAGATGAAGTCCTGCCATCCTTGCTTCTAAGGAGCATTCTGGATGTACTTCTTCAAAGACAGATTTGTTTGTTCTTCTGGCAGTCCATTGTATATTCAATATTCTTCACCAACACCATAATTCAAATACATCAGTTCTTCTCTCGTCTTCCTTATTCATTGTCCAGCATTCATATGTATATGAGGCGTTTGAAAATACCATGGCTTGGGTCAGGTGCACCTTAGTCCTAAAGTGACATCTTTGCTTATTAACACTTTGAAGAGGTCTTTTGCAGCAGATTTGCCCAATGAAATAAGTTGTTTGATTTCTTGACTGTTGCTTACATGAGCATTGATTGTGGATCCATATAAAATAAAATCCTTGATCACTGCAATATTTTCTCCATTTATCATGGTGTAAGAAATAGGTTTTTTAAAAATGACTTATCGAAAATAAGTATATCCCTTTATTTTCTATGAGCATACTATTAATAGATTTTTTTTCATTAGTGAGAACAACTAAAAGATGATAAGAGGAATCAAAAGCATTGGAAAGAGAAATGAAAGACAGTAAACTTGGAATAAACTGCATTTTAATGAGATAATTCTGCAAATACTTTAAACATAATAATAATGGTAATAATAATAATTTGAATCTCCAGTCTTTGGTATTTTTCTACCAAGGCATATAAAGCATTTTGATGTAATGGGATGATATTCATGACAAAAGAATAGTTATAGCTGTAAATGTTCACAGTACTTAAACACTAATGAGGCGCTTTGGCGTTTGATGACTTGTGGAAGCATTTCCTCTAAATACTTGGCAATGACGGGGCATTATCAATGACAGCAGGGAAGAGAGAGTGGCAGAAAGACTGAATGGGTTCATGAAAATAGGAGTAGGATTTTTCATTGTTGATCAGCAATTGTGCTACCTATGGTGCTCAGGAATTCTTATTATAATCAGTTCTTTTACACATAAAATCTAAACACTTGTTGACTGGCTCTTCTATGTGTCATGTTGGATGCTCTGAAATACACCAAGTATTTCATGTCACTATGCTTATTTTCCCATAGTAGTTCAGTGGTTCACTAAACTATTCTTTCTTCCCACTTGCTTTGTGGGTGCCTTGATTAGTTAAAGCTTTCAACATATCTTGCTTGGATTAGTCCAGTAACAAACAAATTGGTCTTCTCAATGTATCCATCCTCCAAATTCTCACTAAAGTGACGTTTTTAAAACATAAATTTAATCTCCTCCTACTTGCAAGCGTCATCAAAGGCTTTTGTTAGCTTTCAGAGTGAAGTTCATTGTCCTTTATGATTCTGGACCTATTTTTCTAGATAGTATTGTTAAGAACCCTCGCTCTGGAGTCAGCCAGATCCTGGTTCTGCCACGTTAAATTGTTATGGGACCTTAAGAACATCCCTTAGCGTCTTTATAGCTCAACTTTAGCAACTATGAAATCAAAATAAAAAATAAATCTTACTTTGATGAGTTGCTCTGAGAGCTAAAAGAGAAATCTTATGCTTGTGGTGCTCAGATACAAGAATTAACTTGAAATATTTTATTTAGGTTGGCCTCCCAGAAGTGTTCCATAGAAACCTTCTTTAACCTGGTGTGTAAGGCAATCAGTCTTCACATGGTACTGAAATGGTGGACAGAACTGGAGGCCACTCATCTACCTGTTCATAGAGCTGAAACTCCAAGGCTTGGACCCCAGTCCCCTGATTATACCAGGGGAAAGGCCCATGCTGTCTCAACTGATGGACATTGAGGTGATGGAATAGGGTAGGAGATCATGGTTCTGCTACAGCACGCTGCAGGAGGATTCTAATCCCGAGTATTCCAGGGGAGAAGCGCTTCTTCCTCATCATTCAGTTTAAGAGTCATACCAGGACTATGATTTCAGTCTGAAATCTGATCCTATGTTGCTCCAAATTATGAAGTGCTGTCATAACGAACTCCATGAATTTCTTTCAATAAATGCTGTTCCAGAAGGTCTGGTGTGTGTGTGTTGTCTATAATCTTGTCTGCTTGAAAAGTTGGCTCACAACAAGCATTCAATAAACATGATTATATATTAAAACAGTAACCAATCTTATCTCCTCACCCAACATAACATGTATCTTGTATTGTAGTTTTACTTTCCTACTTAAAACTGCTTGCGTTTGCACACATCACTTCAAGACTGAGCTCCAGCATTATCACTTAGAAGGACTTCATGAACAACTGCCTCCCACATACTACTCCAGCACCCAGGCTGAACAAAGGTGTCGAGTCAGTTCCAACTCATAGCAACCTTATATGTTCAACAGAACGAAACACTGCCAGGTCCTGAAACATCCTCACAATCACTGGTATGTTTAGCCCATTGTTGCAGCCACTGTGTCAGTCCATCTTGTTGATCTACTTTACCAAGCATGATGTCCTTCTCCAGGTGCTGTACTGGTTCCTTCTAATGACATGTCCAAAGTCCATGAGACAAAGTCTTGCCATCCTCACTTCTAAGGAGCATTCTGGCTGTACTTCTTCTAAGACAGATTTGTTTCTTCTGGCAGTCCATGGTATATTCAATATTTTTCACCAACATTATAATTCAAATGCGTCTATTCTTCTTCAATCCTCCTTATTCATTATACAGTTTTCACATGCATATGAGGCAATTGAAAATACCATGGCTTGGGTCAGGGGCACCTTAGTCCTCAAGGTGACGTCTTTGCTTTTTAACTCTTTAAAGAGGTCTTCTGAAGCAGATTTGCCCAGAGTAATACATCATTTGGTTTCTTGACTGCTGCTTCCACGGTCGTTGATAAATCCTTGTCAATTTCATTATTTTCTCCATTTATCATGATGTTGCTTATTGGTACAGTTGTCAACATGTTTGTTTTATGTTGAGGTGTAATCCATACTGAAGACTGTACTCTTAGAGCTTCATCAATAAGTGCTTCAAGTCCTCTTCACTTTCAGCAAGCAAGGTTATGTCATCTGCATATAGCAGGCTAATGAATCTTCCTCCTATCCTGATGCCACGTTATTGTTCATATAGTCCAAGTATTTGGATGATTTGCTTAGCATACAGATTGAATAGGTATCATTAAAGGATACAACCCTGACACTTACCTCTCCTGATTTTAAACCTTGCAGTATCTCCTTGTTAAGTTCAAAGGACTATCTTCTGGTCTATGTACAGATTCCCCATGAGCACAATTAAGAGTTCTGGAATTCCTATTCTTCGCAATGTTATCCATAATTTGTTATAATCCACATAGTCAAATGCCTTTGCATAGTCAATAAAACACAGGTAAACATCCTTCTGGTATTCTCTCCTTCCAGACAAGATTCACCTGAAGTCAGTAATGATATCCCTCTTTCCATGTCCTCTTCTGAATCCAGTTTGAATTTCTGGCAGTTCTCTGTCGATGCACTGCTTCAAACACTTTTGAATTATCTTCAGCAAAATTTTACTCATGTGTGATATTAATAATATTGTTCGATAATTTCTGCATTCTATTGGATCACCTTTCTTTGAAATGGGCACAAATATTGATCTTTTCCAGTCAAATGGCCAGGTTTTTATCTTCCAAATTTCTTGGCAGAGGTAAGTGAGCACTTCCAGTATTGCATCCGTTTGTTGAAACATCTCATTTGGTATGCCATCAATTCCTGGAGTAATGTTATTCGCCAATGTCTTCAGTGCAGCTTGGATGTCTTCTTTCAATATGATCCATTCTTGATCATATGCTATCTCCTGAAATGGATGAAGGTTGACCAATTCTTTTTGATACAGTGACTCTGTATTACTTCCATTTTCTTTAGATCCTTCCTGCGTCCTTCAATGTTTTGCCCACAGAATCCTTTAATATTGCTACTTGAGGCTTGAACTTTTTCTTCAGATCTTTCAGCTTGAGCAATTGCAAGCATGCTCTGTCCTTTTGGTTTTCCAACTCCAGGTCTTTGCACATTTCATTATATTACTTTACTTTGTCTTCTCAAGTCATCTTGAAATCTTCTGTTCACCTCTTCTACTTCATCATGTCTTCCTTTCACTTTAGCTACTCTACATTCAAGAGAAAGTTTCAGAGTCTCCTTTGACATCCATTTTGGTGTTTTCTTTCTTTTCTGTCTTTTTAATGACCTTTTGTTTTCTTCATGTATGATGTCCTTGATGTCATCCCACAACTTTTCTGGTCTTCAGTCATTAGTGTTCAGTGCGTCAAATCTATTCTTGAGATGGTTTCTAAATTCAACTGGGATATACTCGAGGTAATACTTGGCTCGTGTGGACTTGTTTTAGTTTTCTTCAGCTTCGCTGTGAACTTGCATATGAGCAATTGATGGTCTGTTCTGCCCCTGGCCTTGTTCTGACTGATGATATTGAGTTTCACTATCAACTCTTTCCACAGATGCAGTTGATTTGATTCCTGTGTATTCCATCTGGCAAAGTCCACATGTATAGTCACCGTTTATGTTGTTGAAGAAAGATATTTCTAATGAATAGGTTGTTGGTCTTGCTAAATTCTATCATGTGATCTCCAGAGTCATTTCTATCACCAAGGCCATATTTTCCAAGTACTGATCCTTCTTTTTTGTTTACAACTATTCCATTCCAATCATCAATAATTATCAATGCATTTTTATTGCATGTTTAATCAATTTCAGACTGCAGAAGTTGGTAAAAATCTTTAATTTATTCATCTTTGGAATTAGTGGCCAGTGCATAAATTTGAATAATAGTCATATTAACTGATCTTCCTTATAGGCTTATAGATATTATCCTATTACTAACAGCATTGTACTTCAGTCAGGTTTGATTTTTTAATGTTCTTTTTGATTATGAATGCAAAGCCATTCCTCTTCAATTTGTCATTTTCAGCATATTAAACCATATGATTGTCTGATTCAAAATGGCCAACACCAGTCCATTTCAGCTCAGTAATGCCTAGGATATCAATCTTTATGCATCCCATATCATTTCTGGCTACTTCCAATCTTCCTAACTTCATGCTTCATTCCATGTTTCAATTTTTAATGTACATTTGCATATTTCTTCTCATTTTGAGTCAAATGAATCAGCAAATGAAGGTTATGAAAGCTTTACTCCATACATGTGATTCTAGTTGACTGTACATGGAGGAAGCAGCTCTTCCCCAGTGGCATTTTGAGTGCCTTCCAACCTGGGGAACTCATCTTCCAGTACTATATCAGACAATGTTCAGTTGCTATCCATAAAGTTTTCACTGGCCAATTTTTCTTCAGAGGTAGCCTGCTGGGTCCTTCTTTCTAGTCTATCTTAGTCAGAAGCTCTGCTGAAAAATGTCCACTATGGGTGACCCCACTGGTATTTGAAATGCTGGTGGCATAGCTTTTAGGAATATGCAAGCCACCGCAGCATGACAAACTGACAGCTGAGTGGTGGCACTGTCATAGACTCAGGGGTATTTTTTTTTATTTTTTTTATTGTACTTCAGGTGAAAGCTTACAGAGCAAATAGTTTCTCATGAAATAGTAGTACACATGTTATTCTATGACATTGGTTAACAACCCCACAACGTATTAAGCCTCTAAATTCTCCACCTTTTTTTTTTTTTTTTGATGAAAATTACAGATGGTCAAAGATACACCGTTTCAAGAATTTCTACATTCACAGTTCAGTGACATTGACTACGCTCTTCCAACTGTGCTGTTATTCTCACTTAAGATGAAGGCTTACAGAACAAAATAGTTTTTCATTTAACAGTTACTACACATGTTGCCCTATGACAATGGTTAACAATCTCACAGCACATCAATAATATCCTTACTCCACCTTGTGTTCCCTATCACCAGGGGACTTCCTTGTCCCCTTCTGTCTTCTGGACCTTGTCAGTGGACTATTGTACCTCTTTAGTCTCATTTGTTTTTTATTTTATTTTATTTATTTTTATTTTATTTAAACACCATTTCAAAACTTTTTACTTACACATTTAAGTGATATTGACTACGCTCTTCCAATTGTGCTGCCATTCTCGCCCAAGATGAAGGCTTACAGGACAAAACAGACTCCCATTTAATAGTTACTACAAATGTTGCCCTATAGCAGTGGTCAACAATCTCACAATACATCGACAGTGTCCTTATTCAATTTGTATTCCTTATCATCAGTTTCCTACTCTCCCTCTGCCTTCTGGCCCTTGTCACCGGACTCCTGTACCTCGTTAGTCCCATTTAGTTTTACTGGGCTGTCCATTCCCAGGCTTAACATCGAACCTCGAAGGTAACTTCACCTCTGAGCTGAAAGGGTGTCTGGGGGCCACACTCTTGAGGTTTCTCTAGTATTCTTTAGGCCAGTAAATCTGGTCTTCTTTTTTTTTGGGAGTTAAAATTATGCTCTACATCCTTCTCCAGCTCTGCCCAGAACCCTCTGTTGTGATCCTGGTCTGAGGAGTCATTGGTGGTAGCCGGGCACCATCCAGCTGTACTGGACTCAGTCCGGTGGAGGCCTTGGTAGTTGTGGACAATTAGTCGTTTGGACTAATCTTTTCGTTGAATCCTGTTCTCTTCATTCTCCCTTGTTCCTGAAGGGATGAGATCAGTGGAGTATCTTAGATGGCCGCTCATAGGCTTTTAAGACCCCAGACACTACTCACCAAGGTAGAATGTAGAGCATTATCTTTATAAGTAGTGTCATGCCAATTGAGCTAGATGTTCCCCGAGATCATGGTCCCGAGAGCCCTCCGTCCAACAACTCAGTCCCTCGGGGGGTTTGGATGTGTCTATAGGGCCTCCATGACCTTTCCTTGTGCAGGTTGTGTTAGTTTCCCCTGTACTATGTACTATCTCACCTCTCACCCAAGTTACCACTTACCTATTACCTATTTAGTATTCCCACCACCCCCATCCCTGGTAACCAACAAGGATTGTTACATTTTGCATGTGAATTTTTTCATGGGTTTTTACAATAGAGGTCTCATACAATATTTGTCCTTTTGTGATTGACTTATTTCACTCAGCATAATGTCCTCCAGTTTCATCCATGTTATGAGATGGTTCACAGATTCATTGTTGTTCTTTCTCGTTGCATAGTACTCCATTGTGTGTATGTACCATAGTTTGTGTATCCATTCATCTGTTGATGGACATCGAGGTTGTTTCCATCGTTTTGCTATTGTGAATAATGCTGCCATGAACATAGGTGTGCATATGTCTATTCGAGTGATGACTCTTATTTCTCTAGGATCTATTCCTAGGAGTGGGATTGCTGGATCGAATGGTATGTCTATTTCTAGCTTTCTGAGGAAACGCCATATCATTTTCCAAAATGGCTGTATCATTTTGCATTCCCACCGGCAGTGTATAAGAGTTCCCGACTCCCCGCAGCCCCTCCAACATTTGTTATTTCCAGTATTTTTGATTCGTGCCAGTAATGCTGGGGTGAGATGGTATCTCATTGTGGTTTTAATTTGCATTTCTCTAATGGCTAGCGATCGCGAGCATTTCCTCATGTGTTTGTTGGCCATTTGAATGTCGTCCTTGGTGAAGAGTCTGTTCATTTCCTTTGCCCATTTTTTGATAGGATTGGTTGTCTTTTTGTTGTAGAGGTGTTGGATTTTCTTGTAGATTATAGAGATTAGACCTTTGTCTGACTTGTACTGTCCAAAAAATTTTTCCCAGTCTGTAGATTCTCTTTTAACTCTTTTGGTGAAGTCTTTTGAAGAGCATAGATGTTTGATTTTTAGAAGATCCCAATTATCTAGTTTATCTGTTGGGTTTTTTGTGTTGATGTTTATGGTTTGTACCCTGTTAATGCCATGTATTAAGGCCTGAAGTGTTGCTCCTATTTTTTCTTCTATGAATTTTATAGTTTGAGGCTTTATATTCAGGTCTTTGATCCATTTTGAAGTAGTTTTTGTATATGGTGTGAGGTATGGGTCCTGTTTCATTTTTCTACAAATGGATATCCAGTTTTGCCAGCACCATTTGTTGAAAAGACTGTCTTTTCCCCATTTGATGGATTTTGGGCCCTTGTCAAAAATCAGGTGACCGTAGGTGGATGGATTGACATCTGAGTTCTCAATTCTGTTCCATTGGTCAATGTCTCTGTTGTTGTACCAGTACCAGGCTGTTTTGAGTACTGTAGCTGTATAGTAGGTTCTCAAGTCAGGCAGTGTGAGTCCTCCAACTTTATTCTTCTTCTTCAGTAGTGCTTTACTTATTCGGGGTTTCTTCCCTTTCCATATAAATTTAATAATTAGTGTTTCCATCTCTTTGAAGAATGTTGTTGGTATTTGTATCGGGATTGCATTGTATTTGTAGATTGCTTTAGGTAGAATTGCCATTTTCACAATGTTGTGTCTGCCTATCCATGAGCATGGTATGTTTTTCCATTTATGTAGATCCCTTTGGGTTTCATGCAGCAGTGTTTTGTAGTTTTATTTGTATAGGTCTTTTACATTCCTGGTCAGATTTATTCCTAAGTATTTTATCTTTTTAGGGGCTATTGAAAATGGTATTGATTTCCTGATCTCCTTTTCATCGTTCTCTTTACTGGTGTATAGGAATCCAACTGATTTTTGAATGTTTATCTTGTATCCTGCTACTCTGCTGAATCTTTCTATTAGTTCCAGTAAGTTTCTCGTGGAGTCTTTAGGGTTTTCTATGTATAGTATCATATCATCTGCAAACAGGGAGAGTTTAACTTCTTCATTACCGATTTGGATGCCCTTTATTTCTTTCTCTTGCCTTACTGCTCTAGCTAGAACTTTCAGCACAATGTTAAATAGGAGTGGTGATAAAGGGCATCCTTGTCTTGTTCATGTTTTCAAGGGGAATGTTTTCAGCCTCTCTCCATTAAGAATGATGTTGGCTGTTGGTTTTGCATAGATGCCCTTTATTATGTTGAGAAATTTCCCTTCTATACCTATTTTATTGAGAGCTTTTATCAGGAATGAGTGTTGAACTTTGTCAAATGCCTTTTCTGCATCAATTGAGATGATCATGTGATTTTTTTCTTTCCTTTTATTTATGTGGTGGATTACGTTGATGGATTTTCTAATGTTAAACCATCCTTGCATACCTGGTATGAATTCTACTTGGTCGTGGTGTATTATTTTTTTGATATGATACTGAACTCTATTGGCTAGAATTTTGTTCAGAATTTTTGCATCTATATTCATGAGAGATATTGGTCTGTAATTTTCTTTTTTTGTGATGTCTTTGCCTGGTTTTGGTATCAGCGTTATGCTGGCTTCATAGAATGAATTTGGAAGTGTTGCTTCCTCTTCTATGCTCCGAAATAGCTTGAGTACAACTGGTACAAGCTCTTCTGTAAATGTTTTGTAGAATTCTCCAGTGAAGCCATCTGGGCCAGGGCTTTTTTTGGTTGGGAGTTTTTTGATTACCTTTTCAATCTCTTCTCTTTTTATGGGTCTGTTCAGATTTTCAATATCACTTTGTTGTAGTTTGGGTAGGCCTTATGTTTCCAGAAATTTATCCATTTCCTCTAGGTTTTCAAATTTGTTGGAATATAGTTTTTCATAATATTCTGTTATAATCCTTTTTATTTCAGTTGGGTCTGTTGTAATGTCCCCCATTTCATTTCTTATTTGGGTTATTTGTGCCCTCTGCTGTTTTTCTTTTGTCAGTCTGGCCAGTGGTTTGTCGATTTTGTTGATTCTTTGAAAGAACCAACTTTTGGTTTTGTTGATTCTTTCTATTGTTTTTCTGTTCTCTATCTCATTTATTTCTGCTCTGATCTTTACTATTTCCTTTCTTCCAGTGGTTGTAGGCTTTTTTTGTTGTTCTCTTTCTATTTGTTTGAGTTCTGTAGTTAATGTTTTGATTTTGTCCCTTTCTTCTTTTTTGATATGTGCATCTATTGATATAAATTGTCCTCTAAGGACTGCCTTTGCTGTGTCCCATAGGTTTTGGTATGATCTGTTTTCATTTTCATTTGATTCTAGAAATTTTTTAATTCCATCTCTGATTTCTTCTATTACCCATTGATGTGTAAGCAGATTATTATTCAGTTTCCATGTGTTTGATTTTTTTTTCCTTGCTCTTTCTAGTGTTAATTTCTACCTTGATGGCATTGTGGTCAGAGAAGATACTGTGAATTATGTCAGCATTTTGGATCTTGTTGAGGATTGCTCTGTGGCCTAAGATGTGGTCTATTCTGGAGAACGTTCCATGTGCATTGGAAAAGAATGTGTACTTTGCAGCGGTTGGATTATTGTTCTATATATGTCTATGAGGCCCAGTTGGCTGATTGTGTCCTTTAGCTCTTCTGTATCTTTGCTGAGTTTCTTTTTAGTTGTTCTGTCCTTTACTGAGAGTGGTGTGTTGAAGTCTCCTACTATTATTGTGGAACTGTCAATTTCTCTTTTCAGTGCTGTTAGAGTTTTTTTTTATGTATTTTGGAGCCCTGTCATTGGGTGCATAGATATTTATTATGGTTATGTCTTCATGATGGATCATCCCCTTAATCGTTATATAGTGTCCTTCTTTGTCTTTTATGGTAGATTTTGTTTTAAAGTCTATTTTACTGAGATTAGATTTGCCACTCCTGCTCTTTTTTGATAGTTGTTAGCTTGATATATTTTTTCCAACCTTTGATTTTTAATAAATTCACATCTTTGTTTCTAAGGTGTGTCTCTTGTAGACAGCAAATTGATGGATCCTGTTTTCTTATCCATTCTGCCACTCTCCGTCTCTTTATGGGTGCATTGAGTCCATTTACGTTCAGTGTAATTATTGATAGATGTGAGTTTGTTGCTGTCATTTTGTAGTGCTTTTTTTTGTGGTGCTGAAGTTTTCTTTGTTCTTCTTACTCTCTTGTGCTGAATTACTTTTGTTTGTGGATTTTGTGTTCATTTCTTTTGTTTTTGTAGGTTTTGTTTTTGTTGAGACTTTATGTTTTTCATCTTTATTTTTATGAGTTGGTTTGTTAACTTTTTTTGTGGTTACCATGAATTTTACCGTTATCTTTATAATTTTGAAGCAGTCTACCATTACTTGGTATCGCCTTGCCTTCCTCTCCTTTAGAAGGTTCTATACCTATGCTGTTTGTTCCCTCTTTCATTGTTTTGATGTTGTTGTCATCCTTTGATTGATTTCTCTGATTCCCTGTTGTATATCTTTTGTTTTTGGAAAGTCCTCTGTAGTTCAGTTCCTAGAATGGTATCTGGTTCATGTGAACCTGCGTCCTAGGTCCTAAGTCCTGCCTGAGGGCTGAAGCTGTTTGTCCTCAGATCGAAGAACTCCCTTTAATAATTCTTGTAAGTTTGGTTTGACTTTTGCATATTCCTTTAGTTTCTGTTTATCTGGAAATGACCTAATTTCACCATCAAATCTGAATGAGAGTTTTGCAGGATATATTATTCTTGGCTGACAATTTTTTTCTTTCAAGATTTTATATATGTCATCCCATTGCCTTCTTGCCTGCATGGTTTCTGCTGAATAATCTGAGCTTAGTCTTATTGTTTCTCCTCTGTATGTGACTTCTTGTTTTTCACGAGCTGCTCTCAGGATTCTTTGTTTGTCTTTAGTTTTAGCGAGTGTGAATATGATATGTCTTGGTGATTTTCTTTTGGGGTCTCTTCTATATGGGGTTCGTTGAGCTTCTTGGATGGCCAGTTTTTCATTTTTCTTGATATTGGGAAAGTTTTCTATCAGCAGTTCGTCAATGATCCTCTCTGTGTTTTCTGTTTTCTCCCCCTGTTCTGGTATGCGAATCACTCGTAAGTTTTTGCTTTTAATTGTGTCCCACATAACTCTCAGGGTCTCTTCATTTTTCTTTGTTCTTTTTTCTGAGTTTTCCTGATACAGAGTTGTATCCAAGTGTTTGTCTTCAGTTCCACTGATCCTGTCTTCCATGGTTTCATATCTACTTCTCAGCCCTTCTATGACACCATCCATTTCTGAAATCTTGTTGTTTATCTTTTGGATTTCTAATTGTTGTTTTTGTATAATTTCGAGTTGTGAATTTATTTTGGCATTTTGTTCCTGCATCATCTTCCTGAATTCTTCCAATTTTTTGTCTGTATTTTCCATAAATTTGTCTATTTTTTCCTCATGTTTGTCAGCTTTTTGCCTCAGATCTTGGAAAATTATGAGTATTAGTGATTTGAGTTCCATATCAGGTACTTCTAGTGCATTTTCTTCCACAGGAGAGTTATCTGGTGTTTTAATTTGGACGCCTTGGAGCCATCTTGTCTTGTTTTTGTAAATGTTTTGATATTGTTTGCCTTTTTCGGGGCATTCAGTAGATATTTCTCTCGTTTATTGATTGTAGATCTTTTTTTTTTTTTTTTTTTTTGTTTCGTCCTTGTGGTACAGCTGGGCAGATCTATCTGAGAAGTAGCCACTGGGACGGGTTGCTTGTGGCACTCACCGCAGCCACCAGGACGGTCGGTAGTCAGTGCTGGGCAGGTTCCAATTGGGCGTGCCTGCACCGCTTGGTGGTGTGATGTCTAGTGCACGTTGCAGGTATGTATGGTGCAGCGGGAAGATGGTTATGTGTGAAGCTAAGCTGGATATGGGAGAGAGGAGAGAGGAGGAGTAGCAAAAAGCATACAAACATAAAAGAATGCTAGGGGAGCTTGTCATTGGAATGTACAGATGAGAGACTATGGGATGGAGGAAACCAGAAGGGGGAAGAGAAAGAAAAGGAAAGAATGAACAAATAAAAATCAGAAAAGTTAAAGAACTGCAAAGTTCCCAGGGATCCCACCCATGCAGCTATGAGGTCTGGGGGAGTCGGTCTCAATTTTCACAGCTCAGCCTGGCCAGAAGGTACAGAGGCATACATCGCCCGGTATTCAGGTATCAGAAAGAGAAGGAAGAGATAGAGAGACGAGAAACTAAGCAATGAAGAAAGAGAAAAGGGAAAAAGAGGTAAAAGATGACAAAACTAATCAAAAAAGGAAGAAAAGTAAAATTGAAAAGAAAAAAAAAAGGGCAACACCAGCAGTCAGTGCCTACAAATGGGACCCAGAGAGCCCCCACTCAGGGGCACGTATTCGAAGAAGCCGGTAGTCTTGGGATTAAGAGACCGTGGCCACGGGAAGCAGAGGGGCCAACGAACAAAGGCCCTGCGATCCCACCAGCATGGTAGCCCAGACCTGGAAACAGCCACACGCCCGAACGCAGCCCTATAGCCCCGCAGGAGAGAGCAGAGACGGCACTCGGAAACAGGCACCCAGGCAAAAGGAGGGGGAGGCGGCAGAAAAAGTTTCGCTAGCTGCCAGCAAATGGCTCCCAGAAAGCCGCCAGCCCGGGTGCGTGGAATCCAAGCACCAGCGCCCCCAGCCCAGGGACTCCGGCCACGGAAAGCAGAGGGGCGAACAAACAAAGGCCTCGGGATCCCACCCGCGCAGAAGCCCAGACCTGGAAACAGCCACACGCCCGAACGCAGCCCTATAGCCCCGCAGGAGAGAGCAGAGACGGCACTCGTAAACAGGCACCCAGGCAAAAGGAAGGGGAGGCGGCAGAAAAAGGTTCGCTAGCTGCCAGCAAACGGCTCCTAGAAAGCCGCCAGCCCGGGCGTGCAGAATCCAAGCACCGGCGCCCCCCAGCCCAGGGACCCTGGCCACGGAAAGCAGGGGATCCCCAGCTGAGGTGGAGAGGGGTGGGGGGTGGGAGAGCACGCACCGCTGTTTACCGGTCGTTCTGTCTCCGACCATGTGCTCTGCAAGGCTGCTCTCCCGTTCGCTGGTCTCCGATAGGAATCCAAGATGGTGGATCCGCGCTGCGTTAGCTGGTAAGGAATCTCTGCCTGAGTCTCTCCTCGCTCTCCGTTCTCTTTTAGTGTTCTCACTCCGTTTGGTGTTTGGCTGAGTTCTTTATCTCTTCTTTTGGTGTTCTAGGTTTTCAGGATTGTTGATTCTCTGTTAGGCTTAGTTTTTCGGATCTTTGCTGTGGAGGGACGGCATGGTGCTTCTACCTAGAGCGCCATCTTGCCCCCTCCCTCCCCTCTGGGGTATTTTTGACACTTTGATTCATTTCACTGTGAGCTCTATGAGGCCTTGATCTTCTCAATGCCTCCAGTACTTAGAAATACATAGCAGACTCTCAATAAAAAGAATTACTCACACTATTTACCATGCTGTTGACTTTAGTTTTATCATACCTCTTGGGTTTTCTCCTATCCTTCTGCTTTTGATTCCTCTGTTTCCTTTTCTTTTTTCTCTTTAATTATCATTTTCCCCTAGGGTTTCATCCCTAAATCTTTTCACTTCTAATTCTTCCAAGCAATCTCTTTCACTCCCACATTTTCAACTCACCCAGAGGTCATATCTCTTTCTTGAACTTCAGAGCAGTAAATTCATGTTGTTGTTTTTGTTGTTAGTTGCCATCACGTCAGTTCCCACTCATGGGGACCCATTGTGTGTAAAGTAGAACTTCTCCATAGGGTTTTCAAGGCTACAACCTTTGAGAAGCAGATTGTCAGGACTGCATTCGGAGATTCCTCTGGGTGGGTTTGAACTGCCAACCTTTCAGCTAGTAGTGGAGCACTTAACCATTTGTGCCACCAGTAAATTATACCAAAGGTCACTCTCATGCTCTGAGCTAAACTTCCCATCATCTCCTACCTTCACATCTGTTTCCTTCCTACATTCCTCCTATCTTAATAAATGACACCACATAATCCCCCACATCAGAAATTTGGTAATTAATCTCCTTTCCTCCCTTTTCCTCACCTCCTCCTTTTCAATATTTAGATTTCTGTTTATTCTGACTCTTCATATTTCTCATACCTTGTTCATTTCACCTATATTATTCAGCTTCTCATCATGTATTACCTGAATGGCCTCAACAGTCTAAGGTCATTTCCTCCTGTCACAGATTTTGCCCTCTTTTGATATATTGCTTCTTCTGCAAGTACTGTGTTCATTTTAAAATGCAAATTTTATATTGTTATTCCCCTCCTTAACATTCCCCCTGGCTTCTCTTTGTCTTGATGTTGAAGTTCCTACTCCGGGTCATGGCATGAAAAGCTTTTTGGATCTACCAGTTGACATTATGTCAACTCCATCTCATAGCGACCTCAAGAGTGTCAGAGTAGAAACTGCACTTATTAGGGTTTTCAATGGCTAAGTTTTTGGAAGCCAATTGTCAAAACTTTCTTCCAAGGTGCCACTGGGTGTACTCGAATCTTCAACCTTTCGGTTAGCCCAGGAACATGTTAACCATTTGCATAACCCAGAGAAGGCTTTTTGGATCTAGGCCTTGCCTATTTCTCTGACAACACCTCTGAAATTTTCCTTAAACTCTATACCCTGCCTATCCTAACTGAACTTCATACCATCTTCCTCAATTGCATGTCTTGGAAATGCAATTTCTTCTGTTAGGGTTGGTGCCTGCCTTTCTTAATAGCCTCGACTCCTTTAGAAAATATTATTTCTAAGTATCATTGTTGCTTCAAAATGCAGCCACATGTAGCCATTTCCAAAAAGCATTCTCTGATGCTCACATCTGGTTTAGTTTTCCTGGTACTAAACAGGCACTTCCACTTTTGATGCACAAGAGCTTTGAGATGTGAGGAAAGGATGGTAATCTGAGAAGAAGCACTCAACATTGGCTCTTTTGGGCCATTCTCTGTATTAGGGGCCTATTTCTACATTGCTTTTTCCCAGTATTTTGCAGTTTTTAATGAACCTGTTTTTTTAATTTTTACCCACTGGTTTTTCTTCCCCTTAAATCCAGACATGATAGTCATGCTTCTAGCAGACAGGTGTGAGTAGTCTATGTCAGGCTATCAAACAGTGTCTGGCATCTGACTCATCTCAGGATAAGATCATTCACAGAAGCCGACTCAGTGCCTCATAGAAACAGACTCCTTGGAAGCCAGACCACCGTTTTCCAATATATCCAGTCCTGTCTGAATGCCAGGATAGGTGCTCCCACCACAGTACTTCCTGTCTGTTTATTTGTCTCCTTGGCTAGACCATGAATTCCTGTAGGCCAGACGGCAAGTCTCAGCTATTTTTAGGTTGTAAGAGCTTAGCAGGGCACCTAGTACATAGCAGGCACCCAGAAAATGTTTGCTGAGTGAATTATTTTTTCTTACTTTGTGATTTACTTTTGTCTAAGCAGAACAATACTTCATTATTGTAATTATTGTTTTAATTTTCCTGTGAATTAGATAAATATACATATATATGTGTGTGTAAATATATATATATATATATATATATATATATATATATATATATATATAAAATTTTATTTTTCCTCCCAAAATTGATATCTGGAGTGAGCTGAAAGTGACCAGATACATGAAATTGAGATTATGGTGGCCATGGTGGTAATTGAACAATTGCTCCATTTCAGGCATTATGCTAAGGACTTTGCCAATATTTTCTCCTTTATTACTCTCAGTAGCATGACGAGGCAGGTGTTATTAATATTATCATGATTTATCCCATGAAGAAGGGATCTGAGGATCACAGAGATCAAGTGATGTGTCCAAGTCACTCAAGTTGCTCTCTGGGGTTGTTCTTTAACAGCTGAGCCTTAATTTTTTGACCACTACTATTGAATACAAAAGGAGCCCTAGTGGTGCAATGGTTAAGAGCTTGGCTGCTAACCAAAAGGTTGGCGATTTGAACCAACCAGCCACTCCATGGGGGAAAGATGTGGTAGTCCACTTCGGTTAAGTTTACAGTCTTGGAAACCCTATGGAGCAGTTTTATGATGTCCTACAAGGTCCCTATGAATTGGATGGACTCCATAACAATGGGTTTGGTTTGATGTTTGGTTATTGAGTATAAGGGATTGCCTGTACTGTACAGTTAACACTTTCCGTTGCTAACCTCAAGGTTGGAGATTCTAGTCCATCCAGAGACTCCTCAGAAAAAAGGCCTGGTGATCTACTTCCAGAAAATCAGTCATTGATAACCCTATGGAGCACAGTTCTACTCTGACACACATGGGGTCACCATGAGTAAGAGTCAACTCAACAACAATTGGTTAGTAGTTATTGGGTACAGGTGACCTGCTTAGAGTTTATCCCTGGGATAATTCAAACTTGCTTCATAATTCTTCACAAAGATTTCTGGAAGCTATCATCAGCTTAGGTCACAATGTAATATAACCTGGATGTATTTTTAGTTTTTTTTTTAAATTAGAGGCTAGTGGCTCCTCTGTTATATTAAATAATGGAATTTAAACCATTTTCTGAGGTTTTTTTTTTTTTTTCTTCTCTAACATCTGAATCCAGCACATTTCTAAGAAGGCTTTATTAACACTAATAGTTATCCCTAGTCTTAAGAGGGAAAGCAAAAACTTCAACAATCAACCTCACTCCAGGACTCTTTCAATACTTGAACAGGGGTTGGTTAGAGCTCGCTCCTCCAAGACTAGCCTCCAGCCATCTTCCCACCAGATATGCCCTGCATGATGCTGCCTGCAGGCAGGGATGACCACTGCCACACCCTGCAGCGAGACACCGGGTTGTGCACGCAGCGCCAACCCACTTCGCCAGCTCCCAGACCCTGCCTAGGGCAGAGGGCAGGTAGTCATGGACCAGGGGATATCGTGGAAGCGGAAGCGGATGGATGGCGCATGCGCAAAGCCTTCACGGCCCCCCTCCCCCCCCCCCCCCCCCCCACCGTAGGACTTCCTTACAAGACACAAATTCAAAGACAAAGCACAGCAAGGTCAAGATGGCAACTACAGAGCAGTAAACGCCAAGTACAAGGCCCTTCTGATCATGAGGCTGTGTGCTTCCCCAGGAGAGAACATATATACTTTTGCAATAATAAATGATATTTCAGCATGTATCACCATGGATCTATTCAATGCCTTATAGTTTTCCATGGCATAACTATGATTTGTTTTTTTATTAGCTTCTAAGGAAGCAAGTAATTATTAAGTAGTGCATTAAAATTATTAAACTCATTAAAATTCATTAAAGCACTGATTTTTCTGTTATATGTAGAATTTAGTATAAAGAATAGGACTTTTTCAAAGGGCTGGCTAAGAAGATTTAATTACTAAAGTACTTTAAAAAAAAAAAAATCATCATTACAGGTTCCAATAAGAATACAAGTAGTGTGTAGTGTGCGACGATAATTGCAATTACGGTTGTAAGGTACTTCTGAGAAGTTTAAAACACGGATACAGTTTTAGTGGTAGATTTTATGACACTGCTAACTTAAACTCAACTGACACCTTTAGGGTATTAAAAGTATACATTGGCCTTGGACTATAGAAATGGAGTTTACTATGTTTTGAGTTAAATAGCATTAATACTGCACAAAAAACCATGCACACAAAACAAAACTGTAAGGTCATCATGAAAGAGAACGTGGGTGGGAAGAATCTTTTTTTTTAAAACCCCAGATGCGCAAAGCTTTTTTCTGTGAAATGATGTTATGTTTTCACATTCTCACATTTGGAGGTATGGGAGGATCAATATAATGTATGGGATGTGCACAGCTTTAAAATATTGATTCCAGTCAGCAATTTGTTTTAACTTCAGTGAAAGCCTTATGTATGTGAGATTTTCCAAAAATGTGAGAATCACCCTCCGTTTCCTCCCCCTCCCTCTCAACCCTTTTGGAATATGTGCAAAAACACTTCTCAGTACAGAATGTACTTTTGTTCAGTGCAGTCAATTTTTCCTAATGACCATTTATATAAACCTTGGTAATGTTGAGAACAGAAAATTCCTAAAGCAATATAAATGGCTTGCAAGAACTCTGCCCTTGACCCTACTGCACCAAGGGAATACTGTTTCTAATTACTGTATTCTGCTAGTGACCCATAACCCACACACTCTAACATGGTCATTCATGTTTAATTCAGCTGTTCACCAATTACAGTATTGAGTCACACTCAGAGTTTAGCCTTAATGTTACATTATGTACGGGGAAATTCTAGACTTCATTGCATTGTATAGTTGGACAATTTGCATTCACAAAAAATACTGTACTAACCAGGGTATGATATACACAATAAAAGCAACACTCATCACCAAATAAAGATATAGAAACTAGGAAGTATCTGTAAGATTGTCACACTTACACAAAGTACTAGTGTATTCTCATCGGGCTGTGCACTTCTTAAATCTATGGTAT
This sequence comes from Dugong dugon, assembly GCA_030035585.1. Classification (NCBI taxonomy): domain Eukaryota; kingdom Metazoa; phylum Chordata; class Mammalia; order Sirenia; family Dugongidae; genus Dugong; species Dugong dugon. Next base: position 96,807,544 of record CM057465.1, read on the forward strand.
TAGGCAAGGATGTGAAAATGGCCTCAAGTGTAACAAAATATGTTCAACTTCTTGAATTATGGGCTCAAAATATACATACATGTCCTGAAAAACCTAGACAATACTTTCTGTTCTAGCCCCCCTCTCTCTAATCAGAATTAGATCTACTGCAAAATACAAAAGTGTCACCCTTTGGTATTAGCATTCCAACTGCTACTCTGTTTTCTTCTCCCCAGACCAAGTTCTTAATGGTATGCACTAACTTTTTAGCAAACATTTGACGTATAAACAATTCCTGCTTCTTTGATATCAGCAACATGAATTATCTTTCCATTAAAATCATGGTGAACAAGTGAAGTTACACAAGTTACTGTAATAATTCTGTCCAGAGAATTTTAGTCCTTTTTTATGATGAACTTGTTACTGGGTTTCTATTATATATAGTAAGTGAATGATTCGCGTATCTTCCAGTTTAAATATATGTTAATGTAAACTCGGTTCTCTCTATGTTGCGTCATTACAATTAATTTATTGTGACATCTTTCCTTCCAATATCTATTAATAAATATTATTGTTTTGCAGGTGCTATGTTTATTACAACAAAGAAAAGAGGGGCTTTGAAGTGCTAATGCTTATATATTAATTATGTGGTTTCTTTTACAAACATGCTGTCTTAGGCTGCCTCCTCTAGAGAAACAAAACCAGTGCAGCATATAAATATATATAGAGAGAGATTTATATAAAGGAAATGGCTCACACAGTTGTAGAGGCTTGAAAGTCCCAGATTCGTGGGTCAAGTTGGAGGCTTCTCCTGAGTCACGTATCCACGGGTCCTGGCGAATCCAAGAGTGGAAGGTTAGGTAGAAGGCCTCAGGCTCACAGGCTGTGGAAGCCGATGAACCTCAAGATTGACAGATAAATTGGCAGGTAAGCTGCTAGCTCAAGTCCCAAGAACTGGAGGTCAAACGAACAGGAGCCAGCTGCAGAATCCCAAGCGAGCAAAAGCAAGCAAGTCTTGCCAGAAAGCCCACCAATATTGGATGCAGGCTATAACCCCCAGTGAAACTCCCTTTCAATTGATTGGCTTCTCACAACAGATCTCATCATGGAGGTGATCACATTATATCAGATCTCACTGTGGAGGTGATTACTTCATTAAAAAGCTTCCAAACAACATCATAACTGCCAAACCACTAAGGATCATGGACCAGCCAAGTTGACACACAACTTTAACCATCACAGTTCACCCCTTGTCAACTTGAAACCTGTATGCATCTCCTTAAACCATATATAATCTCTGAATAATGACAATTTTAAAGTCATAGTTGCACTTAACATGATATAACTAACACATGTACAACCAAAACCCCATTAGCCTTGTAAACATCTTATATAAGTGAAGAAAACAAAAATATTTGATGCACACATATAAGGAAGAAATACACATAGCAATTACAGTCCTCATTTCTGCAACTGGTCACATAGTCATAACTGATATTTAGAACTACCTTCTTCCAGGACTCATTCAATAGTCCCTTTACCCTTAGCAAGCACCTCAGATAGGTGTGGTTCTTTGCCTGTTGGGTGATCCAAACCTTCATTCCAAGGGTCTTGACCATTAGTGATCATGTCGGAATTGGCTTGCTGTCGTTTTCAATTAACTTTAACTACAGGGCATGGTAGTACTAAGAGATGCCCTAAGAGAGCCCCTGCTTTTCAGACATACTCTTCTTTACCTCCATTATGTAATATCAATCCAATCTCATCTTTGTAACCAGAATCAATCACATCAGCCAGTATGGTAACACCCTTCTTTGCCTGTTGATCCAGAGCCCAAAGTGGCCAGGTGGCATTCTTAACTTCCAGTTCAATGTATCAGTAATGTATCTCCAGGTGGGAACATTCTTGTTTTTGGAACTAAGAACTCTAGACCAGCAGAACATAGCATTGTGGGACAGAAAGAAAAAATTTTGTGAGTCACTAGGAGAAATGTCGTGTGGTGGTACTCCTATTTCCATTGCTTGATTCCTGGACCCATGAATTCTAGCTATGGGAGAAACAGCACCACATATTGGAATGATAGTTTAAAGCATATACAGCCTCCTAGAGAACATTGCCTCAATCCTTCAAGGTATTGCCAACTAGCTGGCACCATAATTGAGACTTTAGAATGCCAATCCATTGTTCTGTCAAGCCAGCTGTTTCAAGATGGTGGGGAACATGGCAAGACCAGTGAATTTTGTGAGCATGGGACTATTACTACACTTCCTTGGCTTTGAAGTGAGTCTCTTGATCCAAGGCAATGCTGCATGACATACCAAGTCGGTGGATAAGATATTCTGTATGTCCATAGATGGTAATTTTGGCAGATGCATTGCTTGCAGGGAAGGCGAATCCATATCCAGAGTAACTGTCTATTCCAGTGGGAACAAAACACTGCCCTTTCCATGATGTAAGCAGTCCAATGTAACCAACCTGCTACCAGGTTTCTGGCTGATCACCTCGAGGCATGGTGCTATATTGGGGACTCAGTGTTGGTATCTGCTGTTGGTGGCAGATTGGACACTCAGCAGTGGTGGTAGCCATGTCCACCCTGGTGAGTGAAAGTCCATGTAGCTGAGCTCATATGTAAACTTCATCCCTGCCACCATGGCCACTTTGTTCATGAACCCATTAAGCAACGATGAGAGTAGCTGGGGAAAGAAGATGAGTGGTTTCCACAGAGTGGGAGATGAAAGGTAATGTGACAGGAGGAGACCATGGGCATTTGGGCCACTTGCTCATGCAACTTACTTGTGCCTTCAGGTCTTGCTTGGGCCCAATCTCATATAGACCACTTCTGTTTAATGATGGAGTGCTTCCATGCACGTCCAACTTTATGGCACTGTGAGTCATGCAACACCCAGTTAATGATGGGCAGCTGAGGCTGCATGGTGACTTGGTGGTCCATGGGTAAGCATTCAGTCTCTACTAAGGCCCACAACAGGCCAAAAGATGTTTCTCAAAAAGAGAGTTATCTGCAGAGGATGGCAGGACTTTGCTCCAAAATCCTAATGGCCTGCACTGTGATTCACCAGTAGGGCCTGCCAAAGGCTCCAAACAGCATCTCTGTCTGCCACTGACACTGCAAGCACCATTGGATCAGCTGGATCACGTGGCCCAAGTGGCAGATCCACTTGCATGCCAGGCTGAACCTGTTGCAGAACCTTCTCTTGATCTCAGCCCAACTCAAAACTAGCAGCTTTTCTAGTTACTTGATAAATAGACCAGAGTAATACACCTAAATGAGGGATATGTTGCCTCCAAAATCTAAAGAAGCCAAATAGGCATTATGCTTCCCTTTTAGCTGTGGGAGGGGCCACATTCAATAACTTATCCTTCACTTTAGAAGGACTATCTTGACATGCTCCACACAGCTGGACTCCTAGAAATTTCACTTGAGGTGGAAGGCACCTTAATTTTTGCTGGATTAATTTCCCACCCTCTAGAACACAACAGTTTTACCAATAAGTCCAGAGTCATTGAAATTTCTTCCTTACTAGGTCCAACTAGCATAATGCCATCCATGTATTGGACAAGTGAAACGTCTTGTGGAATGGAAAGGTGATCAAGACCCCTGCAGACTAAATTATGATATAGAGCTGAAGAGTTGATATACCCCTAAGGTACTGGTACAACGGCAGATACACTGACCAATGGAACAGAATTGAGAACCCAGATGTAAATCCAGCCACCTACGGTCATCTGACCTTCGACAAGGTCCCAAAGTCCACTAAATGGGGAAAAGACAGTCTTTTTAACAATGGTGCTGGCAAAAATGTGTATCCATCTGCAAAAAAATGAAACAGAACCCATACCTCACACCGTATACAAAAACTACTTCAAAATGGATCAAAGACCTGAATATAAAGCCTAAAACTATAAACTTCATAGAACGAAAAATAGGACCAGTGCTACAGGCCTTAATACATGGCATTAACAGGATAAAAACCATAACCATCAGCACACAAACTCCAGAAGATAAGCTAGATAACCAGGATTTTCTAAAAATCAAACACCTACGCTCTACAAAAGACTTTACCAAAAGAGTAAAAAGAGAACCTACAGACTGGGAAAAATTTTTTGGACAGTACAAGTCAAACAAAGGTCCAATCTCTATAATCTACAAGAAAATCCAACACCTCTACAACAAAAAGACAAATAATCCTATTAACAAATGGGCAAAGGAAATGAACAGACACTTCACCAAAGAAGATATTCAAATGGCCAACAGACACATGAGGAAATGTTCGCGATCACTAGCCATCAGAGAAACACAAATTAAAACCACAATGAGATACCATCTTACCCCGGCATTACTGGCACAAATCAAAAACACCGGAAATAACAAATGATGGAGGGGCTGCAGGGAGATGGGAACTCTTATGCACTGCTGGTGGGAATGCAAAATGATACAATCATTTTGGAAAATGATATGGCACTTCCTCAGAAAGCTAGAAATAGACATACCGTAGGAACCAGCAATCCCACTCCTAGGAATAGATCCTAGAGAAATAAGAGTCATCACTCGAATAGACATATGCACACCTATGTTCATGGCAGCATTGTTCACAATAGCAAAACGATGGAAACAACCTAGATGCCCATCAGCAGATGAATGGATAAACAAACTATGGTACATACACACAATGGAATACTATGCAACGAGAAAGAACAATGATGAATCTGTGAACCATCTCATAACATAGATGAAACTGGAGGACATTATGCTGAGTGAAATAAGTCAATCACAAAAGGACAAATATTGCATGAGACCTCTATTGTAAAAACCCATGAAAAAGTTCACACACAAAATGTAACCATCTTTGTTGGTTACCAGGGATGGGAGGGGTGGGCTAGGGAAAATACTAAATAGATAATAGATAGGTGGTATCTTGGGTGAAGGGTGAGACAGTACACAATACAGGAGAAACTAGCACAACTTGTACTAGGAAAGGTCATGGAAGCCCCATAGACACATCCAAACTCCCTGAGGGACTGAATTGCTGGGCCGAGGGCTCTGGGGACCATGGTCTCGGGGAACATCTAGCTCAATTGGCATGACACAGCTTATAAAGACAATGCTCTACATTCTACCTTGGTGAGTAGTGTCTGGGGTCTTAAAAGCCTGTGAGCGGCCATCTAAGATACTCCACTGGTCTTATCCCTTTGGGAGCAAAGGAGGATGAAGAGAACAGGATACAAGGAAAAGATTAGTCTGAAGGACTAATTGTCCACAGCTACCAAAGCCTCTACCAGACTGAGTCCATTACAGCTAGATGGTGCCCGACTACCACCACTGACTGCTCTGGCCAGGATCACAACAGAGGGTTCTGGACCGAGCTGGAGAAGGACGTAGAGCATAACTCTAACTAACAAAAAAAAGACCGGATCTACTGGCCTAAAGGAGACTGAAGAAACCCTGAGAGTATGGCCCCCAGACACCCTTTTAGCTCAGTGGTGAAGTTACCTCCGAGGTTCACTGTTCAGCCTGGGAGTGGACAGCCCCGTAAAACCAAATGGGACTAATAAAGTACAGGAGTCCAGTGACAAGGGCCAGAAAGCAGAAGGGGGCAAGGAAGCTGGTGATAGGTAACCCAAGGTTGAGTAAGGATATTGTTGATGTGTTGTGAGATTGTTAACCATTGTCATAGGGCAACATGTGTAGTAATTGTTAAATGAGAAACTATTTTGTTCTGTAAGCCTTCATCTTAAGTGAGAATAACAGCACAATTGGAAGAGCGTAGTCCACGTCACTGAACTGTGCATGTAGACATTTTTGAAATGGTGTATCTTTGGCTATGTGTACTTTCACCAAAAAAAAAAAGAGGTTGAGACGTTAGAGGGTTGATAATGTTGGGGGGTTGTTAACCAGTGTTATAAAACAACATGTGTACTTCTGTTTCATGAGAAACTATTTTTTCTGTAAGCCTTCACCTGAAATACAATAAAAAATAAAAAAATAAAAAAAAATAAAGTGAGAATAGCAGCACAATTGGAAGACTGTAGTCGATGTCACTGAACTGTGCATGTAGAAATTTTTGAAATGTTTTATCTTTGGCTATGTATATTTTCACCAAAAAAAAAAAAATAAGTCGAGAAGGGAGAGGGTTGACATATCGTGGGGTTGTTAACCAATGTCATAAAACAATATGTCTACTACTGTTTCATAAGAAACTATTTGTTCTGTAAACCTTCACCTGAAGTACAGTAAAAAAAAAAAAAAAAAAAAACGTAGGAACAACCAGCTTCCTTATACTTCTCATTCATAAAAAATTGTAGAAAGGTATCAAGCATGTGATCACCTAAACCTTGCCTTTCACTGATATTTGATCTATTGGTAGTGATATTTTGTGTATTTCTATTGCCCCCTCATGCCATGGATTAGCAATGCCCTCTTTATTACTGGAAGCAGTCATTAACATCTTTATGACTAACGAGATTGAGAACCAATTTGGAAAACTCATCTTTACAATTTTGTTTTTCTAGAATCACAGTTGGTACCAAATTTCTTAGGCTAGTTTCTCTAGAAAAGCAAAACTAGTGCAGCATATAAACATATATAGAGAGAAATTTATATAAAGGAAATGGCTCAAGTGGCTTTAGAGGCTGCAAAGTCCCAAGTTTGTGGGTCACACTGGAGGCTTTCCTTGACTCACGTATCCTCAGGTGCTGGTGAATCCAAGATGGGAAGGTAAGGCAGGAGGCCTCTGGCTCACAGGCTACGGAGCCCAGCAAATCCCAAGATCAGCAGGTAAGACGGCACGTAGGTTGCTAACTCAAGTTCCAAGAACTGGAGTTCAGATGAGCAGGACCCAACTGCAGGATCCAGAGTGAGCAGAAGCAAGTGAGCCTTGCCAGAAAGTCTACCAATATTGGATGCAGACCACACCCCCCATACCCCTTTCAACTGGTTGGCTGATCACAACAGATCTCAACATGGAGGTGATCACATTACATCAGATGTCATTATGGAGGTGATTGCATCATTAAAAACTGCCATACTACATCATAACTGCCAAACCAGTCAAGTTGACACACAACTTTAAACATCACCCATAGTATAAAGGGGGGGGGGGCGGTGTACTCCTGGTTTCAATGTTGAACAGAAATGAATTTACTGTTGACCTCAGCCCCCAGGAGCTGTGTTGCATTTGTTTTTTGCCCTTCCAATGCTGTGTTCCTTTTCTTTAACCCATGGTGAAAATTTCTTGCTGAAGTTTAATTCCAGGAGGGGGGCAGATCTTTCGGCTGATGATTATGAGCTAATTATGAAGTTTTTTTTTCTCTCTCTCTTTCTCTTTTTTGGAAATTTAACTTTTCACAGCTGTACAACTTATTGACAGCAATTACATTAATCGGCTGTGCAAACCTACCCCTAATCAATGAAATTTTTCCATCACCATAAACCAAAATTCAGCTACCTGTAAGCAATAACCCCCCTTCATCCTCTACCCCTACCCCTGATAACCACTGAGAAGTTTTGGTATCTACACATTTGCCTGCTATTGTCTTTTTATATAAGTGAATTTATACAATGTTTGTCCTTTTGTGATTGACTTATTTCACTCAGCAAAATGTCTTCAAGCTCCATCCATATTGTAGCATGTATCAAGACTTCATTTCTCTTACCAGCTGGGTAGTATTCCATTTTATGTATGTATCACATTTGGTTTATCCATTCATCTGTTTATGGTCATTTAGGTTGTTTCCATATTTTGGCTATTGTGAATAGTGCTGCAATGGGCATTGGTGTACAAGTATCTGAATCTCAGCTTTCAAATCTATTGGGTCTATACTTAAGAGTGGAATTGCTGGGTCTTATGGTAGTTCTATTTTTAGTTTTTCTAAGAACTGCCACACTGTTTTCCACAACGGCTGTACCAGTTTGCACTTCACCAGCAATGGATAAGAATTCCAGTTTTCCCACATCCTAGCCAACATTTGCTTTTGTCTGTTTTTTTTTTTTTTAAATCTTAGCCATTCTCAAAAAAGACAAAATAAAACAAAATAAAAATCTATCGTTGTCAAGTCAATTCTGACTCATAGGCACCCTATAGGACAGGGTAGAACTGCCCCATAGGGTTTCCAAGCATTTTGGTTGGCAGCCAAGCTCTTAACTACTGTGCCACCAGGGTTCCTTCTATGTCACTGTGGTTTTGATTCACATCTCTCTGATGTCTAATGACATTGATCATCTTCTTCCTGTATTTGGCGGCCATTTGTATGGCCTCTTTGGTGAAATGTCTGTTCAAGTCCTTTGCCCATTTTATGATTCGGTTATTGGTCTTTTTGTTGTTAAGTTGTTGAAGTTTTATACATATTTTTATTATTATTGTTGGATATTGTTTGAAGACATTCTCCCAGTCAGTAGCTTGTCTTTTCACTATTTTGGTAAAGTCTTTTAATAGGCAGAAGTTTTTTAATTTTTGTGAAGTATGATATTTTTTCTCTTGTTAAAAAAGGAAATTTTTGGAGTCCAAGATATATATATATGTATTTTTTAAATTGCTCTTGGCTGCCAAAAATATTCACACACAAATTGAATATACACTTATACTTTCTAATATTCTTTCACCACAGGCACAAATCTTACCCTTTGGCTGCTTTTAGATGTTTCCCCAACTCTTTATAATCTCCCAATTACATATTTAGCTATTTTGGATTACATTTTATCATGTAAACTAACTCAATCCCCTTTAGAATTAGAAAGGGTATAAAACTTTCAAAATTAGAAAAGATTACATTTTTATTGATGTCATGTCTAGACTATGAGTTCTTTCATTATAAACATGGAACAGAATTTTCTCCTCCCCATCCCTGTGCTTAATTTAACACTTAGTACAAACTCTTCTGCTAAACATGGGCAATCAGCGAAGGAAATGGGAAAGAAAACACTGATGTCAAAAAGATAATGGAAATGTTAAGAGCAGAAAAAGAGAAAGGAAATACAGCATGTAGGAAGCTAGCACACATAAAAATGATTTCTCCTTTGTACCACTCTCTACATCAGCTTGAGAATAGTCTAATGAAGTTCCCATTTGCTTTCAGGACCAGAAAAAAAAAGAAAAAACAAACCTGTTGCCTTTAAGTCGATTCTGATTCACAGGGTTTTATTTCAGGGTGGCCCACAACATTCAGTAGCAAGCTCAACTCTCCCCCTTTTGTAATTTTTAGTGAAGTTCTTTCTTCAGGATTTCAAGGAGAATTCCCTTTTTTATCACTCTCTCTGGCTTGAGGTCTTTCAGGCATTTTTTCATCTCTCAAGGAAATGACTCCCCAGGGGTCTTACTCACTCTCCATTGCATAGTTCTCCCATGAGGTCTGAATCATTGTTTTGCCTACACATAGCTTGCCTTTGTTCCTCTTTATCCCATGCTGTAATCAGAATACTGTTCTGAAACCTCTCCTGTTTCAAATTTAGACTGTGCTTATGTAGTGAAAACTATCTCTAATCAAAGACAGAAACTGTGAGATTTGAGGAGTACATTCTCTCTTTTTTTTTTTTCCATGGTAGAGAGGACTAAAATGATCACTCCTTTCCCCTCATATATATAATAATATTACTGCTGTATGTAACTTAAGTATTCTCCAGTTGTGCAAACTGCCAAGCACTACTGACTGAAAGGTTGGAGGTTCTAGTCTACACAGAGGCACCTCTGAAGAAAGATCTGTCAATCTACTTCTGAAAAATCATTCACTGAAAACCCTATGAAGCGTCATTCTACCCTGACACACATGGGGTCTCCATGAGTCAGAATAGACTCAACCACAACTGCAACAACTCTACATTTATAGTTGTTAGTTGTCTTTAGGAGCCTGTCGAGTTGGTTCCGACTCACAGGGACCCTACGTACAACAGAACAAAACACTGCCTGGTCCTGTGCCATCCTCACAATTCGTTGTTATGCTTGAGACCATTGTTGCAGCCGCTGTGTCAATCCTTCTCGTTGAGGGTCTAACATTTATAAGTAGACTGTATTTATTGCTAAAGTATAATTGTTGCTTTTTTATGTATACAGATACTTCCTTTCCTTGTTTTACTTTTTCTTCCTAAGCTTGTTGAGAAAATTTCCTTTTTATCACAGTCCAAGAAGAAGGAGATGCTGTTCTGCGATGATCCTATTACTGCTTTTTATTACACATACCATGTGAAATGTGGTTTGAATTCCTTTCTTGGATGTTCCCTGCCCTCACCACCATATATATTATGATAACATCTAACACTGTAGAGCACTTAGCATGTATATTTTACATGAATACAATAAGCAAGGATCTTCTATCCTAAAAATTTAGGTATTGAATAAATATTATAAAATATTCTTTAGAAAAAAAATGAAAGAGGGTTGGGTCTTCCTGTCCTTGAGGTGTCAACCAAGATAGTAGCTAGGGGCCATGGTTCTGCTGAAAGCGAAGCCTGGAGTCAGTCATATTTTTTTCATGTAACCTGCAGTTTTGAGATTAGGGGTGAGCACCTGAACCAAGGCCAACAACCCACAGGCTGGCCTGTGACTTAGAACTTAGAAGATCAAAAGATGCACTGAGCCACCAGATTCCCTGTCTCAGGAATTTGATCTACAACTATAGATATAGGAGACAGCATGAAAGCTGAAATACTAAAAAAGTGATATATTTAACTTTTGAGACTGTAACTAACTATTCTTAAGAGATACTAATTTCCTGGATGATGATTTTTCTGAAAGGAAATTATGAAACTAAAACATTAACACCATTTCAAAAACGTGACTTCTCTTTCAAAGTGTTAGGGATAGTTACCTTAGCAAAACTTGGCAGGGAAAATAATAGAGCTCAAAAGAAAAATAAACTACTTTCACTGAATATATAACTAAAGAAATAATTGGTTAAGTAGAACAATTTTTCCTCTGACATTTAATGCCTACCTTGAACAAAGAGTTTCCCACCGGCTCCAAAGCTTGATTCTGAATGAGTTCAAAGATGAATTTATCTGAGGAAAAGTATTCCATGCTTCACTCTGTCCTCCTCTAACAAAGACAAAATTGATTCTTCAATATCACTGTTTTCACATGCTAAGTGGTATTGCGAATGAGTCATTCATAATTCTCCATGCATAAATCTCTAAATTATAGCACGTTATTGAAGTATCTCAGGCTGTTTATCATGTTCTTATCAGCAGTACCCAAAGAACTAATCTTATAACTTCTGAAGTAGAAATATAAAAATAAAACAAGATGACTTTCATTTGCCCACTTGCTAAATAAAGTATGGCTATGTCTTTGAATGAGAGAAAATAATTCAGCACAGCTTATTTGTTTATTTAGTTTTGGAAAGTGTATTCTCGTAGAATGTTTGCCATGTCCAGCTGTATGGCTAACCAGAGGTTAACCTCTGATCTTAGGTGGCATGACTACCACACTCTATTCAACTGTCTCAATTTCAATGAATGCCTTGTATCTAATAACACACATTTTAATAAGGGACAGGATTTGCATAATGTGTGAGAATGAATGGGTGGTTTTCTATATGAAGTTAACATATGAACCATTAAGAGTTTTAAAAAGAGAAACAATTCTTGAAATAATGTTAAGATTGAATAGAGTCCATGGATGGTGCAAACAGTTAAGTGCTGGGCTGCTAACCAAAAGACTGGAAAGTTGAATCCACCCAGAGGTACCTCAAAAGAAATGTCTGGTGATCTACTTCTGAAAAATCAGCCATTGAAAACCCTATGGAGCACAGTTCTACTCTGACATATGTGGGGTTGTCATGAATCAGAATCAACTTGATTGCAACTGGTTCTTTGTCCCTTTCTTGCTCTCTGTCTCTGTCGTTCATGCATAATTGCATATAAGTATACACATACTCTACTGATGAATGGAAAACTTATTGTTACCATAGGGTCCACAGATAATTTTACAGACAACCCTAACCAGGTAAAATAAAACAAAGCAAAATCAAAAACAGGTAGAACAAAACACAACAAAAAGCAGAATCAAAAGGCTGATGGAAAGATTTAACTCATGCTTGTTTGTCTTCTTTATCCCTTGCTCTCCTTATTCTTTGTTGTGTTACTTTGCTTTAATATAGTCACAGAATGGGATGCCCAATTTTACTCATTTTACACAATAAATTCTCAATCCGGTGCTAAAATCTGTTTTATCATTCTGGCAAATTTTTGGTCTATGTTTGCCAATAAAAAAGTTTCATTTGCAGTTTTGAAAAAAAGATCCAGAAAGCAATTTTGTCTGTAAGTATATATGCATATTCAGGGATGACATTAAAAATGTTTAACAACTGGTAGATCTGGGTACCAACCAATCAGAACACACAGTGTCAAAGCAACTGATACAGCCATACTCGGGAACACAGAATGAACCTCAGTGGCATTGCATATATGCTTATACTTACATGTGTATGTAATATACACATATTTAAAATTCAACTTCAAAAGAAAATATGTTTATCACAGCAATGGAATGCTGAGGTTATGGTTTTATTCTCTAGAAACATCAGGATGGGTGTTTAATTTCTTTACTATCCTGGCAGTTTCTTAAGAAAGGGACAGAGTTTTGTTCACTGTTTTATCCTCCAGACAGAATACCATACCTACAACCGTGATGGATTAACAGGTATTGATACAATGCATAAAAGGCTTTGTAAGATTATTCTTTCTACATAGGTGGCTATACACTTCGGTTTTACAGAATTTTGAAGACAGGCACATGCCATGTTGAGAAAGTCAGCAGCTAATAGGAATTTTTTTTTTTTTTTTAGTTAAAAACAGAGTTGACAGAGTATAACTTGTCAGAAGTGTTTTTCTCATAAAGCATATGCATTTTTAAATATTTAAAAGAATTCAAGCATTAATGCATAGTTTTAGTCTCAATATGTTGTGGTCAAAATCTACTACTTCTTTTTGACTGTTTGGGAGGCCAAATAGCAAATGCCTACTTTATCATTGCTGGTGTCTCTGAACTTGAGCATGATTGATGTCTATGAGCCTCTAGGTTTCCAGCGTATCTAAGCAATGTAAAAACATCAGTAGTTTGAACAAGGCATGCCATTCTGATTTATTGTTAATAGCTGCATACTGACTGTCAAATACAGTCAGAACCTTTAGGAAGAAATCTTCTGTGTGTTTATATATAAAAACTACATAAAGCACTTGAAGTATAAATATGTATTTATTATTGCTAGATGAAAAAAATGCACTCATAATGATGACTGTGAAAGTTATTGATGGCACATATAGGCAGAAGTTTTAAAAAATTTAAATAGTTGAATAGAAAAATAAGTTTGAAATAATACAAATAGTAAGTGTGATTCTGGTACATTCCTTTAGTAAGACCATTTTAATTTTCTGAGTTATCAAATGTTTAAGTTGAAATAATAGTATGAAATAGCAATGTGTTTATATTATAATTGTAATCTCTCTAGAAGTGCTTGGTGTATTTACATAGCTTGGGATTTACATAGCAGAAAACGAAATAACCTTTAAAAATTGTGTTGAGTTTTACTTATTTAGAAATATGTTGCAACTTACAAAGATGAGTTAAAAACATATTAACTTTGCCACATCAAAATTTCCCAATAAGGAACTACTCCAAAGCTATTTATATCATTATGATAAATTAGCCTCAAGAAAGACATTAAAACAACAACAACAACAAAAAAAAAAAAAACCCTTTGCCTTCGAGTGGATTCTGTCTCATAGTGACCCTATAGGACAGAGCAGAACTGCCCCATAAAATTTCCAAGGAGCGCCTGGTGGATTCAAACTGCAGACCTTTGGGTTAGCAGTGGTAGCACTTAACCATTACGCCACAAGGGTTTCCAAGAAAGACATAGCAAGAGCAAAAAATATAAAAAGAAGAAAATGGTAGAGAAAAAAGGAACATATTTATTGTTCCAATGACTCTCCTAAAGACACTGTCTGCAATCATTACAAGAAGAAAATTTAAGTTTATGAAATACATTTTAAATTATTTCTATGGACTCAGAACAATTTTCAGCAAAGTAACTTTTTATAATTGTCCAAGTGGTAAATCTTCAGTACAAAGTTCTGTGTAGAAAATACGTTTCTGAAATCTTTTTCCTGAATTATATTCAGCTGTGAACCCAAAGGTTCATAATATCAGTAAGTGTGCCAGATGAAATTGAGACTCCTGTTTGGTGCTGTGAATGTGAAAAGCATGCCAGCAGAAGCAATTCTGCGCTGATAGGGCTGGAAAAGTATTGTTCTTACACTTTTGTGTGCAGCAGAGCCGATTCCGACTCATAGCGATCCTATTGGACAGAACAGAACTGTCCCATAGCGTTTTCTAGACTGCGGTTAGGAGAAGATCATCTGGTAGGTTCTGTCAAAAGAGAAATTGATAGCAGATCTCTTGCTTTGATTTTGGGGTTTTTTCTTACTCACAAAGCCAAATATTCACTTTAAAGAAATTCCTGATCAAAATTAATCCTGTCAGTGGTTTTTCTCTCACCCAAAGTTGCAAATCATTTCTTTCTTGTTGGAAGTCAGGCTCGCTGAATTTGAATTTCAAAGATACGGCTGAGTGGAGGAGCAGAGACCATCTTGTGACCTTATATCAGTTTGATCTCAGTAAATGTGGGAGGGCAATCAATCACGTTAAGATTAGTCAATGGTTGATCTACTATACTTTTCCCTCCTCTTTTCTTTATTGTGGCAGCCGGTTTCCTTAAAGATTTACAGCCTTGGAAAGCCTATGGGGTCGCTATGAGTCATAATCAACTCGATGGCAGTGGGGCTTGTCTTTATAAGCCTTATTGTACCTAGCTTCTTGGAGCCATTTGCTTTTTCTGGAATCAAATGGTCTCCTTATGTGCATGTAGAATAACTTCTCGGAATAAACCTTACGTTCAAATTTTGTTGCGTTTTGATTATTTTTAGCAGTTTGAACTTCCGAACTTTCTGCTAACAGCCCGGCACTTTAACCATTGCTTCTGTTCTTGCATTACAGTGTCTAATTTTGAAAATTTTGGTACAAGCCATTAGTAAGAAAACTGCAGTGACAATTATTCTGGAGGGGTGGAATTTCAGATTTATACTTGCATATCAGATATCTATTTTTAAAATGCTGATAGACACCTGAAACCTTGACATCAGTTGCATATTAATTGTAACATTGTACCATTTAGTATTAAGCCAAAATAGATACTATATTTGCCTCTATTAGAAGTGTGTGGTCATACTCTGAGTTCAGCTTTTTCAATACAACACTCTGCGCTAGTAATGCCTGCCCTCCATTTGAGGCAACAGAATAAAGAAAATTTGAGTATACTTGCATTTTATTCATTTATTAAACAGCATGTTTTCTGTACCTTATGAAAAATTTGTTTTGATGTGAAGAAATTAAAGGGATGGGATTTATTTAACATAAGGTTGAATATTTCCTAAAATCAGCTCTGTTCCAAAATTTGACTTCCTGAATCAGTTTGTCAGTTTCCACCTAAGTTGTATGATTTCTGTTCAAGGATATTGTAGAGAAAGTTCATAATTAGGTAGAGAATTCAGCTAGAAAGTTTGAAAGTACTCTTCAAATTCAAGATTCTAAGATAATGCTTTCTGTATCACAATCAACATTGCTTTTGTGGTTTATCCTAATTATCATCAGTCTGTCTTTAATGAAATCAACCAGATGTTAAATGAGTATTTAGCATTGTGCCATAACCTAGATAAGGTTGTATTTAAGTCACAGCTATGTGTGTGTGAAATATAATACATATAGAGGTGGGCACAATGCATGCACTGCAGTAACTGTAAAGCAAACGCCTGTGCAATCAGATCAAGAATCTAAGTGTGGCGGAACTCCAGAAGCAGCCCCCACCACTGAACCTTCTTTCAGATTACAACTACCCCTGCTTTCCCTTCACTGGAAGTACCCACTATCCTGACTTTTATGACAATCAATCCTATGCTTTAATTTCTGGTTTTACTACTTATATATGCGTTGCTATACAATATAGGTTACTCTTACCAGTTTTCGATATTTATAGAAATGGAATCATACTGTATGTCTTCTTTCACATCACGATTTTTTCATTCAACATTATGTTTGCAATATTCAACTATGATTCTGTCTGTTTAAATTTCATTGCTATGTATTGCTCTATTCCATGAATATTCCATAATTTTTTTATCCATTCCACAGTTTTTGCACAGTTGGGTTGTCTTCTTTTTTTGCTTACTATTAGCCTGGCTGGTATAAACATCCTCAAATATGTATTTGACTGTGCAGGGCCATGAGTCTCTCTGGGTTACATACCTAAGGGTGGAATAGCTGGGTCAACAGAGTTTGTTTATCTTTGACAATTCTAGGTAATATGTAACTGTTTTCTCAAGTGATTGTGCCAATTTGCATTCCTGAGCAGTGTGTAAAAATTTCCATTGTTCTATATCTTTTTAAACTCTTGGCCTTGGTAGTATTTAAAATTAAACTTGGAATTCTGGTCCTGAAATATTCTGAGTACTTGAGTAGGTCTTTTTTTTCTTTCTTTCTATGAATTAAAGATATGGTAATAAGAACAGTAAGCTTATCATGAGAATTAGTTAAATAGAATAATGTAAAGTGATTAGAAAAAGATGGCACATAGTAAGTGTCCAGTAAATACTAGTTATTATTAAACAGTGGTTTCTATGGTAATATGAGGGGGAGGATACAATTTAATTCTAAAAAACAAAAATACATACAATAAATGATATGGATATTTGTGCACAGAAAAGTGTGTGGAACAGCCAAAAGTAAGGCATCTTAGAGAAGATGGGACTTTAGCTAGGTTTTAAAAGTAGATTTTCTGCTAGGGCAGGTTCAAACATTTCAGGAGGTAGCATATGATCAAGACCCGATGATACTGAAGGAAGAGGTCCAAGCTGCACTGAAGGCATTGGCAAAAAACAAGGCTCCAGGAATTGGTAGCATACCAATTGAGATGTTTCAACAAATGGATGCAGCTCTGAAAATGTTCACTTGTCTATGCCAAGAAATTACGAAGACAGCGACCTGGCCAATGGACTAGAAGAGATCCGTATTTGTACCATTCCAAAGAAAGATTATCCGACAGAATGCAGAAATTATCAAACAATATCATTAATATCACACACAAGTAAAATTTTGATGAAGATCATTCAAAAGTGGTTGCAGCAATACATCGACAGGGAACTGCCAGAAATTCAAGCCAGATTCAGAAGAGGACGCGAAACGAGGGATGTCGTTGCTGATGTCAGATGGATCACGGCTGAAAGCAGAAAATACCAGAGAGATGTTTACTTGCATTCTATTTACTATGAAAAGACTTTCGACTGTATAGATCATAACAAATTGTGGACAACATTGTGAAGAATGGAAATCCCGGAACACTTTATTGTGCTCATGAGGAAACTGTACTTAGACCAAGAGGCAAATGTTCTAACAGAACAAGGGTTAAAGTCAAGAAAGGTGTTCCCCAGGGTTGTATCTTTTCACCATACCTATTCAGTCTGTATCCTGGGCAAATATTCTGAGAAGCTGGACTATATGAAGAAGAATGTGGCATCAGGATTGGAGGAAGATTCATTAACAACCTGCAATATGCAGGTGACACAATCTTGCTTGCTGAAAGTGAAGAGGACTTCAAGCACTAATTGATGAAGATCAAAGACCTCAGCCTTCAGTATGGCTTATATCTCAACATAAAACAAAAATCCTCAAAACTGAATCAATAAGCAATGTCATGATAAATGGAGAAAATATTAAAGTTGTCAAGAACTTCATTTTACTTGGATCCACAATCAATGCCCATGGAAGCAGCAGTTAAGAAATCAAATGAAGTATTGCATTGGGCAAATCTGCTGCAAATGATCTCTTAAAAGTGTTAAAAAGTAAAGATGTCACTTTAAGGACTGAGGTGCACCTGACCCAAGCCATGGTATTTTCAGACAGCTCATATGCATGTGAAAGCTGGACAATGAATAAGGAAGACCAGAGAAGAATTGATGCCTTTGAATTATTGTGTTGGTGAAGATTATTAAATATACCATAGATTGCCAGCAGAATGAACAAATCTGTCACGGAAGAAGTACAACCAGAATGCTCCTTAGAAGCAAGAATGGCGAGACTTCGTCTCACATACTTTGGACACGTTATCAGAAGGGACCATTCCCTGGAGAAGGCCATCATGCTTGGTAAAGCAGAAGGTCAGCTAAAAAGAGTCAAACCCTCAATGGGATAGAATGACCCAGTGGCTGCAACAATGGGCTCAAACATACAACAATTGTGAGGATGGCATAGGACTGAACAGTGTTTTGTTCTGTTGTACACAGAGTCCCTATGAGTCAGAATTGACTCAATGGCACCTAACAGCAACCACAGGATATTCCAAGCTGGAGTAAAAATATGGCAAATGCGTTTTGGGACATCTGTTTGTCTTTCTGAGCAAGAATGCTAGTTCTCATATTTTCTCTGTAATCACCTCACGTGTTAGCTGAACATACATTGGGCTCTCAATTCCATACTTGTGTATTTGAGTTCTAGTCATATACTGTCAACTAGAAATTCTCTTCCAAATGAAACAATAAGGAAGACAGTTATTCAGCACACTGAAACCAGATTTATGTTCTCCTTATTTGTCATGAATTAATAAAGTATATGATCAGTCCACAAAATAGATTATCATATCCATGCTACATATGTAGCATTTCAAAAGTTTCATTTTCATAATTTCTGTTCCTATATTTTTGGAACAAATTACATATTGAATGCATGTTTTAAGCCAACGATGTCAAAACAACACTAATATATAAATTAAAATAGTTTTTAATCAACATTTGCCTATTTGTTTTTGCCTTTGCAAATTCAAGAGGACTGAGATTTTCTGTATTATTTATATTATTTATTTGTATTATTCTCTACTGTAGCTCCAGCACCTACAGCGTTGCTTGTCATACAATGAGTTTTCAAGAAATGTTTGTTAAACATATGATAAAGTAATCAATAAATAATAGCGCTTTTAAATATTCTAAAATATTTTAATTCGTGTGTGGTTCTGCACATCTGTTTTGTTCCCAACACACACACACACACACACACACACACACACACACACACACACTCACCATCTCCAGGAACCCTTTGACCATGTTCTCTGGAACTCCTGATTCCATCATGAGCAAAATCACCCATATCCCCACTCTTTTTCTCTGATCATTCCCTTTCTTTTCTTCCTGGGGCTACATCGTGAGGATACTGTTTCTCTGCAGCCTTATCAAAAGGTAGCTGTTTTGTTTTTGTTTTTTTTAATTGTACGTCAGGTGAAGGCCTACAGAACAAATAGTTTCTCATGAAACAGTAGTACACATATTACTCCATGACATTGGCCAACAACCCCACAGCATGTCAACCCTATCCCTTCTCGACCTTTTTTTTTTTTTTTTTTGGTGAAAATATACATAGCCAAAGATACACCATTTCAAAAAATTTCTACATGCATAGTTCAGTGACATCGACTACGCTCTTCCAATTGTGCTGCTATTCTCACCTTAGATGAAGGCTGACAGAACAAAATAGTTTCTCATTTAACAGTTAGTACACATGTTGCCCTATGACAATGGTTAACAACCTCACAACACATTAACACTGTCCTTAGTCAACCTTGGGTTCCCTATCACCAGCTAACAAGGTAGCTGCTTTTTAAAAAATTTCTTCTCCCACAGCTTTTCTATGATTGGACCTGAAAACATCCTCCCTCTTTGCTCTAGCAAACATTGTTATTGCCACTACATGATTTTCTACCTTATTCCACCCTTTATTGTGTATCTGTACACACACACACAAATACATACACACATACTTACATCTGTCTTTTTGTATGTAGATTTCTCACAGTAACTCCTAAGCAGCATTTTTTTTTCAATTGCAAGAATTTTTGAAGGGTGAAAAAGGAAGTAAAGGTCAGAAGATGATATTTATTCAATAAATAGTATTCAATATGTACTATTTAATCAAATTTATGCAATGAATCAATTCATCTATTTATCAATTTTTTATTATATCCCTTTTGGGGCTAGGCACAATTCTAGACTCTGAGAATATATGGAACAACAAAAGAGATAAAAATCCCAGCCCTTATGGATCTGACATTCTAACTGGAATAGGCAGACAATAAATTAAATGAATACATTACGTAGTATTTTAGAAGCTGATAACTTTTGTGGCATAAAAAGAAAAATAAAATAGTGGAAAGGTATAGAAAGTTCAGGGGAGGGGTGGGAGATTATTGCAAGGATGAATAAAGGCAAATAAGGTGGCCAAGGAAAGGCCTGTTGAAAAATTCATGTTTGATCAAAGAGTTGAAGACGGCGAAACAATGTAGCAAGCAGAGGTAACAGCAAGTGTGGGGATGGGTGCGTCTAGAATGTTAGGAATAACAAAGAGAGCAGTGAGACTAGAGAAGTGTAAACCATGAAGAGAGTAGCAAGATTTGAAGGCAGAGAAGTATGGTGAGGAAAAGATTATGTATGGTCTTTCCCGCCATTGAAAGAGATCTGACTTCTACTCTGAGTCAAGGAATCAACTGCAGGAATTTGAGCAGAGGCGTGACATAATCTGACCTATTTATAAAAAGGGATATTTTAACTGATGTGAAGTCTTGGGATAAACCCCACTTGATCATGATGTAGTATCTCTTTTATATTATTCTGGATTCAATTTTCTAAAATTTCATTAAGAATGGCAGCATCTATTTTCATATTTTTTCTTTAGTTTTCTTTCCTTGTAGGCTCTGGTTTTGTTTCATGGTAATGTTGGTCTCCTAGTTTCAATCTCGAGATTATCAGTTTGGCTCTTTTTTATATTCCCCATGTCCCTAGTTAGCATTCTCAAACTTTCCTCTAGCTTCTTGTGCATAATGAATGCAATTACGGGTGTATTTTTTTTTATGTCTTTGTGTCATTTTTACATCTCGTTCTATTAATACAGTTTTCTTCTCAATATAGGTTGTGTTTTCCTGTGTCTTTGCACATTCAATAATTTTTTTATTGGATGATAGGCATTGTGAATTTTAACTTATTGGGTGCTAGATATTACTGTATTCTTATACATATTCATGATATTTTTTTCTGGAATGCAGTTAAGTTACTTGGAAACAGTTTAATCCTTTCTGAGGTCAGCTTTGGAGCTTTGTCAGATGGACCAGTCAGCCTTTAGTCTAAGGGTAATTTTGCTCATCTATTAAGGCAATACCCTTTGAAAACTCTATCTGGTGCCCATGGATTATGAAGTTTTACACTCTGGCTGGTGGGAACATGAGTGACTCCTTGCCGTGTGTGGTTTCCGAGGACTGTTTCCTCTGTTCTTTGGTCAAGACCAGTGTTATCATTGTCTTAATTTGTCCAGTTAATCACAGTCTTGTGTTTTAGACAAGGATATTAACTGCCCAGTACCCATAGATTTCAATGGTTTCATCTTAACACAAATAGTGCAGTTTTAATTATTTTCCTCTGTTTTTCTGTTTAAACTACAAACTAAAAGCAACCTATTAAAATGAATATTCATTGAACATCTTAGTTCCTTTGGCTTACACATTCCCTCATATTTGGATAAAAATGTGGAATCCTGTATTTGGACATATTATGGGCTCATGGCATGCATTTATATTTTTATTATAACATACCAGTCTTTATACTTAGAGATTCTTTAGGAATTACTTAGTCCTTGTATGATTTTTGGAGCCCTGGTGGCACAGTGGTTAACAGCCAGCTCGGCTAAACAAAAGGTCAGCAGTTCGAGTCCACCAGGAGCTCCTTAGAAACCCTACGGGGCAGTTCTACTCTGTCCTATAGGGCTGCTATGAGTCGGAATCGACTCTACGACAACGGGTTTGGTTTTGGTTTTCGATTTTGTACGACTTTTGGGATTTATATTGAAAATGGATGATTTTAGGGAAAAAACTTGAAAAAAGTCCCGTTGTATTCTTGCCTCTTGCTAGTGAATGTGAACTTATTTTGGAATGAATCAGTAGCATGATGTCATTAAGCATGAGTGTCTGCTCTGTTAATTACCCTTTTCTAGTCCAGCAGCGTTCTGGCAGAAACCACTATAGAGGATGAAAAATAATAACTCATCTACCTTGAAGTCTTCACAGCTTTAATAAATGGGATGTGTCAGCTACTTCCTTTTTAAAGGATTTTTTTTTTTTTGCTTCCTATAATTTTTCTCCAAAGGAATAGAGGTATGAAGGTGAAAACTTTCATTCAGATGAAATGTAAATTTTGGCTCAGGTTGCCCTGCGAAATTTTACACTTAATAAATAATAAATGAAGATACTAGAATCGGGAATTATTAAACAGAAAACACTGCTCTTCCAAAAAGAGCTTTGTGCTGGAAGAACTGTGCCTAGTTTCATGCAAGTGCGGAGGAATCTAAAGCACAACAGTAACAACTGTGCTTTGATTCAGGAAATTGTTTAGGTAACTGTGCCGGGGCCACCTTTCTTTTT
This sequence comes from Dugong dugon, assembly GCA_030035585.1. Lineage (NCBI taxonomy): Eukaryota > Metazoa > Chordata > Mammalia > Sirenia > Dugongidae > Dugong > Dugong dugon. Next base: position 96,830,035 of record CM057465.1, read on the forward strand.
CAGTAATAGCTGTATTTAGTTCATTTTAAAGGGAATGATTCAACACCTAAAATAAAAATAAAAAACAAAACAAAACATTGATGCCTTTGGAGACAGCACACAGGCTTCTTTCATGATTTTTTGCTTGTTTGTTTTCATTGATAGACTAGCCTTTAGTTTAAGAGAAAGCTGGCTGCTTAGATATTTAGATGAAAGTTAGATGTTCTTTGGAATAAAAATGTGTTTTCAAACTCTTAAGTAAAACGAAAATCTTATTAAAACATCACAGTTTTGCTTTAATATCCAGTGAACACTCACAAAGATGGTTGGATATCTTACTGAATTGATATAACACTCTTATCAGTGCTATTTTTCTTTAGAAGGGCAATCATTAGAGTTGAAGAGTTAACCTGGTCTTCAATCATTCTGTAGTGTTATGACTTCAGATGTTAACTTCAAAGGATGACAATTAAGACTTTTTGTGTGTTTAAAATATGTTTTTTTCTCAGGAGTTCCCTGACTTAAGGGGAGAGGAGGAGGGGCTAGTTCAGTAGTTTAAATTTATTTCTTATAGAATGTCAGAAAGTTGACAGACGTCAGGTTCCTTAAGGAATTTTCAACATGGCTTGATTACAAAATGTCAGGAATTGAGCTGTGGAGATTTTGTACATTTCATTATTTTTGTTTAAGACATTGAGCTATATCTGTTTTGTTTTTGTTTTCTTAAATAATTCCCTTTTGAGTACTCTGAAGTAAAGGCTTTGAAGCTAAACGCCCTTGTTAACATTGATAAGGTTCTACTCTATTCAAGGACAATTTGAGAAATTGACACGTTAGTCTTATTTATTTAAAAACAATAAACTTACAGTAGGGGTTTTGTTTAAAACGGTCTGATTTGACTATCTAAATAATGAAGAAGGAATATTAAAAAAAAAAAAATGGGGTTTTCCTTAGACTTGTTTTTATCATTTCATTAACAATTTGGGCATAGAATGTTTTACTGATAGCAGTTTATGGATCTATGAAGTATTTTCATATTTGATTGACGCTCAAATGGAATTGTATTTTTTTTCTTGAAAACACAATCAAAAACATTTTAATTCCACAGTGTTGGGCTCATTTTCTTCTTGATACATTTTCATACGTACATCAGATTTACCTTGCTCAAAGCTGGTTAACACGTGCCCACACTTCCCCTCAAATAATGCCCCTTTCCTCAGGTTATTTTCTAGAAAATGTCACGAATATCCACCCAATTAGACATGTCAAATATTTGGAAATCATCCTGGGCCAGTCCCACACTCTCACCCCTTATATTTACTGGCCAAATCCTGTCAAGTTTACCTTACAAATAATTTCCAAATCTGACCATTTCTCTTCCCTGATACCATCATCAAGTAAGCCATCTCTTTCATCTGCACTACCTCAATAGCTTTCTAACTTGTATTCCTTTATTAATTCTTGCCTCCCTCTAATGCATTCTCTAACTGCAACCACAGTGAGCTTTAAAAAGTAAAAATCAAACCACGTCTCTCTCTAGCTGAGAAAACTCAAGTATTCATTTCTCTCAAATGAAGGCAAAAATCCCTAACTGGTGTTGTAGGCCTGCCTTACTAGCTTCACTGCCTTTTGCTTTCTCCCTAACTTTCTGACCTTCATCCGTACTTGTTTTCTTTTCTTTGAAAGCATGTTTTCTCCTAACGTTTAGAGGCTCATACAAGCTATTTTTCCAACTTTGAACACTTTCCTCCCCATTCTCACACATTTATACCTTCCCCTAGTAAACACTTACTCATATTTCAGATCTCCAGATCAATTGTTACTTTTCTGATGCCTTGTCAATGACTTTCTCACCTTCTGTCCTGCTGGTTACATACTTTTACAGTACAGTACTTTTCCTTAGAAAATATATAGCAATTATCAGAAGTGGTAATTAGCTTTTAGTACTTGTCTTCAATGATAGAATGTAAATTCTATGATAACCAGAATCTGGTGTTTTCTTCACTCATCTGTTCCTAGATTCTAGTATTTACCAGCACCTGCTGAATAAATAAGTACACAGTAATTAAGACTTAAATAATTACATCTTAATTCTATTCTCCTATATGTGGAGCCATGGTGGAGGAGTGGTTAAGTGTTCGGCTGCTTACCAAAAGTTGGCAGTTGGAATCCACCAGCTGCTCCTTGGAAACCCTATGGGGTAGTTCTACTCTGTCCTATGTGTTCGCTATGGGTAGGAATCGGCAAGGGGTTTTGTTTTTTGGATAATGGGTTTAAAATTACCCTTATCAGTGTAGACTTTGCTGATGAGTTCTCTGTGAGTTCTAAGACTGCACAAAGATTTTAAACATGCATTGTCTTGAAGATTCAAATCTTGGGAGAGACAGCCATATTTTTTAGTCAATATGGAACAGAGCACAGTGATTGTTATGGTTTGAGCATGCCGTTTACAAGCTTACTTTGTTGCCTATATTCAGAGTACACTTCAGTCTGTGTATTTTTAGGGTAGAAGGAAGAGTGTAGAAAAATGCAAATAATTTATGTTCGAAAATAGATTTATAAATAATTTACTGAGTATATGAAGCAAAACTTTACATAATGTACTTCTTGAATCTACTTGGAATTCAGGGAACTGTTCACGAAAGAATTGATATATGGCATAAGAAGTAGCACCGAAAGAATGAATACCACTGTAAGTAGCCCTAGTGAGGCCTTTGTCAATGCCACTGTCCCTCTTTACACAGGTTTGTTTCTTGGAATTTTAGAGCTGTGGCTGAAGCCTTTGTATGACAGAATTTTCTCCAATTCGTCAACCACTCCATTCCCTTTTAGAAAAGATGAGAGTGTTCTGAAATAATAGCACCACAATTTGTACTTTCAAAAAATGGAAAGAGGTTTCTCATTCTTTCCCTGTTTCCTGAAAACCTCAGTGTACTTCTTTGCTTATTTATAATATTTACTATCTTATGTTCTTGGCAGTTCTTGGTGAAGAAAAAGATAAAGCCTATAGTAAGCAAAATCACGATGTACAAGTTTGAGGCCCCTTTCACCTTTGTTAGTGATTTCCCGTCTTGCAAAGCTCAGTGAGTTAATGGACCTTAATTTATTTAATTTTTCTCAACTGCGAATTTGGCATAATTATATTTTTTCTCCTTCAGAGGGTTTTATAAGGAGTGCTTATTCCAGGCATATTTGTAGTTGTTGCCATTAGGTGCTGTTGAGTCGGTTCTGAATCATAGGGACCCTATGCATAACAGAACGAAACACTGCCTGGCCCTGTGCCATCCATACAGTGATCAATAAACTTAGCTATGATCTCTTTCTTCCCTATCCCTCCAAAGAACCTAAATCATTTATACCATACAATTGGCAAAGACCAATTTTACATATCCATGGGAGAATCTCTCTGTACTATGTCCCTTGCCCTGGCCTTAAAAATTCTTCTGATCTTCCTGGATCTCTTTCTCATCTGTAAACGTTTATATATAGGAAGTGAACACTTCATTTCTGAGACTGTGTGAAGTCAACCCTATATGGTTGCATTTTTAAAGGATGATTAAGATGGTTCCAGAAACGGTGACTAAGTGCACTGCCAACAGAGGAGCAGCAGTATCTGGCCTCTGGGAGATTTACTTTAGAAGAGGAAGTAGATCCATTCAGCAACTTTTAAAGTTATAAAATTCCTGTTTTACCTCTGTATATGTCAGAAAGAGAAAATCAGACAATGGTTTTGTATAGTGTGAAGTATTTGAGATAGTTTTCTTAGTTATCTAGTGCTGCTGTAACAGAAATACCACAACTGGGTGGCTTTAACAAACAGAAATTTATCTTCTCACCGTTTAGCAGGCTAGCAGTCTGAATTCAGGGTGCTGGCTCTAGGGGAAGGCTTTCTCTCTCTGTTGGCTCTGGAGGAAGGTCCTTGTCTCTTTGAGCTTCTGCTCCTGGGTGATCTTCCTATGACTTGACATCTCTCTTCTCCCATCTCTGCTTGCTAGTTTGTGTGTTTAATCTCTTTTATATTTCAAAAGAGATTTACTCAAGATACAGTCTAAACTAATCCTGTCTTATTAGCATAACAAAGACAACACATTCCCAAATAGGATTATAACTACAGGCATAGAGGTTAGGATTTACAACACATATTTTTTGGGAACACAAATCAGTCCTTAGCAATAGTAATAAGCATCTTTGAAAATAAGAATCTATCCCACTGCTGACCTCTGAGGATGAGAACATATATCCTTGTAGGATTACTAATCTCTTGCCTAAATCTTTTATTTTTTGGAAAAATAATAATAATAATAATTCCCTTGGTAATCCTCTGATAGTAATTCTGAAAGCCCTAAAATCGGGTAAAAACTGAGGTTAGCTGCCCCACGCTTACCCAGTTTCTCTTGATTTTATATTGACTGTGACCTTCAGCAAATCTGGTGACATTTCCTGGGACAGCCTTTTCTTCTGTGAAGTGAAGCTAAAAACACCTGCCACACAGCAAGTTCCTGAAGGGCACATCTCCACACTTACTCATGCTTATACCCCAGCACTCAGAACAGTACTTGGCAAAACATTTTTCTGTGTTTTCCCAACTGGGAAAACATTCTTACTTGTGGTATAAAGAGGTCCACCTCTTGGTTGACTCAAAATTCCTATCTTTTGGTTATCAGCCATTGGTGACTCAGTTGTAGAATTCTCACTTCCCATGCAGGAGGCCTGGGTTTGATTATCGGCCAATGCACCTCCTTTTAGTGAGGTCTAATGTATAGCTGTAATACCAAACAAGGCTCAATGGAACTTCAACACTAACAGCGACTTGGTGGAAATCTCTGGTAACCACACTACCGAAAATCAGCCAATGAAAACCCTGCGGATCACAAGGGTCTGATCTGCAACCGGTCATGGGGAGTGTCTCCTTCTGTTGTGCGTGAGACCGTCATGAGTCGAGGGTCTACTCAGCAAAAACAACCTAACCTCTAAGTATCAGCTTTCCTCATCTGCAACTTCATAGAGCTCTTGTGGAAATCAAAATTTTGTAAGACAACAGTTTTAAAGGTTTTAGCCCAGTGTCAAGTGCCTACAAAACAGTAAGTATCAGATATTTAAAATATTATTAACGTACTATGTGTGTGATCTAAACAGCAATATTGATGAATCTCTGAAAGAGAAAAGCATTAGAACAATCAACAGTCCTTTTGCAAGACTATTTTTAATTATAGCACTTTAAAAATAGCTGCTACAATTATTCTGAACCTGACAGTGATCTGAAGCTAAAGACATGCTGTGAAGTGTTATGCTAATCAAGAGAACTCTCCATCCAATGAAATGTCACATTAGGCTAACAACAAGCATGAATTAATAAGGTCCCACAGTATGACGCCTTATATTTTAAAATTATTGTTACTGTTATTTACAGGAAGCTGGATCAGTGATGGGATGCATTTCTGACTTATTAGTGAATAAAATAGCAGTGTTGGTTGAAAAACATACAGAAACTCCAGACCATTTGCCTTCTGGGATAATCTGTCCCCTCTGAGACCAGTAATTGTTTGCTTCTGTTTCCTCTGCTTCTCTACCAAAAAAGAAACCAAATTTGGCTAGAGCAGCCTATAAGTCCAGTACCCTAAAAGCACTAGTTACTATATCAGCTGAAAAGATATTACAGTAGTATTTCTTTTTTTCAGTAACCCACAATAATATCTTCTTCTGCCTGAATTATGGTACTTTTTTTTCATTTACTCAGTTCTTCTTCCTCTCACATATGGATTGTATTTTCTTTAATTGCCTCCTGTCAAATGTTCTAATCCATCATCCATATTGAAAGCATCATGAAATAGAAATTGAGTCACATTGTCACTTCATCATGATTGTTCTACATTAAATACCAAATAAAATCTATCTAGTTATCCTTAGATTTAAGTCTTTCTTGACTGACATTGCTGTGTACTGTCAAGCTGATTTCGATTCATAGCAACCGTATTTGACAGAGTAGAACTGCACCATGGGGTTTCCTAGTCTGTAACCTTTATGGGAGCAGATCACTACATCCTTTCTCCCAAGGAGCCACTGGTAGGTTCCAACCACTGACCTTTCCTTTAGCAGCCAAGTGCTTAACTACACTGTTGATGTTGTTAGTCACTGTCAAGTCAGTTCCAACTCATAGAGACCTTATGTATAATAGGACAAATGTTGTCTGTCCCTATACCATCATCATGATCGTTGCTATATTAGAGCCCATTGTTGCAATCACTGTGTCAATTCATCTCATGGTCTTTCTCTTTTTTCCTGACCCTCTGCTTTATCAAGCCCGATGTCCTTCTTCAGGGACTGGTCCCTCCTGATAGCATGTCTAAAGTAAATGATATGAAGTCTCACCATCCTTGCTTCTAAGGAACATTCTGGCTGTACTTCTTCCAAGACAGATTTGTTTGTTCTTCTGGCAGTCTGTCTTAGTTATTTAGTGCTGCTATAAGAGAAATAACATAAACGGGTAGCTTTAACACACAAGAGTTTATTCTTTCATGGTTTAGGAGTCTAGAAGTCCAAATTCGGGGCACCAGCTCCAGGGGAATACCTTTTCTCTCTGTTGGCTCTGGGGGAAGGCCCTTGTCTCCTTTCAACATCTGTGGGCCCAGCATTCCTTGGAGATCTCCATATGTCTTGACATCAGTCTTCCCCTGGGTCTTGGTGGTTCTCAGCACAGGGACCCCAATTCCAAAGGATGCACTCTGTTCATGGCTTTTCTTTCTTGGTGGTAGGAGGTGTCTCCCTCTCTCCTTGCTTCTCTCTGCTTTTATCTCTTGAATGGCAGTGAAACGTGGTGACTCAAGATACATTCCACCCTAATCCTACCTTTTTAACACATCAAACATAATGTAATCCTAGTTAACTTAACCTAACACTGCTTCATTAACCACAGGCTGGGATTTACAACAGATTAAGATTTACAACACACCACAAAATGTAGGATAACCACACAATACTGGGAATCATGGCCTAGCCAAGTTGACACATATTTTTGGGGGGGTACAATTTGATCCATGCACAGTCAATGGTATATTCAATATATTCAACACTGTAATTCAAAGGCATCAACTCTTCTTCAGTCTTCCTTATTCATTGTCCAGCTTTCTCATGCATATGAGGCAGTTGAAATACCATGGTTTGGGTCAGGTGCACCTTACTCATCAAAGTGACATTTTTGCTTTTTAACACCTTCAAGAGGTCTTTTGTAAAAAAAAAAAAAAAAAAGGTTGAGAATTTAGAGGCTTAATACGTTGTGGGGTTGTTAACCAATGTCATAGAACAACATGTGTACTACTATTTCATGAGAAACTATTTGCTCTGTAAGCTTTCACCTGAAGTACAATAAAATATATAAATAAAAAAAAAAAAACTGAAGCAAAAAAAAAGAGGTCTTTTGTAGCAACCACACTAGGTTGGTGTAACCACCCATAAAATCTACAGTAAGCCACACAATGCTATTCACCAATCTATATAACTTTGTTTAATATCATTTTTGACTTTGTTGGTATCATTTCTTAAATCTCAAATCAAATTCCTTATCTTTCATTAATATTAAAATTCCACAACTCCCTAATTTGAGTATTAATCTTTATTATCACCTTCTTTTATACTCAGATAATATTTTTAATTCAATAAATATAGCTAGAATGAATATTAAAATGTGACTTTGCAAGATTGCTTCTATAGCTCTTCATTCAGTGCTCAGAATAAGCCAGAGAATGAGTAGGATAAGTAATTCAACACTCACAAACAAGTTTGGAATGTAGGGAATCTAAGGGAAAACACAAACAAATATAAAAATATATAAAGCATTGAATATGATAATTTTGATTCCACATGTTTACCAAATATCGCTGAAAGAAGGTGGAATGAGCTATATATGCCAACTTTAAATGTTTTAGAATGTTGTATTGCTTGCCATTCATAAATCAGTTTATCACTTGATGCTCCATAGCAGAAAAGTCAAGAAAGAAAGAAAAGACCAAAATGGATGTCAGAAGAGACTCTGAAACTTGCTCTTGAATGTAGAGTAGCTAAAGCTAATGAAAGAAATGATGAAGTTAAAAAGCTGAATAGAAGATTTCAAAGGTGGCTTGAGAAGGCAAAGTAAAGTGTTATAATGACATGTACAAAGACCTGGAGTTAGAGAGTCAAAAGGAAAGAAAACACAGCATTTCTCAAGCTGAATGAACTGAAGAAAAAATTGAAGCCTTGAGTTGCAATTTTGAAGTATTCTACGGGCAAAATACTGAACAACAAAGGAAGCATCAAAATCAGATAGAAGGAATACACAGAGTAACTGTAACAAAAACAATCGATTGATGTTCAACCATTTCAGGAGGTAGCATATGATGAAGAACCAATGATGTTAAAGGAAGAATTCTAAGTTGCACTGAAGGCCTTGGCAAAAAAAAAAAAAAAAAAAAAAAAAAAACCAAGGCTCTGGGAATTGACAGAATACCAATTGAGATGTTTCAACAAGTGGATGTAGCGCTGGAGGTGCTCACTCGTCTATGCCAAGAAATTTGGAAGATGGCTACCTGGAAAACTGACTGGAAGAGATCCATATTTGTGACCATTCCAAAAAAAGGTGATTCAACAGAATGCAGAAATTATCAAACAATATCACTAATATCACACACAAGTAAAATTTTGCTGAAGATCATTCAAAATCATTTGCAGCAGAACATCGATAGGAAACCATCAGAAATTCAAGTCAGATTGAGAAGAGGACTTGGAAGGTGGGACATCATTGTTGATGTCAGATGGATCTTGGCTGAAAGCAGACAATACCAGAAAGATGTTTACTTTGTTTTATCAACTATGCAAAGACATGCAATTGTGTGGATCATAAGAAATTATGGATAAAATTACAAAGAATGGAAATTCCAGAACACTGAATTGTGCTCATGAGGAACCTGTGCATAGACCAAGATGCAGTTGTTCGAACAGAGCCAGGGGATACTGCATGATTTAAAATCGAGAAAGGTGTGCCTCAGAGTTGTATCCTTTGTATCCTTTCACCATACTTATTCGAGTTGTATGTATGTTGAGCAAATATTCCAAGAAGCTGGACTATATGAAGAAGAATGTGGCATCAGGATTGGAGGAAGACTCATTAACAAACTGCGATATGCAGATGACACAACCTTGCTTGCTGCAAGTGAAGAGAATATGAAGCACTTACTGAAGTAAATTGCTTTCCTCATGTATGATGTCCTTGATGTTATTCCACATCTCTTCTGGTCCTTGGTCATTAGAGTTCAATGCTTCAAATCTATTCCTGAGATGATCTCTAAACTGAGGTGTGATATACTGAAGGTTGTGCTTTGGTTCTCGTAGACGTGCTCAAATTTTCTTCAACTTCAACTTGAACTTGCATAGGAGCGATTGATGGTCTGTTTCACAGTCAGCCCCTGGCCTTGTTCTAGCTAATGATATTGAACTTTTCCATTGTCTCATTCCACAGACGGAAGCCCTAGTGGCACAGTGCTTAAGAGCTACAGTTGCTAACCAAAAGGTCTACAGTTCAAATTCACCAGCCATGATTTGGAAACCCTATGAGGCAGTTCTACTCTGTCTTATAGGGTCCTTATGAGTCAGAATCGACTCAACGGCAACAAATTTGTTTGTTTGTTTTTCACAGGTGTAGTCAACTTGATTACTGTGTATTCCATCGGTGAGGTCCATGTGTATAGACGCTGTTTATGTTGTTGACAAAAGGTATTTGCAATGAAGAAATTATTGGTCTTGCAAAATTCTATCATGTGATCTCCAGTGTCATTTCTATCACCAAGGCCATATTTTCCAACTACCAGTCCTTCTTTGTTTCCAGCTTGCACATTCCAATCACCAGTAATTATCAATGAATCTTGATTACATGTTTAATCAATTTCAGACTGCAAAAGTTGGTAAAAATCTTCAATATCTTCATCTTCGGCCTTGGTGATTGGTTGGTAAATTTGAATAATAGTCATATTAACTGGTCTTCTTTGTAGGTGTATGAATATTATTCTATGACCAATAGTGTAGTACTTTAGGATAGATCTTGAAATGTTCTTTGTGACTATGCATGTGATGCCATTCCTCTTCAGTTTGTCATTCCCAGCATAGTAGACCATACGATTATCTGATTCAGAATGGTCAATATCAGTCTATTTCAGCCCACTAATGCCTATAGTACATAGGATAACTATGATTTGGAACTGACTCAATGACACCTAACAACAACAACCACAATGCCTGGGATATTAATGTTTATGTGTTCCATTTCATTTTTGATGAGTTCCAATTTTCCTAGATTCATACTTAGTCTTTATTAAATTATTAAATATGACTTAGGCTTTATTAAATTATTTTTTTATCTAATATACTGATAGGCCAATTATAGAGAATGGAAGCTTGAATCATTGCCGTATCAGAGTAAAATGCAATCAATGCTATGTGGTAGAAAACATGTTAATTTAGAAATAAGACAACTAAATTTGCATTTCAGTCCACCATCTGTTCAACCCATCAATATTTAGTATATGGAGCTGTATCAATACAATACAAACATATATTTATATAAACTATATGAATTTGAACAAGTTCTTAGTTCTTCGAACCTAGCGTATTTCCTCTATAAAAATAGTGATATTACTTTTATTCTTGAAGATGTTTGTGTGTGTGTGTGTACAGACTAAAAGATTAAAAGAAGTAAATTTTCTGCATGGTACAAGATAAACTCAATGAATATTATGTTCCCTTAGCTCCACTAGCCCTTAAAAAAATTAATGAAGAATTTAATATGTATAATGAGGTTTAAAATGTGGGTTTATTTTGTTGGTTTATATGTATTGCTCATATGGTTAGAGATACTCTGTAATTTTGGGCTAGATAATGTGTGTAAAGTTTGTATGTGTGTGTGAGAGAGAGAGGGAAAGTGAGTTTATGTTTGCAGGGAGTGCATTAACTCAAATCTACATGAACTCAGTCAACTAACTCCCTGTATTTTTTTACTGGAAACAATCAGACAATTGTGTCTCTTCTTCCATGCTGCTGTTCAGTAATATGTTTACTCATTTCTTCCCAAGATTATAGCTTTGCACTGCAGTGCTGATGGGAAATTTCTACTCTCCTGTATTTTTACTGGAAGGCAAGTATAGTATAAAGAGCCAAAACTTCACTGGGGGTTACGGATGTTTTTAGAGAGTAAAGTATATTTTTACAGCTTCCAAGTAATGAACAGTACTTGCTAAAAATATTTTTTATGTATAATGATGGAAAAAAATAAAACCATAAAAATGAGAAACAATGAAAATCCCCTTTACATCTGAAGATTTTGTGTGTTGTTTTATCATTAGGGTGTCTTGACAAATGGATTAGCTGGGGGTAATTTAATCTGTGCCGCAACCTTGCTCTTATGGGATAAACCAAAAAAAAAAAAAAAAAAAACCAAACCCGTTGCCGTCGAGTCATTCCGACTCATAACGACCCTATAGGACAGAGTAGAACTGCCCCATAGGGTTTCCAAGGAGTGCCTGGTGGATTTGAACTGCCAACCTTTTAACCACTGTGCCACCAGGGTTTCCAGTCATGGGGTAGGCCACTTAATTTTGTTATACCTCATTATGGGATGGTAACACCTATCTCTCAAGGCTTACCATTAATTCTCAGGTTCATTGAAGGTAAAAAATATTTCCCATTTGCAGTTACCATACTTAAAATCTATAGGTTTATCTATTTTCTCTGGTCTCTTCTAAAAGACAAGTCTCAGAGAACTATCTTTCTCAACTTATCTTTTTTATAAAATAGATTATATCATTCAAAAAATTTTTTTTAAACAGCTGAGGTAGATCGGAAACAGAGGAGCATCTACAGGGCAACTGATAAAAGTCTGCAATAAAAAGGACCTAAGCTATGTCTGTCCTCAAACAGACTGTCTTTGTTCTCAGAGGATTAAAATGTTCAGACAGTGCAGCCAGTATGTGTCAAGTTGGCAAGGGTGTGTGGTTGAGAGAAGAAAAAAAAAAGAAAAGATACATTTGTTGTAATATTGGTTTGTATAACATTATGAAAATAGAACCCAAAAAGAACTAATGATGAGGTATGATGCAGGGGCCTCCATAAATAGCAAAATGTCCTCTGGTGATTTTTTTGTCAAATCATGCACCACAAGGAGAAGTGGGACCCACTACAGAATGCCATTCCCATCCGATTCCTATTAGCCTGTGAATCAGTGGGCCTGGGCATCCGAACAAAAGACACTTCAGAGAGTCTTATTGGAACAATAAGTTTTCATGTGGCCAGATGACATCACCCTCAGCAAGCATGAAGGAAAAGGAATGGACTAGGGGGTAGCAAGGCCAAAAGATCTGTTTGATTTCCAGCAGGAGCCTCAAAACTGGGCAGTTTTCTCAAGGCTTTAAAAAGAATCCCATCAAAATAATAAGCAGGAGGTAGGAGGACACTTTTAGAGAACACTATACCCTTTCAAAAAATAGCTGTAAGAACACATGTCTTTTTGTTTTTCTTGGCCGCCCATGTTAGCCTGGGAAGTCAATAGAAAAGGAGAGTGACACCATCTTGCTGTGAATACAGAAATTTGAAACAGGTCTTTAGGTAGGAAAAAAATGTCTGTTCTCAGAGACATGAGCTTAAAAATGGAAATTAAATTTATCTTTAGTGCCTTTTCCCTGCTCCTTTAAGAATCTCTTCTCACTTCAATAATTAATGAAACCTCAGGACTACAGCTTTGGTTGCAATTCATCTGAATATTTCTATTTTGGAGACTATTTTTTTCCTAGAGCCTACCCTTTTCCTCCTCTGCCCATTTAAAAGCTTTCCCACTTTGTCTAGCAAATCCTCAAGTCCTTAACAGCTATATTTCTATATACCACATAAGTCAATTAATACATATTTTCCCCAAAAGATATAATTTTTATTAAAATTTTCATTGAGGTATAACATAAATAATGAGAGAAAACACATCATAATTATAGTTTGACAAATTTTTGCAAAGTAAACACACAGTGGAACTAGCATCTACATTAAGAAGCAAAATAATAACAAGCTGGAAGCTCTCTGTTCCATTTTCCAGTGATTAATTCTCAAGTCTCCATCCTGACTTAACCACAATGGATTACTTTTGCTTGCTTTTGAACTTCATATAGACAGGATCATACACTGTGTACTCGTGTGCCTGGCTTCCTTTTCCCAACAAGATATATATGAGATTTATTCATGTTGTGGCCTGAGTTTATTCATTCTCATAGTATAGAGTATGCCAATATAGAAATATAATGAGTTTGGTCTTTTCAGTTTTTCACTATTACAAATAATGCTGCAATAAGCATTTTTGTACATAACATTGGTGAACAAATGCACACACATCTGTTAGATATATACCTAGACATAAAATGTTAGAGTCATAGAGTAACTTAAGTCGGCTATGATAAAAAAACCTTGCTGTCGAGTTGATTCTGACTCATGGCCACCCCATGTGTTACAGAGTAAGATTATAAGGTTTTCTTGGCCGTAAACTTTATGGCAGTAGATCACTGTGCTTTTCTTCCATGGCACCACTGGGCGGGTTCAAACAGCCAATCTTTAGGTAAGTAGTCAAGCACAAAACATTTGTGTCCCCAAGGGACTGCTAAATAGTTTTCTATAGTCCCACCGTCAGATATTACACGTGGATCCAGTTGATCCACATCTTCGCCAATGTTTGGTATGGTCTACCTTTTCTGTTCTTGCCATTCTTCTTAATTAGTCAATAAATAATTTAGCATCAAATGTCTCATCTAAAATAAACCAATCTTTGGAGGACTCTAGGCGAAGGACCACACCGTCCCTCCACAGCAAAGACCAAAAAAACTAAGCCAGAGAAAACAGCAACCCTGAAACCCTAAAACATCAAATGAAGAGATAAAGAACTCAGCCAAGCACCAGTAGAGTGTGAAAACTGACAAAGAATGGAGAGCGAGGAGAGATTCATGCAGAGGTCCCCTGTCAGCTAACACAGCCCGGATCCGACATCTTGGACTCCTATCTGAGACCAGAAAATAGGGGGTATGAGAAAGCAGCTTCATGGAGCTTCCAGCGGGAGACAGAACAACTGGTAATTTGAGATATACTCTTTCCCACCCCCCATGCTTCTTCACAGCAACTCAACCTCCTCTGTTTCCCACAGACACAGTCTTTTGTCTGGGAAGCACCAGACGTTTGGATTCCACCCACCCACACTGAGTGCCATTTGTTGGCTGCTGGTGTTGCTTTTTTCCCCACTTCTTTCGATTTCTTCCTTACCACTCACCACATCCTCCTCCTTTCGCTCAAATACCTAGCTCCGTGCACCATCTTACTTCTTCTTGAGAGGCTGCGGAGCTCTGGTAATTTGTAATATACACTTCCTCACCCCCCACCCTTCTTCACCCCCACTCAGCCTCCTCTGCTTCCCACGGCCACAGTCTCTTGTCCGGGAAGCACCAGCAGCTTGGATTCCACCAACCCGCACAGGCTGGCTCTCTGAGTGCCATTTGTTGTTGCTTTTTTTCCACTTCTTTTGATTTCTTCCTTACCTCTCACAACCTCCTGCTCCTTTTCATCAAATACCTGGCTCTCTGCACCATCGTTGCTTCTTCCTGAGGGGTTGCGGAGCTCTGTTCGAGTGTGGAGCTGCTTCCCGGTCTGGGCTGCTGCGCTGGTGGGATCCTGGGGCTTTCGTTTGTTTGTTTGTTTTGAATTCTTTGTGTGTTTTCTTTTCCTTTTCTTGAGTTGGGAGACCCTTCTGGCTGGGTGGTGCTGTGAGGCTTGGAGCCTACCCCCTCGTCTAGCAAAGACGCCCAGAGGGATCCTTGATGGCATTTCTTTTTTCATGGGTTTATTTCTTTTTTTTTCTATTTTTCTGGGGGGATTTTCTTGTTCTTTTATTTTTTTTTAATCTATTTTGTTTTCTTTCCAATCTTTTTCCATTTTTGTCTTTCTTCTTTACTCAGTTTCTTGTCTCACTGTACCTTCCTTCTCTTTCTGTTCCCTGAATACCTGGCGCTGAATACCTCTATTCCTTCTAGCCAGAATATACTGCATCACATGAGAACAACATCCCCAGACTTCATAGCAGCACCAGTGGGATCCCTGGGAGATTTGCTGTTCTTTTTCCTTTCTGATTTTTATTTATTCATTCTTTTATTTTTTTCCTCTTCTTCTTCCTCTTTTTGTTTTTATCCACTTCATAGTCTCTCATTTCTCCACTCCAACAGCAAGCTCCCCCAGCACTCTTTTATGTTTATATGTTTTTTGCTCCTGTTCCTCTCTGCTCTCTCCCATGTCCATCTTAGCTCCACACATAACAATCTCCCCCTTACCTCCTGCCTACCTGCACCATGCACTTAACATCACAACACTAAGTAACACAGGGATGGCCTACTGGAACCTACCCTGCACTGGTTACCAGCCCACCCTGGTGGCTGTAGTAAGTGCCACAAACAACCCATCCCAGTAACTCCACTTCAGCTAGACCTGCCCTGCTGTACCATATCTGAGTGACTGACCATGCCAATTGGAGAAGGAGGTGAAAAGTATCCTGCCCACAGACAAGCAAACAACAAAGAACACACAGCCCACTGGCTCAGACATAGCCAAATTAAAAAAAAAAAAAAGACAAAACAAATAAATCTACAATCAATAAAAGAGAAAAATAACTACTGAATGCCCCAGAGACTGCAGACACTATCAAAACATTTACAAAAACAGGACAAGATGGTTCCAGTAGGTGTCCAAAATAAAACACCAGATGACTTTCCAGTGGAAGAAAAGGCACTAGAACCACCTTACAGAGAATGCAAATATCTAATACTCAGAATTCTCCAAGAGTTGAAGAAAAAAGCAGACAAAAATGAGGAAAAAATAGAGAAAATCATGGAAAATACAGACAAAAAATTGGAATAATTCAGGAAAATAAGGCAGGAACAAAATGCCAAAATAAATTCACAACTAGAAATTATATAAAAACAACAATTAGAAATCCAAAAGATAAAGAACAAGATTTCAGAAATGGATGGTGTCACAGAAGGGCTAAGGGGCATATTTGAAATGGTGGAAGACAGGATCAGTGGAACTGAAGGCAAACACTTGTATACACCTCTGTTTGAGGAAAACTTAGAAAAAAGAACAAAGAAAAATGAAGAGACACTGAGAGTTATGTGGGACACAATTAAAAGCAAAAACTTACGAGTGATTGGCATCCAAGAACAGGGGGAGAAAACAGAAAACACAGAGAGGATCACTGAAGAACTACTGACAGAAAACGTCCCCAATATAAAGAAAGATGAAACGTTGGCCATCCAAGAAGCTCAACGAACCCCATATAGGAGAGACCCCAAAAGAAAATCACCAAGGCATATCACAATCACAGTCGCCAAAACCAAAGACAAACAAAGAATCCTGAGAGCAGCTTGTGAAAAACAAGAAGTCACATACAGAAGAGAAACAATAAGACTAAGCTCAGATTATTTGTGAGAAACCATGCAGGCAAGAAGGCAATGGGATGACACATATAAAACTTTGAAAGAGAAAAACTGCTAGCCAAGAATAATACATCCTGTAAACTCTTGTTCAAATATGGTGGTGAAATTAGGACATTTCAGATAAACAGAAATTAAGGGAATAAGTAAAAACCAAACCAAACTTACAAGAATTATTAAAGGGAGATCTTCGATCTGAGAACAAACAACTTCAGCTCACAGGCAGAATCTAGGATGTAGGATCATACCAGCCAGATACCAATCTAGGAAATGAACTCTCAAGAACTCTCCAAAACCAAAAGAAATACAACAGGGAATCAGAGCAGTTAATCAGTAAATGACAACAACATCAGAACAATAAAAGAGGGAAGAAATGGTGTAGGTATAGAACCTTCTAATGGAGAGGAAGGTAAGGCGATACCAAGTAATAATAGACTGCTTCAAACTTAGAAAGATAAGGGTAAATTTCATGGTAATCACAAAGAAAGTTAATAAACATACCCATAAAACTAAAGAGAAAAAACATAAAGTCTCAGCAAAAACAAAACCTACAAAAACAAAAGAAATGAAAAAAAAAAAAAAAAACCCACAAGGAAAAGTAACTCAACACAGGAGAGTAAGAAGAACAAAGCAAAGTGAGCACCACAAAAAAAAAAAAAAAAAAAAAAAAAAAAAAAGCACTACAAAATGACAGCAACAAACTCACATCTATCAATAATTACACGGAATGTAAATGGACTCAATGCACCCATAAAGAGATGGAGAGTGACAGAATAGATAAGAAAACAGGATCCATCAATATGCTGTCTCCAAGAGACACACCTTAAAAATAAAGACGAGAATTTATTAAAAGTCAAACATTGGAAAAAGACATATCAAGCTAGCAACTACCAAAAAAGAGCAGAAGTGGCAATACTAATCTCAGATAAAATAGACTTGAAAACAAAATCTACCATAAAAGACAAAGAAGGACACTATATAATGATTAAGGGGATGATCCATCATGAAGACATAACCATAATAAACATCTACATCCCCAATGACAGGGCTTCAAAATACATAAAACAAACTCTAACAACACTGAAAAGAGAAATTGACGGTTCCACAATGACAGTAGGAGACTTCAACACACCACTCTCAGTAAAGGACAGAAAAACTAAACAGAAACTCAGCAAAGATACAGAAGACCTAAAGGGCACAATCAGCCAACTTGACCTCATAGACATATATAGAACACACCATCCAACAGCTGGAAAGTACACATTCTTTTCCAATGCACATGGAACTTTCTCCAGAATAGACCACATCTTAGGTCACAGAGCAATCTTCAACAAGACCCAAAACGTTGAGATAATTCAAAGTATCTTTTCTGACCACAATGCCATGAAAGTAGAAATTAACAACAGAAAGAGCAAGGAAAAAAAATCAATTACATAGAAACAGAATAATACCTTACTTACATAGCACTGGGTAATAGAAGAAATCAGAGATGGAAGCAAAAAATTACTAGAATCAAATGACAATGAAAACACATCATACCAAAACCTTTGGGACACAGCAAAGGCAGTCCTTAGACGACAATTTATAGCAATAGATGTACACATCAAAAAAGAAGAAAGGGACAAGATCAAAACATTAACCACACAACCCAAAAAAAAAGAAAGAGAACAGCCAAAAAGCCAACAACCACTGGAAGAAAGGAAATAATAAAGATCAGAGCAGAAATAAATGAAATAGAGAACAGAAAAACAATAGAAAGAATCAACAAAACCAAAAGTTGGTTCTTTGAAAGAATCAACAAAATCAACAAACCACTGGCCAGACTGACAGAAGAAAAACAGGAGAGGATGCAAATAACCTAAATAAGAAATGAAATGGGTGACATTACAACAGACCCAACTGAAATAAAAAGGATCATAACAGAATATTATGAAAAACTATACTCCAACAAATTTGAAAACCTAGAGGAAATGGATAAATTTCTAGAAACACACGGCCTACCCAAACTACAACAAAGTGATGTTGAAAATCTGAACAGACCCATAACAAGAGAAGAGATTGAAAAGGTAATAAAAAAACTCACAACCAAAAAAAGCCCTGCCCCATATGGATTCACTGGATTATTCTACCAAACATTCAGAGAAGAGCTTGTACCAGTACTAATCAAGCTATTTCAGAGAATAGAAAAGGAAGCAACACTTCCAAATTCATTCTATGAAATCAGAATAACGCTGATACCAAAACCAGGCAAAGACGCCACTAAAAAAGAAAATTACAGACTAATATCTCTGATGAATGTAATTGCAAAAATTCTCAACAAAATTCTAGCCAAGAGAATTCAGCATCATATCAAAAAAATAATACCCCAAGACCAAGTAGGATTCATACTACATATGCAAGGATGGTTGAACATTAGAAAATCAATCAATGTAATCGACCACATAAATAAAAGGAAAGAAAAGAATCACATGATCACCTCAATTGATGCAGAAAAGGCATTTGACAAAGTCCAGCACCCATTCCTGATAAAAACTCTCAATAAAATAGGTATAGAACGGAAATTTCTCAACATAATAAAGGGCATCTATGAAAAACCAAGAGCCAACATCATTCTTAATGGAGAGAGGCTGAAAACATTCCCCTTGAGAACAGGAACAAGACAAGGATGCCCTTTATCACCACTCCTATTTAACATTGTGCTGGAAGTTCTAGCTAAAGCAATAAGGCAAGAAAAAGAAATAAAGGGCATCCAAACTGGTAATGAAGAAGTTAAACTGTCCCTGTTTGTGGATGATATGATACTATACATAGAAAACCCTAAAGACTTCATGACAAATCTACTGGAACTAATAGAAATATTCAGCAGAGTAGCAGGATACAAGATAAACATACAAAAATCAGTTGGATTCCTATACACCAATAAGGAGAACGATGAAAAGGAAATCAGGGAAACAATACCATTTATAATATCCCCTAAATAAATAAAATACTTAGGAATAAATCTAACCAAGGATGCAAAAGACCTACACAAAGAAAACTACAAAACACTACTGCGAGAAACCCAAGGGGTCTACATAAATGGAAAAACATACCATGCTCATGGATAGGTGGACTCAACATTGTGAAAATGTCAATTCTACCCAAAACAATTTACAAATACAGTGCAATCCCGATCTAAATACCAACAACATTCTTCAAAGAGATGGGAAAACTAATCATTAACTTTATATGGAAAGGGAAGAAATACCAAACAAGGAAAGCACTACTGAAGAAGAAAAATAAAGTTGGAGGACTCACACTACCTGACCTCAGAACCTAATATACAGCTACAGTAGTCAAAACTGCCTGGTACTTGTACAACAACAGATACATTGACCAATGGAACAGAATTGAGAACCCAGATGTAAATCCATCCACCTACGGTCACCTGATCTTTGACAAGGGCCCAAAGTCCATCAAATGGGAAAAGACAGTCTCTTTAACAAATGATGCTGGCAAAACTGGATATCCATCTGCAAAAAAATGAAACAGGACCCATACCTCATGCCATATACAAAAACTATTTCAAAATGGATGAAAGACTGAATATAAAGCCTAAAACTATAAAGTTCATAGAATTAAAAATAGGACCAACACTTCAGACCTTAATACATGGCATTAACAGATACAAACCATAACCATCAATGCACAAACCCCAAAAGATAAGCTAGATAACTGGGACCTTCTAAAAATTCAAACACCTATGCTCTTCAAAACACTTCACCAAAAGAGTAAAAAGAGAACCTACAGACTGGGGAAAAGTTTTTGGACAGTACAAGTCAGAAAAAGGTCTAATCTCCATAATCTTTAAGAAAATCCAACATCTCTACAACAGAAAGACAAATAATCCTATTAAAAAATGCGCAAAGGAAATGAACAGACTCTTCACCAAAGAAGACATTCAAGTGGCCAACAGACATATGAGGAAATGCTCGCGATCATTTGCCATTAGAGAAATGCAAATTTAAACCACAATGAGATACCATCTCACCCCAGCATTACTGGCACGAATCAAAAACACTGGAAATAACAAATGTTGGAGGGGCTGTGGGGAGATCGGAACTCTTATGCACTGTTGGTGGGCATGCAAAGTGATACAACCATTTTGGAAAATTATATGGCATGTCCTTAGACAGCTAGAAATAGACGTACCGTAGGAACCAGCAATCCCACTCTTAGGAATATATCCTAGAGAAATGAGTAGTCACTTCAATAGACATATGCACACCTATGTTTATGGCAGCATCGTTCATAATAGCAAAAAGATGGAAACAACCTAGATGACCATCAACAGATGAATGGATAAACAAACTATGGTACATACACACAATGGAGTACTATTCAATGAGAAAGAACAATGATGAATCTGTGAATCATCTCATAACATGGATGAAACTGGAGGACATTATGCTGAATGAAATAAGTTAATCACCAAAGGACAAATATTGTATGAGACCTCTATTGTAAAAACCCATGAAATAGTTCACACAGAAAAAGTAACAATCTTTTTTGGTTACCAGGGATGGGACGGGGGGGGGAATACTAAATAGGTAATAGATAAGTTGTATCTTGGGTGAAGGGTGAGACAGTACACAATACTTGAGAAACCAGCCAACTTGTACAAGGAAAGGTCATGGAAGCTCCATAGACACACCCAAACTCCCTGAGGGACTGAATTGCTGGGTGGAGGGCTCTGGGGACCATGGTCTCGGGGAACATCTAGCTTAATTGGCATAACACAGTTTATAAAGGCAGTGTTCTACATTCTACCTTGGTGAGTAGTGTCTGGGTTCTTAAAAGCCTGTGAGCAGCCATCTAAGATACTCCACTGGTCTCATCCCTTCAGGAGCAAGGTAGTGGGAAGAGAACAGGATATAAGGGAAATATTAGTCCAAAGGACTAATGGACCACAGCTACCAAGGCCTCCACCAGACTGAGTCCAGTGCAGTTAGATGGTGCCTGGCTATCACCACTGACTGCTCTGACCGGGATCACAACAGAGGCTTCTGGAGAGAGCTGGAGATGGATGTAGAACAAAATTATAACTCACACAAAAAAAAAGAGACCAGATTTACTGACCTAAAGTTGACTGGAGAAACCCTTAGAGTGTGGCTCCCAGCAACCCTTTTAGCTCAGTGCTGAATTTACTTCCAAGGTTCACCCTTCAGCCGGGAAGTGGACAGCCCCATAAAACCAAATGGGACTAATGAGGCACAGCAGTCCAGGGACAAGGGCTAGAAGGCAGAAGGGGATAGGAAAGCTGGTGATTGGGAACCCAAGTTTGAGTAAGTATAATGTTGATGTGTTGTGAGGTTGTTAACCATTGTCATAGGGCAACTTGCGTACGAACGTTTTAATGAGAAACTATTTTGTAAACCTTCATCTAAAGTGAGAATAAAAGCACAATTGGAAGAGCGTAGTCGATGTCACTGAACTGTGCATGTAGAAATTTTTGAAATGGTGTATCTTTGGCTATGTATATTTTCACCAAAAAAAAAAAAAAAAAGGTCACGGAGGGAGAGGGTTAACATGTCGTGGGGTTGTTAACCAATGTCATAAAACAATATGGGTACTACTGTTTCGGGAGAAACTATTTGTTCTGTAAACCTTCACCTAAAGTACTATTAAAAAAAAAAAAGGACAAGAAAAAACCAATCTTTAATGGTAAAATATTAAGTCAAATATTAGAACTTTTCTAGAGATTTTGTCTCTAAAAAAAAAAAAGATTGAACAGAATTGCTTCAAGATATGTCATTACAAATAGAGAGAACAGGAAGAAGCAGCCCATAATTATTTCACAATTTTAAGGAAATGAATATAATATTAAGCAAAGTAGTGTACAAAATTCTAGCTTAGCCCACTCTGGAGAAAAGTCGTTTTGAATGATCTAAGGATCAAAGAAATACATTGCTTTCTCAGATCAGTCCAAATTATGAAGCTTTTGGATGACTTTCATCAAATTTTTCACCCTTGATATATCCATTAAGACACAATCTGTGAATAATTTGAGGACTGCTGGAACTGTTTGCTATTGTGTAATTCTGTTTTTGTGTTCAAGTCATATGAGAAACATAATTGAATAATAGGGCAGTTGATCTTTGAGAAGCAAATTATTAGATATCAATGTATGTAGTCTATAATTTATATTGAGTTTGAATAGTGATAATAAGGTTCCCGTGTGTATGTCAATAAATATTCCCTTCCAAATCAGTTATTATTCTCAAGATTTTGTACTTACACTTAAAGAAAAGGAAGAGTAATATAACCAGTTATTAGCAAAAAGACCATGATTAAGTATAATTCTTTATATCAGTGAAACAGTTTTCTTCTCCTTAAACTCATGTAGTGAAAGGACAGAGCACAGATAAAAAATAAAAAGGAAAAAATGGATGATTAATGTTTATCTGTCTGTATACCTTGGAAATGCCCCCAAAATAAAGTAAAAAACAAAAATAAACAAATAAAATCTGATGTAAATTTTTTGCTTTCTTGCTTCCTGTATCCCAAATCTCTTTTCCATAGAAACCACCAAGTAAAAGCCTTAGAATATCAGAATTATTGAAAATACATTTGTTCATATGAAGATTTTCCCTTCTCTATTATCAAAAAAACTCAACATTTATCTTTTACCTTATATTCTTTTCCTAGTACATCATAGTTTTTCCGCATAACTAATTTAAAAAATCTTTGAATGTTTCCAACTACAGACCTCCTCTGATTTGCTTCTCTTAATTAATAATACAGCTAATTTTATATGTTTGACCTAAAATTTGGCTAAAAGAGAATTATGTTGTAGGAGATTGGGAGTTGTTAGCCACCATTTGAGAATTTATTTTGCTCTTGAATTAGGATAAAAATGGATTTACGTTATTAGAGAGAAAAAAATAGTTAACAAACAGATATGAGTTTCAATTCCATGTTTATTTCTAAATTTGTTCCGTATATAAAATGTAGCTTATCCCTAGAGGCTTTTCTGGGCTTAGATGATGAAGGAGATTTCATGTTACAAACTTTTTTTTTTTTTTTTGACAAATGTCATGAATGTGCAGCTTCACTCGAATTTACTAACATTTATGGTTAGAATAGTCAACCACTCCTTCCAGTAAGTTGAATTTGACTGAAATTCAATATAAAAGATAGGCCTGAGAGTCCTGCTCAAGAAAACAAGCAGAAATAAATATACTGAGTTTTCCTCTGAAAGAATACAAATTGCCCTGAAAGCTACCAAATAAATTGACAAACCGCCTTCTTTAAGCACTTCAGGAAAATAAAGGTGCAGTTTCCATTGAAGAGTATGTAGTGTATCAACAGTGTCTGCTTCAGTTGTTACCAAAATCTTATATTGTACAAAACACAAATTATTGCATTCTCTGAGGAATATGTCACAATAACTGAGGTGGAGAATATGTACTTTTTCTCCCAAGAACCACTGACCAATTCGACAAGCAAATCAATTGAATTCCAAACACTTGTATTTAAAAAATGACCAAAAGCTGTTGACAAATTATGTAGAGAGAATGCAAAAAGACCAGATGATTAAAGGATCTACTCATTATGTGAAAAAGAGCAGGTGATACAGCTTGTAAATACATTTTTAACATCATATTAAGACAAATCAAGAAAGGCCAATGTATAAGCAGAGCAAGAAAGCGGGTGGGGGACAAATTAGAAGGAAGACATCCAGAAGACTGAAGAAGGCATAAGAATGGCCAAAGAAGAGGGAATGAAGGAAGGAAGGAAAAGCAAAGTTTTTCAGTGCAATCTGACACCAAAAACATCAGCACTCTCTTTGTGCCTAACCAGGTCGCCATACATTCACTTCCAGAATATCAGTCATAACAAACAAGCTAGAAGAGTGAGAACGAATTAAAGAGCAAGTCTTCCGACATCCTGCATGTATTCTCTAAAAAATAAATAAATAAATAATCAAATCAAAGTTCAATATATATTACCTAAAAAGTTGTGCCAAGTTGACTCTGACTCATGAGGACCCCATGAGTATCAGAACCTCTGAGTGAACTCGAACCTCCGATTCTTTGGTTGGCCGCTGAGCCGGTTAACAGTTGATACCACCCAGGCACTCCTAATATGTATTAAAGGCATTAAAACAAAAAAATAAAATGGAATTCTCTTTTTATGGACCTGAGTTCTGTGGGATTAGGGCCATGTCTGCATATGCTGCACTTCTGAGAACTGTAGCCCAAAGGAGCACGCCTTGGATCTCCAACAATCATGCCATTATTTTTCCTTTTCTTTGACATGTTAAAATTGCCATTTGTATGGTTTTATTTTGCAGTTTCAAAACATTGAAGGTGTTATAGTATTAACATAAACATAATTTTCCAATCATTGTTTTCCACTGGATTCTGCTAAGCTTTTTGCCATCCTTTTTATTTATTTATTTATTTTTATTGTGCTTTAGATGAAGGTTTACCATGCAAACTAGCTTCCCATTAAACGATTAGTTTTGTTACATTGGTTGCCAATCCCACAACATGTCAACGTTCTCCACTTCTCGACCTTAGGTTCCCTATTATCAGCTTTCTTATCCCCTCCTGGTTTCTCCTCCTTGCCTCTGGTCTGGTGTGCCCATTTAGTCTTGCTTTGTTTTATAAGCCTGTCTAATCTTTGGCTGAACCTCAGGAGTGGCCACGTTACTGAACTATAACAGTGTACTGGGGCCATACTCTCGAGGTTTCCCCAGTAGCTGTCAGATCAGTAAGTCTTTTTTTTTTGTTGTTGTTGTGAGTTAGAATTTTGTTCTACGTTTTTCTGCAGCTCTATCTGGGAATCTCTATTGTGATCCCTGTCAGAGGCAGTCAGTGGTGGTAGCCGGAAACCATCTAGTTGAGTTAGACTCAGTCCGGTGGAGGCTGTGTTAGTTGTAGTCCATTAGCCCTTTGGACTAATCTTTCCCTTTTGTCTTTGGTTTTCTTCATTCTCCCTTGCTCCAGGCAGGGTGAGACCAGTGGAGTATCTCAGATGGCCACTCACAAGCTTTTAAGATCCCAGACACTACTCACCAAAGTAGAATGTAGAACATTTTCTTCATAAACTATGTTATGCTAATTGAGCTAGAGGTTCCCCAAGACCATGGTCCCCACAGCCTTCAACCCAGTAATTGGATGTGTCTATAGAGCTTCCATGACCTTGCCTTAGACAAGTTGTGCTGGCTTCCCAGTATTGTGTACTGTCTTAGCTTTTACCAAAGTTACCACTTATCTATTGTCTGTTTAGTGTTTTTCCCTCCCAACTTTCCCTCCCTTGTAACCATCAAAGATTCGTTTCTTTTTATCTGTAACCTTTTCATGAGTTTTTATAGTAGTAGTCCCATACAATATTGTCGTTTTGTGACTGGCTTATTTCACTAAGCATAATGCCCTCCAGATTCATCCATGTTGTGAGATGCTTCCCAGATTCATCATTGTTCTTTATGTTGCTTAGTATTCCATTCTGTGTATGTTCTCTAGTTTGTTTATCCATTCATCTGTTGATGGGCACCTAGGTTATTTCCATCTTTTTGCTATTGTGAACAATGGTGCAATGAACATTGTTGTGCATATGTCTATTCGTGTGATGGTTCTTTCTCTAGAAGATATTGCTAGGAGTGGAATTGCTGAATCATATGGTATTTCTATTTCTAGCTTTCTAAGGAAGTGCCATATCATTTTCCAAAGTGGTTGTACTATTTTACATTCCCTACAGCAGTGTATGAGAGTTCCAATCCCCCACAGCCTCTCCAACATTTGTTATTTTCTGCTTTTTTAATTCGTGCCAGTAATGTGGGGGTGAGATGGTATCTCATTGTGGTTTTGATTTGCATTTCTCTAATGGCCAGTGATCACGAGCATTTCCTCATGTATCTGTTAGCCACTAGAATGTCTTCTTTGGTGAAGTGTCTGTTCATATCTTTGCCCATTTTTTATTTAGATTATTTGTCTTGTTGTAGAGGTATCGGATATTCATGTACATTTTAGAGATAAGAGCTGTGTCAAATTTGTCATAGCCAAAAATTTATTCCCAGTCTGTGGATTCTTTTTTGCTCCTTTGGTAAAGTCTTTTGATGAGCATAAGTGTTTAATTTTTTTAGAAGATCCCAGGTATCTAGCTTATCTTCTGGTGTTTGTGTATTGTTAGTTATAGTTTGTATCCTGTTAATGCCCTGTGTTGGAAACTCTAGTGGCATTGTGTTTAAGAGCTACAACTCTTAACCAAAAGGTCAGCAGTTTGAATCCACCAGCTTCTACTTGGAAACCCTATGGGGCATTGTACTCTGTCCTAGAGGGTTACTATGAGTCGGAATCGTAGTGACTGCAACAGGTTTGGTTTTTTTTAATGCCACGTGTTAGGGCCTCTAGTGTTAACCCTATTTTTTCTCCTATGATCTTTATAGTTTTTGATTTTTGATTTAGGTCTTTGATCTATTTTCAGTTAGTTTTTGTGCATGGTGTGAGTTATGGGCCCTGATTCATTTTTTTGCAGATAGACATCCAGTTTTGCCAGCACTATACGTTAATAAGACTGTCTTTTCCCCATTTGATGGATTTTGGGTCCTTGTCAAAGATCAGGTGACCTTGGGTGGATGGATTTACATCTGGATTCTCAATTCTGTTCCATTGGTCAATGTGTCTGTCATTGTGGCAGCACCAGGCTGTTTTGACTACTGTAGCTGTATAGTATGTTCTGAGGTCTGGCAGTGCTAGCCCTCGTACTTTATTCTTCTCCTTCAGTAGTGCATTCCTTGTTTGGGACTTCTTCCCTTTCTATATAAAGTTAATGATTAGTTTTTCCATCTCTTTAAAGAATGCTGTTGGTATTTGGATCAGGATTGCAATATATTTGTAGATTGCTTTGGGTAGAATTGTCATTTTCACAATGTTGAGTCTACATATCCATGAGCATTATATTTTTTTCCATTTACGTAGATCCCTTTGGGTTTCTTGCAGTAGTGTTTTGTAGTTTTCTTTGCATAGGTATTTTACATCCCTGGATAGATTTATTCTCAAGTATTTCATTTTTGTAGGGGCTATTATAAATGGTATTATTTTCCTAATTTCCTTTTCATAGTTCTGTTTATTGGTGTAAAGAAATCCAAGTGATCTTTTATGTTTATCTTGTATCCTGCTACTCTGCTGAATCTTTCTATTAGTTCCAATAGTTTTCTCATGGAGTCTTTTGGGTTTTCTGCATATAGTATCATATCATCCACAAACAGGGACAGTTTTCCTTCTTCCTTACCAATTTTGATGCCTTTTGTTTCTTTTTCTTGCCTTATTACTCTAGCTAGGGCTTGTAGCACAATGTTAAATAAGAGTAGTGATTAAGGGCATCCTTGTCTTGTTCTTGTTCTCAGGGGGAATGTTTTCAGCCTCTCTCCATTGAGAACGATGTTGATTGTTGGTTTTGTATAGATGTCCTTTATAATGTTGAGGAACGTCCCTCTTATACCATTTTATTGAGAGTTTTTCTCAGGAATGTGTGTTGGACTTTGTCGAATGACTTTCTGAGTCAATTGAAAAGATCATGTTATTCTTTTATTTATGTGGTGGATTATGTTGATTGATTTTCTAATGTGGAACCATGCTTGCATACCTGGTATGAATTCCATTTGGTCTTGGTGTATTATTGTTTTTATATGATGCTGAATTCTATTGGCTAGAATTTTGTTGAGAATTTTTGCATCTATATTCATGAGAGATATTGGTCTCTAATTTTCTTTTTCTGTGGTGCCCTTTTGTCCTCAAAGTGGCATCTTTGTTTTTTTAACACTTTAAAGAGGTCTTTTGCAGCAGATTTGCCCGAGGCAATGCTTCATTTCATTTCTTGATTGCAACTTACATGGGTATTGATTCCGGATCCAAATAAAATGAAATCCTTGACAACTTCAATTTTTTCTCCATTTGTCATGATGCTGCTTATTGGTCCATTTGTGAGGACTTTTGTTTTCTTTATGTTGAGGTGTAATCCATATTGAAGACTGTGATCTTTGATTTTCATCAGTAAGCGCTTCAAGCCCTCTTCACTTTCAGCAAGCAAGGTTGTGTCATCTG
The DNA here is from genome assembly GCA_030035585.1 of Dugong dugon. Taxonomy (NCBI): domain Eukaryota; kingdom Metazoa; phylum Chordata; class Mammalia; order Sirenia; family Dugongidae; genus Dugong; species Dugong dugon. The sequence continues at coordinate 96,858,629 of CM057465.1, forward strand.
CATAATGCAAGTTGTTAATGAGTCTTCCTCCAATCCTGATGCTGCATTCTTCTTCATATAGTCCAGCTTCTCAAATTATTTGCTTAGCATACACATTGAATAAGTATGGTGAAAGGATATATTCCTGACAGACACTTTTCCTGACTTTAAACCATGCATTATCCCCTTGCTCTGTTCAAATGACTACCTCTTCATCTGTGTACAGGTTCCTCATGAGCACAACTAAATGTTCTGGAATTCCCATTCTTTGCAATATCATCCATAATTTGTTGGAATGCCTTTGTGTAGTCAATAAAACACAGGTAAACTTCTTTCTGGTATTCTTTGCTTTCAGCCAGGATCCATCTGACATCAGCAATGATATACCTTGTTTCACATCCTCTTCTGAATCCAGCCTGAATTTTTGCAGTTCCCTGTTGATCTACTGCTGCAGCAGCTTTTGAGTGATCTTCAGCAAAATTTTACTTGTGTGTGATATTAATTATATTGTTTGACAATTTCTGCATTTGGTGGGCTCGCCTTTCTTTGGGATAGGCGTAAATACAGATCTCTTCCAGTCAGTTGGCCAGGTAGCTGTCTTCCAAATTTGTTGGCATAGACAAGTGAGCACTTCCAGTGCAGCATCAGTTTGTTGAAACATCTCAAATGGTATTCTGTCAATTCCTGGAGGCTTATTTTTTGCCAATGCCTTCAGTGCAGCTTGGACTTCTCCCATCAGTACTATGGGTTTGTGATCGTATGCTACCTTCCATCAGTACTATGGGTTAGTGATTATATGTTACCTCCTGCAATAATTAAATGTCGACCAATTCCTTTTGATACAATGGCTCTGCATATTCCTTCCGTCTTCTTTTGATGCTTCTTGTGTCATTTAATACTTTCCCCATAGAATTCTTCAATAGTGCAACTCAAGGCTTGAATTTTTTCTTAAGTTCTTTCAACTTGAGAAATGCCAAGCCTGTTCTTCCCTTTTAATTTTCCGTCTCCAAGTCTTTGCACATGTGTTTATAATACTTTACTTTGTCTTCTCAAGCTGTCCTTTGAAATCTTCTGTTCAGCTCTTCTACTTCATCATTTCTTCCATTTTGTTTTAGCAAGTTTCAGAGTCTCTTGTGACATCCATTTTGATATTTTCTTTCTTTTCTGTCTTTTTAATGACCTCTTGCTTTCTTCATATATGATGTCCTTGATGTCATTCCACAACTTATTTTGTCTTTGCCCATTAGTGTTTAATGCCTCAAATCTATTCTTGAGATGGTCTCTAAATTCAGGTGGGATACACTCAAATTCATACCTTGGCTCCTGTGGATTTGTTCTAATTTTCTTCAGTTTTAACTTGAACTTTCATATGAGCAATTGATGGTCTGTTCCGCAGTCAGTCCCTGGCCTTGTTCTGACTGATACTGAGCTTTTCCATTGTCTCTTTCCACAGAAGTAGTCAATTTGATTCCTGTGTATTCCATCTGGTGAGGTCCTCATGTATATAGTCCTCGTTTATTTTGTTAAAAAAAAAGGTATTTGCAATGAAGAAGTTATTGGTCTTGCAAAAGTCAATCATGTGATCTCCAGCATTATTTCTATCACCAAGGCTGTATTTTCCAACTACCAATCCTTCTTTGTTTCCAACTTTAGCATTCTGATCACCAGTAATTATCAATGCATCCTGGTTGCATGTTTCTGTGCTGTTAGAGTTTGTTTTATATATTTTGGAGCCCTGTCATTTGCTGCATAGATATTCATTATGGTTATGTCTTTATGGTGAATTTTCCCTTTAATTGTTATATAATGTCCTTCTTTGTCTTTTATGGTGGATTTTGTTTTAAAGTCTATTTTATCTGAGATTAATATTGCCACTTCTGTTCTTCTTTAGTAGCTGTTTGCTTGATATACATTTTTTTTATAATAAATTTATGTCTTTATTTCTAAGGTATGTCTCTTATAGACAGCATATTGATAGGTCTTGTTTTTTTATCCATTCTGTCACTCTCTATCTCTTTATGGATGTATTTAAGCCATTTACATTCAGTGTGATTATTGATAGGTATCAGTTTATTGCTGTCATTTTGTAGTACTTTTTTTGTGGTACTAACATTTTCTTTGTTCCTCTTACTCTTCTGTGCAGAATTCCTTTTCTTTGTGGATTTTTTTTATTTCTTTCATTTTTGTAGATTTTGTGTTTACTGAGACTTTTCATTTTTCTTCTTTATTTTGATGAGTAGGTTTGTTACCTTTCTTTGTGTTTACCTTGAAATTTGCTCCTATCTTCCTAAGTTTAAACCAGTCTTTTATTACTTGATAATGCCTTGACATCCTCTCCATTTGAAAGTTCTATACCTACACAGTTCATTCCCTCTTTTGTCATCCTGATATTGTTGTCATTTACAGATTCACATCTCTGGTTCCCTATTGTAAATTTTTTAGTTTTATTTTATCCTTGAGGGTTCATTATCTAGGTTGGTATGTGGTTGATGCTGTCTTATGTGCTAGATTCAGGTTGTTGTCTGACGTTGGTTCTCTGACCAAAGGACTCCTTTTATAATTCTTGTAAATTTGTTTTATTTTTTTTCTTCGCATTACCTTAATTTCTGTTTATCTGGAAATGTCCTAATTTCATCATCATATTTGAATCTTTTGCAAGATATATTATTCTTGGTTGGAAGTTTTTTCTTTCAAGTTTTTATATATGTCATACTACTGCTTTTTTGCCTGCATGGTTTCTGCTGAGTAATCTGAGCTTAGCCTTATTATTTCCCCTTTGCATATGACTTCGTTTTTCTAGAGCTGCTCTTAGGATTCTTTCTTAACTTTTATTTTAGCAAGTTGTTTATGATATGTCTTGGTGTTTTTCTTTTGAGTTATATCCTATATGGGGTTCGTTGAGCTTCTTGGATAGACAGCTTTTCATCTTTCATGATATTAGGGATTTTTAACATTTTACATGAAATACAGTTTAGGAAACACTGTCATGAGCTGTATTCTAGCTATATAGTGAAGACAAGATGTTTTATATTTCAAAGAATAGAAAAGCCAATGTTTGCTGAACACACTTGCATAGTTTTCAAGGATACTATTATCTAAGGCTTTACGTTGTTCTTTTCATTGAGGTAAATATCTGAGTATCTGTATAAACAAATAATTTTACATTTTGTATCTTCTAAGTTCTTCAGGGTAAACCTATTTATCAAACACTTTTGGGTTTGCTTAGCTGTAATGTTAAAGGGAAAACTTATTCTTCAAAATGTCTGCTGTTTCCAGCCATCTAAGATGCATCAATTGGTCCCAACCACTTGGAGTAAAGGAGATCGAAGAACATCAAAGACACAAGGAAAGTATTAGCCCAAGAGACAGAACGGGCCACATAAACCAGAGACATCATCAGCCTGAGACCAGAAGAACTAGAGGTGCCCAGCTACCACCAATGAACATTGTGACAGGGAACACAACAGAGGGTCTCTGATGGAGCAGTAGAAGGATGGGGTGCAGAACTCAAATTCAAGTAAGAAGACCAGACTTAATGGTCTGACTGAGACTGGAGGTGCCCCAGAAAGTATGGCCCCTGGACTCTCTATCAGCCCAGAACTAAAACAGTTTCTGAGGCCAACTCTTCAGACAGGGATTGGACTGGACTGTGGGACATAAATTGATACTTGTGAAAAGTGTGCGTCTTAGTTATGTAGATACAAGAGACCAAAGGGGCAGCTTCTGTCCAAGATGAGATGGGAAGGCAGAGAGAGTTAGGAGCTGGTTGAATGGTCATGGGAAATCAGGGGCAGAAAGGAGGAGTGTGCTGTCACAGAATGGGGTGAGCAATTAGGGTCTCATAATAATGTATGTATAAAAATTTTGTATGGGAGACTAACTTGAAATGTAAACTTCATTTAATTACAACAATAAAAAAATAAAATAAAAACGTTTACTGTTTCTCATGGTGGGGCATCATCAGTATCACGAATAACAGCCTTTTCTATATTTCCATGGTGACTGATTCTATTGTAGTGGGAGTTATTAAAATGATTCAATTGATCTTCTATAAGGATTCTGGTTACTTCTTTAGAAAAGTTACTTAACCACTGTTTACCACTGGAAAATTTACTAATGTGTAAAAAAGTGTTAATTATAATACTAACATCAACAATATATATTGTATATATAAACTAGAGTATTACAAATATATATTATTTATGAAAATACTATAGCATGTTGAAAATTATCCCCATGCAGTAATTAAAGATTTTAAAATAAAATTGTAACAGGCTATGGCTGAGAGGTGAACTGGTGTATGTAAGCATATAGTATATGTTTATCAAGTCGCTTTGCTCTTATATTTTAAAATAGAGTATTCATTTCTATAGTGTCTATAGCACAATGACTTATGGTAACACATACCTATGAATTTATTAGAATATAGTGATGAATGTTGACCAAGTCCTCATAGTCACCTATAAATTACCCAATGACTTGGCTTGGCCAAACTTTAGTCAGTCTTCTCACTTCCCCACAGGACCCTGAACTCTGACTTGTCCCCAAGGTGTTGTTGTTGTTAGTTGCATTTGAATTGGCTCCAGCTCATGGTGACCTTATGCATAACAGAACTAAATATTACCAGGTCCTGTGCCATCGTCATGGTCATTGGTATGCTTGAGTCCACTGTTGTGGCTATTGTGTCAATCCATCTCATTGAGGATTTCCTTTGTTTTCACTGACGCTCTCTTTTACCAAACATGATGTCCTTTTCTAGAAATTGATTCCTGATGACATGTCCCAAGCAAGGGAGCAAAAGCCTCATCATCCTCTCTTCTAAGAAGCATTCTGGTTGTATTTCTTCTAAGACTAATTTGTCTGTTCTTCTGGCAGTCCATGGTATAGTCAGTATTCTCTGCCAACATTAATTCAATTGCATCAATTCTTCAGTTTTCCTTTTTCATTGTCCAACTTTCTCATGCAGATGAGGCAATTGAATAGACCATGGCTTTAGTCTGGCATACATTAGTCCTCAAAATGGCATATTTGTTTTTTAAAACTTTAAAGAGATATAGTTAAGCAGATTTGCCCAATGCAATGCATTGATTTCTTGCCTGCTGCTTCCATGGATGTTGAATGTTGATCCTAGTAGAGTGAACTCATTGACTACTTTAATTTCTTAATTTATCATGATGTTGTTTATCAGGTATTGTCATGGATTGAGTTATGTCCCCCCAAAAATGTGTGTATCAGTTTGGCTGGGCCATGATTCCCAGTATTGTGGGATTTTCCCATGTGTGGTAAATCCTGCCTCTATGATGTTAATGAGGGAGGATGGGCGGCAGTCGTGTTAGTGAGGCAGGATGCGATTTACAAGACTGAATTGTGTCCTGAGGCAATCTCTTGAGATATAAAAGACAGCAGTGAACAATGAGACAGGGGGACCTCATACCATCAAGAAAGCGGTGCTGGGAGCAGAGCACGTCCTTTGGACCGGGGTCCCTGAGCAGAGAAACTCCTAGTCCAGGGGAACACCAAAGAGAAGAAGGCCGACAGAGAGAAAAAGTCTTCCCCTGGAGCTGACGCCCTGACTTTGGACTTTTAGCCTACTTTGGCTGTGAGGAAATAAACTTTTCTTTGTTCAAACCATCTACTTGTTGTATTTCTGTTATAGCAGCACTAGATGACTAAGACAAGTATAATCCATACTGAAGACTACAGTCTTTGACACTCATCACTAAGTGCTTCAGGCCATTTTTATCTTTGACAAGCAAGGATGTGTCATCTGCATATTTCAGGTTGTTAATGAGTGTTTCTTCAATCTTGATGCCCTGTTTTTCCTCGGTTGTACCGTAAGGAGTGGAACATCTCCCTCTTAACAGCGCATTCTAAGAATCAAGAATCATCCAGCCACTTGAGAAACATTTTCTGTTAAACTCACCCAACCAACCATGCTGTCTGCTCACTTCCACTGTTTGATCCCCTCCCCCATGAAGTTCCTGCTAGCACTGCTTACTCTTCCCTAGAAAAGAAAAGCCCTCATGTTTCATTATTGAGATATTTGCAGATCGTGGGGTAGGGTGTTCTCCCTAATGCAATAGTCTTCAGATGAATTATCTCCATCTTAATTCTGGATTTGTTTTTATTTGAAAATGTCATATGTGTGTGTGTGTGTGTACATATACATACATATATATGTATATAGACAAGTATAAATGTATTTGACATCTTTTTAAAAATGTTTTGTATGTGTCCCATGCTGCCGTATTAAATAAAGTATGTTACAAAATGTCACCAAGTAATTTACAGAACATATTCTTGAGATTTGTTTAAATAGTAACAAATATAGTACATGACTGTCTAAGAATATAAGTAACCTAGAGCATTGAAGAAGGAAGTTGTTGGTGTTTTCCAGACTGGTGAATAATGGCTTTCTGTGTGAGTTTGGAATTAAGACCTACCTTCAGGGAATGGTACAATTTGGTGAGATTGGTGGAAAATAGAATTGTGATTTGAACCAGGGATAAGAGGCTGAAGGAAGATCTGAAAAGAAAAACTAAACAATATAGAGCTACTTCTGTAAGAAATAAAGGACTATAACATCCATATTTAGCAGTAGATTGATGCCTGTTCTTATATATTATATATTTAGCATTTGTTATATATTAGACACTTCAAGGAAGCTGAAGACCGCGTGATGTTTGTTTTGGGTTAGATCCCCCAAATTCTCTCTTCTCATGTTATTTTACTAAACTGGTTAAGTTTATAACCCAAAATGAGCACATTCTTATTTGTGACATTAACTTTGATGAGCATCTCAAGAAATTGTCAAGAGGTTTTAATATGGAAAGGAGAAGAGAGATACGAACTAGGAAAAAATGTGAGACTAAGGAGTAAACCCCATTCCCTTGTCAGGAGTGTATAATCTATGACAAATTCCTCTCTATTATTTGATGATCCTACAAAAATACTGATTAGGTATAGAAGATCAAACCAAGATGCCATCCCCAACACTGACTCATTGTTCTGGCTTAGCTCCCTGAAAGTGGGAGCTGATGACAAAAGGCTGCGATATAGGTAGGAGGGTCCAAGATGGAAATGGCTGTGAAGTTATGAAGCAGCATGGAGAGGAGGCATGCAATCAGATATAAGTGGAGATGCTCTGTCAGAGGGAGAAAGGCCAAAAATAGTCTTTTTTCTAGCTGCCTCTGTTCCCCATTGGGTTATGCAAATGGTTAACAAGTTTGGCTGCTAACCAAAAGGCTGGAGGTTCCAGTCCACCTAGTGGCTCCTCAGAAGAAAGGTCTGGTGATCCACATCTGAAAAATCAATGATTGAAAACCCTGTGGAGCACAGTTCTATTCTAACAAGTATGGGGTCGCTATGAGTTGGAATTGACTTTTTGCCAGCTGTTTTTTTTTCCCCCAAAAGGTTTTGCATTCTTTCTTGCTACAATTAACTGCCCTTTCTCTTAATGGTGTCCTGTATAAGTTTCTGTTACTTGCAATAAAAAGCCTCACTACACATTTAGATATTGCGATTGCTGTGATACGAAAATGTGAGGTGTTCTTTGCCCTTTGTCAACTTTGATCCTCTAGGTTATTTAAAGATCAAAGAAAATGTAAGGAGAGGGGAAGGGTTCTGTCCTAAGCAGATATAAGCAGCTTTGGGAGGCTCTGAGAATTCGATTCCTAGATGACTGACACATTTTTGTAAGAGCTAAAGGATCCTGCTCCTCCCCTGCTTCCTCATTATGTCTTAAACTGTGTAAGTTTCCATACATACCATAAAGCATGTGGTCAATTGATGTACATGACACTCTACACCATACACTGAATCAGTCTTCTTTGGGGTCTCTTGGAGGTATATCAGCAGTTGTCTCTTTTCCAGATTGGCTAGGGGGATGTGATTTACAAAAAACAAAACAATTAAACTAGACAGTAAAAGAGGAAAAATTGCAATGTATTTAGTAGATTTTGTTTTTGGTATCTCTTCTGTTGAACCCATTGACACCAAGTGTCCCAAAATAACTCTGTTTGTCTAATTGTTTATGAATTCTAATCAGAGAAATCAATCTGTCAGTCCCTGTGATAATCAATAGGGTAGTACTAAATTGTCTGTGCAATAGGAATTTGAGCAGTAGTCAGCACTGAATAATTAGAAGGTAAGCTCCATGGTTGGCTTTGTCTGGAAATACTGCAATGGTCACATGAAAGTAAGCAAGGCATGCTAAAGTGGTATTGTTCTATGCCTTAAACAAGTTTACTAACTGTACACACTGGTATAGAAAACTAGTGTCCCTTTTTGCATTTCTGAGTTTGTGATAAGGTTTATTTAGGTGTCATTTCTCTAACCTTTCTTTTGCGGATGCCAATTGAGTAGTTGCCTCTGAAAGACCGCTGTTAGGATTTATCTGGGCTCAGGTATTCTTTCAAATATTATTGAGTAGGGCCTTTCTGTTGGAACTTTAGAAAGTCATTATTTCAAGTAACTAAATTAAACTGAAACCACATAATATTCCATAGATTTTCTAAAGTTCAAATTTTGATATACAGACAAATCATTATTTATGTATATGATCTGCTTTCAATTTTTCTTGCAGCTATTCCTTTAAGGATTATTAATATTTCCCAAGACTGGGTTATATCTATTCCTCTTGTTAACTTCTACATATATTTGGATGATAGATTCTGTGAAGCCCAAGATATCTCCTCTTGGTGAGCAATCATTTCTTAGGTAGCAACAGGGCACTTGTATGAGTTCTGTAGCAGGGTTGATTTACTTCATTTTCTGGCCTAGTGTTTACTTAGGAATATGTCAGAATTTTCCATCTTAAATTCAAACCATGCAAGCCTGCTGCTTTTGCTCTCTCTCTGGTTGATTTTTTTTTTCCCACCACATTAAAAAGAGTCTCATGAGCTGGAATCAATCCCTCCCTCTGCTTTTCCCCAAATCGGAGGGTTAATTTATTGCTCTCTTGAAGATACTTAGTATTCTAAATGGGAAGGTCTAGCACAGTGATTCTCAACCAATACCATATTCAAACCAATTAACCTAGAATTGTTGGGGGCTAGGATGCTTTAAAAGCTGCCCAGGCAATTCTAAAGGGCAGTCAGAGGGAAAAGCACTGGTGAGCTTCCAGGGGTGTGATCTGTGGGGTCCCCTAGTCATGAAAACAAATAGACCCCCTCTCTAAATCACTTCCTCTTTTCACTTCAAAACAGTTGTGACTACACTGTAGGATCAAAGAGATTGTCAGTCCCTGGGGCTACGGGGCTACAACTGCCAGAGAGCTTCACAGCTCTGATGGTTCTGCAAATCTTTGAAGTCCACTGTCAGGAAATTTCTATGGCAGACAAGTGGGTCCATTAGGAGAATCAAGGCCATGATTTACCAAAAAGAATCTTGCTCCAACTACTTACACAAGTGAGTCTGAGGTGAGATGACACCACCTTCGCTTAAATATTGCTGTTGGCTCTGTTAAAATTTGCCCTTTATGGTAAGTGGCTATTTATTGTCTCCATGAAACTTAGGAATAAGTTAATTTTCGGACACTTACTAATGTGTCATTAAAATTTGTCTGAGGTAGTGTGAAAATATTTAAGTGTTTGATAACATAGACAATAGAGAAAGGTTAACTTTTTGTGCATTAGAAGGCTCCCATAGGCATCTGTTATGGATTGATTTTTCTTCCCCCAGAATAGGTTTTTGAATCTGAAGAGTTAGACCCATTTGGGAATAAGGTTTTCTCTGTTATATTAATGAGGCCATATCAGTGTAGGGGGTGTCTTAAACCTAATAACTTTTGAGATATAAAAAAAGCCGATCAGGCACAGAAGCAAGAAGAAACTCGGGCCGATAGATGCCACATGAAGACTGCCAAGGAACCAAGAAACAGAAGCTGAAAGAGACAAAGATCTTCCCTCAATGCCCACAGAAAGAAGGCATTCTCCTAGAGCTGGTGGCCTGAATTCAGAGTTCTATGCTCCTGAACTGTGAGAAAATAAATTTATGTTTGTTAAAGTCACCCACTTTGGTATTACTGTTACAACAGCAATAGATAACGAAGACAGCATCCTCCTCTGCTCTCTTTAGAACATAGATTAATATAAATATACATTAGCAACAGAAAAAAAATGCAGATTCTATTTGCCAATTTCCTGTTGCATTAAAACATAACTATGTGTGTCCAGCAGAGAAAAGGTAGTAACCATGAGGCTTAGAGATTGTGCATCTTCCTAGAATTAAGCGTGATAATTGACCACAGGTGTTTGCTCCTTCTTTTCTTGTTCTATGTTCCTTCAAACCTTTCTAGGAACACATGAGCCCATGTATTGGCTTTAATGCATTTTTATGTCTATAATCAGGTGGATTCTAAATATTAATATGTCAGAACTGCTAGGTGGGAGGAGAATTGACTACAATGCATTTCTAGGAAGTAGTAAACTAAATGTTATTTCATAAATATGCATTACAGGTAAGTTGTATTTTCTTAAAAGCAATCATTATTTTTAAATAGTGAAGTAACACTTTAAATACTTACAGACTATATTAGTTATTTCTGTGTATGTGAAGTCTTATCTGTACCTAAAACTGTTGATTAACAATATATCCTCTAGTATAAGAGGAATGACTCCTGGGGGCAAGAAAGGAAAGCTCATCTCTACAAAACAAGTAAATATAAAGCCAATGGTTTTGGTATGGAATAATATGGTAGAAAGCAATTCATGTTACTCATGCTTACTATAATTAGCTGATCTAGGAAAGACTTAACCAACTTTCAAATTTTTTGTTCTTTCTGCCACAGTAAGCTCAAAGGGCTAATGTTACCTTCCATATGTTGAAAGCTCTTGTGCTGAATAGAAGCTGTAACAAGAAATAGTTGTGTGTTTTCTGGCTCTTAGAACTGCGTCTGAAGTAGGGTTGCATTTTTATTAACTTTCAGTGAACTTAGTTGACATGTTGGCTGAATAGCTGTATTTGATTGAATATGTGCAGTACTTAGATGTTGGAACAGATGTGATTTGCTCAGTGCCTTAAACTGAACGTTCTGCTTTGCAGGCAGGCCTTACAGACACACCTTTTTCTGGCCCTAGTCCCCAGGTGCATGCTAGACGTTTGGACATGTAGTCTCTTAGATATTTGAGAAAGTTCCTCATTGAGATATGGTCTATTGAAGCCTTGTGATACAGGGCAGAGCGTCTCTCACTTTGATGTGCATATGCATCATCTAGGATCGTGTTGTATACAGATTAAGATTAGTAGGTCCAGGGTGAGGTATTGAGCATTTAAGCATCTCAGCATTTTAAAAGTTTCCAGGTGATGATAATGCTTCTTGACTGGGGACCACAGTCGGAGTCACAAGAGTGTAGAGTCTTTGTAAGAGCATTGCTGCCTCCCCTCCATCACTTGATGGGAGGTAAGTCAGAGAAAAAAAAAAAGGATTGTTCTACAGTCAGCTTTGACTCATAGCAATATGTGTCAGAGTAAAACTGTGCTCCATAAGATTTTCAGTAACTGATTTTTGAGAAGTAAATTCTCAGGCCTTTCTTCAGAGGTGCCTCTAGGTAGACTCGAACTGCCAACCTTTTGGTAAGCAGCAGTGTATGTTAAACTTTTCCACTACCCAGAGACTCCAAGTCAGAAAACCCAGGTTCAAATACTGACCTTGAGTAAGTTCTTTGACCTCTCTAAACTTTGATTCCTCAGTTTCAAATATGAGTGGGGATATTTACAATTCAGATATTATTTTGATAATCAAGTGAGATAATACGAGAAATCAAAAGCACAGAGACTAAAAAACAGGAGACAATTAATAAATGCTAAAATTATTTCAGTGCTTTCAAAAAATAGTTTGCTATCAAGAGAGAGGATATCAGAAAGAACACCATTCTTCTCTTGGAGAATTTACTCATGTATTTGTTTATTTTTTCCATAATAACATAGGGGAAATATGTTACATTTGCTGAAAAGTGTTAGTTAATTTTTTTTTAAGTTTGTCAATACACAGACAGAAGGTCATCATTAGGTTTCAATGGTCTTAGTTAAAGTGAACTTTGCATTATCACAATAGCTCTTTTTCACTAAATTTTGTGGCATTTTGCCCAATATCTCTTATGCCGTTTGATTACTTTTTGAATGCCTAGTGACAATATTTCATTGTTTTCTTTTGGATTTGTTTTTCTTGTAATAAAAGGTGTCTCTAAAATTGGAGGCATATTTTATTTTAATGTGGAAATATATTCCAGTTTGAGAATAAATCAATGCCACATTCCCCCCCCCCCCGCCCCCCCATGGAATGAAAGCAGAATGTCATAGATGTTTTCACAGATGTTATTCTCCTTTTGGCTGGGAGTCAGCTATCAAAACCATATTTTCCAGCCGTATGTACAGGTTGAAAGTAGAAATCAGTGAGAATATTAAGGCTACTGGAATGTTCACCTGCCTAAATTTTTATTTAGAGCAATTTTGCCCACCCATAAAGGAAATATTTGGAACCAATCTATATTTAATGGCCCTTCCTGACTGACTGAACTTTTGTGGAAAAATGAACATACAGCTTCTGCTCCCTGTTCGCGGAGGGTGGGGATAAGGCAGAGAAGAAACATTTTTTACCACTACTTTCTTTAAATAGTTAAAGTTGTATCACTAACCGTTGTGTCCTTTCCTAGTGAATTCATACAGCTAACCTCATCTTTTAAATAGGTGACATGTTCAATTCATCATAGTCTAAGCCTTTAAAAATGTAAGTTTGACTACTTAGTTTCTCTTTGCCCATAAAAATGTATGGAAGTATGTTTTCATTTTCTCCCAATTATGTAAAAGTAAGCAAATCATCTTGGTTGCTTGGGGGAAAAAAAGAGGAACCAAGAGTGTATATTCCTGAATAATATAGTCCTGCCTTAATTCATCTTTTCTACATCTCTATGGTTCAAGTCCACCTGAAGACACCTCGAAAGAAAGGCTTGGCAATCTCAAAAATCAGTCACTGAAAACCCTATGGGTACCAGTTCTACTCTAACACACATGGAGTTGCCATGAGTTGGAATCGACTCAGCGGCAACTGGTTAATGGTTTACATTAGAGTAAGTCTATAAGAAGCACAAAATTTCACATTTTAATTTAATTTGATCCCAAAGAATTTTTGTATCTTTTCTATCACTGGTCGGTATATGTGGCTTAAGATAGAACTGGAAAAAAAAAAAAAAATGGAAAGACTCTATCTAAGACAGGGATTTGTTGACATTAACTGTGGTATACTAGGAAGCCAAAGGATTTAGAGACGGAACTAGGGTGACCACTGCTCTGGTCTGTAGGTGACTGAACTGTGTTTCCTGGACTGCATGATTTTCAGTGCAAACACTAGGACAGTCCATGGCAAACTGGGACAGTTGGTCACCCTAACTGCCAGATGTCCAAAATAAACCAAATTCATTGCTGCAGAGTCAAATCACAACTCATAGTGACCCTATAGGACAGAGGAGAATTGTCCCATAGGGTATCCAAGGCTGTAAATTTTTACGGAACCCGATTGCTACGTCTTTCTCCCACAGAGTGGCTGGTGAGTTGAAATGAAGACCTTTAGGTTAGTAGCTGAAACTGTCCAACATATCTGTGTCCAAACACTGACTCTACATTTTACTAGTTGTCATGGATTGAATTGTGTCCCCCCAAAAATGGCTGTCAACTTGGCTATGCCATGATTCCCAGTATTGTGTGATTGTCCACCATTTTGTCATCTGTTGTGATTTTCCTATGTGTTGTAAGTCCTGTCTCTATGATGTTGATAAAATGGGATTAGCGGCAGTTATGTTAATGAGGCAGGACTCAATCTACAAGATTGGATTGTGTCTTGAGCTGATCTTTTCTCAGATTTAAAAGAGAGAAGTGAGCAGAGAGACATGGGGACCTTATGCCACCAAGAATGAAGAACCAGGAGGGGAGCGTGTCCTTTGGACCTGGGGTCCATGTGCCAAGAAGCTTCTAGACCAGGGGAAGATTGATGACAAGGATTTTTCCCCAGAGCTAACAGAGAGAGAAAGTCTTCCCCTGGAGCTGATGTCCTGAGTCTGAACTTCTAGCCTCCTAGACTGTGAGAGAATAAACTTCTATTTGTTAAAGTCATCCACTTGTGGTATTTCTATTGTAGCATCACTAGATAATTAAGACAGTAGCCTTGAGGACTTTTGACAAGTTAACCTCTCAGAGTCTTAGTTGTCTCATCTGTAAAGAAGATAGCACTACAGTTATAAGTGCTGTCGAGTAGATTCTGACGCATAGTGACTCTATGCATAGCAGAACGAAACACTTCTTGCTCAATAAATGGTATTTGTTCTTATTATTATTTTCAGATAAAAGCAAAGAGGTTGGTTTGTTCTCCTCATCCCTTCGCCCTCTCCTCAAATATAGTAGTGGTCCCAAAACACTAAACTTATAGAGACGTGTTGTTAATGAGACCTCATGAAATGGACAACACCTGCCGTTAGGGTCAAATTGAAAGCAACTGAGATCTTGTTGCTGTTTTCCACACCCAGAGATAAAGTTTGGGCTGATAGATTCCAAATGAGAATGCAAACATCTGTTTTTTGACGTCTCAAAGCCAAAGGACTTATCTATCTGCCTTCATTTTTTTAATGGGCTACTGCTTTCGCTTTCTCGTAATGCCTTCCTTGCTCTGTGTAGAATACGGGCTGCTCTGCAGTGATTTACTTTTGGATCTCAAGAAACTAGACCTTAATTTATTTAACTATATAAAAATAGTAAAAACCAACGCAATGTTTTTGTTTGTTTTGTTTTTAAATCATATTGCTGTAAACCTATTAAGTTCAGAAATTAGAAACTAGATACAGTTTCAACAACATAATACTCTACAGGCAGTTGCTTTATTTTCAGTGAATCTATCATCTACCTTCTTGCTATGTTAGTCGCATCTTTAATTTATTCTGTGGTCTAAACAGTAACCACTGAAGAGATTGTGGCCTTGTCTGTGGAACTACGAAGAACAATTAAATAAAATCCTGTTATTTTAAGAAGCCAATGGCCCATAACTCTCTTGGCTTTTTTTCATACAGTTAATGTTTCCAAGACTCCAGGCACTGTAGGGTGTAAGCTGCTGTGAGCGCTTAAGCCAGACTCTAGTTGCCTTTTCCATCAGTGGCCAGTTTTTAATCCACCCCCCTATGCTGATCTAGATATTCTCTTTGTTTCCCTTACTGACAAAGGTTTGAAGCTTTCAGAGCCCCAAAATATGACTTTTGACTTGTATATTCTACTTTATTCAATTTAAAAAACAACAACATTATTTTCTATGAAATACCTAAATTTAGTGAGGTTATTTCCTTCTTCTCAAAAAACAAAAACACCTGTATTAGTTTCCTATGGCTGCCGTAACAGAGGTCCACAAATTGGGTGGCTTAAAACAACAGAATTTATTGTCTCATGGTTCTGGGGGCTAGAATTCAGAAATCAAAGTGTTGGCAGGACTATGCCCCCTTCAAAGTCTCTAGAAGAAGATTATTTTTTGTCTCTCCCAGCCTCTGGTAGCCCTGGGAATTCCTTGGCTTATTGTAGTATAACTCCAATTTCTGCCTCCATCTTCACATGATTGTCTTCCCTCCACATCTTTCCATCTCTGTCTCTTCTCCTCTTCTTGTGAAGACACCAGTCATATTGGATTAGGACTCACCCTACTGCAGTATGACCTCATGTTAACTAATTACATCTGCAAAGACCTTATTTCCAAATAAGGTCACATTTACAGGTAGCTGGGATTAGGACTTCAACATATCTTTTTGGGACACATAGTTCAGCTAATAGCAATACCATCCATTTCTTTTTCCTGATTCTTTCATCAGCTTTTTGGGATCCGTTATAATCCTGGGTCTTTGCTACAGTACATTCATTAAAAAAAAAAAAAAAGATTCTACCATTACAGATGGATTTGAACTTCACGTATCTACCAGGTGCCTGCCATCAATTTTTCTATTTCTCCTTGGTTTATACAAAATTAATTAGATTAGTTTTGCTTTTTAGAATAATAAATCACTCCTCTCTACCAGAGCCAAAGGCAAGGAGACTTCAGGTTGAGGCTGGATTTGTATTTTACTAAAAATCAGTTGCCTTTTATCGTTTTCCACAAATATTAAAAAAAAAAAAAAAAAAGCACAAAATAAATTGAGCCAAGGCAAAACAAACAAGCTAACAACAGCAAAAAAGCCCATGATTTTCCACAGCATCCTAAAAATATGTAGAACAACTCACTTATCTCTGTGCCATTTATTTTCATATTTAGAAAATATGTGAAAGTGAGCAAAAAAGGGACATGAAGAACAAACATAGGTGCCTTAAATTATATCCACTAAATTACAGGCACTTTATTTTTAGGCTATTCTCTCATGCACTGAATCATAAACTATTATTACTTAACCTCAATTTCCCCCAACATTTTATTATAAACATTTATAACATACCAAAAAATTTTTGAAAGAATTGCACAGTGAACACTCGTACCCACCAACCGGATGTTGCAATTAATAATACCTTTCTCTGTTTTTCCCTTCCCTATCCAGCTATTCATTCCATAAATAAAATCATTATAATCATGATTTTAACCAGGTGAATTATCTAAATTTCCACCCATAGAAGTTTGGAAGCAAAAGATTAGAATGGATTTACACAAGGAAAAATTATAAGGGGTACTGATAGATCTTGGTACATTAAAATCTTTAGATTTGATGTGAATGGACACTCATTGAAGTAACAGGTACAAAATCGCAAGAAGAACTCAACAATCTTCATAACTGGAGACTATTGAGTATAACATGTGAATGGTAAATATCTGCCATATTTACTAGAAATCCCCATCCTGTGCACATAGCAGGCATTGATAGCAATTCTCTGCAATCTTTATGAAGCTTAGATAGGGTTACAGAGTCCTTCTCAACACAGTGCTCTAGGCACATAAAAACCCGTTGCCGACAAGTCAAATCCGACTCAGCGACCCTGTAAGACAGGAGAACTGCCCATAGGGTTTCCAAGGATCACCTGGTGGATTTGAACTGCCAACTTTTTGGTTAGCAGCTGAACTCTTAACCCTTATGCCACCAAGGTTCCATGTGCTCTAAGCAGGTACTACCAATTGATCAGATTTGGCTGACAAGTTGAAACTTATTTGCCATCCATGAAAGAACAGACACTGTCCTTACATATCTTAGTGACACAGAGGGTAAATGTATTATAGGACCACATGATAATGAATGTAGATAACAATAACCTGAGTATTAATAAAACATGAAAGCCATAAACATGGCATTCCTGCCATGCTCAGCTCCACCGCTCTGCCTCCAATAGTAGAAACAAACTCAAGTATTCTCCACTTCCTTTACTTTAAAAAACAAAATAATTGAAGTTTTGCATTACAATTCTAACGATTGTGAGTTTCCTGCTGCCTGGTTAGACATGGATACTAGTATGCACATCCTCAGCAGGAGGCTTTAGTTTTACACACAAAGGAAGAAGAGGCCAGCCCAAGTTGATACCCAATCTACAGAGTTCTTCCAGTTTGAGTTGAGATATCGGTATGTTGGATGACTTAGGTTCAAAGGAGCCCTGGTGGTGCAATAGTTAAGAGCTCAGCTGCTAACTGAAAGGTTGACGGCTCAAAACTCACACCACTGCTCTGCAGCAGAAAATACCTGGCCTAGGAAACTTATGAGGCAGTTCTACTCTGTCACACTGAGTCACTATGAGTTGGAATCTACTTGACGACACACAACAACCAGGTGTTGCAAACAGAAGTAGGCTAGCTGCAAAATTTTCTGTAAGAGTGTGGAAGGGGTGCTGAATTAGAAAAAGGGAAGATCCTTACATATAATTTACAGCTATTTTCTGAATTTTGGACTTTGCAAGCATAAGCATTATTTGGCTTTTATCATTCAGTATATAATTTGAAAGGTGTTTATAAAACAACAAAGTCCAATGAGCTTGATTCTGAACTTTTATTGTTTTTTTTTTTTTTTTGATTGTTTATTGACTTCATTCTATTAATGGTAGGGCAGTGATTATGGAATAATCTGAGAAATAAATTATGTAATTAAGACAGAAGATAGGGAGATTTTGTTACATTTTTTACATAGCTCCTAGGAAAATAAAAGTTACCTTTTTAAAAGGAAGTTCTAGCATATTAGTAGAAAACTTCATTTATCTGGAAGTTTCCTGGAAGTGAACTAGCTCATTCTCCAAGCAAATCATAGATGAGGCATTACTTACTACGTACAGAGAGCAATATATTTTGTGACATGTTGACTTTTTGAGAGAAGTGAAAATATTGCTTTTAACTCATCTTAATTTTAATGAAATAAATTGATTTACCTTTTGAGACCTGCCTGACAGGATGGCAAGCCTGGTGGTGACAGAAGAAAAACCCAATGGGACTGCCAGGCCTGGCGATTTCTGAATACTGTGTGTATAACTCACCTTCCTGCCTTGTTAGTTTAGCTGGGCCACTGAAAATAAAGATTTTCCCTTTCTTCTCATCCTAAGATTCCTGAGGTCAATAAGGAATATCATATTACCAAGCAGTATGCTATAATAAGAAGTTTACCTTGTGAGATTCAGAAGTTCCATATATTCTCAACTGTGTCCACAAATATCTCTGGTTGTGTTTCCATTCTGTTTATAGAAAAACTAAAACCTTCACATCTTAAAGTTGACCCCCAAGCCAGTAGGTGGTTTTTGAGATCATGGCACCACTAAGAATATGTGTCCACTGTGGGGTGGTCTGTGAAGTAGGAAAGGGAGCGTGAATATACCATTAATAAAATGATGAAGTAGCTAAGCATTCAAAAAGCCACATGTTTCAACATCAGTAAGATATGGACAGAGAACAGGCTCAGGTAGAGTGACACTGATTGGACAGAAGCACCTGTGGGGTCTAGTGGAAATAATGTTTGAAGAGTGAAAAAACCTTTAAACACTTAAAATTGTGCCATGGTCTAATATACAAAGGGGTTACTTCCCTTAGCACCCTCAAGTTTCTGCTCTTTAATCTCTCTTACATTTCCTGCCTGGCATGAATGGTTCCAATCACCAGCAATATTTTGTATTAAATCCTTTTCAACAGACTGCGTTAGAAACTACCAATTGCATGTTACCAGAATTATATTTTGACTTTAGGGAAGTTCAAGGAGAGCTAATATGCTATTTGCAGAATGGCAGAAACAAAGCAATTGTGAAGATATTAGCTTTAAAATCCATGCATTAAATTCATTAAGGATGTGTATTTAGTATATGTATATGTGCATGTGTACGTGCATGTGTGTATGTGTATGTAGGTCCCAGGGTGGCCCAAGTGGTTTGCACTCGACTGCTAACCTTAAGGTTGGTAGTTCAAACCTACCCAGTGGTGCTGCAGAAGAAAGGCCTGGTGATCTGCTTCTGTAAATATTATAGCCTGCAAACTCTATGGAGTAGCTCTACCCTGTAACACATTAGTTGGAATCAACTCAACAGCAATGTTTTTTTTTTTTGGTTTTATATGTATATGTGTGAGAAGGTATTTGTGTATGTATATGTGTGTTTATACATATATATGGTGTGTATGAAGCACTTACTGATAAAGATTAAAGACTACAGCCTTCAATATGAATTACACCTCAACATTTGAAAGAAAAAAATTCCTCACAACTGAACCAATAAGCAGCATCATGATAAACAGAGAAAAGATTGAAGTTATCAGGATTGCATTTTGCTCAAATCCACAATCAATACCTATGGAAGCAGCAGTCAAGAAATCAAATGACACATTGGATTACACAAATCTGCTGGAAAGGGTGTCACTTTAAGGACTAGGGTACACCTGACCAAGCCATGGTGTTTTCAATCACCTCATATGCACGCAAAAGCTAGGCAATGAATAAGGAAGACCAAAGAAGAATTGATGCCTTTCAATTATGCTGTTGATGAAGAATATTCAATATACCATGGACTGCCAGAAGAATGAACAGATCTGTCTTGGAAAAAGTACAGCCAGAATGCTCATTAGAAACAAGGATGGAGAGACTTCCTCTCGTATACTTCAGACATCTTTTCAGAAGGGACTAGTCCCTGGAGAAGAACATCATCCTTGAAAGAGGAGAGGGTCAGTGAAAAAGAGGAAGACCCTCAATGAGATGAACTGACACGGTGGCTGCAACAATGGGCTCTAGCATAACAACGATTGTGAGGATGGCACAGGACTGGTCAGTGTTTCATCTATTGCACATAGTGTCACTACAAGTCAAAACTGACTCGATGGCACTTAACAACAGAAACAACATGCATACAGATGTACACGCCCATATACACAAATATGTACATACATACGTCATATGAAGCTCTGAGGCCTCCTCCCCATACTCTTTCCCCCGCCCCCAGAAAAAACCTATGTAGAAGACTCATATGCGCCTACTGAAAAGTGCTTTATCTCTGGCAACAAAGAAGATGGCCCATGCGATTTGGTGGTATGCTTCCCAAGTAAGGGGCATGTGCCTATTGATGACATTTCTTATAGTGTCATGACTTTGATTTCTACAAATTTTCTCAAGCCTTGTATCCTAATTCAGTTGTTAATTGAAGAGAGTTTTTGCTGGTGACGTTGTGTTGTTTTGTAAAATGATGTTGATTTTACACACTTTGGCAGTATGCTCTAGGAAGTTTCAGTTTATTTGGGAATCTGGTATGTCAGAGATTCTCAGCTGTTGCCAGAGAACATCATTCTCTTTGTGACTGTTGTCTAACCTTTGGTATCTTCTTCATGCCGCTGTTTCTTACCCACTTGGACCATTTTCTCTCTCATTACTTCTATGTCTATGGGTTGCATACAGAGAGATAGCCATGGATTTTCATTTCTACTTCATAATTTGGTATTATTTTTATAATAGCATCAGTATGGTACAAAATTATATTGATAAGTCTGAAGGAATATATATATGTATATATATATATATATATATATATATATATCTCACATACAACACTGCACACTATTCTGGTGGCTGGAGTAGTGATTATCACATGAAAACCTTTTAGCCTCTATTTTTCTAAGTCTGTTTTCCTCCATTTGTTTGACAATTATCATGAGGGCAATGACCATGTCTGTTTTGTTCATTTTTGTATCCTTAGCTCCTAGCACAGAGTCTCACACATGGTACATTCTCAACAACTGTGTTTTGAATGGATGCATGGGTGAACATATAGCCAGATAGGTCCTATTCCTCAATTGGAGGTGAAGAGAGGGGTCAAGATAGATTCACTGAGAATCTAATGAAAATTGTAGAAGCTGCTAGGTCCTATTCCTCAACTGGGGGTGAAGAGAGGGGTCAAGATAGATTCACTGAGAATCTAGTGAAAGTTTTAGAAGCTGCTTTAAGAACTAAGTGTTACTGGGCACTATAGAGTGTTGTTGGTGGAAAAAAAACAGGTTAGAATAAGGGTGTGTTTTCAGGTGAGCAGAGTCCCTGGGTAGTACAAATGGTTAATGCACTTGATTGCTAACCAAAAGGTTGGATGACAACTAGTTTTCAGATGAGCAATTCTGGAAAACTGTCTAAAGAAATCTTAGGAACAGTCCTGAATCTCCAAATTCGCAGTGATTTTTTTAGGATATCTCTTCTGATTCTAAACATTTACTTTTGTACCGATTTTGTATTCATAATTTTGTTCTCTTTTTTTAGACTGTATAAATTAATATAAGTTTTAGCTTCTACAAAACCTGCCTGTATCTCAAATAAAAAGTAAGTTAGTTTCTGAGAACTTTTTTTTTTAAAATCTTATTATATTCTTTCTCTTCCTGCTTTTCCACCTTTTTACTTTTCTGACTTTATGTCTTCTCTCTTTCCTTCATAGCCATCATTTCCTTCACCCTCATCTCCTGCTTTCTATCCTTCCACTTGAGAAAGTAAAATAAAGCTTTTTCTACAACTTTGGGATCCCAATACTTTAGATTATCAATAGAATCTATAGCAGTCTAGGTTGGAATGTCTCTTTTATGAAAAATATCAGAATCACGGTGTGGTAAATATTTATTTTCTTAAATTTTTTTTTTTTCAGTGCTATGGAATCCTTTACAATTTGGGGGTTTCTCCATTGATGAGTCTTTGTGGGTCTCAGGGTCCCATGTTCCAATGTGCTTAGAAGCCTAAGGGGCTAGATATTTCCTTTTCTTTCCCCATAGATGCTAGTATATGAACATATAACATACACGTGCCAATTTTATGTTTTTTTTTTTTTTAATTTTAATGAAGTGACACAGAGACATGGAGACAGTTGAGAAATTACTACCAATGGTAACTGCAGTGTCAAACTCCAGCAGCATCTGAGGGGAGTACCCAGTGAGTGCACTGCCCATCTCCAGGTCCTCACCAGCAAGCCCTTGGTGTGACCTTTAATATGCTCCCAAAGCCTAGTCTCCCTTGGTTTGTCACGTTTTCCCCAGATTCATTCTCCAAGCTTCCTAACATTTCTATAAACTACCATATTTCCTTCTAACAAATTCCTTTTTGCTTAAGTTAATAGCAATTCATTACATCCAAAAATCTGTCCAATACACTTTTTTATATCTTAGAGAACAATCTTTCTTGTTTTGTAGAAGGGGAAACTGAGGCTCTGAGTGGTTGAGTAAACTGCCTTATTTTGCAGAATTTATCTTGGAATTGATGACCTAGTGATTTAAAATCAAAATTTTTCTGTTACACAGACTAAGTTAAGAGGCAAATACATCTCTAAGAATGAATAATCTCTGTAGCATGTGAGCTATTTTAGAGAACAGAATCATGTTTACTGTGAATATGGAAAGTCTTGCTTTTCTTATACCGTTATTGTTAGGTGCCGACCACTCACTTCCAAATCATAGCGACCCTATGTACAACAGAACAAATGAAACAGTGCCCCGTCATAAGACATCCTCTCAATTGTTTCTGTGTATGAGTCCATTGTTGCAGCCACTGTGTCAATCCATCTTGTTGAGGGTTGTCTTAGGCTGGGTTGTCCAGAGAAGCAAAACCAGTAAAGCGTATAAAGATGCATATTTCTTTATATAGCCTTGACTTCCTCTCCATATGAAAAATCTATGTCTACATTTTTTAAGTCCCTCTTTCTTGTTTTAATGTTGTCATCTTTTACATATCAACATCTATTTCTCTATTTTCAGTGTTTTAGCTTTGATTTATTTTTGTGACTTCCCTATCTGGGTTGATACCTGGTTGCTCTGTCCTGTGTTCTAGTCTTGGGTTGTTATCTGATGTTACGGATTTTGTAACCAGAGGACTCCCTTAGTATTTTTTGTAATTTTGGTTTGGTTTCTGCAAATTCCCTAAACTTCTGTTTATCTGGAAATGCCTTAATTTCGCCATCATATTTGAGAGACAGTTTTGCTGGATATGTAATTCTTGGCTGGCAGTTTTTTTCCTTCAAGGATTTATATATGTCATCCCATTGCCTTCTTGGCTGCATGGTTTCTGCTGAGTAGTCTGAGCTCATTCTTATTGACTTTCCTTTGTAGATGACTTTTCGTTTATCCTTAGCCGCTCTTAAAATTCTCTCTTTATCTTTGGTTTTGGCAAGTTTGATTATAATATGTCTTGGTGACTTTCTTTTGGGATCTACCTTATGTGAGGTTCGATGAACATCTTGGATAGATATCTTCTCATCTTTCATATCAGGGAAGTTTTCTGCCAACAAATCTTCAACAATTCTCTACATATTTTCTGTTATCCCCCCTGTTCTGGTACTCCAATCACTCATAGGTCATTCCTCTTGATGGAATCCAACATAATTCTTAGGGTTTCTTCACTTTTTTAATCCTTTTATCTGATTTTTTCTCAAATAAGTTGGTGTCAAGTGCTTTATCTTCAATCTCACTAATTCTGACTTTTATTGCCTCACTTCTCCTATGACTTTCTACTGAGTTGTCTAATTCTGAAATTTTATTGTTAATCTTCTGAATTTCTGATTGCTGTCTCTCTATGGATTCTTGCAGCCTATTAAATTTGTCATTTTGCTCTTCTCTAATCTTCTTAATTTTGTCTATTGACTGTTCTGTGTTTTGATTAATTTCCTTCCTAATTTCTTGAAGAGTTCTGTAGATTAATCTTTTGTATTCTGCCTCTGGTAATTACTAGAAATCTTCTTCCTCCAGGAAATTTCTAGAGTCTTTATTTTAGGAGCTTGCTGAAGCCATCATGGATTGTCTCTTCACGTGATTTGATATTGACTGTTGTCTCCGAGCCATCAATAAGTTATTATATTTATTTGTTTTATGTTTGCTTACTGTGTTCTAGCTTCTTGTTTTGTTTTGATATGCCCAGATAGGCTGCTCATATGAGCTAGTTTGATTATTGGAACCTTTGAAACTCTAATGTTCTGTCACCAGGTGGTTAGATCTGTTACTAGGTATGTGAGCTCAGGAGTTCGCCCACTTCTCCTGCATGGGTTCAACTCAGGTGCCCAGGTAGATAGCCACCAAGTGTGCAGTGCAGGCTCTCACCTACAGTCTTACACAGGCATGGGTGATTGGTGTAGGCACAGGCATCTAGCTGCAGTAGGGGGACACACTCTGAGCAAGGCAAGGGGCTGATGGCTGCCCCCCAGTGTACAGGAGGAAGGCATATCCCTGTTCCCTAGAGGACCTAGGTGGGTGGGTTTTGCAACCAGACTATGAGCACTCAGTGCTGTTCCCGGTAAGGACTGGGGGCACCTCTTATTCTTGGGCCCCTATTGCAGGTGGCTAGGTGGAGTGGGTGGAGCCAGCAGTCCTCAGGCCCCTGATGTGGGTAGGTGAATACCCTGCTTAATGGGCAGAGCAGTGTCAAATGTCAAGAACCTGCCACTTCACAGCTGAAACAGTTCAAGTTAGACTTCAGTTATAGACCCTGTTGTACTGCGGTAATGAGGGCCTACACTGTTGAAATGGGCCCATACAGGTATCTACTGGGGAAAGGCACTCAAAGTCCGTAGATCCCTTATGCCTGTGCCTAGGCAAAGGAGCTGTGCCTACCCTGGATTCCTGACTTAGGGGAGCCGGCAGTTTATTTTTTCACATTTGTTAATTTGTTCACTCTCCAAGGCCAAGAGAATGGCTCCAGATGTGTGACGGATCCTACTTCTGTCCCAGGGGACTCAGCAATTGCAGAAGCTGGTCCAGGACCCAGTGCAGAGCAGGGAGCAGGGAGGTAAATGGGAGAGAGGTTTTTGCCTTGGGGGGTGTTTGTGATCTTCACTGTAGTCCGTACGCAAGTACTTGTCTTTTGCTGATCTAGGTCTGCTTCTCACTGGTTCTGGGTGGCCGAGTAGACTCTCTGGCACTGGGTCTCTCCAAGTGTGGAAAAAGAGCCCCCCAACCATCACTTCTTGCCTGCCTCACCACTCACCCATGAGCTGCTCAGGCCTGAAGTGTTCAGGCTCTCACCAGGTCAGGTCTGGCAATTCCTCGCTGCTTCGAACCATCTCTCCCTCCCCCTGCCACTCAGTCTGGTTCCTCAACTTTGCCTTAGATGTTCAGGTCCCCTAGATTGTCATATACAATTTATTCACTTGTTTTCTCAGGTCTTTGTTGTAAGAGGGTCCACCAGAAGTGTTTGACTACTTTGTCATCTTGGCCTTGCCTCCTTCGTCTTTTTTGCTGACCCTCTAATTTACTACTCATCCCTCCGGATAACATGTCCAAAATACGTGAGATGAAGTCTCACCATATTTACTTCTAAGGAGCATTCTGGCTGTACTTCTTCTAAGAGAAATTTGTTCATTCTTCTGGCAGTCCATGGTATGTTCAATATTCTTCACCAACATCATAATTCAAAAGCATCAATTCTTTTTTGATCTTCATTATTTATTGTCCAGCTTTCCCATGCATTTGAGGCAATTGAAAACACCATGGCTGCGGTTAGGTGCACCTTAGTGTTCAAGGTTTCAACACTTTAAAGAGGTCTTTTGCAGCAGATTTGCCCAATGCAATGTGTTGTTTGCTTTCTTGGCTGCTGCTTCCATGAGCATTAATTGTGGATACAAGTGAAATGAAATCCTTCACAACTTCACTATTTTCTCCATTTATCATGATGTTGCTTGTTGGTCCAATTATGAAGATTTTTGTTTACTTTATGTTGAGGTACAATCCATACTGGAGGCTGTAGTCTTTGATCTTCATTAGTAAGTGCTTCAAGTCCTCTTCATTTTCAGCAAGCAAGGTTGTGTCATATGCATATTGCAGGTAGTTAATGAATCTTCCTCCAATCTTAATGCTGTGTTCTTCTTCATAGAGTTGAGATACTCAGATTACTTGCTCAGCACACAGATTGAATATGTATAGTGAAAAGTACAACTCTAATACACACCTTTATAGACTTTAAACCACACAGTATTCTCTTGTTCGTCTGAAGGACTGCCTCTTGGTCTATGTACAGGTTCCTCACACGCACAACTAAGTGTTCTGGAATTCCAATTCTTCACAATGTTATCCATAATTTGTTATAACTCACACAGTCAAATGCCTTTGCATAGCCAATGAAACACAAGTAAACATCTTTTCGGTGTTCTCTGCTTTTATCTAAGATCCATTTGACATCAGCAATAATATCCCTTATTCCACATCCTTTTCTGAATCTAGCTTGAATTTCTGGCAGTTCCCTGTCTTTGTACTGTTGCAACCACTTTTGAATAATCTTCAGCCAAATTTTACTTGTGTGTGATGTTAATGATATTGTTCAGTAATTTCCACATTCTGTTGCATCACCTTTCTTTGGAATGTGCACAAATATGGATCTCTTCCAGTCAGTTGGCAAGGAAACTGTCTTCCAAATTTCCTGACATAGATGAGTGAGCACCTCTAGCACTGCATCTGTTTGTTGAAACATCTCAATTAGTACTCCATCAATTCCTGGAGCCTTGTTTTTCACCATTCCCTTCAGCACAGCTTTAACTTCTTCCTTCAGTACCATCAGTTCTTGATCATACGCTACCTCCTGAAATGTTTGCATGTGGACCAATTCTTTTTGGTACAGTGACTCTGTGTATTCCTTCCATCTCCTTTTGATGCTTCCTGCATCGTTCAATATTTTCCCCATAGAATCCTTCAATTTTCAATATATTATATATTCAATAATTGAAATATTTCTTATACTAGATAAATATATTCAGTCATTGCTACAAATACTCTATGACAATGAACTGAAGGGCAGATCACTGGCAACACTGAGGAGTAATAAAATTTTAATTTTGTTTTCTAAAAATCTTCTTTTTCAATGTGTCTTTCATCTTCTCACTCCCACCACTTGAATATCGCCCACTTTCCAGAATTTGAGAAACATTACTAAATTAGAATTGGTAAAATTTGGAACTGATTTAGAGATAGAAGAATGGATGCAAAAGAGTAGAGGATGACACAGGGTTTTCCATATTAGGAGGATAGTTGGATTATTAATCATACACACAGATACACACACACACATCACCAAGACAAGGAAAGTATGTAAAGAGAGTATATATTAATGGTGGAGCCCTAGTGGTGCAGCGGTTAAGAGCTTAGCTGCTAACAAAAGGTTGGCAGTTTGAATCCACCAGCCAGTCCTTGGAAGCTCTGTGGGGCAGTTCTGCTCCATTCTATAGGGTCACTATGAGTCCAAATTGACTTGATGGCGATGGGTTTGGTTTTTTGTGTGTATATTAATGGGGAACAGCTATTTCTAAGCTTACATAAAGATGGAGAGAGAAGAACATAAACTGGTTACAAAGAGAGCTGATATGTGGTCAGGGTGGCCAAAGAAGAGTCAGAACTAAAAAAAAGAGAAAGAATCACAAGAGGCACATGCCACAAATGACAATGGAAAAGGATAATCTAAGAAGAAGGGCATGGTGAACGGTGCCCACGGCAGTAGGAGGCCAAAGAACAAGAGGACTGACTTGGAAACCAAGGTAGTACTGAGGACCTTAGAAAGAAATTTCTCTTTAGCATAGAAAAAGGAGAAGATTGTGATTGTCTGAGAACTATGTAGCAATGGGGAAATGAAGGATGAGAATATTTGTCCTTGTCTTACAAAAAATCTGATATTAAAGGGGTGATGGGCGATGGGGTATTTAATTAAGCAGCATATATGACCATGCATTCTACCTCCAGGGAGCCCAGGTAACACAGTGGTTAAGGGCTTGGCTGCTGAGCAAAAGGTCAGCGGTTCGACCCCACCAGCTGCTCTGCAGGAGAAAGATGTAACAGTCTGCTTCCATAAAAATTTATAGCCATGGAAACCCTATGGGGCAGCTCTGCTCTGTCCTATAGGGTCACTATGAGTCAGAATCAACTAGACAGCAATGGATATTCTACCTCCACACAATATCAAGAACCAAGAGTTGGCTCATAGTATTAAAGTAGATCTAAATATTCTTATAAGACAAATAAAAGAAAAAAAAAGTAATGATCCTGTTTGCCTTATCTTGCTCAATGCATGTAATTGCTGTACTGTTTCAAATTGCATTTTTAGATCATGTTGGCATAATGATATAGCACTTCACACCCATTATAACAACTGTAATAACAATTATAATAATATAGAATATAGGAAGTATTAAAGAAAATGTAGAGAATTGGAAACACACCTCGATGTTGGGAATGTAAAATGGTACAGCCACTGTGGAAAACAGTTTGGTGGTTCTTAAAAAAGTTAAACATAGAATTACTATAGGACTAGCAATTCTATTCCTAAGTATATACCCAAATTATTGAAAACGAGTGTTCCAACAAAAACTTGTGCTTGAATGTCCACGGCAGCAATTTTCACAATAGCCAAAAGTGTGGAAACAACCCAAATGTCCATCAGCTCATGGATGGATAAACAAAATGTAGTGTATCTGTACCATGAAGTATTATCTTCCGTAAAATGGAATGAAGCACTGAGACATGTTCAAACATGGATGAACCTTGAAAACATTATGCTAAGTTAAAGAAGCCAGGGCAAAAAGGCCACATTTTGTATGATTCCATTTATAGGAAATATCCAGAAGAGGCAAATCCATAGAAACAGAGCCCAGATTGAGAGCTGTCAGGGTCTTGGGGAAAAGGTCATTGGGAATGACTGCTTAATGACTGCTGAAGGAGTGATAAAAATGTTTTGGAACTAGTTACTGGTGATGGTTACACAACACTGTAAACGTCCTAATGCCACTGAATTGCACATTTTAAAATGATTAAAATGATGAATTTTACGTTATGTAAACTTTACCACAATTAAAAAAAAAAACAAAACAAGTTGGTTACTTTTATTTTTTGTTTCTTTTTTTTATTGTTGTAATTAAATGAAGTTTACATTTCAAGTTAGTCTCCCTTACGGATTTTTTTTTTTTTTTTACATACTTTGTTATGAGACCCCAACAGCTCACCCCATTCTGCGACAGCACAGTCCTTCCCTCCGCCCCCGATTCCCCATGAACATTCAACCAGCTCCTAACTCTCTCTACCTTGCCATCTCACCTCTGGACAGAAGCTGCCCCTTTGGTCTCTTGTATCTACTTGTCTAAGAGGCACATTCTTCACGAGTATCACTTTATGTCACACAGTCCAGTCCAATCCTTGTCTGAAGAGTTGGCCTTGGAAATTGCTTTAGTTCTGGGGTGATGGAGAGACCAGGGGCCATGCTTTTCAGGGATCCTCCAGTCTTAGTCAGACCATTAAGTCTGGACTTCTTACTTGAATTTGAGTTCTGCATCCCATCATTCTACTTCTCTGTCAGGGACCCTCTGTTGTGTTCCCTGTCAGGACGTTCATTGGTGGTAGCCAGACACCATCTAGTTCTTCTGGTCTCAGGCTGATGAAGTCTCTGGTTTATGTGACCCATTCTGTCTCTTGGGCTACTACTTTCCTTGTGTCTTTGGAGTTCTTCGTTTTCCTTTACTTCAAGTGGTTGGGACCAATTGATGCATCTTAGGTGGCCGCTTGCAAGCTTTTAAGACTCCAGACGCCACTCACCAGAGTAGGATGCAGAACATTTTCTTAATAAGGTTTGTTATGCCAGTTGACACAGATGTCCCCTGAAAGCATGGTCCCCAGACCCCGCGTCCCTGCTACTCTTTCTCTCAAAGTATTTGATTGTATGGAGGAAACTTCTTAGCTTTGGTTTAGTCCAGTTGTGCTGGCTTCCCCTGTAATGTGTGCTGTACTTCCCTTCACCAAAGATAATTCTTATCTACTATCTAGTTAGTGAATAGCACTCACCCTCCCTCCCCACCCTCCTAACCATCAAAGAATGTTTTCTTCTGTGTTTAAACATTTTCTAGAGTTCTTATAATAGTGGTCTTATACCTTATACGTATTTGTCCTTCTGTGACTGACTAAATTCACCCACCATAATAAGTTCTAGCTTCCACCAAGTTATACAATGTTTCACAGCTTCATCGTTGTTCTTTATCATTGTGTAATATTCCATTGTGTGGATATACCGTAGTTTGTTTATACATTCAGCCATCGATGGGCACTTAGGTTGCTTCCATCTTTTGGCTATTGTGAACAGTGCTGTGATGAACATGGGTGTGCATAGATCCATTCGTGTGATGGCTCTTGTTTCTCTAGGATATATTCCAAGGAGTGGGATAGCTGGATCATATGGTACTTCTATTTCTAGCTTTTCAAGGAACCGCCAAATCGATTTACAAAGTGGTTGTACCATTTTACGTTCCCATGAACAGTGTATAAGTGTTCCAGTCTCACCACAACCTCTCCAACATTTGTTATTTTGTGTTTTTTGGATTAATCCTAGCCTTGTTGGGGTGAGATGCTATCTCATGGTAGTTTTGATCTGCATTTCTCTAATGGCTAATGGTCGTGAGTTTCATGGGTCTATTAGCTGCCTGAATATCTTCTTTGGCGAAGTGCCTGTTCATATTCTTTCCCCATTTTTTAATTGGGTTATTTGCCTTTTTGCTGTTGAGTTTTTGCAGTATCTTGTAGATTTTAGAGATTAAACGCTGATTGGATTTGTCGTAGCCAAATATTTTTTCCCAGTCTGTAGGTTGTCTTTTCACTCTTTTCGTGAAGTCTTTGGATGAGCATAAGCGTTTGATTTTCATGAGCTCCCATTTATCTAGTCTCTCTTCTGGTGTTTGTGCACTGTTACTTATGGTTCGTACTATGTTTATGCCATGTATTAGGGCTCCTAGCATAGTCCCTATTTTGTCTGCCATAATCTTTATCTTTTTTGATTTTATATTTAAGTCTTTGATCCAGTTTGAGTTAGTTTTTGTGCATGGTGTGAGATATCAGTCTTGTTTCAGTTTTTTACACATAGATATCCAATTATGCCAGCACCATTTGTTAAAGAGACAGTCTTTTCCCCAATTAATGGACTTTGAGCCTTTGTTAAATATTAGCTGCTCATAGGCGGAAGAGCTTATATCTGGATTCTCAACTCTGTTGCATTTGTCTCTGTATCTGTTGTCGTACCAGTACCAGGCTCTCTTGACTACCGTGACAGTATAATAGGTCCTAAAATCATTTAGTGTAAGGCCTCCCGCTTTGTTCTTATTCTTCAGTAGTGCTTTATTTATTCGGGGCCTCTTCCCTTTCCATATGAAGTTGGTGGTTTGTTTCTCCATCTCATTAAAAAATGCCATTGGAATTTAGATTGGGATTGCATTGTATCTGTAGATCACTTTGGGTAGAAGTGACATTTTCACAATGTTGCATCTTCCTATCCATGAGCAAGGTATGTTTTCCCACTTATGTAGGTCTCTTTTAGTTTCTTGCAGTAGTGTCTTGTAGATTTCTCTGTAAAGATCTTTTGTATCTCTGGTTAGATTTATTCCTAAGTATTTTATCTTCTTGGGGGCTATTGTAAATGGTATTGATCTGGTGATTTCCTCTTCAAGTTTCTCTTTGTTGGTGGAAAGGAATCCATTTGATTTTTCTATGTTTATCTTGTATCCTGAAACTTTGCTGAAATCTTTTACTAGTTCCACTAGTTTTCTAGTGGATTCCTTGGGGTTTTCTGTGTATAAGATCATATCATCTGCGAATAGAGATACTTTTACTTCTTCCCTACCTATTTGGATGCCCTTTATTTCTTTTTCTAGCCTAACTGCTCTGGCTAGGACCTCCAGCACAATGTTGAATAATAGTGTTGATAAAGGGCATCCTTGTCTGGTTCCTGTTCTCAAGGGGAATGCTTTCAAAGTCTCTCCATTTAGGATGATGTTGGTTATTGTTTTGTATAAATGCCCTTAATTATACTGAGGTATTTCCATTCTATTCCTATTTTTTGAGAGATTTTATCATGAATTGGTGTTGGACTTTGTTGAATGCCTTGTCTGCATTGATTGATAAGATCATGTGGTTCTTGTCTTTTGTTTTATTTATGTGATGGATTACTTTAATTGTTTTTCTAATGTTGAACTATCCCTGCATACCTGGTATAAATCCCACTTGGTCATGGTGAATTATTTTTTTGATATGTTGCTGAATTCTATTGGCAAGAATTTTGTTGAGGATTTTTGCGTCAATGTTCATGAGGGATATCAGTCTCTAATTTTCTATTTTTATGGTGTCTTTACTTGGTTTTGGTATCAAGGTTATGCTGGCTTCATAGAATGAATTTGGGAGTATTGCATCCTTTTCTATGCTCTGAAATACCTTTAGTAGAAGTGGTGTTATCTCTTCTCTGAAAGTTTGGTAGAATTCTCCAGTGAATCCATCCGGCCAGGGCTTTTTTTTGTTGTTGTTGTTGACAGTTTTTTAATAACCTTTTCAATCTCTTATTTTGTTATGGGTTTATTTCTTTGTTCTACCTCTGTTTGTGTTAATTTAGGTAGGTGGTGAGTTTCTAGAAATTTGTCCATTTCCTCTAGGTTTTCAAATTTGTCAGAATACAATTTTTCATAGTATTCTGTTATGATTCTTTTAATTTCAGTTGGGTCTGTTGTGATATCACCCATCTCATTTCTTTTACAGATTATCTGCTTCCTCTCCAGTTTTTCTTTTGTCAGTTTGGCCAATGGTTTATCAATTTTGTTGACCTTTTAAAAAAACCACTTTTGGACTCATTAACTCTTTCAATTGTTTTTTAATTCTCTATTTCATTTAATTCTGCTCTAATTTTTATTATTTCCTTCCTTCTGGCACCTGTAGGCTTCTTTTGCTGCTCTCTTTCTACTTGTTCCAGTTGTAGGGTTAATGCTTTGATTATGAGCTTTTCTTGTTTTTTGATGTGTGCCTTTATTGCTATAACTGACGTTTGAGCACTGTTTTTGCTGTGTCCCAAAGGTTCTTATAGGATGTGTTTTCATTCTCGTTTAATTCTATGAATTTCTTTATTCCATCCTTAATTTCTTCTATAATCCAGTAGTTTTTGAGCAAGGTGTTGTTCAATTTCTATGTGTTTGATTTTTTTTCCTTGCTTTTTGTGTTGTTGATTTCCACTTTTATGGCTTTATGTTCAGAAAAGATGCTTTGTAGTATTTCGATGTTTTGGATTTTGTTAAGGCTTGCTTTATGGCTTAATATGTGGTGTATTCTGGAGAATGTTTCATGTGCGTTGGAAAAGAAAGTTTACTTGGCTGCTGTTGGGTGCAGAGTTCGGTATATGTCTATGAGATCAAGCTGGTTGATTGTAGCATTTAGGTCTTCTGTGTCTTTCTTGAGCTTCTTTCTGGATATTCTGTCCTTCACTGAAAGTGGCGTGCTGAAGTCTCCTACTACTATTGTGGAATTGTCTCTCTCTCTCTTCAGAGCTGTTTGAGTTTGTTTTATTTATTTTGGAGCCTTGTTCTTGGGTGCATAAATATTTATTATAGTTATGTCCTCCTGGTGTATTGACCCTTAATCATTATATAGTGCCCTTCCTTATCCTTTATGGTGGATTTTACTTTAATTCTATTTTTTTGGAGATTATTATTGCCACTCCTGCTCTTTTTTGAGTGTTGTTTGCTTGATATATTTTTTCCATCCTTTGAGTTTTAGCTTGTTTGTGTCTTTAAGTCTAAGGTGTGTCTCTTGTATGCAGCATATAGATGGATCATGCTTTTTTATCCAATCTGCCACTCTCCATCTCTTTATTGGTGCATTAACTCCGTTTACATTCAGTGTAATTATTGATAGGTATGAGTTTAGTGCTGTCATCCTGATATCTCTTTTTGTGTGTTGTTCACAGTTTCTTTGTTCTCCTCAAATTTCTGTGCTGAGTCATTCTTCTTTATGTATTTTTTTTCATCTTTTTCTTTGTTGTAGTTTTTGTGTTTGCTGGGTCTTTAAGTTTTTCTACTTTTTTATTTTGATTTGTAGGATTGTTAGATTCCTTTGTGGCTACCTTAATATTTACCACTAATTTTCTAAGTATATACCAGTCTTTTATTACTTTATATTGCATTAAGTTCCCCTCCCTATAGAAAGTCAATGTCTCTGTTTTTTAAGTCCCTCTTTTTTTTGTTTTAATATTATCTTTTTTTTTTACATATTGATATCTGTTCCCTATTTTCAATGCTTTAGCTTTGATGTAATTTTGATTTGCTTATCTGAGTCAATATCTGGTTGCTCTGTCCTGTGTTCTAGTCTTGCATTGTTAGCTGGTGTTATTGATTATCTCACCATAGGACTCCCTTTAGTATTTTTTGTAATTTTGGTTTGGATTTTGCAAATTCCATGAACTTCTGTTTATCTCAAAATGCCCTAATTTCTCCATCATATTTGAGAGAGAGTTTTGCTGGATATATAACTCTTGGCTGACAGTTATTTTCCTTCAAGGCTTTAAATATGTCATCACATTGCCTTCTAGCCTGAATGGTTTCTGCTGAGTAGTCTGAGCTTATTCTAATTGACTCTCCTTTGTAGATGACTTTTCTTTTATCCCTAGCTGCTCTTAAAATTCTCTCTTTATCTTTGGTTTTGGTAATTTTGATTTTAATATAGCTTGGTG
The DNA here is from genome assembly GCA_030035585.1 of Dugong dugon. Taxonomy (NCBI): domain Eukaryota; kingdom Metazoa; phylum Chordata; class Mammalia; order Sirenia; family Dugongidae; genus Dugong; species Dugong dugon. The sequence goes on from CM057465.1 coordinate 96,893,506, forward strand.
ACTTTCTCTTGGGATCTACCTTATGTGGGGTTCGATGAGCATCTTTGATATATATCTTCTCATCTTTCATGATATCAAGGAAGTTTTCTGTCAACAAATCGTCAACAATTTTCTCTGTATTTTCTGTTGTCCCGCCCTGTTCTGGTACTCCAATCTCTTGTAGGTAATTTCTCTTGACAGAGTCCCACATGACCCTTGGTGTCTCTTCATTCTTTTTAACTCTTTTATCTGATTTTTTCCTCAAATAAGTTGGCATCAAGAGCTTTATCTTCAATGTCACTAATTCTAACTGCTACTGCCTCAATTCTGCTCCTATGACTCTCTATTGAGTTATCTAATTCTGAAATTTTATTGTTAATCTTCTGGATTTCTGATTTCTGTCTCTCTATGGATTCTTGCAGCCTATTAAATTTGGCATTATGTTCTTGAATACCTTTTTTAAGTTCTGCTACTACTGTGTCTGTATGTTGCCTGGCTGTTTCTGCATTCCATCTAATTTCCTTTCTTATTTCTAGAAGAGTTCTATATTTTAATCTTTTGTATTCTGCCTCTGGTAATTCCAAGAAGTTATCTTCCTCCAGAGAATTTATTGATTCTTTATTTTGGGAGCTTGCTGAAGCCATCATAGACTGCCTCTTTATGTGACTTGATATTGACTGTTGTCTCCAAGCCATCAATAATTTATTATCATTTTATTTTGTGTTTGCTTAGTGAGACCTAGCTTCTTATTTTGTTTTGTTTTGATATGCCCAAATAGGCTGCTCATGTGCACTAGTTTGATTTTTAACAACTTTTGATCTCTAATGTCCTGTCACCAGGTAGATAGTTCTGTAACTAAGTATGTGCACACAGGAGTCCATTAAATTTTCCTGTATGGGATCAGCTTGTGTGTTCAGGCAGTCTGTCACTAAGTGTGTGATGCAGACTCTCACCCCCAGTCCTAGAGACGCATGGGTGATTGGTGCAGGCACTGGACTCTGGCTGTGGGAGGGGATCACGCGCTGAGCCAGGCAGGGGGCTGACAGCTGCCCCTGAGAGTCTGAAAGGAAAGCGTGTGAGTAGGTAGGTGAGTTTTTCAGCCAGGCTAAGAGCACCCCACTCTGTTGGCTGTAAAGACTCGAGGGCACCACTTTTTCTTGAACTCCTGTATCAGGTGACTAGGCACTTTAGGAGCTACCACCAGTCCTCAGGACCCTGCTGCAGATCGATAAAAGTGCATACTTAAAGGGCAGGGCTGTTTCGAGGGTCACAAATATGCTCATTCACAGCTGAAGCAGCTGAAGTTAAATTTCAGATGTTTGCCCTGTTGTACTGTGGCAGTGAGGGCTAACGCTGTTGAGATGGGTCCCCACAAGTCTATACAGGGGTGTAAGGCACTCAGAGTCTGCGGACCCCTGATATATGTGGCCAGGAAAGGAGCTGTGCCGACCCTGTGTTCCTGGGCTAGGGGAGCCAGCAGCTTATTTGTTCCCTCTCCAAGGCCAGGAGAATGGATCAGGGTGCCTTTTGGTATCTACTTCCGGCCCAGTGGACTCCTGGTGCAGAGCTCGGAGGGAGAAGGTAAAAGGAAGAGAAGTTTTTCCCAAATCCAATGCAGAGCGCAGAGGGAGGAGGTAAAAGGGAGAGAGGTTTTTCCCAAATGGGCTTTTTTTTTTAATCTCCGTGAAAGGGTGCACGCATGTATTTATCCTAGCCTCTTGGGAGTTGCTCTTCACTGGTTTGGAGTGTCCAAGCAGAATCTGTCCTGCTGGGTCTCTCTCGAGGTGGAAACTGCTTCCTGAGCACACGCACAGCACAGCTGTTTACCTGCTTCACCGCGGACTGGACTGGCTGTAGCTCTGCAGTTTTGCCGCCATGGTTCTAGCCCACCTCACCTCTTCCAAACGGTCTGCCCGAGTCCACAGAATATTACAGAATAGGCAAGAATGGGAAAACGGACAAGCATGCCCATTTATATTTCTTGATTATCTAGTAAAGGACTTTTTTTTCAATCTAAAAGGTTAAAAAAAAAACCTACAGTTTCTTCAACATTAATAAAAGAATCTCTAGATAATGGGACAGTTTTACTCTGTCCTACATGGTCGCTATGAGTCAGAATCGAGTCAATGGCAATGGTTTTTTTTTTTTTTTTTTTTTTTTTGGTATGTCATCTTCTAGTATCTGGGTTGCACAAACAGTTATGTGCTAGGCTACTAACTAGAAAGTCAGAGGTTCAAATCCACCTAGAAGAAGCTGGGAAGAAAGGCCTGGTGATCCACTTAAGAAAGGTCACAACCATTGAAAACCCTATGAGCACAATTCTTTTCTGAAACACATGGGGTCGCCATGAGTCAGAATCGACTCAAAGACAACTGTTTTTTTTTTTTTTTTCCTAACCTCCTACTAGCCTAAGGGATGCTAATCTGACAAATTCCTAAACCATCAACATGCCTTTTAAATAGCGTTTTTAATCATGGCATAGGAGGTAAGTGCTCATTTGCAAAAAAGGGAATATTAGATCATTTTAAATAAGAAACACCAAATTATAGAGACTTGTTCTGTGAGAACCAGGTGATAAAACCATTTTCTTAGAGGATTAATCATTCACTATACCTCCAAATATTGTATTTCCTAGTTAAAAATACTAACGATTTTTCCTTCAAGCTAGTAATCAGGACCAGCCGTTTACCTATTTTCCTTATTTATAATTTATATCCCACGTGTTGTTAACAAGGATTTGAAGCACCTGTGTTATCCTTCTAAGTACTTTGGGCAGCAATATTTTATGTTGTATAATTTCAGAAGTGTTAGAAATGTTCTCCTCACCAAAAATGTACCTTCATGGAGCTGAAATCCCACTATTAGCAGAAGTTTTTGTTTCTCATCCCTTCCAGGATCCTCTAATAAAGTGTAACTGTTCCTAGAGATGGTAGGCCCTTCAGCCCTAGAAGGATTAGCTAAATAAATCTGAGGAGAGCAAAGCTCAGCAGCGAGGACACCGGGCAGAGCCCAGGGCAGACTTGCCCACTTCAGGATTTGTACCTACTACAGGAGTTGATGTGGCTTTCTATCCTTCAGTGTCCTTAATTTCATTTAGTTGACAGCTGACAGTTTGGCTATGTCTCTCTCATTTTCCCCACTCCGCTCCCTGAGGAAGACCCATTACTTAACTTTTGGTGCTTGAATCTGAAAAACAGACAGCTTTACAAATGACTTTTGCATTTTTAAGCGTCCAAAGCTATGCTGTTTGTCTTTTCATTTTTTTTCTCTCTCTCATTTGGGAGAAAGCAGATCTTGAGTGACTGGTACTCAGTTCATCCTAAACACTCTGAAGCACCTTTCTTTTGGCACGGGTTCATTTTGTTTCGGGAACTGACGTGGGTGGAATAGTTGAAATTGCTCCAGAGGCTTGTATTTCAACAAATCATTCAAGCTATCCAAGTCCAGTGCCAGGGAATATGGAAGCTATAACATAGCATGCAGCTGATGCAAGTGAACCACCTGACTCAAGGAAGAGGGCTTGGCACTGTCCAGTGTCTTGTGCTTTGCCATTTCTGTGGAAAACATTCCCCAGAGCTCTTTGGAAGAGGATGACTCATGTCAGGGGGTATTTTTAGGAATCCGTTAACTTGCTTTTAGCTTGGTGATCTAGGATCCGATTCAAGAGACTCCATGAGCCGTTACACATAAGCTGTTTTGAATGTCGTAATTATACCACAGTTTCATGGTCTGTGGACTGAGTCATCTTCTAGTTAAGCAGGAAGGGAAAACAGAAAAAGACTGTTGCTACAACAGAGAATTTCATAAGATGCTAAAGAAATCAATGCCACTAAGGGGATTATATTTATCTTTACAGGATTACACCTGCTTATTCCAAGCTCATCTTGTAATACATGGTTAAATTTTGCAAAGTCACTCCTGGACATTTTTAAGACTGCATTAAATCATCAGCACTGGTATTAGAGGCGGATATATACTCTAACATGTTAAATTGTTTTTTTAAAACAAGATTGACCCCAGATATTGCTCATATAATTGTGCCTTGCATTTCAAATCATTTGAAAGGAGCAAGAATGGAACAGCAGGTGCTGCCTGAAAAAGGTGTTTAAAGCAGCCTGAGTCACATTTTTCCTGGAGATGTTGAGAATCTTTCAAACTAGTGTGTAAGTGTGTGTATATATGTGGGGTTTAGTCACTGCATATCAATCGCAGTTAATCACCAATCAGCCCACCCACCAGCCCATGAGTAAGTGATTGGTTTGCATAGTTTTCAAAGATGTGAAATAGAATCTTCGTTTCAGTGGTAAGAAAATGAAGTTCTGTATCAAATGCCCAGAGAGGAAGTAATGGTATAGTATGGTTTGGGCTCAGTGACAGGACTTTCTCATCCTCCTATAACAATCAAAAGTCAAACAAAACAAACATTAAGTGCAGGCAGACCCAAAACTCTAACATTTTACTTGACCTGAATATCTTCTTTCTTTCTCTGTTGTTGCTTTTCTTATCCATGTCTACATTTTTTCCCTGTCTGATATTTAGATTATTTTTCAGCATTGGGTTTGCCTGCAGGCACGCGTTTTCTGACTATTCCTTGCCAGGATATGAGTCCATGTTGACTAACACACTACCTCCTTTGGCCAGGGTTTAACCTACATTCATGAACTTAGAAGGTGATTCTCCTCCAAGGGGAAATGTGATCACTCAGAGCTTTCCTGGCTGAATTTCACAACCTTTCCCCCTCTTTCAGTATCAGTTTTACTAAAACAGATGGTGACTTCACCATCCAAGAGGGAGCTACAAGAACCAATTTTATAGAATAAATTGGAAAGTTGATGTTCCCTTTTAATAAACAAAGAATAGCTGATCCAGCTCAGCCAAGGAAGAAAACCAGATCCCAAGTTTCACCTTAAATCCAAACCACTATAAGGCAAGTCTTTGCTGAAAAAAAAAGAAGAAGAAGAAAATCACTACGTAGGATTCTCACACTGAAACTTTGGCCACCGTTACCTCCAAGTTTCAGTCAGGGTGAAAGGCAGAAATAGCACATAGTCTATTTTTTTTCTTTTTCTTTATTGTTGTAGTTTAAATGAAGTTTACATTTCAAGTTAGTCTCCTACACAAAATTTTATACATTCATTGTTATGTGACCCTAATTGCTCACCCCATACTGCGACAGGACACTCCTCCTTTCCACCCCTGGTTCCCCATGTCCATTCAACCAGCTCCTAACCCTCTCTGCCTTCCCATCTCACCTCTGGACAGAAGCTGCCCCTTTGGTCTCTTGTATCTACTTGAGCTAAGAGGCACACTCCTCACGAGTATCACTTTATGTCCCACAGTCCAGTCCAATCCCTGTCTGAAGAGTCGGCCTTGGAAAATGTTTTAGTTCTGGGCTGATAGACAATCCAGGGGCCGTGCTTTCTGGGGTACCTCCAGTCTCAGTCACAACATTAAGTCTGGTCTTCTTACTAGAATTTGAGTTCTGCACCCCATCTTTCTGCTGCTCCACCAGGGACTCTCTGTTGAGTTCCCTGTCAGGACGTTCATTGGTGGTAGCCGGGCACCATCTAGTTGTTCTGGTCACAGGCTGATGAAGTCTCTCTTTTATGTGGCCCTTTCTGTCTCTTGGGCTACTACTTTCCTTGTGTCTTTGGGGTCTTCATTCTCCTTTACTCCAGGTGGTCGGGACCAATTGGTGCATCTTAGATGGCCACTTGCAAGCTTTTAAGACCCCAGACGCCACTCATCAAAGTAGGACGCAGAACATTTTCTTGATAAGCTTTGTTATGCCAATTGACCTAGATGTCCCATGAGAGCATGGTCCCCAGACCCCTACCCCTGCTACTCTGTCCCTCAAAGTGTTTGATTGTATTCAGGAAACTTCTTAGCTTTGGTTCAGTCCAGTTGTTCTGAATTCCCCTATAGTGTGTGCTGTTCTTCCATTCCCCTAAGATAATTCTTATCTACAATGTAGTTAGTAAATAACCCTCACCCTCCTTCCCCACCCTCCTAATCATCAAAGAATGTTTTCTTATGAGTTTAAATCTTTTCCTGAGTTCTTTTAATAGTGGTCCTTGTATAATATTTGTCCTTCTGTGACTGACTAAATTCACTCAGCATAATAAGTTCCAGCTTCCTCCATGTTATACGATGTCTCACAGCTTCATCATTGTTCTTTATCTTTGCATAATATTACATTGTGTGGATATACTATAATTTGTTTATCCATTCATCCATTGATGGGCACCTAGGTTGTTTCCGTCTTTTTGCTATTGTGAACAGTGCTGCAATGAACATGGGTGTGCAGATATATGATGGCTCTTATTTCTCTAGGATATATTCCAAGGAATGGGATAGCTGAATCATATGGTACTTCTATTTCTAGTTTTTTAAGGAGGCACCAAATCAATTTCCAGAGTGGTAGAACCATTTTACATTTCCTACCAACAGTGTATAAGTGTTCCAGTCTCTTCACAACCTCTCCAGCATTTATCATTTTGTTTTTTGGATTAGTGCTGGCCTTGTTGGGGTGAGATGATATCTCATAGTAGTTTTGATCTGCATTTCTCTAATGGCTAATGGTCGTGAGCATTTCTTTATGGGTCTATTAGCTGCCTGAATATCTTCTTTGGTGAAGTGCCTGTTCATATCCTTTCCCCATTTTTTAATTGGGTTATTTGTCTTTTTGCTGTTGAGGTTTTGTAGTATCTTGTAGATTTTAGAGATTAAACGCTGATCAGATTTGTCGTAGCCAAAAATTTTTTCCCAGTCTGTAGGTTGTCTTTTCACTCTTTTCGTGAAGTCTTTGTATGAGCATAAGCGTTTGATTTTTAGGAGTGCCCATTTATCTAGTCTCTCTTCTGGTGTTTGTGCACTGTTACTTATGGTTCGTATTATGTTTATGCCATGTATTAGGGCTCCTAGCATTGTCCCTATTTTGTCTTTTTTATATTTAAGTCTTTGATCCAGTTTGAGTTAGTTTTTGTGCATGGTGTGAGGTATGGGTCTTGTTTCAGTTTTTTTGCAGATGGATATCCAGTTATGCCAGCACCATTTGTTAAAGAGACTGTCTTTTCCCCAGTTGACGGGCTTTGAGCCTTTGTCAAATATCAGCTGCTCATAGGTGGATGAACTTATGTCTGGATTCTCAACTCTGTTCCATTGGTCTATGTATCTGTTGTACCAATACCAGGCTGTTTTGACTACCATGGCAGTATAATAGGTTCTAAAATCAGGTAGTATGAGGCTTCCCACTTTATTCTTCTCCTTGAATAATGCTGTATTTATTCAGAGCCTCTTCTCTTTCCATATGAACTTGGTGATCTGTTTCTCCATCTCATTAAAGAATACCAGTGGAATTTGGATTGGGATTGCATTGTATCTGTAGATTGCCTTGTGTAAAATTGTCATTTTCACTATGTTGAGTCTACATATCCATGAGCAAAGTATGTTTTTCTGCTTATGCAGGTCTCTTTTAGTTTTTTGCAGTAGTGTCTTGTAGTTTTCTCTGCATAGATCTTTTATGTCTTTGGTTAGATTTTTTCCTAAGTATTTTATTTTCTTGAGAGATATTCTAAATGGTATTGATTTGGTAATTTCCTCTTCAAGGTTCTCTTTCTTGGTGTAAAGGAATCCAACTGATTTTTTTTGTATGTCTATCATGTATCCTGAAACTTTCCTAAAATCTTCTATTAGCTCCAGTAGTTTTCTTGTGGATTCTTTGGGGTTTTCTGTGTATAAGATCATATCTGCAAATAGAGATACTTTGACTTCTTCCTTACCAATTTGGATGTGCTTCATTTTTTTTTCTAGCCTAACTGCTCTGGCTAGGACCTTCAGCACAATGTTGAATAAGAGTGGTGATAGACAGCATACTTGTCTGGTTCCTGTTCTCAAGGGGAATGCTTTCAAAGTCTCTCCATTTAGGATGATGTTGGCTGTTGGCTTTGTATAAATGCCCTTAATTATACTGAGGAATTTCCTTTCTATTCCTATTGTGTTGAGAGTTTTTATTATGAATTGGCGTTGGACTTTGCTGAATGTCTTTTCTGCATCGATTGATACGATCATGTGGTTCTTGTCTTTTGTTTTATTTATATGATGGATTACATTGACTGTTTTTTTAATGTTAAACCACACCTGCGTACCTGGTCTAAATCTCACTTGATCATGGTGAATTATTATTATTTTTTTTGATATGTTGCTAAATTCTATTGGCGAGAATTTTGTTGAGGATTTTGGCGTCAATGTTCATGAGGGATATTTGTCTGTAATTTTCTTTTTCTGTGGTGTCTTTACCTGGTTTTGGTATGAGGGTTACGCTGGCTTCATAGAATGAGTTTGGGAGTATTCCATCCTTTTCTATGCTCTGAAATAGCTTTAGTAGTAGTGTTCTCTCTTCTCTGAAAATTTGGTAGAATTCTCCAGTGAAGCCATCCGGCCAGGGCTTTTTTTTTGCTGTTGGGAATTTTTTTAATAATCTTTTCAATCTCTTCTTTTGTTATGGGTTTATTTAGTTGTTCTACCCCTGTTTGTGTTAGTTTAGGTAGGTAGTGAGTTTCTAGAAATTTGTCCATTTCCTCCAGGTTTTCAAATTTGTTAGAGCACAATTTTTCATAGTGTTCTGTTGTGGTTCTTTTAATTTCAGTTGTGTCTGTTGTGATATCACCCATCTCATTTCTTACACAGGTTATCTGCTTATTCTCCTGTTTTTCTTTTGTCAGTTTGGCCAGTGATTTATCAGTTTTGTCGATCTTTTCAAAGAACCAGCTTTTGGACTTGTTAACTCTTTCAATTGTTTTTCTCTTCTCTGTTTCATTCAATTCTGCTCTAACACTTATTATTTCCTTCCTTCTGGTGCCTGAGTGCTTCTTTTACTGCTCTCTTTCTACTTGTTCCAGTTGTAGGGTTAATGTTTTAATTATGGCCCTTTCTTCTTTTTGGATGTGTGCCTTTATTGCTATAAACTGACCTCTGAGCACTGCTTTTGCTGTGTCCCAAAGGTTCTTGTAGGATGTGTTTTCATTCTCGTTTGATTCTATGAATTTCTTTATTCCATCCTTAATTTCTTCTATAACCCATTAGTTTTTGAGCAAGGCAGCGTTCAGTTTCCACGTGTTTGATATATTTTCCTTGCCTTTTCTGTTTATTTCTGCTTTTATGGTTTTATGGTCAGAAAAGATGCTTTGTAATATTTCTATATTTTGGTTGTTGTTAAGGCTTGCTTTATGGCCTAATATGTGGTCTATTCTGGAGAATGTTCCATGTGTATTGGAAAAGAAAGTATACTTGGCTGCTGTTGGGTGCAGAGTTTGGTACATGTCTGTGAAATCAAGTTGGGTGATTGTAGCTTTTAGTTCTTCCATGTCTTTGTTGAGATTCTTTCTAGATGTTCTGCTTTCACCAAAAGTGGCTTGTTGAAGTCTCCTACTACTATTGTGGAGCTGTCTATCTCTCTTTTCAGTGCTGTTAGAGTTTGTTTTATATATTTTGGAACCCTGTCATTGGGTGCATAAATATTTGTTATAGTTATGTCCTCCTGGTGTACTGACCCTTAATCATTATAAATATAGTGCCCTTCCTTATTCATTGTGGTGGATTTTCCTTTAAAGTCTATTTTGTCAGAGATTAATATTGCCACTTCTGCTCTTTTTTGAGTGTTGTTTGCTTGATATATTTTTTTCCCTCCTCTGAATTTTAGCCTGTTTGTGTCTTTAAGTCTAAGGTGCGTCTCTTGTATGCAGCGTATAGATGGATCATGCTTTTTTATCCAATCTGCCACTCTCTGCTCTTTATTGGTGCATTTAGTCTGTTTACATTCATAGTAATTATTGATAGGTATGAGTTTAGTGCTGTCATCTTGATGTCTCCTTTTGTGTGTTGTTCACAGTTTCTTTGTTCCCCTTAATGTTCTGTGCTGATTTGTTTTTCTTTATGTATTTCCTTCATCTTTTTCATTGTTGATGATTTTGTGTTTGCTGAGTCTTTATATTTTTCTAGTTTTTTATTATTATTTTTATTTTTAGGATTGTTAGTTTCCTTTGTGGTTACCTTAATATTTACCCCTATTTTTTTAAGTTTATACCAGTCTTTTATTTCTTTATTTCACCTTGACTTCTCCTCCATATGAAAAATCTATATCTGCATTTTTTAAGTCCCTCTTTTTTTGTTTTAATGTTGTCCTTTTTTACATATTGATATATCTGTTTCCCTATTTTCAATGTTTTAGCGTTGATGTATTTTCGACTTCCCTATCTGAGTCAATATCTGTTTGCTCTGTCCTGTGCTCTAGTCTTGCATTGTTATCTGATGTTATTGATTTTCTAACTGGAGGACTTCCTTTAGTATTTCTTGTAAATTTGGTTTGGTTTTTTGCAAATTCACTATATCTCTGTTTATCTGGAAATGCCCTAATTTCTCCAACATATTTGAGAGACAGTTTTATGGATATATAATGCTTGGCTGGCAATTCTTTTCCTTCAAGGCTTTATATATGTCATCCTATTGCCTTCTTGCCTGCATGGTTTCTGCTGAGTAGTCCAAGCATATTCTAATAGACTCTCCTTTGTAGATGACTTTTCTTTTATCCCTAGCCACTCTTAAAATTCTCTCTTCATCTTTGGTTTTGATAATTTTGATTATGATATGTCTTAGTGACTTTCTTTTGGGATCTACCCTATGTAGGGTTCGATGAGCATCTTGGATAGATATCTTCTCATCTTTCATGATATCATGGAAGTTTTCTGTCAACCAGTCTTCAACAATTTTCTCTGTATTTTCTGTTATCCCACCCCCCTCCCAGTTGGGTGATTGGTGTAGGCACAGGTATCTGGTTGCAGTAGGAGGTCACGTGCTGAGCATGGCAGGGGGCTGACGGCTGCCTCTGAGTGTCTGAATGGAAAGCTTGTCCCTATTCCCTAGAGCGAGTAGGTAGGTGAGTTTTGCTGCTTGACTATGAGCACCCTACTCTGTTGGTTGTAAACTCTCGGGAACACCATTTCTTCTTGGACCCCTGTAGCAGGTGACTAGGTGGCATAGGTGGAGCCACCCATCCTCAAACCCCTGATACTGACCAGTAAATGTGCCTGCTTAAAGGCAAGGCTGTGTCAAGCGTCACAAATTTGCCACTTCACATTTGAAACAGTTGAAGTTAGACTTCAGGTGTTTACCCTGATGTGCTGTGGTAGTGAGGGCCTATGCTTTTGAGATGGGTCCACACAAGTCTATGCAGGGGTGTAAGGCCTCAAAGTCCTCAGACCCCTTATGCCTGTGCCTAGCAAAGGAGCTGTGCCAACCCTGAGTTCCTGGCTTAGGGGAGCTAGTAGCTTATTTTTTACCCTGTTTGTTAATTTGTTCCCTTTCCAAGGCCAGGAGAATGGGTCAGGGTACCTTATGGGATCTACTCAGAGACTTTGGAAGCCTGCTGGATGGGTGCAGAGCAGGGAGGGAGGAGGTAAAAGGGAGAGAGGTTTTTCCCAAATGGGCATTATTATTATTATTATTTTTAATCCCCACAAAAGGTCACACTCATGTACTTATCTTTAGCCATTTGGGAGCTGTTTTTCACTGGTTTGGAGTGTTCAAGCAAAATCTCTGCTGCCAAATCTCTCTCAATGTAGAAATTGCCTCCAGCAAGCACATGCAACTGTATGCCTGCTTCGCTGCATACTTGGAGCCAGTAGGGGCTGAAGAGCTGTGACTCCTGCCACTCATCTGGCACTCCTTGATTCTTCTGAACCGTATCCCTCTCCCCACACAACACAGTCCGATTCTTCAACTTTGCCTTGTTCAGGGATGCTAGATATTCATATACAATCAAATCACTTGTTTTTCCAGGTCTTTGTTGTAAGAGGGATATAGGAAGCCGTCTGCCTACTCTGCCATCTTGGCCCTGCCTCTCCACATAGTCTATTTTGATAGACTATTTTGGCTTCACCAGAAATGGGAAAATTTTAGATAACTCATGCAAAATCTTGTTTAGATGTGATTTCCAGTCATCTTTCCAGATTCAAAAATATTTGGATGATCTAGAGAAGCCGCTGAACCTGGGGGTAATAATTTAATCCAAATGGTCACTGTTGAAGAATTATTATTAAAATGGACTCCACAAATGTAATTTTGTTGTTCAAATCATAGCCAAATGCTCCCATTTAGATGGAAATACTGTAAGGAAAAAATACTTTAAAAATACTTATCCTGTATTTTTCATAATGCCCAAAATACTGATCTGCTCAATTTAGTGACTATCCCTTCTCCTCCAAATTTCCATTTGTTTTCTACTTCTGCAAGGCATATAGGTATGCAAGGTATTTTTCTCTATTATCAGCAGACTGGTCAGGGCTTGATATTTCCATTTTTCTCCCAGTTATTGTTACTCAGCTCATAATTACAGAAAAATATATGGCTCTGGCTACACAATCTTATCCCTATTTCATACATAAAATAGAGAAATCAAAGTGATAGATTGTGCTTGTTATGTAAATTAAAACATTTGAAAGAGAATTCTTTAAATATACTCTTGAAAGTAGAAGGTAGATGAAGTCAAGAATACCATGAAACTTGCTAGCTGCATCAAGTTGCATTCCAATTCAATGATTCAAAACCTCTGGACACACAGCCCCCATTCATCCCATAGTAGTCAGCTGCAAGAACACACTTTTGTAGCTAGAAATTTCTATAAGGTGAAATGGTGCAATTACAAAGCCCTACACTTTAAGTAGGAGCCCTGGTGGTGCAGTCGTTTAAAGCACTGCCTGCTAAGTAGAAGGTCGTGGTTTGAAACCACCATGTGCTCCACAGGTGTGGTCTGCTTCCTTAAAGATTTACAGCCTTGGAAACTCTATGGGGCAGTTCTGCTCTGTCCTACAGGGTCACTATGAATTGGAAACAACTCGACAGCAAGTTTTTTTTTTGGTAGACTATAAGGGATTGATGTCAAACTTGCTTATTGTTGTTTCTCTAGGGCCTATAATGGCAGACTAGACAGCAACTAGCAAAAATGTACTAGCCAAAACAACTAGCCAAAAGTACTGTTGCAAAAATGAATAAACGTGAACCATATATGCTTTAAAAAAAAAAACCCAACCGCAGGTATTTTACTGGTGAAGTGAGGAAAGGGAAAACTGAAATCTGCCACATAGGTTTTAAAATTGCCTGTAAACCTGCTACCAAGGCCTCACAACTTTTAACATTTTGGAATATATTCTGGTTAGATTTCTTTTTCATTTATCAAAATGGGATTACATTATACCGTTTCATGATTCACACTTTACATTTCATAATGAGAGCAATCCATATTACAAAAGAAGAATATAATCTCGGTAATGTTTGCATATTTTACGAAAACTAAAACCTCCTTATTTATATCTTTGTTTCAGTGGAGAGTTACCCTACTTTTTATCAAGTAAAACACAAGAATTCCAATAACCAGACAAGACCTTTATGTTTTTCAAGAAGTACCATGTTTTCTGCTTAAGTGTCCAAACATAATTTCACAAAAACCTCATTATTTTGGGCCATAAAACCTGGATGAGTTTATTTCTCTCTGGATTCATTTGAAAAGATTGTCAATCCTTCACCTCTAACATGAAACAGGGAAGCAAATAAATAGCAAAATATGTTTCTGAGGAAGAGCGCAAGTCTTTGAGACATAAACTCCGTGTTTACTATACTGGCACTCAGCTGAGTCTCAATAAATATATATATTTTTAATCAATAAATGTAGGATTGTATCCCCATGAATCTAATAGAATGTTAGCTATAAAGCTCAATCAAATTAACTGAATGTCTTAACCTGGTGAATAGATTTTAAAGTTTGCTGTTTCTGTACTAAAAAGTATTTATATCTAAAATATAACAATGTTCATTTTAGCATAATTGACATTAGGTGTTTCCTCCTGCCAGTAAGTGGTCATTAACTTCATTTACTTATTTAAGTCACTCATGGGCCCCAATCAAAACAGAGTATCACTCACATAAAGGAACATACTTATTTCCTTACTTGTTATATTTATACATGAAATTGCTACAAGTGTGGTAAAGTCTTGATAATCTGAGTAAGCTAAGAATATTCCTGTTTTCCCTTAAAAACAGATTCCTTCAAAAGAGTGGAAGATGTGTGAATAATAATTACTCCCTAGCTCACTTATTTTCAGTAATATTTTTCAGTAGACACAATCCCTGAGTTTTACCATATTTTCCGAACTACTCATGATTTGGTTTGCTCATTTTAATAATTCCAATAGAGAGTTTATGATAAAAAATCAAATATTGAATTATGAAGTATGGTAGATAGAACATTAAGCTACAAATTGAAAAATGGTTTTGGCTCTATCACTAGCCTTCCTAGACTTCATTTTTATGTGAAAATAAGAGCTTGAAATAGGTGAATTCTTACTATTCCTTTAGTTGTCACCATCCATGATCCTCTGTCACTGAAGACTGCAATCACATGAGTGCTAGAGGAGGGGTGGAACAGAATTCTTCATCTACTGGTTGGCACAGTATTTCTGGTTTGAGAGTCCAGTTAGCTCTTCACCCATTTCCTCTTCTTCCTGGGCAAATAGCCAGACCATATTTCTCAGGCTTCCTTGCAGTAACAAGTGTCTTACGATAAATTTACCACCAGTAGAATATGCTACACCACTTTCAGACATAAAACTTTTTCACGCACAATCCTCAGTGCCATTTTCTCTTTCCCAAACTTAATGCAGATGAGCGTGGCAACCTTAGATGTCTTGAAGCTGTTGGAGCCATAAAATGTCAAGAACCTGAGTCTCTGAATCACTGCTTGAAGGAACACCCATTTTTGCACATTACATGAGCAAGAAATTGACATCTAATACTTTCAAGCTATTTTATGTTTATGTTTGTTACAGCAATTAGCATTACCCTAACGATTGCATTCTTTTTTCCAAAGAACTGCACAGATTCAATTTTCTACATTTAAAAACTACTTTAAAACAGTCAGTCAGCATACAAATTTATATAAAAGGATCAGAAAACACTGTCTGACTTCTTGGCAATTTTAGCCTTGTTGGAGATAATGGTTGAAGCTGTAAGGTTTGACCTTCCTTTCCGCCTCTTGTTTTCTTCTTCTTCTTTTCTATATTAATCTTGCAAAATATTGTGGTACTGTTATGCAGTAAATATCACATAAATTACCTCTGAACATGCATTAGTATATCAATTTGTTCTACGAAATTTAAAACATATCCTTTACTTCATTATTCAGAAAGATGTTGTTTGCCCTGTGTCTTAGAGGTAGACTAGGAGTTTTGATTTACTTTCTCCTATTTCATTAACTATACATAGTCAGGCAGAGAAGAAAAAAAAGTCTCAAAAATGGAAGGGTTTTTCTTTCTTAGAAAGACTGAGATTAAGAGTAACAAAAAATGCCATACTAAGTTGGCTATTTCATTCTCTGAACCTGATCATGTTTCTTACTTGCTAAATATGTGCATGAAATTTTAAATTTAAAAGAGCATGGGAAGATGGACACTTTAATATTGGTATGCTGACAACTAAGTGCATTTCCAGATTATCTACTATATGGTAACATCAAAACGCATGACAGGGAGAAAGACTGCAAAAGTACAACACTGTTTCCTCTGTTTTAGTTCATGAAATCTAGCCTGTATTTCTATATTTATATTTCTTTATATTCCCCCCAATAAATCATTGCTTTATAACCAGCACAATGGACTTTATATTATACCTTTGCAGAAAATGAGATTTTAGTGAGTCCTTGAATATTTAAAGGCTATGTTTGCTGTGAAAACGGATGCGTGTAGGAGTAGGGAAATCTAGGTGGATAAGAGAGAAGAATTTGTGCCTTGATCCTAAGTGTTGAAATTTCTACAGTATCTGCTCTCCTGGGGAAACTGAGAAATTGTCTATATGCTCATGTCACTGGAGCAGATTATGTAACAAAATACAGGATTCGAATATATGGTATGGAAGAGAAGACAGCAAAAGTTAATCCTTTGACTTGAGATCTAGGCTTAATTTTGCCACTAGTGGACTGTGCAGTCTCAGATGTGTATCTAAGGCATGGCAGACATGGCACATGCCCTGGGTGCCACTTGAATGGGGCACCACTGAGCAGTTTCTGTTATCCTGGTACAGTCCAACATCCTTCCTTAAGTATGGTTGACACAGGAGTGTAGAGGGGTGGGTTATGTAAGTCCAGATGGGCACCGGACAAAGCACGGAGTGACATTTCAAGGCACCACAAATATGAAAGGTGCCTGAATGAGGCAGCCAGACAAGAGGGTTGAAGGCATTTCTGCTGATGCATCACTGCTATCAACGTCTATTTATCTTGAAACTGGGGAGGCTGGGGGGCAACTTAGAGATTGCCCTTGTGCACTCAGGTTGTGGGGTGACACAAACTAGACATTGTCCTTGGGTGCTAGTTACCTTTGCTGTGCCCCTCAGGGGCTAAATTTCAGTGCTTGCTGTAGGTGCTATTTTCCATAGATACACCTCTGAATTTCATGAAAAATCACTTCATTACTTTGGATCTCATTTTCCTCATCTTTAGACTGAGTACTTGAGATAGATGTACTCTCAGGCCACTTCCAAGTGTATCAACAATTACCAGCCTAAGAGTATTTGTTGAATAAAGGAGTTAATATTCTAGGAAGTAATAAAAAGTCTCAGGGTTCTAACATCTAAGGATGATCTTTTTCATCTGACATAAAGTTTACTTTAAAACAAGGACTCACCAAGCTATTTAACTCTTTTTCTCACTGAATTGAATTATCCAACTCAAAAGATTGACTAAATCATTCTTAGTCAAATGCTTCATTGGTTAAGCAACTCAGATAACCTAGCTGCCACCCTGCAGTTTGGTCTGCATATAGAAATCATATCATAGGAACAACCCCAGTCTGAGCGTAAAAAGGCATCTAATTTATATGAGCATAGAAGGTTTTGAACTGCCAGAAGTTTATGTTAAAATTAAATAATTTCCTCCTATGGATTTTATAAGTTAGTTCTCTTACAACATAAATTAATGACAAATGGAGAAGAACAGTACCTTAAAGAGAAGAAAAAGAACAATAAGAAGTTGTGTTAGTCATCTAGTGCTGCTATAACAGAAATACCACAAGGGAATGGCTTTAACAAAGAGAAATTTATTCTCCCTGTCTCTCTGCTCACTTCTCTCATTTATATCTCAAAAGAGATTGGCTTAAATTGTAAATTAATCTTGTGGATTGAGTTTACATAGCTGCCACTAATTCCATCTCATTAACATCATAGAGAGAGAATTTACAACACATAGGAAAATCACATCAGATGACCAAATGGTGAATAATCACACAATATTGGGAATCATGACCTAACCAAGTTGACAGATATTTTTGCGGGGCACAATTCAATCCATGACAGAAGGGAAATGGAAGTTATAAAAAAGATGTTTTGACTATAAAATTTTTCAAGAGGTTGGCTCTGGACCCATGGTTATTGAATGAGTTCCTATGATGGCTGTTACAAATTATCACAAATGTAATAACTTTAAAACAACACACATTTATATTACAATTCTGGAGGTCAGATGTGCAAAATGGATCACAGTAGACTAAAATCAAGGTGCTGGCCTGGCTGTTTTCCTACTGGAAATTCTAGGGGAGAATCTGCTTCCTTGCCTTTTCCAGTTTCTAAGGTCCATCTGCATTCCTTGACCCATGGCTCCATCCTTCCTCTTCAAACTCAACACTGTAGCATCTTCAAACTTCTAACTTGACCCTTCAGCCTCCATCTCTCACTTATAAGAACTCTTATGATTATATTGGATTCACCTAGATAACCCAAAATAATCTCTCCATCTCAAAGTCAGATGATTAGCAAACAAAATTGCAGCCTTACTTACCATTTGCCATGTAACTTAACATATTTACAGATTCTAGTGATTGGGACATGGATATCTTGGTGGGGGGGTATGATTCTGTCTACGTACCCTTTAAGACTGAGTGTGTTGTTTCTAATTCATACAGCCATGGATTTATCCATTCAACAAGTATTTATTAAGCACATACTCTGTGTCAGGCATTATGAGAACACTGAGATCAGAGTAGTGAAGAAGACAGATGGACGATCCTGTCTCAATAGAGCTCCTATTGAGACCCATAAACAAGGGGAAAAATCAGAGAAGCACTATAGAAGTGCAACCAAAATGACCTCAGCATTTACAGTTGACCATCTGGAGAGGACTTTGACATGTTTGATGTAAGCCTTGGGACACTGAGATATGTGTCTGGTTCAGGCCAACCAGGTGGAGTCAGAGTCCACAGCAAAAAGACCTCTTCCTGGCCAGGGTTGGAGAATTTGCAGGAAATATTCCCCACAGTTGGTTCCATCTCACACAGCCTGGTGGGTAGCATTAGTAAAAATCAAAAAATCATTCTGAAGACCAGATTAAGATGTAAGAGTGTCATCTTCAGATTAGATTTGGGATGGTCTCTGTATCTATGATGCCTCATTCCAAAGGGGAGGTTAGGTAGGCTTCAAGGGATTTGATAAATGTTTTACAGATGGTTTATTATTGCCATGCTCTTATTTTATAGACCTGTGTTCCTGCCAAATATCTTATACTCCATTGCACGCAGACTTGAATCTTCTTAAACTGTGTAGAGTTTGGCACCATCTCCTGTTTAGGCCTGCCATGGGTGAGCTGAGACCACCTCAGTTTTACCTCCTTTGTAATGGGGTAAAATGCTGCCTTACACTAAGCACAAAATGGTATTCAAAAGCAGAAAGGAGGGAAAAGAAAAATGGACAAAGATAGGAATTAATAAAGATATCTTTTTTTTTTTTTTAAATAGCTCTTATTTCTTTTGTGTTCCTACATTCACGTCACCTTTCTCACCTTTGACAAAAAATGCTCAGCTCCCCTGCCGCCTTACCCTTCCTCTTCTAGTCTTTTCTCCTGCTGGCTATTTGGAGGGAGAAAATTGTCTGGCAGAGAAAGTCAAAACCCATGTATAAAAAATGATCCAATTCCTCCCTGTGATTGGAAGACTGCTCGCTGCTTCTGAGTTTAACACCGCAGTCCACAATAGCCCAGCAGTGAGGCGGCACACCTTCTAGGTTGTCTTTGTGCAATGATGGAGTAGAGATCTTTCATTTCATGTATCACTTCTTACCTGCTGCCGTGATTCCACACTGTCTCTCTCCAACGTGACCAAAGAGAAAGAAAAATGCTTTCACTATTTTCCATGGCTGAGATTTCAAGGTGGAAGTAGGGAGGAGTTGGAAAAGAGGTGAATTCTCCCAAAATGAAATTAAAAAAAAAAGCAAACAAAAAACAGCTAATGGAGAAACAAGAAAGAAACGTTTACAACGTCTAGAACTTAGGATATCAGCAGCATCAAACTGTATTTGTTAAACCTCCCATAAACCACAGTGATGATTTCCAAGTTGTATTATGCCCTCCAAGGAAAATATTTAATAGATGGACAAATTTAGAAGCCACAGTTGGAAACAAAAATGACTAACCTATTAGGTAATGGTTGCAGATCTCTTGGAAGATATGAATAGTAAGCACTCTGCTTCTAACGTCTCCTACTATAAACAGATCCCATATCCTTTCGGCTATACAGAAACTAAACTTTTTATAACTCCCTTTTTTTTTTTTTTTGGTATTACTTTTCTCCTTAAAAATCTCATTTACTGTATTATCTACAGAGTGACAAATAATAGCTAGATCTCGTCACAGGGATTTCAAAGAAAATGAGGGGGAATAAAAAAAAAAAAAAACTGCTAATGTGCTGACTCATCTCCGGTATACTAGCTATTTCACATCAATAAAATGAACTCTTACATTTGCCATCACCTCCCCCTTTCTTCTTTTTTTTAGTAATTTCATTTTTATTCCATAATATTCACAGTTACACCCAATTTATTCAAAGAATATTTACTCTCTATCATGGTCTTTTAACTACCAGTAGCCTGAGAAAACAGTTAGGGGCTGGACCACAGAACATTCCCACTGCTGATTCATTTCCTCCTATAAATCACTGAAAAGGCTAGAAAATAATATAAGCACAATAGCTAATAAATGTATGACTCACAGATTCTGTGGACAATGTGAATCCTTACTGTATACATATTCCAGTCAAAACAACCTCCTGCCAAAACATTATATTGAATAGGACTTCCAAGAGTTACTTAGAGTGGAAGAATAGAAACAAAGAAAACCTGTATTACCTTAATACCAAGCTGTTCAGTATAATTTAATCTGCTTGAAATTGCAAAATAAATTTCAAATATAAAACAGACTACTGATTTAGAATGAAAAATATATTTTCTGTGATTAGAATGAGCTTATAATTTAAAGAGTAACCCTAGCTCACATTGACAGAACTTTGCAATACAAAAACAGAACCTGCCTGGTGACTAAGTCAGCTTTGCAGAGAAAATGAAACGTTTAATGGCCAGTAAAATTGACCTTTACTTTTCTTTGTTTCACCAGAAGTACAGATGGGAATGAGCAGCTCTGTGCTATGAAACATCAGTCTCTGTGTGTCTGTTTCCCACTGTTGTTGTGTCAACGTGCTGGTGATTTAGGAGTAAGAGAGGCAGACAAGGTCTTTACCTTCACTGCTTAGAGGGGAAGAATGGCATTAGACAAATAATTACTTAGTGCTACAAAGGAGAAATAAGGAGAGTGGTACAGAATTGTGGTTGCATGTGAGGAATGTGAGGAATGTGAGCTCAGACTGCTTTTTTTCCAGTTCCGGTTCCAACACTAACAGGGAACATGATCTGAGCAAGATATTTTTTAAAAAATGAATAATAGTAACAGTTGCCATGGAGCTGATTTCCATTTCATGCAACCCTGTGTGTATCAGAGTAGAACTGTGCTCCACAGGGTTTTCAATGGCTGATTTTTTGGAAGTAGATTGCCAGGTCTTTCTTACAAGGGACCTCTGAGTAGACTCAAACTTCTGATATAAATGACTCTAAACTGAAGTTTTCCCATCTGTAAAATAGGAGTATTCTGAGTATCTATTTGATAGTGTGGAGTGAGGACTAAATATGATAGTACTGACAAAGTGCTCACACAGTGGTATGGCAGGCAGAGTGTAACATTCAAATGTGTCAGTAGTTACTATGTTTACAAGCCCTACTTTTGTGTTGTACGTTTTATGTCTAAGTCCCAGTTATGTGAATTGTACACTATCCAGGCAAATGCCATTTTTAACTTCTCAGTGACTTAGTGCATCTTCTGCCTGATGAAGTAATTTGTAGAAAATGGCACTATATATTTGTTTATCATTACATTCCTATTCAAACTTTACCGTAATATAGGATGGAAGACAATCCAAAATGAAATGGTTTATTGCCTCCACTTTTCAAGCAAGAAGTGAGCCAAATGAATGAAGAAAGAACAACCTACCTCAGACAGGTGTTTTGTATTCATCTGAGAGATAATGTTGTGCATCTTCAAAATGTGGAGTCCCTGGATGGTACAAAAGGTTAAGCACTCAACCATTAGAGAGAGGTTGGCAGTTCAAACGCACCCAGAGGCACCTCAGAAGAAAGACCTGGTGATCTGCTTCTGAAATGACACAACCTTGAATACCCTGTGATCTCAGTTCTACTCTGCACACATGGAGTGCCATGAGTTGAAATCCACCCTAGACAACTGGTTTGGTTTTTTGGTTTATCTTCAAGATGGCATCAGGCGCAAGGAAGAGGATCAGTTCCATGAATGTAACAATGATATCTCTGCCTGGCCCATGTCCCATATGTAGTCATTGTTTTCTATATAGGAGATGACCTCCTACTGTGCACACCAGACCTTTCCCTGAGGTTTTCTCTAGCTGTAGGAGCCTGATCTGTCTCTGTGAGGTCAGCTGGAAGCGCTGGGCAGCCAACATGGGAGAACAGCCCACAGCCAATAATGGTTAGGAAATGGGGGATAAATAACTCAGTTTACTTGCACCTAGGGTGGGAGATTCTGAGGCATGCTATAAATAGTCTCCTAGAGATTCCCTCAATGAATTAGCATCCGTTTGAACACTGAGGTAACCTGCTCATGAACACACCCACATTGGCATCCTTCCCTTTCCTATCTTATATCCCCATTAACCTACCAGAACTTCCTGGAATTAGACCTCATATAATTCACTTCATAAATATGTGTGTCTGCACACACATGTATGAGATAAAAAGATTATATGTGTATGATTATATATACTACATATTAATTATACATAATTCATTATATTTACATAATAAATATAAGTATATATGATTAACTATTTTATTAATATATATTTATCTCTCCTATAATCTTTTACCCTCAAATGCTTGTCTCAGGTTCTACTTCTGAGGGGACCCAAACTAACACAAAGAGCAATTTTTTTTCTCCTTTTTTCTTAATTTTTCATATTATACATTTGTTTAAAGGGGAATGAATTTGAGCAATATCAGATGGCATTATATTGAAATGTGTCAGCAATTATAGTATTTATTCTGAGCTTATTAATGTCAGACACAGTTCTTAATAACCTTATTACTCACAAGAGTGATTATTATTCTAGTAAAGTTTTATGATGAGGACTATAAAGAAGTAAAACTGTGTGCTGTGGCTTAAGGCTGCCTCAGTTCAACTCTCAATACATTCATCTGATCCCATACAACAACCACATGAGGTAGATACTATTATCATTCCCATTTTACAAATCAGGCAATTGAGATGAAGAGAGGTAAACAGTATGCTACCAATAACTGGTAGAGAAGACCTCAAAACTGGTCTCTATGTCTTCAAGCTGCAATTTTTAAGTCCTATGCCATCTGAGATTTTACAGTATCAATTCTACCAGCATATGGTTGTTGCTTTTGTGTGCCATTGAGTAAATTCTGAATCATATGAATTATAGTGACCCAATAGGACAGAGTAGAACTGCAGCATAGGGTTTCCTAGGCTGTAATCTTTATGGGAGCAAATAGCCAGGTGTTTTCTCCCACGGAGCCACTGGTGGATGTGAACAGCAGATCTTTTTGTTAGCAACCACCATGGCTCCTTTCTATCAGCATAGATAATCAATAATTAGGACTATTTTATTAATTTGGCTTACATTTAACACTAAAATGATGTCATGATTATTTTTGTGACTGTATGGATGTGTGTTTGTGTGTGTGTGTGTGTGTGTGTGTGTGCTGCCATGTTCACCAACAACTATATGATAATAGGAGGGCCAGAAGGAATTTGCATTTATTACTCTAGTATACAGAGTTTACCAAGCCAACCACTTAGTAAAAACAACTTCATTGTCTTTATTTTGTTGTAACTCTTCAAGTATGACTTGCATACATATTTTAAGATATAAAATTATTTTTCATTACATTGGGCTGTCAATTCCAGTAAGGTTTGCTCTGGGTACAGAAGAGGGGGTTAAAATTCACGAAAAGGTAGTTAAACGGTGCAGAGACCCTTTAACTTGGAAACAGAGGAAACACTGGTACTGCAGTGCAAAAATAAACCATAAGTGAAATGTATGAATGAAGGGACTGCAAATAAATGATCTACATCTGTATTAAACCAAAAGGGGAAGAAAATCACTTTTTTTTTTTTTTTAACTGTATAAGTAAGTAACCCTTTGTTAGAATTGTTTTGTTTTATTTTTAGTATTGGCTAAATGTGATGATGCATTTTATTTTGGGCTGGTAATAGTGTAATAATGTATTTATTATTATTGTATATTTATGATGAGAGAGGAAATGTAAGTCCAGAGGCTGGAGCACTTGAAGGTCTGAGCTTCATATTGCCTCCGTTCAACTATCGGTACATTCAACCCGGACGCCTATAGTAGTTGATTTTGGATAATAAGGAGACATCAAGACAAAATAGAGAAATAGGCTATGGAAGTACACTAATAGGAGAGTAAGTACATTAAGAGGGACAAAGAGGCTCAGGAAGGGACAGTATAAAAGAAAAGTTCCCTGTCTTACTACTTGCCCTGGGTTGTTTTCTATGCATTCCTTTCCTAGAGACTAGATGGCCAACAATTTAGTGAACCTCCGCTCCCCAGGTCTTAACAGACCTACCAGCCTTCTTGATCCTAGAAGAGCAAAGTATATAAGGAAGGATAAGCCAGTAAATATGTTCTTCTACAGACAGTTGGCAGCAAAGTGTACACGTGGGCATTTTACTCACTGTATCCAAAACCAGTGGCTGTGAAGTTGACTCTGACTCATGGCAACCCCATGTATACCTCCCACAAATAGAGCTGAGCAAGCACCCTGCTTGCTGGAATGCTGTGTATTTTTTCTCACATGCTGATTAATTATTCTTTCCATCATCATATTCAGATTTAAGGTTTAGTTTGGTTTATAAACTTTAAGATTTCACCAGCTCTTAAGCATGTGTCTTAGTGTGGTTTTGATGCCTATAAAGATTTGAAGGAGAAATTACAAGGCCTCGTTTGGCCCAAGTGAAGAAATAATGTCAGAGGGTGATGATAGAAAATATTTACTTAGAAAGTTACCCGTTTCTTAATGAGTAAGACTTCATCACTTACCTTAATGTGTTTCAGGGTTAAACAAAACAAAACAAGCTATCTCAAGCATACTCAGGCGTGGGAACTAGTATACTATTTTATATATTGCTATGTTATTATAATGTAATTGTAAAAGTACAGCTTATTAAATAAGAGATATGTGTAATTTTCTGAATTCAGTCTTTGTGATATATGGTGGTTGTATGCCCTGGCTTTCATATACTACATATACAATAATTAAAATATATGACAACACATTAACACTACACTCACTTATATTAATAAAAATTTTAGGCATCTTAGTGTTGCATGAATAACTGAACATAAAATGACCCTTCATATGTCTAGAGTAAATTATTTCACTAGTTTGTATAGCTGATGACATATGTAGACAATGGCATACGTTGAGATACCCCAAATAGTCCATTATTGTTAGGGCACTAAACAGTGAAAGCCAAATTATACTGACGTAAATGAAATAGGATTAGAGTAATATAAAACCTTTTAGAACTTTATTAGACATTAGGTACATAAAAGAAATAAGCAAACATTAACATTTCAGAAATTCTAATGTTTTTAATAATTTTAGCTTCTAATTTGGCGAGGATACACATGTAGACTTCCAGCAATGTGGACATAATGATATGTAAATGGGAAACCCTCTGCAAGAAACGTTATGAAATGATGGATAAACGTTTCACATTATTTTACTTAAAATAATGTGAAAAGCATGTATAAAAGACAACATGGAAGCTTGTCTCAGTCTGTGTTCTTTTTTTTTTTTTTTTAATTGTACTTTAGATGAAGGTTTACAGAACAAACTAGCTTCTCATTAGACAGTTAGTACATATATTGTTTTATGACACTGGTTAACAACCCCATGACACGTCAACACTCTCTCCCTTCTAGACCTTGTGTTCCCTGTTACCAGCTTTCCTGTCCCCACCTGTCTTCTAGTACTTGCCCCTGGGCTGGTGTGCCCCTTTAGTCTCATTTTGCTTTATGGGTCTGTCTAATCTTTGGATGAAGGGTGAACCTCAGGAATGACTTCATTACTGAGCTAAAATGGGATCTGGGGGGCCATACTCTTGGGGTTTCTCCAGTTTCTGTCAGGCTAGTAAGTCTGGTGTTTTATTCTGAGTTAGAATTTTGTTCTTCATTTTTCTCCAGCTCTCTCTGGGACCCTCTGTTGTGATCCCTGTCAGATCAGGCTGTGCTTTGGGTTAAAAAAAAAAAAAGTATTTTGTTAGAATTTGAAACTATAACCATTCACCTGGAATATGGTTTGAGAACCTTGAGAACTTGTGTGTATGCTACTTACATGGTCTAGGAACTCCCAAACTAAGAAATGGACTATAGAATTATTCCCACTCCACTTAGTTGCCTGGGACTCTTAGCAAAGGTACATAAAAATCCATTACAGGAAATGTTTGCATTCCGGGTCATAAGGGAGACTCCTTACAAAAAAGTCTCACACTCAAGAGGTATACAACACAACATTAGGAAAAGTCAAAACATAAAACTAAAATCAAGTTTTAAACTCAGTGATTTGAAATAATAAAATGGCAATCTGAGGGAGTATTTAAAAAGACTGTAATTACGATGTTTCCAGACACAAATATGATCAAAGCCCTAAGAAAAGAACAAGACACAATGAAAAAAGAATACACAAAGTCCATTAGAACTTATAGAAATAAAAAATACAGTCTTTAAAAATTAGTGTTTGTACTTAACAGTACTACGTAATTAAAGGGAGAATTAGAGGGAAAATGGCACAGAGTTCTGGCAAGAAATGCTAGGCCAACATACGAAAGATATCCACAGACATGCTGGATAGAATGAAAATAGTCAACATGTGTATCTATAGGAGTTCTGGAAAACTAGAATAGTGAGAATGAGGGTAAGAAAAAATTGAAGAGCTAATTACTGAGAAATTTCCAGAATTGATGAGATTTGTGTATTTTCAGATTCAAGGGTTTTAAGAAATCCTAAGTAAGATAAAAATAAGTGCATACCTACACATATTATAGAGACACTGTAGAACTGTAGTGAGTTTAAGAGAAAAGATATGACCACGAGACTGCAGCATAGCACACCAGGCTCTTTACTGGGGTCAAGGGAAGCACTGACAGCTATGTGCAGGATGTGGTCCCCACAGCAGGAGGTTTTCAGAGGCAAGCAGCAAAGGGAGCCACCAGAAGGGGAACCCCCCCAAAAAATCCTGTTGCCATGGAGTCAGAATAGAGGGCATGAAAAACTCTTGAAGAAAAAAGGGGAGGGAGCGCTTACTTGCACCTTTGCCAAGCCCTCCTGCAGCAAGGTGGGAGTCTCTGGGTAAGACAGTGCAGAAGGAAGCAGCACCTTAGCGTCCTTGTAATGACAGGATTTTATTTTATCTAGGGATAGCAAAAGTTGGATGCAGTTTCATGGGGTATATAAAGCAGGCAGATTCTAAGTGGCTAAAAATCTACTTGTTTGGGCTATTTTTAAACAATTTCAGTTTTATGCAGGTCATCTTTTTCGAGGAAATGGCCTCAGCTTACTAAGAAGAAATAAACGATTGGGGGCTAATACACAGAGGTCATCTTTGCCTCATTTATATAACAAGAATAAAGATTAAAGCTAAAGAAAATATCTTCACGGAAAGTAAAGAGCGAAGGAAAAACAGATATTGCCCAGAGAGGAACAGTTATCAGCCTATGAATAAATTTCTTAACAGAAGAAATTCAAAATAATACTGTTAAGAATACTGTCAATCATAATAATTTAGAAGGTACAAAATTCTTCTAAATAATTCACTCATCAAAGAATATATCATTAATAGAAACTAGATAATATCACAAGGCAACGTAAGCACTACATGAAAAAAAATTATAAATCTACTTTATATTTGGAGAAAATAAGTAATCAAAAATTCATATATTAGAAAACAAGAATAACTGAAAATTATGAAGCAAAATTTCCAACAGAAAGTCCCCAAATTATTATAAATTCAAAAAACCAGAAGGTTTCACTAATAAATATGAGATCAAAATTAACAAAGTTGAAAACAGTGTAAATAGAGAACAGAAAATTGAGAGTTTGTTCTTTTTGTAAAGATGCAAATAAATGAACAAACCTATGACAAGTTTGAAGAATAAAAATAGAGAAAATATGTGTGCAAGCAGCAAGAGAAACGATAAATGGAATGTAACTCATATACTTTGTTGTTGTTAGTTGCTATCAAGTTGATTCCTACTCATGGAGACTCCATGTATGCAGAGTACAACTGCTCCGTATGGTTTACAAGGCTGTGACCTTTCAGAAGCAGATCTCCAGGCTTGTCTTCTGAGGCACGGTGGGTGGGTTTGAACTGCCGACCTTTTGGCTAATAGTTGAGGGCTTAACCGTTTGTACCACCCAGTAACTCCTACACTTGGAGACGAAAAGTATAATATATTTTATATGAATAAGTCACATTGATCTATTTAAAAAAATATATAAATTGGACAGTTTTTAAAAATACATAAGTTTTAAAAACTGTAAGAGAAGAAATGGAAAATTTAAATGAGACTCTAATCAACGTATTTAAATGAGTAGTTAAAAATTTACCCATAAATAAAACATTAGGACCAGATGGATTTTAAGTAAGTTTTTCCAGATCTTCAAAGAATAGATTGTCCCTATTTTATACAAACACAGTAAGTGAAAGATAAAAGATAAAAATCTCCCAAACTCATAAAATAAAGCTAAAATGACCTTGATTTCAAAACAGAATGGAGTTGGATGCAAGGATATTTATAGACCACTCTCACTTTTGAATATGATTGCAAAAATTCCTAAATAAACTATTAGGATACTGATTCCAGCAATGTTTAAAAAATAATAACACAACATGATTGATATGGATGCAATATCAAACTAAATATAGGTTACTATGGAAACCCTGGTGGCTTAGTGGTTAAGAGTTAGGCTGCTAACCAAAAGGTCGGCAGTTCGAATCCGCCAGGCACTCCTTGGAAACCCTATGAGGGAGTTCTACTCTGTCCTACAGGGTCGCTATGAGTCAGAATTGACTCGATGGCAATTGGTGGTGGTGATGGTATGGGTTAATGTTAAAAATTCTATCAATTAAATTCTCCACTCTCATAGAATGAAAGTAGTAGTAACTGTGAAAAAAAGTCAGATCCATGAGATACATCCCACATTTAATCAAGTATAATTTATTTACTTATAATAATTACGGTTTCAATTGCCAGAAATCAGATGAAACCTTAGACTGAAGCAATAATCCAGCAAAAGGTGACTTGAAATTTTTGAACAGTTATAACCCAAACATCGGGATGGAGCTCAGTGATGACTCGTGCCCAGGCTTATTTGCATGACATTGTGACTATGAAAATGGCTTAATAGTATTGGTGGTGAGATGGAAATCCATAGCCCAGCTCCAGTAATGGATGATCAGCCACAGTCTCCAGTAACACAAATGATTCCCTTGGAAAAATAACTCCACAACTTTCCATGATGAAGCCCCATAGACACATCCAAACTCCCTGAGGGACTGAATTGCTGGGCGGAGGGCTCTGGGGAGCATGGTCTCAGGGAACATCTAGCTCAATTGGCATGACACAGCTTATAAAGACAATGCTCTACATTCTACCTTGGTGAGTAGTGTCTGGGGTCTTAAAACCCTGTGAGCGGCCATCTAAGATACTCCACTGGTCTCATCCCTTCAGGAGCAAGAGAGAATGAAGAGAACAGGATATAAGGGAAAGATCAGTCTGAAGGACTAATTGTCCACAGCTACCAAGGCTTCCACCGGACTGAGTCCAGTACAGCTAGATGGTGCCTGGCTACCACCACTGACTGCTCTGACCAGGATCACAACAGAGGGTTCTGGACAGAGCTGGAGAAGGATGTAGAGCTTAATTCTAACTCACAAAAAAAAAAAAAAAAAAAACGACCAGATTTACTGGCCTAAAGGAGACTGGACAAACCCTGAGAGTATGGCCTACAGACATCCTTTCAGCTCAGTGGTGAAGTTACCTCCGAGGTTCACTGTTTAGCCTGGGAGTGAACAGCCCTGTAAAACCAAATGAGACTAACGTGGTACAGGAGTTCAGTGACAAGGGCCAGAAAGCAGAAGGCGACAAGGAAGCTGATGATAGGGAACCCAAGGTTGAGTAAGGATATTGTTGATGTGTTGTGAGATTTTAACCATTGTCATAGGGCAACATTTGTAGTAACTGTTAAATGAGAAACTATTTTGTTCTGTAAGCCTTCATCTTAAGTGAGAATAATAGCACAATCCGAAGAGTGTAGTCAATGTCACTGAACTATGCATGTAGAAATTTTTGAAATGGTGTATCTTTGGCTATGTGTATTTTCACCAAAAAAAAAAAAAAAAAGAGGTTGAGAAGTTAGAGGGTTGATATGTTTTGGGGTTGTTAACCAATGTCATAAAACAACATGTGTACTTCTGTTTCATGAGAAACTATTTGTTCCGTAAGCCTTCACCTGAATTACAATAAAACAAATAAAATAAAATAAAATAAAATAAATAAAAATAAAACTTTCCATGATGACACAACTTTTCCCTCAGTGACTAAGTATCTTTTTTTAGCCTGGGTAATTTTGGACTTAAATATAGGGACAAAGCGAATCACACTAATGAAACCAATATTTTTGATAAATATAGAGAAAAGTGTATATTAAGTATTTAAATTCATATAAAACCTATTAGCATATTAGCATATATAACAGACTGGCATTTTAGTTCCAATTTAAAATGGTGCAATTAAAATAATTTTAATTTCTAAGTTTTGAAATCCTGTTGAAGTTGTAAATAGTATTAAAAAAGATAAAATCATCCCCTCTGTTAGTGTATTAGATCTGTACTAATTACTTGTGTGCTTGGAAACGAAACTCTACCTGATAACTGAGGTGATAATAAATGAATTTTAATAGTTTGAAATGCTTGAATCTATTTAATTAACTAAGCTATTAAAAAAATCCCTTTAGATTATGGTTACAAACTTGATTTTTTCCCTGTAAATTGAGGTTAAATATTTAAACCTAATTAACTTCCAAATGGTCTTTACCTCTGCCCAAAGTTACTCCTGTAGACATCCCCTCTTCCCATTCCCCACCAAAAATGAAAACATCTCTCACATCAACAAGCACATTAACAGATCTGGAAGATAAAGATATAATTGTCTATTATTAAGAAAAAAATTGATAAATTTCAAAACATATATGAGGGGAGATACAAAGACTTTATAGAAGGGAGAATAAAATGGATTTTTTTCTACTAATAAATGGTATATTCCAAAAGTATGCAGTAACCATAATACTTAATGGTAAAATCTTAGAAACATTTCAATTAAAAATCAGGAACAATACAAGTTATTAATACACCTACTATCAGAGCTTCTATTTAACATCATACAGAGCTTTTAGCCAGTGCAATAATCTGTGTAAATAAAATAAGAATAAAAGAATATTAAAAGTCATATTTTAAAAAACATATGATTTTCTATTAAAAATTTGGAAACAATTTGCAGGCAAATATTAAAAAGAGTAAGAGAATTTTAGCCATATGGAAATATATAAAATCAATATACATAAGTCTAGAGCATTCACAAACACTAGCACAATTGGAAAATGCAGTTTTCAATGGCACTGAATTTGTAAGATATAAAAAATGCATTTAAGAAATATCCAGACTTTTGTGCAGAATTAAAAAAAAATCATGGAGAGGTATAACACAATATTTAAACGAGTGGTGAGTAAACCATGTACGTGGCTGGGAAGAACAATTCTGTAACGATATCAGTTCCCCTCCAAGTTATCTAATTTCAATGCTATTACAATTGGAATCCTAACCAGTTTTATAATGCACATTTAATGACTAGATTCTACTAGAAACATGAAAAAATATATCTAGCATTTGCATAGCACTTCTTAAGCGCCAGGCACTTTGCTAAGTACTTTAAATGTAATCACTCTGACCCCCGTAAGAACCCTGTATTATATTATCTGTATTTAGAGGAACAGATTGGTTAAAGCTATCTGGCTAAGATCACAGAGCCAGTGTCTGAGCCAAAAGTCTGCTCTTAACCACATTGCTTCTGTAACACACAAAAAAATACAGCTTAGAACATTTCATATCAGAACTATTTATTTATATAAAATATATATTTATTTATTTATATAAAATGAAGACTCATTTTATAATGTATCAATACTTAGTATAAAGCTATGGAAGAGAAACACACTCGTGGAGGGATAGAAAAAATAGATAAATGAGGGAGAAATGAGAACCATGAAAGTAATCAATTTATACACAGGGGCTCCACACACAATAAAGACTGCAGTGTATCCAAGAAGTTATAAAAAAGGATATTCAAAGATTGCTATGGGAAAACTTACTATACATTATAAATACACATTAAATCAGATCCCTACCTCACAGTTTACACAAAAATAAAATCCAATTAGATTAAGGGTCTCAATGTAAAAATAATAGTGATAAACTTTTTTTTTTATTGTTCTGCTTTAAGTGAACGTTTACAATTCAAGTTAGTCTGTCATACAAAAATTTATACATAACATTGTTTTGTGACCCTACTTGCTCTCCCTATACTGTGACAGCACACTCTTCCTTTCCAACCCAGATTTCCGGTGCCCATTCAACCAGTTCCTGACCCTCTCTTCCTTCTCATCTCTCCTCCAGACGAGAGCTGCTCATTTAATCTCCTGAATCTACTTGAGCTAAAAAGCACACTCTGCACGAGTATCATTTTATGTCCCATAGTCCAGTCTAATCTTTGAAGAGTTGGCCTTGGGAATGGCTTCAGTTTTGGGCTAACAGAGAGCCTGGGGCCACATCTTCCAGGGTCCCTCCAGTCTCAATTAAACCATTAAGTCTGGTCTTCTTACTAGAATTTGAGTTCTGTACCCCACTTTTCTCCTGCTCTGTCAGGGACTCTCTATTGTGTTCCCTGTCAAGGCAGTCATTGTAGTAGCCAGGCACTATTTAGCTCTTTTGATCTCAGGCTGATGAAATCTCTGGCTTATGTGGCCCTTTCTGTCTCTTGGGCTAATACTTTTGTTGTGTCCATGATGTTCTTCTCCTTTACTCCAGGTGGGCTGGGACTAATTGATGCATCTTAGATGGCCGCTAGCTAGTTTTTAAGACCCCAGATGCCACTCACCAAAGTGGGATGCAGAACATTTTCTTAAAACAACTTTGTTATGCCAATTGACCTAGAAGTCCCCTGAAAGCATGGTCCCCAGACCCCTGCCCCTGCTACTCTGTCCCTTGACGTCTTTGGTCGTATTCAGGAAATTTCTTAGCTTTGGTTTAGTCCAGTTGTGCTAACTTCCCCTGTAGTGTGTGCTGTCCTTCCCTTCACCTAAGATAATTCTTGTCAACTTTCTAGTTAAGTGAGTACCCCTCTCCCTCCCCGCCCGCATAACCATCAAAGAATGTTGTCTTCTGTGTTTAAACCTTTTCTTGAGTTTTTATAATAGTGGTCTTGTACAATATTTGTCCTTTTGTGACTGACTAAGTTCACTCAGCATAATACCTTCCAGATTCCTCCACATTATGTTTCACAGATTCATTGTTGTTCTTTACTGCTGCATAGTATTCCATTGTGTGAATATACCATACTTTGCTTATTCATTCATCCGTTGATGGGCACCTAGGTTGTTTCCATCTCTTAGCTATCATGAACAAAGCTGCAATGAACATGGGTGTGCATATATCTATTTGTGTGACGGCTCTTAATTTTCTAGGATATATTCCAAGGAGCGGGATTGTTGGATGGTATGGTACTTCTATTTCTAGATTTTAAGGAAGTGCCAAATCAATTTCCACAGTGGCTGTACCATTTTACATTCCCACCAACAGTGTATAAGTGTTCCAGTCTCTCCACAATTTCTCCAACATTTATTATTTGTGTTTTTTGGATTAATGCTAGCCTTGTTGGGGTGAGATGGTATCTCATTGTAGTTTTGATTTGCATTTCTCTAATGGCTAATGATTGTAAGCATTTCCTCATGTGTCTGTTAGCAGCCTGAATGTCTTCTTTGGCGAAATGCCTGTTCATATCCTTTGCCCATTTTTCAATTGGGTTGTTTGTTCTTTTGTTCTTGAAGTTTTGCAGGATCTTCTAGATTTTAGAGATCAGACGCTGATCGGATTGGTCATAGCCAAAATTTTTTTCCCAGTCTGTAGGTTGTCTTTTTACTCTTTTGGTGACATCTTCTGATGAGCATAAGTGTTTGATTTTTTAGGAGCTCCCAGTTATCTAGTTTCTCTTCTGGTGTTTGTGCATTGTTACTTATGGTTCGTATTCTGTTTATGCCATGTATTAGGTGTCCTAGCATTGTCCCTGTATTTTCTTCCATGACCCTTACAGTTTTCGATTTTACATTTAGGTCTTTAATCCATTTTGAGTTAGTTTTTGTGCATTGTGTGAGGTATGGTCTTGTTTCAGTTTTTTGCAGATGGATATACAATTATGCCAGCACCATTTGTTAAAGTTTCTTTTCTCCAACTAACAGACTTTGGGCCTTTGTCAAATATCAGCTGCTCATAGGTGGATGAATTTATGTCTGAATTCTCAATTCTGTTCCACTGGTCAATGTTTCTGTTGTTGTACCAGTACCAGGCTATTTTGACTACTGTGGCGGTATAATAGGTTCTAAAATCAAGTAGTGCGAGGCTTTCCACTTTGTTCTTCTTCTTCAGTAATGCTTTACGTATCCAGGGCCTCTTCCCTTTCCATACAAAGTTGGTGATTTATTTCTCCATCTCATTAAAAAATGCCATTGGAATTTGAATCAGGATTGCATTGTATCTGTAGATCACTTTTGAGTAGAATTGACATTTTCACAATGTTGAGTCTTCCTATCTATGAGCAAGGTATGTTTTTCCACTTATGCAAGTCTCTTTTGGTTTCTTAAAGTAGCATCTTGGAGTTTTCATTGTATAGGTCTTTTACGTCTGTGGTTAGATTTATTCCTAAGTTTTTTATCTTCTTGGGGGCTATTGTAAATGGTATTGATTTGGTGATTTTTTCATGGAGGTTCTCTCTGTTGGTGTAGAGGGATGCAGCTGATTTTTTTATGTTTTTCTTGTATCCTGATACTTTGCTGAAATCTTTTATTAGTTCCAGTAGTTTTCTTGTGGATTCTTTGGGGTTTTCTGTGTATAAGATCATATCATCTGCAAATAGAGATACTTTGACTTGTTCCCTACCAATTTGGATGCCCTTTATTTCTTTTTCTAGCCTAATTGCTCTGGCTAGGACCTCCAGCACAATGTTGAATAAGAGTGGTGATAAATGGCATCCTTGTCTGGTCCCTGTTCTCAAGGGGAATGCTTTCAAAGTCTCTCCATTTAGGATGATGTTGGCTGTTGGCTTTGTATAAATGCCCTTAATTATGTTGAGGAATTTCTCTTCTATTCCTATCTTGCTCAGAGTATTTATCATGAAAGGGTGTTGGAATTTATCAAACGCCTTTTCTCCATCAATTGATGGGATCATGTGGTTCTTATCTTTTGTTTTGTTTATATGATGGATTACATTGATTGTTTTTCTGATGTTGAAACTTCCCTGCATACCTGGTATAAATCCCACTTGATCATGCTTAATTATTTTTTTGATATGTTGCTGAATTCTATTGGCTAGAATTTTGTTGAGGATTTTTGTGTCAATGTTCATGAGGGATATTGATCTATAATTTTCTTTTTTTATGGTGTCTTTACCTGGTTTTGGTATCATGGTTATGCTGGCTTCATAGAATGAGTTTGGGAGTATTCTTTCCTTTTCTATGCTCTGAAATACCTTAAGTAGTAGTAGTGTTAACTCTTCTCTGAAAGTTTGGTAGAATTCTCCAGTGAAAACATCCAGGCCAGGGCTGTTTTTTTTGTTAGGAGTTGTTTAGTTACCTTTTCAATCTCTTCTTTTGTTATGGGTTTATTTAGTTGTTCTACCTCTGATTGTGTTAGTTTAGGTAGGTAGTGAGTTTCCAGAAAATTGTCCATTTCCTCTAGGTTTTCAAATTTGTTAGAGTACTATTTTTCATAGTAATCTGTTATGATTCTTTTAATTTCATTTGGGTCTCTTGTAATATCACACATATCATTTCTTACACGGGTTATTTGCTTCCTCTCCTGTTTTTCTTTTGTCAGCTTTGCCAATGGTTTAGCGATTTTGATAAACTTTTCAAAGAACCAGCTTTTGGACTTGTTAACTCTTTCAATTGTTTTTCTATTCTCTATTTCATTGAAGTCTGCTCTAATTCTTATTATTTCCTTTCTTTTGGTTCTCGAGGTTTTCTTTTGCTGCTCTCTTTCTACTTGTTCCAGTTGTAGGGTTAATGTTTTGATTTTGTCCCTTTCTTCATTTTGGATGTGTGTGTTTATTGCTATAAACTGACCTCTGAGCACAGCTTTTGCTGTGTCCCAAAGGTTCTGGTAGGATGTGTTTTTGTTCTTATTCGATTCTATGAATTTCTTAATTCTAGGCTTAATTTCTTCTATAACCCAGTAGTTTTTGAGCAAGGTGTGGTTCAGTTTCCATGTGTTTGATTTTTTTCCTTGCTTTTTCTGTTATTGATTTCTACTTTTATGGCTTTATTATCAGAAAAGATGCTTTGTAATATTTCAATGCTTTGGATTCTGTTAAGGCTTGCTTTATTGTCTAGTATGTGGTCTATTCTGGAAGATGTTCCACATGCATTGGAGAAGAAAGTATACTTAGATGCTGTTTGATGTAGTGTTCAGTATATGTCCATGAGATCAAGTTGGTTGATTGTAGCATTTAGATCTTCCCTGTCTTTATTGAGCTTCTTTCTGGATCTTCTGTCCTCCACCAATAGTGGAGTGTTGAAGTCTCCTACTATTACAGCAGAGCTGTTTATCTCTCTTTCCAATGCTGTTAGA
Source organism: Dugong dugon (assembly GCA_030035585.1). NCBI lineage: Eukaryota > Metazoa > Chordata > Mammalia > Sirenia > Dugongidae > Dugong > Dugong dugon. The sequence continues at coordinate 96,929,935 of CM057465.1, forward strand.
GTTTGTTTTATGTATTTTGTAGCTCTGTCATTGGATGTGTTAATATTTATTATAGTTATGTCCTCCTGATGTGCTGATCCTTTCATCATTATATAGTGTCCTTCTTATCCTTTGAGGTGGATTTTAATTTAAAGCCTATTTTATCAGAAATTAGTATTGCCACTCCCGCTCTTTTTGGAGTGTTGTTTGCTTGATATATTTTTTTCTATCCTTTGAGTTTTAGTTTGTGTCTTTAAGTCTAAGTTGTGTCTCTTCTAGGCAGCACATGTTTTTTCATCCAGTTTTCCACTCTGTCTTTATTGGTGCATTTAGTCTATTTACATTCAGCATAATTATCGATAGGTATGAGTTTAATGCTGTCATTTGATATCTTTTTTTTTTTGTCTGTTGCTGACGGTTTCTTTGTTCCATTTAATTTTCTGTGCCGTGTTGTTTTTCTTTAAGTATTTTCTTTTCATCTTTTTCATTGTTGTTGATTTTGTATTTTCTAAGCCTTTATATTTTTCTTGTCTTTTATTTTGATGTGTAGGATTGTTAGTTTCCTTTGTGGTAGCCTTAATATTTACCCCTATTTTTCTAAGTTTAAACCAATCTTTTATTTCTTTATACTGCCTTGACTTCCTCTGAATATGAAAAATCTATGTCTACATTAGTCCCTCTTTCTTGTTTTAATATTGTCATCTTTTACATATTGATAACTTTGTTTCTCTTATTTTCAGTGTTTTAGCTTTGATTTATTTTTGTGACTTCTCTGAGTTAATATCCAGTTGCTCTGTCCTATGTTCTAGTTTTGCGTTGTTATCTGATGTTACTGATTTTCTAACCGGAGGACTCCCTTTAGTATTTCTTGTAAATTTGGTTTGGTTTTGCATCATGGGTTTTGTCATCCCATTGCCTTTTTCCCTGCATGGTTTCTGCTGAGTAGCCCAAGCTTATTCTAATTGACTCTCTTTTGTTGACTTTTCGTTTATCCCTAGCTGCTCTTAAAATTCTGTTTATCATTGGTATTGACAAGTTTGATTATAATATGTCTTGATTACTTTCTTTTGGGATTTACCTTATGTGGGTTTTTTTTTTTTTTAATATTTTATTGTATTTCAGGTGAAGGTTTACAGAACAAATAGTTTCTCATGTAACAGTAGCACACATGCTGTTTTATGACATTGGTTAACAACCCCACAACATTTTAACCCTCTAAATTCTCAACTTTTTTTTTTTTTTTTGGTGAAAATACACATAGCCAAAGATACACCATTTCAAAACTTTTTACATAGACATTTAAGTGACATTGACTACGCTCTTCTAATTGTGCTGTTATTCTCACTTAAGATGAAGGCTTACAGGACAAAATAGCCTCCCATTTAACAGTTACTACAAATGTTGCCCTATGACAATGGTTAACAATCTCACAACACATCAACAATATCCTTACTCAACCTTGTGTTCCCTATCATCAGCTTCCTTCTCCCCTTCTTCCTTCTGGCCCTTGTCACTGGACTGCTGTACCTCGTTAGTCTCATTTTGTTTTACTGGGCGGTCCACTCCCAGGCTGAACAGGAAACTTCGAAGGTAACTTCACCACTGAGCTAAAAGGGTGTCTGGGGGCCATACTCTTGAGGTTTCTCCAGTCTCCTTTAGGCCAGTAAATCTGGTCTTTTTTTTTTTTTTTTTTTTTTATGAGTTACAATTAAGCTCTACATCCTTCTCCAGCTCTGTCCAGAACCCTCTGTTGTGATCCTGGTCAGAACAGTCAGTGGTGGTAGCCGGGCACCATCTAGCTATACTGGACTCAGTCCAGTGGAGGTCTTGGTAGCTATGGACAACTAGTCCTTTGGACTAATCTTTTCGATGTATCCTGTTCTCTTCATTCTCCCTTGCTCCAGAAGGGATGAGACCAGTGGAGTATCTTAGATGGCCGCTCACAGGCTTTTAAGACCCCAGACACTACTCACCAAGGTAGAATGTAGAGCATTATCCTTACAAGTAGTATCATGCCAATTGAGCTAGATGTTCCCCGAGACCATGGTCCCCAGAGCCCTCCGTCCAGCAACTCAGTCTCTCGGGGAGTTTGGATGTGTCCATGGGGCCTCCATGACCTTTCCTTGTGCAAGTTGTGTTAGTTTCCCTTGTATTGTGTACTGTCTCACCTTTCAGCCAAGATACCACTTATCTATTGCCTATTTAGTATTCCTCCCCCCACCCCTCCCATCCCTGATAATCAACAAGGATTGTTACATTTTGCACGTGAACTTTTTCATGGGTTTTTACAATAGAGGTCTCATACAATATTTGTCCTTTTGTGATTGACTTATTTCACTCAGCATAATGTCCTCCAGTTTCATCGATGTTATGAGATGGTTCACAGATTCATTGTTGTTCTTTCTCAGTGCACAGTACTCCATTGTGTGTATGTACCCTAGTTTGTTTATCCATTCATCTGTTGATGGGCGTCTAGGTTGTTTCCATCATTTTGCTGTTATGAACAATGCTGCCATGAACACAGGTGTGCATGTATCTATTCGAGTGACGACTCTTATTTCTCTAGGATATATTCCTAGGAGTGGAATTGCTGGATGGAATGGTATGTCTATTTCTAGCTTTCCGAGGAAGCGCCATATCGTTTTCCAAAGTGGTTGTATCATTTTGCATTCCCACCAGCAGTGCATAAGAGTTCCCATCTCCCTGCAGCCCCTCCAACATTTGTTATTTCCAGTGTTTTTGATTCGTGCCAGTAATGCCAGGGTGAGATGGTATCTCATTGTGGTTTTAATTTGCATTTCTCTAATGGCTAGTGATCGTGTGCATTTCCTCATGTGTCTGTTGGCCATTTGAATGTCTTCTTTGGTGAAGTGTCTACTAATTTCCTTTGCCCATTTTTTAATAGGATTGTTTGTCTTCTTGTTGTAGAGGTGTTGGATTTTCTTGTAGATTATGGAGATTAGACCTTTGTCTGACTTGTACTGTCCAAAAATTTTTTCCCAGTCTATAGGTTCTCTTTGACTCTTTTGGTGATGTCTTTTGAAGAGCATAGGTGTTTGATTTTTAGAAGATCCCAGTTATCTAGCTTATCTGTTGGGTTTTATGCATTGATGGTTATGGTTTGTATCCTGTTAATGCCATGTATTAAGGCCTGAAGTGTTGGTCCTATTTTTTCTTCTATAAACTTTATAGTTTTAGGCTTTATATTCAGGTCTTTGATCCATTCTGAAATAGTTTTTGTATATGGTGTGAGCTATGGGTCCTGTTTCATTTTTCTGCAAATGGATATCCCGTTTTGCCAGCACCATTTGTTAAAAAGACTGTCTTTTCCCCATTTGATGGACTTCTGGCCCTTGTCGAAAATAAGGTGACGGTAGGTGGATGGATTTATATCTGGGTTCTCAATTTTGTTCCATTGTTCGTTGTATCTGTTGTTGTACCAATACCAGGCTGTTTTGACTACTGTAGCTGTATAGTAGGTTCTCAAGTCAGGTAGTGTGAGTCCTCCAACTTTCTTCTTCTTCTTCAGTAGTGCTTTACTTATTCGGGGCTTCTTCCCTTTCCATATAAAGTTAATTATTAGTTTTTCCATCTCTTTGAAGAATGTTGCTGGTATTTGGATTGGGATTGCATTGTATTTGTAAATTGCTTTGGGTAGAATTGCCATTTTCACACTGTTGAGTCTACCTATTGATGAGCATGGTATGTTTTTCCATTTATGTAGATCCTTTTGGGTTTCATGCAGTAGTGTTTTATAGTTTTCTTTGTATAGGTCTTTTACATTCCTGGTCAGATTTATTCCTAAGTATTTTATCTTTTTAGAGGCTATTGAAAATGGTATTGATTTCTTGATTTCCTTTTCATCATTCTCCTTACTGGTGTATAAGAATCCAACTGATTTTTGAATGTTTATCTTGTATCGGGCTACTCTGAGGAATCTTTCTATTAGTTCCAGTAGATTTCTCGTGGAGTCTTTAGGGTTTTCTATGTATAGTATCATATCATCTGCAAATAGGGAGAGTTTAACTTCTTCATTACCAGTTTGGATGCCGTTTATTTCTTTTTCTTGCCTTATTGCTCTCACTAGAACTTCCAGCACAATGTTATATAGGAGTGGTGATAAAGGGCATCCTTGTCTTGTTTCTGTTTTCAAGGGGAATGTTTTCAGCCTCTCTCCATTAAGAATGATGTTGGCTGTTGGTTTTGCATAGATGTCCTTTATTATGTTGAGAAATTTCCCTTCTATACCTATTTTATTGACAGCTTTTATCAGGAATGGGTGTTGGACTTTGTCAAATGCCTTTTCTGCGTCAATTGAGATGATCATGTGATTTTTTTCATTCCTTTTATTTATGTGGCGAATTACTTTGATGGATTTTCTAATGTTAAACCATCCTTGCATAACTGGTATGAATCCTACCTGGTCGTGGTGTATTATTTTTTTGATATCATACTGAATTCTATTGGCTAGAGTTTTGTTCAGAATTTTTGCATTTATATTCATGAGAGATATTGGTTTGTAATTTTCTTTTTTGGTGATGTCTTCGCCTGGTTTTGGTATCAGTGTTATGCTGGCTTCATAGAATGAATTTGGAAGTGTTGCTTCCTCTTCTATGCTCTGAAATAAGTTGAGTAGAACTGGTACAAGCTCTTCGGTAAATGTTTTGTAGAATTCTCTAGTGAAGCCATCTGGGCCAGGGCTTTTTTTGTTTGGGAGTTTTTTGATTACCTTTTCAATCTCTTCTCCTGTTATGGGTCTGTTCAGATTTTCAATATCACTTTGTTGTAGTTTGGGTAGTCCATGTGTTTCTAGAAATTTATCCATTTCCTCTAGGTTTTCAAATTTGTTGAAATATAGTTTTTCCTAATATTCTGTTATAATCCTTTTTATTTCAGTTGGGTGTGTTGTAATGTCCCCCATTTCATTTCTTATTTGGGTTATTTGTGTCCTCTTCTGTTTTTCTTTTGTTAGTCTGGCCAGTGGTTTGTCGATTTTGTTGATTCTTTCAAAGAACCAACTTTTGGTTTTGTTGATTCTTTCTATTGCTTTTCTGTACTCTATTTCATTGATTTCTGCTCTGATCTTTACTATTTCCTTTCTTCTGGTGGTTGTAAGCTTTTTTTGCTGTTCTCTTTCTATTTGTTTGAGTTCTGTAGTTACTGTTTTGATTTTGTCCCTTTCTTCTTTTTTGATATGTGCATCTATTGCTATAAATTGTCCTCTGAGCACTGCCTTTGCTGTGTCCCAAAGGTTTTGGTATGATGTGTTGTCATTGTCATTTGATTCTAGGAATTTTTTAATTCCATCTCTGATTTCTTCTATTACCCATTGATGTGTAAGGAGAGTATTATTCAGTTTCCATGTGTTTGATTTTTTTTCCTTCCTCTTTCTAGTGTTAATTTCTACCTTGACGGCATTGTGGTCAGAGAAGATACTGTGAATTATCTCAGCATTTTGGATCTTGTTGAGGATTGCTCTGTGGCCTAAGATGTGGTCTATTCTGGAGAACGTTCCATGTGCATTGGAAAAGAATGTGTACTTTGCAGCCGTTGGATGGATTGTTCTATATATGTCTATGAGGTCCAGTTGGCTGATTGTGTCCTTATGTCTTCTGCATCTTTGCTGAGTTTCTTTTTAGTTGTTCTGTCCTTTAGTGAGAGTGATGTGTTGAAGTCTCCTACTATTATTGTGGAACTGTCAATTTCTCTTTTCAGTGCTTTTAGAGTTTTTTTTATGTATTTTGGAGCCCTGTTATTGGGTGCATAGATGTTTATTATGGTTATGTCTTCATGATCGATCGTCCCCTTAATCATTATATAGTGTCCTTCTTTGTCTTTTATGGTAGATTTTGTTTGAAAGTCTATTTTATCTGAGATTAGAATTGCCACTCCTGCTCTTTTTTGGTAGTTGTTAGCTTGATATATTTTTTTCCAACCTTTGATTTTTAATAAATTCACATCTTTGTTTCTAAGGTGTGTCTCTTGTAGACAGCATATTGATGCATCCTGTTTTCTTATCCATTCTGCCACTCTCCGTCTCTTTATGGTACATTGAGTCCATTTACATTTAGTGTAATTATTGATAGATGGAAGTTTGTTGCTGTCATTTTGTAGTGCTTTTTTTTGTGGTGGTGAAGTTTTCTTTGTTCTTCTTAGTCTCTTGTGCTGAGTTACTTTTGTTTGTGGATTTTGTGTTCATTTCTTTTGTTTTTGTAGGTTTTGTTTTTGCTGAGACTTTATGTATTTCGTCTTTATTTTTATGAGGATGTTTGTTAACTTTCTTTGTTGTTACCATGAATTTTACCCGTATCTTTATAAGTTTGAAGCAGTCTACCCTTACTTGGTATCGCCTTGCCTTCCTCTCCATTAGAAGGTTCTATACCTATGCTGTTTATTCCCTCTTTCATTGTTTTGATGGTGTTGTCATCCATTGATTGACTGCTCTGATTCCCTGTTGTATTTCTTTTGGTTTTGGATAGTCTTCGAGAGTTCATTTCCTAGAATGATATGGTTCGTATGATCCTGCTTCCTAGTTCCTGCCTGAGTGCTGAAGCTGTTTGTCCTCAGATTGAAGAACTCCCTTTTATAATTCTTGTAAGTTTGGTTTGACTTTTGCATATTCCCTTAATTTCTGTTTATCTGGAAATGACTTAATTTCACCATCAAATCTGAACGAGAGTTTTTCAGGATATATTATTCTTGGCTGAGAATTTTTTTCTTTCAAGATTTTATATATGTCATCCCACTGCCTTCTTGCCTGCATGGTTTCTGCTGAATAATCTGAGCTTAGTCTTATTGTTTGTCCTCTGTAGGTGACTTCTTGTTTTTCACAAGCTGCTCTCAGGATTCTTTGTTTGTCTTTAGTTTTTGCGAGTGTGAATATGATATGTCTTGGTGATTTTCTTTTGGGGTCTCTTTTATATGGGGTTCGTACAGCTTCTTGGATGGCCAGCTTTTATCTTTCATGACATTGGGAAAATTTTCTGTCAGCAGTTCGTCAATGATCCTCTCTGTGTTTTCTGTTTTCTCCCCCTGTTCTGGGATGCCAATCACTCGTAAATTTTTGCTTTTAATTGTGTCCCACATAACTCTCAGGGTCTCTTCTTTTTTTTTTGCTCTTTTTTATGAGTTTTCCTCAAACAGAGTTGTATCCAAGTGTTTATCTTCAATTCCATTGATCCTGTCTTCCACGGTTTCAAATCTACTTCTCAGCCCTTCTATGACGCCATCCATTTCTGAAATCTTGTTGTTTATCTTTTGGATTTCTAATTGTTGTTTTTGTATAATTTCTAGTTGTGAGTTTATTTTGGCATTTTGTTCCTGCATCATCTTCCTGAATTCTTCCAATTTTTTGTCTGTATTTTCCATAAATTTGTCTATTTTTTCCTCATGTTTGTCAGCTTTTTGCCTCAGTTCTTGGAAAATTCCTAGTATTAGTGATTTGAGTTCCCTATCAGGTACTTCCAGTGCATTTTCTTCCATAGGAGAGTTATCTGTTGTTTTAATTTGGACGCCTATTGGAGCCATCTTGTCTTGTTTTTGTAAATGTTTTGATATTGTTTGCTGTTTTCGGGTCATTCAGTAGATATTTCTCTCGTTTATTGATTGTAGATTTTTTTGTTTTGTCCCTTTTTTAAAAAAAAAAAAATTGAGTATGTCTGAGCAGGCGGACTGCGTGCCCCTTGTTGTTTACTCATCTGTGGACTTAATACTTTTTGCCTCCTTCTCCAACTGGCCGGTTCAGTCACTCACATGTGGTACAGCTGGGCAGGTCTAGCTGAAGAGGAGCCACTGGGATGGGTTGTTTGTGGCACTCACTGCAGCCACCAGGACGGTCGGTAGTCAGTGCTGGGCTGGTTCCAGTAGGCCGTGCCTGCACAGCTTGGTTGTGTGATGTCAAGTGCACGGTGAAGGTAGACATGATGCAGCAGGGAGATGGTTATGTGTGAAGCTAATCTGGATATGGGAGAGAGGAGAGAGGAGCAGGAGCAAAAAAACATACAAACATAAAAGAATGCTAGGGGAGTTTGCCATTGGAATGGACAGATGAGAGACTATGGAATGGAGAAAACCAGAAGGGAGAAGAGAAAGAAAAGAATGAACAAATAAAAATCAGAAATGTTAAAGAACTACAAAGTTCCCAGGGATCCCTCCAATGCAGCTATGAAGTCTGGGGAAGTCGGTCTCAGGTTTCACTGCACAGCCTGGCCAGAAGGCGCAGAGGCATACAACACCTGGTATTCAGGGATCAGAAAGAGGAGGATGAGATAGAGAGATGAGAAATTGAGCTATGAAGAAAGACAAAAAGGAAAAAGAGGGAAAAGAAAACAAATCTAATAAAAAAAATAATAATATAAAATAAAAAACGGAACACCAGCAGTCAAGAAATGGCAGTCAGAGAGCCAGCCAATGCGGGCTGGTGTTTCTGGACAAGAGACTGTGTCCATGGGAAACAGAGGAGGCCGAGTGTGAGTGAAGAAGGGTGGAGAGTGGGAAAGCGTATATCACAAATTGCCTGTGCTCTGGGGACCCTCAGGAAGGAGCAAAGTGGGTGCACAGATCCAGGTACCCGAGTGAAAGGAGGGGGAGGCGGTGAGAGGCAAGCGAGAAACCAAAAGAAGCTGGAGAAGAAAAAAAAAGCAGCACCAGCTGCCAACAAACGGCACCCAGAGAGCCGCCCGCACGGGCGCACAGAATCCAAGCAGCCGGTGGCCCCCGGTGAAGAGACTGCAGCCACGGGAAGCAGAGGAGCAAACGAGCAAAAGCCTCGGGATCTCACCAGCATGGCAGCCCAGACCTGGAAGCAGCCACATGCCCAAACGTAGCCCCACAACCCCGCAGGAAAGGGCAAAGACGGCGCTCAGAGTCAGGCACCCGAGCAAAAGGAGGGGGAGGCAGCGAGAGGAAAGCGAGAAACCAAAAGAAGCAGAAAAAGCAACACCAGCAGCCAACAAACGGCACCCAGAGAGTCGCCCGCATGGGCGCGCGGAATCCAAGCAACCGGCAGCCCCGGGTCAAGAGATTGTAGCCGAGGGAAGCAGAGGGACAAACAATCAAAGGCCCTGGGATCTCACCAGTGCAGCAGCCCAGACCCGGAAGCAGCTGCGTGGCCAAACATAGCCCCACAGCCCCACAGGAAAGGGCAAAGATGGCGGTCAGAGTCAGGCACCCGAGCAAAAGGAGGGGGAGGCAGCGAGAGGCAAGCGAGAAACCCAAAGAAGCAGGAAAAACAACACAAGAAGCCAACAAACGGCACCCAGAGAGCCGCCGGCCCGGGCGCGTGGAATCCAAGCAACCTGCCCCCCCAGCCCAGGGACCTTGGCCACGGGAAGCAGGGGAGCCCCAGCCGGGGCGAAGAGGGGTGGGTGGCGGGAAAGCGCACACCGCAAATTACCAGTTGTTTTGTCTCCCACTGGATGCTCCGCGAGGCTGCTCTCCTGTACTCCCGTTTGCTGGTCTCCGATAGGAGTACAAGATGGTGGATCCTTGCTGTGTTAGCTGGTAGGGGACCTCCTCATGAATCTCTCCTCGCTCTCCGTTCTCTTTCAGTATTCTCAGTCCGTTTGGTGTTCGGTTGAGTTCTTTATCTCTTCATTTGATCTAGGGTTTCAGGATTGTTGATTCTCTGTTTGGCTTAGTTTTTCGGATCTTTGCTGTGGAGGGATGGCGTGGTGCTTCTGCCTAGAGTGCCATCTTGCCGGACTCTATTTCTTTTGTGGGTTTTGATGAGCATCTTGGATAGATATCTTCTCATCTTTCATGATATCAGGGAAGTTTTCTGTCAACAAATCTTCAGCAATTTTCTCTGTATTTTCTGTTATTCCCCCGCCCAGTATTCCAAACACTTGTTAGTTATTTCTCTTGATAGAGTCCCACATAACTCTTAGAGTTTCTTCATTTTTTAAAAATTCTTTTATCTGATTTTTCCTCAGATAAGTTGGTATCAAGTGCTTTATCGTCAGTCTCACTAATTCTAACTTCTACTGCCTCAATTCTGCTCATATGACTTTCTATGGAGTTGTCTATTCTGAAATTTTATTGTTAATCTTCTGGATTTCTGATTGCTGTCTCTCTGTGGATTCTTGCAGCCTGTTAAATTTGTCATTATGCCCTTGAATAACCTTTTTAAGTTCCACTACTGCTTTGTCTGTATGTTCTTTGGTTGTCGCTGCGTTTTGAGAATTTCCTTCCTAATTTCTTGAAGAGTTCTGTATTATTAATTGTTTGTATTCTGCCTCTGGTAATTCCAAGAAATTATCTTCCTCCAGAAAATTTATTGATTCTTTAGTTTGGGAGCTTGCTGAAGCCATCATGGTCTGCCTCTTTATGTGATTTGATAATGACAGTTGTCTCCGAGCCATCAATAAGTTGTTATAATTTTTTTTTATTTTATGTTTGCTTACTGTGTCCTAGCTTCTTGTTTTGTTTTGATATGCTCAAATAAGCTGCTCATGTGCATTGGTTTGATTATTGGCACCTTTGAAGCTCTAACGTCCTGTCACCAGGTAGTTAGATGTGTTACTAAGTATGTGAGCCCAGGAGTCCATTAAATTTTCTTGTATAGATTCAGCTCAGGTGTCCAGGCAGTCAGTCACCAATTTTGTGGTATAAACTCTCACCTACAGTCCTAGAGAGGCATGGATGATTGGTGTAGGCACAAGTATCTGGTTGCAGTAGAGCATCATGCACTGAACAAGGGAGGAGGCTGACGGCTGCTCCTGAGTGTCTGAAAGGAAAGCATGTCCCTGTTCCCAAGATTGAGTAGGTAGGTGAGTTTTACAGCCAGACTATGAGCGCCCTATGCTTTTATCTGTAAGGACTGGGGGACACCACTTATTCTTGGACTCCTGTCACTGGTGGCTAGGTTGCATGGGTGGAGCCACCAGTCCTCAAGCCCCTGATATGGACAGGTAAGGAGCCTGCTTAATGGGCAGAGCTGTGTCAAACATCACAAACTTGCCACTTTACAGCTGAAACAGTTGAAGTTAGACTTCAGGTATTTACCCTGTTATACCGTGGTAGTGAGGGCTTACACTGTTGAGATGAGCCCACACAAGTCTACGCAGGGGTGAAAGGCACTCCAAGTCTGCCGACCCCTTATGCCTGTGCCTAGCCAAAGTAGCTGTGCCAACCCTAAGGTCCTGGCTTAGGGAAGCTGATTGATTATTTTTTCCTTGTTTGTTAATTTTTTCACTCTCTAAGGCCAGGAGAATGGCTCAGGGTGCCTTAAGGGATCTAGTTTTGGCCCAGGGGACTCATCAGTTGCTGAAGCTGGCCAAGACCTGGTGCAGAGTGGGGAGGGGGGAGGTAAATGGGGGAGAGGTTTTTCCCATATGGGTTTTTTTTTTTTTTTTAATCCTCACAGTAGGCCACATAGTACTTATCTTTAGCTGCTTGAGTGCTGCTTTGCGCTGGTTCTGGGTGTCTGAGTAGACTCTCTGCTGCCAGGTTTCTCCCAGTATGGAAAACACCTCCCAAGTACAGCTGTTTGCCTGCCTCACTGTGCACCAGGAGCTGATCCAGGCTGAAGGGCTGCGGCTCCTGCTGGGTCAGGTCTTGCAACTCCTCACTGCTTCTGAACCATCTCTCTCTCCCTCTGTCAGTCAGTCCGATTCCTCAACTTTGCCTTTGATACTCAGGCTCCTAAGTATTCATATACAATCGATTCACTTGTTTTTCTAGGTCTTTGTTGTAAGAGGGACATAGGAAGCATCTGACTACTCCATCACCTTGGCTCCGCCCCTTTGAGTGATAAACTTTTTGAAGTAAAATAGGAAAACACCTTTGTGACATTTGGAGAAAAGGGAGCTTTCTTTAGGTAAATTTTAAAAAGTAAATAATAAAAAGAAAAAAGATTGATGAGTTTGATAATATTAACATTTGAAACTTCTCTGTGAATAAGCAGTATCATAAGCCCAGTGAATAAAATAAACCACAGACTAGGGGAAGATGTCTACAGTCTACATAAGCAAGAAAAAGATTATTACACAGAATATAGTCTTACAATTACATTGGAAAGACATAAAACTATAGAAAAATAGATAAGTAGATGAATAGATAAGTTAAAGAATAAAAACTGGAATTGCTAATAAGCCCATAAAATGTGACTGACTTCATTAGCAGTCAGAGAAATACAAATAAGCCCATAATGAAATACAATGTAATACTCAACATCCAAGAACAGGTGAATACATCTAATATCATTTTGGCACAAATGGAGGAAAAAGCATCTTGTACATTGAGGAACCATGTAACTTTGGATAGTAATTTTGCAATACCTGGTAAAGCTGAAATGCACATATTCTAAACCAGCCATTCTTTAGATTAACTGGGGACCCTAAAGAATAATCTCACACATGTTCACTAGCTTACATGTGCAGAATACCCTTTTTTATTTTGTTTTGTTTTATAATTTACTTTTTTGTTGTTGAGAATATACACAGAAGAACATACACCAATTCAACAATTTCTACATGTACAATTCAGTGACACTGATTACATTCTTTAAGTTGTGCAACTATTCTCAACCTCCTTTTCCAAATTGTTCCCCCCCCATTAGCATAAACTCACTGTCCCCTAAGTTTCTTTCCTAATCTTTCATCTTGCTGTTGTCAATTTGATCCCATATAGATACTTCCTCAAAGAGTAAGTGCTTATGGAAGACATTCTCTAATAGTTAAGATAAACTATTGTTTGGTTTTAAGAAGACTTCAGGGGATATTTCAGGTTTAAGGATTAAATATTATCTCAGGGCAATTGTTTTGGGGGAATTCATCTAGCCTCCCTGGCTCTAGAAAGTTTGGATTCTATGAGAAACTGATTTTTGTTCTGCATTTTCTCCCTTTTGGTCAGGATACTTCTATATCATCTTTGATCAAAACATTCAGTAATAGTAACTGGGCACCATTCAGTTGTGGTCTCATGGCAAAAGAGTCAGTTTTCATGGATGTAATTAGCCCTACATTACATTCTTCCTCCTATTCCTAATTCTCCTTCTTCCTCTGTTGCTCCAGGTGAATAGAGACAATGGTTGTACCTTGGATGGTTGCTTTCAAGCTTTTAAGTCCTCAGACAGTACACAACGAACTAGGAGATAGAACAGAAACACTACACACATATTAGGCCAGTTAACTGGGATGTTCCATGAAACCATGACCTTAAACCTACAAACCAAGAATTCAAATCTCATGAGGTATTTGGTTGTACATAAGCAGCCTCAGCAACTACTTTTTTTTTTTTTTTTGGAGTTGTTATAAATATATCTATTACACAACTCTTACCGATTCAACATTTTACCAGTGTACAACATATTGACAGCAATTACATTAATCAGCTGTGCAATTTACTCTTAATCAATGTGATTTTTCCATTACTGTAAGCCAAAGCTCAATGCTCCGTAAGTAATAACACCCCATTGCCCCCTCCTTCCCCCTGGTAACCACTAGTAAACTTTTGTCTCTATACATTTGCCTGTTTTTATCTTTTTATATAATTGAGATCATACAATATTTGTCCTTTTGTGATTGACTTATTTCACTCAGTATAATGTCTTCAATCTCCATCAGACTTCACTTCTCCAACTAGCTGAGTAGTATTCCATTGTATGTGTATGTACCACATTTTGTTTATCCATTCATCTGTTAATGGACATTTAGGCTGTTTCTATTTATTGGCTATTGTGGATACTGCTGCAAGGAACATTTGTGCACATGTACCTGTTCACATCACTGCTTTAAAATCCCTTGGGTGTATTTCCTGCAGTGGAGTTGCTGGCTTATATGGTAGTTCTATTTCTTTGTAGCTGTGTTTGAAATAGTGGAGAAGTGGAAACAACCTGTCACTTAGAAGCTGAATACATAAGAATATGTTGTCTATTCACACAGTGGTATAATACACACCAGTTAAAATGAATGAACTGAACTTATATTTACGTAGCAAAATCTCACAATTATAAATACAGTAGAGAAAAAGTTACAAAATAAAAGAAACAGGAGAAGTTACAAAATAATAGAAACAGGATATATAAATATATGTATATATATACCTATATAGCATATATTGTTCATGGGTGCTTATTTATGTGCTAGAAGTACAGGAATATATATAGGAAAAGGCACAGGTATAATTCAGAGTAGTTGTTCATTCTGAGATGCAATGGGGAGTAAAAGGATCAGGTGAAGCTGTAGCTATATCTTTTCGGTTTATTTCTTAATAAAGATATATAGACAGAGAAACACAAAGGGACAGAAAGAGAGACAGTGTGTGCACTTGCATGAGAAAATGAAGCAAACTTTGACATTTGTTTAATTTTGATGGAAGATACATAAGCATGTCTGATATTATTTTCTCTCTTTTTTAATTATTTTTAATGCTTTAGCATTTTTTAAAAATTATGTGAAGTGTTTATATCAGTATACTCTATAATAACAAGGTAAGTTCTTTAGGGAAAAAAACGTGTTTTTGTGGGTGTATAAAAACAAATGCAATTGTTTCTGTAATTTCTATTGTGCTAATTATTCAAAATATCCCTGCAGGTAAGAACACTATTTCTAGAACATTGTGATCTAAATTTATTATAAAAGAATAATCTTATCTGATAGTAATTGCAAAGATCTTGGAGTGTTATTGTAATGGTTTTAACACATACAATTACTACTGTCATTTTTATGGTACATATGGACAATTTTTGGAAAAAGAAAGATATACGAAATCCAAATCTATATAATAAGCACATAGTTTAAAAAAACAACAAAAAATTACTGTTTGTGAAAAAATCATATTTAAGACAATTAAACAAGAAATGTCATTGATTTTATGGAAATGTACTGACTTTACCATGATTTAAAATTCACTGAAACATTCAAAGAACCTACTTAAGATATTGAGTATATAGATGTGTACATATATAGAGAGATGACAAAGAAAGAGGGAAAGACAGAAGCAGGAAGAGAGGGAAGAAGAAAGGGAGAGGGAAAAAGTATAAATTAAAAAAATCACAGAAATTAAAAACTGTAATAATTGACATTAAAACCAAGTATTTGTGTAAATCTAAACAAAAATACTTACTGAACAAATAAGTATACCCAAAAACAATTCACAGAATATAGAGCAGATGAATGGAGAGAGATATTATAACAGAAAGATGCAGAGACATGGAGGATAGACTGAGAATGTCTAACATGTATCAAACTGGACTTCAGAAAGAGAGAATCAAAAACGTGGAGGGGAGGCAAGTTTCAAAGAGTTACCTACTGAAGATTTTCTCTGAAGTGAAAATTCAGTAAGCTCAATGAATTCCTTATCTATAGACCATATAAACTATAGAGCACCAAAGACAGTGACGACATTTTATGTTTTAGGCAATTCAAAGAGACAAATTGCCCATGATAGAAGACTTCTCACCATTGACAACTAATGTCAGAAAGCAGTGGAATAATCTCTTCAAAATGCTGAAAAAAATATAATTGTCAACCTAAAATCTTATGTTCAGTGAATGCAAGAAAGAGGATGAAATAATCATATTTTCTTTCAAACAAATCTGCAAGTTTACCAGCATGCATACCATCACTATAGAAACTTCTGGAGGACATGCTTCAAGGAAAGAGAAAAATAATTCCGGATAAAAAATGTGAAATGCAAGAGGAGCAGAGAGTAGAGAAATAGTTGAGAGTGTTTGCAAATATTTAAAAATACATTTGACAGTGTAAAACAATTAAAAAATAGTAACATATGATTTGTGACATTAAAATAAAACTAAAATGTATGAATAAATAGTAGGTAACTTCAAAAGGTATCACAGTTAAAGTAATTTAAAGTCTTTGAAATATTTGGGAGTGTGGTAACTATAGTGATTAAGTATTGATTTCAATAAGCAAAATGCACATGTTAGAATTTCTATGATAACCATTAATCACATAGAAATAGAATTTATAATTTCTGAAATAGTAGAGAAAAAAAATTGAACAAGAGGAAAAACAAATTCCTCAGCTGATCCAAACAATGGCTGGATGGACTAAAGAAAATGGGAAAATGAAAAGCAGGAATGAGATGGTAGAAATAAATCTAAATAAACAGTGACCACTGTAAATGTGAAAAGTCTGAATCATCAATTAAAAAGCAAAGATTATCAGGCTGGATTAAAAATATCCAGCCATGTATTCTTTTCAAAAGACACACCCAAAATAAATTTGAAAAATGTGTAACATACAGAACACATAAAACAATCTTGTTAGGAAGTAATACAAATATAAATAAACAAACAGATAATTGGAAATTAAAAATAATTCTGATGCAATGACTCATGGGTCAAAAAAAATCAAATGAAGTAACAGTATCATTACAACTAAGTAATAATGACAATGTTATGTAAGAAAACTTGTGGGATGCAGATAAAAACTTGAAGGAAATTAAAAACCTTAAGTGCTTACTTGAAAAGAATAAGTGATGAAAATTACTGAACTAACCATCCAACATATGAACTTAGGAAAATTGCAATGGCATAAGCCCGCACAAAGTAAAAAGAATAAAATGATTAAGATAAGGGCAAAAGAAAAGAAAATGGAGAAACAACCATTAAAAGGATCAACATATTTAAACACATTTCTTTCACAAGAATAATAAAATTGAAAATTTTTTAGTGGAGTTATTCAAGCAAAAAATGGAGAAGGCCCAAGTGGTTAAAATGAAAGTTTAAAATCGTACCTGGAAATGAGATTCCAAAGGAATTAAGAAACAAATTTGTTTTTGTTTTCTATAGCTTCAGAAGCAAATTACCACAAAGTTTGTGGCTTAAAACTACACAAATTAATCCTCTTACAGTTCTGGAGGCCAGAAGCTTAAATTCAGTGTCACTGAGCTAAAGTTAACATGTGAGCAGAGGAGAATCTGTTTCCTTGCCTTTTCCAGCATCTCCTGATGCATTTTTTGCATTCCTTCATTCATGGTGCCTTCCTCTGTCTTCAAATCCCGTGGTGTAGCTCTTCAAATCTCTCTCTGTCTCTGCCATCACATGACTTTCTCTTTTCTTCAGTTAAATCTTCCTGTGCCTCCCTCTTATAAGGACACGCGCGATTACATTTAAGGCCCAACTGGATAATCTCCGCATATCAAGATCTCTAACAATCACATTTGCAAAGTCTCCTTTGCTATATAAAATTGCATTTACACGTTCAGGAGATTAGGATGTAGATATCTTTAGGGGGGCCATTATTCAGCCTACCAAAAACTATATACTTACAGATGTGAAATGTATGACAAAGTAGGTAAATCCTTATAAAAGTGTGCATTGCAAAGACTGTCTCAAGAAGAAATTAAAGCAAGAATAATCCTGTATCATTAAATTAACTCAGTAATTTACAGTATTTCCACTAGTTGGTTATTTGGATAAACAACCCATGGATAAATTCTTTACTAGCAAGCAGCCTAAAAAAGAACAGCTTTTCCTATATTGTCATTTAATAGCAGCAAGGATTTTTTTTAATATGCCTTGTGCAATTTTGTAAAACCCTATATGATGCTAAGAGTTCCTGATTGGTGCATGCAATTAATATGCTCAGCTGCTAACTGAAAGGTTGTAGTTTTGAGTCTACCCAGAAGTTCTTTGGAAGAAAAGACTGGCAATCTACTTCCAAAAAATCAGCCATTGAAAACCCTATGGAGCACATTTCTACTCTGAAACACATCAGGTCGCCATGAGTTGGAATCGACTCTTTGGGCACTGGTTGGTTTTTTATATGATGCTGAAATGTTCTTGTCCCATTTCTTTATCATTTCAATGGAAGTAAAAGATACAAATTTATTTTAAAAATGCTTTGCTATTCTCAGATTCTATTAAAGCATGTACTAAAATCAAAATGGAGTGCTGGTTGAGTAGTGGTTAAGAGCTACGGCTGCTAACCAAAAGGTTGGCAGTTTGAATCCACCAGTCACTCCTTGGAAACCCTATAGGACAGTTCTACTCTGTCCTGTAGGTTCGCTATGAGTCAGAATCGGCTTGACAGCAATGGATTGGTTTTAAAATCAAAATAACTTTTAAACCATTTATTTGAAGCTTATACTTTTCTACCCAAAATGTGTTTGCAAAGGTAAACATCTTTGTACTATAACTTTTTATTTGATCCTATAATACACATGTCAACTATTTTGAAATGCAGATTACAATTCAACACCGAGATGCCCATTCAATAGACATTAGATACTGTATGAAGACTAAATTCAGTTAAAAGATGTGCATTATCCTTCACCAAAACATTTTACCATATTACTGTGTTCAAGTTCAAACAGAATTTTAGAAATAATTCAACTTAGAAATTTGAGGAAGTAAAAGCTTCATTTAGAAAAGAAGTAGAATTACAGAACTCTCAACTACTGCATATGATCTATAATAAAAATAGAACTGTTACTTATGTCATTTTGACAACAGAAGTATAACATTGTTTAGATATACTTTGAGGAAAACACCTAGTATTAAGGTTTTCATCAAGGAAAGACCAGACCAAACAAGTGCCACACAAGACAGCTTAGATCATCAGACCATTTTCAGTATTATAGTAATCTTACATTACAGCACTCCATATTGCAAGTAATAATCTAATTTATGTACACAAACAGACAAAACTATGAGAATGATTATGTTGGACATGTCATTTCTAAAGTAGGTCCTAGTTGGAGACCTAAATATTTCTCAAGAAGGAGAAATTGTTTTCATTTTGAATAAAAGTGTATAAATACATGAGCCCAAGTGATGCTCTTTGAGGATCCCTGGATGTTGCAGGCATTCTGCCTCTCCTGTTGAGTTTCGTACAGTTAATTACTACCCTGTAGTTGTATAACCATGTTTTCTTGTTTTACTAACTAGTCAATCAGTTGTTCTACCAGTCTCATGGTTTGGCAAAAGATGGAATCTCGCCCATCTGGTGTCTGTATCAGCAGACCTAGGTTCAAAGCAATCTAGTTAATCTTTTGGTTATATTTTTTTCTCTGTCCTTCCCAACACCAGGAATTTAGTGCTCCCCAAAAGGTAGAGAGAAAAGAGCCACCGATTGGAAACATGTTGGGAAAGGCCCTGTTCTTACGATAAAATCAACTTCTGCATCTCTTTTTGAGTAGGTAGTTGAGATAACAAATAAAAATATGAAATACTTAGAAAATCTAAGTATAGTGATTTAGACTGTTAAATTAGGATTAAAATTTTCCAAGCAGAGGAGTAAGGGCTATTCAGCAACCAATGTATCAGCAGTATTTTCAGAAGATAAATTTGAGAATGATGCAAATGATGGGTCAAAGTGGAGGAATAGGATTCAGGTAGAGACAGTTAAATTAATCCTGGAAAACAGACAATTTCAAGATGAATTTCTATGGTGTCAATAGAAGGAAAAGGGTAGATGCAAGAGCCATTGTAAGAAATAAATCAACGAGTTTGAGACCTTTTTTAGATATCACTTCATGGGGACAGAGAAGGAAGAGTTATGCATGACTCCAAAAGGTCCAGTCTTGGTGGCTGAGTGCAGTGCTCCTTGTCCCCACCTTTTTCAAAGATTTTACCTGTGGGAAAGAGGATACATGACCCCTTCTACAAACCTAGTTTTGTCAATTCTCAGATTATACAATGAAGGGGTAAAGAACCAACTTACTTCCAAAAACTGGCCCCATTCCTCAAACTACTGTCATTATAATTCTTATTTATTTTTCTTCTGAAAAAAATGATAGTAGAAAAAAATAAAACATAAACTTTAGTTTTTACCATTTAGAAAACATAACTTATAATGCACCCACTCTCTAAAGCATGATGCCCAATCAACTACCAACCTCTACTGTTTTCAATCTGAATATTTCTTAACTTCATTCTCTTTTGTTTCCACTGTCTGTCTTGGCCATCTCTTTCCTAGGATACTGCATTGTTGAAGAATACACACTCTAATGTGAAATCTTTGTCATATGTGGGCTTACAGTCTCATACCCAAACACTGAGGATCAGTCTTTACCTCAGGAATGATAAGTTGTTCTAACCATTTCAGATTTCATTTTGTCTTATCTAGCATCTGTTCATGCTCTGACTGATCAAAGGCCTTCTGCATCATTGTAGATCTTCAGTCATCATCGAGTATTTCATCTGAACTGGATAGATTCTTGAGTAAAAGGTTGTGTCTGTGAAACTTGTGTAATACCCTAGCATCTACAGAACCGTGGCTCTGCAGCCATTTTGTCAGTGCTTTCTTTCAGAAAGAAGAGCCTGACACATTTTTGCAGGTGTGTGGCTGAAGTGGAGGTCAGAGGAACATGTCTTTGGTGCTAAGTTTTGCTCTCCTAGCTCCAATTAGTCTGCAGCTAGCCTGGACCACCTTTTTTGTTTCTTTGTTTTAGAGAATTCTCCAGACAAAATATTCCTTAGGGAATGATGTAGTCAACTTTCTGCTGCCTCCTAAAGTGAAACCCATTCCTACAGTCATTGCGCCATGTCAGGGGGTGAGTGAACTCCTAGCTTCTGATCCGGGATTCTCTCTTCTGGATCACTGCAGTAAACCAGGCCGTGTCGTGCTGGGCTTTGTGATAGTGCAGTGTTGTTGCCAGAATACAAATGAGCCAAAAGAAAACTTGCTAGGAGGAAAATGTGACTCACTCAGTAGTAGGCATTTTGAGTTTGATATATCATGAATATTCATCTTAAACAGCTGTCAAAATATACTTTTGACCAAGTGTCCAAGAGCCCAATGCTTAATACACTATGACACAATGTGCCTAAGACAGATTGATCTAATTCTGTTTATTTTTCTTGTTTCAGTTTCCTTGAAGGTTGTGTTTGTGTGAACACATAGAGTATGTTTACCACACCTTCAAATATCATTTTAAGTTTTGCTTTGGGTATCCTGTAGACAAAATATGTAGATAACTGACTGAAATATGTCTTTTCATTCAGATGTGACTATCACATTTGACTGATGCAATACCTGTCAGTTGAAGTAATGCAAGTTGGGGAGGCAGTCATATAAAAGAGAAATAGAAAGGTCTAAAGTGTTCTTATACAGCACAAATACAGTGAGTTATTTAACTAGATGCAAAAGGTTATTAACATCAGGAATCTTCTGGAATAAAACTCAGTGATGTGTTTTGTAATATACCCAGATGAGTAAAAAGTTAGATTTGGCTTCATCTCTAAGGCAAGTGAATATCCAAAGAAAAGCAGACACCTGTAATTAGTCTTGAAACATTCAATGCTGGGTTCTAAATCTGAGATAAAATTTATTATGCCATAACTATAGATATGAAATACACACTCTAAGGTAGCCGGGGCCCAGGCCACCAAAGGCTTTAAAGATAATTACCAGCACCTTTTATTATGAGTGGAATCACAGCAGAAGCTATAGTAAACATAAGTATCTGTTATCCAGTTGCTCTCCTGCTAACGTTATGTAATTGAATGCGACAGTTTTAAAATTTGCAAGTTCATAAAAAACCTGTTTATATTTAAACCTTTACACAAGAGAAAAATTTGAAGAAATATATCCTTGTAGATAGAGACAATTTTTTATATCTCCCTTTCATATTCTCTTCAATGTTTAAGAGCTCTTTAGCAGCAGAGGAAATATATTATATGTGTACAAAAACACAGAAAAAGAGAAAAAAAATCAAAGGAGGAAACTGTAAGCCAGAAAAAACAAAGATAGAAAGAAGGGGTTTAAAACAGTAGCCATACAATGTTACATGGGTAATAAGAATGATATAAATATTATTCTCAATATAGTATACTGATAATTAAATTCTAGTGTCTGGCAAGTTTTACACGAAGCCTTTTTTAGTATTTTTTTAAAATTAATTGTATTGCAGAATTCTAATTCTATTTTCAATCCTAGATATTCATACAGAGTTAGAGTTAAAAACAGAACAAAAAACAAATAAGCAAAAAATGATCAAAAATTATTTTTGCAGCAGGAGTTTAGGTTATATTCTTATACGTTGTTATTAAAAGCCATTTTGTGATCATATTCTAATGGAAAGTGCAATACTGATATTATATTGAAAACAATGTTCAGTAATTTAGGCCTCACCAGATAACGTTGTTTGATAAAATCTACTCACATACAAAATATACAGGTAATTTTAAATACCAGACACACACACACACACAGTTTGTGGCATTAAGCAAGGGAAAAAAAATGACTTTAAAACACCCACAATATGTGTTTTAGTAATTTTTTGTGAGCTTTTTAAGTTTTTTTTTTAATAGTGTTTTTATAACTAATTAAGCTAGCAATTATAGTAACTAAAAGTCAAAAACTAAGAATTTCATGACAAAGGAATAAATCCATAAGAATGATCGTCATATAAAGTTAAATGAAAAGCACAAGATACAAAATTCTAGATTCAACATGCGCTTATTTTTGCTTCAGATCATGTTACCACCACAGTGACTAAAATTAAAAGGACTCACTATATCCAGTATTGGCAAGGATGTGAAGCAACGAGGACTCTTTATAGGTAGCAACTAAAATTCAACTTACATATATATACCTTCTGACTCAGTAATTTCACTCCCACATATGCACCCAACAGATGTGCGTGCTTATGTCTACCCAAAGTCAGATACACGATGTTTACAACAGCATTATTCATAATAGCCCTGCAGTGGAAACACCTTAAATGCCCATTAATAGTTGTTGTTGTTAGCTGCCATCGAGTTGGTTCTGACTCATAGTGACCCTATGTACAACAGAACAAAACACTGCCTGGTTCGATGCCATCCTCACAATCGTTGTTTTGCTTGAACCCATAGTTGCAGCTACTGTGTCAATCCATCTCATTGAGGGTCTTCCTCTTTTTTGCTGACCCTCTAACTTACCAAGCATGATGTCCTTCTCCAGGCACTGGTCCCTCCTGATAACATGCCCAAAGTATATGAAACAATGTCTCATCATTCTCATTTCTAATGAACATTCTGGCCGTACTGCTTCCAAGACAGATTTGTTCCTTCTTCTAGCAATCCGTGGTATAGTCTGTATTCTTCGCCAACACCATCATTCAAAGGCATCAATTCTTCTTCGGTCTTCCTTATTCATTATCCAGCTCTCACATGCATATAAAGCCATTGAAAACAGCATGGCTTGGATCAGGAGAACCTAAGTCCTTAAAGTGATCTTTGCTTATTAACACTTTAAAGATGTCTTTTGCAGCAGATTTGCCAATGCAATGCACCCTTTAATTTTTTGATTGTTGCTTCCATGGTCGTTGATTGTGGATCCAAGTAAAATTAAATCCTGTACAACTTCAAAATTTTCTTCGTTTATCATGATGTTGCTTATTGGTCCAGTTGTGAGTATTTTTGTTTTCTTTATGTTGAGTTGTAATCCATACTGAAGGCTGTAGTCTTTGATCTTCATCAATAATTGCTTCAAGTACTCTTCACTTTCAGCAAGCAAGGCTGTGTTATCTGCTGTGTATTGCAGATTGTTAATGCGTCTTTCTTGGATCCTCATGCCATGTTCTTCTTCATATAGTCCAGCTTCTTGGATTAGTTGCACAGCGTACAGATAGAATAAGTATGGTGAAAGGAAACAACCTTGATGCACACCTTTCCTGACTTATCCCCTTATTCTTTCCAAATAACCGCCTGTTGATACATGTACAGGTTCCCCGTGAGCACAATTAAGTGTTTTGGAATTCCCATTCTTCACAATGTTATCCATAATTTGTTATGATCCACATAGTCGAATGCCTTTGCATAGTCAATAAAACACAGGTAAATGTCTTTCTGGTTTTCTCTGCTTTCAGCCAGGATCCATCTGACATCAGCAATGATATCCCCTATTCCACATGCGCCTCTAAACCTGGCTTGAATTTCTGGCAATTCCCTGTCGATGTACTGCTGCAACAACTTTTGAATGATCTTCAGCAAAATTTTACTTGTGTGTGATATTAATGACATTGTTCAGAAGTTTCTGCATTCTGTTGGGTCACCTTTCTTCAGAATGGGCGCAAATATAGATCTCTTCCAGTCTCTTGGCTAGGTAGCTGTCTTCCAAGTTTCTTGGCATAGACAAGTGAGCACTTCCAGTGCTGCATCTGTTTGTTGAAACGTCTCAATTGGTATTCATCAATTCCTGGAGCTTTTTTGTTTCATCATTACCTTCAGTGCAGCTTGGACCTCTTTCTTCAGTAGCACTGGTTCTTGATCATAGGCTACCTTCTGAAATGGCTGAATGTTGATCAATTCCTTTTGATACAATGACTCTGTGTATTTCTTCCATCTTGTTTTGGTGCTTCCTGCATTGTTAATATTTTCCCCGTAGAATCCTTCAATATTACAACTAGAGGCTTAAATTTTTTCTTCAGTTATTTCAGCTTGAGAAATGCCAAATGTGTCCTTCTCTTTGTCTTTCTATCTCCAGGTTTTTGCACATTTCATTATAATATGTTACTTTGTCCTCTTGAGCTGCCTTTTGTAATCTTCTGTTCAGCTCTTTTACATCATCATTTCTTCCTTTCACTTTAGCTACTCTGCATTCAAGAACAACTTTCAGAGTCTCCTCTGACATCCATTTTGGTTTTGTCTTTCTTTCCTGTCTTTTTAATGGCCTCTTGCTTTCTTTATGTATGATGTCCTTGATGTCATTCCACAACTCATCTAGTCATCAGTCATTAGTGTTCAATGCATCAGATCTATTCATGAGATGGTCTCTAAACTCAGCTGTTATATACTCAAGCTCGTACTTTGGCTCTTGTGGACTTATTCTAATTTTCTTCAACTTCAACTTGAACTTGCATATGAGCAATTGATGCTCTGTACCACAGTTGGCCCTTGGCCTTGTTCTGCTGATAATATTGAGCTTTTCCATCTTATCTTTCCACAGATGTAGTCGATTTGATTCCTGTGTATTCCATCTGTCGAGGTCCCCATATATAGTTTCCTTTTACTGTGTTGAAAAAAGGTATTTGCAATGAAGAAGTATTTGGTCTTGCAGAATTCTATCACGTGATCTCTGGTGTCATTTCTATCATCAAAGCCATATTTTCCAACTACCCATCCTTCCTTGTTTCCAACTTTTACATTTCAGTTGCCAGTAATTATTAATGCATCTTGATTGCATGTTTGATCAATTTCAGATTGCAGGAGTTGATAAAAATCTTGTTTCTTCATCTTTGACCTTAGTTGTTGAAGTGTAAATTTGAATACTATTGGTATTAACTGTTCTTTCTTATAGATGTATGGATATTATTTTATCACTGACAGTGTTGTACTTCAGGATAGATCTTGAAATGTTCTTTTTGAAGATGAATGTGATGCAATTCTTCAATTTGTCATTCTCGGCATAGGAGACCATATGTTTGTCTGATTCAAAATGGCCAATACCAGTGCATTTCAGCTCACTAATGCCTAGGATATCAATGTTTATGTGTTCCATTTCATTTTTGACAAATTCCAACTTTCCTAGATTCATACTCCGTATATTCCACATTTTGATTATTGATTGATATTTTCAGCTGTTTCTTCTCATTTTAAGGCTTGCCATATCATCAGATAAAGGTTCCGAAAGCTTGACTCTGTTCTCATCATCAAGGTCGACTCTACTTTGAGGAGGCAGCTCTTCCCCAGTCGTATTTTGAGTGCTTTCCAACCTGAGGAGCTCATCTTCTGGCACTGTATCAACCTTCCACTGCAGTAGACTGTCAGATCCTTCTTCCTAGTCTGTCTTAGTCTGGAAGCTCCACTGAAACCTGTCCAAGGGTTTACTTGAAATACTAGTGGCAGATCTTCCAGTATCACAGCAACACGCAAGCCACCATAGTATGACAAACTAACTCATAGTGACCCTATATGGCAGAGTAGAATTGACCCATAGGGTTTTTTTGGCTATAATCTTTATGGAAACAAATTTCTAGGTCTTTCTCCTACAGTCACTGGTTGAGTTTGAAAATCAACCTTTCAGTTAGCAGCTGAGTATTTAATCATTTGCACCACAGGGCTCCTTTACCCATCACCATCAAAATAGATAAACATACTATTGTATAGAGTAACACAGTGGAATAGCCTGCAGTAGTGGAAAAGATAAAAACCATTGCTATTCAGAACAGGATGGGCCTCACTAATACAATGTTGGACAAGTGTAGCCAGACATAAAAGCACACACATCATGTAATTCCATTTTTATGAAGTTCCAAAAGATAGAAAATTACTCTGTTTTAGAGGTCAGAATAGTAGTTACTTTGCAATGGGGGCATTGATTTGGAGGTGGTACGAGAAAGTCTTTTGAATGGTGGAAGTGTCCCGTATTTTGATCTGGGATGTGCCTACATGATGTACATGCACGTAGAAAAATCTATCAAGCTCTACCTTACGATTAGTGAACTGTATGTAAGTTACAACTCAATTAATATACACATATATGAATAAAATACATGTTGTAAGCAATTAAAACAAAGTAGACATGGAGGTTATAAACGGTTGCCTCAAAATTACAAACAGCGATCAGACTGCCTGGATGAGGACTCTACTATCAGAACTGATTGGGTCTTACAAGACAATTACAGTGCTGGCAATTCAAAGCTGTAATTATTATTTATAAGAGGTAAACAGTAAACAACAAGATCAAATTACTTGTAGAAAGCAAACATAAACAGCAGGAACAGATGTGAGATGAACCAGTTCCCTCCACCCCATGAGTAACCCACCTGGCATCATAGGAAAAGGACTCACTTATGTCTAGAAGGGGACCCACTCATCCTTCCCAAATTACCCGTGTCCATTTCTGTGTCACTGGGCAGGCACACGGTAGATGGGTGTGAGAAGATGTCTCTGTTTCTCTCCCAGTAGGTGTGCCATCAGGTCAGGTCAGGCGTGACGTGGCTGTGTTTGTTCTCTCTTTTTCTCTCTTTCTCTGTAGCTTTTCTTGGCTGGCTCTGGCCCCTGTGCTTATTGATCCAGCTCTCAGTTAGTAGTTTCAGGACAACCCTAGGCCAGTGCCAAGGCTAGGCTGGCATTACAACAGCTCTGAAGGCAGAACTTTTACAGTGAACCCATGTTCAGTGTATGTCCAGACCTCTGTGGGCCTCCTGACGGCCTCCTTAGGACATGCCTCTTCCTCTTGGCCCCATGCTGCCTCTTGCTCTGCTCAAGTGTCCACTTGCACAGGCCCAGACTGTTGCATTTCCCCTTTATGATGCACCCAGCTCCATTGGTGACCTTCTGTCAGGAGAACACCAGCTCCACTCTGTGGGACCCCTTACCCACTACCGCAGTCTGCCAGTCTTGTGTTTCCCACTACACGCACTGCTGCAACCATTTCTCTGCTGCTCAGCTCTGCTGTGCTTGCTGCCATTTCTCTTGGTCTTCAGTGTTACCACGTCAGAGTTACCAGGTCAGTACAGCCCTTTCACTTGGATCTAGGAGGTTCTCAGTGCAGGGACCCTGGGTCTAAAGGACACATACCTCGCCAGGCTCTTCTTGATCATGAGACCCCCTCAAAACCTCTATGAAATTGGCTGTTTATAAAGATAAATTCCTTGTCAATATCAAGGCATGACTTTCCTTAACTGACTAATCCCTTAGCCAGATCATAAACCAACCAATCCTATTGGCTGGATTTGCAAGACTTTTACTAGGATAGTAAATGGACCAAAAACCTGCAAGCTGCTTATGTGGATAGTAAAATAACCAATCCCTTGCAAGATTGTGGCCTGACCAATCATTTTGTGAGAATTACACACCCAGGGCCAGAAAGACCACATAAAAGAAAACCCATTGCACCACAGGTTAGTTTTGTGTGGTAGGTCTAGGATTAGGATTTGTTTCCTTCCCTGTATTTTTTTTTTTTTTTTATGCTTCTCTAAATTTCTAAATTGAACTCATATTACTTTTGTAATCAGAAACTATCAACAAACATTTTTATAACAGAGTAGTTGCCATCATGAAGAAATGAAGGCAAGAATAAAAGTTGCATTTTATATATTTTATTAAATTAATCAAACCTGTTCAAGTTTAGTTCAATATATTTTTGTTCATTTTGTACTATTGTTCTTAAGGTTTATTTTATGGAAATGCTATTTATAACGAGTGGCTTACTATTTAGTCTACAGATGTTTTTCCCCCTAATGTAGCACATTATCTAGTGCAATGTATTTGAAAGTGTTTTTTATTTTAGAATTTATTCATAAAACTGTCCAAAGATTTAACTCTTATGGTTTAGGGAAGAGATGTGGTCACTGAAGATAAGACAGGCTGTTTTGTTGCTCTGTATGTCAATGTGGTTTATTAAAATTGAAAACAGCTGTGCAAAGGAAATGGCTCTCTAATTAAAACAATGTGTGTAGCATACCATGTGAGGATGGAAGGATGACTGAATAGCACTTGAATGAACTCCTAAGCCTTTCAGGTCAAGTTTTGTGTTTATAGGCTGATGTTGGGTACACATCTGTTTCCACCTACTGTATATTCCTTGGGTAGAGAACAATTGATTTCCCACTTCAGACATGTCTGCTAAAAATTAATTTTGGCATAGTCTGTTGTGTTGTTCATAATTTTTAACTGAATTTTTTAATTGAGATAATTGTAGATTCACATGTAATTGCAAGAAATAATACAGAGAGAACCCAAGTACCCTTGCCCATGTTCTGCTTCATTAACACTTGCAAAACTATAGCACAATATTACAACTAGAATATTGACAATGATGCAATTCACTGATCTTCAGATCTTTCAAGTTTTACTTGCCCTCATTTGTGTTTATGTGTGTCTAGTTGTATACAATTGTATCATTTGTGTAGGTGTGTGTGTTGGCCATCACAGTCAAAATACAGAACAGCTCTGTCACTTAAAGTTTTCCTTGTATTATTATCCTTTTATAATTATATCCAACAGGGAGATGGAAGGAATACAAAGAGTCACTGTACCAAAAAGAATTGGTCAACATTAAACCATTTTAAGAGATAGCATATGATCAAGAACCAATAGTATTAAAGGAAGAAGTTCAAGCTGCACTGGAGGCAATGGTGAAAAACAAGGCTTCAGGAATGACAGAATACCAACTGAGATGATTCAACAAACGAATGCAGCTCTGGAGGTGCTCATTCATCTATGCCAAGAAATTTGAATACAGCTACCTGGCCAATCAACTAGAAGAATTCCATATTAGTGCCCATTCTAAAGAAAGGTGATTCAACTGAATGCAGAAATTATAGAACAATATCATTAATATCACACACAAGTAAAATTTTGCTGAAGATCATTCAAAAGGGTTGTAGCAGTACATTGACAGAGAACTGCTAGAAGTTCAAGCTGGATTCAGAAGAAGACATGGAATGAGGGATATCATTGTGATGTCAGATGGATCCTGGCTGAAAGCAGAGAATACCAGAAAAATGTTTTACTGTGTTTTATTGACTATCCAAAGGCATTCGACAGTGTGGATCATATAACAAATTATGAATAACATTATGAAGAAGGGGAATTCCAGAACACTTAATTGTGCTGATGAAGAACATGTACATAAATCAAAAGGCAGTCATTCTAACAGATCAAGGGGATGCTGCAGGGTTTAAAGTCCAAAAAGGTGGGCTTCAGGGTTGTATCCTTTCACCATACTTATTCAATTTGTATGCTAAGCAAATAATTTGAGAAGCTGGACTACATGAAGAAGAATGCAACATCAGGATTGGAGGAAGACTCATTAACAACCTGCGTTATGCAAATGACACAATCTTGCTTGCTGAAAGTGAAGAGG
This sequence comes from Dugong dugon, assembly GCA_030035585.1. Taxonomy (NCBI): domain Eukaryota; kingdom Metazoa; phylum Chordata; class Mammalia; order Sirenia; family Dugongidae; genus Dugong; species Dugong dugon. The sequence goes on from CM057465.1 coordinate 96,959,622, forward strand.
GCTTGAAGCACTTACTGATGAAGATCAAAGACCACAGCCTTCAATATGGATTGCACCTCAACATAAAGAAAACAAAAATCCTCAAAAATGGACCAATAGGTAGCATCATGAGAAGCAGAGAAAAGATTGAAGTTGTCAAGGATTTCATTTTACTTGGATCTACAATCAACAGCCATGGAAGCAGCAGTCAAAAACTGAAAGGACGTATTGCATTGGGCAAATCTGCTGCAAAAGACCTCTTTAAAGTGTTAAAAAAGAAAAGAAGTCACTTTAAGGACTAAGGTGTGCCTTACCCAAGGCATGGTGTTTTCAACTGCCTCGTATGCATGCGAAAGCTGCGTAATGAATAAGGAAGACTGAAGAAGAATTGACGCCTTTGAATTATGGTGTTGGTGGAGAATACTGAATACACTGTGGACTTCCAGAAGAATGAACATCTCTCTCTCGGAAGGAGTACAGCCAGAATGCTCCTTATAGGCAAGGATGGTGATACTTCAGCTCATATGCTTTGGACATGTTATCAGGGGGCACCAGTCCCTGGAGAAGGGCATCATGTTTGGTAAAGTAGATGGTCAACAAAAGAAAGGAAGACCCTCAAAGAGATAGATTGACACAGTGGCAGCAACAATGGGCTCAAGCATAACAAGAATCATGAGGATGGTGCAATACCGGACAGTGTTTCCTTCTGTTGTACATAGGGTGGCTGTAAGTTGGAAGTAACTTGATGGCACCTAACAGAAACAACAGTAAGTCTGTGGCTATATCTCACTGTGGTCTAAATTTCCATATTCCTCATGGCTAGCAATGTCAAATTTTTTTTTTTTTTTTGCATTTATTTGTTATCTGTATATCCTTTTCAGTGAAATGTCTCTTTATGTCTTTTGTCCATTTTGAATTGAATTGTTTCCTTACTGTTGAGTTTTAAAAGTTGTTTTTATATTCCAGTTACTAATCTTTTGGCAATATGCAATTACAAATACTGTCTCTCAGTATGTAGTTTGTCTTTTCATTCTCTTAACATAGGCTTTCACAGAGCAAAAAATTTTTAATTTTAGTTAAGTTCTATTTATCAATTTTTCTCTTGTGGATCAAATTTTGGAGTCAAGAACTTTTTGCCTAGCCTTAGATCCTGCAGATTTACTGCTATGTTTCTTTCTACAAGATTTATAGTTTTATGTTTTACCTTTAAGTCCATGATTCATTTTGAATTAAAATGTTTATAAGGTGTAAGGTTTAGATTGAAGTTCGTTTTCTTTGACCTTTGCATGTCCATTTTTTCCACCATCATTTTTTGAAAGGCTATCCTTCCTCAACTAATTAACTTTTGTATCTCTGTCATTATTCAGCTGAGCATATTTGTGTGGAAGTATTTCTGGGTTCTCTGTTCTGTTCCACTGATCCATGTGTCTGTCTTCTGCAAATGCAACATTGTTTTGATTATTGTGGTTATGTAATAAAACTTAATATAGGATGGAGTGATCCCTCTTGCAATGTTCTTTTTCATGAAAATTGTTTTAGTTATTATAGGACCTGTGCCTTTCCATATAAATTTTAAAATAAGCTATCTATCCCTATGAAAAACCTTACTAGGATGACAGGAATTGCATCGACCTTATAGATCAGTTTGTGAAGACTTGATCTTTACTATGTTGACACTTCTGATCCATGAACATGGTATGTCTGCCCGTTTATTTAGGTCTTTTTTTATTTTTTCAATAGTATTTTATCATTTGAAGCATGCATATCCTGAACATGTTTTGTTAAGTTTGTATCTATTTCATTAGTTTTGAAATTAGTATAAATGGTATTGTGTTTTTAATTTTGATATCTGCATTCCATTGTTAGTATATATAAATGTGATTAATTTTAGGTATTAACTTTGTATCTTGTGACTTAACACTTATTAGTTGTAGGGTTTTTTTTGTTTTGTAGATTCCTTGGGATTTTCTATGTAGAAAGTCATGTCATCTGTAAATAGGACAGTTCATTTCTTTCTTTCAATCTGTACTTTTTTTTTCCCTTATTTTGGCAGCAGAAACTTTTGAATAAGAGTGGTGAGAGCAGACATTCCTGCATTGTACTTTTTAGTACATGAAAAGCATTCAATCTTTCACAATTAAATATGATGATAGCAGTGAATTTTGTTTGTGTGTGTGTAGATGTTCTTTATCAAGTTCAGGTAGCACCCCACTATTCCTAACTTGCTGAGAGTTTTATCATGAATAAGGGTAGGATTTTGCCAAATGTTTTTTTCCCCTGCATCAATTGATGTGATTTTATATTTTAATTTAGCCTATTGATATGGTTAGTTACATTGATTGACTGTTGAATATTGAAACAGCCTTGCATATCTAGATTAAATTCTACTTGATCATAGCATATAATTCTTTCTGTACATTGTTGGATTCTGCTCACTAATATTTTGTCAAGCATAGGTTAAGGAAAAAATATTGGTCATAATCTTCTGTTTTGTACTCTCTGTATCTGGTTTTGGTATTATGCTAATACCGGTTTCAAAGAGTTAGATAAGTCATACGTAACACCTGCTCTTCCTGGAAGAGATTGTGTAACATTGACATTAATTCTTCTTTAAATATTTGATAGAATTTTCCCGTGAAACCACCTATGCATGGAGGTTTTTTTGTTGTGTGTGTGTGAGTTTTTAATTATGGGTTCAAGTTCTTTAATGCTTATAGGGCTATTCAGATTGTATACTTCATCTTAGCTGAGTTTTTATTTTTGAGTACTTGGTCCATTTTCTTCAAAGTTGCTGAATTTATGAGCAAAAACGTGTTACTAGTATTTCCTTATTGTCTTTTACTGGCTGCAGGATCTATTGTATCCCTAGTATTGGTGATGTGAGTCTTTTCTATTTTTATTTTTGTCTATCTTGCTAGAGGCTTGTCAATTTTATTGCCTTTTTTTGTTTTAAAGGAAAAAATTTTTATTTCACTAATTTCAGTTATTGCTCCTTTTTTCCATTTTCAATGTTTTCTGCCCTTATCTTTATTATTTGTCATATTTTTATGCAAATAAAGTGTGCCTTTTACATTTGTTTGCCTACTGCTTCCCCCCACCCCCCTTGAGGTATTTTGTAAGCATGTATGCTAATTTTCTTTAAAGCAACATGTAAACAACAATTGGCATAGTGATGCTTAGGCAAATACCTCAGTAGGGGAGGGGGAAGTTGGCAAACAAACATAGAAGGCATGTGTTATTTTTGTAAAAATATAATAATTCCTTCTGCTGCTTTGCATTTATTTTGGTCTTCTATTTCTAGTTTACTGAGATATAAACTTAGATTATTTTCTTAGATCTTTCTTTTTTTCTCCTGCTAAAATCTATAAATTTCCCTCTCAGCACTGCTTTAGCTGTATCCCACAGACTTTGATATGTGTATTTTCGTATTCATCGATCTTTATGTATTTTTCTTTCCTTTGAAAATTCCTCTTTGATGCATGGATTATTTAGATATGTGTTGCATAGTTTTCATGTGTTTAAAGGTTTTCCTGATGTATCTCTTTTAATTATTTATGGTTTGATTGTACTATGGTTGGAGAATATACTCTTTATGGCTTCAATTCTTTTAAATATGTTGACGTTTGTTTTATGGCACAGGATATAATCTTTCTTGGTGAATGCTTCATGGATACTTGAAAAAAATGCAGATTCTGTTGTGTTTCTATATATAAATTTTATCTGTTAATTGGTGGTAGTGTTGAATTCTCTATCAATGCTGATTTTCTCTCTAGTATTTCTATGAGTTACTAAGAGAGGTGTGTTGCATACTCCAAGTATAACGTGAAATTGTTTCTCACTTCATCTCCATCAGTTTTTGCTTCATGTATTTTGAGACTTTGTTATTTCATCTATGCACATTTAGGGTTGCTACATCTTATATCTTCCGTGTAGATTGATCCTTTTATCATTATGTAATGTCATTCTATGCTTCTAGAAATTTCTTTTTTTGCTCTAAACTCTACTTTTTAACATATTAACATAGCTATTCCTATTCTTTGTTGGAGCCCTGGTGGTGCAGTGGTTAAGAGCTTGGCTGCTAACCAAAAGGTCAGTAGTTTGAACTTATCAGTCACTCCTTGAAAACACTATGGGGCAGTTCTACTCTGTCCTATAGGGTCACTATGATTCAGAATCGAAGTGATGACAATGGGTTTATTCTTTATTGGTTAATGTTTACATCATATATCATTTTTTCCATCCTTTTACTTTCAAACAAATTATGTCATTGAATTTGAAGTGATTTTCTTGGAAGCAGCATATAACTGGGTCATGTATTTGTTTTGTTTTGTTTTAATATTTATTCCACTTTGCCAGTCTCTGTCTTTTAATTGTTGAAACTTAGGCCATTTAAGATATACATACAGCCTTCAGTATGGATTACACCTCAACATAAAAAAAAACAAAAATCCTTACGACTGGACCAATAAGCAACATCATGATAAATGGGGAAAACATAGAAACTGTCATGGATTTCGTTTAACTAGGATTGACAATCAACATTCACGGGAGCAGCAATCAAGAAATCAAATGATGTAGTTCATTAGGTAAATCTGCTGCAAACGACATTTTTAAAGTGTTAAAAAGCAAAGATGTCATTTTGAGGACTAATTGGGGTGCACCTAACCCAAGCCATGGTATTTTCAATCACCTCATATGACTACAAAAGCTGGACAATGAATAAGGAAGACCGAAGAAGAGTCGATGCATTTGAATTATGGTGATCGTGAAGAATATTGAATATCCCATGAACTACCAGAAGAACGAACAGATCTGTCTTGAAAGAAGTACAGCCAGAATGCTCCTTAGAAGGGAGAATGGCAAGACTTTGTCTAAAGCACCTTGGACATGTTATCAGGAGGGACCAGTCCCAGGAGAAGGACATCATGCTTGGTAAAGTAGAGGGTCAGCAAAAAAGAGGGCGACCCTCAAAGAGATGAATTGACACAGTGGCTGCAACAATGGTCTGAAACATAACAATGATTGTGAGGATGGCGTAGGACCTGGCAGTGTATATTTTGTTGTGCATAAAGTCGCTGTGAGTTGGAACCAACCCGACAGATCTTAACAAAAAAAACATTTATGATAATTATTGGTAAGTTAACACTTAATTTATTATTTGATTTCTGTTTGTTTCCTCTAGTTCTTGTTCCTTTGTTTTCATTTTCTTTCCTTCTTGGATTTACTTGAACATTTTGTAGGATTTAATCTTGACTAATTTATGGTGTTTATTTTAAACTTTTTTTTATTGTACTTTTCATGAAGGTTTATAGAGCAAACAAGTTTCTTATTAAACAATTAATACACATATTTGTTTTGTGACATTGGTTGCCAATCCCATGACATGTCAACGCTTTCCCCTTCTCGACTTTATTACTGAGCTATAAGGATGTCCAGGGGCCGTACTCTCAGTTTCGCCAGTCTCTGTCCCTCTGTCAGACTAGTATGGTGAGTTAGAAGTTTGTTCTACATTTTTATTGAGCTCTATCCAGGACACTCTATTGTGAACCCTGTCAGAGCAGGTGGTGGTGGTAGCTGGGCACTGTCTAGTTGTACTGGACTCGGTCTGCTGGAGGATGTGGTAGTTGTGGTCCATCAGTTCTTTGGACTAATCTCTCCCCTGTGTCTTTGGTTTTCTTCTTTCTCCCTTGCACCAGATAGGGTGAGACCAGTGGAGTATCTTAGATGGCCACTCACAAGCTTTTAAGACCCCACATGCTATTCACCAAAGTAGAATGTAGAACATTTTCTTTATAAACTATGTTATGCCAATTGAGCTAGATATTCCCCCAGACCATAGTCCCCACGACCCTCAGCCCAGTAATTTGGTCCCTCAGGGAGTTTGGATATGTCTATGGAGCTTCCATGACCTTGCCGTGGACAAGTTGTGCTGGCTTCCCCAGTAGTGTGTACTGTCTTACCCTTCATCAGTGTTACCACATATTTATTGTCTATTTACTGTTTTCCCCTTCCAAACCTATCCTCCCTGGTAAGTATCAAAGATTGTTTCTTTTCGTGTGTAAACCCTTTCATGAGTTTTTATAGCAGTAGTCTCATACAATATTTGTCCATTTTTGATTGACTTATTTCACTCAGCATAATGCCCACAAGATTCATCCATGTTGTGAGAAGCTTCACAGATTCATCATTATTCTTTATTTTTGCACAGTATTCCATTGTATGTATGTACCATAGTTTGTTCATCCATTCTTCTGTTGATGGGCATCTAGGTTGTTTCCATCTTTTTGCTATTGTGAACAATGCTGCAATGAACGTGGGTGTGCATATGTCTATTCCTTTGACAGCTCTTATTTCTCTAGGATATTTTCCTAGGAGTAGGATTGCTAGATCATATGGTATTTCTATTTCTAGTTTTCTAAGGAAGCACCATATCATTTTCCAAAATGGTTGTATCATTTTGCATTCCCACCAGCAGTGCGTAAGAGTTCCAATCTCCCTGCTGCCTCTCCAATATTTGTTATTTTCTATTTTTTTAATTCATACCAGTAATTTCCAGGTAAGATGGTATCTCATTGTGGTTTTGATTTGCATTTCTCTAAATGGCTAGTGATTGAGAGCATTTCCTCATGTATCTGTTAGTCCTTTGAATGTCTTCTTTGGTGAAGTGTTTATTTCCTTTGCCTTTTTTTTTTAATTGGGTGATTTGTCTTTTTATTGTAGAGGTGTTGGATTTTCCTACAGATTTTAGAGATTAAGCCTTTGTTGAATTTGTCATAGCCAAAAATTCTTCCCCAGTCTGCAGGTTCTCTTTTTACTCTTTTGGTAAAGTGTTTCAATGAGCATAAGTGTATAATTTTTAGGAGATCCCAGTTATCTAGCTTATCTTCTGGTGTTTGTGTATTGTAAGTTATGGTTTATATACTCAATTTTTTCTTCTATGACCTATATGTTTTTTGGTTTTGTATTTAGGTCTTTGATCCATTTTGAATTAGTTTCTGTATCTGGTGTGAGGTATGGGTCCTGTTTCATTGTTTTTGCAAATGGACATCCAGTTTTGCCAGCACCATTTGTTACAAAGACTGTCTTTTCCCCACTTGATGGACTTTGAGACTTTGTCAAACTCAGATGACCATAGATGTACAGATTTACATCTGGATTCTCAAATATGTTCCATTGATCAATGTTTCTGTCATTGTACCAGTACCAGGCTGTTTTGACTACCGTAGCTATATAATAGGTTCTGAGGTCAGGCAGTGTCAGTCCTCCTACTTTGTTCTTCTTCTTCAATAGTGCTTTACTTATCCAGGGCTTCTTCCCTTTCCATATAAAGTTAATGATTAGTTTTTACGTCTCTTTAAAGAAGGCTATTGGTATTTGGATAGGAATTGCATTGTATTTGTAGATTGCTTTGGGTAGAATTGAAATTTTCACAATGTTGAGTCTATCTGTCCATTAGCATGGTATGTTTTTCCATTTATATAGGTCTCTTTTGGTTTCTTGCAGTAGTGCTTTGTAGTTTTCTTTGTAGACGTCTTTTACATCCCTGGTGAGATTTATTCCTAAGTATTTTATTTTTTTAGGGGCTATTATTGTGGTATAGTGGTTAAGAGCTATGGCTGCTAACCAAAAGGTTGGCAGTTCTAATCCACCAGGCACCCCTTGGAAACCCTATGTGGCAGTTCTACTCTGTCCTATAAAGTTGCTATGAATTGGAATCAACTTGATAATGGGTTTGCTTGTTATTTTTTTGGTTTATCATCAACAATACTGTTTTCCTTTTTTTGACTCTCTTTATTGGTGTGTAGGAATCCAACTGATTTTTGTGTGTTTATGTAGTATCATGCTACTCTGCTGAATTTTTCTATTAGTTCCAGGAGTTTTCTCATGGAGTCTTTTGGGTTTTCTGTGTATAGTATCATATCATCCACAAATAGGAACAGTTTTACTTCTTCCTTGCCAGATTGGATACCCTTTATTTCTTTTTCTTGCTTTATTGCTCTAGCTAGTACTTCCAGCACAATGTTAAATAGGAGTGTTGATAAAGGGCATCCTTATCTTGTTCCTGTTCTCAAGGGTTCAGCTTCTCTCTCCATGATTTCAGCTTCTCTCCATTTAGAATGATGTTGACTGTTGTTTTTGTATAGATGTCCTTTAATATGTTGAGGAATTTCCCTTCTATATGTATTTTATTGAGAGTTTTTATCAGGAATGGGTGTTGGACTTTGTCAAATGCCTTTTCTGTGTACATTTAGATGATCATGTGATTCTTTTATTTATGTGATCTATTATGTTGATTGATTGTCAAATACTGAACCAGTCTTGCATATCTGGTATGAATCCAACTTGATCATGGTGTATTATTTTTTGGATATGACGCTGAATTCTATTGGCTAGAATTTTGTTGAGAATGTCTGCATCTATATTCATGAGAGATTTTTGGTCTATAATTTTCTTTTTTGTGGTGTCTTTGCCTGGTTTTCCTATCAGGGTTATGCTGGCTTCATAGAATGAATTTGAAAGTATCCCTTCCTTTTCTATGTTCTGAAATAGTTTGAGTAGTACTGGTGTAAGTTCTTCTCTGAATGTTTGCTAGAATTTTCCAGTGAAGCCATCTGGGCCAGGACATTTTTTGGGAGTTTTTTTTATTACCTTTTCTATTTCTTCTCCTGTTATTTTTCTGTTCAGATTTTCAGCTTCAGTTTGCGTTCACTTGGGTAGTTAACGTGTTTCCAGAAAGTTGTCCATTTCCTCTAGGTTTTCATATTTGTAGGAATATAGTTTTTCATATTACTCTGTTATGATCCTTTTTATTTGGGTTGGGTCTGTTGTAAGTCTCCCATTTTGTTCCTTATTTGGGTTATTCATGTCCTTTCCTGTTTTGTCATCTTTAATAATGTTTTTTTAATTTGGTTGATCCTTTCAAAACACCCACTTTTGGTTTTGTTGATTCTTTCTATTTTTTTCTATTCTCTGTTTCATTTACTTCTGCTTTGATCTTTATTCTTTCCTTTCTTCTGGTGGCTGTGGACTACTTTTGCTATTTTCTTTCCATTTGTTCAAATTGTATAGCTAATGTTTTGATTTTGTCTTTTTTTTTTTTTTTTGATGTGTGTGTCTATTGCTATAAAATGACCTCTGAACACTGCCTTTGCTGTGTCCCAAAGGTTTTGGTAATATATGTTTTTATTCTCATATTATTCTATTGATTCTAGGAAGTTTTTGATTTTATCTTTGATTTCTTCTATTCCCAAGTGGTTTTTAAGAAGGGTATTATTCATTTTCCATCTATTTGATTTTTTTTCCTTGTTTTTCTTAAGTCTCCTACTATTACTGTGGAACTATCAAATTCTCTTTTCAGCACTGTTAGAGTTTATTTTATGTATTTTGGAGCCCTGCCATTTGGTGGGAAGATATTTGTTATGGTTATGTCTTCATGGTGGATTGTCCCTTTAATCATTATATAATGCCTTCTTTTCTCTTATGGTGGATTTTGTTTTAAAACCTATTTTATCTGAGATTAGTATTACCACTCCTGCTCTTTTTTTGGTAATTGTTTGCTTGATATATTTTTTTCCATCCTTTGATTTTTAATAAATTTATGTCCTTGTTTCTAATGTGTGTCTCTTGTAGACAGCATATTGATGGGTTCTGTTTGTTTTATACATTCTGTCACTCTCTGTCACTTTATTGGTGCATAAGCCATTTACATTTAGTGTCATTATTGATAGGTGTGAGTTTATTGCTGTCATTTTGCAGTACCTTTTTTTAGTGGTGCTGATTTTTTTTTTTTTTTTTTGTTCCTCTTACTCTTCCTTGCTGGATTACTTTTGTTTGTGTATTTTTTCTTGTTTCTTTTTTTTTTTTTGGTAGATTTTGTGTTTACTTAGATTTTATGTTTTTTATCTTTATTTTCATGAGTAGGTTGTTTAACTTTCTTTGTGGTTACCCTGAAATTTACGCCCATCTTCCTAAGTTTAAACAAGTCTTTTATCATCTAATAATGCCTTGACTTCCTCTCCATTTGAAAGTTCTGTGTCTATACCATTTATTCCCTTTTTTATTGTTCTGAACTTGTTATCATTTGCAGATTGATGTCTGTGATTCCTTGTCATAAGTGTTTTAGTTTTGTTTTATCCTTGAGAATTCATTATCTAGGTTGGTATCTGGCTGATGCTTACTTATGTGCTAGATTCAGGTTGTTATCTGACTTTGTTGGTACTCTAACCGAAGACTACCTTTAATAATTTTTGTAAGTTTGGTTTGGTTTTTATGTATTCCTTTAATTTCTGTTTATCTGGAAATGTCCTAATTTTGCCATCGTATTTGAGTGAGATTTTTGCAGGATATATTATTCTTGGTGGACAATTTTTTTTTTCTTTCAAGATTTTATATATGTCATCCCACTGCCTTCTTGCCTGCATGGTTTCTGCCAAATAATTAGAGCTTAGTCTTACTGTTTCCCCTTTGAATGCAATCTTTCATTTTTTTCAAGCTGCGCTCAGGATTATTTCTTTGTTTTTGGTTTTAGCAAGTGTGACTATGATATGTCTTGATGTTTTTCTTTTGGGGTCTATCCTGTATGTGGTTCGTTGAGCTTCTTGGATAGTTGGCTTTTCATCTTTCATAATATTAGGAAAGTTTTCTGTCAGCGAATTTTCAATGATCCTCTCTGTGTTTTCTGTTCTTTCCTCCGATCTGGAACTCCGATCACACACAAATTTTTGCTTTTGATTGTATCCCACATCATTCTCAGGGTTTCTTCATTTTTCTTCATTCTTTTCTCTGATTTTTCCTTAAAGTGGTATCCAAGGTTTTGTCTTCAATTTCACTGATCCTGTCTTCCATTGTTTCAAATTTGCTCCTAAAAGCTTCTATTGCACTCCATTTCTGAAATATTGTTGTTTATCTTTTAGATTTCTAATTGCTGTTTTAGTAGGATTTCTAATTGTTTATTTATTTTGATATTTTGTTCTTGTATTATTTTCTTCCATTGTTTTGTTTGTCTTTTCCATGATTTTGTCCATTTTTCCTTATCTTTGTCTGCATTTCCCTTCATGCGTTGCACAACTGGAATGTTAGAGTTCTGAATTCCCTATCAGATAGTTCTAGTGTCTTTTATTCTAGCAGAAGGTCATCTGTTCTTTTATTTTGGTTGCTTTCTGGAGCCATCCTCTCCTGTTTTCTTTATACATTTTGATATTGTCTGCTGTCTCTGGAGAATTCAGGAATCATTTTCTTTGTTTATTGATTGCAGATTTGATTGTTTTGTCCTGCTTTTTTGTTTTATTTGGTTATGTCTGGGCAGTCAGGCTAGACGTGTTTTGTTGCTTGTTTGCCTGTGGGCATGATTCTTCTCACCACCTTGTCCAAGTGGGTAGGGCTAGTCACTCAGCTATGGTGCAGCACAGCATGTCCAGTGGGAGTGAAGGAGCTGGCATGGGTAGTCTGCCATACTAACTGGGGGTTATGGGGCAGGGCTGGGGAACATTCCAGGGCAGGGTTCGAGGGACCACATTGGTACCACTGCAGGAAATGGCACTTGGCACCTTGTGCACATAAGTAGGTAGGAAAGGAGAGGAAGTGATGTGCAGAGCTAAGTGGGTGAGTGAAGGAAGAGAAACAAAGGCAATAAAATTAAGTAAAAAATATAATAAAAAGTAAATAAAATGGCAGCGGGCTAGGATACTGAAGGTGAGGGTGAGGCAGACCCAGAGAGTCCGTGTTCTGGTGGTTCACTAGCTGAGTCATGTGGATTGGCCTGTTAAGAAGCAGCGTGGGCAGTGCACAAGGCTAGGTGGATAAGAGAAAGGAAAGGAAATAGAGGAAAGAGAGAAGAAACCAACAAACAAACAAATAAAAAATAAAAATAACAAAATATGGTGATGGGTGTGTCAGCCATTGGGGGTGGGGTGGAATTGGGATGATGGCAAGCTGATGCCTCTCACTGGGTGGCATGGCACAGCATGGCCCGACAGGAAGGGGTGAAAGCAGCAAAGGGACTAGGTAGGAAAGAGAAGGAAAAGGAGAACGGGAAAGATAAAGAAAAATATAATATACAGTGCTGAGGGAGCTGGACGGTGGGGGCGGTGCAGACTTGGGGAGGTCTTGTACCAGAGGCTCTCCAGCCAAGTGGTGTAGCACAGCCCACCAAGAAGTTGGGGATGGCTCACAGGACTGAGTGAATGGGAGTAAGGAAAGGAAGGAAGGGAGAGAGAGGAGAAACAATAACAACAACAAAAACTCAGGAAAAAAACAAACAAACAAAAGATAAATAAAATTGGTGTGGAGGGAGCTGTTTAATGATGGTGGCACAGACCTGGGGAGGCTGAGTGCAGTGACTCTCCAACTGAGCTGTGAAACACACCCCTCCAGAAGGGGTGGGGGTGGTGCACAAGCCTGGATGACTGGGAGAAAGGAAAGGAGAGAGAGAAGAAACAGAAAAAAAGAAGGAAAGAAAAAAAAGAGCAAACAAACAAATAAAAAAATCACAGCCAGTCAAGAAGGGGAGGGTGGTAGAAAGGAAAAGATGGAGAGGAGAGAGTGAGAAACAATACAAATGGCCAAAAAAAAGCAAAAATCAAACAAATAAAAAAGAACAAAGCAAACAAACTAAACAATCACAGCCTATCAACAAGGGGAGGGAATAGCGCATGGAGCTAGCTGAGTGGGAGAAAGAGAAGGAAGGAATGGAGAGAGAGAGAGAAGCAATGGAAGAAGCCAAAAAAAAAAAAAAATCAAAAAACAAACAAACAAACAAAAAAAAAAAAAACACAAAACAAACAGACAAACCAAAAAATCACAGCCTGTCAAGAAGGGGAGAAGATGGAACAAGGGGCTAGAGAAGCAACAAAAGAAAAAAATCCCCCCCACCCAAAAAAATCAAGAAACAAACAAAAATACAAACTAAAAAAAAAAAAAAACCAAAAAACAAAAAATGGGGCTGAAGGGGCTGGCCAGTGGGGTCTGGATGGACCCCAGTGGCAGTGAGTTGGTGTCTCTTTGGCCGAGCAACCATGGCCTGTTGGGAAACAGTGGTGGCCTCTTAGAGGTAAGAAGAATGGGGTGTGGGAAAGCATGTATCCCTGGTTACCAGGTGCTCTGTCTCCTGCTGGGAGTTCTGTGAAGTTGCCTTCCCGTACTCCCTGTGCAGAGTTCTTTGGCAGATGTAGCCTGAGATGGCGAATCTATGCAGAAGTATGCTGGTATCTCTCTGGCTGAGCAACAGTGGCCCATTGGCAAGTGACAGAGGTCTCATACAGGGAAGAAGGGTGTGGGGTGTGAAAGCATGTATCCCTGGTTACCAGGTGCTATGTCTCCTGTTGGGATCTCCATAAATTTGCCTTCCCCCTACTCCCTGTCTGAGTTAGCTGGTATGGGACCTCCACTCTGTAGCTCTCCTCATTCTCTGATCTTTTTCAGTTTCTTATTCCATTCGATGCTTGACTGAGTTCTTTATTCCTTCATTTGGTACTTAGGATTCCAGGACTGACATATGTATCTGTTTTAGTTAGTTTTTTGGGTCTTTGCCATGGTACTTTGGCATGGTACTTCTGTATGTAGTGCCATGTTGGCTCCCTATTTACGGTGTTTTTGAATGCATATCTTTGTATAGTTTTTGTAGTTATTGCTCTGGTTAATACAGTATACGTATTTGACTTATCATAGTATACTGATATCAACATTTCACCACTTCAGGTGGAGCCTTATTTCCATTTAGGTACCTTTTAAATATTATTTTTGTGAGTTATTCCTGTTTGAGGTTTGATCATCTTCTTGAATCTGTAGTTTTGTGTCTTTTATCAAATTTAGGAAGTTTGTGGCCATTATTTCTTTGAATATAATTTTAGTCCTACTTTTTCCTTTCCTCTGGGACTGTGATGATAAGACGACCATCGGATCTTTTCTTACTGTCCCACAGGTCTCTCAGACTCTGTTAATTTATCTTTCAGTCTGTTTTATCTTTATTGTTCAGATTGGGTAAATCCTACTTATATGTTCTTAAGTTCACTGATTCTATCTTCTGTCACCTCTGTTCTACTACTGAGCCCATCTGGCAAGTTTTTTGTTTTTTGTTTCTTTTTAATGTCTGTTATTATATTTTCCATTTCTATAGTTTCCACCTGGTTCTGTTTCACAACATATTTTTTTTAAAGAGGTTTTCTATTTTTCATTCATCTCAAGAGAATTTTCATTTTCAAAACATTTTTATGAGGTCTGCTTTAAAGCTGTTATCAGATAATTCCAAAATCTGATTCATCTTGGTATTGGGTCAGTTGACTGTATTTTTCATTCAAGTTGTGATATTTCCTTTGTTCTTGGACTGATGGTTTTCTATTGCATTCTAGATATTTTGTCTATTGTGTTAGGAGACTCCATGTCCAATTTACATCTTTTATTTTATAGATAGTCATATTGTTTATGTTTAGCGCACAGGTCCTGATCCATTCTTGTGTTCTGTGGTTCCAATCACAGTTTAATTCTCAGGCCCCAGTGGTGTTATTTTGGTATGATTGATTTATCTAATGCTGCTGAATCTCCCACTGGCCCCTGCTGATGCTGCCTGTAGAGACAAAAGGCTTCAGCAGACCTTGACATAGAGTGCATCTTGGTGGGAGGAGGGAGTCTCCAGTTATAGAGATGAAGAAGTTTCCCTGTGTGGTGCTTTTTGTTGTCAGATCCCCCTGCGTTTACCTCCAACCCCACCTGCCCAAGTGGCTCTGGCCTCTCAATGGAGGAGGGGAATCTCAACTTATGGAAAAGAAGAAGCTTCTTGGTCTAGGATGATTGTGTGACCAGGCTCTTCTTGCCAGTGTCACCTTGCCACTCCAGTGTCTCCTCATGGGAGGGGGAGCCTTTAGGATCTTTAAGACAAAGAGTCTTTCATGGCTGGGTGTGTTTGTGGACAGCTCCTATCTATGGGGAATGGAGAGCGCTTCCTAGGCTGGTCTTTTGTTGTGATGCATGTTCTTTTGCTGTGACCACAACTATCCCAGTGTCTCTGAGTGGACGAGGCAAGTTTCAGGCCCACCAGGACAAAGATGGTTCCTGGGCCAGTCTGCTTGTTGTGTCCAGATCTCTGTTGCTGGTGCTAGTATACCTCTGTGGGAGAAGGGGTGTCTCAGAACTAGTGGGCCTACGAGGAGACAAGAACATTTTGCTGATCACATTTTCCCTGACCACATTTTGCTAGCTAGAGTCTCAATAGAATTTCCTTGCTGGTGGTGTCAGGTTTACCTCTTGTTGTAGGAGACACTCCTGATTGATCCAGGGTAGAAGTGAGTCTATCAGGCCTTCTTCTGTTGGGGGGTCGGGGAACATCAGGTCTGGTTCACCTTTTTCTGTTTGTTGTTGGAATGTAAGAAATCTAGCTGCTGTGTTGTTCCTTCAGGCCTGGGGTCCCAAATTAGTTCATCTTCCTCTTACCACTTTTCAGAGTTCTTGTTTGGTTGTCTCTTATGTAATTAATAGGAATTATAGTTGTAATAGTGGGAAGGAGCAAGGAGAAACAGATCTATCCCATCCTGTCCAGACTGGTTGTTTCTTTTTAAAATTATGATTGTTTGCTTGCATAGGATCAGAAAAATCATATTTCACTTGGCATTAATTCATTTACCTACCAGAAAAATAGTGAAAATTTCTGGTCTTGGCAGTTAATATATATGAAAAAGAAACAACGATATTTCTTTTCAAACTCCCAAAATCTTAACTTTTGTATTTTTCTTCCTTTTCCTCCTATTCTACATAATACAGCTACATCCTTATGTTAAACATACTTGAGTGCTCGATGTGATGTCACGTAATATTAAAAACAAATGGAAATTAGTTTTTTTTTTTTCCTGCTGCATCTTTTCCAAATCATTCCTCATAAGCAGGATACCTAATCCCATGTAAATAATAATGTCCTATATTGTGGTTCTTATGATACGCTACCTGGATCAGCATCACCAGCATCACATGGACGTTTGTTTGAAACTCAAATTTTGTCAGGTTCCTTCTCAGTCAGACCTATTGAATCAGAAATTCTGGGAGGCAGAATCCAGCAACTGTTTTAACAATGCTGCCACATGATTCTTAAGCCACTAAAGTTTGAGAACCACTGCCCCAGATAATAATCAAACCTAACTTTAGAAAATTATTTATTTTTTTAAATAAATCATCAAATGGGCTTTTGATTTGGGCAAGGCTACCCTTAAATTATTTCTGGAATTTAAAATGCTGGATATGTACACAGAAAAGTAAAATATCCCATTATAGCTTTAATATTCAGTCCATATTTATGTGGTGGCTTTAAATTATTTTTATTGTATGTACATTTATTCACTCAACAAATATTTGCTGGAGGACTAATATGGACCAAGCTTGTTCTAGGCTGAGGATATTGTGACAAACTAGATGTAATCCCTGTCCTCATCAAGTTCATGTGGCTTGGTATGCAGACTTGCAGCTTGTTTTCATGTTTTGACAGATGTAACTGGGTAGCAATTTACTTAAATAGTTTTTTTCTGACTTTTCAAAAATATTTTGAAAGCTAAGGTGAATTATTTATAAAAATACACCATATTAGGAAAAATATTAATTCTTGAAAATGAGCATCTTATGGTAGGTATAAAGGCTTCTCAAATTTGATGTAATTATATTCCTATTAATTTTGCTTAATTTTAATATAAGACACAGTCACCGTAACAACACAATACTGGTTATGAGATGTTGTACATAATTAAATTGATCAAAAAGACTTCAAATCAAGGAAATTATAAAACATAATATTATCAACAAAAATATTTTAAAAGAATGAGTTCTATAAGAGTCTCTACATCTACTTATAAAGGCAAAATTTACATTAGCCAAAGCATGAAATTAGTGCATTCTATAAACAAGATTTGGATTTTTTTAGAGAAATGACTACTGTGGTAGAAAATGATCAGACCTTAGCATACCAACCTCACGGGATAAGTATTGTATTGTGCATACTCTTCACTTACACCAGCTACTTAATATAATGGTGAAGGGACTGCTTTGAGATAGAAAGGGAATCTGCACTGGAAAAATGGAATGATGTCATGTGATAATTAATAAATCTCATGTATATTGTATATTTTACCTTAAGATGGATAGATTTTAAAGATTCATTTAAAAAAAATTTTTAAAAGAAACTTGAAATGCTTGTTCTTGACAAGCAAAGCACCAGATAATTGGACAATTAATAACATTTCCTTACAGAATCACTCTTTCTACTCTTATATACTAAGAAAAAAAGATTTAGTGTTTTTTTAAACATGTCTGTAATTATTTAAGAGTTAGAGCCAATAAACGTTATTGATCAACTGGATATGATTGAAGGAAAGGTAGAAGTTTCAGATTTTGGGCTTGAACAATTGAATGCATGGGGCAACATTTACTGATAGAGTTTACAATGGAAGAGGGCACATTTGGTGGAGATTTTCATAAATTCGGTTTTGACTGAGTTGCTTTTGAGATGCCCTCGAGACATCCCAGTGGAGATGTCAGTTAAGCAACTTGATATATGATATGACCCTCAGACGAGAAGTCAGGACAAGGAGCGTTAACATGCTACAGGTAATTGAAACCAGAGGCTGGAAAGAAATTTATGGGGGTAGAATGTAAAGAGAAAAAGGAGAAGTACTTACACAGTCTTGAATAACTTCACAACCTGTTAGTCAGGAGGAGAATAAGGTCAGGAAGGAATATAAATAAAGACCAGCAATAGGAGGAAGCCAGGAGAGTATTAAATTACAGAAGGCAAGGCTACTGTTTCACAGTTGTTGTCGTGTGCTATCATGGATTGAATTGTATCCTCAAAAAATATCTGTCAACTTGGCTGGGCCATGATTCCCAGTATTGTGTGATTGTCCAACATTTTGTCGTCTGATGTGATTTTCCTAAATGTTGTAAATCCTATCTCTATGATGTTAATTAGGAGGGATTAGTGGCAGTTATGTTAATGAGGCAGGACTCAAACTACAAGATTAGGTTGTGTCTCTAGTCAATCTGTTTTGAGATTTAAAAGAGAGAAGAGAGCAGAGAGACAGGGGCGCCTTATATTACCAAGAAACAAGAGCTAGGAGAATAGCATATCCTTTGGACCCACTGTCCCTGAGCTGAGAAGCTCCTCAACTGGGAAGATTGATGACAAGGACCTTCCCCCAGAGCCGACAGACAGAGGTAACCTTCCCCTGGAGATGGCACCCTGAATTCTGACTTCTAGCCTCCTAGACTGTGAGAGAATACGTTTCTGTTTGTTAAAGCCATCCACTTGTGTTATTTCTGTTGTAGCAGCACTAGATAACCAAGACATGTGCTTTCAAGTTGATTCCAACTCACAGCGAGCCTATATGACAGAGTAGAGCTGTTCCATAGGGTTTCCTAGGCTGTAATCCTTACAGGAGCATATCACCAGGTCTTTTCTCACTTAAAGTACCTGGTGGATTAGAACCACTGAACTTTCAGTTAGCAGCTTAACCATTGCATTAACCAGAGAGTACAAAGTTAGAAACTAGTTTGAATACTTCTGAAAGAGCTAGTTGAAAATGCACCTCACACTCCTCTATATTTTTTAATTTTTTTAAAATGTGCAAAGAAGAAGCCAGATTAGATTAAAGGATAACTAGAAAGAGAAGAAATGGAGAGGATAGTGAATATCAAGAAAGCTTTCAAGCAATTTGACTGTGGAGAGGGCTGAAGACAGAGAATACTATATAGAGATACTGTGGATTGAGGGGAATTTTTCCATCTTTTTTAAATAGGACTTCTTCCTTGACTATGTTTATTAATGGAAAGCAGACAACAGAAAAGGAGACCTTGGAGATTTACGAGACAGAGGACGAGGCAAAAAGGACAAGTACAGAAAAATGGGATTCAGGCAGAGGGCTCTGATTTAGACACTCAAGTGTGTACCTCTTTCACTAGATAAGAAGAAAGGAGGGAAGTGTAGGCACAGATGCTACAGTTTGTAGGTATCATATAAAGCAGTGAGATTTACTGTCTGGTGTATTTTTTTTTTTTTTTCCTTTTTCTGTGAAGTGAAAGGTAGGATTTTCTGTTGAGTTTGTATGCATGTTGAGTGATAGGTGGAAAAATGTGTATTGACAAGTGTGATGGTTAAGGTTGTATGTCAACTTGGTTGGGCCATGATTTTCAGTGGTATGGCAGTTACATAATGATGTAATCTGACAGTTATATACTTTTGTAGTTATTCTCCATTTTGTGATATAATGTAATAACCTCCATGATGTGATCTGATGTCATCAGCCAATCAGTTGTAAGAGGAGTTTTCTCGGAAGTGTGGCCTGCATCTGATACATATAGATGTTCTGGCAAAGCTCGCTGCTTCTTCTGGATCTTACATCTGGCTCATCATTATCTGACCTCCAGTTCTTGGAAGTTGAGTCAGCACCTTCCATATTGCCTGCAAATCTTGGGATTTGTTAGCCTCTGTGGCTATGTGAGTAAGGAGAAGCCTCCAGCCTGATGCCTAACCCGTAGACTTGGGACTTGTCAGGCTCTACAAGCCATTTCCTTAAGATAAATCTCTCTCTCTCTCCCTCTCTCCTATATTTATTTATTAATTTTTAAATTTTTAACTCTAGGTGTTTTCAGTGCCCTTAAGTGTTTCTCAGAGGTAGAGTTTGCAATATTTTCCATGCTTACTTACTTAATCTTAGAACGTGAGGGCATGAGGTGTGTGGAGCATGCCATGTGTGTTGTATGCGTGTGTATTGCTGTGGTAGTACTTTGTGAAATATAGGTTCTTATTTTTTTTGTTTCAGATAATTTTAATAAAATACTTTAATATTTTATCTCACATATTTCCATGTGATCTTGCTTACTCTTCTGTAAGACAGGTTAAAACTTTTTTTTTAAAAAAAAGAATACATAAATAACTTCTTACTACTTTATGATTGGGTTGTAGAAACTTTTTTTTCTTCCAAATTGTCAAGATTATCATAACCGCTAAACTTCTAAAAATGGTGATTTTTTAAAATGATTTCCAATAACTATGTTAAAATTGAATAATAACATCTTAGAGGCTAGATATGTCAAAACGTAGAATTCTCCAGTCAAGCATAAAATGCTGGCCATCTGACTTTATAAAGATGTACAATTTAAGGATTTTCTATCATTTTAACTTATGATTATCTTGATCACAACCATAATTAATAAGCATTAAAATAATGTAAGTTACAGTCCATTGTTTAATCCATTTAATTAATTCAATCATGCAATGTTGTGTAATCAAATTATTTGTAGTGATTTAATATGAGGAACCAAAGCATTAAAATGCATCTGAAAAAATGGATCCATGATAGTAACAGTATCCGAGAACTAATGACATTTTTCTTACTTAGTCGTGGAGATATATATATATATATATATATATATATATGTATATGTATATATATATATAACTAAACTCATGCTGTTGAGTAGATTCCAACTCATAGCGACCCTATAGGATAGAGTAGAACTGCCCTATGGAGTTTCCAAGGAGTGCCTGGTGGATTCGAACTGCGACCTTTTGGTTAACAACCAAACTCTTAACCACTACAAGACCAGGGCTTCCATATATATATATATATATATATATATATATATATATATATATATATATATATATATATATATATATGTATAGATATATATATATTTACCTGTTAGTGGAGCCCTGGTGGCACAGTGTGTGTGTGTGTATATATATATGTATATATATATATGTACCCATTATTGGAGCCCTGGTGGCACAGTAGTTAAGAGCTCAACTGCTAAAAAAAAATGTCTGTAGTTCCAATCAGTCGCTCCTGGAAACTATGGGGCAATTCTACTCTGTCCTATAGGGTCCCTATGATTTGCAATTGACTCAAAGGCAATGGGTGCATAAAAAAATCAAAACAAACCCTTTGCCGTGGAGTCCATTCCCACTCATAGCAACCTTACAGGTCAGAGTAGAACTGCCCCATAGGGTTTCCAAGGAGCCACTGGTGGATTCGAACTGCTGACCTTTTGGTTAGCAGCCGTAGCTCTTAACCACTGTGCCACCAGGGCTCTGTGTGTGTGTGTGTGTGTGTGTGTGTGTGTGTGTGTGTATTATATATATATAATATATATATATTCTATATATATATTTTAAAGAAGATCTAAGAGCTCCTCAGCATCTTCTGGGACCAATAAGTATTGAAATTTTTTTCAAACACTTTGTATTTGACAAATCATTGTAAGCTTTAGCAAATCTATTTTCCCTGTATTTTAAACCCAGTGTAAACCCAAATACAAAGGGGTTTAAAATTCAGGGAAAATAGATTATTTGGGGGAAACCCTAGTGGCATAGGTGGTTAAGAGCTATGGCTGCAAACCATAAAGGTCGGCAGTTCAAATCCACCAGGCGCTCCTTGGAAACCGTATGCCACAGTTCTACTCTGTCCTATGGGGTCTCTATGAGTTAGGATCGACTCGACGGCAATGGATTTAGTTTTTTCTTTTTGATATATTTGGGGGGAAACTCAGTCCATATGTTTCTGATTCTTTTACACTTAACTCATCAAACCATTTGGTTTGGAAATAATAATGTCCAAAACCTTTTGAGTCTTTCTGATGAGTTTCCTTTACAAGAATTTAGGATAGGTTTTACTCTGAGTAACCATTTTTTTTTTTTTTATAAAATGGTTCAAAATAAATTAGGTCTCCTAAATCGATATAATTTAAATATGAACTCTTCTGGGCAAACCGTGTCTCAATATTTATAATTTTAAATGATACTCCATATTAGGAAAGTGTATATGTGCTTTTTTTTCATTAACTGAAGATAATCTTTCTAAGTTATTCATTGTATCTAAGAATATACTTTAAACAAACAAACAAACAAACAAACAAAAAAAAAAATGGAGAACTTGCTAAGAGAGGTAACATAGATCCAAAATTATAGTTTAAAGATAGAAAAAAAAGAGTACAAATTATATATAAAAAAATAAGAGATTTTTTACTATGTAGATGCATTACTAATAAAGGCCAGATAATTCTTAACTAGAAGGGGTATTACTGCATTTTGCAAATGCAGATGTTTTCAGCTATATCAACGAGTAAAATTCTGAGATTAAATAAATGTTTGTTTAGTGATTTTTAATTTAAAAATAGCCATGCTCTAATATTTTACATGCTTGAAGATATAATTTTTTAATATCAAGCAAAAACCAATGTCTTATTTTTAAAAGAAAGAAATAAATCAAAAGTATGAGAAAGCAAGTGTTGATTTAACAATTTTCTGGGTTAGCTAAATCCTGGAAAGATCAACTCAGTTTCAACAATATTTCAGACAAAGGAGATATGCCAGACTTAGACAATCCAGAGATAATAAAATGAGCTAAAACCACTTATTACTAGTGTGCTAGTTTCCTACAGCTGCCATAACAAATGATCACAAATTTGGTGGCTAAAAGAAACATCAATTTATTTCCTCACAGTTTTGGAGCCTTGAAATTCACAACTAAGGTGTCTGCTTGACCATGCCTCCTCTGAAGTTTCTAGGAAAGTATCTTTTTTACTTTTTCCTGGCTTCTGGTGATTGGTCATTGACTTGTAGCTGCATCACTCCAGTCTTTGCCTCCATTGTCCATCACTGTGTTTTCATGCAGCCTTCCCTGTGTCTCCACATGGCCTCTTATAAGGACATTAGTCATTGGATTTAGGCCCACTCTAATCTAGTATGAACTCCTCTTGGCTAATTCCATCTGCAAAGACCTTATTTTAAAATAAGGTCAAATTCTGAGGTTCAAGGTAGGTATGAATGCTTGGGGAACAATATTTAAACCAGTACAACTAGGTATTAATTACTTTAAAGAAAAATAAGGTTTATTAAAATGGAAATAATTAGAATTAACTGTGTGATAATCTTACATCTATATTATATATAACACTTATATACTCTGTGTGTATGTTTGTGTGCATTTATGATAAAATCTATTTTATTCTTACCTTCTTTCTTACACCTAACCATATGTTATGGAATGTTTCTATTTCTTTATCCGTATCTGCATCTACCTCTGCATTTACATCTATGTCTCTGTCTATCTATCTATGCCTATGTCTACATCTATGTTCCTATCATCTATCACCATGTGTATAGTTCATACATATAATCTTTTTGTCTGGTTGCTTAATATCTGCAGTATGACTATATTAAAATTGTTTCTTAAAAAAAAATTAATGCACTATTCTTTTGAAATATTTTCAGAAATTTTTCTATTTGCAACTTTAAAAACTCTCAAACACTTCTGCCCTTTATGCATACAGTGGTTTCTCTTGGGGATATTACTAAGAGTGAAATTGCTGTTTCGTGTGCAATTTGAGTATTCTACTTGAGTAGGTACGCCAAATTTTTTCCATGCCATGTAGAGATTTATACTCAATAGCAGTATCTAAAATATCCTGTTTTTCTGTATCCTTTTTAATACTTGATATTTTCAAATTAAAATAAATGGCAATTGAATAGGATCTAATTATGGTGTTGACTTGTATTTTCCTAATTATTAATAATATTGAAAAGGTTCTTTATATCTCTACCGTCTTTATGTGTTTCATTTTTTGTGAATTGTCGCTACATATCTTTTGCCCACTTCCTTATTTTGCTTCTGTGCTTTTCATACTAAAGTGTTTCTTTATATATTCTTCATCTCATATTTTATCAGTCATGCATATTGTGTGCATGTTAACTACGTTTTTCCAGATTTTCACAAAATAAAAACTTTCAAAGGTGTTTTAGATAAAGAAATGCTCTTAAGAACTGAAAAATACAACTATTGAAATTAAAACTATGATGAACATAATTATCAGAAGGCTAGACAGAGAAAAACCTGAGGAAGAAGAGGAATCTGAGGAAATTTAAAAAAGGCACACGAGGAGACCAAAAGGTAGGAAATTTGAGAGAAAGTTTGGGAGACAAAGTTGACAGAGTGAGAAAGTCAACTTGTATCTAATTAAAATTGCAGGCCAAAAGAAGAAAGAGAATAGAGGCAATATATGAAGAGCTCATGTATGAAAATTTTCAATAACTGAAGAATTGTTGTTGTTAGCTGCCATCAAGTCAGGCCCTGACTCATGGAGACTCCATGCACAGCAAGATCAGACTGTTGTGATCCATAGGGTTTTCATTGACTGATTTGGGGAAGTAGACTGTCAGGCCTTTCTTCCTAGTTCATTTTAGTTTGGGAGCTCCTGTGAAGCCTGTTCAGTGTCATAATAACATACAAGTTTCCACTAATAGATGAGCCGTGGCTACACTTGACAAGAAATCCAATCCTAGACAAGTACAAAAAGACTCACATTAGAATTGTTGTAATGAAACTGCAAGATACTAAAACAAAACAAAATAACAACAAAAATGGAATCTTAAATGCACCCACTAAGAAAAAAGAGATAGCCTTTTAAAATGTGACAAGCTACTGCTGACTTCACACCAGCAAAAACAGCAATAAGAACTTTGTAAAAAACCTTCAAGAATCTTAGAGAAAATAAAAGTCAATCTTTAATGAATAATGATGAGCTAAAGATATTTTCAGACTATTAAAAACTGAGAAGGTCTTTCACAAAGAGAAGATTACTCAAAAGAAAAATCTAAAACCATCTGATTAACATACTTCATAATCAAGAGAGGTGTAATAATTCTAAATGTGTATACACCTAATATTCTCTTAAAAGTAATATTCTCTTAAGATATGTAAAGCAGAGGTCCAGTTCTAGTAATGGCAAAGTAGTATTGATCCAACTCTCCTACAAATAACAATTATTAACTATGGACAGAATATAAAAATTCAACTCTCAGAAAGCACCAGAAAATTATGAAAATTAGGAAGAAACTGCATAAGAGTTGACATTTGGAAGGCAACAGCAGAAAATAAGTTTCCTAGTTTTATTATTTTCATCCTGTGCAGACCCAGGCAGCACCACACTACATGCAGTTGGAAATCAGATAGAAATTGACTATCAGTCTAGCCTAAGGAATCAAAGGACGGAGTTTAAGTTACCCCAGCAGCTGGAAGATGATGGCAGAATTACAAGAAAAGAGACAGCTACAGAAATTTAGCTTCAAATTCTGGAGATTAGCCCAACTCTCTAGTGATTTATGAATTACACATGCAGCTCCAAGCAGCAAAGCTAAGGCTAAAAACACTGAAGAGATGTTTCAGCTGTAGCCTACCACAGGCGAGACAGTGTTTGGTGTTTGATTTCAGTCTAGTGAACTGACTGCCAAAAGAAAAAAAAAGTAATATGCTTCAGTGATATGTAGCAGAATATATAGTCTCACAATATCTTAATTGCAAAGTCCAGAATAAGAAAAATTACTAGACTTACAAAGAACTAGAAAAATGTGACCTATGCTAAGAAAGTGTTAAATTAATAGGGAATGACCACACAATGACCCAGATGTTGAAATGAACAGATCAGGATTTTGAAGCAGTTACAATATTTATATTAAGGGATGTAAAGGGAAATATGCTAACAACAAGTATTCAAATATAAAATTTCAGAGGAAAACCAAAGAACTATTTAAAAAGAACCAAATAGAATTTCTAGAAATCAAGATGGATGGAATACACAGAGTCACTGTACCAAAAGAGTATTGGTCAACGTTCAACCATTTCAGGAGGTAACATATGATCAAGAACCAATGGTAGTAAAGGAAGAAGTCCAAGCTGTACTGAACGCATTGGTGAAAAACAAACCTCCTGGAATTGACAGAATACCAGCTGAGATGCTTCAACAAATGGATGCAAAGCTAAAAGTGCTCACTCATCTATGCCAAGAAATTTGGAAGACAGTTACCTGGCCAACCAAATGAAGGAGATCCATATTAGTGCCCATTCCAAAGAAAGGTGAGCCAACAGAATTTGGAAATTATCCAACAATATCATTAATATCACACACAAGTAAAATTTTGCTGAAGATCATTCAAAAGCAACTGCAGTACATTGACAGGGAGTTGCCAGAAATTCAAACTGGATTTAGAAGAGGGCATGGAACAAGGGATATCATCGCTAATGTCAGATGGATCCTGGCTGAAAGCAGAGAATAGCAAAAAGACATTTACTTGTGTTTTATTGACTATGCAAAGGCATTTGACTGTGTGGATCATAACAAATTATGAATAACATTGCAAAGAATGGGAGTTTCAAAACACTTAATTGTGCTCATGCAGAGCCTGTGCATAGAACAAGAAGCAGTCATTTGAACAGAATAAGGGAATACTAAGTGGGTTTAAATTAGGAAAAGTGATTGTCAGAGTTGTATCCTTTCACCATACTTATTCAATAGGTGTGCTGAGCAAATAATTCAAGAAGTTGGACTATATGAAGAGGAACAGGATATCAGGTTAGAGGAAACTCATTAACAGCTGCAATATGCAAATGACACAGACTTGCTTGCTGAAAGTGAGGAGGACTTGAAGTACTTACTGATGAGGATCAAAGACTACAGCCTCAGTATGGATTACAACTCAACATAAGAAAACAAAAATCCTCACAGCTGGAC
Source organism: Dugong dugon (assembly GCA_030035585.1). Classification (NCBI taxonomy): domain Eukaryota; kingdom Metazoa; phylum Chordata; class Mammalia; order Sirenia; family Dugongidae; genus Dugong; species Dugong dugon. The sequence continues at coordinate 96,986,136 of CM057465.1, forward strand.
CAGTGAGCAATATCATGATAAACGGAGAAAAGACTGAAGTTGTCAAGGACTTCATTTTACTTGGATCCACAGTCAATGCCCAAGGAAGCAGCCATTAAGAAATTAAACGATGCATTGCATTGGGCAAATCTGCTGTCAAAGACCTCTTTACAGTGTTAAAAATCAAAGATGTCACTTTAAGGACTAAGGTGCGCCGGACCCAAGCCATGGTGTTTTCAGTCACCTCATATGCACGTGAAAGCTGGACAGTGAATAAGGAAGACTGAAGAAGAATTGATGCCTTTGAATTACGGTGTTGGTGAAGAATACTAGATACACCATAGACTGCCAGAAGAACGAACAAATACATCTTGGAAGAAGTACAGCAATGCTCCTTGGAAGCAAGGATGTCGAGACTTTGTCTCACATACTTTGGACATGTTATCATCAGGAGGGATCAGCCCCTGGAGAAGGGCATCATGCTTGGTAAAGTAGAGGGTCAGTGAAAAAGAGAAAGACCCTCAAAGAGATGGATTGACACAGTGGGTGCAACAATTCGCTCAAGCATAACAGGGATCACGACGGTGGCTCAGGACCAGGCAGTGTTTCATTCTGCTGTACATAGGGTCGCTATGAGTCAAAACAGACTCAATGGCCCCTAACAACAACAACAGAAATTTTAAAAAAGAAAAAAAGCAATACCTGAAAAAATTCATGGTATGGGTGTAACGGCAGATTGGATATGACAGAAGAAAAATAAATGATCGTGGACACTGACAGTGTCCAGTTTGAAGAAAAATGAGGAAAAAAAGAAACCTTGAATATATAAAGTGCATTTATTGGCAACATTACAAGAGAAATAGATAAATTCACAATCAGATAAAAGTTCTAAGAGAAATCAAAGAAAATTTTAACAACATAAATAATAAATTTGACCTTCTGGATATTTATAAAATTCCACACCTGGGTATAGCAGAATACAAGAAGATGTAGCACATTTAAAAAAAAATGACACTTATTAGTATATATGCTAAGTCTCAAGAAATTTCAGAGAATGGAAAATTTACAGGGTATGTTTACTAATCACAGTTAGCTGAAGGTATATATCGATAAAAAAAACATAAATAGAAGCACTCCATAGATTTGAAATTTAAGAGACTTAAATAATCTAGAAATAAATGAAACAATTATTCAAAAATATAAAATATTTAAAATATATAATTATAATCATATTACACAGGAAACCTGTGTGATGCAATTACAGGAGCAACTAGAATAAAATTTGATCTCTGGATATTTCTATTCATCTTAGTGGACCTTTTTAAAGGGCCTGACTAGTTAATAATCTACAAGCCCTTAACTCTAAGGACTTAAAACCTCTAAACCCCATTGTTGTAGAGTGGTATTCACTCATTCAATAAATAATTGTCAAGTTCTTGCATTGTATAAGGTGTGTATTAGATGATGGAGTTAAAATGTGAGTGCAAACAGAAATAGTGCCTGACCTCTCACGGAGCACACAGTGGAGGAGGCTGATTTTATATATCTGTGAAAATGCTAATAAGAGAGACATGGTGCACACACAAAAGAAGACCAGATTTACTGGCCTGACAGAGACTGGAGAAACCCCCAGAGTATGGCCCCCAGACACCCTTTTAGCTCAGTGGTGAAGTCACTTCTGAGTTTCACCGTTCAGCCGGGGAGTGGACAGCCCCATAAAACCAAATGGGACTAATGAGGCACAGCAGTCTAGGGACAAGGGCTAGAAGGCAGAAGGAGACAGGAAAGCTCGTGATAGGGAACCCAAGGTTGAGTAAGGACAGTGTTGATGTGTAGCGAGGTTGTTAACCATTGTCCAGGGCAACGTGTGTACTAACTGTTTAATGAGAAACTGTTTTGTTCTATAAACCTTCATCTAAAGTGAGAACAGCAGCACAACTGGAAGAGTGTAGTCGATGTCACTGAACTGTGCATGTAGAAATTTTTGAAATGGTGTATCTTTGGCTATGTATATTTTCACCAAAAAAAAAAAAAGATGAAGAAGTGAGAGAGTTGATATGTCGTGGGGTTGTTGACCAATGTCATAAAACAATATGTGTACTACTGTTTAATGAGAAACTATTTGTTCTGTAAACCTTCACTTGAAGTACAATTAAAAAAAAAAAAAAACATTAAAAAAAAAGAGAGACATAGTGTTATGGGAACTTACAGGAATTTTGAAGTATTCAGGGAGGCCAAGGAAAGTTTTTTAAGGGAAATTATAATTTTGTCAAAATATGGCAGGGGCAAGTGAGTAAGGGTTATCAGCAGAAGAGTAAAAAAAACTAAACCAATTGCTCTCAAGTACATTCCAACTCACAGAGACCTTATAGGATAGGTTAGAACTGCCCCATAGGGTTTCCAAGACAGCAATCTTTACTGAAGGAGCCCTGGTGGTTCAGTGGTTAAGCACTCGGCTCAAAAGTTCGGCGGTTTGAGCCCACCAGCTTCTCCATGGGAGAAAGATGTGGCAGTTGGCCTCTGTAAAGACTACAACCTTGGAAACCCTATGAGGCAGTTCTACTCTGCCCTATAGGGCCACTATGCACTGGAATGGACTCGAGGGTAAAGAGTAATCTTTACAGAAACAGACTGCTACATCTTTCTCCCACAGAGAGGCTCGTATGTTCGAACCACTGACATTTTGGTTTGCAGCTGAATGTTTAGCCACTGCACCACCAGGACTCCTGGAAGAGAAAAAACAAGAACAATTTTTGTAGAAAGAATAGCATATGCACATGCTTGTGGTCAGCCAAAGCATCATGAAATTGAGTGACTGAGAGGATAAAGCCAGTGGGGCTGGATTAAAAAGAACTCTAGGGGTGTGGTATGAAATAAAGCTGGAGTGGTCCTCAGTGGGCAGGCCTATTAAGCCATTTTAAATATTGGGCCTTTATCCTAAGATCTATAGGACACCAAAGGCGTGTTTTAAGTAGGCATTTCACATGACCTAATGTGTCTTTTAAAAAGATGACTATGAATATTGAGTAGAGAATGGATTGAGAGAGGTTCTGCCAAGTGCCTTTGGGGAGACCACTTAGAAAGCTTTTTTTAGTAAGCTAGCAAGACATGTTTTTGTAGGGTGAACTAGATTGTAATGATGGAGATCAAGAAAAACAAAGATGTTATATACAACTATATAGTAAAATCAACAGGACTTGGTTTAGTGGAAGATATGTTTGGCTCAGGATGTTGATATTGGGGTATTAGGCTACAAGCAGTTAGTAAGAAACATGTTACACTAGTACTTAAAAGAAGAATGTAAATGAAAATATTTTAATTTAATTTGTTTATTTTAAAACGGACGATTAATGAAAGTGCCTAGTGTTTAAGACTTCAGGCACTGGGTTAGGGATGTCCTAGTTTGAATCCCAGATTCACCATGTACTAGCTTTTTGACAATGCTAAGTACTGGTAATATAACCTGTCTAAATCTCCTTTTTTTTTGCCTGAAAAAGTGGAGCTACGACCCTCATGTGGTTATTCTGAGAATTAAACAAAATAATGAAAAAGAGTGCTTAATATAACACTTGGCACATACCAAAGAACCAACTAAACACTAGTTATTATTGCGATTATTTTATTATTACCTTTAATAATTTGGAACAGCATTGTGAGAAAAAATCAGTTTAAAATTTCAAACAAAGTCAAGAATTGCAATTCATGTAGATTACAAGGGTTGAAAATTCTCCCTCCTTAAACATGAACATTCCATGTAAAAAGGAATTTGAGTGCTGATTAAGGAAATCTGTATCTTTGACATTCTCCAGGGAGTTTGGGCATCTCGACTATCTTACCCATGTATTTGTTTGCTTTTGTAGTCTTGTTTCACAAGCAGTAGAGAAATGATGAATAAATGCTGGATTGAGCATCTTGGATAAATTCTGTATCATTGCTTGCATAATTTTATAGAGATAATCAAAACATAATAGATTTAATTTTAGGATAAACAAAAGAACATATATTCCATATTAATAGATAGAAATTACTATAGATAAAAGGAACTAATAATCACTTGATTTGATCCTGTTATTTCACTAATCTAGAAAATAAAGATTTTTGCTGCTTTATACTCTCAGCTCGTCCGCTGTAATTTAAAATTGTATGATACTAACACATATAGCGTTGTTATGAGTCAGAATCGACTCGACAGCAATGGATTTGGGCTTGGGCTTATCATTGGCTGCTACAGGGTACATACAGATCACTATTTAGACATGCTAAGTGAAAGCTATACCAAATACTAAATGCTAATACATGTGCTAAGTCTTAATTCATGCTTTTATGTTAGGACAAAAAGAAATCAGGGGAAATGTGTTTGCCAATAAACTTTAATATGTTTCTCCCTAGGGCAATGATTATAGAATTAAATTTCAGAGAAATACACTAGTATGTACACCAAGCAATTCAAAATATGTCAGTCCCTACTAATTTGGTCAAAGCTAGGGAAAAAAAAAAAGACAAAAAAATGAGTTGTTTCTGTTGAGTTTCATTTTATTCCTTATGCTAGAAATTTGTGAAACTATCTCTTACTGGCTCTCAGATAGTGAAATAACAATGAATTCATCTCCAGGCAAGCTGCTTCTCAGGCAGACCTGTCAAGAGAGAGACAGACTAATTCATTCTTGCCACTGGGACTCAAGTGACTTTTGAAGGAATCTGGCATTTCTGAAATATAAATAGTGTTAACTTACAGCAAGAAATGTAAAGTGTTCTTCATGCTTATTGAGCATTAAAAGATGAGTAGTAAGCAAAAGAAAGCTATCATGGGTTTTAATGACAGGATAAAAAGGGATTTTGTCAGTAAGTGTTTTTAAAGGATAAACCTTATCAAGGCAATGGATGTCTGTGGGTAGTTGGTTCCTAGTGCTTTTACAAGGGCTTTTGTATGTTGAAATGATCTTATACGGTGCAAATAAACCAAAAGCGAGTAAACTCTGGGTTAAGATACAAAAACAAATACAACAGTACAAATAAAATGAGTGGAAAGGATTAAAAATATGTAAAATAGGCTCAGAGCTCTGGTCTTTCAGCTAGTTAATTCAGCCTGTAACCCATGTCCCAATAGTAGTAGAAAAGGTTGAGCCCACAATCAAACTGTCACTGAATTCTAAATCAACACTGAAATCTAGAGAGCTTCTCATAAGGTCGTGCTAACAACATGTAAGGAAATAACTCGCTGTTATAGTGCAGCGATTTTCTATGATCTCGATGTTCCTGCGTGGAAAGAGAATCTGAGCACTTTATGGTGATAAATGTTATTACTTCAAGCATTTACCCGTGGAATTCATAAATTGTATCTCTAACACACTGTATAGAAGCATTAAGGAAAAATACGAGAAGATAAATGAAAGCAAGCATCCAAAATTTTTTTCCTTTTTTTCTTTTTCTTCTAGTCCTCATGAGAAAATATCAGGACTGCCCATCCTAATATCTCTTAGAATTATTTCCCACTTGGTGTTTTTTCTTTTTTTTTTTTTAGCAAAGTCTTTTGACTGTAGAATTAAAACGTTCTTTAAATGTATCTTTGTCATCCAAAAGGACCAACAGGTTTGGAAAAGTAAGTCCTCAGAGAAGATGCCAAGTTCTCACCTCCCTTGTCCCTATGTGGAAGTCAGAATGGTCTCTTGTCTTGTCTCTGGGATGTGTGCAATCTCATTTCCAGTATTAACGGGGCACTTAGACTCAGGCTGTTTGTCCACTATGCAAAATAAGTAAATAACTCTAGCCTGCTAGGCTGTGAAACTGGTAAAGATTTCTCTCTTCTGCAAGTTATGAGCCTTCAGGATCTTAAAATGTGAGTAAACCTAACTACTAAAATTTTTTTTTCCCTGTTAAGCTCTTAAAGCTCCCTGTGTGGCACAAGTGGTTTGTGCTCAACTAGTAACCTAAATGTTGGTTGTTCAAACCAATCCAGCAGTTCCATGGAAGAAATTGGTGATCTGCTTCCATAAAGATTACAGCCAAGAAAACCCTATAGAGCAGTTCTACTCTGTAACATACGGGGTTGCATGAGTTTGAATTAACCTGATGGCACCATTTTTTTTTTTTATTAACCCCTTATAAATTCTCATTTAAGAGGCAATATGTATTTGCTATCTGATAATTTATTCTACCACTGAAGTGTGTTCTATTGTATCTTCCTGACCTTCAGTTTACAGTTTCGAACTAGCATTGTGTTATCATATAGGAACAAGGAACTCTGTTACCATATATTCTATTGAGATATAACATGGAACAAATCTTGACATTTCAAATCTTATTTACACTTACTACAAGCATGACACTTGGTAGATGTGTGATTATCTTCCTCCTAAACTTATGAAATACCTTCCTATCTGACAATGACACACTTCTCATTCATCACCTGTCTTCCTCTGGATGTAAATGAGACACCAGTATGTGACCAACAGCCCTATCCCTACGGCAACTCCTTTACCAATGCAAAGACAAGTTTTTGATTTGTGGCTCTATGTACTGTTTATGAGTCCTCATACTGAATGAGATTCTTTTTTCTTAGACTTGAATGAATTTTTGAGGTCTCTTTCCAACAGAGTCAATCTACCTGTTAAATTTGTCTCAGCTTCTCCAACTTTTTAGTCATCCTGTGCTACAACCCAGGCAGGTATAATGTGGAAACTGTTGACTGATATTCTTTGTCCTCATTGAAATTGTAATGGTAAAGGCATATAACATAGAGGAGAAAAGAAGGTTTGCTGGCTTGACATTTTGAGGATTCTTTGAGAGTCAGTTTTCTCCTATTACAATAGGAATCCATTCATGTGTTCACTCATTTTATACTTTTCATCACGGTCTATCCTAGACCTTTGGTGAAACAGAAGTAAACAAACTGCTGTTTGTGGAATGTACCTTTTGGTTGGAGGAAGTAATAAATAAACAAAAAACTATCTTTTGGTGAAGATCAAGGAAAATTAATAAAGCAGTATAAAGTGTTAGACTTTTGGATAAAGAAATTGAAGGTAAGATCACCTGCATTCCATAATAATCAACTGAGAAAATATATGAAAAAAAAACTCAGTAAATGTTAAAGGGTCATGCAAAAGGTAATTGTTATTTTACTGTGCCACTTAATGTTGATTAGTGTTCGAAGTAAAATGCAAATTAAACCATAAGATGTAATATAAGTAAGAATAAAAGTATTTCATAATGAGTAAAACCTATTTTTTACAATACTGTTGTTGTTAGGTACGGTCGATTCCAACGCATAATGATCCAATGTGACAGAGTAGAACTGCTCCATAACCATTTGTGCCACGAGGCCTCCTACTGTTCATTTTAATGTCTGTAATTTACTGAGTACCTATTATATACAAGACAGCGTCGTAAGTACTTTACATGCCATATTTTTATGCAAATAACGTGCACCCTCTGCATTTGTTTGCCAGCCATGCCAATCCTCTTCCACAGGTTGCTGTAAAAAGAAAAAAAAATTACCATAGCATCCTTATGAAAAGAACTTGTCGGGGGAAGGCAAGGCCAGCAAACAAAGGAAGAAGTTGTGTGTTATTTGCAAAAAATATTTTATTTGATCTTATTGTAGCCCGATTTTAGATATGTCCTTCACTTTATAGATAAGTGAGCTAAATATAAGAGAGACTAAACAACTTTCCTAGTAAACTTGTGAACTATGGGATTAGGAGTTAACCTAGGCTTCCAATCTCCAAATTCTGTGTTCTTTTCTCTATATTATAAGGGCTCTCTTGAGCATGTCCATCCAGTTCTTTTAACCTCCGAGAGTGGTACATCAAGCAATAGGTCATGGCTTGACCATTTATCATGCAGTTTAAAAAAAAAAAAAAAGAAGTAAAACCTGCCCTGTTATCGGACATGGATATCTCATATGTAAAGGGGGGTGGTATGAGGATGTATTGAGATAGCTGTCCTGGTGAGACATTGGAATCTGGCTAAGGTGTCTCCTGAACAGGGAAGAGGTATTTCAGCTACAAACAGCCAACAGAAGAGTAGATTCTCAGATGGGAATTTGAATTTGTGAGGATGGGTCTTTATTGTTGTTAGGTGACATCAGGTCAGTTCCGACTCATAGCAACCCTATGTGCAGTAGAATGAAATGCTACCTGGTCCTGCACCATCCTCACAATTGTTATGTTTAAGTAGATTGTGACAATCTATCTCGTTGAGGGTCTTCCTCTTTTTCACTGACCTACTACTTTACCGAGCATGATGTCCTTCTCCAGGGACTAATCCTTTCTGATAACATGCCCAAAGTAAATAAGGCAAAATCTCACCATCCTTGCTTCTGAGGAACATTACGTCTGTATTTCTTCCAAGACAAATATGATCTTTCTTCTGAAGTCCATGGTATATTCAATATTTTTTGGCCAATGCCATAATTCAAATGCATCAATTCTTCATCAGTCTTTATTCATTGTCCAGTTTTTGCATGCATATGGAGCGATTGAAAATACCATGGCATATCTTAGTCTTCAGAGTGACAGCTTTGCTTTTTAATACTTTGAAGATGTCTTTTGCAGTAGATTTGCCCAACGCAATACATCATTTGGTTTCTTGACTGCTGCCTCTGCAGGCATTGATTGTGGATCCAAGTAAAATGGAATCCTTGACACCTTCAAACTTTTCTCCGTTTATCATGATGTTGCTTATTGATCCAGTTGTGAGAACTTTTGTTTTCTTTACGTTGAGGTGTAAGCCATACTGAAGGCTGCAGTCTTTGATCTTCATCAGTAAGGGCTTCCAGTCTTCTTCACTTTCAGCAAGCAAGGTTGTGTCATATGCATGTCACAGGTTGTTAAAGAGACTTCCTCTAGTTCTGATGCCATGTTCTTCTTGATATAGTCGTTTCTTGGATTATTTTGCTCAGCATACAGATTGAATAATTATGGTGAAAGGACACAACCCTGACACACAACTTTCCTGATTTTAAAACATGCAGTGTCTGTTTGTTCTGTTCCAACAGCTACCTCTTGATCTACATACAGGATCCCCATGAGCAAAATTAAGTGTTCTGAAATTACCATTCTTTGCAATGTTGTCCAAAATTTGTGTGATCTATACAGCTGAATGCCCTTGCATAGCCAAGAAAACACAAGTAAACATCTTTCTGGTATTCTTTGCTTTCAGCCAAGATCCATTGGACATTAGCAATAGTATCCCTTGTTCCATGTCCACTTCTGAATCTGGCTTGAATTTCTGGCAGTTCTCTGTCCCTGTACTGCTGCAACTGTTTTTGAATTATATTCAGCACAATTTTACTTGTGTGATATTAATGATATTGTTTGATAATTTTCACATTCTTTTCCATCATCTTTCTTTGAAATAGACGTATATGGATCTCTTCCAGTCTGTTGGACAAGTAGCTATCTTCCAAGCTTCATGGCATAGGTGAGTGAGCACTTCCAGTATATCATCCGTTTGTTGAAACAATTGAATTTAGAGACTATTTCAAGAATAGATTTCACTCATTGAACACCAATGACTGAAGACCAGGGAGTTGTGGAATAACATCAAGAATATCATGCATGTCCTTCATTGGTAAGTGGCATCTGGGGTCTTAAAAGCTAACAAGCAGCCGTCTAAGATGCGTCAATTTGTCCCAACCACCTTGAGTAAAGAAGAATAAAGAACACTAAAAACACAAGAGACAGAAAGGGCCAATAGACCAGAGACTTCATCAGCCTGAGGCCAGAAAAACTGGATGGTGCCCGGCTACCGCCAATAACTGCCCTGACAGGGAACACAACAGAGAGTCCCTGATGGAGTGGGGGAAGGGTGAGATGCAGAACTCAAATTCTAGCAAAAATATCAGACATAATGGTCTGACTGAGACTGGAGGAATCCCGGAAAGCATGGCTCCCAGACTCTCTGTCAACCCAGAACTGAAACAATTCCTGAGGCCAACTCTTCAGACAAAGATTGGACTAGACTCTAGGACATAAAATGATACTCATGAAGAGTGTGCTTCTTAGCTCAAGCAGATACGTGAGACTAAATGGGCAGCTTCTGTCCGGAGGTGAGATGAGAAGGCAGAGAGGGTTAGGAGCTGGCTGAACGGATACGGGAAATCAGGGGTGGAAAGGAGGAGTGTGCTGTGACAGCATAGGGAGAGCAATTAGGGTCACACAACAATGTATGCATAAATTTTTGTATGAGAGACTAACTTGAATTGTAATCTTTCATTTAAACTACGACAATAAAAAGAGTGAAAAAAAAAAAAAAAGAATATCATGCATGAAAAAAGCAAAAAGTCATTAAAAAGAAAGAAAATACCAAAAGAGTTGTCAGAAGAGACTCTGAAACTTGCTCTTGAACATAGAGTAGCTGAAGCAGACAGAAAAAAAAAAAAATGATCAAGTAAAAGAGCTGAACAGAAGATTTCAAAGGGCGGCTTGAGAAAACAAAGTAAAATATTATAATGAAACGTACAAAAACCTGGAGATAGAAAACCAAAAGGGAAGAACCCACTTGGCATTTCTCAAGCTGAAAGAACCGAAGAGAAAATTCAAGCTTCAAATTGCAATATTGAAGGATTCTATGGGGAAAATACTAAATGATGCAGAAAGCATCAAAAGAAGATGGAAGGAATGAATACACAGTCACTGTACCAAAAAGAATTGGTCAATATTCAACCATTTCAGGAGGTAGCATATGATCATGAACCAGTTGTATAGAAGAAATAAGTCCAAACTGCAATGAAGGCGTTGAAGAAAAAGAAGGCTCCAGAAACTGACAGAATACCAGTTGATATGTTTCAACAAATGAATGCAATGTTGGAAGCGCTCAGTCATCTATGCCAAGAAATTTGGGAGACAGATACCAGGCCAACCAACTGTAAGAGATCCATATTTGTGTCCATTCCAATGAAAGGTGACCCAACAGAATGCAGAAGCTATCAAACAATATCATTAATATTACAAGTAAATAAATTTTTTCTGAAGATTATTAAAACATTGTTGGAGCAGTACATTGACAGGGAATTTCCAGAAATTTAAACTGGATTCAGAAGAGGACTTGTAAGGAGAGATATCATTGCTGGTGTCAGATGGATGTTGGCTGAAAGCAGAGAATACCAGAAAGATGTTTACTGTGCTTTATTGACTATGCAAAGACATGCAACTGCGTGGATCATAACTAATTATGGATCATATTATGAAGAATAGGAGTTCCAGAACAGTTTAAAATAATATATAATAAAGAACTGAATGAGAGGGGCTTACGATGTATTAGTTCTTGTGCTTTATCATATGTGAACAAAAAAATACAGTGACTTAAACTATGTTAAGCTTAAAAAAAAAGCAAAGTTATTGACACACACAACTAAAGATCTAGGAGAAAGCTGGTTATAGGCAAATGTGAATTGAGAGCTCGTATATGTCTCTTAGGTCTACTTCACTTATATGGTTCCGTTCTCTACTCTGTATCAGGGACCGTTGCATGTTTAGTCTCACGTAATCCTGAAACTTAGTCTAGAGGAGGAGAGAACTTCTCTCTTAAAAAAAAAAAAAACAACTCAAGATTATAGGTCTCAAATTTCATTTGTCTTATTGCTTTACCTGGCATTATGTTCGTTTCCCAGACCAATCAATATGACTATTGTTGACTGGCTTTTCCAAGACCATTACTAATTTCTAGATCCTGGAGATGAACTTAACATCACCTGAAGAATATTAAAGAAGAATGTGGTACGACAGGGCTTTGGCAACATTAGTGTACACTTGATTCATTTGGGGATTTTGATAAAGGCAGATTCAGATTTCGTTTTGGACAGGGCTTGAGACTGCATTTCTAATAATGTCTGGAGTGATGCTGATGCTGCTGGACTGATGACCACTCTGGAAGCAACAAGGGAGAAGAGAAAGTCTTCCCAAAGCACAACTGAGATGCTCTCAGTAGAAAAAATGAAAGTGGATGAGGAGTGGGAAAAATAACAAATTAGTGTCAACATCAACATTGAGTAAAACTTCTGAAAAAGTATATCTTAAAGTCAGCTCAGTGGTGATCACAAATGATTTTATGTAGGGTCATATTCAAGAGCATGGACTCTAGAGCCAGACTGCCTGGGATTGGGACCACTTACTAGCAGAAAAGTTACTTAATTCCTCTGTGCCTCAGTTTCTCCCTCTGTAAAAGTGAGATAGTGTAGCTCTTATGCTAAAATATAGGGCTGCTATGAGATTAAATGAGTTAATGCCTAATATACTTAGAACAGTACTGGACATATAGAATGTGCTGTGTAAGTATGTATCAAATAAAAATAAGTCAAATAAGCTATGTATAAAAGATAAAAAAGATATGGGCAGGAGAAAAGGAAAAAAGAAATACATTCTAACGGGGGGAAGAGTATAAACAAAGATACAGAAGTAAATACAGTTTTAGAGTGTTGGAGGATAGTTAAGGAGATTGTTATATTTGGATGCAATTATTGGGGGTAATTTTTAAAAAAGATGGTATCAATAGGATAAAAATTATGGCTCTCAAACTTTAATATGCATCAGAATTATCTGGAAAGATTGTTAAAGAGAGATTAGTGGACCTCTCTCACCCCACAGTCTCTGCCTCAGTAGGCTTCAGAATGGGAAAATGATTAGATCCATAAAGTGAAAATGATCTTAGATTCTAAATGATGCTATTGCTTAAAGTCTGTACATCTGAGAAAATGATGTTATGTGATCATTTTTATTTCTGCAGCATAACAATTTTTCACAGTGTATCTCCACTGTAGTGGTGATGTAGGGTTCTATGACAAGGAAGTAGATATAATTCATTTGTGTTATATATATTTTAATTATTTTTTAAGATGTTAAGTTTAATAAATAGAATTATTTAAAGGCCTGATGACTTAACATTTTACTGAACCTTCTAGTATTTGTAATATAGATTCTATAATACATTTTCAGGTAGGGTAGACACATTACTTAAATAGGAATTAGGAGACCTCTGTTCTAGTTAAATCTCTGCTTTAGGATACACTGCTGGGACATGACATTCAACTCTCTGGAGACTCAGTCTTCTCATCTGTCAAATGAGGAGGCAAACTAAATAATCTCTAGATTAGACACCTCCACAGGAGGCCCCCCAAGTCAACAGCAGTTTCCCTTTCTCCAGGAAAGACTTTAAATGCACAACGTAGACTTTGAGCAGCCCATTCTGTTGCATTTGGCGTAGCTGCAGAACAGAAATGGACTTTCTAGTCATACAACTCTTGTACCAATTTAGGCCATTCTCCTTCCCAGGAATTTGGAATTTGGCACAGAAAAATTATAGGTACAGAATCATGTCAATGGCAACACACAGGGAAGATCTGAATAGTTTTGCTGCTGATATTCCTGAGATGCCCTGATGCCTCTACATCCTAAGGATTGGCTTTTTTGATTCCCCATAACCTTCTAAAAAACTGCTTAATTGAACTATAGTTAGAGTCTATTAAATGCAGCAACAATATCAGCAAACTTTATTTACTAAACCTCTTTTTTCTCTGATAGATTTTCATATTCTTTGAATATGGATGGATTGTATTGAACCCTAATATCTGTAAAATGTGCTTAATAAAGTGAGTAATAAGTATATAGGACAAGTACCCTAGTATCCTGTGCATCACTAGAACAACTTCACTATCCCTACCCAACTTTCTCACAAATTCTTGGACATACGGGAAGATGTTGGATTTCCCACCAAATACAGGATGAAAATTTGAACAATTTTATATAAATCTCAAAAGACAGAGTTTCCCCAGCAACTAAAGGTTTTGGGGTCATCTATGCAGTGGCAGAGCTCTGGTGGCATAGTGGTTAAGAGTTCAGCTGCTAACCAAAAGGTCGACTGTTCAAATCCACTAGCCACTCCTTGGAAACCCTATGGGGCAGTTCTACTCTGTCCTATAGGGTTGCCTGTGAATCGGAATCGAGGAATCGACTCCATGGCAACAGGTTTTGTTGTTGTTGTTGTTGTTTAGTGCAGTGGCATCTTGATCACACAATATACTAGGCCAATGCCTAAAATCACCTGCATTTATAGGATATGCTTTTGGAATAATTGCTCTTCTAAATCAGATAACTTATAACAAACATTTTTTTTTTCCATTACAATTGCTGTATATGCTTTTTTTTATAAGAGTACTCAGTCTAATCAGTTTGTTCATTTTTAACTGTGATTGTTATTCTAGAAACAGGAATATATCCTTTAACCTTTGTAATGGGAATTCTTTAGGGAAATCTTAGGCATTATAGGTATGTTGCTGTAGATTTTAACAGTCATCAAAATAACACTCCATGAAGAGCTAAGAAAAAAGTGACATCAGATGTGTTAAAGCTTATTTACAAAACTTGAAACCCTAACATACATAATGGAGGGAGGACAAATCAAAACAAATAAGCAATAATAGTAAAAAAAATTATCCTTAATCCAAAATGACTCGTGTCACCAAATATATGCTGGTTTCTTTCTAGACTCTCTCATCCCTTTTGTCCTATGAAGAATACAGATCTTATTTCAAATCTAATTGTACCTCTTCCCTTGCAAGCAACTGTTTGAAGAACTTACAAGAAAAGCTGGTTAAACTAGAAAAGTTAGCACTTCCTGTGCACTTGGTAGGTCCAAAACACTATGCTAGTTTTTACAAAAAATAAGATAAAAAACTGAACATGACAGTTTTTTTGCTCCAAAGATTCAAAGCCATTGATAACTATAAAAGCAAGAGAGGTGGTGGATGATCCTACAAAGGTGATTTGGGAATTCAAGAGTAGCTGTAATATTTTAAAGGATACTTTAAGGATGAAAAGAGATTGACATTTAAATCAACAAGAAGATTATTATTCTAAGTGGATTAGATGAACATAATTAAATGTATGAAGGCAGGAAAGTTTCTGGGACTTAATGGAATGAGGGGTATGTGATTAGCCTCTATTGTGTGTGTTAGGAGCATGTGTTAGGAAACCGCGGTTGAGTAAGGGACCACTGAGGGCCTAGCCAGTCAGGCTAAGTTTAGATTTTACTCTGTATGTATAGTGAGCCTTTGGAGTATAGCATTGAGTCATGGGACATTTACTTTTATGTCTAGCTTGCACAGCGATTCCTTTCCTTAGATAATTCTGAATTACTATCCCAGAGTCTTTCCAGTGATGTATGAAAAGAAATAAACTCAGTGATTTATGGTAACATATGAATATCAGGTAACATCTCTATATGCTTTGCAGATTGATATTGAAATATCCTTTGTAGGAAATCTCTTTCAAGCTCCTCCTCCTCCTCTTCTTTTGAAGTAACTTGGTTCTGTTAGGACATGCCTATACCAACAGCAACAACAACAAATCCATAATTCAAAGCCTTTTGAATCTACCTCAATTACCAAGGCCGTTAAGATTTATTCTCTTTTTTGTCCTTGAAGAAAATCTTTCTCAATAATAGGTATTCTGTCTAAAAACCCATATAATGAGTGTGAATCATTGCTGAAGTGCACAACAATTGAAGTACTTTAAACTCCAAACCTAACTCTTTTAGATTTGCAGTATTACATGATAAATGTCTTTGCACTTCTCTTGTCTGGTTCCTTTATCACTAAAATGGTACTAATAAAAGTCATCACCTGTCTGCCTTCCAGGGATATTGTGCAGATAAACTCATATCCATAGTAAAGCATGCAGCAAATAGAATTCTCAATAGTAACTGTATTAACAACTGTAACAGCAATAAGGCAACATTATCCTGCTATGGTTATTGTAATTTATTGGCATAGGAGCTCTACTTGAAGCTTGAGATTTCAGAAATCTCTGAAGAGGTGAAGCTTTCACTTGTATGCTCTTTAGAGATGCCTGTTTCTTTAGCTTTTCCACAGAGATTATAAACATTTGTCCATTTTCAAGGAGGTAAGGAGAGTTTATTTTCTCTTATAGCCTTACATTTAAAAATAAAGTGAGTGACAATCTGCTTCTGTCCGTACGTAATACGGTTTTCACAATCTAATGAACCAGTCAGTGTATTTGTTTATCTTTCTTTATTATTTGTCTTTTTAACTTTTGACAGAAAATGAAATGGAATTAAATAGGACTGACTCAATCAGTACAGGATATAGGCAACCACCTACATGGCATGACTTTCTGAGGGCTAAGACGTCTCCCTTGACTTCCTCCTGGTGTGAAATTCTCAGGATTCAGTCTTCAGGGATGGAGTCATTGTCATCTGAGAGGCTAACACATTGGGAAGATTAAGTGTAATCAGTGCCTGATTAAACTTCATTGTCAATAGGACAAACGGGGTTTAAAAGGATGGCTCGCGGAAGCTGGTATGTCCTATGCTGTTCTACTTCGGCTTGCATTAGCCAGAGTGAGTCAACTGCTCCAACAAAGAAGTTCCCAAGCCCATCAGCTTAACACTATAGAAGTTTACTTCCTGCTCACACAGCACTTTACTGTCTTGGGAAAGCCTTCTGTCTGATGATTCAGAGACTCAGGTTCTGTCTACTGTGTAGCTTAGCTCTCCATCACGACATCTTAGTCCTTCATTCACCTTCCAGATGGGAAAGGGAGAGTGAGGATTTTTGGGAGAAAGGTTTTAATCGGCCAGACCATGAACCTATTCCACATAACATCTGACCACCTCTAACTGCAAGGAGACTGTAGACTATATCTAGCTGTGTGTCAAAAAGATAAAGGAAATCTTATTAGTCTCTGCCACAGGGAGGGCCCTGCAAGAGGTAAACAGCATAGATTTTGGTTTCAGACAAACTACATATTAATTCTTGGCAATGCTGCTAGCCATGTGACCTTGAATAAATTATTTAATATGTCATTAATAGTTGTATGCCCTTGAGTGAGTTTTTCTTCTTTTCTCTCTTTTCTCCTTCTTTTTCTCCTCCTTCTGCTAGTCTTCTTGGTCTTCTTCCTTCTCCTCCTCTTCCTTCCTTTCTTTTTCCATCCTTCCTTCCTTCCTTTTATTTTTTAATATTTCTAAAATCTGTTACCTCATTTTCAAGAATTATGTAGGGACTTTCCTCATTTGAGTAGTGGTAGGAATCAAATTAAATAACGTATGTAAATTTTATCACGGTTTCTGGGACCAAGTATGGCTCCATGGACATGTTATTTCCCATTATTTTTAATATATACTGGAAGTATATGGGATAATGGTCACCAGACTGAGTTAATGACACTTGAGTTTCTCTAACTTTGTCATCTGACTAGACAGGAGTTAAAAGATTTCTCAGTCTGTTAGGCATCAAATAACAAGGATATTTACTGTGTATCCTGACTCTAGACTCACATATCTGGAGACAGAATATGGAAAAATATTTGGGCTGTAAAATACAACTGTATTCATAGCTTTTCTCATATATGTAGCTTCTTTTCCAAATATTTTGGAAAAAAACATATAGTGCAAGGGTGAGTATGGAAATAAGACTTTTTTTTTAAAATAGTAAACTGCATGGGGTCCCAATATATTTTTTGGTTTGAGTCGTATATGCTCTTCAGTTAGTCTATCTAGACTAATTGAATCTGCTTAATTGAGCTACAAACCTATGATGATGATTTCTTAAGGGATTTTTTAAACCTCCTGCTTACAGATAAATCAAAATGATTACAAAATAGTACTTCTCTCTGTGCTTGGCTTCAGTAGTCTGTAAAATGAAAAATAAAATTAGAAGAAATGAGCACATTCTAAAATATGGGGTAAATTGGTTTAGGTTCAGGATCAGTTGTACACAGATGTTGCTTTTGGCTTCTGTTTAAATAAAGTTTTCTCACTTCAAATCTGAATGATGATCGCATGTCCCCTAGAAATAAGGTCTAGATTAAAATATTTTTCTATCAGTTGGCCTTCTTGCTGAATTGCTATAATGTTAAAAGTGTTCTGAGCTAATAGTAATTAAAGAAGGTATTGCTTTTGAAAGGGAGGTAAGTCATAGAGCCCTGAAGTGAAGGTAATTTCTCAGCATACTTGTATTATCAGTATTCTAGTATCCACCCACAGTTAAAATTCATGGAATATAGCTTTCTGAATTTTAAAATGCTTATTGTCTTACCAAAAAAAATGTGGTTAAAAATCGGGTGTTAGAGGCCCGCTGAGATTGGAGTTTGGCTGTTCCTTGGCATTTCAAATACTACGAATAATGTAAATTCTGTTTTCTGAAAATGTTTCAAGAAAAAAAAAATCGTGTTCTAATCCGATCTTTACCAGCTGCAACACTTTTTACTTTTTACCATTCTTTATAGATAAAGAAAAGGAAGCCATGTATTTATAATTATAATTTGTGAAGCTAAAACATGAAAATAATATAATCAATCAATTATTAGGTTAGTTTCCATTTACATACTTTAACAAATAACTTCTTTATTTCTCCAGCTTTAATATTCTGAATTGTAGACTTTCTTATCCTTTAACATGCAACATATTGGTAAAAAAGATTGGAATATTAGTAATGGTACAAAATATTAATATTAATATTAGGACATTATAATATTTCATTTCTTGTCAATAGAATATTTGATTTTAAAAAATTAAACTGCAATATCAAAATAGGCAGCATAAGTAATGGGTTTATGAAAACAGGATCCATTCCATTCCTGAATATATGTTACCAGTGAGAAAATAAAAAGGATTTCGATGTCAGTTTTTCGGACAAGTATTGTTATACAGCTTATTTTAAAAATTGTCTCAAAAATCAGGCTGATAACCTGGCTCAGAGTCAGTGTCCATGCAACCTAAATATTCCAATGAAACATAAGTACCTGACACATTCAAATTAAATTTCATAAAGTTCATTTAGTAGCTTTTTGGACTTTACTTCCAAATCCATTTAATCATATGTATTATAAACTGAAAGATAACAGAAAAAGTTATGCTGAACAGCTGTCTTGCTATTATAAAAAATTACGGGATGAAATTAACTACGGTTTGTGGTTCCATTCCAGTGCTGATGATGAAGGGAGTTACATTACAAAGCAGGTTTTCTTTATTGCATTTTACAAATATCCACAAGAACAGATGTATTTATAGTGTAAAACATGTTCTCTACATATGTGTGTGCAGACAGAATAAGGCATATAGATCATAAAGAATTATTTAGAAGGTCACTAAAAGTCCAATGATCTAAAAAATAAAAAAGAACTTCTCTTACAAATTTACATAATTCATTATGATTGTCCTTACTATTTATTTATTTTTGTTTCCTATCACTTTAGGCCTTAAAAGATTTTTAGTCAAAAAAATTTAATATGCACACACGTGGCATTGCTCAGTTGTCAGGAAAGTGAGGCATCCTGAGAACTGAAAACAAGTTTAAAAATGGGAATCCAAGCAAAAAGCAGAACATTGAAAATGGATTCCCTCTTAAATATCTACTAAAATTTATTGAATACAAGTTTTTATTTTGAAAAGTGAAGATATTAAAAGAGTATGACCAAGGTGCAGAATCTAATAGAAGACTAGAAGCTACACCTCAGCATAATGGTGAACTGGAAATAAACCTGCCCCATAGAATGAAACAGCTAAAGACCTTGGCTTAGGGCAGATGAGAAAAAAACAAAACACTCTCCTTTGATAATTCGTAACAAAACCAACCCTCAAATGAAAATCGTGGACTGAATTCAGACTTCCTATATGGAAAATAAAACACTGCAAGAACACAAATTGATTTATTATGGTCCCAGGTTTGTAGTACGCACAGAAGCAAATGCAAACTTTTTTTGGAGGAATGATATTTCAACCCACTCTCCAGAGTATTCTCACATAAAATCTGGTAATAAAGGTGAGCTTACAGTGAAAAAAAATCAGAAAACATGCAAGAAGGCAAGTTACCGTAAGCAAGAGCTTGTTGTTGTCCTGGTTAGGTGCTGTTGTGTTGATTTTTGACTCATACAGACTCCATGTGATAGAGCAGAACTGCCTCATAGGATTTTCTAGGCTGCAAGGGGATTAAGAAACAGATTGAAGAAAAAGACTTCAATTACTTCAGATATTGCAATTTTTAGTCAGGGATTATAAAATAAATATGCCAGGTATGTTTAAACAAATAAAAGAGGTGTTTAAAAATAAGTGTAGAGAGGAATGATAAAAAAAATGAAGTCAATTTTTTAAATGGCCAGATTGAGATCTAGACATGAAAAATAAAGCAACTGAAAATAAAAAATAAAAAAAAAGATACAAGCAGAATAGATCTGAATGAACAAAGAATTAAATAAATACAATGTATATCTGAAAAGTTTTTTCAAGATGGCAGAAAAAGATAAAAGGTGAAAAATGTGAAAGACAAGAGAAACAGACAATAGAAACAAAAGGTCTAACATTTGAATTGTAGTTTATTAAGGGGAAAGGAGAATAAATGAAGAGAAAATATTCAGAGAAAGAATGTGTATATATGTGTATATATATATATAAAATGTAAAAAAACCAAACCCATTGCCATCGAGTTGATTCCGACTCTTAGCAACCCTAAGAGTAGAACTGCCCCATAGGGTTTTCAAGGAGCCCCTGGTGGATTTATACTGCTGACCTTTTGGTTAGCAGCCTGAGATATTAAAACATTAATCATTAAAGAGAAAATATTAAGAAGAGACAGAAAAAGGAGAAAAACAAAACAAATAATGCCTAAAAACAAACAAAAAAAGCAAGTCTGAAGATGTTTTCTTATTAGCAACAATGGAAGCTATTAACATAAATATTTATTTTCGATAAAACTCTTAAAATAAGAAAACAAAAAAGTCATTTTCAATAAACAAATAAAATATACTTCAGAAATCAGGGATGTAAACCTAGATGAATAATCTTAGATGTAAGATGCAATAGGGGCAATGAAGCTTGTAAATAAATGTAAAATGTAAATATTATGGGACAGAGTAGAACTGCCCCATAGGGTTTCCAAGGAGTGGCTGGTGGATTAGAACTGCCAAACTTTTCGTTAGCAGCCGAGCTCTTAACCACTATGCCACCAGGGCTCCCTAAATGTTAGTACTAATAATAATTTCAATAAAATTTAAATTTTGAGGTCAAAAAACAACATAATACTAAAATATAAGGCAATAACATAACATGAGTGAGGATTATGGTGATTAAAGTTAAAGATTCTAAGGACTTTATATCATTTGAAAGGTGGGTAGTTATATTAATTTTTGACTTTTTAACTATACATAAAAAAATTTAAGAATAGTCACAAAAAGAATTGTAATACAGTGAAACCAGTGAAAGCTGGAATCTGTGTAAGGTGGAAACCTGTCAAAGAAGAAAAACTCAAAACTAAAAGGAGGTAGGATTCTTTATACAGAGCACTAGTAAGCACACTGCCGATGTCAAAAAACTTGCTAGACCCAGAGAAACAATGCAGTCCTGTCAAGTTCCAGCTCTCACAGATTTCACTGTAGCAGGCATAACCTCCACAGCAGTAAAGGAAAAAAAAAAATCTGTGCAAAAGAAAGCAAAAATGAGAAAAGAATAAAAGAGAATGGGACAGATGTAAAGTACAAATAAGAGGATAACAATAAAATCAAATATATTTATAATCAATGTACTCTTTAGCTCTTCACTTAATATAAAAAGATTGTCGGATTGGATAAATAAATAAAAAGATCCAGCTACATGTTGTTTACAAGAGACAAACCTAAAAACTTCAGAACAAAGTAAAGATTGAGAGAAAAGAATAAAAAATGATGTATTACTTACCACGCAAATACTAAGCATAACAAAGTTGACATACCTATTTTATTACCTCACAAAACGTTCTTTAGGAAAAACAAAGTAACACTAAAGTTAAAGAGGATTATTAAATAAATATTACAGTTGGGGTTATTAAATGTTAGAGAATACTCATTCTTGTAAGAAGATATGTATACTTAGATAATGCCTACATATACTCAGGAGTCATCAACATGAACAGAAATAGAAATCACAGGGATGTTTTATACTCATTAAAAGAGCAGAAATTAAAATTTGACAATATCAAATTTTGTGAGGATATCAGTCACATTTTACTGCGGAGGGGAACAGAGGTCCATTCACTATTTTGAAAAATAATACTAGATTTTATTTTTTAGATTAGTTATGGGTTTACAGAAAAGTGAACAAAGTTCCCATATTTCTTCTCTCCTCTGCTCACATTTTCTTCTATTAACATCTTGCATTAGTGTTGTACACTTGCTAAAACTGATGAATGAATATCAGTACATTATTATTAATAAGTTCATAGTTTACATTAGGATTTTGTTTACTAAAACTTTTTTAAAGGTATGTAGCTTGCATAAACTGTGGTATACAGTCCTGTGGGTTTTGACAAATGCATAGTGTCATCTATCCACTATTATATCACCATACAGAATAATTTACCTTTCCTAAAAATCCCTTGTGTTCCATTTATTCATCCCTATACCTTGCCCTGGAACCCCTGGCAACCACTGATCTTTTTACTGTCTCTATATTTTTGCTTTTTCAAAAACGTCACGTTGTTGTCAGTAGGTGCCATTGAGTCCATTCTGACTCATAGCAACCCTATGTGCAGCGAAATGAAACACTGCCCAGTCCTGTGCCATCCTCATGATCATTGTTATGCTTGAGCCCATTGTTGCAGCCACTACGTCAATCCATCTCGTTGAGGGTCTTCCTCTTTTTTGCTGACCCTCTACTTTACCAAGCATGATGCTATTCTTAAGGGATTGATTCCTCCTGATAACATGTCCAAAGTATGTGAGACAAAGTCTTGCCATCTTTGCTTTTAAGGATCACTCCGGCTGTACTTCCAAGACAGAATCATATCCGATACAGCCTTTTCAGACTGTCTTCTTTCACTAAGAATATATGGTTTCTCTATGTCTTTTCATACCTTGATAGCTCACTTCTTTTTCATCACTGAATAATAGTCCATTGTGTGGATGTTTAAGGAACCCTGGTTGCACAGTGGTTAAGCACTTGGCTGCTAACTGAAAGGTGGGCAGTTTGAGCTCACCAGCTGCTCTGAGAAGAAGGATATGGCAGTCTGCTTTGGTAAAGACTGCAGCCTTGGAAATCTTAAGGGGTAGTTTTCCTCTGTCCTATAGGGTCGTTATGAGTTTGGAATTGACTTGATGGCAGTGGGTTTGGTTTTTTGTTTGTTGTTTTTTTTTGTGTGTGGAAATACTATAGTTTGTTTATTAATTCACCTATTGAAGAACATCTTGGTTGCTTCCCAATTTCTGGAAATTTTATAAATAAAGAAGGTATAAACATTGGTGTACAGATTTTGTGTGTTCATAAGTTGTCAGCTCATTTAGGTAAATACCTAGGAGTGCAAATCCTGAACTGTATAGTGAGCCTAAGGAGAGTTGGTGGTACAATGGTTAAGTGCTCGGCAGCTAACGAAACGTTGGTAGTTTGAACCCACCAGTGGCTCTGCAGGAGAAAAGACCTGGCAATCTGCGATCAGCTACCATAAAGATTAAAGCCTAGGAAATCCTCTGAAACAGTTCTACTCTGCCCTATGTAGTCGCTATTAATTAGAATTAACTCCATGGCACTTAAAACAACAACAACAAATGTGTAAGTCTATGTTTACTTTTACAGGAAACTTCCAGAATCCCTTTTAAAGTGACTGCAACATTTTGCCTCACCACCGACAGTGAATGAGAGTTTCTTTTGTCAGCATTAGACAGTGTCAGGTTTTTTTTTTAGCCATGGTAATAGGTATATAGTGGTATCTCATTGCTGTTATGAGTCTGGAAAGGACTTGATGGCAACTAACAACAACAACGACATAATGTTAAGCATCTTTTCATATGGTTGTTTTTCATCAGTATATCTTGTATGGTGAGATTTTTGTTAAGATCTGTCTACTTTTTAATTGAGGTTTGTTTTTTTTCTCACTGTTGAGCTTTAAGAGATCTTTGCATATTTTGGACACAAATCTTGTATTAGATGTGTGTTTTCCAAATATTTTCTTCGAGTCTCTCTTAACAGTATTTTTCACAGTGAAGAAGTTAATATGCATGAAGTCCAATTTACCAATTTTTATTTTTTTTTATTTCATGGATCGTGATTTTATATCTAAAAACTCATCACCAAACCCAAGAGCACAGATTTTCTCCTATGTTAACAATTAGAAGCTGTACAGTTTTGTGATTTACTTTTAGGTTAATTTGGTGAAAGGTGTGAGATCTTTTTAGAGACTCTTTTTTTTTTTTTATTTTTTGCATGTGCATTTTCAGTTATTCCAGCACCATTTATGGAAAATTGTATCATTTCTCTATGGAATTGCTTTTTCTCTTTTGTGAAAGATAGTTTACTATATCTGTGTGTGCTTATTTCTGGGCTTTCTGTTCTGTTCCATTGATCTATTTGTCTATTCCTTTGACAATACCACACTGTCTTGATTATGGTAGCTTTATATTAAGTCTTAAAGTCGGGCAGTGTCAGTCCTCTGACTTTGTTCTTCTGTGTTGCATTGGTCATTCTGAGTCTTTTGCCTTTCCACGTAAACTACAGAATTAGCTTGTTTAATAGCCACAAAATAACTAGAATAGCATTAACTCTGTAAAATCAAGTTTGGAAGAATTGCCATCTTAAAAATCTTGAGTCTGCCTACCCATGAGCATGGAGTATCTCACTATTTATTTAGATCTTCGATTTCTTCCATGAGAGTTTTATAGTTTTCCTCATATAGATCTGGTACATATTTTCTTAGATTTATTCCTAGATACTTCCTTTTTTGATGCTAATACTAATGGTATTGTGTTTTTAATTCCAAATCATAGTTGTTCGTTGCTAGTATATAGACAATCAACTGACTTTCACATATTAACCTGTATCCCGCAAACTTGCTATAATTGCCTCTTAGTTCCTAGATTTTGTTTGTTGATTCTTTGGAAGTTTCTACATAGACAAGTACGTTACCTGTGAACAAAGACAGTTTTACTTACTCCTTCTCAAGCTATACACATTTTATTTCCTAATCTTGTCTTATTGTCTCAATTAAGAATTCCAGTATAATGTTGAATATGATTAATGAGAAGGGGACAACTTGCCTTACTATTTTCAGGGAAATTAAATCTAATATCTCACTCTTAACTATGATGTTAGCTATAGAATTTTTTTGTAACTGTTATTTATCAAGTTTAGAAAGTACCCCTCTATTAGCTTGCTGAGAGTTTTTATCAAGAATAGGTTTGGATTTTGTCAAATGCTGTTTCTGCATCTATTGATATTATTTTATGATTTCTCATCCTTAGCCTGAAGATGTGATGGATTACATTAGTTGATTTTCAAATGTTTAACCACCCTTGCATACCTGGAATAAATTCCATTTTTTTGTAGGTATAATTCTTTTTATATAATTTTGTATTAAATTTGCTTACATATATCTTTAATTTTGTTGTGCTTTAGGTGAAAGTTTACAGAGCAAATTAAATTCTCATTCAAAAATTTATACACAAATTGTTTTGTGACATTGGTTGCAATACCCACAATATGTCAGCACTTTCCCCCTTTCCACCCCAGGTACCCATGTCCATTCGTACAATTTTCCTGTCTCTTCCTGCTTTCTGAGCTTGCTTTTGGGCAGGTGTTGATAATTTGGTCTCGTATACTTGGTTTAATGAAAAAATACATTCCTCACATGTGTTATTGTTTGTTTTATAGGTGTGTGTAATCTTTGGCTGAAGAGCGGACTTCGAGAGTGGCTTTAGTTCCGAGTTTGTAGGGTGTCCAGGGGCAATAATCTTGAAGGTTCCTCCAGTCTCTGTCAAACAAGTAAGCCTGGTCTTTTTCTTTGTGATTTTGAATTTTTTTTCTACATTTTTTTTCCTGCTTTAGCTGGGACCTTCTATTGTGATCCCTATCAGAGTGGTTGGCGGTGGTAGCCGGCCACCATCTAGTTCTTCTGGGCTCAGACTGGTCCATTAGTCCTTTGGACTAGTGTCCTTGGTTTTCTTCATTTTCCTTTTCTCCAGATGAGATGGTACCAATAGCTGTATTTTAGATGGCCAATCATAAGCTTTTAAGACCCCAAATGCTACTCACGAAAGTAAGATGTAGAATATTTTCTTTATGGACTATGTTATGCTAATTGGCCTAAATGTCCCCTGAAACCATGGTCCCCAGCTCTCACCCCCAGTAACTCGGTCCCTCAAAGTGGATGTGTCTAGGAAGCTTCTATGACTTTACCTTGGTGGAGGTGTGCTGATTTTACTTATATTGTGTGTTGTCTTTCCCTTCACCAAAGTTAACACTTGTTTACTATCTAGTTAGTGATTTCCTTTCCTCCTACCTAGTAACCAACAAACTTTCTTTCTTTTTTTCTGTGTTTAAGCATTTTCTTGAGTTTTTATAGCAGTGGTCTTGTACAATATTTGTCCTTTTGAGCTTGACTTATTTCACCCAGCATAATGATTCCAGATTCATCCATGTTGTTAGATGTTTTACAGTTTCATCATTATTCTTTATTGTTACATAGTATTCCATTCTGTGTTGTTGTTGTTGTTGTTAGGTGCTGTCAGGTAGGTTCCAACTCATAGTGACCCTATGTACTACAGAACCACATACTGCCTTGTCCTGTGCCATCCTCACAATCATTGTTATGTTTGAGCCCATTGTTGCAGTTACTGTGTCAATCCATCTCATTGAGAGTCTTCCTCTTTTTCTCTGACCCTCTGCTTTACCAAGCATAATGTCCTTTTCCAGGGACTGACCCCTCCTAATAATACGTCCAAAGTACCTAAGAAGTAGTCTTGCCATCCTCGCTTTTAAGGAGCATTCTGGTTGTACTTATTCTGAGACAGATTTGTTTGTTCTTTTGGCAATCCATAAGGTATTCAGTATTCTTCGCCAACACCATCATTCAAAGGAGTCAATTATTTGGTCTTCCTTATTCATTGTCCAGCTTTTCCATGCAAATGAGGTGACTGAAAATACTGTGGATTGGATCAGGCGCACCTTAGTCTTCAAGGTGACGTCTTTGCTTTTCAATATTTTAAAAAGGTCTTTTGCAGCAGATTTTCCCAATGCAATGGGTCTTTTGATTTCTTGACTGCTGCTTCCATGGGTGTTGATTGTGGATCCAAGTAAAAGGAAATCCTTGACAACTTCAATCTTTTCTCGGTTTATCATGACATTGCTTACTGGCGCAGATGTGAGGATTTTTGTTTTCTTAATATAGAAATGTAATCCATACTAAAGGCTGTGGTCTGTGATCTTCATCAGTAAGTGCTTCAAGTCTTCTTCACTTTCAGCAAGCAAGTTGTGTCATCTTCATAATGCAGGTTTTTAATGTATCTTCCTCCAATCTTGATGCCCCATTCTTCTTCATATAGTTCAGCTTCTTGGATTATTTGCTCAGCATAGAGATTGAATAGGTGTGGTGAAAGGATACAACCCTGACACACACCTTTCCTGACTTTAAACCACGCAGTATCCTTTTGTTCTGTTTGTACGACTGCCTCTTGATCTGTGTACAGGTTCCTCATGAGCACAAGTAAATGTTGTGGAATTCCCATTCTTCACAATGTTATCCATAATTTGTTATGATCTACACAGTCGAATGCCTTTGCATAGTCAATAAAACACAGGCGAATATCTTTCTGGTATTCTCTGCTTTGAGCCAGGATACATCTGACATCAGCAATGATATCCTGGTTCCATGTCTTCTTCTGAATCTGGCATGAATTCCTGGCAGTTCCCTGTTGATGTACTGCTGCAGCTGCTTTTGAATGATCTTCAGCAAGATTTTACTTGTGTGTGATATTAACAATATAGTTTGATAATTTCCACATTCTGTTGGATCACCTTTCTTGAAACAGGTGTAAATACGGATCTCTTTCAGTCTGTTGGCCAGGTAGCTATATTCCAAATTTCTTGTCAAAGATGATTGAGCACTTCCAGAGCTGTAACCATTCGTTGAAACATCTCACTTGATATCCCATCAATTCCTGGAACTTTGCTTTTCAACAATCCCTTCAGTGCAGCTTGGACTTCTTCCTTCAATACCATCGGCTCCTGATTATATCTACCTCCTGAAATGGTTGACCAATTCTTTTTTGGTATAATGACTGTGTATTCCTTCCATCTTCTTTGGATGTTTCCTCTGTCATTTAATATTTTCCCCACAGAATCCTTCACTATTGCAACTCAAGGGTTGAATTTTTTCTTCAATTCTTTCAGCTTGAGAAAGGCCGAGCATGTTTTTTCCGTTCGGTTTTCTATCTTCAGCTCTTTGCACATGTCATTATAATACTTTATTTTGTCTTCTTGAGTCACCCTATGAAATTTTCTGTTCAGTTCTTTTACTTCATCATTTCTTCCTTTCACTTTAGCTACTCAACATTCAAGAGCATGTTTCAGAGTCTCTTCTGACATCCATTTTGGTCTTTTCTTTCTTTCCTATCTTTTTAATAACCTCTTGCCTTCTCCATGTATAATGTCCTTGATGTCATTCCACAAGTCGTCTGGTCTTCAGTCATTAGTGTTCAACGCATCAAATCTATTCTTGAGATGGTCTCTAAAGTCAGGTGGGATATACTCAAGGTCATACTTCGGCTTTCGTGGACTTGTCCTAATTTTCTTCAGTTTCAACTTGAACTTGCATATGAGCAATTGATGGCCTGTTCCACAGTTGGCCCCTGGCCTTGTTCTGACTGATGATATTGAGCTTTTACACTGTCTCTTTCCACAGATGTAGTCCATTTGATTCCAGAGTATTCCATCTGGTGAGGTTCGTGTGTATAGTCGCTGTTTATGTTGGTGAACAAAGGTATTTGCAATGAAGAAGTAGTTGGACTTGCAGAATTCAGTCATTCAATCTCTTGCATCATTTCTATTTCCAAGGCCCTATTTTCCAACTACAGATCTTTCTTCTTTGTTTCCATCTTTCACATTCCAATCTCCAGTAATTATCAATGCATCCTGATTGGATCTTAGATCAATTTCAGACTGCAGAAACTGGTAAAAATCCTCAATCTTTTCATCTTTAGCCCTAGTGGTTAGTTCGTAAATTAGTTGGTCCTTTTTCCTAGTCTGTCTTAGTCTGGAAGCTCAGCTGAAACCTGTCTGCCATGGGTGGCCCTGCTGGCATCTGAATACTGGTGTCATAGCTGCCGGTATCACAGCAACATGCAAGCCCCCACTGCATGACACACTGACAGACACGTGGGGGCCCATTGTGTGTGTGTACCATGATTTGTTTATCCATTCATCTGTTGATGGGCACTTAAGTTGTTTCCAACTTTTTGCTATTGTGAATAATGCTGCAATGAACATGTGTGTGCATATGTCCATTCGTGTGGCAGCTCTTATTTCTCTGGGGTAGACTTCTAGGAGTGGGATTGCTGGATTGTATGTTATTTCTATTTTTAGGTTTTAAGAAGGCACCATATCTTTTTGCATAGCAGCTGTACCGTTTTATATTCCCATCAGCAGTGCATAAGAGTTCCAATCTCCCTGCAACCTCTCTCTGTTTTTTTTTTTTTATTGGTGCCAGTAATGTCAGAGTGATATGGTATCTCACTGTAGTTTTTATTTGCATTTCTCCAATGGCTAATGATCTCAAGCATTTCTCATGTGTCTGTTAGCTGCCTGAATGTCTTTTTTGGTGAAGTGTCTGTTCATATTCTTCACCCATTTTTTAATTGGATTATTTTTCTTTTTTCTGTTGAGGTGTTGAAGTATTTTATAGATTTTGGCTATTAGAACCTTGTCAGATATGTCATAGCCAAAAAAAATTTTCCCAGTCTATAGGACTTACTCTTTTGGTTAAGTCTTTTGATGAGCCTAAGTGTTTAATATTTAGGTGTTCCAAGTTACAGGAAGCATAAAAATATTATTTAATTTTTAGTAGTTTCCACAGGAAGCATCAAAAGAAGATGGAAGGAATACATAGAGTCACAGTTTCAAAAAGAATTGCTTGTTGTTCAACCATTTCAGGAGGTACCATGTGATCAAGAATTGGCAGTATTAAAGGAAAAACTCCAAGCTGCACTGAAGGCATTGGTGAAAAACAGGGCCCCGATAACTCATAGAATACCAATTGAGATGTTTCAACAAACAGATGCAGCACTGGAAGTGCTCACACATCTATGTCAAGAAATTTGGAAGACAGCTACCCAGCCAACCAATTGGAAAAGATCCATGTTTTTGCTCATTCCAAAGAAAGGTAGTCCAAGAGAACATAGAAATTATCCAACAGTATCATTAATATCACATGCAAGCAAAATTTTTCTGTCCCTAATTTTTTTCCCATGATCTTTATCATTTTAGATTTTATATTTAGGTCTTTGGTCCATTCAGATTTAGTTTTTGTGTATGGTGTGAGGTATGGGTCCTATTTCATTTTTTTACAGATGGACATCCAGTTTTGCCAGAACTGTTTTTTAAAAAAGATCATTTAATAGAGTTTGATTCTTTGTCAAATATCAGTTGACCATAGGTCAATGGATTTACATCTAGGTTCCCAGTTCTGTTCCATTGGTCTATCATGTCTGTCATCGTACCAGTACCAGGCTGTCGTGACTACTGTGGCTGTACCGTAGGTTTCAAGACCAGGTTGTGTGAGACCTCCTTCTTTGTTCTTTTCTTTAGTAATGCTTTGCTTATTCTGGGCCTCTTTGCCATTCCATGTAAAGCTGGTGATTAGTTTTTCCATCTCATGAAAGAATGATGTCGATATTCGGATTGGGTGTGCATTATATTTATAGATTGCTTTGGGTAGAATTAACATTTTCACAATGTTGAGTCTTCCTATCCATGATATGGTAAGTTTTTCCATTTATGTAGGTCTCTTTTGGTTTCTTGCAGTAGTATTTTGTAACTTTCTTTATATAGGTCTTTTACGTCCCTGGTTAGATTTATTCCTAAGTGTTTTATCTTTTTAGGAACTATTATAAGTGGTATTATTTTCCTGATTTCCTTTTCAAAGTTCTCTTTGTTGATGCATAGGAATCCAATTGATTTTTGCATGTTGATCTTGAGTCTTGCTACTCTGCTGAATCTACTAGTTCCAGTAGTTTCTTCTGGAATCTTTGGAGTTCTCTATGTATAACATCATATCATCTGTGAATAGGGATGATTTTACTTCTTCCTTTCCAATTTGAAAGTCCTTTATTTCTTTTTCTTGCCTTATTGTTCTAAGTATAACTTCCAGGACAATCTTAAATAGGAGTCGTGATAAAAGGCATCCTTGTCTTACTTCCATTTTCACGGGGAATGCTTTCAGCCTCTCTCCATTGACAATAATGTTGGCTGTTGGTTTTGAATAGGTACCCTTTCTTATGCTGAGGAATTTCCCTTCTAATCCTATTTTATTGAGAGTTTTTATCAAGAATGGGTGTTTAGGAGTTCTGGCAAAATGGTGCTCTAGGCAGAAGCACCATGCCATCCCTCCACAGCAAAGATCCGAAAAACTAAGCTGAACAGAGAATACAACAATCCTGAAACCCTAAAACATCAAATGAAGAGATAAAGAACTCAGCCAAGCACCAAATGGAGTGAGAAAACTGACAGAGAATGGAGAGCGAAGAGAGATTCATGCAGAGGTCCCCTACCAGCTAACGCAGTGCAGATCCGCCATCTTGGACTCCTATTGGAGACCAGCAAACGGGGTACAAGAAAGCACCCTCACGGAGCATCCAGCGGGAGACAAAACAACTGGCAATTTGCGATATACACTTTCCCACCCCCACGCCTCTACACCCTGAATCGGCCTCCTCTGCTTCCCACGGCCACAATCTCTTGACCAGGAAACACTGACTGCTTGGGTTCCACACATCCGAACGGGCAGCTCTCTGAGTGCCATTGCTGGCTGCTGGTGTTGCTTTTTTCTGCTTCTTTTGATTTCCTCCTTGCCTCTCACCACCTTCCCCTCCTTTCGCTCGACTACCTTGCTCCGTGTGCCAACTTTGCTTCTTTCTGAGGGGCTTCAGAGCTCCATTCGAGTGTGGAGCTGCTTCCCGGTCTGGGCTACCGCTCTGGTGGGATCCTAGGTCTTTTCTTTGTTTGTTTTGAATTCTATGTTTGTTTCTTGAGTTGGGAGCCCTTTCTGGCCAGGAGGAGCTGCATGACAAGGAGACTCCCCTTCGGCTTCCAAAGACGTGCAGAGGGATCCCTGAGAGCATTTATTTTTTTTTTGTTTTTTTGTTTTCTGTTTTTTTCGGGGCCTTTCTTGTTCTTTTTTTTTTTTTTTTAATTTGTTTTGTTTTCTTTTCCCTCTTTTTCCTTTTTTGTCTTTCTTCATTGCTCAGTTTCAAGTCTCTCTATATGTTCCTTCTCTTTCTGTTCCCTGAATAGCTGGCGTTGTACACCTCTACGCCTTCTAGCCAGGCTGTACTGCAACACCTGAGAGCGACTTCCTCAGACCTCATAGCGGCACCAGTGGGATCCCTGGCAACTTTGCGGTTCTTTAACCTTTCTGATTTTTATTTATTCCTTCTTTTTTTCTCTTCCCCTTTCTGTTTTTCTCCATTTCATAGTCTCTCATCTCTCCACTCCAATGGCAAACTCCCCTAGCAAGCTTTTTTGTTTGTTTGTAATTTTGGCTCCCGTTCCTCTCTCCTCCCTCCCATATCCATCATAGCTCCACACATAACAATCTCCCTGCTGCATCCTGCCTACCTACACTGTGCGCTTGACATCACACCACCAAGCAGCACAGGCAAGGCCTACCGGAACCTGCCCTGCACTGATTACTGACCCGTTCTGGTGGCTGTAGTAAGTGCCACAAATAACCCATCCCAGTAACTCCTCTTCAGCTAGACCTGCCCTGCCATACCATATGTGAGTGACTGACCCTGCCAGTTGGAGAAGGAGGTGAAAAGTATTGTGCACACAAACGAGCAAACAACAAAGAACACACAGTCCGCCTGCTCAGACATAGTCAATTTTTTTTTAAAAAGGTATGAAACAAACAAATCTAAAACCAATAAATGAGAAAAATAACTACTGAATGCCCCCAAAACAGCAGACAATATCAAAACATTTACAAAAACAACACAAGATGCTTCTAGCAGGCATCCAAAATAAAAGACCAGATGACTTTCCAGTGGAAGAAAAGGCAGAACTACCTGATAGGGAATTCAAATCTCTAATATTCAGAATTCTCCAAGAGCTGAGGCAAAAAGCTGACAAACATGAGGAAAAAATAGACAAATTCATGGAAAATACAGACAAAAAATTGGAAGAGTTCAAGAAAATAATGCAGGAAGAAAATGCCAAAATAAATTCACAACTAGAAATTATACAAAGACAACAATTAGAAATCCAAAAGATAAACAACAATATTTCAGAAATGGGTGGTGTGATAGAAGGGCTGAGAAGCAGATTTGAAACGGTCGAAGACAGGATCAGTGGAACTGAAGACAAACACTTGGATACAACTCTGTTTCAGGAAAACTCAGAAAAAAGAAAAAAGAAAAATTAAGAGAACCTGAGAGCTATCTGGGGCACAATCAAAAGCAAAAATTTGTGAGTGATTGGAATTCCAGAACAAGGGGAGAAAACAGAAAACACAGGATCATTGAGGATCTGGTGACAGAAAACTTCCCCAATATCATGAAAGATAAAAAGCTGGCCATCCAAGAAGCTCAAAGAACCCCATATAGAAGAGACCCCCAAAAGAAAATCACCAAGGCATATCATAATCGCATTCACTAAAGCCAAAGACAAACAAAGAATCCCGAGAGCAGCTCATGAAAAACAGGAAGTCACATACAAAGGAGAAACAATAAGACTTATCTCAGATTATTCGTCAAAAACCATGCAGGCAAGAGGGCAATGGGATGACATATATAAAATCTTGAAAGAAAAAAATTGTCAGCCAAGAATACTATACCCTGCTAAACTCTCGTTCAAATTTGATGGTGAAATTAGGTCATTTCCAGATAAACAGAAATTAACAGAATATATAAAAGTCAAACCAAACTTACAAGAATTATAAAAGGGAGTTCTTCTATCTGAGGACAAACAGCTTCAGCTCACAGGCAGAACTTAGGATACAGGATCGTACAAGCCAGATACCAATCTAGGAAATGAACTCTCGAGGACTATCCAAAAACCAAAAGAAATACAACAGGGAATCAGAGCAGTTAATCGATAAATGACAACAACATCAAAGCAATAAAAGAGGGAATAAATGGCATAGGTATAGAGCCTTCTAATGGAGAGGAAGGCAAGACAATAACAAGTAATGGTAGACCGCTATAGACTTAGAAAGGTAAGGGTAAAATTCATGGTAACCACAAAGAATGTTAACAAACATACTCATAAAAAAAAAGAGGAAAAACAAGTCTCAGCAAAAATAAAACCTACAAAAACAAAAGAAATGAAAAAAATACACAAAAAAAGTAACTCAGCACAAGAGAGTAAGAAGAACAAAGAAAACTTCAGCACCACAAAAAATAAGCACTACAAAATGACAACAACAAACTCACATCTATCAATAATTACACTGAATGCAAATGGACTCAACGCACCCATAAAGAGACGGAGAGTGACCAAATGGATAAGAAAACAGGATCCATCAATATGCTGTCTACAGGAGACACACCTTAGAAACAAAGATGTGTATTTATTAAAAGTAAAATGTTGGAAAAAAATATATCAAGCTAACAACTACCAAAAGAGAGCAAGAGTGGCAATTATAATCTCAGAGAAAATAGACTTTAAAACAAAATCTACCATAAAAGACAAAGAAGGACACTATATAACGATTAAGGGGACGATCCATCATGAAGACATAACCATAATAAACATCTACACACCCAATGACAGGGCTCCAAAATACATAAAACAAACTCTAACAACACTGAAAAGAGAAATTGACAGCTCCACAATAATAGTAGGTGACTTCAACACACCACTCTCAGTAAAGGACAGAACAACTAAGAAGAAACCCAGCAAACATACAGAAGACCTAAAGGGAACAATCAGCCAACTTGACCTCACAGACATATATAGAACACTCCATCCAACTGCTGCAAAGGACACGTTCTTTTCCAATGCACACAGAATGTTCTCCAGAATAGACCACATCTTAGGCCCCAGAGAAATCCTCAACAAGATCCAAAACGTTGAGATAATTTAAAGTATCTTCTCTGACCACAATGTCATCAAGGTAGAAATTAACACTAGAAAGAGCAAGGAAAAAAAATCAACTACATGGAAACCGAATAATACCCTGCTTACACATCAGTGGGTAATAGAAGAAATCAGAGATGGAATCAAAAAATTCCTAGAATCAAATGACAATGAAAATACATCATACCAAAACCTTAGGGACACAGCAAAGGCAGTCCTCAGAGGACAATTTATAGCAATAGATGCACATATCAAAAAAGAAGAAAGGGACAAAATCAAAACATTAACTACAGAACTCAAACAAATAGAAAGAGAACAGCAAAAAAAGCCCACAACTACCAGAAGAGGAAAAATTAAAGATCAGAGCAGAAGTAAATGAAATAGAGAACAGAAAAACAATAGAAAGAATCAACAAAACCAAAAGTAGGTTCTTTGAAAGAATCAACAAAATTGACTAACCACTGGCCAGACTGACAAAAGAAAAACAGAAGAGGACACAAATATGAAATGAAATGGGGGACATTACAACAGACCCAATGGAAATAAAAAGGATTATAACAGAATATTATGAAAAACTATACTCCAACAAATTTGAAAACCTAGAGGAAATGGATAAATTTCTAGAGACACATGGCCTACCCAAATTACAACAAAGTGATGTTGAAAATCTGAACAGACCCATAACAAGAGAAGAGATTGAAAAGGTAATAAAAAAACTCCCAACCAAAAAAGCCCTGGCCCAGATGGCTTCACTGGAGAATTCTACGCAACATTTACAGAAGAGCTTGTACCAGTACTACTCAAGCTATTTCAGAGCATAGAAGAGGAAGCAACACTTCAAAATTCATTCTATGAAGCCAACATAACGCTGATACCAAAACCAGGCAAAGATGCCACAAAAAAAGAAAATTACACACCAGTATCTCTCATGAATATAGATGCAAAAATTCTGCACAAAATTCTAGCCAATAGAATTCAGCCTCATATCAAAAAACTAATACACCACAACCAAGTAGGATTCATACCAGGTATGCAAGGATGGTTCAACATTAAAAATCCATCAACATAATCCACCACACAAATAAAAGGAAAGAATAGAATCACATGATCATCTCAACTGACGCAGAAAAGGCATTTGACAAAGTCCAACACACATTCCTGATAAAAAATCTCTCAATAAAATAGATATAGAAGGGAAATTTCTCAACATAATAAAGAGCATCTATGCAAAACAAATGGCCAACATCATTCTTAATAGAGAGAGGCTGAAAACATTCCCCTTGAAAACAGGAACAAGACAAGGACGCCCTTTATCACCAGTGCTATTTAACATTCTGCTAGAAGGTCTACCTAGAGCAATAAGGCAAGAAAAAGAAATCAAGGGCATCCAAATTGGTAATGAAGAAGTTACACTGTCCCTGTTTGTAGATGAGATGATACTATACATAGAAAACCCTAAAGATGCCACGAGAAATGTACTAGAACTAATAGAAAGATTCAGAAGAGTAGCAGGATACAAGACAAACATTCAAAAATCAGTTGGATTCCTATACACCAATAAGGAGAACAATGAAAAGGAAATAAGGAAAATAATACCATTTTCAATAGCCCCTAAAAAGATAAAATACTTAGGAATAAATCTGACCAGGAATGTCAAAGACCTATACAAAGAAAACTACAAAACACTGCTGCATGAAACCCAAAGGGATCTTCATAAATGGAAAAACATACCATGCTCATGGATAAGCAGACTCTACATTGTGAAAATGGCAATTCTACCCAAAGCAATTTACAAATGCAATGCAATCCCGATCCAAATACCAGCAACATTCTTCAAAGAGATGGAAAAACTAATTATTAACTTTATATGGAAAGGGAAGAAGCCCCGAATAAGTAAAGCACTACGGAAGAAGAAGAATAAAGTTGGAGAACTAACACTACCTGACTTGAGAACCTACTATACAGCTACAGTAGTCAAAACAGCCTGGTACTGGTACAACAACAGATACATTGACCAATGGAACAGAATTGAGAACCCAGATGTAAATCCATCCACCTATAGTAACCTGATTTCCGACAAGGGCCCAAAATCCATCAAATTGGGAAAAGACAGTTTTTTTAACAAATGGTGCTGGAAAAACTGGATATCCATTTGCTAAAAAATGAAACAGGACCCATACCTCACACCATATACAAAAACTACTTCAAAATGGATCAAAGACCTGAAGATATAGCCTAAAACTATAAAGTTCATAGAAGAAAAAATAGGACAAACACTTCAAGCCTTACTACATGGCACTAACAGGGTACAAACCATAACCATCAACACACAAACCCCAATAGATAAGCTAGATAACTGGGATCTTTTAAAAATCACACACCTATGCTCTTCAAAAGACTTCAGCAAAAGTAAAAAGAAAACCTACAGACTGGGAAAACATTTTCAGACAGTACAAGTCAGACAAAGGTCTAATTTCCATAATCTACAAGAAAATCCAACACCTCTACAACAAAAAGACAAATAATCCTATTAAAAAATGGGCAAAGGAAGTGAACAGACACTTCACCAAAGAAGACATTCAAATGGCCAACAGACACATGAGGAAATGCTCGCGATCACTAGCCATTACAGAAATGCAAAGTAAAACCACAATGAGATACCATCTCACACTGGCATTAGTGGCACGAATCAAAAACACTGGAAATAACAAATGTTGGAGGGGCTGCGGGGAGATTGGAACACTTATGCACTGTTGGTGGGAATGCAAAATGATACAACCATTTTGGAAAATGATATGGCGCTTCCTCAGAAAGCTAGAAATAGACATACCATTAGATCCAGTAATCCCACTCCTAGGAATATATCCTAGAGAAAAAGAGTCATTACTCGAATAGATGTATGCACACCTATGTTCATGGCAGCATTGTTCATAATAGCAAAACCATGGAAACAACCTAGATGCCCATCAACAGATGAATGGGTAAACTAACTATGGTACATACACACAATGGAGTACTATGCAACAAGAAAGAACAACAATGAATTTGTGAAGCATCTCATAACATGGATGAAACTGGAGGACATTATGCTGAGTGAAATAAATCAATCACAAAAGGACAAAATATTTTGAGACCTCTATTGTAAAAACGCTTGAAAAAGTTCACACACAAAATGTAACATTCTTTGTTGGTTACCAGGGATGGGAGGGGTAGGGGGGAAATACTAAATAGGCAATAGATAAGTGGTATCTTGGGTGAAGGGTGAGACAGTACACAATACAGGGAAAACTAGCACAGCTTGTACAAGGGAAGGTCATGGAAGCCCCATAGACACATCCAAACTCCCTGATGGACTGAATTTCTGGGTGGAGGGCTGTGGGGATCATGGTCTTGGGGAACATCTAGCTCATTTGGCATGACACAGCTTATAAAGACAATGCTCTACATTCTACCTTGGTGAGTAGTGTCTGGGGTCTTAAAAGCCTGTGAGTGTCCATCTAAGATACTCCACTGGTATCATCCCTTCGGGAGCAAGGGAGAATGAAGAGAACAGGATACAAGGAAAAGATTAGTCCGAAGGACTAATGGTCCACAGCTACCAAGGCCTCCACCGGACTGAGTCCAGTACAGCTAGATGGTGCCTGGCTACCAGCACTGACTGCTCTGACCAGGATTACAACAGAGGGTTCTGGACAGAGCTGGAGAAGGATGCAGAACATAATTCTAACTCAGAAAAAAAAGACCAGATTTACTGGCCTAAAGGAGACTGGAGAAACCCTGAGACTATGGCCCCCAGACACCCTTTAAGCTCAGTGGTGAAGTTAATTCTGAGGTTCACGGTTCAGCCTGGAAGTGCACGGCTCCATAAAACCAAATGAGACTAACGAGGTACAGGAGTCCAGTGACAAGGGCCAGAAGGCAGAAGGGGACAAGGAAGCTGGTGATAGGGAACCCAAGGTTGGGTAAGGATATTGCTGATGTGTTATGAGATTGTTAACTATTGTCTTAGGGCTACATTTATAGTAACTATTAAATGAGAAACTATTTTGTTTTGTAAGCCTTCATCTTAAGTGAGAATAACAGCACAACTGGAAGAGCGTAGTCAATGTCACTGAACCGTGAATATAGAAATTTTTGAAACAGTGTATCTTTGGCTATGTGTACTTTCACCAAAAAAAAATGGTTGAGAAGTTAGAGGGTTGACATGTTGTGGAGTAGTTAACCAATGTCATTAAACAATATGTGTACTACCGTTTCATGAGAAACTATTTGTTCTGTAAGCCTTTACCTGAAGTACAATAAAAAATTAAATAAATAAATAAGAATGGTTGTTGGACTTTATCAAATGCATTATCTGCATTGATTGACATGTTCAATCGATGCATTGACAAACTGATAGATTATTCGTGGCGAATTCTTGCTGACACAGTATAAACGAGTATAGTAGTTGGTAGCTTAAGTAATAGCTTCATTAAAAGAAACACTGTGAAATACAGTAGTAGTACATATTTTTGAGCTGAAGTTTTTATAGTAAAGCCAATCTTTTCTAACACATCTATCATCTGGTATATAGTGTAAATGCTTACAATAAAATCATTTAAAATATACACATGTATTGGCTACTTGAAATGGTAGTATTCTACTCATGGATATTATATTAAAATAAATCTACATCCTAAATTTTACTCAGATCTTTTTTATATTAACAATTTGACCTTTAAAATATTTTTTATTTCATGAATTACATTCCAAATGTAAAAAATGTATAAATTCTTAATTCTTTTATAGGAAATTAGCAATATGTACTTGCATGATTTTTTTCTCACATTTATTTAACTATAAATCTTTTTAATAATATACTTATGTGTATTTTTATGCTTTTTAAAATTAGAGGTTAAGGTAAATAGTCATAATATTTATATATCATTTTCCTTAAGTGTTAAACCCATAAACGATACCAAACGAACATCCAGTGACTTGACTTTGCTTTGCTCAATGAACATATGTGATTATCTCTTTCCTATGCATACCCTTTCACACCTGATGAGTTCCCACAATTTTTCTTAGCTATATTGAAAAAACTCATGAGCTGGAATTGACTCAAGATCAATGGGTTTGGTTTTTTTATATTGAAAAAATAAATGCAAAGGTCATAGAGAAGGAAAATGTGTATGAAGCCTAATATAAAATAGGGTTTCAGTAAATGGCATTCATTTATTTATTGCTTATATCTTGAGCTATTCAACAATATTTAACCTTTTATTGGTTTTATGTTTTAATTTTACCTGCAATGTTATTTAGTGATAGATGATAATATTTGTATATTGAAAAATATTAAAATTGGTAATTCTAATTGGAGTGTTGAACCAGTTGCTCTGAATTGAAATATTTTTCCTATACACAATTAGGTGTTAAGGTACTGTTAAGAAGATACAATGGACACATGTAAGCTATCCAGTTAATTTTGTGAAAATATCATATACATCTAGGGGTCAAGCTATAAATCTCTACTTGGATTCCTTTGCTATTCTGCCTGTATATCTGTCAGAACTTTTCTCACATACAATTAACATCATTAATCATGTTTGGGATAATATTGCTGTTGTGGATAAAGAGATGAGTAAGATAAGAAACCTATTTTCAGGAAACTAAAATTTAACTGGAGGTGATGCTAAAAATACCACTCTGTATTTCAGGGACTTGTATAATGCTATGGAAAAAAATATTTAAAAAAAGCTAGACTTGTTACCTAAATATTAATAAATATTACATTTAAATGTTATTTATAATGTTATGTATTTTTGTTTATTCTTCGTAGCATATCTACCATTAGACTGTCATTTTAACTTATTATTAGATCTATTTACAGTTGTTAATTTTTACCCTTTTCTGTTGTATGGAAAACAGATAAAGATATCTAAAATGATAATGAGAGAGGTAATACAAGCTATAGGGTAATATATCCTGGGCTTGTTGACATAATATAATTTTTTTATTATATGATACAATGAATGAAAGTGTCTAGATTTGCTTGCCAAATGTTTATATGGCGGGAGCTTCATTCATTAAGGGAGGGAACTGAAGATGGCTCTTGCACTTTGTTTCATAAGATATGAAATATTTCAAACATACTTAAGGTATAAAATATATATATCAGAGAGGAAAAGTTTCTAATTACATGCTTGGTTTGATAAACTTAATTTATTTGCCTGAGAAAATGTAATTTGATCAAAACATTTTTGCTGGTGCCATTTTAACAGTCCAAAATAGATTTGTATTTTAGAGACTGATTATTTAAATGGTGACAAGTGATTCTCGGCCCTTGTATTTAATGTAAAGATATTTGAATTAGATCTAATCATAATTGAAATTAAAAACTCATGTCTCTTTATCCAATATTATTTAGAAAATTTACTTCTATCTAGGTACTTAACTACATGAAATAAATAACTTCAAATGGATCTTAAAATGTTTTCACTAGGGGAAAAAAACAATAACTCACATCATATACAAAAATCAATTCTAGATGTATTGTAGATTTAAATGAAAAATTTAACACACTAATTCTTCTAGAAGAATAGGTAGAAAGATGTCTTGATTACCTGGATTAGACAAAACAGAACACAGTTAGCAGTAGTCATGAAGTAAACAACCCATACATTGATATCTGTTCAAATTAAGAAATTCTGTTCATTAAATAACACCACAAGAGAGTGAAAATATAAGCTAACACACGGACAAATGTTTGCTTTTTGTATGACACACTAAGTACCTGCCAGATAACCCCCTGCAGAAAACAACGTAAATCTTGAACGTACTGTAAAAAGAAACTACCTGAAGTCACTTGGGATTGAATGAAGCAGGAAGACTCAGGTGGAGAGTGTATACTTGCTGGGTGGACTGGCTGCTGGGATCTGTAAAAGTAAGTGATGATGCGGAACAACTCTAAATCTCATATATTGCTGGTGGAAATGGAAAATAACTCGAAAGTTTCTCCAAGATTTAAACACACATTTAATACGTGACTCAACAATTCTGTTGTTGTTAAATGTCATTGATTCACCTCCAACTCATAGTGACCTTACGTAAAACAGAATGAGAGAGGTTGCCTGATCTTGAGTCATTTTCACAATACCCACTGCTGTCTAGTCAATTCTGACTCAGAGTGACCCCATAGGGTTTCGGAGGCTGTGAATCTCTACAGAAGCAGAGTGCTACAACTTTCTCCCGCAGAGCCACTGGTGGTTTCTAACGGCTGACTTTTCTGTTAGCAATTGATTGCTTTAACCACTGCTCCACCAGGGCTCCTTATTGTTACTATAGGAGATATGTTTGAGCACATTGTTGCAGCCACTGATTGACATAACACTTCTACCTCTCAGTAATTTCCAAAGAAAATGAAAACATAATGTCAATAAAGACTTGTACACAAATTTGCATAAAAGCCTACGTTTAATAGCTCAAAACTGAAATTGAGCCAAATGCCCATAAATAGAACAATGGATCAACAAATGTGTGATCTATTCACATAATAGAATAGAAATCAGCAATCAAAAAGAATGTCTTATTGATACCAATAATAGGTATCTCAAATAAATTATCCTGAGTGAAGGAAGATAGATAAAAAAGAGGATATACTATAATTCCATTAGCATAAAATTCTAAAACTGGCAAAACTAATCTATATTTACAGAAAGTAGACCTGTGGTAAGCTGAGTTCCAGCGTAGGGTGGAGTGGGGGTACAAAGGGACTTTGTGGGAGGAAGGAAATATTCTATTTCTTCATTGTGGTGATGGCAAAGGACTTCAATAAACACTCGAATAAGTTTAGGATTAACATCAGAATTTTTCCACCTTTTTTTTTTGTTTACAAATATATATATTTAATTTGATTGTGCTTTAGGTGAAAGTTGACAGCTCAAGTTATTTTCTCATTCAAAAATATATACACATGTTGTTTTACGACATTGGTTGCAATCCCCACAATGTGACAGCACATTCTCCCTTACCACCTCAGGTTCCCTGTGTCCAGTTCCTGTCCCTTCCTGTCTTCTCATCTTGCCTTTGGGCAGGAGTTGCCCATTTGGTCTCATATATTTGATTGAACTAAGAAGCATGTTCCTAACATATGTTATTTTTTTTGTTTTATATGCCTGTCTAATCTTTATCTGAAAAGTGGGCTTTGGAGTGGTTTCAGTTCTGAGTTAGCAGAATGTCTGGGGGCCATAGTCTCGAAGATTCCTCTAGTCTCCATCAGACCAGTAAGTCTTGTCTTTTTCTTTGTGAATTTGAATTCTGTTCTACATTTTCCTCTTCTTCTGTCCGGTACTCTCTGTTGTAATCCCTGTCAGAGCAGTTGGTGGTGGTAGCCATGCACCGTCTAGTTCTTCTGGACTCAGGCTGGTGGAAGATGTGGTACTTGTGATCCATTAATCCTTTGGAATTTTATTTCCCTGCTAACTTTGGTTTTCTTCATCCTTGTTTGCTGCGGACAGTAGATGTATCTTAGATGGCCACTCTCAAGCTTTTAAGACCCTATACACTACTCACCAAAGTGGGATGTAGAACGTTTTCTTTATGAGCTATATTGTTCCAATTGATCTAGATATCTCCCAAGACTAGGGTTTCCAGCCTCCAGCCCCAGCAACTCAGTCCCTCAAGGTCTTTGGATGTGTCTTGGAAGATTCCATGCTTTTGCTTTGGTCTACTTGTTCTGTCTTGCCCTATATTGTGTATTGTCTTTCCCTTCACCAAAGTTGACACTTGTCTACTGTCTAGTTAGTAATTTCCTCTCCTCCACCCTCCCCACCCTTCCCACCCTCGTAACCATCAAAGAATGTTTTTTTCTGCGTGTAAACCTTTTTTGAGTTCTAAAATAGTGGTCTCATACAATATTTTTCCTTTTGTGACTGATTTATTTCACTCAGCATAGTGCCTCCAGATTTATTCATGTCGTGAGATGTTTTGTGGATTCGTCATTGTTTCTTTTATCATTGCTCAGTATTCTACTGTGTATGTACCATAATTTGTTTATCCTTGATGGACATTTAGGTTGTTTCCATCTTTTTGCTATTGTGAATAGTGCTGCAATGAACAGGGTGTTAATATGTCTATACCAGTGGTGGCTCTTATTTCTCTAGGGTATATTCCTAGGAGTAGAATTGCTGAATCGTGTGGTATTTCTATTTCTAGCTTGTTTAGGAAGAGCCATATAATTTTCCTGAGTGATTTTACCATTTTACATTCACACTAGTAGTACATAAGAGTTCCAATCTCCCTGCAATCTCTCCAATATTTGTTATTTTGTGTTTTTTGGATTAGTGACAGTATTGTCGGGGTGAGACAGTATCTCATTGTAGTTTTGATTTGCATTTTCTAATGTCTAGTGAGCTTAATGGCATTTCCTTA
Source organism: Dugong dugon (assembly GCA_030035585.1). NCBI lineage: Eukaryota > Metazoa > Chordata > Mammalia > Sirenia > Dugongidae > Dugong > Dugong dugon. Next base: position 97,030,560 of record CM057465.1, read on the forward strand.
TGTGTCTGTTAGCCACTTGAATGTCTTTGGTGAAGTGTCTGTTCATATCTTTTGCCCATTTTATAAGTGGATTATTTGCCTTTTTGTTATTGAGGTGTTGAAGTATTTTAGTAGATTTTAGAGATGAGTTCTTTGTCAGATATATTGTAGCCAAAAATTTTTTCTCAGTGTGTAGGTTCTCTTTTTACTCTTTTGGTGAAGTTTTTTGATGAGCAGAAGTGTTAAAGTTTTAGGAGTTCCCATTTATCTAGTTTCTCTTCTAGTGTTTGTGCATTGTTCATTATGGTTTGTATGCTATTTATGCCAGATATTAGGGCCCCTAATATTGTCCCTATTTTTTCTACCATGATCTTTATCGTTTTAGATTTTACATTTAGGTCTCATCCATTTTGAGTTAGTTGTGTATAGTGTGAGGTATGGATCTTCTTTCACTTTTTCACATGTGGACATCCAGTTTTGCCAGCATTATTAGTTAAAAAGATTGTCTTTTCCCCATTTAACGGACTTTGGCCCTTTGTCAAACATCAAGTGCTAATAGATGGATAGATTTACATCTCAGTTATCAATTCTGTTCCATTGGTCTATGTATCTGTTTTGTACCCCTATCAGGCTGTTCTGACTACCATGGCTGTATAACAGGTTCTAAAATCAGGTAGTGTGAGGCCTCTCCCTTTGTTCTTCTTCAGTACTGCTTTACTTATCTGGGGTCTCTTGCCTTTCCATATATAGTTGGTGATTTGTTTCTCCATCTCTTTCAAGAATGCTATTGGAATTTGTATCAGAAATGCATTGAATCTGTAGATCTCTTTGGGTAGTATTGACATTTTCAGTGTTGAGTCTTCCTCTCCATGAGTACGGTATATTTTTCCACTTATGTAGGTCTCTTTCGGTTTCTTGCCCCAGTGTTTTGTAGTTTTCTTTGTATAGATCGTTCATGTTCCTGGTTACATTTGTTTCTAAGTACTTTATCTTCTTGGGGGCTGTTGTAAATGGTATTGATTTGATGATTTTCTTTTTGAAGTTCTCTGTGTTGGTGTAGAGGAATTCAACTGATTTTTGCATGTCAATCTTGTAACCTGTGTCTTAGTCGTCTAGTGCTGCTATGATAGAAATACCACAAGTGGATGGATTTAACAAACAGAAGTTTATTTCCTCACAGTCGAAGTAGGCTAAAAGTCCAAATTCCAGGTGTCAGCTCCAGGGGAAGTCTTTCTCTCTCAGTCGGCCTTCTTATCAGTGTTCCCCCGGACTAGGAGCTTCTCTGTGCAGGGACCCCTGCTCCTAGCACTGCTTTCTTGATGGTATGAGGTCCCCTATCTCACTGCTCACTTCTGTCTTTTATATCTCAAGAAATTGCCTCAGGACACAATCCAGTCTTGTAGATCCATTCTTGCCTTACTAACACAACTGCCACCCATCCTCCATCATTAACATCATAGAGGCAGGATTTACAACATATAGGAAAATCACATAGTGCCAGGAATCATGGCCCAGCCAAACTGATATACACATTTTTTGGGGGACATAATTCAAACCATGACAACCTGCTACTCTGCTGAATCTATTAGTTCCAGTAGCTTTCTTGTGTATTCTTTGGGGTTTTCTGTGTATAAGATCATATCATCTGCAAATAGAGATACTTTGTCTTCTTCCTTACGAGTTTGGATGCACTTTATTTCTTTTTCTAGCCTAACTGCTCTGGGTAAGACTTCCAGCATGATGTTGAAAAAGAGTAGTGATAAAGGGTATCCTTGTCTGGTTCCCATTCTCAAGGGAAATGCTTTCAGTCTCTCTCCATTTAGAATGATATCGGCTGTTGGTTTTGTATAAATACCGTTTTTTATGTCAAGGAATTTCTCTTCTATTCCTATTTTGCTAAGAGTTTTTATCAGGCATGGGTGTTGGACATCGTTAAATGCCTTTTTTGCATCCAATGATATGATTGTGTGATTTTTTTGTTTTATTTATGTGGCAGATTACTTTGATTTTCTAATATAGAACAATCCCAGTACCTGGTATGAATTCCGCTTGGTTATGATATAATATTTTTTGATATGCTGTTGAATTCTATTGGCTAGAATTTTGTTGAGAATTTTTGTGTCTATGTTCATGAGGGATAGTTGTCTGTAATTTTCATTTTTTTGCAGTATCTTTGGTTTTGATAGCAGGGTTATGCTGGCTACATAGAATGATTTTGAGAGTATGCTTTCGTTCTTCATACTCTGAAATAGCTTAAGAGTATTGGTGCTAGCTCTTTTCTGAAAGTTTTATTGAATTCTCCAGTGAAGCCATCTGGGCCAGGTCTATTTTTTTTTTTTTTTTTTGAGGGAGGGGGAGTTTTGTTTTGTTTTTAAAATTACTCCTTCAATGTCTTTTTTTTTTTTTGTTATGGATCTGTTTAGGTTTTCTGCCTCAGTTTGTGTTAGTTTAGGTAGGTAGTATGTTTCTAAAAATTTGTCCATTTCCTCTAGTATTTCAAATTTGTTGGAGTACAGTTCTTCATAGTATTCTATTACGATCTTTTTTATTTCAGTTAGGTCTATTGTAATATTACCCATCTCTTTTCTTATTCAGGTTATTTGCTTGCTTTCCTGTTTTTCTTTTGTCAGTTTGGCCAATGGTTTGTTGATTTTGTTTAACTTTTCAAAGAACCAGCTTTTGGTCTTATTTATTCTTTCTATTGTTTTTCTGTTCTCTATTTCATTTCTCTCTGCTCTTATCTTTATTATTTCCTTTCTTTTGGTATGTTAGGGCTTCTTTTGCTGTTCTGTATTTGATGGAGTTATAGGGTTAATGTTTTGATTTGACTCTTTCTTCTTATTAGATGTGTGTGTTTATTGCTGTAAATTGACCCCTATACATTTCTTTTGCTATGTCCCAAAGGTAAGATGTGTTTTAATTCTCTTTTGATTATAATAGTTTTTTTATTCCAGCCTCTATTTTTTCTATTACCCAGTAGTTTTTAAGGAAGATGTTGTTCAATTTCCATGCATTTGATTTTTTTTCTTGCTCTTCCTGTTATTAATTTCTACTTTTATAGCATTAAAGGGCCCTGGTGGCACAGTGGTTGAGAGCTTGGCTTCAGGGCTTGGCTGCTAACCAAAAGGTGGGAAGTTTAAATTCACCAGCCACTCCTTGGAAACCTTATGGGGCATTTCTACTCTGTCCTATAGTATTGCTGTGAGTCAGAATCGACTCATTGGCAATGGGTTTGGTTTTTGGTGTTTATGGCATTATAATCAGTGAAGATGCTTTCTATCATTTTAATATTTTGAATTTCATTGAGGCTTGCTTTGTGGCCTAAAATATGGTCTATTCTGGAGAATGTTCCATGTGTGTTGAAAAGGAGTATATAGTTCACTACTATTGGGTGGAATGTTCTGTATATATCCATGAGGTTGAGTTGGTTGATTGTGGTATTTATATCTTCTATATCTTTATTGAGTTTCTTTCTAGATGTTCTGTCCTTCACAAAGAGTGGTATGTTGGAATCCCCTACTATTATTTTGGAACAAGCTATTTCTATTTTCAATTCTGTTAGAGTTTGTTTTATGTATTTTGGAGCTCTGCTATTGGGTGCATATATATTTATTATGGTTATGTCCTCCTCGTGTATTGATCCTTTAATCAATATATAGTGTTCTCCTTTATTTTGTAGGGTCAATTTTACTTTAAAGTCTATTTTGTCGGAGATTAGTATTGTCGCTCCTGCTTTTTTTGGTTATTGTTTACTTGGTGTATATTTTTTTCCATCCTTTTAAGTTTTAGTTTGTTTATCTTTGTGTCTGAGCTGTGTCTCCTGTAGGCAGCATATAGATGAACCATGTTTTTTATCCTTTCTGCCACCCTCTGTCTCTTTACTGGTGCATTTAGGCCATTCACATTCAGCATAATTATTAATGTGTATGTGTTTATTGATTTATTGTGTGTGCCTGTGTGTTTGCATGCGCATGCGTTGTTGACTGTTTCTTTGTTCCGTTTAATTTTCTGTACCAAGTTCTTTTTGTTTATGGATTTTCTTTTCATCTTTTTCATTATTGACTATGTGTTTGCTGAATCTTTATGTTTTTCTTATTTTTTATTTTGATGGGTAGATTTTTTTTAAGCTTTCTTTGTGTTTACCTTGAAATTTACCATTATTTTTCTAAGTTTAAACCAGTTTTTTTATTTCTTGATATCACCTTCACTTCCTCTCCACATGGATATTCTATGACTACAACATGTATTCCCTCTTTTTTGTTTTGATGCTGTCGTCTTTTAATATAAATGTCTCTGGTTCCCTATTTTCAGTCTTTTAGTTTAGTTTTGTTTTTGTTAATTCCCTAATTGGGTTGGTATCCGGTGGATATGTCCTGTGTCTTAGTGTTAGATTTGTGTCTGATGTTATTTGTTCTCTAACCGAAGGGCTTCCTTTAATATTTCTTGTAATTTTTTTTCTGGTTTTTACATATTTCCTTAATTTCTGTTTATCTGGAAATGACCTTATTTTGCCATCTATTTGGGAGACAATTTTGCTGAATATATAATTCTTCAATGGCAATTATTTTCCTTCAAGGCTTTGTATATGTCATTTCACTGCCTTCTTGCCTGCATGGTTTCTGCTGAGTAATCACAGCTTAGTCTTATTGGTTCTCTTTTGTAGGTGACTTTTCATTTTTCCCTAGCTGCTCTCAGGATTCTTTCTTTATCTTTGTTTTTAGCAAGTTTGATTATATGTCCTGGTGACTTTCTTTTGGGGTCTATCCTGTATGTGTTTCCTTGAGCTTCTTGGATAGCTGTCTTCTCCTCTTTCATGAGGTTTTCTGCCAGCAAATCTTCAACAATTCTCTCTGTGTTTTCTGTTATCCCTCCCTGCTCCGGTATTCTGATCACTCATGTGTTTCTCCTCTTAATAGTATCTGTCATAATTCTTAGGCTTTCTTCTTCTTCTTTTTTTTTTTTTTTCCTGATTTTTCCTCTAATAAATTAATGTTAAGGGTTTTATCTTCAATCTCACTAATTCTGGTTTCCATTGTCTCAATTCTGCCCTTATGACCTTCTATTGAGTTGTCTAATTTTGAAATTTTATTGTTAATATTTTAGATTTCTAGTTGCTGTTTTTGTATGATTTCTAGCAGCCTGTTTATTCTGTCTTTTTATTCTTGCATTGTTTTACAGAATTCTTCTATTGCTTTGTCTGCATGTTCCTTGATTTGATCTGTTTTTTGCCTGATCGCCTTCTTGATATCTTGGAGAGCTCTATATACTAGTCTTTTGAATTCTTTGACAAATAAGTCCACTGCCTTATCTTCCTCCTTTTCTGGTTCTTTAGTTTGGTCACTTGCTGGAGTCATCTTGTCCTGCTTCTTTATATGATTTGATATTGACTATTGTCTCTGAGGCATCAAGAAGTTATTATGTTTATTTATTTATTGTATATTTGTTTACTACAGTCTGAATTTTTGTTTTGTTTTGTTTTGATATGTCCTAGTAGACTGGGCATGTGTGCTACTCTTGTCATTAATCTGGTCTCATTGAAGTTCTCACCTCCTGTCTCCAGGTGGTCAGAGCAGCTACTAGGTGTATGAGCCCAGGAGTCTATTCACTGTTCTTGTGGGGTTGCTGAAGATGTATGCTGTGTTTCTGGTGAGATGATAAATCTGTCCTGCTGGTCACCTGGTCATGGGTGCAGGGGGTGTTCTCCCTGGTCGTTAGGTTGAGTGTTGTGTGTGTGCTCCATCATTTACTGGTTTGTTGGGGTGCAAGTGTCCAGGTCATCATTCACCAAGTGTGTGGTACAGAGACACTCACCTACAGTCCTGCAAAGGCAGAGCTGCATGGGGGTTTTTGGAGCAGGTACTGTTCTCTGGTTGCAGTGGGGAGTGATGTGGGGGGCAAGACAGGGGACTGTTGGCTGCCTCTGGGTGCCCAGATGGAGGATGTCCCCCTATCCACTAGAGTGCATAGTGACGGTTAGTGCAAACAGTCCTTGGGTGCCCAGTGCCATTGGATGGAGAATGGGGGGCACTACTGATTCTCAGGCCCCTGTTGTTAGCAGCTAGGTGGAGTAGGTGGTACCGTAAGCCCTCAGGTCCCATGGCGTAAATGGGTGAGGCCCCTTCTCAGAGAGTGAGGCGATGTCAAATGCCACAGATTTGTAGCTTCCACTTGGCTGATGTAGGTGAAAATGGGCTTCAGCTGGAAGCCCCACACATTTTGTTCTAAAGAGGGTATGCCAGGTCAACCAACAAGACACTGATGCAGGGGATTGGTGGGGGTGAAGGGCACTGCAAGACCACAGGTGCTTCCCTGGATTGGACTGTGAATTCCCGGCTTGGGGCTTGGGGGCATGGTGGTGGTGAATTCTGCTAGACTGGTGTCAGAGGGGGAGGGGGATGGATAAGGAGAAGGAAGTGCTCCTCAGCCATGGAGATCTTGTGGAAGAAGGGTTATTGTGTGCCCAAGCAGTGGGTTGGGAGCTTGCATTTAACTTTCATAGTTCTGGTGTCACTCCTGTTTTGTTCTGGAGGTGCATGCAGATTCCCTGCTGCTTAGCTGCACAAGATGAGGTGGGTTTGGACTTGGGATGTTTTTGCTTGCCTCAATAAGTATGTGCTGCACAGATTCAGCTAGCAGGATGCCAGTGATCCAGCGATCTGTAATTTCCCATTTCTGCTGTTTCTACCTGTTGCTCAGTCCGATTCTTCAGCTTCGTCTTTGATGCTTAGGGTTCCTAGATTGTCATATATATCCGATTCACTTGGTTTTTTTTTGCAGATCTGTGTTGTAAGAGAGACAGCATGAGGCGTCTGACTATTCTGCTGTTGTGGGCCCCCTCCTCAGAACTTTTCCACCTTTTTATTAATGTTTATTAATGCTTTTAAAAAGTTATTCAATTTTTTCTTAAACTAATTTTCTATTCTTATATAACTAGAGACTGTTAGTTCCTCTTAAAACCTGTTGATGTGAAGGAGCATACTTTTGAAATGTTACTGTAAGGGAGAAAGAAAGATAATGAAGCAAGGATACTAACTATAAGCCCCTTGCACTCTTATAGTGAAAATGACCAGCATACAGATAGCTCTTTCACAAGATGTTTAGTGCTAAGTGCTATGAAAAAGATCCAAAAATGTACTAGAAATTTTACCCATTTGTCTTATATATCACTTCTTAAGTACAATTTCAACATAAGACAGAGATCTTTTGAGCTAAAATTTCAGGAGTCTCTGTTTTTAACATAACTCACAGGTGCTAAAAATATTAACACATTCTAAATGAACCTAGATTTGAGAAGGACTCTCTTAAGGAACAAGAACTTTTCTGACGTGTGTAGTTGTAGAAATTCCAGAGAAACATCAAAATGATTTTAAGTAACTGCAAAATTACATGGCTATTTCGAGGGAGAGACATATGTACCCAATATACATAGTTCTGTTGCTCCACTGTGCATAGGGTCACTATGAGTAGCTGGCTGACTCCACGGTAGCTAACAACATGTAACATCTGGGGAGCTGTTTTGTTCTACTTCACTACTATGATTGAAGCTGAAAGGTCAAACATTTTCACATATTTTCATGTTCAACTCTCTTAAAATAAAACCTAAAGGCAAGATTGATCTTCACTTTATGTTTTCTACTTGCCTTTTCCAAGGTTTCTAACTGAATAGATTTATTTGAGGATCAAGTTTTTAAATTAACAGTTTCTAGCAAAGTGAAGGCCTGCAGTGACCTTCAGCAGCTTGTCATTTTAGAGGCATAGTGACCCTTGACCAACAGTTTTAACAACTGTTTATCATTCTTTGAACTTTGCACACACTGAGACCAATTTGCTGAGTAGGTGTGTTTTTCCCCTGGTCATAATTCCGACACATTTGGAAGCTGCTTTACCTCTTATGATATACTAAATGCCACCTTGGTAATACTAAAATCATAGTTTCCCCAAATACCTATATTACTTTCAGCACATATTTTATGTAGTATTATTCCAAGTCTTCCTTCCAATCCAGGTTTACCACTCCTATGGGAGCCATGGATCCTGAGCTAGAGCTGAACAGCTGAATCTGCCTTACACAGGCTGGACATCTACCACCAAAGCACCTGGACCCAAGATCATAGGCTGATTGTAGGACCCCTCTTACCCATGCCCCACAATTAACAGCAAAATCCTGAGGTCCTGAGTTCACTCTAAATCTTGGCAGAGACTTAGTTAAGGGGTTCTTCCCAAGCAAGTGGTGATGTCCAGGAACTTTAGCAGACTTTAAAAAACCCTGTAAATGCTCAATGAGGAATGAAAAGTCTATATAGCTAGAAGGTAGTGTTAGTTTGGAAAGATAGAAGACCTTAGAATTGTCCTGTTTCAGACCCAAGTTACTGGAGAAAACTATAACTCCCCATAGAAGCAATCTTCCTTCCATGTGCCCCCACACACTCCAGCTCCTAGTCTCCTAAATGTTCATAGGCTTTGCGGTGGAGTTGGGGAAATCACCACACTGTATGGGTCTTTGGGTAGTGCAAACAGTTAATACTCTCAGCTACTAACCAAAAGGTTGGAAATTTGAGTGCACCTCAGAAGAAAATCCTGTTGATCTACTTCCAAAAAAATCAACCATTGAAAATTCTATGGAGCACAGTTCTACTCTGACACACATGGGGTTTTCATGAGTTGGAATTGACTCAATGGCAACTGGTAGTTGTAGATTCACCACAGGTATCTGAGGCAAAATTTAGCACTCATTGGATCTTCCCTCTCTTACTTAAATTTAGCTTATTCTCTCCTTCTGTCATATGCATGGAAGAAAATAGGAGCAAAGTATCTGTTTTCACACTTTTTGCACAGGAAACAACGATGAATAGACAAGGTTTTTAAGTTCACATGATAGTTATCAACCATCAGAGCTATATAGTATCCTGATTTTCACCTTAATTACTTATTATATTATATTGTTAAAAAATGTTGTCGTATGATTTATAAATGGTCCTTCAAATCAATAAACTAAGAAAAAATTCAAACATCTAAATATGATTTTTAGAACTGTAGACAGAATGTTCAACTGGCTACCAGAATTTTAAATATTTAAATGGATATTTTCACCTTGTGTGAATATAGGTTAGGTATAAATATAATCTTTGTGATCAGTGTGAGATAACTAATTATGATTAGAGTTATTGAACTGATTTGCTACATTTATTTTATTTTGTACTTTGAAGTTGGTGATAATATGAAAGTTGAAATATAAAGGTTCTAATAATTAGATTACCAGAATATCTGAGTACTAATAAAGATGTGAAAAAATTACTACCAGTTCTGTTAGGTTCAAGAAAAGATTTATTGAGATCCTGAAATATCATACTTGCCAAAGGGGAGAACTGTCTTCCAAACTTACCTTTCTTTTCTAAATTTGGTTGTCCAAAATCACTGCATTTACCGCAATTAATAAAAATCCCTGGCAAGGCATCAGAGTGTTCCTGCTGAAAGCTGCAAGCACTTTCCTCTAAAGTCTTGGAATGACACTAAATTAATAAGAGGGAGGAAAGGAAGAATTAATTAGTATTTGATAGCAGAGAATTTAGATGTTGATTTATTAGTCAAGACCATCATCAGCTGAGTTTCCTTTACAAACCTCAAACCGTATCCTTTGCAAATTCATTCCCATCACCACCATAAACTCTTTGTATATTAACTGATAGTAATTTGTCAAAAACAAAGATAAGAAGCTCTTTGTAAGACGGTGGCACAAGTATTGACATATAAATTTCCATGAATTAAAATGACCAGAAGGATATTAAAAACTATGGGAAAAGTTGGGTCAGCATAAAGAAATAAAGGATGGGACAATAGAAACCAAGAAGGTGTCATAATATTATCATCATACAATGTAGTATTCAAGGCATTAAACTTTACAAAATATAATGAGGAATATTTTATCTTGTAAATGTTACAGTTCATATGGAAACATTTTTATAAAATTAGATTTTATTTTCCTTACATAGCTGGGTTTTCAATTTTGACTGAAGCTGACCTAGTTGGATCAGTTTCTGTGTACTATTCTAGTATTTTAATGCTTTTTTTTTTCTTCCAATTTTTGAAGAATTAGTAATTTTTAAACAGATGCAGTAGGAAATGTTTGGGAATCAAGACAAACATTTGAAATAAAGGAACTGCATGCTAATAACAATTCACTGCACTTTTTATGAAATTTTGGAAATCTATTTATAAGTATGGAGTTCCTGGGTGATGCAAATAGTTAACTCTCAGGGCCACTAACCAAAAGGTTGGTGGTTCAAGTCTACCCAGAGGCGCTTGTGAAGAAAGACCTGGCGATCTACTTTAAAAAATCCGCCATTAAAAAACTCTATGGACCATGGTTCTACTCTGACACATATAGGGTCACCATGAGTTGAAGTCAACTTGATGGCAACTGGTACTGATATTTATAGGTACAGAACAATGAATTTTGTTAAATTGTACCACATTTATACTTAAAGAAATTTATTTCATTGTTATTAGTAGGAATTTTATTGGCTCAATAAAATTGGCAAAACTAAAAAGAATCATTAATTTTTGTGCTAAAAGCATGAAACAAGAAAATGTAGAACAAAATATTTATAAATTTAAGGAGATGTGTGACAATTTGAGTAATAGATTAAGTAATGCCAGTAATTGATTATAACCCATAGAATAAAACAAATATCCTTGATTCTCTACTAGTATAAGTAATCAAATAAAATAAATAAATAGAAGAGAAGGGAAAACTTTTTCTCACAGGATAATTCTAATTTGTAAATATAAAAGAAATGATGAAAATAAAAAATCATGATTTATCAAACAATGTAGTAAAATTTATTTCAGGCAAAAATCATGATAAATGTTAAAATTAGGGGCCAAAGTATGATGAGAAACAGGGTATTTACATACTCTTAAAATATCACCCCATAAATTACATATTAATGACAAAGGGAAGACTTTAAACTTCACCTTTTCTAAGTGTTCAAAGTTAATATCACCAGTAATGAGATATACCAACAACACATATCTCCTCATATGATGTACTGAGAAAGCCACACATCGTTTGAAATTCTCAGGGGAAAAAACAAAAAAGCCTTTCCTGAATTAGGGGTGCCTTGATGGCTCAGTAGTTAAGAGCAAAACGTCAGCAGTTCAAATCCACCAGCTGCTCCTTGGAAACCCTATTATGGGGCAGCTCTACTTTGTCCTCGAGGGTTGCTATGAGTTAGAATTGACTCAATGGCAATGGGTTTAGTATTTTGGTTTTACCTAAATTTAATGAGAAGGGAACTGCAGGCAACCCTAAAATGAGAGACATTCTAGAAAATAACTGACAAGTACATTTCAAAATGTCAAGGTCATGAAAGATACATAAAGACTGAAAAACTTCCCCAGATTAGAGAGTAAAGAGAGAAGACAACTAAGTGGAATGAAGGATCCAACTTGTCTCCTGGAACAGAAAAAAAATTGGGCAATTGACAAAATTTGAGTAAGGTCAGTAGTATTTTACCAATATTACCTTCCTGTTTTTGATAATTTCACTGTGGTTATGTAGGGAAAACTGAATGAAGAGTATATGGGGACCCTTTGTAATGTGTTGCCATTTTTTGGGTAGCCGAATTTTTTTAAGATGAAAAGTGATTTTGTTTAAAGAGCTCAGAAAAGATATTGACAAAAATAGAACAATGGCAGGTGTCAACCCACTATCACATTTTTGATAAATCCAGTAGACACAGTAAATATTTCTTGAGCCTAGAATATAGGAAATCAGAATAATGTAATTCATGAGGATATTTTAACATATATAGTGGTAGGCACAGAGGAGACCCGTTGTCAAATTCCCCTTCAAAGATGGACTAGGTGCCCAGCTGTCAGCAGTCAGCCTGCAGTTGCCAGCTCCTATAGGGTCTGCCTCACCTGCAGACCCGCTTGCCCATGGGACAACCTTCTTGGGAGCAGCTGATTCTCATGACTTACATGGCTATAAATGTTTGGTCTTGCATAGCCAATGACAGCTTCAGTCCTCCCTCCCTGTTTCGGCCTACATAGCACACTGACCTCACTCTCAGCCCATTCCTGCTTCCTGCCTTCCCTTCTACAGATGTCGATATCTAATACAGATGTGTAAGCCATACTCCATATCAGTCTGCTTCCATAAACCCTGCCTGTGAGAGCCATACTGAAAACAGTTCATAAAGAAATAGAACTTCGTTTCTCTGTCCCTTGGAAGAGTCCCAAAAATTGATATGACATTGCATCTTAAAGAAATAGCTCACATTCTCTGAGACAATCAAATCTCCCTAAAGCAGAAACATTGCAAGCCATGTTTTCTACAATGTAGTGTAATAGAATATTAATAAAAGTTAATATAAATAAACCTCTAGCAAGTTAGTAATGTAAAATATTAGTTTAATTAATGTTGGATAAATGGAAAATCAAAAACTTCAAAACATCTAAAATTAGAACTCTATATAAAAATACATTGTGGATAAATCTATGTTTACAAAAAAAAAAAAACTTTATAGCTTTAAGCCTTATATTATTAAATAAGGATGAACAGAATTAAATAAATTAAGTATTCGTTTGAAGGGGTAAGTGAAAAAACAGAAAAAAAAACCAAGAAAAATATTTTATAAAGATAAATTACAATATTATTAGTGAAAATAAAATATAAATCATAATATTAATGAACTATAGCATAATAATCACAATACATAAACACAGACAAGGATGGTTACTTTAAATAATGATATAATATGTGCATATACCAGACTGGAAGTAGAGATAACAAAAAGGTTATTTGTGGTTTTCTCTGAGCACAGAGAAATCTTAAATTTTTCTTTGTTTTTCTATTTCTTTTTGCATTAGGCATGAATTTATTTTATTAATTAGAATAATATTAATTTCTTAAAATGCTGAACAGTTAAAATTTAGGATGATATATCCTAAATGTCTAAAGAAATGCTTTGAGATGGCAGGGTATGCAATCATTAATAATATATTTTTTACAATTCAGTAATGTAAGTACTAATCTAAGGAGATCGTTCTTTTGTTTGATTATACTGGACTCTGTGGTTGCTTCTCAAATATTCATTTCTTCTCCTGGTACCTAGCTCAGTTTTATTAGAGTGTCCACACTCTGCACCTCCCAGCCTTCATGCAACCCATGGGCTTTTCTGGACCTCAGCTCCACCATTGGTTCTAGAAGTGGGGTGTAGAAGTCAAATTTAAGCTATTTTCCAACATAATACCACCCACCCATCTTCAATGAGTAGTTCAAGGAGATACATGTGATATAATTTGTGTCAATGAAATAGGAGCAAAGGTTTTCCAGAGGATTTTGATTGGGGAAAAGAAAAAGTTTCTCAGTGTTTCTGAGGGAAAACAAACAAAAAACAACATAAATGAACCCTTTCTCTCTCCTTCCCTTCTTTCCTCTTCCTCCTCCTCTCATTTATAGATAAAGAGGCCTGCTGCTACAGTTCTGAGGGTTGCTGGTTGTTGTCATCCATTTTGCAACCTCAGCCTTACACCGTGGAAAGTGAGCCCTAAGGATCTCCTTTGCCCCAGAATCAGATTGACCCTGTGGGATCATTACCCTGAAGTGGAAGTTCCTTTTATTATTGAGGACAGCTTGAGTTTTTGTTTTGGGGCACTTTTTTAAAACTCAGAATTGAGTCATCCAAATATAATTATAATAACATTCTCATAAAAGCATTAAGCCATACTCTTTTGATAACACTAGAAGTAATTTGAAGTCCTCAAAAATAAAACATACAAGTTTAAACACCTTACTCTTCCCAAATCTGTCTATGGTCTTAGACCAATAACCTGTTGCTGCAGTCAATTCTGACCCATGGAAACCCCATGTGTTACAGAGTACAACTGAGCTCCATTGGGTTTTCTTGACTGTAATCTTTACAGAAGCAGACTGTCTTCCTCAGCACTGCTGAGTGGGTTTGAACCACCAACTTTTCTGTTAGCAGCTGAGCACAAAACATCTGTATGGTCTTTGGCAAATTGTTTAAACGACCTGAGTCTGTTTCTCCGTCTCAATATGAGAATCAATAATACGTTTCTTGTGTTCAGTTTCAAATAGATAAAAACAAGTGCCATAAACAGTTCTTATAACAGAGTAGGCACTCTAAAATGATATTAGGTCTTTCCTTTTTCTCCTATCATATTATAAATCCGTATGATACGTGAATTTTAACTACAACGACTTATGAAATCTTTTTGAGAGTTATTTATTATAGAGAGACTAAATATACAAATAGACAATGGCCCTCATATGACAATAGAACTCTGACCCACAACCTCTTTAGCAACCAGCCCAGGAAGCCAAACCACAACCTCTGCAGCAATTGGCCCAGAATGGCCAGAACTTGGTCATTGTCTGCCAGCTTCCCTATTTTTCTCCCAACCCAGGAACAAACAATATGCTCCTTAAACCAATCATGTATTTCCATTTTTCCTTTATTTTTAAATATTTTATTATTTTCCAAATTTAACAATAAGATGCTATATCAATAATTATGTTTATCACATTAAACAATGTACACAATTTCATATTTGTTCTCACATTAGCACTTTTTGATTATTCATTTGCCAGTAGTTGTTCTTCTCCCTCAGGTTCCACAGACAGATTTGTTGCATAAAACTGCACCTCTGAGAAATTCATGGAGGCTGGCAGAGTTTTCTGGACTCTTGCTGTGGTATCACTGCCTGCAGTATACTCCTTTATTAAAAAATGTAGATGCTCACTTGCAGCAGATTTGATAGTGAGGATGATAAAATGGCAAGATATTTTTAAACACAGGTTTTATGAGACCTGCATTGTATGGAATGAAATGAAGACCAAATACGAAGGAAATCACCCTTATGCACTGAGCATGGTACAGATTGTCCTCACTCTAGTCGTATGGCTCTGTTGCTTAAACAATGTCAGCATCTGGATGTGACATTAGACGTAGAAGTTTGTAAGGCACCTGTGGAGTTTGGTATGCCAGGAGCCGTACATTCCCGGCCATAAGATGTTCTATCTGGAAAGGTCTGCAGAGCAGCAGATGGACAATCAGTATAGCAGTATTGTTGTAGAAGACACTATGAGTCTTTCTCCAACCCATTCCCTCTCCTTGCCCAGCACTCATAATCCCTTCCAGAGAGTGGGACAAGCATCAGGTACCTAATGAGACATATTTAAAGACTGTGATTTGTTTTTGTTTTTGGAGGGATTAACCTAGATTTACAGTTACACTCCTGTTCCTCATTTGGGATTTTGCGTGCAAATCTCAAATTTAACAAGGGCCATTTAGGTGGAGAAGCCCTGGCAGTGCAGTGGTTAAGAGCTTGGCTGCTAACCAAAAGGTCGGCAGTTCGAATCCACCAGCTGCTCCTTGAAAACCGTATGGGGCAGTCCTCCTCTGTCCTACAGGGTCGCTATGAGTCAGAATCGACTTGATGGTGATGGGTTTTTTGGTTTTATTTAGGTGAAGGTCATAATTAGTTAGACTGTCAACCAGTTCTAGACTGATATATCTACTCCCATCAAATAATAAATTTTCTCTCCATTTTGTCTCTCCTAACTGTCCTCCAATTCACGTAGAATCAAATGTTTGAATTAGTTTACTTTTTCTTTTGTTGTCCATAACTATATCCTCTGCAAGGAGCCAGGTGGCATAAACAGTTAAGAACTTGGCCACAAGTCAAAAGATTACAGCCTAGAAAATCCTATTGAGCAGTTCTACTTTGTCACATGGGGTCACTAAGAGTAGGAGTCAACTTGACAGCACCCAACAACAACAACACGTCCTTTGTACATTTTTTTTCTACCCCATGCTCCAAGCCCATACAGAAAACTCATGCATTTACTGGGGACTAAAATTTTCCAAGCTTGGTCCAAACTGCTGGAAATACAAAAACGCACAATGCCTGCTCTCAAGAAGACTATGGTTCACTCAGTGAGGCAGGCAAGTAAAACAGCACTTATAATGAAGTGGGAAGAGTGAGGAGAAAAGTATGCATAGAGGATGAAAGTTGGGAAAATGGAGGAAAGACACTCAGACTGTGGGGATAGTGGTCAGGCAGGTATCTGGAAGAGAGGGTACTCAGGATGAGTTTAAGCTGTGAGTAGAAGATAAAGCAGAGTTGGCTACATGGGCTTATGACCTGTGCAGTCACATAGGACCTGAGCTCTAGACTGGCTCTGTACTTGGTTTAATATTCTGCTGTCACTGTCATAAAATTCTTAATAATTTTTGAACAACCGTTCCCATATTTTCATTTTGCATTTGGCTTCACAAATAATGCAGCCAGTGCAGGATGGAGGGAATACATTGGGGAAAGGCAAAGAGGCATAAAAAACATGGTAAGTTAAGGCATGGCAATGGATTCTGTATGGCTGCAAGTGAGTGCCGGGGGTGGGAGCATGACTGGAGATAAGACGAGGGAGTAAGAGGAAAAACTAAGGCAAGGATTAGGCTATCTCTATAGAGTGAGAAGAGGCTGCTGCTAAGTTATACAGAAATCTGATATTTAAAGAACAAGTAGAGGAAAAGAAACCTACTAAGGAGACAAGAGCGCGAGTGGCCAGCGAGAAGTAACAAGAAGCAGAGGCCAAGTTTTGAGAACTAGGTAAGGTAACAACAGAGAAATGCCCATTGGATTTTGTAGTGTGGAGAATATTGAATAAGAATAAACATACTATATAGAACTGATACAGAAGATTCCAAATTTCAGTGGATTGAAAATGAAGGCAAGATAAGGAACTCTAGATAGCTGCCGTAAATTTTCAAGAAACTGATCATGTGAGAAAGGAAAGAGAGAAGAAGGCACAGGGGTAAAGGAGTTTTATTTTTCTTTTGTTTTAAAAAATGATGATAAAAACTATCTCATGTTCATATGCTGATGGAAAAGAAGTGATTAGAGAGGGTGATGATATAGTTGTAGAGGTGAAAGTAAAGCTATTGATTGATGGAACAATGTCTCAAGAAGACAAAAGGAAAATCTTTCCCAGATCTGTTTTCTTTCCTTGTTCCTATTGACCACAGTTTATTCGAAACCTTCATCACTGTATGGTTAGATCACAGGCATGGTTTGCCATTATGATCTTCCCAACATTAATCCAGTATTTACATCCTGACAGAATAATCTCATTCAAAGCCACACTCAATGATCACCCCATCTACTCGTATATCTACATTGGCTCCTCTCAGCTCTTTAAATACCTACTTCCCTCATCTCAACATAAGAATTTTTACCCATCCTTTCAGATTGTGCTCTTCCATAGAATCTTCCTCACTGACATCAGATTAACTTTTCTCACAGTCAAACTTTTATTATAGTTATTACCTGTACTTCATAATTAGTTCTATTTAACTATCCATGTATTAGTTTCCTAGAGCTGCCATAACAAGATATTAAAATTGGATGTCTTTAAAGAACACAGATTTGTTGTTTCACAGTTCTGGAGGATTGGAGTCCAAACTCAGAGCAACAGAAGAGTCACACTCTCTGTCCCCTCTGGGGAAGATTCTTTCCAGCTTCTGGTAGCCACAAGTATTTTTTGGTGTTCCTTGGCTTATAGATGTATTTGTACATGACCTCTCCCACGGTGTTTCTCTCTATCTGTTTTCTTTCTTAAGGACACCAGTCAAACTGGAACAGGACCCACTGTGCTCTCATATGAGCTCATGTTAACCAATAAAGTCTTCAAAGATCCTGTTTCCAAACAAGGTCATATTCACAGGTACTAATATTAGGACTTCAACATATCTTTGAAGGACACAATTTAATCCATAATAATCCTTAATATTCAGCCGTGCTCATGAATCCCTTCTCAGAAAATAAACAAAAAATCTACCATGAGCATTTCCTCATATATAAGTTACTGGGTTTTACACCATGCAAGCTTGGCATCTTTGTCTTAATAGCCTGGTTCCAAAATTGCACTGAAACACTCCAGGGTCACAGCAAACTCATTGGGGCATCACAAGACAATTTAGAGTTTTGAGGGAAGTACAGAGAGACTTGAAGACTGTCAAACACTGCCAAACTACTAGCTCAAAGTAATTCACGGTTTCAACACTAGAATACACTCTATTCCTTTCAGTAGCCTCACATCTTTGCTAAGAAGGGCTCCTGGTGGATGCTGTGATAAAAAGCACGTACAACAAAAATCAGTATGGATCAAGAAATGAGATGGCAGAGTCTAATCCATTCCTAAAGATTAAGAAACTGTGCAGTGCCCAAGAAGTAGGCATATCCCATTACTAAGTAACTGTAATTATTTAGCTAGACAATAAAATGTTATTTTCTTTCAACTTATGTGTATTATTTTTTTCAAATGACTACCCATTTGTCAGGACATAAAAATATATGTGAGTCTTTTAGACCTAACTACTTAATAAATGGAGCTGTTATTTCTTTTGCAATAGGGCACCATGGAAATATTGCTGACTTCTTTCCCAACTGGGAAAGTGTGGTAATCTTTGCCCTGATTTATTACAATAGAAACCCCTGCAGAAGCCAAAGGCCAGCAGTCTATAGTGGGTCTATGGGAAAGTCAGTAGAAAACACAGAGATAAAGAAAGACTCAGATAGAGAAATGTTCTGGAATGAAGACTCAAACCATGGCAGAGCAGCCAGGAGGCAGTCTGGATTTCAGCTCTCCCTGTAACTGATAGACCTTAAGAAATGAGTGCCATTGAGAAAGAGAGCTGGCAATTCCACAGAAGAGCAAAAACAGTCAAGGAGAGAAACACAGGTTGGGAAAGGCTGAACTCTAAGACTGAAGGACGTTTGTTGCTTCATTAGCCTGGATATGAATGACAATGCCCAGTTCCAGCTGAGAAAAATGTTTCTTTTATTCTCTTCAAATTTTTTGCATCCTTATACTAACTGTTCCACCCTCACTCATCAACTATACTTGTTTGTTTTGACCTTTACAATCTTAAAGAGCCCAGTCAGTATATTAAATCTGTTGCTGTCAAGTCCATTCTGACTCATGGCAACCCACTCCCACAGGGTTTTTAATAGCTCATTTTCAGAAGTGTAATGTCAGGCCTTTCTTCTGAAGTGCCTGTGGGTTACCAGCCTAACACATTAAGCATTTGCACCATGCAGGGACTCTTATCAGCATATTTAGGCTTAAACTTATCCCTTGCAAAACACTGATATCCAACTATAAGGTTGAAAGTGCTTGCTTAGCTAATTTGCAAAAACCAAACCAAAATTACAAGAAATACTAAAGGGAGTCCTCCAGTTAGAAAATCAGTAGCATCAAATAACAAGCCAAGAGGAGAACACAGGACAGAGCAACCATATATCAACCCAGATAGGGAAGTCACAAAAGTAAATCAAAGCTAAAATACTGAAAATAGGGAAACAGATGTCTATATGTAAAAGATGACACATCTAAACAAAAAAGAGGGACTTAAATAATGTAGACATAGATTTTTCATATGGAGAGGAAGTCAATGTGATATACAGAAATAAAAGACTGCTTTAAACTTAGAAAAGTAAGGTTAAATATTAAGGTAACCACAAAGTAACAATCCTATAAGTCAAAATAAAAAAAAAACTAGAAAAATATAAAGACTCAGCAAACACAAAATCAACAGCAATGAAAAAGAATAAAAATACATAAAGAAAAATGACTCAGCACAGACAATTAAGTGGAAAAAAGAAACTGTGAAAAACACACAAAAAAAGACATCAAAATGACAGCACTAAACTCTTACCTATCAATAATTACACACAATGTAAATGGACTAAATGCACCTACAGACAGAGAGTGGAAGATTGGATTAAAAAAACATGATCGGTCTACATGCTGCCTACAAGAGACACAACTTAGACTTAAAGACACAAACTAAAACTCGAAGGAGAGAAAAAAAAAATCAAGAAAACAATACTCAGAAAAGTGCAGGAGAGGCAATATTAATCTATGACAAAATAGATTTTAAAGTAAAATCCAGCACAAAGGATGAGGAAGGAGACTATATAATGATTAAAGGGCCAGTACACGAAGAGGACTTAACTATAATAAATATTTACACACCCTATGACAGGGCTTCCAAAATACATAAAACAAACTCTTACAGAACTGAAAAGAGAGATAGACAGCTCCACAATCGTAGTAGGAGACTTCAACACACCGCTTTTGGAAAAGGACAGAACTTCCAGAAAGAAGCTCAACAAAGACACGGAAGAGCTAAATGCTACAATCAACCAACTTGATCTCATAGACATTTACTGAACACTCCACCCAATAGCAGCCAAGTATACTTCCAATGCACATGGAAAATTCTCCAGAATAGACCACATATTAGGGCATAAAGCAAGCCTTAACAAAATCTAAAGCACTGAAATATTACAAAGCATCCTTTCTGACCATAAAGCCATAAAAATAGAAATCAACAACAAAAAAGCAAGGGAAAAAAATCAAACACATTGAAAACTACTGGGTTATAGAAGAAATTAAGGATAGAATAAAGAAATTCATAGAATCAAATGAGAATGAAAACACATCCTACCAGAATCTTTGGGACACAGCAAAAGCAGTGCTCAGAGGTCAGTTTATAGCTAAAATGCACACATCCAGAAGGAAGTAAGGGCTATAATCAAAAAATTAACCCTACAACTGGAGCAAGTAGAAAGAGAGCAGGAAAAGAAGCTCTCAGGCACCAGAAGAAAGGCAATAATAAGAATCAGAGCAGAATTAAATGAAATAAGAGGATAGAAAACCAATCGAGTTAAAAAGACCAAAAGCTGGTTCTTTGAAAAGATCAACAAAATTGATAAACCATTGGCCAAACTGACAAAAGAAAAACAGGAGAGGATGCCGATAATCAGTATAAGAAATGAGACAGGTGATATCACAACAGACCCAACTGAAAGTAAAAGAATCATAACAGAATACTATGAAAAATTGTACTCTGACAAATTTGAAAACCTAGAGGAAATGGATAAATTTCTAGAAACTTACTACCTACCTAAATTAATACAAACAGAGGTAGAACAACTAAATAAACCCATAACAAAAGAAGAGATTGAAAAGGTAATTTAAAAAACTCCCAACAAAAAAAAAAGCCCTGGCCCAGATGGCTTCACTGGAGAATTCAACCAAACTTTAAAGGAAGAGTTAACACCACTACTATGAAAGGTATTTCAGAGCATAGAAAAGGATGGAATACTCCCAAACTCATTCTATGAAGCTGGCATAACCCTGATACTAAAACCAGGTAAAGACACCACACAAAAAAAAAAAAAAAAAAGAAAATTACAGACCAATATCCCTCATGAACGTTGATGCAAAAATCCTCAACAAAATTCTAGCCAATAGAATTCAGCAACATATAAAAAAAGTAATTCATCACGATCAAGTGGGATTTAGACAAGGTATGCAGGGATGGTTCAAATTAGAAAAACAATGTAATCCATTGCATAAATAAAACAAAAGACAAGAACCACATGATCTTACCAATCGATGCAGAAAAGGCATTTGACAAAGCCAACACCCATTCATGGTAAAAATTCTCAACAAAATAGGAATAGAAGGGAAATTCCTCAATATAATCAAGGGCATTTATACAAAGCCAACAGCCAACATCATCCTAAATGGAGATACTTTGAAAGCATTCTCCTTTAAGAACAGGAACCAGACAAGGATGCCCTTTAAGACTACTCTTATTGGACATTGTACTGGAAGTCCTAGCCAGAGCAGTTAGGCTAGAAAAAGAAATAAAGTGTATCCAAATTGGTAAGGAAGAAGTCAAAGTGCCTCTATTTGCAGATGATATGATCCTATACAAAGAAAACCCCAAAGAATCCACAAGAAAACTACTGGAACTAATAAAAGATTTCAGCAAAGTTTCAGGATACAAGATAAACATACAAAAATCAGTTGGATTCCTTTACACCTACAAAGAGAACTTCGAAGAGGAAATTACCAAATTATTAAGATTTACTATAGCCCCCAAGAAGTTAAAATACTTAGGAATAAATCTAACCAGAGATGTAAAAGATCTATACAATGAAAACTACAAGACACTACTGCAAGAAACCAAAAGATACCTGCATAAGTGAAAAAACTACCTTGCTCATGGATAGGTAGACTCAACATTGTGAAAATGTCAGTTCTACATAAAGTGATCTACAGATACAATGCAATCCCCATCCAAATTCCAACGACATTTTTTTAATGAGATGGAGAAACAAATCACCAACTTTATATGGAAATTGAAGAGGCCTGTAATAAGTAAAGTATTACTCAAGAAGAGGAACAAAGTGGGAAGCCTCACGCTACCTGATTTTAGAATCTATTATACTGCCACGGTAGTCAAAACAGACTGGTACTGGTACAACAACAGATACATAGACCTATGGAACAAAATTGAGAATCAGACATAAATTCACCCACCTATGAGCAGCTGATATTTGACAAAGGCCCAAAGTCCATTAACTGGGGAAAAGACAGTCTCTTTAACAAATGGTGCTGGCATAACCAGATATCAATCTGCAAAAAACTGAAACAAGACCCATACCTCACACCATGCACAAAAACTAACTCAAAATGGATCAAAGACTTAAATATAAAGTCATAAACAATAAAGATCATGGAAGAAATAGTAGAGACAATGCTAGGAGCCCTAATACATGGCATAAACAGAATATGAACCATAAGTAACAATGCACAAGCACCAAATGAGAGATTAGATAACTGGGAGCTCCTAAAAATCAAACACTTATGCTCATCAAAAGGCATCACCAAAAGAGTAAAAAGAAAACCTACAGACCGGGAAAAATTTTTTGGCTACAACAAATCTGCTCAGCATCTAATCTCTAAAATCTACAAGATACTGCAAAGCCTCAAGAACAAAAAGACAAATAACCTAATTAAAAAAATGGGCAATGGATATAAACAGGCAATTTGCCAAAGAAGATATTCAGGCGGCCAACAGACATGTGAAGAAATGCTCATGATCATTAGCCATTAGAGAAATGCAGATGAAAACTACAATGAGATATCATCTCACCCCAACAAGGCTAGCATTAATCTAAAAATCACAAAATAATAAATGCTGAAGAGGATGTGGAGAGACTGGAACACTTACACACTGTTGGTGGGAATGTAAAATGGTACAACCACTTTGGTAATCGATTTGTTGCTTTCTTAAAAAGCTAGAAATAGAAGTACCATATAATCCAGCTATTCCGCTCCTTGGAATATATCCTTGAGAAATAAGAGTTGTCACACAAATAGATATATGCACACCCATGTTCATTGCAGCACTGTTAACAATAGCAAAAATGGAAACAACCTAGGTGCCCATTAACAGATGAATGGATAAACAAATAATGGTTTACCTGCACAATGGAATAGTATGCAACGATAAAGAACAACAATGAAGCTGTGAAACATCTTGTAACATGGAAGTAACTGGAGTTCACTATGCTGAGTGAGTTTAATCAGTCACAGAAGGACAAATATTGTATAAGACCACTATTATAATAATTCAAGAAAAGGTTTAAATACAGAAGAAACATTCTTTGATGGTTACAAAGGTAGGGAGAGAGGGTGAGGGTTATTTACTAACTAGATAGTAGATAAGAATTATCTTAGGTGAAGGGAATGACAGCACACATTACAGGGGAAGTCAGCACAACTGGACTAAACCAAAGCTGAGAAGTTTCCTGAATACAATCAAACACTTTGAGGGACAGAGTAGCAGGGGTAGGGGTCTGGGGACCACTCTTTCAAGGGACATCTAGTTCAATTAGCATAACAAAGCTTATTAAGAAACTGTTCTGCATCCTTCTTTTGTGAGTGACGTCTGGGGTGTTAAAAGCTTGGAAGCAGCCATCTAAGATGCATCAATTGGTCCCATCCTCCTGGAGTAAAGGAGAATGAGGACCATCCAAGACACAAGGAAAATAGTAGCCCAAGAGGCATAAACCAGAGACTTCATCAGCCTCAGGGCAGAAGAGCTAGATGGTGCCCAGCAACCATCAAGGACTGTCCTGACAGGGAATACAACAGAGAGTCCTCGATGGAGCAGGAGAAATGTGGGGTGCAGATCTCAAATTCTAGTAAGAAGTCCAGACTTAATGGTCTGACTGAGACTGGGGGAACCTCGGAAAGCCTGGTCCTTAGATTTTCTATCAGCCCAGAACTAAAACAATTTCTGAGGCCAACTCTTTAGGCAGAGATTGGACTGGACAGCGGGATATAAAAGGATGCTCGGGAGGAGTGTGGCTCTTAACTCAAGTAGATACAAGAGACTAAAGGGGCAACTTCTGTCCAGAGGTGAGATAGGAAAGCAGAGAGGGTTAGGAGCTGGTTGAATGGACATGGGGAAGCAGGGTTGGAAAGGAGTAGTGTGCTATCACAGTATGGGGAGAGCAATTAGAGTCACATAACAATGTATGTATACATTTTTGTACGGGAAAAAAAATTTAAAAAAATTTTTAAAAAGACATAAGATCCACCAAGGAAAAATTACTGTTAAGCACTTCTCCTTCTTTCATGAGTTTCTCAAAAATGGTATTACTCTCTGTCATTTAAAAAAAATAGGTACTTTGCACATATTTGTTTTCACTTTGTGTAATGATAATAAATCTCATCATGGAGCTCTTTTTGTCAATTTACTTATGGATCTGTTCCTTTCAGTCTTTTCATAGTCTCCGTATTCTTGAGGAAGTTTATTTTTCTTTCAAGAATTCATTGTCTTTTGGTGAAATATAATATCTCTTACATTATTGAAGTCAGATATTCATTGACCTAGTATCATAATTGATTAATGATGGTTTAGATCAGAAGGAGGCTGGTTTTGTTTATTTGGCTCTTATACTATTTGTGTAGTTCAGATTGTGTGTCTTGGGGGAGGAGGATGAGAAAGATAGTTTAACATTTCTGAAGACTAGGAAATAAATACACATATTCAATAGTTTCCATTTATGTACATTGGTATAAATATTAGATATTCATTTAACATCTTATCTAATCGTAGGTTTATTCTGTAATATATCTTAATTACATGGGCAGCTACACATATTTGTTTTCATTTCCTGAACATATTACTTAATTTTTTAAGTGTCTCAGGTTTACATTGTCAGAATACTATATGATTCATAATTTAAGTCATATGTAAGAAACACATGTTCTATCATCTTCTCAAGATGAATTTGTGGCAGCACAGACATTTATAATTTTTCTTCCTCTTCACTCTATAACAGAAATTTTTCTCTCTTGATTTTAAAATTAAAAATTCCCTAAGGTTCTGTTTAAGAATGTGAGATCAATTCTGCACAGGACAAATAACCACTGTTTATATTATGCTGCCATGGATTGGTAACATTTTCTACTTTACTGATTTATTGATTTCATTTCTAAACACTGGCCTGAAGCTTGAAACTTACTGATAATTTAAATGTAGTACACCCTGGGTGTTCACATGAGAGAATAGTGGCTTTCCAATAAAAACTTTTATATTAATTTACAGTTTCAATGACATATAATTTATTTGTTTAATAAGTATTTATTGGGTGCCTGCCTGCTTTGTACAAAGTGCTGCAAAATGGTGGCCTTAGAAAGCGAATCAAACTTACATCTTATTCTCAAGACAGATTAAAATTTCATTTAAAAAATTGACACCTACATAAAACTATATAAAGGATTGCATAATGAACTGGAGAAGGGGACACCAAAGGAAAATATTTTGTGTGGGAACAAATTGGAACTGCTCTTCTACAAAGCTTCAAATTCCAACGTTATTTTAGGGTATGTAGCACTTTTTTTATTACATATATATTTGTATATTGTACATATATACTGTATGTATTACTTTTTGTTGTTATTTACCATTGAGTCAGTCTAAATCATGGCTCTGTTACACAATTTATGTATAACAGAATGAAACTTTGCCCAGTTTGTGCCACCTCTATGACTATATATATATATTTATATATATATATTACACACACACAACACTACAGCATAGATAAAATTAAAAATCACTGACTGCAGAGACAACATGGAGTCCCAGACAGACACACCATGCCTTCCCCTTGTAGCAAGGACCCCAAAAAACTAAATAGATACAAACATCAATCATGGAAACCTGAGCATCAGATGAAGAACCTGATGAATCACCGAATGGAAGAATAAATTGATGGAGAACAGAGAATGAGAAGACACACGGAGTGGAGGTGCCCTGCCAACTAGCATGGTATAGCATTGCTGGCTAGGAATAACCTGGGGCAGGGAGTAAGGGAAGGCAAATTCACAGAGTTCCCAGTAACGAGGGAAACATGCTTTCCTATCCCCCCCACTTTTGGTGAGAAGAAGAAAGAACGACCCACCCCATCCTGGCAGCCCCCACCACCGGGGTCCACAATCCAAGCCCCATCTTCATCCCTGGGGCCACCCCAGTCCCCTCACACAGTGCAGCTTTTTTTTTTTTAATCTTTCTTTCTTTCTTTCTTTATCACTCCCATCTAACCCCATATGCCATCACCCCCCCCATTCCTGCCAGCTCCTGCCATGCTACCATTTTTTTCTTTCTTTCTTTGTTCCCTCCCAAGTAGCCCTGTATGCCAACTCCCCTCCTTAATGGACCCCAGGTCCACCTCAACCCCACTTGCTGGCCCCCTCATGGTGCCATTAGTTTTCCTCTTTTTCTTTCACCCTCCCACCTAGCCCCATATGCCACCTCCCATCCCCACTGAACACAGGGTCAGCCCTGCACGTGGTCACTGGCCCCAACTATGCTGCCATTCTTTTCTCATCCTTCTTTTTTTCTCCCTCCTACCTATCCCCCTATGTCATCTCTCTATCTACCCGCTGGACCCTACTGCACTGCCTCAGCTAGAGAGCCACTGTCTTGCCCCTGTGCCAGGTCTGCCATGCCACCATTCTTTTATTCATTTTTTTCTTTCTCTCTCCCACCTAGCTCCATAATCCACCTCCCTTTCCTTCCCACTGGAAGCCAAGTCTGTCCCACCCTCACTGGCTGTCACCCCATGCCACCACTTTTTTTCTCTTTATTCCTTCCTTACTTTTCTTTCTCCCTCCCACCTAGCCCCATTTGCCATTTGTTCTCTTTCCCTCAGGCCCCACAGTACCACTGTCAATAGATGCCACCAGTGCACCAGTCTGCTACAGCCCCGGGCAAGCTTCACACACACTCACTGACTCCCAATGTGTCTCCGTTTATTTTTCAATTTATTTTCCTTTTTATTTTTTTCCCTTCTTTTCTTTCTCCCTCCAAACTAGCCTCATATGCCACTTACCCCCTTCTTGCCAGCCCCTGAATCCACCCCAATCCCCACCCACCGGCTCCCATTGCACCATCCTTTTTTTCTATCTATTCTCTTTCTCCCTCCCACCTAACCCTGTACATCACCTACCCCAACTTCCTATCAGCCCCCTATGAACCACTGAAGGTAGAAAGATCAAGACATTCAGGCCAGCCACTATGTCAGGCCTGCACAGCCCCTCCCCTCCTGTCACTTGACCAGCTGCTGAATGGTTTGAAAGTGAGCCTGTAACACTCCCTTTTGACACCCCAGCCCATCTGGGGAGTGGCTATGAATGTTCCCACAAAACTGAACTAACATCAGGAGACAGAAAATGCCTACCTGTTCCAACCTCCGTCACCTTGCTAAACTGGCATACAACAAAGCAGGCTCACCCTATCTGCTGCTGTCCTGCCCACTCGAATAAGGTGGTGAGAATTATCATGCCCATAGACGAGCAAGTGGCAAAGCACACCCAGCCTGCCCACCATGACATATTAAAACAAAACAAAACAAACAAAAAAAAAAACACAAAACAAATGAACATACAATCAATCAATAACTAAAATAATACCTTAATGTCTTGGAGACAGCAGACAATATCAAAATGTATAAAAAA
Organism: Dugong dugon; assembly: GCA_030035585.1. Lineage (NCBI taxonomy): Eukaryota > Metazoa > Chordata > Mammalia > Sirenia > Dugongidae > Dugong > Dugong dugon. Next base: position 97,058,461 of record CM057465.1, read on the forward strand.
TCAGGACAAGATGGGTCTAGCAAGTGACCAAAACAAAAAAGCACTTAACCTTTTGATAGAAGAAAAGACAGTGGAACTACCTGATATAGAATTCAAAACACTAACGTTTAGGGCTCTTCAAGACATTAAGAAAGAGATCAAAGAAAACACAGACAACACCAAGAAAAAACAGACAAAATCATGAAAAACACACAAAACCAACAAAAATGTAAGCAAGAGTAAGGAACACACAGACAAAGTAGTAGAAGAATTCAGGAAAATAATGCAAGAACAAAAAGTCAAAATAAATAAAAAATTAGAAGTCATAAAAAATAGCAACTAGAAATCCAAAAGTAAAACAACAAAATTTCAGAAATGGACAACTCAATAGAAGGTTTTAGGAGCAAATTTGAAACAGTGGAAAATATAATCAGCGAGATTGAAGACAAATCCATGGACATCATTTTGTTTGAGCAAAAATCAGAGAAAAGAATGAAGAAAACCTAAGAATTTTGTGAGACACAATCAAGAGGAGAAATTTGTGTGTAATCAAAGTCTCAGAACGGGGAAGAAAATGGGAAACACAGAGAAAATTTTTGAAGGTTGGCTGGCAGAAAACTTCCCAAATATCATAAAAGATGAAAAGCTGACCATCCAAGAAGCTCAACAACCACATATAGGATAAACCCCAAAGGAAAGTCACCAAGACATATCATAATCACACTTGCCAAAGACAAAGAAAGAATTCTGAGAGCAATTCAAGAAAAACAAAAAGTCACTTACAAAGGGGAATCCATAAGACTAAGCTCAGATTACACAGCAGAAACTGTGCAGGCAAGAAGGCAATGAGATGATATATATAAAACCTTGAAAGAAAAAGAATTTCCAACCAAGAATAATATATCCTGCAAAATTCTCTCTCAAATCTAATGACAAAATTAAGACATTTCCAAATGAACAGAAATTAAGTGAATTCATAAAAGCCAAGCCAAACTTACAAGGAGTATTAAAAGGATTTCTTTGGATACAGAAACAACAACATCAGACAACAACCTGAGTCTAGAACACAAGACAGTATCAGCCAGATACCAAACTAGGTAAAGAAATTCTCAATAATAAAAAGGAGCTGCTGGTGGATTTGAACTGCTAACATTTTTGTTAGAAGCCAAACTCTTAACCACTAGGCCACCAGGGATCCAAAATAAAGTTAAAGACTTAAAACGGGAAAAAAGAGATGTCAACCTATAAATGACAATGTCAAAACAATGAAACTGGGAATAAATGGTGTAAGACTAGAACTTTCCAATGAAGAGGAAGTCAAGGTGATATCAAGTAATAAAAGACTGGTTCAAACTTAGGACGATAAGGGTAAATTTCAAGGTAACTGCAAAGAAAGTTAACAAACCTACCCATGAAAAGAAAAAAGAAAAAAATACTCAGTAAACACAAAAACTATAATAATGAAAGAAAAGAAAATTCACAAACAAAAGGAACTCAGCACAAGAAAGTGAGAGGAACAAAGAAAACATCAGCATCACATAAAAAAAAAAAAGCACAACAAAATGACAGCAACAGACTCAGACCTGTTGATAATTGCACTGAATGCAAATGGCTTAAATGCACCCATAAAGAGACAGAAAGTGGTAGAAAGATTAAAAAAGAAAAAAAAAAGACCCATAAATATACTGTCTAAAAGAGATACACAGACACAAATATAAAAATATATTAAAATCAAAGGATGGGAAAAAATACATCAAGAAACAGTAACCAAAAAAGAGCAGGATTGGCAATAATAATCTCAGATAAAATAGACTTTAAGGCAAAACCCAACATAAGAGACAAAGAAGAACATTATATAGTGATTAAATAGACAATCCACCAAGAAAACATAACCTTAATAAATATCTATACACCCAATGAGAGGGCTCCAAAATATATTTTAAAAACTCGAATAGCACTGAAAAGAGAAATAGACAGTTCTACAATAATAGTAGGAGTCTTCACCACAAAAATTCTGTTGAAGGACAGAACATCTAGAAAGAAACTCAACAAAGAGAAGAAGATCTAAAGACCACAATCAACCAACTTGATCTGATAGACATGTATAGAACACTCCACCAAACAGTGGCAAAGTATACATTCTTTTCCAAAGCACATGGAACATTCTCCAGAATAGACCACATTTTAGACCACAAAGCAACCCTCAATAAACTCCAAAACATCGAAATCATACAAAACATTCTCTATGATCACAACTCCATAAAAGTAGAAATCAACAACAGGTAATGCAGGAAAAAAAAATAAAATACATGGAAACTCAATACCACTTTGCTTAAAACCATCTGGGTAATAAAAGAAATCAAAGAGGGGATAAAAAAATTCCTAGAATCAAATAAGAAGGAAAACACATCATACAAAAACCTTTGGGACACAGCAAAGGCAGTGCTCAGAGATCAATTTATAGCATTAAATGCATGTATCAATAAAGGAAAATGGGTCAAATCAAAATTTAAGCCCTACAACTTGAACAAATAGAAAGAAAACAGCAAAAGAAGCCCAGAGGCACCAGAAGAAAGGAAAGAATAAAGATTAGAGCAGAAATAAATGAAATAGTGAACGGAAAAACAATAGAAAGAATCAACAAAAGTTGGTTCTCTGAAAAACCAAAAAGCAAACCAAACCCATTACCATCGAGTCAATTTCAACTCATAGCGACCCTATGACACAGAATAGAAATTCCCCATAGAGATCCCAAGGAGCAACTGGTAGATTCAAACTGCCTACCATTTTAAGTTAGCAGCCATAGCTCTTAGCCGCTACTCCACCAGGGTTTTTTGAAAGGATCAACAAAATCAACAAACCATTGGCCAAAATCACAAAAGAAAAATGAGAAGAAAATACCTCAAATAAGAAATGAGATGGAGGACATTACAACAGACTCAACTGAAATAAAAAGGATCATAACAGACTACGATGAAAAATTGTACTCCAACAAATTTGAGAACCAAGAAGAAATGAACAAATTTCTAGAAACAAGCTGCCTAACTAAACTAACACAAAGTGAGATAGAAAACCTGAAAAGAACAAAATGAGAGAAAAGCCTAAAGAGGTAATAAAAAAAAAAAAATCCTAACAAAAACAGCAACAAAGTCCTCACTCACACTGATTACTTAGCAGAAACCTTGCAAGCAAAAAGGCAATGTGATGACATATATAAAACCTTAAAAAAAAAAGTCAACCAAGAATTACATATGCAACAAAATTGTCTCTCAATATGATGGCAAAGTTAGGACATTTCCCGGTAAACAGAAATTAAGAGAATTTGTAAAAACCAGACCAAACTTACAAGAAATATTAAAGGGAGTCCTTTGGATACACAATCAACAATATCAGACTGCAACCTAAGATTAGAACACAAGTTATCATCAGCCAGAGACCAACCCAGACAAAGAATTTTCAAAAATAAGAATTAAAAAAAAAAAAGCTCAAAGACTGAAAACAGGGAACCAGAGAAGTCAATCTGTAAATGATGACAATGTCAGAACAAAAATGGGGAATAAATGATGTAGTTATAGAACTTCATATGGAGAGGAAGTCAAGGTGATATCAACAAATAAAAGACTGCCTTAAACTTAGGAAGATAAAGGTAAATTTCAAGGTAACAACTAAGAAAGTTAACAAACCTACTCATCAAAATAAAAAAGAAGAAAAACATAAAGTCTCAGTATTCACAAAGTCAGTAACAACAAAATAAAAGAATATCCACAAACAAAAAGAAATCATTGAGAAAATTAAGTGGAGCAAAGAAATCATCAACACCACACACACACACACACACACACACACACACACACACACACGCACTCAATGAGAGCAGTAAACACCTATCTATAGATAATCACACTGAATTTAAATGATTTAAATGCACAAGAGAATGGCAGAATGTATTTAAAAAAACACAACCCATCTATATGCATCTACAAGAGACACTTTAGACAAAGACAATAAACTAAAACTCAAAGGATGGAAATAAATATATCAAGAAAACAATAACCAAAAAGAGAAGGAATGGCAATATTAATCTCTGATAAAGTAGATTTTAAGGCAAAATCCACTATAAAATATAAGAAAGGACATTATATAATGATTAAAGGGTCAATCCATCAAAAGGATATAACCATAATAAATATATACACGCCTAATGACAAGGCATCAAAATACATACTTAAAACAAACTCTAACAACATTGAAAAGAGAAATTAAGACAGTTCCACAATAATAGTAGGAGACTTCAACACATAATTTCTGGTGAAGGACAGAACAACTAGAAAGAAACTCAACAAAGATACAGAAGATCTAATTGCCACAATCAATCAACTTGATGTCATAGACATATATAGAACACTCCACCCAACATAAGCAAAATATACATTATTTTCCAACATGCATGGAACATTCTCCAGAATAGACCACATTTTAGGTCACGAAACAACCTCAATAAATTCCAAAATATAGAAATAATACAAAGCTTTTTTTCTGATCACAATACTATAAAAATTGAAATCAATAACAGGAAGAGCAAGGAAAAAGATAAATACATGTTAACTGAATAACACCTTACTTAAAAATCAATGCGTGACAGAAGAAATCGAAGGTGAAATAAAAAAAAAAAAAATTCTAGAATCAAAGGAGATGAAAACATGTCTTTCCTAACATTTGGGACACAGAAAAAGCAGTGGTCATAGGCCAATTTACAGCAGTAAACGCACACATTGAAAAAGAAGAAAGGGCCAAAATCAGACCACTAACCCTACAACTCGAACACATAGAAAGATGGCAACAAAAGAAGCCCCCAGTTATTAGAATAAAGGAAATAATAAAGATTAGAGCAGAAATAAATGAAATAGAAAACGGAAAAACAACAGAAAGAATCAATAAGCTCAGAGGTTAGTTCTTTGAAAGGATCAACAAAATTTACGAACCACTGGCCAAACTGACAAAAAAAAACCAGGAGAGGAAGCAAATTACCTTAATAAGAAATGAGATGGGTGACATTACAACAGACCCAACTGAGAAAAATGGATCATAACAGAATATTATGAAAAATTGTACTCAAATTAGAAATCCTAGAGGAAATGGACAAATTTCTAGAAACACACTACCTACCTAAACTAACAAATGAGGTTGAAAAACTGAACAGACCATAACAAAACGAGATTGAAGAGGTAATTAAAAAAAAAAAAAAAACTATTAAAAAAAAAGCCCTGGCTGCAAAGGCTTCACTGAAGATTTCTACTAAACATTCAGAGAAGAGATTACATCAATACTATACAAATTTCAGAGCATAGAAAAGGAAGGCATACTCTTGAATTCACTTCTATAAAGCCAGCACAACCCTGATACCAAAGCTAGACAGACATCACAAAAAAAAGAAAATCACAAACCAATATCCCTCATGAATATATACAAAAAAATTCTCAACAAAATTTTAGCCAATAGAATTCAACAGCATATCATAAAAATAATGCATTATGACCAAGTGGGATTCATACCAGGTACGCAAGGATAGTTCAATATTAGAAAATCAACCAACATAATCCACCACATAAATAAAACAAGAAAAGAATCACATGATCATCTCAACTGATGCAGACGAGGCATTTGATAAAGTCCAATACACATTCTTGATTTAAAAAAAAAAAAAAAACCTCTAAGCAAAATAGGAATAGAAGGAAAATTCTTCAAGTAAAGGGCATTTATACAAAACCAACAGTCAATATTATTTTCAATGAAGAGAGAATGAAAGCATTCCCCCAGAGAACAGGAACCAGACAAGGATGCCTTTTATCACCACTCTTATTTAACATTGTGTTGGAAGGCCTACCTAAAGCAATAAGGCAAGAAAAGGAAATAAAGTGTTTTCAAATTGGTGAAAAAGGAGTAAAACCATTTCTGTTCACAAACAATATGATACTACGCTTAGGAAACTCCAAAGATTCCACAAGAAAGCTACTGGAACTAATGGAAGGATTTAGTAAAGTAGCGGGGTACAAGATCAACACGCAAAAATCGACAAGATTCCCCCACACTAACAAAGTGAACTTCAAAAAGAAAAAACCAGGGTAACAATACCATTTACAATAGCCCCCCATAAGTTAAGATTCTTAGGAATAGATGTGTGGAACATCATCAAGCCTAACAAGTTACATAATATAGGAGTCTGAGAAGGTGAGGCCAGAAAGAAAGGGGTTGAAAAATTACTTGAAAAAATATGGCCTGAAACTTCCCAAATTTGATGGAAAAAAAAAAAATTACACCTCCAAGGGGTTCAATAAACTTCAAGTAGGCTATATTAAAAGAAATATACACCTAGACATATCATACTTAAACTGTTGAATGACAAAGAGGAAATCTTAAAATCAGCCAAAGAACAACAATTCATCATATACAGGTAAACTACAATAAGATTAAGAGAAGACTTCTCATCAGAAACAATGGAAGCTAGAAAGCAGGACAGTCTATTTAGAAAACTGGAAGAAATAAAACAGTCAACCAAGTATTTCATGCCCAGCAAACATATCCTTAAGAAATGAGGCAAAAAGAGTATTCGCAGATATATTTAAAAAAAAAGAAATGAGGAGGAAATGGAGGAGTAAAGACTGAGAGAATGTTTTGCTAGCTGATCTATTTTAAAAGAATTACTGAGGAAGTTCTTCAGACTGAGAAGTGAACCCAGATGTAAGTCAAAGCCACACGCAAAAAATAAAGAACATTGATAAGGTTAATTATGTTGGGGAAATACATACACACACACACACTTGCACACTCACACAAACAGACATATATATACATAAGTTGTTGTTAGTTGCCAACTCATGGCAACCCCATGTGTGCAGAGTAAAACTGCTCCATTGGGTTTTCAAGGCTGTAATCTTTCAGAAGCAGATCACCAGGCCTATCTTCTGAGGTAAATCTGGGCGGGTTTGAATTACCAGCCTTTCAGCTAGTAGTCAAGTGCTTAACCATTTGCACCACCCAGAGACTCAATATATCATATTTTACACAAATAACACACATCTTTTACTTTTGTTTGCCAACCACACCCTCCCTTCCTCGGGTATTTTCATAAGTGCCACTATGGGCTTACGAAAATACCTCAAGAGGGGTGGGCACAGTTAGAAAACAAACATAGAAGGCGTGCATTATTTGCTTAAAGTATGGTACATATTTTTCTTAGTAGTTTTAAGAGATAAATAATAATTATAAAACTGTATTGTTGGACTTATAGTCATGTAAAGTTATAATAAATATGACAAAAATAGCTCAAAGGAGGGGGATAGAAAATAGAGATATAATAAAGCAAATATTGTATACTTGATCAGAATTGTTAGTATTAATCTGAAGTAGTTTGTGATAAATTAAAAAGCATATTGTAATCCCTAGAGAAATTATTAACAAAATAAAATATACAAAATAATAATAAAAAATTAAAACAAGGGAATTAAAATGATATACTACAGGTTAGCTATTTCACAGAAAACAAAAATATATGAGACATATTTTGTGTAGAAAAGAAAAAGCAAAAAGGCAGACTTATCTATATTTTTATAACAGTTAAAAACAAAATAAAAAAGGTAGATATAAATCCAATAATATAAAAAATTACATTAAATGGGAATGGGTGAAACACTCCAATGAAAAAGGCAGAAATTGTCAAACTGGATTAAAAAAATATTTAAAACAATAACTGTTGCTAGAGAAAAAAGAGACATTTTAAAACGATAAAAGACACAAAAAGAACACTTTGTTGTATTTGAATTAAATTTTAATTCATCAAGTATCAATATCAATTACATAAATACATGCACCTAACAACAGATCCCAAATACAGATGAAGCAAAACTGAGATAATTGAAGGAACATATAGACATTTCAAAAATATAAACTGGAGATATCAATACTTTATTCTTATTAATTGATAGAATAACTAGACAGAAAATAAACAAAGATATTTTAAACTTGAACAATGCAACCAACTTGCCCTAACTGACATCTAGAGCACACTACACCAGCCAACAGCAGACCACACATTCTTTTTGAGCACACGTGTAACATTCTCCAGAGTAGACCACATTAAAGGACATGAATCAAATCTCAGTAAATTTAAAATGATTGAAATCATTCAACCTGTATTCTCTGACTACACCAAAATTAAACTGTTGTTGTTATTGTTAGGTGCTTCCGACTCATAGTGACCCTGTGTACGACAGAATGAAACACTGTCAAGTCCTGCACCATCCTCACAATCATTACTATGTTTGAGCCCATTGTTGCAGCCACTGTGTCAATCCATTTTGTTGAGGGGCTTCCTCTTTTTTGCTGACCCTCTACTTTACCAAGCATGATGTCCTTCTCCGGGGACTGGTCCCTCTCTAAAATTAAATTAGAAATTAAAAAAGAAAAGAATTTACAAATATTTAGAAATTGCCTGAACAAGTCTAAATAACTCATAATCCAAAGCCAAAATATGAAAGAAATTAGAAAACATTTTGAACTGAATGCAGGCGAAGAAACAGCATTTCAAAATTAATGAGATGCAGTAAGGCAGTCCTTAGAGGAAATTTTATTGCTTTAAATGCCTACGTTAGAAAAGAAGAAAGATCTCAAATTAATAATGTAAGCACTCAACATAAGAACTAGTAAAAGAAGAGTAAACTAAACCCAAAGCAAGCAGAAGAAAGTAAATGTTAAAAAAAACAGTGAAAATAAATGAAATAAAAAACTGAAAACAGAGCAAATCAATGAAAATAAGTTACAATTTTAAAAAAATCAACAAAATTGACGAACCTCAACTAGAATGATTAAGCAAAAAAGACAGAAAATAAAAATTCTCAAAATTAGTAATGAAAAAGGGGACATCACTACTGACTCTCCACAAATGAAAAGATGATTGTGTTGTTGTTAGTTGCTGTTGAGTCAATTCTGATTCATGGCGACTCTAAGGGTGCAGAGTAGAATTGTTCCACAGGGTTTTCAAGACTGTGACCTTTCAGAAGCAGATCACCAGGGCTGTCTTCCTGGGCACTTCTGGGTGGTGTCAAACCACCAAACTTTCAGCTACTAGTATAGTGCTTAACTATTCGCACCACCCAGAGACTCATTATATATATGTGTGTGTGTGTATATTATATATATATATATATATATAAATAAGGGAATAGTATAAAAAACTTTTTCCCAACAATTTAGACAACTTAGATAAAATAGACATATCCAGACACACAATTCATCAAAACTGACTGAAGAAGAAATAGAAAACCCTAATAGATTTATAATAGGTAAAAATTTGAATTAAATATTGAAAGTCTTCCAACAAAGAAAAGTCCAGGATCAGATGGTTTTATTGGTAAACTCCAACAAGCATTTAAAGAACAACTACAATTACTTCACAAAATTTTTCACCAGATAGTGTAGGAAAAAACACTTCTCAGCTCATTCTATGATGGCTGTTTTACCCTGATATCAAAACCACACAAAAATATCAGAAAAAATGAAAACTAGAAACCAATATCCTTCATATATATTGATGGAAAAATTCTTATGAAATATTAGTAACTGAATTTAACATATGAAAAAGGACTATACAGCTTATATGCGTGAGATTTATTCCAGAGTACAAGATTTAATATCCAAAAATCAATTAATGCAGTACAGCATATTAGTGGAATAAAGACAAAAAGTAAACGATCAACTCAATAGACAAGGAAAAACTGGTTTACAAAATCCCAAATCCATTCATTATATATGCATAAAACAAAGAAAAACTTCAACAAATTAGGAAAAAGAAGAGAATTCCACAACCTAATAAAGGTCATCTATAAAAAACCCTACCGCTAATATTATACTTAATGGTAAAAGACTGAATGCTTTTTTCCCTCTGATTGGGAAAAAGGTAAGGAAGTTTGTTCTTGCCACATTTATTCAATATTATACTGTGGGTTTTAGCTAGTACTGTCAAGAAAGAAAATGAAATAAAAGGAATTCAGATTGAAAAGAAAGAAGCAAAACTGTCTTTTTCTTTTTTCCCCATGGATGATATGATCCTCTATGCAGAAAGTCTGGAAGATTACACACACTAAAAATAATTAGTATATCTAATAAACAAGTTTAAGAAGTTTGTAAGATACAAGGTCAATATAAAAAGTAGTTTGTTTTTCTGTAAAATAGCAATGAAAAATCTAAAAATGAAATTAATAAAGAAATTCATTCACAATAGCATCAGAAATAACAAAAGACAAAGTAATAAATTGAATAAAAATATAAAGATTTACGTACTGAAAGTTATAAAACATTGCTTAGATAAAATGAGAGAGAATAGATAAGACACGAAAAGCATGAACTCAAAAAGATATTCTGAAAAGGTTGAGAATTTAGAGGCTTAATACGTTGTGGGGTTGTTAACCAATGTCATAGAACAACATGTGTACTACTATTTCATGAGAAACTATTTGCTCTGTAAGCTTTCACCTGAAGTACAATAAAATATATAAAAAAAAACAAAAAAACAAAAAGATATTCTGAAGTGATGATAAGGGTGAAAAAAAAATATATTGGTCATAATGAGAGCCAGGTTTCTTACTGCTAGATAAAGAAGTTTCAAATAAGCAAGGGAGATGAGTCTAATAAAACCTGTGGTGCTGGATCAGAGTTAGAGGTGTCTATATAAACACATTATGTTTATATATGGAGGTCATTGGTTCAGTGATAGAATTCTCACCTCCCAGCCAATGCACCCCATGCACAGCCAGCACTCATCTATTAATGGTGGCTTGCGTGTTGCTATTTTACTGATCAGGTTTCAGCAGAGATTCTACACTAAGATGGACTAGAAAAAAAGGCCTGAAGATCTACTTGTGAAAATCAGTCAATGAGTAGTCTATGAATCACAATGGTCTGAGCTGCAACTGATCATGGGACTTAGGACTGGGTGGTAGCATTTTGTTTCATTGTGCATGGGATTTCCATGAGTAGACACAGAAATATAGATACGCATGTATATGTGGGATAATGTGCTTACATTTATGTTTTAGCAATGAATGCATCCAATACGTTACCAGACCTTGCTTTCTAACTAGCATTTTCCAGTAAAAGGAACCGCAGCTCCTTGGAAAAGATTCCAAGACTGGGGCAGAGAAAATGCAGTATGAACCTTGAACATCTTGTGGTACCAGAAGGTAAGGAAATAAAAACAAACCAACAAAAAAGATGGTGGCGTGCAAATTTGAGCAACAAAATAAACAATGATAGTATTGGATTATAATCAAAAGAATAAAATATGAAACTGAATGGAATGTTAGGAATTTTTAACAATACCTATGGATCTGTCTAAATTTGGCAATGATAATTAACTTATTCATCTAACCAGTCAATTCAGTCAAACAACCTATTTAATAATTTTTTTCTTAAAAATTGGATAACTGCCTTTACTAATTCAATCCATTGTACTGGCATATCAGTACCTTCCGAAGAAGTTAACAAACCTATCTTTTTTCCTATATTTTCTTTCTTTCTTTCCTTCCTTCCTGCCTCCCTCCCTTTCTTTGCTTCCTACCTCCCTTCCTCTCTTCGTCCTTTCCTTCTTTCTTTCCTTCCTTCCTTCCTTTCTTTCTTTCTTGTTTTGTTACTGTGATAGTAACAATTGGGGATTATTTGCCTGTTTTTTATTTCACCAATGAGCCCAACTGTGTATTGAATAATATTCCCTTTCTCAAACCCTTTGTTTTAGCCATCCTATCCAATAAAATATTTCATTGTAAAAGAATTACTTTGATTATTTTATGGTAGATTTATGTCAGTTGAATTAGTAAATGCCTTTTATAGAAACACACAACCCTGGTTTAAAAAAAATCTCTCTGTCCCAGGGGTGAGGTGCATGGGGTGGGTATACTAAATATTGTGGAAATATCTAGATGGACAGAGGCAGCAGGTTGATATGTGTTTAAGTGTTAGACTTATCGTGCATTGTTAGAAGATGTTATGCTTACATTGATAAGAAAAATAATTAAGACAAGGCTTCATGAAATAGAGATATTTTCAAATTCTCTTCGGGACTAATAACTCCTGAAATCTCTCTCTGTTGATCAGGTTAATTTAAATTTGTGGTGTTCAAGGAACAGTTTAATAGTCATCTAAACAGTATCAGTTTAAAAGAAACGACCTGATAGGAGACATGCAATTATTCTGAAGTCCAATTACAGAGCTCTTTGCGGTGGTGAAAAGGAAAATACACTCCTTTTTCAATGATTTGTGCATAAGGACAGGTTAAGACTTGTTTTTAACTTATCTTTTTACAATAAATTGTCTTTCTTATTTCTCTATTGTATAGCATTTTGAGTATATATAAGCAAATAAAAATGGTATGAAAATTCATTGCTGGATTTAAATCATCACACAGAAAATAACGAGTCCATCTTTTAATAAGTAAGAGGGAATTTGTAGACTTGAGATCCTGGTAGATACTAACTGGGAAATAGTTCTCTCTAATAGACACAATCCTTTGCAAGGGAAATAAAATGACAAAAAATATGGCCTTTTAGGAAATGAAGCAAAGGACTATATATTTTTTAAAGTTAATTTCTATCTGCATAATAAAAATAGCAAAGATATTTGTATTAAATTTCACAAGAGAAACTAAAAAAATGATAGATATTAAATATGAATCCTCACCACCTCTAAGAACCTTGATACTTGGCAATTATATTGTATACATAAAATATGCTCATAGATAAAAATTTGGGTAATGAAAAAGTATTTTTCAAAAATATGCAGACACGTCTTTTGGAGTTGTATGCTATTAGAGAGATATTAAGAAGAATTTCTCATTTACAAAAGGGGAAAAATGTATTAACTTCAATATTTGAGCCACAAATAGCATTGCCCCAAATCATATACAGTGCTCTACTAACTAATGGAAAGTACAAAGAAATACCTGTGAATATAAAAAACTTCAAAAGCAATTGAAGTCACATACAGGAAAAAATAAAATGAGATCAATCATGGATCCCTGGTAGCACAGTGGTTAAAGTGCTCAGCAGCTAACTGAAACGTCAGTGACTGGAACCCACTAGCAGATCCATGGGAGAAAGATGTGGCAGTCTGATTCTGTATAAAGATTTACAGCCTTGAAAGCCCTATGGGGCAGTTCTACTCTTTTCCTACAGGGTCGCTGTGAGTTGGAATTGGCTCCATATCAATGTGTTTTTTTGTTGTTGTTTTGGTTTGGTTTGGTTTTAATAAGGGTATAAGCAGAAATGTGTTGGGATTCCAGTAAGACTATAAAGGGAGAGGGCTCACCTTTCTCTCCCTTCCTGCATTATGCTTCCTGGAATGCTTTGTGAAGACTGCAGATCCAGCAGCCATATTGAACCATGAAGACGAGGAACACGCCATGGCACACCATGCAGGTTGCAAATCAGAGAGCTGAAAGACTTCAATTCTTCATGATGCTGCAGTACAATCTCTTAACTGCCCGCTGGTAGACTTCTTCTCATGAGATAAAAACATATGTTTTTCAAATTCACTGTTATTTTGGACTTCTCTGTTACATTAAATCAAAGGTATTTCTAACTGACAGAGAGAGGAATGAAAAGATAAAAATAAGGCTGGAAATCCTCTTGTTTGAGAGAAAGAAATGAGTAAGCCTGAGAAAGCATTATGGCTACATAATACATAGCCCTGGGAATCCATGTGAACTTATAAGAGAAGAAATTGAGGTTTTCATCCTCATGAGATGTCTGAGAACTTCCATTACTATGAATGTCCTTCCTGGTTAAAAACAAATCTGCCTCTAAAACATACTTAAGGGATATCACGTTATCTCAGAGTGTCCATGTTTTCTTAGAGTCTTCATTCCAATTCTCTAAATTGCTATGCATATTTTATGGCTTTGAGTTTGCTCAACCTCTTGGCTTTCTCAGCGAATAGTCACCAGTTTATTGACATTCTACTTACAGTGCAGTATTCAGAAATACAAAGAATGATCAGATATGATCTGACCCCTATTGTGTAGAGAGTACTATTAATTCTTGTCCTGTGAATACTAGACTTGTATGAATACACCAGAGTTCAGATTACCAGTTTTAGGAGAGCCCTTTCAATGTTAAATCACTTTCAGCTCAATTTTCTTTTTCCGTACTCTACCTTTTCTCCACGCTTTCTTTATGTATTTGTGTTGTGTGTTACTTTGTTTTTAATCTAACTTTGAGGCTTTTTGTTTACACTTACTATATTGTGTGTTGTTAGATAATGATTTTTATTTATCCTTGAGAATTTTCTTCAATTCTAGTTATGTCATCAAAATATTATCTCTCTGCTTAAATTACTGAGACAATATATAAAGAAAGAATTAGCTTGGATGCATGTCACTAGGGACATCCTAATAGATTGATAGCAGCAGTGTTCAGTCAGCAATCAGCAAATAATCTGGAAAGCAATGCAGATCTCTGTACCATTTGTCACCATTTGACTTAATGTATATTTACTTGATTATTTGTCTATAGTCATTTTTTCTCATAAGGTAAGACTTGTTGTGTTCCCTCCTATACCCACAGGCCTGGAATGGAGTCCTACATAGAGCTAGCACTCAATAATTACTGTTTATTGCATTAATGAATAAATGCATAAATCTCTACGCCTTCTTATTGCCTAGCTAAAATAGAGATACATTATGTCTACTCATTCCTCAGATCTATACACTCTCAGAGACTTCAGGTTGTTCAGGCATGACTGAATACACAGGAACCAAAGTTAGAGTGTAGTGATCACTTTTCTAAGTGTTTATAAGTTTGGGATTAAAATTAGCACTCAGTTCCTTTCATTTCAACATAGGAGAAATACTTCATGCCATACGGTAATGCTCCGTTATCCCTTGTTCCAAACCAGTTTCGTTTCATCAACAGTAACATCACTATAGTCTATGTATGAGTAAAATACATGTGTGTATAAAATAAAATGCACACATATACACATATAACATACTGTGGCTACAAAGGCAGAAAAACAGAAACTTCCACATAGATGTTCATTACAGCTCTTTACACAATAACCAGAAGGTGTCCATCAACAGAAGAGTGGTTGAACAAAATGTGGTATATACACACAATGGAATACTGCACAGCTGTAAGAAAAATGAAGTCCTGATGCATGCCACAACATGGATGTACCTTGAAAACATTATGCAGAGAGAAATAAGTCAGCCACAAAAGGACAAATATGGTATGATCTCATTTACATGAAATAAGCAAATATATAGAAACCAAAGAGTATTAGTGGTTACCAGGGGTGGGAAGAATGGGTAAAGGAAGAGTGTTAATGGTGGTGGAATAATTTGGAAAAGGATATCAAGAATGGTTGCACAACTTGAAGAACATAATCAATATCAATGGATTATACATGTAGAAATTGTTTTGTTATGTATATTTTCACCACAAAGAATTAAAAAATATATGCTATGGATACAGTTGATAAATGAGTCTCTAAGTATTATTCCATTTAATCAGATTATCAAAACCATCTGGTGAATTAGGTATTGTTTTTACTTTCATTTGAAAATGAAAATACTGAGCTTAGAGAATGGCGGTTATTTTTCAACATTACAATTACTTATCAGTGCTGAAGCCAGAACTCAGCAGCACAAATCCTAGGTTCCTCTCACTAAAACAAGCTTGCAGGGAGAGAGAACTGCTTTCTTGCCCTCCCACACGCTTCCAAGCTGGGTCTGGGAGAGAGAGGAGAGCCTCCAGGGAGGAGGCTGGAGGCTTAAATTCACTTGGAGTTCTCTTGGTTGAGCTTGCATAGCAGCAATAAGCACTGAGCATTTGCGGATGCGGAAGGGGAGTGGGGGGTCCCATTCTACCTCTAATGGTGGTAAAAGAGAGAAGAAGGGGCAATAATGACTCAGAACCCAGTATGAGGTGTCTAATTGCTCAGCACAGTGCAGGGCCTGGGAGGAAGCGAGAGATGGCTGCAGATATAGAGAGGGTGTCCATTAGGCTTCAACAATGGTGAGAGCCACGTGATTAGTGGCAGAAGAGGCAATTGCATTGGTGGCAGCAAAACAAGGTGTGGCAGTATCTAGTATCACAGTTTCACTTCAGGTATATGCTCAATGTCTACAATGATCGACAGCCCTGGTAGAGTAAAATTGTTTCACCTCTGCTTTTTACCCTTCATGTAAAACACAATACTGGGACACATCTATGATTAAAAACAAAAGCTCAAGTAAGCAAGTAATTTCTAAAAATTTTTATTTATCTGAGTAAAGTGAAATTAATAGCTAAAGCAATTGTACAGATTATTGGCAAAATAAAAAGGCTCAATAACCATCTTTGAGGCAAAGGTATATTTAAAGCTCAATAGTGCAGATAATTACCCAACCTTTGTACTTTGCTTTGTGAGCACAGATATTTCCTTAAAATGATATGCATTTTGTACGTACACCAAAGAAGTAGCATTGCAGTTGCAAACACATTATTGCTTTTACTAGAATAAAATGTCTGTGCACTGCTGTTGCCTCAGGAATCATCAGGTTTGAAATGTTTGCACCATCTGGAACAAATGGTTTAACTTCCAGCTGTATTCACTTAGTTCTTCATCTTGTCTAAATGGAAAAGCTGAGTGTTTAAGCAAGTGCTTCTTTTGGATAGAACATCAGTCTGAGGTTTCATCTATACTTTGTATATACACAGAAAGCCCAGCACTTATAGCTAAAGGCGTTTCACCCCATATCCAAAGTAATCATTTCTCATTTTTTCACGGCAAGATTGCTTGAATTTGCTGCCCATTTACGGCCATCCCTCTCAGAGGGGATTACATTTCCATAATGCTTCCGAATTCCTGAAATGCTTTGGTCTTTCAGAATCTATGGCATTGTACTAAGTGTAAAGCTGTCCTACGCAGAGTCGTATAAAATGAATAATGCAATGGTAAAATATCGGGAAGGAGACATTAATTCTGATACTTAGATTAAAAAAAAAAAAAAATTAAGGAGATAGTTTTTATTGGTTAGAGTGGCAGATACCATAAAGGGTAGGACCATAGGCTCTGGATCCATACTCCTTGATTTGAATCCACGTTTTGCCACTTACCGGCAGCGTAACTTATTTTTTTCTTTTTCTTTTTTTAATTTTTTGTGGTAGAATACATATAACAAAACATTGCCCATGTCAACTATTTTTACGTGTACAATTAATTGACATTATGATCACCATGTTGAGCAATCGTGACCACCACTTGTCTCCAACATTTTTCATCTCCCTTAATAAAAACTCAGTACCTCTTCTGCAACATCTCCCCATTTTTCCTTCCCATCTACTAATAGAAGTTTTTCTGCTAATAAACTTTGGTCTATGTATTTGCCTATTCCAGATATTTCATATAAATTGGATTATATAATATCTATCCTTTTATATCTGACTTATTTCACTATAGGGTCACTATGAGTCAGAATTTACTTGATGGCAATGGTTTTGTTTTTTTTTTTAATTTCACTCAGCATAATGCTTCCGAAGTTCATCCATATCATAGTATGTATCCGAACTTCATTTCTCTTTATGGTTGAATAATACTCCATCGTTTGTGTATACCACAAATTGTTTATTCATACATTTGTTGATGGACACTTGGGCTATTTCCAAATTCCACTGTTGTGAATAAAGCTGTAATGAAAATTGGTGTATAAGTATCTCTAAGAGTCCCTGCTTTCAAGTCTTTTGAATATATCTAGGACTGAAATTGCTGGGTCATATGGTAATTCCATTTAACTTTTTCAGGAACCACAAAATGTTTTCCACATTAGGTGCATCATTTTATGATCTTACCAGCAACGAACACAGGTTTCATTTTCTCCGCATCCTCATCAATCCTTGTTATTTCCACTTTTTGTGTGTGTACGTTTGTGCATTTTGTTTTGTTTTTAATGATAGCCATCTTACTGAAGGTGGAGTGGTATCTCACTGTGGTTTTGATTTGTATTTTGTTAATAACTAATGATGTTGAGCATTTTTTCATTTGCTTATTGGCCATTTGTATATTTTCTTTGATGAAATGTCTTTTCAAGTTATTTGCCCTTTTTTTGATTAAGATGTTCGTCTTTTTATTGTTGAATTGTAAGAGTTATTTCCACTATTAAAGACTGAGCACTTAATTTTGCTCATGCAGAACCTGAACATAGACCAAGAAGCAGTTCCTCAGAGCAAGGCGATACTGCATGGTTTAAAATCAAGAAAGGTGTGTGTCAGGGTTGTAGTCTTTCACCATACTTATTCAATCTGCATGCTGAGAAAATAATCCAAGAAGCTGGGCTATATGAAGAAGAACACAGCCTCATGATTGGAAGAAGACTCAACTAACAACCTGCAATATGCAGATGACACAACCTTGATTCCAGAAAGAGAAGAGGACTTGAAGCACTTACTGATAAAAATCAAAGACTACAGCTTTCAGTATGGATTACACCTCCACATAAAGAAAACAAAAATTCTCACAACTGGATCAATAAACAACATAATGATAAATGGAGAAAAGACTGAAGTTGTCAAGGATTTCATTTTACTTGGGTCCATAATCAACAACCATGGAAGCAGCAGTCAGGAAATCTATGTATTGCATTGGGCAAATCTGCTGCAAAAGACCTCTTTTAAGTGTTCAAAAGCAAAGATGTCACTTTGAGGACTAAGGTGTGCCTGACTCAAGCCATGATATTTTCAGTCGCTGCATAAGCATGTGAAAGCTGGACAATGAATAAGGAAGATTGAAGAAAAATTGATGCCTTTGAATTACGGTGTTGGCAAAGAATATTGAATATACACCGTGGATTTCCAGAAGAACAAACAAGTCTGTCTTGGAAGAAATATAGCCCGAGTGCTCCTTGGAAGCAAGGATGGCAAGACTTTGTCTTATATACTTTGGACATTCTTAAGAATAAGAACTCTAGAACAGTTCATTGTGCTCATGAGGAACCTGTACATAGATCAAGCGGCAGTCGTTTAAACAGAACAAGGAGATACTGCATGGTTTAAAAGTCAGGAAAGTTGTGCATTACAGTTGTATCCTTTCACCATACTTATTCAATGTCTATGCTGAGCAAATAATCAGAGAAGCTGGAATCTATGAAGAAGAACGGGGCATCAAGATTGGAGGAAGACTCATTAACAACCTGCATTATGCAGATGACACAACCTTGCTTGCTGAAAGTGAAGAGGACTTGAAGCACTTACTGATGAGGATCAAAGACCACGACCTTCATTATGGATTACACCTTAACATAAATAAAACAAAAGTCCTCACAACTGGACCAATAAGCAACATCATGATAAACAGAGGAAAGACTGAAGTTGTCAAGGATTTCATTTTACTTGGATCCACAATCAACACCCATGGAAGCAGCAGTCAAGAAATCAAATGACCCATTGCATTGGGCAAATCTGCAGCAAAAGACCTCTTTAAAGTGTTGAAAAGCAAAGATGTCACCTTGACGACTAAGGTGTGCCTGCCCCAAGCCATGGTGTTTTCAAACACCTTATATGCTTGTGAAAGCTGGAAGATGAATAAGGAAGACCGAAGAAGAATTGATGCCTTTGAATTGCGGTGTTGGCGAAGAATATTGAATATACCATGGACTGCCAAAAGAACGAACAAATCTGTCTTGGAAAAAGTACAACAAGAATGTTCCTTAGAAGTAAGGATAGAGACACTACGTCTCACATATTTGGACATGTTATCAGAGGGATCAGTCTCTGGAGAAGGCCATCATGCTTGGTAAAATAGAGGGTCAGTGAAAAAGAGGAGGACTTTCCATGAGATGGATTGACACAGTGCTGCAACAATGAGCTCAAGCATAAAAACAATTATGAGGATGGTGCAGGACCTGTCAGTGTTTCATTCTGTTGCACATGGGGTCGCTATGAGTCAGAACTAACTCCATGGCACCTAACAATAACATTAACTAGAATTATTTCCTTAATATTAAACTCTTATTAAATATAAGATTACCAATCTGTTTTTCTCATTCTGTGGATTGTCCATTCACTTTGCTGATACAGTCCTTTGATGCATAAATTTTTTAATTTTGATGAAGTCCTATTTATCTGTTTTGTCTTTTGTTGTTTGTGCTTTTAGTATCATATCTAAGAATTTGCTGTTGAAGACTAGGTGCTTAAGCTTTACCCTTATATTTTGCTCTACAGATTTTGTGGTTTTGTTTCTTACATTTAGGTTGTTGAATCATTTTGAGTTAATTTTTGTATATCTTGTGAAGTGATGGTGCACTGGTTAAGAGCTCAGCTGCCACCCAAAAGGTTGCAGTTCAAATCCACCAGCCGCTCCTTGGAAACCCTATGAGGCAGTTCAACTCTGTCCTATAGGGTTGCTTTGAGTTAGAATCCACTTGACATCAACATGTTTGGTTTCTTTCTTTCTTTTTTTTGGTTTTGTGAAGTATGGGTCCAAATTCATTCTTTTGCATATGGAGATCTACTTCTCTAAGCACCTTTTCACTGAAGAGATTATTCTTTCCCCATTGAATGACCTTGGCATCCTGTTTTGCAAATAATTGACCATAGATGTAATGTTTTTCTAGACTCTCAATTCTATTCAGCTGTTCTATATATCTATTCTAAAACCAGTATCAGACTGTTTGGATTACTGTAGCTTTATAGTACATTTTGAAATCAAGAGTGAGTCTTCCTACTTTGCTCTTTTTTTTTCAATATTGAAATTCCATATAAATTTGAGGTTTAACTTTTCCATTTCTGCAAAGAAGGTTGGTGGGATTTTGATAGAGTGTGTTGAATCTATAGATCATTTTGGGTACTTGTCACATCTTGACAATATTAAGTCTTCCAGTTCATGAACATGGACTGTCTTTCCATTTATTTATGTCTTCTTTAATTTCTTTAATAATGGTTTATTGTTGTCACTGTACACATCTTTTACTGTTAAATTTCCTGGTTAAATTTATTCCTAAGTATTTTACTGTTTTTTATTCTATTGTAAATACAATTGTTTCTTCATTTCCTTTTCAGATTGCGCATTGGTTGTATAAAGAAACCTAACTGATTTTTGGAATCCTGGTGGCAGAATGGTTAAGAGCTGTGGTTGCAAACCAAAAGGATGACACTTTGAATCCAGCAGTCACTCCTTGGAAACCCTATGGGGCAGTTCCACTCTGTCCTATAGGGTCATTATGAGTCTGAATTGACTCAAGGTCAATGGGTTATTACATTGATTGATTTTCTAGTATTTAACTACTCTTGTATTCTTGAGAAAAATCCCACTTGACCATGGTGTATAATACTTATATTATACTGCTGTATTTGATTATTTAGTATTTTCTTGAGGATTTTTATGTCTATATTCATAAGGGATATTGGTCTGTAGGTTTCTTGTGGTTTCTTTGTATAACTTTGGTATCAGGGTAATGTTGCCTTCATAGACTGAGTTAAAAAATAAGTTATGTGATTATTGACTTAATCCCTTCACTTGTTAAAGTTCTGTTGAGACTTTCTATTTCTTTTTGAGTTAATTTAAATAGTTTCTGTCTTTCTATGAATTTGTCCCTTTCATCTAATTCATCTGTTAATGGACAGTTGTTCATAGTCTTCTCTTATGATTCTTTTTATTTGTGAAGAGTCATTTGTAATGTCTCCATTTTATTTTCTGATTTTAGTTATTTCCATCATCTCTCTTTTTTGTTCTTTGTAGGTCTAATTCAGGTTTTGTAAATTTTATTGATCTTTAAAAAAAAACTACTTCTGGTTTTATTGATTCTATTGTTCTCCTACTCTTTATCTCATTTATTTCTCATCTAATCTTTGTTGTTTCTTTCATTTTGGTAGTTTGGAGTTTAGTTTGCTCTTCTTTTTCTAGTTTCCCAAGTTTTAAGGTTAGTTGATTGATTTATTTCTTCTTTTTTAAATACAGGTGTTTACCAGTGTACATTTATCTTTGGGCACTGCTTTTGCTCTATCCTGTAAGTTTCGGTAGGTGTACTTTCATTTTTATTTGACTCCAAATATTTTCTCATTTCTCTCTTGATTTATTCCTTGACTTACTGATTGTTTAATAATATGTTGTTTAATTTCCACATATTTGTGTGCTTTCCAGTTTTCTTTCTGTTATTAATTTCTAGTTTCATTACATGTGATTGTTGAACATACTCTGAATGATTTTAATTTTTTTTTATTGTACATCAGGTGAAGGCTTACAGAACAAATAGTTTCTCATGAAACAGTAGTACACATGTTGTTTTCTGACATTGGTTAACAACCCAACAACATATCAACCTCCTAACTTCTCAACCTCCTTTGTTTTTGGTGAAAATACACATAGCCAAAGATACACCATTTCAAAAATTTGTACTTACACCATGCAGTGACATTGACTACCCTCTTCCAATCGTGCTGTTATTCTCACCTAAGATGAAGGCTTACAGAACAAAATAGTTTCTCATTTAACAGTTACCACAAATGTTGCCCTATGACAATGGTTAACAATCTCACAACATATCAACAATATCCTTACTCAACCTTGGGTTCCCTATCACCAGATTCCTTGTCCCCTTCTGCCTTCTGGTCCTTGTCACTGGACTCCTGTACCTCGTTAGTCTCATTTAGTTTTACGGGACTGTCCACTCCCAGGCTGAACAGTGAACCTCAGAGATAACTTCACCACTGAGTGAAATAGTGTCTGGGGGCCATATTCTCGGGGTTTCTCCAGTCTCCTTTAGGCCAGTAAATCTGGTCTCTTTTTGTGAGTTAGAATTATACTCTACATCCTTCTCCAGCTCTGTCCAGAACCCTCTGTTGTGATCCTGGTCAGAGAAGTCAGTGGTGGTAGCCGGGCACCATCTAGCTGTACTGGACTCAGTCCGGTGGAGGCCTTGGTAGCTGTGGACAATTAGTCCTTCAGACTAATCTTTTCCCTGTATCCTGTTCTCTTCATTCTCCCTTGCTCCCGAAGGGATGGGACCAGTGGAGTATCTTAGATGGCCGCTCACAGGCTTTTAAGACCCCAGACACTACTCACCAAGGTAGAATGTAGAGCATTGTCTTTATAGGCTGTGCCATGCCAATTGAGCTAGATGTTCCCTGAGACCATGGTCCCCATAGCCCTCCGCCCAGCAATTCAGTCCCTCAGGGAGTTTGGATGTGTCTATAGGGCTTCCATGACCTTTCCTTGTACAAGTTGTGCTAGTTTACCCTGTATTGTGTACTGTCTCACCCTTCACCCAAGATAACACTTATCTATTGCCTATTTAGTATTTCACCCCACATCCCTCCCATCCCTGGTAACCAACAACGATTGTTACATTTTGTGTGTGAACTTTTTCATGGGTATTTACAATAGAGGCCTCATACAATATTTGTCCTTTTGTGATGGACTTATTTCACTCAGCATAATGTCCTCCAGTTTCATCCATGTTATGAGATGCTTCACAGATTCATTGTTGTTCTTTCTCGTTGCATAGTACTCCATTGTGTGTATGTACCATAGTTTGTTTATCCATTCATCTGTTGATGGGCATCTAGTTTGTTTCCATTGTTTTGCGATTGTGAACAATGCTGCCATGAACATAGGTGTGCATATGTCTATTCGAGTGATGACTCTTATTTCTCTAGGATATATTCCTAGGAGTGGAATTGCTGTATCGAATGGTATGTCTATTTCTAGATTTCTGAGGAAGCACCATATCATTTTCCAAAATGGTTGTAGCATTTGGCATTCCCACTAGCAGTGCATAAGAGTTCCGAACTCCTTGCAGCCCCTCCAGCGTTTGTTATTTCCAGTGGTTTTGATTGGTGCCAGGAATGCAGGAGTGAGATGGTATCTCATTGTGGTTTTAATTTGCATTTCTCTAATGGCTAGTGATTGAAAGCATTTCCTCATGTGTCTGTTGGCCATTTGAAAGTCTTCTTTGGTGAAGTGTCTGTTCATTTCCTTTGCCAATTTGTTAATAGGATTATTTGTCTTTTTGTTGCAGAGGTGTTGGATTTTCTTGTAGATTGTGGAGATTAGACCTTTGTCTGACTTGTACTGTCCAAAAATTTTTTCCCAGTCTGTAGGTTCTCTTTTTACTCTTTTGGTGAAGTCTTTTGAAGAGCATAGGTGTTTGATTTTTAGAAGATCCCAGTTATCCTGTTTATCTGTTGGGTTTTTTGTGTTGATGTTTATGGTTTGTATCCTGTTAATGCCATGTATTAAGGCCTGAAGTGTTGGTCCTATTTTTTCTTCTATGAATTTTATAGTTTGAGACTTTATATTCAGGTCTTTGATCCATTTTGAAGTAGTTTTTATATATGGTGTGAGGTACGGGTCCTGTTTCATTTTTCTACAAATGGATATCCAGTTTTGCCAGCACCATTTGTTAAAAAGACTGTCATTTCCCCATTTGATGGACTTTGGGCCCTTGTCGAGAATCAGCTGACTGTAGGTGGATGGGTTTATATCTGGGTTCTCAATTCTGTTCCATTGGTCAAGGTCTCTGTTGTTGTACCAGTACCAGGCTGTTTTGAGTACTGTAGCTGTATAGTAGGTTCTCAAGTCAGGTAGTGTGAGTCCTCCAACTTTATTCTTCTTCTTCAGTAGTGCTTTACTTATTCGGGGTTTCTTCCCTTTCCGTAGAAAGTTAATGATTAGTTTTTCCATCTCTTTGAAGAATGTTGTTGGTATTTGTAACAGGATTGCATTGTATTTGTAAATTGCTTAAGGTAGAATTGCCATTTTCACAATGTTGAGTCTGCCTATCCATGAGCAAGGTATGTTTTTCCATTTATGTAGATCCCTTTGGGTTTCATGCAGCAGTGTTTTGTAGTTTTCTTTGTATAGGTCTTTTACATTCCTGGTCAGATTTATTCCTAAGTATTTTACCTTTTTAGGGGCTATTGAAAATGGTATTGATTTACTGATCTCCTTTTCATCGTTCTCTTTACTGGTATATAGGAATCCAACTGATTTTTGAATGTTTATCTTGTATCCTGCTACTCTGCTGAATCTTTCTATTAGTTCCAGTAGATTTCTCGTGGAGTCTTTAGGGTTTTCTATGTATAGTATCATATCATCTGCAAACAGGGAGAGTTTAGCTTCTTCATTACCAATTTGGATGCCCTTTATTTCTTTCTCTTGCCTTATTGCTGTAGCTAGAACTTCCAGTGCAATGTTAAATAGGAGTGGTGATAAAGGGCATCCTTGTCTTGTTCCTGTTTTCAAGGGGAATGTTTTCAGCCTCTCTTCATTAAGAATGATGTTAGCTGTTGGTTTTGCATAGATGCCCTTTATTATGTTGAGAAATTTCCCTTCTATACGTATTTTATTGAGAGCTTTTATCAGGAATGGGTGTTGGACTTTGTCAAATGCCTTTTCTGGGTCAATTGAGATGATCATGTGATTTTTTTTCTTACCTTTTATTTATGTGGTGGATTACGTTGATGGATTTTCTAATGTTAAACCATCCTTGCATACCTGGTATGAATCCTACTTGGTCATGGTGTATTATTTTTTTGATATGATACTGAATTCTATTGGCTAGAATTTTGTGGAGAATTTTTGCATCTATATTCATGAGAGATATTGGTCTGTAATTTTCTTTTTTTGTGATGTCTTTGCCTGGTTTTGGTATCAGCGTTATGCTGGCTTCATAGAATGAATTTGGAAGTGTTGCTTCCTCTTCTACACTCTGAAATAGCTTGAGTAGAACTGGTACAAGCTCTTCTGTAAATGTTTTGTAGAATTCTCCAGTGAAGCCATCTGGGCCAGGGCTTTTTTTGGTTGGGAGTTTTTTTATTACCTTTTCAATCTCTTCTCCTGTTATGGGTCTGTTCAGATTTTCAATATCACTTTGTTGTAGTTTGGGTAGGCCGTATGTTTCTAGAAATTTATCCATTTCCTCTAGGTTTTCAAATTTGTTGGAATATAGTTTTTCATAATATTCTGTTATAATCCTTTTTATTTCGGTTGGGTCTGTCACAATGTCCCCCATTTCATTTCTTATTTGGGTTATTTGTGCCCTCTGTTGTTTTTCTTTTGTCAGTCTGGCCAGTCTTTTGTCGATTTTGTTGATTCTTTCAAAGAACCAACTTTTGGTTTTGTTGATTCTTTGTATTGTTTTTCTGTTCTCTATTTCTTTTATTTCTGCTCTGATCTTTACTATTTCCTTTCTTCCGGTGGTTGTGGGCTTTGTTTGTTGTTCTCTTTCTATTTGTTTGAGTTCTGTAGTTAATGTATTGAGTTTGTCCCTTTTTTCTTTTGTGATATGTGCATCTATTGCTATAAATTGTCCTCTGAGGACAGCCTTTGCTGTGTCCCATAGGTTTTGGTATGTTGTGTTTTAATTTTCATTTGATTCTAGGAATTTTTTAATTCCATCTCTGATTTGTTCTATTACCCATTGATGTGTAAGCAGATTATTATTCAGTTTCCATGTGTTTGATGTTTTTTCCTTGCTCTTTCTAGTGTTAATTTCTACCTTGATGGCATTGTGGTCAGAGAAGATACTGTGAATTATCTCAGCATTTTGGATCTTGTTGAGGATTGCTCTGTGGCCTAAGATGTGGTCTATTCTGGAGAACGTTCCATGTGCTTTGGAAAAGAATGTGTACTTTGCAGCGGTTGGATTATTGTTCTATATATGTCTATGAGGCCCAGTTGGCTGATTGTGTCCTTTAGCTCTTCTGTATCTTTTCTGAGTTTCTTTTTAGTTGTTCTGTCCTTTACTGAGAGTGGTGTGTTGAAGTCTCCTACTATTACTGTGGAACTGTCAATTTTTCTTTTCAGTGCTGTTAGAGTTTTTTTTATGTATTTTGGAGCCCTGTCATTGGGTGCATAAATATTTATTATGGTTATGTCTTCATGATGGACCATCCCCTTAATCATTATATAGTGTCCTTCTTTGTCTTTTTTGGTAGATTTTATTTGAAAGTCTATTTTATCTGAGATTAGAATTGCCACTCCTGCTCTTTTTTGATAGTTTTTAGCTTGATATATTTTTTTACAACCTTTGATTTTTAATAAATTCACATCTTTGTTTCTAAGGTGTGTCTCTTGTAGACAGCAAATTGATGGATCCTGTTTTCTTATCCATTCTGCCACTCTCCGTCTCTTTATGGGTGCATTGAATCCATTTACGTTCAGTGTAATTATTGATAGATGGAAGTTTGTTGCTGTCATTTTGTAGTGCTTTTTTTTGTGGTGATGAAGTTTTCTTTGTTCTTCTTACTCTCTTGTGCTGAGTTACTTTTATTTGTGGATTTTGTGTTCATTTCTTTTGTTTTTGTAAGTTTTGTTTTTGTTGAGACTTTATGTTTTTTGTCTTTATTTTTATGAGTTAGTTTGTTAACTTTCTTTGTGGTTACCATGAATTTTACCCTTCTCTTTATAATTTTGAAGCAGTCTACCCTTACTTGGTATCACCTTGCCTTCCTCTCCTTTAGAAGGTTCTATACCTATGCCGTTTGTTCCCTCTTTCATTGTTTTGATGTTGTTGTCATCCTTTGATTGCTTTCTCTGATTCCCTGTTAATTTCTTCTGTTTTTGGAAAGTCCTCTGTAGTTCAGTTCTTAGAATGATATCTGGTTCATATGAACCTGAGTCCTAGGTCCTAGGTCCTGCCTGAGGGCTGAAGCTGTTTGTCCTCAGATCGAAGAACTCCCTTTAATAATTCTTGTAAGTTTGGTTTGACTTTTACATATTCCTTTAGTTTCTGTTTATCTGGAAATGACCTAATTTCACCATCAAATTTGAATGAGAGTTTTGCAGGATATATTATTCTTGGCTGACAATTTTTTTTCTTTCAAGATTTTATATATGTCATCCCATTGCCTTCTTGCCTGCATGGTTTCTGCCGAATAATCTGAACTTAGTCTTATTGTTTCTCCTCTGTATGTGACTTCTTGTTTTTCACAAGCTGCTCTCAGGATTCTTTGTTTGTCTTTAGTTTTAGCGAGTGTGAATATGATATGTCTTGGTGATTTTCTTTTGGGGTCTCTTCTATATGGGGTTCGTTGAGCTTCTTGGATGGCCAGCTTTTCATTTTTCATGATATTGGGAAAGTTTTCTGTCAGCAGTTCGTCAATGATCCTCTCTGTGTTTTCTGTTTTCTCCCCCTGTTCTGGTATGCCAATCACTCGTAAGTTTCTGCTTTTAATTGTGTCCCACATAACTCTCAGGGTCTCTTCATTTTTCTTTGTTCTTTTTTCTGAGTTTTCCTGAAACAGAGTTGTATCCAAGTGTTTGTCTTCAGTTCCACTGATCCTGTCTTCCATGGTTTCAAATCTACCTCTCAGCCCTTCTATGACACCGTCCATTTCTGAAATCTTGTTGTTTATCTTTTGGATTTCTAATTGTTGTTTTGTATAATTTCGAGTTGTGAATTTATTTTGGCATTTTGTTCCTGCATCATCTTCCTGAATTCTTCCAATTTTTTGTCAGTATTTTCCATAAATTTGTCTATTTTTTCCTCATGTTTGTCAGCTTTTTACCTCAGTTCTTGGAAAATTCCAAGTATTAGTGATTTGAGTTCCCTATCAGGTACTTCTAGTGCATTTTCTTCCATAAGAGAGTTATCTGGTGTTTTAATTTGCACGCCTATTGGAGCCATCTTGTCTTGTTTTTGTAAATTTTTTGATATTGTTTGCTGTTTTCGGGGCATTCAGTAGATATTTCTCTCGTTTATTGATTGTAGATTTGTTTGTTTTGTCCTTGTGGTACAGCCGGGCAGGTCTAGCTGAAGAGAAGCCACTGGGGCAGGTTGTTTGTGGCACTCACCGCAGCCACCTGGACGTCGGTAGTCAGTGCTGGGCAGGTTCCAATAGGGCGTGGCTGCACAGCTTGGTGGTGTGATGTCAAGTGCACGGTGCAGGTAGGTAGGGTGCAGCAGGAAGGTGGTTATGTGTGAAGCTAAGCTGGATATTGGAGAGAGGAGAGAGGAGCAGGAGCAAAAAGCATACAAACATAAAAGAATGCTAGGGGAGCTTGTTGTTGGAATGTACAGATGAGAGACTATGTGATGGAGGAAACCAGAAGGGGGAAGAGAAAGAAAAGGAAAGAATGAACAAATAAAAATCAGAAAAGTTAAAGAACTGCAAAGTTCCCAGGGATCCCACCGATGCAGCTATGAGGTCTGGGGGAGTCAGTCTCCGTTTTCACAGCACAGCCTGGCCAGAAGGTACAGAGGCATACATCGCCTGGTATTCAGGGATCAGAAAGAGAAGGAAGAGATAGAGAGACGAGAAATTAAGCAATGAAGAAAGACAGAAGGGAAAAAGAGGGAAAAGATGACAAAACTAATCAAAAAAGAAGGAATATAAAATTAAAAAAAAAAAAGGCAACACCAGCAGTCAGTGCCGACAAATGGGACCCAGAGAGCCCCCACTCAGGGGCGCGAATTCCAAGCAGCCGGCAGTCTCGGGGTTAAGAGATTGTGGTCATGGGAAGCAGAGGGTCAACGAGCAAAGGCCCCGGGATCTCACTAGCGCAGAAGCCTAGACCTGGAATCTGCCACACACCCAAACGCAGCCCCACAGCCCCGCCGGAAAGAGCAAAGACGGCACTCGGAACCAGGCCCCCAGGCAAAAGGAGGGTAGGCGGCAGAAAAAGCTTCGCCAGCAGCCAGCAAATGGCTCTCAGAAAGCCGCTAGCCGAGGCGCGCAGAATCCAAGTGCCGGCTCCCCCCAGCCCAGGGACCCTGGCCACGGAAAGCAGGGGAGCCCCAGCCGAGGCAGAGAGGGTGGGGGGTGGGAAAGCGCACACCGCAATTTACCGGTCGTTCTGTCCCCCTTGGACGCTCTGCGAGGCTGCTCTCCCGTTCGCTGGTCTCCGATAGGAATCCAAGATGGTGGATCCGCGCTGCGTTAGCTGGTAAGGAATCTCTGCCTGAGTTTCTCCTCGCTCTCCGTTCTCTTTTAGTGTTCTCACTCTGTTTGGTGTTTGGCTGAGTTCTTTATCTCTTCATTTGGTGTTCTAGGGTTTCAGGATTGTTGATTCTCTGTTAGGCTTAGTTTTTCGGATCTTTGCTGTGGAGGGTTGGCGTGGTGCTTCTGCCTAGAGCACCATCTTGCCCCCCCCTCAGATTTTTTTTTTTTAAAGTCTATTTTATCTGAGATTAGAATTGCCACTCCTGCTCATTTTTGGTAGTTGTTAGCTTGATATAATTTTTTCCAACCTTTGACTTTTAATAAATTCACATCTTTGTTTCTAAGGTGAATCTCTTGTAGACAGTGTGTTGATGGATACTGTTTTCCTATCCATTCTGTCACCCTCCATCTGTTTATGGGTGCATTGAGTCCGTTTACATTCAGTGTAATTATTGATAGATGTGAGTTTTTTGCTGTCATTTTGTAGTGTTTTTTTTTGTGGTGCTGAAGTTTTCTTTGTTCTTCTTACTGTCTTGTGCTGAGTTACTTTTGTTTGTGGATTTTTTTTTTCATTTCTTTTGTTTTTGTAGGTTTTGTTTTTGCTGAGACTTTATGTCTTTCCTCTTTATTTTTATGAGTTGTTTTGTTAACTTTCTTTGTTGTTACCATGAAGTTAACCCTTATCTTTCTAAGTTTGAAGCAGTCTACCATTACTTGGTATCGCCTTGACTTCCTCTCCATTAGAAGGTTCTATACCTATGCCTTTTATTCTCTCTTTTATTGTTTTGATGTTGTTGTCATTTAGTGATTAGCTGCTCTGATTCCCTGCTGTATTTCTCTTGGTTTTGGATGGTCCTCGAGAGTTCATTTCCTATATTTGTATCTGGCTGGTACGTTCCTGCATCCTACATTCTGCCTGTGAGCTGAAGCTGTTTGTCCTCAGATCGAAGAACTCCCTTTAATAATTCTTGTAAGTTTGGTTTGACTTTTACATATTCCCTTAATTTCTGTTTAACTGGAAATGACCTAATTTCACTATCAAATTTGAATGAGAGTCTTGCAGAATATATTATTCTTGGCTGACAATTTTTTTCTTTCAATATTTTATATATGTCATCCCATTGCCTTCTTGCCTGCATGGTTTCTGCCGAATAATCTGAGCTTAGTCTTATTGTTTCTTCTGTGTATGTGACTTCTTGTTTTTCATGAGCTGCTCTCAGGATTCTTTGTTTGTCTTTCGTTTTTGTGAGTGTGATTATGATGTGCCTTGGTGATTTTCTTCTGGGGTCTCTTCTATATGGGGTTCATTGTGCGTTTTGGATGGTCAGCTTTTCATCTTTCATGATATTGGGAAAGTTTTCTGTCAGCAGTTCCTCAAAGATCCTCTCTGTTTTTTCTGTTTTCTCCCCTGTTCTGGAATTCCAATCAGTTGCAAATTTTTGCTTTTAATTGTGTCCCTCATAACTCTCAGTGTCTCTTCATTTTTCTTCGTTCTTTTTTCTGAGTTTTCCTCAAACAGAGTTGTATCCAATTGTTTGTCTTCAATTCCACTGATCTTGCGTTCCACCGTTTCAAATCTGCTTCTAAGCCCTTCTATGATACCGTCCATTTCTGAAATCTTGTTGTTTATCTTTTCTATTTCTAATTATTGTCTTTGTATAATTTCTAGTTGTGAATTTATTTTGGCATTTTGTTCCTGCATTATCTTCCTGAATTCTTTCAATTTTTTGTCTGTATTTTCCATGAATTTGTCTATTTTTTCCTCATGTTTGTCAGATTTTTGCCTTAGCTCTTGGACAATTCTGAGTATTAGAGATTTGAATTCCCTATCAGGTAGTTCTAGTGCATTTTCTTCCACAGGAGCGTCATCTGGTGTTTTATTTTGGATGCCTACTGGAACCATCCGGTCCTTTTTTTGTAAATGTTTTGTTATTGTCTGCTGTTTTCGGGGCATTCAGTGTTTATTTTTCTCATTTATTGATTATAGATTTGTTTTTTTATTTCCTTTTTTTTAAAAAAAATTTGACTATGTCTGAGCAGGCAGACTGTGTGTTCTTTGTTGTTTGCTCATCTATGCACTAAATACTTTTTGCCTCCTTCTCCTACTGGCAAGGTCAGTCACTCAGCTATGTTAAGGCAGGGCAGGTCTAGGTGAAGAGGAGTTACTGGGACAGGTTGTTTGTGGCACTTACTACAGCCACCAGAGCGGGCCGGTAATCAGTGCAGGGCAGGTTCCAGTAGGTCGTGCCTGTGCTGCTTGATGGTGTGATGTCAAGCGCATGGTGCAGGTAGGCAAGATGCAGCAGGGAGATTTTTATGTGTGGAGCTAAGATGGACACGGGAGAGAGGAGTGAGTAGCGGGAGCCAAAAACATAGAAACAAACAAAAAAGAATGCTATGGGAGCTTGCCGTTGGCGTGGAGAGATGATAGACTATGCAATGAAGAAAAATAGAAAGGGGAAGAAGAGGAAAAGAATGAATAAATAAAAATCAGAAAGGTTAAAGTACCGCAAAGTTCCCAGCTATGAGGTCTGGGGAAGTTGCTCTCAGGTGTTGCAGTACAGCCTGGCTGGAAGGCGTAGAGTTATGCAACACCAGGTATTCAGGGATCAGAAAGAGAAGGAAGATATAGAGAGATGAGAAACTGAGCAATGAAGAAAGACAAAAAGGGAAAAGAAAACAAAAGAAATTAAAAAAAAAAAGAACAAGAAAGGCCCCCCCAAAAAAACAGAAATAAAACCAACCAAAAATGAAATGCTCTCAGGGATCCCTCTGCACATCAGTGGAAGCTGAATGGGAGTCTCTTTGCCACGCAGCTCCACCTGGCCAGAAAGGGCTCCCAACTCAAGAAAAGGAAAAGAAAACAAACAGTTCAAAACAAACAAATGAACTAAAGCCCTGGGATCCCACCAGCCCAGACTGGGAAGTAGCTCCACACTTGAAGGGAGTTCTGCAGCCCCTCAGGAAGAAGCAAAGATGGCGCATGGAACCAGGCACTCAAGCAAAAGGCGAGAGGCAAGCAAGAAATCAAAAGAAGCAGGAAAAAAAAAAAAAAAAGCAACAGCAGCAGTCAACAAATGTACTCAGAGAGCCAGCTAGTGTGGGCTGGTTTTTCTGGAGAATAGACTGTGTCCGCAGGAAGTGGAGGGGGCCGAGTGTGGGTGAAGAAGGGTAGGGAGTGGGAAAGCGTATATCACAAATTACCGGAGCTCTGCAGGCCCTCATGAAGAAGCAAAGATAGCACACGGAGCGAGGCACTCGAGTGAAAGGAGGGGGAGATGGCGAGAGTCAAGGAAGAAATCACAAGAAGTGGAAAAAAGCAACACCAGCAGCCAACAAATGGCACCCAGAGAGCCACCCGCTCGGGTGTGTGGAATCCAAGCAGCTGGTGCTTCCCAGTCAAAAGAACGTGGCTGCGGGAAGCAGAGGAGGCCGAGGAAGGGTAAAGAAGGGTGAGGATGGGAAAGCACACATTGCAAATTACCAGTTGTTTTGTCTCCTGCTGGATGCTCCGTGAGGCTGCTTTCTCATACCCCTGTTTGCTGGTCTCCGATAGGAGTCCAAGATGGTGGATCCGTGCTGCTTTAGCTGGTAGGGGTCCTCTGCATGAATCTCTCCTTGCTCTGCATTCTCTGTCAGTTTTCTCACTCCATTTGGTGCTTGGCTGAGTTCTTTATCTCTTCATTTGATGTTTTAGGGTTTCAGGATTGTTGTATTCTCCGTTTGGCTTAGTTTTTTGGATCTTTGCTGTGGAGTGACTGCATGGTGCTTCTGCCTAGAGCGCCATTTTTTAATTATTTTAATTTTTTTATGTTTATTGAAAGTTGTTTTGTGACATAGTATAGGAACTATACTGAAGAATAATGCATGCACACTGGCAAAAAATTGTATTGTGCTGTTGTTGGATGGAGTATTCTGAATATGTCTGTTAGGTCTGGTTGATTTATGGCATTGTTCAGGTCATCTATTTCCTTATTGATTTCTTTCTAAATGTTCTGTCTATTATTTAAAGTGATGTGTTGAATTATTGTAGACCTGTCTATTTCTCCCTTCAATTTTTTCAGAGTTTGCTTCCTAAGTTTTTGGAATTTGATGTTAGGTGTATATATTTATAATTGTTATTCTTGATAATTTTATGCTTTCATCATAATATCATGTTCTTCTTTTTCTCTTGTAACATATTTTGACTTAAAGTCTATTTTTTCTGATATTAACGTAGCCACTCTAGTTCTCTTTGATTACTACTGGTATATTTTTTTTCTTTCTTTCACTTTCAACTCATTTGTGTCTTAAGTCTTAAGATGTATCTCTTGTAGACAGCATGAAATGAATTATGTGTTTGTATCCATTCTGCCACTCTCTGACTTTTAATGGAGAGTTTAATCATTTCCATATAAGGTAGTTACCAATAAGGAAGGACTTCTTCCAGTTTGCTATTTTATTTTATTTATGTTTTGTACCTTCTTTGTTCCTCATTTTCTCCAATACTTTCATCCTTCATGTTTAGTTGATTATTTGTATTGAACCATTTTGATTCCCTTCTCCTTTCTTTCTGTGTAAATTTTTTAGAAAATTTCTTGTACTTCCATGAGGCTTACATTTAACATTTTAAAATTATAAAAACCTAGTTTAAATTGATAGCAACTTAACTCAGTAACATACAAAACTCTATTTCTATACAGTTCCTCTATTTTTATGCAGGTTATCATAAATTATATGTTTATATATCATGTGCCTAATAACATAAATTTATAGTTATATTTTATGTATTTGTCTGTTGGAATCATGTACAACATAACTTTTAAATTTACATATACTAAACATACCATAAACTGGTCTTTATATTTTCCCATGAGATTATCTTTATTGGAGATCTTTGTTTTTCACATATGGCCTCATGCTATTATCTAGTGTCTTTTCAGTTCTAACTGAAGAGCTCCCTTTAGCATTTCACTTAAGGCATATCTAGTCTTCCCACACTCCCTCAGGTTTTGTTTATCTGGGGATATCTTCATTTTGGCCTCATTCCTAAAAGACATTTTTGTCAGATATAAAATTATTGATTGACAGTTCCTTATTTTTCATCATCTTAAATATGTTATTCCATTGTTTTCTGGCCTTCAAGGTTTCTGAGGAGAAATTAGGACTTAATCTTGCTAAGAATCCCTTGTATGTGACAATCCTCTTCTCCCTTGCTGCTTTCAAGATTCTCTCTTTATCTTCAGCTTTTGAGCGTTTGATTATAATGTGTCTTAGTGTGGATCACTTGGAGTTTACCTCGGTTGGAGTTTATTGAACTTCTTGGATTTGTAAATTCAATTCATGTCATTCAACAAATTTGGAAAAAATTTCTGCCATTATTTCTTCAAGCATTTTTTTTTTTTGTCCCTTTCTCTCTCTCTCCCTTTTATCCTTCTGGGATACCCATGATGTCCATGTTGGTTCTGTTTATGGTATCCACAATTCCATTAGACTTTGCTCAATGTTGTTCACTCTTCTTTTTTTTTCCTCTTCGAACTCAGTAATTTTGTTTGTCTTATCCTTTTATTTTGTGGCTCTGTTCTTCTGTCAGCTCATGTGTACTATTGAATTATTCCACTGAATTTTTCCTTTCACTTATTTTATTTTCTAGCACCAGTAATTCTATTTGGTTCCTTCTTATAGTGCCTATCATTTTACTGACATTCTCAATCAGTTTATGTGTTATTTTCTGGGATTCCTTTAGTTATTTTTAAAGTTTTCCTTTAGTTCTTTGAGCTTGTTTAATACGGTTGTTCTAAAGTCTTTTAATCTGTCTATTTCCAAGCTTTCATTGATAGAATTTCTATTCCTTTATATTGTTCTTTTCAATGGGCCATAATTTCCAGTTTTTGTGTATGCCTTGTAATTTTTATTGAGCCTGGGACATTAGAATATTACAATTTGTTAGCTCTGAGTATGTGTGTCGTTTTTTCAAATCCCCTGATACATGGTGCTTTTGAAAGTGTTTCTGCAAGAAACTCTCAGGTGGTCACAGCCTTCAGTCATTGCTTGCTACTCCCTAGTGCACCCTTTGTGAGCTCGAATTCAGGCCAGAATGAGGCTTAAGTTCTTCAGGCAGTCCGCAGAGAGATCAGAACAGACACACTGTTCTGTCAGCGGAATCTTCCTCTTTCACTACTTAGCCAGTGACTACACCCCTCTGAGAATGCAAACCACAGTATGCTTCTGCTTCAGTTGCCACCATAGTCTCCACACTGAAGGGGTGGTGTAAAGACAGTAGAAAAATGTTTCCTACTATTTACAAGTTGTCTTTTTCTTACTTTCAGCATGTTTATTTTTTATTTTCATTTGCTGCTATTCTCCACTTCTCAGAGTTCTTACACCATTGAGATTACTGATTTCTAGTTGCTTTTCTTGGTGCTGCTGTGGTAGGTTGGGACCTTATATTTGTTCATGCCGCCATCTTCCTGGAAGTCTCTAGCAGTGTAACTTTAGGTATGTCATCTCTCCTCTCCATACCTCATTTGCCTCCTCTGTAAAACAGGAACAGTATTAATACCTACTTCATAAGGATGCTTTGAAAACTAAAACAGTTTTTTAATGTAGAATACTTGGGAGAGTGACTAATAAAAGAAATATAGGAACTCTATTGATATTCATTCACTTTAGGGAAGCTACTTTAATTATGTATTTATTTTTTATATTATGCTATTCTACAAAGAGTTAATCTTCACAGACCCTCAAGTACATCCCTCAACTAAAAAAGGTAAGGGAGTGGTAAATAAAAATAATTGAATATAAATAGCAATTTTACTTTTTTTTCTTATTTATTTCTCTCAATATCTGTGATACAGTTATTTTATTCCCATTTGATATATAAGGAAAATTTAAAAAAATGCTACTTATGTAGGAAAATATATTTCCATAAAGCATATAAGGTTACCAAAAAACCAAATGAAACCCATTGTCATCAAGTCAATTTCAACTCATAGTGACCTTATAAGGCAGAGTGGAACAAACCCACATGGCACCAAGGCTGTAAATCTTTATGGAAGTGGACTGCCACATCTTTCTCCCCTGGGGCAACTGATGAGTGCAATACACTGACCCTTCAGTTAGCAGCTGAGTGCTTTAACCATCATGCCACCAGTACTATGCAAGGCATGTTGTAGTTCTGCATTACCGAGTAGGAGAACTTAGAAGATCAGTGTATGCTTGCCAAAATTAAATTAACAGAGCCTTACCAGTCATCCATTTTACTACCAAATTATATTGGATTCATTTTAAGTAAAATAAACCTTATAGAAAATTTTTTTAATTAAATAATTCCAAATAAATGACTTTTACTAGTGATGATTTGGTTGGACAGTCTTTTAAACACAGTCATTTTCCATCTTAAAAAGGGTTAAATTTTAAGGTCAACACATATAGTTCAGAGTCAAAATTACCCCTTATAAAGCCATAAGTAGCCTTTAAAATATGTTCAATATACCTCATTTAGGGTATTGCCTCCCATGGAGTATTATTTTAAACACTAAGATCTGAGCTGTTGAAAGTAAAGAGAGAAATTCTATGTGTGAATAATTGGCCATTTAAACCATTCTGCCTTTAGGAAAACTAAAAGATTTTGAGTGATAGATTAGAGGTGGTTGTGAAACCTTAAGTGTTCTTTCTTGCCAGCAGGATACACACTATTCTAACATTATCTGGATAATCTTCACACAAGGTAATATATTTGTTGCAGAAAAGATTAAGAGAGAGTATCATAATAATATACTGAAAAAGAGAGTGTTATATTCTACATTCAGGATATAATGTTTTTGCTCATATGATAGGACTCATTTTTTTTCCACATTTCATGCATTTCTGCATGCATTCATCAATTACTTAAGCATAAATTAAATATTTCCCAGAAAAGTTCATTTTAAAATTATGATTATAGTTTTAATCTATTAATTTACATAATTGCTTCTTATGGAACAATAGTATCCATGTTGTAAAATATGTGGACACATGGAATGCAATAGAACATATTCAGATTTTATAGTTAATATTTGTTATTAGTATTATTTTACATGTTTACACAATACTTTGATACCACACAATTTGGGTATAGAAAGGTGCCTCCCATTTGTCATGGCTCTTTTGAAAATTTTAATTTTTATATGCAAGTGTCCATTTGTGTGTGCAAGCTCAGCTTCTGAAGGTACAAGTGGCTAATTGAAGCAGCCATTAGCTGATTGGAGCTGTTGTTTTGAGTGTGTGTAAAGAAATTGTAGGACCATGTCTAAATGCAGACACCAAGGTCGTATGCCAAAAGAATTCTGACTGAAGGCTTTGCAAAAAATCAGAAGTAGACGTTTCAGAACTCCAACACACTATCAATTAATTTTACGTATCATATTTTAAATGACTTTTTTTAAAAAATGAGATTTTTCTTCTTGTTTTTAGTTTGGAGACCTAAAAAAAAAAATTAGAGTTTAATTTTTTTTTTTCCGTAGAATTACCAGGTACTTTGAATACCTACTGGCTTCTACAGGAGTGCTGGTTGCACAGTGGTTAAAGCACTCTGCTGCTAACTGAAAGGTCAGCTTTTCAAACCCACCAGTCGCTCCACAGGAGAAAGATGAGACAATCTGCTTCTGTAAAGATTTACAGCCTTGGAAAACTTGTGGGAGCAGTTCTTCTCTGTCCTATAGGGTCACTAAGTGTCAGAACTGACTTTATGATAATGGGTTTTTGGTTTCCTGGCTTCTAGGCATTGTGCTAGGTACTAAGGGGCCACGGAGTAACCGGAAATAATCCACTTCCTCAAATGTGTCAAATTTAATGAGGGTGTAGGAGGGACAACCTAAAATCTAAAAATGAAAATGCCATGCAAAATGCAAACATTAAAAAAAAAGACCTATGGCAAATCAAATCCATGATTTTATCTATGGTACAAACATTCAAGGTGTGTCTCAAGCTCAATTTGTCCTCATTTTCTGCTATTTGTATAGTACTGATATAGCATCCTTCTAAGACAGCAAAAGTATTCAAGAGAAAGAGGATTTTATGTTACAAAAATAATTTAAAATAAATACCTCTGAGCTCAATGTAAGGAGTAGATTATAAGTAAGTATGCTTCATTTGTAAAACATCATTGTTCCAATTTTCTGGCATATGGAAATTGATGATTTTTAGTAATACCAGATAGTTTTAACTTCCACGTAGGCTAACTGCATGTTGAGTAAATCTCAAGAATTAATCTTATATATGATTTTAACTTCTAATATGTACAGCAAATATTTGGTATTACAACTTCGTGAAAAGCAAATTTTGTAAGACTGATGTAGTTTTTCCCTTCTATAGTTATATTAGTTTTCTAGGACTACCATAACAAAGTACTACAAACTAGGGGGTTAAAACAACAGGAATTAATGTCTCCCAGTTCCAAAGGCTAGAAGTCTGAATTCAGAGCATTGGCAGGACCATGTTCTCTCTGAAAGCTTTAGAGGAAGATCCTTCCTGTGTCTTCCAGTTTCCAGTAGTCCCCAGCATTCCTTGACTTGTGGAAGTATAATTCCAATCTCTGCTTTCATCTTTATATGGCCATCTTTCTTCTATGTCTCTGTGTATCTTCACATGGTGTTATCCTCTCTGAATGTCTCTCTGTGTCATTTCCCATCTTATGAGAACACCAACCATATTGGTTTAGGAGTCACCTTACTCCTTTATGATCTCATGTTAACTAATTACACTGGCAAAGACTCTGTTTCCAAATAAGGAAATAGGAGTTAGGACTTCAACACATCATTTTGAGAGATACCATTTAATTCAAAACAATGGTAGAGTTCTAAGTTACATAATCTAAAAATAAGAGAAACTGTGAAGCTTGTGTTTGATTTCCAAGTACGTACGCAAGGTAATGCAAAATAATTTAGCCATAAAGCATTTAAAGAAGCAATGTACGGCTGAAGGCTTATAGTCAAAGGAATGACACTTTAAGAATACTATTTGGTTTTGGACATCTGAGAGAAAAGAGACAGCTAGAAAAATAAGGAAGCAGAACAAAATGATGTTTCAATATAAAGAGGCTGGTGGATGATTTTACTATTAAAAATAATTGTTCTTATGCTACAACAAAGATTTTGACGTTGTTTGAGAGCCAAATCAAGGGCAAAATGTACTTTTCAAGTAGGTGTCTTGGTTAGTGGAAAATAATCATCGAAACTATGATGGTTATTAGTTCAAAACACTTTAATAAAACTTTTTTATTTTCACAAGTAAGTTTAAAGAATGATAATGATAACCATTTTTCAGTTTTGACTTTGCATCTCATTGAATGCAGATGAATGAATAGGCTTTAAAGAGCCTTCCTGTTGTGTGACACCTCTCTGATAATTACTGAAGACTGGGAATATTTATGATCAACTACATTGATGGTCTGATAAGAAATATACTTAATAAAGATTCATTATGCCTGGAGAGTTTATGAAAGTAAGCTAATTTATGAAGCCTATAGACTTCATCAGTTCCTAATAAATAGGATAAGATGTATGGATTTGGAGATGACATATACAAAAACTGAGTATTTGGCATGATGTGCAAACTTTACTTAATTTTATGCATTGCAACGTTCAGTTGACTATAGGAAGCCTGCTAGTGTTTTGATTTTCTCAGTGAATCAACTACATATTGACAAGTTAAATCATTTCTTCAGTTTCTTACCAAAACATGCTAATGACTTTCTTCACACTGCACGGATTTTGAGAACTTGCACTCAGATCTTTGTAAAGATAACTAAAAATACAGCGACTACACTAAACTAATATTTAAAAATTATAGTTCATGATTTTAATATTTAGAAAATAGTCAAAAAAAGGTCAGAGCAATTAAAGGCAGATTTTGCCACTGGGAACGAGAAAATGTTGATTTTTTTTCCCTTTATCTCCCAGCCCAGTGATGGAATCTTAATTGGAGTCATAGGGTTTCATTTCATAGCTACAACCAGCAGACTATTACAAGGAAGCTAAAAAGAACAGACCGAGTATAATATTTCTTTAGAGTAAAATGGAAACTTAGAAATTTAAAAATTGTCTTCTGAAGAAAGATATTTTTAACTCATACTGAGAAAATTAAAAACTTAGACATACCTATGCCATTCTTACTTTAAAAACAAGGCCAGCTTTAATTACAATGTCTGCTTCCTAGCGTTAACAAGAAATATTTAAATTCATTTTAAAGTAGTGATATGTAAGTAGATAAAGTAGAAACATGAATATGCTTTCTTCAAATAATTAGTGTTGTAAACATATTAGAAACTAATTATTTAAAAAATGACAAATAATAAAAAACTAGAAAGCTGAAAAATCCCATAGTTTAGATACCCCAAACACATACGGAATAGGTTTATATTTTTGTCAAGTATCTGGTTATCAAATAAACATCTATAATAATCATAATAACAGCTGAGAAGTTCATAATTTTTGCATTTGTTCTGTAAATGTGGAATAAGTAGGCCTTCTTGTCATTAAAAGATCATGTAGATTTACAGAAAAATATAAAAATTAAGAGTTAAATATTATGTAGCTAATGAGTTAGATGGAAGAAGCTTTGGTGGCTCAGTGGTTAAGTGCTCAGCTGCTAACCAAAAGGCAGAGGTTTGAACCCACCACTGTAGAATAATGATGAAGTCTGCCTCTGTAAAGATTTACAGCCTTGGAAACCCTATGGGGCAATTCATATCTGTCCTATAAATTCTCTATGAGTCACAATCAACTCCACCCAATGGGTTGAGTGAGTTGGATAATGTCAACACAGTGTATGCTATTTTCAGTCTCTTCCTATGGACTATTTTCATGGCGAGAGTTCATGAGAAATTATTACTCCATTGCAATTAAACATGATTCACAATGAGATCTCTTCATTTATTTAATTCATTTATTTATTTGATAAATAAATATTGAACATTGAAAACATACCTTGCCCTGTTCTAGATATTTTTAACTGATCCCAGATATCTTATTTGGGCTGCTGTGCTAAAACTGGTAAAAATATTTTGACTATTTGTATCATTAACATATGCAATTAAAAAAATCTAATTAGTATATGATTTTTTAAAATTTGCATCTAAATGTTTTTTGTGCCTAGAAGGAGTTCAGCATATCTTAAACGGTAACATTCAAAGTACAACCTCTAATACAGTTTCATGTGAGTAGTTTTTGTTTAATAAGCACTCGTTTATCTTTCTGACTGTGAAATTAACATAAATCCCAAAAGATAAATGCTTTCCAACAAAATTTCCTTCTGAAAATATATCTTTGAAGCATTTTTTTTAAATTGTGCATTAGGTGAAAGTTTACAGAGCAAATTACTTTCCCATTTGATAGTTCATACACTAAGTGTTCCATGACCTTGGCTTCATTCCCCACAAAGTGTCAGCACTCTCCCCATTTCTGCCCTGGATCCTTGTTTCCTTCTATCCTGATTTTCCACCACTTGTTGCCTTCTCATCTTTGATTTTGAGCAGGTATTGCCGTTTTGATTTGGTATAATTGCTTGTTCTAAGCAGTACGTTCTTCTTGGGTATTATTGTTTATCTTATGGACATGTCTATTGTTTTACTGAAAGGTGGTCTCTGGGAATGACTTCAGTTCCAGGTCAGAAGGGTGTCCTAGGGCCATAGTCTCCAGGATTCCTCCAGTCTCTGTCAGACCAGTAAGTCTGGTCTTTTTTGTAAATTTAATATTTTGTTCTATAATTTTCTCCCAGTCTGTTCAGGACCTTCTATTGTGATCCCAGTCAGAGCAGTTGGTAGTGGTAGCCAGGCACCACCTAATTCTTCTGATCTCAGAGTCGTGTAGGCTGTGGTTCATGTGGTCCATTAGTCCTTTGGACTAATTGCTCCCTTGAGTCTTTGGATTTCTTCACTCTACTTTGCTCCAGAAGGGAAGAGACCAATAGTTCTGTCTTAGATGGCCACTCACAAGCTTTTAAGACCCCAGATGCTACTCACCAAAGTAGGATGCAGAACGTTGTCTTCATTAAGTATGTTGTGCCAGTTGACGTAGATGTCCCCCAAGTCTATAGTCCTTTGTCTTCTGGCCTAGGTACTTCATCCTGTAAGGTGTTTGGTTATATCTAAAAGGTTTCCCTGACTATACCCTTTGTGTGCTCTATACGAGCCACATCTACAGTCATGTATGTAGACATATCAACCACCAAACCTATACCTGCCAGTGGGTGTGTTCCCTTACATCCTCCCATACCTCTTGGTGTATCTATCTATCTATTTATCCATTTGTAAGTTATTATTTGTTAATACTATTGTTGCAGGATTGTCTAAGCTATAGTAGTTACCATAAAACCACAAAACCAAACCTGTTGCTATGGAGTCAATGCCAACTCATAGCGACCCTATAGGACAGAGTAGAATGGTCCCATAGGGTTTCCAAGGAGCAGTTGGTGGATTCCAACTGCCAGCCTTTTGGTTAGCAGTCAAATGCTTAACCACTGGCATCACCAGAGCTCCAAGTAGTTACCATAGTTGCCCTTTATTCTTGCGTTCCTCTCAGTGTCCTCTCTTGCCTTAGTCATGTTGTGTTGACTTCCCCCATATTGTGTACTGCCTTTCCCTTCACCAATATTAACATGTGTCTTCTATCTTATTGGTAATTTTCCCTTCCTCCTCATCCCATCACTGGTAACTATCAAGGAATGTTATTTCCTTTTTTCCTGTGTGTAAACATTTGTTGTTACTTTGTAGTAGTGGTCTCATGCAATATTTGTCCCTTTGTGGTTAACTTATTTCATTCAGCATAATGTCCTCCAAATTCATACATGTTGTAAGATGTTTTGCAGATTTGTCGTTATTCTTTATTATTGCCTACTATTCCATTGTGTATATGTATGTACCACAGATTGTTAATCCATTCATCTCTTGATGGGCACTTAGGTTGTTTCCATCTTTTTGTTACTGTGAATAATGGAGCAATAAACATGGGTGTGCATATGTCTATTCATGCCACAGCTCTTATTCCTTTAGGGTATATACCTAGGAGTGGTTGTATCACTTTACATTTCCACCAACAGTGAATAAGAGTTCCAATCCCCACAACCTTACCAACATTTGTTATTTTCTGTTTTATTTTATTAGTGCCAGTAATGTCAAGGTGAGATACTATCTCATTGTACTTTTTATTTGCATTTCTCTAATAGCTAATGATCGCAAGCATTTCTTCACATGTTTGTTAGCCACCTGAATGTCTTCCTTGACGAAGTGTCTATTCATATCCTTTGACCATTTTTTAATTGAATTGTTTGTCTTTTTACTGTTGAGATGTTGAAGTTTTTTATAAATTCTAGAGATTAATCCCTTGTAGGATATGTCATAA
The DNA here is from genome assembly GCA_030035585.1 of Dugong dugon. NCBI lineage: Eukaryota > Metazoa > Chordata > Mammalia > Sirenia > Dugongidae > Dugong > Dugong dugon. Next base: position 97,102,700 of record CM057465.1, read on the forward strand.
CCAAAAATTTATACCCAGGGTATATGTTCTCTTTTTACTCTTTTGGAGAAGTCTTTTGATCAGTATAAGTAGTTAATTTTTAGGAGGTCCCATTCATCTAGTTCATTTTGTGTTGTATGTGCATCTTTACGTTTGGTACTCTGCTTATGCCATATATTAGGGCCCTTAGCATTGAACATATTTTTTCCTCCATTATTTTTATTGTTTTAGGTTTTATACTTAGGTCTTTGATCCATTTTGAATTAGTTTTTATGTAAGGTGTGAAGTATGGGTCCTGTTTCATTTTTCTACAGAAAGATATCCAGTTTTGTCAGTACCAGTTGTTGAAGAGACTTAAGTGAGAATACATTTATATCGTTGAGACATTTTAAAACTACCCAGTTGGATGTGGAAGCATTTATAATAACCATAATGCTTTTAATAGACTTCTATATTTTATTAAAAAATGGCATGCACAATAAATTGTACTGGTTATAGAAATTGGAACCAATGAAATTAAAAACGCATTCTTTCTCTTAAGCCCAGTTTAGGCAGCTTGAGTCTTTTGAGCCTTAAAAAAAGGACAAGAACATGAACTTTTATTTCTCTTTGGTGGTAACTGAAGCAAGTCATGTCTCATTTTTAGTTTCATGTCAGTATTAAAATGAAATCATGTCAAGGCACATAGTTCTTTGTACACCAGGTAACACAGTGGGTATTTCATGTTTGACTAACTGTAGGGCTGATGTGATTTCTTTAGGAATGTTTACTTCCAAATTACTACTTCACAAATGCATATTGTTGTTATACTTTATGTGTTAATTTTCCTCTATATTTGGTAGATAATTGGATGAAATTAGTCTTTAAGCTAAAATTATAATATAATCTTTAATTTTCAAAGTGGGAGAAGGTAAAAAAAGAATCAGTAAGAAAGAAGGCTACTTTTTTTCATAATTTCATCAGAATCTCTTAGAATTCCAGATTTGTGAAAATGGTGGAAACCATTTCGTTCAGCAAGATTTTTAATATAAAAAACAAAAGGGTATTTTCTTCATTCCAAGACACCTAACCCAAAGTAATATTATTAAATGCTTTTATTTTATTTTTTTATATTTCATGTACTCTGGGGAAACCCTGGGCAAGAGTTGTATGATAAAAGAGAGACAACTATAGGCCTATACTTGGTAGTTGTTATATATTAATTGATGATAAAAAGATGGAGCATTCTACTTAAAGTTAGTTAACAAGAATGTTGAGATAATATCTGTGTAATTCCTGTTCTTTGAGACTATCTTGTCATGTAAAACTTTAATATGCACAATTCAAGCGAAACTTGGATGAGAGACATAAAAAATAACTTAATATATAGCATACTTTTCTCAGCATTAGAGGCATGCTGTAGTCTGTGACAGACTATCTCACACATACATAAATAGTAAAGAATAAAGTATGATTGTTTAAATAAGTGAGTAAGATTGCAATAAGTGAGCAGTCTTCAATCACTTGGAGGTATACATAGTATAACCTTTCACGACAAATACATATTTTTCTTCTTATCCATTGTTGTCAAGGTGATTCCGACTCACAGTGACCTTATAGGACAGACTAGAGCTGTTCCATACAGTTTCCAAGGCTGTAAATCTTTACTGAACCAGACTGCCACATATTTATCCCATAGAGAGGCTGGTGGGTATGAACTGTGGTCCTTCAGGTTAGCAGCCAAGTGCTTAACCATTGTGCCACTAGGGCTCCCTAAGTTTCTTCTTACCTACTACCAAATACTAATTCACTGTCACCATTTGAAGAAAAACATATTTAATAGCAATGTTGCTTAGGCCATCAGAAATGGGTAATTCAGTTTTCTAAAGCTGTAAATCAATTAGTGTTTTGAGTGAATGGAGGAAAATATTTACTAAATAAATCCCTTGAGACTATTACTGTTATTCCTCTGATGTTATTATAATTAAGTCAAATTTTAAATTACTGAGAAACTATTCAGGTGTTTTATCCTTTAATAAATTTTCTTTTTAAAACATTTGTTGTTATTGACAATTATAAAATGCACATATTTTTCAAGGATAATTTAAAGCATGGCATTACAAAAAGAAAGCCACTGCCATTGAGTCGATTCTGACTCATAGTGACTCTATAGTACAGAGTAGAACTGCCCCATAAGGTTTCCAAGAAGCGACAGGTGACCTTTTGGTTAGCAGTTGAGCTCTTAACCACTGTGCAACCAGGGCTCCAAATATCTAATAGCATATCCAAATCCTAATTTGTTTTAAAAGTAGAGTCCCATGTTGATTGGATATCTCCAATTTCACAATTTTTCAAAACCAAATTTAAGTTCATTGCTTTTTAGAGTATATGTATGGTACTACCTCAAAAATCTGCCAAGATACTTAGATTAGTTTAAGTGACCCAGAAGTTTATATCATGGAATCAGTCAATTCTGTCTTTCCACTCTTTTCAATAGCAGCAGAAAGCATCATCTCTTTTGAATGGTTGTGTACATAGAGATTATGTGCGTGTGTGTGTGTGTGCGCATATACACATACACAGTGGAGGGTGGAGTAAGGAAGAGAGCCGTGTAGTGGCAAGAAATAATTATGATTGCTAGAGACTTGAAAAATACTAAATGGCTGAACAGGTCTGGATTTGACAAGCAAGGCTAGAGATCTGAGTTTCCTAAAATCTCAGCATGTATCCTCATGACATTCTCTGTAATTCACTCCAGAGTTGAGGAGCTCTCTCAGGAAGTAAGTCTGGCATTATTTTTCAGAAGAGCTTTGAACAGGATGACTTCCTCAATTGTGAGTGATGTTTTTGAAGTGCACAACATGCATTCGATGAGAAAATACATTTTAAGTGTTTATAGAAACAACTCTCATCCATTTTGTGGAAAGTGGATTCTTTCTAGATATTTGACATTAGAGCATAAAAGGTCTAATCAAATATTACCTAAGCAGGTTGTAGCATTTTTATTAATATATATAATGTTTTAGTCAATGGTCTTTCTGCAAAGAAAAACTAAGTGATTTTCCTAGTTGTTGTTAGGTGCTCTCAAGTTGGTTCCGACTCATAGTAACCCTATGTACAACAGAAACACTGCTCAGTCCTTCACCATCCCCACAATCTTTGCTATGTTTCAGCCCATCGTTGTAGCCACTGTGTCAGCCCATCTCTTAGAGAGTATTCTTTTTTGCTGATCCTCTACTTTGCCAAGCATGATGTCCTTCTCCAGGGACTTGTCTTTCCCGTTAACAAGTCATAGTACATGAGAAGAAGTCTCCTCATCCTCACTTCTAAGCAGACTTCTGACTTACTTTTTCCAAGACAGATTTGTTCATTTTTCTGCCAGTTCATGGTATATTCAATGTTCTTCACCAACACCATAATTTTAAGGCATCAATTATTCTTCGGTCTTCCTTATCCATTGTTCAGCTTTCACATGGATATGAGGTGATTGAAAATACCATGGCTTGGGGTCAAGCACACTTTAGTCTTCAAAGTGACATCTTTGCTTTTCTACACTTGAAAGAGATCATTTACAGCAGATTTGGAATGTAGTACATCATTTGATTTCTTGTTTGCTGCTTCCATGGGTGCTGATTGTGCCTTCAAGTAAAATGAAACCCTTGACAAATTCAATATTTTCACCATTTACCATGATGTTGCTTATTGGTCCAGTTGTGAGGATTTTTGTTTTCTTTATGTTGACGTGTAATCCATACTGAAGGCTGTAGTTTTTGATCTTCATCAGTAAGTGTTTCAAGTCCTCTTCACTTTCAGCTAGCAAAGTTGTGTCATCTGCATGTGACAGGTTGTTAATGCATCCTCCTCCAATCCTGATGACGCGTTCTTCTTCATATATTCCAGCTTCTTGGATTATTTGCTCAGCATACAGATTGAATAAGTATGGTGAAAGAATACAACCATGATACACAACTTTCCTAATTTAAACTATGCATTATCTCCTCGTACTGCTCAAATGACTGTCTCTTGGTATGTACAGGTTCCTCATGAGCACAATTAAGTGGGCTGGAATTCTCAGTCTTTGCAATGTTATCATAATTTGTTATGATCCACACAGTGGATTGCCTTCGCATAGTCAATAAAACACAGGTAAACATTTATTTTATACTATCTGCTTTCAGCCAAAATCCACCTGACATCAGCAATGATATCCCTTGTTCCAAATCCTCTTATGAATCCAGCTTGAATTTCTGGCAGTTCTGGGTTGATGTACTACTGCAACTATTTTTTAATTATTTTCAGCAAAATTTTACTTGCCTGTGATATTAATAATATTGATCAGTAATTTCTGCATTCTGTTGGATCACCTTTCTTTGGAATGGATGCAGATATGGATCTCTTCCAGTTGTCTGGACAGGTAGTTATCTCCAAATTTCTTGGTATAGATGATTGAGCACTTCCAGCTCTGCATCCGTTTGTTGAAACATCTTAATCGATATTCCATCAATTCCTGGAGTGTTGTTTTTTGAGAACATGTTCAGTGCAGCATGGACTTCTTTCTTCAGTACCATTGGTTCTTAATCATATGCAACCTCCTGAAATGGTTGAATGTCAACCAGTTCTTTTTGATATAGTGACTCTGCATAGTCCTTCCATCTTTTGATGTTTCCTGTGTCATTCAATATTTGGCCCATAGAATCCTTCAATATTTCAACTCGAGGCTTGCATTTTTTTTTCGGTTCTTTTAGCTTGAGAAGTGCTGTGCACATTCTTCCCTTTTCATTTTCTAACTCCAGGTCTTTGCACACTTTTTCTTCTCGAGCCATCCTTTGAAATCTTCTGTTTGGCTCTTTTACTTCATAATTTATTTCATTTGCTTTAGCTGCTCTACATTCAAGAGCAAATTGCATGATCTCTTCTAACATCCATTTTGTTGTTTTCTTTGTTTCCTGTTTTTTTTAATGACATTTCACCTTCTTCATGTATGATGTCCTTGATGTCATCGCACCACTCGTCTGGTCTTCGGTCATTAGTGTTCAACGTATCAAATCTATTCTTGAGATGGCCTCTAAATTCAGGTGGGATATACAGAACTTTGTACTTTGGCTCTTGTGGACTTGTTTTAATTTTCTTCGTCTTCAACACAAACTTGCATATGAGCAATTGGTGGTCTGTTCTGCACTTGGCCTCTGGTCTTGTTCTAATTTATGATATTGAGCTTCTCTATCACCTCTTTCCATGGAGTCGATTTGATCCCTGTGTTTTCCATTTTGTGAGGTCTATGTGTATAGTCACTGTTTATGTTGTTGAAAAACATATTTACAATGAATAAGTCATTCGCTTGCAAAATTCTATCATGCTATCTCCGGCATCGCTTCTATCACTAAGGCCGTATTTTCCAAGTACTCTTCTGCCTTCTTTGTTTCCAACTTTCACGTTCTGATCACCAGTAATTATCAGAGTATTTTGATTTCATGTTTGATGAATTTCAGACTGTAGAAGTTGGTAAAAATCTTCATTTTCTTCATCTTTGGCACTAGTGGTTGATGCATAAACTTGAGTAACAGTCATATTATCTGGTGTCTTAGGCTGGGTTCTCTAGGGAAAAACAAAAACAGTGAAGCATCTATCTATCTGTCAATCAGTCAATCAATCTATCTATCTATCTACATAGAGACAGAGCAAGAGAGAGATTTATATCAAGGAAATGGCTCACATGGTTGTAGAGGCTGGGAAGTCCCAAGTCTGTTGGTCAGGCTGGAGGTTTCTCTCTACTCAGGTAGCTTCAAGGGCTGGCAAATCCAAGATCCAGACTGTGGAAGCTGAGAAATCCCAAGATCAGCACGCAAGCTGCTGGCTCAAGTCCCAAGAAATGGAAGTTAGACGAACAGGAGCTAGCTGCAGGATCCAGAGAAATTAAAAGGCTGTGAGCCTTGCCAGAAAGTCCACTTATATTGGATACAGGCCACACCCCCAAGGAAACTCCCTTTCAGCTGATTGTCTGCTCACAGCAGATCCCATCATTGAGGTGATCACATTATATCAGATCTCATCATGAAAGTGATTATATTATTATATGACTACAAAGGTACATCTTAACTGCCAAACTACTGAGAATCATGGCCCAGCCAAGTTAACACAACGTTAATGATCATAGTCCACCCCTTGTCAACTTGACACCCGTACACATCTACTTAAACCATACATAATCTCTGAATAAAGACAATTACAAAATCATACTTGCACGTAACATGACACAATTAACATGCATACAACCAAAAACTACTAGCCTTGTTTACACCTTATATTTTATAAGTGACAAGAACAAAAAATTTGATGCACAGGTATAAGGAAGAAGTACTCATAACAATTACGGTCCACATTTTTGTAACTGGTCATGTGATCATAACTGGTATTCAGAACTATCTTCTTCCACCACCTGTTCCATATTCTCTTTGCCCTCAGCAAGCACCTCAGATGGTCGTGGTTCTTTGCCTGGTGGGGTGACCCAAACCTTCATTCTCAAAGGGTCTGGGCCACTAGTAGTCATGTTGGAATTGGGTTGCTGTAGTTTTCCATTGACTTAAATCATAGGCATGGTATTACTAAGAGACCCCTAAGGGATCTCCTGTATTCCAAACATATTCTTCTTTACCTCCATTATGTAATATCAATCTGATTTCCTCTTGGTAATTGGGATCAATCACACCAGCCAATATGGTAATTCCCTTCTTTGCCCGTTGATCCAGGGCATAAGGAGCCCAAAGTAGCCAGATGGCATTCTTAACTTCCAGTTCAATGGAATCAGTGATGTTTCTCCAAGTGGGAGCATTACTCCCTTTGGGATTAAAACCTCTAGGCTCAGGGAAAATAGGGTCATGGGGACAAGAAGAAAAAAATTTGCAAGTAGGTTACTAGGGGTAATAATGAGTGGTGCCATTCCCATTTCCACCCCTTGATTCCTAGACCCATGAATCCTGGCTATGGGAGAAACAGCATCATGTATTAGGCGCTGGTTTAGAGCACATACTGCCTTCTGGAGAACAATGTCCCAGCCCTGCAAGATATTGCCACCTAGATGGTACTGTAATTGTGTGTTTGGAAGGTCATTGCATAGTTCTATCAAGTCCAGCTGCTTCAGGATGATGGGCAACATGTCAAGACCAGTGAATTTCATGAGCATGAGCCCATTGCTGTACTTCATTTTCTGTGAAGTGAGTCCCTTGATCCAAGGTGATGCTTTGGGGGATACTATGACGGTGGATAAGGAATTCTGTATATCCACAGATGGTAGTTTTTGCAGAAGCATTGTGTTCAGGGAAGGCAAATCCATATCCAGATTAAGTGTTTATTTAAGAAAGAACAAAATGAAACCTTTTCCATGACGGAAACAATTCAATGTAATCACCTGCCACCAGGTTGCTGGCTGATCATCTCGAGGAATGGTGCCATATTAGAGACTCTGTGTTGGTCTCTGCTGCTGGCAGATTGGGCTCTTAGCAGTGGCTGTAGCCAAGTCAGCCTTGGTGAGTGGAAGTCCATCTTGTTGAGCCCATATGTAACCTCCATTCCTGCTGCCATGCCACTTTGTTCATGAGCCCATTGGACCATGATGGGAGTTTCTGGGAAAAGAAGATGACTGATTTTCACAGACTGTGTCATCCTATCCACTTAATTTTTAAAATTATCCTCTGCTGAGGTTGCCTTTTGTGAGCATTCACATGAGACACAAATATCTTCACTTCTTTGGCCCATTCAGAGAAGTCTATCCACATACCTCTTCCCCATACTCTTTATCTCCTATTTTCCAATCATGTTACTTACAAGTCCCTGGCCATCCAGCCAAACCATTAGCCACAGCCCATGAATCAATATACAGTCACACAGCTGGCCATTTCTCCTCCCAAGCAAAGTGAACAACCAGGTGCACTGCTCCAAGTTCTGCCCCTTGGGAGGATTTTCTTTCACCACTGTTCTTCAGGGAGGTCCCAGAAAGGGGCTATAGCGCTGCTGCAGTCCACTTTTGAGTGGTGCCTGCATATCACACAGAACCATCTGTAAACAAGGCACGAGTTTTCTCTTCCTCAGCTAAGTGATCATAAGGAACTCCCTATGAGGCCATAGGTGCAGACTGGGAGATGGATTGTAATGTGTCAGGAGTGGAGACCAAGGGCATTTGGACCACTTTCTAATGTAACTTACTTGTGCCTTCATGTCCTGCTTGGCTCAATCTGATATATATCACTTCCATTTAATGATGGAGTGCTGCTGTGCACATTGAACTTTATGGCTCTGTGGGTCAGACAACACCCAGTTTATGATGGGTAGCTCAGGCTGCATGGTGACTTGGTGACCCATGATTAAGCATTCAGCCTCTCCTAAGGCCTAGTAACAAGCCAAAAGTTGCTTCTCAAAAGAAGAATATTTATCTGCATAGGATGACAGTGCTTTGCTCCCAAATCCTAAGGGTCTGCTCTGCGACTCACCAATAGGGGCCTAACAAAAACTCCAAACAGCAACTCTGTCTGCAACTGACACTTTAAGGACCGTTGGATTATTGGATCATATGGCTCAAGGGCAGAACAGTTGGCACAGCAGCCTGAACCTTTTGCAGATCCTTCTCTTGTTCTGGGCCCACTCAGAATTAGCAGGTTTTTGAGTCATCTGATAAATAGGCCAGTGTAGCACACCCAAATGAGGGATATATTGCTTCCAAAATCCAAAGAGGCCCACTAGGTGTTGTACCTCCTTTTTAGTTGTAGGAGATGCCAGACACAATAACTTATCCTTCATTTTTTTGGGGAATATCTCGACATGTCTCTTATACCACTAGACCCCTGGAAATTTCACTGAGGTAGAAAGCTCTTGAATTTTTGTGAGATTAATTTCCCATGCTTAGCACACAAACATTTTACCAGTAAGTCCAGAGTCATTGACACTTCTTCCTTACTAGGTCCAATCAGCATAATGTCCTCCATGTAATGGACCACTGTGACTTCTTGTGGAAGGGAAAGTCGATCAAGATCCCTGCAGACTAAATTATGCCATAGGGCTGGAGACTTGATATACCCCTGAGGTAGGACACTGAAGCCAGGGAGCCTTTCCAGAAAGTCCACCTTTATTGGATGCAGGCCACACCCCCAAAGAATCCCCCTTTCAACTGATTGGCTACTCACAGCAGATTCCATCATGGAGGTGATCACATTTTATCAGATCTCATCATGGAAGTAATTACATCATTACACGACTGCCAAACTACATCCAAAAAAAAAGAAAAAGCCTTTGCTGTCAAGGCAATTCCGACTCGTAACAACCCTATAGGACAGAGTAGAACTGCCCCCTATGATTTCCAAGGAGTGTCTGGCGGATTTTAGCTGCCGACCTTTTGGTTAGCAGCTGTAACTCTTAACCACTACACCACCAGGGTTTCCCAAACTACATCAAAACTGCCAAATCACAGACAATCATGGCTCAGCTAAGTGGATACACAACCTTAATGATCACCACTGGTCTTCCTTGTAGATGTATAGATAATATCCTATCACTGACAATGTTCAGGATAGATCTTGAAATGTTCTAGTTGATGATGAATGCAATGCCATTCTTCAATCTGTCATTCCTGGCACAGTAGACTATAAGATTGTCCAGTTTAAAATGGCCATTTCAAGTCCATTTCAGCTCATTAATGCCTAGGATATCAATCTTTGTGTGTTCCATTTCTTCTTTTGACAATTCTAGTATTCCTAGATTCATACTTCGTATATTCCATGTTCTTATTATTAATGGAAGTTTGCAGCTGTTTCTTCTCATTTTGAGTCATGCCACATCAGCAAATGAAGGTCCCCAAAGCATGACTCCATCCATGTCATTAAGGTCGACTTTACTTTGAGGAGGCAGCTCTTTCTCAGTTTTATTTTGAGTGTCTTTCAACCTGAGGGACTCGTCTTCTGGCACTATATCAGACATTGTTCCGCTGCTATTCTTAAGATTTTCACTGTTCCATTTTTTTTTTTTTAAAGTAAATCACTATGTCCTTCTTCCTAGTTTGTCTTATTCTGGAAGCTCCACTGAAACCTGTCCACCATGGGTGACCTTGCTGTTGTTTGAAATACTGGTGGCATAGCAACATCACAGCAACATGCAAGTTATCACAGTATGACAAAATGACAGACAAGCACTTTTCCTAGGCACACATTCAATTACAGGTGATACAATTCTTGACATTAGCATCAGTTTACACCATCCTCTTGGGCTCTGAAATTTGAAAAAATCTGCTACTACTTCTTATTATTTATTTTTACACTCAGTGAAGTGGAGTGGTTGGGTGAGTAAATCAAAATAACAAAATGAACATTTTCCCTTTAAATAAGAGCTAGGTGCTTTTGCTAAAATCAATAATATAAATTTATTTTTTAGTAAACCTTTTTTCATTTAAATTTTTCAGTTGGAGCAACTGTTTCATTATATTAGAAATAAAGTTAAATGTTTTTATTTTAATATAGCATTAAGAAGTAATATTGAATTTCTGAAAGTGTCAAATTAATTTCATGCTTAACTAAAAATCTCTTAAAGTATAAGAGGAAATAGGAAAAAATGTGTCAGCATATAGAACCTTTATATATTGAAATGATTTAATAAATGCCCATGTTCATAGACTCATAGAATCACCTATCCTAACTGTCCAAAGTTATGCCATGCATTTTGAACTATGTCATCAAAGCAAGTGCTTTTTAGGGATAATCTCTAAGAAAGATATTTCTGTTAACTAGTTTCTGGCAAAAACCTGTGCTTCTTTACTGCCAGCAGAACATATCTTTTATTATCAAACTTGTGTCATTTCTATTCTAAGATAAACATATTTTTCTTACTATGTCCACAAAGTGAAGATAAATAATAATTTGTTGCCATATCCATAGATAAACTTTCAAAAACTAAGAGGACTCTTGTTAAACTTTTGTTATTTCAATTATTATTTCCCTGTAGGTCTTATATTCCGCTTCTCTATATTCAGAATTTTGTTGATTTCAAATCTATTTTAAGCACCTCAAATGAGAACAGTTTTGAAAAGTAGTTGACTACAGTTAAATTAGTTGATATCATGAGTACATTAGGACTTTCAGATCATTGCCAAATAGCTGAGTAGATTCCAGATTATTATTAAAACTGCATAATAAAAAGTCTGTGGGAAAAAAAAAAAAGTAATTTGGACAGTGATCTGGGATATGCCCCAGAGTGTTGTGGCTGTACGCTTCAGCTTTCCATCTTCAGAGGCAGGACAGAGGAGGTGAGTTCTCTAGAGGAGCAAAACCAGTGAGATGTGTATATATATATATGTACGAGAGAGAAAGATTTACTTCAAGGAAATGACTCATACAATTGTGCGGGCTGCCACGTCCCAAATCCATTGTTGAGGTGGCAGGATGGAATCCTCTGCTGGTTCACAGGATTCGGGGGGCTGGCAAGTCCAAAATCTGCAGGTCAGGTGGCAAGCCGGAGATTTTTGCTGGTTTATGTCCCAGGAACTGGAAGTCGGGCAATGAGAAGAGTGCAGGGTTGAGAGAGGGTGAGCTTTGCCAGATCATCTGTTTATAAACCCAAGGCAAGGCCGTATCCTCAAAGAAACTCCCCTTTCAACTGATTGGCTGATCATATCAAGAAAGCTGATTATAGTACATTACATTATGGAACATTCACCAGCGCAGTGTCCGGCCAAACCATTGAGAATCATAGCCTAGCCAAACTGACACATAACATTAACCACTACACGTGCCCTCTCAAAGCTATGGGGGGTGAAATATAGCAATTTACCCAGGAGATTCTGGAGTCAGACAGCCTGACTCAAATTCCAGCTCTAAAACTCACACACCTGCACAACTTGAGCAAGTTAAGTGGTCTCTCTGTATCTAAGTTTCCTTATCCATAAACTGAAGATAATAATAGTACTGACCTCACAGCATTATTTTGAAGATAAAATAAAATAATGCTTAGAAATTACAGTGCCAGACACACAGTGAATGTGAAATAGATTTTAACTCTTGAAATTATTCTGAAAGTTCCATTTGCACTTCTTAGTCTGGCTCGTGACAAGCTACTTAAAAAAAGGACCAACTCAATGCATAGTCATGCTAACATTCCTGGTTTAAAAAAAAAAAAAAAGTCTTAGTCTCCTGTAACACGTCCTTAAGTTATCAAAGCATGCCCTGAACAGCAAACGGAGTCAGTTTCCCCCATAAGAATTCAGGGAGCTTGCCATTATGCCTCTCTCAGTGCAGTGACACTGTCTGAAATAAAGAAAGATAAAGGGAAGATAAATGTATGGACAACTCTTCCAGTCTCAAAGAAAAAAGTCAGCTCAGATAGCAAGGTTAATATCTCTTTGCTTTTGAAAAAAGACACGTCCTTGGCAGGTAGATTATGCTAAAATAATTTAGACTAAAGTTTCTTAATCCTTGCACTGACTTTACTTAAAAAACAAACATAACCAAAAAAAAATCAATCAACTACTCCTTCTTTCTCTGTCTTTCCATAACCTTTATGAATTGCCCTTGAACAAAGAGACTTTGTTTCCTAAGCCCAGGACATGATAGATAATTCCTCCATATGTCAGATTCAACTCAACTTTGTGAGGGAATCTGCAAAATAGAAGGTGTTCTTATTAAAGGTTAATGCGACAGCACAAAGGGGAGAGTGGGGGTTTTGGGGAGGGAAGGCTAAGTTTGCCTTTTGTTCACTCACCTCTTGGTGATATGTGACACTCAGCATTGCAGTGTAGATATTTGGGAGTCTGTGACCAATTCATATTCTGGAAGCGTGTGTAACTTCTGGCAGTCTTGAATTCCTAGAGCAGAATGAAAGGACTACGTGGTTTTAAGTCTCAGTGGTGAAATGTATTTCATCTTCTGATCAAGATATTTCAGTTAACTGAAGCCCTGCCACCTGCAGAGAGAAAACAGCTTCACTGAATCCTCATCCCAACCCCAGTACATACACGCTGGTGTTTTCCTGTTAAAATAAGCAAATGTTTATCAGTCAGCATCTGTTTCCTTTTTTTCTTTTTCAGGCCTGTTTACCGGATTTTTCATTGAGAGACTTCCCTGTAGAGCATAATTCACTTCATTTTGCTCATTCATACGATGTTTTATATCTCCCAGCTGCAACTATTTTCAGCAAATTTCTGAGGCCTCATAATGTGACTCATTCCACCACCAAAGCAGTGCAAAAGCTGAGGCAAAAACTCTTCAAATACAGTCAATTTACACAATCTAAATTTTTTGCTGTAAGTATATGATTTATTGGTGAAGAGACTTGTCAATAAATTATCTTCACTTCTGTTCTAAAATGAAGTTGATTTTTTTTTTATAAATGAAAATTCCTGGAAAAGACAGCTACTTCTTTTTCTTAATCCACTTTTTCCCCCCAAGAAGTTGCCAGTGCAAGGAAAATAATCTGGACAAAGTAAACTCATCAGTTTCATACAACACAAAATCAGATTGCTATTGTCAGGCATTCCCATGGCAACTGCCTTCCTAAGCAAACTTCACTACAAAAGATATAGCTGTTATTCTATCTTGTTGCTAAGTTCTCTTGACAAAACCACACTACAGTAACCTCTCACACGTATGTTGTTAAAGGAGATAAAGCTCCCACGTGCTGAGCATGGCTTATCTTCGAAATCATGACTTAGGCTTTCAATCCCCCATTTTCAGCACTGCATAGATTTTTGCTCTCCTTTGCCTGGAAGCTGTGCCATATTAGAAAATAAAATATTAATGCGAGCCTTTAATATACATTGCTCTTAATTGTGTGAATAGAATGTTCCTTTCTTTCCTATATACTATTGTTTTTAACTGCTGTGGAGCCACCTCTGACTCATGACGACCCAATGTATATCAGAAAGAAGCATTGCTCACTCCTGTGTCATCTTCGCAAACGTTGGTATGTTCAAGTCCACTGTGTATTCTGAACACCTTTCAACCTACGGAGCCCATCTTCCAGCATGATATCAGACAATATTCTGTGATCCATAGGGTTTTCACTTGCTAATTTTTGGAAGTAGATCACCAGGCCTTTCTTTCTAGTCTGTCTTAGTCTGGAAGCTCCACTGAAACCTGTCTACCATGGATGAGTTTGCTGGTATTTGAAATACTGGTGGCATAGCTTCCAGCATCACAGCAACATGTAAGCCACCACAGTACAACAAACTGACAGGTGGGCAGTGGTTTGATACCAAATGGTAATGGGAATTAGAAATGTAAAAATTATTCCTAATATTGATATTTCTCAATTATCCTTCCTAGAAGTATTATACAGCCATGGTAGAAGCATAGCTATTAAAATAAAAAAAGAAAAAGAAATGTTGGACTACGTACCACAGACCATCAGCGATGGGCTCGGTTTTATATTGTTTTGGAAACAGTTTTATTTGTTCCTGTATTGCAGCTTTTTATATCTTATGATACTTAGTAGCTTTTTATGTGTATATATATCATTTCCCAAAATAAATTATTTATTGCTAAAGGAAGGTAAATGTTTTAACTGGAAATGTTGTAGGTGTTATTAGTTGTCATCAAGTTGATTCCAATTCATGGAAACCCCATGTATGTGGAGTAGAACTGCTCCAAAGGGTTTTCAAGGCTGTGACCTTTCAGAGACAGATTTCTGGCTTGTCTTCCAAGGTGCCTCTGCTTAGGTTAGAACTTCCAAACTTTCAGCGGGTAGTATAGCGCTTAACTGCACAACTCAGGGACTTCTCAATTAAAAGTGACCACCTGGAATATTGATGCCGCAGTGTAAGCTTTGGGGAATATAACAATGATTTCAGAATTGGAAATATTGAGCTTTGTCATATAGGCAAGAGAACATATGGGCATATTCATGAGAGTTCATGGAGTGAACATGGTTAAGAACACAGCTTACCAGTTTTAATAACTTTATGTATTACCTAAAGCAATGTCTTATGAGTAGGTCATCACTAAATGCTTTGTCTGATGATAACTTCAATAAAAGCTTTTGGTCATCGTGATCTTCTCAAATCGTTGTGGTTCTCTAAGTCAGTATTAAGCATTGATGTTTTATTGATTCCAGAATAACAGCACACAAGATCACTGTTCAACTCCACAGTGTTCAAGATGTAGACATTTACAACCTCAGGATAGTACCCTAGAGAGCAATTTACTGAGAACTAATAACCAAGATGTTATACAGTCAGCCAACTGTGATCATTTTTAGGCAGTGGGAGCATGAACTGTATTTCCTATTTGAGGGCCTACAGTAAAGGTTTTTTTTTTTTTTTCAGAATTATAATACAAAATAATTCTG
Source organism: Dugong dugon (assembly GCA_030035585.1). NCBI lineage: Eukaryota > Metazoa > Chordata > Mammalia > Sirenia > Dugongidae > Dugong > Dugong dugon. The sequence continues at coordinate 97,117,973 of CM057465.1, forward strand.
TTCAATTTCCTAGCATGTTGTAAGAAAAAACTATTTGAAAAATATTATATTTTCTTTGTACTTTAAACACATGTAAATTCTTATCTAAGATATGGGAGATGTGTAACGCAATAATAATAAATTCATATTAGCCGTATGGTTATTTTTTTCTGACAGAAAATTTAATAAACATAAAAAAGATAATGTAGAACAATACACGCTATTTGTATCATTACTTAAATCAGTTGAGAAGAAAATAAACGAAAGACTTCTATATGATAGGTATATTCATACGTGTTTTAATTTTTTTTTTTTTAATGCGACTAGCAAAATAAATCATTTAGATGCAGAGTTGGTTATGATTACAGAGGAAAAATAGTCCCAAGGCAACATAGAAAGTAAGAAAGTGAGTTGGACATTTGGAATAAATTGAGGAACTTATAGGTAATCTAGTTTCTAAAAATAAACATACGGATATGGTGATTATATGTACTTGGGACCTTTCCAAGAATTTCCATCTCAGGTGAATTGATTGTGTGCTTAGAGTCACTTCTAATTATTCTAAATATTTGTGTGGAATGGGATGGTTGTCAAAACTAGTACATTGCGGATAGAACACTTCTCAGATGAGCTAAGAAGAGAATTTCTAAGCTTTCTGGTCTATCTATTTTATAGCTAACGGACCTAGCATGGCTCCGATAAATACTCCACAGCAACCTGGAAAATACTGCAGGGATTGGAAGAGTAAACTCCTGATTAAACAATGCTTCTAATAATACGGTGGAACAATGGACCACTGAAATTTAATCTAATACCTTAGAATCTTTAAACAACTAAAATGAATAAACCATAATTCAGTAATACAGGTTGTAGGATTTAAACATAATAAGATGCGTAAATTATAAATGATAAAATCTTATGGAGATATATATATATTTAAATATGTTAATATACATGCTTAAACACACACCCTTGTACTTTTTAAACCCTAAAGTGTGTTTTAACTGTGGTGTTCCTTTTTAATTTTCCAAAAAAATTATAACTCAAAGGCTACTGCATCCAGCTTGCCTGTTTCTCCAATTAAAATGCACCAGTGATGACAGCTCATAACGTGAAGTTATTCCTCTATTGTCTTGACTGCCCTGTTCCATTCTAGTTTAACCCATTGTTTGGAGACTGCATAGAGAGGAATCAATTCCTTGCATGGAGCCTTTTGTGAGTTATATTTTCCAAGTAAAAAGTTTATTCTAATCATAATAACCCATAGAATATTCCTGCATCACCAAACCGAAGTAGTGATGCTTCATGACGTCCACTTAGCTATGTCCACTTAGTTACATTGTTTATTACTTTCCCTAGTCAAATTTCATGTTTTGCTTTTGAAGGAATAAGAAGATCTCTGTATAAGCCCCACCTCTGTCACTAACTCACTGTATGACTTTAAGCTGGTCATTGGCCTCTTTGTCTCAGAGTTCTCTTTGACAAAGAGATAGATCACATGATTCAGTTCTAAAAAACTTTCATCCTGCAAGATCTATTTTCTGATTAGAAACACCTAAGACAGTGAGTAGGTGCTTTGCTAACTTCTCTCAGTAAACTAGAGAGGAAAGTGGTGGGAGAGGTGAAGAGAGTCATGAAAACCCAGACACTGATTTATAACATTCAGGCCTGAGGGTAGATAACAGCCAGTGACTCTCCATGTGCTAGGTACTGTGCTGTGTATTTGATATTGATAGCTCCAAGCCTTTCAGTTTGGAAAGTGAGACATCACAATTCACATATTTTACCAACCCCTCCCCCTCCAAAATAAGCAGTTGCCTTTGAGTCTATTCTGCTCTATAGGGTTTTCATGGCTGTGACATTTCGGAAGCACCAGACCTTTCTTCAGAGATTCCTCTGGGTGTGTTTGAACTGCCAGCTTTTTGGTTAATAGCCATGCTTTGCTGTTTGTGCCAATCAGGGAATCCCGAGATCCCAAGAAGTTGGGTAAATGGCTTATGCATATCAGTTAGAAATTGGCGGAGCCAGAGTTGAAGTCAGGCACCAATTGTAAAAATCACACCCTTTCCACTGTACAGTAGCATCTCTCTAAGAAAAATCAAACCTTGGCTAACCTGGTAACTACCTAGTCGTTACACACCCACAGACCTTCAAACATCTGTCTGCCTCCATGTTTCCCAACTCACACTATTCCCTTTTTAGTAGTAGATTACAGCAGTCTGGAACTCTTAGAACCTATTTCTACCTATTGTATGAAGATACTCTTACCATACCCTCCTGCTACAAATGAAGTTAAACCCAGCCTCAAGTTCTTGAGAGGTGAGGAATACTTTCAATTTGCTGTTAAAATGACTTTGAGTCAGATTTGTGTAACTATGATTTAGTCTTCATTAGAGTTGCACTGTTCCTACCTCAGTTGCCTCAAGTTCCCACTGTTTTGCTTTTCCTTTGAACTTGACTTCCAAGGCATACACTAAAAAGAGATAGTTAATATATTCAGGTTTGGTGAAGAGGATGCAGAGAGAGAAATGTAGTTATAAAGTTAAAAAAAATAAGAAATAGATAATTATTAGCAAGTAGCTCTATTATGCACAAGTAAAAGATAAGGAAAATGTCCAAAGCGAGCCTTGTGATAACAATGGTAATAAAAATTTCTTAAATTAATAAATATATTTGCCCAAATTGCACAATCTTAGAATATTATAATAAATGTTAAAAGAAATAATACATAAACAGAGAAAAATGTAGACATCTGGGAATCAACCATAGCCTTGGTCTCCTTCATTCTTCACATCCAAATAGTTACCGAGTTTTGCAAAGAGCTCCTGATGGTTTCCCTCCTCCTGCCTCGTCATCCCTGCTCAGGCCGGAACCTCACTGTTACTCCTATTTTGATACCATTTTATCAGTTTTCTAACGTGAGAACAGTTGTCTTTTTTCCAACAATCTTCTTTTAAATGACTTGTCACTCCTTATAACATGTCAATGGATCCTCTTCCCCTTCAGGATAAAACCCATTCTCCTTGCGTGACTTGTAAGGCTTTTTCCTAATCTACTCCAACACTACTGAACTACCCACACTTCATAGAATCTACCAGAGTCTCACATTCCTAATTCTCTCACTTGCTGTTTACTTTGCTTCAAAAATACTCTATCTGGGTAGCTCCAAAAATCCAGACTCAGCTCATGAGTTGTTTCCTCCAGGAAGTCTTCTCTGACCTCTTGTTATATAAATGAATCAAAAATAGCTCCTGTGTATTGATCCCAAGTTATTTATTTCTTTATAGTAAACTGAGTCCTCTTATGTCAAAAAAAGTTCACTGGCACCAAACTCAAATGTTTATAAACCTCGTGAAACTGCACCCAACATTTGCTAGCCATAGATAAGATAAAATCCTGTAGTTATATAAATCCTAAGATGATGCTTCCTTCTGAGATCTCTGACCCAGAGACTCCCCACCTTGCTGCAGGAGGACATCACCTAGGGATAGAACCTTCTCCTCCCCAACCTTCTCCTCCTCCCCTCTTTTGGTAGCTCCCTGTGTGGCTTGCCTCTGGAGGGCCTCTGATCTGGGAGACTGCCTCCTGCAGGAGGCTGTCAATGCGTCAGCTTCAAGAAATACCTTGTTTTGCAATGTTATCTAGTGCGCATATGTTTTTGTCTTGATTAGCCCTGAATTCTCTCGAACTCACTATATCCCTGTTCTACCCTCTATCTGTGCTCCTTGAACATTCATTAAAGTGAAAACCTCTCCTAGCTGATTGTGTGTATGTGTATATGGAAATAGCTACAAACCGATATTGCTGCCCACAGCTGGTGATAACAAAGTTAAAAATAGAAGGGTTTCAGATACAGAATATAAAATGTGATAATTTTTTTATGATGTCTATTATTGGAACTTGATTTGTGATCTATTTTTTTAAGTCCCAAGCTCTATCTTCAAATTACATAATAGATTTAGAAACACTTTACTGTGATATTTTTACTATTAGAAATGATTATAATTTAGTACACGGAAGAAATTCTTTTTCTTTGAAGGACTGAATATAAAATATATGAGTATTTGCTTCAGTATAAGAAATATAAATTGTATTTTTTCTTTAACCTTCTTTTCCTTTTCTTCTCATTTCTTTAATTGCATGTCAGTGGGGAGTATGTTTTTAAAAATGCAGAATAAATAGTTCTTAGGATTAATTTTGAAAAAGAAGGAAGATTACATTAAAGATGAAAAAGAAGTAGATCATAGTAGTAGATGATCAAGAATACATAAATTAAAAAAAAAAAGAAAATTGGTAAAGTCATCAGCAGGATTTTACAATAAATAGCAAAAAGTCTAAAATAACTAGAAAAACCCAGTGATACATGACACTAGATACGAGAAAAATTATAAAAGTAAACTGTGTGAGGACAAAACTTATAAAATAGAAAACACAATTAATACTGTAGTGTCAAAATTCTGTTCTCACCTGTAGGATAATACATAAAACATTTAGAGGTTTATGTTCTTATGGTAAGAAATTTTGTGCAGGTTATTCTTAGTGAAATTTCAGTTGACTATCGTGAATTTTCTCCTGTAACAGATCTTCTAAAATACATAGCATTCATATTCAGAAATAAATCACAATTTATACAAACCTCTGTATGTTTTCTAACCTGTATTTATCCAAAAATATATAAATGGGTAAGGGTCAATTTAATACCCACAATCATGTATACATATTGGACAGTTTTGTTAGTTGATGTATCTCTACGGACAAGATGAGTTCTGGGCACAAAAGAGTGCTTAATAATATTTATTGAGTGAACTTTATTTTATTCTCATATTCATTTAATCTTTGACGTTAATGATAGTAAAGACAACTCCTAGAAAAAACGTTTGCAAACCACACTTTTTTTTTAACTTCTTTATTTAAAAGAAATTAGATGGTTAGATAACGAATTTTATTTGTCTACTGGCAAAACAAAAACAAAACAAAAATACTACTGTAAGCATGATTAGAAGACTTTTCCTGTCATTAATAACTGCATGACTTGGCATTATGCTTTTTAGTCATTTGTTAATGCCAATTACTTAAAGAAACAATCCATTCATTATAGAGGCATTGTGAACTGAATAATGATTTTACTAGTGTCCTAGAAAGCCACACTTGCATCATACATAATCAGACTATATAATCGGGCTATGTTCCAGCTATTTCTTAAAATATTCATGAGTTCTTCTATAAGACTGCACTTTGTTATCCTATTTTTAAAATTTTTTCTTTTATGTAGCTAACTTGTAAATTACATCCATTAATTTTCTCTTTAATTTTTTTATTGCACTTTAGGTGAAAGTTAACAGAGCACATTTATTTCCCATTCAATAGTTTACATATAAAGTGTTCCATGACAGTGGTTTCATTTCCCACAATATGTCAGTACTCTCCCCATTTCTGTCTTGGGTTCCCTGTTTGCTTTCTTCCGGATTTTCTACCCCTTACTGCCTTCTCATCTTTGCTTTTGGGCAAAGTTGTCCTTTTGATCTCTTATAATTGTGACAAGAAACATGTTCCTCACAGGTGCTATTGTTTATTTTATGGAACTTCCTGTTGTTTGGCTGAAAGGTCGTCTCTGGGAACGGCTTCAGTACCAGGTCAGAAGGGTGTCTTAGGGCCTTAGTCTCGGGGTTCCTCCAGTTTCCGCAACTCCAGTAAGTCTGATCATTTTTGTGAATTTAATTTTTTGTTCTACATTTTTCTCCTGCTCTGTCCAGGGTCCTCTATTGTGATCCCAATCAGAGCAGTCAGTACTGGTAGCTGGCATCATCTAGTTCTGGTCTGAGGGTCATGTAGGCTGTGGTTAGTCCTTTGGACTAACTGCTCCCTTGAATCTTTGGTTTTCTTCACTCTCCTTTGCTTTGGATGGGAAGACACCAATAGTAGTGTCTCAGATAGTGGCTCACAAGAATTTGAGACTCCAGACACTACTCATCAAAGCAGGATACAGAATATTGTCTTTATGAATTATGTTGTGCCAACTGATGTAAATGTCCCTCAAGTCTACGGTCCTTCACATTGAAGCCTAGGAACTTTTTCCTGTGAGGCGTTTGTTATGTCTAGGAAGTTTCCATAACTGTCCCTTGAGCACTCTATTGTCTATATTAATACACAAACAGCACCTACAATTATGTATGTAGAATATCCACAAACTATATCTGCAGGTGGAAGTGCTCCCTTACACCCTGCCACACCTCTTTAGCATACCTATATACCTATGTATCCATTTGTAAATTATTGTTTGTTAATACTATTTTTGCAGGATTGCCTGTGTTATAGTAATTACTGTAGTTGCCTTTTATTCTTGCATTCTTCTCAATGTCTTCCTTTGCCTTGGACCTGTTGTGCTGATTTCCCCCATATTGTGTATTGCCTTTCCCTTTGTCAATATTAACACGTGTTTTCAATCTAATTACTCATTTTCCCTCCTTCCCCTACTATCCCTGGTAACTTTCAAACAATTTTTTTTTCCTGTTTGTAAACTTTTTCTTGTTTTTTTATAATAGTGGTCTTATACAATATTTGTCTTTTCACGATTGACTTATTTCACTCAGCATAGTGTCCTCCAAATTCAACCATGTTGTGAGATATTTCTTGGATTCATTGTTATTCTTTATCATTACATATTATACCATTTTGTGTATGTATATAGTTTGTTAACCTAACCATCCATTGACTAAAAATGAAAAGAAATAGCTACAAACATTCATTAGTAATTGGAACATGGAATAAACAAAGTATGAGTCTAGGAAAATTGGAAGTCATCAAAAATGAAATGGAACACATAAACATTGATAGCCTATGCATTGGTTACCTGAATTGGATTGGTATTGGCCATTTTGACTCTGACAATCATATATGGTCTACTATGCCAAGAATGAAAAATTGAAGGGGAACGGTGTCACATTCACCATCAAAAAGAACATTTCAAGATCTATCCTGAAGTATAATGCTCTCAGTGATAGGATAAAATCCATATGCCTACAAGGATGAGCAGTTTATCTATCATTCAAATTTACACACCAAGCATTAAGGTCAAAGATGAATAAACTGAAGATTTTTATCAACTTCTGCAGTCTGAAATTGATCAAACATGCAATCAAGATGCATTGATATTTACTGATGATTAGAATACAAAAGTTGGAAACAAAGAAAAAGGTTCAGTAGTTGGAAAATATGGTCTTGGTGATAGAATCACCACCAAGGATCTCATGATAGAATTTTGCAATGCCAACAATTTATTCACTGCAAATATCTTTTTTCAACAACGTAAATGGTGACTATACACGTGGACTTCGCCAGATGGAATTCATAGGAATTAACTAACTACTTCTGTGGAAAGGGAGGATGGAGAAGCTCAATATCATCAGTCAGAAAAAGGCCAGGAGCTGACTGCAGAACAGACCATCAATTGCTCATATGCAAGTTCAAGTTAAAGCTGAAGAAAATTAGAGCAAGTCCATGAGAGCCAAATATATCCTACCTGAATTTAGAGACCATCTCAGAAATAGATTTGATACATTGAACACCAATGACTGAAGACCAGATGAGTTATAGAATGACATCAAGGACATCATACATGAAGAAAACAAGAAGTCATTTAAAAAATAGGAAAGAAAGAAAAGATCAAAACGGATGTCAGAAGAGACTCTGAAACTTGCTCTTGAACATAGAGTAGCTAAAGAGAATGGAAGAAATGATGAAGTAAAAATGCTGAACAGAAGATTTAAAAGGGAGCCTCAAGAAGACAAAGTACAGTATTTTAATGAAATGTACAAAGACCTGGAGTTAGAAAACAAAAAGGGTAGAGCACTCTTGACATTTCTCAAGCTGAAAGAACTGAAAAAAAAAATTAAAGTTTCAAGTTGCAATACTGAAGGATTCTATGGGCAAAATGTTGAATTATGCAGGAAGCATAAAATGAAGATGGAAGGAATACAGTGTCACTGTACCAAAAAGAATTGGTTAAGATTCAACCATTTCAGAAGGTAGCATATGATCAAGAAACAATGGTACTGAAGGAAGCAGTACAAGGGGCACTGAAGGCATTGGTGAAAAACAGGCTCCGGGAATTGACAGAATTCAATTGAGATGTTTCAACAAACGGATGCAAGGCTGGAAGTGCTCACTCATCTATGCCAAGAAATTTGGAGGACAGCTACTTGACCAACTAATTGGAAAAGATCCATATTTGTGCCCATTTCAAAGAAAGGTAATCCAAAAAAGTGCAGAAATTATTGAACAATCTTATTAATAGCACACACAAGTAAAATTTTGCTGAAGATCATTCAGAAGAGTTTGCAGCAATACATTGACTGGGAACTGCAAGAAATTCAAGCCAGATTCAGAAGATGTGCAATGAGGGTTATCATTGCTGATGTGAGATGGCTCTTGGCCAAAAGCAGAGACTACCAAAAAGATGTTTACCTGTGTTTTATTGACTATGCAAAGGCATATAACAAATTATCGATGACTTTGTGAACAATGGGAATCCCAGCACACTTAATTGTACTTATGAGTAACCTGTACATAGACGAAGAGTAACATTCACACAAGGGATACTACGTGTTTTAAAGTCAGGAAAAGTGTGCATTAGGGTAGTATCCCTTCACCATACTTATTCAGTCTGTATGCTGAGCAAATAATCTGAGAAGCTGGACTATATGAAGAAGAATGAGGCATCATGATTGGAGTTAGACTTAATAACAACCTGCGATATGCAGATGACACAACGTTGCTTGCTGAAAGTGAAGAGGACTTGAAGCACTTACTGATGAAGATCAAAGACTTCAGTGTGGATTGCACCTCAATATTGTTCTTGTATTGTCTGAATTCTTCTATTGCTTTGTCTGTGTTTTCTTTGATCTCTTGAAGAACTCTATATATGTCTTTTTAATTGCTTATCAGGTAGTACTATTAGTATCTCTTCCCCCAGAAAGTTTTCTCACTCTTTATTTTGGTCACTTGCTAGAGCCGTCTTGTCCCGCTTTTTTATGTGATTTGATATTGTCTGTTTTTCCAAGGCATTAGGGTGTTATTATATTTATTTATTGTATGTTTGCTTGCTGCATCCTGATTTTTTGCTTTGTTTTGTTTTGATATATCCCAGTAGGCAGGGCTTGCATGTTACTCTGGTCGCTAGTCTGACCTCACCGAAGCTCTCACCACTTATTGCTTGGTGGATACAGCAGCAGCTGTATGTCAGGGTGAGGGTGCCCAGGACATTGGTCCTTGGGTGGATGGTGCAGACTGTCTCACCAAAAGTCTTGGTTGGGCAGGGCTGCATAGGATTGGTCAGAGCAGGCACAAACCTCCAGTTGTGAGGGTGTAGTGCAAGAGGCGAGGCAGAGGGGTTGCGGCCAGTTCTCAAGTGCCCACTAGCAGGGCATGCCCCTGTCCACTAGAGCTTAATGTGGGGAAGGGTGTGCCTCCAGTCCTTGGGCCCCATCAGAGGTTGCTGGAAGGAGTAAGATGTGCCGTTGGTCTGCAGGCTCCTGGTGCAGGTGGCTGGGCATAGAAGCAGGTGCCTCTGTTTGTAGTTCCCAGCACCATTGGCTGGGTGGAGCAGTAGGCATTGCCTGTTTGTGGGCCCTTACTGTAGGTGCCTGGGCATAGGAGCAGGCACTGCTGATCCTTAGGCCTCTGGCGCAGTTCACTCCTTGGAGGAGTGGGGTGCTGCTGGTTCCCAGGCCACTGGCACCAGCAGCTAGGTGGAGGCGGAGATGCCACTAGTCTGCATGTTCTGGCTCAGGTGGCTGGGCATAAGTGCGTGCACTGCGGGTTAGCAGGCCCTGGCATGGATGGGTGGGCAGAAGAGAGATGCCACCCACCCAAGGGCTTCCAGTGTGGGTGGTTGGGCAGAGAAGCACATTCCTCCAGATTACAGGCCCCTGGCACTGCTGGGTGGGCGGAATAGGGGACACCGTCAGTCCACGGGTCTCTGGCACCAGTGGCTAGGCAGAGAGGCGGGCACAGCCAGTATGCAGGTGCCTGGTCAAGTGGCCGAGTGAAGGGGCTGGCGCTGCCAGTCCTTGGACCCCTAGCTTAGGGGGTGGGGTAGTGGTGGGTGCCGCCAGACTTCGATCACATGCAGGGGAGATGGATAAAGGGATTGGGGGGGGGGGAGCAACGCAGGTCTGCGGACCTCTGGTAATGGGGGCTGGGGGGTTTAGTGGGTGAGGTGAGTGCTCTCAACTTTTGCAGGGCAGTAACACTCCTGCCTGTCTCTGGAAGTGGGTGCTGAATCGTTCCTGCTTGGCTGTACCAGGTGATGAGAGCTTTGACTGGGGACACTGCTTGCTTTGTCTCATTACTACCACACTGTGCAGGTTTGTCTGGCAGGGCATTGGTGATCCATAAATCTCCATGTCCACAGTTTTTGTACAGTCTCTCCTTCCACTTGGCACTCAGTTTGATTCTTTATCCTTGCCTTTGATGCTCAGGGTTCCAAAACTGTTATCTATATCCCATTCACTTGTTTTTTTTGGATCTTTGTTGTAAGAGGGACGTTATGAGGAGTTTGACTCTGCAGCCATCTTGGATTGCCTCTTGTTATCCTGTTTTTATTTATTTATGTTTATTTTTGCTTAATGCTCATTTTAACGTTTCTATGCTTTATTTCAATTATCTGGGTGCAAGTAACAGATATATATTCAAACTAGCTCCAGAAAAAAGTGGAGTTAATGTAAGAATTCAGACTTATCCAGGCACCTCTAAACTGCAACAAAGTCAACTCCTGTGTCACATGGTATTTTTATTTTCAAGGTTTTTTTCTGATTCTTCGTGGACATAAGTTTCACTATCAAGTTTCTTTCTCTGCTTACTTATGCATTTATCCTCCTCAAGGTTTGGTTTGAACATAGCTTTTGTTGGTCATAAAGCACATCTTCAGTCCAGATTTATTTCATGTCGTTTTGTGTCCATTTGATTATTGCTTTAATTTTTAACTGCCTAAATTTCTCCATCTCCCGTTTTCAAAAAAAATGTTTAATTGATCCAGTTCATCTTTATACCAGCGGTCATATAATTCTGGCTAGTCTACATATGGGTTACCCTTGAGTCAGATGCCTCCTTCTAGTCCAACCAACTGTATCTAGTGTGAATTGATTTCTGATATGTAAAATGTGGCTGTATAACATGAACAAGGCATTGTAGAAGGGAGTGAGCCATAGACAGGAGTGCTGAAAGAACATTGCATCTATGATATATATTAAATACTACAGATGATATTGCTAGTACATGTTAAGTATTAGAGATAAACTCAATTATTCATTCAACTATTGAGCAAATATTTATTGAATTGTACTCTCAGCCACAACCATCCATCTATCAGTTTGTCGTACTGTGGTGGCTTCAGGGTTGCTGTGAAGCTGGAATTTATGCCACCAGTATTTTAAATACCAGCAGGGTCAGCCATGGTGGACAGGTTTCAGTGAAGCTTCCAAACTAAGACAGGCTAGGGGAAAAGTTCTGGTTATCTACTTCTAAAAAATCAGCCATTTAAAACCCTATGAAGCACTGTTCTCCTCTGACACACATGAGTTTGCCAGGAATTGGAACAGACTTGATGGCAATTCGTTAATATTATAGAGTAGAGGTTGGCAAACTTTTTATGTAAGACTACACAGAATGAAGGGGAGGAATTTTTCCAAAATGAAATTTAGGCTCTATAACCAAAAGAAAGAAAGATATATGATTGGCATGCAAGAATACAAATAGATACCTACTACTGGTATTTAGAGCACTTCCATTACTGTAAAGAAATCTTTATACTTCATTAAACTTATATTAGTCTGAATTGGTGTTCAGACCCTTTATTCCTAAGAATATTCTTTGCTCTGAAATCCGCTTTGCCTAAAATTAATATATTCATTCCATCTATGTTTTAGTAGTAGCTTGCTAAAACTTTTTCCTTCCATTTACTTTAAGTATAGTTGTGTCTTTATATTCAAAGAAGGAGAATTGCAGGCAGCATATAGTTAGGTGTTTCTTGTCTAGTCAGTCTTACAATCCCTGCCTCATTAATCTAATTAATTAATTAGACCATTTAAATTAATGTGATTATTAATATGGTCAAATTTACCTCTACCATTTTGTTCCTATTTGATGCACATTTTCTTTGTTTTATTTTTTTCTCTTTTTTATGTCATTTGGATTAATTACTTATTTTTTATTATTAAGTTATGTCTTCTTATTAATTTATTAGCTATATCTTTCTTTTTCTTTAATTGGTTGCTTCAGGGATTATAATATGTATCTTTTACTTAGCACAATCTACCTTCAAGTAATGTTATTACACTTTATACTGTTAAGAATCTTACAACTATATAGTTCCATTTCTTCCCTCTTTATCTCTGTGCAATTGTTGTCACATATTTTGCTTATACAAATGAAATATCTTAAATGACATTATTTTTATTTTAAAGGCTATTACTTTTAAAAAGATTTAAATAATAAGAATAATAAGAAAAAAAATCTTTCTTATTTATGCCCACGATTACCAATTCTAATATTCTTCATTCCTTTGTGGAGATCAAGACTTTATCTCAGATACCATGGTTTTAATCTAAGGAAGTTCAGTTTGGGTCTTTTGCAATATCATTCAGATCTCAGCTTAATATTCTTACATTTTCCTCTAGCTTTATGAACATACGAAGTACAGTTAGTAATTTTTCATGTATTTGCCTGTTAATTCTATCATATGTGTCATTTGTGGGTTGGGTTTGATTTATTGGCTTTTTTCTCCTTATTATGAATCATATTTTATAGCTTTTTTGCATGACTATACATTTCCTTGCGTATCAACCATTTTGAATTTTATGTTATTGAGTCATGAATTATTTTTACATTCTCTACATACAATAATTATTATAAATATTCTTGAGCTCAGTTCTGAGTTGCAGTTTTGTTACTCGGTTATAGTTCAGTATTTTGGGTTCTTGCTTTTAATCTTTCTTAGGTGGAACCAGCCCAGCATTTATTCTAGGGAAAATGTTTTACTACTACTGAGGCAAAACTCTTCTGAGTACTCTTGACTCAATAACTTTTTAATTATAAGCTTTTTCTACTCTGGGCTTTGGAAACAGCAAACATTTCTGGTTCTGTGAGTTTCAATAATTGTTTTCTATAACCCTTTCCCCCAGGCTAGGATAATTTCCTAATACACGCAAATGAATCAGTACTCAACTGAAGACTCTAGAGGATCCCTCTGGAAATCTCCACAGCTGCATCTCTGTCCAGCTCTCTCCTTTTTAGTTCTCTACTATGTTTTCTTCAGCTGCCTTGGCCTCTCTAGAATGTGTCTCCTTAACTGAGGTAGTATGTGGGCATCCACTTGGCTCCTCTTGGAGCTTTGGTATGGAAAATGTCTCCAGGTAACAAGCTGCATCAATTTTAGAGATTACCTCTTTTTTTTTTTTTCCTTCTGGTTTCTCTAGAATCTTTCTCCTTTGATGTTTGCTGTAAAATGTCTTCAACTCTGTTGTTTCTAATACTTTGTCTCTTTTTTTAGGTGTTGCAGAACCAGTTGCCATTGAGTTGACTTTAACTCATGGTGATCCCATGTGTGTTAGAGTAGAGCTGTCCTCCATAGGGTTTTCAATATCTGATTTTTCAGAAGTAAACCACTAGGCTTTTCTTCTGAGGCACCTATGAGTGGGTTGAACCTCCAGTCTTTTGGTTAGCAACTGAGTGTGTTAACCATTTGTACCACCCAGGGACTCCTGGTGTTTCACTAGTGAGAATATATCTAGTCCATGTTACTTACTCTATATCTTGGCTATAAGTGGAAGTCCTCAGTAGCTTTTATTTATTTATTTTTTGGGTTTTCCATGTATACTTCAAGGGCACCAGTATTTGTATATGACAGCTCTCATATGATCACATCATAATTTTCAATGAATCTTATAATCGGAAAATTTGAAGAGTTTCTCAGAAACCCAAAGGTACTCGGAGACCCTCATTTAGTTTCTAAGAGGGAATGAATAAATAAACATGTTGTTTAAAAATACCATCTCTAAGTTAAGCAATATTTTTATTTTAATAAAGAATCAAGATCTTAAAAAATGTTGATGTAAGTAATCATTTCAATAACACTTATTTGAATAATTTATTTAATAATATTTCTTTAAGGACTTTTATACCAGTTTGTATAGATGAAAATTTTGTCTTAAAAATAGTAACTCCCTCAGCCATTGTTTGTAAATGGATGGTGTTTTTATTGTACACTTTATCACCAGATTATCCAAACAGTTCAGGAGAGAAAGACACATTTTTTAGAGTCAATGTTTCAGAACTCCTTTCTTCTTGCCCCTCTCTAACTTCTGGCATGAAGTGCATAAACACCTTTTCCCCAGAAGAATGGAGCAGATTTTTCATGGTCAATCTGAAAAAAAAGAGGGTATCTGAAATAGTTGAATGGATTTTAGACGTTAAAACTAGAAGGCAATCTATCTGGGTCACTGATTATGATATATAATTAACCTTGAAAACATATAAACCACATTGTAGATTTTAATAATTAAGCCTCTGTATTACTAAGAAATTATTCAGTATATCACCAAATGTAAAATTCCACAGTGGTATCTTTGTGAATTATTGAATACCCTCAAGAGTGGAGGTTTTAATAAATTATGTTCAAGGTCAGCTGTCAGCATCCTCACAGAAAATAAAATTGTTTAGTACAAATGCCAAAATTTAAGTTTTCATGCTCTTACTTTGTAAGTAATATACCATTGTTTATAAAAAGTGTTGATGTGGACTGTTCTAGGAAACCATATTTAAGCCATACTTTCAATAATTTTTATTTTTTGAATACATTTATTTAATATTTTCACCACATATATTTTCCTCTATATGGATATGTACTTCTTTAGAAAATTAAAATCAAATTACCACGTATTTTTGAAATATTTTACTACTTTAATATATTATATTGGGTATTAAAATATATACTACGTAGTGTTTATTTTTCAAAAGTTATTTACATTTTCGTTTTAAATAAATGCATATTGTGCAAATTACAGATCTACCAAAAATTAAAAAATCTCAGATTATTAGATATTTACAGTTATTGCCATAAAATGCCATTTAACATATCATCCCAAGCTTCATTGTTTCATTGCTTAAAACAGCAATCACGTATTCCTACAGATCTCTTAGTCAGTTTATGTTCAGATGACTTAGACAGGGCTTGACTGGGTGGCTCTACCAGTCTTGACTGGGCTCTCTCTTGCTATGGTATTCAGTTATGAATTAACTGGACAAAGCTGAACTCACCTGGGACTGGGATATTTCAGCTCTGAGTGTAAGTACCTTTTATACTTCTCATGTAACTAATAAGCTAGTCTAATAATATTTTTCTCAAGGCAATGGCAGAGAGGCAAGAGAGAAAATTTGTATGTGTGTTTCTACCTTAACCTGTCATTCTGGTTATTTCTTTCTCTCTGTCTGTCTGTCTTTTTCTCAAGAGATAGAATGTCAGTATTTTATCTTTCGGCTAAGCTGACACTTCCAAGTAAATAATATAGCCTTTGGCCTAAGCGTCTTAAGAAACTTTACTTAAAAACCATCCTTCAAAGGCTTACTGAAATAATGCAAACTCATTGCATTATTTATTGATGGTAGTTTTGGCTCCACTACTCCTGTTACTTCAAAAATAATTACTTAAATGAATCTTATTCCATACTAATGATTCCAGCAAGGTTCTGAAGGAACATAAAAAAATTCTAGCTAGAGCTGCCAGTAAATTTGTGCTTTATGTAGCTGGGTTGACCATTGGCGATTTCAGTGATATATTTGCTGTCTTTGTTTTTATTTTACTTTTGATGGATACCAACTACAGTCAGTGTATATGATGTCAAGTTGCTCTTTTAGAAATCGATTTCATTTTTCAAGAACATAATTGACATCACACAGTCTCGCCTCTTCCCTAACTCCTCCTTCCCAGCACAGTCCTCCACAGCAGGGCCTAATGAGTCCAACTCATTAGTTCAGGCATCACTATCTTCTATTACATTTTATACATTAAATTTAAAAGATGTATTTATCTTTTTTTCATTACTTTAGATTTTTCAGGAAATTTGAGAAAATATACAGTTGGCCACGTTAAAGAAGTTTCCTATTTTTTTTAAGTTACTAATAAACTATTTCCTGACTAGACATTATTAATAAGAATTTATTATAGATTCTCTTCCACCATTTAATTGATTTGAAAGGTTAGAGTTAATCATTTGCTTGTCTTAAATTAATGTAATGTAGTTTTGTTAGCAAACTACTAAATGTAAGGGTGACCCCTTTAATAGAAACCTCTTCAGAACCTCATAATTTGTTTCACTTTAGGGAACACTTTGTTGGTGACTTTTCAGTGAGTTCACTAAATTTTCAGTGCATCTTAAGTTGCTCTTCCCCCACTTTCAACCAATAATGAAAGCAAAGTTCAGTGACTAAGTGATATTTTTAAGGTAATGCTATCTACTTTGAACACCAATGCTTAAATGCTAAATAACTCAACCACACAAAAATATTGTACACTTACGTTTAACATGTAGTTATTGCATTAGACATTGTCTGATAAACACATAATATTTTAAACTTGAATAAAAGTTCTCTAATCCATTGTTTTGAAAAACTATCGTTTGTATCTGAGTCCAAATATTCAATTTGCATTGCGATTAAATGATATTATACAATCTTGCTAAAGAAATACTTTGAACTAGTGTTAATTGAATGTCTACTACATGTTACAGCATTTTGCTAGGTGCTTGTCATATATTAATGCATTTAATCCTCATTATAATTCTATGTGGTAAGTGTTTTCTTCTTTTTTAGGTGAGGAAACTGGGGAATAGAGTGTCCAAAATTTTTGTCC
This sequence comes from Dugong dugon, assembly GCA_030035585.1. Classification (NCBI taxonomy): domain Eukaryota; kingdom Metazoa; phylum Chordata; class Mammalia; order Sirenia; family Dugongidae; genus Dugong; species Dugong dugon. The sequence goes on from CM057465.1 coordinate 97,134,855, forward strand.
GAAATCAGATTTCAGCAGAGCTTCCAGACTAAGACATACAGGGAAGAAGGAACTGGTGATCTACTTCTGAAAAAACTGGCCAATGAAAACCTTATGGGTAAGAACAGAACATTGTCTGATAATAGTGCTGAGAATGAGCCCCTCAGGTTGGAAGACACTCAAAACACCACTGGGAAAGAGCTTCTTCCTCAAAGTAGAGTCGAATTTAATGACATGGATGGAATTAAACTTTTGGGACCTTCATTTATTGCTGTGGTAAGACTTAAAATTCAAAGAAACAGCCACAAACATCCATTAATAATTGGAACATGGAATGTATGAAGTATGTATCAAGGAAAATTGAAAGTCGCCAAAAATGAAATGGAACTCATAAAGATTGATATCCTAGGCATTAATGAGTTGAAATGGACTGATACTGGCCATTTTGAATCTGACAATCATATGATTGAGTGTGTCAGGAATGACAAATTGAAGAGAATTCTAAGTCAAAAAAACATTTCAAGATCTATCCTGAAGTACAGTGTTGTCAATGATAGGATATCCTTACACCTACAGGGAAGACCAGTTAATACAACTATTATTCATTTACACACCAACTACTAATGCCAAAGATGAAGAAACTGAAGATTTTTAGCAACTTCTGGAGGCCAAAATTGATCAAACATGCAATCAGGATGCATTGATAATTACTGGTGATTGGAATGCTAAATTTGGGAACAAAGAAGGAGGATCAGTACTTGGAAAATAGGGTTTTTGTGATAGACACGAAGCTGGAGATAGCAAGACAAAATTTTGCAATACCAACTACTTATTCATTGCAAATACCTTTTTTCAACACATAAATGGCAACTATACAAATGGATCTCGTCAGAAGGAATATATAGAGAACAAATCGACGACATCAGTGAAAAGAAGTGATGGAGAAGCTCAGTATCATTAGAACAAGGCAAAGAGCTGTCTGCAGAACAGACCATCAATTGCTCTTATGCAAGTTCAGATTGAAGCTGAAGAAAATTAAAACAAGTACACAAGAACCAAAATATCACCTTCAGTGTATCCCACCTGAATTTAAAGATCATCTCAAGAATAGATTTGAAGCACTGAACAGTAAAGACCAAAGACCAGACCAGTTGTTGGATGATGTTAAGAACTTCATACGTAAAGAAAGCAAAAGGTCATTAAAAAGACAAGAAAGAAAGAAAAGACCAAAATGGATGTCAGAAGAGACTCTCATTAACATAACTGCCTGTAATCCTGCCTCATTAACATCATAGAGGTTAGGACGCACAACAAATAAGATTATCAGATCACAAAATGGAGGACAACTACAAAATATTGGGAATCTTGGCCTAGCCAAGTTGAGACACATTTTTTTGGGAAATAATTCAGTTTATAACACTGGAATCCACAATCAATGCCCATGGAAGCAGTAGTCAAGAAATCAATCATATATTGTATTGGGCAAATCTGCTGCAAAAGACCTCTTTAAGGCATTAAAAAGCAAAGATGTCACTTGAATGCCTAAGTTGCCCCTGTTCCAAGTCACGTATTTTCAATCACTTCATAGGCATGTGAAAGTTGGACAATGAATAAGAAGACTGAAGAAGAATTGATGCCTTTGAATTATGGTGTTGGTGAAGAATATTGAATATAGCATGGACTGCCAGAAGAATGAACAAGTCTTTCTTGGAAGTAGTACAACCATAATGTTCCTTAGAAGCAAAGATAGTGAGACTTTGTCTCACATGATTTGGACATGTTGTCAGGAGGGACCAGTTGCTGGAGAAGGACAACATGCCTGGTAAAGTAGAGGGTCAGTGAAAAAGAGAAAGATCTACAAGGAGATAGATTGACACAGTGACTGCAACATTGGGCTCAAACATAGCAAGAATTGTGAGGTTGGTGAAGGACCGGGCAGTGTTTCATTTTGTTGTGCATGGGATCACTCTGAGTTGAAACTGACTTGATGGTACCTAAGAACAACAACAATTCTTACACCATGTCCTATGTCTTTCTATTTCCCTTTGCACATGTCATTTCCTTTATTGAACATTCTTCCTAATACACTGGGTCATGAAAATTCCATCTATCAAATCTCTCCTAACCAAACAACTTCTCTGATCTTCTCATTCAGAAATGATCAAAATTTGTCCATGACTCTGTTCTCACTGGTCATAGAACAGTTAGGAACCTTGAAGACAATGACCAGTCTGAAAGGTTTTTTTTTTTTTTTTTTACCCTTTGAATTCTCTCTTCAGTACATGCCATACGTAGTGTCTTAACGTGCACAGAATAAAAACAAACGTATGATCAAAGGAATAGAGAGCTCCTGACATTTTCGTTTCAGATTTTACTATTTAATTTTACAGTGATATATTGCAATTTTATTCTCTTTTTATTTAAACCAATGACATGGGCTCTTCCAGCTTTCTTATGGTAAGCACTATGTGAGCATTGCTAAATTTAGTCATCACAGCAACACTACAGTGAGCATTATTATCCCCATTTGACAAATGAGCTGGAAAATTAGACAAGTTGAGTGAAGTTACCACTGACACAGAGCTCCTAGGATAAGGAGCAGGGTGTCTGATTTCTAAAGTTTAAATTCACATTCACTAAGCTTTGCTGCCTCCTGGAATAGCAAACATGTTCAGAGAAGTTAACTATCTATCAAAGAGCCAATAGCGATTTACTCTCTGATTTTTCAAGGCCAGTATTCATTTTATTTTGCCAAGGTTGCTTTTCCCTTACGTGTGTACTTATAAAGCATTTAGACGTGAAGATGCTGGCATAAAATGTCCTTTCAGAAAATATTTCAAAGAAGAGCAGGGATTATTTCCCCCCTCCTAACTTAGCTATCTATATATGAAACAATCACAATGGTTTGGTAGTATTAAAGCTCTCTCTTGATAGTGTATACCTATAGATTTATATTTCTTTATGTGGATTACAGCACCTGTAGTAGGGAAACTAAAAATAAAAAAAACAAAACAAAATCTATTGCTGTTGAGTCAATTCCAACTCATAGTGATCCTCTAGGACGGAGTAGAACATAGCAAATGTACAATTCAGACATCTTGAAACTTACAAACACCCCCAAGCCACAAAGATCATAACTACTATCATCACTCTTTATATTAATTGCTTGGTTATGTTTGGAATTGTAACCCTAAAACTCAGTAGCTTACTTGTTATTCTGACTTTGATTCTGATTTTCAATCATAGCTTTGGAAAGTGACTTTGACTCAAGTATTGCAGTTATAAAGGTCACTATCTGTAATTTCTCTAATAAAACAATTTCAAAAGAATCACAGTCATTTTAATATTTTTGTAGCCATGGAATGTGGGCCATAATTCTGAATATAGCACAGTACTCCCTAAGGTCTTTAAGGATAACTGTTTCTTTAAATATCTGGTCAGAAAAGAATGAGGAGTGTATAGTGATCAGTATGGAGACGCTTGTTTAGGCAAGTTGCAAACGTTTTTATAGCAAAATGACGGCTGCTAACAATTAGTGATTAATATGTGCACTAACTTTGTTATAAACTTTAGCCTTGCTTTGTTAACAAATGAATAAATCATTTTAGATGTAATATGAACATTAAAAATAGATTGCTACTATTTTCATTAAAATTTCCATACTCCCACTTGTATTTGATTATGTCTCTGCCACTCCCAATCCCTCAGGAGGCACTTCAGAGTATTTTTTTAGTTCTATCTTTATATAGACACCCTGGTCAGTTTGAATCCACCAGCTGCTCATTGGAAACCCTACAGGGCAGTTCTCTGTCCTGTGGTGTTGCTATGAGTCGGAGTTGACTTGACAGCAACAGGTATGGGTGTTTTTATGTATGTTTCTTTCTAAAGTCATCTGTGAACAAGGTTACCAATAGGTCTTCAGATTATGCCAATATTTTTTTCTTACAACCTGTTATTATCTGAATAAGTATTGTTTCCATTAGGAATGCACTTGGCTGCAAGTTCCTAACATCAGCTCACAGGAAGCTTATAGGATGATGTTTGTTACCATTGCTTCAGCAGCTCAACAATGTCAAATCCAAAGAGTTTGTGAAAACCTTGGCCTTGCTCTTTTATCACTGCCTGCTGGTCATATTGTGGCTGTGACACTTTCAGTCATTACATCGGTGTTCAAGGCAGGAAAGGAGTATGGGCTTGGCCAGCCTTGTCTCTAATTTCATTACAGGAAAGCAAAAGAACCTATGCTTTTCGAAGCAGATTTTTGTTTCTTTGTCATAGCCAGAATCAAATTCCTCAGTCACTCCTAATTGCAATGGTTAGAAACAATTTTGCATAGGCATGGTAAAAGTAATTTTGTGATCAACACAGATAGTTGTTTAATGCCTACCAAGTGCCAACCAGGAGACTATCTGCCAGCTTTACCAAGATGATCTGTGGAAGCTATCTGCAGTTTAGGAATCTAAGAAAACCATGCTTTCTTTGGTTAGAAGTAGAGTTGAGAGCTTACAAATGAAGATCTTATCAAGGTATGCCTGGGAGAATGAATTATTCATGGTCATGCCTTAGTCTCTGGAGGACAATGGGAGTGTTAAATGGAGGATTTGAGATGTTATATTAAGTGCAAAGCAGAAGTACAAGATAAATCACTGAGTTAATGAGCTAGTGACCCAAGATGTGCGTCCAATTTTCCAACTCTAAAGCAAAACTGAAAAAGTAGGCAATTTCAGTTAGAGATTTCAAACTTTTATCTCCGTTCTTCTGATTCTCTGATTGATTAAACTTCGCCTTCTTCAGCAAGTCCTATATATAGCTTAAATATTTTATAGCAGTATAGAAAGTTTAGACAATAACAAGTCAATTGAGCTATGCAGAAAAGCAGATGTTGAGAAAAACATTATTGGATTGGGTTGGATATTTTGTAATAAGGCATGTCAAAACCATTATGCTTTGCTCAAGCCATATTTTGTTTTGCTTGCTGCTTTTTTTTTTTTTTTGTCAAGAAATGTTTATAAAGCAAGTGTATTTGATTTTACATATAATTATATAAAAGTGTCTGTCAATGTGGGCTCTAAATTCCAAGCCAAATGAGGAAAAGTTTACTTGAATAGGAAATAATACTGTTAAAATAAATGCATAAGTGTAGATAATTTGTAGATGAGTGGTTAAATTAAGAAAAAGATGTTTGTCTATTAGTGTGCTCTTATTTAAACAGTGAAAAACTGGTGTGAGTTTCAGGGAAAGTCTCGAATAGATTAAACAGTTGCTATGGAGTCAATTCCGACTCATGGCAACCCCACTTGTGACAGAGTAGAACTGTGCTCCACAGTGTTTTCAGTGGTTGATTTCTCAGGGGTAGATCTCCAGACCTTCTACTGAGGCCCCTCTGAGTGGATTTCTATTGCCGATATTTTGGTTAGGCCAAGTGCTTAATCATTTACACCACCCAGGAACTCTGCATGAATTAAGGGAGGGGGATATATATATATTTAAACAACGTTATTTCATATAGTCATTGTAGACTGATCTTTAAAAGAAGTCATTAATCATTCATTTAATAAATACTGCCAAACAACCTAGGAGCCCTGGTGGCACAGTGGTTAAGAGCTCGGCTGCTAATTGAAAGGTTGGAGATTCGAACTCACCAGCAGATCCACGGGAGAAAGATGTGGCAGTCGGCTTCAATAAAAATTACAGCCTTGTAAACCCTGTGGGGCAGTTCTACTGTGTTCTATTGGGTCACTATGAGTTGAAATCAACTCAACAATTTTTTTTTTTTTTTGGTTCACCCAACAATCATGTGCTAAGCGATGTTCTAAGTGCTTAGATATATCATAAAAAAAAATACAAAGATCCCTGTCTTCATGGAGCTTATATTCTGGCAGAAGGAGACAATGACAAATAATAATTATGACAAATGAATAAATTTTATAGTAAGTTAAAAGTTAATAAATGCAATGTTAAAATGAAAAAAAAAGGCAGAGTATGGTAAAGAGAGCTAGTATTTCAGTAGTAGTGGCAGTGGTGAGGAGTGTGGTCTTTTTTTTTTTTTTTCTTTCTTTCTTCACCAAAGTTACCTCTTATCTATTGTCTATTTAGTATTTTTCCATCCCCGCCCCTCCCCTCCCTCATAACCATCAGAGACTGTTTCTTTTTGGGCATAAATCTTTTCATGAGTTTTTATAGTAGTGGTCTCATACAATATTTGTTCTTCTGTGATTGATTTATTTCACTCAGGATAATGCCCTCCAGATTCATTCATGTCGTGAGATGAGGAGAGTGGTCTTATTGAAAAGGTGAGAACTGTGCAAAGCTTTGAAAAGGTGACAGATTTACCACCTAGATATCTTGGGGGAAGAGTGAGGGATAAAGTATATTTAACATATATTGTATGGGTTATTCTAACATATTTATCATATATAAAGTCTAGAGAGAACCCATTATAAATCTACACTATTGTTGTTAGGTATCATGGAATTGATTTTAACTCATAGCGACACATTGTGACGGAATAAAATTGCCACATAGAGTTTTCTTAGCTGTAATCTTTATGAAAGCAGATCTCTAAGTCTTTCTCCCATGGCGCTGTTGTGTCGGTTCAAACCATCAATTTTTCATTAGCTGCCGAGCACTTAACCATTGCACTACCAGGGCCCCTTCAGAAACCACAAGAATAAAATTTCATTTTCTGAAATATTAATTAGGAACATAGTTCAGAAAATTGAAAATAAAATGACATATAAGAAATACGGTGCAAGTATTAATACTTTCAAACCTACTATACTAAAGTTCTATGTGTGTAAGAGAAATAGGTCTATTGGTAACATATATGACTAGTAATATTTCCTATGTATTGTATCTTTGGGAATATATGCTGTAGACATCACGGGTATTCAGATATTTGTTTAAGATGTTGTTGTTAGGTGCCATCGAGTCAGTTCCGACTCATAGCGAACGAAACACTGCTGTGTCCTATACCATTCTCACAATCATTGTTAAGCGTGAGCCCATCCTTGCAGCCACTGTGACAATCCATCTCATTGAGGATCTTCCTCCCTTTCACTGACTTTCAGTTTACCAAGCATAACAGCCTTCTCCAGGGACTGGTGCCTACTGATAACATGTCCATAGTACCTGAGACAAAGTCTCCCTATCTCACTTCCAAGGAGCATTCTGGCTATACTTCTTCCAAGACAGATTTGTTTATCCTTATGGCAGTGCATGGTATATTCAATATTCTTCACCAACACCATAATTCAAAGGCATCAATTCTTCTTTGGTCTTCCTTATTCATTGTCCCACTTTCCCATGCATATGAGCCAATTGAAAATACCATGGTTTGGGTCAGGAGCACCTTAGTCCTCAAAGTGACATCTTTGCTTTTGAGCACTTCAGAGAGGTCTTTTGCAGCAGATCTGCCCAGTGCAATATGTCCTTTGATTTCATGACTGCGGCTTCCATGGACATTGATTGTGTATCCAAGTAAAATGAAATCTTTGACTACTTCAATCTTCTCACTGTTTATCATGATGTTGCTTATTGGTCCAGTTGTAAGTATTTTTATTTTCTTTATTTTGAGGTGTAATCCATACTGAAGGCTGTAGTCTTTGACTTCAACTGTGAATGCTTCAAGTCCTCTTCACTTTCAGCAAGCAAAGTTGTGTCATCTGCATATCGCAGGTTGTTAATGAGTCTTCTTCCAGTCTTAATGCCGCATTCTTCTTCATATAGTCCAGTTTCTCAGATTATTTGCTCAGCGTACAGATTAAATAAGTATGATTAAAGGATCCAACCTTGATGTACACCTTCCTGATTTTAAACAACTCAGTATCCCCTTATTCTGTTCAAACAACTACCTCTTGGTTTATATACAGGTTCCTCATGAGCACAATTAAGTGTTCTGGAGTTCCCTTTCTTCACTATGTTATCCATAATTTATTATGGTCCACATGGTAGAATACCTTTGCATAGCCAATAAAATATAGGTAAACATATTTCTGGTATTCTCTGCATTCAGCCGAAATCCATCTGACATCATCAATGATATCCTTTGTTCTATTTCCTCTTCTGAATCTGATTTGAACTTCTGGCAGTTACCTAGGGATGTACTACTGCTGCAACCGCTTTTGAATGATCTTCAGCCAAATTTTGTGTGTGATATTAATATTTTTCAATAATTCCTTCATTCTGTGGATCATCTTTCTCTGGAATAGGCACAAATATGGATCTCTTACAGTCAGCTGGCCAGTTAACTGTCTTCCACATTTCTTGGCATAGATGACCGAGCACCTCCAGTGCTGCATGTTGAAACATGACTCGTATTCCTTCCATCTTCTTTTGATGTTTCCTGCATTGTTCCATGTTTGATCCCTAAAATCCTTCAAAATTGCAACTTGAGCTCTGAATTTTTTCTTCAGTTATTTCAGCTTGAAAAACGTCGAGTGTGTTCTTCCTTTTGGTTTTCTGACTCTAGGTTTTTGCACATTTAATTATACAACGTTGTCTTCTTGAGCTGCCCTTTGGAATTTTTTGTTTAGCCCTTTTATTTTATCATTTCTTTTCCATTTGCTTTAGCTGCTCTATGTTCAAGAGCAAGTTTTAGAGTCTCTTCTGATGTCCTTTTTGAGCTTTTCTTTCTTTCCTGTGTTTTTAATGACCTCCTGCTTTCTTCATATATGGTGTCCTTGATGTCATCGCACAACTGGTCTGATCTTCAGTTATTAGTGTTCAATGCTTCAAATCTATTCTTGAGATGATCTCTAAATTCAAGTGGGATACACTGAAGATCATATTTCGGTTCTCGTGGACTTGTTTTAATTTTCTTCAGCTTCAACTTGAACTTGCATAAGAGCAATTAATGGTCTGTTCTGCAGTCAGCTCATGGCCTGATGATATTGAGCTTCTTTGTCTCTTTCCACAGATGTAGTCCATTTCATTCCTGTATATTCCATCTGGCGAGGTTCATGTGCATAGTCACCACTTATGTTATTAAAAAAAGATATTTGCAATAAATAAGTTGTTTGTCTTGCAAAATTCTGTCATGTAATCTCCAACGTTGTTTCTATCTCTAGGCCATATTTTCCAACTACCAATCTTTCTTAGTTTCCAACTTTTGCATTCCAGTCACCAGTAATTATCCATATATCTTGAGTACACATTTGATCAATTTCAGACTGCAGAAGTTGGTAAAAATCTTTAATTTCTTCATCTTTGGCATAGGGCTGGTTTGTAAATTTGACTAACAGTTGTATTAACTGGTCTTCCTTGTAAGTGTATGGATATTATCCTATCACTGACAGGGTTGTGCTTCAGTACGGATCTTGAAATGTTCTTTTCGATGACAAATGTGATGACATTCCTCTTCCGTTTGTCACTCCCAGTATATTAGACTAGATAGTAGACAAAATTATCTTAGGTGAAGGTAAAGACAACACACAATACAGGAGAAGTCAGCACAACTGAACTAAACCAAAAACTAAGAAGTTTCCTGAACACAACCAAACACTTTGAGGGACAGAATAGCAGGGGCGAGGGTCTGAGGACAATGGTTTCAGGGGACATCTAGGTCAATTGGCATAACAAAACTTATTAAGAAAATGTTCTGCATCCCACTTTGGTGAGTGGCGTCTGAGGTCTTAAAAGCTTGCAAGCGGCCATCTAAGATGCATCAATTGGTCCCAACCCACCTAGAGCAAAGGAGAATGAAGAACACCAAAGACACAAGGAAAATATTAGCCCAAGACACAAAAGGGCCACATAAACCAGAAACTCCATCAGCTTGAGACCAGAAGAAGTAGATGTTACCTGGCTACTACCAGTGACCGCCCTGACAGGGAACACAGTGGAGAATGTGGTGCAGAACTCAAATTCATGTCAAAAGACCAGACTTAATGGTCTGACTGAGACCAGAGGAACCCCAGAAGACATGGTCCCCAGACTCTCTGTTAACCCAGAACTAAAACCATTCCCAAAGCCAACTCTTCAGACAAAGATTAGACTGGACTATAAAACAGAAAATAAAACTCATGAAGAATGTGCTTCTTTGTTGAAGTAGATACGCGAGACTAAATGGGCAGCTCCTGTCTGGAGGCGGGATGAAAAGGCAGAAAGGGATAGGAGCTGTTTGAATGGACACAGGAAACCCGGGGTGGAAAGGGGGAGTATGCTGTCACATTAAAGTGATTGCAACTAGGGTCACATAACAATATGTGTATAAATTTTTGTATGAGAAATTAACTTGAGCTGTAAACTTTCACCTAAAGCATAATAAAAAGTAAAATAAAATAAAATGGCCAATACTAGTCCATTGCACCCCACTGATGCCTAGGATATTGATTTTAACTTCCATGTCATTTTTGACCACTTCCAATTTCCCTTGATTCATATTTCGTACATTCTATGTTCTGATTATTAATGTATGTTTGCAGCTATTTCTTCTCATTTTGAGGCTTGCCAAATTAGCAAATGAAGGTCTTTACATCCTTACTCCATCCACATCACTAAGGCACTGTATCAGACAATGATCTGCCGCTATCCATAAGGTTTTCTCTGGCCAATTTTTTCAGAAGCAAGCCATCAGGTCTTCTAGTCTGTGTCAGTAGGAAACTCTGCTGAAACCTATCCACTCTGGGTGACCCTGCTGGTATTTGAAATACAGGTGTCATTTGAAATACTGGTGGCATAGCTTCCAGCATCACAGCAACATGCAAGCCACCATAGTACGACAAATTGATACACACGGTGGTAAATAACTATAACTGGTTAAAATTTCAGTAGATTAATTTGGCTTTTATATTTTAGTTTTAAAATTGTTTGTGCTACAATACAGGGGAAATTAGCACAACTTGTACAAGGAAAGGTCGTGGAAGCCCCATAGACACATCCAAACTCCCTGAGGGACTAAATTGCTGGGGGGAGGGCTGTGGGGACCATGGTCTCGGGAAACATCTAGCTCAATTGGCATAACACAGTTTATAAAGACAGTGTTCTACGTTCTACCTTGGTGAGTAGAGTCTGGGGTCTTAAAAGCCTGTGAGAGGCCATCTAAGATACTCCACTGGTATCATCCCTTTGGGAGCAAGGGAGAATGAAGAGAACAGGATACAAGGAAAAGATTAGTCTGAAGGACTAATGGACCACAGCTACCAAGGCCTCCACCAGACTGAGTCCAGTACAGCTAGATGGTGCCCGGCTACCACCACTGACTGTTCTGACCAGGATCACAACAGAGGGCTCTGGACAGAGCTGGAGAAGATGTAGAACATAATTCTAACTCACCAAAAAAAAAACAGATTTACTGGCCTAAAGGAGACTAGAGAAACCCCGAGAGTATGGCCCCCAGACACACTTTTAGCTCAGTGGTGAAGTTATCTCTGAGGTTCACCATTCAGCCTGGGAGTGGACAGCCCCATAAAACAAAATGAGACTAATGAGGTACAGTACTCCATTGACAAGGCCAGAAGGCAGAAGGGGACAAGGAAGCTGGTGATAGGGAACCCAAGGTTGAGTAAGGATATTGTTGATGTGTTGTGAGATTAACCATTGTCATAGGGCAACATGTGCAGTAACTGTTAAATGAGAAACTATTTTGTTCTGTAAGCCTTCATCTTAAGTGAGAATAGCAGCACAATTGGAAGAGCATAGTCATTGTCACTGAACTGTGCATGTAGAAATTTTTGAGATGGTGTATCTTTGGCTATGTGTATCTTCACCAAAAAAAAGGTTGAGAAGTTAGAGGGTTAACATGTTGTGAGGTTGTTAACCAATGTCATAAAACAATATGAGTACTACTGTTTCATAAGAAACTATTTGTTCTGTAAGCCTTCACCTGAAGTACAATAAAAAAAGAAACTCAGTAAAACATTAAAAAACAAAAACAAAAAAAACTGTTTGTGCTAGAGTAAATAAAAATATACTTGTGATTGAAAATGTCAAATAGGTTAGCTTTTCTTACTCACAAGTATGTAGATAATAATTTTCTCACTGCAAAAGGTATTTTTTTCATTTTTTAGAACAAGATCAATAGTCACTGGTATTACTCAGAGTAAATAAACAAACACCATATTTTTTTGACTACTTACATTTACCTTAGCAGGGCAAGTCCAATTTAATTCCAAGGGCTCTCAAAATGTCAAGGAACTCATCATTTATCTTTATCTGAAGACTGTCTAACCTTGAAGCTAAAGGAAAGGCAAATGTTCTTTTGTTGTAATACATACAAACAGAGTTGAAGGGCATTTTTTCAGAATAAGCAACAGAAGACTATGTGTGTGCAGTAATTGTAACTTCGTGTGACTCACTTCAACTTTGGAAGAGATTCATTGGGTTCTATGGCCTGCCTGTCGTTTCTGTCTGCACTAGTCTGCTCTGACCATAGCTGAGGGTTTGGACTGAATTAAGATCACTGAATAATAAAGCCTCAGTCAAACTAATGTGTTTAATAATGAATGTTGACACAGTGAGGGGAAAGCAGAGATTCAAACCCAAGTCTTAACTCCTGTAAGTGAAATGTTTGTTTCTCTATCTCCTGATGCCTCCTAAGGTGTCCTGAACTGAGATGCAGTTTTTAAGGAGGTGTGATACTTCAGGCTTTGTGTGTGTGTCTGGGGACAGAGATAGTGTGGGGGTGAGAGCGAAGAATTTGAAGGACAGTATGTGCTTCAAAATAAAAGAAATACACTGAGCCATGAAGAGAAATGAATCCCGATACATGCTACAACATGGATGAACCTTAAAAACATCATGCTGAATGAAATAAGTCAGTCACAAAGGACAAATATTATATAATCCCACTTATATGAAATATCTAGAGTAGGCAGATGCATAGAGACCAATGTTTATTAGTGGTTATGGGGATGGGTTGGAGGGGGAGAGGAAAAGTCATTGTTTAGGGGCGCTAAGTTTCTGTTACTGGTGGTGGAATAATTTGAAAATGGATAGCGGTGATGGTTACATGACACAATGAACATAATTCATGTCACTGAATTGTGCATATAAAAAATGTTGAATTTTCAAGTGTTTTGTTATGCATATTTTACCACAATAAAACAATTAAAAATGAATAAATAAAAGAAATAGTATATCTCAAGAAATGGGAAAAGAAAGGAGTTTCCTTAAACTGTGACTCTTGAGATAAGCATTATTCTGACTATTATGCTACATTAAACTGTTTTTATCACAAATCTTACCGGCTCCAGACAATGATACAAAAACTTGTCATTTTCATAATCTTTTGGTTCTGTTAAATTTACTTAGATATTTTCAAATAATCCAATTCACTAAAAAAGGAGTAATGTACATATATTTTCATAATGAGATGAACTCAAGTATAATAAACATTCTCTCCAACAGAAACATCTACCATAAAACCTGATCTTTAGTTTATGTTTGAGTACTCTTATCCCTAAAGGAGGAATAAAAGCTCTTGCCAATCTAACCAACCGTGTGATTGTGTGAACCTAAAATCTAATGTGTGACAGGAAGGTAAATTCTTTTCAGGGAGCACATGAAATTTGAAACCACATCTATAAGACAATCACCTTAAACAAGGAAAAATGATATAGCTTCCCAGTGATTCCTAGGTTTTATGCCCATATATTAGAGTGTATATTGGGCCTTTGCATTCCTAATTTTGTGTGCAAGACATGTAAAAACCTGAAGGGAATTTAGGAAAAAGCAATGAAAATGATTAAGGGGCTGTTTTCATTGATTTATGAAGATGTGTTAAATTAATTCAATATGAATAACTCTCCTAAGTGACGACCAGGGAGAGATGTAATAAAAAGTCGATAAATATCTGTTGGGTGTGAACACTGAAAAGGGAGATAGATGTGGCTACAGAAGAATATGATAAGGAATAATGAGATGGAATAAGGAGAGTGTATATGAAAAAAAATCATAGTCATTATATTCCCTTGAAAATATCCATCAGTGAAAAAGCTAGATGCCACAATCAGAAGTACTGAGACTCTATAGAGTCAAGACTGAAGAAGGATATTGTTAAAACCATATGCAGGTGAGCTAGGAGGGCTTGCAAGTCTTCGACCGCAGAGAAGTGGAGCTCGGGTAATCATGCTTTAAATACAGCCATATTCAAGACCATATTTTCTTATCAAAAGGGCTGAGGACATAGAACTGTGTAGTCTTGATTATGCTCCAGATTCACTGTTTCACCTAGATTTATGCCTGTATTAGGGGCCCTGGTGGGGCAGTGGTTAAGTGCTTGGCTGCTAACTAAAAAGTCAGTGGTTGGAACCCTGTAGCTGCTCCACGGGAAGAAGATGTGGTAGTCTGCTTCTGTTAAGATTTCAGTCTTGGAAACCCTATGGGGCAGTTCTACTCTGTCCTTTAGTGTCGTTTTGAATCTGAGTCAACTCTATGGCGGCAAGTTTCTTGGTTTTTTTTTTTTTTGGTTTTATTCCTGTATTACTTTAATGAAATATGGAGAACAACTCTGCCAAAATAGCAGCTTTAATGTTAAGGATAATTGTTTTTCTAAAGCTCAATCTCTGACCCAATGGCATGCGGTATATTAAAAGGTCTACATATGCCATTCAGCAAAAGAGAACAAAGTGTATGTTTTCCCTCTTTTTTCTTTTCCGTGACTTGCTTAACTTCATCTCTTCTCCCATCTTCTTTCTGGGTATGATATTTAAATCTATAAGAAATTGGGAATACCTGGGTAAGGCAAATGGTTAACATCCTGGGCTGCTAACCGAAAGGTTGGAAGTTTGAGTTCACCTAGAGTCTCCTGGGAAGAAAGGCCTGGCAATCAAGATTTACAAAAATCAGGCATTGAAAACCCTACGGAGCACAGTTCTACTCTGATACACATGGATCGCCATGAGTTGCAATTAATTCCATGACAACTAGTTTGTTTGATTTTTTTTGGGGGGGGTAAGGAATGGGGAGCACTAGGGGAAGGAGAAAGGGCATTGTGGTGTGGTACTCCTCCATACTCATTGCCTTCAAGTCGATTCCAATTCATGGCAATCCCATGAGTTACATAGTAGAACTGCTCCATAAGGTTTTCTTGACTGTGATATTTACAGAAGTAGTTTGCCAGGACTTTCTTCAGTGGAGCCGCTGGGTGAGTTCTATTCACCAACTTTTAGCTTAGCAGCCCATGGCAAACCTCAAAAAAACAAAATAATAAACCCAATGCTATGGAGTTGATTCCAACTCATAGAGACCCCCCTATAGGACAGGGTAGAACTGCCCCATAGGGTTTCTAAGGAGCAGCTGGTGGATTCGAACTGCTGATCTTTTGGTTAGCAGCCACATGCTCAACCACTGCACCACCAGGGCCCCACCTCAGGCCCTGTTAAATACAACTTATGGTCTGAGGAATGATAAGAGTAGTAATTAGTAAACTCAACTGAGACAAATAACAATTAAATTTTAATAGGGCCTTAACAATTAGCATTTTAACCATTATTTTATGGGAAGTGAAACATTAGATTAGTTATGCTTGTAGGAAGTAATCAGCTAAGACTTACTCAATTCATTTGTAGCTAATTATAATTAGCCTGTTCATTTCTACTGAGCCTTTCAAATAAGAAGCTCAGCCTGTGTCCATACCACAGCCAAAAATGGACAATCGTTAGAGTATAATCTTTAAAGTGCAGCTTCAAATTCATTTTTAAGGTAAAAAAGTGATGATTTAAAAAGAAACCTTAATAGTGACTATTAAAATGTTACAACTTATGGGGAAAGAAGGATGTTGGCTCATAGATCAATCAATTCAATATTTTGAGCCAGAACGTTTTACAGATTCTAGATGAGCTCATAATAAATCTTGGTTCGTATACTGCTATCAGTTATGTCCACTAATAGGCTAGAAAGAAGCTTAAGTGGATATATAGTTTAAAAAATCATTTATCAAATTATTGTATGAACCATGATTAAAATGGGAGATTCTCTGGTCAATGAGATAATAATTAATCTTCAACATCACAGAGGTATTAGATTTTGTAATTTTTATATTTACCTTTTTTTATTCTTAGTATCACATTTCTATTATCTTGTCTTAAGGATGGAATAGTAGAATTTAGTAGTGGTCAATATTTTTACTTAAAAATTAACTTTAACAGTTGCAAGAGAATTTCTAAATAAGCTACAATAAGAGATGATGAGTGAAATATGTTTATTTTTCAAATAAAAACATAAGAGGCATTTCCAAACTTGTGAGACACATAGAAGAACACAGGAAATCACTCTTAAGGAATTAATCCCAGGGACAAAACGTTGAGAAATTTAAAGAGAAAGAGACTCTAACATATACAACATGTCTTCGTAAATGTATTCACATTGGGCTCATAAAATAAAAATAAAAAAATATTGAGACATTTTTTCCAAATAGCCATAATTTATCTTCAGTTAATCATAATGTTTAAAAATATTTGTTGCAAATTTCTTAAATCCCATAGGACACTAATTATGACCTTTTAAATCAGGAAAAATCTCCTTTGCAAGCCAAAAGAATTCTAATTTGATTTACAATCTTCGAATTGCCTATATACTTATGCAGAAATTGTCCTTTAATTTCACATGGAAATCTAATTTAAATGAATGACCTACATGTAAATTGAACAATGTCTATCTTCCACTAATGTAAAATCCTGGCCAGACCGCTTAGGTTAAATTCAATTCAATATCTAGATGTATTATGGCCTCCAGTGTGTCTCTGAGTATGTATATGTGTAGGTGTGTGAGGTTAGCAAAAGAGAATTTTGTTTCATATAGTAATGAAAATCCTTACTGCCTTGAAAATTACTGTTTTAATATTTCTTGAGTCTCTAGAATTGTCAGGAATGGGGCATCAAGATTGCAGGAAGATTCATTAATAACCTGCAATACACAGATGACACAGCCTTGCTTGCTGAAAGTGAAGAGGGCTTGAAACAGTGATGAAGATCAAAGACTACAGCCTTCAGTATGGATTACATATCAACATAAAGAAAACAAAAATCCTCACAAATGGAGCAATAAGCAACATCATGATAAATGGAGAAGAGATTGAAATTGTCAAGGATTTCATCTTACTTGGATCTACAATCAACACCCATGGAAGCAGCAGACAAGAAATCAAAAGAGACATTGCACTGGGCAAATCTGCTGCAAAAGACCTCTTTAAAGTGTTGAAAAGCAAAGATGTCACCTTGAAGACTAAGGTGCGCCTGACCCAAACCATGGTGTTTTCAATCACCTCATATGCATGAGAAAGCTGAACAATGAATAAGGAAGCATGAAGAAGAACTGATGCCTTTGAACTGTGGTGCTGGCGAAGACTATGGAATATACCATGGATTGCCAAAAGAATGAACAAATATATCTCGGAAGAGGTACAACCAGAAGCTCCTTGTAAGCAAGGATGGCAAGACTGCATCTCACATACTTTGGACATGTTTTCAGGAGTGATCAGTCCCTGGAGGACATCATGCTTGGTATAGTAGAGGGCCAGCAAAAAAGAGGAGGACCCTCAATGAGATGGATTGACACAGTAGCTGCAACGTTGGGCTCAAGCATAACAACGATTGTGATGACTGTGCAGGACTGGGCAGTGTTTCATTCTGTTGTACATGGGATCACTATGAGTCGGAACTGACTCGACGGCACCTAACAACAACAACAACATAATTGTCAGATAATCAACTGCTTTAACACTTAGGATTGTATACTATTCTTAACATAAATAAATTGTGTATGGTAATGTTTTAGTCAAAATGTAACAGTGATTCCAGAAAATGTCACTGTTTAATTACTGCACTAGGAGATAACACACTAAAACACAGAGTTTTTTCCCCAGCAGGGACTAGATTCCTGTTCTCACCACTCATACATTTTCCAAAAAATCAAAGCATTTACAGTTCATAAATGTGAGTGTTGAAACAGCTGCAGTTTACTAAAAGATTAACAGGTTGGCCACTGGCTTTCGAGTTTTATTAATAATGAATAACATTTTCTGCCTGGTGTTTTTCATGATTTTTCCATTAACCTTGCCAGAGTCCATTGGAGAGGAGAAGAAAATGATATGACTTGCAGGTTCTGTAAAACATGGTTTATAAATGAGCATATGCATTTGTCAGCAATTTTATTATTAAGACAAGTTTCCTGTAGTAAGACGTTTTGGCAAACCTTCTTGGTGTCACATCTTCCACCTTCACGTGAGGTATAGGATTTGCTTATGGCATTTTGAGACTTGTTTACTAAGCATTTACAAAGTGATTTTTAACTTTTACAAAATAGAAAATGGTTCACTAGAGTTACAAGCACAAGATATTGTATTCATCCCTATGAGGGTGATAAACATAAGTTTCCTGCATTCAAGGACCAGTTGCCTCGGAGTTCATTCCAATTTGTGCAACCCTATGTCTATAATAGTAGAACTGTGCTCCATAAGGTTTTTAATGGCTGATTTTTTGGAAGTAGATCACCAGGCCTTTATTCTGAGGCAACTTTGGGTGAACTTGGGATTCCAAACTTCCAGTTAGCAGCTGAATGTGACCCTTTATACCACTCAGTGATTAAGCATTCAAAGAATTTATTATATGAGGAAGGCTGAGAGTCAGTATGTGTAAAAGCAACATGTAAAAGGATTATATGCTAGAAAAGAGAATAATCTGCAGTGGCGAAGCAGGGGCTGTCTAATGTCAACAAAGTTAACGTAGCTTTGCAGGAAGCTCATAGAGTATTAAATGCTGGCAAGGGTGTTTTGTTTTTATTTTTTAGCAGTAAATGTAATATGCATTGTATATGTTTACAGACAACTCATTGATGCTCGCTGTATATTAGACAGATGGAGAAACAATGAGTTGGACAGCAGCAGAAGGGTAAAACATTTCAGATGCTTCTAATATTCCAGAAAACACCATAAATGAGTGCTCTCTTGGTTTATCTTTGTATTTGCCTTGGGAATTCCATTTTGCCTTTGTCAGAATACCTAGCGCATTCTTAACTTTAGGAAAGGTTAGCTTGGATCAGAATCTGAAGCCCATAAAGCTGCAAAAGAATTAAATCAAAAGCCAGAACACTTTTAGAGTTTTCATTCAGTATTTTCTCTTTGTGTGGTATAAATACAACCATGCATTATCCTGTAAATAAAGGCACCCAAGGCCAAATTAGTGGGCGCGTGTTCCTGTAAAAGAAAGCAGCAGCAATGAAGGCTGAGGGTCGGGATGAAGACTAAGCCCTAATAGCCTCAGCGCCATTTATGTCCAGAAAGATGAGTACTAGGTCACTGATTCAGATAAAGGGGTACGTAGGGACTAAAAGCAAGGCATATATAAAGGATGCAATGCATTCATGGTTTTTGTTGGTCTAATAACAAAGGAACTATGTGGGAAAGACAAGACCATTTTCTTAGATAATAGAATAGGATTTTTTTTTTCTTTTTTGAGGCGCGTTGACCATATGGAGTCTTTTTCTTAATGAGTGTCCACCCTTGACCAGTTGTTTCTTTTCCAAAGACCCTTCTAGTTGCTTTTTTTCCCTTCTGTATGTATTTACACATAAGCGCATCTTCTGATTAGCTTTTTACTTTCCAAACAACATTCCACAATGATATGCGTCCCTTCAATCATATCCACTTCTGCAAGAATAGTTCATTAGGCTCTAAACAGGTCATTAGAGTTACAACTCTATGTGTATAGGGGCTCAGGTGGCATTCTTGAACAGCACTCAACCCTGGGGAGGAAGGAGTCTTGCACCCAGCTAGAGAGAAAGAAAAAAGAAATTGTCTTCCTCCCAATAATGCACATTCCCCTGTTAACTCTGTAGCAAATCCGAGGTCACAAGCTACCTTCTTGGAGAAAGGAGAAACATCTCTCTCTTGGAATCTAATGCTCACCATACTATGTCATTTTAGACAGGTATTCTAGGCAACAGGCATTTTTAATTTTACTTATTTGAAAATAGATAAAATAGAGAAGTATAAGACTTGTGTGTGTTAGAATACAGAGGAAAAAAGAGAAGAAAAGAGAAACTTTAAATAACATTAAAGTATTAATGATAATGATGATGATACATTTTAGTAAATACATACATTACTAAAAATATAGTGTCCCATTTAAGTCTCACCCCAACTTTGTGGGACAGGTTTAGCATTGGCATTGTCCGCTTCAGCAACAAATAACTAATATTTATCACATGCTTATTGTTGCGATAGTGCGAGCTCAATGAATATTATTTGAGAGGCCTTTGCTGAACAATTTGGCAAAGCAAATAATGTCTGTATTTTATACATGAGGAAACTGTGGCTGAAAGGAGCTTCATTACTTTCGCAGGATAATATTCTTAGAAAGTCAAAGATATTAACATTTCAATCTTTTAACTCAGAGATTTGCCCTTTATCTCCCAATAAATATTTTGAAGATATTAACTTTTAGTAAAGCACTAAGCTATGCATTTTAGAGAGTACCACATTGAATTATACATGTGTGCTTAGATCTATATACATTTAAATGCTATGGGTATTAAGTACAAATAAAATGGAAACAAAGATCACTTCCAGCTAAAAGTTTAAAGAAATGTTCTAAGGGACAGTGGTACATGAGCAAGACTTGAGGCACAGGTAAATTCCTAAAAAGCCTCCCATTCCCATTCAGTTATTCATTCAACAAATATTTAATGATGCTCTACTCTGTACCAGGCATTATGTCTGTCTCTGCAACCAAGGCAGATAGTCTCTAACACACAGGGACTTATGTTGTAGCCTAGCATTATGCCTTGCAATTGGAATTATTGGCTTAATTGAAAATAAAGGACTTACATGCATGCTTGTAATCAGGTAAATGTCCCAGATAAGGAGTGCAAGAAAACAAACAGAAATCATACACGTGAATTTTAATGGGGAGTGCTCACAGGGGTAGCATCAGTTGGGGGAGTGAAGGAAGCAGTATTGGACAGAAAGAGGAGTTGAACTCTGATTCAGGCACTTCAAAAGACTCATCTCATTCCACAAGGAGCTCTGGAAATGAAATGATCCTTCAGAACAGTTCCAAATTTAGGGAAGGGTTCAGGCATTTATACCCCACTATTGAACAGTCATTAGATGTGAGCTGTAGTCTGGAAGGGGGCATGACCTTTGGCAGGGTGAAGGGATTTTCCAGAGATGGATGAGACTGAGAGCCATCGGCTGTCAACAATCCCAACTTCTACAAGTGTAAGTTATTCTGTCTTGAATAAGGTAGGGATCTGGAGAGCACACCAAAATATCTACTACAGTCTACACTTTGTGCCACTTATATCTGCTTACTTTACGTAATAAATTATGGAAGTTTCTCCATAACTCTGGTAGGCCTCTTTTTCTTGGAAAAATTGAAATAAAGAAAGCTAGTAGGACAAATTGTAGCTCTGGATGGTTAATTTTGTCTCTAGACCGAAGCAACACTACCACTAGTTGCCTTCCAGTAGATTCCAACTTGTGGAGACTTCATGTGTGTCAGAGTAGAACTGTGCTTCACGGGGTTTTTGATGGCTGAATTTTCAGATGTAGATCACCAGGCCTTTCTCCCAAAGTGCCTCTGGGTGGAATCGAATCTCCAGCATTTCAAATGGCAGCTGAGCACGTTAACCATTTACATCACCCTGGGATGCCAGACCAAAACAAGTCCTCATTAGTCCATCCTCTACTACACATTCTAGATTGCTGGGAGCCACATCCTAGGCAAGCACCTTTGCTGTTGTGGGTGGCTAACCAGGTGGAGCGATTCAGACTCTCATCCTTGAAACCTCTGGTCACCATGTCCTGCTCAAATCTCTATTTTGCATTTACTAATTTAACATTCAAATTGGGCAAGATTTGTGAAGCAAGAGCTTAACACCAAAAATATTTATCTTGCCCCCATTGTGTAATAGCAACTCTACCTCCTCTAGATGATTAGGGTCAATACCCTTGCCAAGATGGGGACTTCTTTCCTTGCTGACTGTTCTTTTGGCAAAAGGGGACTGTAATGACCAGAAGGCAGCCATAGCTTAAACTTCAGTGGACCCTGCAGTGTTACCTGTGTACTAATCAAGTTTTCTAGCTTCTCTACTATAAAGTACTGTATGTACTACAACATTCATCATAAACACCAAGTAGCCCCTCTCTCCCCATGTCTACTATACCTAGACAAGAAACTCCCTCTGTTTCCCCTTTGGTAAAGTGTGGAAACCCAAAGGCTTGAGTTTCAAACATAGCTAACCAATAAATGTTATATTTCCCACGAAAACCACAATAAAGATGCTTGCCCCCAGTTACGCTCTCTCTGTTTGTGACCCCCGTATATTTTCCCCATGTGGCTTTGGTGGGCATATGGTGAACACCAGGAACTGTGAGTATAATAAATATTTTAATGTTTCCAGGCTCTTTCTCTTGATTTGTGTTTGACCTTACCATATCTCAAACATTGCTATTATACTAAGTCAAAAACACTGAAAGAAGAATTCTCCTTCTGAGAAATAAGGCCTCTAAAATGTAGAATCCAGAGTTGTGCAGGTGGGGAGCACAAATTCCCCCTAAAGTGTCACAGGATATTATAGTGAGTGAGTCCTATTGTTCTATCAGGCCAGTAGGTTCTGGGTGGTGCAGTATGTGATTGGAACGTTGGATTCCATGGAAGTAGGCCTCCTAGTCTCCTTTCTTTGCTTTAGACTGTATTTCTTTTTTTTTATTTTTTTATTGTACTTCAGGTGAAGGCTTACAGAACACATAGTTTCTCATGAAACAGTGGTACACATGTTGTTTTATTACACTGGTTAACAACCCCACAAAATATTAACCCTCTAAATTCTCAACCTTCTTTTTTTGGTGAAAATACACATAGCCAAAGATACACCATTTCAAAAATTTTTACATACACAGTTCAGTGACATTGACTATGCTCTTCCAATTGTGCTGTTATTCTCACTTAAGATGAAGGCTTACAGAACAAAATAGTTTCTCATTTAACAGTTAGTACACATGTTGCCCTATGACAATGGTTAACAATCTCAAAACACATCAAGAATATCCTTACTCAACCTTGGGTTCCCTATCACCAGCTTCCTTGTCCCCTTCTACCTTCTGGCCATTGTCACTGGACTCCTGTACCTCTTTAGTCTCATTTGGTTTTACGGGGCTGTCCACTCCCAGGCTGAACAGTGAACCTCGGGGGGAACTTCACCACTGAGCTAAAAGGGTGTCTGGGGGCCATACTCTCGAAGTTTCTGCAGTCTCCTTTAGGCCAGTAAATCTGGTCGGTTTTTTGTGAGTTAGAATTATGTTCTGCATCCTTCTCCAGCTCTGTTCAGAACCCTCTGTTGTGATCCTGGTCAGAGCAGTCAGTGGTGGTAGCCGGGCATCATCTAGCAGTATTGGACTCAGTCTGGTGGAGGCCTTGGTAGCTGTGGACAATTAGTCCTTTGAACTAATCTTTTCCTTGTATCCTGTTCTCTTCATCCTCACTTGCTCCCAAAGGGATGAGACCAGTGGAGTATCTTAGATGGCCGCTCACAGACTTTTAAGACCCCAGACACTAGTCACCAAGGTAGAATGTAGAGCATTGTCTTTATAAGCTGTGTCATGCCAATTGAGCTAGATGTTCCCCGAGACCATGGTCCCCACAGCCCTCCGCCCAGCAGTTCAGTCCCTCAGAGAGTCTGGATGTGTCTATGGGGCTTCCATGACCTTTCCTTGTACAAGTTGTGCTAGTTTCCCCTGTATTGTGTACTGTCTCACCCTTCACCCAAGATAGCATTTATCTATTGCCTATTTAGTATTTCCCCCCCACCCCTCCCGTCCCTGTTAAACAACAAAGATTGTTACATTTTGTGTGTGAACTTTTTCAAAGGTTTTTACAATCGAGGTCTCATACAATATTTGTCCTTTTGTGATGGACTTATTTCACTCAACATAATGTCCTCCAGTTTCATCCATGTTATGAGATGCTTCACAGATTCATTGTTGTTCTTCCTCATTGCACAGTACTCCATTGTGTGTATGTACCGTAGGTTGTTTATCCATTCATCTGTTGATGGGCATCTAGGTTGTTTCCATGGTTTTGCTATTGTGAACAATGCTGCCATGAACATAGGTGTGCATATGTCTATTCGAGTGACGATTCTTATTTCTCTAGGATATATTCCTAGGAGTGGGATTGCTGGATGGAATGGTATGTCTATTTCTAGCTTTCTGAGGAAGCGCCATATCGTTTTCCAAAATGGTTGTATCATTTTGCATTCCCACCAGCAGTGCATAAGAGTTCCCATCTCCCTGCAGCCCCTCCATCATTTGTTATTTCCGGTGTTTTTGATTTGTTCCAGTAACGCCGGCGTAAGATGGTATCTCATTGTGGTTTTAATTTCCATTTCTCTAATGGCTAGTGATCGGAAGCATTTCCTCATGTGTCTGCTGGCCATTTGAATGTCTTCTTTGGTGAAGTGTCTGTTCATTTCCTTTGCCCATTTTTTGATAGGATTGGTTGTCTTTTTGTTGTAGAGGTGTTGGATTTTCTTGTAGATTATGGAGATTAGACCTTTGTCTGACTTGTACTGTCCAAAAATTTTTTCCATCTGTAGCTTCTCTTTTTACTCTTTTGGTGAAATCTTTTGAAGAGCATAGGTGTTTGATTTTTAGAAGATATCAATTATCTAGCTTATCTACTGGGGTTTGTGCATTCATGGCTATGGTTTGTATCCTGTTAATGCCATGTATCAAGGCCTGAAGTGTTGGTCCTATTTTTCCTTCTATGAACTCTATAGCTTTAGGCTTTATATTCAGGTCTTTGATCCATTTTGAAGTAGTTTTTGTATACGGTGTGAGGTAAGGTTCCTGTTTCATTTTTTTGAAGATGGATATTCAGTTTTGCCAGCACCATTTCTTAAAAAGACTGTTTTTTCCCCATTTGATGGTCATTGGGCCCTTGTCGAAGATCAGGTGACCATAGGTGGATGGATTTACATCTGGGTTCTCAATTCTGTTCCATTGGTCAGTGTATCTGTCGTTGAACCGGTACCAGGCTGTTTTGACTACTGTAGCTGTATAGTAGGTTCTGAAGTCAGGTAGTGTGAGTCCTCCAACTTTATTCTTCTTCTTCAAAGGTGCTTTATTTATTCGGGGCTTCTCCCCTTTCCATATAAAGTTAATGATTCGTTTTTCCATCTCTTTGAAGAATGTTGTTGGTATTTAGATCGGGATTGCTTTGTATTTGTAAATTGTTTTGGGTAGAATTGTCATTTTCACAATGTTGAGTCTGCCTATCCATGAGCTTGGTATGTTTTTCCATATATGTAGATCTCTTTGTGTTTCATGCAGTAGTGTTTTGTAGTTTTCTTTGTATAGATCTTTTACATCCCTGGTCAGATTTATTCCTAAGTATTTTATTTATTTAGGGGCTGTTAGAAATGGTATTGTTTTCCTGATTTCCTTTTCATCATTCTTCTTGCTGGTGTATAGGAATCCAACTGATTTTTGAATGTTGATCTTGTATCCTGCTACTCTGCTAAAACTTTCTATTAGTTCCAGTAGATTTCTCATGGAGTCTTTAGGGTTTTCTATGTATAGTATTATATCATCTGAAAACAGGGACAGTTTAACTTCTTCGTTACCAATTTGAATTAACTTTATTTCTTTTTCTTGCCTTATTGCTCTAGCTAGAACTTCCAGTACAATGTTAAATAGGAGTGGTGATAAAGGGCATCCTTGTCTTGTTCCTGTTCTCAAGGGGAATGCTTTCAGCCTCTCTCCATTAAGAATGATATTGGTCATTGGTTTTAGATAGATGCCCTTCATTATGTTGAGAAATTTCCCTTCTATACCTATTTTATTGAGAGTTTTTGTCAGGAATGGGTGTTGGACTTTGTCAAATGCATTTTCTGCATCAACTGAGATGATCATGTAATTCTTTTCTTTCCTTTTATTTATGTGGTGGATTACGTTGATTGATTTTCTAATGTTGAACCATCCTTGCATACCTGGTATGAATCCTACTTGGTTGTGGTGTATTATTTTTTTGATATGATGCTGAATTCTATTGGCAAGAATTTTGTGCAGAATTTTTGCATCTATATTCATGAGAAATATTGGTCTGTAATTTTCTTTTTTTGTGGCGTCTTTGCCTGGTTTTGCTATGAGCGTTATGGTGGCTTCATAGAATGAATTTGGAAGTGTTGCTTCCTCTTCTATGCTCTGAATTAGCTTGAGTAGTATTGGTACAAGTTCTTCTGTAAATGTTTTGTAGAATTCTCTAGTGAAGCCATCTGGGACAGGGCTTTTTTTGGTTGGGAGTTTTTTTAGTACCTTTTCAATCTTTTCCCTTGTTATGGGTCTGTTCAGATTTTCAACATCACTTTGTTGTTGTTTGGGTAGGCTGTGTGTTTCTAGAAATTTATTCATTTCCTCTAGGTTTTCAAATTTGTTGGAGTATAGTTTTTCATAATATTCTGTTATAAACCTTTCTATTTCAGTTGGGTCTATTGTAATGTCCCTCATTTCATTTCTTATTTGGGTTATTTGTGTCCTCTCCTGTTTTTCTTTTGTCAGTCTGGCCAGTGGTTTGTCGATTTTGTGGACTCTTTTAAAGAACCAACTTTTGGTTTTGTTGATTTTTTCTATTATTTTTCTGTTCTCTATTTCATTGATTTCTGCTCTGATCTTTACTATTTCCTTTTGTCCGGTGGTTGTGGGCTTTTTTTTGCTGTTCTCTTTCTATTTGTTTGAGTTCTGTAGTTAATGTTTTGATTTTGTCCCTTTCTTCCTTTTTGATATGTGCATCTATTGCTATAAATTGTCCTCTGAGGACTGCCTTTTCTGTGTCCCAAAGGTTTTGGTACGATGTGTTCTATTTCTCATTTGATTCTAGGAATTTTTGATTCCATCTCTGATTTCTTCTATTACCCAGTGATGTGTAAGCAGGGTATTATTCAGTTTCCATGAGGTTGATTTTCTTTCCTTGCTCTTTCTCGTGTTAATTTCTACCTTGATGACGTTGTGGTCAGAGAAGATAATTTGAATTATGTCAGCGTTTTGGATCTTGTTGAGGATTGCTCTGTGTCCTAAGATATGGTCTATTCTGGAGAAAGTTCCATGTGCATTGGAAAAGAATGAGTAGTTTGCAGTGGTTGGACGGAGTGTTCTATATATGTGTATGAGGTCAAGTTCGCTGATTGTGCCCTTTAGGTTCTGTGTCTTTGATGAGTTTCTTCTTCATTGTTCTGTCCTTTACTGAGAGTGGTGTGTTGAAGTCTCCTACTATTATTGTGGAACTTTCAATTTCTCTTTTCAGTGTTGTTAGACTTTGTTTTATGTATTTTGGAGCCCTGTCATTGGGGCGTAGATGTTTATTATGGTTATGTCTTCATGATGGATCATCCCCTTAATCATTATATTGTGTCCTTCTTTGTCTTTTATATTAGATTTTGTTTTAAAGTCTATTTTATCTGAGATTAGAATTGCCACTCCTGCTCTTTTTGGTAGTTGTTAGCTTGATATAATTTTTTCCAACCTTTGACCTTTAATAAATTCACATCTTTGTTTCTAAGGTGTGTCTCTTGTAGACAGCATATTAATGGATCCTGTTTTCTTATCCATTCTCTCACTGTCTGTCTCGTTATGGGTGTATTGAGTCCATTTACATTCAGTGTAATTATTGATAGATGTGAGTATGTTGCTGTTATTTTGTAGTGCTTCTTTTTGTGGTGCTGAAGTTTTCTTTGTTCTTCTTACTCTCTTGTGCTGAGTTACTTTTGTTTGTGAATTCTTTTTTCATTTCTTTTTTTTTATAGGTTTTGTTTTTGCTGAGACTCTATGTTTTTCATCTTTATTTTTATGAGTATGTTTGTTAACTTTCTTTGTGGTTACCATGAATTTTACCCTTATCTTTGTATGTTTGAAGCAGTCTACCATTACTTGGTATCGCCCTGCCTTCCTCTCCATTAGAAGGTTCTATACCTGTGCCGTTTATTCCCTCTTTTATTGTTTTGATGTTGTTGTCATTTATTGATTAACTGCTCTGATTCCCTGTTGTATTTCTTTTGGTTTTGGATAGTCCTCGAGAGTTCATTTCCTAGATTGGTATCTGGCTGGTACGATCCTGCATCCTAGGTTCTGCCTGTGAGCTGAAGCTGTTTGTCCTCAGTCCCTTTAATAATTCTTATAAGTTTGGTTTGACTTTTACACCTTCCCTTAATTTCTGTTTACCTGGAAATTACCTAATTTCACCATCAAATTTGAACAAGCGTTTTGCAGGATATATTATTCTTGGCTGACAATTTTTTTCTTTCAATATTTTATATATGTCATCCCATTGCCTTCTTTCCTGCATGGTTTCTGCCTAATAATTGGAGCTTAGTCTTATTGTTTCACCTCTGTATGTGAGTCTTGTTTTTCATGAGCTGCTCTCAGGATTCTTTGTTTGTCTTTGGTTTTGGCGAGTGTGAATATGATATGCCTTGGTGATTTTCTTTTGGGGTCTCTTCTATATGTGGTTTGTTGAGCTTCTTGGATGGCCATATTTTCATCTTTCATGATATTGGGGAAGTTCTCTGTCAGCAGTTCCTCAATGATCCTCTCTGTGTTTTCTGTTTTCTCCCCCTGTTCTGGAATTCCAATAACTCACATGTTTTTGCTTTTGATTGTGTCCCACATAACTCTCAGGGTCTCTTCATTTTTCTTTGTTCTTTTTTCTGAGATTTCCTGAAACAGAGCTGTATCTAAGTGTTTGTATTCAATTCCACTGATCCTGTCTTCCACAAATTCAAATCTGCTTCTCAGCCCTTCTGTGACACTGTCCATTTCTGAAATCTTGTTTGTCTTTTGGATTTCTAATTGTTGTCTTTGTATAATTTCTAGTTGTGAATTTATTTTGGCATTTTGTTCCTGCGTCGTCTTCCTGAATTCTTCCATTTTTTTGTCTGTATTTTCCATGAATTTGTGTATTTTTCCTCATGTTTGTCAGCTTTATGCATCAGTTCTTGGAGAATTCTGAGTATTAGAATTTTGAGTTCCCTATCAGGTAGTTCTAGTGCATTTTCTTCCACAGGAGAGTCATCTGGTGTTTTATTTTGAACACATACTGGAACCATCCTGTCATGTTTTTGTAAATGTTTTTATATTGTCTGCTGTTTTTAGGGCATTCAGTAATTATTTTTCAAGTTTATTGACTGTATATTTGTTTGTTTCATCCCTTTTGAAAAAATAAAAAATTGACTATGTCTGAGCAGACGGACTGTGTGTTCTTTGTTGTTTGCTCAACCGTGCGCTCAATACTTTTCGCCTCCTTCTCCAACTGGCAGGGCCAGTCATTCAGATATAGTATGGCAGCACAGGTCTAGCTGAAGAGGAGCAACTGGGACAGATTGTTTGTGGCACTTACTACAGCTACCAGGGCAGGTCAATAATCAGTGCAGGGTAGGTTCCAGTAGGCCTTGTCTGTGCTGCTTGGTGGTGTGATGTCAAGAGCATGGTGCATGTAGGTAAGGATGCAATGGGAAGATTATTATGTGTGGAGCTAAAATGGATATGGGAGAGAGGAGAGAGGAACAGGAGCCCAAAACATACAAACAAACAAAAAAGAATGCTAGGGGAGCTTGCTGTAGGAGTGGAGAGATGAGAGACTATCAAATGGAGAAAAACAGAAAGGGGAAGAGGAAGAAATGAAAAGAATGAATAAATAAAAATCAGAAAGGTTAAAGAACTGCAAAGCTCCCAGGGATCCCACCGGTGCAGCTATGAGGTCTGGGGAATTCGCTCTCAGATGTTGCAGTACAGCCTGGCTTGAATGCATAGAGGTATACAATGCCTGGTATTCAGGGATCAGAAAGAGAAGGAAGATATAGATAGACGAGAAACTGAGTAATGAAGAAAGACAAAAAGGGAAAAAGAGGAAAAAGAAAACAAAACAAATTAAAAAAAAATAGAACAAGAAAGGCTCCCAAAAGAAACAGAAAAAAAAAAAAAAAAACCAACAAAAAAAGAAATGTCCCCAGGGATCCCTCTGCACGTCTGTGGAAGCTGAAGTGGAGTCTCCTTGCCACGCAGCTCCACCTGGCCAGAAAGGACTCCCAACTCAAGAAAAGGAAAAGAAGACAAACAAACAATTCAAAACAAAGAAATGAACAAAAGCCCTGGGATCCCAACAGTATGGTAGCCAAGACCGGGAAGCAGCTCTACACACAAATGGAGCACCATAGCACCTCTGGAAGAAGCAAAGATGGCACACGGAGCCAGGCAGTCGAGCAAAAGGAGGGTGAGGTGGCCATAGGCAACCAAGAGATCAAAAGAAGCAGAAGAAAATAAAAAAAGCCACACCAGCAGCCAACAAATGGTAGTCAGAGAGCCAGCTAGTGCGGGCTGGTGTTTCTGGACAAGAGATTGTGTCCGTGGGAAGCAGAGGAGGCCGAGTGTGGGTGAAGAAGGTAGAGAGTGGGAAAGCATACATCACAAATTACCAGCACTCTGCAGCCCCTCAGAAAGAAGCAAAGATGGCGCATGGAGCCGGGCACTCGAGCATAAGGAGTGGGAGGTGGCGAGAGTCGAATAAGAAATCAAAAGAAGCAGAAAAAAAAAATGCAACACTAGCAGCCAAGAAATAGCACTCAGAGAGCCAGCTAGTGCAGGCTTGTGTTTCTGGACAATCGACTGTGTCTGCGGGAAGTGGAGGGGGCCGAGTGTGTGTGAAGAAGGATAGGGAGTGGGAAAGTGTATATCACAAATCACCAGAGCTCTGCAGCCCCTCAGGAAGATGCAAAGATGGCGCATGGAGCGAGGCACTAGAGCAAAAGGAGGGGGAGATGGCGAGAGGCAAGGAAGAAATCAAAAGAAGTGGAAAAAAACAACACCAGGAGCCAACAAATGGCACTCAGAGAGCCGCCCGCTTGGGTGTGTGGAATCCTAGCAGCCGGCGCTTGCCGTTCAAGAGACCATGGCCACGGGAAGCAGATGAGGCTGAGCCAGGGAGAAGAGGGGTGGGGGGTTGGAAAGCGCACACCACAAATTAACCGTTGTTCTGTCTCTCGCTGGACGGTACATGAGGCTGCTTTCTCATACCCCCTGTTTCCTGGTCTCTGATAGGAGTCCAAGATGGCAGATCTGCACTGCGTTAGCTGTTAGGTGACCTCTGCATGAATCTCTCCTCGCTCTCCATTCTCTGTCAGTTTTCTCACTCCATTTGGTGCTTGGCTGAGTTTTTTATCTCTTCATTTGACGTTTTAGGGTTTCAGGATTGTTGTATTCTCTGTTCGGCTTAGTTTTTCGGATCTTTGCTGTGGAGGGATGGCATGGTGCTTCTGCCTAGAGTGCCATTTTGCTAGAACTCTAGACTGTATTTCTTGAAGGATTCTGTTTCTGTATGTCAAAGAGTGTATAAAGCCCTTAGACAGCATGCAGGATGAACTTCTATACACAGAAAAGGAAAAGCAAAACCTGGATGTGTGTTAATTCTAATTAAGATAAAAGAGATAGAAAGAATTCAACACTACCAGTTTGCAAAGTGACTGGTTGGACTCCACAAGGGATGGTGCCACACTGAGACCCAGCACTGGTCTCTCTTGCTGGTACATTGGATATTTGACAAAGGCAGTAGCTTGATCAGCCTTCTTGAGTTGGAGCCCATGATGTTGAGCTCATGCATAACCTCAGTCTCTGCCACCATTTGTTCCCCCATTGTGCCAGTACTGGTGTGACCAATGTCAGAGGCTGGGGGACGTTTAGTGTCTCTTCTACAATAGTTTCTCCCTGATGGGTGTTCATATGTGATGCAAAGGCCTTCCTTCTTTGTGCTTAAAGCCCATTGCTTTCAAGTTGATTCTGCCTCATAGCAACCCTATAGAACAGAGTAGAACTGCCCCACAGGGTTTCCAAGGAGCAGCTGGTGGATTCAAACTGCCAACATTTTGGTTAGCAACTGAGTTCTTACCCACTGTGCCCCAGGGCTCCATATTTGTGCTTAATACCATATTTCTATCTATCTTTATCCCTGACCTTAATTATTCAATTTTTAAACCTTATCTTCACCAGGTACTATAACCCAACTGCCAAGTCATTAGCCAGTGCTCATGAATCCATGTATCCTTACCTCAGGCCAAACATTGTGGATCTATTTCCTAACGTTTTACCCACTGAGAGGTTTCTCCTTCACTACCGTATTTCAGGGCCACCCTGAATGGGACTGTAGTGCAGTACTGCTCCATTTTTGGCTTTCAGTTATATACTAGTCTGACCCATCCATGAATCATGCTTCACCTTTTTGCCCCCTTTGTCAAGATGAGAACCCGTTTGCCACCAAAGTTAGACCCATATGGTCACATGTATGAGCTGAGGAAAAAGTACCAGTGCAAGAATGGTGGATTTCATGGGAGGCTGGTCCACTTGCTATTGAAATTTACTTGTGCTCTCTGGTTCTATTTTTGTTGGATACCAGATACCCTACATCCATCTTACAATAGATTGCTGCTGAGTTGACATTGTGACTTGGTAGATCTGACAGAATCTATTTTAGGAAGTGTAGTTCTGGCCACATGGGATAATTCATGTCCTGTGACTAGATGCTCTGTGTCTATCAGGACATAGTAGCATTCAAGGAGTTACTGTTTGGGTATTATATATTTTTCACTTCAGATAGAATTGACTTGTCCCAGAAAACTTGAGGTATACATTGGGTTTTTCCTTTTAGGGCTTGCCATAAATACCATTAGATATATTTTTCCACCATTGATACCTCTAATGATAAAGGGTTTTCTGGGTCAGGTGGAAAAAGCAGCAAGGTCACATGCAATGGGGCCCAAACCTTGCATACTCTGAGTATCATTCAAACTTGTCAGGTTTCATGTCACCCAGTATATAATTTGGAACAGGATTCCCAAGTGTGAAATATCTACCTCCAGAACCCAGAGAAACCTACCAGGTATTATATTATCTTCTTTAAAGAAGTATCCTATTTCCAAACAAGGTCACTTTCACAGGTACAAAGGTTAGAACTTCAACATATCTTTTATAGGGGACAACAATTAAATCCACACCAGGTGGTAAGTAAGTGAAATAACTAAAAATATGATGGGACCACCATTCTTTAACTCTTTGCAGGTGGCACATATCTCTGCCATTCCTCCTAGAATGAAATACTGCTTTTGATTTATCATTTTGGCTAAGTGTGTGGGTAAGAGTCAGCTTCACAGACTTCTTGTTGGCCTTCCCCACTACGAATGCTCTTACAGTGTAGGCCAAACATAACACAAAGATTCCATTTGATATGATGACCCCAAAATCTAAAATCACCTCTGAACTTCCTGAGTCTGCAGAAGTGGCCCATTCCTTGTTGTTAAAGTCCAGTGCCCCCACCATGTTTAAAAATAATGCAAAACCTCTGCCTTGAGGTATAACTGTCCTCCTCTTTTAGTATCTACCCCCACAGCTCCTTTGGGCCACCAGAATAATGACTAGGGTCAAGTCACAAAATAAGCTGGCTAGTGGACTTCTACACTTGCTAAGAGAGGAGAAGGATTATATCCCAAAGGAACTGCAGTCCCTAACCCACATGTACCAAGAGGAAGGAGAAGATCTGTAGGACTGTGTGCTGAGAGTACTGGATCAAATGTGGGTGACAGAACACATAGTTGGATAAGGGAGAGTTTTTCCATATAGAAACCTTCTGATTTAGGATTTAATACCAGAAAAGACACTAGAATGGCTAAAATGGCTCTTGAAGTCTTAGAGAAAGTGATGACACACACTAGGTGGATGTCAGTGCCAGGTCTGCCATGGCAGTGGGTATAAGAAGGAATTAAAATGCTCAGGGATTTGGATGTTCCAGAGTGAAAATACTACCTAAAGCAGGAATACCCATCAGAAGACTAAGCTTAGTGAGAAACCCCAAAAGCACTCAGTTTACCACACACCTAACTACAAAATTTCAAAATGCGGGCAAACTGGAAAATCATAGAAAAACATAAATTAGCAACAAACCATGAATAGTATAAATAGTCATATAGCTATATAAAAGATTAAACCATTAATTGAAAATATCTCCATATAGAAAACCCCAAGTTCAGCCAAGAAGTCACAAAAATTCAAAGAAAAGAGAATTCTTATTTTAGAAAAATTCTTCAAGAAAATAGAAATAGAAGAAAACACTCATATCACATTTTATGGAGTAAATATAGCATTCATCTTCAAAAATCCAATATCAGATTTCAAATATCAAATATTAAATCCAATATCAACAAAATCCAACATAAGAATAAAAATTATAGGCTTATATGTAAATATCCTAATTAAAATAATATCAGACCCAAACTGCAATGTATAGAAAGGATAATACATTCTGACTAAACTTAGGGAATCAATATTGGCATAATAATAAAAAATATATTAATAAAAGTCACTGAATCAACAAGTTAAATACACAAAAAACAATCATTTTGACAGATGAAGTAATCACTTATAATGAAATCTGACATTAATTTCAGATTAAAAAAAAACGTAGGGGAGGTCTTCATAGGAGAAGGAAGACACAGCAAACATCACAATTAAAATTGACATTTTAAAGTGTTAAAAAAGTGGAACAAAAACAGAGCTATCTGGTATAAGTACCTTTATTGTACTGGAGGATATTGATAATGAAATAAGTGTGGAAAAATAAAAACTAAAAAGAGATGGAAGAAAGATGTAAATTTTCCTTTTTTTACAAAAGATATGATTATTTACAGGGAAAATGACAATGATTTTAGAGACACATTTATAAGCGATAGAGGGTTTAAAAAATGCTGGGTTTGTAATCAAATTTTTCATTTCCACCCACCATCAGTTAGAAAACAGATTTAACAAAGTTGCCATTTCAATAGTGTTAAAAATTACGAGACACTTTGAAATAAATCAAACAAAGTATTTGCAAGATCTTTTTGGAACAAATTCTAAAACTTTACTGAAAGGCAATAAATAGGTCTAAAATACATGGCCACAGATAAGAAAACTCAACATTACAAAAATGTCAATTTTCCAAAATTATTTTATAGACTGCAATTTGAATTTTTGAAAGCCAAATCTAAATGTTGTGTTATGTTTTTGAAAGGTGACTTTGATTGCTGCCTCCTTGACTCATTACTCATTGTTATGGATTACATTATGTCCCACCAAAAGATATGCTGATGTTCTAACCCCTTTACCTGTCTGTGACTGTGACCTTTTTTGGAAATAAGGATTTTCTTTTGCCATCAGTTAAGTTAAAGGAGGTCATACCAGAGTAAAAAAAAAAAAAAAAATCCATTGCCATCAAGTCAATTCCAACTCATAGCAACCCTATAAACAGAGTAGAACTGCCCCATAGGGTTTCCAAGGAATGGCTGGTGGATTCAAACTTTCAACCTTTTGGTTAGCAGCTGAGGTCTTAATGACTGTGCCACTAGGGCTCCTCATACCTGAGTAGGGTGGTTCCAAGTCCTAATCCCTTTTGAATGGTGTCTTATAAAAGGGGAGGGACACACACTGGGGGGAGACAGACATCATGTGACAACAGAGGTAAGTGCATCCATAAGCAGCAGAAGAACACCAAGGGTTGCTAGAAGCCACTATAGGTTAGGACACAGACATGGAACAGTTCCACTCTCAAAGCCCCCAGCAGGAATCAACATGGCTGAGATCCTGATTTGATATTCTAGCCTTCAGAACTGTGAGAAAATAGATTTCTGTTCTTTAAAGCCACCCAGTTTATGGTATTTTGCTATGGCAGCCTAGAAGACTGAGACCCTCTTTAGCACCTTTTTACAGCCTTTTGGTGGGCATTAAGTAGATTTTGAAAAACTGAACCAATTCTGGTGGCTTTGCACAAGCATGATTTATCTGTTGCTTCACTTTGCTAATAAGAACTTCCCTGTTACATTGCTTGCAATTGTGTCTCAGTGTTCTTGGAGTTTGTCTTTGGCATCCCTCAGGCTCAGTATCAGGAATGATCATCTGGGATGTGTGCTAGCAAACCTCTAAAACTGAGGCACTTGGCATAATAAAATGGCTGACATGAGGTCTAAATCAAAACTCCATTTTGTTACAAGCTCCTGTTTCTACGTTATTAGGAATGTAATCTTGGCTTCTTCCCATTCATATGCATATGGACTTGCGCCTCTGGCTGAGTGGGACCAGAAAACCATGACCCCCTATCAATCATCTTGTTTAACTAGGCTGGCCTTGTCCCAAGCCCCTCGTTAGTAAATAAAGGTGGGGGTCAGGAATGCGGTTTAGCAACTCTTAGTAAGTAAAGGTAGGGTCTGGAATGTGATTGTAGGAGATGAGTTTACTCAGAATTTTCCAGGAAAAAGGTAGTTGGTTGAAAATAGAGTTGCTATTGACATACCCACCTCATGACTATATGACCATCATGCACTTCCCTTCCCCATTTTTGCTATAAAAGCACACCTCTTCCTCCATGCTTTGGAGAACATGGTAGATTCCTCTCTGCCCTGTGTTTCCTCAATTCACAATTGTATTACCCCGCAATAAATCTCTTTGCTTTTACTTTAACAGAGTGGGCGTTCTTACTCTTTGACAAATGTTTATTGTGCCTGCTGGTCAGTAGAAACAATGATCCAGTCAGAGCCCCTCCAGCTGGCAAGATTCTCTCTAGCAACTCTGATAAAGTTTTTCATACAGGTTCCCTGCTAGAAAGATGGAAAAAGGGCAGGGGGAAAACTCTGTGGACTATTCATTTCCTATATTCCATATGTTTAGAGGCATGTGTATATGAATACTTGGTTGTTAAATAAATAAATAAACTTAAAAAAAAGTATAGCCAAAAACCATTCTAAGGAGCTAGTCTTAGAAATTACAGGTAAGAAACTTGGTTTTAAATTCATATTTTCACTTTTGTCTATAATTTTTTTCTCTTTAGTAAACATCAAAATGTAAATTGGTATTGACAAACAAAGATGGTAAAGGAATCCTCTCTGTTGTTCTGCGATATTAGAAGTGGTCCTAGGAAGCAGATCCTTCAGATAAGTTTCTGGCATTGAATCAGTTTCCAAGCCAGATGGTAACCAGTGTTCCTGGCAAGTGGTGTAATGAACCTTGGTGTTCTATAGCATCACAATTACCAAAACTCTCACTAGGGTTGAACTGGGATGGGATACATGTATGATTGGATGATTTATGCAATATTTCTAGCATTTGAGAGAGCATTATAAAGATTGTGGATTGGTTGTTATTAAGTACCATCAGTGCTCTGAAGGAAGACACGAATGAGCTCAAATCAGCCAACAACCAACTCAGATTTTAGTTTGAAGCCAGAAGATTTCTATGGAGCATTGGAAGAGACCCTCATCCTTTGTAGCCAGAGTTTAATTGCACTGAAAACAAAACAAAACAAAACAAACAACAACAAAGCAGACCAAAGCTCTAACAGTAAGAGTAACAAAAATACAAAGAAATAGCCCCAGAAAGCCTGTCAGGCTATTATCAGATCCCTGGCAAGGAAAGAGTGGGATCCTGAGACTTGGGGTGGGGTTAAATTTGTAAGGATATTCTTGAGAATCTTGAAACACTAGATTTCCCTAAACACTCTAGACACTCAGCAAAGGTCCACTCACCTGTGCTAGGATATAGCAGCCTCACCTTGCCCAGAGAACATGCAGAAGTCTCCTTTGATACGGATGTGACTCAAGGTGATAGTTGCCCTCAAAATTTATCCCCACATCCCCTGATAAAAAATCTTACTTCTCGGTATAGGCCAACTGGGGATTGTTACACCTCGTTCAAGAAAAAAGAAGTTATTCACCAAAAGTGTTGCAGAACTCAGATAATATATACTGACAGGAATGGACCTTCAGAGTACCAGTTTAAAGCTTGGATTAGGCAGACAATGTTGTTGTTGTTAGGTGACATCTAGTCAGTTCCAACTCGTAGTGACCCTATACACAGCAGAAAGAAACACTGCCTGTTCCTATGCATCCTCAAAATCCTTGTTAGGCTTGAGCCCACTGTTGTGGCCACTGTATCAATTCATTTCATTGAGGGTCTTCTTCTTTTCACTGGCCCCCTCCTTTACCAAGCATGATGTCCTTCTCCGGCTCCTGATAACATATCCAAAGTAGGTGAGACATAGTCTCACCATCCTTGCTTCTAAGAAGCATTCTGGCTATATTTCTCCCAAGACAGATTTGTTCTTTCTTTTGGCAGACCACGGTGTATTCAATGGTGTCTCAGTGTTCTGAAACACCATAATTAAAAAGCATTAAATTTTCTTCGCTCTACCTTATTCATTGCCCAGCTTTCCCATGCATCTGAGTGAGATTGAAGACACTGTGGCTTGGGTCAGGCACACATTAGTCTTTAAGGTGACATCTTTGCTTTTTAATACTTTAAAGAGGTCTTTTTCAGCAGATTTGCCCAATGCAAGGCATCATTTGATTTTGTGACTGCTGCTTCCATGGGTGTTGATTGTGGATCCAAGTAAAATCAAATCCTTGATAACTTTAATCTTTTTTCCATTTAATGTGATGTTGCTTATAGGTCCAGTTGTGAGGATTTTTTTTTTTTTTCCTTTAGGTTGAGGTGTAACCCATACTGAAGGCTGTAGACTTTGATCTTCATCAGTTAAGTGCTTCAAGTTCTCCTCACTTTCAGCAAGGTTGTGTCATCTGCATAACACAGGTTGTTAATAATTCTTCCTCCAGTCCCGATGCGCTCTTTTTCTTCATATAGTCCAGCTTCTTGGATTATTTGCTCAGCATACAGATTGAATAAATATGGTGAAAGGCCCTGACACACACCTTTCCTGACTTTAAACCACCCAGTATCCCCTTGTTCTGTTGGAACAACTGCCTCTTGATCTATGTACAGGTTCCTCATGAGCACAATTAAGTGTTCTGGAATTCCCATTCTTTGCAATGTTATCCATATCTGTTATGACACAGATAGTCAAATGCCCTTGCATAGTCAATAAAACAAGGAAAACATTTGTCTGGTATTCTCTGCTTTCAGCCAGGATCCATCTGACATCAGCAATGATATCTCTTATTCCACCTCCTCTTCCGAATCCTTCTTGAATTTCTGGCAATTCCCTCTCACTGTATTGCTACAGCTGCTTTTGAATGATCTTCAGCAAAATTTTACTTGTATGTGATATTAATCATATTGTTTGATAATTTCTGCATTTGGTGGGATCACCTTTCTTGGAAATAGGCATAAATATAGAGCTCTTCCAGTTGGTTGACCAGGTAGCTGTTT
Organism: Dugong dugon; assembly: GCA_030035585.1. Lineage (NCBI taxonomy): Eukaryota > Metazoa > Chordata > Mammalia > Sirenia > Dugongidae > Dugong > Dugong dugon. The sequence continues at coordinate 97,173,994 of CM057465.1, forward strand.
TCCAAATTTCTTGGCATAGATGAATCAGCACTTCTAGCCCTGTATCCATTTGCTGAAACATCTAGACTGGTATTCTGTCAATTCCTGGAGCCTTGGTTTTCACCAATGCTTTCAGTGCAGCTTGGACCTCCTCCTTCAGTACCATCGGTTTTTGATCATCTACTACCTCCTGAAATGGCTGAACATTGACCAATTCTTTTTGGTATAGTGACTCTGGGTATTCCTTCCATCTTCTCTGGATGTTTCCTCTGTCGTTAAATACTTTCCAGGTAGAATCCTTCAATGTTGCAACGTGAGGCTTGAATTTTATCTTCAGTTCTTTCAGCTTGAGAAATGTCAAGCATGTTCTTCTCTTTTAGTTTTCTAACTCCAGGTCTTGGCACATGTCATCATAATACTGTACTTTGTCTTCTCCAGCCACCCTTTGAAATCTTCTGTTAAGCTCTTTTACATCATTTCTTCCCTTCTCTTCAGCTATTCAACATTCAAGAGCAACCTTCAGAGCCTCTTCTGACATCCATTTTGATCTTTTCTTTCTTTCCTGTATTTTTAATGACATCTTGCTTTCTTCATGTATAATGTCTTTTTTTTTTTTTTCCTAAAACCTTCAATATCTTTAATGATTGTTTTTTTCTTTTCACATAAAGGCAGCAAGCAGGATAAAGAACATGGGATGGATGTCCAGAGCCTTCCTGCAGAGCAAGAACTTCCTCTTATAGGCGTCTCCCCCTCAGCCCCCACTCTGTTCACTGATGGAGGAGACTGAGATGTTCTGTTTTCCACTACTTGCTCCTTGAGAGAACAGACTGTGTTATACTCATTTTTGTCTCCCCAGTGACAAGCCCAATGCCTGGCTCACAGTGAGCACTCAATAAATATTTGCTCAATGCACGAAGGCTAAATAAAAGGCAGAAGGTCCTACAGTTTATGAATCCTGTTAACACAAAAGAGCACCTTCCAGCCCAGTGGTCCAACAGGCACCATTGAGAAAGTGAAGCTGTGCTTTACCAACAGACTCATAATACAGTGTATGTAGATCGTCAATCAAATGATCTGATTTGCTGATATAAAAATCAGATACACATCTGATACTTTAAATTTTCCAGATACTTTTAAGTTAAAAAATATAAAAAATGTCAATGAAGCTCAACTAAGTTATATTTAAGATCCTTGATTACAGGGTCTAGTATTACATATATATGTATTTTTTTTATCATTGTAATTAAATGAGGTTTACATTTCAAGTTAGTCCCCCATACAGATTTTTTTTTTGTACATACATTGTTATGAGACCCCAACTGCTCAGACCATTCTGTGACAGCACTCCTTCCCTCTGCCCCCGATTCCCCAAGAACATTCAACCAGCTCCTAACTCTCTCTACCTTCCCATCTCACCTCTGGACAGACGCCGCCCCTTTGGTCTCTTGTATCTACCTGTATAAGAGGCACATTCTTCATAAGTATCACTTTATATCCCACAGTCCAGTCCAATCCCTGTCTGAAGAGTTGGCCTCAGAAATTGTTTTAGTTTGGGGTGATGGAGAAACAAGGGGCCATGCTTTCTGGGGTGACTCCAGTCTTAGTCAAACCATTAAGTCTGGTCTTCTTACTACAAATTGAGTCCTGCATCCCATCATTCTACTGTGCCATCAGGGACCCTCTGTTGAGTTCCCTGTCAGGACATTCACTGGTGGTAGCCGGGCACCATCTAGTTCTTCTGGTCTCAGGCTGATGAAGTCTCCGGTTTATGTGGCCCATTCTGTCTCTTGGGCCAATACTTTCCTTGTGTCTTTGGTGTTCTTCATTCTCCTTTACTACAAGTGGTTAGGACCAATTGGTGCATCTTAGATGGCCACTTGCAAGCTTTTAAGACCCCAGACGCCACTCACTAAAGTAGGATGCAGAACATTTTCTTAATAAGCTTTGTTATGCCAATTGACATAGATGTCCCTTGAAAGCATGGTCCCCAGACCCCACATCCCTGCTACTCTGTCTCTCAAAGTATTTGATTGTATGGAGGAAACTTCTTAGCTTTGGTTTAGTCCAGTTGTGCTGTAGTGTGTTCTGTCCTTCCCTTCACCTAAGATGATTCTCATCTACTATCTAGTTAGTGAATAACCATCACCCTCCCTCCCCATCTCCGTAACCATCAAAGAATGTTTTCTTCTATGTTTAAACTTTTTCTTGAGTTCTTATAATAGTGGTCTTATACAGTATTTGTCCTTCTGTGCCTGACTAAATTCACTCAGCATAATAAGTTCTAGCTTCCACCAAGTTATACGATGCTTCACAACTTCATCATTGTTCTTTATCTTTGCGTAATATTCCACTGTGTGGATATACCATAGTTTGTTTACCCATTTGTCCTTCAATGGGCACTTAGGTTGCTTCCATCTTTTGGCTATTGTGAACAGTGCTGCGATGAACATAGGTGTTCATATATCTATTTGTGTGATTGCTCTTGTTTCTTTAGGATATATTCCAAGGAGTGGGATAGCTGGATCCTATGGTACTTCTATCCCTAGTTTTTTAAGGAAGTACCAAATCGATTTCCAAAGAGGTTGTACCACTTTAGATTCCCACCAACAGTGTATAAGTGTTCCAGTCTCTCCACAACCTCTCCAGCATTTGTTATATTGTGTTTTTTGGATTAATGCTAGCCTTGTTGGGGTGAGATGATATTTCATTGTAGTTTTGAACTGCATTTCTCTAATGGCTAATTATCGTGAGCATTTCATCATGTGTCTGTTAACTGCCTGAGTATCTTCTTTGGTGAAGTGCCTGTTCATATCCTTTGCCCATTTTTTAATTGGGTTATTTGTCTTTTCGTTGTTGAGGTTTTGCAGTATCCTGTAGATTTTAGAGATTAAACGCTGATCGGATTTATCGTAGCCAAAATTTTTTTCCCAGTCTGTAGGTTGTCTTTTGACTTTTTTGGTGAAGTCTTTTGATGAGCATAAGTGTTTGATTTTTAGGAGCTCCCATTTATCTAGTCTTTCTTCTGGTGCTTGTGCATTGTTACTTATGGTTTGTATTATAAGGGCACCCAACATTGTCCCTATTTTTTCTTCCATCATGTTTATCATTTTTGATTTTATATTTAAGTATTTGATCCATTTTAAGTTAGTTTTTGTACATGGTGTGAGATATGGGTCTTGTTTCAGTTTTTTGCATATAGATATCCAATTATGACAGTACCATTTGTTAAAGAGACTGTCTTTTCCCCAATTAATGGACTTTGGGCCTTTGTCAACAATTAGCTGTGATAGTGGATGAGGTTATATCTGGATTCTCAACTCTGTTCCATTGGTCTATGTATCTGTTTTTGTACCAGTACCAGGCTGTCTTGACTACCATGGCAGTATAACAGGTCCTAAAATCAGGTAGTGTAAGGCCTCCCACATTGTTCTTCTTCTTGAGTAATGCATTGCCTATTTGGGGCCTCTTCCCTTTCCATGTGAAGTTGGTGATTTGTTTCTCCATCTCATTAAAAAAATACTGCTGGAATTTAGATTGGAATTGCATTGTATCTGTAGATTGCTTTGGGTAGAATTGACATTTTCAGTATGTTGAGTCTACCTACCAATGAGCAAGGTATATTTTTCCACTTATGCAGGTCTCATTTAGTTTCTTGCAGTAGTGTCTTGTAGTTTTCTATGTAAAGATCTTTTACATCTCTGGTTAGATTTATTCCTAAGTATTTTATCTTCTTGGGGCCTATTGTAAATGGTGTTGATTTGATGATTTCCTCTTCAAGGTTCTCTTTGTTGGTGGAAAGAAATCCAATTGATTTTTGTATGTATATCTTGTATCCTGAAAGTTGCTGAAATCTTCTATCAGTTCCAGTAGTTTTCCTGTGGATTCCTTGGGATTTTCTGTGTATAAGATCATATCATCTGCGAATAGAGATACTTTGACTTCTTCCCTACCTATTTGGATGCGCTTTATTTCTTTTTCTAGCCTAACTGCTCTGGTTAGGACCTCCAGCACAATGTTGAATAATATTGGTGATAAAGGGCATCCTTGTTTGGTTCCCGTTCTCAAGGAAATGCTTTCAAAGTCTCTCAATTCAGCATGATGTTGGCTATTGGTTTTGTATACATGCCCTTAATTATAATGAGGAATTTCCCTCCTATTCCTATTTTTTTTTTTTTGAGAGTTTTTATCATGAATGGTTGTTGCACTTTGTTGAAGGCCTTTTCTGCATAGATGGATAAGATCATGTAGTTTTTGTCTTTTGTTTTATTTATGTGATGGATTACGTTGATTGTTTTTCTAATGTTGAACCATCCCTGCATACCTGGTATAAATCTCACTTGGTCATGGTGAATTAATTTTTTGATATGTTGCTGAATTCTATTGGCTAGAATTTTGTTGAGGATTTTTGCATCAATGTTCATGAGTGATATCAGTCTGTAATTTTCTATTTTTGTGGTGTCTTTACCTGGTTTTGGTATCAGGGTTATGCTGGCTTCATAGAATGAGTTTGGGAGTATTCTATCCTTTTCTATGCTCTGAAATACCTTTAGTATAAGTGGTGTTATCTCTTCTCTGAAAGTGTGGTAGAATTCTCCAGTGAAGCCATCCGGGCCAAGGCTTTTTTTTGTTGGCAGTTTTTTTTAATAACCTTTTCGATCTCTTCTTTTGTTATGGGTTTATTTAGTTGTTCTACCTCTGTTCGTGTTATTTTAGGTAGGTGGTGAGTTTCTAGAAATTTGTCCATTTCCTCTAGGTTTTCAAATTTGTCAGAGTACAATTTTTCATAGTATTCTGTTATGATTCTTTTAATTTCAGTTGGGTCTGTTGTGATATCACCCATCTCATTTCTTATACTGGTTATCTGCTTCCTCTCCAGTTTTTCTTTTGTCAGTTTGGCCAATGGTTTATCAATTTTGCTGACCTTTTCAAAGAACAAGCTTTTGGACTTGCTAACTCTTTCGATTGGTTTTCTATTCTCTATTTCATTTAATTCTGCTCTAATTCTTATTATTTCATTCCTTCTGGCACCTGTGGGGTTCTTTTGCTGCTCTCTTTCTACTTGTTCCAGTTGAAGGTTAATGCTTCAATTATGAGCCTTTCTTGTTTTTGGATGTGTGCATTTATTGGTATAAACTGATCTCTGAGCATTACTTTTGCTGTGTCCCAAAGGTTCTGGTAGGATGTGTTTTCATTCTCATTTGATTCTATTTATTTCTTTATTCCACCCTTAATTTCTTCTATAACCCAGTAATTTTTGAGCAAGGTGTTGTTAGTTTCCATGTGTTTGATTTTTTTCCTTGCTTTTTGTGTTGTCGATTTCCACTTTTATGGCTTTATGATCAGAAAAGATGGTTTGTAGTATTTCGATGTTTTGGATTTTGTTAAGGCTTGCTTTATGGCCTATTATGTGGTCTATTCTGGAGAATGTTCCATGTGCATTGTAAAAGAAAGTATACTTGGCTGCTGGTGGGTGCAGAGTTCGGAATATGTCTATGAGATCAAGTTGGTTGATTGTAGCATTTAGCTCTTCTGTGTCTTTGTTGAGCTTTTTTCTGGATATTCTCTCTTTCACCGAAAGGAGCGTGTTGAAGTCTTCTATTACTATTGTGGAGCTGTCGATCTCTCTGTTCAGAGCTGTTAGTGTTTGTTTTATGTATTTTGGAGCCCCATTGTTGGGAGCATAAATATGTATTATAGTTATGTCCTCCTGGTGTATTGACCCTTAATCATTATATAGTGCCCTTCCTTATCCTTTGTGGTGGATTTTGCTTTAAAGTCTATTTTGTCAGAGATTAATATTGCCACTCCTGCTCTTTTTTGAGTGTTGTTTGCTTGATATATTTTTTTCCACCCTTTGAGTTTTAGCCTGTTTATGTCTTTAAGTCTAAGGTGCATCTCTTGTAGGCAGCATATAGATGGATCATGCTTTTTTTCATCCAATCTGCCACTTTCTGTCTCTTTATTGGTGCATTAACTCCATTTACATTCAGTGTAATTATTGATAGGTATGAGTTTAGTGCTGTCATCCTGATATCTCTTTTTGTGTGTTGTTCACAGTTTCTTTGTTCTCCTCAATTTTCTGTGCTGAGTCATTTTTGTTTATGTATTTTTTTTTATCTTTTTCTTTGTAGACTTTGTGTTTTTATGTTTTTCTCCTTTTTTTTATTTTGATTTGTAGGATTGTTAGATTCCTTTGTGGTTACCTTAATATTCACCCTTATTTTTCTAAGTTTATACCCATCTTTTATTACTTTATATCACCTTAACTTCCCCTCCAAATAGAAAATCAGTGTCTCTATTTTTTAAGTCCCTCTTTTTTTATTTTAATATTATCCATTTTTTTTAATATATGGATATCTGTTTCCCTATTTTCAATGTTTTAGCTTTGATGTAATTTTGATTTCCATGTCTGTGTCAATATCTGGTTGCTGTGTCCTGTGTTCTAGTCTTGCATTGTTAGCTGGTGTTATTGATTGTCTAACCATAGGACTCTCTTCAGTATTTCTTGTAATTTTGGTTTGGTTTTTGCAGATTCTCTGAACTTCTTTTTATCCGGAAATGCACTAATTTCTCCATCATATATGAGAAACAGTTTTGCTGGATATATAACTCTTGGCTGACTGTTATTTTCCTTCAAGGCTTTAAATATGTCATTCCATTGCCTTCTAGCCTGCACGGTTTCTGCTGAGTAGTCCAAGCTTATTCTAATTGACTCTCCATTGTAGATGACTTTTCTTTTATCCCTAGTTGCTCTTAAAATTCCTCTTTATCTTTGATTTTGGTAAGTGTGATTATAATATGTCTTAGTGACTTTCTTTTGGGATCTACTTTATGTGGGGTTCGATGAGCATCTTGGATAGATATCTTCTCATCTTCCATGATATTAGCAAAGTTTTCTGTCAACAAATCTTCAACAATTTTCTCTGTATTTTCTGTTATCCCCCACCCCCGTTCTGTTACTCCAATCACTCATAAGTTATTTCTCTTGATAGAGTCCCACATGACTCTTAGAGTTTCTTCGTTCTTTTTAATTCTTTTATCTGATTTTTCCTCAAATAAGTTGGCATCAAGAGGTTTATCTTCAATGTCACTAGTTCTAACTTCTACTGCCTCAGTTCTGCTCCTATGACTTTCTACTGAGTTATCTAATTCAGAAATTTTATTGTTAATCTTCTGGATTTATGATTGCTCTCTCTCTATGGATTCTTGCAGCCTGTTAAATTTGGCATTGTGTTCTTGAATAACTTTTTTAAGTTCCGCTACTACTGTGTCTGTATGTTGCCTGGCTGTTTCTGTGTTCTGTCGAATTTCCTTTCTTATTTCTAGAAGAGTTCTGCATATTAATCTTTTGTATTCTGCCTCTGGTAATTCCAAGAAGTTCTCTTCCTCCAGAGAATTTATTGATTCTTTATTTTGTGAGCTTGCTGAAGCCATCGTGAACTGCCTCTTTATGTGACTTGATATTGACTGTTGTCTCCAAGCCATCAATAATTTATTATAATTTTGTTTTGTGTTTGCTTAGTGAGACCTAGCTTCTTATTTTGTTTTGTTTTGATATGCCCAGACAGGCTGCTCGTGTGCAGTAGTTTGATTTTTGACACCTTTGGATCTCTAATGTCTTGTCATCAGGTAGTTATTTCTGTAACTAAGTATGTGCACACAGGAGTCCATTAAATTTTCCTATGTGGGTTCAGCTCGGGTGTTCAGGCAGTCAGTCACTAAGTGTGTGATGCAGGCTCTCATCCCCAGTCCTAGAGGGGCATGGGTGATTGGTGCAGGCACTGGACTCTGGCTGTGGTGGGGGATCACGCACTGAGCCAGGCAGGGGGCTGACGGCTGCCCCTGAGAGTCTGAAAGGAAAGCATGTCCCTATTCTCTAGGGTGAGTAGGTAGGTGAGTTTTGCAGCTGGACTAAGAGCACCCCACTCATTTGGCAGCAAAGACTCAAGGACAACACTTTTTCTTGGACTCCTGTAGCAGGTGACTAGATTCTTTAGGTGCTACCACCAGTCCTCAAGACGGTGCTGCAGATTGATAAAAGTGCTTACTTAAGGGGCAGGACTGTTTCGAGGGTCACAAATCTGCCCGTTCACAGCTGAAGCAGTTGAAGTTAAACTTCAGACATTAGCCCTGTTTTAGTGTGGTGGTGAGGGCTAATGCTGTTGAGATGGGTCCCCACAAGTCTATACAGGGGTGTAAGGCACTCAGAGTCTGCAGACCCCTGATATCTGTGACCTTGTGTTCCTGGCCTAGGGAAGCCAGCAGCTTATTTGTTCCCTCTCCAAGGCCTGGAGAATGGGTCAGGGCACCTTTTGGGATCTACTTCTGGCCCAGTGGAGTCCCGGTGCAGAGCAAGAAGGGAGGAGGTAAAAGGGAGAGAGGTTTTTCCCAAATGGGCTTTTTTTTTTTTTTTAATCCCCATGAAAGGGTGCACACGTATACTTATCCTAGCCTCTTGGGAGCTGCTCTTCACTGGTTCAGAGTGTACAAGCAGAATCTCTGCTGCCGGATCTCTCTTGATGTGGAAACTGCTTCCTGAGCATGCATAGCACAGCTGTTTGCCTGCTTCACCATAGACTGGCATGGCTGTGGCTCTGCAGTTTCATCATTACAGCTCTAGCCCTCCTCATCTCTTCCAAACGGTCTTCCTCTTCGTCTCACTCAGACAGATTCCTTAACCTTGCCTTGTTCAGGGCTGGCAGATGTTTACATAGAATGAAATCACTTGTTTTTCCAGGTCTTTGTTGTAACAGGGATACAGGAAGCTTCTAACTACTCTGCCATGTTGACCACACCCCCTGTATGATGTCTTTGATGTTATTCCACAGCTCTTCTGGTCTTCAGTCATTAGTGTTCAATGCGTCAAATCTATTCTTGAGATAGGCTCTAAATTCAGGTGGGATATACTCAAAGTCATACTTTGGATCTTGTGGACTTGTTCTAAATTTCTTCAGCGTCAGGAAGAAGTTGGTGTATATGAAGCTGGATTATATGAAAAAGAATGTGGCATCAGGGTTCGAGGAAGACTCAATAATAACCTGCGATATGCAGATGACACAATCATGCTTGCTGAAAGTGAAGATGACTTGAAGCACTTATTGATGAAGATCAAAGACCACAGCCTTCATTAAGGATTATACCTCAACATAAAGACAACAAAAACTCTCACAACTGAACTCATAAGCCACATCATGATAAAGAGAGAAAATATTGAAGTTGTAAAGGATTTCATTTTACTTGGCTCCACAATCAATACCCATGGAAGCAGCAGTCAAGAAACCAAACAACACATTGCATTGGGCAAATCTGCTGCAAAAGTGTTTAAAAAGTAAAGTGTTAAAAAATGTTAAAAAGCAAAGATGTCACATTAAGAACTAAGATGTGCCTGAACCAAGCCATGGTGTTTTCCATCCCCTCATATGCATGAGAAAGCTGGACAGTGAATAAGGAAGAACGAAGAGTTGATGCCTTTGAATTATGGTGTTGGTAAAGAATATTGAGTATACCATGAAATTCCAGAAAAACAAACAAATCTGTCTTGGAAGAAGTACAACCAGAATGCTCATTAAAGCAAGGATGGCTATACGTTGTCTCAAGTACTTCGGACATGTTGTCAGGAGGGACCAGTCTCTGGAGAAGGACATCATGCTTGGTAAAGTAGAGGGTCATTCGTGGGGATATGTGCCATTTAAACACGGCTGCACTATTGACAACTTCAGCCCCTCAAAGGTCCATATGCTACACACAACATGTTGAGACTTGTCAGTGATGAGAAGGAGATTAGGCATGACTTGTTTTTCCAAAACTTATTGTCTTGTAACTGATTGGCTTGTTTACCTGAAGTCCATTCTCCCTTGTCCAAAACTTATTGTTACTCACCCAAAGCCCTTTGTTCTGTTATTTGCTTCACTCTTGCTGTATTGACTATAAATAAACTCGTAGGACTGAAGCCGGGGTCGACTCTTCCGAGTGACCCTACTTGGCCATACTTCTCTGTAAGAGTTGTGTAGTTGGCTACCGCTGCCATTCCAACAGTCATTGAAAATGAAGAAGACTCTTGACGAGATGGATTAACACAGTGGTTGCAACCATGGGCTCAAGAATAGCAATGATTGTGAGGATGGCGCAGGAATGGCAGTGTTTCCGTTGTACGTAGAGTCGCTATGACTCAGAACCAACTTGACGGCACCTGACAGCAGCCATGGTCTGGAGCATGTGGTGACATTGTTTTCAAGGTAAAGGTCAAGTTATTACACTTTACACCTTTTAACACAAAAAAAGAAGCACTCTGTTCTTGGCAGAACTTTTTGGTTTTGGAGTCAGTACATTCTAAACTTGGAAAAACTTCTCCAATCTATTTTATTAGGGGGCCATGGAACACTGCCAATTTTTAGGAGGGCCCAAGAAGAAAGGATAACTCTGAAGTAGGTTCAAAATGTAGTTAAACTGGCTCTGAAGCTTCGGCCACATGAAACAGCAGATCACAGTGTACTGAAGGTATATATGGTAGATAAGAACACTGTGAAGATTCTCTGGTCCCTGACAATCCGGTAAGCCTCAATTAGAGGGTCACAAGGTAGACCTCTAGCATCCTGGAGTGTAGCCTTACCATCTGCATCTGAGTTGGGTATAGTAGTGGAAACGACACCAGCAGTGACTTTCAGTGTCTTGTACTGAGAGGGTGGGGGGTTAGGGTAACAGCTGCAGCAACTGATGCCAATGATGGTGGCAGCAGTGTCCTTATTAAGCTGTGTCTGTAGCATGTATGTCTATGTTTCTGGCTGTATAGATTTTAAGCATCATTCTTATACCTTCCTGGAAATTCTGTGGAGTATCCAATATTTATACAACAAATTTCTCTTCAACTGAGGCCATGAAAGTTAGTTTCTGTTGCTTATTACAAATAATTGAAAAATTAAGGAATGGTAATGATTATCACTGCTCTGTTGCAAAGAAAGTTCATAGGGGGTGCAGGAGCAAGAGCTGCCCCTAACCAGTTGCTGTTGAGTCAATTCTGACTCATAGTGACTCTATAGGACAGAGTAGAACTGTCCACCCCAAGATAGGGTTAAACTTTACTGTGTTACTGAGATATTTGAATAAAATGGAGTATAGTAAATGTAGTAGCCCTGGTAGTGCAGTCCTTAAGAGCTACAGCTGCTAACCAAAAGTTTGGCAATTTGAATCCACCAGCCAATCCTTGGAAACCATACGGGGCAGTTCTACCCTGTCCTATAGGGTCGCTGTGATTCGAAATCTACTTGATGGCAACGGTTTTTTTTTTTTAAATAGTAAATGGGAACCATAGAATTAAAGACTTTTTGCTCTTTATGGAACCCTAGAAATCATATTGTTGAATACTCTTATTTTTCACATTAAGAAATTAGTCCCCCAGAAACATTAACTATTTGTTTAAGTTTGTCTGAATGCTTAGGGTCTAAGTCTATACAAAGACTCACGTACCCTAATGCCCAAACCAACACCTTCCACTTTCCAGCCTCCTCAACCCTGTGCTTCTTTTTTATCTCTGTAAACACGCAAGCTGAGGGAGGCTTTCCCTTGTTAGCTTTATTACCTCAGAAGATCAAGTTGATGATTATTCAAATGAAGGTCATTCCCCTTATGTATGGAAAATAATGGCATTGCATGTTCCTCAGTAGTTACTGAGTTCTTTATAGACTACTTGTACAATATGATGAAGGACTTTAAAAATTTCTCGGTAATTAAAATTGGTTCAGGGGAATATCAAGGAGTTAATCAGTAGGGTTTATTAATTAGCATATCTCCAATGGAGCCATTATAACTAATTAATAATTTGGCACACAAAGGAATTGTGTAGTTTAAAAATCCATGACCCAATAGACTATACTGTCTCTTCTGCATCAGTTGCATTGAAGCTTATTAGAGATATCTTAGATTATTAACTATCAGTTGAATATTCTTGAATATAAGCTGACCAAAGTAGTGTGTACATAAAGAAACACAATGAAACTTTCTATGAATTTACTTGTTAGATCACAATTTTTTTCTGTTCAAATTGAAATAACTATATCATTATTTTTACTTTTAAAAAGCCAACAGCCAGTCCACTAAAGGAACTAATTCCTTGCAAATTTTCATATTTAAACACAGAGCAATTTTTTATATGACAGTGCTGAATAGTATTTTAAAGTCTAAGCAAACAATTGATTTTTAAAGTATTGGGCTCTGCATAATTTTATAAGACAGCTCACTAATTATAAAAGAGTCAAGCAGTGGTTTCTAAAAATTCAAGGAAAGTGTAAAAGCATTTGTTCCTGTTGTATTTTTATAAATACGTGCACACTACAAAGAGTGTGATTATAATCATTGTTTGTTTTAAACAACACATATTCCTTAAAAACAAATGAATCATTCAAGGCACATAGGCTAACTCCACAATAGACTTGAAATTGAGCAAACCAAAAACCAAACCAGTTGCCTTCGAGTAGATTCCAACTCATAGCAACCCTATAGGAAAGAGAAGAACTGCCCCACAGGGTTTCCAAGGAGCAGCTGGTGAATTCTAACTGCTGACCTTTTGATTAGCAGCCTAGCTCTTAATCACAGCACCACCAGGGCTCCGTACTTAAAATGAAAAAGGATAGTTTTCACGCCATCTATTTTTAAAGATTATAATTACTCTCAGGGCTTCAAGATGATAAATAAACTTTATTTTTTCATTCAAACCCACTTTACCACCACCCTCTTTCTTTTGAAAACACATCAGATGTTCAGTTCACAGAAATAGAATGGATGCCCACTCATAATACTTACTTTCATTAACTCACTAAAGTTCAGAATTCTCAGCATTAAAATCACCCTTTAAATGTTCTTGGAAGGTCCTTCCCTCCCCTTAATCAGATTGCAGAGTTTATGAACAAGAACTTTGGAGTCAGCCAGACTGGGCTGGCTCTAACCCTGGTGCTAATTAACTATGTGACCTTAGGTAAATTACATAATATTTTAAACATCAGGTTCTCATCCTTACAAATGATAGAACAATATAATCCACTTCATGTAATTATTGTCACAATTAAATAAGACAAAGCATACAAAGATCTTACATGGTAGCTAATATAAAGCAATTACTCAATAAAAGTATGCTTAGTGTTTGTATAAATAGTACTTCATCATGAATAAAATAACCATATTTTATAGAAATTAGACTCAGGAAAGAAATCGTGTGATCCCATTCTCCACTGAAGAATGACAAAGTAAGACAAGAATAAAAGACTGCTGACAAAAAATAATTACAATGTGCTGGTAAAGCGAGCAATCTCAGCTTTCTGATCAGCCTCATGAGACTTTAGGGTATCTATGAGGTGGTAGAAGTAGCCCTGGTGGCACAATGTTTAAGTGCCCAATAGCCAACTAAAAGGTCAGAAATTTGAACCACCAACCACTCTGGTGATGTGGCAATCTTCTTCTGTGAAGATTACAACCTTGAAAACCCTATGGAACAGATCTACTCTGTGGAGTTGAAATTAACTCAACAACAATTGGTTTGGTTTTGGTTTATGTGGTGGTAAAGGACCGTTGGAGATGTTATGGATTGGATTGTGCTCCCCAGAAATACATATTGTAAACCCTAACCTCTATGCCCATGGTTATAATCCCATTTGGGAATGGATTATCTGTTATGTTAATGAGGCAGGATTAGTATAGGATGTATTTTGAGTCAATCTCTTTTGAGATATAAAAGAGATTAAACTCAAACTAGCAAACAGAGATGGGGAAGAGAGATGCCTAGCTACATGAAAATTGTGCAGGAGCAGAAGCTCGGAAGAGACAAAGACCGTCTTCCAGAGCCAACAGACAGAAAAAGCCTTCCCCTAGGACTGGCACCCTGAATTAGGACTTCTAGCCTCCTACAATGTGAGAAAATAAATTTCTTAAATTCACCCACTCGTGCTATTTCTGTTATAGCAAAAGTAGATAACTAAGACAGAATTTTGTACTGATAAGTTGGGGTGCTGCACTAACAGATACCTAAAATGTAGAAGCAGTTTTGGAATTAGGTAATGAGTGGAGGCTGGAAGAGTTTTAAGGTGCCCTGGTGGCTCAGTAGTTAAGAGCTCAAGCTGCTAACCAAAATGTCAGCAGTTCAAATCCACCAGCAGTAACTTGGATACCCTATGGGACAGGTCTACTGTCTGCCTCTTGGAATTCTACAGGCAGGAAACAGGCCAAAGGAGTTACATCTGTTGTCTTCAATAAAAGATAACTAAGACGGGAGAGAAAGTGGGAAAAACAGAAACTTTATCTACTCCACCATTTCATCAAAGACAATCTATAAAAAGTTGTATGCAGTAGCTATCTGTTTCATATCTGGGGATATTAAAACCAAACCAAACCAAAACACATTGCTGTCAAGTCATTTCCAAATCACAGGAGACTGAGTGAATTAATACATAGCGGGCTTCTTTGAAAACTTTGAATAAAATTTTCTGAAAATTATAGGACCAAGGAAATATTTATTGTGTCTTAGTTATCTAGTGCTGCTATAACAAAAATAACACAAGTGGATGGTTTTAACAAACAGCAATTTATTCCCTCACAGTTTAGGAAGCTAAAAGTCCGAATTCAGTGTGCCAGCTCCAGGGGAAGGCTTTCTCTCTCTCATCAATCTTCCCTTGGTCTAGGATTTCATGAAATTTTAGTTTTGTATGGTTTTCTTAGTACTTTTTCTGTGTTGCATGGTACATTATCTTTATACTCAGGGCTTCGCAGGGAAAATGATTGTCTTGTTTTTAAACTGAATCAGAAAGAATTTTGAGATTCTCCATTCAAAATTTCTCTGAGGGGTATTTATTAAACCGATCATACGTCTGAGCTTTTCTATGCTTATTTTCCTATAACAGGTAAGCACTAGTCACCTGTACCTTGACCCACTGATTCTTACACTTTAGTGTATAAGGAAATCAAGTAGATTTTGTTAAAATGCAGGCTCTGATTTGGTATGTCTAGGGTGGAACTTAAGATTCTGAATTTCTAATAAACTCCCAGTTTATTTTGATGTTGTTATTCTAAAGTTAAAACACTCAGCTGCTAACCAAAAGGTTGGCAGTTTAAGTCCACCCAGAGACACCGCAGAAGAAAGGAGTAATGATCTACTTCCAAAAAACCAGCTACTGAAAACCCTGTGGAGCACTGTTCTACTCTGACACACATGCATTGCCATGAGTCATAGTCGACTAGACAGCAACTGGTACTTGATGTTCTGCAAACCACATTTTGAAAAGCAAATTTCTACATCTAATTGACCACTCTCTGGAGAGAAAAGAGAAGAAACGTATAGAACACATCTGAATAATGTGACTTGAAATCTTATTTATCTAGTCAGACATTTTTCTCCTCTCCCATTAAAAGCAATGATTCAGTACAATGCTCAGTGCAGACATTCTTTACTAGTTAAGCTAAACTATTTGGTTTTAAGAAGAGGTCAGGGGATATTTTTTGTTTAGGGTTTCAAGATTATCTCAGGGCAATAGTTTTTTGCCCCCCCCCCCCACAATTATGGGGTTTATTAGAGAAGTAACAGTTACAATTCAGGCTCAAGAACACTCAGGCTATAGTTCTTCCATAAGTATAGCCCCTCTGCACCCATGCTCCTAGGCATGCCTCTCCCTGGCACTCAGTCTCTTGCCCAAAGGCACTCAGCTTTTTCTCTCTGTGGGCCGGAAGGCTCCCATGCTGTTTCCTGCTGCCCCGTCTCTTCCACCTTGGTGGTAGTGAGCTCCTCCTCCCTACTCTGGAATTGGCTCTCTTTTAAGGCAAAACTGACCAATCCCCTTGGTAGGCTACAATTACCCTATCATATAATCACCTGGGTGGCAGTTATAAGACCATATCTAGAAAGGCCACATACAAAAATAATCAGTTATCAATCGCACCGCAGCTGTGGTATGGGGATCCTCATAAGCTTCACTGTCCAGCTATGACTCACACAAAGATTGGGGAGGTGGTGGAGGAAAGTCATGGAAGCTATTCACCGGGGTTTCCAGGCTCAATGGAGGAGGTGGGGGTGGGGGAAGAGCTTCAAATGTGTGGGTGGAAGTGGCACTGGGTTGTAAGTCCTTTACAAACACTTCATCGTCATAATCCTCCTGAGGTGGTCGGGAGGCTTGCAGGTCCTACTAGGGTACTTTGAGGGAGATCCTCCCTGGATTGCTTGGGGCCCCAACACATGTCTGGCTCGGAAGAGCTGCTTGAACTTGGAAGACTGCTGTTTTTCATAGTGCTTCAGGTCTACAACCTCTGGCGACAAGAATTCCTCTCAGACTGCATAGGCCCATTTTACTCGAGGGGGAGAAGGCCTCTGAGGCAGCGAAAACCTTTTCCTCATCCCCTCCTATTCTCCGGGCTGGCAGATCCCAGGCCTCTGGGACTTGGAGGCTGGCTCAGGCGGGGACTGTTGCTTCTGGGGGTTATTGCGGGGGTGCAGGGTGAAAGAGGCTGTTGCCCTGGCTAGCTGTCCTTCTCAGCCTGCTGGTCAGTAGCAGCCTGTGAACTGTAGGTGGAGGGCACAGTGGAAGGCAGAGCAGTGCTGGGTGGGGTCAGTGGTCCCACCCGGGTGTCTGTAAGATAGCCCTGCATTCCTGCTGGCAGTGGCCTGGGTCAAGGTGTCCTGCTAGCTTATCTCTAAGGGTCCAGTGTTCCAGGACATTCACTGAGAACTGAGGGGCCACCCATTGCTCTGCAGCCTGCACCACCCCAAGGAGGGCTAGGATGGTGTGTGAACACTGGCATCTCTTCACAGCCTCTTTCTGAACGACTCAGTGACCTAGATCCAGGGCCAGCCAAGGAGCATGGATCCTTCACAAGAAGACCAAAGCTACTGTAATCCACATAAGCATATCCTGGTGCTTTTTGTCTGCAGTGGGAGACGATCTGGACCGCACATGGACAGGGACGGCCAGGACATCCGAATGTTCCAGCCGGTCCTCGGCCAACTTGGACTTCCTGGCTCTCCTTGCTGTGGCTCCCCAGGAGGATGGTTCCCTAGGGGGTCCTGTCCACCCTCTGGGGACCCTGAGACCCGCAGTTGGCTCCACGGAGCAGCTCGGTCCTGGTCGGCTTCCCTGAAGCCTAGTGGTCCCCGCACCTCCATTTCCAGAGGAGGTGGCGGCTGGCAAAAGAGCTGCTGTGATACCAAGGGGCCCCTGGTGCTGCCCCCAACCACCAGTGCCGCCTCCAGCAGGAGGGAGGCCTTCCTGCTAGGCTGCAGGCTCAGCTCCCGCAGCGAGTTAAGGCTAGATATAGAGGCCTTCGCCGCCGTGGGGCAGGCTGTATAGATAGGTGCTCTGGGCGCGTTCCTACAGAGCTCCCGGGTCCTGGAAGCCGCGGAGGATGAGGGCTGCTTTCCAGTCTCGCACTAAGCGTAGTCGGCCCCAGGGGGTTCTTCTGGAACTGCTTCAGCTCCAGGTCCTACATGCTGAGTGTCCAGCAGTCCTTCCCGTCTTGTTCCAAGATCCCAGAGCGGTTGGCGGTCAGTCATGAAGGTCTTCAGAAAATGCAGCCCCTTCCTCTGGACCCAAGTGCGTTGGCTTAGCCTCCTCCGAGACCCCCACGTCGTTCATCTTCTCTGGCTCCAAGTAGGAAAGCTTCTTCTGCTTGGGGGGTCACGTGCTGATGTGCCCCTCTCTGAGGAGTGGAAGGGGCTAGGTGGGCCGGTTCGCCCTTGGCCGGGGTCAGTAGTGCCGCTTACAGGGCGTGTGTGGGGACTGGGAGGCCACCGCTGGTGCCTTGGGAATCTGCAGCCCCACGTGGGCCGAGGCAGCCCTGGACGCCAGGGCCTGGATGCTCTGGGAGCCACCAGTTCGAGGTACCTCCATCGAAAGGATCTGGTCAGGGCAATAGTTTTGAGGGTTCATCCAGCCTCCATGGCTCCAGGAATTCTGAATTCTATGCGAATTTAAAATTCTGTTCAGCATTTTCTCTATATGGGATCAAATTAACAATGCAATTCAAAAGATTAGGTAGGAAACTTAGGGGGCAGTGAGTTTGTATTAATGGGGAGGAACAATTCAGAAAAGGTGGGTGAAAATGGTTGCACAACTTAATGTAATCAAAGTCACTGAATTGTAAGTGTAGAAATTGTTGATTTACTGTCTGTTCTGCTGTGTATACTCTCAGCAACAACAATAAAAAGAAAATAAATTATACATATAAAAACTAAAGATCCAGACAACAGGGAATATCCATCCATCATTCCATCCGTCCATTTATACCCATACGTACATTAATTCAAGAAATATTTATTGAGCGTCTTCCATGTGCAAGGGAATAATGTTCTAGGCCTAAGAGTCAAAGTCTATATACTAGTAAACCATAGCTTCTGATAAGGACAATATAATGTAGATATATAAATAGATACATGAAAAGATAATTTTAGAATGTGATAATTTCCTTAATGAAAATAACACAGAAAAGAGGAAGAGAAGGTGGTAGAGGCAATGTTACAACTGCCTGGGCTCTTGTACTCCAGATCTGTCATTTGAATGGGCAAGTGACCTGTGCGGTAGGAGCTGCGCATTCCTCCTTATATTCTCCTCTTTTAAAATGCACAGGTGATTGAATGAGGTGATCTTTGAAAGACTTAGTGACATGCCTAGCACGTGGAAAACACTTAATAATTGTTAGTTGTTATTATTTCCTGATGCAGAGAAAGAAATCCCAAGCAGATAAATTTTATGAAAATGTAAAAGCATTTAATATGCTCATGGACTAGAGAGCAGTGAACGATTTGAGTAATTCAGTGTTTCAGAAATTTTGGATAGGTGTGGCTAGAAATGAGATTTTAAAAATCAGTTAAGATTTTAGAGTTGGGTTATTAAGGACAATTATGTCTCCTACTAAGGAGTATGCTATAATCTTGACCTTGAAGTTTTCAAACTTCAGTGCACAAAATAATGCAGATATCTTGTTTTAACTTCAGAGCTTCTCATGCAGTCATTTTCATTTTGAATAAGAATTTAAGACAAATGTTCCTTTGGACAAGAGGAAACCAAGAGTTTTAAAGCAGTAAAATGTGTGCAGTACTATAGATCAAAATGTAATAGTGTTAATGTAATTATAAACTGTAAGAGAAAGTCCAAAAAAGTATTTCAAATAGAGCACAAACAAAAATTACCTAGTTGGTCTGGGAGAAAGTAACAGAAAGCCATTTTGAGCAGATCGGATCAAATTATAATAGCATTTGTTAGGAAGTAATTATTTTATAAGTGAAATTAATGATGAGCCCATAGTTAAAACTGACAGAAAGTTCAAACAGAAATTGTTTGGCTACACAGAATTCTGAAGAGTCAATATTCCAGAGCATGTGACCTGTAGAAAACTGAATAAATGTACAAAGTGGTCTGGCAGAATGTCAAGTGACCCCATGTCTTCATCTCAAAAACACTACAACTGGCCTTGCAAGTTTTATTAAAAATCTATTTCACTTTCTGGTTTTCAGCAAATCAATTTTAGAGAAATCTTTTCACTTTCCCTAGATCAGGGACCCTGAACATAATAAGGATTTTCATTTCAGACAAACCAATTGACTTTGGAGGATATATGGATGAAATAACCCTCACTTGAAGATTAAGAATTACCCACCTTCTCTATATAGCAATCTTATGAGAATTAATTGATTAATAAGACACAGGTCAAATGGAAACACACCAGCCTAAGGACAAGGACGAGAAGGCAGGAGGGGAAACGAAAGCTGGTAATGGAGAACCCAAGATCCAGAAGGGGAGAGTGATGAAACATCATGGGGTTGGCAGCCAATGTCACAAAACAATATGTGTATTAATTGTTTAATGAGAAATTAATTTGCTCTGAAAATCTTCATCTAAAGCACAATAAAAAAAAGAGCAAAAGACAAAAAAGATTACTAATCATGTTAAGAGAGTCATTGAGTGGGATGTCCTGGCAGAAGACCTTTCACTATTCCTGAAGCTGAACCTGCCTTCTGCTTCACCAAGACAAGAGTGATTACCATTTTGAACCGTCTGTGAAAAAAGAAATCCATTTCTCAATTTGTTAGATAGATTACCAACTTTGTTTTTTTAGGAAGAGAATGTTGATACTGATGTGGCAGTTGGACTGGAAAAGCAAGAGCAGAGTATTCTGAAAAAGGGGGAGGGGAGGCTAGTTTATAGTATTTGTCAATTTCCTTGGTGTAAATACTCCCACTAAGGTCAATTTCAAGCTTCCAAAGATTTAACAACCAGCTCACAAAATTCTTGTATATTCAACCATTCGTTCCTGCAGGACAGTACAAGTAGGTTCTAGAACAATACTGAGCAAGAGAAGCTCATAGTAAACAGGTAGGAAGCTATGAAATAATACAAGATATTGAAGACTAGTGGAAAGTGACAGAGCTAATGCAACAAAATTAGAATGGGAGAAAACATCCAGATTTGATAGACATTTTTGGAATTAATTGATATGATCCGATAACTGATTAACTATCAGAATAAAGATAAATCAGAATCAAAGAATAATACCTAGTTTTCAACTTGAAAGATTGAATGAATGGTGGTACCTGTGATTGTGATTCTAGAAAAAAGGGGACAGAAAGTTTGGGGAAAAAAAAGTTCAATTATGTTTTCAACATCTTAAGTTCAGTAAGCACTATATATGATGGTTTCGGGTTGGGAGAGAGGACCAGCAGTGAGATGCAAAAATATAAGCCAGCGTGTGGATATTTTTTGTTACTCGGCAGGTTTTCAATCTAGATATTTTTATAAGCCTCTCTAACAACATACAGTCAATGTAGTATGCATTACTTCTTACCTGTAAATTTACTTCACTCTTTACATTCTGATTTAAAATTAATGGTATTATCTACTAATCTCCCAGGGTAGATCTTGAGGGAGTTCTTGAGTCTTTCATCTCCCTGATCTCATCCCATCTAAGTGTCCATTACTTTCTTTGAGTCTGTAGATAAAGTAGTCTTAAGATTTGTTCTCTCCTCTCCACGTCGAGTTTACTGTCTTAATGACTCACTCCAGACATAAGCAGTAGTGGGAGCCAGAATATCTTCCCCAGCAATGTATCTTTCACATTTCTGCCACACTTAACTTCCTTTAAGAGTCAAGATGTCCTTGTTAGCAAAGTTGCATTTTTTGGACCATATTAACAGGAATGTGGCCAGGATGATGAAACAACTAGAAATCAAAGCTTGTGATGAATAGTTAATGAACTAAAGATTTTAGCTTGCAGAAGAGAAGTCAGGGATGCAGGGGGAATAAGAAATTGGAGAGAGAGACTACACGATAGTGGTCATCAAGTAATAAAAAAAAAATTATATGAAAAAGTTATCAATCTGTATGCTCACAGAAGTACACAGGAAGTAATTGGGAAGGCAATATTAAAAAGATTTTGGTTCTGTGTAAAGATGGCTTTCAGCGCTAGTCAAAGGTGGAACCGAGTGCCGTGGGAGTTTCTGGAGGTATTTTGAGGAGTGGGTGATCACTCAGGACAGTTATTTTAAAAGTAATTCTAGTACTAAATGAGTGTGGGGCTGAACGGCATTTAAAGGTCCCTTTCGATGGAGAGTTCTATGATTCTCTGGAATCAATTTTCTCTACAAAATTGTGACTCTTCCCTGATGAATATGTTCATGTTTTTCCCAAGCACTTTAAGAAATGCCAGTGTTGTAAACCAGTAACATGAAGTAAGAAACATTAATATTCTCTTTGGCAATAGAGTTACGTTGAATAAAAGTCCCTCTATGCTAACAGAAAGAATATGTGCTTTCCAGTTTGGTACATGCAGAGATCTCATTAGTTCTAAATTTAGAAAGAAGCTTTACTGTTGGAGGGACTCCAAACTACATCCCATGATGTCCTTGTTAGAAAAAAAATGACGGAGAATTCTATTTTTCTGCTGTTTGTGTGCGTGGGTGCAGAGGGAAAGACTCATGCTCTTTTATAACAGCTAATTCCATCTATTCACAATTACTGAATAGGTGTACCAATCTAACAATGCTAAGTACACAGTAGGTATACAATTAATGCTTTTGGTTTGATGGCTTTTATAGTTCGTACTTGGCAGATGTAAATACGTTAGCAAATTCCCAGAATGTCTTGATTTAAATCAACTGCTATGTTTTCTTTCATGGTATACTGCCTGGAAATGCTGCAGTGGTCAATGAGAAGATGCCATTGCCTTTCAACAAAGTTTTATTGAGCACCTACTAGCTTCAAGGATAAGTAAACTGTGACAAACAGAATGTACATTCAAGTTTCTGTATTCGAGGAACTCAGTCTTGGCAAACAAATACGTTTGAGTAAGTAATGTATAAGCCACTGTTCAGAAAGCCTGTTACTTTGCATGAAATCGCCTAGCCCTCTTAAAAATATAACTACATGGATAGTCTAAAACTCTCTAATCGACATTGCTTAGAATTATTGAATAATTTTAATTAAAATAGTTCAGTGTAGTATAGTATTTTCCCATATATTCCCTCTCCATTAATATCAGAGTAAATTATTTTTTAAAAACATTTTATGTTTACTTTTTAAAATTAATAAATAATAAATTACAATTAGTAATGGTTCAATTCATTTAAAATATTAATTTTTAGAGTGTCTCCAGTATTTTGTCAAAAAATGTTAAGAAAGCGTTACCTACAGAGAATGCCAAACCTTGGTAATATTCCTGTCATCATCTGTTAGACTAGCTCTCTCTTCACTGTTATCAACAGCTGAAGAGTGACATCATCAGAGAATTCCAAGTTAGCCTTGTCAGCAGGAAAAGTGCTAAAGTGGGAGACCAACAGCACCTAAGACAGTGCGAACAACCTGAGCATCCTCAGATAGAGGAGAACCCGTTGCCATCAAGTTGATTCCGACTCATAGCGAGCCTGTAGTACAGAATAGGGTTTCCATAGGGTAGGAAACCATGGGGTTTCCAAGGAGCACCTGTTGCCTGGTGGATTTGAACTGCCCATCTTTTGGTTAGCAGCCACACCACCAGGGTTTCTGATACAGAAGTTGGGTAAAATAGTGTGGCAGTTGATACTGATATACAAACTAAATAATTTACATAACCAGGATGTCACAAGTGTTACAATGCCATCTGAGCTATTTCCCTCTTCTTCCCTTTTCCCAGTGTATCCTTAGTGAGTTGACTGTAAAATGGGTTCAGTGTATAAGGGTAGACCTCATATTAGAACTCTTATTTATACATTTAAGTGGCAGATTTTCTTTTTTTTACATTGTATTAGCTTAAACATATAGACAATTGTGTTTTAGATAATGTCAATATGTTAGGAAGAGGTGATAATGGTGGTTACTAGAGACCACTGTGTATACAAGATATCTAGAGTTGGGTAGAAGGAAAAAAATATTCAAGTATTTTCTTCCTCAAAAAATCCACCTGGGATTTTGAGACGATAACATTAAATTGACAATCCAATATATTGTTATTGTTATTTGCCATTCCAACCCAATCTAATATGTGCGTAATCATTATTTAATAATAATTAGTAACCTAATAATATGAACTAACCATGGAATGTTTCTCCATTTATTCAGATTATTTTTAAGTTCCTTTCATAAATTTAAGTTTTTCTTCAGAGAGATCTTTGACTTTTTTCTTTACTTAATTCTTAAAAATACTACAGTTTTTACTGTTAATGCAAGTATCTTCTTTATTAATATTATATTTTCTAATTTATTACTTCTGGTATATAAAAATACTAATATTTTCTATTTGATTATTATTCAGTTGTCTTGCTACTTTCCTTTATTTATTCTAATGATTGCTTTATTTGGCTTTTCTTTGTAGATTACCATGTCATCCACAAACACTTTCTGTTGAACTGATCTTCATTTGGTTTAAGTCTCATACGTTTATATTAATAAAATATTTATGTTTATATTTATAAAATGTTTATAGTTTATTCTTATTATGATTTCCTTTAGCATAAAACTCCAATTTTGGCTTAAATATATTTATCAATTTTATAAATTTATTACTATCCATAACTTCCCACATGACATGTACATTAGCATGCTCACACACATACACAAACACACAATCTCACATCAGGTTGATATTGCGTGGCTTTTTCCTTCTGAGTTGTTATGAATACATTTTTTTCTCCACTTTTTCTTTA
Organism: Dugong dugon; assembly: GCA_030035585.1. Taxonomy (NCBI): domain Eukaryota; kingdom Metazoa; phylum Chordata; class Mammalia; order Sirenia; family Dugongidae; genus Dugong; species Dugong dugon. Next base: position 97,198,109 of record CM057465.1, read on the forward strand.
GGAAATAATAGATTTTAATAATTTAATTAGCCTTTTTAAAATTTTTTTTTTTGCTAAATTTTTCTGGATTTATTCTTTTTCTTCTTTGGAAATTTCTTCCAAAAGGATTTTCAATGTTGGTATTTATGAAGCAATACTTTGAAGCCTTTTTATGAGTGAGATTATCATTGTTCTGACTCTATTTTACATGACAGTTTGGTTGGTCATAAAATTATAGGTTCAAAGTTCTATCTTTTCCTTACTTCGTCTTCTTCTTGCATCCAGTTATGTCTATCTGATTTTTACCTTTGTACACGGTTCTGCTCATTATCTCTGAATGCATTTAAATGATCATTTGAGTATATATATTCTTCAATTTGCTTACAGTGTCTAAATATGCAGATTGTTTTTTCAACCCTCTACAGTAATCTATAAGCTATTTAACTCAGATATCTTTCAACTTTCTTTAAAACTGTAGTTTTCAAAGTAGGGTCTTCAGAAGCTTCAATTTTGTTAGAAATACAAATTTTTATACCCTACCTCAGACATACTGATCAGAAATTCTAGGGGTGAGCCCAGTGTTTTAGAAGCCTTCTAAAGTTTGAAAACAATTGCTTTATATGTCCCTGGGTGGTGCAAGTGGTTAATGCACTCGCCACTAACCAAAATGTTGGAGGTTTGTGTCCACCCAGAGGTTCCTCATAAGAAAGACCTGAAAAATCAGCCACTGAAACCCTGTGGAGCACAGTTCTACTCTGACACACATGAGTTTGCCATGAGTCAGAGTTGACTAAATGACAACTGACTTATTTTTCCAGATGCTGATGTTTCTTAAAAATGTTAATCTTTTCCTGCTGCTTTATCTGAGGGTTCCTCAGGGATCTTTCCACCCATTAATCATGCTTAAGCTTTATAAATCTTATTTTTTCCCCAATGTTTGTTTCCTAAATTTAAACTACTCTATGTAACTGCTAATAGTTATATTTAATATTTTATAAAACCTTATTCCTTTTTCAGATGAAAAATGGACTCACTTATCCCTTTAAAATGTTTTGTTTCTTTTAAGTTCCTTGCCTATTATGACAGCACAGCTTCTTATGGTATAAACTGCTCCATGTGTTGTGTTGGGATTCTTGTCTTGGTTAAAATCCTTGAGAATTAAGTCATTTTCTCTGTGAACTCATTTTCCCTTGGGATATCACCTACCATCTCTGGTAACAAGTATTACGAAATACCAAAAGACGAGCCCTAGTTTGTTTGCCTCTAGGTGATTTTAAGTAGAAGGAAGAGGATGTGGTCACAAAGTAGAATGTACCAAAAATTTAAGAACTACTGTTGATAACTTATCTCCATAACTATAACTCAGTCTATCAATGTTTTATTTTTAAACACTTATGGGAAAGCAGATTTGACAGGCACATTTTTTTTTTTAATTCAGTAGAATAAGCATGGTTCAGGATATTCGTTTTTCTATTTCTTCCCATAAAAAATTTATACATACATTGTTATGTGAGTCTAATTGCTCTCCCCATACTGTGACAGCACACTGCTCCTTTCCACCCCTGATTCGCCATGTCCATTTAACCAGCTTCTAACCCTCTTTTCCCATGTCACCTCTGGACAGGAGCTGCCCGTTTAGTCTCTTGTATCTACTTGAGCTAAGAAGCACACTTCTCATGAGTATCACTTTATGTCCCACAGTCCAGTCCAAACCCTGTCTGAAGAGTTGGCCTCCGAAATTGTTTCAGTTCTAGGCTGATAGAGAATCCAGGGACCGTGCTTTCCGGGGTTCCTCCAGTCTCAGTCAGACCATTAAGTCTGGTCTTCTTACTAGAATTTGAGTTCTGCACCCCACGTTTCTCCTGCTCCATCCGGGACTGTCTGTTGTGTTCCCTGTCAGGGGGATCATTGGTGGTAGCCGGGCCCATGTAGTTCTTCTGGTCTCAGGCTGATGAAGTCTCTGGTTTATGTGGCCCTTTCTGTCTCTTGGGCTAATTCTTTCCTTGTGTCTTTGATGTCCTTCATTCTCCTTTACTCCAGGTGGTTGGGACCAATTGATGCATCTTAGATGGCTGCTTGCAAGCTTTTAAGACCCCAGATACCACTAACCAAAGTAGGATGCAGAACATTTTCTTAATAAGCTTTGTTATGTCAGTTGACCTAGGTGTCCCCTGAAAGCATGGTCCCCAGAGCCCTACTCCTGCTACTGTGTACCTCAAAGTGTTTGATTTTATTCAGGAAACTTCTTAGTTTTGGTTTAGTCCTATTGTGCTGACTTCATCTGTAGGGTGTGCTGTCCTTCCCTTCACCTAAGAAAATTCTTACCTACTACTTAGTAAATAACACTCACCCTCCCTCCTCACCCTCCTAACCATCAAAGAATGTTGTCTTCTATGTTTAAAACTTTTCTTGAGTTCTTGTAATAGTGGTGTTATACAATATTTGTCCTTCTGTGACTGACTCAATTCACTTAGCATAATGCGCAACAGATTCTTCCATGTTATAAGATGTTTCACGGCTTCATCGTTGTTCTTTATGGTTGCATAGCATTCCATCGAGTGGCTATACCATAATTTGTTTATACATTTATCTAGGTTGTTTCCATCTTTTGCTATTGTGAACAGTGCTGCAATGAATACGGGGATGCATTTATCTATTCGTGTGACAGCTCTTATTTCTCTAGGATATATTCCAAGGAGTGGGGTAGCTGGATCATATGATACTTCTATTTCTAGCTTTTTAAGGAAGCACCAAATCAACTTCCAAAGTGGTTGTACCATTTTACATTCCCACCAACAGTGTATAAGTGTTTCAGTCTCACCACAACCTCTCCAGCATTTATTATTTTGCGTTTTTTGGGTGAATGCTAGCCTTGTTGGGGTGAGATGATATCTCGTTTTAGTTTTGATTTGCATTTCTCTAATGGCTAATGATCATGAGCATTTCTTCATGTGTCTGTTAGCCACTTGAATATCTTCTTTGGTGAAGTGCCTGGTCATATCCTTTGCCCATTTTTCAATTGGGTTGTTTCTCTTTTTGTTGTTGAAGTTTTGCAGTATCTTGTAGATTTTAGAGATTAGATGCTGATCAGATTTGTCGTAGCCAAAAATTTATTCGAGTCTGTAATTTGTCTTTTTACCCTTTTGGTGAAGTTTTTTGATGATCATAAGTGTTTGATGTTTAGGAGCTCCCAATCATCTAGTCTCTCTTCTGGTGCTTATGTGTTGTTACTTATTGTTCGTATTGTGTTAATGCCATGTGTTAGGGCTCCTACCATTGTCCCTAGTTTTTCTTCCATGATCTTTATTGTTTATGACTTTATATTTAAGTCTTTGATCCATTTTGAGTTAGTTTTTTGTGCATGGTATGAGGTATGGGTCTTGTTTCAGTTTTTTGCAGATGGATACCAATTATGCCAGCACCATTTGTTAAAGAGACTGTTGTTTCCCCAATGAATGGACTTCGGGCCTTTATCAAATATCAGCTGCTCATAGGTGGATTAATTTATGTCTGGATTCTCAATTCTGTTCCACTGGTCTGTGTATCTTTTGCTGTACCAGTACCAGGCTGTTTTGACACCATGGCGGTATAATAGGTTCTAAAATCAGGTAGTGTGAGGCCTCCCACTTTGTTCTTCTTTTGAGTAATGCTTTGCTTATTCGGGACCTCATCAATTTCCATATAAAATTGGTGATTTGTTTCTCTATCTCATTAAAAAATGCCATTGGAATTTAGATTAGGTGTATCTGTAGATAGCTTTGGGTAGAATTGACATTTTCATGATGTTGAGTCTACCTATCCATGAGCAAGGTATGTTTTTCCACTTATGCAGGTCTCTTTTGGTTTCTTGCAGTAGTGTCTTGTAGTTTTCACTGGGTAGATCTTTTACGTCTCTGGTTAGATTTATTCCTAAGTAATTTATCTTCTTGAGCGCTATTGTAAATGGTATTGATTTGTTGATTTCTTCTTTGAGGGTTCCTTTGGTGGTGTAAAGGAATCCGACTGATGTTTGTATGCTTATCTTGCATCCTGAAACTTTGCTGAAATCTTCTATTAGTTCCAGTAGTTTTCTTGTAGATTCTTTGGTGTTTTCTGTGTATAAGATCATATCATCTGCAAATAGAGATACTTTGACTTCTTCCCTACCAATCTGGATGCCCTTTATTTTTTTTTCTAACCTAATTGCTCTGGCTAGGACCTCCAGCACAGTGTTCAATAAGAGTGATGATAAAGGGCAACCTTGTCTGGTTCCCATTCTCGAGGAGAATGCTTTCAAAGTCTCTCAATTTAGGACGATGTTGGCTGTTGGCTTTGTATAAATGCCCTTAATTATATTGAGGAATTTCCCTTCTATTCCTATTTTGTTGAGAATTTTTACCATGAATGGGTGTGGGACTTTTTCAAATGCCTTTTCTGCATCGACTGATAAGATCATGTGGTTCTTTTTTTTTTTTATGTGATGGATTACCTTGATTGTTTTGCTAATGTTGAACCATCTCTGCATACCTGGTATAAATATCACTTGATAATGGTGAATTATTTTTGGCTAGAATTTTGTTGAGGATATTTGTATCAATGTTCATGGGGGATATTGGTATGTAATTTTATTTTTTTGTGGGATCTTCACCTGGTTTTGGTATCAGGGTTATGCTGGCTTCATAAAATGTGTTTGGGAGTATTCCATCCTTTTCATTGCTCCAAAATACCTTTAGTAGTAGTGGTGTTAACCTTCTCTGAAAGTTTGGTAGAATTCTCCAGTGAAGCCATCTGGGCCAGGGCTTTTTTTTCCTTTTTGGAATTTTTAAATTACCTTTCCAATCTCTTTTTTTGTTATAGGTTTATTTAGTTGTTCTACCTCTGTGTTAGTTTAGGTAGGTAGTGAGTTTCTAGAAATTTGTCCATTTCTTCTAGGTTTTCAAATTTGTTAGAGTACAATTTTTCATAGTATTCTGTTACGATTCTTTTTTTTTGGTTAATTTATTTTTTTTTAATAGTACTTCAGGTGAAGCTTTACAGAACAGATAGTTTCTCATAAAACAGTAGTACACATATTGTTTTATAACATTGGTGAACAACCCCACAACATGTCAACCCTCTAATTATCAACCTGTTTTTTTGGTGAAAATACACATAGCCAAAGGTACACCATTTCAAAAATTTCTACATGCATAGTTCAGTGACATTGACTACGCTCTTCCAATTGTGCTGCTATTCTCACTTAAGATGAAGGCTTACAGAACAAAATAGTTTCTCATTTAACAGTTACTACACATGTTGCCCTATGACAATGGTTAACAATCTCATAACACATCAACAATATCCTTACTCAACCTCGGGTTCCCTATCAACAGCTTCCTTGTCCCCTTCTGCCTTATGGCCCTTGTCACTGGACTACTGTATCTCATTAGTCCCATTTGGTTTTACTGGGCCGTCCACTCCTAGGCTGAATGGCGGACGTTGGAGATGACTTCACCACTGAGCTAAAAGGGTGCCTGGGGGCCATACTCTCGGGGTTTGTCCAATCTCCTTTAGGGCAGTAATCTGGTCTTTTTTTGTGAGTTAGAATTATGTTCTACATCCTTCTCCAGCTCTGTCCAGAACCCTCGGTTGTGATCCTGGTCAGAGCAGTCAGTGGTGGTACCCGGGCACCATCTAGCTGTACTGGACTCAGTCCGGTCGAGGCCTTGGTAGCTGTGAACTGTTAGCCCTTCAGACTAATCTTTTCCTTTTATCCTGTTCTCTTCATTCTCTCTTGCTCCAGAAGGGATGAGACCAGTGGAGTATCTTAGATGGCCGCTCACAGGCTTTTAAGACCCCAGGCTCTACTCACCAAGGTAGAATGTAGAACATTGTCTTTATAAACTGTGACATGCCAATTGAGCTAGATGCTCCCCGAGACCATGGTCCCCACGGCCTCCGCCCAGCAATTCAATCCCTCTGAGAGTATGGATGTGTCTATGGGGCTTCCATGACCTTTCCTGGTACAAGTTGTGCTAGTTTCCCCTGTATTGTGTACTGTCTCACCCTTCACCCAAGATACCACTTATCTATTGCCTATTTAGTATATCCCCTCACCCCTCCCATCCCTGGTAACCAACAAAGATTGTTACATTTTGTGTGTGAACTTTTTCATGGGTTTTTACAATCGAGGTCTCATACAATATTTGTCCTTTTGTGATGGACTTATTTCACTCAGCATAATGTCCTCCAGTTTCATCCATGTTATGAGATGCTTCACAGATTCATTGTTGTTCTTCCTCGTTGCACAGTACTCCATTGTGTGTATGTACCGTAGGTTGTTTATCCATTCATCTGTTGATGGGCATCTAGGTTGTTTCCATGGTTTTGCTATTGTGAACAATGCTGCCATGAACATAGGTGTGCATATGTCTATTCGAGTGACGATTCTTATTTCTCTAGGATATATTCCTAGGAGTGGGATTGCTGGATGGAATGGTATGTCTATTTCTAGCTTTCTGAGGAAGCACCATATCGTTTTCCAAAATGGTTGTATCATTTTGCATTCCCACCAGCAGTGCACAAGTGTTCTTATCTCCCTGCAGCCCCTCCAACATTTGTTATTTCCAGTGTTTGTGATTCGTGCCAGTGATGCCAGGGTGAGATGGTATCTCATTGTGGTTTTAATTTGTATTTCTCTAATGGCTAGTGATCACGAGCATTTCCTCATGTGTCTGTTGGCCATTTGAATGTCTTCTTTGGTGAAGTGTCTGTTCATTTCCTTTACCCATTTTTTAATAGGATTATTTGTCTTTTTGTTGTAGAGGTGTTGGATTTTCTTCTGGAGTATGGAGATTAGACCTTTGTCTGACTTGTACTGTCCAAAAACTTTTTCTCAGTCTGTAGGTTCTCTTGTTACTCTTTTGGTGAAGTATTTTGAAGAGCATAGGTGTTTGATTTTTAGCAGATACTAGTTAACTAACTTATCTATTGGGGTTTGTGTGTTGATGGTTATGGTTTGTATCCTGTTAATGCCATGTATTAAGGCCTGAAGTGTTGGTCCTATTTTTTCTTCTATGAACTTTATAGTTTTAGGCTTTATATTCAGGTGTTTGATCCATTTTGAAGTCGTTTTTGTATACGGTGTGAGGTATGGGTCCGGTTTCATTTTTTTGCAGATGGATATTCAGTTTTGCCAGCACCATTTGTTAAAAAGACCATATTTTCCTCATTTGATGGACTTTGGGCCCTTGTCGAAGATCAGGTGACTGTTGGTGGATGGATTTACATCTGCATTCTCAATTCTGCTCCATTGGTCAATGACTCTGTCGTTGTAGTAGTACCAGGCTGTTTTGACTACTGTAGCTGTATAGTAGGTTCTGAAATCAGGTAGTGTGAGTCCTCCAACTTTCTTCTTCTTCTTCAGTAGTGCTTTACTTATTCAGGGCTTCTTCCCTTTCCGTATACAGTTAATGATTAGTTTTTCCATCTCTTTGAAGAATGTCGTTGGTATTTTGATCGGGATTGCGTTGTATTTGTAAATTGCTTTCGGTAAAATTGTCATTTTCACCATGCTGAGTCTGCCTATCCATGAGCATGGTATGTTTTTCCATTTATGTAGATCCCTTTGGGTTTCATGCAGTAGTGTTTTGTAGTTTTCTTTGTATAGTTCTTTTACATCCCTGGTTAGATTTATTCCAAAGTATTTTATCTTTTTAGGGCTATTGTAAAAGGTATTGTTTTCCTGATTTTCTTTTCATCCTTCTCCTTATTTGTGTATAGGAATCCAACTGATTTGAATGTTTATCTTGTATCCTGCTACTCTGCTGAATCTTTCTATTAGTTCCGGTAGATTTCTCATGGAGTCTTTAGGGTTTTCTATGTATAGTATCATATCATCTGCAAACAGAGACAGTTTAACTTCTTCATTACCAATTTGGATGCCCTTTATTTCTTTTTCTTGCCTTATTGCTGTAGCTAGAACTTCCAGCAAAATGTTAAATAGGAGTGGTGATAAAGGGCATCCTTGTCTTGTTCCTGTTTTCAAGAGGAATGCTTTCAGCCTCTCTCCATTAAGAATGATATTGGTCATTGGTTTTGCATAGATGCACTTTATTATGTTGAGAAATTTCCCTTCTATACCTATTTTATTGAGAGTTTTTATCAGGAGTGGGTGTTGGACTTTGTCAAATTCCATTTCTGCATCAACTGAGATGATTATGTGATTCTTTTCTTTCCTTATATTTATGTGGTTCATTACGTTGACTGATTTTGTAATGTTGAACCATCCTTGCATAAGTGGTATGAATCCTACTTGGTCGTGGTGTATTAGTTTTTGATATGATGCTGAATTCTATTTGCTCGAATTTTGTTCAGAATGTTTGCATCTATATTCATGAGAGATATTTGTCTGTAATTTTCTTTTTTTGTGATGTCTTTGCCTGGTTTTGGTATCAGCGTTATGCTGGCTTCATAGAATGAATTTGGAAGTGTTGCTTCCTCTTCTATGCTCTGAAATAACTTGAGTAGTACTGGTACAAGCTCTTCTGTAAATGTTTTGTAGAATTCTCCAGTGAAGCCATCTGGGCCAGGGCTTTTTTTGTTGGGAGTTTTTTTTTTATTACCTTTTCAATCTCTTCTCTTGTTATGGGTCTGTTCAGATTTTCAACATCACTTTGTTGTAGTTTGGGTAGGCCGTATGTTTCTAGAAATTTATCCATTTCCTCTAGGTTTTCAGATTTGTTGGAGTATAGTTTTTCATAATATTCTGTTATAATCCTTTTTATTTCAGTTGGGCCTGTTGTAATGTCCCCCATTTCATTTCTTATTTGGGTTATATGTGTCCTCTCCTGTTTTTCTTTTGTCAGTCTGGCCAGTGGTTTGTCGATTTTGTGGATTCTTTCAAAGAACCAACGTTTGGTTTTGTTGATTCTTTCTATTGTTTTTCTGTTCTCTATTTCATTGATTTCTGCTCTGATCTTTACTGTTTCCTTTCTTCCGGTGGTTGTGGGCTTTTTTTGCTGTTCTCTTTCTATTTGTTTGAGTTCTGTAGTTAATGTTTTGATTTTGTCCCTTTCTTCTTTTTTGATATGTGCATCTATTGCTATAAATTGTCCTCTAAGGACTGCCTTTGCTGTTTTGCAAAGGTTTTGGTATGATGTGTTTTCATTCTCATTTGATTCTAGGAATTTTTTATTCCGTCTCTGATTTCTTCTATTACCGATTGATGTGTAAGCAGAGTATTATTCAGTTTCCATGTAATTGATTTTTTTTCCTTTCTCTTTCTATTGTTAATTTCTACCTTGATGGAATTGTGGTCAGAGAAGATACTTTGAATTATCTGAATGTTTTGTATCTTGTTGAGGATTGCTCTGTGGCCTAAGATGTGGTCTATTATGGAGAACGTTGCATGTGCGTTGGAAAAGAATTTGTACTTTGAAGCACTTGTATGTAGTGTTTTATATATGTGGATGAGGTCAAGTTGGCTGATTGTGCCCCTTAGGTCTTCTGTCTCTTTGCTGAGTTTCTTCTTAGTTGTTCTGTCCTTTACTGAAAGTGGTGTGTTGAAGACTCCTACTATTTTTGTGGAACTTTCAATTTCTCTTTTCAGTGTTGTGAGAGTTTGTTTTATGTATTTTGGAGCCCTGTCATTGGGTAATTAGGTGTTTATTATGGTTATGTCTTCATAATTTATCATCCCCTTAATAATTATATAGTGTCCTTCTTTGTCCTTTATGGTAGATTTTGTTTTAAAGTCTATTTTATCTGAGATTAGAATTGCCACTCCTGCTCTTTTTTGGTAGATGTTAGCTTGATATATTTTTTTCTAACCTTGACTTTTTATAAATTCACATCTTTGTTTCCAAGGTGTGTCTCTTTTAGACATTATATTGATGGATCTTGTTTTCTTATCCATTCTGTCACTCTCCGTCTCTTTATGGGTGCATTGAGTCCATTTACATTCAGTGTAATTATCAATAGGTGTGAGTTTGTTGCTGTCATTTTGTAGTGCTTTTTTTTTGTGGTGCTGAAGTTTTCTTTGTTCTTTTTACCTTCTTGTGCTGAGTTACTTTTGTTTGTGGATTTTTTTTTTTCATTTCTTTTGTATTTGTAGGTTTTTGTTTTGCTGAGACTTTATGTTTTTCCTCCTTTTGTTATGAGTACGTCTGTTAACCTTCTTTGTGGTTACCAAGAATTTTACCCTTATCTTTCTAAGTTTGAAGCAGTCTACCATTACTTGGTATCGCCTTGCCTTCCTCTCCATTAGAAGGTTCTATACCTATGCCGTTTATTCCCTCTTTCATTGTTTTGATGTTGTTGTCATTTATTGATTAACTGCTCTGATTCCCTGTTGTATTTCTTTTGGTTTTGGATAGTCCTCCGGAGTTCATTTCCTAGATTGGTATCTGGCTGGTACAATTCTGCATCCTAGACTCTGCCTGTGAGCTGAAGTTGTTTGTCCTCATATCGAAGAACTCCCTTTAATAATTCTTGTAAATTTGTTTTGACTTTTACATATTCCCTTAATTTCTGTTTATCTGGAAATGACCTAATTTCACCATCAAATTTGAATGAGAGTTTTACAGGATATATTAGTCTTGGCTGGCAATTGTTCTCTTTCAAGAGTTTACATATGTCATCCCATTGCCTTCTTGCCTGCATAGTTTCTGCCGAATAATCTGAGCTTAGTCTTATTGTTTCTCCTCTGTATGTGACTTGTTGTTTTTCATGAGCTGCTCTCAGGATTCTTTGTTTGTCTTTGGTTTTGACAAGTGTGATTATGATATTCCTTGGTGATTTTCTGTTAGGATGTCTCCTATATGGGGTTCTTTGAGCTTCTTGGATGGCCAGCTTTTCATCTTTCATGATATTGGGGAAGTTTTCTGTCAACAGTTCCTCAATGATCCTTTCTGTTTTCTGTTTCTCCCCCTGTTCTTGAATTCGAATCACTCGTAAATTTTTGCTTTTAATTGTGTCCCACATAACTCTCAGGGTCTCTTCATTTTTCTTTGTTCTTTTTTCTGAGTTTTCCTCAAACAGAGCTGTATCCAAGTGTTTGTCTTCAATTCCACTGATTCTGTCTTCCACTGTTTCAAACCTCTTCTCAGCCCTTCTATGACACCGTCCATTTCTGAAATCTTGTGGTTTATCTTTTGGATTTCTAATTGTTGTCTTTGTATAATTTCTAGTTGTGAATTTACTTTGGCATTTTGTTCCTACATTATTTTCCTGAATTCTTCCAATTATTTGTCTGTATTTTCCATGAATTTTTCTATTTTTTCCTCATGTTTGTAGCTTTTTGCCTCAGCTCTTGGAGAATTCTGAGTATTAGAGATTTGAATTCCTTATCAGGTAGTTCTAGTGCCTTTTCTTCCACTGGAAAGCCATCTGCTATTTTATTTTGGACGCCTACTGGAACCATCCTGTCTTGTTTGTGTAAATGTTTTGATATTTTCTGCTGACTTCAGGGCATTCAGTAGTTATTTTTCTCATTTATTGATTGTAGATTTGTTTGTTTTGTCCCTTTTTTTTTTAATTGGACTATGAGCAGGCAGAGTGTGTATTCTTTGTTGTTTGCTCGTCTGTGTGCACAATACTTTTCGCTTCCTTCTCCAATTGGCAGGATCAGTCATTTGGATATGGTACAGCAGGGCAGGTCTAGCTGAAGAGGAGTTACTGGGATGGGTTGTTTGTGGTACTTCCTACAGCCACCAGGGCAAGTCAGTACTCAGTGCAGGGCAGGTTCCAGTAGGCCGTGCCTATGCTGCTTGGTGGTGTGATGTAAAGTGCATGGTGCAGCTAGGCAGGATGTAGCAGGGAGATTGTTATGTGTGGAGCTAAGATGGATATGGGAGAGAGGACAGAGGAACAGGAACCAAGAACATACAAACAAACAAAAAAAATTCTAGGGGAGCTTGCCGTTGGAGTGGAGAGATGAGAGACTATGAAATGGAGAAAAACAGAAAGGAGAAAAGGAAGAAAATAAAATAAAAGAATGAATAAATAAAAATCAGAAAGATTAAAGAACCGCAAAGTTTCCAGTGATCTCACCCATGCAACTATGAGGTCTAGGGAATTCGCTCTCACGTGTTGCAGTACAGCCTGGGTAGAAGGCGTAGACGTATACAACGCCAAGTATTCAGGGAACAGAAAGAGAAGGAAGATGCAGAGAGACGAGAAACTGAGTAATGAAGAAAGACAACAAGGGAAAATGAGGGAAAAGAAAACAAAATGAATTTAAAAAAAATAAAAGAAGAACAAGAAAAGCCCTCCAAAAAAAAAAAAAAAGTCAAAACAAACAGACAAAATCCCCGGCATCCCACCAGCACGGCAGTCCAGACCAGGAAGCAGCTCCACACTCGAACAGAGCTCCACAGCCCCTCAGGAAGAAGCAGAGATGGTGCACGGAGCCAGGTATTTGAGTGAAGGGAGGGGGAGGTGGTGAAATGTAAGGAAGAAATCAAAAGTAGCAGAAAAAAAAGCAACAGCAGCAGCCAACAAATGGCACTCAGAGAGCCAGCTAGTGTGGGCTGGTGGAATCCAAGCAGCCAGTGTTTCTCGGACAAGAGACTGTGTGCACGGGAAGCAGAGGGGGCTGAGTGTGGGTGAAGAAGGGTAGGGAGTGGGAAAGCATATATCACAAATTACCGGAGCTCCACAGCCCCTCATGAAGAAGCAAAGATGGTGCACGGAGACAGGTATTTGAACAAAAGGAGGGGGAGGTGGTGAGAGGTAAGGAAGAAATCAAAAGAAGCATAAAAAAGCAACACCAGCTGCCAACAAATGGCACTCAGAGAGCCGGCCTGTTCGGGTGTGTGGAATCCAAGCAGCTGGTGTTTCCCAGTGAAGAGATGGTGGCCGTGGGAAGCAGAGGAGGCCGAGTGGGGGTGAAGAACGGTGGGGGGTGGAAAAGTGTATATCGCAAATTACCAGTTGTTTTGTCTCCCGCTGGAAGCTCCATGAAGCTGCTTTCTCATACCCCCTGTTTGCTGGTCTACGATAGGAGTGCAAGATGGTGGATCAGCACTGCGTTAGCTGGTAGGGGATCTCTGCATGAATCTCTCCTCGCTCTCCGTTCTCTGTCAGTTTTGTCACTCCATTTGGTGCTTGGCTGAGTTCTTTATCTTTTCATTTGATGTTTTAGGGTTTCAGGATTGTTGTTTTCTCTGTTTGGCTTAGTTTTTTGGATCTTTGCTGTGCAGGGATGGCATGGTGCTTTCTGCCTAGAACACCATTTTTCCGGAGGTCTCCTGTTATGATCCTTTTAATTTCAGTTGGGTTTGTTGTGATATCACCCATCTCATTTCTTATACATGTTATCTGCTTCCTCTCCTGTTTCTCTTTTGTCAGTTTGTCCAATGGTTTATCAATTTTGTTGATCTTTTCAAAGAACCAGCTTTTGGTCTTGGTAACTCTTTCAGTTATTTTTCTATTCTCTATTTAATTTAATTCTGCTCCAGTTCTTATAATTTCCTGTATTCTGGTGCCTGAGGGTTTCTTTTGCTGCCCCCTTTGTACTTGTTCCAGTTGTAGGGTTAATGTTTTGATTACGGCCCTTTCTCTCTTTTTGGATGTGTGCACTTATTTTATAAACTGACCTCAGAACACTGCTTTTGCTGTGTCCCGAAGATTCTGGTAGGATGTGTTTTCATTCTCGTTTGATTCTATGAATTTCTTTATTCCATCCTTAATATCTTCTATAACCCAGTAGTTTTTGAGCAAGGTGTTGTTCATTTTCCATGTGTTTGATTTTTTTTTCCTTGCTTTTTCTGTTGTTGATTTCACTTTTATGGCTTTATGTCAGAAAAGATGCTTTGTAATATTTTGATGCTTTGGATTTTGTTGAGGTTTGCTTTATGGCCTAATATTTGGTATATTCTGGAGAATGTTCCATGTGCGGTGGAAAATATACCTAGCTACAGTTTTGTGCAGTGTTCGGTATATGTCTATGAGATCAAGTTGGATGATTGTAGCAGTTAGCTCTTCCGTGTCTTTGTTGAGCTGCTTTCTGGATGTTCTGTCCTTCACCAAAAGTGGTGTGTTGAAGTCTCCTACTACTATTGGGGAGCTGTCTCTATCTCTTTTCAGTGCTGTTAGTGTTTGTTTTATGTATTTTGGAGCCCTGTCATTGGGTGCATAAATATTTATTATGTCCTCCTGTTGTATTGACCCTTTATTCATTATATAGTGTCCTTCCTTATCCTTTGTGGTGGATTTTACTTTAAAGTCTATTTTGTCAAAGATTACTATTGCTACTCCTGCTCTTTTTTGAGTGTTGTTTGCTTGATATGATTTTTTCTATCCTTTTAGTTTTAGTTTATTTGTGTCTTTAACTCTAAGGTGTGTCTCTTGTAGGTAGCATGTAGACGGATCTTGTTTTTTTAATCCAATCTGCCACTTTCTGTCTCTTTATTGGTGCATTTAATCCATTTACATTCAGCGTGATTATTAATAGATATGAGTTTAGTGCTGTCATTTTGATGTCTTTTTTTGTGTACTGTTCACAGTTTCTTTGTTCCACTTAATTTTCTGTACTGAGTCATTTTTCTTTATGTATTTTCATCTTTTTCATTGTTGTTGATGTTGTGTTTGCTGTGTCTTTATATTTTTCTAGTTTTTTTTTTGACTTTTAGGTTTGTTAGTTTCCTTTGTGGTTACCTTAATATTTACCTCTATTTTTTCTAAGTTTATACCAGTCTTTTATTTCTTTATATCGCTTTGACTTCCTGTCCACATGCAAAACCTATGTCTACATTTTTTAAGTCCCTCTTTTTTGTTTTAATGTTTTCATCTTTTACATGTTGACATCTGTTTCCCTATTTTCAGTGTATTTGCTTTGATTTACTTTTGTGACTTCCCTATCTGGATTGATATCTGGTTGCTCTGTCCTGTGTTCTAGCCTTGGGTTGTTATCTGATGTTACCAGTTTTCTAACCGGAGGGCTCTCTTTAGTATTTCTTGTAATTTTTATTTGGTTTTTGCAAATTCCCTAAGCTTCTCTTTATCTGGAAATGCCCTAATTTCACCATCACATTTGAGAGACCATTTTGCTGGTTATATAATTCTTGGCTGGCAGTTTTTTTTTTTTTTTTCCCCTTCAAGGCTTTTGTATAAGTCATCGCATCGCCCTCTTGTCTGTACGGTTTCTGCTGAGTAGTCCAAGCTTATTCTTATTGACCCTTCTTTGTAGATGACTTTGTTTATCCCTAGCCACTCTTAAAATTCTCTCTTTATCTTTGATTTTGGCAAGTTTGATTATAATATGTCTTGGTAACTTTCTTTTGGGATCTAACTTAAGTGGGGTTCGATGAGCATCTTGGATAGATATCTTGTCATCTTTCATGATATCACGGAAGTTTCCTGCCAACAAATCTTCAACAATTCTCTCTGGATTTTCTGTTATCCCCCCCTTTCTGGTACTCCAGTCACTCCCAGGTTGTTCCTCTTCATAGAGTCCCACATAATTCTTAGGGTTCCTTCATTTTTTTTAATCCTTTTATATGATTTTTCCTCAAATAAGTTGGTGTCAAGTGCTCTATCTTCAGTTTCACTAATTCTGACTTCCATTGCCTCAATTCTGCCCCTATGACTTTGTATTGAGATATCTAATTCTGAAATTTTATTTTTAATCTTCTGGATTTCTGATTGCTGTCTCTCTATGGATTCTTGCAGCCTGTTAAATTTATCATTATACTCTTCTCTAATCTTTTTAATTTTCTCTATTGCATGTTTTGCGTTTTGCTTAATTTCCTTCCTAATTTCTTGAAGAGTTCTATATATTAATCTTTTGTATTCTGTCTCTGGTAATTCCAAGAAATTTTCCTCCTCTGGAAAATTTCTAGATTCTTTATTTTGGTAGCTTGCTGAAGCCATCATGGATTGCCTCTTTATTTGATTTGATTTGACTGTTGTCTCTGAACCATCAATAAGTTATTATATATATTTATTTTATGTTTGTTTACTTTGTCCTAGCTTCTTGTTTTGTTTTCATATGCCCAAGTAGGCTGTTCATATGAGCTAGTTTGATTATTGGCACTTTTGAAGCTCTAATGTACTGTCACAAGCTGGTTAGATCTGTTACTAGGTATGTGAGCTGAGGAGTCTGCTCACTCCTCCTGTATGGATTCAGCTCAGGTGCTCAGGTAGTTAACTACTAAGTGTGTGGTGTTGGCTCTCACTTACAGTCCTAGACAGGCATGGGTAATTGGTGTAGGCATAGGCATCTGGCTGCAGCAGGGGTACACACTCTGAGCAAGGCAGGGGGCTGATGGCTGCCTAGAGTGTGCAAGAGGCAGGTATGTCCCTGTTCCCTAGAGCACGTAGGTGGGTGCGATTTGTAGCTGGTCTATGAGCAACTTTAGTTGTTGGCTGTAAGGACTGGGGGGCAGCTCTTATTCATGGGCCGCTATCGCAGGTGGCTAGGTGGTGTGAGTGGAGCCACCAGTCCTCAGGTCCCTGATGTGTGTAGGTGAAGACCCTGCTTAATGGGCAGAACAGTGTCAAATGTCAAGAACCTGCCACTTCACAGCTGAAACAGTTCAAGTTAGACTTCCAGTATATACCCTCTTGTAGTGCAGTAATGAGGGCTTATGCTGTTGAGATGGGCCCACACAAGTCTATGCAGGGGAAAAGGCACTCTAAGTCCATGGATCCCTTATGCCTGTGCCTAGGCAAATGAGCTGTGCCTACCCTACGTTCCTGGCTTACGGGAGCTGGCAGTTTATTTTTTCCCCTGTTTGTTAATTTGTTCACTCTCCAAGTCAGGCAGAATGGCTCTGGGTGTGTGACAGATCCTACATCCAGCCCAGGGGACTTGGCAATTTCTGAAGGAGGTCTTGGACCCAGTGCAGAGCAGGGAGTGAGGAGGTAGATGAAAGAGAGATTTTTCCTTAAGGGAGGGTGTTTTTGATCTGCAAAGTTAGCCGTACCCAATTAGTTATCTTTTGCCAGTGAGGGCTACTTCTCACTGGTTCTGGATGGCCATGTAGACTCTGTGGCACTGGGTCTCTCCCGATGCAGAAAACGCACCTCCTGAGCACTGCCTTTTGCCTGCCTCACTGCTCACCCACGAGCTGCTCACACCTGAAAGGCTCAGGCTCTCACCTGGTGAGGTCTGGCAACTCCTTGCTGCTTTTGAAGCATCTCTTCCTCCCCGTGCCACTCAGTCTGATTCCTCAACTCTGCCTTTGATATTCAGGGCTCCCAGATTGCCATATATAATTGAATCACTTTTGTTTCAGGTCTTTGTTGTAAGAGGGTCCACCAGAAGCATCTGACTACTCCACCATCTTGGCCCTGCCACAGGCACATTTCTGTAGTTGTCTTCCATGAGCTTTTGCTGTTTGAAGGGGAGATCATTCAGGAGTGAAAGCCCAAAGGCATCTAGCCAACCAGTTTTCATTAGCTCTTTACCCTAAAATGACTTTTTTTTCCATTTAAATAGTGATTGGACAGCAATAATCATCCTAATGTGAGACTGGGAACAAGTAAGAACAGAATTCTTTTTTCCTCCTGCAATTTGTCTTTTCACAGCTGTGTCTAGCCAACAACTGCAATACTTTATCCCCCACATCCACATCCACATCCACATCCACACAACAGTTTATGCCAGTCTTTACTGTCCCAGCAGCTTTTTCTGTTTGCGTGTGTATTGTGGTGCTCAGATCATGTTTCTCTCTCTGTTTTTTTTTTTTTTTTTTGTATCTTCTTAAAGGTTGGTTTTGGGGAAGTTCTCAGTCTAACAGCCTGTGCTAATTAACCTTTTTATCTCAGTGTTATCTTTTTGAAATATAGATTCAATTGTGTTACTTTCCTATCTAAAAATATCCACATATTTGTTATTGCCTAATGAAAAGAATCCAAACTCCTCATCATGGCCTACGGGGATTTTCATAACCTAGGCTCAACAAAATTTTGAACTTTATATCCTACTATGCTTCTTCATTTACCCTAGACTCTAGTCACCCACATTTTCTTATATTCTCTGTTATGCCATATCTTCAGGATTTTTCCAATATCGTTTGTTCTTTGCAGTATCCCTTTCTCTCCACTTTGCCTGCCAAAATTGTATTTAGTTTTTAAGACTGAGGCCAATTTTTTCATTCTGTGAAATATCATCTCTCAGAGCTGAACTATCCATTTCTTCCTTTATGTAGTCAGAATGTGAAAGAAATATCATGTAATATTTTCTTACTTATTTTTGTAGATATTGGTAAACATGAACTGTTGTTAAGCTGAAGTATAAATTCCATCTGATTAATCTCTAAGCACCAAATAAATTCATCTCCTTTAATTCATAAGCCTCTAGTCTGTTAAGAATTTGTTGCTCTTCCTTGAACCCTGATCAACTTATCAATGTGCTTCTTAAAATTAATAGACAAACCCAAACTGGGCAAATGTTAGATAATTGAAGATAACTGATTTAAGTAAATAAATTATTTTTAAGTATTAAAGTAGTTCCTTGCATACTATGTTCAGTCAGTAACTCATGTTCGTTATCCAAAACCCCGTTGTCGTCCAGTTGATTTTGACTCATAGGGGTGCTATCGGACAGAGCAGAACTGCCCCATAGGGCTTCCAAGGAGTGGCTGGTAGATTTGAACTGCTGTTCTTTTGGTTAGCAGCTGATCTCTTCAACCACTGTGCCACCTGTCAGTTATACTCCCAAATTAACCTCCTTCTCTACAAAGCAGCTAGATCAAACCACTATTATCTCTGACGTATGCTGTATAAAATAGCCTCCAAAGTGATATACCTGCTAAGAGTCTACCTTGGTGATTCCCTTTGTTGCTCTACCATAATGTCAGCGTGAAGGTCATCTTGTTCACTTCTTTATTTACATATTTATGTTTAGAATATATATTCCATGAGAGCAAAAAAGATTTATTTGTCTGCTTTCTTCACTGTTCTAAATCTAGTGATAAAACCAAAAAAAACCCACTGCCGTTGAGTCAATTCCAGCATAGTAAATAGCATATAATATATCATGTAATTATTTTTTGTTGAATGAACAAATGACAATTGCTCAAAACTCTTGTGAAACTAGCTTTACACTGTCTTTTCAAAATATTTAATAATGATGAGTTTCATCCTTTGTGTTTTCTATTTTATTTTAGGAAACAGCAAAAATCCAGTATTTGGGGTATCTGTAATAAGGCTGAAGCCCTGGTGGTGAAGTGGTTAAGAATTCAAGCTGCTAACCAAAAGGTCAGCAGTTCAAATTCACTAGCCACTCCTTGAAAACCCTATGGGGCAGTTCTACTCTGTCCTATAGGGTCACTGTGAGTCCAAACCGACTCAATGGCACACAACAATAACAATATAATAAGGCCTGATGATTGGTTACTGAAAGGTCACAGCCTTGAAAACCCTATGGAACCATTCTACTCTGCACACATGGGGTTGCCATGAGGTGGAATCAACCTGATGGAAACTAACAACAACATTAAGTAAGGTAAGTAAAGAAGATCCAGTGAACAATGAAATATAATGACAATCTTATTTAGTGATTTATCACTGAGTGTTTAGCACAATATCTGACACATACAGGGTTATCAAAATATTAGGAATAAACATGTGAATTATAAAAGATACATTATGAAATATTAAATATTACTTTATTCAATTTATTATAGAATTTTTGACCAATAAGCACTTCCAATTGTATTTTTAGCAGAGAAATGACAGTAGGTTTATAGAAACTTTTATCTCTTGACAAGTCTTGATCTTTTGTTTGACAACTCTTTTATTTAATATTTCTTGTTACATTACCAAGCTCTTCATTTGCTGTCAACTTTCGGAAGTAAATTATGTGACTCTGTCTAGTGTGTGTCAATTTAAAGCAGAAATATGTCTATAGCACTCTTTCTTCATCCTTGGAATATGTAAGACCAAAAACTGGTAGGTATATGATTGGCTTTGTACATAGATTGAAATGATCTATAAAACCCATAGTTGACAGTTTTCATGGTTTCTTGAAAAGTTTTACTTCTTCCTAGACAGTGACTGAGGAGCCATAGAAATATAACACATTGGAGATAAGTTCTGATTATGCATGGTTATACAGCACAAAGAAGCCCACTGGCTTTGATTCAAAGGACAGTTCTAGAAGCTTCCTTCAGGAATTCAATAGCATGTTTAACGTTTATAACTTGGGAGTTACTTTTTCCTTAACATTTATAAAATTCTTTATTGATGCACTTTGGACATAGCAAAGCCTGTTCATATATCTTCAATAAGCCTGTGATTTATTGAGAGGAATAAAATGCTTATTAATCTTTTGAGTTCAGGATATGAAATAATTTTTCAAGTTGTCCAGATGAGCCTGTCCAGTTAAATCCTATCATCAATTTTAGGAGATGGTATAAACTTGGCTTTGAATGTCAATCTATCTTCAGACACAATTTTAATTGCAGCCCCTACCAGTGAATCAGTGACTTGACATTGAGTTATGAATTTCCACTCTCTCAGCTGGACAAGTTGTTCACAGATTTTATGATAACATGACCATATTCTAGAGGAATTATCTGAAATAAATGTGATTGTTTTAGTGAAAATTAAAAATCTGTCTACTGCTGTACTAAGTGAAAATTGTGTAAGATGAGTCATGACATACAAAATGGTAATTGTTTTCACTGTACATTTCTCTTTTGAAAATCCTGTGCTGGCATCCTAAAAATCAGTTTTCATCAGTGAAAAGGAAAACTGTGTATTAAAGAAATATTTCCCACAGATCAAAGGCAAACTCCATTGTCAGTTTACTTCCCAAAGTGACAGTTTAAATGCAAAAATACTTTTAAATACACAATTTAATGTAATCACTGTAGAACATAGAAGAGACTCAATTAAATGTATGCCGAATACAGATGACAATACAGAAAAGTAAAATTGCAGAGTTTATTGTAAAGAAGTAATCTCCATGGGAGAAAGACGTGGCAGTCTGCTTCCGTAAAGATTACAGCCTCAGAAACACTACGGGGAAGTTCTACTCTGTTGTATATAGTGACTGTGAGTTGGAATCAACTCAACAGCAGAGGTTTTTTTTTTTTTTTTTTTCATTTTTCATTTTTATTTTTGGTATTTTAATGACCACCTTCTAATAGAAACCAATTGCTAATGTGTATACACACACACACACACACACACACACACACACACACATATATATATGGAGGGATCTGTCTCTGGATAAGGACAACATGCTTGGTAGAGGGTCAGTGAAAAAGAGGAAGAACCTCAAATGAATTGACACAGTGGCTGAACAATGGGCTCAAACACAGCAACAATTGTGAGGATGGCACAGGACTGGGCACTATTTCGTTCTGTTGTACATAGGATCGCTATGAGTATGAAATGACTGGACAGCACCTACTAGAACAACTATATGTATATATATCAGACAATGTTCTGCTGCTATTCATAAGGTTTTCACTGGTCAATATTTTTAAGCCGTAGATCACCACATCCTTCTTTCTAATCTATCTTAAGCCATAAACTCTGTTGAAGCCCGTCCACCATAAGTGACCCTGCTGATATTTGAAATACCAGTGGCATAGCTTCCGGCATCACAGCAACACCCAAGCCACCACAGTATGACAAACTGACAGAAGTATCGAAAATGACATATTGCATTGTGCAAATCTGCTGAAAAGGACTTCTTTAAAGTTTTAAAAGGCAAAGATGTCACTTTGAGGACTAAGGGGCACTTGACCCAAGTGATGATATTTTCAATTGCCTTATATGCAAGCAAAAGCTGGATAATGAATAAGGAAGTCCAAAGAAGAATTGATGCCTTTCAATTATGGTGTTAGCAAAGTATATTGAATATACCACAGACTTCCAGAAGAACAAACAAATCTGTCTTGGAAGAATTACAGCCATAGTGCTCCTTAGAAGCAAGAATGGCGAGACTTTGTCTCATGTACTTTGGCAGGTTATCTGGAGGGACCAGTCACTGGAGAAGGACGTGCTTGGTAAATTAGAGGGTCGGTGAAAATGAGGAAGACCCTCAATGAGATAGATTGACCCAGTGGCTGCAACAATGGGCTCAAACATAGCAACAATTGTGAGGATAGTACAGGACTAGACAGTGTTTTGTTTTGTTGTACATAGGGTTGCTGTGAGTTGGAACCAACTGGACAGCACTCAACAACAACAATAACATATATATATCAAATGATGCATAGTGAGAAGTTTTATGTGATTATGCCAGTGATTACCTAGTGTAGCCTTTGAGGCAATAGAAACTGAGGTTCTTAATTTTTTTGTGTGTCCTGAGAGGATTATGTAAGTCTCAAAAAGCCATTCATGTTGTTTCAAAGATAAAATTAGATTATATTTGTGCAGTATTTAGTAGAGCATCTTACACATAGAAAGTTATCAAGATATGTGACTATTATTGTAGTTACTATTAATAATAACTTATTTCATATAACAATATCAGACTATTTAATTAAGCGTATATGAAAATAAATGTTCTGACTTATGTTTCCTTATTAAAAAATACAGACTCTAAACCTGCAGTTATCAACTGAAGGACACTTTGCCCCACAGCAGACATTTGACAATGTCTGGAGACATTTTTGTTTGTCATGACAGGGGATGGGGGTTGTTACAGGTATGTAATGATGTGATGGTTAAGATTGTGTGTCAGCTTGGCCGTGCCATGATTCTCAGTGTTTTGGCAGTTATGTAATGTTGTGATCACTTCACTGTTGAAATTTGATATGTGATCACCCCCATGATGGAATCTGCTGAATGGTACTAGCGGGGGCAGGGCCTGTGATGGCTTACCGCCCCCTCAGTCTTCATCTCTCCACCCTCTGCTGCCTACTTCCTTCTTGCTCACCTTGCAAGGTTTTTGGCTTGTTCTGGATCCTGCAGCTGCCTCTTGTTTGTCTGATCTCCAGTTCTTGGGACTTGAGCTAGCAGCATACCTTCCAATCTTGGGATTCATGATCTTCACAGTCTGTGAGCAAGAGTCCTGATGTTGGGTTTGCCAGTCCCTCCAACTACATGAATCAGGAGAAGCTTTGCAGTCTTGTCTGCCGATCTTGGGGTTTGTCAACCTTTACAGCCTGTGAACAAGAGCCCTGCTGTCCTACCTGCTGATCTTTGGTTTGCCAGCCCCTGTGGCTATGTGAATCAGGAGATACCTCTATCCTGATCCATGGACTTAGAATGTTCCAGTCTCTACAATGTTGTGAGCTATTTCCTTGATGTAAATCTCTCTCTATATATATACATATATACCCTTTACTGGTTTTGCCTCTCTAGAGAACCCAGTCTAAGACAAATAGGTAAATGCTAGGGACGCTGCTAAACACCCTGAAATGCACAGGGCAGCCCCTTACAACAAAGAATGTTTTAGCACAGAATGTCAGTAATGACAAGGATAAAAACCCTGCTCTAAATAATGTTTTATCCTAGTTTTTCTTGGTTGTTGTTACAGCTGAGAGAATAGTAATAATGAAAACTGGAATAAACCATTTCAGTTCTTCTCCCATCATCTGATCATTGCTACAGAGGAGCAGAATGTGTGTGGCAGATGTTGTAATACAAGAGTGGTTAGACAGGAAACAACTTTTGGAAGAAGAAAGAGAATTATGAATAAATAATGATTTTATTTGCAAGCTAATTTGATTAATGCAGCTTCTTCCAAATTACTATTATGAGAAGAAGGGCTGAAAGTGAACTTAAAAAAACTAAAAATAACAAGAAGTTCAGAAACAATAACAAGGCTACAGTTACAAATATGATATCCCAAAAGGACAGGTAGGTCTTTGGGAAAATTGGGAGCACTAAAATGTATGTATAAAACCTGGAAAATACAGAAAAGAAATCCAAATTGTACCAGAAAAGTGACAGTTTTTGGAAGTACAACTGCGTAAGCACACTATAATCAATTCCATCATGAAGGGATGATGGAAATTAATAACAGAACTCCTCTGTATTATTATTTTTATAATTAAGTTACACGAGAGTAAATTTATGGGGGCATTGGCTGTTCAGTGATAAAATTCTTGCCTTCCATGAGAGAGATCTGGTTCGATTCCTGGCCGGTGCACCTCATGTGCAGCCACCACCCATCTGTCAGTGGAGGCTTATGTGTAGCTATGATGCTGAGCAGGTTTCAGTGGAGCTTCTGGACTAAGATTGACTAGGAAGAAAGGCCTAATGATCTAATTCTGAAAGTCGGTCAGTGAAAAACCTGTGCGTCACAATGATCTGATCCACAACCTACCAAGGGATGGCGCAGGACCTGGCAGCATTTTGTTTCGTTGTGCATGGGGTCATCATGAGTCAGGGGACAACTCAGCGGCCACTAACAACACCATATAGTGTTCTCATTGAGTGTTTAATAATTCTCAATTTCCCTCTTTAAGTAAACAAACTCATTTAAGTGTTTTTAGAGTCAATTCCATGCCATGTGGGTGCCTTCTGGCAATTAGTGTTTTACCCCTCAGCATGAGCAGAACAAGGAAGAAGCACCTTGCACAGAAGGCCAAATTTGCAAGGTCTGTTCCACGTTGGGTAAACAGACAGCTTGCTTGGCTGAATTTTTCACACTCACTTGCAAAGCTGAGTGTAATTAACTGCAAATAAAAAAAATACTCTTCTCAAGTAATGTTAATGATAGGTGTGCAAGATTAAAGTGGAAACAGAGACACTTAAATCAGAAACAACCTTAAATGGTTCATAAAATGTTAGGCTCATGACAAAACTTGGCCGGATGTAGACCATTTTCATCATCTGACAGATAAAAAAATGAGGTTCAGAAAATTTTAAAAACTCATCTAAGGTCACATGGCTAAGAAGAGGCAGATTTCAATGTAAGTTTGTCCAGTCAAACCATGTTCTTTATTACTGTGTTGTGCTGCTGTCTCCAAGCAATGCAAAGAGACATATCTTCTTCTGAGATCAGCAGAGAAAAAGAGGGTAGATGAGGTTATAGACAGTTCAGAGGCTAGAGGGGAAAGACATCAAAGACACTCGTCTGAGATCATGTTGACTATAAAAAGCAACACGTGGTCATCATGTAAGAGTCATAGTCAAAAGAGAACAAGTATACAGAGAAATTCATGGGGGGAGTGGAAATGCTTAGAACAGACATAATGCTGAAAACTGCTCATTGCTGGATGTGTTTGCGTAGTTGGGGCCACAGAATGTATTAATAAGACAACAGATGATGGAACAGATGAAAGTAACATGCAAATATAATAAGTTAACTATATTTAACTACATTTTGTGAGGCTTACATACTTGGCCAAGTCCATCTCCACTGTATGTTGACAATAGTAAAATACAGACTAGAATACTAATATATTTAATTTAAATAGTAAATTAAGATCATTTTTCAAAATCCAAACATTAGGAATCACTTTAAAAATTATTTTAAATTATGGACACATGTGTATGTGTTTATCTCATTTAGTTCCAAAAGATGATTTGTGGTGGCATAAGCCATTTATTTCAAACATCCACACAGGGGATTCCTTCTCAAGGATGCCCTAGGAGATTAGCAGCCAGCCTGTGATAGTGTTGTCAGTGCTGACAAGATGCTTAGGAAAGACACAGGAGGGATAAAAGAAATGCTCATGGTAAGAGGGAAACAAAGAGAGTGTAGCTGGGAACTCTCCAATTCTTCAGGTCTTTGAAGGGAGGTCAAAAGTATATCATGGATGATTACAATTTTAAATATGCTTAAATTCTAATTCTGAATGGGGTTTCACTATCCATTGAACACTTTGAATTCTCCAATAAGTTAATAAATATTGGTTGCTGTAGGAATTTCACTCTTTGGCATGTGACTAAAAGTAGATTTTTGTTATCTAGCAAAACTCATCATGTGGATTAGTTGTCAATAATGCTAGAGGGATTTCTAGTAAGACACAGTAAGATGGAAGAAAACTAGCATTTGTTTGGTTATTACAAATGCCAACCACTGTTATTTGCTTCATTTGCATATTACTTCATTTACTTTTTTTCCAGCCAAATTACTGGTAAGTATTATCACCATTTTATATATGAAGAAGTTGATGCACAGAGGTAAAATATTTTGTATAAAATCTCATAGTTAAGGCACATGATTCATTTTCTACATGGAATTTTCAAGAATTTAAGAATACTATTTGTTGAGCATTAGGAGTCCATGGAGCAATAAAATCTTTGAAAATATTAAAATCAATTTTAAACAATATTAAACAAGTTTGCTCAAAGAGCTCTAACTTTGTTCTAGAGTTACGGAGAAATATGACATCATAAATTGACAGTGTCTCTACACAGACATTTTGGCCTCTATTGAAGGGAGTTTGAAGAGAAAGGAATACTAGAAATTCAATTTCTTCTTCATTATCCAGGGAGTTTGTCATTTCTCAGCCTTCAGCTTCACATTGTGACATCATTCTAATGAAAAATGGAAGAACACCTTGCCAAATTTAGAACATATTTGAACTTTGTGATTTCATACATTTGAAATACATTCAAAGCTTTAGATGTCAGTTTGTGAACTATAAAAGAACATTACTTGGTTTTTCCAAGAAAACTGCCTCCCAACAGCTTCTTGGACATCACTTTTCCTCCACAAAACCAGACTTCGATGAGCTAAGTGTGAATAAATTAGAAACACATGTACCAAGTTGTCTCTGGATCTAACTGCTGTAAAGGAAACATTCAAATGCTCTAACAATAAATGTGCCCCTCTGGGGATCTGAACACACATTCAGCTGGGTTAAACTTAAAAATTTAACACCTTCATGGAAGTAAAGTGTCACCCATTGTTATGCTTAGTAGTCAACTTTCTGTGTGTGTTTTTAAACCAGTTCTAAATAGAATTTAAGATAAAACATCACCTTGTGGCAGTTCTTCCAAGCAGCAAAGCTGCCTCAGAATGAAAAAAAAGAAAATATCTAAGAGAGGAAAAATCGTACTTTCAATCCAGACACTTCAATTTAGTTTTATCTGAAAGGTGAGATAGCTGGGAAAGTATTTATATTAGAAACAGCTATCAAGATTTTATGCTTGTGTTAGAGATACTGAAATTGATTTACACTTGATAAATAGGATGTAACATGATACAAGTACAGTAAGAAACTATAATGTCGTATTTAAATATCGATTCTTTATCAACCCATCAACACATTTCCCAGGGAATTTGCACCCTGATTTGTTTCCCTGTTTTGGGGGACTGATCATAATTGTTTTTGTTTGTATTTGAGAACACATATAATGCCACCTGATTTGATCTGGAATCTGTATTTTGAGAGGCTTTGGGATAACGATAGCTGTAGACTTCATTTTATTTTTCTGTTGTGATGCAAAGAGTTTTTTTTTAATTACTGTGATAAAAGTATATATAACAAAACATTGCCAATTCAACATTTTTTTAATGTAAAATTCAGTGACATTATGTTCATCATGGTGTGCAACCATTACGGCTGATCTTTTCCAAATTGTTGCCCCATCATTAACAGAATCTCGGTGTCCCCTAAACCATGACCCCAACTTCCCCCTTCCTCCCACCCCTGGTAAAGAGTAATAAGCGTTTTGGTCTCTGTACTTTTTGCTATTTTAATATAAATGGGATTATACAATCTATGTTCGTGACTGACTTATTTCACGCATCATAATGTTTTCAAGGATCAACCATGTTATAGCATGTTTCAGGGCTTCATTTCTCTTTATGACTAAGTAATATTCCACAGTATGTATATACCACATTTTGTTTATCCACTCATCTGTTGATTTACTTCATTTTTATGTATAATTTGAGCCCTACTCAATCTACCTGAAAAAAAATGAAAGCAGTTTTGAAATCCGTAATTGTATTACTCCAATTTTCATTTCATGTATACTTATACTGGCACTCCTCAACTGGGTAATAACATTGTTGACAAACTCTGCCTTTTATTCACCTTATTAAGATATCATCTAGGAAGCAATGCAGCCAATCTGGTATACTTTCATCGGGCTTCAAAGTTTGGTACAGTTCCATTGCAGGATTGCTGTGTTTTGGCAAAATACAGTGAAGACTTGAACATGTGGAGGATTTAAATCCAAGGTAATCTTTCATAACAGCATCAATTTCACTTCTACATTTTAAGCCCCTAAGTGATAAAAGATGGTTGTTGAACTGAATATAAAGGGGTCAGTCAGTTGTCTTTCTGACGGGTGTTTTTAGTCTTAATTGGAACACTACTCCTCCTCAAATGGAGCTTGAAGAATTTGAGTGCTGCAGCTTTTGTACATTTCTGAGCAACCTTGGCTTTGTTGAGATGGGATTGTATTACTATAACATTTAAGGAGGAAAAAACAAGCTGTTTTGAATTATGCCAATCTCACTTGTGATCTATTTTTGAACAATATACTATAAAGATACTCCTGTTCACACAGAACTAATAATTTATCCTCTGGTGGATTCTACCATTACAGCTGCTTGGCAATAAATAAAGTCAGAACAGAGAGAGTATAATTAAAAATTAACTACACCCAATTGGCTCCACACTGCTTTCATTTTTGCATGCTTGTTTGATGAGGTACTTTTTTGTCTTTTTAATTATGATAAGGCCTATGGTGATCACAAGCCCTCAAATCTTCCTTCCTGGTTTTTTACTTTTCAATCTTATTGTATTTCAAAAACACAAGGACTTTTGGATATTGGACCAAAAAAAAGAAAAGAAACTGCTGCTACTATTATCAATTCCAAAATCCAGGAAACTCTAATTTTCCTACTAATCCTGAATTTGTTGTGGGTAGTTTATGGTCCCTTTAGTTCAGGGAAGTCAAGATTAGATGACTTTTCGAAGATGCGCTTTAACAATTAAGATGCAGACACACATCACCCCACCCACCCCCACACACAGACATACAAATATAGATGCAATTTAGTTATAGGCTGTAAATTTTTATTTTTTTTAATTTTATTGTACTTCAGGTGAAGGCTTACGGAAGAAATAGTTTCTCATGAAACAGTAGTACACATGTTGTTTTATGACATTGGTTAATAACCCCACAACATATTAAGCCTCTAAATTCGCAACCTTTTTTTTTTTTTTTGATGAAAATACAGATAGCCAAAGATACACCGTTTCAAAAATTTCTACATACACAGTTCAGTGACATTGACTACGCTTTTCCAACTGTACTGTTATTCTCACTTAAGATGAAGGCTTACAGAACAAAATAGTTTCTCATTTAACAGTTACTACACATGTTGCCCTATGACAATGGTAAACAATCTCACACCACATCAAGAATATCCTTACTCCACCTTGTGTTCCCTATCACCAGGGGACTTCCTTGTCCCCTTCTGTCTTCTGGCCCTTGTCACTGGACTATTATACCTCATTAGTCTCATTTTTTTTTTTTTTTTTAACACCATTTCAAAAGTTTTACTTACACATTTAAGTGATATTGACTATGCTCTTCCAATTGTGCTGCCATTCTCGCCCAAGACGAAGGCTTACAGGACAAAACAGCCTCCCATTTTATAGTTACTACAAATGTTGCCCTATAACACTGGTCAACAATCTCACAACACATCGACAGTGTCCTTACTCAACTTGTGTTCCTTATCATCAGTTTCCTACTCCCCCTCTGCCTTCTGGCCTTTGTCACCAGACTCCTGTACCTCGTTAGTCCCATTTAGTTTTACTGGGCTGTCCACTCCCAGGCTTAACATCGAACCTCGAAGGTAACTTCACCTCTGAGCTGAAAGGGTGTCTGGGGGCCACACTCTTGAGGTTTCTCCAGTATTCTTTAGGCCAGTAAATCTGGTCTTTTTTTTGGGGGGGCGGAGTTAAAATTATAATCTACATCCTTCTCCAGCTCTGTCCAGAACCCTCTGTTGTGATCCTGGTCAGAGCAGTCAGCGGTGGTAGCTGGGCACCATCTAGCTGTACTGGACTCAGTCCGGTGGAGGCCTTGGTAGCTATGGACAATTAGTCCTTTGGACTAATCTTTTCGTTGTATCCTGTTCTCTTCATTCTCCCTTGCTCCCAGAGGGATGAGAACAGTGGAGTAACTTAGAAGGCCGCTCATAGGCTTTTAAGACCCCAGACACTACTCACCAAGGTAGAATGTAGAGCATTATCTTTATAAGTAGTGTCATGCCAATTGAGCTAGATGTTCCCCGAGACCATGGTCCCAGAGCCCTCCGTCCAACAACTCAGTCCCTCGGGGGGTTTGGATGTGTCTATAGGGCCTCCATGACCTTTCCTTGTGCAGGTTGTGTTAGTTTCCCCTGTACTGTGTACTATCTCACCTCTCACCCAAGGTACCACTTATCTATTGCCTATTTAGTATCCCCCCCCTCCCCTCCCATCCCTGGTAACCAACAAGGATTGTTACATTTTGCATGTGAATTTTTTCATGGGTTTTTACAATAGAGGTCTCATACAATATTTGTCCTTTTGTGATGGACTTATTTCACTCAGCATAATGTCCTCCAGTTTCATCCATGTTATGAGATGGTTCACAGATTCATTGTTGTTCTTTCTCGTTGCATAGTATTCCATTGTGTGTATGTACCATAGTTTGTGTATCCATTCATCTGTTGATGGACATCGAGGTTGTTTACATCGTTTTGCTATTGTGAACAATGCTGCCATGAACATAGGTGTGCATATGTCTATTCGAGTGATGACTCTTATTTCTCTAGGATATATTCCTAGGAGTGGGATTGCTGGATTGAATGGTATGTCTATTTCTAGCTTTCTAAGGAAATGCCATATCATTTTCCAAAATGGTTGTATCATTTTGCATTCCCACCAGCAGTGTATAAGAGTTCCCGTCTCCCCACAGCCCCTCCAAAATTTGTTATTTCCAGTATTTTTGATTCGTGCCAGTAATGCCGGGGTGAGATGGTATCTCATTGTGGTTCTAATTTGCATTTCTCTAATGGCTAGTGATCGCGAGCATTTCCTCATGTGACTGTTGGCCATTTGAATGTCTTCCTTGGTGAAGTGTCTGTTCATTTCCTTTACCCATTTTTTAATAGGATCATTTGTCTTTTTGTTGTAGAGGTGTTGGATTTTCTTGTAGATTATGGAGATTAGACCTTTGTCTGACTTGTACTGTCCAAAAATTTTTTCCCAGTCTGTAGGTTCTCTTTTGACTCTTTTGTTGAAGTCTTTTGAAGAGCATAGATGTTTGATTTTTAGAAGATCCCAGTTATCTAGTTAATCTGTTGGGATTTTTGTGGTGATGTTTATGGTTTGTATCCTGTTAATGCCATGTATTAAGGCCTGAAGTGTTGGTCCTATTTTTTCTTCTATGAATTTTATAGTTTGAGACTTTATATTCAGGTCTTTGATCCATTTTGAAGTAGTTTTTGTATATGGTGTGAGGTATGGGTCCTGTTTCATTTTTCTACAAATGGATATCCAGTTTTTCCAGCACCATTTGTTAAAAAGACTGTCATTTCCCCATTTGGTGGACTTTGGGCCCTTGTCGAGAATTAGGTGACTGTAGGTGGATGGGTTTACATCTGGGTTCTCAATTCTGTTTCATTGGTCAATGTCTCTGTTGTTGTACCAGTACCAGACTGTTCTGAGTACTGTAGCTGTATAGTAGGTTCTCAAGTCAGGTAGTGTGAGTCCTCCAAGTTTATTCTTCTTGTTCAGTAGTGCTTTACTTATTCGGGGTGTCTTCCCTTTCCACATAAAGTTAATAATTAGTTTTTCCATCTCTTTGAAGAATATTGTTGGTATTTATGTCGGGATTGCATTGTATTTGTAAATTGCTTTAGGTAGAATTGCCATTTTCACAATGTTGAGTCTGCCTATCCATGAGCATGGTATGTTTTTCCATTTATGTAGATCCCTTTGGGTATCATGCAGCAGTGTTTTGTAGTTTTCTTTGTATAGGTCTTTTACATTCCTGGTCAGATTTATTCCTAAGTATTTTATCTTTTTAGGGGCTATTGAAAATGGTATTGATTTCCTGATCTCCTTTTCATCGTTCTCTTTACTGGTGTATAGGAATCCAACTGATTTTTGAATGTTTACCTTGTATCCTGCTACTCTGCTGAATCTTTCTATTAGTTCCAGTAGATTTCTGGTGGACTCTTTAGGGTTTTCTATGTATAGTATCATATCATCTGCAAACAAGGACATTTTAACTTCTTCATTACCAATTTGGATGCCCTTTATTTCTTTCTCTTGCCTTATTGCTCTAGCTAGAACTTCCAGCGCAATGTTAAATAGGAGTGGTGATAAAGGGCATCCATGTTTTGTTCCTGTTTTCAAAGGGAATGTTTTCAGCCTCTCTCCATTAAGAATGATGTTGGCTGTTGGTTTTGCATAGATGCCCTTTATTATGTTGAGAAATTTCCCTCCTATACCTATTTTATTGAGAGCTTTTATCAGGAATGGGTGTTGGACTTTGTCAAATGCCTTTTATGCATCAATTGAGATGATCATGTGATTTTTTCTTTCCTTTTATTTATGTGGTGGGTTACCTTGATGGATTTTCTAATGTTAAACCATCCTTGCATACCTGGTATGAATCCTACTAGGTCGTGGTGTATTATTTTTTTGATATGATAGTGAATTCTATTGGCTAAAATTTTGTTCAGAATTTTTGCATCTATATTCATGAGAGATATTGGTCTGTAATTTTCTTTTTTTGTGATGTCTTTGCCTGGTTTTGGTATCAGCGTTATGCTGGCTTCATAGAATGAATTTGGAAGTGTTGCTTCCTTTTATACACTCTGAAATAGCTTGAGTAGAACTGGTACAAGCTCTTCTGTAAATGTTTTGTTGAATTCTCCAGTGAAGCCATCTGGGCCAGGGCTTTTTTTGGTTGGGAGTTTTATGATTACCTTTTCAATCTCTTCTCCTGTTATGGGTCTGTTCAGATTTTAAATATCACTATGTTGTAGTTTGGGTAGGCCGTATGTTTCTAGAAATTTATCCATTTCCTCTAGGTTTTCAAATTTGTTGGAATATAGTTTTTCATAATATTCTGTTATAATCCTTTTTATTTTGGTTGGGTCTGTTGTAATGTCCCTCATTTCATTTCTTATTTGGGTTATTTGTGCCCTCTGCTGTTTTTCTTTTGTCAGTCTGGCCAGTGGTTTGTCGATTTTGTTGATTCTTTCAAAGAACCAACTTTTGGTTTTGTTGATTCTTTCTATTGTTTTTCTGTTCTCTATTTCATTTATTTCTGCTCTGATCTTTACTATTGCCTTTCTTCCAGTGGTTGTAGGCTTTTTTTGTTGTTCTCTTTCTATTTGTTTGAGTTCTGTAGTTAATGTTTTGATTTTGTCCCTTTCTTCTTTTTTGATATGTGCATCTATTGCTATAAATTGTCCTCTGAGGACTGCCTTTGCTGTGTCACAAAGGTTTTGGTATGATATGTTTTCATTTTCATTTGATTCTAGGAATTTTTTAATTCCATCTCTGATTTCTTCTATTACCCATTGATGTGTAAGCAGATTATTATTCAGTTTCCATGTGTTTGATTTTTTTTCCTTGCTCTTTCTAGTGTTAATTTCTACCTTGATGGCATTGTGGTCAGAGAAGATACTGTGAATTATCTCAGCATTTTGGATCTTGTTGAGGATTGCTCTGTGGCCGAAGATGTGGTCTATTCTGGAGAACGTTCCATGTGCATTGAAAAAGAATGTGTACTTTACAGCGGTTGGATGGATTGTTCTATATATGTCTATGAGGTCCAGTTGGCTGATTGTGTCCTTTAGGTCTTCTGTATCTTTGCTGAGTTTCTTTTTAGTTGTTCTGTCCTTTACTGAGAGTGGTGTGTTGAAGTCTCCTACTATTACTGTGGAACTGTCAATTTCTCTTTTCAGTGCTGTTAGAGTTGTTTTAATGTATTTTGGAGCCCTGTCATTGGGTGCATATTTATTATGGTTGTGTCTTCATGATGGATCATCCCCTTAATCATTATATAGTGTCCTTCTTTGTCTTTTATGGTAGATTTTGTTTTAAAGTCTATTTTATCTGAGATTAGAATTGCCACTCCTGCTCTTTTTTGATAGTTGTTAGCTTGAGATATTTTTTTCCAACCTTTGATTTTTAATAAATTCACATCTTTGTTTCTAAGGTGTGTCTCTTGTAGACAGCAAATTGATGGATCCTATTTTCTTATCCATTCTGCCACTCTCCATCTCTTTATGGGTTCATTGAGTCCATTTATGTTCAGTGAAATTATTGATAGATGGAAGTTTGTTGCTGTCATTTTGTTGTGTTTTTTTTTTTGTGATGCTGAAGTTTTCTTTGTTCTTCTTACTCTCTTGTGCTGAGTTCCTTTTGTTTGTGGATTTTGTGTTCATTTCTTTTGTTTTTGTAGGTTTTGTTTTTGTTGAGACTTCATGTTTTTTGTCTTTATTTTTATGAGTTGGTTTGTTAACTTTCTTTGTGGTTACCATGAATTTTACCCTTATCTTTATAATTTTGATGCAGTCTACCCTTACTTGGTATCTCCTTGCCTTCCTCTCCTTTAGAAGGTTCTATACCTATGCCGTTTGTTCCCTATTTCATTGTTTTGATGTTGTTGTCATCCTTTGATTGATTTCTCTGATTCCCTGTTGTATTTCTTTTGTTTTTGGAAAGTCCTCTGTAGTTCAGTTCCTAGAATGGTATCTGGTTCATAAGAACCTGCGTCCTAGGACCTAGGTCCTGCCTGAGGGCTGAAGTTGTTTGTCATCAGATCAAAGAACTCCCTTTAATAATTCTTGTAAGTTTGGTTTGAGTTTTGCGTATTCCTTTAGTTTCTGTTTATCTGGAAATGACCTAATTTCACCATCAAATCTGAATGAGAGTTTTGCAGGATATATTATTCTTGGCTGACAATTTTTTTCTTTCAAGATTTTATATATGTCATCCCATTGCCTTCTTGCCTGCGTGGTTTATGCCGAATAATCTGAGCTTAGTCTTATTGTTTCTCCTCCGTATGTGACTTCTTGTTTTTCACGAGCTGCTCTCAGGATTCTTTGTTTGTCTTTAGTTTTGGCGAGTGTGAATATGATATGCCTTGGTGATTTTCTTTTGGGGTCTCTTCTATATGGGGTTCGTTGAGCTTCTTGGATGGCCAGCTTTTCATTTTTCATGATATTGGGAAAGTTTTCTGTCAGCAGTTCCTCAATGATCCTCTCTGTGTTTTCTGTTTTCTCCCCCTGTTCTGGTATGCCAATCACTCGTAAGTTTCTGCTTTTAATTGTGTCCCACATAACTCTCAGGGTCTCTTCATTTTTCTTTGCTCTTTTTTCTGAGTTTTCCTGAAACAGAGTTGTATCTAAGTGTTTTGTCTTCAGTTCCACTGATCCTGTCTTCCATAGTTTCAAATCTACCTCTCAGCCCTTCTATGACACCGTCCATTTCTGAAATCTTGTTGTTTATCTTTTGGATTTCTAATTGTTGTTTTGTATAATTTCGAGTTGTGAATTTATTTTGGCATTTTGTTCCTGCATCATCTTCCTGAATTCTTCCAATTTTTTGTCAGTATTTTCCATAAATTTGTATATTTTTTCCTCATGTTTGTCAGCTTTTTGCCTCAGTTCTTGGAAAATTCCAAGTATTAGTGATTTGAGTTCCCTGTCAGGTACTTCTAGTGCATTTTCTTCCACAGGAGAGTTATCTGGTGTTTTAATTTGCACGCCTATTGGAGCCATCTTGTCTTGTTTTTGTAAATTTTTTGATATTGTTTGCTGTTTTCGGGGCATTCAGTAGATATTTCTCTCGTTTATTGATTGTAGATTTGTTTGTTTTGTCCTTGTCGTACAGCCGGGCAGGTCTAGCTGAAGAGAAGCCACTGGGGCAGGTTGTTTGTGGCACTCACCGCAGCCACCTGGACGTCGGTAGTCTGTGCTGGGAAGGTTCCAATAGGGCGTGGCTGCACAGCTTGGTGGTGTGATGTCAAGTGCACGGTGCAGGTAGGTAGGGTGCAGCAGGAAGATGGTTATGTGTGAAGCTAAGCTGGATATTGGAGAGAGGAGAGAGGAGCAGGAGCAAAAAGCATACAAACATAAAAGAATGCTAGGGGAGCTTGTTGTTGGAATGTACAGATGAGAGACTATGTGATGGAGGAAACCAGAAGGGGGAAGAGAAAGAAAAGGAAAGAATGAACAAATAAAAATCAGAAAAGTTAAAGAACTGCAAAGTTCCCAGGGATCCCACCGATGCAGCTATGAGGTCTGGGGGAGTCGGTCTCCGTTTTCACAGCACAGCCTGGCCAGAAGGTACAGAGGCATACATCGCCTGGTATTCAGGGATCAGAAAGAGAAGGAAGAGATAGAGAGACGAGAAATTAAGCAATGAAGAAAGACAGAAGGGAAAAAGAGGGAAAAGATGACAAAACTAATCAAAAAAGAAGGAAAATAAAATTAAAAAAAAAAAAAAGGCAATACCAGCAGTCAGTGCCGACAAATGGGACCCAGAGAGCCCCCACTCAGGGGCGCGAATTCCAAGCAGCCGGCAGTCTCGGGGTTAAGAGACCGTGATCACGGGAAGCAGAGGGGCCAACGAACAAAGGCCCCAGGATCTCACCAGCGCGGCACCCCAGACCTGGAAGCAGCCTCACGCCCGAACGCAGCCCCACAGCCCCGCCGGAGAGAGGAAAGACGGCGCTTGGAACCAGGCACCTGAGCAAAAGGAGGGGGAGGCAGCGAGAGGCAAGCGAGAAATGTAAGAAGCAGAAAATGCCACACCAACAGCCAACAAATGGGACCTAGAGAGCCCCCATTCAGGGGCGCGAATTCCAAGCAGCCGACAGTCTCGGGGTTAAGAGACCGTGGCCCTGGGAAGTAGATGGGCGAACGAACAAAGGCCCCGGGATCTCACCAGTACGGCAGCCCAGACCTGGAAGCAGCCTCATGCCCGAGCGCAGCCCCACAGCCCCGCCAGAGAGAGCAAAGACGGCGCTCGTAACCAGGCACCTGAGCAAAAGGAGGGGGAGGCAGCAAGAGGCAAGTGAGAAACCAGAGGAAGCAGAAAATGCCACACCAACAGCCAACAAATGGGACCCAGAAAGCCCCCACTCAGGGGCGCGAATTCCAAGCAGCCGGCAGTCTCGGGGTTAAGAGACCGTGGCCTTGGGAAGCAGAAGAGTGAACGAACAAAGGCCCTGGGATCTCACCAGCGTGGCAGCCCAGACCTGGAAGCAGCCACACGCCCAAACGCAGCCCCACAGCCCCGCAGGAGAGAGCAAAGACGGCACTCGGAACCAGGCACCCAGGCAAAAGGAGGGGGAGGCGGCAGAAAAAGCTTCTCCAGCAGCCAACAAACGGCTCTCAGAAAGCCGCCAGCCCGGGCGTGTGGAATCCAAGCACCAGCGCCCCCCAGCCCAGGGACCCTGGCCACGGAAAGCAGGGGAGCCCCAGCCGAGGCTGAGAGAGGTGGGGGGTGGGAAAGCGCGCACCACAGTTTACCGGTCATTCTGTCTCCCACTGGACGCTCTGCGAGGCTGCTCTCCAGTTCGCTGGTCTCCGATAGGAATCCAAGATGGTGGATCCGCGCTGCGTTAGCTGGTAAGGAATCTCTGCATGAGTTTCTCCTAGCTCTCCATTCTTTTTTAGTATTCTCACTCCGTTTGGTGTTTGGCTGAGTTCTTTATCTCTTCATTTGGTGTTCTAGGGTTTCAGGATTGTTGATTCTCTGTTAGGCTTAGTTTTTTGGATCTTTGCTATGGAGGGATGGCGTGGTGCTTCTGCCTAGAGCGCCATCTTGCCCCACCTCCCCTAGGCTGTAAATTTTTTAAATACCTATTGGCCTTAAATTGATTTGATTGTTATAATTTACTGAGTTTATAGATCTTTGTCTATTTTCTCACCTTTGTCCTGGATAATTTACTATTAAAATAGTCTCCATTCAGTTCTTAAGATTAGTACTCTCTTTTGGTGAGATGTAGCTTCTCCACCTATTTGTTCTAAGAGTATCTATGTCTAGTTTATTTTAGGCTGTGGAGGTAGGTGCAATTATTCACTTCATAAATCCTGTATCACATTAGGTTTCTCCAGTCACTAGAAGCAGTTAACTGTTCTTCATTTTTTCAGTGTTCATAGGCTGTGACTCTTCATTTGGTTCCTATTTCCTGTCTAAGGAGACATTCTAATTTTGAACAGAGATGAATGATGATCTTGCCATCAGAAGGGAGCTGTCTGGATTTCCAGTCACCAAATTTTCAGGTCTTCCTGCATCTGGTTTTTCTCTAATTGTATAAGTACCTTTTCTTCATATAGGTCAATGGTACCACATGTGGCTTTGCCTTCTTATTAATTTATTTATTTTTCCATTGGAAAATTTTTATGTGATACACTTTCTAGGATCTGGGACATAGCAGTAAAAAGAAGAAAATTATTTTTTGTGGGGGAGGCAAGATAATTATATTCTACTGAGTGAACAGGTTTTTGTTGTTAGATGCCACTGGGTGGGTTCCCACTCATATGTACAACAGAACCAAACACTGCCTGGTCCTGTTCTATCCTCACAATCATTGGTATGCTTGAGCCCATTGTGGCAGCCACTGTGTCAATCCATCTTATTGAGGGTCTTCCTCTTTTTCAGTCACCCTGTACTTCACCAAGCATGATGTCCTTCTCCAGGAACTGGTCCCTCCTGATAACATGTCCAAAGTATGTGAAACAAAGTCTGGCCATCATCATTCTAATGAGCATTCTGTCTATACTTCTTCCAAGACAAAATTGTTTGTTCTTCTGGCAGTCCATGGAATATTCAATATTCTTCGCCAACACTATAATTCAAAGGCATCGATTATTCTTTGGTCTTCCTTGTTCATTGTCCAGCTTTCACATGCATATGAAAGTGATTGAAAACACCGTGGCTTGGTTCAGGCACACTTTACTCCTTAAAATGATACTTCAAAGAGATCTTTGGCAGCAGATTTGCCCAATGCAGTGCATCCTTTGATTTCTTGATTCCTACTTCCATAGGCATTGATTTTGGATCCAAGTAAAATTAAATCCTTGACAACCTCAATCTTTTCTCCATTTATCATGATGTTGCTTATTGGTCCAGTTGTGAGGATTTTTGTTTTCTTTATGTTGAGGTGTAATCCATACTGAAACCTGTGGTCTTTGATTTTCATCAGTAAGTGCTTCAAGTTCTCTTAATGTCAGCAAGTAAGGTTGTGTCACCTGCATAACGCAGGTTGTTAATGAGTCTACCTCCAATCCTGATGCTGCATTCGTCTTTATATAGTCCATCTTCTTGGATTATTTGCTCAGAATACAGATTGAATAAGTATGGTGAAAGGATACAACCATGACACACACCTTTCCTGACTTTAAACCATGCAGTATCTCCTTGTTCTGTTTGAGTGACTGACTCTTGATCTAGGTACAGGTTCCTCATGAGCACAATTAAGTCTTCACATTCTTTAGTGTTATCCATAATTTGTTATTCACACAGTTGAATGCCTCTGTATAGTCAATAAAACACAAGTAAACATCTTTCTGGCAGTCTCTGCTTTCAGCCAGGATCCATCTAACATCAACAATGATATGCCTGGTTCCATGTCCTCTTCTGAATCCAGCTTGAATTTCTGACATTCCCTGTAGATGTACTGCTGCAACCTCTTGTGAATGATCTTTAGCAAAATTTTACTTGTTTGTGATACTAATGATATTGTTCAATAATGGTTGGATCACCTTTCTTTGAAATGGGTACAAATATGGATCTCTTCCAGTTGGTTGGCCAGGTAGCTGTCTTCCAAATTTCTTGGCATAGACAAGTGAGCACCTCCAGCACTGCATCCATTTGTTGAAACATCTCAGTTGGTATTGCTTCAATTCCACGGGCCTTTTATTTTTCACCAGTGCTTTCAGTGCAGCGTGGACCTCTTTCTTCAGTACCATCAGATCTTGATCATATGCTACCTACTGAAATGGTTGATGTCTACTAAATATTTTTGTTACAGTGACTCTCTGTATTCCTTCTGTCTCCTCTTGATGCTTCCTGCCTCGTTTAGTATTTTCCCCATAGAACCCTTTAGTATTGTAACTTAAGGCTTGATTTTTCTCTTCAGTTCTTTCAGCTTGAGAAATGTTGAGCATGTTCTTTCCTTTTGGTTTTCTATCTCCAGGTATTTTATTATACTTTACTTTGTCTTCTCAAGCCACCCTTT
Organism: Dugong dugon; assembly: GCA_030035585.1. NCBI lineage: Eukaryota > Metazoa > Chordata > Mammalia > Sirenia > Dugongidae > Dugong > Dugong dugon. The sequence goes on from CM057465.1 coordinate 97,238,141, forward strand.
GAAATCTTCTGTTTACCTCTTTTACTTCATCATTTCTTCCTTTTGCTTTAGCTACTTGACATTCAAGAGCATCTTTCAGAGTCTCTTCTAACATCCATTTTGGCCTTTTCTTTCTTTCCTGTCTTTTTAATGACCGTTTTCTTTCTTCATGTATGATGTCCTTGATGACATTCTACAACTCATCTGGTTTTCAGTCATTAGTGCGGAATGCGTCAAATATATTTTTGAGATGATCTCTAAATTCAGGTGGGATATACTCAAGGTCGTACTTTGGTTATTGTGGACTTGTTCTAATTTTCTTCAGCCTCAACTTGAACTTGCATATGAGCAATTGATGGTCTGTCACACAGTCAGCCCCTGGCCTTGTTCTGATTGATTATATTTAGCTTCTCCACTGTCTTTTTCAACAAATGTAGTTGATTTGATTCCTGTGTATTCCATCTGATGAGGTCCACGTGTATAGTCACCATTTATGTTGTTGAAAAAAGGTATTTACAGTGAAGAAGTTGTTGGTCTTGCAGAATTCTATCATGCGATCTCCATTATCACTTCTATCACAAAGGCCATATTTTCCAGTTACCAATCCTTCTTCTTTGTTTCCAACTTTCGAATTCCAATTGCCAATAATTATCAATGCATCTTGATTGCATGTTTGATCAATTTCAGACTGCAGAAGTTGGTAAAAATCTTCAATTTCTTCATCTTTGGCCTTAGTGGTTGGTGCATAAATGTGAATAATCATATTAACTGGTCTTCCTTGTAGGCCTATGAATATTATTCTGTCACCAGCAGCACTGTCCTTCAGTGTACATCTTGAAATGTTCTTTTTGACAATGAACACAATACCATTCCTCTTCAATTTGTCATTCCTGGCATAGTAAACCATATGATTGTCTGATTCAAAATGGCCAGTATCAGTCCATTTCAGCTCGCTAATCCCTGGATATCAATGTTCATTTCATTTTTGACAATTTCCTATATTCCTAGATTCATACTTCAGACATTCTGTGTTCATATTATTCATGGATGTTTGCAGCTGTTTCTTCTTTTTGAGTCTTGCCACATCAGCAAATTAAGGTCCAGAAGCTTGACTCCATCCACGTCATTAAGGTCAACTCTACTTTGAGGAGGCAGCTCTTCCCCAGTCGTCTTTTAAGTGCCTTCCAACATGAAGGGCTCATCTTCCTGCATTATATTAGACAATGTTCTAATGCTATACATTAGGTTTTCACTGGATACTTTTTTTCAGAAGTAGACCACCAGGTAACAAACACGTATATAGCTAAGATATTAGATACATAGAATGATGTGCTATAAAAAAATGAAACTCTATTATGATAACATGTGACTGCCAGTTATTACAGTAGAAGCAGTGGACAGGGAAAGCATCTCTAAATAAGTAACATTGGATGTGAGACTGGAACCAGCCATGGAAGGAAGCAAGGGTGTTCCAGGCAGAGCATGAGACAATTTTGGAGGCTTTAGAGAATAGAAAGGAAGATAATGTGGTTGAAGCATATAGTTCATACTGGAGAGCTTGGACCATTAGGATCAGAGAAAAATAGGCCTTGCATAACAAGGTTAGAAAGTGGATTTTATTACAAGTGCATGGAAACCCAATGGAGAATATCAGACAGAGAAACCTGTAACTTTAGTTTTAACTTTTTATATGGAATACAATTAGACTCAAAAAAAAAAAAAAAAAGAAAACAAAACTAGATAGAAGTTCCCTATACCTTTCACCAAATTTCTCCAAATGTTACCATTATTTGTAACGGTAATATAAATATGGGAACCATGAAATTAGTATCACATACAGTACTCTTAACAAATCTACAGAGTTTCTTCAAATTGTCAATTTTTCCACTAACGTTCTTTTTCTAGTCCAGTATCCAATCCAGGACCCCACAGTGCATTTAGTTGTCATATCTTCTTAATCTCTTCCAGTTTGAGATAGTTGCTTTTTTTTTTTTTTTTGTCTTTCACGACCTTGACAATTTTTGAGTACTGGCTTATTATTTTGCAGAATATTCCTTAATTTGGCTTTGTCTGATGTTTTCTCAGGATTATATTGATGTTATGAGTTTGGGGCAAAAATACCACAGAAGTGATGTTGTGCTATCTCAGTGCATCATACAGTGAGATATATGATGTTGCTATGCATCATAACCACTGATGTTAACTTGGATTATTTGGGTAAGGTAATATTTATCAGGTTTCTCCATTATAATGTCAGTACTTTTTCCTTTGTCATTAGTAAATTTCTTGTGGGAGTATTCTCTGAGTCAGTGCAAATAAAATATTCTGTTTCATCATATTTTCATCCACATATTTTAGTATTTGTTGATGATTCTTGTCTGCAACAGTTATTACTGTAGTGTTTGCCAAATGTTGACTGTTCTATTTCTATCACTCCTTCTACATTTAATAATTAAAATTCTATTTAAGAAAGATTTCACTTCTCCATCACTTATTTACATGTTTATTTATGTTGGTATGGAGTCACAAGTGTTCATTATATTGTGTAGGTTATAAAAGGATCCTGTTGTTGTATAAGCAGTTTGCTACTGACTGCTAATCTAAAGGTTGGTGGTTCAAACCCAGCCAGTGGCTTCACATAAGAAAAGCCTGGTGAACTGCTTTTATAAAGATTACAACCAAGAAAACCCCATTGAGCAGTTCTAATCTGTAACATATGGGGTTGCCATGAGGTGGAATTGACTCAATAGCAACTGGTATAGGTTATAAACAATTGCTGTTCTTTATTTTGGTGTTTATATTGTCCCAGATACAGACATTGGGAGCTCCTTCAAGTTGGTTCCTATGTCCTTTAGACATGCTCCCGTCATAATTGATTCTGCAGGTTTGGTTTGTTTTGGTTTTACTTGCTAGCCCTAGACTATGTCCTAGGTTTATCTTGTTTTATTCTCTGCCCCAGCCTAGAATCAGTCATTTCTCCAAGGAGCTTGGTTTCTTTTATTGGAAAATGACATTTAGAAATCAAGAACTTGACATTAGGTGTTCACATTACTGGAGTATCAGTGCTCCTAGACACTCTCAGTAGGTAGAGCTAGAAATTCATGTATTTGTAGACACTATCTACATATACGTTTATATATAACTATCTATATATACATTTAAGTAGATGAGTGTATTCTGACACTTCTAATTGGAATTCAACACCACAAGAATCTTTGTTGCCTTCCCCTTTTTCCATGTTTGTAGTTTTATTCTTCAACTGAGAATCTGGGCTCTCATTATCCACATCATGTGTGCTTGTTTGCATATCTTAGACTACAAATGAAGTACTTTCAGAGCTGTTACTCATGTGCTTGTGAAAACATCGTACTAGAGTACAATGTTTGTTTATAGTTCTTTTTGTCTTTGACCTTGCGTTACATAGCCTAAATGTCATTTCACCTATTTAGTTTGGTTCTATTTTTTATCAGGACATTTAAGTGGTTATGTTATTTATTTTAAATACAGTTCAGTTCATTTGTTACTTATATTCCATTTTGGGTTTCATGTAGATTATGGCTCATTTTAATGACTTATTCGTTTTCAAGTATGTGAAAAATTACCATAATTGTGAGAGTCAAAACAATGCCCAAATACCTTCTACCTTAGTTCCATTTTCCCAGACTTTCCATCTCATTCCCACTCAACCTCTGTAAGTAAGCAATCTCATGAGTTTATAGTTAATTCTTTCTGTTACCATTTTTTGCACAAATGAGCAGACGTACATTTTCTTATATTCCTTTTTTTCGTGCATGTATGATACCATGCAACAGATACTCTTTTGTACTTTTCTTTCTTCATTTAACTACATATGCTGGAAGTCACTCCATATGAGTTCATAGCAATCTTCCTTATTTTTCTAAAGTTGGACTATACCCCATCGTGTGGATGTACTAAAATTTATTCAGTTACCCTCTTATCTGAGAGTATTTAGTTTTTTATCCAATATTTTGTAAATACAAATAATGCTGTAATAAATAAGTTATGCATATGTGTTTCTACATTTTTGAAGGTATATATTCAGGGTAAATTCATAGGAATAGGATTGTTAGATTAGCTGATAAGTCCTATATAGTTTTTATATGTATGCCAAATTTCTCACCAGAAAGATTTAACAATTTTCATTTCAACCAGTAATATATGAAAATGATTCCCCAAAAGCTTGTCATACTTTAAATTTTTCATCTGTCTGTTAGGTGAGAAATGCTATTTATTATTGTTTTCATTTGTATTTCTCCAGTGTGAATGAGTTTGAACATTTCATATAAGCCCATGGTTCACTGAGTTAGGTTTTATGTAAAGTGAGAGACTAAGGTCCAAGTTCTTCTTTTTTTTTTGAGTATGGCTATCTACTTGCCTAGCACAGCTTGTTGAAAAGGGTATCCATCTATCTTCCTGGCATAATTTGTTGAAAAGGCTATCTATCCTCCATAGAATTGTTTTTTCATTTTTACCAGAAATCTACTGGGCCTAATGTGTGGGTCTATTTCTGAGTTCTCTGTACTATTCTATTGATCTGTGTGTTTTTCCCTCCACCAATAACACACAGTCTTGATTAACATAAATATACAGTAAGTCTCAACATCAGGTACACTGATTTCTCTCACTCTAGCCTTCTCTTTTCAAAGTTGTTTTAGCTATTTTATTCCTTTGTCTTTCCATCCAAATTTTGGAATAATCTTGTCTATATCTATGTAAAAACCTTGCTGGGAATTTGACAAGAATTTTGGTAAGCTTCTATATCAATTTGGGGAAAATGAGCTTCTTTACAGAGTCTTCCAAACCATGAACATGGTATATTTCTTTGTTTATTTAGATTATCTTTGATTTGTTTCATTGGTGTTAAGTAAATATCAGCATACAAATGCTATATAAATTTTCTCCATGATTTACTACATTTTTTGACCAGCCAGACTGTGGAATTTTTATATACTACATCTGCCTCTTCCAAATATTTTATGTTTTAAGAGATTTTTTCCATTTCCTAACCTGATTCTATACCTGAGATATTGACTATGACTTTCAGAGAGAGTCACTGGCTATTTCCAATTTGAACAGTTCTCAATGCTTGAATGGTTGTATTTATTACCAAAATCCCCTGATTTCTACTTTTCAACCATTAAAACAAGCCACTGTTTCCAGAAAATGTATCTCTTGTGATCCAATATAGTTAACTAATTTTCTCTGCTGATAATAAGACTTCTTATATGTCTTTGGGGTCATGGATCAGATACTGTTTGCTTCTTTCATTTGTTGAGAAGGGGAACCCCATTTTTCACATAAGAATATCTAGAGGTCAGTAGTGTAGAGTATTTCGAGGAATATCTGAATCTGAATCTCAGCCACACTATTTACATTTATGAACACTTGGGCTAGTTGTATAACTTTCTGAATATCATTAGTTGCCCTTGTAAAATAAGGAAATATATATATGTTTGTATTTATATCTATATCTATCTACATATATAAAGAAAAAAATATTCTCAGATTGCACTCCTCTCCTCTACCACTCCTCATTGCCAGCATGTTGTAATGAAAAGTAGATCCCAACACAGCCCAGAAGGAGAAATGCAAAGTACAGTCTAGGAGAAAATAGCCTACACTCTTAAAAGTTTTAGGATTTGTCAGTGTATATCTGAGGAGTCTAGAGCATATGTATAATTTAATGTTATTAGGCCAAGGAGGATGCAATATAATGTCCATGGAAGACAAAGATGTAGTATGGAGTCTCTGACAAGCTTTTATACATTTAGGATTTCTATGGAAGGCCAGGTACTCTGCTGCTAACAAGTACTCTTTTTTTAAAAAGCAACTGCTAGATTTCTCTTGGGGGCCCTAGTAAAGACTATGTGCTTGATGGTAGGATGTCAACCGACTGTTCCTAGTGCTGACATCATGAACTGGGTGACAACTTATTCAATCATAATGTTTTATGTATACAGCAGAATTCCAGTTTTATATGGAAATTATATTTATGAGGCCAGATGAGAGCACACCTGGAAGATGCAAGTAAACTTCCTAAGCTGATGTCTCAGTACCCCCATACCAGCGCCTTCTCCTTTACTTTTTCATGCTCCCTCAATCCATATCTTCAGCATCATGGGAGTTCCTCATGACCAGTTAACATAAGAAGAAAAGCTGTGTAGTAGAAATTGATCTGCATAATATGCTGACACCAGCCAGAAGTGGATGTCAACTACAGCCCCCATTATAAGTAGCCCTGAAAACAGTAATGAAGGAAAATCCTCTCACTGCATAGAACTTCAAGTTGTTATCTGGCTGTCCATTTTGTGAATGAAGGTAGATGGCCTGAAATATTGATCTATACTGGCTTATATGCCATGGTTAATGGGGAGCCCACACCATTAGGGTGTTAGAAAGAACAAGGTTGGAATACCGATGACACTAAGTGTGAAGAAATCTGTGTTTCATGTAAATGCTCAATAGAAGCCATGCCCTCCAGAGGAGGCCCTCAAAAATCACATGGAGAAGATAACATGTCAGTCACAGCTATACTGGGTCTATTTAATGAGCCTATATAAAAATAACTATGAGTGCAGAATTGGAGGCTGTGTATAGGCTCAACAACATAGAATTCTATTCACCAGTGTTGACCTTCTGAGTCTCCAATTTTGTAAAAGAAAGAACAATATTGAGTTCCCTTCTGGCACCATTACATGAAAGATCAGCCCTCTATCTGATGTCCAGTTGATTACATTTAATTCCTTCCGTTAGGAAGAGGGGAGCCCTTTGTCCTACAGAGATTGATGTGAATTTTCTTTTGCTTACTGCAAGACTTCTACCAGAATCACCATCCATGGACTTACAGAAACCCTTGTTAATCACTACCAATGAATAACTCATTTTATAACAGAAAGTGAGGTAGGGGTCTCACACCCTTGAAATATATTGATATTACAATGTACCTCATCATCCTAAAAGATCTTGCTTGATAGAATGATAGACTGGACTGCTGAAGGCTCAGTTACTATACCAGTTGGTAGGCAATATTCTATGAGTTTGACTTGCTGTTCTGTGGAATCCTGTTTGAACTTTAAACTCATAGCCAATATATAGTGCTGTCATAAGAACTGAAAACTAGAGGGTGACAGTTAAGGGAAGTCCTCTCATTATTACATTAATATCTCATGAAGAAATGTTTTACTTCCCATCCTCACAACCTTGGATCTCACAAGGTTTGAAGGCTCTAGTGATCAAGAGAACAGTGCTTTCACTAGAGAACACAGTTCACAGTTCAAGGAATTGTAAGCCAATCAAGCTGGTCAGTTTGGGCTTCTCATACTATTGAACGAAGACAGAAAATTATATATGTATACAATTATTTTTGTGTGTATATAATACATATAAATATATATGCAAATTTAAAACAGATACTAATTATATATGTATCTATATATGTATGTATATATGCAGTAAAAAATGCCTTAAGAGAAAAAGAATTGTGCTCATATTAAATTATTTGATTAAATAACTTAATTATTAAATACACAAAAGACATAGGACTTAACAACCTATGAACTATTTTGCCAGATGGGTTCTACCTTTTATTAATGGGTCTGGACAAAGTAATCACTTTTGACTTTGTTTCCTTGACTGTAAAATGGGACAATGGTAGTAGATATCTCATAGGAATGTTAAAAAAACTAAATGACCTAATTTATATAAAGTCATAATTTGTGTGAAGTGCTTAGCACCTGTTTCCAAAGAAGTACTCAATAAAAATGATCTATTATACTCATATGTCTATAGAGATCTGTTTATGCATATATATGCATATGCATATCAAACATAGATGATAGATAGAGTGACCATTTAACATGCATTTTCATTTTTTGAATGTTTGATTTCTAGGAAAATCATAGTGTAATTACAAACTTTTCTTCAGAGTTTTTTATTTAAAAATACAGTTTAAAAATGACAGGCATGAAAATATTAAATTGTGTTTTATGTATGTAATTTATTGCCTGAACAGTGTCAAGAGGAACAATCAAATATATTGCTGATTATGGAATTAAAACTTTAAACATTTAATGAATTCTAAATTATTTTATATTCCTTGTATTAGCCCCCAATTTTTCTTTCATGTCATTCTTTGGGCTCTTTTTAAGCATTAGAAAGATAAAAATTACCATCCCCAAATGGTTCCAGCGGTTATGCTTTTTGTCAACCCCCAAATTTCAACTACATTTTTCTCATAGTTTTAAAATTTATAAGGCATAACTTACTAGGAACAATCCTAGGACTATTTTTCTTAATGTTTACATTGCTTTTTAAAAAATTTAGGTTGAATTGGTACAGATTTTATTTTAGTAAATCATCCCCCTTGAATGTCATTACTAGGATAACAACTTTCTCAGCCCAGCCTTCTAACCCACAGACTGCTTTGATGTGGAAATTATAGGACTATAATTAATCCTGAAGCAAACTGAAATACACAGGATCATTTCTTGGAATGCTTTTTAGCTGTGTAATTCCTCCCACACTGGTGTTCAGTCTGTGCAGCTTCCAAATACAGTTGCCAGAGAAGAAACACTGCTGAAAATAAGCTTGAAATAGACAGGGGAATGAGAAAGTAAGTGGTTTTAAATTTAATGAGAACCAAAATTAATTAATGGGGTTAGTAATTTCTTTGCCAGTTTTTGGCGAATTGCAATTAATCAAGCTGGCTGTTATTAACATTGAGAGGAGGAATTTTCCCTTTTACCTGGACCTTTCAGGAACACATAAAAATAACTCAACATTTTAAAGTGTTATAGACTATTAAAACTAAAGACAAATACAAAATGTTTGGTTACAGAATATTTAATATTTAAGTTTTATTTTGTTGTTCTTGTTAGGTGCCATTGAGTTGGTTCCTACTCATAGCAACCCTACATAAAACAGAATGAAATGCTGCCCGGTGCTGCAGTATCCTCACAATCCTTGCTAGATTTGAGCCCAGTGTTGCAGCTGCTGTGTCAATCCATCTTGTTAAGGGTCTTCCTCTTTTTCGCTAACCCTCTGCTTTACGAAGCATGATGTCCTTCTCCAAAAATTGGTTCCTCCTGCTAATATGTTCAAAGCACATGGGACAAAGTCTTGCCATCCTTGCTTCCAAAGATATTTCTGGCTATACTTCTCCCAAGACAGATTTGTTCCTTCTTCTGGCAGTCTAAGGTATATTCAATATTCCTCACCAATGCCATAATTCAAAGCATCAGTTTTTCTTCGGTCTACCTTACTCATCATCCAGGCTTCACATGCATATGAAGGGATTGAAAATACCATGACTTGGGTCAGGCACATCTTAGTCCCCAAAGTGACATCTTTGCTTTTGAACACTTTAAAGAGGTCTTTTACAGCAGATTTGCCCAATGCAATGCACCATTTGACTGCTGCTTCCATGGGTGTTGACTGTGGAGTTAACTGAAATGAATCCTTGAAAACTTCAGCATTTTCTCCATTAATTGTGACATTGTTGATTGGTCTAATTGTGAGACGATTTTGGGTGTCTTTTTTTGATGTTGAAATGTAATCCATATTGAAGGCTGCAGTCTTTGATCTTCATCAGTAAGTGCTCCGAATCCCTTTCACTTTCAGCAAGCAAGGTCTTGTCATCTGTATATCACAGGCTGCTAATGAGTCTTCATCCAATCCTAATTTCATGTTTTTCTTAATATAGTCCAGTTTCTCAAACTATTTGCACAGCATACAGATTGAATAAGTATGGTGAAAGGATACAACCCTGATGCACACTTTTTCTTATTTTAAACCATGAAGAATCCCCTTGTTCTGTTTGAATAACTGCCACTTGGTCTATGTACAGGTTCTGCATGAGTACGATTAAGTGTTCTGGAATTCCCATTCTTAGCAAAGTTATCCATAATTTGTTAAGATCCACACAGTGGAATGCCTTCGCATAGTCAATAAAACACAGGTAAACATCTTTATGCTACTCTCTGCTTTCAGCCAAGATCCATCTGACATCAGCAGTGATAACCCTCATCCAGTGTCCTCTTCTAAATATGGCTTGGATTTCTGGCAGTTCCCTGCCATGTACGCTGCAACCGTTTTTGAATTATCTTCAGCAATATTTTACTTTTGTGTGATATTAATGACATTGTTCAGTAATTTCCGCATTCTTTTGGATCACCTCTCTTAGGAATGGGCACAAACATGGATCTCTTCCAGTTGGTTGGTCAAATTTCTTGGCATAGAGGAGTGAACACCTCTTGTCCTGCATCTGATTGTTGAATCATCTCATTGGTGTTGCCTCAATTCCTGGACCTTGTTTCTTGCCAGTGCCTTAAGTGCAGCTTGGACTTCTTCCTTCAGTACCATTTGTTCTTGGTTATATGCTGCCTCCTGAAATGGTTGAACACAGATTCAATCTTTTTGGTACTGCGACTCTGTGTATTCATTCCATCTTCTTTCGAGGCTGCCTGCGTCGTTCAGTATTTTGCTGGTAGAATCCTTCAGTAGCGCAACTTGAGGGTTGATTTTTTTCTTCACTTCTTTCAGTCTGAGAAACACCAAGCTTGTTCTTCCCTTTTGGTTTTCTAACTGCAGTCTTTGCACATTTCATTATAATTCTTTACCTGTCTTTGCAAGCTGCCATTTGAAATCTTCTGTTCAATTCTTTTACTTCATCATTTCTTCTGTTTGCTTTAGCTGCTCTAAGTTCAAGAGCAAGTTTCATAGTGTTTTCTGACATTCATTTTGGTCTTTTCTTTTTTCCCCTGTATTTTTAATGACCTTTTGCTTTCTTAATTTCTGATATCCTTGATGTCATCCTACAGCTGGTCTGGTTTTCCATCATTAGTCTTCAGTGCATCTAGTATGTTCTTGAGATGTCTTGAGATGGTCTCTAAATTCAGGTGGGATGAAATCTTACAACATTACAATTTTACAAATATTTCTACATTTTTAAAAAGATACCCCATGAAATATGTATACATGCTCTATGGGACAAAATGCATCAAAATTTGAATTAATATATATATCTTTTTATTAAATGCAAACATATATTATTACCAAATATAATTTTAAATTACCTGTGATTTTGATTATATGATTCAAACTTAAGGCCTTCCCCCTTTTAACATACTTAATGGAAAGTTGTCTCTAAATCTAAACTAAACATCAGGGAATATTTTTGGTTTAAGGTTTAAAGATTATCTCACGGCAATAGTTTCAGGGTTTCATCCAGCCTCCATGGCTCCAGAAAGTTTGGCTTCTATGAGAATTTGAAATTCTGTTTGACATTTCCCCTCTTTCAATCAGAATTATTTTATAGAATCTTTGATCAAAATATTCAGCAATGGAAGGTGGGCACCATCCAGCTCTTCTGGTCTTATGGCAAAAGGGGCAGTTGTTTACTGAAGCAATTAGCCACACATTGCATTTCCTCCTCCTATTCTTTACTCTCCTTCCTCTGTTGCTCCACGTGAGTAGAGACCAATTATTGTATGTTGGATGTCACTTACAAGCTTTTACAGGCACTATACAACAATCTAGGAGGTAGAACAGAAGCACTAAACATTATATTAGGCTAACTACCTGGAATATCCCATGAAACCATGAGCTAAATCTCCAAACCAAGGAACTAAATCACATGAGGTGTCTGTTTGTACATAAGCAGGCTCAGCAGCCACTTCTTTTTTTTTTTCTTTTCTTTTTTTGTCATTGTTGTAGATATATCCACTACACGACTTTTGCCAATTAAACCTTTTTACAGGCATACAGCTTATTGCAGCAATTACATTATTCAGCTGTGCACCCCTACCCTTCATCGGTGTAATTTTTCCATCACCGTAATCCAAAAGTCATTAGCCCATAAGCAGTAACCACCTTTCTCCCCCTGACCCACCCTGGTAACCACAAATAAACCTTGGCTTCCATACATTTGCATGTTCTTGTCTTTTTATATAAGTGAAGTCATGAAGTATTTGCCCTTTTTGTGATTTACTTATTTCACTCAGAATAACATTTTCAAGCTCCAGTTATACTGTAGCATGTAATAACATTTCATTTCTCTTTCTGGCTGAGTAGTATTCCATTGAGTGTACATACCACATTTTATTTATCCATTCATATGTTGATGAGCATTTAGGTTGTTTCCACCTTTTGGTTCCACCTTCACCTCCTGTGAATAGTGCTTCAACGAACATTGGTGTACAAGTATCTGTTTGACTCTCTGGTTTCAATTCCTTGGGCATATACTTAGGAGGGAAATTGCTGGGTCATATGATAGTTCTATTTTTAGTTTTTTGAGGAACCACCACACTTTTTTTTACAATGGCTGTACTATTTTACATTCCCACAAGCAATAGATAAGTGTTCCAATTTCCTCACATCTTTGCCAACTTTTTTTTAATGTATATTTGCCATTCAAATAGTAGTGAAATGGTGTCTCATTGTGATTTTGATTTGCATCTCTCTGATGGGTAATTACTTTGAGCATCTTTTCATGTCATTGGTGCTATTTGAGTGTCCTAATTGGTGAAATGTCTATTCAATTCCTTTTCCCATTTTTTGATTCTTTGTCTTTTGGTTGTTAAGTTTTCAAAGTTTCATATATATATCAGTTATTAGCTTCTTATTGGATATGTGATTTCCAAAGATATTCTCCTAGTTGGTAGCTTGCCTTTTCACTTTTTTAATAAAGTTTTTTCGTGAACTTTTGCATTTGATTTTTATGAAGTCCCATTTATTGTGTCTTTTGCTGTTCTTGCTTTTGTTATTATGGTGGATAATCCATTGCTAAAAGCCCCTGAATTTTCTTCTAGGAATTATATGGTTTTCACATTTAGATGTTTAATCCATTTTTAATTTGTTTGTGTGTATGGTGTGAGGCATGTATTCTGCCTTAGTCATCTAGTGCTGCTATAACAGAAACAACACAAGTGAATGGCTTTAACAAAGAAAAATTTATTCCCTCACAGTCTAGTAGGCTAGAAGTCTGAATTCATGGTGTCAGCTCCAGGGAAGTCTTTCTCTCCCTATCGGCTCTGGAGAAAGGTCCTTGTCATCAATCTTCCCCTGGACTAGGAGCTTCTCAGAACAAGGAAACAGGTCCAAAGAATAAGCTATGCTCCTAGTGCCTACTTGGTGGTACGAGGCCCCCAACTCTCTGCTCACTTCCCTTTCCTTTTATCTCTTGTAAGATAAAAGGTGATACAGGCCACACCCCAGGGATACTCGCTTTACATTGGATCAGGGAAGTGACCTGAGTAAGGGTGATACATCCAACTCTAATACTCTTTCACTTAATCTAATCTTCCCTCATTAACCACAGGCAGAGAATAGGATTTACATCCATAGGAAAATTACATAAATCACAAAATGGAGGACAATCACACAATTCTGGGAATCATGGCCTAAGCAAGTTGACAAGTATTTTTGGGGGACACATTCAATCAATAACATATCCTGTTTCATTTTTCTGGGTATGGGAATCCAATATTTCCAACACCATTTATTGAAGACTCTTCTTTCTCCATTGAATGGACTTAGCACGCTTGTCAAAAATCAGTTGACCATAAGATGGTTCTTTGAAAGAATGAACAAAATGGACAAACCACTGGCCAGACTGACAAAACAAAAATAGGAGAGGACACAAAAAACCCAAATAAGAAATGAAATGGGGGTCATTACAACATACCCAACTGAAATAAAAAGGATTGTAACAGAATATTATGAAAAACTATACTCCAACAAATTTGAAAACCTAGAGGAAATGGATAAATTTCTAGAAACACACGGCCTACCCCACTACCACAAAGTGATGTTGAAAATGTGAACAGACCCATGACAAGACAAGAGATTGAAAGGGTAATAAAAACACTCCCAACCAAAAAAAGCCCTGGCCCAGATGGCTTCACTGGAGAATTCTACAAAACATTTACAGAAGAGCTTCTACCAGTACTACTCAAGCTATTTCAGAGCATAGAAGAAGAAGCAACACTTCCAAATTCATTCTATGAAGCCAGCATAACGCTCATACCAAAACCAGGCAAAGACGTCACAAAAAAAGAAAATTACAGACCAATATCTCTCATGAATATAGATTCAAAAATTCTGCACAAAATTCTAACCAATAGAATTCAGCATCATATCAAAAAAATAATACACCACAACCAAGTAGGATTCATACCAGGTATGCAAGGATGGTTCAACATTAGAAAATCAATCAACGTAATCCACCACATAAATAAAAGGAAAGAAAAGAATCACATGATCACCTCAATTGATCAGAAAAGGCATTTGACAAAGTCCAACACCCATTCCTGATAAAAACTCTCAATAAAATAGGTATAGAAGGGAAACTTCTCAATCTAATAAAGGGCATCTATGCAAAACCAACGGCCAACATCATTCTTAATGGAGAGAGGCTGAAAACGTTCCCCTTGAAAACAGGAAGAAGACAAGGATGACCTTTATCACCACTCCTATTTAACATTGTGCTGGAAGTTCTAGCTACAGCAATAAGGCAAGAAAAAGAAATAATCCAAACTGGTAATGAAGAAGTCAAACTGTCCCTGTTTGCAGATGATATGATACTATACACAGAAAACCCTAAAGACTCCATGAGAAATCCACTGGAACTAATAGAAAGATTGAGCAGAGTAGCATGATACAAGATAAACATTCAAAATTCAGTTGGATTCCTATACACCAATAAGGAGAATGATGAAAAGGAAATCAGGAAAACAATACCATTTTCAATAGCCCCTAAAAAGATAAAATATTGAGGACTAAATCTGACCAGGGATGTAAAAGACCTATACAAAGAAAACTATAAAACACTACTGCATGAAACCCAAAGGGATCTACATAAATAGAAAAACATCCCATGCTCATGGATAGGCAGACTCAACATTGTGAAAATGACAATTCTACCCAAAGCAATTTACAAATACAACACAGTCCCAATCCAAATACCAAGATCATTCTTAAAAGAGATGGAAAAACTAATCATTAATTTTATATGGAAAGGGAAGAAGCCCCAAATAAGTAAAGCACTACTGAAGAAGAAGAATAAAGTTGGAGGACTCACACTACCTGACCTCAGAACCTACTATGCAGCTACAGTAGTCAAAACAGCTTGATACTGGTACAATGACAGATACATTGACAAATGGAACAGAATTGAGAACCCAGATGTAAATCCATCCACCTACGGTCACCTGATCTTTGACAAGGGCCCAAAGTCCATAAAATAGGGAAAAGACAGTCTTTTAACAAATGGTGCTGGAAAAACTGGATATCCATCTGCAAAAAAATGAAACAGGACCCATACCTCACACTGTATACAAAAACTACTTAAAAATGGATCAAAGACCTGAAGATATAGCCTAAAACTATGAAGTTCATAGAAGAAAAAATAAGACCAACACTTCAGGCCTTAATACATGGCATTAACAGGATACAAACCATAACCATCAATGCACAAACCCCAATAGATAAGCTAGATAAGTGGGATCTTCTAAAAATCAAACACCTATGCTCATCAAAAGACATCACCAAAAGAGTAACAAGAGAACCTACAGACTGGGAAAAAATTTTTGGACAGTTCAAGTCAGACAAAGATCTAATCTCCATAATCGACAAGAAAATCCAACACCTCTACAACAAAAAGACAAATAATCCTATCAAAAAATGGGCAAAGGAAATGAACAGGCACTTCACCAAAGAAGACTTTGAAATGGCTAACAGACACATGAGGAAATGTTCGCGATCACTAGCCATTAGAGAAATGCAAATTAAAACCACAATGAGATACCATCTCACCCCGGCATGACTGCACAAATCAAAAACACTGGAAATAACAAATGTTGGTGGGACTGCGGGGAGATCAGAACACTTACGCACTGCTGGTGGGAATGCAAAATGATACATCCATTTTGGAAAATGATATAGCGCTTCCTCAGAAAGCTAGAAATAGACATACCATTCGATCCAGCAATCCCACTCCTAGGAATATATCCTAGAGAAATAAGAGTCGTCACTCGAATAGACATATGCACACCTATGTTCATGGCAGCATTGTTCACAATAGCAAAATGATGGAAACAAACTAGTTGCCCATCAACGGATGAATGGATAAACAAACTATGGTACATACACACAATGGAGTACTATGCAACGAGAAAGAACAACAATGAATCTGTGAAGCATCTCATAACATGGATGAAACTGGAGGACATTATGCTGAGTGAAATAAGTCAATCACAAAAGGACAAATATTGTATGAGACCTCTATTGTAAATACCCATGAAAAAGTTCACACACAAAATGTAACAATCTTTGTTGGTTACCAGGGATGGGAGGGATGTGGGGGGAAATACTAAATAGGAAATAGATAAGTGTTATCTTGGGTGAAGGGTGAGACAGTACACAGTACAGGGGAAACTAGCACAACTTGTACAAGGAAAGGTCATGGAAGCTCCATAGACACATCCAAACTCCCTGAGGGACTGAATTGCTGGGCGGAGGGCTGCGGGGACCATGGTCTCGGGGAACATCTAGCTCAATTGGCATGACACAGCTTATAAAGACAGTGCTCTACATTCTGCCTTGGTGAGTAGTGTCTGGGGTCTTAAAAGCCTGTGAGCGGCCATCTAAGATACTCCACTGGTCTCATCCCTTCGGGATCAAGGGAAAATGAAGAGAACAGGATACAAGGAAAAGATTAGTCCAAAGGACTAATGGACCACAGCTACCAAGGCCTCCACCGGACTGAGTCCAGTACAGCTAGATGGTGCCTGGCTCCCACCACTGACTGCTCCGACCAGGATCACAACAGAGAGTTCTGGACAGAGCTGGAGAAGGATGTAGAACATAATTCTAACTCACAAAAAAACGACCAGATTTACTGGCCTAAGGAAGACTGGAGAAACCTCGAGATTATGGCCCCCAGACACCCTTTTAGCTCAGTGGTGAAGTTACCTCTGAGGTTCATTGTTCAGCCTGGGAGTGGACAGCCCCATAAAACCAAATGAGACTAACGAGGTACAGGAGGAGTCCAGTGACAGGGGCCAGAAGGCAGAAGGGGACAAGGAAGCTGGTGATAGGGAACCCAAGGCTGAGTAAGGACAGTGTTGATGTGTAGTGAAACTGTTAACCATTTTCATAGGGCAACATTTGTAGTAACTGTTAAATGAGAAACTTTTTTGTTCTGTAAGCCTTCATCTTAAGTGAGAATAACAGCACAATTTGAAGAACATAGTCAATGTCACTGAACTATGCATGTAGAAATTTTTGAAATGGTGTATCTTTGGCTACGTGTATTTTCACCAAAAAAAAAAAAGTTGAGAAGTTAGAGGGTTGATATGTTGTGAGGTTGTTAACCAATGTCATAAAACAACATGTGTACTACTGTTTCATGAGAAACTATTTTTTCTGTAAGCCTTCACCTGAAGTACAACAAAAAGAAAAAATAATCAGTTGACCATAGATGTGTGAGTTTATTTCTGGACTCTCTATTACATTCCATTGGTCTGTGTCTCTATTGTTATACCAGTGCTGGGCTGTTTTGATTACTCTAACTGTATAGTGTGTTTTAAAATCAGGAAGTGTGAGTCTTCCTACTTTGTTCCACTCTTTCAACATTTGCCTTAGCTATCTGGGGTATCTTGTTACTCCACATAAAATTGAGGACTGGTTTTTTCCATTTCTGTAAAGAACACTTTTGGAATTTTTATCAGGATTCTGTTGAATCTTTAGATTGCTTTGGGTAGTATTGATAACAATATTAAATCTTCCAATCCATTAATACAGAATATCTTTCCATTTATTTAAGTCTTCTTTAGTCTCTTTCAGCAGCAGTGTTTTATAATTTTAATTGTATATGTTTTTCAAATCTCAAGTTAAACATATTGCTAGTTAATTTATTGTCTTAGATGGTATTGTAAATGGAATAAAACCAAACCAAACTCTGCCAACGAGTCAATTCCAACTCATAACAACCCTATAGGACAGAGTTGAACTACCCCATAGGATTCCCATCTGGTGAAGTCCATGTGTATAGTCGCTGTTTATGTTGGTGAAAAAAAGTATTTGCAGTGAAGAAGTCGTTGGTCTTCCAAAATTCTATCATGGGATCTCTGGCATCGTTTCTATCACCAAGGCCATATTTTCCCACTATCAATCCTTCTTCGTTTCCAACTTTTGCATTCCAAACACCAGTAATTATCACTGCATCCTGATTGCATGTTTGATCAATTTCAGACTGCAGAAGCTGGCAAAAATTTTCAATTTCTTTATCTTTGGCCTTAGTGGTTGGTGCATAAATTTGAATAATAGTCATATTAACTGGTGTTCCTTGTAGGCCTATGGATACGATCCTATCACTGACAGCATTGTACTTCAGGATAGATCTTGAAATGTTCTTTTTGACCATGAATGTAATGCCATTCCTCTTCAAGTTGTCATTCCTGGCATAGTAGACCATATGATTGTCTGATTCAGAATGGCCAACACCAGTCCATTTCAGCTCACTAATGTTTAGGATATCAATGTTTATGTGTTTCATTTCATTTTTGACAATTTCCTATTTTCCTAAATTCATACCTTTTTTCACCAACATAAACAGTGATTATACACCTGGACCTTGCCTGATGGAATACACAGGAATCAAATCAGCTACATCTGTGGAAAGAGAAGATGGAGAAGCTCAATATTATCAGTCAGAACAAGGCCAGGGGTGGACTGTGGAACAGATCATCAATTGCTCATTTGTAAGTTCAAGTTGAAACTAAAGAAAATTTGAACAAGTCCACAAGAGTCCAAGTACAACCTTGAGTATATCCCACCTGAATTTAGAGACCATCTCAAGAATAGATTTGAGGCATTGAACACTAATGACCAAAGACCAAATAAATTGTAGAATGACATCAAGGACATCATATATGAAGAAAGCAAGAGGTCATTAAAAAGATAGGAAAGAAAGAAAAGATGAAAATGGATGTCAGAAAAGACACTGAAACTTGCTCTTGAACATCAAGTAGCTAAAGCAAAAGGAAGAAATGATAACATAAAATAACTGAACAGAAGATTTCAAGGGGGGGCTTGAGAAGACAAAGTAAAGTGTTATAATGACATGTGCAGAGAGCTGGAGATAGAAAACCAAAAGGAAGAACATGTTCCACATTTCTCAAGCTGAAAGAACTATAGAAAAAATTCAAGCCTCGAGTTGCAACAGTGAAGGATTCTGTGGGGAAAATATTAAACAATGCAGGAAGTATCAAAAGAAGATGGAAGAAATACATAGTCACTATAGCAAAAAGAATTGGTGGACATTCAATCATTTCAGGAGTTAGCATATGACCAGGAACCGATGGTACTGAAGGAAGAAGTCTAAGCTGCACTGAAGGCATTGGTGAAAAACAAGGCTCCAGAAATTGACTGACTATCAATTGAGATATTTTAACAAATGGATGCAGCATTGGAAGTGCTCACTCATCTATGCCAAGAAATTTGGAAGACAGTTACCTGGCCAACCAACTGGAAGAGATTCATATTTATTCCTATTCCCAAGAAAGGTGATCAAACTGAATGCAAAAATTATGGAACAATATCATTAATATCACACACAAGTAAATTTTGCTGAAGATTGTTCAAAAGTGGCTGCAGCAGTATATCAACAGGGAACTGCCAGAAATTCAGGCCAGATTCAGAAGAGGACGTGGAACCAGGGATATCATCACTGAAAGCTTAGACTACCAGAAAGATGTTTATCTGTGTTTTATTAACTATGCAATGGTATTCAACTATGTGGATCATAACAAATTATAGATAACATTGCAAAGAATGGGAATTCTAGAACATATAATTGTGCTCATGTAGAACCTCTAGATAGACCAAAAGACAATCATGCAAATAGAACAAAGGGATACTGCGTGGTTGAAAATCAGGAAAGGTGTGTGTAAGGGTTGTACACTTTCACCATACCTATTCAACTGTATACTAAGCAAATAGTCCGAGAACTGGACTCTTTAAAGAAGAACGGGGCATCTGGATTGGAAGAAGACTCATTAACAACCTGCGTTATGCAGGTGACACAACCTTGCCTGCTGAAAATGAAGAAGACTTGGACCACTTACTGATGTAGATCAAAGACCATGGCCTTCAGTATGGATTACACCTCAACATAAAGAAAACAAAAATCCTCACAACTGGACCCAATAAGCAACATCATGATAAATGGAGAAAAGATTGAAGTTGTCAAGGATTTCATTTTACTTGGATCCACATTCAGCACCCATGGAAACAGCAGTCAGGAAATCAAAAGATGCAGTGCATTGGGCAAATGTGCTGCAAAAGACCTCTTTAAAGTGTTGAAAAGCAAAGATGTCACCTTGAAGACTAGGGTGCACCTGACCAGAGGCATGGTGTTTTCAATCGCATCATATGCATGCTAAAGCTGGACAATGAATAAGGAAGACTGAAGAAGAACTGATGCCTTTGAACTGTGGTGTTCATGAAGAATATTGAATATACCATGGACTGGCAAAAGAACGAACAAATCTGTCTTGGAAGAAGTACAACCAGAAGTACAACCTTAGAAGCAAGGATAGCGAGACTACGTCTTACATACTTTGGACATATTGTCAGGAGGGATCAGTCCCTGGAGATGGATATCATGCTTGGTAAAGTACAGGGTCAGTGAAAAAGAGGAAGACCCTAAATGAGATGGATTGACACAGTGGCTGCAACAGTGGGCTCAAGCAAAACAAGGATTGTGAAGATGGTGTAGGACCAGGCAGTGTTTCTTCTGTAGTACATAGGGCCACTGTGAGTCAGAACAGACTCGAAGACACCTAACAACAGCAACAACATAGGATTTTCAAGACTGTAAATCTTTATAGAAGCAGACTGCCACATCTTTCTCCCATGGAGTGCCTGGTGTGTTCAAACCACCGACCTTTTGGCTAGCAAATGAGGAATTAACCACTATACCACCAGAGCTCCTGTAAATGGAATATTTTCCCTAATTTCTTTTTCAGATTTCTCATTGATGGTGTATAGAAACCCAGCAGATGTTTGTGTATCGACCTTCTACCCTGCAACTTTGCTAAATTCCTCTATTAGCTTTAGAAGCTTTCTTTTGGATTCTTTGGGATTTTCTATATATTAGATCATGTCATCCAAGAATATAAATAATTATACTTCTTCATTTCCAGTCTGGATACATTTTCTTTATTTTTCTTTTCTTATTGTTCTGGCTAGGACCTCTAATACAATATTGACAGAATTAATATCTTTCCAAAACCAAACCAAACTCATTGCCATCGAGTCAATTCAGACTCATAGTGACCCTAAGGGACAGAGTAGAACTCCTTGTAGGACAGAGTAGAACTGTCCCATAGGTTTTTCAAGGCTGTAATCTTTACAGAAGCAGATGCCACATCTTTCTCCCACGGAGCAGCTTGTGGGTTCCAACCGCCAACCTTTTCAGTTAGCAGCCAAGAGCTTAACCAAAGTGCCACCAGGGCTCCTCTAATTATAAAAAGCATTACTAAAAATAGAGATATTTTATAATAATCTCTATTTTTAGTAATTTTTTTATATTATTCACTTTGTTTTGTGTTAGTATAGTTACAAAAACTTCTGTTTGGTTAGTCTTTGCATGATTTATCTTTATTTACAAGTTCATTTCAACTTTCCTGTGCACTTATATTACAATATGTCTCTTGAAAACAGCACTAATTTTTAGACAGTCTAACAAACCTTGTCTTGTAATTGGCATATTTAGTCCATTACAACTATTGTAATTAATATAATTCATTATTGGACTTCTATTTCTGCTCTTATTTTCATGACTTCTCTGGCAAGGGAGTTTAATATCTTCTATCCTGTGACAGATACCTAATCCAATGATTTTCTGCTTTTTTTTTTCCTTTTCAAATATATATGTGTACATCTATAAATATCTCTCCATGCATATCTCCAGTATTTTATTTATTTTATCTCCTTTTTAGTTAATAAAATATTTGTTATTCCATTTCTCCTCACTCTTAGTTTATTACTCATATTTTTCTGTTATTTCAATGATTCCTGTAGAGTTTGCCTCAAGCATTTCTGACCTATTACAATATAATATGTATTAATATTTTGCTATTTCCCAGAATGCTTTAACTCCATATAATCCACTCCTAATTGTTAGTTTCATGTATTTTAAATTTACATTATAGTTTTTTTCTTTCATTATTCATTATTCATATTCAAATTCATATTCAAATTTGGAGTAAGCTACTATACAGGCAGAGATACTATTTTAGTACTTCAGCAATGACATTCCATAATTTTCTGGTTTCTGTTGTTTCTGCTAGCAAGTCAGATACCAAATTTATTTCTCCTTTGATAATAATGTGTCATTCCTGCCTATCTGTTTATAGAATTTTCTACTGTCTATAGTCTCTGATGTATCTAATTTTGTTCGCCAGTGTATTTATAGGAGCCCTGGTTGTGCAGTGGCTAAAATGCTCAGCTGATAACTAAAATGTTGGCAGTTGGTACCCATCAGCTACTCCAAGGGAGAAAGATGTGACAGTCTGCTTCCATAAAGATTTACAGCCTTGGAAACCCTATCTGGCAGTTCTACTCTATCCTGTAGGGTCTCTATGAGCTGAAATTGCCTTGATGGCAGTGGATTTGGTTTAGGTATATATTTATACTGTGTGAAATACTTACCGAAAAAACCTGGTGCCATGGAGTTGATTCTGACTCATAGCTACCCTACAGGACAGAGTAGAACTGCCCCATAGCTTTTCTAAGGAAATAGTGCTTCATAAATCTGTGGCTTAATTTTTTTTTTGTCATTTTGGGAAGTATTTAACCATTATAACTTAAAAACATTTTTTCTGCCCCATTTCAGCTGTCTTTTCATTCTGGGGCTCCAGTTGCATTTATATTATGACCTTTCACTTTGATGGAAATCTCGGTTTGGGCTTTCTTGGTATTTCTCCATTGCTTTGACACAGATGTGTTTTTCTTCCCTTCCAACTTTACTAGTCATTCTTGGTAGGAGGGTTGTTTTGTTTTTGCTAACTTAGAGAAGAAATAATTAAATTCAATATTTATTTCCAGGAAATATTTCCATACTCTGGATTTAATTTAAAACAACATCCTAGATATATTCTAATTAGCTCACTGAATTCATTTCAATGTCCTATAATTTATAGAATTATCCTTATAAAATTTAAAGTGATACAAGAGTACCAGAATTCTATGTGTAATCATAGTCCAGTTAGTTGTCTAAAATGTATCTGTATGACATTTCTAATCTGGAGCCTTAGAGCAATTTCAGAAGTTTGCTTGAGAATGTTTGTACAAATAATCAGGATTGAGAACTACTTACATTTACCATTTATTAACTTGAGCATACACAGATAGTACACAATATGTTTATTTTGTTAACTTAGGTAAGAATTGTCTTTTTTTCTTCCATATCGTGTTTTTATGCTTTTCTCTCTACAGTGTTTTGTATCTGTGTACATGGCCTGCACTGAGATTGGCTGCAGCATTATTTTAAATGCTCTGCCGAAATTTGCAGGGTCTCTAAGTATTTGGTTTTGAAATTACTTAAAGTCATTTTATATACAGTTTTTATCAATTTATTTTTAAGAAGCTTTACCTTCATTCTGTATTCTCGCAAGAAAATTCCATTGTGTGCTTTTCTTGTCAACAGAAGAACGACATGATTTTTTTTCCTTTTTGCTTAGACCTGAAGCTTTCAGTTTAACCTGAACAATATTTGTCTTCTACCTATAATTTTTGTTACACTCAAATATTTTTTACTTCTTTAAATGATGAGTGAGTTATACAGACTACTTAGGCAAAAAGAGAAAAATTGGGAATAGACCCCAAGTTAAAAAATGGAATTCACCATTATACAGTACCTTGATATTACCTGTATAACTCAGAAAAATCTTTTGAGAAGCAGTAGTTCATGAATATCTATATTTAAGAATTTATAGCCAAAATAAAAATAATCAAAAAATTTTTAAACATACTCAATAATTGTAATAACGTTTAGCTGCATGTGTCAAATTTTCCAGGTAAACAATCACATGTATTATCTGAAAATGAGGATCTTGTTTTCAATTTTCTAACATTCATTTTGATATCCTGATTTTTTTTTCATTAATCTTAATACTAACTAAAATATGCAACTACACAAATTAGAATAACAGTGTGGACTGCAGAGAGCCCTGTTTCCCAATTTTAATGATTAGAATATATATATATATATATATATATATATATATACTCTTTCATCTTCAGCTTTGATAAACAACCTCATTATATTTTGATAATATATTTTATTTCCTAGTGTATTTTCAGGTATGGCTATTGAATTTTATCAAATACCTTTGTGCCATCTACGAGTGTGAAATATTTTCCTCTTTTAGTTTGTTAACGTAACAAATTTTGTTGATATATTTCCCAAAGTTTCCTAATGTTCCTAATTAAACAAATTTGATCATTGTGTATTATTATGGTATTATTTTGCTAGATTCATAGGAGCATATGTTATTTTCTTTTTTCATCAATATTTATTATTTAAATTGGTCCATAATTTCATTTGGGGAGTTATATTTTGAGATCAAAGAATAGAAACAACAATCTGTAACAAAAACCTTTTTCGTGGTAGATCATCAGCAACCTTTCCAGTAACTTCAATGATAAATTCTTTGCTGGATGTTCACCTTATGGGCTCTATATTTTCCAGAAATTCATATGCTATTAGAATGTTTGAATTTACTGACTTACACATAATTCTTTGTATTTCTTTTCTTTTCCATCTTATTTTGTTGTTGTTGTTGTAATTAAATGAAGTTTACATTTCAAGTTAGTCTCCCATACAATTTTTTTTTTACATACATTGTTATGAGACCCTAATTGCTCACATCATTCTGCGACAGCACACTCCTCATTTCCACCCCTGATTCCCCACGACCATCCAACCAGCTCCTAACTCTTTGCCTTCCTATCTCACCTCTGGACAGAAGCTGCCCCTTTGGCCTCTTGGATCTACGTGACTAAGAGGCACACTCTTCATAGTATCACTTTATGTCCCACAGTCGGTCCAATCCCTGTCTGAAGAGTTGGCCTTGGAAACTGTTTTAGTTCTGGGCTGAGAGTCTAGGGGCCATGCTTTCCAGGGCGCCTCCAGTCTCAGTCAGACCATTAAGTTTGGTCTTTTTACTAGAATTTGAGTTCTGCACCCATCCTTCTACTGCTCCATCAGGGACCCTCTGTTGTGTTCCCTGTCAGGACGTTCATTGGTGGTAGCCAGGCACCAACTAGTTCTTCTGGTCTCAGGCTGATGAGGTCTCCAGTTTATGTGGCCCATTCTGTCTCTTGGGCTAATACTTTCCTTGTGTCTTTGGTGTTCTTTGTTCTCCTTTACTCCAAGTGGTTGGGACTAATTGATGCATCTTAGATGGCCGCTTGCAAGCTTTTAAGACCCCATATGCCACTCTCCAAAGTAGGATGCAGAACATTTTCTTAATAAGCTTTGTTATGCCGATTGACCTAGATGTCCCCTGAAAGCATGGTCCCCAGACCCCCTATCCCTGCTACACTTTTTCTCAAAGTATTTGATTGTATTCGGGAAACTTTTTAGTTTGGTTTAGTCCATTTGTGCTGACTTCCCCTGTAGTGCGTTCTGTCCTTCCCTTCACCTAAGATGATTCTTATCTACTATCCAGTTAGTGAATAACCCTCGCCACCCCCCAACCCCCGTAACCATCAAAGAATGTTTTCTTGTGTGTTTAAACCTTTTCTTGAGCTCTTATAATAGTGGTCTTATACAGTATTTGTCCTTCTGTGACTGACTAAATTCACTCAGCATAATAAGTTCCAGCTTCCACCATGTTATATGATGTTTCACAGCTTCATCATTGTTCTTTATCGTTTCATAATATTCCGTTGTGTGGATATACCATAATTTGTTTATCCATTCATCCGTTGATGGGCACCTAGGTTGCTTCCATCTTTTGGCTGTTGTGAACAGTGCTGCAATGAACATGGGTGTGCATATATATCTATTCATGTGACGGCTCTTGTTTCTCTAGGATATATTCTGAGGAGAGGGATAGCTGGATCTTATGCTACTTCTATTTCTAGCTTTTTAAGGAAGTGCCAAATCAACTTACAAAGTGGTTGTACCATTTTACATTCCTACCAACATAGTATAAGTGTTCAGTCTGTCCACAACCTCGCCAGCATTTATTATTTTGCATTTTTTGGATTAATGCTAGCCTTGTTGAGGTAAGATGATATCTTATTGTAGTTTTGATCTGCATTTCTCTAATGACTAACTACCATGAGCGTTTCTTCATGTGTCTTTTCATCTTTTCTTTAATTATCATTTCCTTTCCATTTTCATACCTAATGTTATTTTATATAGAGAGAGATTTACGTTTTTCTTACTAAGGCTTCCCAGACAAGGATTATCATTCTTTGTAAAGAACCAGTTCTGTATGCAATGTGCCCTTTCTACATTTCAACTTCATGAATGAAATCCTCTTTCCTTCTTTTCAGTTATTTTATTATGTTTTAGAATTTCTTAAGAACAATATTTTACACATTTATATTCTGTTTTATTTATCATTGGTGTTGTTGTTGTTAGGTGCCATGGAATTAGTTCCAACTCATAGCAATCCTATGTACAACAGAACGAAACACTGCCTGGTCCTACACCATCTTCACAATCGTTGCTATGTTTGAGCGCATTGTTACAGCCACTGTGTCAATCCATCTCATTGAGGGTCTTTCTCTTTTGCTGACCCTCTGCTGTACCAAGCATAGTGTCATTCTCCAGATACTGGTGCCTCCTGATAACATATCTAAAGTACATGAGATTAAGTCTCACCGTCCTCGCTTCTAAGGAGCATTCTGGCAGTATTTCTTGCAATAAAGATTTGTTTGTTCTTCTGGCAGTCCATGATATATTCAATATTCTTCACCAACACCATAATTCAAAGGCAACATTTTTTTTTCTCATTTATTGTTGTAGTTTAAGTGAAAGTTTACATTTCAAGTTAGTGTCTTATACAAAAATTTATATATACATTGTTATGTGACCCTAATTGTTCTCCCTATACTGTGACAGCACACTCCTCCTTTCCACGCCTGATTTCCCATATCCATTCAACCAACTCCTAACCCTCTGTGCCTTCTCACCTCACCTCCAAACAGAAGCTCCCTGTTTAGTCTCATGTATTTACTTGAGCTAAGAAGCATATTCTTCACGAGTATCATTTTATCAATTCTTCAATCTTCCTTATTCATTGTCTGGCTTTTGCATGCATGTGAGGTAATTGAAAATACTATGGCTTGGATCAGGCACATCTTAGTCTTCAAACTGACATATTTGCTTTTTAACACTTAAAGAGGCCTTCTGCAGCAGATTTGCCCAGTGCAATGCATCATTTGATTTCTTGACTGCTGTTTCCATGGGCGGTGTTAGGGATCCAAGTAAAATAAAATTCTTGAGAACTTCAGTTTTTTCTCCATTTATCATGATGTTGCTTATTGGTCCAGTTGTAAGGATTTTTGTTTTCTTTATGTTGAAGTATAATTCATATTGAAGTTTTTGATCTTCATCAGTAAGTGCTTCAAGTCCTCTTTGTTTTTAGCAAGCAAGGTTGTGTCATTTGTATATCTCAGGCTGTTAATGAGTCTTCCTCCAATCCTAATGCTACATTCTTCTTCGTATAGTCCACCTTCTCAGATTATTTGCTCAATCTACAAATTGAATAAATATGGTGAAATTGATTTGTCATTAGTTGTATTATATTTTTTTTAACATCTAGAAAATATACGGTGTTTATTTCTATTTCATCTGTAATCTAGAGGTCATCCAGAAGTATTTATTTAATTCCTATACTATGTGAAGTGTACTAATTATGAATTGGATATATTAAAATCCTTAGTCACCTGTTTTAATTTGCTTCTGCTGTAACAAAGCATCCAAACACTTAGTGGCTTAAAGCAAAAATTATTTGCTTGTTTGTATTATGACACTTTGGGTTGGATGTAGCTGGAATTGCTCCATGTGACATTGTATGGGCTTACTTCTATGTCTGGGCTCTCAGCTTGGTTGGATGGAACCATTGGAATGCTGGAAAATCATGGTCCTCTCACCATGCCATCTGTCACTCTCCAGCTGTCTAGTCTGACTTGTTCACATGGTTGTGGAAGTATTCCCAGTAGCCTAAAGGGAAACTGAAAAGCATCTTTAAGTCTGAGGTCAGAACAATCACAGTATCATTTTTTCCCCATTCTACTGGTTAAAGCAAGTCACAAGGCTAACCTCTGTCCAGGGGGTGTGGAAAATCAATTTTCTTTCTTGATTAGTTGAGCTGTACAGGATTTGTCAACATTTTTATTTTTATTTTTTTGAAATCTATTACACCATCTAAACCTCAATTCCCATTCTAATTATGCTTATTTCTAATTACAATTATAGTCCGA
Organism: Dugong dugon; assembly: GCA_030035585.1. Classification (NCBI taxonomy): domain Eukaryota; kingdom Metazoa; phylum Chordata; class Mammalia; order Sirenia; family Dugongidae; genus Dugong; species Dugong dugon. Next base: position 97,266,647 of record CM057465.1, read on the forward strand.
GGAATTTGTCTATTATGTATCCTTTAGCCACATTGCTTAGAACTTAAACTTTATGAATTTTACATTTTATTATTACAAAATTTACCACTGTGTCTTATTTAATGCCTTGGGTCCAAAATTTCACTATTTTGGTGTAATATTTTAATTCTTATCTTGTTGTTGTTGTTGTTAGGTGCCATTAAGTCAGTTCCAACCCATATCAACCCTATGTACAACAGAATGAAACACTGCTCAGTCCTGCACCATCCTCACAATCTTTGTTAAGCTTGAGCCCATTGTTGCAGCCACTGTGTCAATCCATCTTGTTGAAGGTCTTTCTCTTTTTCACTGACCCTATACTTTACCAAGCATGATGTCCTTCTCCAGGGACTGATCCCTCCTGATAAATTGTTCAAAATACGTGAGACATAGTCTCGCCATCCTTGCTTCTAAGGAGCATTCTGGTTGTACTTCTTCCAAGATAGATTTGTTTGTTCTTCTGGAAGTCCAAGGTATATTCAATATTCTTCCTCAACATCATAATTCAAAAGCACTGATTTTTCTGTGGTCTTCCTTATTCATTCTCCAGCTTTTGCATGCATATGAGGTGATTGAAAACACCATGGCATAGGTCAGGCACACCTTAGTGTTCAAGGTGACATCTTTGCTTTTCAACACTTGAAAGAGGTCTTTTGCAGCAGATTTGCTTAATGCAATGCATCCTTTGATTTCTTGACTACTACTTCAATGGCTGTTGATTGTGAATCCAAATAAAATGAAATCCTTGACAACTTCAATCTTTTCTCCATTTATCATGATGTTGCTTATTGGCCCAGTTGTGAGGATTTTTGTTTTCTTTATGTGGAGGTGTAATCCATACTGAAGGCTGTAATCTTTTATCTTTATCAGTAAGTGCTTCAAGTCTTCCTCACTTGCAGCAAGCAAGCTTGTGTCATCTGCATAACACAGGGTGTGATCACTCTTCCTCCAATCCTGATGCCCCAATCTTCTCCATATAGTCCAGCTTCTCAGATTATTTGCTAAGCATACAGATTGAATAAGTATGGTGAAAGGATATAACACTGACACACATCTTTCCTGACTTTAAAACACACAGTATCCCCTTGTTCTCTCGAATGACTGCCTCATGATCTATGTACAAGTTCCTCATGAACACAATTAAGTGTTCTGTAATTCCCATTCTTTGCAATGTTATCCATAATTTGTTATGATCCACACAGTCGAATGCCTTTGCCTAGTCAATAAAACATAAGTAAACATCTTTCTGGTTTTCTTTGCTTTCAGCCAGGATCCATGTGACATCAGAGTGATATTCCTCATTCCAAGTCCTCTTCTGAATCCAGCTTGAATTCCTGGCAGTTCCATGTTGATATACTGCTGCAGTTGCTTTTGAATGATCCTCATCAAAATTTTACTTGCATGTGATATTAATGATATTGTTTGATTATTTCTGCATTCTGTTGGATCACCTTTTTTTGGGAATAGGCATAAATATGAACCTCTTCCAGTTGGTTGGCCAGATGAGTGAGCACTTCCAATGCTGCATCCATTTGTTGAAACATCTCAATTGGTATTCTGTCAATTCCTGGAGCCTTGCTTTTCACCAATGCCTTCAGTGCAGCTTTGACTTCTTCCTTCAGTACCATCAGTTCCTGATCATATGCCATCTCCCGAAATGGTGGAACATCCATAACTGTTTTTAGTATAGTGACTCAGTGTATTACTTCCATCTTCTTTTGATGCTTCCTGAGTCATTTAATATTTTCCCCATCGAATCCTTCACTATTGCAACTCGAGGCTTGAATTTATTCTGTAGTTCTTTCAGCTTGAGAAATGCGGAGCATGTTCTTCCTTTTTGGTTTTTTATCTCCAGCTCTTTGCTCATGTCATCATAATACTTTGCTTTGTCTTCTCGAGCTGCCCTTTGAAATCTTCTGTTCAACTCTTTTATTTCATCATTTTTTCCTTTTGCTTTAGCTCCTCGACATTCAAGAGTAAGTTTCAGCATCTCTTCTGACATCCATTTTGGTCTTAGTGAATTATTTGAATTCTTATTTTAGTGTTGGTATTTACTGGATACATCTTTACCCATAGCCTTTTTAACACATTTTTCTATATTTTAAAAATAGTATTTTTAAAAAGTTATACGTGCATAATTCACAGAAAAAAATCAAATACGTAGTAAAAAAGGTGTTAAACATTAGAGTCCCCTGCCTTACTACTACCACATCATACTCAGAACACTTGGCTAACTTCTTTTAAAATTTGACCTTACATAAAAAGTTTATTAAGAAAATGTTCTGCATCCTACTTTGGTGAGGGGCATTTGGGGCCTTAAAAGCTAGTGAGCACCAGCTAAGATGCATCAATTTGTCCCAACTCGTCTGGAGTAAAGGAGAATGAAGAATACCAAAGACAGAAGGAGAGTATCAGTTCCAGAGACAGAAAGAGCAACATAAAACAGAGACTTCATCAGCCTGAGATGAGAAGAACTAGATGGTGCCCAGCTACCACCAATGACCACCCTGACAGGGAACACCACATAGAGTCCCTGATGGAGCAGGAGAAAAGTGGGGTGCAGAACTCTAGTAAAATTCTACTAAAAAGACCAGATTTAATGGTCTGACTGAGACTGGAGGAACCCCAGAAAGCATGGTCCCCGTACTCTCTGTCAACCTAGAACTGAAAAATTTCCCAAGGCCAACTCTTCAGACAACGATTAGACTGGACTATGGGACATAAAATGATAGCAGTGAAGAGTGTGCTTCTTAGCTCAAGCAGATATGTGAAACTAAATGGGCAGCTCCTGACCGGAGGTGAGATGAGAAGGCAGAGAGGGTCAGGAGCTGGTTGAATGGACATGAGAAATCAGGTGGAAAGGAGGACTGTGCTGTCCCTGTGTAGGGAGAGCAATTAGGGTCATAAAACAATGTTGTATAAATCTTTGTATGAGAGACTAACCTGAATTGTAAACTTTCACTTAAAGTACAATACAAAAATTTTGGCCTTAGAATTCTAAATAATACGTTTAAGCTAAACTAACTTAATTTTTCAATTTTAGACATTATTTGTTGGTATATAAAGATTTGTCTTGACACCCCTATTGTTATTGTTTTTAGGTGCCATCAAGTCGATCCTGACTTATAGTGACCATATGAACAACAAAACGAAACACTGCCTGGTCCTGCACCATCCAAACAATCCTTGCTATGTTTGAGCTCGTTGTTGCAGTCAGGGTGTCAATCCATCTCATTGAGGGTCTTCCTCTTTTCCACTGACCCTCTACTTTACCAAGCATGATGCCTTTCTCCAGGGTCTGGTTCCCCTGATAACAAAATATGTGAGACGATGTCTTGCCATTCTTGCTTCTAATGAGCATTCTGGCTGTACTTCTTCTAAGACAAATTTGTTCATTCTTCTGGCAGCCCATGGTATATTCAGTATCCTTTGCCAACACAATAATCCAAACACATCAGTTCTTCTTTGGTCTTCCTTATTCACCCCTGGTTGCCTCCAAGACACAGTCTTAATCTTCCCAGCATTTGTAAAATCATATTTTGCAGTTAATTGCTCGTTGTGGTTGTTGAGTGCCATCAAGTCGATTCTGACTGTAGTGACCCCATGTGACAGAGTAGAACTGCCCCACAGGGTTTTCTAGGCTATGAACTTTACAGGGGCAGATTTCCAGTTGTTTCTCCCATGGAGCTGCTGGGTGAGTTTGAACCACCTACCTTTCAGTTAGCCACTAACCGCTTAACCGTTGTGCCACCAGGATTCTTTGTTAATTCATTAGTCACTATTTATATTTTGATGACTATGTAGTTGTTTACTGCTGAGCTGACTAGCGTGTTATGATTGTATCTTTTTCTATAAACAATTTCCTATATGTCTACCGTTGCTATTTTTGTAATGGGTCTGTATTACAGGTAACTGACTGACTATATTTATATATAGCTACTTAGTCATATATATATATATATTTTTTTTCCAAGGAAAAAATCTCTCTTGGAGTCATGTTTATTCTACTGTTCCTATAAAGATTGGTTGGGCTCTAGACCTGCTGTCAAACTGTCATCTTGTGAGTACCTTTAACATCATATAGGGCATTTTCTTTGTCATTTTTCTCTGTAAAAATCCCTGGCCCTGGAGTCACTTGATTTTTTGGAGAATATTCTCCCATAATTTTGAAAGAAAAAGTCCAAAAGGGGTAAATATTTTGAGTTCTTGCATGTCTAAAGATATCTTTATATTCTCCTCCCTGAACAGACAATTTTGGCAAGCATAAAATTCTGAAATGAAAATTATTTTCTTTCAGATCTTAAAGACAATATTCCGTTGCGTTCTAGCTACCAGTGTTTTTGCGGTATGAGAGGTATGAATCAACTTTAATGTATCTTCCAATATATGTTGAAGTGAGGAAGAAATATTGAATTTAATTAGTTTATTCATATGAATAAAAGTAAACCTTTTCTTTCTGAAAGTTATTAGAGTCTTTTTTTTTTATCCCTAGTGTTGCTATATTTCACAGTAACATGTCTTTGTTTAGATAGTTGCATTCATTTTGCTTGGTACTGGGTATATAGTGCCTACTGACAGTTTTAAATTCTTCAGTTCTACATTTTTTTGTATTATTTCCTTGATGAAGTTGCCTCTATCATTTTACACACACCGCACACACAAAGTAAGATTTTGGATATAATGGACTGATACTGTTATTTTATTATATTCGTTTATTCTTACTTATGGTTTTCTCTTTTTATTTTTATGCTATTTTAGAGATTTTCCCTTTATTTTATCATCCCAGCCTTGTACTGAACCAGTGTTTTTGCTATTGTATTTTAAACACCAATCATCTCATTCATGTTTGATGTTTTTCCTCTTATTCTTGCCATCCTGTTTTTATATGGTTATTGCAACATTTCCTCTTAATCATCTGGGAATATTAAATATAGATTCTTTTAATTCCTTGCCTTATGTCTTGTATTATGACTTTATATTTGTAAATATCCTTATTCTCTTTTACTTATGGACATATATATATATATATATGTGCATACATATGTATATGTATATGCACATATATATATAGTGTTATTGGATGCAGAATGCTCATTTGACAAGTTTTCCCTCCTTTGACAGTTTGCACATAACATTCTGGTATCTTCTGGATTCCATAATTGCTGAAGTCAATTATTAATCTTATACTTTTCCTCCTATACGTAGCATGTTCTTTTTCTTTGAGTGCTTTCAAGGTTTTCTCTTTATTTTTGGAAGCCAGCAGTCTCACTCTGATGTATCTTGGAGTGGATCTGTTGTTGTTCACCTTATGTAGGATTTGATGAGCTTCATGGATCTGTAAATTAATATTTCCTGATAGACTGGTAACTTTTCAGCCAATATTTCTTTAAATATTTATTCTTCCCCCTTTTCCCATTTCTTTCCTCCCTGGTTTCACATGTGTTGGACTGCTTTATATTGTCCCACCATTCTCAATTGTTCTGTTCATGTTTTTATTTAATTTTTTCTCCTCTTTTCATTTTTCAAATTAGGTAGTTTTCATTACTCTATATTAAAATTTACAGATTCTTTCTCTTGTCGTCTCCAATATACTATTGAGCCCATGCAGTTAACATTTTCTTTTAGTAATTGTACTTTTCAATTCCAGAATTTTCATTTTAATAGCTCATATTTCTGACATTTCTTTTAACCTTTTTTTTTTTTTCCAATTCTTCGTACATATTTAAAATAGCTTCACTGAAGTTTTTGTCTGTTAAAGCCAACATCTGGGAATTCAGCCAATTTCTGTTGGCTACCTTTTTTGCTGATTATAGGTTCTACTTTCTTATTTATTTGAATGTTCAGAATTTTTCTTTGAAAACTGGATGTTGGAGAAAATATTTTGTAGCAATCGGTGTTCTATATGATTCTTCTGAAGCTCATTAGAGTTTAGTCCTTGGAACTAGTTAAGTGGCCTATAATCAGACTGTGGGATCTTCCCGCTGCTTCTGCTCCCATGATATTAAGTTGCCTGCATCTCTTCCCATGTCTTACCACCACTGCACATTAGGATTGATCCTGTGAGTCACTCCAATCCTGTGAAAATTGGCAGTCAGCCAAGGATTTGAGCAGCTATGAGACCCAAACTTCCTGTGTCTTTCCTTGTTTCTAGGAATTTCCCTAACTTCCAGTGACACTGACAGTTTGGGATCTGTAGCCTTACATGTTAGGCTTACAGCTACCTGAACTGTGCACATCTGGGGAATGTATTCCATTAAGAAAATGAACAAACTCGTATGTCTAGCTCTGCACCTCATCTTTCAAAAATGTGTGAAATAAGTCAGCCACAAAAGGGCAAATATTGTTTGATTCCAGTTAGATGAAATATCTAGAACAGGTAAATATATGCAGACTCAAAGTTATTAGTGGTTACCAGGAGCAGGTGGGAAGGAGGGGGAAAAGCGGATTCACTGTTTTGGGGACACTAAGCTTCTGTCGAGAGTGATAAAAAAGCTGGAAATGAATAAGTGTAATGGATGCACAACATGATGAATACAATTAATGTCATTAAATTGTACGTGTGAAGAATGTTGATATGGCAAATATTTTGTTACATACGTATTTACTACAACAAAAAAGTTAATCATAAAATTACCATACAGTCCAGCAATCCCACTCCTAGGTATATACTCAAAATAACTGAAAACAAATATTTGAGCAAATACTTGTACATATATGTTTATACCAGCACTGTTCACAGTCACCAAAAAATAGAAAAAAACTCAAGCATTCATCAACTGATGAATGAATAAGTACATTGTTGTATATATGTACAATGAAGTATTATTCGACCATAAAAAGGAACGAAGTACTGATACAGGCTTCAATGTGAATGAAGCTTCAAAATATTATGCTGAGTGAAAGAAGCCAGACAAAAAAGGCCACATATTGTATTATTCCATTTATATGAAACATACAGCATAGGCAAATCCATAGAGACAGAAAGCAGAATAGTGGTTGCCAGGGGCTGAGTGGAGGGAGGAATGGAGAGTAATGGTGAAAATGTCTTGGAACTGTATATAGGTGATGGTTGCACAACATTGTGAATGCACAAAACACTACTGAATTTTACACTTTAAAATGGTCAATGTTAATTTATATTATGTGAATTTTATGTCAACTTAAAAATATATATTCTATTTAAAAAACAACAAAAAAGTGGATTTCCCTCCAGTCTCATTCTGTTGGTTTATGATGCCACTTTGAGGTATGACTGTTTATACTAGCTGTCAGTCATGAATTTGGGAAGCTTATGCTCTGAATATAGGTCTCATTACTTCTATGCTGCCAAGATTTCCCACTTAAATTTTCCACTTTGTTTCTAGCTCTGAACTCTAATGGCCAGCACCTTTAACTAATAAGGTTTTAGTTTTTCTCACAACCATTTTTCACAGTTGTGCCTATGCAAGGTTGAGCAGCATGCTTGGAACCGGAAATCAAAAACTTTCAGTTTTTCTAATTTCATTTTATTGAGTTTCAATTTTCTTGCTTCTCTTTGCTTTTGGATGTTCCCCAACATCTGTAAACATTTTGTTTTGATTTATTCGTTTATTAAATGTATCTACTGGGGGTTCACATGCTCACTTCACTCCTTTAGCATAACCAGAAGCTTGACGCTGTGTTTTGAAAGCAGATGAAACAAAATTTTTGTTTGATTTTCTAATAGCCTTCACTGAATAAATTGCATTAAAAATAAAGTTTAAAAACTCACAAGGATTTGAGCTATAGTATCTTGGAACAGATGAAGGTTAAGATGGGAGAATGGGTTCTTATTGAATTCAAACTTGCTCTTTGCCTGGGGCCATTTGCCAGAAAACAAATTAGGGCTAAATTAAGTAACATTTAAAGGATAAATTATTATTGAACATCACTGAGAGGATGTGAGCAGGTTAAAAGTCAAATTGATCCTTTCCCATAAAGATTGAAGCTATTTTCATTTTTTATATTTTGTGTCATGTTAGTAGGGAAATGATTGGCAGCACACTATGTGGTTAATACATTGGTACTGAGGTTTGTCAGATGTATAAGTCAATGTTTTATGTTTACTGAGACAATCAGGTTAGAAAACCTTTCCCAGAATGGATTTTGCTGACATTATTCATCATAACAATCAAGTGTTGCCCTGGAAATGTTAGATGTCTGTGCTTCATTTCTCTTTTATGACCAGTTTTCCATTTCATAGCTATGAACTATTACAGATTGGTATTTACTTACACTTTCAGGATATATAGAGAGGGTATAATCCCATAGTGTCACTAGGGTTGGTGTCATCCAATGCAGTAACTAACAGTGTCACCTCCCCTGCATGGACCTCTTCTGGTACCAGACCGTACAGAATCCTCAGTAATATTTTTTGTACTAATGTTATTCTTAAGTTGTAATCCTTCTATATCTTATCACTCTTCTTTTCCTTTAACTACCACTTCATTCTCAAAACAAGTTATTGATAAAGGTTCAAAAGTACTAATTACCACGATATTGTAGCTAAAACACCAGAAAATTCGACAAAGCCAGTGACTATAAAAACACCAGCAGCAACGAAAACAACAGTGTGTGCTAGTAGCACGTGCAAATGAAACCACATGATTCGAAGCATCCTTATAATTGGGTAATAATGACAGCTCTGACTAGTGCACATTAAAACTTTCAAAAAGTAAATGAGTATAAAGATTTAGACCCATAGGTATGTTGATATATGTAAGGTGGGCTTATAAAAAAATGTTTTATTCTTGTAAATAACTACAAGGATATTTTTATACACAGTCATTTTGGTGTCACCCTCTATGACAGTGTCACCTGGTGTGGTCTGCACCTCCTACACCTTAGTGATGCCACTGTGTATAATGCTTCAGTAAAAGAAAATGAACTATTTTTATGATTTCTTATTTTAGTTTGTATTACTCATATTTGAATATATTTCAGAAAATATTTTATCCCTCTATCACATTAAATAGTTCCTGTATCAGAACAAAGAAAACTAAGCCTATTTTCTACAATTAAAAATAAAGTCAGCAGAATTCTGGCTAAATGGTGCTGTAGGCAGAAGCACCACACTGTCCCTCCACAGCAAAGATCTGAAAAACTAAGCCAAACAGAGAAAACAGCAATCCTGAAACCCTAAAACATCAAATGAAAAGAGAACTCAGCCAAGCACCAATGGAGTGAGAAAACTGACAGAGAACAGAGAGCGAGGAGAGATTCATGCAGAGGTCCCCATCAGCTAACTCAGCATGGATCTGCCATCTTGGACTCCTATCAGAGACCAGCAAACAGGGGGTATGAGAAAGCAGCTTCATGGAGCTTCCAGCAGGAGACAGAACAACTGGTAAATTGTGATATACAGTTTCCCACCCCCCACATTTCTTCACCCCCACTCAGCCTCCTCTGCTTCCCATGGCCACAGTCTCTTGTCCAGGAAGCACTGGCTACTTGGATTCCACCTGCCCGCAGCGGGCGGCTCTCTGGATGCCATTTGTTGGCTGCTGGTGTTGCTTTTTTTCTGCTTCTTTTCATTTCTTCCTTACCTCTCACCAGCTCCCCCTCCTTTCACTCAAATACCTGGCTCCATGCACCATCTTTGCTTCTTCCTGAGGGGCTGTGGAGCTCAGGTAATTTGTGATATACACTTCCCCAACCCCCACACTTCTTCACCCCCACTCGTCCTCCTCTGCTCCCACGGCCACATTCTCTTGTCTGGGAAGCACCGGCTGCTTGGATTCTACCCGCCCGCACTGGATGGCTCTCTGAGTACCACTTGTTGCTTTTTTTCCGCTTCTTTTGATTGCTTCCTTACCTCTCACCACCTCCCCCTCCTTTTGCTCAAATACCTGGCTTTGATTCTTCCTGAGGGGCTGCAGAGCTTGGTTCGAGTGTGGAATGGCTTCCCTGTCTGGGCTGCCATGCTAGTGGGATCACAGGGCTTTTGTTTGTTTGTTTTGAATTGTTTGTTTGTTTTCTTTTCCTTTTCTTGAGTTGGGATCCCGTTCTGGCTGGGTGGTGCTGCGAAGCTTGGAACCTACCCCCTCGGCTTGTGCAGACACACAGAGGGATCCCTGAGGGCCATTCTTTTTTCATGGGTTTTTTTTTTTTTTCTGTTTTATTGGGGGCTTTTCTAGTTCTTTTCTTTTTTAAATTTGTTTTGTTTTCTATACCCTCTTTTTCCCTTTTTCTGTTTCTTCATTACTCAATTTCTTGTCTCTCTATACCTTCCTTCTCTTTCTGTTCTCTGAATACCTGGTGCTGAATACCTCATAACTGCACAGGTGGGATCCCTGGAAGCTTTGCTGTTATTTTTCCTTCCTGATTTTTATTTATTCATTCTTTTCTTTTTTTCTTTATTTCTTCTTCTTCCCCTTTTTCTTTTTCTCCATTTCATAGTCTCTCATCTCTCCACTTCAACAACAAGCTCCCCTAGCACTCTATTTTGTTTGTATTTTTTGGCTCCTGTTCCTCTCTCCTCTCTCCCATATCGATCGTAGCTCCACACATAACAATCTCCCCACTACATCCTGCCTACCTGCACCATGCACTTACCATCACACCACCAAGCAGCACAGGCACAGCCTACTGGAACCTGCCCTGCACTGATTACCAACCCACCCTGGTGACTCTAGTAAGTGCCACAAACTACCCTTCCCAGTAACTCCTCTTCAGCTACACCTGCTGCACTGTACCATATATGAGTAAATGACCCTGCCAATTGGAGGATGCAAAAAGTATCATGCCCACAGATGAGCAAACAACAAAGAACACAGAGCCAGCATGCTCAGACATAGCCAAATTTAAAAAAAAATGACAAAACAAACAAATCTACAATTAATAAATGAGAAAAATAACTACTGAATGCCCTGAAGACAGCAGACAATATCAAAACATTTACAAAAACAGGACAGAATGGTTCCAGTAGGTGTCCAAAATAAAACACCAGATAACTTTCCAGTGGAAGAAAAGGCACAAGAACTACCTAATAGGGAATTCAAATCTCTAATTCTCAGAATTCTACAAGAGATGAAGAAAAAAGCAGACAAAAATGAGGAAAAAATAGACAAATTCATGGAAAATAGAGACAAAAAATTGGAAGAATTCAGGAAAATAATGCAGGAACAAAATGCCAAAATAAATTCACAACTAGAAATTATACAAAAACAATAATAAAAATCCAAAAGATAAATAAGATTTCAGAAATGGATGGTGTCAGAGAAGGGCTGAGGAACAGATTTGAAGTGGTGGAAGACAGGATCAGTGAAATTGAATACAAACACTTGGATACAACTTTGTTTGAGGAAAACTCAGAAAAACGAACAAACAAAAATGAAGAGACCCTAAGAGTTATGTGGAATACAATCAAAAGCAAAAATTTTCGAGTGATTGGAGTTCCAGAATGCAGAAAAAACATAAAACACAGAGAGGACCATTGAAGAACTGCTGACAGAAAACTTCCCCAATATCATGAAAGATGAAAATCTGGCCATCCAAGAAGCTCAACAAATCCCATATAGGAGAGACCCTAAAAGAAAATCACCAAGCCATATCATAATCAAACTGGCCAAAACCAAAGACAAAGAATCCTGAGAGCAGCTCGTGAAAAACAAGAAGTCGCATACAGAGGAGAAACAATAAGACTAAGCTCAGATTATTCAGCAGAAACCATGCAGGCAAGAAGGCAATGGGATGACATATATAAAACATTGAAAGAAAAAAAAAAAAATACCATCCAAGAATAATATATCCTGCAAAACTCTTTGTTCAAATAAGATGGTGAAATTAGGAAACTTCAAGATAAACAGAAATTAAGGGAATATGTAAAAGCCAAACCAAAGTTGCAAAAATTATTAAAGGGAGTTCTTCAATCTGAGAACAAATGACTTCAGCTCATACGCAGAATCTAGGAAACAGGATTATACCAACAAGATACCAATCTAAGAAATGAACTCTCAAGAACTATCAAAAACCAAAAGATGTACAACAGGAAATCAGAGCAGTTAATCAGTAAATGACAACATCAGAATAATAAAATAGGGAATAAATGTTGTAGGTATAGAACCTTCTAATGTAGAGGAAGGAAAGCAACACCAAGTAATAATAAACTGCTTCTTACTTAGAAAGATAAGGGTAAAATTCCTGGTAACCAAAAAGAAAGTTAATAAACATACTCTTGAAAATAAAGAGGAAAAACATAAAGTCTAAAACCTACACACACACACACACACACACAAAGACAAAAAACAATCCCACAAACAAAAGTAACTCAGCACAGGAGAGTAAGAAGAACAAAGAAAACTTCAGCACCACAAAAAAAAACACTACAAAATGACAGCAACAAACTCACATCTATCAATAATGACTCTGAATGTAAATGGACTCAATGCACCCATAAAGAGATGGAGAGTGACAGAATGGATAAGAAAACAGGATCCATCAATACGCTGTCTACAAGAGACACACTTTAGAAACAAATATGTGAATTTATTAAATGTCAAAGCTGGGAAAAAAATATATCAAGCTAAAACTACAAAAAAGAGCAGGAGTGGCAATACTAATCTCAGATAAAATAGACTTTAAAACAAAATCCACCATAATAGACAAAGAAGGACACCATATAATGATTAAGGGGACGATCCATCATGAGGACATAACCATAATTAACATCTACGCACCCAATGACAGGGCTCCAAAATACATAAAACAAACTCTAACAACACTGAGAAGAGAAATTGACAGTTCCACAATAATAGTAGGAGACTTCAACACACCACTCTCAGTAAAGGACAGAACAACTAAAAAGAAACTCAGCAAAGAAACAGAAGATCTAAAGGGCACAATCAGCCAACTTGACCTCAAAGACATATATAGACCACTCCATCCAACAGCTGCAAAGTACACATTCTTTTCCGATGCACATGGAACGTTCTCCAGAATAGACCACATCTTAGGCCACAGAGCAATAATCAACAAGATCCAAAACGTTGAGATAATTCAAAGTATCTTCTCTGACCACAATGCCATCAAGGTAGAAATTAACAATAGAAAGAGGAAGGAAAAAAAATCAATTACATGTAAACAGAATAATATGCTGCTTACACATCACTGCGTAATAGAAGAAATCAGAGATGGAATCAAAAAATTCCTAGAATCAAATGAGAATGACGAAAAACCATACCAAAATCTTTGGGACACAGCAAAGGCAGTTCTCAGAGGACAGTTTATAGCAATAGATGCACACATCAAAAAAGAAGAAAGGGACAAAATCAAAACATTAACTACATAACTCAAACAAATAGAAAGAGAACACCAAAAAAAAGGCCACAGCCAGCAGAAGAAAGGAAATAATAAAGATCAGAGCAGAAATAAATGAAATAGAGAACAGAAAAACAATAGAAAGAATCAAAAAAACAAAAGTTGTTCTTTGAAAGAACAAAATCAACAAATGACTGGCCATACTGACAAAAGAAAAACAGGGAGGACGCAAATAACCCAAATATGAAATGAAATGGGTGACATTACAACAGACCCGACTGAAATAAAAAGGATCATAACAGAATATTATGAAAAACTATACTCCAACAAATTTCAAAACCTAGAGGAAATGGAAAAATTTCTGGAAACACACTACCTACCCAAACTACAACAAAGTGATATTGAAACTCTAAACAGACCCATAACAAGAGAAGAGATTGAAAAGGTAATTAAAAAAAACTCCCAAACAAAGAAAGCCCTGGCCCAGATGGCTTCACTGGAGAATTCTACAAAACATCCAGAGAAGAGATTCTACCAGTACTACTCAAGCTATTTCAGAGCATAGAAAAGGAAGCAACACTTCCAAATTCATTCTATGAAGCCAGCATAAGCCTGATACCAAAACCAGGCAAAGATGCCACAAAAAAAGAAAATTACAGACCAATATCTCTCATGAATATAGATGCAAAAATGCTCACCAAAGTTCTAGTCAATAGAATTCAGCATCATATCAAAAAAATAATACATCACTACCAAGTAGGATTCATACCAGGTGTGCAAGGATGGTTCAATGTTAGAAAATCAATCAACATAATCCACCACATAAATAAAAGGAAAGAAAAGAATCACATGATCATCTCAATTGATGTAGAAAAGGCATTCGGAGAGTCAAACGCCCATTTGTGATAAAAACTCTCAATAAAATAGGTATACAAGGAAATTTCTCAACATAATAAAGGGCATCTATGCAAAACCAAGAGCCGACATCATTCTTAATGGAGAGAGGCTGAAAACATTCCCCTTGAGAACAGGAACAAGACAAGGATGCAGTTTATCACCACTCCTATTTAACATTGTGCTGGAAGATCTTGCTAGAGCAATAAGACAAGAAAAAGAAATAAAGGGCATCCAAATTGGTAATGAATAAGTTAAACTGTCCCTGTTTGCTGGTGATATGATACTATGTATAGAAAACCCTGAAGACTCTATGAGAAATCTACTGGAACTAATAAAAAGATTCAGCAGAGTAGCAGGATACAAGATAAACATGCAAAAATCAGTTGGATTCCTATACACCAGTAAGGAGAATGATGAAAAGGAAATCAGTAAAATAATATCATTTATAATAGCCCGTAAAACACTAAAATATTTAGGAATAACTCTAACCAAGGATGTAAAAGACCTATACCAAGAAAACTACAAAACAGTACTGCAAGAAACCCAAAGGGATCTACATAAATGGAAAAACATACCATGCTCATGGATAGACTGACTCAACATTGTGAAAACGGCAATTCTACCCAAAGCAATTTACAAATACAAGGCAATCCCGATCCAAATACCAACAAAATTCTTCAAAGAGATGGAAAAACTAATCATTAACTTTATATGGAAATGGAAGAAGCCCTGAATAAGTAAAGCACTACTGAAGAAGAAGAATAAAGTTAGAGGACTCACACTACCTGACCTCAGAACCTACTATACAGCTACAGTAGTCAAAACAGCCTGGTACTGGTACAATGACAGAAACATTGACCAATGGAACAGAATTGAGAATCCAGATGTAACTCCATCCACCTACGGTCACCTGATCTTTGACAAGGGCCCAAAGTCCATCAAATGGGAAAAGACAGTCTTTTTAACAAATGGTGCTGGAAAAACTGGATATCCATCTGCAAAAAAATGAAACAGCACTCATACTGCAAGCCATATACAAAAACTACTTCAAAATGGATCAAAGACCTAAATATAAAGCCTAAAACTATAAAGTTCATAGAAGAAAAAACAGTATGAATACCTCAGGCCCTAATACACAGCATTAACAGGATACAAACCATAACTATCAACACACAAACCCCACAAGATAAGCTAGATAACTGGGATCTTCCAAAAATCAAACACCTATGCTCTTCAAAAGACTTCACCAAAAGTGTAAAAAGAGAACCTACAGACTGAGAAAAAGTTTTTGGACAGTACAAGTCAGACAAAAGTCTAATCTCCATACTCCAGAAGAAAATCCAACACCTGTACAACAAAAAGACAAATAATCCTATTAAAAAATGGGCAAAGGAAATGAACAGACACTTCACCAAAGAAGACGTTCAAGTGGCCAGCAGACACATGAGGAAATGCTCGCAATCACTAGCCATTAGAGAAATGCAAATTAAAACCACAATGAGACACCATCTCACCCTGGCAATACTGGGACGAATCAAAAACACTGGAAATAACAAATGTTGGAGGGGCTGCGGGGAGATCGAACTCTTATGCACTGCTGGTGGGAATGCAAAATGATACAACCATTTTGGAAAATGATATGGCGCTTCCTCAGAAAGCTAGAAATAGGCATACCATATGATCCAGCAATCCCACTCCTAGGAATATATCCTAGAGAAATAAGAGTCATCACTTGAGTAGACATATGCACACCTATGTTCATAACAGCATTGTTCACAATAGCAAAAATATAGAAACAACCTAGATGCCCATCAACAGATGAACAGATAAACAAACTATGGTAGATACACACAGTGGAGTACTATGCAAGGAGAAAGAAAAATAATGAATCTGTGAAGCATCTCATAACATGGATGAAACTGGAGGACATTATGCTGAGTGAAATAAGTCAATCACAAAAGGACAAATATTGTACGAGACCTCTATTGTAAAAAACCAAGAAAAAGTTCACACACAAAAGGTAACAATCTTTGCTGGTTACCAGGGATGGGAGGGATGTGGGGGGGAAATACTAAATAGGCAATAGATAAGTGGTATCTTTTGTGCAGGGTAGAACAGTACACAGTACTGGGGAAACCAGTACAACTTGTACAAGGAAAGGTCATGGAAGCTCCACAGACACATCCAAACTCCCTGAGGGACTGAATTGCTGGGTGGAGGGCTGTGGGGACCATGGTCTCGGGGAACATCTAGCTCAACTGGCATAACCCAGTTTGGAAATGCAATGTTCTACATTCTACCTTGGTGAGTAGCGTCTGGGGTCTTAACAGCCTGTGAGCAGTCCTCTAAGATACTTCACTGTCTCATCCCTTCGGGAGCAAGGGAGAATGAAGAGAACAGGATACAAGGAAAAGATTAGTCCAAAGGACTAATGGAGCACAGCTACCAAGGCCTCCACCAGACTGAGTCCAGTACAGCTAGATGATGCCCGGCTACCCACTGACTGCTCTGACCAGGATCACAACAGAGGGTTCTGGGAAGAGCTGGAGAAGGATGTAGAACAAAATTCTAACTCACACAAAGAAGACCAGATTTACCGGCCTAAAGGATACTGGTGAAACCCTGAGAGTATGACCCCCGGACACCCTTTTAGCTCAGTGGTGAAGTCACTTCTGAGGTTCACCATTCAGCTGGGGAGTGGACAGCCCCATAAAACCAAAGAGGACTAATGAGGCACAACAGTCCAGAGACAAGGACTAGAAGGCAGAAGGAGACAGGAAAGCTGGTGATAGGAAACCCAAGGTTGAGTAAGGATACTGTTGATGTGTTGTGATGTTGTTAACCATTGTCATAGGGTAACATGTGTACTAACTGTTTAATGAGAAACTGTTTTGTTCTGTTAACCTTCATCTAAAGTGAGAATAACAGCACAATTGGAGGAGGGTAGTCAATGTCACTGAACTGTGCATGTAGAAATTTTTGAAATGGTGCATATTTGGCTATGTACATTTTCACCAAAAAAAAAAAAACAGTCGAGAAGGGAGAGGGTTGACATGTCGTGGGGTTGTTAACCAATGTCATAAAACAATATGTGTGCTACTTACTGTTTCATGAGAAACTATTCTGTAAACCTTCACCTGAAGTACAAAAAAAAAAAAAATAATAAATTCAGGACAGTACATATTCTATAGTGATAAAATGTAATTATCCATACTATTGTGACTAAAATCAGGATTATTTTTTCTAGCAATATTTTTCAAAGTACTGGCCATTTTCTTTTTATTTTATATTCTTTTCTTAAGTGATAACCTATTATAGATTAAAAAGATCTATTCAACTTGTTTGTACTGCCAAACCACGTCTAATATTTCTGATCTCAGCATCAAACTGGTGGCACCCTGTATGGCAGCCACAACCTTTCTAGCTGTAGTACTAGTTCCTGTTACTTAAAACTCTGTATTTTTTTTCTCAGATTATCTGTAACTTCTTTTGTGAGTATTGTCTGATCATGTATTTGACACATTTAAAATTGAGCTGTTATTGTTTTTTTGTGTTGTTTTTTTCTTTATCTTTTCATTTTTATTGTTGCAGTTTAAATGAAGTTTACATTTCAAGTTAGTCTCCCATACAAAAATTTATACATACATTGTTACGTGACCCTAATTGCTCTCCGCTTACTGTGATAGCACAATCCTCCTTTCCACCCCCGATTCCCCATGTCCATTCAACCAGCTTCTAAACCTCTCTGACTTCCCATCTCACCTCTGGACAGAAGCTGCCCATTTAGTCTCTTGTATCTACTTGAGCTAAGATGCACACTCCTCATGAGTATCACTTTATGTCCCACAGTCCTGTCCAGTCACTGTCTGAAGAGTTGGCCTCAGAAATTATTTTAGTTCTGGGCTGAGAATCCGGGGGCCATGCTTTCTGGGGTTCCTCAATCAGACCATTAAGTCTGGTCTTCTTACTAGAATTTGAGTTCTGCAACCCACCTTTCTTCTGCTCCATCAGGGACTCTCTGTTGTGTTCCCTGTCAGGGCAGTCACTGGTGGTAGCCGGGCACCATCTAGTTCCTCTGGTCTCAGGCTGATGCAGTCTCTGGTATATGTGGCCCTTTCTGTCTCTTGGGCTAATACTTTCCTTGTGACATTGGTGTTCTTCATTCTCCTTTACTCCAGGTGGGTTGGGACCAATTGTTGCATCTTAGATGGCTACTCACTAGCTTTTAAGACCCCAGACGCCACTCACGAAAGTAAAATGCAGAACATTTTATTTAAAAAAATTGTTATGCCAGTTGACCTAGATGTCCCCTGAAAACATGTTCCCCAGATCCCTAACCCTGATAGTCTGTCCCTCAAAGTGTTTAATTAGCTTTAGTTTAGTACGGTTGTGCTGACTTCCCCTGTAGAGTGTGTTGTCCTTCCCTTCACCTAATATAATTCCCATCTACTATCTACTTAGAAAATAACCATCACCCTCCCTCCCCAGGCCGTAACCATCAAAGAATGTTGAATTCTGTGTTTAAACCTTTTGTTGAGTTCTTATAATAGTGGTCTTATACAATATTTTTCCTTTTGTGACTGACTCAATAGACTCAGCTTAATGAGCTCCAGCTTCCTCCATAAGATGTTTCACGGATTCATCATTGTTCTTTAACCTTGCGTACTATTCCATTGTGTGGATATATCATAATTTGTTTACCCATTCGTCCATTGATGGGCTCCAAGGTTGTTTACATCTTTTTGCTATTGTGAACAGTGCTGCAATGAACATGAGTGTGCATATATCTATTGGTGTGATGGCTCTTATTTCTATAGGATATATTCCAAGGAGCAGGATAGCTGGATCGCATGGTACTTCTATTTCTAGCTTTTTAAGGAAGCACCAAATCGACTTCCAAAGTGGTTGTAACATTTTACACTCCCACCAACAGTGTATAGGTGTTCCACTCTCCACAACCTCTCCAGCATGTATTATTTTGTATTTTTTGGATTAATGCTAACCTTGTTGGGGGGAGATGATGTCTTATTGTAGTTTTGATCTTCATTTCTCTAATGGCTAGTGATTGTGAGCATTTCTTCATGTGTCTCTTAACCACCTGCATATCTTCTTTGGCAAAGAGTGTTTATATCCTTTGCCCATTTTCTAATTGGGTTATGTATCTTTTTGATGTTGAGGTTTTGCAGTATCTTGTAGATTTTAGAGATTAAATGCTGATCGGATTAGTCATAGGCAAAATTTTTTTCCCAGTCTGTAGGTTGTCTTTTTACTCTTTTGGGAAAATCTTTTGATGAACTTAGGTGTTTGATTTTTAGGAGCTCACAGTTATCTAGTCTCTCTTCTGGTGCTTGTGCATTGTTACTTACAGTTCATACTGTGTTTATGCCATGTATTAGGGCTTTTAGTGTTGTCCTCCCTATTTTTTCTTCCATGACCTTTATCATTTCCAATTTTCTATTTAAGGCCTTGATCCGTTTTGAGTTAGTTTTTGTGCATAGTGTGAGGTATGGGTATTGTTTCAGTTTTTTGCAGATGAGTATCCAGTTATACCAGCAACATTAGTTAAAGAGACTCTCTTTTTCCCAGTTAACAGACTTTGGGCCTTCGTCAAATATCAGCTGTTCATAGGTGGATGAATTTATGTCTGGATTCTCAATTCTGTTCCATTGGTCTATGTATCTGTTGCTGTACCGGTACCAGGGTGTTTGACTACCGTGGCAGTATAACAGGTTCTAAATTCAGGTAGTGTGGGGCCTCTCACTTTGTTCTTCTTGAGTAATGCTTTGCTTATTTGGGACCTCTTCCCTTTCCATATGAAGTTGGTGATTTGTTTCTCTATCTCATTAAAATATGCCATTGGAATTTGGATTGGGATTGCATTGTATCTGTAGATCGCTTTGGGTAGAATTGACATTTTCACAATGTTGAGTTTTCCTATCCATGAGCAAGGTATGTTTTTCCACTTATGCAGGCGTCTTTTGATTTCATGCAGTGATATCTTGTAGTTTTCACCGTATAGGTATTTTACGTATCTTGTTAGATATATTCTTAAGTACTTTATCTTCTTGGGGACTATTGTAAATGGTATTGATTTGGTGATTTCCTCTTCAAAGTTCTCTTTGTTGGTGTAAAGGAATCCAACTAATATTTGTGTGTTTATCTTGTATCCTGAAGCTTTGCTGAAATTTTCTATTAGTTCCAGTAGTTTTCTCCTAGATTGTTTGGGGTTTTCAGTGTATAAGATCATACCATCTGAAACAGAGATACTTTGACTTCCTCCCTACCAGTTTGGATGCCCTTTATTTCTTTTTCTTATTGTATTACTCTGGCTAGGACCTGCAGCACAATGTCGAACAAGAGTGGTCTTAAAGGGCATCTTTGTCTGACTCCAGTTCTCAAGGGGAATGAATGCTTTCAAAGTCTCTCCATTTAGGATGATGTTGGCTGTTGGCTTTTTATAAATGCCCTTAATTATGTTGAGGAATTTCCCTTATATTCCTGTTTTGTTAAAAATTTTTATCATGACTTGGTGTTGGACTTTGTCAAATGCCTTTTCTGCATCCTTTGATAAGATCATGTGGTTCTTGTCTTTTGTTTTATTTATGTGACGAATTACATTGATTGTTTTTCTAATGTTGAAACATCAATGCATACCTGATATAAATCCCAGTTGATCATGCTGAATTTTTTTTTTGATATGTTGCTGAATTCTATTGGCTAGAATTTTGTTGAGGATTTTTGCATCAATGTTCATGAGGGATATTGGTCTGTAATTTTCTTTTTTTTTTTTTTTTTAGTGTCTTTGCCTGGTTTTGGTGTCAGGGTTATGCTGGCTTCATAGAATGATTTTAGGAGTATTCCATCCTTTTCTATGCTCTGAAATACCTTTCACAGTAGTGGCATTAACTCTTCTCTGAAAGTTTGGTAAAATTCTCCAGTGAAGCCATCCAGGCCAGGGCTTTGTTTTTTTTTTTTTTTGGTGGTTCTTTTTTTTTTTTTATTGTACTTCAGGTGAAGGCTTACAGAACAAATAGTTTCTCATGAAACAGTAGTTGACATGTTGTTTTATGACATTGGTTAACAACCACACAACATATTAACCCTCTAACATCTCAACCTTTTTTTTTTTTTTTTTTTTGGTGAAAATACACAGAGCCAAAGATACACCGTTTCAAAAATTTCTACCTACACAGTTCAGTGACATTCACTACCCTCTCACTTAAGATGAAGGCTTACAGAACAAAATAGTTTCTCATTTAACAGTTACTACAAATGTTGCCCTATGACAATGGTTAACAATCTCACAACACATCAACAATATCCTTACTCAACCTTGGGTTCCCTATCACCAGCATCCTTGTCCCCTTCTGCCTTCTGGCCCTTGTCACTGGACTCCTGTACCTCGTTAGTCTCATTTGGTTTTACAGGGCTGTCCACTCCCAGGCCGAACAGAGAACCTCGGAGGTAACTTCACCACTGAGCTAAAAGGGTGTCTGGCGGCCATACACTCAAGATTTCTCCAGTCTCCTTTAGGCCAGTAAATCTGGATTTTTTTTGTGTGTGTGTGAGTTAGAATTATGTTCTACATCATTCTCCAGCTCTGTCCAGAAGCCTCTGTTGTGATCCTGGTCAGAGCAGTCAGTGGTGCTAGCTAGGTACCATCTAGCTGTACTGGACTCAGTCCAGTGAAGGCCTTGGTAGCTGTAGACAATTAGTGCTTTGGACTAATCTTTTCCTTGTATCCTGTTCACTTCATTCTCCCTTGCTCCTGAAGGGATGAGAACAGTGGAGTATCTCAGATGGCCACTCACAGGCTTTTAAGACCCCAGACGCTACCCACAAAGGTAGAATGTAGAGCATTGTCTTTATAAGCTGGGTCATGCCAATTGAGCTAGATGTTCCCCGGGACCATCGTCCCCAGAGCCCTCCGCCCAGCAATTCAGTCTCTCAGGTAGTTAGAATGTGTCTATGGGGCTTCCATGACCTTTCTTTGTACAGGTTGTGCTCGTTTCCCCTGTATTGTGTACTGGCCCACCCTTCACCAAAGATACCACTTATCTATTGCCTATTTAGTATTTCCCTCCCACTCCTCCCATCCCTGGTAACCAGCAAAGATTGTTACATTTTGTGTGTGAACTTTATCATGCGATTTTACAATAGAGGTCTCATACAATATTTGTCCTTTTGTGATGGACTTATTTCACTCAGCATAATGTCCTCCAGTTTCATCCACGTTATGAGATGCTTCACAGATTCATTGTTCTTTCTCATTGCATAGTACTCCATTGTGTGTATGTGCCATAGTTTGTTTATCCATTCATCTGTTGATGGGCATCTACGTTGTTTCTTTCGTTTTGCTATTGTGAACAATGCTGCCATGAACATAGGTGTGCATATGTCTATTCGAGTGACGACTCTTATTTCTCTAGGATATATTCCTAGGAGTGGGATTGCTGGATGGAATGGTATGTCTATTTCTAGCTTTCTGAGGAAGCACCATATCATTTTCTAAAGTGGTTGTATCATTTTGCATTCCCACCAGCAGTGCATAAGAGTTCCCATCTCCCCGCAGCCCCTCCAACATTTGTTATTTCCAGGGTTTTTAACTCGTGCAAGTAATGCCAGGGTGAGATGGTATCTCATTGTGGTTTTAATTTGCATTTCTCTAATGGCTAGTGATCGCGAGCATTTCCTCATGTGTCTGTTGGCCATTTGAATGTCTTCTTTGGTGAAGTGTCTGTTCATTTCCTTTGCCCATTTTTTAATAGGATTATTTGTCTTTTTGTTGTAGAGGTCTTGGATTTTCTTGTAGATTATGGAGATTAGACCTTTGTCTGACTTGTACTGTCGAAAATTTTTTTTTCAGTCTGTAGGTTCTCTTTTTACTCTTTTGGTGAAGTCTTTTGAAGAGCATAGGTGTTTGATTTTTAGAAGATCCCAGTTATCTAGCTTATCTGTTGGGTTTTGTGCGTTGATGGTTATGGTTTGTATCGTGTTAATGGCATGCATTAAGTCCTGAATTGTTGGTCTTAATTTTTATTCTATGAACTTTATAGTTTTAGGCTTTATATTCAGGTCTTTGATCCATTTTCAAGTAGTTTTTGTATACGGTGTGAGGTATGGGTCCTGTTTCATTTTTTTGTAGGTGGATATCCAGTTTTGCTAGCACCATTTGTTAAAAAGACTGTCTTTTCCCTGTTTGATGGACTTTGGGCCCCTGTTGAAGATCAAGTGACTGTAGGTGGATGGAGTTACATCTGGGTTCACAATTCTGTTCAATTGGTCAATGTCTCTGTCATTGTACCAGTACCAGGCTGTTTTGACTACTGTAGATGTATAGTAGGTTCTGAGGTCAGGTAGTGTGAGTCCTTCAACTTTATTCTTCTTATTAGTGCTTTACTTATTCGGGGCTTCTTCCCTTTCCATATGAAGTTAATGATTAGTTTTTCCATCTCTTTGAAGAATGTTGTTGGTATTTGGATCAGGATTGCCTCGTATTTGTAAATTGCTTTGGGTAGAATTGCCGTTTTCACAATGTTGAGTCTGTCTATCCATGAGCATGGTATGTTTTTCCATTTATGTAGATCCATTTGGGTTTCATGCAGTCGTGTTTTATAGTTTTCTTTGTATAGTTCTTTTACATCCCTGGTCAGATATATTCCAAAGTATTTTATCTTTTTGGGGGGTATTGAAAATGATATTGTTTTCCTAATTTCCTTTTCATCATTCTCCTTATTGGTGTATAGGAATCCAACTGATTTTTGAATGTTTGTCTTGTATCCTGTTACTCTTCTGAATCTTTCTATTAGTTCTAGTACATTTCTCGTGGCATCTTTAGGGTTTTCTATGTATAGTATCATCTCATCTACAAACAGAGACAGTGTAACTTCTTCATTACCAATTTGGATGCTGTTTATTTCTTTTTCTTGCCTTATTGCTGTAGCTAGAACTTACAGCACAATGTTAAATAGGAGTGGTGATAAAGGGCATCCTTGTCTTCTTCCTGTTTTCAAGGCAATGTTTTCAGCCTCTCTCCATTAAGAATGATGTTGGCCATTGGTTTTGCATACACGCCCTTTATTATGTTGAGAAATTTCCCTTCTATAACTATTTGAGAGTTTTTATCAGGAATGGTTGTTGGACTTTGTCAAATGCCCTTTCTGCGTCAATTGAGATGATCATGTGATTCTTTTCTTTCCTTTTATTTATGTGGTGGAATACGTTGATTGATTTTCTGATGTTGAACCATCCTTACATACCTGGTATGAATCCTACTTGGTTGTGGTGTATTATTTTTTTTGATATGATGGTGAATTCTATTGGGTAGAATTTTGTGGAGAATTTTTGCATCTATATTCATGAGAGATATTTGTCTGTAATTTCCTTTTTTTGTGACCTCTTTGCCTGGTTTTGGTATCAGCGTTATGGTGGCTTCATAGAATGAATTTGGAAGTGTTGCTTCCTCTTCTATGCTCTGAAATTGCTTGAGTAGAACTGGTAAAAGCTCTTCTCTGAATTTTTTGTAGAATTCTCCAGTGAAGCCATCTGGGCCAGGGCTTTTTTTGGTTGGGAGTTTTTTTTATTACTTTTTCAATCTCTTGTCTTGTCATGGGTCTGTTCAGATTTTCAACCTCACTTTGTTGTAGTTTGGGTAGGCCATGTGTTTCTAGAAATTTATCCATTTCCTCTAGGTTTTCAAATTTGTTGGAGTATAGTTTTTCATAATATTCTGTTATAATCCTTTTTATTTCTGTTGGGTCTGTTGTAATGTCCCTCATTTCATTTCTCATTTGGGTTATTTGTGTCCTCTCCTGTTTTTGTTTTGTCAGTCTGGCTAGTGGTTTGTCTATTTTGATGATTCTTTCAAAGAACCAACGTTTGTTTTGTTGATTTTTTCTATTGTTTTCTGTTCTCTATTTCATTGATTTCTGCTCTGATCTTTACTATTTCCTTTCTTCCGGTGGTTGTGGGCTTTGTTTGCTGTTCTCTTTCTATTTGTTTGAGTTCTGTAGATAATGTTTTGATTTTGTCCCTTTCTTCTTTTTTGATATGTTCATCTATTGCTATAGATTGTCCCCTGAGGACTGCCTTTGCTGTGTCCCTAAGGTTTTGGTATGATGTGCTTTCGTTCTCATTTGATTCTAGGAATTTTTTGATTCCATCTCTGATTTCTTCTATAACCCAGTGATGTGTAAGCAGGGTATTATTCAGTTTCCATGTAGTTGATTTTTTTTCTAGTGTTAATTTTTACCTTGATGGCATTGTGGTCAGAGAAGATACTTTGAATTATCTCAACGTTTTGGATCTTGCTGAGGATTGCTCTGTGGACTAAGATGTGGTCTATTCTGAAGAACGTTCCATGTGCATTGGAAAAGAACGTGTACTTTGCAACACTTGGATGGAGTGTTTTATATATGTGTATGAGGTCAGGTTGGCTGATTGTGCCCTTTAGGTCTTCTGTATCATTGCTGAGTTTCTTCTTAGTTGTTCTGTCCTTTACTGAGAGTGGTGTGTTGAAGTCTACTACTATTATTGTGGAACAGTCAATTTCTTTTTTCAGTGTTGTTAGAGTTTGTTTTATGTATTTTGGAGCCCTGTCATTGGGTGCGTAGATGTTAATTATGGTTATGTCCTCATGATGGATCGTCCCCTTAATCATTATATGGTGTCCTTCTTTTATGATAGGTTTTGTTTTAATGTCTATTTTATCTGAGATTAGAATTGCCACTTCTGCTCTTTTTTGATAGTTGTTAGCTTGATATATTTTTTTCCAACCTTTGACTTTTAATAAATGCACATCTTTGTTTCTAAAGTGTGTCTCTTGTAGACAGTATATTGATGGATTGTGTTTTCTTATCCATTTTGTCACTCTCCGTCTCTTTATGGGTGCATTGAATCCATTTACATTCAGTGTAATTATTGATAGATGTGAGTTTGTTGCTGTCATTTTGTAGTGCTTTTTTTGTGATGCTGAAGTTGTCTTTGTTCTTGTTACTCTCTTATGCTTAGTTACTTTTGTTTGTGGATTTTTTTTTTTAATTTCTTTTGTTTTTGCTGAGACTTTAGGTTTTTCATCTTTATTTTTATGAGTTGGTTTGCTAACTTTCTTTGTGGTTACCATGAATTTTATCCTTACCTTTCTGAGTTTGAAGCAGTCTACCATTACTTGGTATTGCCTTGCCTTCCTCTCCATTAGAAGTTTATATACCTATGCCATTTATTCCCTCTTTCATTGTTTTGATGTTGTTGTCATTTATTGATTAACTGCTCTGATTCCCTGTTGTATTTCTTTTGGTTTTGGATAGTCCTCGAGAGTCAGTTTCCTTGATTGGTATCTGGCTCGTACGATCCTGCATCCTAGGTTCTGCCTGTGGGCTGAAGTGGTTTGTCCTCAGATTGAAGTACTCCCTTTAATAATTCTTGTACGCTTGGTTTGACTTTTACATATTCCCTTAATTTCTGTTTATCTGGAAATGACCTTGTTTCACCATCAAATTTGAACGAGAGTTTTGCAGGATATATTATTCTTGGCTGACAATACTTTTCTTTCAAGGTTTTATATATGTCATCCCATTGCCTTCTTGCCTGCATGGTTTCTGCTGAATAATCTGATCTTAGTCTTATTGTTTCTCCTCTTTATGTGACTTCTTGTTTTTCATGAGCTGCTCTCAGGATTCTTTGGTTTTGACCAGTTTAATTATGATATGGCTTGGTGCTTTTCTTTTGGGGTCTCTCCTATAAGGGGTTAGTTGAGCTTCTTGGATGGCCATATTTTCATCTTTCATGATATTGGGGAAGTTCTCTGTCAGCAGTTCTTCAATGATCCTCTCTGTGTTTTCTGTTTTCTCCCCCTGTTCTGGAACTCCAATCACTCGAAAATTTTTGCTTTTGATTGTATTCCACATAACTCTTAGGGTCTCTTCATTTTTCTTTGTTCGTTTTTCTGAGTTTTCCTCAGAGTTGTATCCAAGTGTTTGTCTTCAATTCCACTGATCCTGTCTTCCACCATTTCAAATCTTCTTCTCAGCCCTTCTATGACTTCATCCATTTCTGAAATCTTGTTGTTTATCTTTTGGATTCCAAATTTTTGTCTTTGTATAATTTCTAGTTGTGAAAGTATTTTGGCATTTTGTTCCTGCATCTACTTCCTGAATTCTTTCAATTTTTTGTCTCTATTTTCCATAAATTTGTCTATTTTTTCCTCATGTTTGTCAGGTTTTTCCTCAGTTCTTGGAGAATTCTGAGTATTAGAGTTTTGAATTCACTATCAGGTAGTTCTAGTGCATTTTCTTCCACAGGAGCGTCATCTGGTGTTTTAATTTGGATGCCTCCTGGAACCATCCTGTCCAGTTTTTGTAAATGTTTTGTTATTGTCTGCTGTTTTGGGGGAATTCAGTAGTTATTTCTCTTGTTTATTGATTGTAGATTTGTTTGTTTTGTCCCTTTAAAAATAAAATTGACTATGTCTGAGCAGATGGACTGTGTGCTCTTTGTTGTTTGCTCGTCTGTGCGCTCAATACTTTTCACCTCCTTCTCCAACTGGCAGGTTCAGTCACTCAGATATGGTACAGCAGGGCAGGTCTAGCTGAAGAGGAGCCACTGGGATGGGTTGTTTGTGGCACTCACTACTGCCACCAGGGTGGGTCGGTAATCAGTGCTGGGCAGGTTCCAGTAGGCCGTGCCCATACTACTTTGTGGTGTGATGTCAAGTGCACGGTGCAGGTAGGCAGGATGCAGCAGGGAGATGGTTATGTGTGAAGCTAAGCTGGATATGGGAGAGTGGAGAGAGTAACAGGAGCCAAAAAACTTACAAACAAAAAAGAATGCTAGGGGAGCTTGCCGTTGGAATGGAGAGATGAGAGACTATGAAATGGAGATAAACAGAAAGGGAAACAGGAAGAAAAGAATGAACAAATAAAAATAAGAAAGGTTAAAGGACCACAAAGTTCCCTGGGATCCTACCAATGCAGCTATGAGGTCTGGGGAAGTTGCTCTCAGGTGTTGCAGCACAGCCTGGCCAGAAGGTACAGAGGCATACAAAGCCTGGTATTCAGGGGTCAGAAAGATAAGGAAGATATAGAGAGACGAGAAACTGAGCCGTGAAGAAAGACAAGAAGGGGAAAACAGGGAAAAGAAAGCAAAACAAATTAAAAAAAAAAAAAGAACAAGAAAGCCCCCCCCCCCAAAAAAAAAAGAAAAAAAGAAAAAAAAAACAACAAGAAAAGAAATGTCCTCAGGGATCCCTCCGCACGTTTGTGGAAGCCAAAGGGGAGTTCCTTGCCACGCAGCTCTGCCTGGCCAGAAAGGGCTCCCAACTCAAGAAAAGGCAGAGAAAACAAACAAAGAATTCAAAACGAACAAATGAACAAAAGCCCTGGGATCCCACCAGCGCGGTAGCCCAGACCAGGAAGCAGCTCCATACTCGAAAGGAGTTCCGCAGCCCCTCAGGAAAAAGCAAAGATGGTGCATGGAGCCAGGCACTCAAGCGAAAAGAGGGGGAGGTGGCGAGAGGCAAGCAAGAAATCCAAAGAAGCAGGGAAAAAAAAAAAAAAGTAACACCAGCAGCCAACAAATGGCACTCAGAGAGCCAGCCAGTGTGGGCTTGTGTTTCTGGACAAGAGACTGTGTCCGCGGGAAGCAGAGGAGGCTGAGTGTGGGTGAAGAAGAGTGGAGAGTGGGAAAGTGTATATCACAAATTTCCGGCGCTCTGGAGCCCCTCAGGAAGAAGCAAAGATGGCACACGGAGCCAGGAACTTGAGTGAAAGGAGGGGAAGGTAGCGAGAGGCAAGTGAAAAATCAAAAGAAGCAGAAAAGAAAAAGCAACACTAGCAGCCAACAAATGGCACCCAGAGAGCCGCCCGCTTGGGTGTGTGGAATCCAAGCAGCTGGTGCCTCCCGGTCAAGAGACCGTGGCCGCGGGAAGTAGAGGAACAAACAAACAAAAGCCCCGGGATCCCACCAGCGTGGCAGCCCAGACCAGGAAGCACCTGCACACTCAAATGGAGCCCCGCAGTCCCTCAAGAAGACGCAAAGATGGCACTCGGAACCAGGCACTCGAGCAAAAGGAGTGGGAGGTGGCGAGAGGCAAGTGAGAAATCAAAAGAGGCAGAAAAAAAAAAGCAACACTAGCAGCCAACAAATGGCACCCAGAGAGCCACCTGCTTGGGTGTGTGGAATCCAAGCAGCCGGCGCTTCCCAGTCAAGAGACTTTGGGCGCTTGAAGCAGAGGAAGCCGAGCCGGGGCGAAGAGAGGTGGGGGTGGGAAAGCGCACACCGCAGATTACCGGGTGTTTTGTCTCCCGCTGGACACTCCATGAGGCTGCTTTCGCATATCCCCGTTTGCTGGTCTACAGTAGGAGTTCAAGATGGATCTGTGCTGCGTTAGCTGGTAGGGGACCTCTGCATGAATCTCTCCTCACTCTTCATTCTCTGTCAGTATTCTCACTCCATTTGGTGCTTGGCTGAGTTCTTTATGTCTTCATTTGATGTTTTAGGGTTTCAGAATTGTTGTATTCTCTGTTTGGCTTAGTTTTTCAGATCTTTGCTGTGGAGGGACGGTGTGGTGCTTCTGCCTAGAGGGCCATTTTGCCAGAACTTCCCAGGGCTTTTTTTTTGTTGGGAGTTTTTTAGTTACCTTTTCAATCTCTTCTTTTGTTATGGGTTTGTTTATTGTTCTAACTCTGTTTGTGTTAGTTAGGATAGGTAGTGATTTTCTAGAAATTTGGTCATTTCCTCTAGGTTTTAAATTTTGTTAGACTACAGTTTTTCATAGTATTCTGTTATGATTCTTTCAATTTCAGTTGGGTCTGTTGTGATATCACCTGTCTCATTTCTTATATGGATTATCTGCTTCCTCTCCTGTTTTTCTTTTGTCAGTTTGGCCAGTGGTTTATCAACTTTGTTGATCTTTTCAAAGAACCATATTTTGGTCTTGTTAACTCTTTCAATTGTTTTTCTATTCTCTATTTCATTTAATTCTGCTCTAATTCTTATTTTTTCCTTTCTTCTGATGCCTGAGGGCTTCTTTTGCTGCTCTGTTTCTACTTGTTCCAGTTGTAGGGTTAATGTTTTGATTGTGGCCCTTTCTTCTTTTTGGATGTGTGCATTTATTGCTATAAACTGACCTGTGAACACTGCTTTTGCTGTGTCCCAAAATTTCTGGTATGATGTGTTTTCATTCTCATTTGATTCTATGAATTTCTTTATTCCATCCTTAATTTCTTCTATAAGAAGCAAGGTGTTGTTTCCCATGTGTTTGATTTTTTTTCCTTGCTTTTTCTGTTGTTGATTTCTACTTTTATGGTTTTATGGCAGAAAATATGTTGTGGAATATTTGGTTGCTTTGGATTCTTTTAAGGGTTCCTTTATGGCCTAATATGTGGTCTATTCTGTAGAATGTTCCATGTGCATTGGAAAAGAAAGCATGCATGGCTGCTGTTGGGTGGAGTGTTCTATATATGTCTGAGATCAAGTTGGTTGATTGTAGCATTTAAATCTTCCGTGTCTTTGTTGAGCTTCTTTCTAAATGTTTTGTCCTTCACCGAAATTGATGTGTTGAAGTCTCCTACTGTTATCGTGGAGCTTTCTATCTCTTTTTTCATTGCAGTTAGAGTTTGTTTCAAGTATTTTGGAACCCTGTGGTTGGGTGCATAGATATTTATTATGTTATGTCCTCCTGGCGTATTGACCCTTTAATCATTATATAGTGTCTTTCCTTATCCTTTGTTGTAGATTCTATTTTAAAGTCTATTTTGTCAGAGATTAATATCGCCACTCCTTCTCTTTTCTGAGTGTTGTTTGCTTGATATATTTGTTTCCATCCTTTGAGTTGTAGTTTGTTTGTGTCTTTAAGTCTAAGGTTTGTTTCTTGTAGGTAGCATATAGATGGATCGTGATTTTTTTCCAATCTGCCACTCTCTGTCCCTTTATTCGTGCATTTAGTCCATTTACATTCAGTGTAATTATTGATAGGTATGAATTTAGTGCTGTCATTTTGATGTCTTCTTTTGTGAGTTGTTTACATTTCCTTTGTTCAACTTAATTTACTATGCTGAGTCGTTTTTCTTTATGTACTTTCTTTTCATCTTTTTCGTTGTTGATTGTTTGTTTGCTGAGTCTTTGCATTTTTCTAGTTTTTTATTTTGACTTGTTGGATTGTTAGTTTCCTTTGTGATTACCTTAATATTTACCCCTATTTTGTAAGTTTATGCCAGTCTTTTATTTCTTTATATCGCCTTGACTTCCTCTGTATATGCAAAATCTATGTCTACATTTTTTAAGTCCTTCTTTTATGTTTAATGTTGTCATCTTTTACATATTTACATCTGTTTCCGTATTTTCAGTGTTTTTGCTTTGATTTATTTTTGTGATTTCCCTATCTGGGTTGATAGCTGGTTGCTCTTTCCTGTGTTCTAGTCTTGGATTGTTATCTGATATTACTGATTTTCCAACTGGAGGACTCCCTTTCTTGTAATTTTGATTTGGTTTTTGCAAATTCCCTAAACCTCTGTTTATCTGGAAATGCCCTAACTTAGCCATCATATGTGATAAAGAGTTTTGCTGAATATATAATTCTTGGCTGGCAGTTTTTGTCCTTCAAGGCTTTTATATATGCCATCCCATTGCCTTCTTGCCTGCATGGTATCTGCTGAGTAGTCCGAGGTTATTCTTATTGAATCTCCTTTGTAGATAACTTTTCATTCAACCCTAGCTACTCTTAAAGTTCTCTCTTTATCTTTGGTTTTGGCAAGTTTGATTATAATATGTCTTGGTAACTTTCTTTTGGGGTGTACCTTATGTGGTGTTCGATGAGCATCTTGTATAAATATCTTCTCATCTTTCATGATAGCCAGGAAGTTTTCTGCCAACAAATCTTCAACAATTCTCTCTGTATTTTCTGTTATCCACCCCTGTTCTGGTACTCTAATCACTCATAGGTTATTCCTCTTGATAGTGTCTCACGTAAGTCTTAAAGTTTCTTCATTTTTTTTAAATCCTTTTATCTGATTTTTCCTCAAATAAGTTGGTGTCAAGTGCTTTATCTTCAGTCTCACTAATTCTGACTTCCATCACCTCAGTTCTGCTCCTATGAGTTTCTATTGATTTGTGTAATTCTGAAATTTTATTGTTAATCTTATGGATTTCTGATTGCTGTCTCTCTATGGATTCTTGAAGCCT
This sequence comes from Dugong dugon, assembly GCA_030035585.1. Lineage (NCBI taxonomy): Eukaryota > Metazoa > Chordata > Mammalia > Sirenia > Dugongidae > Dugong > Dugong dugon. Next base: position 97,299,014 of record CM057465.1, read on the forward strand.
GTTAAATTTGTCATTATTGTCTTCTCTAATCTTTTTCATTTCCTTTATTGCGTGTTCTGCCTTTTGCTTAATTTCCTTCCTAATTTCTTGAACAGTTCTGTATATTAATCTTTTGTATTCTACTTTCAGTAATTCCAAGAAATTTTCCTCCTCCAGAAAATTTCTAAATTCTTTATTTTGGGAGCTTGCTGAAGCCATCATGGATTGCCTCTTCATGTGATTTGATATTGACTGCTGTCTCTGAGCCATCAATAAGCTATTATATTTATTTATTTTATGTTTGCTTACTGTGTCCTAGCTTCTTGTTTTGTTTCGATATGCCCAAACAGGCCGCTCGTATGAGCTAGTTTGATTATTGGCACCTCTGAAGCTCTAATGTCCTGTCACCAGGTGGTTAGATCTGTTACTAGGTATGTGAGCTCAGGAGTCCACCCACTCCTCCTGTATGGATTCAGTTCAGGTGCCCAGGTAGATAGCCACCAAGTGTGTGGTGTAGGCTTTCACCTACAGTCCTAGACAGGCATGGGTGATTGGTGTAGGCGCAGGCATCTGGCTGCAGCAGGGAGACACACTCTGAGCAAGGAAGGGGGCTAATGGCTGCCCCGAGTGTGCAGGAGGAAGACATGTCCCTGTCCCCTAGAGGGCGTAGGTGGGTGGGTTTTGCAGCCAGACTATGAGCACCCAGTGCTGTTGGCTGTAAGGACTGGGGGGCACCTCTTATTCTTGGGCCCCTATAGCAGGTGGCTAAGTGGCATGTGTGGAACCACCAGTTCTGAAGTCCCTGATTTGGGGTGAAGACTCTTCTTAATGGGTAGAGCAGTGTCAAATGTCATGAACCTGCCACTTCACAGCTGAAATAGTTCAAGTTAGACTTCAGGTATATACCCTGTTGTACTGTGGTAATGAGGGCCTGTGCTGTTGAGATGGGCCCACACAAGTTTCTGCAATGGGGAAAGGCACTCAAAGTCCACGGATCCCTTATGCTTGTGCCTAGGCAAAGGACCTGTGCCTACCCTGGGTTTCCTGCTAAGGGGAGCTGGCAGTTTATTTTTTCCTCTGTTTGTTAATTTGTTAACCCTCCAAGGCCAGGAGAATGACTCAGGGCATATGAAGGATCCTACTTTTGACCCAGGGGACTCTGCAATTGCTGAAGCCAGTCTGGGACCCAGTGCAGAGCAGAGAGCAGGGAGGTAAATGACTGAGAGGTTTTTCCTTAAGGGGTTGTTTTTGATGGGCAAGGTAGGCCATATGCAAGTAGTTATCTTTCATTGATTGGGGGCTTCTTTTCACTGTTTCTGGTGGATGAGCAGACTCTCTGGCACTGGGTCTCTCCCAGTGTGGAAAACACACCTCCTGAGCACTGCCACTTGCCTGCCTCACCGCTCACCCATGAGCTGCTTAGGCCTGAAGGGCTCAGGCTCTCACCACGTCATGTCTGGCAACTCCTTGCTGCTTCCGAACCATCTCTCCCTCCCCCTGCCACTCATTCCAGTTCCTCAACTCTGTCTTTGATGTTCAGGGCTCCCAGATTGCCATATATAATCAAATCACTTGTTTCTTTTTGGTCTTTGTTGTAAGAGGGTTAACTGGAAGTTTCTGACTACTCTGCCATCTTGGCCCCTCCCCCTCTTGTTTGCTTTTTTTTTCAATACTTATTTCCTTCCTTCCTAATTTTACTTTTGTTTTTAATGTTATTTCTGTCTCAAGTTTATTTTTAATTAACAGGTCCAATCTGACTGGAACCATCCAATTTATTTTCTTTTATCTTCTTTTTTTTTAATTCTACTCCCTTGAATCACTTACATTTTTTCTATTATTTTGAGAGTTATAGAATTTTAACAGAGGTAATAATATTGATATTAACAAACCAGGAGTCCTACATGGAAAACAGACAAGTCAGTTTGAGTATCTGATGTGTTTTCTTGGGCCATGAACCTTTACTATGTGAATTTTCAGAATTATGTCTAAAGAAAATATTTTGCAAGTAATACAGAAAGTTGAATCTTTTAGAATATGTATGATGCCTCATCACATACTCAAGAGAGAATAGTAAATAAAATTTGATCCAAGAAAAGTAAAACAGATCATGAGTAACATGGCATTCCTGAGTAAAAAATGCAACAATCAGTAATCCTGGCCTGCTCACAGGAGAGTCCTGAAATAATAGCGCTGAGCAATCAAATGTATAAAGATTGCAATGTAAGTTTTTAAGAAAAAAGCTATTTGTTATGGTGCTTTTTTTTTTTTTTTTGGTTCAACTTTTAAATCTATGTATTCACATACTTGTGTAAAAGAAAAATTGAAGGAGTCAAGGTAAGAAAATATAGAAATGTGTATTAAAAATTTTAGGGAGAGCTTTTAGCACCAGGATGTCTCTGTGACTTGAGAAATACATAAAAAATTAACTCATTTACAGAGCTCTACATTGCATGAAGAGAAAAAGAGGAAAACAATCAACAAAAGTGAAAACTGTCTGATAGCTCTAGAGAAAGCCTTGGTCGGGTCAAATACCACCGGTGAGGTGCATACTAACTTCTAGGATCCCTGGCAGGGCATGGTCCAAGGATGACTTTCCAAACTCAGTGTAAATTCTTACTTTCTAGGAGTTCTGGTTGTGCAACGCTTAAGCACTGGGCTTCTAATCAAACAGTTGGTGGTTCAAACCCACACAGTGGCTCCGTGGGAGAAAGATCTGGAAATTTGCTTCCCTAAAGATCACAGCCAAGAAAGCCCTATGTGGCAGTTCTACTCTGTCACATGGTGTCACTCTGAGTCAGAATCAACTCAGCAGCACCCAACGACAACCTCCCTCACCCCAGCTCAAGGAGAAGGTTGCATGATATGTGCTGGGATCTTGCTCTAACCTGCCCATTGTTGGAGGGACTGGATAAAATGGCCTGTGAGGTGAGGAAGGTGTCCCTCATGGTGTAACATGGTACTAGTAACTACAGGTTTTTCATCAATATTAGTGGGATCTTAGACAAAAGTGTCTTTGAAATGTAGCAGTTACTTACCAAGCAGTGTTAGGCACTGGTTTTCAAGTAATAATTATTTGTCAGTCATTCTCTAAAGAATATTTGGTTTATGCTGAGCTATATTAAAAAAAGAAAAAGTTTTCTGTGAAGACCAAAAATTATACACACATCTCTGCATTGTGGTATACCTTGAGTCTCAGAAGAAGGCAAACATTGCTGTTGTAGTGTATTTGAACCCTGAATTTTAACACAGTATATGTGTGCTTTGGAAAATGTTGTCACTCAGTGTCTCAATTATCTAGTGCTGCTGTAACAGAAATACCACAAGTGGATGGCTTTAACAAACAAAAATTTATTCTCTCACAGTTTAGGAGGCTAGAAAGCCAAATTCAGGGCACTAGATTTAGGGGAAGACTTTCTCTCTCTGTCAGCTCTGGGGGAGGGTCCTTTTCTCCTTTCAACATCTGTGGGCCTGGCATTCCTTGGAGATCTCCATGTCACTTAGTATCAATCTTCCCCTGAGTCTAGGAGGCTGTCAGCGCAAGGACCTCAGATCCAAAGGAGATGCTCTTCTCTTGGTTCTTCTTTCTTGGTGGTAATGAGGTCCCTCCCCTCTCTGCTCACTTCTTTCTTCTTTTATCTCTTTTAAGAAAAAAGGTGTGACTCAAGCAAGGGTGTGACTAGAGTAAGGGTGTGACTTGAGTCATGCCCTTTAGTAAGGGTGTAACTCAAGATATACCCCACAATAATCCTGCCTCATTAACATATAGAGGTTTAGGATTGAAATCACATAAAATGAAAGAGAATTTACACAATAGCACAAAATGAAGGACAATTATACAATACTAACAATCATGGTCTAGCCAAGTTGACACGTATATTTGAGGGACACAATTCAATTCATGACACTCACTCTCTTCCCCAGTCCCCCTATATCATAAGGTTTTTTTTTTTTTTTTTTTTTAAAGCTATTCAATTTGTGTTGCCAATTGTTCTATCATTTCTGATCTCAGCATCTAACTGGCAGCAATCTATGTGGCAGGCTATCTAGCTGTAGTCCTAGATTCATGTAACTTAAAGCTCTGTATTCATTTGCAAGTTATCTGCAGTTTTTTTCATGGGTATTGTCTGATCATGTATTTGACATGTTTAAAATTGAATTTTTATTGGTTTTCTTTTTGATGTGCATTTTCTTCTTTCCTAGTTTTCTTTTTGTTGTTAATGTTATATAGCACATATGACAAGGAAACATGACTCCAACCCCAATTTAGGAGTTTAGACTCTGATTAGACCAAAGAAACCTCATCAACTTTGCCAGGATTCGTTCACAAGCCCAGGCTTATTCCAGGGAATGGAAGGCGATTGTCGTTAAAACTTATTACTCCAGGGATGGGCATGTAACCTTTGTTGACCTAAAAAGTCTGAAATGAAAGACTTTTATTTCATGGTTAGGAGAAACATTTTCTCTCTTTCACTGGATAACTCTTTACAGTATAAGAGTTCTTGCTACCTTGTTAGTCTATTTAATTTCTGGTTGTTGAGATAATACAAGTTAACCCCACTTGTGTTTTAAAATATTCCACATTCTGGGTTTCTTTTCTTCACTCATGATTAGATTCATGTTAAATGCTTTTTTGGCACAAATACTCCACAAGCGATTGTGTGCATTTCTTATAGATTTTTGTCGGGATGTCTAATGTCATGTCTTTCTATTAGTGATGTGCTAAAGCAGCTCTGGTGGCACAATGGTTAAGCACTCAGTTGCTGATCGAAAGGTCAGTGCTTCAAACCCATCAGTGACTCTGTGGGAAAAAAGATCCAGTGATCTTCTCTGGTAAAGATTACAGCCTTGGAAACCTTATGGGGCAGTTCTGCTCTGTCCCATAGGCTCGCTATGAGTCAGAATCTACTTGACTGCACACAACAGAAAGCAGCTTAATAGGCAGAATGAATAAAGTCTAGGTTTATTCCTTATTATTCTGATTGGATTTTCCCCAACAGAGGGATTTTAACACTTTCTTAAACATGGCGTGTTCTCTTGCAGAGAAAAGAGAAAGTTTGAAGCTGGTACCTAAAGATCCTAGATCATGCATCCCATGAGAATATGTATAAAGTCAATGTTTTCATTCCTTATTTTTAGATAAAACTGAGATACTGCAGCTTCTCATTGATTTTTGCTTTGTAGTAAGTGACATGAGAGGATAAGATGGTATAGATTAATACAATGTGCAGGTAAACCAAAGGATGCATGTTAAGTCTCTTAGCAACTGGTGCCTGTGACATTTCCGCATAGATTGCATGTTTAGAAAAGATAACAGGACATTCAGGTAGACAACTAGGGCCTGCAGCTTTCAAGGAGAGAATACTCCTGTGATATTTGGAGTCCCAGCTCGACAAAAGCTACTAGTCCTCTACAAGGTGACCTTGGATCTTGCTCATCAATAGGGTAAATACTACAATGTTAATGTCATTTGGTTAGATAAATTTAGTCCATATGAAGGAGGAGATCTCTTGGTCAAACGCAGTAACAGCCATGATCAGATTAATTGGCAGTTAAAAATCAGGGCTGGAGAGTGGGCCAGTGGGAAGGAGCAGATTGAGAAGTCTTACAAATAAAGGCCTAGTGATCATTGTCCCACCACACAGGGAAACATGGGGAACTCCCACCCCAGCACCAGAAGGCAACAAGACCCACCCCTCCAGCAGACATCCCTCCAGATGATTCAGATTTCAAGCCTGTATGGCATGGCAGTTTATCCAGTATGTGATGGTGTCTAAAAGCATATAGAAAGACAGGATGGATTTTTCCAGTTGCATGAGACCTCTGCATGCAAAATAAAAGAACTAGAAATAGTTTTTAGCAGAGGGTATTAGGAAATGTACCCAGTTATCATTACAGAACCAAAAAAAATTTGGGTTTACCTAATAAAGACAACCTTAATTTGGTAATGCCTGGAACTGCAGAGCACAGAGGTGCCTCAGCATCTGTCTATTCAGTAATGTGCAACATTCACGTTTGCTAAGCTCACAGATTTCCACAAAGCACAGTAAGTGGCATAATGAAGAATTTTGCCCTCTACTCCCTTTACCTCATCTTAATTCAGGTCAGAACTTGTTTTTGTTATTGTTTTGTTTTTCCTTTTCATAATAAAGTCCAGACTGGACCTAGGTGAAGAAAAGGAAGAAGACAACTTTATTGATCAGCCAATGTGTTAACGCTATTTTTTAAAACCTGCCAAATTAACTTACAGCAATTAAGTGTATATGCTTATACTTGTGGGTATGCAGGTTAGCTGCTGTTGAGCTGATCTAGACTGTTCTTGGCTGGGCAGGTCTGGACTTGTCTCCAGCTGTGCGTTCTACTCAGGCCTGCCCCATGTGTGTTCATCATGCACCCTGGCTGAAGAAGTAGCCACTTGGGTATGTTCTTCCCACGTCCAGCCACCAAGGCACAAGAGCCAAGCCACAACAAAAACAAGCTCACAGAAAGCTCTGCTAGCTTCATATCTTCTAACATTTCACTGACCAATGCAAGTGACATGGTCAAACCCAGCAATTGCTTGGAGAAGTATACTCTGCCCGAGTAGAAGGGGCAGGGAATAAATATTTGGTGCACACAAACAAAATTGTCACAAGGGAAGAAGAAGTGTAGAGAAAATTTTGGATCCTGTTCCAAGTAAGCCCAAAGCTACTGAGAAGGTAGAGAAAAGCAATGCCTTGCCTTCTTCTTTGGAGGAGTTATGAGCATGTTCACAGTTAGCTACAAATAACGTTCTTTTTGCTAAAAGGAGGTGCCTTCATGCTCTTTCAGATGTTGAAGACAAAATGAAAAGAATAAAACAGGATCATATTTGTTCATTCAAGGGGTTTCAGGACCCCCTATAAATCTGAAGAGGTTATTACATTGAAAAATATAATTTTTTATGATAAGTTATGAGAAAGAAGGGGACTCTACATCTTTAAAAGATTTTCAGCTATTTAAAAAAAAAAGTCTTGTTTTCTTTAGGGTTGTCCAGTTCCTCTTACCAAACTCTGTAAGAGCTTCAAAGTTTAATTAACTTCTCTTTGTATACTTCTGGAAAACATAATTTTCAATTACTAGATAATAGCATAATGTGCATAAAATATTATTTTATACTCTTTCTCTGTTACTGAAAATTTAGATTATTTCCAAACTTTCCCTATTACAGACAACTACGTGTAAAACATCTTTTTACATATACCATAAGTAAATTTAGGGAACTTTTTTTACTTTGTCATTAAATGCATGTTCATAGGGGCTTTCTGGTGTTCACTTTCCATCTCTGTATTCTAATTCTATTTCACCATAATATCCAAAGTTCCTTAACACTGAAATTCCATACTGTAACTGTCCTCAGTACCTAAACTTAGCGTTGGGTTATCTTAATCATTTTACTAATTTTCACTACTAAAAAATTTTTATATTATAAATCTTATCTATTATATCAGATTGTAAATTTAGTGAGAGCAGTGGTGATGTTACATATTCCTTTCATATCACTTGTAGTTCTTGAATTACTAGCGTACTTACAGTAAATGTATAACAAAAATTTAATATAACCTGCATTTTCCCAGCACCACTACTCTGTGGATAAGACTATCTCTCTGCATTTAACCAAAACAACTCTGTAGCTTCCCCTTAATTTTTTCCACAATGTGTTATCTGAATCCCTCAAGGGTATTTAATGTGTGCCCCAGATTCTAGCTGCGCATTTTTTCCCCAGGGAGCCAAACACATGCTACTCTTCTGCTCTGGTGCTTTGCCATAATTTGGGGACTAAAGGGCAATATGATTAACAGACCCTAAAATTCTGATTCTAGTGCATTTTCTCTCAAGTACTCTCTTTCTTTAGCATATTCCTGTCAGCTACTAACTAAAATATTGGCAGTTTGAATCCACTCAGAATAACCTAATAATCCAACCTGGGCAAAATGTTATACCTTTTCAATAGGTTCCATAAATATTGGGGCAGTTTTTGATGCAGTCTAGTCTAAGGTGCAAATGTTAACATACTCAGCCACTAACTGAAAGACTGGAGGTTAATGTACACCCAGAGGTGCCTTGAAAGAAAGTCCTGGTGATCTATTTCTGAAAAAAAAAAAAAAAAAAAAAAAAAACATTGAAAACCCTATGGAGCACATTTCCATTTGGACATACATGGGGTAGCCATGAGTCAGCGTTGACTCACCAGCCATTGGTAGTCTAAAGCTAAAGTAAAACTGAGCTAGCACTCCTCTTGTATGTTCTTTGGTTTTCCATTGATGGTTTCCAGTTTCCAGTGATACAAAAAGAGGTCACATTAACTGTTTTCCAGTTAATTAATTCATACCATAGATACATTATGAGTCTACAATAAACTACAGGCAACTTTATCATACACCATGCAATTATTGTCTATAAATTTACTGTTTTATTCTTTTCAGTTAAATTTTTGAAGCCATGTATTAACCCATGGTTTTCAAAACATGTCTTTTTAGGGAAAATTAAACACATGGCATTTATATGTTATTGCCAAAGCAACATTTTCTTCTTGGAGTTGACTAAATTTTATCCTTTGGATTATAATAAATTTTATTAAAAAATACTGAGAGAATTTAAATAAAAACCATAAGAACTAAGCTTAAGATAATGTATTATCCATCATAATTTCCTTTGTCAAGTACTTTGCCCATTAAGAACATGGTGTTGTAAGTTTATATATTGTTCTGCATTATTTCAGGTAACTTTGCCTCTGCTCTTTGTTTTTCAGTCCTCCCAACTTGATCTATTTTTTTCTTAATAAAATACAAAATCAGTATTTTTATTACTAATTGGAATGTTGACCACATTTTAAAATAACATCTTTTTTTTTTGGTATGAAAATCTTTTTCATGGCCAGAAAGAAAAAGGTCAGTGAAAGGTTAAATTAAACAGTCTTTTTTTCCCTCTTCCTAGAAGAACAGATCCCCTTGAGTCCTGATTTGTTCAAAGAAACAAAGGAAACAAGTGAGGAAATAAAATGAATCACTCAAGTTAAACCAACCATCCATTTTTCTCTAACTGTATAAAACCTATAAGGTTAGGACATGCATTTTAGCTACCTCAGATCAAGCTAACCAACCTGACAAGCACAACCTTCTTTACTATATTATTAAATTATACTCCCTTACTTTGGTATAGTCTCTCTTAATTATTAACCTTTTCACCTCCCAGGTATAACAATTAGATTTAATAGAAAACACACAAAACAAACAAGGAAGCTTAATTCAGAAGGCAACTATAATTATCAGGAGATTCCACTAATAAATGTGTTGTTGATGACAAATCTACTAAGGATTTTCAATCAAATCCTATTTCTTCTACCACAGATATCTTTATTTACACAATGTCTTAATTTATTACTTCAGTTTATTTGCTGGTCTATTTTATTTGTAGACTAATTTTAACACTGTCAGGAATAATTCAAAGAACATCGGGTAAGTCTGCTTTGAAGAAGGAACCTATGTTAATTTTTCCTGACATTAATAGAATTAGACCTTATTAATTCTGACATGATTTATTTCATATCGTGTAAATACTAAATGCAAGAGTCATGTTCGCATTGTAACAAGTGTTTTACATGCTTCATATATTGGAATTTAAGACATAAGAGTGAGCCCTGAAAACAATTTGAAATTACTTAAATCCTGTCAATCCTAGATAGATTATTATAGCCAAATGCGAAACATTAAATGCTAACCAAGAGTGTTCCATAGAAGTAAATGAAAAAAATGGAAGTAGCTCTTATAAAGAAACAGAGCAAATTATGCAAGTGTTTGATGGCCCTCCTGCAGTATTCAGGTAGCTATTCTTTTTAGGTGAAGAAAATCCTTCTGAATATACCTATACTTGTTTTATGTATATTTATTTTTTCATCTTATAGCAGGAGACCTGAAACTCAGAAACATTAATGTTTTTGTTTTTCAGTCAGGGGAGACAGTTTAAGGTATAATCGCTATAACTATAGTTAATGCAACCTGAGTGTCCTTAGAAGCGGTAAAGAAAATTCTGACATCCAGGAGTTAGAAAATTTACCTGCCTGATGATTTTACCTCTGTCTACCTGAAATATAGTTTTATATGTGCAGGCATTTTTTTTTTTTTTTTTTGCTAATGAAAAATTTAAGTTATGCTTTAAATGCTTTTCCTAAACATCTGATTGCTTAGTTTTTTTTTTTTTAAGAAATGAACAAGAACATGATGGAGCGGAGAGATGTCTTTATTCCTGCTCTGCTGAATTTTAAACATCAAGGATCTTATTTTTACACCACTTCTCATTGACTTGGACTGATGCCATCAGCTGATTAGCCAGAAGATTAGGACAAGTATTTAGTTGACAGTCCTTTGGATAATTTTTAAAGCATCAGATTGCTAGAAGTACATCTTTAGAGGGCATGGTATATCTATGTCTAAGTTGCAGATGTGGGGAAATTTTTTGATCTGCTTTCTAAGCATTATAAGATGAAAAGGAAATATTAATAGTGGCTTCCTTCAAATGTAAGTGACTTGATCTATGATGCAAAGAATTAAGAACAAAGTAGAAAAGGCTTCGAGGTCTTTGTACTTTTGAAAGGAGAGTAGAGATAACATTTCTTTTAAGCATCAATTATTTATTTGCCAGAACATAGGGTGAGAAATAGTAGACAAGGTTTTCATATTTCCAGAGCAGTTTATTTTGTAGCTGTCAACTGGGGTGTGAATTACACTGCTTAATTTTGTACATGAAAGACTGAAAGAAAGGGAAGGGATTTGAAACATTTGTACATTTTATATAATCATTATTAAACTTTCTGTTAGGTGCCATTGAGTTAGTTCTGATTTATAGGGACTCTATGTACAACAGAACAAAACACTGATGGGTCCTGCGCCATCCTCACAATGGTTGCTGTGTTTGAGCCCATCATTGCAGCCAATGTGTCAATCCATCTCATTGAGGGTCTTCCTCTTTTTCACTTACCGTGTACTTTACCAAGCATGATGTTTCTCCAGGGACTGGTCCCTCTGGATAGCATGTCCAAAGTATGTGAGATGAAGTCTTGCCATCGTCACTTCTAAGGAACATTCTGACTGTACTTCAACCAGGACAGGCTTATTCCTTCTTCTGGCAGTCCATGGTATATTCAGTGTTCTGTGCAAACACCATAATTCAGAGGCATTTTGTGGTCTTCCTTATTCATCGTGGAGCTTTGCATGCATATAAGGTGAATAAAAATATCATGGCTTGGGTTAGTGGCACCTTAACCCTCAGTGAATTATCTTTGCTTTCCAACACTTGGAAGAGGTCTTTTGAAGCAAATTTGCCCAATGCAGTGTGTCATTTGGTTTTTGGACTGCTGCTTCCATTGGCATGGATTGTAGGTCCTAATAAAATTAAATCCTTGACAACTTCAATTTCTTCTCTATTTATCATGATGGTGCTTATTTGTCTAGGTGTGAGGATTTTTGTTTTCTTTGTGTTGAGGTGTAATCCACACTGAAAGTTACAGTCTTTGATCTATATCACTAAGTACCTCAAGTCTTCTTCACTTTCAGCAAGCAAGGTAGTGTCATCTGCATAATGCAGGTTGTTAATGAGTCTTCCTCCAATCCTGATGCCATGATCTTCTTCATATAGTCCAGCCTCTTGGCTTATTTGCTCAGCATTCAGATTGAATGAGTATGGTGAGAGGATTCAACTGTGATGCACACCCTTCCTGACTTTAAACCACACAGTGTCCCCATGGTCTGTTTGAACAACTACCTCTAGGTCTATGTGCAGGTTCCTCATGAGCACAATTAAGTGTTCTGGAATTCCCATTCTTTGCAATGTTATCCATAATTTGTTATGATCCACACAGTCAAATGCTTTTGTATAGTCAGTAAAACACAGGTAAACATCTTTCTGGTAGTCTTTACTTTCAGGCAAGACCCAACTCACATCAGCAATGATAACCCTCATTCCATGTCTTCTTCTGAATCTGGCTTGAACATCTGGCAGTTCCCTGTCAGTGTACTACAACAGCTTTTGAATGATCTTCAGCAAAATTTTACTCATGTGTGACATTAATGATATTGTTTGATAATTTCCACATTCTGTTGGATCACCTTTCTTTGGAATAGACACAAATATAGATCTCTTCAAGAGATGACCAGGAGGCTGTCCTCCAAATTTCTTGACATAGACAAGTGATCAACTCCAGCCCTCCATCTGTTTGTTGTAACATCTCAAATGTTATTACATAAATTCCTGGGACCTTGTTTTTCACTGTTCCCTTCAGTGCAGCTTTGACTTCTTCCTTCAGTACCATAGGTTCTTGATCATATGCTACCTCCTGAAATGGTTGAATGTCGACCAATTCTTTTTGGTACAGTGACTCCATCTAGTCCTTCCATCTTCTTTTGTTGCTTCCTGTGTCATTCAATATTTTGCCCTAGGAATCCATCAGTATTGCAATTCGAGGATTCAATTTTTTCTTCAGTTCTTTCAGCCTGAGAAATGACGTGTGTGTTTTTCCCTTTTGGTTTTCTAACTCCATGTCTTTGTCTATGTTTTTATAATACTTTACTTTGTCTTCTCGAAGCACCCTTTGAAATATTTTGTTCAGCTCTTTTACTTCATCATTTCTTCTGTTTGCTTTAGCTACTCGACATTCAAGAGCAAGTTTCAGAGTCTCTTCTGACATCCATTTTGGTCTTTTCTTTCTTTTTAATGACATTTTTTTGTGTTTAGTGGTATCTTATTGTGGTTTTCACTTGTATTTCCATACAGACTAAAAATGTTGGGTATTTTTTATATGTTTACTGATCATCAACATCTTCTTCAGAGATGGGTTTGTTCCAATCTTTGCCTATTTAAAAAAAAAAAATAGTTTATTTGTCTTCTTGTTGTGGAGTTGTATGAGTTCTTTATATATTCTAGATACAATCCTCTCTTGAATATATGTTTTGCAGATATTTTCTCCAAGTCAGTAGCATGCCTTTTCACTGTCTTAACAGCATCTCCTGAAGAGCAAATGTTTTCAGTTTTTATAAGTCCACTTTATTAATTTTTTTGTAGTTCTTGATCTTTGTTTCATAATTAAGTAATATTTGCCAAACCAAAAGTCACTAATTTTCACCTAAGTTTTCTTTTAGAACTTTTATAATTTTAGCTCTTATGTTTAGATCTGTGAATATTTATAGCAACTTTATTTGTGATAGCCAAACCTGTAAACAACTTAGATGTCCATCAATGGGTTAATGAGTAAATGAACTGTATATTGATAAGATGGAATACAAATCAGAAATGAAAAGGAATGAATGATTAATGCATAAAACAAAATAGGTGAATCTCAGAATTTAATTGTACTGAGTGAAAGAAGCTAGACAAAAAAAAAAGAGCACATGCAGTATAATTCCATTTCTATAAAATTGTGGAAAATAAAAACTAATCTATAATGACAGCTAGGAGATAGTAGTTGCCTGTGGATAAGAAAGGAAATGGGGCAGGGATGTCTGTGTGGGAGGGACGACAAGGGACATGAAAAACTTTTGGGGGTGACAGACATGCTCATAATCTTGATTGTGATGATAGTTTCACCCTTTAAATATTTGCAGATAAGCAAATGTTAATCATACTTCAATAAAGCTGTAAAACCAAAATATATACATTTAAATGAAAATTTAAAAAGAAACTTAAAGCTACCATGCTAGTCTTATGTAAATTACACCATGGACTGCCAAAAGAATGAACAAATCTGTCTTGAAAGAAGTACAACCAGAATGCTCCTTAGAAGCACAGATGATGAGACTACGTCTCACATACTTTGGACATGTTATCAGGAGGGATCAGTCCCTGAAGAAGGACCTCATGGTTGCTAAATTAGACAGTCAGTGAAAAAGAGGAAGACTCTCAACTAGATGGAGTGACACAGTGGCTGCAACAATGGGCTTAAGCACAGCAATGATTGTGAGGATGGCACAGGACTGGGCAGTGTTTATTCTGTTGTACTTAGGGTACCTATGAATTAGAACCAACTCGACAGCATGTAACAACAACAACAATGTGTGAAGAATAAACATGTAGTGACAGGGTTTGTCTAATGAGGCAGCCCGAAGAAGAAACAATGGGAAAAATTCCATTCAGAGAGATCAAGCACAGTCCAGAAGTTCATGCCAGACAATGGACATTGTCTTAGTTTCCTAATGCTACTGTAACAGAAATATCACAGATACTTGTTTTTAAAGAACAGAAATTTATTTTCTCACAATTCGGGAGGTTAGAAGTCCGAATGCAGCGTGTGACTCTAGGAGGAGTTCCTTCTTTGTGTATTTCAGCTTCTGTTGTTGTGTGCTTTGGAGTCCAGTCCACCTCAGAGCAATCCGATGGGGCAGAGTAGAACTGCCTGGTAAAGTTTCCTAGGCTGTTATCTTTATGGGAGCAGATCACAGGGGTCTTTTCTCTGCTGGAGCAGCTGGTAAATTCAAACCTCTAACCTTTTGATTAGCAGCCAAGCCTTGCTTAACCATTGTGCCACTAGGGGTCCTATATCAGCTTCTAGTAGCCTGCAATCCTTGGAGTTCCTGGACTTGTAGATACAGCTACCTCTGTCGTCTTTCAATAGATAGTGTCTATCTTCCCCTTGTGTTTGCTTGCTTCTGTCTATTGTCTAATCTACTCTTAAATTTTAAAAGTCATTTGGTTTAAGGCACAACTTACACTGATATGGATTCATTAACATAACAAAGAAAACTCTATTTCCAATTGGAATTGCATTCACAGGAATAGGGGTTAGGATTCCAACAAATATTTTTGGGGGGGCACAATTCAATCCGTAACAGATATCATTGCAGGCTTATAGACAGCAGCCATGTGAGCCAGCATTTTAAGTATTGGTGAGAAGGAGGTCTGAGTTCAGATGGGATTCTGGATTTTAAATCCCTGCAAGGAGCTTTTCCAGGATTCCTGCTCCAAAGAAAACATGGCATCATGTATATTACCAGGACAGGGACTCAAGTACGGAGCACAGTTCTAGCTCCAAAAATTGTGTTATAAGCATAACTAACTATAAACGTAATATAAATGACAATCTTTTAAATTCTACTTCAGCTCTTTAATTACAGAGACAATTTATATTTATAAACCAGAGAAACAATTGATCAGAAAAAGATCATTAGGTTTTCTGTCCTTGATTCTTGCTAACTGTAACCTATCACACAGCATTCATAGTACAAGAGCTAACAGTCAGCATGGCATGTAGGCAGAAAACCAGCTTACACATTGTCATGGATTGAATTATATCCCCCCAAAATTGTATGTATCAATTTGGCTGGGCCATGATTCCTAGTATTGTGTGGTTGTTGTCTATGTTTGATTGCAATTTTATGTTAAAGAGGATTAGGATAAGATTTTATAACACCCTCACTAAGGTCATGTTCCCAATCCAATGTAAAGGGAGTTTCCCTAGGGTGTGGCCTGCACCACCTTTTATCTTAACAAGAGATAAAAGGAAAGAGAAGCAAGCAGAGAATTAGGGACCTCATACCACCAAGAAAGCAGTCCCACAAGCAGAGCTTGTCCTTTGGACCCAGGCTTCTTGCACAGAGAAGCTCCTAGTCCAGGGAAAGATTGATGAGGGCTGACAGAGAGAGAAAGCCTTCCCCTGGAGCTCACACCCTGAATTTGGACTTTTAGCCTACTTTACTGTGAAGAGATAAATTTCTCTTTGCTACAGCCATCCACTTGTGGTATTCTGTTATAGCAGCACTAGATAACTAAGGCACACACTGTTAGAAAATTACATTTCAAAATGGAACTTTCTTAGTTAAACTGTCCTTAAGTAGCCACAACCTTTCATTGCCAAATGCAAAGATACTTTCTGTTTGATCACACATGCTAACCTAAACCTTGAAATGATAAAAATTAGGAATTAAAAAAAATCTTTTAACACTTTAGTAAATGTTTTGTTGGAAGGAAAAGGGAAGAAAAGATCAGAAAATTAAAATCAAGTGTAGGGAGAGGTTATGAGGATTCCATTGTGAAATACTCTGCCTCCTCTCTGGCTAATACCTATCCTAAACCATTCTTAGGTAGGAGAGTGTTTTTCTGTGTTCCAAGAAAAAGAAGAAAAAATGTCTGCTGGGTAGTGTATTTTGGCTTTAAGCAGATATCTTGCTGGAAATTGTAAATAGTTTTGTCCTTGGTGAAGAGTAGAATGCACCTTCTAATGGAGACACCCTCCCTTTCAGAGCTATGCGGTGGAATGAATTTGCAAACCACTGCAACAGCGTCCATGTTCAACAATTCAAATGTATGCTCACACCGCCCAGATGAAAGATTGACCAAACTCTTGAACGTAAATATATTCTGTGGATGTCATTGAAAAGGTGAATGCTGAGCTCCTTCATAAAAAAATAAATAAATAAATAAACTTTAAAAGTCAAGTATGGGTTACATTAAATATGAATGACAATAGATCCAATAGATAAATGACAGCTCTGTGTGATTTATTACTTACTTCCCAGTTGATGTTTTTGCTTCCACATTAAAACACAAGCTGATAGAAGGAAATGAAATCGTTGGAGATCATTGCACGGACATGAAATAATACAAGTGTTCATTCACTATTTGTATCTGAGAGGATCATTAAAGTGACGTTTTGTTTTTGAATGTTCTTTAATTTCTTCTAATCTTCTGTAAATTATAACTTCAGAGAGGGAACTGTGTAAAATTTATGATTTTGGGTTATACAAATTAATTTTACTAAATTCATAGCTGCTTAATGTTAGTTGGGTGACCTCAGGTAACAGATTCATATTTTTTAGAGATGTCAAGTTTTGAAATTCACCCTAAATATTGAATTTCTATATATTTTTTTTTATGCAGAGATGTATTGAAAGGGGCATTATTATTGAAGATAAATACTTACAAAAACTAAACATTCCTGTCATTAATTGAATTGTGTCCCCCCAAAATATCTGTCAACTTGGCTAGGTCATGATTCCCAATATTGTATGATTGTGTAATCTAATATGATTTCCTTATGTGTTGTAACCTCTATCACTATGATGAGGTTATACTGATGATGTCTACAAGATTGGATAGTGTCTTAGGCCAATCTCTTTTGAGATATAAAAGAGAGAAGCGAGCAGAGACACATGGGAACCTCATACCACCAAGAAAGCAGTGCTGGGAGCAGAGCGCATCCTTTGGACTTGAGGTTCCTGTGCAGAGAAGCTCCCAGACCAAAGGAAGGTTAATGACATGGACCTTCGTCCAGAGCCAATGGAGAAAGCATTCTCCTGGAGCTGACACCCTGAATTTGGACTTGTATGCTACTGGACTGTGAGAAAATAAACTTCTCTTTGCTAAAGCCATCCACTTGTGGTATTTCTGTTATAGCAGCACTAGATGACTAAGATAATTTCCTACCAAAGAAATAGATTTCCAGTGTCTTAAAAGGAAAAAATAAAGCATAAGTCTGGTTTACAGATTCCTTACTTTTGCTTCTAGACTATTCTCTGAGTGTTTTTTTATGTTACTAATAATCCTTCACATTTTCTACTTTGAGAGTGATTTCACATTCATAAGGCCTCTGAGTAGCACAAATGGTTTGCACTCAATTGCTAACCTAAAGGTTGGCAGTTAGAAGCCACCCAACAGCACCATGGAAGAAAGTCTTAGGAATCTGCTTTTGTAAAACATCACAGCCAAGAACATCCTAAGGAGTAGTTCTACTCTGTAATATATGGGGTTGCCATGAGTTGGAATCAACTTGAGGGGAAAGGGTTTGGTTTTCTGTTTGTTTGTTTTGTTTTGCTTTCTGGTCCACTTTATTACTTCATAGTCACTCTAGGAAGCAACCATGGAAGTTAATCTCAGGTTTTATAGATGTAGAAGCTACATTCAGCAAAGACTGTAGAAGCGAGACCAAGACGTTGGAATAGTCAGACACTTCCTGCAGTCCCTCTAAAAACAAAGACCCGAAAAACACAAGTGGATTGATTATATATGACAGTCTAGGAGACCTGAACATCAAAAACAAAGTTAAGGAGTCAGACTGAGTGGCAGGGGAGGGAAAGAAAGTTCAGAAGCAGCAAAGAAGTGCTAGACCTGACCTAGCCAGCAACCTGCAGCCTGGATTATTTGGCACTCGTGGGCTAAGGCAAGCAGTAGTGTTCAGGACACATTTTGCCACGTCAGGAGAAACCAAGGAGTGGAGGGTCTGCACAACACCCTGGAGCCAGGGAAAAGTGGCAGTGGATCAGTGAAAGTTAAGTGTAAACCTCTAACCTGCTGCTTGGGATCATAATGACCCTTTCCTTTTTGGGACTTCCCTAAAAGTGCCTCTCTTCCCCCCTACCTTCCCCCTTCTCCACTCTGCTCCAGTGCTGATCTGGCAGTGTTCAGCAGTTACCATGCCCCCTAGGCCAGAAGTGGGACCTGTCATGCCTGATCAAGTCTCCCAACTTTGGGGAGGGAACAGAAAAACAAATGAACAAAAAAAAGAAGCTGCCACCTCCCCTAAGCTGGGACCTCAAGGTTGACTGCTCCCAAACTAGCCTCACAGTTTTAAAAAATTGCCACACCCTCCAAGCTGGGAACTCAGGGCAGGCACTGCCCCTTTACTTAGGCATAGACATAAAGGGTCCATGGACTTCGAATGCCTTTTGCCCCTGCCTAGACCTGTGTGGGCCCATTCAACAGTGTGGGCCCTCATTAGCATAGTACAACCAAGTATATACAGAAAACCTATTTTCAACTGCAACAGCTAAGGGAGAGTGGCAAAGTTGTGACATTTGACACTGCCCTGCCTATTAAGCAGGGTCCTTACCCACCCACATCATGGGCCTGAGGACTAGTGTCTTCTCCCATTCCACCTAGCCACCCATGATGGGTCCAAGAATAAGTGGTGCCTCCCAGTACTTACAGCCAACAGCATTGGGTACCCAAAGTCCAGCTGCAAAACCCACCCACCTATGCACTCTAGGGGACAGGGACATGCCTTCCACCGGGGCACTCAAGGACAGCCATCAGCCCCCTACCTTGCTCAGCACATAACTCCCTACTGCAGCCAGATACCTGGGCCTACTCTAGTCACCCCTACATAGTCCTGCTTGTCTAGGACTGTAGGTGAGAGCCTTCACCACATACTCAGTGACCGATGACCTGGTCACCTGAGCTGAATCCACACAAGAAAAGTAAATGGACTCCTGTGATCACACACCGAGTAGCAGCTGTAACCTCCTGGTGATAGGAATTGAGAGCTTCAAAGTGCCAATTATCAAAGTAGCTCACACACCCAGCCTATTTGGACATATCAAAACAAAACAAAACAAGAAGCTAGAACACAGTAAGCAGACATACAATAAATAAATATAATATCTTATTGATGGCTCAGAGACAACAGTCAATATCAAATCACATAAAATGTCAGACTATGATGGCTCCAGCAAGCGACCAAAACAAAAAAATCCAGAAACCTGCCAGAGGAAGAGATGGTCTTGGAATTACCAGAGGTAGAATTTAAAAAATTAATACACACAGCAATTCAAGGGATCAGGAAGGTGAGCAAGCAAAACTCAGAACAAGATGGGTAAGGCCAAGACGGCAGAGTAGTCAGATCCTTCCTGTGGTCCCTCTTAAAACAAAGGCCAGAAAAAACAAGTGAATCAATTATATACGACAAGCTGGGAGCCCTGATAATCAAAGGCAAAGCTGATGAATCAGACTGAGTGGCAGGGGGAGGGAGAGATCATTTAGAAGCAGTGAGGAATTGCCAGACCTGACCAGGTGGGAACCAGGACCCTGCACACTGAATCTCCTGGAGTGTGCAGGGAGGCAAGCAGTGGTGTTCGGGATGTGTTTTCCACATCGGGAGAGACCAAGCAGTAGAGAGTCTACTAAAGCCTCCAAAACAAGTGAAAAGTGGCACTCAATTGAGAAAAGATAAGTACGTGCATCTAAGTCACCATGTGGATCAAAAAACACCCCATTTGGGAAGAACCTCTCTCCCATTTACCTGCCTCCTCCCCAGTCTGCACTGGGTCCTGGGCTGGCTTTAGAAATTGCCACATCCCTTGGGCTGTAAGTAGGACCTGCCACGCCCCCTGACCATTCTCCTGGCCTTGGAGGGGAACAAATTAACAAGCAGGGAAAAAATAATCTGCTATCTCCCCTAAGCTGGGAACTCAGGGCAGGCACAGCTGCTTTGCCTAGGCACAGGCATAAGGGGTTCACATAATTTGAATGTCTTTCACTCCTCCATAGACCTGTGTGGGCCCATTTCAACAGCATATCCCTCATTAGCGTAAAACAACAGGGTATATACCTGAAGCCTAACTTTAACGGTATCAGCTATATGGTGGAGTGGCAGATTCGTGACATTTGATACTGCTCTGCCAATTAAACAGGGTCCTCAACTACCCACATCAGAGGACTGATGGATTCACCCACACCACCTAGTTACCTGTGGCAGGGGTCTGAGAATAAGTGATGCTTCCCAGTCCTTACAGCCAAAAGCATTGGGAGCCCATAGTACGGCAGAAATCCCAACCTACACTCTCTAGGGAACAGGGACATTCTTTCCTCACAGATACTCAGGGACAGCCTTCAGCCTCCTGCCTTTCTCAGCGTGTGACCCCCTACGACAGGCAGATACCTGTGCCTACTCCAGTCACCACTGCCATCTAGGATTGTAGGTGAGAGCCAGCACCACACACTTGGTGACTGACTACCTGGATACCTGACTTGAATCCATACAAGAAAAGTAAATGGACTCCTAGGCTCACATACCTAGTAACAGATCTAACCACCTGGTGATAGGACTTTAGAACTTCAAAGGTGGCAATAATCAAACTAGCTCTCACAAGCATCCTATTTGGCTATATCAAAACAAAACAAGACAAGAAGCTAGGACATGGTAAGCAAACATAAAATAAATAAATATAATAACTTATCAATGGCTTGGAGACAACAGTCAATAGCAAAACAAATAAAGAGGCAGACCATGATGGCTTCAGCAAGCTCCCAAAATAAAGAATCAAGAAATCTTGCAAGGAAGAGAATTTTTTGGAATTACTGAAAGTAGAATACAAAAGATTAATATAGAGAACTCTTCAAAAGATCAGGAAGGAGATGACGCAAAACAAAGACCAAGCCAAGGAACACACAGACAAACCAACAGAGGAACTTAAGAAGATTATAGAAGAGCATAATGACAAATATAAGAGGCTGTAAGAATCCATAGAGAGACAGCAAAAAGAAATCCAGAAAATTAACAATAACATTTCAGAATTGTTTAAACAATGCAACAAAAAGTAGTAGGAGCAGAGTTGAGACAATGGAAGTCAGAATTAGTGAGATTGAAGGTAAAGCACTTGACACCAACTTATTTGAGGAAAAAATCAGTTAAAAGAATTTTAAAAAATGAAGAAACCCTAAGAATTATGTGGGGCTCTATCGAGATGAATAACCCACGAGTGATTGGAGTACCAGAACAGGGGGGGATAACAGAAAATCCAAAGAGAATTGTTGAAGATTTGTTAGCAGTAAACTTCCCTGATATCTTGAAGGATGAGAAGATATCATTCAAGATGTTCATCGAACCCCACACAAGGTAGATCCCAAAAGAAAGTCACCAAGACATATTATAATCAAATTTGCCAAAACCAAAGTTAAAGAGAAAATTTTAAGAGTGGCTAGGGATAAACAAAAAGTCATTTACAAAGGAGAGGCAATTGGACTAAGCTCAGACTACTCAGCAGAAACCATGCAGGCAGAAAGGCAATGGGGTGACGTATATAAAGCCTTGAAGGAAAAAAAAAAATGTCAGCCAAGAATTATATATCCAGCAAAATTGTCTCTCAAATATGATGGCTAAATTAGGGCATTTCCAGATAAACAGAAGTTCAGGGAATTTGCAAAAAAACAAACTAAAATCACAAGACATACTAAAGGAAGTCCTCCACTTAGAAAATCAATAACGTCAGATAACCCAAGACTAGAACACAGGACAGAGCAACAAGATAAAAACCTAGATAGGGAAGTCACAAACTAAAACACTGTAAATAAGAAACAGAAACGTCAATATGTAAAAGATGACAATATTAAAACAGAAAAGAAAGACTAAAAAAATGTAGTCATAGATCTTTCATATAGAGAGGAAGTCAAGGTGATATAAAGAACTAAAAGACTGGTTTAAACTTCGAAAAATAGGGATAAATATTAAGGTGACCACAAAGAAAGTAACAATCCTACACATCAAAAGAAAAAACAAGAAAAATATAAAGACTTAGCAAATACAAAATCAACAGCAATAAATAAGACGAAATGAAAATACATAAAGAAAAAAACTCAGCACAGAAAAATAAGTGAAACAAAGAAACTGTCAACAATACACAAAAAAGACATCAAAATGACAGCAATAAACTCATACCTATCAATGATTACAATGATTGTAAATGGACTAAATGCACGAACAAAGAGACAGAGAGTGGCAGAATGGATTAGAAAACATGATCTGTCTATAGCTGCATACAAAGAGACACACCTTAGACTTAAAGATGCAAACAAAAACTCAAAGGATGGAAAAAATATATCAAGCAAACAACACTCAAAAAAGAGCACGAATGGTAAGATTAATCTCTGACAAAATAGACTTTAAAGTAAAATCCACTACAAAGGGTAAGGAAGGGCACTATGTAATGATTAAAGGGTCAATACACCAGGAGGACATAACTATAATAAATATTTATGCACCCAACAACAGGGCTCCAAAACAAATAAACTCTAACAGCACTGAAAAGAGAGATAGATAGCTCCACAATAGTAGTAGGAGACTTCAACATGCCACTTTTGGTGAAGGACAGAACATCCAGAAAGAAGCTCAATAAAGACACAGAAGATCTAAATGTCACAATCAACCAACTTGATCTCATAGACATATACACAACACTCCACCCAACAGCAGCAAAGTATACCTTCTTTTCTAACACAAATGGAACATCCCCCAGAATAGACCACATATTAGGCCATAAAGCAAGCCTTAACAAAATCCAAAGCATAAAAATATTACAAAGCATCTTTTCTGATCATAAATACATAAAAGTAAACATCAACAACAGAAAAAGCAAGGAAAACAAACACATGGAAACAACACCTTGCTCAAAAATTACTGGGTTATAGAAGACATGAAGAAATTCACAGAATCAAATGAGAATGAAAAGACATCCTACTAAAACCTTTGGGACACAGCAAAAGTAGTGCTCAGAGGTCAATTTGTAGCAATAAATGCACACATCCAAAAAGAAGAAAAGGCCAAAATCAAAACATTAACTCTACAACCTGAACAAATACAGAGCAGCAAAACAAGCTCTCAGGCACCAAAGAAAGTAAATGATAAAAATTAGAGCAGAATTAAATGAAATAGAAAATAGAAAAACAATTGAAAGAGTTAAGAAGACCAAAAGCTGGTTCTTTCAAAAGATCAACAAAATTGATAAAGCTTTGGCCAAACTGACAAAAGAAAAACAGGAGAGGAAGCAGATAACCCGTATAAGAAATGAGATGGATGATATCACAACAGACTCAACTGAAATTAAAAGAAACATAACAGAATACTATGAAAAACTGTACTCCAACAAATTTGAAAACCTAGAGGAAATGGACAAATTTCTAAAAACTCACTACCTTCCTAAACTAACACAAACAGAGGTAGAACAACTAAATAAACCCATAACAAAAGAAGATGTTGAAAAGGTAATTTAAAAACTCCCAACAAAAAAAAAAAGTCCTGGCCCGGACGGCTTCACTACCAAACTTTCAGAGCAGAGTTAACACCACTGCTACTAAACGTATATCAGAGCACAGAAAAGGATGGAATACTCCCAAACTCATTCTACGAAGCCAGCATAACCCTGATACCAAAACCAGATAAAGACACCACAAAAAAAAAAGGAAAATTACAGACCAATATCCCTCATGAACATTGACGCAAAAATCCTCAACAAAATTCTAGCCAATAGAATTCAGGAACGTATCAAAAAATAATTCACCATGATCAAGTGAGATTTATACCAAGTATGCAGAGATGGTTCAACATTAGAAAAACTATCAATGTAATCCATCTCATTAACAAAACAAAAGTCAAAAACCACATGATCTTATCAATCAATGCAGAAAAGGCATTTGACAAAGTCTAACACCCATTCATGATAAAAACTCTCAGCAAAATAGGAATAGAAGGGAAACTCTTCAACACAATTAAGGGCATTTATACAAAGCCAACAGCCAACATCATCTTAAACAGAGAGTGTCTGAAAGTGTTCCCCTTGAGAACTGGAACTAGACAAGCAAGCCCTTTATCACCCCTCTTACTCAACATTGTGCTGGAGAAACTAGCCAGAGCAGTACAGCAAGAAAAAGAAATAAAGGGTATC
Source organism: Dugong dugon (assembly GCA_030035585.1). NCBI lineage: Eukaryota > Metazoa > Chordata > Mammalia > Sirenia > Dugongidae > Dugong > Dugong dugon. The sequence continues at coordinate 97,323,424 of CM057465.1, forward strand.
TAAATTGGTAAGGAAGAAGTACAAGTATCGCTGTTTGCAGATGATATGATCTTGTACACAGAAAACCAAAAGAATCCACAAGAAAACTATGAGAACTAATAGAAGATTTTGGCAAAGTATCAAGATAGAAGGTAAACATACAAAAATCAGTTGGATTCCTTTACACCAACAAAGATAACTTCGCAGAGGAAATCACCACATCAATACCATTTACAAGAGCCTGCAAGAAAATAAAATACTTAGGAATAAATCTAACCAGAGACGTAAAAGATCTATACAGGGAAAACCACAAGACACTACTGCAAGAAAGTAAAAGAGACATACATAAGTGGAAAAAAATACCTTGCTCGTGGATAGGAAGACTCAACATTGTGAAAATGTCGATTCTACCCAAAGTGATTTACAGATACAATGCAATCCCAATCCAAATTCTAAAGATGTCTTTAAAAGAGATGGAGAAACAAATCATCATCTTCATATGGAAAGGGAAGAGACCCTGGATATGTAAAGCATTACTCAAGAAGAAGAACAAAGAGTGAGGCCTCACAATACCTGATTTTAAAACCCATTATACCACCATGGTAGTCAGAACAGCCTGGTACTGGTACAACAGATACATAGACCAATGGAACAGAATTAAGAATCTAGATGTAAATTCATCCACCTATGAACAGCTGATATTTGATAAAGGCCCAAAGTCAGTTAAATGTGGAAAAGACAGTCTCTTTAACAAATGGTACTGGAATAACTGGACATCCATCAGCAAAAACTGAAGCAAGACCCATACCTCACACCATGCACAAAAAAAGAACTCAGAATGGATCAAAGACCTAAGTATAAAATCTAAAACGATAAAGATCATGGAAGAAAAAATAGGGACAATGCTAGAAGCCCTAATACATGGCATAAAAAAAATACAAGCCATAACTAACAATGCACAAACATCAGAAGAAAAACTAGATAACTGGGAGCTCCTAAAAATCAAACACTTCTGCTCATCAAAAGATTTCATCAAAAGAGTAAAAGAGAACCTATAGACTGAGAAAAAAATTTTGGCTATGACAAATCCAATCAGAGTCTAATCTCTAAAATCTGCAAGACACTGTAACACCCCAACAGCAAGTAGACAAATAGCCCAATTACAAAATCAGCAAAGGATATGAACAGACACTTCACCAAAGAGGACATTCAGATGGCTTATAGATATATGAGGAAATGCTTACGGTCATTAGCCATTAGATAATTGCAAATTAAAATTACAATAAGATATCATCTCACTCAAACAAAGCTGACACTAATCCAAAAAACAAAAAATAATAAATGGTGGAGAGGTTGTGAAGAGATTGGAACACTTAAACACTGCTGGTAGCAATGTAAAATGGTACAACCACTTTGGAAATCGATTTGGCACTTCCTTCAAAAGCTAGAAATAGAAAGTCCATAAGATCTAGCAATCCTACTCCTTGGAATATATCCTAGAGAAATAAGAACTGTCACACAAATAAATATATGCACACCCATGTTCATTGCAGCACTGTTCACAATAGCAAAAAGATGGAAACAACCTAGGTGTCCATCAACAAGACAAATGAATAAAAAAATTATGGTACATACACACAATGGAATACCACACAAAGATTAAAAAAACAGTAATGAATTCATGAAACATCTCACAATATGGATGAATCTGGAGGGCATTATGCTGAGTGAAATTAGTCAGTCGCAAAAGGACAAATATTGTATGAGACAATTATTATAAGAACTCGAGAAAAGGTTTAAACACAGAGGAAAACATTCTTTGATGGTTATGAGGGTGGGGAGGGAGGGAGAGAGGAATTCACAAAGTATATAATAGACAAGAATCATCTTAGGTGAAGGGAAGGACAACACGCAATACAGGGGATGTCAGCACAACTGAACTAAACCAAAAGCTAAGAAGTTTCCTGAACACAACCAAACACTTCAAGGGACACAGTAGCTGGGGCTGGGGGCTGGGGAGCATGGTTTTGGGAGACATCTAGGTAAACTGGCATAACAAAGTTTAGTAAGAAATTGTTCTGCATCCTACTTTGGTGAGTGGCGTCTGGGGTCTTAAAAGCTTGCAGCTGTCTAAGATACATCAATTGGTCCCCACCCGCCTGGAGCAAAGGAGAATGTAAAACCCCAAAGACACAAGGAAAATATTAGCCTGAGAGACAAAAGGGCCACATAAACCAGAGACTCCATCAGTCTAAGACCAGAAGAACCAGATGGTACCCAACTACCAGCCATGATCGCCCTGACAGGGAACACAACAGAGTCCCTGATATAGCCGGAGAAATGTGTGGAGCAGAACACAAATTCACGTAAAAAGACCAGACTTAATGGTCTGACTGATACAGGAGAAACCCCCAAAGCTATGGCCCCTGGAGGCTGTGTTAACCCAGAACTGAAACCATTCCCAAAGCCCACTGTGCAGACAAAGATTAGATTGGACTATAAAACATAAAATAATATTCATGAAGAGTGTGCTTCTTAGTTCATGCAGATACATGAGACCAAAAGGGCGGCTCCTGCCTGGAGGCAGGATGAGAAGGCAGGAAGAGACAGAAGCTGGTTGGATGGACACAGGGAACCTGAGGTGGAAAGCGAGCATATGCTGTCACATTTTAGGGATTGCAACTATTTTCACATAATTATATGTGTATAAATTTTTGTATGAGAAATTAACTTGAGCTGTAAATTTTCACCTAAAGCACAATTAAAAAAAAAAAAAAAGATTACTGCGAAGAAAACCCTATGGAGCAGTTCTACTCTGTAACACAGCATTGCCATAAGTCAGATTGGACTCTATGGCAATTTACAAAAACGACAGCATTTGAAAAATGGGTGGACATAGATTTACCTATATTTACAATGAACTTCACCTCAAAGGCTTATTCGCTAACATGTATTTAGCAAGCTAGATTTAAAAATATTTTTATTTCATTCTCATCTCATCCTTTTAAATTTTCTACTTCTGAATATATTTTACAATGTATATAATACACTTGCACAGCAGTTCAGATGTATAATTTATAAATACATAAATAAATATATAAATATTGCGGGTACCTCAAAAAAAAAAAAAAAGATGTAAAATTCTCGCCTGAGCCCAGGAGAACTAGATGGTGACCAGCTACCACCACCAACCTCTCTGACAAGGATCACAACAGAGAGATCAGGACAGAGTGGGAGAAAAATGTAGAACAAAATTCAAATTTGCAAAAAAAGACCAGACTTTCCGGTCTGATAGAGACTGGAGGAACCCCTGAGACTATGGCCCCTGTAAAACAAACAAAAACGCATGTGAGGAATGTCCTTCTTAGTTCAATCAAGTATAGGAGACCAAAAGGGCAACTCCTGCCCAAAAGCAAAGACAAGAAGGAAAACTGGATGCATGGATACTGAGAACCCAGGATTAAAAACGGAAAGGGGGAGAGTACTGACCCTTTGTGACGATTGCCACTAATGTCACAAAACAATTTGTGTACAAAATTTTTAAATGAAAAACTAAGTTGCATGGTAAATTTTCACATAAAACACGATAAAATTTTAAAAAAGAGAGAAAAGAAAGACCTTGTGACTTGTTCAAGGTCATGCAACTGAGTGGGATGAGATTCATCAGAACCTAGGCCTTCTTACAACTAATCTAATATTCTTCTCTATTTCCACAGGAGACCATAGGACCAGAGATACATGATTCATTGGCATATTAAATTGATGATTCATGGTAAGTAAGAAGCACAGAAAGATTAGATTACTAGTGGTGTATGTTTCTTTGTAATGACAATATTTTATGTAACCTTAGAGAATATTTTAGGTTGAGTTTCCCCAGAATAGGCCCTCATACAAGGATTGGAGTGTCGGTAGTTTATATGGCAGGAAGTCATAGGGAACAAGCCTAGGTGAGTCAGGAATAGGGACAAAAAAGGGAAGAAACCAATTAAGGGTGACTATAGAGGTTATTGGTGATTCGGTGGAAGAATTCTCACCTGGGAGACCCAGGTTCAATTCTCGCCTCTTGAGGAGCCAACACCAATCTGTCAGTTGAGGCTTGTGTGTTGCTATAGTGATAAACAGATTTTAGCAAAGTTTCATAGTAAGATGGATTTAGAAGAAAGACCTGGTGTCTACTTCCAAAAGTGAAAACTTTATGGATCAAAAATGTACAATCTGCAAACAATCATGAGGATGGTGGAGGACTGGGTAGCATTTCATTCTATAGTGTATGGGGTCACCATGAGCCAGAGGCCAACTCAAAGGCAACTGGGCAACTGTGAGCAACTGGGCTCAGTTCCACTGAGCAACTCTGGGAACAGTGTGGTGAATGTCTGGGAATTATCCCACCTAGAGGGCAAGGCATTCCTGGATGGTGCAAACGGTTAGCACTCCTCTACCAGCCAAAAGGTTAATTGTTTAAACCCACCCAGAGGTGCCTCTGAAGACAGGCCTGATGACCTATTTCTACAAGGTCACAGCCTTGAAAACCTTACTGACCAATTCTACAAATGGGGCTCGTCATGTGTTGGAATAGACTAGACAGCAACGATTAACAAGGACATAGGTCAAGGAAGCTGGGATATTTATTCTTCAAGTCTCCTCTATCATTTCCTGAGGGCTGCTTCTAAGGGAGGCCCTCAGGCAGAGTTGTAGCTGCTTTAGTAGGTCACTGTAGGCACCTCCTGGAACAAAGAATCCAGGGAAACACATAAGGATGTAGCACCAAGGACATCTGCTACAGATACCTGCTAAAACAGTGTGGAATTATTTGAGGCCAGGTAGCTACAAAATTGCTACAAACTGACATGTTTTCATCAAAAATTAATGTAATCTAATATTCTGAATAAAATGACGTATTGCATTGGAGAAATCTTTAAAAGACTTCTTTAATGTGTTAAAAAGCAAAGATATCACTTTGAGGACAGAGGTGCACCTGACCCAAGCCATGGCATTTTCAATCACTTCATATGCATGCAAAAGCTGGACAATGAATAACGATGACTGCAGAAGAATTGATGCCTTTGAATTATGGTGTTGGCAAAGAATATTGACTATACCAGGGACTGTCAGAAGAACAAATAAGTCTGTCTTGGAGGAAGTACAGCCAGAATGCTCATTAGAAGCAAAGATGTTGAAACTTCATCTCATGTACTTTGGACATGTTATCAGAAGGGACCAGTCCCTGGAGAAGGACATGATCCTTATTAAAGTAAAGGGTCATTGAAAAAGAGGAATACCCTTTACAAGATGAATTGACACTGTGGCTGCAACAATGAACTCAAATATAGCAATGATTTTGAGGATGGCGCAGGACCAGGCAGTGTTTCATTCTGTTGCACGTATCGTTGGTATGAACTGGAACTGACTCCATGGTGCCTAACAACAATATTCAGAATAGTTTTCCAAACTCTAATAAATCCAGGAGAGTTCAGATTTATGCCTGTTGTCTCTGAGAACCTTACTGCAGTCTGAAAATGTGGGCCAGTAAGACTATCAGCCTACAGAGAAGGCTTCAGAAAGGGTAAGCCTGTTGCTCTCAAGTCAATTCTGACTCATAGTTACCCTATAGATACAGAGCAGAACTGCCCCATAAGGTTTTCAAGGCTGTAATCTTTAAGGAAGCAGATTGTCACATCTTTCTCCCACAGGTGGCTGATATATTCAAATGCCAACCTTTCAGTTAGCAGCTAAGCGTTTAACCACTGCACCACCAGGGCTCCTTCAGAAGAGGTGGGAGTATTGACATATTTAGAGGAAAGGAATATAAGTCAGGGGATCAGCTTATGCAAAGTTGTGAAGCATGGCTTTGGGATAGTGACTAGATCCCTTTTATGGGATAGAAATTTACACTGAGGCAAAGTGGAAGTCATCATTATTAAGGCTTGATGAGGCTCCTGAATGTCAGAGTAAGAAATCTGAATTTGTTCTTGTAGCAAATAGGGAGTCAATGAAACCTTTTGTTCTAGAAAGAGAATTTTAGAAAAAATATCTAAGCATATTCCTGATAAGGTGAAAGGTCAGCCCTCAGGAAAAGGCCGTATGAAGTGACCAGTATAATTTGACCTCCTCAGTTAACGTTACAATTATCCCGTATTGCTGCAATAAAAACAAATGAACCCTTCCTTTAGCAGTCACAGGGCAGTGAATGGGTACAGAATTAAGATAATTTCAAAAATATATATATAAGTAATATTTTAAAATGAATTATTAAAAAATAAAGGAGATGATGAAAATAAATTAGAAGTAATATGAAAGTTTTGAATTTATTTGGATATCTACACAGAGAAAGTGTTCATTTGTTCAAAGGTCCTTAAAGAGGTCTAACAGATAGTCATCTGAATTGAGGAAGTTAGGTATTAAAAGAATATATTTCTTCCTGGATGCAAAAACAGCACCAGTGGAGAAACAGAAGATCCAACATCATCATCACCATCACCATCCTAATATTTTCCATTACATAATGTAAACAAGGCTAGGAGCAGACATCATAGCATCACTAGTGATTGAAACGAAAACTGATTGTAAAGGCTATGAGAAAAAAATGCTACATAAAGACACAAACTTAAATGTGCTGTAATTTAATCAATTTTATCTAATGGACTAAATTGCATATTGCAATAATTGATTATTTTTGTAAAAACTATATAATTTCATTATCGATTGGCATTGAAGAAGGTTAGAGGAACTTGGATTTATTAGGTGTGAAAAAATGGTAGTTACTTTACGAATTAAAGGAATACTCTAAATTAATTTTTAAACAGACTACTGATAAATTTTGCCAGTTTAAGAAAATATATGATTACTTTTAGTTGAAATTAAAAGTGGAAGAATTTTCATTGAGCTTTGCTTTAAAACAACTTCAGCTGCTACACAACAAATTACTTTCTGTTCTATTTGATTTTATTCAGACTTAAGTCCTGAAATGTACAATATATTAATGGTTCAATTTTTATACTACTACAAACAATGCAGGTATCAACAATTTTAAAAATACCATTCCTGAAGTTTTTATCAATAAACTGAGGGTATTACACAGCTGCGTACTTGACTGACCCGACTGCTTTATTTTCCCATACAGTCATTTTACAGATCCTTTGATTTTTTTCATTTTGGAGTGCATATTACTGTAGTTGGCATCCCACAGCTTCTCATAATGATATAAAAATCAACTTATTTATGCACATCTTATTATCTGAATATATTAGCCAAACATTATATAGAGAGGGTTTTAATAGATATTGAGGCTTATGTAAATATGTAAGAAACACTTTAAAATACTAACAGTAATCCAATGGCTTAGATGGTTGTAATCAGTAAAAAACAGATAATAAGTACTGTGAACGGTTAAAGTTATGTGTCAACTTGGTTATGTCATGATTTTCAGTATTAAGTAAGTATCCTCCATTTTGTGATCTGATGTAATTATTCTCCGTTCTGTGATCTCCTATAAGTAATACCGTGTAATGATATAAATGATGTGATCAGACAATCAGTTGTAAAGGGAGTTTCCTCAGGAGTGTGGCCTGCACCCAATATATATGGACATTCTGGCAAAGCTTGCTTAATTGCTCTGGATCCTGCATCTAGTCATCATCATGTGGTCTCTGGTTCTTGGGGCTTTAGCCAGTGTCCTACCATATTGCCTGCTGATCTTGGGATTCATCTGCCTCCACAGCCTGAGTCAGCAGCCTGCCATCTTAACTGCTGATCTTTGATTCATAAGCCCTTGCAGGTAAGAAAGTCAGGAGAAGTTTCCAGACTGACACCTGACCCATAGATTTGCGACTTGCCAGCCTCTACAATTGTGTGAGCCATTTCTCTGGGATAACTCTCTCTCTCTCTCTCTCTCTCTTTATATATATATATATATATATATAAGTATACACACATACATATGTATATGGTGCAGTAGTTAAGTGTTAAGGCTGCTAACCAAAAGGTCAGCAGTTCAAATCCACCAGCCACTCCTATAGGGCAGTTCTACTCTGTCCTCTAGGGTCACTATGGGTTGGAATCAACTCCACAGCAACAGGTTTTCAGCTTTTTATATGTATATGTATATATGCAGACACATACACTTCAATGGTTTTGCTTCTCTAGAGAACTCAACCTAAGAAATTTGGTACTGAGACTGGTTCTAGAGAAACAGAAACATAAGGATGAGATTTCTAAATTGGTTCTCCAGTCTGACTACTCTTAAAGGTGCTGATGACTCTGCCTCCAGTAGTAAAGAGGGTGCTGCTAATCCATGACGTGAGGTGACAATATTAATATGCAAAATATCACCATCAATAGATCAAGTATTGGTGGGAAGTGAGGCTCTGGGTGATCATGTTTGATATTTTTCTACAGTTTGTCAGAATGAGAAGTATACGGAAGCTAGTTGGTTGGTTTACTTTTGTTAGACAAAATGGTGAAAGAAAGAGATGAGCTCAGGGCTTCAGAGTCACAGTTCAAGCACAACACAAAAGATCTCAAAGATTCCACTTGTGCCCTGAAAGAAAAGTTTATTTCTTCTAGCAATGGAGGTGATATTGCCAAAAAACATACCCAGAGTCTTATCGTAAGAGTGGCTGAATTACACTAGTTGAATTCCCAAACTCAAAAGGTGTTTGAAGTTATGGTGAGGTTATTGATTAGGAAGAAATGGAATCCTGACACTTGGGATGGGGGACATATGGGCAGATAATAGGAAAGCTAGGGACACTAAGCCCCTAAATTACGTTGAATCACTTACTCTTGCCAACAAAACCATCCCTCTAAATCTCATCTACAGATCATTTCTTCTTTGTCTGCTAAGCCACCCTTCCCAGTAAAACCTTTGTCATTTCCACCTCTGTCTGATGAGATTAACCCAGCTGTCTGTGCCTGAAGAGTCTTTGTCTGAGATATCACCTGGGGTGGTGCCTGGAGCATTGCCTGGGGCATTGCCTGAAGTAGATGTCTTACAAGACATTGTTGAATGTTCCCAGGAACCACCCACACTATCCGTTTTTGTATCTAGACCTACAACTAGCCTTAAGTCCCAGTGAGCACCAAAAGGTAAAGTACACAGTGTTACCTAGGCGGAGGCTCACTACACTCCAGAAGAACTGCTTGACGTTTCTAGTGCGTACAAACAGAAACCTGAGGAATTTGTGAGGTAATGGCTATTAAGGGTGTGGGAAAATGGTGCAAAGAACATAAAGTTGGATCAGTCTGAGTTTATTGATATACGCCCTGATGAGTCAGCAGCCATCAAAATCGAGGCAAAATCCTCCACCAACAAAAAGGTTACAACTCGCTGAAGGCTCAGATGATGGTTAGCATTTTTTAGCAATAAAGTATTTTTAATTAAGGTATGCACATTATTATTTTTAGACATAATGTTATTGAATACTTAATAGACTACAGTATAGTGTAAACATAACTTTTATATGCACTGGGAAAATAAAAAATTCGTGTGACTCACTTTTTTGCAATATTTGCTTCATTGAGGTGGTCTGGAACTGAACTTGCAATATCTCCTAGGTATGCATATATAATGTAATTACCTCCATGATGTGATCTGATGTGATCAGCCAATCAATTGTAAGGGAAGTTTCCTTAGGGGTGTGTCCTGTACTCAGTATATATGGCAGTTCTAGCAATGTTCACTTGCTTGCTCTGGTTCCTGCATCTCGCTCCTGCATCTGACCTCCAGTCTTGGGACTTAAGCCAGTGGGCTGCCATATTGCCTGCTGATCTTGGATTCGTCAGCCTCTGCAGCCTGTGAACCAGCAGCCTGACAGTATTGCCTGCTGATCATGGGACTCATCTGCTTCTGCAGCCTGTGAGCTAGCAGCCTGCCATCTTACCTTATGATCTTGGATTTGTCACCTAGCCATGAGCCAGCGACCTGCCATCTGACCTGCTGCTATTGGGTTCTTCAACCCCTGCAGCTATATGTGTCAGGAGAAGCCTCCAGACTGATGCCTGACGTATGGACTTGGGACTTGCCAGCCTCTACAATGGCATGAGCCATCTCCATGGGATAAATCTCTCTCTCTCTATGCATACATATATACACATACACACACACATATATATACACTTCACTGGTTTTGCCTTTCTAGAGAACCCAGCCTAAGACAAGTATCTTCCAAACCCTAAATAATTTTACTGAAACAAATATAAACCAAAAAACCAAACCCGTTGCCGTAGAGTTGATTCTCACTCATAGCTACCCTGTAGGACAGAGTAGAAATGCCCCATAGGGTTTCCAGGGAGTGGCTGATAGATTCAAACTGCTGACCTTTTGGTTAGCAGCCAAGCTCTTAAACACTGCACCACCAGGCTCTGAAACAAACATACTTGCTTAAATACTGAAAAAAACTCTTAAGAATAAAACTCTGAAATAAAGAGTAAAAACAAAAATAAGAACTGGAGTGAACACTAGTTTAGATCCAATCACTTTACAGCCCAACTGTTTCAGTTTCTCCTAACCCATCCAAAAAGAATTTTATTCTTCCAGAATCTTATTATTTAAATATCTGTCTCAACATCATTGCATATTTCCCAAGAAATTGCCTTGAAGATCATGCCCCTCTCATGTTTGGAATATTTCTGAGGCTGCTTATTTGCAAAACTATTACAAAGTACCTTCTATAATTTGGAATTCCAGGCCATCTATATTTGAAGAAAGAATTGGGTCCAGTTTATGTGCCTCTGCAGCAACACTCACCCACCCACCTCCATCCCTGGTCACAGATGCCTGTACAATGGTTGTCTCATTTCTTAGCATCCTTGATGTCTGAGACTCCAGGGAGGCTTGGGCTTCTGGATGGCATGAATGTGCTAGCTCTAGATCCCAGGTGCTCAACAGGCAAGGCTATGCCACCAAGAAGTGCAAGGAAGTTAAGATGCAGTAGTATCAACTTTGACTAATGAGTGAAAGAAGATGAAAAAAGAAGGGAAAGAAATTTTTGTTTGTATGTATGTATGTTTATGTCTGTATGTATGTATGTATTTACCCTTCCTGCCCTCCCTCATCTGAAATTTTTCTGAGATAAGGTAGATTGGAGAACGTTTACCCCATCTCCTTTTGAGAAATAATTGTCTCTACCCTTCACTAGTTTACCATCTCCAGGATTAAAAAAAAAAAAAAAAAAAAAAGTTGCTATCAAGTTGATTCTTGGTGACCCCATATGTATCAAATTAAAACTGTGCTCCACAGCATTTTCAATGGCTGATTTTTTGAAGAGTATATTACCAGGCCTTTCTTCTGAAATGCCTTTGGTGGACTCGAATGACCAACCTTTTCATCTCTTCCACCACCAGGGGCTCTAAGATTACAGTCCCCTAATTAAAAAATGAGAGTTCACATTTAAGTGGTTTCATCTTTAAATGAGTTCTCATGGAAATAGTAAAGCTGTACTATATCTGTGACCAACCCAAACTCATTGCCGACGAGTAGATTGTGACTCATAGGTCCTTGTAGGACAGAGTAGAACTGCCCCATAGGGTTTCCAAGGCTGTAATTTATGGAAGCAGACTGCCATATCTTTCTCCCACAGAGCCGCTGGTGGGCTCAAACCGCCAACCTTTCAGTTGGCAACTGAGTGCTTTAACCACTGTGACACCAAGACTCCTATATTTGTGACAGTCATCTGATAAAAATTATTTTGAAAAATCTCAGTCATTACTCTAACAGTCATTACTCTAAACATCTTTAATCCTCATACATTAATAAATGTAAGTTAATTTTTACTTTCCTCAGCCCATGGTTCAAGAATCACGATAAGAAGGTAAGATGATCATAGTCCTTTTCTTCAGCAAAGCCCCCTACAGCATTTAACAATATTGCTTAATGCCTAAGCAAAGCAGTGTTTCCTGATTAGATTCTATTTCTATTTAGTACTGTGACTAGGGCCAGCTACATAATTAGTAGGGCCCAGTGCAAAAGGAAAATGTGGGACTCCCTGTTAAAAAAGCAAAAAACATGTTCTCTTAAAGGTGCTAAAATATGGACCTTTTCCTTTCTTCTGATCCCTTTCTCTGGACTTGTTGTGGTGTTTTTTATTTGCTATTTAATGGTGCTCTAAGTAAATAAAGTACAAACATTTAAATTATTAGCATGAACTTTACCATTAATCTTTTGTGCAATGCCAGTTTTAAATGCAAATACAAGATATGTAAGTTGCATTGGCTTTAACTTATAATCTCCCATCCCTGAAATGACACAATTCCTATGTCATGACTAACATATGCATATGTAGTTTGTTCTTACCAAGATGTCTAAAAATTGCACAAAACACACTCAACTGTTCTATTCCACTTTTTGATATGTTTACATTCTCCCAATACTCTCTATGTTTGGCTTAACCCTTTGCCATTGAGTTGATGCCAAATGCACAGCGACCTTACAGGACAGAGTAGAATTGCCCCATAGGGTTTTCAAGGAGAGGCTGATGGATTCAAACTGCTGACCTTTTGGTTAGCAGCCGAATGTTTAACCACTGCTCCACCAGGGCTCCATGTTTGGCTTACTGATGAGTATAAAGGACTGAAAACAAAGGGAGTTTGGGGCTACCCTATCTTTCCTTTTCATTCTCTGTCCTCATTTTTAGCATAAGTGGTTGGCTAATACAGGGAAATGGCGTGAGTAAGAAAAGACATAGTAGAGTTGCTTGGTCCTTTGTGTTTCTTAGATTGTGATTGTCTTCTTTCTGCATTCACAGCAAGTTCTGGTTGGAATGGAAATTATGGTCTCTCAGGGCTGTCAGTTCCCCACTTACTGAACACTTATCTTGTACTCGTTGAGTCTTACCAAGATTCTGTGCTTTCATAGGCCCACGGGAATTCTGTGCTCACTGGGCACTGCAAACACTGTGTACAAATATGGTAGCATGAAGTATGGACACACATATCGCACGTCTTCTTTGCTAATGTGCATGATGCCTTATCCCTTGAAGTTCATTTACAAAACACAAGTTCAAAGATAAAATTATTATGAATTTCAAGATGGCAACAGCACAGCATTAAAAAACCACCGGGACCTTGCAAGAGTGAGGCCTGGTGAGACTGCAAACATCACATGTTTGTGAAGCTGGCCCAGCTCGGACTACGTTGGTTCAATTGCACACACTATCCCCTCAGTATCTGGCATATTGTAGATGTGAAAAAAGAATGATAAAGTCACTGATTAACCTCTGTTGGTTAACTTTGTGGGGAGGCAGCATTCAAAGTCATTCCTTTTTCTTCATTCTTGCTTCTTTCCTCTCTTCCTTACTCCTTTTTTACACTCCTTCCTTTTTACTTCATTATTTTCTTTTAATTTTGGAGTTTCTTGGTTTAAGTGAGGCCTTCGTCAGATAAGTGGGGCATTCGACTAGGTCCAAAAAATTATTTCTATATTTCAGTTTTGTCTAATAGTAAAATGTCAGAGTTGGAAATTTTTATCACTCTCCTTGAAATGAGCAAAGTTCAGCATTTGTATCTGCTTTGAAATTATCGCTGAAATGAGAACTCACTCATGCCTAGGTATGAAATCTGTGAAAGTGCCTAACACCTAACTAGTGTTATCTGGCAGCATGAGGTCACCAGAAGTGGAATTGATTAGGTAGTTCTTCAAGAATAAAGTAAACAGTTGCCAAAAAAAATCTTGCCTACCTTATAATAAAAAAACATGGCCATGTCTTGAAAATGCTTTTCCTTTTTTCTGGATTTGTCCTCTTTGGGAAGAAAGACTTACCTTTAAATGGCAAGGTTCCAGTGGTATTTTCTCTTTGCTGTATCTTGCATGTTCTCTTTGCCAATGCTCCTATGGCACTGATGAGTTTCTTGTCACTTACTACACTGCAATAAAATGATTTACTGCTTCTCTAAAATCTCAGGATGTGAGCTCCTCAGCAGACATCGGGCACTCCATTTCCTTATTGTCTTTGTGTCTCTAAACAACAAGCATAATGCTTGTCATAAAGTAGATATTAAATAGTTATTTATTGAAATGAAATGAAATTACACATATTGCCTTCCTCAAAATTAATGTGTTTTTACTGCTAGAAGGAAAATCATATGGAAAGTTCAGACACTCACTTCCTTCTGCTGCCTTCTGGCAAGAATCTACTCTCTTAAGGTTAGATCCATGGTTGCCCTGATTCTTCTTCCCAGCCCCCAGTTCCGGCCTTAAAACATGAGAACTGAACATTCCAAGGACCAGGTGCAAGGAAGACTGTAAAACTGACAGCTGCATAAAACTACTTTGTTTACTAAAAGTCAGCATTTTACAACAGAACATAGAGGTCAGCAAAATTTCTTAAGTGATTTCTTTACCACCATTTTTTGAAATTTAGTAGATTTTTTTGTCAGCATTACTTTCCAACTGCTGCTGAATTTTAAATCAAAATATTTAGGAAATGTGAATTTCAGTTAAGATAACTTTATAATTAAAACGCCACCAGAAACTTCTGGAAAGATGGAGTACACACTTTTCTCTATTCAGTCTGCTGAATACAACTAACAATTCTGGACATTATATATTGAACAAATAAAAGAAGACTTAAAAAGTGGAGAAAAGAAGCAGACAAGTTAAGTACTTCAGGACTCAAGGATCTACATGGCTTTAAGTTTCCTGTTTTTTGAGTTTTTTTTTTTTTTATCCTATGTGTTAGATTGCATGCTGGAAAAGTGGGAACCTGGAAATATCAATAGGTGCAGACAAAAAAGGTCCCTAGAAATTGCTGCTCTTCTTAGCCAAATGACCAGGAAAGGGGCTAGGAAGGGAGCAACTTCTCAAGATAGAAAGATTTTAGGCAATAATTGCTCTACTACAGCCAAAGAGGGTGGAGAGTCAGGACTTTCACCACTGCCCAGTTTTAAAAATGCCACCCCCACAGTATCAGTGGAAGCCACATTAGGAACAGTAAAGAGGCATCTCTGACTGTGGCAATACTACTAAAACAATGACAACAAACCCATTGCTATCACATTGATTCTAACTTATGGCAACCACATGTGTTACACAGTAGAACTGCCCCATAGGTTTTTCTTGGCTGTAATCTTTATGGAAGCAGATCACCAGGACTTTCTTCTGTGACATCACTGGGTGTGGTCCAACCGCCAACCTTAAGTTAGGAGTCAAGCAAAAACCATTTTGCACCACCTAGGGAGTTCCATGGAATACTACTTAGCTATAAAAGGAACAAATGACTGACATGCAACAACTTACATAGACCTAAAGGGCATTACGTTAACTGAAAAATACCAGTCTTAAAAGATCCTATACTGTGTGTTTCCATTTACATATATCCTTCTTGAAATGACAAAATTATATAGAAAGAAAACAAATTGGTGGTTGTTAAAAATTAGGAATGGTGGAAGGCAGGGAGGATGAGTGGATCCATAAAGTAGTAGCACAAGGGAGATCTTTCCAATGATATCATAATTCTGTATCTTGATTGTGGTGGTGATGACGTGAAAAATGGCATAGAAGTATATATACACATTGCACCAATGTCAATTTTCTGGTTTTGATATTGTACTATAATTACATAAAGTTTAAGCATAGAGGGAAACCGGGCAAAAGTTCATGGGCCCTCTCTGTATTATATTTGTAACTTCTAGTGAATCTATAATTATTTCAGAATGAACACTTACAAAAGAGTCAAGAGAATTTTACTGATAACTAAAACATAACACAAATCCAGTAATATGCAATTAACATGCTGAACAAAGAGATTTTACTTATGGAAACAACTGATTTATTACAAAAAAATATGTGTTTTCCAATAACATCAAAAACTAAAATATGTAACATAAGCATAACAAAAATGGAAAAATCTTTATGAAGAAAACTATTGAAGAATAGGAGAAAAAAATACCATATAGATTTTAATTGACCAAAAACGTTTTTGGATAATATTTGTATGATATTTTTGCTTTAATTCAATATGTAAATGTAAGATTATCTCCCAAAATACCAACTGAGTTTTTTTAAAGATAATTAATTAAGATTGTTCTAAAGTTCATGTGGAAAAGCAAAACAAAACTGGAATAGTCATAATAAATTTTTTTTAATTAAAGAAAATAAAAAGTATGGGATCAAGATCTGAAAGAAAAAGGAAACCTCAGAAGGTGAACCAGCATTTGGAGCCACTTGACCCTTAGATAGGAATCCTGGTTGCACAGTGGTTAAGAGCTCACCTTCTAACCAAAAGGTTGACAGTTCGAATCCACCAGCCACTGCTTTGAAACCCGGCAAAGCAGTTCTACTCTGCCTTAAAGGGTTGCTATGAGTCGGAATCGACTTGACAACAGTAGATTTGTTTTGGTTTTTGGGTTACCCTTAGATGCATCCTCTGTAACTAGAATATGCACGCAAGAAACTGACAAGCTGAGCAGTTCTTACAACAGATTCACAAGGTTAGGAGGAAAAATTGGATTTCAGGGAACCAGAAGAATGGAGGTCTGTCTGGTCAACCCTAAGGCTTTGGATTAGAACCCCAAATGACTAGACCCTAGAAATAAGAATTATTTGTAAATATACTAAGCCAGCTTCAAATCATAACTTCTCCTGCAATTAAAAATTGACGATTCAGAATTACTAGGTCACTAATCAGCTATCAAAGCAGAGAATAATCTGCTCCAAAAAAAAAATAATACCAATAATAATAATAACAATTTCATAGGTCTCAAATTTTTCCACATTTTTTTCAGTGTGTGAGTTTCCCAATATGTCATCAATAATAACCAGGCAATTGAGGAGAAAAATCAATAAATGAATGACTAATTGAATAAATAAATAAAATCAATTAAAAAAACAAAATTGAAAAAAACACAGAAAATATAGATATGGATTCATCATCTATGGACTTTAATATAATTCATCTTAATATTTTCAAGGAAATAAAAGACATGATAGACAATTTGACAACAAACTGGAATTTATAAAAAAAGGACCAGTTGGCAATTCTAAAACTGAAACATAAAATACTGAAATTAGGGACTCAGTGGAAGCATTAAAAGTAGAATAGACACAGAATAAAAGATGATAAAGAAATGTAAAATAGATCAGGAGAAAATGTCTTAAATAAAACACAGAAGAGAAAATACACGTAGAAGCAATATTTGAAAAGAAAACAGCTAGGATTTTTTTCAAAAATAACAAATGGTATCAAACCATCAGTTAATAAAATTTATAAAACACAAGAATTAGAAATAAATAACTAATGAATGTTAAAACATAGTAACATGGCTGAAAAGCAAGGGGAATGAGAAATCTTGAAAGCGGCTAGAGAAAAAACACAGAATTTTAAATAAGCAATGAGAAAATGAACAGCTGGCTTACAAACAAACAACAGAAGTAAGAAGGCAATGAAGAGATACAGTCTTATATAAACTTCTGAAACAATATAGAAACTTCTGAAAGGGTAACTCCAAATCCAGAATTATGTATCCAGCAAATATGTCCTTCAAAAACAAAGGTGACCAAAGACCTTACAAAAAAGGAAAATTATACACTAATATCTCCCACAAAAATTAATTAAAAAATATTCAAGAAAATATTAAGCAATCAAATCCATCAATGTATAAAAAATATTATACACTACAACCAAAGGATTTATTTCAGTTATACAAAGCTGTTTCAACATTTGAAAATAAATTAATGCAGTCCATCACATCAACAGGTTAAAGAAGAAAAAAATCATATGATCTTATCAATAGATGCAGAAAAAACATTTGGCAAAATTCAACAACCATTCGTGATAAAAAAATCTCAGCAAACTAAGAATAAAAAGGAAATTCATCAACTTGATAAAGAACCTCCAGAAAATTATATAACCAGCATCATACTTCCTGGTGAGAAACTAAATCTGCCCTTAAGGTAGGAAATAAGACAAGGATGTCCCCTGGCATCACTAGTAGTCAACATTGTCCTAGAAGTCTTAGCTAGTACAATAAGACAAGAACAAGAAATAAAAGATATACAGAGATATATATATTGGGGAGGAAGAAATGAAACTGTTTTGTTCACAGACAACATGACTGTCCATGTAGATAATCCCAAAGAATTGAAAAAACTCTGGAAGTAATAAGCAATTATAGCAATGTTGCAGGATGCAAGGTTATATAGAAAGGTTAGTTGCTTTCCTATGATCAGCAATGAACAATTAGAATTTGAAATTAAAAACACAACACCATTTATATTAGCACCATGAAAAAAAAAAAAGACAGACTTAGGAACAAATCTAACAAAATATGTACAAGATCTATATGAGGAAAACTACAAAACTACAAATCAAAGCAAATTTAAAATGGAAGCATATTCCATGATTCCATGTTCATGGATAGGAATGCTCAATATTATTAAGATGTCAGTTCTGCCCAACTTGATAGATAGATTCAATGTAATTCCAATTAAAATCCCAGCAGGTTATTTTGTGGATATTGAAAAACTTATCCTAAAGTTTATATGGAAAGGCAAAATACCCAGAATAGCCAGCACAATACTGAAGAAGAACATAATTGGACAACTGACATCCCTGCCTTCACAACTTACTATAAAGCTACTGCGACCAAATGTGGTGTTGGTTAAAGAATAGACAAATTGATCAACAGAATGAAACAAAAGCTCAGAAATAGACACACGCAAAAATAGTCCACTGACCTTTGGCAAAGGAACAAAGGCAATTTAAAGGAGAAAGGATAGTCTTGTCAACAAATGGTGCTGGAACAACTGTACATCTACATTTGAAAAACCAAAAATGAATCTAGACACGGATCTTACACTTACCATAAGAATTAAGTGAAAATGGATCAGACACTTAAATATAAAACCCAAAATAATACAACTTCTAGAAGATAATTTCTAGAAGAAAATCTACATGATCTTGAGTTTGGCTATGAGCTTTTAGATACAATACCAAAAGCATGATTCATAAAAGGACAAAATGATAAATTGGCATTAATTAAAATAAAAACTTCTGCTCTGTGAAAGATACTTTTAAGAGAATGAAAAGACAAGACACAGACTTGGAGACAATATTTAAAAAACACATATCTAATAAAGGATTTGACCCAAAGTATACAAAGAATTCTTAAAATCTAACGATAAGAAAACAATCCAATTACAAAATGAGCCAAAGTTCTGAACAGACACCTCACCAAAAAAGATACACAGATGGCAAATAAGTATATGAAAAGATGTTCAGCATCGTTTTCATTAGGGAATTGTAATAAAAACAACAATTATATACCACTAAAGAAAAACCCATTGCTTTCAAGGTGATTCTGACTCATAATGACCCTATAGGACAGAGTAGAACTGCCCCATAGAGTTTCCAAGGAGTGGCTGGTGGATTCAAACTACTAACCTTTGATTAGCAGACAAGTTCCTAACCACTGTACCACCAGGGCTCTGCACACCTACATACTATATGATTTCAGTAAAACAACAGAGGCACTAAAAAGACTTTTGGTTGCCAAGGATCAGTAGATGGAGCCCAAGGCATTTCAGTCAGTGAAATTATCCTATTGGTATTATGATGGTAGATACATGAAATTATGCACTTGTCAAAACCTATAAAACTGTACAACACAAAGAGAGAAACCCTACAGTAAAAAATGAATTCAGTTAATAATAACGTATAAATATTAGCTTCATCAATTGTAAAAATGTACCACACCAATGCAAGATGTTAATAACAAGGCAAACTGGGGGAATTCACCATACTTTAGGTGTAAGTTTTCTGTAAACATAAAATTGCTCCAAAAAATAAAGTCTGGTTAAAAAAAGGCAAAAAATGATATTTTTATACAAATTAATCTGACACAATTCATTTCCATCAGATTTATGATAAAGGAAATGCTAAAAACTGTCCTTCAGTCAGAAGAAAAAATTATTCCAAAGAAAAGTGCAAATTATGATGTCTCTTAGTAATCACTAAGGAGCCCTGATGGTGCAATGGTTAGGTGTTCTGCCACTAACCGAAAGGTCTGTGTTTTGAACCCACCCCGCTGCTCCACAGGAGAAAAGACCTGGCAATTTACTCCCATAAAGAGTACAGCCTAGGCAACACTATGGGGGCAGTTCTACTCTGCCATATAGTGTTGCAATCAGTTGAAATGGACTCAAAGGCATACAACAGTAATCACTAAAACGATACAAAAAACGAGTACAACTAATTCTGATATTAAAGGCCATTTTCACTCGCCACAGCCTCCGTGACATTTACATTGAAATTTTACTGAAAGAGTATACTCTAGACCTATTCTAGAAGGCGGGGCAAAGATGATGGAGTAGTCAGACACTTTCTGTGGTCCCTCTTACAACAAAGACCCAGAAAAACAAATGAATCAATTATATATGAAAATCTAGGAGCCTTGAACATCAAAGGCAAAGTTGAGGAATGTGACTGAGTGGCAGGGGGAGGGAGAGATGGTTCAGAAGCAGCTGGGATTTGCCAGAACTGATGCAGCTGGAGCCAGAACCCTACAGCCCAGATCAGCTCAGGGGTGTGCAGTGAGGCAGGCAACCAGTGGCACTCGGGAGATGTTTTCCACACTGGGAGAGACCCAGAGGCACAGAGTCTACTCAGTCATCCAGAACAGTGAGAAGCAGCCCCCAATCAGTGAAAGATAAGTATTTGCATCTGGCCTACTGTGCCAATCAAAAACACCACCCTTAGGGAAAAACCTCTTTCTCATTTACCTCCCTGGTCCCTGATCTGCACTGGGTTCAGGTCGGCTTCAGCAATTGCCAAGTACCCATGGCTGGAAGTAGGACCTGTCACATGCCATGAGGCATTCTTCCAGCCTTGGAGAGGGAACAAATGAAAAAAACAGGGGAAAAAAATAATCTGCTGGATCCCCTAAACCAGGAACTCAGGGTAGGCACAGCTCCTCTGCCTAGGCACAGGCATAAGGGATCCAAGGACTTTGAGTGCCTTTCCCCTTGCAGACACTTGTGTCAGCCCATTTCAACAGCTTAGGCCCTCATTACTGCAGTACAACAGGGTATATAACTGAAGTCCAACTTGAACTGTTTCAGCTGTGAAATGTGAGGTTCATGACATTTGACACTGTTCTGCCCATTAAACAGGGTCTTCACTTACCCACGTCAAGGGCCTGAGGACTGGTGGCTCCACCTATGCCACCAAACCACCTGCAATAGAAGCCCAAGAATAAGAGGTGGCCCCCAGTCCTTACAGCCAACAGCATTGACTGCTCATAGTCCAGCTGCAAAATCCAACCACCTACGCACTCTAGGGAACAGCCACTTGTGGGTGGCTATCAGTCCCCTGCCTTGCTCAGAGTGTGTCCCCCTGCTGTAGACAGATGCCTGTGCCTACACCAATCACCCATGCCTGTCTAGGACTGTAGGTGAGAGCCTGCTCCACACACTTCGTGTCTGTCTACCTGGACTCCTGAGCTGAATCCATACAGGAGGAGTGGGCAGATTCCTAGGCTCACATACCTAGTAACAGATATAACCACCTGGTGACAGGACATTAGAACTTCAAAGGTACCAATAATCAAACTAGCTCACATGAGCAGCCTATTTGGGTATATCAAAACAAAATAAAAAAAAGAAGCTAGGACATAGTAAGAAAACATAAAATAAATAAATATAATAACTTATTGATGGGGTAGAGACAATAGTCAGTATCAAATCACATAAAGAGGCAGATCATGACAGCTTCAGCAAGCTGAAGAATCTAGAAATTTTCTGGAGGAAGACAATTTCTTGGAATTACCAGAGGCATAATACCAAAGATTAATATACAGAACTCTCCAAGATATCAGGAAGGAAATTATGCAAAATGCAGGACACACAATAGAGGAACTTAAAAAAGATTAGAGAATAGCATAATCACAGATTTAACAGGCTGCAAGAATCCATAGATAGACAGCAATCAGAAATCCAGAAGATTAACAATAAAATTTCAGAATTAGACGACTCAATAAAAAGTCATAGGAGCAGAATTGAGGCAATGGAAGTCAGAATTAGTGAGACTGAAGATAAAGCACTTGACACCAACTTATTTGAGGAGAAGTCAGATAAAAAGGATAAAAAAATGAAGAAACCCTAACAATTATGTGGGATTCTGTCAAGAGGAATAACCCACTAGTGACTGGAATACCAGAACAGGGGTGGATAACAGAAAATACAGAGAGAATTGTTGAAGATTTGTTGGCCCTGATATCATGAAAGATGAGAAGATATCTATCCAAGATGCTCATCGAACACCACATAAGGCAGATCCCAAAACAAAGTCACCAAGACATATCATAATCAAAATTGCCAAAACCAAAGATAAAGAGAGAATTTTAAGAGCGGCTAGGGAGAACAAAAAGTCATCTACAAAGGACAGTCAATAAGGAGTTAGAAAATCAGTGACATCAGATGAAAACCCAAGACTAGAACACAGGACAGAGCAACCAGATATCAATGCAGATAGGGAAGTCATGAAAATAAATCAAGCAAAAACACTGAAAATAGGGAAACAGAGATGTCAATATGTAAAAGATGACAACATTAAAACAAAAAAGAGGGACTAAAAAATGTAGACATAGACACTGAATATGGAGAGGAAGTCAAGGTGATATACAGAAATAAAAGACTGGTATAAACTTAGAAAAATAGGGGTAAATATTAAGGTAATCAGAAAGGAAACTAACAATCCTACACGTCAAAATAAGAAACAAGAAAAATATGAAGACTCAGCAAATACAAAATCAACAAAAATGAAAAAATTGAAAAGAAAAATTCATAAAGAAAAATGACTCAACACAGATGATTAAGTGGAAAAAAGAAACTATCACCAACACACACATACAAAAAAAAAAAAAAAACACATCAAAATGATGGCGCTAAACTCATACCTGTCAATAATTATGCTGAATGTAAATTGACTAAATGCACAAATAAAGAGACAGACAGTGGCAGACTGGATAAAAAAACACGATCTGTCTATATGCTGCATACAAGAGACACATGATAGACTTAAAGACACAAATGAACTAAAACTTAAAGGATGAAAAACAATATCAAGCAAGCAACACTCAAAAAACAGCAAGGGCGGCAATATTAATCTTTGATAAAATAGACTTTAAAGTAACATCCACCACAAAGGGAAAGGAAGGATACTATATAATGATTAAAGGATCAGTACACTAGGAGGACATGACTATAATAAATATATATGCACCCAACGATAGGACTCCAAAATACATAAAACAAACTCCAATAGCATTGAAAAGAGAGATAGACTGCTCCGCAACAGTTATAGGAGACTTTAACAGACCACTTTCAGTTAAGGACAAGAAGCTCAACAAAGACATGGAAGACCTAAATGCTTGATCTCACAGACATATACCGAATACTCCACCCAACAGCTGCCAAGTATACTTTCTTTTCCAATGCACATGGAACATTCTCCAGAATAGACCACATATTAGGCCATAAAGCAAGTCTTAACAAAATCCAAAGCATCGAAAAATTACAAAGCATCTTTTCTGACCATACAGCCATAAAAGTAGAAATCAATAACAGAAAAAGCAAGGGAAAAAAACCAAACACATGAAAACTGAACAACACCTTGTTCAAAACATACTGGGTTATAGAGGAAATTAAGGATGATAGAAAGAAATTCACAGAATCAAATGAGAATGCAAACACATCCTACCAGAACCTTTGGGACACAGCAAAAGCAGTGCTCAGAGGTCAGTATATAGCAATAAATGTACACATCCAAAAAGAAGAAAGAGTCACAATCAAAATATTAACCATACAACTGGAACAAGTAGAAAGAGAACAGCAAAAGAAGCCCTTGGGCACCAGAAGAAAGGAAATAATAAGAATTAGGGCAGAACTAAATGCAATAGAAAATAGAAAAACAACTGAAAGAGTTAATAAGACCAAAAGCTGGTTCTTTGAAAAGATCAACAAAATCAATAAACCATTGGCCAAACTGACAAAAGAAAAACAGGAGAGTAAGCAGGTAACCCGTATAAGAAATGAGATGGGTGATATCACAACAGACTCAACTGAAATTAAAAGAATCATAACAGAATACTATGAAAAATTGTACTCTAACAAATTTGAAAACCTAGAGGAAATGGACAAATTTCTAGAAACTCACTACCTAGCTAAACTAACACAAACAGAGGTAGAACAGATAAATAAACCAATAACAAAAGAAGAGATTGCAAAGATAATTTAAAAAGTCCAACAACAACAACAACAACAGCAAAAAAGCCCTGGCCCGAATGGCTTCACTGGAGAATTCTACCAAACTTTCAGAGAAGAGTTAATGACACTACTGTGAAAGGTATTTCAGAGCATAGAAAAGGATGGAATACTCCCAAACTCATTCTACAAAGCCACCGTAACCCTGACACCAAAACCAGGTAAAGACACACACACAAAAAAAGAAAATTAGAGACCAATATCCCTCATGAACATAGATGCAAAAATCCTCAACAAAATTCTAGCCGATAGAATTCACCAACATATAAAAAAAAAATTCACCATGATCAAGTAGGATTTATATCAGGTATGCGGGGATGTTTCAATATTAGAAAAACAATATTGTAATCCATCACATAAATAAAACAAAAGACAAAAACTACATGATCTTATCAATTTATGCAAAAAAGGCATTTGACAAAGTCCAACACCCATTCATGGTAAAAACTCGCAACAAAATAAGAATAGAAGGGAAATTCCTCAACATAATTAAGGGCATTTACACAAAGCCAACAGCCAACATCATCCTAAATGGAGAGACTTTGAAAACATTCCCCTTGAGAATGGGAACCTGACAAGGATGCCCTTTAAGACTACTTATTCAACACTGTGCTGGAAGTCCTAGACAGAGCAATTAAGCTAGAAAAAGAAATAAAGGGCATCCAAATAGGTAGGGAAGAAATCAAAGTATCTCTACTTGCAGATGATATGATCTTATACACAGAAAACCTCAAAGAATCCACAAGAAAACTACTGGAACTAATAGAAGATTTCAGAAAAGTTTTAGGATACAAGATAAACATACAAAAATCAGTTAGATTCCTTTACACCAACAAAGAGAACTTCGAAGAGGAAATCACCAAATCAATACCATTTACAATAGCCCCCAAGAAGATGAAATACTTAGGAATAAATCTAACCAGACATGTAAAAGACCTATAAAATGAAAACTACAAGACACTACTGCAAGAAACTAAAAGAGACCTGCATAAGCAGAAAAACATACCTTGCTCATGGAAAGGAAGACTCAACATTTTGAAAACGTCAATTCTACCCGAAGCAATCTACAGATACAGTGCAATCCCGATCCAAATTCCAATGAGATTTTTTAGTGAGATGGAGAAGCAAATCACCAACTTCATATGGAAAGGGAAGAAGCCCCAAATAAGTAAGCATTACTCAAGAAGAAGAACTAAGTTGGAGGCCTCACACTACTTGATTTTAGAACCTATTACACTGCCATGGTAGTCAAAATAGCCTGGTACTGGTACAACAACAGATACATAGACCAATGGAATAGAATTGAGAATACAGACGTAAATTCATCCACCTATAAGCAGCTGATATTTGACAAAGGCCCAAAGTCCATTAACTGGGGAAAAAGACAGTCTCTTTAACAAATGGTGCTGGCATAACTTGGTATCCATCTGCAAAAAACTGAAACAAGACCCATACCTCATACCATGCACAAAAACTAACTCAAAATGGATCAAAGATCTAAAAGTAAAATTGAAAATGATAAAGATCGTGGAAGAAAACATAGGGACAACACTAGCAGCTATAATACATGGCATAAACACAACAGGAACCATAAGTAACAATGCACAAACACCAAAAGAGAGACTAGATATCCGGAAGCTCCTAAAAATCAAACACTTCTGCTCATCAAAAGACCTTACTAAAAGAGTAAAAAGACAACCAACAGACTGGGAAAAAATTTTTGACTATGACAAATCCTATCAGCGTCTAATCTCTAAAATCTACAAGATACTGCAAAACCTCAACAACAAAAAGACAAATGACCCAATTAAAAAATGGGCAAAGGATATGAACAGGCACTTCGCCAAAGAAGATATTCAGGTGGCTAACAGACACATGAAGAAATGCTCATGATTGTTAGCCATTAGAGAAATGCAGATCAAAACTACAATGAGATATCATCTCACTCCAACAAGGCTAACACTAATCCAAAAAACACAAAATAATAAATGCTGGAGAGGTTGTAGAGAGACTGAAACACTTATACAGTGTTGGTGGGAATGTAAAATGGTACGATCATTTTGGAAATTGATTTGGCTCTTCTTTAAAAAGCTAGAAATAGAAGTACCATACGATCCAGCTATCCCACTCCTTGGAATATATCCTAGAGAAATAAGAGCTATCACACAAATAGATATATGCACACTCATGTTCACTGAAGCACTGTTTACAATAGCAAAAAGATAGAAACAACCTAGGTGCCCATCAACAGATAAATGAATAGACAAATTATGGTATATCCACACACTTGAATACTGTGCAACAATAAAGAACAACGATGAAGCTGTGAAACATCTTATCACTTGGAAGAATCTGGAAGGCATTATGCTTAGTGAATTTAGTCAGTCATAGAAGGACAAATATTGTATAAGCCCACTATTAAAAGAACTCAAAAAAAGGTTTAAACACAGAAGGCAACATTCTTTGATGGTTACAAGGGTGGGGAGGGAGGGTGAGGGTTATTCACTAACTAGGTAGTAGACAAGAATTGTCTTAGGTGAAGGGAAGGACAACACACACTACAGGGGAAGTCAGCATAACTGGACTAAACCAAAGCTAAGAAGTTTCCTGAATACAATCAAACACTCTGAGGGATGCAGTAGCACGGGCGGGGGTCTTGGGACCAAGTTTTCAGGGGACATCTAGGTCAATTGGTATAACAAAGTTTATTGAGAAAATGTTCTGCATCCTGCTTTGGTGAGTGGTGTCTGTGGTCTTAGAAGCTGACACACGGCCATCTAAGATGCATCAATTCGTCCCAATCACCTGGAGTAAAGGAGATTGAAGAACACCAAGAATACAAGGAAAGTATTAGCCCAAGAAACAGAAAGGGCCACATAGATCAGAGACATAATCAGCTTGAGACCAGAAGAACTGGATGGTGCCCGGCTACCACCAGTGACCACCCTGACAGGGAACACAACAGAGAGTCCCTGATGGAGCATGGGAATGGTGGGATGCAGAACTCAAATTCTAGTAAAAAGACCAGACTTAATGGTCTGACTGAGACTAGAAGAACCCCAGAAAGCGTGGCCCCTGGACTCTCTGTCAACCCAGAACTAAAACAATTTTAGAGGCCAATGCTTCAGACAATGATTAGACTGGACTTTGGGACATAAAATGATACTTGGGAAGATTGTGCTTCTTCGCTCAAGTAGATACATGAGACTAAATGGGTAGCTTCTGTCCGGAGGTAAGATGAGAAGGAGTAGAGGGTAAGGAGCTGGTTGAATGGCCATGGGAAATCGGGTGGAAAGGAGGAGTGTGCTGTCACAGTACAGGGAGAGCAATTAGTGTCACATAATAATATATGTATAAATTTTTGT
This sequence comes from Dugong dugon, assembly GCA_030035585.1. Taxonomy (NCBI): domain Eukaryota; kingdom Metazoa; phylum Chordata; class Mammalia; order Sirenia; family Dugongidae; genus Dugong; species Dugong dugon. Next base: position 97,351,018 of record CM057465.1, read on the forward strand.
ATGAGAGATTAACTTGAATTGTAAACTTGCACTTAAACTACAATTTAAAAAAAAAAAAAAAAAAAAGAATATACCCAGAAGAAGCAGGCCCCCTCTCCTGGTGCGTTAGTGGTAAGATATATGATTAACTATATAATTGCATGCTGGCAAGATCTAATTTTAGATCCCAGAGGAAGAGAGAATATTCTTTATTTGATGCCATCAAGGCTGACCACAAGACAGTCATACACCTGAGTCCAGGCTCTGTCATGAGGAGCCTCCCTCTTCCCCTGGTTCCCCTTTTCCTATACACTAGACCCTTCCAGTCTAAGGCAGATAAAAAGCCCAGGGACCTTTGCTCCTTTGTTGCCTTCACCTAGGACGCATGGAAGGGCTATGAAGGCTACACAGGCTATGTCACCTTACCCTGGAATGAGGAACTTTCAGAGGGAGGGAACCGATTAGAGATGGAATTTTACCCTTTCTTCTCTGTCAATTACCATGTAAGTAGTATAGCTTATGAAAATGCCACTGAGTAAATGTCAGTTTTTGCTGAGAGCTATGGCCGTGCACAGAGTTTCTTTCATTTTTCATCCTCAGCACACCACAACTAACAAGCTAATGCAGGAGTTAGAACAATAGAAATAATATAAAATATTCAATATAGAAAGTGAATAGTATGATGGTAAATTTGAACACAAATACATTAATAATTACCTTGAACATAAGAGGACTACAATTAAAAGGCCAATAATTGTCATATTGGTTATACACACATAGACACACACATCCCAATTCTAAGCTGTGCACAAAACACACACCTAAAATATAATAATATAGAGAGGTTTAAAGTAAAATGATGGAAAAATTCTATCATAGAAACTCTAAACAAAAGAAAGGCCATGTAGCTACATTAATATCAGGCCAAGAAGACTTTAAGGCAAAAAGTAGTACTAGAGGTAAATAGGGATATTTTATAATGATAAAAGATTCAATTCACCAGGAACGTGTAACATTTACAAATTTGAAAGCATCTAATAACATAGGTGCAAAATATATAAAGCAAAACTAAAGAAATAAAAAGGGAAATAGACAAATATACACTTATAGCACAGGGTGTTAACACACTTTTTTCACAAATTTATTTTGATAAAATAAGCAAAAAAAAAAAAAGGATGCTCAAAAAATAATAATCTGTAAGGACAAAAGGATATTAGCATTCCTGGCCCAACTTACATATATAGAATACTGTTCTCAATATCTGAAAAATACATATTATTTTCTACTTCACATGAAATGTTTACAAAAAGTAGAGTATACATATGCTGGGCTATTAAAAAAATCTCGAATTATTTCTAAAATTTGAAATCCTACAAGGAACCCTTCATGAAGACAATGGAATTAAAATATTAATTATAAAACTAAAAAAAAATTCCCAAATATTTGGAAAACACACAATATTCTTATAAATAACCCATGGACCAAAGAAGAAATTAAAATGAGTTTTGAAAAATGCTTTGAACTGAATGTAATTTTTAAAATAGTTTGATCTCTTCAAAACTTGTCATTTCAGCTAAAAACAGACTTATAGGAATTTTTTTCATTGTGAATACATAAATTAGAAAAAAAAAAAGTAACTGCTTAAAATCAATGAGCTAAGTGCCAATTTTCATACAGAGGGCTTGCTGAAAACTTGGCTCTAGCCTTCAAATTTAGATTCATTGGGTCTGGGGTGATTTCCAGATTTTTTTTTTTTAATTTTATTTTTTTAACTACGCATCCAATGAATCTGAATCTGCTGCAGGTGAGTGAACAAGAGGCCACTCTGAAGACATATTATCTTAGAACCTTGCTACACAAATTCAGATCCACAGGCTAGTGGCATTGGCATCAACTAGGAGACAGTTAACAATCCAGAATCGAGTCCTTCATCCCAGACTTACTGAATAAGAATCTTCATTTCAGAAAGATCTCCCCAGGTCATTTGCTATGCATATTAAAGTGTGAGAAGCACTGTTGCTGTTGTTAGGTGCTGTTGAATCAGTTCCGACCCATAACGACCCTATATACAACAGAACGAAACGCTGCCTCGTTCTGCGCCACGCTCACAATCTTTTTTATGATTAAGCTCATTGTTGCAGCCACTGTAGCAACCCATCTCCTTGAAGGTCTTCCTCATTTTCACTGACCCTCTACTTTACCAAGCATTACATTCTTCTCCAGGGAATGATTCCTCCTAATAACATGGCCAAAATATTCGAGACACAGTCTCGCCATCCTTGCTTCTAAGGAGCATTCTATTTGTACTTCTTCCAAGACAGATTTGTTCGTTCTTTTGGCAGTCCATGATATATTCAATATTCTTCTCCAACACCATAATTCAAAGACATCAATTCTTATTCAGTCTTCCTTATTCATTGTCTAGCTTTTGCATGCATGTGAGTCGGTTGAAAACACCATGGCTTGGGTCAGGTTCACCTTAGTCTTCAAGGTGACATCTTTGCTTTTTAATACTTAAAGAGGTCTTTTGCTGCATATTTGCCCAATGCAGTGCATCTTTTAATTTCTTGACTGCTGCTTCCATGGGTGTTGATTGTGGATCCAAGTAAAATGAAATCCTTGACAGCTTCAATCTTTTCTCCATTTATCATGATGTTGCTTATTGGTCCAGTTGTAAGGATTTTTGTGTTCTTTATATTGAGGTGTAATCCACACTGAAGGCTGTGTTCTTTGATCTTCATCAGTAAGTGCTTCAAGTCCTCTTCACTTTTGGCAAGCAAGGTTGTGTCATCCGCGTAACACAGGTTGTTAATGAGTCTTCCTCCAATCCTGATACCGCATTCTTCTTCATATAGTCCAGCTTCTCGGGTTATTTGCTCAGCATACAGATCAAATAAGTATGGTGAAAAGATATAACCCTGATGCACACCTTTCCTGACTAAACCACACAGTAACCCCTTTTGTTCGAACTACTGCCACTTGATCTATGTACAGGTTCCTCATGAGCACAATTAAGTGCTCTGGAATTCCTATTCTTTGCAATGTTAACCATAATTTATTATGATCCACACGATTGAATGCCTTTGCATAGTCAATAAAACACAGGTAAACATCTTTCTGGTATTCTCTGCTCTCAGCTAGGACCCGTCTAACATCAGCAATGACACCCCTGGTTCCATGTCGTCTTCTAAATTCGGCTTGAATTTCTGACAGTTCCATGTCGACCGTTTTTGAGAAGCACTGGTATAGACAATTCATCAGAACAATAAGCTCAGTGAGTCTGACAGATCATGGACAGGAAAAAAGTAAAATATTTTCTTAACATTTTGTTTTCTATTACCCTTCCTAGCTCTCCTTGGAATTGTTGTAGGGTGTCTTGGAGTTGATTCCAACTCATTGTGATCCCATGTGACACACTAGAATTGTTCCATTGAGTTTTCTATGCTGTAATCTTCAGCAGAAAATATTGAAGTTGTCAAGGATTTTATTTTACTTGGATCCACAATCAACACCTATGGACACAGCAGTCAAGAAATCAAACGACATATTGCATTGGGCAAATCTGCTGAAAAAGTCTTCTTTAAAGTATTGAAAAGTAAAGATGTCACTTTAAGGACTAAGGTGTGCCTGACAGAAGCCATGATATTTTCAATCACCTCATATGCATTAGAAAGCTGGGAAATGAATAAGGAAGACAGAAGAAGAATTGGTGCCTTTGAATTATGGTTTTGGTGAAGATATTTGATTATACCAAGGACTGCCAGAAAAACGAACAAGTCTGTCTTGGAAGAAATACAGCCAGAGCGCTCCTTGGAATTGAGGATGGTGAGACTTCGTCTTGCATACTTTTGACATGTTATCGGGAGGTACCAGTCCCTGGAGAAGGACATCATGCTTGGTAATATAGAGGGTCACAGAAAAAGAGAAAGACCCTCAATGAGATGGATTGACACAGTGGCTATAACAGTGGGCTCAAACATAGCAACAGTTGTGAGGATGGTGCAGGACTAGGCAGTGTTTCGTTCTGTTGTACATAGGGTCACTGCGAATCAGAACTCAACAACACCTAACAACAACTACAACAATCTTTAGCAGAGCAGTTTTCCATATTTTTCTCCCTGCAAGCCACTGGGTGAGTTTAAATCACCAACTTTTCAGTTAGCAGCCAAATGCTTAATTGTTCTGCATTACACCATATTTATTTTACTTCTTGATTTTTTGTTTCTTCATAACTGTGGCTCTGGAAAAAGAAATTTATAGGTATATATAATAGTATACAAATAAATAGTTCTAATTAAAGCATAATGGAAAATATCCAATATTACAGATAAAATTGATATAATTAAAATAATTTATGTGGAACACTTTATATTTTATGTATCAAAATAAATAGTTGATTGTAGGAAGTTAATTATTAATTTGAGATGTTTATGATAAGATATTGACCCTATAATTTATTCTGTTTTCTTCGTAGATTTTAATATTTATATAATTTAGAAGTAGGTTAAAAAAAGAGAGACTATTTTAAACCCCAATAATTGGATATATTTCTTTTAATTTATAGTCAAGAGGGGTACATTTATTTAAGGATAGAGAAATACCATTTGCATTGCATTAAAATTTTACTAAGAGAGACAAAATGTTTGCACTTATTAGCATAAAAGAGCTTATTAGACTTGGAGTACATGGATTGAACTGATTTTTATATAAGCAAAACATTTCTTTAAAAGATATATGGCTATTTGAATGCTCAGCTGCTTTTCCCACTTGCTGCCATTTTAGTAATTTTTTCTCTAACTATATATATATATTACATATATATATATATTTTTTTTTTCTTTGTGATTTTTTATACATTGCCTGGAGCTGTTAGTAGTAATTAGTAACTAAAAATATCTAGACTCCTCAGAATTAATATTGTATCAAAAGCAAACCAAACCCATTACGGTCGAGTCGATTCTGATTCATAACGACCCTGTAGGACAGAGTAAAACTGCCCCATAGGGTTTCCAAGGAGTGGCTGGTAGATTTGAACTGCTGACCTTTTGGTTAGCAGCTGTAGCTCTTAACCTGTAGTAAGAGGCTCTCAGTGCTGAAGAAGCTTGCCTGAAACCTAGGCAGAAACACTGGCTTTCTATGGGGCGTGATAGGCGTCAAATACTTTTTGAGACAAGAAGGAATATTAAAAAAAAAAAAAAAATCACAAGAAAATGTATGTGATGTAATGTTGAAACAAACCAACCAACCATATCCGTTACCGTCAAGTCAATTCCAACTCCCAGTGACCCTGTAGGACAGACTAGAACTGCCCTATAGGGTTTCCAAGACTGTCAGTCTTTACGGAAGCAGTCTACCACATCTTTCTCTGCAGAGTGACTGGTAGGTTCTAACTGCCGATGTTTTCACTACACCACCAGGGATCCTTAATGGAGAAATAAACAATAAATATATATGATGTAATGGAAAAATTCCTCATAAAAAATTATAAACATGGCTATCTGTCAAAAATTATAAACATGACTATCTGACATTCCATTACTATAGAGACATTTTTTAAAGAATATTTCATCCTCAGAACTGCAAATGTTCTTCACTGCGGACACATCTTAATTGTTGATGAATTATCCTTATTAGATTCCAGAAAGTATGAGGGTATAGTAGTTACTGGGAGGAATAAGGACCTGACAGGGGGCTGTGAGTGTGTCAAGGACAAATTCTAGCCATCTGTTAAATCTTTTAACTGAGAGTTTTTAAAGTAAAAGACCAACAGAGGTCTTTTATTAGTGGAGAAATTGCCTTCTTAAATTACATGTACAAAAAGAATAAGTCCCTGCAGATTTGTTTGTCTGTATTCAAATTAAAGAAACATGAGAATGGAGTGATATTAAATTTTGGAAAAGATAAAGTCATTGACTAATACGTAGACCTTACTCTAGACTTGGGTAGTCCCTGAGCAACTGAAACAGTTAACGTGTTCTGCTGTTAACTGGAAGGGTAGAGGTTCGAGTCCACCCAAAAGTTCCTTGGAAGAAAGTCCTTGCTATCTACTTCCAAAAAATCAGCCATTGAAAACCCTATGGATCATAGTTATACTCTGACACACATGGGGTCACCATGAGTCAGAATCGACTCCATGGCAACTGGTTACTCTAGACTAGGAGACTGGGAGGCCTTGTTATCCTCTCTACTCTGGTACTAAGTATCTGTTTTACTTTGGGTAACTTGCTTCATCTCTCTGTGTTTGAGTTTGTTCATCTGTAAAATAAATAAGAATGGATGATCTGTAATGTCCCTTCATTGTCTGTTTTCCAAAGATCAATAACCAACCTAAAAGTAAATGAGTAATTTATATTTTCCCTCCAACTAGCTTTAAAATTACCACTGTAGGCATACAGATGTGGAATTATTTTTTATGATTCAAAGAATTAAAGATAAAATAAAAAATAATTGGAAAACAGGGGAAAATGATTTAGGCACAGCAGTAAATCATTATTTAATGTTGAGGCCCCCAGGCTTTGTGGACTTTGAGAAGAATTTAAATTGGATGAGTGTTATATTTCTTACCACATACTTAACCCATTCTTTAAAAGAAGTAACCACCTATCTTCCAAAGGACAGCATTAATTTTTGACATTTTTCACACGCTACAGTAATCATATTATTAACTGCATATGAATTTCATTTTTAAAAGTAGGAGATGAAATAATTGTTAAGTTCTTGCCTGAACACTTGAGAACATACTACATAAATTAATGAATCCTATTAGAATTAATTTCACTATGAATGCACAGGAAAGTAACAAATGTTGATAAGAATAAAATAAATTCACCTAGTTAAAAATTGCCAAGTGGTAAGAATGATTGAGTACAGTTATACCTGATAAAATTAGCTAGAAATATGATTATAAATTGTTTACAAAATTATATTTTAGTAGGAATTTTGTATTTCAAATAACTTTCTCTTAATGAATTATATTTCTTTAAACGTCTCCAAAATCAAAGTTTTGCCTTTTTAATACCTAAGATTCTAAGATGACGACATTGTTTGGTCCGGTGTAGGATGAGGGAATGCTACTTTATGAGATAAAAGCAAGAAAATTTAGGAAATGAGGTGATAAAAATCCGCATTTGTACATATGGTAGAACTACCTAAGAGACGTCCCCTGTATCAGTATTAGAAATGAATAATTAGCCAATCAATAATTCAATATAACTATATTAAATCACAAAAATATTGACTACTAAACGTAGAGGAAATTAAATGAACTTATAGGACTACTCTTTTAGGATATGTCAAAATTAAGAATCTCTCCCCTCAATTGTCAAAGAGTTTCTTTGAGAAGGATTTGAAGACATGAAGAGTCAGAGTCTCGCTAAAATGCTTTTTAATTTATTTTTTCATTTTACAAGGCAATACTTGTAACTTTTAGATTTTACGCCAGTTTCTTTCAGTACTCTGCTCAAGGAGTGGATGCAAGGATTTGCCCACCACACACAAACAAGGTTTATGGAGGGGACTGTATAACTTCTCTGAAGGTAGGGGGGAGGCAGACGTTCACTCCACTTAATGGTATTGTTCACATTCATCAGTCACAGGGGACATCCATTCACAGTTTTCTTACCTAATTTGAGGCACGTACAGAGGTGACATCCAACTGAACTTTCTTAAAGAGATACCAAGGGACTACTTCTCATGGTTAGCTGATAAAAACATAAAATAGAAGTTTGTACAATCTCCTAACAAAGATATTCTACAGATTCTACATTATTTTCTTTCTTTTTATACAAATTCTCTGAGGAAGATGTACATAGATCTTGAGATAATCTGAGACAATACTCTTAACAAAAGAAACGCTATAGCATGATTAGTACCAGGTTTGTTTGTGCTTTATTTTTAAATGACCAAAAAAAATGCCAGACTTTTATAACACTCTGCTAAAATATTAGCATATTATAATGAGACTTTTTAATTATATTTTACATGCATGTATGCTATCTATATATGATATGTGAACCTCTCCAGATGGAAGACACAGGAATCAAATCGAATACATCTGTGGAAAGAGAAGATGAAAAAAACTCAATATCATCAATCAGAACAAGGCCAGAGGCCAACTGCGGAACAGAACATCAGTTGCTCATATGCAAGTTCAAGTTAAAGCTGAAGAAAATCAGAGCAAGTCCAGGAGAGTCAAAGTACAACCTTGAGTATATCCCACCTGAATTTAGAGACCATCTCAAGAATAGATTTGAAAAGTTGAACACTAATGACGGAAGACCAAACAAGTTGTGGAATGACATCAAGGACATCATACCTGAAGAAAGCAAGGGGTCATTATAGAGACAGGAAAGAAAGAAAAGACCAAAGTGGATGTCAGAAGAGACTCTGAAACTTGCTTTTGAATGTCGAGTAGCTAAAGCAAAAGGAAGAAATGATGAAGTAAAAGAGCTGAACAGAAGATTTCAAAGGACGACTCAAGAAGACAAAGTAAATTATGTGGCATGTGCAAAGACCTGGAGTTAGAAAACCAAAAAGGAAGAACACACTCAGCATTTCTCAAGCTGAAAGAACTGAGGAAAAAATTCAAGCCTCAAGTTACAATACTGAAGGATTCTGCAGTGAAAATATTAAAAGTTGCAGGAAGCATGGGAAGAATATGGAAGGAATACAGAGTCACTATACCAAAAAGAATCAGATGATGTTTAACCATTTCAGGAGGTAGCACATGATCAGGAACCAATGGTACTGAGAGAAGAGGTCCATGCTGCAATGAAGGGAGTGGAGAAAAACAAGGCTCCAGGAATTGATGGAATACCAGTTGAGATGTTTCAACAAATGGATGCAGCACTGGAAGTACTCACTCTTCTATGCCAAGAAATCTGGAAGACAGCTACCTGACCTACTGACTGGAATAAATCCATATTTATGCCTATTCCAAGGAAACACTATCCCATCAAATGCAGAAATTATTGAGCAATATTATAAATATCACACACAATTATTGAGCAATATTATCAATATCACATATATTTTGCTGAAGATCATTCAAAAGTGGCTGCAGCAGTACATCAGTAGAGAACTGCCAGATATTCAAACTGGATTCAGAAGAGGACATGGAGCCAGGAATATCATTGCTGATGTCAGATGGATCCTGGCTAAAAGCCGAGAATACTAGAAAGATAATTACATGTGTTTTATTGACTACACAAAGGTATTCAATGGTGTGGATCGTAACAAATTATGCATAACATTGCCAAGAATGGGAATTCCAGAACACTTAATTGTGCTCTTGGGGAACCTGTACATAGATCAAACAAAACAAGGGGATATTGCCTGGTTTAAAGTCAGGAAGGGTGTGTGTCAGGATTGTATCTTTTCACCATATTATTCAATTCATATTATTCAATTCATATTATTCAATCTGTATGCTGAGCAAATAATCTGAGAAGCTGGACTGTATGACGAAGAACGGGGCATCAGAATTGGAGGAAGAATGGCCCTCAGACACCCTTTTAGCTCAGTGGTGAAGTTACATCCAAGGTTCACTGTTCAGCCTGGGAGTGGACAGCCCCATAAAACCAAATGAGACTAACGAGGTACAGGAGTCCAGTGACAATAGCCAGAAGGCAGAAAGGGACAAGGAAGCTGGTGATAGGGAACCCAAGGTTGAGTAAGGATATTGTTGATGTGTTGTGAGATTGTTAACCATTGTCACAGGGCAACATGTGTAGTAACTGTTAAATGAGAAACTATTTTGTTCTGTAAGCCTTCATCTTAAGTGAGAATAACAGCACAATTCGAAGAGCATAGTCAATGTCACTGAAATGTGCATGTAGAAATTTTTGAAATGGTGTATCTTTGGCTATGTGTATTTTCACCAAAAAAAAAAAAAAAAGGTTGAGAAGTTAGAGGGTTGACATGTTGTGGGATTGTTAACCAATGTCATCAAACAACATGTGTATTACTGTTTCATGAAAAACTATTTGTTCTGTAAGCCTTCACCTGAAGTACAATTTAAAAAAAAAAAGCCCCCCCTCAAAAAAAAAAGAATTGGACGAAGACTCTAACAACCTACATTATGCAGATGAAACAACTTTTCTTGCCAAAAGTGAAGAGGACTTGAAGCACTTGCTGATGAAGATCAAAGACCACTGCCTTCAGTATAGATTACACCTCAACATAAAGAACACCAAAATCCTCATAACTGGACCAGTAAGCAACACCATGATGAATGGAGAAAAGATTGAAGCTGTCAAGGATTTCATTTTACTTGGATCCACAATCAACACCCATGGAAGCAGCAATCAAGAAACTAAAAGACGCATTGCATTCGGCAAATCTGCAGCAAAAAACCTCTTTAAGTGTTGAAAAACAAAGATGTCACCTTGAGACTAAGATGCACCTGACCCAAGCCATCGTGTTTTGAATCACCTCACATGCATGCAAAAGCTGGACAATTAATAAAGAAGACTGAAGAAGAATTGACGCCTTTTAATTACGGTGTTGGCGAAAAAAATATTGAATATACCATGGACTGCCAAAAGAATGAACAAATATCTTGAAAGGAATACAACCAGAATCCTTCGTAAAAACAAGGACAGCGAGACTATGTCTCATATATTTTTCACATGTTATCAGGATGATCAGTCTCTGGAGAAGGACGTTGTGCTTTGTAGAGAGTCAATGAAAAAGAGGAAGACTCTCAATAAGATGGATTGTCATAGTGACTGCAGCAATGTACTCAAGTATAACAGTGATTGTGAAGATGGCATAAGACTGGGTAGTGTTTCATTCTGTTGTATATAGGGTGGCTATGAGTCAGAACCACCTTGACAGCACGTAATAACAACAACATATATATATGTTTGTATATATATACAGTATATATATAGTATGTATGTGTGTATATATATTGTATGTATGTGTGTGTGTGTGTGTGTATGTTCTATATATATATATAGTGGCCCAGTGGTTAAGTGTTCAGCTGCTAACTAAAATGTCAGCAGTTCAAATATACCAGCCATTCCTTGGAAACCCTATGGGGCAGTTCTACTCTGTCCTGTAGGGTCACTATGAATCAGAATCGAAACCAGGGCAATGGGTTTGGGTGCCACAGTGGTTAAGAGCTATAACTGCTAACCAAAAAGTCGGCAGTTCAAATCAACCAGCTACGCCTTGGAAACCGTATGAGGCAGTTCTACTGTGTCCTATAGGGTCTCTATCAGTCGGTATCGACTCAATGGCAACAGGTTTGGTATATATATATATGTATATATACGTATGCATGTATAATACTTTTATCAAAATTAGGCATATAATTTTGGATGACAAAAATATTGTATAGGAAAAGAGATTTACATAAATATTTACTCAGAGTTTGGGGCCAATTTTCCCCCATTCTGACATGCTGAAAGAACAGAAATTATGGCTGATGATTTAAAAAAAAAAAAAAAAATCATGCAATGCCTAACACTACCTATCCACAACTGTGTGCCTAAGAGTTTTGTTTAGTTTGGTTTTATTTGATATTGAATGATTATTTGTGAGCATACCTACCTCATAGTTGGGTAACAGTGACTCACTAGAAATTTCTGCTCCCCACCTTGACTTCCGTGTTTTTATATTTAAAAGTTCTAGAAACAGCCTCATTTAGACAAAAGAATAAACAGTTCAGTTCAAATTGTGGGTCATTATTTTTCCAGTGGGATGGGGTAAAAAAAAAAAATAAAAAAATAAAAAGCACCTGGAGACTGTTTTATATTAACATTATTAATTTGAAAAGCTGAAATATTAAAAAATAATCCCTAAATTGAATTTACTGGTAAGGGCATGCCTTTCAGTTTAAATAATTTGGTAGATGTAGAATGTATATAGAAATCAGAGCTTCAAAGAATGTTGAAATATCATAAAATTGAATACATTTATTTTGTTGAACTGGCACATTCATAAATTATTTGGTTGAAGGTATCCATAGTATACCTTTTCATTTCAACTCTACAATCCTTCAATAAGAACATTCTAGAGGTTGGGTTGGCAGTTAATAAAATTTAGCATGGAGATGAGACTTAGAAATAATAAAGGCTGTATAGAATTAGTTGGCAGATTTCTGCAGTGATGGAAAATTCTAGTCTCCTTCTTGATGCCCTCCCCTTCCAAATTATATAAGCATCTCAGATAGTTAGCAGGTAAAGTTGAGGCAGGGATAGCTATGAATATGTGATTATTTCCAAGGATATCTGGTTCTTTCCTCTTAGCTTCCTGCTGTCACATTTTTAAGCAACTTTCACAAATGTGTTAGCCAGTGGGCCGTGGTTTACTGCTGAGCCATTCTCTCCTAAAACTGACCAGTAGATCTCTTCCAAATGAGAAAAAAAAAAAAAGGATTACAGTATTTTCACTCTTCCCAATTTGTAGACTGTGTTTCATTCTTATCTGATCAATTTGGAAAGGTAAATAAAATTATCAAAATAATTTTATACAGAATATTTACTATCTTGTTTTTAATGGACAGGAATCATACCTCTTACATGCATACATTAATTTAGTTAATATTTTTATAATGTCCTTCATTTAAAATGCACTGAAACTACAATGTATTGTTGAAGGATCATGTAATATTCTGTGTAATGATTATCTCTATTACATAGGCATTCTGGAGCAAGAGCTGAGTGTGGAATCTTCAACTAGAAAGTGAAATCTAAGGAAAGAACCAGCTTTTGTGTTCTGGCAGAGTTGCATACAGAACTTCATTTTGAGACCATCTCACTTGACACTTTTAATTAATTTTTCCTCCAGAGAAAATTTTAAATGTGAGTGTAATTAAAGATAGGCAGACAATATGCTGCCCTTTGAGATTAATGAATCAGTTACATTTATTATATCCACCACTGTATCAGCCTAGGACTCTACCATTTTTGGAATAATTGAATTGACTATATTTTTAATAAAGAAATAATTCATTCTAAAGTAAGGTCTAAGTTTTATACAAAACACACGTAAGCCACTCTTCTTATGCATTGTGCAGTTGGGAACAAATAATAATCCAAACATACATAAAGTACATTAGAGAAGCTATCAGAAGACCTTCTGCCATGAAGGAGAAAAGCAAAGGCAGTTTGCATATGTACACTCTGACCTAGTGTTTGCATTAAATAGCTGGGTGACTTTGGCAAATCATATATTTCTCTGTACTTAAATATTTCCTCTGTAACATGTAATAAATCTGTCTTTAAAGAGTTAAAACTAGTATATTAAGATTTGTATCATAAATATATTCATTGTCTACTCTGTACAAAGACTGTGTTAAGGGTTTTAGTATGAGTTTTCAATTCACCTTCAAAACAACCTCTCACCTTTGTTTACAATGAACATACAGTATTATTTTAAGTACCTCTATTTTCAAAGAAGAAAATTGAAGCAAAAGGAGATTGGTACAAAAGGATATTGACTGATACAGGATTACCTTACCTGAGTTGGCACTGCAACAATAACATCACTGATTTGATGAGAATCTCTTCAATTTGCTGACAACAAATTTACAATCTTATTTTAATCAACACACTTTATTTCCTCTTTTTCTCTTTTTGTTCTCTGAATGCCCTTTTATTTAACTTTTTTAGTTTCCTAGCATTATTTATTTATATTATTTATTACTCCACACAAATTTAATGCCTTCAAATCCTCCCCTTGTCACAACTACTTGTAGATATGTAAACACGCTCAAGGTTTATAGTTTTTTTTTAAATTTTTTTATTGTTCTTTAGTTGAAGATTTACAGAACAAATAGTTTCTCATTAAACAGTTAGTACACATATTTTATGACAATGGTGAACAATCCCACGACATGTCAACACTCTCTCTTCTTGCCTTAGGTTCCCTATTATCAGCTTTCCTGTCCCCTCCTGCCTTTTAGTACTTGTCCCTGGACTGTTGTACACCATTAGTCTCCTTTTGTTTTATGGGGCTGTCTAATCTTTGTTGAACGGTTAACCTCAAGAGTGACTTCATTACTGAGCTAAAAGGGTGTCCAGGGACCATACTATCGGGGTTTCTCCAGTCTCTATCAGGCCAGCAAGTCTTGTCTTTTTTTTGTGAGTTAGAATATTGTTCTACATTTTTCTCCAGCTCTGTCCGAGACACTCTGTTGTGATCCAGGTCAGAGCAGTCAGTGGTGGTAGCCGGGCACCATCTAGCTATACTGGACTCAGTCTGGTGGAGGCTGTGGTAGTTGTGGTCCATTAGTCCTTTGGACTAATCTTTTCCTTGTATCTTGTTTTCTTCATTCTCCGTTACTCCCAAAGGGGTGAGACCAGTGCAGTGTGTTAAATGGCTGCTCATAGGATTTTAAGACACCAGATGCTACTCACCAAGGTAGAATGTAGAACATTTTCTTTATAAACTATGTTATGATAATTGAGCTAGATGTTCCTGAGACCATGGTCTCCACAGCCCTCCGCCCAGAAATTCAGTCCCTGAGGGAGTCTGTATGTATCTATGGAGTTTCCATGACCTTTCTTTGTACAAGTTGTGCTGGCTTCCCCAGTATAGTGTACTGTCTTACCCTTCAACAAAATTAACACTTATCTATTGTCTATTTAGTATTTCCACCCGCTCTCCCATCACTTGTAAGCAATAAAGATTGTTTTTAAGCTTTTTTTTTTTAAATTTTACATTAGGTGAAGGTTTACAGAACAGTTTCTCATTAAACAGTCAGTACACATATTTTTTTTATGACATTGGTTAACAATGCTATGACATGTCAACCCTCTCCCTTCTAGACCTCTTCTTTTTTTTTTTTTTTTTTGGTGAAAATATACATAGCCAAAGATACACCATTTCAAAAATTTCTACATGCACAGTTCAGTGACATCGATTACGTTCTTACAGTTGTGCTGCTATTCTCACTTTAGATGAAGGTTTACAGAACAAAATAGTTTATTATTAAACAGTTAGTACACATGTTGCCCTATGACAATGACTAACAAGCCCACTGCATGTCAGCACTGTCCTAACTCAATCTTGGGTTCCCTATTGCCAATTTTTCTGTCCCCTTCTGCCTTGTAGTCCTTGTCCTTGGACTGCTGTTCCTCATTAGTCCCATTTTGTTTTATGAGGCTGTCCATTCCCCGGCTGAACTGTGAACCTCAGAAGTGACTTCACCTCCAAGCTAAAAGGGTATCTGGGGGTGATACTTTGCGGGTTTCTCCAATCTCTTTCAGGCCAGTAAATCAGGTTAACTTTGTGTGTGTTAGAATTTTGTTCTACATCCTTCTGAAACTCTGTTCAGAACCATCTATTGTGACCCTGGTCAGAGCAGTCAGTGGTGGTAGCTGGGCACCATCTAGATGTACTGGACTCAGTCTGGCGGAGGCCTTGGTAGCTCTGCTCCATTAGTCCCATTGGACTAAACTTTTTCTTGTATCCTGTTCTCTTCATTCACCCTTGCTCCCAAAGAGATGAGACCAGTGGAGTATCTTAGATGACCACTCACAGGCTTTTAAGACCCCAGACGCTACTCACCAAGGTAGAATATAGAACATTGTCTTTATAAACTGTGTTATGCCAAGTGAGCTAGATATTCCCAGAGACCATGGTCCCCACCACAGCCCTCTGCCCAGCAATTCAGTCTCTGAAATAGCTTGAGTAGTACTGGTACAAGCTCTTCTGTAAATGTTTTGTAGAATTCTCCAGTGAAGCCATCTGGGCCAGGGCTTTTTTTGGTTGGGAGGTTTTTTTTCTATTACCTTTTCAATCTCTTCTCTTGTTATGGGTCTGTTCAGATTTTCAGCATCACTTTGTTGTAGTTTGGGTAGGCTGTGTGTTTTTAGAAATTTATCCATTTCCTCTAGGTTTTTAAATATGTTGGAGTATATTCATAATATCCTGTCATAATCCTTTTTATTTCAGTGGGGTCTGTTGTAATGTCCCCCAATTCATTTCTTATTTCGGTTATTTGTGTCCTCTCCTGTTTTTCTTTTGTCAGTCTGGCCAGTGGTTTGTCTATTTTGTTGATTCTATCAAAGAACCGACTTTTGGTTTCGTTGAATCTTTCTATTGTTTTTCTATTCTGTATTTCATTTACTTCTGGTTTGATCTTTAGTATTTCCTTTCTACTGGTGGCTGTGGGCTTTTTTTTGCTCTTCTCTTTCTATTTGTTGGAGTTGTGTAGTTAATATTTTGATTTTGTCTCTTTCTTCTTTTTTGATATGTGCTTCTATTGCTATAAATTGTCCTCTGAGGACTGCTTTTGATGTGTCCCAAAAGTTTTGGTATGATGTGTTTTCATTCTCATTTGATTCTAGGAATTTTTTGATTCCATCTCTTATTTCTTCTATTACCCACTGATGTGTAAGCAGGGTATTATTCAGTTTCCATGTAATTGATTTTTTTTCCTTGCTCTTTCTATTGTTAATTTCTACCTTGATGGCATTGTGGTGAGAGAAGATACTTTGAATTATCTGATCGTTTTGGATCTTGATGAGGATTTCTCTGTGGCCGAAGATGCGGTCTATTCTGGAGAACATTCCATGTAATTTGTAAAAGAATGTATACTTTCCAGCAGTTGGATAGAGTGTTCTATATATGCGTATGAGGTCAAGTTGGCTGATTGTGCCCTTTAGGTCTTCTATATCTTTGCTGAGTTTCTTCTTAGTTGTTCTGTCCTTTACTGAGAGTGGTGTGTTGAAGTCTCCTACTATTATTGTGGAACTGTCAATTTCTCTTTTCAGTATTGTTAGAGTTTGTTTTATGTATTTTGGAGCCCTGTCATTGGGTGTGTAGATGTTTATTATGGTTATGTCTTCATGATTTATCATCCCCTTAATCATTATATAGTGTCCTTCTTTGTCTTTTATGGTGGATTTTGTTTTAAAGTCTATTTTATCTGAGATTAGAATTGCCACTCTTGCTCTTTTTTGTTAGTTGTTAGATTGATATATTTTTTTCCAACCTTTGACTTTTTATAAATTCGCATCTTTGTTTCTAAGGTGTGTCTCTTTTAGACATTATATTGATGGATCTTGTTTTCTTATCCATTCTGTCACTCTCTGTCTCTTTATGGGTCCATTGAGTCCATTTACATTCAGTGTAATTATTGATACATGTGTGTTTGTTGCTGTCATTTTGTAGTGCTTTTTTTTTGTGGTGCTGAAGTTTACTTTGTTCTTATTCTCTTGTGCTGAGTTACTTTTGTTTGTGGAATTTTTTTTTTTTAATTTTGTTTTTGTAGGTTTTGTTTTTGCTGAGACTTTATGTTCTCCTTCTTTTTTTTTTAGGAGTATGTTTGTTAACTTTCTTTGTGGTTACCATGAATTTTACCCTTATCTTTCTAAGTTTGAAGCTGTCTACAATTACTTGGTATCACTTTGCCTTCCTCTCCATTAGATGGTTCTATACCTATGCTGTTTATTCCCTCTTTTATTGTTTTGATGTTGTTGTCATTTACTGATTAACTTCTCTGATTCCCTGTTGTATTTCTTTTGATTTTGGATAGTCTCATTTCCTAGATTGGTGTCTGGCTGGCACGATCCTGTATCCTAGATTCTGCCTGTTAGCTGAAGTTGTTTGTCCTCAGATCGAAGAACTCCCTTTAATAATTCTTGTAAGTTTGTTTTTACTTTTACATATTCCCTTGATTTCTGTTTATCTAGAAATGACATAATTTCACCATCAAATTTGAACTAGACTTTTGCAGGATATATTATTCTTTTCTGGCAATATTTTTCTTTCAAGATTTTATATGTCATCCCATTGCCTTCTTGCCTGCATGGTTTCTGCCGAATAATCTGAGCTTAGTCTTATTGTTTCTCCTCTGTATGTGTCTTCTTGTTTTTCATGAGCTGCTCTCAGGATTCTCTGTTTGTCTTTGGTTTTGGCGAGTGTGATTATGATATGCCTTGGTGATTTTCTTTTGAGGTCTCTCCTGTATGGGGTTCGTTGAGCATCTTGGATGGCCAGCTTTTCATCTTTCATGATATTGGGGAATTTCTCTATCAGCAGTTCTTCAATGATCCTCTCTGTGTTTTCTGTTTTCTCCCCCTGTTCAGGAATTCCAATCACTCGAAGATTTTTGCTTCTGATTGTATCCCACATAAGTCTCAGGGTCTCTTCATTTTTCTTTGTTCTTTTTTCTGAGTTTTCCTTGAACAGAGTTGTATCCAAGTGTTTGTCTTCAATTCCACTGATCCTGTCGTCCACCATTTCAAATTTGCTTCTCAGCCCTTCTATGATACCATCCATTTCTGAAATCTTGTTGTTTATCTTTTGGATTTCTAATTGTTGTCTTTGTATAATTTCTAGTTGTGAATTTATTTTTGCATTTTGTTCCTGCGTTATTTTCCTGAATTATTCCAATTTTTTGTCTGTATTTTCCATGAATTTGTCTATTTTTCCTCATGTTTGTCAGCTTTTTGCCTCAGCGCTTGGAGAATTCTGAGTATTAGGGATTTGAATTCCCAATCAGGTAGTTCTAGTGCATTTTCTTCCTCTGGAAAGTCATCTGGTGTTTTATTTTGGACACCTACTGGAACCATCCTGTCCCTTTTTTGTAAATGTTTTGATATTGTCCACTCTCTTCAGGGCATTCAGTAGTTAGTTTTCTCATTTATTGATTGTAGATTTCTTTGCTTCATCCTTTTTTTTTTAAATTTGACTACGTCTAACCAGATGGACTGTGTGTTATTTCCTCATCTGTGGGCACAATACCTTTCACCTCCTTCTCCAATTGGCAGGGTCAGTCACCTAGACATGGTATGGCAGGGCAGGTCCAGGTGAAGAGGATTCACCGGGACTGGTTGTTTGTGGCACCCACCACAGCCACCAGGGCTGGTCGGCAATCAGTGCAGGGCAGGCTCCAGAGGCCATGCCTGTGCTGCTTGGTGGTGCGATGCCAAGCACATGGTGCAGGCAGACAGGATGTAGTGGGGAGTGTTTGGTGGAGCCAAGATGGAATTGGGAGAGAGGAGAGAGGAACAGGAGCCAAAAACATACAAACAAACAAATAGGATGCCTGGGGAGCTTATCTTTGGAGTGGAGAGATGAAAGACTATGAAATGGAGAAAAACAGAAAGGGGAAGAGGGATAAAAGAAAAGAATGAATAAACAAAAATCGGAAAAGTTGAAGAACCACAAAGTTCCCTGGGATCCAACCAGTGCAGCTATGAGGTCTGGGGAAGTTGCTCTTAGCTGTTCTGGTACAGCCTGGCCAGAAGGTGCAGAGGTATACAATGACAGGTATTCAGGGAACGGAAAGAGACAGAAGATATAGAGAGACAAGAAACTGAGTAATGAAGAAAGACAAAAAGGGAAAAAGAGGGAGAAGAAAACAAAACAAATTAAAAAAAAAAAAAGAAAAAGAAAAGCCCCCAAAAAAACAGAAAAAAAAAAACTAACTAAAAAAGAAATGCTCTTAGGGATCCCTCTGCACGTCTGTGCCAGCCAAGGGGGTAGCCTCCTTGCCACGGAGCACCACCTGATCAGAAAGAGCTCCCAACTTAAGAAAAGGAAAAGAAAACAAATAAACAATTCAAAACAAACATATGAACAAAAGCCCTGGGATCCCACCAGCATGGCAGCCCAGACCGCGAAGTAGCTCCACACTCGAATGGAGCTCCACGGCCCCTCAGGAAGAAGCAAAGATGGCGCACGGAGCCAGGTATTTGAGCGAAAGGAGGAGGAGGTGGTGAGAGGTAAGGAAGAAATCAAAAGAAGCAGAAATAAAAGCAACACCAGCAGCCAACAAATGGCACTCAGAGAGCCAGCTAGTGTGGGCTGGTGGAATCCAAGCAGCCGGTGTTTCTTGGACAAGAAACTGTGGCCGCAGGAAGCAGAGGAGGCCAAGTGGGGGTGAAGAATGGTAGGGGGTGGGAAAGCATATATCACAAATTACCAGTTGTTTTGTCTCCCGCTGGAAGCTCCGTGAAGCTGCTTTCTCGTACCCCCTGTTTGCTGGTCTCTGATAGGAGTCCAAGATGGCAGATCCATGCTGAGTTAGCTGGTAGGCACTTCTGCATGAATCTCTCCTCACTCTCCGTTTTCTGTCAGTTTTCTCACTCCATTTGGTTCTTGGCTGATTTATTTATCTCTTCATTTGATATTTTAGGGTTTCAGGATTGTTGTTTACTCTATTCAGCTTAGTTTTTCAGATCTTTGCTGTGGAGGGATGGTGTGGTTCTTCTGCCTAGAGTGCCATTTTTCCCATCCTTTGATTTTTAATAAATTTATGTCTTGTTTCTAATGTGTCTCTCTTGCAGATAGCATATTGATGGATCCTGTCTTTTTATCCATTCTGTCACTCTCCGTCTCTTTCTGGGGGCATTGAGGCCATTTACATTCAGTGTAATTATTGATAGATGTGAGTTTATTGCTGTCATTTTGTAGTTCTTGTTTTTTTTCTGGTGCTGATGTTTTCTTTGTTCTACTTACTCTCCTGTACTGAATTCCTTTTGTTTGTTAATATTTTTTTTTGTAGGTTCTGTTTTTACTGAGACTTTATGTTTTTCCCCTTTATTTTTATGAGTATGTTTGTTAACTTTCTTTGTGGTTACCGTGAAATTTACCCTTATCTTTCTAACTTTGAAGAAGTCTATTATTACTTGGTATTGCCTTGCCTTCCTCTCCATTAGAAGGTTCTATACCTACATGGTTTATTCCCTCTTTTATTGTTCTGATGTTGATGTCATTTACAGATTAACTGCTCTGATTCTCTGTTATATTTCTTTTGGTTTTGGATAGTCCTTGAGAGGTCATTTCCTAGACTGGTATCTGGCTGGTACGATCCTCATCCTAGATTCAGCCTGTGAGCTGAAGTTGTTCTCAGATAGTAGAACTCCATTTAATCATTCTTGTAAGTTTGGTTTCGTTTTTGTATATTCCCTTAATTTCTGTTTACTGAGAAATGTCCTAATTTCACCATCATATCTGAATGAGAGTATTGCAGGATATATTATTCTTGGCTGGCAATTTTTTTTTTCTTTCAAGGTGTTATATATGTCATCCCATTGGCTTCTTGCCTGCATGATTTCTGCCAAGTAATCTCAGATTAGTCTTATTGTTTCTCCTCTGTATGTGACTTCTTGCTTTTCACGAGCTGCTCTCAGGATTCTTTGTTTGTCTTTGGTTTTGGCGAGTGTGATTATGATATACCTTGGTGATTTTCTTTTAGGTCTATCCTATATGGGGTTTGTTGAGCTTCTTGAATGACTATCTTTTCGTCTTTCATGATATTGGGGAAGTTTTCTGTCAGCAGTTCTTCAATGTTCCTCTCTGTGTTTTCCATTTTCTCCCAGTTCTGGAATTCTGATCACTCGAAGTTTTTTGCTTTTGATTTTATCCCACATAATACTCAGGGTCTCTTCATTTTGCTTTGTTCTTTTTTCTGAGTTTTTCTCAAACAGAGTTGTATCCAAGTGTTTGTCTTCAGTTCCACTGATCCTGTCTTCCACCATTTCAGATCTGCTCCTCATCATTTCTATGACACTGTCCATTTCTGAAATCTTGTTTTTTATCGTTTGGATTTCTAATTGTTGTCTTTGCATAATTTCTAGTTGTGAATTTATTTTGGCATTTTGTTCCTGCATTATTTTCCTGAATACTTCCATTTTTTTCTGTATTTTCCATGAATTTGTCTGCCTTTTCCATGAATTTGTCTATTTTTTCTTCATTTTGGTCTGCTTTTTGTTTCAACTTTTAGATAATTCTGAGAATTAGATTTGAATTCCCTAGCAGGTAGTTCTAGTGACTTTTCTTCTACCTGAAAGTCATCGGGTGGGTGTTTTATTTTGTTTTTGTTTTTTTTTTCTTTGTATATTTATTTATTTATTTATTTATTTTTTTATATATATTTTATTGTACTTCAGGTGAAAGCTTACAGAGCAAATAGTTTCTCATGAAATAGTAGTACACATGTTGTTTTTTTTGACATTGGTTAACAACCCCACAACGTATTAAGCCTCTAAATTCTCAACCTTTTTTTTTTGATGAAAATTACAGATGGCCAAAGATACACCGTTTCAAAATTTTCTACATTCACAGTTCAGTGACATTGACTACGCTCTTCCAACTGTGCTGTTATTCTCACTTAAGATGAAGGCTTACAGAACAAAATAGTTTTTCATTTAACAGTTACTACACATGTTGCCCTATGACAATGGTTAACAATCTCACAGCACATCAAGAATATCCTTACTCCACCTTGTGTTCCCTATCACCAGGGGGCTTTCTTGTCCCCTTCTGTCTTCTGGACCTTGTCAGTGGACTATTGTACCTCTTTAGTCTCATTTGTTTATTTATTTATTTATTTATTTTTATTTTATTTAAACACCATTTCAAAACTTTTTACTTACACATTTAAGTGATATTGACTATGCTCTTCCAATTGTGCTGCCATTCTCACCCAAGATGAAGGCTTACAGGACAAAACAGCCTCCCATTTAATAGTTACTACAAATGTTGCCCTATAGCAGTGGTCAACAATCTCACAATACATCGACAGTGTCCTTATTCAATTTGTGTTCCTTATCATCAGTTTCCTACTCTCCCTCTGCCTTCTGGCCCTTGTCACCGGACTCCTGTACATCGTTAGTCCCATTTAGTTTTACTGGGGTGTCCATTCTCAGGCTTAACATCGAACCTTGAAGGTAACTTCCCCTCTGAGCTGAAAGTGAAAGGGTGTCTGGGGGCCACACTCTCGAGGTTTCTCTAGTATTCTTTAGGCCAGTATATCTGGTCTTCTTTTTTTTTTTTTTTTTTTTGGGAGTTAAAATTATGCTCTACATCCTACTCCAGCTCTGCCCAGAACCCTCTGTTGTGATCCTGGTCAGAGGAGTCATTGGTGGTAGCGGGGCACCATCCAGCTGTACTGGGCTCAGTCCCGTGGAGGCCTTGGTAGCTGTGGACCATTAGTCCTTCGGACTAATCTTTTCCTTGTATCCTGTTCTTTTCGTTCTCCCTTGTTCCCGAAGGGATGAGATCAGTGGAGTATCTTAGATGGCCGCTCATAGGCTTTTAAGACCCCAGACACTACTCACCAAGGTAGAATGTAGAGCATTATCTTTATAAGTAGTGTCATGCCAATTGAGCTAGATGTTCCCCGAGATCATGGTCCCCAGAGCCCTCCGTCCAACAACTCAGTCCCTCGGGGGGTTTGGATGTGTCTATAGGGCCTCCATGACCTTTCCTTGTGCAGGTTGTGTTAGTTTCCCCTGTACTATGTACTATCTCATCTCTCACCCAAGTTACCACTTACCTATTACCTATTTAGTATCCCCCCACCCTCCCATCCCTGGTAACCAACAAGGATTGTTACATTTTGCATGTGAATTTTTTCATGGGTTTTTACAATAGAGGTCTCATACAATATTTGTCCTTTTGTGATTGACTTATTTCACTCAGCATGATGTCCTCCAGTTTCATCCATGTTATGAGATGGTTCACCGATTCATTGTTCTTTCTCGTTGCATAGTACTCCATTGTGTGTATGTACCATAGTTTCTGTATCCATTCGTCTGTTGATGGACATCGAGGTTGTTTCCATCGTTTTGCTATTGTGAATAATGCTGCCATGAACATAGGTGTGCATATGTCTATTCGAGTGATGACTCTTATTTCTCTAGGATATATTCCTAGGAGTGGGATTGCTGGATCGAATGGTACGTCTATTTCTAGCTTTCTGAGGAAACGCCATATCATTTTCCAAAATGGCTGTATCATTTTGCATTCCCACCAGCAGTGTATAAGAGTTCGCGTCTCCCCGCAGCCCCTCCAACATTTGTTATTTCCAGTGTTTTTGATTCGTGCCAGTACTGCCGGGGTGAGATGGTATCTCATTGTGGTTTTAATTTGCATTTCTCTAATGGCTAGTGATCGCGAGCATTTCCTCATGTGTCTGTTGGCCATTTGAATGTCTTCCTTGGTGAAGTGTCTGTTCATTTCCTTTGCCCATTTTTTGATAGGATTGGTTGTCTTTTTGTTGTAGAGGTGTTGGATTTTCTTGTAGATTATGGAGATTAGACCTTTGTCTGACTTGTACTGTCCAAAAATTTTTTCCCAGTCTGTAGGTTCTCTTTTAACTCTTTTGGTGAAATCTTTTGAAGAGCATAGATGTTTGATTTTTAGAAGATCCCAATTATCTAGTTTATCTGTTGGGTTTTTTGTGTTGATGTTTATGGTTTGTATCCTGTTAATGCCATGTATTAAGGTCTGAAGTGTTGGTCCTATTTTTTCTTCTATGAATTTTATAGTTTGAGGCTTTATATTCAGGTCTTTGATCCATTTTGAAGTAGTTTTTGTATATGGTGTGAGGTATGGGTCCTGTTTCATTTTTCTACAAATGGATATCCAGTTTTGTCAGCACCATTTGTTAAAAAGACTGTCTTTTCCCCATTTGATGGATTTTGGGCCCTTGTCAAAAATCAGGTGACCGTAGGTGGATGGATTTACATCTGAGTTCTCAATTCTGTTCCATTGGTCAATGTCTCTGTTGTTGTACCAGTACCAGGCTGTTTTGAGTACTGTAGTTGTATAGTAGGTTCTCAAGTCAGGTAGTGTGAGTCCTCCAACTTTATTCTTCTTCTTCAGTAGTGCTTTACTTATTCGGGGTTTCTTCCCTTTCCATATAAAGTTAATAATTAGTTTTTCCATCTCTTTGAAGAATGTTGTTGGTATTTGTATCGGAATTGCATTGTATTTGTAGATTGCTTTAGGTAGAATTGCCATTTTCACAATGTTGAGTCTGCCTATCTTTGAGCATGGTATGTTTTTCCATTTATGTAGATCCCTTTGGGTTTCATGCAGCAGTGTTTTGTAGTTTTCTTTGTATAGGTCTTTTATATTCCTGGTCAGATTTATTCCTAAGTATTTTATCTTTTTAGGGGCTATTGAAAATGGTATTGATTTCCTGATCTCCTTTTCATCGTTCTCTTTACCGGTGTATAGGAATCCAACTGATTTTTGAATGTTTATCTTCTATCCTGCTACTCTGCTGAATCTTTCTATTAGTTCCAGTAAATTTCTCGTGGAGTCTTTAGGGTTTTCTATGTATAGTATCATATCATCTGCAAACAGGGAGAGTTTAACTTCTTCATTACCAATATGGATGCCCTTTATTTCTTTTTCTTGCCTTACTGCTCTAGCTAGAACTTCCAGCACAATGTTAAATAGGAGTGGTGATAAAGGGCATCCTTATCTTGTTCCTGTTTTCAGGGGGAATGTTCTCAGCCTTTCTCCATTAAGAATGATGAAGGCTGTTGGTTTTGCATAGATGTCCTTTATTATGTTGAGAAATTTCCCTTCTATACCTATTTTATTGAGAGTTTTTATCAGGAATGGGTGTTGGACTTTGTCAAATGCCTTTTCTGCATCAATTGAGATAATCATGTGATTTTTTTCTTTCCTTTTATTTATGTGGTGGATTACTTTGATGGATTTTCTAATGTTAAACCATCCTTGCATACCTGGTATGAATCCTACTTGGTCGTGGTGTATTATTTTTTTGATATGATGCTGAATTCTATTGGCTAGAATTTTGTTCAGAATTTTTGCATCTATATTCATGAGAGATATTGGTCTGTAATTTTCTTTTTTTGTGATGTCTTTGCCTGGTTTTGGTATCAGCGTTATGCTGGCTTCATAGAATGAATTTGGAAGTGTTGCTTCCTCTTCTATGCTCTGAAATAACTTGAGTAGAACTGGTACGAGCTCTTCTGTAAATGTTTTGTAGAATTCTCCAGTGAAGCCATCTGGGCCAGGGCTTTTTTTGGTTGGGAGTTTTTTTCTTACCTTTTCAATATCTTCTCTTGTTATGGGTCTGTTCAGATTTTCAATATCACTTTGTTGTAGTTTGGGTAGGCCGTATGTTTCTAGAAATTTATCCATTTCCTCTAGGTTTTCAAATTTGTTGGAATATAGTTTTTCATAATATTCTGTTATAATCCTTTTTTTTCAGTTGGGTCTGTTGTAATGTCCCCCATTTCATTTCTTATTTGGGTTATTTGTGTCCTCTGCTGTTTTTCTTTTGTCAGTCTGGCCGGTGGTTTGTCGATTTTGTTGATTCTTTCAAAGAACCAACTTTTGGTTTTGTTGATTCTTTCTATTGTTTTTCTGTTCTCTATTTCATTGATTTCTGCTCTGATCTTTACTATTTCCTTTCTTCCGGTGGTTGTAGGCTTTTTTTGTTGTTCTCTTTCTATTTGTTTGAGTTCTGTAGTTAATGTTTTGATTTTGTCCCTTTCTTCTTTTTTGATATGTGCATCTATTGCTATAAATTGTCCTCTGAGGACTGCCTTTGCTGTGTCCCAAAGGTTTTGGTATGATGTGTTTTCATTTTCATTTGATTCTAGGAATTTTTTAATTCCATCTCTGATTTCTTCTATTACCCATTGATGTGTAAGCAGATTATTATTCAGTTTCCATGTGTTTGATGTTTTTTCCTTGCTCTTTCTAGTGTTAATTTCTACCTTGATGGCATTGTGGTCAGAGAAGATACTGTGAATTATGTCAGCATTTTGGATCTTGTTGAGGATTGCTCTGTGGCCTAAGATGTGGTCTATTCTGGAGAACGTTCCATGTGCATTGGAAAAGAATGTGTACTTTGCAGCGGTTGGATGGATTGTTCTATATATGTCTATGAGGTCCAGTTGGCTGATTGTGTCCTTTAGGTCTTCTGTATCTTTGCTGAGTTTCTTTTAAGTTGTTCTGTCATTTACTGAGAGTGGTGTGTTGAAGTCTCCTGCTATTATTGTGGAACTGTCAATTTCTCTTTTCAGTGCTGTTAGAGTTTTTTTTATGTATTTTGGAGCCCTGTCATTGGGTGCATAGATATTTATTATGGTTATGTCTTCATGATGGATCATCCCCTTAATCATTATATAGTGTCCTTCTTTGTCTTTTATGGTAGATTTTGTTTTAAAGTCTATTTTATCTGAGATTAGAATTGCCACTCCTGCTCTTTTTTGATAGTTGTTAGCTTGATATATTTTTTTCCAACCTTTGATTTTTAATAAATTCACATCTTTGTTTCTAAGATGTGTCTCTTGTAGACAGCAAATAGATGGATCCTGTTTTCTTATCCATTCTGCCACTCTCCATCGCTTTATGGATGCATTGAGTCCACTTACGTTCAGTGTAATTATTGATAGATGTGAATTTGTTGCTGTCATTTTGCAGTGCTTTTTTTTGTGATGCTGAAGTTTTCTTTGTTCTTCTTACTCTCTTGTGCTGAGTTCCTTTTGTTTGTGGATTTTGTGTTCATTTCTTTTGTTTTTGTAGGTTTTGTTTTTGTTGAGACTTTATGTTTTTCGTCTTTATTTTTATGAGTTGGTTTGTTAACTTTTTCTGTGGTTACCATGAATTTTACCCTTATCTTTAGAATTTTGAAGCAGTCTACCGTTACTTGGTATCGCCTTGCCTTCTTCTCCTTTAGAAGGTTCTATACCTATGCCGTTTGTTCCCTCTTTCATTGTTTTGATGTTGTTGTCATCCTTTGATTGATTTCTCTGATTCCCTGTTGTATATCTTTTGTTTTTGGAAAGTCGTCTGTAGTTCAGTTCCTAGAATGGTATCTGGTTCATGTTAACCTGCGTCCTAGGTCCTAGGTCCTGCCTGAGGGCTTAAGCTGTTTGTCCTCAGATCGAAGAACTCCCTTTAATAATTCTTGTAAGTTTGGTTTGACTTTTGCATATTCCTTTAGTTTCTGTTTATCTGGAAATGACCTAATTTCACCATCAAATTTGAATGAGAGTTTTGCAGGATATTTTATTCTTGGCTGACAATTTTTTTCTTTCAAGATTTTATATATGTCATCCCATTGCCTTCTTGCCTGCATGGTTTCTGCTGAATAATCTGAGCTTAGTCTTATTGTTTCTCCTCTGTATGTGACTTCTTGTTTTTCACGAGCTGCTCTCAGGATTCTTTGTTTGTCTTTCGTTTTAGCAAGTGTGAATATGATATGTCTTGGTGATTTTCTTTTGGGGTCTCTTCTATATGGGGTTCGTTGAGCTTCTTGGATGACCAGCTTTTCATCTTTCATGATATTGGGAAAGTTTTCTGTCAGCAGTTCCTCAATGATCCTCTCTGTGTTTTCTGTTTTCTCCCCCTGTTCTGGTATGCCAATCACTCATAAGTTTTTGCTTTTAATTGTGTCCCACATAACTCTCAGGGTCTCTTCATTTTTCTTTGTTCTTTTTTCTGAGTTTTCCTGAAACAGAGTTGTATCCAAGTGTTTGTCTTCAGTTCCACTGATCCTGTCTTCCATGGTTTCAAATCTACTTCTCAGCCCTTCTATGACACCGTCCATTTCTGAAATCTTGTTGTTTATCTTTTGGATTTCTAATTGTTGTTTTTGTATAATTTCGAGTTGTGAATTTATTTTGGCATTTTGTTCTTGCATCATCTTCCTGAATTCTTCCAATTTTTTGTCTGTATTTTCCATAAATTTGTCTATTTTTTCCTCATATTTGTCAGCTTTTTGCCTCAGTTCTTGGAAAATTCTGAGGATTAGTGATTTGAGTTCCGTATCAGGTACTTCTAGCGCATTTTCTTCCACAGGAGAGTTATCTGGTGTTTTAATTTGGACGCCTATTGGAGCCATCTTGTCTTGTTTTTGTAAATGTTTTGATATTGTTTGCTGTTTTCGGGGCATTCAGTAGATATTTCTCTCGTTTATTGATTGTAGATTTTTTTTTTTTTTTTTCGTTCTTGTGGTAGAGCTGGGCAGATCTAGTTGAGGAGGAGCCACTGGGATGGGTTGCTTGTGGTACTCACCGCAGCCACCAGGACGGTCGGTAGTCAGTGCTGGGCAGGTTCCAATAGGGCGTGCCTGCACCGCTTGGTGATGTGATGTCTAGTGCACGGTGCAGGTAGGTAGGGTGCAGCGGGAAGATGGTTATGTGTGAAGCTAAGCTGGATATGGGAGAGAGGAGAGAGGAGGAGGAGCAAAAAGCGTACAAACATAAAAGAATGCTAGGGGAGCTTGTCGTTGGAATGTACAGATGAGAGACTATGGGATGGAGGAAACCAGAAGGGGGAAGAGAAAGAAAAGGAAAGAATGACCAAATAAAAATCAGAAAAGTTAAAGAACTGCAAAGTTCCCAGGGATCCCACCGATGCAGCTATGAGGTCTGGGGGAGTCGGTCTCAATGTTCACAGCTCAGCCTGGCCAGAAGGTACAGAGGCATACATTGCCTGGAATTCAGGGATCAGAAAGAGAAGGAAGAGATAGATAGACAAGAAATTAAGCAATGAAGAAAGACAAAAGAGAAAAAGAGGTAAAAGATGACAAAACTAATAAAAAAAGGAAGAAAAATAAAATTGAGAGAAAAAAAAAAAAAGGGCAACACCAGCAGTCAGTGCCTACAAATGGGACCCAGAGAGCCCCCACTCAGGGGCGCGAATTCCAAGAAGCCGGTAGTCTCGGGGTTAAGTGACCGTGGCCACGGGAAGTAGAGGGGCCAACGAACAAAGGCCCCAGGATCCCACCTGCGCGGGAGCCCAGACCTGGAAACAGCCACACGCCCGAACGCAGCCCTACATCCCCGCAGGAGAGAGCAGAGACGGCACTCGGAACCAGGCACCCAGGCAAAAGGAGGGGGAGGCGGCAGAAAAAGGTTCGCTAGGTGCCAGCAAACGGCTCCCAGAAAGCCTCCAGCCCGGGCGCGCGGAATCCAAGCACCGGCGCCCCCCAGCTCAGGGACTCTGGCCACGGAAAGCAGAGGGGCGAACAAACAAAGGCCCCGGGATCCCACCCACGCGGGAGCCCAGACCTAGAAACAGCCACACGCCCGCACGCAGCCCTACATCCCCGCAGGAGAGAGCAGAGATGGCACTCGGAACCAGGCACCCAGGCAAAAGGAGGGGGAGGCGGCAGAGAAAGTTTCGCTAGCTGCCAGCAAATGGCTCCCAGAAAGCCTCCAGCCCAGGCGCGCAGAATCCAAGCACCAGCACCCCCCAGCCCAGGGACCCTGGCCACGGAAAGCAGGGGATCCCCAGCTGAGGCGGAGAGGGGTGGGTGGTGGGAAAGCGCGCACCGCAGTTTACCATTCGTTCTGTCTCCGACCAGATGCTCTGCAAGGCTGCTTTCCCGTTTGCTGGTCTCTGATAGGAATCCAAGATGGTGGATCCGCGCTGCGTTAGCTGGTAAGGAATCTCTGCCTGAATCTCTCCTCGCTCTCCGTTCTCTTTTAGTATTCTCACTCCGTTTGGTGTTTGGCTGAGTTCTTTATCTCTTCTTTTGGTGTTCTAGGGTTTCAGGATTGTTGATTCTCTGTTAGGCTTAGTTTTTCGGATCTTTGCTGTGGAGGGACGGCGTGGTGTTTCTGCCTAGAGCGCCATCTTGCCCCTCTGGGGTGTTTTATTTTGGATGCCTAGGGGAACCATCCTGTCCTGTTTTTGTAAATGTTTTGATATTGTCTGCCTTCTTCTGGGCATTCAGTAGTTATTTTCCTAGTTTACTGATTGTAGATTTGTTTGTTTCTTCCTGTTACCCCCCCGCCCCCCCCCCCGCTTGGTTATGTCTGAGCAGGTGGGCTGTGGGTTCTTTGTCGTTTGCTCATCTGTAGTTACGATACTTTTAGCCTGCTTCTCCAGTTGGCAGGGTCAGTCGCTCAGATATGGTACATCAGGGCAGGTCTAGCTGAAGAGGAGTTGCCAGGATGGGTTGTTTGTCACACTTACTATGGCCACCAGGGCAGGTCAGTAATCAGTGCAAGGCAGGATATGGCAGGCCATGCCTGTGCTGCTTGGTGGTGTGATGTTAAGTGCACAGTGCAGGTAGGCAGAATGGCAGGGGGAGATTGTGATGTGTGGAGCTAAGGTGGGTATGGGAGAGAGGAGAGAGGAACAGAGGCCAAAAACATACAAACAAACAAAAAAGAGCACTAGGGGAGCTCGCCATTGGAGTGGAGAGATGAGAGACTATGAAATGGAGAAAAACAAAAAAAGGAAGAAGAATGAATAAATACAAATTAGAAAGAAAAAAGAAAAGAAAAACTCCCAAGGGTCCCACTGGTGTGGCTATGAGGTCTGGGGATGTTGTTCCCAGGTGTAGCAGTACAGCCTGGCCGGAAGGCATAGAGGTATTCTGTGCTAGATGTTCAGGGAACAAGAAGAGAAGGAAGGTATAGAGAAACAAGAAACTGAGTAATGAAGAAAGACAAAAAAGGAAAAAGAGGGAAAAGAAAAAAAATAATAAAAAAAGAACAAGAACCCCCCCCCAAAAAAAAAACCCACGAAAAAAGAAATGCCCTCAGGTATCTCTCTGCACATCTGCACAAGCTGAGGGGGTAGGTCCCAAGCTTCACAGCTCTGCTTGGCCAGAACGGGCTCCCAACTCAAGAAAAGAAAAAGAAAACCAGCTAACAATTAAAAACAAACAAACAAAAAGCCCCAGGAACCCACCAGCGTGGCAGCACGGACTGGGAAGCAGTTCCACACTTGAGCGGAGTTCCACATCCTCTGAGGAAGAAGCAAAGATGGCACATGGAACCAATTATTTGAGAAAAAGGAGGGGGTGCTGGTGAGAGGTAAGGAAGAAATCAAAAGAAGCTGAAAAAAAGCAACACCAGCAGCCAACTTATGGCACTCAGGGAGTCGGCCAGTGTTGTCAGGTGGAATCCAAGCAGCTGTTACTTACTGGCCATGAGACTGTGGTAGCGGGAAGCAGAGGAGGCTGAGTGGGGGTGAAGGATGGTGAGGGGCGGAAAGCATATATCACCAGTTACCTGTTGTTCTGTCTCCTGCTGTAAGCTCCACGAAGCTGCTTTCTTGTACCCACTATTTGCTGGTCTCTGATAGGAGCCCAAGATGGCAGATCCGTGCTGTGTTAGCTGATAGGGGACCTCTGCATGTATGTCTCCTTGCTGTCTGTTTTCTGTCAGTTTCTTATTCCATTTGGTGATTGGATGACTTCTTTATCTGTTCATTTGATGTTTAGCATTTCAGGATTGCTGTTTTATCTGTTTGGCTTAGTTTTTCAGATCTTTGCTGTGGAGGGATGGCGTGGTGCTTCTGCCTCTAGCGCCATGTCGCTGGAAGTTCCAAAGATTTTTTCTTTTTGTGTAAACTTTTTCAAGAGTTTTTACAGTAGAGGTCTCATACAATATTTCTACTTTTGTGATTGACGTATTTCTCTCAGCATAATGTCCTCCAGTTTAATCCATGTTACGAGATGCTTCACAGATTCATCATTGTTCTTTATTGTTGCATAGTACGCCATTGTGTGTATGTACCACAGTTTCTTTATCCATTCATCTGTTGCTGGGCATCTAGGTTGTTTCCATCTTTTTGCTACTCTGAACAATGCTGCAGTGAACATGGGTGTGCATATGTCTATTCATGTTATGGCTATTATTTCTCTAGGATATAGTCCTAGGAGTGAGATTGCTGGATCATATGGTATTTCTATTTCTAGCTTTCTAAGGAAGCACCGTATCATTTTCTGAAATGATTGTATCATTATACTTTCCCACCGGCAGTGCATAAGAATTCTGATCTCCTTGCAGCCTCTCTAACATTTGTTATTTCCAGGTTTTTTGATTCGTGCCAGTAATGCCAAGGTGAGATGGTATCTCATTGTGGTTTTAATTTGCATTTCTATAATGGCTAGCAATCGTAAGCATTTCCTCATGTGTCTGTTGGCCACTTGAAAATAGATTTTTTAAAAGAAAACAAAACTACTTCAACTACATGCACCCATCAACCTACCAACACATCTTCCTTTTCTTCATAGTCAGAACAACCATCCTTCACTTATTCACCTTCCACTCCTTTCTCAGCCTATTCCAAACTAGCTCATAGCTTTAGAAATTACCAGGTTAACAAATGTAGTTAAAAACAGTGAAGGATTTTTACTTTATTTTTGGTTTTCTCTTTGATCTACACGTTATTTAGAAGTGTGTTGTTGAAAAACGAGACTAATGGGGCCCAACAGTCCAGAGACAATGAATAGAAGCCAGGAGAGGACAGGAAAGCTGGTAATAGGGAACGCATGGTTGAGAAGGGACAGTGTTGACATGTAGTGGGGTTGTTAACCATTGTTAGAAAGCAGTATGTGTACTAACTGTTTAATAAGAAACTGTTCTGTAAACCTTCATCTAAAGTACAATTAAAAATTAAAATTAAAATAAAAAAAATTGTGTTGTTTAATTTCCAAATATTTCAAAATTTTTTTGATATGTTTCTGTGATAATATCTAGTTTAATTCAGGTATGGATTTAATACATACTTTCTGTGATTTATATTCTTAGAAATTTTTTAAGGTTTATTTTATGACCCAGAATAATGTCTAATTTGATGAACATGTCACTTGTACTTGAGAAGAATGTGCATTCTGGTGTTGTTGGAAGGAGTGTTCAATAAACATTTTGTTAGAGTCCAATTGAGAAACCAGGGCCAAGATGGTGGAATACTCAGTTGCTTCACGTCATCCCTCTTACAAATGCCTGGAAAAACAAGTGAATCAAATATATACGAGAATCTAAGAACCTTAATCATCAAACACAAAGCTGAAGAATCAGACTGAGTGGAAGGTGGAGGAGAGAACATTCAAAAACAGCAGAAACAGGGAATTACAGATCACAGGATCGCTGGCGTCCTGCTAGCTGAATCTGCACAGCCCACACAGGCTGAGACAAACAGCAACATCCCAAGCTGAAACCAACCCCATCTGTTGCAGCCAAGTAGCAGCAAACCTGCGTGCACCGCCGGAAACAAACAGGAGCAACATCAGACCTGTGAAAGTTAAGTGTAAGCTCCCAACCCACTGCTCATACACACACTATAACCTTTTTCCCTAACCATAGCTCCATAGCCAAGGAGCACTCCCTTCCCCTCACTCACTCCCTACCCTGATCCTACAGCAGCCCCATGGCATTCAACAATGCCATGCCCCTTAAACCAGGAACTCATGCTTGGGCCTGGAGCCACCCACTCAATCATCCAGCCACTGGCATAGAGGGTCTTGCAGCATCTTTCACCCCACCCGTCACTCTCACCCCAGTGCACCCCAGTTGGCCTTGCAGGCCAACCCAACACTGCATGCCCTCATTAGGACAAAACAAGCAGGGCATCCACTTAAAGACCATTTCACCTGCATTAACCAAGTGAGAGCTGCAGATTTGTGACTTTCAACACCACCCTGCCCCCTAAGAAGGGGACTTACCCACCCACACCAGGGGCCTGAAGGCCAGCAGTACCACCAACTCCCTCTAGTCACTCATGACAGGGGTCTCAGAATTAGTGGTACCTCCTAATCCCTGTGACCAATGACACTAGGACTGAATGTACTATCCTGCCCACTATGTGCTCTAGTGGACAGGGACATGACTTCCATAGAGTCACCCAGGGGCAGCTGAAAGCCCTCTGCCATGCCCCACACATCGCCCCCCACACTGCAACCAGAGACCTGTGCCTGCACTGAACACCCCCAAGCAGCCCTCCCTGCTTAAGACTATAGGTGAGGGTCTCCACACCACACAGTCAGTAACTGATGACCTGGACACCTGCAGCCCAAACAACCTCACCCCTGCAAGAACAGTCAACAGACTCCCAGGCTCACACACACAGTAGCTGCTCTGATCCACTGGAGAAGGTGAGAGCTTCAAGGACCTCAACAACCAGAGTAGCACACACACCCAGCCTACTTGGACATATTAAAACAAAACAAAACAAAAATACAGGACACAGTAAACAAAAATACAATAATTAAATAAATAAATATAATAACATATTGATACCTCTGAGATGACAGTCATTATCAAATTACGTAAAGAAGCAGGACAAGACAGTTCCAGCAAGAGACCAAAACAAAGAACCAGAAAACTTTCCTGAGAAAAATAAGGCAATGTAACTACCTGAAAAATAATTCAAATGACTAATATACAGAGCTCTGCAAGAGATCAGGCAAAACACATGCCAAACCAAGGAACACAAAAACAAACCAATAGAAGAATTCAGAAAAAAAATACAAGAACAAAATGACAGAATAAACAGGCTGCTAGAAACCATACAGAAACAGCATCTAAAAATCCAAAATATTAACAATAAAACTTCAGAATTAAACAACTCAATAGGAGGTTATAGGAGCTGAATTGAGAAAATGGAATTCAGAATTAGTGAGACTGAAGATAAATCCCTTGGCATCAATTTGTTTGAGGAAAAATCAGAAAAAAGAATTTAAAAAGTGAAGAAAGCCTAAGAATCATGTGGGATACTATCTAGAGGAAAAACCTAACAGTGATCAGAGTAGCAGAACAGGAGGGAATAACAGAAAACATAGAGGGAATTGTTGAAGAATTCCTAACAGAAAACTTGCTTAAAATAATGAAAGAATAGAAGATATTTATCCAAGAAGCTCAAGTAACCCCATACAGGATAGACAACAAAAGAAAGTTACCAAGGCATATCATAATCAAACTTGCCAAAAGCAAAGACAAAGAAAGAATCCTGAGAGCAGACAGGGATAAACAAAAAAGTCACCTACAAAGGAAAATGAATAAGACTAAGCTCAGATACTAAGCAGAAATCATGCAGGCTAGAAGGCAATGGGGTGGCATAAATAAAGCCTTGAAGGGAAAAAAAACAATCACCAGTCAAGAATTATATATCCAGGAAAACTGTCTCTCAAATATGATGGCTAAATCATTTCCAGATAAACAGAAATTAAGGGAATTTGTAAAAACTAGACCAAAATTAAAAGAAATATTAAATGGATTCCTCCAGTTACAGAATCAAAAACATCAGACAACAATCCAAGACTGGGACATAGGACACATCGATCAGATACCAAACCAGATAGGGAATTTACAAAAACAAAACAAAGATAAAAGACTGAAAATAGGGAACCAGAGATGTGTATATGTAAATGATGACAAGGTCAGAACATAAAAGAGGGAATAAATGGTGTAGTCATAGAACTTCCATATGAAGAAGAAGCGAAGGTGATATCAAGAAATAAAAGACTGGTTTAAACTTAGAAAAATAAAGGTAAATTTCAAGGGAACCACAAAAAGTTAGTATAACTACTCACCAAATTAAAAGAAAAAGAAGAAAAATATAGACTCAGCAAACACAAAATCAACAATAATGAAAGAGATGTAAAGAAAATAAACAAACAAAAAGGCACAGAAAATTAAGCAGGACAAAGACTGTCAAAACCAAGAAAAAATAAAAATACAAAAGCAGTAAACTCATATCTATCAATAATTGCAGTGACTGTAAATTGCCTAAATGCACCAGTACAGAAAGTGGCAGAATGAATTTAAAAAATACGATCCATCTTTATGCTGCCTACAGAACACACACCATAGACACAAAGACACAAAGAAATTAGAACTCAAAGGATGGAAAAAATGTATCAAGTAAACAATAACCAAAAAAGAGTAGGATTGGCAATATTAACCTCTGCTAAAATAAACTTTAAAGCAAAATGCACCATAAAGGATTAGGAAGGACACTATATAATAATTAAAGGGTCAATACACCAGAAGGACATAACCATAATAAATATATACACACCCAATGGCAGGGCGCTGAAACATACTTAAAAAAAAAAAAAAAAAAGCTCTAACAGCATTGAAAAGAGAAATAAACAGTTCCACAATATTATTAGGAGACTTCAACACATCACTTTTGGTGAAGGACAGAACATCTAGAAAGAAACTCAGTAAGGATACAGAAGATCTAAATGCCACAATTGATCAACCTGACCTCATAGACATATACAGAACACTCCACTCAACAGCAGCAGAGTATACATTCTTTTTCTACTCACATGAAACATTCTCCATAATAAACCACATTTTAGTCCACAAAGCAAGCCTTAAAAAAATCCAAAACACTGAAATAATACCAAGTATCTTCTCTGATTATAATGCCATAAAAGTAGAAATCAATAACAGTAACAGCAAGGAAAAAAAATACTTGGAAACTGAACAACATCTTCCTTAAAAGATACTGATTAATAGAAGAAATCAAGGATGGAAAAAAAATCATAAAATCAAATGAGAATTAAAACATGTCATACCAAAACCTTTGGGACAGAACAAAACCAGTGCTTGGAGGTCAATTTGTAGCAATAAATGCACACATCAAAAAAGAGGAAAGGACCAAAATCAAACCATTAACCCTACAACTTAAACAAATAGAAAGAAAGCAGCAAAAGGAGCCCTAAGGCATGAAAAAAAAAAAAAAAGTAAGAAATAATAAAGATCAGTGCACAAATAAATGAAATAGAGACTAGAAAAACAATTGAAACAATCTATAAGACCAAAAGTTGCTTCTTTGAAAAGATCTACAAAATTGACAAACCATTGACCAAACTGACAAAAGTAAAACAGGAGAGGAAGCAAATAACCTGAATGAGAAATGAAATGGGTGAAACCACAACAGACCCAACTGAAACAAAAACGATCATAACAGAATACTAGAAAAATTGTACTCCAAAAAATTTGAAAGCTTAGAGGAAAGGACAAATTTCTAGAAACAAACTACCTAACTAAACTAACACAAATTGAGGTAGAAAAACTAAACAGACCCATAACAAAAGAAGAGATTGAAGAGGTAATTTAAAAAAAAAAAAAAAAAACTCCCAACAACAAAAAGCCCTGGCCCAGATGGCTTCATTGGAGAATTCTACCAAACTTTTGGAGAAGAGTTAACACCAGTACTACTCAAGCTATTTCAGAACATAGAAAAGGAAGGAATACTCCCAAACTCATTCTATGAAGCAACATAACCCTGTTACCAAAGCCAGTTAAAGACACCACAGAAAAAGGAAACTATAAACCAATATCCCTCATGAACATAGACACAAAAATCCTCAACAGGATCTAGAAATCAACAGCATATCAAAAAAATAATGCATCATAACCAAATGGGATTCATACCAGTTATGCAAGGATGGTTCAACATTAGAAAATCAATCAATGTAATCTACCACATAAATAAAACAAAATAAAAGAACCACGTGAACTTATTAATCAATGAAGAAAATGCATTTGACAAAGTCCAACACTCATTCATGATTAAAAACTCAGTAAAATAGCAAGAGAAAGGAAATTCCTCAATGTAAAAAGGGCATTTATATAAAACCAACAGTCAACATAATTTTAAATGGAGAGAGACTGAAAGCATTCTGCTTGGGAATGGGAACCAGACAAGGATGCCCTTTATCACCACTCTTATTTAACATTGTGGTGGAAGTCCTAGCTAGTGCCATAAGGCAAGAAAAATAAATAAAAGGAAACCAAATTGGAAGGGAAGAGGTGAAATTATCCCTGTTCACAAATTATATGATTTTATACACAGAAAACCTCAAAGAATCCACAAGAAAGCTACTGGAACTAATAGAAGATTTTAGAAAAATAGCAGGATACAAGATTAATATACAAAAATCAGCTGTGTTCCCCTACATCAACAAAGAGAACTTTGAAAAGGAAGTCACCAAATCAGTACCATTTATAACAGTCCCCCATAAGTTAAAGTACTTAGGAGTAAACCTAACCTGGATGGTAAAAGACCTATTCAGAGAAACTAAAAAACACTATAGCAAGAAACCAAAAGAGACCTACATATGTGAAAAAACATACCACACTCATGGATAGGAAGACTCAACATCATGAAAATGTCAGTTCTACCCAAAGCAATCTACAGATATAATGCAATCCCGATCCAAATACCAACGGCATTCTTTAACAAGATAGACAAACAAATCACCAACTTTACACAGAAAGAGAAGACGCCCCAGATAAAGCATTACTGAAGAAGAACAAAGTGGGAGGCCTCCTACTACCTAATTTTAGAACCTGTTATACAGCCATGGTAGTCAAAACTGGCTGGTACTGGTACAACAACAGACACATAGACCAACAACACAGAACATATGTAAATCCATCCACCTGTGAGCAGCTGATATTTAACAAAGGGCCAAAGTCCATTACATGGTGAAAAGACTGTCTCTTTAACAAATGTTTTTGCTGTAAATGGATGTCCATCTGTAAAAAAAAAAGAAAGAAAGAAACAAGATCTGTACCTCACACCATACAAAAAACTAACTCAAAATGGATCAAAGACCTAAATACAAAACCTAAAATGAAAAATATCATGGAACTAAAAATAGGGACAATGCTAGGGGCCCTAATATATGGCACAAATAGGATACAAACCAAAACTAACAATCCAGAGATGCCAGAAGATAAACTAGATAACTGGTAGCCCCTTAAAATTAAATATTTATGCACGTCAAAAGACTTCTTCAAAAGAGTAATAGGAGAACCTACAGACTGCAAAAACATTTTTGGCTACAGCATATCTGACAAGGCCCTATTGTCTAGAATCTACAAGATACTGCAACACTCCAATAACAAAAAGACAAATAATCCAATTAAAAAATGGACAAAAGATATGAACAGATGTTTTATCAAAGAAGACATTCAGGTGACTAACAGACACATAAGGAAATGCTAGCAATCATTAACCCTTAAAGAAATGCAAATCAAAACTACATTGAAACACTGACAATACTGGCACTAATCCAAAAACACAACACAACAAATATTGGAGCGATTGCGGGGAGATTAGAATTCTTATGCACTGCTGATGGGAATGTAAAATGGTACAACCACTTTGGAAAATGGTATGGCACTTCCTTAAAAAGCTAGAAATAGAGATCCCACAAGATCCCACAATTACCCTCAAAGGAATATACCTTAGAGAAATAAGAACTGTCACACTAATAGTCATATGCACACCCATGTTCATTGCAGCATTATTCACAATAGCAAAAAATGGAAACAATGGCTAAACAAATTATGGTACATACAATGGAATACTATGCAACACTAAAGAACAATGATGAATCTGCAAAACATCTCACAACATGGATGAAACTGGAGGGCATTATGCTGAGTGAAATGTCAGTTACACAAGGGCAAATATTGTATGAGACCACTATTACAAGAACTTAAAATGCTCACTCTCAGAAAAAAAGCAATCTTTCATGGTTACAAGGGTGGGGAAGGAGGTGGAGAAGAAATCACTAACTAGATAGTGGACAGGTCAACTTTAGTGAAGAGAAGGACAACACACAATACAGGAGAAGTCAACACAACTGGACCAAAGAAAAAGTTTCCTAGACACATCTAAAAACTTTGAAGGACCAAGTGGCTGGGGCTGGAGACCATAGTCTTGGGGGACATCTAGGTCAACTGACATAACATAGTTCAAAAAGAAAACGTTCTACATCCCACTTTGGTGAGTAGCGTCTGGGGTCTTAAAAGCTTGTGAGTGACCATCTAAGATATATCTATTGGTGCCATCCCATCCTGAGCAAAGGAAAATGAAGACAACCAAGACCCAAAGAAATATTATCCCAAAGGAAAAAAGGACCACATGAACCAGAGACTCCACCAGCCTGAGCCCAGAAGAACTATATGGTACCCAGCTACTCACACTGACCATTCTGACAGGGATCACAGCAGAGTCCTGGACAGAATGGGAAAAAAATGTAGAACAGAATTCAAATACACACAAAAAAGGCCAGACTTACTGGTCTAACAGAGACTGGAGGAACCCCCAAAACAATGGCCTCTAGACACTTCGCTAACCCAGGACTGAAACCACTCTCAAAGCCCACTTTTCAGACAAAGATTAGACAGGCCTATTAAACAAAAAATAACAAGCCTGAGGAACGTGTTTCTTGGTTCAATCAAATATACCAGACCAAATGGGAAACTCCTGTCAAAAAGCTAGATGAGAAGGTAGGAAGGGACAGAACCTGGATGAATGGACACAGGGAACCCGTGGCGGAAAGGGGAAGCATGCTGTCACATTGTGGGGATTGTAACCAATGTCACAAAACAATATCTCTAAATTCTTGAATGAGAAATTAACTTTAGCTGTAAACTTTCACCTAAAGCACAATAAAAAGAAAGAAAACCTGAAAAAAAAAAGTCCAGTTGATTGCAAGTGTTGTTCAGGTCATGTATGTCCTTATTTATTTTATGTATACTTGTAATGTGAATTAAAAAGTTGTCAATATAATTTTGTTGTTGTTGTTGTTATGTGCTGACGAGTAGGTACCAATTCTTAGTGACACTGTACAACACAACAAAACACTGCTCAGTCCTGCACCATCCTCAATCATTGTTATGTTTCAGTCCATTTGTCTTGGTCATTCAGTGCTGCTATAACAGAAATATCACAAGTGGATGGCTTTAACAAAGAGAAATTTGTTTCTTCACAGTAAGGTAGGCTAAAAGTCTAAATTAAGGGCATCAGCTCTGGCAGAAGGCTTTCTCTGTCTGTTGGCCTTCTCATCAATCTTCCTCTGGACTAGGAGCTTCTCCACACAGGGACCTCGGGTCCAAAGGACACACTCTGTTCCCAGCACTGCTTTCTTGGTGGTATGAGATCCCCCACTCTCTGCTTGCTTCTGTTTCCTTTTATCTCTTGTAAGATAAAAGATGGTGCAGGCCACACCCCAGGGAAACTCCCTTTACATTGGATCAGGGATGTGACCTGGATAAAGGTGGTGTTTCAATCCCACCCTAATCCTCTTTGACATAAAATTACAATCACAAAATGGAGGCCAACCACACAATTATGGGAAACATGGCCCAGCCAAACTGATACACACATTTTTGGGGTGATATAATTCAATCCATAACTTTCCACCTTTTGGTCCCCCAAAAATCACATCCTTGCAACATGCAAAACATATTCACCTCATCAAATCATAGCAAAATTCTTAACTCTAAGTCCAGAGTCCAAAAATTCCTCTTCATCTGTGAAATCTAGAATACAAGTCATCTGCTTCCAAAGATACAATGGCAGAACAGGTACAAGCTAGATAACCCCATCTCAAATGGGAGAAACTGGAAGAAAAGAAAAGATAACATGCACCAGGCAAATAAGCAGAACACATTGCATTAGCCCTCAAGGCTTTGAAAATAATCCTCTGTTCTCTGAGACAATTTACACAATGACCCTGCCTACAGACTCTAGGTATTGACCATACTCTCCGAATTCTAAGTGTAGGCCCCTCAGCCCTGAGCTTCAGCCCCTTCCAGGCCCACTGGGACAGCAACTCTGCAACCTCAGCTTTAGGCGCACCATTCTCCTAGTCCGTCTGAGTGCCTACTCCACCCTTGGAAACACCGGAGACCATGGCTCCACCCTTTGAAACCCCTGAAGTCACAGACATACCTTCTGAAACTGAGGCAGCTCAACTTCTTGTGTCCCTTGTCCCTTCAGCTTCTGATGGCTTGATAGAATGATGGAATGGCCTTCTAAAGACACAATTACAGCACCAGCTAGGTGGCAATACCTTGAAGGGTTGGGGCAATGTTCTCCAGGAGGTTGTATATGTTCTAAACCAGCGTCCCATATAAGGTGCTGTTTCTCCCAT
The DNA here is from genome assembly GCA_030035585.1 of Dugong dugon. Classification (NCBI taxonomy): domain Eukaryota; kingdom Metazoa; phylum Chordata; class Mammalia; order Sirenia; family Dugongidae; genus Dugong; species Dugong dugon. The sequence continues at coordinate 97,393,388 of CM057465.1, forward strand.
AGCTAGGTTTCATGGGTCCAGGAATCAAGGGATGGAAATGGGAGTGGCAACATTTACTATTACCCTTAGTGTTACCCACTCACAAGATTTTTGCCTCCTGTCCCCAAGACCTTATGCTCTGCAGGTCTAGTGGTCTTAGTTCCTAAGGTAGGAATGCTCCCAGCTGGAGAGACATCACTGATTCCACTGAACTGGAAGCTAAGAATGACACTTGGCCACTTTGGGCTCCTTAAGCCTCTGGGTCAACAGGCAAAGAAGGGAGTTACCATACTGGCTGGTGTGATTGATCCTGATTACCAAGAGGAAATTGGATTGATATTACATAATGGAGATAAAGAACAGTAAGTATGGAATGCAGGAGATCCCTTAGGGCATCTCTTAGTACTACCATGTTCTGCAATTAAAGTCAATGGAAAACTACAGCAACCCGATTCCGACATGACTATTAATGGCCCAGACCCTTCAGGAATGAAGGTTTGGGTCACCGCACCAGGCAAAGAATGATGACCAGCTGAGGTGCTTGCTGAGGGCAGAGGGAATACAGAATGGGTGGTGGAAGAAGGTAGTTCTAAATACCAGTTACGGCCATGTGACAAGTTTCAGAAATGGGGACTGTAATTGTTATGAGTATTTCTGCTTTGTATGTGTGCATCAAATATTTTTGTTTTCTTCACTTATAAAATAGAAGATATAAACGGGGCTAGTGCATTTTTGATTGTACATGTGTTAGTTGTATCATGTTAGGCACAGGCATGACTTTGTAATTTTCTTTATTCAGAGATTATGTATGGTTTCAGGAGATGTGTACAGGTGCCAAGTTGACAAGGGGTGGACTGTGATGGTTAAGATTCTATGTCAACTTGGCTAGGCCATGATTCTCAGTGTTTTGGCAGTTGTATAATGTTGTGATTACTTCCCTGTTGAACTTTGATATGTGATCACCCCCATGATGGAATCTGCTAAGTGGTACTGGTGGGGGTGGGGCCTGTAGTGGCTCACCACCCCCTCAGCCTTCATCTCTACACCCTCCACCCTCCACTAGTTACTTCCTTACTGCTTGCCTTGCCAAGGTTTTTGGCTTGTTCTGGACCCAGCAGCTGCCTCTTGTCATCTCACCTCCAGTTCTTGGAACTTGAACTAGAAGTTTATCTGTCAGTCTTGGGATTAGCCAATCTTCACAGCCTGGCAAGCAAGATTCCTGCTCCCTGACCTACTGATCTTGGGTTTGCCAGCCCCTGCAGTTATGTGAATCAGGAGAAACCTTGCAGTCTTGCCTGCAAATCTTGGAATTCGTTGACCTTCAAAGCTTGTGAGCGGAAGTCCTGCTCTCTGACATGCCGATCTTGGGTTCACCAGCTTCTGTGGCTGTGTGAAGTGAGAGAGGCCTATACCCCGATCCACAGACTTGGGATGTCCTAGCCTCTACAATGGTGTGAGCTGTTTCCTTGATATAAATCTCTCTCTATATATATTTATATGCTTTACTGGCTTTGCTTCTCTAGAGGACCCAGGCTAAGACACCATTGTTGCAGCCACTGTGTCAATCCATCTTGTTGAGGGTCTTCCTCTTTTTTGCTGACCCTCTACTTTACAAAGCATCCTCCAGCACTATATCAGACAGTGTTCTGCTGCTGTTCGTACAGTTTTAATTTCCCAATTATTTCCAGAAGTAGCCCACAAGCCTTTCTTCCTAGTTTGCCTTAGTCTGGAAGTGCTGCTGAAACTTATCCACCTTGGGTAACCCTGCTGGTATTCGAAATACTGGTAGCATAGCTTCCAGCATGACAGGAACACACAAGCCGCCACAGTATGACAAACTGACAGAAGAGTAGTTGTGTGACATGGTTAAATCAGTGAATTCCATGTGCATGGGTCCATTTCTGCACCTAATTTGCTGTGAAATGAGTCCCTTGATCCAAGGCAATGTTGTGCTGGATACCATGATGGTGGATAAGGCATTCTGTGATTCCTGGATGGTAGTTTTGGCGGAAGAATTTCATGCAGGGAAGGCAAATCTGTATCCCAACTAAATATCTATTCCAGTAAGAATGTAATGCTGCCTTTTCCATGATGAATGGGGCCCAATGTAATCAATCTGCCACCAGGCCACTGGCTGATCACCTCGAGAAATGGTGCTATATCGGGCACTCAGTGTTGATCTCTGCTGCTGGAAGATTGAGTACTCAGCAGTGACTGTACCCATGTTGGCCTTGGTGAGTAGAAGTCCACATCGCTGAGACTATGCATAACCTCCATCCCTGCCACTGTGGCCTCTTTGTTCATGAGTCCAATGGGCAATGATGGGAGTGGCTAGGGAAAGAGGATGACTCGTTTCCCCAGAACTCATCATCCTATCCACTTTATTGTTAAAATCCTCCTCTGCCAAGACAACTTTTGATGAGCATCTACATGAGACACAAATGTCTTCACTTCTTTGGCACATTCAGAGAGATCTATCCACGTACATCTTCCCCATATCTCCTTGTCACCAATTTTCCAATTGTGTTCATTCCAAGTCCCTGACCATCCAGCCAAATCACTGGCCATAGCCCATGAAGTAGTATACAATCGCACATCCGACCATTTCTCCTTCCAAGAAAATGAACAACCAGGTGCATTGCTAGAAGTTCTACCCATTGGAAGGATTTCCCTTCACCACTGTCCTTCAGAGAGTTACCAGAAAGGGGATTCAATGATGCTGGGGTCTACTTTAGAGTGGTGCATGTATATCAGGCAGAACCATCTGTGAACCAGGCACAGATTTTCTCTTCCTTGGTTAACTGATCATAAGGAACTCCCATGAGGATATAGGTGCAGACTAGGAGAGGGCAAGTAATGTGACAGAAGTGGAAACCATGAGCATTTGGGCCATATCCCCATACAACTTACTTGTACCTTCAGGTCCTGCTCAGGCCTGATCCTGTATATACCATTTCTTTTTAATGATAGAGTGCTGCTGTGCACGTCCAACTTTATGACTCTGTAAGTGAGACAACACACAGTTTAAGATGGGCAGGCTAGACTTCATGGTGACTTGATGGCACATAGTTAAGTGCACAGTCTCTACTAAGGTACAGAAACAAGTCAAAAGCAGTTTCTTTAAAGGAGAGTAGTTATCTGCAGAGGATGTCAGGACTTTACTCCAAAATCCTAAGGATCTGCACTGTAATTTATCAATACGGGCCTGTCAAAGACTCTAAAGAACATCTACATCTGACACTGACACTTCAAGCATCACTGGATCAGCTGGATCATGTGACCCAAGTGGCAGAGCTGCTTACACAGTAGGTTTAATCTGTTACAGAGACTTCCCTTGTTGTAGGCCCCACACAAAACTAGCAGCTTTTTTTTTTTTGTTTTCTTTTTCTGTTTATTGTGTTTCCAACCTATTTGGAATGAGGGGCATTTTGGAACATAACATAGGCATATTATATGATTAACAATATAATGTTGAAAAATACGCTGTTTTACATATGTTGATAGCATTTTGACCCTAAAATTGACCCTAAAATCTTTCCAATCATTCATGCTGAGATAAAGATGTTAGAAAATGTTGAAATGTGAAAAACTTTAAAAACTTAATTGATACCTTCCAAAATAAAGCATGGCCCCTGGGTCAAAGAATTAGTTGCTGATCATTTTAATTTGTAGCATAGCAGTGATTAATCTTTTCCAGTTTTCTTAATTTAGCCCTTATTAGAATCTCACTTTCAGCTTTATCTAAATACTATCTGGAGTTTCTCTTCTGGTACAGTAGCCACTAAGTCACATGTGGCTACTGAGCTCTTGAAATGTGACTGGTCTGAACTGAGCTGTGCTGTAAATGTCAAGTAAAATATATACCAGATTTTGAAAACCTGGTACTACAAACAGGATATAAGTTCACTCATATTTTTTTTCTTTTGATCATGTGTTGAAGTGACAACATTTTGTACTTATTGGGTTAAATAAAATATATTGTTAAAATTAATTTCACCTGTTTCTTTTTGCTATTTATAATGTAGCTGCTACACATGTGATTCTCATTTGTGGCTCACATTACATTTCTATTGGACAGCACTGATGCAAAGTGTAGGGCTAAAGCATTTATGCCCCCAAACTCTTACAGCCAACATAACACAAATTTGCACCCTTGGCTTGTTTGATATTATTCAGCTTCCTCATTTACTTTGCTTATTTGGGATAGTTTAGAACTTTTTTTTTTTTTTAAATTGCCCTGCTTTAAGTGAAAGTTTACAATTCAAGTTAGTCTCTTATACAAAAATTTATACATACATTGTTTTGTGGCCCTACTTACTCTCGCTATACTGTGACAGCACACTCTTCCTTTCCGCCCCCAGTTTCTCGTGTCTATTCAACCAGCTCCTGACCCTCTCTGCCTTCTCATCTAGTGTCTGGACAGGAGCTGCCCATTTAGCATCACGTATCTACTTGTGAAAACTAGCAGCTTTTTGATAAGTAGTCCAGAATAACACACACAAATGAGGGATATGCTGCCTCCATAATCCAAAGAGGCCTCCTAGGCATTGTATCTTCTTTTTAGTTGATGTAGGAGTCAGATGTTACAACATATTCTTCACTTTAGAAGGAATATCTCAACGTGCCCCATGCCACTGGACTCCTAGAAATTTCTCTGAGGTGGAAAGTGCCTGAATTTTTGTCTATTAAATTCTCACCCTCTAGCATGCAAATGTTTTACCAGTAAGTCCAGAGTAATTGACACTTCTTACTTATATGACTAATCAACATAATGTCATCAATGTAATGGACCAGTGTTACGTCTTATGGAAGGGATAGGCGATAGAGATCTCTGTGGACTAAACTCTGTCATACAACTGGAGAGTTGATATACTTCTGAGGTAGGATGTTGAAGGACTATTTCTGGCCTTGCCTGCTGAAGGCAAACTGCTTTCAGTGCTCTTTCAAAACTGGAATCAAGAAAAAGACATTGGTCAGATCAATAGCTGCATACCAGATACCAAGAAATGTATTAATTTGCTGAAGCAATGAAACCATATCTACAACACAGTAGCAACTGGAGTCACCTCATGGTTAAGTTTGTGATAATTCTCCAAGTTCCACCTGTTTTTTGCACAGGCCAAACAGGCAAGTTGAATGGGGATGTGGTGGGAATCACCACCCCTGCATCCTTTAAGTCCTTGACAATGGCAGTAATCTCTGCAATCCCTCCAGGAATGTGGTTTTGCTTTCATTTTACTATTTTCCTAGGTAGGGTCAGTTCTAATGGCTTTTGCTTGGCTTTTCCTACCATAATAGCCCTTACTCCACGTCAGTCATCCAGTGTGGGGGTTCTGCCAGTTGCTAAGTATATCTATTCAAATTAAGTATTCTGAAACTAGGGAAATCACTACAGATGGGTTCTGGAATCCACTGGACGCACTGTGTGAAGGACCCGAGCTAAAATTACATTAATAATTGACCTCCATATGCCCCCACTCAGACTGGTGGGCCTAAGTGATGTTTTGGCCCACTTTGATCCACAGGCAGCAGAGCAGGCCACTGGCTGAAGTCACAAGTCACAAGCACCAGAGGTGAGATGATGAGCCAGATGCAGGAACCAGAGCAAAGTGATCAGACTTTGCCAGAATGTCCATATATATATTGGATGCAGGCCACAACCACAAAGAAACTCCCCTTACAACTGATTGACTGATACCATCAGATTACGTCATGGAGGATGACTACATCATTACAAAACTGTCAAACCACTGAGAATCATGGCCCAGTCATGTTGACTTGCAACCTTAACATCACAAGAGCCTAACCTCATTCAAACGAACTTCACTAAGAACTTGTGACTATGGCACATTGCAAAGCTATGTCAGGTGCGTATACATTTAGGATTCTTAAGTCTTCTTGTAGAACTTAACACTTTAGCATTTTGTAATATTCCATTTATGCCTGATAATGTTCCTCATTCAGAAGTCTGTGTAAAATTATCATAATTACTTCAGCTTTTATTTATTACCTCAACCTTTTACTTTTTCTTGCATGTCTTTGGCTTAATAACACACTTACTTTATGTTATAACTGCTTTATTGAGATATAATTGATATACCATAAAATACACATTTTTAAGTATACGATTTAGTGATTTTTTAGTATATTCACAGAGTTGTACAAACCTCGTAATTAACTAATCTTAGAAAATTTTTATCACCCCAAAAATAAACACCATACCAATGGAAGTCACTCATCCCTTTTCTTCTATGCTATATAAATATTTATATTTTAAATGTATTTCTTGTAGACAGCAAACAGTTGAGTCTTGCTTTTTTAATCTAATTTTACAATCTCTGTCATTTAACAGGTGTATTTTGACTTACCATGTAAACTTATTTTAAAAATGTTTAGATGATTACCCTAGTGTTTCTAATACATTTCTTAAAATTAATCTGAGTCCTCATTCAAATAATATCAACCTGCATCATGTGTAGGGTAAAGAATTTACAGCATTATATTCCCCATTCCTCTCTCTCAGTCTTTGTGCTAGGATTGTCAAATGCATTACCTTTACTTTGTTATCAACATATAATAATTGCTACTATTTTTTGCTTTAGACAAAGGGTAAGCAAATTAAACTTGAAGACCAGCTGTCTGTTTTTGTAACTAAAAATTTATTGGAACAAAGCCACACTTACTCATTTCAGTATTGTCTACGATTGCTTTAGTGCTGTAAGGACAGAGTTAGCGCCCACAAGCATAAAAGATTTACTATCTGACTTTTAAGAAAAAGTGTTGACCTCTGCTATAACAGTCAGCTATATTTTAGAACAATTAAAGTAAAATGCAAATTAATTTTATTTTACTTTCATTTATTCTATCTGAAATGTTCTTTACTTCTTGGTGAAAATACAATTTTCTGACCAATATAACTTTTGTTTTCAGTCTGAAAAATTTCATTAGCATTTCTTCTTTTTTTTTTATTGTACTTCGGTGAAGGTTTACAGAACAAATAGTTTCTCATTAAACATAGTACACATATTGTTTTATGACTTTGCTTAACAACCCCATGACATGTCACCCATCTTCCTGCTTGACCTTTTATTTTTGGTGAAAATATACATAGCCAAAGATACACCATTTCAAAAATTTCTACAGGCACAGTTCAGTGACACCAATTACATTCTTCCAGTTTTGATGCTATTCTAAATTTAGATGAAGGTTTACAGAACAAAATAGTTTATCATTAAAGAGTTAGTACACATGTTGCCCTATGACAATGGTTAACAACCTCAGTACACATCAACACTGTCCTTACTCAACCCTGGGTTCCCTATCACCAGCTTTCCTGTCCCCTTCTTCCTTCTAGCTCTTCTCCCTTGACTGCTGTGTCTCATTAGTCCCTTTTTGTTTTATGGGGCTCTCCAATCCCTGGCTGAACGGTGAAACTTGGAAGTGACTTCACCACTGAGGTAACAGGGTGTCTGGAGACCATACTCTCGGGGTTTCTCCAGTCTCCTTTAGGCCAGTAAATCTGGTCATCTTTGTGTGCGTTAGAATTTTGTTCTACATCCTTCTCCAGCTCTGTCCAGCACCCTCTGTTGTGATCCTGGTCAGAGGAGTCAGTGATGATAGCCAGGCACCATCTAACTGTACTGGACTCACTCTGGTGGAGACCTTGGTAGCTGTGGCTCATTAGTCCTTTGGACTAATCTTTTCCTTGTATCCTGTTCTCTTCATTCTCCCTTGCTCCTGAAAAGGTGAGACCAGTGAAGTATCTTAGAGGGCTGCTCACAGGCTTTTAAGACTCCAGACTCTACTCACTAAGGTGGAATGAAGAATATTGTCTTTATAAACTATGTTATGCCAATTGAGCTAGATGTTCCCTAAGACCATGGTCCCCACAGCCCTCCACCCAGCAATTCAGTCCCTCAGGGAGTTTGGATGTGTCTATGGAGCTTCCATGACCGTTCCCATTACAAGCTGTGCTGGTTTCCCCAGTATTGTGTAATGTCTCACCCTTCACCAAAGATACTACTTATCAATTGCCTATTTAGTATTTCCTCCCCACCCCTCCCGTCTCTGGTAACCAACAAAGATTGTTACTTTCTGTGTGTAAACTTTTTCATGAGTTTTTACAATAGCGGTCTCATACAATATTTCTACTTTTGTGATTGACTTATTTCACTCAGCATAATGTCTTCCAGTTTCATCCATGTTATGAGATGCTTCACAGATTCATCATTGTTCTTTCATGTTGCATAGTACTCCATTGTGTGTATGTAACATAGTTTGTTTATCCATTCATCTGTTGATGGGCATCTAGGTTGTTTCCATCTTTTTGCTATTGTGAACAATGCTGCAGTGAACATGGGTGTGCGTATGTCTAATCATGTGATGGCTATTATTTCTCTAGGATATATTAATAGGAGTGAGATTGCTGGCTCATATGGTATTTGTATTTCTAGCTTTCTAAGGAGGCACCATATCATTTTCCAAAATGGTTGTATCATTTTGCACTCCCACCGCCAGTGCATAAGATTTCTGATCTCCCCACAGCCCCTCCAACATTTGTTATTTCTACAGTTTCTGATTCGTGCCAGTAATGCCAGGGTGAGATGGTATCTCATTGTGGTTTTAATTTGCATTTCTCTAATGGCTAGTGATCGCCAGCATTTCCTCATGTGTCTGTTGGCTGCTTGAATGTCTTTTTTGGTTAAGTGTCTGTTCATTTCCTTTGCCCATTTTTTAATAGGATTATTTGTATTTTTGTTGCAGAGGTGTTGGATTAGCTTGTAGATTACAGAGATTAGACCTTTGTCTGACCTGTACTGTCCAAAAATATTTTCCCAGTCTGTAGGTTCTCTTTTGACTCTTTTGGTGAAGTCTTTTGAAGAGCATAGGTGTTTGATTTTTAGAAAATCCTAGTTATCTAGCTTATCTTCTAGGGTTTGTGTGTTGATGGTTATGGTTTGTATCCTGTAATGCCGTGTATTAGGGCCTGTAGCGTTGGTCCTATTTTCTCTTCTATGAACTTTATAGTTTTTGGCTTTATATTTATGTCTTCGATCCATTTTGAATTAGTTTCTGTATATGGTGTGAGGTATGGGTCCTGTTTCATTTTTTTGCAGATGGATATCCAATTTTGCCAGCACCATTTGTTAAAAAGACTGTCTTTTCCCCATTTGATGGACTTTGGGCCCTTGTTGAAGATCAGGTGACCGTAGCTGGATGGAATTACATCTGGGTTCTCAATTCTGTTCCATTGGTCAATGTATCTGTCGTTGTACCAGTACCAGGCTGTTTTGACTACTGTAGCTGTATAGAAGGTTCTGAGGTCAGGTAGTGGGAGTCCTTCAACTTTATTCTTCTTCTTCAATAGTGCTTTACTTATCCGGGGCTTCTTCCCTTTCCATATAAAGTTAATGATTAGTTTTTCCATCATGTTGAAGAATGTTGTTGGTAGTTGGATCGGGATTGCATTGTATCTGTAAATTGCTTTGGGTAGAATTGTCATTTTCACAATATTGAGTCTACCTATCCATGATCATGGTATGGTTTTCCATTTATGTAGATCCCTTTGGTTTTCTTGCAGTAGTGTTTTGTAGTTTTCTTTGTGTAGGTCTTTTACAACCCTTGTTAGATTTATTCCTATGTATTTTATGTTTTTAGGGGCTATTATAAATGTTATTGTTTTCCTGATTTCCTTTTCATCATTCTCTTTATTGGCATATAGGAATCCAACCGATTTTTGTATGTTTATCTTGAATCCTGCAACTCTGCAAAATCTTTCTGTTAGTTCCAGTATATTTGTCATGGAGTCTTTAGGGTTTTCTATGTATAGTATCATATCATCCGCAAACAGGGACAGTTTAACTTCTTCATTACCACTTTGTATGCACTTTATTTCTTTTTCTTGCCTTATTGTGCTAGCTAGAACTTCCAGCACAATGTTAAGTAGGAGCGGAGATAAAGGGCATCCTTGTCTTCTTCCCGGTCTCAAGGGGAATGTTTTCAGCCTTTCTCCATTAAGAATGATGTTGGTCATTGGTTTTGCATAGGTGCCCTTTATTAGGCTGAGAAATTTCCCTTCTATACCTATTTTATTGAGAGTTTTTATCACGAATCCGTGTTGAACTTTTTCAAATGTCTTTTCTGTGTCAACTGAGATGATCATGTGAGTCTTTTCTTTCATTTTTGTGGTTGATTACATTCATTGATTTTCTAATGTTGAACCATCCTTGCATACCTGGTATGAATTCTACTTGGTTGTGGTGTGTTATTTTTTTGATATGATGCTGAATTCTATTGGCTAGAATTTTGTTGAGAATTTTTGTATCTATATTCATGAGAGATATTGGTCTGTAATTTTCTTTTTTTTTGTGGTGTCTTTGCCTGGTTTAGGTATCAGGCTCATGCTGGCTTCATAGCATGAATTTGGAAGTGTTGCTTCCTTTTCTATGGTCTGAAATAGCTTGAGTAGTACTGGTACAATCTCTTCTCTGACTGTTTTGTAGAATTCTCCAGTGAAGCCATCTAGGCCGTGGCTTTTTTTTGTTGGGAGTATTTTTATTACCTTTTCAATCTCTTCTCTTGTTATGGGTCTGTTCAGATTTTCAACATTGCTTTGTTGTAGTTTGGGTAGGTGGTGTGTTTCTAGAAATTTATCCATTTCTTCTAGATTTTCAAATTTGTTGGATTATAGTTTTTCATAATATTCTCTTATGATCCTTTTTATTTCAGTTGGGTCTGTTGTAATGTCGCCCATTTCATTTCTTATTTACGTCCTCTCCTGTTTGTCTTTTGTCAGTCTGGGCAGTGGTTTGTCGATTTTGTTGATTCTTTTGAAGAATCAACTTTTGGTTTTGTTGATTCTATTGTTTTTCTGTTCTCTATTTCATTTATTTCTGCTCTGATCTTTATTATTTCCTTGCTTCTGGTGGCTGTGGGCTTTTTTTGCTGTTCTCTGTTTGAGTTGTGTAGTTAATGTATTGATTTTTTCCCTTTCATCTTTTTTGATGTGTGCATCTATTACTATAAATTGTCCTCTGAGGATTTCCTTTGCTGTGTCCCAAAGGTTTTGGTATGATGTGTTTTTGTTCTCATTTGATTCTAAGAATTTTTTTTTATTCTGTTGCTGATTTCTTCTATTACACAGTAATGTGTAAGCAGAGTAGTATTCAGTTTCCATGTAATTGATTTTTTTCCCCTGGTCTTTCTATTGTTAATTTCTACCTTGATGACATTGTGGTCAGAGAAGATACTTTGAATTATCTCAGTGTTTTGGATCTTGTTGAGGATTGCTCTGTGGCCTAAGATGTGGTCTGTTCTGGAGAACGTTCCATGTGCATTGGAAAAGAATGTGTACTTTGCAGTTGTTGGATGGAGGGTTCTACATATGTCTTTGAGGTCAAGTTGGCTGATTGTGCCCTTTAGGTTTTCTTTATCTTTGCTGAGTTTCTTTTTAGTTGTTCTGTTCTTTACTGAGAGTGGTGTGTTGAAGTCTCCTACACTTATTGTGGAACTGTCAATTTCTCTTTTCAGTGTGGTTAGAGTTTGTTTTACATATTTTGGACCCGTCATAGGGTTCATAGATGTTTATTATGGTTATGTCTTCATGAAGGATCATCCTCTTAATCATTATATAGTGTTATTCTTTGTCTTTTATGGTGGATTTTGTTTTAAAGTCTATCTTAACTGAGATTAGTATTGCCACTCCAGGTCTTTTTTGGTAGTTGTTAGCCTGATATATTTGTTTCCAAACTTTGACTTTTAATATATTCACGTCTTTGTTTCTAAGGTGTGTCTCTTGTAGACAGCATATTGATGGATCTTGTTTTTTATCCATTCTGTTACTCTCCGTCTCTTTATGGGTGCATTGAGTCCATTTACATTCAGTGTAATTATTGATAGATGTGAGTTTGTTGCTGTCATTTTGTAGTGCTTTTGTTGTGCTGCTGACGTTTTCTTTGTTCTTCTTACTCTCCCGTGCTGAATTACTTTTGTTTGTGTTTTTATTTTTCATTTCTTTTGTTTCTGCAGGTTTTGTTTTTGCTGAGACTTTATTTTTTTCCTCTTTATTTTTATGAGTATGTTTGTTATCTTCCGTTGTGGTTACTGTGAAATTTACCCTTATTTTTCTAAGTTTGAAGCAGTCTATTATTACTTGGTATTGCCTTGCCTTCCTCTCCATTAGAAGTTTCTATACCTACACTGTATATTCCCTTTTATTGTTCTGATATTGTTGTCATTTACAGATTAACTGCTCTGATTCCCTGTTGTATTTCTTTTGGTTTTGGATAGTCCTCGAGAGTTCATCTCCTAGACTGATATCTGGCTGGTACGATCATGTGTCTTAGATTCAGCCGGTGAGCTGAAGTTGTTCTCTGATCATAGAACTCCCTTTAATCATTCTTGTAGGTTTTGTTTTGTTTTTGTATATTCTCTTAATTTCTGTTTATCTGGAAATGTCCTAATTTTGCCATCATATTTGAACGAGAGTTTTGCAGGATATATTATTCTTAGCTGGCAATTTTATGGTTTTATATATGTCATCCCATTGCCTTCTTTCCTGCATTGTTTCTGCTGAGTAATCTGAGCTTAGTCTTATTGTTTCTCCTCTGTATGTGTCTTCTTGTTTCTCATGAGCTGCTCTCAGGATTCTTTCTTTGTGTTTGGTTTTGGCGAGTGTGATTAGGATATGCGTTGGTGATTTTCTTTTGGGGTCTATCCTATATGGTGTTTGTTGAACTTTTCATCTTTCATGATATTGGGGAAGTTTTCTGTCAGCAGTTATTCAATGATCTTTTCTGTGGTTTCTGTTTTCTTCCCCTGTTCTGGAACTCTGATCACTCGAAAATTTTTTCATTTGATTGTATCCCATATAATTCTCTGGGTCTCTTCATTTTTCTTTGTTCTTTTTTCTGAGTTTTCCTTGAACAAAGTTGTATCCAAGTGTTTGTCTTCAGTTCCACTGATTCTGTCTTCCACCTTTTCAAATCTGCTCCTCAGCCCTTCTGTGACACTGCCCATTTCTGAGATCTTATTGTTTATCTTTTGGATTTCTAACTGTTGTTTTTATATAATTTCTAGTTGTGAATTTATTTTGGCATTTTGTTCCTGCATAACTTTCCTGAATTCTTGCATTTTTCTGTCTGTATTTTCCATGAGTTTGTCTGTCTTTTAAATGAATTTGTCTATTTTTTCCTCATTTTCTTCTTTTTTGCTTCAACTCTTGCGTATTTCTAAGTATTATAGATTTCAATTCCCTATCAGGTAGCTTTAGTGCCTTTTCTTTCCCTGGAAGGTCATCTGGTATTTTATTTTGGATGCCCACGGGAACGATTCTGTCTTGTTTTTGTAAATGTTTTGATATTGTCTGCTGTCTTCGGGGCATTCAGTTGTTAGTTTTGTCATTTATTGATTGTAGATTTGTATGTTTTATCCTTTGTTTTTTATTTTGGTGTGTCTGAGCAGGTGGGCTATGTGTTCTTTGTTGTTAGCTCATCTGTGGGCATGATAATTTCTGCCTCCTTCTCCAGTTGGCAGGTTCAGTTTCTGAAACATGGTACAGCAGGGCAGGTCTAGCTGAAGAGGAGTTGCTGGGATGGGTTGTTTGTGGCACTTACTACAGCCACCAGGGTTGGTCGGTATTCAGTGCAGGGTAGGTTCTGATAGGCCGTGCCTGTGCTGCTTGGTGGTGCGATGTTAAGTGCACGGTGCAGGTAGGCAGGGTGGAGGGGAGAGATTGCTTATGTGTGGAGCTAAAATGGGTATGGGAGAGAGGAGAGAGGAACAGGAGCCAAAAACATACAAACAAACAAAAAAGAGTGCTAGGGGAGCTTGCTGTTGGAGTGGAGAAATGAGAGACTATGAAATGGAGAAAAACAAAAAGGGGAAGAAGAAGAAAAGAAAATAATGAATAAATAAATATTAGAAAGATAAAAAACAGCCAAGCCCAGGGATCCCACCGGTGTGGCTATGAGGTCTGGGGAAGTTGTTCCCAGGTATTGCAGTATAGCCTGGCCAGAAGGTATAAAGGTACTCAGTGCCAGGTAATCATGGAACAGGAAGAGAAAGAAGGTATAGAGAGACAAGTAACTGAGTAATGAAGAAAGACAAAAAGGGAAAAAAGAGGGAAAAGAAAACAGAACAAATTAAAAAAAAAATGACAAGAAAAGCCCCCAAAAAATAGAAAAAGAAAATACGAAAAAAGAAATATCCTCAGGAATCCCTCTGTGCATCTGTGGAAGTTTAGCGTGTAGGTCCCAAGCCATGTAGCACTGCCCAGCCAGAATGATCTCCCAACTTGAGTAAAGGAAAAGAAAACAAACAAGCAATTCAAAACAAGCCCCGGGATCCTACCAGTGTGGCAGCCCAGATTGGGAAGCAGTTCCACACTTGAACAGAGCTCCGCAGCCCGTTAGGAAGAAGCAAAGATGGCACATGAGCCAGGTATTTGAGCAAAAGGAGGGGTAAGTGGTGAGAGGTAAGGAAGAAATCAAAACAAGCAGATAAAAGAAACACCAGCCACCACCAACAAATGGCACTCAGTTAGTCGGCCAGTGTGGGCAGGTGGAATCCAAGCAGCTGTTGCTTCCTGGTCAAGAGACTGTGGCCGCAGGAAGCAGAGGAGGTCGAGTGGGGGTGAAGAATGGGGGGGTGGGGTGGGGTGGAAAAGCATATATCACTGGTTACCGGTTGTTCTGTCTCCTGCTGGCAGCTCCGTGAAGCTGCTTTTTGGTACCCCCATTTGCTAGTCTCTGATAAAGAGTCCAAGATGGCGGATCCATGCTGCATTAGCTGATAGGGGACCTCTGCATGAATCTCTCCTTGCTGTCCATTCTCACTCCATTTGGTGCTTGGCTTAGTTCTTTATCTCTTCTTTTGATGTTTTAGGGTTTCATGATTGCTGTTTTCTCTGTTTGGCTTGGTTTTTCAGATCTTTGCTGGGGAGGGACGGCGTGTTGCTTCTGCCTAGAGCACCATGTTGCCAAAAGTCCCTTAGCCACTTCTTTTTGCAACACTCTCTTGTTTTTCTCCTACTTTCTTTAGCTTCTCCTTTCAGAATAATTGATTATTCTCTATCTAATCAGCTTATTCTATACTTTGGAAACTAAGACACTTTGTAATGTATTCCCACTAATAAATTGCCAAACTGTTGGGATTGTATTTGGGGATAAATATGGATGGCCACACAGAATGAATTAAAAGCTGGTCATGGAAATCTCCCATTTCATTGGACAGAAAATAGAGAAGTGTTATTCATTCATAATATAGAAAAACAAAGATTAAAATATTCTAAAGTGGATAGCAGTCAGCATCTGTGGCTAAATTACATGGATGAGTTAAACAAACTGATTTTTTTTCATGCTTGACATTTCATTAAAGCTACTTACTTTGTCATAATTTTTGCATTTATTCTTCATTTTTCTTTACTAAAAACTACAGAAACATTGTCAAAGAGAACTTTAAAATTAGATAAAAGTTCAAAAAAATTTGATTGGGTTTCCTAGGCTCCTTGAAGTCAAGCACTTTACTGTTGTAATTAAACAGAGAAATTTTAACATATCGAACGAAGGTATATTTGGCTAATCAGAGAAGGAGATTTTAGGATGCTCGATTCCCTAATTTACACTGGTTTGGTTGTTTACCCCTTTCTATATGTATTTAGGAGCCCTGGTGGTGCAGTGGTTAAAAGCTCAGCTGCTAACCAAAAGGTCTGCAGTTGGAATCCACCACCTGTTCCTTGGAAATCCTATGGGGCTCTTCTACTCTGTCCTATAGGTTCACTATGAGTCAAAATTGGCTCAACGGCAACAGGTTTGGTTTAGTTGGGTATATGCATTTAAGGCACACGTGGACAATCTGCCAGGAGATAATTCTAATAGTGAGAAGAGTATTTTCAACTCACAATCAATACTTTCGATGTTCAATTTTGTTAATAAAAATTCTGATCTCTTGCTTGAAACATCCAAAGGAGTGGAGCTGTAGATGCTTTAGGTGCTCCCTGTTACTTCCTTTGCTATAGTGTCTTGTTATTTTTCAATAGATTTTCAAAGGCCTGTACTCATCCTCAATTGTCCAAGCTCTTACATTTTCCAAGGTCAGTTAGACCATATGGTTTTATAAAGTGTAAAGAGTAGAGTCTGAAACCCCAAACTTTCAAAGTTAAAAAAGAACTCCTCACTACATTTTTTTAGCCTAAAATACATATGCCACATACTAACTGAAAAATTTTATGTAGCAAAGTTAACTTTCATGGAAGTAAATTAATTTGTCCTTTATAGCAGAAAGAAAAATCACATCTTCTAGAAGAAAAGTAGCAGAGTTAGAGACCATCAAGGGTAAGAAATTAAAGAAACTGGACTGAAGAGACTCAAAATGATAGGTATAATGAGCAAGAGAAAGTGGGTAAATCTCATGAGAAATTAGCCCTCGGCCTTTGAGGTTATTCTTTGTGTTGAAATTCAGTTGTTTTAAAGAGTCTTTATTACTAAAGACATGATGATTTTCTCTTAGCTGTGGGGGAAAGTTCAATTACTGTACCAATGTAATAGTCCATTTTAAATCATTTTTGGGTAAAGACTGAGTTGTATTGAATAGATTTGTCATACTCAGAATGAAACTGGTGCAAATGAAATTCTCATTATGGGACATTAACTTTACTATTTTCTCATTTGCTATAAAAGCCTTGTAAAGTACAAAGATTTGTGATAGACTGTAACTTGTTATGAACCAAGTAAGGAAGGGAGGAGCCTCCAGATAGATTTAATAGCAAGTACAGTCTAGGGAAAAGAAAACAAAACAAAACAGAACTTCAGCTTCCCTCTGGTTCTCTAGGGTTAAATAGATCCCATTCTTTTACTGTTTTAAGGCATTTGTTTTCTATATCCCACTGTCCAATATATTTTAATGAGTTTCTTTGTCAACCACATTTTGCAGTCATTAACCATCCATGTGCTAGATCAATTATCTTGTCTTTCATTTTGTAAGACATTTTGTGAAAAACCATAGAATCCTTTCAGAATGAAGGAAATAGAATTACATTCAGATCATAAACATTGTTTTATTGAAAGTTACATGAATGATTTGAGGAAAAAAAAAACAAAAGCCAAAATAGGAAATATCATTCTATGTAACTAACAAATGTATTTAAAATTTACCAAAACTTATTACAACCTGACACATGTTGATTCTAGGGTTTTAGAGATTCTGATGAAATGAGTTGTGAATAATTTAATGATGTGTATTTCAACAGTTGTCCAAATAAGTTCCTTATATTATTCCTTTGTTGTTTACAATGGTCATTCAACAATATTAATACATAAACTTAACATACTATTTTAAAGAAATTTTACCCTGTTTTTAAGATACTGTGAATGACTTTGGAAAAATTTTTATAAAAATCGAATTGTGAAAATTAGGAGAGTAGGCATTCATATACTAGCAACAATAAGTCTTTCTTGCTTGCCACCCACCCTGTATAAGACACTTTCTCTTCTTCTCCCAGCCACTCTGACAGAGGGTAATACAAACTCTTAGGGAGAAAGTCCTGCTCCAATATGAGCAACCACTTTTTTTTTTTCCTCCCCAGATTGGATTTCTCCTTGGATTGAAAACCAGAGCATGGTTTACACTCCCTTGGCCACGTTCATTTTTTAATTATAACTTCTGCTCCTTCCAGTTCACTAAACTGAATGTACCAAAGTGGTCTATCTGCAGCATTGAATATTGTTCACAATTTCTTGGAAGTCTGGTCTGACTTGTCTTCAAGGAATAAACACCTGCTGTATTTCCTTAATTTGTGTGAAATTCACTTCATATACTCTTTCCCAGTTTCTTTTTCCCTTGGTTGTCTACTCATCAGCTTTCTCTCCTTATCTTCTATTCTTATCACTCACTCTTATGTCCTCTCATGCCCTCACATATGACCTCTACGCCACACACCTGACATGTGTGTCTCCTGCCAGTCTCTCTCCTGCACAGTAGACATGTATTCAACTACTAACTGGCCATCACTACTTGTATTTCCATCTGAGGCATCTCAAACTCATCTTGTTCAAATAAAACTCACAATTTTAATATCACCAAACATGTGTCTTTGTTTGCGTCTTCCATCTTCATGAAGGAAGTCATTATTCACTAAGTTGCCAGAAACCCTTCTCTTTAACATTTAATTCTTCACAAAAACTGTTGATATTATTTCTTAAATATTTCTAGAATTTGCCTAATTTCTTCCATCCTGCTGTCCCTATTGTTGCTATCTATAGATTAATTAAAAGCAACAGAAAAGAAACAAAACAAAACAAAGGAAAAACCAGAAAGCTTACTCACGTAATAAGAAACTGAAAGATAAGCTTTTTTTAAGGTTTCTGATGGATTCAAGGTGATCCCAGGACATTCAGGTGTTACATCTATGATCCAGGAAAAATGAGGAGTAAGGGCTGAAGGGGCATGCCTGTCTCCTTGCTAGAACAAGCCAAAAATTTTATTGGGAGTCATAAAGATTTTTTCTGTCTTATTTCTCATTGGAGAAAATCATACCATACAGCTAAAAAAAGGAGTCTGGAGAATTGAATAGTTTTCATACCTGTATAATAAGGAAATAGGAAGGAATTTTAAAGGCCTTTGAGTAAGTTATTCATGAAGTCTTCTATACTACCGTATTCCGAGCCTCTGATCTATTGTTTGAATAAATCAAGGTCTTAATTTAATTCATTCCTTTTCCTAGATGTATTTTCCATCCATTCTCTCAACTGTTCCTACAGTGATCTTTCTAAAATACAAATCTAATGAACTATCTAAAGTAAAATTTCTTTAATAAGACATGTAAGATCTCCAAGAGCTAACAACTAGCTATCTATATAGACTTTGACCCTCCCACTGACCCCAAACTCAATGCCCCAAACATATCAAACAATGTACAGTTCCCTAAACTGTCCCAAAATTATTTCCCTTGTTTGACTTTGGATGTGCTTATCTTTCTGCTGCGATTTCCTCTTCAGATACCTACCACAACTACCATACATTTCCAAGGTTAAAAACCCGACTTTTCTTCAAAACTCATGTATGTATGACCATTAAACCTGTTGCTGTCAAGTAGATTCCAACTCATAGTGGCCATAGAAGATAGAGTAGAACAGCCCCATAGGGCTTCCAAGGCTGTAATCTTTACTGAAGCAGACCGCCACGTCTTTCTCCATGGAGCAGCTGGTGGGTTCAAACTACCAACCTTTTGATTAACAGCCAAGTGCTTAACCACTGTTCCACCAGGTCTCCTTGTATGGTCATTATGCAGTACAATTCACCAATATTAAAGTGACTTAATAAATTTAAAATCCTCGAGGACGTAATTTTACTTGTAGAAATAACTGAGAGATAAACATAAATATTTATGTACATGAAAGTTCATCATAACATTATTTATAATAAGAAATTATTGGGACAAATATAAACACTGAGAAGATAGTTCAAATGCAGTATGTATCAATATGTATCAATACAAATAAGCCATCATGCTTGTAAAGAGCATTCATATGGAGAAATGATCATGGTAATTTTTTTATTGTTCTCTACATGAAGGTCTACAGAACAAACTAGCTTCTCATTAAATAATGAATACATATATTGTTTTGTAGCTTTGGTTGCCAACCCCACAACCTGTCAACACTCTCCCCTTCTCGACCTTAGGTTCCCCATTGCTAGCTTTCCTGTCCCCTCCTGCCTTCTAGTCCTTGCCCCTGGGTTGGTGTGCCCATTTAGTCTTGTTTTGTTTTATGGGCCTGTCTAATCTTTGGCTGAAGGGTGAACCTCAGGAGTGACTTTGTTACTAAGTTAAAAGGGTGTCCGGGGGCCATACTCTTGGGGTTTCTCCAGTCTCTGTCAGACCAGTAAGCCTGGTCTTTTTATTTATTGACTTATTTTTTGAGTTAGAATTTTGTTCTACATTTTTTCTAGCTCTGTCTGGGACCCTCTATTGTGATCCTTGTCAAAGCAGTTGGTGGTGGTAGTCGGGCACCATCTAGTTGTACTGGGCTCAGTCTGGTGGAGGTTGTGGGAGTTGTCCATTAGTCCTTTGGACTAATCGTTCCTTTGTGCCTTTGGTTTTCTTCATTCCTCCTTTCTCCAGACAGGATGAGACCAGTGGAGTATCTTAGATGGCTGCTCACAAGCTTTTAAGACCCCAGACACTACCCACCAAAGTAGAACATAGAACATTTTCTTTATAAACTATGTTATGTCAATTGTGTTAGACGTTCCCCAAGACCATGGTCCCCACAGCCTTCTCATGATAATGCTAAATGTAAAAAGAAGACAATACATTTCTGTCTAGTCGGTATGATCCCATTCTTGTTGAAGAGTGTGTGTAGATCTGTGTGTGTGCACATGAGTGGGAGATAGGGTGTATGAGAGAAATAGGGAGAGAGGAGAAGGGAGATTAAATTAGAAAGAAAGAATACCATATGGTGTTCATATTTGGGTGTTAACATTGTGGGTACTTTTAATTTTCTCTGGTATAGTTGTTTGTATCTTCTAACTTCGCCCAATAAACTTGTATTATTTTTGTAATAAAACCAAAAAGCAGAGTTTGTTAACATTTAACAAAATTGGCAATAAACAGGTGGAGAATTCAGCACAGAAATGATCTCTGCCAAGGAAACTTCCCTAGCCCAGGATGTCTTTGTTATGTGCCTTTCTTACATGCAATATTATCCTGATATTTTTGTCATGCTTTTTTCAAACCCTGTTCATTTATTTGTCTTCTTCAGTGGACTGTGAGACCTTTGGGCAGGTAATCAAGTATAATTAGTGTGGGAGAGGGTTCTAGAGTTTATGGGGCCTGAAGCTTACACAATTTGGGGGATTCACTTTAATGAATACAAATCTAGGTATGAAAGTGTTATGGATTGATTTGTGTCCCCTCAAAATATGTTTTAACTTGGCTAAGCCATCATTCCCGGTATTGTATAGTTGTTCTCCAATTTGAGATCGAATATAATTTTCCTATTGTTGTGAATCCTAATCTCTACCTGTGGTTAATAAGGCAAGATTAGGTTATGTTAAAGAGGATTAGGGTGTGATGCAACACTCTTACACACGTCACAGCCCTGATTTGATGTAAGGGGAGTTTCCCTGGGGTGTGGTCTGCATCACCTTTTATCTTACAAGAGATGAAAGGACAGAGAAGCAAGCAGAGAGAGAGGGACCTTATACCACCAAGAAAGAAGTGCCAGGAGCACAGCACTTCTTTTGGACCCAGGGTTCCTGTGCTGAGAAGCTCCCTGACCAGGGGAAGATTGATGACAAGGACCTTGCCCTGGAAGAGATAGAGAGAGAAAGCCTTTCCCTAGAGCTGGCACCCTGAATTTGGATTTCTAGCCTCCTAAACTGTGAAAGAATAAATTTCTGTTTGTTAAAGCCATCCACTTGTGGTATTTCTGTTATAGCAGCACTAGATAACTAAGACAAAATGTGAATATTTATTTAAACTATAAGTAAATATCAACAAAATTCAAATTGTACTCTGATCTCATTTATCTATCACCATTCCTAGGAAATCTCAGTTATCCGCATGGTTTTACATGACTCTGAAATTTGTATCATTGGCCCCTATTCCTTCTCTTAACTACAGACTTAACTAACTTCCAATTTGACATCTTCACTTGGATATGTAAGAAACTTCTAAATCTATGTCTCAAAACAACTTTTTTCCTAACCTGTCTCTCTCCTGTCTTTTCCATGTTAATAATGAATCTTTATTTTCTTCCGACTACTTTTCACAACTTGATATATTTATTGTTTATTGTCTGTGACATGCTACTAGATAGTGTACTCCATGAGTTTACCAAAGACTTTTTTATTATGCCTGTATATTAACCCCTTTAGACACTTTCATATAGAGTACTCTCAATAAATATTTCTGAATAAATTGAATAAATGAATGAATGAATGTCAGATCTGGGATTTGAATACAGCTCTGCTTGACCCAAGAACTGAAGCTAGATACCATGATATACAGAGAAAACTTACTGTTACGTGTCTAGTTATATTTCACCCATGGTTTTTGTCCTCAAGAGATAACATCTAAGCGTTCTCCTCTAGAACAATCTATATTTTGTGAGGTCAGATGTCTCTATAATAATTTATATTGAGCTTTATTCCTCAGAAATTTTGTCCAAAACCATTTCTCAATGCAACCAAGCGCAAATGAGAGTTTGTAAGAATAAAATCTGTCAAGATGGATTTCCCTGCAGTGGTGTGGGGAGGGAAGATGGCGGCGCCCAGTAGCCAGTGAGGAGCGAGGATACAGGTATTCCAGGAGCGGTCAGTTGCGTGTATTATGGCCACATCTTCGCACACTCTCTCCTTACGCCTCCTGACAGTATGTCACACAACTGCGTAGAAGCCTAAGCCAGCAAGTAAAACCTAAGCCATAACCAACGGCATCTTCTCTCCTTGAAAAAACATCTTCAGGTCAAGCCACAGCAGAAATATATGAGATGAGATCTCTTTCACTGCCCAGCCTATCTTCTCCCAGAAAGCCAAACGAAAAGGAATTGATAGAACTATGTCTCAATAACTGAAGGTTCGGTAGAAGTGGGAAAAGAGACACAAGATGAAAAACAATGGAAAGAGATGAAGCTGCATCTGGATGCTTTGTCAGGAATTTTGGCTCGACTATTCAAAATCAAACTCACAGCTCTGGTCGTTAGGTACCACGTCAGCTGGATTTGCCTTGGCTCCAGGACCTTTCGACTTGCCCTGCTTACTGCTCACTCTCGTTGGAACAGGCCTTGCATCCTGTGCCGCCAACTCCATCAACCAGTTTTTTGAAGTGCCATTTGATTCAAACATGAATAGGACAAAGAACAGACTTCTAGTTCGTGGGCAGATCAGTCCATTGCTCGCAGTGTCCTTTACCACTTGCTGTGCTGTTCCAGGAGTGGCCTTGCTGGCCTGGGGGGTGAATCCACTCATGGGTGCTCTGGGGGCCTTCAACATTTTCCTGTATACTTGCTGTTATACACCAATGAAGAGGATGAGCTTCGCCAACACGTGGTTCGGAGCCATGGTTGGGGCCATCCCGCCCATTAGGGGCTGGACGGCAGCCACCGGCAGCCTCAAGGCTGGCACGTTCCTCTTGGGAGGAAGTCTCTATTCCTGGCAGTTCCCTCACTTCAACGCCCTAAGCTGGGGGCTCCGGGAAGACTACTCCCGGGGAGGCTACTGCATCATGTCGGTCACGCACCTGGCCCTGTGCAGGTGCGTGGCCCTGCGCCACTGCCTGGCCTTCCTCGGACTGTCCACTGCGGCCCCCCCTCCTACACTTCACCACGTGGACCTTCCGCGTCATCTCCCTCCCCATCAGCCTGTACATCTCCTACCTCAGCTTCCGCTTCTACACCCAGGCCGACCAGAAGAGCTCCCGGAGACTGTTCTTCTGCAGCCTGTAGCACCTGCCCTTGTTCCTGCTGCTCTTGCTCACCGGTAAGCGGCCGCAGGACGTGAAAAGGGACCAGGGCGAGCCCCGGCAGTGAGTCAGATAGGCCTGTGGGAGAAGAGAGAAAAACAAAACACTGGGAGGGCCTCCTGTGTCCCCGGCTGTTGTGCAGGACTGTACTGGTAATTGTGGAGTGCTGGAAGAGAACCCCCAGCTTAGTAAAAGAAGATTGTTAAATAATTTGGTGCTCAGGGATCACTTAACATCTTGTTTGTTTAATAATAATCTCCAAAATTCTCCCCAGATGAGGGAATGGGTTGGCTCAATAGATTAATACAAAGAATAGTTATTTTATTTGATAGCTTTTTCCATATCTCTTCCTCCAACCACTCCACCCCCCACACACCACACGCCCCAGCATAGGCCAGACCCCGTGCTCACAGGTGGCCCGACGGTGAGCGCTTGTAACCTGCTGTCCTTAGGTCCCAGATATCCCCCAGACCTTAGGGACTGCCCTGAAGGGCCAAGTCGGAGGAAGTGCCCGCCGCCTCGGTGCAGCACCCCTTTCCCAGCTTTCTCATTCCACAAGTACACTCAGCCACAGTCCCCCAAACGGTCCCAGACGACCAGACACACAGGCACAGCACTAGAGGGGGATGCCAAACGGTTGCCTAGCGAACCTCGGACTGAACCCCACTCCTGCCCCATCACATCTCAGCATTTCATAAACTCAGGGGAATGAATGGCATTGTTAGGGTTCATTTTAAAATACAGTCAACGCTGCAGCATTTCTTTCTGGGAGGGTAGTTCAAGGCTTAATACCAGAAACCCTTCCGGCTGATCCCATTACTACACCACTTTGGTTGCTACTGTTGGAAACCCTGGTGGTGTAGTGGTTAATTGCTACGGCTGCTAACCAAAAGGTCGGCAGTTCAAAACCACCAGGCGATCCTTGGGAACTCTCTGGGGCAGTTCTACTATGTCCTATAGTGTTGCTTTGAGTCTGGATCGACTAGACCGGACCGCAATGGGTAACTCGTGAGCTCCTCTTTGCCGCACCGCCTTCTCACGGCTCTGCGAGCTGGGCTGGCCAGCCTGCATAGCTCACTTCCATCCGCTGTCTCCTGAATTCAGAAGTAAACCTCTAAGTTCAGATGGCTCTCACAGCCAAGAGTGTCAGTTGGGCTCCCCCAAGGGGATGGTTTCCATCCTGGTAGTTTTGTAAGTTGTATTAGTCACTGTGGCCTTGGGGTCAACCCAGACACAGTTGAGTCACCTACAGTTCCCTGAGTCCTTTGTGGCTTCCACGGTTGGCTGTTGAGTCCCTCTTGTCTGAAGGCCTTGAAACTTGGCAGAATGTTTTAATTATTCAGTCTCCAGTGGCACAGCTGCTCTGTAAGAATTCCTTCTGAGGGTTTAAGCAACATTTAAACAATCATTGCAATATGCCTGTTTTCTCAAAATTTTCTGAAGTGATTGCAGATAGCATCTGATCCCTGTTTCTACTTATCCCAGATAGTACCTCTTCGCTGTGTCCAGGTTATTTACTGTGGGCAACATGGCATAGGAATGTCTGGAAAGAAAATCTACAACTTGTTGCAGCCCTCAAATTTGTAAAATGCATTTATTTTCTTTTCCCTCTGCAATAAAACAGTATATATGAACAACAACAACAACAAAAAGATGGATTTCCCTATGCATCATCTTTTCCAGATTTATAAATTATGTCCAAAGGTCAATGCTTCTCTTTGCCCACTGTCTTATCTATTAGAATTTTGTTTCATCTCTTTAAAATTCTCATTTTGAGATCAGGAAATAAACTTACTCACCAGTATTACTGGAAAAACCTGTGTAATTTAATAATATTTTGAAATTATATTAAGTGCTTATTACAAATATGCTCTCTCATGTCTACTTTTACATTTAAAAACACATACAAGTATGTGGATTTATCCAATGTATTAACCAGTGATTAAGGAGAATTGTATCAACTCCTTCAGATTCCTAGGGCATCATCATGCTTAAGCCATTATAGAGAACCCTAGAATTTTCAAAATAATGAATTTAAAGATTTCAAATATATCAGAAATATTTTTTGTTTGCTGGCACTCATTTGCTTGTCCTATAGTGTAAATGGAATCATATAGCATGAACTCTTATTTGATTTTTTTCACTCAGTATGATTATTTCGAGTTTCATTGATGTTTTTGCATGTGGCCATAGTTTCTTGCTTTTATTGCAGACTAATAATGTATCATATGGACATACCACAATTTGTGGATATACCACAATTTGTTTAGTTGATGAACACTTGGGTAGTTTACAGTTTTTAGTTATTAGAAATAAAGCTGCTACAAACCTTCATGTACAAGTTTTTCTACAGACACATATTTCCTTTCCTCTTGGGTAAATTTCCAGGAATGTAATGGTTGCATCATATGATCGATGTGTGTTACCTCTTCTAAGAAACTGTCAACATCTTTTCCAAAATACTTGTACCATTTTATACTTCTATTAGCAATGTATGACAGTTCTAGTTGCTCCACATTCTTGTCATCACTTGGTATGGTTAATCATCTTAATTTTAGAAATTTTAATAGGCATTCAGTGGTATTGAATTGTGATTCTAATTTGCATTTGCCTAAAAGCTAATAATGTTGAGTATCATTTCTTGCATTTATTTGCTGTTTGTATATCTTCTTTGCTGAATGGTCTGTTCAAATGTTTTGCCCTTTTTACTGGGTTGTTAGTTATTATTATTTCATTTGAAACTTCTTTATGTATTCTGGTTGCAAGTTATCAGATAGATTTTAGAAATGTTTCTCCCAGTGTTCAGTGTAGGATGGTTAGCAGCATCCTTAGACTCACACACTAGATACCAGTAGCATATCTCAGTTGTGGCAAATAAAAATGTGTCCACACATTGCAAAATGTTCCCTGGAAAAACAAAATACCCCCAATTCAGAACTACTGGTCTAGAAATTGACCTACACACACATGATAAATTGATTTTGACTATGATATTAAAGAAATTCAATGGGGAGTGGAAAGTCATTTCAACATGAAACTGGAAAATTAGACATTGACCCTTTCCTCACATCATACACAATCAAAACTTAAAATGGGATCATAGATATTAATATAAAACCTAAAACTGTAAAGCATCCAGAATAAAATGTAAAAACAAACGAACAAAAAAACTTCATGACCTTAGAGGAAACATACACCCACAAAAGATGCTCAGTATCATTAACCAGCACAATGCAAATGAAATCCACAATAACATACCACTATATACCTTTTAGAATGGTAAAAGTTAAAAAGACTAACCATACCAAGTGTTGGGGAAGATCTGGAACCATTGGACCTCTCATGTACTGTAGGTGAGAATTATATAACCACTTGGGAAAAGCATTTGACATTTTTTTTTTAAATAAGTTTAACATAACCTACCATAAGTTCTTCCAACACTAGATATTTGCCCAAGAGAGAAGGAAATGTGTGACCGTAGAAAGACTTGTACATGGGTGTTCATAGCAACTTTATTTACAATAGTAAGAACTAGAAACTTCCAAAATGTACATTCAAAAGTTTATAAGGAAAATATAGTATATCCATTAATTGAAAACTACCCAGTACTAAAAATAACAAATTTGTGATACATACAACAAATTGGATGGATCTCAAAATAATCACACTGAAAGAAGCCAGACAAACCACTGTACTAGTTCCATGATTCTGTTTCTATAAAATTCTAGAAAATGCCAACTAATTCATACTGACAGAAAGCAGGTCATCGCTTTCTGGGACAGGGTTGAAGGGAGTGAAGAATTGTACAAGAGGCATGATGAAACTTTTAGGGGAGATGGAAATGTTTACTATCTTGAGTATAGTGTTCATTTTATATATATATATGTCAGAATTTTCAAATAGTGCAATTTAAATATGTGTAGTTTATTATACATAAATTATACCTCAGTATGGTAGAAGA
The DNA here is from genome assembly GCA_030035585.1 of Dugong dugon. Classification (NCBI taxonomy): domain Eukaryota; kingdom Metazoa; phylum Chordata; class Mammalia; order Sirenia; family Dugongidae; genus Dugong; species Dugong dugon. The sequence goes on from CM057465.1 coordinate 97,420,786, forward strand.
AAATTTTTAACACACATACACTGAGGTAAATTATGTTTTTAGCCCATAGCTTTATTTGTTTGGCTAAAGCACTTATCCTGAAACTGTCTCAAGAAAATAATTATTCTTGGATGTAACATATTCTTTGGGGTTTCTTTCCCATCATATAATATCATTTAAGATTTTAACATAGTCATTTTGCTCCTCAGAAGGATCATGTGTCTTTTCAAAATTCCCTCACAATTTTTATAATGAAAATATCTGGATTACAAAACATCATTTGAGATGTTTCTAGTAGACTTTAAAATTAAGTGCTAAAATAGAAATACAAGCATGGGTACATTTTCAGTTAAAATTTTCAGATGGAGTAGGTGCTAAATGCAACATCTAATTAAGCAGTTAATTGATTGTCATTCATTATTTGACATTGTTCTTAATTACAGGTTAAGAGCCTTCTCTAAGCACTAAGAATAATTATACTTGTAAGTTATTAGTTATTGATATTAAATAAAATAAAAACTATTTTTGAAAGTATAGTATACCTGTTGGGACTGAATTGAAACACGAAAAACAGAAGTTCTCTATAAAAATAAATAAGACAATTCTGAGAGGCATTTTTACAAAAACGTGGGAGACAATAGGTAGACGAATTAAATATTTCAAAACAAAATATTTGACCCTAATAGATGCGTATGTTAAGTGCCATCTTATAGAAATCCCTCAGTAGACAAATACGATTTTTCTTGCATAAATTGGAGAAAATTTGGTAATATTTCAGAAAAGTAGTGGGCAAAATAAATCACATTAACATCTAGAAATTTTACTAGAACCCAAAAAACCAAAACAGTTGTCATCGAGTCCATTCTGACTTATAGTGATCCTATAGGACAGAATAGAACTGCCCCATAGGGTTTCAAAGGATTGGTTGGTGGATTCCAATTGCCGACCATTTGATTAGCAGCCGTAGCTAACCAGGGCTCCAGAAATTTTGCTAAGACCCAATTATTTACAAACACCCTCTACAAAATTACACGTGGGTATCTGAGATCTTGGAGCAGGTTCAACATTATTACTAGAAAAATTAGCTGTTATATTATTAAAGGGAGAAAAAAAGCATAATATGAATTACCAAGCTTTCCAACCTATTATCTCTCTTTCTCTCTCTCATGCACACATGCACACATACACACACACATTCACACACTGTCTTAGTCAGGGTTCTCTAGAGAAACAGAACCAGGGGATATACTTGACAGCAACCACCACCACCAAAATATATAGATGGGTGTGTGTGCATATGTATGTGTAATATATACATGTATATTTATCATATTATATTTATATTATAATACTATCATATTCTATATGCTAGCAAATGTGATGTAAGCAGAGGAAAATTGCTTTTCAATTATGCTGTTATGGATTGAATTAGGTCCCCCCAAAAGTATGTGTTGTAAATCCTAACCTCTATCCCTGTAGTAACCCTATGGGGCAGTTCTACCTTGTAGTAACCCTATGGGGAAGTTCTACTCTGTCCTATTTATAAATTATAATATTATCATATTCATTTATATTATAATATTATCATATTATATTTATTTATAGTATTTATCATATTATATTTAGTATTTTATCATATTTATTATATTATATTACATTATATTTATTATATCACATTACATTACATTACACTAAATTATATATGGAAAGAGAGAGAAAGAACAGACTGGAGACTTCTGCAGGCTTCTGTCTCAAGATCTGTAGGTCAAGCAATGGAAAGAGTACAAAGTGGAGAGAGAGTAAGTTCTGCTAAAATATCTATAGTCTGAAGGCAGAATACACCCTAAGAAAACTCTCCTTTCAGCTGATTAATTGATTGCATTACATTAGATTACGTATGGAAGGGGATTGCATTACGTTGTATTACGTGACAAGACATGACATGGCACTATATTATAGAACATCAACGAGTCTAGTGTTTTACCAAACCTCTGGAAGCCACAACCTACCCAAGTTTACACATAAAAGTAACCATCACACATAAGAATATTTCAACAATGCTAGTAACTTCTTTAAATAAATAAGTGATACTTTTTTGAGATGGAATTTTGAGATGATTAGTTACAAGTACATTAGTTGTCTGCTGCAAAATGATGGTGCATTGCATACCACTTCAAAGTCAATTGCTTCAAACAATAAGCTTTTATTTATCCTATGAATTTGCAGATTTGCAGTTTAGACTGGACTCAGCTGTGTTGTTTTCCTGGATGGGGTCACTCACATAACTTGCAGTTAGTTGACTGGCTCTTGGATAGAGCGCTGGGAGTGTCTGGGTCCTGCATTTTCCATCCTCTATCAGGCTAGCTTGGGCATGTTCTCATGGCCATGATCATGGGAAAGGTACAAGGATGAGTGAGCGTGTCTTAGTTATCTAGTGCTGTTATAACAGAAGTACCACTGTGTCAATCCATCTCATTGAGTGTTTTCCTTTTTTTCACTGGCCCTCTGCTTTACCAAGCATGATACCCTCCTCCAGGGACTGGTCCCTTTCACAGTTTAGAAGGCTAGAAGTCAAAATTCAGAGCACTGGCTCTAGGGGAAGGCTTTCTATTTCTGTCAACTCTGGAGGAAGGTCCTTGTCTCTTCAGCTTCTGCTTCCTGATTCCTTGGAGATCTCCATGTGTGTTGGCATCTATCTTATCCCATCTCTCCTCTGTTTGCTTGTTTAATCTTTTTTATATCTTAAAAGAGATTGACTCAAGGTACTGCCTCATTAACATAACAAAAACAACCTATTCCCAAATGAGATATGACTACAGGCATAAAAACCCAAAACCAAACCCCTTGCCATTGAGTCGATTCCTACATAGTAGTGACCCTGTAGGACAGAGTAGAAGTTCCCCATAGGGTTAATACAGGCATAGAGATTAGGATTTACAACACATATTTTTGGGGGGACCTAATTCAATCCATAACAGAGCGTAATTGACAAGCAATTTTCCTCTGCTTACATCACATTTGCTAGCATTCCCTTGGCTAAAGCAAGTCACAGGACAGAATCCAGTCACACCAAGAAGGCACTACACGGTTATATGACAAAACTAAGTACGGAGGCTATTTGTTAGATTGATCTATTCATCTATCCTTACTATGCTGTCCTAATTATTATTATAAAACATTACATTTTGAAATCATATATCCTGAGTGATCTGAATTAAATTATCTTATGCCTTTCTTCATTTATTGAGTTTTTATACATTTCTGCTTTATTCTGTTAATGTGGGATATGTATATATATATATATATATATAAATATAAATATAAATATTAGGCCAATCTTGCATTCTTGAGGGAAACCCCACTTAGTCATAGTGTATTATCTGTTTTGTATATTGCTATTTTGATTTGATAACATTTTATTAGGATTTTACATCTGTATTTGTGGTGGAAAGACTCTAAGGTGGCCTCCTTGTTCCTGGACTTCTAGTATTCACACTTTTGTAAATTCTTTGATGTGATTTTTCTCCTCTTGACTGTGGGTGTGGCCTGTGATTAGCTTCTAAACAACAGAATGCAGCAAAGGTGAAGGGATGTACTTGATTACAGGTACATGACTACATTGCATAGGTTTTTGACTTCCATCTTGCAAGAAGATCCCTTGGAGACTTTGAAGAAACAAGCTGCATGTTGTGAGCTGGCCTTGGAGAGGGCCATAAGGCAAGAAAATTAAGGTAACTTCTGGCCTACAACCAACAAGAAACCAAGGCCCTCACTCTGACACCCTTAAGGAAGTAAATGCTGCCAATAACCATGTGAGCTGGGAAGCAGATTCTTCCCCAGTCAAGCCTCAGATGAGACCACAGCTCTGGCTTGCACTTTGACTGTAACCTTGTGAGTCTCTGACACAGATGATCCAGAGTCTGCACCACCCAGAGAGAGGACCAGGGCTGAGATAATTGGTAAACAGAGAGAAATTGTGTTTAATTCTGAGCACCTACATATCAAAACACTGGATATCAAGTACCTCATGTCTTCTTTCTTTTTCTTAAAAAAAGAAGAGCATACATTGTTTATAATGTGTGTGTTTTTTTTTTAATTTTCTGCTGAATTCTTCCAGTACTTCTTTGGTGGATCAGTGATTTTTTTTTTTTTTTTTTTTTTTGGCCACACTCACTGTTCTTGTCTTTGGTATTCATCTGTACTCATAGTTTTTATATTTACTACTACTGTGCTCACTGCTCCATGCTGGATTTTGTTTTATTTTTTATATATAGTTCTTATCAATCTGTCAACAAGTAACCTAGATCCTTTGGTTTCCTGAGTCCCTCCTGCATAACTGGGTTCAAGCACATTCCAGTATCTTTAGGCACTGACATTTTATTTTACTAAAACAAAACAAAACAAAAATAGTTGCCCAAAATAGAGGTAATTTTTTTTCTTTCATTTTTCAACTTCCAGGCAATGTTCCTCACAACTTATATCTTCACCTTGAAGAATAAAACAGACTGATGTTGTGAGTCTTTATTAGTAGTAGCAAGAGTTGAACTCACCATTTCTCTCAAGTGATTGGAGATCAGAACTGTACAGGGAACTTCAGTAGCCAGTCACGATTTTCCAAAATTTTTGTGGTGGGCCTATAGACTTTTACTCCAGATTTTGCTGCACATGAAATAAAATTTATTTTAGTATAAAATTTGAGATATTTCTACTTTTATAAAATACAAAAATATTAATTGAATTATTTGGAAATATTTGTGTAACAAGTATCTTATTAAAAAAAAATATGACATCAGTGTATGGCAACATTTCAAATCTAGGTTTCCAACCTCCATTCTCCTGGAACATTGGAAACTGGTGATGAAGAGTTGCTTAATGTTCATGGTAAAGGTTGGGTAGCAGGTTCAACAGCATTCAGTAACTGTAACAACAGCAATCATAGAAGTAGCAATAGAAATGATCAGTGACCTGCCTTTAGTCATAATGCTACTGACAATTTATCCCTGAGTCATCGTTGAGGAAGAATGTTGATTTCTGTATTGCATAAAATGCCCTTTTGATGATTACAATATTAAACCTTTACAATCTGTCTTTTGTTATTTTAATGTTAAGCATTTGATGCTTCCTAATAATGCCAACTTTTTAATTGGTCTTGATGGTAATTCTGTCTCTGCTACACCAGATGATGCACACATAGACATAAAAAGCTGATGTTTCGATTTATAAAATCGAATTCTAAGACTCTGGCAAACAGCATAGATTGAGTTTCAGAACTTCATTGTTTTCAATTTTCACTAGTTTCAGCCCTTTATAAAGACTGATGATACTTATAAAACATTATCCTTGCTATTGCAAAATGTCCAAGTCTTACTAAAACAAAACCTCCTCTTAAACCATTTATTGCTATTAATTTTACTCTTCTTCCCTCCCTAATTACTTTTATAGGTTGTTTCCCTTGTTAATTTAAGTGATGAAAGTCTTTTTGTTCAATATAGCAGAGTCAATACAGAGAATTAGTCTGTATCTAGCCAATGTATACCAGAAACATACTAGATGTAATGTTGCTGTAAATTCTAGTTCAGTAGATTTCTACGGTCTCCGACATTTTCTATTTTTCAACAAATTTTTTTTTTGCCTTTTTTTTTTTTTTTAATTGTACTTCAGGTGAAAGTTTACAGAACAAATAGTTTCTCCTGAAACAGTAGTGCCCATATTGTTTTATGACATTGGTTAACAACCCCACGAAATGTCAACCCTCTCCTTTCTTGACCGTTTTTTTTTTTTTTTTTTTTTTTGGTGAAAATATACATAGCTAAAGATACACCATTTCAAAAATTTCTACATGCACAATTCAGTGACATTGATTACCTTCTTCCAGTTGTGCTGCTATTCTCACTTAGATGAAGGTTTACAGAACAAAATAGTTTCTCGTTGAACAGTTAGTACACATGTTGCCCTATGACAATGGTTAATAACCCAGCTAACTACATGTCAACACTGTCCTTACTCAACCTTGGGTTCCCTATCACCAGCTTTCCTGTCCCCTTCTACCTTCTAGTCCTTGTCCCTGCACTGCTGTACCTCATTAGTCCCATTTTGTTTTATGGAGCTGTCCGATCCCTGGCTGAATGGTGAACCTCAGAAGAGACTTCAGCACTGAGCTAAAAGGGTGTCTGGGGGTGATACTTTTGGGGTTTCTCCAGTCTGTCAGGCCAGTAAATCTGGTCTTTATTTTCCGTGTTAGAATCTTGTTGTACATCCTTCTCCAGCTCTGTCCAGAACCCTCTGCTGTGATCCTGGTCAGAGCAGTCAGTAGTGGTAGCCAGGCACCATCTGGCTGTACTGGACTCAGTCTGATGGAGGCCTTGGTAGCTGTGGTACATTAGTCTTTTGGACTAATCTTTTCCTTGTATCCTGTTCTCTTCATTCTCCCTTGCTCCTGAAAAGGTGAGACCAGTGAAGTATCTTAGAGGGCTGCTCATAGGCTTTGAAGACCCCAGACACTACTCACCAGGGTAGAATGTAAAACATTGTCTTTATAAACTATGTTATGCCAATTGAGCTAGATGTTCCCCAAGACCATGGTCCACACAGCCCTCCTCCCAGCAATTCAGTCCCTCAGGGAGTTTGGATGTGTCTAGGGAGCTTCCATGACCTTTCCTTGTAAAAGATGTGCTGGTTTCCCCAGTATTGTGTACTGAGTCACCCTTCACCAAAGCTACCACTTATCTACTGCCTATTCAGTATTCTCCCCCCAACACCTCCAATCCCTCATAACCAACAAAGATTGTTACTTTTTGTGTGTAAACATTTTCATGAGTTTTTACACTAGAGGTCTCATACAATACTTCTCTTTTTGTGATTGATGTATTTCACTCAGCATAATGTCCTCCAGTTTCATCCATGTTATGAGATGCTTCACAGATTCATCATTGTTCTTTATCATTGCATAGTACTCCATTGTGTGTATGTACCATAGTTTGTTTATCCATTCATCTGTTGATGGGCATCTAGGTTGTTTCCATCTTTTTGCTATTGTGAACAATGCTGCCATGAACATAGGTGTGCATATGTCTATTCGAGTGATGACTCTTATTTCTCTGGGATATATTCCTAGGAGCTGGATTGCTGGATCGTATGGTATTTCTGTTTCTAGCTTTCTTAGGAAACACCATATCATTTTCCAACATGGTTGTATCATTTTGCGTTCCCACCAGCAGTGCATAAGAGTTCCGATCTCCCCGCAGTCCCTCCAACATTTGTTATTTCCAGTGTTTTTTATTTGTGCCAGTAATGCCGGGGTGAGATGGTATCTCACTGTGGTTTTAATTTGCATTTCTCTAATGGCTAGTGGTCATGAGCATTTCCTCATGTGTCTGTTGGCCGCTTGAATGTCTTCTTTGATAAAGTGTCTGTTCATTTCCTTTGCCCATTTTTTAATAGGATTATTTGTCTTCTTGTTGTAGAGGTGTGGGACAGACTTGCAGATTATGGAGATTAGACCTTTGTCTGATTTGTACTGTCCAAAAATGTTTTCCCAGTCTGTAGGTTCTCTTTTTACTCTTTTGGTGAAGCCTTTTGCAGAGCATAGATGTTTGATTTTTAGAAGATCCCAGTTATCCAGCTTATCTTCTGGGGTTTGTGTGTTGATGGTTATGGTTTGTATCCTGTAATGCCGTGTATTAGGGCCTGTAGCGTTGGTCCTATTTTCTCTTCTATGAACTTTATAGTTTTTGGCTTTATATTTATGTCTTCGATCCATTTTGAATTAGTTTCTGTATATGGTATGAGGTATGGGTCCTGTTTCATTTTTTTGCAGATGGATATCCAATTTTGCCAGCACCATTTGTTAAGAAGACTGTCTTTTCCCCATTTGATGGACTTTGGGCCCTTGTTGAAGATCAGGTGACCGTAGCTGGATGGAATTACATCTGGGTTCTCAATTCTGTTCCATTGGTCAATGTATCTGTCGTTGTACCAGTACCAGGCTGTTTTGACTACTGTAGCTGTATAGTAGGTTCTGAAATCAGGTAGTGTGAGTCCTCCAACTTTCTTCTTCTTCTTCAGTAGTGTTTTACTTATCCGGGGCTTCTTCACATTCCACCTAAAGTTAAAGTTTAGTTTTTCCATCTCTTTGAAGAATGTTGCTAGTATTTGGATCGGGATTGCACTGTATTTGTAAATTTCTTTGGGTAGAATTGTCATTTTCACAATGTTGAGTCTACCTATCCATGAGCATGGTATGTTTTTCTATTTATGTAGATCCCTTTGGGTTGCTTGCAGTAGTGTTTAGTAGTTTTCTTTGTATAGGACTTTTACATCCCTGGTTAGATTTATTCCAAAGTATTTTATTTTTTTAAGAGCTATTATAAACGGTATTGTTTTCCTGATTTCCTTTTCACCATTCTTTTTATTGGTGTATCGGAATCCGAGTGATTTCTGTATGTTTATCTTGTATTCTGCTACTCTGCTGAATCTTTCTATCAGTTCCAGCAGATTTCTCATGGAGTCTTTAGGGTTTTCTATGTATAGTATCATATCATCCTCAAACAGGGACAGTTTTACTTCTTCCTTATCAATTTGGATGCCCTTTCTTTCTTTTCTTGCCTTATTGCTGTAGCTAAAACTTCCAGCACAATGTTTAATACGAGTGGTGATAAAGGGCATCCTTGTCTTGTTCCTGTTCTCAAGGGGAATGTTTTCAGCCTCTCTCCATTAAGAATGATGTTGACTGTTGGTTTTGCATAGATGCCCTTTATTAGTTTGAGAAATTTCCCTTCTATATCTATTTTATTGAGAGTTTCTATCAGAAATGGGTGTTAGACTTTGTCAAATATCTTTTATGCATCAACTGAGATGATCATGTGATTCTTTTATTTCCTTTTATTTTTGTGGGTGATTATATTCATTGGTTTTCTAATGTTGAACCACCCTTGCATACCTGGTATGAATTCTACTTGGTAGTGGTGTGTTAATTTTTTTTTTTTTTTTGATGTGATGCTGAATTCTATAGGTTAGAATTTTGTTGAGAATTTTTGCATCTATATTCATGAGAGATATTGGTCTGTAATTTTCTTTTTTAGTGGTGTGTTTGCCTGATTTTGGTATCAGGGTTATGCTGGCTTCATAGAATGAATGCAGAAGTGTTGCTTCCTTTTCTATGCTCTGAAATAGCTTGAGTAGTACTGGTACAAGCTCTTCTCTGAATGTTTTGTAGAATTCTTCAGTGACGCCATCTAGGCTGGGGCTTTTTTTGTTGGGAGTATTTTTATTACTTTTTCAATCTCTTCTCTTGTTACGGGTCTGTTCAGATTTTCAACATCATTTTGTAGTAGTTTAGGTAGGTAGTGTGTTTCTAGAAATTTATCCATTTCCTATAGATTTTCAAATTTGTTGGAGTATAGTTTTTCATAATATTCTGTTATGATCCTTTTTATTTCAGTTGGATCTGTTGTAATGTTGCCCATTTCATTCTTATTTGGGTAATTCGCGTGCTCTCCTGTTTTTGTTTTGTCAGTCTGGGCAGTAGTTTGTCGATTTTGTTGATTATTTTGAAGAACCAACTTTTGGTTTTGTTGATTCTTTCTATTGTTTCTCTATTCTCTATTTCAGTTATTTCTGCTCTGATCTTTATTATTTCCTTTCTTCTGGTGGCTGTGGGCTTTTTTTGCTGTTCTCTTTCTATTTGTTTGAGTTTTGTAGTTAAGGTTTTGATTTTGTCCCTTTCTTCTTATTTAATGTGTGCATCTATTGCTATAAATTGTCCTCTGAGGACAGCCTTTACTGTGAATGAAAGGTTTTGGTATAATGTGTTTTCATTCTCATTTGATTCTAGGAATTTTCTTATTCTATCTCTGATTTCTTCTATTACCCAGTGGTTTGTAAGAAGGGTTTTGTTCAGTTTCATGTAATTGATTTTTTTTTTACTTGCTCTTTCTGTTGCTAATTTCTACCTTGATGGCATGGTGGTAAGAGAAGATACTTTGTATTATCTCAGTGTCTTGAATCTTGTTGAGGATTGCTCTGTGGCCTAAGATGTGGTTTATCCTGGAGAATGTTCCATGTGCATTGGAAAGAATGTGTATTTTGCAGCTGTTGGATGGAGTGTTCTATATATGTCTGTGAGGTCAGGTTGGCTGATTGTGCCCTTTAGGTCTTCTTTATCTTTGCTGAGTTTCTTTTTAGTTGTTCTGTCCTTTACTGAGAGTGGTGTGTTGAAGTCTCTTACTATTATTGTGGAACTGTCAATCTCTCTTTTCAGTGTTGTTAAAGTTTGTTTTATGTATTTTGGAGCCCTGTCATTGGGTGCATAGGTGTTTATTATGGTTATATCTTCATGATGGATCATCCCCTTAATCATTATATAGTGTCCTTCTTTGTCTTTTATAGTGGATTTTGTTTTAAAGTCTATTTTATCTGAGATTAGTATTGCCACTCTTGATCTGTTTTGGTTGTTGTTAGCTTGATATATTTTTTCCCAGACTTTGACTTTTAATAAATTCATGTCTTTGTTTCTAATGTGTGTCTCTTGTAGACAGCATATTGATGGATCCTATTTTTTTAACCATTCTGTCACTCTCCGTTTCTTTATGGGTGCATTGAGTCCATTTACATTCAGTGTAATTATTGATAGATGTGAGTTTATTGCCGTCATTTTGTAGTGCTCTTTTTTTGTAGTGATGACGTTATCTTTGTTCTTCTTACTCTCCTGTGCTGATTTACTTTTGTTTGTGGATTTTTTTTTTTCATTTCTTTTGTTTTTGTAGGTTTTGTTTTTACTGAGACTTTATGTTTTTCGTCTTTATTTTTATGAGTATGTTTGTTAACTTTCTTTGTGGGTACCGTGAAATTTACCCTTATCTGTCTAAGTTCAATGTTGTCTATTATTACTTGGTATTGCCTTGCCTTCCTCCCCATGAGAAGGTTCTATAACTACACCATTTATTCCCCTTTTATTGTTCTGATGTTGTTGTCATTTACAGAATAACTGCTCTGATTCCCTTTTGTATTTCTTTTGGTTTTGGATAGTCCTTGAGAGTTCATTTCCTAGATTGTTATCTGGCTGGTATGATCCTTCATCCTAGATTCAGCCTGTAGGCTGAAGTTGTTTGTTCTCAGATCAAAGGACTCCCTTAAATAATTCTTGTAATTTTGGTTTGGTTTGTACATATTCCCTTAATTTCTGTTTATCTGGAGATGTCCTAATTTCACCATCATATTTGAAAGAGAGTTATATTATTCTTGGCTGGCGATTTTTTTCTTTCAATGTATTATTCATGTCACCCCATTGCCTTCTTGCCTGCATGGTTTCTGCTAAATAATCTGAGCTTAGTCTTATTGTTTCTCCTCTGTATGTGGCTTCTTGTTTTTCATGAGCTGCTGGCAGGATTCTTTGTTTGTCTTAGGTTTTCATGAGTGTGATTATGATTGGTGATTTTCTTTTGTGGTCTATCCTATATGGGATTCATTGAGCCTCTTGGATGACCAGCTTTTCATATTTCGTGATATTGGGGAAGTTTTCTTTCAGCAGTTCTTCAATGATCCTCTCTGTGTTTTCCATTTTCTCCCCCATTCTGGAACTCCGATCACTGCAAGATTTTTGCTTTTGATTTTATCCCACATAATTCTCAAGGTCTCTTCATTGTTCTTTGTTCTTTTTTCTGAGTTTTCCTCGAACAGAGTTGTATCCAAGTGTTTGTCTTCAATTTTGCTCATCCTGTCTTCCACCATTTCAAATCTGCTCCTCAGCCCTTCAGTGACACTGCCCATTTCTGAAATCTTGCTGTTTATCTTTTGGATTTCTAATTGATGTTTTTTTGTAACTTCTAGTTGTGGATTTATTTTGGCATTTTGTTTCTGCATTATTTTCTTGAAATCTTCCTTTTTTTCTGCATTTTCCATGAATTTGTCTGCCTTTCATATGAAAAAGGAAAAAAAACCACGAAAAAGGAAATGCCTTTAAGGATCCCTCTGCACCTCTGTGCAAGCTGAGGGGTAAGTCCCAAGCTGCATAGCACAGCCAGGCCAGAATGGGCTCCCAACTTGAGAAAAGAAAAAGAAAACAAACAAACAATTCAAATCAAACAAACAAACAAAAGCCCCAGTATCCCACCAGCATGGCAGCACAGACCAGGAAGCAGTTCCACACTCGAACAGAGCTCTGCAGCCATTTAGGAAGAAGCAAAGATGGCACAGGGAGCCAGGTATTTCAGCAAAAGGACGGGGAGGTGGTGAGAGGTAAGGAAGAAATCAAAAGAAGCAGAATAAAGTAAAACCAGCGGCCAACAAATGGCACTCAAGGCATTGGTCGGTGCGGGCGGGTGGAATCGAAGCAGCCAGTGCTTCCAGGCCAAGAGACTGTGGCTGAAGGAAGCAGAGGAGGCTGAATGGGGATGAAGAATGGGTGAGGGTTGTGAAAGCGTATATCGCTGTTTACCAGTTGTTCTGTCTCCTGCTGGAAGCTCTGTGAAGCTGCTTTCTCATACCCCCATTTGCTTGTCTCTGATAGGAGTCCAAGATGGCGGATCTGCACTGTGTTAGCTGATAGGGGACCTCTGCATGAATCTCTCCTTGTTCTCTGTTCTCTGTCAGTTTCTCACTCTATTTGGTGCTTGGCTGAGTACTTTATCTCTTCATTTAATGTTTTATTGTTTCAGGATTGCTGTTTTCTCTGTTTGGCTTAGTTTTTCAGATCTTTGCTGTGGAGGGATGGTGTGGTGCTTCTGCCTAGAGCACCATGTTACCAGAAGTCCTTCTATTTTTTAGCTATTTTTAATAACACAAGTGCTGACAAATGTTTAATAGCAATATAACATATGTGGTGCCACAAATCACAGCTATTATAAAAAGAGTTCCACAGATTTCATGACTGTATCTTTTACAGGGATACTACTAAGGATATTGTTCATTATGTTACCATATCCTTATGATTATCTCCTGTGAAAAATCTTTTCAGTTCTAAGACCATGAAGTATTGTGCTTATCCTAAAACAATTAACTTGTTTTTAATCTCATTTAAAAAAAAGAAAAAAAGTTGCCATTCTGACTCATATTGACCCTATAAGACACAGTAGAACTGCCCCATAGAGTTTCCACCTGCAAATCTTCACTGAAGCATACTGCCACAGCTTTCTCCCAAGGAGCAGCTAATGGGCTTAAACTGTCAACCTTTTCATTAGCAGCCATGGGCACTATTAATAAGTGGCCTGTCCTCTATTGTAACTGATTAAGTTTCCACTTTCTGCAAGGAAGCTGAGAGACAAATCTATGGCTCAACTAGAACAGTGGTGCTCTGGCCTTATTTGTACATTAGAACCACTTTTGAAACCCTTAAATATCTAACGTTGCCATGTTCCCACCTCAGGGGACCAGTCAATTCAGATTTTCAGGGTGAGGGGCCCTGGGTATCTGTATTTTAAGTTATCTAAATCTGTTTAATCTGTAACAATGGTTAAGAATAACTGTCATAAACTAAGTATGTCCATTTTTAGGAAAGCTTTTTAATCTCCACTTTTGTTTTACCACCAATTTTAAGACCTTATCTTGTTGTATTTTATATATTTTACAAGAGATCTGGCATATTTTTGTAATAAAGTATAATACAACATGATTGATTTGAGCAGAGAAGAATATATTCAAGAAAAATTTGACTTTGGATCTTGGTATAGGAATCCAGAGTACATAGTTCTTTATGCTACTTTATCAACAAATGCATTTAGAAGATAAATGATTATATATTGTTTAAATTTTGCATGTCATTTTTTATGCTAGTTGGAATCGACTCAATGGGAACTGGTTTAATATTTATTAAAATCTAAAACATGAATAATAAATGTTACGTGGTGTAACATTTTCTAATAAAAATTGTATTTATAAAAAGTAATAGATTGGAATAGAACAAGACAAAAATATCTTGCACTTAATAATTGGTACAAGTGAAGTAGTAGAGTTTAGAATAAATGATAATCTAAATTATTTATACTTCCTCCATAATAATATTGTTGATATTGTATAAAGCTACAAAATGTATACAAGTTATGTACATATACACACACAATGAAAAAGAATATTAAGCCAAATTGAAAAAGAAATGTAATATGTTTTAAAATGATTAAACAACAGAAAAAAAAGGGAATGTGTTTTCATCTTAGGTTTCAGTTACTATACTGCTTTAACATAGCAGAGGAAATATACTATTTTGATAGAATATGAATTATGCCATCTAACTTATCATTTTACTGTGAAAACTATACTAGTCAAGGTAAAATAGTTGAAGAACTATATCCACCAATAGATGATTTTTTAAAAACAATATTTGTGTTAAAGGGGGTAGAGAAATATTGCGCTTCTATTTCATGCTAAAAGCCGATTTTGTATTCAACTGCCACTTTGTAAAATGGTCTTGAATCAGTAAAGCAGAAAGCATTTGGAGGTGGTTACATTTCACTCCTTAATGGATCTGGAATGCTGAACATTCTTTACTATGTACTTGGGAAGATTCCAAAATCACTATTTAGGCCAGCTTCACATCAAATAATATTCTACCCTTGCTTAACTCAAGTGCTCAGTGAATTTTAAGAAAGTGGCTTCCAAAAGAGAGAAAGAAAATAAATAAATGAGAAAAACAGAAATGAGACAATCTGAGTCATTTTTTTTGTAGTTTTTAAGTTCAGGGCTCCTTTATGGAGAACTGTAACCTATGTTACCCTTATATTTGATTGAGAAGCACAGAGCACAAATCTAAACCAGCAAAAGCTTACTGGGGTTTGTTATCAACCCAAACACATCAACCTCACCAAGTTTTGTCTAATGTTTTCTCCTGACAGCTTCATGCACGTCCTTAGAGAATCTGACATTCATATGAAAGCCTGTAGTAGGTAAGGTATATTACTGAGAGGCTAGCTGTGTTTTCAGTTCTAATTGGAGACCTGGGACAAAATCCCTTTTCTTCTTATACAAGGTCAATGGCATTTGTGATAAACTGTGTTTTGAGGCTCTGATGGGTGGAGAAAAGGAATGTTTTCTTTCAGGAATGTGTGTACTATGCTTCTAGAGACATACCTTGTGCTCAGTGAAGAAGAAGCCCTCTCCTCCCCAACTGCGCCCTCAGAGAGAACAGATGGTTTGTTCCCATGGTGGAAAACACTGCTTCCAGAAGATTTTCATAGATTTGTTGGTTTAGTTGCCTTTGTGTCCCATACCCTTCTACAAGTTTGTAGTGCTGTCTTAATATGATAGAAGACTCTGTCCCTCGCCCTTAGGCCAGAAAGTACCATGGCTGAGTGGCCTTCAGAGCTCCTCCACAGCCCACATGAGAAAAACAAAGTGTGAAGGCTGAAGTCTCTGGACCTTAATTGCACAGCTAGTTATAGGGCTCTTAAACTGTACCATACATTAAGGCCCTGTTGGGGGTGACCAAGAATGTCTTCTATGGGGAATGTCGGTCTCTGAGTGTATCTCCCCTGTCATGTCCCCCAAAAAATATGTGTATAAATTTGGCTGGGCCATGATTCCCAGTATTGTATAATTGTCTACCTTTGTATCTTCTGATGTGATTTCTTTCCCTATGTGTTGTATACTCTATCACTGTGATGTAATAAGATGGATTAGTTGCAATTATACTGACGAGGCCTGCAAGATTAGATAGTGTCTTAAGCCAATCTGTTTTGAAATGTAAAAGAGAGATCAGAGACGCATGGGGGCCTCATACCACCAAGAAAGCAGTGCCAGGAGCAGAGTGCATCCTTTGGACCTGAGGTTCCTGTGCTGAGATGCTCCCAGACCAAGGGAAGACTGATGACAAGGACCTTTCTCCTGAGCTGACGGAGGAAAGAAAGACTTCCCCTGGAGCTGACACCCTGATTTGGACTTGTAGCCTACTGGATTGTGAGAGAATAAATTTCTCTTTGTTAAAGCCATCTGCGTGTGATATTTGTTAGAGCAGCACTAGATGACTAAGATATCCCCCTTCCAAGAGAATCAAAGCAATTAGCTGTTTAGTCAGTTCAGTAAATAGCTAATCCTTCCAGACATGGGAAGGTATCAGTCAAACTATAGTTTAGAACTGGTATTTCCAGATAATATTTTTCACTAATACAGACTTTTAGTAACACTAAATCTTCAATTGCTAGTTAGAGGCGAACATTTTAGAGGTGGTAGGATTAGCCTGGGTCCCTGTCCTGATACATAAAGATGTTTATTTTTGACCAAGGGTATGGAAGTTCAGATATAGGAAATGAATTGCCCAAGGTCGTAAATTAGTTTCTGACACTCAGGACTAAAACTCTGACCATTAAATAACTAGTTCACTGCCTCCCTTTCCATTTCAACATGGTGCCTCATAAGAAACCTCACTAATACCTAAACTACATTTTAATTTAATTAGAAACTTACTTCTTCTTTTTTTTGTGTGTGTAATATCTCTAGAAAAGCTCTTAATACACTTGAAAGCTATGTTTTTTAAAAACAATATAGATGGGGCATTAACATATAAAGAAAAAAAAGTTGTATACTTGCTGATATACACCTCAGATAGCTCTCAAAAGCAAATGTAACTAACCCAAAGAAGGTCATGAAAACAATCTTTTAAGAAAATAGTGTTTGTCTAATGAAAAAAATTAAGGATGTTACCAAGATTTGCTACATATTTCAATAGCTATTGGAAAATGCATTAAAGATTTGGAACAATTACCAATCCTACTTCATTAAGCAAAATTCACAAATGTTTCATAAACAGATAAACAGTGGTCAGTAGCATAGACTAAAACATCTATAAAGCAAATAGCTTGATTGGAATAAGATACCATGGTAAGCAATCTAATGTGGGTTGAAACATGCTGTGAAAATGACATAATTTGCATATCCCTTTTTAACAGTCAAGAACTGAACAGTGTTTCTCAACCACATTAAGGTACTTGCAGCACATAAGAAGAGATGGAAATAATATACATTTTTTTATAAATGGGGGGGTTGCTTTTTAAATATGTCATAAGCAAAGTAAGAAGGAATTTAAAAGACACTTTTCCAGTAATGTTACTAACAAGGCCCACCCAGTTAAAGCTCCCAGAGTCATCATTTATGCTGTCCAGCAAGAGGAAGAGTCTAAAATTGACAATACATTGGGAAGTAAAACTGAAGCAGAGTCCCTGGGTGGTGCAAACGATTACCACACTTACTCTTGACCAAAATTTTGGCAGTTTGCATCTACCCAGAGGCACCTGGGAAGAAAGACCTGGTGATCTACTTCTGAAAATCAGACATTGAAAACCCTATGGAGCACAGTTCTACTCTGACACACATGTGGTCCCCATGATTCAGAGTCACCTTGACAACTGGTTAAAACTGAAGCTCAGATAGTAATATTGAGGGAAGACATGTTGGTAAGATAAAAGGGACAGTAAGGTAGCTGATGAATTATTCACTGAATATTGTGTTTAAATTTAAAAATTTAAATAAAAATTATGAGGCTTTGGGGATAGTTTAATGAAGAGTAAGAGGGTGAAATACCATCTTGGTTCAAATGCACTGGTTTACTTTTGCTGTGCACCCAGCATCTCATAACTAATCTACCAACAGGCCACTCATGTGGGCTAACTTCTGAGTCAAATCTGGCATGTCAGAAGCCTCATTTCACAATTTTTTGGAGCTTTAAATTAAGTTATCTTATTAGTAAGACCATGGGGCTAACGATCAAATGGAAATTCTGAACGTAAATGTAGGCCCTGAATTCCAGAAACTCCTAAATCCTACCTGATGCCGTGCTATCCTTAGACCAGGGTTTGTCTCTCAATAAACATTTGTTAATTTGCCCAGTTATCCAGACTCATATGTCAGTTTCCTCTCTTAGAGGAGAGCTCTGCTCTAAACTCCAGGTTACCAAAACCTTTTTTTGGTTCTTAATACATCCCTTCTCCGAAGGGCTAAATTTACTTCCTTATCCATCCTGGTACCATCTAAATCCTATTATGAACAAATTGCATTCCTATAAACACAAGGAGGCCTGGTGGCACAGTGGTTAAGAGCTATGGCTGTTAACCAAAAGATTGGCAGTTCAAATTCACCAGCAGCTCCTTGGAAACCCTACAGGGCAGTTCTACGCTGTGCCATAGGGTCCCTATGGGTCGAAATCGACTCGGTGGCAATGAATTTATAAACGCAAATCAAGTTTGCCTAACCACCACTTGAAATCTCTCTTCATTGTATCATATTGGATAAACATACGGTAACCATATTTGTCTAAATTATTTCTTGGGTTGACCACTGTACCTGTCTGTCACTTCTAAGATAGTCTCCTTAGTAATTTTTTCTCAAATTACAGTGTGCACCAGAATGACATGGGGGGAGGGGCTTTTAAAAATGCAGATTTCTTGGAATTGTAAGCAATATTCTGACCAGTAGGTCAGAGACAGAAACCAACAATTTTAACAAACACACCAAGTATTTCTTATGCATGTACTGCCACTATTAAATACCACTTTAAGAGAAAATTATGTTCTCTCTACACTGAGTTGATTGCCCTGTATGAGAATATATTTTGATATCAGATGTGAACATGCCTCAAGGTTGTGGAAATTAGAAGTTAGGGCAATGACTTTTATTTCTATCTTATTTTGGGGGGGAATGATTTTCTGATGGCAGGTGATTTTTGTAATTTACTTTATCTGTTATTAAAAAAATAAGTAGCAATGTAAAGCATGGATTTTGGAGTCACACTATCTCAATTTGAGAAAAAGCTTAGCAAAATACTGGCTTTTGGACCTCTGACAAGTTATTTTACTTTTTTGAGTCTTAGTTTTCTCAGTTGTTTAGTACGTATAATAGTACCTAACTCATAGAATCACAGTAGAATCAAATGGGACAACCCATATGTAATTCTTGCCACTGTGTGAAAGGCTGGCGTTACCCCATGGTTGAAGATGATACAGAGGCCTCTATTTTGCAGCACAGTGTGCCCCCACCACACCTCACAACTATCTACCCCAAGCTCTCTTCCTGGCCAGTGGGTTAATAACAAGTATTGGGACTTTTGAGAGTGGAAAGTAATTATTTCCAGGAGGAACTGTCAGAAGACAGGAAAGTATGCATGGAACTGGATCCAAAGGACACTGAATCAATGTCACATACCATAAAATTGGATATGGGAGAGATTAACGATATTGGAGAGTCTCCCATAATGTAGGATTTAACACTCTGGCAAGGAATAGATCCTGTAAGACCACATCCTGTTAGGAGAGCCCAGGGACTCCCCTAAAATGCCTTGCTAGGAGAATCCAGGAAACAATCCTCTGCTAGATTTGATCTTGTCAGTTTGGAAAATGAGATGGCCCACACTAAGTAAAATAGTAGTGCTAGAACAGCCATCACAGATAAGAGAAGGATGAAAAGACTCAGAGAAGTCTTTGTGTTAGAAAGTATACACCACATTAGACTGTAAAACTCACAAGGCAACAATTTTCTGCAGGAGAGCCTAGAGGATATACTGTTTATCAGGTGGATAAGAAATGGACTAATAAGAAGGGAAGCAACATGATTAATAAGGTCCAGATAGGGTCTCTCTGTAGGCAAGGTCTGATAACAACATATACTTTTAATTTAGGTTCCCTGGTAGCAAAGGAGATAATTGGCCAGGAAGTGCTAAATAAAATCAGATACAAGGTAGGCACAATTATTGTAATGAAATGCCAAATCAGAGATTTCTGACCTGCAGAAATCTATGGAGATGGTTAATATTCAATTATATATTTGATAGTAATCTACGGTGTTGATGATCACTATGCAATCAAACAAAATAAAGGATTGATGATCAGGTAGTTAAGAGCCACTACTCAAAAACAGTGTTGTGATCTTTTCCCCAGTTTCCAGAATTGAGTCTGTTTTCAGACTTGGAACTCATTTCCTGAAGAAGAGACTTAGTCTCCATGAGGAAAGACCCTGCAATATCAAAGCAAGTACCTATGGTAATGATTTCTCCAGTATTTCTCCAAGTGAACATATGAATGTTTACATGGACAACTATATGCTAGACAGTAGCCAGACATACTGGGAACTATTGCACATAAGGTCCAAATCACCTTGATACCTAAGGATGTGAAATACTATTTTGTAATCTAGTTAGTGTGGAGGATATAGGAGCTGGGACCAACTCATAGTGGGTTCACTGAATCTATGGGACTATGCAGTGTCCTTTTCCCTACCCCCAGATATACACTTGAAATCAACATACTTGACATCTTAACAATACTGAATCTTCCAATCCATGAACGTGATATAGCTTTCAATTTATATAGTTCTCTAAGTTCTCTCTACAGATTTTGTAGTTTGCAGTGTGGAGGTCTTCTACAATTTTGTTAAATTCAATGCAAGTAATTTACAGTTTTTATACTACCCTAAGGAGTCCCTAGGTAGTGCAAAAGGTTAAGCATTTGACTACTCTCTGAAAGGTTGATGGTTCGAACACATCAAGAGATGCCTCAAGAGACAGGCATGGTGATCTGCTTTTGAAAAGTCACGGCCTTAAAAACCCTGTGGGTAGTTCTACTCTGCACACAACAGGTTGCCGTGACTTGGAATTGACTCGATGGCACCTAAGAACATGCTACTCTAAATGGTGTTTAAATATACATATTTATATTTCTTATTCTAAATATTTGCTGCTAAAATATAAAAATAAAATCTCGTTTTGTTTTTTGATCTTTCATCCTGCCACTATGCTATTTTCAGTTATTATTTGATACTAATTTTGTAAGGTACTAAGGATTCTATACATAAATGATAATGACCTCTGATAATAAAGACAATTTACTCTTTCTTTTCAATTGCTCTGATGTTTACTAGTTTTCTTGCATTACTGCACTGTCTAGGGCCTCCAGTACAATGTTTAATAGAGAGCCCACATCATTGCCTTGTTTCTTATTTTAAGTAAGATGTTAGCTGAACATTTTTTGTAGGTGCTTTTGCCAGTTAAGAAAGTCTCCTCTAATTCTAATTTTCTGAGAGTGATTATTGTGAACACTTAATGAATTTTGGCAAATTTTTTTTCTGCAACTATTAAGATGATTATATGGATCTTCTCTTCTGTCAATATTGTAAAATACATCGATTTGTGAATGTCAAACAAGTTTGCATTTCTGAGATGAAAACCACTGGTCATTTTGAGAAAAGATTCTATTGAAGAATCCTGATCAAAAGAGCAGAAATGCAAAACAGAATTTAAAATTCTCATGGACTCCTGACTTTCTGGAGCCATGGAGGCTGGATCAACCCGTGAAACTATTGCCTTGAGATAATCTTTAAACCTTAAACCAAATATATCCCCTAAAGTCTTCTTAATGAGAAACAACAGTTTAGCTGACTAGATCTTATTAAAAAGATTGCCAGGAACAGTATTTCTAATTCACATGTAATTCAGACTTTATGGAACCATATAAGCTGGATGAACCCCTGAAAGTGTTGCCCTGAGATAATCTTTAAATTTTAACCAAAAATATCCCCTGAAGTCTTCTTAAAACCAAACAATAGTTTAGTTTAACTAGTAAAAAATATCTGCCTTGAGCATTGAGCTCTTTTAAGATCTATCCATTTGCAATCAAATTGAGAACAGTAACTTGAAAGATTAAATAGGAACCTTTGGGACCAGTGAGTTTGTTAATGGTGGGGAACAACTTAGAAAAGGAGGGTGAGAATGGTTGCATAAATCAAAGGATGTAATCGATGTTACTGAATTGTACATGTAGAAACTGTTGAATTGGTCTAAGTTTTGCTGTGTATATTCTCAACAGCAACAACAACAAAATAAAGAAAACAAAATATTTTTAAAAATCTACTTGGTCATGATGTATTTTATTTTGACATATTGATGAACTCAATTTGCTAATATTTTGTTAAGATTTTGGATTTATGTTAATGAAGGATGTGGTTGTTGTTGTTGGGTGCCGTCCAGTCAGTTCTGACTCATAGTGACCCCGTGTACAACAGAACAAAACACTGCCTGGTCCTGTGCCATCCTCACAATCATTTTTATGCTTGAGCTCATTGTTGCAGGATCTTCTTGAGGATCTTCCTCTTTTTCTCTGGCCCTCTAGTTGACCAAGTGTGATATCCTTCTCCAGGGACTGATCCCTCCTGATAACATGTCCAAAGTATATGAGACATAGTCTCGCCATCCTTGCTTCTAAGGAGCGTTCTGGTTGCACTTCTTCCAAGACAGATTTGTTTGTTCTTTTGGCAGTCCATGGTATATTCAATATTCTTCTCTAACACCACAACTTAAGGGTGTCAGTTCTTCTTAGGTCTTCCTTATTCATCATCCAGCTTTTGCATGCATATGAAGTTATTGAAAACACCATGGCTTGGGTCAGGGGCACCTTAGTCTTCAAGGTGTTATCTTTGCTTCTCCACATTTTAAAGTGGTCTTCTGCAACAGATATACCCAATGCAATGCATCTTTTGATTTCTTGACTGCTGCTTCCATGGGTGTTGATTGTGGATCTACATAAAATGAAATCCTTGACAACTTCAATCTTTTATCCAGTATGGTAATGTTGCTTATTGGTTCAGTTGTGAAGATTTTTTTTCTTATGTTGAGATATAATCCATACTGAAGGCTGTGGTCTTTGATCTTCATCAGTAAGTGCTTCCAGTCCTCTTCACTTTCAGCAAGCAAGGTTGGTGTCATCTGCATAACGCAGGTTGTTAATAAGTCTTCTTCCAATCCTAATGCTGCATTCTTCTTCATATAGTCCACCTTCTCGGATTATTTGCTCAGCATACAGATTGAATAAGCATAGTGAAAGGATACAATGCTGATGCACACCTTTCCTGACTTTAAACCACCCAGTATCCACTTGTTCTATTTGAATGATGACTGCCTCTTGATCTATGTACAGATTCCTCATGAGCACAATTAAGTGTTCTGGGATTCCCGTTCTTCGCAATGTTATCCATAATCTTTTATGATCCATACAGTTGAATGCCTTTGCATAGTCAATAGGTAAACATCTTTCCGGTATTCTCTGCTTTCAGTCAGGATCCATCTTACATCAGCAATGATATCCTTAGTTCCACGTCCTCTTCTGAATCTGGCTTGGACTTCTGGAAGTTCCCTGTCGATATACTGCTGCAGCCGCTTTTGAATGATCTTCAGCAAAATTCTACTTACATGTGATATTAATGATATTGTTCAATAATTTCCATATTCGGTTGAATCACCTTTCTTGGGAATAGGCATAAATATGGATCTCTTTCAGTCAGCTTGCCAGGTAGCTGTCTTCCAAATTTCTTGGCAGAGATGAGTGAGCACTTCCAATGCTGCATCCGTTTATTGCAACATCTCAGTTGGTATTCTGTCAATTCCTGGAGCCTTGTTTTTCACCAATGCCTTCAGTGCAGCTTGGACTTCTTCCTTCAGTGCCTCAGTTCCTGATCAAATGCTACCTCCTGAAATGGTTGAACATCGACCAATTCTTTTTGGTATAGTGACTCTGTGTATTCCTTCCATCTTCCAATGTTTACTGTAGAATTCTTCAATACTGCAACTCGAGGCTTGAATTTTTTTTCAGTTCTTTCAGCTTGAAAAATGCCGAGTATGTTCTTCCCTTTTGGTTTTCTACCTCCAGCCTTTTGCACATGTCATTATAATACTTTACTTTGTCTTCTCAAGCTGCACTATGAAATCTTCTATCCTGTTCTTCACTTCATCATTTCTTCTATTTGAGTTAGCTACTCAACATTCAAGAACAAGTTTCAGAGTGTCTTCTGACATCCATTTGGTCTTCCATTTTGGTCCTTTCTTTCTTGTCTTTTTAATGACCTCTTGCTTTCTTCATGTACAATATCCTCAATGTCATTCACAACTCTTTGGTCATTAGTGTTCAAAGTGTCAAATCTATTCTTGAGATGGTCTCTGAATTCAGGTGGGATATGTTCAAGGTTATACTTTGGCTTTCATGGACTTGTTCTAATTTTCTTTAGTTTCAACTTGAACTTGGATATGAGTAATTGATGGTCTGTTCCACATTTGGCCTCTGGCCTTGTTGTGACTGATGATATTGAGCTTTTGCATTGTCTCTTTCCTCAGATGTAGTTGATTTGATTCCTTTGTTTTCCATCTGGTGAGGTCTATGTGTATAGTCCCCATTTATGTTGGTGATAAAATGTATTTGCAATGAAGAAGTCATTGGTCTTGCAAAATTCTATCACGTGATCTCCGCCATTGTGTCTATCACACCAAGGCTGTGTTTTCCAACTGCCAACCCGTCTTCTTTGTCTCCAACTTTCACATTCCAATCACCAGTAATTATCAATGCATCCTGATTGCATGTCTGATCAATTTCAGGCTGCATGAGTTGGTAAAAAGCGTCAATTTTTTCATCTTTTGTGTAAGTGGTTGGTGCATAAATTTGAATAATAGCTGTATTAACTGATCTTCCTGGTAGGTATATGGATATTTTCCTATCCGTGTCAGCATTGTTCTTCAGGATAGATCTTTAAATGTTCTTTTGGATGATGAATGCAAGGTCGTTCCTCTTCAATTTGTCATTCCTGGCATAGTAGACCATATAATTGTCTGATTCAAAACAGCCAATATCAGTCCATTTCCACTCACTAATTCTAGGATATCAATGTTTATCC
Source organism: Dugong dugon (assembly GCA_030035585.1). NCBI lineage: Eukaryota > Metazoa > Chordata > Mammalia > Sirenia > Dugongidae > Dugong > Dugong dugon. Next base: position 97,445,389 of record CM057465.1, read on the forward strand.
ATTCCATTTCATTCTTGATGATTTCCAATTTTCCTATATTCATACTTCATACATTCCACCTTCCCTAATTCTAGGATATCAATGTTTATCCATTCCATTTCATTCTTGATGATTTCCAATTTTCCTATATTCATACTTCATACATTCCACCTTCCAATTTTAATGGATGTTTTCACCTGTTTCTTCTCATTTTGAGTGGATCCACATCAACAAATATAGGTCCCGAAAGCTTGACTCCATCTACATCATTAAAGTGGACTCTACCTTAAGGAGGCAGCTCTTCCCCAGTTGTCTTTTGAGGGCCTTGCAACCTGAAGGGCTCAACTTCTGGCACTATATCAGACAATGTTCTGCTGCTGTTCATAAGGTTACACTGACTAATTATTTTCAGAAATAGACCTCCTGGCCCTTTTTCCTAGTCTGTCTTAGCCTGGAAGCTCAGCTGAAACTTGTCTGCCATGGGTGACCCTGCTGGTATTTGAATACCAGTGGCATAGCTGCCAGCATCACAGCAACACACAAGCTCCAACAGTATGACAAACTGACAGACACATGGGGATCATGAAAGACATTGGTTTGTAATTTTTTTTATTTATAATATCTTGTCAGGTTTTGGTATAAATATCATACTGATATTGGTATCATATAAAATGAGTAAGATGTGTTTCCTACTCCTCAAATTTCTTAAGGAGACTGAGTAGGACTGGTATTATTTCTTTCTTAGTTGTTTGATGAATATCACCTAGAAACTATTTGAACAAAATGTTTTCTCAGTGGAGAAGTTTTTAATTAAGAATTTAATTTCCTTTACAAATGTAGGGCTAGTTAAGTGTAGTTACCTGTCTCCAGTCCCTGGTCTCCCAGTTCAGTGGCCCTGAATTCTGATCCCTGCCTCCTAGGGTAAATGAGATTGCCATGTTCTGCTTATGCTCCACCTTTTTGAACATATTATTTTCCAAGTCCTCTCCTAGGAGGGAATACATCCCACCATTGTCCAAAATTACTATAAGTACCCCTTCCAAGTGATTTCATTTCACTTGCAAATAAATTGCCTATTTTCTCCTCTACTGCCTCCTAAAAGTTAAATTCCTTAAAGGAAGACACAGTGTCCCCTTTACAACTGCATGTGAAAATTTAGAAAATAAACACCTTATTGTGTTTATAATTTCCAATAAACATTTATAGAAATAAAGAGAAACAAAGAGAGATGGAGAGGAAGAAAGAAGCAGTAAGAAGAAGAGAAGTAGAAAGAGAGAGAGTAAGGGTGTTTTGAAAGACAGTGGAGAGACAACAGGAGAAAGCTCAATTTTGATAGTGATGGAGCAAAAGAAATCTACCAAGGATGAATAGAATAAAAAAATGTTTACAATCATTGAATACTCAAGACATTAGTAATGGAGTACTTTTTCTGAAATTATAATTCTTGTGTCTGGAAAAACTGCTTACGTTCTATGAGTCTTAGCTTTGCCCTGTATAAAATACATTGATTGAACTTTTACAATAGTGTTCCTGTAAATAATTTTATTTGACAGTTTGTTTGTACACACTTTTTGCTACAGTTCTTCCAGTTTCAAAATATTAGTCTGAACCATGTAAGTCTACTGATGTTTGATCTTTATTGACCTACAAAAAAGTAATTTTATGTAGTTTGACTTAATACATTAATTGTAAGATTTTATTTATCTCATTCTTTCTTGACAACACAAGGTAATTTTATGGGCAAAAAAGTTTGCCATCTGAGCTGGAGTAAAATTGTAGTAGAACATGGACTAGTTTTGTGACCTTGCGAATCTAACTTTGCAAGTGTCATGTCTATAATATGAGGGTAAAAACAGTACCTACTTCATGGGATAGTTTTGAGGATATAAAGTGCTTGGCATATAGTGCCTCACACATAGAAAGCACTCAGTAAATGCTAACTATAATCAATATTATTATTTTGTCCATTATAATATCCTGCCAACGACTGTTAAAAACAAATTGCAATCCATTATTTAAGTGTATGTTTATGAGATTATATGGGCGATGAGTTTTTTCCAAATAGAAAAATCTTTATATTTTTATCTTAGTCATTTGCAAATGGACCGTACGGTCTATTTCTTGATATTCTGTACATATAATTTGTCCCTGAGTGAACGCTGACATTCTGAGTGCAAAAATTAATAGAAAACAAATCTAAAATGCACACAACACAAAGTATCAATATTCTTCATTTATTTATATCCCATGTGAGCCTGTAAGAAAAATGCCAACACTATGATAGAGAAATGGGCAAAGTATGAGCATACACATAAAAGGAAACTGCAAATAAAAGTAAACATGTAAAATATTTTTATTGCCTTAACAATAAGATATACAATTAAAACCACTGTAAAATATGATTTTAACTGACAAATAAATATGATTAAATATATAATTAAAATATTATTATAAATAGTAATACCCCATGGTAGTAAGAATGCTAGAAAATGGACACTTATATGCTGATAGCAAAACTGAAAATTAATGTAAACTTTATGGATGGCAGTTGTCAAACATGACAAACGTTCAAATCTTTTGACCCAGAAATACCACTTCTAGAAATACAGCCTAAGTCAATAAGAAATAACCATGATTTATCTCAAAGAAAGTTTATCGTAGCATTTTATAACATGAGTAAAAATAAATAATAGCCTAAATCTTTATCAATAGAAAATTGGTTGTATAAATTAAGGTCAAGTCAGGAGAGTGAGAATTTAGAAGACTGTATAATATGTAGCAACAAGAAAAAAATGTTCAGATAACAATAATATAATGTAGTATAGGGTCAGTGGTTAAGAGCCTGGCTGTTATTCAAAAGGTGGGCAGTTCGAATCCACCAGGCTCTCCTTGGAAACCCTTTGGGGCAGTTTTACTCTGTCCTACAGTGTAGCTATGAGTTGGAATTGACTTGACAGCAACAGGTTTGGTCGGTTTATATAGGTGATTATTTTATTAATGCTATATTTGGGTAGTGAAATAGCAGCATGTTTTCCTCTTCCTCATATATTTCAGTATTTCATAACAAATATATATTTTAATAATTGAGTAACTCAGGCGTGCATATTTACTTTGAGTAGTAAAAATTCTGGAGCCTTTATGATTCTTTCTCACCATAACTATTTTAATAAAATTATAGTGAAACTTCTATAGCATTTGTTTAGTATTAATTACTTATTAGGGAAGATGTTTAAGAAGCTGAAATTTCTACCTTCATCTGAGGAAAAATAAACAGTAATCCCATCAGTGCACTGCAATATATTAAAAGGGGAAGTGACTTGCTAGCCTGAAGGAGTGGTTTTGAGTGAGCAGTATCATTAACAAAACCAAGAAGGTTTGTACTGGAAAGTCATAGAATCATTGGCAAAGGAAAGAACAGAGGAAAAAGCAACGTTAGCATAAATGGGCTGCCTGTTGCAAAACTGGACATGAATTATTTTCATAGGGTAACTGTTTAATCTAGTTTTACAAAAAAATGTCTTAGTAACCAAAAAATTAATCTACTGGCATGGAGTCTCCATTATGGATAGAGATATGTGTCAGGGGAATTGCATAGTTTGTGTGACTCTGCTCAGGATTAATTGAGTTTTATGGTATGTTACTAATTACACATAACAAGAAGTTGATAATAATAAACATGTTCTTATGGACAAGATTATTCTTCTGAGATGCATTTTGAATATTTCATAAAATGTATTAGTTTCACGTTGTAAAAAAAATTAACATTTTCCAAAAAAATTGTATACCTTGATCAAATCAGATGATATTTTTCACAAATAATAGGAGTTAGAATTCATAACCTGTTCAGTTTCCTAATTTATAAAATTGAGATAAAGTCATATTAGAGAACAATTGTAAGGATTAAATAAAATTGTATAATATAAAGCTTTTAGCACTGTTTGTTTCAAGCATTTTTATCAGAACTATCAATTATCAACCTTTTTTGAAGTCATTTAATTGATATTTTTAACATCAATCTACATCTTCAAACACTTAACACTGTACAAGAAAAATTAGTAACAAATGTTCCTCATATAAAATTTGAGCCTCAATTGTCCCATGCTGGTAAGAAGACTGGATTTCTGTAAGCAAAGAATGGCTTTATATGTTTTTTAATGGCAGGGGTCTCTCTCTCTTTCTTTTCCTGTTACCCTTACTCCCTCTCTGTTTCTCTGTCGCTTTCTCACTCACACACACAAACACAAGTACACAAGTGCAGTGGATAGTAATACCCACCGCAAGTCACTGAAAATTATAAACTCAACGAGACTCATCTCAGAGTCAGTGTGGAGTAGTGGGTGGGCGCTACCTGTATGTAGTGAGTGGTGGGAGCATGTTCTTTATTATAAATAGGCCCATTCCTGGGAGTGGGTCAGCAATCCCAAGTGCCCTGCCTCTCCCCACACACTCATAGAAGATAACGTTTATCATGATTTTCAAAAACAGTGCTGAAATGCAAGGAAGCTCTACCTGATGCCATATAAACTCACATTGAGGAGTAAAAGGAATTATTTCCCTCTTATCCACATGTTGAAAGAATAAATGCAATAGAAATTGTAATTCATCTGATCCTCCTAGAGGGGAAAATATCTAAAGTGTTTATAGCCATTAAAATCTACCAAAATATTTATGAAAAAGTTGTGGAATACTATGCTATGTCATTCTCGGTTAATATTCAATGTCTAAATAGAAGCTCTTGTATAATATGTAGAATACTTTTCTGAGCAAAACTTTGATAATGGCACTACAAGTTATTGATTCCTATGCCCTGAAAAATTAGTTAATTCTCAGATCTGTCAGTTTCTTCTATCTACAGAACTTAATATTCACTTTCACATAGCTCTTTTTTTTAAATCATGTACTCTATCACATAATCTTTGACATGTATGTAAGAACTCATTCTTCCTACAATTATTGGTTACAATGGCAGAAGGTACTTTAGAAAAGTTCTACACAATTTTTTTCTAAATATTTAACTTAGAATTAAAACAAAAAGTAAAGGAGAAAAAGTATAATCGTTGAGTGTTTTTGAGTTAGAATAGCAATATAAATGTTGTATATTAAGGAAAAATAACAGTTATTTAACCCAATTTGTTAACATAGTTCGCAAGATTACCTTCATAGTTGAATAACTCCAATGTCGCCTTAATCACTTACCTTGTGGCTCACTGCATTTAGTCAAAATGTTCTTGAAGTACTATGCTCTTCCCTCTGCTTCAAATGAACACTCTGTTGTCCTTCATCCTGTTAACTTCTGTGCTGCCTTGTTCTTCTAATTCTTAATTCTCTTTCTATTAAATCAATCACTACCTCTCAGATGGGCCTTGCCTAACATCACTAATTATTCCAATTCTCCATATTGTATATTTCAATAACACCATGTGCCTTTCTTTTGTAGCAATTGCATATTCATTTGTGTTAATCTCTGGTTAATATCTATGTCTTCCACTAGATGATAAACTCCCTGAGGTAAGAACCATGATTTTTTTTTTTTAAGCAACCATTGAATCTCCAGCTTCTAATAAAATAACTGACATACAGAAAGTGACCTCTAAATATTTTTAAATTAATTCAGCACTACTTCATATTTTTTCAAGAGAGTTTTGCCTTCAATATCTGATTTCAATTCTCAGTAGGAGAGAGAACTAACTTCTCTCAATCCAAAATACGCACAGGACCATTCTAGCTACAATAATGAGATTCAGATTGTTATTCACTAATAATGTTAGTAACAAAATTACTAGATAATACTGATGTGGAATAGCTGTTTATTTGATGAAAATTTCCAGTGTAGGTACTATTTCTAAAACAAACATCTTCCCATTGCTGCCTTATTCCCTTCATGAGCCAACTGTGAACTTTTCTGTATATTGTCCTGTGGACAGAGAAGTGGCCATATTTACTCAGATTTGAGGATTATCTACCTATTTTAATTTTTTAAAATAAATACTTTTTTCTTATATTGTTCATACTGGATGATTTCTGCTTATTAATCTTCAAGTTAACTAACCCTTCCTTCTGTAGTCTCCAATCTGCTGATAAGTCCATCTTGTAATTTTTTTCATTTCAAATTTTATAACTTTCAGTAGTAGAATTGCCTTTTTTATAATAATTTACACTTATTTGGTAAGATTCTTCATTCTTTTTAATTCTTTTATCTGATTTTTCCTCAAATAAGTTGGTGTCAAGTGCTTTATCTTCAATGTCACTAATTCTGACTCTTACTGCCTCAATTCTGCTCCTATGACTTTCTATTGAGTTGTCTAATTCTGAAATTTTATTGTTAACCTTCTAGATTTCTGATTATTGTCTCTCTGTGGATTCTTGCAGCCTATTAAATTTGTCGTTATGCTCTTGAATAACTTTTGTAAGTTCCACTACTGCTTTGTCTGTATGTTCTTTGGTAGTCTGTATGTTTTGAGAATATCCTTTCTAATATCTTGAAGAGTTCTGTATATTAATCTTTTGTATTCTGCCTCTGGTAATTCCAAGAAATTTTCTTCTTCCAGGAAATTTATTTTTATTTTGGGAGCTTGCTAAAGCCATCATGGACTGCCTCTTTATGTGACTTGATATTGACTGTTGTCTCTGAGCCATCAGTAAGTTATTATAATTTTATTTTATATTTGTTTAGTGTGTCCTAGCTTCTTGTTTTTTGTTTTGATATGCCCAGATAGGCTGCTTTTGTGTACTAGTTTGGTTATTGGCACCTTTGAAGCTCTAATGTCCTGTCACCATGTAGTTAGTTCTGTAACTATGTATGTGTTCCCAGGAGTCTGTTAAATTTTCCTGTATGGATTCAGCTCAGGTGTCCAGACAGTTGGTCACCAAGCATGTGGTGCAGGCTCTCACCTACAGTCTTAGAGAGGCATGGGTGGTTGGTATAGGCACAAGTATCTGGCTGCAGTAGGGGCTCACTTGCTGAGCAAGGCAGGGGCCTGAAAGCTGCCCCTGAGTGTGGGAAAGGAAAGCGTGTCCCTGTTCCCTGGAGCGAGTAGGTAGGTGAGTTTTGCAGCCAGACTATGAGCACCCTACTCTGTTGGCTGTAAAGACTGGGAAGGCCCCACTTATTCTTGGACCCTGTAGCAAGAGCCAGGTGGCATGGGTGGAGCCACCAGTCCTCAAGCCCCTGATATGGACAGGTAAGGCAACTGCTTAAAGGGCAGAGCAGTGTCAAGCGTCACAAAACTGCCACTTCACTGCTGAAACAGTTGAAGTTAGACTTCAGGTGTTTACCCTGATTTACTGTGGTAGTGAGGGCTTACACTGTTGAGATGGGTCCACACAAGTCTATACAGGGGTGGAAGGCACTCAAAGTCTGCAGACCACTTATGCCTGTGCCTAGGCGAAGGAGCTGTGCCAACCCTGAGCTCCTGATTTAGGGGAGCCGGTAGTTTATTTTTTCCCCGTTTGTTAATTTGTTCCCCCTCTAAGGCCGGGAGAATGGGTCAGGGTGGCTTACAGGACCTACTTCCAGCCCAGGGGAACCATAGATCGCTGAAGCTGGGCTGGACCTTGTGCAGAGCAGGAAGGGAGGAGGTAAATGGGGGAGAGGTATTTCCCAAAAAAAAATTTTTTTTTTTAATCCCCACGGCAGGCCACACACATGTACCTATCTTTAGCCACCTGGGTGCTGGTTTTTACTGGTTCAGAGTGTCCAGGCAGAATTTCTGTTGCCAGATCTCTCTTGATGTGGAAATTGCTTCCCCAGCAAGAGCGTAGAGCCTTATGCCCACCTCACTGCACACCCCAAGCCAGTCCGGGCTGAAAGGCTGCGCTCCTGCCAGGTCAGGTCAGACAATTCCTTGCTGCTTCTGACCCATCTCTCTCTCCCCCTGCCACTCAGTCCGATTCCTCAGCTTTGCCTTGTTCAGGGCTCCTAGATATTTATATACAATCAAATCACTTGTTTTGTCGGGTCTTTGTTGTAAGAAGGACATAGGAAGCATCTGACTACTCTGCCATCTTGGCCCCACCTCCTGTGGTAAGATTCTTTATTTCTCATACATTATTAAAACCAATCTAAAAGCATTTTCATAGTCAAATTAAATAAAAATATTCCCTTGAATCAATCAAGGATTGGCAATTTTTTCCTTTACAGGCCAGATAGTAAATAATTTAGGCTTTATGGGCTGTATATGGTTTCTACTTCACCACCTGTCTGTCATTTGTCATACTATGGTGGCTTCCATGTTGCTGTGATGTTAAAAGCTATGCCGCCAGTAGTTGGGCAGATTTCAGTGGAGCTTCTGGATTAAGACAGACTAGGAAAAAAAAATGCCTGTCTATCTAATTACAAAAATTAGCCAGTGAAAACCTTACAGATCATAACAGACTATTGTTTCATATAGTGCTGGAAGATGAACCCTCTAGGTTGGAAAGCACACAAAATACACAGTGGCGACAATAATAAACTTGAGTGTACAATGATCATGAAGATGGTGCAGAAGTGGGCAAGGTTTCCTTCTGTTGTACATAGGGTGCCATGAGTCAGAGCTGAGAGCTGACTCAATAGCAACTAGCAAAAACATGGTCTCTGTTACATGTTCTTCTATGATTTTTTTTTTTTTTAAAACAACTGGTGTGAAATGTAAAAACAATTGTTAGCTTGTCCATATTTCAAAAATGAGGCCATGGCCCTCAGCCTGTAGTTCACTGCTTACTGTCATAAATCTTTCAAAAATTTCAGTCATGAATCTTCATTGGCATAAACCTTTATCTGTAATTCTATAAATGTATCTTTCTTAGATTGGAATATCATATACATTACTTATTGTATGCTCAGATTTTGATCATAGAATTTAATGCCAAAGAGGAAAGGAACCATTCTTATGGTGCTATGTTACAGTTTCTAGTTTTGACATACATTAGTAATCATGCCAAAGTTTTTAAATATGGGTCAGCCAGTAAGCATTTATTAATATTTATTGCACTACTTTTCAAACTTTGGCAAACGTATTCACCAGGGAGATTCGTTTAAAATACAAGTGCCTATATACTACTTTTGAAATCTGCTATCACATTTGTTCCAAGGACGTCATCTAAACATCGTCCACTGAATTACACAAGGTTCCCTCTATAATATTTCATAAATTAAAATATGCTTCAAAATTAACTGCGAAAAATTTTTCTTGTTTTTCATGAATGAGTAGTTTCTCTCCTTATAGGAGTTATAATATATAAGGATTTCCAAGTGTTGCTGAGAAGAAAATGAACAGCATCAGGAGATCTTTTGCCATGTAAATACAGAGTTACCCCTAGAGCACCACAAATCAGCAACAGGAGCCGGAATCCATTTTCGTAGACAATGGTTCAGAAAAAAAGAGTTGATGGAGAAGAAGAGGACTTGCATCATTTGTGATAATATCATTTTGCCTCATCATGGTGAGAGGTGAGAGGTGGGTAAAAGGAAGAGGGATGATACCAGTATGTACATTTGAGCTTCAACCTTTATTATCACAAATGATGCAGGTCCCCTCATGGAATCGTGTGTCTCATAGATCATATAGCAATACATTTGAGTGGCCTTTTGTACAACAAAAATTCATGGTTCTACCTAAGTAGAAAAATTCAGAGCTCCATTTAATAATAACACATGAAATATGATAATTGGTTAGAGAAATTTATGGTGCATTATGATTCTTATTACCTTTGCAGCCTACAAATACTCTTTGATTCATGAAGCAACTGCAAAACCTGTTCGGGGGGATGCCGAATTTTCTACTTGCAGTGAATGGTACTATATCTAACAATTAAATGGTAAATTCAACTGTCAAAATAAAAATAAATAGCTATTATTAGTTCCCAAATTTTCTTTTTGGGTCTTTTCCACCATGAACAAATAGCTGAGACTCGTTCAATTTTGTTGCATTGTTAGGTGCTGTCGAGTCAGTTCTGACTCAGCGATCCTATGTATAACAGAAGGAAACATTGCTTGGTCCTGTGCCATCTTTATAATAGTAGGTATGCTTGAGCCCATTGTTGTAGCCACTGTGTCAATTCATCTCACTGTGGTACAGTTTTACCACAAAGCAATTTACATGTAGGTAAGGACTCAACAAAACCTGACCATATCATTGCCATGTAGTCGATTCTGACTCCTAGTGACCCTATAGGACAGAGTAGAACTGCCCACAGGGTTCCCAAGGCTATACTCTTTATGAAAGCAGACTGGCTTCATCTTTCTCCCACAAAGCAGCTGGTGGGTTTGAACTGCTTACCTTACAGTTAGGAAAGGTGTGCATCAGGGTTGTATCTTTTCACCATGCTTATTCAATCTGTATGCTGAGCAAATAATCCAAAAAACTGGACTATATGAAGAAGAATGCGGCATCAAGATAGGAGGAAGACTCATTAACAACCTGCGATATGCAGATGACACAACCTTGCTTGCTCAAAGCGAAGAGGACTTGAAGCACTTACTGATGAAGATCAAAGACCGCAGCCTTCAGGACGGATTATACCTCAACATAAAAAATACAAAAATCCCCACAACTGGACTGATAAGTAGCATCATGATAAACAGAAAAAATAATGAAGTTGTCGAATATTTTATTTTACTTGGAACCACGATCAATGTTCATAGAAGCCGCAGTCAAGAAATCAAATGACTTCTTGCATTGGTCAAATCTGCTGCAAAAGACCTCTTTAAAGAGTTAAAAAGCAAAGACGTCATTTTGAGGACTAAGGTGAACCTGACCCTAGCCATGGTATTTTCAATTACTCCATATGCATGTGAAAGCTGGACAATGACTACGCAAGAGTGAAGAACTGATGACTTTGAATTGTGGTGTTGGCAAAGAATATTGAATATACCACGGACTGCCAGAAGATTGAACAAATCTGTCTTGAAGAACTATAGCCAGAATTCTCCTTAGAAGCGAGGATGGCAAGACTTCATCTCATGTACTTTGGACGTGTCATTAGGAGGGACCAGTTCCTGGAGAAACACATCATGCTTGGTAAAGTAGAGGGTTAGAGGAAAAGAGGAAGATCCTCAACAAGATGGATTGACAAAGTGCCTGCAGCAATGGGCTCAAACAGCAATGACTGAGAGGATGTGGCAGGACCAGGCAGTGTTTTGTTCTCTTGTACATAAGGTCACTATGAGTCAGAACTAACTTGACCGGCACCTAACAACAACAACAACAATCTTTATGGAAGAAGACTGCCACATCTTGCTGTTGCAGAGTGGCTAGTGGGCTCAATCAGCCTACCTTTCGGTTAGCAGCTGAGTGCTTAACTACTGCATCACCAGTGCTCCTTAGGTTAAAAAAAAAAGGAAAAGAAAAACTCATTGCTGTTGAGTCAATTCCAGTTCATAGTGACCAGGACTACATTTAAAATTCCTGTGTCTTAATAAAGTGACTTACATATTATAGTTGCTAATTCTGTTTCTTTTCTTTTTTTTTGTTGATCATTAATATTTATAGATTAGGCATTCCAACTTTTCACTATTCAAAAGTCATCTGAAAGTCTACAATTTTTGTATTGTGCAGAAACATTAATATACATTGTGAAGACATTATATAGATGAGTAGACGAGTGTGTCTTAGATAATGAGTTTGTCACATCACAACTGATTTCATAAATACATATATATGACACAAGTATATATATACATATATATGTATATATAATTTTGTTGAGCTGTTTTAGTTGAGCTGTTTCTGATTTTACCAAGAAGCATTTATTCTAAGTACATAGTTATATAATAATGATTTATTAATGATATATTTTAAGATAATGTGTATTTTATTCATGTGGAATGGCATACTTTTCAAAATATGTGCAGCAATGAAGTGATTTTTATCTTCGTTATGAGCAAAAGATTAGATCCTCCCCAGTGCACAAATTTATTCTACTGTATAAATTATAATCTCAGAAAAGCTCCTTGGTAAACTGGGCCAAGTGATTCTCATAGAATTCTCTTAATCCTCTCTAATCTTTGCCATTTTTTCCTACGTCATCAATGACATGCAACTGACTGGCCCACACTCTGTTTCTTTAAACAATCGGCATATGATACAAATTCTGAAAACTGAATATTTTCATCTCTTAATATGTCACCTTATCGAGGAAGAGTGTGTGTGTACGTGTGTGTATGTGTATGTTGTGTGTGTGTGTGAGAGACACAGATAGATACTTTCCTTTAGAAGTGACCTTTAATTGAAAAAAAATATGAAATTTTATGCATATTCAATTTATATATTCACTGACACATCTTCAGAAGGAATTTAGGAGTTTACTACAGTCTATGACTTGATTCCTCAGGCTTCTCCAACATTCAGCACCTTTATTCTTGACCTTGTTGAGAGTTCATTAGTTAATTGTCTGTAACACAAAACTGAAATACCTCTGCAGATCAAACACAGAAAAGAGAAAATGTGAAATACCAATGTGTTCTTTTCCTTTTTTGGCATTGAAGCATTTGTCACCTTAAGCAAAGCAAAACTTTTGCAATAAGTAAGTTTTAAGTCTTGAGATAATTAAAGTTATCCAAAATATTACTGAATGTGGATCAGATTGAGTCACAATCTATGGTGGACCATTGCCTAAATTATCTCCCCCAACACAGTAACACAGGTTCCACATATTTAATCTGATCTTATTTAGCCATCCTCAGGACACTTCAGTAAGCCTTGTAAGTTGCTTTGTAATATGTTCTGCATGTTTCTTTATATGGAAGAGCTTTGCCCTTTATAAGTAAATGTCCAAGAAGAGATAGGAAACTAAAAATCCACCTACAATTAAAATATTTAGCAGCAATTTCAAATGAATTTCCCTTTTATTTATGAAAATTCTTCTCAAAGCCAGTAGATTAGAAGATGAAACCCGCACTCATATATATTTTTTCTAGGCTTATACAAAGTTTTAATCTTCAAAGTTAAGAATAATTTAAAAAAAAATAAAAGCTGTAAATCTCTGTAGCTATAAATTCCCTAATTTCATGATTGCTGTAGAGCTCCAAACCTCTGTTGTCAGTGTTGCTATTGCCAGTGCTGTTATATCACACTTGACTAATGCACTAATAACATTTCATTGGGTATTATTTAATACTGAGTATGGAGCCCTGATGTCACAGTGGTTAGGAGTTCATGCTGCTAACCCAAAGGTCGGCAGTTCGAATCCACCAGCCACTCCTTTGAAACCCTCTGGGTCAGTTCTACTCTGTCCTATAGGGTCGCTATGAATCGGAATTGACTCAACAGCAACAGGCTTGGTTTTTTCTGGTATTATTGGGCATTATTTATGAATGATTATTTGTAAATTTAAGTAATTTAATGTAAGTCCTTATACTCAACCCCTTGCCATTGAATGTATTTTGACTCATAGCGACCCTATAAGACAGATTAGAATTGCCCTATAGGGTTTCCAATGCTGTAATCTTTACAGAAGCAGATTGCCATGTCTTTCTCCCACAAAGCAGCTGGTAGTTTCCAACTGTTGACCTTTCTGTTAGCAGCCGAGTGTTTAACCACTGTGCAACCAGATCTCCTTTGCCCTTATGACCAAAACTAAAAAACTTACTGCCATGGAGTCAATTCCAACTCACAGCGATCCCATAGAGTTTCCAAGGCTGTAAATCTCTACAGAAGCAGACTGCTTCATCTTACTCCTGCACAGCCGCTGATGGTTTCAAACTGCCAGCCTTTCAGTTAGCAGCTGATCTCTTTAACCGCTGTGCCACCAGGGCTCCTTTTGCACTTATGACAGTAGTAGAAAATATTTAAATGAGAAATAGTCTTCAAAAATATTTTCAAACTATGCATGTAGAAATTTTTGAAACGGTGTATCTTTGGCTATGTGTATTTTCACCAAAAAAAAAAAAAGGTTGAGAGGATAGAAGGTTAATATGTTGTGGGGTTGTTAACCAATGTCATAAAACAACATGTGTACTACTGTTTCATGAGAAACTATTTGTTCTGTAAGCCTTCACCTGAACTACAATAAAATATAAAAAAAAAGGAAAGAAAAAAGATATTTTCAAATGTAATAATATTGTGGAGAAAATAAAGAAGGAAATTAAATAAAGATGCTTCCTCCATGTCATTTCCCTTTGTCTTAAAGTAGAAAAAGTAAGTGAAGGAGAGTGAATTTTTTTTTAAACTCTCATAGTTTATCTTATGAGAGAAAACTTGACGTTAAAAGTGATTGATAAGTTTATCTTAACAATTTGAGATGAATGAAAATTTTAAACAGCTTCGTATATTTGGAAAGGACTCATGGATTTTAGCTGTTCTCTAACAGACTCAATTTCCTATTTGGATAGGCCTAGGAATTGCAGCTCTAACATAATCTAAAATGAGAATGACTGAATACTCTGTCATCCAGAGTAGGAGTCCTTTGGGAATACAAGAAGGACACATTTAATAATTATGCAAAGATATTAGACATAAATGGGATTGTCTCAGAAAATCTGTGATACTTGAGATAAATCCCTCCAGATGCAGGACAAAACTATTTCTTTGGACATAAATTATAATAAACCAGATAAAACTTTTCAGTTAAAATGAAGTTATGAAAATACACGTGGGTCAGAGTAGCCACAACAATACTGAAAAAGAAGAACAAAGTTGAAGGACTCATACTTCCTGATTTCAAAACTTACAATGCAGTACTGGCACCAAGATAGTTACATAGATGAATAGAACAGAAAAGAGGGTTGAGAAATAAGCTCTTACATTTATAGTCAATTTATTGTCAATAAGAGTTCCAAGGCAATTCAATGGGGAAAGAATAGTTCTCATTCTCAACATCCTTGACCACACTTGGCATTTTTGTTATTTTGTCTATGCAGTAGTTATAACATCACATGACATTGTTAAATTTTGAATTTTTCTGGTCACTACTGAAGTGAGCATATGTTTTTGCATATTTAAATTTCTTCTTCACTGACCTACTTTTTTCATATCATTTATCCATTTATTTCATTGAGATGTTTTATTTTTCTTGTTGATTTATAAATAATATGCACCCCAAAAGATGTCCACATCTTAATCCCCAGAACCTATGAATATGTTACACTGTAAGGGATAATTAAGATTTCAGATAAAATTAACATTGTTTACCATCTGACTTTCAAACCAAGAGATTATCTTGAATTATCCAAGTGATCCCAATGTAATCAAGAGGGAGTCAGAAGAGTCTGAACCAAAGAGATGGCATCGTGTAAAAGACGCAGCTGATCATTGCTGGCTTTGAAGATAGGGGAAGAGGCCATAGCCAAAGAATGTGGGTTGCCACTGCAAAAAAAATAAATAAAATTTAAAAAAAACAAATCCATTGCTGTCGAGTCAATTCTGACTCTTAGCGACCCTATAGGACAGAGTAGAACTGCCCCGTAGGATTTCCAAGGGGCAGCTGGTGGATTTGAACTGCCTACCTTTTGGTTAGCAGCCAGACACTTAATTACTTGCCACCAGGACCCCCAGATAGCTTCTAGAAGTGTGGAAAGGCAAGAAAGACGATTTTCCCCAAAGTGCCCAGAAAAGAGTCTGCTGTTCTGAGAACACATTGGAAGGATGTGTCTGGGATGTGGTGGTAAGAAGTTGTCAGATTGTGTATATATTTTCAAGGCAAAGTTGACAAAATCTGGTGATGGATAAGATACAGGGTGCAGAGAAAAACAGAAGTCTGGGATAACTCCAAAGTGGTTGACCTATTCATTGTAAGGCTGGATAAGTCTGCAAAACCCTGCAAATGTGCCACAGGCTATTTTGTTATATATCTGTTTTTTTTTTTTTTTTTGGTGAGGGTGCTTCTTTCGCACTTCTCTTTCTATTTGTTTGAGTTGTAATGTTAGTGTTTTGTTTTGGCCTTTTCTTCTTTTTTTTTTTTGTTTAGTTTATCTGATTTTGGTTGGAGGGAAGTCAGTAGAACCTTTAGTAAAATGCTAAATTTGAGATGTTTTGTAAGCATCGAAACTAAAATTTGGAGATCTACAAGGCTGATGTTCAAGAGAGGTATGGACAGGAGATACAAATCTGGGAGTCCTTGGCGTGTATGAAGTACTTAAAGCTGTAAGACTGCATGTGAATACTAAGGGAGTGAGTCTAGATAGAGACCGAGAGCACCAGAACATGTTCACATTAGGAGAACTGGCTTACTCAACCTTCTGACTTCATTTTATACTTCACTCCCCCTACCTAGCTCATTCTGCTCCAGTCACACTGGCCTCCTTGCTGTTGTGCAGGGCTCTCACAGTTTCTGTTTCCTCTGCTTCAAATGTTGTTCTAGATATTCTTACAGCCAATAACCTTACCTCCTTCAAGTGTTAGTTCAAACGACAGCTCCTCAAAGAGGCCTTTCCTGTCCACTTATTCAACTCTTCAACTTGTCCCTGCTCCCTTCATTCCAAATCCCTCTTCCAACTCTACTTTTTTCTTTTCCATAGCACATATTACTTTCTTGTATACCACATAATTTATTCATGTATCATGTCTACTGTTTATTGCCTGTCACCTACTGCTAGAAGGTGGCTGTTGACAAATTTCATGTTCTACCTATTGTTTCAAGCAGAAGATAAGGTAGAAACAATCTTTGACTCTTTTCTTCAACTAAAGCAGTGCCTGGGACATAGTAAGTTCTCAATAAATAGTTGTCAAATAAATGGATGAATGAAAAATGAATGAACATAATGTCACGTATCCAACATCACAACATCATACAGAATAGCTTCACTGACCTAAACATATTTAGCAAAAAAAATTAGTAGTTGCCAGTGGCTCAGGAAGAAGGAGGAAGAGAAGGAAGAATAAGTGAAGCACAGAGGATTTTTAGGGTGGTGAATCTATTCTGCATAATACTGTAATGGTAGATACATGACATTATTCATTTGTTGAAACCCATAGGACTGTACAACAACACAAAGAGTGAACACTAATATAAACTGTGGATTTTAGTTGATAATAATATGTCAATATTGGTTCATCAATTGTAACAAATATGAAACACAAATGCAAGATGTTAACAATAGGGGAAACTGTGGGCAGAGGGAGAGGGGGTATATGGGAACTCTGTATTTTCTGAGCAGTTTTCCTTTAAACCTAAAACTGCTTAAAAAAAAGTCTATTATTCAAATAAATAAATAAACGTGACTAATAAGTGGCAAAAGATCAATTTCTGTGCTACCTTATGCTTGAAGCAATAGCGTAGAATAGTGAAACTTGTCAAGCTATAGAAAAAAAATAATAAAACACTTTACCATCGAGTAGATTCTGACTCATAGCAACCCTATAGGACAGAGCAGAAGTGTCCCATAGGGTTTCCAAGAAGCTCCTGGTGGATTTGAACAGCTAACCTTCTGGTTAGCAGCTGCTTTCTTAACAACTGTGCCACTAGGTCAAGCTATAGAAGGAACTATAATTTTTTTTAGCTTTTTACCATTCTCCACCACAACCAGAGAATCAGCTGGGTCTCTTGACTCACCTTACATTAATTTAGTCTTGCTTATTCATTTTTACTGCAAAGAGGCCCACCATCTGAGCCAGACCAGGCTATGAAATATGGTATGAGCTTTAAGGTTGGTGAAAATGCTGACTTAGACTCTGTATCATTTTCTTTGTACTTCACTTGTCTAGGTAACCAGAAAAGAAGCAGCACAAAGAACCAAAAACCCAATAAGGCATATAACTTCAGCTCTCCAGTGCTTTTCTAGTTCCTTATGAAGGCACACTCCAGATTCCATTGGTCAATGTAACCTTCATGGGGTGAAGAATCTGCAAGATCAAAGAATGTGGGCCCTGGTCTTGCTGTTCTTTAAGCAATTAGACCCTTGGAGAGACCACCTCAAAACTGAAAGTACTGCTTACTATGAGTATTCCTCTTTGAGCCACAGTTTCAAATTTCAATCTTGTATTCCTTCCTGTGTTATCAAGCCTTCATTAGTTTCAGCCATGATTTATGCACCACTTCCACCTGTCTTGTATGTGGGCAATGGTCCAAAGGGCTTGCATCAGGCTGGTGTGCCTTCCCGGAAGCAGCAGGAGTGAGCAGGTTAATGGAACCTTGACGGGGCAGAAGAGAGGCACCTTGCCTCTATGTGTGGAAAGCTTCAAATGGAAACCATGAAATCCCTCCATACCTGCATAAAAACATGTTCTGTTCATTTCCCCGTCAAGACCCAGTGGACTTTTTTCTTATCTACCCCAAATAGAGGAGGGAGATTAAATCCCATCGCCTACTACTAAATAGCAGTGTTTTGTTCAGAGTAGTCATTAAATCTTAGCTGGTTGAATATTTGGTTGTTTGAGCATTAAGCTATATATAAAAGTATACCAGAACCATTCATTCATCAACAGCCACTTATTCTCAGTAGATACATGGCCTCTATTATAATTTCCATGTGGACAACAGCCACTCAAAACCTTCCTCTTTATTACATTAGCACATTCCAAACAGAACAAAACAGAATTAACAAGAAAGGACATATTTCAAGCAGAAATATGGCTTGAATTTAGGATATTATCTTTCTGTATATGATTTGGCAAGCCTGATACTTAATAGACTAATAAAGAATTGAAGATAATCATGATTTTTTTTTTTCCGTAAGAAATATCAAGATGCTATTCCAGCCATTGTTTAGATCCACTGTATTAATGGATATGTGACACTTGCAAGTAGTAGATTTATAAAAGATAATACTGAGTATTAAATATGGGTTCCTTTTTGTTTATTCCTAAATCAATACCTATAAAGCATTGAAATCGTTTTCATGTATTGCTGCCCTTCAATTGACAATGTTGTTCACAGCTCTGTGGGAACATGGCACTTTTTGACATTTGTAGAAATAGCAATTACCCATGGTGAGAAACATAAAAAGACCCAGTCTGCCTGTCTTACTTGAACTGTGTCCAATGACATGCTCAAAATTGGTTTAGAAACACAGTCACTCAAGTGAATAACTATTAAAGTAATAAACCCAAGGTGGAAAATCCATCTTTGCTGAACCGAATACGAACTAAACACTATGCCAGAATCAAAGCAACTAAGTAGGCTGAGAGACTAATGCAACCTGTTTGTGATTGCACGACACTTGGTATGACCCTTTGCATAAAGCAACCTTTCAGTTAATATAGATGCTTAGAGTCAGAGGTTATTACCTGAGTTTGAAATCTGCTAGTCAATGTTATAAAGTTCAAGTCCTGCTGCCAATTTACAAGGTGATTCTGAGGAATTAAATTACCTTCTCTCTAACTCATTCTTCTAACCTTACAAAGGGATCAAAATGTTTTTCAACCTTACAAAGAGATACTGCTTAAAATAATTATTGTCCAACTTTAATAAAAGCAAAAGAAATTAAGATAAAAATCACCACTGAACAAACACATTGACTAAATAAACACCATGAGTCAGGATTCCTTTCAGTCCCTTGAAGATCTTGCCCTTTTGAAAGCAAATTATAATTAGATATTTTAATGGCTTCAGAATATACTATCAGTTTATTTACCTATTGCCTATTGTTAATTTTCTTTTTAATTTCCTGGTAAGATAAGTAATACTACAATGAATCTTTCACATGCATTTAACTTATTAATATTATTTTCTTAAGATGATTTCTCAGGAGTAAATTACTAAGCTAAAGAGCATAAAATGTTTGTGCTCTCTCACTCTCATTTATCAAATTGCTCTTCGAAAACATTGTACAAATTTTCACTAACAATTTTGAGTGTATCTGCTTATTAACAACTAACAAACACTGGGTGATGTCATCTTCTAAACTATTCCTAGTTAGTATATGAACTATGACAACTTGCTATGGTTTCCACTTCTCTTGTTATTAGACATAGTGAATATTTTCCCATATATATTTTAATATAGCATTAAAAAGTATTTTATTTTATTTTTTTATTTTTGTGTATACCATTTGACTTTTTGACAGGTGGTTCTTACAGTTTTTAAGGAATTTTTTAGAATTTGTATCTTTTTTCTCATAGTCTCAGGAATAGAGAGCTGTGTATTGTGAAGCCTCACTACATTACTTAAGATATCAGTTATCTATTGATCATGCCAATAAATGCATCATGTCTCTTTGTGAATCTGTTTGGATTATATGCCAAAAATTTTGATTATACACCAAAAATCTATTGATTTTTATATCAGCTACATATCTGTCAACTTTATCTGATTCTCTTTCTTTGTTGTTACCAGGCTAAACAAAGTCTTCATTATCTATTGTCTGTCCCACAACTTCAAGTCTCCCACAATCCGTGGTTGTTTTCCTCCAGTCCATTTTCTGCCCAGTTGTCAGAGTTACCTGCTTAAAATGCACATAACTCATACCAATCCTCTCTCAAAATCCTTCAACAACTTCCCCTTATATATGGAACTGGGAGTCCCTGGGTGGTAGGGTTAATATGCTAAGCTGCTAAATGAAATGTTGGCAGTTGAAGTCCACCCTCAGGAACCTCAGAAGAAAGGCTTGGCTGTCTATTTCCAAAAAAACTCGGCCATTGAAAACTCTGTGGAACACAGTTCTACTCTGACACAATTGGGATCACCGTGAGTTGGACTCAACTCAATGGCAACTGGTAATTTGTATACATAGAACTAACCAGGAACAGTAACAGAACCTCCGTCATCTGTTTGCTGCCTCCGTCTCCAGGCTCATCCTAGACCACCTTCCCCTTTGTTGGCTACATTGTACTCTCACTAGCCATCTTTCACTTTCTCTTAGGAGTCAAGCTTTTCTCTTGCCTCATTACTTCACACTTTGCTGTTTCCTGTGCTTTCAGTGCTGTTTTCCACAGCATTTGCCTGCCTATTTCTGGCTCACGTATGCACATCTGACCTCAAACACCATGTTCTCACAGAGAATTTAATTCAAGTCTATCTCAGAGCAAATTGCCCATAACTTTAACCTCACTTGCTACATTTGCAATTGGGCACTTATTTGTATGATTATTGGCTTAAAATCTATCTCTCCCATTAGACTCTAAGCTTTATAAAAACAAGTATTTGTGCACTGCACAAAGCAATCTTATAAACTTGGATATTTACTCTGACAATTTTGGGTTAGAGGGGAGTACCATGTCTCTTTCTAATAAAATCAGTATATTGTGACAAATTCTCAATATATGGAAATAAAGTGCTAAAGAAAATAATGACTTTTTTCTAATTTGCACAAATGCATTGTAGGCATCATCAGCATCCTCTCTTTTGAAGGACTGAGGATCCCTGGAGGTTAAACACTCAGCTGCTAACCAAAAAGTCAGTGGTTTGAACCCACCAGCTGCTCCGAGGGAGAAAGATGTGGCAGTGTGCTTCCATAAAAATTTATAGCCTTAGAAACCCTATGGGGCAGTTTCACTCTGTCCTATAGGGCCTCTGTGAGTCCGAATCAACTCAATGACAGTGGATTTTCCAGGACTAAATATACTTACAATCACATAGCAAAATACCTGACACATACTGGGTACTCAATAAAGACATTAAATACATGTTTACAGGACACTGTGCTAGGTCCTGAAAAGAATATGAAGATTTAAAGGATAAAGTATATTATGTTAGTAACTTGAGACAAATAAAGTATAAGGATAAATAAAGCAGGATTAATTTGGAGTGATATGGTGTGTCTCGTTAGTTTAATACTTCAATCATAGTGACTGTTCTAATAGATTCTGGAATCTATAAGCATAATCTGAGTTTATTATGAATGCATCATCTTGCAATGACAATAGAATCTGCAATTTCATTTAAGGCACATTTTTTAAATCAATATATATTTATATCAGTATTTGTATCTATTCAAAATTAAATATTTAAAGTTGATGATGAGTATACAGAACAGAATATCTACTACATTGAGGTTAAAAAAAATACAACTTTATAAATAAAAAATATTTCAGAACTATCTAAGCCATTTCAGTGACTAGTATCCTATCAAAATGTATAATAGCCTGAAAGTTCATCTTTTCTATGTGCATTTACAGCTTAGATTTATATCAATTGATCATTCACGCTACATAGTATAATAATAGAAAAATGCACTGGGTATGCGACCAGAAAACTGGGTTTCAGACATGTACGCTCTACTTTTCAGTTTTAAACTCTTCACTAGTAAATTATTAATATTAATAAGTAAACCTCTTCATCAGTAATTTATTAATATTAATCTCTGTCTCATAAGGTTATATGTATGCTCACATGAGCTATACGAAAAAACACTCTGAAAGTTTTAGGGTTATTATTCTTATATATCATTTGTATAATGATATAGTGTTATTGACAGATGAATAAGAAGTGAGAGGAATGTAATTCATCCATTTGTAAATGATGACATATGGTACTCTATTAGTAAAATAATTAAGGATTTGGGATTTACCTCTCCCCATCTCTCAATAGAACTATGCATGATGTACATAAGTGACACCGAAATCCAGATTATAATCACTGATTTACAACCACCTAGGAGGAATAACCTCTAGCCACACTGCCACACTGCAGATGGGCCAGATTAATAAATCTTCCATCCTTATATTTGAAGTAGAATGTAATTGGGGGAAGGGGGCACAAACAAACAGAACAGCAGATAGAAGAGGCTTCCTTACTTCCTCACTGTATATTATCACTTTATAGAGATCCTGGTTATCTACAAAGCTAGATCTCTACAGTGGTGGGGATACATTCTGATGATGCCAAGACATTCCCTGATGGAGCCCCTTTACCCACAGCAGCACCTCTCAGTGCACTGGAGACTCTAGCCCCAACAGGGTGGCACCTTGCTGAGAGTAAGGACATAGGGCATGGTACAATAAATCCTAAGGTGAGAATTTAGCTGTAGGTCATTGTATAAACAGAAGAGAGTGTTATACTCCAGGGATTATATTTATCAACTACTATTTTTGGCAAAAACAAGAAAGTATACATTTCTTCAAATTATAAGGATTATATTCCTTACCTCATAACTAGATGCCAGAGTCTAGGAAGAATGAAAGGTCACTCTTTAGTCCAGTAAAGCTGCATTGTGGAGGTTGAAATTGGACAAGAGTTGTGCATATCAACTGACACTCCAGCTGAAGATTTGAGAGGGTGAGTATTGAAGGTAAATATACAGGCAGACAGATAGATAGATAGATAGACAGAGTGACAGATAAATAGATAGACGATAGATAGATAAATAGGAAAGAGAGAAAGATACAGACACGCATACTCATGAATATATTGATTAATAAACTGATGAAACAGAGGAAGGTCTTAGATAAATCTTTGGAATTTTTCCAAAGAAAACTTAAAAAATATAACTTAAAAAGACAAATTTTTTTAAATTAGTATTGTAGAAGTTCCCACTGTACTACAAGAAATTCTAAGAGATAAGCCTACCCTTCCTCACATGCCTGTCTCCTTAGTCACCTCCAGACACTTAAACTTATCATGTCATCCAGAAACTCCTGAATTTATACACTAGAGGCTCTGAACACATTCTAATCCTATCTCACTAATACCTTCTGAAATTTGTCTATGATGAACATCACTCTTCTCAAGATCTTGTCTTCATCTCCCAGCCTTAACTCAAGTATGATGGCTCTTGTCTGTCCCCACCAATTGAAGGTGCTCATGCTCCTTAATTCTTCAAGGTGTCCAATCCATGCACCCCATCTCTTTCTCTTTTCACTGGTCCCTTCTCTTCTTCATGTCTGTAAGTATTCATTTCAGAGCCTATATTCTTTCTTGCAAATAACTTCCACTGCAGAAAAACACAGAATCGATTATGTCAAGAACTAACTTATGTAGCTTCCCTGGAAAACAGTGTATAAAAAGATGAGAGGTACAATTAGAAACAAGGAAGGTAGTAAATCAAGATGGTCTTTTAACACAGTGGGAAATTTAGAAGAAAATAAATGGAACAGAAGGAGCCAAACATATGATTAGAAATAAATTTCCAAATTATTGAAACTGAAAACTGTATTAACTTCCTGGGGCTGGTATAACAGGTATCACAAAATAGGTGGCTTAGAAGAAAAGAAAATTATTGTCTCACAGTTCTGGAGGCTAGTAATCCAAATCAAAGTGTAAGATGGGCCTTGTTTCCTCTTGAAGTCTCCAGGGGAAGATCCTTTCTTGTCTCTCCCAGCTTCTGGTAGCCCTTAGCATTCCTTGGCTTGTAGATGCATCTTCACATGACCATCCTCCCTCTGTGTGTCTCTCTGTGTCTCTTCTCTTCTTTTTTAAGGACACTCCTCATATTGCACTAGAACCCACCCAACTTCAGTATTATTTCACATAACTTAACTGATTATATCTTCAAGGGACCCTATTTCCAAACAAGGGTATGTTCACAGGTACTTAGAACTAGGACTTCAATATATCTTTTGAGGGAATACAATTCAATCCAAAACAGTAGTCATCAATACCCATCTTTTCAATATTTTCTTTCTGCAAGTTGACAAACATTGGCCACGTCACTAAAAAATTGAGAAAGACAAGGGATTTTACCACAGGTCTTCTTGGAGTAGGGATCATTTTTAATTCTAGAACTGCTGAGTGATTGGACCTTTTGACTACTCTCCTTTTCCTCTCTCTCTCTCTCTCTCATCCCACCTGTCCCATATATAAAATCATTAAATAAATTATACAGATTTCTAGTTTTCCACTATGATTCATATTTTTCCTTTCAAGTTTCTTCACCAGAATCTATGTATTTTGAATGCTAATTTTGGTTTTAGGTCATTTTTTTCCCTTTTATTTATAGACTACCCTATTTTTATGCAATTAATGCATATGTTATACTTTTCTTTTTTTGCCAACAGCACCCTCCCCTTGTAAGGTATTTTCATAAGTGTGCTACACTAATTCTTTTTACATGTTGCTGTAAAAATACGTGTGTGTGTGTGTGTAAATAATAAAAATAGCTGTTTATAGAGAATTCACAAAGTATCAGGAAACCTGATGTATTAGTTTTCTGTTGCTGCCTAACAAATATCACAAACTTAGCACTTCTAAACAATACACAGTGTCATTTCCTTTGGTCAGGAATCCAGGCTTAGTTAGGTCTTCTGCTTAGGGTCTCACAAGGTTACAGTGAAGGTGTCAGCTAGATTGCACTCACATATGTAGGATCAATGGGGAAGCATCTGCTTCCAAGCAGAATTCATTTCTTTGTGAGTGTAGGACTGAAGTTTCTGGTTTCTTCATGGTTGTTGGCTGGAGGCCATCCTCTGCTTCTAGAAGTCACTGATAGTTCCTTGTCATATGAGGCCGTCTCTGTCCCCAGAGGCCACCCACAGTTCCTTGTCCTGTGAGCTTCTCAACATGGCTGCTTATTTCACCAAGTTAACAAGGATAGTCTCTAGAGGAAGTCAGTTAGCAAGAAGATCTTATATCATTTAAGGTAATCAACTGAGTGATATCTCATCAATTTGACCATATTCTATTGGTTACATATCACAAATCCCATCCACACTCAAGGGCAGGGAAGTATACAAAGGTATACCAATAGGAGTTAGGTCTCATGGGAGGCCATCTTAAAGTCTCTTCACCAATCTGCTAAGGGTTTTACACAGATTATGAGATTTATTGCTTACCATAACAATGTATGAAAATCACAATATGATTTTACAGATGAGGAAACATTTTACAATTAAGTAGATTTCCCCCAGGTCACATAGCTGATAATCGGCAAAGTCAGGAATGTGAACCAACGGCTCTCTGATAATAATTTCCCAATACTTCATCCTACATGCAGTGAAACCTGTGAAAGATGGAACTCAGCCAGACTGCTTTGTTCATCTGGGTCTTGCAAGTTTTCTGCCATTGTCAGGGTGCAGTCTTACTAGTTTTCTATTGCTCTCTGTTAGTGGAGAATATTTGAGTTTTCCTTCTCTGGCCCGTTTCTGCCTTAAACAGGTTCCAGCTTTCACAGGTTTTACTTATATATGATTTCTCTGTATCAGGTAGGATGGTTTTGGCTGCAAGTAACATAAAAGCCTGTATCAACTGGCTTAAGAAAATGAGAATGTATTATCACATATAACAATAACAACAACAAATTCAAGAAAACTAACTTCAGATTTAATTAATCCAGTGGTTCAACAACTTTAAATTTTCCATTTTTTCAGATTGCTATCTTCAACATCTTGGTTTTTTTCTCAGAGTAATTTCCCTCATGGTCACAGCATGCCTATAGCAATTCCATATATTATATAGTACGGTATAGATAAAGGCTAAATTAAAGTTTAGAAACTAAGATACATTTTAATTTTTTCATAATTTTCTGATTAAGCAATACTAAAAGAGAAAGAGAGTTATTATTATTAGAACACATTGTAGTCATTAAAAAACATGTTACTTTTAGTCATTTAAAAATAGCTAATATTGATTTTTTATTTTGTGGGAATAAAAATAAAGAAAATATGTCATGTTAATTACAATACAAAACTAACAGGCATGTATTTTATGAACCAGTAATGTTTCCTACAAAAATGTTTTAACACTCTAAGTAATTCCCTTCAGCCTAGAGATTACCAACTACAGGATGTATAAAACATCTTAGTTTAGTAAATTTGACAGCCAAAAAGTCTTTAAAACTTTTTGCTTTGAATCATAGGAAAACAATAAAAAAACTTGTCACTTGTAATAAACCAGAATTAAGTTTTAGACTAAGTTATTTGTCTAAATTTGATTAGTTAGCAGATATGTTCTTCGTTTTGCTCCCTGGAAGTAAATCTTTCAATTCCTTAGCTTAGCATATTTTTACACAAATAACGCATGCCTTCTACGTTTATTTGACAACTACTCCCTCCCCACTCGAGGTATTTTCATAAGGGTGTTATGATAATTTTTTTACAACAACATGTTAGAGAAAATAGCATAGTGGTACTTACAAAAATACCTCTCAGGGGAAGGGAGTGGTTGGCAAACAAACATAGAAGGCACACATTATTTGCATAAAAATATGATATATTGTCATGAAATTAAAAAAAAAGATTTATAACAGTCTAAATGAAGTTCTTTTACACTCAAATTATTGGCTGTATAGCTTGCTTTTACTTAAAGCTGATCCTTTTCCTATAGGAAAACACACATTACTGATTTAATATATTCTTTCATCAAAAGAGTTTAAATTATTTTATTCCTATATTTCTATTTTTAAAAAGAGGATCATTTTTTTCCCCCTATTTTACAGAGGCACCATATGCAGAGGAAAGGGGGAAATTCTGCAACTTTTCTTAGGAGTGAGAAAGCATTTTAAAAACTGTCTCCCAGGAGTCTTTGTCCGACTTGTAGGTCAGAACTGACTCTCATATCCATCATATGCAAGGAGAATGGGATTGTATTAATTGTTGTCGATGAGAACTTAACACCAGTATCTCAGAATGCAGTCATTTGTCACAAACAAGTTGTCGGTGGGCCAAGATAGTGACCACCTTCATATTTAGGGTCGCTTAGCAGGACATAGAAAGCTAAAGATCTGCCCCAGCAGTCTTAATCTTACCCCAGTATTTCATACAATTCCCTTGTTTTAGAGGAAGGTTTTGAAGAAAACAGTTTCAGAGGAGTTGGATTATGCAATTCTGTGTTACAGAGATGTTGTGGTTGCCCATCCAGATCCCCTATTCAGGAATAAGGCACTCCATTTCAGCTCCCAGGGTTGGCTGGGAACTCACAGATGAGATCTCTTTAGGAACTATCTTCCATGAAAGAAAGCAGTCTTTCCCAAGTTAATGTACCCTCCCCAGTGCGGTCCCCATTTGATGTCTGTTGATGCAGAGTCCATTGTCTCAATTTGGGACATCTCTGAAGGAGCACGGTGGGGCTTCAGAGCTGTCCAAGAGTTTGGCTATTTTGCAATTGTATTGCCCACTGCTGTTTCCTTCCCTCCCCCAATAGGTGTTTATTCTGAGGGCAGTTCCTAAAAAAGAGCCTGCAGAGACAGATCTCTGCCTCAAGGTTTGTTTCATAGAGAGCCCAACCTAACATATGATCTATCCCTGAGATGGTGAAAAGGTCACCTCCTAGGAAACAGATTCTTAAACAAAGTCAGTGTTCTTTTAACAAAGAAGAACTAACCAAGCCACTGCCTGCTAGTCAAATCCAACTCATAGCAACATCATAAGGACACAGTAGAACTGCCCCAGAGGGTTTCCAAGGCTGTAAATCTTTGCAGAAGCAGACTGCCACATCTTTCTCCCATGGAGCAGCTCGTGGGTTCCAACTGCCCATCTTCGGGTTAGCAGCTCAGCACTTAACCACTGTACCACCAGGGCTCTGCAATGAAGAAAGGGAAACAAATTTTGGGTAAAAACACAGTGTCAGATATTTTTTTCTAAACACTCGTTGTCTTAATCGTTACAAAACAAATTCTAATCACAAGCTTAAGGACATTTAGCAAGACGTAACCAATGCTCTTTAGGCCATCATGAGAATTATTATAATCATAGGTTAGACCAGAATACCATTTTTACCAAATACTTTGAAGTTTTATAGTCATTGTTGCTCTCAGCTATAAACAATCTTACGTAATTGAAAATAGGAATTACAATCTTTTTGATAAATGGAGTATCAAATGTGCTATGCTGAAGAGATTTGTCAAGGAGTATGGGTAAGGGTCATGCAGTGTCAATGTCACAGATAAACTTAGAGTTGATGTCCAGTATAACCATTAGCCACAGTGGCTACTGAGTTCCAGAAATGTGGCTAGTCTAAACTGAGACATGATCTAAATAAAACACACACATTGGATTTTGAAGCTTAGTACAAAAATAAAAAATAAAATATCTCAATATTTTTTTCACCTTGATTACTTTTTGAAATGGTATATTTTGGATATATTGGGTCAAATAAACTTTATTATTAAAATTAATTTCACCTGTTTCTCTTTTTCTTTTTTTCATGTGGCTAATACAAAATTTATAATTACATATGTGGCTCTTGTTTGCCACTCACTTCATTCTTCCTAATGGATGGTGCAGTGCTATACTTCTGTCTGTGAGGCACTAAAAGCCTTTGACTCATGTTTAAAAAAACACACACAAATCTTCAGAATTAGCCTGATGGCCAGAGAAAATCATGTATGTTTTGTTTTTTCACTGCCTGGTATTTCAGGTGTCAAACCCCTAGAGGATTTAGTTTGTGTTCAATTAGAATTAAATATTCTTTTTAGTCACAACTCAAGAAGACATCTTTGTAATCAGTCTCTTCTATTACTATTGTTAGAATAATGTAATATTACTATTGTTAGAATAATGTAATATGGAATAATCATATAAATTTAAGATTTAGTATTTTCAGGGTATTTTTTTGCCTTGAAGGAAACAAATCCAAAAAAACAAATAGAATAATTCTCAAGTTTTACAATTAATAAAAAATCCACACATATTATTATTTCTCATTATTGAATTGATATCTGCAGTGACTGTAATAGGAAGGATAAAATAGTAATTGAGGTTTAAGATTGTAACTTTTATTTTTAGAAAATTGATGGGAGTAGGTGCAGGTTGTATGTAACGTGATATCAAATCTTAGCAGATGATAATGGTATAGAACAGAAAGAAAGTGAAATATGAAAATCATCAAAAGGAATTTGAATTGCTTTAACCTCTAACAATCGAGCAGTTAGAATACTTGAGTCGCTATGTGATTATTCTCAAGGATTAAATTTGAATTCCAAATACCCTTCAAATATATGTTTTTTGTCATCTCCCAAGTTACTAGCATTCTGAGAGACGAGCTAGAAACAAACTGAACACATTGCATAGTTAATAATAGCTAGACTTGTCAAAGAAGACAACTCCTTCACTCTGGCAGTCTAATGAAGTTGATTTAATTTGGCTCTCTTAATTGCCTCATGTCATAATTTTCAAGTGCCATGTGTAACATCTTTCTTTCTAGTGATTTCTCTTCCAGAAGTCGTTGTTGCCATTGGATTTTTGGGTATTTTCTTTTCATTTTTATTCTCAAAGTTACTGAATTTATGCTCACTTTAAATTACATGATTAATGACACCATTGGCTATATGAAAGAATTTGAAAAGAATACGCACAAAACACTTAACTAAGATAAATAAGACTTTTTTTCAGTTAATTAGCAGTAACATATTAAGTTCATAAGCTGTCCAATTTCCAAATCCTCCTTAATATTCATCTGACTTAAAATCCCTTTTGCTTTTTTAATTTTTTATTGAGGAACACACACACACACACATACAGTATTTTCCTTGAGAACTCATCATTTGGGACTCATTATGGCTACTAAGTACCACAATTTACACAGTCACTATGGCAAGGCGATTTAACATTCTCTTTGGTGATAAAAATACAATTCCATGTAATATCAAAATACATATTTTATTTGTTCTTAAGAATTACAATTAATTTCATAGTATAATAGATCTCCAGAATCTCTTCAGTACCCAAAAGCAGACTTAGTGATGATGGTGGAGGTGGTGGTTGCAAAAGAAACTCTATGATCAATCACATAAGTTCCGCCTGAACTGAGTGTTCTTTCTCTATAAACTCAGTGGGAATTAAAAATCAAGCTAACAGAATTATAAAAATATTATCCTATCTTCTAAAATCAACAGAAACTGCCTAGATACTTGCATTCCTTTGTATGTATAATTCTGTTTTCACCACAAATTAAGTGATTCAGAAGCAGTTTGGGAATTCCACAAAAGAGCAAAATGGAGTCACACCACGTACTGTATGTTCTGACTTTAAGGTTCAAACCCCAATTGAGATGAGGCTGCATTGCATGTATTTAGTGGATTACAGATTCATGGGTAAATATGAGAGCTTAAACACAGAGCTTTAGAGATACAGCATTTTAGTGATTTTTCATCGATCGTTTTTCACTTCTACAATATTCAAATTAAGTATATTTAATACTACTCATTTTGAACTTTACTAGTTGCTGAGAGAAGTCCAGAGATAGTGCAAGCAGTTAATGCACTTGGCTACTAATTCAAAAGTTTGGAGGTTCAACTCAATCCGGAGGAGCCTCAGAAGAAAGGCTTGGAGACAGACTTCCTAAAAATCAGCCATTTAAAACTCTACGGAGCACAGTTTTACTCTGACACATATGTGTTGCCATGAGTCACAAGCTACTCAACAACTGGTGTCTGGAAAAGTTACTGGGATAGGGCTTGCATCCATGAATTATGCAGATGTTATTCAACTCAGATTCCTGCTAGATGCTTTGAATTTGTGTAACTCTTGCTATTTTCAATGATTTTCCACTTACATTTTCTCATTTGGCTCATTCAACTAAAAAATAAATAATTACAATAATAAATTATAATAAATAATCTATAATGAATAATTTAAAAAAATAAAAAATTGCATACTTACTGAAACATTCTTATGATGACAAAATTTTATATGCTTACATTGGTTATATATTTCACTCGTTTGATACTGATACTGATTGTGCCCGTTACCTCGTAACTCAGAAGGCATAAAAAACTCAGATTCTGATCTCTGTAGAATCAATAGAATGCACTCAATCTATTAAATGAAATAAAACATGTTTTTTTTCTTTTAGACTTAAACAAGTTCAAATTGAGTAGGATTATTATATAGCTGAATGCTAAATATGATTTATACAACAGTTCTTTTTGTATAGCATAGTATTACAGCCTAAAGTTCACTCTGTTGTGTATGAAACTGTATTTCATCTACAGCTTTCCATTGGTGCTCAAGAAAAAAAAATTTTTCTTAACTAAATTATTAGAAAAACTAGGACAAGTTAAATAATGTATCATATCTACACTTCTTACATGCCATTTTCTTTTTGTTTTTCATTTTATGTGTTCCAAATCATAGCTTCTATTCAAAGTTAAAGCCATTGCTGCTCTCAAATTGTAGCATGCATTTTAGCTGGTTTTTATCTATCAATGAAATGGTAGTCATATTGATTACAGTTGTTATGGTTTGAATTGTATCGCCCAAGATATGTGCTGGAATTCTAACCTCTATTCTTATGGATTTGATTCTGTTTAGAAATAGGGTGTTTTTTTGTTATTGTTAATGAAGCTATCCCAGTGTAGGTGTTTCTTAACCTCATCACTTCTGAGGTATAAAATGAGCAGACTAGGCACAGAGACAGGCATACAAATATTGGGGAGGACAAATGACATGTCAGGATCCTCTACAAGCCAAAGAACCAAGGAACACTCAGGTTACCAACAAGAAAGAAATCAAAAAGGCCGAGACACTGATTTGGACTTTTAGCCTCCAGAACTGTAAGAAAAGAAGTTTTCATTCTTTAAAGGAGTCCCTGGGTGGTGCAAATTGTTAATGCACTTGGCTACTAACTGAAAGGTTTGAGGTTTGAGTCCACCCAGAGGTGCCTCAGATGAAAGGCCTGGTGATCTACTTCTGAAAAGTCAGCCATTGAAAACCCTAGGTAGCACAGTGGTACTCTGACACCCTTGGAGTGGTCATGAGTCAGAACTGACTCGAATGGCAACTGGTGGTGGTGGTTTTGGTGGTTCTCTAAAGCCAATCACTTGGGGTCTTTGTGTTACAATAGCACTAGGTAACTAAGACAATAATAACTGTGTATCTTTTAGAGAAAATATTTTAAAGAAAATTATCTTTTTTCATTATCCCATCATAAGTATCAAAAAGATTTTAAATACATTTTTGTGTAGTAATTTTCCACTCTATTTTCCCTTACTTTTAAATTTATGAATAGACGTGCAGTCGAAAGAAAATGAAAATCTTATATTTTTCACTAATTTACAATTAACTCATCCAAATGGATTTTTGTAAGAGCTATTTGATGACCACAAAACCTCACGAGCCTCTTAAAGGTTTTCCTTTGAAGAAATAAGTTGTCTTTTGCCAAGCACAACAAAAGTCAAACCCCAATAGCTTTAAGTTTATTTGAACTCAACACATTGTAATGAATTGTTCTCTGAAAAAAAATGCATTTATTTGCCCTGTCTATGAAGGTGACTCTATAGCAGAATATTTGGCTTTTTTCTTTCAAATGCAGAAAGTATCATATGCATCCATTCTAATTAACTATCAGAAAGATGTGAAGTCCAGAAAAAGAAAATTGAAAATAAGCGAATGCTGTAACATTTTTAAAACATGAAAGACAAAATTGTTATTGCCTTGTACAAAGTATTCATCTCTGCCTTATCCGATTTGTCTCTATATGACGTTGTAAAATATGTACAAGATCAAGAGATACTAGTGGAATTCTGGCACTAATTATTTTTATCAATCTTTTTCTAGAATTTATCTTATTCATTGATACATTCATCCATGTATTCTATCATTTATTTATTTTTAATTAAGATATAATTCATATACTATAAAATCTACTCTTGTATGTCTACAATTCAATGGTTTTTAGGATGTTTACATTGGTGCAATTATCACCACTATCTAATTCCAGAACATTTTCATCATTCCGTGAAAAAATTACATATCCATTAGTAGTCACTCCCCATTCTGCCCTCCTCCCAGGCCCTGGTAACCACTAATCTACATTTTGCCTCTGAGTATTCTTCTATTCTTGAATCTTTAAATAAATAGAGTCGTACAATACGTAGTTATTTTGTCTGGTTTCTTTCATTTAACATAATGTTTTTCATGTTTGTCCCTGTTATAGCATGTATAATAAGTACTTACTCCTTTTTAAGGATGAATTTAAACAACTTTTGTTTATCTATTCATCTCTTGATGGATATTTGGGTTGTTTGTACTTTTTGGTTATTATGAGTAATGCTACTATAAACATTAATGTACAAGTTTTTATGGGGACATATGTTTTCATTTCTCTTGGGAACATACCTAAAATTTGAATTGCAGGGTTATGTGGTAACTCTAGTTTAATATTTTGGGAAACTAACAAATTATTTTCCAAAGTGGCTGCACCATTTTACATTTCCACCAGTAACGTATGAGAGTTCTGATTTCTCCATATCCTCACCAACATTTGTTATTGTCAGTCTTTTTTGATTATGTTGTTGTTTTTAGGTGCCGTTGAGTCAGTTCCGACTCATAGAGATTCTATAGGACAGAGTAGAACTGCTCCATAGGGTTTCCAAGGAGTGGCTAGTGGATTTGAACTGCTGACATTTTGGTTAGCAGCCGAGCTCTTAATCACGGTGCCACCAGGGTTCTTTTTTGACTATAGCCATGCTAATTTCTGTGAAGTGGTGTCTCACTGAGATATTGATTTGTATTTAACTAATTACTAACGATTTTAAGCATTGTTTTTAGGTACTTATTGTCCACTTCTATATATTCTTTAAAGAAAATTATTTCACATTTTAATGGGTTATTTGTCTTTTCATTGTTCAGTTATGAGAGTTCTTTATATATTATGGATATCAGTCACTTATGGAGAAGCTCAATCATCAGTCAGAACAAGGCCAGGGGCCACTGGAGGAACAGATCATCAATTGTTCATATGCAAATTCCAGTTGAAGATGAAGAAAATGAAAAGAAATCCATGTGAACCAAAGTACACTTTTCAGTATATTCCACCTGAATTAAGAGTCCATCTCAAGAGCAGATTTTACATATCGAACACTAATGACCGAACAGCAGAGGAGTTGTGGAATGACATCAAGGACATCATACATGAAGAAAGCAAAAAGTCACTAAAAAGACAGGAAAGAAAGACCAAAATGGATACCAGAAGAGACTCTGAAACTTGCCCTTGAACATACAGTAGCTAAAGCAAAAGGAAAAACAGATAACATAAAAGAGTTAAAAAGAAGATTTCAAAGGGCAGCTCGAGAAGACAAGGTGAAGTATTATAATAAAATATGCAAGGATCTGGAGTTAGGAAACTGAAAGGGAAGAACACACTTGGCATTTCTCAAGCTGAAAGAACTGAAAAAAAAATCAAGCTTTGATTTGCAATATTGAAGCATTCTATGGGCAAAATATTGAAACGCACAAGAAGCATAAAAAGAAGATGGAAGGAATACACAGAGTCACTGTACCAAAAAGAATTGGTTGACATTCTAAAATTTAATGGGACAGCATCTGATCAAAAACCGATAGTACTGAAGAAAGAAATCCAGGCAGGCAATGGCAGAAAACAAGGCTCCAGGATTTGATGAAATATCAGTTGGGATGTTTCCACAAACCGATGCAATGCTGGAAGTGCTAACTAGTCTATGGCAAAAATTTTGGAAGATAGCTACCTGTGGAAGACACCTACCTGGCCAACTGACTCAAAAGAGATCTATATTTGTGCCAATTCCAAAGAAAGGTGATCCAACAGAATGTGGAAATTATTGAACAATATCATTAATATCGCACACTAGTAAAATGTTGCTGAAGATAACACAGAAACAGTTGCAGCAGTACATTGGCAGGAACTGCCAGAAATTCAAGCCAGACTCAGAACAGGACATGGAAGGAGGGCTATCACTGTTGATCTTACCTGAAAGCAGAAAATACCAGAAAGGTATTTGCTGATGTTTTATTGACTACACAAAGACATTTGACTGTGTGGACCATAACAAATTATGAATAACATTGTGAAGAATGGGAATTCAAGAACACTTAATTGTGCTCATGAAGAGCTTGAACACAGATCAAGAGGCAGTCATTTGAACAGAACAAGGAGATAATGTGTGGTTTCAAATCAGGAAACGTGTGCATCAGGGTTGTAGCCTTTCACCATACTGATTCAATTTGTATGATGAGCAAATAATCCAAGAAGGTGAACTATATGAAGAAAAATGTGGCATCAGGATTGGTGGAAGAGTCATTAACAACCTGCAATATGCAAATGACACAACCTTGCTTGCTGAAAGCAAAGAGGACTTGAATCACTTACTGATGAAGATCAAAGACTACAGCCTTCAGTGTGGATTGCACCTCAATATAAAGAAAATGAAAATCCTCATAACTGGACTAATAAGCAACATCATGATAAATGGAGAAAATATTGAAGTGTCAAGGATTTTACTTTACTTGGATCCACAACCAGCGCCCATGGAAGCAGTAGTTAAAAAATAAAACTATGTATTGCATTGGGCAAATCTGCTGCAAAAGACCTTTATAAAGTGTTAAAAAGCAAAGATGTCACTTTGAGGACTAAGGTATGATTGACCCAAACCATGGTATTTTCAGTCACTTCATATGTACCTGAAAGTTGGACAATGAATAAGGAATACCAAAGAATTGATGACTTTGAATTATGATGTTGGTGAAGAATATAGAATATACCGTGGACTGCCAGAAGAATGAACAAATATGTTGGAAGAAGTACAGCCAGAATGCTCCTTCAAAGCAAAGATGGTGAGATTTCACCTCATGTACTTTGGACATGTTATCAGGAGCAACCAGTCCCTGGGGAAGGACATCAGGCTTGGTAAAGTAGAGGATAAGCAAAAAAGAGGAAGACGCTCAGTGAGATGGATTGACACAGTGGTTGTAACAATAGTCTTAAGCATAGGAACGATTGTGAGGAAGGCATAGGACCGAGCAGTGTTTCATTCTGTTGTACATAGGGTTGCTGTTAGTCTAAACCAACTGGAGGACACCTAACAACAACATACCATAATTTGAAATCAGAAAGTGTGAGTTTGTCCAGTTTGTCCTTATTTTTCAAGAGTGTTTTAGCTATTTTGTGTACCTTCCTTATATTTTCACATGAATTTTAGAGTGAACATGTCAATTTCTTCAAAAGATGAACTGGAATTTTGGTAGGAATTTTGTTTAATCTGTAGATCAACTTGGGTTATGATGTTATTTTAACAGTATTAAACCTCTGACCAATAGTCAAGGAATGTCTTTCCATTTAATTAAGTCTTTTTAAGTTTCTTCCAACAAGATTTCAAAATTTCAGTATTCATTATTTGTACTTCTTCATTACTTTTACTTCTTCTTTTCAAATCTGAACAATTTTCATTCTTTTTTCTTGCCTAATTTCCCTTCCCAAAATCTACAGTACAATATTCAATATTCTTGTCTTGTTCTTGATCTTAGGGGGAAGGTTTTCCATGTTTCATCACAGAGCCTGATGTTAACTATCTTTCATAAAACCAAAACCAAACCCGTTGCCATCAAGTCCATTCCAACTAATAGCAACCCT
Organism: Dugong dugon; assembly: GCA_030035585.1. Lineage (NCBI taxonomy): Eukaryota > Metazoa > Chordata > Mammalia > Sirenia > Dugongidae > Dugong > Dugong dugon. The sequence continues at coordinate 97,482,418 of CM057465.1, forward strand.
GTAGGACAGAGTAGAACTGCCCCATAGGTTTTCCAAGGAGTTACTGGTGATCTTTTGGTTAGAAGCCATACCTCTTAACCACTGTGCAACCAGGGCTCCATCTTTCATGTTGTTGTTGTTAGGTGCCATCAAGTTGGTTCCAACTCATAGCCACCCTATGTACAACAAAACGAAACACTGTCTGGCTCTCTGCCATCCTCACATCCTTACAATCATTGTCATGCTTGAACATACTGTGGCAGCCACTGTGTCTATCCATGTCCTTGAGGGTCTTTCTCTTTTTTGCTCACCCTCTACTTTACCAAGCATGATGTCCCTCTCCAGGGACTGATCCATCCTGAAAACATGTCCAAAGTATGTGAGATGTATTCTTGCCATCCTTGCTTCCAAGAAGCATTCTGGTTGTACTTCTTCCAAGACAGATTTGTTCATTCTTTTGGCAGTCCATGGTATATTGAATATTCTTCACCAACAACCACAACTCAAAGGTGACGTGTCAATTCTTCTTCAGTCTTCCTTATTCATCATCCAGCTTTCACATGCATATGAAGCAACTGAAAACACCAGTCTTCAAGGTGATATCCTTGCTTTTTAACACTTTAAAGTGGTCTTTTGCAGTAGATTTGCCCAAGGCAATACCTCATTTGTTTTCTTGACTGCTGCTTCCATGAGTGTTGATTGTGGATCCAAGTAAAGTGAAGTCCTTAACAACTTCAATCTTTTCTCTGTTTATCATGATGTTGCTTGTTGGTCCATTTGTGAGGAATTTTGTTTTTTTTATGTTGCGGTATAATCCATATGAAAGGCTCTGATCTTTGATCTTCATCGGTAAATGTGTGCTCCAAGTCCTCTTCACTTTCAGCAAGCAAGACTGTGTCATCTGCATAACGCAAGTTGTTAATGCATCTTCCTTCAATCTTGATGCCTCTTTCTTCTGCATAGAGTACAGCTTCTTGGATTATTTGCTCAGCATACAGATTGAATAGGATACAACCCTGACGCACACCTTTCCTGATTTTAAACCACACAGTACCCTCTTGTTCTGTTCGAAAAACTGTCTCTTGGTCTGTGTAAAAGTTCTTCATGAGCACAATTAAGTGTTCTGGAACTCACATTCTTCCCAGTGTTATCCATAATTTGTTTTGAGCCACACAGTCAAATGCCTTAGCATAGTCGATAAAACACAGATGAACATCTTTCTGGTATTTTCTGCTTTCAGCCAGGATCCATCTGACATCAACAATGATATCCCTGGTTCCATGTCCTCTTCTGAATCTGGCTTGAACTTTTGGCTGTTCCCTGTCAAAATACTGCTGCCAAATGATCTTCAGCAAAATTTTACATGCATGTGATATTAATGAAACTGTTCGATAATTTCCACATTCAACTGAATCACCTTTCCTGGGAATAGGCATAAGTATGGATCTGTTCCAGTTAGTGGGCCAGGTTGCTGTCTTCCAAATTTCTTGACATAGATGAGTGGGCACTTCCAGCACTACATCCGTTTGTTGAAACATCTCAATTGGTATTCCATCAATTTCTTGAGCCTTGTTTTTTGCCAATGCCTTCAGTGTAGCTTGGACTTCTTCCTTCAGTACCATCGGTTCCTGACCATATGCTGCCTCCTGAAATGGTTGAAGGTCGATCAATTCTTTTTTGTATAGTGACTCTGTGTATTCCTTCCATCTTATTTTTATGCTTCCTGTGCCATTTAATATTTTCCCTATAGAATCCTTCACTATTGAAACTGGAGGATTTAATTTTTTCTTCAGTGCTTTCGGTTTGAGAAATGCTGAGCGTGTTCTTCCCTCTTGGTTTTCTATCTCAAGCTCTTGGCACATACCATTATAATACTTTAGTTTGTCTTCTCAAGCCATCTTTCATAGATGCCCTTTATTAGACTGAGGAAGTTAATTTCGATTTCTAGTTTGTTGAGTATTTTTATCAAGAGAGGATATTGTCTTTTATCAAATTCTTTTTCTATATCTGATTTAAACAATCATTTGTTTTATTTTTTCTGTATTCTATTAATATGGTGTATTGTATTGATTTATTTTCATATGTTGAAACAACTTTGCATTCCTGAGATATATCTCACTTGATCATGTCCTATAGCTCTTTTTATGTTTCTGGATTCAGTTTGCCAGTTTTTTGTTGTTGAGAATCTTTGCATCTATATTCATAGAAGATTTTGGTCCCTAGTTTGCCCTTCTTGTAATATTTTTTCTGGTTTTGGTATTAGGATAATAGTGGCCTCATATAATAAGTCAGGAAGTATCCCTTCTTCTATAGTTTGGGATAGTTTGTAAAGGACTGTTGTTAATTCTGCTTTAAATATTTGGTAGAATTCACCAGTGAAACCATATTGGGTGGATTTTTCTTTGTGGGAAGTTTTTCTTTCATTACTAATTCAGCCTCTTTACTTGTTATAGATCTTTCTATTTCCTCATTGGTCAGTTTCAATAGTTTGTGCACTGCTAGTAATGTGTCCATTTCACCTAAATTTTCTAATTTGTCATATGTTTGCTCATCGTATTTCTTCTAATCATTTATTTCTATAATGTGAAAAGCAATGTTCCCCTTATCATTCCTGAGTCTATTCACTTGAATTATCTGATATTTTTATTGTTTAGAGTAGCTAAAGCTTTGACAATTTTTTTGTTTTAATTTTTTTATTGTACTTTAGATGAAGGTTTACAGAATAAACAGTTCCTCATTAAACAGTCAGTACACATATTGTTTTATGGCATTGGTTAACAACCCCACGACATGTTAACACTCTCCCTTCTTGACCTTGAGGACCTTTCTTTTGGTGAAAGTATACATAGCCAAAGTTACACCATTTTGAAAGATTATACATGAGCAATTCAGTGACATCGATTACATTCTTCAGTTGTGCCGCTATTCTCACTGTCCTTTTCCAAATTATTCCATCACCATTATCTTCAACTCACTGTTATTTAGGCTTCCCATCAGACCTTTAGAGTTGTTGTTGTCAATTTGATCTCACATAGATAATTCTTTTTTTTTTTTTTTGTACCTTAAATGAAGATTTGCAGAACAAATAGTTTCTCATTTAACAGTTAGTACACAAATTGCCCTATAACATGGTTAACAATCCCACCACATGTCAACAGTTTCCATACTCAACCTTGGGTTCCTTATCACCAGCTTTCCTGTCCTCTCCTGCCGTCTAGTCCTTGTCCCTGGACTGCTGTGCCTCATTAGTCCTGTTTCGTTTTATGAGGCTGTCCAAACTCCAGCTGAACTGTGAATTTCATGAGGGGCTTTGCCACTGGGCTAAAAGGGTGTCCGGGGGCCATAATCTCGGGGTTTCTCCTGTCTCTCAGGCCAGTAAATCTGGTCATTTTTGTAAGTTAGAATTCTGTTCTACATCCTTTTCCAGCTCTGTCCAGGACCCTCTATTGTGATCCAGGTCAGAGCAGTCAGTGGTGGTAGCTGGGCACCATCTGGCTGTACTGGACTCAGTCTGGTGGAGGCCTTGGTAGCTGTGGTCCGCTAGTCCTTTGGGCTAATCTTTTCCTTGTATCCTGTTCTCTTCATTCGCCCTTGCTTCTAGAGGGGAGAGACCAGTGGAGTATCTTAGATGGCTGCTTACAGGCTTTTAAGACCCCAGATGTTACTCACCAAGGTAGAATGTAGAACATTGTCTTTATAAACTGTGTTATGCCAATTGAGCTAGATGTTCCCCAAGACCATGGTTCCCATAGCCCTCCACCCAGCAATTCAGTTCCTCAGGGAGTTTGGAAGTGTCTATGGAGCTTCCATGACCTTTACTTGCACAAGCTGTGCTGGCTTCCCCAGTAATGTGTACTGTCTTACCCTTCAACAAAGTTACCACTTATCTATTTAGTTCCCCCCCAATCCTCCCATCCCTCATAAGCAACAAAGATTGTTTCTTTTTGTGTGTGAAGTTTTATGTGAGTTATACAGTAGAGGTCTCATACAATATTTCTCCTTTTGTGACTGACTTATTTCACTCAGCATAATGTCCTCCAGTTTTGTCCCTCTTACTCTCCTGTGCTGAGTTCCTTTTGTTTGTGGATATTTTTCATTTCATTTTTGTAGGTTTTGTTTTTACTGAGACTTTATTTTTTTTTTCTTTATTTTGATGGTAGGTTTGTTAACTTTATTTGTGGTTACCGTGACATCTACCCTTATCTTCCTAGATTTGAACCACTCTATTATTACTTGACTTCCTCTCCATTAGAAGGTTCTATATCTCCACTGTTTATTCCCTCTTTTATTCTTCTGATGCTGTTGTCATTTACAGATTAACCTCTCTGGTTCTCTTTTGTAATTCTTTTGGTTTTGCATAGTCCTTAAGAGTTCATTTCCTAGGTTAGTACAATCCTCTGTCCTATATTCAGCCTGTGCTCTGATATTGTTTGCTCTCAGATCTAAGGACTTCCTTTAATAAGTCTCTTAAGTTTGGTTAGGTTTCTACATAGTCCCTTAATTTCTATTTATCTAGAAAAGACCTAATTTCACCATCATATTTGAAGGAGAGTTTTGCAGGATGTATTATTCTTGGCTGGCAATTTTTTTCTTTCAAGGTTTTATATATGTCATCCCATTGCCTTCTTGCCTGCATGGTTTCTGCTGAATAATCTGAGCTTAGTCTTATTGTTTCTCCTCTGTATGTAACTTTTTGTTTTTCTTGAGCTGCTCTCAGGATTCTTTGTTTGTCTTTGTTTTTAGTGAGTGTGATTATGATATGCCTTGGTGATTTTCTTTTGGGGCCTATCTTATATGGGGTTTGTTGAGCTTCTTGGATGGTCAGCTTTTCATCTTTCATAATACTGGGGAAGTTTTCTGTCAGCAAGTCCTCAATGATCCTCTCTGTGTCTTCTGTTTTCTCCCCCTGTTCTGGAACTGTGATCACTTGCAGATTTTTGCTTTTTGATTTTATCTCACATGATTCTCAGGGCCTCTTAATTTTTCTTAATTCTTTTTTCTGATTTTTTTCCTCCAACCGAGTTGTATCCAAGTGTTTGTATTCAATTCCGCTGATCCTCTCTTCCACTGTTTCAAATCTGCTCCTGAGGCCTTCTATATGACACTGTCCATTTCTGAAATCTTGTTGTTTATCTTTTGGATCTCTAATTGTTGTTTTTGTATAATTTCTAGTTGTGAATTTATTTTGGCATTTTTTCCTGCATTATTTTCCTGAATTCTTCCATTTTTTTCTCTGTATTTTCCATGAATTTGTCTATTTTTTCTTCATTTGTCTGTTTTTTGCTTCAACTTTTGGATAATTCTGAGTGTTAGAGATTTGAATTCCCTATCAGGTAGTTCTAGTGTCTTTTCTTCTACTGGAAAATCATCTGGTGTTTTATTTTAGATGCCCACTGGAACCATCCTGTCCTGTTTTTGTGTATGTTTTGCTATTGCGTGCTGTCTTTTGGGCATTCAGTAGTTATTTTTCTTGTTTATTGATTGTAGATTTGTTTGTTTCACCCTTTTTTTTTTTTCCTTTTTTTAAATTTGGCTATGTCTGAGCAGGTGGGCTGTGTGTTCTTTCTTGTTTGCTCATCTGTGGGCATGATATTTTTTCTCTCCTTCTCCAATTGGCAGGGTCAGTAGCTGAGATATGGTAGAGCAGGGCAGGTCTAGCTGAAGAGGAGTTGCTGGTCTGGGTTGTTTGTGGCACTTACTACAGCCACCAGGGCAGGTCGGTAATCAGTGCAGGGCAAGTTCCAGTATGCCGTGCCTGTGCTGCTTGGTGGTGTGACATTAAGTACACGGTGCAGGTAGGAAGGATGGAGGGGGGAGATTGTGACGTGTGGCGCTAAGATGGGTATGGGAAAGAGGAGAAAGGAACTGGAGCCAAAAACGTACAAAAAATCAAAAAAAAGGTACTAGGGGAACTTGCTGTTGGAATGGAGAGATGAGAGACTATGAAATGGAGAAAAACAAAAAGGGGAAGAAGAAGAAAAAAGAAGAAAAGAATGAATAAATAAAAATTAGAAACAAAAAAGAGCAGCAAAGCTCCTAGGGATCCCACTGGTGCAATATGAGGTCTGGGGAAGTTGTTCCCAGGTGTTGCTGTGCAGACTGGCTAGAAGGCATGGGAGAATTCAGTGCCAGGTATTCAGGGTACAGGAAGAGAAGGAAGGTTTAGAGAGATGAGAAACTGAGTAGTGAAGAAAGAGAAAAAGGGAAAAAGAGGGAAAAGAAAACAAAATAAATAAAAAAAAAAAAAAAACAAGAAAAACCCCCCAAAAAACTAGAAAAAGTAAAAAAAAAAAAAAAAAAAAAAAAAACCACAGAAAAAAAGAAATCCTCTCAGGGATCCCTCTGAGCACCTGTGCAAGCTGAGGGGGTAGGTCTCAAGCCGGGTAGCACTGCCTGGCCAGAAAGGGCTCCTAGCTCGAGAAAAGGAAAAGAAAACAAACAAACAAAGGCCCCAGGATCCAACCAGCATGGCAGACCAGACTGGGAAGCAGTTCCACACTCGAATGGAGCTCTGCAGCCCCCCAAGAAGAAGCAAAGATGGTGCACGGAGCCAGGTATTTGAGCAAAAGAAGGGGGAGGTGGTGAGAGGTAAGGAAGAAATCAAAAGAATTGGAAAAAAGCAACACCAGCAGCCAACACACAGGGAGTCAGCCAGTGCGGCCAGTGGAATCCAAGCTGCCGGTGCTTCCCTGCCAAGAGACTGTGGCCGTGGGAAGCAGAGGAGGCTGAGTGGGGGTGAAGAAGGGTGGGGGTTGGGAAAGAGTATATCACCAATTACTGGTTGTTCTGTCTCCTGCTGGAAGCTCTGTGAAGCTGCTTTCTTCTACTCCCTATTTGCTGGTTTCTGATAGGAATCCAAGATGGTGGATCTGCACTGGAACAAGGCTAAAAACCAACTAGACTTAACTTTGTATCTATAGGACACTCCAATCAACATCAGCAAATTACCCATTCTTCTTAAGTGCACATGGAACTTTTTCTAAGCTATGCCATATGCTAAGTCATTAAACAAGCTTTAGTAAATTGAAATCATACAAGATGTGTCCTCCAAACACATTGGAATGGAATTAGAAATCAATAAGAGAATAGAAAATTGACATATGTGTGGAAATTAAACAGTATACTCTTAAAGAACTAATGGGTCAAGGAGAAATCACAAAAGACTTTAAAATGAATGAAAACAAAAATACCTCATGCCAAAATTTATGCGATGTAGTTAAAGCAGTGCATAGGGGGAGATACAGAACTACAAAAGCCTATTTTAAGAAATAATCTCAAATCATTAACCTAATCTTCCTCCCTAAGAAACTAGAAAAAAAAAAAAAATGGAGAGTAAACCCAAAGCAAGGAGAAGGAAGAAAATAATATATTAGAGTGAAAATTAATGAAATAGAGGACAGAAAAACAATAGCGAAAACCAATAACATACAATATTGGTTCATTGAAAAGATCAACAAAATTGTCAAAGCTTTGGACTTCTGGCAACATGGCTCTCTAGGCATAAGCACCACGCCGTCCCTCCACAGCAAAGATCTGAAAAACTAAGCCAAACACAGAAAACAGCAATCCTGAAACCCTAAAACATCAAATGAAGAGATAAAGAACTCAGCCAAGCACTAAATGGAGTGAGAAAATGGACAGAGAACAGAGAGCGAGGAGAGATTCATGCAGAGGTCCCTCTTGTTTTTTCTAGTTTCTTAGGGAGGAAGATTAGGTTAATGATTTGAGATTATTTTTTAAAATAGGCTTTTGTAGTTCTAAATCTCCCCCATGCACTGCTTTAACTACGTCGCATAAGTTTTGGCATGAGGTATTTTTGTTTTCATTCATTTTAAAGTCTTTTGTGATTTCTCCTTGACCCATTAGTTCTTTAAGAGTATACTGTTTAATTTCCACACATATGTCAATTTTCTATTCTCTTATTGATTTCTAATTCCATTCCAATGTGTTTGGAGAACACATCTTGTATGATTTCAATTTACTGAAGCTTGTTTAATGACTTAGCATATGGCATAGCTTAGAAAAAGTTCCATGTGCACTTAAGAAGAATGGGTAATTTGCTGATGTTGACTGGAGTGTCCTATAGATACAAAGTTAAGTCTAGTTGGTTTTTAGCCTTGTTCCAGTCTTCTATTTGCTGTTTGTTCTTCTGTCTAGTTGTTTTATCCATTATTGAAAGTGGGGTATTGAAGTCTCCAAGTAGTTTTGTTGACTTTTTTATTATTCCTTCAATTCTGTTAGTTTTTGCTTCATGAATTTTGGTGCTCTTTTATTAGATATGTATATGTGTATAATTGTTGTTTCTTCACGGTAGACTGATTATTTTTCACTATGAAAAACTCTTCTGTGTATCTAGCACATTTATTTCTTTAAATATTCCTTCTGGATCTTTTTCTTCTCTCCTTTTGATACTTTCATTTTGTGTGTGTTGGTATGCTTGATGGTGACCTACAGGTCTCTGAAGCTATGTTCTTTTTTCTTCATTCTTTTTTCTTTCTGTTCCAGAGCTTGAAAATTCTTAATGAATCTACCTTCAAGTTACTGATTCTTTCTTCTGCTGTCTCATACCAGTTCTTGAGTCATTCCTGTAAAATTTTTACTTTAGATAGTGTGCATTTCAAGTTCAAGATTTCTATATGGGTCTTTTTATAAATATAATTTTATCTCTCTATTGGTATTATCCACCTGGTGATACATTGTTCTTATGCTTTAACATGATATTTTTTAGTTATTTGAACAAAATTGCATTGACTGATTTAAAGTCTTTGTCTAGAAGACCAATGTTTGCGCTTCCTCAGGGACACTTTATATTGACTAATTATTTTTCTTTGGGTGTGGGCTATATTTTTTTTCTTTGCATGCTTCACAGTGTTTCTGTTGGCAACTGAAATTTTAAACAATATAATGTGGCATATCTGGAAATTAGATTTCCTCCCCTCCCTAGGGTGTTTTGTTGTTAGTATTTGTTTTTGACCTTTCTTGTTACTGGTTTTTGTTGTTGCTGTTTTTCATTTAGTGAAATTACAGAACTAATTATGTAAATTCTGCATTCTTTATATGTGAGGCCTTTGAAATCCCTGCTCTGTTAGCCTAGTGGTCAGCTGACTATTCAGCAAAGATGTCTTTAAATGCCTTGCATCATTGTATCTCCTAGGCTTTGACAAAGGGCTCTGTGTTTGTTGGGTACACATTCAATACTCAGGCAGGCTAGTTTTCCTTTCTTTTTTTTTATCTCTGCTTAGCTGCCACTTCCTATTTATGCATAACCTCAAGGTCAGTGAGAATGAAAACTTAGGATTTTCTAAGATCTTACCTGGACATGTGCACAGCCCTGGACATGTACTCAGCTGTGCACATATGCATGGACTTGTAGATTCCCAGGAATATGTTGGAGTTTTCCAAATCTTCCTTTAAACCTCTCTTTCCCCAGATTTTTTTCTTTTAAGTTTTGGTCAGCTTCTTGTTTGCCCCAACTCTTATTGCTGCCTCAGGAAGCTGCAATGATAAACAATTGTCATTGATTGTTTTCTACAAACATCTCAAGGAAAATGCTGTTTACACTGAATAAGCTCTGATTTAGGTGAAGTAGGGACAACCCCTGTCAGTGAGGGTTTCCAGGGATCTCCCAGATAGGTCAAATCATGACAATTCTCTGGGGATGGGGTTTTGAGGAAGCTCCAAACGTATTGCCATTCCAGTAATGTTTAAGCTTCTCAGTAATTTCTGGTTTTGTGGATTGTTTGTTTTCAAGGCTATCAAAGATCTGAGGAAGGGAGATGAGAAAGACACAAGGTAAAATGCCAAAAATATTCACAGTTCTTGCAAAGGTTCTGTCATTTTTCTTGTACACACTCTCTTTGGATTGTTGGAAGCCTTTGGTTAATTTCCAGGGCTCTGAAAGAATTGACTTAGATAAGTTTTGTGAGTTTTCTTTTTACATTTATAGAAGAATGAATTTTCTGAGGCCCTAATTCTACCAGTTTGATAATATGAATATCAATCAATCTTAACCATATTAATCATGATAATTTTCAACATATGTAAACTTATGTGACAGTCACTGTGCTCAAAGCTAGTTATTTTATACACAGTTTCTTTCATCCTCCGAATAATGTTAGTTGTCACTATGGTACAAATGAGAAAATATGCCCAGGAAAATTACATGCTTTCCCAAGCTTATATTTATCGCATTTCTTGCTAATAAGAGGAAGACTTGCGCCACTCTGATTCCAAATTGTGAACTTAACATCAATAGTATTTAAAATATTTATGTTTGAGTTATTTTTACATATGAGAAATTTTGGCAAACCCTAGAAGGTATTAAAAGATGAAAATCATATTTTTTAAAATAAGAAAAAGCTTATTACTGATAATATTAACCCTTTTATTCTTCTTTAGTGTTTCACTACTTCAGGGCTTTTCTAATAATGCTTCTTACAGATGTAAAAGACTAATCTATACCCCATTGTAATGCATATGCAATTTCTGTGATGCAGCCTGATCTTAAGATATACGTCTCACTTCTCAGTCATTGCAAGTACACTTGTCTATCCTGTGCTAAAAAACCTACACAGCTCAGAATTCAGGCTAGCAGATATTACTCTAACAATATGCATCTACAGGTATAGAAAAACAAATTGTTTTTGTTCAGCAAACTTCGGCAGCACATTTGTGAATGGATAGGGTTCATACACACCATAGTGTTACAGCTCATTGTTTGATAAAAAAGCTATTTAGCTCCCCTGAATGAGCCATTTCAAAAAAGCTATTTGACAGTATGCAATAAAACCTTTATCTTTCTTTAATCTTTTGCTAAAATAAAGGTAAAAGCATTTATGTAATTTCACAGAGTTGTAAGCATCTAAAAGGGATTCAGAAAAGTTCAAACACAGTTTAAGAATAAAGCGTTATTGGGCTAATGGACCTCAACTACTATGACCTCCACCAGACTGACTCCAGTACAACTAGATGATGCCCGGCTACCACCAATGACTACTCTGACTGGGATCACAACAGGGTCATGGACAGAGCTGGAGAAAAATGTAGAATGAAATTCTCACTCACAAAAAAAAACCCAGACTTACTGGCCTGACAGAGACTGGAGAAATCCTGAGAATATGGCCCCCAGACACCGTTTTAGCTCAGTAATGAAGTCACTCCCAAGGTTCACCGTTCAGCCAAAGATTAGACAGCCCCATAAAACAAACAGGACTAGTGGGGCACAACAGTCCAGGGACAAGGACTAGAAGGCAGGAGGGGACAGGAAAGCTGGTAATAGGGAACCCAAGGTTGAGAAGGTACAATGTTGACATGTCGTGGGGCTGTTAACCATTGTCATAAAACAATATGTGTACTAACTGTTTAATGAGAAACTATTTGTTCTGTAAACCATCTAAAGTACAATAAAAAAAGACATTATTATTAATAATATTGTTATTGCCGTAACTCAGGTGTTAGCTGAACTCTATAGCACTGGCCATGTCTTCACGGGAACTTTTTAGTTTTGGTTCATACCAAATGGATTTTGATCTCTGCACTTCTTTTAATTCTATAAGTGTCTATTTCTAAACCACATAGTCAAAAATCATAGTGCCTCTACATAACAACAATACAAACAGGTCTTTCAGTTTAACAGGATTTATCTTCCAGCAATAAATTACAGGAAATGAATAGTTTAAAAAGGAACTCTAGAGAGAGTATGCCAACTTTAAGTAACACTCTATGTTGCCTTTGCCGTCCACACACATACACGCACACCAAAATGCAAATTATAAAATGCTTGTAAACAACAGACATAAGATTTTTCCAAATATGTTGTTTTTAAAACTTTATTTTTACACTAAAGTTTAGTTACAACAGGAGAGAAAAATATCCAAAAATCAACTCACTCAAAGAATTGCTTTAAAAACAGAAAAGTATTTCTTAGAAAAAGCATCCTCTTTAAATGTTATTATTTGCAAATCTTGATAACGTGAATATTTGATTTATTTAAAGACACTAATTTTTTTTAAAAAGCATGCTTATTTTTTATACCATATTTACTGTTTTAAGGTTTTAATGCACTATAGCAACTTTACATCCTTCTATAGATGTCAATGCAAGTTTTGTCCATATGTTTTATGGTCAAATGACTCACGTTAAACATTTCCTCTGCTTTTTAAAATGTTGTTGGTACTAGCAGTTTATAAACTAAGAACTTCTATGAATTAGATTAAAATATAAAAATTATCTTCATTTCATTAGGCAGTAGTTGAGGATGAGTTTCAGTGAATATGGTAAACACTCATATTCACCTTCTTTCAAGTATTATTTTTATTTACCCTCAAACTATTTCTTTCAAAACATACACGCTTCCATGAAAGTGTCTTCTTGGCAACAATTAAAAGATGAATCATTTCAATATAATCATTCATTCAAGATGAAGCAGTAAAAAATCCAACCCATTTTCCATAATGAGCACAATTTATGAGGACTATTAAAAAGTATCTGTCAAGAAATTAGCTTTGTGTCATTGACACCAGTTGAAATAGGATATAACAAATGAAACAGTGACACAAAACTAATGAAACATCACGAAGGAGTAATATGACGCCCATCCTATTTCTAAAAGCAGTTAGGAAAAAAGGTCCAAACTTTAATGGATCATATAGGGTGATTATCTCCAGCTAGTAATTTTAAAACAATCTTTGATCATGTGCAAGAGATTTGCTACAAGCCATACCTTTACTGAAGTTAAGAACCTCTCTGCCTGCAGTTTCTTTACAAAGTGTGACATATCAGCTGCCAGGGATGCTAATTTCAGAGAGTACAAACCAACCTATATGGGTTACTGACCTGCCTTCAGATGTTATTTCCACATTGGATTGTTGATTTCTCAATCTTTGTTCAGATTTCTGGTCTAATTGGAAACATGAAGCCTCTCTTCTCTCTCTCCCTCTTTCTCTCTGTCATTATCAAAACATGTAGTAACCTCACAAAAGATAAAGCTGTTTCTGACAATTTTATAACTGTTCTTTTATAAAACTTATTTTCCCATCATCATTATGCTATAAGAATTAATAAATTTGATGCATGAGTTTTTAGGTTGAAAATGAGTAGAATATGTTTTGTGTTAACCAGGAGCTGAAATACTCTCTAAAATGGAAAAAAAAAAAAAAAGTCATCGGCTCCTTTGATAGTGATACGAAGACTGATCTTGTTTTTTTGCTTCCTTATTTTTCAGTAAAAATTCACATAACTGTCTTGGTTTCTCAGTGCTGCTATAACAAAAATACCAAAAAAGAGTGACTTTAATGAACAGAAATTTATTTTCTCACAGTTTAGGAGACTAGAAGACCAAATTCATGGTAGTATTTCTAGGGGAAGCCTCTCTCTTTCTCCTTCTAGGAGAAAATCCTTGTCTCCTTCAGCTTCTCTTCCTTGGTTCCTTAGTGATCTCCATGTGGCATTATTCTTCCTTCCTTTGTGCTTTTTTGTTTCCGTGCCTAAATTGTGCCTTTTATATCTCAAAAGTGATTGGCTAAAACTTTTCTGACCATAAAGCCATAAAAGTAGAAATCAAAAACAGAAAAAGCAAGGAAAGAAAAATCAAACACATGGAAACTGAACAACACCTTGCTCAAAAACTACTGGGTTATAGAAGAAATTGAGGATGGAATAAAGAAATTCATAGAATCAAACAAGAAAGAAAACACATAAGACTGGAAACTTTGGGACACAGCAAAAGCAGTGCTCAGAGGTCAGTTTATAGCAATAAATGCACACATCCAAAACCAAGAAAGGGCCATAATCAAAACATTAACCCTACAACTGGACCAAGTAGAAAGAGAGAAGCAAAATAAGCCCTCAGGTGCCAGAAAATGGAAATTATAAGAATTAGAGCAGAATTAAATGAAATACAGAATAGAAAAACAATTGAAAGAGTTAACAAGACCAAAAGCTGGTTCTTTGAAAAGATCAACAAAATTGATAAACCATTGGCCAAACAGACAAAAGAAAAACAGGAGAGGAAGCAGATAACCAGTGTAAGAAATGAGATGGATGATATCACAACAGATCCAACTAAAATTAAAAGAATCATAACAGAATACTATGAAATACTATCCAACTAAAATTAAAAGAATCATAACAGAATACTCTGACAAATTTGAAAACCTAGAGGAAATGGACAAATTTCTAGAAACTCACTACCTACCTAAACTAACACAAACAGAGGTAGAACTACTAAATAAACTCATAACAAAGAAGAGATTGAAAAGGTAACTTAAAAACTCCCAACAACAACAACAACAAAAAAGCCTTGTCCTGTATGGCTTGACTCAAAAATTCTACTAAACTTTCAGAGAAGAGTTAACACTATTACTACTGAAGATATTGCAGAGCATAGAAAAGGACAGAATACTCCCAAACTCATTCTATGAAGCCAGCATAACCCTGATACAAACCAGGTAAAGACACCACTAAAAAAGAAAATTACAGACCAATATCCCTCATGAACATTGATGCAAAAATCCTCAACAAAATTCTAGCCAATAGAATTCAGCAACGTATCAAAAAATAATTCACCATGATCAAGTGAGATTTATACCAGGTATGCAGGGATGGTTCAACATTAGAAAAACAATCAATGTAATCCATCACATAAAAAAAAAAAAAAAAAAAAGACAAGAACCACATGATCTTATCAATCAATGCAGAAAAGGCATTTGACAAAGTCCAACACCTATTCATGATAAAAACTCTCAACAAAATAGGAATAGAAGGAAATTCCTCAACATAATGAAGGGCATTTACACAAAGCCAACAGTCAACATCATCTTAAATGGAGAGACTTTGAAAGCATTCTCCCTGAGAAAGGGAACCAGGCAAGGATGCCTTCTATCACCACTCTTATTCAAAATTGTTCTGGAGGTCCTAGCCAGAGCAATTAGCCTAGAAAAATAAATAAAGGGCATCCAAATTGGTAGGGAAGAAGTAAAATTATCTCTATTTTCAGGTGATATGATCTTATACACAGACTATCCCGAAGAATCCACAAGAAAACTACTGGAAATAATAGAAGATTTCAGCAATGTTTCAGGATACAAGCTAAACATACAAAAATGAGTTGGATTCCTCTACAACAACAAAGAGAATCTAGAAGAGGAAATCACCAAATCAATACCATTTACAATAATCCCCAAGAAGATAAAATACTTAGGAATAAATCTAACCAGAGACATAAAATATCTATACAGTGAAAACTATCAACACACTACTACAAGAAACCAAAAGAGACCTGCATAAGTGGAAAAACATACCTTGCTCATGGATAGGTAGACTCAACATTGTGAAAATCTCAATTCTACCCAAAGCAATCTACAGATACAATGCAATCCCAATCCACATTCCACTGTCATTTTTTAATGAGATGGAGAAACAAATCACCAACTTCATATGGAAAGGGAAGAGGCCCTGAATAACTAAAGCATTACTCAAGAAGAAGAACAAAGTGGGAGGCCTCACACTACCTGATTTTAGTACCTGTTATACCGCCACAGTAGTCAAAACAGCCTGGTACTGGTATGACAACAGATACATAGACCAATGGAATAGAATTAAGAATACATTCATCCACCTATGAGCAGTGGATATTTGACAAAGGCTCAATGTCTATTAATTGGGGAAAAGGCAGTCTTTAACAAATGGTGCTGGCAAAACTGGATATCCATCTGCAAAAAACTGAAACAAGACCCATACCTCACACCATGTACAAAAACTAACTCAAAATGTATCAAAGACTTAAATATAAAATCAAAAACAATAAAGATCATGGAAGAAAAAATAGGGACTATGCTAAGAGCCCTAATACCTGGCACAAACACAATACGAATCATAAGTATCAATGCACAAGCTGCAGAAGAGACACTAGGTAAATGGGAGCTTCTAAAAATCAAACACTTATGCTCATCAAAAGACTTCACCGAAAGAGTCAAAAGACAGCCTACAGGCTGGGAAGAAATTTTGGCTATGAGAAATCCAATCAGCATCTAATCTCTAAAATCTACAAGATACTGCAAAACCTCAACAACCAAAAGACAAATAATCCAATTAAAAAATGGGCAAAGGATATGAACAGGCACTTCGCCAAAGAAGATATTCAAGCAGCTAACAGACACATGAAGAAATGCTCACGATCATTAGCCATTAGAGAAATGCAGATCAAAACTACAATGAGATGTCATCTCACCCCAACAAGGCTAGCACTAATCCAGAAAACACAAAATAATAAATGCTGGAGAGGTTGTGGAGAGACTGGAACACTTACACACTGTTGGTGAGAATGTAAAATGGTACAACCACTTTGGAAATTGATTTGGTGCTTCCTTGAAAAGGTAGAAATAGAAGTACCATATAATCCAGCTATCTTGCTCCTTGGAATATATCCTGGAGAAATAAGAGCCATCACATGAATAGACATATGCACACTCATGTTCATTGCAGCACTGTTTACAACAGCAAAAAGATGGAAACAACGTAGGTGCCCATCAATGGAAGAACGGATAAACAAATTGTGGTATATCCACACAATGGAATGCTACACAACGTTAAAGAACAATGATGAAGCTGTGAAACATCTTATAACAGAGGAATCAGGAGGACATTATGCTGAGTGAATTTAGTCAGTCGCTGAAGGACAAATATTGTATAAGAGCACTATTATAAGAACTCAAGAAAAGGTTTAAACAGAAGAAAACATTATTTGATGGTTACGAGAATGGGGAGGGAGGGTGAGGGTTATTTACTAACTAGACAGTAGATAAGAATTATGTTAGGTAAAGGGAAGGACAGCTGTCACTACAGGGGAAGTCAGCACAACTGGACAAAACCAAAGCTAAGAAGTTTCCTGAATACAATCAAATACTTTGAGGGACAGAGTAGCAGAGTAGTGGTCTGGGGACCATGCTTTCAGGGGACATCTAGGTCAATTGGCATTACAAAGCTTACTAAGAAAATATTCTGCATCCTACTTTGGTGAGTGGTGTCTGGGGTCTTAAAAGCTTGCAAGTGGCCATCTAAGATGCATGAATTGGTCCCAACCACCTGGAGTAAAGGAGAACAAAGAACACCAAAGACACAAGGAAAGTATTAGCCCAAGAGACAGAAAGGGCCACATAAACCAGAGACTTCATCAGCCTGAGACCAGAAGATCTAGATAGTGCCCCGCTACCACCAATGACTGCCCTTACAGGGAACACAACAGAGAGTCCCTGATGGAGCAGGAGAAAAGTGGGGCACAAAACACAAATTCTAGTAAGAAGACCAGACGTAATAGTCTGACTGAGACTGGAGGAACCCCGGAAAGCATGGCCCCTGGATTCTCTATCAGCCCAGAACTAAAGCATTTTCTAAGGCCAACTCTTCAGACAGGGATTGGACTGGACTGTGGGACATAAAATGATACTTGTGAGAAGTCTGCCTCTTAGCTCAAGTAGATACGAGATACTGAATGGGCAGCTTCTGTCTAGAGGTGAGATGGGAGAGCAGAGAGGGTTAGGAGCTGGTTGAATGGACATGGGAAATCGGGGGTGGAAAGAAGGATTGTGTTATCATAGTAAGGGGAGAGCAATTAGAGTCACATAACAATGTATGTATAAATTTTTGTATGGGAAAAAATAAATAAATAAAATAAAAAGTGATTGGCTAAGACACACCCAACACTGACATGACCTCACTAACGTAACAAAGACTATCCTATTCCCAGGTGGGATTACACTCACAAATACAGGGGTTAGGATTTGCAACACTTATTTTTGGGGGATACATTTCAATACATAACAGCCACTTTTCTCACAAACATGACGACGTTTCAAATCCAAAAATAAATAAATTTACCCTCAAGTGGCAAAGATTCTATCTACTATTTATTTACTCTGATATCTATCTTATCCTTTCTTCCTATGTTCCTTTTTACATATTTTTAATTTTGTACTAAAAATACCTATACTGAGATTTCCATGCTCTTGAAGTTTGTTTGTGACTAATGTGTTTAAATGTAAGCTTGGTTTCTTTGCCTTTCTCAGTATTTATATCACTTCTAGCTTCTCCCTACTCCTAAATCAGGATAGATTTCAACAGTAACTCAACAATCCAGGTTATGACATAATTATAGATTGATTGACTACCTTGCATGGTCACAGGGACTCTAAGAACATGTCTGTAAGAGGGGCAAGGTGGATGTGTTTATGGTCATTTTACAGATGAGGTAACAATGGCTCATAGAAACTAGTATAGACACTAATAGGCAAGGTTGTGATTACAATTTGGGCATTTTGAATTGTGATTTTCTTTGTACAGCATTATATTTCAAATTTAAGAACTTCTGAAACTTAAGTGATAATTTGATAAGAGAATAGTGATTGTTACTCTTTGTAAAATAGTAAAATATGATAATGAGAATGTAAAAAAGCCACAGTCCCACAAATCCACAACTTGTTTCCACTAGTGAAATAGAAAATACAGGAGCATGTGAAAGAAAAGAGAGACATCTTACTGGAGTCCTTGAGAAAACCTGAAGGGAGACCAACCATGAAACTCTGGTGAGTAAAGGAAAGCAAAAGAGGGAGAGGGTAGACAATAAGACATAGAAATTTAAAAATAAAACTTCATATAACAAAGGTGGTTGTACTGAACAAAGACAGTTATTTCCCCTCATCATCACAGATCTAGAACAACTGAGCCATGAACCTAAACTTAAGGTGGTAGTGATATAGTATCTAAAGAATTCCATATTGACTCACATCTCCTGTCTTGAGGCATTATCTGCAAATGACTGAGCTTTGTACAATTGGAGGAATTTTAGCCAGGGGTTAAAGGTTTTGGCACACATATTTAACAGTTTTATTGTATCAAATTATTCTTAAAAAATACTATGCTATGTTAATTAAATTTGTTAAAGTTACTATATGAGGATAGGACTTGTGAATGTGATACAATACCAATATTCCATAAAACCAGTTACCTGAGAAACTTGTGCATCAGAGGTCATACACCCCAGGTAAAAACTATTTATCTTGTTTATTACAGGTTCAGAATTGCAGATCAAATTAAATCAATGTTAAGGCATTATAAATTCTCTTTTCCTCCACTGCTGATGATAGTACTAATAAGTCAGAAATGCTCAGGAGCATATAAGGAAGCTGTTGACATTTTTCCTTTGCTGGAACATTGTTGTTTTATTGCCATCAAGTTGGCTTCAATTCATGGCAACCTTTTGTACAAGAGAACAAAGTATTGCCCAGTCCTGTACCATCTTCATGTTCATAGGTATTTTTGAGGCCTCCATTGTTGAGGCCATAGTGTAGTGCCTTCTGACCTAGGGAGCTCATCTTTCAGCACTATATTGGACGATGTTCTGTTGTGATCTATAAGGCTTTCATTGGCTAATTTTCAGAAGTAGATTGCCAGAGCTTTCTCCTAGTCTGTTTTAGTTTGGAGGCTCATTTGAAATGTGTTCACCATGGATGACTTTGCTGGTATTTGAAATACTGATGCCATAGCTTCCAGCATCATAGCAACACCCAAGTTACCACAGTACCACAAAGTGACAGGTGGTGGTCTAGAAGACTAATGCCACCATTAATCAAAATATATAAACTTGATATAGTTGATTGAAATGGGGGGAGGGTGATGATTTTAAGTTTAGAAATCTGTAGTTATTACTGTGTGTCTTAGGCTGGGTTCTCTAGAGAAGCAAAACCAGTGAAGTATATATACATGTATATATATACACACACACACATAAGTATGTGTAAGTGTATGTATACATATATGTATATATGCATATATGTAAAAAGAGAGAGAGATTTATCTCAAGGAAATGGCTTACACAGTTGTAGAGGCTGGCAAGTCCGAAGTCCGCGGGTCAGGTGTCAGGTTGGAAGCTTCTCCTGATTCACATAGCTGCAGATGCTGATGAACCCAAGATTGGCTGGTCAGATGGCAGGCTGCTGGCTCATGTGCTGCAGGAGCTGACGAATCCAAGATTGGCAGACAGTATAGCAGGCCGCTGGCTTGTGTCCCAAGAACTGGAGGTCAGATGACGATGAGCCAAATGCAGTATATAGAGTGAGCAAAAGCCAGCAAGCTTTCCAGAACATCCATATATATTGGATGCAGGTGGCACTCCTGAGGAAACTCCCCTTACAACTGATTGGCTGATCACATCAGATCACATCATGGAGGTGATCACGTTATATCACAAAATGGAGGATAACTATATTATTGCATAACTGCCAAAACACTGAGAATCATGGCCCAGCTGAGTTGACAACAACCTTAACCATCACACTGTGCATGGAACTATCTAGTTATGAACTCTTCATCAATATAAACACATGTGTGATTCATGTCAAGCCAGGTCTCCTCAGAGTCAGTCTCAACCCAATAGCACATTTAAAAAAAAAAAAAAAAGTTACAATCTAAAACTAACATCCTTAAGAAATCTGTTTATTTCAGACCTTTCTGAAGTCATGAATTCAGGGGCTACATAGGCATTCACACACCTCAAACTGCAAAAAATACTCTTTTGATACATCTCAAACCCTCTCCCCCACCCAATATTCCATACTTACGTGTGAAATTTAACTGCAGCTGTGGAAATTTTCTTTCCTCTCTCCTTTTGACTTCTTTACTAAAACAATGCTTATGTTTCTTTCTCTCCCTCTGCATCCTTACCCCACACTGCTCACAACCACCCTGCTTCTGACTGTCTTCTGCTCCTGCTTAGATGGATTTTCTTATGAGCATCAGCTAACCTGGAAACTTGTGAAACATATCCTTCATCACATCAATTTTCACCTAAAAAAATTTTCTATTAAAAAATTCTTTCTCAGAAAGTTGGTATCTTAGGGTTCTCCAGAGAAACAGAACCATAATAGATAGATAAATAGATAGATAGGTATTTTAAGAAATTGGCTCACGCAATTGTGAAGGCTGGTAAATCCAAAATCTACAGCTCAGGTGGAAATTCTGCAGGATTTCTATTTACAGCCTTGAGGCAGAATCCTTCTCCCTCTGGAAATCTTAGTTTTTCCCCTCAGGGTCTTCAACTAATTGGATGAGGCCCATACATATAATGCAGGATAATCTGCTTTACTTAAAGTTAACTTATTTAACTGTTAATCACATGTAAGTGTATCATAATAACATCTAGACTAGTATATGATCAAAAATCTGGACTCCACAGTCTAGCTAAATTGACACATGTAATTATCCATCACAGTTGGGTAACGTGAAGACAAAAACAGAGCTACTGTATTAATTGAGACTTTTCTGACTAACAACCCATGTCTTTTTTCCTTTTCCTCTTCCTGTTGCTTGGACACTACTGTTACTTGGCACTCCTGGGGCAGGAAGGTATTAGTCAGCCTTTCTGAATCTATCCACATTTCTCTGAGTGTACTTTGAAGCTGGTGTTTTGTAATTGTTCTGGGAGCAAACACATTTCAGTATTTCTCTATCTCCTATTCTTCTAATCCCTGTGCCTGTCACTAAAAAAAAATAAACAGGTGCCATAGAGTAGATACCGACTCATGGTGACCTTATGTCTGTCAGAGTAGAACTGTGCTCTGTAGAGTTTTCAATGGCTGATTTTTTAGAAGTAGATTTTCTAAAATCTTCTGAGGTGACTCTTTGTAGACTGGAACCTCCAACCTTTTCGTTATCAACTGAGTACTTTAACTGTTTATACCACCCAGGGAGTCTCTGTGCCTGTCACTAGCACACTCTAACACTGACACAACAATTTGTTTGTTTGATTTCTGATTCCTGCATAACACTTCCTGCAAATGGCATTCCTCAGTTCCTTTTAACAAGTGGACAGTGCCTACGCCCAGAGCAAAATCCAATCACCAGGGGTCTGGTTTCCATTGCAGAATGAGTCAGAGCATGCCTGCCACCTACTTCCTTCCTCTGTCCAGTGAGAACTTGAATTTTTTAAGAAATCGGAAGGCTATGGCAGTTGTATTAAAAACAAAATTCCAGACTATGGCTTCATGAAATAATTAGTTAGATGTGCTTGGTTTAGGTAAGTAATGTAATATGCAAGTTTCATTTTCAACATGGGATGGCTGGTTCTCAACTAATACTGCCCAAAAGTACAATTACTATATTATGATAGTCTGCACATCTTCCTTAGGATGATATTTCAAGAATCATCAAAACTATTGTAAAATTACTGCCCCAAATTCACCCTTCCCGTATTTGTTGAATAGCTTAAGCCCACTGATATTCTTTTTACATAGGATGAAGGCTATTGATTTTTAACTTAAACATTGAGTTATTAAGATTTATTAAAATTTGGTTTTTAGATTTCATTTTACTTGGATCCACAATCAACACCCATGGAAAAGCAGCAGTCTATAAATCAAACGACATATTGCGTTGGGCAAGTCAACTGCAAAAGACCTCTTCAAAACGTTAAAAAGCAAAGATGTCACTTTAACGACTAAGATGTGCCTGATCCAAGCCATGGTGTTTTCAATCACCTCATATGCTTGCAAAAGCTGGACAATGAATAAAGAAGACCAAAGAAGAAACAATGCCTTTGAATTATGGTGGTGATGAAGAATTTTGAATATACCATGGACTGTCAAAAGAACAAACAAATTTGTCTTGAAAGAAATATAGCCAGAATGCTTCTTAGAAGCAAGGATGGCAAGACTTTGGTTCACATGCTTTGGACATGTTATCAGGAGGGACCAGTCCCTGGAGAAGGACATCATGCTTGGCAAAGAAGAGAGTCAGTGAAAAAGAGGAAGACTCTCAAAGAGATGGATTGGCACAGTGGCTGCAACAATGGGCTCAATCATAACGACAGTTGTGAGGGATGGTGCAAAACAGGGCAGTGTTCCGTTCTGTTGTATGTGAGGTCACTATGAGTTGGAACCTACTTGAGGTCACCTAACAACCACAACAACAGTACTCACAAACTAAAATTAACATGTTTCTAGATTTTTTTGGAGGTTTTTGATTCACTGTTCTACTAAAAAGTATGACCATCACTCCAATCTGAGGGAGGATGCAGAGATTCCTGGTCAATGTGCGTGGAGGGAATCTCAATAGGTTTCAGAAAGGGCACTTCAGTTGTAGTTGTGTCAATATTGTGTTCAGTTGGGGCTTTAAATGGCGGCTGTCTCTCTTTCTCTTACAACTTTAAATAGTATGTGCTCTGCATTTTCAAAGTAATTGTTGTGACTCTGTAGATCCATGGTGTAAGTGTAATCTTGTATATTTTCATCAAAAGTTTTATCAGTTTTCATTAACTACTCTTTAACAATGTATTGCGATGGTGAAAGTATGAATCACATTTCCTCAATATTAAAGTAGATTCAACATTATTTTTGCCAAAATGTCTTTCTATGACTTTTTATTGTGTTTGTCTGATTTCTTTTTCTAGGAAAATTGGATTATGGATTGTGTAGTATTTTGCTCCTCATTAGTGGTCCACTATTCAAAAAATGTAAAATAACTGTTTTGGAAAGTGGTGAATTAGTAATAATGGTGGTGGTAGTGGTAGTAGTAATAAAAATGACAGTAGAATTACTCTAAATAAGCTTGGAAGCGTTTTTCAATTACTTTGTTAGTTTCATGTATTTGCTCAGTAAAATTATCTAAGCAATAGGCTTTATTGTGGGAAATAGCCAAGAGACTGTGCCTTTTTTTGTTTGGTTAATTGGAGGATGGATTATTTGATTCTCTCCCTCTGTCTCTCTGTCTGTCTGTCTCATTCTCTCTCTCTCCTACCTGATGGAGAACTTTACCACAAAAACTTTGTGTCAAAGAAAATAGCAGTGTATTCATTTTGAGACTGCATAGTTGATTTTGATTTCATCATTACAACTTACCATGGAATGTTAACAACTGGATTTGGCATAAGCTTTTCCAAATCTTCGGTAAATACAGTTAAAAAAAAGTTACACTTAAACTCTGATAAACAAGAAAATACATTCTAGAAACTTCAACATAACATAGGATCACAGGTCACATTCCCAGAAAATTAAACAAAGTATTTCCTTTTCTTAATCTAACTGTACATTACTACATGTTTTCACTTTGTACTAGATAAAGAGATGGCTGAACTTGCACTTCCCCTGAAGTTTAATACACTTTTGAAGAAAAGCAGTTGGAGTTTGAACACTTTGATTTGGGTCAGCACATCTATAATAAAAGCTAAGCTCCTGCTGTATGTGATTTTTGTCTCAATGATTATGGTTTACTGAACAGGGGTACTGTACAGGGCTTTCAAAAAGATGGACGGAAGGAGATAGTGGAAACATGAGTGATTTCAAGACCTAACACTGGCTCCCATGTTTATACAACCGGGCTCATTCAGAGGATGACTATTCAGTGCTAAACCTGGTAGTAAACTTTAGGGAAAGAGTGATTTTTTCAAGGATTTTTACAGATTCCTCATCCAATGGATCAAATCCTTTAAATTATCATATTGGACAAAATATAGTTTTGATGAAAAACAGTAAGGTGTATGGAAAAGACTGCTAGGTCAGATTGAGCCGAGTTTCAATGCCAAGTCCTTCATTTTCTAGTTAAAATCCTGGATATTTCAATCATGTGACCTCTCTGAGCTTTAGTTTGCCTATCGATTTCCACTAACACATAAAATTCTTGTGATTATTCAGTGAATAAATGCACATAGGTATACTTAGCAACGAGCCGGAAAATTGTTAGTTTAGTTTCAACTCTTAACTGTCAAGTAAGGTTATTCTTTTCACTGTGCCACATGACCAGCTGTTTTGACATCTTACTCAATAGGAAAACAATATTTTCAAACTTTAGGGTTAGGCTGTAGAGTTATCAGCTAAGGTTATGTCCCAAAGTTTCACGAGTTTTTAGAGCACATTTTTGAGGTAGTTGTAAATATAAATCTCCTTGGAATTTTGTTTTCATAAGAACATACATCTGTTGATAACATGGTGTGAGGTTCAGAAGAGGGCTAGGATTTGACTCTATGGCAACTGGTACTGGTTTCTCTCCCTTTCACAGAAGTAGACCAAAACCAAAAACCAAACCTTTTGCCATCAAGTCTATTCCAACTCATACTAACTCTGTAGGACCATAGCGTTTCCAAGGAGCGCCTGGTGGATTCCAACAGCCTACCTTTTGGTTAGCGGCCAAGCTCTCAGCTACTATGCCACCAGGGTTTCCCAGAAGTAGACAGAAAATGAAAATAAAATGTTATCAAATAACTTGCAGCTAACAAATGTTTAATAACTTTAAGTTATTAAGATAACCCAAATGTATAGATAATGATCACTAACCTAAGAAATACATAAACTAATGACTATGGCATTTCTAAAGAAGAGATAATACTTCTCTCTGGGAAGAGTCATAAAACTTTCCTCCAATATCTACCATAAAAAAGGAGACCTGGTGGTGCAGTGGTTAAGAGCTTGACTGCTAACCAAAAGGTCGGAAGTTCGAACCCACCATCTTCTCCACAGGAGAAAGATGTGGCAGTCTGCTTCCATAAAGACTACAGCCTTGGAAGCCCTATGGGGCAGTTCTATTCTGTCCTATAGGGTAGCCATGAGCCAGAATGGACTCAACAGCAACGGGTTGTTTATTATTTACCATGTGATTAGCTCTTGAAGGCTGGGTAGGACACGAGACCTGAAGACTAACCTTCACTACTCAGAGGGCTGGGTGTTCACTCACTCAACAAATTCATGGTTTATTTGATTTTCTACCCAATTGAGGATTAGCAAAAAAGTATTTTTAGATCATTTTTTCTCATTTTTTGATATGGTAATATTTTCTGTTTTACAGTGTCTACAGCAGTTAAGAGTTCAGGCTGCTAACCAAAAGTTGGCAATTTGAATCCACCAGCCCCTCCTTGGAAACCCTATGTGGCAGTTCTACTCTGTCATATAAGGTCACTATAAGGTAGCTATGAGTTGGAGTCGACTGGACAGCATTGGGTTTAGATATACATACGTATGTATATATATTTATTTGTTTTTGTTTTCATTAGCTGCTGTCAAGTTGGCCCCCTATTACTCATGTTGACCCCATTCACAATGGAAGGAAATACTGCCTAGTCCTGTGCCATGCCCATGATTGGCTGCAGGTGGGACCATTGTGATCTCTAGGGTTTTCATTGGCTGATTTTCAAAAGCAGATTGCCAGGTTTTTCTTCCTAGTTCATTTCAGTCTGAAAGCATCTCTGAAACCTGTTCAGTTTCATAGTGACATAAGCTCTGCTAAGAGACAGATGGTGGTGATGTATGAGGTGAATTGGCTAGGAATCAAACCAGGGTCTCCTACGCTGAACTTGAGAATTCTGCTACTGAACCTAATACATATGATCTTCCAGCTCTTCAGAGCTCCCATTTCAGGAACTAGGTTTTTTTTTTTTTTAACTTTATTTATTTATGATAAGGAAAGATATAGGGTTATGGGACATTGAACAGCATTTTTTTTTTCTTTTTTCCTAAATTATTTTCACGAACAATTTCCTCATCTGCTCTTTCTGATAGATGTGTAGCACAGTTGTCAAAACCTAATCTTTTCAGAGTTTAACTATAGTAAGCTATCTAGCACAGTACTTCTACTCCATCAGTAGCTATAACTTCCACTTACAGGAATAGTTTAAATTTAAAGAAGAACAAAGTGAGCCTTGATAATGTTAGAAAACAATAAGGAATTCTTTTTTCATATTTTCTTTTAACAAAAGACACTGCTGGTTATACAGTGTGGATTCCTTTATTACATCCATCATTATTAATATCATCATCATGATCTCATGAAGCCTGAACTTTTCATATGCATATTTATATTTATGGGTGTGTGTACGTCTACATATGTTCTGTTGTTAGGTGCCATAGAGTGGATTTCAACTCATAGTGGCCCTATATGACAGAGTAGAACTGCCCCATAGGGTTTTCTAGGCTGTAATACAGAAGCAGATCTCCAGTTCTTCCTCCCACGGAGCCACTGGGTAGGTTGGAACCGCCAACATGTAGGTTATTAGTTGACTTCGGTTATCACCAGTGACTTCAAGCAGAGTTATACTCAAGTAGTCAGAAAATGACAGTTCCCTTTTATTTAATGGTTCTGGGTATAAGGATACTTCTGCTTTAATGCAAAAAGTCTGGTTAATGCATTTTGAAGCCCTTTGTACCTAGTTATTTTAATATTATTTTATATAAAAAGTAATAAAGAATGACCCCCACTATTCAAGGACTTAGTTAGATTAACAACCAAATTCTTAGTATATCTGATGAACTAAAATTATAATTGATATTCATTTCTTTCTTAGAATTTTTAAGCCTGTGATTTAAAAAAAAAAAGTTTCTTAAATTCTAAAGCACATGCTCGCTGGGATTTCAAATATATGCTAATTATACATGACCTAAAGGTAACTGTCACAGGCAAAACTTTTTGCATATAATTTGTTACTCTGTTTAACCTTCACTTTGAAATGTAAATAAGTAGAAAAAAGGAAAACAAGAATGTCCCTCTATCATATTAAAGATTATTTAATCTTATATGTCTACAAATATGTACACACATTTTACTTTCTATCTACTGTAGTCTCAGTAGGTAAATGTCTAATGTTCTTAAATAAAATATATTTGTTGAAAATAATGTAGTTTTAAAATAATAAATAAAATCTAAGATTTTATATATTCCATAGTGTACCCTTTAGGCATCCAGTAAAAAACAAATTGCCTTTGAGTCAATTCCCACTCAAGATGACTCTATGTGTGTCACAGTAAAACTGTCTCCATAGAGTTTTTTTTGAGGGAAATCACCATGACTTTCTTCTGAGGCACATCTGGGAAGACTTGACCTTCCAGTCTTTTGGTTAGCACCTGCCCGTGTTAAACATTCCCACTACCCAGGGTCTACCTAATAAACCTAGGAATTAAGAAACATTTTGGAGGAATTATGGCAACTTTAAAATATTTAGCCTTGTATAATATTCTTCATCAAATAAACATTACAGTTTTCAGTTTACTGTTAAACCTGTCATTTTCCTCCCTTCTCTTACCTTCTCTAGTCACCCCAAACATACCCTGACCAAGATTTAAAATGGATTTTTGGAAAAGAAGAAAATTGTTCTTAAATTTTGTATTATTTTGAAAGATGGCAATATTTCTATGTTCAAAATATGTTCAAAATCCAGCGTTGTCTCAATACATCTCCTATAATCTCTGTCATTCAAGGTATAGAGAGTTCTTGCCTGCATTTCCCGATTAATCCCGTTAACCAGTTTAATATTTCTGTCTGTTCCCCCTTACAGTCTATTGTCAGCACAGCAGGCAAGTTGTTGTTGTTGTGTGCCGTTGAGTCAATTCCTACTCACAGTCACCTTATAGGACAGAGTAGGACTGCCCCATAGAGTTTCCAAGGTGGATTCGAACTGCCAACCTTTTGGTTAGCAGCTTGAGCTCTTAACCACTTCGCCATCACGGCTCCCAGTAGCCATGGTAATCCAGTTAAAACATTGGTCTCTGTTGCTCACAATCCTGCCAAAGCTCCCCATCTGTGTTAGAGTAAATGCAAAGTGCTTTCAATGGTCTAAGCCTGAGGGCAACCTGGTCACTTGTTATTCTCTGACCTCACCTCTTAGCACTGCCCTATCAGTTGTTCTGCTCTAGCTTCTGGCATCTTTACTGTTCCTCCAAAACACTGGCTTTAAATCATGGGTTCAAAGTCTTCTGAAAACCAAACAATAGTTTAGCTTCAGGAGTAAAAAATGTTTTGCTTGAGCATTCTGCTCTTTTAAGAACTATCTATATAGGATCAAAGTGACAACAGCAACTTGAAAAATTAGGTAGGAACCTTAGTGCACAGTGAGTTTATGTTATTGGGGAGGAACAACTCAGAAAAAGAAGGTGAGAATGGTTGCACACCTCGAAAATATAATTGATGTCACTGAATTGTACATATAGAAACAGTTGAATTGATGTATCTTTTGATGTGGATAGTCTTAACAACAACAACAAAATAAAATTTTTGTAAAATCCCTGGGTCTTCGTCTTTTTGGTACACTATTGCTTCACTTCTAGAAATGTGCAGAAGATTGATAAATATTTCTGAAATAAAAATGTATATATGAGTGAACAGATGCCCTTAGTTTTCTAGACATATGCCTCCAGTTCTTCTCAAACACTTCAATATAAATGCAAAATGGATCTCAATAAGGTCAAACACATTAGGCAACCTATCAATCTCATTTTTCCTCCCTCAAGAGGGAATGAAGATATATACATATATAAAAACTCCCAAGTTTATCCAGAAGTTCTTTTTCATTATTTCTACTTTAATAAATGCTGTTGTTTCATAGAATTCACACACACACACATGCACACACGTATATAAAATACATTAATTCAGGTATAAAAAATACTGTGGAAAACTTTCTTCCAGTTTGTATAATTCTGTCGAAGAGGATTCAGGACAGCATTTGGTTATCTTACCCCATACAAATAATATTTTGTCTTACAATCTTCAATCATCCTAGGAACTATATTAGAAACACAAGTGTTACAAGAAATAACAATAAGCATATCACCTTATATTTTATATCACATTACAGTTTTTTGTTTGTGTGTCTTTTTTTTTTGTTTTGTTTTGTTTTTAACACATTACATTTAGAAAGTGTTTTATATCCTCTGAAAATTCTCCAATTAATTCCACAAACTTGGCAATTTATGCACACTACCTGTGCCTCAATTTTACATGCATAAAATATTAGGACTATGTCTAAATTTATCTCCATGTTAAGAAATTATTGATTCTTAGACTTCTGGGCAACATGGTGCTATAGACAGACACAGCATGCGGTCCCTCCACAGCAAAGATCTAAAAGACTAAGTCAATCCAAGACAAACGTCAATCCTGAAATCCTTAGCATCAAATGAAGAGATAAAGAACTCAGCCAAGAACCAAACTGAATAAGAAACTGACAGGGAACAGAGAGCAAGGTGAGATATGTGCAGAGGTCCCCCATCTTGGACTCCTATCAGAGATCAGAGAATGAGGGTTGGAGAAAGCAGCTTCATGGAGCTTCCAGCAGGAGACAAAACAACCAGTAACCAGCAATATACATCTTCCCAAACCCCACCTTTCTTCACCCCCCCTCGGCCTCCTCTGCTTCCTGCAGCCACAGTCTCTTGGCCAGAAAGCACTGGCTTCACCCTGGTCCACTTGGATTCAACATGCCCATACCGGTCAGATCCCTGATTGCCATCTGTTGGCTGCTGGTGTTGTTTTTTTTCCACTTCTTCTGATTTCTTCCTTACCTCTGAACACCTCCCTCTCCTTTCACTCAAATACCTGGCTCCATGTGCCAACTTTTCTTCTTCCTGAAAGCCTGTGAAATACAACTTGACTGTGAAAATGCTTCCCAGCCTGTGCTGCCATGTTGGTGGCACTCTTGGGGCTTTTTTTTCTTTGTCTGTTCTGATTTGCTGTTTTGATTTGTTTGTTTGTTTGTTTTCTTTTTTTTTCTCAGCTTTGGAGCCCCTTTTAGCAGATCAGTACTGCGCAGCTTGGGAGCTACTCCATCACTCTGCACAGATGTGCAGTGAGATCCCTGAAGCCATGTCTTTTTCTTGTTTCTTTGTTTGTTTTTGTTTCTTTGTTTTGCTTCCTTCTTTCTCTTTTTCCCTTTTTGTCTTTCTTCATTTCTCAGTTTCTTGTCTCTCTGTACTTAACTTCTCTTCCTGTCTTCGGAATACCTGATGCTGTGTGACACATCTACCCCTTCTAGCCAGTCAACTAGCAACTTCCCCAGTCCTGGCAGCTGTACCAGTGGGATCCCTGGGGGCTTTTCTTTATTTTGTTTTCTAATTTTTATTTATTCCTTTTTTTCCTTTTATCCTTTTTCTTTTCTTTTTTTCCCTCCATTTCTCAGTCTCTCATCTCTCCACTCAAACAGCAGCTCCCTTAGCACTCTTTTTTGTTTGTATGTTTTTGGCTCCTATTCCTCTCTCCTCTTTCTCTTCTTTTCCATACACAACTTAGCACCACACATCACAATCTCCCCCCTCCTTCCAACCTACTTGCACCATACACTGAACATCACACTCCGAAGCAGCACAGGCAAGGCCTACCAGAACCTACCCTACACTGATTCCCAGCTATCCCTGTCAGTCCTAGTATGTGCCACAAACAACCCATCACAGCAACTCTCCTTCAGCTGAACTTGCCCTTCTATACCACTCCTGAGTGACTGACCCTGCCCATTGGGGAAGGAAGCAAAAATTATCGTACCTACAGATAAGCAAACAACAAAGAACGCACAGCCCACTTGCTCAGACATAACCAAATAAAACAAAAAAGCAGGAGGAAACAAACAAATCTACAATCAATAAATGAGGAAAATAACTACTGAATGCCTGAAGACAGCAGATGATATCAAAACACGAACAAAAACAGGACAGGATGGTTCCAATAGGTGTCAAAAATAAAATACAAGATGACTTTCCAGTAGAAGAAAAGGCACTAGAACTACCTGATAGGGAATTCAAATCTCTAATATTCAGAGCTATCCAAAAGTTGAAGCAAAAAGCAGACACATGTGAGGAAAAAATAGACAAATTCATTGAAAAGGCAGACAAATTCACAGAAAATCCATACAGAAAAAAAATGGAAGAATTCAGGAAAATAATACAGGAACAAAATGCCAAAATACATTCACAACTAGAAATCATACAAAAACAACAACTAGAAATCCAAAAGATTGAACGAGATTTCAGAAACAGTGTCATAGAAGGGCTGAGGAGCAGGTTTGAAATGATGGAAGACAGAAACTTGGCTACTACTTTGAAGAAATATCAGAAAAAAGAAGGAAGAAAAATGAAGAAACCCTGAGAATTATGTGGGATACAATCAAAAGC
Organism: Dugong dugon; assembly: GCA_030035585.1. Classification (NCBI taxonomy): domain Eukaryota; kingdom Metazoa; phylum Chordata; class Mammalia; order Sirenia; family Dugongidae; genus Dugong; species Dugong dugon. Next base: position 97,514,304 of record CM057465.1, read on the forward strand.
AAAAATTTGTGAGTGATCTGAGTTCCAGAACAGGGGGAGAAAACAGAAAACACAGAGAGGATCACTGAAGAGCTGCTGACAGAAAACTTCCGCAATGTCATGAACGATGAAAAGCTTGCCGTCAAAGAACTCAATGAACCCCATATAGGATAGACCCTAAAAGAAAATTACCAAGGCATATCATAATCACTCTCACTAAAACCAAAGAGAAACAAAGAATCCTGAGAGCAGCTTGAGAAAAACAAAAAGTCACATACGGAGGAGAAACAATAAGACTAAGCTTGGATTATTTGGCAGAAACCATGCAGACAAGAAGGAAATGGGATAACATATATAAAACCTTCAAAGAAAAAAATTGCCAGCTGAGAATAGTATATATTGCAACATTTATCTTTCTGTGATTGACTTATTTCACTCACCATAAGATCCTCCAATTTCCTCCGTGTTATGAGATGCTTCACGGATTCATCATTGTTTTTTATCACTGCATAATACTCTATTGTGTGTATGTACATACCACAGTTTGTTTATCCATTCATCTGTTGATGAGCATCTAGGTTCTCTCCGTCTTTTTGCTATTGTGAACAATGCTGCAATGAACATGGGTGTGCACATGTCTATTCCTGTGATGGCTCTTATTTCTCTAGGATATATTCTTAGGGGTGGGATTGCTGGATTGTATGGAATTTCTATTTCTAGCACTATTCTATGAGACCTCTACTGTAAAAATACATGTAAAATTAACACAAAAAAATAAACAGTATTTGTTGCTTATGAGGGATCGGAGGGGTGGAGGGGAACTACATAGACAATACGTAAGTAGTAATTTTGGTGAAGGGTAAGACAGTACACAATACTGGAGAAACAGCACAACTTGTACAAGGAAAGGTCATGGAAGCTCCATAGACACATCCAAACTCCATGAGGGACTGAATTGCTGGGCAGAGGGCTGTGGAGGCCGTGGTCATGGGGAACATTTAGCTCGAATGGCATAACACAGTTTATAAAGAAAATCTTCTACATTCTATCTTGGTGAGTAGTGTGTGGGGTCTTAAAATCCTGTGACAGCCATCTAAGATACTCCACTGGTCTCACCCCTTCAGGAGCAAGGGAGAACGAAGAGAACAGGACACAAGAAAAAAAAATTAGTCCAAAGGACTAATGGTCCACAGCTACCAAGGCCTCCACCAGACTGAGTCCAGTACAGCTAGATAGTGCCTGGCTACCAACACTGACTGCTCTGACCAGGATCACATAAGAGGGTCTTGGACAGAGCTGGAGAATGATGTAGAACAAAATTCTAACATATAGAAAAAGACCAGATTTACTGGCCTAACAGAGACTGGAGAAACCCCAAGAGTATGGCCCCCGGACAACCTTGTAGCTCAGTGTTGCAGTCATTCCAGAACTTCACTATTCAGATGGGGATTGGACAGCCCCATAAAACAAAATGGGTCTAATGAGACACAGTTGTCAAGGGACAAGGACTAGAAAGCAGAAGGATACAGGAAATCCAAGGTTGAGAAGGGACAGTGTTTAAATATCATGAGGCTGTTAACCATTGTCATAGGGCAATATGTGTACTAACTTTTTAATGAGAAAATTTGTTCTGTAGACCTTGATTTAAGGTACAAAAAAAAAAAAATGAAAATAATGTAGAAAAATAGAACAAACAAAAAAACATATCTTGCAAAACTCTCATTCAAATATGATGGTGAAATTAGGACATTTCCAGATAAACAAAACTTAAGAGAATATGTGAAAAACAATCCAAACTTACAAGAATTACTAAAAGGAGTCCTTCGACCTGAGAACAAATAACATCTGACCACAACCTGAATCTAGGATGTAGGATCATACCAACCAGATACCAACCTAGGAAATGAACTCTCAAGAACTATCTACAACCAAAAGAATTGCAACAGGGATCCAGAGAGGTTAATCTGTAAATGACAACAACATCAGAACAACAAAAGAGGGAATAAACAGTGTAGGTATAGAACCTTCTCATGAAGAGGAAGGCAAGGTGATAACAAGTAATAATAAACTGGTTCAAACCTAGGAAGTTACGGGTAAATTTCAAGGTAACCACAAAGAAAGTTAACAAAACTAATCATCAGAGCAAAGAAGAAAAGCATAAAGTTTCAGCAAAAAAAAAACTACAAAAACAAAAGAAATGAAAAAAAAAATCCACAAACAAAAGGAATTCAGCACAGGAGCATAAGAGGAGCAAAGAAAATGTCAGCACCACAAAAAAAGCCCTACAAAATGTCAGCAATAAACTTACATCAATAATTACACTGAATGTAAATGGTGTAAATGCACCCATAAAGAGACGGAGAGTGACAGAATGGGTTAAAAAATAGGATCTGTCAATATGCTGTCTACAAGAGACACACCTTAGAAACAAATATGTAAATTTATTAACAATCAAAGGATGGAAAAAAACATATCAAGCAAATAGCTAACAAAAAAGAGCAGGAGTGGCAATATTAATCTCAGATAAAATAGAATTTAAAACAAAATCCATCATAAAAGACAAAGAAGGAAACAATATAATGATTAAGGGGATGATCCATATGAAGACATACCATAATAAACATCTACACGCCCAATGACAGGGCTCCAAAATACATAAAACTAACTCTAACAGCACTGAAAAGAGAAATTGACAGTTCCACAATAATAGTAGGAAACTTTAACACACCACTCTTGGTAAAGGACAGAACATCTAGAAAGAAACTCAGCAAAGATACAGAAGACCTAAAAGGCACAAACAGCCAACTTGACCTCATAGACATATATAGAACACTCGACTCTACAGCTTCAAAATACACATTCTTTTCCAATGCACATGAAACATTCTCCAGAATAGACCACGTCTTAGGCCACAGAGCAATCCTTGACAAGATCCAAAACATTGAGATAATACAAAGTATCTTCTCTCAATGCCATCAAGGTATAAATCAACTATATGAGGAGCAAGGAAACACAATCAGCTGAGTAGAAACTGAATAACACCCTGCTTACAAACCAATGGGTAATAGATGAAGTCAGAGATGGAATCAAAAATATTCCTAAAATCAAATGAGAATGAAAACTCTTCATAGCAAAATTTTGGGACACAGCAAAGACAGTCCTCAGAGGACAATTTATACAATAGATGCACACATCAAAAAAGAAGAACGGAACAAAATCAAAATATTAACTACACAACTCGAACAAAGAGAAAGAGAACAACAAAGAAAGCCCACAGCCACTAGAAGAAAAGAAATAATAAAGTTCAGAGCAGAAATGAATGAAATAAAGAATAGAAAAACAATAGAAAGAATCAACAAAACCAAAAATTGGTTCTCTGAAAAGATCAACAATATAGACAAAAAAATGGCCAGACTGACAATAGAAAAACAGGAGAGGATGCAAATAACCCAAATAAGAAATGAAATGGGGGACATTAAAACAGACCCAACAGAAATAAAAAGGACCATAATAGAGTACTATGAAAAACTATACTCCAACAAATTTGAAAACTTAGAGGAAATGGATACATTTCTAGAAACACACTATCTAACCAAAGTAACACGAAGTGATGTTGAATATCTGAACAGACCGATAATAAGAGAAGAGATTGAAAACGTACTAAAAAAAAACCAAAACTCCTAACAAAAAACAGCCCTGGCCCAGATGACTTCACAGAAGAATTCTACAAAACATTCAAAGAAGAGCTTACACCAGTACTACTCAAACTATTTCAGAACTTAAAAAAGGAAGCGACACTTCCGAATTCATTCTATGGAGCCAGCATAACCCTGATACAAAACAAGGCAAAGATGCCACACAAAAAAGAAAATTATAGAGCAATATCTCTCTTGAATATAGATGCAAAAATTCTCAATAAAACTCTAGCCAATAGAATTTAGCAACATATCCAAAAAAAAAAAAAAAAAAAAAATACACCATGACCAGGTAGGATTCATACCAGGTATGCAAGGATGGTTCAACGTTAGAAAATCAATCAACGTAATCCACCACATAAATAAAAGGAAAGAAAAGAATCATGTGATCATCTCAACTGATGCAGAAAAGACATTCAAAAAAGTCCAGTACCCATTCCTGATAAAAACTTTCAATAAAATAGATATGGAAGGGAAATTTCTCAACATAATAAAGGGGATCTATACAAAATCAGTGGCCAACATCATTTTTAATGGAGAGAGGCTGAAAACATTCCCCCTGAGAACGGGAACAAAGACAAGGATGCCCTTTATCACCACTCCTATTGAACATTGTGCTGGAAGTTCTAGCTACAGCAATAAGGGAAGAAAAAAAAAAAATAACGGGCATCCAGATGGGTAATGAAGAAGTTAAACTGTCCCTGTTTTGGATGATATGATACTATACACAGAAAACCCCAAAGACTCCACAAGAAAACTATTGGAACTAACAGAAAGATTCAGCAGAGTAGTAGGATACAAGATAAACATACAAAAGTCAGTTGGATTCCTATACACCAATAAAGAGAACGATGAAAAGGAAATCAGGAAAACAATACTATTTATAATAGCCCCCACCCAAAAAAAATACTTAGGAATAAATCTAACCATGGATGTAAAAGACCTATACAAAGAAAACTACAAAACACTACTGCAGGAAACCCAAAGAGATCTACATAAATGGAAAAACATACCATACTCATGGATAGGTAGACTCAACATTGTGAAAATGACAATTCTACCCAAAGCAATTTACAAATACAATACAATCCTGATCCATATACCAACAACATTCTTTAAAGAGATGGAAAACTAATCATTAACTTTATAGGCAAAGGGAAGAAACTCGGGATAAGTAAAGCTCTATTGAAGAAGAAGAATAAAGTAGGAGGACTCACACTACCTGACCTCAGAACCTATTATACAGCTACGGTAGTCAAAACAGCCTGGTACTGGTACAATGACAGACACATTGACAAATGGAACAGGATTGAGAATCCAGATGTAAATCCATCCACCTACAGTCACCTAATCTTCGACAAGAGCCCAAAGTCCATCAAATGGGGAAAAAACAGTCTTCTTAACAAATGGTGCTGGCAAAACTGGATATCCATCTGCAAAAAATGAAACAGGACCCATTCCTTACACCATACACAAAAGCTAATTCAAAATGGATCAAAGACCTAAATATAAAGCCAAAAACTATAAAGTTTATGGAAGAAAATATAGGATCAATGCTAGAGGCCCCAATGCACGGCATTAACAGGATACAAACCATAATCAACAACACACAAACTCCAGAAGATAAGCTAGATAACTGGGATCTTCTAAAAAGGAAACACTTATGCTCATCAAAAGACTTCACCAAAAGAGGAAAAAGAGAACCTACAGACTGAGAAAAAATCTTTGGACCTTAAAAGTCAGACAAGACCTAATCTCTAAAATCTAAAAGAAAATCCAACACCTCTACAACAAAAAGACAAATAATCCAATTAAAAAATGGGCAAAGGAAATGAACAGACACTTCATCCAAGAAGACATCCAAACAACCAACAGACACATGAGGAAATGCTCACGATCACTAGCCATTAGAGAAACACAAATTAAAACCAATGAGATACCATCTCACTCCGGCATTACTGACACAAATCAAAAACGCTGGAAATAACAGATGTTGGAGATGCTGTGGGGAGATCTGAACTCTTATGCACTGCTGGTGGGAAAGCATAATGATACTACCATTTTGGAAAATGATATGGTGCTTCCTTACAAAGCTAGAAATAGAAATACCATAAGATCCAACAATCCCACTCCTAGGAATATATCCTAGAGAAATTACAGCCATCACATGAAGAGACATATGCACATCCATGTTCATTGCAGCTTTGTTAACAATAGCAAAAAGATGGAAACAACCTACAGGCCCATCAACAAATGAACAGGTAAACAAACTATGGTACATACACCCAATGGATTATTATGCAATGATAAAGAACTATGATGAATCTGTGAAGCATCTCATAACATGGATGAAACTGGAAGACCGTTTGCTGAGTGAAATGAGTCAATCACACAAAAGGACAAATACTGTATAAAATCTCTATTGTAAAAACTCAGGAAAAATTTTACACAAGAAAAGAAACAATCTTTGTTGGTTACAAGGGATGGAAGGGGTGGGAGGGGAAATATTAACTAGACAATAGAGAAGTGGTAACTTTAGTGAAGGGTAAGACAGTACACAATACTTGGGAAGCCAGCACAACTTATACAAAGAAAGGTCGTGGAAGCTGCATAGACACATCCAAACTCCCTGAGGGACTGAGTTGCTGGGCAGAGGACTGTGGGAACCATGGTCTCGGGAAACATCTAGCTCAATTGGCATAACACAGTTTATAAAGACAATGTTCTACTTTCTACCTTGATGAGTAGCGTCTGGGGTCTTAAAAGCCTGTGAGCAGCCATCTAAGATACTCCACTAGTCTCATCTCTTCCGGAGCAAGGGAGAATGAAGAGAACAGGGTACAAGGAAAAGATTAGTCGAAAGGACTAATGGACGATAACTACCACCTCTTCCACCAGACTGAGTCCAGTACAACTATATGGCACCCCGCTCACAACAGAGGGCCCCTGACAGAGCTGGAGAAAAATGTAGAACAAAATTCTAAGTCACAAAAAGAGATCAAATTTACTGGCCTGACAGAGACTGAAAAAACCCCAAGAGTATGGACCCTGGACACCCTTTTAGCTCAGTAATGAAGTCATTCTCAAGGTTCATCCTTCAGCCAAAGATTAGAGAGCCCCACAAAACAAAACAAGATTAATGGGGCACAACTGTCCAGGAACAAGGACTAGAAGGCAGGAAGGGACAGGAAAGCTGGTAATAGGGAACCCAGTGTTGAAAAGTGAGAGTGTTGGCATGTCGTGGGGTTGTTAATCATTGTCATAAAACAATATGTTTACTAACTGCTTAATGAGAAAGTATTTGTTCTGTAAACCTTCATCTAAAGTACAATAAATTAAAAAAAGGAATTATTGATTCTATAACATTCATTTGCTACAACACTGTGAGTTAGCACAACATGTTTTATCAGTATCAGTTAAGAAAAATATATATCTGCCCTCGAATTCTAAAGGTCACAAGGCTATGTGAAAATGCGAGATTTAGAAACCATGTCTATGAGGTAATCAATTCTATTTAAAAACAAAAATGAACAAATACATAAATAACACACATGCTGAAAGAACTGAAAACAACTTTTTTAACATGTAAACTTTGAATTATTTCCTTCCAATCAGCAGACCACTTTGTTGAAATGTAGCAAATATTGTGTAACAAAAAATTAAAAATAAGAGTATTTATAATTACAGCTATACATGAAAATCAGGTGTGAGGGTTAAGCTTGTGTGTCAAATTGATTGGGCCATGATTCTCAGTGGTTTGTCAGTTACATAATGATGTAGTTTGGCAGTTGTGTAATGCTGTAATCTGGTAGTTGTGTAATGATATAGTTATCTTCCATTTTGCAATATAACGTAATCACCTCTATGATGTGATCAGCCAGTCAGTTGTAAGGGAAGTTTCCTTAGGGATGTGGCCTACATCAAACATATATACAAGTTCTGGCAAAGTTTGCTGGCTTTTGCTCCAGATCTTTCATCTGACTCATAGCATCTGAACTTCAGTTCTTGCCTACCAATTTTAGGATCCGTCAGCCTCCAAAGCCTGTAAGCCAGCAGCCTGTCTTCTTACCTGCACATCTTGGATTCATCAGCCCCTGGGGCTACATGAGTCAGGGGAAGCCTCCAGCCTGACATCAGCCCCCCAAGTTAGGGACATGCCAGCCTCTACAACTGTGTGACCATCACCTTGACATAAATCTCACTCTCTCTCTCTGCATACATGCACATATACATATATATATATATATATATATATGCTTCACTGTTTTTCTTCTCTAGAGAATGAAACCTAAGACATTTGGTACTGAGAGTGTTTCTAGAGAAATAAAATTGTAAATGTGAGTTTATTAAATTGGTTCTCAAGTCAGGTTATTCTTAAAGATGTTGATAACTCTGTTTCCAGTAGTAAAGAAGGCAATGCTAATCCATGGCATGAGGTGGCAATAGAAAAACACAAAATAGAGGTGGGGCTAAGATGGTGGAGTAGTCAGACATCTTCCTGTATCCCTCTTACAACAAAGACCTGGAAAAACAAGTGATTTGATTGTATATAAATATATAGGAGCCCTGAACAAGGCAAAGTTGAGGAATCTGACTGAGTGGTGGGGGGAGAGGGAGATGGTTTGGAAGAAGCGAGCAGTGCCAGAGCAGTGGCAGGACTGCAGCTCTTCAGCCATTCTGGGTCTGCAGTGAAGCAGGCAAACAGCTCTGCACACGCTCCGGAAGCATTTTCCACATTGAGAGAGATCCAGCAGCAGAGATTCTGCTTGAACACTCTGAACCAGTGAAAAGCAGCTCCCAAGTGGCTAAAAATAAGCACATGCATGCAGGTTTTCACTTTTTTTTTTTTTTTAAAAAGCCATTTGGGATAAACCTCTCTCCCTTTTACCTCCTCCGTCGTCACTCTGCAAAAGGAGTCTGCTGGGCTGGAAGTAGATCCCAAAAAGCGCCCTGACCCATTCTCCTGGCCTTGGAGAGGGAACAAATAAGCTACTGGCTCCCCTAAGCCAGGAACACAGGGTCAGCACAGCTCCTTTGCTAGGCACAGGCATAAGAGGTCTGCAGGCTTTGAGTGCCTTACACCCTTGTATAGACTTGTGGGGACCCATCTCAACAGTGTTAGCTCTCACAACCACAGTACAACAGGGCAAACATCTGAAGTTTAACTTCAAGTGTTTCAGCTGTGAAGTGGCAGATTTGTGACCCTCGAAACAGCCGTGCCCCTTAAGTATGCACTTTTACTGATCCACAACAGGTGCTTGAGGACTGGCAGCGATACGTAAGTCACCTAGTCGCCTGTTACAGTGATCCAAGAAAAAGTGGTGCCCTCGAGTCTTTACAGCCAACAGAGTGGGGTGCTCACAGTCCGGCTGCAAACCTCACCTACTTACTCACCCTTTCAGACTCTCAGGAGCAGCCATCAGCCCCCTGCCTGGCTCAGCGAGTGATCCCCTACCGCACCCAGATTCCAGTGCCTGCACCAATCACTCATGCCTCCCTAAGACTGTAGGTGATACCCTGCACCACACACTTGGTGACTGACGGCCTGGACACCTGAGATGAACCCATATAGGAAAATTCAACAGACTCCTGTGTGCACATACTTAGTCACAGAACTACCTACCTGGTGACAGGACATTAGAGCTTCAAAGGTGCCAATAATCAAACTAGCACACATGAGCAGCCTATTGGGGCATATCAAAACAAAACAAAACAAGAAGCTAGCACTCACTCAACAGATACAAAATAAAATTATAATTACTTATTGCTGGCTCGCGACAACAATCAATATCAAATCACATAAAGAGGCAGTCCATGATGGCTTCAGCAAGCTCCCAAAATAAAGAATCAATAAATTCACTGGAGGAAGAGAATTCTTGGAATTACCAGAGGCAGAATACAAAAGATTAATATACAGAAATCTTTTAGAAGTTAGAAAGGAAATTCAAAATGTAGAAACGGCCAAGGAACATACAACAAAGTAGTAGCGAAATTTTAAAAAAGTTATTCCAGAACATAATGACAAATTTAATAGGCTTCAAGAATCTATAGAGAGACAGCAATCAGAAATCCAGAACATTAACAATAAAATTTCAGAATTAGACAACTCAATAGAAAGTCATAGGAGCAGAATTGAGGCAGTAGAAGTTAGAATTAGTGACATTGAAGATAAAGCACTTGACACCAACATATTTGAGGAAAAATAAGATAAAAGAATTAAAAAGAATGAATAAACTCTAAGAGTCATGTGGGACTCTATCAAGAGAAATAACCTAAGACTGACTGGAGTACCAGAACGGGGGGGATAACAGAAAATACAGAGAAAGCTGTTGAAGATTTGTTGTCAGAAAAAGTCCCTGTTATCATGAAAGATGAGAAGATATTTATCCAAGATGTTCATCGAACCCCACATATGGTAGATCCCAAAAGAAAGTCATCAAGACATGTTATAATCAAACTTACCAAAACCAAAGATAAAGAGAGAATTTTAAGAGTGGCTAGGGATAAAAGAAAAGTCATCTACAAAGGAGAGTCAATTGGAATAAGCTCGGAGTACTCAGCAGAAACCATGCAGGCAAGAAGGCAATGGGATGACATATAAAGCCTTGAAGGAAAACAACTGCCAGCCAAGAATTATATATCCAGCAAAACTGTCTCTCATATATGATGGTGAAATTAGGGCATTTCCAGATAAACAGAAGTTCAGGGAATTTGCAAAAACCAAACTAAAATTACAAGAAATACTAAAGGGAGTCCTACAGTTAGATAACCAATAACACCAGATAATAATGCAAGACTAGAACACAGGACAGAGCAACCAGATATTGACTCGGACAGGGAAGTCAAAAATATAGCAAAGCTAAAACATTGAAAATAGGGAAACAGAAATATCAATATGTACAAAAGGACAACATTAAAACAAAAAGAGGGACTAAAAAAATGGAGACACTGATTTTTCCTATGGAGGGGAAGTCAAGGTGATACAAAGTAATAAAAGACAGGTATATACTTAGAAAAATAGGGGTAAATATTAAGGTAACCAGAAAGGAATCTAACAATCCTACAAATCAAAATAAAAAAGTAGAAAAACATGAAGACCCAGCAAACACAAAATCTACAACAATGAAAAAGTTGAAAAGAAAATACATAAAGGAAAATGACTCAGAACAGAAAATTAAGGGGAACAAGGAAACTGTGAACAGCACACAAAAAAAGATACCAGGATGACAGCACTAAACTCTTACCTATCAATAATTACACTGAATGTAAACGGACTTAATGCACCAATAAAGAGATGGAGAGTGGCAGATTGGATAAAAAAATGATCCTTCTATATGCTGCCTAAGAGAGATGCACCTTAAACTTAAAGACACAAACAGGCTAAAATTCAAAGGCTGGAAAACAATATATCAAGCAAACAACACTCAAAAACAAGCAGGAGTGGCAATATTAATCACTGACAAAATAGAATTTAAAGTAAAATCCCTTTCAAAGGATAACAAAGGGCACTATATAATGATTAAAGGGTCAATATACCAGGAGGACATAACTATAATAAGTATTTACACACCCAAAAACAGGGCTCCAAAGTACATAAAACAAACTCTAACAGTACTCAAAAGAGAGATAGACAGCTCCACAGTAGTGGTAGCAGACTTCAATCCGCTACTTTCAGGGAAGGACAGAACATCCAGAAAGAAGCTCAACAAAGACACGGAAGCGCTAAATGCCACAATTAACCAACTTGATCTCACAGACATATAGTGAATACTGCACTCAACAGCAGCCAAGTATACTTTCTTTTCCAATGCACATGGAACCTTCTCCAGAACAGACCACATATTAGGCCATAAAGCAAGCCTTAACAAAATCCAAAACATTGAAATGTTACAAAGCATATTTTCTGACCACAAAGCCATAAAAGAGGAAATCAACAACACAAAAAGAAAGGAAAACAAATCAAACAAATTGAAACTGAAAAACACCTTTCTCAAAAACTACTGGGTTATACAAGAAATTAAGGATGGAATAAAGCAATTCATAGAATCAAACAAGAAAGAAAACACATTCTAGCAGAACCTTTGGGACAGAGCAAAAGCAGTGCTCAGAAGTCGGTTTATAGCAATAAATGCACACATCCGAAAAGACGAAAGGGCCATAATAAAAATATTAACTCTGCAACTGGAACAAGTAGAAATAGAGCAGCAAAAGAAGCCCTCAGGCGCAAGAAGGAAGGTAATAATAAGAATTAGAGCAGAATTAAATGAAATAGAGAACAGAAGAACAATTGAAGGAGTTAACGAGATCAAAATCTGGTTCTTTGAAAAGATCAACAAAATTGATAAACTGTTGGCCAAACTGACAAAAGAAAAACAGGAGAGGAAGCAGATAACCCATATAAGAAATGAGATGGGTGATATCACAACAGACCCAAGTGAAATTAGAAGAATCATAACAGATTACTATGAAAAATTGTACTCTGACAAATTTGAGAACCTAGAGGAAATGGACAAATTTCTAGAAAATCACTACCTACCTAATTTAACACAAACAGACTTAGAATGACTGAAAAAAACCCTAAAAAAAGAAAAGATTAAAAAACTCCCAACAACAACAAAAAAAAAGCCCCGGCCCAGATGGCTTCAATGGAGAATTCTACCAAATTTTCTGAGAAAAGATAACACTACTTCTACCAACGGTATTTCAGAGCATAGAAAAGGATGGAATACTCCCAAACTCATTCTATGAAGACAGCATATCCCTGATACCAAAACCAGGTAAAGCCACCACAAAGAAAAAAAAAAAAAAAGAAAATTATACACTGATATCCCTCATGAACATTGACACAAAAATCCTCAACAAAATTATAGCCAATAGAATTCAGCAACATAAAAAAAAAAAACAATTCACCATGACAAAGTGGGATTTATACCAGGTGTGCAGGAGTGGTTCAACATTAGAGAAACAATCAATGTAATCTATCACATAAATAAAACAAAAGACAAGAACCACATGATCTTATCAATCGATGTAGAAAAGGCGTTCAACAAAGTCCAACATAGATACATGATAAAAACTTTCAATAAAATAGGAATAGAAGGGAAATTCCTCAATATAATTAAGGGCGTTTATACAAAATCAACAGCCAACATCATCCTAAATGGAGGCACTTTGAAAGCATTCTCCTTGAGAACAGGAACCAGACAAGGATGCCCTCTATCACCATTATTATTCAACATTGTGCTGGGTCCTAGCCAGAGCAATTAGGCTGGAAAAAGAAATAAAGGGCATCCACATCAGTAGGGAAGAAGTCAAAGTATCTCTATTTCCAGATGATATGATTTTATACACAGAAAACCCTAAAGAATCCACTAGAAAACTACAGGAACTAATAGAAGATTTCAGCAGAGTTTCAGGATACAAGATAAACATACAAAAATCAATTGGATTCCTTTACACCAACAAAGAGAACCTTAAAGAGGAAATCACCAAATCAATACCATTTATAATAGCTCCCAAGAAGAGAAAATACTTAGGAATAAATCTAACCAGAGACGTAAAAGATCTATACACAGAAAACTACAAGACACTACTGCAAGAAAGTAAAAGAGACCTGCATAAGTGGAAAAACATACCTTGCTCATGGATAGGTAGACTCAACATAGTGAAAATGTCAATTCTACCCAAAGTTATCTACAGACACAATGCAATCCCAATCCAAATTCCACCATGAGTTGGAGAAACAAATCACCAACTTCATATGGAAAGGGAAGACTCCCCAAATAAATAAAACATTACTCAAGGAGAACAAAGTGGGAGGCCTTACACTACCTCATTTTAGGACCTATTATACTGCCACGTAATCAGAACAGCCTGGTACTTGTACGACAATAGATACGTAGACCAATGGAACAGATTTGAAAATCCAGATACAAGCTCATCCACCTATGAGCAGGTAATGTTTGACAAAGGCCCAAAGTCCATTAACTGGGGAAAAGACAGTCTCTTTAGTAAATGGTGACAACATAACTGGATATCCATCTGCAAAAAACTGAAACAAGACCCATACCTCACACCATGTACAAAAACTAACTCAAAATGTATCAAAGACTTAAATATAAAATCAAAAACAATAAAGATCATGGAAGAAAAAATAGGGACTATACTAAGAGCCCTAATACCTGGCATAAACACAATACGAATCATAAGTATCAATGCACAAGCTGCAGAAGAGACACTAGGTAAATGGGAGCTTCTAAAAATCAAACACTTATGCTCATCAAAAGACTTCACCAAAAGAGTCAAAAGACAAGCTACAGACTGGAAAAATTTTTTGGCCACGACAAATCCGATCAGCGTCTAATCTCTAAAACCTAGAAGATACTGCAAAACCTCAACAACAAAAAGAAAAATAACCCAATTAAAAAATAGGCAAAGGATATGAACAGGCATTTGGCCAAAAAAGATATTCAGGCAGCTAACATACACATGAAGAAATGCTCACGATCATTAGCCATTAGAGAAATGCAGATCAAAACTACAATGAGATATCATCTCACCCCAACAAGGCTAGCACTAACCAAAAATCACAAAATAATAAATGCTGGAGAGGTTGTGGAGAGACTGGAACACTTATACACTGTTGGCGGGAATGTAAAATGATACAACCACTTTGGAAATTGATTTGGCTCTTCCTTAAAATCTAGAAATAAAAGTACCATACGATCCAGCTATCCTGCTCTTTGGAATATATCCTAGAAAAATAAGAGCCGTCACATGAATAGATATATGCACACCCATGTTCAATGCAGCACTGTTCACAATAGCAAAAAGATGGAAGCAACCTAGGTGCCCATCAACGGACGAACAGATAAACAAGTGATGGTATATCCATACAATGGAATATTATGCAACGAAAAAGAACAATGAAGCTGTGAAACATTGTATAACATGGTGGAAGCTGGAACTTATTATGGTGAGTGAATTTAGTCAGTCACAGAAAGATAAATACTGTATAAGACCACTATTATAAGAACTCAAGAAAAGGGTTAAACACAGAAGAAAACATTCTTCGATGATTATGAGGGTGGGTAGGGAGGGTGAGGGCTATTTACTAACTAGATAGTAGATAAGAATCATCTTAGGCGAAGGGAAGGACAGCACACACTACAGGCGAAGTCAGTACAACTGGACTAAACCGAAGCTAAAAAGTTCCCTGAATACAATCAAATACTTTGAGAGACAGAGTAGCAGGGGTAGGCCTCCAAAGACCATGCTTTCAGGAGACATCTAGGTCAATTGGCATAACAAAGCTTATTAAGAAAATGTTCTGCATCTTACTTTGGTGAATGGCATCTGGGGCCTTAAAAGCTTGCATCTAAGATGCATCATTGGTCCCAACCACTTGGAGTAAAGGAGAACAAAGAACACTAAAGACACAAGGAAAACATTAGCCCAAGAGACAGAATGGGCTGCTTAAAGCCTGAGACCAGAAGAACTAGATGCTTCCTGGCTACCACTAATAAACGTCCTGACAGGGAACACAACAGAGAGTCCCTGATGGAACAGTAGAAGGATGGAGTGCAGAACTCAAACTCTAGTAAGAAGATCAGACTTAATGGTCTGACCGAGACTGGAGGTGCCCCAGAAAGCATGGCCACTGGACTCTCTATCATCCCAGAGCTAAAACAATTTCTGAAGCCAACTCTTCAGACAGGGATTAGACTGGACTGTGGGACATAAAGTGATACTGGTGAAGAGTGTGCCTTTTAGTCAAGTAGATGAAAGAGACCAAAGGGACAGCTTCTGTCCACAGGTGCGATGGGAAGGCAGAGAGGGTTAGGAGCTGGTTGAATGGTCATGAGGAACCAGGGGCAGAAAGGAGGAGTGTGCTGTCTCAGAATGGGGTGAGCAATTAGGATCTCATAACAATGTATGTATAAAAATTTTGTATGGGAGACTAATATGAAATGTAAATTTCATTTAATTACAACAATAAAAAAAAAGAAAAGAAAAAAGAAATTCACAAAATATCTCCACCAACAGACCAAGTATTGGTAAGAGGTGAGGCTCTGGGTGATTGCATGTCTGATACTTTTCTACAAACTGGTTGCTTTGTCCTACTTTTGCTACACAAAATGGTGAAAGAATGAGATGAGTTCAGGGCTTCAGAGTGACACTTTAAGCACTGCATAAAAGACCTCAAAGATGCCACTTGTGCCCTGAAAGAAAGCCTTATTTCTTGTAGTAACAGAGCTGATATTGCCAAAAAACAAACCCAGAGGCTTATCATTGGAGTGGCCGAATTACAAGACCAATTGTATTCCCAACATTGAATGGTGTCCAAAGTTAAAGTGAGGGCATTGATTGGGAAGAAATGGGATCCTGAAACTTGGGATGAAGAAATATGGGCTGGTAATTTGGAAGCTGAGGACACTAAGCTCCTAAATACTATTGAATCACTTCTGCCGGTAGAACCAACCCTCTCACTCCCATCTGAAGAGAGAACTCCATCTTTGTCAGCTAAGCCAACCTCCCAGGTAAAACCATTAGCCCCTCCACCCTCATCTGATGATATTAACCAAACTGTGTCTAAAGAGCCTTTCTCTGAGTCATCACCCGGGGCAGTGTCTGAGTAATTGCCTGGGGCATTGCCTGAGGCAGATACCATACAAGACACTACTGAATGTTCTCAGAAGACATTCCCACCACCTATTTTTGCTTCTAGACCTATAAGTAGACTTAAGTCCCAGTGAGGCCCAAAAGCTGAAGTACAAAGTGTGTCCCAGGAAGAGGTACATTATACTCCAAGAGAACTGATTGACTTTTCTAATATGTACAAACAGAACCTGGGGAATATGTGTGGGAATGGCTATTAAGGGTATTGGATAATGGTGTAAGGAACATAAAGTTGGATCAGTCTGAGTTTATTGATATGGACCTCCGAAGCACAGATCCATCAGTCAAATTTTCAGCTCAAGAGGTTAGGAAAGGATACAATAGTTTATTTGGTTGGGTTGTTGACACATGGATTATGTGGTGTCCTACACGAAATCAAATTGAAATACAAGACCTGCCTTGGTATACTGTAAAAGAAGGTATTCAAAGGCTTATGGAAATTGGCATGTTAGAGTGGGTTATCTGGTTAGACCCACAGACCCACACAAGGATTGCTCAGAGGATACACCTTTTAACACAATAGTTAGGAACAAATTTGTGAAGGGAGCCCCAGCATCCTAAAGACTGCTGTGACTGGTATTTTATGTAAGACAGATTTTTCATTGGGAACTGCCCTAACTGAATTAAGATCTCTATCGAAACCACTAGCAGCTCCTCGGGAGAAAGTTGTGGTAGTCTGCTTCCATAGAGATTTATAGCCTTGGAAATTCTATGGGTTACTATGTAAGTCAGATTTGACAGTGGTAACTTCCTTAACTAAATTATGACACCTAACTACATTAGTGCTTATTGGACCCCATGGTTGCAGGGACCAAGTGGTGGCACTCAATCAGTAAAGACAAGATGGGTCTAGTTACCATAATGAACAGCAGAGTCAAAGCAGTAATCAGAAAAGTCTGATTCATATGGACTTATGGTATTGACTACTTAGTCATAGCATCCCTAGGAGTGAAATAGATGGGACATGATCTGTTCAAGTGGAGGAATTTAAGATTAAGTGAATAACAGTCTAACTCAAACTGCCAGAGTAGAGAGTCACAGTCCCTCAATCAATTCCCACACTTGAGCCGGTTTACACACCCACTTCCCCTTGAATTAAGGGAAGTCAGATCCCCTTGAGGAAAGACCCCACTACAGTGCCAAAAATTTATACTACTACTCTTTCTCCTAGCTTTCCCCAGAAGGATCCACAGCCTTTTACTAGAGTGACTGTTCACTAAGGATAAGGAAATAATCAGACTTTTCCAGAATTACTAGATAATGACTCTGAATTGACACTAATTCCAGGATATCCAAAACATCACTGTGGCCCAGCAGTCAGAATGGGAGCGTATGGAGGTCAGGTTATTAATGGAATATTAGCTAAAGGTCATCTCACATTGGGTCTAGTGGGTCCCTGAACTTATCCCGTATTGATTTCCCCAGTTCCAGAATATGTAATTGGAATAAATACACTCAGGAACTGGCAGAATCCCCATACTGGATCCCTGACATGTGGTGTAATGGCTATTATGGTAGGAAAGGTCAAGATGAAGCCCCTACCTAAGAAAATAATAAACCAAAAGCAATACTTCATTCCTGGAGGGATTGTGGAGATTACTGCCATTATCAAGGACTTGAAGGATGCAGGGGTGGTTATTGCCACCACATCCCCATAACTCACTTATTTGGCCTGTGCAAAAAACAGATGGCTCTTGGAGAATGACAGTGGATTACCAGAAGCTTAACCACGTGGTGACACCAATTGTAGCTGCTGTTCCTAATGTGATTTCATTACTTGAGAAAATTAACACATTTCCTGGTGCCTGGTATGCAATCATTGATCTCTCCAATGCCTTTTTCTCAATACCAGTTTCTAAGGAACACCAGAAGCAGTTTGGCTCCAGCTGGCAAGGCCAGCAATACATCTTCAGTGTCCTACCTAAAGAGTATATCAACGCCCCAGCCCTATGTTCTTAATTTAGTCCTCAGGGACCTTTATCGTCTTTCCCTTCCACAAGATGTCACACTGTTCTGTCACATTGATGACTTTATGCTGATTGGATCTAGTAAGGAAGAAGTGTCAATGACTCTGAACTTATTGTTATAAAGTATGCATGATAACCCATTGCCATCTAGTTGATTCCACTCATAATAACTTTTTAGCAACTCTGTAGGACAGAGTAGAACTGCCCCATAGGGTTTCCAAGGAATGGTTGGTGGATTTGAACTGCCGACCTTTTGATTATCAGCTCGGATCACATCATGAAGGGGATTACATTATATCACAAAATGGAGGATAACCACATTATCCATTATCACATAACTGCTAGATTACATCATTATGTAACTGCCAAACTATATCAAAATCATCACCAGGAATTACACAATTATGTATAAGGACATCTGAGTGAGAAAATGATACATCAGATCTCCTAGAAGTTTAACTTTCTTCCTTCAAATCGTATATAAAATATAAGTAAAATCTGGTTCAATTAGCTCTTCATGTGAGCTAACAGTCTGTGCAGCTGTAAGGGACTACTTTATTTGGGATAGTTGTAAGCATTCAATCTATAATCATACAAAATGATGTTAAATGTACAGTTTATGATAACAGTGAACAGGGTCAATACAGTATTCTCAGGTGAGAATGAATTTTATCTCATTTATCATTGTCAGGTTTATACAGTATGGGTCAAATAAATTTCTGAGCTGGAAACTGCACAACTGCAGTTAGGGTTGGTCTACAGACCTTTCTAGAAATCATGCTAGCAGGCTCTGACCAAATTAAAAAGCCTTTCTGTTAGAGTTTTTTGATGGCAAGAAACATAAAGAAACTTTGCTAACAAGTAAAATTGGAATGAATTGGAAGAATATGCTTATGGCAAATAAAAGAAGAAAACAACAACAACAACAAACAAACAAAAAATCAACCTCTGAAAGGGAAGGAATAAGGTCAGCTCTGAATATTACCAGTTGCAGGGACTTAGAATAATCTCTTTCATAGTATGTTGTTGGTTGTTTGGACCCACCAGCTGCTCTGTGGGAAGAAGATGTCCCAGTCTGCTTCTATAAAAGTTACTGACAAGGACACCCTATGGAGAGTTTCTATTCTGTTCTATAGGGTCACTATGAGTATGGCAATGGGTTTGGTTTTTGGCTTTAATGTGTTATAGTTTGCCTTAATTTTCAAAATTAAGTCATTTTTCTCAAGTTTCAAGTCATGTACTAATGTTTAGCTTGAAGAGGATAGGGCACCTGGTTTATAGTCAACAAAGTTGTATTTAAAAGTAAGAGAAGTAATTATCCAAGGGAAAGTCAAGTTGCTGTCAAAAGAAAACAGGTTTCCACATTAAAGAGAAAATATTTGGAAGAGGGTTTTTCTTCAGCATAAATTGAATATATGGTGTTATTATTGTGCTTTAGGAAACTTTTATTCCATTTCTTATGCCGTGTTTGATAGGTGGAAATAATATACTAACACAAAAGTCTCTCTTTATATGGTCACAATAAATACTTCTAGACTAAAGGAATGCAAAACATATTCTCAAAGAGTGAACAATTAATGAAAGACTTTTGTATCTAAGGTAGAATTTAGTATGATTGTACTGATATTCAAATTATTCAAGGTGGTTTTTATGACACCAAAAGTATGCATGATTAAGTAATGATCATACCTATATTATGTTCACACAGAATGAACATCAAAAAGGAAGTTTATGCTAAGTTCTAAATCATTTTTCTTAAACAGAAAGAAAAATTAAAATATTTTGCAACTGTTAAAAATATTGCACAGGAGTTCTGGCAAAATGGCGCTCTAGGCAGAAGCACCACACCGTCCCTCCAAAGCAAAGATCTGAAAAACTAAGCCAAACAGAGAATACAACAATCCTGAAACCCTAAAACATCAAATGAAGAGATAAAGAAATCAGCCAAGCACCAAATGGAGTGAGAAAACTGACAGAGAACAGAGAGTGAGGAGAGATTTATGCAGAGGTCCCCTACCAGCTAACGCAGCATGGATCCACCATGTTGGATTCCTATTGGAGACCAACAAATGGGGGGTACGAGAAAGCAGCGTCACAGAGAGTCCAGCGGGAGACAAAACAACCACTCAGTTTCTCATCTCTCTATATCTTCTTTCTCTTTCTGATCCCTGAATACCAGGGGTTGTATACCTCTACGCCTTCTAACCAGGTTGTACTGTGACACCTGAGAGCAACTTCCCCAGACCTCATAGCTGCATCACTGGGATCCCTGAGAACTTTGTGGTTCTTTAACCTTTCTGATTTTTATTTATTCATTCTTTTCTTTTCTTCCTCTTCCCCCTTCTGTTTTTCTCCATCTCATAGTCTCACATCTCTCCATTCCAATGGCAAACACCACTAATATTATTTTTTGTTTGTTTGTATGTTTTTTGGCTCCTGTTCCTCTCTCCTCTCTCCCATATCCATCTTAGCTCCACACATAACCATCTCCCCTCTGCATCCTGCCTACCTGCACAGTGCGCTCGACATCACAGCACCAAGCAGTACAGGCACGGCCTACTGGAACCTGCCCAGCACTGATTACCGACCAACCCTGGTGGCTGTAGTAAGTGCCA
The DNA here is from genome assembly GCA_030035585.1 of Dugong dugon. Classification (NCBI taxonomy): domain Eukaryota; kingdom Metazoa; phylum Chordata; class Mammalia; order Sirenia; family Dugongidae; genus Dugong; species Dugong dugon. The sequence goes on from CM057465.1 coordinate 97,535,238, forward strand.
CAAACAACCAGTTCCAGTAACTCCTCTTCAGCTAGACCTGCCCTGCCGTACCATATCTGAGTGACTGAACCTGTCAGTTGGAGAACGAGGTGAAAAGTATTGAGCGTACAGACGAGCAAACAACAAAGAACACACAGTCCACCTGCTAAGACATAGTCAAATTTTTTTCTTAAAAAAAACAGGGATGAAACAAATCTACAATTAATAAATGAGAAAAATAACTACTGAATGCCCTGAAAACAGCAGACAATATCAAAACATTTACAAAAACAGGACAGGATGGTTCCATAGGTGTCCAAATTAAAACACCAGATGATTCTCCTGTGGAAGAAAATGCACTAGAACTACCTGATAGGGAATTCAAATCTCAAATACCTGGAACTTTCCAAGAACTGAGGCAAAAAGCTGACAAACATGAGGAAAAATATAGACAAATTCATGGAAAATATGGACAAAAAATTGGAAGAATTCAGGAAGGTGATGCAGGAACAAAATGCCAAAATAAATTCACAACTAGAAATCATACAAAAACAACAATTAGAAATCCAAAAGATAAACAACACGATTTCAGAAATGGATGATGTCATAGAAGGGCTGAGAAGCAGATTTGAAACCTTGGAAGACAGGATCAGTGGAACTGAAGAAAAACACTTGGATACAACTCTGTTTCAGGAAAACTTAGAAAAAAGAACAAAGAAAAATGGAGAGACACTGAGAGTTATCTGGGACACAATTAAAAGCAAAAATTTATGAGTGATTGGAATTCCAGAACAGGGGGAGAAAACAGAAAACACAGAGAGGATCACTGAGGAACTGCTGACAGAAAACTTCCCCAATATCATGAAAGATGAAAAGCTGGCCATCCAAGAAGCTCAATGAACCCCATATAGAAGAGACCCCAAAAGAAAATCACCAAAGCATATCATATTCACACTCGCCAAAACCAAAGACAAAGAATCCTGAGAGCATCTCATGAAAAACAAGAAGTCACATACAGAGGAGAAACAATAAGAATAAGGTCAGATTATTCAGCAGAAACCAAGCAGGCAAGAAGGCAATGGGATGACATATATAAAATCTTGAAAGAAAAAAATTGTCAGCCAAGAATAATATATCCTGCAAAACTCTTGTTCAAATTTGCTGGTGAAATTAGGTCATTTCCAGATAAAAAAAAAACTAAGGGAATATGTAAAAGTCAAACCAAACTTACAAGAACTGTTAGAGGGAGTTCTTCAATCTGAGGACAAACAGCTTCAGCTCACATACAGAACCTAGGACGCAGGATCGTATAAGCCAGATACCAATCTAGGAAATGAACTCTCGAGGACTATCCTAAACCAAAAGAAATACTACAGGGAATCAGAGCAGTTAATCAATAAATGACAACAACATCAAAACAATGAAAGAGGGAAAAAAATGGCATAGGTATAGAAACTTCTAATGGAGAGGAAGACAAGGCAATACCAAGTAATGGTAGACAGCTTCAAACTTAGAAAGATAAGCGTAAAATTCATGGTAACCACAAAGAAAGTTAACAAACCAACTTATAAAAATAAAGACAAAAAACATAAAGTCTCAGCAAAAACAAAACCTACAAAAACAAAAGAAATGAAAAAAAAATCCACAAACAAAAGTAACTCAGCACAAGAGAGTAAGAAGAACAAAGAAAACTTCAGCACCACAAAAAAAAGCACTACAAAATGACAACAGAAAACTCATGTCTATCAATAATTACACTGAACGTAAATGGAATCAATGCACCCATAAAGAGACGGAGAGTGACAAAATGGATAAGAAAAGAGGATACTTCAATATGCTGTCTATAAGAGACTCACCTTAGACACAAAGATGTGAATTTATTAAAAGTCAAAGGTTGGAAAAAAATATATCAAGCTAACAACAACCAAAAAAGAGCAGGAGTGGCAATTCTAATCTCAGATAAAATAGACTTTAAAACAAAATCTACCTTAAAAGACAAAGAAGAACACTATATAATGATTAAGGGGGCGATCCATCATGAAGACATAACCATAATAAACATCTGTGCACCCAATGACAGAGCTCCAAAATACATAAAACAAACTCTAACAACACTGAAAAGAGAAATTGACAGTTCCACATTAATAGTAGAAGAGTTCAACACACCACTGTCAGTAAAGGACAGAACAACTAAGAAGAAACTCAGCAAAGATACAGAAGACCTAAAGGGCACAATCAGCCAATTTGACCTCATAGACATATATAGAACACTCCATACGTCCGTTGCAAAGTACACATTCTTTTACAATGCACATGGAACATTCTCCAGAAGAGACCGCATCTTAGGCCACAGAGCAATCCTCAACAAGATCCAAAACGCTGAGATAATTCAAAGTATCTTCTCTGACCACAATGCCATCAAGGTAGAAATTAACAATAGAAAGAACAAGGAAAAAAACAATCAACTACATGGAAACTGAATAATACCCTGCTTACACATCAGTGGGTAATAGAAGAAATCAGAGATGGAATCAAAAAATTCTTGGAATCAAATGAGAATGAAAACACATCATACCAAAACCTTTGGTACACATCAAAGGCAGTTCTCAGAGGACAATTTATAGCAATAGATGCACATAACCAAAAAGAAGAAAGGGACAAAATGAAAACATTAACTATAGAACTCAAACAAATAGAAAGACAACAGTAAAAAAAAAAAAGCCCACAACCACCGGAAGAAATGAAATAGTAAAGATCAGAGCAGAAATAAATGAAATAGAGAATAGAAAAACAATAGAAAGAATCAACAAAACCAAAAGTTGGTTCTTTGAAAGAATCCACAAAATCGACAAACCACTGGCCAGACTGACAAAAGGAAAACAGGAGAGGGCACAAATAACCCAAATATGAAATGAAATGGGGGACATTACAACAGACCCATCTGAAATAAAAAGGATTATAACAGAATATTATGAAAAACTATACTCCAACAAATTTGAAAACCTAGAGGAAATGGATAAATTTCTAGAAACATACGGCCTACCCAAACTACAACAAAGTGATGTTGAAAATCTGAACAGACCCATAACAAGAGAAGAGATTGAAAAGGTAATAAAAAAAACTCCCAAGCAAAAAAAGCCCGGGCCCAGATGGCTTCACTGGAGAATTCTACAAAACATTTACAGAAGAGCATGTACCAGTTCTACTCAAGCTATTTCAGAGCATAGAAGAGGAAGCAACACTTCCAAATTCATTCTGTGAAGCCAGCATAATGCTGATACCAAAACCAGGCAAAGATGTCACAAAAAAAGAAAATTACAGACCAATATCTCTCATGAATATAGATGCAAAAATTCTCAACAAAATTCTAGCCAATAGAATTCAGCACCATATCCAAAAAATAATAATCCACAACCAAGTAGGATTCATACCAGGTATGCAAGGATGGTTCAACATTAGAAGATCAATCAACGTAATCCACCACATAAATAAAAGGAAAGAAAAGAATCACATGATCATCTCAATTGATGCAGAAAAGGCATTTGACAAAGTCCAACACTGATTCCTGATAAAAACTCTCAATCAAATAGGTATAGAAGGGAAAATTCTCAACATAATAAAGGGCATCTATACAAAACAAACGGCCAACATCATTCTTAATGGAGAGAGGCTGAAAACTTTCCCCTTGAAAACAGGAACAAGACAAGGATGCCCTTTATCACCACTCCTATTTAACATTGTGCTGGAAGTTCTAGCTAGAGCAATTATGCAAGGAAAAGAAGTAAAGGGCATCCAAATTGGTATTGAAGAAGTTAAAATGTCCCTGTTTGCAGATGATATGATACTATACATAGAAAACCCTAAAGACTCCACAACAAATCTACTGGAACTAATAGAAAGATTGAGCAGAGTAGCAGGATACAAGATAAACATTCAAAAATCAGTTGGATTCCTATACACCAGTAAAAAGAATGATGAAAAGGAAATCAGGAAAATAATACCATGTATAATAGCCCCTAAAAAGATAAAATACTTAGGAATAAATCTGACCAGGGATGTAAAAGACCTATACAAAGAAAACTACAAAACACTATTGCATGAAACCCAAAGGGATCTACATAAATGGAAAAACATACCTCATGGATAGGCAGACTCAACATTGTGAAAATGACAATTCTACCCAAAGCAATTTACAAATACAATGCAATCCCGATCCAAATACCAAAAACATTCTTCAAAGAGATGGAAAAACTAATCATTAACTTTCTATGGAAAGGGAAAAATCCCCGAATAAGTAAAGCACTACTGAAGAAGAAGAATATAGTTGGAGGACTAACACTACCTGACTTCAGAACCTACTATACAGCTACAGTAGTCAAAACAGCCTGGTACTGATACAACAACAGATACTTTGACCAATGGAACAGAATTGAGAACCCAGATGTAACTCCATTCACCTACAGTCACCTGATCTTCGACAAGGGCCCAAAGTCCATCAAATGGGGAAAAGACAGTATTTTTAACAAATGGTGCTGGCAAAACTGGATATCCATTTGCAAAAAAATGAAACAGGACCCATATCTCACACCGTATACAAAAACTACTTCAAAATGGATCAAAGGCCTGAATATAAAGCCTAAAAGTATAAAGTTTATAGACGAAAAAATAGCACCTACACCTCAGGCCTTAAAACATGGCATTAACAGGATACAAATGATAACCGTCAATGCACAAAACCCAAAAGATAAGCTAGATAACTGGGATCTTCTAAAAATCAAACACCTATGCTCTTCAAAAGATTTCACCAAAAGATTAAAAAGAGAACCTGCAGACTGGGAAAACATTTTTGGACAGTACAATTCAGACAAAGGTCTAATCTCCATAATCTACAAGAAAATCCAACACCTCTACAACAAAAAGACAAATAATCCTATTAAAAAATGGGCTAAGGAAATGAACAGACACTTCACCAAAGAACGCATTCAAATGGCCAACAGACACATGAGGAAATGCTCTTGATCACTAGCCATTAGAGAAATGCAAATTAAAACCACAATGAGATACCATCTTACCCCGGCATTCCTGGCACGAATCAAAAACACTGGAAATAACAAATGCTGGAAGGGTTGCGGGGAGATGGGAACTCTTATGCACTGCTGGTGGGAATGCAAAATGATACAACCATTTTGGAAAATGATATGGTGCTTCCTTAGAAAATTAGAAATAGACATACCATTCGATCCAGCAATCCCACTCCTAGGAATATATCCTATAGAAATAAGAGTCGTCACTTCAATAGACATATGCACACCTATGTTCATGGCAGCATTGTTCACAATAGCAAAACTATGGAAACAACCTAGATGCACATCAACAGATGTATGGATAAACAAACTATGGTACATACACACAATGCAGTACTATGGAACGAGAAAGAACAACGATGAATCTGTGAACCATCTCATAATGTGAATGAAACTGGAGGACATTATGCTGAGAAAAATAAGTCAATCACAAAAGGACAAATATTGTATGAGACCTCTATTGTAAAACGCCATGAAAAAGTTCACACACAAAATGTAACAATCTTTGTTGGTTACCAGGGATGGGAGGGGTGGGGAGGAAATATTAAATAGTCAATAGATAAGTGGTATCTTGTATGAAGGGTGAGACAGTACACAATACAGGGGAAACTAGCACAACCTGTACAAGGAAAGGTCATGGAAGCCCCATAGACACATCCAGACTCTCTGTGGGACTGAATTGCTGGGCAGAAGGCCGTGGGAACCATCTTCTCGGGGAACATCTAGCTCAATTGGCATGACACTACTTGTAAAGATAATGCTTTACAGTCTACCTTGGTGAGTAGTGTCTGGGGTCTTAAAAGCCTGTGAGCGGCCATCTGAGATACTCCATTGGTCTCATCCCTTTGGGAGAAAGGGAGAATGAAGAGAATAGGATAGAAGGAAAAGAGATTAGTCCAAAGGATTAATTGTCCACAGCTACCAAGGCCTCCACCGGACTGAGTCCAGTACAGCTAGATGGTGCCCAGCTACCACCACTGACTGCTCTGACAGGATCACAACAGAGGGTTCTGGACAGAGCTGGAGAAGGATGTAGAGCATAATTCTAACTCACAGAAAAAAAAGGCAAGATTTACCGGCCTAAAGGAGACTGGAGAAACCTCAGGAGTATGACCCCCGGACACCCTTTTAGCTCAGTGGTGAAGTTACCTCCGAAGTTCACTGTTCAGCCTGGGAGTAGACAGCCCTGTAAAACCAAATGAGACTAACGAGGTACAGGAGTTCAGTGTCAAGTTCCAGAAGGCAGAAGGGGACAAGGATGCTGGTGATAGGGAACACAAGGTTGAGTAAGGATATTGTTGATGTGTTGTGAGATTGTTAACCATTGTCATAGGGCAATGTGTAGTAACTGTTAAATGTGAAACTATTTTGTTCTGTAAGCCTTCATCTTAAGTGAGAATAACAGCACAATTTGAAGAGAGTAGTCAATGTCACTGAACTGTGTATGTAGAAATTTTTGAAAAGGTGTATCTTTGGTTATGTGTATTTTCACCAAAAAAAAAAAAAAAAATGGTAGAGAATTTAGAGGGTTAATATGTTGTGGGGTTGTTAACCAATGTCATAAAACAACATGTGTACTACTGCTTCATGAGAAATTTTTGTTCTGTAAGCCTTCACCTTAAGTACAATAAAATATAAAAAATAAAATAAAATAATTATTTCTCAAAAAAAAAAATATTGCACAACATAAAATAGTAAATGTAGGTCCATAATCCTCCACTCATCTGACATTTTGTTGTATTGTTGTGGCTTGCATGTTGCTGTGATGCTGGAAGCTATGCAACCAGAATTTCAAATACCAGCTGGGTCACCCATGGTGGACAGGTTTCAGCACAGATTCCAGACTAAGACAGACTAGGAAGAAGGACCTGGAGAGCTACTTATATAAAAAAGTTGTCCAGTGTAAATCTTATAAATAGCAGAAGAATATTGTCTGAAATAGTGCTGGAAGATGTGCCCCTAAGGTTAGAAGGCACTCAAAATATGACAGGGGAAGAGCTACCTCCTCAAAGTAGAGTCAACTTTAATGAAGTGGACGGAGTAAGTCTTCAGGACCTTCATTTGCTGATGTGGCAAACTCAGAATGAGAAGAAATAGCTGCAAACATCCATTAATAATTGGAACGTAGAATGTACAAAGCATGATTCTAGGAAAATTGGAAGTCTTAAAAAATGAAGTGGAACACATAAAGATTGATATTCTAGGCATTAGAGAGCAGAAATGGACTTGTACTGGTTATTGTGAATTGGACAATCACATGGTCTACCATGCTGAGAATGAAAAAAATGCAGAGGAATAGTGTAGCCCTCATCATCAAAAAAGAACATTTCAAGATCTATCCTAAAGTAAAAATTGTCAGTGATAGGATAATACCCATACACCTACCAGGAAGATCAGTTAGTAGGACTATCATTCAAATTTATGCACCAACCAGTAATTCCAAAGATGAAGAAATTCAAGTTTTTACCAATTTCTGCAGTCAGAAATTGATCAAAAATGCAATCAAGATGCATTGGTAATTACTGGAGATTGGAATATGAAAATTTGAAACAAAGGAGAAGGACCTGTAGTTGGAAAATACAGAAACGATGCCAGAGATCATGTGATAGAATTTTGCAAGACCACATACTTATTCATTGCAAATACTTGTTTTCAGCAACATAAACAGTGAATATACATGTGGACCTCGCTGGATGGTATACGCAGGAATCAAATCAGCTTCACGTGTGGAAAGAGACAATGGAGGAGTTCAATATCATCAGTTATAACAAGGCCAGGGGTGACTACGGAAAAGATCATAAATTATTCATATGCAAGTTCAAGTTGAAGCTGAAGAAAATTAAAACAAGTCCACGAGAGTCAAAGTACAACCTTGAGTATATTCCACCTGAATTTAGAGACAGTCTCAAGAATAGCCTTGACACATTGAACACAAATGACCAAACAACTGATGACTTGTGGGATGATATCAAGGACATCATACATTAAGAAAACAAAAGGTCATTAAAAAGAGAGGAAAGAAAGAAAAGATCAAAATGGATGTTAGAAGAGATTCTGAAACTTGCTCTTGAATATAGAGTAGCTAAAGAGAATTGAAGACACGATGAAGTAAAAGAGCTGAAAAAACATTTCAAAGTGGGGCTTGGGAAGACAAAGTAAAGTAGTATAATGAAATGTGCAAAGACCTGGCATTAGAAAACCAAACTGGAAGAAGACATCTGGCATTTTTCAAGCTGAAAGAACAGAAGAAAAAATTCAAGCCTTGCATGAGTAGCAATATTGAAAGATTCTATGGGTAAAAAATTGAACGATGCAGGAAGCTCCAAGAGAAGATGGAAGGAATACACAGAATTACCATACCAAAAAGATCTGGTTGACATTCGACCATTTCAGGAGGCAGCATAGGATTAAGAACTGATGATATTGAAGGAAGGAGTCCAAGCTGCATTGAAGGGAATGGTGAAAGACAAGGCTCCAGGAATTGACAGAATACCAGTTGAAATGTTTCAACAAATGGATGAAATGCTGGAAGACAGCTACCTAGCCAACCAACTGTAATAGTCCCATATTTGTGCTCATTCCAAAGAAAGGTGATCCAACAGAATGAGGAAGTTAATGAACAATATCATTAAAATCACTCGCAAGTGAAATTTTGCTAAAGATAATTTTAAAAAATGGTTGCAGCAGTACATTGACAGGAAACTGCCAGACGTTCAAGCTGAATTCAGAAGAGGACGTGGAAAAAGGAATATCATTGCTGATGTGAGCTGGACCTTGCCTGAAAACCCAGATTGCCAGAAAGATGTTTCTCTGTATTTTATTGACTATGCAAAGTGTTCAACTGCATGGATCACAACAAATTATGGATTACATTGCAAAGAATGGGAATTCCAGAACGTTTAATTGTGCTCATCAGTTGTTTGAACAGAACTAAGGTATACTGTGTGATTTCAAATTAGGAAGGATGTGCATCAGGGTTGTATCCTTTCACCATACTTATTCAAACTGTATGCAGAGCAAATAGGCCAAGAAGCTGGACTATATGAAGAAGAATGCAGCATCAGGATTGGGGGAAAACTCATTAACAACTTGTGATATGCAGATAACACAGCCTTGCTTACTGAAAACTAAGGACTTGAAGCATTTACTGACAGAGATCAAAGACCACAGACTTCAGTATGGATTACAACTCAATAAAAGGAAAACAAAAACTTCACAACTGGAATAAGAAGCAACATCATGAGAAATGGAGAAAATATTGAAGTTGTCAAGGATTTCATTCTACTTGGATCTACAATTCAACACCCATGGAAGCAGCAGTCAAGAAATCAAATGATATATTGCATTGGGTAAATCTGTTGCAAAAGACAAGTGTTGAAAAGCAAAGATGTCACTTGGAGGACTAAAGTGCGTCTGACCCAAACCATGGAATTTTGAATTACGTCATGTGCATGTGATAGCTGGACAATGAATGACGAAGACTGAAGAAGAATTTCTGTCTTTGAATTATGGTGTTGAGGAAGAATATTGAATACACCATGGACTGCCAGAAGAAAGAACAAATCTGTCTTAGAAGACGTATAGCCAGAATGCTCTTTAGAAGTAAGGATGGCTAAACTTTGTCTTATCTACTTTAGACATGTTATCAGGAGGGACCAGTCCCTGGAGAAAGACAACATTCTTGGTAAAATACAGGGTCAGTGAAAAAGAGGAAGACCCTCAAGGTGATGGACTGACTCCGTGGCTGTAGCAAAGGGCTCAAACATAGCAGCGATTATGAGAATGGCACAGGAACAAGCAGTATTTTGTTCTGTTTTGCACAGTGTTGCCATGTGTGGGAACTGACTCAGGGGCACCACTATGGACAACAAGAAGTCCATAATTTTTGACATGTAAAAATGACTGTAATATTTTAATAAGGTAGTCACAAAGGTTAAAAAAAGTTTTTTTTTGTGTGTGTGTGTATGGAAGGGGTGAGTGTGTGGGTGTAATTTCATATTTTGTTAAAACTGGATTATTTTGGTAAAAAACAATGCACATAATTATGAATACTAGGAACAGAATAATGGAAAGGCCAAGCACAGTTTTCTCTTGGGTAAATCAGAGTATATATATTTAAAGGGCTGAAGTCACTCAATCAAGAGACAAAAAGAATGTGTCTATAGAAACATAGAAGAATATGTGTATCTATATCTATTCATTAAGTTCCTGTTGTAAGCATATCACTATGGTAGGTTCTGAGCTTCTAATATATTTGAACCTCTATGCTGGTACCTAATGCATAAGGGCTTCAGGTACATGACCCTGTGAGAAGCAGGGCTTACAAAAAGTGAGACCAAATCCAACAGGTATATATATTTATAATAAACTTCAGAGTAGATGTCACCTTTCAGAGTCATTCAATGGAATTTCTTTGTCTCGCCGGGAAATTCTATTTTATACTCTCTTATCATTTCACTGACAATAACCTTGTTGAGATCAAGGTAAGGTACTACCAGCACAGAAAATTATAGATACTAACTTTGGATTTATAAATTCACCACAAGATAAAAATGAATTCACTTTCATTTTTTATGTAGTCTATTTCTAGACATTACCACCGGTTTTTCTCAAATGGTTATGAAAGTGGTAATGGTAATATAGTGAACTCAAATTTATCTACAGTTTATGTGCTTTGCTTTGGATTATAGTTTTCATTTCTGTGATCAAATTGGCCCTAATTTTTTTTAATATAAAGCCACAAAAATATATGCTTGATGTGATTTGAAACACATATATTCAAGATGTGCTTTCATTTTTTTGTCAAGCCACATGTCATCTGTTTGAATTTACTAAAGTGCTAAATGAGCTGAGCTCTCCAGACCAGGTTATCTCCAAATTAGAGTAATGCAAGTGCTTATATGATATCAAGGATGTGCTAGTTAAGATAACAGAATATAAACACAGAAAGTGTGACTTAGTTTGTAATAGAGCCACAATGGGCTTTGACAAAATTGACACGTAAGGTAAATGATTTAGCTAATACAAATAAGTTAAATTTAAGTAAGGAAAAAATAAATTCACATACATAAATCATTAGGTATTTAGAACATTTATTGATATGCTGCAATCTTAACATGTTGGCTTAAAATTAGAAAAGAGAAGCAATTACAGGGAAAAAAAACCAAAAAACTAGTTAAGCATTGTATACCAGTGGGATACAATATACAGTTCCTCTTTCAAGATATTTATTAAGGCAGATACTTATAGTTGGTAAGTTACACTGGAAGCACATCTTGGGAGGTGGCAGGGGAAGACATTGAAGCCTTCGTAGGGGACATAACATCTAGTAATAACAAGAAAAATCAGGTGTAACTAGGTTGGGTAGGGAGGTGACACTGGGAGTATTGTAGGAGAAATAGATCCAACATTTTGTATGTAAGGTTCTTTTTAAGGAGCCCGGTGGCACAACACGGTACTGCTAACTGAAAGATCGGCAGTTCAAACACACCAGCTGCTTCATGGTAGAAAAGAACTGTCTATCTGTTCCCATAAAGATTACAACTTAGTTAACCCTATGTGGCAGTTCTACTCTGTCATACAGGGTCACTGTGAGTCAGAATCTACTCAACGGCATCTAATAACAATGACAACAGTATTCTTTTTTTTACCTCCTATCTTCTAATCTTTTCCTACAAATTTACCTTAGTATCACTATTTTAGGCTCATAACTTAGGTCTGTTTTATGACTAGACCATATCACCTCCAAAATTCTAATTTCAAACATTTGATTCTCTGAATACTTCCTCCACATATTTGCAGTAATTCTTCTACTCCCATGAAATCTACATTCCGTTGACCCTTGTATTAGTTTTCTCTGTCTGCATAACAAAGTATCACAGACTTAGTAGCTTTAAACACCATCCATTTATGAGCTTATAGTTCTGTAGATCATAAATCCAAGCAAGGTCAGCTGGATTCTCTGTTCAGGGTCTCACGAGACTGAACTCAGGGTATCATCTGGGCTGGGTTCCTATCTGGAGACTCTGGGAAAAAATCCATTTCCAAGCTTATTCAGAAATCCAAGCTCATGGCAGAATTCAGTTTCTTGTGGTTGTAGGACTGATGTTCCCTTTTCCTTGCTAGCTGTCAGCTGGGACCCACTCTCAGATCTGGGAGGCTGCCTGCATTCCTCACCATGCCTTTCCCCTCATTTTAAAATTAACCACATTGCATCAAATCCTTTTATGCTTGGAATCTTTAAAAAATCCACTTCTACAACTAGCCAGAGAAAACTCTTTGCTTTAACAGAGTTCATGTGATTAGACTAAACCTACCTAGATAATTTCCTCCTTATCTTAAAATCAACTCATTAGTAACCTTAATTTCATCTGAAAAATGACTTTAGCCATGAAAGGGAATGGTATCATGGGAATAACTCCAGATGGAAAAGATTCAGAGGGCAATCTTAGAATTATGCCTGCCAAAATGCCACTATTTTTCTATATCTGTATTCTATTTTGAATCCTCATTTCCTCCCCACCCAACTTAGATTTATTATCATCAATATAATTACTTCCTTGAAAACATCTTCAATTTTCTTATTTCTCTCTTGTCTGTGTAGGGGCCTGGTAAAACTTCAACTCAACTAACTTCATTCCTCAACCAACTTTACTCGTATTAAAAAAAAAAAAAAAAGTTGCCATTTAGTCGATTCCGATTCATAGCTACCTATAGGACAGAGTAGAACTGCCCCATAGGGTTGCCAAGGAGCATCTGGTGGATTCCAACTGCTGACCTTTCGGCTACCAGTCAAGCTCTTAACTACTGTACCACCATGGCTCCTTATCTCTATACTGTAACAAAAAAAGAAAACAAACAAAACAACAACAAAAAAATGATCATAATGAATTGTTTCACCTTTATTTCAGACCACAAATATCAAATAAAGATTTAGTACTATCAAGTAGTTCCACTATATTTCTTTAGTAAATTTGTTTCCCTTTTCTCCATAAACTTTTTATATCCTTTCCCTTTGTTATTCTTAAAGAACTTCCTCTTTACATGACTAAGAATTAAAGCAATCATGAAAACTGCCTTATCCACCCACCGTATAGCTATTGATCTCCATATCCTTTGCCATAACCTTTTGCCAACTCAAGGGCGTTACTCCAATGATTTTTCCTTTTTATTACCTGCATCATGAATTTATCCTTCACAATTGCCTGCTGACAGTATCTCATTTAAAATTCAAAACAAAATAAGCACTTTTGTTGGTCACTTGTTTTCCTTCAGCTACTTTCCCATGACTCTGCTCTCCTTGCAGCAAACTCCTTGAAAAAGCCATTGACTCTCATCCTTCTCATTCTTAGCACACTCCAAAGGTCACGGCATTGAAAACACTATGAAACAGTCCTATTTTACACACCTGGGGTCACAATGAATTGGAATCAGCTAGACAGCAACTGCCAATAACAACATTCAATCAGTTGAAGGCCATAAGAGGAAAAACTGAGATTTCCCAGGGTGGTGAGAAGGATTCTGTCTTAAGACTGTAACATAGAAATACTGCCCAGAGTTTCCAGCTTGCCTGGCCTATGGATTTCAGACTTAAGACTCCTGGAGTTTCTAGCTTGCCATCTGAACTACCAATTTTGGACTTGTCTTCCCCTGCAATAGCCAATTCCTTAAAATAAATCAGTTTCTCTATCCCTATCTCATATACATACACAGGTATACATATGTCCCCACGTGTCTGTCAGTTTGTCATACTGGGCTGGCTTGCATGTTGCTGTGATGCTGGAAGCTATGCCACTGGTATTTCCAATACCAGCATATCCACCCATGGTGGACAAGTTTCTGCAGAGCTTGCAGACTAAGACAGACTAAGGAGAAGGATGTGGTAGTCTACTTCTGAAAAAATTAGCCAGTGAAAACCTTATGAATAACAGCAGAACTTGTCTGATATAGTGTCGGAAGATGAGCCCCTCAGGCTTGAAGGCACTAAAAATACGACTGAGGAAGAGCTGCCTCCTCAAGGTAGAGTTGACCTTAATAATGCAGATAGAGTCGAGCTTTTGAGACTTTCATTTACTGAGGTGGCACAACTCAAAATAAGAAGAAACAGCTGAAAACATCCATTAATAATTGGAACATGGAATGTATGAAGTAAGAATCTAAGAAAATTGGAAGTCGTCAAAAGTGAAAAGCATGACGATTGATAGCCTAGACATTAGTGAACTGAAATGGTATGGAATTGGCCATTTCGAATCAGATAGTCATATGGTCTACTATACCAGGAATGACAAATTGAAGAGGAATGGCATCACATTCATCGTCAAAAAGACCATTTCAAGATCTATCCTGAAGCACAACGCTGTCAGTGATAAGACAATATCCAGATGCTTACAAGGAAAATCAGTTAATACAACTATTATTCAAAATTAATTGAAGATTTACCAACTTCCGCAGTCTTAAATTAATCAAACAAGCAGTCAAGATGCATTGATAATTACTGATGATTGGAATGCAAAAGTTGGAAACAAAGAAGGATCAGTAGTTGGAAAATATGGCCTTGGTGATAGAAACGATGCTGGAGATCGCATGATAGAATTTTGCAAGATGAGCGAATTCTTTGTTGCAAATACCTTTTTTCAACAAGCATAAAGGGCGACTATGCATGTGGACCACACCAGAGGAATACACAGGAATCAAATTGACTACATGTATGGAAACAGATGATAGAAAAGCTCAACATCATCAGTCAGAAAAAGGCCATGGGCTGACTGCAGAACAGATCATCAATTACTGACATGCAAGTTCAAGTTGAAGCTGAAGAAAATTAGATCAAGTCCATGAGAGCCAAAATATGACCTTGAGTATATATCTTGCCTGAATTTAGAGACCATCTCATGAATAGATTTGACTCACTGAACACTAATGACCCAAGACCAGACTAGCTGTGGAATGACTTCAAGGACATCATACACAAAGAAAGCAAAAGGTCATTAAAAAGACAGTAAAGAAAGAAAAGACCAAAATGGATGCCAAAAGACACTCTGAAACTTGCTCTTGAATGTACAGTAGCTAAAGGGAAAGGAAGAAATAATGAAGTAAAAGAGCTGTAGAGCAGATTTCAAAGGGCAGCTCAAGAAGACAAAATAAATATTGTAATGAAATGTGTAAAGACCTGGAGTTAGAAAACCAAAAGGGAAGAACACTCTTGGCATTTCTCAAGCTGAAAGAATTGAAGAAAAAAAATTCAAGCCTTGAGTTGCAATATTGAAGGATTCTACTAGGAAAATACTGAATGACCCAGGAAGCATCAAGAGAAGATGGAAGGAATATATGGTCACTGTATCAAAAAGAATTGGTCAACGTTCAACCATTTCAGGAGGTAACATATGATCAAGAACCAATGGTACTGAGGGAAGAAGTCCAAGCTGTACTGAAAGCATTGGCAAAAAACAAGTCTCCAGGAATTGAAGCAACACTAATTGAGATGTTTCAACAACTGGATGCAGCCCTGGAGGTGTTCACTTATCTACGTCAAGAAATTTGGAAGACATCATGGAAGCTCGATAGACACATCCAAACTCCCGGAGGGACTGAATTGTTGGGCAGAGGGTTATGGGGACCATGGTCTTGGGGAACATCTAGCTCAATTGGCATAACACAGTTTATAAAGAAAATGTTCTACAGTCTACCTTGGTGAGTAGTGTCTGGGGTCTTAAAAGCCTGAGAGGAACCATCTAAGATACTCCACTGGTCTCACCCCTTCAGGAGCAAGGGAGAATGAAGAAAACAGGATAAAAAAAAAGAAAAGAAATTTGGAAGACAGCTACCTGGCCAACTGACTGGAAGAGATCCATATTTATGCCCATTCCCAAGAAAGGCAATCCAACAGAATGTGAAAATTATCAAACAATATCATTAATATCACACACAAGTAAAATTTTGCTGAAGATCATTCAAAAACGGTTGCAGCACTACATCAACAGGTAACTGGGAGAAGTTCAAGCAGGATTCAGAAGAAAACATGGAACAAGGGATATCATTGCTGATGTCAGATGGATCTTTGGCAAAAAAGAGAATACCAGAAAGATGTTTAACTGTGTTTTATTGACTATGCAAAGATATTTCACTGTGTGGATCATAACAAATTATGGATAACATTGAGAAGAATGGAAATTCCACAATGCTTAATTGTGCTCATGAGGAACCCGTACATAGATCAAGAGGCAGTCATTGCAACAGAACAAGAGTTTACTGCGTGGTTTAAAGTCAGGAAAGGTGTGCTTCACGTTTTATCCTTTCACTATAGTTATTCCATCTGTATGCTGAACAAATAATCCAAGGAGCTGAAGAAGAACACAACATTAGGATTAGAGGAAGACTCATTAACAACCTGCAATATGCAGATGACACAACCTTGCTTGCTGGAAGTGAAGAGGACTTGAAGCACTTACTGATGAAAATCAAAGACTACGGCCTTCAGTATGAATTGCACCTCAACATAAAGAAAACAAAAATCTTCACAACCGGAACAATAAGCAACATCATGATAAACGGATAAAAGATAGAAGTTGTCAAGGATTTCATTTTATTTGGATCCGCAATTAATGCCCATTGGAGCAGTGGTAAGGAAATCAAATGGCATGTGTTGCACTGATCAAATCTGCTGCAAAAGAGCTCTTTAAAATTTTGAAAAGCAAATATATCACTTTCAGGACTAAAGTGCATCTTACCCAAGCCATGGTGTTCTTAACTGCTTTATATGCATGCGAAAGCTGAAAAACGAATAAAGAAGACCGAAGAAGAATTGACGCCTCTGAATTATGGTATTGGTGAAGAATATTGAATATACCACGGACTGCCAGAAGTACGAACAAATCTGTCTTGGAAAAAGTACAGCCAGAATGCTCCTTAGAAGCTAGGATGGTAAAACTTCCTCTCATATGCATTGGCCATGTTGTCGGGAGGGATCAGCCCCCGGAGACGGACATCATGCTTGGTAAAGTAGAGGGTCCATGAAAAATAGGAAGACCCTCAAAGAGATAGATGGATTGACACAGTGGCTTCAACAATGGGTTCAAGCATAAGAACAATCATGAGGATGGCACAAGACGGCAGTGTTTCCTTCTGTTGTACATGAGGTGGGTATGAGTTGGAATCAACTCAATGGCGCCTAACAACAAAAATATGTATGTATATTTCCATCTCTATCTCTGTCTGTCTGTCTATCTATCTATCTATATGTGTGTGTATGTGTTGTTGATCCTGTTTCTCTGGAGAGCCATGTATAATGCAGATAGCAAATATATATTTGGAGACTCAATTTCTTAACTATCAGATATAGGAAATATGTGTATATGTACATAGATAGATGATATAGATATAGAGATACAGATACATATGTAGATATAGACATATACATATAGATACATTATGTCTCCACTTAGATATCAAATATGCATCTTAAACTTAACACAACCAAGAGAGCTATTTCTGCACTATCCCTGCCATAGGTACAATCTACTCTTCCTCCATTCTTCCTCATCTCTCCCAGTATTCCTCAGTTGCTCAAGGCAAATACCTGAAATATCTCTGAAATCTGTTTTTACCTTTATCACCTTTCTCCTGGCCAGACTCTTCATTCACATACAATCAATTTAACATTCCTGTTGGCTCTACTGCCCATATTTATTCTTATTCAGCTTCCAACAGCTCACATCAAAGCCACCATATATTTTTGTCTAGATCATTAAAAAAGCATTCTTATCAGTCTCCCTTTTTTCACTTTTGTGCCTATCCTCAAAGCCCCCAGTCTACTGACCATACAGAAAGCAGAGTGATCAGGATCATAACCTCCCCCTCCCTCTCTCTACTTGAAGTCCTACAGTGGCTTTCAAACACGGTTGGAATAATAGCTTTCTCTGATGATCTACCTGGCCCCACATGGCTGGATCCTTTTTATGTCTCTCCAATCTCATCTGTACACCTCTCCCCACTACTTATTCTGCCACTGACACTGACATTCTCTTTGTTCCTCAAACAAGCCAAACTAATTTCAAACTTTATTTCTGGGTGACCCTTCTACCTGTAACCTCTTCTTTGAGATCCAGGCGTCTGCTCAAATAACACATTCTCAGAGATGCCATCTCTGAAAACTTTATCTAAAATAGCCACCATCATCCATCTAAATTAATGGCTTGAATTTTTTGTCTTCACAGCACTTACCATTATCTGCAATAATGTTATATACTGCTGTGTCTATTTACTATCCCACTTTTCCACCAGAATGCAATTCTGATAAGAAGAGGGAACATCTCTATCTTTTTCACCAATATAACCCAGGTACCTAACTTGGTGTGCAGCACATAATAAATATTAGTTCAATACATAAATATATAGAATTAACAGGACATACTCATGGGGTTGCCATGAATTAGAAAATACTAAATGGCAACTGGTTGGTTAGTCATATATGGGATATGGTAGTTGATCAAGAGGAAGGAGGTACAAGAAGTAGTTAAGGATGATATATGCTTCCCACCCTAAGCAAAAATTCTCCTCAAATCCTTAAGACACCACTAGAATCACTTTGAACACAAGTGTTCACTACTACCCACAGTTCCTAATTTATTATTTTACTAGAATAAATCAGTTTTTAGTTTCTTTATCCATATTCTTTAATTTTCCCATTCTTCTCAAGTTTGTCTTCTGTAAAAACGCAGAATAAGTCTACTAAGTTTTATTTTATTTTCTGTTACACTATAAAACTATTTGAAATACTGTTATTATTCCCTATCACACAATTTCCTCTTCCCTAATCTAACATATCCCAATTTTCTTGAGCTACCCTATCTTTTAAAGTATGTTTTGTTAATCGTTTTCTCTTTAAGAGTATCACATTCTATTAGTCACCCAAATTTAAAATCTTGCAGTTATTTGAACTTCTGTTCTTTTAATCGAGATGCATTCTTCTCCAAATTATCTTAATTATATCTCCATTGTGCCTCTTACATTCATCCTGTGGAATAGGGCTGGGTTACAATTGGTGTTCACCACTGTGGCACAACAGTTAAGTGCGCGGCTGCTAAATGAAAGGTCAGCAGTTCGAGACCACCAGCTGATCCACAGGAGAAAGTTGATGCAGTCTGCTTCTGTAAAAGTTTACAGCCTTAGAAATCCTATGGAGCAGTTCTACTTTGGCCTATAGGGTTGCTACGAGTCAGAATTGACTCCGTGGCAATAGGCTTGGTTTTTTTGCTTTTCACCCTGTTCTCATTGACTGATTGGGCCCCCTCAACATCATATTATTTTTTCTTGCCAGATTATTACACCTGTGCATTCTTTCTTGCACATTCTTCTTTAATGGCTGACACAGGCAGTGCCCACTGTTATTAAATGAACACTGTTGAGTTATAGATACACAGGGATGGTCTGTGAAAAGTCTTCTTAATACTCCAACATCATAGGGGCATTTCCCCAGCTTGCTTGAAGTTAGGGAAACCTTAATCTGAATAAACAAAGAAGTTTCTGTATTTGAGGGAGCAGAGATTGAGAAGATGTTGTTGTTATTGTTGTTAGATGCCTTAAAGAGGATGGTGTCCTCAAATTACCTCCCATGATGAGATACTAAAATAATATCCTTGTTAAACTCTTAAGGACATTCTTTCTCTCTCTTTTTTATAATCTGGGGAATTACAAAAGGAGTTACAAAAGGAATGTTGTACTGTTGATTCCTTTTTTGGGAAGAGACAACAAGCAGGCATTGTTCATGTTTGATGTGTTGCACTTTTGATCAAGTGCATAGACTAAAGAATAGCCTTATAGAGGTGAGGGAATTTAGTGTTATTTGATAAAAAATGGCTTCGTTGGTGCTTTTCTTCTCACACAGCAGGATTACTGAAAATAACAGGCGCCAGTACGTTTCTTTCTTAGAGGTACCAAAAATAGTTCCTTTGTCATCAGTCTTAATGGAGCTAAATAGTTAGTTCCACAGAAATTAAAAGCACTGCTGAAACTTGTCTGGATTCTCTTAGCAGGTTAGCTGAGAACAAATGCATACTCTCTTTACTGCTGATCATGTGTTCTGCACAAAATGGAGTGAGGAGGAATTTAGAACAGTGTGTTAGCAAAAAAAGAAAAAAGAAGAGAAAGAAAAAAGGAAACACTGCCCACTCTTCCATCCTAAACATAATGAATATCACATTTTCTCTTCCTGATATGGTGTGCTTCCCACTTGCGTATATGTCAGAGGTAGAAGTAGGAACAATTTAAAGAATTTTCTCCAGCAGCAGATCGATAGAATTAGTGGATTTTAAGTGTTAATGAATTCTATTTCTGGCAATGGAAAGACATTCCAATTCTTCAATTTTTTTAGCCTTGACTTAGACGTACCAAAAGATGGAAAACCTCTCTAATGTGTAATTTATCTTCGATTTAAACTTAAAAATAGAAATAAAACCCCAAGAGTATGGCCCCCAGACACACTTTTAGCTCAGTGGTGAAGCTACCTCCGAGGTTCACTGTTCAGCCTGGGAGTGGACAGCCCCATAAAACCAAATGAGACTAACGAGGTACAGGAGTCCAGTGACAAAGGCCAGAGAGCAGAAAGGGAGAAAGAAGCTGGTGATAGGGAACCCAAGGTTAAGTAAGGATATTGTTGATGTGTTGTGAGATTGTTAACCATTGTCATAGGGCAACATGTGTAGTAACTGTTAAATGAGAAACTATTTTGTTCTGTAAGCCTTCATCTTAAGTGAGAATAACAGCACAATTCAAAGAGCATAGTCAATGTCACTGAACTGTGCATGTAGAAATTTTTGAAATGGCGTATCTTAGGCTATGTGTATTTTCACCAAAAAAAAAAAAAAAAAGGTTGAGAAGTTAGAGGGTTGATATGTTGTGGGTTGTTAACCAATGTCATAAAACAACATGTGTACTTCTGTTTCATGATGAACTATTTGTTTTGTAAGCCTTCACCTGAAGTACAATTAGAAATAAATAAATAAATAAATAAAAAGAAAGAAAATATAAGAGAAGAAAAATTTGTACAAGATGAATAAAAATCAATTGCCTCAATAGCTTTAAGCATCTAGCATCTTTCCAGCAAATACATAAGGTTATTGTCTTAAAGGGAATAAGAAGGGTGTGGCAAGATAATTCAGCAGGAAGTAAGACTTCAGACTTTTTTTATTTTGACTACATTTTCTTTAGGACTCTCTCAAGAACCTAAACTGATTGAAATGTCACCATATGATGTGAGCCCCACTCCCACCTCTTAGTTGCCGTGACCAAAAAAAAAAAAAAAAAACATACTTTTTCGTCATATTCAAGAAGGGAACATATTACACTATTTATATTTATAGCCAGGAATAATCACATGGCCCATACCTAATGCAAAGAGGCCAAGGGTTCTAGAGGCGCAGCTGGAATACTTGATGACTACTGTTGTCTCTGCTATCCCAGCGATTAAGTGACCCTTGATCTGGTGGCAAAGAAAGTGAAAAGTTGGGTTGATACCTATTCGATAGGTTGCAAGGTGAGTAAGACAAAGTGATTAGGACATTGTGCCTTCAGAGACTGACTGAAGTCATGGGGCATAATTCCCATGGTGCTTAGAGAGGGAAGGGAAGTCATGATGAATTTAAGGGGATGGGGTTGAGGATGATGGACAAGACTTCTGAGAGATATGAGAAAATGGAAAAAAAATTTAATAGTTTCCTAGCATTTGGTAAACAGGAATAAGAAGTTTAATTTAAATATTTCAAAGGCAATAAATTAAAACAAAAAAAAAACCCGTTGCTGCCAAGTGGATTCCAACTCACAGTGACCCTGTAGGACAGAATAGAACTGCCCCGTAGAGTTTCCAAGGAATGCCTGGTGGATTCAAACTTCTGACCTTTTGGTTAACAGCCATAGTACTTAACAACTATGCCACCAGTGTTTCCTCAAAGACAATAATGAACATAATTTTAGTATTTTTCTGTGGTGCTGATCCAACCTATTGCCACTGAGTGGATTCCAACTCATAGTGACCCCAAAGGGTTTCTAAGGCTGTAAATCTCTATGGAAGCAGACTGCCACATCTTTCTCCCGAGGAGCAACTGACAGTTTTGAACTGCAGACCTTTCAGTTAGCAATTGATCACTTTAACCAATGCACCACCAGGGCTCCTTGTTGTGCTGATAGCACTCTGCAAATAACTCTTATCATAGGACCACACTGTAATCATTGATTTATTCATGATCTCCTCACTTTTTTATTTTTCATCAATAAGTTCATAACCTATACATCTTAATTTTCCCTGCTTTTTGCATCTCTAAACTCTAGTCGTATTCTGGCATATTCATTCATTCATTCATTTCTTCTTTGTTCATTCATCAGATATGTATTACATGCCATGTATGACACTAGGTACTAGGGATGTATATTACCATGCATCTGTCAGTTTATCATACTGTGGTGGCCTGAATGTTTCTGTGATGCTAGAAACTATGCCACCAGTACTTCAAATACCAGCAGGGTCACCCATGGTGGACAGGTTTCAGCAGAGCTTCCAGACTAAGACAGACTAGGAAGAAGGACCTGGTGATCTACCTCTGGGGGGAAAAAGAAATGGCCAGGGAAAACCTTATGAATAGCAGTAGAATATGGTCTGATATAATGCTGTAAGATGAGCACTCAAAATACTACTAGGGAAGAGCTACCTTCTCAAAGTAGAGTCAACCTTAATGATGTGAATGAAGTATAGCTTTCAAGACCTTCATTTGCTGAAGTGGCACAACTCAAAATGAGAAGAAACAGCTGCAAACATCCATTAATAATCAGAACATGGAATGTAAGAAGTATGACTCTAGGAAAATTGGAAGTTGTCAAAAATGAAATGAAATGCATAAAGATTGATATCCTAGGCATTAGTGAGCTGAAATGGACCGTTACTGGTCATTCTGAATCATACAATCATATATATGATCTACTATGCCAGGAATGACAAACTGAAGAGAAATGGTGTCGCATCATCATCAAAAAGAACATTTCAAGATCCATGCTGAAGTACAAAGCTGTCAGTGATAGGATAATATCCATACACCTGCAAGGAAAACTAGTTAATATGATTTTCATTCAAATTTATGCACCAACCACTAATGCCAAAGATGAAGAAATTGAAGATTTTTACCAATTTCTGCAGTCTGAGATTGATCAAATATGCAATCAAGATGCATTGATAATTACTGGTGATTGGAATGTGAAAGCTGGAAAAAAAGAAGAAGGATCCAAAAAAGGAAAACCAAACATGGTGCCGTCTAGTCAATGCCAGCCCATAGCAACTCTGTAAGAGAAAGTAGAACTGCCCCACATGGTTTCCAAGGAGCAGATGATGGATTCAAAACACTGACCTTTTGGTTAGCAGCTGAGCTCTTAATCACTGCACCACCAGGGCTCCAAGAAGAATCAGTAATTGGAAAATACGGCTTTGAAGATAGATATGACTCCAGAGATCCCATGATATAACTTTGTAAGACCAATGACTTCTTGATTGCAAATACCTTTTTTCAACAACATAAATGGTGACTATGCATATTGATCTCACCAGATGGAATACACAGGAATCAGATAGACTACATCTGCAGAAAAACATGATGGAGAAGCTCAATATCATCAGTCAGAACAAAATCAGGGGCTGAATGAGGAACAGACCATCAATTTCTCATATGCAAGTTAAGTTGAAGCTGAAGAAAATGAAAACAAGTTCACAAGACCCGAAATATGACCTTGAGTGTATCACAACTGAATTTAGAGACCATCTCAAGAATAGATTTGGCACAATAAACACTAATGACTGAACACCAGATGAGTTGTGGGATGATATCAAGGACATCCTACATGAAGAAAGCAAAAAGGTCATTAAAAATACGGGAAAGAAAGGAAAGACCAAAATGGTTGTCAGAAGACACTCTGAAACTTGCTCTTGAACATAGAGTAGCTAAAGCCAATTGAAGAAATGATGAAGTAAAAGAGCTGAACAGAAGATTTCAAAGGGTGGCTCTAGAAGACAAAGTAAAGTATTATAATGACATGGGCAAAGACCTGGAGTTAGAAAACCAAAAGGGAAGAACAAGCTTGGCATTTCTCAAGCTTAAAGAACTGGAAAAAAAAAAAAAATTAAAGCCTCCATTTGCAATAGTGATGGATTATACAAGGAAAATATTGAATGACACAGGAAAGATCAAGAAAAGATGAAAGGAATACAGAGTCACTGTACCAAAAAGAATGGGTCAACATTCAATCACTTCAGGAGGCAGCATATGATCCACAATCGATGGTACCAAAGGATGAAGGCCAAGCTTCACTGAAAGCACAGACAAAAAATAAGGCTCTAGGAATTGACAGAATACCAAGTGAGATGTTTCAACAAAAGGATTCAGTGCTCGAAGTCCTCACTTGTCTATGCCAAGAAAGTTGGAAGAAAGCTACCTGGCCAACTGTCATGGTTTGAATTATGTCCCCCCAAAAATGTGTGTATCATTTGGCTGGGCCATGATTCCCAGAATTGAGTGGTTGGCCTGCATTTTGTGATTGTAATTTTATGTTAAAGAGGATTAGAGTGGGATTGTAACACCACCCTTACCCAGGTCACATCCCTGATCCAATGTAAAGGGAGTTTCCCTAGGGTGTGGCCTGCACCCCCTTTTACCTTACAAGAGATAAAAGGAAAGGGAAGCAAGCAGAGGATTGGGAACCTCACACCATCAAGAAAGCAGTGCTGGGAGCAGAGTACATTCTTTGGACCTGACGTTCCTGTGCTGAGATGCTCCCAGACCAAGGGAAGACTGATGCATCACAAGGGACTTCCTCCAGAGCCAATAGAGAGAGGAAGCCTTCTCCTGGAGCTAATGCCCTGAATTCGGACTTGTAGCCTACTGGACTGTGAGAGAATAGACTTCTCTTTGCTAAAACCATCCACCTGTGGTATTTCTGTCAGAGCAGCACTAGATGACTAAGACATCAACTGACTGTAAGAAATACATATTTGTACCCATTCCAAAGAAAAGTGATCCAACAGAATGTAGAAATTATCAAACAATGTCATCAATATCACATGAAAGTATAATTTTTCTGAAGATCATTCAAAAGTGGTTGCAGCAATTCATTGTCAGGGAACTGCCAGAAATTCAAACTGGATTCAAAAGAAGGCGTGGAGCAAGAGATATCCTTGCTGATGTCAGATGGATCTTTGGTGAAAACAGAGAATACCAGAAAGATGTTTACGTGTGTTTTATTGACTATGCAAAGGCATTCGACTGGACTGTTTGGAACATAACAAATTATGGATAACATTGCAAAGAATGGGAATTCCAGAACACTTAATTGTGCTATTGTGGAACATGTACATATATTAAGAGGCAGTCACTGGAACAGAACAAGGGGATAGTGCATGTTTTAAAGTCAGGAAATGTGGGCGTCTGTTGTATCCATTCACCATACTTATTCAATCTGTATGCTAAGCAAATCGGCTGAGAAGCTGGACTATATGAAAAAGAATGTGGCATCTGGATTGGAGGAAGATTCATTAACAACCTGCGATATGCAGATGACACAACCTTACTTGCTGAAAGTGAAGAGGACTTGAAGCTCTTACAGATGAAGATTAAAGACTACAGCTTCATTATGGATTGCACCTTAACATAAGAAAACAAAAATCCCCACAATTGGACCTATAAGCAATATGATAAATGGAGAAAAGTTAGAAGTTGTCAAGGATTTCATTTTACTTGGATCCACAATCAACACCAATGGAAGAGCAGTCAAGAAGTCAAATGACATATTGCACTGGGCACATCTGCTGCAATGGCCCCTTTAAAGTGTTAAAAACCAAAGATATCACTTTGGAGATTAATGTTCACCTGATCCAAGCCATGGTATTTTGAATAGCCTCATATGCATGCAAAAGTTAGTCAATGAATAACAAAGCCAGAAAAGGAATTGACACCTTTGAATTATGGTGATGGTGAAGAATATTGAGTATACTATGAACTGCCAGAAGAATGAACAAATCTATCTTAGAAGAAGTACAACTGGAATGTTCATTAGAAGTGAGGATGGCCAGACTTCGTCTCACGTACCTTGGGCATGTTATCAGGAGGGACCAGTCCCTGGAGACGGATATCATGCTTGGTAAAGTAGAGCATCAGTGAAAAAAAGGAAGACCTTCAATGAGATGGATTGACACGGTGGCTGCAAAAATAGGCTCAAGCATAACAAGGACTGTGAGGATGCCGCAGGACCATTTGAGATGTTTCAACAAACAGATGCAAAGCTGGAAGGGCTCACTTGTCTATGCCAAGAAATTTAAAGACAGCTATCTAACCTATGACTGTAGCAGGTCCATATATATGCCTGTTCCAAAGAAAGGCGATTCAACAATATGCAGAAATTATTGAACAATATCATTAATATCACACACAAGTGAAATTTTGCTTAAGATGATTCAAAAATTGTTGCAGCAGTTTATTAACGTGAAACTGTCAGAAATTCAAGCCATATTCAGAAATGGATGTGGAACAAGGAATATCATTGCTGATGTGAGACTGATCTTGGCTGAAGGCAGAAAATACCAAAAAGATGTTTATCTGTGTTACATTGCCTATGCAAAGGCTTTCGACTTTGTGGATCATAACAAATTATGGCTAACATTGTGAAGAATGGGAATTTCAGAACACTTAATTGTACTCATCAGTTGTTCAAACAGAAAAAGGAGATATTGCGTGGTTTAAAGTCAAAAAATGTGTGTGTCATGGTTATAGCCTTTCATCATATTTACTCAATCTGTATGTTGAGCAAATAATCTGAAAACTGGCCTATATGAAGAACAATGAGGCATCAGCATTGGAAGAAGACTAACAACCTGCAATATGCAGATGAAACAACCTTGCTTGCTGAAATTAAAGAGGACTTGAAGCACTTACTGATGAAGATCAAAGACTACAGTCTGCATTATGGATTATGCCTCAACATAAAGAAAACAAAAATCCTCACAACTGGATCAATATGCAACATTATGATAAACGGAGAAAATATTGAAGTTGTCAAGGCTTTCATTTTGCTTGATCCACAATCAACACCTATGGAAACAGCAGTCAAGAAATCAAAAGAGGTATTGCATTGGGCAAATCTGCTGCAAAAGACAGCTTTCAAGTGCTGAAAAGCAAAGACTCACTAAACTAAGGTACATCTGACCCAAGCCATGATATTTTCAATTGCCTCATATGTATGTGAAAGCTGGACAATGAATAAGGAAGACCAAAGAAGAATTGATGCCTTTGAATTATGGTGTTGACAAAGAATATTGAATATACCGTGGACTGCCAGAAGAAGGAACAAGTCTGTCTTGTAAGAAGTACAGCCACATCACTCCTTGGAAGAGAGGATGGCGAGACTTTGTCTCACTTATGTTGGATGTGTTATGAAAAGGGACCAGTACCTGGAGAAGGACATCATGATTGGTAAGGTTGAGGGGCTTCAAAAATGTGGGAGACCCTACATAAGATGTATTGACCCAGTGGCTGCAACAATGGGCTCAAACAACTATAATTGTGATGATGGTGCAGGACTGGGTAATGTTTTGTTCTACTGTACATAGATAGGGTCATGATGAGTTGGAACCAACTCCATGGTACCTAGCAACAATAACAAAGCAAGGATCTGGAATAAAAACAAAATTTCATGAACTAGTAAATAATTAATTGTTATTTAATATTATAACCAGTATAATAGTATATATTTCATAGGGCTTCTATAGGGACTAAAGCCTTTAGCATCAAGGGATATATAGTTACTTAATATTGTTACTTAATGTTACTATTAAATGTAATTTTGACTATTTAGACATCAACCTGTAGATAACAGGGCTAGGTAAAAATGTAATGAAATAAACTTTAAATTTTACAATAACATCTCAACTGTGTTGCAGTAGGTGATGCTGAAAGACTATTTTGCTTATTTAGATATGCTGAGCGCGATGAAAGAGCAAATATGATCTTCTGCTTTCTGTTTTTTTTTTTTTTTAACTGGTTGCATGGTGGTATTCCTAAAGGAAATGGAAGGACGGGACATGAATACTTGGTGAAAAACAAAGAGTTTCAATAGTGAGTCTGCAGTCCCTGTGAATCTTCCTGGCACGTGTGCCTGGTGAGTTGTGGAAAGTATTAGGGAAAGAAATATGAAGAACACTAGCACTATTGTAGAGTGCAAAGAAGCAGGAGGAGTAGACCATGAGGTGATCCTTAGAGATACAGAAAGATGCTCAGTTGAAAAATGTCACAGAAGCCAAAAAAGGCAAAGGAAGGCATGAGCCCATGTCAGACTGAAGGGTATCCATTGGACTGGTCAATAAATCTAACATCAATAACTGGTTTCAGCAAAATATTGGCTAGGCAGAATAATCTATATCACAGTCATTCTAGTTATCTCTAGCTGTGTAACAAACCAACCCAAATATACAGGTGTAAAAGGACAATGTAATTTATTATTATTATTATCTTTAATGTTTCTAGGATTTGATTGGGCTCATCTTGATGGATCTTGTACTAAGTCTCTTCTCAATGCTTCTCATGCAGTAGTCAGAGAATGCCTCGGGCTAGAGTCATTCTGAAGTCTCCCTCAGCCACAAGGATCTGGTTGATCCTTGCTGTCAACTGGGACTCTAGCTGGACCTTATGGCCAGAACACTTCTGTTAGCTCTCTCCACATGGCTGGAGCTTCCCCACAATATGGTGGCTGGTCTTGAGCAAGCATCCTGAGAGAAAGAGAGACACACACAAAAAGTGAAATATCTTTTATACACCAGCTTTAGAAGTCATGGAGCATCACTTCCACCTATTTTATTCCTCCCTAAGGGCAGAACAAATTCAAGGGGAAGAGAATTAGATTCCACCTCCTGAAGGAAATATTGTCAAAGAATTTTTAGATGTATTTTAAAACTACCACAGCAGAAGCCAAGAGTTGATTGAAGAAGGGGAGACTTTTGGAAAATGTAACAGAATCTAAACACACCAACATCATCACCTGGACACTTCACAGTATTTCGTATCATCAAAAACTGATTTCTGGGTCTTTGTATGTGGTAGGATCATGACTGCAAGAATTGATAGTTTAAATATTTTCCATCCATTTTCAAACTTTACAGTTCTGATATATCATAGTTAAAATACCTGATCCAGGCAGCTGTCCTGGAAGAGAGGCTGTGAGTGTCCAGATGGTTGTAGCGACTTTCCACAGGGGTAAATCACAGCAGGTGTCACTCCTTCTCTCTGAGCCCTGAGAAGGACACCAGCAGGGTTTTCCTTGGTCAGCCAGAAATCACACTCAGAGAGAATCTGGGACCACTCATGTATCATTTTAAATTTATAAAGAACTTTCTGAATTTGGATTACTTGCAACAAATCTGATGGATGTCCTGCTTATGTTATAAACATGAAAATTTAAAACTACAGACACTTATCGCTACTGTGAAATGTTCTGCCAAACTTAATGAAGCCAAGGCATAAACTGAATCTTTATTAGAAAGAAAAAATTTTAATTGCTCATCTATTGTCAGTCACTGACCTATCTCTTTCATTTCTCTGTTGGTATCTTTGACTCAAGGAAATTACACCATAATAAATGTTAATTTAAATTGTTTCTGATTGCACACCTAGCAATATTAGACATATAAATGTAAATCAAATCTTCTCCAATGACTATTGTTAGCTAGGTTGTATTTTGAATAAATGATTTTAAGAAGTATGGTGAAATTTTCTGAAAATGGTCACAATTTTGCTTGTGACAACTAAGAAGAATTTTGAAACATTCAACATCTATACAAAGCAATACAGTAGTGAAGTAAAAATAATACTAGAAATTAAAGATTAGAAATTTCTATTGTAGGATTAAGGACAGAGTCTAATGTGAAAACTATTATCATTATTATTTAAAATCCATCCTGGAAGCTAAATTTAGTAGAAGTTTTAGATAGTTTACCATAGATTTTGTGATTCGAAATTCAATAAATGGATACAATTGCCTAATGTAGCCAAACACAACAAAAATTTTGAAATGGGGTAGAATGAAAAAGTCAAAAAATATAATTAAAAAGATGATGACTTTCATATTGTTTCCCATCACATGCTTTCATTACAATTCAGGCTGTGGTACAACTGACTCATATTTCTCAGATTTCATAATCAAATATACATGACAATTTATTTTCACAAGTGGGAGTCTCTTGCCTAAAGTAGAAATACAGGCATGTTCTCATGACATTGTTTCCAGGGAATGTAGATTTCCCTCTTGTCTGCTCTTTCTTTATTTTGGAAATGTCGACTGAAACACCAATGGGTATGTAGGAATGGAGTTACCAGTTAATTTTAGTCTAAGTTCAACGTGTAACAATTATGTAGTTTTAACTGTATGATCTACATCTTTAGCATTAAAAAATTAAGTCTATTTAATGCCACTAAATATATATATTCACTCATTCAAGAAATTACCTTACCATTTGTGTTTACTTGCAAAATTGCTGTAAAGGCTCCACCATGAAATATAAGTGCTCTATTGTTCTTTATGTAGAAAGTGTATGGGTTCTGAAACAGAAGCAGAACACTGTGGGATTCTTAACCCTCCTTTGCCATTTTATTTTATTTATTTTAAGCTTTAGAAAGTGCATGCTTCGCTTAAATGCACAGCACAATAGTTTCCATCTTTTTCCTCATCAGGATTTCATCTGAGGGGCTTTCTGTTGTCGTTTTGTTTTGTTCCTTTACTTCCAGAGAACTATACTGGCAGGATTAGCAGGTGCTAATTCAAGATGTCTTTTGATTGTAACTACAGTGATTGAGTCTATGAGTGGAACACAGATGAATAACCAGCCCTAGGATTGAGTGACATTTAATAAAAAATACTCTTAGTTTAACCTGATTGTGTGTTTTCTGAATCATAAAAACATTGAGCATTATGATGGCTGCCAGGCTATATTATCTACTACTTGATTTTAAGTTACATCTATGGAGTTTCTCTATAAATTGATGTTTGTTTTTTCCTCACCTACATAACAGAAAGTAAAAGGATTCTGATTTTTGACATCATTGAGTATTCTAGGAATGAAATATTAAACAACTTTAGGAGAAATGTTGCTTTTCTACTGGAAAGCATGACACATTTTAAACCTCTCCATCGCTGTAATCAGTCTTCTGACATGAAAATAATAGAGCTGCATAATACAACATCTATTTCCATTTCATGTGTAATGTTTTAGGTGAAAATATAATGTGGAAGGTTAGTCAGTGGAAAGGAAATAGGTGCATTCTGGAAGGATGTTTCTTTTAATATTTGTATTTGCTTTGCAAGACTATGCACCCTTTGGTTAATCTTGAGGATGTTTTGGAGAGTCTGTCACCTAAAGTGTGTCACTAATCCAGATTTTAACTCAACAGATTGAAAGAGATTAACCTTTTCACAAAATATTTATTTCATGGGTGAAGAGCTCTCTGGATTACCATTTTATCCACTTTCTAATGCTCTGAACATACTGCACAATAAGAGTTCAATTTTGACTTATGTTTTCATTTTCTTCTCTCTTTTTTTTTTTCTGCTCTGATTTCCCAGGAACTCTGTTCTTCCTTTCTTAAAATTGGAGTGACTGGGAAAACTGACTCTAACTTGTTATGTGATATTAATATTGATATCCTTCTGTAACTGGCAATGTAATGCAATGCTGTTGGGTTTGCAGTGAAAATTCTAAAAATCTATCAAGTTTTCATATTCAATAACATTGACAACATCACTGTTGTAGGTTACCAACCACCACTAACACCGTCCAGCTCTCTCATAACCACTCAGGGTTTAACATTTTGTTAAGATGTTTATCTGAAGAGTAAAGGTGAAGGTCAGTATCAAAACATTCACATACTTACTTGTTAGTGACATTTGTAGAAGCTGATAATACTCTACCTACTACTCTGCCAGTTGCTATCAAATCAATTCCAACTCATGGCGACCCCATGTGTGTCAAAGTAGAACTGAGCTTCATAAAGTTTTCAGTGGCTTGTTTTTTGGAAGTAGATCGACAGGCTTTTCTTCCCCAGAGCCTCTGGGTGGACTCAAACAGTCAATCTTTCAGTTAGCAGCCAAGCACGTTAATAAAAAGAGAGAAATCAACCACAACTCTTCATTCATACGTGTGTTGGAGGATATGTTACACGGAAGATTGAAGTTTTCAGCATTAATGAAAATTTGTTGCTGTTGTTTGGTTTAGACTCATAGTGACCCTATGTACAACAGAACAAAAGGCTGCCCCGTCCTGTCCATCCTCACAATAGTAGCTATGTTTGAGCCCATTGTTGTAGCTACTGTGTCAATTCATCTTTGAAATTTTGGGGATTTCCATTTCAGAACCCGTCTTTGAAGTTTTGAGGGTGAGTAATACTAAGTGTCAAAATCATCTGATTTGTTCCTTTTCTAAATAGTCCCAACGTAGCTTACTCTGCTCTTTCATTCTTCTATCTGTATTTTTTTGGGTGTTTATCTTCTTCCTATAGACTGTCAGCTTTTACTATTTTGTATTGTCAGGATGTACTCTCCTCACTTCCCTTTTCTAATCTTCTCTCTATAATGCTATAAATTAGTGTGACCCTAACACTCCACAACATGTTTTTCTCCTTTTCAAAATGGTAATTTGAGAGCTTGAAATAACTAATGTCATGATGATCCTATAAGTTTTTTTATGCCTGCCTTCTCCTTTTGGCATACTTCTGTTAATGACTTTGTTTTGTTCTGTCCTGCCACCTGTGACTTACGACCCCCCACATGACGATTAGAGCTCAGACTTCTGGCATGTATATCTTTAGCCTGATAACATGTCCGCCATGTATCTCTTTAGTCTGATAAAGATTCTCTTGTAATTATCTTGTAATGAATAACTCATCAGGCCATGCCATATGCAGACAACATGCCAAAAGACACTTCTAACCCTTGTAACAGTGATATATAAGCTGTAATGTAAAATTGCCTTTCAAGATTCCATAAAGACAACCTGTGTTTCTGCCGGACGTCCTGTTGGTGTCACCTCCTAAATAAACTTTCTCTTTCTGACTTGGAGTACGTTTCATTGGCTCCACTGCTCCATGGCACAGACCCTAATTGGGCAACATTAGGAAATGAATTGGTCAATTGGGATTGAGAGGCTGATAATACTCCCATAAAAGTGAAATGTAAAGCTTTAAGCTTGATGTCATGGATTGAATTGTGTTCCCCAAAAGTATCTGTCAACTTGGTTGGGCCATGATTCCTAGTTTTGTGTGATTGTGTACCATTTTGTAATATGATGTGATTTCCTTATGTGTTATAAACTTTATCACTATGATGTAATAAGATGTACTAGTGGCAGTTATATTGATGAGGTCTACAAGATTAGATAGTGTCTTAAGCCAATCTCTTTTGAGATATAAAAGAGAGAAGCAAACAGAGAGACATGGGGACCTCATATCACCAAGAAAGCAGTGCTGGGAACAGAGCATGCCCTTTGGACCTGAGGATCCTGCGCTGAGATGCTCCCAGACCAAGAGAAGACTGCTGCATGACAAGAACCTTCCTCCAGAGCTGATAGAGAAAGCCTTCCCCTGGAGTTGATGCCTGGCATTTGGACTTGTAGCCTATGAGACTGTGAGAGAATAAATTTCTTGTTGTTAAACAATCCACTTATGGTATTTCTGTTACAGCAGCATTAGATGACCAAGACACTTAGTTTTTGTGAGAGTGACAAAAGCTGGCTATTTCCTCAGATGACTGAGGTTGCCAGGGGGTGAATTAAAGTATCGATCTCATCAGCTTTTATTTACTATTTTCCTGTTCTGAACTATGTAAAAAAAAAAAACGAGACATAAAATTGGAGGTTAAGGGTATTCACTAATAAAAAGTATGCTTGGAAAATCAAAGACAAAGTTGCAGCCAAGTAGTGAAGAAATAAACCTTCCTATACCTTGTTTGGAACCCTGCTGGTGCAGTGGTTAAGAGCTACGGCTGCTAACCAAATGGTTGGCAGTTGGAATCCACCCACCCATCATTGTAAACCCTGTGGGGCAGTTCTACTCTATCCTTTAGGTTCACTAAGAGTCAGAATCGACTCAATGGCAACAGGTTTGATTTTGGTTTATACCTTGTTTGGGGAGCCCTGGTGGCATAGTGTTTAAGAACTTATCTGCTAACCAAAAGGTCAGCAGATTGAATCCACCAGCTGCTCCTTGCAAACCCTAGGGGGCAGTTCTACTCTGTCCTATTGACTCCTTGTGGTTTTATACCTTGTTTGGAGCCCTTGTGGCACAGGGGTTATGTGTTTGGCAGTTGTGTTCTGTCCTATAGGATCACTATGAGCCGGAATTGACTCAACGGCAATGGGTTTGTTTTTGTTTCTTCATACCTTGTTTGGAGCCCTGGTGGGGCAGCAGTTAAGAGCTATGGCTGCTAACCAAAAGATCAACAGTTCGAACCCACCAGCAGCTCCTTGGAAACCCTATGGGCAGTTCCACTCTGTCTTATAGGGTCGCTATGGGTTGGGATGGACTTTACAGCAATGGTTTTAATTTTTTGTTTTGTTTTGTTTTATATCTTGTTTAATACTTACATAGGTGTTTTCAAACAGATTTAGTAGATTTTACTTCTAGATTTCGGAAAGTATTATGGTAGTACTATTATTCATAGATGGTTAAATCAATAAAATAGATGATGTTTATATTATTTGTCTATACCATAAGAACGTTTAAAATGAAATATCACAACCCATCTCTAAATGGCAACAAAGTATCCTTTCCATGGCCAATGTCATTTAAATAAGCAAATGAATAGGCAGACAAACTTCACAAAAGCAATCACAAAAACAAATCACCAGCACTCCAGAAATTCTGTGACACTGCCTATGGCACAAACAAGCAAACACAATGTCATAGTAAAAGACTACATTTTTGCAACTGATTTGTTTCACAACCAGTACTTAAAAGATTAGGAAATGTCTTCTCTTGACACAATGACTTGGGATGCCTTTCTGGCCCCACCTTGATGATCCAGACTTTCCATAACACTGAATCATCAACAGGATTCAGGATTCCAAATCGTCTATATGAGTTTTGAGATATTAAACAGTTTACCTGTGAGTTAACTAGGACCTGTTTTAAATTTAAACTAAATCTTAGGGCAATTCTATGTAATTAATACATGGAGCAGCATGAGAAGTTTCCAGAGATGAGACCAGGGACAGATTCTTATGAATACTCTTCTATGCAAAAACTTTTGAAACTAGAGAGGTATTTTTTTTTTTATCTTACCAAATTTGCTGTTATTAACTTCAAAATTTCAGAATATTAGGAGATATCGAGTATCAGATCCGTATTTAGGAAGATTCTTTATCATCAGGTGACTGTTTTTTTGTTTTTTGCTTTTTTTTTTCCCCTTCACTCTGCATTCTAAGGCTGGCAGGGGTGAAATTAAAATATTGGTCTCATCAGCTTTATTTACCATTTTCCTGTTCTGAACTATGTAAAAACTGGGACATAAAATTGGAGGTTAAGGGTTTTTCACTAATAAAAAATACACATGTACAAAAGGACAAACTAAGTAGACTACTTAGATTCTTCTTTCTATTACAAGTCTTCATCATCCTTAAACTTGACCACCTGGCTAAACTCCCAAACTGAAATATTAATATCATTTGGACAATTCATCCCGGCTCATATTTTTTGAACTAGAAGTTATTTTTTTTTAGCTCTTAATATTCAATTATATTTTAACTATTCTATCAGGTTATCTTTTCTTCCAATACAAATTTACAATTATAAAGCAACTTTATTGTCATTTAGACTGCTCTTGTTTCAGCAGAGATACCTTAGATTTCAGAAGCAACAGGCTATTTAGCAAAATTTACTATTTTTCATCTATGTTTATTTTATTTATATCAGTTCTTAAAGTTTTAAAAACATATATTCCTTTGAAAAAATTTAAATAGAATTCTCCTTAATCCAATTCTACACTTGGTATTTGACATGTAAGTATTAACTTCCTTTTTTTAAAGAAAATGGTCTCCCCTGCTTAAACTTAACTCATAACCCTTCCCAGAAACCAAAAACTCATGATAAAGGCAGTGCTGGACAAGGATTAAATAATGAGGTAAGCCATAACTAGCCTATAAAATGCTGACACACAAACTTAATAAACCAATCCAAGCCACACCCTACCGAGTAGGTGAATGACAACCAATCATTTTAAATTTCCCTTTCGGGGAGTTCCTTAACAGTCTGTACTGTGTATAAGATGATCACAATTTTAACATGATGAGCTCATTTCTTCAGAGGGTTGCTCCCCGTTTTTGAACAGCTTTATCTGCCCAATAAAACCTTTTAACTTAAATTGGCATATTGATCAGATTTGTCTTTCAACACTCTTAACAAAGGATTGTACTAGATCACTTAACTGGCTCCATTTAAATTGTTGGAAAGAGACAACAAGATTATTTGAATAAACAATTTTAGGAATACAAAAAAAATCCAAAGAATAATATATTCTAGTTTATGAATAAACCCCCAAATATTTACCCATTCTGCTGATGAACATTCAGTTTATTTCCATTTTTTTCACTATTTTAACACTAGTACATCTCTTTATTTATTGATCGTTAAAAGTCTCTCTTCTGTGAACTGTATATTTTATCATTTGTTAAATTTTGTTTGTTTTGTATGTGTGTGTTTCTCTTTCTTGTTGATTTGTTAGAGAAGTTTAAATGGTTTGAATAATAATTATTTATAGATTATATGCACTGTCAATCTATTTACCCAATTGTGGCTTATATATTGCCTTTATCTTGGAATATTTAGGCAACTATTTAATATATTAAACTTGTAGTTTTATTCATTTATTTATTTATTCATTGCTTTTATGATATGTGCTTTTCCTCTATCATTTAAGCAATTCTTCTCCCCTTTATGGGCATAAGGGAATTTTATATATTCTCTTCTACAAATTTAAAGTTTTACTTTTCACATTTAGTTACACTTTATGTGAAATTTACTTTTTATATAGGGTGAAGTAGTTCTATTTTTTTCCCACAGATATCTAGTGTCCCAACATTTATTGAAAGAGAATCAAATCTTTTTTTTTTTTTTTTAATCTACAAGGGGACCTAACAAAAATCCCTAGCACACACACTTGATGTTAATTGAATTAAATTAATTCTGATTGAATTAAATTGGCCCAATAATTATGGGAAGACCTCATAAGTCATTCATGGGCCCAAGGAGTGCATGTCCCCACTCTCCTTATATTTTCTGAGCAGTAACATTGGGATGAACTATATCCTAGCCTCACTACAGGGCTCAAAATTCTTTAGGGTTAATATACTTGATTTAGTAGCTTTCAGAATAAAATTTTTCTTAATGTACATAAAAATTAT
The DNA here is from genome assembly GCA_030035585.1 of Dugong dugon. Classification (NCBI taxonomy): domain Eukaryota; kingdom Metazoa; phylum Chordata; class Mammalia; order Sirenia; family Dugongidae; genus Dugong; species Dugong dugon. The sequence continues at coordinate 97,572,759 of CM057465.1, forward strand.
GGAGAAAATATCACTTTGTTAGTCATTGTTTTTCAAGGATTTTTTTTAGACAGTGGCTAGAAAGTTGGTACCTAGTTTATTTTGTTTACTTCTTTTTTATTATTTTCCATGAATTAAATTGTTCTAAGACCTCGTAGTAGTCCTGATGGTACAGTAGTTAAGAGCTTGGCTGCTAACCAAAATGTTGGCAGTTTGAATTCATCAGCTGCTCTTTGGAAACCCTATGGGGCAGTTCTACTCTGTCCTATAGGGTCACTATGAGTCAGAATCAACTTGATGGCAGTGGGTTTAAGACCTCACAAAATATTGACTGAAAGAAAGAGTAAGCTTAACTAATTTAATTTGTCACTGCTGGTTCTTGGCAGTCTGAAAGGTTATATTAGCAGAGCTTTCCAAGTTATACAACAGAAAATTAAAATGAATGAAGAAATTCTAAGAAAATACTGGAAAAAAAACACATTATAAAAAGCTTAGGAAAACTCAAGATGAAAGTTTCTAAATCATAAAATATTTGCCTCTAAATTGTATGTAAAATGAGAGCTAAAAAACAACAGATATATACTGAGACATGTTAATTCTTGAATTGGTCAAGGCTCTTGGCAACAAAACAGCATAACGTTGACTGGATATGGAAGAATGTCAATTTGTAAAGAACTCATGTCAGGGTCTCTGTGACCCAAATTTTGAGGAAGAAAATAAGAGACACACAATTCTTCCTCTTTTACCTGGACTGTAGTCATTACAGTTATTAAGCACTTTGATAAAGTGCTAAAGCCTGGTACATTTTGTAATGAGCCAATCTATTCACTACCAAAATCCATAAAAAGCATAATTCAAGTGAGAAAAGAAACAAAATTCATAACTGTGTATTTCAAAATGGACTTGATTTTTGGAAAGTTTTATATGCATAGTATATATATAATATAATTTTGTATATATTATTATATACATTGTATATACTTGTACTTACACACAAAAAGTTTATAAGCAAATAAAACATTATCAGACTACTTATTCCTTAATCATGGGAATTTCAGTGAGTTGTTTGTGTTTGGTTTGTTTTTTATTACATTTTTGTATTTTCCAAGTTTTGTTCAATAATCTTATTACCTTTACAATGATAAAAATTCTTTGTCTTGAGGCAGGAAAATAAGAGAACAGGCAAGAAATATTTATTTGAAAGTTCTAAATCTAGAATGTGCCTGTAGCCAAAAGATTTTCTTCCACACTCTACTGAAAAAACCAAGCTATTAATATAAGAAAGAAATATGGGCATTTCTGCCCCCTACTGTCCATATTTAGTTACTATCCAGAGAGTCTCAATCTTTCGCTCTCATGGATCTCTTGCGGAGATTGTTGCTTCAGAGAATCTGAGGCTGGAAACCCTCAGACTACACTCTGAGAAACTTGGACTTAAAATTAAGGAATACCTTGATTAAGGTATTAAAATACCTTGATCAATGTAACAAAACCAGAAAAAATATGGACATCACACTTAGGAGTACAAATAGATATGAAACTAGAGTTATTTCAGTTTTTAGAAGTTATTTTAGTATTTTGTATATCTATATGTATACACACACACATATATACATATATAAATATATGTATATACATAACATATGTGTATATGAAGACCCTCAAAGAGATAGATTGACACAGTGGCTGCAACAATGGGCTCAAACACACCTTCAGTTGTGAGAATGGTTCAGGACCGGGCATCGTTTCTTCTGTTATACACAGGGTTCCTGTGAGTTGAAACCAACTCAAAGGCACCTAACGAAACGATGTAAATATATACTTTTATAAGTTATCTTGCATTTGTCAGGTTTTCTTTTTAAAAAACTTTAACTTGTGACTAACATCTACACTTAACTGTATAGCTGGTAAAAATCTTTTCCTCATTTTAAAGTTATTTGAAGTTCAAATTTGTTTTAGAAGTTGACACATCCAAGTTTTATTTTTTATTATTATATGTTAAATTCAGAATTTCCTCAGAGCTAGGCTTCATATAGGTAAAGTCTTCAGATCTGCCGTTTCACAAGCAATTTATTTAGAGTCAGGGAAAGACATTGAAGCCAAATTCTTTCTTAGATATACTCTCAATAGTTCTCATTGGATTTAGTTATGTGTGCTGATTTGAAGGAAAAATGTAGGCCATGTGATAAATACAATCTGGCCTTATCTATAAACAAATTAAAACAATCATATTAACAGTCTTACTTAAAAAACCCGTAAGACTGAAAAAAAAAATGTTTAAGAGCAAATATACCTTTACCATATTTCCTAGTGGTAGATAGTGGTTAGTGAGGCATACTATAATCAAGCATTAATATTTCAGTGACTGCATTCTTTTCTGATATTATGTTCTATTAAATATTGAAACTTAGTCCTTTGTTTGTTATACCATGTTCTAAAATCTGTTTTAAAAACCTGGAATAATTGCTTTAAAAATAAGTTCATACATAAGTGATTTAGAAATACACTGGATTTAGGCTAGTGATACTTACAAGCAGGAACTTCTTGTTTTCCAACATTAACATTTATTCTTTATCATGAAATACTTGCCTATTAGTTAATCTATCTTCTTCTTTCAGAATGTGTGGAACCACTGTATGAAGTCCTTTACATCTTTTGTAGGACTCATGTAGTAAGTTGTATTGTCAGAGATTAATGCTATTTCTACCTCATGGACTGATGAGAGGATCAAATGAGATCAATTATGTGAAAGGGCTGTAAAATGAGTAAAGCACTATATAACCCAGTAACAGTAACCATCCAGTCATTCTGACTCATGATGACACCTTGTGTTGCTGAGCAGAACTGCTCCATAGGGTTTTCAGTGGCTGTGATCTTTCGGGAGCATTAGGTATTTCTTCCGAGGAATCTCTGGGTGAATTCTAAGCAACTAGAGGTGCTATTAGAAGAGCTAATAACTTCCCACTGCTGTTAAATTGGAAGAATTAAAAAAGAAACATGGATTTCTGCTTCCTTTCTTTTCCTGACCAATTAAATTCTGTGAAAATGTTGCTACTGAATGTGTATTAGCTGGGAAATTGTTGCAAATGTGCTTAACTCTGCCATTATACAGTGGACTTAATAGTAAACATTTGTTCTAAAAAATGATAATGTCTTTTTTAATGCTTCTTTTACTGTGAATTAACTTCCGGTCTGCCAAGTTTTCTATTGTGTCACTAGAGGAGAACAGGTTTTAAGAGACAAAAGTACTTTTGTTTCTGACTAAAAGTGATGGGATATTTACTTTCACTTGGAAAATAACTTTGGTAGAGAGGTTGGTTTTTGTAATCTCCATCGTCAGGCACTCTTGGTTCTCAATAAATACGCAAATAAGAGAAAAATGGATAAATTCTTTGACTCAATCAAGGTCCCACAGGACTGAGATGCCACTCTCAAAAGGTTTACTGAAAACAGTTCAATGAAGGGGCTATTTACAGAGGTGTAGGCAGGGTCTAAGGGAGCCAGCAAAGCGTGGTGTCTTAGTCTTAGGTTAAGTTCTGTAGAAGTGGAGCCTAAGCCTGGGATTCCTAAAAAAGGATTTCCCAGGGGTGGGGTGGGGGAGGTGCTCTCAGTAACCAGGCAGTGGTGTTTCATTGGTAGAATTATCACCTTCCATGTGGGAGATCTGGGTTCAATTCCCAGCCAGTGCACCTCAAGCACAGCCACCACATGTCTGTCAGTGGAGGTTTACTGGTTGCAGTGACGCTGAACAGGTTTCAATGAAGCTTTCAGACTAAGATGGAATAGGAAGAAAGGCCTGATGATCTACTTCCAAAAATCAGCCAATGAAAACTCTATAGAACATAATGGTCCAATCCTGTTGTGCATGGGATCACCATGAATCGGGGCTGACTGGACTTCAGCTAACAGCAACAGCAACTTTGAAGAGAAGAGTAGTGAAGGAAGCAGAACAGAATAGGAAAGAAAGCTGAGAAAAAACGTAGTCCCAGCCTGAGAGACTAGCCTCAGCCTGGTCCCTCAGAGAGCACTGGAATCCAGATTGCACCCCAGAGTTGGTCTCATGTTGCAGAAAGGGGCCAGCTGTTTATACCCTGTGTCAGTCGGTCATTGGCCACCAGCTGCCTCTGAGAGAAGACAAATGGCATAACCTTATGGGCTATGGGTTCTTGTCTGGCTATGGACAATTCTCTATACAGGCATAATGGGGAGATATTGTTGGTTCAGTTACAGATCACTGCACTAAAGTGAATATAGCAATAAAACAAGTCACACCATTTTTTTTTATTTTCCCAGTGCGTATGAAAGTTATGTTTACACTATACTGTAGTCTGTTCAGTGTGCAATATTATTATATATAAAAAAACAGTGTACATACCTTAATTAAGAAATACTTTATTGCTGAAAATTCTAACCATCATCTGATCCTTTAGCAAGCTATAATCTTTCTGTTAGTGGAGGATCTTGCCTCGATGTTGATGATGGCTGACTGATCAGGGTAGTGGTTGCTGAAGGTTGGGGTGGCTGTGGCAATTTCTTAAAATAAGACAACAATGAAGTTTGTTGCATTGATGGACTCTTCTTTTCAGGAAAGATTTCTTTGTAGCATGTGATACTGTTTGATAGCTTTTTGCCCTCTGTAGAACTTCTTTCAAAATTGGAGTCAATCCTTTCAAACCCTGCTGCTGCTTTATCAACTAATGCTATGGAATATTCTAAATCCTTTGTTGCCGTTTCAACAATGTTCACAGCATCTCCAGGAGTAGATTCTGTCTCAAGAAACCATGTGCTTTCTCATCCATAAGAAGCAACTCCTCATCTTTAAAGTTTTATCATGAGATTGCAGCAATTCAGTCACATCTTCTGGCTCTGCTTCTAATTCTATTTCTCTTGCTATTTTCACCACATCTGCAGTTACTTCCTCCACTGAAATCCTGAACCCCTCAAAGTTATCCATGAAGGTTGGAATCAATTTCTTCCAAACTCCTATTAATGTTGATATTTTAACCTCCTCTTATGAATCATGCATGTTCTTAATGGCATCTAGGATAGTGAATCGTTTCCAAAAGGTTTTCAATTTACTTTGCCCGGATGTATAAGAGGGATCACTGTCTATGGCAGTTATAGCCTTACAAAATGCATTTCTTAAATAATAAGACTTGGAAGTCTAAATTACTCCTTGATCCATGGGCTGCAGAATGGATGTTGTGTTAGCAGGCATGAAAACAACATTAATCTCCTTGCACGTCTCCATCAGACCTCTTGGGTGACCAGGTGCATTGTCAATGACCAGTAATATTTTGAAAGGAATCTTTTTTTTTCTGAGTAGTGGGTAACTGTGGGCTTAAAATATGCAGTAAACCATGCTATAAAAAGTCTTTGTTGTTCCGTTTATAAAGCACAGGCAAAATAGATTTAGCATAATTCTTAAGGGCCCTAGGATTTTCAGAATGGTAAATGAGCAATTGGCTTCAACTTAAAGTCACCAGCTACATTAACCCCTAATAAGAGAGTCAGCCTGTCCTTTGAAGCTTTGAAGCCCGACATTGACTTCTCTTCTCTAGCTATGAAAGTCCTAGATGGTATCTTCTTTCAGTATAAGGCTGTTTTGTCTACATTGACAATCTGTTGTTTAGTGTAGCCACCTTCATCAATTATCTTAGCTTGATCTTCTGGATAACTTGCTGCACCTTCTACATCAACACTTGCTGCTTCATCTTGCATTTTTATGTTATGGAGGCAGTTTCTTTCCTTAAACTTTATGAATCAGCCTCTAATACTAGCTCCCTGACCTTTCTCAGCCTTCATAAAATTGAAAAAATTAGAGCTTTGCTCTGGATGAGGCTTTGGCTTTAGGGAATGCTGTGGCTGGTTTGATCTATCCAGACCACTAAAACTTTCTCCTTATCAGCAATAAGGCTGTTTCACTTTCTTATCATTCGTGTGTTCACTGGAGTAGCACTTTTAGTTCCCTTCGAAAATTAACTTCCTTTACGTTCACAACTTGGCTAACAGTTTGGAGCAAGATGCCTAGCTTTCGGCCTATCTTGGCTTTCGACATGCCTTCCTCACTAAATTAATCATTTCTAGCTTTTGATTTAAAGTTAGAGGCCATCGTAGAGTTATTAATTGGCCTAATTTCAGTATTGTCATGTCTCAGGGAATTGGAATGCCCAAGAAGAGGGCGAGAGACAGGGGAATGACTGACTGGTGGAGCAGTCGGAACACACACAACATTTATCGATTAAGTTCACCATCTTATATGGGCCCAGTTTGTGGCATTCCAAAACAATTACAATAGTAATATCAAAGATCTCTGATCCCAGATCACCATAACAGAATAATAATGAAAAAGTTTGAAATACTGTTAGAATTACCCGCACATGACACAGAAACTCAAAGTGAGCTCATGCTGTTGGAAACATGGCACCGATAAACTTGCTTGATGGAAGGTGGCCATAAATCTTCAATTTGTAAAAACACAATATCCACGAAGCACAATAAACCAAAACGCAATAAAACGAGGTATATCTGTAGAAGAGGGCAACTCTGAGACATTACAGCCAACACTCACAGCAGCTAGAGGCTGGGCTGGATGCACCAGCCAGTGGAGGGGATCCACACAAGACTGTGTGCCTTAAATCTTGTAGATTTCATTATCCTATTCTCCATACCCCTATGTCTCCCTCCCTCCTCTTTTCCTTCTCTCTTTTTCCTCTCTTCTTCCTTTTCCTCCTTATCCCTCACAACCCCTCCTCACATATTGCTTTTCTTCTCCTTCCCTCTCTTCCTCTACTTTTTCTTCCTCTTCTCCCTTCCCTCTCCCCTCTAATGGGACCCATCTCCCCCATCAGCCACTGCCCAGCCTCACTCCAGTCTGAGAACTAGCGTGTCTGCTCCTTAACCACTACAAACCCTAAAATCTAGAGAAGACTGCTGCTGGACTGCAGAGCTTTTCTTGTCTGGAGTTTAGAAGAATTGGAATTACTTCCTTCCTCCTGTGTTTTGGCTTAGATTTTGTCTTTTGAGTTTGAATGCTTGATGCCAGGAAGGAGGAGCAGGGATGTCAGGCTCCTGGTCTTTCCAGTTTAGAAAAGGCTTCAGGCTGCACAGAGACCACAGGAGCCAAAGACTTTACCCCTTTATTTTTTCTCTCTCAATTTTGTGATACAAGCGTTGCTGGAGACAGTTTCAGAGGATTATTTAATTTGTAAATACTGCACAAATTTTAAAAGCTTAAATTGTATACGTGGTCAAATAAAAATTTGCATTAAAAATTGTTTGTGCTGGTGTCATAGGATTAGTGTGGGGGCTCCTTTTCTTTGATGAGACTGTAGACTAGAGAATGGCCTAAGGTTTTCAGAAAAAGGAGTTTCCTTCTCTGTACCACTTTCTCCAATCCCTTGAATCTTGGCTGACTGTTGAGAATTAGGATATGTGGCTGCGCTAGCTCTGTTGGCATATATGACTGGCTTGGCATGTGTTAGACATTGTGCTACATGGCATTCTAGGAACCAAACACATGATATTATATGGCAAAGGAGAATAAATGACTCGATTAACAAAGTCATACCACAGCTAACTAATCATTTTACATAATGAAAAACAACAGTTTGCTCATATTATTCTTAGGAAACAAAGGGCTTTATGAACAAAATAGTCAAGAATACAGTAGTGTGATATCTCCTTTTCAATTAATTAACTGAAAGTGTATACCAGATAGACCTATGTGTAGAAATTTACTTTATAGTCTGTATTTGACAGTCAATGTGCCAATAATTGTAAAGGTCATATGAATCAAAAACCCTAGAACTCACCCCTCCCACTTTATGGCAAATGTGTTTATTAGCAGACTCTGAAACTGAAGTCGTAAACTGCCAACATTAAGGTCTGTAGCTGTGAAAAGTCAAAAGTACTGGCTTGTTCCAATCTGTGTTTTTCCTTTCCTTGACTCCAATTTCTCAGAATTAACACTTGCCACGTACTTGGAAGAATTGTATGTGTGGAATCTGAAGACTTGATTGCACACATAACAGAATTCAGTTCCCCAGTGTACACACACACACACACATGCGCACATGCGTGGGCGCACACGATGACTTTCTTCCCACAGAACACTTCCTCAGGCAGTTCTTACAGGAGCCCTGTCAGCAACAAATGACACTGAGTGCAGCCAAAGCCCAGGGAGTTGCTTATCCCTCCCTCCTTTTTTTTTAAAACTCTGATCTTGTGGCTCACAGACTCAGAATGATCAAAACTATGGCATTTTTCTTCCCTTACTGTTGTTTTCAGTGCTGCAGTACACTTTCCTCTGGTCCCTTGGAATATGCCCACTGCCCCATTTTCAGATAGACAGTTCCATTTTTCTTGTCTGTTTGTGGCTGACACATATATTATCTCCCTTGTCCACTTTGTTTGCCAATGTGCGTTAATGCCTTTGAACGCCAACAGACGAAGTAAATTGAAGTTTGTACTGCTTTGAGAACAGAATTCGTTTGGAAAGCAGGACTGTGAACGGTGTCAGTGTATTTATAAGCCTTTTTGATATTTGAGTCACTGTGGAGCAAGTCTAGTCCTTTCCCTTTATCTTTCCTTCCACTCATTCTCAATTGCACTCTGTGGATTAATGTATACATACACTTAGGCTTTCAAATATATATGTATTGTTCACTAATATTTATCTGTAATTGTCAGTATATTTTGTAAATATATATGATCTTACAATTACAATGTGCTAAATCGTGAAAAGTCTGTTAACTCTATTTTCATCCAACTGTTTCCTTAATTTGTCATACATGGGTTTTAATAGTTAAAAACTTCAAAAGGCCAAAGCCTGAAGCAAACAAACTTTTCAGAAAAAGCCTGAAAAAAAATCATTAGGCATCATTTAAAACCTCTTTATATTAAAGAATGGTAGAAATAAATGTTTTTGCTATAATTATATTAACTGTTCCTCACACTATCCCAGCTGCCCTGGCTTTTATTCTTCCTCTTTCACATTTGTGACTTCTTTCTTTGTTTCCCGGATTTTCATGTTTCTTGTAAACAACAGTCCCCTGACCAGCCTGGGAAAACTACATATGACTCTCCAAGCATCCTAATTTTCCTTAGAAAGGGCACATTTTTTGTCACATTTTGTTCTCATTTGTTCTTTAGTTCAAATCAAAATAACTCAATGGTGGTAGAAGCAAAGGAAGCCTGATAAGTAAACACTTCATACAGCATTTCACCCAGCAACTGTGTCCAGATAACAGCTGCATGAGTCATACAGAACACATGAATGCCAGTTAGTCTCTATGGATTACCAACCTCTGACTCATAGGGTGGAGTTTCACTGCAGAGGTGCTTCACACAACTCAGCAGAGTCTGTGATGTCAGTTGATCAAATTACAAGCAGCAGATCAGCAGAATTCAAACAAACACTGTGTTCATTCAGTTCTAGTCAGAAATGCCAGTGGCACAGCCAAGCAAATTTAGGTGGCACAGAAAAAGCTCCAGATAATAGAAACTACTGGAAATCCAGCTTAGATATGGCGCCAGGCTTAAGTGGATTTCCCTGTCAAGATCTGATTTGTCACGTCAGGGCACTGTGTCATGTCATTGGCTTAGGTTTCGCTTGGGGTTTTTAGTTTCCTTGTTGGTTTTTAAATGCTTCTGTTAAGGAATGTGTTTGAGGGATGGATCTATTTTTAGTCATAATTACTCCTCCATCTGTCTTAGTATTTTCTGTAGACAGAGATTAGCGTCCTGCATGGTAACATATTTCATTCTGTGAACTATTTAGAGTGAAAATGTCTTTTTAAAGAGTAGCATGATGATATGAACATTCTGTTACACAATACAGAGCTGAGAGTGACTGAAGGTTCTTCAGACCATTCAAAGAAGGACGGCATTAAAAATAAAGTTGAAGGAATATTTCACTCACTACCATGAAACTACGTAGTGACTTGATTTTTTTTTAACTTGGTAGGGGAAAATATTTTTGTCAAATGTTTAATGTGGATACTCCTTTGTATAAATTCTCTCAGTTACACGTTTTGGAAATATTTTAGGAATGGGGATCAGGAGACTATCTCAGCCTCTGTCACTGATTTATGGTTCAATCTTGAATAGGGCTATTTAATGCTCTGTTCTTCAGGTTCTCCATACATAAAACGAGAACAAAATGTCTGAGCCTAACTGAAAAGTTTGTAAAAGGATGAAATGGGGTCGTGTAAAAAGTATATAAAGAAGTGTCCTAAAAATATAAAATACTTAGGAGTAAATCTAACCAGGGATGTAAAAGACCTATGCAAAGGAAACTACAAAACACTAACACAGGAAAATAAAAGGGATCTATGTAAATGGAAAAACGTACCATGCTCATGAATAGCTAGACTCAACATTGTGAAAATGACAATTCTACCCAAAGCAATTTACAAATACAATGCAATACCTATCCAAATACCAACAACATTCTTCAAAGAGATGGAAAAACTAATCATTAACTGTATATGGATAGGAAAGAAGCCCAAAATAACTAAAGCACTATTGAAGAAGAATAAAGTAGGAGGACTCGCACTACCTGACCTCAGAATGTACTATATGGCTACGGTAGTCAAAACAGCCTGGTACTGATACAATGACAGATACATTGACCAATGGAACAGAATTGAGAACCCAGATATAACTCCATCTACCTACGGTCACCTGATCTTCGACAAAGGCCCAAAGTCCATCAAATGGGGAAAAGACAGTCTTTTTAACACATGGAGCTGGCAAAACTGGATATCCATCTGCAAACAAATGAAACAGGACCCATACCTCACACCATATACAAAAACTAATTCAAAATGGATCAAAGACCTAAATATAAAGGCAAAAACTATAAAGTTCATACAAGAAAAAATAGGACCAATGCTAAAAGGCCTAATACATGGCATTAACAGGATACAAACCATAACCATCAACACACAAACCCCAGAAGATAAGCTAGATAACTGGGATCTTCTAAAAATCAAACACCTATGCTCTTCCAAAGACTTCACCAAAAGAGTGAAAAGAGAACCTACAGACTGGGAAAAAATTTTTGGACAGTACAACTCAGACAAATGTCTGATCTCCATAATCTACAAGAAAATCCAACACCTCTACAACAAAAAGACAAATAATCCTATTAAAAAATGGGCAAAGGAAATGAACAGGCACTTCACCAAAGAAGACATTCAAGCAACCAGCAGACTCATGAGGAAATGTTTGCGATCACTAGCCATTAGAGAAATGCAAATTAAAACCACAAAGAGATACCATCGCACCCCGGCATTACCAGCGCAGCTCAAAAACACTGGAAATAACAAATGTGGGAGAGGCTTCAAGGAGATCGGAACACTTAAACATTGCTGGTGAGAAAGCAAAATGATACATCCATTTTGGAAAATGATATGGCCGTTACTTAGAAAGCTGGAAATAGAAATACCATATGATCCAGCAATCTCACTCCTAGGAATCTCATCTCCTAGAGAAATAAGAGCTGTCACACCAATAGACATATGCACGCACACCCATGTTCATGGCAGCATTGTTCACAATAGCAAAAAGATGAATGGATAAACAAACTATGTTACATACACACAATGGAGCACTACGCCACGGATAAAGAACAGTGGTAAATCTGTGAAGCATCTCATAACATGGATGAAACTGGAGGACATTATGCTGAGTGAAATAAGTCAAGCACAAAAGGACAAATATTGTATGAGACCTCTATCATAAAAACTCATGAAAAAGTTTACACACAAAAAGTAACAATCTTTGTTGGTTATGAGGGATGGGAGGGATTGGTGGGGAATACTAAAAAGGAAATAGATAAGTGGTATCTTTGGTGAAGGGTGAAACAGTAAACAATACTGGGGAAACCAGCACAACTTGTACAAGGAAAGGTCATGGAAGCTCCACAGACACATCCAAACTCCCTGAGGGACTGAATTGCTGGGAGGAGGGCTGTGGGGACCATGGTTTCCAGGAACATCTAGCTCAATTGACATAACACAATTTATAAAGACAATGTTCTACATTCTACCTTGATGAGCAGCATCTGGGTTCTTAAAAGCCTGTGAGCAGCCATGTAGGATACTCCACTGGTCTCACCCCTTTGGGAGCAAGGGAGAATGAAGAGAACAGGATACAAGGAAAAGATTAGTCCAAAGGACTAATGGACCAAAGCTACCAAGGCCTCCACCAGACTGAGTCCAGTACAGCTAGATGGTGCCCAGCTACCACTACTGACTGCTCTGACCGGGATCACAACAGAGGGCTCTGGACAGAGCTGGAGAAGGATGTAGAACAAAATTCTAACACTCACAAAAAAAGACCAGATTTACTGGCTTGACAGACTGGAGAAACCCTGAGAGTATGACCCCAGACACACTTTTAGCTCAGTGGTGAAGTTCCTTCTGAGGAGCACCATTCAGCCAGGGACTGGACAGCCCCATAAAACAAAACAGGACCAATGAGGCACAGCAATCCAGGGACAAAGACTAGAAGGCAGAAGGGGACAGGAAAGCTAGTGATAGGGAACTCAAGTTTGAATAAGGACAGTGTTGACATGTAGTGAAGTTGTTAACCATTATCATAGAGCAACACGTGTACTATTTAATGAGAAAGTATTTTGTTCTGTAAACCCTCATCTAAAGTGAGAATAGCAGCACAACTGGAAGAATGTAATTGATGTCACTGAATTCTGCATGTAGAAATTTTTGAAATGGCGTATCTTTGGCTATGTATATTTTCACCCAAAAAAAAAGTTCCTCCAAGGTCGAGAAGGGAGAGTATTGACATGTCGTGGGGTTGTTAACCAATGTTATAAAACAATACGTGTACTGACTGTTTAATGAGAAAATATTTGTTTTGTAAACCTTCACCTAAAGTACAATAAAAAGAAAAAAGAAGATACATCTTATTTCCCATCCTCCAAAAAAAAGAATTATCCAAATATGTTAATTCTGTTATGATAAAGGCTAAAAGTCTTTTGGTGAAATTTAATGAGTACCGGCACAGTGGTTAAGAACTTGGCTGTTAACCAACAGGTTGGCAGTTCAAATCCACCAGTCACTCCTTGGAAACCCTAGAGAACAGTTCTACTGTGTCCTATAGGGTTCTATGAGTCAGAATTGACTCAATGGCAACAAGTTTTTTTTTTTTTTTAATTACATAAATTACATAAATAAATGGATATTAAAGGCTCATTGGCTTCGTAAATCAACATCTTTCAAACAAATGATTTTATAATACAGGTGGTCCCTGTCTTACAGTTCTGACGTAATTTGAATACCTCATTTTTTTTTAGTTTTCGTTATTATTGGTATCTTTATAAATGTGCTATTTATTTGTCTTTGGGGGTTGGAAACATTACACATAAACATCTAGGAGTGAACCTCTGAGAATGATAACATCAAGAAAATGTGCACCACAACATTGTATGTAGTAAATAAACAGAAAGTCATAAGTGCCGTTTAATGTAACTCAAGGACTACCTGTATATGCCATTGTTGATTTTGTTGCAAAGTCTGCAGTTGCTTAAAACGTAGGAAATGAGTACTTGTACTGCTTCTGTGAAAAATAATTTCTATTTCTAGATATATCAGTCTCTAGCCATATATATTTTTTAAATATCTCATTTGTTTCTTTGTTTTTTCTAATAAAGTCTGTTTCTCCATTTCATGGTCATGTCTTTTTTTCTTATACAATTTTTTAAAATTGAGGTAGAAACGTACCATAAGATTCACCTTTTTAAACTGTACGCTTCAGTGGGTTAGAGTACAAAGTTGTGCAATTATCACTACTAGGTAATTCCCTATGTATTTTTATCACCCCAAAAAGAAAGTGTATACCCATTAGGAATAACTCACAATTTCTTCCTCCTCTCTTTATGGCAAACACTAATCTACTTTCTGTCTCTATAGATTCTGGGCTTTTCAAATTAATTGAATCATATAATATGTGACCTATTGCTTCTGGTTTTTCTCTTAGCATAATGTTTTCAAGGTTGATTTGTACATTAAAAAGTGTCAGAGCTTAATTTTTTTGCTGAATAATATTCAATTATTTGGATATACCAGATTTTGTTTACACATTCATCACCTGATGGATATTTGAGTTGCTTCTAGTTTTTGACTATTATGAAAAATACTACTATGAACATTTATGTGCAAGTTTCAATGTGGACATATGCTTTCAATTCTCTTGAGTGTGTATCTAGGAGTGGAATTGCTGTGTCATACAGCAACTCAGAGTTTAACTTTTGAGAAACTAACATACTGTTTTACAAAATGGCTGCAACATTTTAAGTTTCCACTAGCAAAGCATAATGTTTTTAATTTCTCCAAATACTCACCATTACTTATTATTGTTCCTCTATTTTATTATAACCATTCTATGAGTGTGAAGTGGAATTACATTGAGGTTTTGATAGCAGTTTCCTAGTGACTAATGAAGTTGAGCATCTTTTTATGTGTTTACTGTCCATTTGTATATCTTCCTTGGAAAAATTCCTATTAAAATTATTTGTCCAATTTTGTTATTGTTTTCTTTTTATTATTGAGTTGTAAGCATCCCTTATACATTCTAAATATAAATTCCTTAACACGTATGTGATTTCAAAATATTTTCTCAAATTCTGTGTGTTATCTTTTCATTATATGATAGTATCATTTGAAGCACAGAAGCTTTTATTTTATTTAATTTTATTGTACTTTAGGTGAAAGTATACAGAGAAAATTAGTTTCTCATTTAAAAATTTATACACAAACTGTTTTGTGACATTGGTTGCAATCTTGCAGCGTGTCAGCACTCTCTCCCTTTCCCTTTCCACCCTGGGTTCTCCATATCCATTCGTCCAGTTTTTCTGTCCCTTCCTGACTTCTGGTCTTTGCTTTTGGGCAAGTGTTGCCCATTTGGTCTTATATGCTTGACTGAACTAAGAAGACCATTCATCACATGTGTTATTGTTTGTTTTATAGGCCTATCTAATCTTTGGCTGAAAGGTGGACTTTGGGAGTGGTTTCAGTTCTGAGTTGGCAGGGTGTCCAGTGGCCATAGTCTTGGAGGTTCCTCCACTTATTGTCAAATCAGTAAGTCTGGTCTTTTTTTGTGAATTTGAATTTTGTTCTACATTTTCCTCCTGCTCTGTCTGGGACCCTCTATTGTGATTCCTGTCAG
This sequence comes from Dugong dugon, assembly GCA_030035585.1. NCBI lineage: Eukaryota > Metazoa > Chordata > Mammalia > Sirenia > Dugongidae > Dugong > Dugong dugon. The sequence continues at coordinate 97,587,930 of CM057465.1, forward strand.
AGTCATTGGTGGTGGTAGTGGGGCACCATCTAGTTCTGGGCTAGGCCGTGGTTCATGTAGTCCATTAGTCTTTGGACTAATATCTTCTTTGTGTCTTTGGTTTTCTTCATCGTCCTTGCTCCGAGCGTGATGGGACCAATAGATGTATTTTAGATGGCTGCTGGCAAGCTTTTAAGACCCCAGACACTACTCACCAAATTAGGATGTAGAATATTTTCTTTATGAACTATGTATACCAATTGACCTAGGTGTCCCCTGATGAAGCACAAAAGCTTTTAGAGTTAATAAAGCAAAATTTATCTATTTTTTCTGTTGTTGCTCTCACTTCTGTTGTCATAGCTAAAAAAAAAAAAAAAAAAAACACCTAATTCAAGATCACATAGATTTATGTCTGTTTTATTCTAAGAGACTTATCTATTTAGCTTTTACATTTTGAGTTAATTTTTGTGTATGGTCAGAAGTAGGATCCAACTTTATTCTTTTATATGTGACTAGCTGCTTGTCCCAGCATTGTTTGTGAAAATACTATTCTTTCCTGATTGAATTGTCTTGGCACCATTTTTAAAAATCAATTGATCACAAATGTCAAGGTTTATTTTGAAATTTTCTGTTCTATGTCATTGATCCGTACATTGTACCCTTATGCCATTACCACACATTCTTGGTTACTGTAACTTTGAAGTATGTCTCCTTTCAAGGGTATTGAAGGTCTCTTGGATTTCCACATGAATTTTAGAATCAGCTTATCACTTTCTGTAATAAAATCTAGGTAAGATATCGATAGGGATTGTGTTGGATATATAAATGAATTTTAGTAGTGTTATGGATTGAATTGTGCCCTCCCAAATATTTATTAAAGTCCTGGCTTCTGTATCTGTAAATGTAATTCTATTCGAAAATGAGATTTTTCTTTTGTTGTGTTAATAAGGTCATCCCAGAGTAGAATGTGTACTAAACCTATTCACTTCTGAGTTATAAAAAAAAAAAAGAAGTAGAATAATCACAGAGACACGAACATGGAAAAGACAGACACCAAGAAATGCTAAAAAATGTCAAGGAGCCCCAAAGTCCTCATGAGACTACAGACAAAGAAGGACCTCCTTCCAGAGCCGCACCCTGAATTTAGACTTGCAGCCTCCTGAGTTGTGAAAAAATACGTTCCTCTTCTTTAAAGCCACTCTCTTCTGATATTTGTGTTGCAGCAGCACTAGGTAACTAAGAAAGGTAGTAAAGCCATCTTACCACTATTAAGTCTTCCAATATATGAACACACAAATGTTTTTACATTCATTTAAATATTCTGTCATTTCTTTCAGTGGTGTTTTGTAGTTTTCAATGTATAAGTCTTGCATGTCTTTTGTTAAATTTATTTCCAAATATTTTATTATTTTTGATATTATTTAAAATAAAGTTGCTTACTTAATTTAATTTTCAGACTGTTTATCAATAGTGCATACAAATATAGTTGATTTTTGTATATAAATCTTGTATTTTGTGACTTTGCTGCTAAACTCATTTATTAGCTCTGTTGTGTGTGTGTGTGTGTGTGTGTTCCTTAGGATTTTCTATATACATGATCATGGCATATACAAATTGAGATAGCTTTCTGGATTCCATTTATTATGTTTCCCTTGCTTAATTGCCCTGGATAGAATTGATAGTACAGTGCTGAAGAGAAATATTGACAGGTAACATCCTTGTCATTTTCCTTATATAGGTAGAAAAGCATCAGTCTTTCACCATTAAGTATGATGCTAGCTGAGGGTATTTTTTTTGTAGATACACTTTATCATGTTGAAGAGGTTTCTTTTTATTCCAGTTTTGTTGCGTCCTTTCTTCAGGAAAGATTGTTAGATTCTGTCAAATTCTTTTTCTTCATTTATTAAGACAATCATGTATATTTCATCATTTATTCTATTAATATAATGCATTACATTGGTTGATATTCATATGTTAAACAAACCTTGCATTCCTGGGATAAATTCTACTTGGTTATGATATGTAATTATGTTATATGTTATAAGATTTGTTTTGCTAGTGTTCTGTTGAGGCTTTTTCATTTATATTCATAAGGGATATTGGTCTGTAGTTCTTTCCTTCTGGTGTTTTATCTAGTTTTGATATCAGAGAAATACTGGTCTCATATAATTGACTGGAAAATTTCTCTCTTCTTCTATTTTTTTGAAGAGTTTTTTAAAGATTGACATTAGTTCTTCTGTAAAAGTTTGGTACAATTCACAGTGAAAGCTTCTGGGTGTGGTATTTTCTTTTTGGAAAGTAACATTTCTGCAGCATCTACTACAATGTTCCAGGTACTACGCCTAACATTTTCACATATATCGTATCATTCTCTCCTCACAGCATTTTTGTGACGAAGGTAACAGAATTCCTATTTTCCTAAGTAGAAAATAAAGATCTTAAATAATGTGTCCAAAGTTACACAACTAGCAAGTGACAGAGCCAGTCCTCAAAAAGCAATTTTTTCACTCCCTTATTTATTAGGCTTTGATTTTCAAAAATAACCCTAATGATAGACACGTCTTACAATTGTCTGAACTTTCATAATGTTTAAAATAGTTTAAAGGACTTTTCCACTTACACTATATAAACAGAGTGTTTTAGCTGCCTTTCTTAGATGATAGCCAGAGGCAAAATCTTTGCCCTTAATTCCATGAACAATTATTCAGTGAAGAAAGCAATATTATCAGGAAAACATATATCACAAATCAGAGCTGATATTGCTTAGAGATTGAAAGAGAATAACACACTGTTATGCATTTCCATCAAAATATACAAGGTTCACAATAAATACCTAAACTACATATTCTGTTAATACAGCTCTGTTAACCATTTAAATTACATTTTGGAGTTTTAAAACTGTAAGCAAACTAGGAGCTGGTCCAAGATGGTGGAGTATTCAGACAACTCATAGCATCCCCCTTTACAATATAGATTGGAGAAAACAAGTGAATCAGATATAGATGACAACTTTGGAATCTTGAGCACCAAAAGCAAGGTCAAAGAATGTGACCAAGTGCCAAGAGGAAGGAGAGACTGTTTTTAAAACAGTGGACATGAATAATTATGGATTGTAGGCAACCTGCCAGCAGAATCTGCCAGGCACAGCCATACTGAGACAAAACAAGCAGTGTTTCCAGTCAAAGACCATATCATCCAATGCTGCCAAGCAGGAGCAACACTGTACCCATGTGCAGAGCCAGGCAGGAGTGCTGCCCACCCTAAGAAAATTAAGGGCACTCACAACTGCATTCACCACACCCTCCAAATCTCTGATGCCAGAGAATTTATAGCAATAAACACACACACCAAAATAGAAGAAAGGGCAAAAATCAATAGCTTAACCCTACAACTCAAACAAATAACAAAAAGAGCAGCAAACAAAGCCCACAGTCACCAGAAGAAAGTAAATAATAAAGATCAGAGCAGAAATAAATGAGACAAAAAGCAGAAAAATGATAAAAAGCATTAACAAGACCAGAAGTTGGTTCTTTAAGAGGATCGATAAAATTGACAAATCACTGGCCAAACTGACAAAGGAAAAGAATGAGAAGATGCCAATAACTAAAATAAGAAATGAGATGGGTTACGTTACAACAGAACCAACTGAGATAAAAAGGATTCAAACAGAAAAATATGAAAACCTGTACACCAACAAATTTGAAAACCTAGAAAAAAGTGGACAAATTTCTAGAAACATACTACCTACCCAAACTAACACAAACTGAGGTAGAAAATTTGAGCAGACCCATAACAAAAGAAGAAATCAAAGAGGTCATAAAAAAATTCCTAACACGCAAAAAAAAGCGCCAGCCCAGGTGGCTTCACTGGAGAAGTCTATAAAACATTCAGAAAAGAATTCTATGCGAATTATTCCAGAACATAGAAAAAGAAGGAATACTCCCTAATTCATTCTACAAAGCCAGCAAGACCCTGGTACCAAGGCGAGGCAAAAATAACACTAAAAAATAAAATTACAGACCAATATCCATCATGAATATAGATGCAAAAATTCTCCACAAAATTCTTACTAGTAGAATTCAACAACATATCGAAAAGATATTTCATGACCAAGTGGGATTCATACCAGCTATGCAAAGATGGTTCGATATTAGAAAATCAATCAACATAATTCACCACATAAATAAAATAAAGGAAAAGATTTGCAGGATCACTTCAATCAATGCAGAAAAGGCATTTGAAAAAAATCCAACACCCTTTCCTAATAAAACCACACAGCAAAATAGGAATAAAAGGGAAATTCCTGAACATAATTAAGGTCATATATACAAAACCAATAGCCAACATTATTCCTAATGGAGACAGGCTGAAAGAATTCCCCTTGAGAATGGGGACCAGACAAGGATGACCCTTACAGACATTCTTATTCAATATTTTACTGGAAGTCTTAGCCAGAGCAACAAGACAAGAAAGGGAAATCAAGGATGTCCAAATTGGTAAGGAAGAAATAAAACTATCCCTATTTGCAGATGACATGATCTTATATATAGAAAACCCCAGTGATTCCACAAGAAAATAACTGGAACTAATAGCAGGATTCAGCAAAGTGGCAGGGTACAAGATCAACATACAAAAACCAGTTGGATTCCTCTACCCTAACAAAGAGAGCTTCAAAAAGTAAATCAGGAAAACAATACTATTTACAATAGGCCCCTGAAAGATAAAATACTTAGGAATAAATCTAACTAGGAATGTAAAAGACTTATACAAAAAAAGCTACAAAACACTCCAGCAAGAAACCAAAAGAGACCTACATAAATGGAAAAACATACCATGCTCATGGAAAGGAAGACTTAAAATTGTGAAAATATCAATACTACCGAAAGTGATCTATAGACATAATACCATCCCCAATAACATTCTTTAACAAAATGGAAAAACAAATCTCCAACTTTATATGAAAAAGAAAGAAGCCCCAGATAAAGCATTATTGAAACAGAAGAACAAAATATAAGAATTCACACTTCCCAATCTCAGAACCTACTATACAGCCACAGTAGTCAAAACAGTTTGGTACTGGTACTGGTACAACCACAGGCACTTAGACCAATGCAACAGAATGGAAAACCCAGATGTAAATCCATCCACCTATGGACAATTGATCTTCAAGAGGGGGTTGAAGTCCATTTAATGGGGAAGAGATAATCTCTTTAACAAATGGTGCTGGCAAAACTGGATATTTATTTGCAGAAAGATTAAGCAGGATTTATATCTCACACGAAAAAGTAACACAAAAATTAACTCAAAATGAATCAAAGACAAATGTAAAACCTAAAAGTATAAAGATCATGGAAGAAAACATAAAAAAGCTAGGGGCCCCAATTTGTGGCATAAATAGACTACTACCAAGCATAACAAAAAATGCACAAACAGCAAACAATAAACTAGATAACTAGCACGACCTAAAAATAAAATGCTAATGCTTATCAAAAGACGTCTCCAAAAGACTAAAAAGAGAAAATACAGATGGGGAAAATTTTTTTGTCAACAACATGCCTGACGAGAGTCTGATCTCTAAAATTTACACAAAACTTCGATACCTGAACAACAAAAAGATAAACAATCCAATAAAAAATGTGCAAAAGACATGAAAGTACACTTCACCAAAGAAGACATTCAGGAGGCTGACAAAACATATGAGGAGATGCTCATGATCATTTGCCACTAGAGAGATGCAAATCAAAACTACAATGAGATATCATCTCACTCAGGCAATAATAGCACTAAACAAAAAAACAGAAAACAACAAATGCTGACAAGGTTATAAGGAGATTGGAACTCTTTTTTTAATTTTTTTTTTTATTGTACTTTAGATGAAGATTTACAGAACAAATATTTTCTCATTAAACAGTCAGTACACATATTGTTTTATGACATTGGTTAACAACTCCACGACATGTCAACACTCTCCCTTCTCAACCTTGGGGAATTTTTTTGGTGAAAATATACATAGCCCAAGTTACACCATTTTGAAAGTTTCTACATGTACAATTCAGTGACATTGATCACATTCTTCCAGTTGTGCTGCTATTCTCACTATACTTTTCCAAATTATTCCATCACCATTGTCTTCAACTCACTGTCCCCTAGGCTTCCCATCAAAACGTTTGAGTTGTTTATCAATTTGATCTTAAATAGATAATTCTTTTTTTTTTTTTTTCCTACCTTAGATGAAGGTTTTCAGAACAGTTTCTCATTAAACAGTACACATATTGCCCTATGACAATGGTTAACAACCCCATAACATGTCAAAACTGTCCCTTATCAACCTTGGGTTCCCTATCACGAGCTTTCCTGTCCCCTCCTGCCTTCTAGTCTTTGTCCCCAGACTGCTGTGCCTCATTAGTCCTGTTTTGTTTTTTGAGGCTGTCCAATCTCTGGCTAAATGGTGAACTTCGGGAGGGGCTTTACCACTGAGCTAAAAGGGTGTCCGGAGGCCATACTCTTGGGATTTCTCCAGTCTCTCAGGCCAGTATATCTGGTCTTTTTTTTATGAGTTAGAATTCTGCTCTACATCCTTTTGCAGCTCTGTCCAGGACCCTCTATTGTGATCCTGGTCAGAGCAGTCAGTAGTGGTAGCCGGGCACCATCTAGCTGTACCTGACTCAGTCTGGTGGAGGTTGTGGTAGCTGTGGCCCATTTGTCCTTTGGACTAATCTTTTGCTTGTATCTTGTTCTCTTCATTCTCACTTGCTCCCAAAGGGGTGAGACCAGTGGAGTATTTTAGATGGCTGCTCACAGGATTTTAAGACCCCAGACACTACTCATCAAGGTAGGATGTAGATCATTGTCTTTATAAACTGTGTTATGCCAATTGAGCTAGCTGTTCCCCGAGACCATGTTCCCCACAGCCCTCTGCCCAGCAATTCAGTCCCTCAGGAAGTTTGGAAGTGTCTATGGAGCTTCCATGACCTTTCCTTGTACATGTTGTGCTGGCTTCCTCAGTAATGTGTACTGTCTTACCCTTCCCCAAAGTTACCACTTATCTATTTAGTTCCCCCCCACCCCTCCCATCCCTTGTAAACAACAAAGATTGTTTCTTTTTGTGTGTAAACTTTTACATGAGTTATACAGTAGAGGTCTCATACAATATTTGACCTTTTGTGATTGACTTATTTCACTCAGCATAATGTCCTCCAGTTTCATCCATGTTATCAGATGCTTCACAGATTCATCATTATTCTTTATCTTTGTATAACCCTCCATTCTGTGTATGTACCATACTTTGTTTATCCATTCATCTGCTGATGGGCATCTAGGTTGTCTCCATCTTTTTGCTATTGTGAACAGTGCTTCAATGAATATGGGAGTTCTTATGTCTATTAGTGTGACCGCTCCTATTTCTCTAGGATGTAATCCTAGGAGTGGGGATTGCATTTTGTAGTACTTTTTTTTTTGTGGTGCTGACGTTTTCTTCGTTCCTCTTACTCTTCTCTGCTGACTTCCTTTTTTTTGTGGATTTTTTTTTTCATTTCTTCTGTTTTTGTAGGTTTTGTTTTTACTGAGACTTTATGTTTTTCTTCTTTATTTTGATGAGTAGGTTTGTTAACTTTCTTTGTGGTTACCTTGAAATTTACCCTTATCTTCCTAGGTTTGAGCCAGTCTATTATTACTTGGTATTACTTGGTTTCCTCTCCATTAGAAGGTTCTATACCTACACCGTTTATTCCCTCTTTTATTGTTCTGATGCTGTTGTCATTACAGATTAACCTCTCTGGTTCCTTTTTGTAATTCTTTTGGTTTTGCATATTCCTTAAGAGTTCATTTCCTAAGTTGATATCTGACTAGTACAATCCTATGCCCTATATTCAGCCTGTGGTGTGACAGTGGAAAGGAAGGACTTCCTTTAATAAATCTTGTAAGTTTGGTTTGGTTTTCACATAGTCCCTTAATTTCTGTTTATCTGGAAATGACCTAATTTCACCATCATATTTGAACAAGAGTTTTGCAGGATATATTATTCTTGGCTGGCCATTTTTTTCTTTCAAGGTTTTATATATGTCATTCTATTGCCTTCTTGCTTGCATGGTTTCTGTCAAATAATCCGAGCTTAGGAGCTTAGTCTTATTGTTTCTCCTCTATATGTGACTTTTTGTTTTTCTTGAGCTGCTCTCAGGGTTATTTGTCTTTGTTTTTTAGCACGTGTGATTATTATATGCCTTGGTGATTTCTTTTGCGGTCTATCCTATATGGGGTTTGTTGAGCTTCCGGGATAGTCAACTTTTCATATTTCATGATATTGGGGAAGTGTTCTGTCAGCAGTTCTTCAGTGATCCTCTCTGTGTTTTCTGTTTTCCCCCCTGTTCTGGAACTTCAATCACTCAAACATTTTTGTTTTTATTGTATCCCACATAATTCTCAGGGTTTCTTCATTTTTCTTTGTTTGTTTGTTTGTTTGTTTTTCTGATTTTTCCTCAGAGAGTTGTATCTAAGTGTTTGTCTTCATTTTGCTGATCCTGTCTTTCATCATTTCAAACATGCTCCTCAGCCCTTCTATAATACTATCCATTTCTGAAATTGTGTTGTTTATCTTTTGGATTTCTAATTGTTGTTTTTGTATAATTTGTAGTTGTGAATTTTTTTAGCATTTTGTTCCTGTATTATTTTATTGAATTCTTCCATTTTTGTCTGTATTTTCCATGAATTTGTCTATTTTTTTCCTCATTTTTGTCTGTTTTTTGCTTCAACTCTAGGATAATTCTGATTATTAGAGCTTTGAATTACCTATCAGTTAGATCTAGTGCCTTTTCTTCTACTGGAAGTCATGTGGTGTTTTATTTTGGATGCCTACTGGAACTATCCTGTCCTGTTTTTGTAAATGTTTTGATATTGTGTGCTGTCTTCAGGGTATTCAGTGGTTATTTTCTTTGTTTATTGATTGTAGATTTTTTTGTTTCATCCTGCTTTTTTGTTTTATTTGGTTATGTCTGAGCAGGTGGGCTGTGTGTTCTTTGTTGTTTGCTCATTTGTGGGCACTATACTTTTCATCTCCTTCTCCAATGGGCAGGATCAGTCACTCAGGAATGGTACAGCAGGGCAGGTCCATCTGAAGGGGAGTTGCTGGGTAGTTTTTTTGTGGCACATATCAGGGCTGACAATGCCGACTGGGAGTCAGTGCAGGGCAGGTTCCTGTAGGCCATGCCTGTGCTACTTGGGAGTGTGATGTTCATCGCATGGTGCAGGTAGGCAGGAAGGTGGAGGTAGATTGTGATATGTGGAGATAAGGTGGGTATGGTAAAGAGGAGAAAGGAGAGAGGAAGAGGGGCCAAAAACATACACAGAATCAAAAAAGAGTGTTAACAAGTTTGCTATTGGAGTGGAGAGATGAGAGAATGAGAAATGGGGAAAAACAATAATAAAAAAAAAAAGAAAAATGGTAAGAGAAAAAATGAATAAATAGAGAAACTTGAAATGAAGAAAGACAAAAGGGAATAAGAGAGAGAAGAAAACTAAAAAAAAGAAATGAAAAAAAAACCCAACACAAATAAACAAAAAAACCCAAAAAACAAGAAAAAAGAAATGCCCCCAGGGATGTCCCTGTGCTTCTGTGCAGTGTAAGGGACTAGCTTCCAAGCCATGTTGTACTGCCAGGCTAGAAGGGGCTCCCAAGCTGATAAAAGAAAAAGAAAACAAACAAACAAATCAAAACAGAACAAATCAGAGCAAACAAACAAACAAAAATCCCCTGGGGTCCCTCCAGCATGGCGGCAGAGGCTGAGAAGCTGTTTCACAGTTGAGCAGTGTTTCTCAGCCTTTCTGGAATAAGCAAAGATGGAGCTTGGAGCCAGTTATTTGAGAGAAAGGATGGGGAGGTGGTGAGAGGTAAAGAAGAAATCTAAAGAAGCAGAAGAAAGCAACACCAGCAGCCAACAAATGGTGCTCAGGGAGCTGGCCAGTGCAGGTGGGTGGAATCCAAGTGGCACTGTGGGGAAGCTCATGCTTCATGGGCAATAGACTGTGGCTGCAGGAAGCAGAGGAGGCTAAATGGGCATGAAGAAGGGTGGGGGGTGGGAAAGCCTATGTCATGGGTTATCATTTGTTCTGTCTCCTCCTGGAAGCTCCGTGAAGCTTCTTTCTCATACCTCCTGTTCGCTGATCTCTGATAGGAGTCTAAGATGGCAGATCCATGCTGTGGTAGCTGATAGGGGCCCTGTGCATGTATCTCTTCTTGCCTTCTGTTCTTGGCCAGTTTCTTATTCCATTTGGTTCTTGGCTGAATTCTTTATCTAGTCATTTGATGCTTAGGGTTTCAGGATTCACATTTGACTCTGTTTGACTTAGTTTTTCTGATCTTTGCTCAGATGGACGGTGTGGCGCTTCTGACTATAGCACCATGTTGCCTGGAAGTCCTGAGATTGGGACTCTTATACACTGCTGGTGGGAATTTAAAATGGTACAGCCAGTATGGAAAACTGTATGGTGCTTTCTTAAAAAGCTAGAAATAGAAATATCATATAATCCAGCAATCCCACTCCTAGAAATATATCCTAGAGAAATGAGAGCCATCACACAATCACACAAATAAACATATGCATACCTATGTTCCTTGCAGTATTATTCATAATATCATAGAGATGGAAGCAACCTAAGAGCCCATCGGTGGATAAATGGATAAACAGATTAGGTATATACACACAATGGAATAGTACACAATGATAAAAAATAATGATGAATCCATGAAATATGTTACAACATGGATGAATTTCTGAGTTAAGTAAGTCAATCACAAAAGGACAAATATTTTATGACACCACTATTAAGAAAAATCAAGAAATGGTTTACACACAGAAAGCAACATTCTTTGCTGGTTACCAGGGATGTGAAGAGGAGGGAGACTCATTAACTGAATAATAGACACTTACCAATTTTGGTGAAGACAAAGGCAATGCATAATACTGGAGAAGTTAGCAAAATGTAACCAAGGCAAAGGATGGTATTAAGAGGTATGTTAGAATAAAGGGCAGTTATGGTAAATACTATAGCATATACAATCCTGCAACAATGGTAATAACAAACAATAATTTGTGAGTAGATATTATGCTAAATAGGTGTGGAAGGTTGTATGGTAGTACACCCACACACATCAATAGGTATGGCTGTGGATATTTCTACATACATATTTATATGTATTTCATGTACATTCACATATATACTAGAGCACATAGGGGAAAGTTCTTAGACATAACCAAAAACCTCGTAGGAGTGAGATACTGGGATTGAAGGCTTAAGACCATAGTCTTGGGGGACATCTAGGTCAATTGGCATAACAGAGTTCATAAAGATAATGTTCTACACACTACTGAGGTGAGTAGTCTGGGATCTTAGAAGCTTTTGAGTGGCCATCTAAGATATAACTATTGGCCTCTTCTCATCTGGAGCAAAGGAGAGTGAAGAAAACCAAAGACTCAAGAAAAAAATTAGTTTAAAGGACTAATGGCCACAAGAACCACAGCCTTCTCTAACCTGAGACCAGAAGAACTAGATGGTGCCTGGCTACCACTATTGACTGCTCTGACCAGAAGGTTCTGGTTAGAGTGGGAGAAAAATGTAGAACAAAATACAAATGCATAAAAAAGACCAGACTTACTTGTCTGATAGAGACTGGAGGAACCCCTGAGATATAGCTCTAAGACACCCTTCTAACTTGGAACTGAAGCCACTCCTGGAGCTCACTTACCAGCCAAACAATAGACAGGCCTATAAAATAAACAATAACACTGGTGAGCAATGTGCTTCTTAGAACAATCAACTATACTAGATCAAAAGGGTAACCTTTGCCCAAAAGCAAAGATTAGAAGGTAGGAAGGGGCAGGGAAACCAGACGAATGGAAAAGGGGACTCTAGGGTAGAAATGGGGAGAGCACTGGCACGTTGCAGGGATTGCAGCCAATGTCACCGAACAATTTGTGTATGAATTATTGAATGCTAAACTAATTTACTATGTAAACTTTCACGTAAAACACAATAAAGTGTTTAAAAAAAAATAAGCAAACTAGTAATAAAGATAACATTCAAAACTCCTAAGTTTTTCTTGGGATACTCTCAGCATTTAGCATATGGCACATAACACCCTATCAATAAGTTATTGTTTTAGTTCTTATGTTATGGTTATTGATTCATTTTCATATATTGATTCATTTTCGTATATGGTGGAAGATACGGGTCCAACTTCATTCTTATACGTGCGGAGAAACAGTTGTCCCAACACTATTTATTGAAGAGACTATTCTTTCCCCACTGAATGAATTAGATGCCCATGTGGAAAATATATTGGATCGTGTTATCTGCAAATAGGAATAGTTTTACTTTGCCTTTCCTGAATTGGACACTATTTATTCTTTTTTTCTTGCCTAATTGCTCTGATTAGGACTTTCAGTACAATACTGAATAGCACTGGTGAGAGTGAGCATTCTTTTCTTAGTCCTAATTATAAGGAGAAATGTCTCAGCATTATACCATGAGTATGATGTTAGCTGCAGACTTTTTACCTCTGGCCTCCCGAACTGTGAGAAAATAAATGTATCTCCTTTGAAGCCACCCATTGTGGTATTTCTGTTATAGTAGCACCAGATAACTAAGGTACCCACCCTGTGGGAACTTGGAGTCAAGCCACACTGAGGCTTCAGGCACCTCTCAGGCAGATCAGAACAGATACACTGAACAGTCTGACAGCAACATCTGTCCTGCTTACTCCAAAGCCAGAGTTCAGCCCCCTCTTGGAGTGTGATGGTTAAGATTGTGTGTCAACTTGGCTAGGCCATGATTCTCAGTGTTTATATGTGATCACTCCCATGGTTGAATTGTGCTATGAGTAGCCAATCAGATGAATGGGAGTTTCCTTGGGGGTGTGGCCCGCATCTGAATATAAGCAGATGTTCTGGCTTTTTGCTCACTCTGGATCCTGTGGCTCCCTCCTGTCGTCTCACCTCCAGTTCTTGGGACTTGGAGTTCTTGCCAAACTTGGGATTCGTTGATCTTCATAGCCTGGGAGTGGAACCCTGCTCTCTGACCTGCTGATCTTGGGCTCACCAGTTTCTGTGTCTGCGTGACTTGGGAGAGGCCTCTACCCTGATCCATGGACTTGGGACGTTCTAGCCTCTACAATCGTGTGGACTGCTTCCTTGGTATAAATCTCTATATATATTTATACACTTTACTAGTTATGCTTCTCTAGAGAACCCAGTCTAAGACACAGAGAATGAGGTCTGCGTCTACTACTGCCACTGTGGCAGCAGAGTGCAGAGCTGGGAGGGGGAGGAGTAGAGGTAGCAGAATCTTAAAAAAAAAAAAAAAGCTTCCTACTGATTAAAAGTCATCCTCTTTTTGTTTCATCGTGCAGTTATTTGCTGCAGTCCACCTAGTTTCAGAGTTCTGATAGAGTTGAGTTTGAAGATCTCAATTGCTTGCTTTGGTGACCAGATGGGGGAGTTAGGAACATAGACCTACCAATGCCACCATCTCCTGGAAGTCTCAACCTTCTTCTGAATTCTGATTTAGAGCCAATTGAAAAAGACAATGTTGCATAATCATTCTTTTATGTTAAGTAAAGGAGGAAAATATCAGGATGGTGAGATGTTAAATTATATGCCCAAGGATCCACTTCATTAAGGATTCAGAGACAGATTTGTGCATTTGTAAACAGACTCAGCATTCTAGGCACCTGAGATTAAGTACTACTCTCAGAAATGCCCTGCTCTTCCCTTAATGTCTGATGAAATCTTTACTTTGGCAAGATACAGTAACTGATGCTAGTTCCATCCTTTAGAACATGAATGGAGAAGCTTCCTTTGTCTGTTGAATAGAATTAATTTCCTTCTTCACTCTCAAACCCCTCTTCCATAATAAGAACAACCACATTTTTAGATTTTTCATTTATTTCTCTTAATAACTAATACTGATATTGTATCAACTTTCAGAAATAATAATTTAATAGCTTATATACAACTCATTGCATTGTCTAACATCATTACTACTGTTGTAGGGGAAAAACATCATGAAGTCTAGTAAAGCAAAAAGAAAGTTTTATTTGTGTATATTCAAAAGGACAAAAATGGGAAGCAGACAAGCATGCTGCCAGAGCTAGAATGTCTACCCAAATCCAAGGAAAGTTACAGAATCATCAGTATGTATCAATATGATAAAATGGGTAGAATCATTGAAAGCGTCGCCTTTTCACTGATTGGCTAGAAATTGTAATCTTATGTTTTGAATCAACTTTCTTAACAATCATTTCAGTTACGAAGGTCAGGAGGGTCTTCACTGGTCCAACAAATTTCTATTCACTAAATGTTAATAGAAAAAGACAAAAGGTGAGAAGTCCTTTGTGTTAGGTTTGATTGCCCTTTTGTGAAAACTTCTTTAAAATAATATCTGAGATTGTCCCATCTATTGTCTATCTCAGGGCCCAGCTGATGTGTCTTTGTGAGTCTGTTAGGGCCCAGCCCCAGCTGGATCACATTTCTCCATGCTCATGGTCAGGGAACAATGATTCCAAATATTATTTTTTAAACCACTACCATTAAGAAACATACATTCAGTATTACTTTGAGAGGATTTGGAGCTCAATGTTTACAGATGAGAAACCTAAAAAGTACAGAAGATAAGGAGACTTATTCAAAGTCTCATAGTGACTAAACAGCAAAGCCCACACGGGAATGAAAAATTCCTGAGTGGCAGAAGGGCATGGATCTTTTTTAATGGAGAAAAGGACTCAACTTGGTTCATTGTCCAAACAAAAATGATTTATGCCCTTCTGCCACAAATGAAGATCTGATATATTTTATTCATCTCTTCTCACTTGAACTCATTGTTGTAGCTATGTAAAAGTCGTAAGTCTGTTGATTCTTTCTTTTATTCTACAACTCAAAGATAAATTGGAAAGCGAAGATGTTATGTTGATTGCACTTTTGAATTGTGTATACCTCGTGCCCTGTTCCCCCAATAAGTAAAACAGGAAAAATCAGTAGTAAGTTGGTCTTAATTGTATTTAAAACATTCTGTGCCAAAAGCTAAATGCATGAAACTTTCTTTACATTTAGACGAATATCTATATATATATATATACACATGTACATATACATACGTGTGTATATATATATATATACACATA
This sequence comes from Dugong dugon, assembly GCA_030035585.1. NCBI lineage: Eukaryota > Metazoa > Chordata > Mammalia > Sirenia > Dugongidae > Dugong > Dugong dugon. Next base: position 97,603,078 of record CM057465.1, read on the forward strand.
TATACAAGATCTTTTGATAAAAAAAACTACATATATATATAAACCTATTGCCATCAAGTCAATTCGAATTCATAGTGACCCTATAGGACAGAGTAGAACTGCCCCATAGGGTTTCCAAGGAGTGGCTGGTGGATTCAAACTGCTGACCATTTGGTTAGCAGCTGAGCTCTTAACCACTGTGCCACCAGGACCCATATATATAAACAAACTCTCTCTCTATCTATATACCAAAAGATTTATCTAATAAAGGAAGAAAATTACTGCGTTCTAGTAACCACGATATTGAAATTCCTCATTTTCTAAGCCACTTTCCTAATGTGAAGATTATGGATAAATGTAAATATTCACTCTAAATTCTATTGGGTATGAAATATTTTAACTGTGGATATTTTGATTTGTCACCAGGAATTCAATGGTCTCATCACCAACAGAATTAATTGATAATGCTTACTAGTAAATTTTAGTTTGCTTAGTAAAAAAGCTTGAATGTAATTTGATGGAGTAGACAAATAGAGACAAAAATTAAATTTAATTAAAGTTAATGTTCCAACTTATCACAAGAAAATTTCATTGAGTGGGGCTGTGAAAGTAATGCAATACATATATTTATCTGATATAAATCTTTCACTTTAGCATCATCATGATCATCATGAACAAATATTAAAGAACACACATGTGAAGAGAAATATGGGGAGAAAATGGTTAAAGCAGTTCATAGACCAGTACATATTGGTAATTAATAATCAAGCATGCAAAGCTGGGTTTTTTGGGGTTTTTCGTTTTCATTTGTTTGGCTGTTTTTAGTATTCTATACCTGCAAGTCTAACACCAATAAATAGTTAAAATTGGGCTGCTGCTTCTAGACTGAAATCACAGATTCTTGGAAAGCTTCTCTGCAAGAATTATCTCCCCAAAGCCTTGACACAAATGTGATCATTAGAATTTTATTCTTTTGAGTTAAAAGTTACTCCAGGGAAGATAGCACTGCTGATAGTCATTTACTTCAATGCAAATTATTTTTCCATATCATTTCAAATATAACAACCAGCTGAGAAAATATAAAAGACTGAAGAATGCAAAGGAGTATTTGGAGCCTGAGATAAGTTGTATAACCACTCTGGTCCTTTTTTCCTTATCTGCTAATTGAGGACAATACAATTGCGTATCTAGCAGGATAGTTGGGAGGACTAAGTTAACATGTGTACGAAACTTGTCCATGACTATCAGAAAATATGCATTCATTAAATGCTAAATATTTCTCCCCTTCTTCCTCATCCTTCTGTTCCTCCTCATTCTTCTCAACTTTTTAAAATTTTCTTATTAGATTACCACTACTACTACAATCATTATTACTACCATCACTATTTACTTCACAGTTCCACAAGGTTATTACTAATTTTGTCCTAAAGTCACACTAGAGGTTTAAATAAAAATCAGATATAATGCTTTTCACTTCTCTTTAGCAAAATAATATATATACCAAAAATAAGACATAGGTTAAGCTACATTGGTTCTCCTGAGAGATTTATGAGACGATGACGATATCTTAAAAGATTATTTGAGTTTTCAGTTAATTTACGTAACTTTTTCTTTCCCAATACATCTGAACTAAAAAATATGAGTTTCTTATCTTCTTTCCAAGTTTCATTTTTAATAGGTGAATATATGTTGTTAAATATCTAAACTATTTTCTCCTGTATGATTTTCCTTTGGAAATCTAATTGTTTCTTTCCTTTGGGTTTTGCCAAAGAGCTCGTAATCCATTTGAATTAGTTTCAGAAAAATATCAGGAGGATGTATAATGAATATAATGCCACAGTTAACAAAGGAATAATTAAGTCTATTTCTGGTGACCTGGATTTGGCCTCTAAGTAACTCACATGAATGAACGTATGTGTTGTTGATTTCCAGAGGGGAATCATCTCCAAAGAGGAAAATCCTAGCATTAGTGTATTAGGATCTGCCATTGCATAAATCTTCTGATGAAATATTTGTTTATAGATGCAATGTCAAGACAACTGAAGAATGTCATAATTAAGCTTCTGGTTTGAGTTTTATATTTGTTAATTTATTCAGAATATAGCACAAAGTATTTGCTCAGGAAAAATGCTTTTAATTGATCTACTTGTATAGTCAGTATTTATTGATTCTATGCTATGCTCTTTGAAGTAAAACTCCAAACCAAACCTGTTGCCGTCGAGTCGATTCCAACTCATAGCGACCCTAAGGGACAGAGTAGAACTGCCCCACAGAGTTTCCAAGGATTCAAACTGCTGACGTTTTGGTTAGTAACCATAGCTCTTAACCATTATGCCAGCAGGGTTTCCTCTTTGAGGTAGGAGAATATCAAATGAATACAACAGTGGCCCTTCTCTAAAGAAACAATATAAAAACATACATGAAAATATGTATGTAAAAATAAATATTATAGGATAGAAAATTGTGAACAACACTGAAGTTTGCCAGAAATACAGAGGTGCATACTGTTGTAGAGAAAAACTTGAATGCTGTTTCAGGTTAAAACAAAGATGTTTATTAGAGGTTTAAAACAACTGTAACTGGGGGACTAACTATTTAGCCCATTGAAAATGGAACCAGGTATTCCTGGGGAAGTTTCATTATACAAGTATTATTATGGGGTAAAAAGAGGTTATAGGGAAGGCAGTTACAGGAAAATCAATGAATATTGTAATAGTCACACTCTGATTGGTTACTGATTATCAATTGTATAGTTAGTGATTGCAGATAGTTTCACAGGACACTTAGATCATGGTCACAAGATGCTTACACGTATTTTCTTTGTCTATTTTGCAAAAATATCTGGTTAGCAACAGCACTCTTCTTGAGTATGTGTATTTTGAGGGGTGCAGATGGTCACTTGATTAAGACCCTTTGGGGCATATGTTTCACACCTGATTTTGACCACCAAGGAAAAACATGTTTTTCTCAAAAAACATAGCTGTTAGTCTAGAAATCCAGATTAAAATTAGACAGCATGGTCAGCACGATATGCCTTTGTCTCATTGACTGCCCTGAAAGTTGCTTTTTCCTTAGACAATACAATATCTGTTATTTCTACACTTCAGGTCCAGACTTTGAACAATCAATATGTTAAATTTTAGAGGATATTAGACATAGATACTAAGACTGTGTACAAGCACAAAGAGAAATGGAAAACTATGACAAATATATGGCTAATCCAAGCAAGAATATCCATCTCACTAATTTTTTTAAATGATGCATTAATTATGGGAAATAATCATCAGACCCTGATGGATTCAGATTCTTTCTTTTTTAGATTTGACAAACAGACTCAAAGGATATGAGTCAGAGGAGCAAGTTTCCAATTGCTTTTAATTTTACTTGACAAAATGTTATTTCCTAAGTCACCTGGGTTAGGTTTGGGGAGGAGAGAATAACATTTAAAACACAGTACGTATTGTTCCTTCTTGTGTCTGTACACTTTGTGTACACTGCCATCATGTTGCATATATTACACACTATAGTGGTCATATTTGACCATTGAAATCTTTCAAAGAAAAATCAAACAAACAACTACCAGGCAAGCTGAAATTTTCCCTAGAGCAAGACCATGTCAACCACCACTGTGTTTCTAATTTCTAGCACAGGGCAGGTGATAAAGAAATATGTGATGTGAATTAGACTCATTATTCAATGCCAGGCATTATGAGGAGATAATTACAATGTTCTAATCATTCAGGTCATGATGGTAATAAAGATCTCAGAAAACTGTTAAAATTTTGTTTTAGTGAAGGATGGGTGTACGATCAAGAGGAGATGAAATCAATTTGGACGAATTCGTGAAAGAACATCAAGCGTTTGTGTTGGTTTTATAATCACTTAAAAAGTGGTGAAGAAAATTGAGCTTTAGTATGAGCAGTCAGACTTCATTGTAATACCTCTTGAAGAACTAGTGTTCAACATCCAAAAAATAAATCTGTCTACACCCCTGTGTGAATATGCCAAATAAAATATTTTAAAAAACAAATAAAGAAAAATAACAAATTTCAGTGGAAACTGCTTTGCTCTGATAAACACAGAGACACAGAAATGATAAGGGAAAACTTTCATAAGTTCCAAAAAGATAATGGACAGACTCTTTCAACAAAAGCTTTCTTTGAAATTTATAAGAAGAAATGTAAAGTATCTACTCCATTAAACTTTTATCAGGTCCTAGTCAGAATGTATGAAGATTAAAACTCATTTTAGCTGAATAATGTATGCTAAAATGTATATAGTGTGCGTAAGGTAATAATCATCACTTGCCTAATGTACTTCAGTGGACTGATGGGCATTAGCCCATTCTGAACATAAGCTATAATATCTTAACAATATAAGGGATAGTTTTTATCATTTTGAAAATACAGCACATACTTGTAAATGTGGGTCATATTAGTTTCCATTTGAGGACACATTAGGATAGTGCTGTTCACCATTTAGTATGCTCACTGTGATGCTGTTGAAATGAGCTAGGTAAGTCTGAGGAAACTTTACTGACTTTCATCCTGAATACTGTTCATCATCATTTCTACTTCCTTTATTACTATGGGGGTGTCCTTCTCTCAAATGATCGGTTCCCTCATACCTAGTCTTACTGTTAATAAAGTTTTAATAAGCTCTTCAATTCACACTGAAGTATAAAGGGCTACTTACATCAACAAGTTATGTCTTCCTGGTCCACATAGATTTTTCTGCAAGAAGTAAATAATTGAGGTAAAGAAATGCATTTTAGGTCTCAATTAGAGGAGGTGGTGAAGATGGACAAAGTGCTTTATAATTATCATAACCGTTCCCCACCATTTGGCTGATTACTATATTTAAAATGAGAGTGCAGCTGAACACTCACACATAAAGTCAATTTTCTATTCAGATCCCTTTCTGAAAACAGGAAGCCATGAATTTACCCTTTTTGAAAACTTTAATCTCTTCTTTATCTTGGGTGGGCTTTTGCCTTAGCAGGAAAGTCACTTACATATTCTTATTTATTTATTTTTATTGCTTTGGTTTGAGAACAGTCTCCATAATCATTGCCTCCTGGAAACTAAAAAAAGACTTTATATGATTCTCTGGAGAGAGGAGAAAACACCATTGTGGATAAGGTGGATGGTGATGTTGATAGACTTTGCCATTAAGAATAAATATTAGGAACAAAATACCCTTCAGCTGACCTCATATTTTCAATGAGAAACTAATTATTTGCTTCATTAAGAGAGATTATCACTATGGGGGTGAGATGTTAAAAGTGTCCAGGATGGACCTCACCTCATTTGAAATTATTTTATTTGGAATTGTTCCAGAAGCTCCCAAATTGCCATTATAAAAGTGCATTATTTGAGGCTAAGCATAGTATAGTGCAAAACCTTTAATACTGTGGATTGAAACGTGTCCTCCCAAAGGATATGTTGATGTACTAGTACCTGGTAACGGTGAGTATGCACTCATTTGGAGATAGAGTCTTTGAAGTTTTTATCAGTAAAATTAACATGCAGTCATACATAGCGGGTGTCCTAATCCCATCCAAAACAAAAACATCAGGCTCTAAGGGGAAGACAGCCATGTGAAGGTGCATCTACAAGCCAAGGGACATGAAGAAATGCCTGAGGCAACCAAAACCTGGGAGAGACAAGAAAGGATCTCACCCAGGTCCCCCTTCAGAGAGAATATGGCACTGCTGACATCCTGAATTTGGGCTTTTAGCCTCCAGAACTGTGGGACAATGAATTTCTGTTGTTTAAAGCCACCCACTTTGTGATACTTTGTTATGGCAGCCATAGGAAGCTAATCTAGTTTCTGAGCTTGAGTCTTAAAATACTTTGGAAATATTACATAGAATACAGTGGACTTGTTTTGTGATTCCTACTTGCCTGTAATTCATTCATTCAACAAATATTTTTGAGAGTCCGGTATGTACCAGGCAATATTCTAGGCTCTGGGGAAACAGCATTGGAAAAACGGAATCTATGACCTCAAGGCTTTGATGGACTAGAGGGTAAGAAGAATAAACACATACATGCTATTGTTGTTGTTAGTTGCCAGCTAGTTGGCTCCAACTTATGGTGACCCCATGTAACACAGAACAAAATGCACAATCTTCATGATCATTGGTATGCTGGAGTCCCTTGTTGCAGACACTGTTTATTTTGAGTGCCTTCCAACCTGGGGGGCTCATCTTCCAGGATGATATTGGACAATGTTTTGTTGCGATCCATAGGGTTTTCCTTGGCTAATTTTCAGAAGATCCCCAGCATTTCTTCCTAGTCTGTCTTAGTCTGAAAGCTCCCCTGAAACTTGACCACCATTGGTGGCCCTGCTGATATTTGAAATACTGGTGGCGTATTTCCAGAATCATAGCAACACGCAAGCCACCACAGTACAACAAACTGACAGACTGGAGGTGGACAAACATTAGATATAAAACATAAGGTTATATTTTGATAAGTACAGAGAAGAAAAATAAAATGGGTGAGGTTGATGGCAGTTGATGGGGGAAGGTAGAGATGCTACTTGCTATTTTAGAGAGAGAAGTATAACAAGTCTTCTCTGTGGAGGTGACATTTTAGACAAACTTGAAAGAATTGAAGGAGTGAGCACTAAAGATATCTTTGAAAAGAGTATTCTAAGCATAGGGAATAGCAACTGCAAAAGCTCTAAGGCTGGACTATTTTTGAAGTGTTAGAAGAAGAGCAAAGAGGACAGTGCAGAGTGAAAAGAGGAGTAGGGAAAGGGGATGAGGAGAAGACTGTTTAGAGATGAGTTCAGAGAGGGGAGAGATCCCATGAAAGACCCTTGTAAGGGATGGTAAGGCTGCTGTGTAACCAGCTATAGTATCTCCTCTTAGAGATAGTGATAGATTTTGTTTTGACAGTTCTGTATTGAGTAAACATTGGAAAATTTACTTGTCTTCTCTTGCAAGGCTTCATGAACTAGGATTCTATGACCATCTGCTTTTGCTCAGCCTTCTTCCTTAAGTAAATAATCAAGTTGTGTCGGGTCATAAGGAAGAGCACAAAGAGTCATCCTATTAAAAATGATCTGTTGTGCAAAACTGGAAACCAACCATTACTATTTCAGTTTACCTTCCTGAAACAAATCATTTTAAAATAATACCCAAGAGACTGCTCTAAAAATTTAAATACCAATGGTGAATAATGTTAATAAATTATAAATATAATTTAATAAATTATAAATAATAACGTTAATAAATAATAACAAGCAGAGTGACATTACATGGTACTTGAGAGGGCATTTACCTTTAAATCAGTCCTTCACATTCCACAGAGCCTAGATTAGTCTGATCCTTTATGTGAATTAATTTGTATATTACTCACAACTCTGAGGTAATATAGCGCTAATTACCCTAATAATTTATTTCTTACTTGCAAATTGCCTATAGCTTTATACCAGTTCATTATTATATTGTAAATACTCGATGTGTGTGCTTAACAGTGGGATTATTTGGTAAAGAATTTTACAAACCTTGACACAGTACTGGGGCTGCATCCATATTTTCCTAGTCAGCTTATAAATTCTATGTTAATAAGGAAGAAGCCCTGGTGGCACAGTGGTTAAACACTCAGCTGCTAACTGAAAGGTGGGTGGTTTGAACCCACCAGCCACTCCACGGGAGAAAGATGTGGTAGTCTGCTTCCGTAAAGATTACAGCCTAGAAAACCCTATGGAGCAGTTCTACTCTATCCAACAGGCTTGCTAAGAGTCAGAGTCGATTGAGCAGTAATGCGTTTGATTTGGGTTTATGATGATAAGGATTCTTTTCTATACTTCTCTGGACCTCTTATGTGGACTAGCAGAGTGCCTTCACAGAGCTGATATGTAATGGATTTTTATTGACTGATGGAGGTAGAAAAATTATGTATCAATATAAATATATATAAAATGAATCATGTGTCACTTATTTTTTTGCTGAAAACTTCCACCAGGAACTTGAGCTCTGTATTTCAATTCAGCTTTTGGTTACTAATGCTGTAAGTTTTAATCTCTTTTAATTATTTACCATCCAGCAGACTCTGATTCATGGAAAGCCCATGTGTGTCAAAGGAGAATCAGCTGATTTTTTTGAAGTAGATCACCAAGGCTTTCTTCCTAGACATCTCTGGGTGGACTTGAATCTCCAAACCTTGGGTTAGCAGCTGAGTTCTTAACCATTTGCATCACCCAGGGACCCTTCCTCTTTTTGGTTCAGTAAATATTAAAGGACTTGACTTATTTCCTGAGTATCATAAGGGATTTACAGAAGAATGGTGAGGACTTTCAAAGCTCTGTGTGCACTTGGTTCCCCTCTATTCTCATACCTACACTAAATGACGAAACAATGACATTTCTTTGAAACTTACCTGTGTGGTAAGCATTGAGCTTGGTATTGAGAACTCAAGCAAATCATAAGTTCCATTAAACTAATTTTGGTTTTATTCTTGTTTAATGAGTGATGGGAGTTTATTAAAACATTTACTCTAAAATTAGCAAGAGTTTCAGGTAGGATAAGGAAAGACCATCTGTTTATGTCTTTGCTTATGAACCTGAAATATGCAAGGGTAACAAAAATAATTTCACAAGCTTGTTTGGAGCTTATTTTGGAGTTTTTAGGGAGAAACACTTCTGTATATTTTGGGTTTTTACTCTAGAAAGGAGATAGGAAAGTCCAGTCTTATTAATTTGATACAAATATGCAGGGCAAAAATATTTCATAGAGTTAGTCTTTGCCAGTTATTCATAAACAGTATTATATTTTCTGCTTAAAGAAAATTGTTACATAAAAAAAGAAAAGATTTCTAGGCATACCAGTAGGAAGTGCACAAGATATATGTCACTGAGTGATGTGCTTTCAAACAGTGTGATACTTGTCATTAAACATATTTAGACAAGTTCAAAATTAGATTTCTTCCTCAAAATGTGCAAACCACATATTAACTGAGGCAATAAACCAAGATGTGAAAAACTTCATATGCTGTTAATGAGGACGTAAGTTGCTGTTGCAATGACTGCCAATTATTTCCATTAATTCTCTACTGTGCAAGTAATTCTTTCATCCCTAGTCACTTAAGCAGGAATGTTGATATTCTGTCAATGGTCAGGATGGCAGATTTCCTGTGGAGCCACATTAACCACTGAACAATGAAGGCATCACAACTTTGTGGTTCATTATTGTGTTCCACAAAGAAAACAACTAGATGTGGCTATATAACATATTTCCACCACCCATCTGTCAGTTTGTCTTACTGTGGAGGCTTGCCTGTTGCTATCATGCTGGAAGCTATACCACTAGTATTTCAAATATCAGTAGGGTCACCCATGGTGGACAAGTTTCAGCAGAACTTCCAGACTAATACAGACTAGGAAGAAAGTTCTGGGGATCTCCTTCTGAAAATTAGCAAATGAAAACCCTCTGGATCACAACAGAAAATTGTCCGAAATAGTGCTGGAAGATGAGTTTTCTAAGTTGGAAGGCACTCAACATACACAGTGGCTGCAACAATAGACTCAAGTATAACAATGCTCATGAAGATGGTGCAGGACAGGGCAACGTTTTGTTCTGTTGTACATGGGGTTGCCATAAACTGGAATTGAGCCCACAGCAACTAACAACAGCAACAACATGTAGCATTTATATATTATGCCCTGTGCTTATATAAACATGTAAATATATAAATATATAAACTCAAGTGTGTATGTGTATATATATATGTATGTCTTTATAACCACACACGTATACATTATGATGAAAACTAAAGTTTTTCAATGTTTTGGCAATAAAATCAGATAATGTCCTTCGTTGTTAGAGTTTTCACTAGACACCTGTAAGATAGTTTCTATGATTCAAGTTTCTGTGTTTATGTGGGCACACAGATGATATACTGACACTTACGCTTGGGAATGTCATTTATTCATCTCTTCATTTTGAGCTTGGTGTTGAAATGATCAGGATCGTCTCTGGGAAAATGTTATTTGAAATACTTCTGGTTTATACTAAATAAATTGTCTTCATTTTTCCAATCAGCATTATATAATGAATTTGTCCTTCCTATGTACTTAGAAAATGAGATTTGGTGGTGCGGTGGTTAAAATGCTTGGCTACTAACCAAATGGTTGGTGGTTCGAACTCACCAACTGCTCCACAGGACTAAGATGTCGCAGTCTGCTTACTTAAAGATCACAGCCTTGGAAACACTATGGGGCAGTTCTACTCTGTTCTATAGGGTGACTATAGTTGGAATCAACTCGATGGCAGTGGGTTTGGTTCTGGTTTTCTTAATGTACTTAGAGTTTAATGATTCAGTGGTTTTCATAGGCAGAGAGTCGAAGGCCAAATACATGTTGTATTATGAGCCTGTTTCAAGTCACAAGGCCGATGGATCAGAGCGAGAAAAGACATAAGACATGTAGAAAGTTGGATGTCTCCTTTAATTCTATACATAGATCTTCAATACATATTATTTGATCCACACAGATAATACATATTTGTGTCTTAGCATAAGTGACAGGACAGAAGAGGATTCGAATTGTTGATAGGGAAATAGTTGAACTCATTTTTCCATTTAAAAAAATCTGTTGCTGTCTAGTCAGTTCCGACTCATAGTGACCTTATAGGACAGAGTAGAACTGCCCCAAAGAGTTTCCAAGGAATGCCTGGTGGATTCGAACTGCCGACCTTTTGGTTAGCAGCCGTAGCTCTTAACCACTACGCCACCAGATTTTCCCTTTTTTTTTTTTTCATTACGAAAGAAATTTCTATAGATATATAAATACTGCTAGAAGGTAATATAGATAAGAAAAAGAAACTATTTGCTGGCAAAGGCAAATAAAAGTAAGTTCTAAGTATAAATTTTCAGACTTGCTCTATCTCTGATGGCATTAAATAAATGAACAACCATATTGATTACTCTCCTTGGGTTAAGGAGAATGCGGGAGAGAGAGGGAAGCATTATGCAGACAAATTTAAGAATAAAGTAAATATAATTAATGCAGTTAACTTTCTTTTCCTTTAAGTAACCCCACATATATTATCTTGAAACATACTTACATAATTTTAGAATGAAACATCACAGTACATGTTCTTTTCTTGCTGTAGTCATTATTCAACCATGTGACTTTGGAAAGCTAAGTAACCTCCCAGGTACCTCCATTTTCTCATCTATAAAATGAGATGGTTAGAAGAGAGCACTTCTAAAAATTATTTTCCCTCCAAAAAGTCATAATTCATTTTATCCTGCCCAGCATCCCTACCCCCTTTATTCTCTTTGAGGGAATTTAGAGTCCCTCCTGTATTTTTTTTTTTTTCTTTTGAGAACTACTTTTCCCTAATCTACCAGTTGCTGTTGAGTCAGCTCCAACTCATGGTAACCCCATGTATGTCAGAGTAAAACTGTTCTCCACTGGATTTTCAAAGGCCAATTTTTTGGAAGTAGATCACCAGCCCTTTCCTCCAAGGTGCCTCTGGATGGACTAGAAGTTTCAAATTTTTGGTAGTAACTGAGCACATTAACCATTTGCACCACTCAGGGACTCCTTCCTAATCTAGTTGGCCCAGAACTGACAGTAAGTGTTCCACGCCCCTGCTTCAGGGGTGAGATCATGGTTTTAGAAAACCAATATATTCGAAGTTTAATATGGACGCCATAAAGGAGAGAACTTCTCTCCTGCTGAGATTGTGAGTACCAAGGTTCATGTAGCCTGGAGCTGCTGGAAGACATATTTGCCATCATGTGGAGAAGAGTCTAAAGGAGAATGAAGCCAGCCCAGAAATTTGGCCAGAGATAAATACAGTCTTGAGGACACTGCCTGAGCGACTACATCAGCCAGGATTTGTGGCACTGCAGCCTGGGAACTTTCGGTAATTTGAGTGAAAACATGGTCTTTGTTTCCAACTGGTTTGAGAGACGTGTTTGTGACTTAAAGTTGAAAAGCAATGAAAAAGAGCTTGATGTTCTATTTTTTGTTGCCATTACAGCAAGAAGGCTTGTGACATTTATGCTGTCTTTAAGTTCAGGAGCAATATCCATCAGTTTATTTCAATAATTCCACTGTGGAAGTGTATGTTAAAACTAATATGTTTCTATCACATGAACAATGTGAAGAAAGCAAGGCAAAGAAAATAATAAAAGAAAAACATGAAGGAATATTTGAGAACTTAATGCTTATATGATATATTTATTAAAATTGTGAACACTCGTTATCTCTAAATATTGTACAATTTTAAAAAAGTATATTTTTTATGCTAAAGTAGTCAAATAGATCAAACTTGGAGTCTCCTAACCAATAAAAAATTAGCAAGTTTTTCTATTTAGGAGAAATTTGAAATTTTCATATCTTCATCATGTTTAAAGTTAGGAGAAGATATATAATATTTAGAACTCAGACTAAGCATATTGCCACATGCCTAACAATCTACCCACTTTCCTCATCACTAGGGATCCATGGGTATGGGGGTAAAATGCAGGAGCTCTCCTGTATCTGAGGTTTGAGATCAATGAAAAGAAAAGTGAGGTAAGAAGAGAGACATTCACTATTTAAAAAAAAAAAAAAAAAAAATGCCATCTAGTTGATTCCGACTCATAGCAACCCTATAGGAGATAGCAGAATTGCCCCAGAGGGTTTCCAAGGTTGTAATCTTTACAGAAGCAGATCACCAGGCCTTTCTTTCATGGTACCACTGAGTGGATTCAAACTGCCAACGTTTCCATTAGCAGTTGATGGCAAATCGCTTACACACTCAGGCTGCTTATCTGCTGGCCATCCAAACCAAACCCACTGATGTCAAGTTGATTTCGACTCATAGCAACCCTATAGGACAGAGTGGAACTACCCCCTAGGGTTTCCCAGGCTGTAAATCTTCACAGAAGCAGACTGCCAGATCTTTCTCCCACAGAACAGCTGGTGGGTTCGAAATGATGATCTTTCGGTTAGCAACCAAGTGCTTAACCCCTGCGCCATCAGAGCTCCTTTAATTCACTATTTTAGGGAATTAAAATTAATTTCACCATTTTCATTACCTCAGAAGCAACTCCAATTGGTACTTTACATATATTTTCTCCTTTTCTGGTCATTCTTATTCTGAGAAGGTGTTTTAATAATTTGCTATTAGCAATATTACTATTACTGGGATATGAATGAGAGTGATGTGTTTATATTTAGAATGAAAATAAAGAATCAGTTCTTTTCTAAAGAACTCCATTGTATGTTTTATTTTCATTCCAACTTAGTTTAACCTGTTGAGTTTATCCTATAGGAGGGAAGAATTCATTCCTCTTTCTTATCATGGACTAAATTTATTTTCTAAAGGACTTAAATCATGTTGTATATACCTGAGATAAATTATTCCAAGTGTGAAATTAATAGAGAGCAGAAGAAAAATATATTTTTATTGTACTTTGTGGAACATTACCACTGTTAAAAGATATGTGCATAAGTGAAATACACGTATAAACACAAATGATTCATAGGCTCTTTGATTTCTTAAAATGTAAGTATCATACCTATTTGTCAGGCATTTTCCAAAAATTGCAAAAATGTTTTCTTCAATTGACCCTCAGGAAAATCCTGTGAGTTTTATATTAATAGTATGTCAGTTTTAGGAATGAGAAAATCTCATCACATATTACTCAAATCAAGAATTAAAAAAAAAAAAATCGTCTTGACCACAAGTCTACTACTTTTCCCTCAAAGAAGATATACTCTGTCATACTCGGAGCACCTGTCTAGTTAAAGACTAGGGAAATTGGAAGAAATCCATATTACAAGATGTAAGATACAGGTTTTTTTACTTTTCTTCACTTAAAACTATAGAATCATCAGTCCTCCTTGAGAATTATGCCACCAAGACTAAACACTGTAGTATAATAGGACATAGTTATTCATTTGGAAACTTGACTCTTGTCATCAAGTAACCTTTAAGGCTACTCTCTGTCATATTAATTTTGGGGGGTAACTCTAAATTACCTTGATGTAAGATTGACCATAATATCCCCTTGAAGAAGGTTGAATTTGCAGTGGGGGTTTTTTGGGAGGAAGAAGGATTTTCTTTATATAGCAATTAGCAGGAATGAATGAAGGTGTGAGTGTGAGCTGCAGATGTGGATGACAATCAATATCCCATACCAGATGCTCAATATCAAATGTCAGGTATGAAAGATGTGTACAAGGCTATCAAACAGAGACAAGGGAGGGGATTAAGGAATAGAAAGATCAGGCAAGTTAAGATGGCAAAGCTCAGAAACAGAAGGGTAACTCCTGTGCCAGTAAAGTAGTTAAGGATATAGACCATCAAGAGTGTGAGGTTTGGGGAACTCCATTACTGAGGGCTGGCCATGTGGTATTGGTGTGAGGTAGGCCTGAGATTTCCTTTCTTTGTTTAAGCTTGGTTTATCTGATTTTTTATGGAGAACTTGTTTGTCGTGACCCGTTGCCGTTGAGTTGATTCTGATTCATAGTGGCCCTATAGGCCAGAATAAAATTGCCCGATAGGGTTTCAAGGAGCAGCTGGTGGATTCAAACTGCCCACCTTCTGGTTAGCAGCCGAGCTCTTAACCACTGTGCCGTCAGGGCTCCCATGTTTGTCATAAGCATAATAAAAGCCCACATACTTCATCTGTTTCAATTTCTACTAAATCTATATAGTAGACTTAGTCTAGTAACTTTTACTAGGCCATTTAGAGAAGTAAAAACCCACGCCTTCCATTTACATGATTTTGATGACACCCAGCAACAGTGCCATTTTTTTTACAGAGGAGTCTTAGTTACCTAGTAGCACTATGACAAAATACCAGGAATGGGTGACTTTTTAGAGCAGAAATTTATTTTCTCACAGTTTAGGAGGCTAGAAGTCTCAGTTCAGAGTATGACTCTAGTAGGAGATCCTTCTTTGTCTGTTTCAGCTTCTAGTGGTTGCTGGTCATCCTCGGAGTTTTGCTCTGTGTCTGTCTTCATATGGCATCTTCCTCCTGCATGTGCCGGTGTCTATTCTGCTCTTTTTATAACACAGAAGCGATTAAGTTTAGCACCCACCCTAATTGGGTATAGCCTCATTAACATAATGAAAGAAAACCCTATTTCCAAACAAGATCACATTCACAGGAACAGGGGCTAGAACTTCAATACATACTTTCCATGAGCACAGTTCAATCCACAACACAGTGTATGCTCTTCTAATGAGAAATCCATTTCCTTGCTCTAGCTTGAAAGCAAGAGGCAACTTCCACATATGTCTTTTAGGAACTCAATTCAAATTATGTGCATCCTAAGTATATTACCATGGTCCTACCATGAGCAATGGTGATTCAGTGGTAGAATTCTTATTTTCCATGTAAGAGACCCAGGTCTTATGAGCAACCACCACCTTTCTGTCCGTGGAGGATTGCATGATGCTATAACACTGAACTTCTGGACTAAGACGGACTAAGGAGAAAGGTCTGAAGATCTATTTATGAAAATTAGTCCATGTAAACCCTATGGAACACAATGTAACTGATCATGGGGTAGGACTTGGTAGAGTTTCTTTCCATTGTACATGGAGTTGTCATAAATCAAGGCAACTTGATGGAAGCTAACAACAACACTTCCCTTAGCCACATCCTCCAAATAAACCGCACTCTGAAGCTTCACATACACACACATCCACAGAAAATCTAGTGATGGAGCAATGAACTTTAAGGAAGGCAGTGAAAAGTATCATTATCTTCCAGTGTAATTTTCTTTCGTAGACTTTCTATGAATCACAGACTTTGGAGTCAGAAAGCAGACAGTCAGAACATGGTCTCCCCATGCAGTAATTGTGTGGCCAAGGTACTTAAGGTCCCTGTCATTAGTTTTGTCATCTGTATAATGAGGCAGAATAATAATACCTTCTTTGCTGGGTTGTTGTTAGAATAAATTGAGATAATGCGTGTAAAGTACCCAGTCTGAGGAAATGTTTAAGAAACATCAATTGTCATTATTATTTAATATAAAATATAAATATAAATATAAAATATTTCACAGTGAATTCCATAAAAGCAAAATAATATAATTATGCATAGCAGTAAATTTTCATTACAAAATAGATACGTACAAATAAAATGTGAAGCAGATTTCCTGATTTTACGTTTTCACATACATATGAGCTATGAAAAGATCAGACATTATGTAGGCCCATGCTTTTAAAAGAGAGAGAAGAATGGAAATCAAAATATTTTGAAACTACCAAAGATGTGGAGGGAGTGAAACTATATAGATGAGTTTGGTTTGGCTAAAAATATCCCTCAAGCTGTGAGACATAGAGGCTAAACCTCTAAGTTAAAATGGCAGGCCTGTCTGAGAAACAGAGGGAGTCTATGGGGATTCTCACTGTGAAAAAGATTGATAGTCTTGGTAGAAACTTTCTACTCCTGGGCAATACTGTCAGCCTTTCAAATTGCTCATTCAAAGGTGAGCATTATAAACTGACATCCATAATTCTAGATCAGATGGTCCATGTTGAGTATCTTCTAATGCTGTCAGGCATAATAATTGAAGCATTTTTGAGTTACTTGGTCAGTTGTCTAAATTATTATAGAAACAAGAAAGAATTTGCAGTTATTTCGAAGTTCAGGAAAAATGTAAAATTAGCCCCCCTCCTTCTTTTTAAAGCACTGTTTTCTCAAATGCGAACTAACACATTAGACTTGTTGTTAGGTGTTGCCTTGTGCTGAGCCATGCTCACAATTGTTATGCTTGAGCCCATTGTTGCAGCCACTGTATCAATCTATCATCTCATTGAGGGTCTTCCTCCTTTTTGCTGACCCTCTACCTTACCATCCATGATGTCCTTCTCCAGGAACTGATCACCCCGATAACATGTCCAAAGTGTATAAATACGTAGTCTTGCCATCATTCCTTCTGAGGAACATTCTGGTTGTACTTCTTCCAAGACAGATTTGTTCGTTCTTTTGGCAGTGCATGGTATATTCAATATTCTTCGCCAACACCACAATTCAAAGGCGTCAAATCTTCTTTGGTCTTCTTTATTCATTGTCCAGCTTTCACATGCATATGAGGCAATTGAAAATACCATGGCATGGGGCAGGCACACCTTAGTCTTCAAGGTGGCATCTTTGCCTTTCAATACTTTAAAGAGGTCTTTTGCAACAGATTTGCCCAATGCAATGCGTCTTTTGATTTCTTGACTGCTGCTTCCATAGGTGTTGATTGTGGATCCAAGTAAAATGAAATCCTTGACAACTTCAATCTTTTCTGCATTTATCATGATGTTGTTTATTGGCCCAGTTGTGAGGATTTTTGTTTTCTGTATGCTGAGGTGTAATTCACATTGATGGCTGTGGACTTTGATCTTCATCAGTAAGTGCTTGAAGTCCTTTTCACTTTTAGCAAGCAAGGTTGTGTCATCAGCATAGCCCAGGATGTTAATGAGTCTTCCTCCAATCCTGATGCCCCGTTTTTCTTCATATAGTCCAGACTATTTAAGGCTTAGGTACTTAAATAGTCATTGCTTTCAATGTTTAAATCTACCTAGCTTTGCTGACAAGTTCATTTCATTACAGACGAAATAGAATCTATTGAAAACTTAGAAATGTTAGTGATTTCAGAATCTATATAAACATTTTGACCTTTTTTAATTTAAAAAATAATAAACTGGAAAAAAAACTAAAATTTGAGGCAGAACCTTGTCTCTCATTAAGTTACATAATTTTAAATATTCAGATACCATACAGGTAACAAGCAAGATGATTTAATAAGTCATTATTGACTGCCTACTACTCAGGCACTAGTCTAGTACTTAAGATACATCAGATTAGAAACTAACGATGTGGACCATTTAGAGTTTATATTGTGGTTGTTATTGTTAGTTACCATCAAGTCCAACCCATGGGACCCCATGTGTGCAGAGTAGAGTAGAACTGCTCTATAGGATTTTCAAGATTGTGAGCTTTTGGAAACAGATCACCAGGCCTGTCTTCTAGACACCTCTGGGTGGGTTTGAACTACCAACCATTCAGCTAATAGTTGAGCCTATAACTGTTTGCACCACCCAGGACTCCTATATTCTAGTGGAAGAGCTAGAAAATAAACAATAAAGGAAAAAAAGTGCTATAAGAAGAGAGAACAAGGTAGGGGACCAAGGATGCTAGAAGATAATGAGTACTTGGATAGAATAGAAGTGTAGAAAGAGATTGGGAATTTTGCAATATTATAAAGTCGCTTAGTGTAGTACAATGGGTTTTATTTTTTCTGGCTCTGAGTTTGTAATTCTCCCAAAATGACTGATCAAATTACAATCTGCTACAGGATTGGTTTGTTTACTACCCGCATGAGAGGCTTGCAAATCCACCAAATAGGATTAGTCTGTTTACACAGGCCTAAGGGACTGGTCAGTTTACAAAAGTCACATGCTGAAATTGACAAAAAGTTATCCTGTATAAGTGGTCAGTCTTAGGGAGGTTTTGGGTGCTTTCTGATTGACAAGAGCCTGGACACAGCACAGTAGAAGAACTGAAATGCTATTCAAAGGCTGTTGCACTAAGCTGATAACACTCACTAGGCTGATAACACTGACGATCGAGAGAGACAGCAGCAAGCGCAGCAGAGCTAAAAGACAGAGAAACTGTGGCGACAGTGGGAGCAATTGGAACCATAAGATTGGCAGATGGCAAATGTGGGAGTGGAGGTGAGCACCTCTGGCCAGGAAGTCACCAGTGGAGCAGATGCTTGGGCATACACTGCACAGGGGTTGCCCATAAAACAGTTTTGCCTTGAGAGCTCTCCTCATACAGGTCTAACTCTTGTACTGGCCCAGGGTTGTCCCAAAGCTGCTGGTTGAGAGCTGGACCAGCAAGCACAGAAGGCTAGATCCAGTCTTTTCAGAGAGACACCTGCTGACACCTGGTCCATCGCGTGCCCACCAGTGACACAGAAAGGGACATGGTAACGGGAATGGTGAGTGGGTCCCCTTTTATACTTAAGTGGATTCCTCCCCTACCATGCTAGTTGGGGTACTCTTTAGCGGTGGATAGGACAGATTCACCTCAAATCTGTTCCTGTTTTTACTGCTTACCTTTTGTATGTAATAATAATGGCTTTCTATTACCAATACTATAAGTGTCTTGTCTGTGTGACACACTCAGATCAGACAGTAGAGTCCTCATTCAAGCAATCCTATCACAGCTTATAATTTTGAGGCAACTGGTATGTGTTCACACACACAGTCGAGTTAGGATAGGCTTCATTGAGAAGGAGACATTTGAGCAAAGGCTGAAAATGAAAAGCAAATTAGTCATAGAGAAATATAAAGGAAGAATACTCTAGGCAGAGAGAGCAGAAAGCTCAAGAAAATCCTGCAGAGTCCCTAAAGAGCAAGAGAAAAGGACAGATACAACAGTGCTGAGGGAGATGAGCACTTCATGGTAGACAATTGTAAGAATTTTGACTTTTAGTTACAGTGAAATGGGGAAGGCATTGCAGCATGTTTAGCATAGGAGAGAAAATTATGTGGCATGTATTTGAAAAGGATCCTGGCCACTGTGTGAGAATATACTGTGGGAGGGCAAGGGAAGACACAAGATGGTTAAACATTACATTTGATTGACTAAATCCCAAGTCGTTTTTTTAATTATTATTAAAATATTTTATTATGTTTTCAGTGAAAGTTTACACAGCAAATTAGGTTCCCATTTAAGAATTTCTCCACAATTTGCTCAGTGACATTGGCTATATTTTTCACAGTGTTTCAGCTTTCTCATTATTTCTGTTCTGGTTGTTCCATTTCTAGTAATCTAGTTTCCTTGTCCCCTTGCCTTCTCAAATCTCAAGCAGTTTTAATTCATATTGAGAAAGACTCAAGGAGATTTGTACTTAAAATGTCCATATGTTAAAACAGACAGAGACAAACCTCACATTTTTTATATTTTCATATGATTTTCGACATGATGCATGTACTGTTGATTTTTTTATACTGATTGTCCTACAAATTATCTTATTACTTTATTCCTATGCAATTACTGAATAAATATGTTAAGTCTTTTGATGGTAGAGTCATAAACATAGGCTGAAAATAATAGCTTTCTGCTGCCATTTTAACAGTTCAGAGCTCGACCAGCAAAAGGAAGAAATGATGAAGTAAAAGAGCTGAACAGAAGATTTCAAATGGCAGTTTGAGAAGACAAAGCAAAGTATTATAATGATATGTGCAAAGAGCTGGAGATAGAAAACCAAAAGGGAAGAACGTGCTCTCCATTTCTCAAGCTGAAAGAACTGAAGAACAAATTCAAGCTTTGAGACGCAATAGTGAATTATTCTATGGGGAAAATATTAAGCGAGGCAGGAAGCATCAAAAGAAGATGGAAAGAATACACAGAGTCACTGTACCAAAAAGAATTGGTCAACATTCAACCATTTCAAGATGTAGCATGTGACCAGGAACTGATGGTACTAAAGGAAGAATTCCAAGCTGCAATGAAGACTTTGGTGAAAAACAAGGCTACAGGAATTGACAGAATATCAATTGAGATGTTTCAACAAATGGATGCAGCACTGAAAATGCTCACTCATCTATACCAAGAAATTTGGAAGACAGCTACCTGTCCAACCGACTGGAAGAGATCCATATTTATGCCTATTCCCAACCAAATGCAAAAATTATTGAACAATATCACAGGCAAGTAACACTTTGCTGAAAATCATTCAAAAGCAGCTGCAGCAGTATATCGACAGGGAATTGCCAGAAATTCAGGCTGGATCCAGGAGAAGACATGGAACCAGGGATATCATTGCTGATGTCAGATGAATCCTGGCTCAAAGCAGAAAATACCAGAAAGGTGTTTAGCTGTGTTTTATTGAATATGCAAAGACATTCGACTGTGTGGATCATAACAAATTATGAATAACATTGCAAAGAATGGGAATTACAGAACACTAATTGTGCTCATGAGGAACCTGTACATAGATCAAGAGATAATCATTCAAAAGGTGTGTGTCAGGGTTGTATCCTTTCACCATACCTATTCAATCTGTATGCTGAGCAAATTATCCTAGAAGCTGGACTCTATGAAGAAGAACAGGGCATGAAAACTGGAGGAAGACTGGTTAACATCCTGCGTTATGCTGATGACACAATCTTGCTTGCTGAAGGTGAAGAAAACTTGAGGCACTTGCTGATGAAGATCAAAGACCACAGCCTTCAGTATGGATTACACCTGAAAATAAAGAAAACAAAAATCCTCACATCTGGGCCAATAAGCAACATCATGATAAAAGGAGAAAGGATTGAAGTTGTCAAGGATTTCATTTTACTTGGATCTACAATCGGTACTCATGGAGGCAGCAGTCGAGAAATCAAAAGACACACTGCACGGGGCAAATCTGCTGCAAAAGACCTCTTTAACGTGTTGAAAAGCAAAGATGTCACCTTGAAGACTAAGGTGCTCCTGACCCATGCCATGCTGTTTTCAATTGCCTAATATGCATGTGAAAGCTGGACAATGAATAAGGAAGACCAAAGAAGAATTGACACTTTGAACTGTGGTGTTGGCGAAGAATATTGAATATACCGTGGACTGCTCAAAGAACGAATAAATCTGTATTGGAAGAAGTACAACTAGAATGCTCCTTAGAAGCAAGGAGGTTGAGACTACATCTCACATACTTTGGACATGCTACCAGGAGGGATCAGGCCCTGGAGAAGGACATCATGCTTAGTAGAGAGTCAACAAAAAAGAGGAAGACCCTCAAGGAGATGGATTGACACAGTGGCTGCAACAATGGGCTGAAACATAGCAATGATTTTGTTGATGGTGCAGGACCGGGCAGTGTTTTGTTCTATTGTACATAAGGTCGCTATGAGTTGGAACTGACTAGACTGCACCTAACAACAACAACAACAACATTATTTTATTCCTAATCTATGTAGTTTAAAAATTAACTGCCTCAGGGATTAGAAGATTGATATCTGACATCTTGTTACATGAGTTCAAATTCCAGTTTTACTATTTTTTGCAGTTTTAAACTTGGGCAACTTTCTTAATATATTTGTCTCTCTATTTCCTCTTTTTTAAAATGCAGATAATAATGATAATAATACCTACTTCCCATGGTGTTCTGAATTGTGTATATTGCTTAGCATAATGTATAGCACATCAACATCTTTAAATAAATGTATTTATTCTTGATCTTACAGTACAATCTTTTCAATAATCCTGTTAGTATTATTCTATAAGGAACCCCGGAAAAATAAAAAAATGAATATGAAACAGGGAAATAAAATGCTAGACAGTTAAATCTTCTGCTTATATCTGATGCTATTGTAGTGGTGGAAAGGAGATTTAAAATACAAATATTTCAAAGTGTCAAGATGAACATATTGTGTTAGACCAAGATTTATGATTCTGAACTAATTAGGTAGTAGTAGCTAAAACATGCAACCAGTACAGACAAACATAAAAGCAGAAGCCAAGGATTTCCTACTTACAACATTTTTTGGTTTGCAAAATAGCCAAAAGTTGTGCTAACAAATAACATTGGCGCTATAAACAAATATGTATATCAATACACATCTCAGTCACACACCCACAAAAATATTCGGTTCTTGACTGTTATTGTATTGATTTTCCTTTAATATTAGACAGCCTCATTAATGTTCTAAAACAGTCGTAGTGATGCCACTGGTACAAGATTCAGAGGGATCATTTAATCATCTTATTTATTTAATATTTGAAATTTTATTTATCCCATAATGACTCTCAAATTACATGGATGATACAAAGTAATATTAGCTAAGAATATTTCAACAGTGCTCTGGTATGACATTGAAAACACAGACATTTTTTCAGTTATTTACAAGTTTTTAAAACTTTTTTGTTAAGATTCTTCAGTAACTCAAGGATAGCAGTTAGGAGATGCTGCTTGCTGCGTGCTATTGAGTCATACTAACACTGAGTAGAACTGCCCCAAAGGGTTTCCAAGGCTGTAATCTTTATGGAAGTGTACTGCCACATCTATCTCCCACAGAGTGGCTGATGGATTTGAACCGCAGACCTTTTGGTTAGCTGCTGAGTGCTTAACCACTGCTCCACCAGGGCGCTTTCAGTTAGGAGACAGTCAATGCTAATAGCTAACACAAAGTTAATGGTATCTCATCTAACTGTTATTAAGCAAGAGAGGTTAAAAGATGTCCTAGAAGACACAGAAAGGACACAGGGGCTAAAGGATCTTGATTCCAATATCAATTTTATTTTTCCAAATTCAGAATTTTGAGTACGTTAAGCTGTAATTACATTAAATACACTTATAATTCTATCTTTATCTTGAAATTAAATATTGACATAATAGGTTATTATGAGACCAAAAGAAAAAAAAATACACGTGTTTTTTGAGAGTTTGGTCTGAATTAAACCTTACTCTGTTTTGAATAATATCTTGTATACTAACTGGTTTTTCTTTGGCATATAACTTAAGTTTACCATTTCATTCATGTCCCCTTGCAGAATTCTTAACTATTCTACAATTTAGGATTTTCCAGTTTATTTTCTGTTCCTGTTGTTTGCTTTCACATTTTTCAGAGCACCATTACATTCCTGTACCTGGAATCCTATGATATGTAGTAGTTTTCCACACAATTTCCCTTCTGCTTAGTGCTTTTCTGAATTGCCAAAGGAAGCCAGTTTAATGAAAATAATGATGTTTAGTGATTAAACCTGAAAGAATAATCCTGGCAGAGTCTTAATTTCATACCCAAATAAAATATCTAGAATACAGGTTTTTAAAAATCATGATGGCTAGAATGACCCTATATTCAATTCTGTAGAGATCCAGAGAAGGGGCTGTGATAGCTAAGAGACTTTTCTCTGGACTTTAATGGACAACATTGTAGTATAAAATAAAATGTGCTTGAAGACTGGACATAAACATAAGATTAGTATATTACTTTACCAACTTCAGTTTTTCCATTTACTAAATGGAACCAAATAATAACAGTTTTCCTTCTTCAAAGAGTTGCAGAAAAGCTCAAAATACACGTTAGATATCTGAACTCCTCCCCAGAACATGCAAGGCCTGTGCATACAACTTAGACTAAGTGTCTGAGAGGAAATATCAGGTCTTGGGTTGGGAACAACCAGTCTAAAACTTCAGGTAGCATTCAAAGACAGCATTCCAAGAGAAGACAGGCTCAGAAACTAAACAGACAGTCTGAAGAGTCAAGTACAAAGGAATAAATCAAATTTAAAGTGAAGGGGCTGTCACACAGGTCACAATCAGGTGACATATCAGGGAGAGATTGGAAGAGACATTGATCTGCTGAGAGAATGGGGCTTTGATAGGGCTTGACTGGTCTCTCTTAGCAGCAAGGAGTTGTTAAAGGTATCAAGCTGGTTCAGACATTGGATGTGAGCGGTTAATAGACCATACGTATTTCTCTGAATTAGATCTGCTGTCTTCTTGTCTCACATGTGGGTCAGTGTAGCATGCTACCAGTTCCATAGTTCACATAGTTCTGTAAAACAGATTTTCATAGTGTATGTACTGTGGGGAAAATCTATACTGAAAAAAAATCTGTTAATGGACTCAATTTTCCAGTTGATTTTGCTAGTGCCAAGCTAGCCCCTTAGCACCTATTTTTGTTTGAATAGGTTCTAAGAAAGCTTTCCCTAAAGCACATTGAATTCCTGAAATTAGTAACCGTCCATGGGGTATGAAATTATAACAGCTGCAGTTTTATGGGGTTCTAAGATTTGTTAATTTATAACAAATACTATAAAAATATTCAAATCCTTTACAAGAGCACCAACTGTAACACTAAGTTTTAAAATTCTGTATTTTGGCTTATTACTCTTATTACCCTACTAAGATACTTCATTTTGTCTCCTTGGGTGGGAGGAGATCAATATATCTACTTTCAGAATTGTTGATAATAATGTAACTAAGAATAAGATGCTGCATGAATATGCTTACAGCAGCTGTATTTCTTTAAAGGACAATCAAATAACCTATAAACCAAATCCACTGCCATCGTGTATATTCGGACTCATAGCAACCATATAGGACAGAGGAGAACTACCCCATAGGGTCTCCAAGGCTGTAAATCTTTATGGAAGCAGACTGCCACATCTTCTCCCACAGAGCGTCTGGTGGGTTCAAACCACCGACCTTTTGGTTAGCAGTCAAGAGCTTTTAACCACTGTACCACAAGGGCTCCTAAATAACCTATGCTTTATATAAATTAAACACCCAGATTAAAATAAAATACTACAACTTGTCTTAGTCAAGTGAACTTATAGATTTGCAGCACTAATGGGGAAAACATGTAAAGGAATTGAAAAGTCCCATATTTTTGGTTTGACTTACATGTCAGGTATAATCTAAATATATAGTATTTGGATTTAATTATTTTGATATCATGAGACTAAAAAAAGTTAAAAAAAATTGCATATCCCTCATTTCATGGAAAAATCTAAACATGTAGGATTAAGCCAGTATTCTCTTTCAGTTGAAATACTATACAAGGCTTCAAAAAAGTAAAATTAATTACTTTAATGGGCTCTTAAAAAGTTTCTGTTTAATTAAGGAATTATTAACTCATAGAATTTTAAAATATCAAGGCATTTTAGAAGAATCTTGTGTGTGAATGTGTCTATGTGTGTTGAGACACACACACACACTCTCCCCCAATGAAAATGAGGGAAAATGGGATTTCCAGGACATGGCGATATAGTCAGAAGCACCACGCTGTCCCTCCGCAGCAAACATCAGAAAAACTAAGTCAAGCAGAGTCACACATCAATCCTGAAACCCTAACCATCAACTGAAGAGATAAAGAACTCAGCCAAGCACCAAATGGAATAAGAAACTGAGTGAGAACAGAGCACGAGGAGAGATACATGCAGAGGTCCCCTATCAGCTACTGCAGCAAGGATCCACCATCTTGAACTCCTATCAGAGATCAGCAAACAGGAGGTCCGAGGAAGCAGCTTCATGGAGCTTCCAGCAGGAGACAGAACAACCAGTACCCACGATGTAGGCTTTCCCATCACCCACCCTTCTTCATGCCCATTTAGCCTCCTCTGCTTCTTGTAGCCACAGTCTATCGGCCAGAAAGCATGAGCTTCTCCCCAGTGCCGCTTGGATTCCACCCCGCTGCACTGGCCAGCTCCCTGAGTGCCATTTGTTGGCAGCTGATGTTGCTTTTTTCTGCTTCTTTAGATTTCTTCCTTACCTCTCACCATCTCCCCCTCCTTTCTCTCCAATATCTGGCTCCATGTGCCATCTTTGCTTCTTCCTGCAAGGCTGTGAAACACCGCTCAACTGTGAAACTGCTTCCCGGCCCGTGCTGCCACACAGGTGGGGCCCCCAGGACTTTTTTGTTTGTTTGTTTGCTCTGATTTGTTCAGTTTTGATTTCTTTGTTTGTTTTCTTTTTCTTTTGGCAGGTTGAGAGCCCCTTCTAGCTGGGCAGTACCACGTGGCTTGGAAGCTAGTCCCTTACTCAGTGCAGACGCACAGGGACATTCCTGGGGGCATTTCTTTTTTCTTGCTTTTTTTTTTTTTCCCCATTTCTTTGTTTAGTTTTCAGCTCTCTCTTATTCCTTTTTCTTTCTTCATTTCCAGTTTCTCAATTTTTTCATTTTTTTCTTTTACACTTTTTCTTTTCTTTTTCATTTTTGTCCTCCCCCATTTCTCAGTCTCTCATCTCTCCACTCCAATAGCAAGCTCCCTTAGCATTCATTTTTTTTGTGTGTACGTTTTTGGCTCCTGTTCTTCTCTCCTCTCTCTCCTCTTTCCCATATCCATCTTAGCTCCACACGTCACAATCTACTCCCTCCTTCCTGCCTACCTGCACTGTGCACTGAACATCACACTCCCAAGCAGCACAGGCACAGCCTACTGGAACCTGCCCTGCACTGATTCCTGGTCGGCATTGTCAGCCCTGGTACGTGCCACAAAAAAACTACCCAGCAACTCCCCTTCAGATGGACCTGCCCTGCTGTACCATACCTGAGTGACTGATCCTGCCATTGGAGAAGGAGGTGAAAAGTATAACGCCCATAGACGAGCAAACAACAGAGAATGCACAGCCCACTTGCTCAGACATCACCAAATAAAACAAAAAAGCAGGATGAAACAAAAAAATCTATAATCAATAAACGAGGAAAATAACCACTGAATGCCCCGAAGACAGCAGACAATATCAAAACATTAGACGTCCAAAATAAAATACCAGATGACCTACCAGTAGAAGAAAAGGCACTAGATCTAACTGATAGGGAGTTCAAATCTCTAATATTCAGAATTATCCAAGAGTTGAAGCAAAAAACAGAGAAAAATGAGGAAAAAATAGACAAATACCAAGAAAAAGCAGACAAATTCATGGAAAATACAGAAAAAAACAATGGAAGAATTCAATAAAATAATACAGGAACAAAATGCTAAAAAAATTCACAACTAGAATTCATACAAAAACAACAATTAGAAATCCAAAAGATAAACAACAAGATTTCAGAAATGGACAGTGTCATAGAAGGGCTGAGGAGCAGGTTTGAAATGATGGAAGGTAGGATCAGCAAAATTGAAGACAAACACTTTGCTACAACTCTGTTTGAGGAAAAAGTCAGAAAAAAGGATGAAAAAAAATGAAGAAACCCTGAGAATTATGTGGGATAAAATCAAAAGCAAATATCTGCCAGTGATAGGAGTTCCAGAACAGGGAGAAAACAGAAAACACAGAGAGGATCATTGAAGAACTGCTGACTGAAAACTTCCCCAATGTCATGAAAGACGAAAAGTTGACCATCCAAGAAGCTCAACGAACCCTGTATAAGATAGACCCCAAAAGAAAATCACCAAGGCATATCATAATCACACTCGCTAAAACCAAAGACAAAGAATCCTGAGAGCAGCTCAAGAAAAACAAAAAGTCACATACAGAAGAGAAACAACAAGACTAAGCTCAGATTATTTGGCAGAAACCATGCAGGCAAGAAGGCAATGGAATGACATATATAAAACCCTGAAAGAAAAAATTTGCCAGTCAAGAATAATATATCCTGCAAAACTCTCATTCAAATATGATGGTGAAATTAGATAACTTCCAGATAAACAGAAATTAAGGGACTATGTAAATAACAAACCAAACTTATGAGACTTATTAAAGGAAGTCCTTAGATCTGAGAACAAACAACAT
This sequence comes from Dugong dugon, assembly GCA_030035585.1. Lineage (NCBI taxonomy): Eukaryota > Metazoa > Chordata > Mammalia > Sirenia > Dugongidae > Dugong > Dugong dugon. The sequence goes on from CM057465.1 coordinate 97,631,248, forward strand.
CAGACCACAAGCTGAATATAGGACCCAAGATTGTACGAGCCAGATACCAACCTAGGAAATGAACTCTTAAGGACTATGCAAAACCAAAAGAATTACAAAAGGGAACCAGAGAGGTTAATCTGTAATGACAAGAGCATCAGAACAGTAAAAGAGGGAATAAACAGTGTAGGTGTAGAACCTTCTAATGGAGAGGAAGTCAAGGGATATCAAGTAATAATAGACTGGTTCAAATCTAGGAAGATAAGGGTAAATTTCAAGGTAACCACAAAGTTAACAAACCTACTCATCAAAATAAAGAAGAAAAACATAAAGTCTCAGTAAAAACAAAACCTACAAAAACAGAAGAAATTAAAAAAAAAAATCCACAAACAAAAGGAACTCAGCACAAGAGAGTAAGAGGAACAAAGAAAACATTAGCACCACAAAAGAAAACACTACAAAATGCAATCTAACTCCTAGAGAAATAAGAGCTGCCACAATAATAGACATATGCACATCCATATTCATTAAAGCAATGTTCACAATAGCAAAAAGATGGAAACAACCTAGATGCCCATCAACAGATGAATGGATAAACAAACTATGGTACATACACACAATGGAGTATTATACAAAGATAAAGAACAATGATGAATCTGTGAAGTATCTCATAACATGCATGAAACTGGAGGACCTTATGCTGAGTGAAATAAGTCAATCACAAAAGGACAAATATTGTATGAGACCTCTACTGTATAACACATGTAAAAGTTTACACACAAAAAGAAAAAATCTTTGTTGGTTACAAGGGATGGGAGGGATGGAGGGTAACTAAATAGATAAGTGGTAACTTTGGTGAAGGGTAGGACAGTACACATTCCTGGGGAAGCCAGCACAACTTGTACAAGGAAAGGTCACAGAAGCTCCATAGACACTTCCAAATTCCCTGAGGGACTGAATTGCCGGGCAGAGGGCTGTGGGGACCATGGTCTCGGAGAACCTCTAGCTTAATTGGCTTAACACAGTTTATAAAGACAATGATCTACATTCTACCTTGGTGAGTAGCATCTGGCGTCTCAAAAGCCTGTGAGCAGCCATCTAAGATATTCCATTAGTCTCACCCCTTCAGGAGCAAGGGAGAACGAAGAGAACAAGATATAAGGAAAAGATTAGTCCAACAGACTAATGGACCACAGCTACCATGGCCTCTACCAGACTGAGTCCAGTACAGCTAGATGGTGCCTGGCTACCACCCCTGACTGCAATGACCAGGATCACAATAGAGGGTCCTGGAAAGATCTGGAAAAGGATGTAGAACCGAATTCTAACTCACAAAAAAAGACCAGATTTACTGGCCTGAGAGACTGGAGAAACCCCAAGAGTATGGCCCCTGGACACCCTATTAGCTCAGTAGTGAAGCCCCTCCCAAAGTTCACCATTTAGCCAGAGGTTGGATATCCTCATAAAACAAAACAGGACTAATGAGGCACAGCAGTCCAGGGACAAGGACTAGAAGGCAGAAGGGCACAAGGAAGCTGGTGATAGGGAACCCAAGGTTGAGTAAAGATATTGTTGATGTGTTGTGAGATTGTTAACTGTTGTCATAGGGCAACATTTGTAGTAACTGTTAAATGAGAAACTATTTGTTCTGTAAGCCTTCATCTTAAGTGAGAATAACAGCACGATTGGAAGAGAGTAGTCAATGTCACTGAACTGTGCATGTAGAAATTTTTGAAATGGTGTATCTTTGGCTATGTGTATTTTCACACAAAAAAAAAGGTTGAGAAGTTAGAGGGTTGATATGTTGTGGGGTTTTTAACCAATGTCATAAAACAATATGTGTACTACTGTTTCATGAGAAACTATTTGTTCTGTAAGCCTTCACCTGAAGTACAATAAAAAATAAATAAATAAACAAAATTTTTTTAAAAAGTCAAAAAAAAAATAAAATAAAAATAAAGTACAATAAAAAAATTTAAAAAAAAAAAGAAAATGAGGGAAAACTACCAAATCTCATAGAACTAGTTAACATAAAAAATATGACAATAAATTATGAAGAAATGAAGGAGAAATTAAGACATTCAAGAAAAATGAAAACTGAAACAATTTGTCACTAGCTGTTCTACCCTATAGGAAATACTAGAGGGAGTCCTCCAGGCTAAATTGAAAAGATACTAGATCATAACTCAATTACTGATGAATTAATATCTATGTAGTTAAATATAAAAAAATGAATAATTTTTGTTTGTAAGTCTTTTTTTTTACATCCTTGTTTAAAAGACAATAGCAAAAAGCAACACTTATAGAACTATGTTGATTTTCATGAATACACATGCAATTTACATCACAACAACAGCATAAAGGAAAGCAGAGGAAAGAACTATACTGGAACAAAGTTTTTGTATACTATTGATCTTAAATTGCTATTAATCAGAACTAGATTGTTTTAAGATGTTAATTGTAATCCCCTGGGAAACCACAATTAAAATAGCTGGGAAAAAATGCAGTATAAGAAATAACAAGGTAATTAAAAAAGTAGGCCACAAAATTTCTATTTCATGCAAAAGAAGGCAGTAATGTAGGAATAGAGAAGGAAAAAAAGACATAAAACATTAAACATCAGCAGCATAGATGGTATAAATAAGTCCTTCATATGAAGTACAAATAGTTCTAATGTAAAAGAATGGAAAAATACACCACACACACAGCAAACGAAGAGAGCTGGAATGGCTAATATCATGCAAACAAGTACTGAAGACAAAATTCTTACTAGACACAAAGAAGGACTTTTTATAATGAGAGGTTCTATCTGTCAGGAAGACGTAATAATTGTGATCATAAAGGCACTACAAACAGAGCCCCAATAAACTGACAAAAACTGAATGTAGAAGTAAGCAATTGAGCATAATTTGGAGACTTCAAAATACCATTTTCAATAATGTATAGAACAAGTAAACTGAACATCAACAAGGAATTAGAAGAATAAAACAACATATAAACCTGCTAGGCCTAACAGACATCTATCTATAGAACAATTCACCCAACAACAGGAGCATACACAATCTTCTCAAGTTCACATGGAACATTCTCCAGGATAGACTAAATAATCAGCCATAAAATAAGTCTCAACTTATTTAAAAGGATTTGAACTCATTCAAAGTATGTTCTTCAACCACAATGGAAAGAAAAATAGAAATCAGTATAAAAAGGAAATATTTGAAAAATTTACAAATCCTGGAAATTGACTCCCAAATAATCAATAGATCTAAGAAGAAATTATAAACAAAATCACAAAATATTTTGAGATGAAGGAAAAAGACAACACAACATACCAAAAATTATGAGATGGAGCTACAGCAGTGTTCAGAAGAAAATTTATAGTTGTAAATGGCAATATTAAAAAAAAGAGGAGACATATCAAATCATTAACCTAAACTTATACCTTAAATATCTAGGAAAAGTAGATTAAACTAAACCAAACACAAACAAAATAAAGGAAATAATAAAGATTAGAGTAGAAACAAATGAAACAGGTAATAAGAAAGTACTAAAGGAAAATTAACAAAATGAAAATTTGTTTTATTTTGAAAAGACAAACAAAATTAACAAACCTTTAGCTAGACTGACCAAGAAAAAGAGAGAGAGCGAAGACTCAAATAACTAAGATAAGGAATGAAAGGGGTTAATCACTATCAGCCTTACAGAAATAAAAAGGATTATAAGGGAATACAATGAAGAACTCTAACAATTACATAACCTAGATGAAATGGATAAGTTCCTACAAAGCCATAAACCACAAAAACTGATTCAAGAAGAAAAGCAGGCTCTCACTACCACCAACAAGAAGAGACACGAGTGGAGTGTGTCGTTTGGACCTGAGGTCCCTGTGTTAAGAACCTTTTAGACCCAGGAGACAGAGAGAACAAGAGAGAGCTGTAACACCAGAGATGGTACAAGATGGCAAGAAGCAGTGGTAGAGAAACTTTGGCAGCAGAACTGGGAGACCTGAATGAGATGGTGCAGTGGCTTCCTGGCCTACTGAGCAAGGTGGCTACAGTGGGTGTGCCGACTCACGGAGCAAGAGAGCTAAAAGTCTTTGGGAAGGAGGCTTTCTGGCAGAGTATGATGCCTCCAAGCACTTTTTGACAGAGCTAGGCTTGCCAACCCAGACCCATGAAGTGAGAGCTGCATGCCTTTGGGCAAGAGGCTTCCTGGTGGAATGAGGTGCCCCCAGGCAGTTATTGGTAGAGCTAAAGAGCTTTGTAGCACCTGCAGGAGCTGGGCAGAGGCTGGGCCGAGGGGTCGAGTGACTGAGGGACCAAGGGCCAAAAATAGGCCTGCCTATGAGCATGGCTTAAAAAAGGCTGCCCTGATAGAAGAACTGTAGCCTGAGTCATTCCTGATCCTGATTTATAAACTGTTACTTCCCTGACAAACCTCATAACTCTTAAGTATGATCTGTGAGTTATGTGTGGCCACTTGGACAAATTATCAAACACAACAGAGAGGTAGAGAGTGCCATCAGAGGGATGGCTGGTGTCAGAAAAAGTGAAAAGATTGGAGGGTGGAGGTATGTTTGACCCCCACCTCATAACAATCAGCCCTGGGATGTTGATGCTGATAATGATTCTTCTTTTCCCCTCATGAAGTTAGAGGACCTCTGATACCACCTGCCATTTTTACAGTTGACATCTGAAGCTGAATGTTTCGCCATGGCTCCAGACCCGTGGAAGCTTGGGACTTTGTAAGAGAAAGAATGAAGGGGTTTGAGAAGTGAAACTTTTGATTCTCAGATGCCTACTTTGGTTGTTGTTACCTGTAATGACTGAAAGGAAAGTTAGAGATGTTATGCTGCAGCTGAGGGGAGAAAAGCTCCACCTGGAGTGGCTTGGGGCAAAAACCAGTCCAGAGAAGCAAGACTGATAGGGAGCCAGGGTCTTCTGATTCCATTCAGCCAGAGGCCCAAGACCATATGCATATTAATGGGAAGATAGTGAAGATACAGAGAAGAGAACATGAAACTGAAATGTTAAGTTAAGATGTATGTGTTTATTGGAATGTGCTATGTATATCGAACATTTATCCTACGTAGTGTTGTAAAACAGACCTAAATGATAGAAATGAATTTTTGGTATTGTAGATAACAGATCATGTGTAACTCTGTTTTCAGCCAATACTTGAGTGAATACGCTAAAAGAGGAACTAATATTTGCCCAGAAGAAACACCGGCTATTGGTTTGAATGCAGTAGCCTTGTGTATAGAATACTGGGGACTTGGGTCAAAAACCTGAGCCCTGTCTAGAATCTTTCCAGTCACTAAATTTGCATTTGAAAAGATATGCAGACCTATCCAGACTAGAAGAGGAGGAGATTTGTATTTGAAGGAAAGACCTGAAGAAAAAAAAATGACTTTTGCTTTTTGAACTGGGACAAGCAGTTTGCCTTAGAATGCATCAAGGCATGAAAAGTTAGAGCCCATCAGAAGAACACCCTTCCAGGACTGGAAGTTAAAGGGAGCCAGTGAGTAGATAGCCTGGTATGCTCACTTGAGATGACCACCTAGGGCCACAAGATGAGTGGAAGTGGGGAAGGTGCAGTAACAAAAAGATAGGCTGAGTTTGAATATGTTCCATTGACACCTGTTGACCTAGCCTATGGAGGCTAGAGATGGGAGACAGAGAGAAAGAGCTGGCTGGTCTGTGCAAGGAGTTGTGTGGAGTCCTGAGTGGGTGGTGCTCACTGTCCTAGCCCACAGGGACTAGGGATGAGCTGACCAAATGAAGAGAGGGGGATATTTGACACTGTGAGTTGGGGTAGATTACTGCAATTTGATGGCTTAATCTGAACTGGACGTTGCTTCTGGATGCAGATGCTCAAAGTTCTAACAAGAAGAGAAGACTCTTCAGATCAAGGAACATGTTTGTCCTCCTCAGAATACTGGCTTGATAAAACCAAAAACCCAAACCCATTGTTGTCGAGTCAATTCTGACTCATACCTACCCTATATGAGGATGGGAAATTTAAACACTGGCTATGTAAAATGGGAGGAGATAAAGGCATGAAGTGACTGGCTTACACACTTTCATGGGTGTACTTAGACTTAAAATGAGGGGGACAAGTGAGGATCCTCACTGAATAATGTCTTCTTTTCCTGATGGGTCTGGGGAGGAAAGGGTGAGGGAAGATGCTGATACAATTAGATGATTCAGTTGTGAGTTTTGATTGTTAACTGGGTTAATTGTGATTGTAAAAACTATAATTGTAGAAGCAGTAACTGAAAGAGTGGACTAAGGGGGAGGGACTGCCGAACTGGACTGAAGTGTAATGGCCGAATCTAAAGCTTCTTAAAAGTTTTGCTATGCTGATACCTAATGAGGCTCAGTGCAAGGGAATAATCTTCTCTCAGTTAAATTTTATCAGAGACCAGAGGGGGTGAAGCTGAGGTGACTTTTGGAAAACCTGATAATATTAGATGGACACCTGCAGCAGAACTGAATGACTGATACCTGAGTAGCCTCACCCTAAAGACTCTTTGCCCTACTGAATTAATAATTAGTCAATTGTTGATGACTGTTTTGGACTGGTAAAAATGATTGGGAGGGGAAAATTATCCTCCAAGTACGAAAGAATCATGGCTAGAAAAGCCAGGGGGTGACCTGCGGTGTGAAAAATTGATTTTATATGGCCTTTCTAGCCATGGTCTTGTTACTCCGACCAAATCATTGGGTGGGACTATTCAAATAAGGTGCTTGTGGTCCACCAAGGGGATTGCACAGCTTGCTCATAATGCAAATAAGGTGAATGACACATTTGTGGGGCTTGGACTATGCCAATAAGGTGTATAGAACCCTAACAAGGGGATTGGTCAGTTTTACCATCCCTCTAGGCTTAAAATAAGGCATCCCAGAGACAGAAGAGGGGGACCTCACTACCACCAAGAAGAAGAGACAGGAGCAGAGTGTGTCCTTTGTTGCTGAGGTCCCTGTGCTGAGAACCTCCTAGATCCAGGACCAGGACACAGAGAGAGAGTGAGAGGTGTAACATCCGAGATGGAACAAGACAGTGAGAAGCAGTGGCAGAGAAACAGCCGCAGAAAAACTAGGAGATTGGTGAGAGACAGTGCAGTGGGATTCCCGGCTGATGGAGCAAGACAGTTACAGTGGGCATACTGACTGAAGGAGCAAGAGAACTGAGTGCCTTCAGGCAGGAGGCTATCAGGAGGAGTGTGTTGCCCCCAGGCATTTATTGGTAGAGTACGGAGCTTTGTAGCAACTTGTATGAGCAGGGCAGAAACCAGGTTGAGGGGCCAAGTGGCTGAGGGGCAGAGGGCCAGAGAGAGGCCTGCTTGCAGGTACAGCTGAGAAGAGGCTGTCCTGATTGCAGAACTGTGTCCTGAGTCATTCCTGATCCTGAATTGTAACCTGTTACTTCCATAATAAAGCCCCTAACTGTGGGGGAAAAAAGAAGAAATAGAAAATCTAAATAAATCTGTAACAAGTAAGGATACGGAAATTGCAAGTTAAGAGCTTTCCACAAAGATAACCTCAGACCCAGATGGCTTCATTGGTAAATTTTACAAATATTTAAAGAAGCATTAATACCAATCTTTCACAAACTGTTCCGAAAAGTAGAAGAGGAGGAAAAATACCCAAACTCATTCTATGAAGTCAGTATCATCCTTAAATGAGTGAATATATAAATAAACTGTGTTTTATCCATAAAGTGGTATATTATTCAGCAACAAAAAAGGATTGATTATTGATACATTCATCAACTTGGAAAAATCTCAAATGCGTTATGTTTAGAGAAAGAAGCTAGTCCCAAAAAATTATATACTGCATGCTGCTGTTTATATGACATTCTGGAAAAGGCAGAATTATAGGGACAAGAACAGATCAGTGGTAACTAGGGAATAAGGATGGCCAGAAGGCTTGACTACAAATATCACCACCAGAAGGTTATATTTGGGAGGTGAGGAAACTTTTCTATGTTTTTATTATAGTGATGAGTGCACAAATCTATGCATTTGTCAAAATTTGTAAAACTGTACACAAAAGAAGTGAGATTTACTGACCATAAATTAAACACTGCACTAAAGATAATGTAAAATACTAAAAAAAATATGTCCACCAAAATTGACCCATTACCTAAGGACATGCAAGTGTTCCTTCCATAAAGTATTGTCAGTAAAAAATATCAAGACTCAGAAAGTGTTTAATTCTATTTCCTTAAATAAAAACCCATATATGTATATACATATATACATATATATATATATATATATGCATATGTCAAAAAAAGCAGAGGGGGAAAATGATTATAGTTAAAAACAAAAATATGCATAAATGATTGCATTTGTGAATTTTTGCAACTGTGTATATATGTATATATATATATATATATAGAGAGAGAGAGAGAGAGAGAGAAGAATCCCTGGGTGGTGCAAATGATAAAGCACTCAACTACTAGCAGAAATGTTGGTGATTGGAACTTACCCAGAGGCATCTCAGAAGACAGGCCTGAAGATATTCTTTAGAAAAGTCACAGCATTGAAAACCCTATCAAGCAGTTCAACTCTGCACACATGGGGTTGTCATGAGTAGGAATTGACTCAATGGCAACTAACAACATCACATGTACACGTTATTATTATTAGATGCCATCTAGTTGGTTCCAAATCATAGCGACCCTATGTACAACAAAACAGAACACTGCCCAGTCTTGCACCATCCTCACAATCATTGTTATGCTTGAGCCCTTTGTTGCAACCACTGTGTCAATCCATCTCATTGAGGGTCTTCCTCTGTTTCAAAGACCGCCTACTTTACCAAACATGTTATCAGGACGGGTCCCTCCTGATAACATGTCCAAAGTATGTGAGATGAAGTCTCATCACCTTTGCTTCTAAGGCACATTCTGGCTGTTCTTCTTCCAAGACAGATTTGTTTGTTCTTCTGGCAGTCCGTGGTGTATTCAATACTCTTCACCAACACCATAATTCAAAGGCATCAATTTTTCTTATATGTTTAAATGTATGTGTATATACATATATATATATACATATATACATACACACACAGTAAACTTTCATAAATAAAATGATTTATACATGCTTTTGTTTTTAACTTCAATCGCTTCCTCATATGTAATTAATGCATAAAAATATTTAAAAAATCAAAAGAATGGATTTAAGAAGATAAACCTATGAGTTATGTATATGCTAGGCACATTTGAGTGGGAAAAAGGAAAAGGAATTGGAGTCTAGTTAGAAATTTGGTTTAATTTTTCAGGCAAGATGTAATAAGAAGTTAAACCAGAAAAATAGCAGTTAAAATAAAGAGTGGGTGCAAGAGAAAAGGAAGATCCAATAGATCTGGTAAATTGATGGCTATTTTTTGCTTAATTTAAATACTAGATCCAGCCTACTTTTTTTTCTACAATAAAAAGTATCTTCGTGCAGACATGTCCTGAAGTCAATTAAGTACTGATTATAACTTCACTTATCCTTAATATTCTTATTAAAATTGTGTAGAAAGTTACATTTGCAACAAGTAAACAAAATAGAACCGTGAAAGAATTGTTCAAACATAAACTCAAAAAAGAAAACCACAACTATGTTTATTTTAATGTAACCCAAAAATTATCTTTATTATAATTAAATATTTTTGTAAAAGTTAAGTATGTTCCTTTCAGCAAGCAAACAATAGAAGATAGGAATATTTTTCGGGAAAGAATATTTCTATAACTTGAAACACATAACTTCAGGAAGTACTTTTTATTTCTAAAATTTTAAACTGTAAAATAATCCATACTCATGGACATATTTAGGGACTCATATAATTATCTAAGCTTAGTCATATCTCTCAAATGAATATTTTATCACTTTCATATTTAGTATTTTTTTTTTAACTTGTAAGATTGGTTTTAGTTTTCTTTTATATGCTCAATTCATCTAGTCCATATATATTTTTGTTGTAAAGCATAGATACTATAATTTTTAATGGGAAGACATTAGGGATCATTATTAAATGTAGGGAGCACAGGGAAGTGTTAACGTGGGCATAGAAACTTGTGGAGAGATGGGTAATGAGTTAGGTTGTAAAACTTCAGCTGCTTGAGTAAGGTGGGAATCACCAACAGTACAATCTGTGATTAGAGTAAAAAGTTGAGTGTTTGACTCAAAGGAGAAAATGAGAGATTCAAGAGAATTCATGATAACTTTTAAAATGGACTCCTAAGGAACAGGCTATGGTAGTAAGTCAACTCTCCATACTCACAAAGAGGAAACATGTGTGACAGGAACAATATAACTTTATTCCGTAAATGACTTCCTTTTCAAATATCATTTGCCACAATTATCTTTTATGTGATTCCTCAGGGAAATAAGGATTTATTAACTTTCATGAATTCTTTTTTTTTTTATTGTAGTTTAAATGAAGTTTACGTTTCAAGTTACTCTTCCACACGAAAATTTATACATACCTTGTTATGTGACCCTAATTGCTCTCCCCTTACTGTGACAGCCCACTCCTCCTATCCACCCCTGATTCCCAATGTCCATTCAACCAGCTCCTAACCCTCTCTGCTTTCCCATCTCACCTCCGGACAGAAGCTGCCAGTTTAGTCTCTTATATCTACTTGAGCTAAGAAACACACTCCGCAGGAGTATCATTTTATGACTCATTGTCCAGTCGAATCCCTGTCTGAAGAGTTGGCCTCAGAAATTGTTTTAATTCTGGGCTGATAGAGAATCTGGGGTCCATGCTTTCCGGGGTTCATCCAGTCCCATTCAGACCATTAAGTCTGGTCTTCTTACTAGAATTTGAGTTCTGCACGCTACCTTTCTCCTGCTCCATCCGGGAATCTCTGTTGTGTTCCCTGCCAAGGAGGTTATTGGTAGTAGCCAGACACCTTCTAGTTCTTCTGATCACAGGCTGATGAAGTCTCTGGTTTACGTGGCCCTTTCTGTCTCTTGGGCTAATACTTTCCTTGTGTCTTTGGTGTTCTTCATTCTCCTTTACTCCAGGTGGTCGGGACCAGTTGATGCATTTTAGATAGATGCTTGCAAGCTTTTAAGACCCCAGATGCCACTCACCAAAGTAGGATGCAGAACATTTTCTTAGTAAGCTTTGTTATGCCAATTGACCTAGATGTCCCCTGAAAGCATGGTCCTGAGACCCCTACCCCTGCTACTCTGTCCCTCAAAGTGTTTGCCTGTATTCAAGAAACCTCCTAGCTTTGGTCTAGTCCAGTTGTGCTGACTTACCTTGTAGTGTGTACTGTCCATCCCTTCACCTAAGATAACACTTGTCTACTATCTAGTTAGTGAATAACCCTCACCCTCCCTCGCCATCCTCGTAACCATCGAAGAATGTTTTCTTCTGTTTAAACCTTTTCTTGAGTTCTTATAATAGTGGTCTTACACAATATTTGTCCTTCTGTGACTGACTAAATTCACTTAGGATAATGCCCTCCAGATTCCTCCACGTTACAAGATGTTTCACAGCTTCATTGTTGCTCTTTATCTTTGCGTAGTATTCCATTGTGTGGATATACCATAATTTGCTTATCCGTTCGCCCATTGATGGGTACCTAGGTTGTTTCCTTCTTTTTGCTATTGTGAACTGTGATGCGATGAACATGGGTGTGCATATATCTATTCCTGTGATGGCTCTTATTTCTCTAGGATATATTTCAAAGACAGGGATAGCTGGATCATACAGTACTTCTATTTCCAGCTTTTTAAGGAAGCGTCAAATCGATTTCCAAAGTGGTTGTAACATTTTAAATTCCGAGCAACAGTGTATAAGTGTTCCAGTCTCTAGACAACCTCTCCAGCATTTATTATTTTGTGTTATTTCCTTGTTGGGGTGAGATGATAACTCATTATAGTTTTGATCTGCATTTCTCTGATGGCTAATGATCATGAGCATTTCTTCCTGTGTCTGTTAGCTGCCTGAATATCTTTTTTGGTCAAGTACCTGTTCATATTCTTTGCCCATTTTTAATTGGGTTATTTGTCCTTTGGTTGTTGAGGTTTTGCAGTATCTTGTAGATTTTAGAGATTAGACGCTGATCGGATTTGTCGTAGCCAAAACTTTTTTCCCAGTCTATAGGTTGTCTTTTGATTCTTTTGGTGAAGTCTTTTGATGAGCATAAGTGTTTGATTTTTAGGAGCTCCCACTCATCCAGTCTCTCTTCTGGTGTTTGGACATTGTTACTTATGCTTCATATTGTGTTTATGCCATGTATTAGGGCTCCTAGTGTGTCCCTACTTTTCCTTCTATGATCTTTATTGTTTTCAATTTTATATTTAAGTCTTTGATCCATTTTGAGTTAGTTTTTGTGCATGGTGTAAGGTATGGGTCTTGTTTCAGTTTTTTGCAGATGGATATTCAGTTATGCCAGCACCATTTGTTGAAGAGACTGTCTGTTCCCCAATTAACGGACTTTGAGCCTTTGTCAAATATCAGCTGCTCATAGGTAGATGAATTTATGTCTGGATTCTCAATTCTGTTCCTTGGTCTATGTATCTGTTGTTGTACCAGAACCAGGCTGTTTTGACTACTGTGGTGGTATAATAGGTTCTAAAATCAGGTAGTGTGAGGCCTCCCACCTTGTTCTTCTTCTTGAGTAATGCTTTACTTATTTGGGGCCTCTTCCCTTTCCATATGATGTTGGTGATCTGTTTGTCCATCTCATTAAAAAATGATGGTGGAATGTGGATCGGGATTGCATTGTATCTGTAGATCACTTTGGGTAAAATTGACATTTTCACAATGTTGAGTCAACGTACTCATGAGCAAGGTATGTTTTTCCACTTTTGCATATCTCTTTTGGTTTGTTGCAGTAGTGTCTTGTAGTTTTCACCATATAGCTCTTTTACATCTCTGGTTAGATTTATTCCTAAGTATTTTATCTTCTTCAGGGCTATTGCAAATAGTATTGATTTGCTTATTTCCTCTTCAAGGTTCTCTTTGTCAGTGTAGAGGAATCCAACTGATTTTTGTATGTATATCTTGTATCCTGAAACTTTGCTGAAATCTTCTATTAGTTCCAGTAGTTTTCTTGTGTATTCCTTGGGATTTTCTGTGTATAAGATCATATCATCTGCAACGAGATATACTTTGACTTCTTCCCTACCAATCTGGATGCACTTTATTTCTTTTTCTATCCTAATTACTCTGGCTAGAACCTCCAGCACAGTGTTGAATAAAAGCAGGTGATGAAGGGCATCCTTGTCTGTTTCCTGTTCTCAACGGGAATGCTTTCAAAGTCTCTCCATTTAGGATGATGTTAGCTGTTGGCTTTATATAAAAGCCCTTAATTATACTGAGGAATTTCCTTTGTATTCCCATTTTGTTGAGAGTTTTTATCATGAATGGGTGTTGGACTTTGTCAAATGCCTTTTCTGCTTCGGTTGATAAGATCACGTGGTTCTTGTCTTTTGTTTTATTTATGTGATGGATTATATTGATTGTTCTTCTAATGTTGAACCATTCCTGTATACCTGGTATAAATTGCACTTGATCATGGTGAATTATTTTTTTTACATGTGGCTGAATTCTATTAGCGATTTTTTTGTTGAGGATTTTTGCATCAATGTTCATGAGAGGTATTGGTCTGTCATTTTCCTTTTTTGTGGTGTCTTAACCTGGTTTTGTATCAGTGTTACACTGGCTTCGTAGAATGAGTTTGGGAGTATTCCTTTGTTTTCTATGCTCTGAAATACCTTTAGTAGTAGTGGGGTTAACTCTTCTCTGAAAGTTTGGTAGAATTCTCCAATGAAGCCATCCAGGCCAGGACTATTTTGCTAGGAGTTTTTTAATTACTTTTTCAGTCTCTTCTTTTGTTATGGGTTTATTTAGTTGTTCTACCTCTGTTTCTGTTAATTTAGGTAGATAGTGAATTTCTAGAAATTTGTACATTTCCTCTAAGTTTTTAAATATGTAAGAGTACAATTTTTCATAGTATTCCATTACAATTCTTTTAATTTCAACTGGGTAGCATTTAGCTCTTCCACGACTTTGCTGAGCTACTTTCTGGATGATCTGTCATTCGCCAAAAATGGTGTGTTGAAGTCTCCTACCATTATGGTGGAACTGTCTATCTCTTTTCACTGGCTGCTCATAGTCTGTTAAGACCCCAGACACTACTCATCAAGGTAGAATGTAGAGCATTGTCTTTATAAGCTGTGTCATGCCAATTGAGCTAGTTGTTCCCTGAGACCATGGTCGCCAGAGCCCTCCGCCCAGCAGTTCAGTCCCTCGGAGTTTGGATGTATCTATGGAGCGTCCATGACCTTTCCTTGTACAGGTTGTGCTAGTTTCCTCTGTATTGTGTACTTTCTCACCCTTCACCCAAATTACCACTTATCTATTGCGTATTTAGTATTCCTTCCCCACCCCTCCCATCCCTGGTAATCAACAAAGACTGTTTGTTACATTTTGTGTGTGAACTTTTTCATGCGATTTTACAATAGAGGTCTCATACAATATTTGTCCTTTTGTGATTGACTTATTGCACTCAGTATAATGCCCTCCAGTTTCATTCATGTTATGAGATGGTTCACAGATTCATCGTTGTTCTTTCTCGTTGCATAGTATTCCATCGTGTGTATGTACCATAGTTTGTTTGTCCATTCATCTGTTGATGGGCATCTAGGTTGTTTCCATTATTTTGCTATTGTGAACAATGCTGCCATGAACATAAGTGTGCATATGTCTATTCGAGTGATGACTCTTACTTCTCTAGGGTATATTCCTAGGAGTGGGATTGCTGGATTCAATGGTATGTCTATTTCTAGCTTTCTGAGGAAGCGCCATATCATTTTCCAAAATGGTTGTATCATTTTGCATTCCCATCAGCAGTGCATAAGAGTTCCCATCTCCCCGCAGTCCCTCCTACATTTGTTATTTCCAGTGTTTTTCATTCGTGCCAGTAATGCCAGGGTGAGATAGTATCTCATTGTGGTCTTAATTTGCATTTCTCTAATGGCTAGTGATCACGAGCATTTCCTCATGTTTCTGTTGGCCATTTGAATGTCTTCTTTGGTGAAGTGTCTGTTCATTTCCTTTGCCCATTTTTGAATAGGATTATTTGTCTTTTTGTTGTAGTGGTGTTGGATTTTCTTGTAGAGTATGGAGATTAGACCTTTGTCTGACTTGTACTGTCCAAAAACTTTTTCCCAGTCTGTATGTTCTCTTTTGACTCTTTTGGTGAAGTCTTTTGAAGAGCATAGGTGTTTGATTTTTAGATGATCCAAGTTATCTAGCTTATCTATTGGGATTTGTGCATTGCTGTTTATGGTTTGTATCCTGTTAATCCAATGTATTAAGGCCTGAAGTGCTGGTCCTATTTTTTCTTCTATGAACTTTATAGTTTTAGGCTTTATATTCAGTTCAGGTCTTTGATCCATTTTGAAGTAGTTTTTGTATACGGCATGAGGTATGGGTCCTGTTTCATTTTTTTGCAGATGGGTATCCAGTTTTGCCAGCACAATTTGTGAAAAAAGACTGTCTTTTCCCCATTTGATGGACTTTGGGCCCTTGTCGAAGATCAGGTGACTGTAGGTGGATGGATTTACATCTGGGTTCTCACTTCTGTTCCATTGGTCAATGTCTTTGTTGTTGTACCAGTACCAGGCTGTTTTCACTACTGTAGCTGTATAGTAGGTTCTGAAGTCAGGTAGTGTGAGTCCTCCAACTTTATTCTTCTTATTCAATAGTGCTTTAGTTATTCGGGGCTTCTTCCCTTTCCATATAAAGTTAATGATTAGTTTTTTTCATATCTTTGAAGAATGTTTTTGGTATTTGGATTGGGATTGCATTGTATTTGTAAATTGCTTTGGGTAGAATTGTCATTTTCACAATGTTGAGTCTGCCTATCCATGAGCATGGTATGTTTTTCCATTTATGTAGATCCTTTTGGGTTTCATGCAGTAGTGTTTTGTAGTTTTCTTTGTATAGGTCTTTTACATCCCTGGTCAGATTTATTCCTAAGTATTTTATCTTTTTAGGGGCTATTATAAATGGTATTGTTTTTCTGATTTCCTTTTCATCATTCTCTTAATTGGTGTATAGGAATCCAACTGATTTTTGAATGTTTACCTTGTATCCTGCTAATCTGCTGAATCTTTCTATTAGTTCCAGGAGATTTCTCGTGGAGTCTTTAGGGTTTTCTGTGTATAGTATCATATCATCTGCAAACAGGGACAGTTTAACTTCTTCATTACCAGTTTGGATGCCCTTTATTTCTTTTTCTTGCCTTATTGTTCTAGCTAGAACTTCCAGCACAATGTTATATAGGAGTGGTGATAAAGGGAATCCTTGTCTTGTTCCTTTTTTCAGGGGGAATGTTTTCAACCTCTCTCCATTAAGAATGATGTTGGCCATTTGTTTTGCATAGATGCTCTTTATTATGTTGAGAAATTTCCCTTCTATACCTATTTTATTGAGAGTTTTTATCAGGAATGGGTGTTGGACTTTGTCAAATGCCCTTTCTGCGTCAATTGAGATGATCATGTGATTCTTTTCTTTCCTTTTATTTATGTGGTGGATTACGTTGATTGATTTTCTAATGTTGAACCATCCTTGCATACCTGGTATGAATCCTACTTGCTTGTGATGTATTATTTTTTTGATATGATGCTGAATTTTATTGGCTACAATTTTGTTTAGAATTTCTACATCTATATTCATGAGAGATATTGGTCTGTAATTTTCTTTTTATGTGACATCTTTGCCTGGTTTTGGTATCAGCGTTATGCTTGCTTCATAGAATGAGTATGGAAGTGTTGCTTCCTCTTCTATGCTCTGTAATAGCTTGAGTAGTACTGGTACAAGCTCTTCTGTAAATGTTTTGTAGAATTCTCCAGTGAAGCCATCTGGGACAGGGCTTTTTTTGGTTGGGAGTTTTTTTAATTACCTTTTCAATCTCTTCTCTTCTTATCAGTCTGTTCAGATTTTCAACTTCACTTTGTTGTAGTTTGGGTAGGCCGTGTGTTTCTAGAAATTTATCCATTTCCTCTACATTTTCAAATTTGTTGGAGTGTAGTTTTTCATAATATTCTGTTATAATCCTTTTTATTTCAGTTGGGTCTGTTGTAATGTCCCCCATTTCATTTCTTATTTGGGTTATTTGTGCCCTCTCCTGTATTTCTTTTGTCAGTCTGGCCAGTGGTTTGTCGATGTTGTTGATTCTTTCAAAGAACCAACTTTTGGTTTTGTTGATTCTTTCTATTGTTTTTCTGTTCTCTATTTCATTGATTTCTGCTCTGATCTTTACTATTTCCTTTCTTCCGGTAGTTATGGGCTTTCTTTGATGTTCTCTTTCTATTTTTTTGAGTTCTGCAGTTAATGTTTTGACTTTGTCCCTTTCTTCTTTTTTGATATGTGCATCTATTGTTATAAATTGTCCTCTGAGGACTGCCTTTGCTGTGTCCCAAAGTTTTTGGTATGATGTGTTTTCATTCTCATCTGATTCTTGGAATTTTTTGATTCCCTCTCCGATTTCTTCTATTACCCAGTGATGCGTAAGCAGGGTATTATTCAGTTTCCATGTAGTTGATTTTTTTTTCCTTGCTCTTTCTAGTGTTAATTTCTACCTTGATTGCATTGTGGTCAGAGAAGATACTTTGAATTATCTCAACGTTTTGGATCTTGTTGAGGATTGCTCTGTGGCCTAAGATGTGGTTTATTCTGGAGAAAGTTCCATGTGCATTGGAAAAGAATGAGTAGTTTGCAGTGGTTGGACGGAGTGTTCTATATATGTGTATCAGGTCAAGTTGGTTGATTGTGCCCTTTAGGTCTTCTGTGTCTTTGCTGAGTTTCTTCTTAGTTGTTCTGTCCTTTACTGACAGTGGTGTATTGAAGTCTCCTACTATTATTGTGGAACTGTCAATTTCTCTTTTCAGTGTTATTAGAGTTTGTTTTATGTATTTTGGAGCCCTGTCATTGGGTGCGTAGATGTCTATTATGGTTATGTCTTCATAGGCAATGGAGCTGTGCCAACCCTGGGTTCCTGGCTTAGGGGAGCTGGCAGTTTATTTTTCCCAGTTTGTTAATTTGTTCACTCTTCAAGGCTGGGAGAATGGCTCAGGGTGTGTGATGGATCCTACTTATGGCCCAAGGGACTCGGCGATTGCTGAAGCCAGTCCAGGACACAGTGCAGAGCAGGGAGCTGGGAGGTAAATGGGAGAGAGATTTTTCCCTGGGGGGAGTGTTTTTGATCCATGCAGTAGGCCATACTCAAGTACATATCTTTCGCCAATCTAAGGCTGCTTCTCACCGGTTCTGGGTGGCCGAGTAGACTCTGCACCTGGGTCTCTTCTGGTGTGGAATACGCCCCCCGAGCACCACTGTTTGTCTGCCTCACTGCTCACCCATGAGCTGATCAAGCCTGAAGGGCTCAGGCTCTTACTGGGTCAGGTCTGGCAACTCTTCACTTCTTCGAACCGTCTCTCCCTCCCCCACCACTCGGTTGGGTTCCTCAACTTTGCCTTAGATGTTCAGGGCTCCCAGATTGTCATATATAATTGATTCACTTGTTTTTTCGGGTCTTTGTTTTAAGAGGGTCCACTGGAAACATCTGACTACTCCGCCATCTTGGCCCTGCCTCCAATTTTGATGAATTCTTTAAAAATAGATGACAATATTAGAAAACAACTTTAAATTAGTCATTATGTGTCTGGAAAAGTATGTCTGATGTATACATTCTACATATTCTATAGTTACCTATCCATTGATATATTCAGGTTTCCAGTTTGCGGAATCTGAATCAATAGAAGCACAGAAGTGCATCTTATTCTAACTGAAAGTTTGAATAAGTAACTAAGTCATGAATTTTGAAGCCCTTCCAAAGGAGGTGACTTGTTTAATGGATGCTCTAAATGATATCTAAAATCAACTCCATCTTCTGTTAATGGACTTTATATTAATATTGCATTTCTATAACAGCTTAAAATTATTGTCCTTTTTGTCCACATACCAATTAAGTGCTTCCTGCATTTAAATGAAGACCAAACCCTCCAAATAGCTGACATTTGAGAGTTGTGGGGTGGGGAAGAATGGAAGGGGAAAGGTTTTTAGTAACAGTGTTATGAACACATCCAATTTCTCAGACAACCATATTATTCTACTAGTTTATACAACTGAACACATTTCAGAAGTAACAGATGGATATTTTGTGGGCAAATCCCACCTAGTGTGATGGTTAATGCTATTTGTCTGCTTCTTTGTATTTCTCTCTATTGATCTTTCTCATGCATTGCTTCAGTAACTTTCCAGTGTTTATGTTTGAAGTTGTCTTGTTTCTGTGGATTTCAGGAGTATATTACCAACTGTTACAGACCCCCAATGGCCATGGTTTATGAAGCATGGCTGCCACAAGCTTACTTCCAGTTTAGACTCAACTTCAAAATGTAATGGTTTATTTACTATTCTTATCATTACAGATATCTTTTGTACAATCACAAGATTCGCCTTTTAAGATTTTAGGATTAGACGTTAAAAAAAAAGAAAGGAAAAAGGGGAAAGCTATTGATGATTGTTTTTAGAAGACTTCATCTATAAAACAGTTCTTGTTATTTCCCTTGTCCCTATTGAATCATATCCTGTGATTCAAGTTCAGGCATAATAGTTTTGCATGGTTCTTGTTCCATTTAGAATGACCATATAATGTTGGCTTAAAAGTGCCAAAACAGTCTGAAGTCATACAGATAGTTGCATGTGTAGTAAGTTGAGGAATACATGTAAATGTTGCCAAGCAGCCTGTGAAATAGATTAAAGGTGTTTACTTTCAGGAGGGAGTTAATGTCTTCAAAATGCAATTGCCAAGCACAAGGCAGTGAATTGGGAGAAAGCTGGATTTATGCACGATTACACACATTGATTCATAAACAACATGTGAGGCTGAGTTGGCATGGTTGCCTGGTAATAATTAACTCAGAGCTTATCTGTGGGGATGTGGTCAATCTCTGGTACATATTGATTAAACTATTGCCTCTGAGTTTTGCCATGAACCACAGAGTGAGGATTATTAAGCAATAAAGAACTTGGAAAAATTGCTCAGGTATCTCAACAGAAATATTCTCAAAGGACCTAGAAAAAAAGAATACTGTTATATTGTAACCAATGGTTGAAACTGAATTTGTCCTTAGTATGTAAAAAGAAAAGATGCCCTGATGGCATAGTGCTTAAGTGCTCAGCTTAACCAAAAGTTCAGCAGTTTGAACCCACCAGCCACTCTGCAGGAGAAAGATGTGGCAGTCAGCTTCCGTAAAGATCACAGCCTTGGAAACCCTATTGGGCAGTTCTACTCTATCCTATAGGGTCACTATGAGTCGGAATCAACTCAGTGGCAATGGATTTGGCTTTTGGTTTCTTTATGTAAAAAGAAAATGCTTAGAATTCTTTTAGAATATTGGGGAAATTTGATCACCAACTGGGTACTTGATGATATTAGGAATTACTGTTAAATTTTTAGGTGTGATATTGTTAGTTATATTTTGTAAAATTCCTTATTGTTAGAGATACACATTGATTATTTATAGTTGCTATGATGTCTGGGATTTGTTTCAAAATAATCGATGAGGTGGGACAAGGAAGTAGGGGTATAGATGAAGCAAGATTGGCTTTGAGTTGATATTGTTGAAGGATGTTACAGATCTGAGTGTGCATGATATTAGATGATCTACTCTGTATATCTTCGAAATTTTCCATAATAAAAAGTTAAATAAAATAATATTGTTTTTTAAAAAAGATATTCTGATACTTGCCCTGAATCTTATTTTTTAAATATATTGTTTTGTTTTGTTTAAACTTAAATGGGATTGGCAAAACACACTTAACACGGTATCTGGGCGGCTCAAGTTTATGTTACTTATTTGTGCAGGGACTTTGGCTGTGGCAGCATGCTTTTCCATTTTCCCATTCTTGCCTATTCTTTAATAGTCTTTGTACTCGGACAGACATGGCTGTGGCAGCATGCTTGTCCTTTTTCCCACTTTTGTCTGTTCGGTTATATTTCCTTTGATTCAGGCAGATATTCTAGCTCTAGCAGCATGCTTGTCTGCTTCCTACTTTTGCCTTTTTGAATATATGCTGAATAAAACTTTCTTTTTGCTTTACTAAACTTTATGATGTTCTTCCCCTAAAACATCTGTCACACCACTGGAAGCAGAAGTCTTCCATAGCTGCTCTGTATTTAGAGATCACTTGTCTAACAAGCTTACCAGAGGAGACATAGGATTTAGTGAGATTATGTGGAAGAAACATAAAGAAGTATAAAACTATAACATTTCAGGAAGGAAAACATGATCATTCTTCCTATCCATGTTTGTTGTTGTTAGATGCTGTCAGGTTGATTTTTGACTCAAAGTGACCCCATGTGATAAAGTAGAACTGCCCCATTGGGTTTTCTAGCTTGTAATCTTTATGGAGCCAATCTCTAGTTCTTTCTCCTGTGTAACCACTAGATGAGTTTTAACTGTCAACCTTTCAGTCAGCAGCCAAGTACATAATCATTGTACCACTAGGGCTCCTTATACCTATTTAGAATCTCATAAAAAGTCCAAATAATAGATTAAGGGTAATACTTTTGATAATCTATTTCCAGCTATCTCAATGATTTTCAGTAAGTTAGAATGTTTATAGCTTCAATATCCTCTAATGCAGGAAAAGTTCAAAGTTTCCCATTGTTTTCTGCTGTGATATGGAGAACAGGGCTTTCAGATGGATTAGGGATAGGTGAGGAAAAAAGATCAAGGTCAGAATCAGTTGTTCAAATCTATCGTGTCTGTGAAAAGAGTATGAAGTTAGAGTAATCAAGATTCAAGTTCAAATCATGGTCTGCCATTTACTACTGGTTCAACATCTGAGTACTGTGTTCTCAAATGGAAATTGAAAGAAAAAACAATATTTTATTCATAAGATAGTCTTGAGGATGGAACTGAACTAGAAAATGTAAATAAAGTATCTAGCATTTTGCTTGACACGTTAGGAATCCATTAAATATTAGTTCACCTCCACCTTTGTAATGTTCCTAATTATATCCAGCATAGAATAGGATATTTAAAAAATGGAATGTGATTCAGTACTATGTTTTACTGAATTCTAGAAAATGGTCTGTTTCTTTTTTCTTCTCTGTGTGAGGTTCTGGAGACTTTCATCTCTACTTATGTAAGTTTTATTTATAAGGAACATAAAAAGGAATTCTAGCATTCCTGAAACAAGAGGGTCCTTTATCTGGACTCAGATAACTGTTGGACTCGTGCAAGTCATTTAACGTTTGAGGCTTAACCAACTCATTTAGGAAGCAGGTGTAATCATTTCTCTTCTGCGTGCTTGGAGGGGCTATGATGACAATCAAGTCTGCTATTAAATAAGCTCACTTTTAAAAACTATAAAGCACTATGTAGGCATAGAGTATATGATTTTAACTAGAATTACAGCCTTACAATATACTTACATCTCTAAGGAAAAAATTACAAATAAATACATACATACATGAAAAATAAACAAAAACAAATCTCAAGTACTAGCCTAATTGATCCCAGAGGTGGTTGCAGAGACCACTACACTGTGGCATTAGAACAAAAAGTTAGATTCATTTATTGCCTTCGGAAAAGAAAGTGTTTTTTGCTTGATGCACAATTAGTTACTGACAAAATTTGCCTTCTTCCTTGAGTTGCAACCTTTGCTCCATAGATTCAGGAAAAGTCCTGAAAACAATCCCCAAATGTGATTTGGATACAAAGTCAGACAACTGGTTAAGAAAAAAATGCTATTGCCAAAAACTATTATTCATTACACTTTAAATAATGCAATGCTTTTAACTTGAGAAAAGTTATATCTTTGGAACTTAGAATTTCTTTTGTAATAATTGAGTGAGTGGATACTTACTATAACTAGGACCAAGTAGAGGTAGATTTTTCCTTAATAACATATTGCAGCATGGTTAAGAAAGGCATCTCGTTCTTATTGATTGACCAATAATAATGAATAATTAGTAATAATAATGAATAACTTTCATTTTCCAGAACAACAACAAAATGCTGCATTGTCAGATTGAAAAGGGATTTCTGAGAGAAATTATGAATGAAACATTTTTGAATAAAGGATTATTATATTTTTACCTCTTAATTTTGACATTTCACTTTCTCTATTTCTCTTGATAGATATAGCTATAGATAGATACATATCTTATTTCCTTTATTTCTCCCGTCCTTTCTTTCCTCCTATAAACTATTATTCAAATGAAATGAATTATTGTTTAAAATTTGAAATGATTTATACATATAGTTGGACAATGAATAAGGAGGACAGAAGAAGAATCCATGCCTTTGAATTATGGTGTTGGTGAAGAATATTGAGTATGCCACAGACTGCCCGAAGAATGAATAAATCTGTCTTGGAAGAAGTACAGCCAGAGTGCTCCTTAGAAGTGAGGATAGCCAGACTTTATCTCTATAACTTTGGACATGTTATCAGAAGGGACCAGTCCCTGGAGAAGGACATTATGCCTAGTCAAGTTGAGGGTCAGCAAAAAAGACGAAGATCCTTAACGAGATGGATTGACACAGTGGTTGCAACAATGGGCTCAAGCATAGCAATGACTGTGAAGATGGCACAGAACCAGGCAGTGTTTTCTTCCATTGTACATAAGGTTGCATTGGACCAACTCGACAGTACCTAACAACAAGAACAGCAACAATTAATGGGATTCACTCTTGTTTAGAAGATAGAAACAACGGAAATTGGCCATATCCAAAAAAGTTGAGTAAATTTTAAAAGCTGAAATAGGGTGTTTTTTTGTTTTTTATTACTTTGATTTTACTGTCTTTTAATCAGCAAGTGCATTAACAAAATCAATTGAGTTTACAATTTTTAAAAAGCCTTACTCACCACCAGTTATCAATGTCTTGACCCTGAGGCTCAGCTCTCTCATTGTTCATCAGTCTGAAACAGCCCTGGGAGAATATTAAGATCTTACTACTGTGTCAGGTCTGGAATTAATTGTTCTACCATGGTCTTAGTCGCCAGTGGGTTTGGAGATGAGTGCCCAGGGCCTCCCTGTGCACCTGCATGTTGTCCAGGCCACAAAACCAGGAAACAGGCCTTCTGACTCACCTGATTTTCTGCTTTGCATTCTCTTCTTACTGTAGCAGAGCCCTGCCTGGAACACCAGCCTGCTTAGGAACATTTTGTTACTATGCTTCATGTCTGCACATATAAAGAAACTGCACTTGGTATTGTAAGGAAATTATTGCATTTCCTGATTTATTCCCATTACCAAGGCAGGCAAAACAAATGCAGGGTCACTGTGCTCCAGAAGTTGCACAGAGATTGCTCCAAGGATTACTCAAAGAATGTTTAATAACAAACAGATGATGTTGACATAATCACCTGGACTACTCCTCAGGAAGGGAAGCATTATGTCAAAAGGTATGGTCCCAGGGACAATTGTCTCAGGAGTGTGGCAGCAAACATCTTAGTTCAGGAGGTTATTTAGACATTAGCATGTTAGCAGTGGAGTGACAAGAAATTAATTTTAAAAATTAGCAGTGGGACTCAAAGAGGCACTAAGGAAAAAGCTAAAGGGTCAAATTGAGTCTTACAGCAGTAACTACAGAATCACTGCAGATTTCTGCCCAGAGAGTGATCTGATAAAAGAAATGTTTGAATAATGCTCATTAGTAGTCTTTTATTGGATGAATTAAAATAAGAAAAATAGATTGAATGCAGGAAAAAAATAGTTTTCAATAAAAATTCTTGGTTATGGAGACATTTGCTGAAATAACAAAGGGTAGAGCTAAGAAGTATTGAGAACAGATTGTCATTAACTGGTCAGATTCGATGAACAGTAAACAAGGAAGGTTAACCAAAATATATCCATATTACTATGACTAAGGTTTCAGGGCAAAGGTTGTTCCACTGATTACAGTGAAGGAAAGATTCTGCTTTTAGAAGCATGAAGACTTAATAATTTCTGAGTATGATGCAATTTCTCCACAGAATGTGGTGGGTCATGGTCTGGTCTGCTATTGAACTTTGAGTCCAGTAAGCAATAGAGCACAGGCGTGTGCAACTGTGGCTCTAGACAGAGCCATGAGTTCTGCCAAGGCCTCTCTGTCAGCCTGGTTGTAGAAAAGACAGGGAATGAACAACACTGGGATTCTCCTACCTGATGGGTTACTCTTCTGCACAGGTTGCATTGATCGCTAAACTTCCCTCAAGTGTCCTTGAGAAACTGAGGAAGCAGGTTGAAAGTTGTGTCCATTCAATCAACCTCTTAAAACCTTAACTTGATAAATTGCTCTGTGTATTTGTTGATTTTGTAATAAGCAAGTCTTTGTCCTCAAACTTTGAAAGCAAATCTGATTTTTTGTCTACACTTGTTCCCTGGAACTTGAGATGCCCACGAAAAATAAAAATTGAAATAGGGTGAAAAATCAGATCTAGCAATTGAGAATTTCTCTACGTAGAAGTGAACATTGAAACTCTATGAATGCTGAAAAGGTGGGAAAAAAGAAGCGATATGACCAAAAGTGTATTAAGTCCATAATAAACTTAAAGAAAAAGATAGCTGCAATCAAGTCGACTCTGACTCATTGTGACTTTAAGTACAACAGAACAAAACATTGTTCTGTCCTGTGTCATCCTCACAACTGCTGGCATCTTCAAGTCCATCATTGTAGTTATTGTGCCAGTCCGTCTTATTGAGGGTCTCCCTCACCCTTGCTGACCCTCTACTTCACCAAACATGATGTCCTCCTCCAGAGACTGATCTCTCCTGATGATATGTCCAAAGCAAAAGAGTTGGATAATGTTCTGTTGTGATCCATGAGTTTTTCACTGGCTAATTTTCAGAAGCAGATCACCAGACCTTTCTTTCTAATCTGTTTTCGTCTGGAAGCTCAGCTGAAACCTGTCCACTGTGAGTGACCCTGCTGCTATTTGAAATACCAGTGGCATAGCTTTCAGCATCACAGCAACACATAAGCCACCACGTGTGACAAACTGACAGACAGGTGGTTAAAAACAAAGGATGGGATAAAGCACACTAAACATGAAGCAAAACTACAACTTTTAATGTTACTCTCAAACTTTCTTTCACCATTTTCCTAGATTATTTGCATTGCTTAGAAATTTCTTTTTTAATATTACAGTATCTCTGGGTTTAATATTTTATTTGGGGAATGGATGATAAGAGCAATTTTGAACAAAGTGTCAGAAAACATAAAATTCCCACTGATAGCAGTAAACCAAATTACTACCTAATAGATAGATAAGGGATACAATGATGATTTAGATATGGTTTTACTGAAATGAAAAATCATATAATTGAATAAGCCTGTAAACACACTATTTAAAGATAAGATCCAGCCAAAATTTTTCTCCATGGTATAGTTGAATAATTCGGAAACAAGAGATGTGAGTTAAATATGACCAGAATATTTAACTTAGCTAGCTTGATCTGAGAGATAAAAATATTAAACTGTCAAATAAAAAAGCCATCCTTCCTCTCCTTGATCACTAAAATGATCATCAGAAGCTTAGAAAAATGTGCTTATAATCATTATTTGACAGCATGCGGTTATGACATTTTTTAATTAAGGATTTTTTATCGATATTGCTTAGCAGCCATCAGTATCATCTCTAATTTCACGAACAAAGTAACTGAGGCATTGAATGACTTTCAAATATCATAAAAGAAGTTGATGTGATAACTGACCCTTCAAAGATAGCTCACCAAACCAAGTGAAGGCAACTTGGAGGCATAACAGAATATTTAAATAAATAGTTAAAAAAGCAGTTTGGGTTCTATTACTCTGGTCAGTCTTTTTTTATTATTATTTAAAATATATATATATTTCTAAATAAATGTTGTTGTAGCTAACCTAGAGTCTGCTTGTGCCTCATGGCAGTCCTTGATGCATGGTGACTCCATGCACAACAAAACACTGCCCAGTCCTGCACCATTTCCATGATCTGTTGCAGACTGGACTGTTGGGATCCATAGGGCTTTCACTGGCTGATTTTCAGAAGTTTCCAGGTTTTTCTTCCTAGGCTGTCTTAGTCTAGAAGTTCCTCTGAAACCTGTTCAGTATCATAGCAACACAAAAGCCTCCACTGACAGATGGGTGGTGGCTGCACATGAGGTGAATTGACCAGAAATTGAACCTGGGTCTCTGGCATGGAAAGTGAGAATTCTGCCACTGAACCACCACTATCCCAATTCTGAACAAATACTGTTTTTTTAATTGCCCTCTAGTAGATTCTGACTCATGTTTGCATTCAACTGTTACCCTAAAAGTTGGAGCTTCAAACCCACCCATTGGTACAGTAGAAGAAAAAGGAGAAAAAAGTGGAGAAAAATCTGCTTCTGTTAAGATTACAGCCAAGAAAACTCTATGGAACACATGGGGTTTCCATGAGATAGACACCGGTTATTTAAATGTCTCTATCAGTTTCTTTCTGAATCTCTTAGAAAACTATGAGAGCAAGTAAATATATAAAAATGTCCTCTGTTCAGTTTAAAAAAAAAAAAAGTAATTATTGGGATTCTGTCCTATGTCAAGTTCTGTGCTAGAGACTGGGCTTTAAAAACAAAACAAAACAAATGAGGTATCATTTTTGTCCTTGCAAATCTTTTAGTCGAGTAGAAAAAGATAGATACATAAATAGAATATTTTGATATATTTTGGTAATTGAAATTTTGGCCTTGGTACCCTAATTACATGGGGCACTGGTGGTTTAGTGGTAGAATTCTTGCCTTCCATGTGAGAAAGCCAGGTTTGAATCTCAGCGAGTACACCTCAAGGGCAGCCACCACCCGTCTGTCAGTGAAGGCTTGCATGTTGGTCTGATTCTGAACAGGTGTCAGCAGAGCTTCCAGACTAAGATGGACTAGGTAGAAAGGCCTGCCAATCTACTTCATAAAATTAGCCAGAGGAAACCCTATGGACACAATGGTCTGATCCAGTTGTGCACAGTGTTGCCATGAGTCAGGGACAGACTTGATGGCAGCTAACTACAACAGTCCTAACTATAGGGTATAAATGGAATGCAGAAGAAAGACTCCGAGGGCAAAAAGAATGCTTGCAAGAGGAAATGATCTCTGAGCTGAACTTTGGGATAAAGGTAAAAAGTAGCCAAGTAACAAAGGCATACTTAATAGTATGATCAAAATATGAAAGCAGGAAGCAGTATGGTGTGGGTGTGGATGGGGTGGGCCAGCCTGTATGATTAGAACATAAAATGTGAAGCTAGACAGGTTGGTATGAGCCAGAAGCTGAATGAACTCTTGTAATTACATATGAGTATATCTATGCTTTTATTGGTTCTGCTTACTCATTCATTATTGAGAGTCAATAAAAGGTAACATGCTTTACAAATGATTAATTCAGGGTTTCCTTTTGTTTCAAGTTTAAAAGCATAAGTGCCTTTGTTCCAGGGAAGAAATTCTAATCAACCTTGTAAGTGATTATTGCATATCTCTACAGAACAACACACTTAGAGGTATAAAGGACAGAGTGGGTGGAACTAAACTCTGGCCCCCAGAAACTGAAGGACGGGGTGAAAAGCAACAAGGTAATGGAGCAGAGGTATCCTTAATACCATTCCTGGGTGGTGCAAATGGTTAATACATACTTGGCTGTTAAAAGAAAGGTTGGAAGTTCAAGCCCACCCAGAAGAACCTAGAAAGAAAGGCCTGGTGATCTGTTTCCAAAATATCAGCCATTGAAAACCCTATGGAGCACAATTCGACTTTGACACACATGGGGTCACAGTGAGTCAGAATCGACTCATCTGAAACTGTTTTTTGTTTTTCTTTTTCCATCAACTTCAGGCAGGAATAATTTAATATGTGGTCATCCTTAGTAAGAACCAAACACATTCTACTGTGATTATAGGGGGCCCAGCTGATAACACTTTTCTTTTTGCCCAGTTCCTGATCTGACTGAGAAATTAAAAACAAAACAAAAAAAACTAGTAATAAAGCTGACAATGAGTAATTTGGCTTATATTTGTGGGTCAGTTGGCTTCCTAATACTGGACTCAAGATTCAGGCAGATCTACCCCTTGCATCCATTCACAAGGAGTGCTGGTCTGAGTTAGACCTTCTCTAATGAGGTGGTGCTCCTATAAAGCTTATGTCACAAAACATCAGGGTGAAATACTTGCTTACTGTAGGCAGATTGTTCTAAAGAAAAAAGTAAAAAGAGAGAGCTGGGCAAAATGTGGTTAGTTTCTCCTTCCCTATTTATTAATGATTGTAGTTTTTGCACCTCCCCTGGGTGGTGGGCCAACAGGGCCAGTTTCATGCGCATTTGAACAATACCATCACACAGGGGTCTGTGGTCAGAAGGGACCCATGCTTGGGGTTTAATGCTTTGCAGTTGCCATCTTGAAATTCTTAATAATTCTATCTTTGAATTTGTGTTTTATAAATGAATTCCAATAGGATAATGGAGCACGTGCTGTAGGCTTGGAACTTTGACCCAACTTTTGATGCCTTTCCATCTCCCTGCATAGGTTCTCAGCTGCCTAACACCCAGGCCCCACCACCTAACCCCTGCCACCCTTCCCCACCCCTCCCCAGTGACTGCTGTTGCCCTCTGCCTCTGGCGCCTTGGGAGTGGGACTTGGCAGTGGCTGTTCCTTCCCTGGACTAGTTGTGTCAAGATGCGGTTATCAGGCTACTCATTGGGAGTGAGCTTCTAACCACCCCTAACCTATGTACCTAATGTATCCTAGCATGGAGATTGCAAATGCTTGGGGATGTTTGTCTGCTACAGTTGTGGCAATGATTCATGGGAAAGGGAGAGGCATAGCTTGACTTCCCTGCCTTTTCTGTGATATGACATGAGCAAGTAGGGGAAAGGAAACCCAGCAGCCTAGGGGCCACACGCTCAACTGCTGAGTCATGAGGCAGGGCCACAGGTGCCTATGAGGGTTTCTATTTGCTTTGCAAGTGTCCCCATGGCTGAGGGAACATGACATTAAATAGCAAATAAAAAACACAATAAGTCAAGAAGGAGACTGTGGGAAAAAAGGAGAAAGCTTTATATTTCATTACCATTAACAACATATTTTTTCTGCTTTTTGAACAAGGGAGCCCCACATTTTCATTTTGCAGACAATCCTAAAATTGTGTCCTGTGCATGAGTGAGGGGCTTCAAAGAAGCTAGAAGTGTTACACTAATATATACATCCACTTGAAAGAAAATATCAGGCATATGTAAAGCGCAAACCCCCTGAAAATCCACAGCCTTTTATTCTCTTAGCCCTTGAATTTAACCATTCAATCAATGGCCTATCAGACCTGTGGACAGATCCTTCTGGAGAGATCAGTGATGTATCAGGACAGTCTTGCTTCCCTTAGGGGAGCATTTCACCAAAACCAGCCTTTAGGTTCCTCTTAGGACCACTGTTGTGAAGTGCTCATTTGTCTTCCAGAAGATTCTACGATATGTCAGAGCTGTCCATTAATTAAATTTTGAGGTCTTCTGTAAAACAAGACTGAAAGTTACCTTCCTATTCTATCTTCAACCTCATGTTTTGTCCACACAAATTGCCAATGTAGCCCATTAAATGAAATTCAATGACATTGTTGAAGACTCATTAATAAAATGCCAACATAGAGATGCCCCAGTCATAAATACAAGGCGTCTTCTCACTTTCAAGTTTCCAGGGAGAAATTAAAGTTCAAAGATTAAGATTTCCTTGCAAGTAAAGTCCAAAAAGATTAAATGCAAAGATACTAAAATCCAAAGTAATTAAATACCAAAATCAGTTTTTCTCCCCTTTTGAATTAGTTCAAAGAAATGGAAGTTAAAAGCACATTCCTCCTAACTTTTTATCTGCCAAAGCTCAGCTAGCAGTGTCTTGTCACCTCAATCAAATCAGAATTCCTCAAAGTTGTGTTAATTTAACATAAAGTCTCTAAGACACTTTGATTTTTAAGATTACAAAGAGTAAAACAGAGTGAAGAACTTTTTTTTTCTAGTTAAAAAAAAATGATGTTAACACTGACTCCACATTACTAAATCTAGAAAACAATTGCCAACCCCAAGAGAATTTATCTCAGGCTAAGTTATATTTTCATAATCTCATATTTAATGTTTCCAAAGGGCAGGGACTCAGAGAAATCCAAATGAAAGAGGTTAAAGTGGATAAAATCTCATGATTTCCTGTTCTTGAATGGACACTATTTTCCAGATCCTAGCACTGTGTTAGGAGTCCCAGGGCAACACAGAGGTTAAATGCTCTTAATACACATAATTATTGTGACTAGGGTGATAATGATGTGTTTATCGAGAATCTAACAAAGGCCAATAGGCAATATAGTACAGTTAATATAACACTGAACAGAAATCAAACTTAAAGAAGGATGTTCACCAAAAAAAGGACCTACTGTTTTCATTTTTTAAAATAAATATCATTATTAACTATTACCTGAGATGTAATATGATCTGATAAGATTTTACTCAGGCTCCCTGGGCTTGAACATAGAGGTTAATAAACCTCAATATTTTCAAGTGACTGATAATGGAAAGAATCATAACTAATAACACATGTCAGATTTCATAGAAATTTTCATCTGGGAAGAAAAAAATAAATACCATTTTTTATTATTTTTTTAATTGTACTTTAGGTGAAGGTTTACAGAACAAATAGTTTCTCATTAAACAGTCAGTACACATATTGTTTTATGACATTGGTTAACAATCCCACGACTTGTCAACACTCCCTTCTCAACCTTGGAGGACTTTTTTTTTTTTTTTTTTTGGTGAAAATATGCATAGCCAAAGATACACCATTTCAAAAATTTCTACATTTACAATTCAGTGACATTGATTACATTCTTCCAGTTGTGCTGCTATTCTCACTTTAGATGAAGGTTTACAGAACAAAATAGTTTCTCTTTAAACAGTTAGTACACATATTGCCCTATGACAATTGTTAACAACCCCACTAAATACCATTTTTAATAACTCTTGTCGGAAAAAAATACTTGGATGCAAAATTTATATTATATACCAAAATAAATATGCCTTCATCTTTGTTGTAATAGAAACAAAGACAGAGATATATTAAAGCAAATGAATTTAAAAACTAACTCGTTGCCACTGAGTCTATTCCAACTCATAGTGACTCTATTGGAGAAAGTATAACTGCCCCATATGGTTTCTAAGGCTGTAAATCTTTATAGAAGCAGACTGCCTCACCTTTCTCCCTCGGAGTAGTCGGTGGGTTTGAATCACAGATCTTTTGGTTAGCAGCTGAGTACTTAACCTTGTGACACCACAGCTCCTTTCAAAAACTAAAATAAATTAAAAAAAATTAAAAACAAAATTGAAATCTAAGATACACTTACAAATTGATTCTATAAATTTAGAAAAATAAAATAAATTACAAAATTAAAAATAAGAAGATATTGACAAAGAAGGAAATATATTTGTGTGTTATCACAGATAAATTTTAATATTTATCTCAATATCAAAAAAAAAAAGGAAGCAAGGCTCTCAAGCGACATGTTTAAAAATATATAAACGCACGAATGTCACAATTGAAAACACTATTGGGAGGCAGAGCCAACATAGCTCCCTAGACAGATGCATTATGCCATCTCTCTGCAGCAAAGACCCAAAAAACTAAGTAAAGCAGATACAAACGTCAGTCCTGGAATCCTAAGCACCAAATGGAGGGATAAAGAAATAGATCAAACAGAATGGAAGAAGAAACTGAAGGAAAACAGAGAACAAGGAGAGATACAGAGTGGAGGTCTCCTGCCAACTAACACAGCACAGGATTACCATCCTGGAGCACAGTCACCAATGACCCTGGACAGGGAGTATGGGCAGGCAACTTCACAGAGCTCCCAACAGGAGACAGAGCACCCAGTAACCAGAGAAAAACACTTTTCCAACCCTTACCTTTCTGTCCCGTATACCACCAACGCCCCTCCCAATGGGCCACACCACACAGACTTGGCTAGAGAAGCACCAGCCCACCACCAACCCAGGTCTGACCAGCCCCAAACTGATGGCTCCCAGTGCACCATTATTTTCTTTTCACTTTCTACCTTTTCTTTCTTCCTCCCACCATGTCCTGAAGGCCACCTCTACCCTTTCCCACTGAGCCTGCTGCACCGCTACAGGTAGAGAGCTACTGGACTGCCACTGCGGAAGTCCCACCTGTCACCACCCACCAGCCCTTGTCACGCCATTTTTTATTTATTTATTTTTTCTTTCCCTCCTGCCTAGCCATATAAACCATCTGTTCCACCCAGGCCACTCTGCAGAGCCACTGCTAGAAAGCGACCAGCCTGCCACTTTCTACCTCCCTCCTAGCCCTGCACACCACCTCCCAACCTTCCCAGCAGCCCCCAGTTTCACCCTCTCCCACTCACCAGTGACACCCTTTTTTTTTCTATCTCTTTTCCTTTCTTTGTTTCCTCCACCTAGCTCCATACTCCAACTCCATTTCCTGCCACCGCTTGCCATGCCCCTGCGCCTAAAGCATGCCTGGTTCAGGTCTACCATTGCACTAGGTTCACATTGACCCTCTCCTCCCACCACTCAACCAGTTGCTGAACACAGCTTATCTGGCAAGGGGCTGTGAACCCTTCCACAGCACTGGACCAACATCAGGAGCCAGACAGGACTGGCCAAGTCCACCCTCAGCCACCTTGACAAACTAGTGTACAGTGAAGTGGGTTCACACTGCTTGCTGCTGCCCTGCCTATGTGGACAAGGTGGCAAGAGCTATCTTGTCTACAGATGTGCAAGGAGTAAAGCAGACCTGGCCCACCCACCCTGACATATCAAAACAAAACAAAAAAGTAAGACAAAACAAAAGAACATACAATCAATAAACAAAGACAATAATACCTTAATGTCCTGGAGACAGTAGACAATACCAAAACATATAAAAAAAGCAGGACAAGATGGCTCCAGCATTTGGCCAAAATAAAGAATCAAATGACCTTTCAGTAGAAGAAAAACAGTAGAACTACCTGATATGGAATTCAAAAGACTGATATTTAGGAATCTCAAAGAGGTTAGGATTCATTGCCATCAAGTCAATTTTGGCTCATAGGGACCTTAAAGGACAGAGTAGAACTGCCCCAAAGTGTTTCCAAGGAGTGACTGGTAGATTTGAACTGTTGACCTTTTGGTTAGCAGCCGAGCTCTTAACCACTATGCCACTAGGGCCCATTCTATAGGGTTGCTATGAGTCGGAATCAACTCAAAACATAGCCAAAATCAAGGAACACACAGCTAAAACAATAGAAGAATTCAGAAAAACAATACAAGAAAATAAATCAAAATAAATAAGCAATTAGAAATTATACAGAAACAACAAGTAGAAATCCAAAAGACAAACAACAAAATTTCAGAAATGTACAAATCAATAGAAGGTTGTAGGAGCAAATTTGAAACAATGGATGGTAGAATCAGCAAAATTGAAGATGAATCCATGGATGCCATTTTGAGGAGAAATCAGAGAAAATAATGTAGAAAACCTAAGAATTATGTGAGACATGATCAAGAGCAAAAATTTATGTGTGATTGGAGTTCCGGAACAGGGGGAGAGAATGGAAAACACAAAGAAGGTTGTTGAAGATTTGCTGGCAGAAAAGTTCCCAAATATCATGAAAAACAAAAGCTGACCATCCAAGAAGCTCAATGAACCCCATTTAGTATAGACCCCAAAAGAAATTCACCAAGACATATCATAATCACACTTGCCAAAATCAAAGACAAAGAATCCTGAGAACAGCTCAAGAAAAATGAAGTCACTTACAAAAGGGAAACAGTAAGACTAAGCTCTGATTACTCAGCAGAAACTATGCAGGCAAGAGGGCAATGACATGACATACATAAAACCTTGAAAGAAAAAAAGAAAACAAAAACAACTGCCAACCAAGAATAATATTCTTATAAAGCTCTCTCTCAAATACAACAGACACAACTTAGACACAAAGACATAAATATATTAAAAATCAAAGGATGGAAAAAATGTATCAAGCAAACAGCAACCAAAAAAGAGCAGAAGTGGTGACACTAACCTCAGATAAAATAGACTTTAAGGCAAAACCAACCATAAAAGACAAGTAAGGACATTATATAATGATTAAAGGGATGATCCAACAAGAAGACATAACTTTAAAAAATATCTATGCTAGGGGGGCAAGATGGCGCTCTAGGCAGAAACACCACGCCGTCCCTCCATAGCAAAGATCCAAAAAACTAAGCCTAACAGAGAATCAACAATCCTGAAACCCTAGAACACCAAATGAAGAGATAAAGAACTCAGCCAAACACCAAACGGAGTGAGAATACTAAAAGAGAACGGAGAGCGAGGAGAGACTCAGGCAGAGATTCCTTACCAGCTAACGCAGCGCGGATCCACCATCTTGGATTCCTATCAGAGACCAGCAAACGGGAGAGCAGCCTTGCAGAGCATCTGGTCGGAGACAGAACGACCGGTAAACTGCGGTGCGCGCTCTCCCACCACCCACCCCTCTCCGCCTCAGCTGGGGATCCCCTGCTTTCCGGGGCCAGGGTCTCTGGGCTGGGGGGTGCTGGTGCTTGGATTCCGCGCGCCTGGGCTGGCGGCTTTCTGGGAGCCGTTTGCTGGCAGCTAGCGAACCTTTCTCTGCCGCCTCCCCCTCCTTTTGCCTGGGTGCCTGGTTCCGAGTGCTGTCTCTGCTCTCTCCTGCGGGGCTGTAGGGCTGCGTGCGGGCGTGTGGCTGTTTCTAGGTCTGGGCTCCCGCGTGGGTGGGATCCCGGGGCCTTTGTTCGTTCGCCCCTCTGCTTTCCGTGGCCGGAGTCCCTGAGCAGGGGGGCGCCGGTGCTTGGATTCCGCACGCCCGGGCTGGAGGCTTTCTGGGAGCCGTTTGCTGGCACCTAGCGAACCTTTTTCTTCCGCCTCCCCCTCCTTTTGCCTGGGTGCCTGGTTCCGAGTGCTGTCTCTGCTCTCTCCTGCAGGGCTGTAGGGCTGCGTGCGGGCGTGCGGCTGTTTCTAGGTCTGGGCCCCCGCGTGGGTGGGATCCCGGGGCCTTTGTTCGTTCGCCCCTCTGCTTTCCGTGGCCGGAGTCCCTGAGCAGGGGGGCACCGGTGCTTGGATTCCGCGCGCCCGGGCTGGAGGCTTTCTGGGAGCCATTTACTGGCACCTAGCGAACCTTTTTCTGCTGCCTCCCCCTCCTTTTGCCTGGGTGCCTGGTTCCGAGGGCCGTCTCTGCTCTCTCCTGCGGGGCTGTAGGGCTGCGTGCGGGCGTGTGGCTGTTTCTAGGTCTGGGCTCCCGCGTGGGTGGGATCCCGGAGCCTTTGTTTGTTCGCCCCTCTGCTTTCCGTGGCCGGAGTCCCTGAGCTGGGGGGCGCCGGTGCTTGGATTCCGCGCGCCCGGGCGGGGGGCTTTCTGGGAGCCGTTTGCCGGCCGCTAGCGAGCCTTTTTCTGCCGCCTCCCCCTCCTTTTGCCTGGGTGCCTGGTTCCGAGTGCCGTCTCTGCTCTCTCCTGCGGGGCTGTAGGGCTGCGTTCGGGCGTGTGGCTGTTTCCAGGTCTGGGCTCCCGCGCGGGTGGGATCCTGGGGCCTTTGTTCGTTGGCCCCTCTGCTTCCCGTGGCCACGGTCACTTAACCCCGAGACTACCGGCTTCTTGGAATTCGCGCCCCTGAGTGGGGGCTCTCTGGGTCCCATTTGTAGGCACTGACTGCTGGTGTTGCCCTTTTTTTTTTTTTCTCTCAATTTTATTTTTCTTCCTTTTTTGATTAGTTTTGTCATCTTTTACCTCTTTTTCTCTTTTGTCTTTCTTCATTGCTTAATTTCTTGTCTCTCTATCTCTTCCTTCTCTTTCTGATCCCTGAATTCCAGATGATGTATGCCTCTGTACCTTCTGGCCAGGCTGAGCTGTGAAAATTGAGACCGACTCCCCCAGACCTCATAGCTGCATCGGTGGGATCCCTGGGAACTTTGCAGTTCTTTAACTTTTCTGATTTTTATTTGGTCATTCTTTCCTTTTCTTTCTCTTCCCGCTTCTGGTTTCCTCCATCCCATAGTCTCTCATCTGTACATTCCAATGACAAGCTCCCCTAGCATTCTTTTATGTTTGTACACTTTTTGCTCCTCCTCCTCTCTCCTCTCTCCCATATCCAGCTTAGCTTCACACATAACCATCTTCCTGCTGCACCCTACCTACCTGCACCGTGCACTAGACATCACATCACCAAGCGGTGCAGGCACGCCCTATTGGAACCTGCCCAGCACTGACTACCGACCGTCCTGGTGGCTGCGGTGAGTGCCACAAGCAACCCATCCCAGTGGCTCCTCCTCAACTAGATATGCCCAGCTGTACCACAAGAACGAA
This sequence comes from Dugong dugon, assembly GCA_030035585.1. Classification (NCBI taxonomy): domain Eukaryota; kingdom Metazoa; phylum Chordata; class Mammalia; order Sirenia; family Dugongidae; genus Dugong; species Dugong dugon. The sequence goes on from CM057465.1 coordinate 97,668,603, forward strand.
AAAAAAAAAAAATCTACAATCAATAAACGAGGGAAATATCTACTGAATGCCCCGAAAACAGCAAACAATATCAAAACATTTACAAAAACAAGACAAGATGGCTCCAATAGGCGTCCAAATTAAAACACCAGATAACTCTCCTGTGGAAGAAAATGCACTAGAAGTACCTGATACGGAACTCAAATCACTAATACTCGGAATTTTCCAAGAACTGAGGCAAAAAGCTGACAAACATGAGGAAAAAATAGACAAATTTATGGAAAATACAGACAAAAAATTGGAAGAATTCAGGAAGATGATGCAAGAACAAAATGCCAAAATAAATTCACAACTCGAAATTATACAAAAACAACAATTAGAAATCCAAAAGATAAACAACAAGATTTCAGAAATGGACGGTGTCATAGAAGGGCTGAGAAGTAGATTTGAAACCATGGAAGACAGGATCAGTGGAACTGAAGACAAACACTTGGATACAACTCTGTTTCAGGAAAACTCAGAAAAAAGAACAAAGAAAAATGAAGAGACCCTGAGAGTTATGTGGGACACAATTAAAAGCAAAAACTTACGAGTGATTGGCATACCAGAACAGGGGGAGAAAACAGAAAACACAGAGAGGATCATTGACGAACTGCTGACAGAAAACTTTCCCAATATCATGAAAGATGAAAAGCTGGTCATCCAAGAAGCTCAACGAACCCCATATAGAAGAGACCCCAAAAGAAAATCACCAAGACATATCATATTCACACTCGCTAAAACTAAAGACAAACAAAGAATCCTGAGAGCAGCTCGTGAAAAAAAAGAAGTCACATACAGAGGAGAAACAATAAGACTAAGCTCAGATTATTCAGCAGAAACCATGCAGGCAAGAAGGCAATGGGATGACATATATAAAATCTTGAAAGAAAAAAATTGTCAGCCAAGAATAATATATCCTGCAAAACTCTCGTTCAGATTTGATGGTGAAATTAGGTCATTTCCAGATAAACAGAAACTAAAGGAATATGCAAAAGTCAAACCAAACTTACAAGAATTATTAAAGGGAGTTCTTCGATCTGAGGACAAACAGCTTAAGCCCTCAGGCAGGACCTAGGACCTAGGATGCAGGTTAACATGAACCAGATACCATTCTAGGAACTGAACTACAGACGACTTTCCAAAAACAAAAGATATACAACAGGGAATCAAAGAAATCAATCAAAGGATGACAACAACATCAAAACAATGAAAGAGGGAACAAACGGCATAGGTATAGAACCTTCTAAAGGAGAAGAAGGCAAGGCGATACCAAGTAACGGTAGACTGCTTCAAAATTATAAAGATAAGGGTAAAATTCATGGTAACCACAAAAAAAGTTAACAAACCAACTCATAAAAATAAAGACGAAAAACATAAAGTCTCAACAAAACCAAAACCTACAAAAACAAAAGAAATGAACACAAAATCCACAAACAAAAGGAACTCAGCACAAGAGAGTAAGAAGAACAAAGAAAACTTCAGCATCACAAAAAAAAAGCACTACAAAATGACAGCAACAAATTCACATCTATCAATAATTACACTGAACGTAAATGGACTCAATGCACCCATAAAGCGACGGAGAGTGGCAGAATGGATAAGAAAACAGGATCCATCTATTTGCTGTCTACAAGAGACACATCTTAGAAACAAAGATGTGAATTTATTAAAAATCAAAGGTTGGAAAAAAATATATCAAGCTAACAACTACCAAAAAAGAGCAGGAGTGGCAATTCTAATCTCAGATAAAATAGACTTTAAAACAAAATCTACCATAAAAGACAAAGAAGGACACTATATAATGATTAAGGGGATGATCCATCATGAAGACATAACCATAATAAATATCTATGCACCCAATGACAGGGCTCCAAAATACATAAAAAAAACTCTAACAGCACTGAAAAGAGAAATTGACAGTTCCACAATAATAGTAGGAGACTTCAACACACCACTCTCAGTAAAGGACAGAACAACTAAAAAGAAACTCAGCAAAGATACAGAAGACCTAAAGGACACAATCAGCCAACTGGACCTCATAGACATATATAGAACAATCCATCCAACCGCTGCAAAGTACACATTCTTTTCCAATGCACATGGAACGTTCTCCAGAATAGACCACATCTTAGGCCACAGAGCAATCCTCAACAAGATCCAAAATGCTGAGATAATTCACAGTATCTTCTCTGACCACAATGCCATCAAGGTAGAAATTAACACTAGAAAGAGCAAGGAAAAAAAATCAAACACATGGAAACTGAATAATAATCTGCTTACACATCAATGGGTAATAGAAGAAATCAGAGATGGAATTAAAAAATTCCTAGAATCAAATGAAAATGAAAACACATCATACCAAAACCTATGGGACACAGCAAAGGCAGTCCTCAGAGGACAATTTATAGCAATAGATGCACATATCAAAAAAGAAGAAAGGGACAAAATCAAAACATTAACTACAGAACTCAAACAAATAGAAAGAGAACAACAAAAAAAGCCTACAACCACCGGAAGAAAGGAAATAGTAAAGATCAGAGCAGAAATCAATGAAATAGAGAACAGAAAAACAATAGAAAGAATCAACAAAACCAAAAGTTGGTTCTTTGAAAGAATCAACAAAATCGACAAACCACTGGCCAGACTGACAAAAGAAAAACAGCAGAGGGCACAAATAACCCAAATAAGAAATGAAATGGGGGACATTACAACAGACCCAACTGAAATAAAAAGGATTATAACAGAATATTATGAAAAACTATATTCCAACAAATTTGAAAACCTAGAGGAAATGGATAAATTTCTAGAAACATACGGCCTACCCAAACTACAACAAAGTGATATTGAAAATCTGAACAGACCCATAACAAGAGAAGAGATTGAAAAGGTAATAAAAAAACTCCCAAGCAAAAAAAGCCCTGGCCCAGATGGCTTCACTGGAGAATTCTACAAAACATTTACAGAAGAGCTCGTACCAGTTCTACTCAAGTTATTTCAGAGCATAGAAGAGGAAGCAACACTTCCAAATTCATTCTATGAAGCCAGCATAACGCTGATACCAAAACCAGGCAAAGACATCACAAAAAAAGAAAATTACAGACCAATATCTCTCATGAATATAGATGCAAAAATTCTGAACAAAATTCTAGCCAATAGAATTCAGTATCATATCAAAAAAATAATACACCACGACCAAGTAGGATTCATACCAGGTATGCAAGGATGGTTTAACATTAGAAAATCCATCAACGTAATCCACCACATAAATAAAAGGAAAGAAAAAAATCACATGATTATCTCAATTGATGCAGAAAAGGCATTTGACAAAGTCCAACACCCATTCCTGATAAAAGCTCTCAACAAAATAGGTATAGAAGGGAAATTTCTCAACAGAATAAAGGGCATCTATGCAAAACCAACAGCCAACATCATTCTTAATGGAGAAAGGCTTAAAACATTCCCCCTGAAAACAGGAACAAGACAAGGATGCCCTTTATCACCACTCCTATTTAACATTGTGCTGGAAGTTCTAGCTAGAGCAGTAAGGCAAGAGAAAGAAATAAAGGGCATCCAAATTGGTAATGAAGAAGTTAAACTCTCCCTGTTTGCAGATGATATGATACTATACATAGAAAACCCTAAAGACTCCACGAGAAATTTACTGGAAGTAATAGAAAGATTCAGCAGAGTAGCAGGATACAAGATAAACATTCAAAAATCAGTTGGATTCCTATACACCGGTAAAGAGAACGATGAAAAGGAGATCAGGAAATCAATACCATTTTCAATAGCCCCTAAAACGATAAAATACTTAGGAATAAATCTGACCAGGAATATAAAAGACCTATACAAAGAAAACTACAAAACACTGCTGCATGAAACCCAAAGGGATCTACATAAATGGAAAAACATACCATGCTCATGGATAGGCAGACTCAACATTGTGAAAATGGCAATTCTACCTAAAGCAATCTACAAATACAATGCAATTCCGATACAAATACCAACAACATTCTTCAAAGAGATGGAAAAACTAATTATTAACTTTATATGGAAAGGGAAGAAACCTCGAATAAGTAAAGCACTACTGAAGAAGAAGAATAAAGTTGGAGGACTCACACTAGCTGACTTGAGAACCTACTATACAGCTACAGTACTCAGAACAGCCTGGTACTGGTACAACAACAGAGACATTGACCAATGGAACAGAATTGAGAACTCAGATGTAAATCCATCCACCTACGGTCACCTGATTTTTGACAAGGGCCCAAAATACATCAAATGGGGAAAAGACAGTCTTTTTAACAAATGGTGCTGGCAAAACTGGATATCCATTTGTAGAAAAATGAAACAGGACCCATACCTCACACCATATACAAAAACTACTTCAAAATGGATCAAAGACCTGAATATAAAGCCTCAAACTATAAAATTCATAGAAGAAAAAATAGGACCAACACTTCAGGCCTTAATACATGGCATTAACAGGATACAAACCATAAACATCAACACAAAAAACCCAACAGATAAACTAGATAATTGGGATCTTCTAAAAATCAAACATCTATGCTCTTCAAACGATTTCACCAAAAGAGTTAAAAGAGAACCTACAGACTGGGAAAAAATTTTTGGACAGTACAAGTCAGACAAAGGTCTAATCTCCATAATCTACAAGAAAATCCAACACCTCTACAACAAAAAGACAACCAATCCTATCAAAAAATGGGCAAAGGAAATGAACAGACACTTCACCAAGGAAGACATTCAAATGGCCAACAGACACATGAGGAAATGCTCGCGATCACTAGCCATTAGAGAAATGCAAATTAAAACCACAATGAGATACCATCTCACCCCGGCAGTACTGGCACGAATCAAAAACACTGGGAATAACAAATGTTGGAGGGGCTGCGGGGAGACGGGAACTCTTATACACTGCTGGTGGGAATGCAAAATGATACAGCCATTTTGGAAAATGATATGGCGTTTTCTCAGAAAGCTAGAAATAGACATACCATTCGATCCAGCAATCCCACTCCTAGGAATATATCCTAGAGAAATAAGAGTCATCACTCGAATAGACATATGCACACCTATGTTCATGGCAGCATTATTCACAATAGCAAAACGATGGAAACAACCTCGATGTCCATCAACAGACGAATGGATACACAAACTATGGTACATACACACAATGGAGTACTATGCAACGAGAAAGAACAATGAATCGGTGAACCATCTCATAACATGGATGAAACTGGAGGACATCATGCTGAGTGAAATAAGTCAATCACAAAAGGACAAATATTGTATGAGACCTCTATTGTAAAAACCCATGAAAAAATTCACATGCAAAATGTAACAATCCTTGTTGGTTACCAGGGATGGGAGGGGGGTGGGGGGATACTAAATAGGTAATAGGTAAGTGGTAACTTGGGTGAGAAATGAGATAGTACATAGTACAGCGGAAACTAACACAACCTGCACAAGGAAAGGTCATGAAGGCCCTATAGACACATCCAAACCCCCCGAGGGACTGAGTTGTTGGACGGAGGGCTCTGGGGACCATGATCTCGGGGAACATCTAGCTCAATTGGCATGACACTACTTATAAAGATAATGCTCTACATTCTACCTTGGTGAGTAGTGTCTGGGGTCTTAAAAGCCTATGAGCGGCCATCTAAGATACTCCACTGATCTTATCTCTTCGGGAACAAGGGAGAATGAAGAGAACAGGATACAAGGAAAAGATTAGTCCGAAGGACTAATGGTCCACAGCTACCAAGGCCTCCACGGGACTGAGCCCAGTACAGCTGGATGGTGCCCGGCTACCACCAATGACTCCTTTGACCAGGATCACAACAGAGGGTTCTGGGCATAGCTGGAGTAGGATGTAGAGCATAATTTTAACTCCCAAAAAAAAAAAAAAAAAAAAGAAGACCAGATATACTGGCCTAAAGAATACTAGAGAAACCTCGAGAGTGTGGCCCCCAGACACCCTTTCAGCTCAGAGGGGAAGTTACCTTCAAGGTTCGATGTTAAGCCTGGGAATGGACACCCCAGTAAAACTAAATGGGACTAACGATGTACAGGAGTCCGGTGACAAGGGCCAGAAGGCAGAGGGAGAGTAGGAAACTGATGATAAGGAACACAAATTGAATAAGGACACTGTCGATGTATTGTGAGATTGTTGACCACTGCTATAGGGCAACATTTGTAGTAACTATTAAATGGGAGGCTGTTTTGTCCTGTAAGCCTTCATCTTGGGCGAGAATGGCAGCACAATTGGAAGAGCATAGTCAATATCACTTAAATGTGTAAGTAAAAAGTTTTGAAATGGTGTTTAAATAAAATAAAAATAAATAAATAAATAAACAAACAAAGGAGACTAAAGAGGTACAATAGTCCACTGACAAGGTCCAGAAGACAGAAGGGGACAAGGAAGCCCCCTGGTGATAGGGAACACAAGGTGGAGTAAGGATATTCTTGATGTGCTGTGAGATTGTTAACCATTGTCATAGGGCAACATGTGTAGTAACTGTTAAATGAAAAACTATTTTGTTCTGTAAGCCTTCATCTTAAGTGAGAATAACAGCACAGTTGGAAGAGCGTAGTCAATGTCACTGAACTGTGAATGTAGAAAATTTTGAAACGGTGTATCTTCGGCCATCTGTAATTTTCATCAAAAAAAAAGGGTGAGAATTTAGAGGCTTAATACGTTGTGGGGTTGTTAACCAATGTCAAAAAAAACAACATGTGTACTACTATTTCATGAGAAACTATTTGCTCTGTAAGCTTTCACCTGAAGTACAATAAAATATATATTAAAAAAAAAAAAATATCTATGCACTCAATGACAGGGATCTAAAATACATAAAAAACCTATAACAGCACTGAAAAGAGAAATAGACTGTTCCACAATAATAGTAGGAGACTTCAACACACCACTCTTGGTAAAGGACAGAACATCTAGAAAGAAACTCAACAAACGTACAGAAGAGCTAAAGGTCACAATCAAACAACTTGACCTCATAGACATATACATAACATACATAGAACAGCAGCAAAGTATATATTCTTTTCCAATGCACATGGAATCTTCTTCAGAATAGACCACATTTTAGGCCACAAAGGAATCCTCAATAAAATCCAAAACATCAGAATACTACAAAGCGTTCTCTCTGATCACAATGCTATAAAAGTAGAAGAACTCAATAACAGGAATAGCAAGGGAAAAAAATAAATTTGTGGAAATTGAATAACACCTTGCTTAAAAACAAGAGGGTAACTGAAAAAATTAAAGAGGATAAAAAAAAAACTCTATAGCTAAATGATAATTAAAACACATTATTCTAAAACCTTTGGAACATAACAAAGACAGAGCTCAGAGGCTAATTTATAGCAAGAAATGCACACATCAAAAAAGAAGAATGAGCCAAAATCAAAACATTAGCCCTATAACTCAAATAAATAGAAAGAAAACAGCAAAAGAAGCCCACAGCCACCAGAAGAATGGAAATAATATAGATTAGAGCAGAAATAAATGAAATAGAGAACAGAAAAACATTATAAAGAATCAACAAGACCAAAGTTGGTTCTGTAAAAAGATCAACAAAATTGACAAACCTTTGGCCCAACCAACAAAAGAAAAACAGGAAAGGAAGCAAATAAACCAAATAAGAAATGAGATGGGGGACATGACAACAGACTCAACTGAAATAAAGAGGATCATAACAGCATCATGTGAAAAATTGTACTGCAAGCAATTTGAGAACCTAGAGGAAATGGACAAATTTCTAGAAACACACTATCTACCTAAGCTAACACAAACTGAGACAGAAAATCTGAACAGATTCATAACAAAAGAAGAGATTAATGAGGTAATAAAAAAAAATTCCCAACAAAAAAATCCCTGACACAAACTGCTTCACTGGAGAATGCTACCAAACATTCAGGAAAGAGCTCACACCAGCAGTACTCAAAGTATTTTAGAGCATAGAAAAGGAAGGAATACTCCTGAATTAATTCTATGAGGCCAGCATAACCCTGGTACCAAAGCCAGGCAAAGATACCACACAAAACAGTAAATTACATACTGTCTTAGTTATCCAGCACTGCTATAACAGAAATACCCCAAGTGGATGGCTCTAACAGAGAGAAATTTATTTCATCACAGTAAAGTAGGCTAAAAGACCGAATTCAGGGTGTCACCTCCAGGGGACGGCTTTCTCTCTCTGCTGGCTCTGGAAGAAGTTCCTTCTCATCAATCTTCCCCTGACTAGGAGCTTCTGCATGCAGGAACTCCAGGTCCAAAGGACACACTCTGCTCCCAGCACTGCTTTCTTGGTGGTATGAGTCCCCCTATCTTTCTGCTCACTTCTCTCTTTTATATCCCAAGAGAAATTAGCTCAAGACACAATCCAATCTTATAGATTGAGTCCTCCACATTAACATAACTGCTGCCTATCCCCTCAGGTTAACATCATAAAGGCAGGATTTACAACACGTAGGAAAATTATATCACATGACAAAATGGTGGACAATCACACAATACTGGGAATCATGACCTAGCCAAATTGATATACATATTTTTTGGGGACACAATTAAACCCATGATGCATACCAATAGCTCTCATGAATATGTTGTTATTAGGTACTGTCAAGTGGGTTCTGACTCAACAACCCTATAAGACACAGTAGAACTGCCCCATATGGTTTTCAAAGAGCAGCTGGTGGACTTGAACTGCTGACCTTTTGGCCAGCAGCTGAGCTCTTAACTACTACCCGACCAGGGCTCCCTCATGAATGTAGATGCAAAACTTCTCAACAAAATTCTAGCCAATAGAATTCAACATCATGTAAAAAACAACAACAACACCAAAACCAAGTGGAATTCATACCAGGTGTGCAAGGATGGATCAACATTAGAAAATTAATCAACATAATCCACCACATAAATATAACAAAAGAAACAAATCACATGATCATCTCAACTGATGCAGAGGCATTTGATAAAGTCCAACACCCATTCCTGTTAAAAATTCTCAATAAAAGAGGAATAGAAGGGAAATGTCTCAACATAATAAAGGGCATCTATGTAAAACAAACAGCCAACATCATTCTCAACAGATAGAGGCTGAAAGCATTCTCCCTGAGGATGGGAACAAGACAAGGGTGCCCTTTATCACCACTCCTGTTTAACGTTGTGCTGGAAGTCCTACCTAGAGCAATAAGACAACAAAAAGAAGTAAAGAGCATCCAAAATGGAAAGGAAGAAGTAAAACTACCCCTATTTGCAGATGGTATGATTCTATACATAGAGAACTCCAAAGACTCCACAAGAAGTCTACTGGAACTAATAGAAAGATTCAGCAGGGTAACAGGATGTAAGATCAACATACAAAAATCGGTTAGATTTCTCTTCTATTCCTCTTTTATTGAGAACTTTTAATAGGAATGGGTGTTAGACTTTATCAAATGCCTCTGCATCAATTGAGATGATCAAGTGATTTGTTTCTTTTGTTCTATTTATGTAGTGGATTATGTTGATTAATTTTCTAATGTTGATCCATCGTTGCACACCTGGTATGAATCCCACTTGGTTATGGTGTTGTTGTTGTTGTTGTTTTTTACAAACAGAACTTTGAAAAGGAAATCAGGAAAACAATACCATTTATACCTAAAAAGATAAATACCTAAAAAGATAAAATACTTAGGAATAAATCTAATGAAGGACGTAAAAGACCTGTACAAAGAAATATACGAAACGCGTAACTGGAAAAACATACCAAGCTCCTAGATAGGAAGACTCGACATTGTGAAAATATCAATCCTACCCAAAGCGATCTACAGATATAATGGAATCCTGATCCAAATATCAACAACATTCTTTAACGAGATGGAAAAACTAATCATCAAGTTTATCTCCTTAAAGAATGCTGTTGGTATTTGGATCAGTATTGTGTTATATCTGTAGATCACTTTGCATAGGATTGACATTTTCACAAAGCAGGAGGCCTCACATTACCTGATCTCAGAACCTACTATACAGCCATGGTGATCAAAATGGCCTGGTACTACTACAACAACATACCCTTGGACCCAATGGAACAGAATCAAGAACCCAGGTGAAAACCCATCCACTTATGGTGAGCTGATCTTCGACAAGGGCCCAAAGTCCATCAAATGGGGAAAAGACAGTCTTTTTAACAAATGGTGCTGGCAAAACTGGATATCCATTTGCAAAAAAATGAAACAGGACCCATACCTCACACTGTATACAAAAAGTACTTCAAAATGAATCAAAGACCTGAATATAAAGCCTAAAACTATAAAGTTCATAGAAGAAAAAATAAGACCAACACTTCAGGCCTTAATACACGGCATTAACAGGATACAAACCATAACCATCAACACACAAAACCCAACAGATAAGCTAGATAACTGGGATCTTCTAAAAATCAAACACCTATGCTCTTCAAAAGAATTCACCAAAAGAGTCAAAAGACAACCTACAGACTGGGAAAAAAGTTTTGGTGAGTACAAGTCAAACAAAGGTCTAATCTCCATAATCTACAAGAAAATCCAAGACCTCTACAACAAAAAGACAAATAATCCTATTAAAAAATGGGCAAAGGAAATGAACAGACACTTCACCAAAGAAGACGTTCAAAGGGCCAACAGACACATGAGGAAATGCTCTCCATCACTAGCCATTAGAGAAATGCAAATTAAAATGACAATGAGATACCATCTCACACCAGCATTACTGGCACGAATCAAAAACACTGGAAATAACAAATGTTGGAGGGGCTGCGGGGAGATGGGAACTCTTATGCACTGCCGGTGGGAATGCAAAATGATACAACCATTTTGGAAAATGATATGTCGCTTCCTCAGAAAGGTAGAAATAGATATACCATTCGATCCAGCAATCCCACTCCTAGCAATATATCCTAGAGAAATAAGAGTCGTCACTCGAATAGACATATGCACACCTATGTTCATGGCAGCATTGTTCACAATAGCAAAAAATGGAAGCAACGTAGATGCCCATCAACAGATGAATGGATAAATAAACTATGACACATACACAGAGTGTAGTACTATGCAATGAGAAAGAACAACAATGAATCTGTGAACCATCGCATAGCATGGATGAAACTGGAGGACATTATGCTGAGGGAAATAAGTCAATCACAAAAAGACAAACATTGTATGAGACCTCTATTGTAAAAACCCATGAAAAAGTTCACACACAAAATGTAACAATCTTTGTTGGTTACCAGGGATGGGAGGGGTGTGGTGGAAATACTAAATAAGCAATAGATAAGTGGTATCTTAGGTGAAGGGTGAGACAGTACACAATACAGGGGAAACTAGCACAACCTGTACAAGGAAAGGTCATGGAAGCCCCATACACACATCCAAACTCCCTGAGGGACTGAATTGCTGGACAGAGGGCTTTGGGGACCATGGTCTTGGGGAACATCTAGCTCAATTGGCATGACACAGCTTATAAAGACAATGCTCTACATTCTATCTTGGTGAGTAGTGTCTGGGGGTCTTAAAAGCCTGTAAGCGGCCATCGAAGATGCTTCACTGGTCTCATCCCTTCTGGAGCAAGGGAGAATGAAGAGAAGAGAACAGGATACATCGAAAAGATTAGTCCAAAGGACTAGTTGTCCACAGCTACCAAGGCCTCCACCAGACTGAGTCCAGTACAGCTAGATGGTGCCTGGCTACCAACACTGACTGCTCTGAGCAGGATCACAACAGAGGGTTCTGGACAGAGCTGGAGAAGGATGTAGAACATAATTCTAACTCACACACACACAAGAAAAGACCAGATTTACTGGCCTAAAGAAGACTGGAGAAACCTCAATAGTACGGCCCCCAGACACCCTTTTAGCTCAGTGGTGAAGTTCCCTCCGAGGTTCACTGCTCAGCCTGTGAGTGGACAGCCCTGTAAAACCAAATGCAACTAACAAGGTACAGGAGCCCTGTAAAACCAAATGCAACTAACAAGGTACAGGAGTCCAGTGACAAAGGCCAGAAGGCAGAAGGGGACAAGGAAGCTGGTGATAGGGAACACAAGGTTGAATAAGGAAATTGTTGATGTTTTGTGAGATTGTTAACCATTGTCATAGGGCAACATTTGTAGTAACTGTTAAATGAGAAACTATTTTGTTCTGTAAGCCTTCATCTTAAGTGAGAACAACAGCACAATTGGAAGAGCGTAGTCAATGTCACTGAACTGTGTATGTAGAAATTTTTGAAACGGTGTATCTTTGGCTATGTGTATTTTCACCAAAAAAAAAAAAAAAAGGTTGAAAATTTAGAGGGTTAATATGTTGTGGGGTTGTTAACCAATGTCATAAAACAACGTGTGTACTACTCTTTCATGGGAAACTATTTGTTCTGTAAGCAAGCCTTCACCTGAAGTACAATAAAATATATTAAAAAAAAGAAGAGAGAGAATGTTCTACATCTCACTTTGGAGAGTAGCATCTGGGGTTCTTAAAAGATTGCTAGCAGTCATCTATATACATCTATTGGCCCCAGCACATTTGCAGCAAAAGAGAATGCAGAAAACAAAAGACATAAGGAAAATATTAGTCCAAAGGACTAATGGACCACTTGAACCACAGCCTCCAGAAGCCAGGGTCCAGAAGAACTAGATGGTGCCCACCTACCACCACTGACTTCTCTGACAGGGGTCACAGTAGAGGGTCCCAGGCAGAGCAAGAGAAAAACGTAAAACAAAATTCAAATTCACAGAAAAAGTCCGGACTACTGGTTTGATCATGAGTGGAGGAATCTCCAAGACTATGGCCACCTGAAATCCTTCTAACTTAGAACTGAAGCCACTCCTGAAGTCCACCTTTCAGCCAAAGATTGGACAGGACAGTAAAACAAACAATAACACATGTGAGGAATGTTCTTCTTAGTTCAATCAAGTATACAAGGCCAAATGGACAACACCTGCACAAAAGCAAAGACAAGAGGGCAGGAAGGGACAGGAAGACTGGAGGAAATGACACTGAGAACGCAGCGTAGAAAGGGAAAGGGGTAGAGTGCCGATACTTTGTGCAGATTTCAACCAGTGTCATAAAACAATTTGTGTATATAATTCTTAATGAAAAAATAAAACAATAAAGCACTATTGGAATACAAACATATGAAACATACTTGACTCTGTTAGAAATGTGAAGTACAAATTAATACAATTTTAAGCTATGATTTTATGCTAATGATTAGTAAAATAATTTGTTATTTTTTAAACTGTTATAACATCTATCTATCTACCTATATTGCTTTTAAAATTATAAATAAACCCATTGGTGTGCTGAATAAGACATGTCAGACACTATGGCTTGGCAAGTACATTACAAGAAATGTGGTCCACGAGAACAAGTATACATGGCAGTTAAGAACAAAAATTCTTGAGACAGACTGTTGGTTTCAAATTTTAATTTTATTATTTATAACGTGTAAATAGCAAAGAAGTAAATGTTTGCTGAATAATTATACAGACTAATGCAACTTAACCATAAGAAAATGGCCTCATAAATTGGAACATGATATAGTACACAACCATAAATAGCTGTTCGAAATGATCATTAAAAGGGCTTTGTCAAAAGCTATTATATAATGTATAATTGTAACATTAAAATAACGTATACAAGACAACACCTATGCATACAATGAACACCACAATGTCAAATACACATACTTTTGCAAGGTATTGTTCTAAATTGGCTGAATTTTGAGCCATTTATAATCAACACCTTGGGAAGAGTTTCTTAAATATGTAAAAAGTCTGAGTTATAAAGAATTACACATGGCCCACAAATCAATCATTCACTGAGCAACCACTGAATGCTTACTTGTTCACACATTACCTTGCATTAAGAATACAAAAAATGATCTTTGCCCATAGAGGTCATGGTCTCTCAGAAGAAGACAGATGGGCAAACAGAAAGTGCCATATAGTCACATTTTTTACATAGGTGTCTTTTTGGGGAGACAATGTGTATCAGAACATAGTCAGGGATGAACTCAAGCTTCACTAGTGCTGATTTGATACTTTTGAGATGATCATGAATGCATATAGCAACCCCAGTCCTTTTTCAGGTCAATTAAAAAATTAAAGAAAAGCTGAAGATACTTCAAAACATTAAGAACAAAGAGAATAAAAGTTTTTGAGAAAAGCATTAAATTATATTCAGATGCTTTTATTTTTCTGAAATTAACTCAATTTTTATATCACATTTTCAGTGCAGTAACCAGTATGTCTATTAAATAGTATGATCCACATGATAGTGTGAATTAAACGGCTAAACAATAAAACTCTGGAGCTACTTTAAGCAGAGAGGATATTTATTGTTGTTAAGCAGGAAGTTTACTGACACACATATATCCATACAATGTGACATTTTGTTTCTTCTTGGATTCATAATGGAGAAAACAGAACAGAATAGACATGGAACATACACAAATGGAAAGAAACATTATCCTCTGTTAATACAACCACCACCAATGTACATTTAAGAGGAAACACTGAAAAATTAATATTTTTCAAATATAGTTAATGAAAAATTTGCCTTTAAACTATGAACTTTGCACTCTTTGCAAATGTAGCAATAGAATTTTTCTGTGCATATTATAGTATAATATAATTATAATATTATAATTGTCACACCAGAGTGAGACAATAATCAGAGAGATAAACAGAACATGAGCAGTGCCAAGAAGAGGAGAAAATAGGACCCAACTCTAGCAGAACTACTCCCTAAACTGACATTTTCAATAGTTTAAGTTAATACAATCTCTATGACGTGTTAAAGGGAGTTTTGTTCAAAAGAGATATATGGCCAAGTATGTTGAGAAATTGTGGATACAACAAAAATGATCAGGTTTCTTTATTACTCTTCTTCTCAGAGCTTTTAGTATACTAATGCACATGGGGGTGATCAACCAGAAGGGAGAATGCAATAGGAAGGGTTTCTCAACTTATTTTGATACAAACCTCATTTTTCATGGAGCAGCTAATAAGATTAGTATTCGATGAAACATATTTGGGAATCTCTTCTCAAGATACAGTCAGAATTTCACTACTGCTTAGGAAAGTAAAATTAAAAATTAGTATTAGAACATAGTAATTTTTAATTTTTTGTATGGCTCAGTTAACAGAAATATAGTAAAAGAGGACTTCCGGCTACACGGAGCTCTAGGCAGAAGCCCCACACCATCCGTCAATAGCAAAGATCCAAAAAACTAAGCCAAACAGAGAAAACAGCAATTCTGAAAACCTAAGCATCAAATGAAGAGATAAAGAACTCAGCCAAGCACCAAATGGAATAAGAAACTGACTGAGAACAGAGAGCAAGGAGACATACATGCACAGGTCCCCTATCAGCTAGTGCAGCATGGATCTGCCATCTTTCACTCCTATCAGAGACCAGAGAACAGCGGCTATGAGAAAGCAGCTTCATGGAGCTTCCAGCAGGAGACAGAATAACGGGTAACCAGCGATATAAGCTTTCCCTCCTCCCACCCTTCTTCACCCCTACTTGGCCTCCTCTGCTTCTCGCGGCCACAGTCTCTTGGCCTGGAACCACAGGCTGCTTGAATTCCATCTGCCTGCAGTGGCCGACTCCCTGAGTGCCATTTGTTGGCTGCTAGTGTTGCTTTTCTCTGTTTTTTGTGATTTCTTCCTTACCTCTCACCACCTCCCCATCCTTTCACTCAAATATCTGGCTCCACACACTATCTTTGCTTCTTCCTGAAAGGCTGTGAAACTCCACTCTAATGAGAAACTGTTTCCCAGTCCATGCTGCCATGCTGGTGGGATCTCTGGGCTTTTTTTGTTTGCTTTGAATTGTTTTCTTTTTCTTTTCTCAAATTGGGAGCCCTTTCTAGCCAGGCAGTGCTTCTCAGCTTGGGACCTAGCCACTCGGCTTGTGCAGACATGCAGAGGGATCCCTGAAGACATTTCTTTTTTTGTGTTTTTGGGTTTTTTTTTCTGTTTTTTGGGGGGTTTCCTTGTTCTTTTTTAAAATTTGTTTTGTTTTCTTTTCCCTCTTTTTCCCTTTTTGTCTTTCTTCATTACTCAGTTTCTCATCTCTCTATACCTTCCTTCTCTTCCAGTCCCCTGAATACCTGGCTCTAAGTGACACCTCTACACCTTCTAGCCAGGCTGTATTTCAATACCTGGGAACAACTTCAACAGACCTAGTAGCCACACCAATAGGATCCCTGGGAGCTTTTCTTTTCTTTCTAATTTTTATTTATTCATTATTTTCTTTTTTTTCATCTTCCTCCCCTTTTTGTTTTTCTCCATTTCATAGTCTCTCATCTCTCCACTCCAACTGCAAGCTCCCCAGCACTCTTTTTTGCTTGTATCTTTTTGACTCCTGTTCCTCTCTCTTCTCTCCCTTTCCCATCTTAGCTCCGCACATCACAATCTCCCCCCTCCAACTTGCCTACCTATACTGTGCACTTAACATCGCACCACCAAGCAGCAGAGGCACAGCCTACCAGAACCTACCCTGCACTGATTACCGGCCCACCATGGTGGCTGTAGTAAGAGCCACAAACAACCCATCCCAGCAACTCCTCTTCAGCTAGCCCTGTCCTGCTGTACCATATCTGAGCAACTGATCCTGCCAATTGGAGAAGGAGGTGAAAAGTATCATGCCCAGAGACAAGCAAACAATAAAGAACACACAGCCCGCCTGCTCATACATAGCCAATTTTTTTAAAAAAGGATGAAACAAGAAAATCTACAATCAATAAACAAGAAAAATAACTACTGAATGCCCCGAAGACAGCAGACAATATCAAAACATACACGAAAACAGGACAGGATGGTTCCAGTAAGCATCCAAAATAAAACACGAGATGACTTTCCAGTAGAAGAAAAGGCACTAGGACTACCTGATACGGAATTCAAATCTCTAATACTCAGAATTATCCGAGAGTTGAAGCAAAAAGCAGACAAAAATGAGGAAAAAATAGACAAATTAATGGAAAAGACAGACAAAGTCATGGAAGATACAGACAAAAAAGGGAAGAATTCCAGAAAATGCAGGAACAAAATGCCAAAATACATTCACAACTAGAAATTATACAAAAACTACAATCAGAAAGCCAAAAGATAAACAAGATTTCAGAAATGGACAGTGTCATAGAAGGGCTGAGGAACAGATTTGAAATGGTGGAAAACAGGCTCAGCAGAATTGAAGACAAACACTTGGATAAAACTCTCTTTCAGGAAAAATCAGAAAAAAGAACAAAGAACAAAGAAAAATGAAGAGACCCTGAGAATTATGTGGGATACAATCAAAAGCAAGAATTTTAGAGTAATCAGAGTTCCAGAACAGGGGGAGAAAATGGAAAACACAGAGAGGATCATTGAAGAACTGCTGACAGAAAACTTCCCTGATATCATGAAAGATGAAAAGCTGGCCATCCAAGAAGCTCAATGAACCCCATATAGGATAGACCCCAAAAGAAACTTACCAAGGCATATCATAATTACACTTGTTAAAACCAAAGACAAACAAAGAATCCTGAGAGCAGCTTGAGAAAAACAAAAAATCACATACAGAGGAGAAACAATAAGACTAAGCTCAGATTATTCAGCAGAAACCATGCAGGCAAGAAGGCAATGGGATGACATATATAAAACCTTGAAAGAAAAAAATTGCCAGCCAAGAATAATATATCCTGCAAAACTCTCCTTCAAGTATGATGGTGAAATTAGGTCATTTCCAGATAAACAGAATTTAAGGGACTATATAAAAACCAAACAAAACTTACAAGACTTATTAAAGGCAGTCCTTCGATCTGAGAGCAAACAATATCAGACCACAGGCTGAATATAGGACAGAGGATTGTACTAGCCAGATACCAACCTAGGAAATGAACTCTTAAGGACTATGCAAAACCAAAAGAATTACAAAAGGGAACCAGAGAGGTTAATCTGTAAACGACAATATCATCAGAACAATAAAAAAGGGAATATAAGGTGTAGGTACAGAACCTTCTAATGGAGAGGAAGTCAAGCGATACCAAATGATAATAGACTGGTACAAATCTAGGAAGATAAGGATAAATTTCAAGGTAACCACAAAGAAAGTTAACAAACCTACTTGCCAAAATAAAGAAGAAAAACATAAAGTCTTAGTAAAAACAAAACCTACAGAAACAAAAGAAATGAAAAAAAAATCCACAAACAAAAGGAACTCAGCACAGGAGAACAAGAGGAACAAAGAAAATGTCAGCACCACAAAAAAATCACTACAAAATGCAATCCTACTCCTAGGATTATATCCTAGAGAAATAAGAGCCATCACAATATAGACATATGCACACCCATATTCACTGAACCACTGTTCACAATAGCAAAATGACGGAAACAACCTAGATGCCCATCAACAGATGAATAGATAAGCAAACTATGGTACATACACACAGTGGAATTTTATACAAAGGTAAAGAACAGTGATGAATCTGTGAAGCATCTCATAACATGGATGAAACTGGAGGACATTATGCTGAGTGAAATAAGTCAATCACAAAAGGACAAATATTGTATGAGACCTCTACTGTATAACTCATGTAAAAGTTTACACGCTAAAAGAAACAATCTTCGTTGTTTACAGGGATGGGAGGGGTGGGGGGGGGGAACTAAACAGATAAGTGGTAACTTTGGTGAAGTGTAAGACAGTACACATTACTGGGGAAGCCAGCACAACATGTACAAGGAAAGGTCATGGAAGCTCCATAGACACTTCCAAACTCCCTGAGGGACTGAATTGCTCGGCAGAGAGCTGTGGGGACCATGGTCTCGGGGAATATCTAGCTCACTTGGCATAACACAGTTTATAAAGACAATGTTCTACGTTCTACCTTGGTGAGTAGTGTCTGGGGTCTTAAAATCCTGTGAGCAGCTATCTAAGATACTCCACTGGTCTCACCCCTTCGGGAGCAAGGGAGAAGGAAGAGAACAAGATACAAAGAAAGGATTAGTCCAAAGGACTAAGGGACCACAGCTACCACGGCCTCTACCAGACTGAGTCCAGTACAACTAGATGGTGCCCGGCTACCACCACTGACTGCTCTGACCAGGATCACAATAGAGGGTCCTGGTCAGAGCTGCAAAAGGATGCAGAACAGAATTCTAATTCACAAAAAAAAGACCAGATTTACTTGCCTGAGAGACTGGAGAAACCCCGAGAGTATGGCCACTGGACACCGTTTTAGCTCAGTGATAAAGCACCTCCTGATGTTCACCGTTCAGCTGGGGATTGGACAGCCTCATAAAACAAAACAGGACTAATGAGGCACAGCAGTCCATGGACAAGGACTAGAAGGCAGGAGGGAACAGAAAAGCTGGTGATAGGGAACCCAAGTTTGAGAAGGGACAACGTTTACATGTCATGGGGTTATTAACCACTGTCATAGGGCGATATGTGTACTATCTTTTTATTGAGAAACCGGTTGTTCTGCAAACCTTCATCTAAGGTACAAAAGAAAAAAAAAAAAGAATTATCCATGTGAGATCAAATTGACAACAGGAACTCAAAAGGTTTGACGGGAAGCCTAGGGGACAGTGAGTTAAAGATAATGGTGATGGAATAATTTGGAAAACGACAGTGAGAATAGCAGCACAGCTGTAAGAATGTAATCAGTGTCACTGAATTGTACATGTAGAAACTTTCAACATGGTGTAACTTTGGCTATGGGTATTTTCACCCAAAAAAAGTCCTCAAGATTGAGAAGGGAGAGTGTTGACACATCATGAGGTTCTTAACCAATGTCATAAAACGATATGTGTACTGACTGTTTAATGAGAAATTATTTGTTCTGTAAACTTTTATCTAAAGTACAATAAAAAAAATTTTTTTAAATAGATAAAACAGTTTTTAAAGAAAATTATCCCCCATGGTCTCCTATTGTGTAAAGCAGGATACGTTTATGTACTAGCCCATGTGCTCAGACTGAGCAGCACATTAGTACTTGCGTCAACATGCTGCAAAGTGGTAGTATCATGGGGGAAGAATGAGATATACGTGCATAACTAATATTTGTTGATCTGATTGAATATAAATTATTGTTGTTGTCGTTAGCTGCTGCAGAGTCATAGAGTCAGCCCCTGACTCATGAAAACCCCATGTACAATGGAACAAAACACTGTCTGGTTCTTTACCATCCCCAGGCTGAGTTGTAAACAGGACCATTGCGATCTACATTGGCTGGCATTTGTGGAAGTAGATCGCCAAGCCTTTCTTCTAAGTCTATCTTAGTCTAGAAGCTCCTCTGAAACTTTTCAGCATCATAGCAACATGCAAACCTCTACTAATAGAGGGGTGGTAGCTGTGGGAGAGGCACGCTGGCCAGGAATCAAACCCAGGTCTACCACATAGATGGGAGAATTCTACCCTGAACCACCACTGCCCCCATAAATTAAAGGGGATAGTTATTATGTTCTATCTATTTTTATATGTCTTTGATGTCATCCTGGCACTTGGAAATGTTCACTGAGGGAATGAATGAATGAATAAACAGTAACAAAGGGGGAAAAAATTCCCAGAGGGCACGGTTCATCCAATGATTTATACCACTTATCTTTTTATTGGAAGGCAAATATCTTTTACAGCCACTTTGATGTCTTGGTTTTGGTCCAAAATCCACATGTATTTGCTATGAATAAAACGGAGGTGGATTGGAAATGCTCCAGAGTTGTCTTCCTTTATTTGCATAATATGAAGTCCTTCTTAATAAAATCAAGAAGTCCCTGGGTGATGCAAGATTTTACTGTTCTTGACTGCTAACCGAAAGACTGGAGGTTCGAATTTACTCAGAGGTGCCTCAGAAGAAAGGCCTGGTGATCTACGTCTGAAAAAAATCAGCCACTGAAAACCCCATGGAGCACAGTTCTACTCTGACACACATGGGGTTGCCATGAATTGGCGTCAGCTCGATGGCAACTAGTGGTGGTAAATAAAATCCAACTCTTTTTGCTTCTTTAGCAGTTCATTAAGATCGTGGTGGTACTGGATTAGAATTAGTGGAGGTCAGTTAATTATAGCTCAGTTAATTAGTATATTTTAGTTAATTACTTTACCTCAGTTAAATTTGGGCCAAAGACTTTCCAAATCATTTTAATAAGGGAAGATGCAAAATATTCCCACTGAAGTGAAGATGCATGAAGTGAAGTGAAGTGCAATTTGATGCTATGAAAGTTAAATAATATGTTACTGAAAACCAATGACTCTGGATTTTAACTGTTTGACAGATCATAATTTATGATTATGATCTTTATTTTTTCCTCTTTTCAGCAGAAAATATGAGTTTTTTGCCTGTGTCATTTGGTTAGTGCTTCTACTTGACATTCTTTAAGAGCAGAAATTATGTTTAATACTTTTCTTGAAAATTGAAGTTGAATTTTCCTAAGTGCTTCACGCTATAATCTGTGCAAATCTCTTCTAGTTAATATAAGGTGTGTTTTAACAATAAATGTTAAAAATAAAAAGTTCTGGATCCTCAGAAAAGACTCTTGACCTGAGGGAAAGGAATATACATACATCAGCAAGTTAGTGCCATATGCTCTTTGGCCAGTTCCTGCATTACAAACTCTTAATGATTGCTCAATAGAGTTATTGTTTTTTTCTGATTATAAAAGAAATAAATGAAAAGAATAAACATATAGAAATAGAAATTGAAAATATGAAATGCATAGAGAAAACATGATGCTATACAACCCATACTTCAGAGAAAAAAATTCTTAATATTTTAATACACTTTCTGCCATTCTTTCTATTATTTCATTTTAAGGTTAAACTATATACACAATTTTCTAACCTGTTTTTTTTCTACTTTTAAGATTATATTAGAAACCCTTTACCAGTTCATTTTTTCAAATCTGACTGGAAACTTAATTTTACAACACAGTATACAGTTTCTCACCACTTCACTTAATCTTTCCTTTATTTTGGATTATTTACATTGAGGACTATTTCTAAATACTTTTATCAATGTTTCGTACTTTAGGATAGATTTATAAAAATAGAATTACTGAATCAAAGGGCATGGGCATTTCTAAGGCCTTTGACACATATTTTTAAGTTAATTTCTGGGAAGATTATAGTAATTTACATACAAAGAAAAAAGTCTGGAAGTACCCACCACCACCTCAAATGTTTTTTGTCCTACCAAAACGTATAAAAAGAAAAAAAAGATCACCACATTGTATCTTATCATCTGATTTGACTGCTAATCAAATAAATATTTTCTTAAATACTATGAGCCTCGGACTCAGGCAGACATGGCTCTGGCAGCATGCTTGTCCGTTTTCCCATTCTTGCCTCTTCTGTGATATTCTTTGGACTCGGACAGACATGGCTGTGGCAGCATGCTTGTCCACTTCCCACTTTTGTCCTTTTGAATATATGCCAAATAAAACTTTCTTTTTACTTTACTAAACTTTGTGATGTTTTTCCCCTACAACAGTTAATGGCCCTGTGAGCAGGGTCTGAAGCTACGAATCCAGTCAACTTTGAAGAGACCTGGACTGCGGAGCAGAAGCTGGCAAAGAAAGGTCCTATCTTCTGGACCCACGTGTTCCCACTCCATGTCCCTTTGACATTGACGGGATGAGTGCTCTCAGGAAACGAACCTTTGCTTATTCTTTGTTGTTCTCTTTCTCATGTTTTCTTAAGTTTTATTTGGCATATTTGTTTGAAAAACCGGTTAATTGATTAAGAAGAATCTTCCTTAGGTGTTTGCTTGATCGTTTGCTTAAGAGAGACATTTAGTAACTGTTTAAGTGAACTGCAGTTTAGGCCTGGATTTGGACGTTTGAAGAGGTAATTCTATTTTCAAAGAGCTTTGAGCCACTAGAAGCCGCAAAAAAATTTGGGCACGGGTCGACCAGTAAAAGCCATTAGGGCAGTCGCCTGCGCTCATCATGAGCGTTAAAGTCTCCCGTGACAGGATAAGGTGATCATGAGACAGGCTAGAGCACTAGGCTGCCTGCCACAGCAAGAAAAATCTCTTGCAACGAAGGTACACACTGGTCTAAGCAAAACACTGTCCAAACCCCGCGGCGTTCCTCATTTGTTTTTTGTGGCTCAGAGAAAACCTGAAAAATAGTGCTCTGTTTTGCCAAATTCGCAGGGAGAGGTGGCAGCTCTAGCCTGTTTTGCCAGATTCTCAGGGGGAGGTGGCAGCTCCTGACCTGTGTTTTGATATTTAAGGGAGAAGTGGTAGTTCTGTACCTGTTTTTTCCATTGAATTGAGTCGATCTTACCAAAAATTGTTATATACAGTTTTAGAAACTAGGATCTCCATATCCTTGTTTTGTGTGGTATTATCTGGTGAGTTTATGTGGTCTTTACTTACTGATGTTATTAAGTTAATAGATACTTGTCATAATTTAAGTTTATATACTTTTGCTTTTTATGCCACAAGAGGATATATAGATATATATATTTAAGTCTCCAAATAAGTGTTAATTTCTGCCATTTGAAGGGATACACTGTAAGAGATATACAACAAAGGCAACCTTTAAGAGGTTTATTGAAAAAGAAATTTATTTGATATGGTCAAGTTTCCTCTGCCTGACTAAAGTTTAATGGTTTAATTTATGAGATTTTTAGCAGTTTCAATGTTAAGTAGCATATAAAACAAAGAATTGGGTTTCTCTGTTGAAATAACAATTTTTTTTTTTTAGTTAAAGGGTTAATTTATTCTTTGTGTAATCTGCCTGGAAGACAAAGGTTTGGCCTCTGATTAGAATTAAATAACTTAAGTATTGTTTCACAGTGACCTATATTATTATCTCTTTATTGCTAACTTGGTATCAACTTTATCTTTTTAAATCCAGCATTATCAAAGCCAATGGTTTGATTAGAGAATTCACATCATTTACCTATAAAGATTTTTTTTTATGACTATTCAGGTATTTAGAGATTTGATAATCTTGGTATATTTTTGGTATATCCTGACTATATAGTATTTTGTCTCAAAATTATTATGCATTATATCTGAAGCTCTTTGAATATGGTTAATGGCTATATTTAGAAATATTTTTATCTAAAGTTTTTTTTAATTGATTTTATTTGGCCTTTATGTTGGGCTTGAAATTAATTTCTATCATGTCTTTCACTATTAAGAATATTATGTTTATCAATTAATCATGGCCATATTAAGTTTTGTCATCTGCAGATAAGTTTTTACTTTGCTGATTAGCTGAAAAACTTTGACCAAAATATCTCAACAAAAAGATGGACTGTATTGGACTTGCTAAAAAGACTGCGACTAGACTGAATAAAATTTCTAGAGCTCCTATGCAGAAGCTGACGAGTTTGCAGGCTGCGGCTGATCCAGAATCACATGGAACAGAAATTAACTACATAAGACTGAGTAAACTAAAGGAAACTATGTTTTTTTTAATGTTGCTGATATTTTCAGGTCCTAATTTCTGGATATAAGAAATCATTCTCCTTTCTCCTAAATTATCTAACTAATGGGTTTAGATATGGTAACTCTTGAATTAGAAGTTCCTGTTGGTAAACTCAGCCAAGTTGTAGATATCATAACCAGAGAACTGTCTGAAATCTGAGCTATGATTTTACAAAATAGAACAACATTAGATTTCCTGTTAGTCTCTTAAGAAACAGTTTGTGCCTCAATAGATAAATGTTGCTGTATTTGTATTAATACTCAATCTGAGGTTTTGCAGAATGTAGTTGCTGTTGAGGCATATGAAAAGCAGTTACTGATGCTGCTTATGTAGAGACAAACACCTCATGAGATTTGTTTCCTTGGTTCAAAGACCTTAGGGTCATGATTTCTTTGGTTATTTCAGACAATTGGCCTAGTTTAATTGTTAGTGTTTCTGTTTTATTTCCTAGTTTGCTGTATGGTGCCTGGGATCTTAAAAACCAGATGATGTCCAATTACCATTTATTGAGCATTTTTGATAAAAGATTCTATAACAAGATCATGATCCACAGGAAAGAATGATGAGAGAGTTGTATATAATTCTCCTGGAATCCAGATTTCTGGCTTTCAGGGAGGTTGAGGCAACCCACACTGGATATTTGCCTTTGGGTGTCCTCTTGAACCTTAAGCTTTGAGAAAAAAACTGGTTCCTGAAGATACTTTGAGTCAAATAATGGTCCAGATAAACTAGTAAGACCATTTTTCTCTGGGTATTGAGCTTTTTTTTTTTTTTTTTTTTTTTTAAGAATTCAGTCTGTTTTAGGTAACTAACTTCAAAGATCAGACAGAGTTATGTTTAGGGTAAATTAGTAATTAGTTTAATCTGTCTTTAAGACAATGTCATATGAAATATCTGTCTAATGTTTGTAATCAAACTGTCACCCTCTTACGATGCAGAAAATTATGTATCTTAAAGAAACCAGATTTTCGGAGGAGATTGACCTCATGGCTCAGACTCCATTTTGTCTTAGGTTCCATTTCTGCTTCTGAGAAAGTGACCCATGACTGTTTATAGGTAAACCAAGGAGGGGCAGCTTGCCCTTGGGAAGAATACTTAGTATGTTTTAAACAGACTAACTGAAGATCTCCTATAGGAAATGTCCATCCTGTATTATCTTGCTAATCATGAATTCTCTAGGAAACTTTGTTATCACATGTGAATTTTTCTATATTTTCTGTTTCCTTGAGACAAACTTTATGTACTACTTATGGATATATGTTTCTGTGTGGTAGATACAACTACACTAATTTAGATGATCCCCTTCCAACTGACAGTGAATTTATGTGGGCAATCTCATTTAGATTCCTGACAAATGTGTGGGCAATGCACTTTGAAAACTTTAGGATTACCTTTAGATATTCATAGTAATGATGAAGGTAATGTTAATTTGTTAGACATTGTAAAATGAAAGTCAGAAGAAAACTCATTGGTCCAACATTCAGGGTATGGTTGGTAGGTTTAATTCCTACTTATGGTATATCTGAAGTGGAGAAATCTTTAAGAAAAATTTTCAGTCACTGTGGGACAAATAACAGTTGAGATGGAAGCACAACAGTGATCTCAGATCTCATAAGCCAAAGTGACATAACAAAATAGCCTTGGATTTTTTTTATAAGTGGTAGTCTGTGCTGTAGACAAGATATACATAGAATTAGTCAGCAAGCTACTTGGTTACACACTGTAACACCCTTATAAACATTGGATTTGTTTGGTTAGTTACCATCAGGAATAGTACATAGACTAGATCACTATTGCAAGGAATAGTAATATTCTTAGTCTACATCAAGATAGTGTTAAGCATACTAAGATTTATCCTCTATTGTCTTACACACCTAAAAGGCAAAAGAAGGCCTTGGGCTAAAATGTTGATGTACATTGAGTCTGCTCACTCTGGCAATGTGATTGATGAGAACATCGCTCTTAGTTAAGATCCTGGTGAAGAACCAGATGGTATCCGGTGGAAAACCAGCACCGTGAGTTTAAAGAGCCTGCAATGACCGCCATCTAGGAGCTCCACTAAGTCCAGGTATTGATCATCGATGTGTTATCTCCAATCTCCTGTCAAAAGGAGGGACTGATTTAGGAAATAATATTGGAGTTATTATTCCCTCTCCTTGAGCATACAGAATGTGACCCAGCTGGAGCTGGGCTCACAAAGGCTCACAAGGACTCACAAGGACACATCAACTGGTCCCTGAGGTATAAAGACAATAGGTAAGATAATCCTGGAAAATATCTTTTAGGGAAACATTCACATGAATCCCATCAAACAGAACACAAGAGACTTTCCACTCTTATCTTCTTCTTTTAACGTTTAGTGAATAGGAATTTGTTGGACCAGTGAAGACCCTCCTGACTTTCGTAACTGAAACCCGTACCAATGATTGTTAAGAAAGATGATTCAAAAAGTAAGATTACAATTTCTAGCCAATCAGTGAAAAAGTGACGCTTTCAATGATTCTACCCATTTTGTGATGTTGATATATACTGATGGCTCTGTAACTACTCTTTGGACTCGGGCAGACATGGCTCTGGAAGCATGCTTGTCCGTTTTCCCATTCTTGCCTATTCGGTGATATCCTTTGGATTCGGGCAGACATGGCTGTGGCAGCATACTTGTCCACTTCCCACTTTTGTCCTTTTGAATATATGCCAAATAAAACTTTCCTTTTACTTTTAAAAAAAATATATACTATGAGCCATTTACATGTAGTCAAACCTGTTAATGTTCTTTGCCCATTTTTATTAGGGTTTAGTGTGCGTGTACATTCATGCACGTGTGTGTGCATGCTTGCATGTGTGCATGCTTCTTATTATTTACCTTTTGACTTGATTGTTATGTCTTTAATGATCAGAAACTTTTGCTTTTTATTCAGTGAAGTCTAAATATATTTGCCTTCATCTTTATGCCTTCTAAGTCCATTAACATATATTCATTAATTTGTCTCTACTTCATCCTCTTCATCCATCCTCTATACCACCTCCTTTTTCTAGTTCTCAATAATCTCCATTCTTTTATTTATTTGTTATATTTATGTCTAACCTACTTGAAGTTTTGAGGAGTATAACATGTGGTGAGATTATAATTCAAATACATTTTTTGAGTGAGTTCCTGAACCAATGCCTTTCCTCCTTAATTTTGTAATATTTTCATATATCAAATTTTTATACATGGCTTTGGGGTCTCCACTTTGATACATGATGTTCTTTTGCCAGATCAATTGCTGATAAAAATTGTGATAATTAGAGGTTAAGAGTCTTTTAACATTTAGTGGTAAAAGTTTTCCCCATCATTCTCCTTTTTTTCAAATATTTACAACTATTGAAGTTGTTTCCTGTATTCGTCCATATTTTTTAATATATCTTTGGTTACATAATTTCTTGTGGAATATCTTTATTTTCAACATTTTTCTGATAGGAATACTAAAATAAAATCATGTATTTGGGAAAGATGGAAATAGTTATAAAACTGAGTGTATTCTATGTGTTTTTTTCCAGATTTATTAAAAATGGCATATCTGTTTCACAAATAAGATTTTTTTTATTTTATTGTGTTTTACGTGGAAGTTGACATTACAGATTAGTTTCTCATTCAAAAATTTATACACAAATTATGTTATAGCATTGGTTGCAACCCCAACAATGCGTCAACACTCGCCCTCTTTCCCTTTCCACCCTGGGTTCTCCGTGTCTGTTCGTCCAGTTTTCCTATCCCTTCCTGCCTTTTGCTCTTTGCTTTTGGGCAGGTGTTGCCCATTTTGTCACATACTTTTGATTGAACTAAGAAGTAAGTTCCTCACAAGTGTTATTGTTTGTCTTACAGGCTTGTCTAATCTTTGGCTGAAAGGTGGACTTTGGGAGTGGCTTCATTTCTGAGCTAGCAGGGTGTCTGGGGGCCATAGTCTTGGGGATTCCTCCAGTCTCTGTCACACCAGTAAGTCTGTTCTTTTTGTGTGTGTGAATTTGAATTTTGTTCTACATTTTTCTACTGCTCATTCTGGAACTGTCTATTGTGATCACTATCAGAGCAGTTGGTGATGGTAGCCAGGCACCATCTAGTTCTTCTGGGCCCAGGCTGATGGAAGCTGTGGTTCATGTGGTCCACTAGTCCTTTGGACTAATATTTTCATTGTGTTTGGTTTGCTTCATTCTCCTTTGCTCTGGACAGGATAGGACCAACAAATATATTTTAGATGGCCACTCATAAGCTTTAAAGACCCGAGATACTACTCACCAAAGTGGGATATAGAACGTTTTCTTTATGGACTATATTATGCCAATTGACCTAGATGTCCCTGGAAACCATGGTCCCCAGCCCTCAGCCCCAGTAACTTGGTCTCTCAAGGTGTTTGGATGTGTCTAGGAAGCTTTTATGGCTTTGCCTTGGTCAAGTTGTGCTGACTTCCTCTATATTGTGTCTTGTCTTTCCCTTCTCCAAAATTAACACTTGTCTACTATCTAGTTAATGATTTCCCCTCCCCTTCCTTCCCCTTCCTTGTAACCATCAAAGACAGTTTTTTCTTCCTGTGTTTAAACCTTTTCTTGGGTTTTTGTAATAGTGGTCTCATGCAGTATTTGTCCTTTTGTGATTGACTTATTTCATTCAGTATAATGCCGTCTAGATTCATCCACGTTGTGAGATGTTTTATGGAACCATCATTGTTCTTTATCATTGCGTAGTACTCCATTGTGTGTATGTAGCATAGATTGTTTATCCATTAATCTGTTGATGGGTATTTAGGTTGTTTCCATCTTTTTGCTATTGTGAACAATGCTGCAATGAACATGGGTGTGCATATACGTATTCACGTGTCAGCTCTTATTTCCTCTTGGATATATTCATAAGAGTGGGATAAGATTTGTTTTTTGATACTGGCTCCTAAATAACTAATTTCTAATGGCCTGTTCTTTTTCTCCATTTAGTAGCTGTTTTCAAAACACTTTTATATAATATAAAAATGATTTTTCTAATATACATTTTCTTTGACACACAAAAAGATTCTTTTTTTTTATAATCTACATACTGTATTTTTTATTGTTTTCTCCTGGAGCCTGTACATTCCTTGTACTTAAACAGTTAACTTTATATTCGAATATTCTTATTTAACAAAAATCACATGGTAGATCATACTATAAAAACCACTGATCAAGGAATCAAGTAATACAAAAAAACTAACCAATAAGAAAATAATTGTCTTAGGGATTTTTTGGTACTTTTTGGAATCCCAAATTTGAATTAATAAAAATAGTTTATCTAGTGGTGTTGGTGAAGAATACTGAATATATTTTTGACTACCGGAAGAATGAACAATCTGTCTCAGAAGAGGTACAAGCAGAATGCTCCTTAGAAGCAAGGATGGTGATATTTTGTCTCACTTTGGACACATTATCAGGAGGGACCAATCCCTGGAAAAGGACATCATGCTTGGTAAAGTGGAGGGTCAGGGAAAAAGAGGAAGACCCTCAATGAGATGAACTGACACCGTGGCTGCAACAATGGACTCAAACATGTCTACTATTGTGAGGATGGCACAGGACTGGGCAACATTTCCTTATGATATATGTGAGTTGCTATGTGTTGGAACTGACTCAATGGCACCTAACGACAACAACATTGTAAAAATAAAAACAGGTTAAATTAACTTTAGTGTTATATATTATTTAAGTTAATATGTTAAAATATTATTTATATGTGCAAGTAATATAAAAACTATGAATGAGATACATAATATTCCTTTATTCACACTAAGTCTTTGAAATCTGTTGGGTATTTTACACTTAAAGCACTTCTCAATTAGACTGGCCACATTTTAAATGCTCAATAGTCACATGAAGCTAGTGGCTACTGTATTGGACAGCCTAATTCTACATCATAATCATTATTTATTTCAAGTTTGTTATGATTTATCATCTTTCCTAAAAGCATTACAGACTTACTACTCTACATTCTGTATTTTTACATCACTTATTGCTTATAATTCTGATCCCAGTAATACATCTAGACATGAATGAGAGGAATAACTGAGTCATTTAGCTGATTGTGCCAGGAAATTACTTCAAGCATACTGATGGTTAAAATGACTTTTAATGGCATAACAATCTGACATTGCTTCTCAGTTTTGTACTGAGTACTGGTATGAGTTTCCATTTTATATGCTCTTATAAAGATTATACTCCTCAGAAATAATAAAAATAATCATTATTTATCTAAGTAGGTAATTTTTTAAACTGCTATGATTTCTGCTCTCATGAAACTCACAGACTGGTAGATCATAGTAGTGTCTTAGATGTGTTAATCTTGAATATATTTTTATAGACCATATGCATTAATATTGAAAATAAAGGTGATAAATAAAAAGTCTACATTATAATATTATTGTGAAGACAATGTAATTACTGGGCACAAACATCTTTAAATAAATGTTTTAATAAGAACCAATACTAAATACTGATATAATTCATGAGAAACTCTGACTTTGCAATGGCAAAATGATACTGATTAATAGTTATGACACGTCCAAGAATAGCTGATCATAGACACATTCAGTGTTAAATTTTCATGAAAACAACAACAACATTATTTAATAGACATATGCTTACTTGGTTAACACTGGATGTCAGTGTCTTGCAAAGTTCATAGCAACTAGAGGGCAGTCAGTAATTATTTGCTTAAATAAATGAACAAATGTTAATCCAAGGATGCTTATTGTTTTCTCAACCTTGAAAATTACAATACATTTTTCAGGTATACCAAGGGGTATTACAGAATGTAAGAAAGGAGAGGAAAAAATGTTTTTTCATCGTTATCTTGGGAGTACTAGTCCATATTTAAAATCATTTTTGTTAAATAATTGTACTTACAAATTACAGATTACTACTAGGTGAATACTCTCCTGGAGATATTTTATGTCTTTCTAGGAATGAAGATTTCCAATTTTAGGGTGTAGTTGGTATAAAATTGTGTTGTTGGTATGTAGCAATATGGGAAAATATCATTAGGTTAACAGGTGGACTTTTTTTTTTTTAACTTTTATTGGAAGTGATTTCTCAAGAGAAAATTTTAATGAGTGTTTTGACATGATGCCCAAACTTCTAAACGTAGCACATAATCAGATTTATGCCATTTGGAAAAATTAAGGTGAAAAGAAAATCATGTGAAAATCAGCCATTTATTAATATATAATATGCCTTCCAGGGAATCATAAAACATAGTGAAATATGACAATTACTATACATTTTAAAACCACATGAAGTTCATATTTTCTTTCTTTATTTTTATGGGAAAATCTTCACCAATTGGCCCAACTTTGTTATATATAATTATAGACCATTTAAATCTTTATTCCAGCTCTGACATTGACAGTCATAGCATTACTGCCACCTTCTGGTACCAGTCAGCTTACTGGTATTTCTTGAAGTTGATATTTCTATTTGGGCTGACATTAATATTTACTTACAGAGATACCAATGAACTTTCCATACTCTGTCAATGAACATTTTGTATTAACTATTAGACATAAACCTCTTTTTCTTGTAACATAAAAGTCTGTGTATGTAATTGAGTTTAAAAGATTTTGCCAACTTTTATTCTAATCATTTTGAAGAACTGTACAATAGCAGGAAACCCTGGTGGTGTAGTGGTTAAGAGCTATGGCTGCTAACCAAAAGATAGGCAGTTTGAATCCACTAGACGCTCCTTGGAAACTTTATGGGGCAGTTCTACTCTGTCCTTATAGGGTCACTATGAGTCGGAAACGACTCGATGGCATTTTTTTTTTTTTTTTTTTTTGTATGATAACACACATATATTTGCGATTTCATTCATTTGGGCTACAGGAACTAGGTCAGCAATATACTCAAGACCAAACAAGATAATATTGGGGTTCAAATACTGCATTTTAAGAAAAAAGACTAATAGCACCTAGCTTGGTGAAGTCTGTAAAGATCAAGTGGCCCATTCACCTCCATGTTCTACCATAGAGTTTCAGAAACGTTTTAGACTCAGAACCCCTTTACACATTTAAGAGTTAATGAGGACTCAAAGAGCTTTTGTTTATGTGGATTATTCTATAAATATTTAGCACATCCAAAATTATAACTGAGAAAATTTGAAATAATTATTTATTAATTAATTTAAAATAATAAGCCTATAATCCGAATCAACTCGACAGCATCTGGTTTGTTTTGGTTACAGCCCATTAACATATTTTTGAAGAAGAATAAATAGATGTTTCAAAGCAAACAAACATAAAAAAATAGAGGGAAGAGAGGTATCATTTTACATTTTCACAAATCTCTTTAATATCTGGCTTTTTAATGTCATAGTTGGATTCTCTAGATTCTCAAATTGCTTTTGCGTTCATTCTGTTGAAATATGTTGTTTTGGATGAAGCATATGAAAAAAAAAATTCAGCCTCATACAGATACATATTTGATATAAAGGAGGAGTATTATAATAGCTTTTCAGATAATTGTGGTTATCCTTCCTTGATACTGTAACAAAATTCGACAAGCAGGAACTTCTTTTAAGTTTGAAAGTGGAAATTGCACTGTATAATCTAATATCATATCAATGAACTTTCCATACTCTTGTCACAGTAAAATCTACTTGTACTTTGAATGTTTTTTCTTAACTTACGTGTAATTTCATAACATTATGAGATAGTCATTTGAAACATCAGTTCATTGACTTAAGCAGTTCTTTCAAATGTTGACACATTTCAGTAAATGTGAAAGTTCACATTAATACTATTATCACTGATCTCATATGAAAAGTATGTGAGTACTAGCAAACTGTTCAGTTCACCATGTCAGAAACAAGTTTTTAGCTTTCACTTGACACTCAAAATCCATTAGTTATCTCGTGCTGCTATAACTGAAATACCACAAGATGATGGCTTTAACAAACAGAAATGCATTTTTTCAAAGTTTAAGAGGCTAGAAATCTGAATTCAGGGTGCCAGCGTAGGGAAAGACTTTCTCTCTGTAGGCTATGCAGGAAAGTTTGTCTCTTTTCGGCTTCTTTTCCTCCGTGATCTTCAAGTGACCTGGCATGTATCTTCCTCCATTTCCTCCATTGCTTGCTCAGTCTGCTCTTTTTATATCTCAGAAGAGATTGACTTAAGACACACGCTACACTAATACTGCCTCATTAACATAACACAGAAAACCCATTTCCAAATGGGATTGTAACCAGAAATATACCAAACTAAACCAACCCAAACCCATTGCCGTTGAGTTGATTCTGACTCATAGCGACCCTATAGGACAGAGTAGAACTGCCCTATAGGGTTTCCAAGGAGTGGCTGGTGGATTCAAACTGTTGGCCTTTTGGTTAGCAGCCAAGCTCTTAACCACTGCACCACCAGGGCTTCAATCACAGGTATAGGGGTTAGGATACATATTTTGGGGGGGACACAATTCAATCCATAACAATTGGCAACAAGTAGTGTTGGCTGGTTTCCTTGAAGTGAAAGGCTCAGTTTGTTCAAGAAAATGTTTGCCAAAAACTCAAATAATATGCGCCTTCTACATTTGTTTGCCAACTATTCCCTCCCCCCATGAGTTATTTTCAAAAGTGCCTCTGTGCCAAATTTTTTTTTACATGTTGCTGTAAAAAAAGTTAGCATAGCAGGTTTATGAAAATACGTTGTGGGGGGAGGGTGTGGTTGGCAAACAAACATAGAAGGCATACATTATTTGTGTAAAAATACAGTAAAGAGAGATTTGTCATCACTGATGTTCCATGAAAAAGAGAAAGTGGCTAGTTCAGCTCAGAACTCAATCACAGAAGTGTTTTTTTCTCAAGATAGTCACCATATTTTGGTATGCAGAAGTGCTTTATGTGTACTTCCCATCTCATCACATAGAAAATTAAGAAGACATGTACTGAAGAGTTGAGATTTAATAAAATGAATATTTTCACTGCTATAATAGGGACTATCCTACTTAAAACCAATAATTTTCTGTTGTTTTATTGTGCTGTTGGTGAAAAATACAATTGACAGCTAACATAGTTTGGTGCAATCGTTTTGATTTATGCTAAGCTGTGAACCGTTCTATCCATCACTGCTTTTGCACCATTAGTGCAAATGGCAACACAAAAGGCAAATAATGATGTAGTGTAATTATAAAAATAGTTTTGACCTTGAGGAATTCCTCAAAGATCTCAGGGTTGCCACACTTTGAGAACCACTGCTCTATAATGTTTCCACTAAATAGGCGTCCAGCTTCAGCTTGGACACTTCAATTCAAGACAACTCACACTGGAGCAACAGTGATGGTCTTCCTCACATAATGTTAAGCTCTGTTTCCCTGTAACTTCAGCCAGTAAAGCCTACCTCTTAGGAATGCATAAAACTAAACTATTTCCTTTTCCATATGACAGCCTTTCAGTTATTTAAAGACAACTTTTAGGTCTTCCTAATTCTGTGCTTCTCCAGATTAAACAATACTTCATTTTTCAAACTTTGTTCCAAGGAATTAATTTGAACTTTCTTCCACATCCTTGCTACTGATATAGTTGAGTTTATATAAAATTCTAGCAAGACTAATAAAGAAATAACACAGAAAACACAGAATAAGGCTATTAAGAACAATAAAGGACTTTTTACTACATATTCTACATACCTTTACTAAGACAGTAAATAACTTTATGACAAAATTTGCAAAATAGATCACTTTCATAAAAAATAAATACATCAAAACTGAGATTAGAAATAAAAACTTTTTTTTTATTAAGTGAATTGATTCTGTAGTTTTAAACATTCCAACAAAGTAAACAACATACTTAAATAGCTACACTGATGAATTCTTCCAAATATTTAAGAAAAAAAAATTATAGCAACATTACATAATTGCTTTCAGAGGGTGGGGGGAAAAGGAATGCTTTCAAACTTATTTTTGGAACTAACGTACTTACTGTAGATCGATTACACTGATAGCCTTACTTTTCCACATCTCTCTGTATCCACTCCCACTGTTAGGTTCAAACCTCCCACACTGACTCTGGGCTTGGCCGTGTCACTTGCTTTGGCCTATAGGACAGTATCAAAAGAGCTGCAAGAAGAGGCTTGAAAAAGTGTGTATGTCCATACTCTTTCTTGGAACCCAGGTACTGCCATGAGCACATTCCTGGTCTAACCCTTGGAGGATGAGGCATGTGGAACAGCTGACTTGTCTCAGCTGAGATCATTCCAGACCAGCTAACTCCCAGCCAACCCATGAGCTGAGAACAGGTGAATGTATCAGTTTAAGTGAGATCACTCAATTCCAGTTTGGATCAGCAGATTTCCCAGCCAACCCACAAACTCAAGTAAATAAATAAATTGTTAGGTGCAGAGTCAGTTCTGACTCATAACAATATGCACAACAGAACAAAACACTACCCAGTCCTGCACCATCCTCACAATCATTGCTATGCTTGAGCCCATTGTTGCAGCCCCTGTGCTGATCTATCTTGTTGAGGATTGTGATGGTTAAGATTGTGTGTCAACTTGGCTAGGCCATGATTCTCACTGTTTATATGTGATTGCTCTCATGATTGAATCTGCTGTGAGTAGCCAATCAGTTGAAAGGGAGTTTCCTTGGGGCTGTTGCCTGCATCTGAATATAAGCAGATGTTCTGGCTTTTTGCTTGCTCTGGATCCTGTGGCTGCCTCCTGTTCATCTGACTTGGGACTAGAGCTATCAGCTTATCTGCCGATCTTGGGATTCATCGATCTTCACAGCCTGTGAGTGGAGCCCTGCTTTCCAACTTGCTGATCTTGGTTTGCCAGCCACTGCAGCTACATGAATCAGGAGAAGCCTCTAACCTAATCCACGGATTTGGGATGTTCCAGCCTCTACAATCGCGTGAACTGTTGCTTTGATATAAATCTCTCTATATATATATTTATACACTTTACTGGTTTTGCTTCTCTACAGAACCCAGCCTAAGACAAGGGTCTTCCTCTTTTTCATTGACTGTCTGCCAAGCATGATGGTTAAAGTTATGTGTCAACTTGGCTGGACTATGATTCTCAGTTTGGCAGTTATGATGTAGTTTGTCTGTCTTATAATACGTAATCACTACCATAATGACATTTGATATAATGTGATCACTTCCATGATGGGATCTGCTGTGAACAGCAATCAGTGGAAAGGGAGTTCCCTTGGGAGTATGGCCTGTATCCAATATAGGTGGACTTTCTGGCAAGGATCACTGGCTTTTGCTCACTCTGGATCCTGTAGCTGTCTCCTGTTCTTCTGATCTATGGTTCTTGGGACTTGAGCTAGCAGCTTACCTGCGGTCTTGCCTGCCAGTCTTGGAATTCATCATTGTCTACAGTGTGGATCTTGAGTTCACTAGCCCCTGCAGGTATGTGAGTCAGGAGAAGCCTCCGGCCTGATCCATGAATTTGGGACAGGCTAGCCTCTACAACCATGTGAGCCATTTCCTTGATATAACTTTCTCTCTAGATAGATGGATAGATAGGTAGGTAGGTAGATAGATAACTAGATCAAACTTCCAACCTTTTGGTTAGCAGCCATAGCACTTAACCACTATGCCACCAGGGTTTCCAGATAGATAGATACATAGATAGATACATAGACAGATGAGATAGAGATAGAGATGCTTCACTGGTTTTGCTTCTCTAGAGAACCCAGCCTAAGACTTTTGATACTGGGAGTGGTTCTAGAGAAACAAAATTGTAAGGACAAGTTTTCTAAATTGGTTCTCAAGTCTGGTTAGTCTTAAAGATGTTGATGACTCTGCTTCCAGTAGTAAAGACGGCACTGCTAATCCATGGCATGAGGTGGCAATACAAATATGCAAAACGTCACCGTCAATAGATCAGCTATTGGTAAGAGGTAAGGCTCTGGGTGACTGACTGCATGTTTGACACCTTTCTACAATTTTGCCATAATGAGAAGTATGAGGAAGCTGGTTGTTTGGTCTTACTTTCACTAGACAAAGTGCTGAAAGAAAGAGCTGAGCTCATGACTTCAGAGTCAAGGATCAAGTGCTACATAAAAGACCTAAAGTTTCCACTTGTGCCTTGAAAGAAAGCCTTATTTTTGTAATAACAGAGATGACACTGCCTGTCTTAATTATCTAGTGCTGCTATAACAGAAATGCCACAAGTAGATAGCTTTAACAAAGAGAAATTTATTCTCTCACAGTTTAGGAGGCTAAAAGTCCAAATTCAGGGCATCAGCCCCAGGGGGAGACTTTCTCTGTCAGCTCTGGAGGAATGTCCTTGTCATTAGTCTTCCTTTGTTCTAGGAGCACTTCAGCACAGCAACCTCAGGTCCAAAGGATGTGCTCTGCTCCTGGCACTGCTTTCTTGATGGTATGAGATCCCCATGTCTCTCTGCTTACTTCTCTCTTTTATATCTCAGAAGAGATTGGTTTAAGACACTACCTAGTCTTGTAGATTTCATCACTATAACTGCTGTTATCCATCTTATTACATCACAGTGATAGAATTTACAACATATAGGGAAATCACATCAGATTACAAAATGGTAGGCAATCATACAATACTGGGAATCATGACCCAGCCAAGTTGACAGATATTTTGGGGGGACTCAATTCCGTCCATGATGCCTGGTCTAGGAGATTTTCAATGCAGGAACCCCAGGACCAAAGGACATACTGTACTCTTGGCACTGCTTTCTTGGCAGTATGAAGTCCCCCTGTCTCTCTGCTCACTTCTCTCCTTTATATCTCAAAATAGATTGACTCAAAATACAACCTAATCTTGTAGGTTGAGTCCTACTTCATTAATATAACTTTCTCTAATCCTATGATATCGTTAACATCATAAAGGTAAGATTTACAACACATAGGAAAATCACATTGAGTGATAAAATGGTGGGCAATCACCCAATACTGGGAATCATGGCCTAGGCAAGTAGACACACATTTTTGGAAGGCACTATTCAACCCATAATATTCCACCCTTTGACCTCCAAAAATTAATGTTCTTGTCACATGTAAAACATATTTACCCTATCACGTCATCCCAAAACTATAAAATCAACTCCAAGTCCAAAATCTCATCTTCTGCAAAATTCTTCTTCATCTGTGAAATCTAGAATAAAAGTTATCTTCTTCCAAAGTACAATGGTGGAACAGCCACAAGATAGATATTTCCATTACCAATGGGAAAAACTGGAGGGAAAGAAGGGATAACAGGTACAAAGCAAGTCAGCAGAACACCTTACATTAGCTCTCAAGGCTTGAAAATAATCCTCTGCTCTCTGAGACCATTTAGGCAATGGCCCTGCCCTCCAGACTCTGGGTTTTGGCCATATTCTCTGGATTCTGGATGGAGGTCCCTCAGGGCTGGTTTCAGCTATGCCTTCCAGGCCCACTGGAAAGGCAACTCTGCTCCCTGGGCTTTGGACGGCCCCATTCTCCTAGTCCATCTGAGGGGTGACTCCATCCCCTCAGCCTCAGCAGGCCCTGTTCTTCTGCCCCTTGGGTACGACAGCCCTGCCTGCTCAGCTTTGGGCAGCTGATCCGGCCCCATCCCACTGGCACTAGTAAATGGCAGCCCCACACTCCAGAACCAAGTTGTTGAAGATCTGACTCTTTAAAACCGAGGAGGCTGTGGCTCCACACTTTCAAGCTCCAGAGGCCATGGTTCTTTGAGACCCCAGAAGTCATGACCTCACCCTCTGAGACTGAGGCAGCTCTGCTTCCTGTGTTCCTTGTCTCTTCACCTTCTGCTTCCTAGTTCGTTGGCCTCTTGACCCCTTGGGCCTCACCACCTGCATCCGCCCTGCTGGGGCAAGTGTTCCAAAGCTCTTTAGCTCCACTGATAACTGTCTGAAGGCACCCCACTCCACCAGTAAACTTTAACTGGAAGGCACTCAGCTCTCTTGCTCCATGGGTTGACAAGCCTAGCTTCACCAATAAGTGTCTGCAAGCACCCTACTCTGACAGGAAGCCTCCTGCCTAAAGGCACTCAGCTCTCTAGCTCTGACGGTTGGCTCCAGCACTGTCTCAAGTTGGTCTCCTGGTTCTGTTGCTGCTGTTTCTATGCTGCTGCTTCTCGCCATCTTTGCCATCTCCAGTGTAACATCTCCCCCCACTTCCTTCTGAGTTCTTACCAGAATTGTCTTTGATGTCCAAAATTCCACCAACAGTCTCTTCAAGGCAGTCTAGGCTTTTACTATTAGGCACTTTAAAACTCTTTCTGCTCTACGCATTCACTGTTTCAAAACTGCTTCCACATCTTAGGCATCTGTTAAAGCAGCACCCTCCTCTCCCAGTACCAACTTCCATCTTAAGCTGGGTTCTCTAGAGAAGCAAAACTAGTAAAGCATATATATATATATATATATATATATATACAGAGAGAGAGATCAAGGAAATGGGTCATGAGGTTATAGAGGTTGGAACTTCCCAAGTCCGTGGGCCAGGATAGAGACTTCACCTGATTCACTTTGCCAGAGGGGCTGGCAAACCCAAGATCAACATATTAGACAGCAGACTCCTGCTCACAGGCCACAAAGATCGACAAATCCCAGGAGCAGTAGGCAAGACCACAGGGAAGCTTCTAGCTCAAGTCTCAAGAACCATAGCTCAGATGAACAGGAGACAGCTGCAGGATCCAGAACAAGGAAAATCCCTTGAGCCTTGCCAGAAAGTCCACTTGTATTTGATTCAGGCCACACTTCCAAGAAAACTCCTTTTCAGCTAATTGGCTACTCACAGCAGATCCCGTCATGGAGGTTATCACGTTATATCAGATCTCATTATGGAAGTGATCACATCATCACATGACTGCCAAACTACTTCATAACTGCCAAACCACTGAGAATCATGGCCCAACCAAATTGACATACAAACTTAACGATCACACTGCCAAAAACCAAACCCAGAATCTTATCATAAGAGGGGATGAATTACAACTCCAACAAAATTCCCAACCTTAAGTGGTGTCTGAAGTTAAAGAGAGGGCATCGATTGGGAAGAAATAGGATCCTGAAACTTGAGATGGGGACATATGGGCAGATAATCAGGAAGCTTTGGATACTGAGCCCCTAAATTCCATTACAACTCTCCTGCCAACAGAACCAGCACTCATTCCCATCTGAAGAGATTATTCCATCTTTGTTTCTTAAACCACTCTCCCTGGTAAAACAATTAACCCCTACACCCCCATCTGATGAGATTAACCCAGCTGTGTCTAAAGAACCTTTGTCTGAGACATCGCCAGGGGCAACCCCTGAGGTAGATGCCTTACACAACAATCCTAAATATTCTCAAAACAAACACCCACCACACATTTTGGCTTCTAGACCTGTAACTAGACTTAAGTCCCAGCGACCCCCAAAAGGTGAAGTACAAAATGTGACCCAGGAGGAAGTATGCTACACTCCAAAAGAACTGCTTGACTTTTTGAATATGTACAAACAGAAACCTGCAGAATCTGTATGGGAAGGGCTATTAAGGGTGTGTGATAATGGTACAAGGAACATAAAGATGGACAAGCCTGAGTTTATTGATATGGGCCCACTAAGCAGATTCTTTATTCAGTGTTTCATCTAGAGAGGTTAGGAAAGAATCTAATAGTTTATTTGGTTGGATTGCTGAAGCATAGATTATGCAGTGGCCTGCTAAATCAGGTTGAAGTACCAGACCTGATTTGGTGTACTGCAGAAGAAGGTATCCAAAGGCTTAGGGAAATTGACATGTTAGAGTGGATTTATCAACTTATACCCAAACATCCACACATGGAGTGTCCAGAGTACACATCTTTTACCACAATGATTAGGACCAAATTTGCAAAGGGAGACCCAGCATCCTTGAAAACTGCTGTGATTGCTAAATTATGTAAGTTAGATTTGACAGTGGTACCTGCCCTAACTGAGTTAAGACTTCTCACTACAATGGGGTTGATTGGACTCTGTGATGGTAGTGGCCAACAGGTGGCACTCAATTGACAAAGACAAAGTAGGTGTCGTACCATAATGGACGACTGAGCCAAAGCAGTAATCAGAATAGTCTGACTTTTATGGACTTATGGCATTGACTACTTAGTCATGGTGTCCCTAGGAGTGAAATAGACAGGAAATCTAAATATTTATTTGATCTGTACAAGCAGAGGAATTTTAGGTCAAGTGAACTGCAGTCTAACTTGAATTGTCAAAATAGAGAGTCATGGACTGTCTTAGTTATCTAGTGCTGCTACAACAGAAATAGCACAAGTGGATTGATTTAGCAAAAAGAAATTTGTTCTCTCATAGTTTAGAAAGCTAAAAGTCTGAACTCAGGGTGCCAACTCCAGGGGCAGGCTTTCTCTCTCCGTCTGCTTTGGGGGAAGGTCCTTGTCATCAATCTTCACCTAGTCTAGGAGTTTTTCAGCACAGGGACCTGAGGTCCAAAGAATGCGTACTTTTGGCTCTTCTTGCTTGGTGGTAATGAGGTCACCATGTCTCTCTGCTAGTTTCCCTCTTTTATATCTCAAAAGAGATTGACTTAAGATATAACCTAATCTTGTAGGTTGAGTCCTACCTCATTAACATAACTGCCACTAATCCCACTTCATTAACATCATACAAGTAGGATTTATAACACATAGGAAAATCACACCAGATGACAAAATGGTGGACAATCACAAAATACTGGGAATCATGGACTAGCAAAGTTGATACACATTTTTTGGAGGGACACAGTTCAATCCATAAAATGGCCCCTCAATCAATTCCCAGACTTCAGCAAGTTTAAAAACTCACAAAACCTTGAATAAGGACTTCACTACACTACCAAAAATTTATACTGTTTATCAGTCTTCCAGGCTTTCCCAAAGGGATCTACAGCCTTTTATGAGAGTAACTATTCATTAGGGAAAAGGAAATAATCAGAATTTTCTGAGATTACTGGATATTGAATCTGAACTGACACTAATTCCAGGAGACTCAAATCGTCACTGTGGCCCACCAGTCAGAGTAGGGGCATATGGAGGTCAGGTTATTAACAGTCTTAGCTCAAGTCAGTCTCATAGTAGGTGCAGTAGGTCTCTGAATCCATCATGTAGTGATTTACCCAGTTCCCAAATGCAAATTGGAATAGATATACACAGAAACTGGCAGAACCCTCACACCGAAACCCTGACAAATGGAGTAAGGGCTATTACGGTAGGAAAAGACAAGTGGAAGCCATTAGGATTGCCTCTACCTAGGAAAATAGTAAACCAAAAGCAATACCACATTCCTGGAGGGATCACAGAGATTACTGCCACCATCAAGGACTTGAAGAATGCAGGGGTGGTGATTCCCACTACATCTCCATTTAATTCACCTATGTGGCTTGTGCAAAAAACATGGATCTTGGAGAATAACAACAGATTATCAAAAACTTAACCAGCTGTTGATTCCAATTGCAGCTGCTGTTCCCGATGTAGTTTCATTGTTTGAGCAAATTAATACATCTCCTGGTACCTGGTACGCAACTACTGATCTTGCTAATGCCTTTTTCTCCATACCCATTTTGAAGGACCACCAGAAGTGTTTTGTCTTCAGCTAGCAAGACCAGCAATACACCTTCAGTCTCCTACTTCAGAGATATATCATCTGTACAGTCCTATGTCATAATTTAGTCTGCAGGTACCTTACTTGCCTTTCCCACAAAATGTCACACTGGTCTATTACATTGATGACATTATGCTGATTGGACCTAATAAGGAAGAAGTGTCAATGACTCTGGACTTATTGGTAAAACATTTGCATCCTAGAGGGTGAGAAATCAATCCAACAAAAATTCAGGCACCTTTCACCTCAGTGAAATTTCTAGGGGTTCAGTGGTAGGGAGCATGTCTACATATTCCTTCTAAAGTGAAGGATAAGTTATTGCATCTGGCTGTTATTGCATCCACAACTAAAAAGGAGGCACAACACCTTGTGGGCCTTTTGGGATTTTGGAGGCAACATATCCTCATTTGGGTGTGCGACTCTGGCCTATTTATCAAGTAACTTGAAAATCTGCTAGTTTTGAGTGGGACCCAGACCATAAGTGTGTGAAACAGGTTCAGGCTGCTATGAAAGTGACTCTGCCAATGCGTCATATGATCCAGCTGATCCAATGGTGCATGAAGTGTCAGTGGTAGATAGATTTGCTCTTTGGAGTCTTTGACAGGTTCCTATTGGTGAATCACAGCACAGGCCCTTAGGATTTTGGAGAAAGTCCCAACCATCCTCTGCAGGTAACTACTCTTCTTTTGCAAAACAGCTTTTGGCTTATTACTCAGCCTTAGTAGAGACTCATGCTTAACCATGGCCCAAAAAGTCACTATGCAGCCTGAGCTGTCTGTCATGAACTGGCTGTTGTTTTACTCACAGAGCCATAAATGTGGACATGAACAGCAGCACTCCATCATTAAATGGAAGTGGTATATATGACATTAGGCCTGAGTAGGACATGAAGGCAGAAGTAAGTTGCATGAAGAAGTGGTCCAAATGCCCACAGTCTCCTCTCCTGTCACATTACCTTCCATCTCCCAGTCTACACGTATAACTTCATGGGGAGTTCCTTATGATCAGTTACTGAGGAGGAGAAAACTCATGCTTGGTTTACAGATGGTTCTGCATGATATTCAGGCATTACTCGAAAGTGGACAGTGGTAGCGCTACATCCCTTTCTGGGACTTCCCTGAGGGACAGTGGTGAAGGGAAATCCTCCCAGTGGGCAGAACTTGGAGAACTGCAGCTGGTTGTTCACTTTGCTTGAAGGAGAAATAACAAGATGTACAACTATATACTGATTCATAGGCTGTGGCCAATGGTTTGCCTGGATAGTCAGAGACTTGGAAGGAACATGTTTGGAAAATTGGAGGCAAGGAGGTATGGGGAAGAGGTATGTGGATAAACCTCTGTGAATCAGCCAAGGAAGTGAAGATATTTATGTCTCATGTGAATGCTCACCAAAGGTTGATCTCAGCAGAGGAGAATTTTAACAATCAAGTGGATAGGATGATGCATTCTGTGGAAACCAGTCATCCTCTTTCCTGGGCCACTCCCATTGTTGCCCAATGGGTTTATGAACAAAGTGCCCATGGCGGCAGGGATGGAGGTTATACGTGGGCTCAGCAACATGGACTTCCACTCACCAAGGCTGACTTGGCTATAGCCACTGCTGAGTGCCCAATCTGCAGGCAGCAGAGACCAACACTGATTCCTGATATGGCACCATTCCTCCTTGTGATCAGACAGTAAACTGGTGGCAGGTTGATTACACGGGACTGCTTCTATCATGGAAAGGACAGCATTTTGTTCTTACTGGAATAGACACTTACTCTGGACATGAATTTCCTTTT
Organism: Dugong dugon; assembly: GCA_030035585.1. Classification (NCBI taxonomy): domain Eukaryota; kingdom Metazoa; phylum Chordata; class Mammalia; order Sirenia; family Dugongidae; genus Dugong; species Dugong dugon. The sequence continues at coordinate 97,713,450 of CM057465.1, forward strand.
GCTGCTCACAATGCTTCTGCTAAAACTACTATCCGTGGACTTACAGAATGCCTTGTCCACAGTCACGGTATCCCACACAGCATTGCCTCAGATAAAGGGACTCACTTAACAGCAAATAAAGTGCAGCAGTGGGCCCATGCTCATGGAATTCACTGGTCTTACCATGTTCCCCATCATCCTGAATCAGCTGGCTTGATAGAACAATGCAATGGCCTTCTAAAGACACATTATGGCACCAGCTAAGTGGCAATACCTTCAGGGTTGGGCCAATGTTCTCCAGGGAGCTGTATATACTCTAAACCAACATCAAATATATATCCACACAGTCAGATGCCTTGCATAGTCAATACAATATAGGTAGATATCTTTCAGGTATTCTCTGTTCTCAGCCAAGATCCATCTGACATCAGCAGTGACATCCCTTGTTCCATGTCCTCTTCTGCATCCAGCTGGAGTTTTTGACAGTTCCCTGTTGATGTACTGCCTTAATCATTTTTTAATTGTCTTCAGCATGATTTTACTTGTGTGTGATATTAACGATATTGTTCAATGATTTCTATGTTCCGTTGGATCATTCTTTGGAATGGGCATGAATATAGATCTCTTCTAATCAGTTGGCAAGGTAACTGTCTTCCAAATTTCTTGGCATAGATGGGTGAGTGCTTCCAGCCTTGCATCTATTTGTTGAAACCTCTCAATTGGTATTCCATCAATTCCTGGAGCCCTGGTTTTCCCCATTGTCTTCAGGGCAATTTGTACTTCTTCTTTCAGTGCCATTGGTTCTTGATCATATGCTACCTCCTGAAATGGTTAAATAGTAAACAATTTTTTTTTTATGTGCAGTGACTCTGTGTATTCCTTCCATCTTCTTTTGATCCATCCTGTGTGGATCAATATTTTGCACATAGAATTCTTCAAAATTGCAACTCGAGGCTTGATATTTTTCTTCAATTCTTTCAACTTGAGAAATGCTGAGTGTATTCTTCCTTTTTTGTTGTCTAACTCCAAGTCTTTGCACATTTTGTTATAATACTTTACTTTTCCTTCTTGATCCACCGTTTGCAAAATTCTATTCAGCTCTTTACTTCATCATTTCTTCCTTTTGCTTTAGCTACTCTACATTCAAGAGCAAGTTTCAGAGTCTCTTCTGACATACATTTTGGTTTTTCCTTTCTTTCTTGTCTATTTAGTGACTTTTGCTTTCTTCATCTATGATGTCTTTGATGTCCTTCCACAACTCCTCTGGTCTTCAGCCACTGATCTGGTCTTCAGATCAGTGTATCAGATCTATTTTTGAGATGGTCTCTAAATACAGGTGGAATGTACTCAAGGTTATACTTTGGCTCTCATGTACTTGTTTTAATTTTCTTCAGCTTCAACTTCAGCTTGCATATGAGCAATTGATGGTCTGTTCTGCAGTCGGCCCCTGGCCTTGTTCTAACTGATCATAGTAAGCTTCTCCATCCTCTCTTTCAGAGATGTAGTTGAGTTTATCCCTGTGTATTCCATCCAGAGAGGTCCACATATGTAGTTTATATTGTTGAAAAAAGGTATTTCCAGTGAATAAGTCGTTGGTCTTGCAAAATTCTGTTATGCAATCTCCAGTGTCCTTTCTATCACCAAAGCCATATTTTCCAGCTACTGATCTTTCTTCTTTGTTTCCAACTTGCACATTCCAATCACCAGTAATTACCAATTCATCTTGATTGCATGTTTCAGTTTCAGGAATTGGTAAAAATCTTCAGTTTCTTCATCTTTGGCATTAGTGGTAGGTGCATGAATTTGAATAATAGCCAGATAACCTGGTCTTCCTTGTAAGCATATGGGTATTATCCTATCACTGACAGTATTGTATTTCAGGATAGATCTTGAAATGTTCTTTTTGATGATGAATGTGATGATGTTCCTCTTCAATTTTTCATTCCTGTCATAGCAGACTATATTATTATCTGTTTCAGTATGGCCAATACCCATCCATCTCACAAATGCCTAGGATGTCTATCTTCATGTGTTCTATTTCATTTTTGATGACTTCCAATTTCCCTTGATTCATACTTTGTACATTCCACATTCTGATTATTACTGGATGTTTGCAGCTGTTTCTTCTCATTTTGAGTTGTTTCACATTAGTAAATGAAGGTTCTCAAAGCTCTACTCCATCCACGTCATTAAGGTCCACTGTACTTTGAGGAGACAGACCTTTCCCAGTCATATTTTGAGTGCCTTCTAACCTGAGGGGCTCATCTTCTGGAATGATATCAGACAATGTTCCACTGCTATCCATAGGGTTTTCACTGGCCAAATTTTTCAGAAGTACATTATCTGGTCTTTCTTCCCAGTCTGTCTTAGTCTGGAAGCTCCACCGAAACCTATCCACCATGGGTGACCCTACTGGTATTTGAAATGCTGGTGGCATAGCTTTTAGCATCACAGCCACACACAATCCACCATAGTATGGCAAACTGACAGATGAGTGGTGGAAATAAATAAATTGACAAATATAAATTCAATGATCTTATCATGTGCCCCATCACTTAGAAGCATGTAATGGTGGAATGTCCTGTTGAAGACTCAATTGAGAGAAAACACACTGTGTTGATGGGGCTGTCATGCAAGAATGCAATATATTCTTTAAACTACCAGGCAATATGTAGTGCTGCCTCCTGCATACCTATAACAGATACGTCTGGAAACCAAGGGAAGGATGGAGTTGGGAGAGGTCCCCTCAGTGTTATACTATAAAAACTAATTTAAAATAAAACGTTGCTTCTCATTCCCATGATCTGGGCCTCAGTGAGCTTGGGGGTCCTAGTGCCAGAAAGCCACAACTCTTATCTAATGACACTTTCCTACAGTTGCACCTCTTGTTAAGCTATAGAAAATACTCTTTTTCATGCCCCAGTAGGAATAGGGGTGGTAACAACTTCTGATAGTGCTAGCTTATGGGTGATTCAACATCTCTTGTTTTAACTCCACCTATATATTTGTAAAGTTACCATTTATTACCCTTGGTAAAAGTGATAATTTTGTGCCGAGCTCTAACCAATATAGCTCATGAGAACTATGATATTATTTAGAATGCAGAAAAAATAATGCTTTGTGCCTGCAAGTGTTTTCAATATCTTTAAATGACATTCTATTACTAGGTAATGGAAAGTAACTATTTCCAGATAGAATTATGTTCTATCCACGTACTTAAAATAGCTATTATATTTCTATTTTTTGTCACTCACACATAAATAGTACGATTGTGAAGATTGTGAAGTTTCATCAAATGTTTCCTTATTCACACTATTAATGCCAAATTTAAGGTTTCTTTCTACTTCCTTTCTTAACTCATTGATCATAAACATACCCCTTACTTTAGAAATTGATTTCTCATATTCTATAGATTGCCATTTCTTTAGAAAATAACACCTGGGATAAAGAGACAATTTTATTAACTCTTTTGTTCCCCAAAATTTAATAAAGTGCCTAAAAACTGTGTATATAAATGAAGGAACAAATAAATGAGATATTTGACTCCAGAGTTGAAATTTGTGCTTTTAAATTTTAACACAATCCATGTGTCTCTAAGTTTCTAACTCTAGGTTTTTCTCTCTTTTAATTTCACACACATATGCACACACACACACACACACACACACACACACACACACACACACCTCTGCACAAACTACAACATTTTATGGAAATTTTAAAATGGACTATAGACATTTGCACAGTCATATTTGACTCCAATTTCTTTTTAACAGCTAAATTATCTAACTCTCAGTTATGGCTCATATCACTTCTATTTCATAAGTAAGTCCAAATATAAGATTTAGAAACTATCTTAAAATTTCCCTCAAAACCAAAACCATGAGGCTATTATATGCTACATACTTTTACTAAAATTTGCTATAATAAAATAATTTACTTTGCAGCACAGTTATCCACTTAAAATTGTCTTTAGCCTGTACCTGATTCCCTTGGTCACTTATTTCACAGAGTTTCTTGATGATGAACTTCCCCAGAGAGCTACTCCTTTTATTTATTTTGTGTCCCTCACTCCCAGCTGCTCTTTAAATGTCATCTTTTCTTCTTTTGGAGCCCTGGTTGCACAGAGGTAAAGACCTCAGCTGCTAACCAAAAATTTGATAGTTCGAATCCACCAGACACTCCTTGGAAACTCTATGGGGCAATTCTACTCTGTCGTATAGGGCTGCCATGAGTTGGAATCGACTCGCTACAGTAAGCAAATGTTTCTTCTGCTTTATTATTCAAAGTAATTTAGGAGACAGGTGAACACTAAAGTTTCAGTTTAAATCTAGAAACTTTTCTAGCAAAAAGCTGCCTTCCTGATACGAATCATGACCTTACCCTAGTAACCAAAATCACCTGACATAAGCTTTTATTTTAAACAGCAATTTTTTTCTACTATACAAATAATTTTGAACATAGTTTTGTATGGTCCAATATTTTGAACTTCCTCTCACTCCCTCATTTCTGCCAAAGGCTATGCTGGGATAAACCAAAAAGTGTATCAGGGACATGGCCAAGTATCAGTAGCCATGCTAGAAAAGGAAATATAATAGGCATGGATTTTTGGAGGCATGTCTGTGAGTAGGTGTGAGTGTGTGTGTGCGTGTGTGTGTGTGTGGTGCGTATGGATGTTGCATTAAATATATATATATATATATATTTCAGGCAGGAAATAGACATCTTCAAATGACTGTGTCCCAGTAATTTCAATAAGAAAGAAAAAAGTTGTTAAATACTCTTTAAGATAAATGTGTTTTTTATAAAAGTACGTCTTATAAAGAGAATTACCAGGGTTCTGAAATCAAACTATTTTTTGATGATGTTTCCAAGTCTGTCTTATGACTACAGTCAATCACTTGTCTTTTACTTAAAACTCTTGCATATCACAGATTTTTCATGTTTTCAATTGTATCTTTCTACAGTGCCAAATTATCACTGTTTTTGCCATAATAAATTTCTCTCCATCCTCCACTTATAAACCACATTTAAATAAAATCTGTAATTTTTTATGTTTGGTTGATGTCAAGCAAAGTAAATCTTTGTGAGTAAGTAAGTGAATGGGCTAGGGAATTCTTTATTTCTTCTCCATTTCACTGCTGCCCGTTTTACTTTTGCTGTATTAGCAAATTTATTCCCCAAATACAATGTCCCTAAACCTATTTACTTTTCCTCCTTTTTTTTTTCTGATTGACTCATCTCCTTTCCTTTCATACAATGTTATCCATCTCTATTATGATCTTATAATATTAAATTCTAACAAGTTTAATACTCACAAAGTATTTCCCAGCTAAGCAAACAGCAAAAACATCCACTTGGCTCTAATGCATCCTGGACGAATTCCAACCAATAAGATGAGATTGAGACATCTCAGAAAATGACATAAATTCATACACATGTGGCTATTTGTATATTTGGCCATTTTCTTTGCATAAAAGTCTTATTTTATTCATGTTCCTGTTGAATCTGTAATGAAAAATTGTTAGGCAGAATAAGTCACACATATAAAATAGAGATTTGGAATTGCACCGTGAAATTTGTTTTCTATTGGAAATTAAGAACAGTCACAGTGCTTGAACTTTTGAGTCAATTCATGAAAACACTTATTTTGTTAAAGAATTGGCATAAGACCCTAAATCTGTGAATCTGAGAGGAAAATAGCTCCGAGGAAGATTATTGTAAGCATTAACACTAAGCGTGTACCACTAATGATTGTTTCTGTAGAAAATATTCTTATTATCATATAACCTAGCTATAATAATGAAGTAATTTTACCAATATATTAATAATTGTGATATATGGACAACAATATAAATAACAATTCAATCAGAATAGAAAGTTAGCTGCTAACATTTTCCATGTGCATTAAATAGTTTTTATTGTTTAAGTTTTGTTTTCAGTTTGAGTTTCCAAGAAAGCTAGTACTTCTCACTAGCATAAAACCTAAATTGCCTCCTGATAGGAATCCTGATGCAGCACCTCTGCCCTGGGAGTTTAACCAAGTGAGATTGAAGACTCGCCTCTGATTTTACTTTAAGTCAGTCTCTTGATTCTCATTCTTATAAACAATGTTTAATTAGAAGGTTAAATGTGATTAAGGCAGTTAAAATTACTGACTTCAGTGTATAATTCAACATACACTTTCGTAATGATATGGGACAGCATGTAAATATATGCAAGTTATTACAGAGGTACTCTTTTATGTTTTCTATGAAAACTTGCCCATGGACCAAATAAAGAACTGCATGTGTGGCTTCTTTTGCAGTTTTTATGAACTGAGACAGCTCTCTGTAACCATATGCAGAATGTACAATTGCCTCTCTTTCAGTAAGATTTTAGGTTAGTATACACTATACAATGTTAATATATAAGGAATATTATAAATATTTAAGTTAATATATAAGGTAGACCAAAATAACTAATTATCAGATGTTAAGTTATTGGGTAAAATAATTAGTGCATTGTTATGTTGTTAGCTGTTGTCCAATGGACTCTGATTCATGATGACCTGATATACAACAGATTGAAACGATGCCCATTCCTGCATCATCCTCATGATAGCTGGCATGTTCAAGTCCATCCTTGCAGTTATTGTGCCAATCCCTCTCACTTAGAGTCTCTCTCATCCAAGGTGGTCCTCTACTTCACCAGACATGTTGTTCTCCTCTAGTGATTGATCCCTCCTGATGATGTGTCCAAAGTTAGAGAGTCAGACAATGTTCTGTTGGAATCAGAAAGTAGATCACCAGGTCTTTGTTCCTAGTCTGTCCTAGTCTGGAAGCTCTGCTGAAACCTGTCCACCATGGATGACCCCTCTGGTATTTGAAATACTAATGGCATAGCTTCTAGCATCATAGTAACACACAAGCAACCACAAACAGACAGATAGGTGGTAGAATTAATGCATTAGCTATTGTATAAAAAACCAAACCCATTGTTCTTGAGTCAATTCTGACTCATAGCAATCCTATAGGACAGAGCTGAACTGCCCCACAGGGTTTCCAAGGCTGTAATCTTTACAGAAGCAGACTGACACAGCTTTCTCCCATGGAGCAGTTGGTGGATTCGAACATCTGACCTTTTGGTTAGCAGCTAAGTGCCTTAACCACTGTGCAACAAGGTCTCCTTAGCTACTGTATAGTGAGGTGTTAATGGTGTGGCACAGACATTAAATGGGAAAAAAATGACTAAAATTCATACCTTCTTAGGCAAGGGTGAATAAAGAATTTTCCATGTAGTGTGTGTGTATATGTACAGAAGAGATACCAAGGCATTCCCCAGACTGGTGATCAGAGGAGGACTGATATTATATTACCTTCATATCACCAAGTGTCAGTTTTATATTTCTATATATCATTGAACGTTGTTATTTCCAGATTAATAGTTGATGTCATCAATTTTTCAGGACACAAAATGTTATATATATATATAATTTCACATATATTTTATATATGTGGGTTTCTAGAACAAAGTCAAATACATATTATATCTGCTAGAGGAGAGTATTATGGAAATCTAACAAGAATAGTTTATAATATATTTTTGAATCCTGGAAATATAATATAACCTCAGATAATAGCTTAGTTATTGTGTACTCATTGGGCATGACACTATAAAATAAAATCAAGCCTATAATACGATTCTTGATTTCCTATTCAGCAAGGCGAATGGCTCAGCAGCTCTAACTAAACAAAAATGGCAATACTATCAGTAAATTTGAATCTACATGAATTTACTAAAAGCAGCCAAGAACTTTCAAACTCTGATCAGTATTTGACTTTTTAGCCAGAGATCCATGTTTTCCTTGTATCTTGCGTATATGCCATTCCACAAAAGACAAGTCTTTTGTTCGATTTTATGACTTTAAACTGCTTTGAAAGAATTAAATTTTTATCAAAAAATATTTTGATTAAGACTTTGCCGGTAATGGAGAAAAATCACATAAAAATAAGTATTTACAAGGTGCTTACTTTTTGTTTGAAAAATGGCTATTTGTGAAAAATTTAAAAGACTGAGGATTCCATTAAAAATCATTCTAGTTCATTTTTACTACCTTAATAATTTATCACTAATTATAATTTTTTAAAAAAAGAAAAACAAAAAAAAAAAAGGAACAACAACAACAAAATCATTTATCTCTGCGTATCCAATCATATAACTTGGATTATTATGGCTCTGGTTCATGTAGGCAAATCTGCTAGTAGAGTTCATTCATGGAAAATGTTACAACTATAATGTATTTCTGCCATAAAAAAAAGAAAAATCTTGTATATTTAAAGGGAACTTCACTTTGGCAATTTTTTATATGACTGTGGGAAAATTCCCCACTGTAGTTTTAAAGATTTTGCTAAAGTAATCAGCTTTAATTCTATAGCAAGATCAGATTTGCACTTTCTGAAATAAAAGTGAGCGGAATTTATGTTTCATGACCTGACTTGATAAAACAACACATCCAGTTCCAGTTAATATGAGCTAAAATGAGTTCTGATTACTTACACTCAATACATTCTCCTATCCCCTCCATTCCAAACCATATTTTGCTCATTTTTTAATAATATCTTCACCCAAACTTATGTAATGGGTTACTTTCTAAATTTTTGAAACATTCAATGTTGAATTCTTTTTTTTATTTTGCAGACCTAGTTTTAGAGTAAATACAATATTTTGTATCATTTTCTTTAACCTTTCCTTTTGCTTCCATTATCATATATCTTATTCTATTAAAACTTTCATTTTGGTCATATTAGTCTCTCTTATTGCCATACCTTTGCTCTAAATGCTAATGTAATTTATTTCCAGGTCAACATGGGTATGCTGAATGCACTGTATTTTTTCCTACAGAAGAAAGACACCTGACTTTCAGAGATTGATAATACTTCTATAGAAGGGTCATATCCTACTTGCCCTTTCATCTTTTCATGTATGACTACATTGACTAGTTCTTAATTTAAGAACTTCTTTATAATAATTAAGTATGAATCATTGCTTTGCCTATTGTTTTGGATACAACTCTTATTATGCTTCTCTCTTGACAAGATAAAGCTGCTAATTTAAGTTTTGGCATATGAATAAAACTCTTATAATGATTCCAGCTGGAAGAGAAGAAGGAAGAAAATCATAATGTCTATGCATCTTGAATTTTGGCCTGATAAAATTACTAAACTGGGATGAACAGAATATTGTAATTTGGAAGTGTACGGAATTCACAAGTTTTGTAAACACTGTAACGATAATGTTTTAAGTACTTAGTACCACAAATAAGAGTTAATCAATAGAATCCTATGATCATGGTGATGTGTCAATATGTCACTGCCCCTCTCAAGGTAGGGAGCAAATCTCCTGAAATATGCAGTGGACTAAAACCTATTTTATTCAATCCACAATGATGCTTCTTGCCAGAGAATAAAGTGGTTCCTCCTGATTGGATTATAATGAGTTGGTCTGGAAGGCATAGTTCCAGTTATCCTGCAGTGCAGTTGAATTATTTTTTGTTTCCCCTTGTTCCTCTGCCTCCATTATCCGTGATTATAACCCAATCACTCATGTCTCTATCTTGGAGGGTATTTCTTTTAGTGGCTTTCCAATTTGGGGGAAGAAAATTATTCTTCTACTTGTCTTTTTCTCAGTCTTCGAAAGATATATTCAGGGAATACGATTTCCACACAGTTACATTTATTTCATAAAGATCTCAACTAAAATGTCAGTCAATTAAAATGTTTCATGTTGACAGCACCCAGCGTAGCCCAGGAGGCAGCAAAGCCCCACACTCGGAGACCCGTGAACAGCCTGCACCCATGTCAGGCTGCTGCCGCTGACCCAGTGATGCTGGAGAGCCTACACACGCATGAACTAATATTCTGCAAATACTCAAGGGTATGAGGCGTGGTCAACATGGCGGACTAGTTAGAGGCTTCCTATACCCCTCATACAACAAAGACCTGGAAAAATAAGTGATTTGTTTCTATGTGAACATCTGGCAGCCCTGAACAAGGCAAGGTTAAGAAATCCATCTGAGTCATACAGGAGAGGAAGACCGTTTGAAAGAGGTGAGGAGTGCTAGAGCCACAGCGGCGATACTGCAGAGACACAGCCACGCCCGGCCGCAGTGAAGCAGGCAGACAGCTGTGCTGTGCACGCGCTCGAGGAGCAGTTTCCACATCAAGAGAGATCAGGCAGCAGAGATTCTGCTTGGACACTCCAAACCAGTGAAAATCAGCTCCCAAGAGGCTAGGATAAGTACGTGTGGGCACCCTATCACGGCGAATTAAAAAAAAAAAAAAAGAAATAAAGGCCCATTTGGGAAAAATCTCTCTCCGTTTTACCTCCTCCCTCCCCACTCTGCACCGAGAGTCCACTGGGCCAAAAGTATATCCCAAAAGGCACCCTGACCCATTCTCCTGGCCTTGGAGAGGGAACAAATAACCTGCTGGCTCCCCTAGGCCAGGAACACAGGGTCCGCATAGATCCTTTGCTGGCCATAGAAATCAGGGATCCACAGACTCTGAGTGCCATACATGCCGTATAGACTTGTGGGGACCCATCGCAACAGCGTTAGCCCTCACTACCACAGTACAACAGGGCAAACATCTGAAGTTGAACTTCAACTGCTTCACCTGTGAATGGGCAGATTTGTGATACTCGAAACAGCCCTGCCCCTCAAGTAGGCACTTCTATTGATCTGAAGCAGGGTCTTGAGGACTGGTGGTAGCTCCTAAAGGGCCTAGTCAACTGCTACAGGAGTTAAAGAAAAAGTGGTGCCCTCAAGTCTTTGCAGCCAACATAGTCGGGTGCTCTTAGTCCTGCTGCAAAACTCGCCTACCTATTCACCCTAGAGAGTAGGGACACACTTCTCTTTCAGAGACTCAGGGGCAGCCATCAGCCCCCTGCCTGGCTCAGCATGTGATCCCCTACCACAGCCAGAGTCCAGTGCCTGCACCAATCACCCATGCCTCTTTTGGACTGGGGGTGAGAGCCTGCATCACGCACTTTGTGACCGACTGCCTGCACACCCGAGCTGATCCCATATAGGAAATTTTAATGGACTCCAGTGTGCACATATTTAGTTACAGAACTAACTACCTGGTGACAGGACATTAGAGATCAAAAGTTGTCAAAAATCAAACTAGTGCACATGAGCAGCCTATTTGGGCTTATCAAAACAAAACAAAATAAGAAGCTAGGTCTCACTAAGCAAACACAAAATAAAATTATAATAAATTATTGATAGCTTAGCGACAACAGTCAACATAAAGTCACATAAAGAGGCAGTCCATGATGGCTTCAGCAAGCTCCCAAAATAAAGAATCAATAAATTCTGTGGAGGAAGAGAACTTCTTGGAATTACCAGAGACAGAATACAAAAGATTAATATACAGAACTCTTCTAGAAATAAGAAAGGAAATTTGACAGAATGCAGAAACAGCCAGGCAACATACAGACACAGTAGTAGTGGAACTTAAAAAAGTTATTCAAGAACATAATGCCAAATTTAATAGGCTGCAAGAATACATAGAGAGACAGCAATCAGAAATCCAGAAGATTAACAATAAAATTTCAGAATTAGACAACTAAATAGAAAGTCATAGGGGCAGAATTGAGGCAGTAGAAGTTAGAATTAGTGACATTGAAGATAAAGCTCTTGACGCCAACTTATTTGAGGAAAAATCAGATAAAAGAATTAAAAAGAATGAAGAAACTCTAAGAGTCATGTGGGACTCTATCAAGAGAAATACTCTACAAGTGATTGGATTACCAGAACAGAGGGGGATAACAGAAAATACAGAGAAAATTGTTGAAGATTTGTTGACAGTAAATGTCCCTGATATCTTGAAAAAGGAGAAGATATCTATCCAAGATGCTCATCGAACACCACATAAGGTAGACCCCCAAAAGAAAGTCACCAAGACATATTATAATCAAACTTACCAAAACCAAAGATAAAGAGAGAATTTTAAGAGTGGCTAGGGATAAAAGGAAAAAGTCAATTAGAATGAGCACAGACTACTCAGCAGAAACCATGAAGGCTAGAAGGCAATGGGATGACATATTTAACGACTTGAAGGAAAATAACTTTCAGCCAAGAGTTATACATCCAGCAAAACTGTCTCTCAAATATGATGGCAAAATTAGGGCATTTCCAAATAAACAGAAGTTAGGAAATTTGCAAAAACCAAGCCAAATTTACAAGAAATACTAAAGGGAGTCATATGGTTAGATAATCAATAACATCACCTAACAACGCAAGACTAGAACACAAGACAGAGCAACCAGATATTGACTCAGATACAGAAATCGAAATTACATCAAAGCTAAAACATTGAAAATAGGGAAACAGATATCAATATGTTAAAAAAAAACAAAAGGATAATATTAAAACAAAGAAGGGGGACTTAAAAAATGGAGAAATTGATTTTCTATATGGAGGGGAAGTTAAGGCAATATAAAATCACAAAAGACTGCTATAAATTTAGAAAAATAGGGGTAAACATTAAGGTAAACACAAAGGAATCTAACAATCCTACAAATCAAAATAAAAAAGTAGAAAAACATAAAGACCCAGCAAACACAATATCTACAACAAAGAAAAAGATGAAAAAAAATACATAAAGAAAAACAACTCAGCACAGAAAATTGAGGAGAACAAAGAAACTGTGAACAACACACAAAAAGAGATATCAGGATGACAGCACTAAAATCATACCTATCAATAATTACACTGAATGTAAATGGACTTAATGCACCAATAAACAGATGGAGGCTGGCAGATTGGAAAAAAAGCATGATCCATCTATATGCTGTCTACAAGAGACGCACCTTAGACTTAAGACACAAACAGGCTAAAACTCAAAGGATGGAAAAAATATATTAAACAAACAACACTCAAAAAAGAGCAAGAGTGGCAATATTAATCTCTGACAAAATAGACTTTAAAGTAAAATCCACCACAAAAGATAAGGAAGGGCACCATATAATGATTAAAGGGTGAATACACCAGGAGGACATAACCATAATAAATATTTATGCACCCAACAACAGGGCTCCAAAATACATAAAACAAACTCTAACAGCTCTGAAGACAGAGATAGACAGCTCCATGATAGTAGTAGGAGACTTCAATATGCCACTTTTGGTGAAAGACAGAACATCCAGAAAGAAGCTTTACAAAGACACAGAAGAGCTAAATGCTACAATCAACCAACTGGATCTCATAGACATATACTGAACTCTGCACCCAACAGCAGCCAAGTATACTTTCTTTTCCAATGCACATGGAACATTCTCCAAAATAGACCACATATTAGGCCATAAAGCAAGCCTTAACAAAACCCAAAACATCAAAATACTACAAAGCAACTTTTCTGACCATAAAGCCATAAAAATGGAAATCAACAACACAAAAAGCAATGAAAAAGATCAAACACATGGAAACTGAACAACTCTTTGCTCAAAACCTACTGGGTTATAGAAGAAATTAAGGATGGAATAAAAAAATTCATAGAATCAAACGAGAATGAAAATACATCCTACCAGAACCTTTGGGACACAGCAAAAGCAGTGCTCAGAGGTCAGTTTATAGCAATAAATGCACACATGCAAAAACAAGAAAGGCTCGTAATCAAAGCACTAACCCTACAACTGGAACAAGTAGAAAGAGAGCAGCAAAAGAAGCCTCCAGGGGCCAGAAGGAAGGAAATAATAAGAATTAGAGCAGAATTAAATGAAATAGAGAAAAGAAAAACAATTGAAAGAGTTAACAAGACCAAAAGCTGGTTCTTTCAAAAGATCAACAAAATTGATAAGCCATTGGCCAAACTTACAAAAGAAAAACTGGAGAGGAAGCAGATAACCCGTATAAGAAATGAGATGAGTGATATCACAACAGACCCAAATGAAATTAAAAGAATCATAACAGATTACTATAAAAAATTGTACTCTGACAAATTTGAAAACCTAGAGGAAATTGATAAATTTCTAGAAACTCACTACCTACCTAAATTAACACAAACAGAGGTAGAACAACTAAATAAACCTATAACAAAAGAAGAGATTGAAAAGGTTATTAAAAAAACTCCCAACTGAAAAAAGCCCTGGCCCGGATGGCTTCACTGGAGAATTCTACCAAACTTTCAGAGAAGAGATAACACCACTTTTACTAAAGGCATTTCAGAGCATAGAAATGGATGGAATACTCCCAAACTCATTCTATGAAGCCAGCATAACCCTGATACAAAAACCAGGTAGAGAAACCACAAAAATAGGTAATTACAGACCAATATCCCTCATGAACATTGATGCAAAAATCCTCAACAAAATTTTAGCCAATAGTAATTCAGCAACATATCAAAAAAATAATTCACCATGACCAAGTGGGACTTATACCAGGTATGCAGGGATGGTTCAACATTAGAAAAACAATCAATGTAATCCATCACATAAATAAAACAAAAGACAAGAACCACATGATCTTATCAATTGATGCAGAAAAGGCATTCGACAAAGTCCAACACCCATTCATGATAAAAACTCTCAAAAAAAGAGGAATAGAAGGGAAATTCCTCAGTATAATTAAGGGCATTTATACAAAACCAATAGCCAACATCATCCTGAATGGAGAGACTTTGAAAGCATTCCTCTTGAGAACGGGAACCAGACAAGGATGCCCTTTATCACCACTATTATTCAAGATTGTGCTGGAGGTCCTAGCCAGAGCAGTTAGGCTAGAAAAAGAAAGGCATCCAAATAGGTGGGGAAGAAGTCGAAGTATCTCTATTCACAGATGATATGAACTTATACACAGAAAACCCCAAGGAATCAACAAGAAAACTACTGGAACTAATAGAAGATTTCAGCAAAGTTTCAGGATACAAGATAAATGTACAAAAATCTATTGGATTCCTTTCCACCAACAAAGAGAACCTTGAAGAGGAAATCACCAAATCAATTCCGTTTACAATAGCCCCCCAAAAAATAAGATACTCAGGAATAAGTCTAACCAGAGATGTAAAAGATCTTTACAGAGAAAACTACAAGACATTACTGCAAAAAACTAAAAGAGACCTGCATAAGTGGAAAAATATACCTTGCTTATGGATAGGTAGACTCAACATAGTGAAAATGTTAATTCTACCCAAAGCAATCTACAGATACAACGCAATTCCGATCCAAATTCCAGCAACGTTTTTTAATGAGAAGAAGAAACAAATCACCAACTTCATATGGAAAGGGAAGAGACCCCGGATAAATAAAGCATTACTCAAGAAGAAGAACAAAGTGGCAGGTCTTACACTATCTGATTTTAGGACCTTTTATACTGCCATGGTAGTCAAGACATCCTGGTACTGGTACAATAACAGATACATAGACCAATGGAACAGAGTTGAGAATCCAGATGTAAGCTCATCCACCTATGAGCAGCTAATATTTGACAAAGGCCCAAAGTCTGTTAATCGGGGAAAAGACAGTCTCTTTAACAAATTGTGCTGGCATAATTGGATATTTATATGCAAAAAACTGAAACAAGACCCATACGTCACACCATGTACAAAAAGTAACTCAAAATGTATCAAACACTTAAATATAAAATTGAAAATGATAAAGATCATGGAAGAAAAACTAGGGACAATGCTAGGAGTCCTAATACATGGCATACACACAATACAAACCATAAGTAACAATGCACAACCACCAGAAGAGAGACTAGATAACTGGGAGCTCCTAAAAATCAAACACTTATGCTCATCAAAAGACTTCACCAAAAGAGTGAAAAGACAACCTACAGACTGGGAAAAAATTTTTGGCTACAACAAATCCGATCAGCATTTAATCTCTAAAATCTACAAGATACTCCAAAACCTCAACAGCAAAAAGACAAATAACCCAGTTAAAAAATGGGCAAAGGATATGAACAGGCACTTCACCCAAGAAGATATTCAGGCAGCTAACAGACACATGATGAAGTGCTCACAATCATTAGCCATCAGAGAAATGCATATCAAAACTACAATGAGATATCATCTCACCCCAACAAGGCTTGCATTAATCCATAAAACACAAAATAACAAATGCTGGAGAGGTTGTGGAGAGATTGGAACACTTATACACATTGGTGGGAATGTAAAATGTACAACCACTTTGGAAATCGAATTGGTGCTTCCTTAAAAAGCTAAAAATAGAAGTACCATACGATCCAGCTATCCTGCTCCTTGGAATATATCCTAGAGAAACAAGAGCTGTCACACGAATAGATATATGCACACCCATGTTCATCGCAGCACTGTTCACAACACCCAAAAGATGGAAGCAACCTAAGTGCCCATCGATGGACGAATGGATAAACAAACTATGGTATATCCACACAGTGGAATATTACACAACGATAAAGAACAACGATGAAGCTGTGAAACATTATATAACTTGGCGGAAGCTAGAGCTTACTATGCTGAGTGAATTTAGTCAGGCACAGAAGGACAAATACTGTATAAGAACACTATTATAAGAACTCAAGAAAAGGTTAAACATAGAAGACAACATTCTTTGATGGTTACGGGGGTAGGGAGGGAGGGTGACGGTTATTCACTAACTAGATAGTAGATAAGAATGATCTTAGGTGAAGGGAAGGGCAGCACAGACTACAGGGGAAGCCAGCACAACAGGACTAAACCAAAGCTAAGAAGTTTCCTCAATACAGTCAAATACTTTGAGAGACAGAGTAGTAGGGGTGCGGGGTCTGGGGACCATGCTTTCAGGGGACATCTATGTCAACTGGCATAACAAAGCTTATTAAGAAAATGTTCTGCATCCTCCGTTGGTGAGAGGCTTCTGGGGTCTTAAAAGCTTGCAAGCGGCCATCAAAGATGCATCAATTGGTCCCAACCCTTGGCGTATAGGAGAACGAAGAACACCAAAGACAAGGAAAGTATTGGCTCAAGAGACACAATGGGCTACATAAACCAGAGACTTCATCAGCCTGAGACCAGAAGAACTAGATGGTCCCCGGCTACCATCAGTGAACATCCTGACAGGGAACAACAGAGGGTCCCTGATGGAGCAGTAGAACGATGGGATGCAGAACTCAAATTCTAGTAAGAAGACAAGACTTAATGGTCTGACTAAGACTAGAGGTGCCCCAGAAAGTATGTCCCCTGGTGTCTCCATCACCCCAGAACTAAAACAATTTCCAAGGCCAACTCTTTAAACAGGGATTGGACTGGACTGTGGGGCATAAAGTGTTACTTGTGAAGAATGTGCCTCTTAGACAAGTAGATATAAGAGACCAAAGGGGCGGCTTCTGTCCAGAGGTGAGAGGGGAGGGCAGAGAGAGTTAGTAGCTGGTTGAATGTTCATGGGGAATCAGGGGTGGAGGGGAGGAGTGTGCTGTCGCAGAATGGGGTGAGCGGTTGGGTTCTCATAAAAATGTATGTTAAAAAAAAATTCTGTATGGGAGACTAACTTGAAATGTAAACCTCATTTAATTACAACAATTAAAAAAAGAAAAAAAATTTCATGTTAGAAAAATCTAAAATTATTGCATGAAAAGTCATAGATATTTATTACCATCATAAAAATTCCATCATAATTAAGGACAAGTACCACAAATGTAAAGTGGTCAAATATTCAAAAGAGTAGTATGATCCATAAAGTATTTTACCTGTAGCAAAGTGTATTTTTTCTGAGGAGGGTCAATTATAAGGACAAAGAATGCCAGATTGTTTTAATTGAGCATAACATGCATTAATACCTGAAGGGTTACATTAGTAGGTTCTTATGTACTTACTCACTGGAAGGAGACAGTCAGCTGATGGAATGTATTTTTCACAAGTTCAGGTCAAAGTCATTTATTAGCTGGGAAGGAATAATAGATCTAAGGAAAATCATCTCACAAAATCCTTCCCTCTTCTTTTGAGAGAAAAAACACCCAGCAAATGTGAGTCTAAATGGTATCACGAGTTCTCATTAGTTAATAAGACATGAGGACATGAAATAGGAGGAAAAGAGGAGCAAGGGCGACTAGTGCAGAATTATTTATAGAAAGAAAATGACATTTGTAATCCAACATACTGGAGTCTGATCTCAAATTTGACATTTTGAGGTAACAGATTACTTAAATTGCCTCATTTGTAAAATAAGAAAAACACCTTTCTCAAAACATTTCTATTCTTTCGCCTCCTCCTTCTCCACACCAACCCTCCCACTCCTGCCCACTTTGGGCAAGTGAAACTTGATGATATGGCATATATAAAACACAAGTGTACCATTTAATATGATGTTTATTTAATGATAATTTTTATTTATATGAGTCTCATTAAACTTTTTCATTGTATCTTTTTCAGGACTGACAAAATGAGCAGAGGGCTGATGCAGAACTGTCATGGATTTGAAAAGGTCAGAGCATTAATGGGGAGAGAGCATTCCTAAATTACCTACTGACTGTGAACCGCTTCCAACTTTTAACATTCGTTATTACCTCCTGATTTTCCAGGAGATGTTACCTCTTCCATTGCTAATAATAATAATAATATATATGTATATATATTCTTCAACTGATGCCTTTGATGCCTTTGAATAATGGTGTTGGTGAAGAATATTAAATATACCAAGGACTGCCAAAAGAACAAACAAGTCTGTCTTAGAAGACGTACAGCCAGAGTGCTCCTTGGAAGCAAGGATGGTGAGACTTCATATCATGTACTTTGGACATGTTATCAGGAGGGACCTGTTCCTGGAGAAGGACGTCATTCTTGGCAAAGTAGAGGGTCAGCAAAAAAGAGGAAGACACTCAATGAGATGGATTGACACAGTAGCTGCAACAATGGGCTCAAACACAGCAACAATTGTCAAGATGGCCCAGGACCGGGCAGTGTTTTGTTCTGTTGTACACAGGCCTGCTATGAGTCTGAACCGACTCGACAGCACCTAACTACACACGTATATATATAAAATATATGATCTAATATGTATGTATACATATTATTTAATATATATGTACTTATAAATTTGATATCTGTATGTTTACAATTTATATATGCATATATATTTTTTAATTCTCTTCCATCATGAATGGGTGCTCACCACACAAGGTTGGATTAGAGTTATTTCTAGAAAATAAAAGAAAGTATCACTGAACTTATAGTAGAAAGACAATCTTGAGTGATCTTATTTGGCAGAGTATTTTTGCTTGCTTAACATCTAAAATAATTTTGAAAAATTATATATTCTCTTACAAAGTGTTAAGTTGCAATTAAAAAGTTTTTTTTTAAGTTTAACTAGTTGCAAAGGATGTAATATCTAGATCTGCATATATTAGAGTTTTAAAAATTAGAAGATTCCACTAAATAACTATGTACATTTTTTTAAAATTTACCTAATGAAATCTCAATACCATAATGATTTTATATCCTGTGTCATAGGCTGAAAATATACACGAACAAATTGACATAACAGTTGCTACTTTACATTATTTTTCTTTGCCTTAAATGTGAATTTCATTCCAATTTTGCCACAGAATTCTATATTACGTTGTATATTTTTATGTTTGAAAAGGATTTATTGATTACCCTATGATTTTATCAAGGCGTTCTGGTGCTCATTGGTTAAGTGCTCAGCTGCTAACCAAAAGGTTGGCAGTTCAAACCAACCAGCAGCTCTGCAGAAGAAAGACCTGGCAATCTGCTTCTATAAAGAATACAGCCTAGCAAACCCTATGGGGCAGTTCTATTCTATCCTATAGGTTCTCTGTGAGTCAGAACAAACTTGATGGTACACAACAACAGCAATGTGATTTCACTACAATTAAGTCTTCTTAAAACCAAACAATAGTATAGCTTAACTAGTAACAAATGTCTGCCTTGAGCATTGTGCTCTTTAAGAACTGTCTATATGGGATCAGAGTGACAATAGCAACTCAAAAGATTAGATAGGAACCTTAGGAGACAGTGAATTTATGTTAATGGGGGAGGAACAACTCAGAAAAGGAGGGTGAGAATGGTTGCACAACTTGAAGAATGTAATCAATATCACTGAATTTTAAATGTAGAAAACAGCTGAACTGGTATATGTTTTGATGTGTATGCTCTCAACAACAAAAAAGTTAAAAAAAAAAAAACTCATAAAGAAAACTGTACAGGCATACCTCAGAAACATTGTGGGTTCAGTTCCAGACTACTGCAATAAAGCAAATACAGCAATAAAGCGAGTCACATGATTTCTTTTTTTTGGTTTCCCAGTGCATATAAAAGTTATGTTTACACTATTCTGTAGTCTATTAAGTGTGCAATGGCATTACGTCTAAAAAACAATGTATCTACCTTAATTTAATAATACTGTATTGCTAAAAAAATTGCTAACCATCATCTGAGCCATCAGCAAGTCATAATCTTTTTGCTGGTGGAGGGTCTTGCCTCGATGTTGTTGGCTATTGACTGATCAGAGCGGTGGTTGCTGAAGGTAGGGATAGCTGTGGCAATTTCTTAAAATCAGACGACAATGAAGTTTGCCACATTGATTGATCCTTCCTTTCACAAAAGATCTCTCTGCAGCATGTGATGCTGTTTGATCGCATTTTACCCACAGTAGAACTTCTTTCAAAATCAGAGTCAATCCTCTCAAACCCTGCTGCGGCTTTATCAACTAAGTTTATGTAATATTCTAAATCCTTTGTTGTCATGTCAACAATGTTCACAGCATCTTCACCAGAAGTAGGCTCCATCTCAAGAAACCACTTTCTTTGCTCATCCATAAGAAGCAACTCCTCATTCATTGAAGTTTTATCATGAGATTGCAGTAATTCAGTCACACTTTCAGGCTCCACTTCTAATTTTAGTTCTCTTGCTGTTTCCATCACATCTGTAGTTACTTCCTCCAGTGAAGTCTTGAAACCTTCAAAGTCATCCTTGAGGGTTGGGATCAATTTCTTCCAAACTCCTGTAAATGTTGATATTTGGACATCCTCCCATGAATCACAAATGTTCTTAATGGTGTCTGGAATGGTGAATCCTTTCCAGAAGTTTTATATATATATATATATATATATATATAATTGTACTTCAGGTGAAGGCTTACAGAACAAATAGTTTCTCATGAAACAGTAGTACACATGTTGTCTTATGACATTGGTTAACAACCCCACTACATATTAACCCTCTAAATTCTCAACCTTCCAGAAGGTTTTTTAATTTACTTTGCCCGGATCCATCAGAGGAATCACTATCTTTGATAGCAGTAGTCTTACAAAATGTATTTCTTAAATAGTAAGACTTGAAAGTTGAACTCACTCCTTTATCCATGGGTTGCAGAATGGATGTTGTGTTAGCAGCATGAAAACAACATTACTCTCCTTGCACATCTCCATCAGAGCTCTTGGGTGACCAGGTGCACTGTCAATGAGAAGTTATATTTTGAAAGAAATCTTTTTCTTCTGAGCAGTAGGTCTCAACAGTGGGCTTAAAATATTCAGTAAACCATGTTGTAAACAGATATGCTGTCATCCAGGCTTTGTTGTTCCATTTATAGTGCACAGGCAGAGTAGATTTAGAATAATTATTAAGGGCCCTAGGACTTTTGGAATGGTAAATGAGTATTAGCCCCTGTGGTGCAATTAATTACTTTTATATGTGGCCTTTCTAGCCATGAGCTGTAGCTCCCACCCAGGTGATTGAGTGATGGAGTAATTGTGGCCTACCAGGAGGATTGGTCAGTTTTGCCTTAAAAGAGAGCCAATGCCAGAACAGAAAGGAGGATCCCACCACCACCACCAGGGAAGGAGAAGACAAGCAGGAGAGACCCAGCAGCAGGAAAATGGTGCTGTGGGCTCCCACAACCACGGAGAGGGAAAGTTGAGTGCCTTTGGGCAGAGGTCGGGCCAGGGAGAAGTGAACCTGCAAGAACAGCTGGGGAGAGTCCATCCTGACGAAAAAACTGTATCATGAGTGTTCCTGAGCCTGAATTGTAACCAGTTACTTCCCTTATAAAAAAACCCATAATTGTGAGTATGGTCTTTGAGTTTTGTGTGGCCATTGCAACGAATTATAGAACCGAGCGGAGAAGTAGAGAGTGCTGCCTGAGGGATGGTTGGTGTCGGAATTAGTGAAGATGGTGTGGAGAGGAGGCTTGTCTGGCTTCTGCCTCATGGGAGTCAGCCTTGTGCTGTTGTTCTTGGTTCTCCATCCCCCTTGTGGGGCTGGAGGAGGTCAGACACTGCCCCCACACCGTTATGATCCTAACAAGAGAATCAGCCTGTCTTTTGAAGCTTTGAAGCCAGGCATTGACTTCTCTCTAGCTATGAAAGTCCTATATGTCATCTTCTCCAATATAAGGCTGTTTTATCTGCACTGAAAATCTGTTGTTTAGTGTAGCCACCTTTATGAATTATCTTAGCTAGATCTTCTGGATAACTTGCTGCAGGTTCTACATCAGCACTTGTTGCTTCACCTTTCACTTTTATCTTACGGAGATAGCTTCTTTCCTTAAACCTCCTGAACTAACCTCCACTAGCCTCAAAGTTTTCTTCTTCAGCTTCCTCACCTCTCTTAGCCTTCACAGAATTGAAGAGAGTTAGGGCCTTGCTCTGGATGTGGTTTTGGCTTAAGGGAATGCTGTGGCTGCTTTGATCTTCTATCTAGACCACCAAAACTTTCTCTGTATCAGCAATAAGGCTGTTTTACTTTCTTATACTCATGTGTTTACTGAAGTAGCAATTTTCATTTCCTCCAAGAACTTTTCCTTTGCGTTCACAACTTGGCCAACTGTCTGGTGCAAGATGCCTACCTTTTGGTTCATCTTGGCTTTCAACATGCCGTCCTCACTAAGCTTAATCATTTCTAGCTTTTGATTTAAAGTGAGAGACGTACGACCCTTCCTTTCATTTGAACACTTAGAGGTTATTGTAGGGTTATTAATTGGCCTAAAGTCAATATTGTCATGTCTCAGGGCATAGGGAGGCCCAAGGAGAGGGAGAGAGACAGGGAACAGTCAGTTGGTGGAGCAACATTTATTAATTTCAATATTTTATATGGGCACGGTTCATGGAGCCCCAAACAATTACAATAGTAACACCAAAGATCATTGATCACACATCACCATAACAGATATATTAATAATGAAAAAGTTTGAAATATTGTGATAATTACCAACATGTGACACAAAGACACAAAGTGAGCACATGTTTTTGGAAAAATGGTGCTTGTGCAGGGTTTCCACAAACCTTCAGTTTGTAAACACAATTTATGTGTGAAGCACAATGAAGTGAAGCACAATAAAATGAGGTATGCCTGTTCCCAAATTCCTGTGACCATAAGACTAAAGATTAAATTTTTTTTCTGGATTGATTTTCCATTACAATTGGCTACTGAGACAGAATTGATCAAGCAACACAGGTACTTAACATTTCATTTTACTTTAATTTTGACATTAGAATTTTTTTAATTCATTGTTGTTGTGTTGTTAAGTACCATCAACTCATTTTTAACCCATAGTGACCCCATGTGACAGAGAAGAACTTCCTTATAGGGTTTTCTTGGCTGTAATCTTTATGGAAGCAGATTGCCAGGTCTTTCTACTGCAGATTCTCTGGTGGGTTTGAACTGCCAACCTTTCAGTTAGTAGCAGAGTACTTCACCGTTTGCGCCACCAGAGCTCCTTCTTATAAACCAAAAGTACAATTTTTCATGACTGTATCTCTTATCAATATATCCTTTTTTTTTGTTTGTTTGTTTTTCACTAACTCATGTATAAGTTAATGATGATTATTTACTGCTAGGATGAGACAGGCAGTAGTGCCAATCCTGTTCCAATTTTCCAAATGCACAGATCATATGAGGAGGGCTTTTGTTATAGCAAGGAGCCCTGGTGAAGCAGTGGCTAACCGAAAGGTTGGCAATTCAAACCCACCAGCAGCTCTGTGGAAGAAAGATGTGGCAATCTTCTTCCATAAAGATGTACAGCCTTGCAAAGCCTATGGGGCAGTTCTACTTTGTCTTACAGGGTATCTATGAGTCAAAATCAATTCTGAGTCAAAATCAATTCCACAACAATAGGTTTTTGTTAATAGCAATACTGATGAATTATGTGTACTACTTTGGCCAAAACACATAGGAATCTATCATCAAACATTATTTTTAATAATTTTTATTAATACTCTACATAATTACAATTACACTGAAAAATCTTTGCATATTCCTAGGGGTACATTTATCCCCTTTTGTAACAACTGTTCCTGTCAAGCAGCAGAAAGTTTATTTTCTTATAAAACTGTTCATGCCATTTTAAGATAATCTCATAATTATTGGAGAATTTCACCGTATACCGACCTAAGATCTGCTTCCTTATAAATTCCATCAATTGCTCCTAGTTTACATTACTTGGAATTAACTGTCATGCTTTGTTTAGGTTAGCTTTTTCAGGAAACAGATTCTGTGATGGCTATTCACATACACAGGTTTTACTGGGGAATGGTAGATCAGTGGTAGAATTCTCGTCTGCCATGCAGGAGACCTGGGTTACAGTGGCATCACTAAGGTTGGTGTCACCCAGTGAGGTAATTCATGAAGTGACCCCCCCCATGGACCACCTCCCATACCAGACCATACAGAATCCTTAGTAAAGTTTATCAGTTTTAATCATAAACTAATATGTGATATAGTTGTAAATTGCTTAAATGTAAATTTTCTTAGATTATATGAGTACTAGCAACAAAGTTGTTTTGTAAAATCTTTCTACATTGAATTACAACATTATTAGTAACTGAGCAGAAGCATTTTTTAATTTTTCTCCTTTTCCTTCAATTACTACTTTATTCTCAAAAAAGATATTGCTATAGGTTCACAATACTAATTACCACAATGTTGTGGTTAAACACCAAAAAATTTGACAAAATCAGTGACTACAAAAACACGGGCAGCAACGAAAACAACAGTGCATGCTTGTAGCACGTGCAAACAAAACAACATGATTCTAAGCATCATTGTGGTTGAGTAATAATCACAACACTGATAGAAGCACATTAGAATGTTCAAAAAGTAAATTAGCATAGAGTTTTAGCCTTGTAGGTATTCTGGTACATGTAAGCTGGGCTTATGAAAAGTGTTTGTTGTTATAGCTAACTACAGGGATATTTTTATAAAAAATAATAAATTTATGCTGAAACATCACACAAAAGTTTTATACACTGTCACCCCCTCTGACAGTGTCACCCAGGGTGGTCCACAAGTTCCACACCCCCTAGTGATGCCACTGCTAGGTTAGGTTCTGATTAATGTACCTCATCCATAGCAGCAACCATCTCTCTGTCAGTGGAGACTTGCATGGTGCTATAATGCTGAACAGGTTTCAGCGGAGCCTCCAGACTAAGACTAGGAAGAAAGACTTGGTGCTCTACTTTCAAAAATCAGCCAATGAAAACTCTATGGATCATATTATCTGACTGGCAACCGATCATGGTGAAGGTACAGGACTGAATAGCCTTTCAGTCTGTTGTCCATGGGGCCATCATGAGTTAGGGGCTGTCTTAGTCATCTAGTGCTGCCATAACAGAAATAACCAAAAGTAGATGGATTTAATAAACAGAAGTTTATTCTCTCATAGTCTAGTAGGCTAGATGTCCAAATTCAGGGCATCAGCCCCAGGGGAAGGCTTTCTCTGTCAGCTCTGGAGGAAGATCCTTGTCATCAATCTTCCCCTGGACTAGGAGCATCTCTGTGCAGGATCCCCAAGTCCAAAGGATGAGCTCTGCTCTCAGCACTGCTTTCTTGGTGGTAGGGGGTCCCCATGTCTCTCTGCTCGCTTGTCTCTCTTATATCTCAAAAGAGATTGGCTCAAGACACAATCCAATCCTGTAGATTGAGTCCTGGCTTATTAACATAACTGCTACCTATCCCACCTCATTAACATCATAGAAGTAGGATTTACAACACAGAGGAAAGTCACCTCAGATGACAAAATGGTGGACAATCATATAATACTGGGAGCCATGGCCTAGCTAAATTGATACATACATTTTGGGGGGACACAATTCAATCCATGATGGGCTGAATCGATGGCAGCTAACAACAACAACTTTCAGGTAATCAATTCTGAAGAAGAGTAGAAAACAGAATTGAGAGGAGGGAGTAGCTGAACTGTGATGCAGTTGTAACAGAGGCCTCAGCCTACTATATGGGGAGCTCTGGAGCTGAGATGGCCTGCGACCCTTCAGCAATGTCTCTAATTGAAACGAGGTTCAGACCTTTGTACTCTTCATCAGCCAGTCACGGTGAGATTGTGCAACACTGGGTGTGGCAATGGGAAACTCCTGAAGATGGACTCAGCTATCAGCAGTCAGCATATCAACATCTGTTGATAGTGATGAGTGCCCCTGTCCTGAAAAGCTAGGCAGTGTAGCACGGCATCCACTAAAAAGTAAAAAAAAAAGCTCTTGTCATTGAGCCAATTTTGACTCATAGTCAACTTACGGAAGCAGACTGCCACATGTTTCTCCTGCAGAGCAGCTAGTACGTTTGAACCACCAACCTTTCATGTAGCAGCCGAGTGTTTAACTGCTGTGCCACCAGGGCATCCACTACATACAGCAAATTCATGAATTAATGCATGAAAGTATTTAGAACAGTGCTCAACATACTGCACTTAACAAGTTATTAAGAAAGTATTAATATCATTAATAACCACTGTGTTCTCAAAACATATACTCTAAAACCATTCTGCCATTGTCTTCTATAATCAAGTCCATCTGTAGGCAGAAGAAAAAATATCTTGGTCAAGAAGAATCATAACTTAGAAAACAGGTATTGAAATCCAGAAAATCTTTCTATCTCTTGTTATTCGTTGTTATTTAACATCTGGCAACATGCTATGAAAACATAATGTATAATGTGAAATGTTTCGATATTTTTTATCAAGATAATACACTATTCACGTTTCTAGACTGAATAGAAAATTTTCTTGTATTACCAAATAAGTTAAGACTTCAAGCGTTAGTAAGATCTAAATTTTAAAATATTGAGCACAAAGAGAAAAGAACCTAAGTGCTCGCTTAATGCATTTGAATAGCCAAGATAATATAATTCTGTTTTTGGAAAATGTAAATCCTCTTCCTAGGTTTTATTACTTATTAACATATCTGAGAAATTACACATGTTTTTACTCATCTAAAATTTTTTTAAAAAAATTTTTGAGAGTTAAGAACATTTTTCTTCCCAAGAGAAATAATTTTTATGTCTCTTATTAAATGGCCCTTTCTCCCTCATTTCTATCCTTTTCTCTCACGAAAAACACAGATTTTATGATTTTTGTTATCAATTTGTTTAAGCTAAAGCATATGAGTGTTTGCTGAAAATAAAAGTGTTTCAAAATTGTATGTAAACATTTCTAATATTTGTGTAAAAGGCGTAGAAAATGTCAAACAAAATTTGGATGCAGTTTGTGTGTTGTTCTCTAAATTATTTCATGTTAAAATTATTTTTCTTGAATTCATGCAGTCTTTCTCCAAAAATGAGTTGAAGATGTTGAAATCCACTATTATTGGTTAAATGTGCTTGCATAAATCTGCCTTTTACTGACATCAAGTTACTCTGAGAAGATAAATATAGGACTTGAATTATTGAATTCTTGCTTTTATTCAACAAATAACATACCTTATTTCAAATATATTTTTGAACTGATAGCCTATACTATAAAAGCTATTGTGAAAAAACAAAGATGTCTGAACTAAGATTTGTTTCAGCTAGTGGCAAAGAATGAATCCATATTATGTTAATTTTTTTTCCTATATTAGCATATAATAATGACATAAAATTTTATTTCTTAGATGGGAAAGATATGAATACTGATGGAGATTGTTAATATTTTTAGAAACGTTTAAGCCTGAGTAAAATATCAAACAATTCACTTCTAAATTCAACTCACAGGTTTAGAACTTTTATTTTTAGAGAAAAATTGGAAAATTTTATTGGGCTTGAAATTTATTTAATATATTCAGAATACAAAGAAATGGAGAACACAAACTTCTCTTTTCTAAACATTTGAAAAGTCAACATAGTAATTCTGTATTTTAAGAAACAAAGGCTTGTCTACTTCCTATATTCTATTATATGCAAATATATTGAGAGATCATTTTGGTATTCTAATTTAACATTACCTCAAATTTTAAAATACAGATTTAAGTCACAACTTTTAAAGCACAAATACCTTCAGCTTGGAAAGAAAATTAAAAATAAAAAGTACCCCATATTTTCCTGCTACCAAAATTATTCTAAGTCCTAAATGAGGATGAAAAGAATAAAGACAAGTTTATTGATTTCTTCACAAATGTCACATTTTAGTGTACCAGATCAGGTTCCACTGTATGATTCATAGAATTGGCATTAATTGATATTACTCATGCCTTTATTTGCTAGGTTTTCAAGATATGATTCGTCTTAAGTTCCAAGTTTTTGATCAGTTCACTGAGTAGAACAGAGATGACTCTGGTTTCTCTGCCTTGCTTTACTACAGGATTTTCTTTCAACATACAGGAATGTCCCATCATGGTAGATTGGATTATTGTTATTATTATCCATCATGTTTTACTATCTCCTCTTCCATGTACCTTGCAGTGAAGTAAAGTAGGCAGAGTATATATACCTCTGCCCATTGATGCTGGATTTCATCATGCAAATTGCTTTAGCCAATGAAGTATAAGCAAAAAATCTCTAAACTTGCTTGCAGTTCTGACTAGCTATCTTGCACTCCTGTAAACTGCCACAAGAAGAATGTGTCCCAGGTAGTCAATGATCCTAAGAGAATGAGAAAACGTGAACAGACTTGAGCCAAACTGGCAGTTTGGAACCTGTAGTCCAAATTCTGAAGGTCAGCTTAGCCAGGTGAGTTCCATTTGACCTGCTTTCCCATTTTAAACAAAAAAAGAAATGCTCTTTGTTTTATGCCATTGTGACTTTTTTTTTCCAGAAAAATATTAAACAGACTAACATACACGTATTTTGAGCTCCAGAACAAGACAGTGAGAGCACAAGAGAAAAAGTATTTGAAAAAAGGATAGTAGTAAATGTTCTCAAATTTGTTTTAAAACATCCCCATATAGACCCAAGCAGAATAAACACAAAGGAAACACTAGCAGGCATACCATTTTCCAAGATAAAATCTTAAAAGCAGTTAGAGGAAAACATGACACATTTCATAAAAGGAAAAATGATGTAAATGACTGTTAAAATTCTTATCAGAAGTAAAAGAGACCTGAAGATGATGAAATTACATTTTTCAAGTTCTGAAACATAAAGGAAACACCAACGCAAAATTCAACATCCAGTAAACTATCCTCAGAAATAGTAGTGAAATGAACACCTTTCCAGATAAACGAAAGCTGAAAAAGTTTTCAATCAGTAGACTTGAAATGGAGCCCTGGTGGTGTAATGGTTAGGCCTTCTGCTACTAACTAAAAGGTTGGCAGTTCAAACCCACCAGCTGCTCCACAGGAGAAAGATGTGGCAGTCTGCTTCTGTAAAGATTACAGCCTAGGAAACCCTGTGGTGCAGTTCTACTCTGTCTTATGGGTTGTTAAGAGTTGGAATTGACTCAGTGGCAATGAGAAAGACTTGAACTATAATGAATACTAAACAATGTTCTTCAATATGAAGGAAAATGACGCAAGTTAAAAACCTGGATCTTCAGAAAAGAATGAAAAGCACTGGAAATGGTATGTATTTTGGAAAATTGTAAAAGACTTTTTCCATCTCCTAATTTACTTAAAAAAAAAAACTTTAAAACAAAAACAATATTTTAAGGTGAGATTTACAACATGTAGAGAAGTTAAAGATATGGCAGGAATAGCATATATAATGGAGTGGGACAGTAAGTGGAATTATATTCTTGTAATATTGTTTCTTTTGTGAAGTGGAGAGTGGAAAGTTTCAGGAGTGGAGAGAAAAGTAGTAAGTGTGAATTAAACCAGTAAAAATAAATCAATTGCCATTGATCTGACTAACTCAAAACAACCCCATGTGTGTCAGAGTAGAACTGTGCTCCATAGGCTTTCAATGGCTGATTTTTCAAAAGTAGATCACCAGGCCTTTCTTCCAAGGCACCTCTGGGCAGACTCAAACCTCTAACTCTTCAGTTAGTAGCTGAGTGCATTAACTATTTATACCACCCAGGGACTCCAAGTCTGAATTATGATATGTGAAGTGTCAAGTGTGATGTACAAAGTGTAAAATGCTAAAATATTGACTCTACGTGATCTTTGAAAAATTAAGTATTCATATTGTTAGTGCTAGGGAGACCGCTAGAAATAATAAAATGTATAGCTAAGAATCATAATAGAGGAAATAAAATGGGATATGAAAATATATTTAATTTATCCAAAAGAGAGCCAGAATGTAGCAATGGTGGCACAAGAACACAGAGAGACAAGCAAAAAACCAACTGCAAAATTGCAAAATTAAATTTTAAGGAGCCCTAGTGGCACAGTGTTTAAGTACTCAGCTATTAACCACAAGGTTGGTGTTTCAAACCTACCAGCCACTCCACAGGGGAAAGATGTGGCAGTCTGCTTCCGTAAGGATTTATAGTCTTGGAAACCCTGTAGAGCAGTTCTCTTCTGTCCTATAGGTCACTATGAGTTGGAATTGGCTTGACGACAAACAACAACATCTATCTGTCTGTCTCTGTCTGTCTACCTCCCTTCCTCCATCCCTCCCTATCTCCCACTCACTTACTCAAAGTTATGTGCTGGCCCTCACTTCTAATTTCTTTGGCCCAGTTCACAAACTAGCAGATATTACGTAGTCCCTCATACAAATAAATCACCTAAAAGCAAGAAGAGGAGGATTGAATAAATGGGAAGGAACAATAATTTTGTGAACACTAAGTGAGGCAGGAAATAGTACTTTGAATTTGCAAATAAGGAGAGTGAAGTTATTTTAGGACACTTGTACAAGGTCACAGTGCCGCTGAAGAAGAGGGAAGGAGTACTAAACACCAGCATCGTGACTTGCAGGATTGTTCGGTCCACAGGTAAAAGGAGTCTTGCCTGCCCCTTAGCATGAGATCAAGGTGAAGAGAAGGAAGCTGTTGTCAGGACCCTCCATGCATCTGAGGTGCTGGGATAGAAACCAAGAGACAGACATACTGACTTTGTCACAGATTTCATTGGAGTTGGAGGTGGTGAGGGGCAACAAGACTAAAGAAGAAGACAAAAGCAATGTTAATTACTTCTAAGGGCATGTCATATATAAAACAAAAAACTAGTAAAACCAGTTTCTCTTAAGTCGATTCCATCTCACTGTGACCCCATGTGTGTTAGAGTAGAACTGTGCTCCATAGGGTTTTCAATGGCTGATTTTTCAGAAGTAGATCTCCAGGTCTTTCTTCCGAGGCACCTCTAGGTAGACTCAAACCTCCAACTTTTCAGCCAGCAGCTGAGCACATTAACCGTTTGCTCCACCCAGGGACTTCATTTATAAGACAACTTTAAAAAAAAAAAAAAAAAACTGGGGGAAAATCTATGTTGCATCTTTTCCACTCTATTTTTTGAGAAGCTCACATAGATATTTAAGTATGAGACAATTATATGGAAAAAGTAATTTCCCTAGGCCAGTGTATATATTCTCTGCTTATTGAAATCAGGAGCAGTAAAAAAATAAAAAGTTGAATGTAGCCAAGAGGGGGTAACCCTGGTAGATAGGAGAAGCTGTGTATATTGTGCAGAGTGGATAAACTGCTAGTGGTTCAATGACTTTTGAAAACAAATTGCACAACTGCTGCAGGGGACAGATAAGTAAATGTCGATTGATTCATTGAAGGATGCTGGCTCCTAGCTGAAGGAAATAACTGGAAACGTGCATTCTGGAGTTCCATTTCTTGTTCCACACCTAATTTGTTGCTCCTGAGGCAAGCTATTTCAATTCAACATGTCTCGCATTCCTCCTTATACGGATTTCACCTCATTTGTTACGAAGGTTTAAGCTGGCTGAAACACAGCTTACATAAGAACAAGGTGATATTGGCAAGTGGGTGGAAAAAATTTGATAAAGAGGTCAAATGAACAATGGCAATAAAAGCTCGATGTGTTTAGCCTGCGATGCAGTGAGTTGCAGATTTATTGCCGTGATTGCTCTCTGAAATCCACAGTAACTTTGACAGGCATGAAAATCTCAGTGTCTCTGCAGAAAGAGTCTCCTCTATGATCAAGGTCTTATTCACCCTGGTGACTCATGAATAAAGTTTTTAGTACTGCAGTATTCTATTTTTTATTGTATTAAGAGAAGCCCTGACCTATGGTCTGATTAGGATTTTAGATAGTTTTTCATATCCTATTCACTTTCAACGCCCATGTAAGCAGCAGTCAGGAAATCAAATATCAGATTGCATTGGGCAAATCTGCTGCAAAAGACCTCTTTGAAGTGTTAAAAAGCAAAGATGCCTCTTTGAGAATTCAGGTGCGCCTGACCCAAGCCATGGTGTTTTCAATCGCCTTATGTGCATGTGAAAGCTGGACAATGAATAAGACCAAAGAAGAAATGAAGCCTTTGAATTATGGTGTTGGCGAAGAATACTGAATGTGCCATGGACTGCCAGAAGAACAAACAAGTCTGTCTTGGAAGAAGTACAGTCAGAGTGCTCCTTAGAAGCGAGGAAGGCGAGACTTCGTCTCACGTACTTTGGACATGTTATTAGGAGGGACCAGTCCCTGGAGAAGGATATCATGCTTGGTAAAGTACAGGGTCAGTGAAAAACAGGAAAATCTCAAAGGGATGGATTGACACAATGGACTCAAACATAGCAATGATTGTGAGGATGGTACAGGACCAGGTGGTGTTTTGTTCTGTTGTACATAAGGTCGCTGTTAGTCGGAATCACCTTGATGGCACCTAGCAACACGTACAGCAAAGATTCAACAACTATATCAATTTTAAAAAATCAATAATCTAGGGAAGACAGGAAATAAACTCTCAATACATTTTTAAGTAGAGTCATTCAAATACTTAGTCCTTCCCCAGGGAAAATATAAAACAGATTTTACATTAAAGTGTATAACCAGAGCTTTGAATAATTTTCAAAATATCACCACCCCTCGCCAACACAGGAATGAGGAACAGAATGGGAAGGTTAGAGAACTTGCTACTGTCCTTCATATGTTGTCACCATACCTTTTTCTTTTTTTTAAATATCAAGAATTCATCAAATATGAAACAAATTAATTTCAAATGTTTAATATATATTTGGCTGTAATGAGTAGTGAAGGGTTACTCTCATTGAGGCATTTTGTGAGGGGGGCTGTAATATGCCTGTTTCATCATATTATTTCTAATTGTTCCTGTGGACACTGAAAGAGATTTACTTGTTCTTGCTCCCACATCTCAGGGGGTTCTAGAAGTTGAATATGCATGAGTTTCCAAGGGTATTAATACTTTAATGGCACTGACTATATAAGCCACATTAAAATAATAGATTTTCCTAACGAAAAATAGGCCCTACAATCACCAATTAAAATAAGAAAAAAGATGGTTTGAGGTGTTCAGTATAGAGGAAAAAGGAAATGAAATAAAAGAGGTCAGGAAAAAGGAGAGGAAAAAACAGAAAAGAGTTTAAAAACAAGAATGAAGACATGGGAACACAGGCCAAAAAGGCCCAGTAGTAGAAGTTGGGGCAGGGTACTGTTGTTCTTAAGCCCTCCTGCAGCACTCAAAGGTAGACCACTGAGCTAGACAGTGATATGGTGGAAAAGCTTACAGCAGATTGATGAAAAATGTGGACCATAGAGGACATAGACTATAAATTTGCATTTGTTGAATAAACTGTTATTAGCAACTAGTGGTAAGAAGACAGTGATGATCCAAACAAAATTCCCTTTAAAAAGTCCTTAAAACTCATTGCCATGGAGTCAATTAGACACAAAATTACGGAATATCTGTCTTCAGATATGCATATTTATGGTAAAAGATTGGTAAATATTTAAAAAATTATTCTCTACTTATTATTTAGCAGATTGTTAGGAGTCCCTGGATGCTGTAAACAGTTAACACGCTCGGCTACTAACGGAAAGGTTGGAAGTTTGAGTCCACCCAGAGGTGCCTGGGAAGAAAGGCCTGGTGATCTACTTCCAACAAATCAGCCATTGAAAACCGTAGGGATCACAGTTCTACTCCGACACACATGGGGTTGCCATAAGTTGGAATTGACTCAACAGCAAGTGGTGATAGCGATGTTGATTGCATTTAAAGCACACACCCTAAGATGAAAACAAAGCTGCTGCCCCAACAAGGCTCTCTAATTACACAGGTTACCCCAAACACCTGGGCCTTATTCACTGACTCAAAACCAGATGGTATCCACTGAGCTGCTGTGATTGTTCAATCTCACCTCCTATATAGAACTGAAGATGGACGTGGTCACTCCTCTTACTGTGCAGAGCTCAAGGCCATTCTCACAACTCTGACCAAAACTCTCATTGACGAACCTTGTTATATATTTTTTCTGACTCTTGAGCTGTTGCCAATGGCCTAGTTTTTTGTCATTTGGTGAGGGAAGCAACATTGCATGGAGCAGTGCCCCACCATTCCTGGAAAATTGACTCTCCAATATTTGGCCTCTTTGTGAGGCTGCCAGTTGTGCTTCAACGTTGTTAACACTGTATCAGATTAAGGCGTTGCTCTTCTAGTCCAATTAGCTGACCCTGGCCACACCACTGTTGCCATGTTTTCAACTTTCTGGTCTATTTGCAGTCAGGCGATGGTGTACTTTTTAAAGCAAAAGTCAATCAACAATGGACCTATAGTCAAGATTTTTGATGGTCCTTCCATGCTGCCAGCCTTTCTTTCCATCTCCTGGTTCACACATCTTAGTAAGGTGATTTAATCATTTAAAACAGCTGGTTCTCAAAAGGAACCATTTCATTTCACCACTTCCTGGGTAATTATCAGGATGAAGGGGGTTATATATGCCTATTTTGAAAACCTAGAATTACATCTTGATCATTTCTAGACATGATGCTTCTGCTTCTTTCATTTTTCTAACAGCCACCCCAGGCTGGCCTGGCTGGTACATCTTTGGACGGTATCTGGGACAAAAGGAAGGGAGTTCAAACTTAGTTCTTGTTCAGCCATCTGGATTCTCTTGATGGACTGACATGTTTCTAAATCACAAGGATAACCACCATTGCTTTAAGGACACTGATCACTGAGTTTTTCTACATTAGCCCTGATTAGCCAAAGTTGGGTATATAATGGACTCCGTAAGTTTGATAGATACATGTTTGTCATGCACCTGACCTTTTCTGAGAAAAGATCTAGATATGAGAACGGAACTGGCCAAAAGGTTAAGTTATATCTTCTGAAATGGGATACGCGATTTGGTGGCAGTGAAAAGAACAACAACCCTGGTATCTAGCAATGGAATATCTTAGATCCTGGGAAGAGAGGGGAATGTCAATAACAATATTCATTTTTAAGTACTGCCCTTGGAGCAGATGAAGGAAAAGGCTTCCTGTGGCAGTCCCAAGCTGTGACAATCACCTTCAATTTAACTACTGCTCGATCAGCTGTCTCCCACCAGAAGGCTCTGCCCATGATCACTTTTCCCCTTAACTTTGTGAGAAGTCTATTGGAAACATCAGGGAAAAGCCCCATTCTTGCACTTGTCAACACCTCCAAACACATCAAAACACCTGTCAACACCTCCAGAAGTTTACCTACCACTATTCCCATAGCTGTCTCTAAGTCATTCCATAGGTTGTATGAATGCCACCTTGCTGGTGGCATGGACAAACAAGACAATTTAGATGGACTTCTCTCATGCATTTCCTCAAACACAAGATCATATTCAATTATTAGAACTGGACTGGGACCCCTAAGACCTAACAATAGGCTGAGGGGTCAAGTTGGAGACTCTGTCAACCTGTACCCCTGGGACTGTGCTTCCTGTGTGGAACCCAAGTAATTTGCCTTTCTCCCCAAAACAGCAAATTTCATCTTAGGGGTTATCATAGTTGGCCTTCAGGTAGTTAAGAAAATAACACCAGTAAATAGTATGGCCCTCAGATGACAGTGGATATTTCTCACAATGAAGCTATCCCGGTCTACTCAGAGAAGCTTCCCAGGGAGATAACACAATTGTTACTTATGCACATCTTATGGACCATTATCCATACAATGGAAGCCATACAATTAGAAAATGTCATAAGAAAGTTTTCCTGACTTTAGCTGAAGTGATCAATGATACCACCGCAGCCCATGAAAGCATTCACGTTAACCTCAACTCACTAGCAAAGGTGTTATAGATGATAGAACTGCTCTAGATGTTTTCCTTGTGGGTCAAGACCATGTCTGAGCAATTGATAACACACCTTGCTATACCTGACTAATGCCCCAGGCCAGGTAAAAGGGCAACACAGACACTGAATAAAAAAGCCACCAAGCTTTCTACCATACCATAGACTCTGAAAGTTTATGGCAGGATTTGACAAACTGTTTCTGTAAAGAGCTAGAAAGTAATTATTTCAGGCTTTGTGGGCCATAAGGTCTCTGTCACCACCTCTGCTATTATAGTGCGATAGCAGTTATAGGGAGCCCTGGTGGTGCAGTGGTTAAGAGCTTGGCTGCTAACCAAAAGGTCGGCAGTATGAATCCATCAGCCACTCCTTGGAAATCCTATAGGACAGTTCTACTCCATCCTACAGGGTCAATATGAGTCAGAACTGACTCAATGGCAATGGGTTTGATTTCTTTTTTTTAGCAGTTATAGAAAATACGTATGTAAAAGAATGGGCATGGCAGTGGGACCATGGACAATAGTTTGTGACTCCTGGTTTATGTGACTTGTTCAACTGAGACCATGATTTTGGGGGACATGGCTTAGGTCACTATAAGTTTGCCTCATGCTAATGCTTGGAGTCCTATTGATAAAAGCCTTAATTAAATGCTTAATTAAATACAATTAAATTGTTTGAAGCAAATTGAATGGAGTTGGTCCTGGTGTCTGTTGGTCAGCTTAGTCAGAATGACCTATGGATTGGCATACTCATGGGGAAATTCATCAGAAAGCCACATGGTGTAGAAACAAGGGGTAGATATTGTTGAAAGTTAATTCTCAGTGGGCCTGCCATGTAGCCATGTATCTTGTGAACAGATGCACTGGGCTGCATTTTGTTTCTATCATCTCAAGGGTGTTTGTAGATCAAACATCCTAATGAGGAAATACAGTCCCTTCTGGAACAAATGCAGGTATAATTTCTGCCCCTCTCCCCACCAAAGAATGGGTTCTCAAAGTTGAGTTCTCTCCTGCAACACCACCTGCTGCACATGTATGCATCAACCCTGGAGGGCTTAGGAGACACATGGCACTAACTCAGCAAATAGGATGCTCAAGTTGTCTGCTGCTCAATGAGTAATAAAGTCTTTTGTCTCCATCTCAGGATTTCATGTCTTCTGCTAGCATCCATGAAACTGCGGCAGCCTAACTTCTTGGTTGCAAGAAGGTAAAATCTTAAACCTTTCATAATTCCTAATAATCACAATGGGAAGCAACATTGTATCTGGGTCTTCAGCATAGGCACTTGGTTTCGATAGAAAATAAACTCAAGGTAACAATGGGATTTGAAAGCCTCAGATGAAAGTCTTTAGAAAAATATAAAAAGATATTATATATTTAGGTGCTGTGTGTATTAGAAATCTTTCATTTTAAAAATGAGTATCTTCATATACTAAATGAAATATCACTCTAATCACCAAAAAGGCACTTCAGGGAGTATTCAAAATATGGGTGTAATATTCACACCATGACTTTGTTTTACTATGATGTGTGAAGTAATCCAATAGATATACAGATATTAATAGTCCATGGAGGGTGAGATAAAGAGAAAAAATATGTATTCTGAATGAAGAAAGCTGACAGCAGGGCAAGAGCAGGCCATTAACTTTAGACATTGCAGAGATTTCCTTTCTTTTCACTAACCTCAAGTGTAGTTATTCTGACGTTTAATGTCATTATTTTTATTCTGAGTAGACTATCTTATAAATCAATTGGTATGACTAATAATTCATTTTCATATTAAGTACTTGATTTGGTTGAAGTTATTCAGAAGCTCATTGGCCCATCTCTCTTGTCAATCTTTCTATTCTTTCACCCTTCTTTCCATTCATCATTTCCTCAAGAAGTTCCCTGAGACCTGCAAATTATTTGATAATGTACTTCATTAGTACAGAATTCTGTGTGAAAAGAGAATGTTTTATTTAGTATTTGAAATTCTTGACTTTTCTTAGAAGCATTTTGATGTTCAACTGTATTGAGAATATTAATATCAGCTACTTGACAAGAATGAATTAAATTTAACATAAGAAGGCATCTCCCAGCCGTGGTGCTACAGGAAGCACTGGAGCCTCTACCACCAGCCTCCTAGTGTCCAGCATGTACTAGGCCAAAGCCACTCCAAATAAGCAAATTATCTAAATAAAGCCAGGGTGTGTTCTAGCAAATGAAGCTTCAAAACATGTCTCCTAGTCTCTCCATCTGTAAAATTACCCCTTTAAGTTCTTCCTTTTTAGAAATTCTGGAGCTACCACTGGAACTCCCTTATGGAACTTACTGGAACTGAGAGGCTAAATATACAAACAGACAATGACCAGGCCATATATAAAAATAGAGCTATGACCTACAACCTCTGCCGCAACCAACTCAGGAAGCCAAACCACAACCTCTGCAACAGTCAGCACAAAATGGTGAGGTCTTGGGAAACTACCAGCTTCCCTAATTTGTGCCCTTGCTTCCAACTTAGGACCACCTAGGGAGAGTCAAATATGCTCCCCTAACCTCTCACGTAAGGAGCTCTGATGGCACAATGGTTAAGCACTTGGCCACTATCTGATAGGTCAGTAGTTGGAACCCACTAGCGGTTCCACTAGCGGAGAAATGACCCGGAGATCTGCTCCTGGAAAAACTATAGCCTATGGGGTAGTTCTGCTCTGTCATATAGGATTGCAATGAGTCAGAATCGACTAGATGGCACATAAAAACAACAACAACCACTCACATAGGATGCCCTGCTTCTAGCTAGCCCACTCCATCTTCCCCTTGCCAACAGCCTCCAATCAGAAGATGCCTGAAGCCTTTCATTTTTCCCACTCTAAAGCTTCCCCACTCCCCTGCCTGCCTTGACTCTCTGACAAACACCAAGTAATGGTGGCTAACTCCCTTGCTATATAGCAAGCTCTGAATAAATAGCCTCTTTTTCTTCTCATTTGGGTGGTCTTCATTTATTCCCACATTACACAATAGAGTTTATAACTTGCTAGTGGTTCCATTATAAAACCCTTCAATAAGTGAGGTCTAAATAGTTATAATGCTTAACATGTGCTTTTGCTGTGTACCATTGAACTGATGCCAATTCATAGCGATTCTATTTGACTGTGTAGAACTTCCCCATAAGGCTTTCTAGGCTGTAATCTTTGGGGGAGCAGACTGCCAGGTCTTTTCTCCTGTGAAGCAGTTAGTGGATTCTAACCATCAACCATTAGGTTAGCAGCTGAGCTTAAAATGTGGTCTATTGAAAAATTAATAAAACTCAGTTTTCTTTCAGTCAGTTTGTATGTTTTCATTGCCACCAAAAAAAAAAAAAAAGAAATACAAAAGTAAAGACAGTAAAAATTATTCTGGAACCAACAAAGTAAATACTGACTGAGAAAGCCCTACATGCACCCATCAGCAAATACACACCCTTTCCCAGATAAGAGCTTTCCTCCACTTTCCTCCATTTGAGAATGGACTTTAGGGGAGGGTGGATGCTAATTGTCAATCACATTATATCTGAATTATTATTATTGTGGAAAACGTTATCACAATCCCTTCTCTACAATTCTGAAATTAAAAATGCAGTAAAAAAAAAAAGATTTTTTTCATAACTCATTTAGCCACAGCAACTTACTTGAATTGATGAGAAGCTACTTACAGTACATATTTATTATTATCTAATGTGGGTAATCATAAAGATGCTGAAGAATCATTAATGTGTTTGATAATGGGGAATTGTCCCAGAACTTTCTGGAGGTCTTATATAATGCACTGCATTTGCAATGTATTTGTTTTGTTGTCAAGTGTCAAGTTTGTTCTGACTCATAGTGGCCTTACATACAACAGAACAAACCACCACCTGGGTCATCCTCACAATCTTTGTATATTTGAGCCCATGGTCACAGCCACTGTGTCAATCCATCTCATTGAGAGTCATCTTCCTTTTCACTGACCCTCAACTTTACCAAACATGATGTCCTTCTCCAGGGACTGTTCCCTCCTGATAACACATCCAAAATACATGAGACAAAGTCTATTCATCCTCACTTCTAAGGAGCATTCAGGCTGTACTTCTTCCTAAAATTAACAAAAAAAAAAAAAATCTGGTTTCTGAAATTGTGAAAAAAATTCAGTCCTAGCATATTCTGGATAAAACCTTGGGGACCTATGGTGCTACAGTATTAGCTGACTGGGCTCTGGAATCATTAGCATCTATCTTCACATGTGCAAGCAGAGCCACTGTAGAGAGATGCTATATATAGAGCCAGGAAGGGAACTGAGATCTCATTCAATCTAATTCCTTCTATTTCGAATGGGGGAAAACTGAGGTCCAGGAAGATTCACACAACTAGGCTTCACACATTTTTTATATGTCACAATCTACAGATTTGCAAATTTGGCAACTTCTTGACAAGGGTAGAAAATAAAAGAAAGAAGTAATAATTAGTAACTAACAACTAGTAGGCAGTAATTTGTAATAATTATTATTACTCTGAAAATATTTTCATGGTTCATATTATAAAAGTCATCATCAGTAGTTTTTCCAGGTGTTGAAATTTCTATTCATTTTTCTTAAATCTAGATTAAAAATTGTCCAAAGGAAAGCATATGATATGTAATATGGCTTAAATTTGGATATGAAGGTATATTGTTAGGTCATTAAGTCCACCTTTTATATAATATAGGATTGTTCTTAAGAGAATCTTTTGACAATACTTTGTCCAGGATATTTTCTAAAGAATTAAACATCACTGAGAGGTGATGACACCCTAGACAGCCATACCATGCCATCTCTCTGCAGCAAGGACTTGGAAAACTAAGTAAAACAGATACAAACATCAACCCTGAACCAAAAGCATCAAATGAAGGTGTAATGAACTAGATCAAACACCAAATGGAAGAAGAACCTGATGGAAAATAGAAAACAAGAAGAGATATGGAGTGGACGTCCTCTACCACTAACATGGCACAGTGTTGCCATCTTGGAAAAAAACCAGCAACAACTATGGACAGGGAGTACAGGAAGGCAACTTCATGAATCTACCAACAAGAAACAGAGCACTAGTGACCAGAGAAACATGCTTTCCCACCCCTCACAATTCTGCCCCATATGCTGCCTTACCTCACCTTCCCAATGGCCCCCAAAGCACCACCACAGCTAGAGTGTCCCAGATGCTCAGGCCTGCCACCACTCCAGGTCCACACTGCCCCCCGCCTCCTGCTACTTGACCACCTGTTGAAGGGTAGGAAGTGAGCCCTGTCTGACACCCCTGCCCATCTGGCAAGGAGCTGTGAATGCTCCCACACCATTGGACCAACATCAGAAGGCAGGCAGTGCCTGCCAGTCAGCCCTCAGCCAGCTCACTAAACCAGTGAAAAGCAAAGTAGGCTCCCCTTCCTGCTGCTTCCCTGCCCACCCAGACAAAGTGGTGAGAGCTATAGTAACCATAGACAGGTAAGCAGCAAAGCACACCTGGCCCACCATCCCTGACATGTCAAAACAAAATTTGAAAAGCAGGGAAAAAAGATCATATAACAAATAAAAAAAGAAAATAATACATTAATGTCTCAGAAACAGCATATAATATCAAAACATGTAAAAAAGCAGGTCAAGGTGGCTCCAGCCATGATCAAAACAAAGAATCAGATATCCTTCAGATAGAAGAAAAGGCAGTGGAACTACCTTATATGGAATTTAAAAGACTAACATTTAGGGATTTCCAAGAAATTGGGAAAGAGAGCAGGAAAAAACAGACAAAACCAAGGAAAAAATAGACAAAATCATGAAAAACACAGGAAAAAAAACAACAAAAGCATAGCCAAAATCAAGGAAAACACAGAAAGAAAAAAAAACAATAGGAGAATTCAGGAAAATGATACCAGAACAAAATGTCAAAGTAAATAAATGATTAGAAACTGTACAAAAGCAGCAACAAAATTCAAAGAATAATCAACAAAATTTCCAAAATGGACAACTCAATAGAAGGTTTTAGGCATAAATTTGAAAGAATGGAAGGCATAATCAGCAAGATTGAACTCAAATAGATGGAAGCCACTTTGTTTGAGGAAAAATCAGAGAAAAAATGAGGAAAACATAAAAATTACATCAAACACAATCAAGAGCAAAAAATTGCATATGCTCAGAGTTCCAGAACTGGGGGAGAACATGGAAAACACATAGAAGACTGTTGAAGATTTGACGGTGAGAAAACTTCCCAAATATCACAAAGACAAAAAGCTAACCATCCAGGAAGCTGAACAAATCCCATATAGGATAGACTCAAAAGAAAGTCACCAAGACATATCATAATCACACTTGACAAAAACAAAGACAAAGAAAGAATCCTGAGAACAACTAGAGAAAAAGGGAAAGTCACATTCAAAGGGGAAACAATAAGACTGTTGTTAGGTGCCGTGGACTCAGTTCTGACTCATAGCGACCTTATACACAACAGAACAAAACACTGTCCATTCCTACCCCATCCTCACAATTGTTGTTATGCTTGAGTCCGTTGTTGCAGCCACTGTGTCAATCCGTCTCATTGAGTGTCTTCTTTTTCACTGACCCTCTACTTTACCAAGCATGATGTCTTTCCCCAGGGACTAGTCCCTCTTGATAACATATCCAAAGTACATGAGACAAAGTCTTGCCTAGCTTGCTTCTAAGGAGCATTCTGGCTGTAATTCTTCTAAGACAGATTTATTTGTTCTTCTGGCAGTCCATGGTATATTCAATATTCTTCAACAGCGCTGTAATTCAAAGGCATCAATTCTTCTTCAGTCTTCCTTATGCATTATCCAGCTTTAACATGCATTTAAAGTGATTGAAAACACTATGGCTTGGGTCAGGTGCACCTCAGTCCTTGAAGTGACATCTTTGCTTTTTAACACTTTAAAGAGGTCTTTTGCAGCAGATTTGCCTAATGCAATGTGTCATTTGATTTTTTGACTGCTGATTCCATGGCATGTTGATTGTGGATCCAAGTACACTTAAATCCTTGACAGCTTCAATCTTTTCTCCATTTATCATGATGTTGCTTATTGGTCCAATTGTGAGGATTTTTGTTTCCTCTTTGTTGAGGTGTAATCCATACTGAAGATTGTAGTCTTTGATCTTCATCAGTAAGTGCCTCAAGTCCTCTTCACTTACAGCAAGCAAGTTTGTGTCATCTGCATATCACAGGTTGTCCACAAGCCTTTCTCTAATCTTGATGTGTTCTTCTTCATATAGTCCAGGTTCTTGGATTATTTGCTTAGCATAAATATTGAATAAGTATAGTGAAAGAATACAACCCTGATGCATAGCTTACTTAACTTTAAGCCATGAAGTATCTCCTTGTTCTGTTTGAAAGACTGCCTTTTGATCTATGTACAGGTTCCTCATAAGCACAATCAAGTGTTCTGAAATGCCCATTTTTCACAATATCATCTGTAATTTGCTGTGATCCACACAGTTGAATGCCTTTGCATAGTCAATAAAGACAGGTAAACAGCTTTCTTGTATTCTCTGCTTTCAACCATGATCCATTTGACATCAGCAATGATATCTCTCATTCGAAGTCCTCTTCTGGATCTAGCTTGAATTTATGGTGGTTCCCTGTAAATGTATTGCTGCAACTACTTTTGAATGACCTTCAGGAAAATTTTACTTGTGTGAGATATTAATGATATTGTTAGATAATTTCCGCATTCTGCTGGATCACCTTTCATTGGAATGGGTACAAATATGGACCTTTTCCGGTTGGTTGGCCAGGTAGTTGTATTCTAAATTTCATGGCATAGAGAAGTAGGCACCATCTACTCTGTATCCGTTTGCTGAAACATTTCAATTGATATTGTTGGACATCTCAGTTGGTATTCTATTAATTCCTAGAGCCTTGTTTTTTGCCAATGCCTTCAGTGCAGCCTGGACTTCT
Source organism: Dugong dugon (assembly GCA_030035585.1). Classification (NCBI taxonomy): domain Eukaryota; kingdom Metazoa; phylum Chordata; class Mammalia; order Sirenia; family Dugongidae; genus Dugong; species Dugong dugon. The sequence continues at coordinate 97,757,648 of CM057465.1, forward strand.
TCCTTCGGTACCATTGGTTCCTGATCATATGTTATCTCTTGAAATGGTTGAATGCTGACCAATTCTTTTTGGTACAGTGACTGTGTGTATTCCTTCCATCTTCGTTTGATGCTTCCTGTGTCATTTAATATTTTCCCAGTAGAATCCTTCAATATTGAAAATCAAGGCCTGAATTTTTTCCTCAGTTCCTTCAGCTTGAGAAATGCCAAGCATGTTCTTCCCTTTTGGTTTCCTATCTCCTGGTACTTGCACGTTTTATTATAATACTTTACTTTGTCTTCTTGAGCTGCCCTTTGAAATCTTCCATTCAGCTCTTGACATCATGATTTCTTCCTTTCACTTTAGCCACTCTACATTCAAGAGCAACTTTCAGATTCTCTTCTGACATCCATTTTTGGACTTTTCTTTCTTTCCTGTCTTTTCAATGACCTTTTAACTTTCTTCATGTATGATGTTCTTGATGTCACTCCAAAACTTTTCTAGTCTTAGGTCACTAGTGTTCAACACTTCAAATCTATAATTGACATGATCTCCAAATTCATGTGGAATATACTCAAAGTCTTACCTTTCGTCTCGTGTACTAGTTCTAATTTTCTTCCACATCAACTTGAACTTGCATATGAGCAATTGATTGTCTGTTCTACAGTTGACCCCTGGCCTTGTTCCAACTGATGATGTTGAGCTTTTCCATTGATTCTTTCCACAGATGTTGTTGATTTGATTCTTGTGTATTCCATTTGGTGAGGTTGTCACCATTTATGTCAGTGAAAAAAGGTATTTTCAATGAAGAAGTCATTGAAGAATTGCAAAATTCTGTTCATGCAATCTCCTGCGTTATTTCTATCACAAAGGCTATATTTTCCAATTACCAATTCTACTTTGTTTCAAACATTCACATTCTAACTACCAGTAATTATCAATACTTCTTGACTGCATGTTTGATAAATTTCAGACTGTAGAAGTTGGTAAAATGCATCAATTTCTTCATCTTTGGCCGTGGTGGTTGGTGCATAAATTTGAATAATAGTCCTATTAACTGGTCTTCCTTGTATTTATTTATTTTCTATTCCCATGCAAAAACTTATACATACATTGTTATGTGACTCTAATTGCTCTCTCCATACTGTAACAGCACACTCCTCCATTCTATCCCTGATTCCCCATGTCCATTCAACCAGCTCCTAACCCTCTCTGCCTTCCCATCTCACCTCCGGACAGAAGCTGCTCATTTAGTTTCTTGTATTTCCTTGAGCTAAGAGGTACACTCCTCACGAGTATCACTTTATGTCTCACAGTCCAGTCCAATCCCTGTCTGAAGAGTTGGCCTCGGAAATTGTTTTAGTTCTAGGTTGATAGAGAATCAGGATCCATGCTTTCTGGAGTACCTCCAGTCTCAGTCAGACCATTAAGTCTAGTCTTCTTACTAGAATTTGAGTTCTGTACCCCATATTTCTCCTGCTCCATCCAGGACTCTCTTGTTTTCCCTGTCAGGGTGGTCATTGGTGGTAGCTGGGCACCATCTAGTTCTTCTGGTCTCAGGCTGATAGTCTCTGGTTTATGTGGCCCTTTATGTCTCTTGGGCTAATACTTTCCTTGTATCTTTGGTGTTCTTCATTGTCCTTTACTCCAAGTGGCTGGGACCAATTGATGTATCTTAGATGGCTGCTTGCAAGCTTTGAAGACCCCAGACACCACACAAAAAAGTAGGATGAAGAACATTTTCTTAATAAGCTTTGTTATACCATTTGACCTTGATGTCCCCTGAAAACATGGTCCCCAGACCTCTAGCCCTTCTACTGTATCCCTCAAAGTGTTTGATTGTATTCAGGAAACTTCTTAGCTTTGGTTTAGTCCAGTTGTGCTGACTACCCCTGGAGTGAGTTCTGTCCTTCCTTTCACCTAAGATAATTCTTATCTACTATCTAGTTTGTAAATAACTCTCTCCTCCCTCCCCACCCTTATAACCATCAAAGAATGTTTTCTTCTGTGTTTAAACCTTTTCTTGAGTTCTTCTAATAGTGGTTTTATACAATATTTGTCCTTCTGTGATGGATTAAATTCACTCAGCATAAGGACCTCCAGCTTCTTCCATATTATAAGACGTTTCATGGCTTCACTGTTGTTCTTTATTGTTGATAGTATTCCATTGTGTGGATATACCATTATTAGTTTATAAATTCGTCCGTTGATTGGCACCTAGGTTGTTTCCATCTTTTTGGTATTGTGAACAGTGCTGCAATGAACATAGGTGTGCATATATCTATTCGTGTGACAGCTCTTATTTCTCTAGGATATATTCCAAGGAGCAGGATAGCTGGATCGTATGGTACATCTATTTCCAGCTTTTTAAAGAAGCACCAAATCAATTTCCAAAGTGGTTGCACCATTTCACATTCCCTACAGCAGTGTATAAGTGCTCCAGTCTCTCTACAACCTCTCCAGCATTTATTACTTTGTGTTTTTTGCATTAGTGTTAGCTTTGTTGGTGTGAAATGATATCTCATTGTAGTTTTGATCTGCATTTCTCTAATGACTAATGATCATGAGCATTTCTTCATGTGTCTCTTAGCCACCTGAATATCTTCTTTTGTGAAGTGACTGTTCATATCCTTTGCCCATTTTTCAATTACATTATTTGTCTTTTTGTTGTTGAAGTTTTGCAGTATCTTGTAGATTTTAGAGATTGGACGCTGATCCAATTTGTCGTAGCCAAAATTTTTTTCCCAGTCTGTAGGTTGCCTTTCAATTCTTTTGGTGAAGTCTTTTGATGAGCATAAGTGTTTGATTTTTAGGAGCTCCCATTTATCTGATCTCTCTTCTGGTGCTTGTGCATTGTTACTTATGCTTTGTATTCTGTTTATGTCATGTATTAGGCTCCTAGTGTTGTCCCTATTTTTTCTTCCATGATCTTTATCATTTTCAATTTTATATTTAAGTCTTTGATCCATTTTGAGTTAGTTTCCATGCATGGTGTTAGGTATGGGTCTTGTTTCAGTTTTTTGCAGATGGATATCCAGTTATGCCAGCACTATTTGTTAAAGAGATTGTCATTTCCCCAATTAATGGACTATGGGCCTTTGGAAAATATCAGCTGCTCATAGGTGGATGAATTTACGTCTGGCTTCTCAACTCTGTTCCATTGGTCTATGTATCTGTCGTTGTACCAGAACCAGGCTGTTTTGACTACCGTGGCAGTATAACAGGTTCTAAAATCAGGTAGTGTGGGGCCTCCCACTTTTTTCTTCTTATTCAGTAATGTTTTATTTATTCGAGGCCTCTTCCCTTTCCATATAAAGTTGGTGATTTGTCTCTCCATCTCAGTAAAAAAATGCCAGTGGAATTTTGATTGGGGCTGCATTGTATCTGTAGATCGCTTTGGGTAGAAATGACATTTTCACAATGTTGAGTCTACCTAACCATGAGGAAGGTATGTTTTTCCACTTCTGCAGATCTCTTTTGGTTTCTTGCAATAGTGTCTTATAGTTTTCATTATATAGGTCTTTTATGTCTCTGGTTAGATTTATCCCTAAGTATTTTATCTTCTTGGGGGCTATTGTAAATGGTATTGATTTGGTGATTTCCTGTTCGAGGTTCTCTTTGTTGATGTAAAGGAATCCAACTGATTTTTGTATGTTGATCTTGTATCCTGAAACTTTGCTGAAATCTTCTATTAGGTCCAGTAGTTTTCTTGTGGATTCTTTGGGGTTTTCTGTGTATAAGATCATATCATCTGGAAATAGAGATACTTTGACTCCTTCCCTACCAATTTGGATGCCCTTTATTTCTTTTTCTAGTCTAATTGCTCTGGCTAGGACCTCCACCACAATGTTGAATAAGAGTGGTGATAAAGGGCATCTTTGTCTGGTTCCTGTTCTCAAGGGGAATTCTTTCAAAGTCTCTCCATTTAGGATGATGCTGGCTGTTGGCTTTCTATAAAAACCCCATAATTATACTGAGGAATTTCCCTTCTATTCCTATTTTGCTGAGAGTTTTTATCATGAATGGGTGTTGGACTTTGTCGAATGCCTTTTCTGCATCGATTGATAAGATCATGTGGTTCTTGTCTTTTGTTTTACTTGTGTGATGGATTACATTGATTTTTTTTCTAATGTTGAACCATCCCTGCATACCTGATATAAATCCCACTTGGTAATGGTGTATTATTTTTTTATATGTTGCTGAATTCTATTGGCTAGAATTTTGTTGAAGATTTTTACGTCAATGTTCATGAGGGATATTTGTCTGTAACTTTCTTTCTTTTTTTCTTTTATTTCAGGCGAAGGTCCACAGAACAAATAGCTTCCCATGAAACAGCAGTACACACACTGTTCCACGACACTGACCAACAAGCCCACAACACATCAACCCTCTCCCTTCTCGATTTTTCCTCCTTTTTTTTTTTTTTTGGTGAAAATACGCATAGCCAAAGACACACCACTTCAAAAACTTCTACATACACCATCCAGTGACATTGACCATGCTCCCCCAATTGTGCTGTCACTCTCACTCTAGATGAAGCCCCACAAAACAAAACAGTTCCCCATTCAATAGTTAGTACACCTGTTGCCCTGTGACAATGGTCAATGACACATCAACTCTATCCCCATTCAACCTTGGGCTCCCCACCACAAGCCCTCCTGTCCTCCTCTGCCCTCCGGCCCCCGTCCCCGGACTTCTGTGCCCCATCAGTCCCACCTGGCTTCATGAGGCTGTCCACTCCCCAGCTGAACAGTGAACCACAGAAATGACCCCACCACCGAGCCAAAAATGTGTCTTGGGGCCACAGTCTCAGGCCTTGCCCAGTCTCCTATAGGCCAGCAAATCTGGTCCTTTCTTTGTGAGTTAGAATTTTCTTCTATATCCTACTCCAGTTCTTTCCAGAACCTTCTGTTGTGATCCCGGTCAGAGCAGTCAGTGGTGGTAGCCGAGCACCATCTAGCTGTACTGGACTCAGTCCAGTGGAGGTCCTGGCAGCTGTGGTCCATTAGTCCTTCAGACTAATCTTTTCCTTGTATCCTGTTCTCTTCATTCTCCCTAGCTCCTGGAGGGATGAGATTAGTGGAGCATCCTAGATGGCTGCTCACAGGCTGTTAAGACCCCAGACGCCATTCATCAAGGTAGAACGTAGAACACTGTCTTTATAAACTGTGTCTACAGAGCTTTTATGACCTTTCCTTGTACAAGTTGTGCTAGTTTCTCCTGTATTGTGTACTGTCTCACCCTTCACCCAAGATACCGCTTACCTATTGCCCATTTAGTATTTCCCCCCTACCCGTCCCATCCCTGGTAAGCAACAAGGATTGTTACTTTTTGTGTGTGAACTTTTTCATGGGTTTTTACAATAGAGATCTCCTACAATATTTGTCCTTTTGTGATTGACTTATTTCACTCAGCATAATGTCCTCCAGTTTCATCTATGTTATTAGATACTTCACAGATTCATCATTGTTCTTTCTCGTTGCATAGTACTCCATTTTGTGTTTGTACCATAGTTTATTTATCATTCATCTGTTGATGGGCATCTAGGTTGTTTCCATTGTTTTGCTATTGTGAACAATGCTGCCATGAGCATAGGTGTGCATATGTCTATTCGAGTGATGACTCTTATTTCTCTAGGATATATTCCTAGGAGTTGGATTGCTGGGTTGTATGGTATGTCTATTTCTAGCTTTCTGAGGAAGCACCATATCATTTTCCAAAATGGTTGTGTCATTTTGCATTCCTACCAGCAGTGCATAAGAGTTCTGATCTCCCCGCAACCCCTCCAACATTTGTTATTTCCAGTGTTTTTGATTCGTGCCAGTAATGCTGGGGTGAGATGGTATCTCATTGTGGTTTTAATTTGCATTTCTCTAATGGCTAGTGATCGCGAGCATTTCCTCATGTGTCTGTTGGCCGCTTGAGTGTTTTCTTTGGTGAAGTGTCTGTTCATTTCCTTTGCCCATTTTTGATAGGATTATTTGTCTTTTTGTTGTAGAGGTGTTGCATTTTCTTGTAGATTATGGAGATTAGATCTTTGTCTGACTTTTATTGTCCAAAATTTTTTTCCCAGTCTGTAGGTTCTCTTTTTACACTTTTAGTGAAGTCTTTTGAAGAGCATAGGTGTTTGATTTTTAGAAGATCTCAGTTATTTAGCTTATCTTTTGGGGTTTATGTGTTGATGGTTTTGGTTTGTATACCGTTAATGCCGTGTATGGAGGCCTGTAGTGTTGGTCCTATTTTTTCTTCTATGAACTTTATAGTTTTAGGCTTTATATTCAGGTCTTTGATCCATTTTGAAGTAGTTTTTGTATACTGTGTGAGGTATGGGTACTGTTTCATTTTTTTGCAGATGGATATTCAGTTTTGCCAGCACCATTTGTTAAAAAGACTGTCTTTTCCCCATTTGATGGACTTTGGGCCCTTGTCGAAGATCAGGTGACCGTAGGTAGATGGATTTACATCTGGGTTCTCAATTCTGTTCCATTGGTCAATGTATCTGTCATTGTACCAGTACCAGGCTGTTTTGACTACTGTAGATGTATAGTAGGTTCTGAAGTCAGATAGTGTCAGTCCTCCAACTTTATTCTTCTTGTTCAGCAGTGCTTTACTTATTCAGGGCTTCTTCCCTTCCCATATAGAGTTAATGATTAGATTTTCCATCTCTTTGAAGAATGTCATTGGTATTTGGATCAGGATTACATTGTATTTGTTTTTGGGTATTTGCTTTGGGTAGAATTGTCATTTTCACAATGTTGAGTCTACCTATCCATGAGCATGATATTTCCATTTGTGTAGATCCCTTTGGGTTTCTTGTAGTAGTGTTTTGTAGTTTTCTTTGTATAGTCTTTTACATCCCTGGTTTGATTTATTCCTAAGTATTTTATTTTTTTAGGGGCTATTATAAATGGTATTGTTTTCCTGATTTCCTTTTCATTGTTCTCCTTATTGGTGTATAGGAATCCAACTGATTTTTGTATGTTTATCTAGTATCCTGCTACTCTGCTGAATATTTCTATTAGTTCCAGTATATTTCTCATGGAGTCTTTAGTGTTTTCTATGTATAGTATATCGTCTGCAAACAGGGACAGTTTAACTTCTTCATTACCAATTTGGATGCCCTTTTTTTCTTTTTTGTAATTTTCTTTTTTTGTGGTGTCTTTACCTGGTTTTGGTATCAGGGTTATGCTGGCTTCATAGAATGAGTTTGGTAGTATTCCATCCTTATCTATGCTCTGAAATACCTTTAGTAGCAGTGGCATTAACTCTTCTCTGAAAGTTTGGTAGAATTCTCCAGTGAAGCCATCCAGGCCAGGGCTTTTTTTTGGGGGGGGGGGAAGAGTTTTTTAATTATCTTTTCGATGTCTTCTTTTGTTATGGGTTTATTTAGTTGTTCTACCTCTGTTTGTGTTAGTTTAAGTAGGTAGTGAGTTTCTAGAAATTTGTCCATTTCCTCTAGGTTTTCAAATTTGTTAGAGTACAATTTTTCATAATATTCTGTTATGATTCTTTTAATTTCATTTGGGTCTGTTGTGATATCACTCATCTCACTTCTTATACGGGTTATCTACTTCCTCTCCTATTTTTCTTTTGTCAGTTTGGCCAATGGTTTGTCAATTTTGTTGATCTTTTCAAAGAGCTTTTGGCCTTATTAACTCTTTCAATTGTTTTTCTATTCTCTATTTCATTTAATTCTGCTCTAATTCCTATTATTTCCTTTCTTTTGACACCCGAGGGCTTCTTTTGCTGCTCTCTTTCTACTTGTTCCAGTTGCAGGGTTAATGTTTTTATTGTGACCCTTTCTTCTTTTTGGATGTGTGCATTTATTTCTATAAACTGATCTCTGAGCACTGCTTTTGCTGTATCCCAAAGGTTCTGGTAGGATGTGTTTTCATTCTCTTTTGAATCTATGAATTTCTTTATTCTATCCTTAATTTCTTGTATAGCCCAGTAGTTTTTGAGCAATATGTTGTTCAGTTTCCATGTGTTTGATTTCTTTTCCTTGCTTTTTCTTTTGTTGATTTCTACTTTTATGGTTTTATGGTCAGAAAAGATGCTTTGTAGTATTTTGATGCTTTGGATTTTGTTAAGGCTTCTTTATGGCCTAATATGTGGTCTATTCTGGAGAAAGTTCCATGTGTATTGGAAAAGAAAGTATACTTGGCTGCTGTTGGGTGGAGTGTTTGGTATCTGTCTATGAGATCAAGTTGGTTGATTGCAGCATTTAGATCCTCCTTGTCTGTGTAGAGCTTCTTTCTGGATGTTCTGTCCTTCATCGAAAGTGGTGTGTGGAAATCTCCTACTATTATTGTGGAGCTGTCTGTCTCTCTTTTCAGTGGTGTTAGAGTTTGTTTTATGTGTTTTGGAGCCCTGTCGTAGGGTGCCTAAATATTTATTATATTTATGTCCTCCTGGTGTATTGACCTTTTAATCATTATATAGTGTTCTTCCTTTTCCTTTGTGGTTGATTTTACTTTAAAGTCTATTTTGTCGGAGATTAATGTTGCCACCGCTGATCTTTTTTGAGTGTTGTTTGCTTGATGTAGTTTTTCCATCGTTTGAATTTTAGTTTGATGGTGTCTTTAAGTCTAATGTGTGTCTCTTGTATGCAGTATATAGATGGTTCCTTTGTTTTTATCCAATCTGCCACTCTCTGTCTCTTTATTGGTGAATTTAGTCCATTTACATTCAGTGTAATTATTGATAGGTAGAAGTTTAGTGTTGTCATCTTGATGTCTTTTTTTGTGTGTTGTTCATAGTTTCTTTGTTCCACTTAATTTTCTGTGCTGTGTCATTTTTCTTTATGTATTTTCTTTTCATCTTTTTCATTGTTGATTTTGTGTTTGCTGAGTCTTTATATTTTTCTAGTTTTTTATTTTGACTTGTAAGATTGTTAGTTTCCTTTGTGGTTACCTTAATATTTACCCCTTTTTTTCTAAGTTTATACCAGTCTTTTATTTCTTTATATCACCTTGACTTCTTCTCCATATGAAAAATCTATGTCTACATTTTTTAAGTTCCTCTTTTTTGTTTTAATGTTGTCATCTGTTAGATATTGACATCTGTTTCCCTATTATCAGTGTTTTATCTTTGATTTACTTTTGCATCTTCCCTATCTGTGTTGATCTCTTGCTGTTCTTTCCTGTGTTCTAGTATTGGGTTGTTATCTGATGTTACTAATTTTCTAATTGGAGTACTCTCTTTAGTATTTCTTGTAATTTTGGTTTGGTTTTTGCAAATTCCTTCAACTTCTCTTTTTGTAGAAATGCTCTAATTTTGCCATCATATTTGAGAGACAGTTTTGCTATATATATATTATTCTTGGCTGGCAGTTTTTTTTTTTTAACCTTCAAGGCTTTATATATGCCATCCCATTTCCTTCTTGCCTGCTTGGTTTATACTGAGTAGTCGGAGCTTATTCTTATTGACTCTCCTTTGCAGACGACTTTTTGTTTATCCCTACTCGCTCTTAAATTTCTCTCTTTAGTTTTGGTTTTGGCAAGTTTGATTATAATATGTCTTGGTGACTTTCTTTTGGGATCTACCTTATGTGGGTTTCAATGAGCATCTTGGACAGGTATCTTGTCATCTATCACAATATCAAGGAAGTTTTCTGCTAACAAATCTTCAGCAATTTTCTCTGTATTTTCTGTTATCCCCCTGCCCCATGTTCTGGTACTCTAATCACTAGTAGGTTATTCCTCTTGATAGAGTCACACATAATTCTTAGAGTTTCTTCATTTTTTAAATCATTTTATCTGATTTTTCCTCAAATAAGTTGGTGTGAAGTGCTTTATCTTCAGTCTCATTAATTCTGACATCCATTTTCTCATTTCTGCTCCTATGACTTTCTATTGAGTTGTCTAATTCTGAAGTTTTATTGTTAATATTCTAAATTTCTGATTGCTGTCTCTCTATGGATTCTTGTAGCCTGTTAAATTTGTCATTATACTCTTCTCTAATCTTTTTAATTTCCTCTATTGCAAGTTCTGCATTTTGCTTAATTCCTTTCCTAATTTATTGAAGACTTCTGTATATTAATCTTTTGTATTCTGTCTGCAGTAATTCCAAGAAGTTTTCCTCCTTTTGAAAATTTCTAGATTATTTATTTTGGGATCTTGCAGAAGCATCTTGGATTGCCTTCTTATGTGATTTGATATTGACTATTGTCTCCGAACATGAATAAGTTAGTATATTTATTTATTTTATGTTTGCTTACTGTGTCTTAGCTTCTTGTTTTGTTTTGATATGCCCAAATTGTCTGCTTGCATGTGCTAGTTTGATTATTGGCAGCTTTGTAGCTCTAATGTCTTGTCACCAGGTGGTTAGATCTGTTATTAGGTAAGTGGGCTCAAGAGCCTCCTCAACCCCTCCTGTATGGATTCAGCTCAGGTGCCTGGGTAGATAGCCACCAAGTTTGTGCTGTAAGCTCTCACTTACAGTCCTAGACAGGCATGGGTGATTAGTGTAGGTACAGGCATCTGGCTGCGGCATGGAGACACACTCTGAGCAAGGCAGAGGGCTGACAGTTGCCACCTAGTGTCCAGGAGGAAGGCATGTCCCTGTTCCCTAGAGCACATAGGTGGGTGAGTTTTGCAGCCAGACTATGAGCACCTAATGCTGTTGGCTGTAGGGACTGGGGGGCACCACTTATTCATGGGCCCTCTCACAGGTGGCTAGGTGGCGTGGGTAGAGCCACCAGTCCTCAGACCCTTGATGTGGGTGGGTAAAGACCCTGCTTAATGGGCAGAGCAGTGTCAAATGTCAAGAACTTGCCACTTCACAGCTGAAAAAGTTGAAGTTAGAGTTGCAGTATATACCCTGTTGTACTGCAGTAATGAGGGCCTATGCTGTTGAGATGGGCCCACACAAGTCTATGCAGGAGGAAAAACACTCAAAGTCCATGGATCCCTTATGCCTGTGCCTAGGTAAAGGAGCTGTACCTATCCTGGGTTCCTGGTTTAGGGGAGCTGGCAGTTTATTTTTTTCCCTGTTTGTTAATTTGTTCACTCTCCAAGGCAGGAAGAATGGCTCTCGGCTTGTGATGGATCCTACTTCTGGCACAGGGGACTCAGCAATTGCTGAAGCCAGTCCGGGACCCAGTACAGAACGGGGAGGGAGGAGGTAAATGGAGGAGAAGTTTTTCCCTAAGGGGAGTGTTTTTGATCTACATGGTAAGTCATACGCAAGTACTTATCTTTCGTGGAGGACTGCTTCTCACTGATTCTGTGCAGCCATGTAGATTCTGGCGTGGGTCTCTCCCAGTGTCAAAAATGCACTACCTATACTTGGCTGCTTGCCTGCCTCACTGCTCACCCACCAAATGATCAGGCCTGAAGGGCTCAGGCTCTTGCTGGGTCAGGTCTGGCAACTCTTCACTGCTTCTGAACTGTCTCTTCCTCCCCCTGCCACTCAGTCCAGTTCCACAACTCTACCTTTGATGTTCAGCTCTCTTAGATTGCCATATATAATCGAATAACTTGTTTTTCCGGGTCTTTGTTGTAAGAGGGTCTACTAGAAGCGTCTGACTACTCTGCCATCTTGGCCCCACCTCTAACTGGTCTTCCTTGTAGGTGTGTGGATGTTATCCTATCACTTATAGCATTGGTCTGCAGGATAGATCTTGAAATGTTCTTTTTGACAATGAATGTGACACCATTCCTCTTCAATTTGTCATTCCTAGCATAGAAGACCATTTAATTGTCTGATTCAAAATGGCCAATATCAGTCTATTTCAGCTCACTAATGTCTAGGATATGAGTGTTTATGTATTCCATTTCATTTTTGACAATTTCTAATTTTCCTAGATTCATACTTCGTACATTTCACATTCTAATTATTAATGGATGTTCTTAGCTATTTCTTCTCATTTTTGTCTAACCACATCAGAAAATGAAGATCCTGAAAGTTTGGCTCCATCCATGTCATCTAGGTCAACTCTACTTTGAGTAGGCAGCTCTTCCAAAGTTGTATTTTTAGTGCCTTCTGACCTGAGGAGCTCATCTCCTGGCAGTATAGCAGACAATGTTCCACTGCTATTTACAAGGGTTTCGCTGGCCAATTTTTTTCAAAAGTAAACTGCTAGATCCTTCTTCCTAGTCTGTCTTAGTCTGGAAGCTCTGCTGAAGCCTGTTCACTAATGGTGACCCTGGTGGTATTAGAAATAAAGGTATCAAAGCTTCCAGTATCAGAATAACACACAAACCACCACAGTCTGACAAACTGACAGACATGTGGTGGATAATAAGACTAAGCTCTGATTATTCAGCAGAAATTTTGCAGCCAAGAAGGCAATGGATGACATATATAAAACTCTGAAAGAAAAAAAAACAAAAAACTGCCAACCAAGAACAACATATCCTCAAAAACTATCTCTCAAATACAATGGTGAAATTAGGACATTTCCAGATAAATAGAAATTAAGGGAATTCATAAAAACAAACCAAACTTACGAGAAATACTAAAGGGAGTCCTTCAATTAGAGAACCAACAACACCAGAAAACAACCTGAATATAGGACATAGGACAGCATCAGCCAGATACCAACTTAGGTAAAAAACTCTCAATAATAAAACAAAGCTAAGAGACTTAAAACAGAGATAGAGAGGCATCAGTCTGTAAATGAGGACAATGTCAAAACAGTAAAAGGAGGAATAAACAGTATAGATCTAAAGCTGTCAAATGGAGAGGAAGTCAGGTGATACCAAGTAATAAATGACTGGTTCAAACTTAGGACTATAAGTGTAACTTTCAAGGTAACCATACGGAAAGTTAACAAAGTTATTATCAAAATAAAAATATAAAATCTCCATAAATACAAAATCTATAATAACAAAAGAAGAAAAAACCCACCAACAAAAGGAATTCAGCACAGGAAAGTAAGAGGTAGAAAGAAAAAGTCAGCACCATGAAGAAAAGCATAACAATATGACAGCAATAAACTCATATGTATCTATAATCAAACTGAATGTAAATGGCTTAAATGTGCCTGTAAAGAGACAGAGACTGGCAGAATGGATAAAAAAGCACAGTCATCAATATGCTGTCTACAAAAGACACACCTTAGACACAAAGACATAAATATATTAAAAATCGAATGATTAAAAAAAAAAAATCAAACAAATAGTAACCAAAAAAGAGCAGAAACAACAATACTAATCTCAGACAAAATAGACTTTAAGGCAAAAATAACCATAAAAGACAAAGAAGGATATTATATAATGATTAAAGGGACAATCCACCAAGAAGACATTACATTAATAAATATCTACGTAGCCAACAATAGGGCTGCAAAATACATAAAATAAACTCTAGAAGCATTGAAAAGAGAAATAGACAGTCTCACAGTAGTAGTAGGAGACGTCAACACACCACTCTTAGTAAAGGCCAGAATATCTAGAAAGAAACTCAACAAAAATACAGAAGATCTAAAGGCCACAGTCAACCACCTTGACCTCATATACATACATAGAACATTCCAACCAACATTACAAAATATACATTCTTTTCCAACACACACGGAACGTTGTCCAGAATAGACCACATTTTAGGCCAAAAAACAGCCCTCAATAAAATCCAAAACATCAAAATAATACAAAGTATCCTCTCTGATCACAATGCCATAAAAGCAAAAATCAATAACAGGAAAAGCAAGAAAAAAAATAAAATACATGGAAACTTATAACACCTTGCTGAACATAAGAAATCAAAGAGAGTTGGAGGGAATTAAAAAAATCCTAGAATCAAATGAGAATGAAAACAACTCACACCATACACAAAAACTAACTCAAAATGGATCAAAGACCTAAATATAAAACTTAAAATGATAAAGATCATGGAAGAAAAAATAGGGACAACTCTACGGGACCTAACACATGGCATTAAAACAATACAAACCATAACTAACAATGCACAAACACCAAAAGATAAATTAGAGAATTGGGAGCTCCCAAAAATTAAACACTTAAGCTTATCAAAAGACTTCACCAAATGAGTGAAAAAAGAGAATTTACAGACTGGGAAAAAAAATTTGGCTACCAAATATCCAGCATGGGTCTAATCTCTCAAATCCATAGAACACTTCAACATGTCAACAATAAAAACACAAATAAACCAATTAAAAATGTACAAAGTATATGAACAGACACTTCACCAAAGAAGACATCTGGGTGGCTAACAGGCAAATGAGGAAATGCTCAAGATCATAAGCCATTAGAGATACGCAAATCAAAACTACAATGAGATACCATCGCACCCCACCATTACTGGCACTAATCAAAAACAAAAACAAAAACAGAAAATAGCAAATATTGAAGAGGTTGCAGGGACACTGGAACTCTTATGCACTGCTCTTTAGAAGCAAGGATGGCGAGATTTCGTGTCACATACTTTGAATATTTTATCAGGAGGGACCAGTCCCTTGAGAAAGACATCATGCTTAGTAAAGTAGAGGATCAGAGAAAAAAAGGAAGACACTTGATGACATGCATCAACACAGTGGCTGCAACAATGGGCTCAAGTATAACGATTATGAGGATGGTGCAGGACAGGGCAGTTTTTCGTTTTGTTGTACATAGGATTGCTATGAGTTGGAACTAACTCTACAGCACCTAACAACAACAACATTTTGATGGTTAAGATTGTGCGTCATCTTGACTGGGCCATGATTCTCAGTGTTTTGGCAGTCATATAATGTTGTGATCACTTCCCTGTTGAAATTTGGTAAGTGATCACCCCCATGATGGGATCTCCTAAGTGGTACCAGTGGGGGCAGGGCCTGTGGCGGCTCACCACCCCCTCAGCCTTCATCTCTCTGCTCTCTGCTGCCTGGCTTTTCCTGTTCCACTTGCGGGGCTTTTGCTTGTTCTGTATCCTGCAGCTGGCTCCTGTTTGTCTGACCTCCAGTTCTTGGGACTTGAGTCTGCCGACCTTCAAATTCATTAATCTCCACAGCCTGTTACAGCCCTGCTCTCTGGCCAACTGATCTTGGGTTTGCCAGCCCCTGCAGCTGCGTGAATCAGGAGAATTCTCCTTCCTACTCCATGGACTTGGAATGCTACAGCCTCTAAAAACCACATGAGCCATTTTCTGATATAAATCTCTCTATATATATACACTTTACTGGTTTTGCTTCTCTAGAGAACCAAACCTAAGACATTTAGTACCAAGAGTTGTTCTAGAGAAACAAAATTGTAAGTATGAATTTTCTAAATTAGTTCTCAGGTCTGGTTAGTCTTAAAGATATTATGACTCTGCTTCTAGTAGTAAAGAGGGTACTGCTAATCCATGGCATAAGGTGGTAATTTAAATACACAATATATCACCACCAGTAGATCAGGTATTGGGGAAGGATGAGGCTGTGCGTGATTGTGTGGATGATACTTTTCTACAATTTTGTCATAATGAAAAGTATAAGGAAGGTGGTTGGTTAGTCCTACTTTCGATAGACAAACTGGTGAAAGGTGAGGTCAGGACTTCAGAGTCAAAGCTTAAGAGCCACATAAATGAACTCAACGTTTCCACTTGTACCTTGAAGGAAAGACTTATTTGTTTATTTTTAATAATTTTTTTTTATTGTACTTCAGGTGATGGTTTACAGAACAAATAGTTTCTAATGAGACAGTAGTACTCATATTGTTTTATGACATTGGTTAACAACCCCACAACATGTCAACCCTCTCCCTTCTCAACCTTTTTTTTTTTTTTTTTTTTGGTGAAAATATACTTGGCCAAAGATACACCATTTCAAAAATGTCTACATGCACAGTTCAGTGACATCGACTACGCTCTTCCAATTGTGCTGCTATCCTCACCTTAGATGAAGGTTTACAGAACAAAATAGTTTCTCGTTAAACAGTTAGTACACATGTTGCCCTATGACAATGGTTAACGACCTCACAACACATCCACACTATCCTTACTCAACCTTGGGTTCCCTATCACCAGCTTACCTGTCTCCTTCTGCCTTCTAGTCCTTGTCCTTGGACTGCTGTGCCTCATTAGTCCCATTTGACTTTATGGGGCTGTCCACTCCCTGGCTGAACAGTGAACCTCAGAAGTGACTTAACCACTGAGCTAAAAGGGTGTCTGGGGGCCATACTCTTGGGGTTTTTCCAGTCTCCTTTAGGCCAGTAAATCTGGTATTTTTTTTGTGAGTTAGAATTTTGTTCTACATCCTTCTCCAGCTTTGTCCAGAACCCTCTGTTGTGATCCTGGTCAGAGCAGTCAGTGGTGGTAGCCGGGCACCATCTAGCTGTACTGGATTCAGTCCGGTGGAGGCCTTGGTAGCTGTGGTCCATTAGTCCTTCGGACTCATCTTTTCCTTGTATCCTGTTCTCTTCACTCTCTCTTGCTCCTGAAGGGATGAGACCAGTGGAGTATTTCTTGTAGTAACAGAGCTGATATTGCCAGAAACCAAACCCAGAGTCTTATTATAAGAGCAGCTGAATTACAACACCAACTCAACTGCCAACCTTCAGAGGTATCTGAAGTTAAAGTGAGGACATTGATTGGGAAGAATTGGGATCCTGAAACCTGGGATGGGGACATATGGGCAGATAATCAGGAAGCTGGAGACACTGAGCCCCTAAATTCCATTGAATCACTCCTGCCAACTGAACCATTAGCCTCTCCACTCCCATCTAATGAGATTAACCCAGCTGCACCTAAAGCATTTTTGTCTGAGTCATTACCTGGGACATCACCTGAGGCAGATGCATTATAAGACCATGCTGAATGTTCTCAAAACATTTCCCCACCAATTTTGGCTTCTAAACCTATAACTAGACTTACATCCCAGCAAGCCCCAAAAGGTGAAGTACAGAGTGTAACCCAGGAGGATGTACAATGCACTCCTAAAGAACTGCTTGACTTTTCTAATATGTACAGAAACCTGGGGAATATGTGTGAGAATGGCTATTCAGGATGTGGGATAATGGTGCAAGGAACGTAAAGATGGATCACTCAGAGTTTATTGATATGAGCTCACTAAACACAGATTCTTCGTTTAATGTTTCAGCTTGACAAGTTAGGAAAGTATCTGATACTTTATTTGGTTGGGTTTCTGAAGCTTGGATTGCGTGGTCACCTACACTAAATGAAGTTGAAGGACCAGATCTGCCCTGGTATACTGTAGAAGAAAGTATCCAAAGGCTTAGGGAAATTGGCATGCTAGAGTGGCTTTATCAGGTTAGACACACAGACCCACATATAGAGTGCCCAGAGGACACATCTTTTACCGTAATGGTGAGGAACAAATTTGTGAAGGCAGCCCCAGTATTCTTGAAGACTGCTGTGATTGATATTTTATGTAAGTCAGATTTGACAATAAGAAATGCCCTAACTGAATTAAGACATCTAAATACAATGAGGCTGATCGAAGCCCATGGTGGTAGGGACCAAGTGGAGGCACTCAATAGACAAAGACAAGGTGGGCGTGGTTACCATAATGGACAGCAGAGTCAAAGCAGTAATCAGAATAGTCTGACTCCTATGGACTTATGGTGTTAGCTACATAGTCATGGCATCCCTAGGAGTGAAATAGACGGGAAATGTACTAAATATTTACTTGATCTGTACAAGTGGAAGAATTCTAGGTCAAGTGAACAGCAGTCTAACTCAACGAGCCGGAATGGAGATTCAAGGCCACACATTCAATTCCCAGACTTGAGTGAGTTTACAGATCCACAAGTCCTTGATTGAAGGGTAGGCCAGGTCCCCTTGAGGAAGAACTGCAATACACTCCCAAAAACTTATACCGTTAGTCTTTCTCCCAGCCTTCCCCAAAGGGAGCTATGGCCTTTTATGAGAGTGACTGTTCACTGGGGAAAAGGAAATAATCAGACTTTTGTGGGATTACTGGATACTGGCTCTGAACTGACACTAATTCCAGGAGAACCAAAACATCACTATGGCCTACCAGTCAAAGTGGGGGTATATGGAGATCAGGTTATTAATGGAGTCTTGGATCCTGTCTGTCTCACAGTAGGTCCAGTGGATCCCCAAACCCATCCTGTAGTGAATTCCCCAGTTCTGGAATATATGATTAGAATAGATACACTCAGCAACTGGCAGAACCCCCACATTGGATCCCTGACAAATGGAGTAGGAGTTATTATGGTAGGAAAAGCCAAGTAGAAGCCATTAGAACTGCCCCTACCTAGGAAGATAGTAAACAAAAGCAATACCACATTCCTGGAGGGATTACAGAGATTACTTCCACCATCAAGGACTTGAAGGATGCAGGGGTGGTGATTCCCACCACATCCTCATTCAACTCGCCTATTTGGCCTATGGAAAAAAACAGATGGATCTTGGAGAATGACAGTGGATTATCGAAAACTTAACCAGGTGGTGACTCCAATTGCAGCCGCTGTTCCAGATGTAGTCTCATTGTTTGAGCAAATTAATACATATCCTGGTACCTGGTATGCAGCCATTGATCTGGCTAACGTCTTTTTCTCCATACTTGCTTTGAAGGACCATCAGAAGCAGTTTGCCTTTAGCTAGCAAAGCCAGCAATACACCTTCAGTTGCCTGCCTCAGGGCCACATCGACTCTCCAGCCCTATGTCATAATTTAGTCCACAGGGAACTTGATCGCCTTTCCCTTCCACAAGATGTCACAATGGTGCATTACATTGATGACATTATGCTGATTGGATCTAGTAAGGAAGAAGTGTCAATGACTCTGAACTTATTGGTAAAACATTTGTGTGCTAGCGAGTGGGAAATTAATCCCACAAAAATTAGGGACCTTCCACCTCAGAGAAATTTCAGGGGTCCAGTGGTGTAGGGAATATCGAGATATTCCTTTTAAAGTGAGGGATAAGTTATAGCATCTGCTACTCCCACAGCTAAAAAGGAGGTACAATGCCTGGTGGGTCTCTTCGGATTTTGGAGGCAACACATTCCTCGTTTGGGTGTGCTGCTCCAGCCTATTTATTAAGAGACTCAAAAAGCTGCTAGCTTTGAGTGGATCCCAGAACAAGAGAAGGCACAGCAACAGGTTTAGGCTGCTGTGCAAACCACTCTGCCACTTCATCCATATGATCTGGCTTATCCAATGGTGCTTGAAGTGTCAGTGGCAGATAGAGTTGCTGTTTGGAGTCTTTGGCAGGCCCTTATTGGTGAATCTCAGCACAGATCCTTAGGATTTTGTAGCAAAGCCCTGCCATCCTCTGCAGATAACTACTCTCCTATTGAGAAACAGCTTCTAGCTTGTTACTGGACCTTAGCAGAGACTGAATGCTTAATTATGGGACACCAAGTCACCATGAAGCCTGAGCTGCCCATCAAGAATAGGGTGTTGTCTGAATGTTGTCTGACCCACAGACAACACTTTATGACCCAGAGTCATAAAGTTGCACATGCACAGCAGCACTCCATCATTAAATGGAAATGTTATATATGAGATTGGGCCTAAGGAAGACCTGAAGGCACAAGTAAGTTGCTTGAGGAAGTGGCCCAAATGCCCAAGGTTTCCTCTCCTGCCACATTACCTTCCTTCTACCAGTCTGCACCTATGGCCTCATGGGGAGTTCCTTATGATCAGTTGACTAAAGAAGAGAAAACTCTGCCTGGTTTACAGATGGTTCTGTATGATATGCAGGCAACACTTGAAAGTGGACATCAGCAGCTCTACAGTCCCATTCTGGAAACTTCTTGAAGGACAGTGGTGAAGGGAAATCTTCCCAATGGGCAGAACTTTGGGCAGTGCACCTGGTTGTTCACTTTGCTTGGAAAGAGAAAAGGTCAGATGTGTGATTGTATACTGATTCGTGGACTGTGGCCAATGGTTTGGCTGGATGGTCAGGGACTTGGAAGGAACATGATTGGAAAATTGGAAACAAGAATTTATGGGGAAGAGGTATATGGATAGACCTTTCTTAATGGGCCAAAGAAGTGAAGATATTTGTGTCTCATGTGAATGCTCACCAAAGGGAGACCTCAGCAGAGGAGGATTTTAACAATCAAGTGGATAGAATGACACTTACTGTGGAAACCAGTCATCCTCTTTCCCCAGCTACTCCTATCATTGCTCAATGGTCTCATGAACAAAGTAGCCATGGTGGCAGGGATGGAGGTTATGCATGGGCCCAGCAAATGGATTTCTGCTCACCAAGGCTGACTTGGCTACAGTCACTGCTGAGTACCCAATCTGCCAGCAGGAGAGACGAACACTGAGTCCCTGATAGGGCACCATCCTTCAAGGTGATCAGCCAGCAACCTGGTGGCAAGTTAATTACATTGGATCACTTCCATCATGGAAAGGGCAGTGTTTTGTTCTTACTGGAATAGATACTTACTCTGGATATGGATTTGCCTTCTCTGCACGCAATGCTTCTGCCAAAACTACCATTCATGAACTTATAGAATGACTTATCCATCATCATTGTATCCCACACAACATTGCCTAGGATCAAGGGACTCACTTCACAGCATATGAAATGCAGCAATGGGCCCATTCTCATGGAATTCACTGGTCTTACCATGTTCCCCATCATCCCGAAGCAGCTGGCTTGATGGAACGATGAAATGGCCTCGTAAAGACACAATTACAGCACCAGCTAGGTGGCAAATACCTTGCAGAGTTGTGGCAATGTTCTCCAGGAGGCTGCATATGCTCTAAACCAGCATCCAGTATATGGTGCTGTATCTCCCATAGCCAGGATTCACGGGTCCAGGAATCAAGGGGTGAAAATGGGAGTGGCACCACTCACTGTTACCCCTATTGACCCACTCACAAGATTTTTGCTTCCTGTCCCCGTGACCTTACACTCTGCAGGTCTAGAGGTCTTAGTTCCAAAGGGAGGAATGTTCCCACCTGGAGACACATCACTGATTCCACTGAACTGGAAACTAAGAATGCCACCTGGCCACTATGGGCTCCTTATGTCTCTGGATCAACAGGCAAAGAAGGGAGTTACCATACTGGCTGATGTGATTGATCCTGATTACCAAGAGGAAATTGGATTGATATTGCATAATGGAGGTAAAGAAGAGTATGTCTGGAATGCAGGAGATCCCTTAGGGCTTTTCTTAGTACTTCCACGCCCTGTGATTAAAGTCAATGAGAAACTACAGCAACTCAATTCTGACTTGACTACTAATGGCTCAGACCCCTCAGGAATGAAGGATTGGGTCACCCAATCAGCCAAAAAACCATGACCAGCTGAGGTGCCTGCTGAGGGCATAGGGAATACAGAAAGGGTGGTGGAAGAAGGTAGTTCTAAATACCAGTTACAGCCAGGTAACCAGTTGCAGAAACAACTGTAATTGTTATTAGTATTTCTACTTTGCATGTGTGAATCTAATATTTTTGTTTTCTTCACTTATATAAGATGTAAACAGGGCTATTACATTTTTTGTTGTATGTGTGTTTGTTGTATCATGTTAGGCCCAAGTATGACTTTATAATTGTCTTTATTCAGAGATTATGTATGGTTTAGGGAGATGTGTACAGGTGCCCAGTTGACAAGGGGCAGACTGTGTTGGTTAAGATTGTGTGTCAACTTGGCTAGGCCATGATTCTCAGTGTTTTGGCAGCTGTATAATTTTGTGGTCACTTTCCTGTTGAAATTTGGTATGTGATCACCCCCGTGATGGGATTGCTGAGTGGTACTGGTGGGGGCGAGGACTGTGGTGGTTCACCCTCCCCTCAGCCTTCATCTCTCCGCCCTCTGCCACCTGACTCTTCCTGCTCACCTTGCCTGAGCTTTTGCTTGTTTTATATCCTGCAATTGGCTCCTGTTTTTCTGACCTTCACTTCTTGGGACTTGAGCTGGTAGCTTGCCTGTCGATCTTGAGATTCATCAGTCTTCACAGCCTGCTATAGCCCTGCTCTCTGGCCTGTGGATCTTGGGTTCACCAGCCCCTGCAGCTACATGAGTCAGAAAAATACTCTTTCCTGCCCCAAGGACTTGGGACATTACAGCCTCTAAAAACCACATGAGCCATTTCCTTGATGTAATTCTCTCTCTCTCTCTCTCTCTCTCTCTCTATATATATATATATATATATATATGTTTTACTGGTTTTGCTTCTCTAGAGAACCCAGCCTAAGACAAACATGCACTGTTAGTAGGAATGTAAAATGGTACAATCACTATTGAAAATGATATGGTGCCTCCTTAAAAAGCTAGAATACCATACGATCCAGCAATCCCACTCCTAGGAATATATCCTAGAGGAATAAGAGACGTCACAGGAGTAGACATATGCACACCCATGTTCATTGCTGTATTATTTATTCCCAATAGCAAAAAGATGAATGGATAAACAAACTATGGTACATACACACAATGAAATACTATACAATGATAAAGAACAATGATGAATCTGTGAAACATTTCACAACATGGATGAATGCTGAGTGAAATAAGTCAATCACAAAAGGAAAAATATTATATGAGACCACTCTTATAAAAAACCAAGAAAAGATTTACCCACAGAAAAAAACAATCTTTGATGGTTACTAGGAAGGGGGACTGTGGGGGTGGAAATCACTAATTAGATAGAAGACAAATGGTAATTTTGGTGAAGGGAAAGACAACACAACACACAATACAGGGGAAGTCAGCACAACTTAACCAAGGCAAAGTCATAAAAGCTTCCTAGATATATCCAAACACTTACCAAGTTACTGGGGCTGAGGGCTGGAGACCATGGTCTCTGGGGATATCCAGGTCAATTGGCATAATGTAGTTCAGAAAGAAAATATTCTATGTCCTACTTTGGTGAGTAGCATCTGAGGTCTTAAAAGATTGCAAGTGGCCATCTAGAATACATCTATTGGTCCCATCCTGTCTAGAGCAAAAGACAATGAATTAAACCAAGACACAAGGAAAATATTATTTCAAATGTCTAGTGGACCATGTGAACCACAACCGTCACAAGCCTGAGCCTTGAAGAACTAGATGGTGCCCTACTGCTACCACAGACCGCTCTAACAAGGATCACAATAGAGGGTCCCAGACAGAGAAGGGCAAAAATGTAGAACAAAATTCAAATTCACAATAAAAATAAAAGACCAGAATTATTGATCTGGCAGAGACTGGAGGAACCCCCAGGAGTATGATCCCAGAAGACCGTGCTAACTCAGAACTCAAACCACTCCTGAAATCCACCTTTCAGCCAAAGATTAGACAGGCCTATAAAACAAAAAATAATACATGAGGAACATGCTTCTTAGTTCAATCAAGTATATGATACCAAATGGGCAACATCTGCCCAAAAGCAAAGATGAGAAGGCAGGAAGGGACAGGAAAACTTGATGACTGGACACGGAGAACCTGGGGTGGAAAGGGAAAAGGGGAGAATGCTGACATAAAGGGGGGATTGCAACCAATGTTTCAAAACAATTTGTTTATAAATTTTCGAATGAGAAACTAATTTGCACTAAAAATTTTCACGTAAAGTAAAATAAAATTTAAATTTAAAAAAAGGGATGTCACTAAGAGATAATTTCCAACTCAAATAGGTACTACAAATAAAATGTATTTTACCAAATTTTTTCATAATTTTGTCAAAGATGCTATAAACAGTTATTGGATGCAGAAACCTCAAAATAAAAATCAGAGAGGTTTCACTGCTTCCTTTATTTGCAATAAGCTGTTAAAAGCACCAAATATTAAATCTCAGATTGCTCTAGAAAAGCGTCTGATGAGGCCATGTATTTTTATGACTAAACCAAGGCCTGACTAAAGCCCACACATCTGTCAGTTTGTCTTACTGCGGGGGATTGTGTGCTGCTGTGATGCTGGAAGCTATGCACTGGTATTCAAATACCAGCAGGGTCACCCATGGTAGACAGGTTTCAGCTGAGTTTCCAGACTAAGACAGACTAGGAAGAAGGACCTGACAGTCTACTTCTGAAAGAATTAGCCAGTGAGAACCTTATGAATAGCAGCAAAACACTGTCTGATATAGTGTCAGAAGATGAGGTCCTCAGGTTGGAAGGCACTGAAAATATGACTAGGGAATAGCTGCCTTCTCAAAGTAGAGTCGAACTCGATGTGGATGGAGTCAAGCTTTCGAGACCTTTATTTGTTGATGTGGCACTACTCAAAATGAGAAGAAACAGGTGCAAACATTCAATAATAATCGGAACGTGGAATGTACAAAGTATGAATCTAGGAAAATTGGAAATTGTCAAGAATGAAATGGAATGCAAAGACATTGATATCCTAGGTGTTAGTAAGCTGAAATGGAGTGGTATTGGCCATTTTGAGTTGGACAGTCATATCGTCTTCTATGCCAGGAATGACATCGTGAAAAGAAATGGTGTTGCATTCATTGTCAAAAGGAACATTCAAGATCTATCCTGAGATACAATGCTGTCAGTGATAGAATAAGCCAAGCCTCTAGAAGGAAGACCCGTTAATACAACTATTATTCAAATTTATGCACCAACCACTAAGGCCAAAGATGAAGAATTTAAAGATTTTTGCCAACTTCTGCAATTTGAAATTGATCAAACATGCAATCACGATGCATTGATAACTACTGGCGATTGGAATGTGAAAGTTGGAAACAAAGAAGGATCAGTAGTTGGAAAATGTGGCCTCAGCGACAGAAGTGATACTGGAGATCACTTGACAGAATTTTGCAAGACCAACGGCTTCTTCACTGAAAATACTTTTTTTCAACAACAATAATGGCTACTACACATGTGGACCTCACCAGATGGGATACACAGGAATCAAATCAACAACATTTGTGGAAAGAGACAATGGAAAAGCTCAACATCATCAGACAGAACAAGGCCAGGGACAGACTTTGGAACAGATCATCAGTTGCTCTTATGCAAGTTTAAGCTGAAGCAGAAGAAAATTAAAACAAGTCTACAAGAGCCAAAGTACAACTTTGAGGATATCCCACCTGAATTTGGAGACCACCCAAGAATAGATTTGACACATTGAACACTAATGACCGAAGACCAGACGAGTCGTGGAATAACATCAAGGACGTCATACATGAAGAAAGCAAGAGGTCATTTAAAAGATAGGAAAGAAAGAAAAGACCAAAATGGATGTCAGAAAAGACTCTGAAACTTGCTCTTCAACATTGAGTAGCTAAAGCAAATGGAAGAAATGATGAAGTAAAAGAGCTGAACAAAAGATTTCAAAGGGTGGTTTGAGAAGACAAAGTATTATAATGACAGGTGCAAAGAGCTGGAGATAGAAAACCAAAAGGGAAGAACATGCTCCGCATTTCTCAAGCTGAAAGAACTGAAGAAAAAATTCCAGCCTTGAGTTGCAATACTGAACAAAGGATCCTATGGAGAAAATATTAAATGCTGCAGGAAGTATCAAAAGAAGATGGAAAGAATACACAGTCACTATTCCAAAAAGAATTGGTCGGCGTTCAACATTTCAGGAGGAAGCGTATGTTCAGGAACTGATGGTACTGAAGGAAGAAGTCCAAGCTGCACTGAAGGCATTGGCAAAAAACAAAACTTCAGGAATTGATGGAATACCAATTGGGATGTTTCAGCAAAGGGATGTGGCACTGGAAATGCTCACTGTGCTAAGAAATTTGGAAGACAGCTATCTGGCCAACAGACTGGAAGATATCCATATTTATGCCTATTCCAAAGAAAGGTGATCCAACTGAATGCAAAAATTTTTGAACAACTTCATTAATATTAAGGGAAATTAAAGTTTTGCTGAGGATATTTCAAAAGCAGTTGTAGGAGTATATTGACAGAGAACTTCTAGAAATTTGAACCAGATTCAGAAGAGGTCATGGAACCAGGGATATCATTGTTGATGTCAGATGGATCCTGGTTGAAAACAGAGAATACCAGAAAGATACTTACCTGTGCTTTATTGACCATGTAAAGGCATTTTACTGTGTGGATCATAATATATTATCGATAACATTGTGAATAATGGGAATTCCAGAACTCTTAATTGTGCTCATGAGGAACCTGTGCATTGATCAAGAGGCAGTCGTTCGAACAGAACAAGGAGATACTGAGTGATTTAAAGTCAGGAAATGTGTGCATCAGGGTTGTATCCTTTCGCCATACTTATTCAGTCTGTATGCTGAGCAAATAATCTGAGAAGCTGGACTATATGAAGAAGAACGTGGCATCCAGATTGGATGAAGACTTATTAACAACCTGCGTTATGCAGATGACACAACCTTGCTTGCTGAAGCTGAAGAGGACTTGAAGCACTTACTGATGAATATCGAAGATCACAACCTTCAGTATGGATTACACCTGAACATAAAGAAAACAAAAAACCTCACAACTGGACCAATAAGCAGCATCATGATAAACTGAGAAAGACTGAAGTTGTCAAGGATTTCATTTTATTTGGATCCACAATCAACACCCATAGAAGCAACAGTTAAGAAATCAAAAGACACATTGCATTGGGCAAATCTGCTGCAAAAAACATTTTTAAAGGGTTGAAAAGCAAAGAGGTCACCTTGAAGACTGAGGCACCTGACCCAAGCCATGGTGTTTTCAATTGCCTCATGTGTATGAGAAAGCTGGACAATGAATAAGGAAGAGTGAAGAAGAACTGACGCCTTTGAATTATGGTGTTGGCAAAGAATATTGAATATTCCATGGACTGTGAAAAGAACGAACAAATCTCTCTTCAAAAAAGTACATCCAGAACGCTCCTTAGAAGCAAGGATGGTGATACTTTGTCTCACACACTTTGGACATGTTATCAGGAGGGATCAGTTTCTGGAGAAGGACATCATGCTTGGTAAAGTAGAGGGTCAGCTCAAAAGAGGAAGACCCTTGACAAGGTGGATTGACACAGTGCCCGCAACAATGAGCCCCAGCATGAGAACAATTGTGAGGATGGCTTAGAACTGGGCAGTGTTTTGTTCTGTTGCACATAGGGTTGGTATGAGTTAGAACCAACTCGACGGCACCTAACCACAACATCAAGGCCTGAACGTTCAGTTCTTTCTTAAAGGTCTTGTACTATGTAGCATATACTGAAGACTGGGTGGCAATTTTGCTGCAATTCTAGTGATAACAATAGTAATGATAACTATAAGAACAATCATAATAATCATTATTATTACCAATTTTTGAGCAAAGCAATGTGCAAAGTGCTTTATCTGCATTGTCTCATTTTATCTTGTCTCTAAAGTACATATCCCAAGGGACTGCTTTTGTCAAATTAGAAATTAAATATAGTTTCAAATTGAGGTAAATCATCACAGAAAGTTAGGTATCCTGGGAGTTATTTACGTAAGGACACATGCCTATAGAAGTTAAATGGAGTGTGAACATTTCACAGCATGCTGTAGTAGGGGAGATAAATTAATCAAATGATCACATCTAAAGTTAAAAAAAAATGATCATGTTGATCTGGGCAATTTGATTTTCAAACACATTCAAAAAGAAACTGTATTTTAAAATAACATTTTAAAAATTATGTAAAATAACTCATTTTTTTCCCATCAGACATCTCATTGTAGTTTTTTTTCTTGTATTCCCTAATTATAAAATATTGTAAGTTATTTTATTGCTAAACTAACATCTTTGTTTTGGTTGGTTGCTAGAAATTATTAGCTGTTGATGAAAGGACACACATATGGATAATCTTTGTAGGGTATTTTGCTTTTTCCAGACACTTTATCTTTCCTCACTATTGCAACAAAAGCTTTTAATATATTGTTTTCAGCATAAATTTTTTTTATAGCCCTTTAAACAGATTTCAAGCCGTTTGGCAACATAATCAAGAAGAAACAATGTAAATTACAAAAAATTTCAACTTTTTGGTTAAGTCCATAACTGTCATATAAATTTTCTCTCCTTTTAGTTTATCAGGAAATGTGCGTTGTATTTTTTTTTTTTTTAATCAAGCTTTCATTACTTTACTCTTCTTTTTCTATGACATAATAATGCAGTTTTACGTCAAGTTCTATTCTTTAAATGGTAGCATACATTTTCATTAGCATTCTGGCAACAGAATAGAAGCTAGGTCTCCTTAGTCATTCCTTTTAGGATGATATTTGTTGACTCTATAAGAAGTCTTTCACAGTATAAACCAAATATGTGAAAATGTCACCTCCCCCTATTGCAGAAATATCCAGAGGCTGGAAAGAAAGAACTTGGCATAATTGTATGCTGGGTCACAGCTAGGAACTTAGAGATAGCTAAAAATAAATGGTCGTGAGCTGACTGAAGGGGATCAAAATGTATTCTCTCCAAAGAAGTTAATGCTCTTACAACAGAAATAAAGAGTGGATATAGATGCCTGCTGAAAAGTATTTATTGACTTAAATGGTGAATACTCCCAAAATTTTAATTATTGGGCTAATTAAAGATACAGTTTTTAATGACAAACGGTAATTAAAAATACCATTTTTAAATGGTATTTAGCTGAAGAACAGTGTTACTTATTCAATGATTATAGAGCTCAGTCACGTGACCACAGTGCTCATGAGGATTCTACCCAGCTGGGTGGTTTAAGTAAATTACTAACTCTTTGAATTTCAGTTTCCTCAGCTATTAAACAGAGAACTTACCAGATAATTCTAAGGTCTCTTTTAGCTCAAAAAGCCAGATATGTATGTATAATGGTCCTATCATTATTCCAACACAATTAGTACAGTTTCTATGATGACAGTTTTGAATTTTATTATAAATACAGTCATTTATTTTTCAGTGCATTTAAGAATTAATAAGCAAAAGGAAAAATGACATTTTAGGTTATTTTCTGGTGTTGGTTATGCAATAGGTTGTGGCTCCATCTGCTGGTAGTTATGAGGTGTTTGAATTAGGTGACTGGAATTTTTTGTTTCCTTCACGTTTAGTGGTGCATTTTATCCCCACCCCCACCCCATTGACCTGAAAAGATTTCAAATGGTTTTCTGATCTATATGGAACGGAAATATAAATTCCAAGATAGTTATAATAGTCTAAAAATAATTTAAAATTGTGAGCTTAATTCAAAAATTTTTGTCACATGTTTCTCCAATGAGGTACTGATATGTATATTTTAAAAATGATATATTCAAATTGAATTTGATAATGTAAATAAGTGGAGCATTTGTACCTTTATTTGCTATCTAGTTATTTGCAAAGCATTCCTCATCTGAACATTCTAACATAATAGTATTTAAAATGGAATCCCTTCTCCATCTCCTAACTCCGTCCAGAAAGCTAAAGGGTGTAAAATAAAGTGGCTTCCATGGTTACAATAATTTAACTCTGTTTCTTTCCATACGCATAATAACAGGGTCTTTCCTAAAATGACACTTCGTAATTTGTCATACATATGCATGACTTCACTGTGCCAAGGATTAGGAAACAATGTGAGTAGTTTTATGAAAGGGATAATTTGATTCAAAGTTATGATGAAAAAGCCATGTTAATGAACAAAGAACGAAGAAAAATGTCTTCTTGTAAAAAAAAAAAGTGCTTTTAGTAGATTTCTCAAAGGAATGAATAGAGGAATCCTCCTTTATTCAACGCTATAAAGTTCCCCACATTATGCCTCAACAATTTAGCTTGCGTTAGAAGATGTTCTTATTAAGTTTCTAGATAGGGAGAGATTTTTGTCTCATTTAGAGTAAACAAAAAGGTAACACAGGTTCAGTGATTTTTTTTTATGGTTCTATATTGAATAAATTCTCCACTATATTCTTTCTATTATCTTTCACACAAGACAGACTTGCATAAACTCCTCTAAAAAGTCTTTAGGTGCATTACAGCTACTCGTCCCTGGGTGGTGCAAATGGTTAACGTGCTCGACTGTTAACAGAAAGGTTGCTGGCTTGAGTTAACCCAGAGCCACGTTCGAAGAAAGGCCTGGTGATCTATTTCTGAAAAATCAGCCACTGAAACCCTGTGGATCACAGTTCTACCCTGACACACATAAGGATATCATGAATGGCACTCAACTTGAAGGCAACTGGTTTTTTGATGTTCAAGGCATTTTCCTTCCTAGGGCCAGCTCCCATGCTTCCTGAATTAAAAAAAAAAAAAAAAAAAAGACACTGGTACATCAAAACAATCAAATGAAATCTGTATTTGCATTTCTCAATCTATAATCAGGTCTGCAGGTTTGAATGCGTTTCTTTCTTGATTACTTTTGGACTTTTGTAAATTTTATGGGAAAATAATTGACTTAGATATTTAAAAAAGGGCAAATATTTAAAGTTGGTGAGCATTGATCCTTTCAGAGGAAAATCATCCTGGCCACAGATCTCATTTTGTTTAACATATTAGGGCTAGGCAATAAAATGAATGAAAATTTCAGAAAGGGACATAATTGAATTCGACTAGTGACTGTGTAACCCGTGCCTTATTAAATAAGCAGTAAGAGGACACTGTCTAACTCAGTTGTTCCCCTTTCCTTTTAAAGACCCCTAAACCAGGAGAAAATTTGAAATAACAGGTTTTAGCATGGTAAATTTGGAAATACCTAACCCATAAGAAGGTATATTCAACTTAAAATTCTATCATAGTTAGAAATATATATGTGCTATAAACATGTATGCAAAGACATAGTCTTCTTAAATGGTCTTTACAAACCTCTGTCAATCAGCATACTTTAAGTGTTTTGGAATCTATTCTTATGCTTACATATTATAATTTTTTCTGTAAACTTTACAGTGTATAAAATCAACGTAATTTCCCCATCACATCAAACATCTGCACTGATTTCTGTTTTATCTTCCTCAAGAGAGCCGGCTGACAGTGTTATCACAGGAAAATAGAACAATTGCAGCTAATGCTTTTTTTTTTTTTAATGTGGAAACAATATGGTTAAAAACTAACATTATTTTTACATGTTTTTAAAACAATAAATCACATACTTAAAGACTCATATACAAACGTAAGCAAAAAAAATTTTTATTGTATCCTCCATACAATTCTCTCTCACCATTACGGAAATTGGCTTATTCCTGGATGTTTCAAAAGCTTCCTAAACACATGGAATTCAGATAATTACAAAAGATTTTTTTGTAATGAAGTTCCTTTTGCAAATCAGTATAGAACTGCTAGGTGACCCAGAAGAGGGCACAGACCAGAAAAGCCATTTGTTTTAATAGAGTCTTAAGAAAAATATGTAAAAAAGAATATCCCTTTTATGTGTTCTTGAGAAATCAAAATAAGAAATTATTTGTACAACAGCAAATGGAACTTTTAGGAGGACTGAATTATATTATTTTTCAAATAATAATAATTCTGGAATTTGTTATGGAAACAACAGATTTCATAATTTACCTTTTTAATAACAGTGTTTCTTTTCTTTAATTCTTTAAACTCTAAAAACAATAGTGAATGATACATCGGCATGCTAGCCAGTTCAGGAAAGTTGTGTATTCTAATATTTTTGAGAAATTCTGGGAATGTAAAGTTCAGGCTCAAATATTAATAAAATTAACCCCTTCTGAATGGGCTCCATTCATGTATTAATTCAAATAAAGATATACTTACTGAAAATGTGATAGCTTTAGAGAATTAAATTGTACACAAGTGTATAGAGGTTCCTATATAAAGATGAAATGTGTAGAAAATAAAATTTGTTTTCATGTCTGCAGCTACACCACGTAGAAACCCCAGGTTCGTGCTCGGCATGACTCATATTGGCCAATAAACGAGAGACTTAGGTGGGAGAACAGGGAAGTCACCTTTATTTCCTTGTACCAGGAATGGAGATAGTCAGAGCTGCTGCTGCCAAGACTGCTCACCAAGGGCTGGCAGGCAAGTTACCTTTAAAAGGGTTTACAAGTAGGGAGTTCATACAAGTTATGTCAGCAACATTCTTAATCATACTACGCAGGCGCAATGGGGTTTACATATAACCTCCAAGCAAAAGCAGGATTCAAATGCAAAGCTGGGCAGGGGCAGTCCAGCAAAGGAAATGATTTTCAATACAACCATGTAGGAGAGGAAGCCAGGTAAAGAATACAGCACTGTGGGGGCTCTGTCTCAGCAGCACTTATTTTTGTGCAGTGGTTAAGAGCTATGGCGAGATATGGCTGTTAACCAAAAGGTCAGTAGTTTGAATCCACCAGCAGCTCCTTAGAAACCCAATGGGGAAGTCCTACTCTGTCCTACAGGGTCGCTCTGAGTGAGAACTGACTCGATGGCGACGAGTTTAGTTTGGTTTTTCGGATGCTCAAGATATTATTTTAGGGTATAATTGGTTGGTTTTTATTTTGCCTGTGACTTAGTGTACTAGTTACAAAAATGGAAGTTAAATGGAAAAAAGTAGAAAAATGTCCTTAAAAGCTATATATTTTTTATCCTTATCTTCACATATCAAGAAATAAAATTTATTTAATGCTCTGTTGGATAAATTAAAAAGTGCCTAAGCCATAAGGAAATGCACTGAATCCAATTGGTTTCTATATTAATATTGATATTTAAAATCCCTTAAATATTATTTGTTTTTTTCTTTTTAAAGTATAAAATTCCTCTGCCTGGTTTTGGAATTAATAAACAAATACAGTGCTGCAAGCAACTTGGTAGGAATACAATCAAATTCTTTAAAAACATTTTTTTTTGTTTCTTTTTTTAACTTTCCTGTTGGCCTGTCACATGGTGTTTGCACATCCTTTTTAACTATATGGGGAAGTAATGAAGTGCATCTCTCTGTACTCGGATATGTAGTGTTTATTAACTAAGAGGAATACTGTAAGCTCATTGCAATGTGTTATATATGGTCTTTCCATCTCATAGAGTAAGGGACAGCACTTGAACACAGGAAACACCCGTGAAAAAGGACAATGGATAATGGTCAGTTTAACAGTTTAATTTTTGCAAGAAAACAAAACCAAACAAGTCATATATTACTTTAAAATACAAAATAGTAGCACTATTTCTGGTAATCTTTATACAAAGACAGGCTCCCTGCAAAGGCTATGAAGCAGACACAAGATTTCCATTTCTTTTCTTTTTTTTTAACACCCCTTCTTGCTCATTGTAGTACTAGTCGCAGTAAAAAGAATTAACAGCCTTCAGCAGAAGACATTTATATTGTCTTTCAAAGATCTCCTTCTTAGTAATTCCAAGATATGTAAACATACACTTGAGGGTTTAGCTCCATCTACAGGAAGCAGGAAATAAAACAAATTCTTTGTAAATACAAAATTCTCTTTGCACACACCCATTAGATAAGATTATTTTAGCTCCTTGCAAATAATGTTTTCCACCGAGAAAGTTCCAGAGAAGAAAGGAGGTTGACTAGAGCAAGGAATATGTTTGTGACTCATCCATCACTGAGGGTATGAATCAACTTTAGATTTTTTCCCCCTTCTTTACAAATTAAAAAAAAACAAATAAACCTCAATTACAGTCTACCTAGAGCAAAAAGTAGTCATCCTTACATGGGCCTTAGGAAAATACTGTCATTTTAGATGTCCTCTCACCTCTTTTATTCTGGACCCTGTCCCTTAAGTGTAACATATTCTCTTGCTATCCACTGAGGCAGAAATTTTAACTCTGCATCTTCCTAAGTCACCTCCTCTCCATGTTGGGACTGGCTATGAGGCTCCCAGGATTACAGATCATTATTGACCTTAATTCTTTTCTGTCACACGGCTCGCAACCATTTTTCCAAGGGCATACTCATGAGACAGGATGGCTGGGTTGGTAAGCGTTCAGCATGAGCCTTGATCTAGAACCAGTTCTCCCTCCTGACATCCAAGGCCCTGGGGTAGGACCAGATAATCAGGCCAAACTTTCCTTTTTTAAGAAGAACTTTCTTCTTTCAAACACTGTCCTCTTGTCCATCCCTCCCTGAAAGTATGTCTCAGTTACAACTACCTGAGCTCGCCAGACATGCCATAATGTTTTGAACTTCAAAGAGAATAGCTCTAAGCAACGGTGAAACCAGGCTTTGTAAGTTCTGAAGTACATATAATTTGGGGGACCCTCCTTAAGAAAAAGGATGCAAAAATATGTACTAAAGTGAATATTTGTTTAGAATGGGAATAAGCATCTCAATAAATTACAAATTTTTAAAACCTGAAAAATGCCACAAACATCATATCTAGAAAAAATATTATTTTTATAAATTAAAAAAGAAAAAACCATTGTCATTGAGTCAATTCTGACTAATAGCAACCCTACAGGGCAGAGTGGAATTGCCCCAGAGGGATTCCAAGGAACAGCTGGTGGATTCAAACTGCCTACCTTTTGGTTAGCAGCCAAGCTCTGAATCACTGTATCACCAAGGCTCCTTTTATTAATTAGCTACCCTCATACTTCTATAATACTTGTTTTTTTTAATAGTACTTTTTTTTCTGCATTTTTGTCTATATTTTCTTTGGTTACCTCAAAATTACAATGATTCTGTAACATCATAGCATTGTGTGTGTGTGTATACATATATATATATATATATATATATATATATATATATATATACCTTCAGTATAATTCAGCATTTTCTCTAGTATTGTTGGTCAGAATTTGAGTGTTTATTATTGGAAGTTTGGAAAAGTTCATGGCATCTTCATGACTCATTGTTGGCAATTTTATGGAAATTTTTAGGATTTCTGTCAAATTAAGAAAAACCTTTATCAAGGTTATTTCACATATGAGCTGTAAGATTTCAGAGCATTTCAAGCTTTTTTGTGCAGTGAATACTCAGAATTAACACTTTTCTCCATCATATGTATTATTTGAATGTTCTGCAAAAGCAAACAAAATTAATCTGAAATTAATGCATACGCAAAAGCACGCCAAATGTCATATTGAGGTGCATAATCATGTAATCAAATTACTCTTGTTCTACACACAATCTTACTGGAACATTGTTTTTGCAGGTCACTTTTTTGTGCGTGCCACTTCATCTGGAATCATGAGGCAGTCAGGACAAGGTGCCTGATTGGCTATTTTGGGACTCAAAAATATGCAACCTCACATACTGATAAACTTGCGGTTTTTAGCTTTACCACAGGAATTCTGATCATTTCTATTGCAGGTTGTTCCTATTAAAAAGGGAAGTTGTCTGTGCTGCACTGCTGAGCACAGGAGAGGACTTTCAGTTAGGCTCAGCATCAAGGAGAAGGATCCTCTGACGTCTATTTCTTGAACCTGATGATGGGAAGACTTTCTAGAGACTAGCTTCTAGCTGTGTGCATCTTAAACCTAGCTTTGCCTGCACTCCCCATTTCTTGCCAGTGACAGAAACTTGAATCATACATTTCATAGTGTAGCCTCTGGCCCTGCATCTCCACATCACAACACAGGTGGGTTGCCACAGTGCATGATAATAATATTCCTGGCAGCCATTTCCCCAACAGGGGAGTTAGTAATTACTTAAGTCTCCATGGAAGTGACTCTGAATGACATAAATATCTCTCACTAAATCAAAATTTAATGATTCCCTGACTCAACTTCCCCTTAGTCTAATCCTCAAAATGCCCATGATCACTCCAGTATCACCCAAAGGGAAGTTGACAGAGGGGAAGTCAGAATGGAAAGGGACCCACTGAAACCAAACTCACTGCCATTGAGTTTATTCCGACTCATAGCAACCCTATAGGACAGAGTAGAACTTCCCCATAGTTTTCCAAGGCTGTAAATCTTTATGGAAGCAGACTGCCAAATCTTTCTCCCTAAGACTGGGTCATGAATTCCAACTGCTGATCTTTTCGTTAGCAGCCAAGGGCCTTAACCACTGCGTCACCAGGGCTCGCTTATGGATAGGGACAGTGATCTCTTCTGCAAATTTTACAAAATATATTACTATGGGAAAACACTGATGGGGCTTCTCCTAAGACTGTGGAGAAAGAATTCTCTGAATCTGAAGTTTCAGGTATTCTGTCTCTGCTTAGGTTGTTTAAGTCCCAGCTTCCCAGTAAACATTATAGCCTCTGTGAATATTTGCCCACCCCATATAACAATGCTGCTGAGCTACATCCCAAGATAAAAGGATAAAGGGAAGAAATCCAAGCCCTGCCTTATTTCCTTATCTATACTGATTGACAAAGAGGATACCTCTTTATTTCGGGAAGAATCAAACACTCAAGGAAGGTCTGTCTATCAAAAAATACAAACAAAATGATACACTTTCCCTAAAGTTTTGTTTAATCTTAAATAACGACATGAAGAAGAATTAATAGTTAGCCTTCAGTATACTTAGTCAGGCCAGATCCTTGTCATGGAATTTTCTCCAAAGAGTAAAGAAATATTGCTGGCACGTCCCTCTAAGAATAGTATGGTCTCCTAATTTCTGGAGAGCAAATGCCAAATTTTTCACCATTGAGTAATCTAACTCTAAAATAAGGTTTGAAATCCTCTAACTGTACAGGAATACTGCCTTGTTTATGTACCAAATTTCCGTTTCTAAATGAAAGCACAGCATCTCAAAAATAAGAAACTGCATTTGGACTAATTCTCTCTACTAACAATGATGGCTAGATACTGACGTTACACTTGTGTGATTGGCATTATACTCAACAGAACATTTTACCCTAGAGCAAGGAGAGTATTGCCACAAAGAGAAACATCAGTCTCTACCCTATGGATCATAAATTTCTCAGATTGCACAAATTAGAATTTTTTCAGCCTCAAGCCTTTTAAGATATAGTCTCCATCAGGTTCTCATTACTTATGCATGAATGATTGAGTTAAACTAGTTAAATATAAGGTTCTGCTCTATTAAATAATGCAGTTTGAATGTCATAAGAATTTAGAAATAAGCTTCATAGCATTTCTGAACAAATCAATTGTAGGAATACTGGTTAAACGTAGTAGATTAAATACATGCTCCTCTATGTCTACTCCTGAATATTCTAAGTAAATAATACAAAAGAAGTATAAGTTCACAAAAGCAAAGTGAATGAAAGGAGAGGAAACAATGGATAAACAGATACTAACAAATATTAGGAAGATAGAAAGCATATAGACAGTGTTACTTAGCAGAGCAGAAGTAGTTAAATCTTAAGGGGATTTTCCACTAAAGAACTTAGGAATTTACAAGAATTAGTACAAAGAACTATCAAACCAGTTGCCATCAAGTGGACTCTGACTCATAGTGACACCATGAGTGTCAGAGAAGAGCTGTGCTCCACAAGGTTTTTAGCAGCTGATTTTTTGAAGTAGATCACTGGGCCTTTCTTCTGAGGTGACTCTAGGTGGACTCAAACCTCCAAATTTTGGTTAGCATGCAATTACTTAAGTGATTGTAGATGCTCAAAAACAATAAGATTGAGTTATAGTTTGAATAAAGAGTGATTAGATGTCCAAGGGCAGAGCCCTGGTGGAGTAGTGGTTAAGAGCTTGGCTTCTAACCAAAAGGTCAGCAGTTCAAATCCACCAGCTGCTCCTTGGAAACAATATAGGGCAGTTCTACTCTGTCCTATGGAGTCACTATGAGTTGGAATTGACTCGATGGCAATGGGTTTGGTTTTGGGTTTAGATGTCCAGGAGGGAGCCCTGGTGGCATGGTATTTAAAGTGCTCAGCTGCCAATCAAAATGTCCGTGTTTTGAACCAACCAGCCATTCCATGGGAGAAAGATGTCACAGTCTACTTCTGTAAAGATTTACAGCCTTGGAAACCCTATGGGGCAGTTCTACTCTGTCCTATAGGGTCACTATGAGTCAGAATTAACTCAATGGCAGTGGGTTTGTTGGTTTGGTTTAGACGTTCAGGATTCCTTCTTCACTCTTTAGAACTTAGTGACTACACTTCCCCAACCCAGAAAGAAATCAAATGTACTGGGGCACCCAATGCACACTAGAAGGTGGTAGTTAAACATTAAAATAAAACTAAGAGACAAGTTGAACACCCGTAAAAAGTTGAATTGGCAAAAGTTGTGTGATAGATACATTTACAACAGCTACCAAAAAAGAAAAAAGTAGCTGCTGAGGCAACTTATGCACAACTAAACACCTCATGGGATTTTGTTCCTTGTTTTGGAGGTTTAGGGTCATGGTTTCATGGGACATCCCAGTTAATTGGCCTAATAACATATTTAGTGCTTCTGTTCTACCTATAGGGTCACTGTGTCAGAATCAACAGCAATGGATTTTTTTTGGGGGGGGTCCTACCTCCTAATTCATTGCATAGTGCCTAGAGTCTTAAAAACTTTCAAGCAGACATCTAAGGCACAACAATTGGTCTCTATTCACCTGGAACAACAGAGGAAGAAGGAGAATCAGGAATAGGAGAAGGATGTGGATTGCATGGCTAATTGCCTCCAGGAACAACTGCCTCCTTTGCCATGAGACCAGAAGTGGATTGTGCCTGGCTACCATTACTGAACATTTTGATTAAAGGTTCCATAGAAGCATCCTGATCGAAAGAGGAATAATGAAGAACAGAATTTCAAATTCTCATGGACTCTAGAATTTCTGGAGCCATGGAGGGTGGCTGAACCCAGAAAATATTGCCCTGAGATAGTCTTTGATCTTTGAGCCAAAAATATCCCCTGAAGTCTTCTTAAACCTGAACAATAGCTTAACTAGAAAAAGGGTCTATCTTGAGCATTATGCTAATATGGGATTAAATTGACAAAAGCAACTGGGAAGATTAGATGGGAAATTTAGGGGGCAGTGTGTTAATATATAATGAGGGAGGAACAACTCAGAAAAGGAGGGTGAGAGTGGTTGCCCAACTCGAAGAATGTAATCAGTGTCACTAAATGGTACACACAGACACTGTTGAATTGGTGTATGTTTTGCTGTGTATATTCTCAACAGCGACAACAAAATAAATAAATTTAAATAAATAAATAAAACTAGGAGAAATGTTAAAATTTACAAACTAAACTGTGTTATCTTTCTCTTTCTCCTGATTAACTTCTACAAAATTGAAAGGGGATTATACAACCTTCAGGCTATATTTTTCTCAAGAGAAATAAGTCTCAAAGAGAAAAAAATTAAAAGCTCTCTTTTCTTTTCTTTTCTTTTTTATTTTAGGCTCTACCAACTAAACTAACTATCCAGTCACTAGAGTGAAAACAGCCATAACAGCCTCATCATGAACACAAATCTTTTGATCAGCTATTAATAGTAACTAATTTTGAGATATCAAAAAACAGCTAAATATTGCCAGATATTAAAATAAAACTAGAAGAAAGCAAAAATCAAATCGGGGAAAAAGAAGTTTTTCAAAAATTAGTAAAGTACATCTAAAAAACTTCACTGTCTCACCCCACTGGGAGCAAAGGAGAATGAAGAAAACAAAAACGCAAGGGAAAGATTAGTCCAAAGGACTAATGGACCACAAATACTAAAGCATCTACCAGACTGAGTCCAGCACAACTAGATGGTGCCCAGCTACCACCACCAACTGCTTTGACAGCAATCACAATAGAGGTTCCCAGACAGACCTGGAGAAAATTGTAGAACAAAATTCTAATTCACAAAAAAAGACCAGACTTACTGGCCTGACAGACTGTGGAAACTCCAAGAATGTGGCCCCCAGACACCCTTTTACCTCAGTAAAGAAGTTACTCCCGAGACTCACCCTTCAGCCAAAGATCAGACAGGCCCATAAAACAAAATGAGATAAATGAGTACCCCAACCCAGGGGCAAGGATGAGAAGGCAGAAGGGGACAGGAAAGCTGGTAATAGGGAACCAAGATCTAGAAGGGAGAGTGATGATATGTCGTGGGGCTGGTAACCAATGTCACAAAACAATATGTGTACTAATTGTTTAATGAGAAGCTAGTTTGTTCTATAAACCTTCATCTAAAGTACAATAAATTACTAAAGTAGAAGAAAATTCTAAAAAGCATTATTAACATGCTACAGAGGATATATGGTGCATTGTTTAAGAGCTATGGCTGCTAACCAAAAGGTTGGCAATACCAGTTGCTCCTTGGAAACCCTATGGGGCAGTTCTACTCTGTCCTATAGGGTCGCTATGAGTCAGAATCAACTCGTTGGCAAAGGAAAAGAGGATATGTGAGCATAATATTAAATAAGAATCTTGATATTAAATCATAACAAATTGGAAATTTAAAAAAAACATAGGCTAATATGGAATTAGTTTCTATGATAAAATTAAAAATTATTTTAAAAACAAATACAGGTTGAACCATATGAAATACCATTTTTAGTGTCAAAAAAGATCAAATATTGCAATTTTGTATGATTCAGTTTAAGGGAAAATAAGAAAATCAGAGGATCAATCATGGGGGTTCAATATCCAACTAATAGTAACACCAGAAAGAGGGGGAGAAAAAAAAAAACAATACATGAGATATTATTAAAGAAATATGTATTTTTTAAATCTCAGAAAACTAAACTGCAGGATTTTCTTAGAGGGGTCCAGTGAGTATTCAATATATTGACTAAGAAATGACCCATATTCAACCTAAATTTTCAAAATGCCAGGAATACAAAGAAGCTCCTAAAAGCTTCCAGAAAGTCATAAACAAAATTTAACCCAAAGTAACAGGAAATAGGAAGACATCAGATATCTCAACAGCCACCCTGTAGTGTAGATGACCAGCGCACAATGTCTGAAAATTCACAATCCCCTTAATTCTGTCACTATAAATTAGTGGCTGCCCTGGTTGCTCAGTGGTTAAGAGCTATGGTGAGCTACAGATGCTAACCAAAAGGTTGGCGGTTCGAATCCACCAGCTACTTCTTGGAAACCCTATGGGGCAGTTTTACTCTGTCCTATAGGGTCTCTATGAGTTGAAATTGACTCTACCGCAATGGGTTTGGTTTTGATTTGATAGATTAGAAACGTTTAACAATTTATGTAAGGTCTCAAAAGTAAAAGTACACCTTCCTCAAGTAAAAGGTGGTGTCATTAAAGTAGCCAGGAAAAACAAACAAGAGAAAATCTTGAAATCCTCAAAACAGAAGAGTCAATAAAAGAGAAAGAGGGGTTAAGGTAATGAATAAGTGATGGACAGGATGACATCAATGTGCTGTAGGCTTAGAGAACAAACAGTATATCTGGAGCAATTAGATGATGGCTGAAAAAGAGAGATTTCCAAGGGATAAAAAGAAGAGAAATCAATGACCTCAAAATTAGTCACTGAAACCCCTACAAGAGCACAGTTTTACGCTGAAACACATGGGGTCGCCATAAGTTGGAATTGACAGCATTTAAGAAAAAATTATTTAGAGGTATATAGGAAATTAAGCAGATGACAAACAAAAAAAAAAAAAATGAAAGAATAATTACTAATTCCAAGAAAAAATTGGACTTTGAGAAGGAAATGGATACAAAACGTTACTTTGGCTAAGCAGTGAAAAATAGTTACATCATTATCATAATGCAGACATTGAAAAACTATTAAGTACAAAATGGTGATATAACTATGTAGTATTCGTAGAGTGGAGGAAGGGAGGTGGGTATAGAAAACAGTACTAAAATTGATCATTCAAGAGAGTAGAATATAAATATTATTTGGAAATATGATCACTAACAAAAATAAACATTTGGAAGTATTGTAAGCTGTTGCCTCTGAGGAATATGAGTAAAAGAGGAAAGAGTTAGAATAGAGGTTTGGCACTCTTTGTTGTTAGTCTTATGGTATAATTTGATCTTTTAAAAAAAATGTGTAATTTAAGTAGATAAGAATTTACTGCAGTTTCACTCTTTGGATCCAGAATGTATAGACATAGTGGAGTAAACTTGCTTCATAATATGTTTAAATATCAAATAAAAATACTTTCTTCACAAAATATAAACATTCCAATACAAAGATCATATCAGCTCATCCATGTTTGTGGTAAACTTTGAGAAAATTATTAATGTGAAGGGTAAAGAATGAGCTCTAAAGGATTTTTATATTTATGACTATGATCTGTGACTCATTTTCTCTTAGAAAGTCCATAAAGAAGTAGGTCCATATTCTTAGGACAAGCTGAAACAGGTGTGGGAAAACAGGCTGGAAAATATCAGAATACATTTTTTAAGCTATTGGATGGCAGAAGAATCATACTTGCCAGTTTCAATTAATAATTAAACATAAATGACTATCTTTAAGAAGGCCAAAGTAGTGTTAATCTTCGTATTCAAGAGCCTCATTAATCCTTAAAGAAATGAGTATGCATGAGGGCAGCTTCATGGTTTAATATATTTATTGTTAGGAAAGATGTCTGTGGGAGGCTGGGCCAAGATGGAGGAGTAGTCAGACGCTTCCAGTGGTCCCTCTTACAACAAACACCTGAAAAAACAAGTGAATTGATTATATATGACAATCTAGGAGCAATGAACATCAAAGGTAAAGTTGAGGAATTGGACTGAGTGGCAGGGGGAGGGAGAGATGGTTTGGAAGCAGTGAGGAGTTGCCAGATCTGACCAAGCAGGAGCAGTAGCCCTTCAGCCTGGATCAGCCCAGGGGTGAACACTGAGGTAGGCAAGCAGCAGCACTCAGGAGAGACCCAGTGCAGAGAGTCTACTCAGCCATCCAGAGCCAGTAAGAAGCAGCCCTCAAACGGCGAAAGATGAGTATTTGCATCTGGCCTACTGCACAGATCAATAACATCCATCTTAGGGAAAAACCTTTCTCCCATTTACCTCCCTGCTCTGAACTGGGTCTGGGATGGCTTCAGCAATTGCCATGTCCCCTGGGCTGGTAGTAGGATCTATCACACACCCTGAGTCATTCTCTCAGCCTTGGAGAGTGAACAAATTAACAAACAGGGGGAAGAAATAATCAGCTGGCTCCCCTAAGCCAGGAACTCAGGGTAGACACAGCTCCTTTGTCTAGGCACAGGCATACAAGATCCACAGACTTTGGGTGTCTTTCCCCATGCAGAGACTTATGCAGGCCCATTTCAACAGCAGAGGCCCTCATTACTGCACTAAAACAGGGTACATACCTGAAGTCTAATTTCAACTGTTTCAGCTGTGAAGTGGCAGGTTCATGACCTTTGAGACTGCTCTGCCTATTAAGCAGGGTCTTCACCTACTCAGATCAGGGGCCTGAGGACTGGTAGCTCCACCCATGCCACCTAGCCACCTGTGATAGAGGCCCAAGAATAAGAGATGCCCCCCAGTCCTTACAGCCAAAGGCACTGGGTGCTCATAAGCCAACTGCAAAACCCACCCACCTACCGCTCTAGGGAACAGGGAAATGCCTTCCTCCTGGACACTCAGGGGCAGCCATCGGCCCCCTGCCTTGCTCAGAGTGTGTCCCCTTGCTGCAGCCAGTTGCCTGTGACTATACTAATCACCCATGCCTGTCTAGGACTGTAGGTGAGAGCCTACACCACACACTTGGTGGCTGTCTACCTGGACACCAGAGCTGAATCCATATAGGAGGAGGGGGCAGACTCCTGGGCTCACATACCTAGTAATAGATCTAACCACCTGGTGACAGGATATTAGAGCTTCAAAGTTGCCAATAATCAAACTAGCTCACACGAGCAGCCTATTTGGGCATATCAAAACAAAACAAAAAAAGAAGCTAGGACACAGTAAGCAAACATAAATAAATATAATAATTTATTGATGTCTCAGAGACAACAGTCAACATCAAATCACATAAAGAGGCAGACTATGATGGCTTCAGCAAGCTCCCAAAATAATCTGGAAATTTTCTGGAGGAAGAGAATTTCTTGAAATTACCAGAGACAGAATACAAAAGATTAATATACAGAACTCTTCAAGATATCAGGAAGAAAATTATGCAAAATGCAGCACACGCAATAGATGAACTTAAACATATTAGAAAAGAGCATAATGACAAAGTTAACAGGCTGCAAGAATCCATAGAGACACAGCAATCAGAAATCCAGAAGATTAATAATAAAATTTCAGAATTAGACAACTCAATAGAAAGTCATAGGAGCATAATCGAGGCAACGGAAGCCAGAGTTAGTGAGATTGATGTTAAAGCACTTCACACAAACTTATTTGAGGAAAAGTCAGATAAAAGGATTTAAAAAAATGAAGACACACTAAGAATTATGTGGGATTCTATCAAGAGGAATAACCTACGAGAGATTGGAGTACCAGAACAGGGAGGAATAAAAGAAAATACAGAGAGAAGCGTTGAAGATTTGTTAGCAGAAAACTTCCCTGATATCATGAAAGATGACAAGATATCTACACAAGATGCTCATCAAACCCCACATAAGGTAGATTCCAATAGAAAGTCACCAAGACATATCATAATTAAACTTACCAAAACCAAAGATAAAGAGAAAATTTTAACAGCAGCAAAGGAGAATCAATAAGACTAAGTTTGCGCTGCTCAGCAGAAACCATGCAAGCAAGAAGGCAATGGGATGACATATATAAAGCCTTGAAGGAAAAAAAATTGCCAGCTGAGAATTATATATCCAGCAAAACTATCTCTCAAATATAATGGTGAAATTAGGGCATTTCCACATAAACAGAAGGTTAGGGAATTTGCAAAAACCAAACCAAAATTGCAAGAAATACTAAAGAGAGTCCTCTGGCTAGAAGATTAATAACATCAGATAACAACCCAAGATGAAAACACTGGACAGAACAACCGGATATCAACCCAGATAGCGAAGGCACAAAAATAAATCAAAGCTAAATCACTGAAAGTATGGAAACAGATATGCCAATATGTAAAAGATGACAATATTAAA
Source organism: Dugong dugon (assembly GCA_030035585.1). Taxonomy (NCBI): domain Eukaryota; kingdom Metazoa; phylum Chordata; class Mammalia; order Sirenia; family Dugongidae; genus Dugong; species Dugong dugon. The sequence goes on from CM057465.1 coordinate 97,802,113, forward strand.
ACAAAAAAGATGGAATAAAAGATGTAGACATAAATTTTTCATATGGAGAGGAAGTCAAGGTGATATAAAGAAATAAAAGACTGGTTTACACTTAGAAAAATAAGGGTAAATATTAAGGTAACCACAAAGGAAACTAACAATCCTACAAGTCAAAATAAAAAACAAGAAAAATATAAAGACTCAGCAAATACAAAATCAACAACAATGAAAAAGATGAAATGAAAATTCATAAAGAAAAATGACTCAGTACAGAAAATTAACTGGAAGAAAGAAACTATGAACAACACACACTAAATAACATCAAAATGACAGCACTAAGCTCATACCTATCAATAATTACACTGAATGTAAGTGGACAAAATGCACCAATAAAGATACAGAGAGGGGCAGATTGGAAAAAAAAAAAATACACGATCCAACTCTATGCTGCCAACAAAAGACACTCCTTACACTTAAAGACACAAACGAACTAAAACTTAAAGGATGGAAAAATATATATCAAGCAAACAACATTCAAAAAAGAGCAGGAGTGGCAATATTAATCTCTGACAAAATAAACTTTAAATAAACCTCACCACAAAGGATAAGGAAGGACACTATATAATAATTAAAGGGTCGATACACAAGGAGGACATAACTATAATAAATATTTATGCACTCAATGACGGACTCCAAAATACATAAAAGAAATTCTAAAAGTATTGAAAAGAGAGACAGACAGCTCCAAAATAGTAGTAAGAGACTTCAACACACCAGTTTTGCTGAAGGACAGAACATCCAGAAAGAAGCTCAACAAAGACACGGAAGATCCACATGTTACAATCAACGAACCTGATCTCATAGACATATACTGAACACTCCACCCAACAGCAGCCAAGTATACTTTTTTTTCCAACGCACATGGAATATTCTCCAGGATAAACCACATATTAGGCCATAAAGCAAGCCTTAACAAAATTCAAAGCACTGAAATATTACAAACCATCTTTTCTGACCATAAAGCCATAAAAGTAGAAATCAACAACAGAAAAAGCAAAGAAAAAAATCAAACATATGGGAACTGAACAACACCTTGCTCAAAAACTACTGGGTTATAGAAGAAATTAAGGATGGAATAAAGAAATTCATAGAATCAAATGATAATGAAAACACATCCTACCAGAACCTTTGGAACACAGCAAAAGCAGTGCTCAGAGGTCAGCTTATAGCAATAAATGCACACATCCAAAAAGAAGAAAGGGCCAAATAAAAATATTAACCCTACAACTGGAACAAGCAGAAAGAGAGCAGCAAAAGAAGCCCTCAGTCACCAGACGAAAGGAAATAACAGGAATTAGAGCAGAATTAAATGAAATAGAGAATAGAAAAACAATTGAAAGAGTTAAGAAGACCAAAAGCTGGTTCTTTGAAAAGATCAACAGAATTGATAAACCACTGGCCAAAATGACAAAAAAAAAAAAAAAAGGAAAGGAAGCAAAAGCCCCATGAAAGAAATGAGATGGGTGATATCACAACAGACCCAACTAAAAATTAAAAGAATCATAACAGAATACTAAGAAAAATTGTACTCTAACAAATTCGAAAACCGAGAGGAAATAGACAAATTTCTAGAAACTCACTACTAACCTAAACTAACACAAACAAAGGTAGAACAGCTAAATAAACCCATAACAAAAGAAGAGATTGAAAAGGTAATTTAAAAACTCTGAACAAAAAAAGCCCTGGCCTGGGCAGTTTCACCGGAGAATTCTACCAAACTTTCAGAGAATAGTTAACACCACTACTACTAAAGGAATTTCAGAGCATAGAAAAAGGTTGAATACTCCCAAACTCCTTCTATTAAGCCGTGTAACTCTGATACCAAAACCAGGTAAAGACACCATGAAAAAAGAAAATTACAGACTAATATCCCTCATGAACACAGATGCAAAAATCCTCAAACAAAATTCTAGCCAATAGCATTCAGCAACATATCAAAAAAAAAAATTCACCTTGATCAAGTGGGATTTATAGCAGGTATGCAGGGATAGTTCAACATTAGAAAAACAATGTCATCCATCACGTCAATAAAACAAAAGACAAGAACCACATGATCTTATCAATCGATGCAGAAAGTGTATCTGACAAAGTCCAGCACCCATTCATGACAAAAATTCTCAACAAAATAGGAAAAGAAGGGAAATTCCTCAGTATAATTAAAGGAATTTATATAAAGCCAGCAGCCAACATCATCCTAAATGGAGAGAGTTTGAAAGAATTCGCCTTAAGACCCGGAACCAAACAAGGACTCCCTTTAACACCACTCTTATTCAACATTGTGCTGGAGGTCTTAGCCAGAACATTTAGGCTAGAAAAAGAAATAAAGGGCATCCAAATTGGTAGGGAAGAAGTAAAACTATCTCTATTTACATATGATATGATCTTATACACAGAAAACCCCAAAGAATCCACAAGAAAACTACTGAAACTAATAGAAGATTTCAGCAAAGCATCAGGATAGAAGATAAACATAGAAAAATCAGTTGGATTCCTCTACACCAACAAAGAGAATTTCGAAGAAGAAATCACAAAATCAATACCATTTACAATAGCCCCCAACAAGATAAAATACTTAGGAATAAATCTAACCAGAGACATAAAAGACCTATTCAATGAAAACTACAAGACACTATTGCAAGAAACCAAAAGAGACCTGCATAAGTGGAAAAACATACCTTGCTCATGGATAGGAAGATTCAACATTGTGAAAATGTCAATTCTACCCAAAGTTATCTACAGATACAATGCAATCCCGATCCAAATTCCACCAGCATTTTTTAATGAGACAGAGAAACAAATCACCAACTTCATATGGAAAGGAAAGAGGACCCAGATAAGTAAAGTATTACTCAAGAAGAAGAACAAAGTGGGAGGCCTCACACTACCTGATTTTAGAAACTATTATACTGCCACAGTAGTCAAAACAGCCTGGTAGTGATACAACAACAGATACATAGACCAATGGAACAGAATTGAGAATCCAGACATAATTTCATCCACCTATGAGCAGCTCATATTTGACAAATGCACAAAGTCCATTAATTGGGGGAAAAGACAGTCTCTTTAACAAATGGTGCTGGCATAACTGGATATCCATCTGCAAAAAAATGAAAAAGACCCATACCTCACACCATGCACAAAAACTAACTCAAAATAGATAGAAGACCTAAATATAAAATTGAAAACAATGAATATCATGGAATAAAAATTATTGATAATGCTAGGAGCCCTAACACATGGCATAAACAGAATACGAACCATAAGTAACAATGCACAAGCACCAGAAGAGAGACTAGATAACTGGGAGCACCTAAAAATCAAACACTTATGCTCATCAAAGGACTTCACCAAAAGAGTAAAAAGACAACCTACAGACTGGGACAATATTTTTGTTTGCAACAAATCAGATAGGCATCTAATCCCTAAAAGCTACAAGATACTGCAAAACCTCAGCAAGAAAAAGACAAATAGCCCAATTAAAAAATGGGCAAAAGATATGAACAGGCACTTCGCCAAAGAAGATATTCAGGCAACTAACAGACACCTGAAGAAATGCTCACGATCATTAGCCATTAGAGAAATGCAGATCAAAACTACAATGAGATATCATCTCACCCCAACAAGGCTAGCATTAATCCAAAAAACACAAAATAGTAAATGTTGGAGAGGTTGGGGATACGAACACTTATATACTGTTGATGGGAATGTAAAATGGTACAACCACTTTGGAAATTGATTTGGCGCTTCCTTAAAAAGCTAACAATAGAAGTACCATATGATCCAGCAATCCCACTCCTTGGAATATCCTAGAAAAATAAGAGCCATCACACAAATAGATACATCACACCCATGTTTATTGCAGCATTGTTCACAATAGCAAAAAGACGGAAACAACCTAGGTGCCCTTCAACAGACGAAAGGATAAACAAATTATGGTACATTCACACAATGGAATACTACGCAATGATAAAGAACAATGATGAATCTGTGAAACATAACACGGAGGTATCTGGAAGGTATTAGGCTGAATGAATTTAGTCAGTCTCAGAAGGACAAATACTGCATAAGACCACTATTAAAGAACTCAAGAAATTGTTTAAGCACAGAAGAAAACATTCTTTGATGGTTATGAGGGTGGGGAGGGAGGGTGAGGGTTATTCACTAACTAGAGAGTAGACAATAATTATCTTAGATGAAGGGAAAGACAGCACACACTACAGGGGAAGTCAGCACAACGGGACTAAACCAAAGCTAAAAAGTTTCCTGAATACAGTCAAATACTTTGAGGGACAGAGTAGCAGGGGTAGGGGCCTGGGGACCATGGTTTCAGGGGACATCTAGGTCAATTGGCATAACAAAGTTTATTAAGAAAATGTTCTACATTCCACTTTGGTGAGTGGCGTCTGGGGTCTTAAAAGCTAGCAAGTGGCCATCTAAGACGCAGCAATTGGTCCCAACCACCTGGCGTAAAGGAGCATGAAGAACACCAAAGATACAAGGAAAGTATCAGCCCAAGAGGCAGAAAGAGCCACATAGACCAGAGACTTCATCAGCCTGAGAGCAGAACGAGATGGTGCCTGGCTACCACCAATGACCACCCTGACTGGGAACACAACCGAGAGTCCCTGATGGAGTGGTGGAAGGGTGGGCTGCAGAACTCAAATTCTAGTAAAAAGACCAGAGTTAATGGTCTGACTGAGACTAGAGGAGGAACCCTGGAAAGCATAGCCCCTGGACTCTCTGTCAGCTCAGAACTAAAACAATTTCTGAGGCCAACTCTTCAGACAAAGATTGGACTGGACTGTGGGACATAAAATGACACTTGTGAAGAGGGTGCTTCTTACCTCAAGTAGATGCATGAAACTAAATGGGCAGCTTTTGTCCAGAGGTGAGGTGAGAAGATAGAGAGGGTTAGGAGGTGGTTGAATGGACACAGGAAATCAGGGGTGGAAAGGAGGTGTGTGCTGTCACAGTATAGGCAGAGCAATCAGGGTCACATAACAATGTACGTATAAATTTTTGTATGAGAGACTAATTTAAATTGTAAACTTTCACTTAAACTACAACAATAAAATAAAAAAAAGAGGTCTGTGTTTATATTTAATAACAGTTTTTGAAGTATTAAAGAGATTGGAAAAAGATTGAAGTAGTTGTATCTCGAAGTCATTTTATTTTCTAATATGTTGGTTTTGTTTTTTTTTATTCCTTTTGTTGTACAGGTTTATAATCATTAATGACACATAAAATCTTCTAGCAGCTTTTTACAGTTCTTTTGCAAATAGGTTCCTTTCTCTTAAAAAAATAAATAAAAACCTTTAGAGGCTAAATGAAGATAATCATGATATAGTCCAAAGAAGCCAATCTCAAGACCCTGTGAAAGTGTAGTGAGTTTGAGGGAATTTGGGGCTGATCAAGGGGAAAAAAAGAAATGATCACAAAACAGCAAGATGGTGTTTCACAATAAGCTACTTATTGGGGTAGAAGTATTGACAGCCACATGCAGGTGGTAGTCCCAATAACAGGAGGTTTTCCAGAGGTAAGTGGGGGGCTGGCTTATGTGCAACTTGTCCTCTTGCAGCAAGGTGGGGAGGCTCTGGGTCTGAGAGCTCTGAAAGCAGGGATGTCTTAAGACTCTTTATACTACAGGGTTTTGTCTTATCTAGGGTCAGTTAAAAACAGGAAGACCCTCAAGAGATGAATTGACACAGTGGCTGCAGCAATGGGCTCAAGCATAACAATGATGTGAGGATGGCACAGGACCAGGCAGTGTTTCCTTCTGTTGTACATAGGGTCACCATGAGTCAGAACTGACTCGACAGCACCTAACAACAACAACAGGGCTAGCAAATGTTGGGTGCAGTTTTGTGTGGTATGTAAAGCAAGCAGACTCTAACTGGCTTAACATCTATTTATCTGGGCTATTTTTAAAATAATTAGATGTGTACAAATTTGAGTTTGGTGCCAGTGAGTTTTTTGAGCTAAAGGTCATCAGTTTGCTATGAAGAAGTGAATAACTTTGGGCAAATAAAGAGAGGGCATTTTTTACTCGTTTGTATAAAAGGAGAGAGTGTAATGGTTAAGTATTTGAGGCTAGCTAGGTAAAACACGGACGATGCTCAACTGCTTGCAACCTAACCTGTTAAACTTGCTGCCATCGAGTCAATTCTGACTCATAGTTACACTACAGGACAGAGTAGAACTGCCTCACAGGGTTTCTAAGAAGCAGCTGGTGGATTCAAACTGTCAACCTTTTGGTTTGCAGCCGAATGCTTAATCACTGTGCCACCAGTGCTCCGCTTGCACCCTGCTCAGACATAACATCCACTTAGAGACATTATTTCTTGGAACACTGTGTAGAATAAGGCAAGAGCTAAATAAAATTGAGATGTTTTGAGTGAAATAATCACAATGTAGGGCTCTTTGGGTCAGAACGAGTAATTGCACTACTCCCTGGCATCACCACAGGATTTTATTACGTACAGTAATCAGGACGATGATAAACGGAGAAAGGTTTATCAAGAGCAAGGTTCTTCTAAAAGGCTTCTGTCCAAGGGTGGGATTTTTTGGTCACTTCCATCCATGTCCTTCAATGCTCCATGGGCAAGAGAACAAAAGGAAACTTGGGCCTGGGGCTTACTTATACTGATAAACTGTAGGGGTGTATGTGCTGGACTACACAGAAGCAAGAGGAAGGGGGGTAAAAAGAGGGTGACTTTTGTTCAGGTGTCAACAGAATTATTTATGATCAAAGTGCATAACATTTCTTCCCCTCTAGCTACAAGATTAATTAAGTATAATAAAGTAGTTACAGGTAGTCATGGAGACAGAGAAAGTTACTGTGAGCTCAGAAAAGGGAAGCCTTCTCTGACAAGGAGAAGAAACTGGGAGAGAGAGTGAGATCCAGTTCCCAGCCTCTCAATTAGAGAATGCTCTGAGCCCAAGGCCTCAGCTTAGGCAGCCCACATGAGAGTCTTAAAGGCAGACCTCCCTCTCAGCAAAAAATAAATACAGGGACTGTGTGTCCATTGGGCCAAGGATTGGGAATTCTGTTAGACTATCTCAGATGCAGCAATTGGGAAAATTGTGGATCAGGAGAATATATCAATCTCACCAGTTTCCCCTCAAACAGCACCACTTTCTGATAGCTGATGTTTCATATTCACTCCTGTACACCCACTCAAGTTCCTACTGTCAGAACTTTCTCAAAGAAAAGTGTCAACCGTTTGTATAAGACTGAGGCTTTAATTACATCTGCTAACTCTCCAAAAATATTTACATGTATAATCTAGGACTTTAAAGTGAGCTACCTTGGCTCAGAAGAAACTAAATATTCAGATTCAGAAAACAGAGGAAACATTGAGGTAAGAAGAAAAGATACAGAGGGCATTGTCAGTATTCTTGAAGGAAATGACAACTATACCTGTGTTTATACCCAGCATTGAGCAACTCTAAAAAGTTTATCAATGAAGAAACTCTAAGAGTCGTACATAATTCAGAAACTTGAACATTGTCGGACATGATGCATTAACCAGAGCAGAAAAACCGTGTGTATGTTTAACCTTTGACATTCTAAATAAACTTGGAGAAGCATTGCATTCTTTCTCAGTAATTTATTTAACACACAATTTTACTTCTTTTATCATAAACGACTTACCTAATAGTGCTTTCATATGGCAGCCCTTCAAATATTTGAGGAGTTAAAGCAAAAATAACATTAAGCCAATATTAGAAATTGATTGAAGTTTATTTAACATACAATTTGCAAGTCAGGGCAACACTTCTGACCAGAGAGTCAAAAATGTTCCAAAAAACAGAGATCTTTCACAGATTTTTATATTCCATCTTATTGCTAGTAATTATACATTGCCATGGGAAAAGAGCTGGAATAGAATTGATAAAACAATCTATGGTCATGCAGAATTCTCTTGCAGAACAGGTCAGATAATTGCAGATTCACCCTGAAACATAGCTCTAGTCTGACTTTTGGAGGTTCTGTTGTCAAAGCTGCACATACATAATTCTTTAAAAGAGCACAATGCCCAAGGCAAAAATGTTCTTTATCAATTAAGCTAGACCATTTTTTGACTTAAAGTTGACTTTCAGGAAGTCACTCTTCTCAAAGCTCAAGGTTCAAAGATCATCTCAGGGAAGTAGCTTGGGTGGGTCACCTCAGCCTCTGTGAAACCCAGAAATATGGATTCTATGAGAATTAAAAACTTTGTTCCTCGGAGGGCAACTATAATGTCCCAACTTCTCCTTTATGAGTTTTCTCTCTAACTGGATAAACATCCCAAGGTCCTTTAACTGTTAATCATGTAAAATACTGCTGAGTTCCTTCAACATCCTGAAAATGCTCCTGTAGACATTCTCTCTTGGTCACTGTCCTATGCAAAATTGTATTCTTTTAAATACAAGTGAGAAGTTTTGAAGAAAACTTACACAAAAAACAAATGCCTGGCTTCCAGTTTTAACTTTGATAGGTAAAGAGCTTAAAAGATATCACTCTCATACTTAAAAACAAAACAAAACAAAAGCTAGACAAACTGAAAATAAATTACTTTTCTTAGGTCTATCAGAGAATTGAGATCCCAGCATACTAAAATCTGGAGACAGACGAATTCAGAGTCCCAGCCAAGATTTCTTTACCCGGAGCAGAAGCTCCTCAAACCATAAACTAGCAGGAACACTTAAATGGTAATTTTGACAAATTGTTGTAGGCTGATGTGGACTGGCATGAGAGTGAAAAACCTATAGGGGTTACAGGATTGGGAGACATACTTCTCTTCTTTACTGTATCTCAGAGAAACCCAGAAGGTTCTCATGGTGAGACCCAAGAAAGATTCTTTGATGATTCTGGCAGTTCAAGGGGAAGAGTAATCAAAATCATGTACACCCAGAACCTTCTCCATAACAAAGGCCTACTCCACAGGGGAAAAAGACTTTGCTAATTTTTTTTTTCCCACAATGATTTTTTTTTTAATTGTACTTTAGATGAAAGTTTACAGAACAAACTAGCTTCTCATTAAACAATTAGTACATGTATTGTTTCGTGATGTTGGTTACCAACCCCACAACAAGGCAAGACTTTACTAATTTTATCTAATCTAGGGAAAGGGCATTCCTCCCACTCCAGCCTCCTCTAGCATGTCCCTTAAGTGGGGGGGGGGGGGGGGTGTGGGGAGACAATAAGGAGCTGTTAGGGCTTCAAGGAAATAGATTCGGAATTCTGCAGCCAGAGAAGGGAGTGTGGAGAAACACTTGTGAAGATCACAGCTCCAAGATGCAGGCCCACTAAAAGATTGATGTTTAGTCACAAAATTATAGAACGTTTCCCCTGCCCCACATGTTAGCTTCACACCCAAAGTGATCTTGTAAAAAAAAAAAAAAAATGGTGATTTATATCTGAAAGAGCTGAGAGGTAGATATTTCTGAAGAGGATTACACTAAAAACACCAAAATCAATGGAGAAAGAGAAAACAGTGATAAAGGAATTTGAAGACTCTGGCACATAGAGCTATAGTAAACATTAAACTACAGCCCAAACCTTAGCCAGATTTTCACGCATCGTCATATTAAAGCTATATTTACTACTATTCCTATTACCTGATACAACATTTCCAGCTTTCAACAAAAAATTAGTAAGTATACCAAAGGCAAGACAACACACAGTATGAAGAGACAAAATAAGCATCAGAATCAGACTTAGATGTGGCACAGGTGTTGGAATTATCATATAGGGAACTTAAAATAACCATTATTCATATATTAAGGACTCTAATGGAAAAGACATAAAACTGCAAGAAAATAAGTTAGCAAAGAGGTAATGTAAGCAGAGAGCAGCTGTAAGAAAGAATCCAAAAGAAATACTAGGAATTAAAAACACAGTAATGGAACTGAAGAACGCTTACAAAGAGCCCTGTCATGTATTGATTTGTGCCACCCAAAAATATGTGTCAACTTGGTTAGGTCATGATTCCCAGTACTGTGTGGTTGTCCTCAATTTTATGATTTTCCTAGGTGTTATAAATCATAATCTCTGTCTGTGGTTAAAGAGGATTAGGATGGGACATAACACCCTTGCTCAGGTCACATCCCTGATCCAATGTAAAGGGAGTTTCCCTGGGGTGTGGCCTGCATCATCTTTTATCTTACAGGAGATAAAAGGAAAGGGAAGCAAGCAGAGAGTTGGGGACCCCATACCACCAAGAAAGAAGCACAGGGAGCAGATTGTGTCCTTTGGACCCAGGGTTCCTGTGCAGAGAAGCTCTTAGTCCAGGAGAAGATTGATGAGAAGGATCTTTCTCTAGAGCCGACAGAGAGAGAAAGCCTTCCCCTAGAGGTGATGCCCTGAATTTGTATCTCTAGCCTACTGAAAGAATAAATTTCTCTTTGTTAAAGCCATCCACTTGTGGTATTTCTGTTACAGCAGCACTAGATGACTAAGACAAGCCCTTCAATAAATTCGACATGGCTAAGGAAAAGAACCAGGGAGTCTGAAGATACATAAGTAGAAACTTCTCAAGCTAGGTTAAAAGTAAAGGGATGCAGGAATAAATACCATGCAAACACTAATCAAAAGAAAACCAGAGTAGATATATTAATATTAAAGAAATCTTCAGAATAAGTAAGATTTTCAGAGATAAAGAAGTGCATTACATAATGACAATGGGGTCAATTCTTCAAGAATGCATAGCAACCCTAAATGTGTATGCATCTAAAAACACAGTAACAAATATGTAAAGGAAAATCTAATAGAACAAAAGAAGAAATAGACAAATCCACTAGTACAATTAGACTTCAACACCCCTCTATCAGTAACTGATAGATCAAGCAATCATAAAATCAGTAAGAATATAGAAGACCTTAACAGCTCTATCAATCAACTTTATACCATATTTTATCCACAAGAACAGAATACACAGTCTTCTAATGCTCACATAAAACATTCACTAGGATGGAGGTTGTTCTGGGTCATAAAACACACCTTAAGTTATTTAAAAAGTAGACATAATATAAAGTATATTCTCACATCACAGTATTATTAAACTGGTAATCAATAACGAAAACATAACTAAAAAATTCTCAAATATCTGAACATTAAACAGTATACTTCCGAATAACACATTTGTCAAAGAAGAAATCTCAAGAGAAGTTAAATTGTTTTGAACTAAACTAAAATGACGATACAATTTAAAATTTGTGGGATGAAGGAGAAGCAATGCTTAGAGGAAAATTTATAGCACTAAATATATATGTTGGGGGAAAGAAAATTCTAAAGCTAAGTACCTAAGCTTGACCTTAGGAATCTAGAGTAGAGAAGACTGAACTTCAACCTAAAGCAGGCAGAGTAAAAGAAATAATAAAAATCAATGAAATTAAAAACAAGAAAACAATAGAGAAAATTAATGAAGGCAAAAGCTGGTATTTTGAACAGATCTGTAGAATTGGTCAAACTTTAGTCAAATTAACCAAGAGAAAAAGAGAAACTGTACAAATTAACAATATCATAAGTGAAAGATTGGGCATCTCTATTGATCTCATAGACACTAAATATCTCAGTGGAATACTATGAACAACTTTATGTACAGAAATTTGATAACAGAGAAAATGGACTGATTTGTTGAAAGACTCGAAGTATCAAAATTCACACAAGAAGAAACAGAATAATGTGAGGAGTCCTATATCTGTTAGAGGAGATGAATCAATAATAAATGACATCCAAAAAAATATAGAACAAGGCCTAGATAGTTTCACTGGTGAATTCTGCCACACATATAAGGAAGAAATGAAACCAATCCTTCACAATCTTTTACAGAAAATGGAAATGGAGGGAATATATCCTAACTCATTTTGTGAGTTACCCTAATGCCAAAAGGCAGATAAAGGCACTACAAAAAAGGCAACAAGAGAACAAGGACTTTCATAATCACAGGTGTAAAAATTCACAACAAAATATTAGCAAATCCAACAATGTATAAAAAGAATTATACACCATGAGCAAGTGGAATTTATTCTCAGTATGAAAGGCTGGCTCAGTATTCAGAAAGCAATCCATGTGATCCACCATATCAACAGGCTAAAGAAGTAAAAATATATGATCATATCACTTGTCAAAGAAAAAGTATTTGACAAAATCCCACACCCATTCAAGATAAGAACTCTCAGCAGACTAGGAAGAAGAGAAAACATCCTTAACTTAATTTAAAAGGAAAAAAAAAAAAAACAAGACCAAAAAAAAAACCTGACAGCTATCATCATACTTACTGACAGCTATCATCATACTTACTGGCGAGAAACTAGATTATTTTCCCCTAAGATCTGAAACAAGGCAAGGAAGTCCTCTGTTACAATTCCTACTCAAAGTTATACTGGGAGTGTTAGCTAACTATTGCAGATAGCATGGTTATCTATGTAGAAATTTGCAAAGAATCAAAGGAAAAAAAAACTGGGACTAATAAACAACTGTATTAAGATAAAAGAATACAAGTTCAATATACAAAATTGATTGCTTTCCTATATACCTGTAATGAACAATTGAAATTTGAAATTAAAAAAGATAATACCATTTACAATAGCACCAAAAAATAAAGTACTTTGTCATAAATCTAACCAAATATGTACAGAATTTGTATGTGGCAAATTAAAAACCCTGAGGAAAGAAATTTAAAAAAGCTAAATAAATGAAAAAATATTCCATGTTCATGAAACGAGAGTCTCAATATTTTTAAGATGTCAATTCTTCCCAACTTGACCTATAGATTCAACATAATCCTAATCAAAATCCCATCAAGCTATTTCGTAGATGTCTCCAAGCTGATTCTGAAGTATGTGGAAAAGCAAAAGACCTAGAACAGCCAACTGAAGAAAAAGAACAAAGTTGAAGGATTTACACTAACCAATTTCAAGACATATTATAAAGATATATTAATCAAGACTATACGTTATTGGCAAAAGAACAGAAACATGAATCAATGATCCAGAATGGACAGCCCAGAAATAAACTGACACAAATATTATCAACTTATCTTTGACAAAGGAGCAAAGACAATTCAGTGAGAAACATAGCCTTTTTAACAAATTGTACCGCAAATATTGCAATGCATATGCCAAAAATATGACTTTACATCTTTCACAACTTAACTCAAAATGGACCTAAAATGTAAAACGTAAAACTATAAAACATCTAGAAGAAAACAAGAAGACAATCCATTGGCAGTTTCTTTAATCATCTTGGATTTAGTCATGAGTTTTTAGATATAACAGCAAAACCATGATCCATGAAAGAAAATGAGAGGTTGGGCCTCCTGCTCTCTTAAATAGTCATGAAGACAATGTTAAAAGAATGAAAAGATAATCAGACTGGGAGAAAATATTTGCAAAGAACTTATCTAATAAAGAACTTGTATCTGAAAAATATAAAGAACTCTTGAAACTCAACAATAAGAAAACAAACAAAGCCAATTAAAAAATGATCAAAAGATCTGATCAGACATCTCAGTAAATGGAAAATTATATGAAAATATGAGATGTTCAACATGGTATGTTATTTGGAAAATGCAAATTAAACCAACAATGAAACCAACTACAAACCTATTAGTGTGCTAAAATCTGAAAAAATAAAACTGATATTAGTTGCTGGCAAAGATGCAGAGCACTAGGTATTCTCATTCATTGCTGCTTGGAATGCAAAATGTTACACACACTTTGGGGGAAAGTTTGGCAGTTTCTTTAAAAAACTAAACATGGTCTTCCATATGATCTAGCAATCATGCCCCTATGTATTTATCTAGCTGATTTGTTCACACAAAAACCTCCAAGTAAATTTCATAGCAATTTTCTTCATAATCAACAAAAACTGGAAGCAACCAATATGTTTTTCAATATTTGAATGGATAAAGAAACTATGGTACTTCCATACAATGAAATACTATCCAATGATAAAAAGGAATTAGTTAATAAGCCTCCCAAAGGCATGGATGAATTTTCAACCATATTGCTAAGTGAAAGGAAGTAGTATGAAAAGGCTGCATAGTGTATGATTCCATTTATATGACAATCTGGAAAAGGCAAAACTGTAGAGATAGTAAAAATATCCAAAGTTGCTAGATAGAGAGGAGAGGTAGGGAAGAACGAATAGGTGAAGCATAGGGAATCTTTAGGTGGTTAAATTCTTCTGTATGATATTGAAATGGTGGATACACGACACTATGCATTTGTCAAAACCCATAGAACTTTACAGCAGAAAGAATAAACCTTAATGTATGCAAATATTTTAAAAATCGCATAGGAGGTCAGGGGATCCAAGGAGGGAATAAAAAATGTGACCAAAAGGTCTAACTGTATTACAAATGCATGAAACAATCATGTTAGAGGGTGTGGAAGAAAGAGGTGCTAACCTAAATAACTTGGGAAATTAGTGTAACATGTAAGAATAAAGTCAGAAGAAACTGTTCATAAATCATGTAGTCTAACTTATGAAATTGTTTCCCATAAGGGTATGGGGAAACTATTCTGAAATCAGTTTACATGTATACTGGAATTTAGTGATTAAGTAAATGGATGGCAGACAGTGGAAGCCAGGATTCTCACTTTTGGAGTGGCAGGTTACAGATAAGCAAGAGGAGGAGTTGAAAATAATCCATCAGGTAATAGATTCGAGTTGAAGACATCAGTATGAATTCATATTTAACTTAATATAGATATACATGGTTACAAATAGAAATATTTATAGTTATGTGTGAATATACACAGGAGAGTATACACATATACATATCTGTGGTCTGTCAACTGAGAGGATCTAGAAGCAACAACTCACCAGTAGTAAGAAGCACATCTAGAACCCAGGTCTTAGTTTCTGATACCATTCTCTAAATAAAGGAACCAGAGCTCTTTGAAGAAATGGCTGATTCTAGGACTGGAACAAGAAATATGTAAGATGAACCCAGAGTACTTTTGTAGCGCCAGGAAGTCTTAACAAAGGTTTTTTTTTTTTTTTTTTTTTTTTTTAACTGAAAAAACAAGAACAAAATCGACAAAGATAGGGATATGTCAAAGGAACACAGGAGCCAACTGAAAGAGCACCCAAAAGCCAAAGCTGGAACAAGGTAAGCAGCAAAATAAATAAAATAGTATTGGATTATAATAAATTATACAATAAATTTCCATCTGTAGCACTAATACACACACACACACACACGCACGCACACACATATATATATATCAAAACCAAATCCTTTGCCATTGAGTCCATTCCAACTCATAGCGACCCTATAGGACAGAGTGGGAAAAAGAGGAGTAATTTTATAGTGGAGAATCCTGAAAAACCCTCCCTCATCCAGGTGATCAAGTTTAACATCAACAGTGATAAATTATCTATCACTGTTGATTGTACGTTTGATATGCTGTGGTGAAAATGGCCCCGTACCTCTATGGTCTTCCTCCCAAAAAACCCATAACCCCAGCCTAGTCATGAAAGAAAAACCCTCAGACAAATCCCAGTTGAGTCAAATGCTACAAAATGCCTGAACAATACCCCTTAAAACTGTCAAGCTTATCTGTGAAAAACAAGGGAAGTGTGAGAAAACTGTCACAGCCAAGGCGAATCTAAGGAGACATGATAACTGAAAATAATGTGGTATCCTGGAGGTTATTAGGAAGAGAAGATTAGGGGGAAAAAAAAAACCTAGGAAATCTGAATAAAGTATGGACTTTTGTTAATGAGGTATCAGTATTGGTTCATTAATTGTAATAAATATAACACACTAAGGTAAGATGTTAACAACTGGAAACTGGGTGTGGAGTATATGGAAACTATACTATCTTGACAATTTTTCAGTAAACTTAAATCTATTTTAAAATAGTTTACTTAAAAAAGTATTGCTTGTAATTCTTTAAATATGAAAAAAAAATTTATGTGTTACTCATTTCACATTTAATATATGAAAATATTGTACAATAAAAGTAGTCATATAACTCATTATAAATCACTATAATTCATAGTTTTTCAGTGATAGAGTAACATATTAATGTTGCTAATAATCTTTTATTGGAGCCACACCTTTTTGCTCTTGTGACATTACAAAAGAACTGATAATCTAAATATATATTTCTAAAATTAAATTCCAGTAACTCATAAAATTTAAATTTAATGTCTAATATAACTTACACTTGTCTTTCCTGTATGATATGAATCATCTGTAAAATAAGTTGCTAAAGGGATTCCTGTTCTTCGTATTAAGCTTTCCTTTACCTGGCAATCTGATCTTAGATGTCTCAGGGCTTACTGTGTCTCTTCTCCATGCTATAAATAAGGATAACAGAATTGATACTTAACAAATACTTTTATTCTAATAAATCTATAGAAGAGATATTTGCTAAGAAGTTTTCAAATGATAAATGAATTATAAATTCTTCACTTTCTGTGGCCTTTGGAAAATCTAACGTAGTTTGACTGTAAGAGTATTGCTTTGTAAGCAATTGTTTGATATTTAAGACCTGGGAAAAAGGTCAGTACACCAATAACAATGTTCCCTCTTCAGGGGGAAAGAAAAAAAGTATTGAGATAGCATCTAAGAATTTAGTTTTCTGAATGTCTTAGCATTTGGGTTTGAGTTTTAATCTGGCATAAACATTAATATTACAAATGAATATGCATTTGCTCCATTGAGCATCTGATTTGGTGCTAAAAGTAAGAATAAATGGCTAGTAACAAATGGTCAGAATAAATTGCGATATTCCAAATCTTTAAGTCATCTCTGATAAGTATAAAATGTCCTCTTTCATCAAACAAAGCAAAATAAAAAAAAGAAATTCTCTGATAGTTTTAAGATTATAATTTTATTCTTAATTTATGGTTTGGCATTTTTCTCTCTTTTCTGTTTTTAATCTTCAATAACAGGTCTCATTTAGGAATCCTTTCCTGAACCAAATGGAAATGATATATTATGAGATTAGGCCAATGTTGAAAATGTAAAGGAAATAGGTAGCCAAGCAAGGGTATTTGAATTTAGCTGACTATTTCACCACATTCTTGTAAAACTATAATTACCTGTCTAGATCAATCTGTATTTTCTAAAATTGGATTTATACCTTCAAACAAAGCAAAAATATTCTATTTACATTTGTGTATTCTACACACTTGCTTGTCAAAAAGTAATCCACGGCTCAATAATATCCAAATCACTGGGGTTTGTTCAAAATGCAGAATCTTAGTCTGAATCTTCATTCAACAGGATTCCCTGTTGATGCCTATGTGGTGTTTTGAGAAGCTCTATTTGAGAAAACTATTGTTATTTGGAACAATTTTTTTCAAGGATGCGCTATACAAAATTCAAGTTTAGTGTTTGTATTTGTTACTATTGCTTTTGGTATTTGTTTGTTTCATAACCTCCTTCCAAAATGTGAATGTAGCATTTACATGTTTTAACACCTAAAACTGATTGTGTTCTCCAGAGTTGACAGTTCATCCTTACCTTTAACCTTCAAATAAAATAATTTCAAATAAAGCTATCTTAATTGTAGGATCTATTGCTCCTACTAGCATTTCAAAGGTCATCTTCTATTAATTTTGTTAATGGAAAGGGATTTACTCTCATATCTGCTCCTGAGTGAGTCCACACTACACAGTGCAGGTTGATTCTTTCAGATTTTACTAGTCAAAACAGGCGAGGTTATGCTATAGTTGTTGCTGCTGTTGTTAGCCGCCATCAAATCATGGATTCCCAATTCTTAAAGCAATCTTCTGAGGGCTTGCTCTTGGTGTTTTCACTTTGAGATCTAGGGTGACAGAGGAGTCACTGTCTGGACCGTTACTGTTTCCCAGGGTAGTGGGAATGAACAAAACATGTTTCGTGCCCACTAATACACATTGCTTCCATTCACATTTCACTAGTTGAAGCAAGACACATGACCGCTTCTTAACTGCGAATGAGAAGGAAATTCTACCATTTTCCATGGAAACAAACCAGAAATATTTGGTGACTATCACTAATGATGACCCATGGCACAAAAACACTGATCCAACTCCATCTCAAATGTTATTGTCCTTTATACTCATCTACACGAAGGGGAAGAGTGTGACTATCATCTCTATTCTTCAAGCACCAAATCAACCCAAACATACAGCTCTCATAGTAATAGATGTTTATTGAAATGGAGCCTGGCGCTAGCACAGCCAGGGATAACTCCAAATAGAGGCAGAGAGATATCAAGAGAATTGTATTGGCTATTCTTCTCCTTAGGGTATTTCTCACTTTTTGGGTTCCTTTATTAGGCCCTGCCTTACCACTATGTCATGAAGACCCTGCTTTTACCAGACACCTCCTTCTTATTGTCAATTGTTATTGTTGTTGTTGGTGGTGGTGCTGTTCTGTCACACTGTCCCATCTCTAGGGTTCAGGAAACAACTACAAATTTCTTACTATACTACTGGAAACAACTGAAACCATGTATTCCTTTTGCCTTCCAAGCATTCCTACCTAAATATCCTACTTGAAAGTTATCAGGTCGCTGTCATTTTCCTTTGGAGAACCATCTCCCTAAATTTTCATCCATGTGGGTTGATGGAGCAGATACCACCATAAGCTCCAGGAGTAGACACATGACCCAGACTTAGCTATTCAGCATATTCCATCCCAGAAGCCATAGTGATTGGTTCAGTGTTCATGATTCAAGTGGGTTTATTAAGATTTAGCCCAGGGATTTTTTAGAAATCTACAAAGCAAAAGGATATTTCTTTCCATGGGATTGCTAAACTGTTAAGGTAGAACTCTTGAGATATTATTGGACATTGTCTTAAGATGGGTTCTCTAAAAAAACAAAACCAGTGAAGCATATATATAGAGAGAGAAAGAGAGAGACATTTATCTCAAGGAAATGGCTTATGTGGTTGTGGAGGCTGGCAAGTCCCAAGTCTGTGGGTCAAGAGTCAGGCTGGAGGCTTCTCCTGACTCATGAAGCTGTAGGAGCTGATGAATCTAAGATCAGCATGTCAGACAGCAGACAGCTGGCTAATGGGCTGCAGAGGCTGATGAATCTAAGATCAGCAGGTAAGGTGGCAGTTTTCTGGCTCACAGGCTGTGGAGGGCTGACAAATTCCAACATCAGCATGGAATACAGCAGGTTGCTGGCTCAGGTCCCAAGAACCACAGGTCAGATGATAACAAGACGGATGTCAGATTCAGAGTGAGCAAAAACCAGCAAGCTTTTCCAGAACCAGAACGTTCATATATATTGAATGCAGACCCGCCCTTTAGGAAACTCTCCTTACAACTGATTGGATAATCATATCATGGAGGTAATTATATCACAAAATGGAGGGTAAATATATCATTATATAACTGCCAAATTACATCATTACATAACTACCAAACTGTATCATCACATAACAGTCAAACCACATCATTACATAACTGCCAAACCACTGAGGATCATGGCTTAACTAAGTTGTCCATACAACCTTAGCTATCACAGTCTATACCTTGTCAACCTGGGACTTGTACACATCTCCTTAAAACATACATAGTTTCTAAATAAAGACTATTACAAATCATCTTTGCACCTAACATGATACACCTAACATGCATACTACAGAAAACATGCTAGTCAATTTACGTGTTATAAGTGAAAAAAAAACAAAAAACCAAACCTGTTACCATCAAGTTGATTCTATCTCATAGTGACCCTGTAGGACAGAATAGAACTGCCCCATAAGACTTCCAAGGAGTGGCTTGTACATTTGAAAAGTCGACCTTTTGGTTAACAACCAAGCTTTTAACCACTGCACCACCAGGGCTCCTTTGAAAACAAAAATCTTTGATGCACACATACAAGGAAGAAATACTTGTAACAATTACAGTCCTCATTTCTGCAACTGGTCACGTGGTTGTAACTGGTATTTAGAAGTACCTTTTTCTGTCACCTATTCTGTACTCCCTTTACCCTCTTCAAGCAGCTCAGCTGGTCATGGTTCTTTGCCTGGGGGGGTGACCAGAATCTTCATTCCTGAAGGGGCTGAGCCATTAGTAGTCATGTCAGAATTGGGTTGCTGAACTCTTCCACTAACTTTAATCACAGGGCATGATAGTATTAAGAGATGTCCTAAGGGATCTCCAGTATTCCCGACATACCTCCTTTATGTAATATCAACCCAATTTCCCCTTGGTAATCAGGATAAATCACACCAGCCAGTACAATAACTCTCGTCTTTGTCTATTGATCCAGAGGCATGAGGAACACAAAGTGGACAGATGACGTTTTAACTTCTAGTTCACTGGAATCAGTCATGCGTCTCTTAGAGGGAGCATTCTTCCTTTTGGAACTAAGACCTCTAGACCTGAACA
Organism: Dugong dugon; assembly: GCA_030035585.1. NCBI lineage: Eukaryota > Metazoa > Chordata > Mammalia > Sirenia > Dugongidae > Dugong > Dugong dugon. Next base: position 97,822,491 of record CM057465.1, read on the forward strand.
GAATAGGGTTGTAAGGACAGGAAGCAAATATTTTCCATGTGGGTGACTAGGGGTAATACTGAGTGACGTAACTTTCATTTCCACCCCTTGATTCCTGGGCCCATGAATCCTGGCCTTGGGAGAAATGGCACCATATGTTGCACACTGGTTTAGAGTATATACAGTTTTCTGGAGAGCATTGCTCCAACCCTGCAAGGTATTGCCATCTAGCTGGTGACAAAATTGCATCGTTAAAAGGCCATTCCTTTGTTCTATCAAGCCAGCTGCTTCAGGATGGTAAGAATAGTGAATTCCATAAGCATGGGCCAATTACCAGTCTTCATTTGCTGTGAAGTGAGTCTCTTGATCCAAGGTGATTTTGTAAGTCCACAGATGGTGGTTTTGGCAGAAGCATTGTGTGCAGGGAAGGCAAATCCATATTCAGAGTGTCTATTCCAGTAAGAACAAAATGCCGCCCTTTCTATGATGGAAGTGGTCCAATGTAGTCAACCTACCACCAGGTTGTTTGCTGATCACCTCAAAGAATGATGCCATATCGGGGAGTCAGTGTTGGTCTCTGCTGCTGGTAGATTGGGCACTCATCAGTAACAGTAGCCAAGTTGGCCTTTCTGAGTGGAAGTCTGTCTTGCTGAGCCCACACTTAACCTTCATCCCTGCCACCACGGCCACTTTGTTCATAAGCCCATTGAGGAATGATGGGGAAAACAGGATGACTGGTTTCCACAGAATATATCATCCTATTTACTTGATTGTTAAAATTATCCACTGCCAAAGTCATCCTTGGGTGAGCATTCATATGAGACACAAATATCTTCACTTCTTTGGCCCATTCAGAGGGGTCTATTCACAAACCTCTTACCTATATCCCCTTGTCTCCAATTTTCCAAACACATCCCTTCCAAGTCCCTGGCCATCCAGCCAAACCATTGGCCACAGCCCATGAATCAGTATACAATCACACATCTGGCCATTTCTCCTTCCAAGCAAGGTGAACAATCAGGTTTACTGCTTGACGTTCTGCCATTGGAAGGATTTCCCTTTACCACTGTCCTTCAAGCTGTTTTTCAAAAGGAGAGTAGTTATCTGCAGAGAATGGCAGGGCTTTGCTCCAAAATCTTAAGGGTCTGTGCTGTGATTCACCAATAGGGGCTTGCCAAAGGCTCCAAATCAGCAACTCTATCTATCACTGACACTTCAAAACCAACTGGAACAGCCAGAGCCTATGGCCCAAGCGGCAAAGCAGCTTTCAAAGCAGCCTGAACCTGTTGCAAAGCCTTCTATTATTCTGGGCCCCACTCAAATCTACCAGCTTTTTTTGAGTCACTTGATAAATAGGCCAGAGTAGCACACCCAAATGAAGAATTCTGTCTTAGTCATCTAGTGCTGCTATAACAGAAATATCACAAGAGGATGGCTTTAACAAAGAGAAATTTATTGTCTCACAGTTCAGTAGACTACAAGTCCAAATTTAGGGTGTCACCTCCAGAGGAGGGCTTTCTCTCTCTGTCAGCTCTGGAGGAACGTCCTTGTCATCAATTTTCCCCTGGTCTAGGAGCATCATGGCACAGGAACTTCAGGTCCAAAAGACACGCTCTGCTCCTGGTGCCACATTCTTGGTAGTATGAGGTCCCCTACTCTCTGTTTGCTTCCCTATCTTTTTTTCTCTTGTAAGACAAAAGGTGATGCAGGCCACACCAGGGAAACTCCCTTTACATTGGACCAAGGATGTGACCTGAGCAAGGGTTTTATATCCCACCTAATCCTCTTTAATATAAAATTACAATCACAAAATGGAGGACAACCACATAATACTGGGAATCATGGCCTCACCAAGTTGACACATATTTTGGGGGGACACAATTCATTCCATTACAGATATGTTCCCTCTAAAATCCAAAGAGGCCCACTAGGTGTTAGGCCTCCTTTTTAGTTGTGGGAGGGATCAGGTGCAATAACTTATCCTTAACTTTAGAAGGAATTTCTCAACATGCCCCACACCCCAGAAGTTTCACTGATGTGGAAAACATCTGAATTTTCATTGGATTAATTTCCCATAATCGAGCAGCAAATATTTTACCAGTAAGTCCAGAGTCATGGGCACTTCTTCCTTACTAGCTCCAATCAGCATAATGACATCAGTGTAATGGACCAGTGTGATGGCTTGTTGAAGGGAAAGGTAACTGTCATGGTTTGAATTATGTCCCCCAAAAAATGTGTGTATCAGTTTGGCTAGGCCATGATTCCTGGTACAGTGTGATTTTCCTGTATGTTGTAAACCTGCCTCTATGATGTTAATGAGGGAGGATGTGTGGTAGTTGTGTTAGTAAGGCAGGAACTGATCTACAAGACTGGGTTGTGTCCTGAGGCAATCTCTTGAGATATAAAAGACAGAAGTGAGCAGTGAGACAGGGAGATCTCATACCATCAAGAAAGCAGTGCCAGGAGCACAGTGCATCCTTTGGATCAGGGTCTCTGCACTGAGAAGCTTCTAGTCCGGGGCAACACTGAAGAGAAGAAGGCTGACAGAGAGAAAAAGCCTTCCCCTGGATCTGACACCCTAAATTTAGACTTTTAGCCTACTTTGATTGTGAGGAAATAAACTTCTCTTCATTAAAACCATCCACTTGTGGTATTTCAGTTATGGCAGCACTAGATGACTAAGACAGTGACCATGGTCCCTGTAGGTTGAATTATGGCATAGGGCTGAAGAGTTGATATAACACTGAGTTAGGACAGTGCAGGTGAAGTTCTGGCCTTGTCAGCTGAAGGCAAACTTCTTCTGGAGTTCCTTCTAAACCAACATCAAAAAGAAATTTCTTTCTAAACAAGCATCTAAAAGAAAAAACATCAGTTGCTATCTAGGAGCACTGAACATCAAAGACAAATTTGAGGAGTTGAACTGAGTGACAAGGGGAAGGAGTGACAGTTCAGAAGCAGCGAAGATTTGCCAGACCCAACCTGGCCACCACCCTGCAGGCTGGATCAGCCGGCACACACTGGCTGAGACAAGAGGTAGTACTCAGGAGACATTTTCCACACCAGGATAAACTGAGCAGTGGAGAGTCTGCTCAAGCCTCCAGAACAAGGGAGATGTGGTGCTGAATCTGTAAAAGTTAAGTGCAAGAGTCTAACCTACTGCTCAGGATCAAAAAAACTCTTCCCCCCTCTAAGAAGTATCTCTCTCCCATTCTCTCTTACCCTCCTTACTCTGCTCTAATATCAGTACAGTTTCAGCGATTGCTGGAACCCCTGGGCCGGAAGTGGGACCCTTTATACATCCTAAAACATTCTCCTGGCTTTGGAGAGGGAACAAATTAACAAACAGGAAAAAATAATTTGCCAGCTTCCCTAAGCCTGGAACTCAGGACAGGCACAGCCCCTTTGCCTAGGCACAGGCAAAAGGGGTCCATGGACTTTGGATGCCTTTCACCCCTACCTAGACCTGCATGGGCCCATTTCAACAGCATAGGCCCTCATTAGCATAGTACAAAACAGTATATAATTGCATCGTATTTTCAACTGCAACAGCTAAAGGGGAATGGCAGATTCGTGACATTTGACACTGTCCTGCCCATTAAGCAGGGTCTTCACCTAATGACATCAGGGGGCTGAGGACTGGTGGCTCCACCCACTCCACCTAATCACCCGAGACAGCAGTCTAGGAATACTAGTGCCTCCCAGTCCTTATAGCCAACAGCGCTGGGTGCCCAAAGTCCAGCTGCAAAACCCAACTACCTACATACTTTAGGGAGCAGGCACACACTTTCCACCCAGCCACTCAGGGGCAGCTGTCAGCCCCCCACCATGCTCAGTACATAATCCCCTACTGCAGCCAGATACCTGTGCCTACTCCAATCACCCCCATGTAGCCCTGCCTGTCTAGGACTGTACGTGAGAGCCTGCACCACACACTTGGTGACTGATGACCTGGACACCTGAGCTGAATCCACTCAAGAAAAGTAAACAGACTCCTGGGCTCACATACCTAGTAACAGTTCTAACAACCTGGTGACAGGAAAGCTTCAAAGATGCCAATAATCAAAGTATCTCACATGACCAATCTATTTGGGCACATCAAAACAAAACTAAAGAATAAGCTAGGACACAGTAAGCAAACATAAAATAAATAAATATAATAACTTACTGATGGCTCAAAGACAACAGTCAGTATCAAATCACATAAAGAGGCACACCATGATGGCTTCAGCAAGCGACCAAAACAAAGAACCAAGAAGCCTCCTGGAGGAAGAGAAGGTCTTGGAGTTACAGGGGGTAGAATTCAAAAGATTAATATACAGAGCTCTTCAAGAGATCAGTAAGGAGAGCATGCAAAATGCAGACCAAGCTAAGGAACCCACAGACAAAGCAACAGAGGAACTTAACAGAGCATAATGACAAATTTAATAAGCTGCAAGATCCATAGAGAGACAGCAAATAGAAATCCAAAAGATTAACAATAAAATTTCAGAATTATGCAATTCAATAGAAAGTCATAGGAGCAGAATTGAGGCAGTGGAAGTCAGAATTAGTGAGTGTGAACATAAAGCACTTGAAACCAATTTATCTGAGGAAAGATCAGATAAAAGAATTTAAAAAAATGAAGAAACCCTAAGAATTATATGGGACTCTATCAAGAGGAATAACCTACAAATTATTGGAGTACCAGAACGGGGGGGATAACAGAAAATATAGAGAAAATTGTTGAAGATTTGCTGGCAGAAAACTTCCTTGATACTGTGAAAGATGAGAAGATATCTATCCAAGAAGCTCATCTAAACCCACACAGTAGATCCCAAAAGAAAGTCACCAAGACATACTATAATCAAACGTGCCAAAACCAAAGATAAAGAGACAATTTTAAGAGTGGATAGGGATAAATGAAAAGTAATCTACAAACAAGAGTCAATAAGAATAAACTTGGACTACTCAGCAGAAACCATGGAGGCAAAAAGACTATGGAATGACATATATAAAGCCTTGAAGGAAAAAAATTGCCAGCCAAGAATATCGAGCAAAACTGTCTCTCAAATAGGATGGTAAAATTAGGGCATTTCTAGATAAACAGAAGGTTAGAGAATTTGTAAAAAAACAAACAAACAAAAGTTACAAAAAATACTAAGGGGCGTCCTCCGGTTAGAAAATCAATAACAGCAGATAACAGCCAAAGACTAGAACACAGGACAGAACAACCATATATCAACCCAGATAGGGAAGTCACAAAAATAAATCACAGCAAAAACACTGAAAATAGAGAAACAGAGATGTCAATATGTAAAAGATGACAACATTAAAACAAAAAAAGAGGGACTAAATAATGTAGTCATAGAACTTATATGGAGAAGAAGTTAAGAAATAAAAGATCGGTTTAAACTTAGAAAAATAGATGTAAATATTAAGGTAACCAGAAAGGAAATTAACAATCATACTCATCAAAATAAAAAAACAAGAAAAAGGTAATAACTCAGAAAATACAAAGTCAACAACAATGAAAAAGATGAAAAGAAAATACATAAAGAAAAATGACTCAGCATAGAAAATTAAGTGGAACAAAGAAACTGTCAACAACACACACACATAAAATACATCAAAATGACAGACTAAACTCATACCTCTTCTTCCACTTTAAAAAACCCTTTTGATTACATTGGGTCAGCCCAGATAACTTAGGATATACTCCCTATTTTAAAGTTAGCTGATTAGAGATCTTAATTTTATCTGCACCCTTAATTCTCCCTTGCCATGTAACATAATATATTAACATTCTGGGGTTTAGGACATGGACATCTTTGGGGGGACCATTATTTTGCCTACCACACTCCCCATTATGGCAAAGGAGTGGATTGTCTTAAACCGAGATTCACTAGAATATAAATATATATGTTCTTATATTCATATACATACATATATATACACACAACCCATTGCTGTCGAGCCGAATTCCAACTAATAGCGACACTATAGGACAGAGTAGAACTGCCCCATAACTTTTCCAGGGTTGTAAATTTTTATGGAAGTAGATTGCCACATCTTTCTCCTGTGGAGTGGCTGGTGGGATCAAAACATTGACTTTTTTTTTTTTAATTGTACTTCAGGTGAAGGCTTACAGAACAAATAGTTTCTCATGAAACAGTAGTACACATATTGTTTTATGACATTGGTTAACAACCTCACAACATGTCAACCCTCTAACTTATCAGCCTTTTTTTGGTAAAAATATACATAGCCAAAGATACACCGTTTCAAAAATTTCTACTTGCACAGTTCAGTAACATTGACTACACTCTTAAAATTGTGCTGCTATTCTCACTTAAGATGAAGGCTTACAGAACAAAATAGATTCTCATTTAAAAGTTACTACACATGTTGCCCTATGACAATGGTTAACAATCTCACAACATATCAACAACATCTTTACCCAATCTTGGGGTCCCTATCACCAGCTTCCTTGTCCCCTTCTGCCTTCTGGCCCTTGTCACTGGACTACTGTACCTCATTAGTCCCATTTAGTTTTACGGGGCTGTCCAGTCCCAGGCTGAACAGTGAACCTTGGAGATAACTTCACCACTGAGCTAAAAGGGTGTCTGGGGGCCATACTCTTGGGGTTTCTCTAGTCCCCTTTAGGCCAGTAAATCTGGTCTTTTTTTTTGTGAGTTAGAATTATGTACTACATCTTTCTCCAACTCTAACCAGAACCCTCTGCTGTGATCCTGGTCAGAGCAGTCAGTGGTGGTAGCCGTGCACCATCTAGCTGTACTGGACTCAGTCTGGTGGAGGCCTTGGTAACTGCGGAAAATTAGTCCTTCGGACTCAACTTTTCCTTGTATCCTGTTCTATTCATTCTCCCTTGCTCCCGAAGGGATGAGACCAGTGGAGTATCTTAGATGGCCGCTCACAGGCTTTTAAGACCCCAGACACTACTCACCAAGTTAGAATTTAGAACATTATCTTTATAAACCATGTTATGCCAACTGAGCTAGATGTTCCCTGAGACCATGGTCCCCACAGCCCTCCACCCAGCAATTCAGTCCCTCAGGGACTTTGGATGTGTCTATGGGGCTTCGATGACCTTTCCTTGTACAAGTTGTGCTAGTTTCTCCTGTATTGTGTACAGTCTCACCCTTCAGCCAAGATACCACTTATTTATTATCTATTTAGTGTTTCCCCCCACACCCCTCCTATCCTTGGTAACCAACAAAGATTGTTACATTTTGTGTGTGAACTTTTTCATGAGTTTTTACAATAGAGGTGTCATACAATATTTGTCCTTTTATGATTGACTTATTTCACTCAGCATAATCTCCTCCAGTTTCATCTGTTATGAGATGCTTCACAGATCCATTGTAGTTCTTTCTCGTTGCATAGTACTCCATTGTGTGTATGTACCATAGTTTGTTTATCCATTCATCTGTTGATGGGCATCTAGGTTGTTTCCATCGTTTTGCTATTGTGAACAATGCTGCCATGAGCATAGGTCTGCATATGTCTATTCGAGTGACGACTCTAATTTCTCTAAGATATATTCCTAGGAGTTGGATTGCTGGATCAAATGGTATGTCATTTCTAGCTTTCTGAGGAAGTGCCATATCATTTTCCAAAATGGTTGTATCATTTTTCATTCCCACCAGCAGCGCATAAGAGTTCCGTTCTTCCGCAGCCCCTCCAACGTTTGTTATTTCCAGTGTTTTAGATTCGTGCCAGTAACGCCAGTGTGAGATGGTATCTCATTGTGGTTTTAATTTGCATTTCTCTAATGGCTAGTGATAGCCAGCATTTCCTCATGTGTCTGTTGGCCATTTGAATGTCTTCTTTGGTGAAGTGACTGTTCATTTCCTTTGCCCATTTTTGAATAAGATTGTTTGTCTTTTTGTTGTAGAGGTGTTGGATTTTCTTGTAGATTATGGAGATTAGACCTTTGTCTGACTTGTACTGTCCAAAACTTTTTTCCCAGGCTGTAGGTTCTCTTTTTACTCTTTTGGTGAAGTCTTGAAGAGCATAGGTGTTTGATTTTTAGAAGATCTCAGTTATCTAGCTTATCTATTGGGGTTTGTGCATTGATGGTTATGGTTTGTATCCTGTTAATGCCATGTGTTAGGCCTGCAGTGTTGGTCCTATTTTTTCTTCTATGAACTTTATAGTTTTAGGCTTTATATTCAGGTCTTTGATCCATTTTGAAGTAGTTTTTGTATACTGTGTGAGGTATGGGTACTGTTTCATTTTTTTGCAGATGGATATTCAGTTTTGCCAGCACCATTTGTTAAAAAGACTGTCTTTTCCCCATTTGATGGACTTTGGGCCCTTGTTGAAGATCAGGTGACTGTAGGTGGATGGATTTACATCTGGGTTCTCAATTCTGTTCCATTGGTCAATGTGTCTGCTGTTGTACCAGTACCAGGCTGTTTTGACTACTGTAGCTGTATACTAGGTGCTGAAGTCAGGTAGTGTGAGTCCTCCAACTTTATTCTTCTTCTTCAGTAGTGCTTACTTATTCGGGGCTTCTTCCCTTTCCATATAAAGTTAATGATTAGTTTTTCCATCTCTTTGAAGAATGTTGTTAGTATTTGGATTGGGATTGTGTTGTATTTGTAAATTGCTTTGGGTAGAATTGTCATTTTCACAATGTTGAGTCTGCCTATCCATGAGCATGGTATGTTTTTGCATTTATGTAGATCTCTTTGGGTTTCTTGCAGTAGGGTTTGTAGTTTTTTTTGCATATGTCTTTTACATCCCTGGTCAGATTTATTCCTAAGTATTTTATCTTTTCAGGGGCTATTATAAATGGTATTGTTTTCCTGATTTCCTTTTCATCATTCTCCTTATTGGTGTATAGGAATCCAACTGATTTTTCAATGTTTATCTTGTATCCTGCTACTCTGCTGAATATTTTTATTAGTTCCAGCAGATTTCTAGTGGAGTCTTTAGGGTTTTCTATGTATAGTATCATATCATCTGCAAACAGGGACAGTTTAACTTCTTCATTACCAATTTGGATGCCCTTTACTTCTTTTTCTTTTCTAATTGCTCTAGCTAGAACTTCCAGTACGATGTTAAATAAGAGTGGTGATAAAGGGCATCCTTGTCTTGTTCCTGTTTTCAAGGGGAATATTTTCAGTCTCTCTCCATTAAGGATGATGTTCACCATTGGTTTTGCATAAATACCCTTTATTATGTTGAGAAATTTCCCTTCTATACCTATTCTATTGAGAGTTTTTATCAGGAATGGGTGTTGGATTTTGTCAAATGCCTTTTCTGCATCAGTTGAGATGATCATGTGATTCTTTTTTTTCCTTTTATTTATGTGGTAGATTATGTTGATTGATTTTCTAATGTTGAAGCATCCTTGCATAACTGGTATGAATCTTACTTGGTCGTGGTGTATTATTTTTTTGATATTATGCTGAATTCTGTTGGCTAGAATTTTGTTGAGAATTTTTGCATCTATATCCATGAGAGACAGTGGTTTGTAATTTTCTTTTTTTGTGACATCTTTGCCTGGTTTTGGTATCAGTGTTATGGTGGCTTCATAGAATGAATTTGGAAGTGTTGCTTCCACTTCTATGCTCTGAAATATCTTGAGTAGTACTGGTACAAGCTCTTCTGTAAATGTTTTGTAGAATTCTCCAGTGAAGCCATCTAGGCCAGGGCATTTTTTGGTTGGGAGTTTTTTTATAATCTTTGCAATCTCTTCTCTTGTTATGGGTCTGTTCAGATTTTCAACATCACTTTGTTGTAGTTTGTTTGGGTAGGCTGTGTGTTTCTAGAAATAAATCAATCTCCTCTAGGTTTTCAAAGTTGTTGGAGTATAGTTTTTCATAATATTCTGTTATATTCCTTTTTATTTCAGTTGGGTCTGTTGTAATGTCCCCCATTTCATTTCCTATTTGGGCTATTTGTGTCCTCTCCTGTTCTTCTTTTGTCAGTCTTGTCAGTGCTTTGTTGATTTTGTTGATTCTTTCAAAGAACCAACTTTTGGTTTTGTTGGTTCTTTCTATTGTTTTTCTGCTCTCTATTTCATTTATTTCTGCTCTGATCTTTACTATTTCCTTTCTTCCGGTGGTTGTGGGCTTTTTTTGCTGCTCTCTTTATATTTATTTGAGTTCTGTAGTTAATGTTTTGATTTTGTCCCTTTCTTCTTTATTGATGTGTGCATCTATTGCTATAAGTTGTCCTGTGGAGGCGTGCCTTTGCTGTGTTCCAAAGGTTTTGGTATGATGTGTTTTCATTCTCATTTGGTTCTAGGAATTTTTTGATTCCATCTCTGATTCCTTCTATTATGCAGTGACGTGTAAGCAGGGTAATTTTCAGTTTCCATGTAATTGATTTTTTTTTCCTTCCTCTTTCTATTGTTAATTTCTACCTTGATGGCATTGTGGTCAGAGAAGACACTTTGAATAATCTCAGTGTTTTGGGTCTTGTTGAGGATTGCTCTCTGGCCTAAGACATAGTCTCTTCTGGAGAAAGTTTCATGTGCATTGGAAAAGAATGTGTACTTTGCAGTGGTTGGATGGAGTGTTCTATATATGTCTATGAGGTCAAGTTGGCTGATTGTGCCCTTTAGGTTTTCTGTATCTTTGCTGAGTTTCTTCTTAGTTGTTCTGTCCTTTACTGAGAGTGGTGTGTTGAAGTCTCCTACTATTATTGTGGAACTGTCAATTTCTCTTTTCAGCGTTGTAGAGTTTGTTTTATGTATTTTGGAGCCCTGTCATTGGGTGCATAGATGTTTATTATGGTTATGTCTTAATGATGTATCATCCCATTAATCATTATATAGTGTCCTTCTTTGTCTTTTATGGTAGATTTTGTTTTAAAGTCTATTTTGTCTGAGATTAGAATTGCCACTCCTGCTCTTTTTTGGTAGTTGTTAGCTTGATATATTTTTTTCCAACCTTTGACTTTGAATAAATTCACATCTATATTTCTAAGGTGTGTCTCTTATAGACAGCATATTGATGGATCCTTTTTCTTATCCATTCTGTCACTGTCCGTCTCTTTATGTGTGCATTGAGTCCATTTACATTCAGTGTAATTATTGATAGATGTGAGTTTGTTGCTGTCAGTTTGTAGTGCTTTTTTCTGTGGTGCTGAAGTTTTCTTTGTTTTTCTTACTCCCTTGTACTGAGTTACTTTTGTTCGTGGATTTTTTTTTTTTTCATTTCTTTTGTTTTTGTTGAGACTTTGTTTTTCCTCTTTTTTTATGTCTGTTAACTTTTTTTGTGGTTACCATGAATTTTACCCTTATCTTTCTAAGTTTGATGCAGTCTACCATTACTTGGTATTGCCTTGCCTTCCTCTCCATTAGGTGGTTCTATACCTATGCCGTTTATTCCCTCTTTCATTGTTTTGATGTTGTTGTCATTTACTGATTAACTGCTCTGATTCCCTGTTATATTTCTTTTGGTTTTGGATAGTCCTTGAGGGTTCATTTCTTAGATTGGTATCTGGCTTGTATAATCCTGCATCCTAGATTCTGCCTGTGAGCTGAAGCTGTTTGTCCTCAGATTGAAGAACTCCCTTTAATAATTCTTGTAAGTTTGGTTTGACTTTTACATAATCCCTTAATTTCTGTTTATCTGGAAATGACCTAATTTCGCCATCAAATTTGAACAAGAGTTTTGCAGGATATATTATTCTTGGCTGGCAAATTTTTTGTTTCATGATTTTATATATGTCATCCCATTGCCTTCTTGCCTGCATGGTTTCTGCTGAAGAATCTGAGCTTAGTCTTATTGTTTCTCCTCTGTATGTGACTTCTTATTTTTCATGAGCTGCTCTCAGGATTCTTTGTCTTCGGTTTTTGCGAGTGTGAATATGATATGCCTTGGTGATTTTCTTTTGGGGTCTCTTCTATATGGGGTTCGTTGAGCTTCTTGGATGGCCAGCTTTTCATCTTTCATGATATTGGGGAAGTTTTCTGTCAGAAGTTCCTCAATGATTCTCTCTGTGTTTTCTGTTTTCTCTCCCTGTTCTGGAATTCCAATCACTTGCAGAGTTTTGCTTTTGATTGTGTCCCACATAACTCTCAGGGTCTCTTCATTTTTCTTTGTTCTTTTTTCTGAGTTTCCTGAAACAGAGTTCTATCCAAGTGTTTGTCTTCAATTCCACTGATCCTGTCTTCCACCATTTCAAATCTGCTTCTCAGCCCTTCTATGACACCGTCCATTTCTGAAATCTTGTTGTTTATATTTTGGATTTCTAATTGTTGTCTTTGTATAATTTCTATCTGTGAATTTATTTTGGAATTTTCTTCCTGAATTATTTTCCTGAATTCTTCCAATTTTTTCTCTATTTTCCATGAATATATCTATTTTTTCCACATTTTTTTCATTTTTTTGCCTCAGCTCTTGGAGAATTCTGAGTATTAGAGATTTGAATTCCCTATCAGGTAGTTCTAGTGCCTTTTCTTCCACAGGAGAGTCATCTGGTGTTTTATTTTGGATGCCTACTAGAACCATCCTGTCTTATTTTTGTAAATGTTTTGATATTATCTTCTGCCTTCAGGGCATTCAGTAGTTATTTTTCTCATTTACTGATTGTAGATTTATTTGTTTTGTCCCTTTTTTTTTTTTTTTTTAAATTTGGCTATGTCTGAGCAGACAGACTGTGTGTTCTTAGTTGTTTGCTCATCTGTGGGCACAATACTTTTCACCTCGTTCTCTATCTGGCAGGGTCAGTCACTCAAATATGGTATGGCAGGTCAGATCTAGCTTAAGAGGAGGTACTGGGATGCATTGTTTGTGGCACTTACTACGGCCACCTGGGCGGGTGGTAATCAGTGCAGGGCAGGTTCCAGTAGGCCATGCCTGTGCTGCTTGGTGGTGTGATGTTAAGCGCACAGTGCAGGTAGGCAGGATATAGCAGGGAGATTGTTACGTGTGGAGCTAAGATGGATGCCGGAGAGAAGAGAGAGGAACAGGAGCCAAAAACATACAAACAAATGAAAAAGAATGCTAGGGGAGCTATTTGTTGGAGTGGAGAGGTGAGAGACTATGAAATGGAGAAAAACAGAAAGGGGAAGAGGAAGAAAAGAAAAAACATGAATGAAGAAATATAAATCGATAAGGTTAAAGAACACCAAAGTTCCCAGGGATCCTACTGGTGCAACTTTGAGGTCTGGGAAAGTCACTCTCAGGTTTTGCAGTACCTCCTGGCTAGAAGGCGTAGAGATATACAATACCAGGTATTCAGGAAACAGAAAGAGAAGAAAGATATAGAGATATGAGAAACTGAGTAATGAAGAAAGACAAAAAGGGAAAAAGAGAGAAAAGAAAACAAAACAAATTAAAAAAATAAAGAACAAGAAAAGCCCCCCAAAAAACATAATTAAAAAAAAAACATGAAAAAAGAAATGCCCTCTGGGATCCCTCTGCAAGTCGGTGCAAGTCGAAGGGGTAATCTTCTTGCCACGCAGCAGCACCTGGCCAGAACGGGCTCCCAAGTCAAGAAAGGGAAAAGAAAACAAACAAACAATTCAAAACAAACAAATGAACAAATGCCCCGGGATCCCACCAGTGTGGCAGCCCAGACCAGGAAGCAGCTCCACACTCGAATGGAGCTCCACAGCCCCTCAGGAAGAAGCAAAGAAGGCGCACAGAGCCAGGTATTTGAGCGAAAGGAGGGGGAGGTGGTGAGAGGTAAAGAAGAAATCAAAAGAAGTGGAAAAAAGGAACACCAGCAGCCAACAAATGGCACTCAGAGAGCCGGCCCGTTCGGGTGTGTGTAGTCCAAGCAGCCGGTGTTTCCCGGACAAGAGATTGTGGCCGCAGGAAGCAGAGGAGGCCGAGTGGGGGTGAAGAAGGGTGGGGGGTGGGAAAGCGTATATCACATATTACTGGTTGTTTCGCCTCCCGCTGGAAGCTCCGTGAAGCTGCTTCCTCGTACCCCTTGTTTGTTGGTCTCCGACAGGAGTCCAGGATGGTGGATCCGTGCTACATTAGCTGGTAGGGGACCTCTACAGGAATCTCTCCTTGCTCTGCGTTCTCTATCAGTTTTCTCGCTCCATTTGGTGCTTGGCTGAGTTCTTTATCTCTTCATTTGATGTTTTAGAGTTTTAGGATTGTTGTTTTCTCTGGCTTAGTTTTTTGGATCTTTGCTGTGGAGGGACAGGTTGGTGCTTCTGCCTAGAGTGCCATTTTGCCAGAAGTCTGTCTCTCAATCATTGACTTTTTTATTAGCAGCCAAGCACTTAACCACTGCACCACAGAGACTTCTTATATATATAAATGCACATTGTTCTCAATAATCTCAAAGGTATTTGGGATCCTATCTCATAAATGAATATTAACTTTTCTAACATGGTTTCCAATATATATGAAAAATACACCTGTTTGTAACTCGTGGGGCATACATATTAACCAATATGTCGATGTTTTAGAGCACTATTTCTCAAACTGAGTGAATCATTAAAATATCTGCTGTGCTTGTTATAATTAAATTATGGATTCCATATCCTAGACCTTAAGATGTGAGGCCCAGAGATGGGAAGGCAGAGAGAGTTAGAAGCTGGCTGAATGGTCATGGGTAATCAGGGGCAGAAAGGAGGAGTGTGCTGTCACAGCATGGGGTGAGCAATTAGGGCCTCATGACAATGTATTATAAAAATTTTGTATGGAAGACTAACTTGAAATGTAAACTTCCATTTAATTACTACAATAAGAAATAAATAAATAAATAAAAGATGTGAGGCCTCAGAATCACTATTTAACACATACCCAGGAAATTACGCTGATGAGTCAAGTTGGAAAAAATAGAACTCTATGTGAAAGACAGGAATGCTTAAGAAAACAAACTGATGACAATTAAGAAAAGAAGCATTGTATGTTTCAGTCAAAATCTACATCTTTGGGAAGAAAGTAAAACACGAGTTAGTCAAACAGTGATTTTTTTTCAGAAATACAAATAGTTGTTTATCTTTTGAAAAATGATTTTATCAAACAGAACAATTGCCTTTTGCAATATGTAAATTTAGCTATAGATCTATGTAATTTTCTGACTAAAAGAAGTTTTAATAATTGCATATCTTTATTGAGTACTTTAGTCACATCTCTGAAAAATTTATATGGTAATACATTTAATTCCCACAAGAACTCAATAAGGTAGGCACTATTATTACCTCAGTTTTACATAGAGAATATGAAGGCATGTAACATTCAAGCTACTTCCCCAAAGTCACACAGCCTCTAAGGTATAGAGGAAGAATCCTAACCCAGGAAGCTTACTTTATAGCCTATGACCTTAAACTCTTTAATATACTGCCTCCGTAATATATTCTTGGAAGAGGCAACCAAATATTCTTTGACATAAAATTTAAGTCATGAATCTATTTTTTATATGATATTACGTGTACCCCAAGTGACTTAGGTTGGCTCAGATATAGCCTGCAAAATATTCTATTTAAAATTTAATCCTTTTAAGACCAAACTGATGAATCTCCAGGCCTAGTCTTCAAGTATCAAATGCAGTTTCGTAGGGAATTATTATGGAAACCACAAGGTATTAAGTTCATGTCAATCAAAACAATAAGCTTACAAATAATACAGTATTTGTTATGAAAAACCCTGAAATTATTACACATTTCCCATTTTTAATAAATATATTTTGATTTTAAAATCCTACAACTATAATGGAATACTGAAATGAAGACGTTTTATTCTAAGAATTGTCTTCTGATTCTTAATTGTGCCAGGTATGTAGGCACTATTATGATTGTTATAATGTCTAGAACATGGCCAACCAATATTTTTATGTACAATAATAGATCAGAAGGCTAGTGCTAGAAAACTGGGAAGCCTGAAGTGTATAACTACCTTTGCTACTATTTAATGTTCCCTAGAGGAGACCTGAAGCCCTGGTTGCACAGTGGTTAGGCATTTGGCTGCTAACTAAAAGGTCAGCAGTTTGAATCCACCAGCTGCTCCTTGAAAACCCTATGGGGCAGTTAGACTGTGTCATACAGTGTCTCTAAGAATCAGAATCAACTAGCCAGCCACAGGTTAATGTTCCCTAGTAGTTAATGCTCTGGGATGCTAAACAAACTCTGGTGGTCCAAGTCTACCCATAAGCACCTCAGATGAAATATCTGGTAATTTACTTTTGAAAAATCAACCACTGAAAACCCAATGGAGCACAGTTCTACTCTGACAAACACGAGGTCACTGTGAGTGGGAGTCGACAGAACAGCAACTGTCATTTATTTTTTTAATGTTCCCTCCTAGACCTGTAGAGGACAGAAATCAGAGACATTGAGCTCAGGCTTGGAATTGTATCCTGGAAGCCTAGGTTGTGTGGGGACCAAAAACACAAAATCAAGTTGTTGCCAAGTTGATTTCCTCAAACTGCCCCATAGGGTTTCCAAGGAGGGGCTGGTGGATTTCAAGTGCTGGCCTTTTTATTAACAGCTGAGCTCTTAACCACTATACCACCAGCACTCTAGTGAGTAAAAAATTGGAGATTCATCTTCTTGAAAAATGCCAGATCAAACAATCAGGCTAACTGTATGAAGAGTAGTGAATCTAAATGGGTTAGGCTGACAGGGAAAATTTTGAATATAAACAAACAAGACTGCAAACTGGAGAGAAGCTAAGAGGGGATAGGAGGAAGGTAGAAATCCTAGATAAATTTGTACACTAAGAGAAAGAGTTTTGGTTGATTTTTTAAAATGATTTCATATAGTCCCACGTATGTGGGAAAGTGATATAAACATTCAACTTCTTTATTAGCAATTCAACACACATAAGTGACAAGTTAGGTGGATGTTTGTGAATGTGTATGAGTGTGTGCATTTAATCTAATCTTTTCCATAGAGTATACATCAATAAAAAGGATCAAGTCATCAAATTAGAGTACAAGAAATTCTCACAAAAGTATCTGAATTTCTACTTCTCATAGTTTGGAATTTCCAAGGCTCTTACAAATTTGAAAAGTCCGTATTTGTATGTTCAGAATGACTTATGTCTTTGTGGTTCCAATTTGTGGCTCTGTAATTAGACTCTGTAAATTTTTAAGACTATTATCAGAGGAGGCAGGGCCAAGATGTCAGAGTAGTAAGATGTCTTCCTATATCCCAAAGACCTGGAAAAACAAGAGATTTGACTGTATATGAATATCTAGGAGACCTGAACAAGGCAAAGATGAGGAATCGGACTGAGAGGCAGGGAGAGAGGGAGATGGTTCAGAAGAAGTGAGAAGTGCCTGACTGGGCTCAGCTTGATCTGCAATTCTTCAGCCCCAACTGGGTCAAAGGTGCATAGGAAAGCAGGCATACAGTTTGTGTACGCTCAGGAGGCAGTATCCACATTGAGAGAGATCCGGCAGCAGAGATTCTGCTTGGACACTCCAAACCCGTGAAAAGCAGCTCCCAAGTGGACAAAGATAAGTACATGCATGTGGCCTTTTGCGGGGATTAAAAAAAAAAAACAAGCCCATTTGGGAAAAACCTCTCTCCCTTTTACCTCCTCCCTCCTCACTCTGTACCGGTCTGGCCTTCCGAAGTCTCTGAGTCCCCTGAGCTGGAAGTAGATCCCAAAAGGAGCCCGGAGCCATTCTCCTGGGCTTGGCAAGGGAACAAATAAACTACTGGTTCCCCTAAGCCAGGAACTCAGGGTCAGCACAGTTCCTTTGCTAGGCACAGGCTTAAGGGGTCTGCAGACTTTGAGTGCCTTCCACCCCTGTATAGACTTGTGTGCACCCATCCCAACAGTGGAAGCCCTCACTACCACAGTACAACAGGGTAAACACCTGAAGTCTAACTTCAACTGTTTCAGCTGTGAAGTGGCAGATTTGTGACCTTTGACAGAGCGCTGCCCTTTAAGCAGGCACATTTTCCAGTCCACACCAGGAACTTGAGGACTGATGTCTCCACCTACACCACCTAGTCACCTGCTACAGGGGTCCAAGAATAAGTGGTGCTCCCAAGGCTTTATAGCCAACAGAGTAGGGTGCCCATAGTCTGTCTGCAAAACTCACCTACCTACTTGCTCTAAGGGACATGCTTCTCTCTCAGACACTCAGGGGCAGCTGTCAGCCCCCGGCCTTGCTCAGTGCGTGACCCCCCTACTGCAGCCAGGCACCAGTGCCTACACCAATCACACATGGCCTCTCTAAGACTGCAGGTGAAAGCCTGCACCAGACAGTTGGTGACTGACTGCCTGGACACGAGCTGAACCCATACCAGAAAATTTAACAGACTTCTGTGTGCATATACTTAGTTACAGAACTACCTACATGGTGACAGGACGTTAGGGCTTCAAAGGCGCCAATCATCAAACTAGTGCACACGAGCAGCCTATCTGGACATGTCAAAACAAAACAAGAACCTAGGATACACTAAACAAATATAAACTTAAATTATAATAACTTATTGATGCCTTGCAGACAACAGTCAATATCAACTCACATAAAGAGGCAGTCCATGATGGCTTCAGCAAGCTCCCAAAATAAAGAATCAATAAATTCTCTGGAGGAAGAGAATTTCTTGGAATTACCAGAGGCAGAATAGAAAAGGCTAATATACAGAACTCTTCTAGAAATTAGAAAGTAAATTCGACAAAATGCAGAAATTGACAAGGAATATACAGACAAAGTAGTATTGGAACTGAAAAAAGTTATTCAAGAACACATAATGACAAATTTAATAGGCTGCAAAAATCCATAGAGAGACAGCAATCAGAAATCCGGAAGACTAAAAATAAAATTTCAGAGTTAGACAACTCAATAGAAAGTCATAGGAGAAGAATTGTGGCAGTAGGAGTTAGAATTAGTGACATTGAAGATAAAGCACTTGATACCAACTTATTTGAGGAAAAATCAGACAAAAAAATTAAAAAGAATGAAGAAACTCTAAGAGTTACGCAGGACTCTGTCAAGAGAAATAACCTACAAATGGGGGGTGGGGGAATAATAGAAAGTACACAGAAAATTGTAGAAGATTTGTTGACAGAAAACTTCCATGATTTCATGAAAGATGAGAAGATATCTATCCAAGATGCTCATCAAACCGCACATAAGGTAGTTCTCAAAAGAAAGTCACCAGGACATATTATAATCAAACTTACCACAACCAAAGATCAAGAGAGAATTTTAAGAGCAGCTAGGGATAAAAGAAAAGTAATCTACAAAGGAGAGTCAATTAGAAAAAGCTTGGACTACTCAGCAGAAATCATGCAGGAAAGAAGGCAATGAGATGACATATATAAAGCCTTGAAGGAAAACAACTGCCAGCCAAGAATTATATATCCAGCACAACTGTCTCTAAAATATGATGGAGAAATTAGGGCATTTCCAGATAAACAGAAGTTTAGAGAATTGCAAAAACCAAACCAAAATTACAAGAAATACTAAGGGGAGTCCTCCAGTTATGTAATCAATAACATCAGATAACAATGGACGACTATAACACAGGACAGAGCAACCAGATACTGACTCAGATAGGGAAGTCGAAAATACATCAAAGCTACAACACTGAAAATAGGGAAACAGAAATATCAACATGTAAAAAAGGACAACATTAAAAAAAAAGAGGGACTTAAAAAATGCAGGCATAGATTTTTCATATCAAGGGGAAGTCAAGGCAATATAAAGAAATAAAAGACTAGTATCAACTTAGAAAAATAGGGGTAAATATTAAGGTAATCACAAAGGAAACTAACAATCCTACAAATCAACATAAAAAACTAGAAAAATATAAAGACTCAGCAAACACAAAATCAACAACAATGAAAAACATGAAAAGAGAATACATAAAGAAAAACGACTCAGCACAGAACATCCAGGGGAACAAAGAAAATGTGAACAACACATGAAAAGAGATATCAGGATGACAGCACTAAACTCTTATCTATCAATAATTATGCTGAATGGAAACAGACTTAATGCACCAATAAGGAGCCAGAGAGTGGCAGATTGGATAAAAAGCATGATCCGTCTTTATGCCACCCACAAGAGATGCACCTTAGACTTAAAGACACAAACAGGCTAAAACTCAAAGGATGGAAAAAATATATCAAGCAAACAACACTCAAAAAAGAGCAGGAGTGGCAAAATTAATCTGACAAAATAGACTTTAAAGTATAATCCACCACAAAGGATAAGGAAGGGCACTATATAATGATTAAAGGGTCAATACACCAGGAGGACATAACTATAATAAATATTTATGCACCCAATGACAGGGCTCCAAAATACATAAAACAAACTCTAACAGCACTGAAAAGAGAGATAGACAACTCCACAATAGTAGTAGGAGACTTTAACAGGCCACTTTCAGTGAAGGGCAGAACATCCAGAAAGAAGCTCAAGAAAGACACAGAAGACCTAAATGCTTCAATCAACCAATTTGATCTCATAGACATATACTGAACACTGCACCCAACAGCAGCGAAGTATACTTTCTTTTCCAACATACATGGAACATTCTCCAGAATAGACCACGTATTAGGCCATAAAGCAGGCCTTATCAAAATCCAAAACATCGAAATATTACAAAGCATCTTTTCTGAACATAAAGCCATAAAAGTGGACAACAACAACAAAAAAGCAAGGAAAAAAAATCAAACACATGGGAACTGAACAGCACCTTGCTCAAAAAATATTGGGTCACAGAAGAAATTAAGGGTGGAATAAAGAAATTCATAGAATCAAACGAGAATGAAAACACGTCCTCCCAGAACCTTTGGGACACAGCAAAAGCAGTGCTCAGAGGTCAGTTTATAGCAATAAATGCATACATCCAAAAAGAAGAAAGGTCCATAATAAAAACATTAATCCTACAACTGGAACAAGTAGAAAGAGAGCAGCAAAATAAGCCCTCAGGCGCAAGAAGGAAGGAAATAATAAGAATTAGAGCAGAATTAAATGAAATAGAGAATAGAAAAACAATTGAAAGAGTTAACAAGACCAAAAGCTGGTTCTTTCAAAAGATCAACAAAATTGATAAACCATTGGCCAAACTGACGAAAGAAAAACAGGAGAGGAAGCAGATAACCCGTATAAGAAATGAGATAGGTGATATCACAACAGACCCAACTGAAATTAAAAGAATCATAACAGAATACTATGAAAAATTGTATTCTAACAAATTTGAAAAACTGGAGGAAATGGACTAATTTCTAGAAACTCACTACCTACCTAAATTAACAGAAACAGAGGTAGAACAACTCAATAAACCCATAACAAAACAAGAGATTGAAAAGGAAATTTAAAAACTCCCAACAAAAAAAAGTCCTGGCCCGGATGGCTTCACTGGAGAATTCTGCCAAACTTTCAGAGAGGAGATAACACCACTTCTACTAAAGCTCTTTCAGAGCGTAGCAAAGGGTAGAATACTCCCAAACTCATTCTATGAAGCCAGCATATCCCTGATACCAAAACAAGTAAAGATACCACAAAAAAAAAAGAAAATTATAGACCAATATCCCTCATGAACATTGATGCAAAAATCCTCAACAAAATTCTAGCCAATAGAATTCAGCAACATATCAAAAAAATAAGTCACTATGATCAAGTGAGATTTATACCAGGTATGCAGGGATGGTTCAACATTAGAAAAACAACCAATGTAATCCATCACATAAATAAAACAAAAACAAGAACCACATGATCTTATCAATCGATGCAGAAAAGGCATTTGACAAAGTCTAACACCCATTCATGATAAAAACTCTCAGCAAAATAGGAATAGAAGGGACATTCCTCAGTACAATTAAGGGCATTTATATAAAGCCAACAGCCAACATCATCCTAAATGGAGAGACTTTGAAAGAATTCCCCTTGAGAATGGGAACCAGACAAGGATGTCCTCTATCACCACTCTTACTCAACATTGCGCTGGAGGTCCTAGCCAGAGCAATTAGGCTAGAAAAAGAAATATAGGGCATCCAAATTGGTAAGGAAGAAGTCAAAGTATCTATTTGCAGATGATATGATCTTATACACATAAAACCCCAAGGAATCCACAAGAAAACTATTGGAACTAATAGAAGATTTCAGCAAAGTTTCAGGATACAAGATAAACATACAAGAATCAGTTAGATTCCTTTCAGTTCAACAAAGAGAACCTGGAAGAGGAAATTACCAAATCAATACCATTTACAATAGCCCAGAGGAAGATAAAATACTTAGGAATAAATGTAACTAGAGATGTAAAAGATATATACAGATAAAACTACAAGACACTACTGCAAGAAACTAAAACAGACCAGCATAAGTGGAAAAACATACCTTGCTCTTGGATAGGAATTCTCAACATTGTGAAAAATCCCGGTTCTACAGTGATCTACAGTGATCTACAGATACAATACAATACTGATCCAAAGTCCAACGGCATTTTTTAATGAGATGGAGAAACAAATCACCTACTTCATATGGAAAGGGAAGAGGCCCTGAGTAAATAAAGCATTACTCAAGAAGTAGAACAAAGTGGGAGACCTTACGTTGCCTGATTTTAGAATCTAATATACCTCCACGGTAGTCAAAACAGCCTGGTATTGGTACAACAAAAGATACATAGACCAGTGGAACAGAGATGAGAATCCAGATATAAGCTCATCCACCTATGAGCAGATAATATTTGACAAAGGCCCAAAGTCTGTTAATTGGGGAAAAGACAGTCTCTTTAACAAATGGTGCTGGCATAACTGGATATCCATCTTCAAAAAACTGAAACAAGACCCATGCTTCACACCATGTACAAAAACTAACTCAAAATGTATCAAAGACTTAAATATAAAATTGAAAATGATAAAGATCATGGAAGAAAAAATAGAGGCAATGCTAGGAGCCCTAATACATGGCATAAACATAATACGAACCGTAAGTAAAAATGCACAAGCACCATAAGATAGACTAGATAAATGGGAGCTCCTAAAAATCATATATTTACGCTCATCAAAAGACTTCACCAAAAGAATCGAAAGACAACCTACAGACTGGGAAAAAAATTTTGGCTATGACAGATCAGATCAGCTTCTAATCTCTAAAATCTACAAAATACTGCAAAACTTCAGCAACAAAAAGACAAATAACCCAGTTAAAAAATGGGCAAAGGATATGAACAGCCACTTCCATCAAAGAAGTTATTCAGGTGGCTAATAGACATATGAAGAAATGCTCACAATCATTAGCCATTAGAGAAATGCAGATGAAAACTACAAATAGATACCATCTCACCCCAACAAGGCTAGGATTAATCCAAATACACAAAATAATAAATGCTGGAGAGGTTGTGGAGAGACTGAACACTTACACACTGTTGGTGGGAATGTAAAATGGTACAACCACTTTCGAAATCGATTTGGCACTTCCTTAAAAAGCTAAAAATAGAAGTACCATACCATCCAGCTATCCTGCTCCTTGGAATATATCCTAGAGAAATAAGAGCCATCATACAAATAGATATATGCACACCCATGTTCATTGCATCACTGTTTACAATAACAAAAAGATGGAAACAACCTAGATGCCCATCAACAGATGAATGGATAAACAAATTAGGGTATATTCACAGAATGGAAAGGGACATGAATAATCACTAAATGGAAAAAAGAAAATTAGTTAACAAAGACTATTACACTATACATATAGAAATATAAGAAAATAAAAAAGGAGCAAAGAAATCACTTAAAGCAGACTCTAGAGAGCTGTACAGAAGAAAAGCTCTGGGGTGTTTCAGTGCTCATTTGTACAGATGACGTGTGCTGCTCTCCTTTTCATAAAGTGATACATCTCAGGAGTGTGCTTCTTAGCTCAAGAAGATACAAGAGACAAAAGGGGCAGCTTCTGTCCAGAGGTGAGATGGGAAGGCAGAGAGTGTTAGGAGCTGGTTGAATGGACATGGGGGATCAGGGGTGGAAAGAAGGAGTGTGCTGTCGCAGAATGGGGTGAGCGATTAGGGTCACATAACAATGTATGTATAAAATTTTGTATGGGAGACTAACTTGAAATGTAAACTTCATTTAAACTACAACAATAAAAAAATAAATAAATAAAAATAAAAAAGAATATTATCAACATTTTATAATCATTTGAGGATAAGGGAAATCAGAAAAGGTAGAACATACAGTACCTGTTCTTGAGGAATTTGCAACAACATTGAGAAAAGACTTAAATGCAAAACAATCATACAAGAATATTTTATATATTAAAAGGAAAATGTGACAATGTTAGCAATTTGTAGAAAATTGGAATGATAACTAACATGAACAAAAATGGTCTGGTTTATTCAATAGATTTTTGTAAAGATACTAAAGCACAATAGTTTTGAGGAAATACTGTGTCTTCATATGAATAAATATGAGCATCCATTTCCTTCTTTCCAATCTTGGGGTAAAAGGAAGGTGACATCTTATATACTAAGAATAGGTAGTGATGATAAAACATTAAGGGACCACAGGCTGTGACCTTTACGTATTTCTTATCTCTCCGCTCAACCCCACCCCCCACCCCACTCTCCACCCCTTGTGAGGCAGGAAAACTAGAGGGAACTGCAGTCAATGAAATGCATGTCCTCCAGTTAGGATAACATCCTGGTAAAGTCTTTACCCAGGAGAGTAGCATTTTGTTATGGAAAATGTTTGGGGGGGATTTCACTATGCTTAATCTTCCCCTCCCACTGCTAGAGCCACTGGAGAATCTTCCTTGACTCTTGACCCTGAAATCTGGTAGACTTCCTGGAAGTAAAATCTACAAAAATGTGGGCCCCCCTTAGACTGTGGTCTTTAGGAATTTCTCACACACACTAGTCCACGCTCAGCCTCCAGCAGTTCATCAAAATTATTTAAGGTTTCTCCCAGTTTATGGCTCCAGCTGCCCCTGACTGTCTGGATTCACCTGACTCTTCAGATTTCAGGGTGGTGGTTTGCCCTGAGACCTCAGTTCTCTGATAGGTCCAGAAAAAGTGATTACTTTTCAGCTTGTTCAGTGTTTTTGTTGTTGTAAGGACAGAAATGACAACTTTTAAGCTCTTTACATGTTAGAGCTGAAATTGGAAATCTATATGTTTTCTAACGTATCTGTTTTTAATATGTTTTTTTTAATTTTTATAAATAACTTCTCTGTTACAAAGATAGTTACCCAGCTAAATCACAAAACCATCATCTCAAGATATCCAAATCACATTTTATTAATAAAACAAGTAAAAACCGGTTTATCAGTCTTCACATAGAACTGCAGATGAAGCTGAAAAACAAGGCCCATGTTTAAAACAAAATGTACAAAATGCAAGGGCTTTGGGTCTATTGTCTAATTAACTAGGATTGTCATACTTTTCCTAATATACAAAAATGCAAAGCTTTGAAGTCAAAGGTTTGGCATTCATCTAGATCACCTGTAATGATCTTGTTTATTTAAAAACATCTACTTGCAAACATGTACAGTGGGTGACAGTTTACATGGTCTCCTATCTTTTGCTACATTTCAACACTTCCCTTAGCCCCGTTTCTAAGCACTGACATATAATTTCATAATTATCTCTTTTTAAATGCATACTGTTATTTCTTTTTCTTGATTTTATTTTGTTATACACTTTCCTGATCACCTGAGTATTTATTTTCCTTATAAAAATATATCATCAAAATACAGAGATGCTTGAGGTTGCTTCAGTGTTCAAGTTTGCTTTTCTTTTTTCCAGCTTTTCTTCAGTTGTCCTAAATATGGCTAGCCTTGTTTTACAAATACATATGATACTGCCACCAGGTCAGGTTTAGAAACCGATTGCCAGAACAGTAAAGCATTTAAACTCTCCATAAAAAGGGCTGTGGGTACTGCTGCTGCTGCTGGTTTTAAAACTGTACTTTCCCCATCATAATCTCTTTTGCAAGTTCTGCAGGACACCAGGCAGATGAAGCCAGCTCAACCTTGTTGCTCTGTTGGTGGGTTAAACATATGTTCTGTTTTAAACTTCCCTGTGGAAGACAAAACACTGTATTGTGTCACCCACCGCTGAAGTCAGTGTGTGTGTGACCTAGAGGCACGATTCTTTGCTACTTTTTGCAATCCACTGTGCAGCATCTGCATGTCTTCACAGAACACTGACATGTATCAGGGTCACTACGGAATAAGGAGAAGAAAGGGATGTTGTGCATAGTTTCATTTCATTAATGCTTTTTTATTTGAAGGCATTGCTTCTCTCAGGTAAGGCGTAAAAAAGGACACAATCATGCTTAATCACTAAAAGGAAAAAAGAAAATTAGTTAACAAAAGACTATTACACTATACATATAGAAATATAAGAAAATAATAAAGGAACAAAGAAATCACTTAAAGCAGACTCTAGAGAGCTGTACAGTAAGAAAAGCTCTGGGGTGTTTCACAACTCATTTGTACAGAGGACGCGTGCTGCTCTCCTTTTCATCTTTAGAACCTAGATGCTAGCTTCACAGAATGAAGAGGTTTTCAGGGAAGACAAAGACAAGGCCAAGAGTACCACAGATGCGTGAAGTCCTTCCCCTATCCATTGGCACTATGCAGCAGTAAACAGTTTGAACAGTTAAACGTTGTTCCTTTTCCTCGTGTGTGTAGTGTTTCACTGAAAGCTTTAAAAAGAAAAACAGCGATCATTCTATTCCTTCCTCCTGTCAAAATTCAGTAGTGACATGAGGGGGAAAAGGTACTGGGAACACCCAAGCATTAACATACTGAGAATTATCCATGATGGGATACTGGTAACACTGTACACGGTTAGGCAGCGGGCAATCAAGTCTTTTGGCAGATTGTCTTTCATGTGATGGATTTCACTGCCTATGACATTCTACTGAGGTATTATTAGCTCTGTGGGCTGACATTTAACATTAGCACAACACCATCCTGTCACACCTTCTATTTGACAAAGTCCTATGTAGCAGTGAAACTTTTCCCCCGATGACAGACTAGATTCTTGAACTTTAGATGTGGATTTAGAGAAGATACAGGGCCTTTTGGCTCAGCAATGCCTTGGCATCTCACACTGTTCACAATGGATTAAGGCTGGATGGTTCAAAAAGTGCAGGCAGTGCAATTCCACTGCCCTCCCTTAGCGTTTTCTGTGTCTTGATTCTTTGGTGTTCTGATGGTGGACCACTGATGTTTGGGTTTTGGTGGCACAGGACCTACAAATCCAATATTGTCATAAAAGTTATGAATAGCACTGGGATTAAAATGTGGTCCTCGGGCTTGAAAAAAGATCAGTTTCTCTGGTAAGGCAGTCAATGTCAATTTGCAGTTGTCTATTACAGCTTCTCAACTGCTGCATTTCTTCAAGTGAAGGTATCTGGGATATGGAATTTGATCTTTTCAGGAACCTCCGAGTTAGATTATTTTCCATTTCATTGACCTCAGATTTTAGTTTATCCAGCTTTTTCTTTTGAATCTCAAGCTCTCTTTGAAGTCGTTCCATCCTGGCCTTCTAGGGTATCAATAAAGCTTATGTGTCAGCAGCATCATCATATCCCATACTCAATTTCCACGCTTCACTTATTCTATCCACATGTGCTAAAGCAGGGTCCGTGATGTGCTGAATGTTCTCTGTTTCTACATAATGATCAGGATGGTTTAGAAGATTTGTAAGATCAAAGGTAGGGGACACCACCTTTGGTGAAACTGCAGGGGGCTTATTGGGAGAAACTGTACTTTTGAGAGTATATTTTGTATTGGGTTGAGTGACCACCACTCGAGGAGAAGTTGCAGAGTTATTGCCTGTTGCTAGACTTTTGGGAGGGTGGTGATGAATAAAGGCAGGACCCATGCTCGCTTGCCCAGACATATTCCTAGAGGCAGCAGATGCTCTAGAGTTTGTGGATATGAAGAGGGTGGGCTGATTCTGCATGACCTGTTCATCTCCTGCGGTGGCACTGGCTGAAACATAGACCTTGGGTTGACTACAGGACATTACCTTGTTGGTATTTGGGGGGCTGGCAGCTATGTAAACAGTGGGCTGATTTTGATTTAAGGTCTGGCTGTTGACCGAAGAGGAACTGCTGGAGGTTTGAGGTCCAGAGGACCGCAATTTTGAAGAATTGTTTCTTTGTGGGGGTTCAAGTTGGATTTGAATCTGTTTTTTTCGAGGTCCGGTTAAAATATTCTGAGTGTTGTATTGGCTGTGAAGACTGAAGACTGAGAGCTACCAGATGAATGAATCATTGGTGGTTGTGGCATAGTAGGTGAACTGATGGGCATGTAGACATGAGAGGTCTGGTGGCCTTGCTGATTTGGCTGTTGGGCTGAGGTATGTGACAGAGGATTAGATGTAGCGTAAGTAGACCAGGGACCTGATTGTGAAGGTTGATAGACTTGTTGAGGGGTCATGGGATTAAACTGAGATACCCAGCCAGAATGTTGTTGTGTCTGTCGAGCTGTACCACTAGGAGTTGTAATATAAGGCCTAATATAGATAGAATTTCCCTGTGGACTATTAAGTACAGGTGAAGGTATACCATGTAGCCACGAAGATGTAGGAGTATTACGACCTGTCTGGATATTTGGGGCCAAAGTTACCATAATGGGATTAAATCTGGGAGTCTGTTGAGAAAGGTTAGATATTCCTTTGCTGCCTAAGTGAAATCCAAGATGTGGTGCTGAATTTGAAGCACCAGATGCACTGGACATTCTAAAAATGTTAAAACCTTGAGGAACTTGAGCTGGTGCTGTCTGTGGCTCCTGCCGAAATAGTTCATTACTGGACTGACCACCCTGAAGTTGTCAATCACTGATGCTGTGGGTTAGAGTCCTACTTCCATTCATTCTATTTCCTTCTCTTCCAAGTGGTAAACATTCTGTGACGGCAAGTCCAAGTTGAGAGACATCATGTGATTGCGTAGACCAGAAATTCCAGAATCATCTGAAAAATCCAAGTCTCCTTCACCAGAAAGATATTTTGTGCTCTCCTGAGAGAGAACTGCACAGCAGGCATCCAGGTTATTATTATTCTGTAACACGCACCTGGTACAACAACTTCAGGTACTTCAGGGAATTTTTGTCCAAGGTCATGTAAAACCTGAAAATCAAGTCGGTAGCTTCCTTGGGCCATTGGTATATTGCCTGATCAGGACTATTGTACAGTAGGCAATTCTAGGCCTTAGTCGAAATAGTACTCATCTCTTCTGTCCAAGCATTTTCTGGAAATAGAAAAATTCAAATTGCAGCTGTTCTTGGTTGGCCCATTGCCATTTTTGTAGCTTACAAATTTTTAATTAAGTAACTGCAGTGAGCTCATCTCTACTGAACACTTCTTTTCCAGGGCAGGTCCAGGAACTGGGTCTGGAGCCCTGCAACACCGCCGCCTCCCCCACTAGGGCAGCCATCTCCACCGTCGCTGCCTCCGCCTCAGCCACCATGGCCGCCTCCAGCGCCGCCTCCGTCGCCTCTGATTCCACCCGGTAAGGGGGACACCTCAGCCCTTCCTTCCACCCCGCTCAGCCTCCTCAGCCCCCTCAGATCGGCAGCCGCTGCTTGTGGCTGAGGGGGAAGGGAGGGGGCCGGGCTGGTTCGCCCCACCGGCCCTGCTGCTGCAGCAGATCAAAAACTATGGCTGGGTGGCGTCGCAGCTCCCTGATCCTCGGATCCCTATCTCTGCCCCTACCACCCCCGCGCTCGCGTGCCCTCCCCCAACCCCCCAACCCCCGCCCCCACCCCAGCTCTCGCTCCCTTGCACCACGGCTCCACCAGCCCAGTCCGAAACGAAATACTGTCCTCTAATGTATCTTTTTAATCAACTTTCCCTGATCTTAAGAAGTTGCCTTTCCTACTCTACAGCGTTACCAGGAAGTTGCTTCTGTAGGGCAGGTTGGTCTCTGACTTCTTTCGTTTACATAATGTTGTTAGGTGCTGTCGAGTCAATTCCAACTCATAGTAACCCTATGTACAAGAGAACAAAACACTGACTGGTCCTGTGCCATCCTCACGATCGTTTTTATGTACGAGGCCATTGTTGCAGCTACTGTGTCAATTCATCTCGTTGAAGGTCTTCCTCTTTTTCAATGACCCTCTACTTTACCAAGCATGATGTCCTTCTCCAGGGACTGATCCGTCCTGACAACATGTCCAACATATGTGAGACATAGTCTTGCCATCCTTGCTTCCAAAGATCATTCTGGTGGTACTTCTTCCAAGACAAATTTGTTCATTCTTTTGCCAGTCCGTGGCATATTCAATACTCTTCCCCAACATCACAATTAAAAGGAATAAGTTCTTTCCTCTTCCTTATTCATGGTGCAGCTTTCACATGCATATGAGGAGTTTGAAAACACCATGGCTTGGGTCAGGCACACCTTAGTCTTCAAGGTGACATCTTTGCTTCTCAACACTTTAAAGAGGTCTTTTGCAGCAGATTTGCCCAATGCAATGCATCTTTTGATTTCCTGACTGCTGCTTCCACGGGTGTTGATTGTGTATCCAAGTAAAATGAAATCCTTAACAACTTCAATCTTTTCTCCACTTATCATGATGTTACTTATTGGCACAGTTGTGAGGATTTTCATTTTCTTTATGTTGAGGTGCTTCAAGTCCTCTTCACTTTCAGCAAGCAAGGTTGTGTCATCTCATTAATGCAGGTTCTCAATGAGTCTTCCTCCAATCCTGATGCCTTGTTCTTCTTCATATACTCCAGCTTCTCCGATTATTTGCTCAGCATACATATTGAATAGGTATGGTGAAAGGATACAACCCTGACGCACACATTTCCTGACTTTAAACCATGCAGTTTCCCCTTGTTCTGTTCGAACGACTGCCTCCTGACCTATGTACAGGTTCCTCATGAGCACTATTAAATGTTCTGGAATTCCCACCCTCCACAATGTTATCCATAATTTGTTATGATCCACACAGTCGAATGCCTTTGCATAGTCAATAAAGTACAGGTAAACATCTTTCTCGTGTTCTCTGCTTTCAGCCAGGATCCGTCTGACATCAGCAATGATATCCCTGGTTCCATGTCCTCTTCTGAATCCAGCTTGAATTTCTGGCAATTCTCTGTTGATACACTCCTACAACCGCATTTGAAATATCCTCAGAAAAATTTTAATTGCCTGTGATATTAATGACATTGTTTGATAATTTCTGCATTCAGTTGGATCACCTTTCTTTGGAATATGCATAAATATGGATCTCTTCCAATCGGTTGGCCAGGTAGCTGTCTTCCAAATTTCTTGGCATAGACGAGTGAGCATTTCCAGCGCTGCATCTGTTTGCTGAAACATCTCAATTGGTATTTCATCAGTTCCTGCAGTCTTGTTTTTTGCCAATGCCTTCAGTGCCGTTATGCTGCTTCCTGAAATACTTGAACACTGACCAATTGTTTTTGGTATAGTGACTCTGTGTATTCTTTCCATCTTCTTTTGATGCTTCCTGCTTCATTTAATATTTTCTCCATAGAATCCTTCAGTATTGGAACTTAAGACTTGAATTTTTTCTTCAGTTCTTTCAGCTTGAGAAATGCAGAGCCTGTTCTTCCTTTTTGGTTTTCTGTCCAGGTCTTTGCACATGTCATTATAATACATTACTTTGTCTTCTCCAGCTGCCCTTTGAATTCTTCTGTTCAACTCTTTTACTTCATCATTTCTTCCTTTCACTTTAGCCACTTAATGTTGAAAAGCAAGTTTCAGAGTTTCTTCTGATATCCATTTTGGTCTTTTCTTTCTTTCCGGTCTTTTTAATGACTTCTTACTTTATTCATGTATGATATCCTTGATGTCATTCCACAACTCACCTGGTCTTTGGTCATTAGTGTTCAATGCCTCAAATCTATTCTTGAGATGATGTCTAAATTCAAGTGGGATATACTCAGGGTCGTACTTTGGCTCTCGTAGACTTGTTCTAATTTTCTTCAGTTTCAACTTGAACTTGCATGTGAGCAATTGATGGTCTGTTCCGAAGTCTGCCCCTGGCCTTGTTCTGACTGATGAGATTGAGTTTTTCTGTCATCTCTTTCCACAGATGTAGTTGATTTGATTCCTCTGTATTCCATCTTGTGAGGTCTACATGTATAATTGCTGTCTATGTTGGTGAAAATAGGTATTTGCAATGAAGAAGTCATTGGTTTTGCAAAATTCTATCATGGGGATCTCGGGGAACATCTAGCTCAATTGGCATGACACTACTTATAAAGATAATGCTCTACATTCTACCTTGGTGAGTAGTGTCTGGGGTCTTAAAAGCCTATGAGCGGCCATCTAAGATACTCCACTGATCTCATCCCTTCGGGAACAAGGGAGAACGAAGAGAACAGGATACAAGGAAAAGATTAGTCCGAAGGACTAATGGTCCACAGCTACCAAGGCCTCCACGGGACTGAGCCCAGTACAGCTGGATGGTGCCCGGCTACCACCAATGACTCCTCTGACCAGGATCACAACAGAGGGTTCTGGGCAGAGCTGGAGTAGGATGTAGAGCATAATTTTAACTCCCAAAAAAAAAAAAAAAAAAAAAAAAAGAAGACCAGATATACTGGCCTAAAGAATACTAGAGAAACCTCGAGAGTGTGGCCCCCAGACACCCTTTCAGCTCAGAGGTGAAGTTACCTTCAAGGTTCGATGTTAAGCCTGGGAATGGACACCCCAGTAAAACTAAATGGGACTAACGATGTACAGGAGTCCGGTGACAAGGGCCAGAAGGCAGAGGGAGAGTAGGAAACTGATGATAAGGAACACAAATTGAATAAGGACACTGTCGATGTATTGTGAGATTGTTGACCACTGCTATAGGGCAACATTTGTAGTAACTATTAAATGGGAGGCTGTTTTGTCCTGTAAGCCTTCATCTTGGGCGAGAATGGCAGCACAATTGGAAGAGCATAGTCAATATCACTTAAATGTGTAAGTAAAAAGTTTTGAAATGGTGTTTAAATAAAATAAAATAAAAAAAAAAAAAAAAAAAAACAAATGAGACTAAAGAGGTACAGTAGTCCAGGGACAAGGGCCAGAAGACAGAAGGGGACAAGGAAGTCCCCTGATGATAGGGAACACAAGGTGGAGTAAGGATATTCTTGATGTGCTGTGAGATTGTTAACCATTGTCATAGGGCAACATGTGTAGTAACTGTTAAATGAAAAACTATTTTGTTCTGTAAGCCTTCATCTTAAGTGAGAATAACAGCACAGTTGGAAGAGCATAGTCAATGTCACTGAACTGTGAATGTAGAAATTTTTGAAACGGTGTATCTTTGGCCATCTGTAATTTTCATCAAAAAAAAAGGTTGAGAATTTAGAGGCTTAATACGTTGTGGGGTTGTTAACCAATGTCAAAAAACAACATGTGTACTACTATTTCATGAGAAACTATTTGCTCTGTAAGCTTTCACCTGAAGTACAATAAAATATATATATATAATAAAAAAAAAAAAATTCTATCATGGGATCTCTGGCATTGTTTCTGTCACCAAGCCCATATTTTCAAATGACTGATGCTTATCCTTTGTTTCTAACTTTCACATTCCAATCATCAGTAATTTTCAATGCATCCTAATTGCATGGTTGATCAATTTCAGACTACAGAAGTTGGTAAAAATCTTCAATTTCTTCATCTTTGGCCTAAGTGGTTGGTACATAAATTTGAATAACAGTTGTATTAACTGGTCTTCCTTGTGGGTGTATGGATATTATTCTATTGCTGTCAGGGTTGTACTTCAGGATATATCTTGAAATGTTCTTTTTGACGATGAATGCAACACCGTTCCTTTTCAAGTTGTCATTCCTGGCATAATAGACCATATGATTGTCCGATTCAAAATGAACAATATCAGTCCATTTCAGCTCACTAATACCTAGGATATTGATGTTTATGCATTCCATTTCATTTTTGAATGAGTGCCTTCTAACTGAGGGGCTCATCTTCTGGCACTATATCAGACAATGTTCTGCTGCTATTCATAAGGTTTTCACTGGAAAATTATTTTCAGAAGTAGACCTCTGAGTCTGTCTTCCTTGTCTGTCTGACTCTGGAAGCTCAGCTGAAACCTGTCCACCATGGGTGACCCTGCTGGTATTTGAATACGGGTGGCATACCTTCCAGCATCAGGGCAACACGCAAGTCCCCACAGTGTGACAAACTGACAGATGTGTGGGGGTTTACATCATGGCCCCAGGGAAAACACTGTTATTAAGGAAGGGTGAGAGATAGAAAAGTATGTCATTTACATTCTTTAAGTAAGCAGTTAATTAAAAAAATATACATATTACTTTAAAAAAATATATCCAATAACTCTAGCAAGATTTCTAAATCAATTATTTTGAAGGTGAATAAAACGTATTCAAGTGTATACAGAATTTGAAACCACCAGATAAAAAGAGCTGGAAAATGTTCTCAAAAGTTCACGATATCTGATATATACAACAAAAAAATTTGTATTCTGACATTGAGCCCCAGTAAAAGTGGTTATGCATGTATACGTACATATGTATTTTAAAAACCCTTATTAAGATTTTAATCTGCAGTACACAATACTGGGGAAGCCAGCACAACTTGTACAAGGAAAGGTCATGGAAGCTCCATAGACACATCCAAACTCCTTGAGGGACTGAATTGCTGGGCAGAGGGCTGTGTGGACCTTGGTCTCAGGGAACATCTGGCTCAATTGGCATAACACAGTTTATAAAGACAATGTTCTACATTCTACCTTGGTGAGTAGCGTCTGGGATCTTAAAAGCCTGTGAGCAGCCATCTAAGATGCTTCACTGGTCTTACCTCTTTGGGAGCAAGGAGGAATGAAGAAAACAGGATACAAAGAAAGGATTAGTCCAAAAGACTAATGCACTACAGCTACCACAGCCTCCACCAGGCTAAGTCCAATACAGCTAGATGGTGCCCGGCTACCACCACTGACTGCTCTGACAGGGATCACAACAGAGGGTCCTGGACAGAGCTGGAGAACGATGTAGAACAAAATTCTGACTCACAAAAAAAGACCAGATTTACTGGCCTGACACACTGGAGAAACCCCAAGAGTATGGCCCCCAGACACCGTTTTAGCTCAGTGGTGAAATCATTCCTGAGGTTCACTGTTCAGCTGGGGATTGTACGGCCCCATAAAACAAAATGGGAGTAATGAGGCACAGAAAGAAGCACTAGAAGGCATGAGGAGACAGGAAAGCTGGTGATAGGGAACCTAAGGTTGAGAAGGGACAGTGTTGACATGTTGTGGGGTTGTTAACCATTGTCATAGGACAATATGTGTACTAACTGTTTAATGAGAAACCATTTGTTCTGTAAACATTCACCTAAGGTACAAGAAAAAAAAAAAAAAGAATTATCTATGTGAGATCAGACTGACAACAGCAACTCAAAAGGTTTGATGGGAAGCCTAGGGGGCAATCAGTTGAAGATAATGGTGGTGGAATAATTTGGAAAAGGACAGTGAGAATAGCAGCAGAACTGGAAGAATGTAATCGATGTCACTGAATTGTACGTGGAAAAACTTTTGAAATGCTGTAACTTTGGCTATGTATATTTTCACCAAAAGAAAAAAAAAGTCCTCCAAAGTCGAGAAAGGAGAGTGTTGACATGCTGTGGGGTTGTTAACCAACGTCATAAAACAATATGTGTACCGACTGTTTAATGAGAAACTATTCTGTAAACCATCATCTAAAGTACAATAAAGAAAAAATTATATATATATATATATATATATATATATATATATATATATATATAAAAAGATTTTAATTTGCTATCAAGGGCAACTTGACATACAAAGATGTGCTATTTCATGATTATTTGCCAAGTGTGACTGTGACTGCTGAGATTAATTTAATCTGGACTTTTATGTATTAGTATTCTAAAGAAATCTGAAGCAAAGTACTGGGTTATGTTTTATTTTTATAATGAAAGAAGTATTGTTTGTGTTCTTTGTTTTGGTGGTTACAATGAGTTGGTGAATTAAATGGTTTTATAGTTAAATGCAAATATGGATTAGGAATGAAAGCTATTTCCAAGATGTATTGCTGTTTTTTAGACATGGGCTTGAATGACATGCTGTCATGAAAAGCAGAGGCTGTAACATTTACCCTGGAAAATAAATGTTTACCTCAAGCAGCAATTGACATTTATAGCTTATTGCTTGAATGTCAAGCACTGTTTCAAATCACTTTTCCAAAGCAGGCTTTATATTTTGGTCTTGGGGCCAATATTAGATTAGTAAATCTTGACTGGTGGTTTACCTTTGCTTTCTGGAAATGCATACTCATATGAATAACATGAAAGCCACGTCTGTAATTAGCCATCAGTTTTCAGAGTTGAAATAAGACTATAGGAGCTACTGAGATGAGGGAAGAAGTGTAGATATGGGAGGACTTTTGGCTCTGCATTTGATCTCTAGTGGTGCTCTGCAAGCTTTAACTCCTCTCATTGAAATTACAAGGTCTCAATTATCACAAGAAGGTGAGGCTTTTCTGAATAGAATCTACATCTTCAATCTGAATCTCTGACCCTTGACTGGGGATATTATTACTATTCGTTTATGATGTGTCCATAGAGACTTTTAGTAAACATCCAACAATGCCTAGCTTCTTCCATTTTCAATTGTTCTTTCCTTTTTCTTGTCTCATGTGTATAAATCATCATCATAGTAAACAAAATGCCTTAACCCTGCCCCTTTCTTTCCATTATAGCAATGGAAGGAAAGTTCCTCATGATCTTTTATCTTACCTGCTACGAAAACAGTACTAGAGACTTTTCATTCTCATGTTTCTACTTTTCTGTTTACCTTCTGTCAAAGCAAGTTTATGGAGTCAAAACTACATCCAGACACTCACACACGTAACTTTTATACCACTGACTATGATGTTTATTATTTAGGGTTACCACATGCTGAGCACCCTATAACTCAAATAATTTTTTTTAATTCTAAACAGTCCACATGACTTTCAGTTAACTCTTTTATCTAAACTACGCTATAATTAGTGATCTCTTCCATAAATTTAGTATTTAGATCGAATGTTTGTATTATTGTATGTATATGAATTCTGCCTCTTCAAGTAAATTATAAGTCTCTTAAAGCTAATAATTTTGTCTTACCACACATAATAGTTTCAGAATAGATACTGGATGATAGTTTGAAAACCTATGACAGAAATTTTTCAACTGTTGAAAAAAAGAACAAATTATATATAAATACATATAATAAAGTACATAATATTTTATCTGACACATGGAATCACAGTAACAGTAAAAAAAATCACTCAATGGTAAATAAAACTTAGAATTCTGATTCAGACATGCAAAAATTTTATTTTATTTTTTCTTATCTCAAATTTCTTACACATCTGTATCTACTGATGTTATTGTTGTGTGTCATCGAGTCGATTCTGATCCATAGTGACTCTGAACGACAGAGTAGAACTGTTCTGTAGGGTTTTCTAGGCTATAATCTTTACTGGAGCAGGTAGGCCAGGTCTTTTCTCTGGAGTAGCAACTAGTGGGTTCGAACCACTGACCTTTCTGTTAGCACTCGAGCATTCAAACATTGTGCCATCAGGGCTCTTGATATCTATTGATAGCACTAAATAATCTTGATAACTAAAGGATAATTTAATTATTTTTTATTTAAAACTTAATTGTTTTTAAGCAAATAATAAATTCAGTATTCAAGCCAGGCTGATTCATAGTTTGGAGCCCTGGTGGGGCAGTGGCTATGAGCTTGACTGCTAATCAAAAGGTCAGCAGTTCAAACCCACCAGCCATTCCTTGGAAACCCTGTGAGTCAGTTCTAATCTGTCCTGTGGGGTCGCTATGAGTTGGAATCGGTTGGATGGCAACAGGAATTCAAAATTCAGATTCTATTGAGGGCAACTCTGCTTTCCTCTTTCCTGTCCATGAAGAGCATTTCCACATAACATCATGAGACCATTGCTATCTTTAAGTATTCATAAAATGTGTGTTAAGATTCTTCCAAGCAGGATTTACTAGGGACCATCTACCCAACAACTTATCTGGGAGGCATGGAGAGAGCAATACCCCTCTCTAACATTTTATTTTTAAGAATAATGTTGAAGTGAATGTAGTTATGTCTATGATGAAAATATGCTATAGAAAACATAAGGAGCATGTGTGAAAGCAAGACCCCAAGACTGAAAATATGCAAAAGTGATGCCTTGTTTATGTGCTCATTCCATTACAACTTTATTTTCCATATCTGGTCCAACTGCATGGCTTACTGTCCCTGCTATTAGAACACAGTCACATCTGGGATTACTCCAACTACAGCTTGATAGTTCAGTTTCTGAGACTAGACTTCCACACAGGCATCCTGACTTGTGATGAGCAAAATCAAGCATTTGAAGAAAGCTGCCACATAACCTAACATGAGATTGAGATGCTAGTCTCGCTCATGCGTCCTAGCTTGAAGCGGTTGGAGGGCATTATCCCTAGGTAGTTTATTTGAGGGATCATTTGACCTTAAAGATGACTAAGATGATCCTATGATCTAATTATCTGTGGGTAAGGACATTTAGGACCAGCTTCCTAAAAAAGTAACAAGACATGCTTTAGAAACAGACATCTTCTGCCTCCCTGACTTGGTTGGTTACAGAGGAGGTCAGGAAGGATAACTGAAAAGAAAGTAATAGGAATTATCCAGAAAAATCCCAGGGATTTCTGAGTATATCTGACTAATATGCAGGTTTCCCACTCCCAAATCATGAGCATTTTATCTAGCATCATTCAGGCATTTGTAACAAAGACAATCATTCACGGAAATGTTCCAGAAGATATCTGTAAATAATGCTTTCCCCAAAATGATCTTGGAGTTCTGATCCTGAGACATAGCTATTGAATTAGACTTCCCTGAGGAGACCATCTTTACCAGAGTGTTCCCATATCCCTCATGTATATGAACCCCTGAAAGGCCATTTCACCTCCCTCATGTATGAAAACCCAGCATTCTAACACTGATAAT
The DNA here is from genome assembly GCA_030035585.1 of Dugong dugon. Classification (NCBI taxonomy): domain Eukaryota; kingdom Metazoa; phylum Chordata; class Mammalia; order Sirenia; family Dugongidae; genus Dugong; species Dugong dugon. The sequence goes on from CM057465.1 coordinate 97,861,332, forward strand.
CCTCCTTAAACCCAAGCTGAGACCCTTGCTACACAAAGGGACTGTTCCAGGTACATACTTGGCTGTTTGTCTATACTTGATACTCCACAGGAAGTTAATAGTATATCACACTGAATACTTTTTTCTGATTTTCATTTTTAATATCTGGCCCATATACTTGGAGCCAAAATTTAATTTCTTTTTCAAAATGTATAAATATATATTCTAAGTTTTAGAATTCATTATATACATTTAAAAATGAAACTGAGATGTTAAATACAGCTGAATAAACTAATCTCCAACTTTTTTCCTTGCTTCTTACTGAAATGAATTCTATAGATATTGGTTGCAGAGGACATTGCTTACTACAGTCAGACATAAGAAAAAAAATTAGCATGGAAAAGTAATCAAATGTATTTATGCTTTGCTTAGATTTGAATAAATGTATGTCTGTTTAATGGTTATGATTTTAAAATAAAATAGACTACATCTTTTTTAGCTTAAAGCACAGATAATGTAGCAAAATGTGTTTATGTTAATTGGTTTTCTGGTAGCGCTCTCTTTTTCTTTAATGTATTCTTAAACATATCCCTGAAATTTCATAAGGATAATATTCCAGTAAAGTATTATTGTATCTTTCTTGAACTACTTGGAAAAGGTAATTTCATGGCTGTGTCATTGTAAGTCAGCATAGTTCATCTATAGCTATAATAATAATTTTTCCCAAAATTTGTAGGACAGTCATAATATCAAAGAGTCTGTGCAGCTCTACTCCCTTAACTATTCATATTTGTTACATCCCATGCTCTGATTTGGGATTGAAAAAGTTTAGCAGTTATTGCTATAGGTTATTTCTCTCTATTTTTTTTCCAGGCAAATATATTTGTTCAGAGCTTATAGTGTCCACGTAGGTACAATTAGGTATTGTAATATAACCACTAATGTTAATACCATTAACTATAGAGCATAGGGGCTAAGACCACAGGCTTTGGGATTAAAGATTTCCTTCTGATATTAAGTAGTGGAATCAGTGGGCAATATACGTAGTATCTTTAAGCCTCAATTTATCCATCTGTAAAATGGAAATAGTATTATTTATCTCATAAATATGTTGGGAGGATTAAATGAGCTAATGTACATAAAGCATAAATTATAGTGCGTTGCAAAGAGTAAGTGCTAATTAAATATTAATTATAATGGCAATTATTATTTTAATATATAATCAAAATTGACATGATCTGAATTCACACTGGAGGACTGATTCCCTTAAAATATTCCTCAGCAATTTCTGAGCTATTGACTTATCTGCACAAGAGGTACCTCAGATTTTTCTGTTTTGACATCTTCCTTAATCTACTCATCTCCTTGTCTCTGCTGCTGATGTCCAACAAGAGATCACAGATCTTCCCCTCTATTGCCTTCCACTACCAAAGGACACTTGTGTCAATTTCTCACAGGCATAGGCACACCCATCTTAATGTCCCACAGCACTGTGGCCATCAAGTTTTAACTTTTAGTGAGACATTTAAAGTTTAGGGATAATAAGAGGGAATACATGACATAGAGAACTTTACAGAACTTCCAAGATTCTAGTCCAAACCTGGATCCCTTACTGGCTTGAGTTTTAGTCTGTCCTGCTTCCTGGGAGCATAGGTGGCTTCCTTCCTATGCTGAACCTCCACGCTGTCCTGTACAGTTGTCCCTTGGTATCCACAGGAAATTGGTTCCAGGACCCCTGTGGATACCAAAATCTAGTGAATGCTCAAGTCCCATATATAAAATGGCATAGTATTTGCATATAACCTTCGCACATCCTCCTGTATACTTTAAGTCATATCTAGAATGCTTATAATACCTAATACAATGTAAATGCTATGTAAATAGTTGCTGATACTTACACTTAACACTTAGTGCTTTCTCCATCTTTGCAAGCTCAAACAACAGCAGCTGGAGAGAGACTGAAGGTCTGTGAAATGGCAGGAGGCTATAGCCAGGGTATGCCTACATGTCATTTCATTCCCGTGGTTTCAACATAGTGCTTGGTCCATGGTAAATTCAAGTTTTGCCTTTGGAACTTTCTTTTTTTTTTTTCCCCAATATTTTCAATCCATGGTTACTTGCATCTGCAGATGCAGAACTACAGATACAGATGGATGACTGTACCAGAGACAGAAGTTTAAAGCATATATCCTTGAATCTTCTTCTAGATGCAAGGATTGACTTATTTCCAGAATAATTATTAAAAGACATACAATTTTTCTGCAGCAAAAATCCCACCTCATGCCAGAAGTCTGAGCTGGCCCTTTATTTCAATAAGAAGTTAAAGCTACAAGTATCCATTAATAATCAGAACATGGAATGTACAAAGTATGAATCTAGGAAAATTGGAAATCATCAAAAATGAAATGGAATGCATAAAAATCAATACCCTAGGCATCAGTGGGCTGAAATGGACTGGTATTGGCCATTGTGAATCAGATAATTGTGTGGTCTACTATGCCAGGAATGATAAATTGAAGACGAATGGTGCTGCATTCATCATCAAAAAGAAGATTTCAAGATCTATCCTGAAGTACAACCCTGTCAGTAATAGGATAATATCCATACACTTATAAGGAAGACCAGTTAATACAACTATAATTCAACCACTAAGGCCAAAGATGAATTGAAGATTTTCACAAACTTCTGCAGTCTGAAATTGATCAAACATGCAATCAAGGTGCACTGCTAATCACTGGTGATTGGAATGCAAAAGTTGGAAAAGAAGAAGAATCGATAGTTGAAAAATATGGCCTTGGTGATAGAAATGATGCCAGAGATGGCATGATAGAATTTTGCAAGACCAGGGATTTATTCATTGCAAATACCATTTTTTCAACAGCATAAACAGAGACTATTCATATGGACGTTGCTGGATGAAATACACAGAAGTCAAATTGACCATATCTGTGAAAAGAAACAATGGAGAAGCTCAATATCATCAGTCAGAACAAGGCCAGAGGCCGACTGCAGAACAGACCATCAATTTCTCAAATGCAAGTTCAAGCTGAAGCTGAAGAAAATTAAAATAAGTCCCCTAGAGCCAAAATCTAGCTTTTTGTGTATCCCACCTGATTTTGGAAACTATCTCAAGAGTAGATTTGATGCATTGAATATTTATGACCAAAGACCAGACAAGTTGTCTCATCAAGGACATCATATATGAAGAAAGTAAGAGGTCATTAAAGACAGGAAAGTAAGAAAAGACCAAATGAATGTCAGAAGAGGCTCTGAAACTTGCTCTTGAATGTAGAGTCGCTAAAGTGAAAGGAAGAAATGATGAAGGAAAAGAGCTGAACAGAAGATTTCAAAGGGTGGCTCAAGAAGACAAAGTAAAGTATTATAATGAAATGTGCAAAGACCTGGAGTTAGAAAACCAAAAGGAAAGAACACAGCCTTTCTCAAGCCGAAAGAATTGAAGAAAAATTTGATGCCTCGAGTTGCAATATTGAAGGATTCTATGGGCAAAATATTGAACATCACAGGAAGCATCAAAAGAGGATGGAAGTACACAGAGCCACTATAGCAAAAAGAATTGTTCAACATTCAGCCATTTCAGGAGATAGCACATGAACAAGAACCAATGGCATTGAAAGAAAGTCCAAGCTGCACTGAAGGCACTGGCAAAAAACAAGGCTCCAGGAAACGACAGAATACGAATTCAGATGTTTCAACAAATAGATGCAGTGCTGGAGGTGCTCACTCATCTATGTCAAGAAATGTGAAAGACAGCTACCTGGCTAAACCACTGGAAGAGATCCAGATTTGTACCCATTCCAAAAAAAAGTGATCCAATGCATGTGGAAATTATTGAACAATATGATGAATATCACACACAAGTAAAATTTGGCTGAAGGTCATTCAAAAGCAGTTGCAGCAGTACATCAACAGGGAACTACAAGAAAGTCAAGCTGGATTCAGAAGAGGCAAGCTGGATTCAGAAGAGGATGTGGAACAAGGGATATCATTGCTGATGTCATATGGTTCTTGGTGGAAAGCAGAGAATAGCAGAAAGATGTTTACTTTTGTTTTATTGACTATGCAAAGGTATTTGGCTGTGAGGATCATAACAAATTATGGATAACATTGCGAAGAATGGAAATTCCAGAACACTTAATAGTGCTCATGAAAAACCTGTACATAGATCAAGAGGCAGACATTCAAATAGACCAAGGGGTTACTGCATGGTTTAAAATCAGGAAAGGTGTGGGTCAGGTTTGTATCCTTTCACCATACTTATTCAATCTGTATGCTGAGTAAATAATCCAAGAAATGGGACTACATGAAGAAGAACACGACATCAGGATTGCAGGAAGATTCATTAACAATTTTCAATATGCAAATAACATAACCTTGCTTGCAAAAAGGGAACAGGACCGGAAGCACTTAATGATGAAGATCAAAGACTAGAGCCTTCAGTATGGATTACACCTCAACATAAAGAAAACAAAAATCCTCACAACCAGACCAATAAGCAATATCATGATAAACAGAGAAAATATTAAAGTTGTCAAGGATTTCATTTTACTTGGATCCACAATCAACACCCATGGAAGTAGCAGTCAAGAAATCAAAGGATGTATTGCATTGGGCAAATCTGTTGCAAAAGACCTGCTTAAAGTGTTAAAAAGCAAAGATGTCACTTTGAGGACTAAGGTGCACCTGATCCAAGTCATGGTGTTTTCAATTGTCTCATATGCATGTGAAGGCTGGACAATGCTTTTGATGCCTTTGAATTATGGTTCTGGTGAAGAATATTGAATATATTATGAACTGCCAGAAGAACAAACAAATCTGTCTCAGAAGAAGTACAGCCAGAATGCTCCTTAGAAGCCAGACTGGCGAGACTCCATCTCACATACTTTGGACATGTTACCAGTCCCTGGAGAAGGACATTATGTTTTTTTAAGGCAGAGGGTCAGTGAAAGAGAGGAAGACCCTCAACAAGATGGATTGACATAGTGGCTGCAATGATGGGCTCAAGTATAACAACGATTGTGAGAGTGGTGCAGGACTGGGCAGTGTTTTGTTCTGTTGTACATAAGGTTGCTGTGAGTCAGAACTGACTTGATGACACCTAACAACAACAACAATAATATATACACATTTCAAATATATATATATATATTTCAAAATATGGGTTAGTGTCAAATACCAATGGATGTAGACAGCACCAAGTTCTGTCCAGTTTCTTATCATGTCTTTATGGTTAAAAGTTCAAATTTGTTGGAGTTCAGTCACACCCATGATCACTCTCTGACAAGGGACAGACACCACTCCACCTGCTTGTAATGAGTTCTATATCAGGTACATACATTGTAGCTCTGTTGTTTTTTGAGACTAAGCCTTCAGTCCACTTCAGCTTTAAAGCCTTCCCCCAGTACTCCAAACCACAGTGGTTCCCACACTCTCTTCTCCCAATAAGTGCATTCTCAAAAATTATTTTTATTTGCAACTTTGAATATGAAACATGTCTCAAATTATAGTGAAAGTGCTTGTGGATAGGATCTATGTTTCATAAGTTTTGGTATCCCAGAACCTTGAGAATTCCCTTGTACATTTAAGTGCTTAATTTGTGTGTTTCTGCAGTTTCCTGAAAGCTGGATAGACAGGCAGACTAATAGAATCACAGCTTAATGGGAGCAGGGATCACCATCTATAGCACCATCTGCTGGACTCAGTGTGGAGTAGGAACATTTAAAGGGTAATTGACTTAAAACGTAATTAACTAATTGCTGGAAACTAGATGTGAAGAAACCAGCTATCCCCTCCACAGAATAAAAATGTGGCATTCTGCTTCTGTAAAGATTCCAAACCAAACCCACTGCTGTTGAGTCGATTCTGACTCACAGCCACCCTATTGGGTTTCTGAAGCTAACTACTATGTCTTTCTCCCGCAGAGCCGCTGGTGGTTTTGAACCGTTGACATTTCGGTTAGCAGTAGATCGCTTTAACCACTGCACAGCGAGAGCGCCTATAAAGATTATAGGAGTAATCTGCAAAGATTACAGCCTTGGAAAACTTATGAGGCAGTTCTGCTTTGTCCTATAGGGTCATTATAGTCACAATCGACTCGATGGCAACAGGTTTGTTTTCAGATTTTACGTGTGAACAAGCTTGAGAGACAAAACATCCTGGAACCCCAGCAGCCTTGGGAGGCCCTATACAGTTTCATGAGTTTCACCTCCAGGAGCCCCACCATGTTTTCAGTGTGAATCTCAGAGAAAAATCCTCTCATGCTTCCAGCACAGGGAGGGGAAAAGTAACCATTTTGAAATAGTGCCCTAAAGGTCTTTGGGTAGTACAAAGAGTTTTCACTAGACTACTAACTAAAAGTTGGTGGTTCAAACCCATCCAGTGGCACCATGAAAGAAAGACCTGGTGACCTGCTTCCATAAAGATTACAGCTAAGAAAACCCTATGGAGGAATTTTACTCTGTAACATATGGGTCACCATGAGTCAGAATCGGCTCAACGGCAACAGGTTTGGTTTGGTTTTTGGTTTTGTTTGATAATAGCCTGCCTTCAAGGGAAACTACTTTACCAGAGCCTAGCCCACCTGGGTTTTATTACAGTTTAACCTATTTGGAGGAGAGAAAATACCCAGTTCAGTCTCATCTAGCTTCCATGTGGAGGAGGACAACCACCAACCTCTAGCCCCTGGATAGCCTTCCATGTGGGGGAAGGAACATACCCAACTACAGTTGCTTCTAATCTTCCTCTTGCTCCTAAGAGATGGAGATAAAGCTCTGAGAAGCACTTGTGAAGGTCACAGTCTAGGGGCACAAGATCAATAAAAAACTGAAACTTAATAATAGGACTATAGAACATCACCCCTCCTTCTACATCTTACCACCACATCAACATCAACAGAACTTTGCAACTGAAAGAACCTCAGTTCCTTTTATCCAATATCTCATGTCTGGCTTCAACAAAACATTGCAAGTCAAGCTAAAAAAAAGCAAAAAGCACAGTCTGAAGAGACAGGGAAAATATCAGAACCACACTCTGATGTGGCAGAGATGTTAGAATGATCAGGTCTGGAATTTAAAATAACTATGATTAATTAATGGGTTTGCTTGTTTTGTTTTGTTTTTAGATAAATTGTGAACAAATAGCAGAAAAAGTGATTTTCCTCTTTCTGGACTGAGAATATAAACAGGCAGCAATAAAATAGAGATACTCATCTCCATGAACAACCAACTTCCTTCTGCCCACTTAACCTATTGAAATAGGCAGTAATGGCATTGCCCTTTTCATCTACAGACGTGCATATATGTTTCATACACACGCACATATTCTCACACACATTATGTACATCTCTTTTGATATTCAGCTAAATCAACACTTAACTCTATAAATTGTTATCTTAAAATAGGGGATGTGCTGGTGCAAGAAGTACAACTTTTCTCTAATTTCTAGAGTGTGACATGGTAAAGAAATGTTTATCTAGGGGCCTGATTTAGTATCAGGACTGCAACTGACTGCCTATTTTAAGCAACAGAAAAATAGGGCTATATAGCTTGCCTAAAGTTACAGTTCAAGTTCAAACATAAGCTCCAAATCTGCAAATTATTGAATAGAGTTGAAGTTACCAATAATAGCACAACAAATTGATACATAAAGTTCAAATAAAATTAGCACAAATTGAAAAATACACTGTTTTAACAAATAGGGATCTTTTTTGTGTGCATAACTAATAATTTCAAGTAAATTTATTACTTGTTATTTGAATCAATTCTGATTTAAAAAATGATCACTGGAAATTTTGAAATTTAAACCAATACCAGTATCATAGTGTAATTCCCTAAACATTCAAAATACTGATATTTAAAAACAAACATTTTTGTAATCTTTGAGTTAAACAAACAAACAAAAACACTTAATTTGGTAAAGAGTGGGTTAAACCTGTTTGGGTTACAGGAAATGGTAAAATTTTAAAACCATATGACTCTTCAACGAAACACACATATAATTAAATTAATTTTTTATAATTAATGAGGAAAGATAGAAGTAGCAAAATATTAAAAGATGATTTTTATATTTTACATAAATATCTGAGAATATGCATTTGGACAGGGTAGGAGAGACATTTCTTTGTATGATATGAATACCATGTTTTAATTTTTTTTATTTTTTTAATTTAAAAAGGGGAAGTATTTAACGCTTCCCCCAATAGCACTTCCATAAATTTGACATATGCTTGTCAAATTTATAAAATGAATTTTAAAAGACAGATTTCCTTTAGAATGCATTTTTAAAGACAGATTTCCTTTAAAATGCAATAGTATTCTTATTATCCATAGTATCTTATTTATCTATTTACCACACAAGTCAATGTTAGACCACACTATGCACTTCTTGTCTACCACAAGGTAAATATGTCATCAGCCATAAATTATAACATGGCAAGAGGAGTAAAAAAAATGAAAGCATCAGCTTATGATTGAATAAATCTTAGAAAATACTAGTTAGCAGGAATGTCATTGACTAATTCCCAATAAATTAGTATAGGACTAAATGCAATATTCTGTATAGAGAGTTATTTTTGTATCATATGCTTGCAACATCAACATGCCAAAAAATAGCAAGGGCCAATATGTTCTGCTCTTCACACTATGACACTTCTTTCAAAAAGAGCAACAACGAATATAGGAAAAATGAAGCAGAGCAGGCTGAATTACCAGACACTTCAAAACACTAATATACTAGATATTGTCCAGGGATATAAGAATATGGTCAAAACTTCACAATTAGACTTTTGTGTCTACTATAAATGACTCAATCTTCATGTAAATGAGTTATAAATAATATATCAAAAACATACAAAGCAAGATATCATAATATAGTTTTTTCTTAAAATGCTATCTTGATATAATTTTGAGGCCTTGACTGGAAGACGATGAGTTCCACTTCTTGAGCAGCTGATTTAGTCTGCTCTCCAACCACTCCTTTTTTTTGGGCTCTCACATTCCTGGACCGTTATATACCTACCTTAATTGTCCCAAGAACAGATGCCCCACACCTCAGGATAGCCCTTATGACCCAGAGCCTGTGGAAATACCCAATTCCCAGGAAACCAGCAAAACCTAGCTAACCCCACGCTGCTTACCTTACTTAAACTGTCTCCCACAATTCCAGCTTGTTGTTACCTCTTCCTGGGTGCAACCCCCTGAGTGGCCCTGCCTTGTGAGGTGCTGTGCTCTCCTCGGGGAACTGTGTGTATAGCAGACTTCTTTCTTGACCCTCATTTCTGAATCTGTGTCTCTGGCTATACCTGATAAAACAAATCCTGGGTACATTTGAAATAGATATTTAGATGAAAGATTATTTTGAGTAAATACTATTTCAATTATAGAATATCTTGAAGATTTATACATTTATAATTTTCAAGTACAGTTAATGCAGCTGTGATATTGGTCACTAAGTTATAATAATGTGATCAAGCTTCTAATAGAAGTGAAACAAATTCCATTTTCAGAAGATAATGGCCACCTTCGAACTGAAATAAAATAGCTCCTTCATCAAAAGCAGGCATCTGCCTTGGGTGGTAAATGTCTAGTAGTAATACTTTCCTGAGTCACCAATAATTGAAATAGCAGAGATATTTGGCTGAAGATAAATAGGAATAGAATGCAAAATAATATATGTGAAAGAATGAAATACAGACCACAATTGATTTTAAAGAATATGAGTGATACTTACCTAACATAAATATTAACACACTACCACGGAAGAAAGATAACTGTAATGGGAGAATTCAGCCATATGAATAACTGCTAGAAAATATTTTCTGCTCTTCTAAACGTTGCATATCTAGTGATTTAATGCTGTTGTTGTGTTGTTGAATCAAAATTATTATGTATCATTAAGTAGACATAATAAGGGGGACTTGATACTGACCAACAAGGATGGTATTTTGCAAAAAAAAAAAGTAAAGAAAAATAATAACATACTACCTCACTTTTGAGAGAAATAGCAAATGAACAATGTTTAATCTGATTTTTCAGTGAATTCTTCACTTCATTTTAATGGATTTATAATTTTCTAACTCAAGCATGTGCCCAAATTTGCCAAACCAGTTCTCTTCTATTATCTGCTTTCTTCTATTGCTTAATCCTTTACACATCATCTTCTAGATTTATTTTATTGAAAGGTACTTGGTAAATTAATCCATAATCTCATTGCCATATGAAAAAAATCACACTTTAACCTTTATGTAATTTATGTTTCTGACTTATTTGGCAATGTTGGCTGTTTCATGAAACTCTTTCTTCCCTACATAATAACTCTTACTAATTGTATCTATTGGAATAGTTTTCAGATTTTTATTTGCTAACTTCTTCTTTGCCCATCTCATAAATGTTAATAATATTTCTCAGTATTCCATCATTAGTCCTCTACCTCTATTAAAAATTAATTTAATATATATTTGGAGTACCCACTATAATGCAGAAAAACAAAAGTGAGTGAGATACGCAAGAAAACAATGCAGTAAATGCTATAATAAAGGTACCAAGGTAGTATAGAAGCTTGAAGGAGTTCAGGGGACTGAACTTACCAAGGACAGTGAAGACCAGTGGAAGGCTGTGAGTCTACTTGCAAGACATTATTCATGAAAATAGCAAATGGACCTGTGCCAACAGATACAGCACTGCAAACTTAATAGGAAAGAAAGCTCAGATCAAAGATAAAAGTGGAGTGGATAGTAGTGCTCTATTTAAACTGAACTTTCCGTTACCAAACTGAACAATGTTTCTTGAGAGTTTACAGTTAAAAGAAAAACAAAAACAAAAACAAACAAACAAAAAAAAAACCTCTCTGTAGGGCAAATTAATTTTCTGAAAATAGTAATCAGCCATTTCAGAATTTGTTGTTGTGAATTGCCATCGAGTCGATTTCCACTCATGGCAACATTATGTATGCAGAATAGAACTTCTCAAAGGATTTTTCAAGGCTATAACCTTTCAGAATTGGTGAATTATATTTTAATTTTATAGAACTTACCTTTACCATCTTATAATCAGCATACTTGCAATAGAAGATTTTGTGGCAGGGACTTGGATCTTTAAAAGTGAGACAACCCCTCTGATAACCTAGACCTCTTGTGTTAAGAGCATCTTTCATAAAAAAGGACATAGTTCTTTAAGGGAAAAATAACTTATTTATTTTGATACACATATTTTGATTAGAAGCTATGAAATGCTATCAGAATGGATGACCATATTCAGTGTGATCGGTTAGATTGCTTCTACAGAAACCAATAACATTAACATGGCTGGAAAACGCTAAAAATATGTGAAAATGTAGTAACACACTTATAAACATCCCAGGGGATAAAAGAAATTCTTTCGAAATTTGTAGAGGCTCCACTAAAGGAGACAGCCTCCAGTAGTGTGGGTTGGCATGTTTTCTTTATTTCAAAGCACAATAGGAAGTCAAGAGAAACTCTTATATTCAGAAATCCGATAACACCCCACTCATAGTTCAAAATAAATTATAAGAGAAATTAGAATATATTTTGTACTGAATGAAAGTGAAAACACAGAATAGTTGTATTTGTGATATGCAGCTAAGGTAGTACTTAGAGAATTTATTACTTTAACTTACAACATTAGAAAAAATAAAGGTCTAAATTAATTATCAACATTTTAGCTTAAGAAGATATAAAAAATATAGAGTATGTTAAACTCAGAGTAAATAGACGGAAAGAAATAATAAAGATCAGTGCCATAAAATTAACAAAATAAAACAAAAAAGTCATTAAAAATAAACAAACCCTGAAGCTGTTTCTTTGAGATTTATAAAATTTACAAGCCTCTAGCAAGACTATTCAAAAAGAGACAGAAAGAGAGAGAGGCTATAAATTATCCCTATCAGAAAGAAAAGAGGTGATATCACTACAGATCTGATATACTAAAACGATAAGAACAGAATACTAGAAACACTTTTATGCCAATAAATTCTATAATTGGGATGGAATGGACAAACTTCTGAAATAATATAACTTACAAAAACTGACTCAATAAGAAATATAAAGCTTAATTAACCATATATATATTAAAAAATAGAATTCATAATCAATAACCTTTCAAAAAATAAGACAGCAGGACCAGATAGTTTCACTTGTAAATTATATCAAATATTCAATGTATAAATAATAGCTATAGAAACTGTCAAAAAAAAAAACAACACATTCTTTCATTCATTTCAAAAGAACAAATAACTTTGATACTCAAACCCAAAGACATCAAAAGAATATACTTAAAGATTTACATTTTTAAAAGTTATCAAAATATTATCAAATTTAATAAAATACTATTTAAAATAAAAATACACTACAACCAAGTAGGTTTTATTCTGGGAATGCAAAGCTGATTCAATAACAAAAAATAAGTCAATGTAATTCACCATATCAAAACAATAAAAATAAAATATATAATCATGATATAGATTCAGAAAATGTATTTAACAAAATTTTATACCCATACATGATGAAAACAATCAGAAAAATAGGAATAAAATGAAACCTGTTTATGGCCATCTACAAAAAAACAAACCAACAAACAATCCCTATAGCTGACATAATACTGTGAAAGACTGGATGCTTTTTCACTAATATAAGGAAAAAACAAGAGCATGCCTCCTCTCCCTACGTGTAGTAAATATGTTACTGCAGACACCAGCCAGTACAGTAAGGAAATAAAAAGAATAAAAATTTGAAATAAAATTTCCTCTTTTCACAGATTATGACTGTCTTTGTATAAAATTCTAATTAATCAGCAAAACTAATCTACTAGAATTAATAAATTTAGCAATGATACAGGTTTTGAGTCTTTACACAAAAAATTTTTTGTTATGTATTCCAAACAATTGGAAAATGTAATTTAAAAATAATTTAAAATGGCATCAGAACCAAACCACTAAATTCTTAGGGATATATTTAACAAAATTATGAAAAACATGTATGCTAAAAAAGATAAAACCTTTTTGAGAGAAATTAAAATCCAAATAAACAGAAAGATATATAATGATCACATTATCAATAAAATGTCAGTTCTCCCCCAAATTCATCTGTAGATTAAATGCAATCCTAATCTAAATTCTGACAGGTATTTGTTTTATAGAAACTGGCAAGCTGGTTTTGAAATTTATATGAATATTCAAATGATCTAAAATAGCAAACATAAATTTGAAAGGAGAAATAAAGTTGGAGGACATACACTATATTATTTCAAGACTTAAGATAAAGCAACAATAATCAAAAGAGTTCATAAGTGGCATAAATGTAAACAGATTACTGAAAAAGCAAAGAATCCAGAAATAGATCCATGTATTTCTGGATTCTATATATAGCATATTTTCTCTGTATAATGGAGGCCTAGTGGCACAGTGGTTAGGAGCTCAGCTGCTAACAAAAAAGTCAACAGTTCAAATCCATCAGCTCCTCCTTGGAAACCCTATGGGGCAGTTGTCTGTCCTATAGGGTTGCTATAAGTAGGAATCGACTCGACAGCAATGGGTTTTGGTTTTTTGTTATATATATCCAATTGATCTTTTATGATGATACAAATACATTTCAATGGGAAGGGATAAACTCATCAACAAATGGTACCAAAACACCTGGATATCCACATTAAAAAAATAAACCTACTTCACACTATTCATGGAATTTATTTGAAATGAGTCATAAGCTTAATTGTAAAAACTAAAACTATAACATTAAAAAAATATAGATAAGACACAATAAGCACAAACCATAATTTTTTTCTAAATGTTAAACTGAACATCACATAAATTAAAATCATTTACTTTTTTAAAGATACCATTAAGAAAACAAACCTACAAGCCACAGATATGGATATAAACAAACAACTCATAACAAAATAATAGGAGACAAACAATCCAATAACAAATTCCTTAGGGTTTTATACAAAGACGAAGCAAAGAGCTTCGTTTCACAAAAAAAAAAAAAAGCCAAATGAATACATAAAAAGATGCTCAACATTCTTGGTTATCAGGAAAATGCAAATTAAAATCATAACTAGATACCCATTTATACATATCATAATGTCTAAAATTAGAAGACTAACAATGTCAATTGTTGGCAAATATGTGATGCAATCTAGGTATCTCATACCCTGCTGTTGGGAATTTAAAATTATGGCTCAGCAACTCCACTCATAGGTATTTATTCAAAGGAAATATGAACATAGTTCTCAAAAAAGACTTGTACTAACAAGCCTTGTACATAACTCCAAACTGAAAACAAGCCAATTGTTATTGTTGTTAGGTGCCATCAAGATGGTCCCAACTCAAATCAGCCCCATGTACAACAGAACGAAACACTGTCTGGTCCTGCACCATCCTCACAATTGTTATGCTTGAGCCCACTGTTTCAGCCACTGCGTCAATTCATCTCATTGAAGGTCTTCCTCTTTTTCACTGACCCTATACTTTACCAAGCATAATTTCCTTCTTCAGGGACTGGTCCCTCCGGATAACATGCCCAAAGTACGTGAGATGAAGTCTCACCATCCTTTCTTCTAAGGAGCATTCTGGATGTACTTCTTCCAAGATAGATTTGTTTATTCTTCTGGAAGTCTATGTTACATTCAGTATTCTTCACCAACACCACAATTCAAAGCCATCAATTCTTCTTCAGTCTTCTTTATTCCTTGTCCGGTTTTTGCATGCATATAAGGCGATTGAAAACACTATAGCTTGATGTCAGGCACACCTTAGTCGTTGAAGTGACATCTTTGCTTTTTAACACTTCAAAGAGGTCTTCTGCGGCAGATTTGCCCAAAGCGATAGGTCAGTTAGTCTCCATGGGCATTGATTGTAGATCCAAGTAAAATGAAATCTTTGACGACCTCAATCTTTTCTCCATTTATCACGATGTTGCTTATTGGTCCAGTTGTGAGGATCTTTGTTCTTTACGTTAAAGTGTAATCTGTACTGAAGGCTGTAGTCTCTGATCTTCATCAATAAGTGCTTCAAGTCCTCTTCACTTTCAACAAGCAAGTTTGTGTCATCTGCATATCGCAGGTTGTTAATGAGTCTTCCTCCAATCCTGATGCCTTGTTCTTCTTCAGATAGTCCAGCTTCTCTGATTCTGTATGCTACTTTTACTCAGCATACAGATTGAATAAGTATGGTGAAAGGATTCAACCCTTATGCAAACCTTTCCCGATTTTAAACCATGCAGTATCCCCCTGTTCTGTTAGAATGATTGCCTCTTTGTCTAAGTACGGGTTCCTCATGAGCACAATTAAGTGTTCTGGAATTAACATTCTTCACAATGTTATCCATAATTTGTTATGATCCACACAATCGAATGCCTTTGCATAGTCAATAAAACAAAAGTAAACATCTTTCTGGTATTCTCTGCTTTCAGTCAAGATCCATCTGACATCAGCAATGATATCCCTCATTCCACGTCCTCTTCTGAGTCCGACTTGACTTTCTGGCAGTTCCTTGTTGATGTACTGCTGCAACTGTTTTTGAATTATTTTCAGCAATTTTACTTGTGTGTGATATTAATGACATTGTTTGATAATTTCCACATTTTGTTGGATCACCTTCCTTTGGAATGGGCACAAATGTGGATCTCTTCCAGTGGGTTGGCCAGGTAGCTGTCTTCTAAATTTCTTGGCATAGATGACTGTTTCCAGCACTGCATCCCTTTGATGAAACATCTCAGTTGGTATTTCATCAATTCCTGGAGCCTTGTTTTTTTACCAATGCCTTTAGTGAAGCTTTGACTTCTTCCTTCAGTACCATCAGTTCTTGATCATATCCTACCTCCTGAAATGGTTGAACATCAATCAATTATTTTCATACAACGACTCTGTGTAGTCCTTCCATCGTTTTTCATGCTTCTTGTGTCATTCAGTACTTTCCCTGTAGAATCCTTTGATATTGCAACTTGAAACTTGAATTTTCTCTTCAGTTCTTTCAACTTGAGAAATGTCAAGCCTCTACCTCCCTTTTTGTTTTCTAACTCTAGATCTTTGCATATTTCATTATAATACTTTACTTTGTCTTCTGAGCTGCCCTTTGAAATCTTCTTTCAGCTCTTTTACTTCATTTCTTCCATTCACTTTAGCCACTCTAAATTCAAGAGCAAGTTTCAGAGTCTCTGCTGACATCCATTTTGGTCTTTTCTTCCTGTCCTGTCTTTTTAATTACCTCTTGCTTTCTTCATGTATGATGTCCTTGATGTCATTCCATAACTTGTCTGGTCTTGGGTCATTAGTGTTCAAAGCATCAAATCTATTCTTGAGATAGTCTCTAAATTCAGGTGGAATATATTCAAGGTCATACTTTGGCTCCCATGGACTTGTTCTAATTTTTCAGCTTCAGCTTGAACTTGCATATGAGCAATTGATGGTCTATTCCATAGTCAACCCCTGGCCTTTTTCTGACTGATGATATTGAGCTTTTCCATTGTCTCTTTCCACAGATGTCAGTTTGATTCTTGTGAATTCTGTCTGGTGAATTCCGTGTGTATAGTCACCATTTATTTGTTGAATAAAGGTATTTGTAATGAAGAAGTCATTGGTCTTGCAAAATTCAATCATGCAATCTCTGTCATCATTTCTATCACTAGGACCATATTTTCCAACTACTGTTCCTTTTCCTTTGTTTCCAGCTTTCACATTCCAATCACCAGTAATTATCAATGCATTCTTGATTGCCTGTTTGATCAACTTCAGACTGCAGAAGTTGGTAAAAACTTCAATTTTCTTATCTTTGGCATTAGTGATTGGTGTGTAAATTTGAATAATAGTATTAACTGGTCTTTTTTGCAGGTGAAAGTTTATTATCCTATCACTGACAGCGTTGTACTTCAGGATAGGTCTTGAAATGTTTTCAATGATGAATACAATGCCACTCCTCTTCAATTTGTCATTCCCGCCATAGTAGACAAAATGATTGTTCAATTCAGAATGGCCAATACCAGTCCATTTTAGCTCACAAACCCCTAAGATATCAATATTGATGTGTTCCATTTCACTTTTGACAATTTCCAATTTTCCTAGATTCATACTTCGTGCATTTCCCATTCCTATTATTAATAGATATTTGCAGTTGTTTCTTCTCATTTTGAGTTATGCCACTTGGCAAATGAAGGTCCTGAAAGCTTCACTCTATCCACATCATAAGGTCAACTCTACTTTGAAGAGGCAGCTCTTCCCTAGTCGTATTTTCAGTGCCTTCTAACCAGAAGGGCTCATCTCCCGGCACTATATCAGACAATGTTCTACTGCTATTCATATGGTTTTCACTGGCTAATTTTTTTCAGCAGTAGATTACAAGGTCCTTCTTCCTATTCTATCTTAGTCTGGAAGCGCAACTGAAAATTGTCCACAACGAGTAACCTTGCTGGTATTTGAAATACCGGTGGCATAGTTTCCAGCATCACAGCATCACACAAGCCACCACAGTATGACAATCTGACAGACGTTTATCAAATGAATAAATGAGTAACAGCATATTTGCACAACTGAACACTACTCAGCAATTAAAAAAGCAACAAACTATCAAGACACACGATAACATGGATGAATCACAAACACACGCTGAGAAAAGTAAGCCAGAAACAGAGTAATACATACTGTACAAGTCCATTTATATGAAGTTGTAGAACCACAAAACTAAGCCATTGTGTTAAAAAAGAAGTTAAATGGTTGCCTGGGTGGAGATTAGGGGAACCCTGAGATAACTTTTGGGAGTTATGTGAATGCTCATGGAGCTGTACAATTACAATGTATCCCTCTCATTATACATAAACTGTATCTTGATATAGTTGACAAAGATTTAATAAACTGGAGCATTCCATTCAAAATCAGAGGATCAAGATTACTCAGGTTTGAGGCACTGTATACATAATTTTGACCCTACACAATGAGTTTCAAGTGTGGAGCTATTAGGAATAATAAAAAGATATTCATAAAATTTGGACCATGGTGTGCCCCTAATAATTAAATGGAATCCATAGATGTGTTTAAATTCAAGCTACCTGCCTCATAGCTACTTTTGAGAGCCTGGGAATTGTTGAAATGGGCTAAAAGTGGATATAACAGGTCATCAGAAATGAAATATTCTGTCCAAACCCCACTAAGAAATTTAAGAGAACATGGTAGTTTTTGGAGAAGATTGACCTTTTATGAGTATGTCAAAAGTTAGACAAGTGGTTGATTGAACACTAATACTACAAAAATATTATTTTTTGGAAGCCAAAAAGACTATATATAAGGTAGACATAACTTAACATAGAAAAGATGTATCCAAGTAGTATTTTTTAATTGGAAAGAAAATTACAATTGGATTGGGAGCACATATGTCAAAAGAATTCACATGAAACTAAAAAACAAAGACATATGCTACTTTTACTCAAAGCATATTAAGAGTATCCATGACATAATTTCACAAACATATGTATACAATGAGAAAAAAAATTGATGTAATTGCAACAAATGAGACTTGGCTATATCAGGAATGGAATGTTTAAATACTCAAATGATCTAGATATCTCCTAATGGAAAAGACAGCTGATGCTGTAATAAAATTTTAAAAACAGCTATCTTTTATTTCTTGCAAAGATACAGATAAGTGAATGGTTATTTACAGGAATTTTGTTCAATCATGAATTCCAGCTTTCTAAAACTAAAAATGCCTTATAATATGTTAAAGAAAGGTCACTTGTCATCCTTTTAGTAACAAAAATCAAAGCTACATTATTTTGAATGCTGTAGCCTTATGGCCTTTAAAATTTTTAAAGGCAATTTGCATTGAAAATGATTCTCTAAATAGAAAAATCTGTACCCAAATTATATCTGGAAATGTAATCCTTCACTGCAACAAAGGGCTCAAAAATAAATAAGCTGACTTTGAAATTTATATGAATATTCAAAAGATCTAGAATAGCAAACATAGGAGGCAGGGGCAAGATGATGGAGTAGTCAGATGCTTACAATGATCCCTCTTACAACAAAGACCTGAAAAAACAAGTGAATCAATTATATATGACAATCTCGGAGCCCTGAACAGCAAAGTCAAAGTTGATAAATCGGACTGAGTGGGAGCAGGAGGGAGAGATGGATTGGAAGCAGTGAGGAGTTGCCAGACCTGACCCAGCAAGAGCCTAAGCCCTTCAGTCCATATCAGGTCGTGGTGTGCAGTAAAGCAGGTAAGCAGCAGTGATCAGGAGGCATTTTCCACACTGGGAGAGACCCAGAAGCAGAGAGTCTACTCGAACATCCAGATCCAGTGAGAAGTAGCCCTCTAACAGCAAAAGATAAGTACTTGCGTCTGGCCTACTGCATGGATCAAAAACACCCCCCTAGGGAAAAAACTCTCTACCAATTACCTCCCCGCTCCCTGCTCTGCAATGGATCCAGGAGTGGCTTCAGCAATTGCTGAGTCCCCTGGGTTGGAAGTAGGACCCATCACACACCCTGAGCTATTCTCCTGGCCTTGGAGAGTGAACAAATGAACAAACAAAGGAAAAAATAATCTACTCGCTCCCCTAAGCCAGGAATTCAGGGTAGGCACAGCTCCTTTGCCTAGGCACAGGCATAAGGGGTCCACAGACTTTGAGTGCCTTTCCCCCTGCAGAGACCTGTGTGGGCCCATTTCAACAATGTAGGCCCTCATTACCACAGTACAACAGGGTATATACCTAAAGTCTAAATTCAGCTGTTTCAGCTATGAAGTGGCAGGTTCCCGATATTTGACACTGCTCTGCCTATTAAGCAAGGTCTTCACCCACCCACATCAGGGGCCCCAGGACTGGTGGCTTTGCACACACCAACTAGCCACCTGCAACACAGGCCCAAGAATACATGGTTCCCCCCAGTCCTTATGACCAATGCATTAGGTGCTCATAGTCTGGCTGCAAAACCCATCCACCTAAGCACCCTAGGGAACAGGGAAACACTTTCCTTCTGAACACTCAGGGGTGACCGTTGGCACCCTGACTTGCTCAGCTTGTGACCCCCTGCTGCAGCCATATGCCTGTGCCTACACCAATCACCCATGCCTGTCTAGGACTGTAAGTGAGAGCCTGCACCACACACTTCATGGCCAACTACCTGGACTCCTGAGTTGAATCCATACAGGAGGAGAGGGTGGAATTCTGGGCTCACATACTTAGTGGCAGACAGGTCTGGCAACCTGGTGGTAGGACATTGGAGCTTCAGGGATGCAG
Source organism: Dugong dugon (assembly GCA_030035585.1). Lineage (NCBI taxonomy): Eukaryota > Metazoa > Chordata > Mammalia > Sirenia > Dugongidae > Dugong > Dugong dugon. The sequence goes on from CM057465.1 coordinate 97,881,568, forward strand.
GTGATCAGACTAGCTCACATGAGAAGCCTATTTGGGCATATAAAAACAAAACAAGAAGCTAGGACACACTAAGCAAACATAAAATAAATAAATATAGTAACTTATTAATGGCTCAGAAACAACAGTTAATATCAAACGACCAAAAGAGGCAGACCATGATGGCTTCAGCAAGCTCCCAAAATAAAGAATCAAGGAATTTTCTGGAGGAAGAGAATTTCTTGGAATTACTGGAAAAAGAATAAAACATTAATATACAGAATTCTTCAATAGATCAGGAAGAAGATCAGTCACACTGGAGACCTAGCAACAGAGGAAATTAAAAAGATTAGAGAAGAGCATAATGACAAATGTAACAGGCTGCAAGAGTCCATAGAGAGACAGTAATCAGAAATCCAGAAGATTAACAATAAAATTTCAGAATTAGGCAACTCAACAGAAAGTAATACGAGCAGAATTGAGGCAATGGAAATCAGAATTAGTGAGGTTGAAGATAAAGCACTTGACACCAATGTATATGAGGAAAAATCAGATAAAAGGATTTAAAAAAATGAAGAAATCCTAAGAATTATGTGGGACTCTATCAAGAGGAATAACCTACGAGTGATTGGAGTACCAGAACAGGGGGGATAAGACAAAATACAGAGAGAATTGTTGAAGATTGATTGGCAGAAAACTTCCTTGATATCATGAAAGATGAGAGGATATCTATCCAAGATGTTCATCAAAACCCACACAAGGTAGATCCCAAATGAAAGTCACCAAGACATATTATAATCAAACTTGCCAAAATCGAAGATAAAGAGAGAATTTTAAGAGTGGCTAAGGATAAACAAAAAGTCATCTACAAAAGAGAGTCAATAAGACTAAGCTTGTGCTACACAGCAGAAACCATGCAAGCAAGAAGGCAATGGGATGACATACATAAAGCCTTGAAGGAAAAAAAATGCCAGCCAAGAATTATATATCCAACACAACTATCTCTCAAATATGATGGCGAATTAGGGCATTTCCACATAAACAGAAGTTAAGAGAATTTTCAAAAATCAGACCAAAATTACAAGAAACACTAAAGGGGATCCTCTGGTTAGAAAATCAAGAACATCAGATAACAACCCAAGACTAGAACACAGGACAGAACAACCAGATATCAACCCAGAGAGGGAAGTTACAAAAGTAAATCAAAGCTAAAACACTGAAAATAGGGAAACAGAGATGTCAATATGTAAAAGATGACAACGTTAAAACAAAAAAGAAGGACTAAAAACTGTAGACGTAGATTTTTCATATGGAGAGGAAGTCAAAGCGATATAAAGAAATAAAAGACTGGTTTAAACTTAGAAAAATAGGGGTAAATATTAAGGTAATCACAAAGGAGACTAACAATCCAACACATCAAAATAAAAAACAACAAAAATATAAAGAATCAGGAAATACAAAACCAACAACAATGAAAAAGATGAAGAGAAAATACATGAAGAAAAACTCAGCACAGAAAATTAAGTGGAACAAAGAAACTGTCAACAACACACAAAAAAAGACATCAAAATGACAGAACTAAACTCATACTTATCAATAATTATGCTGAATGTAAATGGACTAAATGCACCAATAAAGAGACAGAGAGTGCCAGAGTAGATTAAAAAAACATGGTCTGTCTAATATGCTGCCTACAAGAGACATACCTAGACTTAAAGACACAAACAAACAAAACTCAAAGGATGGAAAAACTATATCAAGCAAATAACACTCAAAAACGAGCAGGAGGGGCAATATTAATCTCTGACAAAACAGATTTTAAAGTAAAATCCACCACAAAGGATAAGGAGGGACACTATATAATGATTTAAGGGTCAGTACACCAGGAGGGCATAACTATAATAAACATTTATGCACCCAATGACAGGGCTCCAAAATACATAAAACAAACTCTAACAGCATTGAAAAGAAAGATAGACAGCTCCACAATAATAGTAGGAGACTTCAACACACCACTTTCTGTGAAGGACCAAACATCCAGAAAGCTCAATAAAGACACGGAAGATAAAATGCTACAATCAACCAACTTGATCTCATGGACCTATACTGAACACTCCACCCAACGACAGCCAAGTATACTTTCTTTTTGAACTCACATGGAATATTCGCCAGAATAGACCACATATTAGGCCATAAAGTGAGCCTTAACAGAATCCAAAGCATAGAAATATTACAAAGTATGTTTTCTGACCATAAAAGTAGAAATTAATAACAGAAAAAGAAAGGAAAAAAAATCAAACACATGAAAACTGAATAACACCTTGCTCAAAAACTACTGGGTCACAGAAGAAATTAATGATGGACTAAAGAAATTCATAGAATCAAACAAGAATGAAAACACGTCCTACCAGAACCTTCGGGACACAGCAAAAGCAGTGCTCAGAGGTAAGTTTATAGCAATAAATGCTACATCCAAAAAGAAGAAAGGGCCAAAATCAGAACATTAATCTTACAACTGGAACAAATAGAAAGAGAGCAGCAAAAGTAGCCCTCGGGAGCCAGAAGAAAGGAAATAATAAGAACTAGAGTAGAATTAAATGAAATAGAAAATAGAAAAACAATTGAAAGAGTTAACAAGACCAAAAGTTGGTTTGTTGAAAAGATCAACAAAATCGATAAAACACTGCTCAAACTGACAAAAGAAAAACAGGAGAGGAAGCAGAGAAGCCATATAAGAAATGAGATGGGTGATATCACAACAGACCCAAGTGAAATTAGAAGAATCATAACAGAATATTATGAAAAATTGTACTGTAACAAATCTGAAAACCTAGAGGAAATGGACAAATTTCTAGAAACTCACTACCTCCCTAAACTAACACAAACAGCTAAATAAACCTATAAAAAAAGAAGAGATTGAAAAGCTAATTAAAAAACTCCCAACCAAAAAAGCCCTGGCCAAAAAGTTTCACTGGAGAATTCTACCAAACTTTCATAGAAGAGTTAATACCACTACTACTAAAGGTATTTCAGAGCATAAAAAACGATGGAATACTCCCAAACTCATTGTATGAAGCTAGCAAACCCTGACACCAAAATCAGGTGAAGACACCACAAAAAAAAGAAAACTACAGACCAATATCCCCCGTGAGCATAGACACAAAAATCCTCAACAAAATTCTAGCCAATAGAATTCACCAACATATCAAAAAAATAATTCACGATGATCAAGTGGATTTATACCAGGTATGCAGGGATGGTTCAACATTAGAAAAACAATCAATGTAATCCATCACATAAATAAAACAAAAGACAAGAACCACATGATCTTATCAATTGATGCAGAAAAGGCATTTGACAAAGCCCAAAACACATTCATGATAAAAACTCTCAGCATAATAGGAATAAAAGGGAAATTCCTCAGTATAATTAAGGGCATTTATACAATGCCAACAGTCAACATCATCCTAAATGGAGAGACTTTGAAAGCATTCCCCTTGATAACAGGAACCAGACAAAGATGCCCTTTATCACCACTCTTATTCAACATTGTGCTGGAGGTACCAGCCAGAGCAATAAGGCAAGAAAAAGAAACAAAGCGCATCCAAATTGGTAGGGAAGAAGTCAAAGTATCTCTATTTGCAGATGATATGATCTTACACACAGAAAACCCCAAAGAATCCAGAAGAAAACTACTGGAACTAATAGAAGATTTCAGGAAAGTTTCAGGATACAAGATAAACATACAAAAATCAGTTGGATTCCTCTACACCAACAAGGAGAACTTCAGAGAGAAAATCACCAAATCAATACCATTTACAATAGCCCCCAATAAGATAAAATATTTAGGAATAAATCTAAGCAGAGACAGAAAATACCTATGCAAAGAACGCTACAAGACATTATTGCAAGAAACCAAAACAGACATCCATAAGTGGAAAAACATACTTCGCTCATGGGTAGGTAGACTCAACATAGTGAAAATGTCAATTCTACCCAAAGCAATCTATGGATGCAATGCAATCCTGATCTTAATTCCAACTGCCTTATTTAATGAGATGGAGAAACAAATCTCTAACTTCATATGGAAAGGGAAGAGTCCCCGAATAAGTAAAGCATTACTCAAGAAGAAGAACAAAGTGGGAGGCCTCACACTACCTGATTTTAGAACCTATTATACCACCATGGTAGTCAAAACAGCCTGGTAGTGGTATAACAATAGATACATCAACCTAAATTCATTCACCTATGAGCAGCTGATATTTAACAAAAGCCCAAAGTACATTAATTGGGGAAAAGACGGTCTCTTTAACAAATGGTGCTGGCATAACTGGATATCCATCTGCAAAAAACTGAAACAAGACCCCATACCTCACACCGTGCACAAAAACTAACTCAAAATGGATCAAAGACCTAAATATAAAATTGAAAATGACAAAGATCATGGAAGAAAAAATAGGGACAATGCTAGGAGCCCTAATTCATAGCATAAACAAGATACGAACCATAAGTAGCAATGCACAAACACCAGAAGAGAAACTAGATAAGTGGGAGCTCCTAAAAATCAAACATTTATGCTCATCAAAAGACTTCACCAAAAGAGTCGAAAGACAACCTACAGACTGAGAAAAAAAATTTGGCTACAACAAATCCAATCAGCATCTAATCCCTAAAATCTACAAGATACTGCAAAACCTCAACAACAAAAAGACAAATAACACAATTAAAAAATGGGCAAAGGATATGAACAGACACTTCACCAAAGAAGTCATTCAGGCGGCTACCAGACGCATGAACAACAGCTCACGATCATTAGCCATTTAAGAAACGAAAATCAAAACTACAATGAGGTACCATCACACCCCAACAAGGCTAGCATTCATCCTAAAAAAACACAAAATAATAAATGTTGAAGAGGTTGTGGAGAGACTGGAACACTTATACACTGTTGGTTGGGATGTAAAATGGTAAAACCACTTTGGAAATCAATTTGGCGCTTCCTTAAAAAGCTAGAAATAGAAGTATCATATGATCCAGCAATCCCGCTCCTTGGAATATATCCTAGTGAAAGATGAGTCATCACACGAACAGATATACACATACCCATGTTCATTGCAGCACTGTTGGCGATAGCAAAAAGATGAAAACAACCTAGGTGCCCATCAATGGATGAATGGATAAACAAATTATTCTATATTCACACAACGGAATACTACACAACAATAAAGAATAATGATGTATCCATGAAACATCTTATAACATGGAGGAATCTGGAAGGCATTATGCTGAGTGAATTTAATCAGTCACGAAAGCACAAGTATTGTATAAGACCACTATTATAAGAACTCAGGAGAAGGTTTAAATGCAGAAGAAAACATTCTTTGATAGTTACAAAGGTGGGAAGGGAGTGTGAGGGTTATTCACTAACTAGATAGTAGACAAGAGTTATCTTAGGTGAAGGGAAGGACGACACACATTACAGAGGAAGTCAGCACAACTGGACTAAACCAAAAGCTAAGAAGTTTCCTGAATACAACCAAACACTTCGAGGGACAGAGAATAAGGGGCAGGGGTCTGGGGACCATGCTTTCAGAGAACATCTAGGTCAATTGGCATAACAAAGTTTGTTAAGAAAATGTTCAGCATCTAACTTCGGTGCGTGGCTTCCGGGGTCTTAAAAGTTAGGGAGCAGCCATCTAAGATGTATCAATTGGTCCCAACTCATCTGGAGTAAAGGAGAATGAAGAACAACAAAGTCACAAGGAAAGTGTTAGCCGAAGAGACAGAAAGGGCCAGATAAACCAGAGACTCCATCAGCCTGAAACCAGAAGAAGTAGATGGTGTCCAGCTACCACCAATGACCACCTTGACAAGGAACACAACAGAGAGTCCCTGATAGAGCATATGAAAAGTAGGGTGCAGAACTCATATTCTAGCAAAAAGACCAGACTTAATGGTCTACTGAGACTAGAGGAACTCCGGAAATCATAGCCCTCAGACTCTCTGTCAAGCCAGAGCTAAAACCATTCCTGAGGCCCACTCTTCAGACACAGATTAGGCTGGTCTATGGAACATAGAATTATACTCGTGAAGAGTGTGCTTCTTAGCTCAAGTAAATACATGAGACTAAATAGAAGCTCCTGTCCGGAGGTGAGATGAGAAGGCAGAGAGGGTCAGGAGCTGGTTGAATGGACACGGGAAATCCGGGGTGGAAAGGAGGAGTGTGCTGTCACAGTATACGGAGAGCAATTAGGGTCACATAACAATGTATGTATAAATTTTTGTATGAGAGACTAACTTGAATTGTAAACTTTCACTTAAAGTACAACAATAACAACAGAATAATAATAAATAGAATAGCAAACATAATTTTGAAAGGGGAAATAATCTTCTGGTTATTTCATAGAGCTATTTCCTAGAGATGGTGTTTCAATCTTGTCACTGGGATTCCATGTGCCTCCATCTTTCTTCTCCAGCATGACTCAACATTCTGCACACTCTGCTCCATCCACATGAGTGAAATAAATTACTCTGAACTGCCTGTTTTCTCTCTCATCCAGAAACCTTTGCTTATGCTCTTCTCTCTGAATGAAATGGTGGTCCAATTGTAGAATACTCCCCTCTCATTTGGAATACCCTGGTTCCATTCCTGGCCGATGCACATCAAGTGCAGCCACCACCTATCTGTTAGTGGAGGCTTGTGTGTTTCTATGATACTGAACAGGTTTCAGTGGAGCTTCCAGACTAAGATGGACTAAGAAGAAAGGCCTGGCAATCTACTTCTGAAAACTATCCAGTGAAAACTCTTGGATCACAATGGCCTTATCCACAATGATCATAGAGATGGCTCAGGACTGGGCAGAGTTTCCTACTGCTATGCATGGGTTCCCCATGAGTCAAAGCCTTCCCTGACCCCCAAATCCTCCTCCTGGTACTTACCCCTCTGTGTATGTTATAGCTGTCTTTTTGCTAGACTCTCCTTCCTATAGGATTCTGAAAGGGTAGAGCCTGTGTTTTGTTGATCACATCATCAGGAACTGGTGATTCCATTACCTGGAATAAAATAAACACATAACCAAAAATCCATCCCTGTCAGGTCATTTCCAACTCATAGTGACACAATAGGACAGTAGAACTGCCCCATAGGATTTCCAAGGCTGTAATCTTTACAGAAGCAAACTGCCAAATTTTCCCCCATGGAGTAGCCGGTGGGTTGAACCACCAACCTTTTGGTTAGCAGCAGACCACTTAATCACTGCACCACCAACCCAAACCAAACTAAACCCATTGCTATCGAGCTGATTCTGACTCGTAACTGCACCACCAGGGCTCCTCAAATAAGCACATATACCAAAGCAAATCCATTTCTGTCAAGTGGGTTCCAACTCATAGCGACCCTATAGAACAGAGTAGAACTTCCCCATAGGGTTTCCAAGGAGTGCCTGGTGGATTCGGACTGCCGACCTTTTGGTGAGCAGCCAAATTCCAAATACCTTGTCATCAGGACTCCAATAAGCACATAGTACTTGTTAGATAAATAAATAAATAACAATTGTATGGCAGCAATTTAGCTTCTTTGTCTTTCTATTTATTTTTATTGTTGTTGTTGTTCCTTGAGATCGGTAGGACTCTTTCCAGGGCCTGGAATTTATTCTGCTTCCCCTCTTTGTTTATTTCTTCACCTTTTGCTCCAGGTTGGGGATAGGACTCTCTAACTTGTTTGTCCTCACAACCCCAAAGCGTTCATAGTGCTGGTGCATCCATACCTGTTAACCTGCACTGGAATTGCAGTTCATGCAAAACATAATGAAAAATGTTCCACACTGGGAGGAGTGATTTCTGTGCCAAAAAGAACTGATTTTTAATCCTAACACTGTCATTATCTAAGTCTATTAAATTGGACAAATGCAATCATTTTTGATGTTCTTAGTTTCTCATTTATAAAATGAGGGATCTAACTATATGATCTTGGAAGTTCCTAATAATGTGCAGTTCTCAGAAAAAAATTAGCAAGGCTTTCATAGCATTTTGTTGGAAATACATGATGCTAATGCATGATTTGAATACCTTGTGCATTCTGTAAATTAAATCTCATAAATCAAATGTATTAGCGAATGTGACAGTGTGTAACAAAAATGTAACCTGCAAGTCACAACTCGAATTGACTAAAACTATAAAGGAAATTCACTGATACACGTAACTGAAAAGTCAGAGGTATTTCAGGCTTCAAAAGTAATTTCATCAGTGCTTCAGTTCTGCTTCTTGGTTCAGTCTTCTTTTTGTGTCGTGATTTCAAACTCAGGCTGACTTCCTTTCTGAGAGCAAACTGTCTGCCACAGTTCCAAGTGCTGCTGTCCAGTGTCTCTTTCCCAATCATTAAAAAAAGTACTGGGCATTATTTAGGTTGGTCCGAATAGAAGCCACTGCCCATCCTTGAAACCGTCAGTTTGAGCAGGGTTAGGGTAAGAAATTGCACTAATAAGTTTAGGCCTGAGTCACAGTCTGCCAGGGGGTCCAGTTGCTCCTGGAACAAATTGATTTTGAGGGGTGGGGACATACTCAGACAGAAATTTAGGGCCTTTTATTTGTCATAGTAGGTGATCCCTCTAAAGCTATTGCTTTATAAATAGAGTAATACTAATTGCACATTAATGACTCTTAAGACTGCATCCCGCAACCTGTCTTTCTGTTTGTCCCATTGTGATGGCTTACATGTTGCTATGATGGTGGAAGCTATGCCACTAGTACTTCAAATACTGGTAGGGTCATCCATTGTGGACAGGTTTCAGCAGAGCTTTCAGACTAAGACAGACTAGGAAGAAAAACCTGAAAATCTACTTCCAAAAATTAGCCAATGAAAATCTTATGGATCACAACAGAACACTGTCCAACTTGCTTGCTTTGGACATGTTATCGGGAGGGATCAGTCGCTAGAAAAGGGTACCGTATTTGGCAGAGTAGAGAGAGCCAATAAAGGCATGGGAGCTCCTTGGTGAGACAGACTGGCACAATAGCCACAATGACGGACTCAGACATGTTGGTGACAGTGAGCATGATGCAGGACAGAGCTACATTTCATTCTGTTTTACATAAGCTTACCATGAGTCAGTCAAGTCACAGCAGCTATCGAAAGCTACATTTTAATTTCTAACATGTATCTTTAAATTCACACCAAATCTGTAACTATTTTTTTTTCCCACGAGCTGTCCCATTATCCCCTCAACTCAACATACCTACATAAAAGCATATAAACCATTCTTTTATAAAAACTTTAAGGAGACTCTATTTCTCTCAACAACACTACTGTTCCCTCAAAAACAGATATGCCCACTCACTGTCATCAAGTCAATTCTGACTCATAGCGACCTCATAGGGTTTCTGAGGCTGCAAATCTCTATAGAAACAGACTGCCACATGTTTCTCCCGAGGAGCTGCTGCTGGTGGTTTCGAACCACCGACCTTTTGGTTAGTAGTCAATCGTTTTAACCACTCTGCGACCAGGCCTCCTTAACTGAGATACGGAAACATGAAATTGATTTGGATTTCTCCGATTTATTCCTACTCCATGCACATATACTTATTAAGGTCTATTGATTCAGCCTTCCCCCTGGAAAGATATAAAGTCTCAGGAAAGACACAAAAAAACCAGTTTTTATTTATCTGTATTCCCCTATCTAAGATCTGTCCATGTTGAGGGAGGAACCATACCTTATGTTAGTATCCGTAGAACCTACTTCAGTGATCTACATACAGTACACTCAGTAATAATTTTTGATGGTGATAATAATCTTGATTATGACAGCAAATTATTCAATTTCTGGTTTTTTCTATCTTGTATTCCTCAAGTCCTTCTTTCTAGACTGTCATCTACATTTTGATGCTAACTACATTACATTTCTCAAAAAAAAAAGTACAGACTTTACACTTTATTGACCAAGAGAACTAAGGATATATTTAAAGCTCTTTTATCAGTTCCTTTTTCCAACTTATAATTTTAATGATGCTAAGCTATAAACTCTAACTGATGTAGTAGTTATTTTTGAATAAAAATAGAATATTTAAAAGGAAGAACATAAATTTTACAAACACAAAATCAAAACCAAAGGGCAGGAAATTTTTTTTTCTTCTAATGACAATATTATTTAGCTATAATTATGGAAAATCAATAAGAAATGATCTAAATAAAACCATTTATTGAATTTTCTATTTCTCATATTTTATGCAAATAACACACCTTTCTATGTTTATTTACCAACCACTCCCTCCTGCCGCCCCCCAAGTATTTTGTAAGCTCTCTATGCTTCTTTTTTTTTTTAACAGCAACATGTTAAAAAAAATTGACATACGGCACTGAGGAAAATACCTTGTCAGGGAGGGCATGGTGAGCAAAAAAAAAAAAAAAACTTAGAATATGTGAGTTATTTGTGTAAAAATAGGATAGTCATTGTATTAGCTTCCTAGGACTGCCGAAACATATTACCACAAAATTGGTGAGTTAAAACAATAGAAATTTATTTTCTCACAGTTCTAGAGTCCAGAAATCCAAAACTAAGGTGTTGGGAGGGTTGGTTCCTTCTGGAGGCTTTGAGGGAGAACCTGTTCCATGCCTATCTTCTAGCTATCGGTGACTGCCAGCTAGCTTTGGCATTCCTTGGCTTATCCCTACATTACTCCAACATCTGCCTCCGACTTGGCATTGCTTACCACTCTGTGTCTCTAGGTTTCAAATTTCAATCTCCTTTTCCTTACAAGGACAAGAGTCATTGGATATAGGGCTCATCTTAATCCAGGATGATCTCATCTCTAGATCCTTACCTTAACTGCATCTGGAAAGATCTTTATTCCATTCTGAGGTTCTAGGTGGGTATATCTTTTGGAGGACCATCATCCGACCCACTACAGCCACCATCCAAGAATATTCAAAAACATTTTTCTGAATAACATAGCCTTGGTTTACATTGTTATTGTTTTTAGGTACTGTTGACTTGGTTCCAACTCATAGTGATCCTATGTACAGCAGAACTAAACACTGCCTGGTCCTGTGCCATCCTCACAATTGTTGCTATGTTTGAATCCATTGTTGCAGCCACTGTGTCAGTCCAACTCGTTGAGAGTCTTCCTCTTTTTTACTGACCCTTTACTTTACCAAGCATGATGTCCTTCTCCAGGGACTGGCCCTTCCTGATAACGTGTCCAAAGTAAGTGAGATGAAGTTTGGTTTACATAAGTAGGGGGAAAAAAAAACATTTCAAGGAGAATCAAAGAAAGAAGAGAAATAAAATAATTTGTGGCCAGTTCTGTTACATGTTTTCACATATAACAGCCCTTTAAATTAAATGTTTTTTTTTTTTTTTTCCTCTTGGCCTAACGTGCAGGAGGAAATTCTACCTACGAAATTAATTCATTCTCATGACTAGTAGCCTTTCTTAATATCACTCATTTGCTTTCTGAATGTATCCCCGTTTCCAAACTGTTTGACTTCAAATTGGAATCTTTCTTTACTGAAACCAGAGAGAGAGGCTAAGGGTTTCTTAATCAGGGTCCAGCTAACTACTCAGTAACCTGGAGCTCAGTATAAACAAAAAAAGAAGATAAAATGAGTGATGTTGACAGAGAGAAAGAATATTTATGACAATAAAAGATTTTCTGGCTGATAAATACATTCATGTCATATCTGGCAAAAAACTGAAGTCAACCCAAATGAATATTCTTTATATAATGTGTCAAAGTGGCATAACTGGAAGAAAGAAACTCAAATGCACAGTTGACTAAAATATTGAAGAACAAACAAGTAAATACACAGAAACGTGTTCAAGTTACAAACTCTGGAAGTAAAAAATTGTCGCCAAAGTTTACAGTGAGGGACAACCTGGTGCATGAACTGTCTTGGAGCCTGATGACAGCCTCTCAGTCACCTCAGTTACTAAATTTTATGTCATCTTAGGAAGAGTACAATGTATCATACCTGTATTATTGCTTAATTAATAAAATGTCTACACCATTTAAAAATACATCAGAAAATATCCATGTTATCAATATCATCCTCAAACAACATAAACATATGTAAGGTTATTATTATTACACCCATTTATCAATACTGTAACTGAAGTTCAAGAAGGATATATCTTGATTGTAATCACTAGGCGTAATCAAAATCTTAATTCAAACAGTTTTTTAACATAAATTTTGTGGCTTTGCTATGTACTGAAACAGATTTTAAAAAGATACTAAATGTTTTATCCTTTATATTTTCTGGGGTGATGAGTACGTCTACGTGTCTAAGTGGATTTAAAAACAGAGCATGATTTATCCATGGTGCAGGTTTTATGAATGCTCTGCTTTATGTATGTATATGTATACATATATATATACACACACACATATATAAAGAAATATATACGTATTTATTTTTTTAGCTACAGTATAATAGAACAGTTTCATATATTTCATTTTAGTAAGCACAAGATTATTTCAAAATGTGAAATTATCTCCAAGCAAACATGCCTTCAAGAACTTTCAGATCCCAAACTCAGTCTTACTCAGGAACTTGGGTTTTCTAGTATCTTCTCTTTACAGAAGGAAACAAAGTTGTTGTGGAAAGACACCTATTCCTCACTCCTGACATTTCTTCCATATGGAGGTAACTTCTTAAAGGTAACTCTCTTGCTCTTTCTCCATCCCTTTGTTTACTTCTTTCCAAGGAAACAATAGTGATTTTGCCAACTAGAAAGTTTGTGAGAAGCAGCTAAATGTGTTTGGCTTGACCTCTCTCTTTTCACCTCTGGGATGCATGTAGAGTGTGTGTTTTTCTCTGCTGTCAGCTTTGCCTTGCAGGACAAGAATTGCAGAGGTGGTACAGCTACTAGGATTAGGATGCAGTATTAATAAGAACACTGTTGCCATACATCTAAACCATGCTTTCATACAGGTTATGTGGTAGTAAATATTTTAATCTCCATCTGCCTGGTATGTTTGTTTTTATTTTCTCAATTGGTTCCTAAAGCAGAAGAGCAACAGGGGAAATATGTAGAGAGTGCTACTGCACAGAAAGAGCATGTGGTTTGCTGTTTGGATGCAGGAATCCCAAGAAAAGAGCAAATATCTTATTTTCCACTCAGGAACAGAAGTACCTGATACTAAATCTTTTGATTGCATGGACCTCACTACAACCAGGATTATGCAGATAAAGAGATTCCTAAAATTCTGAAGAATTGAAGCCTCATAAAGAACTGCAAATAACCAGTGGTCTCCAGTTGTTCAGGTTAAAATAGTGTTATGATTCCCTTTAGAAAATTAGAGAAAGTAAAAAGCGGCATAGGAAATATACTGGTTAAATAGCGCCCCCTACAGATTCATGTCCACCTGCGTCTTAGTTTTCTAGGGCTGCTGTAACAAAATACCACAAAGTAGGTGGCTTTAAAAAACATGCAATTATCGTCTCACAATTTTGGACGCTAGAAAACCAAATCAGGGTATTCACTGTCTTGATTCTTTCTGCGACTTTGAGAGAGGAACAGTTTCATGCCTCTCTCCTAGCTTCCAGTGGCTTCCAGTAATCCTTCACATTCCTCTGCTGTAAAAAGATCCTTATGTTCTGTTTCCCCCTTGTGTGAGACTCTGTGTTCGTTCCTGTACTCCCCTGCTATAAGACATCACTTAGAAGGGATTGGAATTAGGATCCACTCACCGGTGGAACTCAGGCTGCTAACTAAAAGATCAGCAGTTTGAATCCACCAGTCGCTTCTTGGAAACCTTGTGGGGCAGTTCTACTCTGTCCTACAGGGTTGCTACGGGTTGGAATGGGCTAGACAGCAAAGGGTTTGGTTCTTTTAGTTTTCACTCAGGCAGGGAGCCCCGGTGGCGCAGTGGTTAAGAGCTCAGCTGCTGACGAAAAGGTTGCCAGTTTGAATCCACCAGCCACTCCTTGGAAACCCTGTGGGGCAGTCCCACTCTGGCCTATAGGGTCGCTATGAGTAGAATCGGCTCAACATCAACGGGTATTTTTACTCAGGTAGGAGTGCCTTGGTGGCACAAACGGTTAAGCACCCAGATACTAACACAAAGCTTGGCAGTTCAAATCCACCCAGAGGTGCCTTGGAAGAAAGTTGTGGCCATTAACTTCTGAAAGATTACAGCCATTGCAATCCCCACGGAACACAGTTCTACTCTGAAATTCCTGGGTCGCCATAACTCTTAATTGACTCAGCGGAAACTGGTTACTGGTTGGTTTCTCAGGTACGACTTTGTTTAACTTAACTGATAACAAAAGAAAAACTTTATTTCCCAACAAGGTCACATTCACAGATATAAGGATTAAGACATCAACATATATTTGGGAGGACACAATCAAATCCATAACAACCTGAACCTCAGAATGTGACCTTTTTTTGAGATAGAGTCTTTGTCAGTGTAATTAGTTAAGGATCTTGAGATAGTTATCCTGAATTTAAGTTGGACCCAAAATCCAATGGCTACTGTCCTTAGTAGAAGAGGAAAAGACATAAACAGACACAAAGAGGAGCCCATGTGAAGATGGAGGAAGAGATTAGAGTTACAGTGCCACAAGCCAAGTATTGCCAGAAGCTAGGAAGACTCAAGGAAAGATTCTCCCCTAGAGCCTTTGGAGGGAGTATGTCCCTGTGGACATCTTGATTTTGAACTTCTGGCCTCCTGAACTGTGAGAGAATAGATTTCTGTGTATTAAGTTTCCCAGTTTGCAGGGATATGTTATGACAGCACCAGGAAACTAATGGATCAAAAAACTAGAAAGTCATTTATGCTTAAATATTATGTAAATACTGAGTTCCAAGTTATTCAAATGTTCTTTAGATTTATCTTGTTGATTCATATAGATATTTATTTAATAATAATATTATATACTTTATATTATTATGTTGAAAGTTATTTTTAGATATATTATTTTATTTTATTTTTATAACAACCCTGTGATGTTGGTAAGGCAGCTCAGTTTTATAGCTGAGTAAATTGACTCTATGATACTGTATCAGTCAGTCAGCATTTTCCAGAGAAACAGAAGAAAGAGTGTATCTATGCATATATGTATATATAGAGAGAGAGAGAAAGAAAGAGAAAGAGAGAAAGATTTTATGGAATTGACTAACCCAATTGTAAAGAGCTGTTAAGTCTGAAATTTGTAAGGTAGGATGGCCAGCTGGAAATTCAGGTATGATTTCTATGTTATAGTCTTGAGGCAGAATTTCTTCTACTCCCAGAAACCTCAGTTTTTGCTCTTAAGGCCTTCAACTGACTAGATGAGGCCCATCCATACTATGAAAGATGTGATACATTGAACTGCGTCCCCCAAAAATATTTGTCAAATTGGCTAGGTCATGATTCCCAGTATTATGTTGTAAATCCTGCCAGTATGATGTTAATG
The DNA here is from genome assembly GCA_030035585.1 of Dugong dugon. Taxonomy (NCBI): domain Eukaryota; kingdom Metazoa; phylum Chordata; class Mammalia; order Sirenia; family Dugongidae; genus Dugong; species Dugong dugon. The sequence goes on from CM057465.1 coordinate 97,896,941, forward strand.
GTGCAGGATTAGAGGCAGTTATGTTAATAAGGCAGGACTCAATCTACAAGATTAGGTTGTGTCTTAAATCAATCTCTTTTGAGATATAAAAGAGAGAAGCGAGCAGAGAGACAGGGGGACTTCATACTACCAAGAAAGTAGTGCCAGGAGAAGAGTGAGTCGTTTGGACCCAGGGTCCCTCTGCTGAGAAGCTCCTCAACCAGGGGAAGATGACAAGGACCTTCCTCCAGAGCCAACAGAGAGAAAGCAAGACTTCCCCTGGAACTGACATCCTGAATTTGGATTTCTAGCCTACTAGACTGTGAGTGAATAAATTTCTCTTTGCTAAAGCCATCCACTTGTGGTATTTCTGTTATAGCGGCACTAGATAACTAAGACAGAAGATAATCTGCTTTACTTAAAGTCAACTGTTAATCAATTCAACAATATACCTTCACAGCAACATCTAGACTAGTGTTCGACCAAACAACTGGGCACTACAGCCTAGCCAAGCTGACACATAAAATTAGCCATTCCAGAAGGTGGAGCCAAAATGGCGCTATAGACAGGCACCATGCTTCCCCGCTGCAGCAAAGACCTGAAAAACTAAGTAAACAGACACAAATGTCAATCCTGGAACCCTATGCATCAAATTAAGGAATAAAGAACTAGATCAAGCACCGAATGGAAGAAGAAACTGACAGAGAACAGAAAACAAGGAGAGCTACAAAATGGAGAGCTGCTGCCAACTAACATGGCACAGCTTCCTCATCTTGGAACACAGCCAGCAATGAGCCCAGAGGGAGTATGGGAAGGCAAATTCACAGAGCTCCCAACAGGAGACAGAGCAGTCAGTAACCAGAGATACACATTTTCCCATCCCTCACCCTTCTGCCCTGTACACTGCCTCCACTGATTTCCAACATGCCAGGGTCGCTTGGCTGGAGAGACACTGGCTCACTGCCAACCCAGGTCTGTCCTGAACCCACCAACCAGCTCCCTCAGTGCCATTTTTTTTTCCTCTTTCCCTTTCTCCTTTTTCCTTCACCCTCCCACCTATCCCTCTGTGTTGCTTCTACCCCTTCCTGACAGGCCATGCCACACTGGCACATGGAGAGCCACTGGCACATGGCCTCCCCAGGTCTGCCCTGCCTTCACCTGCTGGCTCCCATGGCACCAAAATTTTTTTGTTTGTTTTTTGCTTTTGTCTCTCTCTCTTCTTTATTTTCTTTTTCCCTCCCACCTATGTCTTCAGCTATACCCCGCTCCCATCAGCCAGCTCCCGCCAAAATGTTACCAGGTAGAAACCCCAGCTTCTTGCTTCGCATGACTTGTATTGGCCAATAAATGAGAGACTGAGGTGGGAAAACAGGAAAGACAACTTTATTTCATTGTACAAGGAAATGGAGTCAGTAGGAGCTGCTACTGCCAAGACTGCTCACCAGGGGTGGGCAGGAAAGTTACTTTTAAAGGAGTTTAGGAGTAGGGAGTTCATACAAGTTATGTCAGCAACACTCTTAATTACAGTACACAGGTACAATGGGTTTTACATATAACCTCCAAGCAAAAGCAGGATTCAAATGCAAAGTTGGAGGTGGGGGAAGCCCAGCAAAGGAAACAATTTTTCAATACAACACTGTAGGGGAGGAAGCCAGGTAAAGAATACAGCACTGTGGGGCCTCTGTCTCATTCCTCCCATTTCTTTTTGGACATTGGTCATTCAAGACCAGTGTCCATTTTGAACGATAGTCCGACTGGGAACTGTCTGGCATATTTTCGGGGGGGTGCAAATATTAGACCTAGGCCTTTCGTTGTGGCTACTGACCTCTTGTTGGTTTATAAGTGACTATTTATTAAGTATTAAAAGAAACAGAGTAGCTTTTATGCCCTGTTTATATGAATGTCTCCCTAAAAGATGCTTTTTTTTTTTCCGAATTGTCTTATCTATTGTCTTTATACCTCAGAGCTCAGTTGATGTGTCTTTGTGAGTCTTTGTGAGTCCAGATCCAGCTGGATCACATTCTTTATGCTCAAGGACTGGGAATAATGGCTCCGATATTATCTCCTAAATCATTCTTTTTCTTTTTTTTGTCCGAGATTGAAGATATTAATACCTAGACTTAGTCAAGTCCTTAGATGATGGCCATGGAAGGTTCTTTAAACTCATGGTGCTGGTTTTTCAGTGGGTACCATCTGGTTCTCTGCCAGGATCTTAAGTAAGAGCAACGTCAATTGAACTGCTGCAGTAAGCAGACTCAATGTACATCAACATTTTCACCCGAGGCCTTCTTTTGCCCTTTTAGGTGTGTAAGACCATAGAAGATAAATTTTATTATGCCTAATACTATCAGGGTGCAGACTAAGAACATTACTATCCCTTGCAGTAGTGATCTGGCCCATGTTCTTATCACTGATGATAACCAACTAAATAAATCTGGTGTTTGTAAGGGGTTACAGTGTGTAACCAAGTAGCTTGCTGTCTAATTCTATGTACAGCCTGTTCTACTTCTCCTGTGTTATTTATCCAAATACAACAAAAAGTATTTACTACAGCACAGACTATACTTTCTTGAGCTAATAAAAAATCTAAGGCTATTCTGTTATCTCGTGTCACCTTGGCTAATGAGCTCAGAAATTACTGTTGTAATTAGCAACTTCATCTGTTATTTGTCCCATAATGATTGATAAATTTCTTAAAGATTTCTCCAATTCAACTATACCATAACTAGGAATTAAAGTTACCAACCCTACCCTGAGTGCTGGACCAATGGATTTATTTTTGACTCTCATTTTATAGTGTGTAACAATTTAACATTACCTTTTCAGTATTTGCTAGCATCATTACTATGAATATCTAAAGGTAATCTTAAAATTCTCCAAGTGTGTTGCCCACGCATTCACCAGGAAACTAAACAAGAGATTGTCCATGTAAACTCACTGCCAGTTGGAAAGGGATCATTTAAAACCAGTATAGTTGGATCCACCACACACAAAGTTTGTCTAGAGGAAACAGAAGGTATAGAAAAATTCATATGTGACAGGTTTTCATTAGAGAATGCATGATTAAGAAGATGATATAGGATGGGCCTCTCCTGCTGGAGGTCTTCAGTTAATCTGTTTAAAACATACTAAGTGTTCTTCTCGAGGGCAAGCTGTCCCTCCTTGGTCTACCTGTTAACAGTCATGGGTCACTTTCTCAGAAGCAGAAACGTCACAAAACTGTTTTTATGAGAGAAGAACTTCTAATTCAAGAGTTAAAATATCTAAACCCGTTAGTTAAATAATTTAGGAGAAAGGAAAATCGTTTCTTATATCCAGAAATTAGGACCTTAAAACAGCAACAAAGTTCCCACATAAAACCCGTAGTATTATTTTACTCAGTCTTATATAGTTAATTTTTGTTCCACGTGGTTCACAGTCACAGTCTGTGAACCCATCAGCTTCTACATAAGAGTTCTGAAAATTTTATTCAATCTAGTCACAGTCCTTTTTGCAAGTCCAATATAGTCCATCTTTTTGTTGAAATATTTGGTCAAATATTTTCAGCAAATCAGCAAAGTAAAAACTTATCTATAGATGACAAAACTTAACATGGCCGTGAGTAATTTATAAAAATAATACTTTTATAGTGAAAGACCAGATAGAAGTTAATTACAAGCGTAACATAAAGACCAAATAAAATCAGTTAAAAAAAAAGGAAAAAGAAAGTTTAGATTAAAATATTTCTAAATATTACCATTAACAGTATTTTTAAAGAGCTTCAGATATAATACATAGTAATCTTGAGGCATAATACCGTATAGTCAGGATATACCAAGAATATACCAACATTATCAAGTCTCTAAATACCTGAATAGTAATAAAAACGAACTTCATAGGTAAGTGATGTTAACTCCCCAGTCAAATCATTGGCTTTGATAAAGTTTTGACCAAGTTAGCAACTAAGAAATACTAATAAAATTATAACATTATATTATGCATTTACTGACTGATATTAGGCAAAAACACAAGAGGAAATAATAACATATACATTTTAACCCAAAGAGAATCAGGCATTTCTCTTGATTTTGACAACCCATTCCATGTAATTTATTAAATAAAACTTTTTAGCACTTTTCCTTTATAAAAGTTTTTTTGTGGCTTTCCATAACATTTCAGAGTTGCCAGGAGTTTTATTATAGGTCACCATGAAACAATACTTAAGTTATTTAACCAAAGATCTTAAAGTAAAATCCTTTTTTTGTTTTTCTAAAGTCATGTGGCTTGGTTTTCAACTGAGGAAACTTATTCTAGTGAGAGACCAAATCTTTGTCTTCAAGGCAGATTACACGAAGAATAAATTAACCCTTCAACTCAGAAATCAAAGAAAAATTTGTTATTTTAACAGCAATAAACCTAATTCTTTGTTGTATATTTTATTTAACATTAAAGCTGCTAAAAATCTCAAAATTAAACCACTAAATTTTAGTCCAATAGATAAAACTTTTGACCACATCAAATAAATTTCTTTTCTTTATGCATGCATTTATTTCTTTGGATGTTATTTATTATTTTATACCTTTTTTATTGTTGTAGTTTAAATGCAGTTTACATTCCAAGTTAGCCTCCCATACAAAATTTTATACATACATCGTTATGTGACCCTAATCGCTCACCCCATTCTGCGATAGCACACTCCTCCTTTCTGCCCCTGATTCCCCATGTCCATTCAATCAGCTCCTAACCCTCTCTGCCTTCCCATCTCACCTCTGTACAGAAGCTGCCCCTTTGGTCTCTTGTATCTACTTGACTAAGAGGCACACTCTTCATGAGTATCAGTTTATGTCCCACAGTCCAGTCCAATCCCTGTCTGAAGAGTTGACCTCGGAAACTGTTTTAGTTCCGGGCTTATAGAGAATCCACGGGCCATGCTTTCTGGTGTACCTCCAGTCTCAGTCAGACAATTAAGTATGGTCTTCTTACTAGAATTTGAGCTCTGCACCCCATCTTTCTGCTGCTCCATCAGGGACTCTCTGTTGTGTTCCCTGTCAGGGTGGTCATTGGTGGTAGCCAGGCACCATCTAGTTCTTCTGGTCTCAGGCTGATGAAGTCTCTGGTTTATGTGACCCTTTCTGTCTCTTGGGCTAATACTTGCCTTGTGTCTTTAGTGTTCTTCATTCTCCTTTACTCCAGGTGGTTGGGACCAATTAATGCATCTCAGATGGCAGCTTGCAAGCTTTTAAGACCCCAGACGCCACTCACCAATGTTGGATGCAGAACATTTTCTTAATAAGATTTGTTATGCCAATTGACCTAGATGTCCCCTGAAAGCATGGTCCCCAGGCCCCTACCCCTGCTCCTCTGAGTCTCAAAGTATTTGACTGTATTCAGGAAAGTTCTTGGCTTTGGTTTAGTCCAGTTGTGCTGACTTCCCCTGTAGTATGTGCTGTCCTTGTCTTCACCTAAGATGATTCTTATCTACTATCTAGTTAGTGAATAACCCTCACCCTCCCTGCCCACCCCTGTATCCATCAAAGAATGTTTTCTTCTGTGTTTATCCCTTTTCTTGAGTACTTATAATAGTGGTCTTATACAGTATTTGTCCTTCTGTGACTGACTAAATTCATTCAGTATAATGAGTTCTAGCTTCCACCATGTTATACGGTGTTTCATGGCTTCATTGTTGTTCTTTATCATTGCATAGTATTCCATTGTGTGGATATATCATAATTTGTTTATCCGTTTTTCCACTGATGGGCACCTACGTTGTTTCCATCTTTTTGCTATTGTGAACAGTACTGCAATGAATATGGGCGTGCATATTCGTGTGACGGCTCTTATTCCTCTAGGATATACTCCAAGAAGAGGGATAGCTAGATCATATGGTATTTCTATTTCTAGCTTTTTAGTGGTTCTACCATTTTACATCCCACCAACAGTGTATAAGTGTTCCAGCCTCTCCACAACCTCTACAGCATTTATTATTTTGTGTTTTTTTGGATTAATGCTAGCCTTGTTTGAGTGAAATGATATCTCATTGTAGTTTTTATCTGCATTTCTCTAATCGCTAATGATCCTGAGCATTTTTTCATGTGTCTGTTAGCCGCCTGAGTATCTTCTTTGGTGAAGTGACTGTTCATATCCTTTGCCTATTTTTTAATTGGGTTATTTGACTTTCTGTTGTTGTGGTTTTTTGCATTATCTTGTAGAGTTTAGAGATTAGATGCTGATCAGATTTGTCGTAGCCAAAAACTTTTTCCCAGTCTGTAGCTTATCTTTTTACTCTTTATTGGTAAAGTCTTTTGATGAGCAAAAGTGTTTGATTTTTAGGAGCTCCCATTTATCTAGTCTCTCTTCTGCTGCTTGTGCATTTTTACTTATGGTTCGTATAATGTTTATGCCATGTATTAGGGCTCCTAGCATTGTCCCTATTTTTTCTTCCATGATCTTTATCATTTTTTTATTTTATATTTAGTTCTTTGATCCATTTTGAGTTAGTTTTTGTACATGGTATGAGGTATGTGTCTTGTTTCAGTTTTTTGAAGATGGATATCCAGTTATGCCAGCACCATTTGTTGAAGAGACTATATTTTCCCCAATTAACGGACCTTGGGCCTTTGTCAAATATTAGCAGCTCAAAGGTGGATGAGCTTATATCTGCATTCTCAAATCTCTTCCATTGGTCTTTGTATCTGTTGTTGTACCAATACCAGGCTGTTTTGACTACCGTGGCGGTATAATAGGTTCTAAAATCAGGTAGTGTAAGGCCTCTGGCTTTGTTCTTCTTCTTGAGTAATGCTTTATTTATTTGGGGCCTCTTCCCTTTCCATATGAAGTTGGTGATTTGTTTCTCCATCTCATTAAAAAATGCCGGTGGAATTTGGATCGGGATTGCATTGTATCTGTAGATTGCTTTGGGTAGAATTGACATTTTCACTATGTTGAGTCTGCCTATCCATGAGCAAGGTATATTTTTCCACTTATGCAGGTCTCTTTTAGTTTCTTGCGGTAGTGTCTTATAGTTTTCTCTGTATAGATCTCTTACGTCTCTGGTTAGATTTACTCCTAAGCATTTTACCTTTTGGGGGGGCTATTGTAAATGGTATTGATTTGGTAATTTCCTTTTCAAGGTTCTCTTTGTTGGTGTAAAGGAATCCAACTGATTTTTGTATGTTTATCTTGTATCCTGAAACTTTGCTGAAATCTACTAGTTCCAGGAGTTTTCTTGTGGATTCTTTGGGATTTTCTGTGTATAAGATCATATCAGCTGCAAACAGAGACACTTTTACTTCTTCCCTACAAATCTAGATGCCCTTTATTTCTTTTTCTAGCCTAATTGCTCTGACTAGGACCTCCAGCACAATGTTGAATAAGAGTGGTGATAGAGGGCATCTTTGTCTGGTTCCCGTTCTCAAGGGGAATGCTTTCAAAGTCTTTCCATTTAGGATGATGTTGGCTGTTGTCTTTGTATGAATGTCCTTAATTATACTGAGGAAATTCCCTTCTATTCCTATTTTGTAGAGAGTTTTTATCATGAGTGAGTGTTGGACTTTGTTGAATGCCTTTTCTGTATCGATTGATAAGATCATGTGGTTCTTGTCTTTTGTTTCATTTATGTGATGGATTACATTGATTGTTTTTCTAATGTTGAACCATCCCTGCATACCTAGTATAAATCCCACTGGGTCATGGTGAATTATTTTTATGATATGTTGCTGAATTCTGTTGGCTAGAATTTTGTTGAGGATTCTTGCGTCAATGTTCATGTGGGATATTGGTCTGTAATTTTCTTTTTTTGTGGTGTCTTTACCTGGTTTTGTTATCAGGGTTATGCTGGCTTCATAGAATAAGTTTGGGAGTATTCCATCCTTTTCAAAGCTCTGAAATACCTTTAGTAGAAGTGGTGCTATCGCTTCTCTGAAAATTTAGTAGAATTCTCCACTGAAGACATCCAGGCCAGGGCTTTCTTTTTGTTCAGAGGTATTAATAACCTTTTCAATCTCTTCTTTTGTTATGGGTTTGTTTAGTTGTTGTATCTCTGTTTCTATCAATTTGGGTAGGTAGTGAATTTCTAGAAATTTGTCCATTTCCTCTAGGTTTTCAAATTTGTAAGAGAACAGTTTTTCATAGTAATCTCTTATGATTCTTTTAATTTCAGTTGGGTTTGTTGTGATAACACCCATCCCATTTCTTATACGGGTTATCTGCTTCCTCTTCTGTTCTTCTTTTGTCACTTTGGCCAACGGTTTATCAATTTTGTTGACCTTTTCAAAGAACCAGCTTTTGGACTTGTTAACTCTTTCAATTGTTTTTCTATTCTCTATTTCATTTAATTCAGCTCTAATTATTATTATTTCCTTCCTTCTGGCACCTGTGGGCTTCTTTTGCTGCTCTCTTTCTACTTGTTCCAGCTGTAGAGTTAATGTTTTGATTTTGGCCCTTTCTTCTTTTTGGATGTGTGCATTTATTGCTATAAACTGACCTGTGAGCACTGCTTTTGCTGTGTCCCAAAGGTTCTGATAAGATGTGTTTTCATTCTCTTTTGATTCTATGAATTTCTTTGTTCCATCCTTAATTTCTTCTATCACCCAGTAGTTTTTGAGTAAGGTGTTGTTCAGTTTCCATGTGTTTGATTTTTTTTTTCCTTGCTTTTTATGTTGTTGATTTCCACTTTTATGGCCTTCTGGTCAGAAAAGATGCTTTGTAATATTTCAATGTTTTGGATTTTGTTAAGGCTTGCTTTATGGCCTAATATGTGGTCTATTCTGGAGAATCTTCCATGTGTGTTGGAAAAGAAAGTATACTTGGCTGCTGTTGGGTGCAGTGTTCGGTATATGTCTATGAGATCAAGTTGGTTGATTGTAGCATTTAGCTCTTTCATGTTTTTTTTGAGCTGCTTTCTGAATATTCTGTCCTTCACCGAAAATGGTGTGTGGAAGTTTCCTACTACTGCTGTGTAGCTGTCTATCTCTCTTTTCAGTGCTGTTAGAGTTTGTTTTGTGTATTTTGGAGCCCTGTTGTTGGGTGCATAAATATTTATTATACTTATGTCCTCCTGGTGTATTGACCATTTGATCACTATATAGTGCCCTTCCTTATCCTTTGTGCTGGATTTTACTTTAAAGTCTATTTTGTCAGAGATTAATTTTTCCACTCCTGCTCTTTTTTGAGTGTTGTTTGCTTGATATATTTTTTTTCCATCCTTTGAGTTTTAGCCTGTTTGTGTCTTTAAGTCTAAGGTGCATCGCTTGTAGACAGCATATAGACATATCATGCCTTTTTATCCATTCTGCCACTCTCTGTCTCTTTATTGGTGCATTAAGTCCGTTTGCATTCAGTGTAATTATTGATAGGTATGAGTTTAGTGCCATCATCCTGTCGTCTCTTTTTGTGTGTTGTTCACAGTTTCTTTTCCCCTTAATATTCTGTGCTGAGTCATTTTTCTTTGTGTATTTTTTTTCAGCTTTTTAATTGTTGTAGATTTTGTGTTTGCTGAGTCTTTATATTTTTCTCCTTTTTTTAGATTCCTTTGTGGTTACCTTAATATTTACCACTATTTTTCTAAGTTTATAACAGTCTTTTATTTCTTTATATGCCTTGACTTCCCTTCCATATGAAAAATCAATGTCTGCATTTTTAAGTCCCTCTTTTTTGTTTTAATGTTGTCCATTTTAAATATTGATATCTGTTTCCCTATTTTCAAAGTTTTAGCTTTGATGTATTTTCGACTTCTCTATCTGAGTCAATATGTGGTTGCTCTGTCCTGTGTTCTCGTCTTGCGCTGTTATCTGATGTTATTGACTATCTAACAGGAGGACTCCCCTTACTATTTCCTTTATTTATTTATTTATTTATTGTACTTCAGGTGAAGGCTTACAGAACAAATAGTTTCTCATGAAACAGAAGTACACATGATATTTTATGACATTGGTTAACAACCCCACAACTTATCAACCCTCTAACTTCTCAACCTCTTTTTTTTTGGTGAAAATACACATAGCCAAAGATACACCATTTCAAAAATTTCTACATGCACAGTTCAGTGACATTGACTACGCTCTTCCAATTGTGCTGTTATTCTCACTTAAGATGAAGGCTTACAGAACAAAATAGTGCCTCATTTAACAGTTACTACAAATGTTGCCCTATGACAATGGTTAACAATCTCACAACACATCAACAATATCCTTAGTCAACCTTGTCTTCCCTATCACCAGCTTCCTTCTCCCCTTCTGCTTTCTGGCCCTTGTCACTGGACTCCTGTACCTCGTTAGTCTCATTTGGTTTTATGGGGCTGTCCACTCCCAGGCTGAATAGTGAACCTCGGAGGTAACTTCGCCACTGAGCTAAGAGGGTGTCTGGGGGCCATACTCTCGGGGTGTCTCCAGTCTCCTTTAGGCGAGTCAATCTGGTCTTTTTTTTTGTGAGTTAGAATTATGCTCTACATCCTTCTCCAGCTCTGTCCAGAACCCTCTGTTGTGATCCTGGTCAGAGCAGTCAGTGGTGGTAGCCGGGCACCATCTAGCTCTACTGGACTCAGTCTGGTGGAGGCCTTGGTAGCTGCGGACAATTAGTCCTTTGGACTCATCTTTTCCTTGTATCCTGTTCTCTTCATTCTCCCTTGCTCCCGAAGGGATAAGACCAGTGGAGTATCTTAGATGGCTGCTAACAGGCTTTTAAGACCCCAGACACTACTCACCAAGGTAGAATTTAGAGCATTGTCTTTATAAGCTGTGTCATGCCAATTGAGCTAGATGTTCCCCTAGACCATGGTCCCCACAGCCCTCCACCCAGCAATTCAGTCCCTCAGAGAGTTTGGATGTGTCTATGGGGCTTCCATGACCTTTCCTTGTACAAGTTGTGCTAGTTTCTCCTATTTTGTGTACTTTCTCACCCTTCAACCAAGATACCATTTATTTATTATCTATTTAGTATTTCCCCCCACACCTCTCCCATCCCTGGTAACCAACAATAGAGGTCTCATACAATATTTGTCCTTTTATGATTGACTTATTTCACTCCGCATAATGTCCTCCAGTTTCATCCATGTTATGAAATGGTTCACATATTCATTGTTGTTCTTTCTCCTTGCATAGTACTCCATTTTGTGTATGTACCATAGTTTGTTTATCCATTCATCAATTGATAAGCATCTAGGTCGTTTCCATCATTTTGCTATTGTGAACAATGCTGCCATGAACATAGGTGTGCATATGTCTATTCGAGTGACGACTCTTATTTCTCTAGGATATATTCCTAGGAGTGGGATTGCTGGATCGAATGGTATGTCTATTTCTAACTTTCTGAGGAAGCGCCATATCATTTTCCAAAATGGATGTATCATTTTGCATTCCCACCAGCAGCACATAAGTGTTCCGATCTTCCCGCAACCCCTCCAACATTTGTTATTTCCAGTGTTTTTGATTCCTGCCAGTAATGGCGGTGTGAGACGGTATCTCAGTGTGGTTTTAATTTGCATTTCTCTAATGGCTAGTGATCGCAAGCATTTCCTCATGTGTCTGTTGGCCATTTGAATGTCTTCTTTGGTGAAGTGTCTGTTCATTTCCTTTGCCCATTTTTGAATAGGATTTATTTGTCTTTTTGTTGTAGAGATGATGGATTTTCTTGTAGATTATGGAAATTAGATCTTTGTCTGACTTGTACTGTCCAAAAATTTTTCCCCATCTGTAGGTTCTCTTTTTACTCTTTTGGTGAAGTCTTTTGAAGAGCATAGGTGTTTGATTTTTACAAGATCCCAGTTATCTAGCTTATCCGTTGGGTTTTGTGCATTGATGGTTATGGTTTGTATCCTGTTAATGCCATGTATTAAGGCCTGAAGTGTTGGTCCTATTTTTCTTCTATGAACTTTATAGTTTTAGCCTTTATATTCAGGTCTTTGATCCATTTTGAAGTAGTTTTTGTATACGGTGAGAGGTATGGGTCCTGTTTCATTTTTTTGCAAATGGATATCCAGTTTTGCCAGCACCATTTGTTAAAAAGATTGTCTTTTCCCCATTTGATGTACTTTGGGCCATTGCTGAAGATCAGGTGACTGTAGGTGGATGGATTTACATCTGGGTTCTCAATTCTGTTCCATTGGTCAATGTATCTGTCGTTGTACCAGTACCAGGCTGTTTCGACTACTGTAGCTGTATAGCAGGTTCTGAAATCAGGTAGTGTGAGTCCTCCAACTTTATTCTTCTTCTTCAGTAGTGCTTTACTTATTCAGGGCTTCTTCCCTTACCATATAAAGTTAATGATTAGTTTTTCCATCTCTTTGAACAATGTTGTTGGTATTTGGATCGGGATTGCATTGTATTTGTAAATTGCTTTGGGTAGAATTGTCATTTTCACAATGTTGAGTCTGCCTGTCCATGAGCATGGTATGTTTTTCCATTTATGTAGATCCCTTTGGGTTTCATGCAGTAGTGTTTTGTAGTTTTTTTGTATAGGTCTTTTACATCCCTGGTCAGATTTATTCCTAACTATTTTATCTTTTTAGGGGCTATTATAAACAGTATTGTTTTCCTGATTTCTTTTTTATCATTCTCCTTATTGGTGTATAGGAATCCAAGTGATTTTTGAATGTTTATCTTGTATCCTGCTACTCTGCTGAATCTTTCTATTAGTTCCAGTAGATTTCTCATGGGGTCTTTAGGGTTTTCTATGTATAGTATCATATCATCTGCAAACAGGGACAGTTCAACTTCTTCATTACAAATTTGGGTGCCCTTTACTTCTTTTTCTTTTATAATTGCTCTAGCTAGAACTTCCAGTATAATGTCAAATTGGATTGGTGTTAAAGGGCATCCTTGTCTTATTCCTGTTCTCAAGGGGAATGTTTTCAGCCTTTCTCCATTAAGAATGATGTTCGCCATTGGTTTTGCATAGATACCCTTTATTATGTTGAGAAATTTCCCTTCTATACCTATTTTATTGAGAGTTTTTATCAGGAATGAGTGTTAGACCTTGTCAAATGCCTTTTCTGTGTCAACTGAGATAATCATGTGATTCTTTTTTTTCCTTTTATTTATGTGGTGGATTACGTTGATTGATTTTCTAATGTTGAACCATCCTTGCATACCTGGTATGAATCTAACTTGGTCATGGTGTATTATTTTTTTGTTATGATGCTGAAATCTTTTGGCTAGAATTTTGTTGAGAATTTTTGCATCTGTATTCGTGAGAGATATTGGTCTGTAATTTTCTTTTTTTGTGACATCTTTCCTGGTTTTGGTATCAGCATTATGCTGGCTTCATAGAATGCATTTGGAAGGGTTGCTTCCTTTTCTATGATCTGAAATAGCTTGAGTAGTACTGGTACAAGCTCTTCTGTAGATGTTTTGTAGAATTCTTCAGTGAAGCCATCTGGGCCAGGGCTTTTTTGGTTGGGATTTTTTTATTACGTTTTCAATCTCTTTTCTTCTTATGGGTCTGTTCAGATTTTCAACACCACTTTGTTGTAGTTTAGGTAGGCCGTATGTTTCTAGAAATTTATCCATTTCCTCTAGGTTTTCAAATTTGTTGGAGTATAGTTTTTCATAATATTCTGTTATAATCCTTTTCATTGCAGTTAGGTCTGTTGTAGTGCCCCCCATTTCATTTCTTATTTAGGTTATTCGTGTCCTCTCCTGTTTTTCTTTTGTCAGTCTGACCAGTGGTTTGTCAATTTTGTGGATTCTTTCAAAGAACCAACTTTTGGTTTTGTTGATTCCTTGTATTGTTTTTCTGTTCTCTATTTCATTGATTTCTGCTCTGATCTTTACTATTTCCTTTCTTTCAGTGGTTGTGGGCTTTTTTTGCTGTTCTCTTTCTATTTGTTTGAGTTCTGCAGTTAATGTTTTGATTTTGTCCCTTTCTTCTTTTTTGATATGTGCATCTATTGCTATAAATTGTCCTCTGAGGACTGCCTTTGCTGTGTCCCAAAGGTTTTGGTGTTACGTGTTTGCACTGTCATTTGATTCTAGGAATTTTTTGATTCCATCTCTGATTTCTTCTATTACCCACTGTTGTGTAAGCAGGGTACTATTCAGTTTCCATGTAGTTGATTTTTTTTTCCTTGCTCTTTCTAGTGTTAATTTCTACCTTGATGGCATTGTGGTCAGAGAAGATACTTTGAATTATCTCAACGTTTTGGATCTTGCTGAGGATTGCTCTGTGGCCTAAGATGTGGTCTATTCTGGAGAACGTTCCATGTGCATTGGAAAAGAATGTGTACTTTGCAGCGTTGGATGGAGTGTTCTATATATGTCTGTGAGGTCAAGTTGGATGATTGTGACCTTTAGGTCTTCTGTATCTTTGCTGGGTTTCTTCTTAGTTGTTCTGTCCTTTACTGAGACTGGTGCGGTGATGTCACCTATTATTATTGTGTCCTTTACTGAGACTGGTGTGTTGATGTCACCTATTATAATTGTGGAGCTGTGAATTTCTCTTTTAGGTGTTGTTAGAGTTTGTTTTATGTATTTTGGAGCCCTGTCATTGGGTGCATAGATATTTATTATGGTTATGTCTTCATGATGGAATGTCCCCTTAATCGTTATATAGTGTCCTTCTTTGTCTTTTATGGTAGATTTTGTTTTAAAGTCTATTTTCTTTGAGATTAGAATTGCCACTCCTGCTCTCTTTTGGTAGTTGTTAGCTTGATATATTTTTTTCCAACCTTTGACTTTTAATAAATTCACATCTTTGTTTCTAAGGTGTGTCTCCTTGTAGACAGTATATTGATGGATCCTGTTTTCTTATCCATTCTGTCACTCACCGTCTCTTTATGGGTGCATTTAGTCCATTTATATTCAGTTTAATTATTGATAGATGTGGGTTTGTTGCTGTCATTTTGTAGTACTTTTTTTGTGGTGCTGATGTTTTCTTTGTTCTTCTTACCCTCTCGTGCTGAGTTACTTTTGTTTTGTGGATTTTTTTTTTCATTTCTTTTGTTTTTGTAGGGTTTGTTTTTGCTGAGACTTTATGTTTTTCCTCTTTTTTTTTAATGAGTATGTTTGTTAACTGTCTTTGTGGTTACCTTGAATGTTACCCTTATCTTTCTAAGTTTGAAGCAGTCTACCATAACTTGGTATCGCCTTGTCTTCCTCTCCATTAGAAGATTCTGTACCTATGCCGTTTATTCCCTCTTTTATTGTTTTGAAGTTGTTTTCTTTACTGATTAACTGCTCTGATTCCCTGTTGTATTTCTTTTGGTTTTGGATAGTGCTCAAGAGTTCATTTCCTAGATTGGTATCTGGCTGGTATGAACCTGCATCCTAGATTCTGCCTGTGAGCTGAAGCTGTTTGTCCTCAGATTGAAGAACTCCCTTTAATAATTCTTGTAAGTTTGGTTTGACTTTTACATAATCCCTTAATTTCTGTTTATCTGGAAATGACCTAATTTCACCATCAAATTTGAACAAGAGTTTTGCAGGATATATTATTCTTGGCTGGCAAATTTTTTGTTTCAAGATTGTATATATGTCATCCCATTGCCTTCTTGCCTGCATGGTTTCTGCTGAAGAATCTGAGCTTAGTCTTATTGTTTCTCCTCTGTATGTGACTTCTTATTTTTCATGAGCTGCTCTCAGGATTCTTTGTTTGTCTTTGGTTTTTGCGAGTGTGAATATGATATGCCTTGGTGATTTTCTTTTGGGGTCTCTTCTATATGGGGTTCGTTGAGCTTCTTGGATGGCCAGCTTTTCATCTTTCATGATATTGGGGAAGTTTTCTGTCAGAAGTTCCTCAATGATTCTCTCTGTGTTTTCTGTTTTCTCTCCCTGTTCTGGAATTCCAATCACTCGCAGAGTTTTGCTTTTGATTGTGTCCCACATAACTCTCAGGGTCTCTTCATTTTTCTTTGTTCTTTTTTCTGAGTTTCCTGAAACGGAGTTCTATCCAAGTGTTTGTCTTCAATTCCACTGATCCTGTCTTCCACCATTTCAAATCTGCTTCTCAGCCCTTCTATGACACCGTCCATTTCTGAAATCTTGTTGTTTATATTTTGGATTTCTAATTGTTGTCTTTGTATAATTTCTATCTGTGAATTTATTTTGGAATTTTCTTCCTGAATTATTTTCCTGAATTCTTCCAATTTTTTCTCTGTATTTTCCATGAATATATCTATTTTTTCCACATTTTTTTCATTTTTTTGCCTCAGCTCTTGGAGAATTCTGAGTATGAGAGATTTGAATTCCTTATCAGGTAGTTCTAGTGCATTATCTTCCACAGGAGAGTCATCTGGTGTTTTATTTTGGATGTCTACTAGAACCATCCTGTCCTCTTTTTGTAAATGTTTTGTTATTGTCTGCTGTCTTTGGGGCAGTCAGTAGTTATTTTTTTCATTTATTGATTGTAGATTTGTTCGTTTCATCCCTTTTTTTAAAAAAATTTTTTACTATGTCTGAGCAGACTGTGTTTTCTTTGTTGTTTGCTCATCTGTGGGCACAATACTTTTTGCCTCCTTCTCCAACTGGCAGGATCAGTCACTCAGATATGGTACAGCCTGGCAGGTCTAGCTGAAGAAGAGTTACTGGGATGGGCTGTTTGTGGCACTTACTACAGCCACCAGAGTGGGTCGGTAATCAGTGCTAGGCAGGATCCAGTAGCCTGTGCCTTTGCTGCTTAGTGGTGTGATGTCAAGCACATGGTGCAGGTAGGTAGGATGCAGCGGGAAGATTGTTATGTGTGGTGCTAAGATGGATATGGGAGAGAGGAGAGAGGAACAGGAGCCAAAAACATACAAAGAAACAAAAAAGAATGCTAGTGGAGCTTGCCGTCGGAGTGGAGAGATGAGAGACTATGAAATGGAGAAAAACAGAAAGGGGAGGAGGAAGAGAAGAAAAGAATGAATAAATAGGAATCGGAAAGTTTAAAGAACTGCAAAGTTCCCAGGGATCCCACCGGTGCACCTTTGAGGTCTGGGGAAGTCACTCTCAGATGTTGCGGTACAGCCTGGCTAGAAGGCATAGAGGTATTCAGCACCAGATATTCAGGGAACAGAAAGAGAAGGAAGGTATAGAGAGACGAGAAACTGAGCAATGAAGAAAGACAAAAAGGGAAAAAGAAAAGAAAACAAATTAAAAAAAAAAAAGAAACAAGAAAGTCCCCCCAAAGAAACAGGGGAAAAAAAAAAGAAACAACATAAAAAGAAATGCCATCAGGGATCCCTCTGCATTTCTGTGGAAGCTGAAGGGAAGTCTCCCTGGCATGCAGCTCAGCCTGGCCAGAAAGGGCTCCCAACTCAAGAAAAGGAAAAGAAAACAAACAAACAATTCAAAATAAAGAAACAAACAAAAGCCCAGGGATCCCACCAGTGCAGCAGCCCAAACTGTGAAGCAGCTCCACACTCGGACAGAGCCCCGCAGCCCCTCACGAAGAAGCAAAGATGGTGCACGGAGCCAGATACTCGAGCGAAGTGGCGGGGGAGGTGGCAAGAGGCAAGCAAGAAATCAAAAGAAGCAGAAATAAAAAAGCAACACCAGCAGCCAACAAATGGCACTCAGAGAGCAGCCAGTGCGGGCTGGTGCCTCTGGACAAGAGACCATATTCGCGGGAAGCAGAGGGGGCCGAGTGTGGGTGAAGAAGGGCAGAGAGTGGGAAAGCATACACCACAAACCACTGGAGCTCCGCAGCCTCTCAGGAAGAAGCAAAGATGGCACACGGAGTGAGGCACTCAAGCAAAAGGAGGAGGAGGTAGGGAGAGGCAGGGAAGAAATAAAAAGAAGTGGAAAAAAAGCAACACCAGCAGCCAACAAATGGCAATCAAAGAGCCACCCGTTCCAGTGTGTGGAATCCAAGCAGCCGCTGTTTCCCAGTCAAGAGACTGTGGTCGCGGGAAGCAGAGGAGGCCGAGTCGGGGTAAAGAAGGGTGGGGGGTGGAAAAGCATATATCACCAATTACCGGTTGTTTTGTCTCCTGCTGGAAGCTCCGTGAGGCTGCTTTCTCGTACTGCCCATTTGCTGGTCTCCGATAGGAGTCCAAGATGGCAGATCCACCCTGTGTTAGCTGGTAGGGGACCTCTGCATGGATCTCTCCTCGCTCTCCGTTCTCTGTCAGTTTTCTCACTCCATTTGGTGTTTGGCTGAGTTCTTTGTCTCTTCATTTGATGTTGTAGGGTTTCAGGATTGTTGTATTCTCTGTTCGGCTTAGTTTTTCGGATCTTTGCTGTGGAGGGATGGCGTGGTGCTTCTGCCTAGGGCGCCATTTTGCCGACCCTTTAGTATTTTTTGCAATTTTGGTTTGGTTTTTGCAAATTCCCTAAACTTCTGTTTATCTGGAAGTGCCCTAATTTCATCATTATATTTGAGAGACAGTTTTGCTGGATATATAATTCTTGGCTGGCAGCTGTTTTCCTTCAAGGCTTTATATAAGTTATCCCTTTGCCTTCTTGCCTGCATGGTTTCTGTTGAGTAGTCCGAACTTATTCGAATTGACTGTCCTTTGTAGATGACTTTTCTTTTAACCCCAGCTGCTCTCAAAATTCTCTCTTTATCTTTGGTTTTTGTAAGTTTGATTATAATATGTCTTGGTGACTTTCTTTTGGGACCTACCTTATGTGGGTTTTGATGAGCATCTTGAATAGATATCTTCTCCTCTTTCATGATATCAGGGAAGTTTTCTGTCAACAAATCTTCAACAATTCTCTCTGTATTTTCTGTTATCCCCCCCGTTCTGGTACTCCAATCACTTGTAGGTTATTTCTCTTGATAGAGTCCCACATAACTCTTAGAGTTTCTTTACTCTTTTTGATTCTTTTATCTAATTTTTCCTCATATTTAAGTTGGCTTCAAGTGCTTTATCTTCAATGTCACTAATTCTAACTTCTACTGCCTCAATTCTGCTCCTATGACTTCCTACTGAGTTGTCTAATTCTGAAATTTTATTGTTAATCTTCTGGATTTCTGATTGCTGTCTCTCTATGGATTCTTGCAGCCTATTAAATCTGGCATTATGTTCTTGAATAACTTTTAAGTTTCGCTACTACTTTGTCTGTATGTTCTTTGGAAATTTCTACATGTTGTAGAATTTCCTTTCTGATTTCTAGAAGAGTTCTGTATATTAATCTTTTGTATTCTGTCTCTGGTAATTCCAAGAAATTCTCTTCCTCCAGAGAATTTATTGATTCGTTATTTTGGGAGCTTTCTGAAGTCATCATGGACTGCTTCTTTATGTGATTTGATTTTGACTGTTGTCTCCAAGCCATCACCAATTTATTATAATTTTATTTTATGTTTGTTTAGTGAGTCCTAGCTTGTTGTTTTGTTTCATTTTGATATGCTCAGATAGGCTGCTCATGTGTGCTAGTTTGATTATTGGTGCCTTTGAAGCTCTAACGTCCTGTCTCCAGGTAGTTAGTTCTGTAACTAAGTATGTGCACATAGGAGTCCATTAAATTTTGCTATATGGGTTCAGCTCAGGTTTCCAGGCAGTCGGTCACCAAGTGTGTGGTGCAGGCTCTCACCTACAGTCTTATAGATGCATAGGTGATTGGTGTAGGCACAAGTATCTGGCTGCAGTAGGGGGTCAAGTGCTGAGCCAGGCAGGGGGCTGATGGCTACTCTTGAGAGTCTGAAAGGAAATCATGTCCCTATTCCCTAGGGCGAGTAGGTAGGTGAGTTTTGCAGCTGGGCTATGAGCACCCCAGTCTGTTCACTGTAAAGACTCGAGGGCACCACTTATTCTTGGATTCTTGGAACCCACAAGTCCTCAAGCCCCTGGTGGGGATCAGTAAATGTGCCTGCTCAAAGGGCAAGGCTGTGTTGAGGATCACAAATCTCCCACTTCACAGCTCAAACAGTTGAAGTTAGACTTCAGATGTTTACCCTGTTGTACTGTGGTGGTGCAGGCTTATGCTGTTGTGATGGGTCACCTCAAGTCTATATAGAGGTGTAAAACATTCAAAGTCTGCAGACCCATTATGCTTGTGCCTAGCAAAGGAGCTGTGCCAACTGTGAGTTCCTGGCTTAGGGGAGCCAGTAGCTTATTTGTTCCTCTCCAAGGCAAAGAGAGTGGGTCAGGGTGCATTTTGGGATCTACTTCTGGCCCAGTGGACTCAGAGACTGTGGAAGGCTAGATTGGTGCAGAGTGGGGAAGGAAGAGGTAAAAGGGAGAGAGGTTTTTCCCAAATGGGCTTTTTTTTTTTTTTAAATCCCTGCGAAAGGCTGCACGCATGTACTTATCTTTAGCCACTTGGGAGCTGCTTTTCACTGATTCGGGGTGTCCTAGCAGAATCTCTGTTGCTGGATCTCTCTTGATTTGGAAACTGCCTCCTGAGCATGCATGCAGAGCTGTTTTCCTGCTTCAGAGCCATTCGGGGCCGAAGAGCTGGGGCTCTAGCTGAGCGATTCTGGTTTGGCACTTCTCGCTTCTTCAGAACCATCTCCCTCTCCCCCGCCACTCAGTCTGATTACTCAACTTTGCCTGTTCAGGGCTCCTAGATATTCATAGACAATCAAATCACTTGTTTTTCCAGGTCTTTGTTGTAAGAGGGATATAGAAAGCTGTCTGACTACTCTGCCATCTTGGCCCTACCTCCAAATAAATTTCTTTTTAATAAACCTCTTCAATGTTGTCTTTGTTGCATACCTCTTATAGTGCATCCCTTTAAATGTCAAAAAGGAACTCACTTATTAACAGACCCAAAAATACATGTATATACATATATATGTGACATAAAAATCAAATGTATATAAGCTTAAATTATGACAAATACCTGTTAACTCAATTTAACAGCAATAAATTACCTAAAATGTCTTAGAAATTATTTTAAGCCTATGTACCATAAAATATAACTGCTGTTAAAAGAAAGTCTGTTTGAACATTCTAAGTTTTCATTCAACTTTTACTATTTCCCATATTTTCCCTATCTAATTTTAGCGCTTAAAGATTTTAATTCATTGATACAGATATAACCTTAAGTGTCTGGCTAAGGTTGGAAACATTTTCCCGGGTGATTTCAAGCATGTTTCGTTGTGATTTCTATTTTTTTGGCTTTTTAAAATTCCCCTAAAATAGAGACAACTTGTTTACAGTCTATCATGGTTTGAATTATGTCCCCCCAAAAAAGTGTGTATCAGTTTGGCTAGGCCATGATTCCTAGTACTGTGTGATTTTCCTGTATGTTGTAAACCTGACTCTATGATGTTACAGAGGGAGGATGGGTGGCAGTTGTGCTAGTAAGGCAGGACCTGATCTACAAGACTGGATTGTGTCCTGAGGCAATCTCTTGAGATATAAAAGACGGAAGTGAGCAGTGAGACAGGGGTCCTCATACCATCAAGAAAGCAGTGCCAGGAGCAGAGCACGTCTTTTGGACAGGGGTCCCTGTGCCGAGAAGCTCCTAGTCTGGGGGAACACTGATGAGAATGCCGACAGAGAGAGAAAGACTTCCCCTGGAGCTGACGCCCTGAATTTGGACTTTTAGCCTACTTTGACTGTGAGGAAATAAACTTCTCCTCGTTAAAACCATCGACTTGTGGTATTTCTGTTATAGCAGCACTAGATGACTAAGACACGGTCTGTTTATGATTAGTATCCAACCAATTTCTGATAACTTCCTGAAGCTATATGACCTTGGAGACTGGGGACCAGGGAGGCCTGATGTTGCCCCCACCCTCCTTATTTTTAACTCATGGTAGAAGACAAGATTAGGCCATTCTGATTCATTTATATATGTTTAAATTGATCTAGGGATTTTGAAAGGCAAAAGACAACTAATTTCTTTCCTTTTTATTATTTTCTTGGAAAGCAGTTTTACTTTTCTTTACCACAACCTTTTATCCACCCAGTAAATACAAAAGCCTTTTGGCAATTTTTTTTTCTAGGCTTGCCTCCTTTTTCATATTCTGGAGCTGCTAGTTTTACTTTAAGACAAAATTACGCTTTTTCTTTAAATAAAACACATTCTATATAATATCTAGCTTAAGTTACTTAGAAAGGCTTTACTTTTATGATTGACTGAAACATAAAGTTTTTCAATATAACTACCAAAAATCTAAATCATAAGACAGACACAAGACACATTTTTTTTTTTTTTTGGATGAGGAAAGAACTGAAGTTCTTATACAGTCTTACAAAAACCAGTTATTCTCAGCCATAGCCTCCAACCTGAAACAAGACAGAAACTTAGACACAACGCACTAGACCAGAAGCAAACTCTCAGAACAAAAGGAGACAGAAAGACTGCATAAACTTACCAAACAATACCACACAAAAGAAGGATATGAGGATCCTATTTTTTAAAGTGTATATAGCAATTTTTGCTAAGATCGACTCAATTCAATGGAAAAAAACAGGTTCTAGATACAACTTATTAACTTGCCAGAGCCTCAGATGAAGGAATATTAGACTTTTTGACAAAACCTGAGCATCAAACAAAGGTTACCCAAAGAGAAAAGACAACACAATGAAAGCTCATTTTCCCGAAGTGGTCACTGAAATTCCAAATTACTTCTAGTATGCTCAGTTTACAGGTTTTTAAAATATGAACTCCAAACAGTGCCTCAGTAGCAGGGGGAAATCCAGGCTCATTTATCAAAAA
This sequence comes from Dugong dugon, assembly GCA_030035585.1. Taxonomy (NCBI): domain Eukaryota; kingdom Metazoa; phylum Chordata; class Mammalia; order Sirenia; family Dugongidae; genus Dugong; species Dugong dugon. The sequence goes on from CM057465.1 coordinate 97,919,422, forward strand.
TGTTAAGCTCTAAGATTCAAGCTTTTGGTTTCTTTCTTTTTGCACTTAATTCATTCTGGTGGCTAGAGACGTAGTCTCTTATTTCAGACTTTAAATACACTAGTTCTTCCAATTGGAAAGTACCTTAAGGTAGCTACTGATGATTTTAATTTTAATGTTGTGATTCTTTATTTAAAAACTGTATCATAAAACATGTATGGAGTTACCACTTCTCCCTGCAAATTTTATGAAACAGGTCAGGAGCTGCCACTTCTCCCTGCAAATTTCATAACACAGGTCAGGACTTGCCTCCTCCTCCTGCAAATTTGGCAAAACAGAGCATTATTTTCCAGGTTTTCTCTGAGTCACAAAAAGAACCATGACAAGGAATGCCCCAGGGTTTGGACAGTGTTTCGCTTAGACCAATGTGTACCTTCATTGCGTGAGAGTTTGCTTGTGGGTGGCAGGCAGCCTAGCGCTCTAGCTTGTCTCTCGACCACCTTATCCTGTCACAGGAGACTTTAAGGCTCGTGATGAGCACCAGCAACCTCCCTAATGGCTTTTGATGGTCAACCCGTGCCTGAATTTTTGTGGCTTATAGTGACTTAAATCTCTTTGAAAATAGAATTACCTCTTTAATGTTTCAAACACCCGAATTCAGATCTAATCTGCAGCTCACCAGAAGAGTTTCTGGATATCACTGTTAACCAAACAATCAAGCAAAAGTCTAAGAAAAATTGTCCTTAATCAAACAACTGATTTTGCAAACAAATATGCCAAACAAAACTTAAGAAAACATGGGAAAGAGAACAAAAAAGAATAAGCAGACTCGTTTCCTGAGAGCACTCAATCTATCAGTGTTGAAGGGATGTGGAGCATGAATGCTTGGGTCCAGAAGATAGGACCTCTCTTTTTGCTGGCTTCTTCTCTGCAGTCCAGGTCTCCTCGAAGTCGAGTGAATTCTTGGTTTTAGAATCGCTGCAGCAGCTACACTATTAACTCTTATACGGTAAAAACAACACAAAGTTTAGTAAATCAAAAAGAAAGGTTTTATTCAGCATATATTTAAAGAGGCAAATGTAGGAAAGGGACAAGCATGCTGCCAGAGCCATGTCTGTCCAAGTCTCTCTTCCCAGTTCTTAAGGATGCATCTTAGCAGGCCGCATTCCAGGATCCCTTGAACGTCCCCATTCTTTGGATACACACACTTACACACTCACACAACCTACTCACACACTTACACACTCACACACCCTAATCCAGTGCACCAACTTAACAGGCACCCAAGCCTTCTATGCCCTCAGCGGTCAGTTCCTCCCGCTTCTTGGGACTCTTCTAAGGCCTTACCTAAGAATTACTCTATTACTTACCAAATAACCTCGGACTTCTAATGCCCTGAACAGTTGATTTATCCTGCTTCTTAGGACTCTTCTAAGGCCTTACCTAGGCACTTAGCAAGCAACCCAGGTGTGTTTCGTGTCTCTCATAGAGTCATCATTTGGGTCCTGGGGGAATCAGTTTTCAGAGCTGCTTCAAGGTGTCCAGGAGAAATCTCCTGGTGGCACCAGACATTGGAGCAGGTCTGTTTTCGAACCGAGCAGGTGGCTCCTGGATGGCTTGTCAGAAATGTTACTGGGTGGAAACACCAAGTTCTTGCTTGGCATAACTGGTATTGGCCAATAAATGAGAGACCAAGGTGGGAGAACAGGAAAGTCACCTTTATTTTGTTGTACAAGGAAATGGAGTCAGTAGGACCTGCTGCTGCCAAGACTGCTCACCAAGGGCTGGCAGGCAAGTTACTTGTAAAGGGGTTTACAAGTAGGGAGTTCATACAAGTTATGTCAGCAACATTCTTAATCATACTACACAGGCTCAATGGAGTTTACATATAACCTCCAAGCAAAAGCAGGATTCAAATGCAAAGCTGGGGGTGGGAGGAAGCTCAGCAAAGGAAAAGACTTTTCAACACCACATTGTAGGAGAGGAAGCCAGGTAAAGAATACAGCACTGTGAGGCTGTGTCTCAAAGTCACTTTTTTTTCTCTTTCCTTTCCTTCCTTTTCTTTCTCCCTCCTATCTAGCTCCATGGGCTGACTCTGCCCCTTCCTGACAGGTCACACCATGCTGCTCAGCAAGACAGATATCGGCTCATCACCACCGCGGGTCAACCCCAACCACACTGGCCGGCTCCCCCAGTGCCATTTTTGTCCCTCTCTATTCCTTTTCTTTCTCCTTCCCACCTAGTCCCTTGAGCTGCCACCAGCCCTTCCCAATAAGATGCATTGCACCAGTCAGCGAGAGAGATACTAGCTCACCACGATCCCTAGTCTACCCCACCCGCACTGGCCGGTTCCCTCACCACCATATTTTTTTTCTCTCTTTCCTTTCCTTGCTTTTCTTCTCCTATCCACCTAGAACAGTGCACCAACTCCGTACCTCCTCGAAGAGCCGTGTTGCACCACTTGGATACAAAGCCACTGACACACGGCCTCCTTGGATCTCCCCCAACACAACCTGCTGGCTCCCTCCATGATGCCATTTTTTTTTTCCTTGCTTTTGTTTCTGTCTCTTCTTTCTGTTCTTTATGCCTCCCACTTAACTCCACACATCACATTCCCTGCTTTACAACTTGCCCTTGGGTCTGCCCCACCCCTATTCATCGACCTCATTGTGCTGCCAGTTTTTTGTTTGTTTATTTTTATTATTTTTTTCTTTCCTCTCTCTCTTTTTTTCCTTCTTCCTCAGACCTAGCTGCATATGCCACCTCCTCCTACTGCCATCAGACCCTACCATGTCATCGTGGCTGGAGAGCCACCAGCCTACCATTATCCCAGGTCTGCCCCACCCCCACCACACCTTCACTTATTTTTTTCTCTTACTTTCTTTCTTTTATTTCTACTTCCCATCTAGCCTAGTATGCCACATTCCCAACTTTCCCACCAGCCCCCAGTTTCACCCAGCCCCCACCCAGTGGCTACTTATTTTTTTATATTTCTCTCTTTCTTTTTCTTTCTCCCACCCACCTAGTCTCATGCTCCACCACCTCTTCCCACCAGCCCCAGACATGCAGCAGTAACTATAGCACTCCCAGTGCTCAGACAAGCCACCACACTGAGCCTGCAAGCCTCCTACTCCCACCACTTGACCAGATACAGAATGTTGGGAAGCAAGTCTGCACCACTCCCATCAGACACCTCCATCTACTAGGCAAGGGGCTGTGAAAACTCCCACACGACTGGACGAACATCAGGAGACAGACAGCACTTGTCCAGTCTGCCCTTAGTCACCTACCAAAACACTGTACAGCAAAGCAGCCTGTTGCTGCCCTGACCACATGGACAAGGTGGTGAGGACTATCATGCCCACAGATGAGCAAGCAGCGAGGCACGCCTGGCCAGCCTGCCCTGACATATCAAAACAAAACAAAACAAAAAAGCAGAATGGAATAAACAAAAATTCAATCAATATATAAAGAAAACAATACTTTAATGTCTCAGAGACAGCAAACAATATCAAAGCATACAAAAAAGCAGGAGAAGATAACTCAACAAGTGACCAAAATAAGATTCAGATGACTTTCCAGTAGAAGAAAACACAGTGGAACTACCTGATATGAAATTCAAAGGACTAATATTTAGTACTCTCCAGGAGATAAGGAGAGAGATCAAGGAAAACACAGACAAAACCAATGAAAACAGCCAAAATCAAGGAAAACACAGACAAAGCAATAGAAGAATTCAGGAAAATAATACAAGAACAAAACATCAATATAAATAAACAATGAGAAATCATACAAAAAAGCAACTAAGAATCCAAAAGATAAGCAACAAAATTTCAGAAATGGACAATTCAATAGAAAATTTCAAGAGCAAATTTGAAACAATGTAAGACAGAATTAACGAGATTGAAAACAAATCCATGGATGCCACTTGTTTTTAGGAAATAATACAAAGCATTCTCTCTGATCACAACATCATAAAAGTAGAAATCAATAACAGGAAGAGCAAGGATAAACAATCAAACACATGGAAACTGAATAACACCTTGCTTAAAAACAACTGGGCAATAGAATAAATAAAGAGGGAATAAAAATATTGCTATAATCAAATGAGAATGAAAACACAGCATATCAAAACCTCTGCGACACAGAAAATGCTGTGCTCAGAGGTCAATTTATAGCAATAAACACACACATCAAAAAAAAAGCAGAGTGGGTCATAATCAAAACTTCAGCCCTACAACTTGAACAAATAGAAAGAGAACAGCAAAAGAAGTCCAGTCAGCAGAAGAAAGGAAATAATAAAGATTAGAGCAGAAATAAATGAAACAGAGAACAGGGGGAAAAAACAGAATCAACAACACCAAAAGGTAGTTCTTTGAAAAAGTCAACAAAATTTAAAAACCACTTGCCAAACTGACAAAAGAAAAACAGGAAAGGAAGTAAATAACCAGAATATGAAGTGATATGGAGCACATTACAACAGACCCAGATGAAATAAAAAGGATCATAACAGAATACTGTGAAAAATTGTACTCCAACAAAATTGAAAACTTAGAGGAAATAAACAAAATTCTAGAAACACACTACCTACCTAAACTAACTCTAACTGAGTTAAAAAATCTGAACAGGCCCAACAAAAGAAGAGAATGAAGAGGTAATAAAAAACTCCAAACAAATAAAAATCTCTGGCCAGATGGCTATACCGGACAATTCTATCAAATATTCAGAAAAGAGCCCACATCAGTACTACTCAAACTATTTCAGAGCATAGAAAAGGAAGGAATACTCTTGAATTCATTCTATGAAGCCAGCATAACCCTGATACCAAAGCCAAGCAAAGATACCACAAAAAAAGAAAATTACAGACCAATATCTGTCATGAAAATAGATACAGAAATTCTTAACAAAATTCTAGACAGTAGAATTCAACATCATATCAAAAAAACAATACTTCACAACTAAGTGGGATTACTAGCAAGTATGGAAGGATGATTCAATATTGGAAAATCGTTCAATGTAATCCATCACATAAATAAAACAAAAGAAAAGAATCACATGATCATCTTAATTTATGCAGAAAAGGCATCTGATAATGTCCAACATCCATCCCTAATTTAAAAAAAAATCAGCAAAATAGGAATAGAAGGGAGATTCCTCAACATAATAAATGATAGCTATACAAAACCAGCAACTAACATTATTCTCAATAGAGAGAGGCTGAAAGTATATCCCCAGGGAATGGGAACAAGACAAGGATGCCCTTTGTCACCACTCCTATTTAACATTGTGCTGGAAGCCCTAGTGAGAACAATAAGGCAAGGAAAAGAAATAAAGGGCATCCAAACTGATAGGGAAGTAGTAAAACTATCCCTATTCACAGATGATATTATACTGTACATAGAGAACCCTAAAGATTTTATAAGGAAACTACTGGAACTAATACAAATATTCAGCAGGGTAACAGGATACAAGATAAACATATATTAATCAGTTGGATTCCTATACAGCAACAAAGAGAACTTTGACAAGGAAATCAAGAAGACAGTACCATTTATAATCACCCCTAAAAAAATAAAATTCTTAGGAATAAATCTGGCTAGGGACAAAAAGGACCTATACAAATAAATCTACAAAAAACTACTGCAAGAAATCAAAAGAGACCTACATAAATGGAGAAACAGACCATGCTCATGGATAGCAAGACTCAACATTGTGAAAATGTCAATTTTATACAAAGCAATCTGCAGATATAATGCAGTCTCCATCCAAATACCAACAGCATTCTTTAACAAGATGGAAAAACTAATTACTAACTTTATATGAAAGAAAGAGGCCCCAAACAAGTAAAGCATTATTGAAAAAGAAGAACAAAGTAGGAGGCCTCACACTACTGATTTCAGAATTTACTGTACATCCAAGGTAGTCAAAACAGCCTGGTACAGATACAATGACAGACACATAGACAAATGGAAGAGAACTGAAAACTCAGACATAAATCCATCCACCTACAGTCAGCTGATCTTTGACAAAGGCCCAAAGTCCATTAAATGGGGAAAGACAATCTCTTTAACAAATGGTGCTGGCAAAACTGGATGTCCATCTGTAAAAAAAATGAAACAGGACCCATACCTCACACCATACACAAAAACTAATTCAAAAAGAATCAAAGATCTAAATATAAAACCTAAAACTATAAAGATCATGGAAGAAAAAATAGGGACAATGCTAGGGGCCTTAATATACGACATAAATAGGATACAAATCATAATTAACAATGCACAAACACCAGAAAATAAATAAAATAGTAACTAGGAGCTCCTAAAAAGTAAACACTTATACTCATCAAAAGACTTCACCGAAAGAGTAAAGAGAAAGCCTACAGACTGGGAAAAAAATTTTTGCCTATGACATATCTGACAAGGGCCTAATCTCTACAATCTGCAAGATACTGCAACACTTCAACAACAAAAAGAAAAATAATCCAATTAAAAAATGAGCAAAGGATGTGAACAGATACTTCACCAAGAAGACATTCAGGCAGCTAACAGACACATGAGGAAATGCTGGCGATTATTAGTCATTAGAGAAATGCAAATCAAAACTACACTGAGATACCATCTCATCCCGACGTTACTGGCATGAATCAAAAAAAGAGAAAATATCTAGTGTTGGAGAGGTTGCAGGGATTGGAACTCTTTTGCAATGCTGGTGGGAATGTAAAATGATCCAACCACTATGAATATGGCACTTCCTTAAAAGCTAAAAATAGAAATATCGTAGGGTTCAGCAATCCCATTCCTAGGATTATAGCCTAGAGAAATAAGGGCTGTCACATAAACAGACATATGCACACCCATGTTCATTGCAGCATTATTCACAATTGCAAAAAGATTGAAACAACCTATGTGCCCATCAGCAGATGAATGGGTAAACAAATTATGGTATATACACACAGTGGAATACTATGCAACAATAAAGAACAATTATGAATTCGGGAAACATCTTACAACATGGATGAATCTGGAGGGCATTATGCTGAGTGAAATAAGTCAATCAGAAAAGGACAAATACTGTATGAGACCACTATTATAAAAACTCAAGAAAAGGTTTACACACAGAAAGAAACAATCTTTGCTGGTTACGAAGGGAGGGTTGGAAAGGGGAAATCATTAACTAGATAGTAGATAAGTGTTAACTTTGGTGAAGGGAAAGACAGTGCACAATATAGGGGAAGTCATCACAACTTGACCAAGACAGTCATGGGAGCTTCCTGGACACATCCAAAAACCCTGGGGGACTGAGTTACTGAGCCTGAGGGCTGGGGGCCATGGACACAGGGGTCATCTAGGTCAACTGGCATAATAAAGTTCATAAAGAAAACGTTCTACATCCAACTTTGGTGAGCAGCATCTGCCATCTTAAAAGCTTGTGAATGGACATCTAATATACTACTGGTCTCATTCTGTCTGAAGCAAAGGAAAGTGAAGAAAACCAAAGTCACAAGGGAAATAATAGTCCAAAGGACTAATGGACTACAAAAACCACAGCCTCCACCAGCCTGAGCCCAGAAGAACTAGATGGTGTGCAGCTACCACAAACAGCCATTCTGACGGGGATCAGAATAGAGGGGCCCAGGAAAATGTAGAACAAAATTCAAATTCGCCCCTCCCCCCCCCAAAAAAAAAGATAGACTTACTGGTCTGACAGAGACTGGAAGAATTCCCAGACTGTGGCCCTGGACATCCTGTTAACTCAGAAGTGAAGCCACTCCTGAAGTTCACCCTTTAGCCAAAGATTAGATAATACAAAACAAAACAAAAATTTCATTTTACTTGGATCCACAATCAACGCCCATGGAAGCAGCGATCAAGAAATCAAGACACATTGCATTGGGCAAATCTGCTGCAAAAGACCTCTTTAAAGTGTTAAAAAGTAGATATCACTTTGAGGACTAAGGTGCATCTGACCCAAGCCATGAAGTTTTCAATCACCTCCTGTGCATGTGAAAGCTGGACAATGAATAAAGAAGACCAAATAAGAATTGATGCCTTTGAATTATGGTGTTGGCACAGAATACTGAATATACCATAGAATGCAAGAAGAACGAATAAATCTGTCTTGGAGGAAGTACAGCCATGGGGCTCCGTTGAAGCTACAATGGCAAAATTTTGTCTCACATAATTTGGACTTATTATCAGGAGGGGCCAGTCCCTGGAGAAGGACACATCATGTTTGGTAAAATAGAGGGTGAGTGAAAAAGAGGAAGACCCTAAATGAGATGGATTGACACAGTGGCTACAACAATGGGCTCAAGCATAATAACAATTGTGAGAATGGCACAGGACCAGGCAGTGTTTCATTCTGTTGTACATGTGGTCACTATAAGTAGGAACCATCTCAACAGCTCCTGCTGACAGCATAAAACAAACAACACATGTGAGGAACATGCTTCTTAGTTCAATCATGTATATGAGACCAAAAGCGCAACACCTGCCCAAAAGCAATGACAAGAAGGCAGGAAGGGACAGGAAAAATGGACGAATGGAAGTGGGGAACTGGGGTGTGGAAGGGGAAAACGTTGACACATCTCAGGGATTGCAACCAATATCACAAAACAATTTGTGTATAAATTGTTAAATGAGAAAGTAATTTGCTCTGTAAAGTTGTACCTAAAGCACAATTAAAAAAAAAAATTAACCATTCCAGACAAGTTAAGTGATTTGACTAAGTTCACACAATGAGTTGATGAAGAACCGGGATTAAATACTGTATCATTCAAACAGCTATTCCAGTATTCTTCTATCACACTAAAGTTTACCTCCCTTTTTTTTTTCTATCACTCAAACTATTTTCCTCTGACAAAAAAAAACATCATTTTATTTTTCTTATTTAACAGAATTTTAGTCACTTAAGTTGCTTAACGTGGTCAGGTAACAAGGGGGAAGCAGTTAAAACCCATCTCTTTCCCATCTGGGAATTCCATAATTTTATTGTGGCAACTGTTTATAGGAAAATTTACTTACTTAATATTTATTGAGAACCTAATATGTTACACGTAAAAACAAGTTAATTGCAGTTTTCATGAGTTATACAAACATGTGACAAGAACAATATTGTACAGATTGCTAAGTACTATGGCAGCAGGGTTTCACAGAGCTAGAGTAGCATATAAGACGGCACTGATGCAAACATGAAGGACGAGTAAGAGTTAGCCAGGTGAAGGCAAAGAGTATACTCTTTGTAGAGATAATATCAAAACCAAACCAACCCCATTTCTGTCAAATCTATTCTGACTTACAGCGACCATATAAGACAGAGCAGAACTGCCCCAAGGCTATAAATCTTCAAGGATGCAGACTGCCAAACCTTTCTCATGCAGAGCAGCTGGTGAATTTGAACCATCGACTTTTTGGTTAGCAGCTGGAGTGCTTTAACCACTGTGCCACCAGAGCTCCTTATGTAGAGATAATAGAGAAGTTAAAATCCTAAGACAAAAGACGGCATGGTGCCTTTGGAAAACTAAAAATTCAGGTTTCTGGAATATAGCTAGAGAGGTAGATAGCTGTTGTTGAGTTGGCTGTGGCTCATAGTGACCTTATGTACAACAGAACAAAACGTTCCCTAGTGCTGTGTTACCTTCATGACCATTAGTTTGTTTGAGCCCATTGTTGCATGTTCAGTCAATCCCATCTCACTGAAGGTCTCCTTCATTTGCATTGACCCTCTACTTTATCAAACACGATGTCCTCTTCTAGCAATTGATCCTTCCTGATGACATGTCTAAAGCAAATGGGCTAAACAATGTTCTGTTGTGATCCATACAGTTTTAATTGACCAGTTTTCAAAAGTAGATTGCCAAGCCATTTTTCATAGTGTATCTTAACATGAAAACTCCACTGAAAACTGTCCACCATGGGTGAACCTGCTGGTATTTGAAATACCAGTGGCATTGCTTCCAGCATCATAGCAACACACAATCCACCGTAGTATGACAAACTGACAGAAGGGTGGTACATAGAGTGCTAGAATTATTGAAAGTAGTAAGAGAGGAGACAGAGAATTCCCAGGGCCAAATCGTGAAGGGTCTTATACTCTTTATTTCAGGCATTCTTATTTTAGCCAAAGACCATGTAGCCATTGAAAAGTAATAACTAGGTGAGAGGTATCATCAGATTTCAGTTTTAGAAGGCCACTCTGGATGGTGCAGCAAGAAGTCTGTTTTGGAAAAATACAAGTCCCTAAGTAGAGAAATCATTTAAGAGGCTTTTACTATAATTCAGGGATCATTATGCCTGGAATGCAAGTAAATGTTGTGGGAATAACAAAAAGAGAAATATTTGAGAATTTTTAGGAAGTGGAATCCACACAATTATGGGGCCTGACTGAGCCACAAGTGTTAAGATGACTTCCAGGTTTCTGACTTGGGAAACTAGGGGTGCCATTACTGGTATGTGACCCCCTCTCACAGCTTAGGATACAAACACTGTGTCATCTCTTCCTTTCTCCAACAAGTATCTTAATCATCCACTTTAACTAAACAGCATAAATTCCAGCATCTCCACAAAGGCTTCTTGGTCCAAGAATTCCAAGGGAGTACTCAATCTAAAGGAACTAATTCCAGGTTCAAAATGACAAGATAAGAGAGAATGAGTAGTGGCTTCAGTCACTGTTTCACAATTTGTTGTGCTATTCTCTGTCAGAAAAGTTCCATTTTGACTAGATCCCTGACTCACATTGATGGCCAAGTTGATGACCAAGCTCTCTTTTCATGCCCAAATCCTATCAACTGTCTCCCAGAGTTCAATATTCTCCCAGTGTGACTGGATCCAGAGGATCTTTCAGACTCAAATTCCTGCAGTGCCAGAAACAAGACAAATCCAGGAATACTTAGGCCCTTAATTGAAGCCTGGGTACATTAGTTGGATTAAAGTCTTAAAACAAAGAGACACAAAATGACTGTGACTTAAATAATATAAAGTTTTATTTCACTTCCATGTAACAATTCCAAAGTGAGCAGTCCAGGTATGGATCAGCTTTCTTCATGGAGTCATTTAGGGATTCAGGTTCTTTTCATGATATTTTTAAACAAGGATACTTAATCTTATTTTATGTAAAGTTCCTCTACATCAACCCAATAAAGCCTATGGAATCCTCCTTAAAAAAATATTTTAAATGTTGTGGGGATTGCAACCAATGTCACAAAAAAAATTGTGTATAAATTTTTGAATGAGAAACTAATATGCACTGTAAACTTTCACTTAAAACACAACAAAATTTAAAAAATATTTTAAATGTATAATATACAGAGGACTACAAAGGAAACCACTATATGAATATAGTTATCAAGATATAAAATTAAAATAATTGTGGTATATTAATACATGCACTTCTTTAATAAGACATTAAATAACAAAATGTAGCAGAGACTACAATGACCATCATTATGAAGTAGTGATGGGCATAAACAATGTGCTCATTTTGATATGTGTGATAAATGTAATGTGATAGGAAATTATCGCAGTTTCTATTGGTGACAAAGTCACAATAGATTTTTTTAAAAAAGTTTGTGCCTATTTTCTGTAATGTGTTTCTTAAATTTTACATATTTAGGTACAGGAGTATACGGATAATCTATGCTCATATTAGCACTTGAGGGGAAACATCTCAGGACATTAATCTTTTATTCTTATTTGATGTTTCTTCAATAGCTAAATTTCTATACTAATTTTATTTTACATGAATTTGATCACATTTTAAATCATCCAAGATCACAGTGCTAAAAATTCCTAGGCTTTTACAACTTATGTTGCTGTTAAAAAAGAAAATGAAGGAAAAAAAGTATGTTCACTAACCATATGGATGATTTTCTTTCCAATGTTCAGTAAGGGATGCATAGAAAGTCGTAGTTCAGATGCTAAGGCCATGACAAATAATGCCAACCCATCAAGAGAAAAAGTGAAAAATATCTAACATTGAGTTGTCTTTGCTAGGCCAAATAAAGTCAGATAATTGACTTTATTGTTTCTATTGAATTGCTAGTTATTTGGGATTCTGTAGAGAAAAATGCATGTAGAATTGGCCTGAACAATTCTGAGATATTTTTCTCTTGCTAAAGCACACGGCACACACACACATGTGCACACAAATAATTGGCTCTAAGACACAAACCAAAGAGAATTGAAAATAGATTACTCCTTCATCTTTGAACTGTGGAATTAAGCACTGTGCCCTGGCTAACTCCAGACAGAAGCTGATTTCATTCTAACTGGAAGGAATGCTCGTGTGCTAGTCTCTCTTGCTGTTTTTGTTATTGTTTCTTTGTTTTCATCTTTATTGTACTTGCTCCAGACTAGTTTATTATTATTAATATTGTTCTTTGCTCTTATTTTAAATCCTGAGTGATTACTTACTAGGGACTACTTTGTTGGGGGGGGAACTATATATGTTATTATATTATCATTAATATTGATTTGCCAGTTACAGACCTTGAGAATGACATTAATTGATTTATACCACCTACTAAAACTACTTAAAATACTCAAGCTATAGGAGTAATGGGAGCTCTGGTAGCCTAATGGTTAAGCACTTGGCTGCTAACAAAAAAGTCAGCAGTTTGAACCCACCAGTGGCTCCATAGAAAAAAAGACCTGGCAATCTGCTCTGATAAACATTACAGCCTAGGAAACCCTATGGGGCAGTTCTACTCTGTCCTACAGGGTGGCTATGAGTCAGAATTGACTCCATGGTACACAACAACATAGGAGCAATGATATCCTTGAGTGCAGGCAGATGACCTTGTTTTATTTTATTTTAATATTTTTATAATTAAAATCCGTTAATCACTAATACGACAACCCACTAATATGGAGTGAATAAATATTCTTAACAAGCTGCAATAGCTATCCAAATTGTTTTTTAATCCTATAATTTAGTTAAATAAACAACTATGGCTGGGGGGCTACTTAAAATTATAACAATGCAATATTTGATTATTCTTATGTAAAAAAAAAATTCTATTAACTGTTGAGAGAGACAACAGAGTCAAAAGTCCAAAACTTTCTCCTTCACGCCGTAGTAATGACAGCATGAGTCAGTGACTATTAATGTCTTGTATGTAACAACAAAAAAACTTGTTGCCGTGGAGGCATTCCGACACATAGCGACCCTATAGGACAGAGTGGAACTGCCCCATAGGGTTTCCAAGGAGAGGCTGGTGAATTCAAACTGCCAACCTTTTGTTAGCAGCCGAGCTCTTAACCACTGTGCCACCAGGGTTTCTGTCTTGGATATAGCTGCTATCATTAAATGCTCAAGTCTAAATCTGAATGGGTTGCCTTGCCTCCACACAAAACCAGTCTCTCCTCCTTACTACCCATGTTCTGTGAATGATTCTGCCATTTCCAGGGCTTCAATGTGATCTTAGTATTATCCCCTCTCTCTGTAATCTAGGGAGCCCTGGTGGCACAGCAGTTAAGAGCTTGGCTGCTTACCAAAAGGTCAGCAGTTTAAATCCACCAGCTGCTCCTTGGAAACCCTGTGGAGCAGTTGTACTCTGTCTTATAGGGTTGCTATGAGTCAGAATCAACTTGATGGCAACAGATTTAGGTTTATTTGTCTATAACCAAGCAATATTCAACTCCTATACATAGATGCCACTACCTGCCTGTCAGGTTGTCCTACTGTGGTGGCTTGTGTGTTGTTATGATGCTGGAAGCTATACCACCGGTATTTCAAATATGAGCAGGATCACATGTGGTGCACAAGTTTCAGCAGAGCTCCCAGACTAAGGCAGATTCAATCAAAATTAGCCAAAGAAAACATTATGGATCACAATAGTACATTGTCCTACTCACTTGCTTTGGACACATCATTAAAAGAGATCAATAGCTGGAAGAAGACATCATATTTGGTAAAGCAGAGGGACAGGGTGAGGGAGAACCTCAGTGAGATGACTGGCACAATGCTGCAATGATGGACTTGAACCTGCTGGCAATTGATGCAGGATGAAGCACAGTTTTTTTTTCTATTTTATGCAAGGTCACCGTGAGTCAGAGTCAACTCAAAGGCAGCTGTCATTCTATCCATCCATGGATGCACACACACATAAACACACACACACAATTCACACCCAACAATACATATGTAACTCATAGACGTGACTTTTTTTACCTTCCTTTCATTTTCCTTCCCTTCTCCCTCTCACTGCTTGAGTGCAGGGCTTGACCATATTTACATCAGTTGGCCTTTTGTGTCTAGTCTACCTTCCATGACACGTTTAAAATAATCATTGTATTACTAGGTTCCAAAGAGTAGGTGAGCTCCTATTCCCTTCACGGTAAACTCAATGACTTGAAATTCAAAGCCATCTCCTATGTGGCTTTAATATATGTTTTCCATTCTTATAGTCCACTTCTGTCACAAAGGAATATAAATTAAATTTTTAAGGTGTGCAGGCTTCGTTTGCCTACTTCCTAAAAGCTTTCTTTACTGACTAGGCACAAAGTTACTTCTTCCTCCCTTTCATGTATATATCAACTTTTTACCCATAAATCATGTCTTCCATAGTGTCAGCTCTTTTGGTATCATCTCTTTGTATCCCTCAAAGTTTCAGTTTTATATAAATTTTCATGTTTATATCTTGCTTTCTCAAATATATTTTTAAATTCACTGCAAGAACCCTGTTGTACACTGTTTTTCAGTCCCATAGTACCCAACACTGTTTACTTTGCAACTAGATGACAATTGATGTAGCTTTTATTTGATTCCTTGTAGGCCAATGTGATAAAATGACAAAATGAGATATAGAGACATTACGTTCTGTAAGATATCAGAACATGTGAGTTTTGGTAAACACAATAATAAAAGAGAATCTAACAGAGGAAATGTAGAACTTTCATTAAAGTTCTAAAGAAAAGTAATAATGTAATTAGGCCAAGAGGGAATAGCAAATACAAGATAAAAGAATAACTTGAACCAAAGCTAGACTCTAAAATGCCCACAAAAATTCTGTGGGACAGTGAGAAAAACAGTTTGGCTGGAGTTGGAGTGGGGTGGTTAGCTTTTGGAGATGACCATAATGAAAGCTAAGACTCTGCATTTTTTTTTTTCAAAGAATAAGCAATAGGGAAATAATGGAAATTCTTATGTGCCTCTAGGGGTTAGTTAATAAATGAAATAACATGTTGAATCAGTAGGGGAAATATTGTGGTATCTGCACATAGATTTTGGAGCCAGACTGTCTGAGATCCAATCCCATCTCCACCACTTACAGGCTCTGTAATCTAGGACAATTAGCCTAGTCTGTCTGTGCCTCAATTTCCTCAGCTGCAAAAAGGTTATAACTGTATCCCAAAAGGATATTATAAAAGTAAATGAATTTGTATGTAAAGTACTCAGAAGTGTGCTGGGCACATAGTAAATACAATACGACTGGCAGATGTTAATGTAATAGGTTACCCTTAAAACTTTCTTCTCATAAATTCTGGGTATGTATAAATGTATGTGGGTAGATAGCAAGGGTGTGGTGGGAAGACTGTGTAAATTTTAGAGGAAGGGGAACCAGAAATGAAATGAAGAACTCGTGGGAGCAGCTATGGAGAGATAATCACTACCTAATTCTGGTGGAGGAATCCCTGGATAGTGCAAACACTTAATGGCTATTAACCAAAACACTGGGAGTTCAAGTCTACCCAGAGGCACCTCAAAAGAAAGGCCTGGTGATCTAATTCTGAAAAATCATCCATTGAAACCCCTATGCACCACAGTTCTACTCTGACACACATGGAGTTTCCATGAGTCAGAATCAACTTGATTATGACTGGTTGCTTCTGGTAGGGCAGGGTTGTGGAACTAACTTTTGCTCAGGAAGCCTCTCTTGTGTCCATCTGCAAAACAACCAGTTGCCATTGAGTAGATTCCGAGTATCGAATCTTGTTCTTTCTGTCTCTAGGTAGATACTGGTTAAGACCTTGTCTCTCTTTGCCTCTTAGTCAGAAACTGGAACCAAGTCTGTTTCATCATTCTTTAGTTCAATGTTCTCTTTTTCTAAATGAGAGGCAAGTATCTTCCAACTTCTTGCAACATGAACAATTTTAAGTAGCTTTGTATTCTTTACAGAGAAATATATTTCAGCATCTTTTCAAAACTGCATATTGTAGAGTTACAGAGTAATGCAGTTTAGATCAGCTATTATACACCCCCCCACGTATCTGACAGTTTGTCATACTGTGGAAGCTTGCGTGTTGCTGTGATGCTGGAAGCTATGCCACCAGTATTCAGACACCAGCAGGGTCACCCATGGTGGACAGGTTTCAGCTGAGCTTCCAGACTAAGACAGATAAAGAAGAAGGACGCAGCAGTCTACTTCTGAAAAGAATTAGCCAGGGGAAACCTTATGAATAGTGGTGGAACATTGTCTGACATACTGCCACAAGATGAGCCCCCCAGGTTGGAAGACACATAAAAGATGACTGGGGAAGAGCTTCCTCCTCAAAGTAGAGTCAACCCTAATGATGTGAATGGGATCTTCATTTGCTGATGTAGCATGACTCAAAATGAGAAGAAACAGCTGCAAACATCCATTAGTAATCGGAACATGGAATGTACGGAGTATGAATCTAGGAAGATTGGAAATCATCAAAAATGAAATGGAATGCATAAACATCGATATCCTAGGCATTAGTGAGCTAAAATGGAGTAGTATTGGCCATTTTGAATCGGACAATAGTATGGCCTACTATGCCAGCATGACAACTTGACGAGGAATGGTGTTGCATTCATCACCAAAAAGAACATTTCAAGATCTATCCTGAAGTATAACCTGTCAGTGATAAGATAATATCCATATGCCTACAAGGAAGACCAGTTAATACAACCAGCTTCTGCAGTCTGAAATTGATTGAACATGTGATCAGGATGCACTGATAATTACTGGTGATTGGAATGCGAAAGTTGAAGACAAAGAAGAAGGATCTGTAGCTGGAAAATATGGCCTCAGTGATAGAAATGATGCCGGAGATTACATGAAAGAATTTTGCGATACCAATGACTTCTTCATTGCAAATATCTTTTTTCACCAACATAAACAGCGACTATATACATGGACTTCGCCAGATGGAATACACAGGAATCAAATCGACTACATCTGTGGAAAAAGATTATGGAAAAGCTCAATATCATCAGTCAGAACAAGGCCAGGGGCAGACTGGAACAGACCATCAATTGCACACATGCAAGTTCAAGTTGAAACTGAAGAAAATTAGAACAAGTCCACTAGAGCCAAAGTATGACCTTGAGTACATCCCACCTGAATTTAGAGACCATCTCAAGAATAGATTTGATGCATTGAACACTAATGACTGAAGACCAGATGAGTTGGGGAATGAGATCAAGGACATCATGCATGAAGAAAGCTAGAGGTCATTAAAAAGACAGGAAGAAAGAAAAGAGCAAAAGGGATGTCAGAAGAGACTCTGAAACTTGCTCTTGAACCTTGAGTAGCTAAAGCAAATAGAAGAAATGATGAAGTAAAAGAGCTGAACAGAAGATTTCAAGGAGTGGCTCGAGAAGACAAAGTAAAGTATTATGACATGTGCAAAGAGCTGGAGATAGAAAACCAAAAGGGAAGAACATGCTTGGCATTCCTCAAGCTGAAAGAACTGAAGAAAAAATTCAAGCTTCGAGTTGAAATATTGAAAGATTCTACAGGGAAAATATTAAACAATGCAGGAAGCATCAAAAGAAGATGGAAGGAATACACAGTCATTATACCAAAAAGAATTGGTCAACGTTCAACCATTTCAAGAGGTAGCATATGATCAGAAACAGATGGTACTGAAGGAAGAAGTCCAAGCTGCACTGAAGGCATTGGCGAAAAACAAGGCTCCAGGAATTTACAGAATATCAATTGACATGTTTCAACAAATGGATGCAGCACTGGAAATGCTCACTCGTCTATACTAAGAAATTTGGAAGACAGCCACCTGGCCAACTGAGTGGAAGAGATCTATATTTATGCCTATTCCCAAGAAAGGTGATCAAACTGAATGCAGAAATTATCGAACAATATCATTAATATCACACGCAAGTAAAATTTTGCTAAAGATCATTCAAAAGTGGCTGCAGCAGTATATCAACAGGAAACTGCCAGAAATTCACGCTGGATTCAGAAGACGAGGTGGAACCAGGGCTATCATTGCTGATGTCAGATGGATCCCAGCTGAAATCAGAGAATACCAGAAAGATGTTTACCTGCGTTTTATTGACTATGCAAAGGCATTTGACTGTGTGGATCATAACAAATTATGGATAATATTGTGAAGAATGGGAATTCCAGAACAGTTAGTTGTACTCATGAGGAGCCTGTACGTAGATCAAGAGGCAGTCATTCAAATAGAACAATGGGATACTGCATGGTTTAAAGTCAGGAAAGGTGTGCATCAGGGTTGTATCCTTTCACTATAACTATTCAATCTGTCTGTATGTATGCTGAGCAAATAGTCCAAGAAGCTGGACTATATGAAGAAGAACAGGGCATCAGGACTGAAGGAAGACTCATTAACAACCTGCGTTATGCAGATGACACAACCTTGATTGCTGAAAGTGAAGAGGACTTGAAGCACTTACTGTTGAAGATCAAAGACCACAGCCTTCAGTACACCTCAACATAAAGAAAACCAAAATCCTCACAACTGGACCAATAAGCAACACCATCATAAATGGAGAAAAGGCTGAAGTTGTCAAGGATTTCATTTTACTTGGATCCACAATCAACACTCACGGAAGCAGCAGTTAAGAAACCAAAACATGCATTGCATTGGGCAGATCTGCAAAAGACCTCTTTAAAATGTTGAAAAGGAAAGATTTCACCCTGAAGACTAAGATGCGCTTGACCCAAGCCATCATATGCATGTGATTTTCAATCACATCGTATGCACGTGAAAGTGAACAATGAATAAGGAAGACCAAAGAAGAACTGATGCCTTTGAATTGTGGTGCTGGCAAAGAATACTGAATATACCATGGACTGCCAAAAGAACGAACAAATCTGTGTTGGATGAAGTACAGCCAGAGTGCTCCTTGGAAGCAAGGATGGTGATACTGTGTCTTACATACTTTGGACATGTTGTCAGGAGGGATCAGTCCCTGTAGAAGGACATCATGCTTGGTAAAGTAGAGGTTCAGCAAAAAAGAGGATGACTCTCAATGAGATGGATTGACACAGTGACTGCAACAACGGGCTTAAGCATAACAATGATTGTGGGCATGGTGCAGGACCGGGCAGTGTTTCGTTCTGTTGTACACAGGGTCACTATGAGTCAGAACAAATTCGATGGCACCTAACAACAAGAACATCATACCATAGCTTTAGGTTCTAATTCCTTCTGAGGAGTAGACATGTAATATCAGGACACAGAGTCACCCCATGCAGAACCCATTGCTGTCGAGTCGATTCCAATCCATAGCAACCCTGTAGGACAGACTGAACTACCCCACAGGGTTTCCAAGGAGTGGCTGGTGGGTTTGAACTGCCAACCTTTTTGATAAGCAGCTGTAGCACGCCATAGCTCTTAACCGCTGCTCCGTCCGGCCTCACAGAGTAAAAGACTAGAATATCTCATAACTACTTCCTGTCAGAAAGTTCCTTCAAAGGGCTTGAATTATGGGTTGCACATCCTAATATAAATCCAGGAGAAATGTGATGAAATCCAGTCACCAGGTGGAGAAAAAAATATGTCCCAAAACTTCATACATTCCATTGTCCATGTCAATTTTTCATCTAATTATTTTTATTCTTCTTACGGTATTGTAGATTTTATAATTGGATATAAAGATAAATACAAACCTAATAGAATCAATTAACAATTGATCTCAAGAGAATATAGACATAATTACAAATGGTAGGTATGTCTAGAAGGGGTGGCTTGAGCTGCCGCTCACCTCATGCTTTTGAGTAGACACTGAAGAAATGCAACATTTACTTTAAAGGCCGCTATTTTGCCTTTAGAAAATCCTTTAATTAGTATTTGGTTTTCACGGTTGTTTGGCTAAGCTTCTCACATTATCCTGACTCACTTGCCCACATTTCTATATCATATGAACTCAAGAAAAAGAGTCTTTGGATAAAGATAAACTTGAAACATCCAATTTGAAAATGTGATGACATTTTGCATAGTCAGAAAGACTCTTCCTGCTTAGAAAAATGTTTTGTCTGTAACACAGGTGTTTTTCAATCCCTTGAGATTTCATCTGTTGAAAATATGTTAAGTCAACTGAATTTAGCTCTGCTGGAAGAGTATGTAAGAGTTGCAATCAAGCTCTTTGTACAAGCTTTGAAGTTTTCCTGGAGTTTACCGTGTGAGAATGAAATGTAGGAACTGAGGTCCCAGGGTTACTGGAGACTTCGACTGATTTTTTTTTTTTAAACTGATGAAGTGCATTGAAGTTAAAAAAAAAAAAAAAAAGAAGTACCAACATATACATTATCACTAATCCTCAGAATTAGAAAACCTCAATTTTTTTTAATCTTCAAAATTATTTATTGATTGATTGCTCTTTGTAATTTGGTTATCATTTAAAATTTTCTAGTAAAATAAGAACTGCGAAGTAGCTGATGGTGAATGTCTGAGAATGCTAGAAATGTCCCTATATGTGTTCCTACTTTGGGGTGATTAAAAATAAAGCCACTTTGGAAGTGCCATTTGCATTCCCACCAGCAAATTAATGAAAGTTCCATTTGCTCAGCATTTTTGCTAACACCTGTATGGTCAGTCTATTTGTTTTAAATCATTCTAATAGATGTGTGGGGGCAGTGGTGGTACAGTGGTAGAATTCTCATCTTCCATGCGGAAGACCCAGGTTCTATCCCCTGCCAGTGCACCTCAAGAGCAGCCACCATCCATCTGTTAGTGGAGGCTTGTGTGTTGCTATGATGCTGAGCAGGTTTCAGTGGAGCTTCCAGACTAAGACTGACTAGGAAGAAAGACCTGGAGATCTACTTACAAAAAAGTCAGACAATTAAAACCATATGGATAACAATGGTCCCATCCCATTGTGCACGGGGTTCCCGTGACCTAGCAACTAACTGCAACAGATGTGTAGTGGTATCTCCTTGCAGTTTTAATTTGAACTTCTGTCATGATTAAATATGTTAAATATCTTTTCATGTGCTTATTCACCATTAGTATATCTTCTTTGGTGAAATGTCTGTTCAATCTTTTTCCCATTTTTTCATTGCTTATTTTTTTCCACTACTGAGTTTTTAGAGTTCTTTATATATTTTGAATACAAATGCTTTATTAAATATATGTATACATATATTTAATAAGGAATTTTATATATTTAAGAAAGAATTTGTATACTTGATTTAACAAAGAATCTGTAATCAAAATATATAAACAACTGTCAAAACTCAAAAATGGAAAAAAGAAGCAGTATACATAGATAGTATTTTCTTTTGGTCTGTGGCTTGTCTTTTACTTTTTGAAGTGTCTCAAAAAAGTAGATGTTCTGAAATTTAATTCATTCTATTGTTATTTCATTTAAGGATAATTCTTTTGGTGTTGTATATAAGAAATCTTTGCTCAAGATCACAAAGTATTTCTCCAGTGTTTTCTTCTAGAAATTTTATATGTTTTTTCATTTAGATATTCGGTTCATCTTGAATTAACTTTTGTATACATTGCAAGGTATGATGCATAATTCCAATGTTTTGTATATCCCCAGCACCGTTTGTTGAAAAAGACTCTTTTCCCTCCAAGGAAATGCGTTTGCAACTTTGTAGAAAATCAATTGACAATATATAGTGGGTCTATTTCTGGATACTCTTTTCAGTTCCATTGATTTATGTGTTGATCCTTTTGCAAATACCACACTGATTAGCCCTGCATAGTCTCCTTTTTTCAAAATCTTTTTGGGCTATTCTATTCTTTTGAATTTCCATTAAAACTTTATAAACATCATGTCAGTGTATATAAAACACCCTGCTGAGGTTTTTAGTCCAATTGCATTAAATCTATAAATTAACTGGGGAAGAACTGACATTATCATCTTATTGTCTCTTTCAATTCATAAATAGGGCACATCTCTATGTTCATTTTAAGTCTTGTTTAATCAGTGTTCTTTAATCAATGTTTCTTTCATCAGGGTTTTGTAGTTTTGGCATACATATCATGTGCATAATTTGTTAGATTTATACGTAATTGTTTCATTTTTTGCCACTACTGAAAATGGTATTGTTGTTGTTAGGTGCTTAAGAGTGCATTTCAACTCACAGCAACCCCGTATGACAAAGTAGAACTGCCCCCATTGGGTTTTCTTGGCTGTAATCTTTACAGAAGCAGATTGCCAAGTCTTACTCCCTTGGAGGCGATGGGTAGGTTCGAACTGCCAATCTTTCAATCAGCAGTCAAAAACTTAGCCATTTGCGCCACCAGGGCTCTCTTTAAATGGTACTCTGTTTAAATTTCAGTTTCCGATTTTTCATTGTTAGTGTCTAGAAATGCAATTGATTTTTAAATATTGGCTTGCTAATCTTACTGCTTCTCAAAGTTCTTTTTTTGTAGATTCCTTTGGATATTCTACTTAGACAATCTTGTTGTCTGTGAATAGTGACAATTTTATTTCTTTCTTTGTAATCTGTATGGCTTTTTTTTTTTCTTCTTCACTTACTGTGTTACCTAGATGACAAATTGATGTAGTAATAGGGGGTATCCTTGCCTTGTTCCTGATTCTAGGAAGAAAGCATTTAGTTTTTCATCAGTAAGTATAATGTTGGTTGTAGGTGTTTTGTAGATTTACTTTACCATAGTGAGGAATTTTTTCAAATAAAAGAATGAATATTGCGTTATGTCAAGTAGTTCTCTCTGTATCTATTGAGAAAATTGTGCACTTTTTCTTCTTTAATCTATTGATACGGTTTATTACATTGATTAACTTTTGAATATTGAACCAATCTTCTATTTCTGGAATAAACTCCATGTGGTCATGATGTATTACCATTTTATATACTGCTAGATTGACTTTGCTAATCTTTCGTTGAGGATATATGTGTTTATGTTCATGAGCGATACTGATTGGTAGATTAATTTTCTTGTAGTATCTTTTCCTAGTTTGGGTTTCTAGGTAACACTAGCCTCATAAAGTGAATTGGGAAGTATCTTCTATTTTCCTTTATTGTTTATTCCTTAAATGTTTGGTAGAATTCACCACTGAAAATGTGTTTTCTATGTCTGAAAGTTTTAACTACAAATTCATTCACAATTACTTTAATAGATCTAGACAGAGTATTATTCTAGTTACCTAACTGTTCTTAGTGAGTTTGCAGTTTGTCACCTTTTTCTTTTCTTTTTGTGAGTTTTACTTAAAACCTATAATTGAATTCAGGGGCTTTTCTCCCCACTACCTCCCACAGTGGAAACACAGACCAACCTAAAGGTTGACAGTTTGAATCCACTCAGAGGTTCTGTGGGAGAAAGGCCTGGCGATCTGCTTCCAGAAAGATTACAGCCAAGAAAACCCCATGGAGCAATTCTACTCTGACACACATGCTGTCTCTGTAAGTCTGAATTGACTCGAGGGCAACAAGTTTGGTTTGGTCAGGAAGCATGCAGGTCCTCCATAGGAGCAACGCTTTGCATGTACTTTTTGTTTCCAGAGGCTGCCTGTTTGGGTTCAATAAACAAACTTTTCATCAAAAGCCCTATATTCCACTGTAGATATTATTTATTTCAGCATTGGAGTCCCCTTGACTCAACAGAAAAAGAAAAATCTTCCAGTCTCTGCAGAGGGATTCTGTGTGTGTGCTGGGGAACACTTAACACAATTCAGTAAGGCAGTTTTCAACTCGATTTTTGCTGTCACTTCCAGTTTGTGTAGGGCCTTAATGTCAGCCAGGATGAAAACCTCTGAGAGATGGGGAACTTTTCTGGTCTTTCCTGAACAGGAGCACAGCCTGTGCGTGTCCATGGCATTCTGAATACTTAGGAATATGTTGGAGCTTTTCAAAACCTCTGTGGACCTCTTTCTCCAGCTTTTACTCCCAAACCTTTTGGTTTGCCTATTGTTTGCCCCAAGGAGCCCTGTTGCACAGTGGTTAGAGTGCTTGTCTGCTAGCCAAACAGTTGGCAGTTCAACTCACCAGTCACTCTGAGGGAGAAAGATGTGGCAGTCTACTGCTGTAAAGATTTACAGCCTTGAAAATCCTATGGGGCAATTCTATTCTGTCCTATAGGGTCACTATGAGTTGGGATCTACTCTAAGGCAACAGGCATTGTTTGCCCTAAGGTCCCCGGGCAGTGCAAGTTGTTTGCAAATCAGCTAATGTAAAGGTTGATGGTGCCTCAGAGGAAAGGCCTGGCAACGTGCTTCCGTAAAGATTACAGCATGGGGTCGCCATGAATCAGAATCAACTACATAGCAACTTTTTTTTTTCCCCATCTGTTCTCTATCACCTCAGGCAGCAGCAACTGAAACATTCATCTATAAATGTTTGAGACCAACACTGCCAGGGGGGGCTTTTGCACTTGGCAAATTCTGAGTTAGGTGAAATAAAGACTGGCCCTTGAGTGGAGTGTTCCTGGCAACTACCAGAGAAGTTACATAATAGTTTTCTTTGGGAATGCAATTTTAGAAGACTTATATTCCTGTTCTTTTCCTCTAGTACCAGGAATGTGGGCTGTTATTTTTCAAGACTGCTGCAGAGCTGGGCAGTTAAAATGCCACAAGGCTCACTGTTGCAACTGAAATTCAGCCATTTGTATTAAAAAGTGTCCCCTGGGTTGCTGCAAGCCCTTGCCTAATTTCCAGGTTCAAAAAAGTCGATTCTAACAGTTTTTGCCAGGCTTGTCATTACTTTTATGTAAGGCCTTTTGGAGGCCTTACGCCACCGTTTTTGCAGATGCCACACATCTTACTACGTACCGTGAAGACATCTCTGAATCGTTTTTTATGCCTCCACTCAAGCAGCCTCTCAGTTGGGAATACATGTGTGTTGTCTAGGCCAAGGTAACTTTCTCTTCTTTATTCGTATCAGATTATAATAGGTAATTCAGACATTCATTATATACAGATGTGTCTATACATGCACAGGAGCCCTGGGAGCACAGTAGTTAGAGCCTTTGGCTGTTAATCAAAAGGTCAGTGGTTTGAACCCACCAGCTGCTCCTAGGGAGAAAGATGTAGCAGTCTGCTTCCATAAAGATTACAGCCTTGGAAACCCTATGAGGCAATTCTATCCTGTCCTATAGGGTAGTTGTGAGTGAGAATTGACGTGACTGCAATGGGCTTCAGTATACATGCACAAATTGTGAAAATGAACTTATATAAATACAGGCCTGACTTCCTTACATGACTAAGCTTCCTGCTTGGCTTCTATCCCGTGCACTTAGGTCCCGTGTCCACCTATAGAGGCTCCAATCTCATAGGGAAAATGACTGCCAGCATGGGTTTAGACTAATTGGGATTTTCCTAATTTATGAGGAAAAGGAGTGGACAAGGCTCTGCCAGCAAGGAGGGAGAGGGTGGTGTTTGTGTGGTAAGCAACTGGTAAAGTCTGCTGTACACTTTCTCCTGGATCTTATTCTTCCGGGTACAGCCGTTCAAGCATCTCATCCTCTGTCCATCCATTAAATGTTCACATTGATGGAGGTATTTAGAGCTAATCTTCTGTTCTTTTCTCTCGCACAACTCTTCCTGGACTGTATCACTCACATCTTTGTGCCCATCTACCATCTGTATGCTTTTGCCTTTGAAATTTGTTTTTCCGGGACAAATTTAACCTGTGTTCAACTGATATTATCTGGGGCATCTACCTTTGGGAGCACTTCAGACTTGACAAAACAAAAAAATCTAACCTACTCGTCCCTCTGCTAACATGTACACACTCATAAGGATACAGATACACAGACATTTAGACTCCCGACAAACCCTTCTTTTGGTCTTGTGTGTTTATTATTGGTAAACAAAATCATCATCTAGCCAAATCACCCAATCCAGAAATCAGGGGTGATTCTTGACTTTTATGCCTCTCTTACTCCCCACCATCACTTAGTTAGCTAGTCCTGTTAATAACTCCGCTTCCATATCTCTCAAAACCCTCCACTCTTCTCCATCCCCTCTGACATTGCTTAATTTAATCCTGTATGATTGCAGAATTCACCACCTGCCATCTCTATATTCAAGCTTGCCCCTTTCCATTTCTCTCTGCCCAGCACCCAGAATGGAGAGGCTTTACAGCAGAATGAAGGCAATTTTGTATGATTTTAGTCCTTTTAAATATACAGAAACCTGTTTTATGAGCCAAAATGTGGTCACTCTTGGTGAATGTTCCAAGTGCTCTTGAAACAAGTGTGTATATTGCTTTTGCTAGGTGGAGTGCTTTGTACTTAAAGCTCAGTTAGTTGATAGAGTTGTTCAGGTCTTTTATATCCTTACTGCTCTTTCTGAATACTTGGCTCTATCAATTACCGAGAGAAGTGTTGAAATCTCCAACTGTGACTGTGGATCTATTTTCCTTTCTCAGTTCTATCAGCTTTTGATTTATGTATTTTGAAACTCCATTATTAGATCCATACCCATGTAAGATTAATATAGTAGTTACTCTGCTGTAATTATTTTATTCAAATAGACTTTGGATGTCATCCAGGGAAGTGTGAGTCTCTTGAGGGCAGGAATTGTGTGTTTTCTCTCCATACTCTTTCAGTTAGCATAAGATCTGTTTCGTTCAACGTGTATAATAAATGGATGATAAATAAATAAGGGAATATTTCCTCTTCCCCCAGTTCTGATTCCTTTTTTCCCCAGCTAGTGTTACGTTAAAAGAATATTGGCAAATCTCTGCTTTCTGAACACATCACTTCTCCATTGAACACATACTTACTTTTGAAAACTTACACTACAGCAGGAATGATGTCATGTACTGGGTATACAGTGGAAAGATAGCACACCTTTCTTTTCCCCCATCCTCAAGGGCTTACCGCATAGGAACTAGACCATATTGAATTAGGCAGTACAGAATGAGTGCAGACCCGGGATCCTGGGTTGGAATCCTGCACCATCTTTTATTAGATTGGAACCCTAGGTGTCTTAGTCAAGGTTCTCTAGATATTCTTGTTATATTAGTGAGGCCATACCAGGTGGGTCTTAAACCTAATCACTTCTTAGCATTGTCTTATAAAAAGAGCAAAGTAGACACAAACACACACATACAGAAGGGGAAAAGATGATGTGTGGAACTGACATCTACAAGCCATGGACTGGCAAGGAATACCCAGGGCCACCAACAAGGAAGGACCTTCACATAGAGCCAATGCCCTGAATTGGACTTCTGGCCTCCAAAACTGTGAAACGCTACATTTCTGTTCTTTAAAGCCAAGCCACATACTTTGTGGTATTTCATTAAGGCAGCCTTAGCAAACCAAGACCCTGGGTAAGCTACTTAACTTCTATGTGCCTCAGTTTATTCATCATGAAAACAAGAAGAGCCATCTTCTAGGGCTGTTGTGACAATTACTTGAATCAATATATGCAATGAACTTAGCACAGTTGGGTTTTAATTTTTTACACAGCTATTATCGTTAAATTAACATTGAGATACTTACATAATCATGTTAATACACTCATCAGATGGGATATAGCACAACTGCCCAGACCTGAGCTTTCCAATTTGTAGCTGAGTTTCTGACCTGTCTCCCTGAGGCATTATTCAAGTCGCTTGGTTCCTAAGAAGAGTTCCTAAATGTTTTCAGTCACATATTTCCAGACATACTCCACTGTTTTACAGGTAGCTAACCTTCTCCATTATGCGTGAGTTCTATGGCACTTGCTTAACTCTTACGTTGTTACTGGGTGCTGTCAAGTGTATTCCTACTCAGAGACTCCACGTAACAGAGAACTACCCCATAGGGTTTCCAAGGCTATAGTCTTTACAGAAGCAGATCACCAGGTCTTCCTCCTGCAGAGTCGCTGAGTGGGTTGAACTGCCAACCTTTCAGTTCGCAAGCGAATGCTTAACCACTGCACCACTAGGGCTCCTTTTAACTTTAATAGGATGATTCTTGTTCTCTAGTTCTCAGGGGTTGTTCCATCATCCTTATTGTACTAGCTGAAGGACGTTAGTGCCGGATGAGTAGCATAAACCAGATGTTGTAGAAATTCAGAGGAGGGACAACTCATTACTGCCTGGAACGGTCACGGTGACTAGTTTGTAGATGATGAATACCTTAATCAGAAATGAGCTGAACCGAAACAGTGGCTATATGTCAAATGCCCAGGGGTTTCTTTAATAAAACTCTTTCAGACAAAGAATTCTAAGAAGGTTTAATTTGGAGTTCCATGATAATAAAGTTAATAATTTTTATCAGAAATCTTTCTTTTGATTTTTTGCACTATAATGCTTTTCCAATGTGCACTTTTTCTTGGCCCACAAGCATCTATTTGGTGATGGCCATGGAAAGGGCATTAAGCACTAGTTTGTGCTTCAAAATTCTTCACTTAAAGGAAAAGAAAAAAAAAACTAAAAAAAGGAGAGCTGGCAAGATGGAGGCCTGAGTGGGTGCGGCCACAGGTAGCATCCCTGGAACCCTTCTGTGGGGGCCCAGGAAGCATCCTGGCTGTTTTGGTCCCCAGTCTGGCCTGGACAGAGGAGCCACAGTGCAGACCGAGCTGGAGTATCAAGGCCAGATCCAGACCACTGATGGAAAGGAGCCCCCCTGATGACACGGGCCCCACACACGTGTCTCTTGGGTAGGTTTTGGCCAGTGAGAAATGACATGGGTCGCAGCTAGGGCAGGAGATGCAAGGGAAAATTAAGCTCATGTTTGAGGATCGCCTGACATGGTAGATTTTTACTTGTCTAACAGGTCCTGTATTCTTTATATCACCGAAGTTGATCTGGCAGCAGGAAACGGCTACAGAAAGAGGCTTTTTCAGGTTAGACATTCTGGTCATCTTCAAGGGATTGCACTAGCTGAAAAGATACAGATGAGTGAGCAATACTTCCCAGCTATACAGAAGTTTACTGTGCTGGACCTTGGGATGGTGTTGCTTCCAGTGGCCAGCCAGATGGGAGTGTCCTGCCTCATTACCCAGTTAGTTCAAGTCCAAGAACAATCCAAAGAGCTCCATAAGAACACTTTTATCTGGAAGAAATGCACTCTGCTCTCTGAGCCATCCCTCCTTCCAACTATGCTGCAGATCCCAGGAATTGGAAAGGTTAAAGCTCCCCTTCTCCTTCCAAAATTCCCCAGTATCCAACAACTAAGTAACGCACCCATCTAAGAACTGGAGCAAGTCATTGGACAAGCAGTAGCCCAACAAATTCATGCATTTGTCACATAGTCCATGTGATGGCTCACCTTATAGCATCTACTTTGTTTTCCCCTTCAGACCAAAAACTACATAATTTCATATTTAAAAACCAAGAAAAAGTATTTCCTCTCACAGCAACTACTGAAAGATGACATGCAGCCTAAACAGGGGCTCACTCTGGCCTTTAAATTAGTGGGCACCAGATGGCACTGCCCTAGTTCTTCTAGGATGAAAAGGGCCTTTGGGGATCTTCCTAAGACAGTCAGTTTAATTTAGGGACTCATACTCAGCAGAAAACCACCTTGGGCAGATTTTAATATGTGACCTTAACCTGCATCTATCATGGAAAGGTCTTCTAAAGCTTCAGGTGGTGGATATGAACGCCTGAAGAAAACAAACCTACAATTAAGCACTGTGTATCATAAGCCCCTAGATCCTGGTGTCAGTGCTGCTGTTGTTCAGGTCTGGTCTACATATACCTGTGCTTTGAGGCTGCCAATGTAAATAAATAATTGTACTGCCTTTTCTTTCTCTTTATTTTTTTCGTCACTGTACAGTGTGTTCATAATCTCTAGATAGGTCTTCTGAACACGTAGTGCTTTGAGAAAGCCTGGTGTCTGAAGTTCCCATTTAAAAATAAGAAAATAATATATGAGCGAGGAAAAGAAGGTGTTTGTAAACGTATGGCCCAACAAAGGCAGGACACACAAAAAATAGAGGAGCAACTGCATCCAGTGAGGGGAACTGGGGGTTGGGGACCAAAAGGTAAAATTGTCCATCCAAAGAATAAATACAATTAAAGATGTCATATGTTGTAAAAGGTACTAAGATAACTTGAAAGCTCTTTAAGTTTTGCTTTGTGAAATGTTAGTGATTTTTAAAAACTTGAGCAATAGAAATATTTTACACGTTAGGATAGAAATCATTTGAAAGAGGAAGGAATTAAAATGAAATAAAAGTAAAAAACATGAACTCAGCAAAAAGATAGAAACAATTTAAGTGACCATCAGCAGATGAATGGATAAAATGTGGTACATACATACAATGGAATACTATGCAGCCATAAAGAATGATGAATCCTTGAAACGTAACATGGATGAATCTGGAGGACATTATGCTGAGTGAAATAAGTAAATCATAAAAGCACAGCTATTGTATGATCTCACTTTTAAGAAGAATAGGTATACACGCAGAGACCAGCATTCACTGGTGGTTACCAGGGATGGGGGGTGGGTAGAGGGAGATTCACTCTCTAGATAGTAGACACTTGTTATTTTTGTTGATGGGAAATGTAACACCAAATGTGGGTGAAGTGTGCAGAGCTAAACCAAGGTAAATGATGTCACTAAGATATACACAAGAAGAAAGGACTTTCTGGTAATTGCTACGGCATATATAATTCTGCAACAACAACCAAATATGTATGCAGGTATATATGTATTATGCATGCATATATGTGTATAGGTATGAATATGTAAGTATATATATGTGTATATATAGATGTGTGCATATATATATATTCACATATATAATAAATCATATAAGGGACACAGTTACAGATACTTCTTAGACATAAACAAACACATCACAAGACTGGTTTTCTGGGTTTGAAGACTTAGTACCATAGTCTCCTGGGACAACTCGGTCAATTGGCATAATATAAGCCATAAAGCTTATGTTCTGCATCGTACTTTGGTGAGTAGTGTCTGGGGACGTAAAATCTTGAGAGCTTTTAAATGATGTCACTAAAGAGTACACAAGAAGAAAGGACCTGTTGCTAATTGCTATGGCATATGTAATTCTGAAACAGCAAAAACAACCAAAGAACATATGTGCGGGTATGTATGTAGGCATATATTTGTATGTTGTTGTTTTTAGGTGCCCTTGAGTTGATTTCGAACTCATAGCAACCCTATGTACAACAGAGCAAAAGTTATGGATACTTCTTAGACTTAACCAAACACCTTGTAGGATTGGATTGCTGGGTTTGAAGGATCGGGACCATAGTCTCATGAGACATCTCAGTCAATTAGCATAGTATAGTTCATAAAGTTATGTTCTACATCCTGGTTTGGTGATTAGTATCTAGGTCTTAAAAGCTTGCAGCCATCTAAGATAAAACAAATGGTCTCTACTTGTCTGGACCAAAGAGAAAGAAGCAAACAAAAGGCTGGAAGAAGAAACTAGTCTACAGTACTAATATTCTACATGCACCGTGGCCTCATCTACCCTAAGACCAGAAGAACTAGATAGTGTCTGACTACCACTACCAACAATTCTGATCAGGGCCACAACAGATAGGCCTTGATAGAATGGGAGAAAAATTTAGACCAGAACCTCCAATCCTTAAAAAATCCAGACTTACTGGACCAGTTGAGACTGGAGGATTCCCCAAGACTATTGCCCTGAGACACTTTAAACCTTGAACGAAAACTATCCCCTGAGGTTACCTTTTAGCTAAATAACAGACTGTCTCATAAAATAAAGAATATCACCCATGAGTACTGCATTCTTTTAAAAAAATCATCTATATGATACCAAAGAATCAACAATTACTTTTTAAAAAAGATGAGAACTTAAGGGGGCAGAGAAACTAGATTACTGAAAACAGAACCACCAGAATAGAAATAATGAGAATGTTCACACATTGTAAAGAATGTAACCAATGTCACTGAACAATTTGAGTAGAAATTGCTGAATGGGAATCTAATCTGTCGTGTATACTTTCACTGAAAACACAATAAAATATTATTTAAAAACAAACCCTTTTTTTAGATATCCTAAAAATTCACCTTATCTAAATTCATGGAACCTAGTTCTTCAACTTTATAGAAGAAACTAGATATCGGAAGCTGACCTACATTAACATCCGAAAAAAATATGATAAATGAATGTTGGTTTAAAAAAAGTAGTACATTAGATAACATTTTACAAGCTAACCTGTAAGCCATTGCTGTCGAGTTGATTCTGACTCATAGCAACCATAATATTACAACCTACAAATTGCTAATTCATTCTGGTTAAATAACTTAAAATCTATTCCCAATCAATTAACTATATGGATTTAAAAAGAAAAAGATAAGACGCAAACTCATGAGTTTGATTGTTTTTCAAGCCCTGGGTCTGCTACTTACTGAGTTATTTTAGGTTCTTTCAGCATCACTACATTTCCTAATAAAATCTGAACCATACAGTGTCTATTTCACATACTGTATAAGGTAGCATGAGGGATAAAAGATACAGTATATAAAGGGACTACCTAACAGTGGAAACCCTGATAGCGAAGTGGTTAAGAGCTACAGCTGCTAACCAAAAGGTTGGCAGTTTGAATCCACCAGGCACTCCTTGGAAACCCGATGGGGCAGCTCTACTCTGTCCTATACGATCACTATGAGTCAGAATTGACTTGACAGCAATGGGTTATCTAACAGTAGGGAACAGTACATTTAAAAGTGTATCATTCATTCATTTATTTGCAAAACACTCTTTAGATAGTAGTTACAACACCATACCATACTTGTAAATGTCTTACTGAAAATTATCATAGGAATGGATAATTTAATATCTAAGTCTAATAGCCAAGAGATAACAGCATCCAACTGTATGTCAGTAATCTCAAGTGATTTATATAACTGATTTATACAATCGGATGCTGTCATCTCATGACTATTTGACTTAGGTGTTTATAAGTCAGTCGAAAGATCAGCAGTTCAAATCCACCATCTGGTTCTCAGAAACGCTATGGAGCAGTTCTACTCTGTCCTATAGAGTCTCTATGGGTAGGAATAGACTCCATGGCAATGGGTTTGGTTTTTAATCTCAAGTGAATCTGTGTAAAGGGTACATAATGATCATGTTTCACAACCGCAATAAGGAAGTGAGTGAAGTGACCTCTCAGCCTCCTCAAACCTTTAAAAGTCTAAGTGTGATTCATGAGCCTGAGTTGTATGAATAATTTCAAACATTTCAACTATTGCAACCTTGCCTGCATGTCAGGAAATGGCCACTAGAGGGCAGGAAGACCCAACCTTTAACGTCCATATGTGCTCTAACAAGATTGAAGTATTACATTAGAATTAATGTTTTCAACTAACATTTAGGTAACTATTTTTACCATATAGTAATTTTTTCCTTGACTGTGTTTTCTAGAAAAATAAACTGATCTGTACAGAGTCACAATATTTCCAGTGCTCAAATGAAGCACATTTAAAATAGTAATCAACTTCATTTATGATTTGTGAATTTTATTTATATCTATCTATAAATGATGGACAATGAAATAATAATCTCTAGCCCTAGACCCCAAACCACTAAATCTTTAACCCAAAACCGTAACACAATCCCCATACCCTAATACACAACCCCTAAAACTCTAATAAAAAAACCGTAACCCCTAACGCAGACCCCAGATCCCTAGACCCCCTGACCCTCTGAGCTCCAAGTCCCCAGATCCCCGATACTCAACCCTAACACTTAACTGCAAACCCTGAACCCTAACTCCTACCCTTACCTCCTACAATCTATTCTCACCCTCATCCTACCATAATCCTAACCATAAACACTAAATCCAACCCCAACCCTAAACCTAAATCCTAAACTCTAATCCCAAGCCCTAAAGTCTAAAACCCTAACCCAAGCCCTAAACCCTTGGCCCTTAGTACTAAGCCCTAAGCCCTAGCCCTAGGACTATCTCTAACCCTAACACCAAACATAAACCATAAAACCTAACCCTTAATTTTAAAATTCTAACCCTTAAACTCAAACCCAATTGTAACACCTTAACCCCTGACTCCTTGTGGTGAAATGAGTTCCTGATAAAATCGCGTGGCATCAGAGGTCCTTCACCTTCAGGAAGAGAAATAATCAACATCATCAGCATCTACTCAAAGCTGATTCTTGTGGTGGAGTTCAGATATAACTTCACTTTCCAAACTTTTAACCAATCCTGACACCAGCTGTCCCTCCCATGGCACTCTCCATTTCTCTACTGGGTATCATAATTCATTGCAGTGGCCACACAGAACTCACAGACCATATTCATGATTATGGGGTCTATTAGGGAAGTATCAGGTTACAACTTAGGACCAAGATCAACTTGGAAGTAACAAGGACAACTCAAAATATAGTTCTTCAATCAGGACAGCTTCTTCTTGGCTGCTGTTCCCTGGCCCTCACTCTTGGCCTGGGATCTCACTCTTGGCACCAGCCCTCAGAATCGGCCCCAGCTCTTGGCCCCTACTCAGGCTTAGCCTCTGCCCTGGTAGGTCAAGTGTTACAAAGCCCTTTAGCTCCTCCAATAAGTGCCCAGAGGCACACCACACTATCAAGAAGACTGCCTGAAAGCTTTCAGATCTCTTGCTTCTCTCTGTGGGTCAGCAAGCCTAGCTCTGCCAACAAACGCCTGGAGGCACCCCACTCCACTAGCAAGCCTCCTGCCTGAAGGCTCTGGGGTCTCTCACTCTAGGGGCTGAGAAGTCTAGTGCCAGTATCCTGGTTCCTGCCATGTCACGCAGCTGCTGCCTACAATGTTACAGCTGTCTCCTGGGTCTAGGAGGTTCTCAGCACAAGAACACTGGGTCCAAAAGATGCTCTCTGCACCTGGATCTTCTTCATGGTGGTAGTGAGGTCCCCCTCAGCCTCTGGGATCAGCTCTTTTTACACCTAGCAGGATGGCAAAAGTGACCAATCCCCTACAAAGTCTCCATGCACCTTATTTGCATGGCCTCACCAATCATTTTGTCATTTTGTGAGGGTTACAAGATCATGGCTAGAAGGGCCATATAAAAGTAATTCACTGCACCACAGTCCCTTTATCTATCCTTTTCCCTTGGTTCTTTGGAAAAGAGCTTGGGAAATTATTTATTTTATCTAAGCCCTAAGGAGTTGTTCACTTTGCCCTAGTTCTTTGGAGAAACAACTTAGGGGAGGGGGATTCCTGGTTGTTTTCTATCCCAGAGTGCTGGTTTCTTTTCCTGCATGATTCCCAGGGTTGTTTGGCTTTTCCTGGATAATCTGTAAGCAACTTGATGGTTTCATACTTTAGTTTGGTAATTAGCAAGACCTGAGTTGATTGACATCCCATAGGTAATAGAGAAATGGTTGAACTCTGGTCTGGTGAAGGAGGCCCCACCTTAGAACTAACAAGGATTGAGATCTATAAACAGCTGAAATAAAAATGTTTTAGAGGCCTCCTGGCTGATAGAGAGATGCTAGCTAAAAGCTGGTCTGGCAGAGAAGCAGAGCCACAGGGGAGCCAAGTGGTCCTGAAGCTGCTACAATGGCTATTAGCTGGGCCAGTTAGAAGCAGAGAGACCAATGACAGAGAGGCCTGATGATGGAGAGGCCTGATGGTAGAGAATCCTGACAGCAGACAGCAGGTTAAGAGAGCGGAGCAAGCTGCTATACTGAGTATGAACTGGGCCAATTAGCAGTGGAGAGATCAGCGGCAGAGAGCAGATAGCAGAGAGGCTTCGCGGTAAAGAGGTCTGATGGTGGAGAGCAGCTAAGAAAGCTGAGCAAGTAGCTGCACTGGCTGTGAGCTGGGCCACTCAGTGGTGGAGAGGTTGATGGCAGAGAGCCAAAAGCAGAAATGCCTGAAGGCAGAGAGGACCCAATAGCAGAGAACTGTCTGACGTCTTTATTGAGAACTGCACCAGTAGGGAGCATATTTGATCCAAGTGTTATCCTCTGAAAAAGCTGTCCTGATTGATCAACTGCATCCTGAGTTATATTCTGTTACTTCCAAGTTGCACCCTATTCGGAGTTGTCTCTTGAGTCATATCCTAATAAGCCACTCAACTGTAAGTACAGTTTGAGAGTTTTGTGAGACATTGCAGTGAATTACTAAACACAATGTGGTAAAGAAGAGTGCTGAGTGGAGGGAAAGTGGCTGATGGTCAAAGACGATGGACTAGTTCAGCTGCTTGGAGAAGTTGGAAATCTAGGATATATTTAACCTCTGCATCATAGAAACCAGGTTTGTGCTGATTCTAATTAATAAGAATTGTTGTCAGTACGGTGAGATTTGCTACAATGTCCCAAACTCAATGGAATATATGGTTTTGGATAAAAAGAGGGAAAACAGTAGGAGGATGAGAAATCTTTGGCTTTTGGATGGGATGAAAAATACCTATGGTTAGAAGTAGCTGTTGTACTGTAATCAGTTATCCAAGGCAAAAGCTATTCATGGGATATAATAGTGGTGGATCCAACTCCTAAGGATTTGGCTCATTAAATGCATAAGAAAAGACAGAGTAATAGGGAAAGAGTAAGATATACAATTCTTTGGTTGCTGTTATCAGTAACAGCTGAAATGGCAGGGAAAGAAAATATAAGGGTGGATTTTGTTGCCAAATGAAGCCCGTATCTTGTCTTGTCGGAGCTGTGACCACTGACCTGAAAAAGGAAAATTGTGTTGGAACAATAGAAAGTACTCCTAGGACTGCTGGTTGTAAAGAAGGTACTCCATAAGGAGAAGGGCAAAACCAAGACACAGCTGAAGCCAGGAGCATAGTGTAAATGAGTTGTTCCAATTTGTAGATTTGTACCATCAGCTTCCTAAGGAACTGTTATGAAAGTGGATTGTGAGAATGAGTAATTTAGGGGCAATGTCTTTACTTTTGAA
This sequence comes from Dugong dugon, assembly GCA_030035585.1. Classification (NCBI taxonomy): domain Eukaryota; kingdom Metazoa; phylum Chordata; class Mammalia; order Sirenia; family Dugongidae; genus Dugong; species Dugong dugon. The sequence goes on from CM057465.1 coordinate 97,956,329, forward strand.
TACTGCAGAATGGAAAACTATGTTTGGGCTGATGACAGACCCACAATTCACTAGGAAACTGTTAAGAATGGAAATACAAGATCCAGTTACACAGCAGGTTATCCCAAAGTGGACTGGATAAAATTCATGGTAAATTTTGTTTACCTTGAGAAGGGAGATTGCTTGTCTACCCCTATAAACTCCGAACACAACACTCCAGAGGAAGCAACCAATGTGCTGCTTATGCAAGCTGTGGTCAAGTGAGTTCCTTTATGTGGCCTTTTGCCTTGGTTTTATGTGTAAACAGACAAACAAAAAAACAGCTTGGGAGATTTTTCCCCTAAGACCTGAGGAGTTGTTACAGTTGCCCTACTTCTTTGGAGAAGCTTGTTACTTTTGCCCACAGAAAAAGCCAGTCCCTGCTGGCACAAAATGTCTGTTATTATGCAAATAGATGGAGCCACTTGTGGACCAGTGACAGGATTAGTCAGTTTAGTCTAGCAAGGGGATTAGTCAGTTATTATGCAAATAGCGGCTTGACAGTCTGCCCAATATGTTGAGACACTTGTCTATATAAGGAGACAACCCCACAGAAATGGTCAGAGACAAGCAGAAGAAGCAAGGAGTGAAGAGAAGAGAGAAGAAGCAGGGAGAGAGAGAAAGAGAGAGCTGCGGGCCTTCGGGCAGAAGGATTGCCGTGGACATAATACGGGTCAAGGGCTGTAACACTGAAGATCGCTAGGGACCCAAGAAAGAACCCAGCTACGGGCACTGCTAAGAGGATGTGTGCACTGCCAAGAGGAGGCCTGTATGGCTAAGGAGGAGGCATGCATAGCAGAGAGGGGTATGCACGGCCAAGAGGAGGCCTGTCCTGAGGGGTAGTACACAGATGAGAGTGGGCTTGCACAACCAAGAGAGCTGTCCTACACTGAAGAAGGGAGAGATATGCTTGGAGCTTTCCGGACCTTGCCTGTGTGCTTCCTGATTCTGATCCTGAGTTGTAACCTGTTACTTCCAAGTTGATCCTGATCCTAAGTTGTAGCCTGTTACTTCCCTTATAAACCATATAACTGTAAGTACAGTTCATGAATTCTTTGAGATGTTACAGCAAATTACTGAACCCAACAGAGAGAGACAAAGAAGAGTTGAGGGGAGGGAGAGTGGTTGATGTCAGAGATGACGGAGTGATACAGCAGCTTGGAGAAGTTGGAAATCTGGAACATGTTTAACCTCCACCTCATAGGAACCAGCTTATTATTATTATTCAAATAATATATTTACAAGCCATGCTGAATTGGTTTTATGAGGATGAGGTTATCCATCCACTGAGTATGCCCCTTACACAGGCAATGGTAAATATGGTGATAAAGAGGGGCCCTTTCTACATGAGCATCCCATGTAACCTCACTACTGCAGAGCTGAGCAACAATCCGAGAAGCCTTGTCAAGTCTGTTGGCACAGCTTCCTCCTATGGGTCTTACAAATGTAAAACCAACAAGGGCTATCACCAGGAAAATGGAAAAGAACAAAAACGGAGAAAAAGAGACTTACCTTTGCAGGTGGGAAATCTTTAAGTGGTTACATAGAAACAGGCGAATAAAGTGGACATTGATGGAGTAAAAATAAAGGTTTTAATGCAGCACTACAGGAGATTGGGTGGACCAGTGGAAACTCTTGCTGGTCTCCCAACATTAAATAGGCCTAAAAAAAAGTCTGTTATATTCACCTCAGTCAGGAGAGATTTAATAATGGGAATCCCCACCTGGAACCTTCTGAGGTAGAGACACAGCCAATTAATGGAGATAATGAAGGTACGGATTGATGGCAGGGGCAGAGTCTTCTTATCCAGCCTCCATCAGGGGACCTGAGGCCATATATACATGTGGGTGAAATGGCCCAGGGGTGAGGAAGAAACATTTTTGGGGCTTCTGGACACAGGAGCATAATATACTGTAATCCCAAAGCCTGTCAATAAAATCTTGAAGGAACCTAATGTTACACTGGGAGGATACGAGGATGCAATAGTTGATGGGATTAAGGTAAACATTTGAATGAGAATTCAAAGATTTAAACAGTTCGTATATGAAGTAGTTGTGTCTCCCTTACCTGAATGTGTCATTGGAATGGATATTATGTTTGACTGGGGAACACTTCTACCTGATATTGTGAAACTGAAGGCATGAAAATCTGCCCTTATACAAGTTTTGATTGAACACACTAAATGGAAACCACTAGGATTGCCTGAACATACTCAGGTTGATATTTTGAAATGGTATTGGATACCTAGTGGACAAAAGGAGATTACCACTTTGATTAAAGACATGCTAGAGGCTGGCGTGTTGATGCAAGCAAATTCTCTGTATAACAGCCCTATATGGCCTGTGAAAAAGACACATGGCTCATGGAGGTAGACAGTATATTATCAAGGCCTAAATAAAGCAATGCCGCCTATGGCCTCAGCTGTTCCAGACATGATATTCGAAGGTGCAGAAAATACAGCAGGCTAAAGGAGACTGGTACTTGGTGACTGATCTTGCAAATGCCTTTTTCTTGGTCACAATCTTGGAAGACAGCCAGCTGCAGCTTGCTTTCATGTGGGGAGGATCCCAATTTACTTTCACTGTATTACCTCAGGGTTATTTGAATTCACCAACAGTACTCTGGTAGCATTAGTGTTGGACCTCATATAACTTCAGGGAGAATGAGACTCAGCATCAGCCCAAAGCTGATTCCTATGAGGTAGAGGTCAGACATACCTCCACTCCCCAACCTTTTTACCAATTCTGATACCAGCCATCCACCCCAAGACACTCTCTACTTCTCTGCTCAGTTCTATATTTTGTTGCAATGGCACACAGAATGCACATACCATACTCACAGTTATGTGGTTAATTAAGGAAGTGACATGGGATAAGGATTAACTTGGAAATAACAGGAACAATTTCAGGAAGCATGCAGGCAAGGTCTGAAAGTGTCCCCCAAAGCGAAGAGCACATCCCTCCAATCTTTAGTGTAGGATGGCTTTCTCTCTCTCTCTCTGTCTCAGTCCCCTTAAGACAGGCCTCGTCTCAGCCCATACCCTGCTCAGGCAAGTGTTACAACTCTTTTAGCTCTGCTGACAAGTGCCCAGAGGCACCTCACTCTGCCAGCAAACCTGCCCGAAGACCCTCAGCTCTCTCATTCCATTGGTCAGCAACCCCTTTAGGTTGCTGACAAGTGCCTGAGGCACCCTACTCTGCCACCAAGACTCCTGCCTGAAGGTACTCAGCTCTCTAGCTCTGAGGGTTGGCAAGCCCACTGTAGCCACCTCACTCCATGGGCCAGGAAGCCCAACATGCCATCTCATGCTGATCTCCTGGTTCTGCTGCTGGTGCTCCAGTATTACATCTCTCTGATTCCTGGGTCTAGGAAGTTCTCAGTGCAAGGACCCCAGGTACAAATGATGTTCTCCAGTCTAGGCTCTTCTTTTTGATGATAGTGAGGTCTCCCCTCACAACCTCTGTGGGGTGGCTGCTTATATAGGCAAGTGGATCAGTTCTCTTGGGCGTATTTTATGCTTCCTATTTTCATAATAACCAACTAATCCTCTCACTGGACTAAACAGACCAATTCCATTGCAAGTGGCTCGATTAATTTGCATAATAACTGACATTTTCTACTGGCAGGGACTGGCTTCTTCCCTGGGTAACTGTAACAAGGGCAACTATAATGACTCCTCAGGATACAGGGAAAAAATCTCCCAAGCTGTTTTCTTTTTGATAGAACCAAGGCAAGAGACCACATAAGGGAACTCATTTCACCACATTGGCTTACTGTCATAGTTTGGTTAGAAGAGACTTGGACTTGGTACAGATCTCGAGTGTAATGATAGATTATGTTGATAAGATTATATTAATATCAAACCCTGAAGAACAGGCTAGAGCTGTTTTGAATACAGTGGTGGCCCGCATGACCAACAGCATCTGGTTAATAAATCCAGCAAAAATCCAGAGCCTTGCACAAAGGGTGAAATTCTTGGGAATAACTTGGGTGAAGGCTACCCATGACATTCTGCAGGCAACCAAGAATAAGTTGCTGTGCATTTCTACCTCCAAGACTAAGCAGTAGGCCCAACACTTGGTTGGTTTATTTGGATTCTGGAGAATGCATATTCCACATCTAGGAATACTGCTAGCTCTCACCCATAAAACCACTCAGAAGAAAGCTGCATTTGAATAGGGGCCAGAGCAAGATCAGACTATGTCTGAATTAGAGAAAATGGTCTCATTCTCCCTGCCTTTAGGCCCTTACGATTCACATTCAGACATGAGTTTGGAGGTCTCTGCCAAATGTACTTACGCAGAGTTTATGGCAAAAACCCGTGAATGCTGCCCTAAAGCAACCACTGGAATTCTGGAATAGAAAGTTTCAAGATGCTGCAGCATTATACACATCATTTGAAATGAAATTACTAGCCTGTTATTGGGCATTGATGGAGATGGCCTCAATGATAGGACATAAAATTGTCATGAGACCTGAAATACCCATAATGTCTTAGGTGATATCAGAGAAATACTCTAATAAGGTAGTGTCCAAAATAGTTCCTTAATAAAATGGAAATATACCCACTCTTCACTTATTGACATGGTTACATTCCAAAGATGAGATCATTATGTGAAAATTGACTATGCAAAAATGGAGTTTTTTTGTTTATTTGTTTTCAAACCATCTGTTTGTCTAATTTTTTTATTTAGAAAATGTGATCATAGAAATAATAACAGCTAAGAATTACTGATGTGCTCCTCACTGTAACAAGCCCAGTTATGGATTATTCCTCTGTGGAGAAGGAGGCTTGGAGGAGACAAAGTTGGATAAAGTCCAGCTGTGTAACTGGAGGGCCCATGGCTTAACCACTTCACCTTCCTCCTGTGCTGGCATCAGAGTTTCCCTCGTGCAGCCACCTCCAGAGCTCCACTCCCATCTCTGCAAAACCTGCATTCTCAATCCCAGAGCTGGGATTGTCCCTGGCAAGTCACCAAGCCTTGGGGCTTCCTGCCATGGCACTAGTAGTCTGGGGGTATACCAGGCCCCATTGAGGCAAAGGCTTTAGGCCCAGTTCAGCTCACTTAGGGATGTCATTAAACTCATATACATTTCTTCCAAAAACCCTCTTCTATGCCTCTTTCTTCCCTTCCCACACCGCAGCAATTTTGACCCGCAGGTCCTCAGGCCACATAGAAGTTGGGGAACCAGAACAGGTGCCTGCTGGCTCAGTGCTGCCTCTGTGTCTGCCCAGAGGCCTAGATGTGCTAGATGTGGCACCTCCACTCTCAGGACAGAGTGGAGGACATGGAGAAGCACAGCCCAGCTTCCCAGAAGCTACCCAGAGACCCTCCTCAAAGGAGGGGATGCTCTACAGCTGTTGCCACCATGCCTACCACTCATTAATGCACAAAATAGTCAGATAGTATATTTTTCAATATTGTTATAAATGTGAAAAGTCAAATAACAAGATATTTGATAAGTGAGGAGTAAGTGTAATTTACACAAGAAAAAGCTACTGGAGTGCAGTGTAGTGAATTGTTTTAATATGGTGCTTCTAGCTATGGTCTTTGACCTCCCACAGAATGATTGGATGGGACTATGCAAATAAACTGCTTGTGGCCCACCAAGGGGATTGGACAGTTTGCTAATATGCAAATAAGGTGCATGAAACACTTGTGGGGATGGTACCATGCAAATAAAGTGTATGGAACCCTAACAAGGGGTTGGTAAGTGTTGCTATCCTGCTAGGCTTAAAGGGAGCCAATCCGAGAGGCAAGAGGGAACCTCACTACCATCAGGATGAGCCAGGAGCAGAGCACATCCTTTGGACCCAGGGTCCTGTGCTGAGAACCTCGTAGACTCAGGAGACAGAGAGAGCTGTAACACTGGAGATGGTGAGAAGTGGCAGCAAGCACAGCAAAGTCAAGTGGCAGAGAAATGGCAGCAGTAGAATCAAGATACTGGAGCAAGACAGCACAGTGGGCTTCCCAGCCCGTGGAGCAAGGCAGCTACCAGAGGTTTGCCAACCCATAGAATGCAAGAGCTGAGTGGCTTCAGGCAAATGACTTGCTAACAGAGTGGGGTGCCACTTACTGGTGGAGTTAAAGACCTTTGTAGCACTTGCCTGAGCATGACAGAGAGCAGGCCAAGGGCCCGAGGGGTAAGAAAGAGGCCTGCCCATGAGCACTGCTGAGAAAAAGCTGTCCTGATTGAAGAACTGTATCCTGAGTTGTTCCTGATCCTGAATTGTAACCTGTTACTTCCCTAATAAACTCCATAACTGTGAGTATGGTCTGTGAGTTCTGTGTGGTCATTGCAATGAATTATCAAACCAGAGATGTAGAGCGCCATGGGAGGGACACCTGGTTTCATAATTGATAAAAAAAATTAGGGAGGGGAGGTATTTTTGACCTCCAGCTCATAGGGATCAGCCTTGGGCTGATGATCTTCTCTCTCCTTCCTTTTGTGAAGTTAGATGAGGGCTGACACCATCATGCCATTTTTACACAAGGCAATGAAGGGAGGCACCCACCATATTCACAAGCAGGTAGCCTCTTTTCCCATAAGTCCTACTCTGGAACCACTGAGAAGTTGCCAAAGCCTATTGCTACATGGACAGTGCCCTGTAAAGATCTCTCTACTGATCAGCAGTAAGCTGCTTGGTTCAAGAATGACAGTTAAAGGGTACACGGATGACATCTGATGTGAAGAGCTGCTGCATTAAGACAAGCAGATGAAAAGAACTTCATTGAAGAAAGCAGAAACAGGTCAGCTTGATGGGCTGAACTGCATGCTGTTTTCCATGCTGTGATGGAAGAATTGAACAATGGTGAGAGCCCACGTGTTTGGATTTTTACTGATTCATGGGCAGTGGCCAACAACCTGGCCATATACTCAGAAAAATTGGCAGTGGAAAACTGTACTACTAAGGGGATGCCCATGTGGGGCATGGTCTGACGGAACGCACTCTGAGAATTTACAGGGTGCATTAAAGTACGACATGTTAATGCCCATCAAAAGAACCACCTTTCCAGACTGGAAGGTGATTGGAATCAGCAAGTGGACCTGTTGGTACACTCAATTGAGGCAGCCACCTGAAATGAGAGGACATGGGGATGCCACAGCAATGCAGAGATGTATTGTATCTAGACATATCCCTTCTGCACTGAGGAACAAAATGCCCATAAAGATTGCTCTGTCTGCCAGCAAGAAAGGCAGAGGTTTCAGATGGCTATGGAGCAGATTACCCAGTGGAAAACCCTGCACATAGCTGGCAAGTCAGTTACATTGGACCACTGACACCACTGGCTCCAGAGGGCTACAAATAAGTCCTGACAGGAATATACAGTTGCTCTGGATTGGGCTTTGCATATCCAGTGATCGATGCAAATGCCAAAAACACTGTTAAGGTATTGGAACAAAAGATACTATACCAGTTTGGGCCACCGAGTTATATTTCATCAAACCAAGGAACACACTTTACAGCCTACATTGTGCAGTAATGGGCAAAGAGACATCATATTAAACGGACATGCCATGTTGCATATTATCCTCAGAGTAATGGTTTAATAGAAAATTAGAATGGGCAATTGAAGCATTTATGTAGAATGGGGGAGATAAAGGCATGAAAGGCTGGCTTACAAACCTTCATGATTGCGTGCTCACGCTCAACATGAGGGGGGAAATGGAGGATCACCATTGGACAGATTCCTATTTTTCTCTGGGGGATATGGGGAACAGGGAATGGGGAAGGATGTTGGTGCAACTATACAATTCTTCTACATATCATCTAAAATTGCTTTTTTTCCTTCTAGATGCTGTGGTCCCAGGACCAGGGATGCAGCTGTGGATGTCAAAAGCAGGGGTAATTCCTAAGCAAAAGACTGTATCTATACCCCTAAACCTGTACATAAGAATTCCCAAGGGCCAGAGGTTCCGGCAAAAGGGCACTCTAGGTAGAAGCACCACGCCGTCCCTCCACAGCAAAGATCCGAAAAACTAAGCCGAACAGAGAATACAAGAATCCTGAAACCCTAAAACATCAAATGAAGAGGTAAAGAACTCAACCAAGCACCAAATGGAATGGGAAAAATGACAGAGGACGGAGAGCGAGGAGAGATTCATGCAGAGGTTCTCTACCAGCTAACGCAGCATGGATCCACCATCTTGGGCTCCTATCCGAGACCAGCAAACGGGGGGTATGAGAAAGCAGCCTCATGGAGCATACAGCCGGAGACAAAACAACCGGTAATTTGAGGTGTGCGCTTTCCCACCCCCCACACCTCTTCACCCCGGCTCGGCCTCCTTTGCTTCCTGCAGCCATGGTCTCTTGACCGGGAACCGCCAGCTGCTTGGATTCCACACACCCAAGCGGGAGGCTCTCTGGATGCCATTTGTTGGCTGCTGGTGTGTTGCTTTTTTCTACTTCTTTTGATTTTTTCCTTGCCTCCCACCATCCCCCCCCTTCTCTGAAGTGCCTTGCTCTGTGCGCCATCTTTGCTTCTTCCTGAGGGGCTGCAGAGCTCCAGCAATTTGTGATATACACTTCCCCACTCTCTACCCTTCTTCACCCATACTCGGCCCCCTCCGCTTCCCGCGAACACAGTCTCTTGTCTAGAAACACCAGCCTGTACTAGCTGGCTCTCTGAGTGCCATTTGTTGGCTGCTAGTGTTGCGGTTTTCTTTTTTTTTCTGCTTCTTTTGATTTCTCACCTGCCTCTTGCCACCTCCCCCTCCTTTCACTCGAGTGCCTGGCTCCATGCGCCATCTTTACTTCTTCCAGAGGGGCTGCAGAGCTCCAGCAATTTGTGATATACACTTTCCCACTCTCTACCATTCTTCATACACTCGGCCCCCTCTGCTTCGAATAGACACAGTCTCTTGTCCAGAAACACCAGCCCGCACAAGCTGGCTCTCTGACTGCCATTTGTTGGCTACAGGTGTGGCTTTTTTTTCTTTTTCCCCCTGCTTCTTTTGATTTCTTTCTTGCCTCTCGCCGCCTCCCCCTCCTTTTGCTACAGTGTCTGGCTCCATGCGCCACCTTTGCTTCCTCCTGAGAGGCTGTGGAGCTCCATTTGAGTGTGGAGCTGCTTCCCAGTCTGGGCTACCAAGCTGGTGGGATCCCGGGGCTTTTGTTCCTTTGTTCATTTTGAATTCTTTGTTTGTTTTCTTTTCCTTTCTTGAGTTGGGAGCCCTTTCTGGCCAGGCGGAGGTGCATGGCAAGGAACTCCCCTTTAGCTTCCACAGACGTACAGAGGATCCCTGATGGCATTTCTTTACTCGTTTTTTTTTTTTTTTTTTCTATTTTTGGTGGGCGTCTTTCTTGTTCTTTTTTTTTTTTTTCTTAATTTGTAATGTTTTCTTTTCCGTCTTTTTTCCCTTTTTGTCTTTCTTCATTGCTCAGATTCTCGTCCCTCTATATCTTCCTTCTCTTTCTGATCCCTGAATACCAGGTGTTGTATACCTCTATGCCTTCTAGCCAGGCTGTACTGCAACACCTGAGAGTGACTTCTGCAGACCTCATAGCTGCATCGGTGAGATCCCTGGGAACTTTGCAGTTCTTTAACCTTTCTGATTTTTATTTATTCATTTGTTTATTTTTTTCTTCTTCCCCTTTCTGTTTCTCTCCATTTCATAGTCTCTCATCTCTGCATTCCAATGGCAATCTCCCCTAGCATTCTTTTTTGTTTGTTTGTATATTTTTGGCTCCTATTCCTCTCTCCTCTCTCCCATATCCATCTTAGCTCCACACATAACAATCTCCCCACTGCATCCTGCCTACCTTCACCATGTGCTTGACATCACACCACCAAGCAGCACAGGCACAGCCTACTGGAACTTGCCCTGTACTGATTACCGACCCGCTCTGGTGGCTGAAGTAAGTGCCACAAACAACCCATCGCAGTAAATCCTCTTCAGCTAGACCTGCCCTGCTGTACCATATCTGAGTGACTGACAATGCCAGGTGGAGAAGGAGGCAAAAAGTATTGAGTGCACAGATGAGCAAACAACAAAGAACACACAGTCCGCCTGCTCAGACACAGTCAAGTTGTTTTTTTAAAAAAAGGATGAGACAAACAAATCTACAATCAAAAAATGAGGAAAATAACTACTGAATGCCATGAAAACAGCAGACAATATCAAAACATTTACAAACACAGGACAGGATGGTTCCAGTAGGCATCCAAAATAAAACACCAGATGACCCTCCTCTGAAATAAAATGCACTAGAACTACCTGATAGGGAATTCAAATCTCTAATACTCAGAATTCTCCAAGAACTGAGGCAAAAAGCTGACAAACATGAGGAAAAAAAAGACAAATTCATGGAAAATACAGACAAACAATTGGAAGAATTCAGGAAGATGATGCAGGAACAAAATGCCAAAATAAATTCTCAACTAGAAATTATACAAAGACAACAATTAGAAATCCAAAAGATAAACAACAAGATTTCAGAAATGGATATTGTCATAGAAGGGCTAAGAAGCAGATTTGAAACGGTGGAAGACAGGATCAGTGGAACTGAAGACAAACACTTGGATACAACTCTGTTTCAGGAAAACTCAGAAAAAAAGAGCAAAGAAAAATGAAGAGACCCTGAGAGTTATGTGGGACACAATTAAAAGCAAACATTTACGAGTGATTGGAATTCCAGAACAGGGGGAGAAAACAGAAAACACAGAGAGGATCATTGAGGAACTGCTGACAGAAAACTTCCCCAATATCATGAAAGATGAAAAGCTGGCCATCCAAGAATCTCAACGAACCCCATATAGAAGAGACCCCAAAAGAAAATCACCAAGGCATATCATATTCACACTCCCAAAACCCAAGATAAAGAATCCTGAGAGCAGCTCGTGAAAAACAAGAAGTCACAATAAGACTAAGCTCAGATTATTCAGCAGAAACCATGCAGGCAAGAAGGCAATGGGACGACACATATAAAATCTTGAAAGAAAAAAATTGTCAGCCAAGAATAATATATCCTGCAAAACTCTTGTTCAAATTTGATAGTGAAATTAGGTCATTTCCAGATAAACACAGATTAAGGGATATGTAAAAGTCAAACCAAACTTACAAGAATTATTAAAGGGAGTTCTTCAATCTGAGGGCAAACAGCTTCAGCTCACAGGCAGAACCTAGGACGGAGGATCGTACCAGCTAGATACCAATCTAGGAAATGAACTCTCGAGGACGATCTAAAACCAAAAGAAATACAACAAGGAATCAGAGCACTTAACCAAGATGTGACAACAACATCAAAACAATAAAAGAGGGAATAAACGGCATAGCTATAGAACCTTCTAATGGAGAGGAAGGCAAGGCGATACGAACTAATGGTAGACTGCTTCAAACTTAGAAAAATAAGGGTAAAATTCGTGGTAACCACAAAGAAAGTTAACACCAACTCATAAAATTAAAGACGGAAAACATAAAGTCTCGGCAAAACCAAAACCTACAAAAAGAAAAGAAATGAAAAAAAATCCACAAACAAAAGTAACTCAGCACAAGAGAGTAAGAAGAACAAAGAAAACATCAAAACCACAAAAAAAAAAGCAGTACAAAATGACAGTAACAAACTTACATCTATCAATAATTACACTCAACGTAAATGGACTCAATGCACCCATAAAGAGATGGAGAGTGACAGACTAGATAAGAAAACAGGATCCAACAATATGCTGTCTACAGGAGACACACTTTGAAAAAAAGATGTGAATTTATTAAAAGTCAAAGGTTGGAAAAAAATAGATCAAGCTAACAACTACCAAAAAAGAGCAGGAGTGGCAATTCTAATCTCAGACAAAATAGACCTTAAAACAAAATCTACCATAAAAAACAAAAAAGGACACTATATAATGATTAAGGGGATGATCCATCATGAAGACATAACCATAATAAACATCTACACACCCAATGACAGGGCTCCAAAATACATAAAACAAACTCTAACAACACTGAAAATAGAAATTGACAGTTCCACAATAATAGTAGGAGACTTCAACAAACCACTCTCAGTAAAGGACAGAACAACTAAGAAGAAACTCAGCAAAGACACAGAAGACCTAAAGGACACAATCAGCCAACTGGACCTCACAGACATATATAGAACACTCCATCCAACCGCTGCAAAATACACATTCTTTTCCAATGCACATGGAACATTCTCCAGAATAGACCACATCTTAGGCCACAGAGCAATCCTCAACAAGATCCAAAAGGTTGAGATAATTCAAAGTATCTTCTCTGACCACAATGCCATCAAGGTACATATTAACACTAGAAAGAGCAAGGAAAAAAAATCAGCTACATGGAAACTGAATAATACCCTGCTTACACATCAGTGGGTAATAGAAGAAATCAGAGATGGAATCAAAAAATTGCTAGAATCAAACGAGAATGAAAACACATCATACCAAAACCTTTGGGACACAGCGAAGGCAGTCCTCAGAGGACAAATTATAGCAATAGATGCACATAAAAAAAAGAAGAAAGGGACAAAATCAAAACATTAACTACAGAACTCAAACAAATAGAAAGAGAACAGAAAAACAAGCCCACAATCACCAAAAGAAAGGAAATAGTAAAGATCAGAGCATAAATAAATGAAATAGAGAACAGAAAGACAATGGAAAGAATCAATGAAACCAAAAGTTGGTTCTTTGAAAGAATCAACAAAATTGACAAACCACTGGCCAGACTGACAAAAGAAAAACAGGACAGGACACAAATAACCCAAATAACAAATGAAATGGGGGACATTACAACAGACCCAATGGAAATAAAAAGGATTATAACAGAATATTATGAAAAACTATACTCCAACAAATTTGAAAACCTAGAGGAAATGGATAAATTTCTAGGAACACACGGCCTACCCAAACTACAACAAAATGATGTTGAAAATCTGAACAGACCCATAACAAGCGAAGAAATTGAAAACATAATAAAAAAAACTCCCAACCAAAAAAAGCCCTGGCCCAGATGGCTTCACTAGAGAACTCTACAAAACATTTCCAGAAGAGCTTGTACCAGTACTACTCAAGCTATTTCAGAGCATAGAAGAGAAAGCAACACTTCCAAATTCATTCTATGAAGCCAGCATAATGCTGATACCAAAACCAGGGAAAGACGTCAAAAAAAGAAAATTACACACCAATATCTCTCATGAATATAAATGCAAAAATTCTAAACAAAATTCTAGCAAATAGAATTCAGCATCATATCAAAAACATAATACAATATGACCAAGTACGATTCATACCAGCCATGCAACGATGGTTCAACATTAGAAAATCCATCAACGTAATCCACCACAGAAATAAAAGGAAAGAAAAGAATCACATGATCATCTCAATTGATGCAGAAAAGGCATTTGACAAAGTCCAACACTCATTCCTGATAAAACTCTCAATAAAATAGGTATAGAAGGGAAATTTCTCAACATAATAAAGGGCATCTATGCAAAACCAACGGCCAACATCATTCTTAATGGAGAGAGGCTGAAAACATTCCCCTTGAAAACAGGAACAAGACAAGGATGCCCTTTATCACCACACTTATTTAAGATTGTGCTGGAAGTTCTACCTACAGCAGTTAGGCAAGAAAAAGAAATGAAGGGCATCCAAACTGGTAATGAAGAAGCTAAACTGTCCCTCTTTGTAGATGATATGATACTATACATAGAAAACCCTAAAGACTCCACCAGAAATCTACTGGAACTAACAGAAAGATTCAGCAGAGTAGCAGGATACAAGATAAACATTCAAAAATCAGTTGGATTCCTATATACCAATAAGGAGAACAATGAAAAGGAAATCAGGAAAACAGTACCATTTTCAATAGCTCCTAAAAAGATAAAATACTCAGGAATAAATCTGATCAGGGATGTAAAAGACCTATACAAAGAAAACTACAAAACACTACTGCATGAAACCCAAAGGGATCTACATAAATGGAAAAACATACCATGCTCATGGATAGGCAGACTCAACATTGTGAAAATGTCAATTCTACCCAAAGCAATGTACAAATACAACGCAATCCTTATTCAAATACCAACAACATTCTTCAAAGAAACGGAAAAACTAATCATTAACTTTATATGAAAAGCGAAGAAGCCCCAAAAAAGTAAAGCACTACTGAAGAAGAAGAATAAAGTTGGAGGACTGACACTACCTGACTTCAGAACCTACTATACAGCTGCAGTAGTCAAAACAGCCTGGTGGTGGTACAACGACAGATACATTGGCCACTGGAACAGAATTGAGAACCCAGATGTAAATCCATACACCGACGGTCACCTGATCTTTGACAAGGGCCCAAAGTCCATCAAATGGGGAAAAGACAGTCTTTTTAACAAATGGTGCTGGCAAAACTGGATATCCATTTGCAAAAAAATGAAACGGGACCCATACCTCACACTGTATACAAAAACTGCTTCAAAATGGATCAAAGACCTAAATATAAAGCCTAAAACTATAAATTTCATAAAAGAAAAAATAGGACCAACACTACAGGCCTTAATAAATGGCATTAACAGGATACAAACCATAACCATCAACGTACAAAACCCAACAGTTAAGCTAGATAACTGGGATTTTGAAAAAATCAAACATCTATGCTCTTCCAAAGAATTCACCAAAAGAGTAAAAAGAGAACCTACAGACTGGGAAAAAAATTTTGGACAGTACAAGTCAGACAAAGGTCTAATCTCCATAAGCTACAAGAAAATCCAACACCTCTACAACAAAAAGACAAATAATTCTATTCAAAAATGGGCAAAGGAAATGAATAGACACTTCACCAAAGAAGACATTCAAATGGCCAACAGATACATGAGGAAATGCTGGCGATCACTAGCCATTAGAGAAATGCAAATTAAAACCACACTGAGATACCGTCTCACACCGGCATTACTGGCATGAATCAAAAACACTGGAAATAACAAATGTTGGAGGGGATGCGGGGAGATGGGAACACTTATGCACTGCTGGTAAGAATGGAAAATGATACACCCATTTTGGAAAATGATATGGCGCTTCCTCAGAAAGCTAGAAATAGACATACCATTCAATCCAGCAATCCCACACCTAGGAATATATCCCAGAGAAATAAGAGTGGTCACTCGAATAGACATATGCACACCTATGCTCGTGGCAGCATTGTTCATAATAGCAAAACGATGGAAACAACCTAGATGCCCATCAACAGATGAATGGATAAACAAACTATGGTACATACACACAATGGAGTATTATGCAACGAGAAAGAACAACAATGAATCTGTGAACCATCTCATAACATGGATGAAACTGGAAGCCATTATGCTGAGTGAAATAAGCCAATCACAAAAGGACAACTGTTGTATGAGACCTCTGTTGTAAAACCCCATGAAAAAGTTCACACACAAAATGTAACAATCTTTGTTGGTTACCAGGGATGGGAGGGGTGGGGGGGAAATATTAAATAGGCAATAGATATGTGGTATCTTGTGTGAAGGGTGAGACAGTACACAATACAGGAGAAACTAGCACAACATGTACAAGGAAAGGTCATGGAAGCCCCATAGACACATCCAAACTCCCTGAGGGCCTGAATTGCTAGGCAGAGGGCTCTGGGGACCACTGGCATGACACAGCTTATAAAGACAATGCTCTACGTTCTACCTTGGTGAGTAGTATCTGGGGTATTAAAAGCCTGTGAGCGGCCATCTAAGATACTCCACTGGTCTCATCCCTTCAGGAGCAAGGGAAAATGAAGAGAATTGGATACAAGGAAAAGATTAGTCCGAAGGACTAGCTGTCCACAGCTACCAAGGCCTCCACCAGACTGATTCCAGTACAGCTAGATGGTGCCCGGCTACCACCACTGACTGCTCTGACCAGGATCACAACAGAGGGTTCTGGACAGAGCTGGAGAAGGATGTAGAGTAGAATTCTAACTCACAAAGAAAAGACCAGATTTACTGGCCTAAAGGAGACTGGAGAAACCTCGAGAGTATGGCCCCCAGACACCCTTTTAGTTCAGTGGTGAAGCTACCTCAGAGGTTCACTGTTCAGCCTGGGAGTGGACAGCCCCATAAAACCAAATGAGACTAACGAGGTACAGGAGTTCAGTGACAAGGGCCAGAAGGTAGAAGGGGACAAGGAAGCCGGTGATAGGGAACACAAGGTTGAGTAAGGATATTGTTGATGTGTTGTGAGATTGTTAACCATTGTCATAGGGCAACGTTTGTAGTAACTGTTAAATGAGGCACTATTTTGTTCTGTAAGCCTTCATCTTAAGTGAGAATAACAGCACAATTGGAAGAGCATAGTCAATGTCACTGAAATGTACATGTAGAAATTTTTGAAACGGTGTATCATTGGCTATGTGTATTTTCACCAAAAAAAAAAAAAAAAAAAGGTTGAGAAGATATAGTGTTAATATGTTGTGGGGTTGTTAACCAATGTCATAAAACAACATGTGTACTACTGTTTCATGAGAAACTATTTGTTGTGTAAGCCTTCACCTGAAGTACAATAAAACATAAAAAGAAAATTAAAAAAAGAATTCCCAAGGGTCTGATGGGATACATTATACATTTCCCCCATCTGGAAAAATTTAGGTTGACAGTTAATACTGCCATATTGCCTGTTGTTGTTAGGTGCCATCTAGTCGGTTCTGACTCATATTAACCCTATTTACGGCAGAACAAAACACTGCCCCGTCCTGCGCCATCCTCACAATCATTGTCATACTTGAGCCCATTGTTGCAGTCACTGTGACAGTCTATCTTGTTGAAGGTCTTCCTCTTTTTCCCGGACCCTTTACTTTACCAAGCATGATGTCCTTCTACAGGGACTGATCCTTCCTGACAACATGTCCAAATTATGTGAGACATAGTCGTGCCATCCTTGCTTCCAAGGAGCATTCTGTTTCTACTTCTTCCAAGACAGATTTGTTCCTTCTTTTGGCAGCCCAGGGTATATTCAATATTCTTCACCAGCACCATTATTCAAAGACATCAATTCTTCTTCGATCTTCCTTATTCATCGTCCAGCTTTCCATGCATATGAGGTGATTGAAGACATCATGGCTTGGGTCAAGAAGACTTCAGTTTTCAAGGTGACATTTTTGCTTTTTAACACTTTAAAGAGGTATTTGCAGCAGATTTGCCCAACGCAATGCATCTTTTGATTTCTTGACTGCTGCTTCCATGGGTGCTGACTATGGATCCAAGTAAAATGAAATCCTTAACAACTTCAATCTTTTCTCCATTTATCATGATGTTGCTTATTGGTCCAGTTGAGAGGATTTTTGTTTCCTTTTATGTTGAGATGTAATCCATACTGAAGGCTGTCATCTTTGATCTTCATCAGTAAGGTCTTCAAGTCCTCTTCAGTTTCAGCAAGGAAGACTGTGTCATCTGCATATCGCAGGTTGTTAATGGGTCTTCCTCCAATCCTGATGCCCCTTTCTTGTTCACATAGTCCAGTTTCTCAGATTATCTGCTCAGCATATAGATTGAATAAGTATGGTAAAAGGATATAACTCTAACGCACACCTTTCCTGACTTCAGCCACTCAATATCCCTCAGATTGGTTCGAACGACTGCCTCTTGATCTATGGACAGGTTCTTCATGAGCAGAATTAAGTGTTCTGGAATTCCCATTCTTTGCAATGCTATCCATAATTTGGTATGTTCCACACAGTTGAATGCCTTTGCATAGTCAAACACAGGTAAACATCTTTCTGGCATTCTCTACTTTCAGCCAGGATCCATCTGACATCAGCAATGATATTCCTCCTTCCAAGTGCTCTTCTGAATCTGGCTTGAATTTCTGGCAGTTCTCTGTTGACATACTGTGGCAGACACTTTTGAATGATATTCAACAAAATTTTACTTGCCTGTGTTGTTAATGATATTGTTCGATAATTTCCACATTCTCTTCTTTCTTGTGACTAGGCATAAATATGGATCTCTTCCAGTCGGTTGGCCAGGTAGCTGTCTTCCAAACTTCTTGGCATAGAGGAGTGAGCACTTCCAGCACTGCATCTGTTTATTGAAACACTTCAATTGGTATTCCATCAGTTCCTGGAGCCTTGTTCCTTCAGTACCATGGGTTCCTGATCAAATGCTACCTCCTGAAATGGTTGAACATTGACCAATTTCTTTTGGTATAGTTACTCTGTGTATTCCTTCCATCTTCTTTTGATGCTTCCTGTATTGTTTAATATTTTCCCTGTAAATCTTTCAATATTTCCACTCAAAACTTTAATTTTTTCTTCAGTTCTTTCAGCTTGAGGAATGCCTAGCGTGTTCTTCCCTTTTGGTTTTCTATCTCCAGGTCTTTGCACATGTCATTATAATACTTTACTTTGTCTTCTCCAGCTGCCCTTTGAAATCTTCTGTTCAGCTCTTTTAAACTTCATCATTTCTTCCTTTCGCTTCAGCTACTTGACGTTCAAGAGCAAGTTTCAGAATCTCTTCTGACATCCATTTGGTCCTTTCTTCCATGTCTTTTTAACGACCTCTTTCTTTCTTCATGTATTGTGTCCTTGATGTCATTTCACAGCTTGTCTGGTCTTCAGTCATTAGTGTTCAACGTATCAAATCTATTCTTGTGATAGTCACTAAATTCAGGTGGGATATACTCAAGGTCGTACTTTGGCTCTCGTGGACTTGTTCTAATTTTCTTCAGTTGCAACTTGAACTTGCATGCTAGCAATTGATGGTCTGTTCCACTGTCAGCCCCTGACCTTTGCTGACTGATGATATTGCACTTTTCTATCATCTCTTTCCACAGGTATAGTGGATTTGATTCCTGTGTATTCCAAATGGTGAGGTCCATGTGGTTGAGATAGCCCATTGTACCTATGTAACTCTACTCCCGTATGAATGGGAGTGGACAGAGGGGGAAGCACTTGCTAGACTGGTATTTCTACCAGTGATCTGGATAGGCACAGCAGCTGAACCTGATGTCCCTTCCCAAGGTGGGAAAGTTTGGGTGAAAATAAATGACAAATAGAAGGAAGAAGTAACGATAGCTTAAGGTATAGGATTGAATAAATGGGTCATGCAGCAGGGGATATCTAACATTATATTAATACCTCAGGAGAGGCTGAGAGCAAGGGAATAATATTGTCTCAGTTAAATTTTATCAGATGCCAGAAAGGGTGAAGCCAGGATGACCTTTTAGAGAACCTAACCAGATCAGATGGACACCTGCACCAGATTAGCTTGGCTGGTACCTGAGTTACCTCACCCTGAGGGTTTTGTCCTATGGATGGACAAATTGTTAGTGACTGACTTGGAGTAAGAATGTAATAACTAAAAACCTGTTCCCATCAAATAGGTTCCAACCTATAGCAACCCTATAGAACAGAGGAGAACTGCCCCATAGGGTTTCCAAGGAGTGGGTGGTGTACTTGAACTGCCAACTTTTCATTAGCAGCTGAGCTCTTAACCACTGTGCAACCATGGCTCCAAGATTGTAATACTGCTGGTCAAATGTATGGGGAGGGAGAAGTAACCCTCCAAATTTTAAGTATGTGAAAGAACCAAAGCCAAAAGGCAAAGGATGGTCTGTGGTGCAGTGAGTTCCTTTATGTGGTCTTTTGCCTAGGTTCTTTGGAAAAATAGCTTGGGAGATTATCAGCAGAGAGGCCTGGCACAAGAGAGGCCTGATGGCAGAGAGCAGACAAGAGAGCTGAGCAAGCTGCTACACAGGCAATGAGCTGGCACAGTTAGCTGCGGATAGGCTAACATAGGAAAGGGTGGCAGAGAAATGGCCCAAGTTCTGATCAAGAACTACACCAGGAGGGAGCATTTTTAATCCAACGTTATCCTGCAAGAAAGCTGTCCTGGTTGATCAATCGCATCCTGAGTTGTATCCTGTTACTTCCAAGTTGCATGCTAATCAGAGTTGTCTACTGATTTGTATCTCAATGAACTGTTTAACTGTAAGTACAGTTCATGAGTTCTGTGAGAAGCTGCGGCAAATCAACAAACCCAGTGTGGGAAAGAAAGGTGCTGAGGGGAGAGGGAGTGACTGGTGTCAGAGATTATGGACTGGCACAACAATTAACCTAAAACTCTGGATCCTAAACATTAACCCCTGACCCTTAGCCCCTAACTTTGGCCTTTGACCCCGGTCCTTGATTCCTAATCCTAGACCTGGGCTCTGATCCTAGGCCCTGACTCTAACCCTAACCCTAAAACCCTACAGTCCTAACATATCAACCAAACCCAAACCCTAACCCATATAGAACCTCATGGTGCTAAGTGTGTGAGTGGAACTGTCTCTTCTCCCAGAACTTACCTTGATGCCTCAGGCCTGGCCCACAGGAGACAAGGTAACTCACACACAGTTTTGAGTAAACTTTTTAATTATTTACATCTGGTCCATGGGACCTGGCACACAGTAAGCACTGTTTAAGTTTAAATGTTTAAGTAAATAACACAAACATTACTACACCACACCTGCTATAGAAATAGTCTCATATTTAAACTAATTATTGTTTTAATATATCATGAAAAGTTTACCACTCTGCTAGTATGAAAACTTCAGTTTCTTCACCACTTATCATGATGTTTATGGGCCCAGTTCTGAGGATTTTTATTTTCTTCATATAAGTATATGTGCACGTTATGAACTGATGCTAACAACTCTAATTCTAATCTAACACCCTGACAACTGTCCTCTCCTCTACCCTTCAGTATCTGTATTTCCTTTCTCCAGTAGGGGAAACCCTAGGTCTCAATAATATCGATTTAATCATATGCTCAGCTATATAATTACCAAAAACCAAAAACCATACCAAATGCAAAATGTAGAATAATAAGATAGACGATAAGTGAGGAGTAGGTGAAATTTATCCAAGAAAAAGCTACTGGGGTGTGGTGCATTAAATTACTTTCACGTGGCTCTTCTAGCCTATTCCTACAAAATGATTGGATGGGACTATGCAAATAAGGTGCTGGTGGCCCACCAAGGGGATTGGACAGCTTGCTAATAAAGTGCAAATAAAGTGCATGGAACACTTCCAGGGGTGTGACTGTACAAATAAGGTGTATGGAATCCTAACGAAGGGATTGGTCAGTTTTGCTATACTGATAGGCTTAAAGGGAGCCAATTCCAGAGGCGAGGCAGGAGAGGGGACCTTTCTACCATCAGGAAGAAGAAGAAGAGCCAGGAGTGAAGTGTGTCCTTTGGACATGGGTCCCTGTGCTAAGAACCTCCTAGACCCAGGAGACAGAAAGAGCTGTAACACCAGCAAGCGCACAAAACAGCAAGAAGCATGGCAGAGAAAGACAGCAGTAGAACCAGGAGACTGGTGCAAGATTGCACAGCAGGCTTCCTGGCCCATGGAGTGAGGTGGATACAGTGGGTGTGCTGACCCACAAAGCAAGAGAGCTCAGTGTCTTCAGCTCCACCTTCATGGGTCAGAAAACCCAGCTCCACCAAGTGCCCAGAGGCACCAGCAGGCAAGCCTCCTGCCCAAAGGTGCTCAGCTTTCTCACTTCGTGGGCCAGGAAGCCCATAGCTGGAACCACTACCAGTCTCCTTGGATTCTGCTCTCACCATTTCTCCACCACTAATTCTTGCCATCTCTGGTGCTACAGCTCTCCCTCTCTGTCTTCTGTATTAAAGCTTCTACTGTCTCTCTCAGTGTCTCCCTTTAAGTCTCGAGTTGTTGTTAGGTGCCCTCGAGATGGTTCCAACTCATAGTGACCCTATGTACGACAGAAAAAAACACTACCCAATCCTGCACCATCCTCACAATTGTTGTTATGCTTCAGTCTGTTGTTGCAGCCACTGTGTCAATCCATCTAGTTGAAGGTTTTCCTCTTTTTTTGCTGACCCTCTACTTAACCAAGCACGATGACCTTCTCCAGGAACTGATCCCTCCTGATAACATGTCCAAAGTATGTGAGATCTAGTCTCACCATCCTTGCTTCTAAGGAGCATTCTGATTGTACGTCTTCCAAGACAGATTTGTTCGGTCTTTTGGCAGTCCATGGTATATTCAGTATTCTCTGCCAACACCACAGTTCAAAGGCTTCAATTCTTTGATCTTCCTTTTCGCTTGGGTCATGTGCACCTTAGTCTTCAAGCTGACATCTTTGCTTTTCAACACTTTAAAGAGGTCTTTTGCAGCAGATTTGCCCAATGCAATGCATCTTTTGATTTCTGCTGCTTCCATGAGTGTTGATTGTGAATCCAAATAAAATAAAATCCTTGGTAATTTCAATCTTTTCTCCATTTATCATGATGTTGTTTATTGGTCCAGTTATGAGGATTTTTGTTTTCTTTATGTTGAGGTGTAACCCATACTGAAGGCTGTGGTCTTTGATATTCATCAGTAAATGCTTTAAGTCCTCTTCACATTCAGCAAGCAATATTGTGTCATCTGCATATGGCAGGTTGTTAATGAGTCTTCCTCCACTACTGCTGTCTATTCTTCTTCATACAGCCCAGCTTCTTAGATTATTTGCTCAGCATATAGATTGAATAAGTATGGTGAAAGATACAACCCTGACACACATCTTTCCTGACTTTAAACCACGAAGTATCCCCTTGTTATGTTCAAATGACTGCCTCTTGATCTACATGCAGGTTCCTCAGGAGCACAATTAAGTGTTCTGGAGTTCCCATTCTTCACAATATTATCCATAATTTGTTATGATCTACACAGCTGAATGCCTTTGCATAGTTAATAAAACACAGGTAAACATCTTTCTGGCTTTCTCTGCTTTCAGCCAGGATCTATCTGACATCAGCATCGCTATCCCTGGTTCCACATCCGCTTCTGAATCCAGCTTGAATTTCTGGCGGTTCCCTCTTGATATACTGCTGCAGTCGCTTTTGAATGATTTTCAGTAAAACTTTACTTGTGTTTGATATTAATGATATTGTTCTATAATTTCCACATTCGGTGGGATCACCTTTCTTGGGACTATGTATAAATATGTATCTCTTCCAGTCAGTTGGCCAGGTATGCATCTGTCAGTTTGTCATACTGTGGGGGGCTTGCATGTTGCTGTGATGCTGGAAGCTATGCCACTGGTGTTCAAATACCAGCAGGGTTACCCATGGCAGACAAGTTCAGCTGAGCTTCCAGACTAAGAGACTAGGAAGAAGGACCCAATGATCTACGTCTGAAAAGAGTTAGCCAGCAAAAACCTTATGAATATCTACCTGGCCAGCCAACTTAAGCCTAGAGGGATGGCAAAACCGACCAAACCCCTGATTAGGATTAGGGTTCCATACATCTCATCTGCATAGTCCCATCCAGTCATTTGGTGAGAGTTATAAAGACTATGGCTAGAAGGGCCACATTAAGTAATTCACTGCACCACAGGCTACCCCCTAACTCTAGCCCTAACCTTAACCCTGCTGGTATCCTCCACTTTCCTGTTCTCAGAGGAGCTATGCTCTGCTGTGTCCAGTTTCAAACACTACACCTTCCATTTCTGGATCCTGCCTCTTTGCTGGCTTCACTCGAGGGAAACTAGTAGTGTAAAGTAACGTCTGAAATGTGAGTTCCTTCCAGCCTTGACACTCATTTTTCTAGGTAAACAATAGACAGCACACTTCCCACTACTGGCTTCAAGGAAATGCTCTGTTCTGAACCGATTAGACATTTTCATCCTAGCTAATGACTTTCCCCTACCATATGTATGGCAGTTGGTCATACTGTGGTGGCTTGTGTGTTACTGTAAGCTATGCCACCGGTATTTCAAATACTAGCAGAGTCACCCATGATGGACAGGTTTCAGCAGAGCTTCCAAACTGAGACAGACTAGGAAGAAGGAATGGGTGGTTGCCTTCTGAAAAAAAAAATGGCCAGTGAAAACCTTATGAATAGCAGCTGTCTTAGTTATCTAGTGCTACTATAACAGAAATAACAAAAGTAGATGGTTTTAACAACGAGAAGTTTATTCTCTCATAGTCTAGTAGGTTAGAAGTCCAAATTCAGGGTGCCAGCCACAGGGGAAGGCTTTCTGTCTCTGTAGGATCTGGAGGAAGGTCCTTGTCATCAATCTTCTTCTGGTCTAGGAGATTGTTCGTGCAGGAACCCCAGGTCCAAAGAAAGCATTCTTCTCCTGCCACTGCTTTTCTTGGTGGTATGAGGTCCCCTTGTCTCTCTGCTTGCTTCTCTCTTTTATATCGCAAAAGAGATTGGCTCAAGACAAAACCCAGTCTTGTAGATTGAGTCCTGCCTCATTAACATAACTGTCACTAATCCCATCTCATCAACATCATAGAGATAAGACTTACAACACATAGGCAAATCATATCAAATGACAAAATGGCAGACAATCACACAATATTGGGAATCATGGCATAGCCAATTGACAGATATTTTGTGGGGACACAATTCAATCCATGACATTCCATGCATTGGCCCCCCCAAATTCCTGTCCTTGCCACATGTAAAAAACATTCACCCCATCACATCATAGCAAAAGTCTTAAATCAACTCCAAGTCCAAAATCTAAAAATTCCTTTTCATCTGTGAAATCTAGAATGCAAGTTATCTGCTTCCAAGGTACAATAGTGGAACATACACAAAGCAAGTCAGCAGAACACATTACATTAGCAGTTATGTTAATGAGGCAGGACTCAATCTATAAGATTAGATTGTGTCTTAAGCCAATCTCTTTTGAGATATAAAAGAGAGAAGCAAGCAGAGAGACAGGGGACCTCATACCACCAAGAAACAACAGCCAGAGGACTAGCACATTCTTTGGACCTGGGGTCTCTGCACTGAGAAGCTCCGAGTCTAGGGTAAGATTGATGACAAGGACCTTCCTCCAGAGCTGACAGAAAGCCTTCCCCTGGAGCTGATGCCCTGAATTTGGACTTCTAGCCTACTAGACTGCAAGAGAATAAATTTCTCTTTGTTAAAGCTATCAATTTGTGGTATTTCTGTTATAGCAGCAATAGATAACTAAGACAGCAGTGGAACATTGTCTGATATAGGGAAAGAAAATGAGCCCCTCAAGCTGGAAGGCACTCAAAATACAACTGGGGAAGAGCTGCTTCCTCAAAGTAGAATTGACCTTAATGACGTGTGTCTTAGTCATCTAGTGCTGCTACAACAGAAATACCACAAGTGGATGGCTTTAACAAAGAGAAATTTATTTCTTCACAGTAAAGTAGGCTAAAAGTCCAAATTCAGGGCATCAGCTCCAGGGGAAGTCTTTCCCTGTCTGCTGGCCTTCTCATCAATGTTCCCCCAGACTAGGAGCTTCTCTGCACAGGGACCCTGGGTCCAAAGGACATGCTCTGCTCCTGGCACTGCTTTCTTGGTGGTATGAGGTCTCCCTGTCTCTCTGCTCACTTTTCTCCTTTATATCTCAAGAGATTTTCTCAGGACACAATCCTATTTGTAGATTGAGTCCTCCCTTACTAACACAACTGCTGCCCATCCTACCCCATTAACATCATAGAGGCAGGATTTACAACATACAGGAAAATCACACAATACTGGGAATCACAGCCCAGCCAAATTGATACACACATTTTTTGCGGGACATAACTCAATCCATGATAACGTGGATGGAGTAAAGCTTTCAGGACCTTCATTTGCCAGTGTGGCACAATTTAATATAAGAAACAGCTACAAATATCCATCACTAATCAGAAGGTAGAATGTATGAAGTATGGATCTAGGAAAATTGGAAGTCAGAAATGAAACGGAATGTGTAAAAATCGACATCCTAGGCATTACTGAGCTGAAATGGACAGGTACTGGCAATTTTGAATTGAACAATCATATGGTCTATATGCCAAGAATGGCAAATTGAAGAGGAATGGTGTCGCATTATTCATCAAAAAGAACATTTCAAAATCCGTCCTTTTTTCAACAACATAAACAGCGAGTATACAAGTGCACTTCACCAGACTGAAAACACAGGAATCAAATTGACTACGTATGTGAAATAGATGATGAAAAAGCTCAATATCGTCATTCAGAAAAAAGCTAGAGGCCGACTGCAGGACAGACCATCAATTGCTCACATGCAAATTGATGCTGAAGACAATTTTAAAACGGCCACGAGAGCCAAAATGTGATCTTGAGAATGTCCCATCTGAATTTGGAGACCATTTCAAGAATTGATTTTAGGCATTGAACACTAATGACCAAAGACCAGACAAGTTACAGGATGACATCAAGGATATCATAGATGAAGAAAGCAAAAAGTCATCAAAAAGAGAGGAAAAAAAGAAAAAATCAAAAGTTATGTCAGAAGAGACTCTGAAACTTGCTATTGAACATAGAGTAGCTAAAGCAAATGGGATAGATGATGAAGTAAAAGAGCTGAACAGAAGATTTCAAAGGGCAGCTCAAGAAGACAAAGTAAAGTATTATAATGAAATGTGTGAAGACCTGGAGTTACAAAAACAAAAGAGAAGAATACCTCTACATTTCTCAAGCTGAGAGAATGAAAGAAAAAATTCAAGCCACGAGTTGCAATTCTGAAGGATTATATGGGAAAAATATTGAATGAAGCAGGAAGCATCAAACAAAGACAGAAGGAATATACAGAGTCACTAAACCAGAAAGAATTGGTCGATGTTCAACCATTTCCAGTGGTAGCCTGATCAAGAACCAATGGTATTGGTGGAAGAAGTCCAAACTGCTCTGAAAATACTGGCAAAAACAAGGCTTCAGGAATTGATAGACTGAGATATTTCAACAAAAGGATGAAGTGCTGTAAATAGACAATAGATAAGTGGTAACCTTGGTGAAGGGTAAGACAGTACACAATACCTAGGAAGCCAGCACAACTTGTACAAAGAAAGGTCATGGAAGCTCCATAGACACATCTAAACTCCCTGAGGGACCGAATTGCTGGGCTGAGGGCTATGGGGACCATGGTCTCCGGGAACATCAAACTCAACTGGCATAACATAGTTTATAAAGAAAATGTTCTACATTCTATTTTGGTGAGTAGCATCTGGGGTCTTAAAAGCTTGTGAGCAGCCATCTAAGATACTCCACTGGTCTCACCCCTTCTGGAGCAAGGGAGAATGAAGAAAACTAAAGATACAAGGGAAAGATTAGTCCAACGAAGTAATGGACCACATCTACCCTGGACTCCACCAAACTGTGTCCAATACAACTAGATGGTGCCTGGCTACCACCACTGACTGCTCTGACAGGGATCACAACAGAGGATCCTAGACAGATCTGGAGAAAAATGTAGGACAAAATTCTAACTCCCAAAAAAAGACTAGACTTACTGGCCTGACAGAGACTGGAGAAACCCTGAGAGTATGGCCACAGGACACCCTTTTAGTTCAGTAATGAAGTCACTCCTGAGGTTCACCCTTCAGCCAAAGATTAGACAGGCCCATAAAACATAACAAGATTAAAGAGGCACAACAGCCCAGGGACAAGCACTAGCAGGCAGGAGGGGACAGGAAATCTGGTAATAAGGAACTCAAGGTAGAGAAAGGAGAGTGTTCACGTGTCGTGGGTTTTTAACCAATGTCATAAAACAATATGTGTGCAAACTGTTTAATGAGAAACTAGATTGTTCTGTAAAACTTAATCTAAAGTGCAATTAAAAAAAAAAAAAATCCACCAAAAAAAAAAAAGGTGCAGTGTTGGAGGTGCTCACTTATTTAAGTCAAGAAATTTGGAAGATGTCTACCTGGCCAACTAACAGGAAGAGATCCATATTTGTGCCCATTCCAAAGAAATGTAATCAAATAGAAAGCAGAAATTTTTAAACAATATCATTAATATCACAAGCAAATCAAATTTTGCTCAAGATAAGTTAAAAATGGTTGCACCAGTGCATTGACAGGGAACTGCCAGGAAGTCAAGCCGATTCAAAAGAGGACATGGAACAAGGGATATCGTTGCTGATGTCAGATGGAACTCGGCTGAAAGCAGAGAATACCAGAAAGATGTTTACTCACGTTTTATTGACTATGCAAAGGAATTTTACTGGGTGGATCATAACAAATTATGGATAACACTGGGAAGAATGGGAATTTCACAACACTTAATTGTGTTCCTGCAGAACTTTTACATAGACCAAGAGGCAGTCATTTACACAGAACAAGGGGATACTGAGTGGTTTAAAATCAGGAAAGGTGTGCCTCAGGGTTCTTCCTTTCACCATACTTATTCAATCTTTATGCTGAGCAAACAATCTGAGAAGCTGGACTATATGAAGAAGAATTCAACATCAATATTGGAGGAAGACTCATTAATAACCTGCGATATATAGATGACACAACCTTGCTTTCTGAGAGTGAAGAGGACTTGAAGCACTTACAGATGAAGATCAAAGACTACTGCCTTCAATATGGATTATACCTCAATGTAAAGAAAACAAAAATCCTCACAACTGACCAGTAAGCAACATCACCATAAATGGAGAAAAGATTGAAGTTGTTAAGGACTTCTTTTCACCTGGATCCACAATTAACACCCATGGAAGCAGCAGTCAGGAAATTAAAACAATATATTGCATTGTGTGAATTTGCTGCCAAACACCTCTTCAAAGTGTTGTAAAGTAAAGATGTCATTTTGAGGACTAAGGTGCGCCTGACCCAAGCCATTATATTTTCAATCACTTCATATGCATGCAAAAGCTGGACAATAAATAAGGAAGATCAAAGAATTGTTGCCTTTGAATTATAGTGTTGGCAAAAAAATAGTGAATAGTCCATGGACTGCAAGAAGAACAAATAGGACTGCTTTGAAAAAAGTACAGCCAGAGTGCCTCTTGAAGGCAAGGATGGCAAGACTTTGTCTCATACACTTTGTACATGTCATCAGGAGGGACTACTCCCTGGAGGACATCATGCTTGATAAGGTAGAGGGTCAGTGAAAAAGAGGAAGACCCTCAACAAGACGGACTGACACAGTGGCTACAATGGGCTCAAACATAGCAAAGCTTGTGAGGATGGTGCAAGACTGGGCAGTGTTTCATTCTATTGTACACAGGGTGGCTATGATGGTCAAGTTTGTGTGTCAACTTCGCTAGGCTATGATTCTCAGTGGTTTGGCAGTTATGATGTAGTTTGGCAGTCTTATATTGATGCAATCACCTCCATGGTGAGATCTGATATAATGTGATCACCTACATTATGGGATCTGCTGTTGAGTAACCAATCAGTTGAAAGGGAGCTTCCATGGGGGTGTGGTCTGCGTCCAACATAGGTAGACTTCTTGGCAAGGCTCGCTGGCTTTGTATCATCTGGATCCTGTAGCTGGCTCCTGTTCTTCTGACCTCTGGCTTTTGGGACTTGAGCTAGCAGCTTACCTGCCAATCTTGGGATTGGTCAGCCTCTGTGGTATGGATCTTGGCTTCACCAGCCCCTGCAGCTACATGAGTTGGAGAAGCCTCCAGCCTGACCCACAGATTTGGGACTTTCCACCCACTACAACCCAAATGAGTGAGCCGTTTTCTTGATATGTGTCTTTCTGTGTGTGTGCATGTGTGTGTGTGTGTGTGTGTGTGTACACACACATAGATAGACAGACAGACCGATAGACAGATAGATGCTTCACTGGTTTTGCTTCTCTAGAGAACCCAGCCTAAGATGTTTGGTACCGGGAGTGTTTCTAGAGAAACAAAATTTTAAGGATAAGTTTTTTAAATTGCTTCTCAAGTCTAGTTAATCTTAAAGATGCTGATGAGTCTGCTTCCAGTAGTAAAGAGGGCACTGCTAATCCATGGCATGAGGTGGCAATAGAAATATGCAAAATATCACCATTAATAGATCAGGTATTGGTGAGAGGCAAGGATCTGGGTGATTTCATGTTCGATACCTTTCTACAATTTTGTCATACTGAGAAGTATAAGGAAGCTAGTTGGTTGTTCCTACTTTCACTGGACAAAGTGGTGAAAGAAACGTATGAGCTCAGGGTTTCAGAGTCAAAGCTCAAGCGCCAAATAAATGACCTCCAAGTTTCCACTTGTGCCTTGAAGAAATCCTTATTTCTTGAAGAAACAGAGCTGATATTGCCAAAAACCAAACCCAGAGTCTTATCGTAAGAGTGGCTGAACTACAATGCCAACTGAATTCCCAAACTCAAGTGGTCTCTGAAGTTAAAGACATGGCATTGATTGGGAAAAAAAATGGGATTCTGAAATTTGAGATGGAGATGTATGGGCAGATAATAGGAAGCTGGGGACACTAAACCCCTGAATTCCATTGAATCACTCCTGTCAACAGAACCAGCCCTCTCATTCCCATCTGAAGAGATTACTTATATGCTAAACCACCGTCTCCAGTAAAACTATTAGCCCCTCCACCTCCATCTGATGAGATTAACCCAGCTGTGTCTGAAGAGTCTTTGTTTGAGTTCTTGCCTGGGGCATCGCCTGAGGAAGATGCCTTACAAGACAATGCTGAATGTTCTCAAAACAAATCCCCACCACCCATTTTGGCTTCCAGACCTATAACTAGATTTGAGTCCCAGAGAACCCCAAAAGGTGAAGTGCAAAATGCGAACCAGGAGGAGGTACACTATACCCTAAAAGAACTGCTTGACTTTTCTAATATGTACAAACAGAAACCTGGGGAATATGTGTGGGATTGACCATTAAGGGTGTGGGATAATGGTGCAAGGAACATAAAGATGGATCATTCTGAGTTTACTGATATGGGCCTACTAAGCACAGATTCTTCAGTCAATGTTTCAGCTCAAGAGAGATTAGGAAACAATCTAATAATTTTTTTGTTTGGGTCATTGAAGCATGGATTACATGGTGGCCTACACTAAATCAAGTTGAAGTACAGAACTGCCTTGGTATACTGTAGAAGGTATCCAAAGCTTAGGGAAATTGGCACACTAGAATGGATTCATCAGGTTAGACCCACTGACCCACACATGGAGTGCCCACAGTACACACCTTTTACCACAACAGTGAAGAACAAATTTGTTTAGGGAGCCCCAGTATCCTTGAATACTACTGTGATTGTTATTTTATGTAAGTCAGATTTGACAGTGGGAACTGCACTAACTGAACTGAGACACCTAACTACAGTGGGGCTGATTAGACCCCACGGAGTTAGGGGCCAAATGGTGGCACCCAATCAACAAAGACAAGATGGACATGGTTACCATAATAGACAGCAGAGTTAAAGCAATAATCAGAATAGTCCGACTAGTATAGACTTATGGCGTTGGGTGCTTAGTCGTGGTGTTCCTAGGAGGGAAATAGATAGAAAATCTACTATTTACTTGACCCGTACAAGTGAAGAATTCTAGGTCAAGTAACAGCAGTCTAACTCAATTGCCAGAATAGCGAGTCATGTCCTCTCAATCAATTCCTAGACTTGAGTGAGTTTAAAGACCCACAACGCCTTGATTGAAGGGAGGCCAGGTCCCCTTGAGGAAGGACCTTACTACACTGCCAGAAATTTACACTGTTAATCTTTCTCCCAGGCTTCCCTAAAGGGATCTACAGTCTTTTATGGGAGTGACTGTTCACTGGAGAAAAGGAAATAATCAGACTTTTGGGGGATTACTGGATATTGGCTCTGCAATGACACTAATTCCAGGAGACCAAAACATCATTATGTCTCACCAGAGTAGGGGCATATGGAGGTCAGGTTATTAATTGAGTCTTAACTCATGTCTGTCTCACCATAGGTCCAGTGAATGCCTGAACCCATCCTATAGTGATTTCCTCAGTTACAGACACATAGTTGGAATAGATATACTCGGCAAATGGCAGAACCCCCACGCTGGATCCCTGACAAGTGGAGTAAGGGCTATTATGGTACAAAAAGCCAAGTGGAAGCCATTAGAACTATCCATACCTAGGAAAATAGTAAACCAAAAGCAATGCCACATTCCTGGAGGGATTGGAGATTACTGCCACCATTAAGCACTTGAAGGTTACAGGGGTGGTGATTCCCACCATAACCCCATTCAACTCACCTATCTGGCCTGTGAAAAAATAGATGGATCTTGAAGAATGACAGTGGATTATTGAAACCTTAACCAGGTGGTGACTCCAATTGCCTCTGCTGTTTCAGATTGCTTGAGCAAAGCAAAACATCTCCTGGTAACTGATATGCACATATTGACCTGGCTAATGCCTTTTTTTACATACCTGTTTTGCAGGACCACCAGAAGCAGTTTGCCTTTGGCTGGTGTCTTAGACATCTAGTGCTGCTATAACAGAAATACCACAAGTGGATGGCTTTAACAAAGAGAAGTTCATTCTCTCACAGTCCAGTAGACTACAAGTCCAAATTCAGGACGTCAGCTCCAGGGGAATACTTTCTCTGTCTGCTCTGGAGGAAGGTCCATGTCATCAGTCTTCCCTTGGTCTGGGAGATTCTCTGTGCAGGAACCTCAGGTCCAAAGTACGTGCTCTGCTCCCGGCACTACCTTCTTGGTGGTATGAGGTTCCCATGTGTCTCTGCTCACTTGTCTCTTTTATATCTCAAAAGAGATTGGCTTAACACACTATCTAATCTTGTAGACCTCATCAGTATAACTGCCACTAATCCATTTTATTACATCATCGTGATAGAGTTTACAACACACAGGGAAATTACATCAGATGATAAAACGGTATACAATCGTACAATACTGGGAATCATGACCTATCAAAGTTAACAGATGTTTTTGGGGGTCACAATTCAACCCATGACAGCTGGCAAGGCCAACAATCTACCTTGAGTATAATTTAGTCCACAGGGACCTTAATCTCCTTTCCCTTCCACAAGATGTCACACGGATCCATTACATTGATGACATTATGCTGACTGGACCTAGTCGTCTCAATGACTCTGGGCTTGTTGGTAAAACATTTGCGAGCTAGAGGGTAGGAAATAAATCTGTCAAAACTTCAGTCGCCTTCCACCTCAGTGAAATTTCCAGGGGTTCACTGGTGTGGATCATGTCAAGATATGCTCTCTAAAGTTATTACATCTGGCTGCTCCCATAACTGAAAAAGAGGCATAATGCTAGTGGGCCTCTTTGGATTTTGGAGGCAACATATCCCTCATCTGGGTGTGCTACTCCAGCCTATTTATCAAGTGACTCGAAAAGCTGCTAATTTTGAGGGAGTCCAGACCAAGAGAAGGCCCTGCAACAGATTCAGGCTGCTGTGCAAGCAGCTCTGCCACTTGGGCCATATGATCTGGCTGATCCAATGGTGCTTGAAGTGTCGGTGGCAGATAAGAGATGCTGTTTGGAGTTTTGGGCATGCCACTATTGGTGAATCATAGTGCAGATCCTTTGAATTTTGGAGCAGAGCCCTTTCATCCTCTGCAGATAACTACTCTTCTTTTGAAAAACAGCTTTTGGATTGTTTCTGGGCCTTAGGAAAGACTGAACACTTAACCGTGGGCTAGCAAGCCACCATGTGGCCTGAGCTGTCCATCATGAACTGGGTGTTTTCTGACCCACAGAGTCATGAAATTGGATGTCCACAGCAGCACTCTATCATTAAATGGAGGTGGTATATATGAGATTGGGCCCAAGAAGGAATAAGTAAGTTACATGAGGAAATGGCCCAAATGCCCATGGTCTCCACTACTGTCACATTACCTTCCATCTCCCAATCTGCACCTATGGCCTCATGGGGAGTTCCTTATGATCAGTTGACTGAGGAAGAGAAAGGTCA
Organism: Dugong dugon; assembly: GCA_030035585.1. NCBI lineage: Eukaryota > Metazoa > Chordata > Mammalia > Sirenia > Dugongidae > Dugong > Dugong dugon. The sequence goes on from CM057465.1 coordinate 97,989,945, forward strand.
TGCCTGGTTTACAGATGGTTCTGCATGATATGCAGGCACCACTTGAAAGCTAACAGCAGCACTACAGCCCCCTTCAGGGACCCCGCCGCTGGAGGACAGTGGTGAAGGGGAATCACAGTGGTGAAGGGGAATCCTCCCAGTGGGCAGAACTTCAAGAGTGCACCTGGTTGCTCACTTTTCTTGGAAGGAGAAATGGTCAGATGGATGACTGTATACTGATTTATGAGCTGTGGCCAATGGTTTAGCTGGTTGGTCAGGGACTTGTAAGGAACACAATTGGAAAATTGGAGACAAGGAGGTATGGTAAAGAGGTATGTGGGTAGATCCCTCTGAATGGGTCAAAGAAATGAAGATATTTGTGTCTCATGTGAAAGCTCACCAAAGTGTGACCTCAGCAGAGGAGGATTTTAACAATCCAATGGATAGGATGACACACTCTGTGGAAACCAGTCATCTTTCCTAATCACTCCTGTCACTGCCCAATGGGCTCATGAACAAAGTCGCCATGGTGACAAGGATGGAGGTTATGTATGGGATCAGCAACATAGACTTTCACTCACCAAGGCTGACTTGGCTACAGCCACTGCTGAGTACCCAATTTGCCAGCAGCAGAGACCAACACTGAGTCCCCAACATGGTACCATTCCCCAAGGTCATCAGCCAGAAACCTGGTGGCAGGTTGATTACACTGTATCAGTTCCATCATGGAAAGTGTTTTGTTCCTACTGGAATAGACACTCTGGATATGGATTTGCCTTCTCTGCACGCAATGCTTCTGCCAAAACTACCATCTGTGGACTTACAGAATGACTTATCCATTGTCATTGTATCCCACACAGCATTGTCTCGGATCAAGGGACTCACTTCACAGCATATGAAGTGCAGCAATGGGCCCATGGTCATCGAATTCACTGGTCTTACCATGTTCCCCATCATCCCGAAGCAGCTGGCTTGATGAACTATGGAATGGCCTTCTAAAGACAAAATTATGTGCCAGTTAGGTGGCAATACCTTACGGGGTTGGGGCAGTGTTCTCCAGGAGGCCATATATGCTCTAAACCAGCATCCAATATATGGTGCTGTTTCTCCCATAGCCAGGATTCATGGGTCCAAGAATCAAGGAATGGAGATGGGAATGACACCACCCACTGTTACCACTGGTGACCCACTTGCAACATTTTTGCCTCCTGTCCCTGCAATCCTATGCTCTATGGATCTAGAGGCCTTAGTCCCAAAGTGAGGAATGCTCCTGCCTGGAGACACATCACTTACTACATTGAACTGGAAGTTAAGAATGCCACCTGGCCACTTCAGGCTTATTCCTCTGGATCAACAGGCAAAAAACGAGTTACCACACTGGCTTGTGTGATTTATCGTGATTACCAAGAGGAAACCAGATTGATATTATACAATGGAGGTAAAGAAGAGTATGTCTGGAGACTCCTTAGAGTGTCTCTTAGTACTACCATGTCCTATGATTAAAGTTGATGGAAAACTACAACAACCCAATTCCAACATGATTACTAATGTCCCAGACCCTTCAGAAATGAAGGTTTGGGTCACCCCACCAGGCAAAGAAGCACAACCAGCTGAAATGCTTGCTGAGGGCAAAGGGAATATAGAATTGGTGGTGGAAGAAGGTAGTTCTAAACACCAGTTACGAATACGAGACCAGTTGCAGAAATGAGGCCTTCACTTGTTATGAGTATTTCTTCCTTGTACGTGTGCATCATATATTTTTGTTTTCTTCACCTATAAAATATAAGATGTAAACAGGGCTAGTGCATTTTTGGTTGTACACATGGTAGTTGTATCATGTTAGGCACAAGTATGATTTTATAAATGTCTTTATTCAGAGATTATGTACAGTTTAAGGAGATGTGTACAAGTGCCAATTTGGCAAAGGGTGGACTATGATGGTTAAGGTTGTGTGTCAACTTGGCTAGGCCATGATTGTCAGTGGTTTGGCAGTTATGATGTAGTCTGGCAGTCTTATAATGATGCAATCACCTACACGATGAGGTCTGATACAATGTGATCACCTCAATGATAGGATCTGCTGTGAGTAGCCAATCAGTTGAAAAGGAGTTTCCTTGGGAGTGTAGCCTGCATCCAATACAGGAAGACTTGGGAGTTTAGCTAGCAGCTTACCTGCCAATCTTGGGATTCGTCAGCCTCTGCGGTCTGGATCTTGGGTTCACCAGCTCCTGCAGCTACATGAGTTGGAAGAGCCTCCAGCCTAACCCACGGATCTGGGACATTCCAGCCTCTACAACTGCACGATCTGTTTCCTTGATATATCTCTCTCTCTGTATATGTATATATCTTTCATTGGTTTGCTTCTTTAGAAAATCCAGCCTAAGACAGTGGCTACGAGTAGGAACCAACTTGATGACACCTAACAACAATGACTTTCCCACAGAAGTACAAGGACTACTGGTCTTCGGACAAATATACCCTCCGAAGAGCTTGCTTCACTCTAAACCATTTGCCATGGCATCTACTCCAGCTCATGGTGACCCCATGTATCAGAGCAGAACTGTGTTCCATAGGGACATGGAGACAGAGGTGTCGGCACCTGGCAGATTTTTCAGAAGGAGATCACCAGGTCTCTCCAGCACCTCTGGGTGGATTCGGGCCACCAAACTTTTAGTTAACAGATGAGTTCTTCACCATTTGCACCACCCAGGAACTCCTCACTTCCCTCCAGAGGGTCTACACAAAGCTCTCACAGACCATGCCTATTTCTGCCCCTCCTGTTGAAATTGAATGTGTAAATCTCCCCCATTGGCTTTACTGATGGCCAAAATCACAAGAATAAATTAGGGGGGGGGGGCACAATTATATTAATATCCATACCTTAAATGATACAATGTCTCCCTTCCCAGCCCCACCTCCTCCCGACTTGGCTCATCTGTCCTACCACCTGTACGTGACATCCACCTGGGGTCTTAGCATCCATCAGGGTGGGCAGTAGCTCAAGGGGCTGTCACACGAGTCTCCTGGCTGCAGCTCAGCACCAAGGGCTGGTGATGCTGGGCTCTGCCCCCTTGTCTAGGCCTGATGGTGGGGACAGGCTGGTTCCAGCTCTGTGTTGTTGCCCAGGTTCTCATGGAGCAGATGCGAGAAGGGCCACCCTGAGCTTGGTGTCCCCTGTGGCACATAGCTGTGACACTAAGGTTCCAGACTGAAATCTGATATAGGAAAAAAAGGAAAAAGAAAGCCTAAAAGTTATTGGTGCCTGTTAGTGCCCTGATACCAACTTGCTCTTTAATATTGGTGATAGAACTGTCTGCATAAAGTCACATGCTGGGCACAAAGACAGGGCAGGGAGTGGGTACAGGCTGAGCTATGTGTAGGGTTTCAGGAAGCTTGTTCATGCAAAGGAGCCCTGCTGCTAACTGAAAGACTGGTGGTTGGAACCTACCAACTGCTCAACTGAGGAAGATGTGGCAGTTGGCTTCCATAGATTCTGCCTCTCCACTCCCACCGCCCAGTTGATTTCGGCTGATAGCGACTCCATAGGATTTCCAAGACTATAAATCTCTACAGAAGCAGACTGCCACAGCTTTTTCCTGTGGAGCTGCTGATGGTTTCTAGCCACCAACCTTTTGGTTGCCACCAAGGCTCCTTTCCATAAAGATTACAGCCTTGAAAAGCTTTTGGGGGCAGTTCTACTCTTTCCTGTAGGGTCGCTATGAGTCCGAATAGACTCCACGGCAGTGGGTTTGGTTTTTCTCTGGTTTTGTTCATGAAAATCTGAGCGGAGGGCAAACAGGACAGAGCAGGGGCAGCAGCTGCAAGAAACAGAACCAGGGTGCCAACCTAGGGGCGGAGGTGGTGGTGACGCTGCAGCCATGGGCGACGTTTTGGGGAGGCGGGGGTGGGGGGGGGCGGGGGAGACGGCGGGGAGGAGGCAGATGTGGCAAGTGAGCTCAGGCTGCCACTCAAAGACATCAAATGGACCGGGCGGGCCAGGTGCCGATGTCTCCGACTCTTTGTCCGAACCCCTCCAGCCACCAAGTGCTGACCCCCCAGGGTTTACCTGCTCATCTGGATGGGCGGCTGCCCCCTACTCGCCGGCTCCGCCTCCTCCCGACTGGGCCCTTCCGTTCCACCTGCGGCTGAAGCACTCACCAGGGAGGGCAGTGGCCCGAGGGGCGACCACGCGAGGTCGCCCGAGCTGGGCGGCGCCCCCTTGCCTGGGTCCGATGGTGGTTCTAGCTCTGCGTTGTCGCCCAGGTTCTCACGCTGGGGACGAGAGAAGAGCCACCCGGCATTTGGGGTCCCTTGTGGCACACTGCAGCACCACGCACGACCTCACAGAATGGCCCCCCGCGGCCCCTTTGGGGGTAAGGCAGACATTCGACCCCCGCCCCGGCCCCGCGCCTGGGGGAGTCGAGCTCTGCCCGCGGGTCACCCAGACATGTCTGCAACTCTGCGCGCGTCTGCACAGGGAGCTCGTGCTTCGAGGGGTGCGAGGTCAGCAAATCGGAGGTCGTGAGCCAGGGCAGAGTCCACTAGAGTCAGAGGTCGTGAGTAGGCGCTGATCTACGGAGGTCAGAGGTCGTGCGCCGGCAGGAGGAGGGGTCGGAATTCGTGCGCCGGCCCAGGGTGGGCGGGGTCGGAGGTCCTGCGTAGGCGCGGGTTTCCCAGGGCCTCATTCGTGTAACTGCCGTAACTGGAAGCTATAATAACCCTCACCTGGTGAGCGGATGAAAGAAGGAGGTGCATATATTCAATGGATGCTTCTTAGCCGCGACCAGGCTCGACGGTCAAAGAGAATCACATTGTATGATTCCATTTATATAAAAAGTCCAGAAAAGTACAAGGTACAGATATAAAGCAGGCCAGTCTCGGCCTCAGGCTGCGGCGAGCGCAGGTACTAACAGCCTGGAACGGGTCCACCGAGTTTATTGGCTCCCCTTAAACTTTGCCTGGCCTGGTGGAGAGGCAGGTCAGACTCCAGGCCAGAAGAGGCCCAGCCTTCTCCATCTCTTTAGAGCCATCTGTGTCACATCACAGGCTGGGTGGCAGGGCTGAGAGAGGGCGGGGGTTGGGGGGGTGGGCGGAGGCGAGGACAGAGCTGGGGGGGGGGCGGGCAGCGGGGAGCAGGTGCAGGCTGAGCCAGGTGTTGGATTTCAGGGAAGCTTGTTCATGCAAATGCTGAGCTGAAGGTGAACTGGAGGACGGAGCAGGGTCAGGAGCTGCAAGAAACAGAAACCAAAACAAACCCGTTGCCCCGGAGTCCATTCGATGCAGAACATTTCTACTCCGAGTAGAACTGCCCCATAGGGTTTCCAAGGAGTGACTGGTGGATTGGAACTGTTATACCTAGGGTGCAAACCGAGGGGCCAGGAGGAAGCTGCAGGAGGAGGGGGAGCGACGTTTTGGGGACGCCTGGGGGGCTGGGTGTGGCGAGTGAGCTCAGGCTGCCCCTCAAAGACACCAGTGGACAGGGCAGGCCAGAGGAAGGCTGAAAAGGAGGCACTGGCCGTACCCTCACCCAGGGGCTGTCGGTGCCAACTCCTCTGTCTCCATGTTCTGAGCCCCCTCCAGCCATGGGTGCTGACTCCCCAGGGACCACCCACTCACCTGGATTGGCCGCTGCACCCCAACTTGTCAGCCACCTCTCCACCCAGATTCCACCCCCCCCAACCCCCGCAAGTCCACCCAGCCAGGGGTGAGTTAACCAGTAAGTTACATACAGGTTTACTTACTAATCTGTAGTGTACAATTTCACGTTTCATGCACACTATAGGTTTGTAAATAAACACGAAAGTAGACCTGTCTGTGTACCTTGCTTATTGGGTAATCCAACCCTGCATCCAGCCCACCCACCAGTCTGTCCCAGACATCTCTAAAATTTTGATATTTTGTTCCTCATAGATTACTTTTTAAATTAACATTTCATTAAAGTGCCATTAAACCACCGAGTTTCTGGACACCTCTTAAATAGTTACTCCTTCACCCTAACCTGGCCCTGCTGGGGAGGCTGGTGTGTGGAGCCCCAGGTTGGAGTCCCGGCAAAAGGAGGCCCAGCCTTCTCCGTCTCTTGGCCCCTCAGCTCTCTGCCTGTTTCCTTCTTCCAGATCATTCTAACACTCAATGGACTTTTGAATATTGAGCTCCTGCGTTACTGCTAGTTGTCTCCACCATCCCCATCAAGGCACAAGATCTGGTGCCCCACTTCAATGTCAACTTCCAAATCCATCATTTATTCTAATTTTACTTCCCTGGCTTTATGGTGGTGGTTGTTAGTTGCCATTGAGTCAATTTCTACTCCTAGCAGTGCCATGTATGCAGAGTAGAACTGCTCCACAGGGTTTTCAAGGCTGTGACCTTTCAGAAGCAGATCTCCAGCTCTGTCTTCTGAGGAGCCTATGGGTTGGTTTGAACCACCTGCACTACCCAGGGTCTCCTAGGAAGCTAATTCATTAATAATATTTTATATACTTCTTAGATTATCTCATTTTCAAATGACTGTATTGCCATGTTTGACATTTTCTAATGACACAGTAACGATCTTAAATTTTAAATAACTTCAGCTTACTGAAATGTCTTTTACAGAACATTACTGTGACTGGTATTGCTAAAATAAATAAATAACCAAATAAATACATAAATGTTACTTCCAAACACTTTATAAGATTGTACTGAGAAGAATTTCTCAATCATCATGATGGTGATTTTTTTAAAATAACATCAGTTGCACACTGCTTAAACCATTAAAGATGAAATACCTACAGGACTTAAATTGTCAGAAAATTTAAAAGCCAAAAGGCAAGACAGTGGCTACTTTTGTGAATCAAATATATTAATTGAAAATAATTTTTCTCCTGTTAGTTCAAATTCTGAAGGTACTTAATTTAGAGTTTTGTATATCTCCGTTTCAAAGGTGAACTTAGGATGTCTCTAGAATCCTTTCTTTGGAGTGTTATATGCCTCTTTCCAGTAATTGATACTTTCATCCAGCAATTCATTTCTTTACTTTTCTGTTTCTTTTCAAATTAAGAAAGTATATTCATTTTTCTTATTAAGGTTTTGTATTTACCTAACATACTTTCAAAATACTTTATGTCATTTATTGTAAGAAAGGGGATAGGCCTTCTGATAAGTGTACAACTTTATTTATTTTCAGGATTTTTCCTTGGAGAGCTTCACTAATTACTCCCACTGAGTTTAAAATATCATTCCACAAAGATAAACTACATAAAAACTGGTAACCTATTTGCAACAAGTGTTACTAATTTGTGGAGAAGTGCATTTAATCTGATCCACTTTCCACTTAATTTGCTTCACAGAAGGGAACAAAAGGGAAAATCCCTACATATTATAACCCCAAGCACTTCTCTACCTGGTAATTTCCTGACCCTTGCCCTGGTGCAGACCCTGATTCTTGCCCTACACCTGGCCCTGGCGGTGCTGTCCATGTGCTCTCTGAGTGTTGGTAATGTTCTGTTTCCTGTGGATACTGGATACCAGGTGTGATCCCTTTGGATAATTCACTGAGCTGTACACTTACCATTTCTACACTTTTGGGTATGTATGCTATGATTCAGTACACAAATCCAATCAGTTGATTATAAACTTTTTTATGGTTAGTCACAAGGCCAGATAACATAGTGGTTGGTACAAGACTATGGAATTACAGGGTCTAGATTCAAATCCTGGCTCTAATCACCTCCTATCTTGGAGACCTTGGCCAGGTTACCAAGTTTCTGAGCTTCAGTTTCTTCGTCTGTAAATTGGGGTTAATTATGTTACCTCTCTCTTAATTATTAAGAGGATATAGTCCTTTCGGGCACACAGTAAGAACTCAAGTCGTAGCTATTGTGGTTGTTTTTGTTCTCATTGTTTGTGCTAGGGAGATGTGAGATGGAGGAGGAGGATGAAGATCAAGTCAAGAGACATTTTCAAGGTGAGGGGTGAGGAGGAAAGATCAGAGATGATGACGAGGTGCAGGAGAACGAGTCCAAAGGCCTAGCTTTCCTGCCTCCATTCCCTGTGTTGGCCTCCTGCCCACCCGTAAGCACAGGAGGTAGACTAGCCAGATGGTCTCTAGCTGGTTAGACCTTCCAGCTATGACGCTGTAGTGTCAGGAGGGCATTGGAAAGGCCATCCAAAAGCCAAACACAGGTTTTCCAGTTTGATCCAAATTCAACACTAAGGCCTAGAAACATGGGAGTGAGAAGAAGTTCTCAGTGGTGAGATTATAAATCATTTCTATACTTTTCATTGTTCTTTTTTCTGTTTTATACTTTTCTACAATAAGGTAGCACCAATCAGAATAAAATATCATAGTGCTATATTCAGATCCATGTATCTATATATTTATAAAAGAAAAAAGAAATCCTAAAATTACAATGTGTCAGCAACAGGAACCCAGAAAGCATCTTGGCAGGGAAAACACTACTTCTTAAGTACAAGCAGGGTGCCCTGGGAGGGTCTGAGGGTGTGTCTCTCACAAAGGATATCAGTGACCGCAAATAATTGCTGGACATTTGCTATTTTTTATTGTATTTCCAGCCCTTGCCCTCAGTTTCCTATGCTTTTGCTTTTCCAGCTGAAACAAGTCTAATCTAATTCAGCCATAAAAAGGATTAGGTACTGACACATGGTAAACCTTGGATGAACTTCGAAGACATTGAGAACAAAAAGCCACATATTGCATGATTCCATTTAGATGAAAAATCTATAGTAGGTAAATCCGTAGACACAGAAAGCAAATTTGTGAATGCCAGGGGCTAGGGGGAGAGGGTACTGGAGAGTGACTGCTTCATGGTTACAGGGTTTCTGTTTGGGGTGATGAAAATGCTCTGGAACCAGATAGTGGTGATGGTTGAACAGCATTGTGAAAAAATCTAAAACCACTGAATTATACATTTTAAAATGATCAAAATGTGAAACTTTATTTTTGATCAAACCTAAAATTTAAATTAAATGATGAAGTAAATGTTGAACAAGAGAAAAAGAAAAAAAAAACCCTCCCAAAAAATAAAAGAGATGCCCTCTCAGGTAAGGGACAGGGAGGGTCTGAAGCAGAGCTAATGCCTGCTTTGGCTCAGGACCTAATGCTGGAGTAGGTGCTGAGGCTGCCTCTGCCTTGAGAGCCAGTTTCAAAGTTGACACTATACATGGGTCTGGAGTGGGTTTCAGAAGCAACACTTGATGTGGATCTGGAGCAGGTTCTGGAGGTGAATGTTGATGTGGATCTGGAGAGGGCTCCAGAGGTGAATCTTCATGTGGATCTGAAGGGAGATCCAGAGGCAATGCTTAATGTGGATCCAGAGTGGGTACTGGAGGTGACACTTGACATGGATCTGGATCAGGTTCCAGAGAGGATGCTTGAGGTGGATCTGGAGCAGGTTCTGGAGGTGAATCTTCATGTGGATCTGGAGTGGGTTCCAGAGGCAATGCTCGCACTGGAGGTGATGCTCAAGATAGATCTGGATCAGGTTTCAGAGGCAATACTCAATGTGAACCTGGAGCAGATTCCAGAGGTGAATCTTCATGTAGATCTGGAGTGGAGTCTAGAGGTGAATCTTCATGTGGATCTAAAATGTGTTCCAGAGGTGATGTTCAGAATGAATCTGGAGCATTTTCTGGAGACCACGCCCAATGTGGATCTGGAGCAGGTTCTGGAGTGATGCTTGACATGGATCTGGAGCTGGTTCCAATGGGGATGTTTGAGGTGGATCTGAAGTATGTTCCAGAGATGAATCTCGATGGGATCTGGAGCAGGTTCTGGTAGCAAATCTCTACGTGGGTCTGGAGTGGGTTCCAGAGGTGATTCTCAACATAGACCTGGAGAGGGTTCCAGGAATGAATCCTCATGTGGATCTCGAGCAGGTTCCGGAGGCAATGCTCAACATGGATCTGGAACAGAATCCTGAAGTGACACTCAATGTGGACCAGGAGCAAATTCAGGAGGCCTATCTTCATGTGGATCTGTAGCATGTTCCTGTGGGTCACTTTCGTGTGGACTTTTTTGCCATGATCTTGTAACTCCCATCCAAGTAATTGGGTGGAACTGTGGCCCACCAAGGGTATTGGTCAGTTTTGCCATCCTGCTAGGCTTAAAATGAGCTGTCCCAGAGGCAGGAAAAGAGGATCTCACCACCACAAAGAAAGAAAAGCTAGGAGTAGAGGGTGTCTTTTGGACCCTGGATCCCTGCACTGAGAAGCTCCTGGAACCAAGAGACGAAGAGAGAGCTGTAACCAACTGAAGACAGCAAGAAGTGATGGCAGAGAAATGGCAACAAGGCAGGGGACTGGCAGGAGAGGGCCTGGCCCATGGATCAAGAAAGCTCAGTTCCTTTGGGCAGGAGGCTTGCTGGCAGAGTCAGGTGCCTCTGGGGACTTGGTGGAGCTAGGTTTGCTGACCTACAAAGCTATAGCTGAGAACTTTCAGGCTAAGGCTTACTGGTGTTCTAGGGGAAAAACATCACAAAGTTTAGTAAAGCAAAAAGAAAGATTTATTTGGCATATATTCAAAGGGGCAAAAGTGGGAAGCGGACAAGCATGCTGCCAGAGCTAATGTCTGCCCAAATCCGAGGAGGAAGGTTACAGAATCATCAGCATATATTAACATCATAAAATGGGTAGAATCATTGAAAGCTTCACCTTTTCACAGATTGGCTAGAAATTGTGATCTTACATTTTGAATTGTCTTTCTTAACAATCATTGGTACAGGTTTCAGTAACCCGACAATCAGGAGGGTCTTCATTGGTCCAACAAATCTCCATTCACTAAATGCTAATAGAAAAAGACAAAAGTGGAAAGTCTTTTGTGTCTGTTTGATTGGCTTTATGTGAAAGTTTCCCTAACAGATATTTTTATTCCCTGAAAGATAATTTCTAAGATTGTCCCATTTATTATCTTTATCTCAGGGCCCAGTTGATGTGTCATTGTGAGTCCTTGTGGTCCCTTGTGGACCCAGCTCCAGCTGGGTCACATTTCTCCATGCTCAAGGACAGGAAATAATGATTCCAATATTATTTTCTAAATCATTGGTGGATTGAGGTGCTTCTGGGCACTTATCATCAGAGCAAGAGGCTTGTAACATTTGCCTGAGCAGGGCAGAGGCCAAGGGACCAGAGAGGGGCGTGCCTGCAGGCACAGCTGAGAAGAGGCTGTCCTGATCCAAGAACTATATCCTGAGTGTCCCTGAACCTGAACTGTAACCTGTTACTTCCCTAATAGACTCCATAATCGTGAGTATTGTCTGTGAGTTCTGTGTGTCCATTGCAACAAATAATCAAACTCAGCAGAGAAGTAGAGAGTGCCATGGCAGGGACAGTTGGTATCAGAATTGGTAAAGAAGGTAGAGAGAGGAGGCATGTCTGACCTCCCCCTGCCCAGGGCTCTCGTGGCTCCTCAACCTCGGGTATGTTGCCAGCCAGCTGCCTTATTTTCTGTGTTCATGTGGGTCTCTTCTTCCCAGTGACACTGTTCTCCCAAAGGGCAGGGACCCAGCCACTCCAGCCACACATGCAGCCTAGCCCCCACTACTGTGGTTCAGGAAATTTGGGATCTCAAGTTGGGGAGGGAGTCAAACAGAGTTGGGAGGGAACTGTGGTGGGGATGGGTTCTCTCAGAGGTCAGCTCTGAGACCCCAGACTCCCCTCTGCTTCCCAGGACACCGGGCTCTATCTGTGTCTTCTTTCCTTCTGTAGTGTCTTCTTTCCTTCTGAATTCATGCCTCTAGGGGGAATCTAAATGTGTGGAACCCAGGGCTTTTCCCAGCCTCTCCCCAGCCAACGCCCCCTTCAACACAGCTCCCCACACTTTTGTGGAGGCAGGAGACCCTCCTTCTTAACCCAAAGTCCACTCACTCTTTCAGCTGGTCTTTGGGTCCACAGTCACTGTCAGAATAGGGAAGGATATGTCTGTACCTAGAGGAGGCATGAGGACATCACATCTAATGCAAACTGTGGACACTACTTGCTTAGCATGTCTGGTGTTGCTGTCTGACTCTCCAACTAGAATGGAGGCCTGGGAGGGCAGGGACTTTTGTCTGCTATGTTCACTGAATGATACTAAGTGGCTGGAAAACTAACTGCCCTGATTAGGTGTTTCCTATATATTCACTAAGGAGCCCTGATGGTGCAATTGTTAAGCACTCTACTGATAACCGAGAGGGTGGCAGTACAAATCCACTTGGCGGCTCCATGGGAGAGAGAAGCTCAAACTCCCTTTACAATTGGGAAAATGGCTTTGCTGTAGGTCATGGGCTCACTGAGAGGTGAGGCAGAGAGCTTCTTCACCGCGATGAGGTAGTGATCAATGTGAACACCCTCAGCCCCTTCAGTAGCTTTTTCTGCAGAGCCAGGCTCCGGGTTAGCACTGTCCATGGCATATCCCAGGGAATTCTCACAATATCCCTAGGATTTACCACCCCACTTTTCAGAGGAGCAAAGAGCGGCTCAGAGAGGTGAAGTGCTATTCCCAAGACCCACAGCTAGTAGATGGCAGTATCACCAATGAGCTGTGGAAGGGCTGGACAGTCACCTGAGGAAGAACAGGTCCAGGACCTGCTGGATGGTGGCGAATACTCTGTAGGTGTCCAGAGAGGTACAGATGTAGGAGAGGTTTCCCCCCAGTAAAGCGGGTACCGGGTGCTCCACCAGCTTCTCCAGTGTGCCTGCCTTGACAGTCCACACTGCCCAGGTCTCACCCAGGTCCAGGTTGATTCACGGTCACATTGGAAGTGGAAAAAGGACGGACACACAGTCAGAGGCAACACCATAAGGGTCATGCAGTCCCAGGAGGATTGGCGGCCAGAGCTCAGACTAGGAACACCCAGGCAGTCAGTGACTTGTGGCAGGAGATGAGACACGAATGCCTTCAGCAGAAAGGAGTTCTTGGCTTTAAAGCAGAATTTGAGGTAGGGTATTATAAAAAACATCATAAACCTCAAGTCATTTTATTAACCAAGTAATTATGAAATCTCCCTGTATTAAGATCATAATCCTCCCAGTGAGTCCTCACAAGGCATTCCCATTCTAGTGATGAGAAAACAGAGGCTTAGCGATGTCAAGTGGCTACTCAAAGTCATGCAGTCAGAGCCCAGAGCCCTCCACTGCTGGGACTGCATGATGTTCCCTCTGTGTTGTGTGAGGCTTGGTCTGCTCCTGCGGTGGAGAGGAAGTGTCCTGTGCAACCTCCTTTCCTCCCCATTTTGGAGACACAGAGCAGACACAACCTATGACATCCCCTTTGATGGCAAAGCAAGACATGTATTTTTCATTGAAAGGGTTTTGAGAACCTGAAGCTATGGTGGTCCCAGATCCAGTCTCAGGTGAATGCCTGGAAATCCCGGGGTGGGAAAAAGACCCCCCGACAGTTCAAGGATCTGAACAGATGACTTAGGGAGACCAAATCCAAATGGCTGTAAACAACCAAAAGGGGGCTCAGCTTCTAGCAGGGCAATTGTAAATCAAAGTAATACTGCCATTCCATCGGCCACCCTGGCAACAGATTTACAAAAATTAAACAGAACAATTACACCCTAGGCCAGGCTCGATGCAGGGATGCAGCCACCATAGTAGACTACTGGTGGCCACGTAACTGACACAGCTGTTTTGGAAAGGAGTCTGGCTCTAGCGACCTTAACTTCTTTCAGCCCCACAATCTCATTCCTGGAAGTCTCTCCTGGGTGGGGGATTTGTAGATTAGGATACACGTAAGTGTTCCCTGCAGTACTGCTGAAAGGACAACAGAAAGGAATCATGTCCAGGTCCACCAGCACTGAGAGGCTCAATTGCTGTGATAACCTGTCTCCTTTCTGGAATAATCGGCAGTCAAGTCAGGACACAGCTGCTGACCTGGAGGGATCACGGTGTTGGGTTCCGTGAGATTGCAAGTTGCAGAAAAAGGTATATCATAGTGTGAACCCTGCCTTTTTGGGTAAAAAGAAGCCTACTACACATGAGGATATGTGAGGCTGAGAGGTGCAGGACTGTCAAGCCGACTGCCCCACGGGACATCTGGGGTTGGGAATGAAAACATTAAAAACAGTAGCAAAATGCAAAAGTAGTCACACCCTAACATGAAGAGAAAGCAGTGTAAAAGACTTGTTTCTGATATTCCTATGCATATGGGACTTTGTACTGGGCCAAGGCTGGGGTTGAGCTGTGGGGTTGGGGAGGAGGGAACCGGGGGAGGTGGTCAGATTCCTTTGGGAGACAACTGGGGGCTGTCAAGGGGAAAAGCCCTGAGAGGGAACTCGGGGGAGTCACTAGTGAAGAGTCTGGCCCCTAGGACCCCCTCTGGCCTCCTTGGGGACCTAGGTGTAGAGACTCCGCCCCATCTGCACTCACCCTGAGCTTTCACTAGTCCTTCCTGGCCCCTTTATCAGGAGTATATGATGGTGTCGCCCTGCTCCTCGCCAGTCTCCTGCGGGGAGCTCTGCAGAGACAGTGCCCAGCAGTGGGCCCAGGAGGCATCAAGGGCCTACCTCCTAGGTTGCTTCCTTCCCTCTCTGTCCCTTCAGGCCCTGGTGCCAGGCTGGGCATCAGAGGAGCTCCCAGTGTCCTGTCTATCACCATGTGGTGGGGATGGGTGTGAAACATGGCATCCTGGGGTGTGGACTGACGGCTGGGAATCTACAGAACTCAAAATCACATGGCCTTGGCTAGGATAGGACTGGTGTTCCTCTGGCTGCTCCCCAATCTGTGGGCAGAAAGGAAAGACCCTTGTTGAACAGGCAGTAATTTCTCCCACTGGGCAGCCTGCCTGAAGGCTGAACCAGCAAGCCTTGGACAAGTCCACTAACCACGGCCGTGGCTCTATAGCCCCCTCTCCTACCTCCCACTGTCCAGGGAAGAGGAAAGCTACAGCAGAGAAGGGGCGGCTCAGGAGCAGGGGTTCAGATATCAACCTCCAAACCCTGCAGGAGAATCTGGGAGGGTCTAGACCAGCTCAAGGTCATCAGTGGCTCTGTCAATGACACCACAAGAACCGTAGGGTGACTACCCCACACATGGTGAGCATGCAGCTCAGAGATGGCCCAGGTGAGAGTACTGACTCAGCCTGTGACCCACTGACAGTGCCTCCCCTAAAGCCCTGGGTCTAAACTGGAACCTGTGGGTAGAGACATAGATCCTAGCATCCTACGTAATCAGGGGCATTGGGGCAGGGACATGAACCAGGTTGACCACCCCTGTCCCCCCCAGTCCCCGAGGTATCTGTCCTGATGGCCTAGGCCCAGGCATGACCAAACTCCTGGTCAGACCAGCCTCCTGGAACCCAGTGATGGTGAGACATTGTGGGGATGGAGCCTGGGAGAGTCCTCAGTAAGTGCTAGCAGTACCATTACCGTCATCTTTATCATTACCTCTATCCTCCCAAGTCCTCCCAGATCAAATGACCCCTACTTCTCTGACCCCCACCAGTCTCTCTCCTCAAATGAACCTTGTCCCATCCCAACAACTTTTAGCCTCATCAGATGGGTCCTCCCTGTCCCTAGACTGGATCCTCATGAGGACAAGGGCTGGCATGTCCTGGGGACTGGTATGGCCTGGGGAGCAGTGTGGGGCTGCCCAGGTGGGATCACAGTGTTGGCCTGACCTGAATCAGCCTGCCCTGGGCCACACTGTGTTACCTGTGGGTGCTTTTTTGCAAATGGCAGCCGGAGCCTTCTGGGATGAGAACTGAGCCATCATCTGGACCTTTTGAGAGGGTCTAACTCCAGCGTTTCTCGAAACAACAAGAAAATATGTTGGTATTCCGAGTATCTCCACCGAAGTGAGCTGGGAAGGGGGCTGTGTCTAGAAGGTGGGGGCCAGGTTACCAGGGTTCCAAATTCTGTTGGGCTCAATTGCCAAGGAAATAAATATATCCTGAGTCTGCTTACCTGAGCCCCCTCCTCAGATGAGACCTTCCCAAAGGCCTCTCTGGGCTTGTGAATGCTCACCTCTCCCTTATGCCATCTCCATAACTGTACACAATGACACCAATACAACCCTCCCCACAAAACCCAGGGAAGGTCTGGGTGTATCCAAGTCCCCATGTTTGAGAAGACAGAGCTGGGTTCACACCTGGATCCTCCCTTTTAGCCAGTTTGTGATCTTGGACAAGTCACTGTGCCCCTTGGGCCCTCCCCAGTTTCCCCAATTGCACAATGGGGATCATTCTAAGGTCTACTGCCTAGGGACTTCATCAGGTGTAAGTAAGATAATACCTATAAAACCCATGGGATGGTGACATGTGTAGCTTATTGTCTTAGTCATCTAGTACTGCTATAACAGAAATACCACAAGTGAATGGCTTTAACAAACAGAAGTTTATTCTCTCACAGTCTAGTAGGCTAGAAGTCCAAATTCAGGGCATCAACTCCAAGGGAAGCCTTTCTCTGTCTGTTGGCTCTGGAGGAAGGTCCTTGTTATTAGCATTCCTCTGGACTAGGAGCTTCTCCGCTCAGGAACCCTGGGTCCAAAGGATGTGCTTGTTTCCTGGTACTGCTTTCTTGGTGGTATGAGCTCCCATGTTTCTCTGCTGGCTTCTCTCTTTTATATCTCAAAAGAGATTGGCTCAAAACACAGTCCAAACTTGCAGATTGAGTCCTACCTCATTAACATAATTGCCACTTATTCTACCTCAATTAGCATGACAGAAGTAGGATTTACAACACATAGGAAAATCACATCAGATTACAAATGGTAGACAATCACACAATACTGGGAATCATGGCCTAGCCAAATCGATGCACATATTTTTGTGGACACTTCAGTTCATGACACTCATGTACAAACAGCGATCAAAGAATTTCAAGAAGGATTGGGAAGCAGCGTGTAGTACAATTCAAAACAGGGCTGAGTTCTAGCTGTTTGATCTTTACTAAGTCACTTCCCCTCTTGGATTTTATTCCCAGTCTGCACCGTGAGGGGGACAGAATTAAGTGCAAGTCAGATAACATCACCTTCTGCTATAAACCCTCCAATAACATCCCCTTATGTTTGGAATATGACCCAAGTGCCTTATCTTAGACTAGAGGGTGGGAAGTCTGCACAATGGCTCCCAACGATCCTGCCTCCTGGTCTACACATCCTGTGTCATCCTCTCCCCTTAGTGTGGACTGGACTCAGGGACTCACTTATAAGGAATAAGATAGGGCAAAATCATCTTCACTCTCTTATATTTTCTCTCTCTCTCTCTCCCTCATGGAAGCAGCTGGGATGTATCACCTGCCCTATGGAGAGGCCCATGTGACAAAGAACCAAAGGAGGGTCCTGATCAACAGACAGAGAGGGAGTGAGGGCCTGAGTGTAACAAGCTCACAAGAAACCAAGTCCTGCCAATAACATGGGAGTGAGCTTGGAAGCAGATCCTCCCTACATAGAGCCTCAGTTGAGACCACAGCCTAGTCTCCTGAGACACTTTGAGGCATAGGCACCAGCTAAGCCATGCCTATGGTCTTGGTCCACACAGACTGTGAGACCATCCATGTGTATTGTTGTGAGTCACTAAGTTTTGGGTCATGTTGCCACAGAGCAGTAGATAACTCATCCAGTCTATAGGTCCTGGGATCTGTGCCTGCCCTTATCCCTCCCTCCTTCCTTTCCTCCCAAGCTCGCCTCAGCCATACTGGCCACTATCTAACTTCCTCTGGACAATCTCATTTCTATCTCCAAGTCTCTGCACCAGCAGTGCCTTCTCCCTGGCACTCTGTACCCAGACTTGTGCGGGGTTGGTCCCTTTCATCGTTCTGGTTGTAGCATCAATGTCACCTCAGTGAGGCCTCTTGGACGCCCCTACATAGAATCCCCCAGCCCTCCCTCACAACACCCTGCTTTATTTTCACTTAGCACTTGCTCTTTTCTTTTGCATGTATTTGTTTTGTGATTTTGTCCATCTCTCCTGAAATCTGTGAGCTCTTGGGGGCAGGGAACACGTGGATTGTTTTCAGCACCCACCCAGGACCTAATACGGCCCTGTCACAGGGCAAGTGCTTGGGGCATAGTAGCTTAATGATGAAATGATAGCATCTTGAATTCCTTTCCCACCCCTGAGCAGCTCAGATTATGGAGATGTAACCTGATAATAAGAAGTGCAAGTCCGAGGTTGGGAGGAAGGCCAGAATGGTCTCTTGGTGACAATGCCCTGACCCCAGTTGCTCAGCAAATCCCAGGGGGCACCACAGGCAGAAGAGGCTGCTGCCTTCTGGTGGCCAGCGCTAACACTGCAGCCCCAGGCAAGAAAACCACAAAACCCACACCTTTGTTTAGGTGTCCTCAAGGCAGCAGCTCTCTCAGCCCCAGGGGGAAGAAGGAACCTGTCCTGCAGGCTCCATGGGCCTGGTTTGGGGGCCTTAGAAGCTTCCCTTAATGCTTCTTTGCCTCCACTGGCCCAGGGGTGTCCATCTCACTCTCGAGACATCTTTCCCACATTCAAGGCGAAGACTCTGGTCCCACTTTCACAGGAGGACCCCAAGGCTCCACCAGGGACTGGTCCTGACCCTGGACCTGGACTTACGTTCCAGTGCACTGCCCTGCTCTGCCTGACCACAAGTCCCCAGACCCACAGACCTCAATCCTTTTGCTGGGGGAATATTCTACTCCAGGGAGTAGAAGGCATTTCTAAGGGCCTTGGGGAGCCCTGGCAGCACAATGGTTAAGCTCTTGGCTGCTAACTGAAAGGTTGGTGGTTTGAACCCACCAGTGGCTCTGTGGGAGAAAAGATCTGGCAATCTGCTCCCATAAAGATTACAGCCTAGGAAATCCTACTCCTACAGGGTCACTGAGCCAGAATTGACTCGAACACACAACAACAGCAAGGGCCTTGGAGTGCAGTGGGCCATACATGGAGAACCAAGGCCAGCAGACACTTTCTGAGCCTGTGGAACCCTTGGGGTCGTCCACTCCAAGCACCCCAATTTATAGAGGAGGCAATACAGGCCTTCTCTCCTGTAGCCCCTTTCACTTGGGAGGGGCTCTTCTTAGCTCCTAGGTCCCAGAGTGGTGACTGCAGGACTAGGCCCTGTCCTCTCTGGATTGCTGTGGGGATGGCCAGGCCCAGCCAGACCCCTGGGTACCTTGGGGATCTCCTGCTGTTTATCCTGGCATCTCCCCCTTTCCATGCTGTGGGCTGCAGGCATACGGCTAGGAGACTGGTCACCTCACGGCAGAGCTGCCTCCACTCTTTCTTTTTCCCTTGTCACTTCCTTGGATCCCCTTCCTCCTCTGACCCCACCTCCATGGTCCCCACTTGTGAAGTCTGAGTGCAGATGCACGCACATGTGCACATGTGGGAATGCTGAGAGGTAAACAGCCCCAAGTGTGGAGGGGGAACACAAGGGTCTCCCCTTCTTAGGGGTTTTCATTCCCAAAGCAAACCCCAAGGGAGAGAGTTGAGTCCTGACCTAAGAGCCAGAATCCTTCCTTTTCCTCTGGACTCTGCTAACCATGTTTGTTTCCTGTTGGTTCCTGCCCCTTCTGTAGGCCTCAGTTTCCCAGTTTTGCAGTGAGTGGTTGGACAGGAACTGTGTAATTCTGTGCTCAGTGGGAACGCAGAGCCAGGAGCCCCACACAAGATGGAGAGGGCGTGGTAGTGGGGCTCTGCTGAGGGGGGCGCATGGGCGCCTGGCTTCCCTAGAGCCGGCAGAGGCTGCTGGGCGCCGCTGGGGCAGCCAGGCCTGTATCCACGGCTGCGCACACGATGGGCCATGTGGGGCCGTGGACGCTGGGTGCACCTGAGCCCTGCCTTACCACATGCGCTTGCCACCGCAACTGCTCTGTTGATGCTGCTCTGTTGATGTGGCAGGTCTCACTTTTCCTGCCCTGCTGCTGCATGTTCTGTGCACCCCACCGCCCATATTTTCCTGTTAAGCTATTTATATTTCTTTCTCTGATTTTTTCTTTAGTGTCTTTCGCACATTTTTCTATCATGTGGCTGCTCTTTTTCTTATTGGTTCCTGGGAGCTCCTTATGTATTGGGGACGTTAACCCCTCTGTGATCCAGTTGGAAATATTTGTTCTCTGTTTATCGTTTTTTTCATTAAAAAAAATTATGGTGATTATTTTTGGAATGCATTGTTAAGATGTCAGTTCTCCCCAAATTATCTATAGATTCAATATAACCACAATACAAAATATATATATATCAGCAGATATCTTCTTGTGGAAACTGACAGCTAATTTAAGAATATACATAGAAATACAAGGGCCAAGAACACTCAGACAATCCCGTGGAAGAACGTTGGAGGAGGTAAACACTACCATCTTCATCTCTTGGCCCCTCTGCTCTCTGCCTGTTTCCTTCCGGATAGTCCTAACACTCAATGTACTTTCGAATGTTGAGCTCATTCGCTACTTCTAGGTGTCTCCACAGTTCCCATCAAGCCATGGGATAGTGCCCACCACTTCAATTGGAACTTCTAAATCCAAGGCTTAGAATCCGACACTGAATTTCAGGGATTCGGCGGAGGGCCACGAGAGAGAGTGTGAGAGAGAGAGAGAGAGAGAGAGAGAGAGAGACAGAGAGACAGAGAGAGAGAGAGTGTGAGAGAGAGAGAGAGAGAGAGAGAGAGAGAGAGAGAGAGTGAGAGAGAGAGAGAGAGAGAGAGAGAGAGAGAGAGAGAGAGAGAGAGAGAGAGAGAGAGAGAGAGAGAGAGAGAGAGAGAGAGAGAGAGAGAGAACCGCTGGTTCTGCCCACCCACTGAGTTTGGGAACCATCTGTTACTGGCCGGAGGGACCTGGGTGTTCCTCCCAGGGTCAGAGCAAGAGCTCTCCTTTCCCGCGGGACCCACCGCATCGGGGGAGGAAGCCGTGGCCGCTTCGGGCCCAAACCAGGCGCCTGGTCAGCAGTGAAGACAACCCTCCCTCTACACGCCCAAGATGCAGAGGAGGGAGCTCTGGCTGCTGCTTCTCCCAGACAGTTTTTTTTCAACAAGGAGCACGGAATCATGCATTTTCTTAGACTGTTTCCATGTCAGCTTTAAAAGGAGGCATCTTCAAAATCTCATTATTGCACGCTTAACGTTTGTATTCTCAGACCAGAATTTATTATCATTTTACTTCCCCGGCTTTAAAGGAAGCAAAGTCATTCATAATATTTTATAAATACGTTTTTTAGCTGATCTCCTTGTCAAATGAGAGTATTGCCATGTTTAACATTTTCTCACGACCCAGTGAGTATCTCAAATAATTTTTAATTAACTTCAGCTTATAGAAATGTCTTTTGCAAGACCCTACTGTGACTGGTATAGATAAATGACTACCTGTACATACAAGACAATACAACAAAACAAACCTAAACTAAATTAAATATTCAATTCATTTGAATATAAAATAAAACATAAAATTAACTTAAATTAAATATTAAATAAAATTAAATAAAGTACAAGGCGGAGAGAGAACCATTATCAGCATCAACAGCCTAAGGCTGATTCCAATGAAGTGGAGGTGAGACTACCTACTCTCTCCAACCTTTTTAGCAATTCGTCCTCCCCATGGCACTGTATTTCCCTGTTAGGTTTGATAATTCCTTGCAGTGGTCACACAGAATTCACAGACAATACTCACAATTATGGGATTTATTAGGAAAGTAGTTTACAATTCAGTATCAGAAACTACTCAGCATACAGTTCTTTGATCAGAATAGCTTCTTCTCAGCCATGCTCACAGGCAGACCTCTCTCTCAAGTCTTTGGCACCTCAGCTGGACCTCTGCCCTGCTCCGGAAAGTGTCACAACTATCTTTAGCTCTGCCAATAAGTGCCCAGGGTCACCCTACTCTGCCAGTAAGCCTCAGCCCAAAGCACTCAGATTTTTCGCTCCATAGGTTGGCAAGCATAGCTCTGGTAACAATGGTGCAGAGGCACCCCGCTCCTCCAGGAAGTCTCTTGCCCAAAGACCCTCAGCTCCCTTGCTCCATGGGTTGACGCAACCACTGTAGCCGCCTTGCTCCATGGGCCAGGAAGCCCCTAGCACTGTGTCGCACCAGTCTCCCAGGTCTGCTGCTGACAGATCTCTACCTTGCTTGCCACCACTTCTCTCGGTCTAATGCTATCTCAGATGTTACAGCTATCTGTCTCCTGGGTCTAGGAGGTTCTCAATGCAGGTGTCCAGGGTTTTAAGTTCACAATCCACTCATAGTTCATCTTTGTGGTGGCAGTGGGTCTGTTGGAACTGAACCCAAAACCTAACCCTAACCAGCACCCTAAACCAAGCCAGAACCCTCATACCTCACCCTCACCCCTAAACCAAATTGGTACCCTAACCTTAATCTTAACCCTAAAACTAAATGTAACTCTACTCTATCCACACACTTAGTCCTACCCTAACCCTAGACCTATCCCCAGATCTAAATGTTAACCTAACCCAAACACTAAACTTAACACTGGCCTAACCCTAACCCTAACCCTATCCCTACTCTAGTCCAAACTATACTCCCAAACCTAAAGCTAATTCTAACCCAAAACTTTATTCTAACCCTAACTAACTAACTGTAGTAGTACTAACTCTAACTATAACCTTAACCCTAAACCTTGTCCTTTCCCAATGACTAGCAATAGCCCCAGCTCTAGGACTAATGCTAATCTTAACCCTAACCATAACACAACCTCTAATTGTAACCTTAACCCTAAACCTAGCCCTATGGCTACGACTGGCAATAAACCAAACTCTTGGACTAACTCTAATCCTAATCCTAACCATACCTCCAGCCTTAGCCCTAAAACTAACTATAACCCTAACGCTAATCCTAGATCAAAATCTAATCCTGACACTAAGCCTAACACTAAACTTAACACATACCCTAGAACTAACCCTAACCCAAACCCTAAATCTAACATTAATCCTAGATCTAAACCTAACACTAATAGTAAATCTAGCCACACCCTAGGTTTCAACTTAAACCTAATCCTAAACATAGGCCTAACCCTAACTCTAACTCTAACCCTAACCCTAAGCCTAACCCTAAACCTAAAATTAGATCTATAAGTACATCAAACCCTAACCATGATCTAAGAATAACTCTAACACCTAAAACTAAATCTAACCTTAACACTATGCCTAATCTTAATCCTATCCCTAGATCTAATAATATAACTAACTCTAATCCTAAAACTAACCCAAAATACAAACCCAACCTTAACCTTAACACTAGATATAACCCTAAACTTAACCTAAAGTCTGAACCTAACTCTAGACCTAACCATAACACTACACCTGATCCTAATCTTAGATTTAACCCCGCTACTAACCCTCAACCTAACTCTAATCTTAGATCTAAACCTAACAATACCCATTAAACTACACTTGATAATAATCTTAGTTTTAACCCCACTACTAACCCTCAACCTAATTCTAACCCTAACACTAACCCTAACCTAACCCTAACCCTAGATGTTACACAAAGCCTAACCATATATCCAAACTTAACCCTAACACCTAACCCTAACCCTAAGTCTAATTCTAACCCTAAATCTAGATATAACCCAAACCCTAACCCTCACCCTGATCCTAAACCTAACTATAACCCTAAACGTAACCCTTAGATTTAAGATTGAATCAAACACAAACCCTAACTCTAACCCGTAATACCAACCCTAACCTTATGTCAAACACTAATTCTGTAACCCTGTAACACAAGCACGGGAAAGTTCCCAATACATTCTGTGAATGAGAAAACAAGGTATAGTTCTTCCTATGCAAATACATGAAGTCAAAAACGTTTTACATGTTTTGAAAGTACACTTTGTGTTACAAGGATGGGAAAGTCCCCAATACATTCTGTTAATGTGAAAACAATGTATAATTTCTCCCATCTAACTACATGAGATTAAAAGAGTTTTACATGTTTTCAAAGTACATTTTGTGTTATAAGCATGGGACTGTTCCCATACATTCTGTGAATGAGAAAACAGTATACAGTTTCCCCCATTCGAGTACATGAAGTCAAGAGTTTTAAGTGTTCTCAAAGAACACTTTCTGCTACTAGGAGGGAAAAGCTACCAATACATTCTTTGAATGAGAAAAAAAATGTAGAGTTTCTCCCATTCAGTATATGAATTCAAGTTTTCAAAGTATACTTTGTGGTACAAGAACAGAAAAGTTCCAATGCATTGTCTGAATGAGAAACCAATATACATTTTCTCAGACTCAAATAGATGAAGTAAAAAGAGTTTTTATCGGTTATAAAAAAAAATGTTGTGTTACAAGGATGGCAATGTTCTCAATACATTCTGTGAATGAGAAAACAATGTACAGTTTCTTCCTTTCAAGTACAAGAAGTCAACAGAGTTTTACATATTTTCAAAATACACTTTGTGTTACAAGAACAGGGAAGTTCCCAATAGATTGTATGAATGAGAAAACAATATACTGTTTCTCCCATACAAGTACATGAAATCAAAGGGTTTTGCATTGTTTTCTCTTTCACACAGAGTGTACTTTAAAAACATGTAAAATTTCTTTGACTTCAAGTACTTGAATGGGAGAAACTGTACATTGTTTTCTCATTAACAGAGTGTACTGGGAACTTTTCTGTGCTTGTTGCACAAAGTGTAGTTTGAAATTATGTAAAACTCTGCTGACTTCTTGTACTTGAATGAAAAAAAAAAACAACTGTACACTGTTTTCTCATTCACAGAATGTATTGGGAACTTTCCCGTTCTTTTAACACAAAGAGTACTCTGAAAACATGTAAAATTCTTTTTATTTATGTACTGGAATGCAAGAAACTACATTGTTTTCTCATTCAAAGAATGTATTGGGAACATTCCCGTCCTTGTAACACAACACTTTTTTTTTTTTTTTAATTGTGCTTTAGGTGAAAATTTACAGAGCAAATTCATTTCTCATTAAACAATTAATACATTTCTTTTTTTTTTTTTTTTGTGACATTGGTTGCCAGCCCCATGATGTTGTCAACACTCTCCCCTTCTCAACCTTGGGTTCTCCATTTCCATTCATCCAGCTTTCCTGTTCCCTCCTGCCTTCTCGTCCTTGCCCCGGAGCTGGTGTACCCATTTAGTCTTGTATACATGGTTAAATTATGCATATTATCATTTGTTTTATAGGCCTGTATAATATTTGGTTGAAGGGTGAGCCTAAGGAGTGACTTCAGTACTGAATTAAAACAGTGTCGGGGAACTATACTCTTCGGGATTTCTCCAGTCTCTGCCGGAACAGTAAGTCTGGTCTTTTTTTTTTTTTTTTTTTTGTGAGTTTGAATTTTGTTCTATGTTTTTCTCCACCTCTGTCCAGGACCTTTTTTGTGATCCTTGTCAGAGCAATCGGTGTTGGTAGACAGGCACCATGTAGTTGTTCTGTACTCAGTCTTAGTGGAGGCTGTTGTTGTTGTGGTCCATTAGTCATTTGGACTAATCTTTCCCCTGTGTCATTGGTTTTCTTCATTCTCCCTTGCTCCAGACAGGGTGGGACAGGTAGACGTACCTTAGATGGCTGTTCTACAAACTTTTAAGACACTAAACTCTACTCATCAAAGTGTGATATAGAACATTTCTTTATAAACTATGTTATGCCAATGGAGCTTGATGTTCCCCAAGACCATGGTCCCCTCCCTCAGTCCAGTAACTCCATCCCTCAGGGAGTTTGGATGTCATCTTCTATGACTTTGCCTTGGTCAAGTTGTGCTGACTTCCCAGTATTGTGTACTGTCTTACTGTTCATCAAAGTTACCACTTATATATTGTCTAGTTAGTGTTTTTCCCTCCCCACCCCTCCCCTCCCTCGTAACCATCAAAGATTGTTTCTGTGTGTAAAACTTCTCATGAGTTTTTATAATAGTAGTCTCATACAGTATTTATCCTTTTGTAATAGACTTATTTCACTCAGCATAATGCCCTCCGGATTCGTCCATGTTGTGAGATGTACATGTTTTTTGATAACATAAAACTCTTTTTATTTCATCTGTTTGAATCAGAGAAACTGCATATTGTTTTCTCATTTACACAATGCATTGACAACATTCCTGTTTCTGTAACAGAAAATATTCTTTGAAAACATGTAAAATACTTTTAATTCAATGTAATTGAATGAGAGTAACTGTACATTATCTGCTAATTGAAAGAATGTTTTGAGAACTTTCTCTTCTTTATATAACACAAAATGTTTTTTGATAATAAGGGAACTCATTTGACAACCTTTACTTGAATGAGAAAAACTGAATAATTGTTTCTCAGTCACATAGTGTATTGGGATTTTTCCCATTCTTGTTACATAAAGTATACCTTGATAAAATGTAAAAGTGTTTTGAATTCGTATACTTGAATTGGTGAAACTCTACATTCTTTTCTCATTCACAGAATATATTGGGAACATTCCTGGGCAGCAACACAAAGTACTTTTTAACAGGTAAAACAAATTTGACTTCATCTACTTGAATGAGAGACACTGTATATTGGTTTTTCATTTACACAATGTATTGGGAACATTTTCTTGTAATTCAGAGTATACTTTAATAAAAAGTAAAACTCTTTGAATTCATGTACTTGGATGGGAGAAACTATACATTGTTTTCTCAAACACAGAATGTGTTGGAAACATTCCTGTGCTTGTAACTTTGAGAATGTAAGACTGTTTTGACTTCATACATTTGAGTGGAAGAAGTTGTACATTGTTCTCTCATTGAACAAAATGTATTGGGAACACTCTTGTGCTTGTAACACAATGTGTCTTTTGATAACAGGTAAAAATACTTTGATTTCATCTACTTGTATGAGGGAAACTGTATATTGGTTTCACATTCACATATGTATTGGGAACTTTCCTGTTCATATAACAAAAAATGTACTTTGAAAAAAATTTAAAACTCTTTTGATTTCATGTACGTGAATGGAAGAAACTATACATTGTTTTCTCATTCACAGAGTGTATTGGGAACATTCAAGTTCTTGTAACAACAAGTGTATTTTGATAACATGTAAAACTTTTTTGACTTCATGCACTTAAATGGGAGAAACTGTACATTGTTTTCACATTAACAGAGTGTACTGGGAACATTCCCATGCTTATAACACGGTGTGTTTTTTGATAACAGGTAATACACTTTTGATTTCATCTACTTGAATGAGAAAACCTGTACATTGGTTTCTCTTTCACACAATATATTGGGAACTTTCACGTCTGTGTAACACAAAGTGTACTTTGAAAACATTCAAAAAAATCTTTTACTTCGTGTACTAGAGTGGGAGAAATTGTACGTTCGTTCTCATTCACAGAATGTATTGGAAACATTTCCATGCTTGTAACACAATGTGTTTTTTGGTAACAAGTAAAATTTTTTTGACTTCATGTATTTAAATGAGAGAAAATGTACAATTGCTTTTCATTCACACAATGAATTGGTGAATTGCATGTCAATGTAACACAAAATGTACTTTGAATATATTCAAAGCTCTTTTGAGTTCATGTACTTGAATGGGAGAAACTGTACATTGTTTTCTCATTCACAGAATGTATAGGAAACAGTCCTGTGCTTGTAACACAAAGTGTTTTTTGATAACAGATAAACCTCTCTTGTCCTTACCTACTTGAATAAGAGAAAGTGCATATCGTTTTTTTCAGTCACACAATATATTGGGGAACTGTTGCACGGTGTAACACAAAGTGTACTTTGAAAACATTCAAACTCTTTTGACTTCATGAACTTCAGTGGAAGAAACAGTACATTGTTTTTCACTCCCATAATGTATTGTGAAAATTCTTGTGCTTGTGACAGAAATTGTTTTTAGATAACAGGTAAAAATCTTTTGATTTCACCTATTTGAATGAGAGAGACTATATATTGGTTTCTCATTCACATAATGCATTGTGCACTTCTACTTGCAACATAAAGTGTGCTTTGAAAACATGTAAAACTCTTTTAACTTCACCTACTTGAATGGAAGAACTGGACTTTTTTTGTTCACTGAATGTATAGGAAATATTACTGTGCTTGCAACACAAAGTGTTTTTTGATAACAGTTAAATCTCTTTTGACTTCATCTTCTTGAATGAGAGAAACTGTATACTGCATTCCCATTCACAGAATATGTTGGGAACTTTCACATCCTTGTAACAAAAAGTATACTTTGAAAATATGTAAAACTCTTTAACATCATGTAGTTCAATGAAAAAAAATTTCAGCTTCCTAATTCACAG
Source organism: Dugong dugon (assembly GCA_030035585.1). Lineage (NCBI taxonomy): Eukaryota > Metazoa > Chordata > Mammalia > Sirenia > Dugongidae > Dugong > Dugong dugon. The sequence continues at coordinate 98,018,054 of CM057465.1, forward strand.
AGTATATCGGAAACATTCAAGTGCTTGTAATAGCAAGTGCGTTTTGAGAACCTGTAAAACATTTTAGACTTCATGTACTTGAATGGGAAAAATTGTACATTATTTTCCATTTGAAGAATGTATTGGGAAAATTCCCATGCTTGTAACTCAATGTGTACTTTGAAAATATGTAAAATTGTTTTGATTTCATGTAGTTAAATGGAATAAACTATACATTGTATTCTCATTCAAAGAATGTATCAGAAACATATCCATCCTTGTAACACAAAGTGTTTTTTTGATAAGGGTTTCTCATTCACACAATGTATTCGGAAGTTTCACTTCTGTGTAATACACAGTGTACTTTCAAAACTCTTTTGACTTCATTTCATTGGATGGGAGAAACTGTACATGGGTTTCTCATTCACAGAATGCATTGGGAACATTCCCGTGCTTGTAACACAAAGTGTTTTTTGATAACAGGTAATACACTTTTGATTTCATCTACTTAGATGAGAAAACTTGTATATTGGTTTCTCATTCGCACAATGTATTCAGAATTTTCAGGTCCATGTAATACAAAGAGTACTTTGAAAACGTTAAAAAAATCTTCTACATCGTGTACTAGAATGGGAGAAATTGTACGTAGTTTCTCTTTCAAAGAATGTATAGAAAACAATCCCGTGCTTGTAACACAGAGTGTTTTTAGTAACAGGTAAAATTGTCTTGACTTCATCTGTTTAAATGAGACAGAGTGTACAATGGTTTCTCATTCACAAAATGAATTGGGGAATTGAATGTCAATGTAACACAAAGTGTACTTTGAAAATATTCAAAACTTTCTCTCTCTCTCTTTTTTTTGGACATTGACTACGCTCTTCCAATTTTGCTGTTATTCTCACATAAGATGAAGGCTTACAGAACAAAATAGTTTCTCATTTAACAGTTACTACAAATGTTTCCCTATGACAATGGTTAATCTCACAACACATCAACAATATTCTTACTCAACCTTGTGTTCCCTATCACTGGCTTCCTTGTCCCCTTCTACCTTCTGGCCCTTGTCACTGGACTCCTGTACCTCGTTAGTCTCATTTGGTTTTACGGGGCTGTCCACTCCCAGGCTGAACAGTGAACCTCGGAGGTAACTTCACCACTGAGCTCAAAGGGTGTCTGGGGGCCAAACTCTTGAGGTTTCTCCAGTCTCCTTTAGGCCAGTAAATCTGGTATTCTTTTTTTTTTTTTTTTTTTTTTGTGAGTTAGAAATATGCTCTACATCCTTCTCCAGCTCTGTCCAGAACCCTCTGTTGTGATCCTGGTCAGAGCAGTCAGTGGTGGTAGCCGGGCACCATCTAGCTGTACTGGACCCAGTCCGGTGGAGGCCTTGGTAGCTGTGGACAATTAGTCCTTTGGACTAATATTTTCCTTGTATCCTGTTCTCTTCATTCTCCCTTGCTCCCGAAGGGATGAGACCAGTGGAGTATCTTAGATGGCCGCTCACAGGCGTTTAAGACCCCAGACACTACTCACCAAGGTAGAATGTAGAACATTGTCTTTATAAAATGTGTCATGCCAATTGAGCTAGATATTCCCCGAAACCATGGTCCCCAGAGCCCTCCGCCCAGAAATTCAGTCCCTCAGGGAGTTTGGATGTGTCTATGGGGCTTCCATGAACTTTCCTTGTACAGGTTGTGCTAGTATCCCCTGTATTGTGTACTGTCTCACCCTTCACCCAAGATACCACTTATCTATTGCCTATTTAGTATTCCCCCCCACCCCTCCCATCGCTGGTAACCAACAAAGATTGTTACATTTTGTGTGTGAACTTTATCATGGGTTTTTACAATAGAGGTCTCATACAATATTTGTCCTTTTGTGATTGACTAATTTCACTCAGCATAATGTCCTCCAGTTTCATCCATGTTATGAGATGGTTCACAGATTCATTGTTGTTCTTTCTCGTTGCATAGTACTCCATTGTGTGTATGTACCATAGTTTGTTTATCCATTCATCTGTTGATGGGCATCTACGTTGTTTCCATCGTTTTGCTATTGTGAACAATGCTGCCATGAACATAGGTGTACATATGTCTATTTGAGTGATGACTCTTATTTCTCTAGGATATATTCCTAGGAGTGGGATTGCTGGATTGAATGGTATGTCTATTTCTAGCTTTCTGAGGAAGCGCCATATCATTTTCCAAAATGGTTGTATCATTTTGTATTCCCACCAGCAGTGCATAAGTGTTCCGATCTCCCCGCATACCCTCCAACATTTGTTATTTCCAGTGTTTTTGATTAGTGCCAGTAATGCCGGGGTGAGATGGTATCTCATTGTGGTTTTAATTTGCATTTCTCTAATAGCTAGTGATCGCGAGCATTTCCTCATGTGTCTGTTGGCCATTTGAATGTCTTCTTTGGTGAAGTGTCTGTTCATTTCCTTTGCCCACTTTTTAATAGAATTATTTGTCTTTTTGTTGTAGAGGTGTTGGATTTTCTTGTAGCTTATGGAGATTAGACCTTTGTCTGACTTGTACTGTCCAAAAATTTTTTCCCAGTCTGTAGGTTCTCTTTTTACTCTTTTGGTGAAGTCTTTTGAAGAGCATAGGTGTTTGATTTTTAGAAGATCCTGGTTATCTAGATTATCTGTTGGGGTTTGTGTGTTGATGGTTGTGGTTTGTATCCTGTTAATGCCGTGTATAAAGGCCTGAAGTGTTGGTCCTATTTTTTCTTCTATGAACTTTATACTTTTAGGCTTTATATTCAGGTCTTTGATCCATTTTGAAGTAGTTTTTGTATATGGTGTGAGGTATAGGTCCTGTTTCATTGTTTTGTAAATGGATATCCAGTTTTGCCAGCACCATTTGTTAAAAAGACTGTCTTTTCCCCATGTGATGGACTTTGGGCCCTTGTTGAAGATCAGGTGACTGTAGGTGGATGGATTTACATCTGGGTTCTCAATTCTGTTCCATTAGTTAATGTATCTGTCGTTGTACCAGTACCAGGCTGTTCTGACTACCATAGCTGTATAGTAGTTTCTGAGGTCAGGTAATGTGAATCCTCCAACTTTATTCTTCTTCTTCAATAGAGCTTTACTTATTCGGGCCATCTTCCCTTTCCATAGAAAGTTAATGATTAGTTTTTCCATCTCTTTGAAGAATGTTGTTGGTATTTGGATCAGGATTGCATTGTATTTGTAAATTGCTTTGGGTAGAATTGTCATTTTCACAACGTTTACTCTACCTATCCCTGAGCATGGTATGTTTTTCCATTTATGTAGATCCCTTTGCGTTTCTTGCAGTAGTATTTTGTAGTTTTATTTGTATAGGTCTTTTACATCCCTGGTTAGATTTATTCCTAGCTATTTTATTTTTTAAGGGCTATTATACATGGTATTGTTTTCCTGATTTCCTTTTCATCGTTCTCTTTATCAGTGTATAAGAATCCCACTGATTTTGGTACGTTTATCTTGTATCCTGCTACTCTGCTGAATCTATTAGTTCCAGTAGATTTCTCGTGGAGTCTTCAGGGTTTTCTATGTATAGTATCATATCATCTGCAAACAGGGACAGTTTAACATCTTCATTACCAATTTGGATGCCCTTTATTTCTTTTTCTTGACTTATTGCTCTAGCTAGAACTTCCAGCACAATGTGAAATAGAAGTGGTGATAAAGCGCATCCTTGTCTTGTTCCTCTTTTCAAGGGGAATGTTTTCAGCCTCTCTCCATTAAGAATGATGTTGGCTGTTGGTTTTGCATGGATGCCCTTTATTATGCTGGGAAATTTCCCTTCTATACTTATTTGATTGAGAGCTTTAAACAGGAATGGGTGTTGGACTTTTTCAAATGCCTTTTCTGCATCAACTGAGATGATCATGTGATCATTTTCTTTCCTTTTATTTCTGTGGTGGATTATGTTGATTAATTTTCTCATGTTGAACCATCCTTGCATACCTGGTATGAATCCTACTTGGTCTTGGTGTATTATTTTTTTGATATGATGCTCAATTCTATTGGGCAGAATTTTGTTAAGAATTTTTACATCTATACTCATGAGAGATATTGGGCTGTAATTTCCTTTTTTTGTGATGTCTTTGCCTGGTTTTAGTGTCAGCGTTATTCTCACTTCATAGAATGAATTTGGAAGTGTTGCTTCCTCTTCTATGCTCTGACATAGCTTGAGTAGAACTGGTACAAGCTCTTCTGTAAATGTTTTGTAGAATTCTCCAGTGAAGCCATCTGGGCCAGGGCTTTTTTTGGTTGGGAGTTTTTTTTATTACGTTTTCAATCTCTTCTCCTGTTATGGGTCTGTTCAGATTTTCAAGATCACTTTGTTGTAGTTTGTGTAGGCCATGTGTTTCTAACAATTTATCCATTTCCTCTAGGTTTTCAAATTTGTTGGAGTTTAGTTTTTCATAATATTCTGTTATAATCCTTTTTATTTCTGTTGGGTCTGTTGTAATGTCCCCCATTTCATTTGTTATTTGGGTTATTTGTGTCCTGTCCTGTTTTTCTTTTGTCAGTCTGGCCAGTGGTTTGTCAATTTTGTTGATTCTTTCAAAGAACCAACTTTTGGTTTTGTTGATTCTTTCTATTGACTTTCTGTTCTCTATTTCATTTACTTATGCTCTGATCTTCACTATTTCCTTTCTTCCGGTGGTTGTGGGCTTTTTTTTTTTTTTTGCTGTTCTATTTGTTTGAGTTCTGTAGTTAATGTTTTGAATTTGTCCCTTTCTTCTTTTTTGATATGTGCATCTATTGCTATAAATTGTCCTCTGAGGACTGCCTTTGCTGTGTCCCAAAGGTTTTGGTATGATGTGTTTTCATTCTCATTTGATTCTAGGAATTTTTTGATTCCATCTCTCATTTCTTCTATTATTCACTGATGTGTAAGCAGGGTATTATTCAGTTTCCATGTAACTGATTTTTTTTCCTTGCTCTTTCTAGTGTTAATATGTACCTTGATGGCATTGTGGTCAGAAAACATACTTTGCAGTATCTGAATGCTTTAGATCGTGTTGAGGATTGTTCTGTGGGCTAAGATGTGGTCTATTCTAGAGACTGTTCCATGTGCATTGGAAAAGAATTTGTACTGTGCAGTGGTTTGATGGAATGTTCTATATATATGAGGTCAAGTTGGCTGATTGTGCCCTTTAGGTCTTCTGTATCTTTGCTGAGTTTCTTCTTAGTTGTTCTGTCCTTTACTGAGAGTGGTGTGTTGAAGTCTCCTACTATTATTGTGGAACTGTCAATTTCTCTTTTCAGTGTTGTTAGAGTTTGTTTTATGTATTTTGGAGCCCTGTCATTGGGTTCGTAAATTTTTATTATGGTTATGTCTTCATGATGGATCACCCCATTAATCATTATATAGTGTCCTTCTTTGTCTTTTATGGTAGATTTTTTTTTTAAAGTCTATTTTGACTGAGATTAGAATTGCCACTCCTGCTCTTTTTTGGTAGTTGTTAGCTTGATATATTTTTTTCCAACCTTTGACTTTTAATAAATTCACATCATTGTTTCTAAGGTGTGTCTCTTGTAGACAGCATATTGATGGATCCTGTTTTCTTATCCATTCTGTCACTCTCTGTCTCTTTATGGGTGGATTGAGTCCATTTACATTTAGAGTAATTATTGATAGATGTGAGTTTGTTGCTGTCATTTTGTAGTTTTTTTTTTTTTTTTTTTTTTGTGGTGCTGATGTTTTCTTTGTTCTTCTTACTCTCTTGTGCTGAGTTACTTTTGTTTGTGGATTATTTTTTCATTTCTTTTGTTTTGGTAGGTTTTGTTTTTGCCAAGACTTTATGTTTTTCGTCTTTATTTTTATGAGTTGGTTTGTTAACTTTCTTTGTGGTTACCATGAATTTTACCCTTATCTTTATAAGTTTGAAGCAGTCTACCCTTACTTGGTATCGCCTTGCCTTCCTCTCCATTAGAAGGTTCTATACCTATGCCGTTTATTCCCTCTTTCATAGTTTTGATGTTGTTGTCATCCTTTGATTGACTGCTCTGATTCCCTGTTGTATTTCTTTTGGTTTTGGATCGTCCTCGAGAGTTCATTTCTTAGATTGGCATCTGGCTCGTACGATCCTGCGTCCTAGGTTCTGCCTGTGGGCTGAAGCTGTTTGTCCTCAGATCGAAGAACTCGCTTTAATAATTCTTGTAAGTTTGGTTTGACTTTTACATATTCCCTTAGTTTCTGTTTATCTGGAAATGACCTAATTTCACCATCAAATCTGAATGAGAGTTTTGCAGGATATATTATTCTTGGCTGACAATTTTTTTCTTTCAAGATTTTATATATGTCACCCCATTGCCTTCTTGCTTGCACGGTTTCTGCCGAATAATCTGAGCTTAGTCTTATTGTTTCTCCTCTGTATGTGACTTCTTGTTTTTCACGAGCTGCTCTAAGGATTCTTTGTTTGTCTTTGGTTTTGGTGAGTGTGAATATGATATGCCTTGGTGATTTTCTTTTGGGGTCTCTACTACATGGGGTTCGTTGAACTGCTTTGATGGCCAGCTTTTCATCTTTCATGATACTGGGGAAGTTTTCTGTCAGCAGTTCCTCAATGATCCTCTCTTTGTTTTCTGTTTTCTCCCTGTGTTCTGGAATGCCAATCAACTCATAAATTTTTGCTTTTAATTGTGTCCCACATAACTCTAAGGGTCTCTTCATTTTTATTTCTTCTTTTTTCTGATTTTTCCTCAAACAGAGTTGTATCCAAGTGTTTGTCTTCAGTTCCACTGATCCTGTCTTCCACGGTTTCAAATCTCCTTCTCAGCCCTTCTATGACAACATCCATTTCTGAAATCTTGTTGTTTATTTTTTGGATTTCTAATTGTTGTCTTTGTATAATTTCTAGTTGTGAATTTATTTTGGCATTTTGTTCCTGCATCATGTTCCTGAATTCTTCCAATTTTTTTTCTGTATTTTCCATGAATTTGTCTATTTTTTTCTCATGTTTGTCAGCTTTTTGCCTCAGTTCTTGGAAAGTTCCGAGTATTAGAGATTTGAATTCCCTATCAGGTACTTCTAGTGCATTTTCTTCCACAGGAGAGTCATCTGGTGTTTTAATTTGGATGCCTACTGGAACCATCCTGTCCTATTTTTGTAAATGTTTTGATATTGTCTGCTGTTTTCAGGGCATTCAGTAGTTATTTCTCTTGTGTATTGATTGTGGATTTGTTTGTTTCATCCCTTTTTTAAAAAAAAAATTGACTATATCTGAACAGGCAGGCTGCGTGCTCTTTTTTGTTTGCTCATCTGTGCGCTCAATACTTTTCACCTCCTTCTCCCACTGGCAGGTTGAGTCACTCAGATATGGTACAGCAGGGCAGGTCTAGCTGAAGAGGAGCCACTGGGATGGGTTCTTTGTGGCACTCACTACAGCCATCAGGGCAGGTGGGTAATCAGTGCTGGGCAGGTTGCAGTAGGCCGTTCCTGCACTGCTTGGTGGTGTGATGTCAAGCACATGGTGCAGGTAGGCAGGATGCAGTGGGGAGATGGTTATGTGTGGAGCTAAGATGGATATGGGAGAGAGGAGAGAGGAACAGGAGCCAAAAACATACAAACAAACAAACAGAAAAGAATGCTAGGGCAGCTTGCCATTGGTGTGGAGAGATGAGAGACTATGAAATGGAGAAAAACAGAAAGAGGAAGAGGAAGAAAGGAAAAGACAGAACAAGTAAAAATCAGAAAAGTTAAAGAATCTCAAAGTTCCCAGGGATCCCACCGATGCAACTATGAGGTCTGGGGAAGTCGCTCTCAGGTGTCGCAGCACAGCCTGGTCAGAAGGTGCTGAGGCATACAACGCCTGGTATTCAGGGATCAGAAAGAGAAGGAAGATGTAGAGAGACGAGAAACTGAGCAATGAAGAAAGACCAAAGGGAAGAAGAGGGAAAAAAAAAAAAGAAAGAAAGGCCCCCCCAAAAAAAACAGGAGAAAAAAAAAACCAACGTAAAAAGAAATGTCCTCAGGGATCCCTCCACACGTCTGTGGAAGCCGAAGGGGAGTTCCTTGCCATACAGCTCCGCCTGGCCAGAAAGGGCTCCCAACTCAAGAAAAGGAAAAGAAAACAAACAGAAAATTCAAAATGAACAAACGAACAGAAGCCTTGGGATCCCACCAGTACAGTAGCCCAGACTGGGAAGCAGCTCCACACTCGAATGGAGCTCCGCAGCCCCTCAGGAAAAAGCAAAGATGGTGCATGGAGCCAGGCACTCGAGCGAAAGTAGGGGGAGGCAGCGAGAGGCAAGCAAGAAATCCAGAGAAGCAGGAAAAAAAAAAAAAAAAAGCAACACCAGCAACCAAGAAATGCCACTCAGAGAGCCAGCCAGTGCAGGCTGGTGTTTCTGGACAAGAGACTACATCCACGGGAAGCAGAGGAGGCAGAGTGTGGGTGAAGAAGGGTGGAGAGTGGGAAAGCATATATCACAAATTGCTGGCGCTTTGGAGCCCCTCAGGAAGAAGCAAAGATGGCGCACGGAGCCAGGCACTTGAGTGAAAGGAGGGGGAGGTGGGAGAGGCAAGTGAGAAATCAAAAGAAGCAGGAAAAAAAAGCAACTCTAGCAGCCAACAAATGGCACCCAGAGAGCAGCCCGCTTGGGTGTGTGGAATCCAAGCAGCCGGCGCTTCTGGGTCAAGAGACCGTGGCCGCAGGAAGCAGAGGAACAAACGAACAAAAGCCCCAGGATCCCACCAGTGAAGCAGCCCAGACCGGGAAGCAGCTGCACACTGGAATGGAGCCCTGCAACCCCTCAGGAAGAGGCAAATATGGTGCTTGGAGCCAGGCACTCGAGCAAAAGGAGGGGGAGGCAGTGAGAGGCAAGGGAGAAATCAAAAGAAGCAGAAAAAAAAGCAACACTAGCAGCCAACAAATGGCACCCAGAGAGCCGCCCGCTTGGGTTTGTGGAATCCAAGCAGCCGGCGCTTCCCGGTCCGTGGCCCTGGGAAGCAGAGGAGGCGGAGCTAGGGCGAAGAGTGGTGGGGGGTGGGGAAAGCGCACACCGCAAATTACCGGCTGTTTTGTCTCCCGCTGGGCGCTCCGTGAGGCTGCTTTCTCATAGCCCGTTTGCTGGTCTCCGATAGGAGTCCAAGATGGTGGATCTGCGCTGTGTTAGCTGGTAGGGGACCTCTGCATGAATCTCTCCTCGCTCTCCGTTCTCTGTCAGTTTTCTCACTCCATTTGGTGCTTGGTTGAGTTCTTAGTCTCTTCACTTAGGGTTTCAGGATTGCTGTTTTCTCTGTTCAGCTTAGTTTTTCGGATCTTTGCTGTGGAGGGACGGCGTGGTGCTTCTGCCTAGAGTGCCATTTTGCCAGAACTCCTCCTCTCTCTCTTTTTTTAATTGTGCTTTAAGTGAAAGTTTACAATTCAAGTTAGTTTCTCATACAAAAATTTATACACACATTGTTATGTGACCATAGTTGCTCTCCCTATACTGTGAAAGCACACTCCTCCTTTCCACCCTGGATTTCCTGTGTCCATTTAACCAGCTCCTGACCCTCTCTGCCTTCTCATCTCACCTCCAGACAGGAACTACGCATTTAGTCTCATGTATCTACTTGAGCTAAGAAGCACATTCTTTACGAGTATCATTTTATGTCCCATAGTCCAGTCTAATCTTTGTGTGAAGAGTTGGCCTCGGGAATGGTTTTAGTTTTGGGCTAACAGAGAGTCCAGGGACCATGTCTTCTGGGGTCCCTCCAGTCTCAGTCAAACCATTAAGTCTGGTCTTTTTACTAGAATTTGAGTTCTGTACCCCACTTTTCTCCTGCTCTGTCAGGGACTTTTTGTTGTGTTCCCTGTCAGGCGGTCATTGGTTGTAGTTGGTCACCATCTAGCTCTTCTAGTCTCAGGGTGATGAAGTCTTTGGTTTATGTAGCCCTTCCTGTCTCTTGGGCTAATATTTTCCTTGCATCTTTGGTGTTCTTCATTCTCCTTTGCTCCGGGTGGGTTGGGACAAATTGATGCATCTTAGATGGCCGCTCGCTAGCTTTTAAGACTCCACACACCACTCATCACCAAAGTAGGATGCAGAACATTTTCTTAATAAACTTTGTTATGCCAATTGACCTAGATGTCCCCTGAAACCATGGTCCCCAAACCCCTCCCCCTGCTACTCTGTCCCTCAAAGTGTCAAAACTCTTTCGAGTTCATGTACTTGAATGGGAGAAACTGTACATTATTTTCTCATTCACATAATGTATAGGAAAAATTCCCATGTTTGTAACACAGTGTGTGTTTTGGTAACAGGTAAACCTCCTTTGCCTTCATCTACTTGAATGAGAGAAACTGTATATTGTTTTCTCAGTCACACAATGTATTGGTAACTTTTGCATTCATGCAATTCAAAGTGTATTTTGAAAACATTCAAAACTTTTCTGACTTCATGTACTTGAAGAAACGGCGCAGTTTTTTTCTCATTCACAGAATGTATTGGGAACATTCAAACATTTTATTTCATGTACATTAATGGGAGAAATTAGGCATTGTTTTGTCATTCAACAAAAATAGATCTTGAAATGTTCTTTTTGATGATGAATGCAGCGCTATTCCTCTTCAATTTGTCATTCCTGGCATAGGAGACCATGTGATTGTCTGATTCAAAATGGCCAATACCAGTTCATTTCAGCTCACTAAAGCTTAGGATGGCGCCCCAGTGGTGGAGTCATTAAGTGATTTGGCTGCTAACCAAAAGGTGGACAGTTCAAATTCACCAGTGGCTCCTTGGAAACCCTATGGGAAGTTTTACTGTGTCCTCTAGGATCATTATGGGTTGGAATCAACTCAATGGCAAGGGGTTTGATTTGGGTTTAAAACCTAGGATATCAATGTTTATGTGTTCTATTTCATTTTTGATGATTTCCAATTCTCCTAGATTCATACTTCATACATTCCACTTTCGGATTAATGGATGTTTTCAGCTGTTTCTTCTCATTTTGTTTGATGCCCCATGAGCAAATTAAGGTCCTGAAAACTTGACTCCATCTACTTTGAAGAGGAAACTCTTCTCCAGTCATCTTTTTAATGCCTTCCAACCTGAGGGGCTCGTCTTCTGGCACTACATCAGATAATGTTCCACCGCTATTCATAAGGTTTTCACTGACTAATTTTTTTCAGAATTAGACTGCCAGGTCCTTCTTCTTAATTTGTCTTCGTCTGGAAGCTCAGCTGAGACCTGTCCGCCATTGGTGATCCCACTGGTATTTGAATACTGGTGGCATAGCTTCTAGCATCACAGCAACATGCAAGCCTCCACAGTACAACAAATTGAGAGATGCTCTAAAACTTGCTCTTGAGTGTCGAGTAGCTAAAGCAAACAGAAGAAATGATGAAGTAAAAGAGCAGAACAGAAGATTTCAAAGGGCTGCTCAAAAAGACAAAGTAAAATATTATAATAATAATAAAAAAAAAAAAAACCCATTGCTGTGGAGTCAATTCTGACTCATAGCAACCCTATAGGACAGAGTAGAACTGCCCCATAGAGTTTCCAAGGAGTGCCTGGTGGATTTGAACTGCCGACCTTTTGATTAGCAGCTGTAGCACTTAACCACTACACCACCAGGGTTTCCAGTACTATAATGGCATGTGCAAAGACCCGGAAAAGGGAAGAACACTCTTGGCATTTCTCAAGCTGAAAGAACTGAAGGAAAAATTCAAGCCTCAACTTGCAAAACAGTGAATGAAGCAGGAAGCATCAAAAGAAGATGGGAGGAATACACAGAGTCACTATACCAAAAAGAATTGATTAACATTCATTCATTTCAGGAGGAAGCAAATGATCAAGAGCCAATGGTACTGAAGAAAGAAGTCCAAGCTTCACTGAAGACACTGGAGAAAAACAAGGATCCAGGAATCGAAGGAATAGCAATTGAGATGTTTCAACAAATGAATACAACTCTGAAAGTGCTCACTCTTCTATGTCAAGAAATTTGGAAGAGAGCTACCCCGCCAACTGACTGAAAGAGGTCCATATTTTTGCCTGTTCCTAAGGACAGTGATCCAGAGAACGTGGAAGTTATCGAACAATATCACTAATATCACACTCAAGTAAAATTTTGCTGGAGATCATTCAAAAGCAGTTGTCACAGTATATCAACTGGGGACTGCCGGAAATTCTAGCCTGGTTCAGGAGAGGATGTGGAACAAGGGAATATCATTGCTGATGTCTGATTGATCTTGGCTAAAATCAGAGAATACCAGAAAGATGTTTACCTGTGTTTTATTGACTGTGCAAAGGCACTAGACTGTGTGGATCATAACAAATTCTGGGTAACATTGCTAAGAATTGGAATTCCAGAATACTTAATTGTGCTCATGAGGAACCTATCAATAGATCAAAAGTCAGTCATTTGAACAGAGCAAGGAGTTACTGCATGGTTTAAAGTCAGGAAAAGTGTGTGTCAGGGATGCATCCTTTCACCATACTTATTCAATCTGTATGCTGAGCTAATAATTCAAGAAGCTTGACTATATGAGGAAGAACAGGACATCAGGATTGGAGAAAGACTCATTAACAACCTTCAATATGCAGATAACACAACCTTGCTTGCTGAAAATGAAGAGGACTTGAAGCATTTACTGATGAAGATGAAAGACTACAGCCTTCAGTATAGATTACACCTCAACATAAAATAAAAATCCTCACAACTGGACCAATAAGCAACCTCAAATATTGAAGTCATCAAGGATTTCATTTACTTGGATCCACAATCAACACCCATGGAAGCAGCAGTCAAGAAATTAAATGACACATTGCATTGGGCAAATCTGCTTCAAAAGACCTCTTTAAAATGTTAAAAACCAAAGATGTCATCTTGAAGACTAAGGTGTACCTGACCTAAGCCATGATGTTTTCAATCATCTCTATGCATGCCAAAGTTGGGCAATGAATAAGGAAGACCAAAGAAGAATTGAGTTTGAATTATGATGTTGGCAAAGAATATTGAATATACCATGGACTGCCAAGAGAATGAACAAATGTGTCTTGGAAGAAGTACTGCCAAAATGCTCCTTGGAAGCAAGGATGGTGAGACTACGTCTCACAAACTTTGAATGTGTTATTAGGTGGGATCAGTCCCTGGAGAAGTACATCATACTTGTTAAAGTAAAGCGTCAACAAAAAAGAGAAAGACCCTCAAGGAGATGGATTGACCCAGTGGCTGCAACAATGGGCTCAAACATAACAACGATCGTGAGGATGGTGCAGGACTGGGCAATGTTTCGTTCTGTTGTACATAGGGTCACTATGAGTTGGAACTGACTAAATGGCACCTAACAACAACAAGAATGTATTGGCAACATTCCTATTCTTGCACCACGAAGTGCTTTTTGAAAACAAGTGAAACTCTTTTCATTTAATCTACTTGAATGAGAGAAATCTATATTAGTTTCTCAGTCACAAAATGTATTGAGAACTTTCATGTTAGTGTAATACAATGTGTACTTTGAAAACATTCAAAACTCTTTAGACTTCTTGTACTTGAATAGGAAAAACTGTATACTGTACTGTAATCTACATAATGTATTGTGAACATTACCGTGCTTGTGACACAAAGTGTTTTTTGATAACAGGTAAAACCCTTTTGATTTCTTCTACTTGAACGAGAGAAACTGAATATAAGTTTCTCATTCACTCAATATATTGGGAACTTTCACACTCATATAATGCACAGTGTACTTTGAAAACATTCAAAACACTTTTGACTTCATGGATTTGAATGGGTGAATCTGTATTTTGTTTAGTCATTCACAGAATGTATCTGGAACACTCCTGTACTTGTAACACAAAGTGTTTTATGGTAACAAAACTCTTTTGACTTCATCTGCTTGAATGAGAAAAACAGTATGTTGGTTTCTCATTCACACAATGTGTTGAGAACTTTCCCATTCATGTAACACAAAGTGTACTTTGAATACATGTAAAACTCTTTGTGACTTCATGTACTTGAATGGGAATAACCACACTTCATTTTGCAATTTACAATATGTATTGGGAACATTCCTGTGGTTGTAACACGAAGAGTTTACTATAATAGATAAAACTCTTTTGACTTCATCTACTTGAATGAAAGAAACTGTGCAGTGTTTTCCTATTCACAAATGTATTGGTATCTTTCACGTTCTTGTAACACACAGTATAGTTTAAAAACCTGTAAAACTCTTTTGGCTTCATCTACTTGAATGAGAGAAACTCTACATTGTTTTCTCATTCACCGAATAAATTGAGAACTCACCCTTCCTTGTAACACGAAGTGTACTCTGAAAATATGTAAAACTCTTTTGACTTTATGTATTTTTGCATGGGACAAAGGGTACATTGTTTTCTCATTCACAAAAATGCATAGGAAATATTCCTGTGCTTTTAACAAAACTTTTTTTTTTTTTGGTAACAGGTAAAACTCTTTTGACCTTATCATTTGAATGAGAGAAACTGTATATTGGTTTCTCAATCATACAATGTATTGGGTACTTTTGCATTCTTGTAACATAAAGTGTACTCTGAAAACATGTAAAACTCTTTTGACTTCACGTACTTGTATGGGAGAAACTGTGCAGTGTTTTCCTATTCACAAAATGACACATAGTTTTCTAATTCAGAGTATGTATAGGAAATATTCACTTGTTTCAAAAAGTGTTTTTAATAACAGGTAAGCATCTTTTGATTTCATGTACTAGAATGGGAGAAACTCTATATTGTTTTCTCATTCACAGAATGTGTTCGGAACTTTCCCATTCTTATAACCTAAATTGCACTTTGAAAACAAGTCAAACTCTTTTGACTTCATTTACTTGAATGTGAGAAATTCTAAATTGTTTTCTCATTCACATAATGTATAGGGATCATTCCCATGCTTGTAGCGCAAAGTGTTTTTTGATAACAGTTAAAACTCTTAACTTCATCTACTTGAATGAGAGAAACTGTATATTTTGTTTCTCATTCACACAATGTATTGGCCTTTTTCCTTTTGTTGTAACACAAATTGTACTTTGAAAACCTGTAAAACATTTTTGACTTTATGTACCTAAATGGGAGAAACTGCACATTGTTTTCTCATTCACAGAATGTATAGGAAACATTTCCATGCTGGTAACATAAAATGTTTTTTGATAAGAGGTCAAACTCTTTAGACTTCATCTACTTGAATGAGAGAAACTGTATATTGTTTTCTCATTCACACAATTTCCTGGGGACTTTCACTTCTTTGTAACACAAAATGTACTTTGAAAACATGTAAAACTCTTTTGAATTCATGTACTTGAATTGGAGAAAATCTACTTTGTTTTCTAATTCACAGGATGTACAGGGAATAGTCTCATGCTTATACCACAAAGTGCTTTTTGATAACAGGTAAAACTACCTTGACTTCATCTTCTTGAATGAGATAAATTGTATGTTGATTTCTCATTCACACAATACATTGATAACTTTCCCTTCATTGTAACACAAAGTGTACCCTGAATACCTGTAAAACTCTTTTGACTTTATGTTCTTGAACGGGAGAAACTATACATCATTTTCTCATTCATAGAATGTATATGATACATTCCTTTTTCTTGTAACATAAAGTGTTTTTTGATAACAAGTAACACTCTTTTGACTTCGTCTATTTGAATGAGAGAAGCTGTATATTGTTACTCACACAATGTGTTCCGGATTTCATGTCCTTGTAACACAAAGAGAACTTTGAAAACCTGTAAATCTTTTGACTTTGTGTACTTGAATAGAGAAATTCTACATTGTTTTCTCATTCACAGAATGCATTGGGAACTTTCCTGTCCTTGTAACACAAAGTGTACTTTGAAAACATGTCAAATTCTTTTGACTTTTTGTACTTGTATGGAGAAAGTGTCCACTGTTTTCTCATTCACTGAATGTATAGGGAACATTCCCATGCTCGTGAAACAAAGTGTTTTTTGGTTTTTTTTGTTTGTTTGTTTTTCGGGAACCAAAAGGAAAAGTCTTTTGGCTGCATCTTCTTGAATGGGGGAAACTGTATATTGGTTTCTCACTCACATAATGTATTGCGAACTTTCCCATCCTAACATAAAGTGTAATTTGAAAGCCTATAAAACTCTTTTGAGTTTATGTACTTGAATGGAAGAAACTGTACATTGTTTTTTCATTCACAGAGTGTATAGGAAACATTTCTGTGCTTTTAACACAAA
This sequence comes from Dugong dugon, assembly GCA_030035585.1. Classification (NCBI taxonomy): domain Eukaryota; kingdom Metazoa; phylum Chordata; class Mammalia; order Sirenia; family Dugongidae; genus Dugong; species Dugong dugon. Next base: position 98,034,200 of record CM057465.1, read on the forward strand.
GTGGCTGGACCTATGTATCTTGAGTAAAGCTTGTAGAAATCTCCACTTGGCCACCTGACATAGAATTTTGGACTTGCCAGCCTCCAGAATCTCATGAGCCAATCCCTTAAAGTAAATCTCTCTCTCTCTCTCTGTCTCTCTCCCTATATATATATATATACATATGTGTGTGTATGTGTGTGTTCATATATACATATATCTCATTGGTTCTATTTTTCTAAAGAACCCAAACTAAGAGAGACCCTGAACTGTATTCCTTTTACAGCCCAGTAGTCTCCTTCCTTTCCAAACTAGTCTAGTTTTACCCTCTGCCCCCAGGACACTTAGCATCCTCCTGTGAATAGGATCAAAGGACATATAGAAACTTTTATTTCAGATTTCTCCTCTGCCCAAATTACTCATGTGAGAAATTGCAAAGCCTAACTCCCAGCAGAAAATGAAGGAAGAGAGAAGAAGGAAGAGAAGAAGAGATGCATACATTACTACCTTAAAAAACAGCTTGGCACAAACTTTTCATTTATTTTTATTTTTTTTCTATTTCACACAATGCTGCAATAATCAGGAATTTTTGCATCGAAGTTATATAGTTTCCTACTGGTCAAATTGCAATCCTAGCAGATGCATCAATGTATGTATGTTCTCATCATTAATGTACAGGGCCCTTTCCCCCCATATTCTCACCATCTCTATGGTCAAGTTTTAAATTTTATTAATATGTTAATTATGTCATTCTAGTTGAAAGTTACAATTACTGCACTATAAATGATGTTGGTACCTCTTTCACATGATTATATACCTTCTCCTCTCTTACTATCTCGCTATCTGACATTTTGCATTTACGACAGTAGTAAAAAACCTACTATCTGACTATTTTGTGTATTAATGATGTATGTCTCGCAGTAACAAATGCTGAGGTGGTAGGCGATAGTAACGCTGGCTGTGATGGTTAAGGTTATGTTTCAACTTGGCAGGCATGATTCTCAGTGGTTTAGCAGTTACATAACAATGTAATTTGGCAGTTATGTAATGATGTAGTCACTCTCCATTTTGTGATCTGATGTAGTCATTCTCCATTTTCACATAACACCGATTTTGCATAATGACTTGATTTTTGGAATTTAACCATGTCAGTTAGTGAGGAGAGGGTGCACTTTTGCCATTTATATTCTTTTATTTCTTTAAATTCTGCATAAGGTATTCAAGGTGTCCTGTATAAGAAGAGAGATATATCTGTGTAGTTCAATAAGATGTTAAAAAAGGATGCCAGTCAGTTAGAGCAAGAAAAAATATATTCTAGAAATCTGAAAATACATTCAGTTGTGAATTCGGCTATCAGCCGAAAGCTTGAAGAAATATTAAAAATCATAAAACTAGAAGAATAAATGCATCTAAATGTATAATTAAGCTTTAGAAAATAAAAGAAACAAATTACTGGTTTATTGATACAACAAACAATTTAAAAACTAAGCAGTTAGATTACAAAAATAATTCTTGGTTAAATGGTGAGAAAATGCTTATGAAAGTCTTAGTGCAATGCCTTACATGTAATAAATTAACAATATATTTTAATATTTTATTATCATTATTTTCCAAAAAGTTTTTTAATCTTTAATTTTTTCTTCTACTCCATGTTCCATCTGGCTGACCCAGCTGAACAAAGGAATCTATTTAAAGATAAATGTATAATAAACAATAGAATCCCTTTGTAAGACTAATTCGAAGACCAAGGATTACTCTCCTTAGGGCTTATATTGGACCAAATTTTATTGGAAATTGTTAATATAATATGAAGATCATAATGCAATCACGGATTGACCTATCCTGTCTGTCAATTTGTCATACTGTGGTGGCTTGTGTGTTCCTGTGATACTGGAAGCTATGCCATAAGTATTTCAAATACCAGCAGGGTTACCCATGGTTTCAGCAGAGCTTCCACACTGTGATAGACTAGGAAGGAAGTCCTAATAATCTACTTCGAAAATTAGGCAATGAAAACCCTATGGATCACAACAGAATATTATCTGATACAGTTCTGGAAGATGAGCCTCCTAGGTTGGAAAACACTAAAACATGCAGTGGCCACAACAATGGACTTGAGCATACCAATGATGGTGAAGATGGAGCAGGAAGGGTAACATTTCATTCTGTTGCACATGCAGTCAGCATGAGTCAGAGCAGATTCAACAGCAACTAACAATAACATCTTATTCAAGGTTGCAATTTTACATAATATGCCAATGTTGTGGCAGGACTACAAACAAAACTAAATTAAATCAAAGAATATCTGGATCTTCTGAATTTATAGCCATCTCACAATCTCATGCTCTTTACAAGACACAGAAGGAAACTCATGAATTATTAAAGCCATCAAAGAGAAGGCAAGCTACAGTTCTTGCTCTCGTGGTTGCTAGGATTTATGTTTGCATCACGAGGCAAAGATAAGAAAGACATTTCAAGTGAAAGTCCAACAACAGCTTTATTTGGTAAAAAGATAGAATAGATAGCTTGAGGCGGCTCCAGTGAAAAAGGGCCAATATTATTCTATAATAGTGTCCTCACAAATTCAAGCAATATTCCCTTATGCCTCGGCAGTTGACTGATCGTCTGGAGTGGCCTGTTACGTGAGATTTGAAGAACGAATTTTCCTACATGTGGGGATGCCTAATCATCATTGACGATCAAAATTTCCTTCTTTTTTTTTCCTCTGCACTCTGAAAAAATTTTTAAAGCCTTTTTATAATACAGTTCTTTTTTTTTCCCCTCATAATCCATTTCTAACCTAAAAACATGATACTTTTTCTTGGTTGCTCACACAGCATGCTATTATTTGTATGTCATTTCAAACAGGATACTTAAGATAAAGATTTCATGCATTCTTTTTTAATCCTCCCTTTCCTTGTGCTGAGTCTTGTCCAGATTTTGTGAACTGATGTTGCACGAATAGTCATTGTATTTTCTTTGAATTGAACTTAGCCTTTTTAATTTCTTATGAAACAAAACACTATACTTAGACCACTGGTGAATGACCAAACAAATTGAATTTTCTATCCACAGAAGTTTAATACACTGATTTTATGCAAATTTCCATGCTTCCCTGCTTAATCTTGTCTTTATTGACTCAGCCAAATGCTATTTTTCAAAGGTCATACATCTTGAATTATCTATTCTGATTTATTATGGATTGAACTGTATACCTCCTAAATATGAGTTGTAAATCTTAACCTCTATGCCTGTGGTTAAAATCCCATTTGGGAATGGGTAGTGTTTTTTATGTTAATAAGACAGGGTTATCATAGGTATGTCTTAAGCCAACCTCTTTTGAGATTATAAAAAAGACTAAACAAGCAAGCAAAAGAGGCAGGGGCAGGGACGAGAGATGCCAAATCACATGAAGATTGCCCAGGAGCAGGAGCTCAGTAGAGACAATGACCTTCCTCCAGAGCCTACAGAGAGAGAAAGCCTTCCCCTAGAGCTGGTGCTCTGAATTTGGATTTTAACCTCTTAAACTGTGAGAAAAAAAAAAAAAAATCTGTTAAAGACATCCACTTGTGGTATTTCTATTATAGCAGAACTAGACAACTAAGAGTTTGGTACTGTAAGAATGGGGTTCTGCTCTAACAGATTAAAATGTGGAAGCTGTTTTGGAATTGGGTAATGGGTGGAGGCTGGAAGAGTTTTAAGGTGCATAATAGTAAAAGCCTACATTGCCTTGAAGAGGCTATTGGTAGAATTATGGACATCAAAGGCAATTCTGGTGAGGGCTCAGTAGAAAGTGAGGAGAGCTTTAGAGAAAGTCTCTGTCATCTTAGAGAACACATATGGTGCCAGCAACAGAATGTTACTGGAAATGTGGATGTTAAATGTGCTTCTGGTGAGGATTTATTAGAAAATGATGAACATGTGATTGGACAATGGAGGAAGGACGATGCTTTTTATGCGGTGGTAAAGAACTTCTCTGAATAATGTTCAAACTTTTGGTGGAAGGTAGAACTTGTAAGTAATGAACTTGTATATTTGGCTGATGAGATTTATAAGCAAGATCTTAAAGGTGCCATGTGGTTTTTCCTTGCTGCTTATAGTAAAATGCAAGAGGAATGAGACGGGCTTAAAAATGAATTGTGCAAAATGAAAACAGAACTTAAATATTTGGAAAATCTTACTGTACAAACTAAGGTCCTAGAATGTTCACCAAGGACAGGGCTACACAGTCTTTTATTAAAGAGTTTAAGCTTGTGACTGATGTATCTAACCAACTATCACAGCAGAAAACCTATCAGCTTAGACTGAATGGGATGGAGAAAGAACTAAAGGAAAGAACGTTGTCTGCCTCTTGGAATTCTACAGGCAGGAAACAGGCCAAAAGAGCTACATCTGTTGTCCTCCCAGAAAATAAAAGGACCATCCTTGGAGAAACTTGGAGGTCAGCAGAATTGTTGAATGGAACAAGGGAAGCAGGCCCTTCTCAATTTCAAAGCGTGAGGTCAAGGTCTCCTGGATCTCAAAGGGTTGGACCACAGTCTCCTAGGTTTCAAAGAATCAGATCTTTACCAGCTCGGTTCTGGAGTGTAGGGCTGCCATCAGGATGGGGCCGAATCAGTTGCTCAAAGCTGAGGGGGTGGGAATTCCCTGTCAGAAGGGCAGAAGAATGGGCCTGCCAGGGCAATGGGGTGGGATCATTACTCAGATGGCCTAGGGGAATGGGACTTCCTAAAGCTGAAAGAGCAGAGTTACCATCCCAGAGGGCATGAGAGACGTGGCCAACACCCAGAGTCTGGATGGTGGAGCCATTGCCCAGATGGTCTCAGAGAAGACAGGATTATTTTCAAGACTTGAGAGCTAATGTAATTTGTTCTGTCGAGTTATGGACTTGCTGGTTACCCATTATCCCTTCTTTCCCTCCAATTTATCTCATTTGTAATGGAAATGTACCTGTTCTGCTATTGTACTTTGGAAACAGATAACTTGTAGTCTAGATTTCACAGGTTTACAGATAAAAAAGAATTTGCCCCAGGATGGAATACACCTGAAGTCTCATCCATATTTGATTTAGATGATTCGGGAGATGAGAGGTTGAACTTGGAGTTGATTTAATATTTTTGTGAAGATGTGATGGGGTGAATGTGTTTTACATGTGGTGTTGCAGGGGAAAAACATCATAAAGTTTAGTAAAGCAAAAAGAAAGTTTTATTAGGCATATATTCAAAAGGACAAAAGTGGGAAAAGGGACACACATACTTCCATAGCCATGTCTGCCTAAGTCCCAGGATCATTACAGAATAGACAAGAATGGGAAAATGGACAAGCATGCTGCCACAGCCATGTATGCCCAAGTCCAAAGAACAGTTACAGAGCCATCATTATGTATTAACATTACAAATGGGCAAAACCATTGAAAGCTTCACCTTTTCACAGATGGGCTAGAAATTGTGATCCTAGGTTTTGAATTGTCTTTCTTAACAATCATTGGTACAAGTTCCAGTAATGACGGTCAGGAGAGTCTTCAATGGTCCAGCAAACTTCTATTCACTAAATGCTAATAGAAAACGAGTAGAAAGTCTTTTGTGTTCTGTTTGATTGGATTTATGTGAAAGTTTCCCAAAAAGATATTTTCCAAGAGTATCTTAGCTATTGTCTTTATACCTCAGGGCCCAGTTGATGTGTCCTTGTGAATTCTTGTGAGCCCAGCTCCAGCTGGGTTACATTCTCTACGCTCAAAGAGGTGGAATAAATGATTACAATATTATTTTCTAAATCAGTGGCAAGAACATGAACTGGGGAGAAACCAAAGGGTAGAATGTTACGGATTGAATTGTGTCCCCTATAAATATGTGTTGTAAATCCAAACTTCTGTGCCTGTGGTTATAATCCTATCTGGGAATGGATTGTCTTTTTTTATATTAATGAGAAAGGATTAGTGTAGATTGTGTCTCTTTTGAGATATAAAAGAGATTAAAGAAACAAACAAACAAACAAAAGCAAAAGAAGCAGAGACGCAGAAACAGGGATGCCAAATCATATGAAGACTGCTAAGGAGTAGAAGCTCAGAAGAGATAATCACCTTCCTCCAGAACCAACAGAGAAAGCCTTCCCCTAGAGCCAGTGCTCTGAATTTGGACTTCTAGCCTCCTAAATTGTGAGAAAAAAAATTCCTGTCTGTTAAAGCCATATGCTTGTGGTATTTCTGTTATAACAGCACTAGATAACTTAGACAGGACTCTCTCCCTTTTTTGTACATTTTAAAATCCTTGGCTTCTAAACAATCCTTCCTATACTGATGTCTAAAGCTGTTCACTTAATAAGACAACAACCGAACAGTTCACACAGGTAAATCTGCTCCTTGGGGGGAAAAAAAAGTTTATTTTGGCCTAGACGACACTGATTGTCAGTCTGCAGTAAAACTTTTCCAGAAGATGTGCCTCTTGGCTAAGGGGGTGAAATCAAGCAAAACTTTAGTGCCAAGGAACGCTATCTTTATTTAAATTTCCTGCACTAATATTGTTTTCCAGAACAAAGAAGTAGTAGTTCTTCTTGCCTTCTACCTGAACAGAATCACATATTACCATTTCCCATGTTATTGATGTGACTCAAAACAAGTGTTGAAAGGCTCAGGGTTTTGTGGTGGTGTGTGTAAAAATTTGAATCTATCCAAATGAGCTTTGGGTCAGTGTCACCAGCACAACAGGGTTTATTTTGTGTTTGTTGTTTGCTTGCTTGTTAGTTTGTTTTCAGCTTGAGAGGCTGCTAGCCTTTCTACTGTCTGACTTCCATCCTCACAGCCCCCATCTGACCCCCAATTTTTTTTTTTTTTCCTCACAGTGTGCTGGTCAGCCCAGCTGCAAGGGAGCAAAGGCTCTGCTATTGTTTCTGCACTTCCTCTTCCCATCTGCATCCTTAAACATCAGTTGTGTGCAGTGGAATCCCACCCTTTGTTCTGTTGTCTGGGAAGTAAGTCAAATTCTCAAGCCTGAGGTTTCCTGAGGTGATTGCACAGAGGTTGTCTGAAGCAGATAGAAGCAGCTAGGGAGGGGCAGAGGCACCCGGGCCAGTAGCAGATGTTTGCGATTAGTTGAATCCACGCAACGATGATGGGAATTTAGAATGAACCAACTCTACAGATAGCGTACCAAAGAGACATTATTCAGTGAACAAAACCTAACAAAGCAACTAGACAAGGGAATGTGTACATCTAATCTAAAAACTCACTCACTCTTTAACTTCCATCATTCCTGAGAATAAGCCAGAGTAGATTTAAGAGGCATATTTACGGTGCATTTTGGCTTTGTGCTCCTTTTTCTCTTGACATTGTGCTCTATGTTAAGAATCTTTAAATAAAACTGTTTGTTATGGATTGAATTGTGTCCCATAAAAATATGTGTTAAAATCCTAATCCTGTACCTATACACATGACCTTGTTTTGAAATGGGGGGTTTCTTTTATTATATTAATGCAGTCATGCCAGAGTAGCCTGGATCCTAAACCTAATCACTTCCAAGTTATAAAATAACAGAACAGACATGCATGGGGAAGAAAGACACCAAAGAACACCAAGCAGTGTCCAGGGCTATGGACAAGGAAATACCCTGCCCTAGAATCTATGCCCTGATTTGGACTTCCAGCCTCCTGAACTGTGAGACAATAAATTTATGTTCTTCAAAGCCACCCACTGTGATATTTTTTGTTATAGCAGCACTAGATAACTAAGGCACTGTTCAAATCACATCAGAATGATTTCTCTCCATTTCCATTCATCAGTTCTATCTATCTTGAAGGTATTTCTCAAATATCATTTATCTCCTCACAACCTGATGTAATTACTTCTTTTTTGAATCTCATTGAATTTGATTCATATGTTACTTTTTTATTCTCAATCATATTATGATTATTTGTGAACTTTCCTAATATCTCCAAGCACACATGCTTTTCGGGTACTTGAATGTGAGACTTTCTAACTCTTATATTCCTCCCAGGCCAGCCACCAGATACAAAGTAAGCACATACATATGTGAATTGTATTACATAGAAAGCCAGTTACTAGGACAATAAATACAAAAAGTAAATTCTAGTTTTCACTGAAGGTGGCGACCAAAGGAGAAAGACAACACTGAGAATAAAGTAATAAGCATTTATTAAACATCATTTCTAAAATCTCAACACCTTGGTGGGTATACCATTATGTCCAAACACAAGACAAAAATATGTTGAGTTTGAAGGCATAGCTGATATGCAAATGTAGTTGTCAAGGAGACCTTTAGAAATGTGCAATTGGAAATCGTCCAGTCTGAAATTCCTGAATACTTACCCTGACTCTCTGATTCAGCAGGACATCCCTTGGGAAACTATTGCTAAGCACTCTCAGGAAAATCTGATGCACAGTGAGGTGTAGGGAATGCTGATCCAGATTTGTTGTGTTAGGTGCTGTCAAGTCGGTTTCGACTCAGCAACCTTATGTACAACAGAATGCAACGTTGCGTGGTCCTGTATCATCCTGCATCTACCCTGTCAATCCATCTAGAGGGTCTTTCTCTTTTTTGATGACTCTGTGCTTTACCAAACATAATGTCCCTCCAGGGACTGGTCCCTCCTAATAACATGTCCAAAGTATGTGAGTTGAAGTCTTACCATCCTGTCTTCCAAGGAGCATTCTGGCTGTACTTCTTCCAAGAAAGTTGTTCTAAACAGGGTCTGGGCATTTCAAAAGAAATAGTTTCTAACTTCTATTCACAGCCTAAACCTACTGTTAACCACAGGCATTCTAGCAAGCTGAGGATATATTTTTAAATATTGATTATCATCTGACAAACTATGAATCATCCCGAGTTCATGATTTCATCCTTACTTCAAAATGATAGAATTTAAGAGAACAAAAATAGACAAAATTTAATTTTGTTACAGGTGCTGGCCAAGTATTGATTTTGTTGTTGTTTCTGCTGGGTGCCATTGAGACAATGCATAGCATCTGTCTTGGATTGAATTGTGTCCCCCAAAATATGTGTCAATTGGCCTGGCCATGATTTCCAGTACTGTGTCATTGTTCACTGTTTTGTGATCTGATGTGATTTTTCTGTGCAATATAAATCCTACTTCTATGATGTTAATGAGGCCATATTAGAAGCAGTTATGTTAGGTTGTATCTTGAGTCAATCTTTTGAGGTATAAAAGAGAGAATCCAGCAGAGAGGAGGGGGCCTCCTACTACCAAGAATGAAGAACCATTAAGTGAACATGTCCTTTGTACCCAGGATCGCTGCCCTGAGAAGGTCCTAGGCCAGGGGAAGGTTGATGACAAGGACCTTCGCTCAGAGCTAACAAAGACAGAAAGCCTTCCCCTGGAGCTGGAACCCTGAATTGGGACTTCTAGCATCCTAGAAGGTGAGAGAATGAATTTCTCTTTGCTAAAGTCAGCCAGTTATGGTATTTCTGTCATAGCAGCACTAGATGGCTAAGACAGCAACCACATGTGACAGAATAGTACTGCTACATTGGATTTTCTTCACTGTACTTCTTTGGAAGTAGATAGTTGGGTCTATCTCTTGCAGACTGGGTGGATTTTAATAGCCAACCTTCTGGTTAGTAGCCAGGGATCCTTCACTAGGGCTCCTTCAAGCATTGCTAAATGTAACAAATTAATTCAATTTAATTTACATTGTATTTATTTACAAAGTACAGTCCTATTCATTTCTTAGAGTCACTGGGTAGCTCAAACGATTAAAACAATCAGCTGCTAACCAAAATGAAGGAGGTTCAAATCAAGAGGTGCCTTCGAACACAGGCCTGGTGATTTACTTCTGAGAAATCAGCCGCTGAAAACCCAATAGAACACAGTTCTACCCTGACAAATGAGGGAAAGACAAAAAGCATTGCTACTAGGGTTCCAGTACTTACATGCACGGATTTATTTCAAACAAAAAGTGTTTAAACATGTTTCTGCAATCAGTGGATGGCTTCAGACAATTTCTTTCAGTAATACACTTGTCTTAGTCTTGTTAACACACTAGGCTTCAAAAAAAGGACACTTCTTCAGTAAAGGACAGAACAACTAAAAAGAAACTCAACAAAGATACAGAAGACCTAAGGGGCACAATCAGCCAACTTGACCTCATAGACATATATAGAACACTCTACCCAACAGCTGCAAAGTACACATTCTTTTCCAATGCACATGGAATATTCTCCAGAAGAGACCACATCTTAGGCCACAGAGCAATCCTCAACAAGATCCAAAAATTTGAGATAATTCAAAGTATCTTCTCTGACCACAATGCCATCAAAGTAAAAATTAACAATAGAAAGAGCAAGGGAAAAAAATCAACTACATGGAAACTGAATAATACACTGCTTACACATCAGTGGGTAATAGAAGAAATCAGAGATGGAATAAAAAAATTCCTAGAATCAAATGAGAATGAAAACACATCATACCAAAATCTTTGGGACACATCAAAGGAAGTCCTCAGAGAACAATTTATAGCAATAGATGCACATATCAAAAAAGAAGAAAGGGACAAAATGAAAACATTAACTACAGAACTCAAACAAATAGAAAGAGAACAGCAAAAAAAGCCCACAGCCACCAGAAGAAAGGAAACAATAAAGATCAGAGCAGAAATAAATGAAATAGAGAACAGAAAAAAAAAAAAATAGAAAGAATCAACAACCAAAAGTTGGTTCTTTGAAAGAATCAACAAAATCGACAAACCACTGGCCAGACTGACCAAAAAAAAAACAGGAGAGGACACAATTAACCCAAATAAGAAATGAAATGGGCTACATTACAACAGACCCAACTGAAATAAAAATGATCACAACAGAATATTATGAAAAACTATACTCCAACACATTTGAAAACCTAGAGGAAATGGATAAATTTCTAGAAACACACTACCTACCCAAACTACAACAAAGTGATGTTGAAAATCTGAACAGACCCATAACAACAGAAGAGATTGAAAAGGTAATAAAAAAAAAAACTCCCAACAAAAAAAAGCCCTGGACCAGATTGCTTCTCTGGGGAACTCTAAAACACATTCACAGAAAAGCTTGTACCAGTACTACTCAAGCTATTTCAGAGCACAGAAAAGGAAGCAACACTTCCAAATTCATTCTATGAAGCCAGCATAAAGCTGATACCAAAACCAGGCAAAGATGCCACAAAAAAAGAAAATTACAGACCAAAATCTCTCATGAATATAGATGAAAAAATTCTGAACAAAATTCTAGCCAATAGAATTGAGCATCATATCAAAAAAATAATACACCACAACCAAGTAGGATTCATACCAGGTATGCAAGGATGGTTCAAAATTAGAAAATCAACAACATAATCCACCACATAAATAAAAGGTAAGAAAAGAATCATGATCATCTCAGTTGTTGCAGAAAAGGCATTTGACAAAGTCCAACACCCATTCCTGATAAAAACTCTCAATAAAATAGGTATAGAAGGGAAATTTCTCAACATAATAAAGGGCATCTATGCAAAACCAACGGCCAACGTCATTCTTAATGGAGAGAGGCTGAAAACATTCCCCCTGAAAACAAGAACATGACAAGGATGCCCTTTATCACCACTCCTATTTAACATTGTGCTGCAAGTTCTAGCTAGAGCAATAAGGCAAGAAAAAGAAATAAAGGGCATCCAAATTGGTAATGAGGAAGTTAAACTGTCCCTGTTTGTGGATGATATGATACTATACATAGAAAACCCAAAGACTCCACGAGAAATCTTCTGGAACTAATAGAAAGATTCAGCAGAGTAGCAGGATACAATATAAACATACAAAAATCAGTTGGATTCCTATACACCAATAAGGAGAACGATGAAAAGGAAATCAGGAAAACAATACCATTTATAATAACCCCTAAAAAAAATAAATTACTTAGAAATAAATCTAACCAGGGATGTAAAAGGCCTATACAAAGAAAACTGCAAAACACTACTGCAAGAAACCCAAAGGCATCTACATAAATGGAAAACCATACCATGCTCATGGATAGGCAGACTCAACATTGTGAAAATGACAATTCTACCCAAAGTAATTTACAAATACAATGCAATCCCGATCCAAATACCAACAACATTCTTCAAAGAGATGGAAAAACTAATTAACTTTCTATGGAAAGGGAAGAAGCCCCAAATAACTAAAGCACTACTGAAGAAGAAGAATACAGTTGGAGGACTCACACTACCTGACCTCAGAACCAACTATACAGCTACGGTAGTCAAAACAGCCTGGTACTGGTACGATGACAGATAAACTGACCAATGGAACGTAATTGAGAACCCAGATGTAAATCCATCCACCTATGGTCACCTGATTTTCGACAAGGGCCCAAAGTGCATCCAATGGGGAAAAGACAGTCTTTTTACAAATGGTGTTGGCAAAACTGCATATCCATCTGCAAAAAAATGAAACAGGACCCATACCTCACACCATATAGAAAAACTAATTCAAAATGGATCAAAGACCTAAATATAAAGCCAAAAACTATAAAGTTCATAGAAGAAAATACAGGACCAATGCTACAGGCCTTAATACATGGCATTAACAGGATACAAACCATAACTGTCAACACACAAACCCCAGAAGTTAAGCTAGATAACTGGGAAATTCTAGAAATCAAACACTTATGCTCTTTCAAAGACTTCACCAAAAGGGTAAAAAGAGAACCTACAGACTGAGAAAAAAATTTTGGACAGCACAAGTCAGACAAAGGTCTAATCTCCATAATCTACAAGAAAATCCAACAGCTCTACAACAAAAAGACAAATAATCCTATTAAAAAATGGGCAAAGGAAATGAACAGACACTTCACCAAAGAAGATGTTCAAGCAGCCAACAGACACATGAGGAAATGCTCGCGATCACTAGCCATTAGAGAAACGCAAATTAAAACCACAATGAGATAACATCTCACCCCGGCATTACTGGCACGAAGCAAAAACACTGGAAATAACTAATGTTGGAGGGGCTGCAGAGAGATTGGAACTCTTATGTACTGCTGGCGGGAATGCAAAATGATACAACCATTTTGGAAAATGATATGGTGCTTCCTTAGAAAGCTAGAAATAGACATACCATTCAATCCAGCAATCCCACTCCTAGGAATATATCCTAGAGAAATAAGGGTCGTCGCTTGAATAGACATATGCACACCTATGTTCATGGCACCATTGTTCACAATAGCAAAACAATGGAAACAACCTAGATGCCCATCACAGATGAATGGATAAACAAACTATGTTACATACACACAGTGGAGTACTATGCAACGAGAAAGAACAATGATGAATCTGTGAAGCATCTCATAACATGGATAAAACTGGAGGACATTATGCTGAGTGAAATTAGTCAATCACAAAAGGACAAATATTGTATGAGACCTCTATTGTTAAAACCCATGAAAAAGTTCACTCACAAAAAGTAACAATCTTTCTTGGTTACCAGGGATGGGGGGGGGGGGGACATACTAAATAGGTAATAGATAAGCCGTATCTTGGGTGAAGGGTGAGACAGTACACAATACTGGAGAAACCAGCACTGTTGTACTTGTACAAGGAAAGGTCATGGAAGCTCCATAGACAAATCCAAACTCCCTTAGGAACTGAATTGCTGGGCAGAGGGCTGTGGGGACCATGGTCTCGGGGAACATCTAGCTCAATTGGCATAACACAGTTTATAAAGACAATGCTACCTTGGTGAGTAGCTTCTGGGGTCTTAAAAGCCTGTGAGCAGCCATCTAAGACACTCCACTGGGCTCATCGCTTCACGAGCAACAGAGAATGAAGAGAACAGGATGCAAGGAAAAGGTTAGTCCGAAGGACTAATGGACCACAGCTACCAAGACCTCCATCAGACTGAGTCCAGTATAGCTAGATGGTGCCCGGCTACCACCATTGACTGCTCTGACCTGGACCACCACAGAGGGTTCTGGACAGAGCTGGAGAAGGATGTAGAACAAAATTCTAACTCACAAAAAAAATGACAAGATTTACTGGTCTAAAGGAGACTGAAGAAACCCTGAGATTATGGCCCCCAGACACCCTTTTAGCTCAGTGGTAAAGTCACTTCTGAGGTTCTCCATTCAGCCAGGGACTGGAGAACCCCATAAAACCAAATGGGACTAATGAGGCACAGCAGTCCAGGGACAAGGGCTAGAAGGCAGAAGGGGACAGGAAAGCTGTTGATAGGGAACCCAGGTTGAGTAAAGATATTGTTTGTGTTGTGAGGTTGTTAACCGTTGTCATAAGGCAACATGTGTGCTGTTTAATGAGAAACTATTTTGTTCTGTAAACCTTCATCTAAAGTTCAAAGAGCAGCACAATTGGAAGAGCATAATAGATGTCACTAATGTCTTAAAACAGTATGTGTACTACTGTTTCATGAGAAACTATTTGTTCTGTAAACCTGCACCTGAAGTACAATTAAAAAAAAAAAAATGCTCCAAAAAAAAAAAAAAAAGGATACTTTTTGTGCCATGGAAATAAACAACATTAAGGTCAGAGCTAATATCAAATTTTTAACAAAACTCAAGTGAACATCTTCCTAAATCATTAAAGCTTTGCAACAAGTTTATGGGAATGTTGTCTCTCATAAAACAAGAGTTTTCAGATGGATCAAGCATTTTAAGGAAAGCCTGGAAGACCTCAAAATGAGCCAAGAGAAGGAAGACCCCTCAGAAAGTTACGGTGACTGTTTTTTGGGATTCCAAAGGGATGATCTTGATAGATTTTCTTGAAGGACCCAGGATGATCATGGGGGCTTATTATGAAGTTGTAAGAAAATTGAAAACTACACTGGTGAAAAAAAGGCCAAGAAAGTTGTGCTTAGGAATTTTTTTTTTTTTTTTTTTCAGTCACGAAAAGGCACTTGCCTGTTCCTCAAGCGTAGCAAGGGCTATCCTATGAGAATTTCATTAGGAAACCTGACCTCATCCACCCTATAACTCTGATCTTGCCCCTTCAGACTTCTTTTTGTTCCCCATAACTCAAAGAATATTTAAAAGGAACACGAATTAAGTCCCTTGAAGATGCCAAAACTGCTCTTTTGACATGCTGTTAATCAAAGAGCACAGAATTCTTTGAGGAAAGATCAGAGAGATGGAAACACCACCTTCAGAAGTGTATAGACCTAGATGGAGGATATGTCAAGAAACAATAGCTTCATACTTTGAAATTTTTGTTTAATAAAGGTTTCTATGATTTTGTAGCAATACTTTTTATTTTAGTGTGCTTTAGATGAAGGTTTACAGAGCAAATTAGTTTCTCAGTAGCAATACTTTTTGACTTACCCTCATACATGGATGGACATGAGTCAGAATAAAATAAAAATACAGGACTCCCTGTTGAATATAAATTTCAGGTAAACAGCGAATAAATTTTTAGCAGAAGTATGTGGTTAAAGCACTTGGCTACTAACCAAAAGGTCAGTAGTTCAAATCCACTAGCCGCTCCACAGGAGAAAGATGTGGCAATCTGCTTCTGTAAAGATTACAGCCTTGGAACCCTGTGGGGTAGTTCTACTCTGTCCTATGGTGTTGCTGTGAGTTGGAATCAACTCAACAGCAATGAGGTTTTTCTTTTTTTTTTTTTTTTTTAATATCTCATGCAGTTTAGCAACCCTATGTATGAAGAATCCTTATGTAGGACACTTTCCTAAATTAAGGAAACTCACCATATTATTTTAAGCACATTCTCCCATGTGCTTATATGGTTTGTCATGTTTCACAGAGACCGTTTATCATTCTATAATTTGATATAAATGCATTTTTAAAGTAATGTAACTTCCACCTACATAAAATAATATTGTTGTTTTATTTTCTATCCAATATTGTAGGACAATTAAGTCCATGTTTCCACGTTGGCTGATTAGATGTATGTGGTTAAAAATGTTTCGAGTATCATGTTCAGCTTACTGCTTCCATTTAAGTGTTGTTTCCTGGCTTATAACTCATTACTCTCATAAAATGCTCTACAAGTGTCCATATCTTTTGCTACATCTTTGGTAGTTATTCTATATGGGGGAAATTGTCAGCCCTAGGATGTCAGAAAGGATCCCTGATGGCCCCGTGGTTAAGCATTCAGCAGCTAACCAAGAGGTCAGCAGTTTAAACCCAACAGCCACTCCACAGGCAAAAAGATCTGGCTATCTTCACCTGTAAAGATCACACCCTAATAAACCTTATAGGGCAGTTCTACTCTGTTTCATGGAGTTGCTATGAGTCAGAATCAAATCAACTCAATAGCATACAACAACAACAGGATGTCAAAATGGGCAGATGTGGACAAGAAAAGGACTGTGTTTTTGTTCTCTGAGCTCTCGATGTTGGTATTTGCTACTGTTTTCCTCAGTTCCCCATGGAAAAAGTATATCCTGGGCAACCACATTCAACTATAGTCTCTTTTGAATAAAGCATTTGTTTTACCCATCATGCTCCTTCTTTCTAAGCCTACCATGGAAGTGCAATTAGATAGAGTAGATAATCTGCATGATTGGTCTTTTAAAATGTAACTAATTTGTTGAGATGTTTAAGGATACACTTCATTTGCCAGGAGGTACTATGGTGCAATATCATGATAAATGGAGGAAATATTGAAGTTGTCAAGGGTTTCGCTTCACTTGGATCTGCAATCAATGCCCACGGAAGCAGCAGTTACAAAATCAAATGACATATTGCATTGGGCAAATCTGCTGCAAAATACCTCCTTGAAGTGTTTAGAAGCAAAGACATCACTTTGAGGACTAGAGTGTGCCAGACCCAAGCCATGTTATTTTCAATTGCCTCATATACATGTGAAAGCTGGGCAATGAATAAGGAAGACTGATGAAGAATTGATGCCTTTGAATTATGGTGCTGGTGAGGAATAGTGAATATATGCTGGACTGTCAGATGAACGAACAACTCTGTCTTGGAAAAAGTACAGCCAGAATGCCCCTTAGAAGCGAGGATGGTGAGTATGATGGTTAAGATTGTAGGTCAACTTGGCTGGGCCATGATTGTCAGTGTTTTGGCAGTTATATAATGTTATGATCACTTCCCTGTTGAGATTTGATATGTGATCACCCCCATGATGGGATCTGCTGTGAGTAGCCAATCAGTTGAAAGGGAGTTTCCTTGGACATGTGGCCTGCAACAAATATAAGTGGACATTCTGGCAAGGCTCAGGGGCTTTTTGCTCATGCTGGATCCTGCAACTGGCTCCTGTTCTTCTGACCTCCTCATTTTGGGACTTGAGCTAGCAGCTTACCTGCAGTCTTGCCTACCAATCTTGGAATTCATCAATCTTCGTAGCCTGTGAGCAAGAGCCCTGCTCTCTGACTTGCTGACCTTGGGTTCCCCAGCCCCTGTGGCTATGTGAATCAGGAAAAGCCTCTATTCTGACCCACAAACTTGGGACATTCCAGCCTCTACAACCACGTGAGCCATTTCCTTGATATAAATATCTCTCTATATATATGTTTATATGCTTTACTGGTTTTGCTTCTCTGGAGAACCCAGCTTAAGACAGTGGGACTTTGTCTCACATACTTTGGACATGTTATCAGGAGGGACCAGTCCCTAGGGAAGGACATCATGCTTGGTAAAGTAGGTCAGCAAAAAAGAGAAAGACCCTTAACGAGATGGATTGACACAGTAGCTGCAACAATGGGTGCAAATATAGCAATGATTGTGAGGATGGTACAGGACCGGGCAGTGTTTCGTTCTGTTGTACTTAGGGTCCCTACGAGTCTGAACTGGCTCTACAGCATTTAACAACAACAAATATGGTGCAATTCTAATTATCTTGTTCCTTTTAAATTCCAGTGCTTACATGCTGCAAATGTGTAACATGGTGTTGGCAGGGCCAGTTTTCACACAATAAGTATTGTTTTCTTGAATATGTTCTTTGCTTTTGTTTTATAGATCCACTGCTTCTTCTGAAGATTAATCTTCTTTTACAAAGAATGCTGGAAAGAAGCAGACTGAATATCTCCCATACTCTATGGCAGATACCATTGATTTTCTACCCATAGACATTCTTCGTACTTTATTGTGTCAAGGGAGACCAAGTTTGGATTTCCCTTGAATAAGTGGTCATTCTAATGCCCCTCAGAGGACGATGGGGGCTAGCCCAAAGGAGGTGGCCTTCAATGTGTTATAGTGGGTCTAATCCAAACTTGGCCACCTCATTCTTCTATTTAGTGATTGGGTTAAACATGAGCATGTGAAACAATTTGACCAATGAGACATAAGAGAAATTGCTAGAGACTTCTGAAAAATATTTTCTTAATGATTAAGTATTAAGTACTGTTTCTTACTCTGATGTTCTCCCTCCTCCCCCATATGATGACTGCAAAATGTGTAGCCATCTTGGAACTTAGGATGGAGGCAGCCTAAGATAATAAATCAACATGTGGGGGATAGCAGGACAGAAAAATTTTAATAACTTGCCTCTGTAATGATGTTTTTGAGCTACTGAATTAACCAGTCTCTTACTTCCAGACTTGATGTTATGCGAGATTATAAATGTCTTTAATTTTAAGCTCTTTAAGTTGGGTTTTCTGGTACTTGCAGATGAATTAATTCAAGTGAATCATTTTTGTTATTGTTGTTGTTAAACAACTGAATAATCATCTTGCAGATTTAGAGCCAGCAGAAGATCTGGCTACTATTGGGCATGTTGAATTAATTGATATTGAACCAGTCTTATTACCAATTCAAATAACTCTTTTTAACCCTCTGTTTATTTGGTTACTGTATAAGTGTTTAGATTCTTCTTGGGATGCTGTTATGGATTGAATTGTTTCCCCCAAAAATGTGTGTCAACTTGGCTAGGCCATGATTCCCAGTATTGTGTGATTGTCCACCATTTTGTGATCTGATGTGCTTTTCCTATGTGTTGTAAATCCTACCTCTATGATGCTAATGAGGCAGGACTAGAGGCAGATATGTTAATGAGGCAGGACTCAATCTACAAGATTAGGTTTATATCTTGAGTCAATCTCTTTTGAGACATAAAATACAGAGATGAGTAGAGAGACAGGGGGACCTCATGCCACCAAGAATGAAGAACCAGGAGGGGATCACGTCTTTTGGACCTGGGGTCCCTGTGCTGAGAAGTTCCTAGACCAGGGGAAGATTGATGACAAGGACCTTCCTCCAGAGCTGACAGAAAGAGAGAGACTTCTGCTGGAGCTGGCACCCTGAATTCAAATTTCCAGCCTCCTAGACTGTGAGAGAATAAACTTCTGTTTCTTAAAATCATCCACTTGTGGTATTTCTGTTATAGCAGCACTACATAACTGAGACAGATGCTGTTCTCCATTAGCTCTCACAAATAAATAATAGAATCACTCTAATAAACTGCACCTGAGAGTACTCCTCCTTTTTTTTCTCTTTTAACACTTATTTTTGCTACCTCTTGGTTTCATTTGCTGGCTCATTCTTCTCTGTTCATCCCTTATGTGTTGGTGCCTGTCAAGGTTCTGTTTCTGACCCATTTCTCTTGTGAACATTTATGCTTTTCCTAAGTGATCTCATTCACTGCCATAGTGATGACACTTAACTGCATGTCTTCAGAACACCTCTCTCTCCCTGACTGCCAGACCCTAACATTAGCACCTCCATTCATTTATTATAACCACACCTCAACACCACCCTGCTCAAAAACTGGCCTTATTAAGCCTTTCCATAAAATCTATTGTATGTACACAATCAACATCATTTATCCACTCGCCCAAACCAAAAATCTGGAAATCACCACAAATGCAATTAGTTACTAAGTACTATGGGGGAAGTGGTGGCTCAGTGGTAGAAATCTCTCCTTCCATGAGGGAGACCTAGGTTCAATTCTGGCCAGTGTGCCTCGTGTGCAACCACTGCCCATTCGTCAGTGGAGGCTTGCTTGTTGCTATAAACCTAAACAGGATTCAACAGAGCTTTCAGTCTAAGACAGTATAGGAAGAAACATCTGGCGATACACTTCTGAAAATCAGCCAAAGAAAACACTATGAATTGCAACAGTCCCATCTACAATGGATCACGAGGATGGAGCAGAACCAGGTGGCATTTCATTCCATTCATTCCATTGTGCATGAGATCAGCATTAATTGGATGCCAACTGGACGGTAGCTAACAACAAACATCACCCTAAGTACTATAGTATTCAAACTCTTCATCTTTTCTATTCTGATGTTTATTTTCTCAGCAATACATCCTGTTCAACCCCACCTTACACTTCTCTAACCCATTCTTTTTACTGTCCACTCTGCGGTGGGTTCTGTGTAGGGTAAGGAGAAATAGTGTGCAGAGAGTTAACTTAATCGTGCTTCTCAGTTCATCATAGAGCCATGAAAGTCCTCTCTCATTTTTCTCTATCTTATTTATTTACTTATTTTCTCCCATTTTTGGTCTTCTCTTGAATTTCCTAAATTTCCCCCTACAGGCTGGTACTCTATATGTCTTTGGATATGTCTGTGTTTTTGAAAAGTATATAATGCTGAGTTTTGTGTGTATGTATTTTAAATATACGTAAGTTATAGATAGCCATCCACTTCTTAATATATGCTCAGTACGTTCATGTAGCACAATTTTAAGGTATATCTATAGTAATTTGTGAGTAGGCATGTGTGTATACATACAGGTATATGTATATATTTATTTATTTATTTCATGTAGCATTTAGTTTATATATACGTATTACATCATGAAATTGTTTACATCAGATGTGCCACATATTATGCTGGAGCTCTGGCAGCCATATTTGACCATGATCGAAAGATCCATACCCTAGGGATGGAGAGGGTAGATTTGGAAAAATATGGATTTCTGATGACTCATGCAGTGGAGCTGCCACACTAAACCTGACGGTCACTCTTCAGTTAAATTTTTCGTGAGCAAGAATTCTGATAATTTTTTAAAATCAATGTTATTTGATGCTTTTCTTTCATATGCAGTTGAACAAAACCCTAAATAATAAAGGCAGTTACATAGATATATAGTCATGCACCGCATAACGTCCTTTAGGGCAACATCCTACTGCATATATGTCCGTGGTCTGGTATGCGCTTTCTGAGGACCCCCACAGCCTAGCTCTGCAGCAAGGCCGCTCTGCTGCCTCCCTCCTACAACTCCAAATCACATAACATCTTATTTCACAGAACATACAGGTATCCTCTACTTTTCCAAAGCTCACTTTACTCCACTTTGCTTTTGTGAAAAACCTACATTAGTACCTGTTTTGGCTAACCAAAAGAAATTTGAAGACGATTTTCGTTTTTTTGAAAAAAGGCAAAAAGCAGAAATAGCATTTGTTTTGCCTTGAGCAGTTAAAGAGACAGAGTGCATCCGAAACAGCAAGAGTGGTGTCGCCATCTCCTTCCCCAAGAACTACACTCAGCACCTCATCATCAAGCTGTTTGTTATAGTTTTGAACTGCATTTGTTAGCATCTGTGCTTTACCTCTATTTATTTTGTGCATTCCTTAGCAAGCTGTGTCCTAAGGCACTAAAGAGCCTAAGAGAGCTCCTATAGGTTTTATGTGTTATTTGGTATGGTTTGATAGGTTATTTTTTGGATCTGGGAACATTCAGAAGTTTTTCCCATATAAATTAATGGTAATTGCGTCTTCGTTTATGCCATTTTGGCTTTCAAAAAGTTTTATAGGAGCGCTCTACTTTTGGATAGTGGGGGGATACTTGTATCTTGGATGTTAAGCGATGCATGACTGTCATCTATAAACAGAGACTATAGAGGAATGTCATAAATTGTATGTGTAATGTGGTCCTTGCCAGTCATGAGTCAATCAAAATTATTCTACTTTGATTTTGGGTACCCTGGCTATAGAGTTTGACATATGTTTCCATTCTTCTCTTTATCACAATTCTAGATCATTGAATGGGCTGCTGAGACCATGGAAAATTGTTTCATGAGTGTACAGTATGCCCAGCTTCATATCACTTTGCTATATCAATGTCATTTGTGAAAAAAAAATCAGAGAATATAAGGGTACAAGTGAAGTAAAGTCACATCTCTCAATGCTGACAAGAGTATTTCCTTAAATTTAAATGAACAGGAACATACAGCCATAAATTGGAAACCGGGAGTACAAGAAGAGTCAGTTAAATGAAGTCAAATAAACCATGTGGAAAGTTAATTTAAAATGTTGAACTCCATCCACAGTTGTATGCACCTCTGCACAAGAGGTCTGTATTCTTGGAGAGAAATGTATTTGTTCTTGCATTTTTCCACCTTGGCTTTTTCAAAAGCCTCACGTGAGAGCAGAATTATAGAAAGGTTTCCAAGGACTGTCCCTTAAATGCCTTTTCTCCATTGCTATTTTACCTAGTCACTGCAGCCAGGGTTCTAAAGTGCCACTGGCATTGTGAGTGACTGGGCTCCCTTCCTCATTTGAAGGAGGGTAGGGGGAAGGAGGGCCTGACTGAAATTTCCTTCAAGGCTCTTTTTTAAGGAATACAATTAAGGATCAAACTAAAAGAAATTGGGGTTCTTACAGAAATATTTAAGACCACATATCAAATTTGTGTTATTTTTAAATATTTGATAGCATGTACAAACCATGAGTCCACTTTTGTCAAAAGTATTGCTTTTCCAGTAGTGGATATGCGTAATCTCTTTGTGAGGTGACATTTTTCTTAAACAGTTATCATTTGGATTATTTTCTTAATTTTCAGATTCTTTAACAGTGAATACATTTTCCAAGTATTCCTTGGACTGTTTTTCCTGGTTTGATTAATCTAGATGACTTTTAAGTTCCCTTCCAACTCTGAGACTCTCTGATATATACCCATTTGGTTAGAATGTACATGAGTAAAGCCAAGGTCATCCAATGACTTCACTCAATACCTTTTCCTTGGTGTCTAGTTCTAAAGTTGGCTAGTCGTTTTGAAAATGCTTGTTAGACAAATAGCTCAGAATCCTTGCCCTGCTAATGCACAGTCAGTCATTATTAATAGAGGAAATAACATTGGTTTGCTTTATTCAATGATATTAACAAACATTTGTTGAGCACCTATTCTCAGCAAGACATAATGGGAAATACAAAATGCTAATGAATTGTCTCAACCTTAAGTAATTTATACTCTAGTAGGAGACATATGACATATTTACAAATTACAGTGAAAGTCGAACTCAACAGGACTGCCTTGCTTAACCGGGTCTCACAAGTATTCCACCTATGACAAGGTGCAGTCTTACCACATTTCTATCACTCATTTAAGTGGAAAATATCTGAGTTTCCTTCTCTGATACATTCCCACCTTACACAGGTTCCAGCTATCACAGGTTTTACTATACCATAAATCAAGACGTAATATAGATAGTATAAGAAGAGAAGAGAAGAAAGAAGAAACTACTTCAATAAACATGTTGTAAAGGATGGGACATTTTGATCTTGAAAAGTACAAGCTGAGAGATAAAGCAGTGCAGCCAGAGGTACAAGTAGAAAAAGTAGCTTTGAGGGTGTTTAGGTGCCATGAAGTTGGTTCAGACTCATAGCGGCCCCATGTACAACAGAATGAAAAAAACTACCTGGTCCTGTGCCATCTTCACAATCTTTGCTATTTTTGAGCCTATTGTTGCAGCCACTGTGTCAGTCTATCTCATCTAGGGTCTTCCTCTTTTTCACTGACCCTCTTCTTTACCAAATATGATGTCCTTCTCCACTGACTTGTCCCTCCTGATAACATGTCCAAAGTAAGTGAGACAAAGTCTCACCATCCTTCCTTCTAAGTGACATTCTGGCTGTAATTCTTCCAAGACAGATTTGCTGGTTCTTCTGGCAGTCCATAGTATATTCACTATTCTTCATCAACTCCATAATTGAAAGGCATCAATTTTTCTTTAGTCTTTCTTATTCATTGTCCAACTTTCACATGCATATGTGGCAATTGAAAATTACCATGGCTTGAGTCAGGCACACCTTAGTCCTCAACGTGTTATCTTTGTTTTTAATGCTTTAAAGAGATCTTTTGCAGCAGATTTGCCCAATGTGATTAAGAAGTCATTGATTTCTTGGCTGATGCTCCCATGGGTGTTGATGTGGATCCAAATAAAATAAAATCCTTCACGACTTTATTATTTTCTCTGTTTATCATGATGTTGGCTTATCGGTACAGTTGTGAGGATTTTTGTATTCTTTATGTTGAGGTGTAATCAATACTGAAGACTGTAGTCTTTGCTCTTCATCAGTAAGTGCTTCAAGTCCTCTTCACTTTAAGCAAGCAAGTTGTGTCATCTGCATATCATAGGTTGTTAATGACTCTTCCTCCAACCCTGATGCTGCATTCTTCATCTTTGAGGTAGGGATAAGAATTTTCATATAGGTTTTTCTTTAGCTTTTACAATACTACCCTTATCCACTAACACTGAAGTGCTGAGGCAGGGCCAAGATGGTGGAGTAGTCAGACAGTAGTCATACCCCTCTTACAACAAAGACCTGTAAAAACAAGTGATCTGATTGTATATGACTATCTAGGAGCCCTGAAAAAGGAAAAGTTGAGGAATTGGACTGATTGGCGAGGGGAGAGGGAGACGGTTTAGAAGAAGTGAGGAGCACCAGAGTGGTGGCTGTAGGACTGCAGCTCTTCAGCTGCTCCAGGTCCACAGTGAAGCAGGCAAACTCCTGCGCACACACACCAGAGGCAGTTTCCACACTGAGAGACATCCGGCAGCAACATTCTGCTTGGAGACACCGAACCAGTGAAAAGCAGCTCCCAAGTGGCTAAAGATAAGTACATGTGTGCGGCCTTTTGAGGGGATTTAAAAAACAAAAAACAAAAAAAGCACATTTGGGAAAAAATCTCTCCCTTTTACCTCTTCCCTCCCCGCTCTGCACCCATCCTGCCTTCCAAAGTCCGAGTCCACTAGGCCGGAAGTAGATCCCAAAAGGCGCCCTGACCTGTTCTCCTGGCCTTGGAGAGGGAACAAATAAGCTACTGGCTCCCCTAAGCCAGGAACTCAGGGTAGGCACAGCTCCTTTGCCTGGCACAGGCATAGGGGGTCTGCAGACTTTCAGTGCCTTACACACCTGTATAGACTTGTGGGGACCCATCTCAACAGCATTAGCCCTCACTACCACAGTACAACAGGGTAAACATCTGAAGTCTAACTTCAACAGTTTCAGTTGTGAAGTGACAGATTTATGACCCACCACATAGCCCTGCTCTTTAAGCAGGAACTTTTACCGATCCACACCAGGGGCTTGAGGACTGGTGGCTTCACCTATGCCACTTAGTCACCTGCTACAGGAATCCAAGAATAAGTGGAACCTTCAAGTCTTCACAACTAACAGAGCGGGGTGCTGATAGTCTGGCTGCAAAACTCACCTACCTACTCACCCTAGAGAATAGGGACAAGCTTTCCTTTCAGACTCTCAGGGGCAACCATCAGCCCCCTGCCTGGCTCAGTGCACAACCCCCTACAATAGCCAGATACCAGTGACTACACCAATCACCCATGCCTCCTAAGACTGTAGGTGAGAGCCCACACCACACACTTGGTGACCGACTGCCTGGACACCTAAGCTGAACCCATATAGGAAAATTTAACAGACTCCTGTGTGTGCATACTTAGTTACAGAACTAACTACTTGGTGACAGGACATTAGAGCTTCAAAGGTGCCACTAATTAAACTAGCTCACATAAGCAGCCTATTGGGGCATATCAAAATGAAGCAAAACAAGAAACTAGGACTCACTAAGCAAATATAAAATAAAATTATAATAACTTATCGATGGCTTGGAGAAAACAGTTAATATCAAATCACATAAAGAGGCAGTCCATGATGGCTTCAGCAAGCTCCCAGAATAAAGAAGCAATAAATTCTCAGGAGAAAGAGAATTTCATGGAATTACCAGAAGCAGAATACAAAAGATTAATATACAGAACTCTTCTAGAAATTAGAAAGGAAATTTGACACAATGCAGAACTGGCCAAAAAACATACAGACAAAGTAGTATGGGAACTTAAAAAAGTTATTCAAGAACATAATGACAAATTTAATAGATTGCAAGAATCCATAGAGAGACAGCAATAAGAAATCCAGAAGATTAACAATAAAATTACAGACTTAGACAACTCTTTAGAAAGTTATAGGAGCAGAATTGGGGCAGTAGAAGTCAGAATTAGTGACATGGAAGATAAAGCACTTGACGCCAACTTATTTGAGGAAAAATCAGATAAAAGAATTAAAAAGAATGAAGAAACTCTTAATAGTCATGTGGGACTCTATTAAGAGAAATAAACTACCAATGATTGGAGTACCATAACTGGGGGGGGGGGGGCATAACAGCAAATACAGAGGAAATTGTTGAAGATTTCTTGACAGAAAACTTCCCTGATACCATGAAAGACAAGAAGATATCTATCCAAGGTGCTCATCGAACCCCACATGAGGTAGATCCCAAAAGAAAGTCACCAAGACATACTATAATCAAACTTATCAAAACCAAAGATAAAGAGAGAATTTTAAGAGTGGCTAGGGATAAAAGAATAGTAATCTACAAAGGAGAATCAATTAGAATAAGCTCAGACTACGCAGCAGAAACCACGCAGGCAAGAAGGCAATGGGATGACAAATATAAAGCCTCAAAGGAAAACAACTTCCAGACAAGAATTATATATCCAGCAAAACTCTCTCTCAAATATGATGGTGAAATTAGGGCTTTTCCAGATAAACAGAGGTTTAGAGAATTTGCAAAAACGAAACCAAAATTACAAGAAATACTAAAAGGAGTCCTATGGTTAGATAATCAATAATATCAGATAACAATGCAAGACTAGAACACAGGACAGAGCAACCAGATATTGATTCAGATAAGGAAGTCAAAAATACATTAAAGCTAAAACATTGAACATAGGGAAACAGAGATATCAATATGTAAAAAAGGACAATATTAAAACAAAAAAGAGGGACTTAAAGAATGCAGACATTGATTTTTCAAATGAAGGGGAAGTAAAGGAAATATAAAGAAGTAAAAGACTGGTATAAACTTAGAAAATTAGGGGTAAATATTAAGGTAACCAGAAAGGAATCTAACAATCCTACAAATCAAAATAAAAAAGGAGAAAAATGTAAAAACACAGCAAACACAAAATTTACAACAATGAAAAAGATGAAAAAAAATGCATAAAGAAAAACAACTCAGTGCAGAAAATTAAGGGGAACAAAGAAACTGTGAACAGCACACAAAATGAGCCATCAAGATGACACCACTAAACTCATACCTATCAATAATTACACTGAATTTAAACGGAGTTAATGTGCCAATAAAGAGACAAAGAGTGGCAGATTGCATAAAAAAGCATGAGCAATCTATATGCTGCCTACAAGAGAGGCATCTTGGACTTAAAGACGCAAACAGGCTAAAGCTCAAAGGATGGAAAAAATATATCAAGCAAACAACACTCAAAAAAGAGCAGGAGTGGCAAAATTAATCTGACAAAATAGACTTTAAAGTATAATCCACCACAAAGGATAAGGAAGGGCATTATATAATGATTAAAGGGTCAATACACCAGGAGGACATAACTGTAATAAATATTTATGCACCCAACAACAGGGCTCAAAGATACATAAAACAAACTCTAACAGCACTGAAAAGAGTGAGAGATAGCTCCACAATAATAGTAGGAGAATTCAACATGCCACTTTTGGTGAAGGAAAGAACATCCAGAAAGAAGCTCAACAAAGACATTGAAGAGCTAAATGCTACAATCAACCAAATTGATCTCATAGACATATACCTAACACTGCACCCAACAGCAGACAAGTATATGTTCTTTTCCAACACACATGGAATATTCTCCCAAATAGACCACATATTAGGCCATAAAGCAAGCCTTAACAAAAATCCAAAACATTGAAATATTACAAAGCATCTTTTCTGACCATAAAGCCATAAAAATGGAAATCAACAACACAAAAATCAAGGAAAAGAAATCAAACACATGGAAACTGTACAACACCTTGCTCAAAAACTACTGGGTTATAGAAGAAATTAAGGATGGAATATAGAAATTCATAGAACCAAACGAGAATGAAAACACATCCTACCAGAACCTTTGGGGCACAGCAAAAGCAGTGCTCAGAGGTCAGTTTATCTCAATAAATACAAACTTCCAAAAAGAAGAAATGGCCACAATAAAAACATTAACCCTACAACTGGAACAAATAGAAAGCTTGCAGCAAAAGTACCCCACAGCTGCCAGAAGGAAGGAAATAATAAGAATTAGAGCAGAATTAAATGAAATAGAGAATAGAAAAACAATTGAAAGAGTTAACAAGTCCAAAAGCTGGTTCTTTGAATACATCAACAAAATTGATAAACCATTGGCCAAACTGACAAAAGAAAAACAGAAGAGGAAGCAGATAACCCATATAAGAAATGAGATGGGTGATACCACAACAGAGCCAACTGAAATTGAAAGAATCATAACAAATTACTATGAGAAATTGTACCCTGACAAATTAAAAAACCTAGAGGAAATGGACAAATTTCTAGAAACTCACTACATACCCAATTTAACACAAACAGAGGTTGAACAACTAAATAAACCCATAACAAAAGAAGAGATTGAAAAGGTTGTTAAAAAAACTCCCCACACATAAAAAAAAAGCCCTGGCCTCGATGGCTTCACTACAGATTTCTACCAAAGTTTCAGGAAGACATAACACCACTTCTACTAAAGACATTTCAGAGCATAGAAAAGGATGCAATACTCCCAAACTGATTCTATGAAACCACCATGACCCCGATACCAAAACCAGGTAAAGGCACCACAAAAAAAGAAAATTACATACCAATATCCCTCATGAACATTGACGCAAAAATCATCAACAAAATTTTAGCCAATAGAATTCAGCAACATATCAAAAAAATAATTCACCATGACCAAGTGGGACTTATACTAGGTATGCAGGGATGGTTCAACATTAGAAAAACAATCAGTGTAATCCATCACATAAATAAAACAAAAGACAAGAACCACATGATCTTATCAATTGATGCAGAAAAGGCATTTGACAAAGTCCAACACCCATTCATGATAAAAACTCTCAAAAAAAATAGGAATAGAAGGGAAAATCCTCAGTATAATTGACAGCATTTATACCAAGCCAACACCCAACATCATCCTAAATGGAGAGACTTTGAAAGCATTCCCCCAGAGAACGGGAAACAGAGAAGGAAGCCCTCTATCACCACTCTTATTCAACATTGTGCTGGAGGTCCTAGCCAGAGCAATTAGGTTAGAAAAGGAAATAAAAGGCATCCAACTTGGTAGGGAAGAAGTCAAAGTATCTCTATTTGCAGATGATGTGTCTTATACACAGAAAACCTCAAAGAATCCACAAGAAAACTATTGGAACTAATAGAAGATTTCAGCAAAGTTTAAGGATACAAGATAAACATGCAAAAATCACTTGGATTCCTTTACACCGACAAAGAGAACCTCGAAGAGGAAATTACTAAATCAGTACCATTTACAATAGCCCCCAAGAAGACAAAACACTTAGGAATAAATCTAACCAGAGATGTAGAAGTTCTATACAGAGAAAACTACAAGACACTACTGCAAGAAACTGAACGAGACCTTCACAAGTGGAAAAATATACCTGCTCATGGATAGGTAGACTCAACATAGTGAAAATGTCAATTCTACCCAAAGCAATCTACAGATACAATGCAATCCCGATCCAAATTCCACCAGCAATTTTTAATGAGATGAAGAAACAAATTACCAACTTCTTATGCAAAGGAAAGAGGCCCCGAATAAATAAAGCATTACTCAAGAAGAACAACAAAGCTGGAGGCCTTACACTGCCTGATTGTAGGATCTATTACACTGCCACTGTAGTCAGGACAGCCTGGTACTGGTACAACAGCAGATACATAGACCAAAGGAACAGGGTTGAGAACCAAGATATAAGCTCATCCACCTATGAACAGCTAATATTTGACAAAGGCCCAAAGTCCATTAATTGGAGAAAAGACAGTCTCTTTAACAAATGTGCTGGCATAAGTGGATATCCATCTGTAAAAAACTGAATCAAGACCCGTACCTCACACCATGTACAAAAACTAACTCAAAATGGATCAAAGACTTAAGTATAAAATCAAAAGCGATAAAGATCACAGAAGAAAACATAGGGACAATGCTAGGAGCCCTAATACATGGCATAAAAACAATACGAACCAAAAGTAATAATGCACAAGCACCAGAGGAGAGACTAGATAAATGGGAGCTCCTAAAAATCAAACACTTATGCTCATCAAAAGACTTCACCAAAAGAGTAAAAAGACAACCTACAAACTGGGAAAAAAAATTTGGATGTGGCAAATCCGATCGGCATCTAATCTCTAAAATCTAAAAGGTACTGCAAAACCTCAACAACAAAAACACAAATAACCCAATTAAAAAATAGGCAAAGGATATGAACAGGCACTTCACCAAAGAAGATATTCAGGCGGCTAAAAGAGACATGATTAAATGCTCACAATCATTAGCCATTAGAGAAATGCAGATCAAAACTATGATCAGATACCGTCTCTCCCCAACAAGGCTAGCCTTAATAAAAAAAACACAAAATAATAAATGCTGGAGAGGTTGTGGAGAGATTGGAACACTTATACTATTGGCTGGAATGTAAAATGGTACAACCACTTTGGGAATTGATTTGGCGCTTCCTTAAAAAGCTAGAAATAGAAGTATCATACGATCCAGCTATCCCGCTCCTTGGAATACATCCTAGAGAAACAAGACCCATCACAAGAATAGATATATGCACACCCATGTTCATTGCAGCACTGTTCACAACAGCAAAAAGATGGAAGCATCCTAGGTGCCCATCAATGGATGAATGGATAAACAAATTATGGTATATTCACACAATGGAATATTTTGCAATAATAAAGAGCAACGATGAAGCTGTGAAACATCATATAACATGGTGGAAGCTGGAACTTATTATGCTGAGTGAATTTAGTCACAGAAGGACAAATACTGTATAAGACCACTATTAAAAGAACTCAAGAAAAGGTTTAAACACAGAAGAAAACATTCTTTGATGGTTACAGGGGTGGGGAGGGAGGTTGAAGGTTATTCACTAACTAAAAGTAGATAAGAATCATCTTAGGAGAAGGGAAGGACAGCACAACTACAGGGGAAGTCAGCACAACTGGACTAAATCAAAGCTAAGAAGTTTCCTGAATGCAATCAAATACTTTGAGAGACAGATTCGCAGGGGTAGGGTTCTGGGGACCACGCTTTCAGGGTACATCTAGGTCAATTTGCATAACAAAGCTTATTAAGAAAATGTTCTGCATCCTGCTTTGGTGAGTGGCGTCTGGGGTCTTAAAAGCTTGCAAGCGGCCATCTAAGATGCATCAATTGGTCCCATCCACCTGGAGTAAAGGAGAATGAAGAACACCAAAGACACAAGGAAAGTAGTAACTCAAGAGACAGAAAGGGCCACATAAACCAGAGACTTCATCAGCCTGAGACCAGAAGAACTAGATGGTGCCTGGCCACCACCAATGACTGCCCTGACAGGGAACTCAACAGAAAGTCCCTGATGGAGTAGGAGAAAGGTGGGCTGCAGAACTCAAATTCTAGTAAGAATATCAGACTTAATGGTATGACTGAGACTGGAGGTACCCTGGAAAGTATGGCCCCTGGACTCTCTATCAGCCCAGAACTAAAACAATTTCTGAGGCCAACTCTTCAGACAGGGATTGGACTGGACCGTGAGACATAAAGTGATGCTCGTGAAGAGTGTGCCTCTTAGTCAAGTAGATACAAGAGACCAAAGGGGCAGCTTCTGTCCAGAGGTGAGAGGGGAAGACAGAGAAGGTTAGGAGCCAGTTGAATGTTCATTGAGAATCAGGGGCAAAAAGGCGGTGTGTGCTGTCACAGAATGGTGTGAGCAATTAGGGTCACATAACAATGTAGGTATAAAATTTTGTATGGGAGACTAACTTGAAATGTAAACTTCATTTAACTACAACAATTTAAAAAAAAAAGAAAAAACAAAACAAAAAAAAAAAACTGAAGTGCTTATCTAAGTCAATATTTTGTGAAATAGCTTCCCAGATTCAGAAAATAAACCTAGCGAATTTTCAGTTCATATTCTCCAGTCTTACCATAAATCTGAAAGATTTTTTCATATAAATTAATTTTGTTGTTGTTCTTGAGAATATGCACGACAGAACATACATCAATTCAACAATTTCTACATGTACAGTTCAGTTACAGTGATTACATTCTTTATGTTGTGCAACTGTCTTTGTCATCTAGTGCTGCTATAACAGAAATAAGTGGATGGCTTTAACAAACAGAAGTTTATTCTCTCACGTTCTAATAGGCTAGAAGTTCAAATTCAGGGTGTCAGCTTCAGGGGAAGGCTTTCTCTGTTGGCTCTGGAAGAAGGTCCTTGTCATCAATCTTCCCATGGCCTAAGAGCTTCTCAGCGCAGGAACCCCAAGTCCAAAGGATGTGCTCTGTTCCTGGCACTGCTTTCTATGTTTTAGGGTATCTCCCCTCTCTGCTCACTTCCCTTTCCTTTCTATCTCTTGAAAGATAAAAGGTGGTGCAGGCCACATCCCAGGGAAACTCCCTTTACATTGGATCAAGGAAGTGACCAGGATGTTACAATCCCACCATAATCCTCCTTAACATAAAATTACAATCACAAAATGGAGGACAACCACACAATACTGGGAATCATGGCCTAACCAAGTTGACACCTATTTTGGGGGGATACAATTCAATCCATGACAGCAACCATGCTCATTCTCCTTTTCCAAGTTATTCTTCTTCCATTAACATAAACTTACTGCCCCAAAGTTTCCTATCTAATCTTTCAAGATGCTCTTGTCGATTTGGTCCCGTCTAGATAGATCTTAAAAGAGTACAGTGCTCAAAGTAGACATTCTTTACTAGCTAAGTTAAACTATTGTCAGTTTTAAGAAGACTTCAGGGGATATTTTTTGACTTATTTCACTCAGCATAAAGTCCTCCATATTCATCCACATTATATTTTAAGAACTCATCTTTATTCTTTATGGCTGCATAGTATTTCATTGTACATATGTACCACATTTTGTGTATCCATTCATCTGCTGATGGGTACTTAGGTTGTTTTCATCTTTTTGCTAATTTTGAATTGTGCTTCAGTGAATATAGGTGTGCATTTTGTCTGTTTGTATCTTTAGTATTAGATCTCTATGGTATGTGCCTAGAAGTGGGATTGATGGATCATAAGGCAGTTTATTTCTAGCTTTTTGATATAGCACCATAGTTTTTTCATAGTGGTTTTACCATTTTACAATCCCACCAGCAGTGCATAAGGGTTCCAATATCCTGACACCCTCACCAGTATTTGTTGTTTTCTGTTCTGTTAATCACTGCCATCTTAGCAGGGGTGAGATGGTATCTCATTGTAATTTTGACTTTCATTTCTCTAAAAGCTAATGATCTCAAACGTCTTTTCAAGTGTTTGTTGGCTGCTTGAATGTCCTCTTTGGTGAAGTGTCTGTTCATGTCCTGTGTGCATTTTTTAATTGGGTTGTTTGTCTTTTTGTTGTTGAGTTGTTGAAATTTTCTATATATTTTAGAGATGAGACCCTTACTGGACATGTTTTTTCCTGAAGATTTTTTCCCAGTATGTATTCTTTTGATAAAGCCATTGATAAGCACAAGTATTTAATTTTTATGAGGTCAAAGTTATCTAATTTGTCCTCTGCTATTTGTGCATTTATAGTTGTGTTTTATAGTTTATTTTTTTTAAAAAGGTTAGTTCTCATGGCTTAGTCCCTATGTTTTCTTCCAAGAATTTTATAGTTTTAGGTTTAACATTTAGGTCTCCGATCCATTTTGAGTTATTTTTTATGTATGGTGTGAGGTATGGGTCCTGTTTCATTTTTCTGCAAGTGGATATCCAATTCTGCCAGCACCATTTGTTAAAGAGACTCTTTCTACTCCATTGAAAGTACTTTGACTCCTTGTTGAAATTCAGCTGACTGTAAATGGATGGATTTATTTCTGAGATCTCAATTCTTCCACTGGTTTATGTATCTATCATTGAACCAGTACCGGACCATATGATAATTGTAATTGTATATATAGCATGTTTTGAGATCAAGGAGTGAGACGTCCTACTTTATTTTTTTTCTTCAATATTGCTTTGGCTATTTGGAGCTTCTTTCCTATCCATATAAAGTTGGTGATTAGTTTCACTATTTCAGTAAGGAATGTTGTTGGAATTTGGATCGGGATTGCACTGTATTTATAGATCGCTTTGAGCAGTACTGAGATTTTCACAATATTAAATCTTCTCATACCTGAGCTTTTTAATAATTATTATAAATATAAATCCATGAGCACACCACGCATCTGTCAGTTTGTCACACTGTGGTGGCTTGCATGTTGCTGTGATGCTGGAGGTATGCCACCAGTATTTCAAATACCATCAGGGTCACCCATGGTGGACAGGTTTCGGTGGAGTTTCCAGGCTAATGCAGACTGGAAAGAAGAACCTGGCAGTCTACTTCTGAAAAAAAATGGTGAATGAAAATCTTATGAATAACAGTGGAACATTGTCTGATATAGTGCCAGAAGATGAGCCTTCAGGCTGGAAGGCACTCAAAATATGACTAAGGAAGAGCTGCCTCCTCAAAGTAGAGTCAACCTTAATGACATGGATGGAGTCAAGCTTTCAGGACCTTCATCTATTGAAGTAGCTTGGCTCAAAATGAGAAGAAACAGCTGCAAACATCCATTAATAATCACTGCATGGCATATACAAATTATGATTCTAGGAAACTGAAAGTCATCAAAAATGAAATGGAATGTATAAAGATTGATATTTTAGGCATTAGTGAGCTGAAGTGGACTGATATTTGGCCATTTTGAATCAGACAATCATATGGTCTACTATGAAGAGAATGAGAAATTGAAGAGGAATGGTGTCTCATTCAACAAAAAGAACATTTCAAAATCTGTCCTGAAGTAAAAGGCTGTCAGTGATAGGATAATATCATATGCCTACAAAGAAGACCAGTTAATACAGCTACTCTAGATGCACCAATCATTAATGCCAAAGATGAAGACAGAAGTTTTTCTTTTCTTTTTTTTTTTTACCAACTTCTACATTCTGAAACTGATAAAACATGCACTCAAGATGCATCGGTAATTACTGGTGATTGGAATGCAAAAGGTGGAAAAGAAGAAGGATCAGTAGTTGGAAAATATGGCCCTGGTGATAGAAACAATGCCAGAGATCACATGAGAGAATATTGCAAGATCATCGACTTATTCATTGCAAATACCTTTTTTAACAACATAAAAGTGGCTGTACACATTGACCTCACTGGATGGAAAACACAGGAATCAAATTGACTACGTCTGTGGAAAGAGACGATGGAAAAGCTTAATATTATCAGTCAGAACAAGTCCAGAACAAGACTACATAACAGACCATCCACTGCTCATAGCTAAGTTCAAACTGAAGCTGAAGAAAATTAAAACAAGTCATGTGAGACAAAGTATGACCTTGAGTATATCCCACCTGAATTTGGAGACCATCTCAAGAATAGATCTGACAGATTGAACACTAATGACTGAAGACCAGATGAGTTGTGAGATGACATCAAGGATATCCACCATGAAGAAAGCAAAAGGTCATTAAAAAGATAGGGAAGGAAGAAAAGACCAAAAGTGGTCAGAAGAGACTCTGAAACTTGATCTTAAACATAGAGTAGCTAAAGGAAATGGAAGAAATAATGAAGTAAAAGAGTTGAACAGAAAATTTCAAAGGGTGACTCAAGAAGACAAAGTAAAATATTATAAAGAAATATGCAAAGACCTGGAGTTAGAATACCAAAAGGAAAGAATACACTCAGCATTTCACAAGCTGAAGGAACTGAAGAAAAAATTCAAATCGTGAGTTGCAATTTTGAAGAATTCTATGGGTAAAATACCGAAAGACGCAGGACACATCAAAAGAAGATGTAAGGAATACACGGAGTCACTGTACCAGAAAGAATTGGTAGGTGTTCAACCATTTCAGGAGGTAGCATATGAGCAAGAATGAATGGAAGGGAAGGAAGATGTCCAAGCTGCACTGAAGGCATTGGGGAAAAACAAAAGTCATTGCCCACCAAGTTGATTCTGACTCACAGAAAACTTATAGGAGAGAGTAGAATGGCACCATAGGGTTTCCAAGGAGCAGCTGGTGGATTTGAACTGCCCACCTTTTGGTTAGCATTTATAGCTCTTAACCACTGCACCACCAGAGCTCCAGGTTCCAGGAATTGATGGAATACCAACTGAGACGTTTCAACAAATGGATGCAGTACTGGAGGTGCTTGCTCACTTATCTATGCCAAGAAATTTGGAAGACAGCTACCTGTCCAACCAACTGGAAGAGATCCATATTTGTGTGCATTCCAAAGAAAGGTGATCCAACAGAATGTGGAAATTATTGAGCCATGTCATTAATATCATGTGCAAGTAAAATTTTGTTGAAGATAATTAAAAATGGTTTCAGAAGTACATCATCGGGTAACTGCCAGAAATTCAAGCCAGGTTCAGAAGAGGACTTGGAACAAGGGATATCACTGCTGATGTAAGATGAGTCTTGGCTGAAAGCTGAAAATACCAGAAAGATGTTTACCTGTGTTTTATTTACTATGTAAAAGCATTTGACTGTATGGATCATAACAAATTATGGATAACATCGTGAAAATGGGATTTCCAGAACACTTAACTGTGCTTATGAGGAACCTAGACATAGACCAAGAGCACAGTTTTTTCAAACCGAACAAGGGGACACTGCCTGGTTTAAAATCAGGAAAAGTGTGTGTCAGGGTTGTATCCTTTCACCGTACTTATTCAATATGTATGCTGAGCAAATAATCTGAGAAACTGGACTATATGAAAAAGAACTCAGCATCAGGTTGGAGGAAGACTCATTAATAATCTGAGGAATGCAGATGACACAACCTTGCTTGTTGAAAAGGAAGAGGACTTGAAGCATTTACTGATGAAGATCAAATATTCCAGCCTTCGGTATGGATTACACCTCAACATAGAGAAAATAAAGGTCCTCATAACTGGACCAACAAGCAACATCATGATAAATGGAGAAAAGATTGAAGTTGTCAAAGATTTCACTTCACTTGGATCCATAATCAATGTCTGTGGAAGCAGCAGTCAAGAAATCAAATGATGTATTGCATTGGGAAAATCTGTTGCAAAAGACCTCTTTAAAGTGTTAAAAAGCAAAGGTATCACTCTGAGGACTAAGGTGCCCCCAACCCAAGCCATAACACTTTCAATTGCCTCATATGCATTCAAAATCTGGACAATGAATAAGGAAGACTGAAGAATAATTGATGTCTTTCAATTATGGTGTTGGTGAAGAATAGTGTATATAACATGGACTGACTGCCAGAAGAGCAAAAAAGTTTGTCTTGAAGAAGTACAGCCTCCTGGCACCTTGGAAGCGAAGATGGCAAGACTTTGTCTCATGTACTTCGGACATGTTATGAGAAGAGATCAGTCCCTGGAGAAAGACATCTTTCTTGGTAAGGTAGAATGTCAGTAAAAAAGAGGAAGACCCTCGAAGAGATGGATTGACACAGTGGCTGCAGCAGTGAGCTCAGACAGCAACAATTGTTAGGATGAGGCAGGACCGGGCAGTGTTTCGTTCTGTTGTACACAGAACCAACTTAACGGCACCTAATAACAACAATCCACGAGCACGGGATGACCTTTCATTTATGTAGGTCTCTTTTAGTCTCTTACAGTAGTGTTTTATAGGTTTCCTTGCATAAGTCTTTTACATCCCTGATTAGGTTTATTCCTAAGTATTTTATCAGTTTGAGGGCTATTGTAAGTAGTGTTGTTTTCTTGATTTCCTTTTCAGAATTCTCCCTGTTAGTGTAAAGAAACTCAACTGAATTTTGCTTGTTGAGCATCTACCCTGAAACTTTGCTGAATTCTTCTGTTAAATCCAGAAGATTTTTTGTGGAATCATTGAGGTTTTCTGTGTATAGGATCACGTCATCTGCGAATAGGGATAATTTTACTTCTTCCTTTTCAATTTGGATAATTTTATTTCTTTTTCTTGCCTTTATTGCTCTGGGTAGGATTTCCAATACAGTATTCAATAAGAGTGGTACTATTGTACACCCTTGTCTTGTTGTCATTCTCAGTGGGAAGGATCTGTCTTTTCTCCATTGAGAATAATGTTTTCTGTTGGTTTTGCATCTATGGCCTTAATTATGTTGAGGAATTTCCCTTCTATCTCTATTTTGCTGAGAGTTTTTTTTAGGAAAGTGTGTTAAATTTTATCAAATATCTTTTCTGCATCAATTGAGATGAACATGTGGGTCTTTTCCTTTATTTATATGGTGAATTTCATTGACTGATTTTCTAACTTTGAAACACCCTTGCATTCCTAGTATAAATCCCACTTGACCACTGTGTATGATTTTCTTAATATGTTGTTAAATTCTGTCTTAGATATTTGGTGCTGCTATAACAGAAATATCACAAGCGGATGGCTTTAACAAGGAGAAATTTATTCTCTCACAGTCCAATAGGCTAGAAGTCTGAATTCAGGGCACCGGCTCCAGGGGAAGGCTTTGTCTCTCTGTTGACTCTGGAGGAAGGTCCTTGCGATGCATCAGTCTTCCCTTGGTCTGGGAGCAACTCAGTGCAGGAACCTCAGGTCCAAAGGACAAGCTCTGCTCCTGGCACTGCTTTCTTGGTGGTATGAGGTCCCTAATTCTCTGCTCACTTCCCTTTCCTTTTATCTCTTGTAAGATAAAAGGCAGTGCAGACCACATCCCAGGGAAAATTCCTTTACATTGGATCAGGGATGTGACCTTAGAAAGGGTGTTACTATACCATCCTTAATCCTCTTTAACATAATCCAATCTTGCCTCATTAACCACAAGCAGAGATTAGGATTTACAACATATAGGAAAATTACATCAGTCCCAAAATGGAGGACTACCACACAATACTGGGAATCATGGCCTAACGAAGTTGACACGTATTTTTGGGGGACACAATTCAATCCATGGCAAATTCTGTTCGCTAAGATTTTGTTGAGGATTTTTGCACTTGTATTCATAAGGGATATTGTCCTATAATTTTCTTTTTTTTTTTGTGATGTATTTACCTGGGTTTAGAATCACTGTGATACTGGCTTCATAGAATGGATTAGGTAGTTTTCCATTTTCTTCTATGTTTTGAGAGAGTTTCAGTAGAATTGGTGTCAATGCTAGGACCATTAGTTTTTGTAAAATGATGTGACAATATTAGATAGCTACGTTGTTGTCATCTGCCATTCAATTGACCCCCTACTCTTGGCAACACCTTGCAAAAGGAATGAAAAAATGTCCAGTCCTTCACCATTCTCATGACTGTTAGATTGCTATAAAGCTATTCAAATTCATATTCCCAGTTACTGTACAATTAGTTTGCAGATTAGTAACAGTTCTCTGACTGCAATTTGACTAGCTACACTAAGTAATGCGTTAGTACAAAAGAAACAAAAGGAGAGTTGTCACCATACTTTATGTAAGAATTTTGGGGAGAACACTAGGTTTATGTATGCGACGATAGTACGTGGTACGCATACCCAATTGTGAGGTAAGAAGAGAGATGAGAACGGGAGGAAAATAGTTAAAGTCACCTGACATTTTAAAACCAGGTTTTGTAGATGGGTAGGATTTGAAAAGAAAGGGGACAGCATTTTAAGTGGAGAAAACTAAGAAAAGCCTGACTGAGGGTTGGAGGTGAACATGGTGTTTAGACGACATTAAAGGGTCATTTTGCATAAGATGGTTTAGAAGTTAACCATCTCTAATGCCATGATCACATAAAAAAATTGTTCTGGGCACTAAATTCAGAACTTTGGTTCAAATACTTCATTGATCTCACTGTTTGCCCTTAAACCACTCCCCAAAGTACACGCCCAAAGTGCATCTTCCCTAGTGGGAAAGAGGTTTATATGACAATGGATGAGAACGCATTTACTTTATGTTCAGCTCCCCACCTAAAATAAAGTTTTAGAGTCAGAATGCTAAAAAAAGAAGAGGAAATTCTAACTTTATTTAACTGTAAACTATATTCCATTTAACACTAAACGTCATACAATGCTTATAATATACTTTGTTTTTTAAAGTGTATGAAATAAACGTTTAGTGTTAACAAAACTCTGCTTACAAGATATAAACACTAATTAAATTTAAATGTTCTTCATTACATTTGCGATATCATTCTGTTTTCCTTAACACTCTTTTAGCCAGATCTCATCTCCTCCTCACCACTAAGGGGCGGTAAAAGCCAGGTAATGATATAAGTCTGCTAAAGAGTCCCCCCATTCTATTGACGTTTTTCATTTATATTTTTTAAAAGTAACTGATGTGAGATTGGATTTTAAATATCCATATTAAGAAGAGAGGAGTAGAATATGAAGGGAGGGCAAAAGAGACAGAAAGGGAAAGACATGTGAATGAAACACTTTTAAAGTGACATGGAATGCCACCTTCAAGATATTTAAAACCAATGCACTCAGAAAACAGTCATTATAATCACGCCAGTCATTAATTCTATGTTGCAGGATTCCCATCTCGCTTGTATTTGTCACCATATTAAACTTGACCCTTGCATGCTATCACTCTCCAGTTGTGGGTCCTCCCTCTTATACTTCCTGCCGGTGACCTTGTCAACAGGCCTGTTTTGCTCCCTAACTTTTTTCCCACCCATTATCACCTTCTCTAGCATTTGATCTTCCAGTCACACTTCCCCTTCTAGCCTGTCCATCACTCTGATTTTTTCTGTTTAAAGCCTATCCCAGACCCGAATCTCGGGGGTGAAAATGATGGCTTCAGAATGGGGAAATCAAAGGAAAGATGTTACTATAGCCTTTCCTATCGTATTTTCCTGTAAGTTCTTGCACACGCATGCACACACAGGAATGTGCAGGGTGAGAAGGATTAGGGATATGAATTTGATGGAATGGTTAGAGAGAGGTTGGAGAAGTGCTGATATTAAAAAAACATATTTGAATTAAATGTCTTTCGACTTTATAGGCATTGGGATAACTTGACTGTAATGCGTTATTGTTTAAAATTATTTATGTATTTTAATGGACAAACCACGTTTAATCTGTTCCGCCCCTCACTAGCTGTGGACAAGTTATTCAACTCACTAAGCCTTAGTCGTCTCCTCTATGGAACGAGACTCTTAGTAGCTCTTGTCTCAAAACGTTAAATTATGGAGTATTTGTAAAGGACAGAATAAAAAGTAATGTAAAGTAAAGCTGTTTTTATTATTACTGATATTAGTAATAATATGCATGATATTTTCAAAGAAAAGAGATACATGTTTTTTATTTCTCCCTCCCCTCCCCCCCGGTTACTGTAAAAGGTTAACACACTTGGCTGCTAACTAAATGGCTGGACATTCGAGCCCATCCAGAGGCTCCTAGGAAGAAAGGACTTGCCTCTCTTAACATGTTGTCTTAATATGTCTCAATATCAGATGCTGAAAACCCTATGGAGCACAGTTCTACTCTGACACATGGGGTCACGATGAGTGGGAATCCATTCAGTGGAGACTGGGGCTGGTCCGGTCAGTCTAGAAACTGATTATTAGCTTATCTGGCAGATTTATCAACTTTTCTTTCAAACCTTGCCATAAAATTGGCTTTTGTATAGTTTAAAGGCCCCTACCTGGATATAATTAGATTGTTATTAATCTTGAATGAGAGATTACATGTTTCACATACATTCCAGAAATAAAACAAACACTATGCTTTATTTGCTGTTGTGATGAATCTATTCATTCTTAGGTGTTTAACACCACCAATATTGTGACAAATCAACATTTTGATTTGAAAATATGTGATAGTTCCCCTAAAAATGGAAAAGTCCTGCATTCCATAGTAAATTATAGTAGAAGTCGTAGGTTTTCACAATTCACGAAATTTAATTAATTTTGCATCCTGCTACTGACTTACATGTATTTTTTAATTATTAGAACAGTTCTGGATTTATAGGAAAATTGTGAAGATGGTGCAGAGTTTCCACAAACCCCTCTACCACGTTTCTCCTATTATTAACATGTTACATATTATGGTACATTTGTTGCAGTTAATGAACTAATATCGATTCATTTTTTTTATTATCAAAAACCCATGCTTTATTCATATTTCCTTACTTTTTACTTAATGACCTTTTTCTGTTCCAGAATTGCATTTGGATGGAATTCTTGAACAGAAAAACAAAACAAAAACATTTGTCATATCCCCTTAGGTGCTTCTTGGCTGTGACAGTTTCTCAGTTTTTCTTTGTATTTGAAGACATTGACAGTATTTAGGAGTACTGCTGAAGCATTTTCTAGAATGTTCATCAACTAGAATTTGTCTGATGTTTTTCTCATTAGATTAGGACTACATGTTTTGGGGAGGAAAACTGCCATTTTAATCACACCTAGGTCTGACATCCAGGCCAAAATTGTCAAAGTGTCTCTTCTTTAGTCCATTTCTCCAGGAACTTTTTGTTCTGCATTTTATTGGAGGGGTTCATCTACATTCTTGAGTTTCTAGCTGCATGAGACATATTTATACTAAAAAAAAATTGTTGTTGTTTATCTGAAATTTATATGATAATTCTATGATTAACTTTTTTAGAAACTGCCCAACTGTTTTTCACAGCAACTGCCTCATTTTCTATTCCCACCAACAATGGACAAGGGTTCCAGTTTCTCCACTTCCTTGCCACCACTTGTTATTTTCTATTTTTTTGATAATAATCATCCTAGTGGCTGTGAAGTGGTATTTCACTGTGGTTTTGATTTAAATTTCCTTTACATTTTGATTTACACTTTCTTATAATTTTCATATATAGTGTGAGGTAGGGGCCAAATTTGATTCTTCTGCACGTGGAAATCCAGTTATCCCAGCACCATGTCCTTAGTGAAGAATGATGTTGAGTATCTTTTCATGTGACCGTTTGTAGATGTTCTCTGGAGAAATGTCTATTAAATCCTGTGTCAATTTTTAATAAACCTGATTTTTTGTCTTTTTGTTTTTCAGGCACTGGATTTCTTTATATGTTCTGGATCTTAAAGTCTTATAAGACATATGATTTCCGTATAGTTTGTGCCATTTGGTAGATTTTCCTTTTAATTTCTTGATAATGTTCTTTCATGAACAAAAGATTTGCTTCTTGATGCAATCCAATTTACCTGTTTTTCGTTTTGTTGCTTGTACTTTTGGTGTATAGCTAAGAATCCATTGCCAATTACAAGGTCTGAAGATTTACCCCTATGTTTTCATCTAAAAATTTTATGGTTTTGGCTCTCATATTTAGTTCATTCATTCATCTTGAATTAATTTTCATATACAGAGTGAGACAGAGGCCAAATTTCATTCTTCTGCATGCAGAAATCCATTTATCCTAGAACTATTTGTTGACAGCTCTCTATTTGTTGGACGGACTTGAGATCCTTGTCAAAAGTAAATTGGCCATATATGTACTAATTTATTTCATGACTCTCAATTTTATTGTATCGATCTGTCTATCTTTATACCAGTAATACACTGTTTTGATTACTATATCTTTGTAGAACATTGTAAAATCAGGAAGTACAAGTCCAAGTCCTCCTACTTTGTTTTTTCTTTT
The DNA here is from genome assembly GCA_030035585.1 of Dugong dugon. NCBI lineage: Eukaryota > Metazoa > Chordata > Mammalia > Sirenia > Dugongidae > Dugong > Dugong dugon. The sequence goes on from CM057465.1 coordinate 98,077,899, forward strand.
TCAAGATTGTTTTAGCTATTCAGGGCCTTTAGCAATTTCATATGAATCTGAGGATTGACTTTGCATTTCTAAAAAAAAGGTTATGGGGATTTTGCTAGGGATTGTATTGAATTTGTAGATCACTTCGGGGAGTATTAACATTTAACAATATTAAGTCTTACAATATGTGAACAAAAGATGTCGTTTCATTTATTTAGTCTCCTTAATTTCTTTCAGCAGTGTTTATAGTTTTCAGGATACAAGTCTTTGCCTCCTTGGTTAAATTTATTCCTAGGCATTTTATCAATTTAGTTGCTATTGGACATGGACTTGCTTTCTTAATTCCCTTTTCAGATTGTTCATTGATGGTGTTGAGAGGACTTTTGATGTTTACAAACATAAGTAACTGTATCCTAACTTGGGCCTGTATGTCTAAGATATTCGATTATATAGATTTCATCTCTATTTATTTTTAATTTTAATAAAGTTATTATTTTGAATGTGGTTTATGTCTTTCAACACCATAAATGACATCTATCTATTCTTTTTGTCTCTCTTTTTTTTTTTGTTTCCATTTTTGCAAGCAAAGTTTTGCTTTCTACTCCAACGAATACATAATTTAATGATATTCTTGTATTTTTAGACTTCTTAGAGTTTTATTTTCTGTTATGCCTCTACACCGTGCATCTTCTTTTATAAAAACTTTAACAAAATATTTATTGAGGCCCTACTCTGTGCTGGCACTTTGTCCCATATGACACGCTTATAAGTCAATACTCTGGGAGACTTAAGGTCTAGCAGTATCTGCAGCCCAATCAGCTGGCTCCAAATTTCTTTATCCTTCAGTTGGCTTATCGTATTTTTCATCTCTTATGTCAACAGAGTCAATGTTTTTATGAATTTTATTTTGAACAAAAAAAAAAAGGCTTTTTAAAATTTAATTCCATTTCTTGGACTATGATTTTCTGTTTTGTTCTTTAACAAAAGTATGGCTATGTTCTGAAGTATTCTTTTTTATTTATGCTGTAGAATGCTTTTATAAGTCCAAATGTTGTTTTTGATTTTGTTTTTTATTGTTTCAGTTATTTTTTTTCTGTCACTCATCTTCAAAATGGATTAGTCCTGGTATTTGCCAATAAACTGTATGGATAAATTCTCCTTGGCTACGCTTTTTGTCCACCTGATTGCTGTTTTAATCCTCACCTCAGGCCTTAAACTGAAGGGTGGGATAATTATTACAGCTCTTATCCAAATTTTTAGTATATAACTATAATTTATTTTATGCATTTCTGAATAATACATGAAAACACTTGTGCTCCCACTTAGTTTATAAGTATATGTAGGAGATTTTAACCATAAATTATGGGATATGTTGTTGTTGGGTGCAGTGGAGATGATTTCAACTCATAGGAACCCCGTGTGACAGAGTAGAACTGACCTGCCCCATAGGATTTTCTTGGATGTAATCTTTAAAAAGTAGATCACTAGATCTTTCTCCCACAGAGCCACCGGGTGGATTCCAACTGCCAACTTTTTGGTTAGCTGTTGAGCACTTAACCATTTGCCCCATCAGGTTCCTTACTATGGAGTGCAGGGCAGGAAATAGCCTTGGGTAGGGAGGGGGCATTGGGATAACTTTCCTCTAGTCAGTGAAAACCCTTGTCTCTGTGTTAGGGAATATTCTATTGGAATAGTTATTCCTTTTCTAACTACTGCCAGAGTTCTGCCATTGGTCTCCATCTACAATGGAGATGGTAATGGGAAATTCTCATAGTTTCAGGCTCAACAATGGCCAAGAGCTCTAGTTTATATATGGCCATAATTTTTTTTTCTTTGTATGTCATTATGAATATTTTACTGGTAAATTTTGAGATATGGAAATCAAGCACCACTAGCAAGCTGTCACCTTAATTCATAAATAACTTCTTAGTAAGGAGCCCTGGTGGCAGAAATGGTTAAGTACTCAGCTACTAAAGCAAAGGTTGGCAGTTCAAACCTACCCAGCAGCTCTGTGGGAGAAAGACCTGGCAATCTGCTCCTGTAAAGATTACAGCCAAGAAAACCCTATGGGGCAGTTCTATTCTGTCACATGGGATTGTTGTGAGTCAGAATTGAATCCATGACACTCAACAATACGATTGATCTTTACGTACCAATTCCAGTACCAGTTGCCATAAAGTTGATTCTGACTCATGGTAGCCCCTATTTCATTAAACATAATTAACAACATAATTCCTTTAATAAATGAGCAGGTGTGCACGGTATGATGAATTGAGAAAAAATAACATTATTAAAATACTTGTAGTTTTGTAATTAAATTCTAGGACCCCTTTCATAAGGAGTAACTAATTGATCAGGGTCGTACAACTAGTTAGATCCAGTAAATGACTTGTGCTCTTAACTAGCATGATGGAGTAATGACTTAAAAATGACCATTAGGTAGTAAATATTTCTAAGTAGGACATTCTCAAATCAGAGGAGGTGGGTTAAGATGTTTATTTGGGGAGCTTTCTAAAAAGCACTCATGCTGTACCACCTACATTTCTATCCCACTCCAAGAACATTTCAGAATCTGGGCACAGGGCAGGTGTGCAGATTTTGAAAAGAGTGTCCAGGTGATTCTTCAAAGTAAGTACTCTTCCATGGTTAAAATCATAGTCCTAAAAATAAAAAAAAATAAAGTAACTGAGAATTAGATAATGTTTCTCATACTTAAATGTACATATATCACCTAAGAATTTTTATAAAAGGCAAATTCTAATTCTGTAAGTCTGGGATGGGAACTGAGATTCCGCATTTTGAGAAAACTTTCAAATGATACTAATGTTTTTGGTCCATGGATAATTCTTTGAATAAGAAAGGTCCAGATTACTTGGAACTTCTTGCTCACCAGGCCCAATCATCTTAATATCATTGATATAATTCATGTTCTGTGGTATATTAAGATGATCATGTTAAATATTCTATTCTATTTTGACAGGCTGGATTATCTAGTAAGATAGTTTTTCTTATAATGATGTCTATATTCATTGTATAAGCTGTCTTCAGAGGTGAGGCCAAGATGCTGGAGTAGTCAGACACCTCTTGTGGACCCTCTTATAGCAAAGACCCGAAAAAACAAGTGATTCGAACATATATGGCAATCTGGGAGACCTGAACATCAAAGGCAGAGTTGAGGAACTGGACTGAGTGGCAGGGGGAGGGAGAGACAGTTCAGAAGCATTGAGGAGTTGCCAGACCTGACCCAGTGAGAGCCTGATCCCTTCAGGCCTGATCAGCTCGTGGGTGAGTGGCAAGGCAGGAAGCAGCTGAGCTCGGGAGGGGCTTTTCCACACCAGGAGAGACTCATGCCAGAGAGTCTACACTGCCGCCCAGAACCTGTGAGAAGCAGTCTTCCATGAAAGATAAGTACTTTGCTTATGGCTTACCTCGCGTATCAAAAACACCCTCCTTAGGGAAAAGCCTCTCTCCCATTTAACTTCCCACTCCCTGCTCTGCAATAGGTCCTGGACCAGCTTCAGCAACTGCTGAGTCTCCAGGGCCAGAAGTAAGATCCCTCACAAGCCCAGAGCAATTCTCCCTGCCTTGGAGAGTGAACAAATTAACAAATAGGGAAAAAAATAAACTTCCGGCTCCCCTAAGCCAGGAACCCAGGATAGGCACAGATCCTTTGCCCAGGCACAGGCATAAGGGATCCACAGATTTTGAGTAGCTTTCCCCCTGCATACACTTGTGTGGGCCCATCTCAGCAGCATAGGCCCTTATTACCACAGTACAACAGGGTAGATACCAGAACCCTCACTTCAACTGTTTTAGCTGTAAAGTGGCAGATTCTTGATATTTGACACTGCTCTGCTCATTAAGCAAGATCTTCACCTACCTACATCAGGGGGCTGAAGACTGGTGGCTCCACCCATCCCACCTAGCCACCTGCAAGAGGAACCCATGAATAAGAGGTACCCCCCCCCCCGCAATCCTTACAGCCAACAGCATTAGGTGCTGTTAGTCTGGCTGCAAAACTCACCACCTATGCACTCTAGGGAACAGAGACATCCCTTCCTCCTGGACACTAGGGGTGGCCATCAGCTCCCTGCCTTGCTCAGAGTGTGTCCCTCTCCTGCAGCCAGATGCCTGTGCCTACACCAATCACCCATGCCTATCCAGGACTGTAAGTGAGAGCCTACACTGCACACTTGGTGGCTATCTACCTGGGCTCCTGAAATGAATCCATACAGGAGGAGTGGGCAGACTCCTGAGCTCACATACCTAGTAACAGATTGAACCACATGGTGACAGGACATTAGAGCTTCAAAGGTGCCAATAATCAAACTAGCTCATATGAGCAGCCTATTTGGGCATATCAAAACAAAACAAAACAAGAAGCTAGGACACAGTAAGCAAACATAAAATAAATACATATAATAACTTATTGATGGCTCAGAGACAACAGTCGATATCAAGTCACATAAAGAGGCAATCCATGATGGCTTCAGTAAGCTCCCAAAATAATCTAGAAATTTTCCACAGGGGGAAGATTTCTTGGAATGACCAGAGGAAGAATACAAAAGATTAATATACAGAACTCTTCAAGATATCAGGAAGGAAATTAAGCAAAACACAAAACACCAAATAGAGGAAACTGAAAAGATTAGAGAAGACCATAATGACAAATTTAATAGGCTTCAAAAATCCATAGAGAGACAGCAATCAGAAATCCAGAAGATTAATAATAAAATTTCAGAATTAGAGAACTCAGTAGAAAGTCAGGAGCAGAATTGAGGCAATGGAAGTCAGAATTAGTGAGACTGAAGATAAAGCACTTGACACCAACTTATTTGAGGAAAAATCAGATAAAAGGATTTAAAAAATGAAGAAACCCTAAGAATTATGTTGGACTCTATCAAGAGGAATAACCTACAAGTGATTGGAGTACCAGAACAGGGCAATATAACAGAAAATACAGAGAGGATTGTTGAAGATTTGTTAGCAGAAAACTTCCCTGATATCATGAAAGATGACAAGATATCCATCCGAGATGCTCATTGAACCCCACATACAGTAGATCACAAAAGAAAGTCACCAAGACATATTATAATCAAACTCGGCAAAACCAAAGATACAGAGAGAATTTTAAGAGTGGCTAAGGATAAATGAAAAGTCATCTACAAAGGAGAGTCAATAAGAATAAGCTCAGACTACTCAGCAGAAACTATGCAGGCAAGAAAGCAATGGGATAACATATATAAAGCCTTGAAGGAAAAAAATTGCCAGCCAAGAATTATATATCCAGCAAAACTGTCTCTCAAATATGATGGCAAAATCAGGGCATTTCCAGATAAACAGAAGTTTAGGTTATTTGCAAAAACCAAACCAAAATTACAAGAAATACTAAAGGGAGTCCTCTGATTAGAAAATCAGTAACATCAGATAACCCAAGACTAGAACACAGGACAGAGCAACAAGCTATCAACCCAGATAGAGAAGTCACAAAAGGAAATTGAAGCCAAAACACTGAAAATAGGGAAACTGATGTCAATATTTAAAAGATGACAACATTAAAATAAATAAGAGAGACTTAAAAATTGTAGACATAGATTTTTCATATGGAGAGTAAGTCAAGGCACTATAAAGATATAAAACACTGATGTAAACTTAGAAAAATAGGAGTAAATACTAAGGTAACCACAAAGGAAACTAACAAACCTACAAGTCAAAATAAAAAACTAGAAAAATATAAAGCCTCAGCAAACACAAAATCGACAACAATGAAAAAAGATGAAAAGAAAATACATAAAGAAAAACAATTCAGCACAGAAAATTAAGTGGAACAAAGAAACTGTGAACAACACACAAAAAAAGACATCAAAATGACAGCACTAAACTCATATTTATCAATAATTATGCTAAATGTAAATGGACTAAAGCACCAACAAAGAGAGAGAGAGTGGCAGATTGGATAAAAAAACACTATCTGTCTACACGCTGCTTACAAGAGACACACCTTAAACTTAAAGACACAAATAAACTAAAACTAAAAGGATGGAAAAAAATATATCAAGCAAACAACACTCAAAAATGAGCAGGAGTGGCAATATTAATCTCTGACAAAAAAGACTTTAAAGTAAAATTCACCACAAAGGATAAGGAAGGACACTATATGATGATTAAAGGGTCAGTACACCAGGAGGACATAACTATGATAAATATTTACGCACCCAATGACTGGGCTCCAAAATACATAAACTCTAACAGCACTGAAAAGAGAGACAGACAGCTCCACAATAGTAGTAGGAGACTTCAACGCACCACTTTCGGTGAAGGACAGAATATCCAGAAAGAAGCTTAACAAAGACAAGGAACAGCTAAATGCTGTAATCAACCAACTTGATCTTATAGACATATACCGCACACTCCACCCAACAGCAGCCACATTTTCTTTTCCACTGAACATGGAACATTCTCTTAAATAGACCACATATTAGGCCATAAAGCAAGCCTTAACAAAATCCAAAGCATCAAAATATTAAAAAGCATCTTTTCTGACCATAAAGCCATAAAAAGTAGAAAAAAACAACAGAAAAAGCAAGGAAAAAAAATCAAACACATGGAAACGGAAAACATCTTGATCAAAAACTACTGGATTATAGTAGAAATTAAGGATGGAATATATAAATTTATAGAATCAAACAAGAATGAAAACATATCCTACCAGAACATTTGGGGCACAGCCAAAGCAGTGCTCAGAGGTCAGTTTATAGCAATAAATGCATACTTCCAAAAAGAAGAAAGGGCCACAATAAAAACATTAACCCTACAACCGGAACAAATAGAAAGATTGCAGCAAAAGTAGCCCACAGCCTCCAGAAGGAAGGAAATAATAAGAATTAGAGCAGAATTAAATGAATAGAGAATAGAAAAACAATTGAAAGAGTTAACAAGTCCAAAAGCTGGTTCTTTGAAAAGATCAACAAAATTGATAAACCATTGGCCAAACTGACAAAAGAAAAACAGGAGAGGAAGCAGATAACCCGTATAAGAAATGAGATGGGTGATATCACAACAGACCCCACTGAAATTAAAAGAATCATAACAGAATACTTTGAAAAATTGTACTCTACCAAATCTGAAAACCTAGAGGAAATGGACAAATTTCTAGAATCTCACTAACTACCTAAACTAACACAAACAGAGGTAGAATAAATAATAAACCCATAACAAAAGAAGAGATTGAAAAGGTTATTAAAAAACTCCCAATAAAAAAAAAAAAAGCCCCGGCCCAGATGGCTTCACTGGAGAATTCCACCAAACTTTCAGAGAAGAGTTAACACCACTACTACTAAAGGTATTTCAGAGCATAGAAAATTATGGAATACTCCCAAACTCATTCTATGAAGCCAGCATAACCCTGATACCAAAACCAGGTAAACACACCACAAAAAAAGAAAATTACACACCAATATCCTTCATGAACATTGATGCAAAAATCCTCAACAAAATTCTAGCCGATAAAATTCAGCAACATATCAAAAAAATAATTCACCATGACCAAGTGGGACTTATACGAGGTATGCAGGGATGGTTCAACATTAGAAAAAACAATCAGTGTAATCCATCACATAAATAAAACAAAAGACAAGAACCACATGATCTTATCAATCAATGCAGAAAAGGCATTTGACAAAGTCCAACACCCATTCATGATAAACACTCTCAACAAAATAGGAATAGAAGGGAAAATCCTCAGTATAATTGATGGCATTTATACAACGCCAACAACCAGCATCATCCTAAATGGAGAGACTTTGAAAGCATTCCCCTTGAGAATGGGAACCTGACAAGGATGCCTTTATCACCACTCTTATCCAACATTGTGCTGGAGGCCCTAGCCAGAGCAATTAGGCTAGAAAAAGAAATAAAGGGCATCCAAATTGATAGGTAAGAAGTCAAACTATCTAAATTTGCAGTCGATATGGTCTTATACACAGAAAACCCCAAAGAATCCACAAGAAAACTACTGGAACTAATAGAAGATTTCAGCAAAGTTTCAGGATACAAGGTAAACATACAAAAATCAGTTGGATTCCTTCACACCAACAAAGAGAACCTTGAAGAGGAAATCACCAAATCAATATCATTTACAGTAGCTCCCAAGAAGATAAAACACTTAGGGATAAATCTAACCAGAGACATAAAAGACCTATACAATGAAAACTACAAGACACTACTGCAAGAAACTAAAAGAGACCTGCATAAGTGGAAAAACATACCTTGCTCATGGACAGGTAGACTCATCTTTGTGAAAATGTCAGTTCTACCCAAAGCTATCTATAGATACAGTGCAATCCGTATCCAAATTCCAATAGCATTTTTTAATGAGATGGGGAGATAAATCACCAACTTCATATGGAATAGGAAGAGGCCCCGAATAAATAAAGCATTACTCAAGAAGAAGAACAAAGTGGGAGGTCTCACACTACCTGATTTTAGAACCTATTATACCTCCACAGTAGTCAAAACAGCCTGGTACTAACACAACAACAGATACATAGACCAGTGGATCAGAATTGAGAATCTAGACATAAATTCATCCACCTATGAGCAGCTGATATTTGACAAAGGCCCAAAGTCCGTTAATTGGGGAAAAGACTGTCTCTTTTACAAATGGTGCTGGCATAACTGGATATCCATCTGCAAAAAAACTGAAACAAGACCCATACCTCACACCATGTACAAAAACTAACTCAAAATGGATTGAAGTCTTAAATATAAAATCGAAAACTATAAAGATCATGGAAAATAAAGTAGGGATAACACTCGGAGCCCTAATACATGGCATAAACACAATGCGAACCATAAGTAACTGCGCAAGCATCAAAAGAGAGACCAGATAAATTGGAGCTCCTAAAAATCAAACACTTACGCTCATCAAAAGACTTCACCAAAAGAGTAAAAAGACAATATACAGACTGGGAAAAAAATTTGGGCTATGACAAATCCAATCAGTGTCTAATCTCTAAAATCTACAAGATACTGCAAAAGCTTGACAACAAGAAGAAAACCCAATTAAAAAATGGGCAAAGGATATGAACAGGCACTTCACCAAAGAAGATATTCAGGCAGCTAACAGACCCATGAAGAAATGCTCACAATCATTAGCCATTAGAGAAATTCACATCAAAACTACAATGAGATATCATCTCACCCCAAGAAGGCTGGCATTATTCCAAAAAACACAAAATAATAATGCTGGAGAGGTTGTGGAGAGACTGGAACACTTATACCCTGTTGGTGGGAATGTAAAATGGTACAACCACTTTGGAAATCGATCTGGCGCTTCCTTAAAAAGCTAGCAATAGAAGTACCATATGATCCAGCTATCCCGCTCCTTGGAATATATCCTAGAGAAATAAGAGCCATCACACGAATAGATATATGCATACCCATGTTCATTGCAGTATTGTTCACAATAGTAAAAAGATGGAAACAACCTAGGTGCCCATCAACAGATGAATGGATAAACAAATTATGGTAAATCCACCCAATGGAATACTATACAGCGATAAAGAACAACGATGAAGCTGTGAAACATAACATGGAGGAAGCCGGAGGTCATTATGCTGAGTGAATTTCGTCACTCACAAAGGACAAATATTGTACAAGACCACTATTATAAGAACTCAAAAAAAGATGTAAACACAGAAGAAAGCATTCTTTGATGGTTACAAGGGTGGGGAAGGAGGGGGAGTGTTATTTACTAACTAGATAGTAGAGAAGAATTATCTTAGGTGAAAGGAAGGACAGCACTCATTAAAGGGGAAGTCAGCACAACTGGACTAAACAAAAGCTAAGAAGTTTCTTAAATACAATCGAACACTTTGAGAGACAGAGTAGCAAGGGTAGGAGTCTGGGGACCATTCTTTCAGGGGACATCTAGGTCAACTGGCATAACAAAGCTTATTAAGAAGATGTTCTGCATCCTACTTTGGTGAGTGGCATCTGGGGTCTTAAAAGCTTGCAAGCGGCCATCTAAGATGCATCAATTGTCCCAACCACCTGGAGTAAAGGAGAATGAGGAACACCAAAGACACAAGTAAAGTAGCAGCCCAGGAGACAGAAAGGGCCACATATACCAGAGACTTCATCAACCTGAGACCAGAAGAACTAGATGGTGCCTGGCTACCACCAATGACTGCCCTGACAGGGAATACAACAGAGTCCCTGATGGAGCAGGAGATAGGTGGGGTGCAGAACTCAAAGTCTAGTAAGAAGACCAGAATTAATGGTCTGACTGAGATTGGAGGAACGCTGGAAAGCATGACACCCGGATTCTGTATCAGCCCAGAACTAAAACAATTTCCAAGGCCAACTCTTTAGACAGGGATTGGACGGGACTGTGGGACATAAAGTGTTACTCTTGAGGAATGTGCCTCTTAGCTCAAGTAGACACAAGAGACTAAATGGGCAGCTTCTGTCCGGAGGTGATATGGGAAGGCAGAGAGGGTTAGGAGCTGGTTCAATGGACATGGGCAGTCAGGGATTGAAAGGAGGAGTATGCTATCACAGTATGAGGAGAGCAATTAGGGTCACATAACAATGTATGTATAAATTTTTGTACGGGAAAAAATAAAGAAAGAAAAACAATCTATCTTCATAGATAGGTTATTTATTCAAACCAGCTTTTCTTGTCTTGTTATATTCCCTTTTCTCACTGAAACCTTTTACTAAATTTTGTTTTCTAGGGTAATTTGGTTCATGTTTGATTTGCTTGAATTTGATTTGTTTGTCAGCTCTTAGCTCTAAGTAGAGCATGGTCTCAGAAATTTGAATATGCATGATGGTTGGTATTTTACTCATTTATATGATGGAAATATCTACCTGTATAATTAAGTTAGGGAACAAAAAACTTTCTTTATGTGAAGTATATACACATTGGGAATCGTGTGTTTTTGACTGTTATTGTCTTCCTCTTAAAAGCATATATGTAATGTCTACACTCTGTGGAAATACAAATTGCATGAAAAAATTAACCATTTCTTTTTTTTTTTTTTTTAATATTTGAAGACCAAAGGACTTAAAGCTCAATTTTCCAGTATGTGAAAAGATATTGTACAAAATACTGATAAGCAATATTTCAATTTCTATCAATGATCAAAATAATATCTAGGGTGATTTTGCAAACAATCCATTGTCCGAAAACAGGGGGCCATTTTTAGTTCTTTCAAGTGCCTGTGGCATTTTTGGTACCCAGTGTTCTGGTAGCAGCAGTGCCATGCCCACCAGGGTTCTGTGCTGGAAGCAGACAGGCCCTAACCAGACTCTTTACATGTCCTAATTTTAACTTTTGTCTATGTTTTAGTTACTGCCCATATTTTTAAACCTGGTTCTTTAGCCTGTAAGACAATTCTGGAAGCTACATGTTATTCATCCAGTAAATTAATTTTCTGTTTAAAATAATGGATTCTCTTTCTGATGTTTGCAAATCAGAACCCTTATTCATAGGTACGTTTTCTCTGCTTATGCTGGGTCACATGGGCTCCTGTTTCTTGTAAACCAAAGAGCCTTGTCATAGTCAGCCCTTTGGATACCCGTCAAGTAAAAGATACCACAGCGAATGGAAAGCCAAACACATTTTCTCATGTTGTTTTTCAAATTGCCAAAAGATTTTAGCCCAGTAGTACAGTAGTTCTTTATCTTTTGGGAGTCAGAAAAAATAAAAACAAAAAAACATTATTTAAGGTTACCATGGGCCACACTCTGGAAAAATGCACATGTATACATTCACGTATAATTTTATATACAATTTCAGGGAGTTCATGAAATGCCTGAGACAGGACACTGGATTAAGGTGAAAAGAAATATTATTAAAATATTTTAAAGGAAATTTTAAAGACACATGCTGATAATTACTTTTTTAGGATATATGTAATATTTCTGAAACTTGTCCACGAATATATATACTGGTCTACAGACTTGTTCTTGCCTGTCACAAACAGCTGGTAATGATTTTGGTTTACAGTTAGAACTAAGGTCTTTGACAATGGTTTTGGGGTTTTTACTTCCTACTCACACTGCTCATTCCAGACTGGGAAGTCCTAATATAAAATTAATGATAGTACCAACAGCTCATTATATATGCCTCCTTGCTTCATTTTGAGGGATCCTGGTTTTATTCCGTGTAACATTCTAGCTGCAAAGTGATTGGAACTCAGTTGTTGGTGTGTTTCTGGTTGGAGGTAGGAGAATCAGCAAATGATATCCCAAGATTTTACTGATGTTTCCAGGGTAAATATCCACTTAATGTGTGAACTAATAGGTAATCTACTCAATGTTAAAAAGCTAAAGGATCCTTTTCTTTCCACACTTATTCTTATTCACTTTTTCTCTTTTACCCTGCCCAATTAAAAAAAAAATTAATATTTTAAAAAAGGAAGCAGTAATAGTAAACACACATACACACATAAAGCTAATTGAGAACTCAGCTTCTTCCAACTGATCGCAATGCTTACTCATCAGCAGGTGTTTCTAAGCAACTAATATAATACACATTATCTTGTTTAATTTAAATGAAATGATCATTGGAGGATCTTACTTTACAGAAGACTGTATCCAATTTCAGCATAAGCCCCCCTTTCTCCTTAGAAACTCCCCAAGCTAGATTAACTGCAGCTATTACGTGGCTCACTGAGCCTCAATAGTCTCTGCTCCTTCCTGTGGTTTTGTGCTACGGGTACATTTAGTCATAATAGCAAGGGGGAAGGGAGCAAAAGGAGCAGCGGCACAAAGTGAAAAAGGAGAAAAGAGACACAAGAAGGAAGAAATAAATGCAAAGAGATAGCATGAAAACATGTAAAAATAATTTTTTTGGGGGGTACTTCATCTTTACTTCTGCCCCTCCTTTCCATTTAACAAAGCCAATTAACTACTTTATGATATTTCAGTGACTCCACGAGATAGTGTGTGACAGGATGTTAAAAGTAATAGTGTGGCTGTCTCTCAACATAAAGCCGGTGGCTTTGTGATGCTGCATGGCAAGAAGTTATGAAGCTATGTTGACTTTCAATGGTATTTTTCTCCCTTGTTCCCTTCCTCCCTATTGTCAAATATTTATTGAGCAAGTCCTATGCTCTCAGCACTGGGGATGCAGTAGTAAGGAAAGGTGATAAAGACCCCTGCACTCCTGGAACTTATGTTTCTGGTAGTGGAGAAAGACCATCAGCAAACAATTTAACTACATACTCTGTGAAGTAGTGAGAAGTTCTACAGAAGAATAAAACTTAGCAGGAAAGGAAGACAGGAAATGTCAGAAGAGGAAGAAGTTGCTATCTTGAATGGAATAATCGTACCAGGCTTCAATGGTAAGGTGATATTGAAGTGCAGACCTAAAGGTGGTAGGGGCATGAGCAATCTGGATATCGGGGGACTGAAGATCAATCAGAGAGAAGAGCAAATACAAAGGCTCTGAGTTGGAAGCACTCTACTTCGTTTCTGAGGGAAAAAAGAGACAGTACGGTTGAATAACACAGGCTTCTTGTTAGCTGCTCTCGAGTCAGCCCCTTACTCACGGAGACTCCATGTGCTGTATGTGTTAGGGGAAGAGTATTAGTTCATGGGTTAGAGAGACAATAGGAACTAGGCTGTAACAAAATCCAGTGCTATAAGCCAATTTATATTTAGTCTCAGAGGTATGTTGTTCATCTGATCATATTTATTAAATATTTAAGGAGAGGAGTAGCAAGAAAACTCTTCAGGGGACATGCTACAAATATACTGATCCACAGCAATCCTCTAAATTGCAGTTAAATGAAACAAGAGCTGAATGAAGACATGAAACACTTTTTCATAATGACCTGGTAGCACTTGGATTCTAGGTTCAACTTTGTTATTCATTAACGGAATAATCATTGATCAAATCATTATGTCCAAACTTCTCTTCTTGACGGGCCCGGGATCTTTTCTTGGGTTTTGGGGGTTGAGGCTGAGTTCAGGAGTGGCACAAAGCAGTAATAAAGACTGCAGAGAATGTGACCCAAAAAGCCCCAAGATACAGCATCCCAGGGATCAAAAGGCTAAAGCTAGTCAGATGTTACCCTTGAAGTATCAATATTCAAAGAAAGATTCAAAATCAAATATCAGGATAGATTTCAGTTACTGCAGACCAGTGTTAAAAGGCTTAGCTTTGGTTTAAATTAGGAAACATAACCCAGAGATTAATTACCTGTGTTTCCTGAACTACTGAAGTACACCTGGAAGAAATTTTTATGGATTTCCCCAGACCCTAACAATGTGTAGGAAGAGTTGTAAAGAAAATTAAGTCATTTTGGAAAACTTGATTTTCCTGTACTTTATCAAACAAAACAAAACCTGTTGCCATCAAGTCGATTGCAACTCATAATGACCCCAGAGGACAGAGCAGAACTGCCCCATAGGGTTTCCAAGGCTGAAATCTTTAAGGAAGCCGACTGCCACATGGTGGATTACAATCGCTAACTCTTCAGTTAGCAGCCGAGCTCTTTAATCACTGTGCAACCAGAGGTCCTTTACTGTACTTTAGTTCCCTTAAACAAAAAGAAAGGATTTAGGCTAATTAAACTACAGTCCCTTCCAGCTACAAATTTACTAAACTCTGGTACTGTATTTTTACACATATAATCGCACCTTCTGTCTTTGTTTGCCCGGCGCACCCTCCCCCCAGACGTATTTTCATAAGCGCGTTATGCTAATTTTTTTTTGCTTGTTTTTTTTGATAGCTACATGTGGAAGAGAATTAGCATGGTGGCGGTGGCGTTTGTGAGGGTGCTTCGAGGGTGGAGGGCGCAGCAGCAAGCAAACACAGAAAGCACACATCTTTTGCATAAAAATATGGTAAACTCTGGGAGCAAATTAATAGACTTACACTCTTGCAAATGAGCTGTCACCCAGAGGAAATAACCGTTAATTCTTTAGAAGTTGCACCATAATCAAATGAACAGATTACAAATCCATTTGTGTATGCACATCAAGTGCTGTTTAGAATGAATTCAATTCAGCGAGTTAATATTTTAATACCAATTATTGGAAATAGAAGGAAAAAAAGAGAAATAATCCTTACTCTATAGTTTAAAGGGTCAAGAAAACTTATATGTATTATTTATTTTTAAATTTAACTAGTATATCGTAAGGAGCCCTGGTGGGGCAGTGGTTAATTCTTCAGGTGCTAACCAAAAGATCGGCAGTTGGAATTGACCAGCAGCTCCCAGGAAGGAAAGATGACGATCTGCTCTCTTACAGATTACAGCCTTGGGAACCCTATGGGGCAGTTCTACTCTGTCCTATAGCATTACTGTGAGTTGGAATCCACACCACTGCACACAGCAAGAACACTGTATTGCACTTTTTAAAGAGAAAGATATGGCAATAGTCTAAAACCTTACATTAAGAAATATAAAATACAAGACACATAAAAGTTTCTTTAATTTTTATTGCTAGATTTTACTCCATTGGATGAATAGCCCACATTTCCTTTGTCCATTCTATTGTTGATGTAGATTTGAGCCATTTCCAGTTATATTCTAATATGGACAATGTGTTGTGTACATTCTTGTACTTATCTCATCTTGCATTTGTGTGATTTTTCCCAGTTACTTGTAGAACCGGATTTCTCATTCTGGTGTGGGTATCTACTTGTTCCAGATAACATCGGATGTTATTTCCAAAATGTCATACTAATTTACGCAACCTTCATAAGTGCGTAAGTGTTGCCATCCCTCTCTATGCTCATCAATCACTTTTTCATTTTTGTCAACCTAATGCAGATGAGATGGTTTCTCATTGCGGTTTAATTTTTTTTTTTTTTTATTGTACTTCAGGTGAAGGCTTACAGAACAAATAGTTTCTCATGAAACAGTAGTACACATGTTTTTTTATGACATTGGTTAACAACCCCACAACATATCAACCCTCTAACTTCTCAACCTTTTTTTTTTTTTGGTGAAAATACACATAGCCAAAGATACACCATTTCAAAAATTTCTACATACACAATTCAGTGACATTGACTACACTCTTCCAATTGTGCTGTTATTCTCACTTAAGATGAAGGCTTACAGAACAAAATAGTTTCTCATTTAACAGTTACTACAAATGTTGCCCTATGACAACAGTTAACAATCTCACAATATATCAACAATATCCTTACTCAACCTTGGGTTCCCTTTCACCAGCTTCCTTGTCCCCTTCTGCCTTCTGGCCTTTGTCACTGGACTCCTGTACGTCATTAGTCTCATTTGGTTTCATGAGGCTGTACACTCCCAGGCTGCACAGTGAACCTCGAAGGTAACTTCACCACTGAGCTAAAAGGGTGTCTGGGGGCCATACTCTCGGGGTTTCTCCAGTCTCCTTTAGGCCAGTCAATCTGGTCTTTTTTTTTGTGAGTTAGAATTATGCTCTACATCCTTCTCCAGCTCCAGCTCTGTCCAGAACCCTCTGTTGTGATCCTGGTCAGAGCAGTCAGTGGTGGTAGCCGGGCACCATCTAGCTGTACTGGACTCAGTCTGGTGGAGGCCTTGGTAGCTGTGGACAATTAGTCCTTTGGACTAATCTTTTCCTTGTATCCTGTTCTCTTCATTCTCCCTTGCTCCCAAAGGGATGAGATCAGTGTAGTATCTTAGATGGCCGCTCACAGGCTTTTAAGACCCCAGACACTACTCACCAAGGTAGAATGTAGAGCATTGTCTTTATAAGCTGTGTCATGCCAACTGAGCTAGATGTTCCCCGAGACCATAGTCCCCAGAGCCCTTCGCCCAGCAATTCAGTCCCTCAGGAAGTTTGGATGTGTCTATGGGGCTTCCATGACCTTTACTTGCACAAGTTGTGCTAGTTTCCCCGTATTATGTACTCTCTCACCCTTCACCCAAGATACCACTTATCTACTGCCTATTTAGTATTTCCACCCCACCCCTCCCATCCCTGGTAACTGACAAAGATTGTTAGATTTTATATGTGAACTTTTTCAAGGGATTTTACAGCAGGGGTCTCATACAATATTTGTCCTTTTGTGATGGACTTATTTCACTCCACATAATGTCCCCCAGTTTCATCCATGTTATGAGATGGTTAACAGATTCATTGTTCTTTCTCGTTGCATAGTACTACATTGTGTGTATGTACCTAAATTTCTTTATCCATTCATCTGTTGATGGGCATCTAGGTTGTTTCCATTGTTTTGCTATTGTGAACAATGCTGCCATGAATATAGGTGTGCATATGTCTATTCGAGTGATGACTCTTATTTCTCTAGGATATATTCCTAGAAGAGGGATTGTTGGATCGAATGGTATGTCTATTTCTAGCTTCCTGAGGAAGCGCAATATCATTTTCCAAAATGATTGTATCATTTTGCATTCCCACCAGCAGTGCATAAGAGTTCCCATCTCCCCGCAGCCCCTCCAACATTTGTTATTTCCAGTGTTTTTGATTAGTGCCAGTAATGCTGGGGTGAGATGGTATCTCATTGTGGTTTTAATTTGTATTTCTCTAATGGCTAGTGATCACGAGCATTTCCTCATGTGTCTGTTGGCCATTTGAATGTCTTCCTTGGTGAAGTGTCTGTTCATTTCCTTTGCCCATTTTTTAATAGGATTATTTGTCTTTTTGTTGTAGAGGTGTTGGATTTTCTTGGAGATTATGGAGATTAGACCTTTGTCTGACTTGTACTGTCCAAAAAATTTTTCCCAGTCTGTGTGTTCTCTTTTTACTCTTTTGGTGAAGTCTTTTTGAAGAGCAAAGGTGTTTGATTTTTAGAAGATACCAGTTATCTAGCTTATCTATTGGGATTTGTGCATTGACGGTTATGGTTGGTATCTTGTTAATGCCATGTATTAAGGTCTGAAGTGTTGGTCCTATTTTTTCTTCTATGAACTTTATAGTTTTAGGCTTTATATTCAGGTCTTTGATCCATTTTGAAGTAGTTTTTTGTATACGGTGTGAGGTATGGGTCCTGTTTCATTTTTTGCAGATGGATATCCAGTTTTGCCAGCACTATTTGTAAAAAAGACTGTCTTTTCCCCATTTGATGGGCTTTGGGCCCTTGTTGAAGATCAGGTGACCGTAGGTGGATGGATTTACATCTGGGTTCTCAATTCTGTTCCATTGGTAAATGTCTCTGTCATTGTACCAGTACCAGACTGTTTTGACTACTGTAGCTGTATAGTAGGTTCTGAAGTCAGGTAGTGTGAATCCTCCAACTTTATTCTTCTTCTTCAGTAGTGTTTTACTTAATCGAGGCTTCTTCCCTTTCCATATAAAGTTAATGATTAGTTTTTCCATCTCTTTGAAGAATGTTGTTGGTATTTGGATCAGGATTGCGTTCATTGTGGTTTAATTTTATGTTCCTGATTACAAATGATGTTAAGAAAATTTTTATATGTTTATTGGCCATTCTTTGTTCTGTGGTATGAAATGACCTTGTCTCCATTGTGTCGCTCAGATTTTTATTATTGACTCAAAGTAATTCTGTGTATATCCCAATTAGTAAACAATTATCATATACATATGTAGCAAATATGTTCTTCAAGTTTGTTGTAATTTTAGTGTAATCAAATTATTAATTTTTTCTTTTATAGTTGCGTTTCTAGTTCTTATTGAAAGTCTTTTCCATCATCAGCTAAAAAAACATATTCTACTATATTTTCTTCTAAAAGGATTAATATTTTATGTGCCATATTAAAGTCCTCAATTCCTAGGGAATTTGTGTTTTGTATGGTGGGAGGCAGGAAACTGTTTTAATTATTCTCTTATGAATAAGCAAATTCTTATAAGATTTGTTAAGAGTCCTTCCTTTTTCATTGATCTACAATGCCCACTTATGGAAAAATTAAAAAATCATTAAACATTTTTAGAAAATTAGCAGCATAAAAGAAATAGGCTTTTTTTCTCTTTTTTCATTGTTTTCTTTCTTTTATTCACCTCTGGATCCCCAAGTACTAGAATATTGCCCGGCACATGATAAATATTTATTCAATAACTGAATACAAAGATTATATACTTTTATTCATGCAGTCCTTCATTTTTGTGATAACAGAAATTACTGAAACTTATTGTGTGCAAGGCCACAAGCTAACAGTGTTAAACCGGTTATCTCTAAACCTTACTACATCCTTACAAAGCGGACATTATTAATATACTTATTTTATAATTGGAGACCTGGTGATGTAGTCATTAAGAACTCAGGCTGCTAACCAAAAGGCTGGCAGTTCGAGTCCACCAGCCACTCCTTGAAAACCTTATGGGGAAGTTCTACTCTGTCCTACAGGTTTGCTATAAGTCGGAATCAACTCGACAGCACACAACAACAACATTTTATAATTGATTAAACTGAGTGCCAGATAGAAAAAGAGATCAGGAGAGAGAAATATAAAACAATTTGAATGAAAACCTTTGTGAAATTTGAGAAAATACATGTATATGTGTATATATGTTTTATAATAAAAGCAAGGAGATTTATTGAAGGTTCAAAAACAGTCCAGAATGGGGAAACTGTTTGATCTTACAGACTGAAACAGGCACTTCAGAAATGGTGAAGCCAAGGAGACTTCTTTTTTTTAATTGTGCTTTAGGTGAAAGTTTGCAGCGTGAATAAGTTTCTCATTCAAAAATTTATACACATGTTGTTTTGTGACATTGGTTGCAGTCCTCGCAATGTGTCAGCACTCTCCCCCTTTCCACCCCTGGTTCCCTGTGTTCATTCATCCAGTGTCTTAGGCTGGGTTCCCTAGAGAAGCAAAACCAGTAAAGTGTATAAATATATATATAGAGAGAGATTATATCAAGGAAACAGCTCACGTGATTGTAGAGGCTAGAATGTCCCAAGTCCGTGGATCAGGGTAGAGGCCTCTCCCAAGTCACACAGCTGCAGAAGCTGGCAAGCCCAAGATCAGCAGGTCAGAGAGCAGGGCTCCCACTTACAGGCTGTGCAGATCGATGAATCCCAGGTTCAGTAGATAAGCTGATAGTGCAAGTCCCAAGAATGGGAGATGAGATGACAGGAAGCAGCCACAGGATCCAGAGAGCAAACAGCCAGAACGTCTGCTTATATACAGATGCGGGCCACACCTCCAAGGAGACTCTGTTTCATCTGATTGGCCACTCACAGTATATTCAGTCATGGGAGTGATTACATTAAAACACTGAGAATCATGGCCCAGCCAAGTTGACACGCAATCTTAACCATCACATCCAGTTTTCCTGTCTTTTCCTACCTTCTCATCCTGCCTTTGGCCAGGAGTTGCCCATTTGGTCTCGTACGCTTGATTGAACTAAGAAGCGTGTTCCTCACGTGTGTTTTTGTTTCTTTTATAGGCCTGTCTAATCTTTTGCTGAAAAGGAGATTGGGGACTGGCTTCAGTTCTGAGTTAGCAAAGTGACTGAAGGCCATAGTCTCTGGGGTTCCTTCAGCCTCTGTCAGACCAGTAATTCTGGTCTGTTTTTGTGAATTTGAATTGTTCTGTATTTTTCTCCCACTCTGTCCAGGACCCTCTATTGTGATCCCTATTAGAGAAGTCGGTGGTGGTAGCCAGGCATCATCTAGTTCTTCTGGGCTCAGGCTGGTGGAGGCTGTGGTTCATGTGGTCCTTTAGTCCTCTGGGCTAATATTTTCCTTGTGTCTTTAGTTTTCTTCATTTTCCTTTTCTCCAGATGGGATGGGACCAATAAATGTATCTTAGATCACCACTCACAAGCTTTTAAGACCCCAGATGCTTCTTGCCAAAGTAGGATGTAGAACATTTTCTTTATGAACTACATTATGCCAATTGACTTAGATGTTCCCTAAGAACATGGTGCCCAGCCCTCATCCCCAGTAACGCAGTCCCTCAAAGTGTTTGGATGTGTCTAGGAAGCTTTTATGACTGTCTTGGTCAAGTTGTGCTGACTTCCCCTATATTGTGTGTTGTCTTTCCCTTTGCCAGATTTGCCACTTGCCTACTATCAAGTTAGTGATTTCCCCTCCCCACTGTCTTTCCCTCATAAACATCAAAGGTTATTTTTTTCTGTATGTAAACATTTTCTTGGGTTTATATAATACTGGTATCATACAATATTTGTCCTTTTGTGATTGAATTACTTCACTCAGCATAATACCCTCCAGATTCATCCATGTTGTGAGCTGTTTTACGGATTCACCATTGTCCTTTATCGTTGCATAGTATTCCATTGCGTGTATGTACCATAATTCGTTTATCTGTTGAGGGGCACTTAGGTTGTTTCTATCTTTTTGCTATTACGAATAATGCTACGGTAACAAGGGTGTGCATATGTCTGTTCATGTGACGGCTCTTATTTCTCTAAGATACATACCTAGGAGTAGGATTACTAGTACGTATGGTATTTCTATGTCTAGCTTTTTAAGTAGCTGCCATTTCATTTTCCATAGTAATAGTACCATTTTACACTCCCACCAGCAGTACATGAGAGTTCCAATCTCCCCGCAACCTCTCCAGCATTTGTTATTTTCTGTTTTTTTGATTAGTGCCAGTAATGTTGAGGTAACAGAGTATCTCACTGTAGTTTTGATTTGCATTTCTCTAATGGTTAATGCTTGTGAGCATTTCCTCAGGTGTCTGTTAGCTGCCTGAATGTCTTCTTTGGTAAAGTGTCTGTTCACATCTTTTCCTCATGTTTTGATTGAATTATTTGTCTTTTTGTTATTTGTTGTTGGAGTGCTGAAGTATACAATATATTTTAGAGATGAGACCCTTGTCAGATATGTCATAACCATGAGAAAATATTTTATGTAACTTGAGAAATTCTTCTATAAATACAAAAAAATGAAAGGTTTTGTGCAGGTGGTCCAAGACACTTTCATTAGGAGATCCAGAAAAAACAAATCAAATAGATGGAGAAAAATAAAATAATTGATGATATAATAGTAGAAAATTTATTTGAAATAAGTGTAGATATGCGTCCCTAGGCTAAAAGCCTTAACTAAATATTAGGCCAAAAAGATAACTTGATAAACTCACACTAAGAGAGATAAAAGATGTCTCAGAACTTGATAGATAAATTCACTGAGTGTGAATGGGAGGGTGGGACTTATGATTATGATGGACTGGCTTCTTTCTGATTCAGTTACTTTGTTATCTAAGACTCTTTCATAGCACAGTGGAGAGAGATTCTCCTGCTGGCCCTCGAAAAGTGAGCTGCCATGAGTCCTACAGCCACAAGAAACTCGATTCTACCCACAACCAGTAACTTTGAAAGAGAACCGCAAGCCTCATGTGAGATTGTAGGCCCAGTCGACATCTTGATTTCAGCCTGGTGAGACCCTGAGACTCAGCTACCTGTGACCAGACTTCTGAATATGGAAACCTTGAGATATCACTGGATTATAAACTACCACTGTGGTAGTTTATAATGTAACAATTAAAAAAAAATGTAGATTTTGGTACATGGAAGTGGGGTGCCTCTGTAATTGATACCTAAAATGTGGGAGCAAATTTAGAGTATGGTAGTGGGCTGGAAAAATTGTGAGAAGCATGGCAGAGAAATACAAAATTCCTTAAAGAAACTGTTAATAGAAACCTGGACTTGGAGGACACTGTTGGTGAGGGCTTAGAAGGATGTGGGGAACATGTTATTGGAAAATAGAGAATTGGAGGATCCTTGTTATATAGTGGCAGAAAACATGGTGAAATTGTTTTATTATAGTTATGTCGAAAGCAGGACTTTGAGGGATTAACCTGATTATATAGCTAAGGATATTTACAAGCAAAATGTTGAAGGTGCAGTGGGAGGACAGACATAAATTGAGAAGAAAACTGTTAAACAAAAAAGGAGCCAAGACTGAATTATTTTAAAAAGACTAAGCCCTTTCAGATGGCAATATGCTAAAAGTCAGCAATTGTAGTCAAAAGTGTAGTGTGGAGTAAAGGATGAGAGTGTGATTGTACAAACTTTTGCTAAAACCTCAGAAAGATCAAAGGGTGGGAATATTTAGTCACGTTGTCATACAATAGATACTTTCAAGAGGTTAAAGGTGTGCTTCACAGATCCTCCCAATCAAACCAGAGTGTTTAGGAGTCTCTGGATGGCATAATCGGTTAAGTGCCAGGCTACTAACGGAAAGGTTGGTGATTTGAATCCACCTAAAGGCTCCTTGAAAGAAAGCCCTGGAGATCTACTTCAAAAAAGTCATAGCCATTGAAAACCCTGTGGAGTGCAGTTCTGCTCTGAAACACATGGGTTACGTACATGACCACAACTGGTTTTTGGTTTCGGAGGATTAAGGGTATTGTTGCTCAGCCATCTTAGCAGAAGGCCAAGATAGAAAAGAGATTATCTTGGAAAGATCTTTGGACATACGTTTTGTCCAGTGGTGTGAACCCTCATGAAATCCACAGAATACTCACAATATTCCTGAGGAAATTGTTCCAGTAGAAACATTGCCAGCTTGGACTAAAAGAGATGGACAGAGGATAAAATGAAAGGAGACTATCAAACCCCCAAAATTCTACTGGAATAAACCAGGCTGACAAACACTGCTTACCTTCCATAAAAAAGGAGAATACCTCAAAGGGTGGAACCACAAAAGCAGAGAGTGGAAACTCAGTTAATTTTATAATAATAAAAAGTCATTTGTTATTAAAAATTAGCAAAAATGTATACCTGAACCCAAATACCATTGAGCAGAAAGTTACTACATATTAAATGCTAAATTATAACAGGCACTGTATCTGTTATTAATATCGTTAATAATATCTAAAATAACTCTGCAATAACTATTATTATCCTCATTTTACAAATATAGAATATGGGGCTCAAAGAGGTCAAGTATCTATCTTTACGTTTCAAATAACTTACAAAATTGTATAACTAAAGAAGGACCTAAGAAACCATCTAGTCCAATGTTTTCCCAATTGTGTTCCTAGATATTAACATGCAGAAATGCATTCCAAGTTGTTCAAATACTCGTTTAAACAAAGTCAAAGAGATTTTGTTTTTAATTTTATTTTCGGATGTAGCCTTTCTATTTCTCTCCTGTTACTATTGTAGTGGGAGACTCCTTCGAATTGCCTTGTGAACATGAACGAACCCTTCAAGACCAAATTATTTTTTCCTTTTAATTTTTTGTTGATATTATGTATTTTCACTAATGGAAGGCATGCTTACGCAAGGACCCTTCCTGAATTTTTGTTATGAGATATGAATTTTGATACATATTATGTGGGACATTTTTGTCCCAGCAGACACCAGAAGTAGGAAATATTGGCAATATGAGGCAAGGATAAAATTGTTTTATCTTAGCTTTTTTATTTTATTTTGTGAAACTTTTCAAAACATGGGGTAATCATAAAGGCATCCGGCAATGCCTGCACATAAATTTTGCTTTAGCCTCCTTCTTAGTGTTGCATTCTCTGCATTGTCTTTGCAGATCCATTGACAAGAAAATGCTTTCCATCCTTTCGGAGCCATATCTCATCTCACATCCTCCTTACTCCTGGCTTGAATATCACCTGAGATGAGTGTTTTCCTCTTCTCTTCCTTTTCCAGCACAAGAAAGCTGCCCACTGAGAGTGAGTCTAAAGGATAGTTGGTCACATCTGCCCAGTAGTTACAGTTCCACATTGTAAAATTGTTTACAATGGCTAGGTCAATAAAAAAAATACAGCACTAGATGCCACCATTTGAGAGAGTGTCTTCCAATTGTGTACCTTTTGTGCCTCTGATCAAAGAGGTCCACCCTCCCATAATGGCGTCATATGCTGCAACTGCTCTTCTGCAAGGGATTTCTGAGCAGGAACTTTCTTTGTTATTTCTTTTAACAATGGTGACATCCTTTGGATTTTGGAGTGCTGACAAAACTGTCACAGGTTTATTGTCCTGCCACTTTACTGCTGACATACATCCTTTTGTACAAAACCTATTTCTGTTTCATGTGGAGTGCCCCTGGGTAACAGAAAGCTTTGCTTGGTCCTTTACAGTTTCCATAAATACAGACAAAAAATAATATACTTCTCTGTCTGTATGGATCAATTCAGGATAAACTTGTGCATGTCAATGAAGCGAGGGAGTTAGATTTTCAAAGTAAGAGACATCCTCGCACCATTCCCTTTCATCCTGGCCATCATCTAGTTCATCCATTTCCTCTGCAACATTGGATGCTTCCTCTTTTTCTACTATCATGTCAGTGTTGTTGTATCTACCTTCAAAATGTGCTTCAGATTCCACAAGACCAGTAAATTCCTCTGAGTCATCCTCATCACCCTCCTCCTCTGAGTTCTTCTCATTGTTGGATAAAGAAAATAAATAATCTAGAATTCCATCAGAATTCCCAAATCTCTTCACTATTTCTAAAACAGAGGGATGTTCCAGAAAAAAAATAATTGTTGGTTCTGTAAAATTAGGATAATGCCTATATCATACCTCCAAACAAACATGAGAATACACAAGGGGAGCAAATTGCCTAATTTAAGCCTGCTGCCCAAATAAATAAAAACAAAGGAATTTGTGTCTCTTGAAAATTACCACTATAATGCATTCTTCCATATTGCAAAAGTAGTACTTATAGCTTAGAAAGACAATCAGTAGTCTTGGAAGACTGCAAGGCAAAAATTCACAGCTAAGCAAAGATGGCACAACACTTGAATGCAATAAATGGCACCTGAGACCGAATGGTGACTAAGAATGAATGACACCTAAGAGTAACTTATTATCGTGAGAAGTACATTCTTGTGAGCACAAATATACCAGGAAGTACACTTATAAGGCTTATCTCCCAGAGAAAAAGGGAAAAGAGACCAAAGATTTGCAAAATAACACCTCCGGGATGCAAAACCTAATACAATACCCATCAGCACAATATTAAGGCACCAACTCCAATTTCTTCAGTTTCACTCATTTAAATAGGCCCCCATCTTGCAGCAGTGGGCACTAAAAATGGGAAAGCAGCTTCCCAAGAAATGTGAGAGGCAGAAGATGTTGGTGGGCAACCATATATCCCACTGGTCATGGGAAGGTTAAATTGATATCCTAGTAAATAGACTAAAGATCTTTGCTAGAGGCAGAATCCTTACTTGTGAAATACTTTTAGTAGTAAGTCTGTGGTTTAGGATTGCTTATGTAAACAAACTTAGAATCTATGGATTTATAAGCCATGGCTTCAGAAAAATGTCACATAAGGGATATAACTATCTGGTATATATGATGGAATTGTTTTACAACCTATATATATCCAGATGTTCAAGTTAATAACCTGTGTACCTATATTTTTTTTCCAAGATGTGGAGGAGGACTTTTTTTTTTTTTTTTTTTTTTAGTTTATGTCTTCTTTTAATGTCTTTCACAAATTTAAAAACTTATATCTATATCTGTTTCATACATTTTGTTTGCATTTTTTTTATTGTACTTCAGGTGAGGGCTTACAGAACAAATAGTTTCTCATGAAACAGTAGTACACATATTGTTTTATGACATTGGTTAACATCCCCACAACATATCAACCCTCTAACTTCTCAATCTTTTTTTTTTTTGGTGAAAATACACATAGCCAAAGATACACCATTTCAAAAATTTCTACATGCACAGTTCAGTGACATTGACTACCCTCTTCCAATTGTGCTGCTATTCTGACTTAAGATGAAGGCTTACAGAACAAAATAGTTTCTCATTTAACAGTTACTACACATATTGCCCTATGACAATGGTTAACAATCCCACAAAGCATCAACAATATCCTTACTCATCTTTGGGTTCCCTATCACTAGCTTCCTTGTCCCCTTCTGCCTTCTGACCCTTGTCACTGGACTACTGTACCTCATTAATCCTATTTGGTTTTACGGGGCTGTCCACACCCAGGCTAAAAAAATGTGATCCTCAGAGATAACTTCGCCACTGAGCTAAATCAGTGTCTGGGGGCCATACTCTCGGGGTTTCTCCAGTCTCCTTTAGGCCAGTCAATCTGGTCTTTTTTTTGTGAGTTAGAATTATGTTCTACATCCTTCTCCAGCTCTGTCCAGAAACCTCTGTTGTGATCCTGGTCAGAGCAGTCAGTGGTGGTAGCCAGGCACCATCTAGCTGTACTGGACTCAGTCCGGTGGAGGCCTTGGTAGCTGTGGACCATTAGTCCTTCTGACTAATCTTTTCCTTGTATCCTGTTCTCTTCATTCTCCCTTCCTCCCAAAGGGATGAGACCAGTGGAGTATCTTAGATGGCTGCTCACAGGCTTTTAAGACCCCAGAAGCTACTCACCAAGGTAGAATGCAGAACATTGTCTTTATAAGCTGTGTTATGCCAATTGAGCTAGATGTTCCCCGCGACCATGGTCCCCAGAGTAATCCGCCCAGCAATTCAGTCCCTCAGGGAGTCTGGATGTGTCTGTGGGGCTTCCATGACCTTTCCTTGTACACGTTGTGCTACTTTTCCCTGTATTGTGTACTGTCCCACCCTTCATTCAAGATACCACTTATCTACTGCCAATTTAGTATTTCCACCCCACCCCTCCCATCCCTGGTAGCCAATAAGCATTGTTACATTTTGTGTGTGAACTTTTTCATGGGTTTTTACAATAGAGGTCTCATACAATATTTGTCCTTTTGTGATGGACTTATTTTACTCCACATAATGTCCTCCAGTTTCATCCATGTTATGAGATGCTTCACAGATTCATTGTTGTTCTTTCTCATTGCATAGTACTCCATTGTGTGTACGTACCATAGTTTGTTTATCCATTCATCTGTCGATGGGCACCTACGTTGTTTCCATCGTTTTGCTATTGTGAACAATGCTGCCATGAATGTAGTTGTGCATATATCTATTCTAGTGACGACTCTTATTTCTCTCGGATATATTCCTAGAAGTGGGATTGCTGGATCGAATGGTATGTCTACTTCTAGCTTCCTGAGGAAGCGCCATATCATTTTCCAAAATGATTGTATCATTTTGCATTCCCACCAGCAGTGCATAAGAGTTCCCATCTCCCCGCAGCCCCTCCAACATTTGTTATTTCCAGTGTTTTTGATTAGTGCCAGTAATGCCGGGGTGAGATGGTATCTAATTGTGGTTTTAATTTGCATTTCTCTAATGGCCAGTGATCACGAGCATTTCCTCATGTGTCTGCTGGCCATTTGAATGTCTTCTTTGGTGAAGTGTCTGTTCATTTCCTTTGCCCATTTTTTAATAGGATTTATTTGTCTTTTTGTTGTAGAGGTGTTGCATTTTCTTGTAGATTATGGAGATTAGACATTCATCTGACTTGTACTGTCCAAAAATTTTTTCCCAGTCTGTAGGTACTCTTTTTACTCTTTTGGTGAAGTCTTTTGAAGAGCATAGGTGTTTGATTTTTAGAAGATACAAGTTATCTAGCTTATCTATTGGGGTTTGTGCGTTGATGGT
Source organism: Dugong dugon (assembly GCA_030035585.1). Classification (NCBI taxonomy): domain Eukaryota; kingdom Metazoa; phylum Chordata; class Mammalia; order Sirenia; family Dugongidae; genus Dugong; species Dugong dugon. The sequence goes on from CM057465.1 coordinate 98,106,240, forward strand.
TATGGTTTGTATCCTGTTAATGCCTTGTATTGAGGCCTGAACTGTTGGTCCTATTTTTTCTTCTATGAACTTTATAGTTTTAGGCTTTATATTCAGGTCTTTGATCCATTTTGAAGTAGTTTTTGTATATGGTGTGAGGTTTGGGTCCTGTTTCATTTTTTTGCAAATGGATATCCAGTTTTGCCAGCACCATTTGTTAAAAGGACTGTCTTTTCCCCATTTGATGGACTTTGGGCCCTTGTCGAAGATCAGGTGACCATAGGTGGATGGATTTACATCTGGGTTCTCAATTCTGTTCCATTGGTCAATGTATCTGTTGTACCAGTACCAGGCTGTTTTGACTACCTTAGCTGTATAGTAGATTCTGAAGTCAGGTAGTGTGAGTCCTCCAACTTTATTCTTCTTCTTCAGTAGTGCTTTACTTATTCAGGGCTTCTTCCCTTTCCATAAAAAGTTAATGATTAGTTTTTCCATCTCTTTGAAGAATTTTGTTGGTATTTGAATGGGGATTGTGTTGTATTTGTAAATTGCTTTGGGTAGAATTGTCATTTTCACAATGTTGAGTCTGCCTGTCCATGAGCATGGTATGTTTTTCCATTTATGTGGATCCCTTTGGGTTTCATGCAGTAGTGTTTTGTAGTTTTCTTTGTATAGGTCTTTTACATCCCTGATCAGATTCATTCTTAAGTATTTTATCTTTTTATGGGCTATTATAAATGGTATTGTTTTCCTGATTTCCTTTTCATCGTTCTCTTTATTGGTGTATAGGAAACCAACTGATTTTTGAATGTTTATCTTGTATCCTAATACTCTGCTGAATCTTTCTATTAGTTCCAGTAGTTTTCTTGTGGAGTCTTTAGGGTTTTCTATGTATAGTATCGCATCATCTGCAACAAGGACGGTTTAACGTCTTCATTACCAATTTGGATGCCCTTTATTTCTTTTTCTTGCCTTATTGCTCTAGCTAGAACTTCCAGCACAATGTTAAATAGGAGTGGTGATAAAGGGCATCGTTGTCTTGTTCCTGTTTTCAAGGGGACTGTTTTCAGCCTCTCTCCTTTAGAAATGATGGTGGCCATTGGTTTTGCATAGATGCCCTGTATTATGTTGAGAACTTTCCCTTCTATACTTATTTTATTGAGATTTTTTATGAGGAATGGGTGTTGGACTTTGTCAAATGCCTTTTCTGCGTCAATTGAGATGATCATGTTATTCTTTTCTTTCTTTTTATTTATGTGCTGAATTACGTTGATTGATTTTCTAATGTTGCACCATCATGTATAACTGGTATGAATCTTACTTGGTCATGGTGTATTATTTTTTTGATATGATGCTGAATTCTATTGGCTAGAATTTTGTTAATAATTTTTGCATCTATATTCGTGAGAGCTATTGGTCTGTAATTTTCTTTTTTTGTGACTTTTTCCCTGGTTTTGGTATCAGCATTATGCTGGCTTCATAGAATGAATTTGGAAGTGTTGCTTCCTCTTCTATGCTCTGAAATAGATTGAGTAATACTGGTAGAAGCTCTTCTGTAAATGTTTTGTAGAATTCTCCATTGAAGCCATCTGGGCCAGGGTTTTTTCGGTTGGGAGTTTTTTTTATTACTATAGAAATTTCTTCTCTTGTTATGGGTCTGTTCAGATTTTCAACATCACTTTGTTGTAGTTGGGGTAGGCCATGTGTTTCTAGAAATTTATCCATTTCCTCTAGGTTTTCAAATTTGTTGGAGTATAGTTTTCCATAATATTCTGTTATAATCCTTTCTATTTCAGTTGGGTCTATTGAAATGTCCCCCATTTCATTTCTTATTTGGGTTATTTGTGTCCTGTCCTGTTTTTCTTTTGTCAGTCTACCCAGTGGTTTGTCGATTTTGTTGATTCTTTCAAAGAACCAACTTTTGGTTTTGTGGAATCTTTCTATTGTTTTTCTATTCTGTATTTCCTTTATTTCTAGTTTCATCTTTAGTATTTCCTTTCTTCCTGTGGCTGTGGGCTTTTTTTTTCTCTTCTCTTTCTATTTGTTGGAGTTGTGTAGTTAATATTTTGATTTTGTCCCTTTCTTCTTTTTTTTATGTGCATCTATTGCTATAATTTGTCCTCTGAGGACTGCCTTCGCTGTGTCCCAAAGGTTTTGGTATGATGTGTTTTCATTCTCATTTGATTCTAGGAATTTTTTTATTTCAGCTCTGATTTCTTCTATTATCCACTGAAGTGTAAGCAGGGTATTATTCAGTTTCCATGTAACTGATTTTTTTTCCTTGCTCTTTCTAGTGTTAATATGTACCTTGATGGCATTGTGGTCAGAAAACATGCTTTGCAGTATCTGAATGCTTTGGATCGTGTTGAGGATTGTTCTGTGGGCTAAGATGTGGTCTATTCTGGAGACCGTTCCGTGTGCATTGGAAAAGAATGTGTACTTTGCAGTGGTTGGATGGAATGTTCTATATATGTCTATGAAGTCAAGTTGGCTGATTTTGCCCTTTAGGTCTTCTGTATCTTTGCTGAGTTTCTTCTTAGTTGTTCTGTCCTTTACTGAGAGTGGTGTGTTGAAGTCTCCTACTATTATTGTGGAACTGTCAATTTCTCTTTTCAGTGTTGTTAGAGTTTGTTTTATGTATTTTGGAGCCCTGTCATTGGGTGCATAGATGTTTATTATGGTTATGTCTTCATGAAGTATCGTCCCCTTAATCATTATATAGTGTCCTTGGTCTTTTATGGTAGATTTTGTTTTAAAGTCTATTTTATCTGAGATTAGAATTGCCACTCCTGCTCTTTTTCGGTAGTTGTTAGCTTGATATATTTTTTTCCAACCTTTGACTTTTAATAAATTCACATCTTTGTTTCTAAGGTGTGTCTCTTGTAGACAGCATATTGATGGATCCTGTTTTCTTATCCATTCTGTCACTGTCCATCTCTTTATGGGTGCATTGAGTCCATTTACATTCAGTGTAATTATTGATAGATGTGAGTTTGTTGCTGTCATTTTGTAGTGCTTTTTTCTGTGGTGCTGAAGTTTTCTTTGTTCTTCTTACTGTCTCGTACTAAGTTACTTTTGTTTGTGGATTTTTTTTCATTTCTTTTATTTTTGTAGGGTTTGTTTTTGCTGAGACTTTGTTTTTCCTCTTTTTTTTATGTTTGTTAACTTTTTTTGTGTTTAGCATGAATTTTACCCTTATCTTTCTAAGTTTGAAGCAGTCTACCAGTACTTGGTATTGCCTTGCCTTCCTCTCTGTTAGAAGGTTCTATACCTATGCCATTTATTCTGTATTTTATTGTTTGATGTTATTGTCATTTACTGATTAACTGCTCTGATTCCCTATTGGATTTCTTTTGGTTTTGGATACTCCTCAAGAGGTCATTTCCTAGATTGGTATCTGGCTTGTACAGTTGTGTGTCCTAGGTTCTGCCTGTGAGCTGAAGTTGTTTGTCCTCCAATCGAAGAACTCTCTTTAATAATCCTTGTAAGTTTGGTTTGTCTTTTACATATTCCCTTAATTTCTGTTTATCTGGAAATGACCTAATTTCACCATCAAATTTGAACGAGAGTTTTGCAGGATATTATTCTTGGCTGGCAATTTTTTCTTCCAAGATTTTATATATGTCATCCCATTGTCTTTTTGCCTGCATGGGTTCTGCTGAAGAATCTGAGCTTAGTCTTATTATTTCTCCTCTGTATGTGACTTCTTGTTTTTCACGAGCTGCTCTCAGGATTCTTTGTTTGTCTTTGGTTTTGGCGAGTATGATTATGATATGCCTTTGTGACTTTCTTTTCTGGTCTGTCCTACATGGGGTTCGTTGAGCTTCTTGGATGGCCAGCTTTTCATGTTTCATCATATTGGGGAAGTCTTCTGTCAGCAGTTCTTCAATGATCTTCTCTGTGTTTTCTGTTTTCTTCCCCTGTCTGGAATTCCAATCACTCAAAAATTTTTGCTTTTGATTGTATCCTACATAACTCTCAGGGTCTCCATTTTTCTTTGTTCTTTTTTCTCAGTTTTCCTCAAACAGACTTGTATCCAAGCCTTTGTTTTCAATTCCACTGATCCTATCTTCCACCGTTTCAAGTCTGCTTCTCAGCCCTTCTATGACACCATCTATTTCTTAAATCTCGTTTTTTTATCTTTTGGATTTCTAATTGTTGTCTTTGTATAATTTTTAGTTGTGAATTTATTTTGTCATTTGGTTCCAGCATTATTTTTGCTGATTTCTTCCAATTTTTTGTATTTTCCATGAATTTTTCTATTTTTTTCCTCACGTTTGTCATCTCTTGAAGAATTCTGAGTGTTAGAGATTTGAATTCCTTATTATGTAGTTCTAGTGCATTTTCTTCCACTGGAACGTCATCTGGTGTTTTATTTTGGATGCCTACTGGAACCATCATGTCCTGTTTTTGTAAATGTTCTGATATTGTCTGCTGTCTTCTGGGCATTATGTAGGTATTTTTCTCATTTATTGATAGTAGATTTGTTTGTTTCATCCCTTTTTTAAAAAGAATTTGACTGTGGCTGAGCAGGCGGACTGTGTGTTCTTTGTTGTTTGCTCATCTGTGGGCACAGTACTTTTCACCTCCTTCTCCAATTGGCAGGATCAGTCACTCAGATATGGTATGGCAGGGCAGGTCTAGCTGAAGAGGAGTTACTGGGATGGGTTGTTTGTGGCACTTACTACAGCCACCCGGGTGGGTCGGTAATCTGTGCAGGGCAGGTTCCAGTAGGCCGTGTCTTTGCTGCTTGGTGGTGTGATGTTAAGTGCATGGTGCAGGTAGGCAGAAGGTAGTGGGGAGATTGTTATGTGTGGAGCTAAGATGGATATGGGAGAGAGGAGAGAGGAACAGGAGCCAAAAACATACAAACAAACAAAAAAGAATGCTAGCGGAACTTGCCGTTGGAGTGGAGAGATGAGAGACTATGAAATGGAGAAAAAAAGAAAGGGGAGGAGGAAGAAAATAAAAGAATGAATAAATAAAAATCAGAAAGGTTAAAGAACCGCAAAGTTCCCAGGGTTCCCACCGATGCAGCTATGAGGTCTGGGGAAGTCGCTCTTAGATGTTGCAGTACAGCCTGGCTAGAAGGCATAGAGGTATACAATGTCAGGTATTCAGGGAACAGAACGAGAAGGAAGATATAGAGAGACGAGAAACTGAGTAATGAAGAAAGACAAAAAGAGAAAAAGAGGGAAAAGAAAGCAAAACAAATTAAAAAAACAAAAAGGATCAAGAAAAGCCCCCCAAAAAACAGGAAAAAAAACGAAAACCAATGAAAAAAGAAATGCCTTCAGGGATCCCTCTGCACATGTGTGTAAGCCAAGGGAGTAGTCTCCTTGCCACGCAGCACCACCTGGCCAGAACGGGCTCCCAACTCAAGAAAAGGAAAAGAAAACAAACCAACAATTCAAAACAAACAAACGAACAAAAGCCCTGCATGGCAGCCCAGACTGGGCAGCAGCTCCACACTTGAACAGAGCTCTGCAGCCCCTCAGGAAGAAGCAAAGATGGTGCACGGGGCCAGGTATTTGAGTGAAAGGAGCAGGAGGTGGTGAGAGGTAAGGAAGAAATCAAAAGAAGAGGCAAAAAGCAACACCAGCAGCCAACAAATGGCACACAGAGAGCCAGCCCGTTCGGGTGTGTGGAATCCAAGCAGCTGGGGTTTCCTGGACAAGAGATTGTGGCCGTGGGAAGCAGAGGAGGCTGAGTGGGAGTGAATAAGTTGGGGGGTGGGAAAGCTTATTTTGCAAATTACCAGTTGTTTTGTCTCCCGCTGGAAGCTGCGTGAAGCTCTTTTCTCGTACCCCCTGTTTGCTGGTCTCCGATAGGAGTCCAAGAGGGTGGATTCACACTGTGTTAGCTGGTAGGGGACCTCTGCATGAATCTTTCCTCACTCTCCATTCTCTATCAGTTTTCTCACTCCATTTGGTGCTTGGCTGAGTTCTGTGTCTTTTCATTTGATGTTTTAGGGTTTCAAGATTGTTATTTTCTCTGTTCGGCTTAGTTTTTCGGATCTTTACTGTGGAGGGATGGTGTGGTGCTTCTGCCTAGAGTGCCATTTTGCCGAAAGTCCCTGTGTACCTATTTTAAAAGTGCATCAGTAGTATGAGACAGACAGCATGTTTGCAATGTGTGACAAAAGAACATTGGAGATTGTCCCTGGTGTCCTAGACACTTCCTGATTCACACGTGCCTCTTGATCACTTTTATCTTTGAAATTATTACTAAAGCTCAAGTGAGAGTTCTGATATGTGTGTCTGAACTGACAATCTCATCCTTTGTGTTAGCTCACGGGAGGTCTCAGAGTCCTTAGAATGCTAGTATATATTATAAATTTCCAAGAGAAGAAACAAACATTGCCTTTCCCAAACTTAGGTAGCTACATAATTTTTTAATCAAGGTATATCTTCTAGAAAACATTTGGGAGATTGCTAACAGTTTAATGTTAGTATTCTATACATAAGTAATCCAGAGTCCAAAAGGCTTTAAACAGATTTTAAATTTTTATTCAAATCAATTGGTCACTGAGTAATATTTATTGTAGTATGTAAAAAAGAATTATATTTTCATAATAGGCAAAACAGAGTAGAACACACATATATTTATTTCCTGAAAGGCTAATTGCTGAAATAAAATATTAAATCTAAATCACCATCTTGCACTGGAAGGAACCTATGTATTTTTAGGCTTTGCCTTTGAGAAACCAATGAGCCTTTGCAGGTTGTTCTTAAAAATGTATTCATAGAAACGTATTCATGGAAAAGTTCACACTTTTCCAGCATAGAATGTATGTATGTATAAAATATAAATTCACACATATACTACTACATGATATATGGGTCCTTACAAATGGCCATGTATATCTGGATTGATTGTGTGCATTTTGCTGCTTAATACACATGTGTATGTATTATATATACATATATAAATAAAATTTGCCTATTCAAATTGATATTCACATATAATATCGTTACAGTTTAATGTTATCACAAATTTAGTAGATTAAAACAACACAGATTTCTTATCTCACAATTTTCATGGGTCAGGAATCTGGGCACAGGCTTACTGGGTCCTCTGCTCAGGGTCTCACCAAGCTAAAATTAAGGTATTGACTGGAGCTGCAATATTATCTGAGTCCTAAGGTCACCTTCAAAGCCACATTCATAGTTAAGTTGAGGGTCCTAATGAACTGTCTCACAGAGGAATGGATTGAGACTAAACTATATTTATATCTTTAAACTTTTAGGATGAAAGCTAAATTTATTCTTAAAGGACATTTTTTAAAGAGAGGTTGTAGAGTAAATCCCAAACATTGCATTCTTTGTTGTTGCCACTATCATTTACCATATCATCATCTCACTAGGACCCAGAAAAGAACCTCTCCTGGTTGGTCCTAGAATCCTCTCAACCAGGATGCCCAAATGAATTTACTCTATCTTGGTTTATGCTTCTTGTAGACTGTCCTGTCCATTTAGCATTTATCTTGATTTTTTTTCATTTTAAAAGAAAATGTTACATTTAATTGTTGCATCAAAATAAGCTAAGATGGATTTAGATAATCTCCACGTTTTACTTCCAGCTTCTGCCATAGCTTCTCTTACAGCATATGGGACATATATACAGTAAAATCTGGAAAATGACAAACAATAATCTGTTCCTCTTTTCCAAACTGAGTCTAGCAGCTCTTTTCATGGACAGCATTCAGGGTGCATATGGCTATAACGAAGTACTCTGACAGAAAAGACATCTTCCTGAGTGGAAGTGGGAGAAGTATTTGCTACTGTCCCTGGTGCTTACCTGCCATCACATCAGCTCATGTCAGCCCATTGCACTGTGGTCCATGCTGGGAACTGAGATGCACAAAAGGCTAGTGGAAAACTCAGGAAACTCTAGTTTATGTGTAAGAAAAAAAGACAATAAAGGCTAAGAAGATCTTGCTGTAGTGGCTTTGTGTGGAGTAAAACTATAACAATTTATTATTTGGGTATATATATGTTCAATCAAATATATATTTACATTTATATATATGGAGCCCTGGTGGTGCAGTGATTAAGAGCTACAGCTGCTAACCAAAAGGTTGGCCGTTCAAATCCACCAGCTGCTCCTTGGAAACCCTATGGGGCAGTTCTACTCTGTTCTATAGGGTCACTATGAGTCGGAATCAACTCGACGGCAATGGTGTTTTTTTTACGGGTTTATATATATATACATACATATTATATATTTATATGTATGTGCATACATATATGCAATAACACTTACAGTAATAATTATTTTAAATAAAGTATATTTCATTTCAGAAAATAAACTAAGGACTGGTTTTTCTTTTTTCAAGAAATAGAATCATAAACATGTAATTTATACAAAATATTTGTCAATGTTTGCCATCCACCATGGGTCTATCCATGAAAACCAGAAAGTGAAGGTGGCAGTGGAGAAAAAAATAATTGGTTTGTTTTATTTTATATGTTGGCTTAAAACTAATAAGTAATTATGTATAATTGTGCAGCTATTAACAAGGGAAATATAAAAGAAAAAATTATATTGAAAAAGTGATATATAACCCTCTCAGTTCCATCCCGGGGCTGTAGAGAAGAAAATGATGAGGTAGATGCTGGAAGATCCATGTTCAAGTTCTGAGCACACAGTTTATGAGCTCTGTGACCTGGGTAAAACAGTCACCTTCATGAGACTAAGTTCCTGCCTCTGTTCAAGAGATATTATCTGTTCACGGAAAAAAAATAAAATAAAATAGTACAGTTTGAGGGAAAAGAACGTAGTGTAATAGTGTATCTATTTTTAAAAATGAAATGAAGTCTTTAGTAGCTGCTAGGATCAGAGAGGAGAGAGTGCAGTGAGCTCCCTCCAAGGAGGTTTTATACTTAGATAATCAGAAGGCTTCAACAGTCAAAGGATTTCCACACGTTCAGTTACGGATAATGTAACCTGGACCCTCCTTCCATCCCCTTAAGACAAATGCCACATTTTACCACTTGGCCTCAATGAGTAGAAACTCGTTCTCATTGTTTATGGTTTTTAATAGGTTGTTAGGATTTTGTTCCTCTGCTTCTGAGAAATGAAAAATGACTGCTGGCTCAAGAAAGTAGCCAGGATTTACTGTGCTCTTATAGCCATCTCCAGGTAGGTGAAGTGAGAGAAACCAGAATGGTAGAATGCTCAGTAGGGCGGAGTAGAAACCATCAAATTTTCCTAGTGCAGTTTCAAGTGTATTTGCCAAAAGCTCATGGGGAAGAAAAAAAGAAGTTTCTTTTCTAAGTCCCTTTGTAAATATGCTCCGTCTTCCTTTGCTTCACTAATGTCCTGGCCTGAGCTAAAATACCACAATAAACAAGGAACACATGTAAGGACTCCATATACTCCAGAACAATAACAACTACTGTGGCAGAGGTGAATGAATGCGAACTGCTAAGCCAGCCAGGGGTAAATCTGAGTAGGTGCCATTTGTAGATGTGTAGCTTTGCAGGCCCAGTTTGGTCTCTGATATCCTGCTAGGTATGTTTGGTGGCAGTTGTTTGTTGTTCTTTTAAGAACAGTGTCTGAATGGCAAGAGTACTGAGGTTTTTTTTTTTGAAAGAAGAATATATATGCAGGAGAATGAAAAAACTGATGTAGAATAGAATCTAAATAATACAAAAAGTGAAAAAAGCAGGGGGCTGATACATAGGGAGAAGGGTCAAAGGCCCATGAGTATCAAAAATGTTGATAAAGAACGATTGAGCCAAAAGGCTTCAGATTATGTCAGAAAATGGGGTGTTTTACTTTTAATATTTCCAAGATAGATCTGTTCCAATGTAGAAAAGTCCAGGATGTTGGCAGGGAAACAAAAGACTAATGTGGCATGGAGCTGAAGGTCTCTGGTTAATCTGAGATGCTAGTGTTGCATGTAGGTATTGAAGCCAGCCAGACTGATGAAAGGTCATGGTAGAAATGATGCAGACAGTGATCTAAGGAAAAATCTTCAGTGAATGAGGAGAAGAAACCAGAAAATCAAAAAGTGTGGTCCATTGCAAAGAATGGCTATAATTCTACATTTTTTCCTGTATCCTTGCCTTTGGTAACTATAATTCTGAAATTCTTCCCATCAGGAAGAAGAATCTCTTTCCCTTTCCATCGAATTTGTGTTGGTCTCATCACTTGCTTAGTCAATAAAATACAGTGGAAATGATGTTGTGCCAGAAATCTTGAATGCTTGCACTGCACTTGGTCTCTTATAATCTTTCCCAGCCACGAAGTGAACAAGCCCAGGCTGGTCTGCTGTATGATGAGAGACCATGTGGAGCAGGAACACACTGTCCCAGGTGAAACCATCCTAGTCTGCCTATCCCTCTGTTAACTGGGTGGCAGAAGGGAGCCGAGACCAGAAGAACAGTATGCTATGGAGACTTTGGGGACTCCAAAAACATGTTATGCTACACAATCACTCATTAAATTTTAAAGCCAATTCTAATAGTTTTATATATGATTAGAGAGAAAGAGATTTATGAGAATGGCAAAAATTTATATGTAGCAAGGCTCAACTCTTGTACCCTTTATCTGAACTGGTCTCTCTTTTGTGTAGAAATTATTCCAATTCTACTTGCCGTATTAGACTGAGCTTCACTCCCTTCTGATCCTTGATTACATTTCATAAATGTTCCATTTCTTATTGATTACCCAATTCCATTAACTATGTGCATGGGTAATACCATAAAATATGCTTCTTTCATGTACCAGTGACTATAAAAATTTAGAACATGGCCTTAGTCTCAGAGTTTGTGAATCTTACTGTTCTTTTCTATATTATTGATCATTTAACTCTGAGCCTCTATGTACCAGAAGTTCCAATTTGTCAGATACCTCCAATTAATTCTGCTTCTGATTCTGGACACCCATGTTGAGCTCCTCTCTTCTACTGCAAACAACATAGTATGAATCCTTCTTAGCAGTAGAAATTGTGCCTTATACTTACCTTCTCCCCACAGTGCCTACTATAGTGCTGTGTGTGTATCATATATATATATATATATATATATATATATATATATATATATATATTATATATATATATTATAGTAAATAACTATGATTTACCCTTAAAATAAACATTTTATAAGTATTGATCTTAAGATTAAAACCTTAGTTAGGTAACTAGAAAGTCATGAAAATATTTACAACAAAAAAGATATCAGCAAAATAGTAAAATATCCTATCATGTTTGGTGGAAATACTTCAGCAAGAATGACAAAACTCAAGCTATTGATAACGTAGAACTTACTTCTACATGACATTTGATATTTTCTGGGGTCTGTCATTCTTCACACAAATATCTTGTCAGACCACCATATTTTATGTGAACTTTTCTCAAACTCTCTGGCTATTAATGCAAATAATTAAAATCAGCATTAAGTGTTACCTTTTTACCTTTAAGTAGAAAAATTATTTTTTTATAACTCATCTTTTAAAACCTTGCTTAATTTATCTAGGTTTAGGATCCTTGGGTTTATGCTAATTTACCAGTTTGCGCTAATGAATAGTTTAGAGACCCAGTATGTAACCAGTGAATGAAGCTGAGGCTTAATTACCTGTTTTTGTAAAAAGTTAATGCATATACTTTTATATGCAATGCACATCTGGACTTTGATGAATGTTTTTCCAGGTACTGTATTAATTGAAGCCTCTCTTTGAAACCTTTAGCAGCAGGAACAAAAGCACACCTGAGTCTCATTATAAAGCCATCCTTGGGGTAACCAGTGTTTTTGCACTAATGAAGGCTATCTAACACAGATGAGTGTTTTACTGAATACTTTACTCCAGTGATTATCTTAGAGCATATCCCTGGTGTAAACTCATTTACTAAATTTCTCTCGGTATGGCCTTCAATTTTAGAAATCCAGCTTCATAAGAAAGCAAAATATGATTTGCTGCTGCCAAGAGAATAAGTAGGAGATAGGACAGTGAAAAAGTAACGTGACAAGGAACTAATCGACACAATGGCAGAATCACGGGTCTTGAACTTGGAAGAAAATTAGCAGTCGTCTGGACTGAATATGTTCTGCATGCAAAGACAGCTAGGTTTTTCCTTTTCATTTGTTTGGGGAATTTCAAGAAATGCCAGTCTTCACTGACATGAATTCATAAGATTTGGCAGTGAGCACACTACTGTTCCTGCCAGAGAATATTGCTTATTCCCACTTTCCATTTAGCTGACATTGTGCTGGATGGTGTGCTGCCTCACAGTAGGGGGGAAGGAGCTGCAACCTGAAGGAGTGTTTCAGCATTCTGAGTCATTGGTCCTGGTCTGGTCTGAGCTCTGCCACCAGCCTGTAAGAGATCTGGCTCACAGAGAGCAAGGATGACAGGGAAGAGAGCAGTTCAAGGGGAAGATGTGAGAGTTTCAGCGAGCAACAATTTTGGGGGAAAGATGAAAAACCAAAAATGCTCCAAAGGCATATTGATCATGAAAACTGGGCATTTTATTTGCATAATGATGGAATGGTTTACACAGACAGATTTTCTCAGTTTCAACATAAGCCAGTGTTTTTCACTTTCCTTCCGTTGATATTTTTCTCTCATATCCTTAGCACTCTTTTGACCAGACTGTTGCTCAGTCTTACATGGTTAGCTTATTCATGTGTGACAGACTCCAACCAACTCAGAATCCAGGACCCAATGTTTATTAGTTGTTTAATCAGATTCAGAGAACTGTAAGTAATGGGTTTTAAATAAAAAATTCCAATGGAACAGCTTCTGATGTTGGGCAGAAGCATTTCACCTTGGGTTGGGATGTGCCACAAAGGGGCTCAGGATGGTATCTATTTCAATACTTCTGTTTCTAGTATATTGTGCTTCTTACACAGCAAGAATTCTAAGGAATATTGATTGAATAGCTACTAGGTGTAGGATTATATGAAACAAAACTTCTAAAAGTTTTCAAATACTTAGATTTTTAGATCCATTGACTAACATATTTGAAAAGGTTATTAGAGATTATTTAAAATCTCCTCTTCATTTTTCAGATGAGGATCCCTAGCCTTAAATGGGTTAGATAGATACTCTTGTTTCCATGTAGCTAAATAAGGACACAGATGTTATTAAAATTAAGGATTTTTGGCTAGTCTAAATTCAGTGTGGTTGGCTAGTCTAAATTCAATGTAGAACCCTTGTAATGGGTCAGTAAAAGAAAAGAAATAGGTTTCTCTTACTTATGACATGGAAATTAGTAATGGAAGGAACTCTGATATATCTGGATATAATCATGTGGAGACAAGTGGAAAAGAAAAGTAAATAAAAGGAAGACGGGAATAGGCAGAGTGTGAGGCAATATGTTTAGTGCATGCCAGGGCTATAAAAAATGTAAGACTTTGTTTTCCTCTTGCAAAAGTACTGGAGACATCTTCACAATGGAAAGTGGAGGGCTGACCTCAGGTTAATTCTTAGTTGATTTCCACTTCTGAAATAGATGGAAAAAGAATTTTTTAAAAATTCCACCACAAAAATCTAAAAATACAGAAACTGATTGTTGTTAGATGCCTTGGAATCAGCTTATAACAACCCTATATATAATAGAACAAAATGTCTTGCACCATTCTCATAATTGTAGGTATGTTTGAGCCCATTGCTGCAGCCACTGTGTGAATATTTTTAGTGCCTTCCAACCTGAGGGGCTTATCTTCCAGCATGATATTGGACCATATTCTGTTGTTATTCATAAATTTTCACTGGCTAATTTTTTTGAAAGTAGATTGCCAGTTCCTTCTTCCTAGTCTGTCTTAGTCTGGAAGCTCCACCGTACTTGACCCTTCTGGTATTTGAGATACCAGTGACATAACTTCCAGCATCACAGTAACACACAAGCGACCACAATACAACAAACTGACAGACATGATTTTAAATACATAGTTGAGCATCCAAAAACTCTAGGGCATATACGTGTCTCAAAGTAAATAGGGGTCTACAAATCAGAGAAGTAATCAAGCACGGAAACCAGTTAATCTATGAGGGTCTTTCCTGACACCAGGCACTATAGGCTTTACTGACCACAAAGGGCACAGAAGACTCGGCCTTGGGCCCACAGAGGGTGGGAAGTTGTAACTGAAAATCTCATAAAACTATAACACTCAGAAAACCAAATCTTCAGTGAAACAAGGTAGAAAAAATAAACTTTCAAAGAAAGGGATATTTGTCAGTCTCACCTTGGCTCTGAGTGTAAAAGAACAAACATTCCAAATGTCTTCTCATAAAATTCCCAACTACTGTATAGTCCTACTGTCCCATAAGTTTGAGATTCCAACCCACACCACCTATGCGCTCTGGTAAACATCCAGCTAAGAAACAAACGATGTAGACCAGGTGTAAGACAAAGATAAAGGAAAATTTTCTCTAGAGGAATAAGTGCTCCACCCAGGCACTTCAAGATTTCAGAGATCAAGATCATCCAAAAATAAGCTCCTGATTCAAAATTACACACGAGAAAGTAAGATACACAAATGAGAGACAATCAAAATAACAAACAGAATACCACAAAAGCTTTGGATATTGCAATTAGTAAATACAGATATAAAAATAGGTACATAAATAAATTTAAATAAATAAATCAGGGACTTAGTATGAGCATTAATATAAGATAATTAAAAATAACCAGGAAAAGTAGAAAGGAAGCAGAATTTCTGTTAATTTAAAAATATAATAAATTAAAGCTAATTGATAGGTTGTAGGACAAATAAGACAATGCTAAAGAGAAATTTCATGGATTGGAGTGTTTAACTGAAGATATTAACAAGAAAGAAGCACATATAGACAAACAGATAAAACAACATAGAAAAAAGCTGAAATTTCTTCAAACACACACTGTAAGGGTCTAATGAAATTCTAACTGGGTTTCCAGAAGGAAGGGAGAAAGGATGGAGAGAAGGAAGAAAAAAGAAAGCAAATTTTGCAGAATCTTCAGAATCAGGATATAAAATCTAGAATCAATTTTAAGAATGTTAGAAAAGATAAAAAAGAAGCACAGAATGGCAAAACAAATGGAAATTATTTTTTAAAAAGGTAAAATAAGTTTAATTGGCTTCTTAATGGGAGTTTTTAATACTTCTCTTAAGTTTGGTGGATGTAATTGATAATTCAAGCAGATCCCAATACAGTAAATTATAATATTTAAACATGATATATAATGAAATTGCTCTAATAACTATATTTATAATATCATGTCCACTAATTTAAGAAGAAATAAAATTATTTTCGTATACGGGGTAAAACCCACTGCCATCAAGTCAATTTCAACTCATAGTGACCATATAGGACACAGTAGAACACCCTATAGGGTTTCCAAAGAGTGGCTGGTGGATTTGAACTGCCGACATTTTGGTTAGCAACCCAATACTTAACCACTGCACCACCAGGGCTCCACTACAGGGTAATGTGTTGATGTTTTATAATCAGTCTATACTAGGCTATAAAGTCACAAAATATCAGTGTTATAAGTAAAACATATGTAAACACAATACATTTAATTTAGAAATTCAAAATAAAGAGATAAATAAAAAAAATTATATGTTTGAAAATTTGAAAACAGTTCTAAGCAACTCATATTAAAAAAAATAAATCACTGTGGCAACTAAAGGGAATAATTTATATATCAAGTACCAAAGCATATGGTATTAGAAAAAAGTTTTCAGTCATAATATCTTGTAGTAAAGAAGTGTAAAGGTAGAAACTTAATGAGCTAGGAAGCAAAATAAAAAGTTAGAAAAATAACAACAACAACAACCAAAAACACTAAAGATAAATATAAAAATAATAATAAATGTTAATGAAATGAATCAAAAACTACAAAATAATAGAGCAAAGGAGCTAAATTTCCTCTTTAAAAAGACTAATATAATTGGCAGAATTCTAAGATCTATTGAAACAAGACAGAAGCAAAATATAAATAAGTTTAGAAAATTGAAAGAGGAACATCCCTGTAGGTAAACATTTAAAATAAAAAAAAGTAATAATTTTATGCCAATAAATTTGAAAACTTATAAGAAATAAAACAATCTTAGGTAAAATATATATTTCCAAAACTGACTCGTAAGAAATTTTTAAAAAATTAAAAATAATGCTATAATACAGAAACTGAATCAATTGTTAAAACTATTTTTTTTCCCCAGAAAATATCAGGCTCAGGTATTTTACAAGTTTTGTTTTGCTAAGTATTTAAGAACCATGTTATTCAAATCTTTCCTAAGCCTTTAAAAAGAAGAGGAAAAATAAAACAGGATGTATATCTTAACTTAATCGTATGAGGTTTGTATAACCAAATTACTAAAACTAGACAAGGATAATATGAAAAATAACAATTAAATGCCAACTATATTTATGGATACAGTTTTAAAAACCCATTGACGTCAAGTCAATTCCCACTCATAGAGACCATATAGGAGAGAGTCAAACTGCCTCATAGGGTTTCCAAGGAGCAGCTGGTGGATTCAAACTTCAGACTTTTTGGTTAGCAGCCAAACTCTTAATCACTGTGCCACCAGGGCTCCAAATATAGTTTTAGAAATCTTAAATATTGGTTCAATATTTGTCAGCAAGCTACAGAAGACTATTATCCCTTTCAAGACCCAATTATTTCCTTCTTCGAATTTTTTGTTGATACTATGTGTTTTTACTGAGGAAGGCATGCTGATTAAAGGACTGATTCATAATTTTTGTCTTGAGTTATGGATTTTGATACCCATTACCTGGGATCACATATGTTCCAGAGGACACTGGATGTAGTAAATGCTATCAATATGAGTCAATGATAAAATTGTTTTTTTAAATTTTATTTCTTGAAAATTTGCAAAACATGAGGTAAATCATGAAGGTATGTGGCAATGACTGCACATACATTTTATTCTAGTCTCCTTCGTCTTAACTTTTTTGTTATTTTTCATGAAACTTTTCAAAACATGGTACAATGAACTCTTCCTTACTGCAAAAGCAGTACTTATGGGCCAAATAAATAAAGTCAAGGAATTTTTTTTTTTATCTCAGGAAAATTACCACTACACTGCACTCTTCATTACTGCAAAAGCAGTACTGACAGGCCAAATAAATAAAACTAAAGGAATTTGAATCTCAGGAATAGTACCATTACTATGTATTCTTCATTATAACAAAAGCAGTACTAACAACTAAGGAACAGAAAGAGTTACCCTGGAATACTGCAGGACTGCTCACAGTGGTGCATTCTACCTGCTACAAATGGAAGCAATGATTGGGCCCTAAGATTGAATGTAGGATAAGAATAATTTACAGGAGTTCCAGTCTCGAAAAGTACTGCTGCAATGCATTATTTCCTATTTCAAAGGCGTTATTTCTGTTCAGAAGCTAGAAAAGCAGGGAACCAGTAACACCTGGAAACAATGAATGGCATCAAGGAGAAAATGGCCTCTATGACTGAATGAAGACTGGCACTAGCATATTCTTGAGATAAGTACATTCTCATGAGAACATAGTAACTAACTGAGAAACAGAGTGAGGAGGCTTGTCTCACAGAAATAAAGACAAACCTATCAAAAGTTTAGAAAATTCACACCTGCAGGAGGCATCACCTAAGACAATGCTCAATCTACACAAAAATGAGGCTCCGACTCAGAGTTTTTGAGTTTCACTTATTTCAAAAGGCTCCTACCTTGAGGCTAAACACATTAAAATCTGGCTACCTCCTTTCCAAAGAACTCTAGAGGTATAAAAAGTGGGTGGGATACTGTATGTCCCATGGGTTTTGAAACAGTTATAGGGTTATTTATATAAGGTCCAAAATTATGCAAAATTGAATATGTTGTTTTGAAATATATGTGCATTTAAAGTGGTAAAATTATTATTTTTTAAAAAAGCAAGAAAATGATAAACAGATAATGACAATCTCTGAGTAGGGGCACACAAGAATTCAATATATTATAAATATTCTATTTCTCAAACTAGGTGTTTGGTGTGCAGTTGTTTGTATTATTACTCTTTGAACTGCATGTATACATACACGTTTGCAAGTATAATACATTTCTAACATAAAAATATATATTGTGTATTACCTATATTGGTTAAATTATGTAAACCAGAAAAAAAGAAACAGAGAGATTTGAGATCTTTACTGACTGATGAAGCTAAAAGTTGACACCAGCAGCTCAGAACGTCTTGTAATTAAAATAATCTGCTACCTGAATCTCCTTGGTGGAATTGGAAGGAAAAAAAAAAAATTGAATGAGCAGCTGCATTGTTCTATGGTGGGAATTGAGCCTCACAGATTAGGGAGCCTGAGATTCTCATTTAATTTGTTTAGAAAATGGAACATTCACAGATGGTCAGGGAGAATAATAAAAATGAATATTCTACAGAGGATTCTACTTAGGAAGTGAAGGAAAGTTTTCAGGGCTATAAGCCCATCATCAAGGTTCAATTGCAGACTTTGGATACTAAGTTACGCTTCATAATAAGGAACTGTTCTGTCATAAAGTCTGAGATTTGATAGCAGGGGAACCAAATGACTGCCAGGAAGTAGGGAAATGGGTAGAGAGACAGAGAGAAAGAATTGTTGCCCAACTTTCAATCTGTTAAAAGAAAAAAAACCTGCCTACTATAGATACATATATATATACACATATATACATATATATATTACTATATATCATCTTCAAATAGAAACTATCACCCGTGCAGCATTTTTTATAATTTTATTTTTATAGCTTAGGTTTATTAAATTATGATTTTAAATAGATTTCATCTTAAGCAGCTTTTATTAGGCATCTCTGATAAAACGAGGTTTATGGTGAACATTATTTATCCTTATTTATTAATGCTGCCTGTCATTTGTACCAATACACCCAACTGCTTGAAATAAATAGATATATATTGATGAAAATTATTAAATATTGCCAAATTTAATAGTATTTGTGAATAATGGAGTCCAGGAACAATGAACTGTTTCAACAAAATGAATCTACTTGTTTAAGTAATATAGTCATGAGAATCAAATATAATACTTGCATTGGAGCAGCTTCACTCGCAACTGTTTTTACTGCTGTGGTGACTGACTCCGGTAATTCATCATGAATTGACCTTTCTGTTGCAGGCATTGAATTTGTCTTTTAGACGTATTGGTTACTAGTTGGATACTCATGCTGCTTCAAAAACACCTAGATGTACTGGCCGGTTAAGAATTTTTCTCTGCTGAGAGTGAGAATATTGTTTGGCTCTGACAATGTTTATTCTTTTCCTGACAATGTAGAGGAGAGAAATTATAGCCAATAACTACCTTATCCAGACATGTGCAAGTTTAGGTACAATTAGGACATAAAAAATTCCTATATAACTTTTTTTTCCCAAAGAAAGAAAATTCCTTCGTTAGCACTTCCATATAAAACAATGAAAATATACTTTTCATAAAACTATGCTTTTTATAGGGACCCAATTTCACACCCATATATAGAAAAATAAAGCTAATTCATTTTAAATCTGAAATTTTATTATTATAAAGAAAAATCATAGCTTCTTACTCTGTTACAATACATACGTACCATCTATCAAATAATATTACCTTACATTAGGGTACTGGTTTTGATATTAGACTAGCATATAACAATGATACTTGAAAATATAGATTTTGGATTCAGAGGATTTAGATCTCAAATCTATCTCTAACTCTTTATTAGATGTGTAGTGTTCGGTAAATTGCCTAATCTGAGACTCAGTTTGCTCATCTGTAAAATGGACTTAATTTATCTGCATAATAGAAGTGTAGTATACCTTAAATGTGTTGCTACATATAAAGTGCATATAGCTTAAACTATAGAAAGGGATCAATCTATAATAGAAGTGTAGTATACCTTAAATGTGTTGCTACATATAAAGTGCATATAGCTTAAACTATAGAAAGGGATCAATCTATGATAAATCATACATGGATAAACTTCTGCTTTTGGTAATAATGGACAAAAATTCTACAAACATCCCTCTCCCATAGAAAACAATCATAAAATGCAGACATTAAAAGAACAGAAAAAAAAAAAAAGGAACTACCTGAAGGCACTGAAGAGTGACCAGAAGTAGATAGACATTGTTGGAAGGGAGGAGGGGAGATAGATGATTGATACTGGAAGTAAGTGCACTCAGAATAGTAAAGTTCTATGGAAAATATGCAGTTCTTCTAGCCTGGAGCATCAGAAATAATGAACCCAGAGAAACCATGGCCACTAAAGAGAGTGAGGGCACAATGGAAAGGAGAGATCCAAAATTTGGTTTCCCACCTCTATGGCTGGTGTATTTTCAGAAAAGACTAAACCATTTCAGCTAAATTCAAAATATTTAAATTGAGACCAAGGCTGCTACTTCCCAGGAAATGGATATTGCTGTCCAAATTATGACAAGTTAATTGCTTGCTAGAATTTAAAAAAAAAAAAAAAAAACAACTCATCAAAATAAACAGGAAGCAAAATCCCCACAAATTAACATTCATAATATGTAGGATGCAAACCAAGATTAACTGATACAAAAAGTACCAAGAAAATGGCACACATTTACAAAAAAAAAGAAAATTAACCCATTCTGACATGGTGAAGAATCAGAAATTGGAACTAGAAGACAAAGATTTAAAAACACCTATTTTAACTATCCTAAATGAAGTAAGCTTGCAATAAATAAAAAGGTAGAAAATTTGAGCAGAGAAATAGAAGCAATAAAACAGAATGAAATGGAAATTCTACAACTGAAAAAGACAAAATCTGAAATACAACAGTACTGGGTAGAATCTGCAGTCAAATGGAAATTCAGAGGAAAATGTATGTGAGCTTGAAGATAGATCAGTAGAAATTGTTCCCTATGAAGAATAGAGAAAAATGATCAAAAGAATATTAACAGAGCCTTGGGGACTTGTTAGATAATATTACAGAATCCAACATATGTTTAATTGGAATTCCAGGAGAAGTAGAGAGAAAAAAGGGGCAGAAAAATATTTGAAGAGATAATGACAGAAAATTTCCCAAATCTGATGAAAGATGAAAATTTACAGGTATAAAATTCTCAACAAAGGACAAACAGAATAAACACTAGTTAATCCAAGCCAAGGCACATCCTTGCTCTCTGTTGAAAGTCAAAGAAAAAGGGAAAATCTTAGAAGCAGAAAGAACAAAGAGAAACATTACACACAATGGGACAATGCTATGATTAATGGTTGACTTCTCATAAAAAATCAGTGAAGGCAGATGACAGTGAAATAACATTTCTACCATGCTGAAAGAAATAAAAACTGAAAATATAAGGGCTATAGCCATTAAAAGTATCTTTCAAGATATTTCACAATTTAATAGCAGGGAAACTGAATAATTCTTGAGAAGAAGGAAGATGAACCGGGAGAGAGAGAGAGAGAGATTTTCAGATAAAAGAAAACTAAGAGAATTCATTGCCAGTAGCACTTCAGATCAAGAAATGCCGAAGGCAGGTGTTCAAACTGAAGGGAAATTGCACCAGATAGAATCTTGGATCCTCAAAACAGAAGGGTAGAGAATTAGATATAGTAAATATCTGTTTAAATGCCTTTTTCCCTCTTCATGGTTTCCTTGAACAGTTTAAAGCAAATATTATAACAAGCTTTTGTGGGATTTATAGAATATATCAATGTAATACATATAACAATTATAACATAAAGAAGGAAGGAGAGTGGACCTAAATATGGTTGTAAGTTTTCTGTATTTTACATGAAGTGGAACAATATTTACTATAATTTAAGTATGAAAAGATAAGGCTGCATATTATAATCTTTAAAGCAACTACTTTTTTAAAAATGAAAAGAATTATAGTTAAAAATTAATAGTAAATTTAAAATGAAATTCTAAAAACTATTCAAATATTACCTATACAAAAACGGTGATAACAATTAAAGAAAAGACATATAACAAACAGACATTAAAATGATAGAAAAGACACATAGCAAACAGACATTAAAATGATAGACCTAAACCTAATTTAACAATAACTATATTAAATGTTAATAAACTAAACTTTCCAATAAAAAGACACAAATTTTCAAAATAGATAAATAAAACAAGACCCAAGTGTATGTAGTCTGTCTACAAGAGACAACTTTAAATGAAAGACACAAATAGCTGATGGTCAATGGATAGGGAAAAAATAACCATGCAAATAATAAGCATTTGAATTGAGGAGTGAATATAACAATATAAAAAATACATTTTTAAGCAAACAGTATTAATAGAGACAAGAAAAACACTTCAAAATGAAAAAGTGGCCAATTTAACAAGAATACATAATAATCATAAATGT
Source organism: Dugong dugon (assembly GCA_030035585.1). NCBI lineage: Eukaryota > Metazoa > Chordata > Mammalia > Sirenia > Dugongidae > Dugong > Dugong dugon. The sequence goes on from CM057465.1 coordinate 98,128,527, forward strand.
CTACGTAACTAAGAACAATTTCAATATACATGAAGCAAAAATTCACAAAATTAAAGGGAGAAATAGAAAATGTCATGATCATAACTGGAGAGTTATGAAATCTGAACCACTCAGTCAACATGGACTTAATTTATATTTATAAAACATTATGCCCAACACTGGCTGAATACGCAGTTTTTTGAGTACATATAATATTTATCAAAATAGAACATATGCAGAAGCATAAAATCTTCATTAATTTAAAAAGATTGAAATCATTTACTGTATATTCACTGACCAAAGTGGAATTGAATTAAAAATTTACCACAATAAAATAACTAGAACCCCCTCCCCCATTTATTTGAAAATTAAACAACACACTTCTAAATAATCAGTGAGTCAAAGAAAAAATCACAAGAGAAATAAGAAAATATTTTTAACTGAATGATAATAACAACAACAACAAAAACAGACTTATCAAAAATTTGGAGACACAGCCAAACAGTGCTTAAAACCAAAACCAAACCTGTTGCGTTCGAATTGATTTCAACGCATAGTGACTCTACAGGACAGAGTAGAACTGCCCCATAGGGTTTCCAAGGAATGACTGGTGAATTTGAATTTTCAGTCTTTTCATTAGTAGCTGAACGCTTAACCACTGGGCCACCAGGGCTCCAACCATTGCTTAGGGGAAAATTTATAGTTTAAATGTAATGCATATATTAGAAAATAATAATAATTTAGGCCAATGATCTGAGCTTTGATTTTATAATATTAGAATAGAATAAAAACAATCAACTAAGTATACTACTAACTACTACTAGGATATATTCTAAATAAGTAGATAGAAGAAAATAATACAGGTAAGAATAGAAATCAATGAGACAGAAAATAGAAAAAAATCAATAAATCAAAGCTGATTCTTTAAAAAGGTCAATAAATTTGATATGTTTCTTGTTTGACTGATTAAAAAAAGAGAAAGATACAAATTGCAAAAATTAGGGATGAAAGCAGGAAGGAACATCACTACAGATCCTATAAATATTGAAGGATAATGAGAAAATACTATAAAAATCTCTGCCAATAATTTTGACAACGCAGATGAAATTGAAAAATTACTTGAAAAAGAAAAGTTTGTAAAACACTCCAGAATAAACAGAAACTTTGAAATCAAATACCCCTATACTGATTCAAAACATTGAAATACTTCATTAACTCTCACAGAAAAATAAAAACAGAAATAGAACTAAATCTCAAGATCAGATCTGGTTCCATGGCTGAACTCCAGCAAACAGTCAAGAAATAAATCCTACACCAATTCTTTCAAAAACAGAGGATGAGGGAACGTTTTTCAATTTATTTTATGAAGTTAGTGTTACCCAGTCAGATCCTAAGAGGATTTTGAAAGAAATTGACAAGATGCGGTTAAAATTTATATGAAAGATAAAGGGCATAGAATAGCCACAACAATTTTGAAATAGAAGAATGCAGTTGAAGGATTTATACTAGCTGTTTTCAAAACTTGGTATAAACTTTCAGCAATCAATACAGTGCAGTATTGGTATAGACCTATAGATTAACATAACAATACAAACATTATTGATAGTCCAGAAATAGACACACAAATCTACATTTTTTGAGAAATTGTCAAGATAATTAAATTTGGGAAACAATTATTTTCCAAGAAATAGTGCTGGAATTAATATTTATATGGATAAAATGAACATTGACTCTTATTTCTTACAAAAAAAAATAACTCACAATGGATTATAGACCTAAGCACAAGAGCAAATGGTATTACATTTCTAGAAGAATAAAAAATACTCGTTGACGTCGAGTCAATTCCAACTCAAAGTGACCCTATAGGACAGAGCAGAAATGCCCCCTAGAGTTTCCAAGTGGCTGGTGGATTTGGACTGCCTAACTTTTGGCTAGCAGAAGAGCTCTTAACAACTGAGCCACCAGGACTCCTCTAGAAGAATACATAGCAGGAAATATTTGTGACATTGATTAGCCAAAGATTTCTTAAAACTGACCCACATAAAAAAAAGGAAAAATAGAATATATTTTTTAATTGGCTTTTTGAAACATATAGTTACAAAAATGAAAAGCCAAACCACAACTTGGTGAAAAATATTTGCAAAACATGTATCTGAGAAAGGTTTTGTGTCCAGATTAGTAAAAGACACTTAAAACTTGATAGTTACAAGACAAACAATCTAATAAAAATGAGCAAAGTTTTGTATCGATACTTAACAAAATGTAGAATGATAGTTACTTTGGAAATCAATACAGAGGCAGCTCATAAAGTTAAACATACTGTCAACATACAACTCAGGAACTTTAAGTATTCACCTAAGAATATAAAAACTTATCCACACAAAGATTTTTAACAGTAATGCTCACAGCAACATTATTTTTCATAGTCAAAAACTGTTAACAACCCAAGTGTCTATCAACTGATGAATAGATAAACTATGAAATACTACACAAAAAGAGAAAAAGAAAATAAATATTTACTCATGCATTATTATGGATGGATCTTAAAAACTTTATGCTAAATAAAAGAAGCCAAACAGTAAAGACAAACTACTATACGATTTCATTTATACAAAATCCTAGGAAAGGGAATCTTAGAGGGATAGAAAGCAAATCAACGATTGTCTGAGGCTAAGCATGGAGGGAGGGATAAAATACAAACGGTCATGAGGAAATTTTGGGGGATTTAGAAAATTTCTATATCTTGATTGTGAGGTGATTACATATGATTACATACCTGTAGACAATTACCAAAATTCTTAAGATCTGCACTTAAAATGGGTAAAATAAAACAAAATCTGGTTACTATCGAGTCGATTCCAACTGAAAGCAACCCCATGTGTATAAGAGTGTAACTGTGTTCATAGGGTTTTTAATGGCTGATTTTCTGAAACTAGATCACCAGGCCTTTCTTCTAAGATGCCTCTGAGTGGACTCAGACCTTCAACATTTCAGTTAGTAGCCGAGTACAATAGCTGTTTGCACCACCCAGGGACTCCATGTGAATTTTAGTGTATGTCAATTATACTACAATAAAATTTTTTAAAAATTCAATACAGATTTTCTCAGAGATCTTTATCATATAGGCATTTTCAAATTTTAGTATCAGAATCTTCTAGAAGTTTGTTAAAAAAATTCAGAAGTCTACACTTCACATCCAGATATTCTCGTTTCTGCAGGCACCTCCATTTTCACCCACAGATACGGCGATACTTATACAGATACTCTACAGACCCAAAACTGGAACTGTGGCTATAAACACTACCTAATAAAAAGTATCTCTTACACAAAAATAAACTTCAATTTTAAACTCTCAAGGAGCAAGTATTGTGCGAGTATATCTTGTCTTTACAACAACCACAAAACCCAACACTTAATAAATAAGTTGTGTAACACAGAATTTATAAAGATTGTCATGTATGTTGATGTACCTTCAGGAGTTGGAGCTGATAAATTATCTAGGAAAGCATGAGCTGGGGAGTGTGGGAAACAGAACTTTAGATGAAGCAGGCTGTCATCTGCTTCACAAAGCACACTGGGCAGATCCAGAGCGCTGGAGAGTACTTGCATGCTGACTGCTAAGGAGAGAAATTCAAAGCTGCGGCGCTAAAAGGCACCACCTGTTGACTCCAGAAAAAGTGGATGTGCTGCCAGATGCCACGGGGTTGGCACAGCAATCAGAAGACCTTAGCAGTGTTCTCTCTAGCTTCTCAATAAGGGAGACAGTAAGAACCTCAGCAGTACACATTCCCAGTTCCCTAAGAGAAGTCAGAAGGCACCAACAGGGACCTTGAGGAACTCTCCAAGGAGGGAAGATTTTGACTATGGGGATCTCAGGAGCGTCCTCTGTGAAATGTAGCAAGATGGTGACAGAGTGCAGAAGAGACTGCAGAGAGTCAAAAACAGTCACAATTCTCAGATGGAGGAGGAGCTATCTTTCTTGAGATAAGAGAGGAGATGACAAAAAGGGAGACATCTGATCCCATTAGTTTGGGAGAATTTTACATTAAAGAGTAGTTACACTCTTTAACTCACCACCCATCTGTCTCTATGTTGTACTGTGGTAGCTTATGTGCTGCTGTGATGCTGGAAGCTATGCTTCTAAATCAAAAAACCCATTGTCATCGGGTGGGTTCTGACTCATAGCAAACCTATAAGACAGAGTAGAACTTCCCCATAGACTTTCCAAAGCTATAATCTTTATTGAAGCATATTGCCACATTTTTCTCCCATGAAGCAGCTGGTGGGTTCAAACAGCTGACCTTTAAGTTAGCAACTGAGTGCTTTAACCACTGTGTCACCAGGGTTCCTCATGCTATGCCTCTAGTATTTCAAAATACCAGCAGGGTCGCCCACAGTGGAAAGGTTTCAGCAGAGCTTCTAGACTACGACAAACTAGGAAGAAAGGCCTGGTGATGTACATAGGAAAATTAGCCAGTAAAAACCTTGTGGACCACAACAGAATATTACCTGATATAGTGCTGGAAGATAAGCCCCCTAGACTGGAATGATCATGAAGATGGTGCAGAACAGGAAACTTTTCTTTCAGTTATATATTTAAGGCTGCAATGAGTAGAGGCCAACTGACAGCAACTAACAAAAACAACGTTACCAACAGGGACTAAAAAAGTAGAGTTTTCAGAGTGTCTTGGGCTCATACTTTCAAAGGAACTCTGAGCTACTTCTATCAAGAGTGATTTTGCTGAAGAGAAAAACCACAAGAAGGATTGGCTACACAGTTGGTGATCCCGGTGCAAAGTGAAAATTCCAGGTTCTCTGTTCAAACATTCTTAAGAATTTTAAAATGGCAAAACCACAGCATTGAACCAAATGTGGGACTCTTCTAGGGGCTGGGCCCAATGGGACTCTTTATGTCACAAGCCCATGAAGCCAGCCCTGACTAGGGGTGGAGGTCCTCAGATCAGCTGAAACACGGGAATTCTACACTAGAGTCTTTCTTAAACGTGAGTGAATAGCAGAAGCATGGAGGAGGCATTTAGTTCATGAGGCTCCTAGGGCCCCCGAATGGAGAGTCTGGTGTAAATGGCTGTGGAGGACCCTCAAGAATACATTTTCTTTAACTCATCATGTAATTCTGCTGTGCAATCAATATTACATAGATCTCATGCTAATTTATTTACAAGGTTAGAAGAGGCTTGAATAATCATCTTATGTCGTTCAGATTGAAAAAATCTATATAATCCTTTCGATATTTATCTCTTTAACATTAAAAATAGATTATTAGGTTTGTTACATTAGATCATTATACAAGTGTTAGAGTCAGCCTTGGACTCTAAATATTGATTCAAATTTCTGCACTTCACTTTTCAATCCATTTTGACTGTTAAATTCACTCTTGTTGAAGCATTCATTTTTTAAATCTTCATCTCTTTTTGCTACTTAGATCTTGTAAAAACAATCCAGTTCTTAAAATATTTCTATAGAATTCATTATTAACACAGTTTAAAACTCTCATTTGATCCTTTAGGTTTATAAGTAACGTGAAGAAAAAAGTAAAAATTGATGTGTAACTGAATTCTCAGGGCCATGCCAGGTAACTGATTCACTTCAAACTACCATCAGAAAATCTTACATAAAATATATTTTTAGGTTTTTAAAGTAAGTTTTTATTCTTGTTCAATAAAACTCAAGTAATATAATCGAACTTTCATTTTCCATTTTACCAGCAAAGCAGTAAATTTTAGTGCCAGAGTTTACAGTGCCCAGCAAATTAAGCAAACATACATTGTGACTTCTTAGGGCTTGACACTGAAACATGAAAGAATACAACATGAAATATAAAAAGCCCTTAGTGAATCTTCGAGACTATTGACTAAGGTGCTCCCTGAACACACTGGCCTGGGCTCTAGCCTAATCTCTATAGAGATCAGCTCTGCATTCTCCTGACATTTTCTTATTTCCTTCATTAGAAGGCAGGGAATGGACAAGAGTTAACAATGATTATTTTTCCAGCGCTTGCTTTCCTACACAAAATGTGGTTTCAAACAAAATGAATTTTCAGGTGGCTTTCCCCCATGAGCAACTACCCAAATACGTTTTATTAAGGTATGTTTCAATTCCCTCCGGTCGACTTGGTTTATTTTCCCTGTAAAATAATGAAGGAGAGAGGTTTATGTTGAGCAATTGCCTCACAGTCCTTCCTTCTCAAGTGCAACAGCCAAGCACATTTCCTGCCATCTGTTTCATTCCATATCCTGGTGTTTATTAGGAACCTGGCAGCCTTGGGCAGATGGAGAAAACTGGCAGGACTTGTTGTTGGTGTGTAAAAGCAGCCCAGTTTGTTAGATTTGCCAAGTTAGTCCCCCGTGGTAAAGATAGAAAGGCTATTGAAACTCTTAACTGAGGGAAGTCTTTCATAATACAAGGACGAGAGCTGAAACTGAGAAAGCCACTAACATTGTGGGATCCCCAAAAATCTAACGCTTTCTCCAGGCTTGACTCTGTTGATGCATTGTTGCCACTATGACATGCACTTGGTGACAAATGCTGGTCATAATCTGCAGTCTGGATTAGGGCCTCCTGCCATCCTGTCTCCAAACATTGCCTTAGAAAAATGACTTTGGATCCTCCATCTGCTGCTTTTGCTCAGAGAACCTATAATTCCTATTTGCAAACCCTGGATGGTACAAAGATTTAAGTGGTTGTCTACTAAATGAAATGTTGGTGGTTTGAACTCATCCAGAGGCACATGGAAATCTACTTCTGAAAGGTCACAGCCATTGAAAACCTTACAGAGTACAGTTTGACACACATGGAGTTGTTAGGAGTCAGCATCAACTCCACAGCAACTGGTTTGGTTTCAGTTTTTAATATGATGCAAGTTTTCAGACTCTTTTTAAGTTATATGAGATCTACAACCCTGTTTCATAATTGTTAGTCTTTAAACAGTTGGAAATTTTTGCCATCTGTCTCTGACTTCCCCACATACCAGGGCCAGGGAGCCTCAGGTTCTCGGTATAGAAGAACGAATGCTGATTCACTGACATCTTGACATTGAGGAAGAGAAGGGAAAGAGACTGCCAACAAAAACATTCCTGAGAGAAACAGAGCAAAAGACATTTCCTTCAAACCCCAAATAGAGTGGCATAAAGGCAGCAACACAAGTAAGGATCTATCATGTAGACACTTGAGCTTCTAAGGTTTAGATTTGCTGGTTGAAAACACTCATCCAGAATATAGAAATAGAATTTGTTGGGTTAGTTTAGAAGAAGCCTCACAATATATTGAGCAAGTATCATGATTATATTGACAGGTTTTATTTTTAAACCAAAATATTTCAAAAACTATGCTGGCTTTCTGAAGACTCCCAGTATGAGACACCCACATTATCGTACAGTGCTCATACCCAAAAGGTCTTGGTCAAGGACTCTGTTCAAGACCAGCTGTCCTGAGTCTCTCTGTCTTTAGGTGCTATAAATATGTCTGGCAGCAAACAGGACCAGCTGCCTTGGCGTTTTCACCTCATGTGTTAAGGGTTGCCACCAGACATTCACTGTTGGTTAGATCGTCTTCCCAAGATGCTCATTCACCATGAAGTCTTGCATATTCCCCCAAGTTCCCCTAGATCTCAGTCATGGGATACTCAAAGAGTTTCAGGATCAAACCCATCCTAGCTCACATTTCCAGACCCCTCAGTCGCCATCGGAAATCCAAGACGCTCAGAAAAACCATCACTATAGACTAATTTTTCCAATTTCCTGTGTAAAAAACCTTTTATTCTATCCAAATGTCCAGCCTTTCCTTCCAAAACTTTCCACTTAGCCCTCTTAGTCTATTAAAAACAAATTATTTTATATCCACAATTGCTCCTCTGAACATTCTTTTCTGTTTCTTGTTCCAACTAAAACTTAGCTCTCCTTTGAGAACACTTCTTCCCCTAAGGTCCTATCAAATAAAAGTTTATTATCCTTCTATATCTTCATGTTTCAAGGCCTGCTTGCGGCTCAGTGGGGGCCATGCTTCTATTTACTATTTCCAGATTCTTCTTATCTATTTCAAAAACATAAACTCCTTTGAAGTGTTTGCCACCAGACTTTATCCATCATTTCTTCTCCTTGCCATTATATTCTACCACCTCTCAGCCACTGTCTTTGACTTCACTGAAACATGGTGACCTCAGACATCCAGTTAAAGGACCCATCAAGTACTCTGGCCCCTCAGGTCCTTGAACTCCTTAGCCTCAAAGAACTGTTGTTCTACACTACTTCTGACAAGACCATAATCCAGATCTGGTCATCACCCATCACTGCATTGCCTCTGAAATCATGACTTCAAATATCTGTCTGCTTGACTTATGCTTCTTCCAGATCGTATATTCTACTATAACTACCCCAGCAAGTCTCTGACCTCCTTGAAACTTCAATCTTTTGATTCTAGTGCTTTTTCTATCATCTCTTCTTTCCCTACTTGCACATTTAAGAAAGTCTTCTTAGATCTCATGTTCAGCTCCTATTATCATCCCTTTTATTGTTTATAAATTTTGCAAAATAATTGTCTAATGTCTCTGTTTTCACTGCATCACCTTCCAATGTTTACTCTAACTTCAGCGACTGGACTTTGTTGTCTTACTTACCTAGTGCTGCTTTAACACAAATATCACAAAAGGGTAGCTTTAAAGAACAGAAATATATTTTCTCGACACATGTGGGCAATATGGCGCTATAGTCAGCAGCACCGTGCTGTCCCTCTGCAGCAAAGATCAGAAAAACTAAGTCAAACAGAGTCACACATCAATCCTGAAACCTTAAACATCAAATGAAGTGATAAAGAACTTAGCCAAGCACTGAATGGAATAAGAAACTGACCGAGAACAGAGAGCAAGGAGAGATACATGCAGACGTCCCCTATCAGCTACTGCAGCATGGATTTCACCATCTTGGACTCCTAGCAGAGATCAGCGAACACAGGGTATGAGAAAGCAGCTTTACAGAGCTTCCAGCAGGAGACAGAACAACTGGTAACCAGTGATATAGGCTTTCCCACCCCCACCCTTCTTCACACCCACTTAGCCTACTCTGCTGCCTGCAGCCACAGTGTCTTGGCTGGGAAGCACCAGCTTCACCCCAGTGTCATTTGGATTCCACCTGTCCACACTGGCCGGCACCCTGAGTCCCTATTGTTGGCTGTTGGTGTTGCTTTTTTCTGCTTCTTTAGAATTCTTCCTTGCCTCTCACAATCTCCCCCTCCTTTCTCTCAAATATCTGGCTTTGTGTGCCATCTTTGCTTCTTCCTGAAAGGCTATGAAACACCGCTCAACTGTGAAACTGCTTCCTGGCCCTTGCCACCATGCTGGTGCGACCCCTCGGGGCTTTTTTGTTTGTTTGCTCTGATTCATTCTGTTTTGATTTGTTTGTCTGTTTTCTTTTTCTTTTCTTGACCTGGGAGCCCCTTCTATCCTGGCAGTACCACATAGCTTGAAAGCTACTCCCTTACTCTGCACAGATGCACAGGGACATCCTTGGAGGTATTTCTTTTTTCTTTTTTTCTTTGGTGGTGTTTTTTTCATGTTTTTGGTTTCTTTGTTTTGTTTTCTTCTCTCTCTGATTCCTTTTTGTCTTTCTTCACTTCCAGTTTCTTGGTTTATTCATTTTTTTCTCTTAAACTTTTCCTTTTTTTTTTTCATTTTTGTTTTTCCCAATTTCTCAGTCTCTCATCTCTGCACTCCAATAGCAATCTCCCTTAGAACTGTTTTTTGTTTGCTTGTATGTTTTTGGCCCCTGTTCCTCTATCCTCTCTCTCACCTTTCCCGTATCCATCTTAGCTCCACACATCACAATCTGCCCCCTCCTTGCTGCCTACGTGCACTGTGCACTGAACATCACACTCCCCAGAAGCACTGGCATGGCCTACTGGAACCTGCCTTGCTCTGATTCCTGGTCCACACTGTCAGCCCTGGTGTGTGCCACAAAAAACCCATTCCAGCAACTCCCCTTCAACTGAACCTGCCCTGCTGTACCATACCTGAGTGACTGACCCTGCCCATTGGAGAAAAGGTGAAAAGTATCATGCCCACAGACAAACAAACAACAAAGAACCCAGAGCCTGCCTGCTCAGACATAACCAAAAAAAAAAAAAAAAAAAAAAGCAGGCCCAAACAAACAAATCTACAATTAATAAACGAGGAAATTAGCCACTGAATGCCCCAAAAATGGCAGACAATATCAAAACATTTACGAAAACAGGACAGGATGGTTCCAGTAGGCATCCAAATTAAAACACCAGATGACTCTCCTGTGGAAGAAAATGCACTAGACCTAACTGATAGGGAATTCAAATCTCTAATCTTCAGAATTATCCAATAGTCGAAGCAAAAAAGCAGATAAAAATGAGCAAATAGATAAATTCATGGAAAAGGCAGACAAAAAAATGGAAGAATTCAAGAAAATAATACAGGAACAAAATGCTAAAATAAAGTCACAACTAGAAATCATACAAAAACAACAATTAGAAATCCAAAAGATAAACAACAAGATTTCAGAAATGGACAGTGTAATAGAAGGGCTGAGGAGCAGGCTTGAAACAATGGAAGACAGGACCAGTGAAATTGAAGACAAACACTTGGATACAATTCTGTTTGAAGAAAAATCAGAAAAAAGAATGAAGAAAAATAAAGAAACCCTGAGAATTATGTGGGATACAATCAGAAGCCAAAATTTTCGAGTGATCAGAGTTCCAGAACAGGGGGAGAAAACAGAAAACACAGAGAGGATCATTGAAGAATTGCCGACAGAAAACTTCCCCAATATCATGAAAAATCAAAAGCTGACCATCCAAGAAGCTCAACGAACCCCATATAGGATAGACCCCCCCAAAAAACCACCAAGGCATATCATAATCACACTCATTAAAACCAAAGACAAAGAATCCTGAGAGCAGCTAGAGAAAAACAAAAGGTCACATACGGAAGAGAAACAATAAGACCAACCTCGGATTATTCAGAAGAAACCATGCAGTCAAGAAGGCAATGGGATGACATATATAAAACCTTGAAAGAAAAAAGTTGCCAGCCAAGAATAATATATTCTGCAAAACTCTAGTTCAAATATGATGCTAAAATTAGTTGATTTTCAGATAAACAGAAATAAAGGGACTATTTAAAAACCAAACCAAACTTACAACACTTATTAAAGGGAGTCTTTTCATCTGAGAACAAACAACATCAGACCACACTCTGAGTACAGGACACACGATTATACTAGCCAGACACCAACCTAAGAAATGAACTCATTTAAATTATTTTATTTTATTTTTTTATTGTTGTAATTAAATGAAGTTTACATTTCGAGTTAGTCTCCCATACAAAATTTTTATACATACATTGTTATGAGACCCAAATTGCTCACCCCATTCTGCAACAGCACACTCCTCCTTTCTGCCCCTGATTCCGCATGACCATTCAACTAGCTCCTAACTCTCCCTGCCTTCCCATCTCATCTCTGGACAGAAGCTGCCCTTTGGTCTCTTGTATCTACTTGACTAAAATGCACACTCTTCACCCTGTCTGAAGGGTTGGCCTCAGAAATTGTTTTAGTTCTGGGCTGATAGAGAGTCCAGGGGCCATGCTTTCCGGGGCACCTCCAGTTTCAGTCAGACCATTAAGTCTGGTCTTCTTCCTAGAATTTGAGTTCTGCACCCATCCTTCTACTGCTCCATCAGGGACCGTCTGTTGTGTTCCCTGTCAGGATATTCATTGGTGGTAGCCGGGCACCATCTAGTTGTTCTGGTCTCAGTCTGATGAAGTCTCTGGTTTATGTGGCCTTTTATGTCTCTTGGGCTAATACTTTCCTTGTGTCTTTGGTATTTTTCATTCTCCTTTACTCCAAGTGGTTGGGACCAATTGATGCATCTTAGATGGCCACTTGCAAGCTTTTAAGACCCCAGATGCCACTCACCAAAGTGGGATGCAGAACATTTTCTTAATAAGTTTGTTATGCCAATTGATCTAGATGTCCCCTGAAAGCATGGTCCCCAGACCCCCTACCCCTGCTACTCTGTCTCTCAAAGCATTTGATAGTATTCAGGACACTTCTTAGCTTTGGTTTAGTCCAGTTGTGCTGACATCCCCTGTAGTGTGTGCTGTGCTTCCCTTCACCTAAGATGATTCTTCTCTACTATCTAGTTAGGGAATAACCCTGACCATCCCACCCCAACCCCGTAACCATCAAAGAATGTTTACTTCTGTGTTTAAACCTTGTCTGGAGTTCTTATAATAGTGGTCTTATACAGTATTTGTCCTTCTATGACAGACTAAATTCACTCAGCATAATAAGTTCCAGCTTCCATCATGTTATACAATGTTTCACAGCTTTATGGTTGTTGTTTATCATTATGTAATATTCCATTGTGTGGCTATGCCATGATTTGTTTATCCATTCATCCATTGATGGGCACCTAGGTTGCTTCCATCTTTTTGCTATTGTGGAGAGTGATGCTATGAACATGGGTGTGCATATATCTATTCGTGTGATGGCTCTTGTTTCTCTAGGATATATTCCAAGGAGAGGGATAGCTGAATCGTATGGTACTTCTATTTCTAGCTTTTTAAGGAAGCGCCAAATCAATTTCCAAAGTTGTTGTACCATTTTACATTCCCACCAACAGTGTGTAAGTGTTCTAGTCTCTCCACAACCTCTCCAGCATTTATCATTTTGTACTTTTTGGAATAATGCCAGCCTTGTTGGGGTTAGATGATATCTCATTGTAGTTTTGATCTGCATTTCTCTAATGGATGATGATCATGAGCATTTCTTCATGTGTCTGTTAGCCACCTGAATATCTTCTTTGGTAAAGTGCCTGTTCATATCCTTTGCCCATTTTTTAATTGGGTTATTTGTCTTTTTGTTGTTGAGGTTTTGGAGTATCTTGTAGATTTTAGAGATTAGACACTGATCAGAATTGTCGTAGCCAAAATTTTTTTCCCAGTCTGTAGGTGTCTTTTTACTCCTTTGGTGAAGTCTTTTGATGTGCATAAGTGTTTGACTTTTAGGAGCTCCCATTTATCTAGTCTCTCTTCTGGTGCTTGTGCATTGTTACTTCTGCTTTGTATTGTGTTTATGCCATGTATTAGGGCTCCTAGCATTGTCCCTATTTTTTCTTCCATGATCTTTATTGTTTTCAATTTTATATTTAAGTCTCTGATCCATTTTGAGTTAGCTTTTGTACATGGTGTGAGCTATGGGTCTTGTTTCAATTCTTTTGCAGATGGATGTCCAGTTATGCCAGCACCATTTGTTAAAGAGACTGTTTTTTCCCCAATTAATTGACTTTGGGCCTTTGTCAAATATTAGCTGCTCATAGGTGGATGAGCTTATATCTTGATTCTCAACTCTGTTCCATTGGTCTATGTATCTGTTGTTGTACCAGTAACAGGCTGTTTTCACTATCGTGGCAGTATAATAGGTCCTAAAATCAGGTAGTGTAAAGCCTGCCACTTTGTTCTTCTTCTTGAGTAATGCTTTATTTATTTGGGGCCTCTTCTGTTTCCATATGAAGTTGGTGATTTGTTTCTCCATCTCATTAAAAAATGTTGGTGGAGTCTGGATCGGGATTGCATTGTATCTGTAGATTGCTTTGGGTAAAATTGACATTTTCACTATGTTGAGTCTACCTATCCATGAACAAGGTATATTTTTCCACTTATGCTGGTCTCTTTCAGTTCCTTGCAGTAGTGTCTTGTAGTTTTCTCTGTATAGACCTTTTACTTCTCTGGTTAGATTTATTCCTAAGCATTTTATCTTCTTGGGGGCTATTGTAAATGGTATTGATTTGGTGATTTCCTCTTCAAAGTTCTCTTTTTTGGTGCAAAGGAATCCAATTGATTTTTGTATGATTATCTTGTATCCTGAAACTTTGCTGAAATCTATTAGTTCCAGTAGTTTTCTTGTGGATTCTTGGGGTTTTCTGTGTATAAGATCATATCATCTGCAAATAGAGATACTTTGACTTCTTCCCTACTGATATGGATCCCCTTTATTTATTTTTCTAGCCTAATTGCTGTGGCTAGGACCTCCAGCACAATGTTGAATAATAGTGATGATAGAGGACATCCTTGTTTGGTTCCTGTTCTGAAGGGGAATGCTTTCAAACTCTTTTCATTTAGGAAGATGTTGGATGTTGGTTTTGTATAAATGCCCTTAATTATACTGAGGAATTTCCCTTCTGTTCCTATTTTGTTGAGAGTTTTTATCATGAATGGGTGCTGCACTTTGTCGATTTCTTTTCTGAACTGATTGATAAGTTCAAGTGGTTCTTGTCTTTTGTTTTATTTATGTGATGGATTACATTGATTGTTTTTCTAATGTTGAACCATCCCTCCATACCTAGTATAAGTCCCACTTGGTCATGGTGAATTATTTTTTTGGTATGTAGCTGAATTCTGTTGGCTAGAATTTTGTTGAGGATTTTTGCCTCAATGTTCATGAGGGATATCAGTCTCTAATTTTCTTTTTTTTGTGGTGTCTTTGCCTGGTTTTGGTATGAGGGTTATTCTGGATTCATAAAATGAGTTTGGGACTATTCCATCTTTTTCTATGCTCTGAAAGGCCTTTAGCAGAAGATGTGTTATCTCTTCTCTGAAAGTTTGATAGAATTCTCCAGTGAATCCATTCAGGCCAGGCCTTGTTTTGTTGTTGTTGTTGGGAGTTTTTTAATAACCTTTTCAATCTCTTCTTTTGTTATGGGTTTATTTAGTTGTTCTACCTCTGTTTCTGTTAATTTAGGTAGTGAGTGAGTTTCTAGAAATTTGTCCAGTTCCTCTAGGTTTTCAAATTTGTCAGAGTATAATTTTTCATAGTGATCTGTTTTGATTCTTTTAATTTCAGTGGGGTCTGTTGTGATATCACCCATCTCATTTCTTATACGGGTTATCTGCCTCCTCTCCTTTTTTATTTTGTCAGTCTAGCCAGTGGTTTATCAATTTTGTTGGTCTTTTCAAAGAACCAGCTTTTGGACTTGTTAACTCTTTCAATTGTTTTTCTATTCTCTATTTCATTTAATTCTACTCTAATTCTTAGCTTCCTTCTGGCGCCTGTGGGATTCTTTTGCTGTTCTCTTTCTACTTGTTCCAGTTGTAGGGTTAATGTTTTGATTATGGCACTTTCTACTTTCTGGATGTGTGTATTTATTTCTATAAACTGACCTCTGAGCACTGCTTTTGCTGTGTCCCTAAGGTTCTTGTAGGATGTGTTTTCATTCTCTTTTGGTTCTATGAATTTCTTTATTCCATCCTTAATTTCTTCTATAATCCACTAGTTTTTGAGCGAAGTGCTGTTCAGTTTCTATGTGTTTGATTTTTTTTTCTTGCTTTTTGTGTTGTTGATTTCTACTTTTATGGCTTTATGGTCAGAATAGTTGCTTTATACTATTTTGATGTTTTGGATTTTGTTAAGGCTTGCTTTATGGCCTAATATGTGGTCTATTCTGGAGAATGTTCCATGTTCGTTGGAAAAGAAAGTATACTTGTTTGCTGTTGTGTGCCATTTCTGTATATGTCTATGAGATCAAGTTGGTTGATGGTAGCAGTTAGCTCTTCCTTGTCTTTGTTGAGCTTCTTTCTGGATGTTCTCTCCTTCACTGAAAGTGGCATGTTGAAGTCCCTAGTACTATTGTGGAGCTGTCTATCTCTCTTTTCAGAGGTGTTAGAGTTTGCTTTATGTATTTTGGAGCCCTGTTGTTGTGTGCATAAATATTTATTATAGTTATGTACTCCTGGTGTATTGACCCTTTAATCATTATATAGTGCCCTCTCTTATCCTTTGTGGTGGATTTTACTTTAAAGTCTATTTTGTCAGAAATTAATATTGCCACTCCTGCTCTTTTTTTTTTTTTTTATTGTACTTCAGGTGAAGGCTTACAGAACAAATGGTTTCTCATGAAACAGTAGTACATATATTGTTTTATGACATTGGTTAACAACCCCACAACATGTCAACCCTCTTCCTTCTTGACCTTTTTTTTTTTGGTGAAAATATACATAGCCAAAGATACACCATTTCAAAAATGTCTACCTGCACAGTTCAGTGACATCGACGATGCTCTTCCAATTGTACTGATATTCTTATTTTAGATGAAGGCTTACAGAACAAAATAATTTCTCATTTAACATTTAGTACACATGTTGCCCTATGACAATGGTTAACAACCTCACAATGCATCAACACTATCCTTACTCAACCTTGGGTTCCCTATCACCAGCTTTCCTGTCCCCTTCTGGCCCTTGTCCCTGGGCTGCTGTGCCTCATTAGTCTCATTTGGTTTTATGGGCCTGTCCACTCCCTGGCTGAATGGTGAACCTAAGAAATGACCTCACCACTGAGCTAAAAAGGGGTCTGCGGGCCATACTCTCGGGGTTTCTCCAGTCTCCTTTAGGCCAGTAAATCAGGTCTTTTTTGTGAGTTAGAATTTTGTTCTACATTCTTCTCCAGCTCTGTCCAGAACCCTCTGTTGTGATCCTGGTCAGAGCAGTCAGTGGTGGTAGCTGGGTACCATCTAGCTATACTGGACTCAGTCTGGTGGAGGCCTTGGTAGCTGTGGTCCATTAGTCCCTTGGACTAATCTTTTCCTTGTATCCTGTTTTCTTCATTCTCCCTTGCTCCCAAAGGGATGAGACCCGAGGAGTATCTTAGATGGCTGCTCACAAGCTTTTAAGACCCCAGACGCTACTCACCAAGGTAGAACATAGAACATTGTCTTTATAAATTCTTTTATGCCAATTGAGCTAGATGTTCCCCGAGACCATGGTCCCCACAGCCCTCTGCCCAGCAATTCAGTCCCTCGGGTAGTTTGGAAGTGTCTAGGGAGCTTCCATGACCTTTCCTTGTACAAGTTGTGCTTGTTTCTCCCGTATTGTGTACTGTCTCACCCTTCACCCAAGATACCACTTATCTAGTGACTATTTAGTATTTCCCCCCACCCCTCCCAGCCCTGGTAACCAACAAAGGTTGTTACATTTTGTATGTGAACTTTTTCATGGGTTTTTACAATAGAGGTCTCATACAGTATTTGTCCTTTTGTGATTGACTTATTTCACTCAGCATAATGTCCTCCAGTTTCATCCATGTTATGAGATGCTTCACAGATTCATGATTGTTCTTTCTCATTGCATAGTACTCCATTGTGTGTATGTACCATAGTTTGTTTATTCATTCATCTGTTGATTGGTCCTGCTATTTTTTGAGTGTTGTTTGCTTGATATATTGTTTTCCATCCTTTGAGTTTTAGGCTGTTTGTGTCTTTAAGTCTAAGGTGTGTCTTTTGTAGACAGCATATAGATGGATCATGCTTTTTTATCCAGTCTGCCATTCTCTGTCTCTTTATTGATGCATTAAGTCTGTTTGCATTCAACAAAATTATTGATATATATGAGTTTACTGCTGTCATCCTTATATCTCTTTTTGTGTGTTGTTCACAGTTTCTTTGTTCCCCTAAATTTTCTGTGCTGGGTCATTTTTCATTATGTATTTTTTTTCATGTTTTTAATTGTTGTAGATTTTGCATTTGCTGGATCTTTATGTTTTTCTACTTTGTTTTGATTTGTAGGATGTTAGAGTCCATTGTGGTTACCTTAATATTTACCCCTCTTTTTCTAAGTCAGTCTTTCATTACTTTATGTCACCTTAACTTCCTTCCATATGAAAAATCAATGCCTGAATTTTTTAAGCCCCTCTTTTCTGTTTTAATGTTGTCCTTTTTTACATATTGATATCTGTTTCCCTATTTTCAGTGTTTTAGCTTTGATGTATTTTCGATTTCCCTATCTGAGTCAATATCTTGTTGCTCTGTCCTGTGTTCTAGTCTTGCGTTGTTATCTGGTGTTGTTATCTAACCCTAGGACTCTCTTTAGTATTTCTTGTAATTTTGTTTGTTTTTTGCAAACTCCCTGAAGTTGTGTTTATCTGGAAATGCCCTAATTTCACCATCATATTTGACAGACAGTTTTGCTAGATATATAATTCTTGGCTGGCAGTTATTTTCTTTCAAGGCCTTATAGATGTTATCCCCTTGCTTTCTTGCCTGCATGGTTTCTGCTGAGTAGTCCTAGCTTATTCTAATTAACTCTCCTTTGTAGGTGACTCTTCTTTTGTCCCTAGCTGCTCTTAAAATTCTCTCTTTATCTTTGGTTTTGGTAAGTTTGATTATAATATGTCTTGGTGACTTTCTTTTGGGATCTAGCTTATGTTGATTTCGATGAGCAGCTTGGATAGATGTCGTCGCTTCTTTCATGATATCAGGCAAGTTTTCTGTCAACAAATTTTCAACAATTTTCTCTGTATTTCTGTTATCCCCCCCATTCTCATACTCCAGTCACTCATAGGTTATTTCTCTTGACAGAGTCCCACATGACTCTTAGAGTTTCTTCATTCTTTTTAATTCTTTTATCTGATTTTTCCTCAAATAAGTTGGTGTCAAGAGCTTTATCTTCAGTGTAACTAATTCTAACTTCCCCTGCCTCAATTCTGTTCCTATGACTTTCTATTGAGTTGTCTAATTCTGAAATTTTTTTGTTAATCTTCTGGATTTCTGACTGCTGTCCCTCTATGGATTCTTGCAGCCCATTAAATTTGTCATTATGTTCTTGAATAACTTTTTTAAGTTCCACTACTACTTTGTCTGTATGTTCCCTGGCAATTTCTACATTTTGTAGAATTTCCTTTCTAATTTCTAGAAGAGTTCTGTATGTTAATGTTTTGTATTCTGCCTCTGGTAATTCCAAGAAATTCTCTTCCTCCAGAGAATTTATTGATTCTTTATTTTGGGAGCTTGCTGAAGCCATCATGGACTGCCTCTTTATGTGATTCGATACTGACTTGTCTCCGAGCCATCAATAAGTTATTTTAATTTTATTGTATATTTGTTTAGTGAGTCCTAGCTTCTTGTTTTGTTTTGTTTTGATATGCCTCAATAGGCTGCTCGTGTGCACTAGTTTGATTATTGGCACCTTTGAAGCTCTAACATCCTGTCACTAGGTAGTTAGTTCTGTAACTAATATGTGCACACAGGAGTCCATTAAATTTTCATGTATGGGTTCAGCTCAGGTGTCCAGGCAGTCAGTCACCAAGTGTGTGGTGCAGGCTCTCACCTACAGTCTTAGAGCGGTATGGGTGATTGGTGCAGCACTGGACTCTGGCTGTGGTAGGGTCTCACGTGCTGAGCCAGGCAGGAGACTGACAGCTGTGCCTGAGGGTCTGAAAGGAAAGCGTGTCCCTATTCCCTACAGCAAGTAGGTAAGTGGGTTTTGCAGCTGGACCATGAGCTCCCCACTCTGTTGGCTGTAAAGACTCAATGGCACCCCTTTTTCTTGGACTCCTGTAGCAGGTGACTAGGTGGTTTAGGCACCCCTGTTGCAGATGTGAAAGTGCCTACTTAAGGGGCACTGCTGTTACAAGGGTCACAAATCTGCCACTTTATGGCTGAAACAGTTGAAGTCAAACTTCTGATGTTTGCCCTGTTGTACTGTGGTAGTGAGCGCTAATGCTGTTGAGATGGGTCCCCACAAGTCTATACAGGGATGTAAGGCACTCAAAGTCTGTGGACGCCTTATGCCTGTCCCTAACAAAGGAGCTGTGCCAACCCTGAGTTCCTCGCTGAGGGGAGCCACTAGCTTATTTGTTCCCTCTCCAAGGCCAGGAGAATGGGTCAGTGTGCCTTTTGGGATCTACTTCAGGCCCAGTGGACTCCTGGTGCAGAGTGGGGAGGGAGGAGATAAAAGGGAGAGAGGTTTTCCTAAATGGGCTTTTTTCTTTTTTCTTTTTTTTTAAATCCCTGTGAAAGGCTGCACACATGTACTTATCTTTAGCCACTTGGGAGCTTCTTTTCACTGGTTAGGAGTGTCCAAGCAGAATCTGTGCAGCCGGGTCTCTCTTGATGTGGAAACTGCTTCCCTAGCGCACACACAGCTGTTCTCTGCTTCACTGTGGACCCGGTGCAGCTGAAGAGCTGCAGTTCCACCACCGCTGCTGTGGTGCTTCTAGCTTCTTCCGAACCATCTCCCTCTCCCCCCGTCACTCAGTCTGATTCCTCAACTTTGCCTTGTTCAGATCTCCTAGATATTCATATATAATCCAATCACTTGTTTTTCCAGGTCTTTGTAGTAAGAGGGATACAGGAAGCATTTGACTACCCCGCCATCTTGGCCCAGCCTTCCGGAAATCAACTCTTAAGGACTATGCAAAACCAAAAGAATTACAAAAGGGAACCAGAGAGGTTAATCTGTATATGACAACAACATCAGAACAATAAAAGATAGAATAAACTGTGTAGGTATAGAACCTTCTAATGGAGAGGAAGGCAAAGTGATACCAAGTAGTAATAGACTGGTTCAAATCTAGAAAGATAAGGGTAAATTTCAAGGTAACCACAAAGAAAGTTAATAAACCTACTCATTGAAATAAAGAAAAAAAAAAATAAAGTCTCAGTAAAAATAAAACATACAAAAACAAAAGAAATTAAAAAAAAAAAAAATCCACAAACAAAAGGAACTTGGCACCAGAGAGTAAGAGGAACAAAGAAAATGTCAGCACCACACACACACACACACAAAAAAAAACTACAGTATGTAATCCCACTCCTAGGAATATATCCTAGAGAAATAAGAGCCATCACATGAATAGACATATGTACACCCATATTCATTGCAGCTCTGTTCACCATAGCAAAAAGATGGAAACAACCTAGATGCCCATAAACAGATGAATGGATAAACAAATTATGGTACATACACACAATGGGGTACCATGCAAAGATAAAGAACAATGATGAATCTGTGAAGCATCTCATAAAATGGATGAAACTGGAGAACATTATGCTGAGTGAAATAAGTCAATCATAAAAGAACAAATATTGTATGAGACCTCTGCTGTAAAAACTAATGTAAAAGTTTACACACAAAGAGAAACAATCTTTGTTGGTTATGAGGGATGGGAAGAATGGGGGAGGGAACTAAATAGACAATAGATAAGTGGTAACTTTTGTGAAGGGTAAGACAGTACATAATACCAGTGAAGCCAAGACAACTTGTACATGGAAAGGTCATGGAAGCTCCATTGATACATCCAAACTCCCCGAGGGACTGAATTGCTGGGCAGAGGGCTGTGTGGATCATGTTCTCAGGGAACATCTAGCTCAATTGGCATAACACAGTGTATAAAGACAATATTCTGCATTCTACCTTGGTGAGTAGCATCTGGGGTCTTAAAAGCCTGTGAGCAGCCATCTAAGATACTCCACTGGTCTCACCCCTTCAGGAGCATGGGAGAATGAAGAGAACAAGATACAAGGAAAAGATTAGTCCAGAGGACTCATGGACCACAGCTACCACAGCCTCCACCAGACTGAGTCTAGTAGTTAGATGGTGCCCAGCTACCACCGCTGACTGCTATGACCTGTATTGCAATAGAGGGTCCTGGACAGAGCTGGAAAAGGATGTAGAACAAAATTCTAATTCACGAGAAAAAAAGACCAGATTTACTGGCTTGACAGACTGGAGAAACCCCAAGAGTATGGCCCCTGGACACCCTTTTAGCTTAGTGGTGAAGTCACTCCCAAAGTTCATCGTTCAGCCAGGGACTGGACAGCCTCATAAAACAAAATGGGACTAATGAGGCACAGCAGTCCAAGGAGAAGGACTAGAAGGCAGGAGTGGACAGGAAAGTTGGTGATAGGGAACCTAAGTTTGAGAAGGGAAAATGTTGACAAATAGTGAGGCTGTTAACCATTGTCATAGGGCAATATGTGTACTAACTGTTTAATGAGAAACTATTTGTTCTGCAAACCTTCATCTAAAGCACACACACACAAAAAAGAATTATCTATGTGAGATCAAATTCACAACAGCAAATCAAAACTTTTGATGGGAAGCCTAGCGGGCAGTGAGTTGAAGATAATGGTGATGGAATTATTTGGAGAAGTATAGTGAGAATAGCAGCACAACTGGAAGAATGTAATCGATGTCACTGAATTGTACATGTAGAAACTTGAAATGGTGTAACTTTGTCTATGCATATTTTCACTGAAAAAAATGTCCTCCAAGTTCACGAAAGGATAGTGTCGACTTCTCGTGGGGTTGTTAACCAATGTCATAAAACCATGTGTGTACTGACTGTTTAATGAGAAACTATTTGCTCTGTAAACCTTCATCTAAAGTACAGTAAAAAAAATTAAAACAAAATAAAGAAAGAAATATATTTTCTCACAATTATGGAGGTTAAAAGTCCAATCGTAGAACTGCCCCATAGAGTTTCCAAGGCTAGAAATCTTTACAGATGCAGACTACCACATCTTTCTCTTGCAGAGTGGCTGGTGTGTTCAAACTGGCAACATTTTGGTTAGCAGCTGAGTGCTTAACCATTGTGCAACCCTTCTCAAATCATTTTCTGGCTAATTCTTCTCTACTGTTAAATACTTGCTTGCCCAGAACTCTGTACTCATCCTTCTTCTTTATGTTATGCTTTCTTTATAAGCTATTTCCTCCAGTCTGGTTGACTTAAATACTAACCATATAAACGTACACTAACTTGGGCCTCTCTAATGAGTTCCAGCGTCATTTATACATTTGCTTTTTTGAAATTCTTCTCTGTTGTCACAAAATCAACATGGTCAAAACAAAAGTATTAATTTTCTATCTTCGCTATCTTAAGACTGTCCATCTCAATAGACAATGCTATCATTCATCCAGTGTTCAAGCCCCAAAGCTAAATCATCCTTTATTTCTCTATTTTCTTCACCTTGTATCTGTTCTATTAGTATATCCTATTGGTTCTACTTCCAAAATACATACCAAAATATTATCATCTCACCCTCCCCTAGGTCCCTGGGTGGTGCAAACAGTTAACTCATTCAGCTGTTATCCAGAAGGTTGGAGGTTCTATTCCACCCAGAGATGCCTTGGAAGAAAGGCCTGGTGATCTTCCAAAAAGTCAGCCATTGAAAACCCTATGGAGGACAGTTCTACTCTGACACACATGGGTCTTCATGAGACAGAATCGACTAGGCAGCAACTGATATATCACCATCTCCACTAGTACAACTTTAGTTCAAATCACCATTATCTTCCAGACAATTGCCATAGCCTCTTAGCCAGTTTTCCAGGCTTTTTTGCTCACCTACCCCTCCACCTCTGTAGTCCATCCCCCACACTGAAAACTCTCCTTTTAAAGGGTACAGGATGTAACTCCACATTTAATACCCTGTAATTGGTTTCCAAAGCAAGCCTAAAAAAATCCAAATCTTACCATCTTCCTGAACCAATCACTTTATATTCTCCCCAGAATCCATTCCATTTTAGCTACAATTACTTTTTTGCTGCCTCTTGAACATATCGATGCCATTTTTATCTCAGGGTGTCTATTTGCTGTTCTTTCCTTTTATAAATATTCTCCTAATGATCTTCATATAGCTGCCGACTGCTGATAATTCAAGTCTCTGTTCAAGTGTTGTGTTTTCAGAAAGATCTTCCCTGACGATTTTAGCTAATGTAGACACCCTCCTGCCAGTAATTCTGTATCACATTACCTATTGTCTTAATTATAGCTCTTACCGTTATTGACACAAATAGGCTTTTATTATTTGTGTGTTTATTAGTTGTCTTCTGGCCCCTTCCACTATGATGTAGCCCCATAAACCTTGATCTTGTTCATTGCTTTTTCTCAAGAAATGCAGCTAGTGCCTGTCACAAAATTAATAATAATAATGATAAATAGCTAGCATTCACATAGCGCTGATATGTGCCAGGCCCTGCTTTAAGGACTTTTCACATAATAATCATTTAATTTTCACAACTAAATGACATATCTACCATCATTTTATAGATGAGAAAAATACACAGGGTCACACAACTAAGAAGTAAGAGAGGCAAGATTAGAATTCAGGCAGCATGGCTTCGGAGTCCAAACTATTAATCACTACGATAAGTCCTTCTCATGTATTGACTTTCTGACTATCTCACTCCCAAAGTGCAGGGTCTTTAAATACCTGCCTGTCCATATGCATGCTGACCAGTATAGAAGATTGGTCAGAATATCTCAGGATACAGGCATTAAACTTTATAAATGCAGCTTGATACTGCTATATACTAGTGTTCCTCAGACTTTTAGTCATAGGACCCTTTTACACTCTTAGAAAACTATTAAGGATGCCAAAGAGCTTTTGTTTATATGAGTTATACCTTTCTTTCAATATTTGCAGCCCTGGTGGCACACTAGTTAAGAGCTTGGCTACTAACCAAAAGGTTGGCAGTTTGAATCCACCAGCTGCTCCTTGGAAACCTTATGGGACAGTTCTACTCTGTTCTATAGAGTTGCTATGAGTCAGCAATCGACTCGACAGCAACAGGTTTGGTTTTGGTTTTCAATATTTATCATTTTAGAAACTAAAACTGAGAACTATTTTAAGTACTTATTTATTAACTAATTTAACGATAGTAGTAATAATAATATCACATGTTGATAAAGAGAACATTTTCATGAAAATTAATTATGTAACACAAAAGAAAAATATACTGAGAAGAATAGCATTATTTTAAATTTTTGTAAGTTACTTTACTGTCTGGCTTCATAGAAGGCAGCTGGATTCTCATATCTGCTCCTGCATTTAGTCTGTGGTAATATCACACATGATGTAACTCAGGAAAATTGGACTGGACCCTTTTTTTTTTTTATCTTTAACATTTTATTTTGCAAGTGTATTTTTTTTTTTTTATTGTACTTCAGGTGAAGGCTTACAGAACAAATAGTTGCTCATGAAACAGTAGTACACATGTTGTTTTATGACATTGGTTAACAACCCCACAACATATCAACCTTCTAAATTCTCAACCTTTTTTTTTTTTTTTTTTTTTTTGGTGAAAATACACATAGCCAAAGATACACCGTTTCAAAAATTTCTACATGCACAGTTCAGTGACATTGACTATGCTCTTCCAATTGTACTGTTACTCTCACTTAAGATGAAGGCTTACAGAACAAAATAGTTTCTCATTTAACAGTTACTACAAATGTTGCCCGATGACAATGGTTAATCTCACAACACATCAACAATATTCTTACTCAACCTTGTGTTCCCTATCACCAGCCTCCTTGTCCCCTTCTACCTTCTGGCCCTTGTCACTGGACTCCTGTACCTCGTTAGTCTCATTTGGTTTTACGGGGCTGTCCACTCCCAGGCTGAACAGTGAACCTCGGAGTTAACTTCACCACTGAGCTAAAAGGGTGTCTGTGGGCCATACTCTTGAGGTTTCTCCAGTCTATTTAGGCCAGTAAATCTGGTCTTTTTTTTTTTGTGAGTTAGAATTATGCTCTACATCTTTCTCCAGCTCTGTCCAGAAACATCTGTTGTGATCCTGGTCAGAGCAGTCAGTGGTGGTAGCCGGGCACCATCTAGCTGTACTGGACTCAGTCCGGTGGAGGACTTGGTAGCTGTGGACAATTAGTCCTTCGGACTAATCTTTTCCTTGTATCCTGTTCTCTTCATTCTCCCTTGCTCCTGAAGGGATGAGACCAGTGGAGTATCTTAGATGGCCGCTCACGGGCTTTTAAGACCCCAGACACTATTCATCAAGGTAGAATGCAGAGCATTGTCTTTATAAGCAGAGTCATGCCAATTGAGCTAGATGTTCCCCAAGACCATGGTCCCCAGAGCCCTCCGCCCAGCAATTCAGTCCCTCATGGAGTTTGGATGTGTCTATGGGGCTTCCATGACCTTTCCTTGTACAGGTTGTGCTAGTTTCCCCTATATTGTGTACTGTCTCACCCTTCACCCAAGATACCACTTATCTATTGACTATTTAGTATTTCCCCCCACCCCTCCCAGCCCTGGTAACCAACAAAGATTGTTACATTTTGTGTGTGAACTTTTTCATTGGGTTTTACAACAGGGATCTCATACAATATTTGTCCTTTTGTGATTGACTTATTTCACTCAGCATGATGTCCTCCAGTTTCATCCATGTTATGAGATGCTTCACAGATTCATTGTTGTTCTTTCTGGTTGCATAGTACTCCATTCTGTGTATGTACCATAGTTTGTTTATCCATTCGTCTGTTGATGGGCATCTAGGTTGTTTCCATCGTTTTGCTATTGTGAACAATGCTGCCATGAACATAGGTGCGCAGATGTTTATTTGAGTGACGACTCTTATTTCTCTAGGACATATTCCTAGGAGTGGGATTGCTGGATAGTATGGTATTTCTATTTCTAGCTTTCTGAGGAATTGCCGTATCATTTTCCAAAATGGTTGTATCATTTTGCATTCCCACCAGCAGTGCATAAGAGTTCCCATCTCCCCGCAGCCCCTCCAACAATTGTTATTTCCAGTGTTTTTGATTTGTGCCAGTAATGCCAGTGTGAGATGGTATCTCATTGTGGTTTTAATTTGCATTTCTCTAATGGCTAGTGATCGCGAGCATTGCCTCATGTGTCTGTTGGCCATTTGGATGTCTTCTTGGTGAAGTGTCTGTTAATTTCTTTTGCCCATTTTTTAATAGGATTATTTGTCTTTTTGTTGTAGAGGTGTTGGATTTTCTTGTAGATTATGGAGATTAGATCTTTGTCTGACTTGTACTGTCCAAAATTTTTTCCCAGTCTGTAGGTTCTCTTTTTACTCTTTTGGTGAAGTCTTTTGAAGAGCATCGGTGTTCGATTTTTAGAATATTCCAGTTATCTAGCTTATCTATTCGGTTTTGTGCGTTGAGGGTTACCCTGTTAATGCCGTGTATTGAGGCCTGAAGTGTTGGTCCTATTTTTTCTTTTATGAACTTTATAGTTTTAGGCTTTATATTCAGGTCTTTGATCCATTTTGAAGTAGTTTTTGTATACGGTGTGAGGTATGAGTCCTGTTTCATTTTTTTTTCAAATAGATATCCAGTTTTGCCAGCACCATTTGTTAAAAAGATGGTATTTTCCCCATTTGATGGACTTTGGGCCCTTGTCGAAGATCAGGTGACCATAGGTGGATGGACTTACATCCGCATTCTCAATTCTGTTCCATTGGTCAATGTATCTGTCGTTGTACCAGTACCAGGCTGTTTTGACTACCTTAGCTGTATAGTAGGTTCTGAAGCCAGGTAGTGTGAGTCCTCCAACTTTATTCTTCTTCTTCTTCAGTAGTACTTTACTTATTTGGGGCCTCTTCCCTTTCCATAGAAAGTTAATGATTAGTTTTTCCATCTCTTTGAAGCATGTTTTTGGTATTTGGATAGGGATTGTGTTGTATTTGTAAATTTCTTTGGGTAGAATTGACATTTTCACAATGTTGAGTCTGCCTATCTATGAGCATAGTATTTTTTCCATTTATGTAGATCCCTTTGGGTTTCATGCAGTAGTGTTTTGTAGTTTTGTTTGTATAGGTCTTTTACATCCCTGATCAGATTTATTCCTAAGTATTTTATCTTTTTAGGGGCTATTGAAAATGGTATTGTTTTCCTGATTTCCTTTTCATCATTCTCCTTACTGGTGTATAGGAATCCAACTGATTTTTGAATGCTTATCTTGTATCCTGCTACTCTGCTGAATCTTTCTATTAGTTCCAGTAGATTTCTCGTGGAGTCTTCAGGATTTTCTATGTATAGTATCATATCATCTGCAAACAGGGACAGTTTAACTTCTTCATTACCAGTTTGGATGCCCTTTATTTCTTTTCCTTGCCTTATTGCTCTAGCTAGAACTTCCAGCACAATGTGAAATAGGAGTGGTGATAAAGGCCATCCTTGTCTTGTTCCTGTTTTCAAGGGGAATGTTTTCAGCCTCTCTCCATTAAGAATGATGTTGGCTGTTGGTTTTGCATAGATGCCCTTTATTATGTTGAGAAATTTCCCTTCTGTACCTATTTGATTGAGAGTTTTTATCAGGAATGGGTGTTGTATTTTGTCAAATGCCTTTTCTGCATCAATTGAAATGATCATGTGATTCTTTTCTTTCCTTTTATTTATGTGGTGGATTACTTTGATTGATTTTCTAATGTTGAACCATTATTGTATACCTGGTATGAATCCTACTTGGTTGTGGTGGATTATTTTTTTGATATGCTGCTGAATTCTATTGGCTAGAATTTTGTTCAGAATTTTTGCATCTATATTCATGAGAGATATTGGTCTGTAACTTTCTTTTTTTTGTGACATCTTTGCCTGGTTTTGGTATCAGCGTTACGCTGGCTTCATATAATGAATTTGGAAGTGCTGCTTCCTCCTCTATGCTCTGAAATAGATTGAGTACTACCGGTACAAGCTCTTCTGTAAATGTTTTGTAGAATTCTCCAGTGAAGCCATCTAGGCCAGGGCTTTTTTTGGTTTGGAGATTTTTGATTACCTTTTCAATCTCTTCTCTTGTTATGGGTCTTTTCAGATTTTCAACATCACTTTGTTGTAGTTTGGGTAGGCCACGTGTTTCTAGAAATTTCTCCATTTCCTCTAGGTTTTCAAATTTGTTGTAGTAT
This sequence comes from Dugong dugon, assembly GCA_030035585.1. NCBI lineage: Eukaryota > Metazoa > Chordata > Mammalia > Sirenia > Dugongidae > Dugong > Dugong dugon. The sequence continues at coordinate 98,156,986 of CM057465.1, forward strand.
AGTTTTTCATATTATTCTGTTAAAATCCTTTTTATTTCAGTTGGGTCTGTTGTAAAGTACCCCATTTCATTTCTTATTTGGGTTATTTGTGTTCTCTCCTGTTTTTCTTTTGTCAGTCTGGCCAGTGGTTTGTTGATTTTGCTGATTCTTTTAAAGAAACAACTTTTGGTTTTCTTCATTCTTTCTATTGTTTTTCTGTTCTCTATTTCATTTATTTCTGCTCTGATCTTTACTATTTCCTTTCTTCTGGTGGTTGTGGGCTTTTTTTGCTGTTCTCTTTCTATTTGTTTGAGTTCTGTAGTTAATGTTTTTATTTTGTCTCTTTCTTCTTTTATGATAGTGCATCTATTGCTATAAATTATCCTTTGAGGACTGTCTTTGCTGTCCCAAAAGTTTTGGTATGATGTGTTTTCATTCTCATTTGATTCTAGGAATTTTTTGATTCCATCTCTGATTTCTTCTATTACCCACTGATGTGTAAGCCGGGCATTATTCAGCTTCCATGTAGTTGATTTTTTTTCCTTGCTCTTCCTATTGTTAATTTCTGCCTTGATTGCATTGTGGTCAGAGAATATACTTTGAATTATCTCAACGTTTTGGATCTTGTTGAGGATTGCTCTGTGGCCTAAGATGTGGTCTATTCTGGAGAACATTCCATGTGCATTGGAAAAGAATGTGTACTTTGCAGTGGTTGGATGGAATGTTCTATGTATGTCTATGAGGTCAAGTTGGCTGATTGTGCCCTTTAGGTCTTCTGTATCTTTGCTGAGTTTCTTCTTAGTTGTTCTGTCCTTTACTGAGAGTGGTGTGTTGAAGTCTCCTACTATTATTGTGGAACTGTCAATTTCTCCTTTCAGTGTTGTTAGACTTTGTTTTATGTATTTTGGAGCACTCTCATTGGGTGCGTAGATGTTTATTATGGGTATGTCTTCATGATGGATCATCCCCTTAATCATTATATAGTGTCCTTCTTTGTCTTTTATGGTAGATTTTGTTTTAAAGTATATTTTATCTGAGATTAGAATTGCCACTCCTGCTCTTTTTTGGTAGTTGTTAGCTTGATATATGTTTTTCCAACCTTTGACTTTTAATAAGTTCACATCTTTGTTTCTAAGGTGTGTCTCTTGTAGACAACATATTGATGGATCCTGTTTTCTTATCCATTCTGTCACTCTCCATCTCTTTATGGGTGTATTGAGTCCATTTACATTCAGAGTAATTATTGATAGATGTGAGTTTGTTGCTGTCATTTTGTAGTGCTTTTTTTTGTGGTGCTGAAGATTTCTTTGTTCTTCTTACTCTCTTGTGCTGAGTTACTTTTTTTTGTGGACTTTTTTCATTTCTTTTGTTTTTGCCGGTTTTGTTTTTGCCGAGACTTTGTGTTTTTGGATTGTCCTCGAGAGTTTGTTTCCTAGATTGGTATCGGGCTGTACGATCCTGCGTCCTAGGTTCTGCCTGTGAGCTGGAGCTGTTTGTCCTCAGATTGAAGAACTCGCTTTAATAATTCTTGTACATTTGGTTTGACTTTTACATATTCTCTTAATTTCTGTTTATCTGGAAATGACCTAATTTCACCATCAAATTTGAATGAGAGTTTTGCAGGATATATTATTCTTGGTTGAAAATTTTTTTCTTTCAAGATTTTATATATGTCAGCCCATTGCCTTCTTGCCTGCATGGTTTCTGCTGAATAATCTGAGCTTAGTCTTATTGTTTCTCCTCTGTATGTGACTTTTTGTTTTTCACAAGCTGCTCTCAGGATTCTTTGTTTGTCTTTGGTTTTGGCAAGTGTGAATATGATATACCTTGGTGGTTTTCTTTTGGGGTCTCTTCTATATGGGGTATGTTGAGCTTCTTGAATGGCCAGCTTTTCATCTTTCATGATATTGGGGAAGTTTTCTCTCAGCAGTTCCTCAATGATCCTCTCTGTGTTTTCTGTTTTCTCCCCCTGTTCTGGAATGCGAATCACTCGTAAATTTTTGCTTTTAATTGTGTCCCACATAATTCTCAGGGTCTTTTCATTTTTTTTTTTTTTTGTTCTTTTTTCTGAGTTTTCTTGAAACAGAGTTGTATCCAAGTGTTTGCCTTCAATTCCACTGATCCTGTCTTCCATGGTTTCAAATGTGCTTCTTAACCCTTCTATGACAGCATCCATTTCTGAAATCTTGTTGTTTATCTTTTGGATTTCTAATTGTTGTTTTTGTATAATTTGTAGTTGTGAATTTATTTTGGCATTTTCTTCCTGCACCATCTTCCTGAATTCTTCCAGTTTTTTGTCTGAATTTTCCATGAATTTGTCTATGTTTTTCTCATGTTTGTCAGCTTTTTGCCTCAGTCCTTGGAGAATTCTGAGTATTAGAGATTTGAATTCCCTATCATTTAGTTCTAGTGTGTTTTCATCCACAGGAGAGTCATCTGGTGTTTTATTTTGGATGCCTACTGGAACCATCCTGTCCAGTTTTTGTAAATGTTTTGATATTGTCTGCTGTTTTCGGGGCATTCAGTAGTTATTTTTTCTCATTTATTGATTGTAGATTTGTTTGTTTCGTCCCTTTTAAAAAAAAAAATTGACTATGTCTGAGCAGGCTGACTGTGTGTTCTTTGTTGTTTGTTCATCTGTGTGCTGAATACTTTTCGCCTCCTTCTCCAACTGGCAGGGTCAATCACTCAGATATGGTACAGCATGGCAGGTCTAGCTGAAGAGGAGTTACTGGGGTGAGTTGTTTGTGGCACTTACTACAGCCACCAGGGCGGGTCTGTAATCATTGCAGGGCAGGTTCCAGTAGGCATGCCTGTACTGCTTAGTGGGGTGATGTCAAGCTCACGGTGCAGGTAGGCAGGATGCAGCGGGGAGATTGTTATGTGTGGAGCGGTTGTTTTGTCTCCCACTGGATGCTCCGTGAAGCTGCTTTCTCGTACCCCCGTTTGCTGCTCTCTGATAGGAGTCCAAGATGGTGGATCCGCACTGCATTAGCTGGTAGGGGACCTCTACATGAATCTCTCCTCGCTGTCTGTTCTCTGTCATTTTTCTCACTCCATTTGGTGCTTTGCTGAGTTCTTTATCTCTTCATTTGATGTTTTAGGGTTTCAGGATTGTTGTATTCTGTGTTTGGCTTAGTTTTTCGGATCTTTGCTGTGGAGGGACCTCGTGGTGCTTCTGCCTAGAGCGCCATTTTGCTGGAACTCCTCTATAGTTAAGTTTTGCCTCAGATTCTTCATCTGTATAATGGGATAATAATAAACGCTTTCTTGTAGAATTGTGAAGGTTAAGTGTGTTAATACATTTAGCATATAGAACAGTTCCTGGTAAGATTCAGGTCCTGAATAAGTTTTAATTGTTATTTTTGCTTCTTCTACTCTGCCTTTAATTGGTATTGTTGTTGATAGTTGCTCTTGAGTTGATTCCAACTCATGGTGGTTGACTATTAAAATCTTAAAAGAGTACATTATACATATTTAGTTCAAATTGTTCCGTATTTGAAAGTAAAGCAGTTTGAAAATACACACATACATTCACACACATACACCCAAACACAAGTCCTATACCTATACATATATTTGAAAAAATTTGTTTTTAAATAATTAGTACCAGTAATTCATTGAGATGGGCACTTAGGTTGTTTCCATCTTTTTGATATTGTGAATAATGATGCAGTGAAAATGGGTGTGCATATGTATATTCCTCTGAAGGCTCTTATTTCTCTAAGATATATTCCTAGGAGTGGGATGTCTGGATGGTATGATATTTCTATTTCTAGCTTATTAAGAAGCACCATATTATTTTCCAAAATGGTTGTACCATTTTTCAATCCCACCAGCAGTGCATAAGGGTTCCAAATGCCACACAACCTCTCCAACTTATTTTCTGTTTTTCGATTAGTGCCCATAATGTTGGGATGAGATGGTATCTCATTGTAATTTTGATTTGCTTTTCTCTAATGGCTAATGATTGAGAGCATTTCCTCATGTGTCTGTTAGATTCCTAAATGTCTTGTTTGATGAAGTGTCTCTTCATATCCTTTGCCCATTTTTCATTTGAGTTATTTGTCTTTTTGTTGTTGAGGTGTTCAAGTATTCTATAGATTCTAGAGATTAGACCCTTGTCAGATATGTCATAATCAAAATTGTTTTCCCAGTCCTTAGGTTCTTTTTTTGCTCTTTCAGTAAAGACTTTTGATGAGCATGAGTGTTTAATTTTAGGAGCTCCCAGTTATCAAGTTTGTCTTCTGATGTTTGTGCATCATTAGATGTGGTCTGTATTGTATTATGCCATGTATTAGGGCCCCTAGTGTTGTCCTTGTATTTTCTTCCATGATCATTATTGTTTTAGGTTCTATGTTTAGGTCTTTGATACTTTTTGAGTTAATGTTTGTGTATAGTGTGCAGTATGGGTTCTGCTTCATTTTCTTACAGGTGGACATCCAGTTTTTGCTGGCACCATTTGTTAAAAAGAGTATATTTTCCCCATTTAATGGACTTAGGCCCTTTGTCAAATATCAGCTGCCCATAGATGGATGGATTTATGTCTGGGTTCTTAATTCTTTTCCATTAGTCTCTGTATCTGTTGTTGTACCAGTACCAGGCTGTTTTAATTACTGTGGCTGTATAGCAGGTTCTAAGATCAGGTAGTGTAAAGCCTCTCACTTTGTTCTTCTTCTTCAATAATGCTTTACTTATCCAAAGCTTCTTCCCTTTCCACATAAAGATGATGATTAGATTCTCAATCTCATTAAAGAATGCTGTTGGAATTTGGATTGGGATTACATTGTATCTGTAGATTGCTTTGGGTAGTACTAATATTTTCACAATTTTGAGCCTTCCTATCCATGAGCATGGTATGTTTTTCTTTTATAGGTTTCTTTTATTTTCTTGCAGTTGTGTTTTGTAGTTTCCTTTTTAGAGGTCTTCTGCATAGCTGGTTATATTTATTCTTAAGTATTTTATCTTTTGGGGGGGCTATTGTAAATGACATTGATTTCCTGAATTCCTTTTCAAAGTTTTCTTTGTTGGTTTAGAAGTATCCAACTGAGTTTTGTATGTAAACTTTGTATCCTGCTACTTTGCTGAAAATGTCTTCTAGTTTTAGTAGCTTTCTTGTGGATTCTTTGGGGTTTTCTATGCATGTTGTTGTTGTTGTTAGGTGCCATCAGATCGGTTCTGACTCATAGAGACCGTATAGGACAGAGTAGAACTGCCCCATAGGGTTTCTAAGGAGCTCCTGGTGGTTTGGAACTGCTGACCTTTTTGATTAGCAGCCGAGCTCTTAAACACTATTCTACCAGGGCTCTGTTTCTGTGCATAAGATCATAATATTCCTTACCAATTTGGATGCTCTTTATTTCTTTTTCTTGCCTTACTGTTCTAGCTAGCACTTCCAGCACAATGTTAAATAAGAGTGGTGATAAAAGGTATCCTTGTCTTATTTCCATTCTCAGAGGAATGCTTTCAGTCTCTCCATTGAGAATGATGTTAGCTGTTGGTTTTGTATAAATGTCCTTCATTATGTCAAGGAATTTCCCTTCTGAGAGTTTTTATCAGGAATGAGTGTTAGACTTTTCAAAGCCTTTTCTGTGTCCATTAAGATGATCATGTGATTATTTTCCATTGTTTTAATTATTTGGTGGATTACATTGATTGATTTTCTCATGTTGAACCATCTTTGCATATCTGGTATGAATCCTGCTTGGTCATGGTGTATTAGATTTTTGATATGATGTTGAATTCTATTGGCTAGAATTTTGTTGAGAATTTTTGCATCTATATTCATGAGGGATATTTTGGTCTGTAGTTTTATTTTTTGTGGTGTTTTTGCATGGCTTTGGTATCAGGGTTATGCTAGCTTTGTAGAATTAATTTAGGAGTATTCCTTCCTTTTCTATGCTCTGAAATAGTTTGAATAGTATTGACATGAGTTCTTCTCTGAATGTTTGGTAAAATTCTCCAGTGAAGCTGTCCAGGTCAGCACTTTTTTTTGTTGGGAGTTTTTTGTTGTTGTTGTTGTTGTTTACCTCTGCAATCTCTTATTTTATTATGGATGTGTTCAGATTTTCTATCTCAATTTGTGTTTGTTTAGATAGGTAGTGTGTTTCTAGAAATTTGTCCATTTCCTCTAGTTTTTCAAATTTGTTGGAGTACAATTGTTCATAGTATTCTGTTATAATCTTTTTTATCTTAGTTGATTCTGTTGTGATATTGCCCATCTCATTTCTTATTTGGGTTATTTGCTTCCTTACCTGCTTTTTTTTTGGAATTTTAGCCAATGGTTTGTCGATTTTTTTGATCCTTTGAAAGAACCAACTTCTAGTCTTGCTGATTCTTCCTGTTTTTTTTTTCTGTTCTCTACTTCATTGGTTTCTGATCTAATCTTTAGTATTTCTTTTCTTCTGGTAACTGGGGCTTCTTTAGCTGCTCTCTTTCTATTTGTTTGAATTATGGGGTTAACGTGTTGATTTTGGCCCTTTCTCCTTTTTTGATGTGTGCATTTGTTGCTATAAATTGACCTCTAAGCACTGCTTTTGCTGTGTCCCAAAGGTTTTGGTAAGGTGTGTTTTCATTGTTATTTGAGTCTATGAATTTTTTGATTCTGTGCTTGATTTCTTCTATTAACCATTGGTCTTTAAGCAAAGGTGCTATTCAGTCTCCATGTGTTTGAATTTTTCCTTGCTATTTCTGTCGTTGATTTCTACTTTTATTATTTTGTTCTCTTTCAGTTTTCCTGAATTCTTCTATTGTCTTGTCTGTGTTTTCCTTGGTTTTGTCTATGTTTTCACTGATCTCTTTCTTGATCTCTTGGAGAGATCTGTATATTAGTCTTTTGAATTCTCTATCAGGTAGTTCCATTGCCTTATCTTCCTCTGGAAGGTTTTCTGATTCTTTATTTTGGTTGCTTGCTGGAGTCATCTTGTCCTACTTCTTTATGTGACTTGACTTTGTCTGTTGTCTCCATGGCATCAAGAAGTTATTATTATTTATTTATTTATTGTATGTTTGTAGCATCCTGAATTTTTGTTTTCATATACCAGAGTAGCCTGGTTATTTGTGCTACTCTGGTCACTAATCTGGCCATGTTGAAAATCTCACCTCCTTTCTCTGGGTGAGTGGAACAGTGACTGAGTATGTGAGCATGGATTCCTGTTCTCTGTTCTTGTGGAGCTGCTGAGGATGTAGGTGGCATTTTTGGTGAGGTGATGTATCTGTCCTGTTGGTCACCTGGTCATGGGTGCAGGGGGTGTTCTCCTTGGTCATTGGGTTGGGTGTTGTGTATGCACTCTGCTACTTGCTGGTTAGTTGGGGCAAATGTATCCAGGTCATTGGTCACTGCATGGGGGATGAGGAGACTCTCATCAACAGTCCCATGCAGGCAGGGCTGCATGAGGTAGTCAGAGTGGACACTAGCCTCTGGTTGCAGGGGTGGTGATGCTGGGAGTGAGGCAGGGGGGATGTTGCCTGCCCATGGGTGCCCAGTTGGAAGGTGTGCTCCTGTCCACTAGAAAGCATCATGAGGGAGGTTGTGCAGCAGGACCTTGGGCTTCCGATGCCATTGGCTGGAGGGGTTGGAGGGCACCACTGGTACTCAGGCTCCCAGTGAGGGTGGCTAGATGGAGCGGATGGCACTGTCAGCCCTCAGGCTCATGGTATGGGTGGTTGAGCTCCTGTTTTAGGGCTGGGGGTGGTAGTGAATGCTGCCAGGCTACAGTTGTGAGCAGAAAAGGGGTATTCATGAGGCAGGGGAGAGTACCCCCCAGGCCTGCAGACTTCCAACACAGGGGCTGAGTTGTACACGGTAAGTCAAGTGGGTACAGTTAACTTTCGCAGGGCATGAAGCACCCCTGCTTGACTTTGGCCATGAGTGCAGAGTCACTTCTGCTTGTCCACACCTGGTGGAGAGGGTTTTGGCTGGGAATATTGCTTGCTTTGCTCAATATGGCCACTTTGTGCAGGGTTGGCTTGCAGGGCACTGGCACAGGTAACCTGAGGGGGCAGAAGGCCACAGGTCTTCAGCTGTGAGCCAGAAGAGGGGATGTGCGAGGAGGGTGAATGTACCCCCTAGGCCCGTGAACCTCTTGTGTGGGGGGCTGATGTGCACACTGTGTGTGGGGTGCCTGCAGATAAATTTTGCAGGGCTAGAAGCCCTCCTATCTGGCCCCTGACTTTTGCGTAGAGTCACTCCCACTTAGCTGCAGCAGGTGGAGTGGACTCAGCTGGGAATGCTGCCCACCTTGTCACAATATGGCCACAGTATGCCAGCTTGGCCAGCAAGGTGCTGGTGCGGGTGATTGGAGGGGGTGGAATGATATGCACATCCATGGACCCCCCAGCACTAGTGGCTGGGTGAAGAGGCAGGCACCTCCAGATTGGGCTATGAGCTCCCAGCTTAGGGGGCATGGTGGTTTTGAATGCCACTGGAAAAAGTCACAAGCAGGGAGAAGGGATGGGTAAGGAGGATAAGAGTGCTCCTCAGGCCAGTGGAACTCTGACACAGGGGGCTGGGGAGTGTGTAGTGGGTTAGGTGCATGCACTTACATTTTGCAGGGCTGGAAGCACTCCTGGCTTGCTCTGGAGGTGCGTGCAGAGTCACTCCTGCTTAGCTGCACCAGGTAGAGTGTGTTTCAGCTGGGAATGGTATTTGCTTGTCTCAATATGTCTATGCTGTCCAGGTTCAGCTAGCAGGATGACAGATTTCTGTAATTCTCCATTTCTGCTTTTTTTAAATTGTCTCTTCTTCCACCTGTCACTCAGTCAGATTCTTCAGCCTTGTCTTTGATGCATTAAAAACAACAACAAAAAAAAAAACAACTGTATAAGACCAAAGGATCAATAGCTATTGTAAAGCATAAAGGAGATGATTGAGGGGCAGGAAGATTAAGTAAATGGAAGTAAAACAACTAGAACAGAAATAATAAGAAGGTTGACACAAATGTGAAGAATGTAACCATTGTGTCTAGAAACTGTGTAAAAGGAAGTGGTTCTGCTATATATATATTCACCAAACTAAAATTAAATTAAAAAAACTAATATTATAGGAAATGTTACATATTAATAGGTGGGATGCAGTTAAAGGTATATTTAGAATAATTTATTCATACATTAAAATAATTACTGAAAGATATTAGACTTAAAAAAAAAGGGAAAATAAACCTGTGGAAAGTAAAGCAATAAAGCTAATAAAGAGAGTAATTATATTAAATACAAAAACAAGGTAAAAAGTTAGTGGAAAGACTAATAAAACTAATCTTTTGAGATATACCAAGCAAAAGTGTATTTTCAAAACTCTGTTGACATTAAAAAAAAGAAAAGAAAATATATAAAATTCAGGATGAAAACTTTGATAACTACAGATGCAGCAGAGATTAAGAAGAAATGAAAAAAAAAAATCTCAGGGCAATAGTTTCCGGGTTTCATCCAACCTCCAAGGCTCCAGAAAGTCTGGAGTCCATGAGAATTTGAAATTCTTTTCTGCATTTCCCTCCTTTTGGTCAGGATTCTTCTATAGATTCTTAGATCAAAATGTTCAGTAAGGGTACACAGGCACTATCCAGTTCCTCTGGTTTCTTGGCAAAGGAGGAAGTTTTTCATGGATAATCTTTAAACTTTAAACCAAAAACATCCTCTGAAGTCTTCTTAAAACCAAACACTAGCTTAGCTTAGCTAGCAAAAACTTCTACCTTGAGTTTTATGCTCTTTTAAGAGCTATCTATATGGGACACAAGTGAAAACAGCAACTTGAAAGATTAGATGGGAAATTTAGGTGGCAGTGAGTTTATGTTAATAGGGGAAGAACAACTCAGAAACGGAGGATGAGATCAGTTGCACATCTCGAAGAATGTAATCAATGTCAATAAATTTTACAAGTAGAAATGGTTGAATTGGTGTATGCTTTGCTGTGTATATTCTCAACAATAACAACAAGAGAAATTAAAACATTTGATCATTTTTCATTTACTGTGTGAAAAAAACACCCACCTGCTAATGGGTTACCTGACAGTTCTGCTAATATGATCTGTACTTAGCTGGATTTGGTTGGGCTTACGGATGTATCTACTGGGGATTTGGATGGAGTCTGGCTGATATTGGATAGCAATCTAAAGTAGGAAGACTCTTGACTTCCAGCAATGTGGCGCTCTAAGCAGAAGCTCCATGCCATCCCTCCACAGCAAAGATCCAAAAAACTAAGCCAAACGGGGAAAACAGCAATCCTGAAATCCTAAACATGAAATGAAGAGATAAAGAACTCAGCCAAGCACCAAATAGAATAAGAAACTGATAGAGAACAGAGAGAGAGGAAACATACATGCAGAGGTCCCCTATCAGCTAATGCAGCATGGATCTGCCATCTTAGACCACTATCAGAGACCAGCAAATAGGAGGTAAGAGAAAGCAGCTTCACGGAGCTTCCAGCAGGAAACAGAACAACCGGAAACTGGCGATATACGGTTTCCCACCCCCCACCCTTCTTCACTCCCACACATCATCCTCTGCTGCCCGCGGCCACAGTCTCTTGGCCTGAAAGCACCAGCTGCTTGAATTCCACCCACTCACGCTGGCCGACTCCCTGAGTGCCATTTGATGGCTCCTGGTGTTGCTTTTTTCTGCTTCTTTTTATTTCTTCCTTACCTCTCACCACCTCCCCCTCCTTTTGCTCAAATACCTGACTCCGTTTGCCATCTTTGCTTCTTCCTGAGGGGCTGTGGAACTCCGCTCGAGTGTGGAACTGCTTCCCAGTCCATGCTGTCATGCTTTTTGTTTGTTTGTTTTGAATTGTTTCTTTGTTTTCTTTTTCTTTTCACGAGTTGGGAGCCTGTTATGACAGGGCAGTGCTGTGCAGCTTGGCACCTACCCCCTCAGCTTGTGCAGATGTGCAGAGGGATCCCTGAGGACATTTCTTTTTTCATGTTTTTTTTTTTTTCTGTTTTTTTTGGGGGGGTATTGTTCTTTTTATTAAAATTTGTTTTGTTTTCTTTTCCTTCTTTTTCCCTTTTTGTCTTTCTTCATTACTCAGTTTCTTATCTCTCTATACCTTCCTTCTCTTCCTGTCCCCTGAATACCTGGTACTGAGAGACACCTCTACACCTTCTAGCCAGGCTGTACTTCAACAACTGGGAACAACTTCCCCAGACCTTGTAGCCACACCAGTGGGATCTCTGGGAGCTTTTCTTTTCTTTTTTTTTTTTTTAAATTTTTATTTATTCATTCTGATCTTATCTTATCTTATCTTTTTTTTTCTTATTCTTCCCCTACTTGTTTTTCTCCATTACATAGAGTCTCATCTCTCCACTCCAACGGCAAGCTCCCCTAGCACACTTTTTTGTTTGTATGTTTTTGGCTCCTGTTCCACTCTCCTCTCTCCCATACCCATCTTAGCTCCACAAACCACAATCTCCCCCCTTCATCTTGCCTACCTGCACCATGCACTTAACATCACACCACCAAGCAGCACAGGCACGGCCTACCGGGAACTGTGCTGCACTGATTACTGACCCACCCTGGTGACTGTAATAAGTGCCAAAAACAACCCATACCAGCAACTACTCTCCAGTTAGACCTGCCCTGCTCTACAATATCTGAGCAATTGACCCTGCCAATTAGAGAAGGAGATGAAAAGTATTGTACCCACAGACGTGCAAACAACAAAGAACACACAGCCCACCTGCTCAGACATAGCCAAATAATAATCATTAAAGAAAAGGATGAAACAAACAAATCTGCAATCAATAAATGAGAAAAATAACTACTGAATGCCCTGAAAACAGCAGACAAAATCAAAACTTCTACAAAAACAGGACAGGATGGTTCCAGTAGGCATCCAAAATAAAACACCAGATGACTTTCCAGTAGAAGAAAAGGCACTAGAATTACCTGATAGTTAAATCAATCTCTAATACTCAGAATTATCTAAGAGTTGAAGCAAAAATCAGACAAAAATGAGGAAAAAATAGACAAGTTCATGGAAAATACAGACAAAAAAATGGAAGAATTCAGGAAAATAATGCAGAAACAAAATGACAAAATGAATTCACAACTAGAAATTATACAAAAACAAAAATTAGAAATCCAAAAGATAAACAACAAGATTTCAGAAATGGACAGTGTCATAGAAGAGATGAGTAGCAGATTTGCAATGGCGGAAGACAAGATCAGTGGAATTGAAGACTAACACTTGGATACAACTCTGTTCGAGGAAAACCCATAAAAAAAGATAAAAGAAAAATGAAGAGACCCTGAGAATTATGTGTGATACAATCAAAAACAAAAATTTTCGAACGATCGGAGTTCCAGAACAGGGCGACAAAACAGAAAACACAGAGAGGATCACTGAAGAACTACTGACAGAAAACTTCCCCAATATCATGAAAGATGAAACACTAGCCTTCCAAGAAGCTCAAAGAACCCCATATAGGATAGCCCCCAAAAGAAAATCACCAAGGCATATCAGAATCATACTCACCAAAACCAAAGACAAAGAGAGAATCCTGAGAGCATCTCATGAAAAACCAGAAGTCACACAAAGAGGAGAAACAATAAGACTAAGCTCAGATTATTCGGCAGAAACCATGCAGGCAAGAAGGCAATGGGATGACATATATAAAATCTTGAAAGAAAAAAATTGCCAGCCAAGAATAATATATCCTGCAAAACTCTAGTTCAAACTTGATGGTGAAATTAGGTTATTTCCTGATAAACAGAAATCAAGGGAAAATGTAAAAACCAAACCAACCTTGCAAGAATTATTAATGGGAGTTCTTTGATCTGAAAACAAACAACTCAGTTCACAGGCCGGATCTAGGACGCAGTATTGTACTAGCCAGATACCAATCTAGGAAATGAACTCTCCAGGACTATTCAAAACAAAAAGAAATACAACAGGGAATCAGAGCAGTTAATCTGTAAATGACAACAACATCAGACCAATAAAAGAGGCAATAAATGCTGTAGGTATAGAACCTTCTAATGGAGAGGAAGGCAAGGCGATACCAAGTAATAATAGACTGCTTCAATCTTAGAAAGATAAGGGTAAATTTCATGGTAACCACAAAGAAAGTTAACAAACATACTCATAAAAATAAATAGGAAAAACATAAAGTCTCAGTAAAAACAAAAACTACAAAAGCAAAAGAAATGAAAAAAAAAAAACCCACAAACAAAAGGAATTCAGCACATGAGACTAAGAAGAACAAAGAAACTTCAGCACCACAAAAAAGCACTATAAAATGTCAGCAATAAACTAACATCTATCAATAATTACACTCAAAGTAAATGTCCTCAATGCACCCATAAAGAGATGGAGAGTGCCAGAATGGATAAACCAACAGGATCCATCAATATGCTGTCTACAAGAGACACATCTTAGAAACAAAGACGTGATTTTATTAAAAATCAAAGATTGGAAAAAAATATATCAAGCTAACAACTACCAAAAAAGAGCAGGATTGGCAATTCTAATCTCATATAAAATAGACTTTGAAACAAAATCCACCATAAAACACAAAGAAGGACACTATATAATGATTAAGGGGATGATCCATCATGAAGACATAACCATAATAAACATCTACGCTCCCAATGACAGGGCTCCAAAATACATAAAACAAACTCTGACAATACTGAAAAGAGAAATTGGCAGTTCCACAATAGTAGTAGGAGACTTCAACATACCACTCTCAGTAAAGGACAGAACATCTAAAAAGAAACTCATCAAAGATACAGAAGACCTAAAGGGCACAATTAGCCAACTTGACCTCATAGACATATAGAACACTCCACCCAACAGCTGCAAAGTACACATTTTTTCCAATGCACATGGAACATTCTCCAGAATAGACATCTTAGGCCATGGAACAAACCTCAACAAAGATCCAAAATGTTGAGATAATACAAAGTATCTTATCTGATCACAATGCCATTAAGGTAGAAATTAACAACAGAAAGAACAAGTAAAAAAAAACTCAATTACATGGAAACTGAATAACACCCTGCTTACAAACCACTGGATAATAGAATAAATCAGAGATGGAATAAAAAAATTCTTAGAATCAAACGAGAATGAAAACACAAAAAAAGAAAATTACAGACCCATATCTCTCATCAATATAGATGCAAAAATTCTCAACAAAATTCTAGCCAATAGAATTCAGCATCATATCAAAAAAATAATACACCATGACCAAGTAAGATACATACCAGCTATGCAAGGATGGTTCATCATTAGAAAATAAATCAATGTAGTCCACCACATAAATAAAAGGAAAGAAAAGAATCACATGATCTTCTCAATTGACACAAAAAACGTGTTCAACAAAGTCCAACACCCATTCCTGACAAAAACTCCCAGTAAAATCGGTATAGAAGGGAAATTTCTCATCACAAATAAAGGACATCTCTGCAAAACCAACAGACAATATCATTGTTAATGGAGAGAGGCTGAAAACATTCCCCCTGAGAACAAGAACAAGACAAAGATGCCCTTTATCACCACTCCTATTTAACATTGTGCTGCAAGTTCTAGCTAGAGCAATAAGGCAAGAAAAAGAAATAAAGGGCATCGGAATTGGTAATGAAGAAGTTAAACTGTCCCTGCTTGAGGATGATATGTTACTGTACATAGAAAACCCTAAAGACTCCACTAGAAATCTACTGGAACTAATAGATTCAGTAGAGTAGCAGGATACAAGATAAACATACAAAAATTAGTTGGATTCCTATACACCAATAAAGAGAACAATGAAAAGGAAATCAGAAAAATAATACCATTTATAATAGCTCCTAAAAAAATAAAATACTTAGGAATAAATATAACCAGGGATGTAAAAGACCTATACAAAGAAAACTACAAAATACTACTGCAAGAAACCCAAAGGGATCTACATAAATGGAAAAACATACCATGCTCATGGATATGTAGACTCAACATTGTGAAAATGACAATTCTATCCAAAGTGATTTACAAATACAACGCAATCCTGATCCAAATACCAACAACATTCTTTAAAGAGACAGAAAAACTAATCACTAACTTTATATGGAAAAGGAAGAAGCCCGAATAAGTAAAGCACTATTGAAGAAGAATAAATTTGGAGGATTCACACTACCTGACCTCCGAACCAACTATACAGCTACTGTAGTCAAAAAGCCTGGTACTGGTACAACGACAGATACATTGACCAATGGAACAGAACTGAGAACCCAGATGTATATCCATCCACCTATGGTCACCTGATCTTCGACAAGGGCCGAAAGTCCATCAAATGGGGAAAAGACAGTCTTTTTAACCAATGGTGCTGGCAAAACTGCATATTCATCTGCAAAAAAATGAAACAGCCCATACTTCACACCGTATACTAAAACTAATTTAAAATGGATCAAAGACCTAAATATAAAGCCAAAAACTGTAAAGTTCATAGAAAAAAAAAAAAAAAACAGGACCAACGGTACAGGCCCTAACACATGGCATTAACAGGTTACAAGCCATAAATATCAACACACAAATCCCAGAAGATAAGGTAGATAACTGGGATCTTCTAAAAAATCAAACACCTATGGTCTTCAAAAGACTTCACCAAAAGAGTAAAAAGAGAACCTACAGACTGGGAAAAAAATTTTGGACGGTGCAATTCAGACAAAGGTTTAATCTCTATAATATACAAGAAAAATCCAACACATCTACAACAAAAATACAAATAATCCTATTAAAAAATGGGCAAAGGAAATGAACAGACTTCACCAAAGAAGACATTCAAGTAGCCAATAGACAAATGAGGAAATGCTCGTGATCACTAGCCATTAGAGAAATGCAAATTAAAACCACAATGAGTTACCATCTCACCCTGGCATTACTGGCACCAATCAAAAACATGGGAAATAACAAATGTTGGAGAGGTTGTGGGGAGATCGGAACTCCTATGCACTGCTGGTGGGAATGCAAAATGATACAACCATTTTGGAAAATGATATGGCGCATCCTTAGAAAGCTAGAAATAGAAATACCATAGAATCCAGCAATCCCTCTCCTAGGAATATATCCTAAAGAAATAAGAGCAGTCATTCGAATAGTCATATGCACACCCATGTTCATGGCAGCATTGTTCACAATACCAAAAAGATGGAAACAACCTAGATGCCCATCAACAGATGAATGGATAAACAAACTTTGGTACATACACACAATGGAGTACTACGCAACGAGAAAGAACAATGAGGAATCTGTGAAGCATCTCATAACTTGGATGAAATGGAGGACATTATGCTGAGTGAAATAAGTCAATCACAAAAGGACAAATATTGTATGAGACCTCTATTGTAAAAACTTATGAAAAGTTTACACACAAAAAGTAACAAACTTTGTTGGTTATAAGGGATGGGACAGATGGGTGGGGGAACTAAATAGACAATAGATAAGTGGTATCTTGGGTGAAGGGTGAGACAGTACACAACACTGGGGAAACCAGCACAACTTGTACAAGAAAAGGTCATGGGAGCTCTCTAGACATATCCAAACTCCCTGAGGGACTGAATTGCTGGGCAGAGGGCCGTGGGGACCATGGTCTCAGGGAACATCTAGCTCAACTGGCATAACACAGTGTATAAAGACAATGTTTTATATCCTACCTTGATGAGTAGCATCTGGGGTCTTAAAAGCCTGTGAGCAGCCATGTAAGATACTACACTGGTCTCACCCCTTTGGGAGCAAGGGAGAATGAAGAGAACAGGATATAAGGAAAGGATTAGTCCGAAGGACTAATGGACCACAGCTACCAAGGCCTCCACCAGACTGAGTCCAGTACAGCTAGATGGTGCCCAGCTACCACCACTGACTGCTATGACCAGAATCACAACAAAAGGTTCTGGACAGAGCTGGAGAAGGTTGTAGAATAAAATTCTAACACACAAAAAAGACCAGATTTACTGGCCTGAAAGAGACTGGAGAAACTCCCAGAGTATGCCCCCCAGACACCCTTTTAGCTCAATGGTGAAGTCATTTCCAAGGTTCACCATTCAGCAGGGGATTGGACATCCCCATAAAACTAAACAGGACTAATGAGGCACAGCAGTCCAGGGACAAGGACTAGAAGGCAGAAAGGGACAGGAAAGCTGGTGACAGGGAACCCAAGTTTGAGTAAGGACAGTGTTGACATGTAGTGGGGTTGTTAACCATTGTCATAGAGCAACATGTGTACTAACTGTTTAATGAGAAACTATTTTGTTCTGTAAGCCTTCATCTAAAGTGAGAATAGCAGCACAACTGGAAGAACGTAATCGATGTCACTGAATTGTGCAGGTAGAAATTTTTGAAATGGTGTGTCTTTGGCTACGTATTTTCACCAAAAAAAAAGAAAGGTCGAGAAGGGAGAGGGTTGACATGTCATAGGGTCGGTAACCAATGTCATAAAACAATATATGTACTGATTGTTTAATGAGAAACTATTTGTTCTGCAAACTGTCGCCTAATGTCCATAAAGACAAATAAAGTAGGAAGACTCAACTCTTCTCCACATGTCTGTCACATCTTTCCAGCAGGTTAGACTTGAGATGTTTCCAAGGCAGTGATAGAAATGTGCAAGTGCATTTTCAAACCTCTATTGGCATCAGATGTGCTACTGTCCTGTTGCCCATACCAAGTCACATGTTCATGACACAGAGAATCATGTAAAATTGGGGCCATTAAGGCAATTAATTTGCCTGAAATGTTATAAAAACCTATTTTGTTTGAAAACCTAAATGAAATGGAAAAATTCCGAGAAACATACAAAGGACTAAAACTAACATGAAAAATATAGAAAGCATAAATAATTCTATAATCAGTAAAGAAATTGAATTAGTCATTAAAACCACCAAAGACAACACCAGACCTAGATACTTAGAGGTGAGTTTTAACAATGTTTCAAGATGCTAGTAATTCCACTTGCATACAACTTAACCCAAAACAAGAAAATTAGAGAGTATTCTGGTTATTCTGAATGTACTTTTTATACCAAAACCAGATAAACATAGTACAAGAAAATAAAATCATTGACTAATTGCATTAATTAAACTAGACTCCAAAGTCATAAGGAAAATATTGGAAAACAGTTTCCTTCTAAAGAGCCTGTCACCAAGCATGTGCTGTCTACCCCCACTGGGGTGATATCTCAGGTTTCACAGGCTCTGCTTCTGCCTCGTGCTCACCTATTCCACAATGGAGGCTACCTTCATAGCCTGGGTTTTGCACAGAAGCAGGTACTGAAGCAGGTCAAATTTGAGCAAGAAACACAGGTCTCACATATATCTCCATGAGGATTATGTAGAGAATCCTTGAATCTGGCCTTGGAATCAGGAGGAATAGCAATCATAGGGCTCCCCCACTGGCAGTTCAGAGGATAAATCAAGCTTCTTCAATGGATGAAAATTATTATGTAAACACAAGGAGAGGAAGAAGAAAGAGAGAAAGAAAAAGAAATGCAGCTCCCAGGAGAAGAAAAATGTTAAATCAATTGAATAAAAAGATTTAAAAATTAAGATTGAGATCATGTGAAGAATGAAGTCCCAAAATACCTCCCATTTTAGGCTCTTATAAGACTAGAATTGCCTCCTGAAGAGACTCTAACAAGTTCTTTAGCCAAACAAGAAGGAAAAGAGACACCCTGTCCAGAAGATTGGAATCAAGGACCCAACACGTGGATCCTGATCAAAAGGAGAAAAAAAAAAATTTTTTTTTGAACAAAAGTCAGATTCTTATGGGAACCAGACTTACTGGATCCACTGAGACTGGGGGAACCCCCAAATCTATTGTACTGAAAAAATCCTTAAAACTTGCACTGAAACTATCCCAAGAAATCATCTTTAAACTAACAACAGGTTAGTTCTATTACTAAAGAATATCAGCCTAGAACATGGTGATCTTTTAAAAACTCTCTGGGTGGTGGTCAAAGATGGAAGAGTAGCCAGACACTTCGTGTCATCCCTCTTACAAAAAAGACCCCCCACAAAAAAAGTGAATCAGGGTGAAAATCTTTACTCTTTGAACTAAACTGTTACTTAGGTTAAAGGTGACTTCAGAGGATAGCTTCAATTCATGATTTGAAGAGCAACTCAGGGCCATAGTCTTGGGGACTCCTCCAGTCTCAGTAGATCCACTAAATCTGGATTCTTTAAGAATTTGAAGCCTTCTTCCCTATTTTTCTTCCTTTTTATCAGGATTCAACTACTATGTTCCTGATTAGAATGTTCAATAGTGGTAGCCAGGCACCATCTAGTTCTTCTAGTTTCAAGGTGTAGGAGGCAGTGGTTCATGTAGACAATAATTCCTGTAGTCTAGTTATTTCTCTGATACTTAGGTTTTCTTCTTTCTTTTTTGTTCCAGTTAAATAAAGACAAATATTTGTGTCTTAAATGGCCACTTGTAAGCTTTTAAGGCACCAGATACTACTCATCATACTGGGAGGTGGAACATAAATTTTAAGATCTATATTATGCCAGTTGACTAGATTGTACTACAAGACCACAGCCTTATGCCCCTAAATCAAAAAAACTAATCACATGAGGTGATTGGTTATGTCTAATTGATATCTGCATCTGTATCCCATCCCCTTTTATTTCTGGTTGTAGTTATCTTTGCAAAACCATACCCAATCTAGCTTTTGCCCATTCATCACTTTCCCTAAGTACAGGTTATCGTCATCAGTAACATTGGTATGCTGTTACCATATTCACTTCCACTTTTCCCATTTCTATAAACAAAAAGTGACTACTACCTAGAGAGTACTTCTCCATATCAACCGCTCCCTCAGCAATCACAAATGAACATTAGTTTCTGTATATACAAGTGAGAACATACTATATATATATATATGTACATACTACATATGTATACATATACTATATATGTATACATATATATGTATATATGTCATTGACTTATTTTGCTCAATATCATGCCCTCCAGGTTCATTCACAATTGTAAGATGTTTCATGAAATCATTTTCCTTTATCACCGAGTAATATGCCATAGTATGTATGTACCGCGTTTTACTTATCCATTCCTCTGCTGATGGGCTCTAGGATTGTTTTCCATCTTTTTGCTATTGTGAATAGTGCTGCAATGAACATAGGTGTGCATATGTTGGTTTGTGTCACTTCTATTAGACCCCTTCAGTATACACCTAAGAGTGGAATTCCTGAGTCAGATCGCAGTCTACTTATAGTTTTTTAAGGAACTGCTAGACTTTTCCACAATGCCAGTACCATTTTGCATTCCCACCAGCAATGGTTGAAGGTTACAACTTCTCCATCTCCCTTCCAACACTAGTTATTTTCTTTTTTTAAATCTTAGCCATCCTCCGGTTGCTGTTGAGTAGATTCTGACTCAGAGAGATCATAGCATTTCTAAGGCTGTAATCTTTACATAAGCAGATTGCCACATCATTGTACTACAGAGCAGCTGGTGGGTTCAAACCACCAGACTCTCTGTTAGCAGCCCAGCGCTTAACCACTGCCCCAGTGTACCATCCTAATAGGATTGAAAAGGTATCTCATTGTGGTTTTGATTTGCATTTTTCTGATGGCTAATGACGTTGAACATCTTTTCATGTGTCTGTTGGCCATTTGAATACCCTCTTTGGTGAAGTGTCTGTTTATGTCTTTTGCAAAGTTTTTGATTGGACTATTTGTCTTTCTGTTTTTAAGTTGTAAAAGTTTTCTGTATATTTTAGATCTTTTACTTCAGTCCCATTATTATGGTTTAGCACTATTGTTTCATACAACCAATACATTTTTCATCTACCTTTCTTGTTTTGCCGGTTTTTTGCTCATTTTTTGCATCTCAAAGATGTCTTATTGTCCTCTTTTTTTTTTTTTTTTTTTACTTTCTGAGTATATTTTAAAGATGATGGTGGTTAACTTTATTAGTTATTATTACCAGCTCATTCTTAAAAGATATTTTGCCAGATACGTAATTATAAGTTGACATTTCTTTTATCTCAGCTCTTCAGGAAATTATTTCATGATGTTCTTCCATTCATTATTATTGTAAGGTATATGCAGTCAATTTAATTGTGATTCTTTTTACTTCAGCTGAAGTTTCTCTCTGGCCATTTTTAAGATTTCTTTATGTTTTTTGTTCTGCTGCTTTCCTCCAAAATGTCCAAATTTTTATTTCTTTGATTTCTCTTGCCTGGTTTGTGATTCTTATAGCTAAAGATTCTTTGTCTTTTATGCTACTTATTTCCTGTTCTCCCCATTCTTTTCTTTGGAAACTACAACTTGAAATAATTTAGATGTTCATTGTATCCTTCATGTCTCTACATGCCCATCATATTTTCTAATTCTTTATTACACTGTATTTATTTTTAGTAATTTCCTCAGATTTACTTTTTCTAGTTCTCTAATTCACTCTTCATGTCTAATCTGTTATTTAGTTAATTCATTGCACTAAAATGTATTTTAATTACAATTATAAGTTTTTCAGAAGTTCTATTTTGATCTTCAAAGCCTGCCTTGTTGGTATTATTTTTTAATCAATTCCTTGCTCTTTTTCAGAACCATTTTTATTTTTTTAGAAATTTCATACATAGTGTTTAAATTCTATCTGACAACCTTAATATTGGAAGTTATGAGGGGTACTTAATGCATTCTTTAATTCTCTGCTGACTCTCATTTATGACTTCAATATGATGATGTTGTAGTAGCAGTTGTTTTTATTAAAGTAATATTAGTAGTAATAGCATATACAGTGTTATTTGAGTAGTAATAATAGTAATAGTAGTCATAGTAGTAAGTTATGTTAGAAAAACACTGGTTTCCATTAGTTCTCTTTGCTGACATGGAGGCTTTCTCTCACCGAGGCTTCACTGAAACCCAGTGGGATACTCCAGTTCAGGTACCCCACGGGACACAAATATAAGGTCTAGTTTTCCATTTCTTTGAACCTTTGCTAATATCTCAAAACTGATTCCATGATGTTAGATTTTACTCCAAGAGAAGCATTAGATTCCTTGTTTGTGTTCATCTTCTGTGGTTTTAGCTTACTTCTCATCTACTTCTGATCCTTAGGAATTTTCCTACATTTGAACTCAGCAGTGTATTTAAGAGTATGCTTGGTGTAATTTCCCTAGAATTTAGATGTCAGTTGCAGTGCATTTTTAGGATCCTTAGTCTGTCATATTGCTGGATTCTTTATAAACATATTTTATGTATGAGAAGAATAGCCTGAAAATAAACTTATAAATATTTATGTAGGTTATTTGATGGAATCACATAAATATTATTACAATGGAAAGAACTTGGAAACTGTAGGAGTCCGTGTTAAAAAAATATGTGTATATCTACATATACGTATATATACAAATTTGTAATCTATGCAACATATGTGTAGATCAAAAATAGGTATCTACATGCTATTAGGAAAACAAAACAAAACAAAACAACATTCCTAATATGTTGGGAATGATTATTATGATTCAGAATACGTTAGGAACAAGATTATACAGTAAAAAAAAGCTATATTTCAAGAAATCAATATACAGTTGAAGATTATATGGCAGGAAAAATGGTTAAATGACAAAATTTTTTGTAAGTCAGTAAGAATGGTCATGTTAAAGATGAATGTGAAAGGTGTGAAAACATTCTTTTTCCTAAAATATGAGTGAAAAGAGCACTTTTTAAAATTATTATTTTATGTACCATGCCATATAAATATCTACATGTAACTAAACTTATTAAATAAATACTATAATTGAATATTCACTTTTATCTATATCTTAGGCTAAGTACTCTAGAGAAGCAAAAGAGAGATTTATCACAAGAAAATGGCCCATCTTGTTATAGATGCTGGCAAGTCCCAAAGTCCATGGGTCACGTGTCAGCTGGAGGTCTCTCCTGACTCTTGTGGTTGTAGGGGCTGATGAACCCAGACAGGTCAGATGGCAGGCTGCTGGCTCACAGGGCTGCAGAAGCTGACAAATTCCAAAGTTGGCAGGTCAGATGACAAGCTGCTAGCTCAAGTCCCAAGAACCGGAGGTCAGATGGTGATGAGCCAGAAACAGGATCCAGAGCAAGGAAGCAAAATTTACCAGAAAGTCCATATATATATTGGTTGTAGGCCACGCCCCTGAGGAAACTCCCCTTGCAACCGATTGGTAGATCACATCAGATCACAGCATGGAGGTGATTACATTATATTACTTATGGAAGATCACAAAATGGAGGATAATCACATCAGATCACAAAATGGTGGATAATTACATAATACTGAGAATCATGGCCTAGCCAAGCTGACACATAATATTAACCATCACAGTCTACATGCTTAATGGTTTAATGGTTGGGCAAAACTGTTATTAATCTTTTCATTGAAGTTGTTATACATCTGAAGACACATGAAAAATCTGTATTTGTTATTTTTACATAATATGAATAAAAAAGGTAGTATTTTCAAAGCTATATATTTGTATAATATGTGATTTTAAATATGTATGTTTGACTTAATTGACTGATTATGAGTAAACCATTTTTCAATATCCCTATATATTTATGTTGGCAAAACACACCTTTATCTTTTCATTGATGTTACCTTGTATTTGTATACGTGTGATACTTATTTAGAAGCAATTTTTCAGATTGCTCAATTAATTGCATGTAATGAGAAATGAATCTTCTAATTGCTGAGCTTTTTTAACAGTGTTCCTAAGCATTAGTTTCTATCATGCACTTTTGGATTTTAGTTTGAAGCTTTTCTTTGGTGGAAGGGCTCTCCTCTCTGCATTAATCCTTTATAATAAAGTTTTTATTGTTTCACCTGGCTACCCATGGTACAGAACCAGGCAGAATCAGGACTTGTATTGGGGCTTTGGGATTTCTGTCCAGGAGAGATTTAGGGGATGTCACACATGCAGTCACTGAGCATGGAAGGTGAATGGTTCAGGTTAGGTGCAGGACTGTCATTTTTTTCTCTCAAAGCTTTGTATACCCTGCAGTGCAGAGGAGGGATCATATACTTTCTCATTCTTCTTTGGGGAATGAAACGTTTGGCTGAAAGTCCTAATTTTATGTGGTGGATTTATCTTTGGTGGATCTACCTTTGGCCTTTGTAGGTCCTTAGGTGGCACAAATGGTTTGCACTCAACTATTAACCTATAGGTTGGTGGTTTGAACCTACCTAGCGCCACCACAAAAGAAAGGCCTGGAAATGTGTTTCTATGAAAATTACAGCCCAGATAATTCTATGGAGCACAGTTCTACTCTGAAACACTGAGGTAACAACAAGTTGGTATAGGCTCAATGGCAATGTGTTTGGTTTTTTTTTTTGGCCTTGTTACCCCAACAGTAGTAAAATTTCTGACTTTCTCTATTAATTAGCTGTCAAGAGCAAATGTCCCCTTATGTTTGTACACAATCCTTCTCCACTTTTGGTCCCAGCAAATATTAATCTTATTTTTATTGATTCTATATATTTTTATTTAAAAAGATATTCTATTTATCATTGCTGTATATTTGAGACACAAAGAATAATTTTAAAAAATTCTTCCTCCCTCTTGACCTCTTGATCTTTTCTTTTAATAGAAAGAAAAAATCTAAAATCCATAATTATAATCTTCTCATATATAATTTTTGCTTAACAGGAAGATTTCTTCTTTTAAAACTTTTGATATATATTTATTTCTCACTTTCCTTGTAACATCTGGTAATGGTGAAGGCGTTTCTTCTTTCATTCATACTGAAATATACTTATCAGCTGTAAGTGTGTTAGTTTCCATCTTGTTCTTTCCTATAGAGAAGAGAGAAAAAAATTCATCATATAAAAATATCTTGGGATTATATTTTGAGACAGTTAAACAGAAATTTAATGAAGATGTATCATGTACAACGCATGACACCAAGTTCAGATTACAAACAGAGATCAAATAAGGTCTCTGAAAGAAAGTGACATTTTTATTAATACCCACTTTGAAAATAGTAGTCTGATGTACTCTCAGACCAATTCTAAAGGAAAAGCAGTTCATTTAACACCTATTATTGACTCCAGGAGAAGTGATACAGGTTTTGGTGTCAGGCAAAATATTTTGTTCTCATTATTTGGCTGAGATGCTTTAAAGTTGTGGGAATTATAACTGCCTTAAGGAAATGTTTAAAACATGAATATTTTCCAATTAATTGCTGTTATAAGTGATAAAAACATATTCTCTTAACTGGCTTTACATTGTCTGTGGACTATAATATTCATGCCAAAATCCATTTTTAACCCCTACTTCTGATAATAATTTTCTAGAATGCCAATAACATTTTTTAAATGATTACTTACTAGTATGTAATCTAATAAATTCTTTTTTTTAATTGTAATTTAGATGAAGGTTTACAGGAAAAGCTAACTTCTCTAACAGTTAGTACATATATTGTCTTATGACATTGGTTAACAACCCCATGACATGTGAATACTCTCCCTTCTCAACTTTGGGTTCCCTATTACCAGCTTTCCTGTCCCCTCCTGCCTTCTAGTCCTTGCCCCTGAGCTGGTGTGCCCCTTTAGTCTCGTTTTGTCCAACGGGTCTGTCTAATCTTCAGCTAAACGGTAATCCTCCAGAGTGACTTCGTTACTAAGCTAAAAGGGTGTCTGGGGGCCATACTCCCAGGGTTTCTCCAGTCTCTGTCAGGCCAGTAAGTCTGGTCTTTTTTTGAGTTAGAATTTTGTTCTACATTTTTCTCCAACTCTGTCTGGGACCCTGTATTGTGATCCCTGTCAGAGCAAACAGTGGTGGTAGCCAGGCACCATCTAGTTGTACTGGACTCAGGCTGGTGGAGGCTGTAGTCGTTGTGGTCTACTAGTCCTTTGGAATAATATTTTCCTTGTGTCTTTAGTTTTCTTCATTTCCCCTTGCTCCCGAAGGGGTGAGACCAGTGGAGTATCCCAGATGGCTGCTCACATGCTTTTAAGATGCCAGATGCTACTCACAGAAGTAGAATGTAGAACAGTTTCTTTATAAACTATGTTATGCCAATTGAGGTGGATATTCCCCAAGACCATGGTCCCTACAGCCCTCAGCCCAGTAATTCAGTCCCTGAGGGAGTATGGATTTGTCCATGAAGCTTCATGACCTTACCCTGAACAAGATGTGCTGGCTTTCCCAGTATTGTGTACTGTCTTACCCTTCACCAAAGTTACCACTTATCTATTGTCTATTTAGTGTTTTTCCACCCCCACTCCTCCCCTCCCTTGTAACCATCAAAGATTGTTTCTTTTTGTGTGTAAACCTTTTCATGAGTTTTTATAGTAGTGGTCTCATAGTCTCATACAATGTTTATCCTTTCGTGATTGACTTATTTCACTCAGCATAAGGCCCTCCAGCTTCATCCATGTTGTGAAACACTTCTCAGACTCGTCATTGTTCTTTATCATTACATAGTAGTATTCCATTGTGTGTATGTACCATAGTTTGTTTATCTATTCATCTGTTGATGGGCACCTGGGTTGTTTCCATCTTTTTGCTATTGTGGACAATGCTGTAACGAACATGGGTGTGCATATGTCTATTTGCGTGACAGCTCTTATTTCTCTAGGATATATTGCTAGGAGTGGGATTGCTGGATTATATAGTATTTCTATTTCTAACTTTCTAAGTAAGCACCATATTATTTTCCAAAATGTTTGAACTGTTTTGCATTCCCACCAGCAGTGCATCAGAGTTCCAATCCCCCTGTAGTCTCTCCAACATTTGTTATTTTCTGTTTTTGTGATTCATGGCAGTAATGCCAGGATGAAATGGTATCTCGTTGTAGTTTTGATTTGCATTTCTGTAATGGCTAGTGATCGCAAGCATTTCCTCATGTGCCTGTTAGCCTCTTGAATGCCTGCTTTGGTGAAGTGTCTGTACATTTCCTTTGCCCATTTTTTAATAGGATTATTTGTCTTTTTGTTGTAGAGGTATTGAATTTTCATGTATATTTTAGAGATTAGACTTTTGTCAGATTTTTAATGTCAAAAAACTTTTTCCCAGTCTGTAGGTTCTCTATTTACTCTTTTGCTGAAGTTTTTTGATGAGCACAAGTGTTTAATTTTTAGAAGATACCAGTTATATAGCTTATTTTCTAGTGTTTGTAGGTTGTCAGTTATGGTTTGTATTCTGATAATGCTGTGTATTATGGTCTCTAGAACTGATCCTATTTTTTCTTCTATGATCTTTATAGGTTTCGGTTTTATATTTAGGTCTTTGATCCATTTTGAATAAGTTTTTGTGTATGGTGTGAGGTTTGGGTCCTGTTTAGTGGGGATATATGCCATTTAAACATGGCTGCACTATTGAAAACTGCAGCTTCCACAGGCCTCTATGCTGCACAGCATGTTGAGACTTGTCCCCAACATGTTGAGACTTGTCACAACTTGTTTTCCCAAACCTACTGTCCCATTACTGATTGGCTTGTTTACCTGAATTCCTTCTCCCTTGCCCGAAACTTATTGCTACTCAGCCAAAGCCCATTGTTCTGTTATTTGCTTCACTGCTTGCTGTATTGACTATAAATAAACTCCTGCGACTGAAGCCGCGGTTCAACTCCTCAGAGTGACCCTCCTGGCCCCACTTCTCTGTAAGAGTTGTGGCATTGGTTACCGTCTCCGCCACCCTGACAACTGTTGCCGCTGTGACAGATGGTGTCCCGTGTGAGGGGCTGCGACAGATGGTGCCCCATGTGAGGGGCTGTGACACTGTTTCATTTTTTTGCATGTGGACATCCAATTTTGCCATCTGTTTGTTAAAAACACTGTCTCTTTTTGATGGACTTTGGGCCCTTGTCAGTTATCAGGTGACCATAGGTGGATGGATTTATATCTGGGTTCTCGATTCTGCTCCATTGGTCAATGTATCTGTTGTCATACCAGTACCAGGGTATTTTGACTACTGGAGCTGTACAGTAAGTTCTGAGGTCAGGTAGTGCGAGTCATCCTACTTTGTCTTTGTCTTCCATAGTGCTTTACTTATCTGGGGCCTCCTCCCTTTCCATATAAAGTTAATGATTGGTTTTTCCACCTCTTTAAAGAATGTTGTTGGTATTTGGGTTGGGACTGCATTGTATTTGTAGATTGCTTTGGGTAGACTTGTCGTTTTCACAATGTTGAGTCTCCCTATCCATGAGCATGGTAAGTTTTTCCATTTACGTAGATCTCTTTTGTTTTCTTGCCGTAGTGTTTTGCAGATTTCTTTGCATAGATCTTTTACATCCCTGGTTAGATCTATTCCTAAGTATTTTATTTTTTAGGGGCTGTTATAAATGGTATTGTTTTCCTGATTTCCCTTTCCCTTGTTGTCTTTATTGGTGGATAGTAATCTAACTGATTTTTGAAGGTTTAGCTTGTGTCCTGCTACTCTGCCGAATTTTTCTATTAGTTCCAGTAGTTTTCTCAAAGAGTCTTTTGGGTTTTCTACATGTAGTATCATATAACCTGCAAATAGGGACAGTTTTAGTTCTTCATTACCAATTTGGATGCCCTTTACTTCTTTTTCTTGCCTTATTGCTCTAGCTAGGACTTCCAGCACAATGTTAAATAGGATTGGTGATAAAGGGCAGCCTGGTCTTGTTCCTGTTCTCAAGTGGAATGTTTTCAGCCTCTGTCCATTAAGAATGATGTCGGCTGTTGGTTTTGTATAGATGCCCTTCATTATGTTGAGGAATTTCCCTTCTATACCTATTTGATTGAGAGTTTTTATAAGGAATGTGTGTTGGACCTTGTTGAATGCCTTTTCTGCATCAATTGAGATGATCATGTGATTCTTTTATTTATGTGTGGATTATGTTGATTTATTTTCTAATGTTTAACCATCCTTGCGTACCCTGTATGAATCCTACTTGGTCATGGTGTATTATTCTTTTGATATGATGCTGAATTCTATTATCTAGGATATTGTTGAGAATTTTTACATCTATATTCATGAGAAACATTGGCCTGCAATTTTGTTTTTTTGTAATGTCTTTGCCTGGTATCAGGGTTTTGCTAGCTTCATAGAATGAATTTGGAAGTATACCTTCCTTTTTTATGTTCTGAAATAATTTGAGTAGTATTGGTGTAAGCTCTTCTCTGAATGTTTGGTAGAATTCTTCAGGGAAGTAATCTGGGCCAGGGCTTTTTTTTTGTTGGAAGTTTTTTTAAATTACCTTTTCAATCTCTTGTTATTGGTCTGTTCAGATTTTCAACATTGATTTGTGATAGTTTGGGTAGGTAGTGTGTTTCTAGATATTTGTCCATTTCCCCTAGATTTTTAAATTTGTTGCAGTATAGTTTTTCATAATACTCTGTTATTATCCTTTTTATTTCAGTTGGGTCTGTTGTAATGTCCCCCATTCTATTTCTTACTTGGGTTATTTGCATCCTCTCCTCTTTTTCTTTTGTCAGTTTGGCTAGTGGCTTGACAATTTTGTTGATCCTTTCAAAGAACTAACTTTTAATTTTGTCGATTCTTTGTATCATTTTTCTATTCTCTATTTCATTTATTTCTGCTCTGATCTTTATTACTTCCTTCTAGTGACTGTAGGCTTTTTTGGCTGTTCTCTTTCTATTTGTTTTAGTTGTGTAGCTAATGTTTTGATTTTATCCCTTTATTCTTTTTTGATGTGTGCATCTATTGCTATAAATTGACCTCTGAGCACTGCCTTTCCTTTGTCCCGAAAGTTTTGGTATGATGTGTTTTCCTTCTCAATGATTCTAGGAATTTTTTGGGTCTATGTTTGATTTCTTCTTTTTCTCAGTGGTTTTTAAGCAGGTGTTATTTAGTTTCCATGTAATTGATTTATTTTTCCTTGCTCTTCCAGTAGGTAATTTCTATTTTGATGGCATTGTGATCAGAGAAGATACTTTGTATTATATCAATGTTTTGGATTTTGTGGAGAGTTGCTTTGCTGTCTATGATGTGGTCTATTCTG
Organism: Dugong dugon; assembly: GCA_030035585.1. Lineage (NCBI taxonomy): Eukaryota > Metazoa > Chordata > Mammalia > Sirenia > Dugongidae > Dugong > Dugong dugon. The sequence goes on from CM057465.1 coordinate 98,186,857, forward strand.
GAGAACATTCCACATGCATTGGAAATGAAGTGTACTTTGCAGCTGTTGGGTGGAGTGTTCTATATTTTTCTATGAGTTCAAGTTGGCTAATTGTGGCTTTTAGATCTTCTGTATCTTTGTTGAGTTTCTTTTAGATGTTCTGTCATTTAGCGAGAGGGTGTGTTGAAGTCTTCTGCTATTATAGTGGAACTGTTAATTTCTCTTTTCATTGCTGTTAAAGTTTGTTTTACGTATTTTGGAGCCCTGTCATTGGGTGCATAGGTATTTATTATGGTTATGTCTTCATGACTGATCACCTCTTTAATCATAATATAGTGCTTTTGTTTGTCTTTTATGGTGGATTTTGTTTTAAAGTCTATTTTATCTGAGATTAGTATTGCCACTCCTGGTAGCTGTTTCCATGATATATTTTTTTCCATCCTTTGAGTTTTAATAAATTAATGTATTTGTTTCTAAGGTGTGTCTCTTGTAGACGACAGCATATTGATGAATCCTGTTTTAATATCCATTATGTCACTCTCTGTCACTTTTTAGGTGCATATGGGCCATTTATGTTCAGTATAATTATTAATAGGTGTGAGTTTATTGTTGTCATTTTGTAGTGCTTTTTTTGTGGTGCTGATGATTTCTTTATTCTTCTCACTTTCCTGTGCTGAATTCCTTTTGTTTCTGGATTTTTTTCATTTCTTTTGTTTTTGTAGGTTTTGTTTTTACTGAGACTTTATGTTTTTCTTCTTTATTTTGATGAGTAAGTTTGTTAATTTTCTTTGTGGTTACTTTGAAATTTACCCTTATCTTCCTAGGTTTGAACCAGACTATTATTACTTGGTATTACCTTGCCTTCCTCTCCCTTACACATTTATATACTGGCACCATTTATTACCTCTTTTATTGTTCTGACATTGTTGTCATTTGCAGATTAACCTCTCTGGTTCCCTGTTGTAAATCTTTTGGTTTTGAATAGCCCTTGATAGTTCATTTCCTATGTTGGCATCTTGCTGGTGCAATCTTGAGTCCTAGATTCAGGCCATGGTCTGATGTTATTTGCTCTCAAAACAAAGTACTCCCTTTAATAATTCTTGTAAGTTTGGTTTGCTTTTTACAGTTTTCCTTAATTTCTGCTTATCTGGAAATGTTCTATTTTCACCATCATATTTGAATGAGAGTTTTGCAGGATATATTACTCTTGGTTGGTGTTATGGTTTGAATTGTGTCCCCCAAAAAATGTGTATATCAATTTGGCTGGACCATGATTCCCAGAATTGTGTGCTGGGCCTCCATTTTGTGATTGTAATTTTATGTTAAAGAGGATTAGAGTGGGATTGTAACATCACCCTTACCCAGGTTACATCCCTGATCCAATGTAAAGGGAGTTTCCCTAGTGTGTGGCCTGCACCACCTTTTACCCTACAAGAGCTAAAAGGAAAGGGAAGCAAGCAGAGAATTGGGGGACCTCATACCACCAAGAAAGCAGTGCCAGGAGCAGAGCATGTCCCTTGGACAGGGGGTCCCTGAGTGGAGAAGCTCCTAGTCGGGGGGAACAATGATGAGAAGGCTGACAGAGAGAGAAAGACTTCCCCTGGAGCTGACACCCTGATTTTGGATTTTTAGCCTACTTTACTGTAAGGAAATAAACTTCTCTTTGTTAAAACCATCCACTTGTGGTATTTCTGTTATAGCAGCACTAGATGACTAAGACAGTTGGCAAATTTTTTCTTTCAAGGTTTTATATATGTCATCCCATTGCCTTTTTGTCTGTAGGGTTTCTGTCAAGTAATCAGTCTTTAGTCTTATTGTCTCCCCTCTGCATGTGACTTTTCATTTTTCTAGAGCTGCTCTCAGGGTTCTTTCTTTGACTTTGGTTTTAGTGAATATAATTATGATATGCCTTGGTGATTTTCTTTTGAGGTCTATCCTATATGGGTTTCATTAAGCATCTTGGATGGTCAGGTTTTCATCTTTCATGATATTAGGGAAGTTTTCTGTCAGCAATTATTCAATGATCCTCTCTGTGTTTTCTGTTTCCTCCCCCTGTTCTGGAACTCTGATCACTCAAAAATTTTTGCTTTTAATTGTATCCCACATAATTCTAAGGGTTTCTTCATTTTTCTTTGTTCTTTTTTCTGATTTTTCCTCAAAGTTGTATCCAAGTCTTTGTCTTCAATTTCACTGATCCTGTCTTCCATTGTTTCAAACCTGCTCCTCAGCCCTTCTATGACACTGTCCATTTCTGAAATCTTGTTGTTTATCTTTTGGATTTCTAATTGTTGTTTTTGTATGATTTCTAGTTGTGAATTTATTTTGGCATTTTATTCCTGTATTATTTTCCTGAATTCTTCCACTTTTTGGTCTGTATTTTCCATGAATTTGTCTATTTTTTCCTCATTTTTGTCTGCTTTTTGTTTCAACTTTTGGATAGCTCTGAGTATTAGAGATTTGAATTCTCTATCAGGTAGTTATAGTGCTTTTTCTTCTACTGGAAAGTCACTTGTTGTTTTATTTTGGACGGGTACTGGAATCACCCTGTCTTGTTTTTGTCTGCTGCCTTCGAGGCATTCAGTAGTCATTTTCCTCGTTTATTGATTGTGGATTTGTTTGTTTCATCCTGCTTTTTTGTTTTATTTGGTTACGTCTGAGCAGGTGGGCTGTGCATTCTTTGCTATTTGCTAGCCTGTGGACACGATATTTTTCATCTCCTTGTCCAATGGGCAGAGTCACTCACTCAGCTATGGTGCAGCAGGGCAGGTCCAGCTGAAGGAGATGGGCTGTGATGGGTTGTCTGTGGCATGTACTGGGGCTGACAAGGTGAGACAGGGTCAGTGCAGGGCAGGTTCCTTTAGGACGTGCCTGTGCTGCTCGGGGTGCAATGTTCAGCACACAGTACAGATAAGCAGGAGGGAAGGGGAAGGGGAGGTTATGATGTGTGGAGCTAGGTTTTGTATGGAAAAGAAGAGAGAGAGGAGAGAGAAACAAGAGAAAAGATAGTGCAGAGGGAGCCTGCTATTGGAGTGGAGAGACAAAAAACTGAGAAATGAAGAAAAACATAAAGGAAAAATAAATAAATAAAAATTTTAAAAAATGCAACTTTGGATCCCACTGGCGCAGCTGTGCAGACTGGGGAAACGACTCCCAAGCTGCACAGTACAGCCTGGCTAGAATGGGTGGAGATGATACACAGTGCCAGGTATTCAGGAAACAGAAAAAGAAGGCAAGTAGAAAGAGATGAGAAACCAAGAAATGAAGAAAAATAAAAAGGAAAAAAAGAAAAAATAAAGCAAAACAAAAAAAAGCCTTCAGGAATCCTACCAGTGTAGCGGCATGAACCGGAGAAGTATTTCCCCAACTAAGCTCCGTGTCACAGCCTGTCAAGAAGAAGCAAAGGTGGCACAAGCAGTCAGGTGTTTGAGAGAAAGGACAGGGAGGAGGTAAGGTGCAGGGAAGAAACTAAAAGAAGCCAAAAAAAGCAACAGCAGCAACAAAGAAATGGCAGTGAAGAAGCCGGCTGGTCTGGGCCAAGCAAATCAGTGTGTCACAGAACTCGCGCCTCAAGTGCTGCAGTCACACCCTGATGGGAAGTGGTGGATTGGCCCCTTGGGAAGCAGCAAATCAGCCCTCCGGGAGCCCAGGAATCGGCCCACCTTCCTGGAAGGTGCAAAAGGAAGCAGCAAAAGTTGAGTAGGGAAAGGCGGGATGGGGGGTGGGAAAGTGTGTCTTGCTGGTTACCGAGTGCTCTGTCTCCTCCTGGGAGCTCCGTAACTCTGCTTTCCCATACTCGTTGTCCACAAATCTCTGACAGGAGTCCAAGATGGTGGATCAGTGCTGTGTTAGCTGATAGGGGACCTCTGCTTGTAACTCTCCTCTCTCTCTGTTCTCTGTCAGTTTCTTATTCCAGTTGGTGCTTCGTTGAGTTCTTTCATTTGATGCTTAGGATTCCAGGATTGACATTTATCTATGTTTTACTTAGTTTTTCAGGTCTTTGCTTTGGAGGGATGGCATGGTGCTTCTGTTTATAGTGCCACGTTGGTGCCACCTCTGTAATCTAATAAATTCTAATGTTTTTAAAATTTTAATGTTTTCCAGTGTTTAAAATGTTGTTTTTCCATTTGTTTTCAAGGTAGTATTTAAATTTCAAAGCATCGCTAAGGTCCTTATCATCTAGGCTGTTTTTCCATCTCTGGCCTATCATATTATCTCCAGTTATATGCTGTCCTTCAACTTTAGGAGGCTGCTTGCAGTTCCCCCACTACCCTTCCTCCCAACCACGGATCTTTGCAAATCTAGACCCTCTGGCTGATTTGTACCTCCTTCTTTTCTCATTTAATGTACTCATCTTTCAACACATTGACAGTAGGCTAGATCTTTAATTTTTTCATCCATAGCTATCAATAATTCTTGATACATTTTGGGTCTGCAGCAAATATTTAAATAATTATTGATTGGCTGAATGAAGTTAAGGGTTTTGATCCCATACTGGTAAATGATTAAATTTTAAATCAGATTATAGCAATAATTTTAACAAGTAAACGTGATCAATTAATGAAAAAAACACAGAGACTAAGAAGAAAATGGAGGCTTATTAGAGTTACTACATTTGGTGGTTGTGAGATATTTTGCTCTGAATAATAGCTTTGTAGAGATGAACTTTCTTAATTTTAAAGTTCATGATTTAAGGAGTTTTCCATATGGTATTACTGTCTAGATACAAACGTGTAAATTTTCTGTATCTTAATATTTTTGGCAGTTGTCTTATAGTTGTATGTGAATTGTATGAGTGATTATAAACACAGAAAAGTATCCCTGTATTAACATGTAGAATGATAACTTATAGATTATTTTTCTATACCTGAAGAGTCTCAGAAAGTAATAATAGATGTTGTACAAGAAATGAAAGAGATTTCCGGCACACTAATAGAATATAATAGCCTTTAATATTTTGTAGTCTTCATCTATTCTGATGCATTTTAGGTGACTTTTTTTTTTTAATTTATGACATGATTGAATAAAAGTAGGAGTCTGGAAGAACATAAAAGTAATAGAAAATACAATTTGCTTTCAAAGTCAGAGACAGTGTGAGACTTACGTAAGCTATTCTTCCCAAAATATTTAAGATATCCCACTTGGTTAATGTTGTTATTGTGGATATTGCTCCTTTAGTTTCCTGATAAAGTTTAAAGCATGAAAAAATTATTTAATTTGTCCATGAGAATTTTGTTTTAAATTACTAACAATGGAAAACTGGATACCTGAGTATAGCTAGCCTATTGGAATCTGGTATAGAAATTCCACTTACTTTGTTGTCCTTTTCTCTTATTCATTTTTTTTTCTTTTTTTTATTGTTGTAATTAAATGAAGTTTACATTTCAAGTTAGTCTACCTTACAAAATTTTTATACATACATTGTTATGAAACCCTAACTGCTCACCCCATTCTGCGACAGCACACTCCTCCTTTCCACCCCTGATTCCCCATGACCATTCAACCAGCTCCTAACTCTCTCTGCCTTCCCATCTCACCTCTGGACAGAAGCTGACCCTTTGGTCTCTTGTATCTACTTGACTAAGAGGCACACTCTTCACAAGTATCACTTTATGTCCCACAGTCCAGTCCAATCCCTGTCTGAAGAGTTGGCCTCAGAAACTGTTTTAGTTCTGGGCTGATAGAGAGTCCAGAGGCCATGCTTTCTGGGGCACCTCCAGTCTCAGTCAGACCATTAAGTCTGGTCTTCTTCCTAGAATTTGAGTTCTGCACACATCCTTCTACTGCTCCATCAGGGACCCTCTGTTGTGTTCCCTGTCAGGATATTCATTGGTGGTAGCCGGGCACCATCTAGTTCTTCTGGTCTCAAGCTGATGAAGTCTCTGGTTTATGTGACCCATTGTGTATCTTGGGCTAATACTTTCCTTATGTCTTTGGTGTTCTTCATTCTCCTTTATTCCAAGAGGTTGTGATGAATTGATGCATCTTAGATGGCCGCTTGCAAGCTTTTAAGACCCCAGATGCCACTCACCAAAGTAGGATGCAGAACATTTTCTTAATAAGCTTTGTTATGCCAATTGACCTAGATGTCCCCTGAAAGCATGGTCCCCAGACTCCTACCCCTGCTACTCTGTCTCTCAAAGTATTTGATTGTATTCAGTAAACTTCTTAGCTTTGGTTTAGTCCAGTTATGCTGACTTCCTCTATAGTGGGTGCTGTCTTTCCCTTCGCCTAAGATGATTCTTATCTACTACCTAGTGAATAAACTTCACCTTCCCTCCCCACCCCAGTAACCATCAAAGAATATTTTCTTGAGTTTAAACCTTTTCTTGAGTTCTTATAATGGTCTTATGCAGTATTTGTCCTTCTGTGACTCACTAAATTCACTCAGCATAATAAGTTCCAGCTTCCACCATGTTATATGTGTTTCGCAGCTTCGTCGTTGTTCTTTATTATTGCATAATATTCCATTGTGTGGCTATACCATAATTTGTTTATTTGTAATTATTTGTAATTCATCCATTGACGGGCACCTAGGTTGCTTCCATCTTTTTGCTATTGTGAACAGTGCTACAATGAACGTGAGTGTGCATATATCTATTCGTGTGATGGCTCATTTCCCTATGATATATTCAAAGGAGCAGGATAGCTGGATCGTATGGTACTTCTATTTCTAGCTTTTTAAGGAAGCGCCAAATCAATTTCCAAAGTGGTTGTACCGTTTTACATTCCCACCAACAGTGTATAAGTGTTCCAGTCTCTCCACAAGCTCTCCAGCATTTATTATTTTGTGCTTTTTGGATTAATGCTAGCCTTGTGGTGGTGAAATGATATCTCATTGTAGTTTTCATCTGCATTTCTCTAATGGCTAATGATCGTGAGCACTTCTTCATGTGTCTGTTAGCCACCTGAATATCTTCTTTGGTGAAGTGAGTGTTCATATCCTTTGCCCATTTTTTTAATTGGGTTATTTGTCTTTTTATTGTTAAGTTTTTGCAGTATCTTGTAGATTTCAGAGATTAGACGCTGATCGGATTTTCCGTAGCCAAATTTTTTTTCTCAGTCTGTAGGTTGTCTTTTGACTCTTGGTGAAGTCTTCTGATGAGCATAAGTGTTTGATTTTTAGGAGCTCCCATTTATCTAGTCTCTCTTCTGTTGCTTGTACATTGTTACTTATGGTTCGTATTGTGTTTATGCCATGTATTAGGGCTCCGAGTGTTATCCCTACTTTTTTTTTCCATGATCTTTATCGTTTTCGATTTCATATTCATATTTCATCTTTGATACATTTTGAGTTAGTTTTTGTACATGGTGTTAGGTATAGGTCTTGTTTCAGTTTTTTGCAGATGGATATCCAGTTATGCCAGCACCATTTGTTAAAGAGACTGTCTTTTCTCCAATTAATGGACTTTGGGCCTTTGTCAAATATTAGCTGCTCATAGGTGGATGAGATTATATCTGGATTCTCAACTCTGTTCCATTGTCTATGTATCTGTTGTTGTACCAGTGCCAGGCTGTCCTCACTACCGTGGCAGTATAATAGGTCCTAAAATCAGGTAGTGTAAGGCCTGCCACTTTGTTCTTCTTCTTGAGTAATGCTTTATTTATTCGGGGCCTCTTCCATTTCCATAGGAAGTTGGTGATTTGTTTCTCCATCTCATTAAAAAATGCTGCTGGAATTTGGATCGGGATTACATTGTATCTGTAGACTGCTTTGGGTAGAATTGACATTTTCACTATGTTGAGTCTACCTATCCATGAGCAAGGTGTATTTTTCCACTTATGCAGGTCTCTTTTAGTTTCTTAAAGTAGTGTCTTGTAGTTTTCTCTCTATAGACATTTGATGTCTCTGGTTAGATTTATTCCTAAGTATTTTATCTTCATGGGGGCTATTGTAAATGGTATTGATTTGATGATTTCCTCTTCAAGTTTCTTTTTGTTGGTGTAAAGGAATCCAACTGATTTTTCTATGTTTATCTTGTATACTGAAACTTTGTTGAAATCTTCTATTAGTTCCAGCAGTTTTCTTATGGATTCTTTGGGCTTTTCTGTGTATAAGATCATATCATCTGCGAATAGAGATACTTTGACTTCTTCCCTACCTATCTGGATGCTCTTTATTTCTTTTTCTAGCCTAATTGCTCTGGCTAGGACCTCCAGCACAACGTTGAATAAAGGTTGTGATAGAGGGCTTCCTTGTCTGGTTCCTGTTCTCAAGGGGAATGCTTTTAAACTCTCTCTGTTCAGGATGATGTTGGGTGTTGGTTTTGTATAAATGCCCTTAATTATATTGAGGAATTTCCCTTCTTTTCCTATTTTGTTGAGAGTTTTTATCATGAATTGGTGTTGGACTTTGTCGAATGGCTTTTCTGCATTGATTGATAAGATCATGTGGTTGTTGTCTTTTGTTTTATTTATGTGATGGATTACAGTGATTGTTTTCCTAATGATGAACCATCCATGCATACCTGGTATAAATCCCACTTAGTCATGGTGAATTATTTTTTTTTTATATATTGCTAAATTCTATTGGCTAGAATTTTGTTGAGGTTTTTACGTCAATGTTCATGAGGGATATTGGTCTGTAATTTTCTTTTCTTGTGGTGTCTTTACCTGGTTTTTTGCATCAGGGTTATGCTGGTTTCTTAGAATGAGTTTGGGAGTATTCCATCTTTTTCTATACTCTGCAGTACCTTTAGTAGAAGTGGTGTTATCTCTTCTTTCGTTACGGGTTTATTTAGTTGTTCTACCTCTGTTTGTGTTAATTGAGGTAAATAGTGAGTTTCTAGAAATTTGTCCATTTCCTCTAGGTGTTCAAATTTGTCAGAGTACAGTGTTTCATAGTAATCTGTTTTGATTCTTTTAATTTCAGTTGGGTCTGTTTTGATATCACCCATCTCATTTCTTACACTGGTTATCTGCTTCCTCTCCTGTTTTTCTTTTGTCAGTTTAGCAATGGTTTATCTATTTTGTTTATCGTTTCAAAGAACCACCTTTTGGACTTGTTAACTCTTTCAGTTGTTTTTCTATTCTCCATTTCATTTAATTCTGTTCTAATTGTTATTATTTCCTTCCTTCTGGCGCTTGTGGGCTTCTTTTGCTGCTCTCTTTCTACTTGTTCCAATTGTAGGGTTAATGTTTTGATTATGGCCATTTCTTTTTTTTTGGATGTGTGCATTTACTGCTATAAAATGACCTCTGAGCACTGCTTTTGCTGTGTCCCAAAGGTTCTGGTAGGATGTGTTTTCATTCTTGTTTTATTCTATGAATTTCTTTATTCCATCCTTAATTTCTTCTATAAGCCAGTAGTTTTTATCAAAGTGTTATTCAGTTTCCATGTGTTTGATTTTTTTTTCCTTGCTTTTTGTGTTGTTTATTTCCACTTTTATGGCTTTATGGTCAGAAAACATGCATTGTAATAATTCGATGTTTTGGATTTTGTTAAGACTTGCTTTATGGCCTAATATGTGGTCTATTCTGGAGAACGTTCCATGTCTGTTGGAAAAGAAAGTATACTGGCTGCTGTTGGGTGCTGTGTTTGGTATATGTCTATGAGATCAAGCTGGTTTATTGCAGTATTCAGCTCTTCCGTGTCTTTGTTGAGCTTCTTTATGGATGGTCTGTCCTTCACCGAAAGTGGCGTGTTGAAGTGTCCTACTACTATTTTGGAGCTGTCTATATCTCTGCTCAGAGTTGTTAGAGTTCATTTTATGCATTTTGGAGCCCTGTTGCTGGGTTTGTAAATATTTATTATAATTATGTCCTCCTGGTGTATTAACCCTTTAATCATTATATAGTGCCCTTCCTTATCCTTTGTGGTGGATTTTAAAGTCTATCTTGTCAGAGATTAATATTGCCACTCCTGCTCTTTTCTGAGTGTTGTTTGCTTGCTGTATTTCTTCCATCCTTTGAGTTTTATCTTGTTTGTGTCTTTAAGTCTAAGGTGTGTCTCTTGTAGGCAGCATATAGATGGATCATGCTTTTTTATCCATTCTGCCACTCTCAGTCTCTTCATTGGTGCATTAAGTCTGCTTACATTCAGCGTAATTATTGATAGTATGCATTTAGTGCTGTCATCCTGATGTCTCTTTTTGTGTGTTGTTCACAGTTTTTTTGTTCCCCTTTTCTGTGCTGAGTCATTTTTCTTTATATATTTTTTTCATCTTTTTCAAAGTTGTAGATTTTGTGTTTGCTGTCTTTATGTTTTTCTACATTTTTATTTTGATTTGTAGGATTGTTAGATTCCTTTGTGGTTAGCTTAATATCTACCCCTATTTTTCTAAGTTTATACCAGTCTTTTATTACTTTATATCGCCTTGACTTCCCCTCCATATGTAAAATCAATGTCTTCATTTTAAGTCCCTCTTTTTTTTTTTAATGTTGTCCTTTTTTACATATTTATATCTCTGTTTCCCTATTTTCAATGTTTTAGCTTTGATGTATTTTCGACTTCCCTGTCTGAGTCAATATCTGGTTGCTCTGTCCTGTGTTCTAGTCTTGCATTGTTATCTGGTGTTATTGATTATCTAACTGTAGGACTCCCTTTAGTATTTCTTGAAATTTTGGTTTGGCTTTTGCAAATTCCCTGACTTTCTGTTTATCTGGAAATGCCCTAATTTCTCCATCATATTTAAGAGACAGTTTTGCTGGATATATAATTCTTGGCAGACCATTATTTTCCTTCAAGGCTTTATATATGTCATCTCATTGCCTTCTTGCTTGCATGGTTTCTGCTGAGTAGTCTGAGCTTATTCTAATTCTCTATCCTTTGTAGATGACTTTTCTTTTATCTTTAGCTGCTCTTAAAATTCTCTCTTTATCTTTGGTTTTAGTAAGTTTGATTATAATATGTCTTGGTGACTTTCTTTTGGGATCTACCTTTTGTGGGGTTCGATGAGCATCTTGGATAGCTATCATCTCATCTTTCATGATATTAGGGAAGTTTTCTGTCAACAAATCTTCAACAATTTTCTCTGTATTTGCTTTTATCCTGCCCTGTTCTGGTACTCCAATCACTTGTAGGTTATTTCTCTTGATAGAGTCCCACATAACTCTTAGAGTTTCGTCATTCTTTTTAATTCTTTTATCTGATTTTTCCTCAAATAAGTTGGTTTCAAGTGCTTTATCTTCAATGTCACTAATTCTAATTCTACTGCCTCAATTCTGCTCCTATGACTTTCTATTGAGTTGTCTAATTCTGAAATTTTATTATTAATCTTCTGGATTTCTCATGATTGTCTCTCTATGGATTCTTGCAGTCTATTAAATTTGTCCTTATGTTCTTGAATAACTTTTTTAAGTTCCACTACTACTTTGTATGTTCCTTGGCCATGTCTACATTTTGTAGAATCTCCTTTCTGATTTCTAGAAGAGTTCTATATATTAATCTTTTGTATTCTGCCTCTGGTAATTCCAAGAAATTCTCTTCCTCTAGGGTATTTATTGATTCTTTATTTTGGGTGCTTGCCAAAGCCATCATGGACTGCCTCTTCATGTCTCTGAGCTGTCTCTGAGCCATCAATAAGTTATTATAATTTTATTTTACATTTGTTTAATGAGTCCTAGCTTCTTGTTTTGTTTTGTTTTGATATGCCCCAATAGGCTGCTCATGTGTGCTAGTTTGATTACTGGCACCTTTGAAGCTCTAACATCCTGTCACCAGGTAGTTAAATTACAGGAGTCCATTAAATTTTCCTGTATGGGTTCAGCTCAGGTGTCCAGGCAGTTGGTCACCAAGTGTGTGGTGCAGGCTCTCACCTACAGTCCTAGAGAGGCATGGGTGATTGGTGTAGGCACTGGACTCTGGCTGTGGTAGGGGATCACGCACTGAGCCAGGCAGGGGGCTGACAGCTGCCCCTGAGAGTCTGAAAGGAAAACATGTTCCTATTCCCTAGGGCGAGTAGGCAGGTGAGTTTTGCAGCCAGACTATGAGCACCCGACTCCATTGGCTGTAAAGTCTGAAGGGCACCACTTTTTTTTTGGAGTCCTGTAGCAGGTGACTATGTAGTTTAGGTGATGCCACCAGTCCTCAAGCCCCTGTTGTGGATCAGTAAAAGTGCCTACTTAAGGGGCAGGGCTGTTTCAAGGGTCAGAAAATCTGCCACTTCACAGTTGAAACAGTTGAAGTTAAATTTCAGATGTTTGCCCTGTTGTACTTTGGTAGTGAAGGCTATCGCTATTGAGATAGGTCTCCATAAGCCTATAGAGGTGTGTAAGTTACTCAAATTCTGTGGACCCCTTATGCCTGTGCCTAGCAAAGGAGCTGTGCCGATCCTGATTTTGTGGCTTAGGGGAGCCAGTAGCTTATTTATTCCCTCTCCAAGGCCAGGAGAATGGGTCAGGGTGCCTTTTAGGATCTACTTCTGGCCCAGCAGTCTCCCTGTGCAGAGCGGGGAGGGAGGAGGTAAAAGGGAGAGAGTTTTTTCCCGAATGAGCTTTTTTTTTTTTAAATCCCCGTGAAAGCCTGCAAGCATGTACTTATCTTTAGCTGTTTGGGAGCTGCTTTTCACTGGTTCAGAGTGTCCAAGCAGAATCTCTGCTGTGGGATCTCTCTCGATGTGGAAACTGCTTCCTGGGTGTGCACAGCTGTTTGTCTGCTTAGCTGTGGACCCGGAGTGGCTGAAGAAGTGCAGTCTTGCCACAGCGGCTCTAACGCTGCTGGGTTCTTCAGAACAGTCTCCCTCTCTCCCCACCACTCAGTCTGATTCCCCAACTTTGTCTTGTTCAGGGCTCCTAGATATTCATATACTATCAAATTGCTTGTTTTTCCAGGTCTTTGTTGTAAGAGGGATATAAGAAGCTGTCTGACTACACCACTGTCTTGGCCCTTCCTCCTCTTATTCATTTTTAAAAAAAAAATATTATTTGTGCCAGTCAGTATTTCTAGCGTTAACTGAGTGAACAAAAATGAGAAAGTCATTTACAATGTCCTGTGCCTTTTTTGGCATCTTTGATGAAATACATGAAATTTTTGGACAGAAAAGGAATTTTGCTTATTTTGTGAATTTAATTATTTCATATAACCCTCTTCCCCAGATCATTTTGAATTGAGTAGAGCTGGCTGAATACAGAATATCTGACTGCTATTCTCAATCAGAGTATGACTCAAATTAAATTAAACCAGAGTGTTTTTTTCTTTCTTGAGCAGATTTTTCGCTGTGTTAAAATTTTCACAATGTCACAAAACTGAAAATTAAGAGGAAAAAATAGAAATCCAGTTTGCTTTTCCTCATTGCATTTCATGTAACAAAGAAGAAATGATGGCACTCAAATAGAAAACCAGTCATATGTTGGAAAGAAATACCAGGAGCTAAATTGTAAAATAACCAACTTCAAGAGTTCTCCAGAATAAATGGTCATTAATCATATTTTAAAATAGAAACTGGGCACATGAAATATTCAGGGAAAAAGTACATTTCCACATTATTGTTTTCTGTTTTATTTGGTGGCACAATGCCTTGTAAAGTTTTTGTGTTAATCTTAACTACAAATTCATCCTGCTAAAAGCAAGGCCGTGCTACATTAACTGGCGACATATTGGATCTCAGCAAATTTCCAAAGATTATGTTCAATATCTGGATGGACGAAAAGGATAATGTTGCCTTCCTGAAGACTGACTTTTATTTATTGCTTTATTCATTCATTCACTTGTTTATTCAGTCATTAATGCAAACTTATTCTGTGCCAGGTATTTGCTAGGAGCTAGATATTAGAATGACTATAAAACTGCACTTTTCTGAAGGAGATAAAATATTCCAAACCCAGTCATTCCCCATCCAAAGGTCTATGCCAAATGTCAGATGAAAAATTTACCACAGTTCCTATTATCCATAGAGAACAGGGCATTGTTATTCCCACAACTTGTCTACCTTAATCAGGACTCAAGCCTTAAAGTTGTCAGGAAATATTAATTTCAGAGAGATCTAAAAGGAGCATAGGAGCATAGACCCAAAAGCCTGCTTGGATAAAAAGGCCCCATGTGTTTTGTCACTCCACTGTTGGCAAATGCCTTCTTATTGTTGGAAAATGCATTACCTCATATAAAACAAATGTCTTTTGCCATCAGGAAGCCACTAGACTTTCCGTTAAGCCCCAGTTCAGGACAGTAATTTGATTAGGGGAAGAAAGAAAGAGGTGAATTGGAGACAGTAGAGTTGTTGCGTTTTGGTCAATTGAAAGCAAGTAAAAATGCTATACTTTATTCAAAAAACTTTTTTATTGAGGCACTATTTAGAAATTACATGGCAATTTTGAAAGGATGACTTCGGTCATAGTCATGACAGCCAAGGCCAAGCGTTAGGTTGGGCAGGTAAAGGACAAAGTGTTTGGTAGCAAGGTAGATTTTCATTTCCTGGCTATGACGTGTAACTCTGGAACATTTTATTGGATTTATTTTAGTGTTTAGGTAGTCAGAAAGAATGCCTTATTACTATAAAGGATATAAGTACCTACTTGCTTTTTTTTTTTTGGTCATTATTCCTGAAATGAATTTGTTGGATTAAGATGAGTAAGTAGTCTATTTAATTGTAAGTGAACTCCAAAATTGTATAAAACATTTATTTTTAAAATAGCTGTATTTTCCCTTGTGGAAAGGATATTAGCCTAGTTAGGACCTACAAAGAAAAGGGTATTGACAATTAAAATTTGCTTTCCCTAGACTTCTAAACAGCTATGGCCATATCAGTGAAAGTAAATTTTGAACAGGCTCAAATGAAGAAAAATAAATAAGTAAATGAAAGATTCTGGGAAGATGGTAGATAGACTAACAGAGAAACAATAATGCATAATCAAATATGTACAAAAAAAAGAAAAAATCAGCAAGAAAACCAGGTAACAAGGATTTCTTCTAAGCCCCAAAATACAAGCCACCAAGAGCTGCAAGATCATCAGTGTGGGAAGAAGCAAAAAATGGAAACCATAATTCTGATGGCCCCAAGAACAGTAGAAATGTAACATTACTAGTAAGTACTCTCTGGAAAATACAGCAGGCTAATCTCAAACACATCAAAAGTGAGAGGGGGTTAAGCAGAATCTAAATTTAAATTTATGATGCTACAGAAGAATGAATCTTAGAAACTGTCAAAATAACCAAACTGTTTCTCCTTTCTGTTACACTTCACTCAGTAAAAACTGCAGAGACTTGAATACAAATTTAGCAGCTAGGAATAATGTGGTCAAAGGAAAGGTAAATTTCAGATAAAAGTGTGACAGTGAGAGTCAAATCTGATAAAGCATTATGTCATAGTTTTAACACTTCTAATAAATAAATAAATAACAGAGGGTATTCTAGAATATAAAGATAGAAATTGCCTCTTGCCCCACATTCCCCTTTCTTAAAGTATAGGAAAACTCATTTCATTTAAACAACGGCCCACAAAAACTACTTTATTTAAGTCACATATAAGGTATTACATATTTAAAAAAAATACTGAATAAAAGCAGAATAATAACACCTTAGAAAATGAACATATGCCAAAAAGTTATATTTAAAAAATAAAAGATAAAAATTTTAACTAAATATTTTAAAATATTTCAAATGTTAAAATTATTTAAAAACATAAAGCTTAATTAGAAAGACGTACAAATAATGTGTTTGAAGAAAAATGAGATTAAAAAAAGTGATAACTGAATTAAATAAGGCACTAAAAATACAAGAAACTATAATTTCAGATATGAAGACTAAACTAGAAGTAAAACAAGAGCAAGTAATACAACAAATAATGCCTTAAGAGAAATAAAAGATGGAAAGAAGAAATTAAAAAAAAAAAACTAAATAAAGGAGTTGATTTAATAAAAAAGTTAGATATGTAATAGACAAAAAGATCTGACATATGTATAGTAGAAGTCCCGAAGAAAACTGAAGCAATTAACTAGTGCAGATGCTAAAAAAAAAAATGTAATTCAAGAAAACTTTCCCTAAATAAAAGGGAAACTTGAAAATACACCTTTTAAGGGCACATTCCACACCTGGGAAAATTGATCTATTAGAGCCAACATTGAGAAATGTCTAGTAAAATATTTAACCTTTAAGGAAAAAGTAAAATGGAATCCTTTGATGTATAGCAAAAAATAACAATTCACTAAAAAGTGAAAGAAAATCATATTGTTATCATTCTTTCTAAGAAAAAATAAGAGACACTGGAGTAATATATTTTTGATACTCAAGAAAAGAAATTGTGTGCCTTGGATATCATATTCATCCCAACTGTTCAATAATAACAGTTATGAACTTATAAATATCAGGGAATAATTTTCTCCTGGCCCTTCCAAGATTTATAAATGGAGAAGCTTCAGACAAATGACATGATTAGAAAGACATCACATAAGGACTGTTGTATTTGGTTTAAAATACTTGGTATATCGAAGATCTTTTATATTAAGCAAACAAGTTCTTCAAAGAAGAAATGGAATGGAACAACATGTATAAAGTAATAAAGGAAAATAGAATTTTGTACTTAATCAGTTTGAATGTGGCAGCAGGAAGAGAGGATTTTGGTGCTGAAAGAGCTGAAACAAGATCATGCTAGGGAACTTAAGATGTTAACCAAAACTCTTTAGACTGTTTCAGAGAAAGGCTGCTTAATCTATGGCCGTATTTTCTTTTCACCATTTAAATTCTTTCTGAATGATCTTGTCCATAACATGACTGTCTATTTCCACTGATGCTAATGATTTTCAAATCTGCGATTCACGGTTAGACCTCTCTCTGAAATTCCAGATTTGCCTGTTCAAGTGTCTATAAACTTCTTCACCTGAATGTCCCACAGTTGTCTCGAACACAACATACCCAAACTTAGCTTATTATCACCCTTTGCCCAATATTCGTTCTCTTTCCTACACTGCTTCACAGCTATTTTCCCTATTCTGGCAAATGGCAACAGAATCCACCTTGCCATCTAAGCCAGAAAACTATTAACAAAGTTTCAAGTCTAATCCTTTAACATCTTTAAAATATATTTCTTCCTCTATGCATTATTTTCTGCATCACAATAAAAAATTAGAACTGCCACTATGGATATTGTGTTAGTGTTCTTCTGGGTTGGCCTATTTCTAGTTTCACCATTGTCTAGAAGTCACTGGAATGATCCTTCTAAAATCAAATATGATCATGTTACTCCTTCGATAACATTATTTAACAGTTCACTCATAACTATGAGATAAGTTATTTTAGGAATCATAACCATAAAACAGGAAATAGGCCCTTCTTGCATGTTCAACTTCATCTGTCACCACACCATTTCATATTACTAATTGTCCAGTCGTTTTTAATTATATGATGTTGTGCTTCAAAAATTTGAATTATATAATGTTGTGCTTCAAAAATCTAGGTTTCACATGCACTACTACTCTCTCTATTCGAAATGCTCCTCCTCCTTATTCCACCTACTGACCTTTTACATATCCTTCAACACCTAGATCAATTACTTACAATGCCTATGGAAGAGTTGATTGTTCCCTATTTGGGATCACCTCTACACTTAACATGTATTCTAATATTATACTGTATTTCTATCATACTGAATTATATGCCCTTCCTTGAATATTTCTCACCTACTAACCCAGTAAAGCCATCAGGGAAAGAAACATATTTTATGATATTTATAGTATGATCCTACTTATATTTCACTATATAAGATACCCATTTATGTAAAATTTGAAATAATGAAAAAATAATATAAAAATTGGACAAATATGGGTGATTTTATATTGTTTATTACTCTTTACATTTTTGAGAATACTTGAAATATTTTGAATACATCATTTTTTTTAAAAACTGAGAACAAAAACATTAAATCAATAATGTAATATAAATGTTATTGTTTAGAATTACAATTATTTCCTGTGTCTTTTTTAACCCCTAATATTCCCAGATATTAACATGCTAGTGGCTAAAAAGTAGTTCCAATTGTCTAATTCATATTATTCTACTACATAAAAGGAGAAAATCAAAGTTGAAGAAATACACATTTATTTTCCCTCTTAAACTCAATAGAATCATTTTGAGTAAGAAAAATAAATGTGACTTATAAACATCTCAGTTTTTAAAAATGAATTTGTCTCCTGTAAAGATTAATTTCTAGTGGGATTGTGGAAAGGAAATGAGCTCTGTAGTTAGCTTGTCCTGAATTCCAATTTGGCTCTGCCATTGGTTTACTGTGGGAGTCATTCAAGAAGCTTATGCTCAGAGGTGGAGACAACATGGCACCCTAGACAGATGCATCCTGCCATCCCTTTGCACACAGACCAGAAAAACTAAGTAAAACAGATGCAAACATCAATCCTGGAACCCTAAGCATCAAATGAAGGGATAAAGAACTAGTTCAAACACCAAACAGAAGAAGAAACTGAGGGAAAACAGAGAATGAGGAGAAATATGAAGTGGAGGTCTCCTGCCAACTACATGACCCAAGGTCACCATCCTGAAGCACAGTCAACAATAACGACAGAAGGGAATAGAGGATAGCAATTTCACAGAGTTCCCAAGAGGAGACAAAGAAAAAAGAAACCATGAACCAAGAATAATATGTACTGTAAAGCTCTCTGTCCATACACTGGGGAAATTAGGACACTTCCAGATAAACAGAAATTAAGGGAATTCATAAAAACTTAACCTAACTTACAAGAAATATTGAAAGGAGTCCTTTGGTTGGAAAGCCAACAACATCAGATAACAACCAAAGTCTAGGACATAGGACAGCATCAGCCAGATACCAGCCTAGGTAAAGAACTCTCAGTAACAAAACAAAGCTAGAAGAATTAAAACAAACAGCAATATGTAAACCATGACAATGTCAAAACAATAAAAGGGAGAATAAACAGTGTAGGTATAAAACTTTAAAATGGAGAGGAAGTCAAGATGTCATCAGGTAATAAAAGATTGGTTCATACTTAGGAAGATAAGGGTAAATTTCAAAGTAACAACCAAGAAAGATAACAAACCTACTCATCAGAATAAAAAAGAAGAAAAATATAAAGTCTCAGTAAACACAAAATATATAATAATGAAAGAAAAGAATATCCACTAACAAAGGAACTCAGCACAGGAAAGTAAAAGGAACAAAGAAAATGTCAGCACCACAAGAAAAAAGCACAACAATATGACAGCAATAAACTCATATGTATCTATAATCACACTGAATGTAAATGGCTTAATTGTGCCTGTAAAGAGACAGAGAGTGGCAGAGTGGATTAAAAAAAAAGCACAGTCATCAATATGCTGTCTACAAGAGACACACCTTAGACACAAAGACATAAATATGTTAAAAATCAAAAGATGTAAAAATATATCAAACAAACAGTAACCAAAAAAGGTCAGGAATGGCAATACTAATCTCAGATAAAATGGATTTTAAGGCAAAATTGACCATAAAAGACAAGGAAGGACATTATATATTGATTAAAGGGACAATCTTCCAAGAACACATAACATTGATAAATATCTATGCACCCAGCGACAGGGCCCCAAAATACATAAAACAAACTCTAACAGCACTGAAAAGAAAAATACTGTTCCACAATAGAAGGAGACTTCAACACACCACTCTCGGTAAAGGACAGAATATCTATAAAGAAACTCAACAAAGATACAGAAGATCTAACACAATATCAACCAACTTGACCTCATAGACATATATAGAGTGCTCTACCCCACAGCAGAAATGTACACATTCTTTTCCAATGCATATGGAACATTCTCTAGAATGTCCACATTTTAGGTCACAAAGCAACCCTCAATGAAATCCAAAACATCGAAATAACACAAAGCATTCTCTCTGACCACAACGCCACAAAAGTAGAAATCAATAACAGGAACAGCAAAGGAAAAAAAAAAAATCAAATACATGGAAACTGAATAACACCTTGCATAAAAACAACTAATAACAGAAGAAATCAAACAAGGAATAAAAAGTTCCTAGAATTAAATGAGGATGAAAATGTTTAAAACCTTTGGGACACAGCAAAGGCAATGTTCAGAGGTCAATTTATAGCAATACACACACACGTCAAAAAAGGAGAATGGGGCCAAAATCAAAATGTTAGCCCTATAATATGAACAAATAGAAAGAGAACAGTAAAAGAAGCCCATTGCCACCAGAAGAATGAAATAATAAAGATTAGAGCAGAAATAAATGAAATAGAGAGCAGAAAATCAATAGAAAGAATCAACAAGATCAAAAGTTGGTCCTTTGAAAAGATCAACAGAATTGACAAACCACTGGCCAAACTGACAAAAGAAAAACAGAAGAGGAAGCAAGTAACCAAACTAAGAAATGAGATGGGAGACATTACAACAGACCCAACTGAAATAAAATGGATCATAACAGAATACTATGAAAAACTGTACTGCAACAAATTTGAGAACCTAGAAGAAATGGGCAAATTTCCAGAAACACACTATCTACCTAAACTAACAAGCTGAGATATAAAATCTGAAAAAACTCATAACAAGACAAGAACTTGAAGAGGTAATTTTAAAAATTACCCTAAAAAAGCTAAAACAAACAAAAATATCCTGGCCTGGATTGCCTCACTGGAGAATTATACCAACCATTCAGAGAAGAACTCACATCAGTGCTACTCAAACTAATTTAGGGTATAGAAAAGGAAGGAATACTCCTGAATTCATTCTTTGAGGCCAGCATAACCCTGATACCAAAGCCAAGCAAAGACACCACAAAAATAGAAAAAGAAAAAGAAAAAGAAAATTATAGACCAATATCTGTCATGAATATAGATGCAAAAATTCTCAACAAAATTCTAGCCAATAGAATTCAGCATCATATTAAAAAAATTATATACCACAACCAAGTGGGATTCATACCAGGTATGCAAGGATGGTTCAACATCAGAAAATCAATCAACATAATCCACCGCATAAATAGAACAAAAGAAAAGATACACATGATCATCTCAATCGATGGATAAAAGGCATTTGATAAAGTCCAACATTCATTCCTGATAAAAACTCTCAATAAAATAGGAATAAAAGGGAAATCCCTCAACATCATAAAGGGCATCTATACAAAACCAACAGCCAACATCATTCTTGTGGGAAGAGGCTGAAAGCATTCCCCCTGAGAACAGGAGAAAGACAAGGATGCCCTTTATCACCACTCCTACTTAACATTGTGCTGGAAGTCCTAGTTAGAGCAATAAGGCAAGAAAAAGAAATAAAGGACACCCAAATTGGAAACAAAGAAGTAAAACTATTTGTATTTGCAGATAGTATGATCATATACACAGAGAACCCCAAAGCTTCCACAAGAAACTACTGGAACTAATAGAAAGATTCAGCAGTGTAGCAGGATACAAGATCGACATACAAAAATCAGTCAGATTCCTATACACTAACAAAGAAAACTTTGAAAAGGAAATCAGGAAAACAATATCATTTATAATAGCCCCTAAAAAGATATAATACTTAGGAATAAATCTAACCAGGGATATAAAAGAAAACTACAAACCCCTATTTCAAGAAACCAAAAGCGACTTACATAAATGGAAAAACACACCATGTTCATGGATAGGAAGACTCAACATTGTGAAAATTTCAATCCCACCCAAAGTGATCTACAGATATAATGCAGTCCCAATCCACATACCAACAGCATTCTTTAACAAGATGGAAAAACTAAATCACCAACTTTATATGTAAAAGAAAGAGGCCTCAGATAAGCAAAGCATTACTGAAGAAAAAGAACAAAATAGAAGGCCTCATATTACCTGATCTCAGAACCTACTATACAACCATAGTAGTCAAAACAGCCTGGCACTGGTACAAGGATAGAAACATAGACCAATGGAAAAGAACTGAGAACCCAGAAGTAAATCCATCTACCTATGGTCAGCCAATCTTTGACAAAGAACCACAGCCAATTAAAGGGGGAAAAGATAGTCTTTTTAAGAAATCGTGCTGGCAGTACTGTATGTCTATCTTTAAAAAAAATGAAACAGGACCCATACTTCCCACCATACACAAACACTAACTCAAAATGGATCAAAGCCCTAAATATAAAAGCTAAAATGATAAAGATCTTGGAAGAAAAAATAGGAACAACACAAGGGCCCCTAACACATGGCATAAATATAATATAAACCATAACTAACAGTGCAAAAACATGAGAAGATAAACTAGATAACTAGGAGTTCTCAAAAATTAAACACTTATGCTCATCAAAAGATTTCGCCAAAAGAGTAAAAAGAGAACCTACAGACTGGGAAAAAAATTTTGACCACAACGTATTCAACAAGAATCTAATCTCTAAAATCTATAGAATACTTCAATACCTCAACAACAGAAAGACAAATAGCCCAGTTAAAAATTGGGCAAAGGATATGAACAGACACTTCACCAAAAAAGACAGTCAGGTGGCTAACAGACACATGAGGAAATGCTCATCATTATTAGCCATTAGAGAAATGCAAATCAAAAGTGCAATGAGATACCATCTCACCCTGACAATACTGGCACTAATTAAAAAAAAAAAAAAAACCAGAAAATAACAAAAGTTGGAGAGGTTGCAAGGAGATTGGAATTCTTATGCACTGGTGGTGGGAATGTAAAATAGTACAACCACTATGGAAAATGATATGGCAACTCCTTAAAAAGCTAGAATTAGAAATACCATATGATCCAGCAATCCCACACCTAGGAATATATCCTAAGAAATAAGAGGCATCAGACAAATAGACATGTGCACATCCATGTTCATTGCAGCATTATTCACAATAACAAAAAGATGGAAACAACCTAAATGGCTATCAACAGATAAATGAATAAACAAGTCATGGTACATATACACACAATGGAATACTATGCAATGATAAAGAACAATGATGAATCCACAAAACATCTCATAGCATGGATGAATCTGGAGGGCATTATACTGAAAGAAATAAGTCAACCACAAAAGGACTAACATTGTATGAGACCACTATTACAAAAACCCAAGAAAAAGTTTACACACAGAAAAAAAGATCTTTGATGGTTACAAGAGAGAGGAAGTTTGGGGAGGGGAAATCACTAAGTGATAGTAGACAAGTGTTAACTTTGGTGAAGGGAAAGACAACACACAATATAGGGGAAGTCAGCACAACTTGACCAAGGCAAATTCATGGAAGCTTGCTAGACACATCCAAACACCTTGAGGGACTGAGTTACTGGGGCTGAGGGCTGGGAACCATGGTCTCAGGGGACATCTAGGTCAATTGGCATTCCATAGTTCATAAAGAAAATGTTCTACATCCTACTTCGGTGAGTAGGGCCTGGGGTCTTAAAAACTTGTGAACAGCCATCTAAGTCACATCTATTGGTCCCATCACATTCAGAGCAAACAAAAATGAATAAAACAAAAGACACAAGGAAAATATTAGTCCAAAGGACTAATGGACCACATCAACCACAGCCTCCACCAGCCTGAGACCAGAAGAACTAGATGGTGCCTGGGCACCATGGAACCACCCATGGCTCTGACAGGGATTACAATAGAGGGTCTTGGACAGAGCAGAGAAAAATGTAGAGCAAAATTCAAATTCACAAGAAAAGACCATACCTACTGGTCGGACTGAGACCTTGGAGGAACCCCTGAGACTATGTCCCCCGGACACCGTGGTAAATCAGATATGAAGGCACTCCCGAAGTCCACCTATTCAGCCAAAGATTAGAGAGGGCTATAAATCAAACAATAACACTCGTGAGGAGCATGCTTCTTAGGTCAATCAAGTACAGGAAGGAAATGAGCAACACCTGACCAAAAACAAAGAGGAGTAGGCAGGAAGGGACAGGAAAACTGAATGAATGGACTGGAGAATCCCAGGTGGAAAGAGGGAGAGTGCTGACATATTGTGGGGATCACAACTGATGTCACAGAATAATATGTATATAAATTTTTTTAATTAAAAACTAATTTATGCTGTAAACAGACAAACAAAAAGAAACAATTGAACCAACTTCTGCCTTGCCAGACAATTGTTAGCATTAAGTAAAGCTGGTCTCTTTAAGAGCCTTGCTTCAAAGAGAGAATCCAGAGATGGACAGTTTCCCTCAGTCTAGCCTAAATAATCATGCAAGGAAATAAATTTTAAAAAATTACACCCAAGAGTTTTTATTAAAAAACAAAAACAAAAATACAGAATTTTCATGCAAGAGGAGAAGCAAGGAGGGAATTGAGAGAGGCATGATCATGACTGAGCAGCAACCCGAGCCAGAGACAAGGCTCCAGAGGAGTCCAGTTGGACCCCAGACCTGAAGCCCAGAGACCAGAGGCCATGAGCAATTACGAGCCAGGGGCGTTGATACCAAGTTCACTCCTTCATAAACATCAGGCACATTAAACTCTGTCTCAGTGTCTGCTCTCTGAAAACCTAACTCTGACAACTGGAAATAAGAGTAGTCCAAGAGAAAGCAGGAGCTAAGGTGGGGCTTTGGAGATGGATCACTCAATCTCTACTCTGTTGGCAAGGAGGACCCCATCCCTTCTAGATACAGGACTTAACACCTTGTCAAGAACCTCAAGAGATGGGACATGTGCTACTAAGATGGTCCTAGGAGCATGGAAGAAGCAGCCTACAGTAAATGAGGCTGAAGTGCCAGAATTTCTATGTCAAATAGTGGAAGAAGGGATTAAAAGAATCCTAGAAGTAGGCACGCTGGAGTGGATATACCCCGTAGGACCAAAAAATCTAGCTGATTATGCTCCATGTTCACCAAGACCATGTGGGGTGAACTAGTGAAAGGAGCACCAGGTTACTATGAAGTTCAATGGTAACTCCTCCGTAGGCCAGAGCTGGTGGTAAAGGAAGCTGCTAAAGAATTAACTCACTGATGGGAAGGGGGACCACAGAACATTGAAACAATAGAGTAAGAATCACAATGCGAAGCCAAGAGGATGTAATTATTGTAATAAGTGGCAAGTCAGAGGGGTGAATAGGAGCCCTGATCTGCAAAGACTTGTGGAGATGGTTAAGAGAACACAGAGTCCCTGGGGCAAAATAAAAGCGCAGTCAACAAGGACACTACTCCATGTTTGCTGTCAAAGAAATCCAGGAGGGATGGTCAGGATACTGAGGGCAGTTGCTCCAATAAAAAGCCAAGATTCAACTGGAGGAATCCTTGAGACTATGGCCACTGAAGCCACTCCCAAAGTCCACCTTTCAGCCAAAGATTAGACAGGCCTATATAGCAAACAATAACACATGCGAGAACGTGCTTCTTTGTTCAATCAGGTATACGAGACCAAATGGGCAACACCTGCCCAAAAACAAAGATGAGAAGGCAGGAAGGGAAAGGAAACCTGGATTAATAGACACAGGGAACCCGGGATATAAAGGGAAAGGGGGAGAGAGCTGACATAATGCCAGGATTGCAACCAATGTCACAAAACAATTAGTGTATAAATTTTTGAATGAGAAACTAATTTGCACTGTAAACTTTCACCTAAAGCACAATAAAATTAAAAAAAGAAAAAAGAAAAGTACGTATTACAGAAAATAAAGAATATTGATTCACAGAATAAAATTTAAAAAAAGGAAGAAGAAGCGTATACTCCCCAAGATTTGGTTTCTTCAAATAATAGCATATGTGAAATTATCTAGCACAATGTTTGGTACAAGTTTTTGTTTCTTTTTTTGGTTTTCTTCTTTCTTGGTACTTGGCAGGATAATAAATATTGGATGACAATGACAGTGGAAAATCTGAATCCCACTGTGAGGATGGCACCTTTTAGGAAGAAAAATGATAAACAGGAAAGTGTGCTGAGCAGTTGCTTCCAGAGAGCTGGGCTGCAAAGGGCAGTAAAAAGGGGGAAGTGGTGTCCAGAACATAGTCCTTGTGTACCTTTACTCTTTTTTCTTCCAAGGAACTGTCATAGCATTATAAACAAAATTAAATTTCTTTCTCCCAAGTGATGTGTAAGGAGCCCTGGTGATGCAACCGTTAAGCACTTGGCTGCTAACCAAAATGTTGGTGGTTCAAACCTACCCAGCGGCTCTGTGGGAAAAAGACCTGGCAATCTGCTTCCTTAACAATTACAGCTTAGAAAACCCTAGTTCTACTCTGTCACATGGGGTTGCTATGAGTTAAAATCGACTCGCTGTCACCTCACAACAAAAACAACAGCAAGTGATGTATGAATGGATGATATATTGTCATTGACCTTGAAGGTAATTTGGGATGCTCTAATAAAAAAAAAAAAAAGAGCTCTGGTGGTGCAGTGGTTAAGAGAGCTTAGCTTCTAACCTGAGGGCCAGCAGTTTAAATCCAACAGCTGTTCCCTGGAAGCCCTATGGGGGCAGTTCCACTGTATCCTATAGGGTCATTATGAGTCAGAATTGACAGCAAAGGGGTTATTTTATTCTTTTACTGTTATAGTTTAAATGAAGTTTACATTTCAAGCTAGTCTCCCATATAAAAATTTATACATATATTGTTATGTGACCCTAATTGCTCTCCCCACACTGTGACAGCACACTCCTCCTTTCCACCCGATTCCCCAAGTCCATTCAACCAGCTCCTGACCCTCTCTGCCTTCCCATCTCACCTCCAGACGGAAGCTGCCCATTTAGTCTCTTCTATCTACTTGAGCTAAGAGGCACACTCCTCACGAGTATCACTTTATGTCCCACAGTCCAGTCCAATCCCTGTCTGAAGAGTTGGCCTCAGAAATTGTTTTAGTTCTGGGCTGATAGAGAATCCAGGGGCCATGCTTTTCGGGGTACCTCCAGTCTCAGTCAGACCGTTAAGTCTGGTCTTCTTACTAGAATTTGAGTTCCACGCTGCAACTCTCTCCTGCTCCATCAGGGACTCTCTGCTGTGTTCCCTGTCAGTGTGGTCATTGGCGGTAGCCAGGCACCATCTAGTTCTTCTGGTCTCAGGCTGATGAAGTCTCTGGTTTATGTGGCCCTTTCTGTCTCTTGGGCTACTACTTTCCTTGTGTCTTTTGTGTTCTTCATTCGCCTTTACTCCAGGTGGATGGGACCAATTGATGCATCTTAGATGGCCGCTTGTAAGCTTTTAAGAGCCCAGAAGCTACTCACCAAAGTAGGATGCAGAAGATTTTCTTAAAAAGCTTTGTTATGCCAGTTGACCTAGATGTCTCCTGAAAGCTTGATCCCCAGACTCCTACCCCTGCTACTCTGTCCGTCAAAGTGTTTGACTGTATTCAGGAAACTTCTTAGCTTTGGTTTAGTCCAGTTGTGCTGACTTCCCCTGTAGTGTGTGCTGTCCTTCCCTTCACCTAAGATAATTTTTATCAACTATCTAGTTAGTAAATAGCACCCCCCCCCCCCCACCTCGTAACCGTCAAAGAATGTTTTCTTCTGTGTAGAAACCTTTTCTTGAGCTCTTATAATAGTGGTCTTATATAATATATGTCCTTCTATGACTGTCTAAATTCACTCAGCATAATGTCCTTCAGATTCCTCCATGTTATGTTTCATGGTTTCATCATTGTCTTTATCATTGCATAGTATTCCATTGTGTTGATATACCATAATTTGTTTATCCATTCATCTGTTGATGGGCACCTAGGTTGTTTCCATCTTTTTGCTATTGTGAACAGTGCTGCAATGAACACGGGTGTGCATGTATCTATTCATGTGATGGCTCTTATTTCTCTAGGATATATTCTAAGGAGTGGGATAGCTGGATTGTATGGTACTTCTATTTCTAGCTTTTTAAGCAAGTGCCAAATCAATTTCCAAAGTGGTTGTACCATTTTACGGTCCCATCAATGGGGTTAATTTAAAAAAACTATGTATAGACTCAGTGGAATGACAGAAATTTCCTTTTTTAATTGCAGTAAGTATATATAATAAAACATTAGCTATTTCAACATTTTTTACATGTAAAACTCAGTGACATTAATTAAATTCATCATGTTGTGCAACCACCACCACTATCTGTTTCTAAAATTTACTATCACTCTTAACAGAAACTCAGTGTCCCCTAAGCAATAATTCCTCTTTCCCCCTCCCTCCTACCCCTGGTAATCACTAATGAATTTTGGTCTCTATGCATTTGCTTATTCTAGATCTTCCACATAAGTGGGATCATACAATATTTATCCTTTTGTATCAATAGCCAAAAGATAGAAATAATCTAAATGTCCATCAACAGATGAATGGATAAACAAAATGAAGTACATACGTACATGTAATGGAAAATTACTCTGCCATAAAGAGAAATGAAGTTCTGATATATGCTACAATATGGATGAAACCTGAAAACATTATGATGAGTGAAATAAATTCTCTTTTCAGAATATACAAACTTGTGTTGTTTGGAAGATGGCACATAAGGGCACTCAGTGGGCAGTCTCCAGAGAGGCCACAACTTTGAATGGCAGCAGGGCTACTTCATGTGGGCTGTCTGCTCCACAGTAAGTCCCAGGAGGGTTCATTTATATAAGGATAACTGGTGGTTCTCTCCTACTAGACAGGACCGGTTTGCTAGTATACCGCGCATGTGAATGCAATGAACATACCCACGACACGCAACCCACGCAGAGTGAAAATTTGCACAGATGATTCAAAGCCATGTGTCAAAGAGTTGCAGACGACAGTCTCTACAGACAGAGTGCCTGTTAATGAACCCTGACTTTGTCGGTTACTAGATTAGACATGTTATTTATTCTTCCTGAGCCTCAGTTTTCTCATCTTTAAATTTGGGATAATGACAATCCCTAGCTAGTAGAGACATTGGGAAGATATACTGAGTTAATTCAAGTAAAGTGTATAATAAGCAGGCAATAAAGCATACAATGGAGGGAGTGGTGGTTCAGTAGTAGAATTCTTGCCTTCCATGAAGGAGACTAGGGTTTGACTCCCAACCAATGTACCTCATGTGCAGCCACCACCCATCTGTTAGTGGAGACTTATGTGTTGCTATGATGCTGTACAGGTTTCAGGGAAGATTCCAGACTAAGAATGGACTAGGGAGAAAGGCCTGGATCTACTTCTGAAAAGCAGCCAGTGAAAACCCTATGGATCACAATAGATGAAGTTGCAACCAATCATGGGGATCATTCAGGACTGGGCAGCATTTTGTTCCTTTGGGCATAGGGTCACCACGTGTCAGAGGCTGACTAGATGGCAGCCAATAACACTAAATTCAATAAAAAGACAATAATTAGCTTGTAAGTGTGTATGGTGGTGGGAAGGGTGTAGCATCTTTGTAAAATTTAACCCAAAAATCTCCATTCCAGTCTGTTATAAAGGAGGAAAGCAGAGAAACCAAATCCAATGAGTTCAATGTGACATCAGTGTCTAAGGCATCTAAAGTTGGTCATCTTTCTGCCAATCTGAGTCCTATAGCAATTAGCAACAGAACTACATTTGCGTAAGTAACTTTATAGTGTCTGCTTACCTGCTGAGCAGAGCTGATTCATTTCACACATCATTTGCGGCTTGTTATAGAGGTTCTTCAGTGCAAATACCCAAGTACGTGGGGCAAAAAAAGAAGATAGACATTTGTGTTCGGTTGTTTGCTTGTTTTCCACTGGTTTTATAACTCTGTAGTTTCAACAACTTGGGGACATTGGCTATATGAAAAGTCTATGCCACACACCCTGTTGTGAAAGAAATACTATTGTTGCAATTGCTGTTGCAATGGAAATCCTCTATTGCAATTAACAGTAATCTTAATGTCCTTTCGATGTAAAATTGTACTGATAGATCATTTTAAAGTAACATGTTTCTCTGTTTCTCTTAAAGCTATCATACAGCAAAATAAAGTGGCAATAATGTGTTTATAAGTAAACACTAGGAATTTCATTTCATTTTGTTATTATGGAAACAGTAAAAATTTATCTTGTTTTTTACAGATGTCTATTATTAGCAAAACCCATTTTTCTCCTATTTATCCATCTGTCACATAGGTGATATTTCTTTTGTTTTTCATACTGTAGACCTAAATTGTGATGATCAAATTCAAGAGTGTAAATAAACAATTAGATTTCTTTGCTACAACCCATCCCAAGATGTAAGACACACATTATACATTTATGTGTATTCAAGGCCAAGGTTATCAACCACAAAGAGGCGGAAGTTATGCAAAATGAGTAAGACACAATAAATTTTCCTTTGTGATTTTCAAGTCCAGTTTTTTACTCCTGTTTTTTCACATCATTGGAGTCACCAAAATTTATTGCTTATTAAAATACACAGCAATGCAATATATTAGATATAAATGAATACAGCAATTTCTCTACCCTCAAGGAATTTACAAAAGAACAAAGATGCATTACTATAATACTGTATTGCAATCAAATGAATATTATATAATGCAATGAGAGTCTATAAATGATTTGTTAACAAAGCACCGTGGGAGAAGAGAGGAAGGAGTATGGCCACTTTTTCTGGCTGCTGGAGATGAAGAGAAAAAAGCCAAAGAGTTTTGGGACCCTTGAGGAACAAGCAGGCTGCATCCTGTGGAAGGGATATTGGAATTCCACTCAGACATTGTGGAAAGGCAAAGAAGGGAAACTGTGTTTTGGGCGCTAACAGCATTTGGGTGACAGTAGTGTGTTGTTTGTTACTATTATTAATCACCCTGGAGTCTACTCTGACATGGTGACTCCTTATACAACAGGAAGAAACGTCACCCGGACCTGTGCCACCTGTTCTGGGGTTCATTGTTCAGCCACTATGTATTCTGAGTGCCTTTCAGCCTAGGGGTCTCATCTTCCAGCACTATATCTGATAATATTCTGTTGTGATTGATAAGGTTTTCATAGACTGATTTTCAGAATTAGATTGGCAAGCCTTTCTTCCTAGACTGTCTTGGTCTGAGAGCTCCACTGAAATCTGTCCATCATAGCTGACCCTGCTAGTATTTGAAATACTAGTAGCATAGCTTCCAACATCATAGCAACACGTAAGCCACCACAGTATGACAAACTGAGAGAAGGGTGGTGGAAAAGGAATTAAACAGAGATGAATTTGGAACAAAATATTGGTATCAGAGTTTCAGAAACTTTACATATCATGTAAGGAATGTGGACATTATTATGGAGACTTTAGGGAGCCAGCTGATAAGTTTAAAGAGGAGTGTGGTGATTAGAATTATATTACAAACAAACAAAAAAATGAAACTGAGAACACTTTTGAGGTTGAATTGGAAAAATGGCAGAATGTGGACACAAAATAGAGTCTGAGGTTCCTGAGTCATTACTCATTTTAGCTAGGATCACTGCAGTTTCACCCATACAAGGATAGACATAAAGACAAAACAGATACAGTGAAAGATATCAGTATTTTACGAGTAAATTATTCTATTCTTTACCCTCTTGTAGATGTCTCAAGACAATAAAATCAGAGTACTGTCAGTGTATGATACATAATATACTGATTCTTAAATCCATGTAAATTTCTAGGAAAATCCAATATGTGTCTTTCTAATTAATTTACAACTAACTGGTTTTGTAAGAGCTATTTAATGCTCAAGAATATTTTTAAACTTTTTTATAGTTGTGCTTTAAAAGATTATTTAAAACTATAAAGCAAATTTTTAAAAGAACAAAAAGAGCACAATTATGTGCAGAATTGAGTTTTATTCGTAATTTTAAATCCATGAATTTTAAGTGGCATCAAACTTGGCAATAAGTATTTTTGAAGCCTTACTTGCTAGGATCCAGGAAAGTTGCTTTAGAACTGGACAAAAAATAGAAATTTTTTTGAAATAGTTTATGCTTTCTTTCATGTAGTAAAATCATAATGTCTAGAATACCTTGTGCTTCCAATGCCCAAATTATGTTTCTCAACTTTAACATTACAAACTGTTAAAAAGTGTATGGTAGTGTAGTGATTGTAAAGGAGGGAAAAAAGGTGCTTCAGAGTATAGGCAGAATGGAAATAAATGGAGGAAAAAAACTTTTAAATAAGACAGTGTGATGGTTAAGATTGTGTGTCAACTTGGCTGGGCCATGATTCTCCGTGTTTTACTTTAATCACTCCCATGATTGAATATACTGTGAGTAGCCAGTCAGATGAAAGGGAGTCTCCTTGGGGGTGTGGCCCACATCTGTATATAAGCAGACATTCTGGCTTTTTGCTCGCTCTGGATCCTGTGGCTGCTTCCTGTCATCTCATCTCCCGTTCTTGGGACTTGAGCTGTCAGCTTATCTGCGGAACTTGGGATTTGTTGATCTGCACAGCCTGTGAGTAGGAACCCTGCTCTCCGACCTGCCAATCTTGGGCTTGCCAGCTTCTGCAGCTGTGTGACTTGGGAGAGGCCTCTACCCTGATCCGTGGACTTGGGACGTTCTAGCCTCTACAATCACGTGAGCTGTTTCCTTGATACAATCTGTCTATATATATACATTTATACATTTTATTGGTTTTGCTTCTCTAGAGAACCCAGCCTAAGACAGACAGACGTTTCATTGTATGTATAAAGTAAAAAAAATATTAAAAATCTGGCATAAAACAGTTTTAAATCATATGAGCAAGAAATTTGTGTATGTATAAGATTTTCCATTGAGTTATTTAGAAAATCAGTTTGCTTTTTCAAAATAAGCATGAGTTTAAAATTTTAAGTGTCACTATATCAAGATACACAAATCATTTTGAAGCAAATTGTTTTTTTTTATTCAAACAAAATGGACCAATCTTCAAACTACCAGCTGTTTAATTGTGTTATCAATTAAATAGTTTGGGCTCTCTTCAAATATTTCAATTTTTCTGACACCAGTTTATTCAAATGTTTATTCATTTATCTACTCATTCAAAACCATGTATGAAGCATTTATTACCTGCCAGGCAATGTGTGACTCACCAGATACAATGGTTAGCAAGATGAGTAAGCAGGGGAATCTAGCATTTAAAGTGAAGGATCAGCATGGATAAGCACACTGCAACACAACCAATTGCAGAAGGAGGAGAAGTTGGATGTAATGAAGCTACAGGTTGTGGAGGGGACCAGTAGGATATGAAACTGAAAAGTTAAAGTAATTTATTCATATTAATTCAGTGGGACTTATGTCCCTGGCACTGTGCTAAGATTACAGTGTAGAACAATTAGCAGATTATTTTATTGGTCCATCAGAAATCTGATGGTTATTTGGGATTAGGATGGTGTGGGAGGTAGAGGTGTGGAAAACAAGATAAACCAAATGTTTCTGAGCATGACCTAGAATAAAAAGACAATTTACTTTGCAACCCAGTGTATGAATGCAGAGGTACATGCACACACATACATAGCTATAATAACATTAATATTTCATTAATATTAAAGTATACTATGAGTAATGAACTCTGATCTCTTTCAGTTTTACTTTACTATATTCTTTTTTCATTAAAAGAAAAAAGTGATGCTCATGACCCATTTAATTGATATCCAAACTTACTAGTTTCTTGGGACCTGCAGTTTGGAAAGCCCTGGACAGTGATAATTAAGAATGATAAAAAGCTTTTATTTATAATGGTAAGAGGTTAGAGGTTGATGAGGGAAGATTATCAAGCTTGAATCTAAAGTAGTTTACTTTTTTAAAATTGAATATCAAGTAGTGACATTTACTGAGAAGATTTTGAAAGGAATTTCATAATTATGGATTTAGAGGATTTGAATTTAAGTTTCTTTTGAGATATCCAATAATATGTGTCACCTAGGCTGTTTAATTTATACAGTCTAGTGCTCAGTGCAATGGCCTAGTGTGTACATATTAAATTATGAGTCATCTGAATATCCACAGTAATTGTATTATAGATGTGGTTGCAGTCACCTAGGAAGAGACTAAGAATAAGATGAGGAGAAGGCTTAGGACCAAGCTTTGAAGAGGTCCCAATCTTTAATGGCTTCTTGAAGCTGGGTAAGCCTGTAAGAGATATAGAGGGAACATCTAAATGGATGGGAGAAAAACCAGGCAGAATTATGTCAACAAAGTGTTTCAGAAAGGGTAAGTGTCCTTTCAATTAAATTACATGGAGACCATTGGTGCCATTTACAACAGAGTGATCAGGGCAGAGGCCAGACTATGGGGTGTGAGACCTGGCATGGTAAGGAAATGGAGACAGGGTAATGAAACCTGGCTGTGAAGAGGAAGATGGCAGTGAAGTAGGAGGAGGCCAGGAACAGATCCTGCAAGGCCTTGTTTGTTTTGCTAGGACACCTGAAATTTGTCCCATCAGCACTGAGGAGCTAACGGAAATTTTTACATAGGAGTGCGATATATCTGCATTGCAGAGAATTAACTCTGGCAACAATGTGTGAAGTGGAAGGGCCAAGTGTGGAACAAGACTGACAGGAGGAAGGCTAATTAGTTTTTGAATATTTTTAAATTCAATAATTTAATGTTTATAACAAGATATGTTGTATTTATTGTGTAAGTTACAATAAAGTAAACTGAAAGTATTAAAAAAACTAGTTGCCATCAAGTTGATTCTGACTTCTGAGCCTATTTTTTTTCATGTTGTGGCCCCCTTACATATCAAAAACAAAAACACACACACACAAACAAATAAACAAACAAAAGTTGCCATTGAGTTAACCATGAATCATGGCAACCACACGTGTGTCAGAGGAGCACTCTACTCCATAGAATTTTCAGTGGCTAATTTTCAGAAGCAGATCACCAGGTCTTTCTTCTGAGTTGCCTTTGGGTGGATTCAAACCTCCAATCTTTCGATTAGCAGGCAAGCACATTAGTCATTTTGCATCACCAGGGATTCCTACACATTTTCATCAAATCAGTTTGGTTTCTTCATTTACATTTTATATAAGGTACTAAATTGAAAAAAAAGAATACCATAGAGGAGAAAAAGGTTCCCCTCTACCAAGCACTTGTAAAATGAAAAATAAAGTTCTCAATAAAGTAATTGTGGAACGAAGCGTAGTGAATTTAAATAGCACTAGTGGGAAACAAAAATAACCAACTTTCAAAACTCACAGCAAGAAAACAACTGACAGGTTCTGAACCTACTCAGGATTTGGTTTATTTCCCATTAATAAGTTGTTTACTGCAGGGAAAAATTGTGATACTCACTTTTCATTACTTTATAATTAATCTTCTGTACTGTATGAATTAGGGCAATAAAATGCTTTCTATTGGCATAAAAAGCAAATGGGAGTTTTTAGGGTATTCTATTTATTACCTATTTTAAATAGTAGTGGGGCAAGTGCAAATCATAGCCTAGTTAAAAATCATACTTTCCTATTGGAAGAAAGTGTTAAAACTTTAAAATAATTAGCCATCATAAGTAATAAAAAATTCATTCCAATATATGTTTTATTTTTTCATTTAGCTTACCTCTAGACAGTTTTCCATAACAGGAGGACATGTCAAAAACACTTTTGAAAATTGACAGCATTTTAGAATTAATGAACATTTCAAAAATATAAATATGACTTAGCTAAAGTGTATAAAAATGAAACTTTTAAGAAAAATTCTAAATGATCTAGAATGTAGTTAAACAAAAACATATAGAAAATAAGTATACAGATTAAAATGTAAAGTTTATTGTATATCTAATCAAGTTTGCCTTGTTAATATAACTATATGTTGTTAGCCCTGTCAGCAAATCATTGAATTCCCTTCCAGCAGTGGGCATGGATATTTGTTGATACTCCTCAGAAAGGTAAAAAGAAAAGTAAACATTATTATATTACTCAAGAGACAAAAATGGTTTAAGAATATGGGAAGGTGTGATGGAAAGAGAATGAATTTTGTGTGTTTTTATGTTTAATAAGATAGCCAAAATAATGAAATTAATTTGGATAAAAAAGATCTACCACTTCCCTTGGGAATCATTAAAAATGAAGGAGTCAATCATATGAAAGCAGATGCTGGAAAATTTGGAAGATTTCTGCTGTTGATTGACAGCTGTGAAGTCGACAAGAAAAAAAATTTAATGGCTGAACAAATTTGCATGTGCTAATGTGGCTAACGATTCTATTTTATGCATTTGTGTGTTTGTCTGAAGGTTCTACATGTGCGTGCCGGCATGTGATGAAAACGTGGAGAATGGAGAACAAAGTCAGCAGGCTTGGGCAGGTTAGAAATGAAACATTTTGGTCATATCTGTAAACACCTCTGCTCTATTTCTGTTAAATTACATTTTTTTTCCAAAATAATTCATACCATGCAGTGTAAAAATGAAATAACTCAAAGAGGCCAAGTAAAGCAACCGTCTCCCACCATACTCCAAATACAGAACAGGTTCTCAGAGGCAATTGTTTTTAAATATTTCTGTTATCAGTATTTCAGTATTTTGTGATTATCTTCAAATTACAAAAATATTATTATTTATTAATATCCATATGTTCATTAACTTTAGATGTTATCTATTGTTTTTCTATCCCAATAGGTAAGTATTTTTTTTACTTAAACACCCAGATTTCTCCTTCTTTTACTCCCATATTTTGCTTGATTTTAGTTCCTTTAATGGATACTTTTGTAACTATTAATTGTGCCCTTAAAATTTAATTTTATCAGCGTTACATAGTGTCTCTTGGCTTGTTGCTTTTTAAAGTGAGAACATTAGCTTTCTGAGTGTTTCCGCTTCCAAAATTCTGTAACATTCTAATTCTGTCCTATAATTAAAACTAAGTTCTACATCCTTGATTCTAAAAGTCGAAAAGCTACAAGTAATGTTGATATAATGTGGCCAGTTAAATGCTGTTCACAGAGAAGCCAGGCAAGGTTGTGGTGTTTTCTTTCTGTTCAGTTCTGCTGCTGTGACTCTGTGTCACAAACACACAAAAAAGTTCTAACATCAAAGACAATTATATTTCCCTGTTTTTTTTAATGCACCAGTTGTTCATAATAAGGCACATTCTACCTTGTTTCACATTTAGATCATATATTTCTTGGACATGTTTTTGTTTTTCCTGGAATTTGGGATTACTTTCTATTTTCTTATTGAGATGTGAAATCAATACCATATTTATCGCTAACATCTTCTAAGTTCTTACTAAGTCTAACCTTTCTTTATACTATTCTCTTCTGTTGAGAACATTTCTTCTTGGAAGCAACTGGCTTTCAGTCCAAATTTGGAAACATTAACTTGTAGGTCTTCTGCATGGTTAATTTTTTTTAATTGGATGCCTGTGCAGTTCCAGCATTCCTTGTGTCCAACATCTTTATCTTACTTGTTTATCACTCTTGTTTTGCAGGAATATAGCTTCAGAATCTTCTTAGAGAGGATGCTTGGAAGATAAAATTTATGAATCACTCATCGAAAAAAATTTATTCATTCTCATACTTGATTCATATTTTGGCTAAAAATGCAATTTTAATGTCTTAAGTACATCCTTCAGTCTTTTAAAAGATTCTATCCTCTGTGTTCTAGGATATATTGTTGCTGTGAAAAAAAGTAGATGCAAGACTAATTCCCTTTTTTTGTAGGAAACATTTGTTTTGCTCTTTTTTTCTGTCTATACAACTTTTTGGAATGATGTTTTGATACGTTCAGTACACTAGTACTAGATAATATTTTTCTAGATACGGAATCTCTTTCAATTTTTTACTTCTTGGCACTTACAGAGTCCTTTCAATATGAAGATATCTATTCTATGTCCATTTTGGGGAAAATTTCTTTTTTTTATTTCTTTGATAGTTTCATCATTTTTCTTTTTTATTCTTTTTCTCAAAAAATAGCTAGTCAAGACTTCCAGAAAAATGGTGCTCTAGGCAGAAGCACCACGCCGTCCCTCCACAGCAAAGATCCAAAAAACTAAGCCAAACAGAGAAAACAACAATCCTGAAACCCTAAAACATCAAATTAAGAGATACAGAACTCAGCCAAGGACCAAATGGAGTGAGAAAACTGACAGAGAACGGACAGCAAGGAGAGATTCATGCAGAGGTCCCCTACCAGCTAATGCAGCGTGGATCCACCATCTTGGACCCCTATCGGAGACCAGCAAACAGGGTGTACGAGAAAGCAGCTTCACGAGGCTTCCAGCGGGAGACAAAACAACCAGTAATTTTCGATATATGCCTTCCCACCCCCCACCCTTCTTCACCCCCACTCGGACTCCTCTGCTTCCTGCGGCCACAATCTCTTGTCCAGGAAACACTGCTGCTTGGATTCCACACACACGAACAGGCCGGCTCTCTGAGTGCCATTTGTTGGCGGCTGGTGTTGCTTTTTTCCTCTTCTTTTGATTTCTTCCTTACCTCTCACCACCTCCCCCTCCTTTCAATCAAATACTTGGCTCTGTGAGCAAGCTTTGCTTCTTCCTGAGGGGCTGCAGAGCTCCAGTAATTTGTGATATATGCTTTCCACTCCTTACCCTTCTTCACCCACACTCAGGCCCCTCTACTTCCCACGGACACAGTCTCTTGTCCAAGAAACACCAGCTGCTTGGATTCCACCAGCCCGCACTAGCTGGGTCTCTGAGTGCCATTTGTTGGCTGCTGGTGTTGCTTTTTTTTCTGTTTTTTTGATTCCTTCCTTACCTCTCATAACCTCCCTCTCCTTTCGCTCAAATACCTGGCTCCATGCACAATTTTTCCTTCTTCCTGAGGGGCTGTGGAGCTCCATTTGAGTGTGGAGCTGCTTCCCGGTCTGGGCTGCTGTCCTGGTGGGATCCAGGGGCTTTTGTTCGTTTGTTTGTTTTGAATTGTTTGTTTGTTTTCTTTTCCTTTTCTTGAGTTGGGAGCCCTTTCTGGCCAGGGGGTGCTGCTTAGCAAGGAGACTACACCCTCGGCTTGCACAGACGTGCAGAGGGATCCCTGAGAGCATTTCTTTTTTCGTTGTTTTTTTTTATTTTTTTCTATTTTTTGGGGGGCTTTTCTTGTTCTTTTTTTTTTAATTTGTTTTGTTTGCTTTTCCCTCTTTCAACCTTTTTGTCTTTCTTCATTACTCAGTTTCTCGTCTCTCTATATATTCCTTCTCTTTCTGTTCCCTGAATACCTGGTGTACAGCCTTCTAGCCAGGCTGTACTGCAACACCTGAGAGAGACTTCCCCAGATGTCATAGCTGCAGCGGTTGGGTCCCTGGGAACTTTGCGGTTCTTTAACTTTTCTGATTTTTATTTATTCATTCTTTTCTTTTCTTTCTTCCTCCTCTCCTTTCTGTTTTTCCCCATTTCATAGTCTCTCATCTCTCCACACCAATGGCAAGCTGCCCTAGCATTCTTTTCTGTTTGTTTGTTTGTATGTTTTTGGCTCCTGTTCCTCTCTCCTCTCTCCCATATCCATCTTAGCTCCACACATAACAATCTCCCCACTGCATCCTGCCTACCTGCACAATGTGCTTGACATCACACCACCAAACAGCACAGGCACAGCCTACTGGAACCTGCCCTGCACTGATTTCTGAACCCCTCTGGTGGCTGTAGTAAGTGCCACAAACAACCCATCCCAGTTACTCCTCTTCAGCTAGATCTGCCCTGCCATACCATATCTGAGTGACGGACCCTGCCAGTTGGAGAAGGAGGTGAAAAGTATTGTGCCCACAGACGAGCAAACAACAAAGAACACAGAGTAAGCCTGCTCAGACATAGTCACATTTTTTTTTAAAAGGATGAAATGAACAAATCTACAATCAATAAATGAGAAAAATAACTACTGAATGTCCTGAAGACAGCAGACAATATCAAAACATTTACAAAAACAGGACAGAATAGGTTCAGTAGTCATCCAAAATAAAACACCAGAGGACTTTCTGGTGGAAGAAAATGCAATAGAACCAACTGATAGGGAATTCAAATCTCTAATACTCAGAATTCTCTAAGAGCAGAGGTAAAAAGCTGACAAACATGAGGAAAAAATAGACAAATTCATGGAAAATACAGACAAAAAATTGGAAGAATTCAGGAAAATAATGCAGGAACAAAACGCCAAAATAAATTCACAACTAGAAATTATACAAAGACAACAATTAGAAATCCAAAAGATAAACAACAAGATTTCAGAAATGGACGGTGTCATAGAAGGGCTGAGACGCAGATATGAAATGGTGGAAGAAAGGATCAGTGGAATTGAAGACAAACACTTGGATACAACTCTGTTTCAGGAAAACTCAGAAGGAAGAACAACGAAAAATGAAGAGACCCTGAGAGTTACGTGGGATGCAATCAAAAGCAGAAGTTTGCAAGTGGTTGGAGTTCCAGAGCAGGGGGAGAGAACAGAGGGCACAGAGAGGATCACTGAAGAACTGCTGACAGAAAACTTCCCCAATATCATGAAAGAGGACAGGCTGGCCATCCAAGAAGTTCAATGAACCCCACATAGGAGAGACCCCAAAAGAGAATCACCCAGGCATATCATAATCATACTTGCCAAAACCAAAGACAAACAAAGACCTGAGAGCAGCTCGTGAAGGATGGGAAGTCACATACAGAAGAGAGACAGTAAGACTAAGCTCAGATTATTCAGCAGAGACTATACAGGCAAGAAGGCAATGAGATGACATATATAAAATCTTGAAAGAAAAAAATTGCCAACCAAGAGTCACGTATTCTGCAAAACTCTTGTTCAGATTTGATGGTGAAATTGGGTCATTTCCAGATAGACAGAAATTACAGGCATGTATAAAACTCAAAGCAAACTTACAAGAATTATTAAAGGGAGTTCCTCAATCTGAGGACAGGCAACTTCAGCTCACAGGCAGAATCTAGGATGCAGGCTCATGCCAGCCAGATAACAATCTGGGAAATGAACTCTCAAGGACTATCCAAAGCCAAAAGAAATACAACAGGGAGTCAGAGCAGTTGATCAGTAAATGACAACAACATCAAAACAATAAAAGAGGGAATAAATGGCATAGGTATAGAACCTTCTAATGGAGAGGAAGGCAAGGCGATGCCAAGTAATGGTGGACTGCTTCAAACTGAGAAAGAGAAGGGTAAAATTCATGGTAACCACAAAGAAAGTTAACAAACATACTAATAAAAAAAAGAGGAAAAACATAAAGTCTCAGCAAAAAGAAAAACCTACAATAACAAAAGAAATGAAAAAAAAATCCACAAACAAAAATAACCAAGCACAAGAGAGTAAGAAGAACAAAGAAAATGTCAGCACCACAAAAAAAAGCACTACAAAATGACAGCAACAAACTCACATCTATCAATGATTACACTGAATGTAAATGGACTCAATGCATCCATAAAGAGATGGAGAGTGACAGAATGGATAAGAAAACAGGATCCATCAATATGTTGTCTACAAGAGGCACACTTTAGAAACAAAGATGTGAACTTATTAAAAGTCAAATGTTGGAAAAAAATATATCAAGTTAACAACTACCAAAAAAGAGCAGGAGTGGCAATTCTAATCTCAGATAAAATAGACTTTAAAACAAAATATGCCATAAAAGACAAAGAAGGACACCATACAATCATTAAGGGGACGATCCATCATGAAGACATAACCATAATAACCATCTACGCACCCAATGACGGGGTTCCAAAATACATAAAACAAACTCTAACAACACTGAAAAGAGAAATTGACAGTTCCACAGTAATAGTAGGAGACTTCAACACACCAGTCTCAGTAAAGGACAGAACAACTAAGAAGAAACTCAGCAAAGATACAGAAGACCTAAAGGGAACGATCAGCGAACTGGACCTCATAGACATATATAGAACACTCCACCCACCTGCTGCAAAGTACACATTCTTTTCCAATGCATATGGAATGTTCTCCAGAATAGACCACATCTTAGTCCACAGAGCAATCCTCAACAAGATCCAAAGAGTTGAGATAATTCAAAGTATCTTCTCTGACCACAATGACATCAAGGTATAAATTAACACTAGAAAGAGCAAGGAAAAAAAAAATCAATTACATGGAAACTGAATAATACCCTGCTTACACATCACTTGGTAATCGAAGAAATCAGAGATGGAATAAAAAAATTCCTAGAATCAAATGAGAATGAAAATACATCATACCAAAACCTTTGGGACACAGCAAAGGCAGTCCTCAGAGGACAATTTATAGCAATACATGCACATATCAAAAAAGAAGAAAGGGACAAAATCAAAACATTAACTACAGAATTCAAACAAACAAACAGAAAGAAAACAGAAGAAAAAAGCCCATAACCACCAGAAGAAAGGAAATAGTAAATATCAGAGCAGAAATAAATGAAATAGAGAATAGAAAAACAATAGAATCAACAAAACTAAAAGTTGGTTCTTCGAAAGAATCAAGAAAATAGACAAACCACTGGCCAGACTAACAAAAGAAAAACAGGAGAGGACACAAATAACCCAATAAAAAATGAAATGGGGGACATTACAACAGACCCAACTGAAATAAAAGGGATTACAATGTAATATTCTGAAAAACTCTACTCCAACAAATTTGAAAACCTACAGGAAATAGATGAATTTCTAGGCTCACACAGCCTACCCAAACTACAACAAAGTGATGTTGAAAATCTGAACAGACCCATAAAAAGAGAAGAGATTGAGAAGGTAATAAAAAAACTCCCAACCAAAAAAAGCCCTGGCCCAGATGGCTTCTCTGGAGAATTCTACAAAACAATTACAGAAGAGCTTGTACCAGTACTACTCAAGCTATTTCAGAGCATAGAAGAGGAAGCAACACTTCCAAATTCATTCTATAAAGGCAGCATAACACTGATACCAAAACCAGGCAAAGATGTCACAAAAAAAAAATTACAGACCAATATCTTTCATGAATATAGATGCAAAAATTCTCAACAAAATTCTAGCCAATAGACTTCAGCCTCATATCAGAAAAATAATACACCACGACCAAGTAGGATTCATACCAGGTATGCAAGGATGGTTCAACATTAGCAAATCCATCAACGTAATCCACCACATAAATAAAAGGAAAGAAAAGAGTCACATGATCATCTCAATT
Source organism: Dugong dugon (assembly GCA_030035585.1). Lineage (NCBI taxonomy): Eukaryota > Metazoa > Chordata > Mammalia > Sirenia > Dugongidae > Dugong > Dugong dugon. The sequence goes on from CM057465.1 coordinate 98,229,612, forward strand.
GATGCAGAAAAGGCATTCGACAAAGTCCAAAACCCATTCCTGATAAAAACTCTCAATAATAGGTATAGAAGGGAAATTTCTCAACATAATAAAGGGCTTCTATGCAAAACCAATGGCCAACATCATTCTTAATGGAGAGAGGCTGAAAACGTTCCCCTTGAGAACAGGAACAAGACAAGGATGCCCTTTATCACCACTCCTATTTAACATTGTGCTAGAAGTTCTAGCTAGAGCAATAAGGCAAGAAAAAGAAATAATGGCCATCCAAACTTGTAATGAAGAAGTTGAACTGTCCCTGTTTGCAGATGATATGATACTATACATAGAAAACCCTAAAGACCCCATGAGAAATCTACTGGAACTAATAGATTCAGCAGAGTAGCAGGATACAAGATAAACATTCAAAAATCAGTTGGATTCCTATACACAAATAAATAAAATGATGAAAAGGAAATCAGGAAAACAATACCATTTTCAATAGCCCCTAAAAAGATAAAATACTTAGGAATAAATCTGACCAGGGATGTAAACGACATCTACAAGAAAACTACAAAACACTACTGCTTGAAACCCAAAGGGATCTACATAAATGGAAAACCATACCATGCTCAGGAATAGGCAGACTCAACATTGTGATAATGACAATTCTATCCAAAGCAATTTACAAATACAAAGCAATCCCAATCCAAATACCAACAACATTCTTCGAAAAGATGGAAAAACTAATCATTAACTTTCTATGGAAAGGGAAGAAGCCCCAAACAAGTAAAGCGTACTGAAAAAGAAGAAGAAAGTTGGAGGACTCACACTACCTGACTTCAGAACCTACTATACAGCTACAGTAGTCAAAACAGCCTGGTACTGATTCAACGACAGACACATTGACCAATGGAACAGAATTGAGAACTCAGAGGTTAATCCATCCACCTACGGTCACCAGATCTTCGACAAGGGCCCAAAGTCCATCAAATGGGGAAAAGACAGTCTTTTTAACAAATGGTGCTGGTAAAACTGGATATCAATTTGCAAAATAATGAAATAAGACCCATAAATCACGTCGTATACAAAAACTACTTTAAAATGGATCAAAGACCTGAATATAAAGCCTAAAACTATAAATTTCATAGAAGAAAAAATAGGACCAACACTGCAGGCCTTAATACATGGCATTAACAGGATACAACCATAACCATCAATGCACAAACCCCAACAGATAAGCTAGATAACTGGGATCTTCTAAAAATCAAACACCTATGCTCTTCAAAATACTTCACCAAAAGAGTAAAAAGAGAGCCTACAGACTGGGAAAAAAGTTTTGGACAGTATAAGTCAGACAAAGGTCTAATCTCCATAATCTGCAAGAAAATCCAACACCTCTACAACAAAAAGACAAATAATCCTATTAAAAAATGGGCAAAGGAAATGAACAAACACTTCACCAAAGAAGACATTCAAATGGCCAACAGACTCATGAGGCAATGCTCACGATCACAAGCCATTAGAGAAATGCAAATTAAAACCACAATGTGATACCATCTCACACTGGCGTTACTGGCACGAATCAAAAACACTGGAAATAACAAATGTTGGAGGGGCTGAGAGGAGATCGGAACAGTTATGCACTGCTGGTGGGAATGCAAAATGATACAACCATTTTAGAAAATGATATAGCACTTCCTCAGAAAGCTAGAAATAGACATACCATTCCATCCAGCAATCCCACTTCTAGGAATATATCTTAGAGAAATTAGAGTCGTCACTCGAATAGACATATACATACCTATATTCATGGCAGCATTGTTCACAACAGCAAAACATTGGAATCAACCTAGATGCCCATCAACAGATGAATGGGTAAACAAACTATGATACATACACACAATGGAGTATTATGCAACGAGAAAGAACAACAATGAATCTGTGAAGCATGTCATAACATGGATGAAACTGGAGGACATTATGCTGAGTGAAATAAGTCAATCACAAAAGGACAAATATTGCATGAGACCTCTATTGTAAAAACCCATGAAAAATTTCACGCACAAAATGTAACAGTCTTTGTTGGTTACCAGGGATGGGGGGAGGGAATATTAAATAGGCAATAGATAAGTGGTATCTTGGGTAAAGGGTGAGACAGTACCCAATACAGGGGAAACTAGCACAACTTGTACAAGGATAGGTCATGGAAGCCCCATAGACACATCCAAATTCCCTGAGGGACTGAATTGCTGGGCGGGGGGCTATGGGTACCATGGTCTCAGGGAACATCTAGCTCTGTTGGCATAACACAGTTTATAAAGACAGTGTTCTACATTCTACCTTGGTGAGTAATGTCTGGGGTCTTAAAAGCCTATGAGAGGCAATCTAAGATACTACACTGGTCTCATCCCTTCGGGAGCAAGGGAGAATGAAGAGAACAGGATACAAGGAAAATATTAGTCCAAAGGACTAATTGTCCACAGCTACCAAGGCCTCCACCGGAATGAGTCCAGTACAGGTAGATGTTGCCCGGCTACCACCGCTGACTGCTCTGACCAGGATCACAACAGAGGGCTCTGGACAGTCCTGGAGAAGGATGTAGAACATAATTCTAACTCAAAAAAAAAAAAAAAAAAAAAGACCAGATTTACTGCCTGAACGAGTCTGGAGAAACCCCGAGAGTATGGCCCCCAGACACCCTTTTAGCTCAGTGGTGAAGTTATCTCCGAGGTTCACGGTTCAGCCTGGGAGTGGACAGGCCCGTAAAACCAAATGGGACTAATGAGGTACAGTAGTCCAGTGACAAGGGCCAGAATGCAGAACGGGACAAGGAAGCTCGTGATAGGGAACCCAAGGTTGAGTAAGGATATTGCTGTGTTGTGAGATTGTTAACCATTGTCATAGGGCAATATGTGTAGTAACTGTTAAATGAGAAGCTATTTTGTTCTATAAGCCTTCATCTTAAGTGAGAATAGCAGCACAATTGGAAGAGTGTAGTCAATATCACTGAACTGTGCATGTAGAGATTTTTGTATTGGTGTATCTTTGGCTGTGTGTATTTTCACCAAAATAAAGGTTGAGAAGTTACAGGGTTGACATGTTGTGGGGTTGTTAAGCAATGTCATAAAACAATATTTGTACTACTGTTTCATAAGAAAGTATTTGTTCTGTAAGCCTTCACCTGAAGTACAAAAAAAAAAAAAAATAGCTAGTCAAATATTGAATGTCCTCTATTAAAACTTCATATTTTTTAGGGTTTTTTCCAAATTTTCTGTTTTTCTGTCTTTTTACTTAAATTCTTGGAGATTTTCTCAATTTTATTTCTCAAATATTCTTTCTATTAAAGTTTTTTCAATTGTTTTTTATTTACTTTAAACATTAAACAGTCAGTACACATATTATTTTATGAGATTGGTTAACAACCCCATCACTCTCACTTCTCGACCTTGGAGGAACTTTTTTTTTCTCTTTTTGTGAAAATATACGTAGCCAAAGATACAGCATTTCAGAAATTTCTACATGTACAATTCAGTGATATCTATTACATTCTTCCAGTTGTGCTGCTATTCTCACTATCCTTTTCCAAATTATTCCATCACCATTATCTTCAACTTACTGGCCCTTAGGCTTCCCATCAAAACTTTTGAGTTGCTGTTGTCAGTTTGATCTCACATAGATAATACTTTTTTTTTTTTTTTTTGTACGTTAGATAAAGGTTTACAGAACAAATAGTTTCTCATTAAAAAGTTAGTACACATATTGCCCTATGACCATGGTTAACGGGCCCACGATATGTCAACACTTTCCCTTCTCAACCTTGGGTTCCCTATCACCAGCTTTCCTGTCCCCTCCTGCCTTCTAGTCCTTCTCCCTGGACTGCTGTGCCTCATTAGTCCCGTTTTGTTTTATGGGGCTGTCCAATCCCCTGCTGAATGGTAATCCTCGGAAGTGACTTCACCTCTGAGCTAAAAGGGTATCCGGGGGCCATACACTTTGATTTCTCCAGTCTGTCAGGCAAGTAAATCTGGTCTTTTTTTGTGAGTTAGAATTTTGTTCCACATCCTTCTTCAGCTCTGTCCAGGACCTCTGTTGTGATCCCAATCAGAGCAGTCAGTGGTGGTAGCCGGCGCCATCTCGCTGTACTGGACTCAGTCTGGTGGAGGCCATAGTAGCTGTGGTCCGTTAGTCCTTTGGACTAATCTTTTCCTTATATCCTGTTCTCTTCATTCTCCCTTGCTCCCGAAGGGGTGAGACTGCTGGAATATCTTAGATGGCTGCTTACAGGCTTTTAAGACCCCAGACGCTACTCACCAAGGTAGAATGCAGAACATTGTCTTTATAAACTGTGTTATGCCGATTGAGCTAGATATTCCCTGAGACTATGGTCCCCACAGCCCTCCGCCCAGCTATTCAGTCCTTCAGGGAATTTGGATGTGTCTATGGAGCTTCTATGACCTTTCCTTGTACAAGTTGTGCTGGCTTTTCAAGTATTGTGTACTCTCTTACCGTTCACCAAAGTTACCACTTATCTATTGTCTATTTAGTTCCCTCCCCCACTCTACCCATCCCTCATAACCAACAAAGATTGTTTCTTTTTGTGTGTAAACTTTTTCATGAGTTTTTACAGTAGAGGTTTCATACTGTATTTGTCCTTTTGTGATTTACTTATTTCACTCAGCATAATGTCCTCCAGTTTCATCCACATTATGAGATGCTTCACAGATTCATCATTGTTCTTTATTATTGCGTAGCACTCCATTTTGTGTATGTACCATAGTTTGTTTATCCATTCATCTGTTGATGGGCATCTAGGTGGTTTCCATCGTTTTGCTATTGTGAACAGAGCTGCAATGAATATGGGTGTGTATATGTCTATCCGTGTGATGACCCTTATTTCTCTAGGATATATTCCTAGGAGTGGGATTGCTGGATCGTATGGTATTTCTATTTCTAGCTTTCTAAAGAAGCGCCATATCTTTTTCCAAAATGGTTCTATCAGTTTGCATTCCCACCAGCAGTGCATAAGCGTTCTGATCTCCCCGCAGCCTCTCCAACATTTGTTATTTCCAGTGTTTTTGATTCGTGCCTGTAATGCCAGTGTGAGATGGTATCTCATTGTGGTTTTAATTTGCATTTCTCTAATGGCTAGTGATCGCGAGCATTGCCTCATGTGTCTGTTGGCCGCTTGAATATCTTCTTTGGTGAAGTGTTTGTTCATTTCCTTTGCCTATTTTTTAATAGGATTATTTGTCTTCTTGTTGTAGAGGTGTTGGATTTTCTTCTAGATTTTAGAGATTAGACCTTTGTCTGACTTGTAATGTCCAAAAATTTTTTCCCAGTCTGTAGGTTCTCTTTTTACTCTTTTGGTGAAGTCTTTTGATAAGCATAAGTGTTTAATTTACTATTAAATTTTTTTTATGCAGCCATATATAATTTTTTTATTTCTAAGACTTTTTTTTTAATAGTTTCCTTATAGTTGCTTCTTATTGTTGATTTTTCTTCCTTCACATAATACTTATTGAAATTTTCTGATACTAAGTACAGTGGGGTTTTATTAATTTTTAAAAGACATTTTCATTTCCATGTATATTTGTTTCTTTTACAGTCAGTTTTGTCTGGTTTTTTATCTTTCATGTTGGAGACTTTCTTCAAATGTTTGGCAGTCTTTGTTTGTCCTTTCACATTTAATATTGAGAAATTAAGATAACAGACAGGAAGTTTGGAGACTGGTAAAATATGTTTTACTGTGAGTAAGTAAAGATCTGCCCTTTATCCTAGAAATTCTCAAAAATTCTAGAATCATTAGGACTTTACTATAGGAAACAGTATTCTTTCTTGGTGTCCAAGTTTGTCCCAACTTATTGGGCAATTCTGTAGAGAACAATCCTCCAATATGTTGCCTGAGTATAACCTCCTGGTCTGCACAAGAGGTTAAGATGAGGCATGAGATGGTGTACAATTTCCTATAGAAATTTTCTAATTCTTCTTTAATTTTTCACCTTGTTTTCACTCCCACAACATGTTGTTCCCCTGAGTCTAATTTGACAAGATAGATGTGTGGCCTTGTCTGTGGAAGTACCTACTTCTTGTGTTGTAGATTTTGCATCTTCTGTCTGTTTTAACCATCACCATCGTTGTATCTACTTTGCATCTTCTCTACTGATCCCTTCTTTCTTGTTCTCTTTGCCTTTATTGGTCTGTAACTTTTAATTAATTTACTGTCACTTTGATAGTTTTTCAGAATTCAGGCTAGAAAAGTATACATGCTAAGTCATCTTGAACCAGAAGTCCTCGACTCTAAAGTTCTTTGGCGTGTTTTGTTTAAAAATTGTTTTAATCTCATGTCTCTGCATTTCTGATGACACTTATATCTTACATTCAGCTGAAACACAAATACAATCTGATAATAATAGATTATATTCACTCAACCACTTCTCACTTGTTCATGCTTATGTTTAGCCAACTTCAAGAGTAGTCTTTATTTGCAGATTTTTGGAGAAGAGAAAGGCATTCCAGACCAAGTGATGCTGGAAAAAGGCTAGACTCTTTGTTAATACCTGTGGACATAATCTAGTCCTCTTCTGGCCTAGAGGTAAGTTATTCCCAGCTGTAGAGAAGTCTAAACCTCCAACGTGAAGCATGTTCCAGAATTATTGAGTTTCCAGACAACATTACTTATGCACAGAATTGATGGCCTAGAATTGGAACTCAAATTGCTTGAGGCAGCATGGCTGACAGTGCAGGAGACACTATCAGTGGTGTTTTTACTGCTTTCACATAAGCCTACTTCAGTGGCTGTCAGCTGTAGAAACTTATCACCCTTTCAGACTGGCTTTCATCCAATTGTAATCATCCACCCCAAAAGGGAATGAGCGAGTTTTATGGAAAGAGGAGGTCAGCTTGCTTTTCTCTTCCTGGCCACTTCTTAAAGTAACAGACGTGAAACACATTTATTAAAATAGTAAATAAGTAAGCAAGTGCACACACAGGCCTGCACCTCTCTCCCCCTCTGCCCCTTTCTCATGAAGGGAGAGTTGCCTGCACAGAAGTGTGTGGCTGGATGGAGGCCCAGAAATCTGGAAAGTGTATTATGTGGGATTCCCCATGGAGGAGCACTTGGCTGCCAGCAGCTCTGGCTCTGGGGTTTCCACACACCATCAATCTGGTGCCTGGCAGTCACCGCTCCCCTCCTCACCTCACCTCATGCAGAGAGCAGCCACAGAGCAACTATTTGTCTCAAATTGCGGCAGCCAAACTAGTTGAGGAAGGGGAGAAGAGGGGAAAGGAAGGACAAAGGGGGAAGGGATAAAATAACAACCTGCCAACAGACCTTACAACTCCATTTTACTGTCAGATTTCTCATTGTTGGCTTTAACATGAACATTTGGACATAAAAATTAGGGAGTGGATGAACCAAAGTCTGACTCATAGTGGAAGGGCTAGAATCTTGACCAACCTTCGATAATAATTTATGAACTAAGCAAAACTTCAGATGTTCTTAAAAAGTACAGTGAATTTGTCTGAGAAAGAGTGCCTGAGGCTACTTTGCAAGTGAGAGAAGGAGCTAATGTCTCCCACTAAAACCCTGTGGGTTTGGTTTACACCCAGAGCACTGAACAGGAAACTGAATCATGAAGAGGTCAGTCCAGCTATGAGAAGCAAGCACATATTACTGGGACCATTAAAATATATGTTAGGCATCCCTTTGCTAGAGTAAAATGCATGCATTTTCTTAGCCTCCTGAAGCTAGTCTGACATTCTCAAAAAGCAGTAGGAAAAACAGTATTTTTGTGGGAGAGAGAATTTTCTCAGACCTCATGATGTCTATGATTTGAAGAGTTCTTCCTTCTGGTTTTGTCAGAATAACACTCCATATGCTTGTACCTTTTTGACTACTGGCTTAACAGGGGCAAGAAAAAGCCAAACTGTGAGGCAGTGGTTCTGACAACATCTAGACCCTTGCTTTTGCTTGCTTCAACTTTGAACGGAGCCACATGCACTAATATTTTCTTGCAATAATAAGGCACTCAAACTTGCCTGATCAATGTTCAATATATCAGGTCTGAGACCTGAATCATACTTACTAAAAACCCAAAACCCATTGACATCAAGTTGGTTGCAACTCATAGCGACCCTATAGGATAGAGTAGACCTGCCCCACAGGGTTTCCAAGGAGCGGCTGGTGGATTTGAACTGTCGACATTTTGGTTAGCAGCTGAGCTCTTAACAACTGTGCCACCAGGGCTCCCATACCTACTAGTGAGTACAATTATTTGTCAGGCATATAAAATGAGTGCAAATTAGAATAGTAAGCAAATTTATAATAAATGCCAGAAATGTCTTCTAACAATAAAGAATAAATATTTTTTTCTGTTTCTTTTACCCAAACTGGAGGGTTGTATCAGAGAACCAAATATTTTCAGTGACTATAAGGAACACCCATGTATATGAACACTCAGATATAATTTTTTACTATACTCCTGAGTTTGCGGTTTCTGGACACAGCCTATGAGTGTCTGTTCTATCCTACAATTGCTCAGGTATTCTCACTCTTCCATGAATTCAAACCTCACCTTCCACCATGAGGCTCTTATTTTATATGACAGACTTGGGTACAATTTCATTGTTAGTAAAATACAGCTTTATTTAGCACATGGTTATTTAGTACCTCATGAGATTAAGAGAATTGCAATACCTGACATGAATGTATAAATAGCCGACTCCCTGAACTCACTGTGTCTTTGGTTTCCAAGAATATTACAGAAGGTTTATTATACTTTCAAGCTTGGCAGAAGTTTATGCACAGGAGCTTTCAAATTGGCAGTGGACCTAAAGCAAATGAAGCTGTAAGAATAACACATACCAGGAAATGGTTCACTTGTTGTGAGGCTTCATTTATTCCAAAGAAAAGAGCAATGTGAATGTAAAAAGTTGAACAGTATTTGTGTTAGGGCAATTGTAAAAGTCTTATTTTTCACATATGCCTAAAATGAGAATAAAAGTTAGTTTAACTTTTAAAGGGAAAAAAAAATCATTTAACCAAAAAGCCTATTTTATTTCTTTAACAGAGATATCCTAACATGGGGTTTTATAGTTCTTAACACTCATAAAATCACAGTTTAAATTCTTTGCCTTGATCTGCTGAAGACAGTACAATAATTATTTCATTCTTTAATACTAATATCTCAATAGTTTAGGCAGTCCAAAAATAATAAACTTATTTAATTATTCCCAATAAAATTATTACAGGTGCCCCATTTAAACACTACTTTGCCATCGTTTTTCCCCGTAACTTTTCTGAAGCTGAGTCTTTGGGAATATTGTGTCTCATTTCATTAGTTTCCTTAACTCTTTCCTTGTCTGTGCTCAAGGAAAAGTATTTTGTAGCTTACCCCCAAAGAATAACCCCTCTACCCCAACAAATCAGCTGGACTTCACACAAATCAGACTCAAATAGCCTGGCTAGAAATAATTTCCTTTTGGGAGGAGGAGGGAGAAAGGTTAGGCATAGAGTAAGTACAAAGCAAACTTAAACAAACCAATTAACCAGCCAATAAATAAATATATTCTAGCCCTACAAAGTTTGTCCTTGGGAATATGTAATAATTACTAAAGTCTATTTTATCATAAATAACTTCTGTATGTATTTTTACCACACAAAAAATATTACCTGATTTTTTTTTTGACTAAATACCATGTGCGAATCTCTTATTTACCTTTGTTACTTAGACAAAAGACTAGTTAGCCAATATTTACTGATTGTATTATATATTGGGAGCTCTTTCAGGTTATTGTTAAATCAGTAACACTAGAATTACCTTTAAAAAGTAGATTCTGTGTTTGATTCAGACAAATATCCCAAAGCTCAGTTCTCAGCCAGCTGAGTTGATGAAGTTAGTATAATAACAAAAGCCCTTGAACGTGTTACCCTTTAAAAACTGTCTTTTGAGATTTCTTCCTCTAATCAATTCCATTTCAGAGGATAATAAAAGGAAAATATATACACTTATTCAAGAAGTTCGTTGAAAATGTTTAGGTTGGATTAATTTAAGAAGGTTAATGATTAGAAGTAATACAGGGAGATTTTTATTTATCCCTAAGTGAAGCACTTTGATCTTTCAAGAATATACCCTAGAATTAATTACTTTTTAATTATTAGCTTAAATAGTTCATTTTATTGGAGGCAATGGCATTTTCCAAGCCCAGTTTTGTTCTCTGGCTAATTGCTGGGCTTAGCACAAGTAAGGTGATTGAGAACATCCGGCCCTGGTCGATACACAGATGTTAGCTTTGGTCTATAGAAATACCTGGTTTTACCTGGCATGATTGGTTCTTTTATTTAGCAGATCTAGTGAAGAAAGCTGCACTCTTTCCGCAGCTGCATTGTATGTCCTTTACTAAAATAAAAATTAAAAAAAAAATCAGTTGTTGAGATTTTGAGTTTGGCATTGAATGTTTACAGAGTGGTGATTCTAAGTGACATGGAGAAGGGGCCTTGCTAGGTTTTGCAAGGATTTAATCTGCTTTTAGAGATTTATTTGAAACCATGTGTAATAACGAGCTTCCGTGGTGATACTTGCCCTGAACTGAGCCTAAGTAAGTATACTGGGAGCTTGAAAGTGAAGACAAAAGGGATTCCTTTGAGGGGAGAGTTGTACTAGCACAGCCATATTAACCAAATTCACTGTTTGGCCAAAGAATCAGCCTTTGAGTTGTGTATGTGTAAGTGTATACTCATAAAGTTCAAGTTGGGCACACATATGAGAAATTTTACCAGTTTTCTTTATTTAATAAGTCAGTGCAGGAAGGAAATTGTGCATCATTTGTAATGGAAATACAGTTTATATCAGTAGTATGTCCCAAGTTTGTCATAGCTAAACCTAGTCTTCAGGTGGTTAGAACCTGGTCCTTTTGAACTCCTTTTGAAAGTTGAGATTTACCACTTTTAGCCTTAGACCAAACTCAGCTTCCAAAAAACTTAATTTTTGGATGTTGAAATCAGAAATAAATATGTACGTTACACTTACTCACACATTAACTTATTCATTCTTTTGTCTATGCCACTAATATTTACTGAGTATTGAACCACTTGTACATCAGATGGTAAGATAGCCACTAGGGGTATACAAATGAATAACATACAATCTTTCTTTGAGTTGATTATATTCTAGTGAGGGGGCAAAATCACAGAAATACAACAACATAGAGTGATACATATAATGACAGAAATGAAATATCAGCCAAAGAAACCCAGTGCCATGGCGTCAGTTCCAGCTCACAATGACCCTATAGGACAGAGTAGAACTGAGCCATAAGGTTTCCAGGCTGTAATCTTTACAGAAGCAGACTGCCACATCTTTCTTCCAAGGAGCCTTTGGTGAGTTCAAACCATCAATCTTTCAGTTAGCAGCCAAGCACTTAACCTCTGCACCACCAAACTCCTTGAAATGAAATACAAAGGACAGTTTATCTAACCTGTTTGATGTGATCAAGGAGGTCTTTCCTGATGATGGCACATTTAAGATTTCTGAAGAATGTGTAGAAATTGTCCGGCAGTCATGACTGTGAGGGCATTTCAGGAAGAGGGAATGATATTTAAGTGCAGATTAATTAGCAAGAAGATATATTCTAAGAAATATCCATGGCTAGATTTACATGGAATGCACATTCTTTGGTTGGCTTTATAGATGACTCTGAACATGTGTCTGGAAAGGTGAACAAAATTCAAATGGTAAAAGCCATATATGCCATGATAAAGGATGATATTTTGCTCTCCTTCCTGAGGAAGACTTTTGATTAAAATACTTAATTAAACTAGGGAGATAGGGATGAGAGGGTGAAGCACAAGGGATTTTTAAGGTGACAAAAAAAATACTCTGTGATATTATAATTGTGGATACTTGGCATTATGCATTTGCCAGAGTCCATTGACACAGAGAGTAAAAGGTAATGTATGAAAATTTAAAAATCATTTATGAGCTCAGAAGATGCCAGGAAAGAATGTATAATTTGAAAAAAAAACAAAAAAAATAATGAAAAAAAGAATTAAATGCCCTGCAGTATATGAAACAACCTCATTGAAGATGGTGCGGAAAATTTCTGACCTAAGTAACTTCGGAAATGAGTGGAGCCCGTAAAACTAAAAGCAAAGGGAACTATACCTAAAACTGCACTATTGTTGATAAAGTTGTTTCCAGCAGAGGTATAGGTTAACAATTCTGATAATTGAGGGGAATAAGTCTAGAATGACTAATGTGGTAATAGATTTGAGTTGGAGACATCAGTATGAACTCATAAAACATATTATAAATAAAGATGGTACGTGTAGAAATATTTATAGTTATGTGCATATACACAGTTTAATGTGCACACATCAATTTCCTTGCTGTGTAAGTTGAGAGGGGCTAGAAGCAACAACACTGTAATAGCAAGAAGTGCACCTAGAACCCAGATTTTGGTTTCTAACACCACCCTTTAATGAAAAGAACTGGGAATCCTTGGAGAAATGGCAGAATCTAGAACTGGGGCAGGAAACACACAAGATGAGCCTGGAGCTATTATAGTGCCAGAAAGTAAGGAAATACTGAAAAAAAAAGACAAAAAGAAAAAACACTCACAGTGATGAGAATATGTCAAACGGACACTGAAGCCAAACCAAAAAGTTTCCAATGGCCAAAACTGGAATAATTTGAGCAACAAAATAAATTAGTATTAAATTATAACCTAAAGTATAAAATAAACAGATATGAGTCCACATGGTATGAATAAATGATTGAATGAATAAATAATTGAGGCAGAAGAGAAAAATCTTTTGTGCAGAAGAATTGCCAATAATTTATGTTGATATTTCACCCTTGAGGAGGTGGAGGCTTCCTCCCAGTTACTTAAGTTTGGCTGCACACTGAGACGTCTTTCCAAAGAGTGCACTATGAAAGTGGGGGAAAAAACAGTAACCTTATGATAGAGAACCTGGCAAACACTACCTCGAGCCAATGATCAAGGTCAACATCAATAGTGAAAAATAATATTGAGAGTATATACCTTGACGTGATACGATGAAAATGGCACTTCACCTCTGTAATTTTCCTCCCCCAAACCCATAACCCTAATTTAATTAAGAGAAAAATATCAGACAAATCCCAGTAGAGGATTATTTTATAAAATTATTATTATTTTATTTTATAAAATAATATTCCTCAAAACTGTCAGTAAATAACTAAATAAGGAAAGTCTGTGAAACAGTCACAGCCAAGAGGAGCCTAAGGAGATATGACAACTAAATGTAACATAGCATCCTTGATTGGATCCTGGAAAAGAAAAACACAATAGGTAAAGAATAAGGAAATTGGTAAGGATTTTATTTAATAATAATTCACCAATATTTGTTCATTAATTGTAACAAATATGCTATACTAATACAAGATGTTAATAATAGTGAAAACAGTGTGGTTGTATGGGAACTTCCTATATTAACGTTATAATTTTTTCTGTAAATCTAAAGCTGTTCTAAAAATAAAGGTTAAGAAAGAAAAAAAATCAAATACCTAAATAAATAAATGAACTTAACTGTAAAAAAAAACAAAGAAAATCAAAAGTGCCTCTGTATTCTAGCAAAAATTAACATGTCCTTTTATGAAGAGTGCAGTCATGGCAGTCCTCTAGTTGGGTGCAAGGAGACACACTGAGTTACAGGTCAACAGACTTTTGTGAAATTGTTGGGATGTGAGTATTTGATGGCAAATTTTGCAACAGTTCACAGTTCTTCATGCTGCTTACTCAAAAATCTTCCATATATTTCATATGTGAAAAAAATTCAATCAGTTTTGCTTACTTTTAGATTGCTTTGAGATATATTTATAGAAAAGCCAAAAGAATTTCATGTGACAAAATTCACTTCGAATTCAGTATTAAATATTCTATTCTATAAGGCATATATTTTCTGAAAAATACAGAATTTCAGATGTCACTAAGATAAAAAACAAATATATTTTTAAAATACTGAACTTGATGAGAGCAGATGAATAGAAAGCTTGTGGGTTTTTTTTTTTTCCATCATATTTGAAGTTATATACTGTAAGTGCTATGGTTCCTTGAACCTTTTTAAATAGGAAATTTATATCTTGTATGTATCCAAAAATTCCATGGTGCCCTCAATCCAACATCAAAGAATTTTGTACATTTACGTTCTTACTCACTATTTTTTTTTATCATAATATTTTGAGAAACTTAACAAAAGCAAAAAAAGGAAAAAGCAAAGAAAAAACCCATACAGACAACCAAGAGTCCAGGACATGCCCAGCTGAAAGATATGGAAATATATTTTAAGAAATTTTGGTGGGTGAATAGGGAAGATCTGAATCATATTGTGGTGGTTAAGGTTGTGTGTCAACTTGGCTAGGCCATGATTATCATTGGTTTGGCAGTTATGACGTAGTCTGACAGCTATGTAATGATGTAATCACCAACATAATGGGATCTGATATAATGTAATCATCTCCATGATGAGATCTGCCATGAGTGGCCAATCAGTTGAAAAGGAGTTTCCTTGGTGGTATGGCCTGCATCCAATATGTGTGGACTTTCTGGCAAATCTTTTGCTCACTCTGGATCCTCATCTGACCTATGGTTCTCAGGATTTGAGCTAGAAGCTTACCTGCCAATCTTGGGATTCATTGGCCTTCGCAGTCTGTGAGCCAGAGGCCTGCTGTCTGACCTGCTGATCTTGGTTTTGCCAGCCCCTGCAGCTACATGAGTCAGGAGGAGCCTCTAGCCTGACCTACAGACTTGAGACTTTCCAGCCTCTACAACCGCATGAGCCATTTCTTTGATATAAATCTCTCTCTGTATATATATACACTTCACTGGTTTTGCTTCTCTAGAGAACTCAGCCTAAGACACATATACTTCTCATCAGTTAGCCTTTCCTAGTTCAAAAAAAAGCACTTAGAACAATAATTTTCCTATAATTAATTTTTGGATGGGTTTTAAACTAAAAATCTGTCTTAAACTTAGGGAATTCATAGAGAGAAAAAAAAAAATCAACAGACCTAATTTTCTTCAACAAATAATTAGAGGTAGTGGGAAAATTTCACATGTCTTATACAGCAAATTGAGTCATATATGACAGACACCATATGATAATACAGAAACCCTGGGGGTGTAGTGGCTATGAGCTATGGCTGCTAACCAAAAGGTTCGCAGTTCAAATCCACTAGGCACTCCCTGGAAACCATATGGGGCAGTTCTACTCTGTCCTTTAGGGTCACTATGAGTTGGAATCGGCTTGATGGCAATGGGTTATACAATAACATATTAGAAAAAACAGATGAATTTTTATGGGTATAATTGGTATTTATGGGTATTTTATGGGTCTAATTGGTATTCTCAGCATGTATCATTTTCAACTAGATCCTCTTATAACTTCTACTGTATTTAGCAGATATTTCATAATAGCATGCCTTAGAAGTGACTAGTATTACAATATAAGATAAATAATATAAACATGGCTTATTATCATTGTAGCACCTGACACTATTTAATACCATATGAGTCTGGGTTGTATTTTGTATGCTTTTATTTTATTTTTTTTTTACTGTTCTTCTAAATATCAATTAGAAGATATACTCTATTTGTGATAAAGAAATACATGACTCACCATACCTAGTCTAAGTACCGGGGACCCTTCAAACGTAGTCATACTTACTGGCATAAAAGCCTAGCAAAGACAAGGAGCTATAGGAAACTGAACTTTGAACCAATGAAATGAAACAATGTATAGACACAAGCATAGATCTTCCAGTGAGGAATGATCATTGTCACCATCAGATTATCTTACCAACAATATGCGTAATGAGAAAGTATCATTTCTCAGAAGAGAAGTAAAACCAGCAAAAAAGGCACAGTTTGGAGAGTTTATTCTGTGGAGCCTCATGAGTTTTGTCTTAACTTCTCATTATGAGTATCTTTAGAGAATATTTGAATGGTAGGAAGTGACATTACTTATGAATTTGCTGATTAATTCCAAGTGTATATCTCAATCCACGTATAGTTACTGAGCTACAGACTTGTGTGTTCAACTTTCTCAGCATATTAATATTTCCTCAAGGATAGGAACAATGTCATATTTATTTCTGTATTTCCATGCAGAGCACATAACTCAGTTTTGGCTATTCAGAAGGTGCTAAATTGATATTTATTGAATAAATAAACCCATCAAACTCATTTCTTTTGTTTTTTTCTCTAGTTTTAGCTTTCCTTTGATTTATTGTCCTGGGTAAATACTTAGGGAACTGCATCTATTTCTGGGTTAATATTTTCTTCACAACTCAGAACTGGCACCATATACTACAAGGTCCTTGATAAATATCTGTTACCAAGAACAAAACCATTTTAACCCTATAAAAATTTTCAGAGTTTTTATATGTATCTTAAAATACAACATAAAAGGTAAATATTAATATTTATAATGTTTAAAAATAATTATATCAAAAGAGTAAAAACCAGAGAATAAGTAAACTCAAGACAAGAATCGTATTAAAATGAGTTATTCTTCCCCAAAACAAATAGCAGTGTTAGTGTCAATGAATACAAATGGCAAAAAGAGCAAATAAAGAAAAACAGGAAATTATTTAAAAGGAGAGGAAAAAAAGGCATAAATGAGAATAACTTCCCTACATTCTCCACCTGAATGTACATATGATTGCCATTACAATCCTTCTTATTTTAAAATATTCACACATTATAACATGATGATAAATCAACTTACTGACATATTAGTTCTTGACCAGAAAATTCTCACATATATAAAGAATTTTATAGAATGAAGGAGAATAATACCTGAAACCTACAAATTAAATTTCTTTACCTTCCCATTTATTTCTGAAGTCCCTGCTTAGCAGTTTTGGACTCCACCAGCCATCATCACCTTACTGCACATTTTCAGATATTCCTGATACATCTCCTGAGGGGCATTGTGTCCTAACATCCCCTGGCATTACGGTCCCACGCAAAGAAATGAGTGTTGCAACTTCTTGCCAATAAGCTTGAAAATAAACTGAAAATGACGACTTGGTCTTGGGTTTTAGCTGTCAGTGCCAAATCTCAGCACTAAAGTCAATTTTGCAGCCAATTTCTAAACCTCTGAAAATTGGGGTCAGTGGAAGGGCAAGAAATCAACATGTTAACTCGCTTTGAATCTACCTAGTGAAAGCCATGTATATAGATTTATAGATTGAAATGCAAAAGCTCTCATTTGTTTATTATAACCCTACATAAAATGTTTTTTAAATAGTCATGAACAGTATGATCACAGAATGACTATCTAAACAATTTGATCTGCTTAAACACATACAACAAATCTTTAAAAACAAAGTAGGCTTCTTCCTTTAGGTAAATATAGATATCCAATTCTGCATTTAATTGTAACTTAAAAAAATTATATTTATTACACAAAATTTAAACAGAGAAAATTTTAAATAATGTTACAGTGAATATTAAGTATCCCCAGTTCTACCACGACATTTAACTGTGCTTGCTTTATCATGCCGACTTTGTCTCCATCAATTAATCCATCTTAGCTGTATGCATTTTTGATACAAAGTTGCAGAAATTAGTTCACATCCCCCTAAACACTTTAATGTACATATCATTAAGAGGACTATCATAATTGTTTAGTTCTTTAGTTAAATTTTAAGATAATGAGGGGAAAATTATATACAACCAAATGCACACATCTGAAATTTACCATTTGATCAGTTTTGACAAATGCATACATCTGGCTACTCAAACTCCTTTCAGAACATCAGACATTACTATTACTCCAGATAATTTCCCTATGCCTTAACTGAAATTATAAATAGACAGGATTTTAAAAGAATATTTCATACTGAGGGATTAGAACTCCTTCTCCTACTAACTTACTGATCTTATAAAAATAGCAATTCAAAAATTGTTTTACTAATTCAGTAAATACATGCTTGATTAAGACCTTAAATTGAATCAGAAAATTCATTCTCATTGTTTTGAAGGGAATTTTAATTAGAAAGAGGGAAAAGTATCTTCTGTTCTGAAGTAAAATGCTTTATACCTGATAATCATCAAAGAAATAATTACTAAATGTTTTCCCACAGCCTTTATCTTGCTTTAAGAAGCCCTGGTGGCACAGTGGCTAAGCGCTCAGCTCCTAAGTGAAAGGTCGGGGGTTCGAACCCACCAGTTGTTCCAGGGAAGAAAGATGTGGCAGTCTGCTCCCCTAAAGATTACAGCCTTGGAAGTCCTATAGGGCGGTTCTGCTGTGTCCTATAGCGCTGCTATGAGTCAGAATCGACTGGATGGCACACTACAGCAACAACATTTTCCTGCTTTAAGAAAGCAAAATTTTGGTTATTCATAAAAAGTGTTTTTGTATTGGCCTTTGTTGATGAGTTGAAATTGGAAGTATTATGCTTCCTGACTTGTTGAAAAAAAATGTGTTATAGGTAATGTTTTGTAAATAGCTACTTAGTGTTTCAAAAAATAGTAAAATTAATGAAATATTACTAATCTATATTTACACTTCAAAATCAAAGACTTCACTAGATTGTGTTTAAATGCTAGAAATGTTGTGAAGAAAAAGCCAGACTTCTTTTTACTAAAACCTCAGGTTTTAAATCTATTGGAAACTAGTGTAATGTTACTGAAGGGGTGCCAATTTCACAAGTTTTACTCAATTTATTCAGGCTTGTGATTCTCAGACTTGGAGATGCTTTTGCGTTTGAGCCTAACTCCTAGATTTCTTGAAATCCATCTGTTAGTTAAACCAAACTAAACCCAACCTATTGCCATCGAGTCAATTCTGACTCAGCAACCCTATAGGACAGAGTAGAATTGCCCCTTAGGGTTTCCAAGGAGCCGTTGGTGGATTCTAATTGCCAACCTTTTGGTTAGCAGTCGAGCTCTTAACCACTGCACCACCAGGGCTCATCTGTTAGTTAAGGAAGGCAATATATTGATACTCGTCAATTTAGAAGTTTTATTGGTGAGATATATTTAAGGAAAATAGATTGGCTTTTCTAAGGTTAAAGATTGGGTTGGAGTGCAAAAGTTTTCCCTTGAAGGTCTTTGTATTTGCAGACAACTAGACATTTCAAAAGATGCCCAGTCGCCCTTCACCAAGCACTGCATCATTTGACTACAGATACTAAATCCCTGATCTTGCAATTAAAGATGCATCCAAATACTTTAAATCACTCTTCAATTTTCCTTGAATTTACTACCATTTTTTAAACATAAAATTACTCACTGGAACTGCAGAAAGAGACTATCTACTCAGAAAAATATAAATCTGGGTATTATTTTCCCTGGCAATAGGAAATGGCCTGGAAAAAAGAAAGTCATGCAATGCACTTAGGAATCTCAACAGAAATAAGCATTTTCCTCCCCCGCCCCTTTCAAAAATTTTATAACCCAGGCTTCCTTTATCAACCACTACATGGGATTAAATTATTTTTCAAAAAAGTTTAAAAAAATCCTCTAATTCTATGCAGAACAATTAATATGTTGATATAATTCCAATGAATTTTTGTGAATAAAAAGAAATTACAAACACTTATTTAGTTAATTTATTCCTCTATGGTATATAGGAATTCTTTGGGCTGAGCTTAAGTCCAGGATTATTTTTTCTCAGATTTCATGTTATTGATATATCTTCACTGAAAGTTTTCCATCACCAGAGTCAATCATGGAAAGTTCCAATAACATAAAAACAGTACCTTGTCAATAATCACCATTTTATACTGTTTATAAAATGAGTACAAATGTGTATAAATCTACACATATAGGTTTATAAAACTATAAAATTTCCTTATAAAGAGCCTCCCAATTTTTAAGAATAAATTCCAAGAATTATGTAGCTAAAATAAAAGTTTCTATATGTCCATTTTATATGCAAGTAATATCTACTAAACTCTTCTTCATTTTTCTATATTTGCCTTCAGCCACCTCCTTCTCAGCCTGTCGCACCACTAAACACAATAGGAAAAAGAGAAAGGGATAAAACTATCAGAAATGAATTATGGTATTTGATAACCATTCAATAAGTTGACTGTTTAAAATACACAGTTTCATAATCTCTGGATCTATAGAGATAACTTAAATCATTTGAAAATTACTTCCTAAATAATGTTCAATCTCTAGTTCACCTACCTCTTGCTATAAGCATTTATGCAACTTCAAGTTGTTTGTCTTGAGATGCACTACTATGTCCTATAAATGCAAGCCCCTTTTTTGAGTGCTATGTTTAAATTAATTTCAGTTTTATAGACTCCTTAGCTATTTAGTTTAATCATACAATTACATTAAGGAAACTTACTTCAAAATACTTCTGTCCACTTACCCACATTTACATCAGCTAATTTTATCTGAGTCTGTCTTTATCAAGCAAGAGGGCAGACATTGATCATTGAAGTCACCTCAAAGTGGCATGCTGGCCAAATAGGTATTTCATTATATTTGTATAGGAATACAGGACCAAAAGAATGTTCAGAGGTTTGCTGCAACCATGTTTCTTTCCTGTTCTCAAGAATAAGACTGGAATAACAGAACTTTCTCCCTTTATGAAAGGTTAAAATTTGGGTGGATCCACCCTTTTTCCACAGCTCAGTATACCTCTGTATACCAAATACCATCCTAAGCAGAAAAATAGGTAATTTTACAGATAATCACATATAATATTTCCAGTGTAGCATATTTCAATTTCTCTTTAGTAACTGCCCTTTCAATTATTGCATTATATAAACAGAACATTTTGGAAAGTGCTAAATAGTATCAGCCAAGTCCCTTTAAAGAAAATGGAAACTAACCTAGGTATTTCAACTAAGATAATTTAATTCAGGGAGATGGCTTACATAGGTGGTTGAAAAGCGAGAAGTCGAACAGTTGATGAAGATGCAATCCCATGATGGCTGGAAGGACACAAGGAGGAAATAGCATTGTCAGAGGGCAGAAGCTACTGCCATCTTGTGGGAGGGCACACCATAACAGGGGATACCTGATGGGAGGCAAAGCCTCAGGATGAAGAGTTTTCAGAGATTTTGAACAGAAGTTATAAACACTGCCAGAAGGTGCTCACCAATCGTCCAGAACTGCTTTTCATTACCTACTTATATGATTACACTACTCCGAACTAGATCTCCACTTTTGCCCAGTTTAACCAATTAAAACCAGTTGCCGTTTATTGAACTGTGACTCATGGTGACCCCATGTGTATCAAAGTAGAACTGTGCTCCATAGGGTTTTCAGTGGCTGATTTTTTGGAAGCCGATAGTCAGACTTTCTTCTGCCGCACCTCTGAGTGGACTTGAACCTTCACCCTTATGGTTAGCAACTGAGCACGTTAACCCTTGCACCATTGCCATCAAGCTGATTTCAATTCATAGCGACCCTATAGGACAGAGTAGAACTGCCCCATAAGATTTCAGCTGGTAGATTCAAACTGCCAACCTTTTGGTTGGCAGCCGAGCTCTTAACCACTGTACCACCAGGGCTCCTTGAACCACCCGGGACTCCTTTACTTTGTTAAGTATCACCTGATATTTACTATGGAAACCCTGGTGGTGTAGAGGTTAAGAGTTCGGCTGCCAATCAAAAGGTCCGTTGCTATAGCATGCGGAGTTAAAAATTGAATTTGTTTTCCTTATCGAATGGGAGATGGTGTGGTTAAATTTAAATTTTGTATTCTTTGTATTTATTGCCTTATATTTTTATATTCATTATATAATTATGACATAGGCCTTAAAAAAGAAATTTTACAATTGGAGAGTTCAGAAACTGGCATACCTGCAGCAGCAATGAAAGATTTAGACTACGTGATGGATGAGCCCCTTCTCCCTATAAAAGCCCATCATCCTATGAGTTTGATTTGAAGGTTGAAAAAACCCTCACCTTCTACTAAATTCTATTTGCTGATGAATAATAACATATTGCACACAATGTATTATAGCAGTCCATAGTTGTATTTTACAGCCAAACAGAAGTGGGTTTGAAATGCAGTTCTACCAATTAATAACTGTGAACATGGGAATGTTAATCAACGCTACTGAATTTCAATCTCCTTATCTATTATATGTCTCAGAATGATTTTGTAAGGATTTAGAGAATACTTAATTCTGTAAGTAAATTGTATGCATGATGAAGAGTAGTGCCTGGCACACAACATTTAGTAATTGAACTATTATTATTATTCATATTTTAATAATAAAAGTAAAATTTACTTTTAAACCACTCTAATATTTTTTACACTGGGTTTTTCTGTTTTATAATGGTATTTCCACTATGCAAAGTGAAATAAACTGATATCTAAGGACTATGTTATGAAGATGAAAATAAATCTCATAGATATTAAATTATCCACCTAATCTACATTTTCCTTTTTAAAAACATTTTTAAGTTTTCTCCATGTACTAAGTTAAATTAAGAATTTAAAAAATATAACCCAAATAAATTAGGAGAGTAAAGCAAAGACCTGGCATGGGGAGCCATATATCCATGCATTCATGATACCTTTTTCCTTTAATGCCAACCCTGTGTTATCAAAGCTAACTTCTAGAATACGTTATGCCTATAGGATTAAGTACTCTGTACTCCCCCCACACCCAACTTTCTCTGATTTTTCCCCCAGAGTCCATATCACTAGGGTCCTCAGTACATTGGCCCAGCTTTACACAGCTGTGTGAAAGCAGATAAGCCTCAAAATAGTCTGTACTGAACTCATTTCATACGAAAGTTTCCAGGAGCAATGAGGAGAAAAGTTACTAAACCCCCTGCATGTCTATAATTGTACTATCTTCTTGTCTTCCTCCTCATCCGCCTTCTCCTTTTTTTCCTTCTTCTTTTGAAGAAAATGTGTTCTCCAAATTCAGAGCAGAAAAGATAGCAATGTCGTTTTCTTCCAACTCCTATAAATATATAATTTAACCTATCTTATATTTTTTCCAAATTTTAGAGGAATAATGCTGATTTGAACCTTGTAAGATAATAGAAATTAATTCCATCATATATTTTATTCTCCAAATATCTTTTATGTAATTCCCGTGCAACAGAAAACACTCTGATACAAAACCTCGTAACAAGTTACCTGATTATACTACTTTTCGTCATATTGAATTCTCCTTATTGTTTCTTAAATGACTTAACGTTTATCTTCTATGCCTATCACTACTGAAGTTTCATTCTCTGATAAGATTCCAAAGACCAAATCCAGATAATTTTAGTTTCACTTTCCTTCATGTTCCTGTCTAGCATTTTATGATGTTGACCATCCTCTGGAAAACTTTCTTTTCCCCGCATGGCTTCCCTGATACCTTAGTGCCCTAGTTCTCTCTCTCCTTCTTAGTCCTCTTCACCTTTATTTCCTGCAAAATCTCTACCTTCTACCTGTTTCCAATAAATATGAGTATATAAGAAGATAATGTCAATTTGAAGAAGTAGAAATTTTTTTATAAACTATATTTTAAATGCGTAATCTAATTTTGAAAGAAAGACCACTAGATTAATGATAGTTACAGCACACAGAGACCCTATGTACAAGAGAAAGGAACACTGCCTGGTTCTGTGCCATCCTCACAATAATTGCTACATTTGAGCCCATTGTTGCAGTCACTGTGTCAGTCCATCTCGTCAAGGGTCTTCCTCTTTTGCGCTGACCCTCTAGTTTACAAAGCATAACGTCTTCTCCAGGGACTGGTCCCTCCTGATAACATGTCCAAAGTATGTGACACGAAGTCTCATCATCCTCACAGGAGCATTCTGGCTGTACTTTTTCCAAGGCAGATTTGTTCATTCTTCTGGCAGTCCATGGTATTTTCAATATTCTTCTTCAGCACCATGATTCAAAGGAGTCAGTTCTTTCACAGTCTTCCTTATTCATTGTCCAGCATTCACATACATATGAGGTGATTGAAAATACCATGGCTTGAGTCAGGTGCACCTTAGCCCTCAAAGTGACGTCTGTGCTTTTAACACTTTAAAGAGGTCTTTTGCAGCAGATACATAAGTGTATATTGTATTATAATTTATAAGTTCTTCTGTATCAGGTGCTTTCTACACTTTATTTTAACACAATAGATGTCCACAACAACTATGTAGAGTAAATGTTATTGTACTGTGTTTAGAAGTAAAGAAAATAAGGCTTGGAAAATATAAGTATTGTGGCCAAGCTTCTATGTGGCAGAACCAGAACTGAAGCCAGACCTGTCTTAGTAGAGTGTCCTCCTTCCTACCCCCAATGCCATTCTTTAAACCATAAAGGGAAATAGATACCTTGCAAGTATGTCATGATCCTTTCACCATTGTGCTGATGGCAGGCCTCCTTATTCACTCTTAGAACTGCCCACTGAGCCTGCGCATGACCTCAGAATATTTAGAGACATAGTACTCAAGACAGCTACTACCAGTTAATTAGATTGCCATCGGATGAGGCAACTTACACACAGAACTTTCTCATTTGTAAAATTTATTTCTTAAATTTTGCTAAAATATGTTGCCCAGTAAGTATTACTTTTTGATCACAGAATAAATTAAATCTTTTTTTAATTAAAGACCTGAAACTTTAAAAAATCTAACACATCTAATACAGATAGTCCCCGACTTATAAGGGGGTTCCATCCTGATGATTCTTAAGTTGGTTCTGACATAAGTCAAATACCTCATTTTTTTTTTGGTTTTCATTATTATTGCCTTTTATCAGTATCTTTATAAATCCGATCTTTATTTCTCTCTGGGGGTTGGGCAGTCATTGAAAACCTTATGGAACACAGGCCTACTCTGAAACATATGGGGTCACCAGGAATAGGAATCGACTCACAACAACCGGGGAAGAAAAAGTGTCAAGGAGTGGAATCATAATAGAGTGATGTGGTATGTTGAGTCTTGGTGGAAACTTTAGATTGAAGAATCAACAAGAGTCTTCTTTGAGGAGATGAGAGTAATGTTTAGTCTTAAAAGGTAAGAAGAGCCAAATATAGGGAAGTCAGGTATGAGCATTTCCGTCAGAGAGAAGAGTTGGTGCAAAGTCTTACTGCAGAAACGAACTCAGTGTGTCCAGGAACAGAAGGAAGTTCAGTGGCATTGGATGGAGCAGTGTGAAGGCAGAAGGGGAAGGGTAAGATGGCCGCTGTAGACCAGAGTAAGGACTGAGATTTATATAATTGTGATAGGAAACTATTAGAACATTTTAAGCAGATGAGTGGCATGATCTGATCTGTATTTTAAACAGCCCTCTCTGGATATTATGTAGAGCAAGAATGGTATGGGAATCCCTCGGTGGTGCAAACAGTTAATGCCCTCAGCTGCTAACCGAAAGGATGGAGGTTGGAGTCCACCCAGAAGTATCTTGGAAGAAAGACCTGGCAATTACTTCCAAAATATCAGCCACTGAAAACCCTGCAGACACAGTTCTACTCTCACACACATGATGTTGCCATGAGTTAGAATGAACTTATGGCAACTGTTTTTTGTTTGTTTGTTTTATGAATGGTACAATTTACCCTATATATGGTCAAAAGAAAAAAAAGTTATAATCTTTTCTATAAATGCCAAAATGGCATTTGATGCATATTTTAAATATTTCTCAGTGTGTTTTTCTGATATCTCACTAGACTGCTGTAACTCAGGGACAAGGTGTCTCCAACATTTCTCTCAGTGCACGAAACATAGTAGATACTCACTGAATATTGCTTGGATATTGGGTAAGTGAATAAATAAAAAAGATATTGACAAAACACATAATTTTTACTGATGCAACCATCTATCTTAAAAAAATTAAAATAATTTCTGTAATGCCACCGCAAATATATATGTTGTTAGCTAGTGATTTCCTGGCTTTTCCTTGTTGAAGCAACTGATGTATATTACTAAAATTACTATACAATACATTGTTGTGAACTTTTCTTTAAAGTATTCAATACAAAAGAAAATTGACTCAATAATTATTTAAGCTGTGAGTCTTATTTTTAAAATGCTCTTAGATCACTGAAATTCTAAGGTATAAGTATGGATAAAACATGTATGTGAGTGTGTGTGGTATGTACATGTATGGAAAGATTCTCTAAATATGTTTATCAGATACTCATGAATTTAATTGTCTTACTATTGGCTTTGTTACCTATTTTTAGAATAAAATATTTGTTATAAAATATTATAGGCTCCACTCTAACTACCTGTGCCCTCCTGGTGAGCTTTTCTCTTTGCTATTAGCAGACTCAGACATACCCGCCTTTTCAACAGGTAATTCTGAAGGAAATTTGGAAAAATTCCGGTGACTTACTTGAAAAGTTGGCCTTTTGTTTCTTGTTGATTTCGGGTTGTGCTCTTCTGGAAAGAGCACAGGTCAGCCTTTTGAAGTAGCTCTGATTTATTCCACACGGTGTCACTCTGTGCTTGCCAAGCTACACAATTATCTTTTGCTTCTGAACTCCTTCCACTGGAGATTAAGGCGGAGAAGAAATATGTTTGTTTTGAGTCATAATAATGGAAAATATACCACTTTCCAAAATGAGATGGTGTGGTAAGTTTCCCCAACTCCTTCTCACTTCTTTCAAATTTTAGAACAGATAGTTGTAATGCAAGTAGGACGGTCCATTACTTTGTCTCCCCAGGCTGTCGCCAAATTGATAGATTTAAAAGGTAATATTTCTAACGTGTTTGCCACAACTGCTTTACAAATATTCTATTCTTAGCCCATTTCTTAGTGTATTTATTTACAAATAGTTTTATATTTTAATATGAATTTTTAGATTTTAAAATCTAGTTATATTTTAAATTATGAATATTTATTTTTATACTTAAATATAAAATATGCTACTCAGTGAAGTAGTAATATCTTGAAAAAATGCAAAAATAACATAAGAAAAAAACAAAAAAAACAAACCCATTGCCATCGAGTCGATTCGGACTCATAGGGCAACCCTACAGGATGGAGTTGAACTGGCCCATGGGTTTCCAAGGCTGTAAATCTTTACAGGAGTCTGTGCATCTTTCTCCTTCAGAGCATCTAGTGGGTTTGAACCATTGACCTTCAGTTAGCTGATGAGCTTTTAACCACTGTGCCACTGGGGCTCCTTAAAAATAATGTAAAACATACTTTAATTAGATTTAAAAATAGGCAACAGTAGCGTGTGGTCTAGCAGATCTCAAGAAGCAAAATCTCTTGATAATATTTCTTCTAACTTTGTAGCTATACTCATAACCCATTGCTGTGGATTCTGACTCATAGTGACCCTATGGAACAGAGTAGAACTGCCCCATAGGGTTTCCAAGGCTGTAATCTTTAGGGAAGCAGACTGTCACATCCTTCTCCGTTGGAGCGCCTGGTGTGTTTGAACTGCCAACCTTTTGGTTGGCAGCTGAGTGCTTAACCACTGCACCACAAGGGTTCCTTGTAGCTATAAAACAAAAACAAAAAAAAACAAACCATTGCCGTCAAGTTGATTCCGACTCATAGCGACTCTATGGGACAGAGTAGAACTGCCCCATAGGGTTTCCAAGGAGTTGCCTGGTGGATTCGAATTGCTGAACCTTTTGGTTAGCAGTCGAGCTCTTAACCACTGCTCCACAAGTGTCTCCTTGTAGCTATAGAGACACTAATCTCTTAATATACTTCGACCATTACGCAGAGAAAAATAACAAAGACATCCACTTGCCATTGACATTGCACAACTATTCATAACATGACATAACATAGAGGGTCTCTGGAGCCGAACTCAAATATTAATGACACTTGAGTGACATTTGGTATAGAGTACATTGTCGTGAGTTTTTCTTAAAAGTTACATTCTCTACATTGAGCATCTCCAGTAACAGGTAACCAAGTGCTTCTAAGGCTTTCCTACTTTGTGCTATCTCCTACAGTTCCCACTTACCACAGCAAGAATTTCCAAACTACGAGGCCTTAAGTAAGTTTGTTAACTATGTTTCTTCCTGTGTAATATGACGATCATAACAGTACCTATTTCAAATAGTCATTGTCAGTGTTAGGTGGATACACAGATTGCATATATATATTTAAGGTAGGGGCCAAAAAAGTTTTTTTTTTTTTTTTTTTTTGATGAGTAGGAAGAGCAGGCAAGAGTCTACTCACAGAATTTTATTGTGGAGGTACATATACCTCTATATTGTTCTAAAAATTCAACCCCACAAATTGGGTAATCCTTCTCTAGATTATGGGATTTAAAACAGGTATAAAAAGAAAAAAATAGATAAAACATTTATCTTCAGGTGTTTACTGGTCATTGGGGAAGGAAGGACTAGACTTGTTCTTCACATTATGAGTGGAAACAGTAGGGAATGACCAAAAAGCGGAAACACCTTCAGAAGCACGGACTTAACTGTTACTGGGGATGCTTACGTGGGGATTATTTTGAGGGAGACATTCAAGCATACAATGGTTGATTGTTCCTTGAATTTCTTGTAGGCTCTTTTGAAGTGTAGGATTCCATACCTCAAGGAAAAAAAGGAGTAGAGGAGAGGAAACCGGTGCAAGTAGAGGAGCGGAACAGGAGAGGCATTAAAAACACATAGCGTCTAACCTCTATTTTGTTAAAAAAATTATATGCAGCTAAAAATCCTAAATCTTATTTATATATTAGTATTTTTCTCCTCGAAAAGTTTGCCAGCACCTCAGAAAGAGTTATAAAATCATTTTTCTGCCACAGCTCCTAGTCAAGTGCTAAAAACATGATAGGAACTTAATGCAGAGTTGTTGAGTGTAATATATAAAATCAAATTAAGGGTCAAATCTTGCTAGCACAATCCATTCCAGAAAGTGATAACACAAATGCATCTGAAATTCCAGATGCTATAAATTTCTCTCCAGATGTGTTCAAATTGGACTCAGCATTGATAGTCTCTTTTATTTGATTGATTGATTTATGTAGAGTTTGCTTGGATGCCCGAAATCCTTGCCAATACCAAAGCCATAAAAATAATCTATATTTTCTTTGAAACGTTTCCAAGTTTCTCACATTTATTAATACTGAATGTATAGATTCTAAATGAGTATATTTCCTTGTCTGATGTCAACAGTGGTAGAATTTAAGTTGGGTCCCTCCAATCACCAGTGGTGGCACTGTTAAATGTAAGGTGGAATGGAGCTGGTTATAGAGGGCTAGCACTCCCACCACAATAACCAGAAAGAAAACAACAGTAACAACAACAGGCAGATTTCAAAAATTTTATTTTAAGATATCAGAGTTCTCTGAAAGCAATGAAGTCCAGATGAACTCCAAAATTCAAACAAAAATCCTCACAACTAGACCAATAAGCAACATCATGATAAACAGAGAAAAGAATGAAGTTGTCAAGAATTCCATTTTACTTGAATCCACAATCCATGCCCATTGAAGCAGCAGTCAAGAAATAAAATGACATGTTGCATCGGGCAAATCTGCTTCAAGAGACCTCTTTGAAGTGTTAAAAAGCAAGGATATAGCTTTAAGGACTAAGGTGTGGCTGACCCAAGCCATGGTGTTTTCAGTTGCATCATATGCATGTGAAAGCTGGACAATGAATAAGGAAGGCCAGAGAAGAGTTGATGCCTTTTTGAATTATGGTATTGGCAAAGAATATTGAATATACCATTGACTGCAAGAAGAATGAACAAATCTGTCTTGGAAGAAATACAGCCAGAATGCTCTTTGGAAGTGAGCATGGAGAGACTTCATCTCACAACCTTTGGACATGTTGTCAGGAGGGACCAGTCCCTGGAGAAGGACATCATGCTTGGTAAAGTAGAGGGTTAATGAAAAAAAGGAAGGCCCTCAACCGGATGGATTGACACAGTGGCTGCAACAATGGGCTCAAGCGTAACAATGATCACGAGGATGTCACAGGACCGGGCTGTGTTTTTCATTCGGTTGTTGATAGGGTCACTGGGAATCAGAATCGACTTGGTGGGACCTAACAATAACAACAAGTGAATTAACTATAGGCATCTGTTTTCTTTTCTTGTGACACTTGCCAGTTCTGGGTAGAGTTGGACTTAGGGTTTTGGTTAGGGTTATATCTAAGTTTATGGTTAGGGTTTGGGTTAGATCTAGGGTTAGGGTTCATTCTAGGGATTTAGCTTTAGACGCTTGTGGGCTGTTGTCTTTGCATCTGTTGCTGGAGTATGAAGTATGCAGAGCAGTAGTTCTGAATGTAAAGCGAGGGAAGTTAGTAATATGTTTTTATTACAACTATTATGAATAGTTATAATAAACTATTATAGTTATCTTTGTAGCCTTCAAGTTATTTTTGTAGCATTTATGCATGCATATATTGCCTCCTTATGAGCTTTTCTTACCTATTAATTATATCACACTATGTTTCTTTTTCGGCACCTTTATTTTCTTATTTCTCGATTATTCATTCATTTATTAAGTAGGTATCTAATGAGGGCCTTTTCATTAAATGCTCATGTCATGCTAATTGTGTGGTAGAAGGGTGAATAAGATGCAAGTTTAGTAAATCGGAAACTACAGGATAAATGATAAGTGAGCTGGTAACATGGATTAGGTAGGGATCTATGACAGCATGTAAAAAGATCACTCAATTCTACCTCTGGTAACTAGAAAAGTTTTCTTGGAGGAGATAATAACTAAGCTGAAACAAAAGATGGAGGGAGTTAATCAAGATAAAACAAAAACAGGTAAATGCATTCTAATTCCAATGGGAGTAAACAGGATGTAAAAATAAATAAGTAAATGAAGAGGACTGGCTGGAGAAATGTGCAGAAAGGCTAACAAGTGAGAAGGGGCTAGACTATGAAATTATTTCAGTTCCCACTGAGGGTTATCCTGAGGGTTATGTAAAGCCAGAGAAGGGTTTCAGCAGGTACATGATATCAAGAGTTTCAATTTTTAGAAAGAGTAACTTAGCTGTAGTTTGGAGAATGGTTTAGGGCCTGGCAAAACTGCAATTAGGAACACATTTAGGAAGGTGATGCAGTTCCAGAGTATAAACAATAGTATTTAAAGTAAAGTAGGGTAAGAGAAGAAGATTAGAA
The DNA here is from genome assembly GCA_030035585.1 of Dugong dugon. Classification (NCBI taxonomy): domain Eukaryota; kingdom Metazoa; phylum Chordata; class Mammalia; order Sirenia; family Dugongidae; genus Dugong; species Dugong dugon. The sequence continues at coordinate 98,260,606 of CM057465.1, forward strand.
GTAGACAAATTTGTGGCAAATTGGGAGACCAGTAGATAAGGGAGAAGAAAAGTAGACACATCACTCAAGAATCTTGCTTGAGAACAGGAAAAATGAAGAAACACTCATTGAGATGTGTAGAACAGTTAACATCCCTTTTAGCCTGATTAATCATAGTGATCACCCTCACCCATATGGTACCCCAGCTAGTCAGAATCTAGTCTTACAATGTCTTTGGGTCACATTTTCTCCATAGATTTTATAAAAGAAAGAAACCAAGGGAAAGGAAAGGGAAGGATGGTTTGAAAGACACAGAGAGGAAGAGGGGGAAGGGAAAAACAAAAACAGAAAAACAGCATTAGTATAAAGACAATAAAATCATAATATTTTGTTTCATATAGGTCTGTGTTTTAATCTCAACTCCAAAAACTTGAAGATATGCAACTATTGACAAGTTGCTTAATGTCTCCATAATCAGTTAAGTCATTTGTAAAATGTAATTTCTTGGGACTTTACTAACTTAAGTAAATCAATCTCTCTCTTACTGTATCTCCATGACTTATTGATTGTTTACTTTATGTCATGCACAATTGCACAGCTAAGGCATTACATTAAGTACAGTGATTAAAAAGACAGGCCAAGATGCAGGGGGAATACATACATACATACATATATATACACACACATTCATGACATCAGAGAGCTACCAAGTTAGTGAAGACTTGTCAGGATAAGATTCTGGAGTTTAATTTAAAGAAGTGACCACTACATTCTTTGTTGCTTTTCCCCTTTATATGTTTTCTGATTTTTGATAAGTCTGTGGAAGTACTGAGAGGTTAGACAGAACATTCTAAATCCTGTGTATCTGTGAGGATAAAAATTGGGATTCAGAGCTCATGAAGGAGAAAAGGACCTTTGCACACCCCAGGCTGAATTCCTCAAGGTATTATGTAAACCATTTGTTTCTTTGTTTGTTAGGTGTGCTTTGACTCAAAGCGACCCCATGCATAACTGAGTGAAATCCTGCCCCATTCTGTGCCATCCTCACAATCGTTGCTATGTTTGAGCCCATTGTTGCAGCCACTATGTCAATCTATATTGTTGAGGGTCTTCCTATTTTTTGCTGACCCTCTACTTTACCAAGCATGGTGTCTTTCTCCAGGGACTGGTCCCTCCTGATAATATGTCCAAAGTACATGAGAAGAAATCCAACTATCCTTTCTCCCAAGGAGCATTCTGGCTGTACTTCTTCCAACACAGATTTATTCATTCCTCTGGCAATCAATGGTATATTCAATATTCCTTTCCAGCACCATAATTCAAAGGTATCAGTTTTTCAACAGTCTTCCTTATTCATTGCCCAGCTTTTGCATATGTGTAAGGCAATTGAAAATACCATGGCTTAAGTCAAGAGCACCTTAGTCCTAAAGGTGACATCTTTGCTTTTTAACACTGTGAAGAGGTCTTATGCAACAGATTTGCCCAATGCAATACGTCATTTGATTTCTTGACTGCTGCTTTCATGGGTGTTGATTGCGTATCCAAGTAAAATGAAATCCTTGACAATTTGAATATTTTCTGTTTATCATGATGCTGCTTACTGTTTTGAGGATTTTTGTTTTCTTTATGTTGAGGTATAATCCATACTGAAGGCTGTAGCTTTTGATCTTCATCATTAAGTGCTTTAAATCCTCTTCACTTTCAGCAAGCAAGGTTGTATCATCTGCATAAGCAGGTTGTTAATGAGTCTTCCTCCAATCCTGATGCCACATTCTTCTTCATATAGTCCAGCTTCTTGGATAATTTGCTTAGCATGTAGATTCAATAAATATAGTTAAAAAATATAACCCTGACACACACCTTTCCTGATTTTAAACCATGCAGTATCCCCTTGTTCTGTTCGAACAACTGTCTCTTGGTCTGTGTACAGGTTCAGCATGAGCACAATTATGTGTTCGGGAATTTTCAGCAATGTTATCTGTAATTTATTATGATACACACCATCAAATCCCTTTGCGTAGTCAATAAAACACAGGTAAACATCTTCCTGGTATTTTCTGCTTTTAGCCAAGATCCATCTGACATCAGCAATGATATCTCTTGTTCTTGAATTTGGCTTGAATTTCTGGCAGAACCCTGTTAATGTAGTGCTGCAATCATTTTTGAATCCTCTTCAGCAAAATTTTACTTGCATGTCATATTAATAATGATGTTGTTCGATAATTTCTGCATTCTGTTGGATCACTTTTCTTTGGAAACGGGGTGAATATGGATCTCTGCCAGTCTGTTGGCCAGGTAGCTGTCTTCCAAATTTCTTGGCATAGATGGGTGAGCACTTCCAGCGTTGCATTGTTTCTTGAAGCATCTCAATTGGAATTCCATCAATTCCTGGGGACTTGTTTTTCTCCAATGCTTTCAGTGCAGCTTGGACTTCTTCCTTCAGTACCATGGGTTCTTGATCATATGCTACCTCCTGAAATGATTGAATGTTGACAAATTCTTTTTGGTACAGTGACTGTGTGTATTCCTTCCATCTTCTTTGATGCTTCCTACATTGTTCAGTATTTTTCCTGTAGGAGCCTTCAGTTTTGCAACTTGAGACCTGAATTTTTTTCTTCATTTCTATCAGTTTGAGAAATACAGAGTGTTCTTCCCTTTTCTTTTTCTAACTCCAGCTCTTTGCACAATTCATTATAATACTTTTGTTTGTCTTCTCCAGCTGCTCTTTGAAATCTTCTGTTCAAGTCTTTTACTTCATTATTCCTTTCACTTTAGCTACTGTATGTTCAAGAGCAAGTTTCAGAGTCTTTTCTGGCATCCATTCTGGTCTTTTCTTTCTTTTCTGTCTTTTTTAATGACCTTTTGCTTTCTTCATGTATGATGTCTTTTATGTCATTCCATCTTGCCTGGTGTTTGGTTGTTAGTGTTCAATGGGTCAAATCTATTCTTGAGATGGTCTTTAAATTCAGGTGGTATATACTCAAGGTCATACTTTGGCTCTCCTGGACTTGTTTTAATTTTCTTCAGCTTCAACTTGAACTTGCACATGAGCAATTGATAGCCTCTTCCACATCACCTCCTGGCCTTGTTCTGACTGATATATAATTAATGGGGTTGAAACAGAAGTAGACCAGTTCTTTAGTAATTCAGAAATTCTACTATGAATCAGCCCTGATTATCATTATTCTGTCCCTACCCTATTTTTTTTGACAAAAGTCACAATAAATAGAAGATAACTTTTATTCAGATCTGTGAATTATCTCTATAATCCTTCATATACAATGTCTGAATTAAGTAAAAAATTTTCAGTCATACTAGGAGATTAGTTCATCACCTGAAACTCAACAGAAAGGATAGATAATAGAAACAGATCCGAAACAGATCCACAAGAAATCAAGATATTTAGTTTTTATCATATACAGACTTGTAAATATCTATGATTAATATGTTGAAGATATTAGATAAGAAGGTCAGGAGACGCATCAGAAAACTACAAAGTATTAAAAAAGAGAAGCAAGTGGGTTTTCCAAAGCTTGAAAATACAATACAGGTATTCCCTGACATACGACAGGGTTCCATACTGACAACTCAGTAAGATGTAAGTGGTAAGTGGAATACCTAATTTTTTTTTTAGTTTTCATTACTATTGTCTTTTATTATCACTATCTTTATAAATCCAATCTTTATTGTCTTTGGGGCTATAAACATTACATATAAACTTAGATATATTTTAATAAATACATACACAAAAAAATACAGAAATTATAAAAATTTACTCCGACATTGAAGAAAAGTTGCACTACCTTGGTATTTTGTCAGTTGTAGTAATAACTCCACTTGTGGAAGGTTCTGGATCGTCTGGATTATCCCTGGGAATGGGGATGGCATTTCTAGTTTGAGAATTAGTGAGACGTATCTGTGTGGTCCTTTTCTTTTTTTCTTCATTTATTTCACAGTAACATCTCACTGCTTCCCGAATCTGCCTATCAACTTTAGCAAAATGATCAGTGTTTGGGCCTATGTTTTCAAGAAACTGAACCCCCTGATTTAGTTTATAAAAATAAATCTACACTCTTGAACAGTAAGTCACAAAATTGAACATCTGCGAGAAAACATCTGAGAATGATAACATCAGCAAATTACAGGCTGTAACATGTACCTATTACTCATGATATACATATCACTAATATATATTACTAATGATAAGATGTACAAGAAAAAAAAATAAACCAATGGTCACAAGTGCAGTTCATCTTAACTAAAATACGTTGTAAGTCAGGGACTACCTGTAACTGAAATTAATGGCTCATTTGTTGTTGAGTGTCGTCTAGTCAATTCCAACTTATAGTGACCCTATGTGACAGAGTAGGACAGCCCCATGGAGTTTCACAGGCTGTTATCTTTATGGGAGCAGATTGCCAGGTCTATTCTGTGGAGTGAGTTCAAACTGCCAAACTTTCAGTTAGCAGCCAAGTGCTTAACAATTGTGCCACCAGGCTATTGAGATATTCAAAACCGTATTGCCACCAAGAGGACAAATTTGGAGTTGATAGTGCTCCACTTTATGCCTTTGTTGATGATTTGTCATTGGACTAACTGGATGTCCAGGCAAGAGAAAACCAATAGTTCTTGTTCTCCTATTTTTTTTTTTTAATAGAAACATCACTAGCAAGAACAACATTAATTGATATCTTACTCTAAAACAGAAAAAAAAGAATAACAGCACTGTGTTGGTAGAAAGAATGTGAATAACATTGACCTTCCTTCATAAAAGTTATTTCTTGCCTGAATAAAGGGAAATGATTAAATTTTGCCTTTAAAGATAACAAGTTAAATTTACAGTTAAACATCTGCTGTTAGGTCAAAAAAAACGTAGGTCAGATTTTGCCAACTTTTGACGTGTTCCAAGGGATCAGTGTTTGTGTGTTATAGGACGTTAATATGCCCGTAATGACAATGGCAATGATTTACTCCTCTTTTTTCCATCTTCTTCGGAAGATGAAAATTTTCAGCTGTTCCTTATTAGGATCAAAATAAGATTTAAATAGGCCAGAAGATCCATTTCTGAGAATAGTGGCATTGTAAAATTCCGTATCTGTGCCCAAAAGTTAAAAAAAAAAAAAAAAAAATCAGCTCTTCATTCTCACTGTCACTTTTGTATGATCTCAGGAGTGATAATAAAAAACTTATTCAAATTACTTGTGAATTATCATCAACTTATAGAAAGCTTCTGCATTTAGTGACTTTTTATTTATACCAAGTGAGAGAGAGGTGAAGGACACTTCTTCAAACAAAAACACAACAAACTCCATGTATTTTTGCTTTAAGGAACTTACTGGATGGACTGAAAGTTTTGTTGGTTTTCATGATGATTCCATTTTCAGTTCTTCTGTGGAATGGAAACTAAAGAAATATGCACCACTGGGAGTTTTAGCATCAGTGTCATTAATGCTCTGCAAACCAGTGATGTTCAAACTCTCGGGTGATGTCTCCTCTTGAGATTTGGATAAAATCACGGACCCTCTCCTCAGAAAATGCACTTAGACAAATATTTACGAACTGTGGTGTACAATTTCAAGAGTCTTTTCAGTCTCTCATATTAATTTGTGGGCCTCTAGGGACTAGTATCTTCTGGAGAAGAATATGACTACTTGTTCTTTCGGGAGAAAATAAACCACTGTATAATACAGAGAGATGTGTGACTAATCTAGGAGTCCCTAGGTAGCACAAAAGGTTAAGTGCTCAGCTACTACATGAAAAATTAGCAGTTCAAATCCACACAGAGGTGCCTCAAAGAAAGGTCTATTTATCTGCTTTGGAAAGAGCACAGCCATTGAAGACTCTATGGAGAACAGTTCTACTCTGAAACACATAGGTCACCATGAATTGGAAATCAACTTGACTGCAAGTGGTACTAATACCGGTACTGGTTTGGTTTTGGTGACTAGTCTGCCATGGGGTTATTCCTAGTGATTCTTTGTCATCTCCTTGTTTTACTCAAATAATTTTATTATTATTGTTTTTAACTTTGAAATCCAGCCCAGGAAATTTTCTTTTCCTAACGAGAAAGAGCTCTGAGAGGTACTAAGATATATAGATAGCTGTATCTTAGCTATATAAATGCCATTACCAAGTTACTAACTACCTGTATTAGTTTCTTAGACCTGTCATAACAAAATATCACAAAGTGCGTGGCTTATATGTACATAAATTTACTGTCTCTCAGTTCTGGAGGCTAGGAGTCAGAAACCAGGCTATCACCTGTCTTGATTCCTTCTGAGGTCTCTGAGGGAGAATTTTTTCCATGCCCCTCTTCTAGCTTCTGGTGACAGCCAGTGATCCTTGGTGTTCCTTGACTTGAAGTTACATCACTCCGAATCTCTGCCTCCATCTGCACGTGGTCATCTTCCGTCTCTGTCTCTCTGTGTTTCTTCTCCTCTAAGGACACCACTCAGGTGGGTTCAGGACCCCCTCAACCTCAGTCAGACTTCATGTTAACATAAGATGATAACATCGTCAAAGACCCTATTTCCAAATAAGGTCAGATTCACAGGTACTGGGGATTAGGATTCAGTGTATCTTTTGAGAGATGCAATTTAATCTATATTACCCTACCTCATCAAACCTACTGTTGATAATGAGCTTCTTCAGGCATTATAACATTTTCTTTTTCGGGAAATTCTCTTACCTATGTTTCTTCCACTATAAACTACTTCTAAGTACCTAACGGAAATCCTGGTGGGATAGTAGTTAAGAGCTACTGCTGCTAAACAAAAGGTTGAAAGTTCAAAACTATCAAACTCTCCTTGGAGACCCTGTGGGGCAGTTCTACTCTGTGCTTTAGGGTCACTATAGGGTCGCTATGAGTTGGAATTGACTCAAAGGCAACGGGTTTGTTTGTTTTTTCATTTAAGTACCTAACATTAACATATTTTTATTTTTATTTATCTATTTAGAGCATTACCAAAAGTTAGGATTGCTTGAAATTCCTGAATTTAAAAAAAATAGTATTAATAGTCCAATTACCACCCTCCCTGAAATTATACGAGAACACACAGGAGTGGGCCTGGCAGAGATTGAGCACAGGTTTATCCTATTCACCAGTCAAAACACCCGTGCTGTGTTTTAGTCCGATGGAAATGCAGCTAGATGACAAATAAACAAAGCTGAACGACTTGGTGGCTGCAGCATTTGAGGCCCAGTGAGTCTACAGTCCTCAAACTGTGGGACTTCCTTTTGCCTCTGCCCAGTGCTGGATGTTTTTGAGTCCCAGCCTTGAAATGACAATAACAGAGGCCATGGAAGTGACTAAAAGTATCAATGTCTACCCCCCTTTGCAAGAAAACCATCAAGATTTCACCTCACAGATCAAAATTTGCAGAAATAATAGGGGCCCTGTCTCCCCACCTGAATATCTACATCAAACCAAGCTTTTTCACAACGTAACATCTGATACCAGCTCCTTTACTTGAGGAAAATAACCTTTTGGCCTGTGTATTTCAGCAGCTGTTAGTTGTTTGGCTGTCAATCCTAAAGGTCCCAAACACTAGAGAAAAAGAGTAGAAGAAATAAAAGAAAAAAAAAAAAGAAAAATTTTAAGACCTTTGTCAAACATCTGAAATACTATGATTTTGGTGTCATTTAAATTTCTGAAAAGATTTGGGACAATTCATATTTAAGCCCTAGGGCTGATCCACTATGAAACCAAACTCATTACAAATCTCATTTCTTTATAGGTTATTTGATAGCTGACAAATCAGAACTGAAAAAGAGAGTATTCTTTTGGAGCTATTATAAAGTAAAAATCATAGAAACCTACTGAAGACCAATGTGGTGCCATCGAGTCAATTCCAAAGATCAATGTGCTATCTCTTAAATAATCCCCTTGAATTAAAACCATAGTGTGTAATCAACATAATGGAATTCACTGTTGAAGATAAGTTTATGGAAGTGCTCATATTTCAAGTAGAACTAGGTTGTAATTGAAACACACAATTAGCAGCTTCATTTGGAGTCTTTTTCCTGGACTAGCAAATGTAAGTAAGAATCATCTCTTAGAAAGTTAAATATAGTAGGGGAAATATTATTGTGTTTAGAGGTAAATTTGTGATATTAAATACAAAATTTTAAGCTTGGCATCTGACTAATGTACCTCTAACCAAACTGTTCATGATGTTGTTACAGGTAAAATCTATAAATGGAATGGAATAAAAAAAAAAAAAAAACTGCTTTAAAAATTCTGAAAAATAGGAAGTGTCAATTTATATATGGTTAAAGATTTATTTTCCTGAGTTTTCTGGGGTATTTATCTAAAATAATTACATGAGTATGGAAGATGGTCATTGTGGTTCTCTCAGTCAAATATTATGAAATAATGAAATAGTTTTTAGGATCACCATTTTACTCTTTTCTGTTTTGTTTTTGTTTTTCAAATGACCTTGGCCTATTTTATTGCCATTTATGCATAGAAATCTCATTGTGACTCTAAACTACATAAAGATAGTTCCTTGTATTTAGTTACAGACAATTTTATACTTTACTGCTTTTCTTCTCCTGAACTTTGAACAAAGGTTAAAAAAAAAAAAAAAATTAGGAAGATAAAACCTTATAAAAACTGGTAGCTCGTATATGTCAATAAAAATCTGATATTATATTTTATTTCATAGTAAATGAAATTATTTCATATTGTATCAAATGTGTTTCCAAAGGGAAAGCCAAAACCTACTTGAGCTCTGTTTTGCCAAGGAATTTTCTGCCGTGGTTCTCACTGTTGATATAGAGTCTAAACAGAGGCCCCAGATGAAGAGGGAAAGTGCTTCTTTACATCCAGCCGTCTTGGCAACAGAAGAAAGTACTATATTGTTCTTCACATAAACCATCTCCATTAGAGCTTAAGATGTTCTTTTCCTTCTAATCCTCATTTGTACCCCTTAGCCATTTGTTTAGAATTAAATTAACTGCAATTTGGAAAATGTGGATGAAAGGTAGTGCATTGAGTAGATATCACATGTTTCCTGAATGGTGCCTGTTCCGCCTCTTTCACGGCCATTCATTGTGCCTGAAAGGGTGTAGTGTGTGAATTGTTGGACTGTCACTCTGCAGAGAAGTCTGGCAGCCAGGATTACCATGGAAACAGCAGGAAAAAGACAATTAACAAAATGGTTCTGATTTTTTTTTTTTTCCTATTTCTTTTCTACTCTTCAGCTTTAGGGAGAATTTCTCCCTTTTAAGGCACACATACTCATACATACACAAGTATATACAGATGCACACACATGAAAAAACCTAATATTTGAACTCTGATCATTAAATTAGATTTTTCCATTGAGGCTGTCTGTGAATTTTTTTAAAAAATCATACTTCTAACATGAAATATTTACAAATGGTTTTCTCAACTTATTCCTCCCTCCCTGCTTCAGTTTTTGTTCTTTTCAGATCTCGAAAAGAATTCTCTGGAAATATCCTTAGGTAAACGACTGTTAATGAGCAGAGCCTGTGATTTTAACCCTGGCACATTCATTGGACTTTTAATTAGTCCCTCTTACCATCATTCCTGTGACAGAAACACAATGTAGGCCCAAGAGCTTAAACCAAAAGGGGCTCTCTTTAATTTGCCAACCTTAGTTTACCTTAGAACATCAGAAAAGGATGGTTATGCCTAGCCATTAGGGCTAGATTTTGTGACTGAAGGGTTAACAGAGCATAAAGACTAAATGTTTGATGTCATCATTAATACTAAAAACGCATTGCAATCCAAACTCTGTCAGACTTTGATTTCTTTAAAAAGGCTATTTATAAATAAAGGAAATGATTGTACATTGAAAGCATCATAATTAAAGTAAAATATGAGTGGGAGACCTATTGAACCTAAGTGTCAAATACTGCATTGAAATGAAACATGGTGCTTTGCAGATAATCTCTCTAGAAATGTTTGAGATTGTAAAAATGAAGATTCCTTCTGCATGTTGTGCTTAAAATTCAACATGCAGAAAATCTCTTAAAATCTCTGTCTGAAGCCTTATGGAAAAATGTAGTTCTACAGGAGGCCTCAGTCCAGCAGTGACCTTGAGCATGCTCTGACTTCAGTATGGATTTTTTTTCCCCAAAAAAATAGTATTCTACCAGAATGAAAAGGAGTAGCTACTGTTTCATAGAACATTTACTGACACCCCTGAAATCCTAGGCAAGCCTCCAGAAACAATTCTTAAAATTTCCCAAACCAAGAAAAGCTTAACCAAAGCTGAATTATGTGGTCTTTAAATTTTCTCTAACTTTTTTTTGACCAGTGCATAGACTTTTGCTTTCTTCTTCAGTCATTTTTCTCTATTTTGACTGTTCACTTCTGATTGTAAAACGAGTCAATTAGACATAAAATTTGAGGAAAGATTTTCAGGTATGGAGGCTATTTTTCTTTTTCTTTTCTTTTTTTTTTTTTTTGAATTTTGTAATTCGTTCAAATTAAAAAAAACTATTAATTTCTGCCAAAACCTTTAATCTGATTTAGCAGGTAAGAGTCTTTATGAAGTAACTCTAAAACAATCTTAGAAAATGGGAAGGTATTTTTGATTTGAACATTCCTATATTTTTAAAGGAAATCAGTTATTTATAATGTGTAAAGAATAAAGAAAACATTGTCATATCAGGAAGGCAATATTAGAGAATAAAATTAATGTGAAATCATGAAAAATATATATGGTTTTGAACTGAAGTCAAGCAAAACTTGGTATTTTTTACAAAAGAAAACCACAAACCTAATAAAAACTTTCCAACTTGCTAGTCCTGTTCAGTTCTACCGTTAGCTTTGTTTAACTTATTATAAATCATGTCTTTGAGACAGACACAAAACCCTCAAGTCTATCTGCAAAGGCATCTGAGAATGTACTTATTTTTATTTTATAGTGTAGATTTCTAGAGTAAAGTCATAGAAAACTTTCCTAAAATGAAAATGATTTCCTTAGTCACTATGATGACATATCTAACATTAACAACAACAACAAAAATATATAGAACATCAATTGTGTGCCAGATACTAAGTTCTTAGAAGTCATTTAATCAAAAACCTGTGCTTAATTCAATGTCACACATCATTCTTAATAATATCCCCAGCAGTAAGTGGGCCATGAGATGTATTTGGGGGCATATTAGAACAAAGTATCTCTAAATGTATTTTTTAATGGACTTTATTTTTTACAACAGTTTTAGATTTACAGAAAAACTGTGAAAATAATACCCATACCAAGTTTTCACCATTACCAAACTCTTACCTTAGTATGCTACATTTGTAATAATTAAAACAAAACAAAACAAAAAATAATATTAATACGTTATTTTTCTAAAGTCCATACTTTATTCAGATTCCTTTATTTTTACCTAATGTCCTTTTCCTCTTCCATGATCCCATTCAGGAGACCACATTACATGGCATCTTTATGTCCCCTTAGATTTCTCGTGGCTGTGACAGTTTCTCAGACTTTTCTTTTTGTCTTTGTCTGATAATCTTGACGGTTTTGAGGAGTACTGACCACAAAAATTTTGTAAAATTCCCCTCTACTGGATTTTTTTTTCTTCTCATGATTACAGTGGGCATTGGATTTTTGGGAGGAAAACCACAGAGGTAAAGTGTGATTTTCATCACATCATATGAAAAGTACATAGCAGTAACCTGACTTATCATTGTTGATGCTGACCTTGATCACCTGGCTGAAATAGTGTTTGCTGTGTTTTTCCACTATTTCTTAGGAAGACAGTCACTATGTGCAGCCCACATTTAACAAGTGGGAAGTTATGCTTTACTTCCTTGAAGGCCAAGTATCTACATAAACTATCTGTGATTCTTCTGTACAAGATATTTATCTCTTCTCTCCCAATTATTTGCTTATTCAATCATTTATTTATATCAGTATGGACTCAGGAGTACTTATTTCATACTATGGATTATACTACTTTATTAAGTTTGTTTCTCAATTTTTCCATCTCTGGCCTTTAGGAGCTTTCAATTTCCATCATTGTAGTTTTTTTTTTTTTTTTTTAATAGAACTTTCTTACTTTCTGGTATAACAAGCTGCTGAAGGCTGATATTGTATATTTTCTGCACCATTTCTATAATCTGTCATTTCTTCAAGAAGCCCTGGTTCTTTTTATTAGAGAATGGCATTAGAAACCAAAAGCTGGGCACTAGATGTGCTTGTTACTGCTGGATGTCATTACTTCCAGCCCCTCTCAACTTCCAGATGAAGAAAATAGATGAGTGCACTCTAACCCATACACATATATGGGTTAGAGTGCACTCATCTCTTTTTATTTTTTTTTTTTTTTTTGAGAGGAATGAGTTTATCAGATTCTTCCCGAGAACATGTTTTTCAGAGAAGGTGATAGGAAGCATACAAAGGCACTGGGCTCTTGGCCAAGACAGAGGAGCTCAAGAAGGCGGTGGGCTCCTGACCGAGGCAGCAGGTCAGGGAAGCAAGCGGAAGGCAACACAGGGAGATGGGACATTCAGAAGATGTACTGCACCTCCTTCACAATCTGGCTTCAGCAGGTTAGGAGCAGGCCCAGGATGGGGATGAGTAGGCCTGGGCCTCTGTAACGGAGATACACCACAGGCACCTGCTGGGGGCAGATGAAGCAGGAACCCTGGAGTTCTTGGAAAATGGCCCTACCTTGATCCTTGAGGTGAGCAGGAAGGAGGGGACACCTCTGGACAGGAAACTGAGATCCATAGTGCTGATGTGTGTCAGCGTTGTGTCCTGGGCTGACACTGAGTCCTGGCCTGGCAGCCCCAGGATTGGCTGTGTCTGCAGTGGGACAAGAAGGTTCCAGGGCAGACCTGCCCCCAGAGGCTGGGCTGGGAGAAAGCTGGCTGAGTCTCCCCAACATTCCTGGCCCCAGATGTAGAGATAGAAAGGAAAGGAGCAGGGGCAATGAGAGGCAGGGATGTTGCTGTAGGAAGCAGGGCTGGGACGAGGGTGGGCCCTTGAGATGTAGACTTGCAGGTCCATCTTGGCAGGGCTCATCACACCTCAGTATCCAGGGAGGTGTTTGATTTCCTTCTCCACTGGGTCCTTTTGGTGGCTGCAGACCCTTTCCACACCTCCTGTGGGTCCTGCTCACCAGACTCCTATGTCCCGCTGTTCCACAGGTTGAGCCTTGACGTTACAACCCCTGAAAGCCTCAAGTTCTCCTTCTAGCTAGAGGCTGGTTCTACTGGACTCTGGCTGGCCAGCTCCTTCTCAAAGAGGTGGCACTTGCTGTCTACACCCATATGAGCCACAAAGAACTCTGTGCAGGAGGTGCCTGGAGATTGACTGATTCTGATCTCTGTATCGCTGTGGGTATCTCTCCAACTTGACTGTGCTAGCTGGGAGCCACATGCTGGCACAGCGTGTTAAGGTTGTTTCTGAGTTGTCCTTCATTAACATTTGTATCTTGATGTTAACATTCAGCCAGGATGTTAAAAGCATTGTGGCTCTGAATCCTTGTTCTACCACTCAGTAATTGTTTAACCTTGGCTAGGTTACTCTCCAGAAGAACCCTGGTGGTACAGTGGTTAAGTGCTTGGCTGCTAAACAAAAGATCGGCAGTCTGAACCCACCAGCTGCTCTGTGGGAGAAAGATGTAAAGGTTACAACCTTGGAAACCCTATGAGGCTGTTTTACTCTGGCCTATAGGGTCAGCATGAGTCCACATTGACTCAATGGCAGTGGGTTTTATATGTCTTATCTTTATATATTTTTCTATATGTACTGATCTGCATCTATATTAAGCTAACCATGAGTTCATATTGACGTCTCTAACTCAATTCCATTACCACATGACCCATTCTGGCCTCCTCCCCTGCTTGTTTGTAACCTCTTACACTAGCAGTGAGAAACCTGGCTCCTTTCACCTGCCATCCTTTTACTGATATAGGTAATGTGTGTATTCTCTCTTTTTTCTTTGTGAATATGGCTAGATGTTTATAATTTATATTGATCTTTTCAAAGAATGAACTTTTGGTTTCCTTGATTTCATCTCGTTTTCCTATTTTCAGTTTCATTGACTTCTACTCTAATTTTTATTATTTTATTTCCTCTGCCTGCTTTAGGCCTAAATTATTCTTCTTTCTCTAGTTTCCTAAGGTGGAAGATTAGTTTATTAACTTGATACTTTTCTTCTTTTATAATATATGCATTTAATGCTATACATTTTCCTCTAAGCTCTCGAGATATTTGAGACTATAGCTATTTGTTGTTAATTTCTATTTTAACTTTATTGTGATCTGAGAACATATTTTGTGTGATGTCTATTCTTTTAAATTTGTTAGTGTTTATGGCCCATGATGTTTTCTATCTTGGTGAGTGTCCCATGAAAGCTTGAGAAGAATGTGTATTCTGTTGTTGAATGGAACATTCTATAAGTATTTATTATATTCACCCACTGCCATTGAGTCAATTTTGACTCATAGTTATCTTATAGGACAGAGTAGAACTGCTCCATAGGGTTTCCAAGACTTTAAATCTTCATGGAAGCAGACTAACACCTCTTTTTCCCACAGAGCAGCTGGTAGGTTAGAACCACTGACCTTTTGGTTAGCAGCTGAGTGTTTAACCACTGCGCCACCAGGACTTCTTAAATATTTACGAGATCAGTTTAGTTACAGCACCATTTAGGCCAAATATATCTTACTGATAGTCTGCCTGCTTGACTTTCAGTTACTAACAGAGGGGGTTAAATGAATAATTTTTTTTAAAAGAATCAGCACAAAGCTGTTTCCTATGAGGCAGATGTCTCAAATGTCCAACTTCTCCAACTTGCTGTACAACTTCATCATCTCTAACACCAAATACTACCCCTTCCCCCATCCTTTGGGTTCAGTAATTCACAGCAACATCTCACAGAACTCAGGAACAGTACTTACAGTTAAGTGGTTTATTGGGGGAAGTAACAGTAACTCAGGATCAGAATCAAGTTTGTCAATTAGGACAGTGTTCAACCAGGACAGCTCTCAGATTCTTCTTGGGCATGCTAGCCAGCAGCACTTCTCTTGACCCTTATCTTGGCTAATCCTGCATGCTGGGCCCTACTCAGGCCTCTGCTGGGCCCACTCTGCCTGGCCTCTGCCCTGCTTGGGCAAGTGTTACAGGTCTTTTGGCTCCTCCAACAAGTCCCTGGAGGCACCCTGCTCTGTTATCAAGCCTCCTGCTCAAAGGCACACAGCTCTTTCTCACTCCGTGGGCCGGCAAGCCTACCACAGTTGCCTCTACAGGTCTCCTGGCTCTCACCACTCTCTATATCTTTCCTTACGCCACAGTCACTTAATTTGCCTAGTAACTGACCAATCCCCACAAAGGTTTATGAACCTTATTTGCATAATCCAATCCCTGCAAGGTACATGAAATAGACCAATCACAGGGCAGGTTGTGGCCTAACCAATTATTTTTGGCAGTGCTACAAACCCAGGGCCAGAAAGGCTATATGTAAAAAGAAACCTGGTGCAGGGGTTCAATTGTCTAGCTATAATAGTGGATTTGTCCATTTCTCTTGGAAGCTCTATCAGTTTTTGTCTCATGTATTTTGATAATCTGTTGTTAGATGCACACACGTAAGACTGTTATCACTTCTTAGAGAATCGATTCCTTTTTCATTATTCTTCTATCTCTGATAATTTACTGTTTTTTTCTGAAATTAATATAGCTATTACAGCTTTCCTTTTATTAGTATTAGCAAATTATATCTTTTTCTATCTCTTTACTTTTCACCAATCTGTGTCATTACATTTAAAACATCTTTCTTTAAACTGGTTTTGTACATAATATATAATTGGATCTTTGTCTACTCTGAAAATCTCTGCCTTTTAATAAGAGCATTTAGACCATGCACACTTAAAGTGATTATTCATATATCTGGATTGTTATCTACCATGTTTGTAACTGTTTTTTTAATCTGTTGCTGTTTTTTGTTTTATTTTTTTTCCTGTTTTTCTGCCTTCTCTGTTTTTAATTGTACATTTTATATTATTTCATTTGAATTCCTCTCTTAAGAATCAATTATACTTTAAAAAAAATTATGGTTTCCCTTGAGTTTTCAATGTTGTTGTTGTGGTGGTTGTGTGCCTTCAAGTCAATTCCAACTCATAGCAACCCTATATGACACAGAACAACTGCTCCGTAGGGTCTCCTAGTCTCTAATCTCTATGGGAGCAGATCACCAAGTCTTTTCTCCTGTGGAACTGCTGGTAGGTTTGAAATACCAATCTTTTGGTTAGCTGCCAAGTGCTTAAACATTGCAACATACATTATTAACCAGTCTAAAATCCATATTTAAACAATACTCTGCCACTTCATGAGTAGTGCAGGTAACTTATAACAGAAAATTCCCAATCCCTCCTGCCTGTCCGTTATGACACTGCTGTCATTTATTTCATTTGTTCATATAATCGTCCAATATAATTTTACAGTTAGTACTTTAAACAAATAGTTATCTTTTAGATCAACTAAGAATAAAAAAAATAAAACTTCTTAAGCTTCACTTATTCCTTCTGGTGTTCTTCCTTTTTATGTAGATTTGAGTTTCACTGCCAGATATAGAAGCTGGTTGTTTTTTGTTGTTGTTTTATTTCAACATTTTAAATACTTCAGTCCTTTCTATGTTTACTTGTATGTTTTCTGATGTGAAGATTCTTATCCTTGTTCCTCTATGGGTTAACCTATTCCCTTGGTCTTTTCCCAGGTTTTCTCTTTATCTTTGGTTTCCTGCAGCTTGAATATGAAAAGCTTAGATACAGATTTTGTTTGTTTGTTTTTTTGGTACTTACTCTGGGTGGTTTACACTGAAACTGAACTTCCTGGATCTGCAGTTTGGCATTGATTATTATGTTTGGAAATTTCTTTTTTTTTTTTTTTTTTTAATATATATTTTATTGTACTTCAGGTGAAAGCTTACAGAGCAAATAGTTTCTCATGAAATAGTAGTACACATGTTGTTCTATGACATTGGTTAACAACCCCACAACGTATTAAGCCTCTAAATTCTCAACCTTTTTTTTTGATGAAAATTACAGATGGCCAAAGATACACCGTTTCAAAAATTTCTACATTCACAGTTCAGTGACATTGACTACGCTCTTCCAACTGTGCTGTTATTCTCACTTAAGATGAAGGCTTACAGAACAAAATAGTTTTTCATTTAACAGTTACTACACATGTTGCCCTATGACAATGGTTAACAATCTCACAGCACATCAAGAATATCCTTACTCCACCTTGTGTTCCTTATCACCAGGGGGCTTCCTTGTCCCCTTCTGTCTTCTGGACCTTGTCAGTGGACTATTGTACCTCTTTAGTCTCATTTGTTTATTTATTTATTTATTTATTTATTTATTTTTATTTTATTTAAACACCATTTCAAAACTTTTTACTTACACATTTAAGTGATATTGACTATGCTCTTCCAATTGTGCTGCCATTCTCGCCCAAGATGAAGGCTTACAGGACAAAACAGCCTCCCATTTAATACTTACTACAAATGTTGCCCTATAGCAGTGGTCAACAATCTCACAATACATCGACAGTGTCCTTATTCAATTTGTGTTCCTTATCATCAGTTTCCTACTCTCCCTCTGCCTTCTGGCCCTTGTCACCGGACTCCTGTACATCGTTAGTCCCATTTAGTTTTACTGGGGTGTCCATTCCCAGGCTTAACATCGAACCTTGAAGGTAACTTCACCTCTGAGCTGAAAGGGTGTCTGGGGGCCACACTCTCGAGGTTTCTCTAGTATTCTTTAGGCCAGTATATCTGGTCTTCTTTTTTTTTTTTTTTTTTTTTGGGAGTTAAAATTATGCTCTACATCCTACTCCAGCTCTGCCCAGAACCCTCTGTTGTGATCCTGGTCAGAGGAGTCATTGGTGGTAGCCGGGCACCATCCAGCTGTACTGGGCTCAGTCCCGTGGAGGCCTTGGTAGCTGTGGACCATTAGTCCTTCGGACTAATCTTTTCCTTGTATCCTGTTCTCTTCGTTCTCCCTTGTTCCCGAAGGGATGAGATCAGTGGAGTATCTTAGATGGCCGCTCATAGGCTTTTAAGACCCCAGACACTACTCACCAAGGTAGAATGTAGAGCATTATCTTTATAAGTAGTGTCATGCCAATTGAGCTAGATGTTCCCCGAGATCATGGTCCCCAGAGCCCTCCATCTAACAACTATTATTACTTTTATTATTATGACTATTATTACTTTAAAGATTTTTGGCTCTATTCTCTTTCTTCTCTGTCTGATATTTCAATTATGTGTATGTTATACCTTTTTTAATTGTCCCCCAGTTCTTGTAAGTTCTGTCCTTTTCTGTTTTTTTTTTTTTCTCTTTGCATTTCGGTTTGGAAACTGTTTGACCTATGTTCAAGCCATTGATTCTTTCCTCAACTGTGTCCTTAATATTAATGAGATTTTTGTGGGCATTCTTCATTTCTCTCATGGTGTTTTTGATTTCTAGCACTTCTTGTTAATTCTTTTTTGGAGTTCTCATCTCTCTGCTAACATCAGCCATCTGTTAGCACATCTAGTCTACTTTTTCCATTAGAGCAATAAACATATTACCCAGTTATTTTAAATTCACTGTCTGGTAATTCCAAAATTGTCGTATCTGAGTCTGGTTCTGATGCTTGCTTTGTCTCTTCAGACTGTGTTTTTTACCATGTCTTGTAACTTTTGTTGAAAGCTGAATATAAAGTACTGGGTAATAGAAACAGACATAAATAAGCATTTACTGAGAGGTTTATTCTAATCTAGCTAGGATTTGGCATCAGTGTTTAATGTTTGCTGTAGCTGTAGGTGCTAGAGACTTCAAATTCCTCTAGTACCTTGTTTTTGTCTTCTCTGTTATCTTTGGATTTTCCTAAGAATTGCTTCTCAAATAAACTCTCTACTTTGTAGCTCTTTCAACTGTAATCCATCGTTATTATACTGAAGCCCTGTGGGTATCATGGTCAGTTGTGGAGGAAAGGAAGCACTCTGTAGTTTCATGATGAAGTAAGCTGTGTCCATTAGCTGGGATCTTGGTAAGTGTTTCTCAGCTCCTCCTGTACCCCTGTAGGTGAGAGGGAAGGCTAGATGGGACTGGAGCTAGGAAAATGCCCTTCTCCCAGGTGGGATGCGATTCTGATACAGTCTCCCCCCATCCCCTCCCCCATCCCCGATAGTTCACTTTGCTATGGAGAATATTCTGGGCCTATTTCAAAATCCACTGCTCATTTGTCAATTTGTTGTACTGTGATGGCTTGCATGTTTCAAAATGGTTACTTTTCCCCTGTCCCCTTTCAGAGCCAGGAGGGGACCCTTCTTGGCTCCTCCCTGTGAGAATCTGGTGAAGTTTTTAAGGGTAAAATCTATGAAAGTTGAGAATCCCACCTAAAATCATATCCCCCAGAAGTTTCTCACTCTTAAGCTTGTGCACTCTTAGCATCCATCGGTTTTTCAAAATTGCCGGGTACAGGCTGTTACAAGTTTATGGTTCCAGAGGCTTCTCCTCCATGTACACAGATCTTGGCTGTGACCCTTTGGATTCACCCGTCTCTCTAGACTTGGGGGAGTTTGTTTGCCCGGAGACCTCAGTTCTCTGATGAGTCTGAAAAGTCATTAATTTTTGGTTTGCTCAGCTTTTCCTTGTGGTAAGACAAGAGTGACAATATTCAAGCTCTTTATGTATCAGAGCTCTAATGCTTTTTTTACATCAGAGTACAATCTATAATGATGGACTTTTTGACAGCTTCAAATGTTATATTGTGTGTTACTAATTTAATCTTCTAATAGGATAGGCCTTACAGAGTGTCACTTAAAAAAATTTTGTTGTTGTTGTTGTTTTCCATAAGCACATTTCAACTAACAACATCTAATTTTCCTTAATAATAGTTCTGAAATTAGCCATGACTTTGAGGTAGCTGCCGGGTCATCATGGCTGCTCTTCTCTGGTAATTACTGAAGTGAGCTTTCAGTGACCACTGTGCCCAAAAATGAGTCCCCTCCCCAGGTATGGCTGCTTGATCCAGGAGGAGACATTTCATTTAACCTGGGTCAATCAAATGGGATTTTGAATTTGGAACAGAGGAGTCTTGACACTTGTCCTTCATGTGCCTTCGATACTTAACTTTTCTTTTAACAACATGTGACTCCATAAACCTTTCAAGAAATTCCCTTTCGGATTAACAGTCATAATAACACTGATTATGTGCCAGTAAAATAATAGCTGAACTAAAATTTCTGATCTAAACAGAAAACTGTTTATCTTCATGGATATAATTTGTGTCAGGAGAGAATCCTCATATTCAATGTTGAGTTGCATACATCAGGAGCTTTTAAACTCTGTTCCTGATAATCCCAGGGTTTTTTTGAAGTGAGTATTGGGGGAAGGGAGCTGGTGAGCAGGTAATATCAGGAATTGAAACACAGTGAGATGATTGGATTGGATTTTACGTTCCCTCCAAGGTAGCTCAGCTTTCTTGTAAGCCTTTATTTCAATATAGTTTTCCATGATTTCTTTTTCTTTCTCTCTCCCTCCTTTACTTCCTCTCTCCTTCCCCTTTCCTTTCTCTCTCTTTATCTCTCTCTCTCTTTCTACCTCAATGGTTTTGTTTTTGTTTCCATTTCTTGGCCAAGTTTGATTTTGATTTTAGTTTGTTTATGACCAATAAGTTCTTATCCCTGGTGGCAGCCATGATTGGAAATCTGTTTATATGGTGTACTGTTAGGTGAAACTGATTGGAGAGATGAGTATATATCATCAGTTGAGAGAGGGCAAATAATTTGATTTAAGATTTGTTTGCTTCTCTGTTTGCCTGCTTATTTGTGAGACTAAATCAACAAAGGACATATTTTATGCCCACTGGGGTACATCAAAGGATCCCTGATTGCACAGTGGTTGTGCACAGGGTCATTAACCAAAAGGTCGGTGGTTCAAACCTACCAGCTGCTCCACAGGAGAAAGCTGTAGCAGTCAGCTTCTGTAATGATTACAGCCTTGGAAACCCTGTGGGGCAGTTCTACTTTGTCCCGTAGGGTCACTATGAGTTGGAATCTACTCCAAGGTAATGGATTTTTTTACAAGTTTGGGGTCTGGACCGGGGACTTTTGTGTTCTGTGCTTTAGCTTTTATCCTGTTGAAATTTCCTGTTCCAGAATATGAAAGCGCATAGTGAAGGAAAAAACTTAGTGCTTATAGCAAAATGTAGAAGGTTTGAGGGTCCGATATTTCTTTTCCTTTGATTATAATACCTGAAAATGATATCTCAAATGACAAAATGGCATGTATTAAAATGTGGCCAAAATTGACTCAGTTTTGACGGCATTACTTAAAAAGATTTTGTGAATTCTTTAGTGTCAGATGTTATATTAAAGGAAGATTTGAGTTTAGATTTTTCTCCCTATTAAAATGACCAGTTGGTCTTGTAATATTCAATCTACTGTAAATAAGTAATAAAAGGTCATTATCTACCTTTTTTCCCTGGGTGGTGTGAATGGTTCATGTGCGTGGCTGCTAAACAAAAGCTTGGAGGGTCAAGATAACTCAAGGGTGCCGCAAAATCTAATTCTGAAAAATCAGTCATTTAAAACCCTATGGAGCACATTTCTACTCTGACAAACCCCTGGGGTCACCATGAGTTGGAGTCAACCAGATGGCAGCGAATTATCTTACTTAACATTCTTATTTTTGGGAAAAAAGTCTATATAAATTTTCTTCCTCACATGCTCTTGGAAAGATCTTCTCTGTCTCATTGATTCTATCATGAATGGGTAAAATAAATTTTGATACGTGCTCATATTTGTATAAGAGTTGTCTTATTAAGTTTTTTGAAAATTATAGTCTGGTTGTGTAAATGTCCACCTTCTATTAGTTGCAAAATACTTATTTCTTTTCTTGTTGTAAAAAGGTTTCATGGGATTTGAAATATCACACAAAGATATTAGGACCAAGTTACCAGTGTCTGTTGGTGGGTTGGGGCAGTACATGGAGATAAAACAGAAAACAAAACAAAATGCAAATTTCTCACTGACAGAGACTGTATGTCCACTCTTTCTACACGTTTCCTCTCTCAAGGTACATAACTATGCCCATTCTTTATTCTGAGACTGCTCTAAAGAACCCTTCCCACCTGATGAATACTTTCCATCTGCACAGTGAGAGATAACTAGGTAGATCTCAAGGGGGTTAAAAACTAAAGTAGTGTGATGTGAAATACCCTATTATGTCTCTGTAAGTGTTTTGTGGTGATGTTTACAATAGGACTCATGAAATGATTTAAAGCTTTCAGATCATGAGAAGAACTTAAAACCACCCTGTGTGAACAGTGGATACAAATTAGTATTAACCAAAGGGATTTTGAGATATTGTGTTGATTTCTAAGATATATTTGTGCCAGCAAGGCAGCTGCAAGTTAGTCTTTGTTCTCAAGGAAAAGGCTTAATGTGGACACCTATAAAACCTCCAGAAGTAATAGCTTGCAGGCATTTCCTAGAAAGGAAGGCATTACAACCAGAAGAGCCACATTGATTTCCTCAGGGGAGATCAAAAAGTGAAAAACAACAGCAACAAAAATAAATAAATAAAACAGACCTGGGAATGAATCAGCTTCTCCCTTAAAAACATCCACCCCTTCACCGAAGTTACCACTACTATAAAAACTCATGAAAAGGTTTACACACAAAAAGAAATAATCTTTGATGGTTGCAAGGGGAGGGGAGGTGGAGATAGACAAACACTAAATAGGCAATAGATAAGTGGTAACTTTGGTGAAGGGTGAGACAGCACACAATACTGGGGAAGCCAGAACAACTTGTGCAAGGAAAGGTCATGGAAGCTCCATAGACACATCCAAACTCCCTGAGGCACTGAACTGCTGGGTGGAGGGCTGTAGGGTCCACAGTCTCGAGGAACATCTAGCTCAATTGGCATAACACAGTTTATAAAGACAATGTTCTACATTCTATCTTGGTAAGTAGCGTCTGGGGTCTTAAAAGCCTGTGAGCAGCCGTCTAAGATACTCCACTGGTCTCACCCCTTCGGGGGCAAGGGACAATGAAGAAAACTAAAGACACAAGGGAACGATTAGTCCAAAGAACTAATGCACCACAACTACCATGGCCTCCACCAGACTGAGTCAGTACAACTAGATGGTGCCCAGCTACCACCACTGAATGCTCTGACAGGGATCACAACAGAGGGTCCCGGACAGAGCTGCGGAAAAAAGTAGAACAAAATTCTAACTTGCAAAAAGAAACCAGACTTACTGGCTAGACAGAGAAAGGAGAAACCCCAAGAGTATGGCCCCCAGACACCCTTTTAGCTCAGTAATGTAGTCATTCCCTAGGTTCACTGTTCAGCTAAAGATTAGACAGCCCCATAAAACAAAACAAGACTAATGGGGCACAACAGTTCCGGGGACAAGGACTAGAAGGCAGGAGGGGACAGGAAAGCTGGTAATAGGAACCCAAGGTTGAGAAGGGACAGTGTTGACATGTCATGGGGTTGTTAACCATTGTCATAAAACAGTATGCATACTGTTTAATGAGAAACTATTTGTTCTGTAAACCTTCCTCTAAAGTACAATAAATAAATAAATAAATAAATCCATCCCATTTAAATGAAAGCATACTTTTTTTGAAGAAGAGAGATGTGCAAAGAATGTGGTTAGTTTCCACTCAGTGGGCTCTGACTCATAGTTACCTTATGTATAACAGTGAAATGTTGCTGATCCTGCGCCATCTTCACCATCATTGGTATCTTTGAGCCCATTGCTGCAGCTATTGTGTCAACCCATCTCATTGAGAGTTTCCCTCTTTTCCACTGACCCTCTGCTTTACCAAACATGATGTCTTTAAGGGGGACAGTAACCCTAACACAAAGGCAAATGAAGAGACTAGACATCAGATCTGCAAGAGGTTGAGTTATGCTTCGCTATTTCATCTGATAGTTAGAAAAGATTACATCCATGGTACAGGGAGTAATTTTTTCTAACTCTTTGGAAGAGTGAATTGATAATCTGCTGATTGCCTACAATTGTGAAAATATTATTAGTGCTCTCTGTATGTTTAACATATTGTAAGTCACTTGTTAATATAAAGTATTATCAATCATCTTGTTATATATACGTATATATACATAAGTATGAATTATGGGTCATCCCTTTGAGTAAATATAGAGCTTCTCTATATTGGGAAAAAAAAAACTGGATTGTGAATTGATGTGTTATTCTGTCCTTTAACTCAAACTCTATCCACAAACACTACAAAAGGGATGTATGAGACTTGGAGTAAATTAAGTTAAAATAGAAATAATCGTTAACAATCCAAGAAAAAAATACTAATTTAACCACTTGTTTAAAGCAGAATATAAACACATCCCCAAAACCCAAACCCTTTGCCTTCGAGTTGATTCTGACTCATAGTGACCCTATAAGACAGAATAGAACTGACCTATAGGGTTTCCAAGGAGCAGCTGGTGGATTTGAACTGCTGACCTTTTGATTAGCAGCCTGAGGTCTTAACCACTGTGCCACCAGGACTCCGAAGCAGAACATGTTGTTGCCTAAAATACAAGCTGAGCCATTATAAATTACTTTTAATTTTATCCTTTCACCCTTTTTTCCCCTAAGATTCCTCATAGAATCACAAGGAGAAGTAGAAACTAAAAAGTCACCCTATGCTTCCGTTTCTAAGGTCTTAAAAAGTTTAAATAGACTTAGGTGTTTACCTCAACCAAAACCAAATGCCCACAGACCCACGCATGTCCACAAGGAATAAGCTGAATTCATACCAGCCTCAAACACTTGCCAAAGCCTTAAGCCTAAACCCATTTTACAACACGAACAGTGGTTAACATTTTCTTTTACATGTCTTTTTTCCTTTTCTAGCCACTTTTTAAGCCAGATGTTCCTGTATTCAAAAAAAGATCAAAGACTTAACCAAAATAAGAGAAACGGCAAGATTTCACTCAGAGATTCAGTTAGGGCACTGTAAGTCAGATGACTTAGAGCAAGCTTTTGTCTTATCAGTGTTTATCTGAACTGAAGGAGCCGTTGCACACTCAAGGTCTTTCTTAGTGATTATATAATGCTGCCATTTTTACTTAATATTCAGTATAAAAATTCTGCATTTTTAATTTACAATTTTGTTTTATTCCCTTGTTTTAATTTCACAGCATGCTATGTATAAGGTCAATACAAGAAGATACAAAGAGTGAAGTTTATAAATGTGGTTATTCTGTCTCCAAACTAAGGAAGGCACGGCCATCTGGGTGTTAAAATTGTGCATTGTATATAATTTCCTCTGCTTTGAGTCATAGCATTTTTTTGGGTTCCTCCGACTCTGGATATCATGGGAATTGTCTTCTTTCTACAATTAATGTAGCAGTTAAATGTTCTGCATAACTAGTATCAGAATTTCTTGGCAGTTTCCACTGCTTTTGTTTTGAAAAAATCTGACTCTCAAAAGTGAAATTAATTTCCTTTAGAAATAATAGAATCTATCAAGGGAACGGCATATCAAAACAAAAATATTTGAAAAGGACAATTGATATGTGAATTCACCAATAAGGTTAATTCAATTGAAAATTGATGTAAAAGATATTATGTGCTCAAAACTCTGTGAAACAACAGGGAATATAAACATGAAACCCACAAAATACTGTTTTCTAAAAGGAGAAAGAGAAAAACCATTAACTAAAACATAAAGGCAGAGAAAGGTAAGTACTGAATTACTCCATATGCAGAAAAGGATAGGGATCATAGGAGAGATCAGATAGTTTCAATAAGGGGTCACAGACATCATGGAGGATATAATTCTGAATTTTCTAAACTAAATTTCAAGAGATGAATAGGAAATTGCAGGTGGTCAAATGGTTTAAGTCAATGCATTGCAGATAAACAATGTTGACTGTGTTGAGGAAACAATGAATTCCGTGTGACTAGGTGGTAAAAATGGTTACTGCATTCGGCTGGTGTCCAGCAGTTTGGAGGTTCAAGTACACTCAGAAGTGCCTCAGAAGAAAAATCTGGCAATCTGCTTTAAAAACTCAGCTATTGAAAACGCTATGGAGCACAGTTCTACTCTGACACACATGGGGTTGCCATGAGTCCAAGTCAAGCGTCGACTCAATGGCAACTGCTATGAAAATAGAAGAGAAGTGACAGAGGAGTGTGGAATGGCAATTTGTATCTACATTGTGTCAAGTATTTTAATTGTATTTCCTAGGCCATGAAGAGACCTTAAAATTTTTTAAACAGACAAGTGACATAATCAGGTATTTATGCTTTGAAAAGTTAATTATAGCAAAATAAAGGAATTATTTGAAGAAAGAAGAAATAAAGATTATAAAGTGAATTTAGAGATACAGTTGATTCTCATTATTTGTGGTATAGTTATGATCTATAAAGTTGCCGGGAACAGTGAATTAGTGTATAGTGAAGCATTTCTTCTAGGGAAATGAAAAGTTAGGTTTCATCATACTTGTTTTATGTATGTTTCTGTTTAAAGATACCTTAATATATATTGCTGATTCATTAACATTAAATTCATGTCCAACAGAACAACTCATGCCTGAAAAAAAAAAATGACCCGAGAAAAGTAGTTTTTCCGTAAGTCACATTCACAGCCTTCTAGTACTTATGAACACTAGACAGCACTTCAGCACTATACTTAGCAGCCATTTTAAACAGCGAAACTACCAACAAAAATCGAAAATTGTGAAAAAGCATGGCACTAAATAAACCACAGAAAGGATATGCAGCTACAATACGAGAGCTGAAACAAGCAGTTTGATCTCAGTTGGGGTCTTGCTTGTGGGTGACTCAAATTTGTCACCATTTTGCAGACGCGCATGTTGAAAATGACCAGAGAAGTGCTGCAAGCATTTCTTATAGGATTAGGAACAAATTTTAGTGAGTAGGAAAAATCACAAATACTGAATCCTAAAATAATGAGGACTGACAGTATTTTTAAAATACTGTAGGCTAAGTCCATTACTGGCCGAAAGGAGGAAATCCTTTTTGTAGCAAAAATGATCTGACAAAACTAATAACTGTTATAAAGGGAAAATTAATGGGAGTTGTGACTAATTCAAAGTGAGATATAAGGAATAAAAGAATTTAATGTATGAATGTAAGGAAATATATAATTTAATAGAATTCTGAAGTTTTGAGCTGGGGTTACTGGGAGCATGGTGATGCCTTTCTGCAAAGATAGTGAATTTGAAGGAACAGGAGATTAAAAAAAAGTCTTTTTTTTAAAATAATGTTTTATAGAGTTTTTGGTGAAAGTTTACACAGCAAGTTAGGTTCCCGTTTGACAATTTCCATGCAAACTGTTCAGTGACATTAGTTACATTTATCACAATGTGCCAACATTCTCTTTGAGTTCTGTTTGTTCTGCTTCCCGTACTCTAGTTTCACTGCCCCCTTATGTTCTCAACTTTGCTTTTGAGTAATTGTTGACCTTTTTAAGTGAGCACCGATCTCATGGGTAATATCCTTTAATTCTTATGCCACTCTGCTAGCTAAAAGGTGATCTCAGGAGATAGGCTTGGTTCTGGGTTTTAAGAGTTTCTTTGGGCGATAATCTCAGATAATCCTCTGCTCTCTCTGAAGGTACAGCAGATTTTTGAGGTAAGTAATTTTATAGTTGGTTTGATTTTTGGAAAATATTTATTATTTTACTTGTTAAGTGTTCACCTGCTAACCAAAAAGTGGCATTTCAAATAGTTCTACTCTGTCCTATAGGGTTGCTTGAGTCAGAATCTACTCGACAGCAACTGGTTTGGTTTTTTTTTTTAGGTTTATAGTCTGCTTTAAACAAGTGGTCAAATTATTAAGTTAGCTTTTTTTTTTTTAAATTGAAGGTATAACTCAAATATGGTAATGTGCACAAATATTAAGTGTATGGCTTGATTAAATGTGTGTGTGTCCATGTAACCGTATTTCTAACCCTTCTCCAGAAAATTTACTCCTGTCCCTTCTCTGTTTATAACATCCCCAGGTAACCATTACTCTAACTGCTGTTATTGTATGTTAGTTTTGACAATTTTTGCAATTCATAGGCCTAGAATCACACAATGTGCACTATCTTATGCCTAGATTCTTTCACTTACCATATTATATCGACTAAACCACAATAGTTGTCATACAATTTATGAATGTAACACAATTTATCATCTCCTCATGATAGACATGTTTCTTTCCAGAATTAGGCGCTTATGAATAAAACTTCTATGAACAACATAATGCAAATATTTTTGTGGACATATGCACTAATTTTCCTTCAGTATATACCTAGGAATGTAATTACTAGACTCATAGAGCAGAAATATGTTTAATTATGTTAGTATCTGCCAAGTAGTTTTCAAAAAAGATTACATACTTTTGCATGCCCGCCAACAATGCATGAGAGTTTCAGTTGCTCTAAATCCTTGAGAACAATTGGTTTTAGCCATCTTTGTAATTTCGGTCATTCTACCCTTTTTGTGGTTTTAATTTGTATTTCCTTGATGCCACACAAATTTTCTCAGGGAATGTATGGTATTCTCCATCTTTTAACGTTCAATCTATTTATGTCCATTTTTTTTTTAAGTGAGTCTCTTATAAACAGCGTGAATTTGGGTTATTTTCTTTTTAATTCAGTCAAGTACTGTCTATTTTAATTGGAACATTAGGTCCAATTACATTTAATGTGATTACTGATTTGATTGGGATTAAGTTTACCATCTTGTTACTTGTTTTCCTCAACCCATATATCTTTTGTGCTTCTTCTTCCACTTTCTTTCAGATTAGTCAAGTTTTTATTATTCCATTTCATCATCTCTATTTTTAGCTATGGCTTTTTAGCTATGACTTTTTGTGGTAGATTTCTAGTGATTGCTTTATAATGCAATATTATCATAAAACAAAAGCAAACAAAACCCATTGCCATGAAGTCAATTCCAACTCATAGCGAACCTATAGGACTGAGTAGAACTGCCCCATATGGTTTCCAAGGAACCCCTGGTGGATTCGAACTTCTGACCTTTTTGGTTAACAGCAGAGCTCTTAACCACTGTGCCACCAGGGCTCATAATATGATACATATAACAATATGAGTTGTTAATTTATTATTAATGAATTCAGGTTAATACCTTGAGTTAGCAACTTAGAGCTTCATGAACAATGTAAGAACCTTATAATCATTCCATATACCTCCTCCATTCTTTTTATTAATATTGCCATATATTTTATCTCTGCATATGTTATAAATTCTGTCATTCATTGCTATTACCATTATCAAATAGTCAATGCTCTTTTTTTTTTTTTTTTAACCTACATTTCTACCTTTTGTGGAGATCCAGAAGTGGCCAAGGAGAACTAACTCTGGGGGCTTTACAAATTCCAAGCCCGTGAGTGCTCTCGCTCAACTGAAAAAAAACAGCTGTTTTTCCTCCCAGATTTGTCAGCACTCTTAGATGCCCCAGGTCACAGATCCCCTTGGAAGGGTTCGTTTCTCTCTAGAATTTATTTCCTTCAAATTTCTTTGCATTCAAAACTCTTGTAGATGTTATAAAATGTGACATTTTCATTTACTTTTTACCTTTGAAACAATGTAACAAAAAGCAGAAACTTTCAGTGTTTTGTATAAAATGTTTATGTTTATGATTTTTCTATGTAAAAGATTCAAATTATATTGAATTCAGTCAAAGTATTATGGCTATCAGTTACTATTAGGAACTATAAATTTAGTGATATATGAAAAAAAAACCACCAGTTGCCATCAAGTCAACTCTAACTCATGTCAACCCTGTGTACGTCAGAGTGAACTGTGCTCCGTAGGGTTTTCAGTGGCTGTAATCTTAGCGAAGTAGATAGGCACCATTACTATCCCCATCTTACAAATGAGAAAACTGAACATAGAGAACGTATGTAGTTTACCTGTAGAAAGTGAGATAAATGATTAAGGTTTTCTAAAGTTCTTTCTTTCTTTGAGATTCTATGATTTTGTTCCAAAACTAAATTAATTAAAATAAAATCCAAATACAACAAAGTAAAAAATTTTACTTAAAAATACGTTTAATGTGTGGTAAACTTTATTCAGCATAGAAGATGAGAGCTAAATGGAAACAAAGAAACAGTAACAGGGATTCCCCTGAACTTGTAACACTAAACACACATACACACACACACACATATACACCCCAAGGCAAGCTCAAATTAAAATTTCTTTTAATCTCAGTCTCTCCAATTACAGCTTAAAATATAATCAAAGGCCATATCTATGAACGACTCTTTAAAAAATAAAAATAAAAAGATTGCTGCATACACAAATATATACTCTATGCATATACAAGGTGAATGGTTATTTTTTACTAAAATAAATGGAAAACAAACAAATACGGGGGGTCCTTATGATTGTTTTAGGCTCATTTCTAGGGTCCATATGAGAAATTTTAAATGAGTAGTTAAAAGAGCCAGAGAAATGAAGCATAAACACTTCTAAGAGAAATGATTTAAAAAACGAGGGCTAGTTTGTGATTACATACCGTATTAAGTATGGAATCTGCTACTGTCATCAAGACAATTATGCTGAAACTATCTAGTTATTTGTCATCTCTTGTGAGAATATAATTGAGGTAAATGGCCTGATGAATTGTTAGTTCAAATTTCAGAAAGGCAGATTTAACAATAGAGTATGTTACCAAGAAAATTAGTGAAGGGACAATTGTATAGAATTGTCCTGCCTGACCCACAAATAAACGTGAATAGAAAATGGAATGCCAGCTTTGTAATGAGTAATCAGACCATAGATGAAATAATATGAGATAGAAAGATATTGAAAATAAGGATAAACAGATGTTGAATTATTATCTTTGAAGTGTAAGCCTAATAACATCTTAAATTGAAAGACCTGAAGATTAAAATATAATAGCTTAAATTGTGAAAAATGATCACTAGTTCTCAGATAGTTGTTCAATATTTGCCTGGGGAGGGGAGGGGTTGGCAAGTGCCCATTATTGTGTACAAGTTCAACTCATATGTAAAGTTACTACATCTACTCACAGAATTCTCTCCTGCTGTGAATGGCATAGAAACCCTAATAAATAATGTGTGGAAATATTTACAAAAAACCTAATAAAATTATAATGTGCTTGTTTGTATAATAAAATTATACATGTAAACTCTTTATTGTAGTGGGAAAAATACTATATATAAAATAAGACTATGATTCTTCTCAGATAATATCATAAATAGTTTTTGACAAAAAAGTTTCTGTTGTTTCAAAAAACAAGCTTGAAGGTCTTTTCGATGGAGTGAATTTCCTTGGCATACACAGAATTGCAAGGGTAAAATAAAGAATGAGCTGTATCTTTGCATAATAAACTAGTAGTAATATCAGGTTAATATTAGTGATGTAGGACAGAGGGGATGGAGGACCCAAGTATAGAAATAAAATGTAACAAGGGTCTAGACAAGAAGCTCCAAGAATGTGTGTTAGAATGGAGCTAGAGAAATTTCCACTTATAGATGAGGAACTTCAGGATAGTGGCGTTAAATATGCATGTGTGTTCTATGTATGTACGTGTGTATATGTATGTACATATGTATTTGGCTACTCTAGTATGATGCAATTCTCCCATGTCCAGTCAGATAGATAGATAGATAGATAGATGCCATTGATTTGACTCCAACACATGATGACCTTATGTACAACAGACAAAACATAGCCTGGTTCTGGATCATCTTAAGGATTGCCAGCATGTTCAAGTCCATCGCTGTGGTTATTATGCAAATCCTTCTCCCTCACCTCCATGGCCCTCTATTTCACCAAATATGGTGTCCTCCTCTAGAAATTGATTTCTCCTGATGACTAGTCAAAAGCAGTCAAGTCAAGCAATGTTCTTTTGTGATCCAAAAGGTTTTTATTGGCTAATTTTTGGAAGTAGATTGCCAGGCCTTTCTTCTAGTCTGTCTTATTCTAAAGCTCCCCTGAAACGTGTTCACCAGGGGTGACCCTAATGGTATTTGAAAAATTGGTGGCATAGTTTCCAGCATCACAGCAAGACAGAAGCCACCACAGTACAAGCTGACAGATAGGTGGTGATCAATTCATATAACAATGTTGAACTAATGGTACAAGGTGGTTATCAATGGTGTGATGAGAATCAAAGGAGTGGTCCTCCTTGCTCGAGAGGATGACATAGAGAAAACCAAGTTTCTCTGGAGCACAGAGAAGATGCCCAGCGCAATAAGAGTGAAAAGCCAAGACTGACTGACCCAACACCAAGAAACTCAGAGAATATTGGTGAAAGCTCTGAGTGCCACAAAGTAAATGTAATGGGGGATTAAAATTATGTAACATTAAAAGAATGAGTGATCCTGGAAGCCTGAAGAAAGTGGAGCAATCTGACTGCAGCTAATTGTTTTTCTGTTGGGGCTTTTAGCACACCTACAAACATGATTGTTTTAGGAAGAACATTCTTCCTCTTACCCCATCCCTTATGTATATATTGATTCTCTGAAAGCAAATGCGTTAGACATAGAGAATTTGTGATACTATTGATTTTTGTAGGGAGCACTCCTGCTACAAACAGGAAACGGAACTCAGCTCAGATGGTCTTTGTGCACTTGTGTCTCTCGCTATATGGACAGTCAGGTGTGCAGGAGATAAAACTGTTGCTAGAATAACAGGGAAGCATAGGAATAGGCGTAAGAAGATTACGGTTTTAATTGCCAGCCATGTCGTTAATACAGACTACCTTTTTTTATAAGACATATTTTGTCAAAGCTACAAAACTTCCTTGTGATTATTACTAAGTACAAGAATATCTTGCACTATTTTAGAATTCATGGAGTCCCTGGGTGGTGCAAGTGGTTGATGCCCTAGGCTGCTAACCAAAAGATTAGAGGTAAAAGTCCATCCAGAGGCTCCTTGGAAGAAAGGCCTGGAGATCTACTTCCAAAAGATCAGCCATTGAAAACCCTATAGAGTAGGTCCCCAAGTGTCAGAAATGACTTGAAGGCAACTAGTTATTTAGAATTCATGAAATGATTTTACATGCATATTTGATTTGATCCTCACAATAGCCTTAGGAAGTATGTGACTTAGCCAGCTCAGGTATCTTTACACCATTATACACATATGAAACAATCTCTGGGAAGTCCAGAGATTTGGGCAGATCCCATAGCTAATAAAAAATATGGCTGGGAAGGCTAGGACTCTAACTACCACACGTTCTGATCATAAGCTCACTTCTCCTTATGCATTGTCCAATTGTTGTGCCCTCTTTAAAATTTACCTAGTGCTGTCACACAGAGAATTGCCTTTAGCAATTTTTTTAATTAAAATAGGTTTTGTAATTTCATTGAGAAGTTCTAACATTAACTGAAGATCTTATAATTTCGTTCAAATCCTTATTCATTGTGTAAAAATAATTATTTTTAAAAAATTATGTTGAAAACATACTAGGTTTTCATCAACTCTTCTTCACCTACCTTTTGTTCCTTACTCCCTCCCAGTCACCTACCACAATGTGACTACCTTACAATCTACACACTATTTTATGTGCTATTTCCTTCTATGTGCTTTGCTTTCGATAGCTAATGTTCTTCTCTTGAGAATCAGGTGAATTCTTACTCGCTATCCAAAATTGAGCTCAATATCAAACTTTCCAACGACGCTTTCTAATCTATATGACTCTTGATAGAGTTAACCACTTCCTTGTCTGTGCTATTTTATCTTCAGCAAAACTGTATTCTTAACCTTAATACCTGGCAACTTATTTGTCTATAGATATTGTTTTGTGAGCAGGGACCTTATTATATTCTCCAAACTTTAAGAGGTGCATTAGTCAGGGGCTCCCAGTGGAGTCTCAGTAAATGTTTGTTGAGTTGAATTGAACTGAAATGCTCCTGACTTTAGCATGGAACTAAAAATTCTCATATTCTTATAGTAGCCAAATAATAAACTTTACTGAGTCAGCAACATTTAATATCACTAAGAAAACAGCAGTTCAAGCAAAATGATGTTATGAATTCAAATTGAATTACAAATTTAACTCTGATTTAAGAAGTGGTGAAGAGTTGTCCCCAGATCTGAATATCAATCTGAAATTGTTTCTAGTTATATATGTATAGAGTATATATATACAGAGAATATATATGTGTATATATATACATATGTATATATATATAAGAAAACTAAAAAAGTACTGTTGCCATTGAGTAGATTCCAACTCATAGTGACCTCAGGTTTGCATATTAAAACTGCTCCATAGGGTTTTTTATTTGTGATTGTAAACTTTATGGAAGCAGGTCACCAGGCCTTTCTTATGCAGTGCTATTGGGTGGGTTTGAACTGCCAACTTTTAGGTAAGTAGTAGAGTACAAACCATTCGTGACACCCAAGAACCTTGAAGAATGAAATAGGCCACCCTATTATTTTAGTAAAGGTATCTTGCTTCCTTTCAGATATTTTGACTCAGAGTGATTTTACCAAAATTCAGGGATTTTACTCAAGTCCCAGCAAGTAGAATGTCTTACAGAACACTTTAACCTACTCAGCTTGCCATAGGTGTAGTAGGTGTCTCTCAACTCTCCTTTCCAATACACAAAGCCGTTTGGCCTTAGCACTGAAGATGATAAGCTCATCTCAAGAAAAAGCTGGACTGTGCTCCGCCCCTATCAACTCCACTTAGCCAATCTCAGCTATTCTCACCACCAGGCAGGAGAAAGCAGCTCCACAGGCCCAGCATCACTCTACTCTAGCTTCCTTCATCTGTCTACAGAGTGCCTTGCAGAAATTCCTTACCCTCCTTGTTTTTCCTCCAGCTCCATTTTTCTAATTAGAATTGAGAGAAAAACGTAAGATTTGCAAAGAAGTGGAAGTCTTTTAGGTGTGAGAAAAATAAAACTAAAACTATAATAAGATTATTGTAATTGAAAGGGTTATTATAATAAAAATGGTGCTTATAAAACACAGTCTTGATTTTAAGGAAATTTGTCATTTGGGGACTAGGACAAGAGCTTGTATCATGGTTATAAGGTTATCATCATGGCTGTGTCCAGGCCTCCTTCATGTGTAGAAAGCAGAAACAACATTTTTACTCAATGCTATAAATTAATAAACACATATACTACATAGGACGACTATTTAAAATATCCTTTAAAAACGATCAAAAGGTCAGTCTTATCAACTAAATCTTTCTATTTCACATTTTGCAATCTCAAAACACATGTTATGTTCTGAAATAACTTAAGTGATATTTGATGGGGAAAATAAGCAAGTTATAGGCAACCAGAATTGTTAATTATTATTTTTTTTTTAATTTAGGGTATACTTTAGTGGTATGATGACAGGATGTAGAACTCTAATGACATCCATGAGCTGTCCAGTTTTGGACATTGGGACAGTCCAGTTTTGAATGTGCATACACTTACCATTCTCTGGCATGAATTTAATTTCTGGCATGAATGACTAGGCCTAGTAATAAGTATGCACCTAAAACTCTCTATTTTGGTCAAGTAACTGTGTGTGGCAAATAATGAAAGTTTAATTGATTAATCTCAGTGCTAATTATAATTTTATTAATGTAATCAATATAACACTACTATGTTCCATGTTCCAAATTTGAAAGGCATTAGTCTAATTCTACATCTGAATTCAAAGTAGATGTATATTTGTGTGTGAATGTGACATGACTCTGAAAAAATAGAGCTAAACATAGCTCTTGTTCATTTACATATACTGAGTATGCAACTACTTAACATTTTTTATTTTCTTGACTAGATGTTAGTGAAATCTGATATTACAGTCAATTCACTGAAGGATATTGTTTTGTCAAAGTTCATCAATTTACAGAAAAGTCTGAATCAATGACTATCTTTTATACAAATACGCATATACCTAAAATAAGTACACAGAATTACATGATATTTTAAAGTGAAATAGCAACGACAGTTACCATGGAGTCGATTCTCACTTCATGGCGACCCCATGTGTATCAGTGTAGAACTGTGTCCATAGGGTTTTCAATGGCTAGTTTTCAGAAGCAGATTGCCAGGCCTTTCTTCTGAAGTGCCTCTTGGTGGACTCAAATTTCCAATCTTTCAGTTAGCAGCCAGGCGCATTAACCATCTGCACCAACTAGGGACTCCTACATAAGATACATGAAATTCATATTACCTTTTTGCTGTTTATATACCCAGGATCATTTTTATTACCTTTAAATTTACAATGCTGAAAATTGTAATCTCACACTTTTTTGTAAGAATATCTTTGTGTAGGAATACCTTAAATTTCTCTCAAAGATTGATAATATTGCCAGTGAAGACTTATAGATAATTCTGATTATAAAAATTAAAATAGGCCGTCAAGGTATTTATTTTTAAGAGAGAAGAACAGGGAACATGATAAACATCCTTCTCAGGAAGCAATATTAATAGCAGCATTTTTTTTCTTCCAATTCTTCAGTTTGTTCAGTGAAGCTGTTGAAGATGTTTATATATGTCCCTGGAAATTACAAGAATAAATTAAATTAGACCTATTTAAACACAAAATAACCAGTTTCATAATAGATCCAAATTTTTATCAGTATGTTAATTATTATTCAACTAATTTAATATATTTTTATGCCTTAGTTTGTATTTTCTGTGCCACAAGTATTTCCTATATGCTCAGTTTACTTTGGGGAATAGGACCTCCTCAGATGCATGCTTGCTATGGGCATGTGCACAATCAGCTTTCTATTTTGTATTCCAGACCTGTTTCAGAAAAATGCCTTGTTTATCCCGCTGTGATCAATAAATGCCAAAAGTGAATGATTATAGAATTCCAGAATAGTAGGGTTTTTAGGACTATGATTTTTAGGTTTGACTTATTTTCTCCATAGATTTTCATTAGGGAGATAGTAATGGGAATGACAGAACCCAAGAATTAATTTAAAAAAAAAAATCAAATTAACGCCCTGCTGATTGCAATAAAGAGCTAAGAAGTAATCCAATACCTGCAAACCAGAAGAAGAAGTTCACATCAATTAAAATGACGTTATATAAAAAAGCAAAGATCATTTCTGCTAAAGACATCTGGACTATTAATTCTCACTAGAAAAATGTGGGCCCCTAAGTAGTCGTTCCTCTGGATTTGTAAGGGCTTCCAAAGCCAGTAAAGGTGACGGGAAAAAAAGACAAAAGAGCAACCCAGCAATTTTCAGTCGAGAACACAATCATCAGAAAGCTGGGGCCATCTTTAACCCAACCACTAGTTAAACTAATTTGATTTACAACAATGCAAGAAAACTTCTGCTTCTACTTGAGTTACAGCACATCGCTTTGTAGACATCCATACAATAGAAAGCCAGGGCAGGTGATTTGCAGTAGAACAAAGCATTCATGCCAAGCAAAGGAAATTCTGCACTTCCATGTAATTTTATCAGCTTATTTAATTAAAAGGTAGTAAATACGGGTAAGCAAGAAAACCGTAAGGAGACACATTCAGCATAATAGGTAAGAAAAACCAAAGCCATGAGGCTAGATTTAGTAATATTCCTTTCAGATTTCTTTGAATAAGTGTGATTTGGCTCATTATCTTTAAACAATGAGACAGTCTTCATCTGCTTTTTTCAATACCCCCTAGAATATAGCTTCAGTAGGTAAAATATGAAAACATTGTATTTCAACATTCTCTCTTTTACCTCTCAAAGGACTGTAATGTGACTTTTGAAAATATTTCATCATTTTGCTTCACTTCTTGAAATGAAGTAGAGAGTATCCTGTGTAAATACGGTGGTGTTCCCTATTCCCTGTAGGTTTGCCAACTCAGAAAGCTTCATTTACATAGAAGCTGCAAATAGAAATTCTATGTGATGTATCAGCTTGAAATTTTATGATTGTGTCTAAAATAAATTGTGTTGAGTCTTTAGATTTCTCTTTTGCAACCATTGGAAATTAAAAGTGCCTCCTCTGCATTGTATAGTTTATTATTATGAGACAACAAAATTTGCGAAGTAACTGGATTTATCAGTTCAGTTCAATTTATAAATTCAGTGACATGCTTGTCCAGCCAAGCATTTGTTTGTATCCTATGTGTATTACACATAATTCTCACTGTCACTGTTTTCAATCAGAAAGAATAATAAATTAATTGTTTTACATGTTACAACCTTTAGTAAATCCTTTCCTAAATTAATTGGGAAGAACCCAGAAAACATAAGGGAGATGACTTAAAATAGTGGACCAAAGTCTTGCTCAAAAAAATTTACTTACTCAAATGTAAAATGGGGCTAATGTGCCCACCTATGATTATCTCACAAAACTGTTGCAAGATTCATTTGAGAAAATGTGCCTAAAAATGCTTTGAAAATCATAAAACCTCATGCAAATAAAGAGTAAAATAATAGAATCAGATTTGAAAGAATACCAATTTGTTGAGGGTAAAATGCTTTCCATACAGATATCTCTGACACAGCCAATACATAAACAATCTGTGTCATCAAGGAGTAGCTGGTTTCAAGTTGCATAGTCACAAAGGTCGGTCTTCATTTGCCTTGGCTCTATTCCATACACTCACTGGTTAATCATACTTGGAGTACATCTTTTCTGAAAGTTAGAAATTTCCAGTCAAAAAGCTACTCTTAAAATATAAAACATGGCTAAGAGTTTCACTTCAACATGTTTTTTTTGTATGAAGAGTGGAGTGAAATAGGACTGTTGAATCATTCTCCACAGTAGAATCATGGTAACCAGACTGTGGAAGTAAATTGGAGGATGCTTCTTCAAGTTTATATCCCCTGTATAAATTACCCCTTTGAAGTGGAAAAGTATATTAATTATGTAATTTGGTCATAAATTAGCATCTACACGTGACTAGCATTTTATGG
Organism: Dugong dugon; assembly: GCA_030035585.1. Lineage (NCBI taxonomy): Eukaryota > Metazoa > Chordata > Mammalia > Sirenia > Dugongidae > Dugong > Dugong dugon. Next base: position 98,299,436 of record CM057465.1, read on the forward strand.
CAATAGAAACAATATGAGTTTAAGGTGAGGAGATAGTCAATCAACTAAATAATAATTGATTGACACTGATACAAAAAGCAAACAAGGCTAGTAATTGAGTACTCTTTGTACACTTAGATCTTTTATGTGGTGAATTAGGATAGCCAGATGCAGATTTTCTTTTCTTCAGGGATTTCTTCTCAAAATCACCTCACTTGAAGAAACTTTCTTTCTGAATTGGGCAGTTTATGTGTCTATTACAGGTTTTCTAAAGCATATTATTTTAGAGTTTATAAAACAAACCAGTGGGTTTTTGAAATGTAATGAATTTTTAAATGAATTTAATTGAAGTTTAATTGAAATGAAACATACAGTCAACTTAAGTGAAGAATTTGATGAGTTTTGACAAACGCATATAGTTGTGTTACTACCACAATCAAAATAGCGAACATTTATATCACCAAGAAGTTCTCATATTCCTTTGTAGTCAGTCCTTACTCCAACTTCTAGGCCCAGGCCACTACTGATCAGCAATCTGCCACTATAAATTTCATTTAACTTTTCCAGAATTTTGTAATAACATTTTTTAAATATGTATATTTTTATGTCTTTCTCTCAGTATGTTTTAGAGATTCATTCATGTTGTTGCAGAAATCAGTAGGTCTTTCCATTGTATGGAAATACCACAATTTGTTTATCCATTAACCTGGTGCTGGACATTTGGACATTATTCCAGTCCTTGGCTATCACAAATATAGTAGCTATGTTTTTTTGTGTACACATGTCTTCATTTCTCTTAAGCAAATAACGAAGAAAAAAATATCTGGATTGAATGGTAAGTGTATATATATATGTAACTTTATAAAAGAACAAAAACTGCCAAGCTACTAAGCAAATTGATTGCCCACCTTATACTCCCACTGGTAGTGTAAGAAAATTCAGGTTGTGCCAGGTCCTCTCCAACTCTAGGTACCATCATTCTTTTTTATTTCTTATTTTTGCATTCATTCTGTTTAGGTGTAGTGGTATCTCATTGTGGTTCTAATTTACATTCCCTGATGACTGTATATTATTAGCATCTTTTCAAAGTTTACTGGCCTTTCTTATATCTTCTCTTGTGAGTGTCATTTCAAATCTTTTGCCTGCTTTGTGATTGGATTATTTATCTTCTTACTATTGAGTGTTATATACTCTGGATAAAAATCCTTTGTCATATATATACACCTATGTTATATGAAATATATATATGAAATGTATACATGTATTTGATGGTTAAGATTGTATATCAACTTGGCTAGACCATTATTTTCAGTGTGTTAGCAGTTGTATAATGTTGTGATCACCACCATGATGGAATCTGCTGAGTGGTATTGGTGGAGGTGGGACCTGTGGCAGCTCACCACCCCCTCAGTTTCTTCTCTCTGCCTTCCACTGGTTACTTTCTGCCTGCTCACCTTGCCAAGGTTTTTGGCTTGTTCCAGACTCAGCAGCTGCCTCTTGTCTGTTGATCTTGGAATTTGTCGAACTTCTCAGCCTGTGAGCAAGAGTCCAGTTCCCCGACCTGCTGACCTTGGGTTTGCCAGCTTCTGCGGCTACGTGAACTGGGAGAGGGCTCTACAATTTAGCCTCTACAATTGCCTGAGCTATTTCCTTGATATAAATCTCTCTCTATATATATTTATACACTCTACTGGTTTTGCTTCTCTAGAGAACCCAGCCTAAGAAAACATATATATATGAAAATATGTGTATGAAATGTATACATATAATACATAAAATAAACAAATATATTACAATTTGTGGATCTTTTTTCTAAATGGTATCTTTCCAAGAATGTCAAAAAACCAAAACCAAACCCATTGCCTTTGAGTCAATTCCGACTCATAGCGACCCTATAGGACAGAGTAGAACTGCTCCACAGGGTTTCCAAGGAGTGCCTGGTGGATTTGAACTGCCAACCTTTTGGTTAACAACCATAGCTCTTGACCACTATGCCACCAGGGTTTCCTCTCCAAGAATAGAATTTTAAATTCTGATGTTATCTAATTTGTTAAGTTTTTTTTTTAACCATTTTCTTTTCATGTCCTATAAAAGAAATCTTTGCCTGGCTCAATATCATAAAGGTTTTCTTGTTTACATTTAAGTCTATAATCAATTTCAGGTTAACTGTTGTGTATAGTAAGAGGGGTCAAGGTTTCTTTTTTTAGCATGGGTGTCCAACTATTCCAGCAATTTTTGATGAAAAGACTAGTCTTCTTCATTGTCTTACTTTGACATATTTGTTGAAATCAAACAACCTTATATGCATGTATATATTTTTAAAAGAGTGGTGCAGAAAGGATATACCAAATAGAGTGCAGTTGTCTCACTGATTGGAAAGAGAAAGAGCAAGAGAAATTTTCAAGTTCGGGAAATCTGAGACACCTAGAATATGTGTGGCAAAATGCCAGAAAAGAGAGATATATGGATAAAGAACTCCAAATCTGCATAGAGATTCCTTCAATATTTTGCTTAATATTAAGTAACTTTTGTGTAGATTGAGTGTCAAAGAATGACAAGAAAGCTATAAGCTGAACAGTTCCCAGAGCTCATACAACCTTGGGAGATATTTAAATTCTGACCCACCACAAGAATGAGACTATGATGATACCAGGGTGCTCATGTCTTATTAGTGAGACTACTTTTACCCTAGAGTAAAGGGACCAACTTAAAGACAGCTAACAACAACATCAACAAAAGGCTATTCTAATCCCACCTAAACAAAGCTTAACAAATAAGCCTCAATGGATCAAGATTATCCAGAAGTATATTCCTGACTCGAAAAATCAATTCCAATTCCTTTAAAAGAAGACAAATAAACCCACTGATCAATATGAAATTCACAAAGTTTGGTATTCAATTAAAGAAACAAGAAAATGTGACTCATAAACAAGAAAAAAATCAGTCAATAAAAATATACCAGAAATAATAGAGATAGTAAACTTAGCACAGAATGACATTATAGTTGTTATAAACATGTTCAAGGATATAAATCAAGCATAATAATGGAAATTGAAGATATAAAAAGAGCCAAAGAAAACTTCTAGAAAGGAAAAAATAAAATATTATAAAATTGAATTATTTTCATTAGAAGGGATAATGAGCAGGTTAAACACTTCAGAAAAAAAATCTGTAAAATTTCAGACACAGCAATATACAGTATACAACTGAAACACAGAGAGATTAAAGAATTAAAAAAAAATTAGCCTCAGGAACTGTGGGACAATATCAAGTCCCTCTGTGGGCCTAAAACACGTATAATTGGAGTTTCAGAAAGAGAATGAAGTTAGAATTAGGTGGGGAAATATATCTGAAGATAAAATACCTAAATAGTTTCCAATTTGATAAAAACTTCAAACACACAGATCTAAGAAACTCAAGAAACCCCAAGCAACGTAATACAAAACCACACCAAGACAAGTCAGGATGACAGGAAGACTGCCAGATTTGAATGGGTGCAGGAGTAGGAAAGGGCTCTACAGAAGATTCAGTTGGTAGTGCGAGCAGTCCTGCCATTGAGTCATATGGTCTGGCAGGACCTATGGTATTGGAGGTATCAGTGATGGTAAAAGATACAGTGTGGTACATATGGCAAGCCTCAGTGAGATAGTCGTAACACAGACCCCTGGGATTCTGGAGCAAAAGCATGCCATTTATATCCTGGAAGAGATAGAATGCTTGAAAAGTGGTCATGGATGTGTCAATACCCATTATAGGCTTGGTTCTATTGGAAATACCAAGTTATGAAATCAGAAGGGCCAAGAACCAGTCTATCCTAAGGCAGAAATAATAAATATGACATCAAGGCCATGAGAAGACATGAATAAATTGAATTAATAGGTAGTTGAGATCCTCATGTCACCCATCATATATGTGCCAGCATCTCTCCTACAGCTAACAACTATAACTGTATTTGAGTGTGTTACAACCAGCTGAAGGAGGAAGGAAAAGTCTGACCTTGGATTAAGGATGTGGCTTTAGTTCAGCCACATGCAGGGGACTCTGAAAGAAAATCCTCTCAGTCAGCAGAGATGTAAGCCATATACCTGGATATCCTCTTTATATAAATAGAGTAGTGGTCTGAAGTGAGAATATATATACAGATTTATTTGCAGTGGTCAATGGCCCAGCCATGTTATCAAAGGTCTAGATGGATAATTGAAAGATTTAAGACAAGGAGGTCAAGAATAGAAGCATATGGATGGACATGTGGGCATGTGCATGAAATGTAAACATTATATATCTCACATTAACACCACAAGAAAGCATCCACCCTGGAAGAGACACTGAATGAGCAAACAGACAAAATGAAAATGACTCAGCAATTTATCATAAGCCAGCCTCGTCTTTGACCTCTCTGGAATAGGCATAATAATCATATGTATGGAGGGGCCATTTAGGCAGAAATAGAAGCTACATATGGACCCAACAGCATGGACTTCTACTTATCAGTACTGATCTGGCTACTACTGACTCTGAATGTCCAGGTTTTTAGCAACATGAATGTATACTGAGATCCTTATATGGCAAGTCTTCTGTCCTCAAATGACCAGTGGCTCATTCACAGAGGGATATTCTAGAGCTGGATTTGGCTACCCTGCCCACAGACCCTGAGCCATGATCACTATTCAGAAGCTGACAGAATGCCTGATCCACAGGCATGATATCACACACAATATAGCATCTTACCAGGATATCCAATTCACAAGGAAGGACCTTTGGAAGTGGGCTCATGGTCATGGAGTCTGCTGGTCATATTACATACCACAACAACAAGAAGCAGCTGGACTCATAGCATGCTGGAAAAGAACACAATCAAAGAGAGAATTAGTGAATTGAATGAAAATGATTTTTAAAAATCTGAAAAACCAGTTAAGAAAGCCCCTAATCATCTCTGCTAGGAATTCCTAAAGAAAGAAAATAGAGAAAATGAAGTCTCTCCAGGGAAGATCCTTCCTTGCCTCTTGCCAGCTTATGATGGTTCCTGGCAATCCTTGGTGTTCCTCGGCTTATGTATACATCATCCAATCTCTGCCTCCATCTTCACATGGATGTCTTTCCTCTGCCTCTGTCTCTCTGTGTCTCTTCTCCTCTTTCAGTAAGGACACTAGTCACATCGCACTAGTGCCCATTCTACTCCAGTATAACCTCATGTTAACTTAAATAATTACATCTGTAAAGACTCTATTTCCAAATAAGATCACATTCACACTTATCTGAGCTTTAGGGCTTGAATGTATCTTTTTGGGAGAAATAAATCATAACAAAAGCATGTGCCTTAAAATTCTTCCAGCCTCTACCCATTAACCAATTCCAAAATCACTTATCACTTTCATATTTTTAGTGTTTGTTACAGTTTAGTATTTATACCACTTCCTGGTACCAAAACCTTTATTAGTTTCCTAAAAATAAAAAAGAAAGAAAACAGTTCCCATCAAGTTAATTTTGACTCATGACAACCCTGTGTTGCAGAGTAGAATTATGCTCCATAGAGTTTTCAATGGCTGTAATCTTTCAGAAGTAAATTGCCAGGCCTTTCATCCCAGATGCCTCTGAAAAGCACCCATTGCCATTGTGTCGATTCCTACTCATAGTGACCCTATAAGACAGAGTAGAACTGCCCCCATAGGGTTTCCAAGAAGCGGCTGGTGGAGTCAAACTGCCATCCTTTTGGTTAGAAGCCATACCTCGCTGTAGCCCTCAACCACTGAGCCACCAGGGGGTGGATTCGAACTGCCAGTCTTTCATTTAGTAGCCATGTACTTACCCATTTGTGATGATCACAAACTGGGTAGCTTAGAAATTTATTCTCTCACAAAGTTCTTGAGTCTAGAAATCTAAAATCAAGGTGTCAGCAGGGCCATCTTCCTTCCAAAGACTCTAGGGAAAATTTCTTCCTTGTCTTAGCTTCTGAGGCTCTTGACAATCCTTGGAGTTTCTTAGCTTGTAGTTCAGCCTCTGCGTCTGTCATCACATGGCGTTCTCCCTGTGTCTCTGTTTGTCTGTTTTCTCTTCTTATAAGGATACCAGTCATTGGATTGGGGCCCACCTTAATCAAGTATGGCCTTACCCTGATTTAAATAATTACATCTGCAAAGACCCTATTTCTAAATAAGGTCACATGCAGAGATTCCAGGTACATATGAGTTTTGGGGGAACATTATTCAACTCAGTACCCTAACTTGCATCTCCTACAGCTGACTTGCCTGTATACTCTTAGAATTTAGACCCAGTTGTCATTCTTAATTACAATATTTTTATTGTACATAAACCTCCTCCTCGATTAATTTCTTTTTGATATTTCCTAAGTTTGCAGATTGAAAGGAGGTACAAGGTTACCAAGCAGAATTATTGCTCGGTATGAATGATTTTCCTCATCTTTGCTAGAGTTCAGTTGTATATTTTAATTAATAAATAAATTTCTTTAAGAAAATATTTCAATATTTTATAACTAAAATTAGCTAAGGATAGGAAATTGCTTCTGAATCAGAAAAGGTTATACCTGAGCAATGGTGAAGTAAATAACAGCTTAGCTTTTATTCTTGTCTACTATCTTCCAGGCACTGTATTAAACACTTTGCATGAATATGATTATTTCAAAACTAAACACTGAAAAACAAATGCCAAAAAAAGTATTTCCTGTAAATAGATAAGATTTCCATTCATTCTATAGTGCAGATTTTTACACCTGGCAGATTTTTAACGGACCTCCTTTAAAACTGGATATTTTACTAAATGTTCTTTAAATTTATTGACTGTGGCTTAAGGTAACTATTTAGAAGCCATATTTTTGCATACATATAAATGCTGTGTAAAATGAATAATATCAATCTGTAAGAATTTTAAAAGTTGTTCTTTCTGCATTTGAAATTCTTAACCTTTAAAGAAAGTGTTTTAAAATACCTCGTAGAAAAAATATTATTTTTTACTTTAAGACTTTATTATTTAGTAAAATGAAATAAAAACATGTGAGTCATAAAGACACTTCATTTTTATCCTGTTAATTTTTTTTTCAAATTACATCTGAATATTTTAAGCTTAATGTTTTGTAAAAAATCAAGTAGTTAAAAAGAAAGAAAGAAAGAAAGCCTAAATCCAATTCCAAGTGCTTGAAAACTATAATTCTTACTGTGTACAAATTTATTTCTATGGTTGTAAAGTTTTTTATCAGTGAAGAAGCATAATAAAATCATTGTTAAGTTGGATAAGACAAACAGTAAAAAATGCAAATTAATATTACCTGCATGTACATGCATGCACACACAAGTATATATATTGTATATTTTATATAGGTAATGTACACATATATATATGTAAATGCTAATGGGATACCAAATGGGGCGCTACTCTATTATTTGAGGGCACATTTCGTAAAGACCTGAGAGAATTCTGTATGTAACATTAATACCCCTGAGAAGACTCTGAATTGTATCTGAAATCCTTATAGAATATGGAGAAATTAAAATCTTATTTAATCAAGCTTCTTTGTTCATAATTACTGGGAGGCCATTATACACAAAGCAAATGTAGATTTTCTCTTACTTAATTCTTTGGTAAATAGTCAAATTCATAATGTAAGCATAATCCAAGTGACAGATTCAATGTCATGTAGGAAGGGCTTTTGTGGCTCATTCTATTTTTAATCAACCACAAACCACCCACACCTTCTAAAACAGAAGCTGAAGAGACAGGTGGAGGAAAGAAAAAAAACAGTTGTTCTAGACCAAGGAGTAGATACCAGGTCTGTTAAATAGTTTACCACACCACCCACACACACGGTTCAACATAAGTGGTTTAATCCTTCAGAAAATTGGCTCTAACTTCCAAATAGTTATTTATTTTCTCCTTTATAAAAGACATAGCAAACAAAAACACAAAATATTCATTTCTATACTTCTTTGACAATGAAAAAATAAGTAAAATGATTTTACTTAATAAAAGACTAGTGAGGTAAGGTGAATCTAGTATTATCATTCATTTCTGAGATTTACCACTTTTGTAAAGAAAACCAGTAGAGGGGCAGAACAAACTTGGGTTTTGTGCTGTGTTTAATGGAAACAAAGAGCCACAGCTGCATCAATAGGAGAAAAGCAGAAGAGGGTTTAACAAAAAAAAATCTAACTATAGTATTTGATTTCTCTAAATATATATTAAATTCTGAATGCTAAATGATTGCTTTCATATTAGTGTTTTTGATAAAGAAATTATAATTCAATAGATCTTTTACTTATCAGGTACACATATAATGATTTGGAAATCATGATTTAAATTAAATATAGTAACAGAAATAAAGAAAATCTAGTTTTATTCAAATTCTTTCAATTATTTCTTTCTGGCAATAAATCAAATGAATTATATTACTAATGATGTAGACTAATGCCAAATTTTACTGTCATCAAAGAAATATCAAATGTTCTACATACAAGATGTTCAGCATACTTTCAGAAAGATTTAATTATGTACTGCAAACATTGGAGATTTGTTTTCACTCACTGATATCATTCTTTCTGTTCTATAATTGATTCTGTATTCACTATTTTCCAGTGGCAGCTACAGTAGTATACAGTTAGTGCTGCTATATAGGGAATTATGTGGTATTTTAGGAGTTTAATAAGAGAAGAAAAGATCATCTTAACCTTTTTATCAGGTAATGATTTGTACAGATAAAAATATTTAATTGGACTCTGAAGAATGAGTGAAAATTCACAAAGAACAAGTAAAGAGTGGTTGAATTAGATGTAATAGAACAAAAGTACAGCTATATGAAAGCGTGTATATATTTGTAAGACTATAACTAATTCTTGTGTGGCTACAGTATGGGATTTATGGGGGAAAATGGTAAAGAATTGAGAGGAATATCCCCGAATATCAGTCAGTTTGTATTTCAACTTCAGATGATGAGAAATAAATGAAATATTTTTCTAAGAAAAGTGCACGCATGCATTTATATTCTAGATAAATGTCTTTAGATCCATTTGGCAGAAGGAGGCAGATAGACCAGTCAAAGCTATTCCAATAGTACAGACAAGATATGATGAGTGCCTGAATTAAAACGTCAGCTGTGAGTATGGAAGTGACAGATTAGAAAGATAATTCAAAATAGAAATAGCAGAATTTAATGATTGATTGAATGGGAGGGATTGATTAGAAGAAACAGTCAAGGAATATTCTCAGTTCTTCTGGTGACTGGCTTGATATTGTCATCCTTAGCTGAGATAGGCAATACCTTAAAAAGTATAGATTTATTAGCAGAGATACAAAGATTGATTATGAATATGTTAAATTTGTTGTGCAGGTAGGACATACACATGGAAAGAATAAATTGGCAACTGAAAGTATGAGTCCGGAATCTGCAAGAGGAATTTATAGTAAAGATTTGAGAGTCATAGTTAAGATAACATGTTGCAAATGGGGAAATGGATGATAAAGTCCAGCAAAAGTGTTTACAACATTATTTCCCAAAGTGTTGTGGAAGTTTTGAACACACACACACACACAAACTCACAAATATTTCATGGTCAATGAAGTTTAGGAAACATATGGTTAAACTAAAGTAATAGTCTTTACTACAGCATTTCTTGGAAACTTTGCATACTCATCCACAGGAACAGGGTATGCAGCATTTCCTAAACTAATCATGGAATTGCATTTCATAAACACATTTCAGGAAAATTGTTCCTGATTTAGGGAAACACTAGTGCAGAATAATAAGATAAGAAATACATATCAAGAGCAGTATTTGCACAGTAGGCATACAAAGAGAAGTCAGCAAGGAGAAACAGAAGTTATTAGAGAGACAGCATGAGATCAGTATTATTGAGGGGTTTTAACAAATCCAGGGCAGTAGAAAATTTCAATAAGGTAGAAGAAAGAAGTACAAAATATTTAGAAAGGTCAATTAGGAGTATTGGATAAAAATTCTCATTGTATATTATAAGGAATTAATTGATAACTTCAACAATACTACTCAAAACAGCGATAGTTTTAGAAAAAGACTGCAATGGCTTTAAGATTTAAAAAGGAGGTGAGAACAAAGTAGAGTGTTATTCATAAAAGGAAGACAACATGGAATCAGAGTTGGAGAAATGGAGATTTATTATTGTTGTTATTATTTATTTTGAATGGAAAAGATAGCATATCACTGGATTTCAACTTTTGAGTATTTAAGAATCATCCGGAGACCATGATAAAAGACATGTAGTACAGCATAATGACTATGAGTATAGTCTCTGGATCCAAGGTACGTGAACCTGGGGTTGAATTCCAGCTCACCATTTTATGCCTGTATGATCTTGGGCATATTACTTAACCTCTCAGTGCCCCAGTTTCCCCATCTGTGAAATAGTGAGGATTAAGTGAATACATGTAGAACCTTTATAGGTGTTCTCGACACATAGTCTGTAATAGTTTTGAAATGCCCTATTCCCTTAGATTCTGATTCAACAGACATGAGAAAAATGAGGGCTGGGAATCTGTATACTTAATAAACATCCCAGGTAATTCTCATGTGGATGATCTTGGAACCACACTGTGAGAAACCCTGATAGAAAGTGGTTTGTAATTTCATTAAAGGAAGTGGTTTAAGGAATGATTAAAGAATTATCTATATTGCCCCAGATAAGAGTTAGGAAGGAAGGACTTTAAGATAAGATGACAAATAAATAATTCTATTAACCATATAATGTGCTTACCATAGCAGTTCAATGAGATCAACATTGGTTATTAGTGTTAGGCACATTATTAACATTTGTTATCTCACGGTTGGCATTTATCTGAGATTGAACTACCATGATAAAACACGTTATCTTCAGTGGTTGTAGCCTTTGGATAAGCATTCACATACAACATAGATATTATAGCCTTACCCATCTCATGCCCATAGCTCTTCACTGATCTCTGAAAATCCTCTGATCAGGCTTGTCCAAATCTCTGACTTTCAGACCAAGCCATAAGGCCTTTCCTATACATCAGTAGAGGTTATTTTTCAAGAAAATGGTAAATGACATTCTTCCCACTTAAAGGATTTCTCTTCTCCTTTTTTCAAAGCGGTCACCCCTAAGTAGGAATATGACTTTACAGAAATCCAGTTCCAGCAAAAGACAACGTAATATGAAGGGCCATCTGTAACGCAGGCCTTTTTCCTCTTCAGTCATCCAGCCATAGGAAACACTGTATGAGTCACTGAGGTATACGGAAGGAAGGGTGGCCATGTACTAGGAGTAGACATGCCGGCAATATGAGTAACGTGCTTGTGAAATTGTGCCTTGGGAACTGCTCTGGCACAGCACTATGTGTACAATTTCCATTTGATGATGGAAGACCACTTTGTGCTTAATTTAATCACATAATGCTGAGACCATAATGGATTGCTCTTGTCTCATGGCCACATATTCCTTCTCATTAGTGCCCAAATTTAAAACCAATAGCTGTTTCTTAAAAAGACAGCAATTTCTTACAAAACGGCTTTTTAAAATTTTTCCCCCAAATTTGAGAGACTTTCACTGTATCCTCTGCACACTTACCATAGTCCCCATATAACAGTTCTATCTACCATAAATGCTTGGAGCATTGGTCTCCTAAACCGAATGGTATGTTGTTGTTGTTTGGTGCCGTCGAGTTGGTACCGACTCATAGTGACTCTATAGGATGGAGTAGAACTGTCCTATAGGATTTCCAAGGAGCGGCTGGTGGATTTGAACTGCCAACCTTTTGGTTAACAGCAGAGCTCTTAACCACTATGCCACCAAGGCTCTAAAGTATTTTAAAACCTTTCTCTTTCTCTGACTCCCACTCATAGGTAACATTTTTCTTGGCACCTGTAAGTGAATTAGAACACACATCCAAATATGTTTTGTGTTGCTACTAGCTTTCAAAAAAGTCCACTAGCAGTGATCCTCTCTTGTGCTCCCCTTCATTTTGGAGTACATATATCCAAATACCTTGTATTATTGAAATCTCAGGCTTCACTAGGGTAGAAAGCCCTCATTTTTGCCATATATCTTCCCAAAATAGCTGCAATAAATGCTACTGCTCTCATTGCCCTGATGCCATCCTTGTAATATACCAAGATTATGTCCAGTGGGTTGATGAGATCATGAGGATCCCAAAGAACAAAATAGTGAAACAGAGCAAGAGAATTATATATTTTAAGCTGGATAGTGAAGATGCCTTGTTAGTGAAGATACTCTTCCAGATTAAAGTATATAATTTAAGGTATTCTCTATCTATTGAGATAGAGACAAGTAATTTGCCTAGCTGTATACCAAACAACAGGGCTAAATATAGTTGCTGAAAAAGGTAGCTACATCTGAACTTAACATCTCCATTTTATTAAGCTTACTGTCTTTGTCAGGTGCCCTTGAGTTGGCTCCAACTCATAGTGACCCTATGTACAACGGAGAGAAACACTGCCTAGTCCTGTGCCATCCTCAAAATTGCTGTTGTGCTTGAGCCCATCGTTGCAGCCACTGTGTCAATCCAACTCATTGAGGGTCTTCCTCTTTTTTGTTGACACTCTACTACAGTATCACTTACTACAATATCACTTTCTAGTATTCAATTCTTCTACATAATCCAAACTAGAGTCTTAAATAGAAATATGGGAGAGATCCCCATCTCTGCATTTTTCAAATACTTGATGATGACACTATTCTTTGTAACTCCTCAGAGATGATTATTGTATTAGTAGTAGCAGTAATAGTTGTAGTAACAAAAAATAGCATTTACTGAGCACTGATCAAGTGCCCACCACTAATTTAAGCACTTTATATGTACCAACTCCAGTGGCATTGCTTTTGATTTACTACAGTGAAAGATAGAAGAATCTCAAGAGAATATTATTGAGTTTTTCTACAATAATATAATTCCTCACATGGGGTGGGAGTGTTTCTGTTGTTAGCTACCATTGAATCAGCCCTTGACTCATGGGGACTATAGCATGGCCTAAAAACCATTGCCTGGTCCTGTGCCATCCACATGATTGGTTGCAGATCAGATCATTGTGATCCATAGGGTTTTCACTGGCTGATTTTTCAGAAGTACAATCACCAGGTCTTTCTTCCTAGTATATCTTAGACTGGTAGCTTTGCTAAAACCTGTTCAGTAACAGCAAAATGCAAGCCTCCATTGACAGACAGGTGGTGACTGCACACGAAGTGCACTGACCGGGAATTGAACTGGGTCTACTGCATGGAAAGTTAGAATTCTACCACTGAACCACCAATGCAGCATCTACATAGTTACCGCTGGGGAAATTACCATTGATTAGGGTAGGCATACCTCTAGGCTCATTGTGAGGCTAACATTGGTTAACACTTTGTTCAACTCTTAATACCTGTTGTTGGACATCTCTGAGTTGCCTCACTTGTTTTAAATTTTCACAAATTCTATCACCTGGCTAACCAATTTCCTGCATTGAATTTCCTCTATTACAAATATTTTCAATGGTTTCTGTGCTCCTGCTTAGACTATGACTGATATGGGACCAAATTATCAATTAAACTATCAAATCTTCCTATAGATGAGACCATTTTTATTGTAATGCTTGTTCTTAAGTCTACCGTGGTAACCACACTGAACATGTTTCTAGTGGTTTACTGCAATTACTTGACCTCTGCCACCTACTCTCTCTATGATCACTGAAATCAGGTTGGCAGATTTGCTACCAGCAACTTCAGGGAACTCCACTAATACTCTTTTGAAATGTACTGGAGTATCCCTTCCCACTCTATTTCTTAAGGCCTTAGGAGAGTAATTATATTCTGGAGCCGCTTTGTCAATATGGATAAAACATGGATGAGACGTTCACACATGATGAATTTATTACAACATTTCTATCTCCCTAAGATTTTGAATGCCTATCTCTACATTGTATCAAGAAAATTAGAGCACCTAGATTTCATTTAGAATAAGCCACTGTTTTCAAATTTCAGTTGATTAAACATTCAAATAGTTCAGACCACTCATAGCTGTGTAACTAGCACATTAAACTAGAATCTCTTGTAATGGATAATATTAGTGAATTTAACACAGTGTAAAATTACATTCTTCTCAACTTGGTCTGCATCCCATAGGATCCATTCTTACACGGACAATCATGAGGACGAGACCTCCTCCTTCTACCATAAACTGAGAGCCACCTGTAAGGGGAAGGCAAGTGTTGAAGCAGAAACAGTTATGTTGTATGTTCCTGACTTCATTACCCATGCACCAATGGAATCAGGATAAATGAGCAATATGGTGTTTATTGCAGTGATATTTGGAATATTAAATAGCTATAAATAATCTAAAAGCCTCACACCAAGGTAAAGTCTGAGTCAGCTACACCAAGTATATAAAATTTAATATTATGTGGGACACAATTAAAAGCAAAAACTTACGAGTGATTGGCATACCAGAACAGGGGGAGAAAACAGAAAACACAGAGAGGATCATCGACGAACTGCTGACAGAAAACTTTCCCAATATCATGAAAGATGAAAAGCTGGCCATCCAAGAAGCTCAACGAACCCCATATAGAAGAGACCCCAAAAGAAAGTCACCAAGGCATATCATACTCACACTCGTTAAAACTAAAGACAAACAAAGAATCCTGAGAGCAGCTCGTGAAAAACAAGAAGTCACATACAGAGGAGAAACAATAAGACTAAGCTCAGATTATTCAGCAGAAACCATGCAGGCAAGAAGGCAATGGGATGACATATATAAAATCTTGAAAGAAAAAAATTGTCAGCCAAGAATAATATATCCTGCAAAACTCTCATTCAGATTTGATGGTGAAATTAGGTCATTTCCAGATAAACAGAAACTAAAGGAATATGCAAAAGTCAAACCAAACTTACAAGAATTATTAAAGGGAGTTCTTCGATCTGAGGACAAACAGCTTCAGCCCTCAGGCAGGACATAGGACCTAGGACGCAGGTTCACATAAAACAGATACCATTCTAGGAACTGAACTACAGAGGACTTTCCAAAAACAAAAGATATACAACAGGGAATCAGAGAACTCAATCAAAGGATGACAACAACATCAAAACAATGAAAGAGGGAACAAACGGCATAGGTATAGAACCTTCTAAAGGAGAGGAAGGCAAGGCTATACCAAGTAACGGTAGACTGCTTCAAAATTATAAAGATAAGGGTAAAATTCATGGTAGCCACAAAGAAAGTTAACAAACCAACTCATAAAAATAAAGACGAAAAACATAAAGTCTCAACAAAAACAAAACCTACAAAAACAAAAGAAATGAACACAAAATCCACAAACAAAAGGAACTCAGCACAAGAGAGTAAGAAGAACAAAGAAAACTTCAGCATCACAAAAAAAAGCACTACAAAATGACAGCAACAAACTCACATCTATCAATAATTACACTGAACGTAAATGGACTCAATGCACCCATAAAGCGACGGAGAGTGGCAGAATGGATAAGAAAACAGGATCCATCAATTTGCTGTCTACAAGAGACACACCTTAGAAACAAAGATGTGAATTTATTAAAAGTCAAAGGTTGGAAAAAAATATATCAAGCTAACAACTATCAAAAAAGAGCAGGAGTGGCAATTCTAATCTCAGATAAAATAGACTTTAAAACAAAATCTACCATAAAAGACAAAGAAGGACACTATATAATGATTAAGGGGATGATCCATCATGAAGACATAACCATAATAAATATCTATGCACCCAATGACAGGGCTCCAAAATACATAAAAAAAACTCTAACAGCACTGAAAAGAGAAATCGACAGTTCCACAATAATAGTAGGAGACTTCAACACACCACTCCCAGTAAAGGACAGAACAACTAAAAAGAAACTCAGCAAAGATACAGAAGACCTAAAGGACACAATCAGCCAACTGGACCTCATAGACATATATAGAACAATCCATCCAACCGTTGCAAAGTACACATTCTTTTCCAATGCACATGGAACGTTCTCCAGAATAGACCACATCTTAGGCCACAGAGCAATCCTCAACAAGATCCAAAATGCTGAGATAATTCACAGCATCTTCTCTGACCACAATGCCATCAAGGTAGAAATTAACACTAGAAAGAGCAAGGGAAAAAAATCAAACACATGGAAACTGAATAATAATCTGCTTACACATCAATGGGTAATAGAAGAAATCAGAGATGGAATTAAAAAATTCCTAGAATCAAATGAAAATGAAAACACATCATACCAAAACCTTTGGGACACAGCAAAGGCAGTCCTCAGAGGACAATTTATAGCAATAGATGCACATATCAAAAAAGAAGAAAGGGACAAAATCAAAACATTAACTACAGAACTCAAAGAAATAGAAAGAGAACAACAAAAAAAGCCTACAACCACCGGAAGAAAGGAAATAGTAAAGATCAGAGCAGAAATAAATGAAATAGAGAACAGAAAAACAATAGAAAGAATCAACAAAACCAAAAGTTGGTTCTTTGAAAGAATCAACAAAATCAACAAACCACTGGCCAGACTGACAAAAGAAAAACAGCAGAGGGCACAAATAACCCAAATAAGAAATGAAATGGGGGACATTACAACAGACCCAAATGAAATAAAAAGGATTATAACAGAATATTATGAAAAACTATATTCCAACAAATTTGAAAACCTAGAGGAAATGGATAAATTTCTAGAAACATACGGCCTACCCAAACTACAACAAAGTGATATTGAAAATCTGAACAGACCCATAACAAGAGAAGAGATTGAAAAGGTAATAAAAAAACTCCCAACCAAAAAAAGCCCTGGCCCAGATGGCTTCACTGGAGAATTCTACAAAACATTTACAGAGGAGCTCGTACCAGTTCTACTCAAGTTATTTCAGAGCATAGAAGAGGAAGCAACACTTCCAAATTCATTCTATGAAGCCAGCATAACGCTGATACCAAAACCAGGCAAAGACATCACAAAAAAAGAAAATTACAGACCAATATCTTTCATGAATATAGATGCAAAAATTCTGAACAAAATTCTAGCCAATAGAATTCAGTATCATATCAAAAAAATAATACACCACGACCAAGTAGGATTCATACCAGTTATGCAAGGATGGTTTAACATTAGAAAATCCATCAACGTAATCCACCACATAAATAAAAGGAAAGAAAAAAATCACATGATTATCTCAATTGATGAAGAAAAGGCATTTGACAAAGTCCAACACCCATTCCTGATAAAAGCTCTCAATAAAATAGGTATAGAAGGGAAATTTCTCAACATAATAAAGGGCATCTATGCAAAACCAACAGCCAACATCATTCTTAATGGAGAAAGGCTGAAAACATTCCCCCTGAAAACAGGAACAAGACAAGGATGCCCTTTATCACCACTCCTATTTAACATTGTGCTGGAAGTTCTAGCTAGAGCAGTAAGTCAAGAGAAAGAAATAAAGGGCATCCAAATTGGTAATGAAGAAGTTAAACTCTCCCTGTTTGCAGATGCTATGATACTATACATAGAAAACCCTAAAGACTCCACAAGAAATTTACTGGAACTAATAGAAAGATTCAGCAGAGTAGCAGGATACAAGATAAACATTCAAAAATCAGTTGGATTCCTATACACCAGTAAAGAGAACGATGAAAAGGAGATCAGGAAATCAATACCATTTTCAATAGACCCTAAAAAGATAAAATACTTAGGAATAAATCTGACCAGGAATATAAAAGACCTATACAAAGAAAACTACAATACACTGCTGCATGAAATCCAAAGGGATCTACATATATGGAAAAACATACCATGCTCATGGATAGGCAGACTCAACATTGTGAAAATGGCAATTCTACCTAAAGCAATCTACAAATACAATGCAATTCCGATACAAATACCAACAACATTCTTCAAAGAGATGGAAAAACTAATTATTAACTTTATATGGAAAGGGAAGAAACCCCGAATAAGTAAAGCACTACTGAAGAAGAAGAATAAAGTTGGAGGACTCACACTACCTGACTTGAGAACCTACTATACAGCTACAGTACTCAAAACAGCCTGGTACTGGTACAACAACAGAGACATTGACCAATGGAACAGAATTGAGAACTCAGATGAAAATCCATCCACCTACGGTCACCTGATTTTTGACAAGGGCCCAAAATACATCAAATGGGGAAAAGACAGTCTTTTTAACAAATGGTGCTGGCAAAACTGCATATCCATTTGTAGAAAAATGAAACAGGACCCATACCTCACACCATATACAAAAACTACTTCAAAATGGATCAAAGACCTGAATATAAAGCCTCAAACTATAAAATTCATAGAAGAAATAATAGGACCAACACTTCAGGCCGTAATACATGGCATTAACAGGATACAAACCATAAACATCAACACAAAAAACCCAACAGATAAACTAGAGAACTGGGATCTTCTAAAAATCAAACATCTATGCTCTTCAAAAGATTTCACCAAAAGAGTTAAAAGAGAACCTACAGACTGGGAAAAAATTTTTGGACAGTACAAGTCAGACAAAGGTCTAATCTCCATAATCTACAAGAAAATCCAACACCTCTACAACAAAAAGACAACCAATCCTATCAAAAAATGGGCAAAGGAAATGAACAGACACTTCACCAAGGAAGACATTCAAATGGCCAACAGACACATGAGGAAATGCTCGCGATCACTAGCCATTAGAGAAATGCAAATTAAATCCACAAGGAGATACCATCTCACCCCGGCATTACTGGCACGAATCAAAAACACTGGAGATAACAAATGTTGGAGGGGCTGCGGGGAGACGGGAACTCTTATACACTGCTGGTGGGAATGCAAAATGATACAACCATTTTGGAAAATGATATGGCGTTTCCTCAGAAAGCTAGAAATAGACGTACCATTCGATCCAGCAATCACACTCCTAGGAATATATCCTAGAGAAATAAGAGTCATCACTCGAATAGACATATGCACACCTATGTTCATGGCAGCATTATTCACAATAGCAAAACGATGGAAACAACCTCGATGTCCATCAACAGATGAATGGATACACAAACTATGGTACATACACACAATGGAGTACTATGCAACGAGAAAGAACAACAATGAATCGGTGAACCATCTCATAACATGGATGAAACTGGAGGACATCATGCTGAGTGAAATAAGTCAATCACAAAAGGACAAATATTGTATGAGACCTCTGTTGTAAAAACCCATGAAAAAATTCACATGCAAAACGTAACAATCCTTGTTGGTTACCAGGGATGGGGGGGGGGGTAATACTAAATAGGTAATAGGTAAGAGGTAACTTGGGTGAGAGGTGAGATAGTACATAGTACAGGGGAAACTAACACAACCTGCACAAGGAAAGATCATGGAGTCCCTATAGACACATCCAAACCCCCCGAGGGACTGAGTTGTTGGACGGAGGGCTCTGGGGACCATGATCTCGGGGAACATCTAGCTCAATTGGCATGACACTACTTATAAAGATAATGCTCTACATTCTACCTTGGTGAGTAGTGTCTGGGGTCTTAAAAGCCTATGAGCGGCCATCTAAGATACTCCACTGATCTCATCCCTTCGGGAACAAGGGAGAACGAAGAGAACAGGATACAAGGAAAAGATTAGTCCGAAGGACTAATGGTCCACAGCTACCAAGGCCTCCACGGGACTGAGTCCAGTACAGCTGGATGGTGCCCGGCTACCACCAATGACTCCTCTGACCAGGATCACAACAGAGGGTTCTGGGCAGAGCTGGAGTAGGATGTAGAGCATAATTTTAACTCCCCCCCCAAAAAAAAGAAGACCAGATTTACTGGCCTAAAGAATACTACAGAAACCTCGAGAGTGTGGCCCCCAGACACCCTTTCAGCTCAGAGGTGAAGTTACCTTCGAGGTTCGATGTTAAGCCTGGGAAAGGACAGCCCAGTAAAACTAAATGGGACTAACGAGGTACAGGAGTCCGGTAACAAGGGCCAGAAGGCAGAGGGAGAGTAGGAAACTGATGATAAGGAACACAAATTGAATAAGGACACTGTCGATGTATTGTGAGATTGTTGACTACTGCTATAGGGCAACATTTGTAGTAAGTATTAAATGGGAGGCTGTTTTGTCCTGTAAGCCTTCATCTTGGGCGAGAATGGCAGCACAATTGGAAGAGCATAGTCAATATCACTTAAATGTGTAAGTAAAAAGTTTTGAAATGGTGTTTAAATAAAATAAAATAAATAAATAAATAAATAAATAAACAAATGAGACTAAAGAGGTACAATAGTCCACTGACAAGGTCCAGAAGACAGAAGGGGACAAGGAAGCCCCCTGGTGATAGGGAACACAAGGTGGAGTAAGGATATTCTTGATGTGCTGTGAGATTGTTAACCATTGTCATAGGGCAACATGTGTAGTAACTGTTAAATGAAAAACTATTTTGTTCTGTAAGCCTTCATCTTAAGTGAGAATAACAGCACAGTTGGAAGAGCGTAGTCAATGTCACTGAACTGTGAATGTAGAAATTTTTGAAACGGTGTATCTTTGGCCATCTGTAATTTTCATCAAAAAAAAAAAAAGGTTGAGAATTTAGAGGCTTAATACGTTGTGGGGTTGTTAACCAATGTCATAGAACAACATGTGTACTACTATTTCATGAGAAACTATTTGCTCTGTAAGCTTTCACCTGAAGTACAATAAAATATAAAAAAAAAAAAAAGTTAATATTATTCGCACATAAAATTTATGTCTAAAAAAATGATGTAGGAAAATATCTTATTAACACAGACATTAAATTGTATAGAAATATAATCTAAACTCCTAAAATGCACTTTAAAAGAAAGTATGTCAAAATGTCATTGATGCTGATTCTGGATGATGGAATTATTGCTAAGCTTTTCTCTCTCTCTCTTTCTACTTCTTTTTACTTTGTTTTTGTACTTCTCTGAAGTCTTTTATAACAAAAGTTTTGTGTCAAAAATATCAAGTGCAATCTGAAAATCAGGAAAAGACACATTACCAAAGAGGGCCTAAGTGAGAAGATTAGGGCCTCTATTAAGTCTTATTTAGCATAAATTAACAAAAAACATAGTGAACAGCAGCGGCAACAACAAACAACCTCACTCTCTTCCAATAAGGGTAAATAAAACTCCTAAGAAATCCCAAACTTGGAAGCTATAAATTTTAGGTCAGATCTTAATTAGTCAAATCATACTTTGCAAAGAAAGTGGTAAATTTTAAATTCACATTGAAATGCTTGTGGGGGGAAAAAAAGCCACAGAAGATTAAATTACAAAGGTAGTGAGAACAAGAAGTATTGACTCATTAAGAACTGTAGTTGCAGAAAGGGGAAAAATGAAAACTGTCATTATTTGCTTAATGCTGACTACTTTTAAAATATATCCTTAAATTTTTTTAGTTATGAGGTACAAGTTTGCAAAATGGTTTGCGACCTATAATCTGCTAAGTGATTAAAAAAAACAAAGATAGTCATGCCTGTGAAGATGTAAATGATTTTTCAAATGTGTAAATTGTGGAGATAACAAATCTTTCTATTAAATTAGGGGGAGGGAATGTCAAATCCCATCTGAGTGACTCATTATTTTAATGAGTTCCTGCTTTGCCCCACAATCCCTCCTCCATTTGACGTTGGCAGTTGGAGATCCCGCTAAGGATTTAGGCTTACAATGAAGCTTCTATAAATTTCTGGATTTTTGTCATGCTGGCATGTAGGTCACCCTCCTTCAGGAATGAGGAGCAGGCAGGAAAGCAGTTGCCTCAGGGGAAGGAGGACATCTGCAACCTGAGCTGTCCAGGTATCAGTATGAAAGAGCCTGGGTTGCTGACTGAGGGATCTCACAGTGGCAGGCAGCAGAGCAGAAGGAAATCAGAAAGCCAGGTCTGTCCCAGCAGGTGTCACTACAAGGCCACTGTAGC
Source organism: Dugong dugon (assembly GCA_030035585.1). Taxonomy (NCBI): domain Eukaryota; kingdom Metazoa; phylum Chordata; class Mammalia; order Sirenia; family Dugongidae; genus Dugong; species Dugong dugon. Next base: position 98,321,332 of record CM057465.1, read on the forward strand.
TGTGCCATTGGGGGAGGGGAGAGAGAAAGGAGAAAACATCTACTGCTGAACTCAAAGACAAGATTGGACTTTTCACTGCTTATTTTCCCAACTAAGACTTTTTCTCTCTCCCTCACCCCAGGATTTCCAATAATGTATTGATTTGGATGACTGTTATGAACCCAAAATGTTTATCAACAAGTTGCTATTTCCTTTCACATACAATGTGTTGGTTCATATCTATATTCCTAGCCTAGTAATGTTTAAAGGTGCATTTAAACTGACATAAACTGCAGCTGATTTTCATCTGACAGCACATCTGGTGTGAGAGAAAACTGGGTAATTCTTACAAGAGGAGTCCCTCCAAATACAGAAAGTGAAAAGTATTTGAGTCTAAGATATTTGTTAATTAAATGTTGTTGTTGTTGTGTGCCATTGAGACAATTATGACTCATAACAATCCCATATGACAAAGTAGAATTGCCTCTACAGGGTATCCTAGCCCTTGTGGTGCACTGGTTAACAGCTTGGTTGCTAACCAAAAGGTTAGCAGTTCAAATCCACCAGCTGCTTCTTGGAAACCCTATGGGGCAGTTCTACTCTGTCCTATAGGGTCGCTATGAGTGGGAATCGACTCGACAGCAACGAGTTTTTGGTTTGGAATCTTTATGGGAGCAGATCACCAGGTGTTTCCTCCCTTGGAACTGATGGTGGGTTCCAACTGCAGACCTTTTGGTTAGCAGCCAAATGCTTAACGATTGCCCCACCAGGGATCCTTTATTAAATGTGACAAAGTCATTTCTGAGGAGCAGGGAAAAGAAGAATCTGTCAAATAGAATTTTTTTCCTTTTCTTTTTTTATTGTACTCTAGTTGAAGGTTTACAGAACAAACTGGCTTCTCATTAAACAATTAGTACACATATTGTTTTGTGACACTGGTTACAAACACCACGACATGTCAACACTCTCCCTTCTCAACCTTGGGTTCCCTATTACCAGCTTTCCTGTCTCTCTTGCCTTCTAGTCCTTGCTCCTGGGTTGGTGAGCCCCCTTTAGTCTTCTTTTGTTTTATGGGCCTGTCTAATGTTTGACTGAAGGGAGAATCTCAGGAAGGACTTCATTACTGAGCTAAAAAAGGTGTCCGGGGGCCATCCTCTCAGGGCTTCTCCAGTCTCTGTCACACCAGTAACTCTAATCTTTTTTTGTGAGTTAGAATTTTGTTCTACATTTTTCTTCAGCTCTGTTGGGGACCCTCAGTTGTGATCCCTGTCAGAGCAGTCAATGGTGGTTGCCAGGCAGTATCTAGTTGTGCTGGGCTTAGTCTGGTGGAGGCTGTGGTAGTTGTGGTTCATTGGACTAATCTTTCCCTTGTGTCTTTGGTTTTCTTCATTCTCCCTTGCATCTGAAGGGGTGAGACCAGCGGAGTATCTTAGATGGCTACTCAAAATCTTTTAAGGCCCCAGATGCTACTCACCACAGTAGAATATGGAACATTTTCTTTTTCTGTTGTTGTAGTCTAATGAAAATTTACATTTCAAATTAGTGTCTTATAAAAAAATTATACATACATTGTTATGTGACCCTAATTGCTCTCCCTATACTGTGACAGCACACTCCTCCTTTTCACCACTGATTTCCCATGTCCATTCAACCAGCTTCTAACCCTCTCTGCCTTCTCATCTCACCTCTGGACAGAAGCTGCCCATTTAGTCTCATGTATCTATTTGAGCTAAGAAGCATACTCTTCAAGAGTATCATTTTATGTCCTGCAGTCCAATCCAATCTTTGTCTGAAGAGTTGGCCTCAGAAATTGTTTTAGTTCTGGACTTATAGAGAATCCAGGGGCCATGCTTTCCAAGGCTTTTCCAGTCTCAGTCAGACCATTAAGTCACATCTTCTTACTAGAATTTGAGTTCTGCACTCCACCTTTCTCCTGCTCCATCAAGGACTCTCTGTTGTGTTCCCTGTCAGGGTGGTCATTGGTGGTAGCCGGGCACCATCTAGCTCTTCTGGTCTCAGGTTGATGAAGTCTTTAGTTTATGTGGCCTTTTCTGTCTCTTGGGCTAATACTTTCCTTGTGTCTTTGGTGTTCTTTATTCTCCTTTACTCCAGGTGATTGGCACCAATTAATGCATCTTAGATGGCTGCTTGCAAGCTTTTAAGACCCCAGATGCCACTCACCAAAGTAGGGTGCAGAACATTTTCTTTAAAAACTTTGTTATCCTAATTGACCTATATGTTCCCTGAAAGCATGGTCCCCAGGTGCCCACCTCTGTTTCTCTGTCCCTCAAAGTATTTGACTGTATTCAGGAAACTTCTTAGCTTTGGTTTAGTCCACTTGTGCTGACTTCTCCTGTACTGTGAGCTGTCCTTCCCTTCATCTAAGATAATTCTTGTCAAATTTCTAGTTAGTGAATAACACTCACCCTCCCTCCCACCCTCATAACCATCAAAGAATGTTTCATTCTGTGTTTGAACCTTTTCTTGGGTTCTTATAATAGTCTTATACAATATTTGTCCTTCTATGACCAACCAAATTCACTCAGCATGATGCCTTCCAGATTCCTACATGTTATAAGATGTTTCACAACTTCATCGTTGTTCTTTATCGTTGTGTAATATTTCAGTGTATGGATATACCATAATTTATTTATCCATTCGTCCATTGACTGGCACCTAGGTTGTTTCCATCTTTTTGCTATTGTGAACAGTCTACAGTGAACATGGGTGAGCATATATCTATTTGTGTGACAGCTCTTATTTCTCTAGGATATATTCCAAGGAGCGGAATTGCTGGATCATATGCTATTTCTATTTCTAGCTTTTTAAGGAAGCACCAAATCGATTTCCAAAGTGGTTGTACCATTTTACATTCCCACCAAGAGTATGTAAGTGTTTCAGTCTCTCCACAACCTCTCTAGCATTTATTATTTTGTGTTTTTTGGAATAATGCCAGCCTTGTTGGGGTAAGATGGTATCTCATTGTAGTTTTGATCTGCATTTCTCTAATGGCTGATGATCGTGAGCATTTCTTCATGTGTCTGTCAGCTGCCTGAATGTATTCTTTGGTGAAGTGCCTGTTCATATCCTTTGCCCATTTTTTAATTGGGTTATTCGTCTTTTTGTTGTTGAGGTTTTGCAGTATCTTGTAGATTTTAGAGATCAGACACTATCCAATTTATTGTAGCCAAAAATTTTTTTCCCAGTCTATAGGTTGTCTTTTTACTCTTTCAGTGAAGTCTTTTGATGAGCATAAGTGTTTGATTTTTAGGAGCTCCCAGTTGTCTAGTCTCTTTTCTGGTGCTTGTACTTTTTTACTTGTGGTTTGTATTCTGTTTATGTCATGTATTAGGGTTCCTAGTGATGTCCCTATTTTTTCTTCCATGATGTTTATCATTTTCAATTTTATATTTAGGCCTTTGATCCCTTTTGAGTTAGTTTTTGTACATGGTGTGAGGTATGGATCTTGTTTCAGTTTTTTGCAGATGGATAGCCAATTATGCCAGCACCATTTGTTAAAGAGACTGTCTTTTCCCCAAATAATGGACTTTGGGCCTTGGTCAAATATCAGCTGCTCATAGGTAGTTGAATTTATGTATGGATTCTCAATTCTGTTCCATTGGTCTCTGTATCTGTTGTTGTACCACTACCAGGTTGTTTTGACTACGGTGCCAGTATAATAGGTTATAATAGATATAATCATTTAGTGTGAGGCCTCCCACTTTGTTCTTCTTGAGTAATGCTTTACTTATCCAGGGCCTCTTTCCTTTCCATATGAAGCTGGTGATTTGTTTCTCCATCTCATTAAAAAATGCCATTGGAATTTGGATCCGGATTGCATTGTATCTGTAGATCACTTTGGGTAGAATTGACATTTTCACAATGTTGAGTCTTCCTATGCATGAGCAAGGTATGTTTTTCCACTTATGCAGGTCTCTTTTGGTTTCTTGCAGTAGTGTCTTGTAGTTTTCATTGTATAGGTCTTTTATGTCTCTGGTTAGATTTATTCCTAAGTATTTTATCTTCTGAGGGGCTATTGTAAATGGTACATGATTTGGTGATTTCCTCTTCAAGGTTCTCTTTGTTGGTGTAAAGGAATCCAACTGATTTTTGTATGTTTATCTTGTATCCTGAAAGTTTGCTGAAATCTCCTATTGGTTCCAGTAATTTTCTTGTGAATTCTTTGGGGTTTTCTGTGTTTAAGATCATATCATTTGCAAATAGAGATACTTTTACTTCTTCCCTACCAATTTGGATGCCCTTTATTTCTTTTTCTAGCCTAACTGCTCTGGCTAGGACCTCCAGCACAATGATGAACAAGAGTGGTGATAAAGGGCATCCTCGTCTGGTTCCTGTTCTCAAGGGGAATGCTTTCAAAGTCTCTCCATTTAGGATAATGCTGGCTGTTGGCTTAGTATAAATACCCTTAATTATATTGAGGAATTTCCCTTCTATTCCTATTTTGCTGAAAGTTTTTATCATGCACAGGTGTTGGACTTTGTCAAATGCCTTTTCTGCATTGATTGATAAGATCTTGTGGTTCTTTTCTTTTGTTTTATTAACGTGATGGTTTACATTGATTGTTTTTCTAATGTTGAACCATCCCTGCGTGTCTGGTATAAATCGTACTTGATCATGGTGAAGTATTTTCTTGATATGTTGCTGAATTCTATTGCCTAGAATTTTGGTGAGGATTTTTGCATCAATGTTCATGAGGGATATTGGTCTGTAATTTTCTTTTTTGTGATGTAAAGACATCAGGGTTATGCTGATATCAGGGTTATGCTGGCTTCATAGAATGAGTTTGGGAATATTCCATCCTTTTCTCTGCTCTGAAATACCTTTAGTAGTAGTGGTGTTAACTCTGCTCTGAAAGTTTGGTAGAATTCTCCAGTGAAGCCATCCGGGCCAGGGTTTTTTTTGTTGGGAGTTTTTTTAATTACCTTTTCAATGTCTTCTTTTGTTATGGGTTTATTTAGTTGTTCTACCTCTGTTTGTGTTAGTTTAGGTAGGTTGTGAGTTTCTAGAAATTTGTCCATTTCCTCTAGGTTTTCAAATTTGTTGGAGTACAGTTTTTCATAGTATTCTGTTATGTTTCTTTTAATTTCAGTTGGGTCTGTTGTGATATCACCCATCTCATTTCTTTCACTGGTTATTTGCTTCCTCTCCTTTTTTTTTCTTTTGTCAGTTTAGCCAATGGTTTATCAATTTTGTTGATCTTTTCAAAGAACCAGCTTTTGGTCTTGTTAGCTCTTTCAATTGTTTTTCTATTCTCTATTTCATTTAATTCTGCTGTAATTCTTATTATGTCCTTTCTTCTGTCTCCCATGCGCTTCTTTAGCTGCTCTCTTTCTACTTGTTCCAGTTTTAGGGTTAATGTTTTGATTATGGGCCTTTTTTTCTTTTTGGAGGTATGCATTTATTGCTATGAACTGACCTCTGAGCACTGTTTTTGCTGTGTCCCAAAGGTTCTGGTAGTATGTGTTTTCTTTCTAATTTGATTCTATGAATGTCTTTATTCCTTCCTTAATTTCTTCTATAACCCAATAGTTTTTGAGAAAGTATTGTTCAGTTTCCATGTGTTTGATTTTTTTTTCCTTGCTTTTTCTGTTACTGATTTCTGCTTTATGGCTTTATGGCCAGAAAAAAAGCTTTTAACATTTCGGTGCTTTGGATTTGGTAAGGCTTACTTTATGGCCTAATACGTGGTCTATTCTGGAGAATGTTCCATGTGTGTTGGAAAAGAAAATATACTTGGCTGCTGTTGGGTGGAGTATTCAGTATATGTCTATGAGGTCAAATTGGTTGATTGTAGCATTTAGATCTTCTGTCTTTGTTGAGCTTCTTTCTGGATTTCTGTCTTCCATCGAAAGTGGTGTGTTGAAGTTTCCTACTACTATTGGGGAGCTGTCTATCTCACTTTTCAATGCTGTTAGAGTTTGTTTCATGTATTTTGGAGCCCTGTCATTGGGTGAATAAATATTTATTATAGTTATGTCCTCCTGGTGTATTAACCCTTTAATCATTATATAGTGTCCTTCCTTATTCTTTGTGGTAGATTTTACATTAAAGTCTATTTTGTCACAGATTAATATTGCCAGTCCTGCTCTTTTTTGAGTGTTGTTTGTTTCATACTTTTTTTTCCATCCTTTGCGTTTTAATTTGTTTGTGTCTTTAAGTCTAAGGTGTGTCTCTTATAAGCAGCATATAGACAGATTGTGCTTTTTAATCCAATCTGCCAGTCTCTGTCTCTTTATTGGTGCATTTAGTCCATTTACATTCAGCGTAATTATTGATAGGTATGAGTTTAGTGCTGTCATTTTTATGGCTTTTTTGTGTGTTGTTCACAGTTTCTTTGATCCACTTAATTTTCTGTGCTGAGTCATTTTTCTTTATGTATTTTCTTTTCATCTTTTTTCATTGTTGTTGATTTTGTATTTGCTGAGTCTTTATAATTTTGTTATTTTTTATTTTGACTTGTAGGATCATTAGTTTCCTTTGTGGTTTTACCTTAATATTTACCCCTATTTTTCTAGGTGTATACCAGTATTTTATTTCATGATATTGCCTGACTTCCTCTCCATATGAAAAATCTATGTCTACATTTTTTAAGTACTTCTTTTTTGTTTTAATGTTGTCATCTTTTACACATTGACATCTTTTTCCTTATTTTCAGTGTTTTAGCTTGGATTTGTTTTTGTGACTTCCCTATCTGGTTTCATATCTGGTTGTTCTGTTTTGTGTTCTAGTCTTGGTTTGTTATCTGATGTTCTTGATTTTCTGACTGGAGGACTCCCTTTAATATTTCTTGTAATTTTTTGTTTGGTTTTTTCAAATTTCCTAAACTTCCATTTATCTGGAAATGCCCTAATTTCACCATCATATTTGAGAGACGGTTTTGCTGGGTATATAATTATTGACTGGCAGTTTCTTTTTTCCTTCAAGGCTTTCTGTATGTCATCCCATTGTCTTTTTGCCTGCATGTTTCTGCTGAGTAGTCTGAGCTTATTCTTATTGACTTCTTTTGTAAATGACTTTCTGTTTATCCCTAGCCACTCTTAAAATTCTCGTCTTATCTTTGGTTTTGGCAAATTTGATTATAATATGTCTTGGTGACTTTTTTGGGGGGATCTACCTTGTGCCAGGTTCAGTGAGCATCTTGGATAGATATCTTGTCATCTTTCGCGATATCAGGGAATTTTTCTACCAAGAAATCTTCAACAATTCTCTCTGTATTTTCTTTCATCCCCTCTTGTTCTGGTACTCCAGTCACTCGTAGGTTATTCTTTTTGACAGAGTCCCACATAATTCTTATGGTTTCTTCATTTTTTTTAAATCCTTTTATCTGATGTTTCCTCAAGTAAGTTGGTGTCAAGTGCTTTATCTTCAGTCTCACTAATTATGATTTCCATGCCTCAGTTCTGCTCCTATGACTTTCTATTGAGTTGTCTAATTTTGAAATTTTTTGTTAATCTTCTGGATTTCTGATTGCTGTCTCTCTATGGATTCTTGTAACCTGTTAAATTTGTCATTATGCTCTTCTCTAATCTTTTTAATTTCCTGTATTGTGTGTTCTGGATTTTGCTTAATTTCCTTCCTAATCTCTTGAAGAGTTCTGCATATTAATCTTTTGTATTCTGCCTCCAGTAATTCCAAGAAATTTTCTTCCGAGCTTGCTGAAGCCATCATAAACTGCCTTTTTATATTATTTGATACTGACTGTTGTCTCCAAGCCATCAATAAGTTATTATATTTATTTATTTTATGTTTGTTTCCTGTGTCCTAGCTTCTTATTTTGTTTTGATATGCCCAAATAGGCTGCTCATGTGAGCTAGTTTGATTATTGGCAACTTTGAAGCTCTAAAGTCCTGTCACCATGTGTTTAGATCTGTTACTAGGTATGTGAGCTCAGGAGTCCACCCACTCCTCCTGTATGAATTCAGCTCAGGTGTCCAGGTAGACAGCCATGAAGTGTGTGGTGCAGGCTCCTACCTACAGTCCCAGAAGGCTGCAGCAGGGGACCACACTCTGAGCAAGGCAGGAGGACTGACAGCCATCCCCCAGTGTCCAGGAAGAAAGCATATCCCTGTTCCCTAGAGCACATAGGTGGGTAGGTTTTGCAACTGGACTATGAGCACTCAATGCAGTTGGCTGTAAGGACTTGGGGCACCTCTTATTCTTGAGCCCCCTTCCACCTCACACCTGAAACAGTTGAAGTTAGACTTCAGGTATATACCCTGTTGTACTGCAGTAATGAGGGCTTATGCTGTTGAAATGGGCCCAGACAAGTCTATGCAGGAGGAAAGGCACTCAAAGTCTATGGATCCCTTATGTCTGTGCATAGGCAAAGGAGCTGTGCCTACCCTAAGTTATCGGCTTAGGGGAGCTGGCAGATTATTTTTTCCCCTGTTAGTTAATTTGTTCACTCACCAAGGCCAGGAGAATGGCTCAGGGTGCGTGATGGGTCCTATTTCTGGCCCAGGGGACTCGGCAATTGCTGAAGCCAGTCCAGAACCCAGTGCAGAGCAGGGAGCTGGGAGGTATACGGGAGAGAGTTTTCTCCCTAATGGGGGTGTTTTTGATCCATGTGGTAGGCCAGGCTCAAGTACTTATCTTTCACTGATCGAGGGCTGCTTCTCACTGGTTCTGGATGGCTGAGTAGACTGTCTGCCGCTGGGTCTCCCCCAGTGTGGAAAACACCTCCCAAGCACTGCTGCTTGCCTGCCTCACCAGTCACCCATAAGGTGATCAGGCCTGAAGGGCTCAGGTTCTTGCTTCTTCCAAACAGTCTTTCCCTTTCCCTGCCACTCAGTCCAGTTCCTCAACATTGCCTTTGATATTCAGGGCTCCTAGATTGTCATATATAATCAATTCACTTGCTTTTTCGGGTGTTTGTTGTAAGAGGGAACACTGGAAGCATCTGACTGCTCTGCCATCTTTATAAACTTTATAAACACTTTCTTTATAAACTATGTTATGCCAATTGGTCCCCGAGACCATGGTCTCCACAGCCCTCAGCCCAGTAATATTGTCCCTAAGGGAGTTTGCATGTGTCTGTGAAGCTTCCATGACTTTGCTTGGACAAGTTGTGCTGGCTTCCCCAGTATTGTGTACTGCCTTACCCTTCACCAAAGTTTCCAAACCTATTGTCTGTTTAGTGTTTTTCCGTCACCATCCCTCCCTTCCCTCACAACCACCAAAGATTATTTCTTTTTGTGTGTAAACCTATTCATGAGTTTTTATAGTAGTGGTTGCATATAATATTTGTCCTCTTGTGATTGACTTATTTCACTCAGCATAATACCCTCCAGATTCATTGATGTTGTGAGATGCGTTGCAGATTCATCATTGTTCTTTATTGTTGTGTAGTATTCCATTGCATGTATGTACCATACATGTTTCCATGTTTCCATCTTTTTGCTATTGTTAACAATGCTGCAGTCAACATGGGTGTGCATATGCAATTCGTGTGATGGCTCTTATTTCTTTAGGATATATTCCCAGAAGTGGAATTCCTGGATCATATGGTGTTTCTATTTCTAGCTTTTTAAGGAAGTGTCATATTGTTTTCCAAAATGGTTGTAATATTTTGCATTCCCACCAGCAGTACATAAGAGTTCCAATCTCCCTGCAGCCTCTCCAACATTTGTTATTTACTATTTTTTTTATTCGTGCCAGTAATGCTGGGGTGAGGTGGTATCTCATTGTAGTTTTGATTTGCATTTCTCTGATGGCTAGTGATTGAGAGCATTTTCTCATGTGTCTGTTAGCTGCTTGAATTTCTTCTTTGGTGAAGTGTCTGTACATTTCCTTTTCTCATTTTTTTATTTGGTTATTTGACTTTTTGTTGTAAAGGTGTTGGATTTTCCTATAGATTTTAGAGATTAGACCTTTGTCTGATTTGTAATTTCCAAAGACTTTTTCCTAGTCTGTAGGTTCTGTTTTAACTCTTTTGGTGAATTCTTTTGTTGAGCCTAAATGTTGACTTTTTAGAAGATCCCAGTTATCTAGCTTATCTTCTGCAGTTTGCGTGTTGTTAGCTATGGTTTGTATCCTGCTAAGGCCTTGTATTAGGGCCTCTAGAGTTGATCTTATTTTTTCTTCCATGAACTTTATACTTTTTGGTTTTATATTTATGTCTTTGATCCATCTTAAATTAATTTTTGTGTATGGTGTGAGTTATGGGTCCTGTTTCATTTTTTTGCAGATGGACATCCAGTTTTTCCAGCACCATTTGTTAAAAAGACTGTCTTTTCCCCATTTGATGAACTTTGGGCCCTTGTCAAAGATCAGGTGACCATAGGTGGATGGATTTACATCTGGGTTCTCAATTCTGTTCCATTGGTCAATGTATCTGTCATTGTACCAGTACCAGGCTGTTTTGACTACCGTAGCTGTACAGTAGATTCTGACGTCAGGCAGTGCAAGTCCTCCTACTTTATTCTTTTTCAATAGTGTTTACTTATGCAGGGCCTCTTCCCTTTTCATATAAAGTTAAGGAATAGTTTTTCCATGTCTTTAAAGAATGTTGTTGTTATTTGGAAGGGGATTGCATTGTATTTGTAGATTGCTTTGGGTAGAATTGACATTTTTACCATGTTGAGTCTATCTATCCATGAGCGTGGTGTGTTTTTTCATTATGTAGATCTCTTTTGGTTTCTTGCAGTAGTGTTTTCTACTTTTCTTTGTATAGGTCTTTTACATCCCTGGTTAGATTTATTGCAAAGTACTTATTTTTTTAGAGGCAATGATAAATTATATTGGTTTCCTGATTTCCTTTTCATGGTTCTCTGTATTGGTATATAGGAATCCAACTGACTTTTGTATGTTTATCTTATATCCTGGTATGCCACTGAATCTATTAGTTGCAGTAGTTTGCTTGTGGTTCTTTTGGGTTTTCTATGTATAGTATTATATCATCCACAAATAGGGAAAGTTTTATGTCTTCCTTACCAATTTGGATGTCCTTTCTTTCTTTTTCTTGCCCTGTTGCTCTAGCTAAGACTTCCACCACAATGTTACATAGAAGTGGTGATAAAGGGCATCTTTGTCTCTTGTTCCTGTTCTCAAGAGGAATGTTTTCAGCCTCTCTCCACTAAGAAGGATTTTGGCTACTGGTTTTGTATAGATGGCCTTTACTATGTGGAGGAATTTCCCTTCTATACCTATTTTATCGAGAGTTTTTATCTGGAAGGGTGTTGGAATTTTCTAAATACCTTTTCTGTGTTGATTGAGATACTCATGAGATTCTTTTCTTTACTTTTATTTATGTAGTGGATTATGTTGATTGATTTTCTAATGCTGAGCAGTGCTTGCACACCTGGTATGAATCCCACTTGGTCCTGGTGTATTATTTTTTTGATATGATGCTGAATTCTATAGGCTAGAATTTTGTTGAGAATTTTTTCATCTATATTCATGAGAGATAATAGTCTATAATTTTCTTTTTTGTGGTGTCTTTGCCTGGTTTTGGTATGAGGGTTATGCTGGCTTCATAGAATGAATTCAGAAGTTTCCCTTCTTTTTCATGTTCTGAAATAGTTTGAGTAGTAATGGTGTAAGCTCTTCTCTGAATATTCGGGAGAATTCTCCAGTGAAGCCATCTGGGCCAGGGCTTTAGTTGTTGTTGTTCGCATTTTTTTTTTTAAATTACCTTTTCAATCTCTTCTCTTGTTATGAGTCTGTTTAGATTTTTAGCATCAGTTTGTGTTAGTTTGTGTAGGTAGTATATTTCTAGAAATTTGTCCATTTCCCTCTAGGTTTTCAAATTTGTTGGAGTATAGTTTTTCATAATACTCTGTTACGATCCTTTTTATTTCAGTTGTATCTGTTGTAATGTCCCCCATTTCATTTCTTATTTGGGTTATTTGTGTCCTTTCCTGTTTTTCTTTTGCCAATTTTGCCAATAGTTTCTAGTCTGTTGATCCTTTCAAAGAACCAATTTTTGGTTTTGTTAATTCTTTCTTTTGTTTTTCTGTTCTCTATTAGATTTATTTCTGCTCTGATCTTTATTATTTCCTTTCTTATGACAGCTTAGGGCTTCTTTGCTTTTCTCTTTCTATTTGTTCAAGTTGTGTAGGTAATGTTTTGATTTTATCCCTTTCTACCTTTTTGATACGTGCATCTACTGCTATAAATTGATCTATGAGCACTGCCTCTGCTGTGTCCCAAAGGTTTTCGTATGATGTGTTTTCATTCTCATTTGATTCTAGGAATTTTTTGAGTCCATCTTTGATTTCTCCTATTACTCAGTAGTTCATAAGCAAGATATTATTCAGTTTCCAAGTAATTGATTTTTTTTCCTTGCTCTTCCTATTCTTAATTTCTACATTGACAGCATTGTGATCAGAAAAGATACTTTGTGTTACCTCAGAGTTTTGAATTCTGTTGAGGGTTGCTTTGTGGCCTAAGATGTGGTCTATTCTGGAGAACTTTGTGCATTGGAAAAGAATGTGTACTTTGCAGCTGTTGGGTGGAGTGTTCTATATATGTCTATGTGATCAGGCTTACTGATTGTGGCCTTTAGAGCTTCTGTAACTTGTTTGAGTTTCTTTCTAGATATTCTGTCCTTTATCGAGGGTCATGTGTTGAAGTCTCCTAGTAATATTGTAGAACTGTTAGTTTTTCTTTTCAAGTCTATTTTATCTGAGATTGGTATTGCTACTGCTGCTCTTTTTTGGTAGCAGTTTGCTTGATATATTCTTTCCATCCTTTGATTTTTTAATATATTTATGTCTTTTTTTCTAAGGTATGTCTCTTGTAGACAGCATATTAATGAATCCTGTTTTTTTGTTCATTCTGTCACTTTCTGTCTCTTTTACGGTTCATTTTGGCCATTTATGCTCACTGTGATTCTTGATAGGTCTGAGTTTATGGCTGTCATTTTGTAGTGCTTTCTTTTGTGGTGCTGACATTTTCTTTTTCTTCATAGTCTTCTGTGCTGAAATCCTTTTTTTTTTTTTTTTTTTCCATTTCTTTTGTTATTGTACATTTTGTATTTACTGAGACTCTATGTTTTTCTTCCTTATTTTGATGAGTATGTTTGTTAACTTTCTTTGTGGTTACCTTGAAATTTATCCCTGTCTCTTAAGTTTAAACCAGTCTTTTATTACTTGATAATGCCTTGACTTCCTCTCTATGTCAAAGTTCTATACTGTTTTAGTCATCTAGTGCTGCTATAACAGAAATACCACAAGTGGATGGCTTTAACAAAGAGAAATTTATTTTCTCATAGTCTAGTAGGCTAGAAGTTCAAATTCAGGACCTCAGCTCCAGGGGAAGGCTTTCTCTCTCAGTCAGCTCTGGAGGAAGGTCCTTGTCACCAATCTTCCCCTGGACTAGGAGCCTCTCTCTGCAGGAACCCTGGGTCCAAAGGACACTCTCTGCTCCTGGTACTGCTTTCTCGGTGGTATGAGGTCCCCCCTCTCTGCTTTCTTCCCTTTCCTTTTATCTCTTGTAAGATAAAAGGTGATGTAGGCCCCAGGGAAACTCCCTTTACATTGGATCAGGGATGTGACCTGAGCAAGGGTGTTGCATCCCACCCTAATCCTCTTCAACATAATCCAATCTTGCCTCATTAACCACAGGCAGACATTAGGATTTACAACATATAGGAAAATTCAAATCACAAAACAGAGGACAACCACACAATACTGGGAATCATGGCCTAACTAAGTTGACAAAAATTTGGGGGGGACACAATTCAGTCAGTGACATATACCTACACCATTTATTCTCTCTTTATTTTTCTGACATTGTTGTGACTTACAGATTGATGTCTCTGGTTCCCTGTTGTAAAATTTTAGTTTTGTTTTATCCTTGAGAGTTCGTTATCTAGGTTGGTATCTGACTGATGCTGTCATATGTGCTAGATTCTGGTTGTTGCCTGATGTTGTTTGTTCTCTAACCAAAGGACTCCTTTTAATAATTCTTGTAAGTTTGGTTTGGTTTTTACATATTCTCTTAATTTCTGTTTATCTGGAAATGTCTTACTTTCACCATCATATTTGAGCAAGGGTTTTGTAGGATATATTATTCTTGGTTGGCAGTTTTTTTTGTTTTTTTATTTTTTTCTTTCAAGATATTATATATGTCATCCCTTTGCCTTCTTGCCTGCATGGTTTCTGCCGAGTAATCAGAGCTTAGTCTTACTGTTTCTGCTTTGTATGTGACTTTGTTTTTCTCAGGATTCTTTCTTTGTCTTTGGTTTTAGCAAGTGTGATTATGTCTTGGTGTTTTTTCTTTTGAGGTGTATCCTATATGGGGTTCATTGAGCTTCTTGGATAGTCAGTTTTTTGTCTTTCATGATATTAGAGAAGTTTTCTGTCAGCAAATTTTCAGTAATCTTCTCTGTGTTTTCTATTTTCTACCCCTGTTCTTGAAGTCAGATCACATGAAAGTTTTTGGTTTTGATTGTAACCCACATTTTTCTCAGGCTTTATTCATTCTTTTCTCTGCCTTTCCCTCAAACAATGTGGTATCCAAGGATTTTTATTCAATTTCACAGATACTGTCTCCCATTGTTTCAAATCTGCTCTTAAAACCTTCTATTGTACTATCCATTTCTGAAATCTTGTTGGTTATCTTTTGGATTTCTAATTGCTATTTTTGTGTGATGTCTAGTTGTTTATTTATTTTCTTTGACATTTTTTTCCTGTATTGTTTTCCTGAATTCTTCCATTGTTTTGTACGCCTTTTCTATGATTTTGTCCATTTTCTCTTTATTTTTGTCTGCATTTTCCTTCATCTGTTGGAGAACCTTAAATATTAGAGCTCTGAATTCCCTATCAGGTAGTTCCAGTGACTTTTCTTCTACCAGGTCATCTGGTGTTTTATTTTGGTCACTTTGTGGAGCCATCCTCTCCTTTTTTTATATATGTTTTGATATTTTCTGCTGTCTCTGGGACATTCAGGAATTATTTTCTTCATTTATTGACTGTAGATTTGATTGTTTCATCCTGCTTTTTTGTTTTATTTGTTTATGTCTGGGCATACGGGATGGGTGTTTTTTATTACTTGCTTGCCTGTAGGCATGATACTTCTCACCACCTTGTCTAAGTGGGCAGGGCTGGTCTCTCAGCTATGGTGCAGCAGTGTGGGTCCAGTGGGGGTGGAGTGGTAGGGATGCGTAGTTTGTGGCACAAACTGGGTGCAACAGGTGAGGGCTGGGGTGCAGTGCAAGACAGGGTCTGGGGGACTGTTTCAGTACCACTTGTGAGTGTGGCACATGGTGCATGGTGCAGTTAGGCAGGAGGGAATGGAGAGGACGTGATGTGCACAGTTAAGCGGGTGGATGAAAGAAGAGAGAGGAGCAAAGGCCAAAAAAAGTGAAAAAAAGTGAAAAAAAATGAAGTAGAAAAAGTATATAAAAAGAAATAAATAAATAAAATGGTGATGCAGTAGGATTCGGTGGGTTGGGGCAGGAGAGACTCGGTGAGGCTGTGTGATTGTGGCTTTCTAGCAGAGCAGTGTGGCTAGGCCTGTGAAGAATTGGCATGGTTGGTGCATGGGGCTTAGGTGGGCAGGCGAAAGGAAAGAACAGAGGGGAAAGAGAGAGAAAAAACCAACAATCGAACAAGTAAGAAAACAAAAAGTAATAAAAAAGAAAACAATTTAAAAAACAATAACAAAAATAATATGGTGATGGGGGCACTGGCCATTGGGGGCAAGGCAGAATTGAGGTGGCAGTAAGTTAATGTCTCTCTTGCCAGATGGCATGGCAAGGCCTGTCAGGAAGATGGCAGTGCAGGGCCTAGGTGAGAGGGAGAAGGAAAAGGAGAAGGGGAAAGATTAAAAATATATATAAAATATAGGGCTGAAGGAGTTGGCCTGTGGGAGAGGTGCAGACCTGGGAAGGCTGTGTGCCAGAGGCTCTCCAACAGAACAGTAAGCACAGCCCACCAAGAAGTTGGGGTCAGTGCATGGGACTGGGTGAATTGGAGAAAGGAAAGGAAGGAAAGGAGAGAGAGAGAGAAGAAACAACAACAAAAAAAAAAAAAAAAAAAAAAAGGAAAAAAGACCAAAAAAAACCAAACAAACTAAAAAATAAAATGACACTGAGGGAGCCAGTCAGTGATGGTGGCACAGACCCAGGGAGGCTGCATGCAGTGACTCTCCAACTGAGCTGTGCAGCACAGCTCCTCCAGAAGGGCAGGGACAGTGCGCAGGGGTGCGTGGGTGGGAGACAGGAAAGGAAGGAAAGAAGAGAGACAGACAGAAACAGAAAAAAAGAAAAGAAAAAAAAAAAAAAACAAGAACTAAACCAACAAACCAAAAAAATCACAACCTGTCAAGAAGGGGAGGTGATAGCACACAGGGCTAGCTGGGCAGGAGAAAGGAAAGGAAGGAAGAGAGCAAGAGAGAGAGAAGCAACAACAACAACAAAAAAAAGTAAAAAAAAAAAAAAATCAAAAGCTAACAAAAATACAAACCAAAACAACAACAATAAAATGGCACTAAAGGGGCTCGCTTGTGGGGGCATATCACACCCTAGTGGCAGTGAGCTAGTATCTCTCTCATCAAGCAACCATGGCCTATTGGCAAGCAGTGGAAGCTGCATGGTGGGAAGAAGCATGGAGTGTGGGAAAAGGTGTATCCCTGGTTACTGGGTGCTCTATCACCTGTTGGGAGCTCTGTGAATTTACCGTCCCATACTCCCTGTCTGAGTTCTTTGGTTGCTGTAGTCCAAGATGGTGAATCTGGCCACGTTAGCTGGTGTGGGACCTCCACTCCGTAGCTCTACTTTTCTCTGTTCTCTGTCAGTTTCTTATTCCCTTTGGTACTTGATCGTGTTCTTTATTCCTTCATTTGATTCTTAGGGTTCCAGGATTGATATTTGTATCTGTTTTACTTAGTTTTTTAGGTCTTTGCTGCGGAGGGACGGCATGGCGCATCTGTTTATAACGCCATATTGGCTCTGTCTCCCTGAAGTCTTCTTAAAGCCAAACAATAGTTTAGCTTAACTAGTAAAGATTGTTTGCTTTCGCATTGTGCTCTTTTAAGATCTATCTATATGAGATCAAATTGAAAACAGCAACCTGAAGGATTAGTAACCTCAGGCGGTAGTGAGTTTATGTTAATTGGAGAGGAACAACTCAGAAAAGGAGGGTGAAAATGATTGCACAACTAGAAGAATATAATCAATGTCACTGAATTGTGCATTCAAAAACTGTTGAATTGGTGTACCTTTTGCTGTGTATATTCTCAACAGCAAAAAATAAAATAAATTATTAAAAACAAACAAACAAGTAAACTTGTGTACCGTAAAAGAAACTTTTAAGAAAATGAAAAGACAAGCTAAAACTGGGAGAAAATATTTGCAAAACACATTTGGTAAGGGACCTAAAATGTACAAAGAACTCTTCAAATATGCAATAAAAAAACAAACAACTCAATTAAAAAATGGGCAAAAGCCCTGAACAGACATCTCACAAAAGAAGATGTGCAGATGGTAAATCAGCATATGAAAAGATGCTCAACATCATGTCATTAGGGAATTACAAATTAAAATGAATAGGTGATATCACTACACACCTATTTGAATGATTAAAATCCAAAACACTGACAACACTAAATGCTGATGAGGTTGTGGACTAATAGAAACTCTCATTTATTGCTGATGGGAATGCAGGATTGTACTACCACTTTGGAAGACAGTCTGGTAGTTTCTTACAAAGCTAAACATAGCCTTACCATTTGATCCAGCAATCACACTCCGAGGTATTTTCTCAGATAAGTTGAAAATATACATCAGCATAAAACCCTGCAATTCACGATTGCCTAAAATTGAAAACAACTAAGATGCCCTTCAATAGGTGAATGGATAAACAAACTATTGTACATTTATAAAGTGCAGTAATATTCAACGATAAAAAGAAAAGAGCTATCACACTATAAAAAGACATAGAGGAAACTTAAATACATATTGCTAAGTAAAAGAAGCAACTCTGAAAAAGCTACATACAGGCAGTCCCTGGGTTACAAACGTTCAACTTATGTACAACTCTTAGTTATGAACCAACTCCCATAAAGCCTATTATATGAAAAATTTGAGGTACTTACAATGGTTCATAACAACAAACAGTCACTGCTTACTATATTATTATGTTAAAGATGTTTTAGTGTATCTGGAAGTGTTTCTTTAATTTTTTTATGCATAGAAAACAAAAACCAAACCCGTTGCCATCTAGTTGATTCCTACTTACAGCAACCCTATAGGACAGAGTAGAACTCCCCCATGGGGTTTCCAAGGAGCAGCTGGCTGGTGGATTCGAACTGCTGACCTTTTGGTTAACAGCCATATCACTTAACCACTGCACAGGAAGGTACATTATGTACTATATACTAAGACAAACATTTGACTAACTGATGTTAGATATGAATGGTACCTTACGTACAAATTCAATTTAAAGATAGACTTAGGAATGGAATTCATTAGTAATCCAGGACTGCATGTACTTTATGATTCAAACTATGCGACGTTTTGGAAAAGGCAAAACTATAGAGACAATGAAAAGAAAGTATGTTTACCAGGGACTTAGGGTGGGGGAGAAGTGATGAACAGACAGATCATAGGGATTTTTAAGGGCAATGAAACTATTCTGTATGATACTATGATGGTAGATACATGACATTATGCATCTGTCAAAACCCACAGGACTGTACGACTCAAAGAGTGAACCCTGAAAAACTATAGACTTTAGTTAATGTATCAATATTGGTTCATCAATTGTAACAAATACCCCATATGAATGCAATATGTTAGTAATAGGAGAACCAGTTTGGAGAGGGAGTATATGGGAACCCTCTGTACTTTCTGTGCAATTTTTCTGTAAACCTAAAACTGCTCTAAGAAATAAAGTCTATTAAAAAATATATAGTTACCATCAGGAAACTGCTCTCCATACTTTTCCTTTCTACAGACCATTATTTAGACATTTATACATGAGCTTACACCTTCCAGGGTGCAAGGTCCTTTTCTACGTCCTCTTATTTTGATACGAGCCAGCATGGAAATAGGTTGAGAAGTACTAATGTAGGTGCAAATTCAACAGGAAAGATGTTTGCAACTTCAAAAATATCTTACTGTACTCATGCCATAGAAATAATAATTATCAATAGCATTTATTGACTACTTACTGTGTACCTGGCACCAGCATTATATATTTCAAAGTCTGCAATTACCCTAGAAAGTGAATTTTATTATCATATCTGGATTTCAAGTGAGAAAAATGAGACAAGAGAGGTTAAATTTACTAGCTTAAGGATACACTGCTTCTAAGCGACAGAACAGGAAACAAATGCAGATCTGTTTGACTCCAGGGCCAATTTTCTTAGTTGTTACGTTTCACTGCATCCTTGGATTGTTAGACTGCATCTTACAGGACCTTAGAATTGAGCTCCAAGGCATTTTCCTCCCACTTTAGGGATAATACCAAGAAAAAAAAAAAAAAAAATCAAACCAGCCACAGCAACCCCATGTGAGTCAGAGTAGAGTTGTGCTCCATAGTATTTTCAATATCTGATTTTTCAGAAGTAAATTGCCAGGCCTTTCTTCCAAGGCACCTCTGATAGACAATGAGAGCTTAACCATTTGTGCTACCTGGGGACTCCTTAGGGGTAGCAGGGCTGCTCTTTTACAGTCAGCAAACAAATGGATAGTCTACAACAATGGTGAACATCATTTCAGATCCAGCAGCTTTGAAGATAGTGAAAAAATACTTCCCAGCTCATTTAATAATACGTCAACATTTATCCTTAGTTTTCAGTGTTGTTTCAGTTTTTATTCCTTTTAGGGTATCTTATGTATTTTAACAAAATGTTACATTTGTGTAAAAGAGACTTCTAAAGTAATGCCATTTTAACCTGGAAATTAATTCAAGGCTGATACATATTTTACAAAAAGGAGAAAATGTTATTATTTGAGTTGTTGGCAATTTTGTTTGGAACAAGCTTTGATGAGACAGCTTGGTTTAGCAGCTGAGCCTCCAGGAGCTGGGTGTAGAAAGGTAGGCTGCAGAAAGAGTGAGAAGTTTCTCTTTATAACAGAGGAAGGAAAAGCATTGTGATAAGTGCAGAGAAGGCTGAATGTGGGCATAAGCAAAACAAAAAGGAGAGAAAAAGAGAGTGCTGATGTGTGGAATTATACGTGACCCATCTTCAGTAACTCTCAACTCATCTTGTGCTTTCAAAAACTGAAAAATTCTTGTTATAATTGGATTATTGAACATATTGGTAAAAGGGGCTAAGTTTTGCAACTGGTGGACTGGTTTGCAACTGAGGGGAAATGGAATGAATGGAAAGGAAACAGCATTCCCCTTCAAGAGCTGAGGATAGTAATTGTGGTGGGACTGGAGGCTACAGTAGTCTATTTTAGATTACACATGTAATTGTTTTTCCAATTAGGTGGCCTTGATTCTCCTGGAAATATAGAAAACTGGACACTTTAGATGATGTGTTACTTGGGATTCTGCAGAGAAAAAGAACCAACAGAAGACAGAAGAGGAGAGACAAAGGGAGAGGGAGGGAGGGAGGGACTGAGGGAGAGAGAAGAGGAGAGGGGAGAGAAGGGAAGGGGATGGAGACTGTTTCTAAGGAATTGCTCACCTCACAAGATTGTGGGGGCAAAAAACTCCAAAATCCAGAGGCAAGGTGCAGGCTGGAAATTCTGACAATCTTAAGTCTGAAAACCACAGGCCAGGCAGGCTGGAAACGCCAGCAAAATATTTATGTTACAGTCTTGAGGCAGAATCCTTCCCTCATCGAGAAGCCTCAATTTTTGCTGGTACAGCCTTCAACTGATTAGATGAGGGCCACCCACATG
The DNA here is from genome assembly GCA_030035585.1 of Dugong dugon. NCBI lineage: Eukaryota > Metazoa > Chordata > Mammalia > Sirenia > Dugongidae > Dugong > Dugong dugon. Next base: position 98,342,132 of record CM057465.1, read on the forward strand.
TGGAGGGTAATTCACTTTACTTTAAAGCCAACTGATTCTGTTAATCCTATCTAAATACTTTGTAGCAACATCTAGACTAGTGTTTGGCCAAAAAACTGGGTACCATATTCTAGCCAAGTTAACACTTAAAATTAACCAGGACAGATAGTGATGTCACTTTTATTAGGTTGTCGGTTTAGCATCAAGTTTAGCAACTATTGTCCCTGGACCTCTTCCACTCTACTCCAAGGGTAAGGGCAGGTGTCCAACACATGTAAACATCCCCAGGAAGACATGCTTAGGACCAATGGCATATTGTAACTGAAAAAAAAAGAGCTCACCCTTGATAATAAAACTCCAATCAAAACTGATTGTAAGAGAAATACCTGTTGAGTACAGAAAAAATTCTTTTTAACTCTTGTTATATAGAATTCCATTGAATGAATATATTCCAGCATTCTATTGCTGATGAACACTGAATAGTTTTCAGTTTAGAAGTATTGCTGCTACAAACATTCTTGTACATGTCTTTTGGAAAATATATATGTGCATATATTTATATATATATGCCTCAGTGCAGTTGCTGGCTCATTGGGTATTAGTATGCTCAGTTTTAGTAAATATTGTCGAAGAGTTTTCAAAGTCATTATATTAATTAACACTCCAATCAGTAGTGGAGGAGAATTCTGGTTGCTCTGTATCTTCATCAACACTTGGTATTGCTTGCTTTTTCATTTTATCCATTATAGGGAATGTGAGTGGCACTAAATTTATATTTTATTCGACTAATAAACTTGGACCTTTTTCATATGTTTATTAGACATTTAATATCATATTCTATGAGGTGCCAGTTCAAATCTTTTGGCAATTTTTTAAATTGGATTGTTTTACATTATCTTTTTTATCTGTACCAAACAAAAACCAAAACCCATTGCCATCAAGTTGACTTCGACTCATAACAACCCTACAGGACAGAGTAGAACTGCCCCATATTGTTTCCAAGGAGTGCCTGGTGGATTTGAACTGCGTACCTTTTGGTTAGCAGTCGTAGCTCTTAACCACTACATCACCATTCTTTATTCTGAATATGAATTGTTTAGTCTGGAGACAAGACACTGTGGCCTGTCCTTTCACTCTTTCAATGGAATCTTTTGATACACAGAAATTCTTAATTTCAATATAGTTTGATATAACATTTTTTTCCTTTGTGGTTAGCACTTTCTACATTCTGTTTAAGAACTCATTTCCTACTCTAAAACTATGAAGATGTTCTTCAATGTTTTCTTTTAAAGTTTTATTGCTCTACCTTTCACACTGAGATCTGAAAAACATTCAGTATTAATTTTTTTCAGTGGATTGCTTTAAGGTAGAGATCAAGTTTTTTATCGTTTGAATATCCAGTTGACTCAATTATTTATTCACAAGACCATACTTTGCTATGGAAGTATAGGACCACCTTTGCCATAAATCATGTGCCATATATGTGTGCATCTGTTTTTGGACTACTATTTTCCTTTGGTCTATTTGTCTTCCTTTTTGCCAGTAACACTCTGTTTTAGCTTATCATGGAGTCTGATATCAGGTAGTGTTGTTGTTGAGTGCTGGCCAGTTGGCTCTCACTCATAGCGACTCTCTGTACAACAGAACGAAACACTGCCCGGTCCTGCACCATCCTCACAATCATTGTTATGCTTGAGTCCATTGTTGCAGCCACTGTGTCAGTCCATCTCATTGAGGGTCTTCCTCTTCTTCAGTAACCCTCTATTTTACCAAGCATGATGTCCTTCTCCAGGGACTGATACCTCCTGGCAACATGTCCAAAGTATGTGAGATGAAGTCTCACCATCTTTGTTTCTAAGGAACATTCTGGCTGTACTTCTTCCAACACAGATTTATTCGTTCTTTTGGCAGTCCATGATATATTCAATATTCTTTGCCAACACCACAATGTAAAGTCATCAGTTCTTCTTCCGTCTTCCTTATTCATTGTCCAGCTTTCACATGCATATGAGGAGATTGAAAACACCATGGCTTGGGTCAGGCACACCTTAGTCTTCAAGGTGACATCTTTGCTTTTCAACACTTTAAAGAGGTCTTTTGCAGCAGATTTGCCCAATATAATCTGTCTTTTGATTTCTTGATTGCTGCTTCCATGGGTGTTGATTGTGGATCCAAGTAAAATGAAATCCTTGACAACTTAATATTTTCTCCGTTTATCATGATGTTGCTTATTGGTCCAGTTGTGAGGATTTTTGTTTTCTTGATGTTGAGGTATAATCCATACTGAAGACTGTGGTCTTTGATCTTCATCAGTAAGTGCTTCAAGTCCTCTTCAGTTTCAGCAAGCAAGGTTGCATCATGTGCATAACACAGGTTATGTTAATGAGTCTTCCTACAATCCTGATGCCCAGTTCTTCTTTATATAGTCCAGCTTCTCAGACTATTTGCTCAGCATGCAGATTAAATAAGTATAGTGAAAGGCTACAACCATGACACACCTGACTTTAAACCACACAGTATTCCCTTGTTCTGTTCCAACGACTGCCTCATGATCTACATACAGGTTCCTCATGAGCACAATTAAGTGTTCTGGAATTCTCATTCTTCGAAATATTATCCATAATTTGTTATAATTCACACAGTCAAATGTCTTTGCATAGTCAATAAAACACAAGTAAACATCTTTCTGGTGTTCTCTGGCTTCAGCTAGGATCCATCTAACATCAGCAATGATATCCCTGGTTCCATGTCCTCTTCAGGTAGCATAAGTCCTCCATTTTTGTTCTTCGTTTGTGAAGATTGCCTTAGCTATCCTTGACCTGTTTCATGTCTTTTAAATTTTAAAATTGGCTTTCCTATTTCCATTTTTAAATACCCTGTGTCTGTGTTTGGGATTACATTGAATTTATAGAGCACTTTATAACTATATGACATCTATGTAGCATTAAGTCTTCAAATACATTAACAGGTTTTCTTTAATGCATTTAAATAGATTTGTGCAATTTTAAGGTAGACAGCGAGCTTACACATTTTCTCTCATCCTTCATTTATTGTTGTTAGCTGCTGTCCAGTCAGCCCCCACTCACAGCAACCCAGGGATTGGGACTGGGCTATTGTGATAGTAGTGTTCTCATTGGCTGATATTTCAGAAGTAGATTGCCAGGCCTTTCTTCCTAGCCCATCTTGGTCGGGAAGATCCACTAAAACTCATTCAGCATCATTACAGCACGCAAGCTGCCACTGACAGATGGATGGTAGCTGCACTTAAGGTGCATTGGCTGGGAATTGAATCTGGATCTCCCATATGGAAGGGGAGAATTCTACCACTGAACCACGCTGCCCTGGGTGGTGCAAACATTTAGTGCACTAGACTGCTAACCAAAAGATTGGTGGTTCGAGTCCACCCAGAGGAGCCTGGCACTTTACTTCCAAAAAAATCTGGCATTGAAACCCCTATGGTGCACAATTCTACTCTGACACACATGAAGTCACTTTGAGCAGAATCCACTTGACAGTACCTGGTCAGTCTTCATACCTGGTAATAAATCAGCTCTATAGCCTAAGAGTGACCCTTCTGCAATCTTGAGTGATGCCCCAGGTTTGAGAAGTCTCGATAAAGGTTTATTAATTTTATCAGTTTTTCAAGAACCAACTTTTGATTTTGTTGATTTTCTCTAGTCTGTTTGTTTACTCTTTCATCAATCTCTGCTCTTACCTTTCTTTTATCATCTTAAATTTTGAATGAGATCATCTTCCTGCAGAGCCAGGTGTCTCCTTTTCCTCTGTTAGGAAGATACAGTGCAGGGCTGATTACCTGATCAAGGACCGAGCTGAGTAGAGTCTGTGTTGTAATTTTGGTTAAGATTCACCCTATCTCTGATTTTGAACCTGTTCCTATGGTGTATTGTTCTGGGCTTCTCCTGAGGGTCTGTTGGTTATTTAAGCATCAAGAGGCTGTAGGAAACTCTACTCTGCTTCTCAGAGTTTTTGAATTTATACTCTTGCATCATAAACAAAAACCAAGCCAGTTGCCATCTAGTAGATTCCGAGTCATGGTGGCCCCATGTGTGTCAGAGTGGAACTGTGTTCCATAGGATTTTCAATGTTTGATTTTTTTCAGCGGCTGATTTATTCGAAGTAGATGGCCACAACTTTCTTCTGAGGTGCCTCTGGGTGGACTTGAACCTCCAGTCTTTCAGTTAGCAGCTGAGTCTCATGACTGTTTACACCACCTAGGGATTCCCTTATATAATAGAGCCTCAGAATTTGTCCAATAACATAAAGGAGAAAACTTTATGTCTCCAATTTTGATGCTTGGTCATCTGTGACTGCCAAAATTTCTATTGGATTTGCTTTCTCCATCTTCTAAAGGCTAATCACAGATTCTCAGCCTTCAGTTATTTAAAATTAGAATATGTCCCCAAGGAAAATCAGCTTCAGATGAAGATGTAGGTTACCAATTCTCTCCAGGACTTTCAATTACTGTCTGGTATTGCCTTAGCTTTCCCTACACCTGATGAATCTTTTTTCTTCAGCATCTTTAGTTTTTGAGTAAATCTGATTGATAGTGATTCGGCTTGGTTCTTTATCCTGAAGTGACAGCTTCAGACTTGAGTAAATGTTGAGGAGGAGAGAGGATCAGTCACAGGTTGCATCGAGTCTCAATTTTTCTTACAATACCTACAACCACCAACAACTTTGCTGGTTCCTCAGCAGCAGTCTCTGAATCTCAACCCAGAATTGGCAAGTAGACCTAAACAAAAGCAACTACTGACTTCCACTCAACTCTGAGAGGTTTTCCACCATCTGAATTTCGGTTCTTCTAGTCCTTCTTGATTCTGCAGTTCTCTAATGTATGCCGTCTGACTTTCTTTATAACTGGTGGGACTTTGGCCTATCATAACCCATTCCATCCTCCCCCCGTTGTCAAAATTGATAATTGTACATTATTTTTCTGGTCTTTTAGTGATTAGCCTAGGCATTAAAATACAAACAAGCAACTTAATACATCAGATATAAATTAGTATGTTTGCATTTCCCAGAGTATGCTGGAATCCTGGCACTAGCTCAGTTCACTCTTGCCCTAACTTTGCGTTAATCTTTTCATGTTTTCTTATTCTGAGCATACTTTTAAATCTCTCAACACATTACAATTATTGTTGCACAGTCAATTTTTCATTTAGTTTTGACCGTATGTTTATGGGTCCTGGAGCTCCTTATTCATTCTTAAATTTCCTTTTCTTTCCTGTGATTATTTTTCTTCTGCCTCAGGAATCTTTCAATCTTTCAATTTTTATTTCATGTGAGTCTTCTGGTGAAAATTCTTTTAGTAAGTTTCTTCAGATTTTCCCTGTTTCAGTTTATTGAATTTTTTTAATGTCTTGCTTATGATCGTTCTAAGTTTTTGTAAAAATGTTGGCCAATATCTCTTCAAATAGTGGTTCTAAAGGATACTTTCTCTCTCTCTGTATGTGTGTGTGCCTTTTTCTCCTCTTTATAGGGCTTCAATGACAAGTATTTTACCATCCCCTGCATCTGTCTATGGTCTTTTCTACATGTGTTTATGTGAGTGTGTGTGTGCATATGTATTTTTAAGACTTTCATAGCTACAAAGTCTTAAATTTTTATGTATTTTCTATTGGTCTATTTTTCAGACCATTAATTCTCTCTTCCAGTGTTCCCAATTTGCTTTATAATCCATGCATTACATTTCTATTATTAAATATAAATTTTTAGTTCTTAGGTACCCCATGATAATTTTTAAAAGATGAAACTTTCCTGGTGTAATTATACCTTTGTTATATATTTTCTGGAACATATTTATTGGTTCTTTTAAGCCTGTGTCTGATAACTTCAACATTTGAATCATCTGTGGATCTGTTTCTACTGTCCTTTTTTTTTCCCTTGGTTCTCTTACTTTGATGGTGATTTATTATTATTTTTATTATTATTAAATTATGGAAATTGGCATGAAAATTCATAGAATGCCTGAATAGTGTTTTCTTCCACAAAGTTTTCACCATCTCCTTTGGGTGTTCCTGGTGGCCCAGTGGTTAAGAGCCTGGCTGCTAACCAACAGGTCGGCAGTTGAAATCCACCAGTCGCTCCTTGGAAACCCTATAGGGCAGTTCTACTCTGTCCTGTAGGGTTGCTATGAGTCAGGTGGCAACTCAGCAGGGATACCTGATCACCATAATCCAATCACAGATTGACCTAACTCAAGACTGGTTTTAAGTGTTTGCAAAGTTTTAATTGCCTCTCTTCAACCACCGCTACTGACACCTTTGAAGGAATCCTAACTTAGAGCTTAGAGTATTTCATATACCCCTTAACTTCTTAGTTGGTCCTAAACTCTATTTTGTTTTGCCTCAATACTGTTTAACACCTGAAAACTCTATTTTACGTTGACTTTCTGCTGGTTGTAAAGCTAGGTTACTGATTTGGGATCTTTCTCATTTTTTTTAATACAGGCGTTTACTGCTGTGAAGTTCCCTCTGAACACTACCTTCACAGCATCCTATAAATTTTGGAATGTTGTGTTTCCATTTTCATTTGCCTCTAAGTATTTTCTGATTTCTCTCTTGACTTCTTCCTTGACCCATTGTTGTTTAATAGCATGTTCTTTAATTTCCACATAATTGTGTTTTCCAATTTTCCTCTTGTTTTTAATGTCTATTTCCATTGCATCATAGTTGGAGAAGATACTTAGTATAATTTCAGTCTTTTTAAATTTATTGAGACTTGTTTTGTGATCTAGCACATTGACTATCCTGAAGAACAATCCATGTGCACTGGAAAAGAATGTGTATTATTCTGATGTTGGGTGCAGTATTCTATATGTTTCTATATGTTTCTGCTGAGTCGTTCAGACAGCCCTAGACAGATCAGAACAGATGAACTGTACAGAAACATCACTCCAGAGCCAGAGACCTGGCCCGCCTCTGAGACCACAGACTGTGGTCCACCTCTACCACAGCCTCTTCCACAGATACTACCAAACCAGAAAAGGGAGGAGTGGAGACAGTAGGAGAAAAATAATTTTCTTACCATTTAAAAGTCAATTTTTATTTCTTGTTTCAACATACAGTTAGTTGCTGCAACCCTCTACTTGTTTTCAGAGTTCTTACAGAGTTCTTATAGATTTCTAGTTGCTTTCCTTGTTGAAGATGAGGGAAGTTTGGGATAGTGAGCAAGCTCACTATGATGATCTTCTGGGAAATCCATATATATCTATGTTTTTAATTGCCTCACATTGCTTTATCCCTTACTGATACGGTGCTTTCTCCCTTACTGATATTGATGTACGTGGCTCAGAGAGTAAATATGGTCTTCCACAGAGTCCATAGCACTGTACTGGCAGAACCAGCTATGTCCTTTGTGGGGCCCACTGCAAAATCAATGTGTGGCACCTTGGTCAAAAATGATTAAGAATTTCAAGATGACAACAACAGAGTATTAAATCAAGAGTAGGGACCTTCTAAGTGGGTAGCCTCGTGCTACACACAGGTTGCACACCTAGGAACCTGGCCAGATCAGTGGACTCAAGAGACACTGAGAATCAGACTAAACTCAAGAGACACTGAGAATCAGACTAAATTGGCTGCAACATTCCTTGCTTTCACTCATTTTAACTGTAACTCATTGAAGAGTTTTAGTATATATCGTATATTTGCAAAGATGTAATAACTTATTTCCCTTTCTTCTATGCCTGTGTACACCTGTCTTTCAATTTTATCTTTGCAAGTGTGGCGATGTTGACAAAAATGAACAAAGATAAATGTTCAGTACCATATTAGGAATAATTTATGTCTAGGACCACCCTCTTTGATTATTGACTGGGGGCATGAGAAGATTAAAATTGTTATTATACAAATGGATAGGAACCGAATCTTCAAAATATTTTAATGTGCAGCTATGGAATTATGCCTATGTAAGGGAACATCAGGGACATCTGTGTCTCATCATATATTTGCCTTTCTGTGTAAGGACCTCCTTAGTTATTTCTCTAATTTTCGGTTACTGTTGTCCATATTCTGTGGACTGCTAATGTCAGCATTCATCCCACAGACATCTCAGAATTTTAACAGCTCTGACAGAGATTTTCACTGCTCAAGCACTAAATTGTACTAATCTGTGAAATAATAAAATGTACTAAATGGCACACAGCATGATATAGTGGCATAATTCTTTGAAATGCCTCATCTCTTAAAAGTATTAACGGAAAAATTCTCATATTCCTTCATTAAGGTTTTTCTCTGTATATGCATTAAGCATGGGCACTGTAGCTTTGCTACGTAGGTCTATGAGACCCATTTGCAGGAATTATGTGTTACTGAAGAAAACATTATAACAACAAAGACCTTCCTGATCTTCCAAAAATAGAAATGGTTAGAGAGGACTCAAAACTATATGGATTCAACATTATAGTTAACTAATTCCTAAACTTATGATACTGAAATAGACATGAGTGAGACTTTGCCTCTTTAATGCCTAAAGGGTCATTGTGTTTGTTTATTGTCACAATTTAAACATTAGTGCTTAACTATTTTAATACCTCTCATGAAAAATGTTATCATACAGGGCATGGAGAAGGCAATAACTACCTTATCTATGGATTCTGGGATGATAGCTATTTATTTGAAGTGTTATTAATTGTCAGGACAGAAGAGAGAATCACCATGGATTCAACTTCTCTGCCAAGACAGTTTTCTATCACAGAAAAATTATTACATTATCTTACTTGTCCATGAATATGTCCAATTGCTCAAAACCCAATCATTTTAGCACATGAAATCTAATAATTTTGTTTGAAGATAAAATAATCTCTGTTATACACTGATATAGAATTGATTAAAGATCAATTCTATAACCCCTCTTCTTAGTTTCACTCAGTGTTTTAAAACTTGTTTGGTGGGAGGATATGTAGAAGTCATGATTATATATCTTTGGATGTTTACTTTGATGCATGCATGTATAATTATACTTTATAAGCTAAAGCAGGATTATTTTTTAGGAAATATACAGTGTTCTCCCTACACTGGATTTAGTTCATGAAAGAGGTGTTTTATATAGGATCAATCAAATTAGAAATCATTCCTATCCTTAGGGTAATGATTGCAATAGCAGACGATATATTCATAGTAGCCACTGTTTTGCCTCATGGGAAATATTTTTTCATGATTTCTTTGAACCTATCTTCAACCAGAAGAATGATCAAATCTGTCTTGGAAGAAGTACAGCCAGAATGCTCCTTAGAAGCAAGGATGGTGAGACTTCGTCTCACATACTTTGGACATGTTATCAGGAGGGACTAGTCCCTGGAGAAGGACATGATGCTTAGTAAAGTAGAGTGTCAGTGAATGAGAGGAAGATCCTCAACGAGATGGATTGACACAGTGGTTGCAACAATGAACAATGGGCTTCAGCAATAATGATTGTGAGGATAGTGCAGCATTGGGCAGTGTTTCATTCTGTTATACACAAGGTTACTAACAATATCAATTTTATAAACAAAAAATATAAAGTATTTCCTTAGCAACCCTCCCTTCCCATGGACCTGGGCATTACTTGTTGACTTAGTTGAAACCATGAGGCTAAAACACCATTTAATATTCTGAATGCTGAAATGTAAATAACAGAAAATGTCAAAGCAGAGCTGAACTATACTCAGTTTTCATCAAATTATACTCTAGACAGAAGGATGGTTATTAGTGAACAGAATGGTGTTTCTCAAAATACGTAAACATCTGATTGCTGATGATGGAATTTTTTTTTTTCTAATGGACATTTTACATTTACTTCATGATAGGGTTTTTGTGGTTTGTATACTTTGTATTTTTACTTTTATTGTGCAGTTTGTTAATGGCTAATTTAATTGCTAAGAGGTTTCTGTGAAAACAATAAAAAATACCATTTGAGCTTTGCTTAGTGTCTGATCTTATTGATTTGTCAATCAGTTAGCATATTTTAAAGATTAAACAATCAGCCAATCCTTCTAAATATTTACATCTTACTAAAAAATCATAAACCTGTATGGATTTAAAAGAATAACAATTTCCCCAATGTTTTCACATCTATTTAAAACAATCACTTTAAAGATTTTAGTTAAAATCATGATTCTAACATACCATGTTCTGTTAAATGTTTTAGCATCCTAAATCCTAAAAATGGACAAATCATAAAAAGTAGCACAATTACAAAGCTGATTGGTATACTCTAACATAGCCTAAAAATGCTTATACTGTTTATTTAAATTTGTTTCATCATCGTCATAGTTTTTATTCTTTCCAACTTTATCTTCTGATAGTCTTAATAATCTCACTGGATAAAATAAAAAATAAATAAATGCTATCTTAGAAAAGTCAAGATCTGTGCTATTAATAAATTCTTTCTGTTTAAAGCTTGAGTCCTGGTGAGCATTTCAGAGTTGTTTAAATCCAACTCACAGGTCATCATTCAGAACTTCTAATTTATTATTAAATCTAAATTGTGGCAAATCAACAACATTTAACATTCATACCTGCACATTAACTTTAGTTTTATACAACCTATGATTCATCCCTAAGTGATGTGCTTTTTTTTTAAATTGTGCTTTAAGTGAAAAACTTAAGTTTAAGTTAGTTTCTCATACAAAAATTTATACACACATTGTTATGTGACCCTAGTTGCTCTTCCTATAATGTGACAGCACACTCCTCCTTTCCACCCCGGATTTCCCATGTCCATTCAACCAGCTCCTGACCCTCTCTGCCTTCTCATCTTGACTTTGGACAGGAGCTGCCCATTTAGTCTCATGTATCTACTTGAGTTAAGAAGCATTCTCTTCACGAGTGTCATTTTATTTCTTATAGTCCAGTCTAATCTTTGTCTGAAGAATTGGCTTCGGGAATGGTTACAGTTCTGGGCTAACAGACAGTGCAGGAGCCATGTCTTCCAGAGTCCCTCCAGTCTCAGTTAAACAATTAAGTCTGGTCTTTTTACTAGAATTTGAGTTCTGCACCCAACTTTTCTCCTGTGCCATCAGAGACTCTCTGTTGTGTTCCCCGTCAGGGCAGTCATGGGTGTTAGCTAGACACCGTCTAGTTCTAGTCTCAGGCTGATGGCTCTCTGGTTTATGTGGCCATTTCTGTCTCTTGTGCTAATACCTGCCTTGTGTCTTTGGTGTTCTTCTTCTTCTTTGCTCCAGGTGGGTTGGGACAAATTGATGCATCTTAGACGGCTGCTCACCAGCTTTTAAGACCCCAGATGCCACTCACCAAAATGAGATGCAGAACATTTTCTTAATAAACTTTGTTATGCCAATTGAGCTAGATGTCCCCTGAAACCATGGTCCCCAGACGCCCACCCCTGCTAGTCTTTTCCTCAAAGTGTTTGGTTATATTCATGAAACTTCTTAGCTTCGGTTTAGTCCAGTTGTGCTGACTTCCTCTGCAGTGTGTGTTGTCCTTCCCTTCGTTAAGATAATTCTTGCCTACTGTCTACTTAGTGAATATCCCTCTCCCTCCCTCCGCTCCCGCGTAACCATCAAAGAACGTTTTCTTCTGTGTTTAAACCTTTTCTTGAGTTCTTATAATAGTGGTCTCATACAATATTTGTCCTTTTGCATCTGACTAATTTCACTCAGCATAATACCTTCCAGATTCATCCATGTTGTGAGAGATTTCCAAGATTCATCCTTGTTCTTTATCATTGCTACTATTCCATTGTGTGAATATACCATGATTTTTTTATCCATTCATCTGTTAATGGGCATTTAGGCTGTTCCCATCTTTTTGCTATTGTGAGCAGTGCTGCAATGAACATGGTTGTGCATATATCTATTAGTGTGATGGCTCTTACTTCTCTAGGATATATTCCAAGGAGTGAGATTGTTGGATTGTATGGTAATCTATCTCTAGCTTTTTAAGGAAGCACCAAATTGATTTCCAAAGTGGTTGTACCATTTTACATTCCCAGCAACAGTGTATAAGTGTTCCAGGCTCTCTCTCCATAACCTCCCCAACATTTATTATTTGTGTTTTTTGGATTAATGCTAGCCTTGTTGAGGATGAGATGGTATCTCATTGTAGTTTTGATTTTCATTTCTCTACTGGCTTATAATCATGAGCATTTCCTCATGTATCTGTTAGCTGCCTGATTGTCTTCTTTGGTGAAGTACCTGTTCATATCCCTTGCCCATTTTTTAATTGGTTTTTGTTGTTGTTGTTGAAGTTTTACAGTATCTTATAGATTTTAGAGATTAGATGCTGATTGGATTTGTCATAGCCAAAATTTTTTTCCCAGTCTGTAGGTTCTCTTTTTACTCTTTGGTGAAGTCTTTTGATGAGCATAAGTGTTTGATTTTTAGGAGCTCCCAGTTATCAAGTTTCTCTTCTGGTGTTCATTCATTGTTACTTATGGTTTGTATTCTGTTTATGCCATGTATTAGGGCTCCTGGCATTGTCCCTGTTTTTTCTTCCATTATCTTTATCATTTTAATTTTATATTTAGGTCTTTGATCCCTTTTGAGTTAGTTTTTGTGCATGGTGTGAGTTATGGATCTTGTTTCAGTTATTTGCAGATGGATATACAGTTATGCCAGCACCATTTGTTAAAGAGACTGTCTTTTCCCCAAATAATGGACTTTGGGCCTTGGTCAAATATCAGCTGCTCACAGGTAGTTGAATTTATGTATGGATTCTCAATTCTGTTCCATTGGTCTCTGTATCTGTTGTTGTACCACTACCAGGTTGTTTTGACTACGGTGCCAGTATAATAGGTTATAATAGGTATAATCATTTAGTGTGAGGCCTCCCACTTTGTTCTTCTTGAGTAATGCTTTACTTATCCAGGGCCTCTTTCCTTTCCATATGAAGCTGGTGATTTGTTTCTCCATCTCATTAAAAAATGCCATTGGAATTTGGATCCGGATTGCATTGTATCTGTAGATCACTTTGGGTAGAATTGACATTTTCACAATGTTGAGTCTTCCTATGCATGAGCAAGGTATGTTTTTCCACTTATGCAGGTCTCTTTTGGTTTCTTGCAGTAGTGTCTTGTAGTTTTCATTGTATAGGTCTTTTACATCTCTGGTTAGATTTATTCCTAAGTATTTTATCTTCTTAGGGGCTATTGTAAATGGTATGGATTTGGTGATTTCCTCTTCAAAGTTCTCTTTGTTGGTGTAAAGTCATCCAACTGATTTTTGTATGTTTATCTTGTATCTGATACTTTGGTGAAATCTTCTATTAGTTCCAGTAGTTTTCTTGTGGATTCTTTGGGGTTTTCTGTGTATAAGATCATATCATCTGCAAATAGAGATACTTTGACTTCTTCCCTACTAGTTTGGATGCTCTTTATTTCTTTTTCTAGCCTAATTGCTCTGGCTAGGACCTCCAGCACAATGTTGAATAAGAGTGGTAATAAAAGACATTCTAGTCTGGTTCCTGTTCTCCAGGGACATGCTTTCAGACTCTCTCCATTTAGGATGATGTTGGCTGTTGGTTTATATAAATGCCTTTAATTATGTTGAGGAATTTCCCTTCTATTCCTATTTTGCTGAGAGTTTTTATCATGTATGGGTATTGGACTTTGTCAAATGCCTTTTCTGCATCAATTGATAAGATCATGTGGTTCTTTTCCTTTGTTTTATTAATGTGATGGATTACATTGATTGTTTTCTAATGTTGGACCATCCCTGCATACTTTGTATGAATCCCACTTGGTCATGATGAATTATTTTCTTGATGTGTTGTTGAATTCTATTGGCTAGAATTTGGTTGAGGATTTTTGCATCTATGTTCATGAGGGATAGTGGTCTGTAATTTTCTTCTTTGGAGATGTCTTTACCTGGTTTTCATATCAGGGTTATGCTAGCTTCATAGAATGATTTTGGGAGCATTCCATCTTTTTCTACACTCTGAAATACCTCTGATAGTAGTTGTGTTAACTCTTCTCTGAAAGTTTGGAAGAATTCTCCAGTGAAATCATCTGGGCCGGGCCTTTTTTTTGTTGGGAATTTTTAAATTACCTCTTCAATCTCTTCTATTATTATAGGTTTATTTAATTGTTCTACCTCTGTTTGTGTTAGTTTAGGTAGGTAGTGAGTTTCTAGAAACTTGTCCATTTCCTCTAGGTTTTCAAATTTGTTAGGGTACAATTTGTCATAGTATTCTGTTATGATTCTTTTAATTTCAGTTGGGTCTGCTGTGAAATCACCCATCTCATTTCTTATATGGGTTATTTGCTTCCTCTCCTGTTTTTCTTTTGTCAGTTTGGCTAATGGTTTATCAGTTTTGTTGATCTTTTCAAGGAACCAGTTTTGGTCTTTTTAACTCTTTTCAATTGTTTTTCTATTCTCTATTTCATTTAATTTTGTTCTAATTCTTATTATTTCCTTTCTTCTGGTGCCTGGGGGCTTCTTTTGCTGCTCTCCTTCTTATTCGAGTTGTAGCATTAACGTTTTGATTATGGCCCTTTTTTCTTTTTTGGGTGTGTACATTTATTGCTATAAACTGACCTCTGAGCATTGCTTTTGCTGTGTCCCAAAGGTTCTGGTAGGATGTGTCTGCGTTCTCCTTTGATTCTGTGAATTGCTTTATTCTGTCCTTAATTTCTTCTATAACCCAGTTGTTTTTAAGCAAAGTGTTATTCACTTTCCATGTGGTGGATTTTTTTCCCTTGCTTCTTCTGTTATTGATTTCTACTTTTATGACTTTATAGTCAGAAAAGATGCTCTGTAATATTTCAATGCTTTGGATTCCATTAAGACTTTCTTTATGGCCTAATATGTGATCTATTCTGGAGAATGTTCCATGTGCATTGAGAAAGAAATTATACTTGATTGCTGTTGGGCGGAGTGTTCTGTATATGTCTATGAGATCAAATTGGTTGATTGTGGCATTTATATCTTCCGTGTCTTTGTTGAGCTTCTTTCTGGATGTTCTTTCTTTCATCAAAAGTGGTGTGTTGAAGTCTCCTATTATTATTGTAGAGCTGTCTATCTGTCTTTTCAATGGTGTTAGGATTTGTTTTATGTATTTTGGTGTCCTGTCATTGGCTGTGTAAATATTTTTTATGGTTATGTCCTCCTGGTGTATTGACCCTTTAATCATTACATAGTGTCCTTCCTTATCCTTTGTGGTGGATTGCACTTTAAAGTCTATTTTGTTCTTTTTCGATTGCTGTTTGCTTGATATACTTTTTTCCATCCTTTGAATTTTAGTTTGTTTGTGTATTTAAGTCTAAGACGTGTCTCTTGTAGGCAGCATAGAGACAGATTATGCTTTTTTTTTTTAGTCCGTTCTGCCACTCTCTGTCTCTTCTTTGGTGCATTTAGCCCATTTACATTCAGTGTAATTATTGATAGGTATGAGTTTAGTGCTGTCACTGTGATGTCTTTTTTGGTGTGTTGCTCACAGTTTCTTTGTTCCACTTAATTTTCTGTGCTGAGTCATTTTTCTTTATGTATTTTCTTTTCATCTTTTTCATCGTTGTTGATTTTGTACTTTCTGAGTCTTTATGTTTTTCTTGTTTTTTATTTTGATTTGTAGGATTTTTAGTTTCCTTTGTGGTTACCTTAATATTTATTCCTATTTTCCTAAGTTTAAATCAGCCTTTTATTTCTTTATATTGTCTTAATTTCCTTTCTATATGAAAGAGCTATGACTACCTTTTTAGCCCCTCTTTTTTGTTTTAATGTTATCATCTTTTACATATTTACATTTCTGTTTCCCTATTTTCAGCATTTTTGCTTTGATTTGTTTTTGTGTCTTCAGTATCTGGGCTGATATCTGGTTGCTCTGTCCTGTGTTCTAGTCTTGGGTTGTTATCAGATGTTATTAATTTTTTAACTGGAGGACATCCTTTAGCAGTTCTTGTAATTTTGGTTTGGTTTGTACAAATTCCCTAAACTTCTGTTTATCTGATTTAAGCATCATATTTGATAGACAGTTTTGCTGGGTATATAATTCTTGACTGGCATTTTTTTTCTTCAAGGCTTTATATATGTAATCCCTTTGCCTTCTTACCTGCATGGTTTCTGCTAAGTAGTCCAAGATTAATCTTATTGACTCTCTTTTGTAGATGACTATTCATTTATCCCTAGTATCTTAGTCATCTAGTGCTGCTGTAACAGAAATACCAAAAGTGGATGGCTTTAACAAAGAGAAATTTATTCTTTCACAGTCTAGTAGGCTACAAGTCCAAATTCAGAGCATTAGCTCCATGGATAGGCTTTCTCCGTCTGTCAGCTCTGGAGGAAGGTCCTTGTCAACAATCTCTGCCTGTTGGAGGAGCTTCTCAGGCACAGGAACCCTGGGTCCAAAAGATGCACTCTGCTCCCGGTGCTGCTTTCTTGACGGTATGAGGTTCCCAACTCTCTGCTTGCTTCCCTTTCCTTTTATCTCTTGTAAGATAAAAGGTGGTGCAGGCTACACCCCAGGGAAACTCCCTTAACATTGCATCAAAGATGTGACCTTACTAAGGGTGTTACAATCCTGCCCTAATCCTCTTTAACATAAAATTACAATAACAAAATGGAGAAAAACCACACAATACTGGGAATCAGGGCCCAGCCAAACTGGTACACACGTTTTTGGGGGAACATAATTCGATCCATGATACCTAGCTGCTCTTTAAATTCTGTCTTTATCTTTGGTTTTGGTAAGTTGGATTATAATATATCTTGGTGGCTTTCTTCTGGGATCTACCTTGTGTGGGGTTCGATGAACATTTTGGATAGATATCTTCTCATCTTGCACTATATCAGGGAACTTTTCTGCCAAGAAATCTTCCACAATTCTCTCTGTGTTTTCTGTTATCCCCCCTGTTCTGGTACTCCAATTATTCGTAGGTTATTCCTCTTCATAATGTCCCACATAATTCTTCAGTTTTTAAGAATTGTTTTAACTGATTTTTCCTCAAATAATTTGTGTCAAATGCTCTATCTTCAATCTCATTAATTCTGACTTCCATTTCCTCATTTCTGCTCCTATGACTTTCTATTGAGTTGTCTAATTCTAAAATTTTATTGTTAATCTCCTGGATTTCTGTTTGCTGTCTCTCTATGGATTCTTGCAGCCTGTTAAATTTGTCATTGTTGTCTTCTATAATCTTCTTAAGTTCTTCTATTGCTTTGTCTATGTGTTCCTTGGATTGTTCTGCATTTTGACTGATCTCTTTCCTGTTCTATTGAAGAGTTTTGTATTCTACCTCTAGTAGTTCCAAGAAGTTCTCTTCCTCTGGAAGATTTCTTGATTGTTTGTTTTTGGGATCCTGCTGAAGCCATCATTGTCTGCCTTTTTATGCGATTTGGTATTGACAGTTGTCTCCGAGTCATCAATAAGTTATTATAGTTATTTATTTTATGTTTGCTTACTATGTCCTAGCTTCTTGTTTTGTTTTGTTGTGATATGCACAAATAGGCTGGTCGTGTGAGCTAGTTTGATTACTGGTGCATTTGAACTCTAATGTCCTGTCACCAGATGGTTAGATCTGTTCCTAGGTATTTGAGCCCAGGAGTTCATTTACTTTCCTTATATAGATTCAGCTCAGGAGTCCAGGTAGTCGGTCACCAAATATGTGGTGCAGGCTCTCACCTACACTCTTAGATGGGCAGAGGTGATTGGAGTAGGCACAGGTATCTGGCTGTAGTACAGGGTCACATGCTGAGCAAAGCAAGGAGCTGACTGTTGCCCCTGAGTGTCTGGGAAGAAAGCATCCCTGTTCCCTAGAGGGCGTAAGTGAGTGGGTTTTGCAGCTGAACTATCGGCACCCAGTGCTGTTGGCTGTAAGGACTTGTAGACACCACTTATTCTTGGACACCTGTTGCAGGTGGCTAGGTAACATGGGCAGAGCCACCAGTCCTCAGGCCCCTGATGTGGGTAGGTGAGGACCCTGCTTAATGGGCAGATTGGTGTCAAATGTCACAAACCTGCTGCTGCACTATATAGCTGATACAGTTGAAGTTAGGCTTCAGGTATATACCCCACTGCTGTGGTAATGAGGGTCTACGCTGTTGAAATGGGCCCACACAGGTCTATGCACTAGTGAAAGGCGTTCAAAGCCCATTGATCTCTTATGCCTGTGCCTATGGAGCTGTGTCTGCCCTGAGTTCCTGGCTTAGGGGAGCTGGCAGATTATTTTTTTCTGTTGGTTAATTTGTTCCCTCTCCAAGGTAGGGAAAATGGCTCAGGGCATGTGATAGGTCCTACTTCTGGCTCAGGGGATGCGACAATCGCAGAAGCTGGCCTGGGACCTGGGTGCAGAGTAGGGAGGGAGCAGGTAAATGGGAGAGAAGTTCTTCCCAAAAGGTGTGTTTTTTGATCTGCGCTGTAGGTTAGACACTTGTACTTATCTTTTCTGACTGAGCACCATTTTTCATTGGTTCTGAAGGCTTGAGTAGACTCTACACTGCTTGGTCTCTCTTGATGTGGAAAACATGTCCCAAACACCACTGCTTGCCTCACTGTGCACACCAGCTGATCCAGCCTGCAAGGGTGCTTGTTCCCGCTGTGTCAGGTCTGGCAACTCCTCGCTGCTTCTGAACCATCTCTCCCTCCACCTGTCACTCAGTCCGATTCCTCCACTTTGCCTTTGATGTTCAGGGCTTCTAGATTGTCATACATAATCAATTCACTTGTTTTTTTTGGGAGGTCTTTGTTGTAAAAGGGACCACTGGAAGCATCTGACTTCTCTATCATTTTGGCCTCACCTCTTCTTCTAAGTGATGTACTTTAATCATTACTGATTTTCTTGTATTTACATTAACCTGGTCTATTGACTCTATTAAAATGTTATATATTGTTTTCATTTTATTGAATTATTAAATCTAGCTACAGCATTTTTCTCCTAGGAGATAAATTTAGGACTGTGTTTTAAGACATTTGGTTAATTTGTTACCTTAGAACTTTGTTTAATGCTCTCTCTACTTACTGCATGTCATGACCAGTGCTAATTAACACTTAGACTCTCTTCCTACCTAATTAATATTAACTCAATGATTGGTGTGTCCTCTGTTTAGGGTATATGTTGGCAAATTATCCTAGGCTCACCAACTGATTTTTAAATAAAGTTTTATTAGAACACAGACACTCATTTAGATATTGTTTATGGGTGCTTTTGCACCACAATGGCAGAGTTGAGTAGTTGTGATAGAGACCATATGCCTGCTGACATGGATTGAATTATGACTCCCCCAAAAGTGTGTGTTTCAGTTTGACTGGGCTATGATTGCTGGTATTGTGTGATTTTCTTACAGGTTGTAAATCCTGCGTCTATGATGTTAATGAGGGAGGATGGGCAGCAATTTTGTTAGTAAGGCAGGATTCAATCTACAAGACAGGATTGTGTCCTGAGGCAATTTCTTGAGATATAAAAGAGAGAAGTGAGCAGAGACACAGGGGGAGCTTATACCACCAAGAAAGCAGTGCTGGGAGCAGAGCACGTCCTTTGGACCTGAGGTTCCTGTGCAGAGAAGCTCCTAGTTGGGGAAGATTGATGATGATGAGGACCTTCCTTCAGAGCCGACAGAGAGAGAAAGCCTTACCCTGGAGCTGATGGCCTGAATTTGGACTTCTAGCCTACTAGACTGTGAGAAAATAAATTTCTCTTTGTTAAAGCCATCCACTTGTGGTATTTCTGTTATAGCAGAACTAGATGACTAAGACAACAGCAAAGCCTAAAATATCTACTACGTGCCTCTTCACAAGAAAATTTTGCCAAACCCTGCTTTGAAACAGTATTTAGTCTTTCTGGATTGTCTTAGAGGTCCCTGGTTTATTTTCCCTTGCTCACAGAGGTAGAAAAATAGTATCTCATTACAGTAAGGATGGCTAGTTATTCACAGACAATTTCTATTTTTATTCTGGGGTAAAAAGTTAAATTATATTTCTTATTTCCTTACCATTTGTTGTGGTCACGTAACTAAGTTCTAGTCAATGGAATGTGGGTAGAACTGAGAATTGGACTGTTGCATAAGAAAAAATTAATTCTTTATAAAATCACTGAAATCCAGGAGCATTTGACTTGACGGCAATGGATTCGTTTTTTGTTTGTTTTTGGTAATGCACTTATAAACATATGTGTAATTTATGGAGGAAATATTCCCATATAAATGAATGTCCCAATTCATGTTTTTATTATATCTTAAAAAACAAACAAACAAACAAAACGCATACCCATTGCCATCCAGTCAATTCTCATAGCCATCCTATGGGACAGAGTAGAACTGCCTCATAGGGTTTCCAAGCTGTAATCTTTACGGATCGCTATGGGTGGTAGTAGTAGTAATCTTTATGGAAACCAGCTGCCATATCTTTCTCCCGCGGAGTGGCTGGTGGGTTCAAACCACCTATCTTTTGGTTGACAGCTAAGCGCTTAACAACTGTTATTATATCTACTCTTGTTTTATATTACGTCTCTCTTTGTGTATAATGTATACTAACATTTTACCTATTTTGAGGGTTATTATTAACTCATACTCTTTTAAAAATAAACTTTTCCAATTAAATTTAAAAACCATGTCAGTAGTAATAATACATGCTATTATCAAACAAAATACAATTATTACTGTTCATACTATCACAATATGACTGGTAGGATCACCTTTAAATTGACACTGTTCAATACTTCCCCTAAAAAAATTGCAAAATGTCTTTGGTTTTTTTGTAACAGGATGTTTCAGATTTATCCTGATTTTTTTCTACTTCAAGACGTGCAATCAATTAGTCTCAAGGAGTTTGGTTTCTTTTACTGTAAAATAGTAATAGAATTTATATCTGGGTGTTAGTGTTACAATTAAGAGGTAGCATCGGTTAGTTTTCCTTCTGCTGCAGGCAGAAATAGAAAAAAACATTTTTGAGTTAATATTTATTTTTTCCAATATACTATATATTTCTGTATTCCCATTTTTAGAGTGTAGAGATGCATTGATGGTCTACTATGATGACATTTTGCTGTTTAGTCATCAATGCTACAGTGCAGTTTAAGACAAAAATAAATTGTCAAATTTATTTATTCCTTTGTCCTGGCTAATAATGTTTGCAAAGTAAAGTAGCAACAGTATCCAGTGGTGTAATTTTTTATCGAATGATGGATGTGATTTTTCAATCTTGAAAATTGTACAAATCTATGCAAAGTAAAATAGTACTTGGAAGTGCTGAACCTGAGTCCTGTACCCATCGACACAATACTTTGCTATGCATATGACAATGTGCATTCACTGACAAAAAAGGCGTCTTAGGGTCCATGCAATAATGTGCAGAGATGTGTAGCATCTATTTTATGCATTTTGTGGACTTGCTTCCTTTCTGATCACATGTTTGAAAACAACAGATATCAACCACATAACCCATTGACACTGAGTGGATTCCAACTTACAGTGACCCTATAGTACAGAATAGAATTGCTTCATATAGGGTATCCCAGGTTATAATCTTTATGGAAGCAGACTGCCACATCTTTCTCCCATGGTGCTCCTGGTAGATTCCAACCACTGAACTTTCATTAACAGCCAAGTGCTTAACCACTGCACCACCAGGGCTCCTTATCAGCCACATGTTGTTGTTGTTAGATGATGTCAAGTCATTTCTGACTTATAGTGACCCTATGTGCAACAGAACGAAACACTGCCTGGTCCTGGGCCATCCTCACAATCATTGCTATGTTTGAGCGGATCATTGCAGCCACTGTGTCAATCCATCTCGTTGAAGGTCTTCCTTTTTTTGTTGAACTTCTACTTTACCAAGAATGATGTACTTCTCCAGGGACTGATCCCTCCTGATAACATGTCCAATGTACATGAAACAGAGTCTTTCCATCCTCCCTTCTAAGGAGCATTCTGGCTGTACTTCTTCCAAGACTGTTTGTTCTTCTGGAAGTCCATGATACATGACCAACAAAGCACGTAAGAGCTAACCACTCTTCACGAGATTTTTCATTGAGGATATTGCTAAGGGCTGCATATGTGGGTAACCGATTGTAGTTTGGGCCAAACCAGTTACAAAACTAACTTCCTAATTTAGTGAACAAAGGATACATTGAAGAGTTGATTTTTATGGAAATATGAATGTGACTCTTCATCATAGCAATTCTGGAAAGTTTTGACATGCCACGTAAATAAAGAGCCTAACATTCTGCTTTCAGTATTACAGTTCAGCAACTCAAGAAAAAAAAATCAGAATGTCTTTCATATGTCCTGAATACATATGACACAAATATCAGAAAAATTAAGAATAATAAACCGTGTAGAGTATGTAACATTGCACATTAGAGTGAAAAACTGTATTTTCAACATTTAGATTACCTAGTTTTATTGGACTATATGAAGAAGAATATGGCATCAGGTTGGGCGAAGACTCGTTAACAACCTGCAATGTACAGATGGCACAATCTTGCTTGCTGAAAGTGAAGGAGACTTGAAGCACTTACTGATGAAGATCAAAGACTACAGCCTTCAGTATGGACTACACCTCAACATACAGAGAACAAAAATCTTCACTACTGGACCACTAAGCAACATCATGATAAACAGAAAAGATTAAAGCCATCAAGGATTTCATTTTACTTGGAACCGCCATCAACACCCATGGAAGCAGCAGTCAAGAAATCAAATGACATGTTGCGTTGGGCAATCTGCTGCAAAAGACCTCTTTAAAGTTTTAAAATGCAAAGATTTCACCTTGAAGACTAAGGTGCACCTGACCCAAGTCATAGTATTTTCAGTCTTCTCCTATGCATGCAAAAGCTGGACACTGAATAAGGAAGACATAAGAATTGATGCTTTTTAATTATGGTATTGGGGAAGAATATTGAATGGACTGCCAGAAGAACAAACAAGTCTGTCTTGGAAAAAGCAGGGCCAGAATCTTCCTTAGAAGCAAAGATGACAAGACTTTGTCTCACATTACTTTGGACATGTTATCCAGAGGGCCAGTTCCAGGAGAAGGACATCATGCTTGATAAAATAGAGGGTCAGCAAAAAAAGAGGAAGACCTTCACTGACATGGATTGACACAGTGACTGCAACAATGGGCTAAAACATAGCAATGATTGTGAGTGCAGCATAGGACAGAGCAGTGTTTCATTCTTTTGTATATAGGGTTCTTTGGAACAAACTCAAGGACGCCTAACAACAACAAACAAGAGCTCCATAATACTGCTCAAAATGATGGAAAGTTTCTTAAGTGCCTGTTTGCCATATAGATTAGACCTGGATTGTTATCTTTGTGTCTCAAAAGCATTCATTTTTAACTCTTAATTAGACCATGTATAGTGCCTCTTTGATTATCTTTCACATGCATTTTGAACATAATTTCAGATATGTTTGCATTCTTGCAATTTCATAAAAGGAAATAAATCTTAATTTGATTTGAGATTGTAATAGTCTAAATTTTACTCCAGTATTTTTTTTTTAAATGTACTTCAGGTGAAAGCTTACAGAACAAATGGTTTCTCATGAAACAGAACTACACATGTTGTTTTATGGCATTGGTTAACAACCCCACAAAGTAGCAACCCTCTAACTTCTCAACCTCTTTTTTTTTTTTTTTGGTGAAAATACACATAGCCAAAGATACACCGTTTCAAAAATTTCTACATGCACAGTTCAGTGACATTGACTACACTCTTCGAATTGTGTTGTTATTCTCACTTAAGATGAAGGCTTACAGAACAAAATAGTTTCACATTTAACAGTTACTACAAATGTTGCCCTATGACAATGGTTAAAAATCTCACAACACATCAACAATACCCTTACTCAACCTTGGGTTCCCTATCATCAGCTTCCTTGTCCCCTTCTGCTTTCTGGCCCTTGTCACTGAACTCCTCTACCTCGTTAGTCTCTTTTGGTTTTAAGGGGCTGTCCACTCCCAGGCTGAACAGTGAACCTCGGAAGTAACTTCACCACTGAGCTAAGAGGGTGTCTGGGGGCCATACTCTCGGTTTCTCCAGTCTCCTTTAGGCCAGTAAATCAGGTCTTTTATTTGTGAGTTAGAATTATGCTCTACATCCTTCTCCAGCTCTGTCCAGAGCCCTCTGTTGTGATCCTGGTCAGAGCAGTCAGTGGTGGTAGCTGGGCACCATCTAGCTGTACTGGACTCAGTCCAGTGGAGGCCTTGGTAGCTGTGAACAATTAGTCCTTTGCACTAATCTTTTCCTTGTATCCTGTTCTCTTCATTCTCCCTTGCTCCCGAAGGGATGAGACCAGTGGAGTATCTTAGATGGCTGCTCACAGGCTTTTAAGACCCCAGACACTACTCACCAAGGTAGAATGTAGAGTGTTGTCTTTATAAGCTGTGTCATGCCAATTGAGCTAGATGTTCCCTAAGACCATGGTCCCCACAGCCCTCCGCCCAACAATTCAGTCCCTCGGGGAGTTTGGATGTGTCTATGGGGCTTCCATGACCTTTCCTTGCACAAGTTGTGCTAGTTTCTCCTGTATTGTGTACTGTCTCACACTTCACCCAAGATACCACTTATCTATTGTCTATTTAGTATTTCCACCCCCCATCCCTGGTAACCAACAAAGATTATTAAATTTTGTGTGTGAACTTTATCATGGGTTTTTACAATAGAGGTCTCATACAATATTTGCATTTTATGATTGACATATTTCACTCAGCAGTGTCCTCCAGTTTCATCCATGTTATGAGATGGTTCACAGATTCATTGTTGTTGTTTCTCGTCACATAGTACTCCATTGTGTGTATGTACCATAGTTTGTTTATCCATTCATCTGTTGATGGGCATCTAGGTTGTTTCCATCGTTTTGCTATTGTGAACAATGCTGCCACGAACATAGGTGTGCATATGTCAATTCGAGTGACGACTCTTATTTCTTTAGGATATATTCCTAGGAGTGGGATTGCTGGATCGAATGGTATGTCTATTTCTAGCTTTATGAGGAAGTGTCATATCATTTTCCAAAATGGTTGGATCATTTTGCATTCCCACCAGCAGTGCATAAATGTTCCAATCTCCCCGCAGCCCCTCCAACATTTGTTATTTCCAGTGTTTTTGATTTGTGCCAGTAATGCTGGGGTGAGATGTTATCTCATTGTGGTTTTAATTTGCATTTCTCTAATGGCTAGTGATCACGAGCATTTCCTTATGTGTCTGTTGGCCATTTGAATGTCTTCTTTGGTGAACTGTATGTTCATTTCCTTTGCCCATTTTTAATAGGATTATTTCTATTTTTCTTGTAACGGTGTCGGATTTTCTTGTAGATTATGGAGAGTAGATCTTTGTCTGACTTCTACTGTCCAAAATTTTTTTCCCAGTCTGTAGGTTCTCTTTTTACTCTTTTGGTGAAGTCTTTGGAAGAGCATAGGTGTTTGATTTTTACAAGATCCCAGTTATCTAGCTTATCTGTTGGGTTTTGTGCGTTGATGGTTATGGTTTGTACCCTGTTAATGCCATGTATTAAGGCCTGAAGTGTTGGTCCTATTTTTTCTTCTATGAACTTTATAGTTTTAGGCTTTATTTTCAGGTCTTTGATCCATTTTGAAGTAGTTTTTGTATATTGTGTGAGGTATTGGTCCTGTTTCATTTTTTTGCAGATGGATATCCAGTGTTGCCAGCACCATTTGTTAAGAAGGCTGTCTTGTCCCCATTTGAAGGACTTTGGGCTCTTGTCAAATATCAGGTGACCGTAGGTGGATGGATTTACATCTGGGTTCTCAGTTCTGTTCCATTGGTCAATATGTCTGTTGTTGTACCAGTACCAGGCTGTCTTGACTACTGTAGCTGTATAGTAGGTTCTGAAGTCAGGTAGTGTGAGTCCTCCAACTTTATTCTTCTTCTTCAGTAGTGCTTTACTTATTCGGGGCTTCTTCTCTTTCCATAGAAAGTTAATGATTAGTTTTTCCATCTCTTTGAAGAGTGTTGTTGGTATTTGGATCGGGATGGCATTGTATTTGTAAATTGCTTTGGTTAGAATTGTCATTTTCACAATGTTGAGGTTGCCTGTCCATGAGCATGGTATGTTTTTCCATTTATGTAGATCTCTTTGGGTTTCTTGCAATAGTGTTTTGTAGCTTTCTTCGTATAGGTCTTTTACATCCCTGGTCAGATTTATTCCTAAGTATTTTATCGTTTTAGGGGCTATTGAAACTGGTATTGTTTTCCTGATTTCCTTTTCATCGTTCTCCTTATTGGTGTATAGGAATCCAACTGATTTTTGAATGTTTATCTTGTATCCTGCTACTCTGCTGAATCTTTCCGTTAATTCCAGTAGATTTCTCTTGGAGTCTTTAGGGTTTTCTGTGTATAGTATCATATCATCTGCAAACAGGGACAGTTTAACTTCTTCATTACCAATTTAGATGCCCCTTATTTCTTTTTTTGTATTATTGCTCTAGCAAGAACTTCAAGCACAATGTTAAATAGGAGTGGTGATAAATGGCATCCTTGTCTTGTTCTTGTTTTCAAGGGGAATTTTTTCAGCCTCTCTCCATTAAGAATGATGTTGGCCGTTGGTTTTGCATAGATGCCCTTTGTTATGTTAAGAAATTTTCCTTCTATACCTATTTGATTGAGAGTTTTTATCAGGAATGGGTGTTGGACTTTGTAAAATGCTTTTTCTGCATCAATTGAGATCATCATGTGATTCTTTTCTTTCTTTTTATTTATGTGGTAGATTACGTTGATTGATTTTCTAATGTGAACTATCCTTGCATAGCTGGTATGAATCCTACTTGGTTGTAGTGTATTATCTTTTTGATATGATGCTGAATTCTATTGGCTGGAATTTTGTTGAGATATTTTGCTTCTATATTCATGAAACATATTGATCTGTAATTTTCTTCTTTGGTGACATCTTTTCCTGGTTTTGGTATCAGTGTTATGGTGGCTTCATAGAATGAATTTGGAAGTGTTGCTTCCTCTTCTATGCTCTGAGATAGCTTGAGTAGTACTGGTACAAGCTCTTCTATAAATGTTTTGTAGAATTCTCCAGTGAAGCCATCTGGGCAAGGGCTTTGTTTGGTTGGGAGTTTTTTATTACCTTTTCAATCTCGTCTCTTGTTATGGGTCTGTTCAGATTTCAATATCACTTTGTTGTAGTTTGGGTAGGCTGTGTGTTTCTAGAAATGTATCCATTTCCTCTAGGTTTTCAAATTTGTTGGAATATAGTTTTTCATAATATTCTGTTATAATCCTTTTTATTTCCATTGGGTCTGTTGTAATGTCCCCCATTTCATTTCTTATTTGGGTTATTTGTGTCCTTTCCTATTTTTCTTTTGTCACTCTGGCCAGTGGTTTGTCGATTGTCTTGATTCTTTCAAAGAACCAACTTTTGGTTTTGTTGATTCTTTCTATTGTTTTCTGTTTTCTATTTCATTTATTTCTGCTCTGATCTTTACTATTTCCTTTCTTCCAGTGGTTGTGGGCTTTTTATTGCTGTGCTCTTTTGTTTGAGTTCTGTAGGTAATGTTTTGATTTTGTCCCTTTCTTCTTTTTCGTTATGTGCATCTATTGCTATAAATTGTCCTTTGAGGACTGCTTTTGCTGTGTCCCAAAGGTTTTGGTATGATGTGTTTTCATTCTCATTTGATTCTAGGAATTTTTTCATTCTATCTCTGATTTCTTCTATTACCCGGTGATATTTAAGCAGGGTATTATTCAGTTTCTATGTAATTGATTTTTTTTCATTGCTCTTTCTATTGTTAATTTCTACCTTGATGGCATTGTGTATAGAGAAGATACTTTGAATTATCTCAACGTTTTGGATCTTGTTGAGGATTTCTCTGTGGCCTAAGATGTGGTCTATTCTGGAGAACATTCCATGTGCATTGGAAACGAATGTGTACTTTGCAGTGGTTGGGTGGAGTATTCTTTACATGTCTATGAGTTCAGGTTGGCTGAGTGTGCCCTTTAGGTTTTCTGTATCTTTGCTGAGTTTCTTCTTAGTGGTTCTGTCCTTTCCTGAGAGTGGTGTGTTGAAGTCTCCTACTATTATTGTGGAACTGTCAATTTCTCTTTTCAGTGTTGTTAGAGTTTTTTTTTATGTATTTGGGAGCCCTGTCGTTGGGTGCATAGGTGTTTTTTATGGTTATGTCTTCATGATGTATCGTCCCCTTAATCATTATATAGTGTCCTTCTTTGTCTTTTATGGTGGAGTTTCTTTTCAGGTCTATTTTATCGGAGATTACAATTGCCACTCCTGCTCTTTTTTGGTAGTAGTTACCTTGATATAATTTTTTCCAACCTTTGACTTTTAGTAAATTCACGTCTTTGTTTCTAAGATGTGTCTCTTGTAGACAGCATATTGATGGATCCTGTTTTCTTATCCATTCTGTCACTGTCCATCTCTTTATGGGTGCATTGAGTCCATTTACATTCAGTGTAATTATTGATAGATGTAGGTTTGTTGCTGTCATTTTGTAGTGCTTTTTTCTGTGGTGCTGACGTTTTCTTTGTTCTTCTTACTCTCTTGTACTCAGTTACTTTCTTTTGTGTTTTTTTTTTCCATTTCTTTTGGTTTTGTAGGTTTTGTTTTTGCTGAGAGTTTATGTTTTTCCTCTTTTTTTTTATGAGTACGTTTGTTAACTTTCTTTGTGGTTACCATGAATTTTACCCTTATCTTTCTAAGTTTGAAGCAGTCTACCATTACTTGGTATTGCCTTGCTTTCCTCTCCATTAAAAGTTTCTATACCTATGACGTTTATTCCCTCTTTTATTGTTTTGATGTTGTCATTTACTGATTAGCTGCTCTGATTCCCTGTTGTATTTCTTTTGGTTTTGGATAGTCCTCGAGAGTTCATTTCCTAGATTGGTATCTGGCTGGTACAATCCTGCATCCTAGGTTCTTCCTGTGAGCTGCAGCTGTGAGTCCTCAGATCGAGAACTCGCTTTAATAATTCTTGTAAGTTTGGTTTGACTTTTACATGTTCCCTTTATTTCTGTTTATCTGGAAATAACCTAATTTCACCATCAAATTTGATTTAGAGTTTTGCAGGATATATTACTCTTGGCTGGCAATTTTTTTCTTTCAAGATTTTATATATGTCATCCCATTACCTTCTTGTCTGAATGGTTTCTGCCGAATAATCTGAGCTTAGTCTTATTGTTTCTACTCTGTATGTCACTTCTTGTTTTTCATGAGCTGTTCTCAGGATTCTTTGTTTGTCTTTGGTTTTTGCGAGTGTGAATATGATATCCCTTGGTGATTTTCTTTTGGGATCACTTCTATATGGGGTTCGTTGAAGTTCTTGGATGGCTAGCTTTTCATCTTTCACGATATTGGGGAAGTTTTCTGTCAGCAGTTCCTCAGTGATCCTCTCTGTGTTTTCTGTTTTCTCCCCCTGTTCTGGAATTCCAATCACTCACAAATTTTTGCTTTTGATTGTGTCCCACATAACTCTCAGTGTCTCTTCATTTTTCTTTGTTTCTTTTTCTGAGTTTTCCTCAAACATAGTTGTATCCAAGTGTTTGTCTTCAGTTCCACTGATCCTGTCTTCCACTGTTTCAAATCTGCTTCTCAGCCCTTCTATGACATCGTTCATTTCTGAAATCATGTTGTTTATTTTTTGGATTTCTAATTGTTGTCTTTGTATAATTTCTAGTTGTGAATTTATTTTGGCGTTTTTTTCCTGCATTATTTTCCTGAATTATTCCAATATTTTGTCCATATTTTCCATTAATTTGTCTATTTTTTTCCTCATGTTTGTCAGCTTTTTGTCTCAGTTCTTGGAGAATTCTGAGTATTAGAGATTTGAATTCCCTATCAGGTAGTTCTAGTGCATTTTCTTCCACTGGAACTTCATCTGGTGTTGTATTTTGGAAGCCTACTAGAACCATCCTGTCCTGTTTTTGTAAATATTTTGTTATTGTCTGCTGTCTTCGGAGCATTCAGTAGTTATTTTTCTCATTTATTGATTGTAGATTTGTTTGTTTTGTCCCTTAAAAAAAAATTGACTATGTCTGAGCACTCAGACTGTGTGTTCTTTGTTGTTTGCTCATCTGTGGGCTCAATACTTTTCACCTCCTTCTTCAACTGGCAGAGTCAGTCACTCAGATATAGTACGGCATGGCTGTTCTAGCTGAAGAGGGGTTACTGGGATGGGTTGTTTGTGGCACTTACTACAGCCACCAGAGCAGGTCAGTAATAAGTGCAGGGCAGGTTCCAGTAGGCAGTGCCTTTGCTGCTTGGTGGTGTGATGTCAAGTTCACAGTGCAGGTAGGCAGGATGCAGCAGGGAAATTGTTATGGGTTGAGCTAAGATGGATATGGGAGAGAGGAGAGAGGAACAGGAGCCAAAAACATACAAACAAACAAAAAAGAATGCTAGGGGAGCTTGCCATTGGAGTGGAGAGATGAGAGACTATGAAATGGAGAAAAACAGAAAAGGGAGGAGGAAGAAAAGAAAAGAATGAATAAATAAGAATCAGAAAGGTTAAATAACCTCAAAGTTCCCCGGGATCCCACCGGTGCAGCTATGAGGTCTGGGGAAGTCACTCTCACGTGTTGCAGTACAGCTTGGCTAGAAAGTGTAGAGGTATACAGCGCCAGGTATTCAGGGAATAGAAAGAGAAGGAAGATATAGAGAGATGAGAAACTGAGCAATGAAGAAGGACAAAAAGGGAAAAAGGGGAAAAAGAAAACAAAACAAATTAAAAAAACAAAAACAAAAACAAGAAAGGCCCCAAAAGAAATGGAAAAAAAAAAAAAACATAAAAAAAAATGCTCTCAGTGATCCCTCTGCACATCTGTGGAAGTTGAAGGGGAGTCTCCCTGCCACACAGCTCAGCCTGTCCAGAAAGGGCTCCCAACTCAAGAAAAGGAAAAGAAAACAAACAAAGAATTCAAAAGAAACCAATGAACAAAAGCCCCAGGGTCCCACCAGCATTGCAGCCCAAACTGGGAAGAAGCTCCACACTCGAACGGAGCTCCGCAGCCCCTCAGGAAGAAGCAAAGATGGCGCACGGAGCCAGGTACTTGAGCGAAGAGAGGGGGAGGTGGCAAGAGGCAAGTAAGAAACCAAAAGAAGCAGGAAAAAAAAAAGCAACACTAGCAGCCAACAAATGGCACTCAGAGAGCCAACTAATGCAGGCTGGTGTTTCTGGACAAGAGACTGTGTCCATTGGAAGCAGAGGGCGCCGAGTGTGGGTGAAGTGTAGAGAGTGGGAAAGCATAAATCACAAATTACTGGAGCTTTGCAGCCCCTCAGGAAGAAGCAAATATGGTGCACGGACTGAGGCACTCGAGCAAAAGGAGGGGGAGGTGGGGAGAGGCAAGAAAGAAATAAAAAGAAGAGGAAAAAAGCAACACCAGCAGCCAACAAATGGCACTCAGAGAGCCACCCTTTCGGGTGTGTGGAATCCAAGCAGCTGCTGTTTCCCGGTCAAGATACTGTGGCCGCGGGAAGCAGAGGCGGCTGAGTCGAGGTGAAGAAGGGTGGGGTGTGGGAACGCATATATTGTCAATTACCAGTTGTTTTGTCACCCACTGGAAGCTCCATGAGGCTGCTTTCTTGAAGCCCATTTGCTGGTCTCTGATAGGAGTCGAAGATGGCAGATCTGCGCTGCGTTAGCTGGTAGGGGACCTCTGCATGAATCTCTCCTCGCTCTCGGTTCTCTGTCAGTTTTCTCACTCCATTTGGTGCTTGGCTGAGTTCTTCATCTCTTCAGTTGATGTTTTAGGGTTTCAGGATTGTTGTATTCTCTGTTTGGCTTAGTTTTTCGGATCTTTGCTGTGGAGAGACGGCGTGGTGCTTCTGCCTCGGGCGCTATTTTGCCGGAACCCTCCAATAATTTTCTGTTATCAGAAAAAAAAAATTTAAATCTACTGTCTGGAAGAGTGTGTGAGAAATATTCTTTTTAAAAGTTTTGTGGACTGAATGGAAGTATAATTTATTGAATTTTGAAGTAGTTTTTTTCCCCTGTCACTCTTTTTCCCCTCGTTTCATGTTTCTTTCCTTTATCTTTGTCCTTTGTGTCCTTTTCCATCTGCATGGATTATCTACTAGTTAACAGAGCCTAACATAGAGGTCAAAACAAAATGTTGATTTTTAGGAAAGTTTAAAAAAGAGAAATAAAACAACAAAAAAAGTTGCATTCAAAAACATATCTGATACTGAGATGAGCAGAACGTTCTTGAACAAATCCTACATTAAGATAGTGTTTGATAGAGCTTCTGAGACTTTATTGTACAGAAAACTCAAGTAATACTCTTCACAAACGAAAATGTGCTGAGGTAAGGAATAGGGAAAAATAGCTTCCATCTCTTCTATCCACCTTTAATACACACACACACACACACACACACACACACACACACGCACACATCTGTATGACCACAATTTAGTAATAACACTACAAAGTATAAGCAAGGTATGTGCAAAGACAGCCTGCCGAATAATTACATTTCTGGTTTAGTCATAGATCTAGATGATTGTACAGATAGTCCCTTACTTACGACGGGGTTCTGTTCCCATGACTCCATAGTAAGTCACTTCTGACTTAAGTTGAATACCTCTTTTTTTTTAAGTTTTCATTAATATTGCCTTTTATTATTAGTGTCTTTATAATATCCAAAATTTGCTGGTGAACATCTGAGAATGATAATATCTGCAAATTATGCATTTTCACATTGTATGTAGTACATATTAGTAACAATAAGATGTACAAAAAGAAAAAAAAAAACAGTCATAAGTGCCGTATAACTAAATACATCATAAGTTGGGGACCATATATATATATATGTATCTCTGCATATATATATATATATATATATATATATATATATATATATACGTATATGGGAAGCCTGCTGGCATATTGGTTAAGAGCTACAGCTGCTAACCAAATGGTCGGCAGTTCGAATCCACCAGCAATTCCTTGGAAACCCTATGAGGCAGTTCTACTCTGTCCTTTAGGGTTGTTATGAGTCAGAATCAACTGGACGGCATGGGGTTTGTTCTTTTTTTATATGTGTATATATGTATGTATATGCATATATTCCTTTTATTGACCTCAAGTGTTTCTCTTGTGGATGTTAGAATATGAGTCCAAAGTATGGACTAAAAAAACCATCTACTTGAATTGAACTTCATCCTGTATGAAGAGCTAACTTTATGGCTGTAGAAATGCACTTTTATGACTGACATGTTTCAGAAGTCATAGTGTAATAGAAAGTTAGAAATAAATGGAAGAGTTGGCTTTGACATTACAATTCTTAACCAAAATACAGCTCCAAAAAAAGACTGGAAAATATTTCATTGGTCTTTTGAATAAAAACCGTAAGTATTTTTGTCTTATAACCAATAACTTCACAGCAAAAAGAGATTTTTTATTGTATATACAGAAATAATGCATTTTTGAAAGCCAAAATCCTGATACTAGGTTAAGGCTTATAAAATATATTTTAAGATATTATTTAAGGATGACAATATGCAACTTAAAGGCTTTCTGCCTATAAATCTTTCCTCATAATAACTTTTTTATCTATATTGACATTCATTAGTCCCAATTTTAAAATTAGCTAAAGTCTATTTTTGCTTCAAAATACACATTTCAGATTTAATTCCATATAAAATGCCAATTCTACTTCTCATTTTTTCCTTAGCAAGCAAATATCCCAACCTCATAATTCTTTGCCAAGATCTGTCTTCGAAATGTATTTAAAAAGCAAATAAAGAACATGAACTAGTTCAAACTCTTGAAATGTTTGCGACTGCAACTCTAGGAAAACCTTTGTCTAAAACCAATGAACTTTGCAGGGCTGGTAAGAAATGACCAGAGGGGCCAATTAGCTCTTGCACAATTGGAATCTTCCTGATGCTTTGTCAATAATTTATAAAATGGAGAGGGCAGAAGGGGTCACTGTCACTGAGGGGAAGTTAAAATTAAAATGTTTCTGTTATATACTGTGCTCTAGAAAGTGAGAGGATACTTTATATTTTCCAGAGGAAATTATTTTGATGTGAAACAAATTGTGTTTTATTGGAAACTAACAATTATGACATAGTCATAATCTACTTTTGCATACTATCTTTCTTACTCGTCTTAGATTTCAAATCCCTGATAGATAATGCAAATGTCTTTCTTTTATTTACTTATTTATATATATTTTTTGATTGCTGTATCTACACATGCCTGGAATCCACTAATTCTGATGGTTCATTTCCTAAAAAAGGAGCATAATCAATTCTCCTTTTCATTTATTCACTCACTAACATAAAGAAACCTAGTAGGTTAAAATATTTCCCATTTACCTTCAGGTATCTGGTTTCAAATTCTGTATGAATCACAAAGGAATGAATCTGGATCCCTCATTCTATTCCCTTTTTAGTATATCCTGAAACCTAGATTCCTATCACTAAAAATACAGAGTTCAGTTCTATTCTCAAACTTTATGACACTATGAGGGATTTATGTGAAGCGTTCATTATTCAGTAAGTTCATATAAAGGCATTATAAATTAAAAATGGCTATATTAAAAATGTAAGCTGAGAGTAAATGTATGATAATGAACTACATGAACTTAATGAAATGTTTGGAGTTAGAACTTTGTGACAGATTACTGTTTAGGGTAGTGAGACATCTAGAGTTAACTAAAGGTAGACCTTGATGGAAATGTAGAGAGGGAAGCAGTGAAAACAGAGATGAAGCTGAAAATGACTGAAATCAAACTGATTACTCCATTTCTCCACACAGAAAGCCATGAGAAAATGAAAATAAGCATAAAATCATTTAGGTGGAAATAAATTTACCGTATTAACATCTAGAAAGAAGAAAAGCTAATTTTTTATATCTTTTGAACAGAATTAACATTAATGATTTCTTTTCAACCTCCGTCTTAAGATTTATTAAGGTCATTTTTTTTTCCCCCTAGAATGAATGAGTATGATGAGACAAGCCCTAACAGGGGAAAAAATAAGACCAAAAAAAAAAATTAAATAACATAACTGTATTCTGGAACAAGCAAAGGAGCAATCATTTAACCATTAGGAAAAATAACATAACACATAAACTTTATCAAGTAGATTCTTCTCTGTTGTTGTTGTCATTAGGTGTCCACAAGTTGGTTCTGACGAATAGTGACGTGGTATACAACAAAAATAAACACTGTCGAGTCCTGCGCCACCCTCACAATCCTTGCTATGTTTGAGTCCATTGTTGCAGCCACTGTGTCAATCCATCTCCTTGAGGGTCATCCTCTTTTTCACTGATTCGGTACTCTACCATGCATGATGTCCTTCTCCAGGGACTGGTCCCTCCTGATAACATGTCCTAAGTACATGAGATGAAGTTTCCCTATCCTTTCTTCTAAGGAGCATTCTGGCTGTACTTCTTCCAAGACAGATTTGTTCATTCTTCTGGCAGTCCATGGTATAGATTTATGGTAGTCTTCACCAATACCATAATTCAAAGGCATCAATTCTTCTTTGGTCTTCCTTATTCATTGTCCAGCTTTTGCACGCATATGGGGTCATTGAAAATACCATGGCTTGAGTCAGGTACACTTTAGTCCTTTTTAACCCTTTAAAGAGGTCTTTTTCTGTAGATTTATCCAATGTAATATGTCAAGTGATTTCTTGACTGTTGCTTCCATGGGCGTTGACTGTGGATCCAAGTAAAACGAAATCCTTGACAACTTCAATCTTTTCTCTGTTTATCACGATGTTGCTTATTGGTCCAGTTGTGAGGATTTTTGTTTTCTTCATGTTGAGGTGTAATCCATATTGAAGTCTGTAGTCTTTGATCTTCATCAGTAAGTGCTTCAAGTCCTCTTCACTTTTAGCAAACAAGGTTGTTTCATCTGAACAGTGCAGGTTGTTAAGAGTCTTCCTTCAATCCTGATTCTGCGTTCTTCTTCATATAGTCCAGCTTTTCAGATATTTCCTCAGCATTCAGATTGAATAAGTATGGTGAAAGGATAAAATTCTTATGCATACCTTTACTGATTTTAAACCATGCAGTATCTCCTTCCCCACACGTTTATCAGTTTGTCATACTGTGGTGGCTTGTGTGTTCCTGTGATACTGGAAGCTATGCCACCAATATTTCAAATACCAACAGGGTCACCCATGGTGGACAGGTTTCAGCAGAACTTCTAGACTAATAAAGACTAGAAAGAAGGACCTGCTGGTCTACTTCTGAAAAAATTAGCAAGTGACAACCTTATGAATAGCAGTTGACCATTGTCTGATATAGTGAATGATGATGGGACCCTCAGGTTGGAAGACACTCGAAATATGACTGGGGAAAATCTACCTACTCAAAGTAGTGTCACCTTAATGACATGGATAGAGTAAATCTTTCAGGACTTTCACTTTCTGAGGTGGCACTATTCAAAATGAGGAGGAAAAGCTGTAAACATCCATTAATAATTAGAACATGGAATGTATGATATATAAATCCAGCAAAATTGGAATTCATCAAAAATTAAATAGAACGCATAAAGATTGATATCCTAGGCATTAGTGAGCTGAAATGGACTGGTATTGGCCATTTTGAATTTCACAATTGTATGGCCTACTATGTCAGGAATGACAAATTGAAGAAGAAGGGCATTGCATTCATCATCAAAAAGAAAATATCAAGATCTATCCTGAAGTACAATGCTGTCAGTGATAGGATAATATCCATATGCCTACAAGGAAGATCAGTTAATACAACTATTATTCAAATTTATGCACCAACTTTTAATGCCAAAGATGAGGAAACTGAAGATTTTTGCCACCTTCTGCAGTCTGAAATTGATCAAACATGCAATCAAGAAGATTGATAATTACTGCTGATTGGAATGTGAAAGTTGGATACAAAGAAGGATGGGTAGATGGAAAATATGGACTTGGTGATAGAAATAACTTCAGAGATCCCATGATAGAATTTTGAAAGACTAAGGACATCTTCATTGCAAATATCTTTTTCAGCAACATAAATGACAACTATACAGGTGGACCTCCCCAGATGAAATATACAGGAATCAAATTGACTATATCTGTGGAAAGAGAAAATGGAAAACTCAATATCTTCAGTCAGAACAAGATCAGGGGTTGACTGCAGAACAATCAATTGCTCATATGCAAGTTCAAGATGAAGCTGAAGAAAATTAAAACAAGTTCAGGAGAGCCAAAGTACGACCTTGAATATATCCCACCTGAATTTAGAAACCATCTCAAGAACATATTTGATGCATTGAACACAAATGACAGACCAGATGAGTTGGGGATGACATCAAGGGCATCCTACACAAAGAAAGGAAAAGGCCATTAAAAAGACAGGAAAGAAAGAAAAGACCAAAAAGAATGTCAGAAGAGACTCTGAAACTTGCTTTTAAATGTAGAGTAGGTAAAGTGAAAGGAAGAAGTGGTGAAGTAAAAGAGCTGAACAAAAGATTTCAAAGGGCGGCGCGAGAAAACAAAGTATAATTAAATGAGCAAAGACGTTCAGTTAGAAAACCAAAAGGGAAGAACACACTCAGCATTTCTGAAGCTGAAAGAAGTTAAGAAGAAATTCAAGCCTCAAGTTACAATACTGAAGGATTCTATGGGGAAAATATCGAAGTGGGAAGCATCAAAAGAAGATTGAAGGAAAACACAGCCACTGTACAAAAAGAATAGTTGAAGTTCAGCTATTTCAGGAAGTAGCATGTGATCAATAACTGATAGCACTGAAGGAAGAAATCCAAGCTGCACTGAAGCGAATGGCTAAAAACAAGGCTTCAGGAATTGACGGAATACCATTTGAGATGTTTCAACAAGGATTTGAACTGCCAACCTTTTGGTTAGCAGCCAAGCTCTTAACCACTGCGTCACCAGGTTTCCTATGGGATCAGCAGTCTGGAAATCAAAGGACCTGTTGTTTTGGGCAAATCTGCTGCATCTTTAAAGTGATGAAAAGCAAAGATGTCACGATCAGTACCAAGGTGCAACTGACTGAAGCAATGGTATTTTAATCGCCTCACCTACGTGAGAAAGCTGGATGATAAATAAGGAAGACCGAAGAAGAATTGATACCTTTGAATTACGGTATTGGTGAAGAATACCTTATATGTATACCATGGACTGCCAGAAGAATGAACAAATCTGTCTTGGAAGAAGTACAGCCAGAGTGCTCCTTAGAAGCAAGAATGGGAAAACTTCATCTCATGTACTTAAGACATGTTATCAGGAGGGACCAGTCCCTGGAGAAGGACATCATGCATGGTAAAGTTGAGAATCAGTAAAAAAGAGGATGACCCTAAAGGAGATGGATTGACACAATGGCTGTAACAATGGATTCAAACATAGCAATGATTGTGAGGATGATGCAGTTTTTATCTACTAACAATATCTGCCTTTTAATTGGTGTATTTATATTATTCAAATTAAAGTGATTATTCATATAGTTAGATGTTGCAATCAGTATCCCTTTTAAATGAACTTTGATCTTGACCCTTAATAACTTTTTATTCTAAGAAGTTTAAATACAAACACCAGCAATGTGTTAGATTATGAAGTGGATATGTGATGCAATAAAATATTATTTTCACAAGAGGTCACCACACTCACTTTTCCTGGCAAATAATACAGAATTCAAGGCCACCTCTCCAGAGGCAAATATTATTTTACTTAATGAGCTGTTTCATATTCTGAACTAGAATTGTTCAGTCTTCCTTCTTTTCTTTATTCCTCCCTCTCTTCCTTCCTACCTGCCTTTCTCCCTCTCTCTCTTTTTCCTTTCTTTCTTTCATCTTCTGTGCATGATTCTGAAAATAAAATAAAATTGAAAAAAAAATTAAGACTTTTCCCAAGTGTAAGATATCTTAAAAAAGTTATATCACTTTTCTTCTAAGGTAGAAAAAATATTAGAAAATATTGGAAATTTTTTCCATATTGTATTTATTACATGACTATGATTATCAAAATCAGATATTTATAAATTATTTCAGCAGTAAAGGGGTTGAAAATTCCATGTTGGTCTTTCATGATTATGAATTGCCAAAAGGTACAATTTTTTTCCTAAAAAACAAATTTGATAAACAAATCTGGTTTAAAAGAAACTAAATAAATGTTTGCAATATTTCACTCCATTGCAATGAAAAGAACGACCAATATTACTTCTTTATTTAAAGTATAACATGATTTGCAATGACTTGAACTAATTTTGACCCTCCTGGTATCTGGTTTCAGCTGAGCTTCCAGACTAAGAGAGACTAGGAAGAAGAACCCAGCAGTCTACTTCTGAAAAGAATCAGCCAGTGAAAATTTTATGAATAACAGCAGAAGATGAGCCCCCAGGTTGGCAGGCACTCAAAAGAAGACTGAGAAAGAGTCGCCTCCTCAAAGTAGAGTCAACCTTAATGACTTGGATGAAGTCAAGCTTTCAGGACCTTCATTTGCTGCTGTGGCATGACTCAAAATGAGAAGAAACACCTGTAAACATCCGTTAATAATCGGAATGTGGAATGTAAAAAGTATGAATCTAGGAAAATTGGAAGTAGTCAAATATGAAATGGAACCCATAAACATGGATATCCTAGGCATTACTGAGCTGAAATGGACTAGTATTGGCCATTTTGAATTAGACAGTCATGTGGTGTACTATGCCGAGAATGACAACTTGAAGAGGAATGATGTTGCATTCATCGTCAAAAAGAACATTTCAAGATCTATCCTGAAGTACAGAGCTGTCAGTGATAAGATACTATCCATACGCCTACAAGGAAGACCAGTTAATACGACTATTATTCAAATTTATGCACCAACCACTAAGGCCAAAGATGAAGAAATTGAATATTTTTACCAGCTTCTGCAGTCTGAAACTGATCAAACATGCAATCAGGATGCATTGATAATTACTGATGATTGGAATGCGAAAGTTGGAAGCAAAGAAGGAGGATAGGTAGTTGGGAAATATGGCCTTCGTAATAGAAACGATGCCAGAGATTACATGATAGAATTTTGCAAGACCAATGACTTCTTCATTGCAAATATCTTTTCTCACCAACAAAAACGGTGACTATACATGTGGACCTCACCAGATGGAATACACAGGAATCAAATCAACTACATCTCTGGAAAGAGACGATGAAAAACCTCAATATTATCAGTCAGAACAAGGTCAAGGGACGACTACAGAACAGAGCATCAACTGCTTATATGTAAGTTCAAGTTGAAACTGAAGAAAATTAGAACAAGTCCACGAGAGCCAAAGTACAATCCTACCTGAATTTAGAGACCATCTCAAGAATAGATTTGATACGTTGAACACTAATTACTGAAGACCAGACAAGTTGTGGAATGACATCAAGGACATCATACATGAAGAAAGCAAGAGGTCTTTAAAAAGACAGGAGAGAAAGATACGACTAAAATGGATATCAGAAGAGACTCTGAAACTTACTCATGAACGTCAAATAGCTAAAGCAAAAGGAAGAAATGATGAAGTAAAAGAACTGAACAGAAGATTTCAAAAAGAAGACAAAGTAAAGTATTATAATGACATGTGCAAAGACCTGGAGATAGAAAACCAAAAGGCAAGAACATGCTTGGCATTTCTCAAGCTGAAAGAACTGAGGAAAAAATTCAAGCCTCGAGTTGCAATAGTGAAGGATTCTATGGGGAAAATATTAAGCGACACAGAAAGCATCAAAAAAAGATGGAAGGAATACACATAGTCACTATACCAAAAAGAATTGGTCGATGTTCAGACATTTTAAGAGGTAGCATATGATCAGGAACCGATGGTAATGAAAGAAGAAGTCCAACATGCACCGAAGACATTGGCAAAAAACAAGGCTCCAGGAATTGACGGAATATCAATTGAGATGTTTCAACAAACAGATACAGTTCTGGAAGTGCTCATTTGTCTATCCCAAGAAATTTGGAAGACAGCTACCTGGCCAACCAACTAGAAGAAATCCATATTTATGCCTATTCCCAAGAAAGGCGATCTAACTGAATGCTGAAATTATTGAACAATATCATTAATATCACACGCAAGTGAAATTTTGCTGAAGATCATTCAAAAGCAGCTGCAGCAATATTTCTACAGGGAACTGCCAGAAATTCAGGCCAGATTCAGAAGAGGACATGGAACCAGGGATATCATCGCTGATGTCAGATGGATCCTTCCTGAAAGCAGAGAATACCAGAAAGATGTTTACCTGTGTTTTAGTGACTATGCAAAGGCATTTGACTGTGTGGATCATAACAAATTATGGATAACATTGAGAAGAATGGGAATTCCAGAACACTTAATTGTGCTCATGAGGAGCCTGTACATAGATCAAGAGGCAGTTGTTCAGACAGAACAAGGGGATACTGCATGGTTTAAAGTCAGGAAAGGTGTTTGTCAGGGTTGTATCCTTTCACCATACCTATTCAATCTGTATGCTGAGCAAATAATCCGTGAAGCTGGTCTATATGAAGAACTGGGCATCAGGATTGGAGGAAGAGTTATTAACAACCTGTCTTATGCAGATGACACAACCTCGCTTGCTGAAATTGAAGAGGCCTTGAAGCACTTACTGATGAAGATCAAAGATAACAGCCTTCTCTACATAGAGAAAACAAAGATCCTCACAACTGGACCAATAAGCAACTCCATGACAAATGGAGAAAAGATTGAAATTGTCAAGTATTTCATTTTACTTGGATCCACAATCAACACCCATGTAAGCAGCAGTCAAGAAATCAAAAGATGCATTGCATTGGGCAAATCTTCTGCAAAAGACCACTTTAAAGTGTTGAAAAGCAAAGATGTCACCTTGAAGACTAAGGTGCCCCTGTCCCAAGCTGTGATACTTTCAATTGCATCATATGCATGTGAAAGCTGGACAATGAATAAGGAAGACTGAAGAAGAATGGTCGCCTGTGAATCGTGGTGTTGGCGAAAAATATTGAATATACCGTAGACTGCCAAAATAATGAACAAATCTGTCTTGGAAGAAGTACAACCAGAATGCTCCTTAGAAGCAAGGATGGCGAGACTACATCTTATATACTTTGAACATGTTGTCAGAAGGTATCAGTCCCTGGAGAAGGCCATCATGCTTGGTAAAATAGAGGGTCATGAAAAAGAGGAAGACCCTCAACAAGATGGATTGACACAGTGGCTGCAACAATGGGCTCAAGCATAACAATGATTGTGGGCATGGCGCAGGACCAAGCAGTGTTTCATTCTGTTGTACATAGGGTTGCTATGAGTCAGAACCAACTCGATGGCACCTAAGTACAGCAACAACAAAACTAATTGTGTCTATATATTTTACCCAAGAGATCAAAAGTATGGCATACAAATAGAATTAGACAGGTTTATGAGTCTTTTCCTTCCAGTCTTCCTTCTTATCTCTCCTCTCACAATTCTCAAAGAAGTGTTGAATGGAAAGATTTCTTTTCCAGTATACTGAAAATTACTACATGTACTGGGGATTAAAATAATTTATTTAGATGAACTGCATTGTGACAACTAATAAAACATTGATTTCATATAAGTTCTATAAAAAGATCATTGTAAAAAGTATGATAATGTGACCTCTTAACTTTCCTAGTTCATGTTCTATAAAAAAAGTCTTTTTGTTTTTGTTGCTGAGAAGTGGTATTGGCATTGCAGGAAGGAAAACCAAACCAATTTTTTAATCACAAGTGAGATATGGAAGAAGAATGAAAAATCAGGAACACCTAGCCAGATAAGACAGGGAACAAGCTGACTTTATTTTTGGCTGCATGACTGTGATGCTGTCTGCACACTCTCTGTTATTGAATGAGCTATCTAGAAGTTACTCTTCTCTACTTCTCCCTTTCCAACTCCTGGTACAGTACAATCACAGCAATTTAAATCCAAAACCATAACCACTTGTTGGCACGTGGGTGTACAAATAGGGTAAAACCTTAGATTTTAGTTGTGGAAGAGATCAGCCACCTTGGAAATATTTACAACTGTGAAGAAACAGAAGGTCTCAGATGACTCAATCCATACGAGTGGGAACAGCAAGAGAAAGCATGTCATATTGCAAGTAGACTTGGGCTTAGTGATCTTTATGAAAATCTCTGCCCCATTCAGAGTTGTTTATGTTCTTTAGAGGCAAGTGTGTCACTATCATGGATTGAATTGTGTCCCCCAAAAATATGTATCAACTTGGCTAGGCCATGATTATCAGTATTGTGTGGTTGTCCTCTATTTTGTGATCTGATGTAATTATCCTATGTGTTGTAAATCCTACCTCTATGATGTTAATGGGGCAAGATTAGAGGCAGTTATGTTAATGAGGCAAGACAAAATCTACAGGATTAGG
Organism: Dugong dugon; assembly: GCA_030035585.1. Classification (NCBI taxonomy): domain Eukaryota; kingdom Metazoa; phylum Chordata; class Mammalia; order Sirenia; family Dugongidae; genus Dugong; species Dugong dugon. The sequence continues at coordinate 98,385,314 of CM057465.1, forward strand.
TTGTATCTTGAGTCAATCCTCTTTGAGAAATAAAAGAGAGATGTGAGCAGAGGAGAGGGAACTCATTACTGCCAAGCAAGAAGAGCCAGGAGTGGAACATATCCTTTGGACCCAGGGTCCCTGAGCTGAGAAGCTCCTAGACTAAGGGAAGATTGATGACAAAGAACTTCTGCCAGAACTAACAGAGATAGAAAGCCTTCCCTGGAAGCGGTCAGCTAGAATCCAGACTTCTAGCCTCCTAAACTGTGAGAAAATAAATTTCTGTTTGTTAAAGCTACCCACTTGTGGTATTTCTGTTATATCTATTGTTAACTAAGTGAGTCACCCTTGGTAAAACTCTAGTTTTTGCATCAATATAAGGGACCACCCACTCTGAAAATGAAAAGTGATAAAGGCAATGTAACTTAGTTATCAAAAACTGTAGTGGAACTCACACAGTCAAATGAGCTTTTGTTCCCTGTAAATTAATCACCTACAGAGGTCATGCAATTGTAGTTACATTACTACTACTCAAAATATTTCCAGAAATTCTTTTTGCCATGGGTCTCAAGAGAATATTCCCATACTGGTAAATTTTTCATAATTTGAGGAATTATTTTATTTTTAAAACAGTCAAACCTAAATTTTAAGTAACATTTTATGAATATTTTATAAGCAGTATTATTTAACCTATTTTAAAAAATTATAAATATGTAATAATTATATGGCATATCAAATCACAATAAACATAATTACCGCTAGGATTTGATCAAGGTGCATCACTGAAATAAGTTAACAGTGTCTAAATGTAGATACACAGAAGTGTAAATATTTATTCAAATGTATTTTTTAATGCACTTACTTCATTTAGTATCACAATTCACTAGTAAAATAATTCATCCATGTGATACTTCTAGAGAGTCCTGAGGACTGTGAATAAAATGAAGACATGAAATCATATTTTTCAATTCTCTTTATTATAAATTAAAATTTAAAAGTGGATGCAAAACATTTTCATTTTGTTTGAACTCTTAGCACATTTCATTCAATCTGAGTCTAAGGCTGAAAAAACATCATCTCAGGAGATTTCAAAACATCTCCTAACCGAAACTTAGAGGCTAAAATTACAGTAGACTGGTTCTTTACACACAAAATTGATGATACCCTCTTGTCAATAAGGCATGATCTATGAGTTGTTCTTCCAGGATTGGTGATGGATTTAGACTGACCCCTCCAAACTCTCTGTCCTGTCCCTTTATAACCTATAGCACACATTTGCCAGACAGTTGCACAGAGCTTGAGGAATAGGTGTGGTAGTTTTGGACCTATGCAGAACAAACCGAAGTGAGAGTATCATGCAACAGTTTAGTACCACATTTCTGTAAGAATATCTTTGATGACTATTTGAAAACAAAGTCTCTTCAATAATATCACATACAGGAGCTAAATCTCCCAGGTAACTACTTTGGAAGGCTAGAGAGGAGAATTCTACTATCCTTTAAATCCTATAAATCGTAAATTCATGGAAAAGCATGTAATCATAAATTTTCTTATCATATTTTTTCTGTAAAATAATAAGAGAATTGTCTTATAAAAGATAAAATGATAAGAAAATTCTCTAGGAGTATCCATTCTTACAGTTAGAAGCTTAAGTAAAATCTAATCAAATGACATTGATTAGATTGGCAAGGTGATTATTGGATTTTTATGCAAATAATGAGAGACTTTTACGTTCCTTCACCAATTGAGTGCCCCCCATGAGGTATTTTTATAAGCACCACTATGCCAGTTTTGTTTTTTTTACATGTTGCTGTAAAAAAACTGCATAGCACACTTTTCAAAAATACCTAGCAAGGGAAGAGCGCTGTTGGTGGAAGGCATGCGTTATTTGCGTAAAATACAGTAATATAGTCTAAGAATCTTAGCTATTATATTCACCCTATCATGTATCATTAGAAAAATTTCCCAATTTATCCTTTGAATAATCTCTGATTATAATTTTAGGCTGAAGTATTTGAATATTTTTCTATAAAATTTGGAGTTTAATGTAAAATGCCATTTTCCTTTCTTTATAGATTTTTAAAATTCTGTGGTAGCACAAAAGCTCACTATCTAAGAAGTAATCTTGATGACCGCTGCACTGTGAAATGACAATTGTACAGCTGGAATCACCTCCTTTAGAGGGAAAAAAAGCATATGTCAAATTATAGATCCTTCAGGCAAAATGCATCATTCTTTTGGCACTGTGGAGAACTTGAATAAATCATAGATAAGTGGGTTAAAATGTCAGTACCTACAGGGACCGAGAAAAACCTACTACTTTTCTACAATTCAGTAAAATATCAACCATGGTACCCCTCAGTTTTTTGTGTTTTAATAAGGGGAAAAAAATGATACCTTCCTCATCACTGGAAGACTAGAACTATTGTCATAAGAGATTAAGCTGGGTGATATGAATGATCTTGCTAAAAGGTTTGAACTCTCTGTTTATTTATAGAAATAATCCTTTATCCCCTCCATTTCATCAATGACTATTTCTAAAATACCAACAATTTGGGTGGCAACTTAGATTACTACTACTTTTAAAAATAGTTTGCTCTTGTAAATCACTACAATGAGATTTGGTGAATTTCAATAGAAAATCATTTTCTAAGATTTGTTAAGTCAATCTGTTAAAACTGGGAAACTTGCTAAATCCAGTAAGATAGCCTAGGGCTAAGGATACTTGCTGGGTCATTGATCACCAGTGACAGCAAATGGTGACCTCACACCAACAGAATGTAAACTTCCAAATTCATTGATAACATTCCTGGTTTGGGGCTAGAATTTATGCTCTGTCTTTGTAAACTGTTTGACTTAGATGATGAATGATGGTGAAAGTAATGGAGCATCATTGCTCTCTCTGATGCACTTACTGCTAAATGCAGCTGGATTCAGGTTATTTTAAATCTGGCTTTCTTTGAAGTTCAGTGTAAATGGCTTGATATGCTATAGAAGAACAGTTACTGGAATTACTTTGCCTTTTTTATTTTAGGAAAGAAAACTTTTTTTTTTTTAACCAATGGAATTTATTCTAAGTCATTTAGTGCAAAGAAGAATTTTTAGCTTCCAATTTTGATTTTCTTTTTTATTTACAAAATTTAGCTTCTTAATGCTATAGTTTCCTTTACTGTTACACTTCTCAGCCTAATTCATAAAAAATGAAGAATGAAGTTAGCTGCAATTCATGCAAAAGCTCTTTAAAAAATTACTTTCTTAGGATACTTTGATTTTGTCATAGTCTTTTTTTTTTTTTTTTTTTTTGTATATAGCACAAATATTTCCAAATTGACTGAGGCTTCCAAGATTTTCCAAAGAAGTTGCCATTTCAAAAGAATATATTTTATTACCTAACTACAGTCACTGTTTTATTTATTCATTTTTTATTTATCTAACAAATGTTTAAGCATATATTCATGCATCCTATTACATGATTTAAAAAAAATTAAACAAACTCATTGCCATCGAAGTTGATTCCAACTCATAGCCACCCAAGAGGACAGAGTAGAAGTGCCCCATAGGGTTTCCAAGGAACACCTGGTGGATTTGACTTGCCCACCTTTTGGTTAGCAGCTGAGCTCTTAACCACTGTGCCATAGGAAAACCAGACAAGATTCAATAATATACAAAAAGAGTAAAAATAATCGTATGTAAATATTCACAAAACTATGTCTACCATTTATTGAACTATGAGTGATAATGTATAAAGCTTTTTTACTCATGTTATAATGTAAATGACACTAGTAAGACTGGGTGTTGTAAGCCAATGTTATAAACCCTGACTAGGCTCCCTACTTCCTTGTAAATGAGGAATCTGAGGCTCAGACAGTAATTTCTGCAATGTACAAGCACACTGTTATGGATTGAATTATGTCCCTCCAAAATATGTGTTGTAAATCCTAACCTCCATGCCTGTGGTTATAATCTCATTCGGGAATGGGTTGTCTTTGTTATGATAATGAGGCAAGGTAAGTGTAGAGTGTATTTTGAGTCAATCTCTTTTGAGATACAGAAGAGATTTAACAAGCAATCACAGGAGAGACCAGGTAAAATTGATGCCAAGACACATAGAGATCTCCAAGGAACAAGGAAGCAGAAGCTGAAGAGACAAGGACCTTCTTCCAGAGCCGACAGAAAAAGAGCCTTCCCCTTGAGCAGCTCACTGAATTCGGATTTCTAGCCTACTGAACTGTGAGAAAACAAATTTCCATTTGTTAAAGTCACCCACTTGGGGTATTTCCTTTATAGCAGCACTAACCAAAAAACCAAACCTGTTGCTGTCCAGTTGAATCCAACTCATAGTGACCCTGTAGGACAGAGCAGAACTGCCTTATAGGGTTTCCAAGGAGTGGCTGGTGGATTTGAACTGCCCACCTTTTGGTTAGCAGCCAAAAACTTAACCACTGCACATAAATATATATAATCTCTCCCCACCAGAAGGTAAACTTAAGAACAGAAGCTACAGAAACCTTGCTTAGTTCTCTTCTGAGTCACCCAGCTCCTGGCACACTGCCTAGCATATGGTGAACAAAAAATATCTGTTGAGTGAATAAATTGAAGTGAGTAAGTCAATAAATGAATTAGTTTGCATATGAGGGGAGAAGAGTGCTATAAATCAGTCTGGCCATAGAAGTTCAAAAATTATTTAAGAGATCCAGATGCTTTTGTAAGATTTAGAACAACAACTGAGGAAATGAAGGAGCAATTGAGATACAGGAATAAATTAGAAACAGTGGTAATAAGTATTCATTGAATATGGATGAAAAAGAGACACTAATTTTTTGTAAACTTGAACATGTTTATTCAGAGTAATTGCTTTAAAAAAGAAAGGTCCCAATGAGGCATATTATAAAACGGTTGATTTGGTATAAACATGCTTAAGAAAAACGTCTTAAAGGCTTTTTCTGTTTGTTTGTTTGTTTGTGTAATGCAAGTGTTAATGCAGAGACTTCATCCTTATGTCTCAATACCTTTATGATCTACCATGAAGCAAATGACTAATTAGTTTTGTCCTTGAAAATCTAGTCGAGTTTTACATCATGTAATCAATTTAAATAGTGATATTATAGACAGCTAAATGCAAACCCAAATAGTTCAAGTTGTCATATTTACACAGGAAGTAGGGACAGAGCTTGAACTAGAATTCTTATCTCTCGACTGGGAGACCGAGACTCCACTTTTTGAACCCAGCGTTGTGTTTTCTTTTGATGGGACAAATACCACTCCTTGTTTGTATAAAATGTTCAACATGAGCTCTCAAAGCTCAACTGCACACTTCCTCTGGTCACTCCCACCTTTATCATCTGGGTAGTAAATGAACGTGATGTGCAACAACTAGGACAGCCATTTCCACAGCCACTCTTCCATCCCCATCTGCTACCATCCTGATGTTACTGGCCATGGAAGTACCAAGGAAAGCTGTTTTTCCTCTGTAAGATGATTTATTTCTTGGCTTCTTGCATTCATAAAAGAAATCTAAACAATGTCTTTATCACCTGTTTTACTTTCATGTAGTGTAGTAAAAACTACCGTTCGTGCCTGGGTCAGCTCAGTTAGTGATTCTGTCAATGGTGTCATCTTTCAAGCTGAAACAGAGCAATATATATTCTGGCTGGGATTTTTCAAGAGCTATCCTAACAGTCATTCACCTATAGTGCACGTGCACACATATGCATGCTCTCTCTCACACACCCACACCCACACCCACACCCACACCCACACCACTCAGCAGCCCTTGGTGAACAGGAAGGTCATGTTAACCCTCATTAGGCTTTATCATAAGAAGGACATGCTTGGCTGCATAGGTCTTCCTAATCTGGTTTTAATTCCTCAGAAACCACATATTGGCCAACCAGGAATGCACTGCACCATGTAACAGGAAGGAGTGCCTTTGTGGGCCATAATTAAAAGGCTATTTATACCATACATGCAATTATGTGCTTTTTATCACTAGCTCTAAAAGGTGCCTAGGTTGAGGCAACCTCCAAATTAGTTGCATGTGTGAATTATTTTGCTGCAATACTGTCTGCAATCGCTGAGGATAGCACGTTTATCATTCTGTTAACCCCACAATTAACCCTCATCACATGAGCTGCTCAATGCAGGCGCACCCACAGAATGTGTTCTGTTTGTTATAGGTCCACCTCATTACACAAGCAGACACCATGGCTGCTAAAGAGGACATGCCTACCACATATGCTTTGGGTTTAGAAAAAGGATTATTGCCTAATTCAATTGAACAGAATGTCTTCAGCAGCAGCGGATGAACACACTCGTTTTCCTGAGGTGCACGATGTGCAATTGGTGTAATTTCCAGTTTGGCTGCTTGCCGCTGCAGAGTCCTGACCCTTACAGCTGCAGCCACTTAACCACCACACCTAGAGAACCCAAGTCAGACCACCACCCAGCCCAACCAATCACAGCCTTAGGCAGGAGGAACATAAGATGTGCCAGGTGAATTAGGTTAGCATTAAAACTGGCTTTATATTGAACTTTTACCTCCTTTTGCCAAATGCCTTCAAATACTGTCAGCTCTCCCCTATGTTGGCCCTTAAGATCAGAAACTGTGTCCTGGTATAAGGAATATTTTCCTTGTACAAGTTCTTTCTTAGGATTATACTTAGTGGTGGTATTGGTATTGGTTATAATGGCTGATCCCAGGGATATCTTATTCCATTTGATTTTTGTTGCTGTTTCCTTATTTTTGGAGAAAGAGACGTATATTGACTGACCCAATCGATGTTATTAGAACACATAGTCTTTTTTAATTTGATCACCGATTGTGTAAAGAAGATTAGGTGTGTCCCACTTTTTGGCATTTAAAAACTTTTTTTTCTTAAGAGAGAATTCTCCCCTCAGCCCAGCTTTCCTGTTGCATTGGATTTGTCTCTCTTGCATGTGGAAGGCGCGGCACATTCCTAACAGTACCACATCCACATCCATCACCCAAAAAGGCCAATTGAGGCTGACAGGGTGTGACACTGGATCTCTTGACTTGCTGAGAAATGGTCCCAGTGAGCCCAAGAGCAGATATTTCCCAGTAAGAGGGAACAGACTTGGTGGCCAGTGAGTCACATTTTGGTTTACCAGTATTCCTTTCTCTTCCACCACCTTCGCTGGAGTGGATTCATGAGTCAGTGCAAAGAGTTCCTTCCTCATTTATCCTAGACTTGCTGGCCTCAGTCAATGAAAAACAGCAGTTTTCACGCTGCTGGTTTGGACAGTCAGTGGAGTTCAGTTTCAATGATTACAGCAGTGTGATGATTTGAGCTACATGATCAAAGTTTACTTCCCCCAGGTCATTTCCAATTAGCAGGGCTATGTCTTAAATTGGAGGTTCTATATGTACCGTAGAGATGTAATGAAAAGCATACTAGATTGAGAACCAGGAAATCTGGCTCTGCTACTCATGAGGCTGTGGCCTTCAGCAAAGAACTTAAACTTTCTGGACCTCAGCTTTCTCATCTGTCGAATGAAGGAAATGAATTGGATCCATATATGTATATATATATATATTTGTATATATGTATATATTTGCATTTATATATATGGGTGGAGCCCTGGTGGCATAGTGGTTAAGAGCTCGGATATATATATATATTGCCACTGAGTCGATCCTGCGTGTCAAAGTATAACTGTGTTCCACAGGGTTTTCAGTAGCGGCAATCTTATAGATCACCAGGTCTTTCTTCCAAGGTGTCACTAGTTAGATTTGAATCACCAACCTTTTATTAGTAGACAGACGCAAACTGTGCAACCAGGATGCATATATGTATGCATATATATTTAAAATCACGATATATGTGGCAGAGCATAATAGTGAAAAAACAGAAATAGACTGTTTTTACAGGATTCAAAGTCTGAACGAACTAGAAAATACATGTATAATTATAGATGATTCCAAAATGTGTTACCTTCAGGGTGCTCTGAGAAAGGAGTTAGTGGGAAATCCTTTCTAAGGTGCTTAAAAGGACAAAAGTTAGGCATATGCAGAAGGTGTGCAGGGTGGGTAGGTGCACTGGAGGATAGATAATGGTATGTTTGAGGAACCAAAAAGGCTTTTGTGTTAAGAGAGCAGTAAGTGAGAGAGGAGAGCAAGGTAGAAAGAGGCTGGAGAGATGACAAGGATGAAATCCTACAAGGCTTTATGACCAAGGTTAAACAAGTTGAAATGGAAGCAAAATGGCATGTAAGGGAAGATTTTGAAGCTGGGAAGTTTAAGGACCCAAATACATTTTGATACCTCACTTCATAGAAAGTCAGAGGAGGAATTCAGAGAAGGACTCTGTTGTATTGGAGGAAGGAAAGATAATAAGGTTAATTGTTGTTGTTGTTAGGTGCCAGTGAGTTGGTTCTATCTCACAGCGACCCTATGTACAACAGAACGAAACACTGCCTGGTCCTTTGCAATCCTCACAATCATTGTTATGTTTGAGCCCATTGTTGCAGACACTGTATCAATCCATCTCGTTGAGGGTCTTCCTCTTTTTCATGACCCTCTATTTTACCAAGCATGATGTCCTTCCCCAGAGACTGATTCCTCCTAATAACATGTCCAAAGTATGTGAGACGCAGTCTTGTCATCCTTGCTTCTAAGGAGCATTCTTCAAAGACAGATTTGTTCATTCTTTTCGCAGTCCATGATATATTCAATATTCTTTGAGAACACCACAATTCAGAGTTGTCAATTCTTCTTCCATCTTCCTTATTCATTCATTGTTCAGCTTTCGCATGCTTATGAGGTGATCGAAAATGCCATGGCTTAGTTCAGGCGCATCTTAGTTTTTAGGGTGGCATCTTTGCTTTTCAACACTTTGAAGAGGGATTTTGCAGCAGATAAGATTAATTAGTGGAAAGAAAATCAGACAGTGTATTTGCCAAAGAGAGCAACGACAGCTTATGGAGAGAAAAACAAACCAGGGAGAAGCCCTCAGAACTGTAGAATGCTTTGCATTATTTCAACAGCAAGAATGAAAGGAAATGGTGAAATTAAAGAGTCATAGTTTAATCGTGTAAACACCACTTGCAGTTGCACTGTCAAGGAGCCCCCATGTTTTGATAGCGATAATAAAACAGAAAAAAAAAAGGAACAGAGGCAGATGAAATAAATAGTAATTCTCAACCAATATCAATAAATCATGTGGGTTCAAGTCCCTCTTCACCCATAAAAAAACTAAACCAGCCATCAAATCAACTCTGACTCATGGTGACCCCATGTGTATCAGAGTAGAACTGTGCTCCATAAGGTTTTCAATGGCTAATTTTTTTTGGAAGTAGTTTGCCAGTTCTTTCTTCCAGGGCACCTGTGTGTGGACTTGATGAGCACATTAACCATTTGACAACTCAGAGACTCTCTACTTCCCTACTCCCCAGCAAACTGCCCAAATGATTTTAAAAATACCTCTACTGCAGTGTGTAAACACATCACCTGGAGATGTGCAGTGTACATTCTAGTCAGTGGGTCTGGAGTGAGGCCTGGTGTCGCTAATACTGCTGCTTGTCCACAGACGACATTCTGGGTATTGGGGTTAGAGAAAACGAGGAGAGGGATTTGGAAGATGAGTACAATGGCTGTTAGAGTAGTTCAAGCTAGAGATGATAATGGTATCCTTGACTAAGACAGTGACAATGAAGACGAAGGAAAATAGGCAGATGGGAAAATATCCTGTAGGGTGAATTAGCAGGAGGGATGACAGGGTCAATAGGAAGGAGCAAAATGAGAGAATCACCCCTAAATTTCTAGCTTGAGCAAGCAGTGTGCATCCTGACTGAAATGGGTCAGAATAGAGTTCTTAGATGCCTGTTGCTCTGAATATGCAATCCTAGGTCAGCAGGAACCTTAAGTATTTTCTGTGGACTAAGTGTTTTCACAGATACAAGAATCTTATGCAGTTATGGAAAGACTTACAGTGCAGTGATTAACAGCATGACTTTGGAGTTTAGCCGATCTGGGTTTTTACCCTATCTCTACCTAATCAGTAACCCCTCTAAGCCTCATTTTCCTCCTTCAAATACTTGAATAATATAAAAATTACACTGAGGGTCATTGTGAGATCAGTTTGAGAAAATCTAGGACAGCGCTTAAAAAAAAAAATTCTATCAAGTCAGTTCCAATGCATGGTGACCTCATGTGTGTCATAGCAGGACTGTGCTCTTATAGGGTTTTCAATGGCTGATTTTTCAGAAGTACATTGATAGCCAAGCATTTTTTCTGAGGTAACTCTGGGGGGACTTGAACGCCCAACTTTTCAGTTAGCAAACAATCACATTAACCATTTGTACCACCCAGAGACTCTAGGAGAATGCTTAACCCCTACATAATTATTATGACCCTATACAATGTAATGGAGACCTGGTGGCACAGTGGTTAAGAGTTCAGCTGCTAACCAAAAGGTTGGCAGTTTGAAGCCACCAGCCACTCCTTGAAAACCCTTTGGGGCAGTTTTACTCTGTCCTATAGGGTCACTGTGAGTAGGAATTGACTTGAGCGCAATGGGTATATAATGTAATAAGTGTTATCATCCTTATTACTATATAACAATTATTTAACTGAGTTTCTCTGAGGGAAAAAAAAGTTTTAGTTTGAAATTACGTATTTTTACTGAAAATTACAATTCAGTTAAAATATATGAAACATAAAGAAATGACTATAAAAGGTTTTATTTTAAGCAAATAAATAGTTGACTCTCCTGGTTTCATTTTTTAGATATCTTAATGTCTGCATTAAATGAATGGATTAAAATCACTTATCCTTTTCCCTAGTAGTTAATTATCACATGCAAAAATAAAATAGGAGCAATAAAGATATTTTTCAGGACACATATTTTCCCTTGTTTGCCATGGCAAGGCCGTTTCTTCTGTCTTTCTCCTAAATCAGTAAACCAGTCACCATGGAGTTGACTTTGATTGATGGTGACCCCATGTGTGTCAGAGTAGAACTGTGCTCCATTTGGCTTTCAGTGGCTGATTTTTCAGAAGTAGATCACCAGGGCTTTCTTCCAAGATGCCTCTGGGTAGACTCGAACCTCCAACCTTTCAGTTAGCAGTTGAGCCTGTTAACTATTTGCACCAACCAGAAACCATTTTTTTCCTGTTGCTGTTGTGAGTTGACTTACAGTTGATTCTACCTGACTTCCAAGATGCCTCTGGGTCTGTTCCAACCACCAACCTTTAGGTTAGTAATCAAGCTCTTAACTATTTGCACCACCCAGGGACTCCTCTGTCTCCTAGAAGTCTATAATTAATTTCTGCGTGCTAAATACAGTTGAGTTCCAAACCCTATCACAATGTTTGGCTTTTAGGAAGTTCTTAATAAATGCTTCTAAAATGAATGAATTAATAAATGACTATTACAAGAGTAAAGATGAAGCCCTCCACCCCGTTCATCTAGAAAAGAGGCTATTTTCAGTTCTCTAGGTTCAGCTTTACAGGTGATGAAGACACAAGAATTGCCAACAGACTGAAAGATGCCTATGGTATCCCCAAGTGGTTAGATTTAATGAAGCTTACTGTTTCAGAGGTTCTCTCAGCCAGGTGAGTCCTGACCTGTCATGTTAATCTGATACCTGAATAAACATTTCTTCCACTATCTCGTAAGCCTGTAATTCAGCAGACCACACCCAAGCCAATTTTGCTAAATAGAGTTTTGCTTCCAAAGAATGTTATACATGATATTTCTATCACAGTATTTTTACACAAATAATGCGCATCTTCTAGGTTTGTGTGCCAACCTCACCATCCTGCCCTCAGATAGTGTTTTCATAAATGTCCTATGCTATTTTTTTTTTACAGCAACATGTAAAAAAAAAAATTGGCATAGCTGTGCTTATAAAAATACCTTACATGGGGAGGGCACAGTTGGCAAACAAACAAAGGTGCACATTATTTGTGTAAAAATACTGTAATGTATTTTGGTAAATATTTTTATTATTAAAGATCAAAATTATATTCAGCTACACTTAAGGTCAAAATAATTACATTTTCAGAGACAATCTTTGGTTCCTGCAATTCCTTGATTGCAAAAAATCTCTGTTGGGAGCAGTTACTCTTAGTATGATGGACTGATTAAAACTAGTAAATTCAATAGACTTCTAAGAGTTAAGGTGAAATTTTCTTGACAGGTCACTAGTTTTTTCCATTTAAAGCCTTGTTTACCTATTGCAACGATAAGTGTTTGACTGTCCCAATGTTGTTGTTAGTTGCTGTTTAGTTGGCTCTACAGGTACAACAGAGCAAAACATTGCCTGATCCTCTGTCATCTTCACAGCCACTGTGTATTTGGTTTCTTCCGTGCTAGAAGGCTCATCTTCCAGCACTATATTAGACAATACTCTGTTGTGATCCATAGGCTTTTCATTGGTTAATTTTTGAAAGTAGATCTCCAGGCCTTTCTTCCTACTGTATCTTAGTCTGGAAGTTCTACTGAAACCTACTGACCATGGATTGCCCTGCTGTATTTGAAATACTGGTGGCATAGCTTCCAGCATCATAGCTACATGAAAGCCACCATGACCAACTGACAGAGAGTAGTGGGAATGTACCTGTAGTGCAAGATAATACTTGAGAGAATATCTGTTATGCAAAATAGCCTTCCACTGCTGAAGCTGTTTCCTATGGGAACATTTAAAGCTGGTCCAGTGAATTGGTCAGTCATGTCCACCAAGGTTGAAACTCATGATTACTAACTAAAAAATTTGTTATTAGTTTGCTTTTGTGATGCTTCATTTTACAACCAAATCATAGTCTGACAAGTAATTTGGAGTGAGGCAAGATTTATAACCCAGCAGCCAGCACTATAAATCTGCTGGTGAAGTAATTGAGGACAAAACCATGCCTATGCCTTCCAGAGAGTTTTCCTAACACATGATGCTTTTTATATTTTTAGAGTATTTATTTAACCAAAGGAAACACGTGCGAAATGAGAGGAAATGGACATCAATTTGTGTTTTCGCTAACATCCCCACAAAACCTTTTGGATCACATAGTTTAAAAGATATAATTTAAAAAATCTTGTAGGGAATTCCAGTTAAGTATAGCAAGAACGTAGATGGGACCCACCCTCTATTCTTATTTGTAAGTAAAATTCAATAAAGTTAACTTCTAGTGACCTACTTCCAAAAAAGAACGTACTTGAATTTTATTCTTCCGTTGGTCCTAAAAGAGGAGAAAAATTGGAACTTTGTTTCACTTTGTCAAGATTTTAGTGAAGGCTGATTATCATAAACACACATATTTTAACAAAGGCTATAGCTCATTTAGTTTTAAAAGCCTCGTGTATCATGAGGCTTATCATTACGTAAGACCACATAACATAAGTTCATTGCATAAGGGATTCCTGTTATAGAAGCCAGAATGTGGTAGAATATTATTTTTTTAGGGTGGAAAAAATGATCTGGGTTTCTCTTCTCATTTCTGACTCCTCAGAATCCCGGTCTGTGTTTTCTTGTTCTTTCTAGCATTGGAAAGCTATCAAAATAGGCATCAAAAAGCCTGACTGCCATAAACTGGTTAGACTAGGCAAGCTTCTCAAGCTTATGAGAGGAGCACATATACTAGATGAACCCTAAATTTCCCTTCAATAGTAACACTCTGCATTCCTTAATCTCTCCTTTAAAAAAAAAAAAATTGTTCCTCCCACAGCTGAAAGAATACATTCTACATTCTAATTCACTTTCAAAAACTGCTAATATCTTCAAAACCATGAAAACAGTAAATCACTGAAAGAGTTTAAACGAACCCTAAAGATATCTAGTTTAATTCCTTGAAGTTCAGTTCCGTCAGTTTGCTGTACTGTCGTGGCTTGCATGTTGCTGTGATGCTGGAAGCTATGGCACCAGTATTTTAAATACCAGCAGAGTCACTCATAATGATGAGGTTTCAGTGGAGCTTCCAGACTAAGAGAGAAAGGCCTGGAGATCTACTTCTGAAAATTAGCCAAGGAAAATCTTATAGATCATAACAGAGCATTATCTGACTCACTTGCTGGAGTCATGCAGGGCCGGATTAAGGCATGTGAGGGCCCTAAACTCTGATAATCTGTGGTGCCCCTTCCTCTGCTTACTCACACATTTGAACAGTATATGTGAGTTATAGATATACATGAGTATATAGGCATGTGTATGTGTGTGTTTTAGCTATTCATGATGTAACTTCTTTTTAAACGTGACTGTAATATTAGCAATTGAACACAAAAGTGGAGTATGATATTTTAGCCAAATGAGATGAACCGGATTATAAATTTTTTAGTGAGTGAATGTAGCAAGAGTTAGACTTGACAGCCCACCCCCACCTCTTGTTTGTTAGAAATAGTATACTCCCAAGAGACCTGCCGGGATAAGGAGTTTCAATTACACAAGAGGGGACCAGAGGAGACAGATATCAACGAAGGTGTTGACATGGTAGGGGCCTCATAGCTTAAATAAACTTGTGAGTGGGTGCCCTCATGACACTGTGTGAACTTTATTTCCAGCCTGCACATTCTTATGCACTGGAGTTGGTATCAATTTCATTTAGTGCCCTGCCTGTTCCCTTCCACTGTGACACTAGCTTTTCCTTGTGTCCTGTCGGCTTGGCATCTATGGGTCTTTGCTTTGGACAGCTGGTACCCCTGTTTTGTTGATGCCCTAAGCATGTGCTTACCTTGCTTATTGGGTAATCTGTCCCTGAGAGGAGGGCATCATGCTTGGCGAAGTAAAGGACCAGTGAGGGTGAGAAAGACCCCTGGGGAGATGCTTTGGCACAACAACTGCATGAATTCACTCAGACTTGCTGGAAATTGTGAGGATGACACAGTACAGAGCAACATTTCATTTTGTTGTTCTTAAGGTCTCCATGAGTTGGAGCCAGCTTGACCACAGCTAAAAACAACAAAAATTCCTTGAATTAATAATTTAGGAAAACTAAGAGATAAAAGAGTTAGCTGACTTTTCCGACTGTATACACTTTCTAAGAGAGAGACTTAGACTCACACAATCTACTTCAGTGACCTTTCTACCACACCATAGTAAAGTGGTAAAGGAGAGGATTGGGCTGGAACAGTCAGTGAGAAACACAACCGATGGATTTTACCACTAATCCAAATAATTTTTTCCCTAAAATCATTACCCTCTTCCTTCCTGCCTGCCTTTTTTCCCACTCGTATGTGGGTTGGGACTAAGAAAAATCCATGCATTAAATATTAAAATTTCAGTCATTTAAATCCAGATAATAGGATATAGATCTATTTTAGCAAGAGTCATGGAAGGGGCTTAAGGAACATTCCACCTTGGACACTGTAGTATAGATATTTATTATTAAAGGTCAAAATAACAGATTCTCAATAAATTTATTGAATGAATTAATTCACCAGTGAATGAGGGTTCATGTTCATGATGTAAGAGAGAAGGGTTTGACACAGGAATGCAAGAATTAGTCAAAACTTACATTTCATGCCTACTTCAGAGGTTTTCGGTTAGTATGAAGTATCCGTGATACAACAGTGAATGGTGTTCCTGAAACTCCCCCTGACTTACCGCATATGAAGTAAGTCCTAAATCCTTTAATAAAGGAAAGCATCAACACTGAAGTAGAGTGAAGGTGGGAGAATGAAGAATTCTAATCCTTAGAGTAATGAATGCCATCCTCCAGCTCAAATCCCATTGTAGCTGGGGCAGTATCTTAAGAAGCATCAAAAACACTGGTAGTTAGAGCAGCAAAGTTAATCATATCAGGTCTTGAGCCCCCTAGCTCATCCATTTACAAACACTGAAAACCTTTCCTAGGCCTATCCAATTCCCAAGGCAATGAAAATGAAGATTGCATTGGATTAGAAAACTCACCCAAATAATGGGTGGAGTCTAGAATTAGTCCAGTTTTCTAATCCTGGTAACTACTGCAGCCTGGTTGAGGATTCCTCGGATACTCAAGAGACCAGCAAGCGATAGCTTTCCCCCTTAAATTTTATCTGGAAACTGCTGGCTTACATTTCATGTTGTTGTTAGCTGCCATTGAGTTGATTTCAACTCATAGTGACACCATATGGCAGAGTAGAACTGCTCCATAGGATTTTCTAGGCTATAATCTTTACAGGAACAGATTGCCAGGTTTTTCTCCTGCAGAGAAAGTTTCGAACCACTAACCATTTGGTTAGCATCTGAGCACTTAATCATTGCACCACTTTCCATGAGCCTCCAAAAAAAAATAACAACCTAATGCGAAAACTCTGCCATTTGATTAGGGTCCTGAGGTTTGCCTTCCTTTCTGTAGCCTTCTCCCAACTTGAAGGTCTGAACCTGTACACCCAGCCATTGACTCGGGACATGATTCAGACTAGACAGACTTTAGAATTAATCTGTAACTCATTTTCACCGTGATTATGATTCCTGAATATGCATCTCATTGAAAGGGGTGTGAGGAAGAAACTAGGTGTCACCTGATTGGAACTAGTATTGGGGATTGACTTCCTGATAATCTTGATGGAGCATGTCCTAGATGGAGAGCTGGTGAGATGAGCCAGTGTTCTGTGTGTTTCTATAATGATGTCAAATCCCATATGGTATAGGTCACTATTATGCTTTCAAAATACATATATAAAAGCACTCTTAATATGAAGTTAGACGTATGTGTACCTTTGTTATTAGTAACCTGTAAGTCATAAGAAAGTTATTCAGAAAAATTCTGAACTTAGGCATACAAACATAGAAGCATGTGAAGTATGTAAAGAAAGTAAACTATCTTTAAGTTCACTTTGATTCAGCATGTTGTGACACAAGAAGACACAACATAAATCTAAACAGTCTCCTTAATAGCTAACCTTGAAGAAAAGATGTGTCATTCGCTTTCTGTCTAACTTTGAAGAAAAGACATAACATACTAGTCTTTGACATCACACTGGCCCTTATCCTGTGGAGTCAAGGTGACAAATTCACATGTAAACACTAGATTTCTGCTCACTTACTGAGAGAAGGCAGAGATGGAACTGAGGTTCTATTGCCGCCACCAACCTCGGATTCTAGTTATAAGGGACCTCTGCTGAGTTCAAGTCCTGGCTAAGTCTGCCTCTTGAGGCCTCTCTTTGAAGGTAAAAGCCTAAAATCTAAAGATTTTGACTCTAACCATTGAACTAGCATTGTAATTGTTAATTCTGATTCTCCGGTTCTAAATGAATGTCGTGAGGTTTGTTGGTTTTTTTTACTTGCATGCCTTGCCATGACTAGCTTGCAATAAACTAAATGAGTTTAGTGTCAAACTCATGTCAAACCTGAGTATCCCTCTATTAATTTTCTAAGATTTCTAAAATCCTACACCACAGCCAGTTAAGGAGGTCTTAGAGAAAGCAAGTACACAGATGTCAAGAAGTCCAAGTACCAAAATTAACCCCAAAGGGGAGAGGCAGGTTGAGGATTGTGGACCTAAAGTTTCAGAATCAGAGAAGGGTTAGCAGAAGAGTGGGCCAGAAACAGACAAGAAAGTCTGGTAAGTGTTCTCAAGCAGCTTAGGGCTCTGTGTGACTCTTTTTTTATTGACTAGGGATTGCAGGCTATGCAGGCATGAAAAGCTGACTTAAAGGGCCAAGATACAGTGTGACAGTCTATGGTGGTATGATTCATGTCCTCTTTTACCACCATTATCATTTGGTTCTTATCCCAAGACTTATTGCTTAGCACTCCCTTACCCTACATTTGCTAACTATGAGATTCCAGATTATTTTAAATCCAATTTAAGTGTGTTTCTAACTGATATGGCACACCCTGCTAGATATTTACCAAACCCTTTTCCAGCTTCCCTTGGGAAAAGATGTTGTCATGTTACTGAGTTCTAGCCACTTGAATATAAGTGAAATTTTGTGTGCCTGGCCCATAAAAACCACCCATGCTC
Source organism: Dugong dugon (assembly GCA_030035585.1). Classification (NCBI taxonomy): domain Eukaryota; kingdom Metazoa; phylum Chordata; class Mammalia; order Sirenia; family Dugongidae; genus Dugong; species Dugong dugon. The sequence continues at coordinate 98,403,185 of CM057465.1, forward strand.
TTTCCCCTTCTACAGTTGGATATCCTTGCTTAGGAAAACCTCATATGCCATGTAATCAATACAATAGAGCCTCCATTGCCCTGGATTCCTGAAGGACCATGTGGATCAGAGCCTTGCCAACTTTAATAACTTTGGACTATTGGCATGAATGAGAAATAAACTTCCCTGATGGCACAGTGGTTAAAGAGCTTGGCTGTTAACCAAAATGTTGGCAGTTTGAATCCACTAGCTGCTCCTTGGAAACCCTATGGGGCAGTTCTACTCTTTCCTATAGGGTCACTATGAGTCAGAATCGACTTAATGGCAATGGTTTTTTTGTTTGTTTTTGTTTTTGTTTTTTTTTGTTTTTGATGCTTAAGCTATTCTGGATTTGTTTGTTACCATATTTCTCCTACCCTACCCTAACTAATACAAAAGAATGATAAATTCAGAGGTATAAGAAGCAGTGACAACTGACGTAACAATGTGGGAGAGGGAAGACCAGAGTCTGGGTTCTTAACATTAACTAGCATAGAGATTGCTACGTAAGCCTGTGGTTGTCCCCCAAGCAGTTCTTGCACTGTGATGATTTGTTACAGGTTTCCTCCACTCCTCCTTATACCCACAGTCTGACCTCACTGAGATGTGCACTGTCCCACCTGATTCTCAGTCATCAGTCTAGTCATGACACGACCACATCACTCCTTGTTTTTGACTTCAATATTCTCAAACTCTGGCTCTTTTCTGGCCCACCACCATTTTGGGCACAGACACTTCTACTCTTTCAGCATCACTTTGTAGTCTCTAAAACTGGGGGAGGCTATCCAAGACCCTTCACCATTTCCATTTCCCACTTCAACTTTTTGATTAAAAGAATATTCTACTCTTCCTACATCTTGCTTGAGTGCAGTGAGCTCTATATCACATGTTGTCTCAAGCCTGCTAGTTGAGACATTTAATACAGCAATTTCTTCTCTACACTTCTAGCACCACTCCAGGACTCAGACAAACTCTGGAGTCTTGGTCTCCAGGAAGAAATTCAGAGGCCCTTTATGTTCTAGGATTACTCATACTCATTTGGAGCTTTTAGTATCGTTCCACATCGATAGGTTGTACCCAGGTATGAGGATGATGCAGCTCCCTTTATAAGGTCACACTACACTTCCTTTATATGCCTAATATGCTGAGAGATTTTAACATGAATGGATATTGAATTTTGTCAAGTACTTTTGCTGCATCTATTGGGATGATCATATGGTTTTTCTTAAGTAGTTTGTCAATAGAGTAAATCACGTTGGTTGACTTTCAAATGTTGAAACATCCTTATATTCTTCAGATAAACATCACTGGTCATAACGTATTACCCCTTTTATATATTCCTAGATTTGAATTACTAATATTTTGTGGAGAATTTTTGCATCCATGTTCATGATAATATCCATAATATCCACACCGCTGCAAAGATGACCAGTTAATACAACTATTATTAAAATTTATGCACCAACCACTAATGCCAAAGATGAAGAAATTGAAGATTTTTACCAAATTCTGCAGTCTGAAATTGATCCAACATACAATCAGGATGTATTGATAATTAGTGGTGATTGGAATGCAAAACATGGAAACAAAGAAGAAGCATCAGTGACTGGAAAATATGATGTTGGTGATAGAAATGATGCCAGAGATCATATGATAGACTTTTGCAAGACCAACGACTTCTTTATTGCAAATATGTTTTTGACAACATAAAGGGTGACAATACTTGTGGACCTTGCCGGATGGAATACACAAGAATCAAATTGACTGCATCTGTGGAAAAAGACAATGGAAAAACTCAGTATCGTCAGTCAGAACAAGGCCAGGGGCTGACTGCCAAACAAAGCATCAATTGCGCATATGCAAGTTCTAGTTGAAGTTGAAGTAAGTTAGAACAAGTCAGGAAAGCCAATGTATGATCTTGAGTATACCCCACCTGAATTTTGAGACCATCTCAAGAAGAGATTTGATGCATTGGACACTAATCACTGAAAACCAGATGAACTGTGGAATGACATCAAGGACATCATATGTGAAGAAAGCAAGAGGCCATTAAAAAGATAAGCAAGAAAGACAAAACCAAAATGGACATCAGAAGAGACTCTGAAACTTGCTCTTGAATGCTGAGCAACTAAAGCAGATAGAAGAAATGATGAAGTAAAAGAGCTGAACGGAATATTTCAAAGGGTGGCTCCAGAAAACAAAGCAAAGTATTATAACGACATGTGCAAAGACCTTGAGTTAAAAAAACCAGAAGGGAAGAACACACTTGGCATTTCTCAAGCTGAAAGAACTGAAGAAAAATTTCAAGCCTCAAGTTGCAATACTGAAGGACTATACCTGCAAAATATTGAACGACATAGGAAGCATCTTCTTGATCATGGTGTATAATTATTTTTATATACTGCTGAATTCTATTTGATAATATTCTGTTAAGGATTTTTGCAACTATATTCACAAGGGATATTCTGTATTTTTCTTTTTTCTTTTTGGTACTGTCTATATTGGTTGGGTATCATAGCAATACTAATTTCCTAAAATGGATTAAGAAGTGTTATATTTTCAGATAACATGTTAGTGTAAAATTGGTGTTGGTTCTTGTTTAAAATTTCATAGAATTCTCAATTGAAACTATCTTGGCCAGGAGATTTGTTTTTTGTTTTTTTTAATTATATATTCAATGTCCTTAATATTTATAGACCTATTTAAATTATTTATTTAATTTTGGGTGAGTTGTGGTAGCTCACGCTTTCTCAAGGAATTGACTCATTTCATGTAAGTTGTAAAACTGTGTGTGGAGTTGTTTTTCTTATCCTTTTCACATCTGCAGAGTCTGAAATGATATGTCTTATTTCATTCCTGATATTGACAACTTATATCTCCTCTCTTTTTGATTTTCCAGTACTGCTAGATATTTTTAAAATTTTACTTATCTTTTTAAAGAACCAGCTTTTTTATTTCATTGATTTTTTCTATTATTTTTCTGTTTTCAATTTTATTAATTTCTGCTTGTATCATTATTATTTCCTTCTGCCTACTTTGAGTTTATTTTGCTCTTCTTTTTCTAGGTTCTTGCAGTAAGAGCTTAGATGATTAACTTTAGGCTCTCCCTCTTTTCTAATGTATACAATTAGTGGCTAAAATTTTATGTTTGGCACTCATTTAATTGTGTCCCACAAATTTTCATATGTTGCATTTTCATTTTCATTTGTTTAAATTTTTGATTTCCCTTGAAATTGAAGTTGGGAGTTCTCATTACCCATTTGTTTCTACTGATATCATACTTGCTGAGAGGGGTTGGAGTGCCTCATTACTGTTCTCCATGTAATGACCCCACAGATGATGGGGTTACCTTGTTACTGCTGAGCAGTGGTGACATCCTGACTCTCCTCTGACAGCACCCCAGTGGGGAGGAGTAAAAGGGTAAGGCGGCCTCATTACTGCAGGGTGGGTGAACCAGGCTTCTCACATTGTCTCCAAACTGAAGTCATTCAGAGATGAATATGTGAATAAGAAAATGATCAAATTGGGATTGTCTATATTAGTGTAGTAGTAGGTGGCCCCAAAAGTTTAACTTAGAAGTAACTTTGTAGTGAAGTTTAAAAAATAATTCAGTGTGGTAAATTAGAGCTCCAAACATGAATTTGTCAATTTCATAACCCTCACAATACATTGAAAATAACCAGAAGATACCATGTTAAAATATATACTGTATTTAAATGAATCTGCTAAAACAGATGTCAGGCTAGGATACTTGACTCTGATTAAAAGGACTTGAAACTGAAAATAAGTTTTAACATATAAATGTTGAAATGAGAAATGAGGAGTTAAGGCTAGAAGAGACTTCTGATCATTATCAGAAAGATTTGAAGCAGGATACACCTTCATAGCACTACTGGCCCTTGGCAAATCCCCACACTGTCACATCTCATGAGACAAAATTATCAAAAGAACCAGTGCTCAAATTGTGTTCATTTCTTAATTTTCAAAAGCCATCTATGTTTTAAATATTTTATTGTCCATTCTTGTTAGAAGATAAAAGGGAAATTTTAAACCAATGTTATTTTATATGGTATTTCCTCCTTCTATTTATATATATAACCCTGCTTATATGTATGTGTGTATGTGTATATATTAGTATGTATGTATATATAAACCTGTTGCTGTTGAGTCGATTCTGACTCATAGCAACCCTATAGGATAGAGTAGAACTGCATCAAAGAGTTTCCAAGGAGCAGCTGGTGGATTTGAACTGCTAACCTTTTGGTCAGCAGCCTGAGCTATATATATTCACACACATATATATTTATATATAGATACATATACATGTACATAAACACACTCACATATATATACACACAATGAGATGGATTAACACAGTGGCTGTGACAATGGGCTCAAACATATCTATGATTGTGAGGATGGCACAGGACTGGGAAACGTTTCATTGTGTTATACACAGGGTAGCTATGAGTTGGAAATGACTCAATGGCACCTAACAACAACAACAAAAACATACACACAGCACACATACATATATATATATATAAGCATATTTCATCTCATAGATGAAGTGTAATAATCACTTTAAAACAAACCTGATTTCCTCTGTTCCTTTACTTCAATTTCTATTGCATTATAACCTTTATATGTTATTTTTCAATACTTAAATTTCTACGTATGTGTCATGGATTGACTTGTGTCCCCCCAAAATACCTGTAAACTTGGCTAAGTCATGATTCCCAGTATTGTATGATTGTCTACCATTTTGTCATCAGATGTGATTTCCCTATGTGTTGTAAATCATATCACTATGATGTTAATGAGATGGATTAGTGGCAGTTATGTTGATGAGATCTACAAGATTAGATTGTGTCTTAAGCCAATCTTTTGAGATAGAAAAGAGAGAAGCAAGCAGAGAGACATGGGGACCTCATACCACTAAGAAGCAAGAGCTGAGAGAATAGTAAGTCTTTTGGACCCAGGGTCCCTGTGCTGAGAAGCTCCTAGTCTAGAGGAAGATTGATAACAAGGACCTTCCTTCAGAACCGACAGACAGAGAAAGCCTTCCCCTGGAGCTGATGCCCTGAATATGGACTTCTGGCCTACTAGACTGTGAGAGAATAAACTTCTGTTAAAGCATCCATTTTCTGTTATAGCAACACTAGATAACTAAAGACAGTATGTCTGTGCCACTTCACACAGTTAGTCCTAGGCTAATGCTGTGGAGTAATAATTAATAGTGTCTTTTCAGCATTCAAGAAACAGTCTATTGATCACATCCCATGTGCCAGGCTTTGCTGTTATGCTAGGGACATTGAGCTGGGTGGCTGCCATTCCAGGAAAAGTCGCTGCTCATCACCCTCATTGCAGGGCAGCTCAAAGAATCCATGTTTTCACAATTCTTCTTCTCTTGGGGACCTTAGAGCATACTCAGGGAGCCACTAGTTTATTTCACCTGTCATCTGTTAAGGGAAAGCTAACGACGACAACAACAAAAAAAATTATCACTAAAAATCTACTAGCAATGAATTTTTTTAAAATCACCTCAATCTGCTTTGGTTTGATTGCTAGAGAAAAACACCTTAATATTTTCTTCCACTCCTCCTTTGCCTGTGCAGTCATAGAGTACATTCCTTCTATCATAAGCCTTGACCTCTACACATTGGAAGTGTGAAAGCCTAACTAATCAATCGTGGATGGCTAATTATTAAATTTAATAGTGCATATACATTTTTGAAAGCCTCTTTTTCGTGTGAAATGTGTTATCTCTTAACAGAAAATGATTATGGCAATAAAGAGTGGACATGATTAAAAGGTATATACATTTCAGATAAATCTTTGGTTTGAACTTACTCTTTAAATAAAAGTTTCTTGGCCAGACTAGTGCTGTTTTTATGTGGGGCTGCTTGATGTACGTGAAGAGTTTTAGAAAATGCTTTGTCTTTAGAAACAAAGGAAAACAAAGGAAGAAATTCTTAGAATCACAGAAATCAAAGCTGGAAAAGAGCCAATGATTCATTTTCCATCCCTTGCTGGTACAGATTTTAACTTTATTCAAAATCTCTGTGTTTTATAAAATAGGTAAAAATAACATAGGTTAGAATACAGCACAATATTAGAAATATTTGTTTTTGCCCCCATTTCTTACTTGTCTCTGTAAAGGTTTCCGGATGTTCAATTTTCATTTTTCCATTTCCCATAACTTAATTGGAAAAAAAAGTATCTATGCTCTATAATTCTCCTTTTACATAATTTTAATATCATGACAATAATTTATTTCATTAAAGTCAGTAATGGTGCCATTATTGATTATTGATAACGATGATCGTATTTATAGTGATATAATGAATAAAAGACTATTTACAATGATAAGAATTTATAATGCTAAGATTTTTTTTTTCTGTTAAAGCCAGTGATAGTATCATTATTGATTATTGAGGTTAATTGGGTTATTTTGTATTTTTCGTATAAGGAGTTAGGTTTCATTAAAGAGTATTTTACTATCAATCTTATTTTATGTACTAAAAATAAGCCTATGAATTCATTCGTTAAACATTTACTAGATATCTTTACTATTATTTACTAACAGAATATAAAGAATAATAAGACACAGATTCATCATTAAGAAGGTTAAGTTTAGTAGAGGGTAAAGGCATTAAAATACATGTATGTAATAATGTGTTACAAATCCTGACACCTGTCAAATCTGCATCTTCAACATAAACTTCTACCCTGAATTTCAGACCTAAATGTTCAACTATTGTTGTTGTTTAGCTGTTGTCTAGTCAATTTTGACTCTTGGTGACCCCATGTGTGCAAAGTAGAACTGCTACAGTGGGTTTTCAAGGCAGTGACCATTCAGAAGCAGATCACCAGGCCTGTCTTCCGAAGCACCTCTGGGTGGGTTTGAACCTCCAACTGTTTCGCTAGTAGTCAATCACTTAACCATTTACACCACCCAGGGACTCCTATGTTTAACTGCATGTTAAATATTCCTGCCTAGATGTCCTATAATTACCCCCAGCCAAGTAGTCACTGAAGGAATAAACCTGAGAATCGGCCACTATTATCCCTCTGTCCCTCTTCCAACCCAGCTAAATAATCATAAAGCCCTTCTGGTTTTACCTAGCAGAATGTTCTCAGTCTGTCCTCTCCTTTACATCCTTGCTGCCTTCTAACTGGTTTTCCAGTAACAACTCTTATTCAACTGCCAAGCATTCTACATATAGCTATCACTTTAATGTACAACCCTGTTTAAGAAGTGCACCACCACTTTTCTGCCATTTTGTCATATTGTGGTGGCTTGTGGGTTGCTATGATGCTGTAAGCTATGCTACCAGCATTTCAAGTACCAACAAGATCACCCATGGTAAATAAGTTTCAGTGAACCTTCCAGACCAAGACAGATCACAAAGGAAAGTCTGGCCATCTACTTCTGAAAATTGGTCAACGAAAGCCTTACGAATAATAACATTGTCTGATCACCAAAAATCGTGAGAATGACCCAGGACGAGGCAACAGTTTTTTCCATTCTACATATGGCTGTCATGAGTTGGAGCCGACTCAACAGAAAAGAACAACAAGTGTCAGTGTTTCTTATAACAAAAGATAAAGTCCTGTCTATATATTTGTGATTTGTGCGATTTTCTACATATCTGTTATACATTAATAACAATTTACTTTAAAAATGCTGCAAAAAAATTAAGTCAGATAAGAAGTGAAAAACAAATTATTGGATGATCATTTGAAAGGTACCAATGACCCTAGCCAGACACATTTTAGTGTTGTGTTACTGGCAAAACCCTAACTGCCCTGAGATGAAACCAGAATTATAGGGGAAGCAACAAAGGCAAGTGTAGATCATAATATCAAGGACATTTTTATTGACTGTTGAGGAAAAAAATGTTGCCATTAAGTTGATTCTAACCTATAGAGACCCTATAGGACAAAGTAGAACTGCCACATAGGGCTTCCAAGGCTGTACATTTTTACGGAAGTTGACTGCCACATCTTTCTCCTGTGGAGCGGCTGGTGGGTTCATACCACTGACATTGTGGTTAGTAGCTGAATGCTTAACCACTGTGCCACCAAGGCTCCTTGACTGTTTTGAAGGAGCTTCTCTTAGGCTGGGTTCTCTAGAGAAGCAAAACCAGTGAAGTGTATAAATATATATACAGAGAGAGATTATATCAAGGAAACAGCTCACGCAATTGCAGAGGCTAGAACGTCCCAAGTCCGTGGATCAGGGTAGAGGCCTCTCCCAAGTCACATAGCTGCAGAAGCTGGCAAGCCCAAGATTGGAAGGTCGGAGAGCAGGGCTCCTACTCACAGGCTGAGCAGATAGACGAATCCCAGGTTCAGCAGATAAGCTGACAGCTCAAGTCCCAAGAACGGGAGATGAGAGGACAGGAAGCAGCCACAGGATCCAGAGAGAGCAAAAAGCCAGAATGTCTTCTTATATACAGATGCAGGCCACACCCCCAAGGAGACTCCCTTTCATCTGATTGGATACTCACAGTATATTCAATCATGGGGGTGATTACATTAAAACACGGAGACTCGTGGCCCAGACAAGTTGACACACAATCTTAACCATCACAGAGCTATACAAAAGAACTTAAAATACATGAGTGAATGAGTACTGATGGGTCACAATCCTTGAGAATAGTAGGGATGAATCAGTAGCAAACGTTGCAGGACATGTCTTGAAGAGAAGGGTGGTGGCCCCTTCTGAGATGCAGGAAAGAAGAGATTGAGTGAAGCTTGCAGCCAAGGACTAGAAGGAGCTCCTGAGTCTATCAGGCACTTTTCTCCACTTCTTGGCAGCTGACTGCTACAAAATACCTTCCCTTGAATTCAAGTTTTCTAATAGCAGCTACAACAATTACCTCCATATTTTTCTTACCCTTCTTTTGAACAGTTTTAAGACTGAGTTTTGAGAACAACATGCAGCGTTCTGGGTAAATTCAGCTCCTTACAAGGTATTGTTAAACCAATTAGTATTAATAACGACTTAAATAAAAAGACTGGGGATTCACTGAGAGTCAGTTATCTTTCTTTTGTCAGTTCCAGTGAATTCTACCATGTACATTATTAAATTTTCCTTTTTTTAATATTATTGTCTACTTATCATTAGAAGCAACTGAACATAAGGCAAAGAAACTATGATACTGACTTTAAAAAATTCTAGAACCTACTCGTGGAATATGAGATAAAGCACTGTGTGGCAAATACGTAGGGACAGAGTAAGGGCAAAGAAAGATGAGGTGAGGAGTAGGTTATGATGAGTCAGGATTTTCCTAACTACTTCATGAAGGAAGCAGGAGTTGGGAGATGTGCTTTGTACAAGGCACTTGTTATGGATTGAATTGTGTCCCCCAAAAATATGTGTCAACTTGGCTAGGCCATGATTCCCAGCGTTATGTGATTGTACTCCATTTTGTGATCTGATGTAATTATCCAGTGTGTTGTAAATCCTAATCTCTGCCTATAGTTACTCAGGCAAGATTAAGTTATGTTAAAGAGAATTAGGGTAGACTACAACACCCTTACTTCGGTCACAGCCCTGATCTGATGTAAGGGGAGTTTCCCTGAGGTGTGGCCTGCCTCACCTTTTATCTTACAAGAGATGAAAGGAAAGAGAAGCAAGCGTAGAGATAGGGACCTCATACCACCACGAATGAAGAACCAGGAGGGAGGCGCATCCTTTGGACCTGGGCTTCCTGCACTGAGAAGCTCCTAGACCACAGGAAAATTAATGACAAGGACCTTCCCTCAGAGCAAACAGAAAGAGCCTTCGCCTGGTGTTGGCACCCTATATTCAGACTTCGTGCTTCCTAGTCTGTGAGTGAATAAACTTCTCTTTGTTAAAGCCATTCTCTTGTATTTCTGTTATAGCGGCACTAGATAGTTAAGACAGCACTTTTGAATGAAAACTGAATGTTTAGAAATAAGAATAAGTATCCCCTACGAGACAGTGACTAGATAAAACTTGCTTAAACATGAATGTAGGCATCATAAGTCCTGGAGGTCCTGAAAAGTTTTGTGTAACCTGAGAATTAAAAACAAACAAACAACAACAAGAAGAAAAACTGTCCTTCACAAAGCTATGGAGACACAGCACACATTAAAGAAAAGTATACTTTGAATCCTGGGGGAAAGTGCTTTGTAAATATCCAAGATTATATTTTATTTGTATGTTTGTATTTCCCATTAAATCAATGCCTTTCCCCTTTATGTAATAGCTTATTCTTTTGTTTTGCAAGCTAAAGTGTTTTTTTATCACCCACCTTTTGTGCAGCTCAGGATTTCATCGTTCTCAAAATGTTCACAAATTCCTGTTAATGTGTGTCCCATTATTTCAAAAAGTATTAATGTCTGATTTGTGAAATTGCAATTTACAAGTTCATTGTTTACTCTTATTTTAAAGCTTAATACAAGACTTTATTGTTTCTAACTTCTTTTGCCTCTACTAGATCAATTTGTGTTTCAAAATAGTCATAGGTGGCAAATCAGTTTGGTTGCTTTGTGATTACTTTGGTTGTTAATTTTTTAAATCCTCCTTGTCTTCAACAAATTCACTTAAGCCTATTGATTTTCTTTAATTTTTATCTGTAAATAATATTTTATATATAGTTTTATAGTATTAGTTCTCATAATTACTTACCTTGAAAGAGTAAATTTTTATCACTGTAATGTCCCTAAACATTATTGTCCATATTTGAAGAATCATTCTTAGTTTAATTATATTTTCTTTCTCATTTTCTGAAATATACTTGAATCTTGATTGGGATAAAGGCAGGAATATATATAAACACATACACTTTTTAAAAAGTTAAATTTTATACTATATATGTATATATGCTGTTATTAGGTGGTGTCAAGTCAGTTCCAACTCATAGCAATCCTATGTACAACAGAACAAAATACTGCCCAGTCCTGCACCATTCTCATGATAGTTGTTATGCTTGAGCCCCTCGTTGTAGCCACTGTGTCAATCCATTTTGTTGAGGGTCTTCCTCTTTTTTGCTGACCCTCTACTTTACAAAGCATGATGTCCTTCTCCAGGGACTGGCCCCTCCTGATAACATGTTTGAAGTATGTGAGATGAAGTCTCGCCATTCTCACTTCTAAGGAACGTTCTGGCTGTACTTCTTCCAAGACAGATTTGTTCTTTCTTTTGGCAGTCCATGGTATATTCAATATTCTTCACCAACACCATAATTCAAAGACCTCAATTCTTCTTTGGTTTTCCTTATTCATTGTCCAGGTTTCATATGTATATGAGGTGATTGAAAACACCATGTCTTGGGTCAGGCACACCTTAGTCTTCAGGGTGACATCTTTGCTTTTTAACACTTTAAGGAGGTCTTTTGCAGCAGATTTGCCTAGTGCGATGCAAGAAATTGCATTGTCCAATCCAGTGCAATTTCTTGACTGCTGCTTCCATGGGTGTTGATTGTGGATCAAAGTAAAATGAAATCTTTGACAATTTCAAAAGTTTCTCCACTTGTCATGATGTTGCTTATTGGTTCAGTTGTGAGGATTTTTGTTTTCTTTATGTTGAGGTGTAATCCATACTGAAGGCTGTGGTCTTTGATCTTCATCAGTAAGTGCTTCAAGTCCTCTTCACTCTCAGAAAGCAAGGTTATGTCATCCACATAACACAGGTAGTTAATGAGTATTCCTCCAATCCTGATGCCCTGTTCTTCTTCACACAGTCCAGCTTCTCAGATTATTTGCTCAGCATACAGATTGAATAACTATGGTGAAAGGATACAACCAAAATGCACAGCTTTCCTAACTTTAAACCATGCAGTATCCCCTTGTTCTGTTTGAACGACTGCCTCTTGATCTGTGTGTAGGTTCCTCAAGAGTAGATGTGTTCTGGAAGTCCCATTCTTCACAGTGCTATCCATAATTTGTTATGATCCACAGAATCGAACATCTTTGCATTGTCAATAAAACACAGGTAAATATCTTCCTGGCATTCTCCTCTTCCAGCCAGGATGCATCTGACGTCAGCAATGATATCCATGGTTCCACATCCTCTTCTGAATTGGGCTTGAATTTCTGGCAGTTCCCTGTCTATGTACTGCTGTAGCCACTTTTGAATGATCTTCAGCAAATTTTTTTCTCTCTTGCTCCATATATACACATATGTATGTTTTGTTGTTGTTAGATGTTGTCCTGTTGGTTCCAATTCATAGCAGCCCTATGTACACCAGAATGAAACACTGCCTGATAGTGCGCCATCCTCACAATTCCTTGCTATGTTTGAGCGCATTGCTGCAACCACTTTGTCAATCCATCTCATCCAGAGTCTTCCTGTCTTTCGCTGACCTTCTACCTTACCAAACATGGAGTCCTTCTCCAGGGACTGATCCCTTCTGACAACATGTCCTGGCTTCCAAGAAGCACTCTAGCTGTGCTTCTTCCAAGACAGACTAGTTAATTCTTCTGGCAGTCCATGGAACATTCAATATGCTTCGTCAACACCATAATTTAAAGGCATCAATTCTTCTTTGGTCTTCCTTATTCATTGCCCAGCTTTTGCATGCATATGAGGCGACTGAAAAAACTATGGCTTGCGTCAGGTGCACCTTAGTCCTTAGATTGATTTATTTGCTTTTTATCACTTTAAAGAGGTCTTTTGCCACAGATTCATCCAATGCAATACGTCATTTGATTTCATAACTGCTTCTTCCATGGTGTTGATTGTGGATCCAAGTGAAATGAAATCCTTGACAACTTCAACCTTTTCTCCATTTATGATGATGTTGCTTACTGGTCCAGTTGTGAGAATTTTTGTTTTCATTATGTTGAAGGGTAATAAACATGAATGCTGTAGTCTTTGATCTTCTTCAGTAAGTGCTTCAAGTCCTCTTTGCTTTCAGCAAGCAAGATTGTGAAATATGCATATCGCAGGTTATTAATGTGTATTACTCCAGTCCCGATGCCACATTCTTCTTCATATAGTCCAGGTTCTCAGATTATTTACTCAACATATAGATTGAATAAATATGGCAAAAAGATATAACCCCAATGCGCACCTTTCCTGCTTTTAAACCATGAGCTATCACTTAGTTCTGTTGGAATGACTGCCTCTTGTTCTACGTACAGGTTCCTCATGAGTACAATTAAGTGTTCTGGAATTCCCATTCTTTGCAATGTCATTCATAATTTGTTATGATACATACAGTCAAATGTCTTTGCATAGTCAGTAAAACACAGGCAAACATCTTTCTGGTATTTTCTGCTTTCAGCCAAGATTTATCTGACATTAGCAGTGATATCCCTTGTTCCAAGTCCTCTTCTGTATCTGGCTTGAGTTTTTGGTAGTGCTGCAACCACTTTTGAATGATCTTCAACAAAATTTTACTTATGTGTGATATTAGTGATATTTTCAATAATTTCCACATTCTCTGGATCACATTTCTTTGGAATGTGCACAAACATGGATCTCTTCCAGTCAGTTGGTCAGGTAGCTGTCTTTCAAATCTTCACATAGATGAGTGAACACCTCCATGACTGCATCCATTTGTTGAAACATCTCAATTGGTATTCTGTCAATTCCTGGAGCCTTGTTTTTCATCAGTATCTTCAGTGCAGCTTGGACTTCTTTCTTCAATACCTTTGGTTCTTGATCACACGCTACCTCCTGAAATGATTGAAAGTCGACCAGTTCTTTTTGGTTCAGTGGCTCTGTGTATCCCTTCCATCTTCTTTTGATGTGAACTATGTTCGTCAATATTTTCCCATAGAATCCTTCAAAATTACAACTCGAGGCCTGAATTTTTTCTTCAGTTCTTTTCTTTCAGCTTGGAAAATGCTGAACGTGTTCTTCCCTTTTGGTTTTCTAACTCCAGACCTTTGCAAGTTTCATTATACTACTTTACTCTTTCTTCTCAGGCTTCCCTTTGAAATCTTCTGTTCACCTCTTTTACTTCAACATTTCTTCCTTTCACTTTATCTACTCTACATTCAGAAGCAAGTTTCAGAATCTCTCTGACATCCATTTTGATCTTTTCTTTCTTTCCAGTCTTTCTAATGACCTTTTGCTTTCTTCATGTATGATGTCCTTGATGTCATTGAACAACTCTTCTGGTGTTCAGTCATTAGTGATCAATGCATCAAATCTGTTCTTGAGATGGTCTCTAATTAAGGTGGGATATACTCAAGGCCATACTTTGGTTCATGTGGACTTGTTTTAATTTTCTCCATCTTCAGCAGTTGGTCTCTGGCCTGATAGTATTGAGCTTCTCCATCTCTTTCCACAGATGTACTCAATTTGATTCTTGTGCATTCCATCCGGTGAGGTCCATGTGCATAGTCACTGTTTATATTGTTAAAAAAAGGTATTTGCAATTAATAAGTTGTTTGTCTTGCAAAATTCTTTAATGCAATCTCTGGCATTGTGTCTATCACCAAGTCCATACATTCCAACTATCCATCCTTTCCATGCAAACTTTCATATCCTGATCACCAGTAATTATCAATGCATCTTGAGTGCATGTGTGATCAATTTCAGACCCCAAACATTGGTAATAATCTTCAATTTCCTAATCTTTGGATTCTCCAGTCGTATTTTGAGTGCCTTCCAACCTGAGGGGCTCATCTCCCTGCACTATACTAGACAACATTCCACTGCTATTGAAAAGTTTTCCACTGGCCAATTTATTTATTTTTTTTTTTTCAGAAATAGACTGCCAGGTCCTTCTTCCTAGTCTATTTTATTCTGAAAGCTCCACCAAAACCTGGCCATCATGGGTGATCCTCCTGCTATTTGAAATGCTGGTTGCATAGTATCCAGCTTCACAGCAACTCACAAGCCACCACAGTATGACAAACTGAAAGATGCATGGTGGAGATATATATATATATATATATATATATATATATATATATATATATATATATATATATATATACACAAAATTTAAAATTTACAAATATATATACAGTAAAGTTGGAAACGCTGGTGGCATAGTGGTTAAGAGCTATGCCTACTAACAAAAAGGTCAACAGTTCAAATCCACCAGGCTCTCCTTGGAAACCCTATGGGGCAGTTCTACTCTGTCCCATAGGGTCACTATGAGTCGGAATCAACTTGACTGCAATGGGTTTTGGTTTATACACTAAAGTTATTTTTTTCTTCTATAAATAAATATGAGGAGCCCTGGTGACACAGCCATTAAGAGCTTGGCTCCTAATCGAGACATCAGTGGTCGATCTGGTTAACTGCTCTGCAGGAGAAAGATGTGGCAGTCTACTTCTGTAAAGACTGCAGCCTTGGAAACTCTATGGGTTGTTCTACTCTCTCCTATAGGGTCACTCTGAGTTGGAATTGACTAGATGGCAGTGGGTTTGGTTTTGGTAATATGTAAATTGAGGAGCCCTTGTGGCACAGTGGTTAAGCTCTTGACTGCTAACCGAAAGGTTGGTTCAAACTCACCAGCCACTCCATGGGAGAAAGATATGTCAGTCTGCTTCTGAAAAGGTTTATAGCCTTGGAAACCCTATGGGGGCAGTTCTACCCTGTCCTGCAGGGTCCTATGAGTCGGAATAGACTCTGTGACAATGGGTTTTTGGTATAAATAAACATAATTTGAAGAGGAAGACTATTTGTTAAATTTAATCTATGTGTATAGAAAATCCAGATCCTTAAATACTCATCTCTCTCGCTCTCTTGCTCTATTTTTCTTTTTTCTTCCGATATAGATTTATATATATAGATCTTATCAATTACTGAAACTATCCACTAAGAATTCAGCAACCATACTTCTGTTGAGGAAAAAAAAATTAGGGGCTACTATAAAACATCACAAAAATCTCAGGAAAATGAATAAAAATTAATAAAGAAGAGGGAAGAAAATTCATAAGTGAATATGGATGTAGTTACTGTCTTAGTAATATACGGTCATTATTTAAACCACAGAGCTGGAGGTTTCCATGCTTCCAGTGAGTTATTAGAGGTAAATGAACACATTCTCAGAAATGAGAGCAGGAACTAGGACTGTATTAGGGTATCACAGGCCAAAAGAAGGAACGAAATCCTGGAAATTCAACTTTAGGAAGAGATGAATCTGCTTGCAGTACAAATTCACCCAGACCCTTGATGAACAGTGTCTGGAGCAGTGCCTTACTTTCTTCCTTCCAGTTGTCACAGGAAAGATGCTGTCACATGCTTAATATGCTCCATGAGTGTGAGCAGATTTGATAAGACCAAAAAAGGTTTTTCATGGAAGATCAGTGTTGTAATATAGATATTTGTAATCACTATAATTATCAATATTCCATCTGTAGTGGTAACTCACAAAGAAAATAAGAAAATCATTTTTATACTGCATAAGTATCCTTAAAACTATGACAGGACACAACATGCCAAAAGGTAGAATGAGATTTAGTTCATGGGAGAGAACAGATTGCTATAGGAGATTGTAGGGAAGGTTGCTTCCTACCCATAGGTTGAAATATTTTTATACAGTGTGATGGTAAGTTAGTGTGTCAACTTGGCTGGGCCATGATTCTCAGTGTTTTGGCAGTTATGATGCAGTTTGACAGTTATGTACTGATGTAATTTGGCATTTATGTAATGATGTAATCAACTCCATGATGAGATAAATAATAAGGAGCCAATCTGTTGAAAGAGAGTTTCCTTAGGGGTGTGGCCTGCCTCCAGTATATAAGTAGATGTTCCAGCAAAGCTCTCACTCTGGATCCAGTATCCAGCTTGTGATCATCTGACTTCCACTTTTTGGGACATGGGCTAGCAGCTTAATGCTAATTTTGGAATTTGTCAGCCTCCACAGCCTGTGAGCCAGAGGCCTGCCGTCTTACCTGCTAATCTTAGGATTCTTCAGCTTCTGCAGCCTATGAGCCAGTGGCCTGCCCCTTGACTTGCCAGTCTGGGTTCATCAGCCCCTGCAGCTACCTGAGTCAGGAGAAGCCTCCAGCCTGACGTCTGGCCCATAGACTTGGGACTTGCCAGCCTCTACAACTGTGTGAGCCATTTCCTTGAGATAAATCTTTCTCTCATTCACTCTCACTCTCTCTCTGGAGCCCTGGTGCAGTGGTTAAGAGCTCAGCTGCTAACCAAAAGGTCAGCATTTTAAATCCACAAGCTTCTCCTTGTAAACCTTATGGCACAGTTCTACTCTGTCCTATAGTGTCATTAAGTTATGAGTGAGAATTGTCTTAACAGCAACGAGGATATATATATATATATATATATACACACTATTCAGTGGTTTTGCTTCTCTAGAGAACCCGGCCTAAGAAATTTGGTACCAAAAGTGATTCTAGAGAAACAAAATTGTAAGGATGAGTTTTCTAAACTGGTTCTCAAGTCTGGTTAGTCTTAAAGAAGTTGACAACTCTGCTTCCAGTAGTAAAGACGACACTGTTAATCCATGGCATGAGTTGGCAATAGAAATACACAAAATATTTAAGAGAGAAAGTATGGGTAAGAAGTGAGGCTCTGGGTGATTGCATGTTTGATACTTTTCTACAGTTTTGTCAGAATGAGAAGTTTAAGGTATCTGGTTTGTTGGTAGTACTTTTGCTAGACGAAGTGGTGAAAGAGATGAGCTCAGGGATTAAGAGCCACAGCTTAAGCACTGCATAAATGACCTCAACGTTGCCACATGTGCCCTGAAAGAAAGCCTTATTTTTGTAGTAACAGAGCTGATGTTGCTGAAAACCAAAATCATGTCATAAGGGTGGCTGAATTACAATGTTAATTGAATTCCCAACCTCAAATGGTGTCTGAAGTTGAAGTGGGAATATTGATTGGGAAGAAATGGGATCCTGAAACTTGGGAAGGGGACATATGGGCAGATAATCAGGAAGCTGAGGACATTTAGCCCATAAATTCTGTTGAATCACTCTTGCCAACAGAACCAGCCCTCTCACTGCCATCTGAAGAGATTATTCTATCTTTTTCTGCTAAGCCACCTTCTCCAGTAAAACACTTAGCCCTTCCACTCCCCCCCCCCCCATTTGAAGAGCCTTTGTCTGAGTTATCAACCAGGGAGGCATGCGATTCATTACCTGGGGTATCACCTGAGGCAGATGCCTTACAAGACATTCCTGAATGTTCTCAAACACATCCCTTCGACCCATTTTTTCTTCTAGAAATATGAAAAAAAGAACTTTATTGCCGTTGACTGGATTCTGACTCATAGCAGCCCTGTAGGACAGAGTAGTGCTGTCCCATAGGTTTCCAAGGAGCAGCTGGTGGATTTGAACTGCCAATCTTTTGGTTAGCAGCCAAATACTTAACCACTGTGCAACCAGGGCTCCAACTAGACTTAAGTCCCAGTGAGCACCAAAAGGTGAAGTACAAAATGTGATCCAGGAGGACATATGCTACACTCCATAAGAATTGCTTGACTTTTCTAATATGTACAAACAGAAACCTGGGGAATATGTGTGGGAATGTCTATTAAGAGCATAGGATAATGGTGCAAAGTACATAAAGTTGGATCAGTTTTAGTTTACTTATATGGGCCCACTAAGCACAGGTTCTTCATTCAGTGTTTCAGTTCAAGAGGTTAAGAAAGGATCTAATAGTTTACTTAGTTGGGTCACTGAAGCATGGATCACATGGTGGCCTACACTGGATAAAGTTGAAGTACCAGAGCTGCCTTGTTATACCATAGAAGAAGGTATTCAAAGACTTAGGGAAATTGGCATATTAGAGCGGATTTATTAGGTTAGACCCACAGACCAACACGTGGAGTGCCCAGGGGACACACCTTTCAACACAATGGTGAGGAAAAAATTTGTGAAGGGAGCCCATCATCCTTGAAGACTGCTGTCATTTCTATTTTATGTAAATCCGATTTGACAGTGGGAACTGCTTTAACTGAATTAAGACACCTAACTATAATGGGGCTGAATGGACTCCATGGTAGTACGGGCCAAGTGGCAGCACTCAATTGACAAAGACAAGGTGGGCGTGGTTACAGTAATAGACAGTGGGAGTCAAAGCAGTAATCAGAATAGTCTGACTCATATGGACTTATGGCATTGTCTACTTAGTAGCGGGGTCCCTAGGAGTGAAATAGGTGTGAAATCTACTAAATATTTACTTGATCTGTACAAGTGGAAGAATTCTAGGTCAAATGAACCACAGTCTAACTAGAATAACCAGAACAAAGCGTCACAGCCCCTCAATCTGTGCTTCCCAGACTTCCCAGAGTTTATAGACCCACAACCCTTGAATGAAGGGGTGCCCGGGTCCCTTGGGAAGGATACCACTGCACTGCCAAAAATTTTTACCATTAATCTCTCTTCCAGGCTTCCTCAAAGGGGAGAAAAGGAAATAATCAGACTTTTGGGGAATTAATGGACACTGGTTCTAAACTGATATTAATTCCAAGAGAACTAAAACATCACTGTGGACCATCAGTCTGGGTAGGGGCATATGGACCTCGGATATTAATGTAATCTTAGCTCATATCATTCTCACAGTAAGTCCAGTGGGTTTTCAAACCCATCCTGTAGTGATTTCCCAAGTTTCAGAATGCATAATTGGAATAAATATGATCAGCAACTGGCAGAATCCCCACATTGGATCCCTGACCTGGAGTAAGGACTATTATGGTAAGAAAGGTATTGCATTTCTGGAGCGATTGCAGAGATTGTTGCCCCCATCAAGGACTTAAAGGGAGTATTATGCTCTAAACCAGAACCCAGTATATGGCTTTCTCCCATAGCCAGGATTCACAAGTCCAGAAATCAAGGGCTGAAATGAGAGTGGTACCACTCACTATTACCCCTAGTGACCCCCTTGTATAATTTTTTATTCCTGTCTTCACAACCCTATGCTCTGCTGGTCTAGAGGTCTTAGTTCCACAGGGAGGAATGCTCCCACCTGAAGACACATACTTTATTCCATTGAATTGGAAGTTAAGAATGCCACCTGGCCACTTCAGGCTCCTCATGCCTCTGGATCAACAGGTAAAAAAGGGAGTTACCATATTACGTAGTGTCATGGATTGAATTGTGTCCCTCAAAAAATGTGTATCAACTTTGCTAGGCCATGATTCCCAGTATTGTGTGATTATCCACAATTTTGTCATCTAATGTAATTTTCCTTTGTGTTATAAATCCACCTCTATGAGGTAATGAGGTAGGATTAAAGGTGATTATGTTATTAAGGTAGGACTCAATCTACAAGATTAGGTTGTGTCTTAAGTCAATCTCTTTTGAGATATAAAAGAGAGAAGCTAGCAGAGAGACATGGGGACCTCATACCAACAAGAAAGTAGAGCCAGGAGCACAATTCCTTTGCACCAAGCATCCCTGCACTGAGAAGCTCCTAGAGCAGGGGAATATTGATGACAACGACCTTGCCCAAGAGCCGACAGAGAGAAAGCCTTCCCCTGGAGCTGGCATCCTGAATTTGGTCTTCTAGCCTCCTAGACTGTGAGAGAATAAATTTCTATTTGTTAAAGTCATCTACTTGTGGTATTTATGTTATAGCAGCACTAGATAACTGTCTTAGGCTGGGTTCTCTAGAGAAGCAAAACCAGTAAACTGTATAAACACATATATAGAGAGAGATTTATATCAAGGAAACAGCTCACGTGGTTGCAGAGGCTGGAACGTTTCAAGTCTATGGATTTGTATTTTATGCAAATCAGATTTGACAGCCTCTATTAGAGGCTTCTCCTGATTCATGTAGCTGCAGGGGCTGGCAAACCCAAGATCAGCAGGTCAGAGAGCAGGTCTCTTGCTCACAGGCTGTGAAGGTCAATGAATCCCAAGTTTGACAGGTAAATTGCTAGTTCAAGTCCCAAGAACCAGAGGTCAGAAGAACAGGAGCCAGCTGCAGGATCCAGAGCAAGCAAAAAGCCGAAATGTCTGCTTATCTTTGGAGGCAGGCCACACACCCAAGGAAACTCCCTTCCAAATGATTTACTACTCACAGCAGATTCCATCATTGCAGTGATCACATATAAACACTGAGAATCATGGCCCAGCCAAGTTGACACACAATCTTAATCATCACAGTCCTCCCCTTGTCAACATGGCACATGTACACATCTCTTTAAACCATGTATAATCTCTGACTAGAGACAAGTATAAAGTCATACTTGGGCCTAACATGATACAACGCACACACATACAACTGAAAATGCTCTAGCCCTGTTTACATTTTGTATTTTATAAGTGAAGAAAACAAAAATATTTGATGCACACATACAAAACAGAAATATGCATAACAATTACAGTCCTTGTTTCTGCAACTGGTCATGAGGCCATAACTGGTAACTGGTATTTAGAACTACCTTCTTCCACCACCCATTTTCTATTCCCTTCACCCTCAGCAAGCACCTCACCTGGGCGTGGTTCTTTACCTAGTGGGGTGACCCAAACCTTTATTTCTGAAGGGTCTGGGTCATTTAGTAGTCTTGTTAGAACTGGGTTGCTGCAGTTTTCCTTTGACTTTAATCACAGGGCTTGGTAATACTAAGAGACAAAATAAGGGATTGCCTGCATTCAACATACTCTTGTTTACATACATTGTGTAATATCAATCAAATTTATTGTTGGTAATCAGGATCAATCACACCGCTAGTATGATAACTCTTTTCTTTTCCTGTTGATCCAGAGGCGAATGGAGCCCAAAATGCAAGGTGGTATTCTTTTTGTTTTTCTTTTTTTTAATTGTACGTCAAGTAAAAGTTTACAGAACAAATAGTTTCTCATGAAACAGTAGTACACATATTGTTTTATGACATTGGTTAACAACCCCACGGCATGTCAACACTCACCCTCCTCAACCTTTTTTTTTTTTTTGGTGAAAATAAAGATAGCCAAAGATACACCATTTCAAAACTTTCTACATGCACAGTTCAGTGACATTGACTATGCTCTTCCAATTGTGCTACTATTCTCATTTTAGATGAAGGTTTACAGAACAGAATAGTTTCATTAAACAGTTAGTACACATGTTGCCCTATGGCAATGGTTAACAACTTCACAACACATCCACACTATCTTTACTCCACCTTTGGTTCCGTATCACCAGCTTTCCTGTCCCCTTCTGCCTTCTAGTCCTTGTCCCTGGACTGCTGTGCCTCATTATTCCCATTTGGTTTTATGGGGCCGTCCAGTCCCCGGCTAATGGTGAACCTCTGAAGTGATGTCACCACTGAGCTAAAAGGGTGTCTGGGGGCCATACTCTCCAGGATTCTCCAGGCTACTTTAGGACAGTACATCTGGTCTTATTTTTTTTTGTGTGTGAGTTAGACTTTTGTTCTACATCCTTCTCCAGGCCTGTCCAGGACCCTCTGTTGTGATCCTGGTCAGAACAGTCAGTGGTGGTCGCTGGGCACCACTAGCTGTACTGGACTCAGTCTGGTGGAGGCCTTGGTAGCTGTGGTCCATTAGTCCTTCAGAAAAATCTTTTCCTTGTATCCTATTCTCTTCACTCATGAAGGGATGAGACCAGTGGAGTATCTTAGATAGTTGCTCACAGGCTTTTAAAATCCCAGATGCTACTCAGCAAGGTAGAATGTAGAACATTGTCTTTATAAACTGTGTTATGCCAATTAAGCTAGATGTCCCCCAAAACCATGGTTCCCACAGCCCTCTGCCCATCAATTCAGTCCCTCAGGGAGTTTGGATGTGTCTGTGGAGCTTCCATGGCCTTTCCTAACACAAGTTGTGCTGGTTTCCCCAGTACTGTGTACTGTCTCACCCTTCACCCAAAATAACACTTATCTATTGCCTATTTAGTATTTACCCCCCACTGCTCCCATCCTTGGTAACCAACAAAGATTGTTACATTTTGTGTGTGAACTTTTTCATGGGTTTTTACAACAGAGGTTTCATGCAATATTTGTCCTTTTGTGATTGACTTATTTCACTCAGCATAATGTCCTCCAGTTTCATCCATGTTATGAGATGATTCACAGATTCATCATTGTTCTTTCTCGTTGCATAGTACTCCATTGTGTGTATGTACCATAGTTTGTTTATCCATTCATCTGTTGATGGGCATCTAGGTTGTTTCCATCTTTTTGCTACTGTGAACAATGCTGCCATGAACATAGGTGTGCGTATGTCTATTTGAGTGACGACTCTAATTTCTGTAGGATATATTCCTAGGAGTGGGATTGCTGGATCGTATGGTATGTCTATTTAACGTTCTAAGGAAGCATCATATCATTTTCCAAAATGGTTGTATCATTTTGCATTCACACCAGCAGTGCATAAGCATTCCAATCGCCCCACAGCCTCTCCAACATTTGCTATTTCCAGTGTTTTTGATTCGTGCCAGTAATACCAGGGTGAGATGGTATCTCATTTTGGTTTTAATTTGCATTTCTCTAATGGCTAGTGATCACAAGCATTTCCTCATGTGTCTGTTGGCCGCTTGAAAGTCTTCTTTGGTGACGTGTCTGTTCATTTCTTTTGCCTATTTTTTAACTGGATTATTTGTCTTTTTGTTGTAGAGGTATTGCACTTTCTTGTAGATTTTAAGATTAGACCTTTGTCTGACTTATACTGTCCAAAAATTTTTTCCCAGTCTGTAGGTTCTCTTTTTGCTCTTTTGGTGAAGTCTTTTGAAGAGCAAAGGTATTTGATTTTTAGAGGATCCCAGTTATCCAGCTTATCTTCTGGGGATTGTGTATTGATGGATATGGTTTGTATCCTGTTAATGCCGTGTATTAAGGCCTGTAGCATTGGTCCTGTTTCTTTTTCTATGAAATGTATAGTTTTTGGCTATATATTTAGCTCTTTGATCCATTTTCAATTAGTTTTTCTATATGGCGTGAGGTATGGGTCCTGTTTCATTTTTTTGCAGGTAGATATCCAGTTTTCCCAGCACCATTTGTTAAAAAGACTGTCTTTTCCCCATCTGATGGACTTTGGGGCCTTGTTGAAGATCAGGTGACCATAGGTGGATGGATTTACATCTGGGATCTTAATTCTGTTCCATTGGTCAATGTATCTGTCATTGTACCAGTACCAGGCTGATTTGACTACTGTAGCTGTATAGTAGGTTCTGAGGTCAGGTAGTGTGAGTCCTCCAACTTTATTCATCTTCTTTAGTAGTGCTTTACTTAGTCGGGGCTTCTTCCCTTTCTATATACAGTTAATGATTAGTTTTTCCATCTCTTTGAAGAATGATGTTGGTATTTGGATCAGGATTGCATTGTACTTGTAATTGCTTTGGTTAGAATTGTCATTTTCACAGTGTTGAGTCTACCTATCCATGAGCATGGTATGTTTCTCCATTTATGTAGATCCCTTTGGGTTTCTTGCAGTAGTGTTTTGTAGTTTTCTTTGTATAGATCTTTTACATCCCTGGTTAGAATTGTTCCTAAGTATTTTATTTTTTTAGGGGCTATTACAAATGGTATTGTCTTCCTGGTTTCCTTTTCATCGTTCTCCTTATTGGTATATAGGAATCCAACTGATTTTTGTATGTTTATCTTGTATTCTGCTATTCTGCTGAATCTGTTTATTAGTTCCAGTAGACTTATCCTGGAGTCTTTAGGGTTTTCTATGTACAGTATCATATCATCTGCAAACAGGGACAGTGTAATTTTTTCATTACCAATTTGGATGGCCTTTATTTCTATTTCTTGCCTTATTGCTCTAGCTAGAACTTCCAGAACAATGTTAAATAGGAGTGGTGATAAAGGGCATCCTTGTCTTTTTCCTGTTCTCAAGGGGAATGTTTTCAGCCTATATCCATTAACAGTGATGTTGTTCATTGGTTTTGCATATATGCCCTTGATTATGTTGAGAAATTTCCCTTCTATACCTATTTTACTGAGAATTTTTATCAGGAATGGGTTTTGGACCTTGTCGAATGCGTTTTCTGGATCAATTCAGATCATCATGTGATTATTTTCATTCCTTTTATTTATGTGGTGGATTACGTTGATTCATTTTCTAATGTTGAACTGTCCTTGCATACCTGGTATGAATCCTACTTGGTTGTGGTATATACTTTTTTGGATATGATGCTGAATTTTATTGGCTAGAATTTTGTTGAGAATTTTTGTGTCTATATTCATGAGAGATATTTGTCTGCAATTTTCTTTTCTTGTGGCATGTTTCCTGGTTTTGGTATCAGTGTTATGCTGGCTTCATAGGATGAATTTGGAAGTATTTCTTCCTTTTCTATGCTCTGAAATAACTTGAGTAATACTGGTACAAGCTTTTCTGTAAATGTTTTGTAGAATTCTCCAGTGAAGTCATCTGGGCCAGGGCTTTTTTTTTTTGTTGGAAGTTTTTTTTATTGCCTTTTCAATCTCTTCTCTTGTTATGGGTCTGTTCAGATTTTCAACATCACTTTGTTGTAGTTTGGGTAGGTAGTGTGTTTCTAGAAATTTACCCATTTCCTCTAGGTTTTCAAATTTGTTGGAGTATAGTTTTTCATAATATTCTGTTATGATCCTTTTTATTTCAGTTGGATCTGTTGTAATGTCAACCATTTCATTTCTTATTTGGGTTAGTTGCATCCTGTCCTGTTTTTCTTTTGTCAGTCTGGCCAATGGTTTGTTGAGTTTGTTGATTCTTTCAAAGAACCAACTTTTAGTTTTCTTGATTCTTTCTATTGTTTTTCTGTTATCTGTTTCATTTATTTCTGCTCTGATCTTAATTATTTCCTTTCTTCCGGTGGCTGTGGGGTTTTTTTTTCTGTTCTCTTTCTATTTGTTTGAGTTGTATAGTTAATGTTTTGATTTTGTCCCTTTCTTCTTTTTTGATGTGTGCATCTATTGCTATAAATTGTCCTCTGAGGACTGCTTTTGCTGTGTCCCAAAGGTTTTCTATGATGTGTTTTCATTCTCATTTGATTCTAGGAATTTTTTGATTCCATCTCGGATTTCTTCTATTACCCACTGATGTGTAAGCAGGGTATTACTCAGTTTCCATGTATTTGATTTTTTTTCCTTTCTCTTTCTGTTGTTAATTTCTATCTTGATGGCATTGTGGTCAGAGAAGATAATTTGAGTTATCTCAACGTTTTGGATCTTGTTGAGGATTGCTCTGTGGCCTAAGATGTGGTTTATTCTGGAGAATGTTCCATGTGCATTGGAGAACAATGTGTATTTTGCAGCTGTTGAATGGAGTGTTCTATATATACGTCTATGAGGTCAAGTTGGCTGATTGTGCCCTTTATGTCTACTGTATCTTTGCTGAGTTTCTTTTTAGTTGTTCTGTCCTTTACTGAGAGTGGTGTGTTGAAGTCTCCTACTATTATTGTGGAACTGTCAATTTCTCTTTTCAGTGTTGTTAGAGTTTGTTTTGTATTTTGGAGCCCTGTCATTGGGTGTGTAGATGTTTATTATGGTTATGTCTTCATGATGGATCATCCCCCTAATCATTATACAGTGTCCTCCTTTGTCTTTTATGGTGGATTTTGTTTTAAAGTCTATTTTATCTGAGATTAGTATTGCCACTCCTGCTTTTTTTTGGCAGTTGTTAGCTTGATATATTTTTTTCCAACCTTTGACTTTTAATAAATTCACATCTTTGTTTCTAAGGTGTGTCTCTTGTAGACAGCAAATTGATGGATCCTGTTTTCTTATCCATTCTGCCACTCTCTGTCTCTTTATGGGTGCATCGAGTCCATTTACATTCAGTGTAATTATTGATAGGTGTGTGTTTGTTGCTGTCATTTTGTAGTGTGCTTGTTATTTTTTATTTTTATTTTTTTTGTGGTGCTGAGATTTTCTTTGTTCTTCTTACTCTCCTGGACTGAGTTACTTTTGTTTGTGGATTTTTTTTCATTTCTTTTGTTTTTGTAGGTTTTGCTTTTGCTGAGAATTTATGTTTTTCCTCTTATATTTATGAGTATGTTCATTAACTTTCTTTTTGGTTACCATGAAATTTATCCTTTTCTTATTAAGTTTGAAGCAGTCTATTATTACTTAGTATTGCCTGGCCTTCCTCTTCATTAGAAGGTTCTATATCTACAGTGTTCATTCCCTCTTTTATTGTTCTGATGTTGTTGTCATTTACTCACAACTGGTCTCATTCCCTGTTGTATTTCTGTTGGTTTTGGATAGTCCTTGAGAGATCATTTCCTAGCCTGTTATCTGGCTGGTATGATCCTGTGTCCTAGATTCTGCCTGTGAGCTGAGGTTGTTTGTTCTCAGATCGAAGAACTCCCTTTAATAATTCTTATAAATTTGGTTTGGTTTTTACATATTCCCGTAATTTCTGTTCATCTGGAAATGTCCTAATTTCACCATCATATTTGAACGAGAGTTTTCCGGGATATATTATTCTTCGCTGGCAATTTTTTTCATTCAAGGTTTTGTATATATCATTCCATTGCCTTCTTGCCTGCATGGTTTCTACCGAGTAATCTGAGCTTAGTCTTATTGTTTCTCCTCTGTATGTGACTTCTTGTTTTTCTCGAGCTGCTCTCAGGATTCTTTGTCTGTCTTTGGTTTTGGGGAGTGTGGCTTTGACATGCCTTGGTGATTTTCTTTTGGGGTCTATCCTATATGGGGTTTGTTGAGCTTCTTGGATGGCCAGCTTTTCATCTTTCATGATGTTGGGGAAGTTTTCTGTCAGCAGTTCTTCAGTGATCCTCTCTGTGTTTTCTGTTTTCTCCCCACTGTTCTGGAACTCCAATCATTTTCAAATTTTTGCTTTTGATTGTATCCCACATAACTCTCAGCATTTCATTCTTATTTGTTCTTTTTTTGAGTTTTCCTCTAACAGAGTTGTATTCAAGTGTTTGCCTTTAATTCCACTGATCATGTCTTTCACCATTTCAAATCTGCTCCTCAGCCCTTCTATGACATCATCATCCATTTCTGAAATATTGTTGTTCATCTTTTGGATTTCTAGTTGTTGTTTTTGTATAATTTCTAGTTGTGAATTTATTTTGGCATTTTTTTTCCTGCATTATTTTCCCAAATTCTTCCAATTTTTTGTTTGTATTTTCCATGAATTTGTCTATTTGTTCCTCATTTTTGTCTGCTTTTTGCTTCAACATTGAAGAATTCTGAGTATTAGAGATTTGAATTCCCTATCAGGTGGTTCTAGTGCATTTTCTTCCACTGGAAAGTCATCTGTTGTTTTACTTTGGACGCCTACTGGAAACATCCTGTCCTGATTTTGTAAATATTTTAATATTGTTTGCTGTCTTCAGGGCATTCAGTAATCATTTTTCTCATTTATTGATTGCAGATTTGTTTGTTTCATCATTTTTTTTATTAGGCTATGTCTGAGCAGGCAGGTTCTATGTTCTTTGTTGTTTTGTCATCTGTGGGCACCTTTTCACCTCCTCTCCAATAGGCTGGGACAGTCCCTCAGATATGGTACAGCAGGGCAGGTCTAGGTGAAGAGGAGTTACTGGAACGGGTTGTTTGTGGCACTTACTACAGCCACCAGGGTGGGTCAGTAATCAGTGCAGGGGAGGTTCCAGTAGGCCGTGCCTGTGCTGCTTGGTGGTGTGATGCTAAGCGATGGTGCAGGTAGGCAGGATGTAGGGGAGAGATTGTTATGTGCAGAGCTAAGATGGATACGGGAGAGAGGAAAGAGGAAGAGGAGCCAAAAACATTCAAACAAACAAAAAAGTGTGCTAGGGGATCTTGCTGTTGAAGGGGAGAGATGAGAGACTATGAAATGGGGAAAAACAAAAAGGGGAAGGAGAAGAAAAAGAAACAAATGAATAAATAAAAATCAGAAAGGTAAAAGAATAGCGAAGCTCCCAGTGATCCCACCGGTGCAGCTATGAGGTCTGGGGAATTTGTTCTCGGGTGTTGCAGTACAGCCTGGCTAGAAGGCATAGAGGTATTCAGCATCAGGATTCAGGGAACAGAAAGAGAAAGAAAGTATAGAGAGATGAGAAACTGAGTAATGAAGAAAGAAAAAGAGGGAAAAGAAAACAAAACAAATTTAAAAAAATAATAACAAGAAACCCCCCAAAAAAACAGAAAAAAAAAACCCCACAAAAAAAGAAATGCTCTCAGGGATCCCTCTGTGCATCTGCACAAGCCAAGGTGGTAGGTTCCAAGCTGCACAGATCGGGCTCCCAACTCAAGAATAGGAAAAGAAAACAAAGAAACAATTCAAAACAAACAAACAAACAAAAGCCCAGGGATCCCACCAGTGTGGCAGTGCAGACTGGGAAGCAGTTCCACACTCAAACGGAGCTCCACAGCCCCTCAGGAAGAAGCAAAGATGCCGCAGGGAGGCAGGTATTTGAGCGAAAGGAGGGGGAGGTGGTGAGAGGTAAGGAAGACATCAAAAGAAGCAGAAAAAAAGCAACACCAGCAGCCAACAAATGGCACTCAGAGAGCCGGCCAGTGCAGTCAGGTGGAATCCAAGCAGCCAGTGCTTCCCGAACAAGAGACTGGCCACAGGAAGCAGAGGAGACCGAGTGGGGGTGAAGAAGGCTGGGGATTGGGAAAGCATATATCGCAAGTTACCAATAGTTCTGTCTCCCGCTGGAAGCTCCGTGAAGCTGCTTTCTCATACCCCCTATTTGCTGGTCTCTGATAGGAGTCCATGATGGCAGATCCATGCTGCCAGGGGACCTCTGCGTGAATCTCTCCTGGCTCTCCATTCTCTGTCAGTTTTTTCACTCCACTGGTGCTTGGCTGAGTTCGTCTCTTGATTTGATGTTTTAGGGTTTCAGGATTGCTGTTTTCTCTGTTTGGCTTAGGTTTTTGGATCTTTGCTGTGGAGGGACTGAGTGGTGCTTCTGCCTAGAGTGCCATTTTTCCAGACACGGGGTGGCATTCTTAGCTACCAGTTCAATGGAATCATTGATATGTCTCCAGGTGGGAACATTCCTCTCTTTGGAACTAAGTCCTCTAGACCTTCAGAGCATAAGGTCACAGGGACAAGAAACAAAATCTTGCCAGTGGGTCACTAGGGGTAATAGTGAGTGGTGCCACTCCCATTTCCACCCCTTGATTCCTGGACCCATGAATCCTGGCTATAGGAGAAACAGCACTATATATTTGGATGCTGGCTTATAGCGTATACAGCCTCCTGGAGAACATTGCCCTAATCCTACAAGGTATTGCCACCTAGCTGCCTTCATAATTGTGTCTTTAGAAGGCCATTCCATCATTCTATCAAGCTACCTGCTTCAGGATGATGGGGAACATGATAAAACCAGTGAATTCCATGAGCATGGGCCCACTGCCACACTTCATTTGCTGTGAAGTGAGTCCCTTGATCTGTAGCAATGCTGTGTGGGATACCATGACAGTAGCTAAGGCATTCCATAAGTCCATGGATGGTAGTTTTTGCAGAAGCATTGAGTGCAGAGAAGGTAAATCCATATCCAAGGTAAGTGTCTATTCCAGTAAGGACAAAATGCTACACTTTCCATGATGGAAGTGGTCCAGTGTAATCAACTTGCTACAAGGTGGCTAGCTGACCACCTCAAGTGATAGTGCCATATTCGTGGACTCGTGTTGGCCTCTGCTGCTGGCAGATTGGGCACTCTGCAGTGGCTATAGCCAAGTAAGCCTTGGTGAATGGAAGTCCATGTTGCTGGGCCCATGCATAACATCCATCCCTGCCACCATGAACACTTTGTCCATGAGCCCATTAAGCAACCTTCACTTATTTGGTCCATTTAGAGGGGTCTATTCACATATCTCTTCCCCATAAATCCTTATCTCCAATTTCCCAGTCATGTTCCTTGCAAGTCCCTGACTATGCAGCCAAACCATTGGCCACAGCCCATGAATCAGTATACGATTGCACATCTGGCCATTTCTCCTTCCAAGAAAAGTGAACAAGCAGGTGAACTGCTCAAAGTTCTGCCCATTGAGAGGATTTCCCTTCACCACTGTCCTTCAGGTACATCTCAGAAAAGGGCTGTAGTGCTGCTGCTGTTCACTTTTGAGTGGTGCCTGCCTATCGTGCAGAACCATCTGTCATGGACTGAATTGTGTCCCCCAAAAAATATGTGTATCACCAAAAAAAAAAAAAAAAAAAGAAGACCAGATATACTGGCCTAAAGAATACTAGAGAAACCTCGAGAGTGTGGCCCCCAGACACCCTTTCAGCTCAGAGGGGAAGTTAACTTCAAGGTTCGATGTTAAGCCTGGGAATGGACACCCCAGTAAAACTAAATGGGACTAACGATGTACAGGAGTCCGGTGACAAGGGCCAGAAGGCAGAGGGAGAGTAGGAAACTGATGATAAGGAACACAAATTGAATAAGGACACTGTCGATGTATTGTGAGATTGTTGACCACAGCTATAGGGCAACATTTGTAGTAACTATTAAATGGGAGGCTGTTTTGTCCTGTAAGCCTTCATCTTGGGCGAGAATGGCAGCACAATTGGAAGAGCATAGTCAATATCACTTAAATGTGTAAGTAAAAAGTTTTGAAATGGTGTTTAAATAAAATAAAAATAAAAAAATAAATAAATAAACAAATGAGACTAAAGAGGTACAATAGTTCACTGACAAGGTCCAGAAGACAGAAGGGGACAAGGAAGCCCCCTGGTGATAGGGAACACAAGGTGGAGTAAGGATATTCTTGATGTGCTGTGAGATTGTTAACCATTGTCATAGGGCAACATGTGTAGTAACTGTTAAATGAAAAACTATTTTGTTCTGTAAGCCTTCATCTTAAGTGAGAATAACAGCACAGTTGGAAGAGCGTAGTCAATGTCACTGAACTGTGAATGTAGAAAATTTTGAAACGGTGTATCTTTGGCCATCTGTAATTTTCATCAAAAAAAAGGTTGAGAATTTAGAGGCTTAATACGTTGTGGGGTTGTTAACCAATGTCAAAAAAAAAACAACATGTGTACTACTATTTCATGAGAAACTATTTGCTCTGTAAGCTTTCACCTGAAGTACAATAAAATATATATTAAAAAAAAAAAATATGTGTATCAGCCTGACTAGGTCATGATTCCCAGTATTGTATGATTGTGTAATCTGATGTAATTTCCTTATGTGTTGTAAACTCTATCACTATGATGAGGTTATACTGATGACGTCTACAAGATTAGATAGTGTCTTAATCCAATTTCTTTTGATATATAAAAGAGAGAACTGAGCAGAGACACATGGGAACCTCATACCACCAAGAAATCAGTGCAGGGAGCAGAGCACATCCTTTGGACCTGAGGTTCCTGGGCAGAGAAGCTCCCAGACCAAGGGAAAACTTAAGCTTCACAAAGACCTTTCCCCAGAGCCAACAGAGAGAGAAAGCCTTCTCCTGGAGCTGATGCCCTGAATTTGGATTTGTAACCTACTGGACTGTGACAGAATAAACTTCTCTTTGTAAAGCCATCCACTTGCGTTATTTCTGTTAGAGCAGCACTAAGACACCATCTGTAAACCAGGCACGAGTTTTCTCTTCATCAGTCAACTGATCATAAGGAACTCCTCATGAGGCCATAGATGCAGACTGGGAGATGGAAGGTAACGTGTCAGGAGTGGAGACCTTGGGCATTTGGGCTACTTCCTCATGCAACTTACCTGTGCCTTCAGGTCCTGCTTGGGCACTATCTAATATATACTACATCCATCTAATGATGGAGTGCTGCTGTGTGCATCCAACTTTATGACTCCGTGGGTCAGACAACACCTAGTTCATGATGGTTAGCTCAGGCTGCATAGTGACTTGGTGTCCCAAGGTTAAGCATTCAGTCTCTACTAAGGCCCAGTAACATGCCAAAAGCTGTTTCTCAAAAGGAAAGTAGTTATCTGCACAAGATGGCAGGGCTTTGCTCCAAAATCCTAAGGGCGTGCACTGTGATTCACCAATAGGGTCCTGACAAAGACTCCAAACAGCATCTCTATCTGCCACTGACACTTCAAGCACCATTGGATCAGCTGGTTCATGTGGCCCAAATGGCAGAGTGGCTTGCACAGAAGCTTGAACTTATTGTAGAACCTTCTCTTGTTCTGGGTCTCACTCAAAACTAGCAGCTTTTCAAGTCACTTAATAAATAGACCAGAGTAGCACACCCAAATGAGGAATATGTTGCCTCCAAAATCCAAAGAGGCCCACTAGGCATTATGCCTCCTTTTTAGTTGTGGGAGCAGCCAGATTTGATAACTTACACTTCACTCTAGAAGGAATGTCTCAATGTGCCCCATACCACTGGACCCCTAGAAATTTCAGTGAGGTAGAAGGTGCCTGAATTATGGTGGTATTCAATTACCACCCTCTAACACACACATGTTTACCAATAAGTCTACAGTCATTGACACTTCTTTCTTACTAGGTCCAGTCAACATACTGTCATTGATGTAAAGGAGCAGTGTGAAGTCTTGTGGAAGGGAAAAGTGATCAAGTTCCCTGCGGACGAAATGATGACATAGGGCTGGAGAATTGATGTAGCTCTGAGGTAGGCAAGTGAAGGTGTATTGCTGCCCTTGTCAGCTGAAGGCAAACTGCCTCTGATGGTCCTTCAAAACAGGTATGGAGAAAAAGGCATTTGCCAGACCAATAGCTGCATACCAGGAACCAAGAGATGTATTTATTTGCTCAAGCAGTGAAACTACATCTGGAACAACAGCTGTGATTGGAGTAACCACTTGGTTAAATTTTCAGTAATCCACTGTCATTCGCCAAGATCCATCTGTTTTTTGCACAAGCCAAATAGGCAAGTTGAATGGGGATGTGGTAAGAATCACCACCCCTGCATCCTTCAAGTCCTTGATGGTGGCAGTAATGTCTGCAATCCCACCAGGAATGCGGTATTGCATTTGGCTTACTATTTCCCTAGGCAGAGGCAGTTCTAATGGCTTCTATTTGACTTTTCCCACCATAATAGCCCTTACTCCATTTGTCAGGAATCCAATGTGGGGTTCTGCCAGTTGCTGACTGTATCTATTTCAACTATACATTCTGGGACTGAGGAAGTCACTACTGGATGGGTTCAGGACCCACTGGACCTACTGTGAGATGGATATGAGCTATGACTCCATTAATAACCTGATCTCCATATGCCCCCACTCTGGGTCACCTGGAATTGTGACACATTGGGTCTCCTGGAATTAGTGTCAGTTCAGAGCCAGTATCCAGTAATCCCTAAAAAGTCTAATTATTTTATTTTCCCCAGTGAACAGTCACTCTCTTAAAAGGCCATAGATCCCTTTGTGGAAGGCTGGGAGAGAGATCAACAGTAAAAATTTTTGGTAGTGCATTGGAGTCCTTCCTTTAGGGGATCCGGCCTCTCTTTCATTCTAGGGGTTGTGGGTCTTTAAACTCACTCAAGTCTGGGAATTAATTGAGGAACTATAACTCTCTATTCTGGTGTTTAAAGTTAGGCTGTTGTTCACCTGACCTAGAATTCATCCATTTGTACAGATCAAGTAAATATTTAGTGTATTTCTTACCTATTTCATTCTAGGGACATCCTGACTAAGTAGCCAAAGTGATAAGTCCATACAAGACAGACTATTCTGATTACTGCTTTGACTCTGCTGTCCATTACTGTAATCACGCCCACCTTGTCTTTGTTGATTGAGTGCAGCCAGCTGGCCCCTACTACTACGAGGTCCAGTCAGACCCATTGTAGTTAGATGTCTTAATACAGTTAGGGCAATCCCCACTGTCAAATCTGATTTACATAAAACAGCAATCACAGCAGTGTTCAAGGATGCTGGAGTTCCCTTCACAAATTTGTTCCTCACCATTGTGGTAAAAGATGTGTCCTCTGGGCACTCCATGCATGGATCTGTGGGTCTAACCTGATAAATCCATTCTAATGTGCTGATTTACCTAAGACTTTGGATATCTTCTTCTACAGTATACCAAGTCAGGTCTGTACTTCAACTCGATTTAGTGTAGGCCACTGCCTAATCCATGCTTCAGGAACCCAACCAAATAAACTATTAGATCATTTCATAACTTCTCAAGCTGAAAGACTGAATGAAGAATCTGTGCTTAGTGGACCCATATCAATAAACTCAGATTGATCCAATTTTGTTTTTTGCACCGTTATCCCACACCCTTAATAGCCATTCCCACACATATTCCCCAAATTTCTGTTTGTACATAGTAGAGAAGTCAAGCTGTTCTTTTGGAGTGTAGTGTACCCCCTTCTGGGTCACACTTTATACTTCACTTTTTGGGGCTCACTGGGATTTAAGTCTAGTTATAGGTCTAGAAGCCAGAGTCAGTTGTGTGGAATTGTTTTGAGAACATTCAGCATTGTCTTGTAAAGCATCTGTCTCTGTCAGTGCCCCAGAAAATGACTCATGCAAGTGCTCTTTAGAGGCAGCTGGGGCTAAGGCTAATCTTATATAGGAGTACTAGGGCTAATGGTTTTTCTGGGCAGGGTGGTTTAGCAGACAAACATGAAGTAACCTCTTCAGATGGGAGTGGTTCTGTTGGCAGGAGTGATTCAATGGAATTTAGGGGCTCAGTGTCTCCAGCTTCCTGGTTATCTGCCCACACATCCCCATCCTAACTTTCAGGATCCCATTTCTTCCCAATCAATGCCCTTACTTTAACTTCAGACACCTCTTGAGGTTGGCAATTGAGCTGGTGTTGTAATTCAGCCATTCTTACAATAAGACTCTGGGTATGGTTTTTGTAAATATCTGTCCTGTTACTACAAGAAATAAGGTTTTCTTTCAAAGAACAATGGAAACTTTGAGGTCGTTTATGCAGCACTTGACTTTGACTCTGAAGCCCTGAGCACATCTCTTTGTTTCACCAGTTTGTCTAGTGAAATTAGGACCAACCAATCAGCTTCCTTATACTTCTCATTCTGACAAAACTATAGAAAGATATCACACATGTATTCACCCAGAGCCTTGCCTTTCACCAACAGCTGATCTACTGGTGGTGATATTTTGCATATTTGTATTGCCACCTCATGCCATGGATTAGCAGTGCCCTTTTTACTGTTGGAAGCATAGTCATCAACATCTTTAAGACTAACCAGAAATTTAGAAAACTCATCCTTACAATTTTGTTTCTCTAGAACCACTCTCAGTACCAAATGTCTGGAGAAGCAAAACCAGTAAAGCATGTAAATATATATACAGAGAGATTTACAGCAAGGAAACGGCCCACATGGTTGTAGAGGCTGGAACATTCTAAGTCTGTGGAGCAGTATAGAGACTACTCCTGATTCACGTAGCTTCAGGGGTGGGCAAATCCAAGATCAGTAGGCAAGTTGCTAGCTCAAGTCCCAAGAACCAGAGTTCAGATAAACAGGAGCTAGCTGCAGGATCCGGAGCAAGCAAAAAGCTAGAACATCTGCTTATCTTCAGATGCAGGCCACACACCCAAGGAAACTCCCTTTCAACTGATTGACTACTCACAGCAGATTTCATCATGGAAGTAATAACATATAAACACTGAGAACCATGGCCAAGCCAAGTTGACATACAATATAAACCATCACAATTACTAAGATAATTGATGTGATTGATCCTGATTACCAAGGGAAATCAGATAGGTATTATATAATGTAGGCAAAAAAGAATATGTCTGGAATATAGGAGATCCTTTAGGGTGTCTCTTACTACTACCATGCCCTGTAATTAATGTCAATGGAAAACTATAACAAGCTTATTATGACATGACTACTAATATTCCAGATCCTTCAGGAATGAAGTTTTGGGTCACCCCACCAGGCAAAGAACCACAACCAGCTGAGGTACTTGCTGAGGGTAAAGGGTATAAGGAACTGATGTTGGAGGAAGGTAATTTTAAATACCACTGTCGACCACATGACCAGTTGCAGAAACGAGCACTGTAATTGCTAGAAGTATTTCTTCCTTGTATGTGTGCATCAAATATTTTTATTTTCTTCACTTATAAGATGTAAGATGTAAACTGGGCTAGTTCATTTTCAGTTGTACTCCTCTTAGCTGTATCATGTTATGCACAAGTAGTACTTTATAATTGTCTTTTTTAAGAGATTATGTATGATTTTAGGAGATTTGTACATGTGCCACACTGACAAGTGGTGGACTGTGATGGTTAATATTGTGTGTCAAATTGTCTGGGCCATTATTTTCAGTGGTTTGTTAGTTGTGATGTATTTTGGCACTTATGTTATGATATAATTTGGCAGTTATGTAATGACATAATCAACTTCATGATGAGATCTGCTATGAGCAGCCAATCAGTTGAAAGGGAGATTCCTTAGGGGTGTGGCCGGCCTCCAGTATAAAAATGGATGTTCCAGAGAGGCTTTCTCTAGAATCCTGCATCCATCATCATCTAACCCTCACTTTTTGGGACTTGAGGTAGCAGCTTACTGCTGATCTTGGGATTCATCAGCCTCCAGAGCCTATGAGCCAGTGGCATGCTGTCTTACCTGCCAATCTTGGGATTCATGGGCCTCTGTAGCCTGTGAGCCACTGGCCTGCTGTCTGACAAGCCAACCTTGGTTTTGTGAGCCCCTGAAGCTATGTGAGTCAGGAGAATCTCCAGCATGACACCTGACCCACAGGCTTGGGATTTGCCAGCCTCTAAAACCACGTGAGCCATTTCCTTGAGAGAAATCGCTATGTCTCTCTCTCTGTTTTTCTATGTATGTACATATATATGTATATGTATATATGCGTATATATATAAATACATATATATATATATACACTTCACTGGTTTTGCTTCTCTAGACAACCCAGCCTAAGATGCATGGGATAAGATGCATTCTGATTTTTTTTTTTCTCAGCAATCTGTTTTATTTATTTTTCTTTTTTTTTTTTTTTTCAATTATACTTTAGGTGAAGGTTTACAGAACAAATAGTTTCTCTTTAAACAGTCAGTACACATATTCTTTTAGGACATTGGTTAACAACCCCATGACATGTCAACTCTCTACCTTCTCGCCCTTTTTTTTTGGTGAAAATATATGTAGCCAAAGATACAACGTTTCAAAAATTTCTACATGCACAGTTCAGTGACATCTACTATGTTCTTCCAGTTGTGCTGCTATTCTTACTTTAGATGAAGGTTTACAAAACAGAATAGTTTCTCATTAAACAGTTAGTACACATATTGCCCTACGACAATGGTTAACAACCCCACTACATGTCAACACTTTCCCTACTCAAACTTGGGTTCCCTATCACCAGATTTCCTGTACCCTTCTGCCTTCTAGTCCTTGTACCTGGACTGCTGTACCTCATTAGTCCCATTTTGTTTTATGGGGCTGTCCAATCCCCAGCTAATGGTGAACCTCAGAAGTGACTTCACCACTGAGCTAAAAGTGTGTCTGGGGGCCATACTCTCGGGGTTTTTCCAGTCTCTTTCAGGCCAGTAAATCTGGTCTTTTTTGTGTGTGTTATAAATTTGTTCTACATCCTTCTCCAGCTCTGTCCATAACTCTCTGTTGTGATCCCAGTCAGAGCAGTCACTGGTGGTAGCTGGGCACCATATAGCTGTACTGGACTCAGTCTGGTGGAGGCCTTGGTAGCTGTGGTCCATTAGTCATTCAGACTAATCTTTTCCTTGTATCCTGTTCTCTTCATTCTCCCTTGCTCCTGAAGGGGTGAGACCAGTGGAGTATCTTAGATGGCTGCTCACAGGCTTTTAAGACCCCAGACACTACTCAGCAAAGTAGAATGTAGAACATTGTCTTTATAAACTGTGTTATGCCAATTGAGCTAGATGTTCCCCGAGACCATGGTCCCCACAGCCCTCCGCCCAGCAAGTCAGTCCCTCAGGGAGTTTGGATGTGTCTATGGAGCTTCCATGACCTTTCCTTGTACAAGTTGTATGGGTTTCTTCAGTATTGTGCACTGTCTCACCTTTCATCAAAGATACCACTTATCTATTGCCTATTTAGTATTCACCCCCCAAACCTTCCATCCCTCATAACCAACAAAGATTGTTGAAGCAGTCTATTATTACTTGGTATTGTCTTGCCTTCCTCTCCATTAGAAGGTTCTATACCTACACTGTTTATTCTCTCTTTTATTGTTCTGATGTTGTTGTCATTTACAGATTAACTGGTCTGGTTCCCTGTTGTATTTCTTTTGGTTTTGGATAGTCCTTGAGTGTTCATTTCCTAGATTGGTATCTGGCTAGTATGATCCTGCGTCCTAGATTCGGCCTGTGAGCTGAAGTTGTTTGTTCTCAGATCGAAGGACTCCCTTTAATAATTCTTGTAAGTTTGGTTTGGTTTTTACATATTCCCTTAATTTCTGTTTATCTGGAAATGTCCTAATTTCACCATCATATTTGAACGAGAGTTTTGCAGGATATATTATTCTTCACTGGCAATTTTTTTCTTTCAATGTTTTATATATGTCATCCCATTGCCTTCTTGCCTGCATGGTTTCTGCTGAATAATCTGAGCTTAGTCTTATTGTTTCTCCTCTGT
The DNA here is from genome assembly GCA_030035585.1 of Dugong dugon. Lineage (NCBI taxonomy): Eukaryota > Metazoa > Chordata > Mammalia > Sirenia > Dugongidae > Dugong > Dugong dugon. The sequence continues at coordinate 98,442,482 of CM057465.1, forward strand.
ATGTGACTTCTTGTTTTTCTTGAGCTACTCTCAGGATTCTTTGTCTGTCTTTGGTTTTGGGGAGTGTGGCTTTGACATGCCTTGGTGATTTTCTTTTGGGGTCTATCCTATACGGGGTTTGTTGAGCTTCTTGGATGGCCAGTTTTTCATCTTTCATGATATTGGGGAAGTTTTCTGTCAGTAGTTCTTCAGTGATCCTCTCTGTGTTTTCTGTTTTCTCCCCATATTCTGGAACTCCGATCACTTGAAAATTTTGGCTTTTGATTGCATCCCATATAATTCTCAGGGTCTCTTCATTTTTCTTTGTTCTTTTTTCTGAGTTTTCCTGAAACAGTGTTGTATCCAAGTGTTTGTCTTCAATTTTGCTAATCCTGTTTCAAATCTGCTCCTCAGCCCTTCTATGACACTGTCCATTTCTGAAATCTTGTTGTTTATATTCTGGATTTCTAATTATCATTTTTGTATAATTTCTAGTTGTGAATTTATTTTGGCATTTTGTTCCTGCATTATTTTCCCAAATCCTTCCATTTTTTTCCTGTATTTTCCATGAATTTGTTTACCTTTTCCATGAATTTATCTATTTTTTCCTCATTTTTGTCTGCTTTTTGCTTCAACTCTTGGATAATTCTGAGTATTAGAGATTTGAATTCCCTATCAGATAGCTCTAGTGCCTTTTCTTCCACTGGAAAGTCATCTGGTGTTTTATTTTGGACACCTACTGGAACCATCCTGTCCTGTTTTTGTAAATGTTTTGATATTGTCTGCCGTCTTTGGGGCATTCAGTAGTTATTTTTCTCATTTATTGATTGTAGATTTGTTTGTTTCATCCTTTTTTAAAAAAAAATTTGTCTATATATGAGCAAACAGGTTGTGTGTTCTTCATTGTTTGCTTGTCTGTGGGCACGATACTTTTTGCCTCCTTCTCCAATTGGCAGGGTCAATCACTCAGTTATGGTACAGCAGGGCAGGTGTACTGAAGAGGAGCAGCTGGGATGGGTTGTTTGTGTCACTTGCTACGGCCACCAGGGCAGGTCAGTAATCAGTACAGGGCAGGTTCTGGCAGACCTTGGTGGTGTGATGTTAAGTTCACAGTGCAGGTAGGCAAGAAGGAGTGGGGAGATAGTAATGTGTGGAGCTAAGATGGGTATGGGAAAGAGAAGAGACGAATTGGAGCCAAAAGCATACAAACAAACAAAAAGGAGTGCTAGGGGAGCTTGCCGTTGGAGTGGAGAGATGAGAGACTATGAAATGGAGAAAAACAAAAAGGGGAAGAAGAAGAAAAAAAGAAAAGAAAAGAATGAATAAATAAAAATTAGAAGGAAAAAAGAACAGCAAAGCTTCCAGGGATCCCACCAGTGCGGCTATGAGGTTTGGGGAAGTTGTTCCCAGGTGTCAAAGTACAGCCTGGCTAGGAGGCATAGAGGTGTCACTCAGCACCAGGTATGCAGGGGACAGAAACAGAAAGAAGGTATAGAGAGACAAGAAACTGAGTAATGAAGAAAGACAAAAAGGGAAAATGAGGGAAAACAAAACAAAACAAATAAAAAAAAAAACAGGAAAAAAAGAAAACACAAGAAAAGAAATGCCCTCAGGGATCCCTCTCCTCATCCCAAGCCGTGCAGCACTGCCTGACTAGAACAGGCTCCCAACTTGAGAAAAGAAAAAGAAAGCAAACAAACAAACAAAAAAAGCCCCAGGATCCTACCAGCATGGCAGCACGGACTGGGAAGCAGTTCCACACCTGTGCGGAGCTCCACAGACCCTCAGGAAGAAGCAAAGATGAGCACACAGAGCCAGGTATTTCATCAAAAGGAGCGGGTGGTGGTGAGAGGTAAGGAAGAAATTGAAAGAATCAGAAAAAAGCAACACCAGCAGCCAACAAATGGCAGTCAGGGAGTCAGCAAGTGCATGCAGGTGGTATCCAAACAGCCAGTGCTTCCTGGCCAAGAGACTGTGGCCGCAGGAAGCCGAGGAGGCTGAGTGGGGGTGAAGAAGGGTGGGAGGTGGGAAAGTGTATATCACCAGTTACCGGTTATTCTGCCTGCTGCTAGAAGCTCCATGAAGCTGCTTTCTCATACCTCCTATTTGCTGGTCTCTGATAGGAGTCCAAGATGGTGGACCTGTGCTGCATCAGCTGATAGGGGACTTCTCTATGTATGCCTCCTCGCTCTCTGTTCTCTGTCAGTTTCTTATTCCTTTTGGTGCTTGGCTGAGTTCTTTATCTCTTCATTTGATGTTTAGGGTTTTAGGATTGCTGTTTTCTCTGTTTGGCTTAGTTTTTCAAATCTTTACTGTGGAGGGACGGTGTGGTGCTTCTGCTTAGAGTGCCATGTTGCCATGCATTCTGATTTTAAAGAATATAAGATTTTCTTCTGGAAGAGAGAAGGAAGAAATTCCTGGCATTCTTTTTCTGGTACCATTTAAACTGAGAATTCATATATGATTCCATGCAAGGGATGAGAAAAAAACTAAAATGACTGAGATTGAACATAATAACACCCCAGTAGGTAAATTCCTAGAGGAAATTCAATTTAATTTATAGTTCTATAGATATGGAATTTTTTCAATACATATTGTCATTGATTACATGACAAAAAACCCAAACCACTTCCTGTTGATTCATTCTGACTCCTAACGACCCCATGTGTGTCAGAGTAGAACAGTACTCCTTAGGATTTTCAATGGCTGATCTTTCAGAAATTGATTGTAAGGCTTCTTCTGAGACATTTCTGGGTAGACTCGAACCACAAACATTTCATTTAGCAGCTGAGCACTTAACCAGTTACACCACCCAGGGACTCAGTTCCTACACAAAGCAGAGTGAATTCTCAAGGAATAGCTACAAGCCAATGTGGCTGCCAACTGGGGTATATAAAGGCGAGATGTAAAATGTATTTATGGAGAAATAATCCAAGACCAGATTGTGGCAGTTTACTTTATTGTTACTCATTCTACTACCACATAAAAAATATTTACCTTGAATTTGGGTTAATTGAAGATATTTTAAAGGATAATACATTTTATTATGTTGTTCACAGAGGAGGATTTTCTTTATAATGATGCTTGAATCTAGTGCTTTCTGTTGGTTGATATGGTTTTATTTTATTTTACTGATTATGAAAGAATCACTACTTAGCTATAATTAAAAATATATATATATATGTATATGTATATATGTATGTATATATATATATACATATATATATGTATATATGTATATATTTGTATGTACATATATATATATACAGATAATGACAGTTTAAAATGCAAGCAAAGTTTCTAATCTCAAGAAAAAGAAAACATAATTTACTACTAGCTTTGGCTTTTGACTGCTAGTGCATTGATTATGATGTTGCTATGAGGCTTTAGTTAACTTATCTTAGTCATGTTGGGTGTATATTTACCTTAGATTGTCTACTTATTTGGAAGACTGAGGGAAGATAGAAGGTTGCCAGGCCGTCTTATTCTGATTTATTATAGTTTTGTGTCTTTGCATTCTTTGGCTACTTTATCATGTAATTGACAAATGCGAGAACAATGCAGTGTATTAATACATCGGTATACTTATGAGAAGTAATGGAGAAATAATCACAGTTCACACCACATATTTGACCTGTTTTTAGCAGTGTAATCATTTGTGTGTGTGTGTGTCGGTGTGTGTGTGCATGTGCACATGTGTACTCAAATTCATCATTTAACGTTGAGTTATTTAAAAAACAAAGGTAGATGGAAATAATCTTCTAGAATCACTCAGCGTCCTTTCTCTACCTAGCACAGGGTCCTATTTTTTCTGTCTGTCATGATGAGGGAGTAAGGTGTGGAGAAAGAAAGTTCAGGGGCTCGGGAGCTGCAGAAGAGAAGAAAAATGACTTATCACATCCAAACAAATCACCAAAATATATGAGATTGTTTTTGTCTTAGCTTCTAGCTGGTGATTGCTTAGGGACAAATCCAAAGAATATAGAATTTTTATTTTGGAATTGTTCTCCTGTAATAAACAGAAATTTGACTTTAATTGGGGGAAGAAAAAAAGGTTGCTATTTGTCAAAAGTGACAAATGCATTAAGGAAAGGAACAAGTCAAAGAATATTATGGCTTTATTCTTCTCACCCTGAAAGTTTCCTTTTAAAAGAATAGTCCACCATCTTCTCTGCATATTTGCTGAATTTTCATTTCTGTCCTATTTATATATTCTATTTATATGTCTTTATCAAATGAAGTTCAAATGACCTATCAAGTTAAGTTCAAAAAGTCCAAATTCTTCTAGGAAAGAGGATTTAGTTTAAAATAAGCTAATTGAGATTTTCTAGAATTAATCACTGAAGAAGGTGTCAGGGAAGGAAGATAAAATGATTTGAGTCATAGGTGGATGAAAGGAAAGCCCAAAGTTTTTCAAGAAATAACTCAAAGAGTTATAGCCATGAGTAATACAGACAACACAGAGTGATGGGGGTCTACTTAGTAGACCAAAGTCTTCAGACAAAACACATTTTTTTTCTCCTAAGAACGTGGTGCTCTATTACTCATGATCTTAACTTCAATCTGGTCACATAATGAAGAGTAAACAGTTCAGGCATTACTTCATCCCATCCTGCAATTTTCAGGACACCTCATTATTTTTAACTAAAGATAAACTTACAGGAGTTAAAAATATTAAAATACCGTTTTGTTTTATAATTCAATATTTGCTTGACAACTATATAAAGAGCAAATAAATACTCTGAAGAGATTATTTTATTTTATTTTTTGTAATTAACCAAAAAAATGTGTTTTGTTCAAAGGTAATAGCCATGGGGTAGCGAGAGGAGGAAGAAAAACTGATTTTAAGCTTTACATTTCCTGAATGAAAAGTATTTCCTCATTTACTAGCTTCATGATATTAGATTTCTTTTGAAAGGATCAGTAAAGAAAACTTTAAATTTTGAATATTTACTTACGAGTAAGTTCCCTAGGTGGTGCAAATGGTTTGTGTTCAACTGTTAACCTAAAATGTTGACAGTTCAAACCTACACAGAAGTACCACAGAAGAAAAGACCTGGCAATCTGCTTCCTTAAAAATTACGGCCAAGAAGCAGTTCTTCTCTGTAACACATGGGGGTCACAACTAGTTAGAATTGACTCAACAGCAACTAACAACACCTACAACAATTTATGTATACCTGAAGTACCACAATTAATTTTATTCCTAAATGTTATTTTAGAATCTTTTATTTTAAATTTTCTTCAATAATAACATACTGTATTAAAAAAAAAAATTAACTTGTGTCACCACCTTCATTCCCCACAATCACTCCGGAAGAGAAGTCAACCATTAGTGTCTTAACACCCACTCATAGAGGCAGTGCTGCCTTATTTCAGAGCATGTGGATATGTGGGAAATTGCTTTGACTGGTGGAGATGGAAGCCAACTAGATCTGAGATATTTTTGCTTTTGCTGAGCCTGGAGCAGGTAGCAGAGTCTGACATTTAAACAGATGATAAAAGTATCATTCCTGAGCAGCACACAAGGACAGATAGCTGGGCCTGGCATATCACCAAAACCTCTTGTAGTTAAGCCAAGAGCAAAGATAGTGACCCTATGGACAAAGAGCTGTACTCCTCCTTATTTTATTTTTCTGGTACTAGGTAAACTGAGAATTCATACACAATTCCACACAGTGGATGAGAAAAGCTACAATGATTGAGATTGAATTTACTAACATCCAAAATTAAAGAAATAAATATAACTTTTTATGGGATAGTTAAATATTTCTTAAATACATACAAAAATGAAATGTAACAGAACAACTTTGATAAATTAGAACAGATTAAATTGAGAAATTCTGTTTGTCATAGGCATTTTTAGGATACTAAAAAGGATTATCAGGATAATGAAAATGTAAGCCAGAAGATATAAAAAGATATTTTATGTGTATATTCTGAATATCTAACAGATTTAATAAGATAGACAAATAGAAATATGGGCACAGATCTGAAAAAGGCACTTCACAAAATGAGACATTCAAGTAGCCAGTACATATACAAAAACATGATTAATTTCATTAGTCACCAGAAAAATGCAACTTCAAATATGATATTACTGCACAGTCATCAGAATGGCAAATATTAAAAAAAAATTATATCGTATGTTGGTTTAGAGGTAAAGTAAATGAAACTCTCATACACTATGTGAAGGTATATAAATCAGTATCACCACTTCAGAAAACTACTGGCAGTATCTACTAAACATGCCCTAAGGTACAGTCATTTGACTCTGAAAAACATGCCCAACAGAAATGCATACATATTTTCACCAAAGGGAAAAAGATCATTAGAAATGATCATTGAGGCACTATTAGCTTCAGCCTCAAATCAGAAACTGTTAAAATGTTCGTTAATAAGATAATGGATAAATACACTGTACAATGTTTACATGGAATATGATATAGCCATGAGAATGAATAAATTAATGAACTACAATTATATATTCCAACATGGATGAATTTCACAAATAAAGTGTGGAATGAAATAAGTCAGGCAAAAAAAGAGTACCTAATGTAACATTTCATTTATAAGAAATTCAGAAACAAGCAGCACGAATTAGAAGTCAGAGTAGAGATTTTGGAGCGAAAGTAAGCTGGACAGGTGGTGGCAGGGTTTAACACTGTTAATCGCTTGCAGCTATGAGCCAAGTTCTAATCTGAAGACCCACAAGAGAGAATTAACTACCAAAAAAAAAAAAAAAAAAAACCTTTAATAATTCTAAATTGTTTATGAAGAGATATTCTTTTATTTCCACTTGGATACTCTGAAGTACTCTTTCCCATTAGTAAAATTTAATACAATATACTTCAGGCACATACTTTTAGATATTACCGGATAGTGGAAATCATTAACTACTATTTTCCAATAAACTATCCTCCAACTGATCAATCAACAATTATTCTTTCTTGTGGAGGAGAGAGAGAGATAAAGAGAGAAAAGAGAGATAGCAACTACCCAAGCCTCTAGCATGCATTCTTCTGGTAATAATCAAATCAAACTTTGATTTGATTTTATCTCAGCTTCATTAAATGAATGGTACTGAGTAAGTTCAAACATGAGTATGGGAGGAGGTAAAGTATTATAAAGATATGCCCCCAATTCAGCCACAATAAATAATTTCTAATCTGTCACCTGTACAGAGCACTCTTCTATATTTCCTTGTTTTCGAGTTGTGGAAGGTGCACCGATTCTAGACAGGAAAGCCATCAGCAGGCAACAAAAACATTGGGTCTTGGAGAGGAAGGAAAACATTCTTCACAAATGGTTCCATTAAGGAGATTTTGACAGCTTCCCACCACTCTGAAACAGTGATTTCTTTTTCTTTTTTTCCTAAGGTAACAACCACAAGAACTGTTTAGAAATCAGGGACTACTTTACTCTAAAAATATTACAAATCCATACTCTTAAGTAAACAGTCTGCAAGCCCTCTCAGCATGTGGCCAGAGCAAAGAAAAATAGATAAACATTTCTTAAAAGCTGAAGGACTTTTTTTCTCCCTTCTTTTTTCTTAGCAGTCTGGGACCCAACTTAGGTAATCTTTGTCATATGTATCCAAAAAGTTTTTAAAGTGCTTTGTCAATAGTTTGGAGACCTCTCTAGTTTATAGATTACAATTACCTTTAGAGTAATAAAGTAAAATAGTATACTCACTTGATGCTGTTTTCAAAATAGTCTTTCATGTTTTATTTTTGCAAATCTAATGTATGAAAATCCAAATATAAAATCGAGTAAGTTGGGAATGGTTGGAGAGAATGATTATTTCTATGTAAAAAGAATGCTTTATGATAAAAAATGTTAAGTAAGTCTCACACATGTACTTCCCATATGATTCAATTAAGACACGTTGATTTACCAGTGTATGGAATAATACTGAAATTGTAAAATGTAAGATACATCTGTGCTTCACATTTTTATTTTATGATATGCATGTATCAGTATCCTTATTTTATAAAGGTGTATGCAAATACTTCATAGATGTATTTGCATATTCACCTAGAGCTAGCAATGTGACTGGGATTAAAATTCAGTTATGCTAATCCTTAGGCCATCTACTTTGGCTGTCTCTGCCAGAGGCAACAATAAGAGGGTGATAAAACATTACGGTAAATTAGTTTGCATTCATAAATGAATTTTAGTAGACCTTTCCTTCTTAACCAGTCAACTGGTTTTACTTTAAGACCTAAAGAGATCATTTGTGTCCTTTACGTCCCAATTTCTTCATATCTAAATTAATACTTCATTACAGTTTAGAGAAATTAGTTAGCAATTACAGAGCTGCAATACATTTAGGCTCTGAATATCTTGAGAGGAAAGTGTTATTTAAATAGAAACCATTGTTATTTTTGGCAATTTTAGCAGAAACTTCCTGTGGTATGTTGTGATTAATTTTCTCGAGGAGCTCAGGATGTTAATGTCATCAGTCAGAAATGCTTAAATATAATAGTTTCTTTAGAAACATGGCCAGAAGAAATTGGTGGTATCATTGGTAGTCTTTTCATCCGCTATATCCAGGTGAAGAATGACAGGATCCCAGAATTTGATAAGACATTTACTACTGTTCCTTGTATCAACATTCCATTATTCTTTGCCTCCGCACTGTGACAGGAAGCCTGTGTTAGGGGAAAAGAGAAACAGTGCATTCAACAAAAATAGTTTTAATAAGTATTGGGTGCCTAGCGCTGTGCTAGATATTATGATCACACTGCAGACTTAGTTCTTTCATGTTGTGGAAAACACAGGCAATGAATCTTCTCAACTTTACATTTTATGACTTAAACCACCAAACAAATCACCCAAGTTCAAGAACCCAGGATAAGTTTATCAGGCTCCTTCTCTTGGGCCAGTGAGTTGGATTGAACAGATAAGAACACAGGAGCTTTCATTGGAACTTGTCAGCTAAAACTGTGGGAGAAGCAGTTCCCTAAAGACAGGATTCACCCTTAAGACCAAACTTGCTGTCAAGTCAAAATTGCTGTCGAGTCAATTCCAACTCATAGCGACCCTGTAAGACAGAGTAGAACTGCCCCATAGGGTTTCTAAGGAGCAGTTAGTTGGTGGATTCAAATTGCTGACCTTTTGGTTAGCAGCCAACCTCTTAACCACTTGGCCACCAGGGCTGGATTGGTGGTGGTCAAAACAATAGCGGGCCATTAGGCCCTGTGTTGCAAAGCAATTTTCATCTGGTTAGTCAGTATCCCTCATAAAAATATCCTGTGATGAGTGCTTATGAAGGAAGACTAGAAAAGGGTTTCTTTTCCCAAAGGAATCTTTTCTTGGACAATGAAGATGACAGAGCCCATTATGCTTCCTATTTTACTGTTGTCGCCGAAAGTTAAGAACTAAATTAAAGCCTACAGTTAATGAACAGCTTGCTTCAGGTTCCTGGAAATATTTTCCACTGTTCTCTATAAGGTTTCTTATTTTTCCTTCAGTTAGTATTTTTTCTGTACTTTCCTATGCCTTCTTAAAAAAGTAAGTCCCTTGAATAACATTTTGAAGCTGATGAATAATAAATAAATAATCCATAACATTGATCTCATTGGGCACCACATTTGCTGCAATAATCCCCTCAAATGAATGTCATGGAGCATTTAGCATTCTCTCAAAAGTATGCAAAAAAAAAAATCCTCTGATAACAAAAAAAAAACTAAAAATACTATCAGTTGGGTAAATACATTTATTCATCATAATTAATCACAATTGTTTTTGACCTGGAAATTTCAAGGACTTAACTAGACTTAATGATTGATCATTCATGAGTCTACTCTTCTACTGCCTTCCTTAAATCCTGTTCTTCATTCCAAATGAACAATTACAATTCTTGAGGAAGATTTGTAGATGTATTTCTTCAAATTTTAATATTTGGAGGAATTTACATATAACCTCCAACCCTCTTCCAGTACAAAGGTAGAAACAATTTGCCCTACAGAAGAAGTTGTGCTTTGGTTGTCAGGGAAACAGTAGTGAGGGCAGACGAGAGCCAAAAGCTGTAAAAGCAGTGAGAGCAGAAAGAGTAGGGACAACCATCCTGGCACATGCTGTTCCTTCTCTCCATCTACTTAATTGTGTTGGTAGATTTCTCCTTGTAAATGACTGAGAAGATTTTCTGCTTCCTGCTTTGCTGCAATCATGACAAAGCATTCCTTCTACTTTCAAAATCTCAACCTGCAGGCCTGAATAACAAGATATAGACTGACTATAGTAGATTTTAAACCGAAGGCAAAATCAGTACCTTCAGATGCAGAATGTTTCTGTTTTCTAGTTGTTGTGGCCCTTGAAAAAATGGTGTATGTTGCTAAGTTTCTTCACATTAGGGAGAGAGAGAAAAAATGATTTAGAATTACTGTGATGACCATTAGCATTAACAATATATAAAATAAATTTGTAATAAGTAAGGCATTACATAGCAATTGACCCAAAGCATTATAGTTTTAGTAATCTGTATATGTTTTGATTTCAAAGTAACGATGGTTTTAGAGTGTGACTTTGGAAAACCAATCTAATTATTTTATAGCGAAACTTTTAAACAGAGGTTAACAATGCCAATAAATAATTTATGGTTTTATTTGTTGGGGTGCATAAACACAAAGAATTGTGCAAAAGAAAATATTAAAATCCTCTTGCTTGTGATTACTGATTTGTCTTTTTCATAATTAATATTTACCCCCACAAAAATGCCATTAGATTTGAAGGATAATTGTTTATTTCTAACACAAATAAAGTATTATTTTGTTGTATAGCAAAGCTATCCATAGAAATTTTAATCAATTCCTGATGAAAAATTTTTCAATGACACACAGCAGTGGTGGGAAAATTAGATAATATGGTGGCACATAGCAGGGATTCCTAAACTAATCTGCTAGTAACTGGGTGTTTCTTGGCCTCTTAAGTCCTCTTCTCAGAAGTTCCACAAAGTAATTCCTGCCACATTATATTAGTCAAACCAAATCACAAAGACAAGTACAGATTCAAGGAGTGAATACATGGATTTCACTTTTTTTTTTTTTTCTTGTGCTTTAGGTGAAAGTTTATAGCTCAAGTTAATTTCTCATTCAAAAATGTATACACATACTGTTTTGTGACATTGGTTGCAATTCCCACAAAGTAACCGCATGCTCCCCATTTCCACCCTGGGTTCCCTGTGCCCATTTGTCCGATGCTGTCCCTTCCTGCCTTCTTGTCTTGCTTTTGGACAGGAGTTGCCCATTTGGTCTCCTATATTTGATTGAACTAAGAAGCACATTCCTCACATGTGTTATTTTTTTGTTTTATAGGCCTGTCTAATCTTTGTCTAAAAAATGGGCACTGGGAATGGTTTCAGCTCTGGATTAGCAGAGAGTCTGGGGGGTCATAGTTTCAAGGGTTCCTCCAGTCTGTCAGACCAGTAAGTCTGGTCTTTTTTCATGAATTTGAATTCTGTTCTACATTTTTCTCCCACTCTGTCCAGAACTCTCTATTGTGATCCCTGTCAGAGTGGTAGGTGGTGGCAGCCAGGCACCATCTAGTTCTTCTGGTCTCAGGCCAGTGGAGTCTCTGAATCATGTGGTCCTTTAGTCCTTTGGGCTAATATTTTCCTTATCTCTTTGGTTTTCTTAATTCTTCTTTGCTTCAGACAGGATGGGACCAGTCGATGTATCACAAGCTTTTAAGAACCCAGACACTACTCACCAAAGTGGGATGCAGAACATATTCTTTATAAGCTGTGTTATGCCAATTGACCTAGATGCCCCCGAGACCATGGTCTCCAACCCCCAGCCCCAGCTCCTTGGTCCCTCATAGTGTTTGGATATGTCTAGGAAATTTTTATGCTTTTGCTTTTGTCCAGTTGTGCTGACTTCCCCTATATTGTGTATTGTCCTTCCCTTCACCAAAGTTGACACTTGTCTATTATCTAGTTAATGATTTCCCCTCTCCCTCCCTCCTCACCATCATAACCATCAAAGAATGCTGTTTTCTGTGTGTAAACATTTTCTTGTGTTCTTATAATTGGATTTCACTTCTTGATGTGATGAACTACAAACTATATTTAGCTATGTTCTCACAATTGTTATTGCCTTCAACATGGAAAATGTTTATCTGTATGCCCCAAAGTCTCATTTCTTCATGGTATTAGGTGACACTCAAAGTCTAGAATCTCACCATCTAAATCTGGTCTAGACGTTGATTAGTCACCTCAGGTACAGTCCATAAGGTGTAGCTGCTCAGATGCAGTTTATTTTGCTACAACAACCTGTGAACTAAAATTACAAGTTCTCTGTCTCCTCCTGCAAATTATCAATGTACAATAGTGAGAAAGAGATAGTCCTGTTCTAAATTTGGGAGGGAGAGTACAACTGGAAGTATATAGCAGTTTATGGTCAATAACGATCCTGAAAGCTGACTGGGCACATGTTGTGAAGTTTTCCTACAAAAATGGCAGAAAATGTTCCTTTTTACAGCCAAGTTATTCTCCCTGATAGTGGTGCCCTAATCCATTATTCTCCTCAGTGTTGGCTCCAATCTCTGAGTCCTTGCTTTCATCCTCTGATATGTCATTATTTTCCACTAAAATTTGTATTAGTCATTTTCCTAGCCAAATTTCTGCCCATAAGATGTTAGGAGACCAAAGATTTCTTTTCTTTTTTACCTCTCTCTGTCTCTTTTAGCCTAATCTGATAAAACTCCTTTAAAAAATTTGTGAGTCTCCTATGTATTAGATTATAGTCCATTTCATGAGACAAAAGCCACTCCTATATATTTGTTTTGAAACAAACAACCCTCCCCCTTGGGCCATGATTTGTGATGCTATAGTACACAAACTCCTTAAGATATTTAGGAACTGTTTTGTCTAGCAGAGAGGGTCTACTAGACAGCATTGTTTATCTTTCAAAGATCTCAGCAAGTAGTCTCACAACAATTTATAATTGTATCATTACCCTGAGGTCAGTTCTTACTTTGAGAATTTTTTTATGCCTGCTGAGACTATTCTGTGCTCTCTATATTTTCTCTAAATTCTTACAAACTGAACATCTTTCTCTTGCAACATCTTTTAATATGCAGCTAAAAGAAGAGATTTGGCACTTTCAATATTCTATCTGTTGATCTCTTTAGCCATATCCACAAGTCCATTGGATACATCTTCTATCTTTTAAGTTATCACAATCTACACTTCCGGTAATTATTCCACCATTACAGCCGTAGTCACTCTTTAGTGTCTGACAGCAGTTTCTACATTGCTCTTCCAGCTTCTACTAACATCTCCAGTCTTCAATTTCTACCCGTGGCCAAGGCCAGTGGCACATGTTTTAAGTTTTTCTACTCCATTTCTGACACCAATTTCAGTTGATGATAAATCAACAGTGATCAATTGTTTCTCCTTACTCTGTGGGTTGTCTGGGCAAGTTCTGCTGCTCTAATGTAGGCTTATTGATGTACATACATTCATCTGATGGGCCAGGTAAGGGTTTGCATTTTACACTTACACTGGTTTGTTCATTTAAAGTATTTGTTTTATTTAGGGAAACAATGTGGTCAGGTTTGCATTTAAATACTAAGTAATTATGGTAATTTAAACTAGAGTAGTTTTAGCGGTCATGGAAAAACATTGAAAAATTCAGAAATGTTCAGTGGAAAAATCAACAGCATTCATAATCATTTGGATGTGTGTAGTGAGAGGAGGGTGAAGAAAATCAACATGGCTCCCAGCTTTCTGGCTTGGTAAACTAGGTAGTATTTACGAAGTTGCAAAACCTGTTGTACTTGAGCAACTTTTAGCGGCCAAATGAAAATGTGTTATATATAATTCAACATGCAGATTTGAATCTCATGAGATGACTTTGAACTGGAGATAGATTTTACTTGGAAACATCATTTTATAATATCATTCAAGGCAACTGCGTAGAGTGAGTAGAGAAGAAGGCCCAGAATAGTACGCTAAGAATGAACATCACTAAAGAGATAGCTGCAAATAAAGAATAAAGGAGATCAAAAAGTTGTGAAAAATACTTGAAAAAGGCTGTATTAAAAAAAAAAAAAAAACTAAGAAGAGTCCCTGGCACTTAAAGTATTACACGAAGAAATGAGAAGAGAACAGAATGAAATGCAGTGGAGACAGGAAGGACCATAAGGAATAAAACATGTAAATTTGACGTCTTGGAAACTCTGTAAATACCAGGTATATTTTACCATAAATTTACATTAGTAAAGAATACTCTATAAAACATTATCCAAGCTTAGGTTATATTATAGCCTAATTATGCCTGATTGACCTCATTTAGTGAATTGAAACATTGCAAAAGATGAGTCTACTGTTACAAGGTAACCCTGGATAGAAAAGTTTTTGGTAAAAAAGGCTGTGAGATAGTAAAAATAATGTAAGCTCTGAGACATTAGTTAAGTAAAGGAAATTGGGGAAGCCAAAACTGAGCAACCCATTTTATCTTTGATTTACTCCTTATCTGAGGTATGGTACTCATGCATCCACACACACACACACATACACACACACATTATTAAGATCATTTATAGGATGTGACCAGGGATATGGGCAGGAACAGAATCTGAGATAGCCAAATTAGTTGACTATAAATCACTACATTGCCATTATCAAGGAAATGCTGGGTAGCCTCCCATTTTCCCTCTCCTACTGGAGGTATGCTGGGTATGTTAGCAGTTGTTAACTTGTTATTTAGCTGCATATTGCTAGACCAGAAGGAGTCATATCCAGACCTGACTCAAAAGATTGTATATTACCCAACATCTTGGCTTGCAAAGAATGCAAAATGGAGGTGATTTTAGGTTGTTTCCCTTTGATGAGAGAAAGATTGCATTTCTTATTTTACATTGGATAATTTCTGATATTAAATAGAAATATGTTTGGAAAAATATATATGGAAATAAATCTTCCTTTTTGGGGGGAATTACCACCCACTATTCCAATAGTTCTGATTGGCCATAGGGCCAGGCACATAGTCTATTCTGGACCATTTAGAGAACCCTATAACTCTATCAACAACTGGTTCAGAGGAAAACATGTGATCTAAATGGGGATAAACTGATTTTTTTTTCTAGGTTTGGAGCCCTGGTGGTCCAGTGGTTAAGAGCTTGGCTACTAACCATAAGATCAGCAGTTTGAATACACCAACTGCTCCTTAGAAATGTTATAGGGAAGTTCAACTCTGTCCGATAGGGTAACTATGAGTCAGATCAACTTGATGGTAATGGGTTTGATGTTTTGTTTTTTGTTTTCTTGGTTTATAATAGAATTGAGGAATGAGAGAAAGAGAAAGACTGTGTGCTGAACTTGGTAACTAGGGGGATGTGAGGCTGGGCTGCCAACACCTACCTCCTTGCATATAAAATTAAACGATAGAGAAAAAGCAGAGTAGAGAGATTGAGAGCAAGGAACAAAGAGCTGGCAACATTGTTTTATTTTCTTGATGTCATTGGGCGTTAACATTCCCCCCTAGACCTCCCAGTTTGGTAAACTCAAGCTAGCTTGAGTTGACTTTCCTGTACTTGCCTATAAGACTTTTTAATATGACCATGCTTATGAAATTAGACACAGATAAAGACCCTGAAAAATATAATATAGTACTACAGGAAATGTGGGAATTTAGAACCCAAGATAGGGAAATATTGGGTAAGTTATCTCCGCCCTAATACACCAACAAAAGCTACAATTATGCTTCAGGCTCTTAACTACATGTAATGAAAGAAAATCTATATTTGTTCAAAATTAATAACTTATACACCAAGCAGTTAAACACTGAGATCATCTAACCTTAGTTGGTTCAGGATTTATTCTTTGTGATACCTAAGCGTCATAAAGACATAAAAGTCATAAAATGACAGAACAAAAATGGAACTATATACTGATATATGTGTATGAGCTATGCACACATGTACAACAAACACAAGGAAATAGTTTGAAAATGATATGAAATTTAAAAATAAATCTTCTTTATATGTGTCAAAAGAGCTTATTCCAAAATTAAATTTGATCATTATAAATCTATATTAAAACCTTTCAGAACTTTCTAAGCCATAACAAATAGGAAGGTCTTAGCAATCACTTCTGTGACACTTACTTTGAATGACTATAAAGAACACCCCGCAGGCAGAATGGACCTCGTATTTGGGAATTATTCTTTCCATCTTTCTCATTGCCTGCCAGTTTAAACACACACACACACAAACACACACACACACACACATGCACACGCACACACCACCACCACCACCCCCATCACCACCAACAACACTACCACTGTTAACATGCATTTTGTTCTATTGTTTCTCCCTTAGGATGTCTTGAAAAGATCACAAAGGCTACTTCCACAGGATAAATAAAAATGTGTATTGCTCCCTGATTTTTTATCTCAATCCTTGTATCTTCAGTCAAGCCCGTCACCCAGAAACATAGAAATCTAAAGAATCTAAATTATTCTACCTCCTAGAACACTACTCAGACGCGTAGGTTTATATGTAGGTGCAAAATATGACTACTTCCTCAAAAAAAAAATGTTGTTAGGCAACTTTAGCAAAGATTGCTACGATATCCGTCTTCGTATTAACAGAATGCCTTCTCTATGACTAAGAAATGTCCATTGAGTTTCTGTCTTTGGAAGAACTCTTTATGTTGTACCTGTCTTATGATCATTTTAAATTTCTTGCAACTGATCACATTTGCTTTGTACTTGGGCCACCAGGAAGTTAAAAGCCAGATTTGTAGCCTCATTAGACAGTCCTGCATGCTTTTCTGCACGTAGATCTTTCACCACAGCTTCACAATTTTCCTACCGTTTTTCTGTTTCCAGAAACATTTATTTCATTACTTATGATTATATTTATTCTTCTAAGGTACTTCATTTACTTTTTGAACTGAACAGATTTTTTAAATATCGAACACGATTTTTTCTCAACTCAACATGTTGAAATTTAAGATCCTTTACAAGCATCCTCTAGTTCTCTAGTCATCTTAGATTCACACTTTTCCTATTTGTATTAGATGTGACTTTGGCTAGCAAATTCTCTGGTATCCTAGAGGTACCAACACCACCTCACACTCTGTTTCTGTTAAAACAGAAAACTAATCTGTATGCTTTGTTTGCACAGCCCACCATGACGTCAGGCTTGCACAGCTAGGAAACAAAAGAAGTGAGCAGTTGGGATTGCTCAGGAATGTGAGTCGCAAGAAATGACCCTCCCATGTCTTTGGGGCAAACATTTGAAAATAAATAAATAAATAATCAATCATCAGAGATAGCCTGAAAACATTTAACCCAAATAGTCTGCATGCAATACTACTGGGAAATCTAAATCACCCATGGTGATTAACTCTGCCCCTGACTTTAAGGTGATATTCACATTCCAAGTCACCAAATTACTCATTCTCAGCCTTATCTGAGGCAGTTGTACAAAGGTCGGGATGAAAACCAGAGAAATACAAACTTTCTTTGTTTGCTTTTCACCTCAAATCGTTAATTTATGTATTACCTGGCACCTAACAAAATGCATGTTTCTCTTACATGTTTGTGCTATATTGAAATGATAACTTAGAGGAGAAAGAGGAGTGAGAGAAGAAAGGAAAAAAGGAAGGAATGGATAGGGGAAGGAATGAAAGAAGGACGGAAGGAGAAAAGAAAGGAAGGAATTAAGAAAACATGATTTAAAACACAAATGTCATTAGGCCTTCAATAGAGTATAATGCTTTCAACCATTCACCCTCAACTGGTGCTCTTCCATTCCAAAGAAAACGTGATTTCATGTATTTAACGTTAATTATTCCGGATAAGCTTATAACATGAAATCTTCAACACATATTTTTAAGACTGATTTCTCCTTGGTAGTATTATGTTCACTGACTATGCTTCTCTGAAATGGAAGACCTTAAGATTCCTTGTGACTCTGCAGGAATGCAGCTGTGAGGATTCCCAAGAAAATGCAAGGAACATCTTCTTTTCCATATGGGAAGGCTTTTATGAGTGTTGGGGAAGAATTACAGTTTAAATATGTAAAATCTGTGTTACTTTTCAAAGCCATTAACTTGAGACCTGCCAGAAAAAGAAATGCAGTAAATATAAATCAGGGCACAGAAGTTAGAGCTGAATCATGCTTTCAGCCATCATGTTCTCTGCATAGATGAAATATGGGATTGACACTGACCCCATCATGGCCTCATCCTGCTCTGCTAATAGAGATATACAAAGACATTTGTGCATATGGCTCCATCCTCTAGGGATTAAAAAAATACTCCTGTGGCTCTCATATGTGTAGATCTTTGGGAGAGTATTAGGAACAAGGGAACAAATAAATGAATAAACTCTGCCACTGCCTTCAAGAATATTACCCTGTAGAGGATGGTGAGATGGGAAAGAGCCTAAAATTTATTGAGCATTTGCTATGAACCAAACACTGTGCTAGGTTCTGGAGTCAGATATACAGGCAGTCCTTGGGTTACCAATGCAATCCATTCGTAAGTGTATCTTTAAATCTTTAAGATGAATTTGCAGGTAAGTTGGAACAGGTGTGTATGGTTCTTACTGAGCTTTACTTTAGTGCAAGAAAGGAGTCCTGGTTGCACAGTGGTTAAGAGCTCGGCTGCTAACCAAAAGGTCAGCAGTTCAAATCTACCAGCCACTCCTTGGAAACCCTATGGGACAGTTCTGCTCTGTCCTATAGGGTTGTTATGAGTGAGAATTGACTCAGTGGCAATGGGTTTTTGGTTTAGTGCAAGAAAAGACTCAAAGCATTTTTAATGATGTAAAAGCTGCACGTGCAGCAGGTGAAGATGTTTGTAATGAAGATTTGTTGCAATTAGGGGCTGGTTCAATCTTTTCAAAATGAGGGCAAATTTACATAATAGTAAAGGTGAGGAGTACAAGTTGTCTTGTACGTCAGACATTTGTAACCTGGGGACTTACTGTAATTCCTGAGTTGACAGAGACTGAACTTTGTAAAGAAAGAAAATCATGAATTAAATTTGCACACAAGTTAGACAAATGTATGAGTGAGAAGTATAAGTGTTATAAAATTCTACATCTTATATATATATATATATATATATATATATATATATATCAAGGTTAGCAAACTATAGCCAATGGACTAAATCCATTCTACCACCTATTTCTGCACAGCCCACAGGCTAAGAATGGTTTTTAAATTTTAAATGTTTACATAATTAAATGGTTATGTAAGTATTACATAATAGCCTTGGGTTTTCTTATTGACCCACAAAGCTTAAGTTATTTACTATCTGACCCTTTATAGGAAAATTTGGCTGACCCCTGTTCTATAATAAAGACTTAATTGAGATGGCCAAATATTATGGGCCAGCTAAAAATTATCAATTACTATGAATAAAAGCAGTTAATGAGTGTATTCGGTTATCGATAATTTCTTAGAAAAATCAGTCCTGGGAGACTAAGATCACTCACATCTTATGCCAAATTGTGTGCTGGTTAACAAATCCTACTTCACATGCCAATTCCATCCTGTGGAAATCTCAGCTTCCCTTCCCTGTTCAGTTCAGACCCCTGCTGCCCACACAGCTCTTATTTCTCTCATCCCCAGCCACCCAGGGCTAGAGCAGTAAGGACCAGCTGCAAGCTCAGGAGTCCACACAACTATCCCCATTTCAGACCTGCTGGTCCCAAATGTGGGGTTTTCCTCTGCCCCTGCCACAAGTCAGGGAGTCCACATGACATCCCCCACTTCAGACCTGCTGACTACTGCTGCTCCTTTGGGTCTGAGGATTTGCTAGCAGTACTCTCAGAATTCATGGAGAGGATACTATACCTGCAAAAACAGCTTTCATAAAACAAAAGAGGATACAAATGAAGAGATACATAGGTTGACCTCTAGGAGGGATCACAACACATTTTCCACATCCCATGCTACCGTCTTCCATGCATAGTCACCTGCCTGGAAGCTCCATCTGAGCTCACCACACGGCCATGATAGATTACATCACGCCTAATGAGGCTTAGTTAGCATTGGGCCTCAGGTAGTCCCTCTTGGTCTGGTCAGCTTCTACTCTCTGGTCTCAGTTGTGGTCCAACTCTCAGAAACCAGGAGCAAAAGCTAAATGGCTTTCTGCAAGGTGATCCACACCTTGCTATATATATGGAATGAAGCATGGAGCCCTGGTGGCACAGTAAACTGTTTGGCTGTCAACCAAAAGGTTGGCAGTTCAAATCCACCAGCTGCTCCTTGAAAACTCTATGCAGGGCAGTTCTAGTCTGTCCTGTAAAATCACTATGAGTCAGAATCGACTCAATGGCAATGGGTTTGGTATATATATATATATATATATACACATATATATATATATATACATACATACATAATATTTTATTTTATATTTATATATAATAAATAAAATATATATTTTTTATATATTTTGGTATATACAGTTTTATAAATATATATAAAATTAATGTGAAAATAGATTATATCAATTTCACTGCAGATGCAATAGAGTAGGAGGTCATATACTATATTGGGATGCTGCTTCAGGTGACATGAAATTTTGGAGATTAGGCTTTTTCATATGTACCTATTGCAGGAACAAATTTATGGAAAAAAATGTCCAGTTTTAGAAAGTTATTCTGATTGGATAATTTCAAAAAGGAGTTGAAATTATAATAGGAAGGGAAACAAATTATTTATTTATTTATGCTAGATAATCAAAAAAAAGTCTACAACATACTTGAAGGTAAGAATGGGAGACGAGAAGATTTTTGAATAATTCACACTAAAACAATGTGTGAAGACAGCAAGAGTGATTTTGTTGCAAACCTAGAAGTCAGAGCATTCCTAAACTTTTCAGTCCAACTGGGAACAAGAAAAGACTCTTATTTTCAAAGCCCTGACCTGTTTCCTCTTATCAGCATCAGTTTCTTGAATCACCAGATTTTAAGAGGATCCTTCACAATGTTTTCACTGCTTCAAAGATAAATTCTGGCATTACTCGTATGGGTAAGGAATGATTCATGAGTCTGTATCTCTGAGGTCAGTAAGATAGTTGATGCCAGAGGCATAGGTATAAATATGCAACTTATACAATGGGTAAAGAGGAAAGTAATTCTTGTTCAAGGTGATGAAAGCAGAACAAGAATGACAATAACAACAATGCAAATGAATAATTCTTCATTTAAAATAGGCTTTGTTTCCCAGAGGAACTTAAGTAAAACACACACACACACACACACACACACACACACATTTAGAATAACTGATATCATGACTAACAGTTGTTAAATATAATTTTACTTGTTTTGGTTGCAGCTACTCTCTTTACCTTTATCAGAGACTTTGCCCATTTTCAGTGTGCATATAATTTATATCAAAGCTTCTTCAGTCTCGTACTCTGAGCAGGAAACAGATAACCTCTGGAGGCAAGGGAAGGCCAAGACTACTTTAGCCTCATATTCTTAACAATACAGTCAATATATTCATAAACTAGTATATCAAAATGGTGTTCAAAAGAATTGTAGAAGATTAACATATAATTAAAACTGAAGTTATGGTTGATCAGTAGGCCCAACATCATGAGCAACCTTAAAAAACTATTGTACTAACTATATTTTCCAAAATATCTGAAAATTCTGAAGATTATATTCTAAAGATTAAAGAATAATTTGTACATTTATCTTTTCATCCTTACAAGGAACAGTTCAGTGAAACTCTGGTTTTTACCTGAGGATATCACTGAAGCTATATTGTACTACATTATAATGTTCTCTTTTTTTTTTTTCTCAGATTTCAGCCCATGTTTGACTGAGAACATAATTTTCTTTTAAAAAATATGGGTTCTATGAATTATTGAATTGACCATCTTTCCCTCTTTGGGTTGCCAGCTAGTGCTAATCCTACTTTAGTGCACATGACATTACATTGTCACTGGTCATTTACTTTTTGAGTTTCTGCTAGAATGTAACCTCATGGAGGACAGCAGTTGTGCCTTCATCATCTTTGTTTCCCTGGTGCAAATGCTAATATGTCTATAAACTCTCAATGAATATGGATATTTTTGAACAAAAAAAATGGATGGATGGATGAAAGAATGAAAGTTATAACCTAGCTTCAGGAAGTACATAGGAGTTAAGGCCTAACTTTTCATTTTAATCTTTATCCATGATTTTACCTTAACTTTTTCTCTATTCTGATTATTTTGAAACACGAATTTCCTCTTTTGTCTATTTTTTCTTATTTTATTTATTTTATAACTTATTTAATTTTTTGTTGTTGAGACTATACATTGCAGAGCATACACCTGTTCAACACTTCCTACACGTAAAGTTCAGTGACATTGATTGCATTCATCAAGTTGTCTAACCATTCTTATTCTACTGTTCCAAATTGTTCATCCCCATTAACAAACTAACTGCACCCTAAGTTTTCTATATAATCTTTTGAGTTACTATTGTCAATTTGACACCATATAGATAGTTCTTAAAACAGCATGGTGCTCAAAGCAGACATTCTTTGCTAGTTAAACTAAGCTACTGTTTGGTTTTAAGAAGATTTCAGGGGATATATTTTCGTTTAAAGTTTAAAGATTATCTCAGGGCAATAGTTTCAGGGGCTGATCCAGCCGCCATTGTTCTAGAAAGTCTGGAGTCCAAGACAATTTGAAATTCTGTTCTGCACTTTCCCCCTTTTAATCAGGATTCTTCTGTACAATCTTTGACCAAAACCTTCAGTAATTGTTGTTAGCCACTTAAAAACCATGTTTGAAAAAAAAAAGATATAAATTAATAAATAAATGGAAGGATAAGTTATAAGTTACATTCTATTTAACACTGACTTGTAAACTCCGTCAATAAGATTTTTTATCCTGAACCAATTAATGACAAATATTTAAAAAATGTTGCTATTAAAAACAAAATTGGGCTAAGAAGAGGCAGGGCCAAGATGGCAGAGTAGTCAGATGTTTCCAGTGGTCCATCACAATGAAGATTCAAAAAAACAAGTGAATCAATTATATATGACAATCTAGGAGCTCTGAACATCAAAGCCAATGGTGAGGAATCAGACTGAGTGGCAGGGGGAGAGACGGTTCGGAATCAGCAAGGAATTGCCAGAGCAGACCCAGCACACACATGGTGTGTGGTGAGGAGGCAAGCAGTGGTACTCAGAAGGCATTTTCCACACTGGGAGAGACCCAACAGCAGAGAGTCTACTTGACCTTCCAGAACCAGTGAGAAGCAGCCCTCGATCTACAAAAACACCGCGCCGATAAAAAAACACCCTTTTTTTGGGAAAAAACCTCTCTCCCATTTACCTCCTTGATCCCAGCTCTGCACTGGGTCTGGAACCAGCTTCAGCAATTGCCAAGTCCCCTGGGCAAGAAGTAGGACAGGTCACATGCCCTGAGCCATTCTCCCAGCCTTGGAGAGTGTACAAATTAACAAACAAGGGACAAAATAATCTGCCAGCTGAACTAGCCAGGAATTCAGGGTAGGTACAGCTTCTTTGCCTAGGCACAGGCATACAGGATCCATGGACTTTGAGTGCCTTTCCCCTTGCATAGACATGTGGGCCCATTTCAACCGCGTAGGCCCTCATTACCACAGTACAACAGGGTATATACCTAAAGTCTAACTTCAGATGTTTCAGCTGTGAAGTGGCAGGCTCATGACATTTGACACTGTTCTACCCATTAAGCAGGGTCTTCACCCACACACATCAGGGGCCTGAGGACTGGTGGCTCCACCCATGCCACCTAGCTTCCTGAAACAGGGGCCCAAGAATAAGAGGTGCCCCCCCCCAGTCCTTATAGCCAACACATTCAGTGCTCATAGTCTAGCTGCAAAACCCACCCACCTATGTGCTCTAAGGAACAGGGACACACTTTCCTACTGGACACTCGGGGGTGGTCATCAGCCCCATGCCTTTCTCAGAATGTGTCCCCCTGCTGCAGCCAGATGCCTATCCCTACACCAAACACCCGTGCCAGTCTAGGACTGTAGGTGAGAGTCTGCACCACACACTCGGTGGGCGACTACCTGGACACCTGAGTTGAATCCATACAGGAGGAGTGCGCGGACTCCTGGGCTTACATAGTGGCAGGTCTGGCTACCTGGTGGCAGGACGTTGGAGCTTCAGGGGCACCAGTAAGTGAGCTAGTTCACACGAACAGTCAGTTTAGGCATATCAAAACAAAACAAGAAGCTAGGAAACAGCAAGCAAAAATAAATATAACTTATTGATGGCTTGGAGACAACAGTCAATATCAAATCATATAAAGAGGTAGACCATGATTGCTTCAGCAAGCTCCGAAAATAAAGAATCTAGAAATTTTCCAGAGGAAGAAAATTTCTTGGAATTACTGGAGGCAGAATACAAAAGATTAATATACAGAACTCTTCAAGATATCAGGAAGGAAATTATGCAAAACGCAGAACACACAAAAGAGAAACTTAAGAAGACTAGAGAAGAGCACACTGACAAATTTAACAGGCTGCAAGAGTCCATAGAGAGACAGCAATCAGAAATGCAGAAGATTAACAATAAAATTACAGAATTAGACAACTCAATAGAAAGTAATAGGAGCAGAATTGAGGCAAAGGAAGTCAGAATTAGTGAGACTGAAGATAAAGCACTTGACACCAACTTATTTGCAGAAAAATCAAATAAAAGAATTAAAAAAAATAAACAAATGCTAAGAATTATGTGGGATTCTATCAAAAGGAATAACCTATGAATGATTGGAGTACCCGAACAGGGGAGATAACAGAAAATATAAGAGAGAATTGTTGAAGAGTTGTTGGCAGAAATCTTCCCTGATATCGTGAAAGATGAGAAGATATTTATCCATGATGCCGGTCGAATCACACATAAGGTATATCTCAAAAGAAAGTCACCAAGACATATTATAATCAAACTTGCCAAAACCAAAGATAAAGAGAGAATTTTAAGAGTGGCTAGGGATAAACAAAAAGTCATCTACAAAGAAGAGTCAATAAGAATAAGCTCAGACTACTCAGCAGAAACCATGCAGGCAAGAAAGCAATGGGATGACATATATAAAACCTTGAAGGAAAACAATTGCCAGCCAAGGATTACATATCCAGCAAAACTGTCTCTCAAATATGATGGTGAAATTAGGGCATTTCCAGATAAATGGAAGTTTAGGGAATTTGCAAAAACCAAACGAAAATTACAAGAAATACTAAAGGGAGCCCTCTGATTAGAAAACCAAGAACATCAGATAATAACCCAAGACTAGAACTCAGGACAGAACAACTGGATATCAACCCAGCTAGGGAAGTCACAAAAATAATCAAAGCTAAAACACTGAAAGTAGGAAAAAAGATGTCAACTTGTAAACACATGTTAACATTAAAACAAAAAAGAGGGACTTAAAAAATGTAGATATAGATTTTTCATATGCAGAGGAAGTCAAGGTGGTATAAAGAAATACAAGATTGGTATAAATTTAGAAAAATAGGAGTAAGTATTAAGGTAACCACAAAGAAAACTAACAATCCTACACATCAAAATAGAAAACAGCAAAAATATAAAGATTCAGCAAATACAAAATCAACAACAAAGAAAAAGATGAAAGAAAATACATAGGGAAAAACGACTCAGCACAGAAAATTAAGTAGAACAAAGAAACTGTCAACAACACACAAAAAAAGACATTAAAATGACAGCACTAAACTCATACATATTGATAATTACGCCAAATGTAAATGGACAAAACGCACCAATAAAGAGACAGAGAGTGGAAGACTGGATTAAAAAAAAAAAAAATCTGTCTATATGCTGCCTATAAGGCACACACCTTAGATTTCAAGACACAAACATACTAAAACTCAAAGGATGGAAAAAAGATATATCAAGCAAACAACACTCAAAAAAGCAGGAGAGACTTCTGGGAAATACAACACTCTAGGCAGAAGCAACACACCGTCCCTCCACAGCAAAGATCTAAAAAACTAACCCTAACAGAGAAAACAGCAATCCTGAAACCCTAAACATCAAATGAAGACATGAAGAACACAGCCAAGTACCAAATGGAATAAGAAACTGAAAGAGAACAGACATTGAGAAGAGATATACGCAGAGGTCCCCTATCAGCTAACGAAGCATGGATCCCCCATCATGGACTCCTATCAGAGGCCAGTGAACAGGGGGTACTAGAAAGCAGGAGATAGAACAAGTAAATAGCGATATATGCTTTCCCACACCCCACCTTTCTTCATGCCCACTTGGCCTCCTCTGCTTCCCGTGGCCACAGTCTCTTGATGAGGAAGCACCGGCTGCTTGGATTCCACAGGCCAGCACTGGCCAACTCCACGAGTGCCATTTGTTGTCTACTGGTGTTGCTTTTTTCTGCTCTTTAGAGTTATTCCTTATCTCTCACCTCCACCCCCTCCTTTCTCTCAAATATCTGGCTCCCTGCGCCATCTTCACTTCTCCCTGAAAGGCTGAAAAACTCCACTAAAATGTAAAACTGCTTCTCAGTCCATGCTGCCATGCTGGTGGGATCCCAGGGCTTTTTTTTTTTGTTGTTGTTTGTTTGTTTGTTTTGAATTGTTTGTTTGATTTCTTTTTCTTTTCTCGAATTGGGAGCCCGTTATAGCTGGGCAGTACTGCATGGCTTGGGACCTACCCACTCCATTTACACAGACGCGCAGCGGGAACCCTGTGGGCATTTCTTTTTTCATGATTATTTTTCTGTTTTTCGGAGGAGTTTTCTTTATTTTTTAAATTTGTTTTGTTTTCTTTCCCCTCTTTTTCCCTTTTTGTCTTTCTTCATTACTCAGTTTCTCATCTCAGTATACCTTCCTCCTCTTCCTGTCCCCTGAATACCTGGTGCTGAGTGACACCTGTACACCTTCTAGTCAGGTTATATTTCAAAACCTGGAATCAACTTCTCCAGACCTCATAGCCACACCAGTGGGATCCCTGGGAGCTTTGCTTTCCTTTTATCTTCCAAATTTTTATTAACCCTTTTACTTTTCTTTCCTTTTTTTTCTTCTTCTCCTTTTTGTTTTTCTCTATTTCATAATCTCTCATCTCTCCACTTCAACAGCAAGCTCCCCAGCACTCTTTTTTGTTTGTTTGTATGTTCTTGGCTCCTCTTCTCCTCTCCTCTCTCCTATATCCATCTTAGCTCTGCACATAACAATCTTCCCCCTACATCCTGCCTACCTGCACCATGCAGTTAACATCACACCACCAAGCAGTACAGGCACGACCTACTGGAACCTGCCCTGCACTGATTACCGACCCACCCTGGTGGCTGTAGTAAGTGACACAAACAACCCATCCCAGTAACTCCTCTTCACCTAGACCTGCCCTGCTGTACCATATCTGATGGACTGACCCTGCCAACTGGAGGAGGCAAAACGTATCGTGCCAACAGACAAGCAAACAATGAAGAACACACAGCCTGTCTGCTCAGACATAACAAAATTAAAAAATAAAAAATGATGAAAAAAACAAATCTACAATCAACAATCAAGAAAAATAACTACTGAATGCCCCGAAGATGGCAGACAATATCAAAACATTTACAAAAACAAGACAGGATGGTTCCAGTAGGTGTCCAAAATAAAACACCAGATGAATTTCCAGTGGAAGAAAAGGCACTAGAGCTATCTGATAGGGAATTCAAATCTCTGATACTCAGAATTATCCAAGAGTTGAATCAAAAAGCAGACAAAAAGGAGGAAAAAATAGACAAATTCATGGAAAATACAGACAAAAAAATGGAAGAATTTGGGAAAATAATGCAGGAACAAAATGCCAAAATAAATTCACAACCAGAAATTATACAAAAACAACAATTAGAATCCAGAATATAAACAACAAGATTTCAGAAATGGACAGTGTCATAGACAGGCTGAGGAGCAGATTTGAAACAGGATCAGTGGAATTGAAGGCAAACACTCGGATACAACTCTGTTTGAGGAAAACTCAAAAAAAGAATAAAGAAAAATGAAGAAACCCTGAGAGTTATGTGGGATACAATCAAAGGCAAAAATTTACAAGTGATCGGAGTTCCAGAACAGGGAGAGAAAACAGAAAACACAGAAAAGATCATTGAAGAACTGCTGACAGAAAACTTCCCCAATATCATGAAAGATGAAAAGCTGGCCATCCAAGAAGCTCAACAAACCCCATATAGGATAGACCCCAAAAGAAAATCACCAAGGCATATCATAATCACCTCTCCAAAAATGAAGGCAAACAAAGAATCCTGAGAGCAGCTCAAGAAAAACAAGAAGTCACATAAAGAGGAGAAACAATAAGACTAAGCTCAGATTATTCAGCAGCAACCATGCAGGCAAAAAGGCAATGGAATGACATATACAAAACCTTGAAAGAAAAAAATTGCCAGTGAAGAATAATATATCCTGCAAAACTCTCCTTCAAATATGATGGTGAAATTAGGACATTTCCAGATGAACAGAAATTAAGGGAACATGTAAAAACCAAACAAAACTCACAAGAATTATTAAAGGGAGTTCTTCGATCTGAGAACAAACACTTCAGCTCACAGGCAAGATCTAGGACACAGGATCGTACCAGCCAGATACCAGTCTAGGAAATGAACTCTCAAGGACTATCCAAAACCAAAAGAAATACAACAGGGAATCAGACCAGTTAGTCATTAAATGATGATAACATCAGAACAGTAAAAGAGGAAATAAACACTGTAGGTATAGAACCTTCTAATGGAGAGGAAGGCCAGGTGATACTAAGTAATTATAGACTGCTTCAAACTTAGAAAGATAAGGGTAAATTTCACAGTAAACACAAAGAAAGTTAACAAACAACTCATAAAAATAAAGAGGAAAAACATAAAGTCTCAGCAAAAACAAAAGCAAAAGAAATGAAAAAAAAAAAATCCACAATCAAAAGGAATTCAGCACAGGAGAGTAAGAGGAACAAAGAAAACATCAGCACTACAAAAAAAACAAAACAAACAAACAAACAAAAAAAAAACACTACAAAATGGCTGCAATAAATTCACATCTATCAATAATTACACTAAATATAAATGGCTTTAATGCACCGATAAAGAGACAGAGAATGACAGAATGGATTAAAAAAAAAAAAGGATCTATCAACATGCGGTCTATAAGAGACACACCTTAGAAACAAAGACAAGAATTTATTAAAAATCAAACGTTGAAAAAAAATATATCAAGCTAACAATTACCAAAAAAGAGCAGGAGTGGCAACAATAATCTAAGATAAAATAGACTTTAAAACAAAATCCACCATGAAAGATAAAGAGGAACACTATATAATGATTAAGGGGACAATCCATTATGAAGACATAACCATAATAAACCATCTATGAACCCAATGACAGGGCTCCAAAATACATAAAACAAACTCTAACAACACTGAAAAGAGAAATTTACAGTTCCACAACAATAGTAGGAGACTTCAACAAACCACTCTCAGTAAAGGATAGAACATCAAAAAAGAAACTCAGCAAAGATACAGTAGACTTAAAGGGCACAATTGGCCAACTTGACCTCATAGACATACATAGAACACTCCATCCAACAACTGCAAAGTACACATTATTTGCCAATGCACATGAAATATTCTCCAGAGTAAACCACATCTTAGGCCACAGAGCAATCCTCAACAAGATCCAAAACTCTGAGATAACACAAAGTATCTTCTCTGACCACAATGCCATCAAGGTAGAAATTAACAACAGAAAGAACAAGGAAAAAATATCAATTACATGGCAACTGAATAACACCCTGCTTACAAACCACTGGGTAATAGAGGAAATCAGAGATGGAATGAAAAAATTCCTTGAATCAAAAGAGAAGGAAAACACATCATACCAAAACCTTTGGGACACAGCAAAGGCAGCCCTCAGAAGACAGTCTATAGCAATAGATGCAACATCAAAAAAGAAGAAAGGGACAAAATCAAAACATTAACTACACAGCTCAAACAAATAGAAAGTGAACTGCAAAAAAAGGTCACAGCCATCAGAAGAAAGGAAATAATAAAGATCAGAGCAGAAATAAATGAAATAGGAAAACAATACAAAGAATCAACAAAACCAAAAGTTGGTTCTTTGAAAGAATCAACAAAATCGACAAACCACTGGCCAGACTGAAAAACGAAAAACAGGAGAGAATGGAAATAACCCAAGTAAGAAATAAAATGGGCAACATTACAGCAGACCCAACTGAAATAAAAAGGATCATAGCAGAGTATTATGAAAAACTATAACCCAACAAATTTGAAAACCTAGAGGAAATGAAACAAAATGATGTTGAAAATCTGAACAGATCCATAACAAGAGAAGAGATAGAAAAGGTAAAAAAAAAACTCCTAACAGAAAACAGCCCTGACCCAGATGGCTTCACTGAAAATTTCTACCAATCATTCAGAGAAGAGCTTGTACTAGTACTACTCAAACTATTTAAGAACACAGAAAAGGAAGAGACACTTCTAAATTCATTTTATGAAGCCAACATAACCCTGACACCAAAACCAGGCAAAGACACACACAAAAAAAGGAAATTACAGATAGATATCTCTCATGAATATAGATGCAAAAATTCTCAACAAAATTCTAACCAAATCAATACACTTATCTTCTAAAAACTGGGATCTTCTAAAAACTGGGATCTTCAAAAGACTTCACCAAAAGAGTAAAAAGGAGAACCTACAGACTGGGAAAAAAATTTCAGACAGTATATGTCAGACAAAGAATCTAATTTCTATAATCTACAATAAAATGCAACACCTCTACACCAGAAAGACAAATAATCCAATTAAAAAATCGGCAAAGGATGGCCGCTAGCGAGCCTTTTTCTGCCGCCTCCCCCTCCTTTTGCCTGGGTGCCTGGTTCCGAGTGCCGTCTCTGCTCTCTCCTGCGGGGCTGTAGGGCTGCGTTCGGGCGTGTGGCTGTTTCCAGGTCTGGGCTCCCGCGCGGGTGGGATCCTGGGGCCTTTGTTCGTTGGCCCCTCTGCTTCCCGTGGCCACGGTCACTTAACCCCGAGACTACCGGCTTCTTGGAATTCGCGCCCCTGAGTGGGGGCTCTCTGGGTCCCATTTGTAGGCACTGACTGCTGGTGTTGCCCTTTTTTTTTTTTCTCAATTTTATTTTTCTTCCTTTTTTGATTAGTTTTGTCATATTTTACCTCTTTTTCTCTTTTGTCTTTCTTCATTGCTTAATTTCTTGTCTCTCTATCTCTTCCTTCTCTTTCTAATCCCTGAATACCAGGCGATGTATGCCTCTGTACCTTCTGGCCAGGCTGAGCTGTGAAAATTGAGACCGACTCCCCCAGACCTCATAGCTGCATCGGTGGGATCCCTGGAAACTTTGCAGTTTTTTAACTTTTCTGATTTTTATTTGGTCATTCTTTCCTTTTCTTTCTCTTCCCCCTTCTGGTTTCCTCCATCCCATAGTCTCTCATCTGTACATTCCAACGACAAGCTCCCCTAGCATTCTTTTATGTTTGTACGCTTTTTGCTCCTCCTCCTCTCTCCTCTCTCCCATATCCAGCTTAGCTTCACACATAACCATCTTCCCGCTGCACCCTACCTACCTGCACCGTGCACTAGACATCACATCACCAAGCGGTGCAGGCACGCCCTATTGGAACCTGCCCAGCACTGACTACCGACCGTCCTGGTGGCTGCGGTGAGTGCCACAAGCAACCCATCCCAGTGGCTCCTCCTCAACTAGATCTGCCCAGCTGTACCACAAGAACGAAAAAAAAAAAAATCTACAATCAATAGACGAGAGAAATATCTACTGAATGTCCCGAAAACAGCAAACAATATCAAAACATTTACAAAAACAAGACAAGATGGCTCCAATAGGCGTCCAAATTAAAACACCAGATAACTCTCCTGTGGAAGAAAATGCACTAGAAGTACCTGATACGGAGCTCAAATCACTAATACTCGGAATTTTCCAAGAACTGAGGCAAAAAGCTGACAAACATGAGGAAAAAATAGACAAATTTATGGAAAATACAGACAAAAAATTGGAAGAATTCAGGAAGATGATGCAAGAACAAAATTCCAAAATAAATTCACAACTCGAAATTATACAAAAACAACAATTAGAAATCCAAAAGATAAACAAGATTTCAGAAATGGACGGTGTCATAGAAGGGCTGAGAAGTAGATTTGAAACCATGGAAGACAGGATCAGTGGAACTGAAGACAAACACTTGGATACAACTCTGTTTCAGGAAAACTCAGAAAAAAGAACAAAGAAAAATGAAGAGACCCTGAGAGTTATGTGGGACACAATTAAAAGCAAAAACTTACGAGTGATTGGCATACCAGAACAGAGGGAGAAAACAGAAAACACAGAGAGGATCATTGAGGAACTGCTGACAGAAAACTTTCCCAATATCATGAAAGATGAAAAGCTGGTCATCCAAGAAGCTCAACGAACCCCATATAGACGAGACCCCAAAAGAAAATCACCAAGACATATCATATTCACACTCGCTAAAACTAAAGACAAACAAAGAATCCTGAGAGCAGCTCGTGAAAAACAAGAAGTCACATACAGAGGAGAAACAATAAGAATAAGCTCAGATTATTCAGCAGAAACCATGCAGGCAAGAAGGCAATGGGATGACATATATAAAATCTTGAAAGAAAAAAATTGTCAGCCAAGAATAATATATCCTGCAAAACTCTCATTCAGATTTGATGGTAAAATTAGGTCATTTCCAGATAAACAGAAACTAAAGGAATATGCAAAAGTCAAACCAAACTTACAAGAATTATTAAAGAGAGTTCTTCGATCTGAGGACAAACAGCTTAAGTCCTCAGGCAGGACCTAGGACCTAGAATGCAGGTTAACATGAACCAGATACCATTCTAGGAACTGAACTACAGACGACTTTCCAAAAACAAAAGATATACAACAGGGAATCAGAGAAATCAATCAAAGGATGACAACAACATCAAAACAATGAAAGAGGGAACAAACGGCATAGGTATAGAACCTTCTAAAGGAGAGGAAGGCAAGGCGATACCAAGTAATGGTAGACTGCTTCAAAATTATAAAGATAAGGGTAAAATTCATGGTAACCACAAAAAAAGTTAACAAACCAACTCATAAAAATAAAGACGAAAAACATAAAGTCTCAACAAAAACAAAACCTACAAAAACAAAAGAAATGAACACAAAATCCACAAACAAAAGGAACTCAGCACAAGAGAGTAAGAAGAACAAAGAAAACTTCAGCATCACAAAAAAAAGCACTACAAAATGACAGCAACAAACTCACATCTATCAATAATTACACTGAACGTAAATGGACTCAAAGCAACCATAAAGCGACGGAGAGTGGCAGAATGGATAAGAAAACAGGATCCATCTATTTGCTGTCTACAAGAGACACATCTTAGAAACAAAGATGTGAATTTATTAAAAATCAAAGGTTGGAAAAAAATATATCAAGCTAACAACTATCAAAAAAGAGCAGGAGTGGCAATTCTAATCTCAGATAAAATAGACTTTAAAACAAAATCTACCATAAAAGACAAAGAAGGACACTATATAATGATTAAGGGGATGATCCATCATGAAGACATAACCATAATAAATATCTATGCACCCAATGACAGGGCTCCAAAATACATAAAAAAAACTCTAACAGCACTGAAAAGAGAAATTGACAGTTCCACAATAATAGTAGGAGACTTCAACACACCACTCTCAGTAAAGGACAGAACAACTAAAAAGAAACTCAGCAAAGATACAGAAGACCTAAAGGACACAATCAGCCAACTGGACCTCATAGACATATATAGAACAATCCATCCAACCGCTGCAAAGTACACATTCTTTTCCAATGCACATGGAACGTTCTCCAGAATAGACCACATCTTAGGCCACAGAGCAATCCTCAACAAAATCCAAAATGCTGAGATAATTCACAGTATCTTCTCTGACCACAATGCCATCAAGGTAGAAATTAACACTAGAAAGAGCAAGGAAAAAAAATCAAACACATGGAAACTGAATAATAATCTGCTTACACATCAATGGGTAATAGAAGAAATCAGAGATGGAATTAAAAAATTCCTAGAATCAAATGAAAATGAAAACACATCATACCAAAACCTTTGGGACACAGCAAAGGCAGTCCTCAGAGGACAATTTATAGCAATAGATGCACATATCAAAAAAGAAGAAAGGGACAAAATCAAAACATTAACTACAGAACTCAAATAAATAGAAAGAGAACAACAAAAAAAGCCTACAACCACCGGAAGAAAGGAAAAAATAAAGATCAGAGCAGAAATCAATGAAATAGAGAACAGAAAAACAATAGAAAGAATCAACAAAACCAAAAGTTGGTTCTTTGAAAGAATCAACAAAATCGACAAACCACTGGCCAGACTGACAAAAGAAAAACAGCAGAGGGCACAAATAACCCAAATAAGAAATGAAATGGGGGACATTACAACAGACCCAACTGAAATAAAAAGGATTATAACAGAATATTATGAAAAACTATATTACAACAAATTTGAAAACCTAGAGGAAATGGATAAATTTCTAGAAACATACGGCCTACCCAAACTACAACAAAGTGATATTGAAAATCTGAACATACCCATAACAAGAGAAGAGATTGAAAAGGTAATAAAAAAACTCCCAAGCATAAAAAGCCCTGGCCCAGATGGCTTCACTGGAGAATTCTACAAAACATTTACAGAAGAGCTCGTACCAGTTCTACTCAAGTTATTTCAGAGCATAGAAGAGGAAGCAACACTTCCAAATTCATTCTATGAAGCCAGCATAACGCTGATACCAAAACCAGGCAAAGACATCACAAAAAAAGAAAATTACAGACCAATATCTCTCATGAATATAGATGCAAAAATTCTGAACAAAATTCTAGCCAATAGAATTCAGTATCATATCAAAAAAATAATACACCACGACCAAGTAGGATTCATACCAGGTATGCAAGGATGGTTTAACATTAGAAAATCCATCAACGTAATCCACCACATAAATAAAAGGAAAGAAAAAAATCACATGATTATCTCAATTGATGCAGAAAAGGCATTTGACAAAGTCCAACACCCATTCCTGATAAAAGCTCTCAATAAAATAGGTATAGAAGGGAAATTTCTCAACATAATAAAGGGCATCTATGCAAAACCAACAGCCAACATCATTCTTAATGGAGAAAGGCTGAAAACATTCCCCCTGAAAACAGGAACAAGACAAGGATGCCCTTTATCACCACTCCTATTTAACATTGTGCTGGAAGTTCTAGCTAGAGCAGTAAGGCAAGAGAAAGAAATAAAGGGCATCCAAATTGGTAATGAAGAAGTTAAACTCTCCCTGTTTGCAGATGATATGATACTATACATAGAAAACCCTAAAGACTCCACGAGAAATTTACTGGATCTAATAGAAAGATTCAGCAGAGTAGCAGGATACAAGATAAACATTCAAAAATCAGTTGGATTCCTATACACCAGTAAAGAGAACGATGAAAAGGAGATCAGGAAATCAATACCATTTTCAATAGCCCCTAAAAAGATAAAATACTTAGGAATAAATCTGACCAGGAATATAAAAGACCTATACAAAGAAAACTACAAAACACTGCTGCATGAAATCCAAAGGGATCTACATAAATGGAAAAACATACCATGCTCATGGATAGGCAGACTCAACATTGTGAAAATGGCAATTCTACCTAAAGCAATCTACAAATACAATGCAATTCCAATACAAATACCAACAACATTCTTCAAAGAGATGGAAAAACTAATTATTAACTTTATATGGAAAGGGAAGAAACCCCGAATAAGTAAAGCAATACTGAAGAAGAAGAATAAAGTTGGAGGACTCACACTACCTGACTTGAGAACCTACTATACAGCTACAGTACTCAAAACAGCCTGGTACTGGTACAACAACAGAGACATTGACCAATGGAACAGAATTGAGAACTCAGATGTAAATCCATCCACCTACGGTCACCTGATTTTTGACAAGGGCCCAAAATACATCAAATGGGGAAAAGACAGTCTTTTTAACAAATGGTGCTGGCAAAACTGGATATCCATTTGTAGAAAAATGAAACAGGACCCATACCTCACACCATATACAAAAACTACTTCAAAATGGATCAAAGATCTGAATATAAAGACTCAAACTATAAAATTCATAGAAGAAAAAATAGGACCAACACTTCAGACCTTAATACATGGCATTAACAGGATACAAACCATAAACATCAACACAAAAAACCCAACAGATAAACTAGATAATTGGGATCTTCTAAAAATCAAACATCTATGCTCTTCAAAAGATTTCACCAAAAGAGTTAAAAGAGAACCTACAGACTGGGAAAAAATTTTTGGACAGTACAAGTCAGATAAAGGTCTAATCTCCATAATCTACAAGAAAATCCAACACCTCTACAACAAAAAGACAACCAATCCTATCAAAAAATGGGCAAAGGAAATGAACAGACACTTCACCAAGGAAGACATTCAAATGGCCAACAGACACATGAGGAAATGCTCGCCATCACTAGCCATTAGAGAAATGCAAATTAAAACCACAATGAGATACCATCTCACCCCGGCATTACTGGCACGAATCAAAAACACTGGAAATAACAAATGTTGGAGGGGCTGCGGGGAGACGGGAACTCTTATACACTGCTGGTGGGAATGCAAAATGATACAGCCATTTTGGAAAATGATATGGCGTTTCCTCAGAAAGCTAGAAATAGACGTACCATTCGATCCAGCAATCCCACTCCTAGGAATATATCCTAGAGAAATAAGAGTCATCACTCGAATAGACATATGCACACCTATGTTCATGGCAGCATTATTCACAATAGCAAAACGATGGAAACAACCTCGATGTCCATCAACACACGAATGGATACACAAACTATGGTACATACACACAATGGAGTACAATGCAACGAGAAAGAACAATGAATCGGTGAACCATCTCATAACATGGATGAAACTGGAGGACATCATGCTGAGTGAAATAAGTCAATCACAAAAGGACAAATATTGTATGAGACCTCTATTGTAAAAACCCATGAAAAAATTCACATGCAAAATGTAACAATCCTTGTTGGTTACCAGGGATGGGAGGGGGGGGGGAATACTAAATAGGTAATAGATAAGTGGTAACTTGGGTGAGAGGTGAGATAGTACACAGTACAGGGGAAACTAACACAACCTGCACAAGGAAAGGTCATGGAGGCCCTATAGACACATCCAAACCCCCCAAGGGACTGAGTTGTTAGACGGAGGGCTCTGGGGACCATGATCTCGGGGAACATCTAGCTCAATTGGCATGACACTACTTATAAAGATAATGCTCTACATTCTACCTTGGTGAGTAGTGTCTGGGGTCTTAAAAGCCTATGAGCGGCCATCTAAGATACTCCACTGATCTCATCCCTTCGGGAACAAGGGAGAACGAAGAGAACAGGATACAAGGAAAAGATTAGTCCGAAGGACTAATGTTCCACAGCTACCAAGGCCTCCACGGGACTGAGCCCAGTACAGCTGGATGGTGCCCGGCTACCACCAATGACTCCTCTGACCAGGATCACAACAGAGGGTTCTGGGCAGAGCTGGAGTAGGATGTAGAGCATAATTTTAACTCCCAAAAAAAAAAAAAAAAAAAAAAAGAAGACCAGATATACTGGCCTAAAGAATACTAGAGAAACCTCGAGAGTGTGGCCCCCAGACACCCTTTCAGCTCAGAGGTGAAGTTACCTTCAAGGTTCGATGTTAAGCCTGGGAATGGACACCCCAGTAAAACTAAATGGGACTAACGATGTACAGGAGTCCGGTGACAAGGGCCAGAAGGCAGAGGGAGAGTAGGAAACTGATGATAAGGAACACAAATTGAATAAGGACACTGTCGATGTATTGTGAGATTGTTGACCACTGCTATAGGGCAACATTTGTAGTAACTATTAAATGGGAGGCTGTTTTGTCCTGTAAGCCTTCATCTTGGGCGAGAATGGCAGCACAATTGGAAGAGCATAGTCAATATCACTTAAATGTGTAAGTAAAAAGTTTTGAAATGGTGTTTAAATAAAATAAAATAATAAAAAAAAAAAAAAAAAACAAATGAGACTAAAGAGGTACAGTAGTCCAGGGACAAGGGCCAGAAGACAGAAGGGGACAAGGAAGTCCCCTGATGATAGGGAACACAAGGTGGAGTAAGGATATTCTTGATGTGCTGTGAGATTGTTAACCATTGTCATAAGGCAACATGTGTAGTAACTGTTAAATGAAAAACTATTTTGTTCTGTAAGCCTTCATCTTAAGTGAGAATAACAGCACAGTTGGAAGAGCGTAGTCAATGTCACTGAACTGTGAATGTAGAAATTTTTGAAACGGTGTATATTTGGCCATCTGTAATTTTCATCAAAAAAAAAGGTTGAGAATTTAGAGGCTTAATACGTTGTGGGGTTGTTAACCAATGTCAAAAAACAACATGTGTACTACTATTTCATGAGAAACTATTTGCTCTGTAAGCTTTCACCTGAAGTACAATAAAATATATATATATAATAAAAAAAAATAAATAAAAAAAATAAAAAATCGGCAAAGGAAATGAACAAACACTTCACCAGAGAAGACTTTCAAGTGGCCAACAAACACTTGAGGAAATGGTCGCAAT
Source organism: Dugong dugon (assembly GCA_030035585.1). Taxonomy (NCBI): domain Eukaryota; kingdom Metazoa; phylum Chordata; class Mammalia; order Sirenia; family Dugongidae; genus Dugong; species Dugong dugon. The sequence goes on from CM057465.1 coordinate 98,481,169, forward strand.
CACTAGCCATTAGCGAAATGCAAATTAAAACCACAATGAGATATTATCTCATCCCGGCGTTACTGGCACGAATCAAAAACACTGGAAATAACAAATGTTGGAGAGGCTGTGGGGAGATCTGAACTCTTATGCACTGCTTCTGGGAATGCAAAATGATAGAACCATTTTGGAAAATGATATGGTGCTTCCTTAGAAAGCTAGAAATAGAAATATATGATCCAGCAATCCCACTTCTAGGAATATATCCTAGAGAAATAAGAGCCGTCACACAAATAGTCATAAGCACACCCATGTTCATGGCAACATCCTTCACAATAGCAAAAAAATGGAAATAATCCAGATGCCCATCAACAGATGAATGGTTAAACAAACTATGGTACCTATACACAATGGAGTATTATGCAACGATAAAGAATAATGATGAATCTGTGAAGCATCTCATTATATGGATAAAACGGGAGGACATTATGCTAAGTGAAATAAGTCAACCATAAAAGGACATATATTGTACGGGACTTCTATTGTAAAAACTCATGAAACTGTTTACACACAAAAGTAACAATCTTTGTTGGTTATGAAGAATGGGAGAGGTGGGGGAATATACTAAATAGGCAATAGATAAGTCGTGACATTGGTGAAAGGTAAGATAGTACACAATACTGGGGAAGCCAGCACAACTTGTACAAGGAAAGGTCATGGAAGCTCCATAAACACATCCAAATTCCCAGAGGGACTGAATTGTTGGTAGGAGGGCTGTGGGGACCGTGGTCTCTGGGAACATCTAGCGCAATTGGCATAACACATTTTATAACGACAATGGTCTACATTCTACCTTGGTGAGTAACGTCTTGGGTCCTAAAAGCCTGTGAGCAGCCATCTAAGATACTCCACTGGTCTCATCCCTTTGGGAGCAAGGGAGAATGAAGAGAACAGGATACAAGGAAAAGATTAGTCCAAAGGGCTAATGGAGCAGAGCTACCAAGACCTCCACCAGACAGAGTCCAGTACAGCTAGATGGTGCCTGTCTACTACCATTGACTGCTCTGACCAGGATCACAACAGAGGGTTCTGGACAGAGCTGGAGAATGATGTAGAACAAAATTCTAACAGAAAAAAGATGTACTAGATTTACTGGCCTGATAGAGACTGGAGAAACCCCAAGAGTATGGCCCTGGACACCCTTTCAGCTCAGTGGTCATCACTCCCGAGGTTCACCATTCATCTGGGGATTGGACAGCCCCATAAAACAAAATGGAACTAATGAGGCACAGAAGTCCGGGGACAAGGACTAGAAGGCAGAAGAGGACAGGAAAGCTGGTGATAGGGAACCCAAGGTTGAGAAGGGACAATGTTGACATGTCATGAGGTTGTTAACCATTGTCATAGGGCAATATGTATACTAACAGTTTAATGAGAAACTATATTGTTCTGTAAACCTTCACCTAAAGTACAATTTAAAAAAAAAATTAAAAAAAGAGCAGGAGTGGCAGTATTAATCTCTGACAATATAGACTTTAAAGTAAAATCCACCACAAAGAATAACAAAGGACACTATGTAATGACTAAATGGTCAATATTCCAGAAGGACATAACTATAACAAATATTTATGCACCCAATGTTAGGGTTCCAAAATACATAAAACAAACTCTAATAGCATTGGAAAGAGAGATAAACAGCGCAACAGTAGTAGGAGACTTCAACTCACCACTTTCGGTGAAGGACAGAGCATCCAGAAAGAAGCTAAACAAAGACACGGAAGATCTAAATGCTACAATCAACCAACTTGATCTCGTAGACATATACCAAACACTCCACTCAACAGCAGCCAGGTATACTTTCTTTCCCAAAGCTCATGGAATATTCCCCAGAAGAGACCACATATTAGGCCATAAAGCAAGCCTTAACAGAATCCAAAGCATTGAAATATTACAAAGCATCTTTTCTGACCATAAAGCCATAACAGTAGAAGTCAATAACAGAAAAATACAAGGAAACAAAATCAAACACATGGAAACTAAACATCTTCCTCAAAAACTACTGGGGTATAGAAGAAATTAAGGATGGAATAAAGAACTACATGGAATCAAATGAGAATGAAAACACATCCTACCAGAACCTTTGGGACACAGCAAAAGCAGTGCTCAGAGGTCAGTTTATAGCAATGAACGCACACATCCAAAAGCAGAAAGGGCCAAAATCAACATTAACCCTACTACTGGAACAAGTAGAAAGACAGCAGCAAAAGAAGCACACGCGCACCAGAAGAGAGAAAATAATAATAAGAATTAGAGCAGAATTAAATGAAATAGAGAATACAAAAACAATTGAAAGAGTTAACAAGACCAAAAACTGGTTCTTTGATAAGATCAACCAAATTGATATGCCGTTGGCCAAACTGACAAAAGAAAAACAGGAGAGGAAGCAAATAACCAGTACAAGGAATTAGATGGGTGATATCACAACAGACCCAACTGAAATTAAAAGAATCATAACAGAATACTAACATAGATTGAACTCTAACGAATCTAAAAAGCTAGAGGAAATGGACAAACTTCTAGAAACTCACTACCTACCTCAACTAACACAAACAGAGGTAGAACAACTAAACGATCCCATAACAAAAGAAGAGATTGAAAAGGTAATTAAAAATTTCCCAACCAAAAAAAGCCCTGGCCCAGATGGCTTCACTGGACAATTCTACCAAATTTTCAGAGAAGAGTTAACACCACTACTACTAAAGATTTTTCAGAGCACAGAAAAGGATGGAATACTACCAAATTCTTTCTATGAGGCCAGCATAACCCTGAGTCCAAAACCAGGTAAAGACAGCACAAAAAGAAAGAAAATTACAGAGCAATATCCCTCTTGAACATTGACTCAAAAATCCTGAACAAAATTCTAGCCAATAGAATTCAGCAACATATCAAAAAATAATTCACCATGATCAAGTGGGATTTATACCAGGTATGCAGGGATGGTTCAATATTAGAAAAACAATCAGTGTAATCCATCACATTAATAAAACAAAAGATAATATCCACATGTTCTTATCAATTGATGCAGAAAAGGCATTGGACAAAGTCCAACACCCATTCCTGATAAAAACTCTCAATAAAATAGGAATAGAAGGGAAATTTCTCAGTATAATTAAGGGCATTTATACAAAGCTAACGGCAATATCATCCTAAATGGAGAGAGTTTTATAGCATTCCCCTTTAGAACAGGAACCAGACAAGGATGCCGTTTATCACCACTCTTATTCAACATTGTGCTGGAGGTCCTAGCCAGAGCAATTAGGCTTGAAAAAGAAATAAAGTTCATCCAAACTGGTATGGAAGAAGTCAAAGTATCTCTATTTGCAGATGATTTGATCTTATACACAGAAAACCCCAAAGAATCCACAAGAGGACTACTGGAACTAACAGAAGATTTCAGTAAAGTATCAGGATACAAGATAAACATAAAAAAATCAGTTGGATTCCTCTACACCAACAAAGAGAACTTTGAAGAGGAAATCACCAAATCAATACCATTTACAGTGGTCCCCAAGAAGGTAAAATACTTAGGAATAAATCTAACCAGAAATGTAAAAGATCTGCACAGTGAAAACTACAAGACACTACTGCAAGAAACCAAAAGAGACCTGCATAAATGGGAGAACATACCTTGCTCATGGATAGGAAGACTCAACATTGTGAACATGAGAATTCTACCCAAAACAAATCTACAGATACAATGTAATCCTGATCCTAATTCCAATGACTTTTTTTAATGAGATAGTGAAACAAATCAGCTTCATATGGAAAGGGAAGACGCCCTGTATAAGTAAAGCATTACTCAAGAAGAAGAAAGTGGGAGGCCTCACACTACCTGATTTTAGAACCTACTATACCACCACAGTAGTCAAAACAGCCTGGTACTGGTACAACAGTTACATAGACTAATGGAACAGAATTGATAATCCAGACATAAATTCATCCACCTATGAGCAGCTGATATTTGACAAAGGCCTAAACTCTGTTAATTGGGGAAAAGATAGTCTCTTTAACAAATGGTGCTGGCATAACTGGATACCCATCTGCAAAAAAAAAATGAAACAAGACCCATACCTCACACCATGCACAAAAACTAACTCAAAATGGATCAAAGACCTAAATATAAAATCAAAAACGATAAAGATCATGGAAGAAAAAATAAGGACAATGCTAGGAGCCCTAATACATGGCATAAAGAGAATACAAAGTGTAGGTTATAATGCACAAGCACCAGGAGAGGGACTAGATAACTGGGAGCTCCTAAAAATCAAACACTTATGCTCATCAAAAGACTTCACCAAAAGAGTAAAAAGACAACCTCCAGACTGGGAAAAAATTTTTGGCTACAGCAAATCTGATCAGAAGTCTAATCTCTAAAATCTACAAGACACTGCAAAACCTTAAGACCAAAAAGATAAATAACCCAATTAAAAAATGGGCAAAGGATATGAACAGGCACTTCACCAAAGAAGACATTCACGCAGCTAACAGGCACATGAAGAAGTGGTCACAATCATTAACCATTAGAGAATGCAAATCAAAATTACAATGAGATACCATCTCACCCCAACAAGGCTGGCATTAATGCAAAAATTGCAAAATAGCAAATGCTGGAGAGGTTGTGGAGAGACTGGTACACTTATATACTGTTGGTGGGGATGTAAAATGGTACGACCACTTTGAAAATTGATTTGGCACTTCCTTAAAATGCTAGAAATAGAAGTACCATACAATCCAGCGATCCCATTCCTTGGAATATATCCTAGAGAAATAAGAGTCGTCACAGGAATAGATATATGCACATCCATGTTCATTGCAGCACTGTTCACAATAGCAAAAAGATGGAAATAACCTAGGTGCCCATCAATGGATGAATGTATAAAGAAATTATGGTAAATTCACACAATAGAATACTATGCAAGAATAAAGAACAACGATGAAGCAGTGAAAAATAACATGGAGGAATCTGGAGGCATTATGGTGAGTGAATCTAGTCAGTCACAGAGGGACAAATATTGTATAAGACCACCACTATAAGAACGCAAGAAAAGTTTTAAACACAGAAGAAAATATTCTTTGATGGTTACGAGGGTGGGGAGGAAGGATGAGGGTTACTCACTAACTAGACAGAAGAAAAGAATTATCTTAGGTGAAGGGAAGGACAGCACACACTACAGGGGAAGTCAGCACAACTGGACTAAACCAAAGCTAGGAAGTTTCCTGAATACAACCAAACACTTTGAGGGACAGAGTAGCATGGGTGGGGGTCTGGGGACCATGGTTTCAGGGGACATCTAGGTCAATTGCCATAACAAAGTTTATTAAGAAAATGTTCTGCATCCTACTTTGATGAGTGGCATCTGGGGTCTGAAAAGCTATCAAGCAGCCATCTAAGATGCATCAATTTGTCCCAACCACCTGAAGTAAATGAGAATGAAGAACACGAAAGACACAAGGTAACTATTAGCCCAAGAGACAGAAAGTGCCACATAAATCAGTGACTTCATCAGCCTGAGACCAGAAGAACTAGATGGTGCCTGGCTACCACCAATGACCACTGTGACAGGGAACACAACAGTGAGTTCCTGATGGAGCAGGAGAAAGGAGGGGTATAGATCTCAAATTCCAGTAAAAAGACCAGACTTAGTGATCTAACTGAAACTGGAGAAACCCCAGAAAGCATGGGCCCCGGACTCTCTGTCAGCCCAAAACTAAAATGATTCCCGAAACCATCTCTTCAGACAAAGATTGGACTGGACTGTGGGAAATAAAATGATACTCGTGAAGAATGTCCTTCTTAGCGCAAGTAGATACGTGAGACTAAATGGACATCTCCTGTCCGGAGGTGAGATGAGAAGGCAGAGAGGGATAGAAGCAGATTGAATGGATGCCAGAAATCAGGGGTGGAAAGGAGGAGTGTGCTGTCACAGTATAGGGAGAGCAATTGGGGTCACATAACAGTGTACGTATAAATTTTTGTATGAGAGACTGACTTGAATTGTAAACTTTAACTTAAACTACAACAATAAAAATAAGAAAAGAAAAAAAACCAAAATTGTCTTAATATAAACAATTTTCAATAGAATGAGAGAAAGAAAGATGAGTCATATACTTCTCATGAATTTTTTTTCAGTTGATTCATGAGGCCATTGTTAGATCAGAAAAGATAATAAATATTCTAAAAATGAAATAGTTTAATTTAGAAACCTATAATCCAAGCATGTTTGAGTACTGTACCCATTTCTGGTCTAATATGTCTGGTATTCTTTTCCTGTTTCAGATATCACTCTGGCCAATAAGATTAAGAATGTAGCCCAAAGAATAACATCTAGTCATTTTGGCAGACTTTGAAATCATTGTAGATATATTGAATTAGCAAGAAACAAGAAGAGACTGAATACCCTAGTGGCACAGGCGTTGTCAAAGTTAGATAATGTTTGATGTAACACAGATAATAAGGGTGTTATGGATTGAATTATGCCACCCAAAAATATGTGTTGTAAATCATAACCTCTATGCCAGTGGTTATAATCCCATTTGTGAGTAAGTTGTCTGTGTTATGTTAGTGAGTCAGAATTAGTGCTGGGTATATCTTGAGTCAATCCCTTTTGAGATATAAAAGAGATAAAACAAATGAGCAGGGAGAGAGAAGAGAGATGGGGTAAGATAGATGCCAAGACACATGGAGATCTCTAAATAACAAGGAAGCAGAAGATGAAAAGACAAGAACCATACTCCAGAGCTCACAGAGAGGGAAAGCCTTTCTCTAGAGCCAAAGCTCTGAATTTGGACTTCTAACCTTCTAAACTGTGAGCAGATAAATTTCTGTTTGTTAAAGCTCTCCATTTGTGATATTTCTGTTATAGCAGCACTAGATAACTAAGACAGAATTTTGTGCCAGGAGTGGGGTGCTGCTCTAAAAGATACCTTAAATGTGGAAGTGGTTTTGGAATTGGATAATGGGTAGAAACTGGAAGAGTTTTGAAGTGCCTAATAGATTGCCTTGAAGAGACTGTTAGTAGAATTATTGACATCAAAGGCAATTCTGCTGAGGGCTCAGAAGGAAGTGAGGAGAGGTATAGATAAAGTCTCTATCATCTTGAGAGAATACATACAGTGGCAGCAACATAAAGTTGCTAAAAATGTGGATGTTAAATGTACATCTGATGAGACTTTAAAAGAAAACAATGATTGAACAATGGAGGAAGGAAAATGCTTTTTATGTAGTGGCAAAGAACTTGTCTGAAATATGTTCAAATATTTTGTGGAAGGTGGTAGAACTTGTAATGAACTGGATATCTGGCTGATGAGATTTCTAATCAAGATCTAAAGGTGCTGCATGGTTTCTCCATGGTGCTTAGAGTAAAATATGGGAGAAAAGATTTGGACTTAAAAATAAACTGTGTAAAATGACAACAGAGCATATAAAGATTTAGAAAATTCTGTTGTACAAAATAAGGACAGGTGTCCTAGAATGTTCACCAAGGCCATGGCTACACAATCTTTTGTTAAAGAGATTAAGCCTGTGACTGATGTATTTAACCATACCACAGTGAAAACCTATAGGCTTAGACTGAAGGGGACAGGGAAAGAAGGAAAGGAAAGAACGCTGTCTGCCTCTTGGAATTCTACAGGCAGGAAAGAGCCGAAGGAGCTACATCTGTTGTACTTCAAGAAAAGAAAAGGACCATCCCTGGAACAGCTTGGAGATCAGCAGAACTGTTGGAAGGAGGATGGGAAGCAGGGTCTTCTACATTTCAAAGGGTGGGACCAAGCTATCCTGGATCTCAAAGGATAGGGCCATCCTCCTAGGTTTCAAAGAGACCCATGTTTGCCAACTTTGTTCTGGAGTGTGGGGTTGCCATTAAGGTGTGCAGGGACATGGGACTACTGCTCCAAGCTGATGAGGTTGTGCTGCCATCCCCAAGGGGCAGAAGAACGGGGACTGCCAGGTTCAAGGGGGTGGGATTGCCAGCCAGATGGACTAGGAGAATTGGGCTACCCAAAGTCCGGGGAGCAGAGCTGCCTTCCCATTGGGCCTGGAAAGTGGAGCCAAAGCCCAGAGTCTAGTGGCTTCCACCCAGAATCCGGAAGGTGTGGCCAACACTGAATCTGGGGGGCAGGGTCATTGCTCAGATGGTCTCAGAGAAGAAAGGATTATGTGCAAGCCTTGAGAGCTAATGTAAATTGTTCTGCTGGTTTTGGACGAACTTGGTGCCTGTTATTCCCTCTTTTCCTCCAATTTCTCCCATCTGTAATGGAAATGTCCACCTTGTGCCTGTTCCACCATTGTACTTTGGAAACAGATAACTTCTAGTCTAGATTTCACAGGTTCAAAGATGAGGAGGAATTTTACCAAAGGATGGAATATGCTTAAAATCTTACCTATATTTGATTTAGATGAGTTAGAAGATGAGATTTTGGACTTGGAGTCAAGACTTTTGCTATGACACAATGTGCTGAATGTATTTTGCATGTGGTAAGGGCACGAAGTTTTGGGGGCCAAAGGCTGGAATGTTATAGACTGAATTATGTTCCCCAAAATATGTGTTGTAAATCCTAACCTGTATGCCTGTGATTCTAATCATATTTGAGAATGGGTTATTTTTGTTATTATGTTAATGAGTAAAGATTCGTGTAGAGTGTATCTTGAGTCAATGTTTTTTGAGATATAAAAGATTAAACAAACAGAGAGAGAGAGACTGGGTAAGACAGATGTGCCAAGACACTTGGCGATCTCTAAGTAACCAGGGAGCAGAAGCTGCAGAGAGAACCTTTTTCCAGAGCCCACAGAGACAGAGAGACTTCCCCTAGAGCTAACGTTCTGAATTTGAAATTCTAGCCTCCTAAACTGTGAGAAAATAAATTTCTGGTTGTTAAAATCATCCACTTGTGATATTTCTGTGATAGCAGCAGTAGATAACTAAAACAAGGGGGTATAGTTTTTAAAAGCCTACCTATATGTTTCTAGTTCACCTGATATACTATAGGCTCTAAAAGGAAGAAGTGATCTCAGTAAACATAGTACTTGCTATTTCTGAGAACTCACATTGTTCACTGAAAACAACATCAGTTTTTTAGCTCATCTGATTTTTAGTAAAGTACGAAACTTCCTATTTGTAAAATACTATAAAATGTTTCATGAGTCATATGCCTCAGATCAGTAGGTTCAAGTGATGAGACTGTAGAGACAAAGCAATAAAGGCCAAGTGTTCACCTATATTTGAAGACCCTAAAATTTTGTGTTGATATAACTGTAAGAGAGCCTTCCAAGTTGTTTACCTGTTGATCAAACAGAAGAATTTAAACTGCTATTGTTTATGTTATGTGTTAATTTGACTAAATTTGTTCATTTATCTTGTTTGTCAACATAGAGTCTGGTATATCCAGTGTATTTTTTTGGTGGATGATGGGAGGTTGGAAAAGTAAAGATTTCTAGTGAGTGTCTAGATATAAATTATCTAAATGGAAAATATGGGTCATTCTCTGATACAAATGCAACATGAATTGAATCCTAGGTAACAATTTCCCTATTACTTGAAGAACAAAGTCTATTTCTGTAACTAGTCATGCAGGGATGCTATTTGTAAATTTTGTTTTTATAGATTTTTGTTGTTTCCTAGTTTATATTATTTTTAAAAGATGATGCTGAGGAGCCACACATGGACACCTAGAGGCAGGAAAAATTCTCTGTGACATTATTTAAATTCCACGGAAATGTTAACCTTCCATTGTTTTGCTCAGGATTCTAGAAAACTTAAATGCTTTATGCCATGTTTGCCCTCAGTTCTGTACGACCACCAATTTTTTTTTTTTTTTTAATCTATGGTTCATCCAGAAGTTAAAAAACCAAACCCAGTGCTATTGAGTTGATTCTGACGCATAGTGACCCTATAGGGCAGAGTAGAACTGCCCCACAGGGTTTCCAAGGAGCAGCTGGTGGTTTCAGACTGCTGACCTTCTGGTTAGTAAGTAACAAAAAGAGTCTTGGCATATCAGACAACAGTGTTTCTAGATAGAATTCTTTCTCTTCTCATATATAGTCGTTATAAGTTGTAATTAACTCAAAGCAATGGGTATTTTTTTTATTAATACTGGATCACAGAATTGTCACACAATGAAATTTCCAACTCAAAACAACAAATGATCAAAAGACATGGATCACTCACTTAAGGAGGTCTTAAGGATTAAAAAAAAAAAAAAGATGAAAAAATTAGAGTGAAGCTAACAAGACGGTCACATCCAAAGATCAGGATTTTCTGAAAACTTTAATTTTTCACCCAGCTTTCTAATTCTTTTAAAATGTTGGTATTTCTTGGCTGATGATCACTTGATAAGATCACACAGATAAAATCATATTTCTCATTTTAGGTATAATTAAACACAAAAAGTAATATTCAAAACAGAGGTTAGTACACAATGGATAATTATGTGTGGTGAGTTTGTCTCCCAGCATAGAGAACCTAATTAGACCTTAAGGGATAGTGCATCTCTGCTAATTTTATGTGCCAGTCACAACCCACGTACTCTGATAACTTCTACCACTGTGCAGATTGCTGAATATTATTCAGCTATTTGTTTCCCCCATTACAAATTTTCCACACTTTATGTTATGAATGGTTTCTCATATTAATGAGATAATAGCAGCATTTAACTTCTTTTCTAAATGCAAAAGATTTTAATTATTCTTCTGGTACAATATACACATATATGCACAGAAATCTCATTGAAAATTTTTAATTTGAATTGTTCCCTATTTTAGTGAAATAAACGTTGTTTCAACCCTGGGTTCAGCAGTGAATTTTTTTAGTTCATTATGAAATAAACTCAATTTACTGAAGGTAGCTTACTATTTGTTCAAAATAAAAGACTTATTCTGTACATAACTCGAGTCATTTGTTCTATTTTTTTGAGGTCATTTCAATTAATAAAATGAAAAATGTGTGACAATGCCAAACTACAAGGGCTTCCTCTTGCAGTTGAAATTAACCCTGCTATATTCTTAACTTGTTTTTACCCATATTCATTACAGTTTGTAAAATGAAGTTGGCTTTAACTATTTTAAATATAAGATTTTTAAGGCAATTTCCTATAGTTGAGGAGATTTAAATGTGTCCTTAAAACTAGATTTGCAAAATAAAATACATTTGAACAAAAAATCCATTATGACAATTAAGACCCAGAAGAGTTGGTCTAGAATAAAGAATTTAAAAGATTCATTATCAGAATGAAAACTTCTGCCTACAGACAGGCATGGAACATTGGGTATGAAAAATCCCCTTCACATACATATTGATTGCACTTATATGACTGCACAAATTCTGGTTTTTTAAAAAAAGTTATTTAAGTTTATTAATTAGAATAGTGGTTCTCAGGCACTAAGTATTCATGAAAATCATCTGTAAAAGTTTTCTTTAATTTTTTTTTTTAATTTTTAACACACATACCCGGACCAATTTGTGAAGACTCAAAAGATTTGGAAAGGAGCCTGGAAATCTGCAGGAATAAAATACCCACAGATTATTCAGATTTACTTGAAGTTGATATTGAAGAAACATTTATTTATATAAAAATAATTGATTAGGGACAGAGACTGGGCAAGATGGCGCTCTAGGCAGGAACGCCACTCCGTCCCTCCACAGCAAAGATCCGAAAAACTAAGCCTAACAGAGAATCAACAATCCTGAAACCCTAGAACACCAAATGAAGAGATAAAGAACTCAGCCAAACACCAAACGGAGTGAGAATACTAAAAGAGAACGGAGAGCGAGGAGAGACTCAGGCAGAGATTCCTTACCAGCTAACGCAGCGCGGATCCACCATCTTGGATTCCTATCGGAGACCAGTGAACAGGAGAGCAGTCTTGCAGAGCATCTGGTCGGAGACAGAACGACCGTCTCTCATCTGTACATTCCAATGACAAGCTCCCCTAGCATTCTTTTATGTTTGTACGCTTTTTGCTCCTCCTCCTTTCTCCTATCTCCCATATCCAGCTTAGCTTCACACATAACCATCTTCCCGCTGCACCCTACCTACCTGCACCGTGCACGAGACATCACACCACCAAGCGGTACAGGCACGCCCTATTGGAACCTGCCCAGCACTGACTACCGACCGTCCTGGTGGCTGCGGTGAGTGCCACAAGCAACCCGTCCCAGTGGCTCCTCCTCAGCTAGATCTGCCCAGCTGTACCACAAGAACGAAACAAAACAAAAAAAAAAACTACAATCAATAAACGAGAGAAATATTTACTGAATGCCCCGAAAACAGCAAACAATATCAAAACATTTACAAAAACAAGACAAGATGGCTCCAATAGGCGTCCAAATTAAAACACCAGATAACTCTCCTGTGGAAGAAAATGCACTAGAAGTAGCTGATACGGAACTGAAATCACTAATACACAGAATTTTCCAAGAACTGAGGCAAAAAGCTGACAAACATGAGGAAAAAATAGACAAATTTATGGAAAATACAGACAAAAAATTGGAAGAATTCAGGAAGATGATGCAGGAACAAAACGCCAAAATAAATTCACAACTCGAAATTATACAAAAACAACAATTAGAAATCCAAAAGATAAACAACAAGATTTCAGAAATGGATGGTGTCATAGAAGGGCTGAGAAGTAGATTTGAAACCATGGAAGACAGGATCAGTGGAAATGAAGACAAACACTTGGATACAACTCTGTTTCAGGAAAACTCAGAAAAAAGAACAAAGAAAAATGAAGAGACCCTGAGAGTTATGTGGGACACAATTAAAAGCAAAAACTTACGAGTGATTGGCATACCAGAACAGGGGGAGAAAACAGAAAACACAGAGAGGATCATTGAGGAACTGCTGACAGAAAACTTTCCCAATATCATGAAAAATGAAAAGCTGGCCATCCAAGAAGCTCAACGAACCCCATATAGAAGAGACCCCAAAAGAAAATCACCAAGACATATCATATTCACACTCGCTAAAACTAAAGACAAACAAAGAATCCTGAGAGCAGCTCGTGAAAAACAAGAAGTCACATACAGAGGAGAAACAATAAGACTAAGCTCAGATTATTCAGCAGAAACCATGCAGGCAAGAAGGCAATGGGATGACTTATATAAAATCTTGAAAGAAAAAAATTGTCAGCCAAGAATAATATATCCTGCAAAACTCTCATTCAGATTTGATGGTGAAATTAGGTCATTTCCAGATAAACAGAAACTAAAGGAATATGCAAAAGTCAAACCAAAATTACAAGAATTATTAAAGGGAGTTCTTCGATCCGAGGACAAACAGCTTCAGCCCTCAGGCAGGACCTAGGACCTAGGACGCAGGTTCACATGAACCAGATACCATTCTAGGAACTGAACTACAGAGGACTTTCCAAAAACAAAAGATATACAACAGGGAATCAGAGAAATCAATCAAAGGATGACAACAACATCAAAACAATGAAAGAGGGAACAAACGGCATAAGTATAGAACCTTCTAAAGGAGAGGAAGGCAAGGCGATACCAAGTAACAGTAGACTGCTTCAAAATTATAAAGATAAGGGTAAAATTCATGGTAACCACAAAAAAAGTTAACAAACCAACTCATAAAAATAAAGACGAAAAACATAAAGTCTCAACAAAAACAAAACCTACAAAAACAGAAGAAATGAACACAAAATCCCCAAACAAAAGTAACTCAGCACAAGTGAGTAAGAAGAAAAAAAGGAAACTTCAGCATCACAAAAAAAAAGCACTACAAAATGACAGCAACAAACTCACATCTATCAATAATTACACTGAACGTAAATGGACTCAACGCACCCATAAAGCGACGGAGAGTGGCAGAATGGATAAGAAAACAGGATCCATCTATTTGCTGTCTACAAGAGACACATCTTAGAAACAAAGATGTGAATTTATTAAAAATCAAAGGTTGGAAAAAAATATATCAAGCTAACAACTACCAAAAAAGAGCAGGAGTGGCAATTCTAATCTCAGATAAAATAGACTTTAAAACAAAATCTACCATAAAAGACAAAGAAGGACACTATATAATGATTAAGGGAACAATCCATCATGAAGACATAACCATAATAAACATCTACGCACCCAATGACAGGGCTCCAAAATACATAAAAAAAACTCTAACGGCACTGAAAAGAGAAATTGACAGTTCCACAATAATAGTAGGAGACTTCAACACACCACTCTCAGTAAAGGACAGAACAACTAAAAAGAAACTCAGCAAAGATACAGAAGACCTAAAGGACACAATCAGCCAACTGGACCTCATAGACATATATAGAACACTCCATCCAACCGCTGCAAAGTACACATTCTTTTCCAATGCACATGGAACGTTCTCCAGAATAGACCACATCTTAGGCCATAGAGAAATCCTCAACAAGATCCAAAACGTTGAGATAATTCAAAGTATCTTCTCTGACCACAATGCCATCAAGGTAGAAATTAACACTAGAAAGAGCAAGGAAAAAAAATCAAACACATGGAAACTGAATAATACTCTGCTTACACACCAATGGGTAATAGAAGAAATCAGAGATGGAATTAAAAAATTCCTATAATCAAATGAAAATGAAAACACATCATACCAAAACCTTTGGGACACAGCAAAGGCAGTCCTCAGAGGACAATTTATAGCAATAGATGCACATATCAAAAAAGAAGAAAGGGACAAAATCAAAACATTAACTACAGAACTCAAAGAAATAGAAAGAGAACAGCAAAAAAGCCTACAACCACCGGAAGAAAGGAGATAGTAAAGATCAGAGCAGAAATAAATGAAATAGAGAACAGAAAAACAATAGAAAGAATCAACAAAACCAAAAGTTGGTTCTTTGAAAGAATCAACAAAGTCGACAAACCACTGGCCAGACTGACAAAAGAAAAACAGCAGAGGGCACAAATAACCCAAATAAGAAATGAAATGGGGGACATTACAACAGACCCAACTGAAATAAAAAGGATTATAACAGAATATTATGAAAAACTATCTTCCAACAAATTTGAAAACCTAGAAGAAATGCATAAATTTCTAGAAACACACGGCCTACCCAAACTACAACAAAGTGATATTGAAAATCTGAACAGACCCATAACAAGAGAAGAGATTGAAAAGGTAATAAAAAAACTCCCAACCAAAAAAAGCCCTGGCCCAGATGGCTTCACTGGAGAATTCTACAAAACATTTACAGAAGAGCTCGTACCAGTTCTACTCAAGTTATTTCAGAGCATAGAAGAGGAAGCAACACTTCCAAATTCATTCTATGAAGCCAGCATAACGCTGATACCAAAACCAGGCAAAGACATCACAAAAAAAGAAAATTACAGACCAATATCTCTCATGAATATAGATGCAAAAATTCTCAACAAAATTCTAGCCAATAGAATTCAGCATCATATCAAAAAAATAATACACCACGACCAAGTAGGATTCATACCAGGTATTCAAGGACGGTTTAACATTAGAAAATCCATCAACGTAATCCACCACATAAATAAAAGGAAAGAAAAAAATCACATGATCATCTCAATTGATGCAGAAAAGGCATTTGACAAAGTCCAACACCCATTCCTGATAAAAGCTCTCAATAAAATAGGTATAGAAGAGAAATTTCTCAACATAATAAAGGGAATCTATGCAAAACCAACAGCCAACATCATTCTTAATGGAGAGAGGCTGAAAACATTCCCCTTGAAAACAGGAACAAGACAAGGATGCCCTTTATCACCACTCCTATTTATCATTGTGCTGGAAGTTCTAGCTAGAGCAGTAAGGCAAGAGAAAGAAATCAAGGTCATCCAAATTGGTAATGAAGAAGTTAAACTGTCCCTGTTTGCAGATGATATGATACTATACATAGAAAACCCTAAAGACTCCACGAGAAATTTACTGGAACTAATAGAAAGATTGAGCAGAGTAGCAGGATACAAGATAAACATTCAAAAATCAGTTGGATTCGTATACACCAGTAAAGAGAACGATGAAATGGAGATCAGGAAATCAATACCATTTTCAATAGCCCCTAAAAAGATAAAATACTTAGGAATAAATCTGACCAGGAATATAAAAGACCTATACAAAGAAAACTACAAAACACTGCTGCATGAAATCCAAAGGGATCTACATAAATGGAAAAACATACCATGCTCATGGATAGGCAGACTCAACATTGTGAAAATGGCAATTCTACCTAAAGCAATCTACAAATACAATGCAATCCCGATCCAAATACCAACAACATTCTTCAAAGATATGGAAAAACTAATTATTAACTTTATATGGAAAGGGAAGAAACCCCGAATAAGTAAAGCACTACTGAAGAAGAAGAATAAAGTTGGAGGACTCACACTACCTGACTTGAGAACCTACTATACAGCTACAGTACTGAAAACAGCCTGGTTCTGGTACAACAACAGAGACATTGACCAATGGAACAGAATTGAGAACTCAGATGAAAATCCATCCACCTACGGTCACCTGATTTTTGACAAGGGCCCAAAATCCATCAAATGGGGAAAAGACAGTCTTTTTAACAAATGGTGCTGGCAAAACTGGATATCCATTTGTAGAAAAATGAAACAGGACCCATACCTCACACCATATACAAAAACTACTTCAAAATGGATCAAAGACCTGAATATAATGCCTCAAACTATAAAACTCATAGAAGAAATAATAGGACCAACACTTCAGGCCGTAATACATGGCATTAACAGGATACAAACCATAAACATCAACACAAAAAACCCAACAGATAAACTAGAGAACTGGGATCTTCTAAAAATCAAACATCTATGCTCTTCAAAAGATTTCACCAAAAGAGTTAAAAGAGAACCTACAGACTGGGAAAAAATTTTTGGACAGTACAAGTCAGACAAAGGTCTAATCTCCATAATCTACAAGAAAATCCAACACCTCTACAACAAAAAGACAACCAATCCTATCAAAAAATGGGCAAAGGAAATGAACAGACACTTCACCAAGGAAGACATTCAAATGGCCAACAGACACATGAGGAAATGCTCGCGATCACTAGCCATTAGAGAAATGCAAATTAAAACCACAATGAGATACCATCTCACCCCGGCATTACTGGCACGAATCAAAAATACTGGAAATAACAAATGTTGGAGGGGCTGCGGGGAGACGGGAACTCTTATACACTGCTGGTGGGAATGCAAAATGCTACAGCCATTTTGGAAAATGATATGGCACTTCCTCAGAAAGCTAGAAATAGACGTACCATTCGATCCAGCAATCCCACTCCTAGGAATATATCCTAGAGAAATAAGAGTCATCACTCGAATAGACATATGCACACCTATGTTCATGGCAGAATTATTCACAATAGCAAAACGATGGAAACAACCTCGATGTCCATCAACAGATGAATGGATACACAAACTATGGTACATACACACAATGGAGTACTATGCAACGAGAAAGAACAACAATGAATCGGTGAATCATCTCATAACATGGATGAAACTGGAGGACATCATGCTGAGTGAAATAAGTCAATCACAAAAGGACAAATATTGTATGAGACCTCTATTGTAAAAACCCATGAAAAAATTCACATGCAAAATGTAACAATCCTTGTTGGTTACCAGGGATGGGGGGGGGTGAAATACTAAATAGGTAATAGGTAAGTGGTAACTTGGGTGAGAGGTGAGATAGTACATAGTACAGGGGAAACTAACACAACCTGCACAAGGAAAGGTCATGGAGGCCCTATAGACACATCCAAACCCCCCGAGGGACTGAGTTGTTGGACGGAGGGCTCTGGGGACCATGATCTCGGGGAACATCTAGCTCAATTGGCATGACACTATTTATAGAGATAATGCTCTACATTCTACCTTGGTGAGTAGTGTCTGGGGTCTTAAAAGCCTATGAGCGGGCATCTAAGATACTCCACTGATCTCATCCCTTCGGGAACAAGGGAGAATGAAGAGAACAGGATACAAGGAAAAGATTAGTCCGAAGGACTAATGGTCCACAGCTACCAAGGCCTCCACGGGACTGAGTCCAGTACAGCTGGATGGTACCTGGCTACCACCAATGACTCCTCTGACCAGGATCACAACAGAGGGTTCTGGGCAGAGCTGGAGAAGGATGTAGAGCATAATTTTACCTCCCAAAAAAAAAAAAAAAGAAGACCAGATTTACCAGCCTAAAGAATACTAGAGAAACCTCGAGAGTGTGGACCCCAGACACCCTTTCAGCTCAGAGGTGAAGTTACCTTCGAGGTTCGATGTTAAGCCTGGGAATGGACAGCCCAGTAAAACTAAATGGGACTAACGAGGTACAGGAGTCCGGTGACAAGGGCCAGAAGGCAGAGGGAGAGTAGGAAACTGATGATAAGGAACACAAATTGAATAAGGACACTGTCGATGTATTGTGAGATTGTTGACCACTGCTATAGGGCAACATTTGTAGTAACTATTAAATGGGAGGCTGTTTTGTCCTGTAAGCCTTCATCTTGGGCGAGAATGGCAGCACAATTGGAAGAGCATAGTCAATATCACTTAAATGTGTAAGTAAAAAGTTTTGAAATGGTGTTTAAATAAAATAAAAATAAATAAATAAACAAATGAGACTAAAGAGGTACAATAGTCCACTGACAAGGTCCAGAAGACAGAAGGGGACAAGGAAGCCCCCTGGTGATAGGGAACACAAGGTGGAGTAAGGTTATTCTTGATGTGCTGTGAGATTGTTAACCATTGTCATAGGGCAACATGTGTAGTAACTGTTAAATGAAAAACTATTTTGTTCTGTAAGCCTTCATCTTAAGTGAGAATAACAGCACAGTTGGAAGAGCGTAGTCAATGTCACTGAACTGTGAATGTAGAAATTTTTGATACGGTGTATCTTTGGCCATCTGTAATTTTCATCAAAAAAAAGGTTGAGAATTTAGAGGCTTAATACGTTGTGGGGTTGTTAACCAATGTCATAGAACAACATGTGTACTACTATTTCATGAGAAACTATTTGCTCTGTAAGCTTTCACCTGAAGTACAATAAAATATATAAAAAAAAAATAATTGATTAGGTCAATTAACTATCCACCTAAATCTTCTTACCTAAGTTGTATATTCAAGCAAAATGTTAGAGACATAGTTCTTAATAATGACTATATAGGCAAACACATTAATAGCAAAAACAAGAGAATCTGTTGCATTGTCACTAATAATCGTATGAGTAAATAATCTTTGAAATAATTTTCCAAGATAATACAGCAGGCAAATTGCTTAAGTCTGTACTCATCATGTTATTGTTAGGTGCTATCAAGTTGGTTCCAACTCATAGTGACCCTATGTACCGGAGAACGAAACACTGCCCTGTCCTGTGCCACCCTCGCAATCATTGCTGTGTTTGAGATCATTGTTGCAGCCACTGTGTCAATCCACCTTGTTGAGGATCTTCCTCTTTTTCACTAACCCTCTACTTTACCAAGCATTATGTCCTTCTCCAGGGAGTAGTTCCTTCTGATAACATGTCCAAAGTATGTGAGATGAAGTCTTGCCATCCTTGCTTATAAAGAGTATTCTGGCTATACTTCTTCCAAGACAGATTTGTTCCTTCTTCTGGCTGTCCTTGTTATACTCAATATTCTTTCCCAACACCACAATTCAAAGGCATCAATTCTTCTTCCATCTTCCTTATTCATTGTCTAGCTTTCATATGCATAAGAAGCAAAACACCATGTCTTGGGTCAGCTGCACCTTAGTTTTCAAGGTGACATCTTTGCTTTTAACATGTTAAAGAGGTCTTTTGCACAGATTTGCCCAGTGCAATGTGTCCTTTGATTTTTGACTGGGTGTTGATTGTTAATCCAAGTAAAATGAAATCCTTGACAACTTCAATCTTTTCTCAGTTTATCATGACATTGCTTACTGCTCTAGTTGTAAGGATTTTTGTTTTCTTTTTGTTGAGGTGTAATTCATCATGCAGTTTTTTTAAAAAAAAATCTTAAATATCCTTCATTTTGCAACTTAAGAAGTCACAAAATTTAAGTTTCCAAATGCAATATATGGAATTAATAAAATTTACTCAGTAACTAATAAAAGTTCTAGATAGCTTTGGGTAATATTAATATCAACTAATTATATGGTTAAAATAACTTGCTGTTAAATTTAATGTCAATTAACTTTTTTTTCTATCTGATATGTAAAAAACATATTCCTCTACAATGAATAGTTGATTCAAGTTTTTTTCAAATTCCTTGATTTAGTGACTTTAAAGACATTACAAAATAGAATAAAGCAAATCAAACAAGCATGTCAATAAAAATAAATATATGATAGGACTGAATTAGAATTGGAAATTCTTTAAAATGACTTCCTTTTCTAACAATATGGCAGACTATAAAACTTGAACCACAATCTGAGAGGAACAGAAAACAAATGATATTTTCAGTTCCCCTAGAATGGGAATCAGTCTGTGTAGCCAGGTATACTTTCTGCACAGTTTTTCTGTAAACCTAAACTGGTTCTAAAGAAAGAAAGTCTTAAAAATAACAATGATAAATGTGTTAAAGTATCAAGCAGAAAACACTGACAGGCATGAATGAAAACTCAACAAACCAAAATTTATAGAATTAGCAAAGGCAGTGCTCAGAGGAGAATTTATACCTGTAAATGCCTATATTTAAAAAGAAGAAAGAACTTAAATCAATAACTTAACTTTACATCATGAAGAACTAGAAAAATAAAATAAAATGCATCCCAAAGCTACCATAAGGAAAGAATTAATAAAGATTAGGGAGGAGATAAATGAGATAGAGAATAGGAAAAAAATAGAATCAATGAAATCAAAAGCTGATTCCTAGAAAAGAGCAACAAATCTGACAACCCTTTACTAGACTGATAAAAAAATAAAAGAGAAGATGCAAAACCTAAAATCAGAACTTAAGGGGGAACATTATCGCCAACCTTACAGAAATAAAAAGAATTGTAAAAGAATAGTATGAACAACTGTATGCCAATAAGTTTGATAACCTAGGTAAAATGGAGAAATTCCTAGAAACATAAAAACAACCTACACTGTCTCAAGAAGAAATAGAAAATCTCAACAGACCAATAACAAGTGAAGAGACTGAGTCAATCAGTAATCAAAACCACACAATCACAACAAAAAAAAAGTCCTGCACCAGGTAATTTAACTGGGGATGTCTATCAAACATTTAAAGAATTAGCATCCATCTTTCTCAAATCCTTTCAAAAAATACAAGAAGTGAGAACACTTCCTAACTCTATGAAGCCAGCATTAGCTTCATACCAAAGTTAGATGAAGACACCACAGGAAAAGTACAGATCAATAACCCTTGTGAATATGCATCCTCAACAAAATGTTAGCAAACTAAATTCAAAAGTATACTAAAAAGGTTATACACCATGATCAAGGGTTATTTATTCTGTAAATGCAAGAGTGGTTCAACATAAGACAATCAATCAATGTAATAAACCATATTAATAAACTGAAGATAAGAACCACATGATCATCTCAACTGATGCAGAAAATGGATTTGATAAAACTAAAAACATAAACCACAACAAAAACACTTAGCAAACTAGGAATAGAAGAGAAATTCCTTAGCATAATAAAGGAAATTTAAGATTACAGCCTTCAGTATTGGTTATGCCTCAACACAAAGAAAACACAAATCCTCACATTTGGACCAATAAGCAACATCATGATAAACAGAGAAAAAAATTGAAGTTGTCAAGGATTTCATTTTACTTGGATCCACAATAAACTCCCATAGAGCAGCAGTCAAGAAATCAAATGACATATTGCATTGGGCAAATCTGCTACATAAAACCTCTTTAAACTGTTCAAAAGCAAAAATGTCACTTTGAGGACTAAGGTGCACCTGACCCAAACCATATTTTCAATCACCTCATATGCATGAGAAAGCTGGACAATGAATAAGGAAGACCGAAGAAGAATAGATGCGTTTGAATTATGGTGTTGGCAAAGAATATTGAATATACCATGGACTTCCAGAAGAATTAACAAGTTTGTCTTGGAAGAAGTACAGCCAAAGTGCTCCTTGAAAGTGAAGAGGGCAAGACTTCCTCTCATGTACTTTGGACATGTTATCAGGAGGGATCAGTTCCTGGAGAAGGACATCATGCTTGGTAAGGCAGAGGGTTAGCGAAAAATACAAAGACAATCAAAGAGACGGATTGACACAGCAGCTGCAACAATGGGCTCAAGCATAACAACCATTGTGAGGATGGGGTGGGACCGGGCAGTGTTTCGTTCTGTCGTACAGAGGGTCACTATGAGTCAGAACTGACTTGACAGCACCTAAGAACATCAACAAATTTTACAAAAAAAAAACAGTTAACATCATACTCAGTGGTGGAAGGCTAAAGACATCCCCCTAATATCAGGAACAAGACTAGGCTGTCACATTCAATTTCTACAATTCAACATTGAACTGGGAGTTCTAGCTACAGCAATTAGGAAAGAAAAAGATATAAAAGGCATCCAAATCGGAAAGGAAGAAGTGAAACTATCTCTATTTGAAGATGACATGATTCTATATATAGAAAATATTTAAAAGTACACCTGAAAGCTACTGAGTTAATAAATGAATTCAGCAAAATGGCAGGGTACGAGATCAACTCATACACACACACACACATACACACACAAAAAAAATCAGTTGTGTTTATACACACCAGCAATGAACAATATGATAAGGAAACTAAGAAAACATTCCATTTATAGTAGCACCTGAAAGAATAAAATACCTAGAAATAAATTTAATCAGGGAGGTGAAAAATGTATACACAAAAACTATAAAAACATTGCTGAAAGAATGTAAAGAAAACCTAAATGAATGGAAAGCCATCCCGTGTTTATGGATTAGAAAACACATTATTGTTAAAATGTCAGTACTACCCAAAGATATCTGTAGATTCAACGTCATCCTTACCAAATTCCAACAAACTTTTTTTTTTTAGAAATAAAAAAGCTAATCCTCAGATTCATATGGAATTGCAAGGGGTCTTAAAAAATCTTGAAAAAGAAGAACAAAATATACTACAAAGCTACAGAAATAAAAACAATCCAATACAGGTAAAAGGACAGACATATAGACCAATGAAACAGAACTGATAGTCCATAAATAAACTCATACATCTATGGTCAATTGATTTGTACAATGGTGCCAAGTCCCTTCACTGGAGAAAGAAAAGTCTTTTCTATAAATGATGCCAGGCCAACTGGATCTCTACATGCAAAAGAATGAAGTTGTATCCACTATATATGAAAATTAACTTAAAATGGACAAATGACCTTAATATAAGAGTTAAAACTACAAAATTCTAAGAAGAAAACATAGAGGTAAAACTTCAAGCAATGGATTCTTACATAGGACACCAAAAGTATGAGGAACAAAAGAAAAAAATAGATATGTTGGAATTCATCAAAATTAAAAACTTTTGTGCAACAAGGGGCATTATCAAGAAAGGAAAAATACAACTTACAAAATGGGAGAAAATATTTGGGAAGCATATGCCAGATAAGGGTTTAATATTCAGAATATGTAAAGATCTTTAAAACTCAACAACAGAAAGTCAAACAACCCAATATAAAATAGGTAAAGGAATTAAGCAGTCACTTCTCTAAGGAAGATATACAAGTAGCCCATAAGCACGTGAAATGATGCTCAACATCATTAGTCATTATGGAGATGCAGATTAAAACCACAATGAGATATCACTTCACCCACACTAGTATGGTTATTATAAAAACAAACAAACAAAAAGAGAAAATAACAAGTATTGTTTTGAGTATGGGGAGAAATTGGAACACTAGCCTATTGTCAGCAGGAATGCAAAATGGTAGAGCTGCTGTGGAAAATAGTTTTGTGGTTCCTCAAAAAGTTAAACATAGAATTACCATATGACCCAGCAATTCCTCTCCTGGATATATACTCAAAAGAATTGAAAGCAGGGACTCAAACAGACAAGAGTACTCTAATATTCACAGCAACAAAATTCACAATAACCAAAAGGTGGAAACAATCTAAGTGCCATCAACAGATAAATGGATAAACAAAATGTGATATATACACACAATGGAATATTATTCAGCTATAAAGAGAAATGAAGCTCTGATATATGCTACAACATGGATAAACCTTGAAAACATTATGGTGAGTGAAATAAGTTAGTCACAAAAGTACAAATACTGTATGATCCCATTTATATTAAATATCTAAAATAGGCAAATACATAGAGACAAAAGTATATTAGTGGTTATCAGGAGATGGGAAAAGGAGGGAATGGAGAATACTTGAATAAAAATGAAAAGTGTAAAAATAAAAAGATTGACATATGTGAACAGATGAACATTTTTAGCAGAGAGATACAATTAGCTGAAATAGACAACACATAAAAAAATGCAACTTGTTAAAACCAGCACAACTTAAATGAAAATCTAAATATAAGACAAACTATGTATATCTTGAAAGATAAATATTGAGCATGCTTTATTAAACCATTGATATTACTGGCAATTCATTTCTGTGTGGAGGTTCTTAGCCTCTATTCTCTTATTACACTGAACTGAGAATTACTGATTGAGAAGTAGAATTCATTTGCGTGAAATAATAGACAAAGCTAAATGTCAGCATTTTAAACCAAAATCAAATATCAAGAACCACTAATGTCCATTAAAATGGCAGAGTGAAGCAGGATTCACGATTTAATATGAAAATATATGTCTGGGATTGTTTTTACTCATCTTTCTGTATTTCCTTAGTCTTTATCAAGTTCATTTTGGTATATCTCCCTAAATTATGAGTGGGATAAACACAGAAGATCATCACGGACTGCCAAAAGACACATACAGAAAATTTAAGAAGCAGAATATGAAGGCCATGATAAGGAATTATCATTTTACTTGAGGTAGAACTGACAGTCAGGAAACCATATACAAAATCTATCTCTGCTTTTTAGAACTTGGGTGTCCATGAATACTTCACTTAATCACTCTATACTTCAGCTTCCTCATGCAAAAATAAACTGAAGTTATATCCAAGATCATTTGTGGTTCTAAATCCTATGGCCATAGGAATTTGTATCAAGAACAATGAATAGTCTTTCAATGAACATTTAAATGAAGCAAGAATCACAGCATTTCAAAACCCTTGGAATGTACACTTAAAAAACGTCAGTGAAGATGATGGCAAATTGGCCACAATTTCTTTCACTCTTAGTTAAAGCTATCACTATGTTAATGTGATTTACAAAGTGGAAATCTTTTTTTTTTTACCCCATGGTAAAAGCTCAATTGACATGATTTGCTATTCTATGAAGGAAATGACGTAAAAAGGAAACAGTAAGTTACAGGCAGAAAGAATTGAAAGCTTCACACACAAAATGAATCCTGAATTCACCATTAAGTATGTCCCTAGGCACTCCCTAAACTACCTGAACCTCATCTTCCCCCAATACAATACAGGCATAATAATAACCGCTTCATGGTAATGTTCAAAAGATTAGTATTAATGCTCTTTATAAAATTCTTATAATAAACCAAAAACCAAACTCACCACCGTCGAGTCAATTTCAACTCCTAGTGACCCAACAGAACATAGTAAAACTGTCCCACAGGGTTTCCACGGAGCAGCTGGTGGATTTGAACTTCTGAGCTTTGGTTAGGAGCCGAGCTCTTAAACACTGTACCACTAGGGCTCCCTTATCTTAATACATGCTCATAAATAGATATTACAATATCCAGAGAATTAATTCCATTCAAAGTTGACTATAATGGAAAACATCTAATAGTAAAAACAGGTAGGTTGCTAATAGCGATCTTAATATCCACATCATTGATAATTCACTTTACTGAGGAAGGAAGTTTAGAAGATTAAATTATAAGATAAGCTTCAGTTGGTTAAATTCAGGGTGGAGGGAAGTAAAAGTCCAAGCAACTGGCTAAGGATTTCACCTCACAGTCAGATTTCCATGAATTCAGAGTTGCTTTTTTTTTTTTTAATTAAATGTGTTAGTTGCTAATAGATTCAACTCTGTTCTTCCTACCTACTATGTTATATTAGCCTGAGATATTTGTTTACTTGGAATTATATTCTGAATAAAATAGTTAACATTTTAAATTCCAGGTGTTTCATAAGATGCACTAAAGAATGAACTTGAAACCTTTGCTCCCGCAACCCTCCTGTTACTCTCATGTCCCTTTCAGGCTACAGAAAAGTTTCCTGTTTCTGATCATTTTTTCTCCTTTCCCTCCTTCTCACACAACCATCTGTGAATGCCTCATTTTCCATTTTGCCATACAATTACCTAACGTGTTTGCTTCTCTCTTTGTCCCACTGCAAGAATTCATCTCAAAACATAATGAAATGACTGGCTTTTATTCATTATAATTTAAGATGTGTGAGTGGTAGGCTGTCAAATCACTAAACTATCAAAGTTAAGAAATAACTCATTAGACTAAATGTGATAATTTTTGACACAGTTTCTCATTGAATGCATGAAATAATTAGAGTTTATGGCCTGGGTCTGGAAGCACATAGTAGCAAACAAAATCCACAATATTATGAAACAGTCCTAACCAAACCGTGCTCCTGTGGTTTCTTACATTTCTATTACCCTTGCAAAGTGAACTTTCAAGCTGTGTGGGACTAACATAGAGGAAACAAAGCACAATTGTCAAAGGGGGAGGGGGCAAAGATAGTTCCTAGCGCTAGTGTCCAAATAATCGGTATTGTGATTTAGCCTTCTGGGGCTAAGGTTACATGGGAAAACTTGTTTACAGGATAGGATGCATCCAGTTCTTGAGTTTAACCCATTGCTGCTTTGGTGGAGTAGATCTGTGTTCTAGTAGGTCTCCTTATTACAAAATATCACAAAACATGATTAGCCTGTGTGTCCATCATTAATCTTTGAAAAAGAAAGAAGTAATAACTCCCAAAACATACACATCCTACAACTAATGTTTTGTTACAAAAATAATGGAACTTGCATGGAAAGCCTGGCATAGCTTCAAAACTATTTTGTCCAGCATCCTTCCTAACAATACCCTGCCCCAACATGGTAGTATTCTTGGCTCACAGTTGGTCATTCCCGGTACCATCAGTCAGTAGATTAAACTGTGTTCCCCAAAAATATCTGTCAACTTGGCTAGGTCATGATTCCTAGTATTGTATGATTGTCTACCATTTTGTCAACTGATGTGATTTCCCTATGTGTTATAAATCCTATCAATATGATGTAATGAGATGGATGAGTGGCAGCTAGATTGATGAGATCTACAAGATTGGATAGTGTCTTAAGCCAATCTCTTTTGAGATATAAAAGAGAGAAGCGAGCAGAGAGACATGGGGACCTCATACCACCAAGAAACCAGTGCCGGAAGCGGAGCACATCCTTTGTACCTGAGTTTCCTGCACTGAGATGCTCCCAGACCAAGGGAACTTCCTCCAGGGCCGACAGAAAGAGAAAGCCTTTCCTTGGAGCCGGTGCCCTGAATTCAGACTTCTAGCCTACTGGACTGTGAGAGAATAAACTTCTCTTTGTTAAAGCCATCCAGTTGTAGTATTTCTGTTATAGCAGCACTAGATGACCAAGATGCTATCCTTCCAAAAAGTACTTCTATCCATTAGAAAAATTCAAGTTAGAAGGAGAATATATGAGACAAAAGTGGGGGAGGTAACCCAAAAGACATATGTACCAACAATAACTTTATGGTCAAAGTTCAAAAGAGATGTGTTAGATAGGCTACCAAGGGCAGAGTTGTTCTGCTCCATTGCCTATTTAGTAATCTGGGATAAGATGGCATTGAAATCTATTCTCCTGCCCCACATACACACCAGGGGTCCAACCATTCAAGTAAAATCCACTGTACAACATATAGGCAGTGGGAGGGCCTGGTTTTGGCTCTCCCAAGCCACTGTCTTGTCCCTTGCGGTATAGGTAGGTCTTAGAAGTTTGATCATGTTTTCAGGGAGCATAAACTTAAAAAAATAGACTGAGTAGCTAAACTGAAAAAATCTTCACAATAGTGTCATTGTGGCTTAGCAGTGGAGAGCTCCAGAAAGGGCTGCCTGGGCTGACTAACAGGCAGAAGTCACAATAAAACTTCCAGGAGTTCGCTATCAGTAGAGTTAAGATGGAATGAACTGGTGCAGTCTGGAGGGCCTCAACAGACTTCAAAAGGAAGTCACATGTTCATCATCAGGTACCTACAGGGCAACCTGCCATAACAGCTCACCAATCCCACTGTCATACACAACACCCAGCACACATCCAAGAACAACATTTATTTCAGGACCCCCTTTTACCCTAAATGAGGTACAATTTCTTTACACATTGCACCTTGGTTTCCTAGGGCTGATACAACAAAATAGATAACAGGCTTCCCACATAGATACTTCTCAATCTACAGTAGGAAATCAAATTAAACACCATAAAGTCATCCTAATATACAACTTTAAGTGATGCAACAACTGTGGATTGATTAAAAATTTTACAGAAGAGTATTTTCTAATATACCTACTTTGAGGGAAAAAATTAGTTGTGACGTCTTCACTCTTAGAAATAACAGTAGGTACTTCCTTTACATTTTACTATGTCTATCATGGAAATCTGCCACCTCAAAACTCTATGATGCCATATATGACAATTCCATTCTAATTTACAGCTTAGAGTATATAAG
Organism: Dugong dugon; assembly: GCA_030035585.1. NCBI lineage: Eukaryota > Metazoa > Chordata > Mammalia > Sirenia > Dugongidae > Dugong > Dugong dugon. Next base: position 98,509,909 of record CM057465.1, read on the forward strand.
GACTACCAGATGTCAAAGTCTAAATGGTCTCCATTCTATGTACCGCATCTTCTTGTTATCTTAGGAGTAAAGAAAGTGAGAAAGAGAAAGAATGAGAGAAAAGTCCATCAAACTGTGCAGCTTAGTTCTTATCAACCCATGAAATAGAAAACTATTTACAATCATTACAAAGCTCAAAAGGTGTGCAATCAACATTTGACTAATTAAAACTCAATAGTGTCAAGAAACTTGGTAGCTCTGTGAGCAATGATTATGAACGTGATCTCTTACCACAAAGAGCCTCAGGTCACACATTAGTTTTTGTTTGATTTACTCCTTCTGTGTATAGGGATAGTGGCATTTATATAAAAAAATAAAGGGATAAAATTGATGTTTGGTATGGTTTAGTTTGATTGAAATTCTAAAGAGCTTTCTTTTTTGGTAAATTATTTTTAAATTTTTGAGTAAAGTTGGTGAAGTCCTCAGGAAGACTTCAGAGTAAAAGTAGGTTATAATAAGTGTGAATATGAGCATTTGGCAATTAGTGCTCTATTATGCCCAGAAAAATAGAAAAGCATAGAAAAAGGCCTCAATAAATATTAATTGATCATGGAAGTCTAATTATTATAATAATTCTCTTGCTTATTTTTCTTTTTTGGAGGAGTGTTATAAATGGAAATAGGAATTTTAATGCACTCTGTACCCACTGAAAAAATCTCCACAACAGGATGTCTTCTCTGCCCTCTTTTTGTCCTAACTGTATGGCACCTTTGACTTATATATTAAGAGAAAATGGAAAATTAGAAGTATCCAAGTGAGGTGAAAATGAGTTCAGGAAATGAATATTACATATGCAAGCACCCTATTGTTACCAGGTTATGAAGTTCTCAAATTGCAGCCAAAATATCATAACACTCAAAATTAAAGTCTGTTTATTCAAATTTACTAAAATATAAAGTTTTTCAGGTAAGAAATCCATCAAAATAAAGACTAAAGTTTTAACTGAGTACCAGAGAGCATAGAGCACTTTGGAATAACTAAACTGTTAAAAATACTCTAAATTTGTTCAGACAAGACAGCAAGGCCCATACTGCCATAGTGTGGTCAGCAGGTTTCAAGATAAGGATTTCACCAGCCTACTCTTCATATGTAGTTTGATGTAGTAGCTACGAGCATAAACAACTACTTTCTTCACCCACAACCATCCCCCAAAAGGGAAATTTCATTCTTCTTTCAAGGGTAGAGTAGACGAACTTAATAGACCATGGTTAAATGTTTACTGGATTTGGGTTTATGGGTGTGGATGATAATTTTAAGCTGTATTTATGTGAATTTATAGAATTCTAATTTAATACAAGAAAATTAAAAAGATATGTCATCAAGACACATTGCTGTTGTTAGCTGTCTTCAAGTTAGCCTCCAACTTGTGGCAACCCCATTTACAACAGAAGGAAATGCTGCCTATTTCTGCCCCATTCCCTTGATCAGTTGTCAATTGAACAGTCGTGATCCATAGGGTTTTCACTGATTGATTTCAGAAGGAACTCACCAAACTTCTTAGTCTGGAAACTCCTCTGAAACCTGTTCAATATTGTAGCAACACTCAAGCCTCCACTGACAGACGAGTAGTGGCTGCATATGAGGTGTCTTGGTTGAAAACTGAACCCAGGTCTTCAACATGGAAGGTGAAAATTCTACCACTGAATCACCAGTGCCTCCTTCATCAAGACATTAGAACATTTAAAGAGCTTTATGGAGTTCTTAGACTCATAAGATTTAATTGTTTTATAGCTACTTTATTGCATAGCAAAATAGCACGGATATGTTACATCACCACTCCATTTCAAAAATATAATGACTTATCTAGACCAGTAATTCTCAAACTTTTTGGTCTCAGGAACCTTTCTTTTAAATCCCTAGGAATTATTGAGAACCTTGACGAAATTTTATGTGAGTTATATCTGTCTCCATTTGTTGTTGTTGTGTGCCTTTGAGTCAATTCTGACTCACAGTGATCCATTTACTGTACTAGAAATCAAAACTTAAGAATTTTTAAAACAAAAATATGCAAATACACACTACATTTGTCATCAAAGTAATGATGTTATCACATGTCTGGAAAATTCCATCGTGTAGTTGTGAAAGAATAAGAGTAAAAAATGAAAATATCCTCTTAGTATTATTACGAAAATAATTTTGACCTCACAGATGTCCTTTGAAAAGATCTTAAGGGATCTCAGGGAACCCCATGCAACACTTTGAGAACCACTGGCCTAGAAGACACAATTCCTGATATAACTTACTTCACATTCTCTCTAAATCTTCCATATTCAGCCTCATTTATCCCCAGCACACTTTGTATCTCCACTTATGCCCACATTCACTCATCCTTTAACACATACTTAACTGCGTGATTATGTGATTATGCCTGAGATAAACAGTGAAGGCATAATGTTTTCCTTTAAGATCTAGGAGTATATTCAGTAAACAGACACATAACTCAATACTTACATACATTGGAGAAGGCTCTGTAGTAGACATGTATACACAGTGCTGCAGAAGCAGAGAGGAAGAAGTCTGGCCAAACATGATTGGTTCATGCTCTTCTCCTTATCTGAAATGTTCTTTCTCACCTCTACAAATGAAACACTCTTATTTATTATTCAAAACAAAGATCAAATATTTCTTTCTACGTGAGTTTTATCCTCATGCTTTGATTAATTCTGACTCCATGCTTTTTCATATTGCACAAAAATTTAGGGAGATGCTGTATTACAATTTTAACTTGTTTTTATTGATGTAGTGAAAATTTTGAAAGTCACTATGTAATACAAAAGAAAATACAGTATCTTCTAGGCATTTAAGATAGTTTACTGTTTAGATAAAGAAAAGAAGTTATATTTTTATGCTGGGGTCTCCTAAAGACAATGAGGATACAAATTTTAAGAGGTGTGGTTGGGTATTCAATTTGTCAAAGTCTCCTCTGTTTAAAGGGTTGAAATGGTTGTACTAGGGATGGACGTTTAAACCAACGTAGACTCAACGGTCCTGGTGGGGCTGATGCCCTGGGAACCAGCTGTGAAAGGACTAGAAGAACTGAGTGTTAAGAGTCATGACATCCAATCACCCTTGGCCTTCTTTGGCTTTTGGGGAAGAGCATTCCATCACCTCACTTGAAGATTCAGTATGGCAAAATATCCTCTCTTGAAAATAGACTCAGAGAAACACTTTGAACTGAATGTATGCTAGCAGAAAAGCACATTATGTAGTGGTTGAAGTCTCTTTGGCACAAATGTTTTGTGCTTCACTTGTAACCTAAAGGTTGGCAATTTGAACCCACCCAGTGGTATCTCAGAAGAAAAGGACTGGCAATTTGCTTCTGTAAAGATTACAACCAAGAAAACTCTATGGATCAGGAAAACAATACCATTTATAATAGCCCATAAAAAAAGTAAAATACTTAGGAATAAATCTAACCATGTATCTAAAAGACGTATACAAAGAAAACTACAAAACACTACTACAAGAAACCAAAAGAGATCTACATAAACAGAAAAACTCATGGATAGGTAGACTCAGCATTGTGAAAATGACAATTCTACCCAAAGCAATTTACAAATACAATGCAATCCTGATCCAAATACCAACAACATTCTTTAAAGAGATGGAAAAACTAATCATTAGAGACTTCCAGCAAAATGGCGCTCTAGGCAGAAGCACCATGCCGTCCCTCCACAGCAAAGATCCAAAAAACTAAGCTGAACAGAGAAAACAACAATCCTGAAACCCTAAAACATCAAACGAAGAGACAAAGAACTCAGCCAAGCACCAAATGGAATGAGAAAACTGACAGAGAACGGAGAGCGAGGAGAGATTCATGCAGAGGTCCCTTATCAGCTAATGCAGCATGGATCCGCTATCTTGACCTCCTAATGGAGACCAGCAAAAGGGGTACAAGAAAGCAGCTTCATGGAGCTTCCAGTGGGAGACAAAACAACACGCAATTTACGATATACACTTTCCCACCCCCCACCCTTCTTCACCCCGACTCGGCCTCCTCTGCTTTCCACGGCCACAATCTCTTGTCTGGGAAGCACTGACTGCTTGGATTCCACCCACCCAAATGGGCCGGTTCTCTGAGTGCCATTTGTTGGCTGTTGGTGTTGCTTTTTTCCACTTCTTTTTATTTCTTCCTTACCTCTCACCACAACCCCCTCCTTTCGCTCAAATACCTGGCTCCGTGTGCCATCTTTGCTTCTTCCAGATGGGCTGCAGAGCTCTGGTAATTTGTGATATATGCTTTCCCACCCCCTACCCTTCTTTACCCACACTCAGCCTCCTCTGCTTCCTGCAGACACAGTCTCTTGTCTGTGAAACACCGGCTGCTTGGATTCCACCAGCCCGCACTAGCTGGCTCTCTGAGTGCCATTTGTTGGCTGCTGGTGTTGCTTTTTTCCACTTCTTTTGATTTCTTCCTTACGTCTCACCACCTCCCCCTCCTTTTGCTCAAATAGCTGGCTCCCTGCACCATCTTTGCTTCTTCCTGAGGGGCTGCAGAGCTCCATTCAAGTGTGGAGCTGCTTCCTAGTCTGGGCTGCTGTGCTGGTGGGATAACGGGGCTTTTGATTGTTTGTTTGTTTTGAATTGTTTGTTTGTTTTCTTTTCCTTTTCTTGATTTGGGAGCCCATTCTGGCCAGGCAGTGCTGCTTGGATTGGAACCTACTCCTTCGGCTTGCACAGAAGTGCAGAGGGATCCCTGAGGGCATTTCTTTTTTTGTTTTTTTGTTTTTTTTTCTGTTTTTTGGGGGCTTTTCTTGTTCGTTTTCTTTTTTTTCAATTTGTTTTGTTTTCTTTTCTCTCTTTTTCCCTCTTTGTCTTTCTTCAAAACTCAGTTTCTCTTCTCTCTATATCGTCCTTCTCTGTCTGTTCCCTAAATACCTGGCATTGTATACCTCTACACCTTCTAGCCAGGCTGTACTGCAACACCTGAGAACAACTTCCACAGACCTCATAGCCACACTGGTGGGATCGCTGGGAACTTTGCTGTTCTTGTCCCTTTCTGATTTTTATTTATTCATTCTTTATTTTCTTTTTTTCTTCCTCTTCCCCTTTTAGTTTTTCTCCATTTCATAGTCTCTCATCTCTCCACACCCACAACAAGCTCCCCTAGAATACTTTTTGTTCGTATGTTTTTGGCTCCTATTCCTCTCTCCTCTCTCCTCTCTCCCATACCCATCTTAGATCCACACATAACAATCTCCCCACTATATCCTGTCTACCAGCACCGTGTGCTTAACATCACACCACCAAGTAGCACAGGCATGGCCTACTGGAACCTGCCCTGCACTGATTACCGACCCGCCCTGGTGGCTGTAGTAAGTGCCACAAAAAACCAGTCCTAGTAACTCCTCTTCAGCAAGACCAGCCCTGCCATACCATATCTGAGTGACTGACACTGCCAATTGAAGAAGTATTGATCTCAAAGGTGAGCAAATGACAAAGAACACACAGCCCGCCCGCTCAAAGACAAATTTAAAAAGGACAAAACTAACAAATCTACAATCAATAAATGAGAAAAATAACTACTGAATACCCCGAAGACAGCAGAAAATATCAAAACATTTACAAAAACAGGATAGGATGGTTCCAGTAGGCATCCAAAATGAACACCAGATGACTTTCCAGTGCAAGAAAAGGCATTAGAACTACCTGATAGGGAATTCAAGTCTCATACTCAGAATTCCCAAACAGGTGAAGCAAAAAGCAGACAAAAATGAGGAAAAAATAGGTAAATTCATGGAAAATACAGACAAATTTTGGAATAATTCAGGAAAATAATGTAGGAACAAAATCCCAAAGTAAATTCACAACTAGAAACTATAAAAAAACAACAATTAGAAATCCAAAGGATAAACAACAAGATTTCAGAAATGGACGATGTCATAGAAGGGCTGAGAAGCAGATTTTAAAAGGTGGAAGACAGGATCAGTGGAATTGAACACAAACACTTGGATACAACTCTGTTTGAGGAAAACTCAGAAAAAAGAACAAAGAAAAATAAAGAGACCCTGAGAGTTATGTGGGATACAATCAAAAGCAAAAATTTCTCAGTCATTGGAATTCCAGAACAGGAGGAGAAAACAAAAAACACATAGAGGATCACTGAAGAACTGCTGACAGAAAACTTCCCCAATATCATGAAAGATGAAAAGCTGGCCATCCAAGAAGCTCAACGAACCCCATGTAGGATAGACCCCAAAAGAAAATCATGAAGGCATATCATAATCACACTTGCCAAAACCAAAGACAAACAAAGAATCCTGAGAGCAGCTCATGAAAAACAAGAAGTCACATACAGAGAAGAAACAGTAAGACTAAGCTCGGATTATTCAGCAGAAACCATGCAGGCAAGAAGGCAATGGGATGACATATATAAAACCTTGAATCAAAAAAATTGCCAGCCAAGAATAATACATCCTACAAAACTCTGGTTCAAATATGATGGTGAAATTAGAACGTTTCCAGATAAACAGAAATTAAGGGACTGTGTAAAAACTTATCCAAACTAACAAGAATTATTAAAGGGAGTTCTTCGATCAGAGAACAAACAACTTAAGCTCACAGACAGAATCTAGGATGCAGGATCGTACCAGCCAGATACCAATCTAGGAAATGAACACTCGAGGACTATCCAAAACCAAAATAAATACAACAGGGAATCAGAGAAGTTAATCAGTAAATGATAACAACATCAAAACAATAAAAGAGGGAATAAATGGCATAGGTATAGAACCTTCTAATGGAGAGGAAGGCAAGACGATACCAAGTAATGGTAGACTGCTTCAAACTTAGAAAGATAAGGGTAAAATTCATGGTAACCACAAAGAAAGTTAATAAACATACTCATAAAAATAAAGAGGAAAAACATAAAGTCTCAGCAAAAACAAAACCTACAAAAACAAGAGAAATGAAAAAAAAATCTGCAAACAAAAGTAACTGAGCACAGGAGAGTAAGAAGAACAAAGAAAACTTCAATACCACAAGAAAAGCACTACAAAATGACAGCAACAAACTCACATCTATGAATAATTACACTGAATGCAAATGGACTCAATGCACCCATAAAGAGACGGAGAGTGACAAAATGGATAAGAAAAAAGGATCCATCAATATGCTATCTACAAGAGACACACCTTAGAAACAAAGATGTGAATTTATTAAAAGTCAAAGGTTGGAAAAAAATATATCAAGCTAACAACTACCAAAAAAAAGCAAGAGTGGCAATACTAATCACAGATAAAATAGACTTTAAAACAAAATCCACCAGAAAAGACAAAGAAGGACACTATATAATCATTAAGGGAATGATCCATCATGAACACGTAACCATAATAAACATCTATGCATCCAATGACAGGGCTCCAAAATACATAAAACAAACTCTAATAACACTAAAAGGAGAAACTGACAGTTCCACAATAATAGTAGGAGACTTCAACACACCACTCTCAGTAAAAGACAGAACATCTAAAAAGAAACTCAGCAAAGATACAGAAGACCTAAAGGGCACAATCAGCCAACCTGACCTCATAGACATACATAGAACACTCCATCCAACCGCTGCAAAGTACACATTCTTTTCCAATGCACATAGAACGTTCTCCAGAATAGACCACATCTTAGGCCACAGAGAAATCCTCAACAAGATCCAAAACCTTGAGATAGTTCAAACTATCTTCTCTGACTACAATGCCATCAAGGTAGAAATTAACAACAGAAAGAGCAAGGAAAAAAAATCTATTACATAGAAACCAAATAATAACCTGCTTACATATCACTGGGTAAAAGAAGAAATCAGAGATGGAATAAAAAAATTCCTAGAATCAAACGAGAATGAAAACACATCATACCAAAACCTTTGGGACACAGCAAATGCCGTCCTCAGAGGACAATTTATAGCAATAGATGCACATTAAAAAAAAAAAGAAGAAAGGGACAAAATCAAAACATTAACTACAGATCTCAAACAAATACAAAAACAACAGCAAAAAAAGCCCACAGCCACCGGAAGAAAGGAAGTAGTAAAGCTCAGAGCAGAAATAAATGGAATAGAGAACAGAAAAACAATAGAAAGAATCAACAAAACCAAAAGTTGGTTCTTTGAAAGAATCAACAAAATTGACAATCCACTGGTCAGAATGACAAAAGAAAAACAGGAGAGGACACAAATAACCCAAATCAGAAATGAAATGGGGGACATTACAACAGACCCAACTGAAATAAAAAGTATTATAACAGATTATTACGAAAAACTATACTCCAACAAATTTGAAAACCTAGAGGAAATGAATAAATTTCTGGAAGCAAACTAGTGACACAAACTACAACAAAGTGATGTTGAAAATCTGAACAGACCCATAACAAGAGAAGAAATTGAAAAGGTAATTAAAAAAAAACAAAAAATAACCACCCCAACCAAAAAGAGCCCCGGCCCATATGGCTTGACTGGAGAATTCTACAAAACATTTACAAAAGAACTTGTACCTGTACAACTCAAGCTATTTCAGAGCATAGAAAAGGAAGGAACACTTCCAAATTCATTCTATGAAGCCAGCATAATGCTGATACCAAAACTAGGCAAAGACGTCACAAAAAAAGAAAATTACAGACCAGAATCTCTCATGAATATAGATGCAAAAATTCACAACAAAATTCTAGCCAATAGAATTCAGCAGCATATCAAAAAAATAATACACCACAACCAAGTAGGATTCATACCAGGTATGCGAGGATGGTTCAACATTAGAAAATCAATCAACGTAATCCACCACATAAATAAAAGGAAAGGAAAGAATCACATGATATTCTCAATTGATGCAGAAAAGGCATTTGACAAAGTCTAACACTCATTCCTGATAAAAACTCTCAATAAAATAGGTATAGAAGGGAAAATTCTGAACATAATAAAGGGTATCTATGCAAAAACCAATAGCCAACATCATTCTTAATAGAGAGAGGCTGAAAACATTCCCCTTGAGAACAGGAACAAGGCAAGTATGGCCTTTAACACCACTCCTATTTATCATTGTGCTGGAAGTTCTAGCTAGAGCAATAAGGCAAGGAAAAGAAATAAAGGCCATCCAAACTGGTAATGAAGAAGTTAAACTGTCCCTGTTTGCGGATGATATGATACTATACATAGAAAACCTAAAGACTCCATGAGAAATCTACCAGAACTAATAGAAAGATTCAGCAGAGTAGCAGGATACAAGATAAACGTACAAAAATCCGTTGGATTCCTATTCACCAACAAGGAGAACAATGAAAAGGAAATCAGGAAAACAATACCATTTATAATAGCCCCTAACAAGATAAAATACTTAGGAATATATCTGACCAGGGATGCAAAAGACCTATACAAAGAAAACTACAAAACACTACTGCAAGAAACCCAAAGAGATCTACATAAATGGAAAAACATACCACGCTTATGGATAGGTAGACACAACATTGTGAAAATGACAATTCTACCCAAAGCAATTTACAAATACAACACAATCCCGATCCAAATACCAACAACGTTCTTCAAAGAGATGGAAAAACTAATCATTAACTTTCTATGGAAAGGGAAGAAGCCCCGAATATGTAAAGCACTACTGAAGAAGAAGAATAAAGTTGGATCACTCACACTACCTGACTTCAGAACCTACTATACAGCTGCAGTAGTCAAAACAGCCTGGTACTGGTACAACAACAGATACATTGACCAATGGAACAGAATGGAGAACCCAGATGTAAATCCATCCACCTACAGTCACCTGATCTTTGACAAGGGCCAAAAGTCCATCAGATGGGGAAAAGACAGTCTTTTTAACAAATGGTACTGGCAAAACTGGATATCCATCTGCAAATAAATGAAACAGGACCCATACCTCACGCCGTATAGAAAAACTACATTAAAATGAATCAAAGACCTGAATATAAAGCCTAAAACTATAAAGTTCATATAGAAAAAAATAGGACCAACACTTCAGGCCTTAATACATGGCATTAACAGGATACAAACCATAGCCATCAATGCACAAACCCCAATAGATAAGCTAGGTAACTGGGATCTTCTAAAAATCAAACACCGATGCTCTTCAAAAGTCTTCACTAAAAGAGTAAAAAGAGAATCTACAGACTGGGAAAAAAATTTTGGACAGTTCAAGTCAGACAAAGGTCTAATCTCCAGAATCTACAAGAAAATCCAACACCTACAACAAAAAGACAAATAATCCTATTAAAAAATGGGCAAAGGAAATGAACAGACAGTTCACCAAAGAAGACATTCAAGCAGCCAACAGACTCATGAGGAAATGCCATTAGAGAAATGCACTAGCCATTAGAGAAATGCAAATTAAAACCACAATGAGATACCATCTCACCCCAACATTACTGGCATGAATCAAAAACACTGGAAATAACAAATGTTGGAGGGGCTGTGGGAAGATCGGAACTCTTATGCACTGCTGGTGGGAATGCAAAATGATACAACCATTTTGGAAGATGATATGGCGCTTCCTTAGAAAGCTAGAAATAGACATACCATGCGATCCAGCAATCCCACTCCTAGGAATATACCCTACAGAAATAAGAGTCATTACTCGAATAGAAATATGCACACCTATGTTCATGGCAGCATTGTTCATAATAGCAAAACGATAGAAACAACCTAGATACCCATCAACAGATGAATGGATAAAGAAACTATGGTACATACACACAATGGAGTACTACGTAATGAGAAAGAACAATGAGGATTCTGTGAAGCATGTCATAACATGGATGTAACTGGAGGACATTATGCTGAGTGAAATAAGTCAATCACATAAGGACAAATATTGTATGAGACCTCTACTGTAAAACCCCATGAAAAAGTTTACACACAAAATGTAACAATCTTTGTTACCAGGAATGGGAGGGTGTGGGGGGAAATACTAAATAGGCAATAGATAAGTGGTATCTTAGGTGAAGGGTGAGACAGTACACAATACAGGGGAAACCAGCACAACTTGTCCAAGGAAAGGTCATGGAATCTCCATAGACACATCCAAACTCCCTGAGGGACTGAATTGCTGGGCGGAGGGCTGTGGGGACCATGGTCTTAGGGAACATCTAGCTCAATTGGCATAACATAGTTTATAAAGACAATGTTCTACATTCTACCTTGGTGAATAGGGTCTGGGGTCTCAAAAGCCTGTGAGCAGCCATCTAAGATAATCCTCTGGTCTCATCCGTTCGGGAGCAAGTGAGAATGAAGAGTACAGGATACAAGAAAAAGATTCGTCTGAAGGACTAATGCACCACAGCTACCAAGGCCTCCACCAGACTGAGTTCGGTACAGCTAGATGGTGCCTGGCTACCACCACTGACTGCTCTGACCAGGATCACAACAGAGGGTTCTGGACAGAGCTGGAGAAGGATGTAGAACAAAATTCTAACTCACAGACACACACACACAAACACACACACACACACACACACACACACACACACACACACACACACACACACACACAAAGACCTTATTTATTGGCCTAAAGGAGACTGGAGAAACCTCGAGAGTATGACCCCCAGACACCCTTTTAGCTCAGTGGTGAAGTTATCTCCGAGGTTCACCGTTCAGCTGGGGAGTGGACAGCCCCATAAAACCAAATGGGACTAATGAAGCACAGTAGTCCAGGGACAAGGGCCAGAAGGCAGAAGAGTATAGGAAAGCTGGTGGTAGGGAACCCGAGGTTGAGTAAGGGTAGTGTTGATGTGTTGTGAGGTAGTTAACCATTGTCATAGGGCAACATGTGTACTAACTGTTAAATGAGAAACTATTTTGTTCTGTAAGCCTTCATCTAAAGTGAGAATAGCAGCACAATTGGAAGAGCGTAGTCGATGTTACTGAACTGTGCATGTAGAAATTTTTGAAATGGAGTATCTTTGGCTATGCATACTTTCACCAAAAAAAAAAAAAAAAAGGTTAATAAGGGAGATTGTTGACATGTTGTGGGGTTGTTAACCAATGTCATAAAACAATATTGTACTACTGTTTCATGAGAAACTATTTGTTCTGTAAGCCTTCACCTGAACTACAATAAAAACAAAACAAAACAAAAAACTAATCATTAACTTTATATGGAAAGGGAAAAGGCCCTAGATATGTAAAGCAGTACTGAAGAAGAATAAAGTAGGAAGACTCGCACTACCTGACCTCAGAACCTAGTATACAGCTAGGGTAGTCAAAACAGCCTGGTATTGGTACAATGACAGATACATTGACCAATGGAACAGAATTGAGAACCCAGATGTAAATCCATCCACCTACAGTCACCTGATCTTCAACAAGGGCCCAAAGTCCATCAAATGGGGGACAAGATACTCTTTTTATCAAACGGTGCTGTCAAAACTGGATGTCCATTTACAAAAAAATGAAACTGGAGCCACACCTCACACCATATACAAAAACTAATTCAAAATGGATCAAAGACCTAAATATAAAGCCAAAAGCTTTAAAGTTCATAGAAGAAAAAATAGGATCAATGCTAGAGGCTAGAAGCCCTAATAAATGGCATTAACAGGATACAAACCATAACCAACAACACACAAACTCCAGAAGATAAGCTAGATAACTGATATCTTCTAAAAGTTAAACATTTATGCTCCTCAAAAGACTTCATCAAAAAAGAAAAAAAGAGAACCTACAGAGTGGGAAAAAAATTTTGGACATTATGAATCCGACAAAGTTTTAATCTCTAAAATCTACAGGAAAATCCAACACCTATACAACAAAAAGACAAATAATCCAAATAAAAAATGGGCAAAGGAAATGAACAGACACTTCACCAAAGAAAACATTCAGTGACTAACAGACACATGAGGAAATGTTCATGATCATTAGCCATTAGAGAAATGTAAATCAAAACCAAAATGTGATGACATCTTACTCCGGCATTACTGGCATGAACCAAAACAACAGAAAATAGCAAATGTTGGAGAGGCTGCGGGGAGATTGGAACTCTTTTGCACTGCTGATGGGAATGAAAAATGGTACAACCATTTTGGAAGACAATATGGCACTTCCTTAGAAAGCTAGAAATAGAAATACCATTTGATCCAGCGATCCCACTCCTAGGAATATATCCTGGAGAAGTAACGGTTATCACATGAATAGACATATGGACACCTATGTTCACTGCTGCATTGTTCACAATAGCAAAAATATGGAAACAACCTAGATGTCCATCAACAGATGAATAGATAAACAAACTATGGTACATACCCACAGTGGAGTACTAAAAAATCAACCAAACCCATTGTTGTCTAGTCAATTCTGACTCATAGCGACCCTATTAGACAGAGTAGAACAGCCCCATAAACGGAGTACTACACCACAATAAAGAGTAATGATTTATCTGCGAAACATCTCACAACATGGATGAATCTGGAGGGCATTATGCTGAGTGAAATAAGTCAATCACAGAAGGACAAGTATTGTCAGACACTCCTACTATAAAAACTCATGAAAAGGTTTACACACAAAAAGAAACAATCTTTGATGATTATGGGGGCGGGGAGAATGGGGATGGAAAAACACTAAGTAGACAATAGATAAATTGTAACTTTGGTGAAGGGTAAGACAGTATACAATACTGGGGAATCCAGAACAACTTGTACAAGGCAAGGTCATGGAAGCCGCACAGACACATCCAGACTCCCTAAGGGACAAAATTACTGGCCTGAGGGCTGTGGGGACCATGGTCTCAGGGAACATGTAGCTCAATTGGCATAACACATTTTATTTAAAAAAAATGCTCTATATTCTACTTTGGTGAGTAGCGTCTGGGGTTTTAAAAGCCTGTAAGCGGCCATCTAAGATACTCCACTGGTCTCACCCCATCAGGAGTAAGGGAGAATGAAGAAAAACAAAGACACAGGGGAAATATTAGTCTATAGGACTAATGGACCACAACTACCATGGCCTCCACCAGACTGAGTCCAGTACAACTAGATGGTGCCCGGCTACCACCACTGACTACTCTATCAGGGATCACAACAGAAGTTCCCGGACAGAGCTGGAGAAAAATGTAGAACAAAATTCTAACTCACATAAAAAGACCACATTTACTGTGCTGACAGAGACTGGAGAAACCCCAAGAGTATGGCCCCCAGACACCCTTTTGGCTCAAGTAACTAGGTCACTCACGAGGTTCACCCTTTATCCAAAGATTAGACGGGCCCATAAAACAAAATGAGACTAACAGGGCACACCAGCTCAGGGGCAAGGACTAGAAGGCAGGAGGGGACAGGAAAGCTGGTAATAGGGAACCCAAGGTTGAGAAGGGAGAGTGTTGACATGTCGTGGGGTTGTTAACCAATGTCATGAAACAATATGTGTATTAACTGCTTAATAAGAAGCTAGTTTGTTCTGTAAACCTTCATCTAAAGTACAATAGAAAGAAAGAAAGAAAACCCTATGGAGTAGTTGTACTCGGTAATACGTAGAGTTGCCATGAGTCAGAATTGGCTCTGTAGCAACTAACAACAACAACACAGCTAGACTGTGTGAGTTCAAACCCTAAATGAACCCCCTTATGAGCTTCAGAAACTTGGGCAAATTATTTAATCTGTGTTTCAGTTTACTTATCCATAAAATTGGAATAATATTGATACTTACTTCAAAGAATGATTAAATAAATGAAAATATGTATAGTGCATGGCACATAATAAATGTTCAATAATTGTTATTTTCACTGGAATATTAAATTGACAAAAATAAAGATTTTTGTTTTCCTAATTGCTGTATTCATAGCACTTAGAAGAGTGCTTGAAACAGAACTTCAACCATTATGTGTTTGTTAAATAAATGAAAGAATTTATCATCAGTCAAAATGGGTAGGCCATATTATCAGTAGAAACACTAGTTTACTGAAAAATAAATTGCAGTTGTAAATTGATTTAACTGGTGCTTCTGTATATGTGGCTGTATAGTAGAGCTGAATCTCTACATTAAAGTGTACAAGTCTCCCAGGGCTTCGTAACCTTTAGAACATGGGGAGCTCCTATGTGGAGATAATAGGTTTGCAGCCATTTTGAGATGTGGGTTCAAATCAGCATTAATTTAACTGGAAAAAAATTAAAAGATGACCACGTTTTATCTCTGTTACGTGATTTAGTTTTTTTGGTTATACCTTCATCGTAATACTTAACGCATTAAATTTACTTATTTGTCTACATCACAAACTAGCACGACAAAACCCACATATAGTTTTGGAGAAACCAGATCTAGGTCTAAGAAAGAGATTTCACACAAGTTGTGCTGTCAGGCGGTGAAATGGGTGCAAAGGACAGGTAAAGGTTCCTCTTTTCCAGAATAAGATATGGTTCAACTTGAATAGCAAACAACCATGCAGACCTTTTTAAACACTCCCTCTTTCGTTTTATCCTCTATTTTCACAGAAGGTTAGGCCATATTCAATGGGAGAAAGAAAAAGATTTTGAATCTCTTCCTAACAGTCTTTATATTTCAGAAAACAGTGCTGTAATTCATAAGAATCCTCCTTGTAAAGTATATTGTTCCCTTTTTAATAGAAAAACACTGAAAGATAAACAAAACCCAAATCCATATTAAATTTAGAAAAGGAAAATGTGTGGGAAAAAAGAAAAAATCTACATAACCATTGGATCCATTATGCTGTCAATACATCAACCGAAAGGAAACTCAGCCTGTTTATAGATGCTGTAATGGTCTTGAAAACCTTCCTAGATAAACAAGTGAAATGTCAACCTTTTAAGGAAAGGAGTCATTGATTTGCTTGCTCAGGGAAATAATAATGGCTTAAAAGTGACTCTGGACTGAACTGATTTAAAAATAAAGATGGGAGATGGATACAAATACAAGAGTAAGTTAACTGGAATCACTTGATATGTCAGTGGATAGAGCATTGATTTAAAATGGGTGGAAACTGTCAATCATTTGTCCTCTCCTTATTTTAGTTTATTTATTCTTAATATATACCTTCTCTTTGTTATATCATGATTTTTGTAAATTAGGGGCGTCTATCCATATACTAGGAATTTACTATGTATAGCTTCTTTCAAGTTCATTATTTCCGGAATCTTCACTACAGTTCTGTGAAGCACATACCATTATCTCCATCTTGCATGAGTCAGATAAGGGAGAGAGGTTAAGCCCATGTCTCATAACCCTTTGTTCAATGCTAATGAAAGGTTAAATCTAGGTCACCTATTTTGAAGCCTGTGCTTTTATTTTATTGCTTTTGTAATAATTTGCTAAATATGCCTAGAAAGTTCATACTATTTATCTTATTTAAAATAAAGTTGTGCTACCTTGTTGTGCTACAATTATGGCATCTTACATTGAAACTCCATTTGGATATGATTAACCTTATGCTCTACAAATAAAGGAATATATTTTGTTTCATTTGAAAACTACAGGAGTTTCAAAAATACAAGATACTAATTACTGCTACTACTACCACCGCTACTTTGGGGACAACAAGTGGTTAAGAAAAAACTACTGTGAGAGAAGGTAATACAAACCCTACATTCTGCGAATGGGCATTATAAGATAGAAGCAAAACAAAAACATTATCAACTTTGGCAAAACAAAACAGAATGGGAGACAAGTTCTTCTAAACACGGTTGAAGCAACAATCATATTTTCTAAATAGGTCCAAATTAAGTTGCTTTCCATACATTCAGAATTTCCCAAGGCAAAAGCTATAAAGTTGACTGTGTTTCTCTTCCTCAGCCAGGTTTCACACTATTTTTGAGCTATTTCCACACTTAACGGAGGTAAAGTTCTACCTTCTAGCTCAGCAAAGTCTAAAGGCAGTATCCTATTTTGTTCCCAATGCAAAAGCTATGCCCCACTGAGTTTAGAAAAATGTAACAAAGTGCAAAGATGATTTACAAAGGTTTCCCCCAGTCCCGGTTCAGAGCAGGACCCCCATGGTTATGTGTGCACCATGAAATGTACATGGGCTGAAGCCTAGGAACCAGACAAGGTTTTGGACTGATAAACATTTCATTTCTGCAGTTCTGGGGAGCCTTGTATTGCCCTCTATCTTCTCTCTGATCATTGGCAAAAACATTTGTGAATACGCTCCTCAGTCCATTTTATGCTAATACCAAGCATGCTTTTTCAGGAAAAAGGCTGCATCTTCTTTTGAACAATATAATCCAATATGCGCTTTTGAATAACACATGATTTCTAAAGTAGCTAATGTCTTAGACGATGTTAGGTCAAGGCTGACTTGCTTTCCTGCAAAAAGTTACAGATAGGGACATACTAAACAGACATGGAAGTTTTCAGAGGCTAATGAAACACAGGTACGTTTTCAGCTTTCTAGGCACATGCTATAGGAAATGTCTGCGTAGTGTCAGATCAATTTGCTCCTAAGACCAGAAGGGAACATAAGAAAGTGCTGATACAATTAGCTGCTAGAACACGCTGCTTTATTTTTATACTAAAAATTGTTTTCACAAAATGTATCTTGGAGGAAATAGGAGGTAAATGTGCTTCAAGGTATCTGGTTTCTGTTTCTATCATTCTTATTTTTGCTCTGAGTTAGTTTTCTTCGCATTATTGGGCCTGAGAAGAAATTATCTAGCCATGTAACCAAAATGAAGCACTGTGTGGAAATAGTTACCTGGAAACCTCTGGCTTTCAGCATTTCTGCCTGGCTCCCCTTACACCTCTCCAGAGGTTCAGCGTGAGCTCATTTGCTTCCCAGACCAGGAAGGGGTTGGACAGAGGCAAGACTGTGACCAGAGGTGGAGTGATTCATCATCTTGAAGGGATGCGAACAATAAATGACAAGCAATCATCTTTAATAAATGAGCACTCTCAGATTTCCATTTGGGAGCCTAGATTATAATCTGAGACCAGAGTGAGAAAATGCATTAGTGCATTTTGTCTATTGTGAGTGCATCGTTTTACCCATTGCTCAGGGTAGCAGCAAAGTGCAAATGCCTGAAGTGGAGAGAGCTTGGTAGAACCATGGTCAAGTAGATCTGGGACTGTCAAGGCTGGATTTTTTTTAAGTCTCTCCTACACTCTTATGGGAGTTTTGGGTGGTGCAGTTAACTCTCTCGGCTGCTAACCAAAATGTTGGCAGTGTGAGTCCACTCGGAGGCACCTAGGAAGAAAGGCCTGGAATTTACTTCTGAAGTATCAGCCATGGAACGTCCTATGGAGCACAGTTCTACTCTGACACCCGTGGGGTTTCTATGAGTTAACTCAACAGCAACTTTTTTTTACACTCTCATGACTATATGAGATACCTGAATTGTGGTTAATGTAAAATCAAATTCCATGTTGGAAATATAGATTTATTCTCCTTGAAGGTATTATGCTTCTGGATTTGATTTCTTTCCACGACTGCAAAAATGAAGTGTCCCCCCGCTGAGAGAACATTTACCTTAATGGCAGGAGAGAAGGGAAGCTCCGTAATACTTACTGAAAAGTTAAATGTTCAAGTGGCCTTCCACTGTGATGGCATTCGATCAGATGCCAGCACCTTCAAGAGCTGTTGCTTTCTTTCTTTTTTATAAGAAACTGGGACTGATAACTACAACAGCAAATCTGTAGTGTTTAGAATCTGCAAGGAGATGATAAGCAAAAAAGGTGAAGCAGCATCAGACTCACAGTCTTGTGTCACTTTGCTTTGTTTATTACAGTCGATAGGGCCCCAGGGCAGGACAAGAGGTTTGCTCTCGGCTACTAACCTAAAGGTTGGCCATCGGAACCCACTCAGCTGCGTCATGGAAGACAAGCCTGGTTATCTGCTTCTGTAAAGACTACAGTCGAGAAAACCCTATGGAGCAGTTCTACTCTGTAACACATAGGGTCAACTTGAGTCAGAATGGACTCAACAGCAACACGTTCAGTTTTTGTCTTTTTTTCCTTTAGCAGTATTGTAAAATCTCTAACTTCCTGGGTGACTAAGATTGCCTATTTAACTAAGAGAGTGTCCTGAATAAGTCTTTTTTTAGCATTTCCATAATGAAACTGAAAAAAAAGGCTTTGAATTAGTTAAAAGCATAACTTTCCCACTTTAAAATGTTTACATCACTCACATGGTTAGAAACAAAAATTACAATATGAACAGAGCCTAAAAAGAAGTTCATAACTTTCATTCATCACTGAATTTGGAAACTGATTTATAGCCAATAATATCAAATAGTCTATTTAAAATAATAAAAACGTTTGAAAGAATAGCATTTGATGATTTTAAATTAAAATTATGAGAGATGTCTAGACATTTTTACAATGTATATGATAGACTGATAAGTTAACAATTACAAAATACACGGCATAATGTATGATGAATGTAATGATTAAAAACAATTTGGGAATGGATAAAGGTGATCGTTGAACAACATGATAAATTTAAGTTAATGTCACTAAACCACACCTGTGAAGAATGCTGA
Source organism: Dugong dugon (assembly GCA_030035585.1). Lineage (NCBI taxonomy): Eukaryota > Metazoa > Chordata > Mammalia > Sirenia > Dugongidae > Dugong > Dugong dugon. Next base: position 98,529,376 of record CM057465.1, read on the forward strand.
AATGGCAAATGTTTGTTACGTATATTTTTACCATAATTTAAAAATGAGTGTATGTGTAAGTTAATATGTATAAATTAAAATGGTTGAATTGGGTGACATTTATAATATAATCTTTTCTTTAATTTTCAATAATAATTTTTTTGACAATTTATTTTTTTTATTAATATGATAAATATTGAGAGAATGTTAATGTAATTGGTTTATGAGATTTTTCTTTTTTTGTCTTTCGGATGCTTGGATGAAACAAGGTACTGAATAATAGTTTCATAATTATCACCTGGTATGACTGTGACTACAGAACCCTGGATACAAACAAACCTGAAGTGAAGTGAAAAATAACTTGAAAACATCTCTGGTTTCATGACACATAGGCTTTTTTGACTTTTGGTAGAGAAAAGAAAAGAGAATGTATTGTTCTATGTAAGCACAAATCATGAAATTTCTCCAGTGTTGGTGCTGCGTACTTTACTAATAAGTAAAATTTTATTAAAAAAAAAAGGGAGGGGAGAGAGTCAATGATGTTTTATGTTGACATGTCCACTAACAAGTCTTTTGGTGAGTTGCAGAATGATTTATAGAGGTTAAAACATATAGAGTTTGTCTAATTTCTTCCGCAGTACTCTGACAATTATGCTAAAAATTATTATGCCCCTGTTTGATGCTTAAGGAGACCTGGTCGTGCAGTGGCTAAAGCAATCAACTACTAACCTAAAGGTTAGTGGTTAGAAACCACCAGCAGCTCCACAGGAGAAAGATGTGGTAGTCTGCTTCTGCAGAGATTTACAGTCTTGGAAACCCTATTGGGTCACTATGAGTCAGAATCAACTCAATGGCAGTAGGTTGGGTTTGATACTTAAATGACTCCTTCTCATTCATTTAATTATCTTTTTTTCCTTATTTCCTCCTACCTTTCTGCTTTTTTTGCTTTTCCTTCTTTGTTACTTCTTTTCATTCTTTGCATCAATTTTGGAACATATGTGATTTTCTGGTTTTGTGCTTTATCAAAATTTCTATATATTAAATACTAAATAGTAACTATCACAAAAATTTTTATGAGAAAAAATCTAACAAAATATGTGCAAAATAAAATAATAAATTATTATTGAAAAACATTAAAACACCAAAATAAATGGAGAGACATACCACCTTCATAGACAGGAGGATTTAATTTCATAAAGATTCCAATTCTTCCAACATTTGTCTATAGATTTAGTGTAAATTCTAAAGAAACTACAAATAAGTTTATTTTTTTGAACTTGACAAAGCTTATTTTAAAACACAAAGAAAGAGCAAACAGCCAGAAATAGCCATGAACCTTTCAAAGGAGAGAAGATAAGAAGACTAACCCTCTCAGATTTCAAGACTTCTAATAAAGCTATAGAAATTAAGACGGTGCAGAATGATCAGAAATAGACAAAGAGACTAATGAAAAGAGCAAAGAATCCAAAAACAGATTCATGAAAACATAAATTTATTTATAGAAGAATATAGCATCATTTTTAAGTGAAAAAAACAAGGACAACAAATTAAGTGGTATTGGGATAATTGATTAGCCATAGTGCTGAAAATAAATATGATTCCTTACCTCATACGATTGTTGTTGTTAGGTGCCTTAGGGTTGATTTTGACTCATAGCAACACTATGTACAACAGAAAGAAATACTGCTTGGTCCTGCACCATCCTCACAACCAGGGTGGTGTAGTGGTTAAGAATTCAGCTGCTAACCAAAAGGTCTGCAGTTTGAATCCACCAGGGGCTTCTTGGAAACTCTATGGGGCAGTTCTACTCTGCTCTACAGGGTCACTATGAGTTGGAATTGACTCAACAGCAGTGGATTTGATTTTGGTTTACAGAAAAATTGGCAAGAAACTTGAACAATCCTCTTCCATGGGACAGGAGGATTATGAATGGCCTATAACTTTGTAAGAATCAGGGAAATTCAATAGCAACCAGGGAAATATAAAACTCAGCAATTCTATTCCTTGGTATAAAACTTAGCACAATTATTTCTAAAAGGAAAAAACAAAAAAGAAACTGGAAAAAAACCCTCATGCCCATGATAGAAGAATGAATAAATTGATTGTATTATAATTATAAAATATTCTATAGCAGTAAAAATGAATACACAGCTTCTTGCATCAGTGTGGCTGAATCTTATAAATATTATTTTAAACAAAAATACACATACTACAAAAAATGTAATTACATCTATTTAAATTTTAATACATGCAAAACTATGCAACATTTTGTTTCAAGATACATGCATCATCATAAAACTGTTTAGAGAAGCAAGTGAACCATAAGCATATAATTAAGAACAGCATTCCCCTCTAAACTAGGAAGAATGTAGGACACTTTAAAGATATTATTAATATTCTGTCTCTTTTATTGTATGGTACATACATGTATATTTATTTAGCATCATTCTTATATCTCACATGCATATTTTGCATTTATGAACTATTTCATGATAATAAAAATAATCTAAAATTAAAAAAAGAAATAGTAATTACTTCTTCCCATGGTGTGAGCTCAGACACATGACCACACCTACTTGCAAGGAAGTCTGCAAAATATAGTTTAGCTTTCTAAACAAGAACAGCAATGGGTTTACTGATCTACCATTAGTCCCTGCAAATGCCTGCTCTTCTTTTCACCAAATATAAATTTAACCATTTCCAATACATAGAACATACTCATCCTCTCCCAAATGAGACAACATATAGCACCATCCAGCCACTGCATCAAGTTCAAGACCAGGTTCTTTGGGTGATGTGCATTTCTCTCCATCAGGTAAAGGGGTGGAATAGCAGTCAAAACTGAGAAACATCTTTGAAAAAAATTAGCAATTCTACTGCTATCTCAGTCCCCTTATCTCTTTATACATCTCTTAGCATTTCCAAAAGATATCTTCTGAATGATTTTCCTAGTTTAGGAGTCCATTTCAAATTCAAGTTCCAGAACATACTGGTATGGTTTGTGAACGTGGGTTTTCCTTGATCTTAGAATTTTACTTTCTTTTATTTTAAATTCAAAGTTGTTTTAAAGTCAGTTAGGTGCTGCAATATATATTTAACTAGTTACATATAGATATATATCATATAAATATATATATATATATGTTTAAATAGTTACTTGATTTGAACTCACCAATCTTTAAAAGAGAGAACAAGCATGACAAAACTGAATATTGGGTTTTGCTGTAAACAACAAAATATTCAAATATTTGAGACACGTTGGACGTGAAGGCCCATCTATGCTTTCTCAGCCTTACTGTGTAGAAACAGAGAAAACTTCTCCACAGTGACATATTAATGTTCCTTTAAAAGATTTGAATCAAGGCTTTAATACATGCCCAGCTTCTCTGCACAATATTAAGACCAGCAACAGGGCCCATTCCTTCTGAATTCTGGTAATTTATCAAGTGTAAAAATAAAGCAAACTCATTTCAAGACAAGTATGTGTGCATTTTCCTCCTGGCCTCACACATTTTTAGGAATTTTCAAAACTTGGGTTTTAGGAATATCAAGTCTAAAACAGACGGTCATCTTTGTCATTTAAATACTGAGTCATTGGACAATAGAGCCATTCACTGCACAAGTAGGCTTATAGTCTGGGTTATGTTTTGAAAAATTTGTTTCTGCTGTGGCTCAGACACCCATCTTCTCTTTGAATTTCTAGACATTTAAGTATTTTGTTTGGTTAGGAATGGTCCAAAATATTTTTTCAAAGGTCTTGATATTCTTTATTGGATTTATTAGGAGCCCTGGCAGAGCAGTGGTTAAGCACTTAGCTGAAAGGTTTGTGGTTCATACCCACTAGCCACTTTGTGGGAGAAAGATGTGGCAGTCTGCTTTCATAAAGATTTACAGCCTTGGAAACCCTATGGGGCAGTTTTACTCTCTCCTATAGGGTCACTATGAGTCAGAATCAACTCAACAGCAATGGGCATTGGATTTACTGGATGTCATGTATAGACATAACATTTGTTTTTATTAATCAAAATTATTTAATTCTGCTTAGACTTTTTATATAGAAAGTTCCTAATTCCTAGAATCTGCAGTGAAAAATATTATATGTAAAAATACATATATGTATTTTTACTGTTACTATAATGGTGATGAGGAACTCTCAAAATAGATTAAAAATATACAAATAAAGTGTTTTCATTCTAAAACAAAATAAAATTTATTGATTTGTTTGTGCTAAAAACAGAAGTCTCTAATATTCATCCGCCCTGCACTGCTATCCATTTCTAATCCCTAGCTTTCCACAGACTAGTGTTGAAGACTATTGACAGTTTCAAATCTATATGTTAATGTCATTTCTAGACATAAACTAATTTTTATATTTATATATAAGTATGAAACATATGCAAAAGCTAATTTGTATACATACACTCTTGTACTATTTGATCCATTCATTTTAGTAATCAGGATAATTAGTACTAAACTTTACAAGGCCATTGCTTGTAATCTCAGTAATTTAATACCGTACGATTATTTTTCACTTATGTCACAGTTTGGTGCAGATCATCTGGGGTTCTTCCAAATTTTAGTAATGCCATCTGGAATGCATGGCCTCAAAAGTCACTGCAGCGAGGCATAAAAGCAGTATATAAGAGACATATTGGCTCTTAACTACCTCTGCTCAGAGGTGACATATATCACTTCCACTTCGGGTCCATTGGATAGAACTAGTCATATAACTGAAAACTTAATGCAAAGGAGGCTGAAAAATGAAGACAATCACCTAGATATTTGGTCAGTACTCCATATGTCTGCTATATTCCCTTAACATACTCTAGATGTCTCTCCATGTTATACGTATACAAATTAAGGTTTTTTTTTTTAACTCAAACAGAATTTTTAGACTGCAAACAACTTACAAGCATCCATTTCTTCGCAGATAAGACCATAAAACTCAAGTCATTAGAACATACCTTTACTGATATAAACTGAAGTATCTAAACAGTTATCCAGATCATTTCAGGTCTCCAAACATTACAGTAGAAGGAATACTAGGGATTCATAACAAAAATATCTAAATAGAGTATCTCCTAAGGTCACTCCAAAGAGTATCCTCCAAGATACTCAGTTTACCTTTCCTATTGCTGTGCTTGAGGAAGAAATTAGTAGTCCAGAAGCTAATGTCCTCAATAGTATTTTAGCTTCAGAAAGATAATGATGGTAGACTGAAGACACAAAGTCTTGAAACAACCTTTCCCTGCTCTGTGTTATTTGTGGCCAATATTGAGAACATCACAGGGACGAAAGGACTATACACCTTCACTAGTCTGATCTCATAATAGCTGTTTCACTTACACCCACTAATTGACTGCTGTCCTCTTGACTGATTTGTCAGTCTTTTCATCAAATAACAGTCTCATTGAGTTTTTATGTCCTCATTTAATTTCTGGCCATGAATTGTTAGTTGTTTTCTTCTGAAATGCTCTTGTTACAATGCTATTGACTAAAGCATCTGGCTTTTCTGTATTGTTGAAAAAATTACAAAATGTCATTGAAATATTAAGTCAATATTATAATGAGATGATTAAATTATAAAACACAGATTTTTATGACACTATATGGCAATATTATTCTTATTGAATGTCTCCCTATTGTATATTGGTTTTTCTATGATATTTTTATAATCATTAGAAAAATTTCATCATTAAATTTACTCAATTTGATTTAGAATTTATCATTAGTCACTGAAGCCAACATTTTTTTTGACACCTGAGGGCATAGGATTTATTCCATTCTAGAGCTTATCCATTTTAAGTAATTTAATTAATGCAATATAATAAATTCCTGTCCGATAGCAGAAAGATGTGTTTTTATTGGGCTTGAAATGATGCCATAGAAATCCAGCTCATCACTGATTGTGAAACAGATTTGAGATGATGTTATCATTAACGGTACCACAATGTTCATGAACTGAATCCCAAAGAATCCGCAGGTAGCCACAAATTATAATTTTGTCAATTACTGCTATTTGAGAGATGAAGTGACTCAGGAATGGGTTTTCTTTTACCTAGTAAAGATGCCTTTTAAGTTTACCTTTTTTTTTTTTTTTCCTATTAATCGGACTTTTCATCTCTTTTTTTATTTTATTTTTTTTATTGTTCTTCAGGTGAAGGTTTACAGAACAAGTAATTTCTCATAAAACAGAAGTACACATGTTATTTTATGACATTGATTAACAACCTCACAACATGTCAACTCTCTAACTTCTCAACTTCTTTTTTTTTTTTTTGGTGAAAATACACATAGCCAAAGATACACCATTCCAAAAATTTCTACATGCAGAGTTCAGTGACATTGACTATGCTCTTAGAATTGTGCTATTATTCTCACTTAAGATGAAGGCTTACAGAACAAAATAGTTTCTCATTTAACAGTTACTACAAATGTTGCCCTATAATAATGGTTAACAATCTCACAACACATCAACAATATCCTTACTCAAACTTGGGTTCCTTATCACCAGCTTCCTTGTCCCCTTCTGCTTTCTGGCCCTTGTCACTGGACTCCTGTACCTCGTTAGTCTCATTTGGTTTCATGGGGCTGTCCACTCCCAGGCTGCACAGTGAACCTCGGAGGTAACTTCACCACTGAGCTAAAAGGGTGTCTGGGGGCCATACTCTAGGGGTTTCTCCAGTCTTCTTTAGGCCAGTAAATCTCGTCTTTTTTTTTTTCTGTGAGTTAGAATTATGCTCTACATCCTTCTCCAGCTCTGTCCAGAACCCTCTGTTGTGATCCTGGTAGAGCAGTCAGTGGTGGTAGCCGGGCACCATCTAGCTATACTGGACCCAGTCCGGTGGAGGCCTTGGTAGCTGTGGGCAATTAGTCCTTTGGACTAATCTTTTCCTTGTGTCCTGTTCTCTTATTCTCCCTTGCTCCCAAAGGGATGAGACCAGTGGAGTATCTTAGATGGCCGCTCACAGGCTTTTAAGACCCCAGACACTACTCACCAAGGTAGAATGTAGAGCATTGTCTTTATAAGCTGTGTTATGCCAATTGAGCTAGATGTTCCCCGAGACCATGGTCCTCCCAGCCCTCCGCCCAGCAATTCAGTGCCTCTGGGAGTTTGGATGTGTCTATGGGGCTTCCGTGACCTTTCCTTGTGCAAGTTGTGCTAGTTTCTCCAGTATTGTGTACTGTCTCACCCTTCACCCAAGATACCACTTATCTATTGCCCATCGAGTATTCCCCCCCCCCTTCCCATACCTGGTAACCAACAAAGATTGTTATATTTTGTGTGTGAACTTTATCATGGGTTTTTACAATAGAGGTCTCATACAATATTTGTCCTTTTGTGATTGACTTATTTCACTCAGCACAATGTCCTCCAGTTTCATCCACGTTATGAGATGGTTCACAGATTCTTTGTTGTTCTTTCTGGTTGCATAGTACTCCATTGTGTGGATGTACCATAGTTTGTTTATCCATTCATCTGTTGATGGGCACCTACGTTGTTTCCATCATTTTGCTATTGTGAACAACGCTGCCATGAACATAGGTGTGCAGATGTCTATTCGAGTGACGACTCTTATTTCTCTAGGATGTATTCCTAGGAGTGGGATTGCTGGATCAAATGTTATGTCTATTTCTAGCTTTCTGAGGAAGTGCCATATCATTTTCCAAAATGGTTGTATCATTTTTCATTCCCACCAGCAGTGCATAAGTGTTCCGATCTCCCCGCAGCCCCTTTGTTATTTTCAGTGTTTTCGATTCGTGTCAGTAATGCCAGGGTGAGATGGTATCTCATTGTGGTTTTAATTTGCATTTCTCTAATGGCTAGTGATTGCGAGCATTTCCTCATGAGTCTGTTGGCTGCTTGAATGTCTTCTTTGGTGAAGTGTCTGTTCATTTCCTTTGCCCATTTTTTTATAGGATTATTTGTCTTTTTTTTGTAGAGGTGTTGGATTTTCTTGTAGATTATGGAGATTAGACCTTTGTCTGTCTTGTACTGTCCAAAAATTTTTTCCTAGTCTGTAGGTTCTCTTTTTACTCTTTTGGTGAATTCTTTTGAAGAGCACAGGTGTTTGATTTTTAGAAGATCTCAGTTATCTAGCTTATCTATTGGGGTTTGTGCATTGATGGCTATGGTTTGTATCCTGTTAATGCCATGTATTAAGGCCTGAAGTGTTGGTCCTATTTTTTCTTCTATGAACTTTATACTTTTAGGCTTTATATTCAGGTCTTTGATCCATTTTGAAGTAGTTTTTGTATACGGTGTGAGGTATGGGTCCTGTGTCATTTTTTTTTGGATGGATATCCAGTTTTGCCAGAACCATTTGTTAAAGACTGTCTTTTCCCCATCTGATGGACTTTGGGCCCTTGTCAAAGATCAGGTGACCATAGGTGGATGGATTTACATCTGGGTTCTCAATTCTGTTCCATTGGTCAATGTATCTGTCGTCGTACCAGTACCAGGCTGTTTTGACGACCGTAGCTGTATAGTAGGTTCTGAAGTCAGGTAGTGTGAGTCCTCCAACTTTATTCTTCTTCTTCAGTAGTGCTTTACTTATTCGGGGCTTCTTTCCTTTCCATAGAAAATTAATGATTAGTTTTTCCATCTCTTTGAAGAATGTTGTTGGTATTTGGATCGGGATTGCATTGTATTTGTAAATTGCTTTGGGTAGAATTGTCATTTTCACCATGTTGAGTCTGCCTATCCATGAGCATAGTATGTTTTTCCATTTATGTAGATCCCCTTGGGTTTCTTGCAGTAATGTTTTGTAGTTTTCTTTGTATAGGTCTTTTACATCCCTGGTCAGACTTATTCCTAAGTATTTTATCTTTTTAGGGCCTATTGAAAATGCTATTGTTTTCCTGATTTCCTTTTCCTCGTTCTCCTTGTTGGTGTATAGGAATACAACTGATTTTTTAATGTTTACCTTGTATCCTGCTACTCTGCTGAATCTTTCTATTAGTTCCAGTAGATTTCTCGTGGAGTCTTTCGGGTTTTCTGTGTATAGTGTCATATCATCTGCAAACAGGGAGAGTTTAACTTCTTCATTACCAATTTGGATGCCCCTTATTTCTTTTTCTTGCCTTATTACTCTAGCTAGAACTTCCAGCACAAAGTTAAATAGGAGTGGTGATAAAGGTCATCCTTGTCTTGTTCCTATTTTCAAGGGGAATGTTTTCAGCCTCTCTCCATTAAGAATAATGTTGGCCTTTGGTTTTGCATAGATGCCCTTTATTATGTTCAGAAATTTCTCTTCTATACCTATTTTATTGAGAGTTTTTATGAGGAATGGGTGTTGGACTTTGTCAACTGCCTTTTCTGCATCAATTGAGAATATCATGTGATTCTTTCCTTTCCTTTTATTTATGTGGTGGATTATGTCGATTGATTTTCTAATGTTGAACCATCCTTGCATACCTGGTATGAATCCTACTTGGTCGTGGTGTATTATTTTTCTGATATGATGCTGAAGTCTATTGGCTAGAATTTTGTTGAGAATTTTTGCATCTATATTCATGAGAGATATTGGTCTGTAATTTTCTTCTTCTATGGTGTCTTTGCCTGGTTTTGGTATCAGCATTATGCTGGCTTCCTGGAATGAATTTGGAAGTGTTGCTTCCTCTTCTATGCTCTGAAATAGCTTGAGTAGTACTGGTATGAGATCTTCTGTAAATATTTTGTAGAATTCTCCAGTGAAGCCATCCAGGCCAGGGCTTTTTTTGGTTAGGAGTTTTTTAATTACCTTTTCAATCTCTTCTCTTTTTATGGGTCTGTTTCGATTTTCAAAATCACTTGTTGTAGTTTGGGTAGGCTGTGTGTTTCTAGAAATTTATCCATTTCCTCTAGGTTTTCAAATTTGTTGTAATATAGTTTTTCATAATATTCTCTTATAATCCTTTTTATTTCTGTTGGGTATGTTGTAATGTCCCCCATTTCATTTCTTATTTAGATTATTTGTGTCCTCTCCTTTTCTTCTTTTGTCAGTCTGGCCAGTGGTTTGTTGATTTTGTTGATTCAGAGAACCAACTTTTGGTTTTGTTGATTCTTTCTATTGTTTTTCTGTTCTCCATTTCATTTATTTTTGCTCTGATCTTTACTAATTCCTTTCTTCCGGTGGTTGTGGGCTTTTTTTTTTTTTTTGCTGTTCTCTTTTATTGGTTTTAGTTTTGTAGTTAATATTTTGATTTTGTCCCTTTCTTTTTTTTGATATGTGCATATATTGCTATGAATTGTCCTCTGAGGACTGCCTTTGCTGTGTCCCAAAGGTTTTGGTATGATATGTTTTCATTCTCATTTGATTCTAGGAATTTTTTGATTCCATCTCTGATTTCTTATATTACCCACTGATGTGTAAGCAGGGTATTATTCAATTTCCATGTAGTTGATTTTTTTTCCTTGCTCTCTCTATTTTTAATTTCTACCTTGATGGCATTGTGGTCAGAGAAGATACTTTGAATTATCTCAACGTTTTACATCTTGTTGAGCATTCCTCTGTGGCCTAAGATGTGGTTGATTCTGGATAACATTCCATGTGCATTGGAAAAGACTGTGTCCTTTGCAGCGGTTGGATGGAGTGTTCTATATATGTCTACGAGTTCAAGTTGGCTGATTGTGCCCTGTAGATCTTCTGTATCTTTGCTGAGTTTCTTCTTAGTTGTTCTGTCCTTTACTGAGAGTGGTGTGTTGAAGTCTCCTACTGTTATTGTGGAACTGTCAATTCCTCTTTTCAGTGTTGTTAGAGTTTGTTTTATGTATTTTGGAGCCCTGTCATTGGGTGCGTAGATGTTTATTATGGTTATGTCTTCATGATGGATCATCCTCTTAAACATTATATAGTTTCCTTCTTTGTCTTTTGTGGTAGATTTCATTTTAAAGTCTATTTTATCTGAGATTAGAATTGCCACTCCTGCTCTTTTTTGGTAGTTGTTAGCTTGATGTATTATTTTCCAACCTTTGAATTTAATAAATTCACAACTTTGTTTCTAAGGTGTATCTCCTGTAGACAACATATTGATGGATCCTGTTTTCTTATCCATTCTGTCACTGTCTGTCTCTTTATGGGTGCATTGAGTTCATTTACATTCAGTGTAATTATTGATAGTTGTGAGTTTGTTGCTGTCATTTTGTAGTCCTTTCTTTTGTGGTGTTGACGTTTTCTTTGTTCTTCTTACTCTCTTGTGCTGAGTTACTTTTGTTTGTGGATTTTTTTTTTTCATTTCTTTTATTTTTGTAGGTTTTGTTTTTTGTGACACTTTATGTTTTTCCTCTTTTTTTTAAGAGTAATTTTTTTAACTTTCTTTGTGGTTACCATAAATTTTACCCTTATCTTTCTAAGTTTGAAGCAGTCTACCTTTACTTGGTATTGCCTTGCCTTCCTGTCCGTTAGAAGATTCTATACCTATGCTGTTTATTCACTCTTTTATTGTTTTGATGTTGTTGTCATTTACTGATTAACTGCTCTGATTCCCTGTTGTATTTCTTTTGGTTTTAGATAGTCCTCGAGAGTTCATTTCCTAGATTGGTATCTGGCTGGTACGATCCTGCTACCTAGGTTCTGCCCGTGAGCTGAAGCTGTTTGTCCTCAAATCAAGGAACTCACTTTAATAATTCTTGTAAGTTTGGTTTGACTTTTACAGATTCCCTTTATTTCTGTTTATCTGGAAATAACCTAATTTCACCATCAAATTTGATTTAGAGTTTTGCAGGATATATTATTCTTGGCTGGCAATTCTTTTCTTTCAAGATTTTATATATGTCATCCCATTGCCTTCTTGCCTGCATGGTTTCTGCTGAATAATCTGAGCTTAGTCTTATTGTTTCTCCTCTGTATGTGACTTCTTGTTTTTCATGAGCTGCTCACAGATTCCTTGTTTGTCTTTGGTTTCAGTGAGTATGAATATGATATGCCTTGGTGATTTTCTTTTGGGGTCTCTTTTATATGGGGTTCTTTGAGCTTCGTGGATGGCCAGCTTTTCATCATTCATGATATTGGGGAAGTTTTCTGTCAGCAGTTCCTCAATGATCCTCTCTGTGTTTTCTGTTTTCTCCCCCTGTTCTGGAATTCCAATCACTTGCAGATTTTTGCTTTTGATTGTGTCCCACATAACTCTCAGAGTCTCTTCATTTTTCTTGGTTCTTTTTTTTGAGTTTTCCTGAAACAGTGTTGTATCCAAGTGTTTGTCTTCAATTCCACTGATCCTGTCTTCCACTGTTTCAAATCTGCTTCTCAGCCCTTCTATGACACCATCCATTTCTGAAATCTTGTTGTTTATCTTTTGGATTTCTAATTGTTGTCTTTGTATAATTTCTAGTTGTGAATTCATTTTGGCATTTTGCTCCTGCATTATTTTCCTGAATTCTTCCAATTTTTTGTCCATATTTTCCATGAATTTGTCTATTTTTTCCTCATGTTTGTCAGCTTTTTGCCTCAGTTCTTGGAGAATTCTGAGTATTATAGATTTGAATTCCCTATCAGGTAGTTCTAGTGCATTTTCTTCCAGAGGAGAGTCATCTGGTGTTTTATTTTGGATGCCTACTGGAACCATCCTGTCCTTTTTTTTGTAAATGTTTTGATATTGTCTGCTGTCTTCAGAGCATTAGGTAGTTATTTTTCTCGTTTATTGATTGTAGGTTTGTTTGTTTCATCCCTTTTTTAAAAAAATTTTTTTGATTATGTCTGAGCAGGCAGATTGTGTGTTCTTTGTTGTTTTCTCATCTGTGGGCACAATACTTTTCACCTCCTTCTTCAACTGGCAGGGTCAGTCACTCAGATATGCTACGGCAGGGCAGATCTAGCTGAAGAGGAGTTACTGGGATGGGTTGTTTGTAGCACTTACTACAGCCCCTAGAGCAGGTCATTAATCAGTGCAGGGCAGGTTCCAGTAGGCTGTGCCTGTGCTGCTTGGTGGTGTGATGTCAAGCGCATGGTGCAGGTAGGCAGGTTACAGAGGGGAGATTGTTATGTGTGGATCTAAGATGGATATGGGAGAGAGGAGAGAGGAACAGGAGCCAAAAACATACAAACAAACAAAAAGAATGCTAGGGTAACTTGCCGTTGGAGTGGAGAGATGAGAGACTATGAAATGGAGAAAAACAGAAAGGGGAGGAGGAAGAAAAGAAAATAATGAATAAATAAGAATCAGAAAGGTTAAAGAACCACAAAGCTCCCAGGGATCCCACCGGTGCAGCTATGAGGTCTGGGGAAGTTGCTCTTAGGTGTTGCAGTACAGCCTGGGTAGAAGGCATAGAGGTATACAAGTCCAGGTATTCAGGGAACAGAAAGAGAAGGAAGATATAGAGAAAGAGAAACTGAGCAATGAAGAAGAACAAAAAGGGAAAAAGCGGAAAAAGAAAACAAAACAAATTAAAAAAAAACAAACAGGAAAGTCCCCCAAAGAAACAAACAAACAAAAAAAAACCAACGTAAAAAGAAATGCTCTCAGGAATCCCTGTGCACGTCTGTGGAAGCCGAAGGGGAGTCTCCCTGCCACGTAGCTCATCCTGGCCAGAAAGGGCTCCCAACTCAAGAAAAGGAAAAGAAAACAAACAAACAAACCAAAACAAATGAACGAAAGCCCAGGGAATCCCACCATTGCAGCAGCCCAAACTGGGAAGCAGCTCTGCACTCGAATGGAGCTCCGCAGTCCCTCAGGAAGAATCAAAGATGGCACACGGAGCCAAGTACTTGAGCAAAGGGAGGGGGAGGTGGTGAGAGGCAAGTAAGAATTCAAAAGAAGCAGGAAAAAAAAAAGCACCACTAGCAGCCAACAAATGGCACTCAGAGAGCCAGCTAGTGCAGGCTGGTGTTTCTGGACAAGAGACTGTGTCCATGAGAAGCAGAGGGGGCCAAGTGTGGGTTAAGAAGGATAGGGAGTGGGAAAGCGTATATCACAAATTACCAGAGCTCTGCAGCCCCTCAGGAAGAAGCAAAGATGGTGCACGGAGCGAGGCACTCAAGCGAAAAGAGGGGGAGGTGGGGAGAGGCAAGGAAGAAATAAAAAGAAGTGGGAAAAAAGCAACACCAGCAACCAACAAATGGCACTCAGAGAGCCGCCAACTTGGGTATGTGGAATCCAAGCAGCCGCTGTTTCCTGGTCAAGAGACTGTGGCTGCGGGAAGCAGAGGAGGCCAAGTTGGGATGAAGAAGTGTGGGGGCTGGGAAAACATATATCGCCAATTGCCGGTTGTTTTGTCTCCTGCTGGACCCTCCGTGAGGCTGCTTTCTCGTACACCCTGTTTGCTGGTCTCTGAAAGGAGTCCAAGATGGTGGATCCACACTGTGTTAGCTGGTAGGGGACCTCTGCATGAATCTCTCCTCGCTCTCTGTTGTCTGTCAGTTTTCTCACTCCATTTGGTGCTTGGCTGAGTTCTTTATCTCTTCATTTGATGTTTTAGGGTTTCAGGATTGTTGTATTCTCTGTTCGGCTTAGTTTTTCAGATCTTTGCCATGGAGGGACGGCGTGGTGTGTCTGTCTAGGGCACCATTTTGCCCGAACTCCCTCTAAGGTTAACTTTTTAAAGTTTTAAAGTTTGATTCTGCTTAGTTTAGTAATAATAGATATTTGCAAATATTAGAATATTATTTTTGTTTTAGGAAAATATCGTATATAACCATTGTCTGATCACAAGACAGGTACCCTTTTCTTTCCTTTATACGATTATCAAATTCTTTGGCACCCAGAGTCCTTAAATGCAACTAGAAGTATAGCTGGAATATATGTTTACTGAATGAATGAAAATAGAGCTAAGTCATTTATGTCCTATGATTTAAGGTTAGCCAGCCTACCCATATCTCACTGAAAGCTTTTACAATGCTGTGACTCGCATAACCTGTACTTCACTGAGGTAACGGAAAATGCCAAAATATAGATACTATCTCTTTGGAATAATTCATTGTATCTTCTCAGCCTTTAATATATCAATTTGAATTATCTGGTCTCTTTTAAGGATGCAGAGGCTATATGACTTAAGACCAGTTGGAATAAGTGGGAAGGAAAGGTGCAAAACACATAATAATCAGAAACAAACAAAACTTAACAGAATTTCTAAATTGTGGAACTTGGCAAATTAATAACTTATATGAATTGACCAGAGTGGACACAGATCAAGACTGGAGAAGCCCTGGAACAGGTATCATATTCTATAACTTTACACAGTATTCACATTATTTTTAGTATTATATTTCCACTAGAGGCCTAAACATAAAAATAAAATAACAAACTATATGCATCCAGGCAGAATGAAATTTGTGGTGCAATGGATCACTTTTGTGTGGCCTTTCTATCCATGGTCTTGTAACTCTCACTCAAGTGATTGGGTGCGACCGTGCAAACAGAGTAATTGTGGCCCGCCAAGGGGATGGGTAAGTTCTGCCATCTTGCTGGGCTTGAAATGAGCCATGCTGGTGGTAGGAGAGAGAAGATCTAACCGCCACCAAGGAAGAACAGTCAGAAGCAGAAAGTGAGTCCTTTGGACCCAGGATTCCTGAGCAGAGAAACTCCTAAAACCAGGAGACCAAGAGAGAGATCTAGCTATAACCCTAAAGATGGTGAGAAGCAGTGCAGGAAAGACTGGCAGGATACCTCATAGTGGGGCTTTGCGGCCCACAGACTGGAAAGCTGAGTGCCTGGGGTGCCTCTGGAGACTTACTGGCAGGGATAAAAAGAGCTTTGTAACACATGCATGAGCAGGGCAGAGGCCTAAGTCCAGAGAGAGGTGTGCCTGCGAGCACAGATGAAAAGAGTCTGTCCTGATGGAAGAACTGTATCTTGAGTGTTCCTGAGCTTGAATTGTAATCTGTTACTTCCCTAACAAACTCCAAAATAGTGAATATTGTCTGTGAGTTCTGTGTGGCCATTGCAACGAATTATCAAACCCAGCAGAGAAGTAGAAAGTGCCGTGGGAGGGACAGTTGATGTCAGAATTGGTCAGATGCTGATCCCATGCCATTTTTACAAAATTGGACATTCATTGTGAGATGAAGGAGGTGAATTGAAGCTAAAGATCATAATTTGAAGTATTTGAGTCTTGAATATTTTTATTAAGGATTATTTTATGATTGTTCATAATGAATATTGATCTCCAATGTTCTTCATAAATCAAGTAATTTTGAATTATTTCCTGGACGTTGTGAACATCGTATTATAGAGATGCTGGGTTATATTTCAGTCCTCCAAAGAGTGTTGGTGTGTTTATTTTAGCAAGCAATTAATTTTATTGGACTCCAATGGCAAATGCTCTCTCAGGCAGCAATTTAAATCATAGTTCAGTGTCTTTATTCCTAAGTAGGCTTCTTGGAGTCTATCTCATGAATGCATGGCTCCATAATTATCCAGAGATTTCTACTGGACTTTTAACCACCAGTCACAGCACAGACTGCTGACTTCACTCAGACAAAAAGCTATTAGAAATAAAGAAGGAGGGTGATAACGAAGAAGAACAACAACAAGAAAAACAAGAACAACGAGATTAAGAACAAGAACAAGAAAAGAAAAGAAAACAATAGGGAAGGAAGAAAGGAAAAGAAGAAAGGAGGAAGGAAGAAAAGAAGAGAGGAAGGAAGAAAAGAAGGGAGGAAGGAAGGAAAAATAACTTATGTTCCTTTCTTCCAGGTATTAACTTCCATCCAAAATCTTGCTGCTTTTTTTTCACTTTCCAGTCTTTAAGCAGTCATTAATTTGTAGTTTGTTTAGAGTTTGTTGTTATTTGCTGGAGAGTCAATCTGGTCGGAGGTTAAAAACCAAACCAAACTCGTTGTCATTGAGTCTATTCCGACTCACAGTGACTCTCTAGGACAGAGTAGAACAGTCCCATAGGGTTTCCAGTGTTGTTGTCTTTACATTAGCAGGCTGCCACATCTTTCTCCCATGGAGCGGCTGGTGAGTTCAAACCACTGAACTTTTGGTTAGCAGTCCACGTTTAACCACTGTGCAACCAGGGTTCCTTGGAAGGAGATTACTTAACAATAAATGAAGTGGAATTTCCATTTTCATGTATTTTCTCTCTCGAGAGTCTTATGGCCACATTCTCTATTTCACATGTAATCCTCTTAATTCCTAACTCACCTTCCTAGCTCCAGTGCCACCTCCATCATTCCATATTCCTTACTGTATTTAGGAAAATCTTGCTTAAGTACATGGAAGTGATAAATTCAAACATTTCTTTTGGGTGTAAATAACAACGCATGACTTGGTTCATTGCATTTCCCCAGACTCATCTCTCTTGCTCATACACATGCTAGACTTGTTTGTATCTTTATTTGCTATCTCTATCTTGTCTAATATAGCAAGGAACTATCAAGCTATTAAGTATAGTAAGTCCCTTAATCGAAATCCATTATATGCATACTACAGAACCTAATACATTGGACTCTTTGGATATGTCTAATTAGCATTTGCCCCATTGTACTGTGACTTACAAAGATCAAATAAATTGACCAGGTCACAAAAATCACACACAAAAATAGAATATTATAGTGAATCCACATGTGCCTATCACATAGCTTCAACAATTAATACCTCATAACCATCATGCTTTTATCTGCTTCGTTATATCTTTACCCACTCTCCACTACATTGCCTACACACGCATACACACAGAATTGATTTTTCCTTAATGTTTTGAAATCATTTCAAACTTGAAGAAAAGTTGCGATAATAGCACAAGTTAACTTTTCCTGAATCTCCCAAGAGCGATTTGTAGCCATGATTCTGCACTACCCACAAATACTTGAGTTCTCATTTTTCACAATAAGAACACTTTCTTACATTGTCACAACATGGCTATCAAAATCAGCAAATAAACACAATATTTTACTGCCGTCCAATCTAAACCTGTTTTAAGTTTCACCTAATTTCCCAACATTCTTAATTGCAAAAGGAATTCCAGTGCAGGATCATTTTTTACACCTACAGATTATGTCTGCCCAGTTTCTTTTGATCATTACATAACTTTTAAATCTTTCACCCTTTGAATGTTACAAACCAGATAGCTTGCAGAATTTCTCTGGATATTTTTTCTGATTTATTTCTCATGAGTAGATTCAGGCTATATACTTCGACAGGAATATCACAGAAGTGACACAGTGTCTTCTCATTGAAACTTAGGTGGCATGCAATTTAGCTTTGTCCCATTGCAGGTGATGTTACCTTCAGTCATATAATAACACCCCCTGCCCAGCGTTCCCACCACATGTTCCACTTTTCCTTCGGCAATCGCTTTGTGAAGAGATACTTTAAGACCATGTGAGCATCTCACTCCACATCAAATCTTCATTCTCTGATTTCAGCATCCATGGAGGCTTCCTGCCAGAATCAGTTATTACTATGACAGTTCCCAGTTGATGATATTCCATTTTAACTATTCAATTTACATTTATTAGTTGACATTCTACCCTAACAAGGAGGTTTCTCTGTTCCCCAGTTATTTATTCACCGATTTCATTTCAGTATGAAGTCATGGCTTACTCTTTTTAATATGTATTTTATTTTGATAAAATATATATAACACAACACTTGCCAATCTAACAATTTTTAAGTGTAAAATTCAGTGATATTAGTTACCTTCACTATCATGTGTAACCACTGCCACCATCTGCCTTCAAAAGTTTTCATTATCCATAAAAGAAACTCAGTATCCCTGAAGAAATAACTCCTCATTCCTCCCTCTCTACAGTCCCTGGTAACCATTGATCTACTTTTGTCTCTATAAATTTGCCTATCCTAGATACTTCATATAAGCAACATCATACAATAATTGTCCTTTTGTGTCTGACTTTTTCACTTACTGCAATCTTTTCGAGGTTAGTCCATGTTGTAGTATGTATCAGAACTTCATTTCTTTTTTTGGCTGAATAATATTCCGTTGCATGTATAGTAACCACTGATAGGGAAGAATTTACTTCTGCCATTTTGACATTTATTTTCTATGTGTGTTACACCATTTTGTCCCTCATTTCTTCCCATAATGTCTTCTTCTGTGTTTACTTGATTTTTTTTGTAGTGAACCATTCTGAGTCTCTTTTCATTTCCATTTGTGTAAAATTTTAAGATTACCATGGGGATTACACTTAAAATTCTAAATTTATAACAATCTAGTTCGAATTTATACCAATTTAACTTTAATAAAACCAAAAAAACAAACTCATTGCCATTGAGTAGATTCCAACTATAGGGTTTCTATGAGTCAGAATTGACTCATTGGCAATGGGTTTTTTAATTTAACTTCAATAACAAACAAAAATTCTGTCACTATATGGCTCTGTTCCCTTTTTTATGTTGTCATTGCCACAAATTACATTTTTATACACTGTGTGTTCAATGATATAAATTTATATTTATTTTTATGCCTTTTTCTTTTATATTATGTGGGACATAACAAATAGAGTTACAAAAGAAAAAGAAATTAAAACAGACTTTATATTTCCCCATGAAATTATCTTTACTAGATATCTTTGTTTCTTCATACAATTTTAAGTTACTATCTAGTGTCCTTTCATTTCAAACTGAAAGATTCTGTTTAGCATTTCTTGTAGGGCAGGTCACATGGTAACAAACTCCCTCAGTGTTTGTTTATCTGGGGATGTCTTAATTTTGCCCTCACTTTTGAAGGACAATTTTGCTGGATACAGAAGTCTTGTCTGGAAGGTTTTTTGTTGTTGTTGTTTGTTTGTTTCTTTACAGCACTTCAAATACGACATCCCACTGCCTTCTGGCTTTCATGATTCAGAGGAGAAATTGGCACCAAGTCTCTTTGAGTTCCTTTTTATATGATGATTCAGTTCTCTCTTGATGCTTTCAAGACTTTAGACAATTTGATTATAATGTATCTTGGTGTAGATCTCTTTTGGTTTGTCCTATTTGGAGTTTATTGAGCTTTTTTTATGTGTAGACTTATGTCTTTCCTCTAATTTGAGTGTTTTTAACCATTATTTCTTCTAATCTTCTTTCTGTTTCTTTCTTCTTTTCCCCTTCTGGGATGTCCATGGTGTGTATGTTTGCCTGCTTGACTGTTGAGCTCCACCAGTGAATTTTTAATTTCAGTTATTTTTTCTTTTCAGCCCCAGAATTTCTGTTTGAATTATTTTTATAATTTCTAGCTCTTTATTAATATTCTCATTTTATTTAAACGATGTTTTCCTGATTTCCTTTTGTTCTATGAACAAATTTATTTTTATTATTTTTTTTTTTATTGTGCTTTAAGGGAAAGTTTACAATTCAAGTTACTCTCTCACACAAAAATGTATACATACTTTGTTTTGTGACCCTAGTTGCTCTCCCTATAATGTGACAGCACACTTGTCCTTTCCACCCCAGACTTCTTGTGTCCATTCAGCCAGCTCCTGACACTCTCTACCTTCTCATCCCATAGCTGGACAGGAGCTGTCCGTTTAGTCTCATGTATCTACTTGAGCTAAGAAGCACATTATTCATGAGTAACATTTTATGTCCCATAGTCCAGTCTAATCTTAGTCAAAAGAGTTGGCCTCAGGAATGGTTTTAGTTTTGGACTAACAGAGTCTGGGGCCATGTCTTCTGGGGTCCCTCCAGTCTCAGTCAAACCATTAAGTCTGATCTTTTTGCTAGAATTTAAGTTCTGCACCCCACGTTTCTCCTGCTCCATCAGGGACTCACTGTAGTGTTCCCTGCCAGGGCGGTCACTGGTAGTAGTGGGGCACCATCGAGTTCTTCTGGTCTCAGGCTGATGAAGTCTCTGGTTTACGTGACCCTTTTTGTATCTTGGGCTAATACTTTCCATGTGTCTTTGGTGTTATTCATCCTCCTTTGCTCCAGGTAGCTTGGGACAAATTGATGCATCTTAGATGGCTGCTGGCTGGCTTTTAAGACTCTAGACGCCACTCACCAAAGTGGGATGCAGAACATTTTCTTAAGAAACTTTGTTATGCCAATTGGCCTAGATATCCCTTGAAGCCATGGACCCCAGACCAGTGCCCCTGCTACTCTGTCCCTCAAAGTGGTTTGTTGTATTCAGGAAACTTCTTAGCTTTGGTTTAGTCCAGTTGTGCTGACTTCCTCTGTAGCGTCTGTTATCCTTCCCTTCACCTAAGATAATTCTTGTCTACTATCTAGTTAGTAAATACCCCTCTCCCTCCCTCCCCACCCTAGTAACCATCAAAGAATGTTTTATTCTCTGTTTAAACCTTTTCTTGACTTCTTATAACAGTGGTCTTATACAACATTTGTCTTTTTGCATCTGACAAAATTCACTCAGTGTCATGGTTTGAATTATGTCCCCCAAAAATGTGAGTATCAGTTTGGCTGGGCCATGATTCCTGGTATTGTGTGGTTTTCCTGTAAGTTGTTAATCCTGCCTCTATGAAGTTAATGAGGGAGGATGGGTGGCAGTTGTGTTAGTAAGTCACGACTCAGTCTACAAGATTGGATTGTATCCTGAGGTAATGTCTCGAGATATAAGACAGAAGTGAGCAGTGAGACAGAGGGACCTCATACCATCAAGAAAGCAGTGCTGAGAGCAGAGCGTGTCCTTTGGACCAGGGTCCCTGTGCAGAGAATCTCCTAGTCCAGGGGAAGACTGAAGAGAAGAAGGCTGCCAGAAAAGGCCTTCCCCTGGAGCTGACGCCCTGAATTTGGACTTTTAGCCTACTTTACTGTAAGGAAATAAACTTCTCTTCATTAAAACCATCCACTTGTGCTATTTCTGTTATGGCAGTACTAGATGACTAAGACACTCAGCATAATGCCTTCCAGATTCCCCCATGTCATAAGATGCTTCACGGATTCATCATTGTTCTTTATCATTGTGTAATATTCTATTGTGTGAATATGCCATTATTTGTTTATCCATTCATCCATTGATGGGCACCTTGGTTGTTTCCATCTTTTTGCTATCGTGAACAGTGCTGCAATGAACATGGGTGTGCATATAGCTACTCTTTTGCTGGCTCTTATTTCTCTAAGATATATTCCAAGGAGTGAGATTGCTGGATTGTATGGTACTTCTATTTCTAGCTTTTTAAGAAGTACCATATCGATTTCCAAAGTGATTGTACCATTTTACATTGTCACCAGCAGTCCACAACCTCTCCAACATTTAATATTTTGTGTCTTTTGGAATAAGGCTAAACTTGTTGGGGTGAGATGGTATCCCATTGTAGTTTTGATTGGCATTTCTCTAATGGCTAATGATCAAGGGCATTTCCTCATGTGTCTGTTAGTCACCTGAATGTCTTCTTTGGCAAACAGCCTGTTCGTATCCTTTGTCTATTTTTTAATTGGGTTATTTGTCTTTTTGTTGTTGAGGTTTTGCAGTATCCTGTAGATTTTAGAGATTAGATGCTGATTGGATTTGTCGTAGCCAAAAATTTTTCCCCAGTCTGAGGTTGTCTTTTTACTCTTTTGGTGAAGTCTTTTGATGTGCATAAGTGTTTGATGTTTAGAAGCTCCCAGTTATCTACTTTCTCTTCTAGTGTCTGTGCATTATTACATATGGTTTGTATTCTGTTTATGCAATGTGTTAGGGCTTCTAGCATCATCCTTATTTTTTATTCCATGATCTTTATTGTTTTTTATTTTATATTTAGGTCTTTGATCCATTTTGAGTTAGTTTTTGTGCATGGTGTGAGGTATGGGTCTTGCTTCAGTTTTTTTGCACGTGGATATCCAGTTATGCTAGCACCATTTGTTAAAGAGACTGTCTTTTCCCCAAATCACTGATTTGAGGTCTTTGTCAAATATCAGTTGCTCATAATTGGAAGAATTTATGTCTGGATTCAATTCTGTTCCATTGGTCTATGTATCTGTTGTTGGACCAGTAAGAGACTGTTTTGACTACTGCGGTTGTATAATAGGTTGTAAAATCAGGTAGTGTGAGGCCTCCCACTTTGCTTTTTTTCCTTAGTAATGCTTTACTTATCTGGGGCCTCTTACCTCTCCATATGAAATTTGTGATTTGTTTCTCCATCTCATTAAAACATACCATTGGAATTGGGATTGGGATTGCATTGTATCTGTAGATCGCTTTGGGTAGAATAGACATTTTCACAATGTTGAGTCTTCCTATCCATGAGCAAGTATGTTTTTCCACTTATGCAAGTCTCTTCTGGTTTCTTGCAGTAATGTCTTGTAGTTTTCATTGTATAGGTATTTTACACCTCTGGTTAGATTTATTCCTAAGTATTTTATCTTCTTTGGGGCTTTTGTAAATGGTATTGATTTGGTGATTTCCTCGTCGAAGTTCTCTTTGTTGGTGTACAGGAATCCAACTGATTTTTGTATGTTTATCTTGTATCCCAATACTTTCCTGAAATCTTCTATTAGTTCCAGTAGTTTTCTTGTGGATTCTTTGGGGTTTTCTGTGTCTAATATCACTTGCAAAAAGAGATACTTTGACTTCTTCCTTACCAATTTACTAAGTGCTAAGTGCTCTAGCTAGGACCTCCAGCACAGTGTTGAATAAGAGTGGTGATAAAAGGCATACTTGTCTGGTTCAATTCTCAGGGTGAATGCTTTCAAACTCTCTTCATTTAGGATGATGTTGGCTCTTGACTTTGCATAAACGCCCTTAATTATCTTAAGGAATTTCCCTTCTATTCCTATTTTGCTGAGAGTTTTTATCATGAGTCAATGTTGGACTTTGTCAAATGCCTTTTCTGCATCAATTGATATGATCTTGCGGTTTTTGTCTGTTATTTTATTTATGTGATGGATTACATTGATTGTTTTTCTAATGTTGAACCATCCTTGCATACCTGGTATAAATCCCACCTGATCATGGTGAATTATTTTTTTGATATGTTGTTCAATTCTGTTGGCTAGAATTTTGTTGAGGATTTTTGCGTCAATGTTCATGAGGGATATTGGTCTATAATTTTCTTTTTTTGTGGTGTCTTTACCTGGTTTTGGTATCAGGGTTATGCTGGTTTCATAGAATGAGTTTGGGAGTATTCCATCCTTTTCTATGCTCTGAAATACCTTTAGTAGTAGTGATGTTAACTCTTCTCTGAAAGTTTGGTAGAATTCACCAGTGAAACCATCTGGGCCAGGCTTTTTTTGTTGGGAATTTTTTAATTACCTTTTCAATCTCTTTTTTTGTTACAGGTTTATTTAGTTGTTCTACTTCTGTTTGTGTTAGTTTACATAGGTAATGTATTTCTAGAAATTTGTCCATTTCCTCTACATTTTCAAATTTGTCAGAGTGCAATTTTTCATAGTAATCTGTTATGATTCTTTTAATTTCAGTTGGGTCTCTTGTGATATCTCCCATCTCATTTCTTATGCAGGTTATCTGCTTCCGCTCCTGTTTTTCTTTTGTCAGTTTGGCTAATGTTTTACCAATTTTGTTGATCTTTTCAAAGAATCATCTTTTGGTCTTGTTAACTCCATCAATAGTTTTTCTATTCTCTATTTCATTTAAATCTGCTCTAATTCTTATTATTTCCTTTCTTCTCATGCCCAAGGGCTTCTCTTGGTTGAGAGGTGGGGTTAATGTTTTTATTTTGGCCCTTTGTTCTTTTTGGATGTGTACATTTATTGCTATAAACTGACTTCTGAGCACTGCTTTTGCTGTGTCCCAAAGGTTCTGGTAGGATGTGTTTTCATTCTCATTTGATTCTATGAATTTCTTTATTCCAACTTTAATTTCTTCTATAACCCAGTAGTTTTTAAGGAAGATGTTGTTTAGTTTCCACGTGTTTGATTTTTTTCCCTTGATTTTTCTGTTATTGATTTCTACTTTTATGTTTTTTTTAAAAAATATTTTATTGTACTTCAGGTGAAGGCTTACAGAACAAACAGTTTCTCATGTAACAGTAGTACACATGATGTTTTATGACTTTAGTTAACAACCCCACAACATTTTAACCCTCTGAATTCTCAGCTTATATTTTGGTGAAAATACACATAGCCAAAGAGACACCATTTCAAAACATTTTATGTACACATTTAAGTGACATTGACTATGCTCTTCCAATTGTGCTGCCATTCTCACCCAAGATGAAGGCTTAAAGGACAAAATAGCCTCCCATTTAACAGTTACTACAAATGTTGCCCTATAACAATGGTTAACAATCTCACAACACATCAACAGTATCTTTACGCAACTTGTGTTCCTTATCATCAGCTTCCTACTCCCCCTCTGCCTTCTGGCCCTTGTCACTGGACTCCCGTACCTCGTTAATCTCATTTAGTTTTACTGGGCTGTCCACTCCCAGGCTGAACAGTGAACCTCAAAGGTAACTGCACCTCTGAGCTGAAAGGGTGTCTGGGGGCCACACTCTTGAGGTTTCTCCAGTCTCCTTTAGGCCAGTAAATCTGGTCTTTTTTTTTTTTTTTTTTTTTTTTTTTTTGTGAGGTAGAATTATGCTCTACATCCTTCTCCAGCTCTGTCCAGAACCCTCTGTTGTGATCCTGGTAGAGCAGTCAGTGGCGGTAGCCGGGCACCATCTAGCTGTACTGGACTCAGTCCGGTGGAGGCCTTGGTAGCTGTGGACAATAAGTCCTTTGGACTAATCTTTTCCTTGTATCCTGTTCTCTTCATTCTCCCTTGCTCCCGAAGGGATGAGACCAGTGGAGTATCTTAGATGGCCGCTCACAGGCTTTAAAGACCCCAGACACTACTCACCAAGGTAGAATGTAGAGCATTATCTTTATAAGTAGTGTCATGCCAATTGAGCTAGATGTTCCCTGAGACCATGGTCCCGAGAGCCCTCCGTCCAACAACTCAGTCCCTCGGGGAGTTTGGATGTGTCCACAGGGCCTCCATGACCTTTCCTTGTGCAGGTTGTGTTAGTTTCCCTTGTACTGTGTACTGTCTCACCTCTCACCCAAGATACCACTTATCTATTGCCTATCTAGTATTCCCCCCCCCCCCATCCCTGGTAACCAACAAGGATTGTTACATTTTACATGTGAATTTTTTCATGGGTTTTTACAATAGAGGTCTCATACAATATTTGTCCTTTTGTGATTGACTTATTTCACTCAGCATAATGTCCTCCAGTTTCATCCATGTTATGAGATGGTTCACAGATTCATTGTTGTTCTTTCTCGTTGCATAGTACTCCATTGTGTGGATGTACCATAGTTTGTTTATCCATTCATCTGCTGATGGGCACCTACGTTGTTTCCATCATTTTGCTATTGTGAACAATGCTGCCATGAACATAGGTGTGCATATGTCTATCTGAGTGACGACTCTTATTTCTCTAGGAGATATTCCTAGGAGTGGTATTGCTGGATCGAATGGTATGTCTATTTCTAGCTTTCTGAGGAAACGCCATATCATTTTCCAAAATGGTTGTGTCATTTTGCATTCCCACCAGCAGTGTATAAGAGTTCCCATCTCCCCGCAGCCCCTCCAACATTTGTTATTTCCAGTATTTTTGATTCGTGCCAGTAATGCCGGGGTGAGATGGTATCTCATAGTGGTTTTAATTTGCATTTCTCTAATGGCTAGTGATCACGAGCATTTCCTCATGTGTCTGTTGGCCATTTGAATGTCTTCTTTAGTGAAGTGTCTGTTCATTTCCTTTGCCCATTTTTTGATAGGATTGTTTGTCTTTTTGTTGTAGAGGTGTTGGATTTTCTTGTAGATTATGGAGATAAGACCTTTGTCTGCCTTGTACTGTCCAAAAATTTTTTCCCAGTCTGTAGGTTCTCTTTTGACTCTTTTGGTGAAGTCTTTTGAAGAGAATAGGTGTTTGATTTTTAGAAGATCCCAGTTATCTAGTTTATCTGTTGGTTTTTGTGTGTTGATGTTTATGGTTTGTATCCTGTTAATGCCATGTATTAAGGCCTGAAGTGTTGGTCCTATTTTTTCTTCTATGAACTTTATAGTTTTAGGATTTATATTCAGGTCTTTGATCCATTTTGAAGTCGTTTTTGTATACGGTGTGAGGTATGGGTCCTGTTTCATTTTTCTGCAAATGGATATCCAGTTTTGCCAGCACCATTTGTTAAAAAGACTGTCTTTTCCCCATTTGATGGACTTTGGGCCCTTGTCGAAAATCAGGTTACCATAGGTAGATGGATTTACATCTGAGTTCTCAATTCTGTTCCATTGGTAAATGTCTCTGTTATTGTACCAGTACCAGGCTGTTTTGACTACTGTAGCTGTATAGTGGGTTCTCAAGTCAGGTAGTGTGAGTCCTCCAACTTTATTCTTCTTCTTCAGTAGTGCTTTACTTATTTGGGGCTTCTTCCCTTTCCATATAAAGTTAATAATTAGTTTTTCCATCTCTTTGAAGAATGTTGTTGGTATTTGGATTGGGATTGCATTGTATTTGTAAATTGCTTTAGGTAGAATTGCCATTTTCACAATGTTGAGTCTGGCTATCCATGAGCATGATATGTTTTTCTATTTATGTAAATCCCTTTGGGTTTCTTGCATAGTGTTTTGTAGTTTTCTTTGTATAGGTCTTTTACATTCCTGGTCAGATTTATTCTTAAGTATTTTATCTTTTTAGGGGCTATTGAAAATGGTATTGATTTCCTGATCTCCTTTTCATCGTTCTCCTTACTGTTGTATAGGAATCCAACTGATTTTTGAATGTTTATCTTGTATCCTGCTACTCTGCTGAATCTTTCTATTAGTTCTAGTAGATTTCTCGTGGAGTTTTTAGGGTTTTCTATGTATAGTATCATATCATCTGCAAACAGGGAGAGTTTAACTTCTTCATTACCAATTTGGATGCCCTTTATTTCTTTCTCTTGCCTTATTGCTCTAGGTAGAACTTCGAACACAATGTTAAATAGGAGTGGTGATAAAGGGCATCTTTGTATTGTTCCTGTTTTCAAGGGCAATGTTTTCAGCCTCTCTCCATTAAGAATGATGTTGGCTGTTGGTTTTGCATAGATGCCCTTTATTATGTTGAGAAATTTCCCTTCTATACCTATTTTATTGAGAGCTTTTATCAGGAATGGGTGTTGGACTTTGTCAAATGCCTTTTCTGCGTCAATTGAGATGATCATGTGATTTTTTTCTTTCCTTTTATTTATGTGGTGAATTACGTTGATGGATTTTCTAATGTTAAACCAACCTTGCATACCTGGTATGAATCCTACTTGGTCGTGGTGTATTATTTTTTTGATATGATGCTGAATTATATTGGCTAGAATTTTGTTCAGAATTTTTGCATCTATATTCATGAGAGATATTGGTCTGTAATTTTTTTTTTTCAATGTCTTTGCCTGGTTTTGGTATCAGCGTTATGCTGGCTTCATAGAATGAATTTGGAAGTGTTGCTTCCTCTTCTATCCTCTGAAATAGCTTGAGTAGAACTGGTACAAGTTCTTCTGTAAATGTTTTGTAGAATTCTCCAGTGAAGCCATCTGGGGCAGGGCTTTTTTTGGTTGGGAGTTTTTTTTATTGCCCTTTCAATCTCTTCTCCTGTTATGGGTCTGTTCAGATTTTCAATATCACTTTGTTGTAGTTTGGGTAGGCCGTGTGTTTCTAGAAATTTATGCATTTCTTCTAGGTTTTCAAATTTGTTGGAATATAGTTTTTCATAATATTCTGTTATAATCCTTTTTATTTCAGTTGGGTCTGTTGTAATGTCCCCCATTTCATTTCTTATTTGGGTTATTTGTGCCCTCTGCTGTTTTTCTTTTGTCAGTCTGGCCAGTGGTTTATCGACTTTGTTGATTCTTTCGAAGAAGCAACTTTTGGTTTTGTTGATTCTTTCTATTGTTTTTATGTTCTCTATTTCATTTATTTCTGCTCTGATCTTTACTATCTCCTTTCTTCCGGTGGTTGTAGGCTTTTTTGCTGTTCTCTTTCTATTTGTTTGAGTTCTATAGTTAATGTTTTGATTTTGTCCCTTTCTTCTTTTTTGATATGTGCATCTATTGCTATAAATTGTCCTCTGAGGACTGCCTTTGCTGTGTCCCAAAGGTTTTGGTATGATGTGTTTTCATTTTCATTTGATTATAGGAATTTTTTAATTCCATCTCTGATTTCTTCTATTACCCATTGGTGTGTAAGCAGAGTATTATTCAGTTTCCATGTAGTTGATTTTTTTTCCTTGCTCTTTCTAGTGTTAATTTCTACCTTGATGGCATTGTGGTCAGAGAAGATACTTTGAATTATCTCAACGTTTTGGATCTTGTTGAGGATTTCTCTATGGCCTAAGATGTGGTCTATTCTGGAGAACGTTCCATGTGCATTGGAAAAGAATGTGTACTTTGCAGCGGTTGGATGGAGTGTTCTATACATGTCTATGAGGTCCAGTTGGCTGATTGTGTCCTTTAGGTCTTCTGTATCTTTGCTGAGTTTCTTTTTAGTTGTTCTGTCCTTTACTGAGAGTGGTGTGTTGAAGTCTCCTACTATTATTGTGGAACTGTCAATTTCTCTTTTCAGTGCTGTTAGAGTTTTTTTTATGTATTTTGGAGCCCTGTCATTGGGTGCGTAGATGTTTATTATGGTTATGTCTTCATGATGGATTGTTCCCTTAATCATTATATAGTGTCCTTCTTTGTCTTTTATGGTAGATTTTTTTTAAAGTCTATTTTATCTGAGATTAGAATTGCCACTCCTGCTCTTTTTTGGTAGTTGTTAGCTTGATATATTTTTTTCCAACCTTTGATTTTTAATAAATTCACATCTTTGTTTCTAAGGTGTGTCTCTTGTAGACAGCATATTGATGGATCCTGTTTTCTTATTCATTCTGCCACTCTCTGTCTCTTTATGGGTGCATTGAGTCCATTTACATTCAGTGTAATTATTGATAGATGTGTGTTTGTTGCTGTCATTTTGTAGTGCTTTTTTTGTGGTGCTGAAGTTTTCTTTGTTCTTGCTCTCTTGTGCTGAGTTACTTTTGTTTGTGGATCTTGTGTTCATTTCTTTTGTTTTTGTAGGTTTTGTTTTTGCTGAGACTTTATGTTTTTCGTCTTTATTTTTATGAGTTGGTTTGTTAACTTACTTTGTGGTTACCATGAATTTTACCCTTATCTTTATAAGTTTGAAGCAGTCTACCCTTACTTGGTATCGCCTTGGTATCTCTCCGTTAGAAGGTTCTATACATATGCCGTTTGTTCCCTCTTTCATTGTTTTGATGTTGTTGTCATCCTTTGATTGATTGCTCTGATTCCCTGTTGTATTTCTTTTGGTTTTGGATAGTTCTCGAGAGTTCATTTCCTAGAATGGTATCTGGTTCGTATGAACCTGCGTCCTAGGTCCTAGGTCCTGCCTGAGGGCTGAAGCTATTTGTCCTCAGATCGAATAACTCCTTTTTAATAATTCTTGTAAGTTTGATTTAACTTTTGCATATTCCCTTAGTTTCTGTTTATCTGGAAATGACCTAATTTCACCATCAAATTTGAACAAGAGTTTTGCAGGATATATTATTCTTGGCTGACATTTTTTTTCTTTCAAGATTTTATATATGTCATCCCTCTGCCTTCTTGCCTGCATGGTTTCTGCTGAATAATCTGAGCTTAGTCTTATTGTTTCTCCTCTGTATGTGACTTCTTGTTTTTCACGAGCTGCTCTCAGGATTCTTTGTCTGTCTTTAGTTTTGGCAAGTGTGAATATGATATGTCTTGGTGATTTTCTTTTGGAGTCTCTTCTATATGGGGTTCGTTAAGCTTCTTGGATGGCCAGCTTTTCATCTTTCATGATATTGGCAAAGTTTTCTGTCAGCAGTTCCTCAATGATCCTCTCTGTGTTTTCTGTTTTCTCCCCCTGTTCTGGGATGCCAATCACTCGTAAGTTTTTGCTTTTAATTGTGTCCCACATAACTCTCAGGGTCTCTTCATTTTTCTTTGTTCTTTTTTCTGAGTTTTCCTGAAACAGTGTTCTATCCAAGTGTTTGTCTTCAGTTCCACTGATCCTGTCTTCCAGGGTTTCAGATCTACTTCTCATCCCTTCTATGACATCGTGCATTTCTGAAATCTTGTTGTTTATCTTTTGGATTTCTAATTGTTGTTTTTGTATAATTTCGAGTTGTGAATTTATTTTGGCATTTTGTTCTTGCATCATCTTCCTGAATTCTTCCAATATTTTGTCTGTATTTTCCATAAATTTGTCTATTTTTTCCTCATGTTTGTCAGCTTTTTGCCTCAGTTCTTGGAAAATTCTGAGTATTAGTGTTTTGAGTTCCCTATCAGGTACTTCTAGTGCATTTTCTTCCACAGGAGAGTTATCTGGTGTTTTAATTTGGACGCCTATTGCAGCCATCTTGTCTTGTTTTTGTAAATGTTTTGATATTGTTTACTGTTTTCAGGGCATTCAGTAGATATTTCTCTCATTTATTGATTGTAGTTTTTTTTTTTGTTTCGTCCTTGTGGTACAGCTGGGCAGGTCTAGCTGAAGAGGAGCCACTGGGACGGGTTGTTTGTGGCACTCACCGCAGCCACCAGGACGGTCGGTAGTCAGTGCTGGGCAGGTTCCAATAGGGTATGCCTGCACAGCTTGGTGGTGTGATGTCAAGTGCATGGTGCAGGTAGGCAGGATGCAGCGGGGAGATGGTTATGTGTGAAGCTAAGCTGGATATGGGAGAGAGGAGGGAGGAGCAGGAGCAAAAAGCATACAAACATAAAAGAATGCTAGGGGAGCTTGTCATTGGAATGGCCAGATGAGAGACTATGGGATGGAGAATACCAGAAGGGGGAAGAGAAAGAAAAGGAAAGAATTAACAAATAAAAATCAGAAAAGTTAAAGAACTGCAAAGTTCTCAGGGATCCCACTGATGCAGCTTGAGGTCTGGGGGAGTTGGTCTCAGATTTCACAGCACAGCCTGGCCAGAAGGTGCAGAGGCATACATCGCCTGGTATTCAGGGATCAGAAAGAGAAGGAAGAGATAGAGAGATGAGAAATTGAGCAATGAAGAAAGACAAAAGGGAAAAAGAGGGAAAAGAAAACAAAATTAATCAAAAAAGAAACAAAAATAAAATTAAAAAAAAAAAAATAACAACACCAGCAGTCAATGAATGGCACTCAGAGAGCCAGCCAGTGCGGGCTGGTGTTTCTGGGCAAGAGACTGTGTCCGTGGGAAACAGAGGAGGCCGAGTGTGAGTGAAGAAAGGTGGAGAGTGGAAAGCGTATATCACAAATTGCCTGCGCTCTGGGGACCCTCAGAAAGGAGCTAAGAGGGTGCAAGGAGCCAGGCACCTGAGTGAAAGGAGGGGGAGGTGGCGAGAGGCAAGCAAGAAACCAAAAGAAACAGGAGGAAAAAAAAGAAAAAAAAAAAAAAGCAGCACCAGCAGCCAACAAAAGGTACCAGAGAGCCACCCGCCCGGGCGCGCAAAATCCAAGCTGCCGGCGGACCCCGGTGAAGTGACTGTGGCCACGGGAAGCAGAGGAGCAAATGAGCAAAAGCCCCCGGATCTCACATGCGCGGCAGGCCAGACCTGGAAGCAGCCACACACCCGAACGCAGCCCCACAGCCCCGCAGGAAAGAGCAAAGACGGCGCTCGGAACCAGACACCCGAGCAAAAGGAGGGGGAGGCAGCGAGAGGCAAGCGAGAAACCAAAAGAAGCAGAAAAAGCAACACCAGCAGCCAAAAATGGCACCCAGAGAACCTCCCGCACAGGTGCGTGGAATCCAAGCAGCCAGCGGTCCCGGGTCAAGAGACCGTGGCCATGGGAAGCAGAGGGACAAAGGAACAAAGGTCCCAGGATCTCACCAGCACGGAAGCCCAGACCTGGAAGCAGCCACATACCCGAACGCAGCCCCACAGCCCTACAGGAAAGAGCAAAGACAGCGCTCGAAGCCAGGCACCCGAGCAAAAGGAGGGGGAGGCAGCGAGAGGCAAGCGAGAAACCAGAAGAAGCAGAAAAAGCCACACCAGCAGCCAACAAACGGCATCCAGAGAGCCCCCGCTCAGGTGTGCGGATTCCAAGCAGCCGGCAGTCTCGGGTCAAGAGACCGTGGTCACGGGAAGCAGAGGGGCAAATGAACAAAGACCCCAGGATCTCACCAGTGCGTCAGCCCAGACCTGGAAGCAGCCACACACCAAAACGCAGCCCCACAGCCCCGCAGGAGAGAGCAAAGATGGTGCTCGGAACCAGGCACCTGAGCAAAAGGAGGGGGAGGTGGCAGAAAAAGCTATGCCAGCAGCCAACAAACGGCTCCCAGAGAGCCGCTGGCCCGGGCACGTGGAATCCAAGCACCAGTGCCCCCCGGCCCAGGGACCCTGGCCACGGGAAGCAGGGGAGCTCCAGCCAAGGCGGAGAGGGGTGGGGGGTGGGAAAGCGCACACTGCAAATTACCGGTCATTCCGTCTCCCACTGGACGCTCCGTGAGGCTGCTCTCCCATTCTCCCATTTGCTGGTCTCCGATAGGAGTCCAAGATGGTGGTTCCACACTGCGTTAGCTGGTAGGGGATCTCTGCATGAGTCTTTCCTCGCTCTCCGTTCTCTTTCAGTATTCTCACTCCGTTTGGTGTTTGGCTGAGTTCTTTATCTCTTCATTTGATGTTCTAGGGTTTCAGGATTGTTGATTCTCTGTTTGGCTTAGTTTTTTGGATCTTTGCTGTGGAGGGACGGCGTGGTGCTTCTGCCTAGAGCGCCATCTTCTACTTTTATGGCTTTATAGGCAGAAAATATGTTTTGAAATATTTTGATGCTTTGGATTCTGTTAAGGCTTGCTTTATGGCCTAATTTGTGGTCTATTCTGGAGAATGTTGCAAGTGCATTGGAAAAAAAAGTATACTTGGCTGCTGTTGGGTGGAGTGTTCAGTACATGTCCATGAGATCACTTTGGTTGATTGTGGCATTTAGATCTTCCATGTCTTTACTGATCTTCTTTCTGGATGTTCTGTCCTTTACCTAAAGTGGTGTGTTTAAGTCTCCTACTACTATTGTGGAGCTGTCTGTCTCTCTTTTCAGTGCTGTTAGAGTTTGTTTTATGTATTTTGGAGCCCTGTCATTGGTGTGTAAGTATTTATTATAGTTATGTCCTCCTGTTGTATTGACCCTTTAATCATTATATAGTGTCCTTCCTTATCCTTTGTGGTGGATTTTACTTTAAAGTCTATTTTGTCAGAGATTAATATTGCCATTCCTGCTCTTTTTTGAGTGTTGTTTGCTTGATATATTTTTTTCCATCCTTTGCATTTTAGTTTGTTTGTGTCTTTAAGTCTAAGATGTGTCTCTTGTAGGCAGCATATAGACGGATCATGCTTTTTTATCCAATCTGCCACTCTCTGTCTCTTTATTGGTGCATTAAGTCCATTTACATTCTGCGTAATTATTGATAGGTATGACTTTAGTGCTGTAATTCTGATGTATTTTTTTGTGTGTTGTTGACAGTTTCTTTGTTCCACTTAATTTTCTATGCAGAGTTGTTTTTCTTTATGTGTTTTCTTTTCATCTTTTACATCTTTGTTGATTTTGTATTTTCCGAGTCTTTATGTTTTTCTTGTTTTTTATTTTGACTTGTAGGATTGTTAGTTTCCTTTGTGGTTACCTTAGTATTTACCCCTATGTTTCTAAGTTTAAATCAGTCTTTTATTTCTTTTTATTGCCTTGACTTCCTCTCCATATGGAAAATCTATGACTACATTTTCTAGTCCTTCTTTTTTGTTTTAATGTTGTCATCTTTTACATATTGCCATCTCTGTTTCTGTAGTTTCTGTGTTTTAGCTTTGATTTATTTTTGTGACTTCCCTATCTGGTTTTATATCTGGTTGCTCTATCTTATGTTCTAGTCTTGTGTTGTTTTCTGATGTTACTGATTTTCTAACTGGAGGACTCCCTTTAGTATGTCTTGTAATTTTGGTTTGGTTTTTTCAGATTCTCTAAACTTCTCTTTATCTGGAAATGCCCTAATTTCACCATCATATTTAAGAGACAGTTTTGCTGGATATATAATTCTTGGCTGGTAATTTTTTTCCTTCAAGGCTTTATATATATCATTACATTGCCTTCTTGCCTGCATGGTTTCTGCTGTGTAGTATGAGCTTAGCCTTATTTACTCTCCTTTGTAGATAACTGTTCGTTTCTCCCTAGCAGCTCTTAAAATTCTCTCTTTATCTTTGGTTTTGGCAAGTTTGATTATAATATGTCTTTGTGACTTTCTTTTGAGATCTACCTTATGTGCGGTTCAATTAGCATCTTGGATAGATATCTTTTCATCTTTCATTATATCAGGGGAATTTTCTGCCAATAAATCTTCTACAATTCTCTCTGTATTTCTGCCCCCCACTCAGTTCTAGTACTGTAATCACTCGTAGGTTATTCCTCTCAATAGAGTCCCACTTAATTCTTAGAGTTTCTTCATTTTTTTAAATTCCTTTAACTGATTTTTCCACAAATAAGTTGGTATCAAGTGCTTTATCTTCAATCTCACTAATTCTGGATTTTATTGCCTCAATACTGATCTTATGACTTTCTACTGAGTTGTCTAATTCTGAAATTTTATTGTTAATCTCCTGGATTTCTGATTGCTGCCTCTCTATGGATTCTTGCAGCCTATTAAATTTGTCATTATGCTCTTGAATAATGTTCTTAAGATCCTCTATTGCTTTGTCTGTGTGTTTCTTGGCTTGGTCTGAATTTTGTCTGATCTCCTTCCTGATCTCCTGAGGAGTTCTGTACATTAATCTTTTGTATTCTGCCTCTGATAATTCCAAGAAGTTCTCTTCCTCTGGAAAATTTCTTGATTCTTTATTTTGGGTGCTTGCTGAAGCCATTGTGATCTACCGCTTTATGTGATTTGTTATTGACTGTTGTCTCCAAGCCATCAATAAGTTGTTATGGTAATTTATTTTATGTTTGCTTATGGTGTCCTAGCTTCTTGCTTTGTTTTGTTTTGATATGCCCAAATACGCTGCTCATGTGAGCTAGTTTGATTATTGGCACCTTTGAAGCTCTCATGTTCTGTTACCAGGAGGTAAGAGCTGTTAGTAGGTTTGTGAGCCCAGGAGTCTGTTTTCCTTTCTTGTATGAATGCATCTCAGGCGTCTACATAGTCAGTCACCAAGTGGGTGGTGCAGTTTCTCACCTGCAGTCTTAGACAGGCATGGGTGATCGTTGTAGGTGCAGGTATCTGGCTGTAATAGGAGGGTCATGTGCTGAACAAGGCAGAGGACTAATGGCTGCCCTTGAGTGTATGAGAGGAAAGCATGTCCCTGTTCCCTAGAGCATGTAGGTGGGTGCGTTTTGCAGCCAGACTTTGAGCACTCAGTGTTGTTGGCTGTGAGGACTTGGGGGCTCCACTTATTCTTGGACCCTTGTCATGGGTGGCTTGGTGGCATAGGGGGAGCCACCAGTCTTCAGGCCCCTGATGTGGGTAGGTGAGGACCCTGTTTAATGGGTGGAGCAGAATCAAATGTCATGAACCTGCCACTTCACCATATAGCTGAAACAGTTGAAGTTAGACTTCAGATATATACCCTGTTGTACTGTGGTAATGAGGG
Source organism: Dugong dugon (assembly GCA_030035585.1). Taxonomy (NCBI): domain Eukaryota; kingdom Metazoa; phylum Chordata; class Mammalia; order Sirenia; family Dugongidae; genus Dugong; species Dugong dugon. The sequence continues at coordinate 98,565,688 of CM057465.1, forward strand.
CTTATGTCTATGAGCATATTTAAAACAATTATTTTAAAGTCTTTAGCTAGTAAATTAATATTTTGGCTTTATCAGGGATAGTTCCTTTCACTTTATTTTGTTCCTTTAAATGGATCATCCTTCCCTATTTCTCTGTATGTCTTGTGATTTTTTTGTTGAAAATGGGGTATTTGAGTATTATAATGTGGTAACTCTAAGATCAGGTTCACCCCCTTCCCCATGATTTTCAGGTTCCTTCTTTCCTTCCTTTTTTCTTTCTTTTCTTCCTTCCTTCTTATTTTCTATCCCTTTCTTTCTTCTTTTCTTCCTTTCTTATTGTTGAAGGTTGTAGTAGTTAGTTAATTTACTGACTTTTTCAACCTATTTTCACAAACACTAGATTGCTTAATATGTCTGTTCTCTGAAGTCTCTGTGACTATAGGTTTTGTTCGGCCATTGATCTGACAGAGATTACCTTGAATGGCAGGAGTGAAAAAGAAAATAACAAGCAAACAAAAAAACAGAAAGTAAAAGAGAAAGAAAAACAAAAACTTCTTGCAATTGTTGAAGGTTGACTCTGTGCTAGGGTAATCTTTTAACACTTAGCCAGGCTTATACTAAGCCTAGAGATCAGATTAAGTGAAAGCACAGAGTTTTCTAAGGTCTTTTTCTGGGCATGCATCTTGCACTGGGCATGTGTGTGGCTGTTAAAGTCCCCTTGTATATACCTGAGCTTCTGAATGCTCCAACGTCTCAAAGAAATTCTCTTCCAGGCTACTTGACCCTGTTGTTGTTAGGTGCCATCAAATCGGTTCTGACTCATAACGACTGTATGTACAACAGAATGAAACAGTGCCTGGTCCTGAGCCATCATCACAATCATTGTTAAGCTTGAGCCCACTGTTGCAGCCACTGTGTCAATACATCTCTTTGAGGGTACTCCTTCTTTTTCCTGACCCTCTACTTTACCAAGCAAGATATCCTTCTCCAGGAACTGGCCCCTTCTGATAACATGTCCGAAGTATGTGAGATAAAGTCTCACCATTCTTGCTTCTGAGGAGTATTCTTGCTGTACTTCTTCCAAGACAGATTTGTTTGTTCTTCTGACAGTCTGTGGTATATTCAATACTCTTCTCAAACACCATAATGCAAAGGCATCAATTCTTCTTTGGTTCTTTTTTATTCATTATGCAGCTTTCACATGCATATAAGGCAAGTGAAAATACCGTGACTTAGGTTGGGTGCACCCTAGTCCTCAAAGTGACATCTTTGCTTTTTAAAACTTTAAAGAGGACTTTTGCAGCAGATTTTCCCAATGCAATATGTTGTTTGATTTCTTGACTGCTGCTTCCATAGGTGTTGATTGTGGACCTAAGTAAAATGAAATCCTTGACAAATTCAGTCTTTTCTCCATTTGTCATGATGTTGTTTATTGGCTCATTTGCAAGGATTTTTGTTTTCTTTATGTTCACGTGTAATCCATACTGAAGGCTGTAGTCTTTGATTTTCATCAGTAAGTGGTTCAAGTTCTTTTACTTTCAGCAAACAAGGTTGTGTCATCTGCGTAATGTAAGTTGTTAGTCTTCCTCCAATCCTGATGCTATGTAGTCCATATAGTCCAGCTTCTCAGATTATTTGCTCAGCATACAGATTGAATAAGTATGGTGAAAGGATACAACCTGACAAACACCTTTCCTAACTTTAAACCATGCAGTATTCCCTTGTTTTGTTCAAACAACTGCCTCTTGGTCTATGTACAGGTTCCTTCTGAGCACAATTAAGTGTTCTGGAATTCCGATTCTTTGCAATGTTATCCATAATTTGTTATGATCCACACAGTTGAATGCCTTTGCATAATCAATAAAACACATGTAAACATCTTTCTGGTAGTCTCTGCTTTCAGCCAAGATCCATCTGGCACCAGCAATGATATCCCTCGTTCCATATCCTCTCTTGAATCTGGCTTGAATTTCTGACAGTTCTCAGTCAATGTACTGCTATAACCGCTTTTAAAAGATCTTCAGCAAAGTTTTACCTGTGTGTGATATTCATGATATTGTCTGATAATTTTTGCATTCTGTTGGATCACTTTTCTTTGGAATGGGCAGGAATATGAATTTCTTCCGGTTGGTTGACCAGGTAGCTGTCTTCCAAATTTCTTGGCATATGCAATTGAGCTGAATCCGTTAGTTGAAACATCTCAATCAATATTCCATCAATTCCTGTAGCCTTGTTTTACACCAATGCCTTCAGTGCAGCTTGGGCTTCTTCCTTCAGTACATCAGTTCTTGATAATATGTTACCTCATGAAATGGTTGAATACCTACCAATTCTTTTTGGTACAGTGACTCTGTGTATTCTTCCCATCTTCTTTTGATGCTTCCTGTGTCGTTCAATATTTTGACCTATATATTTGAACTCAGCCCTAAGTTTTCTGTTCTGTGTCTCAATTGCCCTGTCTTACCCTTTGCAGCTATGGGTTTTGTAGTACACCCTCTGGTCTTCTGCCCTGTGATATCTCCAAGATAGATGTAACAGAGACACTCCCTTTTCTTCAGCCGTTTAGATACTCACTGGGCATGTTCAAACAGACAAGCACAGTAATCTGAGCATAAGATGTGGTCTGTTCCATTCTGAACCCAGGACCCATACTAGAAATGCGGGCTGCTGCTTCAAGCCCATTGTCAATCTGGGGTGAGGGAGGAGCATAGTCCAGTAACAGACAGCCGCAAAGATTTCTGTCATTTTCTTGACATTGCCTCTTTATTGATTCAGATTTGACAAGCTTGGTTCTGAAATTTTCTAGCCGTATTTTGATGTTTCTTTGGGGAATGGGAGCACGGAGCTTCTTATTCTGCTTCCTTGGTAATGTCCTCTTTATGGATTACTATTTTATTGACTGGGCTATAAATCTATTGTTATCATTATTTTGTTATTCAAACCATTCCAGAATTGGCCAGTAAAAGCCTTTTTAAGTTGACTTCTTGTGTTTTTTTTTAACATATTCACATCATTCTTGGGAACTTTGTTACTTTCAGGCACAACAGGTTATTCTAGGCTTATCTTAAACTTTCCTCATTCCAGCCCTAGAGTCATTATTCATTTCTTTAAGGAGCCCTGGTTTCTTTTAATAGAGATTAATATGCAGAAGCAAAATCTAGTTGTTGAGGAATTGTTACTAGACCTTCAAAAAGGAAGGATTTGAAAATGTATACCCACACTCACCATTTGCATATATATATTTAATTGCTTTTAGATCTATCTTCATATGTTGAAATCCATGAGTTCACACTGACATCTCTAATTCCAATTTAACAAAACAGGGTTCATTCTTATTCCCCCCTTTTTGTATTTATAGCTTTTCTCCCAAAGTGAGAAACTTATCTCCCATTATCTTCAATATATTTGCTCAGTTACCCTATTGGTAATCAATTGTCCTACCCCAGTGGGTCACTGACCTTCTACACCATCTGCCTGGTGTGAACTCGCCCCTCCACTGAGTCATTGCCACTTCACTTAGCTACCTTTTTCTCCTGGGCTGTAACCACCTGTCACACCATTGCTGCCCTATTTGGACACTTTCCTCTTGGGGTTCTAAATACAGCTTTTCCCTACTTTCTCTGTTTTTTTTTTTTAATCAGGATTTTGGGCTGAATTTTCAAGAAAGAAGGGAGACTAGTTTCTCCTCTCAAAGCTGGTTGCTACTTTGCACTCCTTCTTGAGTGTGTGTCACACTCTGCTACAGTGTCTCCTAAATATATTGTTATGTGATGACCACTGCACTGAACAATTTCATTAAGGCATTCTTCTTTCACTTCCTGCTAATAAAGTCACAAAACCAGTATTGATGGAGGAATTAACTGACATAGCTGAATGAATAAAATAGGAATGCTATTCTTTCGTTTCCCACAAGAAAGAGCAATTGTCTGGGAAGGCAGCATCATTAATAGTCTAGTTAACCACAAGAGTGGCAGAGGTCCAGGTCATTTGTAAATGTGTTTCACTGACATACACTACAATCCCACAAATGTCTATTTAAACTGGAATTGCAAAGAAATTCTAATGTGTTGACAACTATTCTTTGTGACCATAAAGATCTGTTATATAATGAGCTTCTGTTGATCAAATGAGAGTGCTTATAGCAGTGAAAGAAAGAATATTTATATAACAATATAAATTAATTCACCATTATATATTGAATAATCAGAAACCCTATCCATAATAGTGCTTTGTATTTATATCAAGTGTAGGTTTGTTAAAACAAACAAAAAAAGTATCTTTTTATAACTTGTTGTATCCTCTTTATTATGTTCTTTTCCTCCTCTGAGAATCCTTTTGAAGAAAAAAAAAACTTAGAATAAGATAACTTTAGAGTTAGACTATACAATATTGACAAAAGAAAACTTTTTCATACTCACGTATAGAATGTCAGAACTTTATGTGAAGTTATTTTTTTCCAGTAGAAAAAGTTAATCACATCCCTTCCAGAGTATTTAGTGCAAAGTCTCAAGAGTCAACAAATAGTCTAATAGAATAGTCTCTACTCATTCTCTTTATTTTCTCACCTTTCACTTATTCCTCATCCATATATGATAAAATATCACTCCATACTTTCATGGAAGCTACTCTGAATAAGGTAATGGACTGACATCCTAACTGCCTGCTCAATGGACCCAGCTCATTTTCACCTTGCATTCCAACTCTTAGGTATGTGGACTGACCAGCCTGAACCATTTCCGTGTGTTGTTCCTGATTGCACACTCTTGTGATCTGCTGATCTCTGACTCTTCCTTCCTGTTTTCCTATAAAGCCACTGAATGTTAAGGTTTCAAAGGTTTCTGTCCTTGTCCTTGTCCCCTTCTCACTTTTCATGTTTCTCATGAGTGTCTTTGTCTTTGTCTTCTCACATGGCATCTGGTGCCATTTATATTCTGATGACTCACCAATATCCTTATCCAACTAGAATCTGTGTACTGAGGTCTACATAAATATATCCAAAATCTTATTGGCATATTTACCAGGATATGAATCCTTGAGGGCCAGAATCATGTCCAATTTATCTTTTATACCCACTGTAAAAATCAGAGTGCACACATATTAGATGTTTAATAACAACATCCTACATGAATACACAAAGTTCTCTTTCCTCCACAAACCTAGCCAACTTCCAGTATCACTTATTTCACTGAAGGGGAAGCACTAGGTACAAAAACATAGTAATTGTTATGGCATAATGACTGACTAATCTCACTCTAGTACTGTCAGCATCCAATCTGTAAACAGATCTATCTTTGTCTCCCTGTCCTCATTGCTAGAGTTGTGTAGCACCTTATCACCTCTGATCTGACCAATTGCAATAAGTTGTTATCTGTTCTGCCTCCAGTCTTGACTCACTCCAAAACAATCTCCCAAACTGTTACCATTGTTTGGGGTCTAAAAAGAAATTGTGATCACCTTATTGTCTCGTTTAGAATCTATCAATGACTTTGCTTTGCCAAAAGAGCAAAGTGTCAACTTTTCCTGCCATTAAGACAATTTATAATCTGGCTTCTCTACTTGTCTGTTCTCTTTGTGCTCCTTGTTCTTTTCTGTCCTGTCCTACAGTTAGTTGCCTTTCTGTGATTGTGACTTACAGTTTTAGATCTCTGCCATGCAGTTTCCTCTGCCGGGAATTCTCTGTGTCCTCTTTTCTGTAGAAGGATACCATTTGTGTGACAAACTGTAGCTTAAATGCTTCTTCCTAATAAATTATTTCATGATCTCACTCCCTGCTTCCTTCATAGAACTGAGTGAGTACTCCCTTTTCGGGGTGCCTCCTGTATGCTCTACAGAAGTTATCATAGCACCTAAATGCTTTTTTCATGTATTTTCAATAGTATGTCCCTCAGTAATAGATATTAGCTTTTTTAGATTAAACATATGTTATACTTCTGATAAAAGTACCTTGCTCGTTATTGGTGTTCAATGCGTATGTGTTGAAAAAAACAAAACAAAACAATAAGTGAGGAAACAGAATGAAGGAGGGAGGGAAGCAGGGAGGAAATGAGAGAGCCAGAAGATAGTCTGACTCTATAACTCACATTTAATTCTGTTAAGACACCCAGCACACAGAAGATGTATAATATGTCATGTAGACTAATTTATGCATTTTGGCCAAATATGCTCCACAAGATAAGGTAGTTTCATGAGTGAGCTACAGATTTATGACTTCTGCAGATCTGATGCTTTTCTCACTTTAACTAAGACTGCTACCCTTGAGATCAGGCCAGGACAGTGCAATGTATTTATGGTATGTGTAGATCTCAGCATTTTCGGGTACACATGGGGGAGTTAGACCACCTAAGTTCTAATTATAGCTCTTTTTTTTTTTTTTAACCAGTACTGTAAACTTAGTGTATCTGGTAAATTTCCTCTTTTGTTTAATGAAGATAAAATGACCTTGGTGGCAAAGTGGTTAAGAGCTATGGCTGCTAACCAAAAGGTCTGCAGTTCAAATCCACCAGCCGCTTCTTGGAAACCCTATGGGGCAGTTCTACTCTGTCCTACAGGGTCACTATAAGTCGGAATCTACTCGACTGGAATGGTTTTTTTTTTTTTTTTTGGTAACCTTAGAAGGTAATTTTAAAGATTTAATTAAGCCAAGTAATATCAATGTAAACTTAATATAATTTGGCAATTATTATTATTAAGTGATTGAAATAAAATGACTATAATTATTTTTCACGTGCTTTTTTAAAATAAAAAATTACCCTTATTTAAGCTATTTATTGCTATGCAGTAGCAATCTAGAAATTTGCTATATTTACCCAATAATGTAGAAAAATCACTCCTCCACATTTTTGTCTTTCATAAAAATGTATTATTGTTTATTTTTTAATTTTGATTCCAAAGATTTAAATTAAGAAATACACTTTTAATAAAGAATAGTAAAATGAACCCCTGAAACTGTTGCCCTGAGATAATCTTTAAATCTTAAATGAAAAATATCACCTGAAGTCTTCTTAAAACCAAACAATAGTTTAGCTTAACTAGTAAAGAATGTCTGCCTTGAGCATTGTGCTCTTGAAAGATCTATTTATATGGGATCAAATTGACAACAGCAATTCAAAAGATTGCATAGGAAACTTAGGGAGCAGTGAGTTTATGTGAACAGACGAGGAACAAGTTAGAAAAGGAGGGTGAGAATGGTTGCACGACTTGAAGAGTGTAATCAATGTCACTAAATTGTACATGTAGAAACTGTTGAATTGGTGTATGTTTTGCTGTGTATATTCTCAACAACAGCAACAAAATAAATAATATTTTAAAAATAATAATTAATTTAAAAAGAATATTTTAAGAAAATGATTATAAGAAAATTAATATCTTAATTAAACTTAAATTAATTCAGTGCCTACAAAAAAGATAATTCTGCCATAAGAAAAAAGATCTTTGCTAAATTATACAGAATGTACTCCACAAACTTACTAATAAAATTAAGCTTTGAAATTGATAATTCCTATTTATATAGAAGAAAAGAATGCTGACATCTGCAACTTGAACTTCAGAAGGTATATATTTATTAGTGATAAAGTTAGTGTTTGTCTCCTAGTAAGAAGAATTTCAGGTTCTCCAGAACTTCTACTTAATTATTGTTCCATTCCTAATCACATTTTAGGAAAATGTTGAAAAATGACATGGTGAGGAACAGATTTATATATACCTAGAAATATTTATTCCTATTGATCATATAGCAGATCTTATACTAGCCATGGTTTGTTTTCTCCTTACTATTATGGATGAAGAATAATATTCTTTACAAATAGCAACCCTCAATTTTGTTGACCAATAATTAGCTTGTAAATTCTAACTTATGTTATAAAATATTACACAACCACTAGAAAACTTTTGTTTATTTTTAAGGACACAAATTTAAATGATTAGTAGCCTATTCTACCGTATTTCCCAACTGAGATTGCCCTCACCAAATGGTTCCTTCCTTTGACTGATTTCTGTGTACGATGCTGTTCGTCAAACTACATTTTCTCTCATTCTGGCTTCCGGAAGCATATCTTTCCTACTAATGGATCACTTATCCTGCCACTCCTGAAGAAATTCTACGCCAAATGGGAAGAAGCTTAGACTTCCTCCCTTAGGCTCCCCACTGCCTCTTCCTTTTCTGCCAGGCTCATTTAGCCACTGTCTGGGGTGCCTGAGGTTTTGCAAACTTCCCCATCTTGTCCTTGAAGAGTCATAACTCTGTGAAGATTTCCCAGTTTAGCTTTGACAGAACAATAGTGTAGAGATGTGCATCACAGAAGGATTTTGTACATAAAATGTGTGAGTAAAACTGCTTCAAATTACTCCTTATCTGTCATATACTTAGACATTTGTTGGTGGATTGCTGTATTACACATTCTGAGATGTTCTGCAGTAAATAAACATATTTAACTTTGTGACCTTTCCTAAATTCTTTCAGTGAGTACTTTTTAATGATATCTTATAATGCGTACACTTTGAGAAATAGTATTCTTGGAACAGAAATCCCTGGTGGTGCAAATGGTTAATGCACTGGGCTGCTACCCAGAAAGTTAGTGGTTGGACTCCACCCAGAGGCCTTTTGGAAGAAAGGTCTGGTGGTGATCTACTTCTGGAAAATCAACCACTGAAGACCCCATGGGGCACAGTTCTACTCTGACACTCATGGTGTCGCCGTGTGTCAGAATTGACTAGAAGGCAACTGGTAATCCCCGGAACATCTGGGAAGCCTGCATTTTTATTTGAGCCTAATCAAGTACTTCCCAGAAATCCCTGACTGAAGAAAAGGAAATCCTGAGCCCTGGTGGTGCAACAGTTAAGAGCTCGGCTGTTAACCAAAACGTCAGCAGTTCAAATCCACCAGTAGCTCCTTGTAAACCCAAGGGGCAGTTCGACTCTGTTCTATAGGGTTGCTATAGTCAAAGTAAACTCGACAGGTTAAATGCAGAAGTTTCTGCATCCCAGAGCAGCGATTCAAATAGGAAACCAATGGACCATCACTCTGAGAAATGGGCACTTTAAAAAAAGACATAGCCTCACTTTAGAGTTAACTGATCTGCTTATATTAATCATTCCAAACAAATTAAAGGGAGCACAGAAAAGGGAGGAAAATAAAGACTTTTACTGGATAAATGGACAAGGATATAAGCATATACCTCTGCGAACAACAAAATAAGCAGAAGTGCTTCTACAGACAAAGACAAGTTAAAAATAAAGTAAGTTCACTGTGCCACCAGGGTTTCTTAGTGAAATACTTAGGTGGAAATGACATACCATTGTCCTAGGGTAAAGTCACCCAAAGTTACAGTAAAGCAAGAAGAAAGTTTTTTTCGGCATGTGTTCCAAGAAGCAAAAGTGGGAAACCAGATACGCATGCTGTCAAAGCTTTGTCTGCCAGAGTCAGAGGAATGTTACAGAATCAATCAGAATATATTAACATTATAAAGGGCTAAAATCACTAAAAGTTTCACTTTTTTCACAGATTGGCTAAATAAAAACTGCTAAATCACTGTGATTCTACATTTTGAATTGTCTTTCTTAATAATCATTGGTACAAGTTTCAATAACTACAGTCAGGAGGGTCTTCATTCGTCCAACAAATTTTACTATTCACTAAATGCTAATAGAAAAAGATAAGAGTGGAAAATATGTGAGTCTTTTGAGCTCTAAATATTGCTTATACGAAACCTTCCCTAAAGGATGCTTGCCAAGATTGTCCTAGCTATTGTTTTTATACATCAGGGCCCAGTTGATGGGTCCTTGTAAGTCCTTGAAAATCTAGCTCCAGCTAGGTCACATTCTTTATACTCAAGGACAAGGAATAATGGCTCTAATTTGAACTCCTAAGTCATCATAAACCAAAGGTGAAAGGGTATTACTGTCTTTCTAACTTTAATTCCATTTTTTAAAGAACGCTGACTGAAGAATTTCCCAAGAATTGGTGTAAATTTTTTTGCCGTTCATGGTGTTTCCATTGGCCGTTTTTAAGTGCAAAACATAGAAATAGGCCAAAGGAAGCAGACATCAGATAAACACAGGAAGTAATTATTCAGCAGGAAAGGTTGAAGGAAATGGATTGTTGTTTTTTCTGTCTTCTATGGTGTTTCTTCAGTTTTTAGGTATTAGCAGTAATGAAGGAAGTAGATTTGCAATTGCAGGGAGCTATTGTTTGCATAATGTTGAAGCTAAAAGTCACTCTTATCATACTTCTAAAAACAGAAATAATTATTAACTTGCATTGACTATATTTTACAAAGCATGTGTCTTTTAAAATCTATACATTCTACTGATTTTTAGATATTTCAATTAAGGAAGAAAAAGTCCATCCGAAAAGAAGATAAGAATTTTAAGTCATAGGTAGGATAGCCTGGTTTTTAATAAAATGAGAGTCACAGAAGAATAAAAAGGTATTTAGCCATGGTAAGCTTTTAAAATGTCTGTCACTTGAGTGAGGTAAGCTAATCTTTTTAAAAAATGCTTAAAAGGAATCTAAGTCATTAGAGAAATAAATCATTTTGATATTAGAAGAATATTGAATTTTTATGGCATTTAAAAATTACCTAATCTTTTGCCTTTTTTTATTCAATATTTGAATATTTTTCCATGTGGATTATCTTCTAATAATCCCTAATGCTTATATGAACAATTATCAAGACAGAGTGTGATCCATGCTCACTTAGCTTCAGACAGAAGTTGGAATTCTAAAAAACACTGTGGTTTATTTTCAAGAAGATCCTTCCACTTGCGGAACTGACTAGATTTTCAAAAGCTGGGGTCACCACGAGTGGAAATCTACTCAATGACAATGGATAATCTGATCCAAAGCCACCACATAGTGCAAATAACATCTTTAATATGAGCCAATTAAAGGTGAACCCGTGGGAAAAAAAAGCCTTTCTCGGGTTGATTCTGACTCATAGTGACCCCATAGGACAGAGTAGAACTGCCCCATAGAGTTTCCAAGGAGTGTATACTGGATTTGAACTGCTGACCTTTTGGTGAGCAGCCTGAACTCTTAACCACTGCACCACCTGGGCAAAGTAGGATGGTAAACAGCTGAAAAGAGTTCAGCACCGGAGTCTAGAGGGTACGACCCCAACCATAGGTGCCTGAACATAACTTTCTGCTCCTCACTGTTTCTCTTTCTTAGATACTGCAGTGTAGTATCTAGTCACAGGATTTCTGCATCCTCATTCTGCCCTACCAAATGACTGACTTCGGGCAAGCTACTTAAACTCTCTAAGCAAGCCTTGATTTTCCCATCTGCAAAATGGGTGGGCACAATAGTACATATCTCAAAGAATTACAGCAAAAATTAAATGAGATCATGGATAAAGTACTTAACATAATGTTGGCACTTGCCTAGTGTATTGCTGTTCAAACTGGCTACAAAACTAGGAAATTGGCAAATAATACCCATGGTCTCTTCCAGTAATAGTGTAGCATATTTCTAAAACTTTGAGAATTACAGTGTGAAATAATTATCTCACAATTTCTTTCCAGTGTCACAGTTCTGTATTTCTAAACGGTGCCAGAAGAACTTGCAAGCCGTCAGCCACCACCTAGAAATTCTTTCCTCAGGTTCATCCATGTATAAGAAATTCAACTAGACTAGTCAAGCCTTGTGTTAAAGTGAGTAAAATTGTATCTGGTCACATATATCCCACCCTTCAAGCTTAGTACAGTGAGTGAAACTCCATTAGCCCCTTGGACTAGGGTTTTGTCTCATCAAAATTCTCCAGGTAGAATGCACTTGTTCCCGCTAAGTTAACATTAATCAGTATGAGGCATTGGCTTATTATACGTTTTTCAGATTTCTTTTCATTGTGACATATATCAAAAATTAGAATGAGACAGAACAACAAAGTTTGATACAGGCAGGAAAACTCTGAAAGAAAAAGCATTAATGGGATGATGCAGGCCAAATAAAGAACATAGTTGGGGCAGCCAATGGCACCAGGAGGAAGAATCTGAAGAGTAAAGGGTACTGAAAGGAGGAAATTAGGGTGCCAGAGAAAACCCCTCCCATTTCCAGTTAGCCTAAGGCAAGCCCAGGACTAAATATATGGTTAGGAAAGACAGCTGAGGTTGTGAGTGTGTTTGTGTGTGTGTGTGTGTGTCTGTGTGTTTGGGAGATGGGGTGAAAGAGAGAGAGAAAAGATTGATTAGAGGTTTCCTACTTAACTCACTCTCTAGGACATGTTATCAATATTAAGCTGGGCAGAGATAATGAAAGATTGTGCAGAATTACCCTTAAAATTCTTCTCATATTTTCTTTGTCTCACCTTGTCTCTCCTGAATCACCAAGAGGGGGAAAAAAGTCATTCAAAATAGATATGTAGACGTGTACATCTGAAGATGACTTTATGTTATTGAAGCTAGGGTTGAATCTGGATGATATGCCATTATTTGGAGGGGTCCATTGAGTGTTCAAATGAAGTGTTGGCCTTTCAATGACAGCAGTTAGAGCTTTTTTTTTTTTAATGAGTTATTAGGCCAATATGTCTTCTATTATACAGAATCATGTTTTGTTCCCTGAATTATTCTAGAAGACAAACCAGCTTGTACCCTGAGAATGGCAAGGTGAAATATTTATGTTGTCACTGGGTTTGATTATTAAAGTGTTTCTTGCTCTTCCTGCAGGCAGGCAGTTTGTTTGTGCATAATTTCTAAGTAGCAGACCTATGGCTTGTTTCTAGCAAGGTTGCAGTGACAGACTGCAACAGCGTGATGTTGATTCTATTTTCTGGGTTGTACTTTGAATAGATTTTGTTCTGTGGAGCATTTATCAGGCAGACTAGAGTTTTTTGGTGATCTGCTCCCACTGCTCAAACTCTTGCCTCTAGCTATGTTTTAAAGATTCTACAAATCTTTTGCTTCTGGGCTCTTAATGCTTGTTTGTAACTTTCAGAAAGTTTTCCCGCAGATAATGCGTTTTCTCTGAAAATCGATAATAGTAGGTTATTAGATAATGGCACAAACTGACAAACCTCTTGTTAAGGTAAAAGTTACATGAAATAGGCAACATGAAGCTAATTACTTGTATACTTAAAAATATCCCTTCTCTTATTCACCACTAACGGCTTATCTAGCTTTGTATTTCCAGCCATCTTTGGAATCAAAGCTAAATTTCCTCTGCACGCTCAAATAGAATGAAAATGCAGCAGCTTAATGTGAGGAATTCTTTAGACTCACCTTTCTCATTTATATTCTGTTTATCCTCTCTTTCTTTGACTTCTCTTTCTTCATCTCTTTGTGTTATCTTCCTCTTCTTACTGGCTTTCACTTGGAAGATTATCTCGGCTTTCTCTGGTTTTTACATCCTCTCCATTGGCTTTTTATTATTGTTTTCTTTAATTCCCTCACAAATTTGTAAAATGGGTCACACACAACAGATGTTGTTTTTAATATGTTCCTTACATTGATGAATTATAACTATACATTTCACTCTATTTTTATCATTTTCTGTGTTTTGGTTACCTATCTGAAGCCATTTATTTGAATCAGTGTTATCTATATGTTCATATTGCATTTTTCAATGCATTCACATGAGAGTTTTATACTAAAATAACACTCATTTGAGCTAATAAAAAATTTCAGTATGACTTGGAGAATTATGGATGCGTGGTTTGTTAATTCCAAATACATATGTTAACACTGACAACTTTATAAAGAGGAGACCAGGGAAGAGGTACGTTTTCCAAACAGACCCCCCCTAAGGCATTAATGAATAAAATAAAACTATGTGCATTGTGAATATTTACATGAAAAATGAATAATTTACTACTTGTAGATGGCATATCCGGGTTTTAATTATTTTTATAAATAGTAACTTGCTCCTAGATGTGTTTTAAAACTTTTATAGATAGTCAAAAGTTACTTTTTCATTGTTAGAATTCACATTGATGTAGTTTTTCTTTTCTTTAATGTCTGTAGACTGTGTATAGCACTTAAACTGATAGAGTTCTAAAATTTCTGTATTATTTCAACATCCGTGGCAGAGGCCGCTACCTGCTAACTAAATTTGCTTCCTCCTCATCCTGAGTGGGGCCATATGTCTGGGTTCCAGCTAACAAAATGTGAGCAGAAGTGATAGAGGTCATGTCCACGCCTGGCCCATCACAATGCCCCAAGACTGAGCTTTCCTGATGTTTTTCCCTTTCTAGGTGTCTAGAATGGAGACAGCCCTCAGACAGAGCTTGCAAGGTATGTTTTAAAAATGGAGCCACCGTGTAGAAGGGGTCTGTGTTTCTTCTCCTGAGTGGAGAACTGCCCATACAGAAGCATTCATATCAGTTACGGTGAAAAACAAAGTTTTACTGTGTTGGGCTACTGAGATTTGAGGGTTTATCTTTTATAGCAGCTCGAATTACTTTAAACAAAACAGCATCCCTCACATAGGACTGAGAGATAAAGTACAGAATATTTAGTTAAATTTGAACTTTTGATAAGCACTTCTTTTGCACCCTTGTGCTCTTTTAGGCACATAGAAAATGCTTGTTACTTTTCTATTCAAATGCAGTTGTTTAGCAGAGGGAAAAAATACCACTAGGGTGAAAATTTCACAAACATTAAAAGGGTTCCAAACCTCAGTTACGGTCAACATGTTTCAGGTATTATTTGTTAAAATAGAAGCCCCTCAGAATATGAGTTAAAAGTGGCTCATGCTGATAGCTTTTACTCCTCATTTACGCCAGGTGAAGAATCAAACCATCTTCTCTAACTAAAGCCCTGCAAATCCAAGAGGCAAATTATTACCACAGAGCCCTTGCTCAGTATTATTTATTAATAAAAGATGTCATATCTGCCATCTTTACCATTGATCTGTCCATATGGTAAACACACTCATACATTATTCCATATATCATTTTATATATAACACATATATGTTAATGTATATATTTATATTTACATATACACCATTTTACCATTATAGATTATATATATAATATTATTTTATTGTTTATAATAAATGAATTTATTATTTATTCATTATAATATATATTACACGATTTTATTGTTTATGTTATATATTACTTATTAATGTATATGTTATATATAATCTACTTCTTTACATATAAATAAATGGCCCCTCAAGCAGGCGCAGAAGATTGGTACAATTATCACATTCAGCTTTGAGATGAGAAAACTGAGTCTTACAGAAGTTAAGTAACTAGTCAAGGTCACCATCAGTTCCACCAAGACAATTGCATGTTACGTTAAAAAAAAGAAGACTCTAGGCAGTAAAGTAATAATGGAAATGAGATGTCAGCGCTTATCTCAAATAAATTAGAGAGAGGGCAGCCTGGAGCCATGTATAGTAATGGCACCTCTAGGATCCAAGGAAGGATCCCTGGTGCACAACAGTTAAGCCATCAACTGCTAGTTGAAAGGTTCAAACACACTCAGCTGCTCCATGGGGGAAAGACCTGGAAATCTGCTTCTGTAAAGATAACAGCCTAGAAAACCCTATGGGGCAGTTCTACTCTGTCACATGTGGTTGCTAGAGTCAAATTCAACTCGATGGCACCTAACAACAACAACAGGATCAAATGTGACAGGGCACTGCTCTGTTGCACAGACAGGCTGTTGAAGGGGGTGACATAGTGAGTTGGAGAAAGCCTGGATTAGAGTCAGAGGACATGTCTGAACTACAACTTCCAATTGGCAGTCATATGCTTAGTGCAAACCTCTTTGAGCCTTCCTTGGGTTCCTTTTTCATGAAGCAAACTAGTGTTCAATATACAAATATTTTATCCACTCCGAAATAATTTGTGTCAGTCTTGTTCATATTTGTTTGAGGAAATGACCACAAATATGCAGCTCTCCTAATAAAGTGTTCTTTCTACAAGGACACTTTAGGCCTCCTCCACCCACCAATGGGTGGATAATATTGCAAAGCATAATCATTGATATTGTAATGTTGAAACACTATTTTAGACATAACAAGTGTTATATTAATGTCGGATAAATGATTAAAAGAACTTTGACCTATTAAAAACGGTTAGAAATATTTGTGACACACATTAGAAATATTTTCATCAAAAAAATGAAATAAAACATTGACACTTAAAGAGAAAAGTTCTAGTTAATTGTGAAACTTACTTAAGAGTCACTTCACCCTAGATGGTGCCAGATGGTAAACCATCAAACAGACCCTTCAAATTACATATATCTTACTTTTGATGTGTCCATTTTTCTTTATAGTTTTTTCATTTAAAAAGTCATAATTCCCTTCCTTTTTTTTATATAAATGTTTCACCACTTTAATACGTTCTCCATCGGTGCCAGTGTCTCCCTATGCTATAATAACTGAATGACCTGGATCACATTTCTTCTATCCGTTGGTTGACTTTTTTCAGAGGAGTAAAGGACATATTTATGATATGCAGTCATTGTAGATATTACCTTTATTTACAGATAACTTACATGGCTCCAACCACTTTGGGCAGACGAGGATTCATTATTAGATCTTAGACAGTCTGCGAAGTTGTTGGAAGGGCTACCTGAGCAGTTCTCAGGCCCTGCACTCATGCTGCCTTTGAACAAAACAGCAGCCACTGAAGGAAACTGCCAATACAGGAAGCTTCTGGCTACAAGTCCACAGTGGCTTTGCATTGATCTTTTTTCTAAATACGGTTGCTTTTTGACATTCTTCCTTCTCTCTGGCTAACTCAGCTCTGATTTCAATTCTCTCAAACACATTGGTGAATCTAAATAGCCCTAAGTGCAAGGAAATCTGAAAAACACGATATTAACTTGATGGGCTCCTCAGGGCAATGTACATTAGTCCAGGGTTTCTCAACCTTTGCACTCTGGATATTTTGAGCCCGATAATTCTTTGTTGTGGGGAGCTGGCTTGTTAATTGTAGGATGTTTAGCAGCATCCCTGGACTATACCCACTAACAAACAAAAATGTCCTCAGACATCGTCAAATGTTCCCTAGACAGCAAAATTACCCCCAGATAAGAACCACTGCATTCGACAGTGCTTTACATGCTGCAGAAAACCCTGGTGGAATAGTGGTTAAGAGCTCAGCTGCTAACCAAAAGGTCAGCAGTTTGACTCCACCAGGCACTCCTTGAAAACCCTGTGGGGCAGTTCTACTCTGTGCTATAGGGTCACTAGGAGTCGGAATTGACTGGACAGCAACAGGTTTGGTTTTTTAGTTTTACTTGCTGCAGGTTATAACTCATTAGCAAGCCATAAAATCAATCTTTCAAAAACACGTATAGAATACAATAAAATGAATGGAATACAATACTATGCTTTAATATTATACCAAACTATACCACAGAAAAGACGCCCTGGTTGCTCAGTGGTTAAGCACTCAGCTGCTGACCAAAAGGTGTATGGTTTGAACTCACCATGCCGCCCCAAGGGAGGAAGATGTGGCAGTCTGCTTCCGTAAAGATTACAGCCTTGGAAAACCTATGTAGGGTCACTATGAGCCTGAATCTACTCGACAGCATTGGGTTTGGGTTTTTTTGGTCTTATACTACAGAAAATGTGAATCTATGTTATCATAAGTAAGTATAGTTTCATGTTCAATTTTGTTAATGTCCGTGTGTTTATGGGGTTTGATGATCAATATATTTCTTTTTGTGAATATCAGTCAATGTATTTCATTCTGTGTGTATTAGTCAGAACATTGGAAACTACTGGAATAGAAGAATATTGGAATGGAAGTAGAACAATCCAGTCCACGGATTACTAATCAGTACTTTTTACTCTAAATATGCCTGGGTAATTAAAAAAAAAAGATCCATCAGTGTTTCCTCCACCACTCACAACTCACTGTCTATCCATATCTGTATAAAAGTCTGTGGTATTTAACTTACCTGTCTAGTCTTTCTCTAATGGTCTGTATATCTCTTAACCATTATGGATGACAGACCTATTGCCCCATAATTTTTTGCAAATCCGAGTATTTTCTTCCTTAAATATTGACAAAATACATATGATGAGTATCAGACAAAAAAGTAAATTGCAGAGCTTTGTCTTACCTTATCCTTCTGGCTAAAACAAACCATATTATCAAAGAGGTTTTGTTGACTTAATTCATATAAGCACTAAAACAAAGACTCTTAGACAAATTAAATCAGATTCTTTGAACTTTTCTGCAAAGGTGAGTGACTTAAAAAAAAAAAAAGACACAACAAAGTTAGCTTTTACACATAAATCTCAAAGTTGCATGTTGATGGATATGCACCAGGGCACAATCTTCCCATTTTGCCCCAGGAAATACCTATAGATAATCCACAATACAACCAATCTGCACACATATGGTAAGCATGGGAATAATTAGAGGTTGGTTTATTTGGTAGGATATGTTAGGGTTATTGTGCGAATACAGCATAATGCTCATAGCAGAGAATATGAATCAATAAATTCATTAGCTAGAATCCTACAAACACTGAATTTTTTGAAATAAATATTGTATCCATTAATACTGTATTGATGATCAATGTATTTTTTTATTGTGAATATCAGTCATTGTATTTTATACTGTGTATAGTAGTCAAACCATTTGAAAATAACTGGAATAGGAGAAAATAGGAATTAATATTTTCTTATGACTGAAATGCTTTAATCTCTTCAAAAAAAAACAAAACACCAAACCAAACCCATTGCTGTTGAGTCAATTCTGACTCATAGTGACCCTATAGGACGGAGTAGAACTGCCTTAAGGTTTCCAAGGGGCACCTGGCGGATTCGAACTGCTGACCTTTTGGTTAGCAGACGTAGCTCCTAACCACTACTCCGCCAGGGTTTCCAATCTCTTCAAGTGTACTGAAATTTCACACATCTGGGAATCCAATGTCAAACAATGTTTGTTCATTATGACATTTATACTCAAGACATAGGGCTTTACTTAAGCTGCTGGGCAACTAACCAAAAGGTTGGAAGTTCAAGTTCACCCAGAGGCACCTCTGAAGAAAGACTTAGTGATCTGCTTCTATAAGGTCACAGGCATGAAAAACCTGATGGAGGACAGTTCTACTCTGAAATATATGGGATTGCCACGAGTTGGAATCAACTCATTGGCTCAGCGATAGCTGTTTTTGTTGTTGTTGTTGCATAGGAAAACAATACAAAAAAAAAAAAAAACCCACTATGATGCAGATTTACCTACTGATTCTTCCTCAAGGAAGATGTTAGCTTCTGTGTGATTTAAGACTCAACAATAATATCCTAACAATAGTAAAGTGAAATACATCTTTCTGTCAAAGAAAAACTCCATAATTTGTTTAGTCTTATCAGTTATATATTTAATATAATATGCATCAAGGTCATTCTTTTAAAAAGAATATCTTGTTAATGAGAGAAATATAAAATAATTCTTTTTCACTAGTGCCTCTTGTTTTCTCCAAATCTTAACTATACATGACTTGCTTGTGTAAAGTAGATCCCAGCTTCCTATTAGCTGAATGAAACCATCCTCAAAGGTTTAATGGCCTTTTGTTCTTAATGCAATTCCTGACTTGTATAGTCTTGTACTGAATCAATCTCTCAAGTTTGCATAATGCTCACGTTGAAGCCACGTTGATAGAATTCACTGAATGCCAGAATGTCTTGATGACTGCATGTGTCACCAGATCCGAAAGCTTCACACTTTGCAAGTTCATGTGTTGGGCCTCGGGGGATTCCAGAGTTAAATACTTCAGTGCTGGGGCTTGCTTTATGGCCATATTATCAAGTCTTGTCATGAACTAGTATCAATAGAAGCATTTTCCTCAGTGTTCAGTTCTCTCGCCCTGCTCCACGTGGTCCTGTAATGTATTCTCTTCACTTAATTGAGGAAACATTCTGCAACCATAGAAAAAGATTTGCTGTCAGTTGACTGAGGTAGGACAGTAAATATTGCCCCATAATTTCAAGTGAGAGAGATGAAATTAAAGCCATTTTCCATTCTCTCTTCCCCCTTGGGGCCAGTTTTAAGCAATATTATGAAGTAAATTTTCAGCAGTTCCCAGACTCCCACTTCTGACCCTTTCTCTGTAGTCATAAACACAACACTTCTCAAGACTGATTTTATAAGTCTTCAGGGGAGTCTGTGATTTGGAACCGAATCCCTAACTGAACACACATTTTCTTTTCATTTGAAGGGTGCTATGGTATGACTCTGGATAAAGAGATTGAATCACTGATGCTGTCATATTCTTTGCTACTTTAGATTTTGTGGTGGCATAATTAACTCTGTTTTTCTTGCTGGCTATTGTGGTTGGGTTCCTGGTGCCCATTTTTTAACCACTGAAATGAGGTTATGACGATGATTGCTTATTTTGTAGGGACTGTTTTAGTCCTTGCCCGCCAAGATTTTGTCATAGCTAGGGAGTTTCACTTCACGATGCCAAATTCAGCAAATTCACAGTGATTATGATTGATAGACAAAATGAATATTAAAATTTCTATCACCATTTTGGCTTGATGGAGTGCAGTTGTGTGCAATTAAAGTTGTAATTAAATACCATTTTATCATATCACTTGACTGTTACAATATGTCAGCAGAGCAACTCTCATTTCTGGAACAGGGAGAAGTGAGCAGCTGTGCCAAGGTTCAGTAAGTTAAAATTTCTGGATACTTCAAGAAGTGAGTTCCTTAACAAGAGCTTCTCTTGTCAAGGAAGGAAAGCACTTAAGTGCAACATCCACTCTAAGGGAAGGCTGTTGTTGTTGTTCTGTGCCGTGGAGTCGCTTCTGACTCACAGAGACCCTATAGGACAGAGTAAAATGCTCTATAGGGTTTCCTAAACTGTAAACTTTTTCTTACATTGTTAGAGAACCAATTTCTTATGGTAATGTGTTTTCACTCCTACTAAATCACATAATTGTTTATTTTCTTAACTAAGAAATAATTTTGAGGAGCTACCAAATACTAGGCAAATTTCTAGGCATGGTGAAAATACGGAATTAAAAAAAAAAATGTAGTCTCTAGAGCCCTCGAGGTAGCTGCAATTTAGTTAGGGAGACAGGTAGTGAAATACGGAAAAGTTGAATAGTATAAAAGTTAAATTACAACATGACTCAACAGTAGGAGGAATATTACAAGGCAGTCAATAATTAACTGGCAAATGGAAGATATAGTCAGTTACTGCTTTGACTCTACTTCAGTTTGGATCAACAATTAGGAGTAAAACATGCTTAATGAATCACTATATCCATGCAGTTGTTTTTGATGTAGAGACCACAACCATGGTAGACAAAAGCACATGTTAAAGAATGATGCTATGGGTGCCTGTCTTTTCTGGTACTCCACAATTGATGCTGCTTTTAGGATGATGACACAAACTTCAAGGCCTGCCAGGCTCTTCAACCCAGCTCAGCAATGCCCATAACAAGAAACTCCCATTGCTTGCATGACACAAATTCTAGTTAGAATCCAAGTTCAAATATTAGAGCCCTAACGCTATGATAAGGAGCCCTGGTGGCACAGTGGTTAAGCGCTCCACTGATAATCAAAAGGTCAGCAGTTCGAACCCATTAGCCACTCAGTGGGAGAAAGATGCAACAATCTGCTTGCCTAAAAATTTACAGCTTTGGAAACCCTATGGGGCAGTTCTCTGTCCTACAAGGTCGCTTTGAACTGGACTCCACTTGACGGCGATGGGAATGTCTTGATTATTTTGATGGATGATTCTCAGCAAGCTGTTGAATATCAGATATGAACTGAAGAAGTATGTGTCGAAACTCTTGTCATTTGAGTTTCATTTTACAAAATTCAAGCACAGATGCTAAATAAAGGGTCAGCATAAGATGCAACAAAATACCCTGCGTTTGTATTTCCTCTTTAAGTGAAATTATTAAACACCAGTAGAGAATTAGGAAGTGGTATTCACTTCAGGAGGCTTTTAACAATGTCAAAGCACGAAGCATTTAAGATCATTTCTATCTGCCACCAAAGTGTTGGGTGGAAATTTCAAGCAGTAATTTGGACATTCCTTCTTCATATGACAAACAACTAGAGCATTTCCAAAGAAGATAACAGTGAGTTTCTTGTTGTTGTTGTGTTGTTTTGTTTTAATGCTACATAAATACTAAATAAAAAGTCACTCATGGTAATGCTTCTGATATGAACAATACTTTTCAGTACCTTTGGTAGTTAATCCACCCTTTTAATTAGGGACAGCTTTCTGCAAAAACTGAAAGTGAGATTTACACATGGCATCTTTAGCAAGTACCATTAAAATGAAAATAGCTCAGAGAGGTAACAGATAATACTGTCAGCAGTCACATTAACAAAAATTTGAATTTCTTGGTGTCCCTGAAAAGCCTTTTGCCAGTATATATATGTGTATACCTAGGTTTTATAATTTTTAGTTTTTGAGGAGAAAAAAGAGGAAGTGATTTACAACCCTCTAAAAATAATTAGTTCATGGCCTGGCTGTAATTTCCCTGGGGGGTTCTCGCCCATCATCCTGGGGACACAGAGGGGAAGGGCACACTTACTCTTTCTACAGACCCAGCTGCTTGTAGCCAGAGGAAGTGGAAGTAAGGAGGAAGTTATCCACGCTGTATCAGGATATGCACAAGGAGATATGCAGTCTGTCCTGGTTGAACTGATATTCCCAGAATAGTTTACACAACTCTCTTAACAGAAGCAAAAAATCACCATAGATGAAGCTGGTACAAAGCTTAAAGTGGAGTACTTTAGGGGTGCAGTATATTTGTTCTTTGTGGGGTATATCATTGCAAATGAAAAAGAGATGTTCTTACTACAGTACATGACTCCTGCTTACTTCTTCCTTTTTCATCTCTTCTTTATCTTTTCTTTATTTCTTTCTCCCTCCTCTTTTTTTTTTTTTTTTTTTTTTCCAGACTTACTCCTGGTGGTGGCCAAATAGAAAGACAAGGGCAAACGGAATCCTTCCAATTCCATTTTTGCCTTTAAAAATGATGCCTTTTTCTTAATGCGTGATTTTCTGATGCTGTGTCTATGTTTAATTTCTGGAAAATTGACTAGTATAAAGTAATATTTCTTGACAAATCACTCATGACATGTGGACTCCAGAGAAAAAGGAATAGAAGAAGAGTGAGGAGGCATGGAAACTGTGTCTTGCCTTAGGCATCTTTCGGCTTGCTATTTAATTTCTGTTCACTGAGTAACTAAAAAAATAAATACTGTACATTTCACTTGGCCTCATAGGTGGTCTCTTAGAATACTGAAGTGCCCACTGCTAGTGTATTTTCTGTTTTGTATCTGATAAAAATTTGTATGTGTGCTGAAGACAGCAGAGGATGAGAGTGCCACATATTTCCTCATATGCTTCGTTTTCTTATTGTTGATTTCAGGTGGTTACACTCTCTGAGTCTTGGTCTCCTGATTCTGTATGAGGACAGGTTTATATCTCCAGCTTTAGTGCTCTAAGAAGCATGGGGCAAAATGCACCCCCAATCCTAATGAGATGCTCTAAAGCAGCTTTCCAGGCTTTTGTCCATAGAGAGTTGAGAAGCATTCCCCTAAGCAATGGGTCATTTTAACCCAGTCCATTTCTGGAATTTTCCAGAAAAGGGACACTAGAAAATGACCCATATGACTCAAAGAGTGACATCACTAGAATCAATAACCAAATATGGACAATTCTGTACTATAAAAAAATCTTTCACGTCTTTCCATTTCTTTCTATTTCTATTGGTACTTCCTAGTTTAGATCATTTCTTTTTCAGACTACAGCAACAAGCTTTCAAACTGCTATGAATGCCTACATTCTCACTTCCAGTCCACTTTCCAAACAGTAGACAATGTGATTTTTCTATGTTGTAAATATAATTGCATTATTTTCAAGAAATGAAAGCAATGTCTTCCCATAGCTTCTATAAAGTTCATATTTGTAACACATCTGACCTTGGCCTGTTTTTTCAGCCTACATTTGGCAAACTCCTTATCAGTCCACATAATCCTTCTTCCTGTTTCAGTTGTGATTGGGTTGACCACAACTCATGGAGACCCCACGTGTGTCAGAGTAGAACTGGGTTCCGTAGGGTTTTAATAGCTAATTTTTCAGTAGATGGCTAGGGCTTTCTTCTGAAGTGCCTCTGGGTGGACTCCAACCTCCAACATTTTAGTTAGTAGTGAGCATGTTCACCATTTGCACCACTCAGGGACTGCATATATTCCTTCTAGGTCTACAATATTCCCCTCCAAATATTCACAGTTGGCCTACAACACTCACATTCTCCGAGGCTGAGACAGGCAGCCTCAGTGCTCAGCCCTTTTAGGAGACACCTGCTGTGGCTTATCCTCCTACACTGAGCAGAATAGGCTGCACATTCTTCTAAAATTGTCCTTGACAAGATAACCACAGGACAGCTATAGCTGGCCTCAACTGGTTTTAGCAGGTTTTTAATGCCATCTTAGCACTTTAAGTGATCTGTTAGCTCATTAAGTGCAAAATACATATAAGCACTTCACTTCTGGGTGCAGACTTAACAGGCTAATGAAAGAAAATTGACCTTTTCTTCCATTCCCAGGAAATCAAACCCTTATCCTAAAGAAAATGCATAGTCATCCTCAAGTTCTGGGAGCTTGTGTGGAAGGTCAATCCTGAATATTCATGATAAATTTTCATCTCCTTGTCTGTTCTCTGTAAAAGCCAGCCTCCCCTATCTGCCTGAGAGCAGTCTTGAAGGCAGCAGCTGTCCCTTTCCTTGCACAACAAAATAAAGGTGCCTTTCTAATCTTCCATCTTGGCCTCTTGTTTATTGGCTGTAATGAGTCTCACAGATCAAAACCTGGTTTTTCCACCTGGCAACAAGGTGAGGGCCCTTTTCTAAACGTCTCCATATCATACTATGCCTTACGCATCACAGCTGTCATCACACTTTATTTGAGTTACTATATTACTCCTGTCTTCTTCACTAGCAGAAAATGCCATGAGTGCAAAGTCTTTGTGTGCTTTGTGTTCCTCTGGTTTTGCAGCATCTCATAATTGAGAGGCATAGGAAAAAAAAAAAAAAGAATTTTGAGAAATATTTTAGAGTGAATGAATGAATAAATGCTAGATATTCATATCATAGCTTACTCGGGGGTCAAATGACCAGCTATCTGGAAGATGAAGAATTTCTGAAAGAAACTGGGAAACAAGCAATTTTTTGCTAAGTACGAAATTCAAACTGAAACCAGAACCTCAAGGTGAAAGCTAACCAGGAAATATCTTTCTTCCTTAAACCAATCTCTAAGGAGAAATGGATTGGGAGGAAAAGCATAAGCCTTATGAGTTAGACAACATGGGGATGGATTCTTCAACTAAACTTATAGCAAATAATGGCTTCCCAAACTGTTGTTTATCTCCAGAGTCCTAACACTAAATCATAACTGTTTTCATATTATGTATAGCTGGCTAAGAGTCCCTAGATGGTGCAAATAGTTAATATGTTTGGCTGCTAACCAAAATCTTGGAGGTTATAGTCCACCCAGAGGTGCCTCTGAGGAAAGACCTGGTGATCTACCTGTGGACAATTAGCCATTGAAAACTCTATGGAGCACAACTCTATTCTGTCACACATGAGGTCACCAAGAGTCAAAGTCAACTCCACAGCAACTGGTAAAGCTGCCTAAGTGTGTACTAGAGATGGATATGATTCATGAATGAGCAAAAGTCATAATGAGGACAAAGGGTGTATGTAGTGCTCTAAGGCTATAGTGTAAAGAAGAGAAAAGCTTAGATCCACTGGGCAGTGGCACCAGAGTTTGGAAGTAAAGGACACAAAGGGACTTCTGTTTGGGGTTACTCTGTGGACTTTTGAAATAAATTCCAAAAGCATATTTCTTTCTAATGTTCTATGATTTAGTCGAATAAATGTTCACCTTACCCACAACCTTCATGATATCAGGGACTGCATTCATGTCTGCTTTCATTATTTCTAGCCTGAAGAATCCTCATCTTTTCAGTCTACCCTGAATGCAGTAGTTGTTCAAAACCTCTAACTGTGGAATTCAAGTAATTTAGCCTAGAAAGCAATGCTAATCGCATGTATTACATTTTAAATTTTAAATATAATTTTCTTGAAAAAGAAAGGAAACAGAATGGGTTTTTCAAAAATAAGTGCTTGTTTGATTTTCATTATAAAGTATTGGCATTTCAAAGTGTTTATTTTTTTAAGTATATATTGACATGACATATTTCATTAATAGTTTCTTTCCCTATTTACACAGGATATTTTTCACATATAGCAGGCAAGTCCATACGTACATACTGAAAGTAAACTAAAATTAATTATCTTCTGAATTATTATATTTATAACGCACCATGGATTGAATAGTGTCTCCCAAAAATATCTGTCAACTTGGCTGGGTCATGATTCCCAGTATTGTATTATTGTGTACCATTCTGTAAGCTGATGTGATTTCCTCGTATGTTGTAAATTCAATCACTATGATCTAATAAGATGGATTAGCAGCAGTTATACTGATGAGGTGCACAAGATTGTCTTAAGCCAGTCTCTTTTGAGATATAAAAGAGAGAGGTGAGCTGAGACACATGGGAACCTCATACCATCAGGAAAGCAGAACCAGGAGCAAAGCGTGTCCTTTGGACCTGAGGTTCCTGTGCAGAGATGCTCCCAGACCAAGGGAAGATTAATGACGTGGAGCCTACTGGAGCCTACTGGACTGTGAAAGAATAAACCTCTCAGTGTTAAAGCCATCAACTTGTGGTATTTCTGTTATAGCAGCACTAGATGACTAAGACATGAGGTTATCAAGACCCCACATACAGGTATCCATGGAAACATTTGTACTAACCCCTCTAAGCTAGTGCTTGCCTACTCTGAAATATCATAAATGAATTAATTAAATGTGTAGTGCAATCATTACATTTGGCAGTATAAATTTGAGGACTTAAACTAATAATACGCAAACTTAAAGAGTACTTCAGATCAAGAACACCTATGCAGTTTAGTATTCCAGTATTCCATCATAAATCAGGTATCTTTTCTGCACTCTTTTTAGTTCAAAAAAGGTTTTTTATGATCTAGATCTATTATATGAACTTTAAAATTTTTCTTTTATTTTGCAATGAAAAGGGGAAAACACTAAAATGGCAGACTAAAAATGTTTGAAAATAACCTCCTGTGAGAATCTCTGAAATCGCAACATTATGTATAGATTTTATCCAGCAATTTACAAACTAATAAACCTGCCATTATATAGAATGTTAACGGTATGTGTCTTTCTACATATTTTAAAAAGCCTCTTCAGTTACAATAAGAAGCTGCAAAAATGGTTTCAGTAAACATTAATATTGAGAAGAAGGACATCTGGAGATGAATTCTTATAGACACAGTGACTTGAGTCCAAATAGTAATTAAAATATTTTCGTCAGGCTTAGCAAAAACTTACCAGGAAATGTCAGCAAGAGAAGAGCCATTTAATAACATAAAACATCATAAATGAGCCAACAGTCTCCTGACAAGCAGTTTCCAGATAGTTCTAATTTCACGTATATAAAACTCATACTTTTTTCTTTTTTTTTTTTTTGCCAAGGCTAATCAGAGGTAAAATCACAAGCAAGTATGATGAGGCAATTAATGGTACCTCTGTCTTTGTTGACAATTTTGAAGCAAGATATAAAGAACAAATTATTCCAAGCCTGCCTTTCACTTTGCATTTCGAAAAGAACTAGGTTACTAAAGTGAACTTTGCTTACACAGTATCAAATTTAGCAAAGAATTGGGAATATATTTGGTATAGAGCAGGCATAATTACGTTTACTTTTTTTTATAATGAGAAGGCAATTTGCTTTTAATTATGTCAACTTTATCAAAACTTCTAGCAGTTAATTAAGAAAAGTGATGTTTCTTTACAGACTGAAGAAAAGATTATTTTTAAATAAATTGGTGTATATTAATTACATACTTTTATAATATAGTAAACCAATCAAGGTAATAATCACTTTAACATTTCCAATGCTCTAGCTAAAGACACTATTTTGTTTTTGTGTATGTGTGAAAGACATCATACTCTCCATAGTTTATATTATGGACAAGCTTAACAGTCTTTCATTTATTCATGCAATTATTTATTTTTTAAATTCCTGTTTACACTGGCTTTACTACAAATGCACTGTCATATAAATTCAAACAACCCACTACAAAGTTCTCCTAACAGAAAAATCCGTTGCCATCGAGTCAATTCTGACTCATAGCAACCCTATAGGACAAAGTAGAACTGCCGCATAGTGTTTCCAAGGAGTGATTGGATGATTCGAATTGCTGGCCTTTTGGTTAGCAGCCGAGCTCTTAACCGCTGTGCCACCAGGGCTCCAAAGTTCTCCTAAGTTGTAAATATATCTCATGAAAGATTTATTTTAAACTCAGATGTATGGAAAAATTATTGGTTAATCTTTCATTCATTTATTCAGTTAAGTAAGTATCCATATCTTGTATCAGGTTCTGGTCTAGGTGGTTTGTTTACATCAGTGAATCAATGTAGTTAACAATCTTCTTTCATGATGCTCATATTCTAGAGGAATTATACAGACAATAAATAGTACATAAACTAAATAAGTAAATTGTATAGTATGATAGAATGCAATAAATCTATGGGAAAAAGAAAAAGTAAAGCAGTGCAAAAAGGTTTGCAAAATGGAGGCAGACTGCAATTTTAGAAGGGGTGATCAGGTGAATTGACAGCCAAAATCAGTTCAGCATTTGAGAACAGCCTCCAATAATAAAGACATTGACCAAAGGAATGAAAAATGAAAAGAAAATTCAAATTAAAAGTTGACAAACCAGTAATAACAGAAAACTTCAAATGTTTAAAAACACTGTAAAACTGGAAAAAGATAATAAAATGACAATACCAATCCTAAGGGTTCAACTTCTGACTAATAAAAGTTTTAGAAAGAAGGGACTGAGAAAACAAAAAAGAGGAATTTATCCAAAATACAGTACCAAAAATATTGATTTCCTGTAATGTAGGCTAGAATATTTGTATCAGCTCTCTCCTTACCCATGGATAATAACAAATAAAAAAGCCTGGGTTGGGGCAATAGACAGAGATAAAACATAGATTAACCTAGACTTCTACCTAGAACTATACCTGGGTGTGGATATCAACACAGTTATCAAAAGAGACAGAGATATTAAAGAGAAGAGAACATCATAAGGAACTATCAATCCAATATCCCAGTGAAAGCAAGAGCCTATAGAGGTATAAGCTGAACCCACAAATCAGTTTTTCTTTGAAGGTATTTACTAACCAAGGAAAATTTAAACTTCAACTTCAACAATGTTACAGAATGATGGGGAGAAAAGTTAAATTTCCAGGACCCATACAAAGTAGGGCATCTAATGAAGACTCTTGGCCACAAAAAGCTAGGACCACAAAGGGCTGTGCACTCAAAGTAAGGATGAACCAGATATGGAAACTCCATCAACATTATCGCAAATAGATAGCAACAAAATTTTGTCTTAGAGATGGCAAACTAGGTGAAAAAAATTCACTTTAATTATATGGTCACAACCCAACACTTGCATAGATTTAGAAGCATATTTATATCACAGGGTTGTAGAGAAGGCTTAAATTATGCACTTTGTGTAATGTAGTTCCATACTAAATACTCCTCCAAAGAAAACAAAATCATATCTGGTGGAAGTCACCACATTCTAATCTTCAAATTATTCCAGCAAAAAGTGTTTAGAAAAATATAATCACCACACAATGTTAAGCAACAACAACAACAATAGTAAAACAAAATAAAACAACAACAAAAAGTGAAAATGAAAAAGAATCAACAGAAACAGTATACTATTGAAATCGACCCATAAAGATTTATGGAATTATCAAATATAAACTACGAAATAGCTATTCTCACTATGTTTAAAGAAATAAAAGACAAATTATGTGAAAACACCTGCCAGGTATAAACCCGTTGCCAGCAAGTCAATTCCGATTCATAGTGACCTTCTAGGAAACTATATTAAGTAATCTACAAAATTTGCAAAAGCACTAAACAAAACTTGTAAGTAATAAAAATTGAGTAACTAAAATTAAAAAGGTAGTGGACACGTTGAATAGCCTATTCAACAGAGCTGTAAAAAGAATTTTTGAACCTGAAGATAGATTAGAAGAAATTAGTGAGAATGTCCTAAAGAAACAAAGAGAAGAAAAAGAAAAAGAAAGAGCAAGAGAGATTAAAAGAGAACCGAATGACTAGATCTAACATACAATGAACAGGAACTCCAAAAGGGGAAAAGAGAAAGAATAGTCAGAGGCAATAATTGAAACAATAATAACTTAGAATTTTCTAGAAGTGATAGAAGACTAAAATTCTAGAAGCTTAATGAATCCCAAACAACTTGAGCTTTAAAAAATTAGGAGTTCGCAACTATCCACATAATAGTTAAACAGCAAAACATCAGTGATAAAGAAAAATCTTAAAAACAGAAAATGAGTGGGTTTAGCTGACTGTTTTAGTAATCTAGTGTTGTTATAACAGAAATACATCAAGTAGATGGCTATAACAAAGAGAAATTTATTCTTTCACAGTTTAGGAGGCTAGAAGCCCAAATTCAGAGTGCAAGCTCCAGGGGAAAGCTTTCTCTCTGTGTTTTCTCTCGGGGGAAGGTTCTTATCATCAACCTTCCCTGGTCTAAGAGCTTTTCAGCACAGGAACCGCAGGTCCAAAGGATGCCCTCTGCTCCCAGTGTTGCTTTCTTGGTGGTATGAGGTTCTAGAAAGGGGCTGTAATGCTGCCACCCTCCACTTTTGAGTGGTACCTGCATATTGTGCAGAGCCATCTGTAAAACCATGCACAAATTTTCTCTTCCTCAGTCGACTGATTATAAGGAACACCCCATGAGGCCATAGGTGCAGACTGGGAGATGGAGGGTAATGTGACAGGAGTGGAGACCGTGGGTGTTTGGACCACTTCCTCATGCAACTTACTCATGCCTTTAGGTCCTGCTCAGGCCTGATCTCATATATACCACTTCCATTTAATGATAGAGTGTTGCTGTGCACATCCAACTGTACTGCTCTGTGGGTAAGGCAACACCCAGTTCATGATGGGCAGCTCAGGTCACATGGTGACTTGGTGGCCCATGGTTAAGAGTTCAGTCTCTGCTAGGGCCCAGTAACAAACCCAAAGTTGTTTCTCAAAAGGAGAGTAGTTATCTGCACAAGATGGCAGGGCTTTCCACCAAAATCCTAATGGTCTGTGCTGTGATTCACCGATAGAGGCCTGTCAAAGACTCTAAACAGCATCTCTATCTGCCACTGACACTTCAAGCACCATTGAATCAGCTGGATCATATGGCCCAAGTGGCAGAGCGGCTTGCATGGCAGCTTGAACCTATTACAGAGCCTTCTCTTGTTCTGGGTTCCACTCAAAACTAGCAGCTTTTCAAGCCACTTGATAAATAGCCCAGAATAGTGCACCCAGATGAGGAATATGTTGCCTCCAAAATCCAAAGAGGTCCATTAGGCATTATGCCTCCTTTTTAATTGTGGGAGGGGCCAGATGCAATAATTTATCTTTCACTTTAGAAAGAATATCTCTACATGTCCCACACCACTGGACCCCTAAAAAATTCACTGAGGTGGAAGGTATGTGGATTTTTGTGGGATTAATTTCCCACCCTCTAGTATGGAGCCCTGGTGGCACAGTGGTTAAGAGCTTGGCTGCTAACTAAAAGATCAGCAGTTCAAATCCATGAGCCACTCCTTGGAAACCCTACAGGGCAGTTCAACTCTGTCTTATAGGGTCACTATGAGTTGGATGCAATAGGGTGCAAATATTTTACCAGTAAGTCCAGAGTCATTGATACTTCTTCCTTACTAGGTCTAATCAGCATAATATCATCAATATAATGGACCAGTGTGACATCTTGTGGAAAGGAAAGGCGATTGATCATGGGCCCTGTGGACTAAGTTATGACACAGACTTGCAGAGTTGATGTAGCTCTGAGGTAGGCAACTGAAATTATATTACTGGTCTTGCCAGCTGAAAGCAAACTGCTTCCTGTGTTCCTTGTCTCTTCAGCTTCTTCCTCCTGGTTTCCTGGCCTCTCAGCCCCTTGGGCCTCTCCACCCAAGTCTTCCCTACTGGGAAAGCTCAGCAGCTCCACCAATAAGTGCCTGGAGGCACCCCACTCCACAAGTAAACTTCGGCTGGAAAGTGCTCAGTTCTCTTGCTCCATGGTTCAGCTCCATCACTATCTCGTGCTGGTCTCCTGGCTCTGCTGCTGCTTCTTGCCATCTGTTCCTTCTCCAGTGTAACAGCTCTCCCCACTTCTGAGTCCTCATCTCTTTGGTGTCTGCAGTTCCACCAACATTCTCTTCAAAGCAATCTAGGCTTTTACTACTAGGCACTTTAAAACTCTTCCAGCCTCTATCCATTCACAGTTTCAAAACTGCTTCCACATTTTAGGTATCTGTTAAAGCAGCACTCCACTCTTGGTACCAAATTCTGTCTTAGTTATCTAGTGCTGCTATAACAGAAATACCACAAGTGGATGACTTTAACAAAGAGAAATCTATTTTCTCACAGTTTAGGAGGCTAGAAATCCAATTCAGGGTGTCAGCTCCAGAGGAAAGCTTTCTCTCTCTACTCTGGGAGGAAGAGAGAAGAAATTAACCAGAATGTCATAAAAACAAGATAAGGAAAAGAAAAGAGTAAGAGAGATTAACAGAGAACTGAGTGACTAGATCTAACATAAAATGGACAGGAATTCCAAAAAGGGAAGAAATAAAGAATGGTCAGAGACAATAACTTAAGCAATAACTAAGAATTTTCTAGAAGTGATAAAAGACTTATCTAAAATTCTAGAAGCTAAATGAATCCCAAACAATATAAACTTTAAAAAACTAAAAGTTCACAACTATCCACATCATAGTGAAGCAGCAAAACATCAGTGATAAAGAAAAGTCTTAAAAACAGGAAATGAGTGTGTATAGCTGACTTATTAACATTAAAAATGGAAGCCAGAAGACAGTGAAGAGATATCTTCAATGGGGTGAAGAAAATATTTGCCACCCTGAAATTCTATACCCAGTGAAAATATATTTCAACAATGAGGATGAGATAAAGACATTTTCTCACAAATACCTGAGAGTTTGCCAATGGCAGAACCTTGTTCAAAGTAACTTTAAAGATGTACTCCAGTCAAATGTAAACTGATGTTTGTCACATGGATAACCAGTGATACAAGAAGAAATAAAAAATTAAAGAAAGTAGTTAATATGTGTGTATATTTAAAAAAAAAAAAAAAACCAAAGCAAACCAAACAAGTTGCCGTTGAGTCGATTCTGACTCATAGTGACCCTATAGGACAGGGTAGAACTGCTCCATATAGTTTTCAAGGAGTGCCTAGTGGATTCAAACTACTGACCTTTTGGTTAGCAGCCATAGCTCTTACCTACTATGCCATGTGGGTATATCTAAATTAATATTGGATGTATAAAGCAATAATACTTATGACCCAGGGAAATGAAAGTATGTTAGAAATAAAATACACCACAAAAGTTACATGCAAGTCAAAGCATAGTAAAATATTTGCAAAAT
Source organism: Dugong dugon (assembly GCA_030035585.1). NCBI lineage: Eukaryota > Metazoa > Chordata > Mammalia > Sirenia > Dugongidae > Dugong > Dugong dugon. The sequence goes on from CM057465.1 coordinate 98,599,192, forward strand.
GATGAATTAGAGAGCATTGGGTTTAAAAGAAATAAAGAACAAATTATTAGCTGTGGAAAAACATATGGATATACAAGAAAAGAAATATAATCATAGTATACTATATGATTTAGCTATGAATAACACTTTCATAGTCATTAATAATGTGAGTCACTGAACACAGATTTAATTAAAGGTGTTCTATAGCAATACTGGTTAACTGAGGGAAAGGGACAAGTGGTGTGTATATGTATGTGTGTGTGTGTGTGTGTGTGTGTGTGTATGTTGGAGGGTCAGATTGTAAGAAGGTTAATTATCATTTTCTATATACGTTAATTAACCTTCTTACAATCTGATGGATACTGGCTAAAAGCAAAGAATGCCAGAAAGAGGTTTACCTATGTTTTACTGACTATGCAAAGGAATTTGACTGTGTGGATCATAATAAATTATGGATAACATTGCAAAGAATGAGAATTCCAGAATACTAAATTGTGTTCATGAGGAACCTGTACATAGATCAACAGGTGGTCGTTTGAACAGAACAAGGGGATACTGTGTGGTTTAAACTCAAGAAAGGTGTGTGTCAGGACTGTATCCTTTCACCATACTTATTCAGTATGTGTGCTGAGCTAATAATCGCAGAAGCTGACCTATATGAAGAAGAGAGGGGCATAAGGATTGGAGGAAGACTCATTGACAACCTGCGTTATGCAGGTGAGAGAGCCTTGTTTGCTGAAAGTGAAGAGCACTTGAAGCACTTACTGATGAAGATCAAAGATCACAGCCTTCAGTATGGATTATACCTCAATATAAAGAAAACACAAATCCTCACAACGGGACCAATAAACAACATCATGATAAACAGAGAAAAGATTGAAGTTGTCAAAGATTTCACTGTACTTGGATCCACCATCAACACCCATGGAAGCAGCAGTCAAGAAATTAAAGGATGCATTGCATTGGGCAAATCTGCTGCAAAAGGCCTCTTTAAAGCGTTGAAAAGCAAAGATGTCACCTTGACGACTAAGGTGCGCCTGACCCAAGCCATGATGTTTTCAATCACCTCATATTCATGCGAAAGCTGGACAATGAGTAAGGAAGACAGAAGAAGAATTTATGTCTTTGAATTGTGATGTTGGTGAAGAATATGGAATATACTGTGGACTTCCAGAAGAATGAACAAATCTGTCTTGGAAGAAGTACAGCCAGAATGCTCCTTAGAAGCAAGGATGGCGAGACTACATCTCACATCCTTTGGACATGTTATCAGGATGGATCAGTTCCTGGAGAAGGACATTATGATTGGTAAAGAAGAGGGTCAGTGAAAAAGAGGAAGACCTTCAAAGACAGTGGCTGCAACTATGGGCTCAAGAATAACAGTGATTGTGAGGATAGGGCAGGATGGGGCAGTGTTTCACTCTATTGTACATAGGGTCTCTATGAGTTGGAACCCACTGGACGGCACCTAACATCAACAACATATACATTAATGGAGCTCTGGTGGTGCAGTGGTTAAGAGCTTGACTGCTAACCAGATCTACCAGCCACTTCTTGGAAACGCTAGGAGGCAGTTCTACTCTGTCCTATAGGGTCATTAAGAGTTGGAATTGACTCGATGGCAATGGGTTTTTGGTTAGATACATTAATTAGAATACCTAGGTAATTATTTCTGTTTTTCACTTTTCCTTTTTGACTATGGTGTTGCTCTTGATCTTGTTGTTAGTTGTAGTCAGGTCAGTTCCAACTCATGGTGACCTCACATACAACAGAATGAAACATTGCCTGGTCCTGTGCCATCTTCATGAGCATTGGCAGCTCCAATCCATTATTGCAATCACTGTTATTTTCAGTGACTTCCAACCTACACGGCTCATATTCCAGCACTACATCAGATAATATTCTGCTGTGATCCACAGGGTATTCAATGGCTAATTTTTGGAAACAGATCAAAAGGCCTTCCTTCCTAGTCTGTCTCAGTCTTGAAGCTCCATTGATACTTGTCCACAACGGGGGTTTGAAATACCAGCGGCATAGTTTTCAGCATCATGGAAACATATAAGCCACCACAGTAGGACAAGCTGACAGACAATGAATAGGTAGTGGGTGACTATGATAAAAGTACTAATTAACAATTGATCACAGCCCAGAATGGAACTCAACTGATACCTGTTTAGAGCTATTTCACAATCACCTCCTATGACATCTAATGCTCAGAAAAGAAGAAAATGCTGAAGGCATAAAAAGACATTTATATAACCAACATCAATCATTACAAAGAAACGTTGATTTTCTTATGTCATTCCTTTGTAAAGCTTAATATTGATTCCATCTGTTGTTCTGTCACATTGTCCCTGAGCCAAACACTGATAAATTTGTTCTTTTTAACAGGCCAGTACAGGAAGTTAGGATCACAGTTGATCCTAAGCACCACTTCCAAGAAAAAGACTCCAAAAGGGACAAGAGAGTTATTATTTGTTTGTTTTTAGTGCTTTAGAATGCCAGGAGTGTATCTGAACTCTGCGCAATTCTGGCCAAACACAGATTTGAAGTGGATACTTCCTCTAATCTCAGAGTGTGTGATTGTTCTTCAGAGTGAGGTCATAACAATTACAGAAAGAGACTCTAATTTAACTAGGCTTCAAGCTACATAATGATTGTGATTTGAGAATAATTCATTTGGATTGGATGAACCTCCTCCTTAAGAATCTTCAAATTAAATGTGGAAGATAAAAAGTCAAAGGTGTTGGTATCATCATTCTATGATGTTTTATAAAAATACTTTAAAATATAAACCTTGACATGAGAGTATATTTCTGAAACTCCATTCACAGATTAAACAAAAATAAGAATTTATTGAGTCTTAATTTCAATCCCATATAAATTTTATAAAGTAGAACTCAGAGCACATTTTCTCAGAAAATATTAAATCATCTATCACAATTAGTCCATATTGCTGGTTTACTGATCTGAAAATGATCAAACATTTTGGTTTTACTTTCTTCAAGGAAAACAAAACAAAAACCAAAAAACCTTGCATGCTTCACTGAATAGAGCTGCTGACAACTTTTATGTCAGTTAGAAACCTTGCCATTAATCTTTTGCAGTGTTTTCATGGAATGTTAAGCAGAAAGACCTGCCCATGGTATTAGTTTTATTTTTAATATAGCATTTACATTCACTAGTTCTTAACTAAATCATATTATTTTCTTTAATATTTCACTATTCACTTCTGGCAAAATGGTGCTCTAGGCAGAAGTACCACGCCAGCCCTCCACAGCAAAGATCCAAAAAACTAAGCCAAGCAGAGAAAACAGCAATCCTGAAACCCTAAAACATCAAACGAAGAGATAAAGAACTCAGCCAAGCACCAAATAGAGTGAGAAAACTGACAGAGAATGGAGAGCGAGGAGAGATTCACGCAGAGGTCAGTCCCCTATCAGCTAACCCAGCTCATATCCGCCATCTTGGATTCCTATCAGAGACCAGCAAATAGGGGGTACGAGAAAGCAGCTGCATGAAGCTTCCAGCGGGAGACAAAACAACCGGTAATTTGAGATATACGCTTTCCCACCCCCCACTCTTCTTCACCCACACTCAGCCTCCTCTGCTTCCCGCAGCCATAGTCTCTTGCCTGGGAGGCACCAGCTGCTTGGATTACACCTGCCCACACTGGCTAGCTCCCTGAGTGCCATTTGTTGGCTGCTGGTGTTACTTTTTTCCATTTCTTTTGATTTCTTCCTTAACTCTCACCACCTTCCCCTCCTTTTGCTCAAATACCTGGCTCTGTGCAACATCTTTGCTTCTTTCTGAGGGGCTGTGGAACTCCTTTTGAGAGCAGAACTGCTTCCCAGTCTGGGCTGCCAAGCTGGTGGGATCCCAGGGCTTTTGTTTGTTTGTTTGTTTTGAATTGTTTGTTTGTTTTCTTTTCCTTTTCTCAAGTTCAGAGCCCATTCTCGCCTGGCAATGCTGCGCGGCTTGGGACCTACCCCCTTCAGCTTGCGCAGACATGCAGAGGGATCCCTGAGAACAATTCTTTTTTGTGTTTTTTTTTCTTCTGTTTTTTGGGGGTTTTTCTTGTTCTTTTTTTTTTTTTTGTTTTGTTTTGTTTTCCCTCTTTCTCCCTTTTTGCCTTTCTTCGTTACCCAGTTTCTCATCTCTTTATACCTTCCTTCTCTTCCTGTTCTCTGACTACTTGGTGTTTAATGCCTCTATGCCTTCTAGCCAGGCTGTACTGCAACACCTGAGAACAACTTCCCCAGACTTCTTAGTCACACCAGTGGGAACCCTGGGAGCTTTGCTCTTCTCTTTCCTTTCTGATTTTTATTTATTAATTCTTTTCTTTTCTTTTTCTTCTTCTTCCCCTTTCTGTTTTTCTCCATTTCATAGTCTCTTGTCTCTCCACTCCAACAGCAAAAGCCCATAGCACTCTTTTTTGTTTGTTTGTATGTTTTTGGCTCCTGTTCCTCTCTCCCATATCCATCTTAGTTCTACACATAACAATGTCCCCCAACCATCCTGCCTACCTGCACCATGTGCTTAACATCACACCACCAAGCAGCACAGGTACAACCTACCAGAACCTTACCTGCACTGATTACCGACACACCCTAGTGGCTGTAGTAAGTGCCACAAACAACCTGTCCCAGTAATTCCTCTTCAGTGAGACCTGCACTGCTGTACCATATCTGAGCTACTGACCTGCCAATTGGAGTAGGAGGCAAAAAGTATCCTGCCCACAGACGAGCAAACAACAAAGAACACACAGCCCACTTGCTCAGACATAGCCAAATTTAAAAAAAGGACGAAACAAAGAAATCTACAATCAATAAGTGAGAAAAATAACTACTGAATGCCCTGAAGACAGCAGACAATATCAAAACATTTACAAAAACAGGACAGGATGGTTCCAGGAGGCATCCAAAATAAAACACCAGGTAACATTCCAGTGGAATAAAAGGCACTAGAACTACCTGATAAGGAATTCAAATCTTTAATACTCAGAATTATCCAAGAGTTGAAGCAAAAAGCAGAAAAAAATTAGGAAAAAAACAGACAGATTCATGGAAAAGGCAGACAAGTTCATGGAAAATACAGACAAAAAAATTGGAAGAATTCAGGAAAATAATGCAGGAACAAAATGCCAAAATGAATTCACAACTAGAAATTATATGAAAACAACAATTAGAAATCCAAAAGGTAAACAACAGGATTTCAGAAATGGACAGTGTCATAGAAGAGTTGAGGAGCAGATCTAAAATGGTGGAAGACATGATCTGTGGAATTGAAGACACTACTTGTATACAACTCTGTTTGAGGAAAACTCAGAAAAAAGAACAAAGGAAAATGAAGAGGCCCTGAGAGTTATCTGGGATACAATTGAAAGGAAAAATCTGTGAGTGTTCAGAGTTCCAGAACAGGGGGAGAAAACAGAAAACACAGAAAGGATCATTGAAGAACTGCTGACAGAAAACTTCCCCAATATCATGAAAGATGAAAAGCTGGCCATCCAAGAAGTTCAAAGAATCCCATATAAGATAGACCCCAAAAGAAAATCACCAAGACATATCATAATCACACTTGCCAAAATCAAAGACAAATCCTGAGAGCAGCTTGTGAAAATCAAGAAGTCACATACAGAGGAGAAAAAAATAAGACTAAGCTCAGATTATTTGGCAGAAACCATGCAGGCCAGAAGGCAATGGGATGACATATATAAAACCTTGAAAGAAAAAAAATTGCCAGCCAAGAATAATATATCCTGCAAAACTCTTGTTCAAATATGATGGTGAAATTATGAAATTTCCAGATAAACAGAAATTAAGGGACTATGTAAAAACCAAACCAAACTTACAAGAATAATTAAAGAGAGTTCTTCAATCTGAGAACAAACAACTTCATACCACAGGCTGAATCTAGCACACAGGATCATACCAGCCAGATACCAATCTAGGAAATGAACTTTCAAGAAATATCCAAAACCAAAAGAAATACAACAGGGAATCAAAGTAGTTGATCAGTAAATGACAACAACATCAGAACAATAAAAGAGGGAATAAACAGTGTAGGTATAGAATCTTCTAATGGAGAAGAGATAATAGACTTCTTCAAACTTAGAAAGATAAGGGTAAATCTCACGGTAACCACGAAGAAAGTTAACAAGCATACTCATAAAAAGTAAGAAGAAAAACATAAAGTTTCAGCAAAAACAAAACCTACAAAAACAAAAGAAATGAAAAAAAAAACATCAGCACCACAAAAAAAAAAAAAAAACACTACAAAATGACAGCAACAAACTCACAACTATGAATAATTACACTGAATGCAAATGGACTCAATGAACCCATAAAGAGACGGAGAGTGACAAAATGGATAAGAAAACAGGATCCATCAATATGCTATCTACAAGAGACACACCTTAGAAACAAAGATGTGAATTTATTAAAAGTCAAAGGTTGGAAAAAAATATATCAAGCTAACAACTACCAAAAAAAAGCAGGAGTGCCAATACTAATCTCAGGTAAAATAGACTTTAAAACAAAATCCACCATCAAAGACAAAAGGACACTATATAATGATTAAGGGAATGATCCGTCATGAAAACATAACCATAATAAACATCTACGCACCCAATGACAGGGCTCCATAATAAATAAAACAAACTCTAACAACATTGAAAAGAGAAATTGACAGTTCCACAATAATAATAGGAGACTTCAACGCACCACTCTCAGTAAAGGACAGAACAACTAAAAAGAAACTCAGCAAAGATACAGAAGACCAAGAGGGCACAATCAGCTAACCTGGCCTCATAAACATATACAGAACACTCCATCCAACTGCTGCAAAGTACACATTCTTTTCCAATGCACATGGATCATTCTTCAGAATAGATCACATCTTAGGCCTCCGAGCAATCCTCAACGACATCGAAAAAGTTGAGATAATATTAAGTATCTTCTCTGACCACAATACCATCAAGGTAGAAATTAATAGAAGAAAGAGCAAGGGGAAAAAAAAATCAATTACAGGGAAACTGAATAACACCTTGCTTAAACATCACTGGGTAATACAAGACATCAGAGATGGAATAAAAAAATTCCTAGAATCGAATAAGAATGAAAACATATCATACCAAAACCTTTGGGACACAGCAAAGGCAGTCCTCAGAAGACAATTTATAGCAATACATGCACACATCAAAGAAGAAGAAAGGGACAAAATCACAACATTAACTACACAACTCAAACAAATAGAAAGAGAACATCAAAAAAAGCCACAGCCACCAGAAGAAAGGAAATAATAAAGATCAGAATAGAAATAAATGAAATAGAGACCAGAAAAACAATAGAAAGAATCAACAAAACCAAAAGTTGGTTCTTTGAAAGAATCAACAAACTCGACAAACCACTGGCCAGACTGACAAAGAAAAACTGAAGAGGATGCAAATAACCCAAATAAAAAATAAAATGGGCGACATTACAACAGACCCAACTGAAATAAAAAGGATCATAACAGAATATTATGAAAAACTATACTCCAACAAATTTGAAAACCTAGAGGAAATGGATAAATTTCTAGAAACACACGGCCTACCCAAACTACAACAAAGTGATGTTGAAAATCTGAACAGACCCATAACAAGAGAAGAGATTGAAAAGGTAATAAAAGAACTCCCAACCAAAAAAAGCCCTGGCCCAGATGGCGTCACTGGAGAATTCTACAAAACTTGTACCAGTTCTACTCAAGCTATTTCAGACCATAGAAAAGGAAGTAACACTTCCAAATTCATTCTATGAAGCCAGCATAAGGCTGATACCAAAACCAGGCAAAGACATCATAGAAAAAGAACATAACAGACCAATATCTCTCATGAATATAAATGCAAAAATTCTTAACAAAATTCTAGCCGATAGAATTCAGCATCATATCTAAAAAATAATACACCACGACCAAGTAGGATTCATACCACGTATGGAAGGATAGTTCAACATAAGTAAATCAATCAATGTAATCCACCACATAAATAAAAGTCCAACACCCATTCCTGATAAAAACTCTCAATAAAATAGGTATAGAAGTGAAATTTCTCAACATAATAAAGGACATCTATGCAAAACCAATGGCCAACATCATTCTTAATGGAGAGGGGCTGAAAACATTCCCCCTGAGAACAGGCACAAGACAAGGATGCCCTTTATCACCACTCCTATTTAACATTGTGCTGGAAGTTCTAGCTAGAGCAATAAGGCAAGAAAAAGAAATAAAGGGCATTCAAATTGGTAATGAAGAAGTTAAACTGCTCCTATTTGGGGATATGATACTGTACATAGAAAACCCTAAAGACTCCATGAGAAATCTACTGGAACTAATAGATTCAGCAGAGTAGCAGGATACAAGATAAACGTACCAAAATCAGTGGGATTCTTATACACTGATAAAGAGAACGATGAAAAGGAAATCAGGAAAACAATACCATGTATAATAGCCCTTAAAAAATAAAATAGTTAGGAATGAATCTAACCAGGGATGTAAAAGACCTATACAAATAAAACTACAAAACACTACTGCAAGAAACCCAAAGGGATCTACATAAATGGAAAAACATACCATGCTCAGGGATAGGTAGACTGAAAGTTGTGAAAATGACAATTCTACCCAAAGCAATTTACAAATGCAATGCAATCCTGATCCAAATACCAACAACATTCTTCAAAGAGATGGAAAAACTAATCATTAACTTTCTATGGAAAGGGAAGATGCCCCGAATAAGTAAAGCTCTATTGAAGAAGAAGAATAAAGTTGGAGGACTCACATTACCTGACCTCAGAAACTACTATACAGCTATGGTAGTCAGAACAGCCTGGTACTGGTACAACGACAGATACATTAACTAATGGAACAGAATTGAGAACCCAGATGTAAATCCATCCACCTATGGTCACCTGATCTTCGACAGGGGCTCAAAGTCCATCAAATGGGGAAAAGATGGTCTTTTTAACAAATGGTGCTGGCAAAACTGGATATCCATCTGCAAAAAAAATGAAACAGGACCCATACCTCATGCCGTATACAAAAACTACTTCAAAATGGATCAAAGACCTAACTATAAAGCCCAAAACGATAAAGTTCATAGAAGAAAAAATAGGACCAATGCTACAGGCCCTAACACACGGCATTAATAGGATAGAAACCACAAACATCAACACACATAGCCCAGAAGATAAGCTAGATAACTGGGATCTTCTAAAAATCAAAAACCTATGCTCTTCAAAAGACTTCAGCAAAAGAGTAAAAAGAGAACCTACAGACTGGGAAAAAATTTTTGGACAGTACAATTCAGACAAAGGTCTAATCTCCATAATCTACAAGAAAATCCAACACCTCTACAAAAAAAGACAAATAATCCTATTAAAAAATGGGCACAGGAAATGAACAGACACTTTACCACAGAAGACATTCAAGCAGCCAACAGACACATGAGGAAATGGTCTTGATCACTAGCCATTAGACAAATGCAAATTAAAACCACAATGAGATATCATCTCACCCTGGCTTTACTGGCCTGAATCAAAAACACTGGAAATAACAAATGTTGGAGGGGCTGCGAGGAGATCGGAACACTTATGCACTGCTGGTGGGAATGCAAAATGATACAACCATTTTGGAAAATGATACGGTGCTTCCTTTAGAAGCTAGAAATTGAAATACCATTTGATCCAGCAATCCCAGTCCTAGGAATATATCCTAGAGAAATAAGTGTCATCACTCGAATAGACATGTGCACCCCTATGTTCTTGGCAGCATTATTCACAATAGAAGAACGATGGAAACAACCTAGATGCCCATCAACAGATGAATGGTTAAACAAACTATGGTACATATACACGATGCAGTACTATGCAATGAGAAAGAACAATGATGAATCTGTGAAGCATCTCATAACATGGATGAAACTGGAGGACATTATGCTGAGTGAAATAAGTCCATCACAAAAGGACAAATATTGTATGAGACCTCTACTGTAAAAACCCATGAAAAAGCTTATACACAAAAAGTAACAATCTTTGTTGGTTACCAGGGATGGGAGGGGTGGTGGGGGAAATACTAAATAGGCAATAGATTAGCGGTGTCTTGTATGAAGGGTGAGACAGTACACAATACTGGGGAAACCAGCACAACTTGTACAAGGAAAGGTCATGGAAGCTCCCTAGACACATCCAAACTCCATGAGGGACTGAATTGCTGGGCTGAAGGCTGTGGGGACCATGGTCTCTGGGAACATCTAGCTCAATTGGCATAACACAGTTTATAAAGATAATGTTCTACATTCTACCTTGGTAAGTAGTGTCTGGGGTCTTAAAAGCCTGTGAACAGCCATCTAAGATACTCCACTGATCTCATCCCTTCGGGAGCAAGGGAGAATAAAAGGAACAGGATACAAGGAAAAGATTAGTCCAAAGGACTAATGGAGCAGAGCTACCAAGGCCTCCACCAGACTGAGTCCAGTACAGCTAGATGGTGCCTGGCTACCACCAGTGACTGTTCTGACTGGGATCACAGCAGAGGGTTCAGGATAGAGCTGGAGAAGGATGTAGAACCAAATTCTTACACACAAAAAAAGACCAGATTTAATGGTCTACAGGAGACTGGAGAAACCCCAAGAGTATGACCCCCAGATACCATTTTAGCTCAGAGGTGAAGTCACTTCCGAGGTTCACCATTCAGCAGGGGGTTGGACAGCCCCATAAAACCAAACGGGACTAATGAGGCACAGCTGTCCAGGGAGAAGGGCTAGAAGGTAGAAGGGGGCAGGAAACCTGGTGATAGGGAACCCAACGCTGAGTAAGAACTGTGTTGATGTGTTGTGAGGTTGTTAACCTTAGTCATAGGGCAACATGTGTACTGTTTAATGAGAAACTATATTGTCCTGTAAATCTTCATCTAAGTGAAGAATAGCAGCACAATTGGAAGAGCGTAGTCAATGTCACTGAGTTGTGCATGTAGAAATTTTTGAAGTGGTATATCTTTGGCTATGTATATTTTCACCAAAAAAAAAATAAAAGGTGGAGAAGAGAGAGGGTTGACATTCATGGGGTTGTTAACCAATGTCATAAAACAATAGGTGCACTACTGTTTCATGAGAAACTATTTGTTCTGTAGGCCTTCACCTGAAGTGCAATTAAAAAAAAAAACTGAAAAAATATATAAAAATTACCAGAAACACTTGAAAAAAAAAATTTCGCTATTCAATTCTAAACCTCTTAAAATATGTTCATTTGTTTTCCTATAATTAAAAGAAAATAACGGATGTGATTTGTTTTTAATAATCAAATAATAAAAAACAAACCAAACTGTTGCCTTCAGGTTGATTCTGACTCAACAACTGTCAATTTCCTCTTCAATATGAGACCCTATTGTTTGGAATAATTTATAACAAACAAACATTATTTATAGCCATTAATGTTTCAAGGTGACAATTTCAATCTATTCTAAATAATGCACATACAAAAATTTTGTTTTTCATTCTAGAACACACTCATATTCTTAATGGGAATCCAAAATGACAGTGATGTATTAAGTCCAATTTAATCACCAAATCCATAGGTTTTTAACCTCCAAAATCCATTGAAACTATGACTGATCTGTTATATAAAAAAAGAAATGTAGATATGAGTTATAGCTACTTAAACCATATTTCTTGAGCTATTATTCCCCTTAAAAATTATATGCATTAAAACCCTGGCTATGAGAGAGTTAGGGAACTGAAAACAGCCTGAGTTTCTACAAATAAACTGAAAGTCTGGGTATTCTTTAAAAAAACAAAAAAAGGAAAGGATGGGGAAAAAAATAAAGGAAAGAAAAGGAAGGAACAGAGGAAAAAAAACACAACATGGAAAAATAAAGAAATAGCTATGATTTATTTCATAGGTTATTTCATGTAAGAACACATATTTCAGAGAATAATTTATATGATGGATTAGAACAGTGTTTGGTACATAAAACCCCAAAAAAACTGTTGTCATTGACTCAGTTTTGACTCATAGCGACCCTATGTGTTACAGAGTAGAACTGAGCTCCAGAAGGTTTTCTTTACTGTAATCTTTATGGATAATTTCTACAATTATTGGAAATTATCAAACAATGTCATTAATGTCACACACAAATAAAATTTTGCTGAAGATCATTCAAAAGCAATTGCAATAGTACATCAACAAGGAACTGTCAGAAATTCAAGCTGGATTCAGAAGAAGGCTTGGAACAAGGGGTATCATTGCTAATGTCAGATGGATCCTGGCTGAAAGCAGAGAATACCAGAAAGATGTTTATCTGTGTTTTATTCACTATGCAGAGGCATTCTTCTGTGTGAATTATAACAAATATGGATTACATTGTGAAGAATGGGAATTCCAGAACACTTAATTGTGCTCATGAGGAACCTGTACATAGACCAAGAGGCAGTCATTGAACAGAACAAGGTTTAAAGTCAGGAAAGGTGTGTGTCAGTGTTGTATCCTTTCACCATACTTATTCAATCTGTATGCTGAGCTAATAATCTGAGAAGCTGGGCTATATGAAGAGATGGAGTCATCAAGATTGGAAGAAGACTCATTAACAACCTTTGATATGCAGATAACACAACCTTGCTTGCTGAAAGTGAAGAGGACTTGAAGCATTTACTGCTGAAGATCAAAGACTACAGTCTTCGGTATGGTTTATACTGCGACATAAAACACAAATCCTCACAACTGGACCAGTAAGCTATATCATGATAAATGGAGAAAAGGTTGAAGTTGTCAAGGATTTCAATTTCCTTGGATCCACAATCAATGCCCTTGGAGGCAACAGTCAAGAAATCACTGGAAAAGTCTACTGCAAAAAACTCTTTAAACTGTTTAAAAGCAAAGATGTCACCTTGACGACTAAGGTGCGCCTGACCCAAGCCATGGTGTTTTCGGTTGCTTCATACACACTCGAAAGCAGGATAATAAAGCAGGAAGACAGAAGAAAAATTGACGACTTTGAATTATGGTGTTGGCGAAGAATATTGGGTATACCATCAATGCCAGAAGAACAAACAAATCTGTCTTGGAAGAAGTATGACCAGCATGTTCCTTAGAAGCAAGGGTGGTGAGACATCGTCTCATGTAGTTTGGACATGTTATTTAGGAGAGATCAGTCCCTGGAGAGGGACATCATGCTTGGTAAAGTGGAGGGTCAGTGAAAAAATAGAAGACCCTCAATGAGATGGACTGACAGAGTTGCTGCAACAATGGGATCAAGCATTAACAATGATTATGAGGATGGAGCAGGACTGGATAGTGTTTCATTCTGTTCTACGTAGTCTCTCTGAGTTGGAACCAACTCAAGGACGCGTAACAACAACAACAGCAATCTTCAGAAGCAGATTGCCAGGGTTTTCTCCCATGTTGCCACTAGGTGGGTTCAAACTGCCAACCTTTCAGTTAGCAGTTGAGTGCAAATCATTGCACTATCCAGGGACCTTGTTTATGAATGAGATCGCGTGATGCTATAGTCATGTTTTATCTGATTCAGTAGAAAATCAGAAAAATAAGTTTCTCCTGATGCCAAATACACAGGACTTAGTGACTGACTTGTAGAGACTAAAGGAAAGAGTGAAGAATGACTTTAATGTTTCTAGAAAGGTAGTGTATCTATTAGCTTTTACTGAGTAACAAAGCACCTTAAAACTAAATTACTCAAACGTCAACCATTTGTAATTGTTTGTGAATATGTTAGCCAACTAGGCAGTTCTGCTGAACTGGGCCAAGCTCAGCTGATGTTAGCTGGGTTTACTCACTTGTCTGCAACCAGGTGCTGGGTTAGCTGTAGGATGGCCTGGTTAGAATGGCTAGTCTCTGTTCCATGTGGTTCCTCATCCTCCAGCAGGCTAGTCCAGACCTTTTCACATTGAGGTTGGGCAGTTATATAAGACAACTAACAGAAGCAGGCAAGGAATATGAGTACTGGGCTCAGAACGAGCACACCGTCCATTCCGCCATATTTTTTTGTACAAAGCAAGTCACAAGACCAGCCCATATTCAAAGGGTGGGAAAATAGACTCTATTCTTTGATAGGAGTAGCTGCTAGTCACATTGCAAGGAATTGCTGATTCAGAGAGGAGAACATTTGGAGCCATTTTTGCAAATGAACTACCACAGACGATAATGCATTAATAGAAAGAAGGTAGGTTGGATATGAAGGGAAAGATACAATCTTCGAGTTTCAGGCTCCATGTGAACATCTGGAAATATTCAGTGAAGAACTGAATTCAGGAAAGGTAAAGTGACTTTCACTGGTTATATTGTGACTTGAGACAAGTTATCAATAAAACCCAGGGCTCAGCTTACAGTCCAACATTCTTTCAACTCATCTATTTGTTCAGAAGACACTCCTGGAGCATCAAAAGATCATTTAGTATTCATTCACTGGATTCATTATTTCCTGATTCTGTTCTCTTTTCTCTCCTCCTCCCTCCCCTCCTACCCTTTTTTCTTCCTTCTTCCCTCCCTTCCTTCTGTCCCACTTTCTTTCTGTCCAGTGTTTATTGAACACCTCCTAATATGTGCTTGAGGGCAGTGGTGGTTCAGTGGGTAGAACTTTTGCCTTCTATGCAGTGTAGCCAGCACTTATTTGTCAGTGGAAGCTTGCATGTTGCTGTAATGCTGAACATTTCAGCAGAATTTCCAGACTAAGACAAACTAGGAAGAAAGGCCTGATGGCCTACTTCCAAAAATCAGCTAGTGAGAACCCTGTGTTTCACAATGGTCTGATCCTGGGCTTACCGTGACTTGGGGCTGACTCAAAGACAGCTAATGACAACAACAATATGTGCTAAATGCTAAAGCTATAAGAGTTCCTGTTACCACCTGAATTGACTACGTACTGGACTTTACCTTATTTCAAATTGGTTAGCCAGTTCAAATTAAAGTACAATACAATTGGTAAGAACAGTGACCCCCTCCCACCACACTTAGGAAGATATTTATCTGATTTTGAGCTTCAAGTCTATGATTATCTAGTTAACCAGCTTTGTTTACCCTTTGGCAAATAAATGTATAACATAGAGAAACAGACCGAATGTAATTAATTGCAAACTGTGTTTTTAATGTAATTAAACATTCTACTCCTGAAGCAGGAAATAGAATCTTTTGTGTGGCTGCTAATTAGAGCATGTGAAGCCTATGTTTTAGTTGGCTAATAATAAGAAACTGAGCAGAAGAGTACTCTTGTTTACCACAATCACAATACGTTTAGATAGATATGTTTACTATCTCAACTAAAATAGATTAAAAAGAGCTTGGTGTTTCATTGGGTGTAGGTATGATCTTTCCTTTTGTTATTATCAAAGATCATCTTGTCTAATAAAAAGAAAATTAAAACAAGCTAATTAAATTTGAAAAATTCCTTCAAGCATGCATAATGCTTAGTGAAGAAATGAAACCTACAACTCACCCTGGAAAAGAGACTAATTCATTTAATGGTGGGTGTATATACAATAAGGTTTCAGTCTTGAGTGAATGATTGGTGGAGTTGGGATTTCAGATGTCCTTCAGTCTGTTGATATTGTTGTCTAAGGCATAGTGTTTACAAAGAGATAGCCATCTTGGCTCTCTTCCCAGGATTAAAAAGCTATATCCTCAAGGCCAGTTGAAGTTATTGCACACTTTATGCATTTATTTGCTAAATATACAAGTTCTTTCTAGATTCCTACATATTTCCTGATCCTGTTACTTACAAACATTTTTGTTGTTAGGCATAGACAAGTCAGTTCCAAATCATAGAGACACTTTGTACAGCGGAACAAAATACTGCCCAGTCCTGAGCCATCCTCAGGATTGTTTCTAGGCTTGAGTCCATCATTGCAGCCACTGTGTCAGTCCATCTCTTTGAGGGTATTCCTCTCTTTTGCTGACTCAATACTTTACCAAGCACGATGTCTTACTCCAGGCACTGGTCCCTCCTGATAACATGTAAAAAGTACTTGAAACAAAGTCTTGCCATCTTTTCTGTTAAGGTGCTTTCTGACTCTTCTTCTTCCAAGACAGATTTATTCGTTCTTCTGGCACTCCATGGTACATTCAACATGCATCACCAACAGCATAATTCAAAGGCATCAATTCTTCTGTCTTCCTTATTCGCTGTCCAGCTTTCGCGTGCATATGAGACAATTGAAAACATCATGGCTTGGGTCAGGCGCACCTTAGTCCTCAAAGTCACATCTTGTTTTTTTAATGCAAGTTTTTTTTAACATTTAACATTTTTTAACATTTGCAGCAGATTTGCCCAATGCAATGGGTCATATGATTCCTTGACTACTGCTTCCATGGGTGTTGATTGTGAATCCAGGTAAAATGAAATCCTTGACAATTTCAATCTTTTCTCCATTTATCATGATGCTGCTTATTGGTCCAGTTGTAAGGATTTTTGTTTTCTTTATGTTGAGGTGTAATCCATACTGAAGGCTGTAGTCTTTCATCATCAGCAAGTGCTGCAAGTCCTCTTCAATTTCACAAAGCAAGGTTGGGTTATCTGCATATAGCAGGTGTTAATGAGTTTTCCTCCAATCCTGATGCAGCATTCTTCTTTGTATAGTCCAGGTTGTCAGATTATTTGCTCAGCATACAGATTGAGTAAGTATGTTGAAAGGATACAACCCTGACACACACAATTCCTAATCTTAAACAATGCAGTATTTCCTTATTCTGTTTGAGCAACTACCTCTTGGTCTATGTACAGGTTTCCCTTAAGCACAGTTAAGTGTTCTGGAATTCTTATTCTTTGCAGTGTTATCCATAATTTGTTATGATTTACACAGTCGAATGCCTCTTATTAGTCAATAAAAGCACAGGTAAACAGCTTTCTGGTATTCTTTGCTTTCATCCAATATCCACCTGACATCAGCAATGATATCCTGCATTCCACATCCTCTTCTGAATCCAGCTTGAACTTCTGGCAATTCCCTGTCAATGTACTGCTGCAACCATTTTTGAATGATCTTCCACAAAATTTTACTTCTGTGTGATATTAATGATATTGTTTGATAATTTTCACATTTTGTTGGATCACCTTTCTTTGGAATGTGCACAAATATGAATTTCTTCCAGTTGGTTGAGATCCATATTTGTGCCCATTTCCTGGTGGCATAGTGGTTAAGCGCTATCACTGCTAACCAAAAGGTTGGCAGTTCAAATCCACTAGGCACTCCTTGGAAACTCTATGGGGCAATTCTACTCTGACCTATAGGTTGCTATGAGTTGGAATCAACTTGATGGCAATGGGATATTTTTTGGTTTGGTCCAGTAGATTGCTCAGGTAGCTATCTTCCAAGAAATTTGAGTCAGAATAAGGCCAGGGGCCAACTGTGGAAAAAACCATTGCTCGCTCATATGCAAGTTCAAGTTGAAGCTGAAGAAAATTGAAACAAGTCCACGAGAGCCAAAATATGACCTTGAGGATATCCTACCTGAATTTAGAGACCATCTCAAGAACAGATTAGATGCATTGAACATTAATGACTGAAGACCAGACAAGTTGTGGGATGACATCAAGGGCATCATACATGAAGAAAGAAAAAGGTCAATAAATAGAAAGAAAAGACCCAAATAGATGGCAGAAGAGACTCTGAAAGTTACTCTTGAACATAAACAGAGTAGCTAAAGTGAATGGAAGAAACGATGAAGTAAAAGAGCTGAACAGAAGGTATTTACAAAACCTTACCCAAAAATTTTTAAAATTCTAAGTTAAATATTTATACTTAAATGTTTAAAATAAATATCTAAATTTAGATAATTAACATAAAAATATTTTAAATTAAGAAGGAATGCAAAAGGTTCCAATAGTAAATGACACTTTTTTTCTTTAATTATGGTTAAATATATAACGCTTACAAAAAATGAAAAATAAAATGGGAAAAGATGTGGCACTGTTGCTGATGCAAGAATTACAAATTCTTTGCCATGAGTCAGGGTTAACTCAATTGTAGCTAAAAACAACACACAATTTTTATATTTTTTACATTTCTTGCCTAACAGATATAAATGAAAAATCATTACAAGCACTCTAAAAGATAGAAATATATATATTCATCCTACTATGTTTTGG
This sequence comes from Dugong dugon, assembly GCA_030035585.1. Taxonomy (NCBI): domain Eukaryota; kingdom Metazoa; phylum Chordata; class Mammalia; order Sirenia; family Dugongidae; genus Dugong; species Dugong dugon. Next base: position 98,617,297 of record CM057465.1, read on the forward strand.
TGTGACTTGTCCTTTTAACCAACATGTCCAATCATGTCAATACAGAACTAGAATCAATTGTACAGAGATTATATTCATTTTTATGATATGGATTTTTTCAACCTGTTCTTTTAATAAACTAACCATAACTTTTGACAATGCTTAATCTCTTGATGTGCATTTCGTCCACATCCAGAGTTGCATAAGTTTGGTCCTATCAAAAGTGGAAAGAGTAGGCCTCAGTAACACCTACCTGTTGCTAGCGGGCAGTAGCCATAATTAGAGCAGGGTTCAGTAGTCAATATTTCATCTGCTTCTCAGTTCACAGTAGGGCTTTAATTAGTTTAGTACCTAGTGAGTTTGTTTTCTATTACTCACATGAGGTAAAATAAATTACAATTGGATACAGGATTAAGGGATAAATGATTTGCAAGAACGTAACCAAAAATTTCCAAATCAGAATTATCAGGAAGAAGTAAAAAAGAGGAGGTTAGAAGGATAAAGAGAAGGAGAAGGAGGAAGAGGAGATCAGGAGGAGAAATATTATGTATCTGATGAACTGCTGATTATGCTTCTAGCTTCCAGCTACATGATTCATATGATGGGGAAAGCCTGGGAGAGGCAATCCACCTGGGTGGTCCAAGAATGCTACAAAGAACCTACAAAACATTTTTAGTAAGCTCAGAGTTATAACTGGAAATACCCAAATTTTGACTTTATTGTGCATCCACTTTGACACCATGAATATTTTGACATCCCAACCTAAAAGAATACTATTGCTGTATTACTTAAGATTGTTAAATTCTTCCATAGAAGACAGGAAAAACAAATGTTGTTGTTAGGCGCACTCTAGTTGCTTCTGACTCATAGCTACTCCCGGTACAACAGAAGGAAATACTGCCTGGTCCTGTGCCATCCTCACAATCTTTGTTATGCTTGAGCCCATTGTTGCAGCCACTGTGTCAATCCATCTCGTTGAGGGTCTTCCTCTTTTTCACTGATCCTCTACTTTACCAAACCTAATACCCTTCTCCAGGGATTGGTCCCTCCTAATAACATGTCCAAAGTACCTGAGACCGAGTCTCACCATCCTCGCTTCTAAAGAGAAACAAATAGGATAGTTAAAACTAAGTATAAATAGTAAGTAGCTTTTGAAAATCATTAGACACAGATCAAGGTGAGCCTAAGTTTGCTGAATATAGATTGAAAGGAAGAAAAGGGTCAAGTAAGCACTAATAGCTAAGGGACTCCAAATATTCATCAATCGTTGGTGATACAGATTCTGGCCACATAAGTCTCCTACATGAGATTTGCAGATAAAATCTGAAGTTGCTTCTCAAGTTGTCAGTGAGCTACAGCTACTGGCCAGACATGCTTGGTCCTGTGCTTCTGTACTGGAGCAAGTGTATGCTGGTTTCAGGTTTCTTACTGAACCCCCTTGCTCACCCCACACTCTACTCTCTGCAATGACACCATAAGCAGGGAAGGCTTCGTTAATGTGCAAGAAGAATGTGGCAGAGAGACAGAAAACATGAACAGTTTATAACTGGTATTGTAGTCTTTCCAATCTGCTTGTTCTTGCCTGCTCCACGTTTTTCCCCTTGCTTTTTGCTGTAATTCAGTAACCACATGATTTGGTGTGGGAGACTTTGGTGTGAGACTTTCTCTTCCATTGCCTTCAGGCTAACTTCCCTGAAACACCCTTGGAGGCCACTAGGACTTCAAGAATAGGAATCCCTGGGTGGCGCAAATGTTTAGCACTGGGCTACTGGCCAAAATGTTGGCAGTTTGAACCCACCCAGGGGCACCTCGGAAGACAGACCTGGGAATCTGCTTCTGAAAGGCCACAGCCTTGAAAATCCTACAAAGCATAGTTCTACTCTGACACACATGGAGTTGGCATGGGTCAGAAGCAACCCAGCAGCAACTAACAACAACAACAGGGCTTCAAGAACATATCCCAACACAAGAGACATGACTGAGTCCACTTGGTTATGTTTCAGGGTCAAGGAAAAAAATATCAAGTTGTTTCTCACATTAACACTAGATTTGTTAGCATCAAGAAGTACAGCCACACCCCAAAGGGTTGATGCTGGCCAATATTATTATTATTTAATTTTGCTTATTCTAACTAACACCAAGTGTCTGAACTGTATTCTTTGCATTCTAGATGTCAAAATGTTCACTATGTTCAAACATTTGCCGCTGCAAAACAGTCTGATCAAAACTTCATGAACCTAAAGGAATTTCTCCCCTTCTTGCACATTAATGCTTTCCCAGATGCTTTGTTATTTTGTGTAGCAGAATAACTCACCTAGCTCCCAGTACTGTGTGCTAAACGCTTATATCCCCAGAGAGAAAAAAGAGAAATCAACATTTCCTTCTTAACCTCTCTCTTCCAACCCTTGACCTCAGTTTATGGGATCACAGGGGTACATGAACATTTTCCTCACAGTGAGTAGGTTTGCTCAGTAAGTCTGACATGTACAAAGAAGAATTGCTGGAAAACGAAGTCACTTAAGAATAATGAGGAAAAGCCAAGTTTCCAGCTAAATCAGACAATTCCATTACTCCACTAAATTATTTGCAGGCAGTAAATTTATGTTCAGAATGCTGAAGAAATGGAGTTATGTTGCTCTAGACTACTGAAAATAACACACATAAAATAAATATTTCAGATCCTCAAATGATGTGTTTTGATGAGGTGATTAGGCAGAAATAAATTCAACTGACATGTGAATACATTTTATTTTTAAATAGAGTCTTCATGAAGAAACCAGAGCTTAGAATAGATAAAAGAGTCAGCCTTAGATACTTGGCATCCTCTGGTCTGGTCTCCAACAAATAAATCTTGAGAATTTGATTAATATTTTCAAGCAGAGACACATTTGAATATCTTTAATCCCCAAACTGTTCTCCTCTATCTGTGAAGGTCACTGTCTTTCCTTGAGCGCTTGTTAAGAGAAGGTGGAGTTAAAGCACTAAGGAGTGAAGGGCACCCCCACCGAAGCCAGGCAGACAAGTCAATTGGGTGACTCTACAGCTAGGTGGCTCTTAGGTTCTAAATTTTTAATAAATGAATGTATTTGGTATACATATTACTCATCATGGAAATGTCTTCCAGGTTTAATAAGCCTTTTATAAATCTTAACATTAAATGACAACATGTAACAGTTTCTATACTTTTTTTTAAGTTGCTTTAGACTTTAATATGGGCATGATAATTCAGTGGCATAAAAATAAAAATTCTTATCTATAAGATTACACTCTATCTAGCTAAATGTGATGTAATGAATGACTTTTTTTTACATTTTCTTCCATGTTTTTGACACCATGTAGGCATAATCTTAATTTTACTAATTAACAAATAGTTTTGAAAGTGAAACAAATAATCAGACTGAATCAATTTCCATCAACCAACATAATATTTACATATATTTTGTATATATATATAATATACATAAACATATATATTATATATAATATGTATATTATATATATATACCCAGCACCCATCTGTCAGTTTGTCATACTGTGGTGCCTAGCATGTCATTAGGATGCTAGAAGCTATGCCTCCAGTATTTCAAATACCAGAGGTTCACCCAGTTTCAGTGGAGCTTCCAGACTGAGACAGACTAGGAAGAATGGCCTGGCGATCTAGTTCCAAAAATTAGCCAATGAAAACCTTATGGACCGTAACGGAATATTGCACAACTCACTTGCTTTGCATATGTCACCAGGAGAGATCAATCGCTAGAGGAGAACATCAGTTTGGTGACGCAGAGGACGACGAGCACATGGGAGACCCTTGGTGAGATGGGTTGGAACAACAGCCACAATGATGGACGTAAACATGCTAGTGATTGTGAGGATGATGCAGAACCAGGCAACATTTCTCTCTGCTCTACATAAAGCTGTCATGAGTCAGAATCGACTATATGTATATATATATATATATATATATTGCATATATTAGGATTTTTCTTATTACTTGAGAAAAAGGAGAGAGAGAGAGAGAAAACTATTGGACATCTACTATGCACCAGGACCTATGCTAACCACTTCCACAAACGTCATTCGTTTAATGCTTATAATATCTCATAGCGTTTCCTTTCTTTCCCTCGGCTCCGGTGTTGCTTGCCAGTGTATGCTCTACTAGGACACCATAAACTATTTTTTCCAAAAGCATATTTAGTCACCATTCTCAAGCTCTCGAAAAGATTAGCTGACCTCTGACTAGGGCCTTGATGAAGTGACAAGCTACTTGGTAATGATGACATCATACCTAGGCACACCAAACAGGGTGTTTTTTTTTTTTTTAATTTTGCCTTTTTTTTTTTTTTTTTAGGAAAACTGTACAAAGCCAGTGTCTCTCACATAGATTGTTAATGTTAATAAAGTTGATGTAATGGGAATTACATCATTTTCAATTTAATGCTCTAGTTACAGACTAAGTTGAAAGTAAATTTAGGAGAAAAAAGAAAAATGCTAATCTCGTAGAAACAAACTACCAATTATGAAAGTAAATTAAAATATAAGATTTATCAGATATGTGTCTTCCTACCAATGATAAATGATGAAATAGCACCTCACACATCAAACGGAGATGGGTTTGACTATTCAGTGAAACAATCAACAGCAATTTTTTGAATTCCTACTGTTTATTGAATCACTACACATTTAAAATATTCCAACTTTCTGTAGTCCCTACAAGCTTTCCAAACGTTATATGAATAAGAAGTATGATTTCTGAAGACATTTTTAGTCCCTTTATCTGTACTCTTATTTTTACCCAACAATTCTTTCTTTTTTTTAAATTTATTTTATTGTACTTTAGATGAAGGTTTACAGAGCAAATAAGTTTCACATTAATACACATACTGTCAAACAATTACTGTTAAATGAACAAGTACTGTTAAACAATTAGTACAAATACTGTCTTATGACATTGATTGCCAAACCCAGACACATCAGCACTCTCTGCTTCTTGACCTTGGGTTCCCCATTACCAGCTTTCCTGTCCCCTTCTGCCTTCTCCTGCCTGCCCGCCCCTAGGCTGGTGTGCCCATTTAGTCTCATTTTGTTTTACAGATCTGTTTAATCTTTGGCTGAAGGGTGAACCTCAGGAGTGACTTCAGTACTGAGTTAAAAAGGGGTCCAGGGGCCATACTCTCAGGGTTTCTCCAGTCTCTGTCAGGCCAGTAAGTCTGGACTTTTATTGAGAGTTAGAATTTCATTCTACGTTTTTCTCCAGCTTTGTCTGGGACCGTCTGTTGTGATCCCTCTCAGAGCAGTCAGTGGTGGTAGCCGGGCACCATCTAGTTGTACTGGACTCAGTCTCATGGAGGCCGTGGTAGTTGTGGTGCATTAGTACTCTGGACGAATCTTTGCCTTGTGTCTTTAGTTTTCTTCATTCTCCCTTGATCCCAAAGGGGTGAGACCAATGGGGTATCTTAGATGGCTGCTCACAGGCTTTTAAGATCCCAGACGCTACTCACCAAGGTAGAATGTAGAATATTTTCCTTATAAACTATGTTATGCCAATTAAGCTAGATGTTCCCAGAGACCATGGTCCCCACAGCCTTCTGAGACCATGGTCCCCACAGCCTTCTGCCCAGCAATTCAGTACTCAGGGAGTTTGGATATGTATTTGGAGTTTCCATGACCTTTTCTTGTACAAGTTGTGCTGATTTCCCCAGTAGTGTGTACTGTCTCACCATTCACCAAAGTTACAACTTATCTATTGTCTATTTAGTATTCCTCTCCCCCCACTCCCATCCCTTGTAACCATAAAAGATTGTTTCTTTTTCTGTGTAAACCTTTTCATGAGATTTTATAGTAGAGGTCTCATACAATATCTGTCCTTTTGTGACTGACTTATTTCACTCAGCGTAATGTCCTTCAGTTTCATCCATGTTATGAGATGCTTTACAAATTCATGATTGTTCTTTATCATTGCCTAATACTCCGTTGTGTGCATGTACCATAGTTTGTTTATCCATTCATCTGTTGATGGTCATCTAGGTTGTTTCCATCTTTTTGCTATTGTGAACAATGCTGCCATGAACATAGGCGTGCATATGTCTATTCGAGTGATGACTCTTATTTCTCTATATATTCCTAGGAGTGGGATTGCTGGATCGTATGGTATTTCTATTTCTAGCTTTCTAAGGAAGTGCCATATCATTTTCCAAAATGGTTGTATCATTTTGCATTCCCACCAGCAGTGCATAAGAGTTCGGATCTCCCTGCAGCCCCTCCAACATTTGTTATTTCCAGTTTTTTTGATTTGTGCCAGTAATGCCAGGGTGAGATGGTATCTCATTGTGGTTTTAATTTGCATTTCTCTAATTGCTAGTGATCCCTAGCATCTCCTCATGTGTCTGTTGGCTGCTTGAAAGTCTTCTTTGGTGAAGTTTCTGTTCATTTCCTTTGACCATGTTTTAATTGGATTATTTGTCTTTTTGTTGTAGAGGTGTTGGATTCTCTTGTAGATTTTAGAGATTAGACCTTTGTCTGACTTGCAATGTCCAAAAATTATTTCCCAGTCTGTAGGTTCTCTTTTTACTCTTTTGGTGAAGTCTTTTGAAGAGCATAGGTGTTTGGTTTTTAGAATATCCCAGTTATCTAGCTTATCTTCTGGGCTATGTGTGTTGATAGTTATGGTTTGTATCCTGTTAATGCCGTGTATTAGGGCCTGTAGCATTGGTCCCATTTTTTCTTCTATGAACTTTATAGTTTTGGGCTTTATATTCAGGTCTTTGATCCATTTTGAATTAGTTTTTGTATATGGTGTGAGGTATGGGCCCTGTTTCATTTTTTTGCAGTTGGGTATCCAGTTTTGCCAGCACCATTTGTTAAAAAGACTGTCTTTTCCCATTTGATGGACTTTGGGCCCTTGTCAAAGATCAGGTGACTGTAGGTGGATGGATTTACATCTGGGTTCTCAATTCTGTTACATTGGTCAATGTATCTGTTGTTATACCAGTACCAGGCTGTTTTGACTACCGTAGCTGTATAGCAGATTCTGAGGTCAGGTAGTGTGAGTCCTCCAACTTTATTCTTGTTCTTCAGTAGTGCTTTACTTATTTGGGGCTTCTTCCCTTTCCATATAAACTTAATGATTAGTTTTTCCATCTCTTTGAAGAGTGTTGTTGGTATTTGTATCAGGATTGCGTTTTATTTGTAAATTGCTTTGGGTAGAATTGTCATTTTCACAACGCTGAGTCTAGCTATCCATGAGCATGGTATGTTTTTCCATATATGTAGATCCCTTTGGGTTTCATGCAGTAGTGTTTTGTAGTTTTCTTTGTACAGGTCTTTTACACCCCTGGTTAGATTTATTCCTAAGTATTTTATTTTTTAAGGGGCTATTACAAATGGTATTGTTTTCCTAATTTCCTTTTCATTGTTCTCTTTATTGGTGTATAGGAATCCAACTGATTTTTGTATGTTTATCTTGTATCCTGCCACTCTGCTGAATCTATTAGTTCCAGCAGTTTTCTGGTGTAGTCTTTCAGGTATTCTATGTATACTATCATGTCATCTGCAAATAGGGACAGTTTCACTTCTTCATTACCAATTGGGATGCCCTTTATTTCTTTTTCTTGCCTTATTTCTCTAGCTAGAACTTCCAGCACAATGTTAAATAAGAGTGGTGATAAAGGTCATCCTTTTCTTGTTCCTGTTCTCAGGGGAATGTTTTAAGCCTCTCTCTATTAAGAATGGTGTTGGCCGTTGGTTTTGCATAGATGTCCTTTATTATGCTGGAATGTTGCCTTCTATACCTATTTTATTGAGATTTTTTATCAGGAATGGGTGTTGGACTTTGTCCAATGCCTTTTCTGTGTCAGTTGAGATGATACGGTGATTCTTTTCTTTCCTTTTATTTATGTGGTAGATTACATTGATTGATTTTCTACTGTTGAACCACACTTGCATACCTGATATGAATCCTACTTCGTTGTGGTGTATTATTACTATTTTTTTATATGATGCTGAATTCTATTGGTGAGAATTTTGTTGAGAATTTTTGCATCTATATTCATGAGAAATATTGGTCTGTAATTTTCTTTTTTTGTGGTCCTTTTGCCTGGATTTGGTATCAGGGTTATGCTGGCTTCATAGAATGAATTTGGAAGTGTTGCTTCCTTTTCTATGTTCTGAAATAGTTTGAGTAGTACTGGTATAAGCTCTTCTCTGAATGTTTGGTGGAATTCTCCGGTGAAGCCATCTGGGCCCCGGCTTTTTTTTCCTGGAAGTTTTTTTACTACCCTTCCAATCTCTTCTCTTGTTATAGGTCTGTTCAGATTGTCAACATCACTTGTGTTAGTTTGGGTAGATAGCGTGTTTCTAGAAACTTAACCATTTCATCTAGGTTTTCAAATTTGTTGGAGCATAGTTTTTCATAATACTCTGTTATAATTCTTTTTATTTCAGTTGGGTCTGTTGTAATGTCCCCCATTTCATTTCTTACTTGGGTTATTTACTTCTTCTCCTGTTTTTCTTTTGTCAGTTTGGCCAGTGGTTTGTCGATTTTGTTGATCCATTCAAAGAACCAACTTTTGGTTTTGTTGATTCTTTCTATTTTTCTATTCTCTGTTTCATTTATTTCCGCTCTGATCTTTATTATTTCCTTTCTTCTGGTGGCTGTGGGCTTTGTTTTTTTGCTGTTCTCTTTTTATCGGTTTGATTTGTGTAGTTAATGTTTTGATTTTGTCCCTTTCTTTCTTTTTTTTTTTTTTTTTTTGGTGTGTGTATCTATTGCTATAAATTGTCCTCTGAGGACTATTGTTGCTGTGTCCCACAGGTTTTGATGTGATGTATTGTCACTCTCTTTTGATTCTAGGAATTTTTTTATCCCATCTCTGATTTTTTCTATTAGCCAGTGGTTTGTAAGCAGGCTGTTATTCGGTTTCCATGTAATGCATTTTCTTCCCTTGCTCTTCCTGTTGTTAATTTCTACCATGGTGACATTGTGGTCAGAGAGATACTTTGTATTATCTCAATATTTTGGATTTTTTTTAGGGTTTATCTGTGGCCTAAGATGCGGTCCATTCTGGAGAGTTTTCCATGTGCACTGGAAAAGAATGTGTACTTTGCAGCTGTTGGGTGTAGTGTTCTAAATATGTGTATGAGGTCAAGTTGACTGATTGTGCCCTTTAGGTCATCTGTACCTTTGTTGAGTTTCTTTCTAGATGTTCTATCTTTTACCGAGAGTGATGCGTTGAAATCTCCTACTTTTATTGTGGAACTGTCAATTTCTCTTTACAGTGCTTTTAGTTTGTTTTATGTATTTTGGAGCCCTGTCATTGGTTGCGTAGATATTTATTATGGTTATGTCTTCATGATGGATCATCTCTTTAATCACTATATAGTGTCCTTCTTTGTCTTTTACAGTGGATTTTGTTTTAAAGTGTATTTTATCTGAGATTAGTTTTGCCACTCCTGCTCTCTTTTGGTAGCTGTTTGCTTGATATATTTTTTCCATCCTTTGATTTTTAATGAATGTATGTCTTTGTTTCTCTTGTAGTCAGCATATTGATGGATCCTGGTTTTTTTATCCATTCTGTCACTCTCTGTCTCTTTATGGGCACATTTAGGCTGTTTACATTCAGTGTAATTATTGATAAGTATGAGTTTATTGCTGTTATTCTGTAGGGCTTTTTTTTTTTTTTTTGTGGTGCTGTCATTTTCTTTGTTCATCTTACTCTCCTGTGCTGAATTCCTTTTGTTTGTGGATTTTGTTTTTCATTTCTTTTGTTTTTGTAAGTTTTTTTTTTACTGAGACTTTATGTTTTCCTTCTTTATTTTGATGAGTAGGTTTGTTAACTTTCTTTGTGGTTACCTTGAAACTTACCCTTATCTTCCTAACTTTGAACCAGTCTATTATTACTTAGTATTACCTTGCCTTCCTCTCCATTAGAAGGTTGTATACCTACACTGTTTATCTTCTCTTTTATTGTTCTGTTGTTGTTATCATTTATGGATTCATTTAATGCTTAGGGTTTCAGGATTGACATTTGTCTCTGTTTGACTTTGTTTTTTGGGTCTTTGCAGTGGAGGGATTGTGTGGTGCTTCTGTCTATAGTGCCTTGTTGGCCAGAAGTCTGTATACCTAACAGTTCTTGAAAAAAATTAGAACACTATTCAAAAATTTAAAACACTATTTCCATTTATTACATGTATTTCTGATGTATGTGTACATTACATGGATGCCTGATTAAAATGGGCCTAGAAAAGTCCAGTAATACACTTGACAACACAGAAATTCACTTCTGTTCAAAATTCTGGTTACTTTGGAAACTATAGAGAAATCCATGTAGTCTAAGCATTATTAAATAAGTTAATTTTCACCTGATTTCACCTCATAATTATTGTGAATGAGACCAGGTCTATGAATCACTACAAAATTTTACTTAAAAATAACTTCCTTTACAAATAAATTGAAATACAAATGCAGAATTGATAGACTTTAGCACAGCAAATCTGATTAGTTTAGTCTTCTTAGAGACAACCATAACTTAAATAGTTCATGCAATGGTCCATCAATGTTTATAGAAATAAATTCAAAATCCTTTTCCTGGCATTCAAAAGCTCCAAAATTTGGATTCAATATAACTTTCCCAACTTGTTTTTCACTATTCAGTTTAAACACCTTACGTGACAGGCAAATTCTAGCAGGCGCCATTTCTTAAAGGCATTCTAACTTTTCCTGCCCCTGACCATTTCATGCTGGTCCTCCTGTCTTGTGTGTCCTTTCTCGTTCTCTATGTATTCTAACTCCATCCGTTCAACATCATTCAGATCAAATGTCACCTCTTTGATGAAAACTTGTTTAATCCTTTTTATCATTCCAAGTGATTTCTCTTTCCACCCTCTGTAGCAATACTGCCTCTCATAGCACTTTATCATTTTGTATTATAATAACTTATGTTCACATCTTATAGCCCTTTGTGGGTGATAATCTCCTTCAAAACAGGAACAAATTCCTGATTCTGCCTCGTATCCCATGAGGCTCCTATTTACTATGTTTATGGACATAAGAGACTCAGTAAATATTTGGCAAATGGGTTAACAAATTGAATTTGCACCTGTAATTAGCATTAACCATTATAACTATCAAGAGGTCCATAAAATAATATTTTCAGTGTCTGGGTATTGACATAGTTTTATGTTTTAAGATAATTTTATATTGTTAAAGTTAATCTCTAAACTGCAGCTTTTAACTCCTGACATTATTGTTAGTTTTCAAGGCCAGAGCCAGGGTTAAATTTTGAGACTGTGAGTTCCCACCCATAGTATTTAAGAGCTGTGTTGTGAGAGCTCTAAAGATTCTTCCCTTTCTGAGAAAGACTGAAAAATTGCATTAGGCTGTGCCTTGTATGACCATTGTTCACTACAAAGCAGCCATAGTGTCTACTACTGCCCTGCCTCAATAATGTGACATCCTTCGTCTCTATATATCTATCTCTCTTTCACATACACATGCACACACACAGGCACATACACACACAAACAAATAAATACATGTACATACTTTGCATTCCCCATCCATTACCTCTTTCTATTCCAAATATTCTATGGAATTCTATGGAATGTGTCATCTATATTGTTTCATAACACTTAGTTGATACAGTGTAGAATCTAATTTATAAAACTCCATCACCGTTCCTCTGTTCTAGGCTGGACTGTGACTGGTTTGGTCTTCAAAGTGCCTCTAGATTTGGGCAGAACTCAATAATGCCCTTGAGGAGTTCCATTAAAATGCTACTCACCTTAACCACAGTCTTATTGCTGTCTCAACTCTTGTCCTTGTCAAAGTGCATGCAAAGAAACACTTAAGCCCTACTATTTCAACTACTAGGGTCTTATCATTGTCTAAACGGCCACTAACCAGTTTCCCAACCAAGTTGATGTCTCTAGCCCTGGAGCATTAGGGGCCTCACTGTTCCCGTTTTCATTTGCTAGATACAGTAATGAAGGAAAAGTGCTATTGCTCTTTCTTCTCTTTGTTGCTCTTCCCAAAACTCAATACTGTAAATTAAGGCTTTGAATTCTTGAGACAAATGAAAACATTGCCCCTCAGATCAAATGAGCTGGTGTATCCACCTGGAATAGGTTGACCTCACATTATTACAGCTCTCTGAATTCCCATTGGTTGTTTGGCATTGTAGGATTGTGAGCTTTCACTTTGGGATTTCGTTTGCATACTTCACAGGGATGATATTACTTCACAGTGAAGTAGAGTATTTATCTCTCTATATTTGCACATTGACTCCACCTAGGCTAAAGGCAGACCATCTCCCTTGCCCTCACTTCGTTTTAGAGTAATAAGCTAGAGAATGTCTTCTTCCTGCAATGAGATGCTTTAGAATTCTCAAATCTTTTCGTCATTTTCTTAGATCATTGGGGACCTACATTTTAGACCCCAAACTATTCTTGAATTAAATATATGTTGTAAGTCCCATCATACACTAGATAAACTCCCTGGACAGCAAAGACATATTGTCTAAGTATTTGTTATACTTCTGTGATAACCTTGTTATGAAATTAAAAAAAAAAAAACTTGTCTCAGAAATTTATAGTTACAGCATTACCTTAAGATAAGACTTGAAAATAAGGTATACTTCATCAACATTGCCCAGATGAAAACTAGCAAAAGGGTAGAATTTAGATGACATTATAGCCCCAGGTTTAATTACACCTAAGAGATGTGCAGGATACATGTACAAGATACATTTGATTTTTTAAAATGTACTGATAATTCTTTTAATTGTGGGATATGCTTTCTTTTTTTGAAGTTTTGAATAAAATTCAGGCAAGGAGAGTACTGGGGAGACTATGCTTTTTTAAGATTTTAAGGGTAAAGCTTGAAGAGAGTTGACGTAATTTGGAGCCATCATTTCTATTTAGTTTAATTTCAGGATGGCACTGCTCTGTGAAAACCATGAAATGCCTTAGAATGCTGTGCTGTATTGACACACCTCAACTCTCAGTGGAAAAGGATTAAATAGTTAACTATGTGTTGTTAAAACTCCATAAGATTATAATGTGACCATGATATTTTTGCTTCCTCCTCTATTTGGTATGAACTCTACTAAGGGTTTATAAAGGTGTTTTGGGAGAAACAAAATACAATCTTTGCCAAACCCAACTGAATAAGGATTTATAGAGAAGGATTTGTATAACTTAAGTCAATAAATTTCCCAAAAGGAGTAATTGGAACATCTGGAATCAATAATCTCACAGGACTAGTTTCCTCTCCTCAACTTCTTTTTTCTTTCGCCTCCTGGCAAGTTATCCAGCCAATAACTCTAGGAAGTTATATTTGGTTTGAGAATTGAAATATATGCAGAGATGCAGCTGCAAACATCAGTTTAGGGTCAGAATGAGATCAACTATAGAGAAAATTTAGGGGATGGGGTTTGGAAATCAGCTCATTTTGCGTATATTTTTTCAATTACAAAATAAATAGGACCATTGTTAAAAACAATAAGATTCTGGAAAATCAGCATTTATAAAAATAAATAAATAAACAAACACAAATCATCTATAGAAATGAACTAGATTTAAAGAGAAAAGCCAATATGTGTATTCAGCTTACCTCAATGAAGACACAGTGTTGAAATACAAAGGAGCATTTTACCTTATCTCACAAAGTGCATTGATCTTGAGTGAAGGAACCAAAATGAGAAATGGGGCGGGGGGGGGGGGGGGAGGTGTGGAATAAGGTGTTCCCTCCCTTCTCTTTTGAATATAGTATCACCGTGTACCCAAATGCTCAAGTCATAAAACTGAGAGTCATCCTTGACTCCAAATAATTTATTCATTATAAAATTTGTAAAAATATAGCACATGATAATACATACAATGAAGAGTTTTGTTTTTTGCATTGATCTTTGTTCCAAGATTTTTGGATTAGTAGAATAAAAAGCCCAGGGGCAGAGAGTTTTGCCCATTTTGTTATCTGTTCTCTCAGTGTCTGAAACTATACCTGGCATGTTGCAGGTGCTCAAAAGATATTTGTTGAAAGAGTATGTCTGTATTATAATATCAGTGCTATTTCTGAGCAGAAGATGCAATTAAGTCAGTCTGTATCAATCAAGACATGAGAAAGTGCACTAAGACTTGTCACTTTGGGTGGATTATTTAACCTTTCAAAATCAAAGTTTTCTTACCTACAAAATTTAGGTTAAGTAGAACACTGACCTCACAAGATTAATGTACAAATCATTCATGCCTGTCAGAGTCACTTAGGGTGCAATAAAAAATACCACTGTAGGTAGCTTTTAAGAACAAAAATTTTGTCTTTCACAGTTCTGAGGACTAAAAGTTCAAATGAGGGTCTTGGCTGTGTCTAGGCCTTCTGTGGGCTCTGAGAGAGGAAATGCTCCATGCCTCTATGTCTCCTAGCTTCCAGTGGTTGAGGGCAATACTTTGTGTTCTTTGCTACTTCTTATTTTTTTTTAAATTTTTTGTTGTATTTTAGATGAATGTTTACAGAACAAATAGTGTCTCATTAAATAGTCAGTACATGTATTGTTTTATGACATCAGTTAACAACCCCAAGACAGTCAACACTGTCCCTTCTCAATCTTGGGTTCCCTATCATCAGCTTCCCTGTCCCCTTCTGCCTTCTAGTCCTTGTCCCTGGACTGCTGTGCCTCATTAGTCCCATTTTGTTTTATGAGGCTGTCCAATCCCCGTCTGAACTGTGAATATCGGAACTGACTTCACCACTGAGCTAAAAGAGTGTCCGGGGGACGTACTCTCGGGGTTTCTCCACTCTGTCAGGCCAGTAAGTCTGGACTTTTATTGAGAGTTAGAATTTCATTCTACATTTTTCTCCGGCTTTGTCTGGGACCCTCTGTTGTGATCCCTCTCAGAGCAGTCAGTGGTGGTAGCCGGGCACCATCTAGCTGTACTGGACTCAGTCTGGTGGAGGTCGTGGTAGCTGTGGTCCATTAGTCCTTTGGACTAATCTCTTCCTTGTATCTTGTTCTTTTCATTCTCCCTTGCTCCCGAAGTGGTGAGACCAGTGGGGTATGTTAGATGGGGGCTCACAGGCTTTTAAGACCCAAGATGCTTCTCACCAAGGTAGAATGTAGAATATTTTCTTTATAAACTATGTTATGCCAATTAAGCTAGATGTTCCCTGAGACCATGGTCCCCACAGCCCTCTGCCCAGCGATTCAGTCCCTCAGGGAGTTTGAATGTATATATGGAGTTTCCATAACCATTACTTGTACATGTTGTGCTGGCTTCCCCAGTATTGTGTACTGTCTTGCCCTTCACCAAAGTACAACTTATCTATTGTCTATTTAGTTCCCCTCCACACCCCCATTCCTCGTAACCCACAAAGATTGTTTCTTTTTGTGTGTAAACTTTTACATGAGTTTTTACAGTAGAGGTCTCATACAATATTTGTCCTTTTGTGATTGAATTATTTGACTCAGCATAATGTCCTCCAGTTTCATCCATGTTATGAGATGCTTTACAGATTCGTCATTGTTCTTTATCTTTGCATAATACTCCATTGTGTGTATGTACCATAGTTTGTTTATCCATTCTTCTGTTGATGGCCATCTAGGTTGTTCCCATCTTTTTGCTATTGTGAACAGTGCTGCAAAGAATATGGGTGAGCATGTGTCTATTAGTGTAACTGCTCTTATTTTTCTAGGATATATTCCCATGAGTGGGATTGCATTTTGTAGTGCTTTTTTTGTGATGCTGACATTTTCTTTGTTCCTTTTACTCTCCTGTGCGGAATTCCTTTTGTTTGTGGATTTTTTTTTTTTTTTCATTTCTTTTCTTTTGTAGGTTTTGTTTTTACTGAGACTTTATGCTTTTCTTCTTTACTTTGATGAGTAGGTTTGTTAACTTTTTTTGTGGTTACCTTGAAATTTACTCTTAACTTCCTAGATTTGAACCAGTCTATTATTACTTGGTATCGCCTTGCCTTCCTCTCAATTAGTAGGTTCTATACCTACACCGTTTATTCTCTCTTTTATTGTTCTGATGCTGTTGTTATTTACAGATTAACCTCTCTGGTTTCCTGTTGTAATTCTTTTGGTTTTGGGTAGTCCTTAAGAGTTCATTTCCTAGGTTGATATCTGGCTAGTACATTCCTGTGTCCTATATTCAGCCTGTGTTCTGATGTTTGTTCTCAGATCCAAGGACTCCCTTTAATAAGTCTTGTAAGTTTGGTTTGGTTTTTACATAGTCCCTTAATTTCTGTTTATCTGGAAATGACTTAATTTAACCATCATATTTGAATGAGAGTTTTGCAGGATATATTATTCTTGGCTGGCAATTTTTTTATTTCAAGGTTTTATATATGTCAACCCGTTGCCTTCTTGCCTGCATGGTTTCTGCCAAATAATCCGAGCTTAGTTTTGTCGTTTCTCCTCTGTATGTGACTTTTTGTTTTTCTCAAGCTGCTCTCCGGATTCTTTGTTTACCTTTGATTTTAGTGAGTGTGATTATGATACGCCTTGGTGATATTCTTTTGGGGTCTATCCTATATCGGGTTTGCTGAGCTTCTTGGATGGTCAGCATTTCATCTTTCATGATATTGGGGAAGTTTTCTGTCAACATTTCTTCAATGATACTTCCTGTGTTTTCTGTTTTCTCCCCCATTCTTCAACTCCAATCACTCGTAGATTTTTGCTTTTGATTGCATCCCACATAATTCTCAGGGTTTCTTCATTTTTATTTGTTCTTCTTTCTGATTTTTCCCCAGAATTGTATCCAAGTTTTTGTCTTCAGTTTTGCTGATCTTATCTTCCATTGTTTCAAACCTGCTCCTTAGCCCTTCTATGACACTGTCCATTTCTGAAATCTTGTTGCTTATCTTTTGGATTTCTAATTGTTTTTTTGTATGATTTCTAGTTGTGAATTTATTTTAGCATTTTGTTCCTGTGTTATTTTATTGAATTATTCCATTTTTTGTCTGTATTTTCTATGAATTTGTCTGCCTTTTCCATGAATTTGTCTATTTTTTTCCTCAATTTTGTCTGCTTTTTGCTTAACTCGTGGATAATTCTGAATATTAGAGATTTGAATTCCCTATCAGTTAGGCCTAGTGCCTTTTCTTCTACAGGAAGGTCATCTGGTGTTTTATTTTGGACATCTACTGGAACCATCCTCTCCTGTTTTTGTAAATGTTTTGGTATTGTCTGCTACTTTGGCGCATTCAGTGGTTATTTTCCTAGTTTATTCACTGTAGATTTGTTTATTTCATCCTGCTTTTTTGTTTTATTTGGTTATGTCTGAGCAGGCAGGCTGTGCATTCTTTGTTGTTTGTTCATCTACGGGCATGATACTTTTCTCCTCCTTCTCCAATGGGCTGGGTCAGTCACTCAGGTATGGTACAGCAGGGCAGGTCCAGCTGAAGGGGAGTCGCTGGGATGGGTTGTTTGTGGCATGTACCAGGGATTACAGTGTGAACCAAGAATCAGTGCAGGGCTGGTTCCAGTAGGCTGTGCCTGTGTTGCTTGAGAGTGTGATGTTACATGGTGCAAGTAGGCAGGCACGAGACGTAGATTGTGATGTGGTGCTAAGATATGTATGCAAAAGATGAGAGAGAGGAGAGAGGAACAGGAGCCAAAAACATACACACAAATGAAAAAGAGTGCTAATGGAGCTTGCTATTGGAGTGTAGAGATGAGAGACTGAGAAAAGGGGAAAAACAAAAATGAAAAAAATGGGTAAAAGAAAAAAATGAATAAATCAAGGGACTGGAAATGAGAAAGACAAAAAGGGAATAAGAGAGAGAAGAAAACAAAACAAAGACACACACACAAAAAAAGAAAAAAAGAACAAGGAAAAAAATGTCCCCAGGGATGTCCCTGTGAGTCTGCACAGAGTAAGGGAGTAGCTTCCAAGCCATGCAGTACTACCCGGTTAGAAGGGGCTCCTAAGCCAAAAAAGAAAAATAAAACAAACAAATCAATCAAAATAGAACAAATCAGAGCAAACAAATGCCGTGTGGGTCGCACTAGCGTGACGGCACAGGCCGGGAAGAAGTTTCACAGTTGAGTGGTGTTTTGCACCCTTTCAGGAAGAAGCAACCATGGCACACAGAGCCAGGTATTTGAGAGAAAGGAGGGGGAAGTGGTGAAAGATAAGGAAGAAATCTAAAGAAGTGGAAAAAAGTAACACCAGCAGCCAACAAAAGGCACTCAGGGAGCCAGCCAGTGTGGGCAGGTGGAATCCAAGTGACACTGGGGTGAAGCTTGTGCTTCCCGGCCAATAGACTGTGGCTGCAGAGAGCAGAGGGGCTAAGTGGGGGTGAACAAGGGTGATGGGGAGAAGCCTATATTGCTGGTTACCAGTTTTTCTGTCTCCTGCTGGAAGCTCCTTGAAGCTGCTTTCTCGTAACCCCTGTTCACTGGTCTCTGATAGGAGTTCAAGATGGCGGATCTGTGCTGCATTAGCTAATAGGGGACCTCTGCGTGTATCTCTCCTTGCTCTCTGTTCTCGGTCAGTTTCTTATTCCATTTGGTGCTTGGCTGAATTCTATATCTCTTCGTTTGATGCTTATGGTTTCAGGACTAACATGTGACTCTGTTTGATTTAGGTTTTCTGATCTTTGCTGCAAAGGGATGGCATGGTGCTTCTGACTATAGCACCATGTGGCCCAGAAGTCTATTTGCTACTTCGGTATACATCTTCAGATGATGTCTTCCCTGTATGTGACCTTATGTCAGTGTCTGTTTTATAAGACAACACTCAGAAGGGATTAGGACAAGGAGCCCCTCTACTCTAATATGATGTAACAGATAATATCTCCAAAGAAAGACTCTATTTCCCCAGAGAAGCTCACATTCACAGGCTTAGATATTAGGATTTCAACATACCTTTTTTTTTGTTTTGAATTTTTTTTTCTATTTTATTTTTTTTTATTGTACTTCAGGTGAAGGCTTACAGCACATATAGTTTCTCATGAAACAGAAGTACACATGTTGTTTTATGACATTGGTTAACAACCCCACAACATATCAACCCTCTAACTTTTCAACCTCTTTTTTTTTTTTTTTTTGGTGAAAATACACATAGCCAAAGATACACCATTTCAAAAATGTCTACATGCACAGTTCAGTGACATTGACTATGCTCTTCGAAATGTGCTGTTATTCTCACTTAAGATGAAGGCTTACAGAACAAAATAGTTTCACATTTAACAGTTACTACAAATGATGCCCTATGACAATGGTAAACAATCTCACAACACATCAACAATATCCTTACTCAACCTTGGGTTCCCTATCACCAGCTTCCTTGTCCCCATCTGCTTTCTGGCCCTTGTCACTGAACTCCTGTACCTCGTTAGTCGCATTTGGTATTATGGGACTGTCCACCTCCAGGCTGAACAGTGAACCTCGGAGGTAACCTCACCACTGAGCTCAAAGGGTGTCTGGGGGCCATACTCTTGTGGTTTCACCAGTCTCCTTTAGACCAGTAAATCTAGTCTTCTTTTTGTGAGTTAGAATTATGCTCTACATCCTTCTCCAGCTCTGTCCAGAACCCTCTGCTGTGGTCCTCGTCAGAGCAGTCAGTGGTGGTAGCCGGGCACCATCTAGCTGTACTGGACTCAGTCTGGTGGAGGCCTTGGCGGCTGTGGACCATTAGTCCTTTGCACTAATCTTTTCCTTGTATCCTGTTCTCTTCATTCTCCCTTGCTCCCGAAGGGATGAGACCAGTGAAGTATCTTAGATGGCCACTCACAGGCTTTTAAGACCCCAGATACTACTCGCCAAGGTAGAATGTAGAGCATTGTCTTTATAAGCTGTGGCATGCCAATTGAGCTAGATGTTCCCTGAGACCATGGTCCCCAGAGCCCTTCGCCCAGCAATTCAGTCCCTCAGGGAGTTTGGTTGTGTCTATGGGGCTTCCATGACCTTTTCTTGTACAGGTTGTGCTAGTTTCCCCTGTATTGTGTACTGTCTCACCCTTCACCCAAGATACCACTTATCTATTGCCTAATTAGTATTTCCCCCCCACCCCTCCCATCCCTGGTAACCAACAAAGATTGTTACATTTTGTGTGTGAACTTTTTCATGGGTTTTTACAATAGAGGTCTCATACAGTATTTGTCCTTTTGTGATTGACTTATTTCACTCAGCATAATGTCCTCCAGTTTCATCCATGTTATGAGATGCTTCACAGATTCATTGTTGTTCTTTCTCGTTGCATAGTACTCCATTGTGTGTATGTACCATAGTTTGTTTATCCATTCATCTGTTGATGGGCATCTAGGTTGTTTCCATTATTTTGCTATTGTGAACAAGGCTGCCATGAACATAGGTGTGCATATGTCTATTTGAGTGACGACTCTTATTTCTCTAGGAGATATTCCTAGGAGTGGGATTGCTGGATCGAATGGTATGTCTATTTCTAGCTTTCTGAGGAAGCGTCATATAATTTTCCAAAATGGTTGTATCATTTTGCATTCCCTCCAGCAGTGCATAGGAGTTCCCATTTCCCTGCAGTCCCTCCAACATTTGTTATTTCCAGTGTTTTTGATTCGTGCCAGTAATGCGGGGGTGAGATGGTATCTCACTGTGGTTTTAATTTGTATTTCTCTAATGGCTAGTTACCGTGAGCATTTCCTCATGTGTCTGTTGGCCATTTGAATGTCTTCTTTGGTGAAGTGTCTGTTCAGTTCCTTTGCCCAGTTTTTAAGAGGATTATTTGTCTTTTTGTTGTAGAGGTGTTGGATTTTCTTGTAGATTATGGAGATTAGACCTTTGTCTGTCTTGTACTGTCCAAAAATTTTTTCCCAGTCTGTAGGTTCTCTTTTTACTCTTTTGGCGAAGTCTTTTTAAGAGCATAGGTGTTTGATTGTTAGAAGATCCCAGTTATCTATCTTATCTATTGGGTTTTGTGCGTTGATGGTTATGGTTTGTATCCTGTTAATGCCATGTATTAAGGCCTGAAGTGTTGGTCCTATTTTTTCTTCTATGAACTTTATAGTTTTAGGATTTATATTCAGGTCTTTGATCCATTTTGAAGTAGTTTTTGTATACGGTGTGAGGTATGGGTACTGTTTCATTTTTTTGAACATGGATATCCAGTTTTGCCAGCACCATTTGTTAAAAAGACTGTCTTTTCCCCGTTTGATGGACTTTGAGCCCTTGTCGAAGATCAGGTGACCGTAGGTGGATGGATTTACATCTGGGTTCTCAATTCTGTTCCATTGGTCAATGTATCTGTCGTTGTACCAGTACCAGGCTGTTTTCACTGCTGTAGCTGTATAGTAGGTTCTGAAGTCAAGTAGTGTGAGTGATCCAACTTTATTCTTATTCTTCAGTAGTGCGTTACTTATTTGGGGCTTCTTCCCTTTCCATAGAAAGTTAATGATTATTTTTTCCATCTCTTTGAAGAATGTTGTTGGTATTTGGATTGGGATTGTATTGTATTTGTAAATTTCTTTGGGTAGAATTGACATTTTCACAATGTTGAGTCTGCCTATGCATGAGCCTGGTATGTTTTTCCATTTATGTAGATCCCTTTGAGTTTCTTGCAGTAGTTTTTTGTAGTTTTCTATGTATAGGTCTTTTACATCCCGGGTCAGATTTATTCCTAAGTATTTTATCTTTTTAGGTGCTATTGAAAATCGTATTGTTTTCCTGATTTCCTTTTCATCATTCTCCTTATTGGTGTATAGGAATCCAACTGATTTTTGAATGTTTATCTTGTATCCTGCTACTCTGCAGAAACTTGCTATTAGTTCCAGTAGATTTCTCATGGAGTCTTTAGGGTTTTCTGTGTATAGTATCATATCATCTGGAAACAGGGACAGTTTAACTTCTACATTACCAATTTGGATGCCCCTTATTTCTTTTTCTTTCCTCATTGCTCTAGGTAGAACTTCGAGCACAATGTTAAATAGGAGTGATGATAAAGGGCATCTTTGTATTGTTCCTGTTTTCAAGGGGAATGTTTTCAGCCTCTCTCCATTAAGAATGATGTTGGCCATTGGTTTTGCATAGATACCCTTTATTACATTGATAATATTCCCTTCTATACCTATTTTATTGAGATTTTTTATCAGGAATGGGGGTTGGACTTTATCAAATGCCTTTTCTGCATCAACTGAGATGATCATGTGATTCTTTTCTTTCCTTTTATTTATGTGGTGGTTTACATTGATTGATTTTCTAATGTTGAACCATCCTTGCATACCTGGTATGAATCCTAGTTTGCCGTGGTGTATTATTTTTTGGATATGATGCTGAATTCTATTGGCTAGAATTTTGTTGAGAATTTTTGCATCTATATTCATGAGAGATATTGGTCTGTAATTTTCTTTTTTTGTAACATCTTTTCCTAGTTTCGGTATCAGCGTTATGGTGGCTTCATAGAATGAATTTGGAAGTGTTGCTTCACCTTCTATGCTCTGAAATAGCTTGAGTAGTACTGGTACAAGCTCTTCTGTAAATGTTTTGTAGAATTCTCCAGTGACGCCATCTGGGCCAGGGCTTTTTTTGGTTGGGAGTTTTTTTATTTACTTTTCAATCTCTTCTCTTGTTATGGGTCTGTTCAGATTTTCAACATCACTTTGTTGTAGTTTGGGTAGGCCGTGTGTTTCTAGAAATTTATCCATTTCCTCTAGGTTTTCAAATTTGTTGGAGTATAGTTTCTCATAATATTCTGTTATGATCCTTTTTATTTCAGTTGGTTCTGTTGTAATGTCCCCCCATTTCATTTCTTATTTGTATTATTTGTGTCCCTCCTGTTTTTCTTTTGTCAGTCTGGCCAGTGGTTTGTCAATTTTGTTGATTTTTTCAAAGAACCAACTTTTGGTTTTGTTGATTCTTTCTATTGTTTTTCTTTTCTCCATTTCATTTATTTCTGCTCTGAGCTTTACTATTTCCTGACTTACAGTCGTTGTGGGCTTTTTTTGCTGTTCTCTTTCTATTTGTTTGAGTTGTGCGGTTAATGTTTTGATTTTGTCCCTTTCTTCTTTTTTGATATGTGCATCTATTGCTATAAATTGTCCTCTGAGGACTGCCTTTGCTGTGTTCCAAAAGTTTTGGTATGATGTGTTTGCATTCTCATTTGAGTCTAGGAATTTTTTGATTCCATCTCTGATTTCTTCTATTACCCAGTGATGTGTAAGCAGGGTGTTATTCAGTTTCCATGTAGCTGATTTTTTTTCCTTGCTCTTTCTATTGTTAATTTCTACCTTGATGGCATTGTGGTCAGAGAAGATACTTTGAATTATCTCAACGTTTTGGATCTTGTTGATGATTGCTCTGTGGTCTAAGATGTGGTGTATTCTGGAGAACGTTCCATGTGCATTGGAAAGGAATGTGCACTTTGCAGTGGTTGGATGGAGTGTTCTATATATATCTCTGAGATCAAGCTGGCTGATTGTGCCCTTCAGGTCTTCTGTATCTTTGTTGAGTTTCTTCTTAGTTGTTCTGTCCTTTACTGAGAGTGGTGTGTTGAAGTCTCCTACTATTATTGTAAACTGTCAATTTCTCTTTTCAGTGTTGTTAGAGTTTGTTTTGTGTATTTCGGAGCCCTGTCATTTGGTGCGTAGATGTTTATTATGACAATGTCTTCATGGTGGATCGTCCCCTTAATCATTATATAGTGTTCTTCTTTGTCTTTTATGGTAGATTTCATTTTAAAATCTATTTTATGTGAGATTAGAATTGCCACTCCTGCTTTTTTTTGGTAGTTGTTAGCTTGATATATTTTTTTCCAACCTTGGACTTTTAATAAATTCACATCTTTGTTTCTAAGGAGTGTCTCCTGTAGACAGCATATTGATGGATCCTGTTTTCTTATCTGTTCTGTCACTGTCCGTCTCTTTATGGGTTCATTGAGTCCATTTACATTCAGTGTAATTATTGATAGTTGTGAGTTTGTTGCTGTCATTTTGTAGTGCTTTCTTTTGTGGTGCTGACGTTTTCTTTCTTCTTCTTTACTCCCCTGTTCTGAGTTACTTTTGTTTGTGGATTTTTTTTTTCATTTCTTTTGTTTTTGTAGGTTTTGTTTTTGTCGAGACTTTATGTTTTTCCTCTTTTTTTTTTTTTGAGTATGTTTTTTAACTTTCTTTGTGGTTACCATAAATTTTACCCTTATCTTTCTAAGTTTGAAGCAGTCTACCATTACTTAGTGTCACCTTGCCTTCCTCTCCATTAGAAGGTTCTATACCTATGCCATTTATTCCCTCTTTTATTGTTTTTATGTTGTTGTCATTTACTGATTAACTGTTCTGATTCCCTGTTGCATTTCTTTTGGTTTTGGATAGTACTCGAGAGTTCATTTCCTAGATTGGTATCTGGCTGGTACGATCCTGCGTCCTAGTTTCTGCCTGTGAGCTAAAGCTGTTTGTCCTCAGATCGAAGAACTCCCTTTAATAATTCTTGTAATTTTGGTTTGACGTTTATATATTCCCTTAATTTCTGTTTATCTGGGAATGACCTAATTTCACCATCAAATTTGAACGAGAGTTTTGCAGGATATGTTATTCTTGGCTGGCAATGTTTTTCTTTCAAGATTTCATATATGTCATCCCTTTGCCTTCTTGCCTGCATGGTTTCTGCTGAATAATCTGAGCTTGGTCTTATTGTTTCTCCTCTGTATGTGACTTCTTGTTTTTCACGAGCTGCTCTCAGGATTCTTTGTTTGTCTTTGGTTTTGGCAAGTGTGATTGTGATATGCCTTGGTGATTTTCTTTTGGGGTGTCTCCTATATGGGGTTCATTGACCTTCTTGGCTGGCCAGCTTTTCATCTTTCATGATATTGGGGAAGTTTTCTGTCAGTAGTTCCTCAACGATCCTCTCTGTGTTTTCTGTTTTCTCCCTGTGTTCTGGAATTCCAATCACTCCCAGGTTTTTCCTTTTGATTGTGTCCCACATAACTCTCAGGGTCTCTTCTTTTTTCTTTGTTCTTTTTGCTGAGTTTTCCTGATACAGTGTTGTATCCAAGTGTTTGTCTTCAATTCCACTGATCCTGTCTTCCACCGTTTCAGATCTGCTTCTCAGCCCTTCTATGACATCGTCCATTTCTGAAATCTTGTTGTTTATCTTTTGGATTTCTAATTGTTGTCTTTGTGTAATTTCTAGTTGTGAATTCATTTTGGAATTTTGTTCCTGCATTATTTTCCTGAATTCTTCCAATTTTTTGTCTGTATTTTCCCTGAATTTGTCTATTTTTTCCTCATGTTTGTCAGCTTTTTGTCTAAGTTCTTGGAGAACTCTGAGTATTAGAGATTTGAATTCCCTATCAGGTATTTCTAGTGCATTTTCTTCCAAGGAGAGTTATCTGGTGTTTTATTTTGGACACCTACTGGAACCATCCTGTCCTGTTTTTATGAATGTTTTGTTATTGTCTGCTGTCTTCGGGGCATTCAGTAGTTATTTTTCTCATTTATTGATTGTAGATTTGTTTGTTTCATCCTTTATTTAAAAAAAATTTTTTTGACTATGTCTGAGCAGGCAGATTGTGTGTTCTTTGTTGTTTGCTTATCTGTTGGCACTATACTTTTCGTCTCCTTCTTCAACTGGCAGGGTCAGTCACTCATATATGGTTTGGCAGGGCAGATCTAGCTGAAGAGGAGTTACTGGGATGGGTTGTTTGTGGCACTTACTACAGACACCAGAGTGGTCGGTAATCAGTGCAGAGCAATTTCTAGTAGTCCGTGCCTGTGCTGCTTGCTGGTGTGACGTCAAGCGCATGGTCCAGGTAGGCAGGATGCAGCGGGGAGATTTTTATGTGTGTAGCTAAGATGGATATGGGAGATAGGAGAGAGGAATAGGAGCCAAAAACATACAAACAAACAAAAAAGAATGCTAGGGGAGCTTGCTGTTGGATTGGAGAGATGAGAGACTATGAAATGGAGAAAAACAGAAAGGGGAGGAGGAAGAAAAGAAAAGAATGAATAAATAAAAATCAGAAAGGTTAAAGAACCACAAATTTCACAGAGATCCCACTGGTGCAGCTATGAGGTCTGAGGAAATTGCTCTCAAGTGTTGCAGTACAGCCTCGCTAGAAGGCGTAGAGGTATACAACACCAGCTTTTCAGGAAACAGAAAGAGAAGGAAGATATAGAGAGATGAGAAACTGAGCAATGAAGAAAGAGAAAAGGGGAAAAAGAGGAAAAAGAAACAAACACATTAAAAAAAAAAAAAAAAGAAAAGAAAGTCCCCAAAGAAACAGGAAAAAAAAAAAAAAAAACCAATCTAAAAAGAAATGCTCTCAGGGATCCCTCTGCATGTCTGCGGAAGCCAAAGGGAAGTTTCCCTGGCATGCAGCTCAGCGTGGCCAGAAAGGGCTCCCAACTCAAGAAAAGGAAAAGAAAACAAACAAACAATTCAAAGAAACAAATGAACAAAAGCCCCGGGATCCCACCAGCGCGGCTGCCCAAACCAGGAAGCAGCTTCACACTTGAACGCAGCTCCACAGCCTTTCAGGAAGAAGCAAAGATGGTGCACGGAGCCAAGTACTTGAGCGAAGGGATGGGGAGGTGGTGAGAGGGAAGTAAGAAATCAAAAGAAGCAGAAATAAAAAAGCAACACTAGCAGCCAACAAATGGCACTCAGAGAGCCAGCTAGTGCAGGCTGGTGTTTCTGGACAAGAGAATGTGTCAGTGGGAAGGAGAGGGGGCCGAGTGTGGGTGAAGAAGTGTAGAGAGTGAGAAAGCATATACGACAAATTTCCAGAGCTCTGCAGCCCCTCAGGAAGAAGCAAAGATGGCACACAGAGTGAGGTACTTGAGTGAAAGGAGGGAGAGATGGGGAGAGGCAAGGAAGAAATAAAAAGAAGCGGAAAAAAAAGCAACACCAGCAGCCAACAAATGGCACTCAGAGAGCTAGCTGTTCGGGTGTGTGGAATCCAAGCAGCTGCTGTTTCCCAGTCAAGAGACTGTGGCCGCAGAAAGCAGAGGAGGCCGAGTCGGGGTGAAGAAGGGTGGGGGGTGGTAAAGCCTATATCACCAGTTACCGGTTGTTTTGTCTCCAGCTGGAAGCTCCATGAGACTGCGTTCTCATACCCCTGTTTGCTGGTCTCCGATAGGAGTCCAAGATGGCGGATCCACGCTGTGTTAGCTGGTAGGGGACCTCTGTATGAATCTCTCCTCGCTCTCCATTCTCTGTCAGTTTTCTCACTCCATTTGGTGCTTGGCTGAGTTCTTTATCTCTTCATTCGATGTTTTAGGGTTTCAGGATTGTTGTATTCTCTGTTCGGCTTAGTTTTTTGGATGTTTGCTGTGGAGGGACGGCGTGGTGCTTCTGCCTAGAGCGCCGTTTTGCCGGAACTCCAACATAATTTTTTTTGGAGGGGTGTGGTTGTGGTGGTGCAGAATTCAATCCTTACAGTGTCTAAATCCTCTCCTCTCTCCAGTCTCTCTACTTATTTCCTCATTAAGGAAGAGAAGGCAAGAATGGGGGCACTGCCAAAGGAACATAACAACTTTCATGGTGGCAAGACAGCAGTAGAATTGGTAGCAGTGGCTCATTGGAAGCAATCAGAGTCTGAAAGAGACAGAGCTGGTAGTGGATTCAAGGTGCCAAGAATAGTGTGTCAGAAAACAGACTCCAATCAGGAGCTGTTTCTTAAACAGTTACCTTAGGAGGTAGCCCCCTCCACTGTTCAGTCAACAGCAGGGGACTGGTGTGGGCGGGGAGGCAGTGGGGTCGGGGTGGGGAACTCCCATACCTGAATTTATCTGTGTAGTTTTTTGGGATCTAAAGTTCTATTAAGAGTATGATCAGTTAAAATTGTTAATGACCCTGAGCCATAAAGTGCCTGCTAATTTGATATCATAACATAAGTCGAAAGCTAAGGATAGCATCAACTCTATAGCCTGAAATAACCGCCACTAAATTCTATACTGATTGAAACCCCATTATACAAAAGTACAGCACTGTTAACTCTAAATGACCATAACCTGCTGGTGACTGGGATCCCTAGGAATGTGACAGACATAAAGGAAGATAGGAGGAAGAGGGAGTAAAGGAAAAAGAACATATATACTAGAAAATTCATAAAGTATCAATCTTTCCAAATTTCCTGACCAACCCTGGAATCACATTTTCAAATACACATAAACTCAGAAGTTTTCACTCAAGTAGCAATGTCCTGGTGGCACAGCAATTAAGAGCTCAGCTGCTTACCAAAAGTTTAGCAGTTCAAATCCACAAGCTGCTCCTTGGAAACTCTATGGGGCAGTTTTACTGTGTCCTATAGGGTCACTATGAGTTGGAGCGGACTTGACGGCAATGGGTTTTTTATTTCAATATTAATGACAATTTAAATGTTTATCCCAACATGTTTCCTTATTAAGACATCTTTTAAAGGGGTCCTATTTCAACAGAATTGTTCTATATAGTGGGGCTGTCAGAAGGACATAAATATTCTGGAGTTTTCATTTAACTCAGTAATTCAAGACAGTGCTGCCCAGTAACAGAACATAAACTCTGATTAATGAATGAATATCAATGTTTTTTTATGAAAAGTTATATTAATTCTGATCAAAGTGTAAAGTCACTGTGTTGAGGCTTAAAACACATGAAACCTTGTTGTCACCTGTTTATTTCATAAAAGGCATTTATGGAGATTGATTACATTTGAATTGCCTTTTATTTCTACTTACAGTCTGGAGAGGGAATTGGAAATACCATCAGCATGGTTTTTAATAAATTTGGAATATGCTCTTGTTTTAAAGATCCTCCAAATACTTTGAGGTATTTAGATATGGAATATCTGTCAACAACTTGAATAGAATACCATTCAGTTAGATACTTTTGAAATAAACTACCATATATTCTTCTTGTTTTATTACGGTTCAATAGTTTTAGAACATAGGTAGTTTAGGATTGTCATCAAATTTTCGCATGGTAGAAAGTAAGTAAAACATTGTTAGATTAAATAGATATACTTGCATTCAATGTTTAATACACTTTTAATTTTAGAACAGTTTTTATTTTAGAACAGTTTAAAGAGTTATTTCAGCTATAGTAGTGTGAGGTCCCATATACTCCACACCCGGTCTTCTGTTATTAACATCTTACTTTAGTGTGGTACATTGGTCACAATTAACCAACCAGTGTTGATACATTATTACTAAAGTCCATGCATTACTCAGATTTGCTTAGTTTTCTGTAATATTTTTTTTTTCTGTTCCAGAATCCCATTCAGGATACCACAGTATATTAATCATCATATGTCCTTAAACTCTTCTTGACTCTTTCTCAGATATTCCTTGTTTTGGATGACCTTGACAGTTTTGAGGAGAAAAGTTCACGTATTTTGTAGAATGCCCTTGAGTTGGGGTTTATCTGATGTTTTTCTCATGGTTGGAATCAGGTTATGTGTTTTGGGGAAGAAGACCATGGGAGTGAAACGTCAGTCTCATCATATCATATCAATATTACATACAATCAGCATGACTTATCACTGTTGATATTAATTGTGATCACTTGGCTTGAGGTAGTGTTTGTCACGTTTCTCCACTTTACACATACTCTATTTGTCCCCCTTCCATACTGTACTCTTTGGAAGAAAGTCATTATGCATAGGCCACAGGTAAGGAGTGTGGAGTTATTCTTTCCTCCTTTAAGAATAGACTATCTGCATAAATTATTTGGATTTCTTCTGCATTGGAGATTTGTATACTCTCCCCCATTTTTTATGTATTCAATAATTCATTTATATCAGTATGAACTCATGCATATTTATTTTATACTTTGGGTTATAATCCAATCTTACATTATTTATTTTATTTTTGAAATTGTTTCA
Source organism: Dugong dugon (assembly GCA_030035585.1). NCBI lineage: Eukaryota > Metazoa > Chordata > Mammalia > Sirenia > Dugongidae > Dugong > Dugong dugon. The sequence goes on from CM057465.1 coordinate 98,647,036, forward strand.
ATTTTGGCAGCTGGGAGCTCTTTCAGTTGGCTCATGTATATCACCAACATACTCCCATACTTGAAAAATGAGTTCTTTGGGTTTTATTTATTTATTTTTTATAGTGGCCCTTTCCTTCCAGGTACAACAAATGCTCCAGGCTCATCTTGCATAATGCTTGCTATAGTCCTAAAATCAGACATACCTCTAAGGAGTCATGGTTCCATTCACTGGAGAATGGCATTCGAAACCAAGATCTGGGAGCTTGGTGCACTCATTACTACTTGCGTGTCATTGCTTCTAGGCCCTCTCAGCTGAAATAGTAAAGAAATAGATTTTTGTATACTAACCTGTTTATGTACATACATCAAAATATTAGTATATGTAACCATCTGTATCTACATTAAACTAAACATGAATTCATTTTGATATCTCCAACTCTAGTTCTTTACCATGGGTCATTCTAGCCTCATCCCCCTGCTTATCTGTAATTTCCCACTACAACAGTGAGAAACGGGATTCTCAACCATCCACCATTTCTTTACTTAATTGCTCAACTGCACTATACATATATAGTAGTTTCAGAATTGTTAATCCATTCTCCTGTAGGAAACTTTATCAACTAGACTAGAGTGATTTTGTATAGCTTCTTTTGCCCTGACTCTTAGAGAATAAACTCATTTCCAAAGTTATTTAGGTCAACACCATATTCCTACACCTCTTTCGGTGAGATTGTTGTATTCATTAGTAATACATTTAGATTATTTTGTTACATTCTGCATTGCATCCTAGGATGCGCCTGCATCCTAAATGCTTTATTGAAAAATTGCATACATTAAAATTTACCCTTCGTGCTATAAAATTTTATGAATTTTGACAAATGTTTAATGTCTTATATTCACCATTACAGTATCATACAGAATAGATTCACCACCAGAAACAATCTCAAGTGCTTCACCTATTCAACACATGGCTGCTGAACGTGTGGTAGCCAATGATTGTTCACCATCTCTATAGTTTTATCTTTTTCAGAATGTCAGGTGATTGGAGTCCTATAGTATGTAGACTTTTCAGACTGACTTTTTCTCTTAGTAATAGGCATTTAATGTTTATCCATGTCTTTTCATGGCTTGATAGCTCATTTATTTTTATTGCTGAATAATGTCCCATTATATAGATGTTCCACAATTTGTTTATCCAAACATCTATTGAAGGACATCTTTGTTGCCTTCATTTTTTGGTGATTATGAATAAAGCTGCTATAAACTTTGCATGCAGGTTTTTGTGTGGACATGTTTTCAATCCCAAATACCTAGTAGTGTAGTTGCTGAATTGTATGCTGGAACTATATTTAGCTTTGTAAGAAACTGCGAATCCGTCTTCCTAAGCAGCTGTACCATTTTACATTCCCACCAGCAATAAATGAGAGCTTCAACTGGTCCTCATCTTCTCCAGAAATTGATATAGTTAATAAAATGTACTATTGAAATGTATAAATTCCCATGAGACTGTCAGTTTGTCATACTGTGGTGGCTTGCATGTTGCTGTGATGTTGGAAGCTATGCCATCAGTATTTCAAATACTAGCAAGGTCACCCATATTGGACAGGTTTCAGCAGAGCTTCCAGACTAAAGACTAGGAAGAAGGACCTGACAGTCTACTTCTGAAAACACTGACCAGTAAAAACCTTATGAATAGCACTGGGACACTGTCTTGTATAGTGCCAGAAGATGAGCCCTTCTGGTTGGAAGTCACTCAAAATATGACTAGGGAAGAGCTGTTTCCTTGGGGGTGCGGTCTGCATCCAATATAGACAGACTTTCCGGCAAGCGTAGCAGGCTTTTGCTCACTCTGGATTCTACAGCTGGCTCCTGTTCATCTGACCTCTGGTTTTTGAGACTTGAGCTAGTAACTGACCTGCCCATCTTGGAATTTGTTAGCTGTCACAGCCTGTGAGCTGGAGGCCTCTTGTATAACCTGCCAATCATAGGCTGACCAGCCTCTGAAGCTATGTGAGTCAGGAGAAGCCTTCTGCCTGATCCACGGACTTGGGACTTCCCAGCCTCTACAATCACATGAGCCATTTCCTTGACATAAATCTCTCTCTCTCTCTCTCTCTCTCTATATATATATATATATATACTTATACATATATAGACTCTTCACTGGTTTTGCTTCTCTAGAGAACTCAGCCGAAGACAGATGTTTACCTGTGTTTTATTGACTATGCAAAGGCATTCAACTGTGGGGATCATAACAAATTATGGATAACATTGCAAAGAATGGAAATTCCAAAACACTTAATTGTGCTCATAAGGGACCTGTACTTAGACCAAGAGGCAGTCGTTGGAACAGAACAAGGGGATACTACATAGTTTAAAGTTTAAAGTCAGGAAAGGTGTGTGTCAGGGTTGTATCTTTTCACCATACTTATTCAATCTGTATGCTGAGCAAATAGTCTGAGAAGCAGGAGTCTACGAAGAAGAACATGGCATCAGGATTTGAGGAAGTCTCATTAATAACCTTCGATATGCAGATGACACAACCTCGCTTGCTGAAAGTGAAAAGGACTTGAGCACTTACTGATGAAGATCAAAGACCGCAGCCTTCAGTATGGAATGCGCATCAACATATAAGAAAACAAAAATCTTCCCAACTGGACCAATAAACAACACCATGATAAACAGAGAAAATATTGAAGTTGTCAAGGATTTTATTTTACTTGAATCCGTAATAAATGCCCATGGAAGCAGCAGTCAAGAAATCAAAAGGTGTATTGCATTGGGCAAATCCACTGCAAAAGAATTCTTTAAAGTGTTAAAAAGCAAAGATGTCACCTTGAAGACTAAGGTGTGCCTGACCCAAGACATGGTATTTTCAACTGCCTCATATGCATGAGAAAATAGGACAATGAATCAGGAAGACCAAAGAAAAATTTATGCCTTTTAATTATGGTGTTGGGAAAGAATAGTGAATATACCATAGACTGCCAGTAGAAAGAACAAATCTGTCTTGGAAGAAGTACAACCAGAAAGTTTCTTAGAAGCAAGGATGGCGAGACTTCATTGCACATCTTTGGACATATTATCAAGAGGGACAAGTCCCTGGAGAAGAACATCATGCTTGATAAAATAGAGGGTCTGGGAAAGAAAGAAAGACCCTCAGTGAGATGGATTGACACTGTGGCTGCAACAATGGGCTCAAACATAGCAATGATTATGAGGATGGCACAAGATCAAGCAGTCTTTTGTTCTGTTGTACATAGGGTTGCTATGAGTTGGAACTGAATGGATGCCACTTAACAACAACAACAAATATGGATAAATAAGCAAAGTGTTTCCTTTTCTTTTTTCTTGATAACCTTGATATCAAATATAATAAGCAGAGTAAGATGTTTACCAACTAAGCATTTAGAGATTAGAGAGGCCTAAAAATAGAAATGCTTCTGAAATAAAGCTTAATGTTCAAGACCCTGAAATCCTCTCTTTAAATTACACAAATATTTTTTATTTGTAGTAAAGACATAATTTTGTTAGAATTTTAGAATGGTAGAAGACAATTTTGCCAAACCATTTCGAACTGGCACTACATAAAACCATATTATATTAAATGGGTTTGTTTTAAATGAGCTGGAGTGTTTGTTAATTGTTATATGATTGACTCTAGTAAACCTCTATAAATTAATTAGCTTAATGATAATTGGGCTATGTGGCCTTTTCAAAAAGAACTATGTATTTCTTTTTTTAAGAAAAGCTTCCTTGTTATTTTCAAGCATGTACAAAATTATTAGTATGTGGACAAGGATTGTCATATAATACACAAAAATGAAAATAGATGTATCTTATGTTATGATTGATTTTTTTCCTTAAAATTGTATCGTAGTGATATTACATCAAAAGATGTTTTATTTTTACTGACCTACATGCATTAGAAATAAGAGGGAAAAATCACTAAAAGACACATCACAATAACTTGAAATGTTTTTACAGCTGCCAATATCATACCATTCCTTAACAAAATCTCTTTTACTTATATGCTGGGCAGTAACCTCAGGAACAATTAGGGAAGTATGTCTCTTTGAGCTGGATAATTAAATGCCAAGAGAACTCACTACTCAGTATGTAATTCACTCAACATCTTGTTGTTTGAAGGAGCTAGTGTTCATATATAGGATGGATTGAATTCCTAACAACATCTGGCATGAGCAGTGGACTTGGCCCTCAGCATAATAGTATTACATTCATGGTAGGAATGACAGCTAAATGGATGGATAGAGCTTGTCTCTAATGTGGCAGAGTCATGACTACAGCATAATGAATAAGAATGCTATAACCTCTGGTCACATACACCCTGGCCTATTGCTCCCTACAAGCTATATCAGGGGATATGGAGTAAATTTCTGTTGTCAGATCTAATGGTAAAAGATTCTGGCTTCTAACTTACTGGGAAAGCAAAGTAAAATTTCCATTCCGATAATCTGGATCAAAACACTTCCTGATCTCCTTGGTCAATTTATTTTGTCACTTAATTAAGGCCAAAGCGTTAGAAATCTTGTCAGTAAGCAAAAGAGAGACTGTTTCTTCAACCTTGAAAACCAGTTCTTCAGACAAAATATCTTATAAAGTTATTTAAGTTCTAGGACATGTATTACAGGAGATTTTCTCTGGGACTTTTTCATGAGTTAAACAGGAATTAAAGCAAATGGCAAATAAAGTCACAATTAAGAGTTTGGGAGAAATGAAAATGCATGAGCAAATTCACACAAAGGGAAGAAAAGCAGAATTCCCCCCTCAGAACTTCTGCTACACAATAAAAAAACAAAACAAACAAAATTTAAAAAAAAAAAAAAAGAGGTCTGGGAAAGGCAATAATAATTTTATTTTAATTTTTCCTTCTGCTTGAAAAGTTAGCTGCAAGTTTTCTGAGTTGCACACCCTTGAATGCTGAAGAAATATAGTATTCATTAGATTTTTTCAAAGTCTGAAAATGTGTTGATAATTCAGTATACCCTTTTCTTTACTTCAACATATGCAAGCTATAGCAAAACCCTGTAATCTTTGCAGAAGCAGATGGTCAGGTCTTTCTCCTGAGCCATCACATGGGGTCACTATGAGTTGGAATCAGCTCTATGTCACCCATCAACAACAACAAAAAATAAAGCCTAGAATGACTGAAAGGAGAATTACAATAATGCAGTTTTTGTTGATGACTATACATTACATTTATGTGTATCCAAAATTAATATATGTTCATGATATTGAAATGTTCTTGTCACCTACACAATGTCATGGTTTCGACTACCCTACGTCGTACAGACTTCCAAAGGGAGCATTACAGCTGAGCTCACATTTGCAAACATCTGTAGGTGTCTGCTGTTAACACGCACTGAGTGAATAATTCTCCACTGCCCTGCTCTTTTCATGCTCTCCTTGGAGTTTTGAACACATGATTATATGCCTCAAGAGTGTAGCTGTTTCCTGATAACATGTATTTATTAAGGAAACATATATAAACTCCTTGGAGAGGTAGACAGCAAATTTTCAAGGAGACTAACAGATTAGAATATATTGCATAGTGAAGGCTTTCTGCAGCAAAGAACACAGTATGCACTCTCTATTTTAAAACACTGAAACTATAATTTGAATGTTTTTTTGTAGGTTAATTTTCAACAGTTCCACTAGGAAGAAATGGTTCAGGAGGTATTATACAAATTGCTACACAGTTGAAAAATGATCATGAGAGGTTTTAGCATCCTGTGTGCTCTGTAACACACATTCTGGAAAAATGTAACTGGGTACCATTTGAGAGAGAGAGAGAGACTGATTCTTTTACGCTGAGTTAAAATTACTCAGTGTGTAGATGCAGTGCTTATGAAAAAGGATGGATATATAGGTGTACAAGCTGCAAAACTGTACCTTGTTTTTTGTTTCAATCTGTAAATTCGCTGCATTTTTAAATGCATCTTTTAATAGCTGATAAATTTTGGGGGAGATTTCACAACTAATTACATAATAGGAATTATACTCACTGCATTAAGATGTTCTGCAAAGCCTTTTATCCACTAAGACTCAATTTTTTCATTGATTCTTTAGGCATTGAAACATCTCAATATCTCAATAGTGTCCCAAGATTTCAGAGGTGTGTATCCAACTACAAATACCATGATATCAGTATGAGTGGTCTGTACGAGCAGGCAAATACTGTTTCATAGGTACACAAAATTTAAGATGAAAGGATAAAGGTTATAGGAAGGAAACACCTTTACATATTGTTGTTTTTTAATTTCACTATATGTATATAATTCACGTATGTGTGCCAACATAAAGGGATTTTGAGATGCAGAAAATCCTTCAGTACCTTCAGGTAGGTGAACAGAAAATCCTATTTTTAATGAAAAGAGATACTTTCTGGGACAACCATCCACATTAATCCATCAGAAGGAGAAAGAGTAAATCAGCAGTTTTTATTTGATTATTTCATCAACCATTGGCAAAATTTTTAGCAAATATTTCAAAATTTTATTTAGCACATCTTTCAGAAAAAATAAAAGAAAATATGAATAAATATTGAAATATGGACAGTTATAATGTACGTTGCATTTTTAAAAACCAGAAACAACAGAGCTCTAATTCTGTCTATTAGATAAAACACTTTCCCACAGTAATTTTAGGACTGTAGAGACCAAACTTTAATTCAAGTAGTGTTTCTAAATATGATTTTATGGCTCTTCTTTCACATTCTACTGGAAATGGCACAGTAGAAGTACCAATTATTTTCTGGCCCTAGAATCTAGTATCTACATATAGCTACTAACTAGGCTACATTTATTTTAAAAAAAATGTTTTTAATTTGGTACATTGCAGTATACAGAACCCCCCTCCAAAAAATAAGTATGATAATTGACTTTTTCATCAACCTGTATTTTTCTCATTGATTTGTAGGAATTTTCTGCAAATTCTGAATACTTTGTTGTTTATATGTGTTGCAAATAACTTTTAAAGGTGTGTTTTGTGAATGAAAATTTATTTTTTGTTTATATGAATGCATTCGTTATTGTAGTAAATATATATGAAACAAATCATTTGTCTTTTCAACATTCTTTACATGTACTATTCAGTAACATTAGGATTGACTTCTTATGGCAGTGATTCTAGAATCATGAACACACAGATGCACAAAGGCATAAAGAGGAGAAGTAAGAGTAAAGCTTCTACATCTCGGAGCCAAGTGAATTGCGTTGGCTTGCTTCAGTCTAAATTTTTCTGACACGTATTTTTAAAGAAACCAAATTTCAGCGTAACTACATGAATGTTAGACAGCACACACGATCAATTTTCTGAAACACTAAAATTCCACTATTTTCTAAAAGTGATCATTATATATCTGTCTATTGGATGGTTTTATCTCTCATAGACATGAGGAGGCAATACACTGTGTCCCCAGCACCTAGGCCAGTGCCTGGAATATAATAGGGATTGAATTATTCGGTGAGTGAATTAACACATAAATACACTTTCTATGTAAATTCATTGCATTTTTACTTTCATTTAGCATTTTTTTCAAATAGGTTCTGTAATATTATTTGATAAGCTACATTTATAATAATATTGTAATGAGCTTTAAAATTGTTATTTATGTTATCTCTTTAAAACTACAAAGAAAATACAAGTGGGAGAGAACATCTTGATTTGAAAATCATAGCTCCGTTATCTCAAACCTTCAGTTAGCACATAAAAATCCTAGTATATTAAACAAATCAGTCATTATAGCTTTCTATCCATTTATTACATAAATAACAGTTTACCAAACAGACTTTTGTGCATCTTTCTCCTTTTTTTCCCACCTGAAAAGGCTATTCTTAAAATGCATCAAGAAATAAATCCATGGAAAAGTTAGGACTGAGACAAAATAAGTGATACCTGAGAGACAGAGGCAGGGGAAACTCGTTGCCATTCCAACTCTTAGCAGACCTATAGGATAGAGTAGAACTTCCCTGTAGGGTTTCCAAGCAGTGGCTGGTGGATTCGAACTGCTGACCCTTTTGGTTATCAGCTGAGCTCTTAACCATTGTGCCACCAGCTCTCCAATATCTGAGAGTAAGGTCTAAACCTCAACAAAGAGATTTGGGCAGGTCAGTGCATCTGCCTCTAGACAGAGATGTCCTGAAGAAGAGTCACTGAGCAAAAGAGCCAGCGAGATGGGATCAGGAATAAGGTCTGGACCAGGTTTAGGGATTGAGGATTCAGTTTGTGAGCAGAGGGTATAGATGGAGTATCTGTTTCAAAGGGAATCCATCTTGGTGTTTAACCTTTTCGTCTTCTTGAAAATAAGAACAGATAATGATGAACTAGAGCATCTCCTAAGAAAATTACTGTTAAATAGTTGCACTAAGATATGTGCTACCCACATATCAAATAAATATTATTCATACCTCAGTACGTGGAAGAATAATAGTGCTTTGAATAAAATTACTTTTAATTTTACTGATCAGATTGTTGCTATGTGATACCAAAAAATAATATTATGAATCATCATATTTTTCAATAGATTTTTATTTTACAAATCAATACATTAGAGTGTGATATAGGACAGTAAAAATAAATAAAACATTTAGCCTATGGAAATTCTGCAAATTAAGAATATATGATGTGAATGAAATTCCATAAATTTGAAGTGGCTGTGGCTTTTGCAACTACTTTCCCTTTCTACAAACAGGTCTACTCCAATACCAAGTGATTTCAACTCCTCTATTAACTCTGTAGGGCATCCCTGCTGGTTTAGCAAAGACATCTGTTAAGCTACCAGCATCAGCTGACAAAGAAACTCCTCTTTATCTCTGCCTATCTTGTAATGAAAGGTGAAAAAAAACTAAGCGAATAACCACAAATAAAGAAGCAAAAAAGGACAAATATTCACTTTAGACATTTCAGAAGTCTCATAGACCCTTTTATTCTTCCCCTGTAAACTGGAAGGCAATAACTAAGGAAAAAGCTTGTGATAAGCTATAATTAATATTTTCAATACAATTTAAAAAATCCCATCTATATAAATGAAATAATTTAAAAATCAGAAAATATTTTCAGTTAATTTTTGTAGCTCAAAAAGACAATGAATAACAGATTAGATACAGCAGGAATAAAAGATTCAATTAATAGGGTTTTGGATTCAGTTTATTAGGAACAACATTAAAAATTATCCAAGACTTTAGAAGGAAAAGGATAAATGAAAAATAATAAGAAGAAAAATGATTTAAAAAGAATGAGAAGAGGTCCAGAATTGCAAATCATATTTAATTTTCACATTTCAAGAAAATGAAAGCAAATTCAAATTACCTCTTTTGCTTATCACTTAAGTTTTTTTCTGTAATATAAAAAATATTGCTTATAGAAATTTCTTTTAAGAATGTGCTAAAATGCTCAAATCCAACTTGATGATTCCAGTGAGAGAAAGAAATAAAATGATAAACACATAATTAAACATATAAAAAGCTACAGTAGGGATTATAACTTTTAAAAAATAACTTATGTGAACTCAACCCTCTACTTTTATGCTTTCACTTTCCAAAGGGAAAGACTTTTAACGTTTTAGTTGTTCTAGTAGTTTTCCACGCATCTTCCTCTTTTATGGACTTACATTCTAGAGGAAAAAGGTAAACAATGTATATACAAGTAAATAGATAAATATGATTATTTTGAATGGTCTTCAATGTTTGAAACAAGTAAAATGTTGCATCAATACTTATCCACTCACCTGCTGCTATAACACATGAAGATTAAGCAGATTTATGCCATAGATTCAGGATTCTTCAAAACATATCTGTATTTATAGATATATGTACTGATAAGGTCAAGAAAGTTATCCCGGGGTGGTGAAAATAGTTAAGCACTTGACTACCAGCCAAAAGGTGTACTGCTTCTGAAAAGTCACAGCCTTGAAAACCCTATGGAGCAGTTATACTCTGCGACACATGGGAGCACCATGAGTTGGAATTGACGGTACTGGTACTAAAATCATGAAGGGAGTCTTGTCATTATTCATTCATTTGATAAGTATGTTCTGAGTTTCCTCTAAGTTCCATAGATTCTCCTAGGCCCTGGGAATACAGCAGTGAACAATGTGAGCAAATCTTCCTCTTTTATGGACTTTGTATTCTAGAGGAAGAAGAAGGTAAACAATATATATACAAATAAATAGATAAATAGGATTATTTTGAATAGTCTTCAATGTTTGAAACAAGTAAAATGCAGTATGTGATAAAGAGGGACTGATTAAAGGAAATGATGCAGAAGGACAGCCTCTTGGAAGAATCAGCTAGGAAGCAGCAAGCGCAAAAGGACCCCTGAGGGAAGAAGGGTCAGTTTGAAGGACAGACTTTCCGGTGTGACTCGAGCATAGTTAGCATGAGTGAAACTGCTATAATGTAGAGTCACAGAGGTGGGCAGATCTTGTAGATAGTGTGAACCCTGGTAAAGAGCTTTGCTGTACAGAATTAAAAGAGCAGAGAGATCAGCTTAGTTCCTTAGAGGAGAGAGTGTTTATGGGGTGAGTGAATGAAGACGAACTTATAAAGATGAATAAAAAGGAATAGTCAAAGCTGCAGAAGGAAAACTAAATAAAAGTGATAGCCAAGGAAGGAGAAAATTTTAGGAAGCAAATCACTGGTCTGGTGTTTCAGATATAACTGAGAAGTCAAATAAAATGAGTGCATACAATTGTCCATTGGCCTTGGAAATGAAAAAACTGGGAGAGATTAGTGCCTATATATCTGCAGAGGGATAGGTGCTGATAGAGCAGGAGAGCCTGTGGTCACAGGACTCTGGAAGGGAAAATTGCCTCAAAGATGCAAAGCAGAACAAGTTCTAATGCACAGGTGGAGGGATAAGACTTGGTCAAGAGTTTCAACATGGTCACACTGAGACAAGAGGGCCACCACAATAACTAGGTACAAGTGGAGGTAAGTTTGTAGGTAGGGTCACGTTGTGACTTTTGCCAGCCCTGGAACTTTTGCCTTGATAGGCCCCTACCTCCATTAAAAATAATAATAATAAAAACTGTGTTTCATGACTGCAAAGTTACAAATATAAATATATTAATATTGTACTTTAAAACATGTTCTTAAAAGATATGTTTTCCTTCTGATTTTAAAGAAAAATTAAAGCATTTTTGTGGATTGCTAAAAGTATACTAGGAGTCCCTAGGTAGTGCAAACGGTTAACACTCTAGGTTGCTAACCAAAAAGTTGGCTGTTTGAGTCCACCCAGAGGAACCTGAAGAAAGATCTGGTGATCTACTTCTGAAAAATCAGCCATTGAAAACTCTGTGGAGTACAGCTCTATTATGACACACAAGGAATTGCCATGAGTTGGAATCTACTTGATAGCAACTGGTTAGGAGACATAGGTTGGTTAAAAGTATGGTGGGCCCAAGACACGTTATGTACTGTGCCTAAAGGTCCTGTTTGTAGGTATAAGGATGGTTAATTGGGAAAATCCCTGTGTGATGGTCTCCGTTTCCTCTGTAAAGTTGGAGGCAAGATCTACTACAAAGAGTGAGATGAATTACAGACAAAAAGGGGTAAACTGAGTTGAAATTCAGAAATTGAAGAAAGAGCTTGCCAAGATTCAAATGAGATCCTCAAGTTTAGGAGCTTCAGTCTCCATGATTGCTTGATTTTTCTCAAGCTGCACTTAGCAGCCTTGGTAGAGAAGCAAAAGGGAGAATGGTTAGATTAATCCAGGGTTAGATTTTACAAGAGATGTTGGACAAAATAACTCAGGTTGTCATAGTAACAGGGAGAGAGTGAATAAGTAATGCACCTTGGGAGCTAGGTTAACAAGGGAAGGAGGAAAGATAGATGGACCTGACAGTTTAGAATAAAATATAGTTGTCTAAGAACTGCATTTAATTCCTCTGTTTTTGTTTTACAGAAAGTTTTGAAGAAATTGTATAGTAGGTGTTTTGGGAATAAGAAAGTAGATGAGCTATAAGCAAAGGTTAACACAGAGAGAGAGTGAAAATTTAAGACCTCAGCAATGGATAAATTCCAGGTTACAACAAAGTTCAAAATACACCCCTGGGAGGGGGTTGTTAAAGTGGAGTGGTGGTGAAGAATAGTTACGTGGAGGAATCAAGGGTTATAGACTGAGGAGTTGGTTAGGAGGTGGCGTGACAACTATACCAGGGCTGGAGAGGAAGTTCCCAAACTAGGGCCAAAACAATCCATGTCTAAAAGCAGGAAAGACCAGAAAGTGGAGAGATGGCAAGGAGAAGATACTGTTACGCCAGACAGCAAAACTGTAAAAAGATTGTTTTGTTCTTGTTTTTTCTTTGTATTTTCTCCAAGCTTAATGGGAAATAGTGAGTAGCAGCAAATATAAGCTGGAAGAATGCCATTTCTGTCTCTTATTCTTACTATGATATTGTTTGGAAAATAGAATTGGAGAAGACCGCAAGAAAGAACATGCTCCTTTGTAATAGCCAAATTTCAGCCAGCCCTAGAAAATGTAGAGAGAATGCAATTAAAAGTTAGAGAGTATGGAGCAATGGGAAGAGGATGCAGGTAAAAGGTTGGGCCCAAAGGCAGGCAGTGGAAGAATGAGTTTGGGGAAAGAATAATAAAGCAAAGTTATGGTAGAACTGTAGAAGAGAATGTATTCCTGGAGGAGTTTAGACTTTTGGTGGTAGTCAAGGACGAAGGCAATGAGAAAGATGGTTTCTTCTAACTCTGACTGAAAACTATGGCATGAAGATGTTTCTCTACCTACAAAGCTAGGTCTGTAGGAAGGCGTCAGATCATCAATATTTGCAATAATAAGGAATTTATAAATTTTGCTCATCTTTTCCAACAAAGTTTAGCTTAAGTCAAAATGTAAAAGGACTGGAACTCCTAAGATTCCCAAGGAAGAACAGATTGACGCTAAGAGTATTCACCTGAACATTAATAGAGCTTTCAAAGTGCTATTTTCTGCTCTTTCTCCTGGAATTTTATGGCTTTATTATTTTTTAATGAGTGTATCTGAGGACCTAACCACCATTTAACATAGTTTTTATTGGAAAATTGATGAAAAGTTCAAAACATCTGATTTTATAAATGGACTTTCAGAAGCTGGGGATATATTGCAATGCCAAGATTTACAATATTGGTTGAGGAATTAAAAAAAGAAGAAGAAGAAGAACTGCAATCAACAGAGATGTCAATGCTAGCTAATGTATCTGAAGATTACTCCGTGGATTAAATCCTCATTTCTTTGGTGTCAGAAACTCCCTGTGGAGTTATCTTTTCTTGGTTGATTTGTGAATAATTTAATATATGATTTTAAGCAGTCAATAATTACTTTGCTTGGCATGAGATGTTTCAGTTGTTTTCCTGGTGTGGCTGGAAAGTTCATCCTTTCAAATTTATCATCCCTTGCTTTTTCTCCAAAATAGTTTTGTATTTATCAGTAATTGTGGGACCTTGCTCTGTTCATATCCATTTACATTTACTTACATGGATGGAATGTAGAAGGAGTACTTGACTATCCATCCACCTGTGTAGTTTTACGGCATCGGAAAATCTCCAGAAGCCAGTAAATGCTTCCTCTCCAGTTCATAAGAGTGCCTGAAATTCCATCATTGGTAACGCATTGCTTTAAGTTCATTGCGACAGGAATAAAGAGCAGGCAGGGGACAGAAGGGGAGCATTGTGGTGTGGTACTCAGTTCCTGCTAAATACAGCTGCTCTGCTCAAAGATGGGGACGCATGTGGCTAAGAATTAATGAACTTCAGTGCCTCCTGATGTGTCCTGAACTGAGATGCAATATTTGAAGGAGGTATGATACATCAGGGTGTGTGTGTGTGTGTCTGTGTGTTTGTGTTTCTGGGGATAGGGTTAGGGTTTGGTGGAAGAATGTTAAGGGACTTGATGTGTTTCAAAATAAAAGAAAAAGTATATGCCATGCAACTGAAAAAAACAAAACAAAACCCAAAACAGGTTTTCTTAGAATTGTAGACTCTTGGGATTACTGGTGTTGCACTCAGGAGGTTGTTGCAGGGCATGAAATGCTATTGTAGCTCATGCACATTGTGGCTTGTCTGCTGGCTCACCTGGGTAGTACCGGGCAGCATTTGGGCCTTCAGATTCAACCTGATCTTCTGAACTTTTCCAACTCTTGATCCAGGTGTGTGTTTAGCCTCTCCTCCAGAACATCTCCACTTAGTTGTGGACCAGTAAACTGCTCTGGGTGAGAGCATAGATTAAAAAGTCCAGATTGGTGAATTTGCCAGTTTCCATAGTATAAGTACTCCCATGATAGATAATTTCAAACTATTAACAGTTCACAACCAGATGGCAAAACTCCTAAGTATTCAGCAACCTGCTCTCTGGAGCCAGTAGGAGTCAGCTCCAGCACACCCTGCCCCACTGTCTTGCTGCACTGGAGACAATCTGCTTTACAGAGAATTCTGACCAGAAGATGGCAGTGAGTCTTGCATACATTAAAGGGAAATACGTTTTAATTCATAAGTGATGTGCCAAATCATTTTCGAATCTGTAATAAAATATCATTAGAAACCCATACTAAGAGAATACAACATTTTCATTCAAAACCTTTACACTTCATTGCTCTAAGAGAGTAATTGAATGAGCAGTTCTTCAAAATGTAAACTTTTCATCAAGGCACTGAAAGATAAGGTTGACACAATTTAACTGATATAATTCACACATACATGAAAAAGTTGACATTTTAGCACTTTATCAGATACAGGCTAATTTTCTATTATTACCTCCATTTATATCACATTTAACCAGAATACCAGTTGCTGTGAGCCAGCTTTGATTTATGGTGATCCCATATGTGTGTCAGAGTAGCACTGTGCACCATGAGGTTTTCGATCACTGAATTTTCAGAAATAGATCACCAGGCCTTTCTTCTGAGGCACCTCTGGGTGTACTCAAACCTCCAACCTTTTGGTTAGCAATTGAGCTCATTAACTATTTATACCACCAATGCACTCCATATCACATTTACTACAATTAATTTATAAGCTACTTGAGGACAGGATCCAGGTGTCAGGTCTTATTCCCATTCCCCACGGAATCTAGCAAAACCCTTTGCCCTGAGAAAATGCATACCCAATGGAAAGCAGATGCTAAGACTGACTACTGTTTTAAAGAAATTGGCAAGCTTGCACTTCCTGGCTCTTTATGTTAGTATTAAAAAACATTCTTCTTTCATAATACTGAATATCAGGTAGGGATATGGGGTTTCAAGGAGAAGAGGACGAGGAAGGAGGAATGGGAAGGAATAAGGGCAAGGGAAGTTTGATAAATAAGGTTCCTCAGTTTGAGGCTATCCAGGAAATGATAACTTAGGAGGAAAGATAGAAATGTAGCCTGAAACTGAAATTCCATACAAAGCTGGGGAGACAACATGGTTGAAAGGCCAAGGGGTTGAGAGAATAGAGAAAATGAGATTGGGAGGTTAATTAATAAATCCAGAACTGACACAAAAACAGGGGACTTCTGCTTTATTGTGAACCTACTAATTCTTTAAGTGGAACTGGTTTGTTAGAAATGCATTCATATGCTATGTTAATAACCATGAAGATTCAAAGTCAGAATATTAGAATTCTATGGATAGGAGGGACTTATAGAAATATAACCCACTACATTTCATGCAGAAAAGAATAGAGCTATGGAGAGTTTACTCCAACTTAATTTTATTAAAATACATAGAGTAACTAATATATCTAAAAAATAATATTATACATTGAAGGAAAAATATCAAACAGGACCATATCCTTTTCTTGGAGCTTATTATCTCATTATAACAAGTTAAACAACTCAATAAGGACAAATGTAATAGGTGCTACAATTGAAGTGCAAACAAATTATTAGGAACCACAGAATAGGAAAGCATCGTTTCTGACTCTAGGGGCCCAGGAAGTGCACAGAGGAGACTATCTCCTAAACTGGCTTTAAAATGCCAGACAGACTGCGAAGGGCATTTCAGGCAGGATGAATTGGGAGGCCTCACCCACTCTCATTCTCAGCAGATTTCACAGGATAATCAAATCCCATCACTCACTCATTTTCTCAACTCTTGTAGTTTAACTGCATACATTTACCTGTCAGTGTTGGTCTCCTTTCTCTTATATTGGCCTTTATTAGTTTATTCCAATAGACCAATAAGAGGTAATGTCGAGATTGAAGGGGCAGAGAAGGAGTTTGGGTGGATTTCAAACACTGTGAAAATCAAAATGCTGGTAAAAACAAAACAAAACAGTTGCTGTTTAGTTGATTCTCACTCATGGAGACCTCATGTTCATCAGAGTAGAACGGTTCTCCATACAGTTTTCAACCGTTAATTTTTTGGAAGTAGGTTGCCAGGTCTTTCTTCTGAGGCACCTCTGGGTGGACTCAAACCTCCAGCCTTTCAGTTAGCAGCTGATCATGTTAACCATTTGCATCATCCAGGGACTCTTAATCTCTGGTAGCAGACAAGGATGTGGAAGCAGAATGAGGTTATCGGTTAATGCTGAGATAAATGGAGAGGAGGCAGAATTGTGTGTGTATGTGGGCGGGGGAGATGATTAGTTTTCACATATGGAATTTATACACTGAGATAGGCATCCACATCAATGATTATTAATGTTTATATTTTGATTTTTCATATGGAGTAGTCATGAGTCAGAGCTGACTCCATGGCAACTGTTTTCTTTTTTTTCTTCTCTCCAAAGTACCTTGAATATTGTCACCAAATGATCTCTTAAAACACTGATTTCATCACAGCACCAGTGAGCTCAAAAAGTTTCAATAGTGAGAAAAGAAAAAAATTTTTTCAACAGCTATTTGTTATTAGTTGTCATCAAGTCAGCTCCCACTCACAGCGACCCCACGTGCAATAGAGTGAAACGTTGATATGCTTGAGTGCATTGTTGCAGCTACAGTGTATTTTGAGTGCCTTTTAACCAAGGGGGCTTATCTTCCAGCGCTATATCAGACAACATTTTGCTGTGAGTGCAATAGATGGGTCCCATTTAATAGGGCACTCAGTTGATGATATATTAGCGCCTTCATGTTTTCGGGACTTAGCCCTTACTGAAGATCCATAGTATAATTTTTCTTTGGCTTTTATGTCGCAGTGTTTGAGTTTGACCTCTGGAGTCAGACTAGCATTGGTTCAAATCCTGGTTCTACCATGTGCTCTGTATTTGGCTTAGGTAACTTGGTTAAATTCCTTAAGACTTAGTCTACACTTGTGTATAAGGAAAATAATAAGTCCCTACCATACAGTGCTGTAGTGAGGATTAAATAAAAACATACACAAGAAACATTTAGCATGGTGCCAGGCTCATGGACAACGAACAGTGAATATTAACTATTAATTTTACTTAAAATTTGAATTATCTAGAAGCATCTTTTGTCTTGAATGTATAGAATGCTTTAGAATGTACTAATTCCAACACTAACAAGTTCAGTTTTAGATTGAAACCTTAGAATCTAAATTATCGGAAGATTGGGATATACTTGGTATAATGTGTTCTTCAAAAGCTTTTTTTGTGCCAGATTATTTGAAGAGAATAATTGAATGTTAGGGCAGCAGAGACTTAGGGGATGAATATCAGCTACACACATATAATCCTGGGAAGTTTCTTAAAGTCCTACAATGAATCTTTTTTAAGATTTACAATTTAGGAGAATAATTCTGTGAGCATATTACGTACAGTAAGTATTTAGGAAATTAATTAATCAAGTCACTTCTAGGATTGAAACACTTTACATTAACAATTGAGGTTACAAAATGTGTTTAAGGAAATAGTAGAGATTGTTTTCTTCAGATAAATGTTTTCCATAGAGACATGAATTTGCTGAGCTTTTTCACGGAAAAATGGATTCCATTTCTTTTTCTCTCAGTAATACGAACTTTTGGTCCTTTTTTTGTTATTATTTCTGTGTGGGTACAAAGCTCATGATTTATCTGAGAAGCTTTTGGAATTTCATAGAAGAAATTGCTGGAAAAATTTTAGTCTCTAAAGTTGCTGCATCAACATTCCTATAAAGATGATTTTAGTGGATTCAAGAAATTTCTATACTTTTTAATCTTATTTCCATTAGATGGCTTAATAAATATTTCATTGGGTTCACGGAAAATACGGATGCCAAAGTCTCCCGTGTTTGCTATGTAGTCTTTCTACCAACATGCAATGAATATCTCATTATTACCAATTTTAATTCATGCTATGAAAACAACCTCCTTTTCTTTCTGACTTCATTTTGATGCTTCAGATTCTACTACAAATATCAATGCTTTCAAAACATCTCTGTACTAATAAATATTTTAATTTTTACTTTTCTTCCAGCATATAATAAAAATCATACAAGAGCTGGAGTCAAGAAATCAACAGACAGAGAACCAAAGATACTGTTATATTGTTTTTTCCATGGTCAAATATTGGGAGGAATGCAAGACATTTAAAGATACTCCCCAACAATAAAGAAACAAAACCCATAAACTTAATAAATAGAAATGCCAAAAGAAACTCTACATTTGTTCCTCTTGTTTCTCTCTTCAATATGTGTCAAAGGCACGCTGATGGTAATAAAGGCATCAGACCCAACGAGAGGAGCATGGCTCTGTGTGTTCTTATCGGCCTTAATTAAACAGGTGGCAAATGCTGCTATCCATATTTTTTTCTGGCAGTTCTAGACTGCTCTGCCTATTTTCATCTGCTTTTCTATGATCTGTCCCTTATAAATGAGTTTCTCTCATCTGCTGACGTTGGAGTCAGAAGACTTGAGTTCAAACCCAGGCTCTGAAATTTATTAGTTGTAAGACCTTGGGCATGGTAATTAACCTCATAGAGCATCAGTACACAATTCTATTATAAATCTACTCACAAAGTTATTATTGAAAGTAACTTAAATTTTGAGCCTAGTATAGACATAGTACGAACTCAATAAATGTTAGCAGCATTCTCTCCCTGATCCACCGTGGAACAAGTTGTAGTCAGATTATATTTTACCTATTCTCCTCTCCCAGAGGATAACCCTTTCTCAGTTTGTATGTTTCATTAACGGTAGCAAAGTGGTTAAGAGCTACTGCTGCTAACCAAAACGTTGGCAGTTCGAATTTACCAGCTGCTCCTTGGAAGCCATATGGGGAGTTGTACTCTGTCCTGTAGGGTCTCTATAAGTTTGAATATACTCGATGGCAATGCTTTTTTTCTTTCTTTTTTTTTTTAAGAAACAATCTGGAGTAAATGTCTCAAGCTCTGGTTCCTTATTTTATGATTCACGTTCTTTCTATCACCCTTGCTTTTGGGAAAGAACAAGTCAAACAAACATTAATTTTTTTCAGAGCAACCATATATTTGGTAAAATCACATGACTGTGTAGAAAAGCAGTTAGACTTAGAGTTTTATGTCTAAAATTCAAGAACCGTATCTTGAACTCTCTAAGTCTTTATCCCCTTGTCCTTAAAATGGAAATAACACTTTGTCTATATTCCTCAGAGTGTATTCTTAGTATCAAGTTAAACGTTTAGATATAAAAATATTTTAATATGTCTCATATTGTGTACACAAATAAAAGTATGAAATTTACATTTCAAAGCAAATGATACTCCAGTTACCAAAAACAGCTGTCATACGAGGGTGATAGTGAAGATGAATAGAATACATGGGCTCACTCTCCCCTGTATCACCCAAATTTCTGGCCCCGGAAAGCCATAATATGGAAAAAGCTAGGCAAGAACAAACACATTAGGGAATGACGACTTTAATAAGAACAACAAAAATATAAAGGGTTAGATACATACAATTCAAGCAGTGAGAGTACAAAATAAAGAGGGATTGCCTGGCCGATGGCAGCTCCATCAGGCAGTAATTTGGAGGCAAGTACCATGGTATGTGTTCCGAAATGCTAAGTTTGGAGCACTCTCCACTACAATACAAAGTGATTTTTTGCATTGACCTGTTAATTCCATCATCAACTAGCAGACTACTAAAAAATTCCACTAGTATGAGAAGCTAGTTTGTTCAGTAAACCTTCACCTAAAGCACAATTAAAAAAAAAAAAAAAACCCACTCATAAGCTCTCATTCTTTGTCTTGAAAAGCATGCTGAACCTAACTTGCTGCGGTGAAAACAGGTACTCAGTAGCGTGGAGGCACTTGAAGTATTGACATCTGGACATGACAGGAAGCATTCTGTTGATTCTCAGTCATTTTCTTTTTTAAAGTAACCATCTGGACACAAGAAGTGCTTATATGGCCAAGATGCTTTTTCTTTTAATCCGTAGTATCACAGATAGAGAAAACACACACACACACACACACATGCACACACACACATCCACTTCACACTTTGAGTAGTTCTTTAATATAGCATGGTAAGAAATGTGCTGTTGTTTTTGTTAGCTGCTGCTGAGTCAGCCCCTGACTCTTAGCGGCCCCATGCATGATGGAACAAATGAAATGAAAACACTGTCCAGTCCTGGGCCATCTCCATGACCGGTTGCAGATCAGACCATTGTGATACATAATTTCATTGGCTAATTTTCTGAAATATATTGCCAGGCCTTTCTTCAGAGTCCATCTTAGTCTGGAAACTCTATTGAAACCTATTTAGCATCATAGCAACACACAAGTCTCCAGTGACAGATGAGGATGGCTGCACAAGAAATGTGTGTCAGAGGGTAAAGGAGGTGGAAAAACATGGTACGTAAGAATTACCATTCTAGGCAAGATGGCCAGACCACCACACCTAGATGTTGCCAGGACCAGCAGGTAAGAAAAATGGAGGTTTGCAGAGACTTAGAGAAGGAGGAAAGAGCCTTGGTGGTGCAACGGTTAATGTTAGAGTTCTAATGTCATTCCACCAGTAGCTCTGTGGGACAAAAGTTCTGGCAATCTACTGCCGTAGAGATCGCAGTCTAGGAAACTATATGAGACAGTTCTATTCTGTCATATAGGGTCGGAATCGTATCGATGGCACACAACAACAACAACAGAGAAGCAGGAAGGAGTAATTTTGCAGCTCTAGACAGTCAAACTAAGATAGACTGTTCTCTTAGCTTCCAGATTGAGATAGATTAGGAAGAAGAACCTGGAGGTTTACTTCCAAAAAAAATTAGCCAGTGAAAACCTTATGAATAGCAGTAGAACATTGTCTGATATAGTACTGGAAGATGAGCCCTTCGGGTTGGAATGCACTCAAAAGATAACTGGGGAAGAACTGCCTCCTCAAAGTAGAGTGGACCTAAATGACATGCATGGAGTTAAGCTTTCAGGACCTTCATTTGCTGATGTGGCATGACCCTAATGAGAAGAAACAGCTGCCAACATCCATTAATAATCAGAAAATGGAATGTAAGCAGTATGAATCTAGAAAAACTGGAAGTGGTCAAAAAATGAAATAGAACACATAAAGATTGATATCTTAAGCATTAATGAGCTGAAATGGACTGGCATTGGCCTTTTTGAATCAGAAAATCATATGGTCTACTATGCCAGGAATCACAAATTGAAGAGGAATGGAGTCTCATTCAATGTCAAAAAGAGCATTTCAAGATCTATCTTGAAGTACAGTGATGTCAGTGATATGATAATTTCCATATGCCTACAAGGAAGACAAGTTAATATGACTGTTATTCAAAATTATGAACCAACCACTAAGGCCAAAGATTAAGAAATTGAAGATTTTTACCAATCTGCAGTCTGAAACTGATCAAACATGCAATCAAGATGCATCGACAATTACTGGTGATTGGAATGTGAAAATTGGAAATAAAGAAGGATTGGTAATTGGGAAATATGGTCTTGGTGATAGAAATTATGCTGGAGATCGAATGATAGAATTTTGCAAGACTAATGGCTTCTTCATTGCAAATACCTTTTCTCACCCACATAAATGGCGACTATATAAGTGGACCTCACCAGATAAAATACACAGGAATCAAATAGACTACACCTGTGGAAAGAGACAATAGAGAAGCTCAGTATCATTAGTCAGAAAAAAGCCAGCGGCCAAGTGTGGAACAGACCATAAATTGTTTATATGCAAGTTCAAACTGAAGTTGAAGAAAATTAGAACAAGTCCATGAGAACCAAAGTATGACCTTGAGTATATCCCACCTGAATTTAGATACCATCTCAAGAATAGACTTGACACATTGAACACTAATGACTGAAGACCAGAAGAATTGTGGAATGACATCAAGGACATCATACATGAAGAAAGCAAGAGATCATCTAAAAGACAATAAAGAAAGAAAAGACCAAAACAGATGTTAAAAGAGACTCTGAAATATGCTCTTCAACTAGAGTAGCTAAAGTGAAAGGAAGATATGATGACGTAAAAGAGCTAAACAGAAGATTTCAAAGGGAGGCTCTACGAGACAAAGTAAAATATTATAATGATGTGCAAAGACCTAGAGACAGAAAACCAAAAGGGAAGAACACGTTTGGTATTTCTCAAGCTGAAAGAACTGAACAAAAAATATCAAACCTCAAGTTGCAATATTAAAGGATTCTACTGGGAAAATAGTGAACGACACAGGAAGCATCAAAAGAAGATGGAAGGAATACACAGAATCACTGTACCAAAAAGAATTGGTCCACGTAAAGTCATTTCAGGAGGTAGTATATGATCAAGAACAAATGGAACTGATGGAAAAAGTCCAAGATGCACTTAAGGCATTGGTGAAAAACAAGTCTCCTGGAATTGATGGAATACCAGTTGAGATATTTCAACAAACGGATGCAGCACTGGAACTGCTCACTTGTCTACGCCAAGAAATTTGGAAGACAGCTACCTGGCCAACCGAATGGAAGAGATCCATATTTGTACCCATTCTAAAGATAGGTGATCCAACAGAATGTGGAAATTATTGAACAATATCATCAATATCACACACAAGTAAAATTGAGATTATTCAAAAGGAGTTGCAGCAGTATATTAACAGGCAAGTGCCATAAATTCAAGCCAGATTCAGAAAAGGATGTGGAACAAGGGATATCATTGCTGATATCAGATGGATCTTAGCTGAAAGCAGAAAATACCAGAAAGATGTTTGCCTGTGTTTTATTAAGTATGCAAAGGCATTCCACTGTGTGGACCATAACAAAGTATGGATAACATTGAGAAGAACTGAAATTCCAGAACACTTAATTGTGCTTATGAGGAACCTGTACTTAGACCAAGAGGCAGTCGTTGGAACAGAACAAGCGGATACTACATAGTTTAAAGTTTAAAGTCAGGAAAGGTGTGTGTCAGGGTTGTATCTTTTCACCATACTTATTCAATCTGTATGCTGAGCAATGCAAGAAGCTGGACTATATGAAGAAGAATGGGGCATCAGGATTGGAATAAGACTCATTAACAACCTGTGTTATGCAGATGACACAACCTAGCTTGCTGGAAGTGAAGAGGACTTGAAGCACTTACTGATGACGATCAAAGACTACAGCCATCAGTATGGATTACACCTCAACACAAAGAAAACAAAAATCCTCACAACTGGACCAATAAGCAACATCATGGTAAACGGAGAAAAGATTGAAGTTTTAAAGGATTTCCTTTTACTTGGATCCACAATCAATGCCCATGGAAGCAGCAGTGAAGAAAGCAAATGATGCATTCTACTGGGCAAATCTGCTGCAAAAGAACTCTTCAAAGTGTTGAAAAGCAAAGATGTTACTCTCAGGACTAAGGTGTGCCTGATTGAAGCCATGGTATTTTCAATCGCCTTATACACATGTGAAAGCTGGACAATGAATAAGGAAGTTCGGAGAGCTGATGCCTTTGAATGATGGTGTTGGTGAACAATATTGAATATATCATGGACTGCCACAAGAACGAACAAATCTATCTTGGAAGAAGTACCTCCAGAATGTTTCTTTCGTCTCACATACTTTGGACATGTTATCAGGAGTGACCAGTCCCTGGAGAAGGGCATCATGCTTGGTAGAGTAGAGGGTCAGTGAAAAACAGAAAGAACCTCAAAGACATGGATTGACACAGTGGCTGCAACAATGGGTTCAAACATAATGATGATTGTAAGGATGGAGCAGGACTGGGCAGTGTTTCGTTCCGCTGTACATAGGGTCGCTATGAGTTGGAACCTATTTGATGGCACCTAACAACAACAGTCAATTGGCAGCCCGAGAACACAGTTGTGGTGCCAATTATATTTTTAGAGAAATCTCTTAATTATGTCCCCACTCTTTTTCTATTATCAAGGAAAAAGGGTATGGCAGGAGGGGGTTAGTAGCTGGCAATGAAGAAAGAGAAGGAGAAGCTGGATATTAGCTCTGAAAGTGATGACTTTTTTGATAAAGGAAATGTCATCATTTTAATATGTATTTGATTTATTTAAACCAGATTCAATCAACCAAAGAATACATACATCATTTCTAAATTTTCATTGTCATTGAGAATTCAATGTTAAAAAATTAACTCATTATCACAATAAAAATTAAAATTTGGAAGTCAAATGCCAAGCTAAATGACAGAAAAATTATTTTATGTATTTTAACAGTGGGAAAATGTCTTTAAATATGACATATTTTCCCATGTTGAATTCTTTAAAAATTAAATTTATGGACCATTCATACATTCCAAAAGTGCGGGGTCACCATAATGTTTAAGTATATCATATATCTTCTGGAATTCAGGCATGGCAATTCTTTCTACTGTTGCAGTAATCATACAATTGACAACTTTAACTATTAAATATCAAAAATCAGTATATTTATCTAGATTTTTAAATATATTTTGAAGTATTTGCTGGTAATGATACTATTTGAAGTAGAAAAGGGTAAAAATGTTTGTTAAAGAATTTGGAACAAAAAGGCAAAACCACTTTGTGAAGTTAGTTACCAAAAGAGATAGCAGTCTGATATAAGATGTCAGCTTCCTGGCTTTAACTGGTCTAAACGGAAAAGAAAATAATAATAATGATAACCCACAGAGACTTTGCCCTGAAAGGAAAATGACCTAAACTGTGGTCCTGCCATTACTTAAACACAGAATATTCTGCAAATTGGCTCTGTTTCCTTGCCTGTCAATTTAACGTCTTCGGACTTGCTCTTCCTACCTTGAAAAGTAGTTCTGAGAAACAAATCAGAAAGCATATATAAAAGTGCATTGCAAAATAAAAAAAATAAAAAAAAAAACCCTCTGCCAATAGAAAGTTCTATTATTATTACTTGGCTTAATGACTCATAGGAATTGTGCTCACAGTGGCTTCCCTGGCAGATTTTTAACATTTTTTCCTGGTTCGATGCCCACTTGCGTTTGGATTCTCTACAGTCTGGGATTTTTATGGAGGAGACATTCTGTCTCTAGGTGAAGTGAGACGTGATTTTTTTTTTTTTTTAGCAGCTTATCCACAGAAAGGAATTAACCTCTCCCAAACACCAGCTCAGTTCTAAAAAAGATGGGTGACATTTCTTCTATAGTTGGATTCAATCACCTTAATATGCAATGAAAGAATTGTGACATAGTATTTTAACAAGAGATAGTTAACGTTCTTGATTTTCTCAAACCTGAGATACAAGTTGTTCTACAATGTCAACTCCCTTTGTAAAATATTAGTAAAAGAAATGATAACAAAATGGCCACTTTGGGTTAAGAAAAGCCTGATAATTTGAGGGGAAGAGATAAAAGGAGAAAATGAAGCACCCCAACAAAATGAATCAACATGAAATATGGTGAAAATTAGAACATATTTTTTCTTTCATGTATCTCTATCCATGTGGCTAATGTGCCTTCATTCCTGCTCAACATTCTGTGTGGTTGACCTTTTGGACAGTTAGAAATCTCTGCATTAAGTGAGCCAACAAATTGAGGTTAGAAGTATTTTTGAGGCCTCAGTAGGAGTTTCTGATAGGGAGAAGTGGGTAGTGGAATAAGCGAGATGATAATAATACCACCCATACATTCTACCTCTCTCTCTGACGTTCTGGTATTCTCCCTGATCTCTGGTCTCCATTTAAAAACTCAATACAGCATTGCAAAAATTGTGAGACGGAGTCACAAATGAATATACGTACTCTTGAGAGCCCAGACTGAATTTTCGTGGAGGCTCTGATACATAAACTAAATAAATACTATTGTTAAGGTATTTTGTTTAAAATTGGGTCCTCCAGGGACTTGAGACAATATAACACAGAAGGGAACTATCTTCTGTTTAGGGTTTGCTTTGTCCATTCAAAGAGGCAAGAATAATTCATTCTAACAAGTGTTTTAGGCTCTCAGAACAAGCTGTTGTAGAATTTGTTTAAAGTCTCAGTTTTATGGGTATAAAAGACCATATGGAGAAAATGAAGTATTTAAATAGATTATAAAAATAATTTATTATAAGAATTATAAAATAATTCTGCCCACTATTTTCTTAGCTTCCAACTTGGGTTTCTGTCAGCTATAAGTTAATAACAAGATCTTTAAGATTTTTCTAAACAAGTACTTTATCCCATTCTGAATATAATTAATAATTTGAAACATACTTTTACGATGCCATTTTCATCATTGTTATTAATTTCTCTACAGAAATTTAAGAGCAGGAAATTTTTTTTTTTAATTTATTATTCTTTGTATTCCCAACACCTAGCAATGTACCTGGTATGGCAATAAAAGCTAAATCAAAGTGTGTTGAATAAATGAATAAACCATTAGAGGACTTAGTAAACACTTACTATGCATAAGTCATTGTACAGGTGTTAATACAGAGGAGTTTACAATGCACTTATCAATGATATGTATTCAGTGTCTTTATCTATGAAATAAGGATGTTTAAACCTGTTGTAGTTACTACACAGGGTTGATCTGAAAAGCAAAATGAAAATATAAATTGAAAAATAAAAATGTTCCAAAATAAAATGTATCACTGTAAACAATGTTATGATTATATTATGAATCACATTCATATCCTCCAAAATCTAATTTCATCTCCAAAGTCTGTTTACATGGATGCTGGTCCTTTCCCAGTCAGTACTATGTTAAAGAAGTTTTAGCCTATTTTCTGGTCTTGTCTGTATCTATATCTACTTTTTCCAAAGGGCAAGTCTACATACAACTCAGTTATTTGCCTATTTAACCATTTGGAAATGAAAGAAGGTCATATAGGTAAATTTACAAATCAAATAATGGCTACTAAACATGGCACTTCAAGAAGTCTCTCAGGAAATGTGAAAAAAAAAGATTGGATAAGGAATGGCAAAACAAGTCATCAGTGGAAACGAAAGACACTTTAAGACAACACAAAAAAAGAGGAGTAACATGATGTGATATTTTAAGAAAAGAGCATAGAAAGAAAGATAAGTAAATAACTAGACGGGAAAAGTACCAGAAAACTGAGTAACATTTTATTTCTTAACAGAAGTAATTTACTTAATAATTAAAAAACAGCTTAATACAGGTCTGGCACTAGTCTTGGCTCAAGGGAAGGATTCGCAAATACGGATATCTTTATCCTCCTGGAGATGAAGATCTATTTGAGAAGGCAGCCAATAAGCTATAATTAAACTACAGTATTTTCCCCCTTTTGGAGCCTCTGGGTTTTGCAAATGGTTTATGCTCTTGGCTGCCAAGCAAAAGGCTGGAGGTTTGAGTCCACTCAGAGGCACCTTGGAAGAAAGGGTTGGTGATTGTCATGGATTGAATTGTGTCCACCCAAAATATCTGTCAACTTGGCTAGGTCATGATTCCCAGTATTGTGTGATTATCTGCTATTTTGTCATCTGATGTGATTTCTCTATGTGTTGTAAATCCTATCACTATGATGTAATGAGATGGATTAGTGGCGGTTATATTGATGAGACCTATATGATAAGACAGTGTCTTAAGCCAATCTCTTTTGAGATATCAAAGAGAGTAGTAAGCAGAGACATGGGGACCTCATACCACCAAGAAATCAGTGCCGGGAGCAGAGCGCATCCTTTGGACCTGAGGTTCCTGTGCTGAGATGCTCCCAGACCAAGGGAAGATTGATGCATCACAAGGACCTTCCTCCAGAGCCGACAGGAAGAGAAAACCTTCCCCTGGATCCAGGGTCCCAAATTCAGACTTCTAGCCTACTCGACTGTGGGAGAATAAACTTCTCTTTGTTAAAGCCATCCACTTGTGGTATTTCTGTTATAGTAGCACTAGATGACCAAGAGAGTGATCTACTTCTGAAAAAAATCAGCCATTGAAAACCCTATGGATTACAGTTCTACTCTGATACAGATGGGGTTCCCATGGGAATTGACTCCATGGCAACTGTTTTTTTGGGTTTTTTTTTCTTTCTTTTTTTTTCCCCCTTGTTACCTTCATCTCCTGTGCTGGCAGAGATTATAAAGAAGGAAGGAAAGGATCAGTATGTAATGAACAACAGACCCAAGGGATAAGTAAACCAAAAGAGGGAGATGTTAGCAAAACCTAAGGAGAGATGGTAGAGAAGATTGAGTAAAACTCATGAATAAATCCATGCTGTGATATGAGAGAGGAGCAGCTCTACAACTTTCATGCCTCAGACTTCCTGAAAGAAGCCATTAGTATTATTTCAGTCTTGATTTTTAATGATGAACATTTACTGTTGCCCAAGGTCATGACCTTTAGGGAGTAGTAGTTCACTAGTATCCACTGGAGATGAAAATGGCTTGCTGAGCTGTTATTAGAATAAAATGTGTCAAGATTTTTACATGGGTCATCCAAAAAGTGACTTTCTCTCCAGACATAACTGGGGAAGTGTTTTTCTGGTGCCTACTTTTTCATTATAATGACACCTTGGGGAATCTATGAAGGCAAGAGAAACTTAATCTGGCTATGAGTAAGGGTGCTGCTAGAAGAGTTTAAAAATTCCTTAGCACTTTTTCCCCCCTCGAAAGGGAAACAACGGACTTAAGTGTTTTTTAAAATGTGCTGACTTTTATGGGGATTTTAAAATAAACTGATAGGAAAGTTACAGCTCCTAGAACCTGCTCACTAGTCTTAGAGAAGAAATTCTCCCCTAGCTTCCAGCTCAGTTGCCTTTTCCAAACTGGATTCAGTTCAAGGTGACAACGTCCTTCTGGTCTCCTCTGAGTGGGTGCAGAGCAGATGAGGAGTTGGATTCACCATGGCCACACCATTCCAGGACCTCCCCTGAAGCCCTACCTCATGGCTTCAGCTGAAAGGAACTCAACAAAGTTGTTCCTGGCCAAGAATCTTTGGCTCTGTCCCAGCGAGAAAGTATTTCCTGCTTCTTTTTTATTTTCAAGCTAAGGTCAAAACACCTCAAATCCTCAAGAGGTATTCCAATACCTTTCCCTTGTTCTGTGTGCAGGATAACAGCTTGAAGTAAAGGAGGTTTCCTATTCTCACATAAATATATAGCATGTCATACTTAAGAGGAAGGACTGGAGTGGAGTTGTCATACACACTGTGATATGATGTGAATAATTTTTTTTTCTTTGAATGGGCACACAATGACTTTTTCTTTTTAAATATCAGACACTAAAGGAAGAAACTACTCAGAAGTTTCTGGAGTCATTTGGCTACTGGCAATGTTACTGGCTTAAAAAGCAGGGGAGAGGGGGAGTGTAGGGATGGGGGAGATGGGAGTGGGTTGGCTGTAAATTGTTGTGGCTCAAAAAAAATTGGTAGCTGCTCAAAGAGCAGAGTTTCTGTCCATTGCCACTTCCTTACCAATGCCACCCTCAGGAATTGTGAGTCATAATGTCCCCACACATTCCCTCACATACATTTGTAAAGAAGCCCTTATCTCCTCCTCCCTACCAAGAAGAGGTATGTATCAGTGAAAAATACAGGAGCGGTACTACTGCTACGGTTTGAAGAGTTTCCAAGAGCCGTATATACCTAATTATCTAAATAAATCACATTATTGTTGTTGTTAGGTGCCGTCCAGTCAGTTTCAACTCATAGGGACCCTATAGGACAGAGTAGAACTGCCCCCATAGGGTTTCCAAGGAGCAGCTGGTGGATTTGAACTGCCAACCATTAGGTTAGCAGCCAAGCTCTTAACCAACCACTACGTCACAAGGGCTCCTAAATCACATTACTATAATGATTTAAAATGCACACTGATACATAACGTTTTTCCTTACAAATGACCGGGAGCTCAGTAGAGCTGGAAAGAGTGCTCCCTCTATAGGGATGAGGACGTTATAGGTTGACAGCCTTGTGACAGCACAACTAGGAAGGGAAGACTGACACTAAAATTTAGTGTTCAATTTACCTTCTCCACAGTGCCTTATTTCATATGGAAAGTTTGAAATGGACAATTGTGTAGAGTAAGCCATAGGTTTGAACTCTTTGATTTCCCAAAATTGCAGGGTACATTAGCTTAATGGCAACATTATAAATAGTATCTGTTTTATTCTTCACTGTATCCTCAGTGCTTAGGCACTGAAATGTTCAAGGTACAAGGTAGGTGTTCAGCAAATATCTGCTGACATAATGAATGGACTTTAAACTTTACAGTTTCTGAGAAGAGAACTTTGTTTTTTTGAAATATTAAGTGTAAGGTAAGGACTTCAGATCTTTAGACTGGTTTCAATTTTGGGAAATTGCACACTCAAACAGAAGAGTGTATGGCCTATATATGTACATTTTAAGAAATTTTTAAAAAGTAATGGAGAAAAATTGAAAACCACTAAAAACAAAAAAATAAACAAACCCACTGCTGTCAAATTGATTCCAACTCATAACAACTTTATAGGACAGAGTAGAACTGCCCCATAGGGTTTCCAAGCCTGTAAATCTTTATGGAAGCTGACTGCCACATCTTTCTCCTGGGGAGCAGCTGGTAGGTTCAAACCACTGAACTTTCAGTTAGCAGCTGAACACTTTAACCACGACACCACCAGAGATTCTTGAAAACCACTACTCAGGTAAAACAATCAGAACATGGTTGAAACCCCAGAAACAATTTTGTACAGTGATGTCTATTTTTGTTTTTGTTTGTGCAAGTTATTTATAAATATGGAAATAAGTCCATTGTCATTTTATATGAAACAAATATCTTCTCCTAGTTAATGGTGTGTTATTTCACTCTTTTAAGGGTGATTTTTGAAGATCAGAAAATTCTAATTTTAATGGAATTGATCTTTCAATCGTTTTCGTCCTTGTTAGTGCTCTCTGTGTAGTATCAAGAAATGAAGATACTCCCTTACAGAGTAAAATCTTTACTGCTTTGCCTTTTGTGTTTAGGTATTCAATAGGCTTTTTGTGAATGATGCAAGGTAGGGATCCAATTTTATATTTTTCCAGGATGATATCTAAACATCCCTACATTATTTATTGAGGGGTCCATTTCTCTCCACCATTTTGCAATGTGAGCACATATAGATTACTCTACTTGAGACTATTCAATTCAATATACAGTGTACTATGTGCTAGGCACTTTTCTAGGTACGTGTCATTCATCAATAAACAATTCAGAATAAGGTTTTCTGTCCTCATAGAGCTTAAACTTTTTTAGGGAGAATCAGATAGCAAATAACAGACATAGTAATTTAAAAAAAAAAGTATATGTTACATGGTAATAAGTACTATATAAAAAGAAAAAAAAATAGTCCTGTAGTAAGATAGTGGGTGGAACTGGGATGAGTATTAATTTAAATTAAGGGTAAGCCTCACTGAGATGGTGACATTGCAGAGTTGACTGGTACCATTTGCCATCAAGGGGACACCACAAGTGTCAGAGTAGAACTATGCTTCATTGGGTTTTCAATGACTGATTTTTACAGAAGTAGATCACCAGACCTTTTTGTCTAAGGTGCTTCTGAGTAGACTCAAACTCCCAACCTTTCAGTTAGCAGACAAGCATGTTAACCTTTTGCATCACCCAGGGGACTACAGAGTTGAAGGAGGTTAGAAAGTGTGTGGTTGTCCAGGGAAAGAATAATAGGCCAGTGCAAAAACCGTGGAGCAGATCAGATAAAAAGCAAGAAGACCAGTGTGGCTGTATCAAAATCACCAAGGTGCATAATAGTAAGAGCTGAGGTCATAGAGTTAATGGGGGAACAGATTATATATGGCTTTAAACCATTATCAGGATGTTGAGAAGCAAATGCCGGGTTTTGAACATCTGACTTATGTATGTTTCAAAGGATCCTCTGCTGATTTGAGAATATTCTGGGTTTAGGGGTAAGAAGAGTAGGAGGGAGAGCAACTAGAGGGCTATAGCAGTAATACGTGTCAGATATGATTATAGTTCTGACCAAATGATTACAATGGAAGTAGTAAAAAGGGGTCAAATACTGCATATATTTTAGAAGTACAGCCAAAAGAAAATACATATAGACAGAATATGATGTATGAAAAAAAAAAGAGGTGTAAAATTGAGGCTTTTGATTAGGTTTTGAGTTATGCTCATAAATTCAATATTGTACATCTTGAGCTTGAGGTGTTCTTTGGGCATCCAACTGGAAATACTGAAAATACACACAGATATCTGAATCTGTAAGACCTGGATTGGAGATTTAAATTCCTTATTCTATTTTTCATTAGTCTATTTTTTTTCTCCCTAATGGAAATCTACACTTTCTTAATTAACCGGCTGTAGAAGTACAGTAAGATAGGATAGTTTGTTACCTATTCTTGAAGCTTTACACTTTCATGACAAATCTGAAATCAGCTTGTCAAGTTCCTTTAAAAAAAGACAAAAACAAAAATAAAAAAAAACTAACATTTTAAAATGTAATTGCTTTGGATCTATAACTCACTTTCAGGAAAATTAACTCATAATTTTAAGATTTGCAGTCTGTGAACGTGGTCCATCTCTCAATTTATTTAGGTCTTAATTATGTTTCTTGATGAGGTTTTATGATCCTATCTATAGAGGGCTTGAACATCACTTATTACTTTGTAATTTGTGCTGCTGTTGTAAATGGCATATGGCTTCTGCCCCTTTAGTGTTTGCTGGTATGTAGAACTACGACAGATGTTTGCTTATTAATTTCCTATCCAGCAAGCATGTCATAATAATTAAATTCTAGTCCTAATAATCAATTTTAATAATTTTCTAATTTACTAATACCATTAATAACTCCTCTATACATTCTCTTAAACAGTTTATTGCTTTTTCCCCTTTTTCTTGTTTTTACTTTTTGCTTGGGGGAAGAGGAAGGGGGGTTTTACTGCAATATCTAAGATTTATGATAATCTCCTACAACTATAACCTTGTGTGTATCTCTTCTCCCTGAGAGGAATGAGTGTCTTTACCCTTATCTAAGCATAAATCCTTTTCTGAGGCTTCAGCTGTCATCTCTTTCTACCATTTTGCTCTATTAATTATCCCATATTTTGCTTCTGAAGAATGAGTATCTCTACTCCACTGATTGTTCATCCATAGTTCTCAAATATTTTAAAGTCTCATCCAGTATTAAAAACAAAAAAACCTAAAAAAAACCTATTACTCTTAGCTCCACACCAAGCTATTGTCCAAAATCCTTAATCTATAAATTTTTTTTGTTTTTTCTTTTTTATGATTCTCTGTTTGTTTCCTCTGCTTAAGCCACTTCAGCGAGGGTGGGAAAAAAAAAACCCTCAGTCGTATTCGGAGGGTTTCCCTCTTCTATCTAAAAATGATACATACCTATCGTTATGTTGAGTCTCCTATAACAGAGAGCCCTGCCCTGGTGGCACAGTGGTTAAGAGCTCAGCTACTAACCAAAAGGTTGGCAGTTTGAATCCACCAGCTGCTCCTTGGAAACCCTACGGGGCAGTTCTACTCTGTCTTATAGGGTTGCTATGAGTCGGAATTGACTCGACAGCAACTGGTTTGTTTGTTTTTTGGTTTTATAAGAGAGATAATATCACAAAATAAAAGCTGAATGAATAATCCTGCCACATATATGGTTTTCTCACTTCAGCAATAACCACATGGTATTAAAACTAATTATTTCTAAGTCTGTGATTAGGCTAGATCTTATTCTGTCTTCCACCTGGAGTGCTTAGAACTGCTCCTGGTACCATCAGCACTCAAGTATTGGCTAAAATTTAAATTAAATAATTCTGGCCATTCCAAAAGAGAATTTATCCTAAAGATCAAAGTATTTTAAGATATGTTGCATGATGTGGAAAACTTTCTGGATGACCTCCTATATAATTAATAAATATATTTTTATTCTAAAGTAATGCAAACTTTACTATATCTTTTGTAATGTTTCTCTTTTACAATGATAAGAGACTTGAATTGGATGTGGAAAATTAGTTCACAGTGTCTCCTGCCCTGCCTGTGTTATTCAGAATAAGTGGTGCAATGGTTAAGAGATTGGCTGCTAACCAATAGGTCAGCAGTTCAAATCCACCAGCTGCTCCTTGGAAACCCAATGGGACAGTTCTATTCTGTCCTGTAGGGTCACTATGAGTCAGAATTGACTTGAAGGCAACAGAAACAAGTGTAGATAATGCTAGTGAGTGATATTTCTTGAAGCATTGTAACAAATTTATCACCCTGATTTGATGAGAAAGTAAACAAATATTTTGTCATATAGGGTATAAAGAGGTGCACCAAAGGTTTGTGCCTTT
Organism: Dugong dugon; assembly: GCA_030035585.1. Taxonomy (NCBI): domain Eukaryota; kingdom Metazoa; phylum Chordata; class Mammalia; order Sirenia; family Dugongidae; genus Dugong; species Dugong dugon. Next base: position 98,681,513 of record CM057465.1, read on the forward strand.
TCTTATTTTATAGCACACTGTTTAAAACTCTGCACCCAGTTTTAATATCATATTCCAGTTTCACTAATTCCTAGCTATTTGAGCTTGTACAAGTTCCTTAACCTCTCTGTTCTCTGTAAAACAGAAAATTATAATAATAATTCCCACTTTGCAGGATTTTTTGGAAGAATAATTGAGTTACTTTACATAAGGTCTTAAAATAGCATGCCTGGACTATAGTAAGCCCCCAATAATTATTAGCTATTATTAAATCATATTATTATTATGCTCTATTATATTTTGTTGTATATTTTAAGATTATTCATATTACATATATTTGTATATATAAAACAACATATATATATGTTGTTGAAGATCCTATCATTTATTTCTAAATTTAAATTTTCCCTCTTGTTTTTAATATAGTGTTAGCTCCTCTGAGCTTCAGTCAAAATATGCCACAGGGAGAGGGACTATGGAGAAACACGTCTCAGGTATGATAAAAAGTCCTCTTTATTAATGCATGAATTAATACGAGTCTTTGATATTGCAGATAGTTGTAGAGTTTTCTCCTTAGATCTTCGCATTGTTGCAATTTGACATTCTTGCGTTTTAGTACTTTAGTCCCTTCTTTTGGCATCAGGATCTATCACAGCCTTGGATATGCTGGATAATGAGACTTTCTGCTTTTATGGAAATAGATGATCATACACAGAACTCGTAATTATTTCTAAAAGTGGAAAGGAATAGTAAGATAAATATTGAGGGACAAAGATTCAAAGATTGAATTCGTTTGTTATTTCTAAAAACAAAGCATTAAATTTTCATGTTGCATTTGCTCCTGACAGTTAAAGTTGTTACATGGGGAGCAGAGAGCTTTTATTTCAGCACTCTATTAATGCAGAAGGATTAGTTTAATATTTTGGCAATGCATTTTTGCTAGAATTAAATCAGGCTTAGGGCTTTCTAAGTTTGATTTGGGTTTACACTTTCACGTTCGTATGTGTGGTCTTTTGGCCTGAGGCTGTGGCATATTAAAGACGTCCATAAATTATCTGATACTTTTCATCAAGAGGCAGGGTCTATACCTACGCCTCCCCTCGTTTCATATCTGTGATGGCTGTGACTGCTTTGACTGATAGAGTGTGGTAAAAGGGACCGTATTCCAACCCTGAGCTTATACGTTAAGAGAACTGGCCCCTTCCACCCTTGGTTTTTTGGAACTCTGAGCCACCTTGTAAATGTGGTGTGGCAAGGCCCTAAGACGACGTAAAGTGACCCAGCAAAATCCAGGCTTCCAGATGCCCCTGCCAAAGTACAGGCATGTGAATAAAGCTATCTTGAGCCCTCCAGACTAGTCCAGCCACCAGCTGACCGCCACGAAGTGACTCAGTCAATGCTACCTGGGACAGAAGATTCACCTACGTGAGTCCTGCCTGAATTCCTGATCCACAACATCCTGCGATATATATATGAAAAAAAAGGTTGTTGTTTTTAACTTTTAAGTGTTTGAGTAGTTTGTTAGGCAGCAATAGATAACCAGGACAATTCGAGGAGGGAACAGTTAGTGTCGCCAAATCAGCCAAAAATATTAACAACAGTAATCAACTTTTTTTTTTTGCAAAAAAAAATGTTCAGATTTAAATTCTGAGTTTCTAGTACTGTGTAGATGCCTTCAAAATTTCCCAATAACCCCAAAGCTACCCCAGTGAAAATTCAATAGAAATAAACTAAATATAGCTTATTCTAAATCAGTGGTTTCTATGCAGATAATTCACACTATAGGCTTAATTTTTAATTTTCATCCACATCACAAGTCAAAAGCAAGGTATACTTTATAGTCTATGGATTTAAGAAGTACTGTTGTGTTTTTGGAAACCCTAGTGGTGTAGTGGTTAAGAGCTACAGCTGCTAACCAGAAGGTCAGCAGTTAGAATCCACCAGGTGCTCCTTGGAAACTCTGTGGGGCAGTTCTCCTCTGTCCTCTAGGGTGGCTATAAGTCGAAATCAACTCAACAGCAACAGGTTCTTTTTTTCTTTTTCCTTGTGGTGTTTTTGAAGAACGTTCTGGCCATCTACTTTTCAAAATCAGCCAATGAAAACCCAATGGTCAGATCTACAACCCATCACGGAGATGGCACAGAACTGGGCAGTATTTCGTCCTGTTGTACGTGAGGTCACCATGAGTCAGGTCTGACTCAACAGCAGCTAAAAACAACAGCAGCATGATGCTTTTAAAGGTGTTTTGAGTAGAAGAAACTAAATTAAGAAAATAATGCATGAACTGTTTTGAATGTGATGGTACAAGGTTCAAGACAAGATTCAATGGCAACTGATGAAGAGAATGGGGTTCCCCAAAACTGATCTGGTCAGCTGGACCTGTTACAATTTTTTGGTCTCTTTATTGTCTCATGGCCTTCTTCCTGGAACCCTTCATTCTTGTCCCATGATAAACCCTTCTCGTGTAGCTTCATGATTTGTTCAATGTCACTCATTCAATGCTATTGTCCTTGTTACCATCCAATGATAGAATGTTTAATTCCTTCTTTCTTTGTGTCCCACAGACCTGGGGGAAAGTTAAATGAATCTCTGGATGAGCATCTGTCCATAGAGAGTCAGTCCACTGTGGGTCTGGGACTGGGCAGGGCAGGTGGGATTCATTCAGCGGTCGACTTGGCAGTGCAGGCTGCTCTTATCTTTTGATTCCATCATCATAACATCAGGTCATTTAGGGTGCCACTGCCACTGCGAGAGAAAAGGCTTTTTACTACTTCAGCCTAAATGCAAGGTTTAGCCTCCTACGTGTGCAGGAGGGAGAAGATAATCAGGTACAAATGAGCAATGTCTACCATCCACACTGAACCTTTAAGACATCCAGACAAAGCCAAGAATCAGAGAACATGCTGTGAGCAATTTAATTTCTCTATAGAAACTACCCTATAAACCTTTAAAAAATCATTCTTAGCTAGGCAAAGCCATTCAGATAGACAGGACAATGTCCACAAAGTAGCTAACAGTGAGCCTCTGAGGGCAATAAGGCTCTGGAAATTGGAAGACTATATTATTCATACTCCTGATGTGGTACATCCGGGGGAAATGAGGTAGGGGCCCGTACTTCATGAAGGCTACCTATTCAGTGAGTGGCTGGGATGGGACAAAATTTCCATCTCTGAGCTCCCACATTAACATGCTTTTGATTACATCATAAATGATAAAGAGACTTTGAATGGAAAGGAAATTTGAAATGGAAAGGTTTTTACCCGTCTTTCATCTTCTGGTGGTCTCTACTTTATTTCTGACCTACATTTCTTAGTTCAAAAGCACACAAAGTTCATGTCTTTGCATTTGGAAACACAATCACAAGCACATACACACACACAGAGAGACAAGAAATATGTACTTTGAGTTTACAAGTGTCAAAAAGCATTAACAAGAGTTTAAAGGTTTATTATTATTATTATTATTTGTTAAGCAGAGCTTGGGATTTGTTCTTGCTTGCCAAGCATTTCATATAAAACAGTTTGCTTAATGAAAAGAGGATTTGAAAAATTCTTACTTTGAAAGGAGATTATGATTAAAATTCTTGGAATTGCAATCCACAGGGACACATATTATTATGGGTTAGGTGATTTGAAGATTTGAATAAATGATTTGTTTTAAAAATCAACTCTACTAATTAACTTTCCAAATTCATGCACACAGAGTTGGCTTAATTAGTAATTCCAGAAACGGGGTGTGTGTGTGTGTGTGTGTGTGTGTGTGTGTGTGTGTCAAGAAGCAATAGAATGAATAGATTCCTTAGCACCTGAGCTATGAGTCATTTTTGCCCAAAGCAAGCCTGAAGTTTCACCAGCAAGATAGTGTGCTACACTACAGAATAATGAAGATCTAAGGACAGGGGGAAAAAAAAAAAAAAGTCCTGGAATTATTTTAGAAGACTATTGAAGTAGATACCTGTTAACTAATGCTTTTTAGGCACTTCATTTATTTATTTATTTTTAAATAGAAAATAAAAGAGTATGTGTTGCTCAATTCCTTGAATTAAGATAGATTAAAAGTGGAGATTAAATATAATCTTTATTGCTCAAGTTCCTGCTGGTGCTGTTACTCACTTAAGCAACCCTTAAATTCTTTTAGTTCACCAAGATTCCATTTGTTCCATCATCGTTTCAGCACAAGAAGCTACTTACATTTGGAAATATATGATTTACAGTTATAAATATTTAAGGCGTATGTTTTTCATCTTTTCTTTTCTTATCATCTCTTTCCCCCTGACTTTTTACCCCCACAGATGTGCACTCTGATTTCTCCAACGGAGCTGTTGGGTTATTTCATTTCTTTGATCATTCTGAACTTAAGATAGAAAGTATTTACGCAGCCTCGAAGGCCCCATCCTCCTCCATCCTCAACCAATGAGTAGGCTGAGGTTCAGAAGTGAGTCATTCTTAAAGGTTTCATTAATGAGCTCCAGGATTAACTCCATGATTTCCTGTCCTGTCTGTGCCAACATGACTCAAAATGGAGCATTCTAGGGCTAGCTATTAAGTTGTCTACTTTTTCCGAGTCCAACTTCTTCTATTCCATTTCCCCCAATCTACATGTCCAGAAACTGAGGCTCCTGGACATACATTCCTGAGACTGAGTCGCCCCATTACCTCTTCCACCCCTGGACCCCAGTCCATATGACAGTGTTTCTGGCTTTGTTATTACTCTCAGTTTCTGTTTCACTAAATTGCCCGTCTCTCCACAGCCCTTAAGGTTTTATTAATACACCCCTCTCAAGTTCTGGAGCCCTGTTTCTAAACCTCAAGAAATATCTGAGTTTGGCCACTTTTTAAATTGACCTCCGTATAGTTTTTAAAGGTGCAGCCCTTGTGACACAAATAGTTTATGCTCTGCTGTAGCTGGAAGTCATCTAGTGTTGCCCCAGAAGAAATGCTAGGTGATCTGCTACTACAAAGAATACAATCAAGAAAACCCTATGGAGCAGTTCTACTCTGTAACACGTGGGGTCGTCACGAGTCAGAATCAACTCTACAGCAACAACGTTTTATTTTTAGTTTTATATTTTTAAAAAATCCATTGAAAATTTCTGTTTCTTTGTTCCACAGTCATTTAGGTTTTCTACCCATTTCCCTTTGACCCACATCATGTCTGGAAACTAACTTATTCTTCAGCTATTCTGCTAAACACACCAAAATGCACTTCTAACATCAACAAGTTGCTTTGCTCATTGCCTGTCTTACTCCAAAGGTCTTTGCCCTGCTCCCTGCCTTCTCTGCTAGCCATGCTTCCTGAAGGAATCTGCAACATGGCATCACCAAGCTATACTTTGCCTTCAACACAGCAAACATGTTTCCATTACTATTGTGGCATTCAAAATACTACATGTATCATATCAATTCCTGTATTTAATCCCACTAACTAAAACAAAAGGAAATCGTGATTTACAAGGAGAAGATGAAAGGAAACAACGTAGGTATAACATGTATGCCAAAGTATCTATGAATATATTTCCATTTTCTTTAATTTATTCCATGGAAAAGTGCTGTAGTTCGTTTATTTTCTTCCACTTCCTCTTCCTAGGAAGTTTGTTATGTGGGACAAGAATTTACTAACTTATAAGCACTAATACCACAAGAGTATTCTCACTTTTAAAAAATGACATTCCTTAAAAGACATAAAAATCTGTATAAAACAAACAAAAACTAAATATCCCTAGCTGCTAAAACTCTAGTCATATTGATATTCTTTTTCTCACTCCTAGTGGCTGAGACTCCCAGCATTCTCACCTTCTGTAAGAAACCTCCAGTGTTTTCCGAGCCTGTGAGCTACTTCCGTCTCTGGAGCCTCCTCAGCTGTGACGTGTCTTCCACACCCAGGACCCTGGGAAAGATGGGAAAGGACAACAACTTTGGTTTCCTTACTTTCCATATGAGCAGCATTCTTTAATGCCCTAGTCTTTCCAATATATGATTTTTTTTTTTTATTATTTATATTTTTTGTTGCTACTGTTTTGGTTTGGAATTTGTTTGTTTGCTCTACTAGAGGAGACTCTGCTTTTGTCTTTCAGTTTGGTTTTTCTGGGTGGAAAGCCTAGCTCCTCTCAGGTATACCATCTCTGACCCAAAAGAGTCAGTTTGCTGTTGTCAGCATGCTTCATAGGGTCCTCTAAACTATATCTCTGATTTTGAGAGCCCCCTATAAATTTATCATATGGTGTGGAATCATTATTCATTCAATAAGCATTTACTGAGTATACAGCACGCTAGAAAATGATGAACAAAACAGACCTGTCTCTGCTCACATGGAATTACACCCTTAGGAAACTTACCTGTTGCATATTATTTTACCAGTATCAAATAATGCAAAAGTATAGCTTGGCCCTGTATGTAGCTTGACAGCTACACAACATTGGTATATGTACATTTATTGAAATCATGCCTAAGTAGGCCTAGGCCCCAATTCTTCTCAAGCCTCTTCTTTTACTCTATCGCTTCGATCAATACCTATTCAGGAAGCTAATAGCTATGATTTGTCTTTACTTGCTGCACAGTAGTAAACTGGAACTTTTTTTAAAGTGGCTTTTCCAGGAAAATGTGAAGTGCTCTGATAATGCTTAACAAAGTATCAAGATGAATTTTTCTCTCATCTTAACTTCTTTTGTTGCTAGGCAGTTCCAGCCACAGCTTTAAATAAAATAAGGTAGGAAAGGGAAAAAGGAAGAAATGTTGGTTCAGTCTTTACTTTTATAAATAAGAAATCAGCCATATACTCCAAAAGCAATGGGATGGTTTTTAAGCAATTACATTATTATTTTTTAATTTTAATGAAATTTAAAGAAAATGAAGAAGATTCCTGAAAGACACATGTTTTTCAATCTGAAGAAATATAATTGTCTAAGAAAGTCTTCTAATGTTAATCAACATGTTTATGAAAAACATGATATTGGAGTCATGTTTGTTTTGACTTTAAACATTATTAATTCATGTGCTGCTAGGGAAGGAAAAAACAATTAGTGCTGGTTGGTTTTGTACTTCGTCTTCTCAACCTGTCATTCAATTTGATTTGCTTACATTAAGTAAATTTGGTCATGTACTGTAACATTTACATTGTATTTGGCCAACGTAATATCCCCAGTTATTTAGTCTCAGTTGTACATTTTAATATATTAAATGTTTACTACCAGTCCTTCAAGCGCAGCTTTCCTGTTATGAATTATAAATTTTGATTTGTCTCTTGCAGCAATGGGATGATACATTTCTTCATTTCTTTCATGTTTAGTATTACCTGCTTTTCTTCTTGATTTTTGAATGACAATCTAGTAGGCAATTATATTCTTGGATCTAACTTTATTCTCACCAAGATTTATAAATGTTGCTTCACTGTATTATTTGTGTTAATTTCCTATCATTCCCCTCAACCCTGTACTTGTTATTTCTATCTACAAGTTTATTGCAATTATATATAAGAAAATATTTTCTGTATTGCATCTCCTGGTATATATTCTCTTCCGTATATTGGGTTCTCTATTTCAAGGACAGGACCCTAGGTGGTGCAAGTGGTTTGTGATCAGTTGCTAATTTAAAGGTTATTGGTTTGAACTCACCCAGCGGTACCATGGAAGAAAGGTCTGATGAACTGCTTCCATAAAGATTACAGCCAACAAAACCCTAACGAGTAGCACTATTCTGTAACTCATGGGGTCACCATGAGTCGGGGGCCAACTCGATGGCAGTTAACAACAACAAAAAATTTCAAGGGCAACAACTTCCCTTATATTGAATTTTCATCAAATGGCCTCTGTATTTTTCCTCTTCTTCCCATTTCCTTTCACCTTTTTCCTCCTCTGAATTCATCATTGCTCATTCAAGCCTTTCCTCCATGCCAAAATATACACTTTGCACAAAGTATATTCTGTTTCCTTATGTCTTAATCAATTTATTTCAATGGCGTCATTTTGACCCTTAATTTATTTCCTTAACTCTGCAGTCTGTCTTTGTTGGCTTATTCACTAGTTGTTGAAATACCCTTAATAAGTTATTGTAGAATGTGGAACATTCACAGAGAATCTATACCTGGGAAATGATTTTATCTTCCAGGCTGAGCTTTTCATTTATTTTTTTAATATGCTTATGTTCCTTTTTTGTTTGGGGAGTGGGGAGGACTGTAGGCTATAGTACTGTTTGCATGATGATCATGCCATTATTTTCACTTCGTTTATGGTTGAGATGGTTTGTCTGTTCAGACTATTTACTATGATACAGTGTGGGTAAATACTCCACAACCTTTGGAACCTTTTGGGACCAGTGTGCCTACTCCCTTAACTTTGAGGACTTAATGTAGCTTTCTGTACATTAATTTTTTGCCCTTAGTATGTGGGATTGGACTATTTTTTATAGATTAAGGATGTGAGAGTGTGCAAAAGGAAGAGCTTGACTGGGGTTGAATGCAGGCCTTGCTAAGAAATCTGACTCTGATTTCTATTTTGAGATCCCTTTGAATCCTCTATACCAAGTGCCACTCCACCTAGCCTTTGAGTAGAAGGCCATTTTCTTGCTGTTATTTCTGCTGGCAGGGACATGAACATTGAGGACAGTTGTAAAGCCAGCCTTAGTGATCCACTTTCTGGTATGTTGGTTTCATGCTTCATACACCATGAGCTGTCACCATAAAGTCACTAGCTTCCAGGTTGTGGCCATAGTAGCAGTGAAGATACCAGGAGTTGTGGCTTCCGATCCTTAAGTTGCAGCTACGGCAGTGATTTCTAAACAAAACAGATCCATTGATAGCTCCGACTCTTACTGTCTCAGTGGCTGCAAAAACGTTGTATTCCCTGCATTAAGTCCCTTTTCTTAAAACACCTAAGCCCATTTCTGGCACTGAATCTGTCTGATAACACCTAGAATGTGGCAAGTGCTAGCAGTCCTTCCTGATAATGCTGATATTCCCATGCGACATGTAGGAGTTTTTATGCTGAAGGGTTTAGACTTGATTTTCCTGAAGCTACCTACTCAGTCTTTACATTTACTGGTTCATTTGTTTCATGTGGGTTTTGTTTTGTGGTGGTAATGGTGTTTATTCCACCAGGTGTAGTGGAAGGCAGATTCTGGGTCCTGCTTCATTGTACCATCTTTATTTAATAGTGAAGGGAATGATTTCATCAAGAAGAAATGTACATTAGGTTAATTTTCCTTAGAAAAACTTTAACTCAGGTCATCCCCAGAGGCCTTATAATTCAAAGCAGAAGGAAAATGTGTAATTAGTTATATTTGTAATTAATTTTTAGTGTCCATTTTATAATATAGTATTATATTTTGTGCATGCATTTTATAATAGGAGGTCATTTTTGTTTCATAAAGATACATCATATTTTGGCCATTTTACACATTCACTCACTGGATCAGTAACTATTGATCGAGTATCTGTTATGTACCAAGCACTTTGCTAGGGCCTGGGGAAGAAAGAAGAGAAGACAAATTCTCAGCTTGTTTCTCCAATGAACATTACTATTTCAGAAACCACCATCATGTGTCTCTGAAATGGCAAGATCCTAAATACAGTAGCCTCTCTTTCATAAACTTTATATATATTGAAAAGAAAAAAAAAAGGAAGATAATTGACAAGTATTGGTTTTGTTACATATATATATGTGTGTGTGTGTGTGTGTGTGTGTATATATATATATATATATATGTATATATATAAACCCTTGCGGTGGAGTGGATTCTGACTCCTAGTGACCCTATAGGACGGAGTAGAAGTGCCCCATGGGGTTTCCAAGGAGCAGCTGGTGGATTTGATCTGCCACCTTTCGGTTAGCAGCTGAGCTATTAAGCACTGTGCCACCAGGGCTCCAGGGCTCCATATATATATTTCTTAGGGGCAGTCACACTTAAATATTTTCAGTGACTTTTCATACAGACCTGTTAGTCTGCCCAACTATCACAAAGCAAGATTTTTATTTTCAAAATCTCTGTATGGTAATCCAATAGAGACAAAGGAAGTGGAATCATTTGAAAGGAGATCTCCATCCTAGGGGAAGTTGTCAGTGTCAAATTATCGTAATGCACTATATTCTAACATTTACAGTTTCTGTAAATTGGAGTTACTACCCTATCTTCTGAATTGCCTTTGTTAATGAAAATCAATAGCAAGACTTTTGCAAAACAGAGGAATGCATATGCCCTTAAACCTATGATAATCACAGGCTTTGTGGATAACCTAAAGAAGATTGCGAATGTTTTTAGGAGTCCATTTTCAGAAAGCTTAAAGCAGGCATTGTCGCCTCCATCATCAAGCACAGAAGACAAACAGTAGAGAACACAGCACTGGATGGAATCTCTACCCAGTGAGCATCTCACTGCCGTAACTGTGACGTTTGAAACGTAGGTTTCTTAAAACATTAGAACTAATTCAGCCACAAGTCCCTGAAGACATGATTGTTGGATTGAATCTTATCCTAAGAGATAAAAGCAAATTTCTGGAGGGTCTGACTCAGGCCACAAGTTTTAGGTTATTGTTACTTATATTATAATGCTCCAAAAGCATTAAAAAGCAAATGTTATTACGAATTTTACATATGGGGAAACAACGATCAGAAACATGACATGAAAATCATCTTATGGGCAATTGAATAATGGAGTTGAATTCCAAATGAACATGTTCTTTTCACTTCTCATGCTTTTTTTCAGGAGAGAGAGTTTATAAAAAAGCAACTCTTTAATAATTATTTAACATACATGTTATCTTGCACCTGAATGGTCTTAACACTTCTCAAAGGAATTTTCAGATCCAATGTTTAATTTAGTAATTAAATAATCCTACAAGTCGGCAAGAGTGATGTTGTACACATTTTGCAGATGTGGACCATGAAGGTACCTATTCTGCCCATGTTTCTACATTTTAATAACTGCACTGAGTTTTTTTGTTTTAAGCCATGTGATTGACATGTGGAAGATCCAAAAACATCTTTTAAAAGAACAAAAGAAAAGTTATTTCTACTTATCTAAATTCTGCTACATAAATAAATTAAGCAAAATTTTAAAACATTAATTAGGAAAAAAATCATTCATAAGTTTCTTAACAATGTAGTGAGATTTTCCAACTGCCAGTAAGCCATCTCTGCATAATACATCAATTTTACCTAAATGGCAATATTCAATCAGTTTTTCAGATGAAAATGGAAATCAGGAAAAATTGTATGAATGCATCCATAGATTTTTAAAATATATATCACTGTTGAATGGTGCTGACCTCTGGAATAATACTATTGTAGAAACATAATGCTATTTAATTCAAAAACAATTATGTCCCTTTGCTCTGGACTTAACAACTCAGTATTTTTCCAAACATCCTTTCTAACAAGCAGGAAAAGCAAGCAACATGCCAGATCCAGAGGTGCATTGTCACTTGTCTAACTGAGCCACGTCCAGAGAAAGAAAAGGAGTAAGAGCATAGAGGGAGGGTGCATCTTACAGCCAGGGCATCAAAACACACATTATGCCCTCTGAAAGAAGAAGACTACTGGGATCATACTGGATGGTCCAAACAGACCTTGGAAATCATTGGCACTGTCCCTTCTGCCAGGCAGGATTGTACTAAAACCACCTGGGACTGGTTCAAAGTAAGGTATTTATCTTTGGCTGGTTTTCCGTTTTACACTAGTCCAAATAGCTTCATTTTTCATCCCAAAGTAATTTTATACTTCAGCTATTTTTTTTAGAATTGTCAGAAGTTTATATTCATTAATTGAGTTGCATTATACACCTTGCCCACATACAACCCCAGGCATCGTTTAAACGTATGTTGATTGTCCCTTACGGTGTCATCTGGGTGGTGCAGGTAACACTTTCACCTGCAGACTGAAGGGTTTGCATTTCACGTCTACCCAGCAGTGCTTCAAAGAAAGGCCTGGAGATCTACTTCCAAAAAATCAATTACTGAAAACCCTATAAAGCACAGTTACACTTTGACGCATATGGGGTTTGACTCAATGGCAAATGGTTTGGTTTTGGTTTTTATGTTACTATGATGGATTGAAAGAGCCCTGGTGGCACAATGGATAAGCACTCGTCTGCTAACCAAAAGATCGTGGGTTTGAACCCACCAGTGGCTTTGAAGGAGAAAAGACGTGGCAATCTGCTCCTGTAAAGGTTACAGCCTAGGAAAACCTATGGGGCAGTTCTAGTCTGTCATACAGGGTCACTATACATCATGATCACCTCGATGGCACACAACAACAGCATGATGGATTGATGATTACCTCCTTAAATGTCACTCACCGTGTGAAAGTATGCCTAGATTTCAGCTTGTTGTCTTTGCTGCATTTCACATTCATTTCAAGACAGCTTTCTTAAAGAACACAGCTGAAAGATAAAAGAAAAGACCAATTACATGGATCTCATAAGGGCTGTTCAGACATTAATTTTTTCAAAACTCTGGTTGTTAAAAATTCCACTGAGATAACAGGGAACCCTCTTCTTAAGAAGATACATGAGCAATTCAGAGACTACTGTTTGAACAAAGAAACCCAAACCTAATTCCTAAAAATGTAAAGTATTGCCAAGTCTTCCGGCTATAACTTATCAAAGCTTTCAGGGATTTCCAATTTGCACTTTCATCTTCCTGCCAACCGTTTGTATATACACAGTGGCTTGAACAACTCTGTGCTGTCCTCCTTCCAAAGACATATTTTGTAACATCCCATCGCTGTTGAGTCGATTCCAACTCATAGCGACCCCATCCATAGGGACCCTATAGGACAGAGCAGAACTGGCTCATCGGGTTTATAAGGAGCAACTGGTGGATTTGAACTGCTGACCTTTTGGTTAGCAGCTGAGCTCTTAATCACTGTGCCACCAGGGCTCCTTTAGTAACATAGGTGCTGATAATTTTAAGATTGTTTGACCATTTAACTCCTGACAGGTATTTTGGTTTCACAAATCATTAGCTGTCAGCATGCAGTGAGTTTTTGCAGCCCAGAAAGCTCCAAGTAATAAACAACTCTGCAATCCTGATGCTCCTAGAATTAGACACCATTTAATAAATGAAGCATATAAAACCTTTTCTATAAACAGAGCCTAGTGAAGCCCTGATAAAGAGGGTTTTGAGAGAGACCACTATGTCAACATACAAACATGTGTACATACAACTGAAGTATGTGGGGGCAAGATGCCTACTGCAAACTTTTACTCTCCACACACATTTTCGTGGAGGAAGTCTTGCTATTCAGACTTGACTTAGCAACTGGATGGAGATCCACACTCATTGTAAACGGGGAGAGCAATAAGTAAGCAATGATGCTGTATTATCAGTAAGAAAGCATCTGATAAACAGTCTGATAAAAAAAATTGACTCCTGAGGATCTTCTTATTTTCAATGGAGTAATGAAACAAATATTAAATACTTATTTAATTTTAGGCAAATGTAATAGGTATCCGAGGTCTTTCCCAATGGCTCACATAAATCTATAATTTGTTGATACATGATGTCTATTATTGTTATGATATATGATTGTTGTTAGTCACCATCATGGTGACCCCATGTACAACAGAACAAAAGGCTGCCCAGTCCTGCACCATCTTCACAATCTTTGGTATGCCCAAGTCCATCCGTGCAGCCGCTGTGTATTTTGAGTGACTTCCAACCTGGGGGCTTATCTTCCAGCACTATATGGGACAATATCCTGTTTTGACCCAGTGACCAATTTATGGATGTAGATCAGGTGTTTCTTCCTAGTCTGTCTTAGTCTAGAAGGTACACTGAAACCTGTCCACCAGGGGTGACCCTACTGGTATTTGAAATACCCATGGCATAGTTTCCAACAACATAGCAACACAGAAGGCACCACAATACAACAAACTGACAGGCTGGCAGTGATGATTAGGATATATTGTTATACTATTTGATATGATACATAATTTCTGTTATTAACATTTCTGTCTCTGCTGAGCAGGAGATTCAATGCCTTTACAAACTCCCCCGGATGAGCCAGAGCAAAACTGAGGATTATGACACAATCTATCTTAATTGATGTGAACTGCCTGTTTAGATTGCATCTTTTTTTCCCCAGCATTACTTTTAAGGGATTTGGTTATGAGAAAATAAATGTTCTATACCCAAATCTACTGACAGTGTTCTACCTAAGATGCATCAGTTCATAAAGGGCAAAATCGAATGATCACACTGCAAGCAAATGAGTTCCTGGAATATTGTACTCTGTGATCTACAAACAGTAATATGCATAATAGCAAAAATTTTGAGTGTTCACTTTATTCCCAGTACTTTTTAAAGAAGAGTTCTTTTTTTTGGTGAGTTTACTTATTTAATTCTCATAACAACCCCATATATATTATATGGTTATTATCCCCATTTTACAGATGAGAAAACTGTTGCACAAAGAGATTAAATAGATTGCCCACAGCTATATAGGTAGAAAGTAAAAGAGATGAGATATGTACCAGGTGGTCTGGTTCCAGAGCCCACTGTACCGTAGTGTCTCCCTCGAAGTCTTTATAGTTTTGTCAGTTGATGAGGGTTAATATTGATTGTGATAGTCACTTAGCCAAGACACCTAGTTGCCACAGTTCTTATCTTCCAATATTTCTTTTCAATTTTGCAGGTTTTGTTTCTGCCTGCCGTGTTTGAAGTTCCTAATCAACTGTCATGTAGCTGCATTTTTGCCAAATATATCACTTCTCTGTAATCTCCTATGTAGCATTCAGAGTAAATGATTTACTACATAATAATAAGAAAATGGTCTGCTTTGATACCAGTTTGTAAATTGCCTCAATTTGGAAGAGGAACCACATACCTCAACCAGCAATCTTTCAGGCTCAATTGTAAGGCCCTTATTTTCTAAACTGAATATTTTCACAGTTTGTTTTTACATTAAAGAATATGACAGAGATTCCAAAAGCAAAATATAATAAGGATACATTCTATATTTAGGTTATGAAAGCAGGTTTATGAATTAGTTCATAAGCAATGCTATTTATGATGGTGCATGTTAGTACAACAATTGTTTTTCTGTGTTGCAATGACATACATCTGCTGAAAAAATAAAATTAAAACTCCTATCTTGACTGACTCATTTGGCAAAAATAAAGAAATTTATAAGCCAAAGATTAGTTTGACCCACCATAACCTATTTATCAAATTTGAATGTGTTTTATGCTCATTTTGAGACGTGGCAAGGTTTTCTCTGACATTGTGTTCTTTTTCTCAGAAACATCCATTGACCTACAGCTGGCATTCTCTGTGAGATGCATGAGCCAGAGATTGCAACAGTAGAAAGAGCATGTGATGTCAACCCCGGCCACAAATTAGTACATAAACCTGTTGGCCGAGTGTAACTTATCACTCCCTCTGTCTGCATGAGTTAGCTGAGATGAGAATGTCAATTTTAGCAGATGTGTGTTTTCTGTTTTCATAATACAATGTGAATATGAATGATTATTTTCACAAATGAATCTGTCAGTCCAGTCTGAGCTTCCTTAATGTAGAACATTTCTATGAATTGTCTTTATCAGAGAAGTGACAGCTCCCTCTGCACACACTGACCCAGCTCACAGGATAGCCTTACAGCATCCAAGAGCAAAGACTCAAGCAGCCAATTGGGTGAGATGTGTGAGCACTTACAGTAAATTGGTAAATTATAAGAAATGAATATTTAGGTATGGTTTTATTTTTAAAACTTCTTTACAGATCATTATAATTAAGGCATCCTGTGGATATATAATATTTTTATTTTTATATTTATTGTCCATTTTAAATTAAAGATATTCAATAAGGAGGGGTAAAAGATCTATAAAATTATGAATATGGCTATGCTATGGGCAATAAAAAGATACAGTGTAGCTCCAAGGAGCTTACAGTGAAGGCTGAGCAATAAAACAGTTTTCTATGAAACAACTAGAAAGTAAATAGATAAACATAAGTAAATTTTTGGAATAAGAGCTCATTGTGACCTGCCATTCACCTGATAAAGCTTCATAGAGGAGTTAAATCTTGATAAATGTCTTGAAAAATGTAAGTTTTAATAAAATCAAAATAGTAAGTCAGGTCATGCTGAATAAATAGATTTTAGTATGAAAAAGTGAATTAACAAGATGAGCGGTCATGTTACTGACTCCTGCTGTATAAGACGCCTTTAAGAAGGTTAACTTGGCACCAATGATTGGGGGGGGGGGTTGGAAGAGGAGAGTGAGAATGAGAGTCAGAAAGCCCTGTCAAGAATCCAAGTGTGATGTGATTAGTCCTGAGGAGAGCAGTTAACGCAGAGAGAAACTGTTGAATCCATGCTTACATCGTAAGGAATATCAGCAGAACATCACAAAAAATTGCCTATGATGGCTCAAAGAGGAAAAAATGGTCAAAGAAAATTCTCAAGAGAGATCAGTGGGAATGCCTGGGAATGGAGATATTAGTGGATGTAGGACATGGCAAGTTTGTTTTGGAGACAAGTTGCTTTTGAGGAGAAAGTTGCTTACTCAAGCAAAAATATCATGCACCTGCTCTTTACATAACTTTTGGGATTTATATTTCGGATTTCCATGAAACTGTAAGCTCCTTGAAGCCAAGGTCCATACTTTATATTTTCTATGTCTCCACGATCACAGCATGTGTTCAGTAAATATTTAATAATGTTGTATGAGCTGGAAATATTGGAGGAAAGTTTAGATAGCAAGTCAAGAACCGAAAAGTAGATAAAATTTTCACCATCATTCTAAAAAGGATAGTTGAAGGCATGAAACAGAATGATCTTCAAAAAGAAAGCGTATCTAGGGAGGACAGAAAGGGATTAAAACCATCATGTTGGTGGAACAGGATGCAGAGAATGTAGTTGAGATAAAGAGGAAAGGATTGGCCATAGAGGTAGGAGGGAATGAGGAAAGTAGAGAATCATTGATACCAAGAAACTGTTTAAAGAGCAGTATAATAAAGGGTCAAATGTAACAGCTATTTGACACTGAGGAATGATGTAAGACTATAAATGGTTTCGGCTAAAAGTTAGTGAGGACAAGTCATGGTTTGGAAAAGTTTGGCCTTTGAGAGATCAGAAGTAGCCTATGGGTGGTGCAGCTTGCTGTTTCAGACGTTGGTTCAGCTATATTGGTTCTGGACTTGTCTTTCACTTAGAATTTTCTCCACCGAGGCAAGTCAATGTATGTAATTGCAGGATTTGGGTAAAATATGTGTAAGTTATCCATAATATTTTGCTGTTTGATCACAGCATAACCAGAATCTTACCATATCCCCTGTAGCTGAAGACCAACCATTAGCAATGGAGCTAGGGTTCAACCCAAGTGCTTGTAGGATGAATAATTTTTCCTTTCACTCCCGGAAAAATAAACGTATTCTTATGCTTAGCTAAGCACACCCTCCCACCTGTTTTTCTTTTCTTTTTCCATGCAACTTGAGCAACTGGATTTTACCTAACGTATCCAAATATCTTTGTTAAACAAATTACAAAGTGCTATACAAGTAATACTAGCGGTGATAGTAGTAGCACTAGTGTATCAGTAGCATCTGTGATATCCGTTAAAAAAAAAAAAATCCGTTGCCATCAAATCGATTCTGAGTCATAGTGACACTAGAGGACAGAGTAGCACTGCCCCATAGTGTTTCCAAGGAGCCGCTGGTGAATTGGAACTGCCGACCTTTTGATTAGAAGTCCAACTCTTAATCACTGCGCCCGCCAGGGCTCCTTGGTGATACCAGCATTACTCAATAACCATTACGACTGCTTCTTGATTTTAAGAAGTGAGAGGACGCCCAAAGAGCTATAATTACTACTTGTTCCTTCCCAGATGCTAGCATCTTTAGGCTTCGGAACGAACCGTTGCACACACACCGCCGCCCCTGAAGCCTGATGGTTTGTCTAAATAAGCAGCAGGGTTAAAGAGATACACTTCCGGGTTAACGATTCCGGGCTGGCAGCCACGTGTCTGACTACCCTTCTCCCGTGAATAGGTGGGAAAACTTGCCTGCCATTATGCGCGGTGAAATATACAACCCCTGGAATATAACACTGGGTGGGGAAGATCCTCTGCGAACTTAGGCCAGGCTGCACATACAGGGGTCACCAATGGAAGTTTTCCAGCCCACCGAACAGCTGTTGAGCCAGGGAGGACTCCTCATGATGCAGCTCTTCCTTTTGTACACTATCTGTTGTCTGTGTGTAATTAAAACGGTTTTCACTCTTGCCAACACCATGTACGTGTCTCGTGTGTACAACTTGATCAGGATAAATGGATATAGCACCCATGGACTGGTGGGCACCACTAAGTGGAATTCTTATTACAGTACTCTGGTGGGTACTTGGGATCTGGAGACATCTTTAAGGCAATCTGCACGTGGGTTATAGTTACCTTTAAACGGGAATGCTGGCTAAGAAATACCTGCTACTGAGTATGTGACTTCCTTACTAACAGTAGAGAGTGGGATGGAGTAGGGAGTGCAAGCATCAGGAAGTCCATTTCTTAAAAAGATAGTTTTTCTAAAAAGGTCAACATTCATTTGGATTAACAAACTCTTCTTTGGGGATTACAGAATCCCATAGGAGAATTAACTTGCCTTCAATCACACTTAATATCATACATAGGAGACTGATAACTTCATTGAACCCAAATTTGGATTAGATGGGAAAGGAAGAAGAGCAGAGAAAAGCGCAAGGGCAAACAGAAGAGGCCTGCTTCCTGATCTTTTGCATCCCACCACCATAAACTCCCTTTCTGTCAAAGGAACCCTCAGAAAAGTGTTTTACGATGGGCTCAACTCCATCCTCCTTTTTGATGTTCATAACAATCTCAAACATACACAGGATAGGACTTTGTGAAATTTACTCCTGAGTGGGAGGGGAGGAGAGATTCATTAGTCATACTCCTCCCCAATCAAATTCTCACCAGCCAAGAAGACTTATATACATTTACTTTTTGTATTTTTCATAAACACAACATTTTGAAAGAAATTTATGAATGTCAAATTTTGAAGGGACAGTTTTCCTAATTATAGGATACTCAGGAAAAAAAAAATAAAAAGATGAAGAGAAATGTAACCTGACAGGATGAAAGTGATAATAGCAAGCACGGGCAAACATCTGGAAAAGTTAAGGTGTGTAATCACAGGCCTGCCCTTTCTGGGGACTGGGCTTGACTCTTGCTACTGAGATTTACAACTCTGAAGCAACACAAATTCAACATCTGCTTATGTACTCCCAATGGTGCGTGCATCTAAGAGCAGTGTTTTTGACACTGATTACCTTAGGAATTTCATAGGCAATTCCTGCACAAATGTATATGTTTTTCACTCCCAATTGAAACTGCTATTGGTATAAGTCTTATATGGGCAAATGCCAAGCCCATTTGGAGGTCCATTTAGATTCTAAAAGCCATTCTGATTACACAGAGAAGCTTCATCTACTGAAAGATGAATTAAAATAAAAACTGTCAAACACTTTCCTTCATATCATTGTTTATTTGGTTATTAAAATAAAATAAAAAATTAAACTTTACAATAATCACACCTGAATTTATTCTTTAGGGAGTACTAAAATACTTTGATAATGGCATATCATAAGGCAGTATAAAATGCTTACATTATGTGGAATCCTAGTTTTGAGTCTTTTTTATGATTTCTTTCAAGCATTCTATTTTTAATCATATATTTGAAAAAAAAAAATCTCACTACCCAATTTATAACTGGGCAGTAATTTTCTTTTATCCCATACAAAAATTTATAGATACACTGTTATGTGACTCTAATTGCTCTCCCCACACTGTGACAGCACACTCCTCCTTTCCACCCCTGATTCCCCGTGACCATTCAGCCAGCTCCTAAACCCTCTCTGCCTTCCCATCTCACTTCCGGACAGAAGCTGCCCATTTAGTCTCTTGTATCTACTTGAGCTAAGAGGCACACTCCTCACGAGTATCATTTTATGTCCCACAATCCAGTCCAATCCCTGTCTGAAGAGTTGGCCTCAGAAATTGTTTTAGTTCTGGGCTGATAGAAAGTCCAGGGACCATGATTTCTGGGATACTTCAAGTCTCAGTCAGACCATTAAGTCTGGTCTTCTTACTAGAATTTGAGTTCTGCGCCCCATTTTTCTTCTGCTCTGTCAGGGGCTCTCCATTGTGTTCCCTGTCAGAACAGTCACTGGTGGTAGCTGGGAACCACCTAGTTCTTCTGGTCTCAGGCTGATGAAGTCTCCAGTTTATGTGGCCCTTTCTGTCTCTTGGGCTAATACTTTCCTTGTGTCTTTGGTGTTCTTTATTCTCCTTTACTCCAGGTGGTTGGGATCAATTGATGCATCTTAGATGGCCACTTGCAAGCTTTTAAGACCCCAGACACCACTCACCAAAGTAGGATGCAGAACATTTTCTTAATAAGATTTGTTATGCCGGTGGACCTAGATGTCCCCTGAAAGCATGGTCCCCAGACCTCTACCCCTGCTACTCTGTCCCTCAAAGTGTTTGCTTGTATTCAGGAAACTTCCTAGCTTTGGTTTAGTCCAGCTGTGCTGACTTCCCCTGTAGTGAGTGTTGTCCTTCCCTTCACCTAAGATAATTCTTATCTACTATCTAGTTAGTAATTAACCCTCCCCCTCCCTCCCCACCCTCATAACCATTAAAGAATGTTTTCTTCTGTGTTTAAACCTTTTCTTGAGTTCTTATAATAGTGGTCTTATACAATATCTGTCCTTCTGTGACTGACTAAATTCACTCAGCATAATGATCTCCAGCTTCCTCCATGTCATAAGATGTTTCACAGCTTCATCGTTGTTGTTTATCATTGCGTAGTATTCCATTGTGTGGTTATACCATAATTTGTTTATCCATTCATCCATTGATGGGCACCTAGATTGTTTCCATCTTTTCACTATTGCAAACAGTGCTGCAATGAATATGGGTGTGCATATATCTATTCGTGTGATGGCTCTTATTTCTCTATGATATATTCCAAGGAGCGGGATAGCTGTACCGTAAGGTACTTCTATTTCTAGCTTTTTAAGGAAGCGCCAAATCGCTTTCCAAAGTGGTTGGGCAGTAATTTTCCAATTTTCATGTCTTTCACTTTTATTTCTTAACTCAATGTTGCTGTTCTTGTTAGGTGCCATCGAGTCAGTTCCTACTCATAGTGACCCTATGTACAACAGAATGAAACACTGTTTGGTCCTCCCCCATCATCACAATCTCTGTTATGCATGAGCCCATTGTTGCAGCCACTGTGTCAATCCATCTCTTTGAGGGTCTTCCTTTTTTTTCCTAACCTTTTTCTTTCCAAGCATGATGTCCTTATCCTAAGACTGATCCTTCCTGATAACATGTCCAAAGTATATGGGACATAGTCTCGCCATCCTTGCTTCTAAGGAGTATCTGGTTGTACTTCTTCCAAGACAGATTTTTTCGTTCTTTTGGCAGTTCATGGTATAGTCAATATTCTTTGTCAACACCATAATTCAAAGGTGTCAGTTCTTCTTTGGTCTCCCCTATTGATCATCCAGCTTTTGCATGCATATGAGACAACTAAAAACAATATGGCTTGGGTAAGGCGCACCTTAGTCTTCAAGGAGAAATCTCTGCTTTTTAACACTTTAAAGAAGTTTTTTGCAGCAGATCTGCCAAATGCAGTACGTCCTTTGATTTCTTTACTGCTACTTCCATGGGTGTTGATTGTGGACCTAAGTAAAATGAAATCCTTGACAACTTCAATCTTTTCTCTGATTATCATTATGTTGCTTATTGGTCCAGTTGTGAGGATTTTTGTTTTCTTTATGTTGAGGTATAATCCATACTGAAGGCTGTGGTCTCTGATCTTCATTAGTAAGTGTTTCAAGTCCTCTTCACATTCAGCAAGCAAGGTTGTGTCATCTGCATCACGCAGGAGTTAATGAGTCTTCCTCCAACCCTGATGCCCCGTTCTTCTTCATATAGTCTAGGGTCTCGGATTATTCACTCAGCATACGAACTGAATAGGTATGGTGAGAAGATACAACCCTGACTCACACTTTCCTGATGTTAAACCATGCAGTATCCCCTTGTTCTGTTTGAACAACTGCTTCTTGATCTATGTACAGGTTCTTCATGAGCACAATTAAGTGTTCTGGAATTCCCATTCTTTGAAATGTTATCTGTAATTTGTTATGATCCACAGAGTGGAATACCTTTGCATAATCAATAAAACACAGGTAAACATCTTTCTGGTATTCTCTGCTTTCAGCTAGGATCCATCTGACTTCAGCAATGATATCCTTGGTTCCACGGCCTCTTCTGAATCCAGCTTAAATTTCTGGAAGTTCCCTGTTGATATACTGCTGCAGCTGCTTTTGGATGATCTTCAGCAAACTTTTGCTTGCGTATGATGTTGTTCTATAATTTGCACATTCATTTGGATCACCTTTCTTGGGAATAGGCATAAATATTAGTCTCTTCCAGTCAGTTGGCCAGGTAGCTGTCTTCCTAATTTCTTGGCATAGACGAGTGAGCACTTCCAGTGCTACATCCATTTGTTGAAAGATCTCCATTGGTATTCCATCAATTCCTGGAACATTGTTTTTTGCACACACCTTCAGTGCAGCTTGAACTTCTTCCTTCAATACCACTGGCTCCTGATCATATGCTATCTCCTGAAATGGTTGAACATCTACCAATTCTTTTCAGTATAGTGATTCTGTGTATTCTTTCAGACTTCTTTTGATGTTTTCTGCATCATTTAATATTTTCCCCATAGAATCTTCCAATATTGCGACTCGAGGCTTGAATTTTTTCTTCAGTTCTTTCAGCTTGAGAAATGTCAAGCGTGTTCTTCCTTTTTGGTTTTCTATCTCCAGGTCTTTGCACATTTCATTGTAATACTTTACTTTGTCTTTTTTTTTTTTTTTTTTTTTTTTGATTGTACTTCAGGTGAAGGCTTACAGAACAAATAGTTTCTCATGAAACAGTAGTACACATATTGTTTTATGACATTGGTTAACAACCCCACAACATGTCAACCCTCAGAATTTTCAAACTTTTTTTTCTGGTGAAAATACACATAGCCAAAGATACACTATTTCAAAAATTTCTACATGCTCAGTTTAGTGACATTTGACTATGCTCTTCCAATTGTGCTGTTATTCTCACTTAAGATGAAGGCTTACAGAACAAAATAGTTTCTCATTTAACAGTTACTACAAATGTTGCCCTATGACAATGGGTTACTTTGTCTTCTTGAGCCACCCTTTGAAATCTTCTGTTCAGCTCTTTTACGTCATTTTTTTTTCCTTTTGTTTTAGCTACTCGACATTCAAGAGCAAGTTTCAGAGTCTCTTCTGATATCCATTTTTGTCTTTTCTTTCTCTCTTCTCTTTTTAATGAACTCGTGCTTTCTTCATGTATGATGTACTTGATGTCATTCTACAACTTGTCTGGTCTTTGGTCATTAGTGTTCAACATGTCAAATCTATCCTTGAAATGGTCTCTAAATTCAGGTGGGATATACTCAAGTTTGTACTTTGGCTCTCAGGGACTTGTTCTAATTTTCTTCACTTTCAACGTTAACTTGCATATGAGCAATTGATAGTCTGTTCCACAGTCAGCCCCTGGCCTTGTTCTGACTGATGATATTGAGCTTTTCCATGGTCTTTTCCCACGTATGTAGTCAATTTGATTCCTAGGTATTCCATCTGGCAAGGTCCATATGTATAGTCTGTGTTTATGTTGGTGATAAAAGGTATTTACAATGAAGATGTCGTTGGTCTTGTAAAATTCTATCATGGTATCTCTGGCATCGGTTCTATCACCAAGGCCATATTTTCCAACTACCAATTCTTCTTCTTTGTTTCCAACTTTCGCATTCAAATCAGCAGTAATTATCAATGCATCCTGATCCGCATGTTCAATGAATTTCAGGTTGCAGAAGTTGGAAAGATCTACAACTTCTTCATCTTTGACCTTAGTGGTTGGTGCATAAATTTGAATAACACTTGTATTAACTGGTCTTCCTTGTAGTCCTATGGATACTATCCTAACACTGACGGTGTTGTACTTCAGGATAGATCTTGAAATGCTCTTTTTGCTGATAAATGCAACGCCATTCTTCTTCAAGTTATCATTCCCCGCATAGTAGCCCATATGATTGTCCAGTTCAAAATGGTCAATACCAGTCCATTTCAGCTCACTAATGCCTAGGATATTGATGTTTATGTGTTTTATTTCATTTTTGACAATTTCCAGTTTTCCTAGATTCATACTTTGTAAATTCCATGTTCCGATTATTAATGGATGTTTGCAGCTGTTTCTTCTTATTTTGAGTCACGCCACATCATCAGATGAAGGTCCCGAAAGCTTGACTCCATCCCCGTCATTAAGGTTGACTTTACTTTGAGCCCTGGTGGCATAATAGTTAAGAGCTTGGCTGTTAACCAAAAGGTCAGCAGTTCAAATCCACCAGCTGCTCCTTGGAACCCTATGGGGCAGTTCTACTCTGACCTATAGGGTCAACTGTAGGGTTGCTGTGAGTCAGAACCAACTCGAAGGGTCCTAACAACAAAAACAACAACTGCTGTGAGGAGGCAACTCTTCCCTAGGCGTATTTTGAGTGCTTTCCAACCTGAGGTGCTCATCTTCCGGCACTATATCAGACAATGTTCCATTGCTATTCATAATGTTTTCATTGGCTAATTCTTTTCAGAAGCAGACCACTGGTTCCTTCTTCCTAGTCTGTCTTAGTCTGGAAGCTCAGCTGAAACCTATTTAATGTTTATAACTATAGAAAAGATGACTGATTATCATTAGCCTTCATTTTCTTAATATAAGATAAACTGTTGGCATTGTCTGGCTTGCTGCCCCATCTGCTCATTTTATGTGGCATTAAGCGGCTAAATGTGACTGGTTTGAGTGAAGATTGTCTCAGGGGAGATAGATAACACCATCACAGTGCAGTTGTCCATTGCTCTAGCTCTTAGTGTGGCCAGCAGCTGACTCATATATAAATTGTTTAGAGAGTTTTCATGTGACTTATCAGATCTGCCTGAGTAATGAGATGAGCTCACTAGTCATTGTTAGATCTGACAGGGGCCATAATTAACTGGCTGAATCTCTCTAACATATTCTCATATTGGAAATATTAATTGTGTCTCCCTTTGATTTTTAGAAAGGTACCAAATGCTCTAGAAGGAATTGTTGTTACAGAGAAAAGTATTCAGTTTAAAATGTTGGCTAAATATTCTCTTCTCACTCCTTACTAAGTCTTGGAAGGCAGTGATTCGTTACAATATTTTTTTCTTCAAACAGTTAACTCAAATGTGAAATTGAGTTTGGACACAATTCTGGATTACAGATGCATAGCCTTGAACTGAGTTACTATGCCTAAAATAATAATCATCTTTAAGCTATTTTATTTCTTCTTTCATAGCAATGCATTGAATGCATTTTTACTTGTTGGGATAAGATAATGTGTACTGTGTTAACAAATTAATTCTGAAATCTCAGTTACTTAATAAACACAATGTCTTAATCATGCAAACTGTGCTGCAGGTCCAGGGCTGTCTAGGAAGTTTCCATGTGAGCAGTGACTCAGGGATCCAGGCTACTTCCATCTCAAGGCTCCATCATCTCAACACAATCACCGTGGCAGGGGATGAGAGAGACCGAGAACTCATACATTCTTTTCTATGCTTCAGCTTCAAAATGCATTCATCACTTCTGGTCAATTGGCCAGACTAATCTTATGGTCCCAAAATAAACATAAGGGAGGCTGGGAAGCTACTTCCTTGTCTGACTAAGTAGAGAAAATATAAAATGAGACTTGATAAACCAGCAAAAATCTTCAACAAAATACTAGCAAATCAAATCCATCAATATATAATGGGATAATACATTATTCCAAGTAAAATTTATTCAAGAAATAAAACACTACTTCAACACTCCAGTGGGAATGCAAACTGGTACAGTCACTATGGAAAAGAGTTTGGTATTTTCTCATAAAGTTAAACATATACTTGACATACGACCCAGCAATCCCATCCCTAGGTATTATTCCAAGTGAAACAAAAACTTATATTCACCCAAAAACCTGTATGCAAATGTTCATAGTGGCTTTATTAATAATCACCAAAAATCTGGAACCAACTCGTTTCCCCTTCAAGTGGTACATCTATTTAATGGAATACTATTCAGTAATAAAAAGAAACCAACCACTGATACAAAACCCAACTTGGATGAATCTCAAAAGTGTTATCCTAAGAGAAAGAAGCCAGACTCAAAAGGACATATATGATATGGTTCCATCTTTTTTTTATATACAAAACTATTATAGAAAATAGATCCATGGTTTTCAAGGGCTGGGAGTAGGAAGAAGAATTGATTTCAAAGGGGCATAGGGGATTTTTTGGTGATAGGACTGTTCTACATCATCATTTTGATGGTGGTGATAGGACTGTATTCATTTGTCAAAACTCACAGACCGTACCCTAAAGAGAGTGAATTTTACTGTGTGTAAATTTTAACTTAATAAAAAAATTAATGATTAACAAGTTATATTGGTCATAAATTACAGTATTAATGGTTAATGGCTCAATCTTAGAGTCAGACAATCTGGGATCAAATCCCAGGTCTATCAGTTCTGAGCAGTGTGAATTTGGACAAATTACTTACCTTATTGTGCTTCAGTTTTCTTTCCTCTAAATGGGGATAATAATTATGCTTAGGTCATAGCGTAGGATAAACAATTAAACTACATAATGCATGAAAACTACCTTAGGCAGTGTCTAACAAGTAATATCCAATCAGTGTTCTCGTTGTAGT
Organism: Dugong dugon; assembly: GCA_030035585.1. NCBI lineage: Eukaryota > Metazoa > Chordata > Mammalia > Sirenia > Dugongidae > Dugong > Dugong dugon. Next base: position 98,708,281 of record CM057465.1, read on the forward strand.
GATAGCAGATGCTCGCAAATATGATCAACATAGATTATTGTCCACTGTCATTATCTCATCTTTTTTTTAACACATCCGTGTTTATTTTAACTATCTACCATTTGACAGGAAACTCTGGTGGTGTAGTGATTAAGAGCTATGGCTGCTAACCAAAAGGTCAGCTCTTTGAATCCACCAGGCACTACTTGGAAACCCTATCAGGCAATTCTACTCTGTCCTATAGGGTCGCTGTGAGTCGGAATCGACGTGATAGCAATGGTAATTTTTTTTTTTTTTTTTTTTACCATTTGTCAAATACCAGACAAAATCAAATGCATAGCTTTTGCTCTCAATGACCTTATGATCTTTTTAGAGACATGAATAAAATACATAAAAATATTTAATTAACCAATAGCACATCTGTTTGCAACATGTACTGTTGTTGTTGTTAGCTACTGTTATGTCAGCCTTGACTCATGGTGATCCCATGCACAACAGAACAAAATGCTGCTGGTTTTGCACCATCCCTATGTTTGCTTGTGGATTGGACCATTGTGATCCATAGAGTTTTCATTGGCTTATTTTTGGAAGTAGATCACCAGGCCTTTCTTCCGAGTCCATCTTAGTCTGGAAACTCCACTGAAACCTCTTTAGCAACATAGCAACACTCAGTCCTCCACTGACAGATGGGTAGTGACTGCACATGAGGTGCAATGGCCAGGACTAGAACCTGGGTCTTCCTCATGAAAGTTGAGTAGTCTACCCCTGAACCACCACTGCCCCATATGCAGGCTTACATTGCATCAAAACATGACACTGAGTCTTTGCGTGCAGAAATGAAAATATATGGTGTCTACTGTGGTATCTCCCCTCAAGGATATTACAAACTAACTGCAGAGATAAATGTAAATGTGATCATAAATCACTAGTACACAAAAATGAAAGTGCAATAAGAGAAGTAAAATTAAAATTCTGACAAATTTTGATAGGTAGACAGAAATGGAAATAAAGGCATTTCTTGCAAAAGATTGGATATGTTTAACTATCAAAATGTTCTACACAGCCTGAAGTATAGAGGAACATAGAAAATTACTGTTGTTACTAGGTGTCCTCAAGTAGATTCTGAGTCATAGCAACCCTAGGTACAACAGAAATAAACACTGCCCAGACCTGTGCCATCCCCATGATCCTTGCTATGCTTGAGCCCATTGTTGAAGCCACTGTGTCAATCCTTCTCGTTGCGGGTCTTCCTCTTCTTTGCTGACCCTCTATTTTACCAAGCATGATTTCCTTCTCCAGGGACTGATCCCCCATGAAAACATGTCCAAAGTATGTGAGATGAAGTCTCACCATCCTTGCTTCTAAGGAAAATTCTGGCTGTACTTTTTCCAAGACAGATTTGTTCCTTCTTCTGGCAGTCCATGGTATCTTCAATATTCTTCACCAACACCATAATTCAAAGGCATCAATTCTTCTTCGCTCCTTCTTATTCATTGCCTAGCTTTCACACGCATATGAGGCAGTTGAAACACCATGGCCTGGTGTACCTTAGTCTTTAAGGTGACAACTTTGTTTTTTAACACTTTAAAGAGGTCTTTTGCAGTGGATTTGCACAATGAGGTGTGTCATTTGATTTCTTCACTGCTGCTTCCACAGATGCTGTTTACGGATCCAAGTAAAACAAAATCCTTAACAACTTCAATCTTTTCTCCGTTTATCATGATGTTGCTTATTGGTCCAGTTGTGAGGATTTTTGCTTTCTTTATGTTGAGATCTAATCCATAATGAAGGATGTAGTCTTTGATCTTCATCAGTAAGTGCTTCAAGTTCTCGTCACTTTCTGCAAGCAAGGCTGTGTCCTTTGCATAATGCAGGTTGTTAATGCGTCTTCCTCCAATCCTGATGCCCCATTCTTCTTCATATAGTCCAGCTTCTTGGATTATTTGCTGAGCATATGGATTGAATAAGTGTGGTGAAAGGTTACAACCCTAAAGCACAACTTTCCTAACCTTAAACCATGCAGTATCCCCTTGTTCTGTTCAAACAACTGCCTCTTGATCTACGTGCAGTTTTCTCATGAACAGAATTAAATGTTCTGGAATTCCCATTCTTTGCAATGTTATCCATAGTTATAGAAAAGTATAGAGAAAGAAATTGAGATTAAAGATACCTTGAATCGGAGATTTCTGGACCAGTTGGATCTTGAATTGGTCTAAAAGAGATGGAAATATTATGGATATTTGTTAATTGAGAAGAAAGGATCTGATAACAATGGCTATTACAATATAAGCAAAGTTAATGGAGTAGATATGCATATTTCTCCATTTATTCACTAAGTATTTATTAAGTACCCACTATGTAGTAAGCAGCACTATTCCTGTTCCTGCAGAGCTTACACTCAGAAGAGAGAGAGAACAGAAAACTGAGTACAATATATGTCAGATAGCAAGATATATTCTGAAGAGATATAGAGTAAAATCAGTAGCCACCTTACATTGTCCTACTGTGGTGATGATATGAAGCTGGCAGCTATGCCACTGGTATTTGATATACCAGCAAGGCCACCCATAGTGGACAGGTTTCAGTGGCACTTCCAGACTAAGAGAGACTAGGAAGAAAGGCCTGGTGATCTACTTTCAGAAATTACCCCATGAAAACCCTATGAATCACAATAGAATATTATCTGATATAGTGATGAAAGATGAGCCCCCTAGGTTGGAAGTCACTTAAAATACACAGTGGCCACAACAATGGACTCAAGCATACCAAAAATGGTGAAGACAGTGCAGCACCAGGCGATATTTTATTCTGTTGCACATGGGGTTGTCCTGGAGGAGGGGAATGCAAGTTTCATATAAGGTGATCTTGAAGAGATCTTGCTATTTTGATCTTATTTGAGCAGACACATAAATAAAATTAAGAAACAAGCTATATGGTTGATTATATGTGGTAAGAGTTCTCAGAGTCAGGAGAAAAACAGGTTCAAATCCCTGAGGTAGAAATGTGTTTGGACAGTTTATGAAATAGCAAGTAGGCTAGAGAGGAGGGTAGGGGGAAAGTGTCAAAGGTGGGGTGAAAAATGCATAAGGGGTTCAATTATTTGTGACTTGTAGGCCATGGTGGAACTTTAGGTCGGAGGCAAGATACATCCTGACTTGTTTTTTTTAAAGCATTAGTGAAGTTGCTTTGGGGAGAATAGACTCAAAACAGCTAGAGGTAGGAGGGTTGGGTGTTGGGGTGTGGCTGAAGCGGGTCCACATTCGAAGTGATGGTGCTTTGGACAAGGATAGCAACAGTAAAAGTGGTGAGAAGTGGTCAGGAAGATGAGGAATGAGCAAGAGAGAGAAGGAACGGCCAATACTTAAAATAATATTGCCAGTATGAAATATTTTAAACCAATTTTATAGATAGAGAAATTATCATGAACTAGCTCAGTTGCCTTTATATGGTTCATCTAATAATTTACTTGGAACTGTTTCCATTAGCATGGTTTGTGTAATAAATTCCTAATTAAATTGCCCATGTCTAAAATTCCATCACTACATTATTATCATTGACTCATGCTCAGTTCAGGAATTATGTAATACTTAGCGAGTATTTGGCTATTCCTGGATTGCATTATTTCCTCACTTGAACTGTTGTTGTTTTCATTAAGCACTATCGAGTCAATTCCAACTCATATTGTTGTTGTTATGTGCCATCTAGACAGCTTCAACTCTTAGTGACCCCATGTACAAAAGGATGTTGCTCAGTCCTGCACCATTCTCACAATTATTGCTATGTTTGAATCCATTGCTGCAGCCACTGTGTCAATCCAACTCTTTGAGGGCCTACCTCTTTTTTGCTGACCCTGTACTTTATCAAGTATGATGTCCTTCTCCAGGGATTGGTCCTTCCTGACAACATGTCCAAAGTAAGTAAGATGAAGTCTCACCATCCTCACCTCTAAGGAACATTCTGGCTGTACTTTTTCCAAGACAAATTTGTTCCTTCTTCTAGCAGTCCATGGTATATTCAATATTCCAACACCATAGTCCAAATGCATCAATTCTTCTTTGATATTCCTTATTCATTTGTCCAGCTTTTGCATGCGCACGAGGCGATTGAAAATACCATGACTTGAGTCAGGCACACCAAATGACATCTTTGCTTGTAAACACTTTAAAGAGGTCTTTTGCAGCAGATTTGCCCCAAGCAGTACGTCATTCGAGTTCTTGACTACTGCTTGCATGGGTGTTGATTGTGGATCCAAGCAAAATGAAATCCTTGACAACTTCAGTCTTTCCTCTATTTATCATGATGTTGCTCATTGGGCCAGTTGTGAGGATTTTTGCTTTCTTTATGTTGAGATCGAGTCCATACTGAAGGTTGTGAGGATTTTCGCTTTCTTTACGTTGAGATCTAATCCATACTGAAGGCTGTGTAGTCTTTGATCTTCGTCAGTAAGTGCTTCAAGTTCTCTTCTTTTTCTGCAAGCAGGGTTTTGTTGATTGCATTTTGCAGATTGTTAATGAGTCATCCTCCAATCCTGATGCCATCTTCTTCTTCATGTAGTCCAACTTCTTGGATTATTTGCACAGCACAGAGATTAAATAAGATTGAATAAGTGTGAATAAGTACATCTGTGGAAAGAGTATATGGAGAAATTCCATATCAGCAGTCAGAACAAGTTCAGGGGCTGACTGTAGGACAGATCATCAACTGCTCCCGTGCAAGTTCAAGTTGAAGCTAAAGAAAATTAAAATAAATCCAAGACTTCCAAAGTACAGCCTTCAGTAATCCCACTTGAATTTAGCAATGATCTCAAGAATAGATTTGAGACATTGAACCCTAATGACTGGAGACCAGAAGAGTTATGGGATGATGTCAAGGACATTATACATGAAGAAAGCAAAAGGTCATTAAAAAGACAGGAAAGAAAAGAACAAAATTGATGTCAAACAGAAGAGACTCTGAACCTTGCTCTTCAACATAGAGTAGCTAAAGCATGGAGTAAGCTAAAGTGAATGGAAGAAATGATGAATTAAAAGAACTGAACAGAAGATTTCAAAGGGTGGCTCAAGAAGACAAAGAAAAGCATTATAATGAAGTGTGCAAAGACTTGGAGTTAAAAAACCAAAAGGGAATAATACTCTCAGCATTTCTCAAGCTAAAAGAACTAAAGAAAAATTCAAACTTTGAGTTTCAATATTGAAAGATTCTATGGGCAAAAATTTGAAGGATGCAGGAAGCATCAAAAGAAGATGGTAGGAATATACAGAGTCACTGTACCAAAAAGAATTAGTCGACATTAAACTATTTCAAGATGTAGCATATGATCAAGAACCAATGGTACTGAAGGCATTGGCAAAAAAAATAAGGCTTCAGGAATTGACCGAATAGTGACTGAGATGCTTCAAGAAATGGATGCAGCACTGGAGGTGCTTACTCATTGTCTTAGTCATCTAGTGCTGCTCTAACAGAAATACCACAAATGGATGGATTTAACAAAGAGAAGTTTATTCTCTCACAGTCCAGTAGGCAATAAGTCCAAATTCAGGGTGTCAGGTTCAGGAGACGGCTTTCTCTCTCTGTTGGCTCTGGAGAAAGGTCCTTGTGATGCATCAGTCTTCCCTTGGTCTGGAAGCATCTCAGCGCAGGAACCTCAGGTCCAAAGAACGCACTCTGCTCCCAGCACTGCTTTCTTGGCAGTATGAGGTTCCCGTGTGTCTCTGCTCACTTCTCTCTTTTATATCTCAAGAGAGATTGGCTTAAGACACTATCCAATCTTGTATACTTCATCAGTATAACTGCTGCTAATCCATCTTGTTAGATCATAGTGACTGAATTTACAACACTTAAGGAAATCACATCAGGTTACAAAATGATACACAATTATACAATATTGAGAATCATGATGCAGCCAAGTTGACAGATATTTTGGGGGGACACAATACAATCCATGACACTCATCTATGCCAAGAAATTTGGAAGACAGCTACCTGGCCAGCTGAATGGAAGAGATTCATATTTGTGCTCATTCCAAAGAAAGGTGATCCAATGGAACACAGAAATTATTGAATAATATTATTAATATACATGCAAGTAAAATTTTGCTGAAGATAATTCAAAAACAGTTGCAGCAGTATGTTCACAGGGAACTGTCATAAATTCAAGCTGGATTCAGAAGAAGGTGTGGAATGAAGGATATCATTGTTGATGTCAGATGGATCTTGGCTTCCAGCAGAGAATGCCAGAAAAATGTTTACCTGTGTTTTATTGACTATGCAAAGGCATTTAACTGTGTGAATCATAACAAATTATGAATAACATTGCAAAGAATGGGAATTCCAGAACACTTAATTGTGCTCATGTGGAATCTGTACATTGACCAAGAGGCAGTAGTTTTAGCAGACAAGGAGATACTGCCTGGTTTAAAATCGGAAAAGGTGTGTGCCATAGCTGTATCCTATTCCAAGTTAGGTTGTGGTATCGTTGTTGTTGTGTGTTGTCAAAATGATTCGGACTTATAGAGTCCCTATAGGACAGAGTAGAACTGCCCCATAGGGCTTCCAAGGCTGTAAATCTTTATGGAAGTAGACTGTCACATTTTTTTCCTTTGGAGTGGCTGGTGGGTTCAAACCACTGCCATTTTGGTTAGCACCCAAGAGCTTAAGCTTAAGCATTGAGCCACCAGGGCTCCTTCACATTGAATTATCCATTCCAAATTAACTGGCAGAAGCTCCTAGATGTTCTTCTTCAATATGACTTTTTAATTGGTCCTATTGTTGGTAACTTATCTTCTTTATGTTATGTTGTTTCAGAGATTAGAGGCTATAGATATCAACATATTATTTTAAAAGGTAGTATTTAAAATCCTGTCTATTTTCTTCATTATATTCTCACTGGCTGAATAGGTGCTTTTTATGGTTGGGAAGATTGGAAGAGTATTTTCATGGGGAAAAGTTTTAAAAATAAGCTAATTTTATTTTAAGAAACTTGACCAAGATCCAGGCACTTAGCAGAAAAGCCATCTTAAAAATGAAAAAAATATTAAATATTATGTGAATTTCAAGTAAAATCTTAGCATTCTAAGTGTCAGATTCACTTACCATATGTATACCTCCCACCAAAACCTCCTTCTGGCTGATCCACATGGCTCAAGGAGTAGTTGCCAAGTGTTCAATCTTTTGCAGCTGAAAACGACTTCTACGGTAAGCTAGGTCCTCATGTACATAGTCCTATACTCAGTTTGCTCCCAAAACACCTGATCCACTCCTTTGTTATACAAATATGTAACCACTATAGTTCTCCAGCTTGATTACTCCACCCTCTTCAAGCGAACTTGTTTACAGAGTCTCCCTGAAGCTCTCCCAACTGATAAACCTTGGTGCAGTTTATCACTAAACATTTAAATCAGCAATCTGCTAAATTTTACCTCAAATAGAATTCTGTACCTCTCCCTCTGGGCTTGTATAAATAAATCACATCTGTCCTGGGTCGTATGTGTGTGTGTGTGTGTGCACATTATTATTTAAAACCTGTCATCAGACTGTAACAAACCAAAGGCAGCCAAGTCTAGTATTGCCCAAAGAAAACAAATAAATAGATGTTGAAGCCAGCAGAGCAGGATATATAAAGTAACTGAGTGATAGTTCACAGAATCATTTATTCCACGTCACTGCAAGATAATTTGCAGTAGAAGATGATTTATTAAGCCAAAAAGAACCAGGAAATAACAGTATGCTGCTGTATCTCTATGGTATCATGTGGGTAGAAACTATTTTCCCCACATTCTTGTTTTCATTGTTTTGAAAATAGGAGGGCTCAGAAGAAACTTGAGAAGACAGCTTGCCCCTCCTCCCTGCATCAGGAGTCTAGAAGCATCTGTTTCAAAACAGTGCCGGGGTCCCTGTGTTGATTGTCATCCAGTCTTGTCCACTGGTTTCTCACATACTTCTCTTGCAAGCAATTCAATACTTCCCACGGATTCCCGCAGCTCCCTCTGGCTCGCTGTCTAGAGGCCAGGGAGTCCAGACCCGAATTGCTTTCACATTGTCTGACATTCTAGTCCCCTCCCACACTGTCTCAGAGTAGCTTTGTCCACTGAGTAGGAAAAAAGGTTGGAATCTGGATCATTCCAAAAGTGTCTCTAGCCCACAGTACAGAGATTGTTAATACTAAACCAGGTTGGCTGAGGTCGGGGGCAGGCAGCCGTGTAATAGGATTCTATGTGGATATTTTTGTGCTGCTTAAAGAGACCCATTATGATGAGCTGGGATGCGGAAAGGTAAAGAAGATGCCATGAGTGGGCTTTTATGTGTCAATAATTGTTCGTTTTCTACTGGGAGAGGAAAAATGGAATTTGGTTTATATTGTGGCTGAAGGAATTTGTCTATAATTACAGGGAAACCTTTGTCCTTTCAGAGCAGCCAGTTGTTTTTATGGTTATAATGACGATTTTATTTTTTAGTTTCATTCCACACCTCTCGTTTTACTCCAGCAAAGACGATGCGAGAACATGGGCAAATCATTCCACCTCTTCAGGCCTCTTGAAGAAAATGACAGAATTTGGTTGGACTGCCATTGTGTTTCTTCCTAGTTCCAGATTTTCCTTATCTGAGAATTCTAGTGCAAGTAGTTCACCAAGAGAGCATGTGTAAAGATGCCAGCAGTTGTTAGCTGGTAGTAGTTAGTTCCTTTTCCCCAAGGTGGTGGTTGTTGTTGTTAGTGTCATCCAGTCAGCCCTTAACTCACGGTGACCTCAGGCCTGATGGAACGAAACATTGCCTGGTCCTGCACCAAGTTACAGCTTGGACTGTTGTGATTCATAGGGTATCCACGGGCTGATTTTCAGACTTAGATCACTGGATCTTTCTTCCTAGTCCATCTAAGTCTGGAAGCACCACTGAAACCTGTTCAGCACCACAGCAACATGCAAGCCTCCATTGACAGATGGCGGGGCATTAGTGGGAATCACCTCAGGTGTCCCACATGGAAGGCAAGAACTGTTACCCTCAAACTCTTTCCTAGCCTGATAAATACGTAATTCTGCAAAGGGATAAAAGGAGGCAGGAGGAAATTTTGACAAGGGGCATAAGTGACTCCAGAAAAAGGAAGAATTAACATAACAAAAAGGTCACCACACACCATTCCCTCAATACCAACTCAATTTGGAAAGGGAGGAAAAAAAGAAAAAAAAAAACTCAGAAAAGTTTAGGAGGAAAATGAATGTGAAATGGAAAGCAAAGTCTTCCAAATTCCCGAGGGCTGCAGAAAGCAGAGAGTGCCACACCCCTCTCAGGCATCTGTCGTCTTAGCCCTGAGAGTAGCATTATACCAGTGTCCAAAATGATACTCAGGTCGGAAAACCTAAGTCAGGTATCCAGGAATTGCACAAAAGTACCAGATGTTGCAATCTTGGCCTCTTGCTTATGCATATAATTAGATATATACACTTTTATTCAGAATACTGCTGATGTCTTTTTCAACTAAAATGGCCTAACAGGCACATTGAATGTATAAGAAATAGCTCAAATTTTCCAGATTTCCGCAATATGGTATTATGCATTAACTTCCTCGGAAGTACACTTGATGCAAATGAAAAAATCACAGCCCTGCTTCTGCTGGATTTTCCCAAAATGTAAATTAAAACACTGGGAACAAGTTATTTATTACACAGAATTTAATGACCAGTTTGAAGCTTTGAGGGAGATATCTTTTAATCTGACTCCTGGAAAAAAAGGAAACAAATAATATTTCTGTGAAATTGTCTGTAAAACAAAAGTAACACTTGCTGTAAAATATATTTTATTTATTGAAAAGAAAACAACAACAAAAACCCTCAAGGTATTTCTGAAAACATAATGAAAAGTATAAAATGCAAAATGATTCATCTCCAAAAAGGAAAAATAAATAACTCTTGACTCTGCCATATTGTTAATCTATATTAAATATAATTTATTATAAGATGGCAGCATTGTAAAGAGAAAATATTGTCAATAGGTAAGACACGTTAAGAAAGCTGCCCAATGGGAAATAGAGACTTAGAAAGCTCCTATTTGCACAAGTAAATCCAGGGGCCATTTTGGCAAGATGAGCTGCAGTGAAGAGAAAAAATATATATATATGTAAGAAAATATTTTGTTAAATTGAGTTGGCTGCTCATCCCCAAACTTGCAGACTGGAACTGTGTGTGTTTGTGAGTGTCTGTCTTTTTAAGGCTTTTACATTCAAGGAAACAATGACTTTGCACCAGTAATATATTTTTTGTTCTTGCTTTTCTTAGAAAAGCAATCCAAAGAGAGCAGAAGGAAGAACAAACCTAATATTTTAAAGTCAAGTTCTTTTCAGTCTCTCCTGGAAATCAACCGTTAGTGTATCAGCCAAGACAGAGGCCACAGAAGGGAGAAAAGAATTGTTGGGGAGAAGGTACTTGCAAGAGCTGGAGGTCCCTGTCCCCATCGCTCTGATTATGAATTCAGGGCTTTCATAGTTAATTGAGGAGCCACATCAAGAAGATACAGGAAGCATTTGTTGTGTTTTGTTTTGACATGTGCTATGTTGCCTCCTGGTCTCCTCTAAAGTGTTGCAAGAATACGCTCCGTATTGTAACCTAGAGCCAGAGCGAACGTTGCCAAGGAACACAGGCGGCCATCGCCTCTGCCTACGCCCTCTGCACTCTGCCAGGTGAAGCCTTTCAGCGCCTGAGGACATTCACACAAATGGCATACTTCTTGTCTAGGGGCTGCAGTTCTAACCAAAAACAGTTACGATTCTCCAATTGTTGTGGGAGTAAACATTCACTCCTTTACATGCATCGGTTCTATTCCTTTGGCTGTTTCTTTTCTCCTTTCAAAAAAAATCCCAGTGTTTTCTCACCAGTATTGTATTGCCATTTTGCAGCCAAATTTTACGGTTGCAGAAAGTATTAGCAACCCAGGCCAAAAAACACTCTGACTTTGATTTAATACAAAATTGTACACTGCATTTCCAACTATTTCCATCATTACAATAATGATTGGGCTTATTTCTGTTTCCATGACTGTAAAAAGTTTCTGTTTTTCAAAACACAAAAAAAGTAGTGTTTGATAACAACTGAACACAGCTTGGATCCAAGCAAACAAATCAATCAATAGTGCATTCTTGTATGGCACTCTGCTAATAGCTTTTTTAAAAGACCCAATGTTATATTATTTTTTCCATTGAATTTGTTCTAGAGTTTAATACATGTACACAAATAGCTTGGATTTACTTTGTTTTCTGGATTTCCATCATCCCTATAGATGAACTTATCCTTTTCTCTCTGGGGATATATTAGATGATCTCTGTAATATGTATATAATCACATAACATGAATTACATAAATATTGTGAACAAAATTGCTGTTAATATTTGGATGGCTATTTCTAACCTCACTTCAAGATAAGTAAATGCCAGTTATCCTTTATTTTATCTTCATCTTGTTATTCTTGAGATGGACTGTACATAATCCCTTCATTACAAAATAAATCTACAAATTGTGATCACCACATGGCAAAATGCTTGCCCAGGTTTTAGATGGTAATGTGGCCTTTTACAAAAATATTGTGCAATGCTACTTCCAAATAGTGTTACCAAAAATGACCCTATATTAAGAAATTAACGTGTGTCTATTTTTCTTTGGCTACCTCTTTTTGTCTTTCTGATAATTCCTCCTTCCACCACAATTTTTCCCTCTTCAATTTTCCAGGTGTCAAAGAAATATCCTTAAACTGAAATGAAACTTCAAGTGTACAAAGTGAATAAGAGCTCCATCTTTTATGAGCAAAAAAAAAGTTAAATGAGGTTATCTACTGAACTCCTGGAGGAGCAGAAAAGTGAAATACAAAGACAGAGCCCTCCAGAAAGCAGCACCTGGCATCCCACTGCTCCACCTCAAAAACAAGGGGAGGAGTTATGTCATGCCCTATTTTGTCCACACTACGGCTGAATGCCATGTAACAGAGTCTATTTTGGGGATGAAATTATTGCTAAATCAGAGTACTCTTCATGACCCCTTGATTCTGGGAATTAGAATTGCTCAATTTTTCAGCGCTCATTAGAAATATACTTTCTGGCCATGTCTAAATATGCAATGGTAATATCACAAAGGGGATGTTCCAACTTCATATTTACAGCAAAGATCCATATAAACCTACTGTTCACAGTGCAAGTTGGGCCAGTAGACTACAATTCATTAATATGTCCAAAACTTATTACTCAGGACCATTCTGCTAGGAACTACACAGCCAAAGTCTATATTAAATTATGTGAATTTTAATATTATGACACCAAAGAATTTTTTTAAAAAGAAGATATTAATAGGCTTAGAAGTATGATTGGTTATCAGACAAAGACAGCATAAAGAACTTTCTAATATTGTTGTTATTGTTGTTGTTAGCAACCACGGAGAGAATCCATGCACAACAGGATGAATTGCTGCCCAGCCCTGCACCATTCCCATAATCAGTCAGACTATTGTGATCCATATGGTTTTCGCTGGCTGATTTTTGGAAGTAGATCATCAGGCCTTTCTTTCTAGTCCATCTTAGTCTGGAAGATCTGCTGAAACCTGTTCAGCATCATAGCAACACACAAGCTGTCATTAACAGATGGGTGGTGGCTGCTCATGAGGTGCATTGGCAAGAATCGAACCTAGGTCTTCTGCTTGGAAGGGAAGAATTCTACCACTGAACTACCAATGCCCTCATCCTGATATTGTTGTTGTGAGGTGCAGTCAAGTCAATTTTTCAACTCATAGTGACCATACGTGACGGAGTAGAACTGCCATATAGGTTTTTCTAGGCAATAATCGTTATGAGAGCAGATCACCAGGCCTTTCTCCTGCGGACCCACTGGGTAGGTTTGAACCTCAACCTTTCAGTTAGCAGCTGAGCACTCAACATATTGTGTCACTAGGGCGTCTTCTCCTAATATTAGAGCTATGTAAAGACAGAATAAGGTGTCCTGAGAGATAACAAAGTACTTGTCATTGGAGGGGATGCACGCTCTACCTCTGAAAAATGCTCAGTAGAGTTCCCAGGGCCATCTGGCCTTAATACTCCAGGGGTGAGTTAATGATCAGATAGGTGGTTACACCAAATGACCTTTAAGAGTCTTGTGATCCTAACGTTTCAAGGAATAGATAGAATAGTATTTTCCAAACTTTGTTCCTGTGTTCCATGATCAAATAAGTACAAAAATGGTACATACATTTTTCCCCCTAATTAAACACTTTAAAAATGCACGTTTGAAAATTAAAGGTTCTGGGAAGCTCTGCAGTAAAGAAATCTGCACAAATTTGTCCAGCCTAGCTTTTCCCAACTATTTTATTTTTCACAAAGCATGTTATTATAATGTGATTGAACACTCATGTTCTGGTATATCCAGTAGGGTAATGTTAAACTAGATTTTCCTTCTTATATCTAGCTTGCATGTTTTTGTGAGTTTTATATAATTTTCCTTATATAACTTAAAATTGTCACTCCTTTTAAACAAGTGCAAATTCTTTTGACTGTCATGGAAGGCCCAAAACAATTTTTCTTTTCAAATTTATCCCTCCATTCCCTAAAAAGATTATTTTTCAGTGTATCTCAAATGTATCATACTTTTTTCCCTTGCTATATCTATAACTTACCTTTCTCTCCCCCTTAGGTGTGTAGTCATCCAAATAGTATATTTTCAAGCCTCAGCCCAACTGTGATGGTTAAGGTTGTGTGTAAAATTGGCTGGGCCATGTTTTTCAGTGGTTTGGCAGTTATCATGTAGTTTAGGAGTTATGTAATGATGTAATTGCCTCCATGATGAGATCTGATATAACGTAATCACCCCCATAATGAGATCTGTTATGAGCAGCCAATCCAGTTGAAAGGGAGTTTCCTTGGGGGTGTGGCCTGCATCCAATATATATGGAATTTCTAGCAAAGCTCTCTGGGTTTTATTCATTCTGGATCCTGCATCCAGCTCATCATCATCTGACCTCCAGTCAGATGAGACTTGAGCCAGGAGCCTATTGTCTTACTTGACTATCTTGGGTTCATCAGAACCTACAGTTATTTAACTCAGGAGAAGCCTCTATCTAGCCTGATGCCTGACCCATGTACTTGGGACTTTCCAACCTCTACAAGTGCGTGAGCCATATCCTTGATATAAATCTCTCTCTTTCTCCAACTCATGGCAACCCTATAGGATAGAATAGAACTGCCCCATAGAGTTTCCAAGGAGGGCCTGGTGTATTTGAACTGCCAACCTTTTGGTTAGCCGCTGTATAACTCTTAACCACTAAGCCACCAGGTTTTCCATATATATATATATATATATATATATATATATATATTCCATATACATATATGTGTGTGTGTATATATATGTATAAACCAAACTCATTGCCGTCAAGTTGATTCTGACTCACAGCGATCCTGTACGACAGAGTAGAACTTCCCCATAGTGTTTCCAAGGAGTGACTGGTGGATTCAACCTGTCAACCTTTTGGTTAGCAGCCTGAGCTCTTAACCACTGTGCCACGAGGGCTCTCTCACTCTCTCTCTGTATATATATATATGTGTGTGTGTGTGTGTGTGTGTGTGTGTGTGTGTATATGTTATACATATATATTATATATATATATACATACATATACACACATATACGCTTCACTGGTTTTGCTTCTCTAGAGAACTCAGCCTAAGGCATTTGGTACTGAGAGTGGTTCTAGAGAAACAAAATTGTAATGATGAGTTTTATAAATAGGTTTTCAGGTCTGGTTAGTCTAAAAGATGTTAATGACTCTGCTTCCAGTAGTAAAGAGGGCACTGCTAATCTATGGCATGTGGTGGCAATAGAAATATGCAAAATATCACCACCAATAAATCAAGTATTGGTGAGAGGTGAGGCTCTGGATGATTGCATGATTGATACTTTTTAACAATTTTTTTTTTCAGAATGAGAAGTATAATGAAGCTGGTTGGTTGGTCCTACTTTCACTAGACAGAGTGGTAAAAGAAAGAAATGAGCTTATGGCTTCAGAGTCACAGCTCAAGCGCTGAATAAATAACCTCAAAGTTGCCACTTAAAAGAAAGTCTTATTTCTTGCGGTAACAGAGCTGATATTGCTGAAAACCAAGCCTGGAGTTTTATCTTTTAAGAGTGGCTAAATTACAAAGCCAGTTGAATTCCCAAATGCAAAATGGTGTCTGATGTTAAAGTGAGGACATTGATTGGGAAGAAATAGGACCCTGAAACATGGGATGGGGACATATGGGCAGATAATCAGGAAGCTGGGGACACTGAGCCCCTAAATTCCCTTGAATCCCTCCTGCCAACAAAACCTATCAGATGAGATTAGCCCAGCTATGTCTGAAGAGCATTTGTCTGAGATATCGCCTAGAGTGGAATATGAGTCATTACCTAAGGCATCACCTGAGGCAAATGCCTTACAAGACATTGATGAATGATCTCAAAACACATCCCCATCACTCATTTTTGCATCTAGACCTGTAACTAGATTTAACTCACAGTGAGCCCCAAAAGGTGAAGTACAAAATGTGACCCAGAAGGAGGTATGTTACGCTTCAAAAGAACTGCTCGATTTTTCTAATATGTACAAAGAAAAACCTGGGGAATATTTGTGGGAATGGCCATTAAGTGTGTGGGATATGGTGCAAGGAACATAAAGTTGGATTAGTCTGAGTTTATTGATATGGGGCCATTAAGCACAGATTTTTCATTCAATGTTTCAGCTCAAGAAGTTAAGAAAGGCTCTAACAGTTTATTTGGTTGGTTCACTGAGGCATGGATTATGTGGTAGCCTACATGAAATCAAGTTCAAGTACCACATCTGCCTTGGTACACTGTAGAAGAAGGTATTCAAAGGCTTAGGGAAATTTACATGTTAGAGTGGATGTATCAGGTTAGACTCACAGACCCTCTGCACAGAGGACACACCTTTTACCACAACAGTGAGGAACAAACCTGCGAATGGAGCCCCAGCATCCTTGAAGACTCCTGCTACTGCTATTGTATGTAAGTCAGATTTGACAATGGGAACGGCCCTAACTGGATTAAGACATCTAACTACAACGGGGCTGATTGGACCCTATAGTGGTATGGGTCAATTGGGGGCACGCAATTGACAAAGACAAGGTGCATATGGTTATTGTAATGGACAGCAGCATCAAAGCAGTGAACAGAATAGTCTGACTTGTATGGACTTATGGACTTGGCTGCTCAGTCTTGGTGTCCCTAGAAGTGAAATAGATGGGAAATCTACTAAGTATTTACTTGATCTGCACCAGTGGAAGAATTCTAGGTCAAGTTAATGGCAGTCTAATTTGAATGGCCAGAATTGAGAGTCATGGTTCCTCAATCAAATCCCAGACTTCAGCCAGATTACAGACCCACAATCCCTTGAATGAAGTGGATACCCACTCCCCTTGGATGAACCCCACTGCACTTCCAAAATTTTATAGTGTTAATCTTTATCTCACCTTTCCCCAAAGTGGCCTTTTATGACAGTGACTATTCACTGGGGAAAAGGAAATAATCAGACTTTTTGGAGATTCCTAAACACTGACCCTGAACTGACACCAGTTCCAAGATACCCAAAATGTCACTGTGGCCCACCAAATGGGTGAGGATATATGAAAGTTAAGTTATTTATGGAGTCTTAGCTCATGACCATCTTACGATGAGTCCAGTGAGTCCCTGAACTCATCCTGTAGTGATTTCCCCAGCTCAGGAATGCAAAATTGGAATAGACATACTCAGAAACCAGCAGAACCCCCACATTGGATCCCATGGTCTCCATTCCTGTCACACTACCTTCCATCTCCCAATCTGCACCTACATCCTTATGGAGAGTTCCTAATCAGTGGACTGAGGAAGAGAAAACTCATGCCTGGTTGATAGATGGTTCTGGGCAATATACAGGCACAATTCAAAAGTGGACATATGTGCAATTTTATACTGATTCATTTGCTGTAGCCAATGGTTTAGCTGGGTGGTCAGGGACTTGAAAGCTACATGATTGGAAAGTTGGAGACAAGGAGATATGGGGGAGAGGGATGTGGATAGATCTCTCTGAATGGGCCAAAGAAGCAAAGATATTCGTGTCTCATGTGAATGTTCATCAAAGGGTGACCTTGGGAAAGTGGGATTTTAACAATGAAGTGGAAACCAGTCATCCTCTTTCCCTAGCCACCCCCATCATTGCCCAGTGGGCTCACGAACAAAGTGGCCACAGTAGCATGGATGTAGGTTATGGATGGGCTCAGCAACATGGATTTCCACTCACCAAGACCAGTTTGGCTATAGCCACTGCTGAGTGCTCCATCTGCCAGCAGCAGAGCCCAACGCTGAGTCCCCGATATGGCACCATTCCTCTAGGTGATCAGCCAGCAACCTGGTGGCAGGTTGATTACAATGGACCACTTCCATCATGGAAAAGGCAACATTTTGTTCTTACTGGAATAGACACTTACTCTGAATTTGCCTTTCCTGCGTGCAATGCTTCTGTAAAAGCTACTATCCATGGACATACAGAATGTCTTACCCACCATCATGGTATCCCACACAGCATCACCCTTCATGGGACTCACTTCACAGCAAATGAAATGTGGCAATGGGTTCATGCTCATGGAATTCACTGGTCCTTCTATATTCTCCATCATTCTGAAGCAGCTGGCTTGATAAAAGTATGGAATGGCGTTCTAAAGGCAAAATTATGGTGCCAGCTAGGTGGTGATACCTTGAAGGGTATGGGCAATGTTCTCTAGGAAGCTGTATATGCTCTAAACCAGTGTCCGATATATGGTGCTGTTTCTCCCATAGCCAGGATTCATGGGTCCAGGAATAAAGGGATGGAAATAGGAGTGGTTCCACTCACTATTACCCCTAACAACTCACTTGAAAATTTTTTGATTCCTGTTCCTGTGATGCTATGCTCTGTGTGTTTAGAGGTCTTAGTTCCCAAGGGAGGAATGCTTCCACCAGGAGACACAACGCTGATTCCATTGAACTGGAAGTTAAGAATGCTGTGGCCACTTTCCTCATGTTTCTGCATCAACAGGCAGAGAAAGGAGTTACTGTATTGGCTGTTGTGATTGATCCTGATCACCAAGAGGAAATCAAACTGATATTACATAATGGAGGTAAAGAAGAGTGTGTCTGGAATGCAGGAGATCCATTAGGGCATCTCTTAGCACTACCATGACCTGTGATTAAAGTCAATGGAAAACAACAGCAACACAATTCTGACATGACTGATAATGGCCCAGACCCTTCAGGAATGAATGTTTGGGTCACCCCACCTGGCAAAGACCATGACCAGCTGAGGTGCTTGCTGAGCTTAAAGAGAATACGGAATGGGTGGTAGAAGAAAGTAGTCCTAAATACCAGCTATGACCATGTGGCCAATTACAGAAATGAGGACTGTAATTGTTATGACTATTTCTTCCTTGTATGTGTGCACCAAATATTTTTGTTTTCTTCACTTATAAAATATAAGCTTTAAAAAGGGCTAGTGCATTTTGGGTTGTTCATGTGTTAGTTTTATCATGTTAGGCACACGTATGACTTTATAACTGTGTTTATTTAGAGATTAAGTATGGTTTAAGGAGATGTGTACAGGTTTCAAGTTGACAAGGGATGGATTGTGATGGTTAAAGTTGTGTGTCAACTTGGAAGGGCCATGATTCTCAGTGGTTTGGCATTTATAATGCAGTTTGGCAGTTATATAATGATGTAATCACCTCCATACTGAGATCTGATACAACGTAATCACCTCCGTGATGACATCTGCTATGAACAGCCAATCAGCTGAAAGCGAGTTTCCTTGGGTTTTGGTCTGCATCCACTACATATGGACTTTCTGGCAAAGTTAGCTGGGTTTTCCTTACTCTGGATTCTGCATCCAGCTTGTCATCATCTGACTTCCAGTTCTTGAGACTTGAGCCAGCAGCCTGCTGTCTTACCTGTGCATCTTGGGATTATCAGCCCCTGAAGCTATGTGAATCAGGAGCAGCCTCCAGCCTGATACCTGAGGCCTGATGCTTGATCCACGTACTTGCGACTCTCCAACCTATATAAGTGCATGAGCCATTTCACTGATATAAACCTCTCTCTCTCTCTCTATATATATATATATATATACACACACACACACACACACACACACACACACACACACACACACACACGCTTCACTTGTTTTGTTTCTCTAGAGAAATTCAGCCTAACATACCAACTTATTTTTTGAAGGTTTATTGTTTTTGTTTTTTTTCCCTAATTACTTCAAACTGCACTGGCACAGTGTAATATCCATACTGTAAAGCTTAATACTTGTCATGGATTGAATTATGTCTCCCCAAAAATGTGTGTATCAATTTGGCTGGGCCATGATTCCCAGTATTGTGTGGTTGTCTTACATTTTGTGATTGTAATTTTATGTTACAGAGGATTAGGGTGGGATTGTATAACACCCTTACTAAGGTCACATCCCTGATTCAACGTAAAGGGAGTTTCCCAAGGGTGTGGCCTTGCACCACCTTTTACTTTACAGAGATTAAAGGAAAGGGAAGCAAGCAGAGAATTGGAGACCTCATACCACCAAGAAAGCAGTGCCAGGAGCAGAGTGTGTCCTTTGGACCCAGGGTTCCTGCACAGAAGACTCCTAGTCCAGGGGAAGATTGATGAGAAAGACCTTCTTCCAGAGCCGACAGAGACAGAAAGCCTTCCCCAGGAGGTGACACCCTGAATTTGGACTTCTAAGCTACTAGACTGTGAGGAAATAAATTTCTCTTCGTTAAAGCCATCCACTCCTGGTATTTCTGTTATAGCAGTACTAGATGACTAAGACGATACTTAAATTGCATTTCTTGGGATTTTATCTTTTTTTCCATCTCTCAGGCTTTCTTTCTCTCTCTCCCCCCATGTTTCCCTCCTTCTCTTTATCCCCCCTTCCTCCTTCCCTCCCTTTCTTCCTTCTTTTCCTTTTTATTTGTGCTCATTTTATCTAGCCAAATTGATATTACAATTCTTGCAAAGAAAAGCTATGCCTAATATTTAGATATTCTCTAGAATAGAATCTCTTAAGCTATATAAAATATATTTTCTTTCCTCATAGAATGTTAAAATTTCCTCATTGTATAAACTTGTCAATTGTACAAAGAAAATCATTCTTACAGTAAAAAAGTAAATAGCCATTAATAAGCCTTTATCCATTCATTCACTGATGGGCATTCCAGTTGAATCCACCTTTTGGCTATAGTGAATAATGCTGCAATGAACATTGTTGTACATATGTCTGTTTGCATTGCTACTTTCAAGTCCCTTGCGTATATTCTTAGCAGTGGGATTGCTGGGTCATATAGAGTTCTATTTTTAGTTTTTTAAGGAACTGCCACACTGTTTTCCATAGCTGCTGTACCAGTTTGCATTCCCACCAGCAATGGACAAGGGTTTCAACTTCCCTACGTCTTCACCAACATTTGTTATTTTCTGTTTTTTTACCTTAGCCATCCTAGTGGGAATGAAATGGTATCTCATTGTGGCTTTGATTTGCATCTTTCTGATGGCCTATGGCAAAATTAAGTGAATCTATTGGATTTGTTATGACCTATTCTAATGCAGTGACTGCCAAAATCTCCCTACCATAGTAATCAACTGCAGTGTTATTTTCATATGGAATGACAAAATTGTGAGTGTATATGTGTGTCCATGTTTATTGGGAGAGAGAGAGAGAGAGAGAGAGAGAAATACATTGTAGTGTTTTGTTTATTTCTATGAAATCGGTGTTTGGAGGAGTAGAAAAGACCCTCCCACAATCACCACCATTTCACTTCTTCTATCAAATGAGAAGCGCTAATCAAAATATTTTTATTAGAATATTTATTTAGTGTCATAGTCATCCAGTGCTGCTACAACAGAAATACCATAGGTGGATGGCTTTAACAAAGAGAAATTTCCTTACTGTAAAGTAGGCTAAAAGTCCAAATTCAGGGTGTCAGCCCCAGGGCAAGGCTTTCTCTCTCTGTTGGCCTTCTTCTCAGCAGTGTTCCCCTGGACTAGGAGCTTCTCAATGCAGGGACCCTGGTCCAAAGGACGCACTCTGCTCCCTGCACTGCTTTCTTGATGGTATGAAGTCCCCAACTCTCTGCTTGCTTCCCTTTCCTTTCACCTCTTGAGACATAAAAGGTGGTAAGGTCACACCCCAGGGAAACTCCCTTTACATTGGATCAGGGATGTGACTTGATTAAAGGTGGTGTTACAATCCCACCCTAATCCTCTTTAACATAAAATCACAATCACAAATGGAGGCCAACCACACAATTCTGGGAATCATGGCCCCCCCAAATCGATTCACACATTTTTTGGGGGAACATAATTCAAACCATGACGTTTAGGTAATGTGTGAGGCATGGATTCTGCCAGGCCTTAGGGCAGAAAAGAGCTCAAACTTGCATCACACTATATTGAGCATCCACTTTTTCTCAAAACTCAACCCTAAAAACAACCTATTATTAAAAAAAAATTCCATTTCTATTATGAGTCCAGTGAAAGGTAAAGTTGCAGTTACTGGTTACTAGAGCTTTCTTTTCTAATTCCGCTTTATATTTTCTACCAACATTTCCATTCATACGAAGATAAAGTTGAGAATGTGAATTGGAATCAAACAGTATCTTATATGAATCCAGACTCGTACAATTGCTGAGCCCTGATCAACTCCCTTTGGAACTAAAAGGAGGTGCATCCTATAACCCATACTTCCTATTGTTCTTAGGAAACTAGCATGAAAATGATTGGAGGTTCACTGTACATTTGTGAGCGAGTGCATATGTGCATGTTTAATTGAATTGCCCATGTTTTCTCCCAGAGATAGATAAACTTGTCAGCCACTCATACGGTGTGATTCATGTGGTACTGAAAGTTGTACTGACCCAAAAATATCACCCCTATCAGCCTGCCACTCAGGCAAAAATTCTCTAGAAGCTCATCACTCCATATCTACTCAAAGTTCCACTGAAATCTCAGTAGTTTTTATTTTTGGAGAAGGAACTTATTAACCCATTAGTATATCTCAGCTCTTCAGCAGACAACAGGGTTTTCAAGGAAAGGGAACAACAAGTTCTGGTGGCAGAATGTGTGGTTCCAGATTGATCCAGAGCATGGGACTCTAAATATGGCAATGCCTTACAGAGAAGACTAGAGTAATAAGGGTGAAAAGGATGACAATGCACATTGGTCAATATAACACCTTGCTATCACGTGGCATGCCAAAATAAGTAAGAAACCATCCTCAAGAAGCAAGACTTGAAATAATATAGTAAAGCATCCATTAGGATGAAGGCTATAATTTAGATACCAAAAATGAATAAAACCAAGCACATACTTTCAAAGAAGTATTGCCTTACTAAGAAAAAGACAATAAAAATACACAAGTAATAAAAAAAAAAGAAACACAGAAATTGATATGAAATAAGTATGAACTGATATGAAGAAGAAGGGGATAAGAATCCCTGGGTGAGGCAAATGCTTAAGTGTTCGACTATTACCAAAAGGTTAGCTGCTCAAACCCACCCAGAAGTGCCTTGGAAGTAAGGCCCGATCATTTGCTGCTGAAAGGCCACAGCCTTGAAAACCCTATGGAGGAGTTCTACTCCACACACGTGGAATGGCCATGAGTAGAAATTGACTTGACAGCAACAAACAACAAAAAAGTCTCAGTAAATATTTGTTCAAATGAATAAGAGTCATTGTAGACATGCAAGTAATGGGATATGGAATTTAAAAGAATGATGATAGTCTATCCAGCTGTACATATCACTAAAGACTTGAGAAAAACTAGACATTTTCAAAAGGATGGGTAAGACTTTAGCAGGTTGATATGACAGGAAAGAGGAAATGAAGAATATGTCTGTTGGAGATGACAGCCTTAACCATGACGTAGGGATAAGAACTTTGGAAAAAAATATTTTGTGACCTGTTTTTTAGTCAACCTTGGTTATAAAACAGGAAATCTCTAAGAAACAATGGGGCATAAAAATGAGCTATTTTAAGGGAGAATCATGGAAATCATTAAATGCTGGACTTAGAGACTTATGCCTAAGCTTTTAAGAAATAGAAGACACTGAAATTTTTATTTTTTAAATGGAAAATGACATAATTGGTACAAAATTCAAAAAACAATAATCTAACAAAATGGAAATCACATAAAACTAATGGTATGAAGAGACCCAGAGCACATCAGGTGCAAAGAGAAACACAGAACAATTCTTCAATAAGAATTTGGAGAGAGTATGAAAATCAGTTGAGAGGATATACAGCCAGAACATTTGGGCAGACAATACTTAGAATTGGAAAGTGACTAGAATGTGAAAGTAGAGAGAAAGAAAAGGGGTCAGAATGATTTTAATGTTGCAATCCTACCAAACTATTACCCAGGTTAGTTTATGGAATGGAGAAGAAGGGCAAAAGAGAAGGCAGTACTGTATATTGTTTACATTTGGCTTGTGATTTGACACAATGGGAAAATCTCCTTGGATATCCAGAGAGAGAGTTTATAAGGCAGTGGAAATTGTATTTTTTGGACTCAAGAGATAGATCAGTCATAAAAGATAAATGCTGTGTGGAATTTATAAGAAAGCCAGCAAGAGTTGAAAAAAAGGCAGAGGCAAGGATCCAGGCAAGTTTAGAGAACCTGTGAAATGGATAGAGTCATTTAAAAATCACTATAGTAATTGTTTACTACCAGATCAGTAATTTTCTAGAAATTATGCAATAGAAAGCTGCAACCTTTTCTTCTTTCTTCTTATTATAGATAATATCAAGGATCCTACAAAGAGAAAATGGAGAACTTTTCCTAGCTTAGGGGAAAATCTCTATTTTATGTGTAGCAGACATTGAATTGGTTACGTATTACATGTAACATGTGTGTTCTCTTGTGCCCTAAATGGACGATGACCTTTCCTCAACTGGGCTTTTTTTGACCAAGAAACTCTCAGTATCATCAATAATGCCTCTGTAATTGTGTAAAATGATTCCAGTTAAACCATATCAGTTGTAGAGAATTACAGCCTGCAAAGTAGCTTAAATGACAGAAAGTCATATTCCAATTGCTCCTAATAAATGCTCATACTACCAAATGGTTGTCCGTGGTTGTTTTCTCCCTGTTTCACAGCTCTTTACATGCTTTTAGATTATAATAAAATGTGTGAAGCATCAGAGGGAAGTAGGGAGTTTTAAGAGCTCAGATATTCTCATGATTGTTGGGGAATATAAAAGGACTGGGGAGGTAGAGCTAACACGGCTCTATAGACAGAAGCACCATGCAGCAAAGACCTGAGAAACTAAGTAAAACAGATAACAAATGTCAATCCTGGAACCCTAAGTACTAAATGAAGGAATAAAGAACTCGATCAGCACTAAATGGAATAAGAAACTGACAGAGAACAGACAATGAGGAGAGCTACAGAGTGGAGGTCTCATACCAGCTAATGTGGCCCAATTTGTCATGTTGGGCAATAGCTGCCAAAGAACTCAGACAAGGAGTAGGAAAAGCAACCCCAGGGAGCTCCCAGCAGGAGACAGAGCACATGGTAACCAGGGATACATACTTTTCCGCTCTCATCTTTCTTCCCTTTACTCGGCCTCTGCTACTTTCTAACAGGCCCTGGTTGCTAGGCCAGAGAGACACTAGCTCACTACTGCCAGCGTCAGCCCGGCCCCTACCAGCCAGCCCCTTCAGCGCGTTTGTTTGTTTTTCGTTTGTATTTTTGTTTGTTCGTTTGCTTTCTAATTTTTTTTTTTTTTTTGGCTTTTTGTTGTAGTTGTTGTTGTTGCTTCCCTCTTTCTCCCTTCTTCCTTTCATTTCTCCTGCCCAGCTAGCCATTTGTGCCATCTCCTCCCCTTCCTGACAGGCTGTGATTTTTTGGTTTGTTTGCTTTGTGCTTCTTTTTTCTTTTCGTCTTTTCTTCTCTCTCTCTCTCCTTTCCTTTCTCCGACCCACTCAGCCTTCTGCACCATTGCTGTCCCCTCTGGATGGGCCGTGCTGCACAGCTTGGTTGGAAAGTCACTGCACTCGGCCTCCCTGGGTGTACGCTGTGATCATCGACTGACTCCCTGAGAACCATTGTATTTATTTATTTATTGTCTGTTTTATTTATTTTATTTTTTGTTATTGTTTCTGCTCTCTCCCTTCCTTCCTTTCCTTTCTCCCACCCACCCAGCCCCATGCGCAACACCCAACTTCTTGGTGGGCTGTGCTGTACCACTCAGCTGGAGCGTCTGTGCTGTCCCCACAGGCCAGCTCCCTAAGTGCCATATTTTTCATTTTTCTTTATCTTTCCTCTTCTCCTTTTCCTTCTCCCTCCCACGAAGGCCCTGCACTGCCTCCACCCCTTCCTGACAGTCCATACCTTGCCACCTAGTGAGAGAGTGACATCAGCTCCTGCCACCTCAGTTCTGCCCCACCCCTAACGGCCAGCAACCCACCACTATTTTTTGTTGTTGTTTTTATTATTTTTAATTATTTATATTTTCTTTATTTGTTTAATTGTTGGTTTCTTCTCTCTCTTTCCCCTGTTTCCTTTTCTTTCCCCTGTCCACCTAGCCCCTTGGGTCACCCACACCACTTCTCAACAATCTGTGCCACCAACTCATGACCTTGCCTGGTCTGCCTTGGCCCTACCTGCTGGATTCTACTGCACCACCATTTTATTTACTTTTTTCTCTTTCTTTATTATTTTATATTATTATTATTATTTAACTTCATTTTTTGCTTTTTTCACTTTTTTGCCTTTCTCTCTCTTCTTTCTCTTCTTTCACCTATCCACTTAGCTCTGCACATAACATCCTTTCATTTCCCTCCTGCCTATCTGCGCCTTGCACCAAGTGCCATGCTCCCGAGCAGTACCAACAAGGTCTCCCAGACCCTACCCTGCACTGAACTCCGGTCCTGCTTTGTTGGCCCCATTTTATGCTGAAAACTACCCATCCCCGCCACTCCACCTCCGCTGGACCCACCCTGCTGCAACATAGCTCAGTGACCAGCCCTGCCCACTTGGAAAAGGTGGAGAGAAGTATCGTGCCCACAGGCAAGGAAGCAACAAAACATATTCAGCCTGCCTGCCCAGACATAGCCAAATAAAACAAAAAAGCAAGACAAAACAATCAAATTTGGAATCAATAAACGAAGAAAATAATTCCTGAATGTCCTGGAGACAGCAAAAATATCAAAACACATGAAAAAACAGAAGATGATGGCTCCAGAAAGTGACAAAAATAAAACACTAGGTGACCTTCTGCTAGAAGAAAAAGCACTGGAACTACCTGATACAGAATGCAGGACTTGCTAGGTCTGAAAATAAAACTGTTTCTCATTCCCAGTCTTTAGAAGATTCTCAGAATAAGAAAAGCCGTTAGAGCAAAGAAACAATACAAGATGCTATTAGGAAAACATTGCCTAAAGATGAAGCCAAGGGAATGATTGTAAGCCCTTTGTTAAGACTTCAAAAAGGGTTAAGGTGGTACCTCAAAGAGAAAAGGAAGTCCCTGTAAAGTTCTCATGGGTGTGCCTCAAATATCTTCTCCATTACATATCAGGGCTTCTAATAATCTTAAGGGCATTGCCTCACAGCTGTCTTGCAGGAAGCTGAAGGTCAAGAAGTGCTTGTCTTAAGATTTGTGGGTGGGACTTTTATATAAAGAAACCAAGCACAAAAGATTCATAGGAATTCCACCAAGTTTTTAAGAGAATACTTTAGGAGAAATATCACCAGCTTGGGAAAAAAAAGACATTATTGAAGCAAAAAGAAAAAATAAGATTTTGAGACCCTGTACTATTACAGGATCTTATCTGCATCTGGACTTGATTTTAGAATAAGATTCTTGATTTGGGCTTGATGAATTGTTAATTGAAACTTGTATTTATCAAAAGATACCAATAAGAAAACGTATAGCCCAGGTCCAGACAGGGAGAAAAATTTCTTTTAATTTTTTTATTATACTTTAGAGGAAGGGTTACAAGACAAATAGTTTCTCATTAAACAGTCAGTACACATATCATTTTATGACATTGTTTAACAACCCCACTACCTGTCAACACTCTCCCTTCTCAACCTTGGAGGACCTTTTTTTTTTTGGTGAGCATATACATAGCCAAATATACACCATTTCAAAAGTTTCTTCATGTACAGTTTAGTGACATCAATTACATTCTTCCAGTTGTGCTGCTATTCTCACTATCCTTTTCCAAATTATTCCATCACTTATCTTCAAGTCACTGTCCCCTAGGCTTCCCATCAAAACTTTTGAGTTACTGTTGTCAGTTTGATCTCACATAGATAATTCATTTTTTTGTTTTTGTACCTTAGATGAAAGTTTGAAGAGCAAATAGTTTCTCATTAAGCAGTTAGTACACATATTGACTTATGACAATGGTTAACAACCCCATGACATGTCAACATTGTCCCTTCTCAATCTTGGGTTCCCTATCACCAGCTATCCTGTCCCCTCCTGGCTTCTAGTCCTTGTCCCTGGACTGCTGTAAATCATTAGTCCTGTTTTGTTTTATGAGGCTGTCCAATCCCTGGCTGAACAGTGAAATTCAGGAGTGACTTTACCACTGAGTTAAAGGGTGTCAGGGGGGCCATACTCTAGAGGTTTCTCCACTCTGTCAGGCCAGTAAATCTGGTCTTTTTTTGTGAGTTAGAATTTTGTTCTACATCCTTTTCTAGCTCTGTTAAGGGACCTCTATTGTGATCCCGGTCAGAACAGTCAGTGGTGGTAGCTGGGCACCATCTAGCTGTACTGGACTCAGTCTTGTGGAGGCTGTGGTAGTTGTGGTCCATTAGTTCTTTGGACTAATCTTTTCCTTGTATCTTGTTCTCTTCATCCTCCCTTGCTTCTGAAGGGGTGAGACCAGTGGGGTATCTTAGATGGCTGCTCACAGGCTTTTAAGACCCTGGACACTACTCACCAAGGTAGAATGTAGAACATTGTCTTTATAAACTGTGTTATGCTAATTGAGCTAGATGTTCCCCAGGACCATGGTCCCCACAGCTCTCTTCCCAGCATTCAACCCCTCAGGGAGTTTGGAAGTGTCTATGGAGCTTCCATGACCTTTCCTTGTACAAGTTGTGCTGACTTCCCCAGTATTGTGTACTGTCATACCCTTCACAAAAGTTACCACTTATCTTTTGTTTATTTAGTTCCGCCCCCACCCCTCCCATCCCTCATAACAACAAAGATTGTTTCTTTTTGTGTGTAAACTTTTACATGAGTTTTTACAGTAGAGGTCTCATACAATATTTGTCTTTTTGTGATTGACTTATTTCACTCCACATCATGTCCTTCAGTTTCATCCACATTATGAGATGCTTCACAGATTCATCATTGTTCTTTATCTTTGCATAATACTGCATTGAGTCTATGTACCATAGTTTGCTTATCCATTAATCTGTTGACAGGCATCTAGGTTATTTCCATCTTTTTGCTGTTGTGAACCATTCTGCAATGAATATGGGTGTGCATAAGTCTATTCATGGGACAGCTCTTATTTCTCTAGGATATATTCCTAAGAGTGAGATTGCATTTTGTAGTACTTTTTTTTTTTTTTTTTTTTTTTTTTTTTGTGGTGCTGATGTTCTCTTTGTTCCTTTTACTTTCATGTGCTGAGTGCCTTTTGTTTCTGGATTTTTTTTTTTTTTTCATTTCTTCTGTTTTTGTAGGTTTTGTTTTTACTGAGAGTTTATGTGTTTCTTCTTTATTTTGATGAGTAGGTTTGTTAAATTTCTTTGTGGTTACCTCGGAATTTACCCTTGTCTTCCTAGATTTGAATGAGTCTATTATTAATTGGTATCGCCTTGCCTTCCTCTCCATTAGAAAATTCTATACCTACACTGTTTAGTCCATCTTTTATTGTTCTGAATCTGTTGTCATTTACAGATTAACCTCTCTTGTTCCCTGTTGTAATTCTTTTGGTTTTGCATAGTCCTTAAGAGTTCATTTCCTAGGTTGGTAAATGACTAGTACAATCCTGTGTCCTATATTCAGCCTGTGGTCTGATGTTGTTTGTTCTCGGATCGAAGGACTCCCTTTAATGAGTCTCGTATGTCTGGTTTGGCTTTTACATAGTCCCTTAATTTCTGTTTATCTGGAAATGACCTAATTTCACCATCATATTTGAACGAGAGTTTTGCAGGATATATTATTCTTGGCTGGCAATTTTTTTCTTTCAAGGTTTTATATATGGCATCCTATTGCCTTCTTGTCTGCATGGTTTCTGCTGAATAATCCAAGCTTAGCCTTATTGTTTCTCCTCTGTATGTGACTTTTTGTTTTTCTCAAGCTGCTCTCAGGATTCTTTGTTTGTCTTTGATTTTAGTGAGTGTGATTATGATATGCCTTGGTGATTTTTGGGGGGGGTCTATCCTATATGGGGTTTGTTGAGCTTCTTGGATGGTCAGCTTTTCATCTTTCATGATATTGGGGAAGTTTTCTGTCAGCCATTCTTCAATGATCCTCTCTGTGTTTTCTGTCTTTTCTCCCTGTTTTGGAACTCCGATCACTGGCAGATTTTTCCTTTTTATTGTAACCCACATAATTCTCTGGGTTTCTTCATTTTTTTTGGTTCTTTTTTCTGATTTTCCTCAAACAGATTAGTGTCCACGTGTTTGTCTTCAATTTCACTGATCCTGTCTTCCATCATTTCAAACCTGTTCCTCAGCCCTTCTATGACACTGTCCATTTCTGAAATCTTGTTGTTTATCTTTTGGATTTCTAATTGTTGTTTTTGTATGATTTCTAGTTGTGAATTTATTTTAGCACTTTTTTATGTATTATTTTCTTGAATTCTTCCATTTTTTGTCTGTATTTGTCTGCTTTTTCCATGAATTTGTCTATTTTTTTCCTCATTTTTGTCTGCTTTGTGTTTAAACTCTTGGATAAGTCTTAATATTACAGATTAGAATTCCCTATCAGTTAGGTCTAGTGCATTTTCTTCTACTGGAAGGTCATCTGGTGTTTTATTTTGGATGCCTACTGGAGCGTCCTGTCATGTTTTTGTAAATTTTTGATATTGTCTGCTGTGTTTGGGGCATTCACTAGTTATTTTCCCTGTTTATTGATTGTAGAGTTGTTTGTTTCATCTTGCTTTTTTGTTTTATTCTGTTATGTCTGAGCAGGTGGGCTGTGCATTCTTTGTTGTTTGCTCGTCTGTGGGCACAATACTTTTCACTTCCTTCTCTAATGAGGAGGGTCAGTCACTCAGATATGGTGCAGCAGGGCAGGTCCAGCTGAAGGGTAGTTGCTGGGATGGTTTGTTTGTGGCATGTACCAGGGGTGACAGTGAGGTCCAGGAATCAGTGCAGGGCAGGTTCCAGTAGGCTGTGCCTGTGCTGCCTGGGAGTGTGATGTTCAGCACACAGGAAGGAAGGAGGGGGCAGATTGTGATGTGTGAAGCTAAGATGAGTGTGGGAAAGATGAGAGATAGGAGAGAGGAACAGGAGCCAAAAACATACACACAAACAAAAAAGAGCACTAAGGGAGCTTGCTACTGGAGTGCAGAGATGAGACTGAGAAATAGGGAATAACAAAAATGAAAAAAAAGAAAAAGTGTTAAAAAAAATAAATAAATCAAGAAACCGGAAATAAAGAAAGACAAAAAGGGAATAAGAGAGAGAAGAAAACAAAACAAAGGAACAAAAAATAACAAACAAAAACCAAAAACAAACAAGAAAAAAGAAATGTTCCCAGGGATGTCCCTGTGCGTCTGTGCAGAGTAAGAGAGTATCTTCCAATAAGCATGATACTGCCCAGCCAGAAGGGGCTCCCAAGCCAAGAAAAGAAAAAGAAAACAAACAAACAAGTCAAAACAGAACAAATCAGAGCAAACAAACAGAAAAGCCCTGGGGGGCCTACAAGTGTGGCGGCACAGGCCAGGAAGCAGTTTCACAGTCAAGTGGTGTTTTGTAGCCTTTCAGGAAGAAGCAAAGATGGTGCACGGAGCCAGGTATTTGAGAGAAAGGAGGGGGAGGTAGTGAGAGGTAAGGAAGAAATCTAAAAAAGCAGAAAAAAGCA
The DNA here is from genome assembly GCA_030035585.1 of Dugong dugon. Lineage (NCBI taxonomy): Eukaryota > Metazoa > Chordata > Mammalia > Sirenia > Dugongidae > Dugong > Dugong dugon. Next base: position 98,739,331 of record CM057465.1, read on the forward strand.
ACTCCAGCAGCCAACAAAAGGCACTCAGGGAGCTGGCCAGTGGGGGCGAGTGGAATCCAAGTGACAGCAGGGTGCTTCCTGGCCAAGGGACTGTGATGGCAGGAAGCAGAGCAGTCTAAGTGGGGGTGAAAAAGGGTTGGGGTGGGAAAGCCTATATAACTGTTTACAAGTTTTTCTGTCTTCTGCTGGAAGCTCCGTGAAGCTGCTATCTCGTACCCGCTGTTCACTGATCTTCAATAGGAGTCCAAGATGGCTGATCTGTGCTGCAGTAGCTGATAGGGGACCTCTGCGTGTATTTCTCCTCGCTCTCTGTTCTTGGTCAGTTTCTTATTCCATTCGGTGCTTGGCTGAGTTCTTTATCTCCTCATTTGATGCGTAGGATTTCAGGATTGATGTGTGACTCTGTTTAACTTAGTTTTTCTGTTCTTTGCTGTGGAGGGAAGGCATGGTGCTTCTGACTATAGTGCCATGTTGCCCAGAAGTCCAGGGAGGAAATATTTTCAATAAATATATCTAACAAAGAATTTACATCTAGAATATATAAGGAACCCATACTACTGAATAATAAAAAAACAAGCAACATAATTTTTAAAAACAGATAAAAGTCTTAAATGAACACTTCACAAAAGAAGCTACATGAATTCCCAGTAAGAACAGGAAAAGGGGTTCAACATTTTCAGTCATCAGGGAAATGAAAATTATGATGTTATGAGTAACCACTACATTACAACCAGATGCTTAAAATTTAAAAGGCTAACAACAGCTATTGATGAGGATGTAGAACAGCTGAAACTCTCATACATTACGAGCTGAACTATAAAATGTTTCAACCACTTGAAAAATGATTTGGCAGTTTCTTATAAAGTTAAGTATACATATACAATATGACCCTGCTAATTCAACTCCTAAGTATTTATTTATGAGAAATAATAGCATATGTACTCAAATAGAATGTTTGGAGCAACTTTTTTCAAAACAGTAAAAAATTGGGAATAACCTAAATGTTCAACAGTGAATGAACAAACATATTCAATGATATACAACTAAGCATTAAAAAGAGTAAAGTACTGATAATAAAAAAGTAGTTGAATCTCAAATACATTACTTTAAGTGCAAGAAGTCAGACAGAAAATACTACAATATTGAGTTATCCATTTATATGAAGTCCTAGAAATTACAAAAATAACCAGGAAAGACATCAGAGAAGTGGCTGCATTTCACGGGGAGCAGTGGTGGGGATTGGCTGTGAATCCAAGAAAATTTTCTGGGTTAAAGAACATATTCTATATCTCCATAAAGTTTTAGCTTAAAGAGTATGTATTTGTTAAGGAATATTGAACTATATTATTAAAAGCTGTGCGTTTCACTGTCTGTGAAGAATTCCTCAAAAAAAAGTTAAAAGCAAAAAAAAAAAAAAAAAAACATGTGTTCAAGGGCCAAATATTAAAAATAGACAAAGTGTTAGGAGAATTATGAAAAGGAAGGGTGAAATATTTTGTTCATTTTGAGGGCAGGGAATTGTGAATTTCTTACAGAAGTTAGTATTCCTGATGGCCCTTCAAGGTTATAAAGAGTTTAGGCCATCCGAGACTGTGGAGAAGAATATTCCAACATGAAGATAAATAAGAGTGAGCAAAAGTGTAGCAGTGAAAGTGTGTGGAATAGTCAATGAGCAGCAGTTAAATCCTTTTCACTAATTAGTGAAAGAAAAGATAGAGCTAGATTGTTGAGGAACTTAAATGCCAGGGTAGAATATTGGATTTTATTCTATAGGCAATCAGGAGACATAAATGCTTTTGCACAAATAAGTGAAATTATCAAAACTACAGCTTTGAAATGATAATATTGATGACCATGTGCAGAAGGAATAAAAAAGATACAATAAATTTCTGAGGTTATTAAAATATTCTACCTAGACAGAGTTAAGATGGGAATAGAAAGGAGGGACGGAAGCAAAACCCAAAAATCTCCGGGTGTGAATCAGAAAAACTCAGTAACTTCTTAGAACTAAATAGAAAAAAAAAAAGAGTAGTACAAAATAAATATGACTTTACATTTTCAAAATATAATTGCCCAGGAGGATACTGTCAATAGAAATAAGATTTCTTTGAGTCTGTTTCTAAATTCTGTCAGCTTATGGTACACTGTGGCAGCTTGAATGTTGCCATTATGCAGGAAGCTATGACATTGGCATTTCAAATATCAGCAGGATTACCCATGGCAGACAGGTTTCAGCAAAGCTTCTGGACTAAGATAGACTAGGAAGAAAGGTCTGGAAATTGATTTCCAAAAATTAGCCAATGAAAACGTATGGATCACAACAGAATGTCGTCTGATACAGTGCTGAAAGATGAGCCCCCTAGGTTGAAAGGCACTACACAATAGCAGCAGCAATGGACGGAAACATACCAACAGTCATGAAGATGGCTCAGGACCAGGCAATGTTACCTTCTGTTATATATAAGGCTTGCATGAGTTGGGGTCAGCTCCACAGCAACTAACAACAGCAACGTTCTAAATTTGCATTTAGTTACAAATTTTTCTTTTAAATAATATATATATTTTTAAAATAGCAATGGCTTAAATTTTGTCACATTTAAAACAAATTGAAAAGGAGCCTGGGGATTTAACCAAGATCAGGTGTGTGTCAGGGTTGTATGCTTTCACTATACTTATTCAATCTGTATGCTGAGCAAATAATCTGTGAAGCTGGACTATATGAAGAAAAACGGGGCATCAGGATTGGAGGAAGACTCATTAACAACTTGCTTTATACAGATCACCACTTAGCCTGCTGAAAGGGAAGAGGACTTGAAGCACTTACTGATGAAGATCAAAGACCACAGCCTTCAGTATGGATTACACCTCAACATAAAGAAAACACAAATCCTCACAACTGAACCAATAAGCAACAGCATGATAAATGGAGAAAAGATTGAAGGATTTCATTTTCCTTGGATCCACAATCAACATCTATGGAAGCAGCAGTCAAGAAATGAAAAGACACATTGCATTGGGTAAATCTGCTGCAAAAGACCTCTTTAAAGTGTTAAAAAGCAAAGATGTCACCTTGAGGACTAAGGTGTGCCTGATCCAAGCCATGGTGTTTCCAATCGCCTCATATGCATGTGAAAGCTGGACGATGAATGAGGAAGACTGAAGAAGAATTGATGCCTTTGAATTATAGGGTTGGTGAAGAATACTGAATATACCATGGCCTGCCAAAAGAATGAACAAATCTGTCTTGGAAGAAGTACAGCCAGAATGTTCCTTAGAAGCAAGGATGGCAAGACTTCATCACACGTACGTTGGACATGTTATCAGGAGAGATCAGTTCCTGGAGAAGGACGTCAAGCTTGGTAAAGTAGAGGGTCAGAGAAGAAGAGGAAGACCCTCAAGGAGATGGACTGACAAAGTGGCCGCAACAATCATGATAACGATTGTCAGGATAGGGCAGGACCGGGCAATGTTTCGTTCCGTTGTACATGGAGTCGCTATGAGTGGGAACTGACTTGACGGCATCTAACAATAGCTTTATGTTTAGACAGCAGCCAACATAATTTCATTATAAGAGCAAACTAAAAAACCAAACCTGTTGCTGACTCATAGGACAGAGTAGAAGTGCCCATAGGGTTTCCAAGGAGAGGGTGGTGAATTTGAATTGCTGACCTTTTGATTAACAGCTGAGCTCTTAACCACTGTGCCACCAGGGCTCCCATTATAAAAGAGGAACTCTTAGTTGCCACACCCTCCTTCATCTCAGCCAAATACATCTCCTATATTACTTTCATTTATTTTCATTAATACTTTGCTTCCTATAAAAATAGAAATACCCCCAAGTAAGTATAACGTACAAATCTATTAACATTTTAGTTTAAATAAAAGTGTTTAAAAATAATAATATTTTGGTGGTCTTCCATAGGGCAGTAGAGTAATGAGATACAGTTCAGGCAAATTTTAAAGATGCAGAAAAGAAAGAAGCACATTACGGATCCTCGAAGAAGGGGAAGTTCAGGAAGCCAAGATGAAGTGGCCCCATGGGGGCTTCAGCTCTCTGGGCCAGAGAGGGAAAAAGCAGAGGGAAGGAAGAACATGGGAGACTAATTCGTATCTAAAAAAACCCAAATCCATAGCCATTGAGTCAATTCTGACTCATAGTAACCCTATAGAAAAGAGTAGAACTGCCGCATAGGGTTTCCAAGGAGTAGCTGGTGTATTAGAACTGCCCACCTTTATAGTTAGCAGCCATAGCTCATCGTAGCTCTTAACCACTGCACCACCAGGGGTTTATTTTCTAGCTACTTCGTAATCATAAGGGCAAATAATGACACAAACCAAACAGCAAAACCCAGGTAGTCACAAAAGAGGCAAGGACATCAAGTGGTAGCAGAGTTGAGGAAAATAGATGAGGAATTTTCTTTGTGTTCAACATTATCACTTCCACTCAGACAAACTGTGAAAAAGAGGACCCAGTATATGTCATACTCACTGGTATTATCATGTTTCTTCCTCTCACATCTGTCACCATCAAAACCAATTTTCACACTCAGGTAGAGATGAATAATAAACTGCTTAAAATTTTGCTTCCTTAACAACCTTTGTGTATAAAATGCAGTAATACAGAACAATATCTTTTAACTTTTTGACCCCAAGTAAAAAAATACATTTTACAGCAAGACCTCATAAGCACAGGTATAAAAAACAGAAACAAAGTTGATATTCTTTTCTAAGCTATGCTATTTTATTATATTCTATTCTTTCAAATTTGTTCTGTTTCATTATATTTAAAAAATACTGGTTTTAACCCATAAAATGAGGTCCTGGACAACCAAAACATTGATACACACAATTTGGAAAGTATTGCCGTGTTGCTTCAGAATTCAAGCCGTGTGTGTGTGTGCACGTGCGCACAGCTACATGCCACCATGTGTGTCTGTATTTAATACATAAAATGCTACCTTCTCTATTTCCCAGACTTATTGCATATTTCACCAACCTCAGTCCTATCAGATTTAATATTCCTTTGAAAATAATAGTTTGGATACCCCTTTACTCTCTTGGAAGAAAAAAAATCAGTTGATAATGTATAATCTAACTACATAACTTAAAAATAAATAAATAAATAAATACGGGGCCCTGGTGGTGCCGTGATTAAGCGTTCAGCTGCCAACCAAAAGGTTGGCAGTTTGAATCCACCAGCTGCTCCTTGGAAACCCTATGGGGCAGTCCTGCTCTATCTTACAGGGTTGCTATGAGTGAATCAACTTGACAGCAACGGGTTTAATGTAAAATAAAGGACAAATAAAGATAAAATAATTAATAATGAAAATACATATTTAATTGACAACTGCACCAGAAGGTATTATAAGGTGGTCCTTTCACACCTATAACTAGAATCACCATGAAATTGACAGCTCCAAATTCAGGTTACTATGGGTATGTTGGATTGGAGGATCACATACTACTGTTGTTATATCACAGCCAATCTGATTTTACAAAATGTCAAACAACTCGTGGTAAAATTCTGAACAAAACAAAGTGCAAGTTTATCATCTGTTATGGATTGAATTGTGTCCTCCATAAATATGTGTATCAATATGGCTAGGCCATGATTCTCAGTATTGTGTGATTGTCCACCATTTTGTCATCTGATGTGATTTTCCTCGGAGTTGTAAATCCCGTCTCTGTGATGTTAATGAGATGGCATTACTGGCACTTATGTTAATGAGGCAGGACTCAATCTGCAAGATTAGATTTGTGTTTTAACCCAATCTCTTTTGAGATATATAAGACAGAAGTGAGTAGAGAGACAGTAGGGCCCCATACCACCAAGAAAGAAGCACTGGGAGCATAGCTCATCCTTTGGACCAGGGGTACCTCTGCAGAGAAGTTCTAGGGCAAGGGAAGATTGATGACAAGGGCCTTCCTCCAGAGCCGACAGCGAGAGAAAGCCTTCCCCTGGAAGTGATGCCCTGAATTTGGACTTGTAGCCTACGAGACTGTGAAGAAATAAATTTCTCTTTGTTAAAGCCATCCACTTGTGGTACTTCTGTTATAGCAGCATGAGATAACCAAGACATCGTCATTTACATAATATTTCATTGTTAGAAAATTCAGTCTATACTAAAGCTCTGCAAAAGTTATTTGCATTTATATGTAAAAGAAAGCTAAACTTTAGGCTCAGAAAATTATATAACTGATTACATGAACATCTAGCAGGACATTATGAAGTCACGTGGGCTGTCTTACTCTTTGCAGGATATTTAACATCCTTGCGTCTATCCTCAAACCACACTCCCCCAAAGTTTGTGAAAGTCAAAACTTCCCCTAAAATTTCCAAGCTATATCACCCTTCTTGAGAATGCATCTCTCAAATAAGGGGCCCTTCCATTTACTAGTTGTTTGGCCTTGGCAGACTATTTAACCTCTCTAAGTCCCAATGTCCTCATCAATAAAATTGGGATAATACAAATACATACTCTGCAGCATTTTATTAAGATTAAATAAAATGATGTGTGATAGCATCGTGCCTGTTGTTGTTGTTGGCTGTTTTACAGTCAATTCTGATTCGTGGCAACCCAAGTGGAATGGACCTGCACTCCACAGAGTTTTCAAGGCTCTGACCTTGCAGAAGATTGCCAGGCCTTACTTCCCAGGCACCTCTCAGTGGGTTTGAGTCACCAACCTTTCAGTTAGTAGTCCAATGCTTAACTATTTGCTCCATCCCGAGACTCCTTGCATAGGACCTAGAATACAGTAAATAATGCAATACGTGTTTTCAGTTTTAATAATTATTATTTCAGAGATTATATTCATTATTAACATCATTGTCATAATTAGGCTTTAAATGCATTTACTCCATGGCACACAATTGTTCTTCTAATAAGTGAACAATTGAATACAGCACAAAAATTTGCACACAAGTTCAGTTGCTATAGTATTTAAAGTGGGAGACAATTTAAAATAATCCTAATGTTCACTGTAGAGAGCTGTTCAAATATATTAAGAAATACCCCATGACTGAGCACTATGAAAGCAATAACAATGATCTTGTAGAAAAATATTTAAAGATAATGCCTAAATAAACACAAATTACAAAATGGTGTATACAGTATAATTTAAGATTAATTAGATATAAATATACACATGCAAATATTAGAAAGATCTTGAAAAATACTAATTAACAGTGTTTATCTCTGAATATTCATATTACGAGTAATATTTGTAAATACTTCTATGTTTCATTTTGATTTAACTTTTCAAAACATCCTTATTCCTTTCGGGAGTATTAGCATACATATAAACAAAAATGATTCCGTATATGGCATATTTTTAGCAATTGTTCAACAGATGAAAATCCTTGGTGGATTAGGAAATGGGTGAGGTAGGTCAGAAGGGAGGTGGATTTTCTAATTTCATATCTTATAGGCAATCATCTACTCTACTCATGCAAAAGACCCAGCTTCCTAAAAGAGTGTGCGGCTGTTTGCTTTTTTACTTAATCAAATCTCTATCCATGTTGGAGCATCCACAATGCAAAGTGGCCAGATTCCCTCTAATCCACAGCTGCTGGTCCTCACCCAGTGTCACATGGTACAAAAATGCACATCAGGGAATTTTCCTACTATCCTATGGTGAGAGACTGACAAGGAAAGGAAGAACCGGTAAGTACTACAACAACAACATAATAGTCTAATTTGCTTACCATTTCATTTTTTTAAGGACGGATGGAAACGTATATAATAATAACAAAGTTATTAACTGTTGATGAAGAATCAACACTTAAAATTTACATAGTTCATGAGGGGTAAAAGCAGAGTCTAAAAATTCAATGGTCATATATGAAGAAAGGGAATAAACTACTATGTAAGAGTCATTTTCAAAGATGTTTCTGAAAGATCTTGTTTTTCTTCATGTGCAGTGTGCAGTCATGCTAGAGGTACACGTTTTGTTTTGTTTTCATAAGCTAACACTTGCTCTGTCTTGGCCTCTAAGCCCCTGAGGTGCACTTGAAGATTGGGAGATTTCAATAGCCCAAAAGTTTTAAGAATACATAAAATTAAATCTGGGCCATTCTGAAATATATTTCATTATTTTTGGTTTTCAATACATAAAGGAACTTTTAATTTTTTAAAATAAATTTTAAGACATAAAACCAAGCAGATGTGTCATTTGCTAAACATGATGTAACAAAATATATAGATAGAGAGTGGCTTCAAGTACCAACTGGCTTATTTCACCAGTTAAAGCTAAAAGCATAAGAATAGGTAAATAATTTAGGTCCTGTTCATTCTTCTTTGGAACAAAAGTCCTGTGGTACCTTCACTGTCCATGAAGAGAATCCTTATTTCATGATAACTCCATATTTCTGTTTTACTCTTTTAACTAATAAGAAAGATATTTTCTTTTCTGTGGTTACTCATTCCCTCTTACATAACGCAGTTCTGCAGTTTAAATGTTAATTGGCCATTTTGGCTGAGGAGTTCCTAGTTAAAAGGTTTGCCATTTAATTCCAAAGTGTCTTTTGATTTCTTGAGAATGATTAAATGGAAATTCAGCTCTGCTTCAGTATTATAGAAGCCCATGCGAGCTCCCCTGTTGAATTTCCATGGCTTGAGCATCCTGCTGGGAAACTCAGGCTGTGATTTTATTGAATTGAGCCCTCTGTCGTCAAACTCAAAATAACCTCCAGCACACTGATAAAAATAATGACCCTTTTGCAGTTGTAAAACTTGAAACTATTCCTTGAATGTTAACTAATACCGAAAAGCTGTTTCTGCAAATGAAACGTGGGCATTGGAGCCAAGAAATCACCCTGGGTGGAGACCTAGAAATGACGTTCACTTTCCCTTTCAGCAATTGCAAAATTGGGAACTTGTCCTCAAAGCCTGTGAAGCCATCACTGTAGATTCCATTAAGAGAACAATAGAGATGGCGATGCCACTGAGCAGGCCTCTGAGGATGGAAGGGTGCTCTCTGCCTGTTTAATTCATTAAGAAGGATTCCTCACCCCTGGTGGTAATGGCTTCTGCAGTAATAACACTATTTAGCTGATGGAAAATAAAAGAGATCAACTCAAAGTAAATGTGAGGAAACACTAATAACTTGCAGGATCTGATATCTATTTCCCAAAGCCCTCGACATTATAAACACTTTCAGGTAAAACGACTCCATTCTCTCATCTTGCTGATATTCTCTCACCAGTATAGAAGCCTTTTACTCTCAGCCAGTTTAACAGGCAATGGGAACTGGCCCATTAGCTAAGTTTACTTATGCTGACACAAAGAAAACCATGAAAAACCTGAGTTCTAAACTGTAATTTATTCCTGATAAGTAGTAAACCAGCAGGATTCCACTGCCCAAGTAGGGGCGTGCAATTAAACAATAACTGAAACATAATAAGTCTCATGAATGTTCACAGTGTTAGGAAGAGCTCATGCAACAAACTCTCCTGCTGGACTAGTCATGGCAACCTGGTGTCCCCAATGGACTGTAAAACACACAAAAATAATGGCAACCAAATTCTAGAGTTAAAGTTCAAGAAAGGTGTTTTGTTGTTGTCTTTAAATCAAAGTTCCCTCATATGCCAGGTTAATCTAGTTATTGCTTCCACAGCTTTTCTTAACATCTAGGTTAATTTCTCAATTCTACGTCCTTTGATGCTTATTGTTGCTGAAGATATTTTTGGCAAAGGTAGCAACTGTTTATATTTTATTATATGACAAACTTTTGAACATTGTTCTCCAACTAAAACAGAAAGTGGTTGACCCCATTTAAGAAATGATTTATAAAGTTTGTATACTGAGATCACAGGGTTCTTAATAACAAAGGAAATCATGGTCTATTACATAGTATATGTCAAAAATGGCAGTACAACTAGTTACATATTCACATATAGCATAAGACAAAAAAAAATTGGGCCATTCAGAATTACTGTGGTAGAACCAAACCAAAAAACCAAACCTGTTGCCATCGAGTCGATTCCGACTCATAGTGACCCTATAGGGCAGAGTAGAACTGCCCCATAGAGTTTCCAAGGAGCGCCTGGTGGATTCAAACTGCTGACCTTTTGGTTAGCAGCTGTAGGACTTAACCACTACGCCACCAGGGTTTCCTATGGTAGAACATCATGTTGAAATGACCAAAAAGAAGCCCAATAGATTGAGAAAAGGAAGATCTGAGTTTTAATTCCAGATGCTCTATTTTCCTGCTGTGCAAAAACTGCATTGACTCATATAACCTCAGTCATATAAACTTTATCAGTAGGAAAAGGCACAGAAGTAAAAGGATATAGAAAGAGTAGTGGTTGAGGGATGCAAGGAAATTCTGGAACATGGAAGCATTGTCAAGTCAGGGAAAACCTAAAAGGGTTTCCTAAGGGTGCTATAACAAAAATACCACAATTAGGTGGCTTTAAAGTACAGAAATTCATTGTCTCACCATCTTGGAGGCTAGGAGTTTGGATTCAAGGCTATGATCTGTCCACTCTAGGAGAAGATTCGTCCTTGTCTTGTCCAGTTTCTGGTAGCCCTAGGCATTTCTTGGTATTCCCTGGCTTTTAGATAGGTCCTCACATGGCTTCTTCCTCTGTGTGAGTCTCTCTCTGTTTTCCCTTTTTATAAGAGACCACTTAGAAGAGATTAGATTTAGAACCCACCCTAATCCACTGTGATCTCATTAGCATACCATAAGGAAAAGCTCATTCCAAACAGGGACACATTCACAGATACAGGGTTTAGGACTTCAGCTTATCTTTTGAGGGGACACAATTCAATCCAAAACACACAGCCTACTGATGTGCAACAACTTTAGTATCCAGAACACTTTGGGGAAGTCAGGACTAAAAAAACAATAAAGAAAGAAAAGAGATAGAAAATGTCAAATATGAGCTTATACTCATGTTTTCTTCAAGAGATGACCTTGGATAGACTCCAGACTTTTACTGCATCTGTAGCCCAAAACCAATGCTCAGTCCTTGTCCATTCAACTCTGCTCCTGCCCACACACATCTCTGCAGGTTGAATTCTACCTGACTATGAACTGCACTGGTGCCCTGTGGTAGAGCTGATCTTCTCTGTGCAGCAAGGGCTATGAAGGAGGCAGTAAGGGCCTGTTTTTCTACTCAATTCCTGGCCCTGTTACTGAGGCCTCTGCAATTCGGCTTTGTATATTCATTCTCAAACAGGTCAGCAGATGCTATCATTTCAGTGTAGTGTTTGTTGAGACAATGAAGAGAAGGTAAAAGTGGGAGAAGGAACAAAGAGAGAAAGGATTAGTAAAAGGACCCTAGGGAATATTATAATACACCAGAGTGTACCTAATATGTGCTACAAAGATGCAGGTCCCATAGATCAAACTCTGGGACCGGTCAGGCACTTAACTTAGATATGCAAGATGGGACACTCTCAAGAGCTAGCTTTAAACTCAAACACAAATTAGACCCCTTTGGGAAAAAAAATGCCTATAAATACCCTTGGAATGGTAGTCTATTTTTACCTCTTTTTATTTTCTTTGTAAGCTGAAAAACTGCTGTTTATAAGCAGAATTCCAGTATCCCAAATCTGTGAGACATACTCATGTGAAAAAGCCATCGTTAACAAGGAAGGGATTTTAAGGAGTAACAGAAGCTGAATCCAAAACAAAGGGGGTACTCCCTATGAATAAGCCAGCTCTGGATACTCTTCTTGAGCATCTTGCATTGTTTCCAAAATGTCCCTGGCTCCCCAGCTGGGAAATTCACCCCATCAGTGACTCTCCTTATATTGATTTGCATGTGTAAAAGGGAACATCTCCATCATAACACCTCATTAGAAGTCTTTTTCTTTCTTTACCTAGAGCCTACATGTATTACATTTCTTAAATGGAAAAATTAAAGCCAAAGGAAGTCACAAAGTTATAAGAAAAGATTATATAAGCAATATTTTAATCTTGTAATTAATCCTGTAATCTTGGTTATGGGAAGACAATGAAAACATATCTATTTCCAGAATCCCTTCTCCCTCTCACCAAAATAACTAATTTTATATTCCATATTCTTATTTACGCAAAACTTGAAGAGCATTTTTAATGAAAATTGTAAACCCTTTATTTCTGCACTCTGAAGAATCATCCAACTGAAGTGATTTATTTAAGACTGGTTTTTGAATACTGAATAATTGAAAAATACCAAAAGCAAGGGAAAAAAAACCAAACACATGGAAACTGAACAACACCTTGCTCAAAAACTCCTGGGTTACAGAAAAAATTAAGGATGGAACAAAGAAATTCATAGAATCAAAAAAGAATGAAAATACATCCTACCAGAACCTTTGGGGCACAGCAAAAGCAGTGCTCAGAGGTCAGTTTATAGCAATAAATGCACACATCCAAAAAGAAGAAATGGTCATAATCAAAGCATTACCCCTACAACTGGAACAAGCAGAAAGAGAGCAGCAAAAGAAGCCCACAGGTGCCAGAAGGAAGCAAATAATAAGAATTAGAGCAGAATTAAATAAAATAGAGAATAGAAAAATAATTGAAAGAGTTAAAAAGACCAAAAGCTGATGCTTGGAAAAGATCAACAAAATTGATAAACCATTGGCCAAACTGACAGAAGAAAAACCGGAAAGAAAGCAGATAACCCATATAAGAAATAAGATGGGTAGTATCACAATAGACCCAACTGAAATTAAAAGAATCATAACAGATTACTGTGAAAAATTGTACTCTAACAAATTTGAAAACCTAGAGGAAATGGACAAATTTCTAGAAACTCACTACCTACCTAAGTTAACACAAACAGACGTAGAACAACTAAATAAACTCACAACAAAAGAAGAGACTGAAAAGATCATAACTCCCAAAAAAAAAAAAAAAAAAAAAAGCCCTGGCCCGGATGGCTTCACTGGAGAATTGTACCAAACGTTCATAGAAGAGATAACACCACTTCTACTAAAGGCATTTCAAAGCATAGAAAAGGATGGAATACTCTCAAACTCATTCTATGAAGCCAGCATAACACTGATACCAAAACCAGGTAAAGACACCACAAAAAAAGAAAATTACAGACTGATATCTCTCATGAACATTGATGCAAAAATCCTCAACAAAATTTTAGCCAATGGAATTCAGCAACATATCAAAAAAATAATTCACCATGACCAAGTGGAATTTATACGAGGTATGCAGGGATAGTTCAACATTAGAAAAACAATCAATGTAATCCATCACATAAATAGAACAAAAGACAAGAACCACATGATCTTATCAATCGATGCAGAAGATGCATTCGACAAAGTCCAACACCCATTCATGATAAAAACTCTCAATAAAACTGGTATAGAAGGGAAATTCCTCAATATAGTTAAGGGCATTTAGACAAAACCAACAGTCAACATCATCCTAAATGGAGAGACTTTGAAAGCATTCCCCTCGAGAACAGGAACCATACAAGGATGCCCTCTATCACCACTATTATTCAACACTATGCCAGAGGTCTTAGACAGAGCAATTAGGCTAGAAAAAGAAATAAAGTGCATCCAAATCGGTAGGGAAGATGTCAAAGTATCTCTATTTGCAGATGATATGATCTTATACACAGAAAACCCCAAAGAATCCACAAGAAAACTACTGGAACTAATAGAAGAGTTCAGCAAAGTTTCAAGATACAAGATAAACATACAAAAATCAATTGGATTCCTTTACACCAACAAAGAGAACCTTGAAGAGGAAATCACCAAATCAATACCATTTATAATAGCCTCCAAGAAGATAAAATACTTAGGAATAAATCTAACCAGAGATGTAAAACATCTATACAGAGAAAACTACAAGACACTACTACAAGAAACTAAAAGAGAATAGTAAAAGAGACCTGCATAAGTGGAAAAATATACCTTGCTCATGGATAGGTAGACTCAACATAATGAAAATGTTAATTCTACCCAAAATGATCTATAGATACAATGCAATCCCAATCCAAATTCCAGCAGCATATTTTAATGAGATGGAGAAATAAATCACCAACTTCATATGGAAAGGGAAGAGGCCCCGAATAAATAAAGCATTACTCAAAAAGAATAAGAAAGTGGGAGGCCTTACACTATCAGATTTTAGGACCTATTATACTGCCACAGTACTCAAAATAGCTTGGTATTGGTACAACAACAGATACATAGACCAATGGAACAGAGTTGAGAATCCAGATATAAGCTCATCCACCTATGAGCAGCTGATATTTGACAAAGGCCCAAAGTCCATTAATTGGGGAAAAGACAGTCTCTTTAACAAATGGTGCTAGCATAACTGGATATCCATCTGCAAAACACTGAAACAAGACCCATACCTCACACCGTGTACAAAAACAAACTCAAAATGGATCAAAGACTTAAATATAAAATCGGAAATGTTAAAGATCATGGAAGAAAAAATAGGGACAATGCTAGGAGCCCTAATACATGGCATAAACACAATACGAATCCTAAGTAACAATGCACAAGCACCAGAAAAGAGACTAGATAAATGGGAGCTCCTAAAAATCAAACACTTTTGCTCATCAAAAGACTTTACCAAAAGAGTCAAAAGACAACCTACAAACTAGAAAAAAATTTTTGGCTACAACAAATCCGATCAGCATGTAATCTCTAAAATCTACAAGATACTGCAAAACCTTAACAAAAAGACAAGTACCCCAATTAAAAAATGGACAAAAGATATGAACAGGCACTTCACCAAAGAAGATATTCAGGTGGCTAACAGACACATGATGAAATGCTCACAATCATTTAGCCATTAGAGAAATGAAGATCAAAACTACAATGAGATATCATTTCATCACAACAAGGCTAGCATTAATCCAAAAGACACAAAATAGTAAATGCTGGAGAGGTTGTGGAGAGACTGGAACACTTATACACCATTGGTGGGAAAGTGAAATGGTACAACCACTTTGGAATCAATTTGGTGCTTCCTTAAAAAGCTAGAAATATCCAGCTATCCCACTCCTTGTAATATATCCTAGAGAAACAAGAGCCATCACACGAATAGATATATGCACACCCATGTTCATTGCAGCACTGTTCACAATAGCAAAAAGATGGAAGCAACATAGCTTCCCATCAATGGATGAATGGATAAACAAATTATGGTGTATCCACACAGTGGAATATTACACAAAGATAAAGAACAATGATGAAGCTGTGAAATATTGTATAACGTGGTGGAAGCTGGAACTTATTATGCTGAGTGAATTTAGTCAGTCAGAGAAGGACAAATACTGTATAAGACCACTATTATAAGAACTCAAGAAAAGGTTTAAACACAGAAGAAAACATTCTTTGATGGTTGTGGAGGTAGGGAGGGAGGGTGAGGATTATTCACTAAGTAGATAGTAGATAAGAATCATCTTAGGTGAAGGGAAGGGCAGCACACACTACAGGGGAAGTCAGCACAACTGGACTAAACCAAAGCTAAGAAGCTTCCTGAATACAATCAAATAAATTGAGAGACAGTAGCATGGATGGGGGGTCTGGGACCATGCTTTCAGGGGACATCTATGTCAATTGGCATAACAAAGCTTATTAAGAAAATGTTCTGCATCCAACTTGGGTGAGTGGCATCTGGGGTCTCAAAAGCTTGCAAGCGGCCATCTAAGATGCATCAATTGGTCCCAACCACCTAGAGTAAAGGAGAACGAAGAACACCAAAGACCCATGGAAAGTATTAGCCCAAGAGACAGAATGGGCCACATAAACCAGAGAATTCATCCGCCTGAGACCAGAAGAACTAGATATGCCTGGCTACCACTAATGAACATCCTGACAGGGAACACATCAGAGGGTCCCTGATGGAGAAGTAGAAGAATCGGGTGCAGAACTCGAATTCTAGTAAGAAGACCAGACTTAATGGTCTGACTGAGACTTGAGGCACCTCGGAAAGCATGGCCCCTGGATTCTCTATCAGCCCAGAACTAAAACAATTTCTAAGGCCAACTCTTCAGACAGGGATTGGACTGGACTGTGGGACATAAAGTGATACTTGTGAAGAGTGCGCCTCTTAGTCAAGTAGATACAAGAGACCAAAGGGGCAGCTTCTGTCCAGAGGTGAGATGGGAAGGCAGAGAGAGTTAGGAGCTGGTTGAATGGTCATGGGGAATCAGGGGCAGAATGGAGGAGTGTGCTGTCACAGAATGGGGTGAGCAATTAAGGTCTCATAACAATGTATGTAAAAAAAAAAATTTTGTATGGGAGTCTAACTTGAAATGTAAACTTCATTTAATTACAACAATTAAAAAAAAGAATAATTGAAAAATACCTGTTTTAACTGCCCTTGTTCTCTAGAATGGATGAAATTTTTGAAGCAAAAAAATACACACACACTTATATATACAGAATAAACTTTTTTGTGCAACACAAATCAGACAAAGACTTAACATAAATAGAAAAACTGTGTTTTTAAGTTGGAGTGGTTCCTCCAATAAAAGCAGAAACTGACAATGCCTAGTAAGAAAATAGCTTGTTGCCAGAAAGAAACTGAAGGATGCTTGAATCTGCACAGTAGGAGAGATTCTGACTGCCCAGCAACACAGACACACACACACACACACACACACACATTCTGGATACAGTACATATTTCTAGATGTCTAACAAGATGGGTGAAGAGCCCTGTTGGTGCAGTGGTTAAGAGCTTGGCTGCTAACGGAAAGGGTTGGAGGTTCAAAACCACCAGATGCTCTGAGGGAGAAAGACATGACAGTCTGCTTCCTTAAACATTATAGCCTATGAAACCCTATGGGACAGTTCTCCTCTATCCTGTAGGGTCAAATGAACTCAGTTGCAACGTCTTTTTTTTTTTTTTTTTTTTTTTTAACACGATGGGAAAGTTAATAGGAAAGAAATACTCAAAGACAGAAAAGGAACCCATTCCTTAGTCATTGTTAGTGAATGACGGGGAAATTTAAGATATAATGCTCCAGATATTTTGAAGGAATTTACAAACAGATTTCAGATATAAAAGCAGGAAAGAATACTCCCTTGCTACTAACTTAAGGTCACAACATCTAGACAAAGGTTGAAATCCTAAAAAAGTACCAGATGACCATTTCTGGGCAGTCATATATCGACTCAGACAAACTGATAAGTGGTAACACATGCTATGTAAAACTTAAATGTTTAAGCAAAACTGATATTCTGGCAATTCAGAAAGTGATCCATGTAACCCCTAAGATACTTTGGTAATTCACTGTCAGCCTGACTTTTCTTCGCTAGGTGAATATTGCTAAACACCATCCTGTACAAAGTTACCCCAAGCTTCTCTGCAGGAGATGAACCTGAAAATAAGCTCAAATGTGACTATTTAGTAAAAATGGGCTTAAGCTAAAAAGGAAATAGATTTTTGCACAATAGAATATTACATACTTAGATTACTACTGTAAATAGATTTTTGATTAAAATATGTGCATATGTATAAAAGTGCAAAACCCTTAAATGTACGCCTTAGTGGATGATCACAGGGATAATTCACCCATTAAACCACCATCTAGGTCAAACAATAGAATTTTATCTATATCCCAGATCCCCTCGTACTCTCTCCCAATAACTATTGCACGTTCCCCAAAGGTAACCACTATTTTGATTTACAATACCTCACTTTTAAACTTTATACAAATGGAATGATATGAGTTGAATTATTTGTAATTGGCTTCTTTTACCTACTGTTACGTTTGTGAGATTAATCTAAGTTATTATGTATAATAGTCATTCAGCATTTTCATTGCTGATGCTTTACTTAAGGCCTACTGATTTAATCACATGTAACTACTCCATAACAGCAACAAGACTGGTGTTTAACCAAACAACTCGGCACTATAGTCTAGCCAAGTTGACACATAAAATTAACCATCATACGTGCTCTATCTTCATCCAACGTTTTCTTTTCTAATTTGGATTTAATTCAATTTTCTTATTATTAGTCTTCCACTTGATCACCTTTTCTGTATTTCTTTTACTCTCCTTTATTGCCTTATTTTAGATTAATCTAGTATTTTTTATTCTAAACTTTTTCTTTGTTAGCTTGTAAGTTATGCATTCTTTTACAGTCATTTCAGTGGCATTTTAGGCACTATAACTTGCAGACTTAATTACTAGATTTCTCATAAATCATTATTTTAATCATATCTCAAACAATGAAAGAATCTTATAAATACTTAACTGTGTTTTCCCTCTCAGAACTCTGGTTAATAAGCCAACCTCATCCAGCTGAAATATCACAGAGCCATAGATAGCTAAAAGAACATGTCTTCCCTGAAAATTAACAGAATTCTTTGTGAGAACATTGGATTTTTTACAAGTACTGTAATGGGTGCTTGCTGATGTTTGTAGATCTTAAGAGCAGAACAACTGACACTGAGTTATAATTATAATCAATGATAATTTATACAGATTTTAATATACTATTAGCCAATAAAGAAATATTAACTTGCTTACATAGATGCACTGTAGTGAATACTGTGGCCCTTTGCCAAAATCTCCTTTTGAGGCCAATGAACTTACCCCCCAGCTTATAGGAATATTAGCTGCTGTGGGCCGACAGCTGTGTCCTTCATTGGACAGTGCTCTCAACTTCAGAGAGCTCTCTCAGTCAAGATTATAATTCCTCCTAAGGGGTAGTTCATGGTCAATAACTGGCCTAGCCCATTAACTACAATTTGGTGTAACATTGAGGAGTAATCCCAGCTCCAGTTTCAAAGTAGGAGTGCCTAAGGCTACATTTGAAGCTGCACTTGGGTCATCTTTTTCCTTTGTCCAGTACTGCCTTCCTCATCTTGTTATATTTCCTCAGAAAAGTTCCCAATAAATTTCATACATGTCTTAGGTCGGCATCCCTGGGAAGCAGAGATTCACATTCAAGGTCTTTATTGGTGAGTGCTCTCAGCAACAATACCTTTGAGGAAGTAAGAGTGGAATAAGAAGGTCATCTGTGATAGGATTGTGCCAAAGTCTTTAGCCAGGGGATTGGTAGCTGGGATGATTTTTCATAGTTGTTCTGAATTGAAGCAAGGGGTCTGAGCCTTTGCTCCTCCATAGGGGGCAGTAGTTGGCTGAGGCTGTCCCTGACAAATCTGCTCCTCACTGGTGAGACAGTTCCTCTTCAACAAAGGGAAAATCTTAGAAATCTCGAGCCATCGCAAGGCAGTACTGTCAGCAACTAGGAGAATGAATGCCTCATTCCTGAAGGGAAGATCTGGGTAGCATACTATTGCATTCACTACACTTCTGGACTCTCTGTCTTAGAGTCTGTTTCCTGGTGCCAGAAATGGTCATAGCAAGCATCTAATTTTGGGCCTGGCTAGCTGACAATGAGGACTCCATCACTGGTGGTAAGTCGTGCAGAGAATTATGCTCAACATTTAATTTTAAGAGTAATAAAGCTTCAGAGTAAATTCTCAAACCTGGAAGGTCTCTTTTGCAAAATTCAGGACAAAATAAGGAACTAGTGAGACCCTCAGGCTTGGAATACCTGGGTAGATGTGGCCAATAACCTCAAATTCTAGATTCCCTTGAATCTGCTAGGTCTGCAGAAATGGTCCAGCTTGCCCATTTAAAGATAATGCTCCATTTCACTCGAAGATCATGCACAAGCTTCAAATGAGGCAGGTGCCTTATAAAATAATTCTTGCCCCCTACCTCAGGATCTACCCTCATCGCCTCTCCTGGAAACAAAAACAATAATAAGCATCAATACTCATACTACTTGTCTAGGAATGTTATGGCTCTGCTAAGGAATAAGAGGGACTATGTGCTACAAGAGCTGAAAATCTTGTTCTTTGTATATTGAGAACCAGGAGGGCATGCATGGAACTGGATTCTGAGAATGCTGGATTAATTGGTGCAGAACACAACTTTGGATAAAGAAGAGATCATTAATATTGGAACTGTCTCCCATGACACAGGCTTGATCACTCTGGGAAGAACCCTAGAGACCTTGCCAATATAACTGCTAGGATAGATCGTAGAAGATGGAAAAAGCAATGCGTCACCCTAAGTGAAGTAGAAATGCCAAAACTTCTATGGCAGATGATGAACAAAAGAATCAAAAGGTAGAGAGAACTGGACATTCCACAGTACAGTAAAGCTAGAAATCCACACCTAATTATTTTCACAGAAGGAGTCAGAGAATACTCCATTTCCCAAAAGGAATGTGACAATGAGAGGGACATTAGCATCACTGAAAAGTTTAATGGCAGTTATCTACTGAAGGCTAGGGTTGAGGGTAGATGATGCTGTTCCAAAGATGGTGTCTCTGATATCAAAGGGGGTGAAATAATAGAAGCCAGGTGTTGGTGCTTCACAGTCAAAAGTAAGGTTTGGGAAAATTATTGTAACGAGCAGCAGGTTTGATGTGACAGCCAGAGCAGCCCAGTCCTAAGAAAACTATGGAGATAATAAAAGAACTCAGATTTCCTGGGAGCAATATAAATGGGCAATCAAA
Organism: Dugong dugon; assembly: GCA_030035585.1. Taxonomy (NCBI): domain Eukaryota; kingdom Metazoa; phylum Chordata; class Mammalia; order Sirenia; family Dugongidae; genus Dugong; species Dugong dugon. The sequence continues at coordinate 98,759,799 of CM057465.1, forward strand.
AAGAGGTATTACTTAATTCATGCATCCAAAAGTAATCAGAGATGTCTAATCAGAAATCCAAAAGCAGACACCTCAATATAAAGTCATGATCTCTTGCCCGGTCTCCAGCCCTGAGCCAGTTTAAAGACCCAGGGCCCACTACCGAGTAAGAGGCCAATCTTATGAAGAGGAACCTGCAACACCGTGGAAATCTTATCCATCAGTAGTGATTCCCCAAGTCCCTCCCAAAAGTACCTACAGTCACTTACATGAGTAGCTATAAAGTGAGGAAAGGAGAATACACAGACTTTTCAAGAATTTGTGGACCAAGGCTCTGAACTAACTTTTCTCCCAGGTATCAAAAATACCCTTAAGTCACCTTTTTAGACAGTGGAACTATATTGGAATCTAGGCTAGATCTGGTTCAGATTCAATGAGTCCACAGATCAACCCATTGGTTATTTCTCTTAAGTGTGTATTTGGAATGGACATTCTTGGCAGTTGACAGCACTCCTGAACTAGTTCCTTCATTTGTGGAGTAGGAGTTATTCAAGTGGGGAAGGCCAAGTAACCAAAAGAAAACCCTTTGCCACTGAGTCAATGTCAACCCACAGTGACCCTAAAGATAGAAAACTGAAAATAATACCATACTACAGGGAAAATACCATAGATTTGTGTTGCCCTCAGATTTAAAGAATGCAGTGTGTAGGCACTGTTTTTAAGCCTACTTAATTAACTGGTCTCACTCATGACAAAAGAAAAAAAAAGATGGATCATGGTGGATGACAGGGAACTTAGAACAAACTTAGGCAATGAAAGCTTCTGTGTTAGATGCCGAATTGTTTTTTTAGAGCAGATTGTCTTACTCATCTAGTGCTGCTACAACAGAAACGCCACAAGTGGATGGTTTTAACGAAGAGAAGTTTATTTCCTCACAGTTAAAGTAGGCTAAAAGTCCAAATTCAGGGCGTCAGCTCCAGGGGAAGGCTTTTCCTCTCTGTCGGCCTTCTCTTCAGTGTCCCCTGGACTAGGAGTTTCTCTGCATAGGGACCCCAGTCCAAAGGACGTGCTCTGCTCCCGGCATTGCTTTTTTGATGGTTGAGGTCCCCAGCTCTCTGCTTGCTTCCCTTTCCTTTTATCTCTTGTGAGAGAAAAGGTGGTGCAGGCCACACCCCAGGGAAACTCCCTTTACATTGGATCAAGGATGTGACCTGGGTAGAGGTGGTGTTACAGTCCCACCCTAATCCTCTTTAACATAAAATTACAATCACAAAATGGAGGCCAACCACACAATTCTAGGAATCATAGCCAAGCCAAATTGATACACACATTTTTGGGGAGAAATAATTCAAACCACGACACAGATTAACACAGCTCCTACCATGTGGTGGAGTCCTGGTGGCACAGTGGTTGAGAGCTCAGCTCCTATTCAAAAGGTCAACTGTTCAAATCTACCAGCCCCTCTTTGGAAAGCTTATGGGGCATTCCACTGTGTCCTATAGGGTTGCCATGAGTCAGAATTGACTCTATGCAATGGTTTTGGTTTTGGTTACCATGTGGTATGTGGCCATTGATCTGACAAACGTGTTTTTCCTATACATTTCAAAAAAGATTATTAGAAACAATTTGAATTCATACTAGGTGGACAACAGTATAAAGCAATAGTCTTGCCACAAGCTGTGTTAACTCTCTCACACCCTGTCATAATCTAATCCTAAGGATTTGAACCTTCTGCAGAACATCATTTTGGTCCACTAATCAATGGCATCATGGTAATAAGGCTAGATGAGAAAGGAATGACAAGCCCATTTGGAGGACTTAGTAATTTTCATTCACTAAAAAGAGTGGCATACACCCTAATAAGATTCAGGGACCTATCACATCAGTGAAGTTTTTAGAGTTCACTTGGTTTGGGGCATGCTAGAATATCTCCTATAAAGAAAAGAACAAATTTTTGTATCTTGCACTTTCTACCACTAAGAAAGACTCATAATGCCTAATAGGTGCCTTGGGCTCTGGAGGCAATATATTCTGCCCATGGGAATATTGCTCTGACCCATTTGGCACACAAGGAGGACTGCGAGGTTTGAGTGAGGCTGACTGCAAGAAATAGCTCCCCAAAATGTCCCAGCTATGGTGCAAATAGTCCTGCTGCTTGGACCGTATGTCCCCACAAACCATACGTTTCTAGAGATTTATATTCTGGCAAAAGACATGATGTAGAATTTGTGGTAATCGGTAATAAGAGAATCAGACTCTAGACCCTTGGGGCTCTGGAACATGGCCATGCAATCTGCAACAGAGAACTAACCACCTTTCAAAAAGCAGCTCCTGAAGTGCTGCTAGACCCTTGTAGATACTGGGTGTCTGATAACGGACATCAAATGACCTGCTTCAAGAGCTTGCTATAATGTGCTACATACTACCCATCCTATCATGAAGTCAGGCAGGAACATCAGCAATCCAACATACTATAGATGTGGTTCATCAGAATTGGGCCCAAACACGGCCAGAGGGCACAAATCAACTGCAGAAGCAGGTGGCCCAGACCCCCTGTGTCATCCACCACTCTTGTACTAGTGCCACTCCCTCAACTCACACTTATGAGGATAAAGGTAATATTGGTTTATGGAAAGTGTGATGGTTAATTTATGTATCAAGTTGGCTAGGATATAGTGCCTAGTTGTTTGTCCAAACACTAGTCTAGTTGCTGATATACAGTAATTACATGCTATTAAATCAGTTGGCCTCAAGTAAAGAAGATTACCATCCATAATGTGGTCAAGCCTCAATCAATCAGTTGTAGGACTTAAAAAGAAAAAGGGAGTTTCCTTAAGGTGTTTTCTCCCTACAGACTATAAACAGATATTTTGGCAGAACTTACTTTTCTCTTGCTATCATCTGACCTACCAATTTTGGGACACAAGCCTACAGTCGTCTCCAGCCTATCAGCTGACCTACAGATTTTGGACTTGGCAGTCCCCCACAATTGTGTAAGTCAATTCCTTGAAGTAAGTCTCTTGACAGATAGACAGAAAGATAGATAGATAGCGTGATAGTTAAGTCTGTGTGTCAACTTGGTTGGGTCATGATTCTCAGTGTTTTGGCAGTAGTGTCATGTTGTAGTTACTTCCCTATTAAGATTCGTTATGGGATCACTCCCATGATGGGATCTGCTATGAGTAGCCAATTGGTTGAAGGGGAGTTTCTTTGGGTGGGTGGCCTGCATCAAATGTGGACAGATATTCCGGCAGGGCTCAGGGTCTTTTGCTTGTTCTAAATCCCGCAGCTGGCTCCTGTTCATCTCACCTTCGGTTCTTGGGTCTTGAGCTAGCAGCTTACCTGTGGTCTTGCCTGCCGATCTTGGGATTTGTCAATCTTCTCAGCCTGTGAGCAACAGCCTTGCTCTCTGACCTGCTGATTCTGAGCTTGCCAGCCCCTGCGGCTATGTGAATCAGGAGAAGCCTCTATTGTGACCCATGGACTTAGGATGTTACAGTCTCTACAACCACATGAGCCATTTCCTTGATATAAATTACTCTGTATGTATTTATACACTTTACTCATTTTGCTTCTCTAGAAAGCCCAGCCTAAGACAGACAGACAGATAGATAGATGGCTAGATAGTTGATAGACAGAGATAGTGATATCCCATTGGTACTGTTTCCCTAGAGAACCCTCACTAAGACAAAAGCACTGGCTGGTAGGTCAGTACGAGCTAAAAATAAACTACTACTGCACAAATCTATACACCAAAACAAAGAAAAAGAAAATTAAAAAGACTCAGCAAACACAAAAACAATAGTAACAAATGAAAGGAAAAGAAAATCCATATACAAAAAGAACTCATCACAGAAAGCAATGGAGAAGAAAACAAAACAAAAAAAAACAAAAAAACCACAAACATCACAAAAAAGTGCAACAAAATGACGGCAGTAAATCCAAAGCTATCTATAATCACACTGAATGTAAATGGTTTAAATGCACCTGTCAAGATGCAGAGAGTGGCAGAATGGATTAAAAAAACGTCATCCATCAATATATTTCTACAAGAGACACATCTTAGACCCAAAGACATAAAAACAGGTTAAAAATCAAAGGATGGAAAAAATATGCCAAACAGTAACCAAAAGAGAGCAGGAGTGGCAATATTAATATCTGACAAAATGGACTTTAAGAGAAAAGAAGGACATTATAGGGACTCGGGCAGACATGGCTGCGGCAGCATGGTTGACCGCTTCCCACTTCTATCCTTTTGAATATATGCCTAATAAAACTTTCTTTTTGCTTTACTAAACTTTATGATGTTTTTCCCCTACAACAGTTAATGGCATAGTCATCAAGGATCTGAAGCTATGAGTCCAGTCAACCCTCTAGGAGACCTGGACTTCGGAGCAAAGTCCTATTTTCTGGACCCACATGTTCCCACTCCATGTCCCTTCAACATTGACGGGGTGACTGCTCTTGGAAAACAAACCTTTGCTTATTCTTTTGTTATTCTCTTTCTCATATTTTCTTAAGTTTGCTCGGCATGTTTGTTTGTAAAACCGGCTGATTGATTAAGGAGAATCTTTCTTAGATTTTTGCTTGATCGTTTGGTTAAGAGTGACAGTTAGTAACTCTTTAAGTGAACTGCAGTTTACGTCTGGATTTGGGCATTTGAAGAGGTAATTCTATTTTCAAAGAGCTTTGAGCCACTATAAGCAGCAAAAAAATTCGGGCACAAGTCGACCAGTAAAAGCCGTTAGGGCCGTCGCCGGCACTCATCACTACCGTTAAAGTCTCCTGTGACAGGATAAGGTGGATATGAGACAGGCTAGAGCACTAGGCTGCCAGCCACACGCAAAAAAAAAAAATCTTGTGCAACGAAGGTACACATTTGTCTAAGCCTGTCCAAACCCCACAGCGTTCCCCGTTAGGGCTCAGAGAAAACCTGGAAAATAGTGCTCTGCTTGCCAAATTCGCAGGAAGAGATGGCAGCTCCTGACCTGTGTTATGATATTTAAAGGAGAAGTGGTAGTTCTGTACCTATTTTCTCCATTGAATTCAGTTGATCTTACCAAAAATTGCTATATACACTTTAAGAAACTAGCATCGCCATATCCTTGTTTTGTGTGGTATTGTCTGGTGAGTTTATGTGGTCTTTCTGTCTCCTTTTATCCTAAGAGCTTGCTTCTTGTCTAGAGAGTTGTGTCTAAGTTTGTCTTGTATTAGATTGGTGGCTATGGCTAAGAATTGCTGTTTTTTATAAGACTAGTCATGGAACCTCAGTTCTTTCTTCGTCCAGAAAAAACTGTGTCTTATGTCTGTCTTACGATTTAGATTTTTAAAAGCTACTTGGACAAACTTTGATATAAATTGGTCTATTTGAAAAGTACGCTAAGATCTTTACGGTTTATACTATGTCAATCTTAAAAGTGAAACCTTTCTAAGTAACTTAAGCTAGATATTATACGGAATATGTTTTATTTAAGGAAAAAGGATAGTTTTGTCTTAAAGTAAAAGTAGCAGTTCCAGAACAGTAAAAAAGAAATTAGCTATCCTTTGTCTTTCAAAATGCCTCCATCAACTTAAACATATGTAAATGTCTTCCTTGAGTCAAGACAGTAAGGTCGTGTAGCTCCAGGGAAGCTTCTGAAAGACCCCTTCCAACTCGGTGGAGAACTTTCTTTTAAGACAAAAGATAATAAAAAATTGCTGCTTTGCTATAGTTATCAGAAATTGGGTAGATCCTAATCATAGAACTGTAAACAAGTTCTCTATTATAGGGGAACTTTAAGAAGTAAAAAAAAAAAAAAAATAGAAATCACAATGAGACACACCTGAAGTGGCCTGGAAAAATGTTTCTAGCAGTGGCCACACACTTAAGGTTATATCCATATCAATGAATTGGTCAATTGAGCACAGAACTTTGTGATTTCCAAAGCCAATTGATACAACCTTTAAGGGCTAAAATTAGATTGGGAAAAATATGAGAAGTAGTAAAAGATGAATGAAATTTTAGAATGTTTAAACAGACTTTCAACAACAGTTACGTTTTATGATACACAGGCTTAAAATAATTCCCAAGACATTTTGGGTAACTTGCAGATGTTAAATTGAGTTAATAGACATTTGTCATAATTTAAGCTTATATACTTTGGCTTTTTATGTCACAAGAGAAAGGATAGACAGATATATATATTTAAGTTTGCTAATGAGTGCGTTCATTTTTGTCATTTAAAGGGATACACTATAAGATATGCAACAAAGGCAATGTTTAAGAGGTTTATTGAAAAAGAAATTTATTTGATAAGGTCAAGTTTTATCTGTCTGACTAAAGTTTAATGGTTTAATTTATGAGATTCTTAAGAGTTTTAATGTTAAGTAGCATATATAACAAAGAATTGGGTTTCTTGCAGTTAAAATAACAAAATTTTCTTTGATTTCTGAGTTAAAGGGTTAATTTATTCTTTGTGTAATCTGCCTGGAAGACTAAGGTCTGGCCTCTCATTAGAATAAGATTCCAGAGCCCAAAAACCAAACCACATGGCTTTTAGAAAAGAAAGCTAAGGTTTTTACTTTAAGATCTTTGGTGAAATAAGTATTGTTTCACAGTGACCTATGAAATTATTATTTCTTTATTGTTAACTTGGCCGCAGCTTTATCGTTTTGAATCTAGCATCATCAAAGCCAATGGTTTGATTGGGGGATTCACATCATTTACCTATGAAGTTTTTTTTTTATTACTATTCAGGTATTTAGAGATTTAATAATCTTGGTATATCCTGACTGTACAGTATTTTGTCTCAAAATTATTATGTATTCTATCTGAAGCTCTTTGAGTATGGTTAATGGCTATATTTAGAAATATTTTTTATCTAAAGTTTTTTCTTTTAACTGATTTTATTTGGCCTTTACATTATGCTTATAATTAATTTCTATCGGATCTTTCACTATTAAGAATATTACGTTTATGAAATAATCATGGCCATATTAAGTTTTGTCATCTGCAGATAAGTTTTTACTTTACTGATTAGCTGAAAACGTTTGACCAAAATATCTCAACAAAAAGATGGACTATGTTGGACTTGCTAAAAGGACTGTGACTAAACTGAACAAAATTTCCAGAACTCCTGTGCAGAAACTAATGGGTTCACAGACTGCGGCTGATCCAGAATCACGTGGAACAGAAATTAACTACGTAAGACTGAGCAAAGAAAGGAAATTATGGTTTTTTTATGTGGGAATATTGCTGATGTTTTAAGGTCCTAATTTCTGGATATACGAAACTATTTTCCTTTCTCCTAAATTATCTAACTAATTGGTTTAGATATTGTAACTCTTGAATTAGAAGTTCGTATTGGTAAACTTAGCAAAGTTGTAAATATCATAACCAGAAAAGTGTCCGGAATTTGAGCTATGATTTTACAAAATAGAACAACTTTAGATTTCCTATTAGCTCTCCCAAGAAACAGTTCTGTGCCTTAGTAGAGACATGTTTCTGTATTTATATTGATACTGAATCTGAGGTTTTGCAGAATGTAGTTGCTGTTGAGGCACATAAAAAAATCATTCATGTTGCTTACCTTCAGACAAACGCCTCATGAGATTTATTTCCTTATTTCAAAGATCTTAGGGTCATGGTTTCATTGGTTATTTCAGGCAATTGGCCTAATATTATTGTTAGTGTTTCTATTCCCCTTCTTAGTTTGCTGTATGGTGCCTGGGATGTTAAAAACCAGATAATGCCCAACTACCATTTATTGAGCATTTTTAATAAAAGATTCTATAACAAGATCATGATCCAAAGGAAAGAATGATGAGATAGTTGTATGTAATTCTCCTGGAATCCACATTTCTGATTTTCATGGAGGTTGGGGTAACCCACACAGGCTATTGCCTTTGGGTGTACTTTTGAACCTCGAGCTTTGAGAAAAAAGCTGGTTCCTGAAGCCACTTTGAGTCAAACAATGGTCCAGATAAACTAGTAAGAACATTTTGTTCTGGGCATTGTGCTTTTTTTTTTTTAATTTTGAAGAATTCAGTCTGTTTTAGAAAATTAACTTCAAAGATCAGACTGAGAATTATGTTTAGGGTAAATCAGTAATTAGTTTAATCAGTATTTAAGACAATGTCATATGAAATGCCTGTCTAATGTTTGTAATCAAACTGTCACCCTCTTACAATGCAGAAAATTATGCATCTTAAAGAAACCAGAATCTCAGAGGAGATCGACCTCATGGCTCAGACTCCATTTTGTCTTAGGTTCCACTTCTGCTTCTGAGAAAGTGACCCATGACTGTTAAATAGCTAAACCAAGGAGGGGCAGCTTGACCTTGGGAAGAACACTTAGTATATTTTAAACAGACTGACTGAAGACCTCCTACAGGAAAGGCCCATCTTGTATTATCTTGCTAATCATGAATTCTCTAACGGAAACTTTGTTTTCACATGTACATTTTTCTATATTTTCTGTTTTCTCTAGACAAACTTTGTGGCTCTTTATAGATATATATTTCTGTGTGATAGATCCAACTATACTAATTTAGAAGATCCTTTCCAACTGATAGTGAATTTATGTGGGCAATCTCATTTAGATTCCTGAGAAATGCATGGACAATGCACTTTGAGAACTTTAGGATTACCTTTAGATATTCATAGTAATTATGCTAGTAAATACTGGAAAGGTAATGTTAATTTTTTACATATTATAAAACGAAAGTCAGAAGAAAACCCATTGGTTCAACACTCAGGATATGTTTGGCAGCTTTAATTTCTACTTATGGTTAATTCCTACTTACGGTAGAGTTGAATTGGAGAAATCTTCAAGAAAATTTGTCAGTCACTATGGGACAAACAACAGATGAGATGGAAGCACAACAGTGATCTCTGATCTCATAAGCCAAGGTGACATGAGATAACAAAATAGCCTTAGATTTTTTTTTACTAGTGTAGTCTGTGCTATAGACAAGATATACATAGAATTGGACAGCAAGCTCCTTGGTTACACACTATAACACTCTTACAGACACTGGATTTGTTTGGTTGGTTATCATCAGAAGTAAGTACATGGGCTAGATCACTATTGCAAGGAACAGTAATATTCTTAGTCTACATCCTGGTAGTATTAGGTTTAATAAAATTTATCCTCTATTGTCTCACACACCTAAAAGGCAAAAGAAAGCCTCGGACTAAAATGTTGATGTACATTGAGTCTGCTCACTCCGGCAATGCGGTTGATGAGAACATCACTCTTACTTAATAACTTGCTGAAGAACCAGATGGTATCCAGTGGAAAACTAGCACCGTGAGTTTAAAAAGCCTGCCATGGCCACCATCTAGGAGCTTGACTAAGTCCAGGTATTGATCATCGATGTGTTATCTCCAATCTCTGATCAAAAGGAAGGAGTGATTTAGGAAATAATATTGGAGTTATTATTGCCTGTCCTTGAGCATAGAGAATGTGACCCAGCTAGAGCTGGGCTCACAAGGACTCACAAGAACACATCAAATGGGCCCTGAAGTATAAAGACAATAGCTAAAATAATCTTGGAAAGTATTTTTTAGGGAAACTTTCACATAAAGCTGATCAAACAGAACACAAAAGACTTTCCACTCTTATCTTTTTCTATTAGCGTTTAGTGAATAGAAATTTGTTCAACCAATGCAGACCCTCCTGACTCTTGTTACTGAAACCTGTACCAGTGATTGTTAAGAAAGACAATTCAAAATGTAGGATCACAGTTTCTAGCCAATCTGAGAAAGCTAAGCTTTCAATGGTTTTGCCCATTTGTAATGTTAATATATACTGATGACTCTGTAGTGGTTCTTTGGACTCGGGCAGACATGGCTGTGGCAGCATGCTTGTCCGTTTTCCCATTCTTGCCTATTCTGTAATATTCTTTGGACTTGGGAAGACATGGCTCTGGCAGCATGGTTGTCCACTTCCCACTTTTGTCTTTTTGAATATATGCTGAATAAAACTTTCTTTTTGCTTAAAAAAAAAAAAAAAAAAAAGAAGGACATTATATAATGATTAAAGGGTTAATTCACCAAGAATACATAACAATTATAAATATTTATGCAACCAAAGCCAGAGCTCTGTAATATATAAAACAAACTCTAAAAGAATTTAAGAGAGAAATAGACAGGTCTACAAAAATTGGAAGTTTTAATACACCACTTTTGACAAAGGACAGAACACCTAGAAGGAAAATCAACAGAAGTTACAGAAAATCTAAACAATATTATCAACCAACTGGACCTCACAGACATATGCAGAACACACTGCCTGACAGAAAAACACAAAATACTGCATTCCTGGAGGGATTGCAGAGATTACTGCCACCATCAAGGACTTGAAGGATGCAGGGGTGGTGATTCCCACCACATCCCCGTTCTACTCACCTATTTGACCTGTGCATAAAAACAGATGGATCTTGGAGAATGATAGTGGATTATCATAAACTTAACCAGGTGGTGACTCCAATTGCAGCTGTTGTTATGGATATGATTTCATTTTTTTAAGCAAATTAATACCTGGTTTGTAGCTACTGATATGACCAATGCCTTTTTCTAAATTTTGGTTTCAAAGGATCACCAGAAGCAGTTTGCCTTCAGCTGACAAGGCCAGCAATACATCTTCTCTCTCTTACCTCAGAGGTATATCAACTCTCCAGGCCTATGTCATAATTCAGTCCACAAGAGACCTTGATTGCCTTTCCCTTTCAAAAGATGTCACATTGGTCCATTACACTGATGACATTATGCTGATTGGATCTAGTAAGGAAGAAGTATCAGTGACTCTAGACTTATTGGTAAGACATTTTGCATGCTAGAGGACAGAAAATTAACACAAAAAAAATCAGGTGCCTTCCACCACAGTGAAATATGTAGGGGTTTGATGGTATGGGGAATGTCAAGATATTCCTTCTAAAGTGAAGGATAAGTTATTGTATCTAGCCCCTCCTACAGCTAAAAAGGAGGTACAATGCCTGGTGAGCCTCTTCGGATTTTGGAGGCAACATATCCAACATCTGGGTGTGTTACTCCAACCTATTTATCAAGTGACTTAAAAAGCTGCTAGTTTTGAAAGAGAACAATTGTCTAATGGGATCATGAACAAAGTGACCATAGTGGCAGGGATTGAGGTTATGCATGGTCTCAGCAACATGGACTTCCACTCACCAAGGCTGACTTGACTATAGCCACTGCCAGATGTCCCATCTGCCAGCAGCAGAGATCAATACTGAGTCGCCGATATGGCACCATTTCTCGAGGCGATCATCCAGCAACCTGGTGGCAGGTTGTCTACATTGCATCACTTCCATCAAGAAAAGGGCAGCGTTTTGTCCTTACTGGAATAGACACTTACTCTGGATACAGCTTTGCCTTACTGCATGCAATGCTTCTGCCAAAACTCCCATCTGTGGACTCATAAAATACCTTATCCACCCTCATGTGTCCCACAAAGCATTGCCTCGGATAAAGGGACTCACTTCACACCAAATGAAGTGTAGCAATGGGCCCATGCTCGTGAAATTCACTGGTCTTACCATGTTTGCCTTCATTCTGAAGCAGGTGGCTTGACTGAACAATGTAATTCCCTCCTAAAGACACAATTATGGTGCCAGCTAGATGGCATTACTTTGCAGGGTTGGGGCAATGTTCTCCAGGAGGTTATATATGCTCTAAACCAGCATCCAATATATGGTGCTCTTTCTCCCATAGCTATGATTAATGGGTCCAGGAATCAAGGTTGATGGGTGGAAATGGGAGTGGCACCACTCACTGTTGCCCCTAGTGACCCACTCGCAAAATTTTTGCTTCCTGTTCCCTTTACCCTGCTCTCTGCGGGGCTAGAGGTCTTAGTTCCAAAGGGAGGAATGTTCCTACCTGGAGACAAAACATTGATTCCATTGAACTGGAAGTTAAGAACGCCACCCAACTATTTTGAGTTCCTCATGCCTCTGGATCAACAGGCAAAGAAGGGAGTTACTGTATTAGCTGGTGTGATCGATTCTGATTACCAAAGGGAAATCAGACTGATATTGTAAAAATGGAGGTAAAGAAGAGTATGTCTGGAATGCAGGCGATCCCTTAGGGCTTTTCTTTACTACCATGCCCTGTGATTAAAATCAGTGGAAAACTACAGCAACCCAGTTCTGACATGATTACTGATGGTCCAGACACTTCAGGAATGAAGTTTTGTGTCACCCCACCAGACAAAGAACCACAGCCAGCTGAGGTGCTTGCTGACAATAAAGGTATTATGGAATTGGTGGTGTAAGAAGGTAGTTCTAAATACCAGTTATGACCATGTGACCTGTTGCAGAAACTAGGACTGTAATTGTTTTTTATTATTTGTTCCTTGTTTTGCTCTACATGTTTGTGTGGAGATATATATATATATATATATATATATATATATATATATATATATATATACCCATTACTGTCAAGTTGATTCTGACTCTTAGTAACCCTATAGGACAAAGTAGAACTGTCTCATAGGGTTTCCAAGGATCGAGTGGTGCATTTGATTAGCAGCCAAACACTTAACCACTGTGCCACCAGGCACCGTATATATATATATTCCTATTCTTCACAAGGTTATCCATAATTTGTTGCATTATTGCTGAAACTGGCACTTAATGCTGCTGAGAAACCATGGCTGTCTTCAATGGTCTGAGTAAGCAGGAAAGCAATGTATGCTGAAAGAACTCTAACAAAGCTATTTCGTATTAAATTCCAAATGCCCTGTAAGGTCAAAGGCAGTTTGCATCCTGCCTCTGCTAGCCTGGTGTGGTGGAGAAAATATGTGTACAGAAGAAGGAAGACCTAGGTTATCTATTATCTCCCTGGCTTCTCAGCATAATTGGCTCATTTAACTCATAAAACGAAGCTAAAAGTAACTATATGTGGAATTATGCATATATTGTAAAACTCTATCTAAAAGTAATCATTCAAATCCAATTACAAAATATTAATGTAACTTTCAAATATAATTTAGAGATATATTTAAATGTTTCACTTTTTTATTTCCAAGTTATTTCAAAAGGAAGACCATCTTTTATGTAAATTGTAACAGTTAATTTTCAGATCATAAATTTCCTTACTGCTGAATATAAAAGCTTTAAGTACTGAGTTGAATTATCTTGTATATGAAGAAAGAGGTATACTAACCTAGGAAATGCTGGTAATTCATTATAGCTACTGATGGAGAAGTCTCCCTTGTTGACAAGATTTGTAATGTTTAACAAAAAATTCTAGAAGCCTCCTTCTCTTTGGCCTTCCACACCTAACAGAATTTAAAGCCAAAATTCATTTTTCTCAACTGAATTTCCTTTTGACTCATTACCATTAAAGCAAGACATTTGCTTGATATTCAGCAGCAACCACTGTGGCCAGTGGCCTCCTTCCATAGGTTTCTCCTACCAAATGCACCCTAGTCTTTGTCTTATAACTAGCCTGCTTCCTCTCTTACTGAGTAGTGTACTGACTAGGGCTAGGCAACACAAAGAAAACATAAAATATTCCCGTAATCCCTTACTCTTGAAGCCATAAGTCAAATCAAAGCTATCCTCTCTTCACTTCCTGAAATTTTCTCTGATTCAACTTTGCTCTCCACGGTAAAAGGAACCTCTCATGCCCCCGTGTGTACCCTAGGCCCAAGTAAACCACTTCCTGTCTAACAGCCAGATCACCACTCTAATGTAAAATGGTGGGTGAGGACTCTTTGTATTCCTTTTATTGTATCCATGAAACTTCTCTTCACCAAATCTTGAGGATGTTTTATCTAGAGATGAGAGATAGAGTGGCAGTGAAACGATGTCATCACCTCTTCTAGTTGAAGAGTGGGTATTGTTCCATCTCTTGCCAACTTTTTCACGTTAACAGAATTTCTTCATGACTCTTTCCATGGTATGTCTTCGATGCCTTCCAAGGCCTTCCTTAATGCTGAAAAAGAACACAATGTGAAGTTTCCAAGCAATAGTTCAGACATTTGGAAGAGGAAATACTATTAGTCTTGTAAGCTGCATGATAACTACATATTAGCATCATTCAATTGGGTTTGCCTTAGAAAAAAAAGGACAGGATATGTGAGTTACAATTTGTGACTAATAAATCCCTGTTCTTAGGCCCTATTTCAGATAAATTTCTGATAACATTTTTAATGTGTGATCCACTAGCAAATATCTATGAGCAATCATTATACTGGAACTTCTCAAATTGTCTTTCTCTTACCATTGGAGCTCTGAGTATATCAGAAAAAATATCTGGAAGCAAAAATAAAATCTCCTCTGGCGCATGAGTTAACAGAAATACACATCTACGCATAAGACATATATTCTAAAATATTTTTAGCAATACTATCACTGTGATCAAGACCAAGCTGTTGGTCTGTTCTATCCTTTGTCTCTAATAGGGTTGTGAGAGCAGAGTGTGTCTGTGGTTGCTCTTCAAATTTTGTTATTCTGATTTAAGACTTTTAAGTAATTATTGGAAATGTTTCAAGTAAATATTTAAGTTGATTATTCTTATCTCACTGGTACATTAGTCTTAAAAAACAGCTGGCTGCCAAGTCAATAGTTTCAGTGAGTTCATCTTGAAGACTAGGGCATTCCAAGTAGCATGTTATAAACATTAATGAAGCTATTCCAAACAACAAGCAGCAATAATAGAAGTAATCTGAATTACCCAGTAATATAGGACCTTACAATAAACTGACCTCCTTTTAAAGATTAACCTGTTTGTAGGAAAACAATCTTTTAGTAATACATAAAAATTATATTTATAAGCTGTCTATCTTTCAAAGACAAAGAATATCAATGCTTTGGGGAGAGTTGTAAAATGAGAGAATATCTCTCATTCAAAGAAATTATAGTATAGTGACAGACTATATAATCTAGTAGCACTTCTATATGTGTTGCCAAGTTTGGTCAGGGGACAATTTTAGGTATTAAGATCATTACATTTTGAAATTATGTATATTTTACTTGTCAAAACTCTTTTAATTCCAAAACAATACATTTATTAAAAATTGGCGTCACTTGAAGAATGAAAAAATGGTTTTTGTTTGCTGTTTAAGGTCTCCATTTCCGTTACTAGTCCTTGGGTTAGCCAAGCATATTAACAACAAAAAAACTTTGTTGAAATTCTGCTTTTCATGTGACAGGTTTTATATATACCAGCATATAGAAATGTACTGTCTCATCAGTCTGATTCTTCTTTCCAAGCATGCCCCTTAAATATTGGAACTCTTCGGGCTGCTTCTGCCCTGGGCCTTTTTCTCACTCACATCAATGGCTTTAATTACCATTTATCAGGTCCTGATTCCAGAACTGATTAGCCCCTTCCTAGGCAATGCTCTCAAGCTTTGGAGCTATGGGTTCATATCCATTTTCACAAACTTGCTCTGTCCCAGACTGAGTGAGTCATCCTCTTCTTTGAACCTCCTTCTTTTTCTGTCTTCTTATCATCATCATCTACCCCACTGACTAATCAAAAAACCTTGTTTGCTGTCTCCCCTCTCTTACCCTACTTCACGTCTAATCAATAACCAAGACTCATCAAGTAATCTCCTAAATACTTTTCTTACATAACAAGTTTATTAAGCTATAATCCTCATACCATACAATTCACCCGTTTAAACTGTACAATTCAATGATTTTTAGTATATTTATAAAACTATGCAATGATCGTCACAATCAGTTTAAGAATATTTAATCACTCCAAAAGAAACCCTGAACCGTTGAGCTATCACTCCATATTTCTCCCCAATTGTCTAACTGCCCCAGCACCATGCAACCACTATTCTATTATCTGTCTCTATAAATTTGCATATTCTGGACCTTTCATGTAAATGGAATCATACAATATGTGGCCTTTTGTGAATGGCTTCTTTCAGTTGGCATGCTTTTTTCAAGGTTCATCCATTTTGTGGCAAGTATTTCTGCTTGATTTCTTTATATTGCCATATAAATATTCCATTGTTTGGGTATACCATATTTTATTCATGCATGCATCAGTTGATGAACATGCAGTTGGTTTCCACTTTTGGGCTATTAAGAGTAATCCTTTCATGAACATTCTTGAACAAGTTTTGTGTAGACATTTGTTTTAATTTCTCTTAGGTATATACTTAGGATTAGAATTTCTCCTAGGTGGTAAATATGAGTGATATGCAGTAACTCAAATTAACATTTTTAAGAACTTCAAGACTGTTTTCCAAAGTTATTGTACCACTTTACATTCCCACAATCTGTGTATGAAGGCTCCTATTCCTCCACATCCTCGCTAACCCTTGTTATTATCTACCTTTTTAATTGTAGTCATCCTAGGAGCCCGGATGGCACAGTGGTTAAGAGTTCAGCTGCTAACCAAAACGTCAGTAGTTCGAATCCACCATCCCTCCTTGAAAACCCTATGGGGCAGTTCTACTCTGTCCTATAGGGTCGCTATGATTTGGAGTCAAATCGACAGCAATGGGTTTAGTAGGTATGAAGTGGTATCTCCTTGTGGTTTTGAATTACATTTTCCTGATGGCTTATGATGTTGAGAATGTTTTCATGTGTTTATTGGTTATTTGTATATATTGTTTGGAGAAATGTCTCCTTATATCTTTGTCCGTTTTTTAAATTGGATTATTTGTCTTTTTATTGTTAATCTGTGTATTCTTTATATGTTCTAGTTATAAGTCCATTATCAGATATTTGATTTACAAATATTACTTCCCATGCTGTGGGCTGTCTTTTCACTTACTTGATGTTAGCTTTTGAGGCACATAAGGTTTTAATTTTTATTAAGTCCAATTTATTTATTTATTTTTTATGTTGTAACTTGTATTTTGGTGTCATATCTAACAAGGCTTTGTCTAACTCAAAGTCACTTCTATATTTTTTAGCAAGTTTTTTTTTTTTTTGGTTTTAGTTCTTACCTTTTGGTAAATTATGCATTTTGAGTTAATTTTTGTGTATGGTGTAAGTCTTCAATACTTTTAAAATCTGTCTTCTTGACTCCATCTGAATGGCCAATTCCCTTGTCCAAGTCACCGACATCTCTTTCCTAGATTACCACATGAATCCTTTCATCGTTCCCTTTACTTTCAGTCTGGTTCATCTCCTTTCTACATACTGAAATATGAGGCCTTTCTAAACAGACACCTACCCTGTCAATCTCCTTAGAAAAACATATTTTTAATGATGTAGAGTATACTTCAGGCTTTAGCCTTAAACATGCAAAAATTAAAAGATAAAAACTAATATTCTCATATATCTGAGAGTGTGGATTTCTGTGGCTACCTAACTGATTTATTTTAAATCTAAATGTGTGACTATCCGCTAAGATTTCAGAGAAATAAAGTGAAAGTCCTATCCCAAACTATAAGAAAGGTGGTAGAAGCTTCATATTGTTTTTATTCTTTTGGGTTGTTTGTTTGTGTTTCGAATCAATGTATGCATCAAAATGCTAGATGACAGGATTCTTCTAAAAAAATTACATCCATCAATATTTCCATACCACACAAATACATAACAATAAATGATGTAATGGGATATGGAATAATTTCTTTATATTCTTGGATCTCAAATTATAAAATAAACATATTAAGTGATTAGTAAGGGATATGTTTTATCTTTAGACTTGAACAGCATTAACTATAGGCCCATATTTAGTCTTGTACAAGAGGACCATGAATAAATTGATTCCTAAATTAAGAATATGTGAGCATAATAAAATAATATGACAAATTAGAACAAAATATAGCTATACAAAGGACTGAAAAATGTCGCATAGTTGAATTTCCCAATTACAAATGAGTATATGTTTAACAAATGTATATATATTCATCATAAACTTGTAAAAAATAATTTTACAAAATGAGAAAGATTTTTTTTATCTATAGCTGCTCTAACTTGTTTCATGTGCCCTTAGCCATACATTAAAATGCAATTTTAGTCTTTTGTTGTATCCTATTAGAGATTTACCACATAATCCATGAATAAACTGAAATAACATTTAATTCTATGTTCTTATCCAAGAGTGATTGCAGGATTTACTTGATGATCTGATGTATAAAACATTCTTACTGTAACTCATAGGGGTACAAGAAAGCTATAAGAGGGAAGAAAGGGAAAAGTTTTAAAGTTTCCTGGAATAAACATTGCATTATGAACAATATGCAATTTTTTCCTGGGAACTTACCCGTGAAAGAGAAGCCTGTTCATTATGCCCTCAATGCAGCAGTGAAAATGTACAGGTTGTGGGGCAAACGACACATGCATGAATAGCCAGAGTGTTAGTGAGATCTGACCCAGAATGATCTCACATATAAATCTGCCTTTTTCCAAAGAAAATCTTGTGACGCTTACAGCTGACATTTCACTTAATTCATGTTTATGTGCATATTGATCATTATTACATATGAGTTATTTTGGGAAATAATAGAAATAGAAGAACTCTGGATTAGTGTTTGTAGCCAGGGAATTGAAAGTCACAAATTCACACTCAAGTTCAACAATGGTTTTTTATATAATAGTAGACAAGGTTCTTGACATCTACAATTAGGTTTATGGTGTAGTATATTAATTTCCCTCTTCTCTGATTTAGGAAAAATATAGTTCATCCATTTAAACAATCAACATTTATTGAGCACTTACTATGTAGAGGAGTCCCTGAGTGGTGTAAACGGTTAAACACTCAGCTACTAATAAAATAAAAAGTTGGCATTCAAACCCATCCAGAGGTGCCTCAGAAGAAAGACCTGGTGATCTGTTTCTGAAAGATCATAGCCTTGACTCCCCACTGGAATGCAGTTCTACTCTGCACACATGGGGTTACCTTGAGTCGAAATTGACTCAGTGGCAAAGGGTTTGGTTTTTATGACATTATATAGAAGATACAGATCCACCACTTTGAGGTATACACTCTAGAAGAGGGCATTATACTTCATAAAGCTTTGTCATGAAGACATTTTGACTGGCAAAAACTCACTTATAAAATCTCTTTAGAATTTTAATAATTCTACTAGGAAAGGACAATGAATAGAATGATGATGTGGCAGGTATATTTTTCCAGCAATTTCTGTAAGGTTTCCAAATTTCACAAATGCTTCTATTGGATTATTGAAAGCCAAGTTAGCGCCACTTGACACCTGAAGTGGTATAAAAAAGCATGGCAAATAATTCAGTATAACTCCTTCTTAATTTTTGGCAATCCCAACATACTCAAAATTGCTGGTATTGCCATCTAAGTAGTGGCACACCGTGGTGCATTCAAGTATACATGGACTCTGATCCCATCCTGACCGTTCATATGTTGCGTGATTTCAGGCAAGTAAACATGTCCCATGGTTTTCTCATCTGTGAAATAAGAATTTACAGAGAGACAATAATCACTTTGGACACAAAACCCTAGTCTAGTCATGGATATCACATGAGCCAGAACCTTCAGACTCAAAGCTGCCCGTAAGAATGACCAAACACATCATCCCATTTCAAAGCTAGTAACAGTTCTCTCACATGTGATTGTAGATAGATAGCTGCTGTTGAGTCTGCTCAGACTTATGGCAACTTTATGTACAACAGCAAAACATTGCTCAGTCCTGCATCATCCTCACAATCTCCAGCAGGTTTGAGTCCATCATTGAAGCTGTTGTGCTAAGCAGTCTCACCAAGGATCTCTCTCACCCTCTCTGGCCCTCTACTTTACCAAACATGATGTCCTTTTCCAGATATTGATCTCTCCTGATGATGTGCCTTGACAAGCAAGTTGGATAATGTTCTGTTGTGATCCATAAGGTTTTCACTAGCTGATTTTCAGAAGTAGATCACCAGGCCTTTCTTTCTAGTCTGTCTTAATCTAGAAGATTTGCTGAAACATATCTGCCATGTGTGACCCTGCTGGTATTTGAAATACCTGTGGCATAGCTTCTAGAATCATAGTAACACTCAAGCCACCACAGTACAACAACCTGATAGATGGGTGGTGGATGTGATTCTAAGAATTACATAAAACAACCACTTAGTATAGTGAGTGATGTTAAGGAGTTTCAATAAACATTAGCTCCATTACTTTCACTGACCAGAAGCATCTTAAGAAATATAATTAATACAATTGCTGTAAATAATGCAGTCACATGAAAATTAAATTTTTTGACCAATCCAGATTCTAGTCCAACATCAACCAAATAGTTGAAGAAATGTAGAGAAAGAAATATTATAAAAATCTGAGCTGGTCGTCCTTGTTTCTATCCTAATTTGTGTTGTAAACTTGTAAAAGTAATTCAGCATCCTGGAGCCTCATTTAATCACCTGGGAATAAGGAAATTAATATATTCCAATGCTTCTTATATGGCTCCTTGGTGAACCAAATGAATAGTAGAAATGGTTCAGAAAAAAAAATACTAGATGCATTATTCATTTACCAGGTATTCTTATTATATCTTGGTCTGAGTAAAATTTAGGAGAAACATGGAGAAGGGAGAAAAGGATATAGAATCGCATCCAATCTTTTCCTCAAGAATGAATTTATGAAACCCTGATATTATGGAGAAATTATTTCAATATGTCCACCACCAGTTTACAGAGAGACAAGAATCACTTTGGACACAAAGCCCCAGTCTAGTCACGTAAATCACACGAGCCAGAACCTTAAGACTCGAAGCTGCATGTTCAAATGACCAAACACAGCATCCCATTTCAAAGCTAAAAGTAATAATAACAGTGATAAAGTATGAGACTTTGGAATATTAATTAATAATAGTGAAATAAGGGTCTGACGAGATAACTGGAAAAAGTTACATATATTTCCAACCACACCCATGACATTTGAAATGAGGTGTTTAACCTTATGAAACCTCCCCTTATTAATCTGGGGTTTCCTTTCATATGATTTAGAATTTTTAAAGTCTGCTGGTATAATGTTTTCCACAATTGACTACTAAGGATATGTTCTTTTCTCCTTCTCCAGAAAAAAACATCCCAGAGGATTTTATCACACAGTCATTTCTGCAAGACTACAAGGAGAACAGGCTCTGAGTGGGAAGCGCCACTGGAGGCAGCCTCAGGCCTAAGGGAAGAGAGCAAGTTTAACCGGGCATTCTGACAGTGTAGTGTAGAGATGGACTCTTTTCCCAGTCTAAAAAGAATGCTTGCCCATTATGTAACATTTGGGGGCAAACACACACACGCACACACACACAGGTAGTCAGAAAGAATAAATTAAAAATCATCTCCAATCCCACCAGGAAAAATCAAATTAAAAATTTTGTTGTGCTTTACTCTAATTTTTATGCATATAAGTTCATAAAGAAAAAAAGTTTTTCTTAAGCTTGAATCATTCTACACGAATGAATAGCTTTATTTGTTTCTGTTTCCATTTTACTGTGTACCATGAGTATTTCCACATGTTATTAAGTATTTATTGAGGACATATTTTTAACTATTTGATGATATTCATACTAGGGTTGTGCCATAATTTAAACATCATCTTATGACATCATGTACACCATCTCCTCATTTATCAACTATTTTGCATTTAAAACAATAGTAAAAAATCTACTCTCTGACTATTTTGTCCATTAATGATATAGGTCTGGCAGTAACGAATGCCAAGGTGTGAGGCAACAATAACACTGATTGTGATATTTAAAGTTATGTGTCAGCTTGGCTTGGCCATGATTCTCAGTGTCTGGCAGTTATGTAATGATATAATTTGACAATTATGTAATGATGCAATTTCGCAGTTATGTAATGATGTAGTCCTTTATTTTGTGATCTGATGTATTCATCCTCCATTTTCGCATATTGCCAACTTCCCATAACAACCTGGTCTTTGGGACCTAACCATGTCGATAAGTGAGGAGAGGGTGTATAGCACTGGTGATGGAGTGGTTAAGTGCTCGTCTGCTAATTAGAAGTTCTCTGCGGGAGAAAGATGTGACAGTCTTCTTCCGTAAAGATTTACAACATTGGACACACTGTGGGGGAGTTCTCCTCTGTCCTCTAGGGTCACTATGAGTTGGAATTGACTTAATGGCACTGGTTTGGTTTGGGTTTTGTATATGAGTTCTGGGTGGCAAAAACAGTCAAGACTACTAGCGTAAAAGTTCAAACCCATCCAGAGGCACCTTGGAAGACAGGACTGGAAATCTGTTTCCATAGGTCACAGCCTTGAAAACCCCATGAAGCAGTTCTACTCTGCACACTTGGGGTCACCACTAGATGGCAACTAACAGTTGGAGGAAACACACACACACACACACACACAGGTCGTCAAAAAGGATAAATTAAAAATCATCTCCAATCCCACCAGGAAAAATCAAATTAAAAATTTTGTAGTATATATATATATATTTTATATGTATAAAACAACATATACCTATAACACCACATATATATGTATATAACAACATATATACATATATATATGTATGACTGCCAACTACCTTTGGTAGTTTTTCTAACCATTTCCATTGGTTAGATTTATATAAATTGAATTGCTATATTAAGGCATGTGAACTGTTTTAATGTTTTCTATGTATATCATAAAATTCCATCCCTGCAAAGGTACTAAAACATACGTCTTACCAACACAATGTGAGTATCCATATCACTGGCTGTCTTAGGCTAGGTTCTCTAGAGAAGTAAAACAAGTAAAGCATATGAATATATATAGCAAGAAATTTATATCAAGGAAATGGCTCATGCAGTTGCAGAGACTAGAAAGTCCCAAGTACCTGGGTCAGGGTGGAGGCTTCTCCTGACTCACGTAGCTGCAGGCGGCTGGTGAACCCAAGATTGGCAGGCTTGACAGCAGGGCTCTGACTCACAGGCTGCAGAGACCAATGAACCCCAAGCTCTGCAAGCAAGATGGCAGGTAAGCTGCTAGCTCAAATCCCAAGAACCAGAAGTCAGATGAACAGGAGCCAGCCACAGGACCAAGGGCAAGCAAAAGCCCATGAACCTTGCAAAAAGTCCATCTGTATTGGATGCAAGCCACACTCCCAAGGAAACTCCCTTTCAGCTGATTGGCTACTCATAGCAGATCCCATCAAGGAGGTGGTCACATTATATCAGATCTCATCATGGAGGTGATCACATCATCATACGACCGCCAAACTACATCATAACTGCCGAAACACTGAGAATCATAGCCCAGCCAAGTTGACACTCAGTCTTAATGATCACAGTCCACCCTTTGTCAACTTGGAACCAGTACACATTTCCCTAAACTATACATAATCTCTCACTAAAGACAATTATAAAGTTATACTTGCGCTTAACATAATACAACTAACACATGTACAACCCAAAATGCACTAGCCTTGTTTACAGCTCATATTTTATAAGTGAAGAAAACAAAAATATTTGAATGCTCACATACAAGGCAGGAATACTCATAACAATAACAGTCCCCATTTCTGCAAATGGTAACGTGGTTGTGACTGATATTTAGAAGTACTTTCTTCCACCACCCGTTCCGTATTCCCTTTGCCCTCAGCAAGCACCTCAGCTGCTTGTGGTTCTTTGCCTGGTGAGGTGACCCAAACCTTAACTCCTGAAGGTTCTGGGCCATTAGTAGTGATGTTAGAATTAGGTTGCTGTACTTTTCCATTGACTTTTATCACAGGGCATGGTAGTACTAAGAGACGCCCTAAGAAATCTCCTGCATTCCAGACATATTCTTAGTTATCTCCATTACATAATATAACTCCAATTTCCTCTTGGTAATCAGGATCAGTCACACCAGCCAATATGGTAACTCCTTTCTTTGTCTGTTAATCCAGAAGTATCAGGAGCCCAAAGTGACCAGGTGGCATTATTAAGTTCCAGTTCAATGGAATCAGTGATGTGTCTCCATGTGGGAGCATTCCTCCTTTTGGAAGTAAGACATCTAGCCCTGCAGAGCCTAGGGTTTTAGGGACAGAAAGTAAAAACTTTGTAAGTGGGTCACTAGGGGCAACAGGGTGTGGTGCCACTCCCGTTTCCACCCCTTGATTCCTGGTCTCATGAATCCTGGCTATAGGAAAAACAGCACCAAATATTGGATGCTGGTTTAGAGCATATCCAGCCTACTGGAGAACATTGCCCCAACCCTGCAAGGTATAGCCACCTATCTGACACCATAACTGTGTCTTTAGAAGGCTGTTCCATCATTCTATCAAGCCAGCTCTTCAGGATGATGGGTAACATGGTAAGACCAGTGAATTCCATGAGCATGGGCCCATTGCCACACTTCATTTGCTGTGAAGTGAGTTCCTTGATTCGAGGAGATGCTGTGTGGGATATATGATGGTGGATAAAGCATTTTGTAAGTCTATGGATGGTAGTTTTTGCAGAAGCATTGCATGCAGGGAATGCAAATCTGTGTCCAGAGTAAATGTCTATTCTAGTAAGAACTAAACTCTGCCCTTTGCATGATGAAAGTGGTCCAATGTAATCAACCTGCCACCGGGTTGCTGGATGATCACCTCGAGGAAAGATGGCATATCGGGGACTCAGTGTTGGTCTCTGTTGCTGGCAAACTGGGCTATCAGCCAAAATTGGTCACAGCCCATGAACCAGCATACAATTGCACATCTGGCCATTTATCCTTCTAAGCAAAGTGAACAACCATGTGCACTACTCCAAGGTCTGTCCATTGGGAGGGTTTCCCTTCACCACCAGCCAAGATGACACACAACCTTAACAATCACACTAGCCCTTCCTAATATTGAGTATTATCAAAAACCAATTTTTAAAAAATTTTTATCAGACTAGCACTTCTCTTACTCTGAGCCATAATAGTGTTATTAGGCATAAGAATTCCATTTTCATTCTAAGAAAAGTCAAAAACTCTCCCCAACTTAGTATGAAGAAGGGATGACAAACAGATTCCATGATGCCCAATAGGAGTCAAACATGCCATTAAATAGAGACTAGAAAATGCTATCCATGTTTTTACAGTTTTGTCTTTTCATATATATCACCATCCCCCATGTTCCCTTGCCTAAGACAGAAACAAGGGATACATCATAAACTCCTAAAATGTAAAACTGGCCTTGCAATCTCCCTGAATGAATCATTTTAAAGCTTTCTAGTCTAGAAATTGTTTTCAGTTTTATTGATATATAACTGATGTACAAAAAACTGCACATATTAAAAGTGTACAGCTAAATGAGTTTTGACATGTGTACACCCAAGAAACTAGCACTGCAATCAAGGTAACAAACACATCTATCACCTCCAAAAGTTCCCTCTTAGCCCTTTGTAATCCTTCCCTTCACCCTATCTCTCACTTGCCTTTCCCTAGACAACTATTGATCTTCTCTCTGAAACTATAGGTTTGCTTGCATTTTCTATAATTTTATAAACATGGACTCATATAGTATATCACATTTTGTGACTGGCTCCTTTCGCTCAGTATAATTATTTTGAGATTCATTCACGTTGTTGTGTGTTCCAATAGATAATTCCTTTTGCACATATATACCACGATGTGTTTATCCATTCATACCCAAATGACAAATTTTGTATTGTTTCCAGTGTCTGGCTGTTGTAAGTAAAGTGTCTATGAACATTCATGTACAAGTATTTGTGTGCACATATAATTCCATTACTCTTGGCTAAATATGTGAGTGGAATGGCTGGACCATGTAGTAGGTGTATGTTAATGTTTTAAGAAACCACCAACCTGTTTTCAAAGTGGTTGTATCATTTTACATCCCCAACAACAGTGTATGAGATTCTCAGTTGCTCCGTATCTTTGCCCTCACTTAGTATGGCCGGTCTTTTTTTTTTTTTTTTTTTTGCCATTTTAGTAGGTATGTAGTGGTATCTCATTTTTATTTTAATTTGCATTTCCTAATGAGTCAGAATCAACTCTAGACACATAACAACAATAACTAACACTGTTGGGCATGTTTTCATGTTCTTATTTACCATGCTGATATCTGTTCAAATCTTTTGCCATTTTTGTTTGTTTACTGTTAGTTTTCTTATTATAAATCACTTTAAGTTCTCTCTATTGTCTAGACATTTATAGTAATAGCACAAAAGACCCTTTATGTTTTGGTCTCTGCCTCTGTTATTATCTTTTCTTCATTCATTACATTGAGCAATTCAGAACATCCCTTCCTAACCCCTTATCAGGTCATGCTCCTGTTGATTTGTCAGACTTTGGCATCATTTTACCATAAAAGCCTATTGTTACACCTTCACTTCTACAATTTGCCCTCCCTAGGCCAGTCTTGGTTGCACAATGGTTAAGCTCTCACCTGCTAACCCAAAGTTCAGTGGATCGAATCTACCAGCAGCTCCACAGGAGAAAGATGTGGCAGTCTGCTTCAATAAAGATGACAGCCTTAGAAACCCTATGAGGCAGTTCTACTGTGTCCTATAGGGCTGCTATGAATCAGAATCGACTTGACAGCACACAACAGCAAAAACAAGGTGACTCAGGGAGAGGTGCTCCTCTTCTCTGTAAGTTTATCTTATCTTATAGGACCCCATTCTTCTCCCATCACATTTATTGAAATTATCTATATATATGTCCACATCCCACATAAGACTACAAACTCTTTCATGACATCTTAGTTCTCCAGGTCCTAGAAAATACTTGATTAATAAACGTTTGTTGAATTGGGTGATGTATATACAACGAAATAAGTGAAATTGTATATTTAAGTCATTTTTGTAAATGGTTAATTTGTAAAAATACACACTATAATACTTTAAAGAGTCCATCAGTACCTGTACATTTACAACTTTACTTATGCATGTTTTTCATGGTCACAAGTAAAAATTGTACTTTTAAATATGCCATATTCTGCAATTCTGTAGGGATGTTTATGTTCATATTTATTCTAAGTATTAGCATTTTATAAAACTTTGTCAGTCATGTGTGTCCTATAATGGAGTAATATGTATCAAATATAAAGTAACATAAAGTATCAATGTGCAAGCAAGTCACTTGGCTACCTTTGATATGCTGGCTCAGATGTTATCCATTCTTTTATTTTTTTTAAGCTTATCTTCTTCCAAAGGAATATTAAAAAATTAAATTTCTGAAACGTACTAAAATGAAACCCCCTAATTGTGTATGAATGTTTTCTAACATACTTCATAGTTAGGCTGCACAAACAACTACATTGAGAACTTTTCCCATCTGCTCCTAAAAATGGCTCCAAATCTTGGCCCAGTCGAACCAATGAGCTAGTTCAATATCCACAATTTTCTACTGAGGCAGATTAAAGATAGTCTTTAACCAAGTTAGTATTTTGGTTGGCTGCATAAATGGGTTAAAATACTTTTTTTTGTATTTTAATGTATATTCAACATGTTTACCTACATAAATATTTGTATAGCATATTTTTGTCTTATCATTATTTAAATGTTTCCAACAAAACTTCATAATTTCCACTTTCCAGTTGATGAAACCAAGGTTTTGAGCGGTCACGAGTTGTGTCGAGGGCTACAATTTCTAGACTCAGATGTGGGTCTTCTGACTTCAAATCCCATGCCCTTTCTATTATACCAATTGCAGTCTCGTCAATACAGCCTTAATAAACCATTAAAAAACTGGAAGTACACTTTTGCTTTAAGTTTCTGAACATTTTTCATATTTTATTGGTCCAGGTTTTCTGGTAATGTTTCATGGTTGAAATTGAATTTTGGTTCCTTTTGTAAAAAAGATGACATAATTTAAAAGTAAAGGTTAAGTAATATGGTTCCTTAGTCCAAAGAGTCTGTGATATCAGACCAATGCTATCTAAGGCAGAAGTTGGTTGCAGAAGTGTAATCCAAAGACTGAACAAAATAGCAATTAACAAAACCATGACACTGCTCCAGAACTCCCTGGTAATGGCATGCAGGATGTGACCTAAAGATGCAGGGAGGAAATCCAGTGAATAATATTGTTAAAATGGTAAGCAATTTTTGTTTCCCTACCACTGCGCCATTTTTTTCCCATTTTGTCCTTCTCTTTCTCCCTCCCATCTAACCCCATACACCCCCTCTACCACTCCCCACGGGGCAACACTGCACCACCGCAGGTATAGAGGCACCAGCCCGTTGCCAGCTCAGGTTTCCATGCCCCACCCACTGGCTCCTGTCTCACTATTTTTTTTTTTTTCATTTCTATTTCCCTTTTTTCTTTTTCTTTGTCCTTTCCAAATAGCCCTGTATACCACATACACCTCCCCTTCCCACTGGGCCATGCCACACCACTGCTGCTAGAGAGGCACTTGCCAGCCACTTTCTACCTCTCACCTCACCCCTTATGCCACCTCCCTGCCTTCCCATCAGCTCCCAGGTCTGCCCTGCCCCCACCCTCTTGCAACCTTTTTTTTGTTTTCTTTCTTTCTCTTTTCATTTGTCCCCTCACCTAGCCCTATATGCTACTCTCCTTCCTGCTGGCCCTCGCCGTGTCACTGTGGCTAGAGTGTCCTGACTCAGCACTGCCACTGCACTGTGCCTGCACTACCTCTCCCTGCCTGACACTCCACCAGCTGCTGAATGGTGGAAAGTGAGCCCGTACCACTTCGAACCAACACCCCTGCCTGTCTGGCAAGGGGAGGTCAATTTAAAGCAATAAATGCACACATCAAAAAAGAATAGGCCAAAATAAAAACTTTAGCCTTACAACTTAAACAAATAGAAAAAGAATAGCAAAAGAAGTCCATGGCCAACAGAAGGAAGAAAATAATAAAGATTATCAAACCAAAACTAAACCTGTTGCCATCGAGTCAATTCTGACTCATAGTGACCCTATAGGACAGAGTAGAACCGCCCCGCACAGCTTCCAAAAGCACCTGCTGGATTCGAACTGCTGACCTTTTGGTTAGCAGTCATAACACTTAACCACTACACCACTAGGGTTTTCTAATGAAGATTAGAGCAGGAATAAATGAAATAGAAAACAGAAAAACAATAGAAAGAATCAACAAGACCAAAAGTTGGTTCTTTGAAAAGATCAACAAAACCGATAAAGCATTAGCCAAACTGACAGAGGAAAAACGAGAGGAAGCAAATAACCAACGAAGAAATGAGATGGGGGAAAATTATAATAGACCAAATTGAAATAAAATGGATTAAAATGAATACTATGAAAATTTGTACTCCAACAAATTTAAGAACATAGAGAAAATGGACAAAATTCTAGAAACACACTACTTACCTAATCTAACACAAGCTGAGATAGAAAATTTGAAGAGACCCATAACAAGAGAAAAAAATAGTTTAAAAAAAAAACTTTCAACCAAAAAAAAAAAGCTGTGAGCCAGACAGCCTCACTGGAGAATTTTACTGAACATTTAGAGAAGAACTCACACCAGAGCTAGAAAAGGAAGAAATAGTCCGAGATTCATTCTTTGAAGCCAGCATAACCCTGATACCAAAGCCAGGCAAAGACAGCACAAAAAAAGAACATTACAGATTAATATTTCTCATGAATATACAAGTAAAAATTGTCAAAAAGTTGTAGCCAGTAGAATTCAGCATCATATCAAGAAAACAATACAAGAAGACCAAGTGGGATTCATATCAGGTATGCATGGATGGTTCAACCTTAGAAAACCAATCAACGTAATTCACCACATTAAAAAAAAAAAACAAAGAAAAGAATCATATAACCATCTCAATTGACACAGAAAATACATTTGATAAAGTCCAACACCAATCCCCGATAAAAACTCAATAAGATAGGAATAAAAGGGAAATTCCTCAACATAATAAAGGACATCTATACAAAACCAACAGCGAACATCATTGTCAACAGAGACAGGCTGCAGACATTCTCCCTGAGAATGAGAAAAAGACAAGGGTGCTCTTTATCACCACTCCTATTTAACATTGTGCTGGAAGTCCTACCTAGATTAATAGGGCAAGAAAAAGAAAGGGCATCCAACTTGGAAAGGAAGAAGTAAAACTATTCCTATTCACAGAGGAAATGATCACATAATTAGAGAACCCCAATTTCCACAAGAAAACTACTGGAACTTATAGAAAGATTCAGTAGAGTAGCAAGATACAAGACTGTCATACAAAAAACAGTTGGATTCCTCTACACCAACAAAGAGAACTTCAAAAAGGAAATCAGGAAAACAATACCATTTACAATACCCCCCAAAAAAGATAATATACTTAGAAATAAATATAACCAGGGGCAATAAGACTTATACAAAGAAAACTACAAAACACTAGAAAGAAACCAAGAGGGACCTTGGAAAAACATACCATGCTCATGGACAAGAAGACATCGTGAAAATGTTAATCTCACCCAAAGTGATCTAAAGTTAAATGCAATACTGATCAAAATACCAACAGCATTATTTAATGAGATAGAGAAACTAATAACTTTATGCGGAAAGCAAAGAGGCCCCCGTTAAGCAAAGTATTACTGAAGAAAAGGAACGAAGTAGGAAGCCTCACACCACCTGACCTCAGAACCTACTATACAGCCTTGGTAGCTAAAACAGCCTGGTACTGGTACAACGACAGACACATAGACCAATGCAACAAAACTGAGAACCTAGATGTAATCCATCTACCTATGCTCATCTGATCTTCCACAAATGGCCAAAAACCATTAAATGGGGAAGAGACAGTCTTTTCAATAAGTGGTGCTGGCAAAACTAGCTGTCCATCTGTAAAAAAATTAAACAAGACCTATATCTCACACCTTACAAAAAATAACTATTTCAAATTGGGTTAAAGACCAAAATATAAAACCTGAAACTATAAAGTTCATGGAGGAAAAAATAGAGACAAAACTGGCAACCTTAACATATGGCAAAAATAGAGTACCAAACATAACTAAAAATGCACACACAGCACAAGATGAAGTGGATAACTGGGAGCTCCTAAAAATTAAACACTTATGCTCATCAAAAGACTTCACCAAAAGAGTGAAAAAGAACCTACAGATTGGGAAAAATTTTTTGGCTATGGCATATCCGATAAGGGTCTAATCTCTAAAATCTATAGAATATTTCAACACCTCAACAACAAAAAGACAAATAATCCAATTAAAAAATGGGCAAAGATATGAACAAACACTTCACCAAAGAACATTCAGGCAGCTAACAGACACATGAGAAAATGCTCACGATCATTAGCCATTAGAGAAACTCAAACCAAAACTGAAATGAGATACCATCTCACTCCAACATTACTGGCACTAATAATAAAAAAAAAAAAAAAAAAAAAAACCAGAAATTAACAGATGCTGGAGAGGTTGTGGGGAGATTGAAACTCTTATGCACTGCTGGCAGGAATGCAAAATAGAAAATAGTGCAACCATTCTGGAAAACAACATGGTGCTTCCTTAAAAAGCTAGAAGTAGAAATACAAAACGATCCAGCAATCCCACTCCTAGGAGTGCATCCTAGAGAAATAAGGGCCATCACACAAATGTTCATTGCAGCATTATTCACAGTAGCAAAAAGATGGAAACAACCTAAGTGCCCATCGACAGATGAATGGATAAACAAATTATGGTACATACCCACAATGGAACACTATGCAAAGATAAAGATGAATCCGTGAAACATCTCACAATATAGGATGAATCTGGAAGGCATTATGCTGAGTGAAATAAGTCAATCACAGAAGGACAAATATAAAATGAGACCACTATTATAAAAACCCAAGAAAATATTTACACACAGAAATAAAAAAATAACAAATACAATCTTGTATCATTATGAAGGAGGTGAGGGGTGGGCAGAGGAAATCACTAACTAGATAGTAGACAAGTTAACTTTGGTGAAGGGAAAGACAACACATAATATGGGGAAGGCAGGACAACTTGACCAAGGCAAAGTCATAGAAGCTTCCTAAACACATCCAAACACCTTGAGGGACTGAGTTGCTGGGACTGAGGACTGGGGACCATGGTCTTGGGGACTTCTAGGTCAATTGCCATAACAGAGTTCATTAAGAAAATGTTCTACATCCTACTTTGGTGAGTAGCGTCTAGGGTCTTAAAAGCTTTCCAGCGGCCATCTATGATACATTTATTGGTCCCATCACATTAGGAGCAAAGGAGAATGAACAAAACCAAAGACAGAAGAAAAATATCAGTCCCAAGGACTAATGGATCGCATGAACCACAGCCTCCACCAGCTTGAGCTCAAAAGAACTAGATGGTGCCTGGCTACCACCATGGACTGCTCTGATAAGACATTGTTGACTGTGGAATAGAGGATCCTGGACAGAGAGGGAGACAAATGTAGAATACAATTCAAATTCACAAAAAAAGACCATACTTACTGATCTGAAACTGGAGGAACCCCCGAGACTATGGCCCCCAGACACGCTACAAACTCAGAACTGAAGCAACTCCTGAAGTCCACCATTCAGCCAAAGATTAGGTACGCGTATAAAACAAACACCACACATGAGGGACGCGCTTCTTAGTTCAATCAAGTATAGGAGACCAAATGGGCAACACCTGCCTAAAAGCAAAGAAAATAAGGTAGGAAAACTGGATGAATGGACATGGAGAGCCCAGGGTGGAAAAGGAAACGGGGAGAGTGCTGACACATTGCAGGAATTGCAACCAGTGTCACAAAATAATTTGTGTGTAAATTTTTGAATGAGAAACTAATTTGTGCTGTAAACTTTCACCTAAAACACAATAATTTCTTTTTTTTTTAAACCCAAATGCACAGAGAAACATCAAAAAAGAACATTCTTATGTGGATCACATAAACCAGTCGTTTTCTACTGGGGTAATTTTGCACCTCAAGTGATATTTGGTAGTGTCTGGAGATATTTTTGATTGTCACAACTTAGGGAAAAGTGTTACTTACTTTAGGTGTGGTGTCCAGGGATTTTGCTAAACATCCCACAAGGCACAAGACAGACCCCCACAACAAAGAATTATGCAACCCAAAATGTCAACAGTGACAAGGTTGAGAAACCCTGTTTTAAGATCTTTCTTCTTCTCTGGTTACCCACCTGCCAGTCAATACACCTACTTCTTCCATAAAACCCTATCAGATGTGAGTGTATGTATGCGTGTGTATGTAAGAGATAGAAAGTGTGTGCATAAATAGATGTCAGTGAGTCTGTCTGTGTCTGTTTTGAGAGGTTATTCCAGAAGGATAACATTTCATCTGATTGATTTCGTCATTTTTTGTTATGGTTAGCTGCCCTAAAGTCAGCCCTGACTCATGGTGACCCCATGCACAACGAAATAAAATGCTGCCCAGCCTAGGCCATTCCCATGACTGATTGCAGATCTAACACTTGTGATTCATAGAGTTTTCATTGTCTGATTTTCGGTTGATTTTCATGAGACCTTGTTTCCTAGTCCATCTCAGTCTGAAAGCTCCACTGAAACCTGTTCAGTGTCATAGAAACACGTAAGCCTCCACTGACAGACGAATGTTGGCTGTGCATGTGGTACTTTGGCCAAGAATTGAACCTTGGTCTCCTGCATGGAAGGGGAGAATTCTACCATTGAACCACCAATGCCCCATTTCATCATTTAGTTGCAGATATTTCTGCATAAAGAGAATAACCATTGAAATAAGTTGATTTTACTGTTTAATTTTTGGATTACTAATGCAGTTTGTATGAATCTTATCACCCATTACCAAAGATAACTAAACTATCTGGCAGTAGTTCTGTCCTTTTTCCTCATTTGTTTGTGCTGAATTCTGGAAAGGCTCTGAATCAATCACCAGTAATGATTATGTTACTGTAGCTCAGCATGTTCATTCAAGCCAGAGTGGAAAGGAAGATACCATTGTTACAGTGAGGAAGATTTACAATGGACACATTCTTTTTTTTTTTTTTTCTTTTATTGTTGTAGTTAAATGAAGTTTACACTTCAAGATAGTCTCCCATACAAAGCTTTATACATACATTGTTATATGACCCTAATTGCTCACCCCATTCTGCGACAGCACACTCCTCCTTTCCGCCCCTGATTCCCCATAACCATTCAACCAGCTCCTAACACTCTCTGCCTTCCCCTCTCACCTCTGGACAGAAGCTGCCCCTTTGTTCTATTGTGTCTATTGACTAAGAGGCACACTCTTCACAAGTATCACTTTATGTCCCACAGTCCAGTCCAATCCCTGTCTGAAGAGTTGGCCTCAGAAATTGTTTTAGTTCTGGGCTGATAGAGAGTTCAGGGGCCATGCTTGCTGGGGTACCTCCAGTCTCAGTCAGACCATTAAGTCTGGTCTTCTTACTAGAATTTGAGTTCTGCACCCCATCCTTCTGCTGCTCCATCAGGGACTCTCTGTTTTGTTCCCTGTCAGGACATGAATTGCTGGTACCCGGGCACCATCTAGTTCCTCTGGTCTCAGGCTGATGAAATCTCTGGTTTATGTGGCTCCTTCTGTCTCTTGGGCTAATACTTTCCTTGGGTCTTTGGTGTTCTTCGTTCTCCTTTACTCCAGGTGGTTGGGACGAATTGATGCATCTTAGATGGCCGCTTGCAAGCTTTTAAGACCCCAGACGCCAATCAGCAAAGTAGGATGCAGAACGTTTTCTTAATAACCTTTGTTATGCCAGTTGACCTAGATGTCCCCTGAAAGCATAGTCCCCAGACCCCTACCCCTGCTACTCTGTCTCTCAAAGTATTTGATTGTATTCAGGAAACTTCTTAGCTTTGGTTTAGTCCAGCTGTGCTGACTTCCCCTGTAGTGAGTGCTGTCCTTCCCTTCACCTAAGATGATTCTTATCTACTATCTAGTTAGTTAATAACCCTCACCCTCCCTCCCCAGCTCTGTAACCATCAAAGAATGTTTTCTTCTGTATTTAAATCTTTTCTTGAGTTCTTATAATAGTGGTCTTATGCAGTATTTGTCCTTC
The DNA here is from genome assembly GCA_030035585.1 of Dugong dugon. Lineage (NCBI taxonomy): Eukaryota > Metazoa > Chordata > Mammalia > Sirenia > Dugongidae > Dugong > Dugong dugon. The sequence continues at coordinate 98,794,571 of CM057465.1, forward strand.
TGTGACTAAATTCACTCAGCAAAATAAGTTCCAGATTCCACCATGTTATATGATATTTCACAGCTTCATCATTGTTCTTTTATTCCATGGTGTGGATATACCATAATTTGTCTATCCATTTGTCCGTTGATGGGCACCTAGGTTGTTTCCATCTTTTTGCTACTGTGAACAGTGTTGCAGTGAACATGGGTGTGCATATATTTATTCGTGTGACAGCTCTTATTTCTCTAGGATATATTCCAAGGAGTGGGACAGCTGGCTCCATTTCTAGCTTTTTAATGAAGCACCAAATCGATTTCCAAAGTGGTTGTACCATTTTACATTCCCACTAACAGTGTATAAGTGTTCCAGTCTCTCCACAACCTCTCCAGCATTTATTATTTTGTGTTTTTTTGGTTTAAGGCTAGCCTTTTTGGGGTGAGATGGTATCTCATTGTAGTTTTGATCTGCATTTCTCTAATGGCTAATGATCATAAGCATTTCTTCACGTGTCTGTTAGCTGCCTGAATATCTTCTTTGGTGAAGTGTCTGTTCATATCCTTTGCCCATTTTTTAATTGTGTTATTTGTCTTTTTGTTGTTGAAGTTTTGCAGTATCTTGTAGATTATAGAGATTAGACACTGATCAGATTTGTCATAGCCAAAACTTTTTTCCCAGCCTGTAGGTTGCCTTTTGACTCTTTTGGTGAAGTCTTTTGATAAGCCTAAGTGTTTGATTTTTAGGAGCTCCCATTTATCTAGTCTCTCATCTAGTGCTTGTCATTGTTACTTATGGTTCGTATTGTGCTTATGTCATGTATTATGGCTCCTAGCATTGTCCCTATTTTGTCTTCCATGATCTTTATTGTTTTTGATTTTATATTTAAGTCTTTGATCCATCTTGAGTTAGTTTTGGTACATGATGTGAGGTACGGGTCTTGTTTCAGTTTTTTGCAGATGGATATCCAGTTATGCCAGCACCATTTATTAAAGAGACTGTCTTTTCCCCAATTAATGGACTTTGGGCCTTTGTCAAATATTAGCTCCTCATAGGTGGATGAGCTTATATCTGGATTCTTAACTCTGTTCCATTGGTCTATGTATCTGTTGTTGTACCACTACCAGGCTGTTTTGACTACCATGGCAGTATAATAGGTCCTAAAATCAGGTAGTGTAAGGCCTCCCACTTTGTTCTTCTTCTTGAGTAATGCTTTAATTATTCAGGGCCTCTTCCCTTTCCATATGAAGTTGGTGATCTCTTTCTCCATCTCATTAAAAAATGCTGCTGGAATTTGGATTGGGATTGCATTGTATCCGTAGATTGCTTTGGGTACAATTGACATTTTCACTATGTTAAGTCTGTCTATCCATGAGCAAGGTGTATTTTTCCACTTATTCACGTCTCTTTTAGATTCTTGCAGTAGTGTCTTGTAGTTTTCTCTGTATAGATCTTTTATGTCTCTGGTTAGATTTATTCCTAAGTATTTTATCTCCTTGGGGACTATTGTAAATGGTATTGATTTGGTGATTTCCTCTTCAAGGTTCTGTTTGTTAGTATAAAGAAATCCATCTGATTTTTGAATGTTTATCTTGTATCCTGAAACTTTGCTGAAATCTTCTATTAGTTCCAGTAGTTTTCTTGTGGATTTTTCGGGGTTTTCTGTATATAAGATCATATCATCTCCAAATAGAGATACTTTGATGTCCTCCCTACCGATCTGGTTGCCCTTTATTTCTTTTTCTAGCCTAATTGCTCTGGCTTGGACCTCCAGCACAATGTTGAATAATAGTGGTGATAGAGGGCATCTTTGTCTGGTTCCTGTTCTCAAGGGGAATGCTTTCAGACTCTCTCCATTTGGTGAGTGTTGGTTTTGCGTCAATGCTGTTAATTATATTCAGGAATTTCCCTTCTATTCCTATTTTATTGAGAGTTTTTATCATGAATGGGTGTTGGACTTTGTTGAATGCTTTTTCTGCATTGATTGATAAGATCTTGTTCTTGTCTTTTGTTTTATTTATGTGATGGATTACATTGCTTGTTTTTCTAATGTTGAACCATGCCTGCATACCTGGTATAAATCCCACTTGATAATGGTGAATTATGTTTTTGATATGTTGCTGAATTCTATTGGCTATAATTTTGTTGAGGATTTTTGTGTCAACGTTCATGAAGGATATCGGTCTGTAATTTTCTTTTTTTGTGATGTCTTTACCTGGTTTTCTTGTCAGGATTACACTAGCTTCAAAGACTGAGTTTGGGAGTATTCCATCCTTTTCTATACTCTGAAATACCTTTAGTAGAAGTGGTGTTATCTCTTCTCTGAATGTTTGGTAGAATTCTCCAGAGAAGCCATCCGGGCCAGGGCTATTTTTGTTGGGAGTTTTTTAAATAACCTTTTCAATCTCTTCTTTTGTATGGGTTTATTTAGTTGTTCTACGTCTGTTTGTGTTAATTTAGGTAGGTAGTGAGTTTCTAGAAATTTGACCATTTCCTCTGGGTTTTCAAATTTGTTAGAGTACAATTTTTCACAGTAATCTGTTATGATTCTTTTAATTTCAGTTGGGTCTATTGTGATACTACCCATCTCATTTCTTATATGGGTTATCTGCTTTCTTTCCGGTTTTTCTTCTGTCAGTTTGGCCAATGGTTTATCAATTTTGTTGATCTTTTCCAAGCATCAGCTTTTGGTCTTTTTAACTCTTTCAATTATTTTTCTGTTCTCTGTTTTATTTAATTCTGCTCTAATTCTTATTATTTGCTTCCTTCTGGCACCTGTGGGCTTCTTTTGCTGCTCTCTTTCTACTTGTTCCAGTTGTAGGGGTAATGCTTTGATTATGACCATTTCTTCTTTTTGGATGTGTGCATTTATTGCTATAAACTGACCTCTGAGCACTGCTTTTGCTGTGTCCCAAAGGTTCTGGTAGGATGTGTTTTCATTCTCTTTTGATTCTATGGATTTCTTTACTCCATCCTTAATTTCTTCTATAGCCCAGTAGTTTTTGAGCAAAGTATTGTTCTGTTTCCATGTGTTTGATTTTTTTTTTCCTTGCTTTTTCTGTTATTGATTTCTACTTTTATGGCTTTATGGTCAGAAAAGATGCTTTGTAATATTTCTATATTTTGGATTTTGTTAAAGCTTGCTTGATGCCCTAATATGTGGTCTATTCTGGAGAATGTTCCATGTGGGTTGGAAAAGAAAGCATGTTTGGCTGCTGTTGGGTGCACTGTTTGGTATAGGTCTATGGGATCAAGTTGGTTGATTGTAGCATTTAGCTCTTCTGTGTCTTTGTTGAGCTTCTTTCTAGATGTTCTGTCCTTCACCGAAAGTGGTGTGTTGAAGTCTCCTACTACTATTGTGGAGCTGTCTATTTCTCTTTTCAGCACTGTTAGAGTTTGTTTTATGTATTTTGGACCCCTTTGTTGGGTGGGTAAATATTTATTATAGTTATGTCCTCCTGGTTTATTGTCCCTTTAATCACCCTTTGTGGTGGATTTTACTTTAAAGTCTATTTTGTAAGTGATTAGTATTGCCACTCCTGCTCTTTTTTGAGTGTTGTTTGCTTGATATATTTTTTTCCATCCTTTGAGTTCTAGCCTGTTTGTGTCTTTAAGTCTAAGGTGTGTCTCTTGTAGGCAGCATATAGATGGATCAAGCTTTTTTATCCAATCTGCCACTCTCTATCTCTTTATTGGTGCATTAAGTCCATTTACATTCAGCGTAATTATTGATAGGTATGAGTTTAGTGCTGTCATCCTGATGTCTCTTTTTGTGTGTTGTTCACAGTTTCTTTGTTCCCCTTAATTTTCTGTGCTGAGTCATTTTTCTTTAAGTATTTTTTTTTCATCTTTTTCACTATTGTAGATTTTGTGTTTGCTGGGTCTTTATGTTTTTCTACTTTTTTATTTTGATTTGTAAGACTGTTAGATTCCTTTGTCGTTACCTTAATATCTACTCTTAGTTTTCTAAGTTTATACTAGTCTTTTGTTACTTTATACACGTTGACTTCCCCCCATATGAAAAATCAATGTCTGCATTTTTTAAGTCCCTCTTTTTTGTTTTAATGTTGTCTTTTTTTACGTATTGATATCTCTGTTTCCCTATTTTCAATGTTTAAGCTTTGATATATTTTTGACTTCCCTATCTGAGACAATATCTGGTTGCTCTGTCCTGTGTTCTAGTCTTGCGTTGTTATCTGATGTTCTTGATTATCTATCCGGAGGACTCCCTTTAGTATTTCTTGTAATTTTGGTTTGGTTTTTGCAAATTCCCTAAACTTCTGTTTACCTGGAAATGCCCTAATTTTGCCATCATATTTGAGAGACAGTTTTGTTGGATACATAATTCTTTGCTGGCAGTTGTTTTCCTTCAAGGCTTTATATATGTCATCCCATTGCCTTCTTGCCTGCATGGTTTCTGCTGAGTAGTCCGAGCTTATTCTGATTGACTCTCCTTTCAGATGACTTTTCTTCTATCCCTAGCTGCTCTTAAAATTCTCTCTTTACCTTTGTTTTTGGTAAGTTTGATTATAATATGTCTTGGTGACTTTCTTTTGGGATCTACCTAATGTGGAGTTCAATGAGCATCTTGGATAGATATCTTCTCATCTTTCATGATATCAGGGAAGTTTTTTGTCAACAACTGTTCAACAATTCTCTCTGTATTTTCTGTTATCACCCCCATTCTGGTACTCCAATCACTCGTGAGTTATTTCTCTTGATAGAGTCCCACATGACTCTTAGAGTTTCTTCTTCTTTTTAATTCTTTTATCTGATTTTTTCCTCAAATAAGTAGGCATCAAGTGCTTTATCTTCAATGTCACTAATTCTAACTTCTACTGCCTCAATTCTGTTCCTATGACTTTCTATTGATTTATCTAATTCTGAAATTTTATTGCTAATCTTCTGGATCCCTGATTGCTGTCTATGGATTCTTGCAGCCTATTAAATTTGGAGTTATGTTCTTGAATAACTTTTTTAAGTTCTGCTACTACTTTGTGTGTTCCTTGGCATTTTTTCATTTTGTAGAATTTCCTTTCTAATTTCTAGAAGAGTTCTATATATTAATCTTTTGTATTCTGTCTCTGGTAATTCCAAGTAATTCTCTTCCTCTGGAGAATTTATTGGTTCTCTTTTTTGGGAGCTTGCTGAAGCCATCACAGACTGTCTGTTTATGTGATTTGATATTGACTGTTCTCTCCAAGCCATCAATAAGTTATTATAATTTTATTTTATATTTGTTGAGTGAGTCCTAGCTTCTTGTTTTGTTTTGTTTTGTTTTGATATGCCCCAATAGGCTGCTCCTGTGTGCTAGTTTGATTATTGCTACCTTTGAAGCTCTAACTTCCTGTCACCAGGTAGTTAGTTCTGTAACTAAGTATGGGCCCACAGGAGTCCATTAAATTTTCGTATATGGGTTCAGCTCAGGTGTCCAGGCAGTCGGTCCCAAAGTGTGTGGTGCAGGCTCTCACCTACAGTCTTAGAGAGGCAGGGGTGATTGGTGTAGGCATTGGTATCTGGCTGTGGTAGGGGTCATGCACTGAGCCAGGCAGGGGGCTGACGGCTGCCCCTGAGAGTCTGAAAGGAAAGCACGTCCCTATTCCCTAGGGTGAGTAGGTAGGTTTTGCAACCCGACTATGAGCACCCCACTCTGTTGGCTGTAAAGACTCAATGGCGCCTCTTTTTCTTGCACTCCTGTAGCAGGTGACTAGGTGGCATATGTGATGCCACCAGTCCTCAAGCCCCTGGTGCAGATCGGTAAAAGTGCCTGCTTAAGGGGTGGGGCTGTGTCAAGGGTCACAAATCTGCCACTTCACAGCTGAAACAGTTGAAGTTAGACTTCAGATGTTTACCCTGTTGTACTGTGGTAGTGAGGGCTAATGCTGTTGAGATGGGTTCCCATAGGTCTATACAGGGGTGTAAGGCACTCAAAGTCTGTGGACCCCTTATGCCTGTGCCAAGTAAAGGAGCTGTGCCCACCCTAAGTTCCTGGCTTAGGGGAGCCAGTAGCTTATTTGTTCCCTCTCCGAGGCCAGGAGAATGGGTCAGAGTGCCTTTCGGGATCTAGTTCTGGCCCAGCGGACTCCGGACTCCGGGTGCAGAGCAGGGAGGGAGGAGGTAAAAGGGAGAGAGGTTTTTCCCAAATGGGATTTTTTTTTTTTTTTAATTCCCGTGAAGGGCTGCACACATGTACTTATCTTTAGCCACTTGGGAGCTGCTTTGCACTGGTTCGGAGTTTCCAAGCAGAATCTCTGCTGCCGGATCTCTCTCAATGTGGAGACTGCCTCTGGAGTGTGCGCAGCTGTTTTCCTGTTTCACTGTGGACCCGGAGTGGCTGAAGAGCTGCAGTCCCACTGATGCCTCTCTGGCACTCCTCCCTTCTTCCAAACTGTCTTCCTCTCCCCCCGCCCCTCAATCTGATTCCTCATCTTTGCCTTGTTCAGGGTTCCTAGATATTCATATACAATCAAATCACTTGTTTTTCCAGGTCTTTGTTGTAAGAGTGATATAGGAAGCCGTCTGACTACTCTGCCATCTTGTCCCCGCCTCACAATGGACACTTTCATTTATTCCCTTCAGAGGTCAGATGCCTGCATGTTAATTTAGTTGCCAATAATTTTGACGAATCTCTTTTTCACATATGGTAGGTGCAGAGTTCCCTGGTATTGTCAGTAGCAACGTGACACATCCATTGGAAAACTATTGATTTATCTCTTAAACATATCTTCATCTGAGAGAAGAAAATGATTCTGAAATTACAATCCTCTGTGTCAGTTGTGTGAGTAAGGCACAAAGCAGAGGCATGTAATTATTCTCAGTACAGTCTCCTCAACAAGTTAATTTTCCTAAAGCAGAAACTTAGCTCCATCTTTAGTTCGACTTTGCACCTGGAAGCCTCCAGAACCTTGCACTCCCTGCCTGCCCTGGGGACCCTGCCTCATCTGAGGAGCCTGACGACAGTGCCAGGGTACACCCAGAGCCAATCTTTCCTTGTGCCCTGACCAAGAGCTGTCAGTCTCCAGTTGTAGGCTGCACCCATCCCCAGAGAGGGCCACTTTGCCTGCAGGTTTCCCTTTGGCATGCAAATCATGGTGACATCAGACAGGAAGAGCTAGATCCTATGGAGAGATTTTCACTTGGGTTTTTTCCCCTTGGAAGGAGAGAATCTGTGGTACTATTTTTATCTTGGAAGCTACTGGGTTGAAAAATGAACAAAGGCAGGCAGATTTGGATTACGTATTATAATAATTTATTTTACTCTCCCATCTTTTATGGGAATAGACAATGGTCTTTCCCAAAGACTTGTGTAGGAATGGTTGACCAGTCCTAAATCAGCCTGGTCAATGACCAGGACACAAGTTCTTCCAGAATATCTCTCCCCTGTGCCTACAGTAAGTACCTTTATTCAAGTCATCAGCCAGTGTTTCTAAGCACAAGTGTCCTGATAAGGTTTCTGCTTTCAATGAGTTTTAAGTCTAGTGGCAGGGTCAGGACTAACATCCATGAAACAATTAACAAGCAATGTACATAATAAAGTGCTCAAGTGGAAAGAAGAGTTTAAAAGGCAGAAAAAGAAAGTACAGAGAAGAATAACCAAAGAATACATTAACATTAATTTATAAAGCTCGCAATTCCTTAGAATAGCGGAGCTGATTTTAAATCTTTCTTAACCAAGAGAAGATAAGATTTCTGTTTCATCTAAATGATAACAAAACACTCAGGTGAAAAGGAAGAATAATTCTGTATATTATCTAGGTTTAGCTAAATATCTCACTTTTGGCAGGCATCATAAACTGCAGTGCTCATAGGGACTAGGAAAGTGAGGTACGTTAGTGAAGTGAGCTGGTATAGCAATATCAGGAGTCATGGCTACTGCTGCAATCTGTAAATCCCACTCTAGTCAAAGGAAACACCTGCGAATGCAAGTCCTGTGTTGACACACTGCATGATATTTAAAGAGCACCTGAACATCGGATTTTCCTGTAAAATTTCTGAGTTTGTAAATGTTGGCAACGAAGCAAATTATTTTTAAATGCAGTATGGGTCAAATTAAATACATCCACAGGTTGAAAGAATACAGGGATATTTAAAGCATAGATTATTTCCAAAAGATGGCAGTTTTATATGTCTGTTGGATTGTGTGTGGCAGTTGGAGTAGTGGGAAGAGGTAGGGGGCAAGTGGTAAGCAAGAACCAGATTCTACTAGAGCATGCAAGTGTGGGAGGGAATGTGCACTGTAACCAATAGTGATGGAGCATTATAAGCTGAGAAATGACAGAATCATGCTAACATTTTTTTCAAATATCTTTAGGGCTAAATATAGTTTCAAGCATAAATTTAAGTGGGTAAGAGCGATGTACAGAAGATTCGTTAAGAAGTTGTTGCAGCCTTTAAGATATATATTTAAATACTATAAACGTAATATACATTATACTTATAATATACCATATATAATTATATCTACATGTATACTATCTACCACTTGTCTGTCAGTTCATTGTACTGTGGTGGCTGTTTTGTTGCTGTGATGCTGGAAGCTATGCCACCAACATTTCAAATACTAGCACTGTCACCCAGTGTGGACAGGTTTCAACTAATCTTCCAGACTAAGACAGACTAGGAAGAAGGACCTGGCTTTTTACTTCTGAAAAAATTGGCCAGTGAAAACCTGACGAATAGCAGTGGAACGTTGTCTGGTATAGTGCTGGAAAACGAGCCCCTTAGATTGGAAAGCACCCAAAACACGACTGGGAAGGAGGTGCCTCTTCAAAGTAGAGTCAACCTTAATGACTTGGATGGACTAAAGCTTTCAGAACCTTCATTTGCTGATGTGGCACGACTCAAAATGAGAAAAAAAAAGAGCTGCAAGCATGCTTCAACAATTGGAAAGTGGAATGTATGAAGTATGAATCTAGGAAAATTGGAAGTCATCAAAAATGAAATGGAATGCATAAACATCGATATCGTAGCTATTAATGAGCTGAAATGGGCTGGCTATTTTGAATCAGATAATCATATGGTGGACTATACTGGGAATGACAAAGAGGAATGGCGTCATGTTCATCATCAAAAACAACATTTCAAAATCTATCCTGAAGTACAAAACTGTCAGTGATAGCATAATATCCATACACCTGCAAGAAAGACTAGCTAATAAGACTATTATTCGAATTTATGCACCAACCACTAATGCCAAAGATGAGGAAATTGAAGATATTTACCAACTTCTGCAGTTTGAAATTGATCAAACAAGCAATCAAGTTGCATTGATAATTACTGTGGTTGGAATGGAAAAGTTGGAAACAAAGAAGAAAGATCAGAAGTTGGAAAATACAGCCTTGGTGATAGAAAGCAGGTGGGAGATCACATGATAGAATTTTCCAAGACCAACAATTTATTCATGGCAAATACATTTTTTTGACAACATAAACAGAGACTATGCACGTGGACCTCACCAGATGAAACACACAGAAATCAAATCCACAACATCTATGGAAAGAGATGACGGCGACGCACAATATCAACAGTTAGTACAAGGCCTGGCACTGACTGCAAAACATACCATAAAATTCTCATATGCAAATTCAAGTTGAAGCTGAAAAATATTAAAACAAGTCCAGAAGAACCAAAATACAAGTATATTGTATGAGTATATAGAACGTGAATTTGGAGATTATCTTAAGGATAGATTTGATCCATTGAACACTAATGATGGAAGACCAGGTAAGTAGTGGGATGACATCAAGGACACCATACATGAAGAAAGAAAAAGGTCATTAAAAAGACAGGAAAGAAAGAAAGGACCAAAATGGATGTCAGCGGAAATACTGAAGCTTAGTCTTTAAGGTAGAGTACCTAAAGAGAATGGAAGAAATGAAGTAAAAGAGCTGAACAGAATATTTCAAAGGGTGGCTAAAGAAGACAAAGTAAAATATTGTAATGAAATTTGCAAAGAACTGGAGTTAGAAAACCATATGGGAAGAACATGCTTGATATTTCTCAGGCTGAAAGTACCGAATAAAAAATTCAAGCCTGGAGTTGTAATTTTGAAGGATTATATAGGCAAAATATTGAATGACATAGGAAGTATCAAAAAAAGATGGAAGGAATACACAGATTCACTGGACTGAAAGAATTGGTCGACATTCAACCATTTCAGGAGGCAGCATACTCTCAAGAACTAATGGTATTTTAGAAAGATGTACAAACTGCACTGAAGGCATTGGCAAAAAATAAACAAGGCTTCAGGAATTGACGGAATACCAGTTGAGATGTTTCAACAAATGGATGCAGCATTGAAGGTGCTCACTCGTCTATGCCAAGAAATTTGGAACACAGGAACCTGGCCAACCGACTGGAAGAGATCCATATTTGTACCCATTCCAAAGAAAGGTGATCCAACAGAATGTGGAAATTATCAAATAATATTGCTAATATAACATGCAAGTAAAATTTTGCTGAAGATAATTCAAAAACGGTTACAGCAGTGCATGGACATGGAACTGCCAGAAATTCAAGCTGGATTCAGAAGATGACAGGGAAGGAGGGATATTACTGCTGATGTCAGATGGATCTTGGCTGAAAGCAGAGAACACCAAAAAGATGTTTACCTGTTTTATTGACTATGCAAAGGCATTCGACTGTGTGAATCATATCAGATTATGGATAACATTGCAAAGTATGGAAATTCCAAAATACTTAATTGTGCTCATGTGGAACCTATACCTAAACCACAATGCAGTCGTTCAAACAGAATAGGGTATACTGAGTAGTCTGAAATCAGAAAATGTGTGAGTCAGGGTTGTATCCTTTCACCATACTGATTCAATCTGTATGCTGAGCAAATACTCCAAGAAGCTGGACTCTATGAATAAGAACTCAGCATCAGGATTGGAGGAAGACTCATTAACAACTCGCAATATGCAGATAACATAACCTAGCTTGCCTAAAGCAAAGAGGACTTGAAGCACTTACTAACGATAATCAAAGACTACAGCCTTCAGTATGGATTACACCTCAAAGTAAAGAAAACAAAAATCCTCACAACTGGACCAATAAGCAACATCAGGATAAAAGGAGATAAGATTGAGGTTATCAAGGATTTCACTTTACTTGGCTCCACAATCAACAGCCACGGAAGCAGCAGTCAAGAAATTAAATGATGCATTGCAGGGGGTAAATCTGCTGCAAAAGACCTCTTTAAAGTGTTAAAAAGCAAAGATTTCACTTTGAGGACAGGGGTGCACCTGACTCAAGTTATGATATTTTCAATTGCCTCATGTGCATGCAAAAGTTGGACAACGAATAAGGAAGACCAAAGGAGAATCAATGTTTTTGAATTATGGCGTTGTCAGAGATTATTGAATATACCATCAACTGCTGGAAGAACAAACAAGTCTATCTTGGAAGAAGTACAGCCAGAGTGCTCCTTGGAATAGATAATGGTGAGACTTTGTCTCAAGTTCTTTGGACATTTTATCAAGAGAGACCAATCACTGGAGAAGGACATCATGCTTGCTAAGGTAGAGGGTCAGTGAAAAAGAGAAAGACCCTTGACGAGATAGATTGAGACACTAGCTACAAAAATGGGCTCAAACATAGCAAGGATTGTGAGAATGGCACAGGACCAGGCAGTGTTTTGCTCTGTTGTACACAGGTTGCTATGAGTGGGAACCGACTGGATGGCACCTAAAAACTACAACTACATATATACATACGTTTACCTGTATAGTTGTGTATATTTGTGTGTTCATATATACATAGATATGTGTGCATATATACATGTAGTAGAAATAATACGTATGTATCTTTACCTTCTTTGTTTTCTTTGATAGGTAGAAGGTCAAAATATCTTTAGCTCTAACAAATCAGGATAAGAACTGGGGAAAAATAATGGTTTCTTTCTAATAATTTCTTTTTATTACAAATGAATCCATCTTCACTATAGAAAATTTAAAACATTCAGAAAATCAAAACAAAAATATTTTAAAAGCACCCATAACACCACTTCCATCATCACCAAGTGTTCAATATCAGCACCTCTGAATGTGTCTTAGATAAGCAACAGGGTGAAGAGCTGGTGGAAAGTGTGCCTCACAGACTGACTTGTTACCTACAGGGCATACCTTTAGGACCCCCTAGAAACAACTGGATGGGAAAGAAACATTTTAAGGAAGCTTATTTTGTATAGTCATCCTACAGACTGGAGGTCTGTGCCACAATTATTCAGATATGAAAGAAAAAGCATAAAGTATTCAAAGCCTGGTGAACCACAGAACCTAGGGATTTTAGAAACAACCCTCATTATTTCCTTAGGTTTAAATACTTAAAAACCTAGAATTAGTTTGTCAAAGGATATGCACGTTTTAAGCATCTGTTAAATACAGCTAGGGCCCAGACTGGTAGTACTAATTTGTACTTCCTCTCATTCCCTGGATTCTCATCAAAATTGATAGTGTGTGTGGCTAACTGCATTTTCCAAAAATGGCTGCAAAAATATTCCCAATTCCACATGCTCTTCTTTGACACTCCCCCCATCAAGGGGCAATGTATGTGTTCCCTCCCATGAGTTTCCACTTGGCTTCTCTCGGGACATTTCTTTTGGAAATCAGCCACCATGTTGTTAGGAAGCCAAACAGCTACATAGAGGCCATATGCAGGTGTACTTGTCAACAGTTCAAATTGAGTTTCCAGGAGACAACCAGTATAATCATCAGACGTATGAAGGAAAGATTTTTCCCAGCTGAGCGCCCAGAGTTTGTGAGCAGGGACAAGTTGTTCCTGTTGTGTCCTTTCTGAATTTTTGACCTATAGCATTCTTAATCATAATAAAATGGTACTTCCTTTATGTCACTAAATCTGGAGTGGTTTGTTGCACAGCAATAAATAACGAGAATATTGTGTGCATGTTTTAAATTCTTCAAAAATTTGATAGTTAAAACATGCACTCTCTTTCTTGTTTAAATAGTATTTGCTTAATTGCCTTTTAGGCTAATATTTTCCCTTCCTTCTTTCATTTCTTTTTTTGTCATTTGTATTGCTTTTGAAAATTACTTCTTCATTAAGAAATGCAATTTTGGAAAAGATTATATCTTCCATTCTCAATGATTCACCAAGATAGGCATGCACTTCTATTAATAATATCAGTAGAATCATATAGTACAAGAGAATAGATGATACATGCTACCCAGAGAACCAATTTAGATTTATCTTCTCTTTTTTCCCTCTACTATTGGTGGAACATGAGCTCATGAAAAGAAGATCACTTGTTTGCTTGTTTACTGCTGTATCCCCACCATTTGGAATAATGACTTGTAACATAATAAACATAGAATATATATTTGAATGAATAGTTATTAGGACAAGTATTCAGTACAACACAGAATTTATTCAAATAGAAATGTCGAGGGAAAGTAAGAGTAAATGAAATCCTTTCTAAACTGTTTAACTCTTAGGTAGATTTGTTGAGTATTTGCTACATAGTCCATAGCCCCAAATATTTGTAATTTCTTCTTCTTCTTTTCCTATGATGTCATCATTTAGGATATGCCAAAACCCAGAAATCTCACTGCAAAACAATGACACAGGATTATCAGATTTTGTTAGGGAATTAGAGACTTATTTATTTATTTTTTTATGCTTAAAGATTTCCATTAAAAGACTTTCTTCTGAATTCTGCCTGGAATTAGTCATTTAAGGAAACTCCTTTATCTTACTAAATAATATTCTTAAAAGACAAGGAGGAAAGGATCCAAAAATTAAGGACAAGTTTATGGGCACATGCTATAAACAGGGCTTCAAACTGGTTTGGAGCAGTTCAATAATTGCCAACATAAACGAGTGCAGTGTACGTGTTACATAGCAACCAAATCTGTTGTCCCATTGGATTTTGACCAAGTAGGAAACCAACAGTGGTGCCCTGCTCAAACATGGCAGCCAACTGCGCTGCTTTGAATGTGTGTGTGTCACTCTCCACAGTCCTGCCAACAATCCAATCTCCTGCATGGATCCTAAAAGTTTCAGAAGCCTGATGAAGGAGCCTGGATTTTTGGCAGGACTGTGGAGAGTGACACACATTCAAAGTGGAGGGGTCAGCTGCCGTGTCTGAGCAGGGTACCACTGTTTGTTTCCTACTTGGGTTAAAATCCAACAGGCAACAGATTTGGTTGCTATGCAACATGTACAGTGCCCTTGTTTACATGGGCAATTACTGAATCCTTTAAAACTGGTTTGAAGCCATGGCTATAAAGCACATGTACATAAGTACAGGTTGATTCTCCCAGCAAATTTATTATGTTTAATCTTCCAGCCTGAAGCTAATAAATATTTAAGAACCCTGTAAGAAACAAACAATAACAATGCAGAATTATGAGTAGAAAACCTTATTTAAAATGTAAAAAGAAATTGCCCACAAAGTACAAATTTACAAAAGCTTACAAACATACATGTATTAGTTATCTAGTGCTGCTGTAACAGAAATACCACAGTGGGTGCCTGTAACAAATACAAATTTATTTTCTCACAATTTAGAAGGCTAGAAGTCCAAATTCAGGGTGCTGGCTCTAGGGGAAAACTTTCTCTCTCTGTTGGCTTTGGGGGAAGGCCCTTGTCTCTTTCAGCTTCTGTTCCTTGGCTCCTTGATGATTTTCATGTGCCATGGCATTTATTTTCCTCCATCTTTGCTTGCTTGCTTGTTTAATCTCTTTTATATCTCAAAAGAGATTGATTTAAGATACACCCTACACTAATACTTCCTTATTAACATAACAAAGAAAACCGATTCCCAAATGGGATTATAACCACACATATTTTGAGGGGCTACATTTGAGTCCATAACAGTATAAAATCTAGAAAATCAGCATGTTTTTACTAATTATCTACTCGAAACATCTCTGTAATAACTTTATCTATCTACCTATCTATATATCTGTCTATACCAAAGACCAAACCAGTTTCCACTGAGTTGATTCTGACTCATGGTGACCATACGTATGTCAGAGTGGAACTGTGCTTCACAGTGTTTTCAATGGCTTATTTTTGGAAGTAGATCCCCAGGAATTTCTTCTAGGCACTTCTCAGTGGACTTGAACCACCAATCTTTTAGTTAGCAGCTGAGTATGCTGTTTGCACACCCAGGGACTCCATATATATTTGTGTGTGTGTACAATAATTTATTGTTCATATATCTGCATACCCTTTGATTGCCACTTCCTCTTATTTTCTATAACAGTTTCTACCGAGAGTACAAAAAGATAATTCAGCCTTCCTTCTAGCTTGGTTGATCAAATTTGTTTTTCTGATTGTTCAGAAAAAATATTTCAGCTTCACAACTTATTAATGGTAATGTTCAATAAATTTTTTAAATAGTTGTCAAATTTGGGGAAAATTCTGTTAAATTTATTTAATTTGTCAGCTGGAAGGTTTGGAAGAACTATCTTCAGACAAGTTCTGGCTGCATATATTTCAAACCTGTTTCTTCTGCATACCATGTCCTTCAGGGCTGTGCATCACTGGACACAACTGGACAAGTTGCATTGCACCGTGACCTCTGTCCTTGTAACTTTGTGCCACAATTTCCACTGTGTTGACAGAGTGGGCGATTGTTATTTCTGCAAGTTCTTTTTACACTGAGAGAGCTAGCAGTTAATTATATGCAATAGGATCTATGAACTATGTGACTATGTCCACTAAATCTCAGATTTAAAGTATCTCCAATTCAAATTCTCCTTAGGTCCCAAAATGTCCAGGGTCACTTCAGTGCAGTCTGATATGAGGAGAAGTGTGATGGAAAGGAAGATGAAGTGGGAAGATGCAATGGACTAACCAACAGCAGTTAAAATATCTTATTTGGGGTGAAGGATCTTGGGAGGACCTCCTATATATATTGGACTGTCTATATTCTAATTCTGATGCCACCATTTATTAATTTTATAACATGAATAAGTTAATCTTTCTGTGCCTTAGTTTAATATTTCTATCCACCTGATAAATTACTATGTTAATTAAATAATTTAATGAAGAAAAGTGCTTAGAACAACACTTGGCATACAGTTGTTATTGTTAGTTGCTGTCTAGTTGCCTCTGACTCGTGGTGACTGAATGATAGCAGAATAAAACATTGCCCAGTCCTGCACCACCTTCATGATCATTGGTATATTTGAGTCCATCATTGCAGCCACTGTGTATTTTGAGTGCCTTCCAACCTAGAGGGCTCATGAGGTAGTTCAACACTGTCCTATAGGGTCGCTATGCATCAGAATCGACTCAATGGCCACAAGTTGGTTTCTTTTTTGGGGGGGGGTGGTGAGCCATAGTGTTTTTATTGGCTAATTTTCAGATGTAGATCACCAGACTTTTCTTCCTCGTCTGTCTTAGTCTGGAAGCTCTGCTGAAACCTGTCCACTCTGGGTGACCCTGCTGTTACTTGAAATAATGGCGGCATAACTCCCAGTATCACAGCACAGCAACACACAGCCATCACAGTATGACAAACTGATGGACTGGTGGTAAAGTAGTACTTACAAAATGTTTGCTGTTTTTATTGTGCTAAATACAGTACCTGATTGCTAGGGACATTAGAGTAGTTAATAGACTCTTCAATAAAGATATTTTACATTAACTATAATACAAAAATAAAATAACAATAATCAAAGTCTCTGGAAAATAAAAGGGCTGCTGGATATCCTTACTGAATTTGTATTACTTGGCTTAAAATAAAAGGTGTTTAAAAAATTAAGGCAGGGAGTTGGGATGAGATGTGGATGTTAACCTCTTCAACATCCTGCTCTGGTAATTGATTATATGAACCTTAATCTTTCACTTAATTCATCATTTGCATGCCAACACTGACAGCTCCACAAGGAGAAGGGCAAGAGCTTTAGTTACCTAATGACTCCTCTTTAGAATAAAATTTTCCGTAAATATATCCAATGCAGGGAAGTGAAACAAAAGTATTACTGAGATTTTGTCAAGGGTGAGTCCCCTGGTCTCTTGTGTTCATTTACAATATTTCATTCTTCCCCAAATATTGTTATTTATAGGTACATAGAAAATGTGACTTTCAAACAGTAGGAAAAAAAATATCAAGAAACCTAGACGAGATCTTCAAATTTCCACTTATGGAATAGGACTGAAGAGTCATATTTAGATTTTTCCCTCATTATTGAAGACCAGGTCCCTAAATACATATTAAGCTTCTTTTTTTGCTAATTAATCTCCTCAGGGGATATGTAAAGCATTGCTAGGAGACATCATGGGAAAGATAAAGAAAAATAAAAGGAACGGTGAGAGCTTTCGCCAGTAAAATGACTACTCCTTTTCAGAGGAAATAATATGAAAAATAAAACAAAAAATTTTCAAGGCTTGCTGAACTTTGTACCTAATAAAATTTTTCCAAATGGCATAAGATTATTCAAGGACCATTTGAATTGCAGGAGTCCATACAGAGCAGCCCTGCATGTTTCCACATGTGCTTACACTTTGAACCTGTACTTACCTATATTTATTCAACAGATGGCGAAGCTTGTGAGAGCATCAAAAGGTCTCCTGACAAGAAAGCAGCTCATTTTATACAGGCAAGCTGTCAGGTAGCCTTCTGGGCTGGTGAACAAACTGATGGGCCGGTGCCTTTCCCAGGACCATGAACTGCAAGAAGCCACAGAGCAGAAAGGGAGGAACCAAGAGAAGCAGCACAACAATGAAAAACTTAATGACAGAAAAGGGTCTCATAAATTATGATTAACACACCAAAATCACAGTCAAAATTGTTTCCTAATCATGTCTATTTTTTATTAAAGAATACTTTAATCCAGAACACAAGTCAGTAAATTGTAAAGAATACCCCTTGAACCTTTCTTTTAAAAATGTTTGATTTCCAAAATGACACTTTTATTCCTTTTTATTAAAACTCCCTTTGTAAAGAAACATGCTTGAGAGTTTTACCACAGCTAAGAAACTATGAAAAAAACCTTGAGGTGATTGGACTGTTGTTGAGTCACACTGGATGTTTATTTTCACTATTAAGCAAAGTCATTTTTCTCTGAACTCAGATTCAATAGCAAATACTCACAGGATGAACTCATTTCAAGTGGGCTCTCATTTAAGTATTGTGGTGTGTTACCACCCTTCTTTTTGCCTTTGTAAGACTGAAACCACACTTAACTTTAAGGCTAATGTGCAGTATTTGATGTACATAGTACATTTTTAATGAAAATAAAAGGAGATATTCTCTCCCCACATCTCTCAGAATTAATGTGTCAGGTGTCAAAGACCTAAAATGACCTAAGAGAAGAGGTGGATTTGGGAAGATAACACAAAGTTCAATAGAGTTGGAATCATTCCCTTTTTCCAGATCTACTGTTATATTTTGGAACTTAAAACTGTTTAAGGGCAAACAAAATATTTGATACAGAGTCTACGAATACTAAGGAATTGGTTACCTCTCATAATTTATGCAAATAGAAAATAAATATAAGCATACTCGAATGTGGAGTCCCTGGGTGTTATAACCAGTTAACTCAGTCAGTTGCTAACTGAAAGGCTGGAGGTTCAAGGCCATCTAGAGACTTCTCAGCAGAAAGGCCTAGCAGTCTACTTCTAAAAATCAGCCTTTGAAAACCTTATGGAGCACTGCGGTCACCATGAGTCTGAATCCACACTACCAAAAAAAAAAAAAAACTGTTGCTGTCAAGTCGATTTTGACTCATAGTAACTGATAAGAGTACAACCTCCCCATAGGGTTTTCAAGGCTATAATCTTTATGGAAAGAGGAAACTGCTTTTTTCTCCCTTGGAACGGCTGATAGGTTCAAATCCCTGGCCTTTCAGTTAGTAGCCAAGCACTTAACAATTGTGCCACCAGAGCTCCTTATCCATTCTACAGTAACTGTTTTTTTTTTTTTTGTTGTTGTTGTTGTTTGTTTCTTTCTTTTAATGTTTCCTGTACTTTTGAGAAGGAGGCAGTGGATACTGTGGTGCTCTGCCCAGATACCCTCTTCAGGGTTAAGGTGTCCACCCCTGCCGATGGAACTATAGATTGTGTCTCTCATGAGTTTACTGCACTCAGACATGGGGAATTGCTTGCCCAAAGTTCTGCCTCCTCCCTGCAAGCAACGGTGACCAAAGACGTATGATGCAGGGATATAAAACCCTGTCCCTTGGCCTTAATTTGGATTGTTCACTGGCTCTAGAGGCCTGGGTAAGATTGGCTGAGGCCCCAGTTCCATTTACAATGCAGGTCAGCTTCTCCCTTGACCCAGTCCTGCCTTCCTCCTTTCTTTACAAGTGTTGCTCCCAACAGCAAAGAAATTCAACCCCTAGAATAGCAATACACTCATCGTAACAGAGGTTAAGAACTTGATCCTGATGACACAAAGTTCATAGATCATGGACACTTCATAAGGACAGGTTTTTTTGTCATTTGTTGTTTTGTTCTGTTTTTAGTTTTTCCTGTTTTCTCTACCCCTGTAACCCTAGCATCTAGACCAGTGTCTGGCCTATCACAGGTATTAAATGATTATTTGTGGAATAACTGAAATTAATGAGTACATTTCACATGTGGAATTTTTGAGTTATAGACCATCTTCTGTTCAGAGAGTACAGATTTTAAAAAATGGTTGTTTGGAGAAAGAGGGTGACAGAAAAGGAGGAGTTCTGTGGTCAGCTTGCTTATTAGTTAAGACATTTCACTACCACTGGCTTAGAAGTTTACTTACTGTCCTAAAATATATTGGGCAGATGGATTTTCTGGATTATTTTAACTCTGGATACATTAAATCCAAAGTTATGAGTTATGAGAATATGAGTGTATTTCTGGTTTTACAAGTAAGGATTTATAGGAACACAGGGAGTTAATTATCCAGAATAATCTTTCAGAGTTACCTAGGGAATCATACAATAAATGGTAAGTCAAAGTTATATGACATCATTGCCTAAAATTAGCAATCTGTTGACCAAAATAAGTAATTTGGTAAAATCTGAAAACTTTATAGTAGACAAATGAACATTGCTTTAAAACTATTGAAAAAGTATCTATAAGCATACTTCCAAAATGTTGTTGTACTTATTCAATCTCAAAAGCATGAAACTTCATATTGCCAATGAGCCATTTTCCATAATTCTAGCCTCTTACATATTTGTGATGGAGAGGCTGTTTGCCTTTTTTCTTTTCCCATCATGAGGTTGAGTTTCCCTTGCCACCTCATATTTCCATCTCTCACCGTAAGCTGCTCCTGCTCAAGGGAAGCCAACTCCCATTCCTCAGCACATAAAATTAGGAAGTTAAATGGTTATAAATTCTTACAAGTATACATTTATATATTTGTGAATGTGGGGAAGTGTGCAATTGTTTGTGTGTGAGCACATATCTGTTCTTTGTGGAATGCCTCTTTTGAGATGTTGTTTTTTCCATTTAATAAAAAATTCGAGACTGTTGGCCCAAATCCCTGATCCAACAAGTTGGTCCTTCAAGCAAAAGAAGGAATGAAGTATCTTTTAAGACAAAAATCCAACCATTGTCATTAAACACAGAGTTGTATCAAGTTATGTGAATAAGTGAATATGCTTTCCTCATGGAAGACTAGATTAGGCTTTTTTCAGGGAAAAAAAATTTCAGTGGGGTAAGGAGTGATGACTTGGGTAACACCAGTGAGGGGTGGGTTTTTCCCATCTCATTTCAAAGTTGGTAGATTCTACACAGAGGAAATCTTCTGTTAGTATAGGGCTCATGCCTAAAATGGAAGACGTTACAAGAGCCAAGAAGAGTCAGAGGTCTAGACTCCTTTCTCTTACTGTATGGAGAGGGCTTTCCCAATGGAAGAGGGTGCGGCTACTGGGACCAGCTGGGGTACACGTACATAGAGGGGAGGGTGTCTGTAGGGAATTCTAAAAGGCTAGGGATGAGAATGTATTCAAATAAGACCTCCTCTAAAGGCCTAAATGGTACATCTCACTCTCACCTCGATGTTAACCAAGATAGTCACATGAAAGTTACAACTCCTTATCCTTTTACTCTGCCCTGCTTCAGGATGCTTTCCTGACCCTTCAATAAAAGAAATGCTTAAACCTCCACTGAAGTTAACTTCAGATTTGGTCTAAGAAAGATGGGCATAATTACATTCAAGTAGTATCATTCTGAACCTCCTAGAAACCCCTCCTTCTCATAGAACAAGTAATTTCTGGAGCCAAAGGGACATGCCTACCCAGAGAAAATGACGTCCATTCTCAGTTATATTCCAGTTACCTGGGACACCAGAATAATCTTCCCCAGTAGCCTCAAGTTCACTACTGGAGCCTGTGTATTCGGCATCTGTGGGTCAGTTTTTTAGAGATATATCTGACCAGGGAGTGGCCAAGAGGCAGCTGTGTGGTAAGGAAGTGGGAGGGAGCTTGGAACTCCTATTGGTAGTTGGGTACAGAATGGAGGCAGATATGGAAAGACAGGGATGGGTTAGTGGTATCAGTCACAGGCCTGACACCATTTCTACTTTTGTCTAGGACTTGCAAATGTTAGAATCACGCCCATGCTGAGGAAAGAGAAAACACATTTTTCCTTTTCACTAGGAGAGTGCCAGCAGATAGAAGCAGAGGGGGACCAATAGGTAAAGAGAACTACAGATTATCAAATAGCTTCTACACTCTCACCCTCTGATTCCCTAGCATGAGATCACAAGACCAGTTTGTCAGATCTTCCCACCATAGGCTATGGAATAACACACACACACACCCTACACATGACTCAGAAAGAAGAGGTATGCCATGAATAAGTAGGACAGGGAGGAGGAATAAAAGGTAGAGGAGAGATTGTTCTTAATAAGTATATCATAAAATGTGTACCGACTATTTAATGAGAAACTATTTGTTCTGTAAACCTTCATCTAAAGTACAATAAAAAAATTTAAGAACAGAATAATTATAAAAAATTGCAACTTGGAGCCATTTTCTATAATTGTGTCACTTAAAATCCATAAAGATGACTTTGTGTTTAGGACAATACCTTGATTTTTCCCTCATCTTAAAGGATGCCTATTCAGGTAGAGAGTGAAAGAAAAGTAACAATATATACACCATGGTGAAGTTGATATTTTTTTTAGAATTACAGTGACCATGAGTATTTAAGTTCCTGGGAATCCAAAAAATTATGGAAGGGGCATTGGAATTTATTAATTCAACAAATACGTAGTAACTCTTTATAGATAATTCTTGTCCCATGGTGTATATGATCAGATGTCAAGCCTGATTTTGTTTAATATTAAAGAGAACAGTGACCCCAGGAATCAGGAAGACTCAGGGCACAGTCAGGCTGAAGACATCTGTGTTATATTAAACATATATGTTCATTTATGTGTCTACTTACATACATATACACTGTCTTAATTTCCAAATGCTGCTGTCACAGAAATACCACAAGTGGGTGACTTTAAGAACAGAAATGTATTTTATCACATTTTAAAAGTCTAGAAGTCCCAATTCGGGGCACTGGTTCTAGGGGAAGGCTCTCCCTCTGTCAGCTCTGGAGGAAGATTGTTTTCCCAGCTTCTATAGCCCTGGTGTTCTTGGTTCCTTGGCAATCTTCACATGGCATCTGTCTTTCCCTGTTTGTACTTGCTCTTGTGTCTAATCTCTTTTTATAGCTCAGAAGTGATTAGGTTTAGGACATACATTACACTAGCATGGCCTCATTAACATAACAAAGAAAACCCTATTCCCAGACAGGATTACATTCACAGGAATAAGGGTTAGGATTCCAACACATATTTTGAGGGGACTCAATTCAATCCATAACATACACGTATACATACGTGTGTGTGTGTTATACTTAGTGATGAAGAGCTCAGACTCTAAAGCCCAACTGCCTGGATTTGAAACTAGATTCTGCCTCTTCTTAGCCGTGTGACCTTGGACAAGTTTCCTAACTTCTTTGTGCCTCATTTCCCCATCTGTGATAATAATGGTATTGATTTCATGGCATTGTTGTAGTAGTTCAATAAGCTAATATATGTAATGTGCTTAAAGCAATGTGCTTAAAGCAATGCTTGTGACATAGTGTTTAATAAGTTTTAGTTGCAACTATTATGATTATTACTACTATTATTGTTACACTGTGTCTTCTTTGTCTCGTCTCTAAAAGAAGAGATTAAATAGTTAATCAATGTATGATATTCTGGTTCTAGGATTTGATTATAGGATTCTATAACAAGACAAATAGAACAATATTTAGTACTATCTTTTATTCTGTATTAGCCACAGCAAGAGACAGTAGTTCTTTTAAACCTTTTCCTTTAATTTTGTCAGGGGTTTTTCGATCACATCCTTTGTATTTGTGTTGTGCACATGATGCTACTTGTTTTTTCTTATTAGAAAACTTATTCTGCAGGAAGAAATATCCATTCAGAGTGATTACCCACACTCATGATTTTAATTCCAAGGAGCTCAGATTATGCTCTCAAACATGGTGACCTAGGCCAAATCCCTCTCTCCTAGCTCTCAAGAGACTATGAAAATTGGTGCCAACTGAAATCATACTGCACTCAGACAAATAAAAATTAGTTATTCTTGGAATTGGTAGAGTTCTTTCAATTGGAAACTACTGGCTTTAATTTCTGACTTAGGAGTTAAAATTGGAGTCATTATTCCCTGTCCTTGAGTATAAGGAATGTGACCGAGCTGGAGCTGGATTCACAAGGACATATCAACTGGGCCCTGAGATATAAAAACAATAGCTGGAACAATCTTGGCAAACGTCTTCTAGGGAAGGTTTCGCATAAACAGAGCACAAAAGACCCACATATTTTCCACTCTTATCTTTTTCCACTAGCATTTAATAAACGGTAAGATTTGTTGGACCAATGAAGACCTGACTCTCTTCTGACTGTCATTACTGAAACCTGTACCAATGATTATTAAGAAAGGCAATTCAAAATGTAGAATCACAGTAATGTAGCATTTTTCAGCCAATGTGTGAAGAGATTTAACTGTTTGTAATGTCAATGTGTATTGATTCTGTAATGTTCCTCGGACTTGGGCAGGCATGGCTTTGGCAGCATGCCTGTCCATTTCCCTCTTGGAATATATGCCGAATAAAATCTTTCTTTTTGCTTTACTATAACTTTGTGGTGATTTTAACCCTAGGGCATTCCTTAAAAAAAAAAAAAAAAAGGTTGTCCCCAAGTTGCTTCCAACTTATGGTGGCCCCTTGAGTGTCAGAGTAGAACTGTGCTCCATGGGGTTTTCAATTCCTAATTTTTCAGGCGTAGATCACCAGGCCTTTCTTCTGAGATGTCTCTGGAAGACTTGAACCTCCAACTTTTCAGTTAGCAGCCTATAGTATTAACCACTTGAACCACCCAGGGACTTCTTTTAATTGATTAGTAATAATAAAAAGAAATGGGACTTTAGCTAGCTGGGGTGTCATGACAATGGGAGTACTTTTAGGCACTCTGGAGTGCCCAAAGAAACAGCCATGGAGCATTAAGGTTCAACACGCAATGAATTCAAGATTGAAGAAAACATCAGTTAAAGCAATGTCCTGTGGAATAAAATAATCTGACACAAGCTGGGCAACTGTGTATCTAAATACTGAAGCACACACCCTTAACACCAAATTTTCAGATACTAGGCTAACTAAAGGAGCCCTGGTGCAGCAGTGGTTAAATGCTTAAGGAAAATCTGTGAACCTGCACTGCCCTCCATGACTTAGTACATTCTCAATAAATGCCAGCCCACTGACAGAGCATTCTCACATGTGAGCAATTAGTCCTGCAGAGAATTCACAGTCACCCATTGTTCACCTATTTCTAATGCTAATCAATCCCCCAAGCCCTCAAAAAACAGGCTTTGCCAGACCACTAGGTCCAAAGGTTTAAGCACATCATTAGTGGTTCCCTCCTGGGCTAACACACTGGCCTCATCAGAAAACAGATTTAAAGTGATTATCTAATTAATTACCCAGAAGTGATCTGCTCACCTTGTCAGCATCATAGGCCAAACAGCTGCTCACAAACCAGGCTCTAGCTCCCCAGCGCTGAAGTCAAGGGTTTTTTCATACACCTGTTGGAAGGTGACATTTGTAGCAGGCTGACAGATTCCAGCATGATCTTTACTCAAACATTCTTACCTCCAAGTGTTTTCTGCAAAAAGTGAAATGTGTATTTCAGCATCCCGGAAACTACAGAAATTGATAGGCCAAGGGAATAGAGCCATGGCCTGGAAGCTGGGAGATGGGCACAGAGTTTGTTTATTGCCACAACATCATTACTTTTTTTCCTTTTTTAAATTGTGCTTTAGGTGAAAGATATAGCTCAAGTTAATTTCTCATACAAAAACTTATACACATAGTTGCAATCCCTATAATGTGACAGCCCACTCCGCCTGTCCACCTCGGGTTTCCCGTGTCCATCCAACCAGCTGCTATCCCTTTCTGCCTTCTCATCTTGCCTCCGGACAGGAGCCGCCCATTTGGTCTCATGTATCTGAACTAAGAAGTACACTCTTCACGAGTATTATTTTATGTTTTATAGTCCAGTCTAAACATTGTCTGAAGAGTTGGCTTCGGGAATGGTTCTAGTTCTGGGTTAACAGACAGCCCAGGGGCCATGTCTTCAGGGTTTCCTCTAGTCTCAGTCAGACCATTAAGTCTGGTCTTTTTACTAGAATTTGAGTTCTGCACCACACTTTTCTTTTTCTCCGCCAGGGACTCTGTTGTGTTCCCTGTCAGGGTAGTCTATGGTGGTAGCCAGGCACTGTCTAGTTCTTCTGGTCTCAGACTGATGGAGTCTCTGGTTTATGTGGCCCTTTTGTCTCTTGGGCTAATATTTTCCTTGTGTCTTTGGTGTTTTTGATTTTTCTTTGCTCTGGGTGGGTTGGGATCAATTGATACATCTTAGATGGCTGCTTGCAAGTTTTTAAGACCCCAGATGCCACTCACCAAAGTGGGATGCAGAACATTGTCTTAATAAACTTTGTTATGCCAATTGACCTATATTTCCCCCGAAACCATGGTCCCCAGATCCCAGCCTCTGCTACTCCGTCCCTTGAAGTGTTTGGTTGTATTCAGGAAACATCTTAGCTTTGGTTTAGTCCAGTTGTGCTGACTTCCCCGGTAGTGTGTGCTGTCCTTCCCTTCACCTAAGATAATTCTTGTCTACTATGTAGTTAATGAATTCCTCTCTCCATCCCTCTCTATCCTCGTAACCATCAAAGAATGTTTTCTTCTGTGTTTAAACCTTTTCCTGAGTTCCTATAATACTGGTCTCATACAATATCTGTCCTTTTTACAACACCATCAATTTATTGCATGACCCTGGGCACATCAGTTAACCTTGAGTGATGTATTATTTATTGAGCAAAGCAGTGTTCTAGAAGATATGAACAGTACATAGCAGATTCCATCTGTATGCCTCTAAGGCATACAAAGAGGGAATAGGGCTTACTAATTAATCACCAAGACCTATCAAGTCTATGGTAGAGAAAATCTATAAATTCTGGAATTAACAGAGCTGCACATTCAGCTGCCAGAGGCCTAGATTCGAGCCCCTCTGTTTACCACTTAATGAAAGAAAAACATGGATCATCACTTAAAGGATTGCTGTAGGAGTATTTCAAATAATGAACGTTAAAGTGCCCAGCCTTGTGTCCGGAACACAGTATACAATATTTGTTGACTCTGTACACACTTCTGAACCTCAAGGACACTATGTTAAAATACCAACAAAATCCAAAAGTAGGTCAAATGTCAGCGTAACTCAAGAAATTCTGTTCTTCAAATCGAGTATGTTTGGACCCGTTAAGTCCCATTGGCTTCCCTAAGAGTAAAAAAGAAGCTACCATAGGGACACAGGTGGTCAGAATGTCGAGTCTGGGCTTTGAAATAAGGGATGTAATATTGTCAGCATGTATTTATATTACTTTTATGGATAAAAATCTATTTTGTGGACTTGGATTACTCTGGCATCAAATAGACCTGAGTTCAGGTAGGGTTCTCCTGCTAAATATGTAACTTAGGGAAAGTATATCAAACTATGTGCTTCTATTTTTTCATCCACCAAATGAAAATAATTATAGCAAATTTCTCATAGAACTGTGAGCATTGAGTGAAAGAATATACATAGAGTTTTTAACGGAGCATATACTATACACTCAATGATGGAAGCTAATATAGGATTTTTATCATGACAGGTTACATTATGAAACTGAGAGAGAATACATGCAAATCACCCATTACAGTGCTTCAAATATAGTACCTCCTTAGTAAAAAAAAAGTACTGTAATTATTACTATTAATCATATTATAATGTTAATCAGTATAATCACAAGAACAGAGGAAAGGATATCTCAGTTCTGTTACTAAAGGCATATGGCTGATAAGTGACAGAGCCATGATTGAAACTCAGTGGGATTCATTTAGCAAGATTGATTCAGTACGTATATCCTTAGCACCTTACATCATGATCCTTCTATTACATCATGGTGCCTCCTAAGAAAAATATACAGCACTGTAAAATAAGAGAAGTAGCAGTCAGTTGTTAAATGCAAAAGGAATGCAATCAAAAACAACTGGCCCAGGAATTTCAGGAAAAGAAATGTCAAGCATGCAAAAGCAGAAATAAAACTATGATAACATCTTCAGAAATGAGTTTGGCAAGTCAGCACAAGTCACCATAGTAGGGAGGATTCCCAGCTTGCCAAGGGTAAAGGGGCTGCTCATCAAGCTGCCTACAGAAACTTCATCAAAGGCCCAGGGTCAACATCTTTAGAAGCGACAGTTCATGCCAGATCCCTGTCAACTACTACGCTGTATTTTGGTCAGTTTCCAGTAGTGTCAGAATTATGCTGGAACAAATTACTTCAATCCAATAATACAATCTGACTTCTAAAAACTAAAGTCCATGTCACTGAACTGCACATGGTTGCATAATTGTCTCTTTGTATGGGTGTTTCCCTCACTGATTGAGAGCACATTAAGGTCAAGGGCTGTGTTTTACTTTCTGTGTAGGCCCAGAGCCTAGCCAGCACTTGGCATATACAAAATAAATGTTAAATTAATCAATAAACCAATTAATGAATTAACAGATGTGTCAAGGCAGTCAAAAAATGTAATAAGCATAGGTTAAAGTTATATTCAGGGAGCAGTTGTGGTTTAAAGGTAGAATTCTCGCCCTCCATGCTGGAGACCTGGGTTCAATTCCTGGCCAATGCACCTCATGTGAAGAAGCCCTGGTGGTGCAGTGGTTAAGTGCTGGGCTGCTAACTGAAAGGTCATCAGTTCAAACCCACCAGCTGTTGCATGGGATAAAGACGTGACAGTCTGCTTTCGTAAAGATTACAGCCTTGGGAACACTATGGGACAGTTCTTATCTGTCCTATAGGGTCGCTGTGAGTCAGAATCAACTCAGTGGCAATGGAAATAGGCATCTCATGTACAGCTACCTTCTGTCCCTCAGTGGAAGCTTGTGTGTTGCTATGATGCTGAAGCTTCCAGACTAAGACAAATTAGGAAGAAATGCCTGGTGATCTACTTTTGAAAAAATCTGCCAGTGAAAACCCTGTGGATCACAGCAGTCAGATCCCATTGTGTGGGGGCTCTCCATAAGTTGGGGTCACCATGGGTTAGAGTCAACTTGACAGCAGCTAACAGCAACAACAGCAAAATTATGTTCAAGTGAAGAATTAAATAATTCTCAATAGGAAAAATGTTGGTAGGATAGTTTGTTAGTAGCAATCCTTACCAAATGTCTTAAGGAGGTAATGAAGAGTTTTTTTTTTTTTTTTTTTATGACAAAAGAAGGAGGAGAGCTGCTTAAGAGTGATAAAGGGGAAAGACGGACTACAATTCTGGTCTATATGCTTTATTCAAGTAATTTAAAAAGTAGGACTAAAATGATGTTTTTAGAATGGGTATTTTCTTTTAGGTCTCAGAAGAAAAGATGACTTGGCTTACTGTCAGCATTTATCATATCTTTGCCTTGTCCATTATTCTTACAAAACAGTAAACTGAAATGGCAGAATGTCTCCTCTGAGACTAACAAAGAAAAATCTGACTCCATCAAATCAGTCCAAAGACATACTGTCCACTACAGCAGCTCTCATAGGACAAGGTTGTACTATCAGGGCTGTGGGAGCAGGGCAGAGAACATTCATAACAGAACAGCAATACGTATCCAAATGGAATGCTGTGGGAATTTATCAGCAATTAGAGCTGGAGCCTTGGAGCTTAGCTCTGAATCCACCCGCCAGGAGTAGTATCAGTACTAGCTGAATAAATGATAGAGTTGTCCGAAACACTCCCGACATGAGAAATTTAAGACTTGTTCAGAATTTAACCCAAGGTAGCTGATGCTGAGTAAGCAAATGGTTTGATTGCTATCACAAATATCAACATGCACTACTGTACCAGCTACTCAGAGTAGACGGCATTATTCCAAATTGTTACTGACCTCAAGTTATTACCAGTTGCCTATTGAATATAAGGTGCTGTGAGGATTAAACTAATGTATATGAAAGTCATTCCTGTATTTTTAGCCTATCCATTATGAATACATGAGACATATACCCACATATATCCCCAGATGGTTTTCTGCAGTTAATTCAATATAAAAAATTCTGAATTATATTAATCTCCCAAGGGAGCTATTTTAGACCATTTGGAACTGATATTGAGATCTCTATCTCCATAATGCAAAAGCCTATAAATTCATCAAATATTCATGATTACAAAAAGCTTCGTACTGTATATGTGGGATTAAACATTGAAATAGTGAAATCCCAAGGGTTTGCAGTGTTTACATGTTTTCATTTAAGAGGAAACATGGTATTAAACTTTAAATAAATTAGAGATTTGCAATGCTTATTTTTGGGATGAGATAACTATCTTACATCAAAAGTGCCTTATTCTGAGAGGATGTTTTATGAAGGAGTAAATTCTACTGTATAGGATTTTGGTTCAGAAAAGGTAAATGAAGTCTGTGGGGCAAACAGACTGATAAAGCTGACAACATAAAAATCCAAAATAAGTGCATAGAAAAAAAAAAAAAGGAAAGGAAATGAAACGAAAGAAAACAAAACACAAATCATACAAAAAAGAACTACAAGACAAGAAAAAAAAAAGAATAAATAAAAGGCAAATAACAAACTGTAAAAACAAAAAAATACAACTCATACCACAAAGAAATGGCTAATTTCCCTAATATATAATGAAATTCTAACATTGAGAAGAAGAGGAAGAACCAAATAGAAAATAAGAGAGCCTGGGCTAACAATTTTCTGGAAGAGAAATACATCATTTGAAAAGAAACATCTAAAAAGATGCTTGAACTCTTTAATAAGTTTAATCCATAAAAAAGTACCAAAAAAAAAAAAAAAACCCCAAACCCATTGCTGTCAAGTGGATTTCGACTCATAACGACCCTATAGGACAGAGTAGAACTGTCCCATAGGGTTTCTAAGGAGTGATTGGTACATTCAAACTGCTGACCTTTTGATTAGAAGCTGAACTCAAACAATGCAACACCAGGGTGTCAAAAAAAAGCACAGTAAGATAAAATTTCTGACTGATTAGAATGACAAAAATTCAAATGTTCCATAACCCAGAATGTTAATATGACTGAAGGACAACAGGCACTTTCATTTCTGATGATAGTGCAAATTGTTAAAATCTCTATGAAAGATAATATCTTTCAAAATTACAAATGAATTTACACCTAGACACAGCAATCCCACTGCCAGGAGGAATTTATAGTAAATGTGCAGCTGCAAAATTATAAAATAATGTTAGCACAACATTATCATTGATTATATTCACAAAAGATTGTGCAATACTTATCTTCCTGTAGAAGACAACTTAAACTATATAGAACTTCCATACAAGATAATACTACGCAGCCATAAAAACAACTGAAGTTCTCTCTACACTTATATGGAAAGATCTGCAAGGAGCTGCAAGGTACCAAAAGTTAGTATTGTTGTTGTTAGGTACCATCGAGTTGGTTCTGACTCATAGTGACTCTACACCAGAACAAAGAACGAAACACTGCCCAATCTTGTGCCATCCTCACAATTGTTGTTATGTTTGAGCCAACTGTTGCAGCCACGGTGTCAATCCATCTGGTTGAGAGTCTTCTTCTTTTTCACCAACCTTCCACCATACCAAGCATGATGTCATTCTCCAGAGATTGGTCCCTCCTGTTAACACGTACCAAGTATACTTAAGACAAAGCCTTGCCATCCTCTCTTCCAAGAAGTTCTCTGGCTGTACATCTTCAAAGACAGACTCGTTCCTTCTTTTGGCGTGGTATATTCCGTATTCTTCGTCAACAACACAATTCAAAGGCATCAATTCTGTTTTGGTCTCCCTTATCTATTGTCCAGTTTTCCCATGCATATCAGGCAATCGAAAGTATCATGACTAGGCTCAGGCACACCTCAGTCCTCATAGTGACATCTTTGCTTTTTAACACTTTAAAGAGGTCTTTTGCAGCTGAGTTGCCAATGCAATACATCCTTTAATTTCTATTTCTTTTTTTTAGCCCTGGTGGTGCAGTGGTTAAGACCTTGGCTGTTAACCAGAAGGTTGGCAGATCTAATCCACCAGCTGCTCCTTGGAACCACTATAGTGCAGTTCTACTATGTCCTATAGGGTTGCTATGAGTCAGAATCGACTTGACGGCAGTGGGTTTGGTTTTCTTTATTTGTTGGTAAGTATCATTTATTTTATTATTATTATTTTTTATTGTGCTTTAGATGGTTTATAGAGCAAATTAGTCTCTCATTAAATGATTAATATGCATATTGTTTTGTGACATTGGTTGCCAACCCAGTGACATGTCAGCACTCTCCCCTTCTAGACCTTGGGTTCCCTACTTTCATTAGTCTAGCTTTCCTGTCCTTTCCTGCCTTCTCATCCTTGCTCCTGGGCAGGTGTGCCCATTTAGTCTCATATACATGATTGAGCTACATATATTATTGTTTGATCTATGGGCCTATCTAATCTTTAACTGAAGGGTGAACCTCAGAAGAGACTTCAGTACTGTGTTAAAAGAGTACCCAGGGGCCATACTCTTGGGGTTTCTCCAGTCTCTCTCAGACCAGTAAATCTGGTCTTTTTTTTATGAGTTAGAATTTTGTTCTACATTTTTCTCCAGCACTGTCTAGGACCCTCTATTGTGATCTCTTTCAGAGCAGTCAGTGGTGGTAGCCGAGCACCATCTAGTTGTGCTGGACTCAGTCTGGTGAAGGGTGTGGTAGTTATGGTCCATTAGTCTTTTGAACTAATTTTTCCCTTGTGTCTTTGGTTTTCTTCATTCTCCCTTGCTCCAGATGTGGTGGGACCACTGGAGTATCTTAGATGGCCGCTAAGCTGACCCCAGACTATACTCACCAAAGTAGGATGTAGAACATTTTTTTTATAAACTATATTATGCCAGTTGAGCTAGATGTTCCCTAGACGAAGGTCCCCAGCCCTCAGCCCAGTAATTCAATCCCTCAAGAAGTTTGGATGTGTTTATGAAACTTCTATGACTTTGCCTTTGTCAAGTTGTGCTGACTTTCCCAGTATTGTGTACTGTCTTACCCTTCACCAAAGTTACCACTTATCTATTGTCTGCTAAGTGTTTTTCCTTCTTCACCCCTCCTCTCCCTTGTAACCATCAAAGATTGTTTCTTTCTGTGTGTAAACCTTTTCATGAGATTTTGTAACAGTGGTCTCATACACTATTTGTCCTTTTGTGATTGATTTATTTAACTTAGAATAATGCCCTCCAGATTCATCCATATCGTGAGATGTTTCACAGACTCATCATTATTATCAAGGCATAGTATTCCATTGTATGTATGTACCATAGTTTTTTATCCGTTCATCTGTTGATGGACACTTAGGTTGTTTTTTTTTTGTTGTTGTTGCTGTTGTGAGCAATACTGCAATGAATATGGGTGTCCATATGTATACTCACTCATTTGATGGCTCTTATTTCTCTAGGATACAATCCTAGGAGTGGAATTGAAGGATTGTATGGTATTTCTATTTCTAGCGTTTTAAGGAATCGCCATACTGTTTTTCAAAATGGTTGCACCATTTTGCATTCCCACCATGAGTGCATAAGAGTTCCAATCTCCCCACAATTTCTCCAGCATTTGTTATTTTCTGTTTTTTTGATTCATGCCAGTAATGTTGGGGTGAGATGTTATCTCACTGCAGTTTTGATTTACGTTTCTCTAATGGCTAGTGATTGCAAGCATTTCCACAGGTGTCTGTTAGCCACCTGAATGTCCTCTTTGGTGAAGTGTCTGTTCATATCCTTTGCCCATTTTTTAATTGGATTATTTGTCTTTTTGTTGTAGAGGTATTGGATTTTCCAGTAGATTTTAGAGGTTAGACCTTTGTTGGATATGTCATAGTCAAAAATATTTTCCCAGTCGGTAGGTTCTCTTTTTACTCTTTTGGTGGAGTCTTTTGATGTGCATAAGTGTTTATATTTTAGAAGATCCCAGTAATCTAGCTTATCTTCTGGCATTTATATATTGTTAGTTATGGTTTGAATCCTATTTATGCCATGTATTATTGCCTCTAGCTTTGACTTTGTTTTTTTGACTATGATCTTTATTGTTTTTGGTTTTATATTTAGGTTTTTGATCCATTTTGAATTAGTTTCTGTGTATAGTGTGAGGTATAGGTCCTGTTTCTTTCTTTCTTTTTTTTGCAGATGGACATCCAGGTTTGCAAGCACCATTTGTTAAAAAGATTGTGTTTTCCTTCATTTAATGAACTTTGGGCCTTTGTCGAAGATCAGGTGACTGTAGGTGGATGGATTTACACCCGGGTTCTCAGTTCTGTTTTACTGGTCAGTGTATCTGTCATTGTACCAGTACCAGTCTGTTTTGACTACTGTAGCTGTATAGTAGGCTCTGAGGTCAGGTAGTGTGAGACCGCCTACTTTATTCTCCTTCAATAGTGCTTTAATTATCTGGGGCCTTTTTCCTTTCCATATAAAGTTAATGATTAGTTTTTCCATCTCATTAAAGAATGCTGCTGGTATTTGGATTGGGATTGCATTGTATTTTTAGATTGCTTTAGGTAGAATTGACATTTCACCATGTTGTGTCTACCTATCCATGAGCATGGTATGTTTTTCCATTCATGTAGATCTCTTTTGGTTTCTTGCAGTAGCGTTTTGTAGTTTTCTTTGTATAGGTCTTTTACATCCCTGGTTAGATTTATTCCTAAGTATTTTATTTTTTTAGGAGCTGTTATAAATGGTATTGTTTTCCTGATTTCCTTTTCATCGTTTTCTTTATTGGTGTTTAGGAATTCAATTGATTTTTGTATGTTTATCTTGTATTCTGCTACTCTGCTGAATCTTTCTATTAGTTCCAGTAGTTTTCTTGTGGAATCTTTTGGATTTTCTATGCGTAGTGTCATATCATCTGCAATAGGGACAGTTTAACTTCTTCATTACCAATTTGGATGCCCTTTATTTCTTTTCCTTGCCTTATTGCTGTAGCTAGGACTTCCAGCACAATGTTAAATAGGAGTGGTGATAGAGGGCATCCTTGTCTTGTGCCTGCTCTCAGGGGAAATGTTTTCAGCCTGTGTTTGTTGAGAATGATGTTGGCTGTTGGTTTTGTATAGATGCCCTTTGTTATGTTGAGGAATTTCCCTTCTATTCCTAATTTATTGAGAGTTTTTATAAGGAATAGGTGTTGGACGTTATCAGATACCATTTCTGCATCAATTGAGATGATCATGTGATTCTTTTCTTTTGTTTTATTTATGTGGTGGATTATGTTGATTGATTTTCTAGTGTTGAACCATCCTCGTATACCTGGTATGAATCCCACTTGATCGTGGTGTAATATTTTTTTGATATGATGCTGAATTCTATTTGCTAGAATTTTTCAAACAATTTTTGTGTCTATATTTGTGAGAGATATTGGTCTGTGGTCTGTCATTTTCTTTCTTTTCTTTTCTTTTTTTTTTTTTTTTTGGTCTCTTTGCCTGGTGTCATTGATTGAATTGTGTCCTCAAAAAATATGCATATCATATCAATTTGACTAGGCCATGAGTCCCAGTATTGTGTAATTGTCTACCATTTTGTCATCTGATATGAATTTTCTATGTGAGTAAATCCTATGTGTATGATGTTAAAGAGATGAATTAGTGGCAGTTATGTTAATAAGGCAGGAATCAATCTACAAGATTAGATTGTGTCTTAAGCCACACTATTTTGAGATTAAAAGAGAAAAATGAGCAGAGAGACA
Organism: Dugong dugon; assembly: GCA_030035585.1. Taxonomy (NCBI): domain Eukaryota; kingdom Metazoa; phylum Chordata; class Mammalia; order Sirenia; family Dugongidae; genus Dugong; species Dugong dugon. Next base: position 98,829,790 of record CM057465.1, read on the forward strand.
AGGGGACCTCATACCACCAAGAAAGTAGTGCTGGGAACAGACTGCATCCTTTGGACCTGAGGTTCCAGAGCAGAGAATCTCCTAGACCAAGGGACAATTGATAACAAGAACCTTCCTCCAGAACCAACAGAGAGAGAAAGTCTTCCCATGGAGCTGGTGCCCTGAATTTGGACTTCTAGCTTTCTAGACTGTGAGAGAATAAATTTCTCTTTGTTATAGCCATCCACTTATGATATTTCTGTTATAGCAGCACTAGATAACCAAGACAGAATTTGGTACCAGGAGTAGCGTGCTGCTCTAACAGATACCTAAAATGTAGAAATGGTTTTGAAACTGTGAATGGATAGAGGACTCAGAAGGAAATAAAGAGAGCTGTTACACTGGAGACAGCATAGGTGGTGAGAAGAAGCATCAGAGAACTGGCAGCATCAGAGAACCAGAAGCAGCAGGAACTGGCAGCATCAGGGAACTGACAGCAGCAGAGAAGCAGCAACAACAGAGAAGCAGCAGCAGCAAAACAGGAGACCAGTGAGAGACAGAGCTGGAGCCAACCTACAGAGAGAGAGAGCTGAGTGCCTTTGCACAGGAGGCTTCCTGGAGGACTGAGGTACCTCCGGGAACTTATTGATGGAGTTAGGCTTACTGATCCATGGATCAAGACAGCTGAGTGCCTTCTGGCTGAAGTTTACTCGCAGAGTGGTGTTCCTCCAGTCATTTATCAGTGGAGCTAAAGAGCTTTGGAATACTTGCCCAAGTTGGGCAAACATCGGCAGTGAGGCCCAAGGAACCGAGAGGCCAAGGAACCAGGAAGCAGAAGATGAAGAGACGTGGAACACAGGAAGCTGAGTTGCCTCTGTCTCAAAAGTTATGGCCAGGACCTCTGGCGTCTCAGATGGCAGAGTCATGGCCTCTGGTGTTTCTAAGGGTGGAGTCGCACGCAGATGGACTAGAAGAATGGTGAACCTAAAGCCAAGGGAGAAAAGTTGCTATCCCAGTGGGCCTGGAAGGCAGAGCTAAAGCCCGGGACCAAGGGGCCACCACTCAGAATCTGGAAAGTGTGGCCAATACCTACAGTCTGGAGGGTAGGGTTATTCTGTAAATGGTCTCAGAGAACAGAAGATTATTTTCAGGCCTTGAGGGCTAATATAATGTGTTCTGCTGACTTGCGTGGTGCCTGTTATCCCTGCTTTCCCTCCAGTTTCTTCCATTTGTAACAGAATTGTTTAGCTTTTGCCTGTTCCACCATTGTCCTTTGGAAGCATGTGACTTATACTCTAGATTTCACAGATGAAGAGGAATTTTTGAATTTTGGACTTGGAGTTGAATTAAGACATTTCCTATGGTATGATGGGGTGAATGTGTTTTACATGTGACAAGGATATGAATTTTAGGGGGCCAAAGGGTAGAACGTCATGAATTGAATTGTGTCCCCAAAAACATGCATGTCAAATTTGCTAGGCCATGATTTCCAGTGTTGTGTGATTGTCCACCATTTTGTCATCTGATATGGGTTTTATATGTGTTATAAATCCTATCTCTGTGATGGTAAAGAAATGGGATTAGTGGTAGTTACGTTAATGAGCAGGACTCAATCTACAAGATTAGATTGTGTTTGAAGCCAGTCTCTTTTGCGATTAAAAGGGAAAAATGAGCAGAGAGAAATAAGGATCTCATACCACCAAGACAGCAGTGCCAGGAGCAGAGTGCATCGTTTGGACCTGAGGTTCCAGCACAGAGAAGCTCCTAGACCAAGGGAAGATTGATGACAAGGACCTTCCTCCAGAACCAGCAGAGAAAGAAAGCCTTTCCTTGGAGTTGGTGCTCTGAGTTTGGACTTCTAGCCTTCTAGACTGTGAGAGAATAAATTTTTCTTTGTTATAGCCATTCACTGGTGATATTTCTGTTACAGCAGCATTAGATAACCAAGACACCCAGGTTTTGGCACCAGGGTTATGCTGGCTTCATAGAATGAATTTGAAAGTAACCCTTCCATTTCTATGTTCTGAAATAGTTTGAGTAGTCCTGATGTGAGCTCTAATATGAATGTTTGGTAGAAATCTCCATTGAAGCCATCTGAGCCAGGACTTTTTTTTGGTGATGTTTTTTCTTTTTTATTACCTTTTCTATCTCTTTTCTTCCTATGGTCTGTTCAGATCTTCTACCCCAGTTTGTCTTAGTATAGGTAGGTAGTGTGTATCTAGAAATTTGTCCAGTTACTCTAGGTTTTCATATTTGTTGGAGTATAGTTTTTCATAGTATTCTTTTTTTTTTTTTTTGTCAGTACACATATTGTTTTATGATATTGGTTAACAACCCCACGACATGTCAACACTCTACCTTCTTGACATTGGAGGACTTTTTTTTCTTTTTTGGTGAAAATATACATAGCCAGTGTTACACCATTTCAAACATTTCTACATGTGCAATTCAGTGACATCGATTACATTCTTCCAGTTGTGCTGCTATTCTCACTATCCTTTTCCAAATTATTCCATTACCGTTATCTTAAACTCACTGCCCCCTAGGTTTCCCATCAAAACTTTTGAGTTGCTCTTGTCAATTAGATCTCAAATAGATAGTTCTTTCTTTTTTGTACCTTAGATGAAGGTTTGCAGACCAAATAGTTTCTCATTAAACAATTAGTACACATATTGCTGCATGACAATGGTTAACAGACCCACGACATGTCAACACTGTCCCTTCTCAATCTTGGGTTCCATATCACCAGCTTCCTGTCTGCTCTTGCCTTGTAGTCCTTGTGCCTGGACTGCTGTGCCTCATTAGTCCCGTTTTGTTTTATGAGGCTGTCCAAACCCTGGCTGAACAGTGAACTTCAGGAGTGACTTCACTGAGCTAGAAGGGTGTCCGGGGGCCATACTCGCAGTGTTCTCCAGTCTGTCAGGCCAGTAAATCTGATTTTTTTTGTGAGTTAGAATTTTGTTCTACATCCTTCTCCAGCTCTGTACAGTAACCTCTGTTGTGATCTTGGTCAGAGCAGTCAGTGGTGGTAGTCAGGCATCACCTAGCTGTGCTGGACTCAGTCTTGTCAAGGCCATGGTAGCTGTGGTCTATTAGTCCTTTTTAGTCCTTTTTAGTTTTGTTTTATCCTTGAGAGTTCATTACCTAGGTTGGTATCTGACTGATGCTGTCACATGTCCTAGATTCAGGTTGTTGTCTGAGGTTGTTTGTTATCTAACTGAAGGACTCTGTTTAATAATTTTTGTTAGTTGTTTCCATATTCTCTTAATTTCTGTTTATCTGGATATGTTCTAATTTTGCCATCATATTTGAGTGAGAATTTTGCAGGATATATTATTTTGTGGTCCAAGATGGTGAATCTGTGCCGCATTAGCTGGTAGGAGACCTACACTCCGTAGGTCTGTCAATTTCTTATTCCATTGGGTGCTTTATCTAGTTCTTTATCTCTTCATTTGATGCTTAGGGTTCCAGGATTGATGTTCATATCTGTTATACTTAGTTTTTTGGATCTTTGTTGCTGAGGAACTGCATGGTGCTTCTGTTCATAACACCACGTTGGCCACTGATCCCTATGTCCTTTGATTTCTTGACTGCTACTTCCATGGGCATTTATTTTGGATCCTGCTAAAATGAAATCTTTTACAACTTCAACATTTTCTCCGTTTATCATGACGTTCCTTATTGGTCCATTTGTGATGATTTTTGTTCTCTTTATGTTGAGGTGTAATCCATAGTGAAGGCTGTAGGCTTTGTTTTTCATCAGTAAGTGCTTCCAGTCCTCTTCACTTTCAGCAAGCAAGGTTGTGTCATCTGCATATTTCAGGTTGTTAATGAGTCTTCCACCAATCCTGATGCCATATTCTTGTTCATATAGTCCATCTTCTCAAATTATTTGCTCAGCATAAGGATTGAATAAGTGTGCTGAAAGGACACAACCCTGATGCACACCTTTCTTGATTTTAAACCACACAGTATCCCCTTGTTCTGTTTGAATGACTGCCTCTCAGTCAAAATACAGGTCCCTTATAAGCACAATTAAGTCCCTGTAATTCCCATTCTTTACAATGTTATCCATAATTTTTTATGATCCACACAGTTGAATGCCTTTGCATAGTCAATAAAACCAAGGTAAACATCTTTGTGGTATTCTCCGCTTTCAGCCAAGATCCATCTGACTTCAGCAATTATTTCCTTCCTTCCATGTCCTCTTCTGAATCTGGCTTGAATTTCTGTCAGTTCCCTTTCAATGTACTGCTGCAACCATTTTTGAATGATCTTCAGCAAAGTTTTACTTGCATGTGATATTAACGATATTGTTCAATACTTTCCACATTCGGTTGGATCGCCTTTCTTTGGAACGGGCACAAATATGGATCTCTTCCAGTTGGTTGGCCAGGTAGCCATCTTCCAAATTTCTTGGTATAGATGAGTGAGCACTTCCAGCGCTGCATTTGTTTGTTGAAACCTCTCAATTCGTGTTGCGTCAATTCCTGTTCATAGAACACAGGGTAGAATATGAGAAAACATATTCAAGTATGCCTGTATTTGCATAATGAAAAACTGAAAAGATACACAAGATACTAATAAAGGTGGTTTCTTCTTGGGAAAGGAGGCATAATGGGATGTACAGAGATAGTAACAGATGCAAAAGTTTTCAAAATGTATCTTTCTACAGTTTTCTTTTGTGAATAGCAAATATTACCCATTCAAAAAAATTAATTTTAAAACCTGGAGTAGAATGTGCATTTTAAGTGAAGACAGAACGAACCCACTCCTGTGGCTTAATTCCACACATTAGTCTTTCTTCAGCACTTCCCAAATCGAGGATTTCTGCTATGGTATTTCACGATGGACTCATCTGCCAGATATCACATTGCCACATACATAGATAGACTAGCAATGAATTGGTCCCTCTTTTTATATCTGTAAATAATGTGAAGACAGAGTTGTGTTATTTTACAAATATTCCTTCTATTATTCTGAATAAAAACTACACATATAGTATGATAATTCCTTGGAGTCCCTTGGTGGTGCAAATGGTTAATGATCTTGGCTGCTTACAGACACATTGGAAGTTTGAATCAATCCAGTGGTGCTTTGGAAGAAAGGCCTGGTGATCTAGTTCCAAAAACTCAGCCATTGAAAACTCTATGTAGCACATAGGGTCCCTGTGAGTTGAATCAACTTGACAGCAACTGATTTTATGATCATTACTTATAATTAGCTAAGTATGTTTGTGCTGCTTGTACCTTTGGCTGGTAAGATAATGAGTTACTTGGTTTTCTACTTAATTCTTTTGTGTATTTTTAAATGTCTACAGTAAGCATTGGAGTCCTGGTGGCACAGTGGTGAAGAGACTGGCTTCTGACCAAAATGTCAACAGTTTGAACCAACCAGCTGCTTCTTGGCAGTTCTACTCTGTCTTATAGAGTCTCTTTGAGTCAGAATCGACTCAGTGGCAACGGTTACAGTAAGCACCTACTAATTTTATAGTCAGAAAAGAATAAGTAACAGTTGCTGTCAAGATTATAGTTTATTGCCAACAAACTTGCTTTAAAAGAAGATCATTAACATATGACAAATGCAGTTAAAATGAATGTGAAAATGTTTGCACTGGTATGTACTGAAGAATACGGGGACTTCAACTCTCATGTGGTTCAGATGGTGGCACACTCCCCTAACAACCTCTAGAAATCAGCCCAGCCTGCCTGCAGTTAAAGTACTGGATTGTTTCTAAAATGAGACAGACTTCCCAGAAATGAGTAAAACTCTGGACCCAAGGCTAGTCAAGGCTAAATTCTGAGTCCCCCATTGTACTCTTGCTAATGATATAGGCTGCCCATTTCCTTAACAAGCTGGGTTTGTTCACTGGAAAATGTAACAAATAATTTCAAGGTTATGTCACTCTTGGCAAGCACAGTAAAGCTGGTGGAAAAAGGAAGTTTTCAGAGTATGGCAAAGACTGAAATCTTGTTTTGAACCCCAGCCTACAAAGCCAGCAGTAGTAGCATATTGTTCAAATTCACAGGGCTCTCTGATGCTTACAGATACGGAATGCCATTTGGATTTTAAAAGGATGTAAATTAAAAGAGATTAATTTGTTTAAATCTAGTCTCTGTGAGTTAAGAAATAACTTCGGAATATACATTTTATTTAGTATGTCTTTCCTTTAAATGTTTGCTTGAGAAAGGCTACATTGTCTTTGCTTCTAATCACAGCCTATTTGTGATTATTCAGGAGATGGCTATTTGTACTAACTTGAGTTCTGTATTTCCTTCCTCTGATGCAGTTTTGTAATTTTACTGTTTATTGGTACTTCCTGCATTGGGTAAGCCAAGAAAGGGAAATTGAGGTGAGCTGAAATAATTTGTTTGTTATAGAACAATTTCATTTTAAATGTGCTATTCCTGCCTGTGGATAATTACTAGTGCTTTTAGGTCCAATTTTGTGATTAAACTTGTTGAAACACTTACTTTTGTTGATAAGAGAAAGCAGAAAGGTCGTGCTCACTGACCCGAGAGATCCAGGTTCTGCTCTTAGTTTTGCTCTTAGTCACTTTGTGACACTGCATGAGCCATGTGCCTCACTGTCCCTTTGGGTTTCAGGAGGATAGTGGCATAGCTGCCTTTTAAAAAATACTTTCACAAGATTGAGAAGGGACAGTGTTGACATGTCATGGGGTTGTTAACCATTGTCATAGGGCAGTATGTGTACTGTTTAATGAGAAACTATTTGTTCTGCAAACCTTCATCTAAATTACAAAAAAAATAAAGAAAGAAAGAATTATCTATTCGAGATCAAATTGACAACAGCAAATCAAAAGGTTTGATGGGAAGCCTAGGGGACAGTAAGTTGAAGATAATGGTGATGGAATAATTTGGAAAAGGATAGTGAGAATAGCAGCACAACTGGAAGAATGTAATCGATGTCACTGAATTATACATGGAAAAACTTTCAAAACGGTGTAACTTTGGCTATGCATGGTTTCACCAAAAAAAAGGTCCTCAAGGTCCAGAAGGGAGAGTGTTGACATCTCATGAGGTTGTTAACCAATGTCATAAAACAATATGTGTACTGACTGTTTAATGGGCAACTATTTGTTCCATAAACTTTCATCTAAAGTACAGTAAAAAAATTTTAAAAAATTTTTCAGAAAAGAATTGGAGAGGAGAATTTAGCATGCATGTGAAATGCACCAAGCTCCCCAAAGGAAGTTTAAATATGAATGCAAGGATACATGCAAGCAGACTTACTTCTTTCAAGTAACCCTAAAGGTGGTCCTTGTGAACAACTACCAGCTGATTAGCCATTCATGTAAATCTCAATTTGTTTCATAGCCTAAAACATTCCATTTTCTTTAGGATTTAGGGTCGAATTATTGCAAAAGATAAAATCACATTACAATCAACTCTGAGTATTCCCAAAATATGACTGTATGTGCTTTAGATTACAACCAGGACTTGGGAGTCATTGTTTTGAGGAATTTCTGTGGTCTGTTCATAGCATATTCTGTAATTTGACCATTGGTTCACAATCGCACCTGCCGATAACAATTGATCCACACAAAAGTCCTAGATCTTCATTCCTAAATGGATCCATGATCTCCCTTGGCTAAGCAGAGCAAATAAATAAACACACTTTTTTTTTTAATTATTTTTTTTTTTAAATTCTACTTCAGGTGAAAGCTCACAGAACAAACAGTTTCGCATGAAAAGGTAGTACACGTGTTGTTTTATGACATTGGTTAACAACCCCACAACATATCAACCCTTTAACTTCTCAACCTTTTTTTTTTTTTTTTTTGGTGAAAATACACATAGCCAAAGATATACCATTTCAAAAATTTCTGCATGCACAGTTCAGTGACATTGACTACGCTGTTCCAAATGTGCTGTTATTCTCACTTAAGATGAAGGCTTACAGACCAAAATAGTTTCTCATTTAACAGTTACTACAAATGTTGCCCTATGACAATGGTTAACAATCTCACAACACATCAACAATATCCTTATTCAACCTTGGGTTCCCTATCACCAGCTTCCTTGTCCCCTTCCGCCTTCTGACCCTTGTCACAGCAATCCTGTACCTCGTTAGTTGCATTTGGTATTATGGGACTGTCCACCTCCAGGCTGAACAGTGAACCTCGGAGGTAACCTCACCACTGAGCTAAAAGGGTGTCTGGGGGCCATACTCTTGTGGTTTCACCAGTCTCCTTTAGACCAGTAAATCTGGTCTTTTTTTTGTGAGTTAGAATTATGCTCTACATCCTTCTCCAGCTCTGTCCAGAACCCTCTGTTGTGATCCTGTCAGAGCAGTCAGTGGTAGTAGCCGGGCACCATCTAGCTGTACTGGACTCAGTCTGGTGGAGGCCTTGGTAGCTGTGGACCGTTAGTCATTCAGTCTAATCTTTTCCATGTATCCTGTTCTCTTCAATCTCCCTTGCTCCCGAAGGGATGAGACCAGTGGAGTATCTTAGATGGCCACTCACATGCTTTTAAGAACCCAGACACTACTGACCAAGGTAGAATGTAGAGCATTGTCTTTATAAGCTGTGTCATGCCAATTGAGCTAGATGTTCCCTGAGTCCATGGTCCCCACAGCCCTCCGCCCAGCAATTCAGTCCCTCAGGGAGTTAGGATGTATCTATGGGGCTTCCATGACCTTTCCTTGCACAAGTTGTGCTAGTTTCTCCGGTATTGTGTACTGTCTCACCCTTCACCCAAGATACCACTTATCTATTGTCTATTTAGTACCCCCCCCCAACACCTCCCATCCCTGGTAACCAACAAAGATTGTTACATTTTGTGTGTGAACTTTTTCGTGGGTTTTTACAATAGAGGTCTCATACAACATTTGTCCATTTGTGATTGACTTATTTCACTCAGCATAATGTCCTCCAGTTTCATCCATGTTATGAGATGGTTCACAGATTCATTGTTGTTCTTTCTCGTTGCATAGTACTCCATTGTGTGTATGTACCATAGTTTGTTTATCCATTCATCTGTTCATGGGAATCTAGGTTGTTTCCATTATTTTGCTATTGTGAACAATGCTGCCACGAACATAGGTGTGCATATGTCTATTCGAGTGACGACTCTTATTTCTCTAGGAGATATTCCTAGGAGTGGGATTGCTGGATCAAATGCTATGTCTATTTCTAGCTTTCTGAGGAAGCACCATATCATTTTCCAAAATTGTTGTATTATTTTGCATTCCCACCACCAATGCATAAGAGTTCTGATCTCCCCACAGCCCTTCCAACATTTGTTATTTCCAGTGTTTTTGATTCGTGCCAGTAATGCCGGGGTGAGATGGTATCTCATTGTGGTTTTAATTTGTATTTCTCTAATGGCTAGTGATCGCGAGCATTTCCTCATGTGTCTGTTAGCCATTTGAATGTCTTCTTTGCTGAAGTATCTGTTCATTTCCTTTGCCCATTTTTTAATAGGATTATTTGTCTTTTTGTTGTAGAGGTCTTGGATTTTCTTGTAGATTATGGAGATTAGACCTTTGTCTGGATTGTACTGTCCAAAACGTTTTTTCCAGTGTGTAGGTTCTCTTTTGATTCTTTTGGTGAAGTCTTTTGAAGAGCATAGGTGTTTGATTTTTAGAAGATCCCAGTTATCTAGCTTATCTATTGGGGTTTGTGCATTGATGATTATGATTTGTATCCTCTTAATGCCATGTATTAAGACCTAAAGTGTTGCGCCTATTTTTTCTTCAATGAACTTTATAGTTTTAGGCTTTATATTCAGGTCTTTGATTCATTTTGAAGTAGTTTCTGTATACGGTGTGAGGTATGGGTACTGTTTCATTTTTTTGCAAATAGATATCCAGTTTTGCCATCACCATTTGTTAAAAAGACTGTCTTTTCCCCATTTGATGGACTTTGAGCACTTGTCGAAGATCAGGTGACCGTAGGTGGATGGATTTACATCTGGGTTCTCAATTTTGTCCCATTGGTCAATGTATCTATCATTGTAACAGTACCAGGCTGTTTTGACTACTGTAGATGTATAGTAGGTTCTGAGGTCAGGTAGTGTGAGTCCTCCAACTTTATTCTTCTTCTTCAGTAGTGCTTTACTTATTCAGGGCTTCTTCCATTTCCAAATAGAGTTAATGATTAGTTTTTCCATCTCTTTGAAGAATGTTGTTGGTATTTGGATCAGGATTGCATTGTATTTGTAAATTGCTTTGGGTAGAATGTCATTTTCACAATGTTGAGTCTGCCTATCCATGAGCATGGTATGTTTTTCCATTTATGTAGATCCCTTTGGGTTTCTTTCAGTCGTGTTTTGTAGTTTTCTTTGTATCGGTCTTTTACATCCCTGCTCAGATTTATTCCTAAATATTTCATTTTTTTAGGGGCTATTGAAAATGGTATTGTTTTTCTGATTTCCTTTTCATCATTCTCCTTATTGGTGTATAGGAATCCAATGGATTTTTGAATGTTTATCTTGTATCCTGCTACTCTGCTGAATCTTTCTATTAGTTCCAGTAGATTTGTCCTGGAGTCTTTAGGATTTTCTATGTATAGTATCATATCATCTGCAAACAGGGACTGTTTCACTTCTTCATTACCAATATGGATGCCCTTTATTTCTTTTTCTTGCCTTATTGCTCTAGCTAGAACTTCCAGCACAATGTTAAATAGGAGTGGTTATAAAGGGCATCCTTGTCTTGTTCCTGTTTTCAAGAGGAATGTTTTCAGCCTCTCTCCATTAAGAATGATGTTGGCCTTTGGTTTTGCATAGATACCCTTTATTATGTTGAGAAATTTCCCTTCTATACCTATTTTACTGAGAATTTTTATCAAGAATGGGTATTGGACTTTGTCAAATGCCTTTTCTGTGTCAATTGAGATGATCATGTGATTCTTTTCTTTCCATTTATTTATGTGGTGGATTACATTGATTGATTTTCTAATGTTGAACCATCCTTGCATACCTGGTATGAATCCGACTTGGTTGTGGTGTATTATTTTTTTGATATGATACTGAATTCTATTGGCTAGAATTTTGTTCAGAATTTTTGCATCTATATTCATGAGAGATATTGGTCTGTAACTTTCCTTTTTTTGTGACATCTTTGCCTGGTTTTGGTATCAGCTTTATGCTGGCTTCATATAATGAATTTGGAAGTGTTGCTTCCTCTTCTATGCTCTGAAATAGCTTGTGTAGTACTGGTACAAGCTCTTCTGTAATTGTTTTGTAGAATTCTCCAGTGAAGCCATCTGGGCCAGGGCGATTTTTGGTTGGGAGTTTTTTTATTACCTTTTCAATCTCTTCTCTTGTTATGGGGTTGTTGAGATTTTCAACATCACTTTGTTGTAGTTTGGGTAGGCCGTGTGCTTCTAGAAATTTATCCATTTCCTCTAGGTTTCAAATTTGTTGGAGTAGAGTTTTTCATAATATTATGTTATAATCCTTTTTATTTAAGTTGGGTCTTTTGTAATGTCCCCCATTTCATTTCTTATTTGGGCTGTTTGTGTCCTCTCCTCTTTTTCTTTTGTCATTCTGTCCAATGGTTTATTAATTTTGTTGATTCTTTCAAAGAACCAACTTTTGGTATTATTGATCCTTTCTACCGTTTTTCTGTTCTCTATTTCATTTATTTCTGCTCTCATCTTTACTATTTTCTTTCTTCCGGTGGTTGTGGGTTATTTTTGCCTTTCTCTTTCTATGTGTTTGTGTTCTGTAGTTAATGTTTTGATTTTGTCCCTTTCTTCTTTTTTGATATGTGCATCTATTGCTATAAATTGTCCTCTGAGGACTGCCTTTGCTGTGTCCCAAAGGTTTTCGTATGATGTGTTTTCATTCTCATTAGATTCTAGGAACTTTTTATTCCATCTCTGATTTCTTCTATTACCCACTGATGTGTAAGCAGGGTATTATTCAATTTCCATGTAGTTGATTTTTTTCCCTTGCTCTCTCTATTTTTAATTTCTACCTTGATGGTATTGTGGTCAGAGAAGATACTTTGAATTATCTCATCGTTTTAGATCTTGTTGAGCATTCCTCTGTGGCCTAAGATGTAGTTGATTCTGGATAACATTCCATGTGCATTGGAAAAGACTGTGTCCTTTGCAGCAGTTGGATGGAGTGTTCTATATATGTCTATGAGGTCAGGTTGGCTGATTGTGCCCTGTAGGTCTTCTGTATCTTTGCTGAGTTTCTTCTTATTTGTTCTGTCTTTTACTGAGAGTGGTGTGTTGGAGTCTCCTACTATTATTGTGGAACTGTCAATTTCTCTTTTCAGTGTTGTTAGAGTTTGTTTTATGTATTTTGGAGCCCTGTCATTGGGTGCGTAGATGTTTATTATGGTTATGTCTTCATGATGGATCATCCCCTTAATCATTATATAGTGTCCTTCTTTGTCTTTTATGGTAGATTTTGTTTTAAAGTCTATTTTATTTGAGATTAGAATTGACATTCCTGCTCTTTTTTGGTTGTTGTTAGCTTGATATACTTTTTTCCAACCTTTTACTTTTAATAAATTCACATCTTTGTTTCTAAGGTGTGTCTCTTATAGACAGCATATTGATGGATCCTGTTTTCTTTTCCATTCTGCCACTCTCCATCTCTTTATGGGTGCATTGAGTCCATTTACAATCAGTGTAATTACTGATAGATGTGAGTTTGTTGCTGTCATTTTGTAGTGCATTTTTTGTGGTGCTGCAGTTTTCTTTGTTCTTCTTACTATCTTGTGCTGAGTTACTTTTGTTTGTGGATTTTTTTTTCATTTCTTTTGTTTTTGTAGGTTTTGTTTTTCCTGAGACTTTATGTTTTTCCTCTTTCTTTTTATGAATATGACTGTTAACTTTCTCTGTGGTTACCATGAATTTTACCCTTATCTTGCTAAGTTTGAAGCAGTCTACCATTCCTTGGTATTGCCTTCCTCTCCATTAGAAGGTTCTATACCTATCCCATTTATTCCCTCTTTTATTGTTTTGATGTTGTTGTTATTTACTGATGAACTGCTCTGATTCCCTGTTGTATTTCTTTTGGTTTTGGATAGTCCTCGAGTGTTCATTTCCTAGATTGGTATCTGGCTGATACGATCCTGTGTCCTAGCTTCTGCCTGTGAGCTGAAGCTGTTTGTTCTCAGATTGAAGAACTCCCTTTAAGAATTCTTGTAAGTTTTGTTTGACGTTTACATATTCCCTTAATTTCTGTTTATCTGGAAATGACCTAATTTCACCATCATATTTGAACGAGAGTTTTGCAGGATATATTATTCTTGGCTGGCAATTTCTTTTCTTTCAAGATTTTATATATGTCATCCCATTGCCTTCTTGCCTGCATGGTTTCTGCCGAATAATCTGAGCTTAGTCTTATTGTTTCTCCTCTGTATGTAACTTCTCGTTTTTCATGAGCTGCTCTCAGGATTCTTTGTTTGTCTTTGGTTTTGGCGAGTGTGAATATGATATGCCTTGGTGATTTTCTTTTGAGGTCTCTTCTATATGGGGTTCGTTGAGCTTCTTGGATGGCCAGCTTTTCATCTTTCATGATATTGGGGAAGTTTTCTGTCAGCAGTTCCTCAATGATCCTGTCTGTGCTTTCTGTTTTCTCCCGCTGTACTGGAATTCCAATCACTCAGAGATTTTTGCTTTTGATTGTGTCCCACATAACTCTCAGGGTCTCTTCATTTTTCTTTGCTCTTTTTTCTGAGTTTTCCTGAAACAGAGTTGTATCCAAGTGTTTGTCTTCAATTCCACTGGTCCTGTCTTCCACTATTTCAAATCTGCTTCTCAGCCCTTCTATGACACCATCCATTTCTGAAATCTTGTTGTTTATCTTTTGGATTTCTAATTGTTGTCTTTGTATAATTTCTAGTTGTGAATTTATTTTGGCATTTTGTTCCTGCATTATTTTCCTGAATTATTCCAATTTTTTGTCTGTATTTTCCATGAAGTTGTCTAATTTTTCCTCATGTTTTTCAGCTTTTGGCCTCAATTCTTGGAGAATTCTGAGTATTAGAGATTTGAATTCTCTATCAGGTAGTTCTAGTGCATTTTCTTCCACAGGAAAGTCATCTGGTATTTTATTTTGGATGCCTACTAGAACCATCCTGTCCTATTTTTGTAAATGTTTTGATATTGTCTGTTGTCTTCGGGGCATTTAGTAGTTATTTTTCTCGTTTATTGACTGTAGATTTGTTTGTTTCGTCCCTTTTTTTTTTTTAATTTGACTATGTCTGAGCAGGCGGACTCTGTATTCTTTGTTGTTTGCTCATCTGTGGGCATGATACTTTTCGCCTCCTTCTCCAATTGGCAAGGTCAGTCACTCCGATATGGTATGGCAGGGCAGGTCTAGCTGAAGAGGAGTTATTGGGATGGGTTGTTTTTGGCACTTACTACAGCCACCAGAGCAGGTCGGTAATCAGTGCAGGGAAGGTTTCAGTAGGCCGTGCCTGTGCTGCTTGGTGGTTTGATGTCAAGCACATGGTGCAGGTAGGCCGGATGCAGTGGGGAGATTGTTATATGTGGATCTAAGATGGATATGGGAGAGAGGAGAGAGGAACAGGAGCCAAAAACATACAAACAAACAAAAAAGAATCCTAGGGGAGCTTGCCATTGGAGTGGAGAGATGAGAGACTATGAAATGGAGAAAAGCAGAAAGCGGAAGATGAAAAAAAGAAAAGAATGAATAAATAGAAATTGGAAAGATTAAAGAACTGCAATGTTCCCAGGGATCCCACCAGTGCAGCTATGAGGTCTGGGGAAGTCTCTCTCAGGTGTTGCAGTACAGCCTGGCTAGAAGGCATGAGGTATACACCAGCAGGTATTCACAGAACAGAAAGAGAAGGAAGATATAGAGAGACGAGAAACTGAGCAATGAAGAAAGACAAAAAGGGAAAATGAGGGGAAAAAAAGAAAACAAATTAAAAAAAAGAAAAGATTAAGAAAGGCCTCCAAAAAACAGGGAAAAAAAAAAAAAAAAACCAACAAGAAAAGAAATGCTCTCAGGGATCCCTCTGCACGTCTGTGCAATCCGAGGGGGAGTCTCCTTGCCACCCAGCTCCGCCTGGCCCAAAGGGCTCCCAACTCAAGAAAAGGAAAAGAAAACAAACAAACAACTCAAAACAAACGAACAAAAGCCCCATTATCCCACCAGCACAGCAGCCCAGAGCAGGAAGCAGCTCCATACTCGAAAGGAGCTCCGCAGCCCCTCAGGAAGAAGCAAAGATGGCACATGGAGCCAGGTACTTGAGTGAAAGGAGGGGGAGGTGGCGAGAGGCAAGGAAGAAATCAAAAGAAGCAGAAAAAAAAAAAACACTAGCAGCCAACCAATGGCACTCAGAGAGCCAGCTAGCGCGGGCTGCTGTTTCTGGACAAGAGACTGTGTCTGTGGGAAGCAGAGGGGACCGAGTGTGGGTGAAGAAGGGTAGGGAGTGGGAAAGCATATATCACAAATAACGGAGCTCTGCAGCCCCTCAGGAAGAAGCAAGATGGCGCACGGAGCCAGGTACTCGAGTGAAAGGAGGGGGAGTTGGCAAGAGGCAAGGAAGAAATCAAAAGAAGCAGAAAAAAGCAACACCAGCAGCCAACAAATGGCACTCAGAGAGCCACCGGTTTGGTTGTGTGGAATCAAAGCAGCTGGTGTTTCCCGGTCAAGAGATCGTGGCCGTGGAAAGTAGAGGAGGCCGAGTCGGGGTGAAGAAGGGTGGGCAGTGGGAAAGAGTATATCGCAAATTACCGATTGTTTTGTCTCCCTCTGGATACTCCGTGAGGCTGCTTTCTCGTACCCCCTGTTTGCTGGTCTCCGATAGGAGTCCAAGATGGTAGAACCGTGCTGTGTTAGCCAGTAGGGGACCTCTGCATGAATCTCTCCTCGCTCTCCATTCTCTGTCAGTTTTCTCACTCCATTTGGTGCTTGGCTGAGTTCTTTATCTCTTCATTTGATGTTTTAGGGTTTCAGGATTGTTGTATTCTCTGTTCGGCTTAGTTTTTCGGATCTTTGCTGTGGAGGGACGGCGTAGTGCTTCTGCCTAGTGCACCATTTTGCCGGATTCCTCTCTAAATACACATTTTTGACAACAGAAATACATATTTTCATTTCACAGTTAAGTTTTAGTGGAGGAGGAAGGAATATTAATTTTCTTTATCTAACCTTGACAGAAAACAGAGAAGGTAAATATGTGCCTAGAAAGAGGAAAAATATTACCAGATTTGTTTCTTTGTCCTATGATCCTAGGAGGTACAAACAGTTAATGCGTCTGGCTGCTAACCAAATCATTGGAGGTTGGAGTCCACTCAGAAGTGCCTCTGAAGAAAGGCCAGGTGATCTACATATGAGAAGCCAGCCACTGAAAACTCTGTGGAGCACAGTTCTACTCTGACACACATGGTGTCACCAGGAGTTGGAATCAACTCCAAGGCAACTGGTTTGGCTTATGTGTCACCAGGTTTACTTTTTCAATAAGATATCCTAACTCCATTAGTCAGGCTGAGGTGTAGGCCAGTATAGTGGACAGTCAGTGGCTCAATCAAGATATTGAGGCTATACAGGCATGCTGCCCACACCAAGAGGGAGGGTATAAAAGCTAAAGAAAAATTGAAAATTCTATTTTGGTTTTGATTTTTACTCTTTGTTTTTTTTTTTTTAATGCTGAAGAGCTATATATCCATGTAGTAACATAAGGTTACTAAACAAAGCATCTTGTCTTTCCACAATATGTATATTTCTGACTGTACCTTCTAGTTCATGGCTGAGCATCTTTGTGAATATTTTAGTGAAAATTTGGCTGTATTTATCTGGTTAAATGTATTTATGGACTACATTAGCTAAGACTCTCTTTGAGAAAATAGCTGGCTTGTTAGTTGAATAATGACTGTCATTGGTAATCCATAAATCTGTAGAACTGTTTTAATCTTCTAGGGGAGGAGTTTAGAGGGTAATGGAGATCACGTGTGAGGATAATAATAAAGGTTCCATCTAGATCACTACATAATCTTATTTTAATGGGAAGAACTAAAATTTGAAACCATAAAAATTCTTGGAAAAATCTAAGGCAAATAAGATACAAAATGGAAAATGAATTTTAGGATTATGCAGAAAACCCTCTTAAACATATACTTTACTTTTGGCCTACAGAGCATTTGTTACATTTCTATTACTACCTTATATTTTATATGAAGAATTCTCATAAACTGGAACATATTTTAAAATTTAGGTAAAACTCACAACCTGAATAATTTCTCTGTGTCTCCTTATTTTCCCAGGTTATGAAATCAAGATACTGAAATAAACTTCTGTTAGAATTAGGAAAAAATGTGATATAAATATAAAGCAATATCAAAAAGACAATTTTACATGTTAACCTTTTTGTAATGAGTTATAAATTAATATGAGCCTTTTAAAGTGAGAATTTTTTATATTTCATTTGTTTTTTCTTCTTTTCTGTGTTGTTATTACTTGAGGATTGTGCATTTTCGCTAAGTAGTGAATATATTTTAACTTGAATGGAAGTTTTTTCAAAAATTCTCTTCAGCCTATACAATGAAAATAGCAATAAGACTCAATATGCAAACCACAAACCCAAGATAGTTAAAAAATTAGGTCCTCCAGTATAGGTTCTTGTTAATTATATCATGTCATTTAAGAGGAAAAAAATACTGAGACTTCAGAAAATTTCATGGCTAATGACAAATATGATAAAATTTTTATGATCCACAGAGAAGAAAAGTTGAGCTCCTTGGAAACAGAATATAAGAATCTATGTACAAGTGTGAGGGCAGTAGTGGTTCAGTGGTAGAATTCTCACCTTCCATGTGAGAGACTGGGGTTCAATTCCCGGCCAATGCACCTCAAGCACAGCCACCACTCATCTGTCAGTGGAAGCTTGTGTACTGCTAAGCTGCTGAACAGCTTTCAGCGAAGCTTCCAAACTAAGACAGAGTCGGAAGAAAAGCCTGGTGATCTACTTCCAAAAATCTGCCAATGAAAACCATATAGATCACAACAGTCCAATCTCATTGTGCATTAGGTTGTCATGAGTTGAGGGGCCAACTGGACAGCAGCTAACAACAACAGCTGTATGTGTTTATAAACATACATGTGTAGTTCCACACAGCAAATACATATACATACATACAGAAACAAAAATGTCATTTTAGGATGAAAACTTGGAAACAGAGTATATTAGACATAACTACTGTATTTTTACGCAAATAAAGCATGCTTTCTACGTTTGTTTACCAATTGCTCCCTCCTCCTGCAAGGTATTTTTGTAAGTGTGCCATGCTAATTTTTTACACTAACATGTAAAAAAATTAGCATAGTGTCTCTTGTGAAAATACTTTATGGGGGAGAGAGGGAGCGGTTGAAAAACATACAAGGTGTGCATTATTTACTTAAAAATGTGGTAGTAAATAACTCACTAAAGAATTGTTGACCAGACACTTAAAGAGGTTATAATTCAGGAGCACTAGGAATATTCCCTTCCTCTGATGGAAACTATAAAAAGGAAATTAATATCCACCTTTATATGCACAAACGTATTGAAAAATTTAAATTGATAACATCATGTCATTTTAGTCCCATAGCTGCTCAACTGTGATGTCTTATACACTATAAGTGACAAAGGCAGGGAAAGTGAAACTTTTAAAACTAATTTTAAAGGCACTGACAATATTCTCAGAATTTGAATTTGGAAATAGGCCTTGACATCTAGGCTTACAACTGAATAGATATTTGGTATCAGATCTTTCCAAGAAAATTAAGGATCTGTGAGTGCTAGAGTTATAGTTTGCTATCTTTATGGTATATATTTACTACTTCTGTCCTTCCCATCATTACACGCTGAAACTGCAGCATACACAGATTGCATGGTATAGCTATCTGAGTGCCGATTTTCTCATATTGAAGTGATAAAATTAAAATAGATGATCCTAAAAAGAGTTTCTAAACTTTAGAAGCTATTAAGTCTATAGCATGGAATCAATCAGGAAAAAAGAAGAGCAAATACAAAAATGAGACAAGTTTTTGATAAATGTACCAAAAACTTTCAAAATTTGAGCAAGTGCTGTTTTTAAATAATAATAATGCTAAGAATAATAACATGGGCAAAAATACATGCTGGCTACATGCCAGACTCTATCCTAAGTCTTATGCATAAACAAATATAAATGTAAATGTAAGTATATATGTATATATCCTCATAGAAACCCTTTGAGCTTGGGAAACAGATGAGAGTTAGGTAACTTGCCCAGAGTCATGTAAATAGTATGTGACAGAGCTAAGATTCAAACCGAGACAGTGAGGCTCCAGAGTATGTGCGTTAACCCTCTCAGTAGCCATCCTGTGTGGTTGTGTATTTGTTCCAACCTTGGTCCATTCATGGTAAATTGAGTCATGTTTCTGGTACACCTGTTTTCCTGCTCTGCCTTTAGGCACACCAAAATCCTCTTTTCTTAGCTCAGTGTGTCTAGATTCTAATTACCCTTTAACACCTAATCTCAATTCAATTCCCCCTCAAACCCTGCTCAGAGAAGCCATGAGGCATAGTGGTTATATCTACATCTTTCATACCTACATCTTTAAAATGAGAAGAAAAATAGTAATCACTACTAGTTATTGTTAGGATTTCATGCAGATGAGCCTTAGAGGAGTGTCCAGTATGCAGATGGTACCCAAAATATTCTAGCTGTCTTATCTGACTCTGCCCATTCAGAAGAAATTTAACCGCCTTTTTGGGGGTACTGAAATTCATTAGTACCTGTACTAAAGCATGTTGTATAGGATTACTTTATAGTCATTTTTTTTTTTTTCATTCAATAAACTGTCTTGAGGATCTAAGCTCCGTGAAAAAGGGAAGCATAAGACATACCCTTCGTGTATGCTTGCAGCCTGATTGAGGAGACAAATATATTAAAAGTTGATCATAGTATGATCGTGTAAATTCTGTAAGAGATGTAAGAATTAATGTCTGGGCAGTAGAGAGCAAAGTGTTTGTTGTAGTGGTGGAAAGAGCATACTTTGGGGCTGGTCAGACCTGAATCAAATCCTGCCCCTTCTAGCTCTTTGACTTTAGGTGATTTAATCTCCCTGAGGTCTCAGGTTCTTCAGTATGTTGTGTATATTCAAGGCAATGAATCTGATTTTTCATATGCTAGACAAGCATTAGTTTAGCTATGATCATCAACAACCTGATGTCAGTTTGACTTCTGTTGGATCTCTGTACACGCCACAGGACCTTTTAGAACACCCATAGTAGCTCCTCAAAACATACAATACATGTGAGGGATGCATGCTTGATTTACTTGGCTCATGTCTGTTGCCCTACTTATATGTCAGTTCCCATCTCTTCTAATGAAGATGGATTGTTTTGTTGTAAGTATAGTGTGACAGATGGAATTTCTCCTTGTTAGAAACCATGACTTGCCATTTGTATTGTATCTTTGTAAAGCATAGCAAGTGAGGGAAAGTGGGACTGCTAAAAGTTTAAAAGTCCTGTTATCAGTCTTTGCCATTGTAGGAAGTCTATGTCCTGGGAAATCTGTTAGTGACAGAGGGAGTCTGAAGTAAGAGAGATGAGAAAGAACTTAATAAAAATTTTGTTGTTTCCCTTTGGCTAACTATTCTAGTGGACCCTTATCAGAAGCTATTTCTCACTGTCCAAAGTGATATTTCTTACCCAAGAGAGGGCAGAGACTCAGACCATTGACATAAGCTTTGGGGAAAATCTAAGGGATAAGATGATCCATGACAGAGCAGGTTGGTTGACTGTGATGTGGACCAGTACGCAGAGTGGAATCTGGGATTTCAGCAGTAAAATCATTGATTCCTGTAGGAAGCCCAAAAGGCAAACCCTTAGAAGTGGAATTTGGCAGGAAGTTCTCAGGCCTTGGGATCTCAAGTCTCATATATGAGTCAGTTGGAAGACTAGAGATTTTATTGTTCAAGAAATGGCCAGAAAGCTCGGATGAATCAGAGAATAGTGGCAGAACACAACAGGAGAAGAAAGAGGAGCAGAGATCCAGAGATGAAAGTGCAATGATAGCAGAAAATAGCAGAGGTGACTACAGTAGAGAAAATTTATGGTAACACACGTTCTAGCTCTGTAAAAATCAAATTGTGAACTACAAATTAAGAGACACACAATCCATTGGAAAAATGGGCAAGCACTTAAGTAGGGACTTCACAGAAGAGGCTCTTCAAATGGCCAATAAACGTATGAATAGGTGATCAACGTCATTAAGCCAAACCAAACCCACTGCTGCCAAGTCAACTCGAACTAATAGCAACCCTATAGGACAGAGTAGAACAGCCCGCATAGAGCTTCCAAGGCCACAAATCTTTATGGAAGCAGACTGTGACATCTTTAAACATCATTAGTCACTGGAAAACTGAAAATTGAAACCAAGATGAGATATCACTACTCACCCAACAGAATGAGTAAACATTTTTAAAACCTGACATTGTCAACTATTGATTATCATGTTTAACAGTTACTTTAAAAGAATTTTGTAAGTATCTATTAAAGTTAAACATATGCCTACTCTATGACTCAACAAGTCCAGTACTAGGTAAACATACAAGAGAAATGAGGTATTCATATACAGAATTACAGCATAATAACAGCTAAGGATTAACAAAGAGCACACACAACTACAGGGATGGATCTCACAAAAATCATATTGAGTGAAAAAAGCCAGACAAAAAGCACCCATTATATGATTCTATTGATATGAATTTTAGCAACATGCAAAACTAATCTATGGGCCTTGAAATCAGAAAAATAGTTACTGTAAGGGAGTATGGATGTAAAGAGGTACAAAGGGAGCCTTGAGGGATGTTGACAATGTTTTATATATTGATCTAGAAGCAAATGGCAACCCCATGTACAATAGTATGAAAACGCTGCCCAATCCTGTACCATCCCCTTGATCAGTTGCAGATCAGACTGTTGTGATTCCATAGGATTTTTAGTGGGTGGATTTTTGGAAGCCTATAATCAGGATTTTCTTACTAGGGTGGTGACAATAAAGGTGTATACAAGTGGTTACACAAGGGCAAAAATTCAGCAAGCTGTACATTTAAGATTTGTGAATTTTACCTTATGTGTATTGTACCTTACTGATTTTTTTTTAAAAAATAAAACCAAATCAAAAAGAAAACAATCTTAATGACAAAGTTGCTGCTGCTAACCAGCAGGGAAAAACGCAAATCTCAGGGAAAGGACAACTCAAAAGAGGCTCAAGTTGCATTGAAATTTACCTCTAGACATCTACAGTTAGAAGAGTTTTTCCATTGTCTAGTAAGATAGGAGCCCTGGGGGTGCAGTGGTTAAGAGTTCACATGTTAACCAAATGGTCAGTAGTTCCAATCCACTAGCTGCTCCTTGGAAACCCTATGGGGCAGTTCTATGCTTGTACTATAGGGTCAACTTGATGGCAATGAGCTTTTAGTAAGAAGATATTTAAACAAACACCCACACACATATTTATTTCATGCATATAATAATTCATTACGCATGTGACAAAATTCAATAGTTTCACCTATAAGAGTTTTGGTACATTTCAACTAATTTATTTATTTTTTAAAGTTCTAAGCTAAAGAATTTTACTCAGATAACTTATGCCTGGTATTAAGCTTTGAAGATTAATTTGACGATTCTTTAGACAGGAGCATTCCATTTCTAATTGCTTCTATTTCCAATCTTTGTGGTAATTCTCAATTAAAAAATATACTCTGTCAAAATTCTTTAAGTAAATAATTAATATTAAGCACCTTCCAGAACAGAAGCCCAAATAATCAAATCAAACAATTTATTCTGTCCCCAAAATGGCTTATTGGTAATCACTACTGTTAAGGATCTTTGGGAGATTTAGGCAGACAAGGTGTACAAGGTAGATTGTGAGGCCCTAACTCAGTCACTGCACCTCCTCTCTTGTAATAGCTACTAGAGGCTCTCTCCCATTAATTAATTTGAGAACACAAACCATCCCTTACTCAGTTCCTTATTCCCCTCAGTTTCTACTCAGCTAGTCCATTTTGTGTTTTCTTCACTGTCTCATTCCAGATATGATTTTAAAAGGCCTACATTGATATAGCTATAAATATATAAAGGAGGCCTTGGATGGTGGAAACAGTCAAGGCACTAGGCTGCTAAACGAAAGGTTAGAGGTTCCAGTCTACCCAGATGCATCTCAGAAGAAAGACCTGGTGATCAACTTCTGAAAAATCAGCAATTGAAAATCTTATGGAGTACACGTCTACTCTGACACACAAGGGAACACAAAGATTAGGAGTCAACTCAAATGCAACTTTATAGATACTGAGGACATTGTTGTTTATTTATTTATTTGGAAGACTAAGAAGAAATACCACAATGCATCTGTCAATATGTTTTACTGTGGGGGCTTGCATGTTGCTGTGATGCTGGAAGCTATGCCACCCTTATTTTAAATACCAGCAGGGTCACCCTTGGTGGACACTTTGCAGCAGAGCTTCCAGTCTAAGACAGACTAGGAAGAAGGACCTGGCAGTCTACTTCTGAAAAAATTGGCCAGCGAAAATCTTATAAATAGCAGCAAAATGTTGTCTGATTTAGTGCCAGAAGATGATCCCTTAGGTTGGAAGGCACTCAAAATATGACTGGGAAAGAGATGCCTCCTCAAAGTAGAGTCAACCTTAATAACATGAATGGAGTCAAGTTTCCAGAACCTTAATTTGCTGATGCAGCATGACTCAAAATGAGAAGAAAGAGTCATAAACATCCATTAATAATCAGAAAGTGGACTGTACAAAGCACAAATCTAGGAAAATTGGAATTAGTCAAAAGTGAAATGGAATGTGTAAAGATTGATATCCCATGCATTAGTGAGCTGAGATGGACTAGTATTGAGCATTTTGAATCAGACAATCATATGGCCTACTAAGCCAGTAATGAAAAATTGAAGAGGAGTGGTGTCCCATTCATCATCAAAAAGAACATTTCAGTTCCCGCAAAATGGTGCTCTAGGCAGAAGCACCACGCCATCACTCCACAGCAAAGGTCAGAAAAACTAGGCCAAACAGAGAATACAACAATCCTGAAACCCTAAAACATCAAATGAAGAGATAAAGAACTCAGCCAAGCACCAAATGGAGTGAGAAAACTGACAGAAAACGGAGAGTGAGGAGAGATTCATGCAGAGGTCCCCTACCAGCTAACGCAGTGTGGATCCACCATTTGGACTCCCATCGGAGACCAGCAAACAGGGGGTACGAGAAAGCAGCCTCACGGAGCATCCAGTGGGAGACAAAACAACCGTAGGGAGGCTTTTCTTGGCAGAAGGAGCTGTGTGGCCAGGAGAGTCCCCTTCAGCTTCCACAGACGTGCAGAGGGATCCCTGAGCGCATTTCATTTTTCATTGCTTCTTTTTTCTGTTTTTTTTTTGGGTGTCTTTCTTGTTCTTTTTTTTTTTTTAATTTATTTTGTTTTATTTTCCCTCTTTTTCCCTTTTTGTCTTTCTACATTGCTCAGTTTTTCATCTCTCTGTATCTTCCTTCTCTTTCTGTTCCCTGAATACCTGGAGTTGTATACCTCTATGCCTTCTAGCCAGGCTGTACTGCAACACCTAAGAGCGATTTCCCCAGACTTCATAGCTACACCAGTGGGCTCCTTGGGAACTTTACAGTTCTTTAACCTTTCTGATTTTTATTTATTCATTCTTTTCTTTTCTTCCTCTTCCCCTTTCTGCTTTTCTCCATTTCATAGTCTCTCATCTGTCCACTCCAACAGCAAGCTCCACTAGCATTCTTTTTTGTTTGTTTGTATGTTTTTGGCTCCTGTTCCTCATTCCTCTCTCCCATATCCAACTTAGCTCCACACATAACAATCTCCCCGCTGCATCCTGCCTACCTGCACCGTGCGCTTGACATCACACCACCGAGCAGCACAGGCATGGCCTACTGGAACCTTCCCTGCACTGATTACCGACCTGCTCTGGTGGCTGTAGTAAGTGCCAAAAACAACCCATCCCAGTAACTCCTCTTCAGCTAGACCTGCCCTGCCATACCATATCTGAATGGCTGACCCTGCAAGTTGGAGAAGAAGGCAAAAAGTATTGATCACGCAGACGAGCAAACAACAAAGAAAACACAGTCTGCCTGCTCAGACATAGTCAAATTTTTTTTTAAAAAAGGGATGAAACAAACAAATCTACAATCAATAAATGAGAAAAATAACTACTGAATGCCCTGAAGACAGCAGACAATATCAAAACATTTATAAAAATAGGACAGGATGGTTCCAGTAGGCATCCAAAATAAAACACCAGATGACTCTCCTGTGGAAGAAAATGCACTAGAACTACCTGATAGAGAATTCAAATCACTAATACTCAGAATTCTCCAAGAATTGAGGCCAAAAGCTGAAAAACATGAGGAAAAATTAGACAACTTCATAGAAAATACAGACAAAAAAATTGGAAGAATTCAGGAAAATAATGCAGGAACAAAATGCCAAAATAGATTCATAACTAGAAAATACACAAAGACAACAATTAGAAATCCAAAAGATAAACAACAAGATTTCAGAAATGGACGGTGTCATAGAAGGGCTGAGAAGCAGATTTGAAACGGTGGAAGACAGGACCAGTGGAATTGAAGACAAACACTTGGATACAACTCTGTTTCAGGAAAACTCAGAAAAAAGAGCAAAGAAAAATGAAGAGACCCTGAGAGTTATGTGGGACACAATCAAAAGCAAAAATCTCTGAGTGATTGGAATTCCAGTACAGGGGGAGAAAACAGAAAGCACAGACAGGATCATTGAGGAACTGCTGACAGAAAACTTCCCCAATATCATGAAAGATGAAAAGCTGGCCATCCAAGAAGCTCAACGAACCCCATATAGAAGAGACCTCAAAAGAAAATCACCAAGGCATATCATATTCACACTCGCCAAAACCAAAGACAAACAAAGAATCCTGAGAGCAGCTCATGAAAAACGAGAAGTTACATACAGAGGAGAAACAATAAGACTAAGCTCAGATTATTCGGCAGAAACCATGCAGGCAAGAAGGCAATGGGATGACATATATAAAATCTTGAAAGAAAAAAAATTGCCAGCCAAGAATAATATATCCTGCAAAACTCTCGTTCAAATATGATGGTGAAATTAGGCCATTTCCAGATAAACAGAAATTAAGGGAATATGTAAACGTCAAACAAAACTTACAAGAATTATTAAAGGGAGTTCTTCAATCTGAGGACAAACAGCTTCAGCTCACAGGCAGAAGCAAGGACACAGGATCATACCAGCCAGATACCAATCTAGGAAATGAACACTCGAGGACTATCCAAAACCAAAAGAAATACAACAGGGAATCAGAGCAGTTCATCAGTAAATAACAACAACATCAAAACAATAAAAGAGGGAATAAATGGGATAGGTATAGAACCTTCTAATGGAGAGGAAGGCAATACCAAGTAATGGTAGACTTCCTCAAACTTGGCAAGATAAGGGTAAAATTCATGGTAACCACAAAGAAAGTTAACAAACATACTCATAAAAAGAAAGAGGAAAAACATAAAGTCTCAGCAAAAACAAAAGAAATGAAAAAATATCCACAAACAAAAGTAACTCAGCACAAGATAGTAAGAAGAACAAAGAAAACTTCAGCACCACAAATAAAGCACTACAAAATGACAGCAACAAACTCACATCTATCAATAATTATACTGATTGTAAATGGACTCAATGCACCCATAAAGAGACGGACAGTGACAGAATGAATAAGAAAACAGGATCCATCAATATGCTGTCTACAAGAGACACACCTTAGAAACAAAGATGTGAATTTATTAAAAGTCAAAGGTTGGAAAAAAATATATCAAGCTAACAACTACCAAAAAGGAACAGGATTGGCAATTCTAATCTCAGATAAAATAGACTTTAAAACAAAATCCACCATAAACGACGAAGAAGGACACTATATAATGATTAAGGGGATGATCCATCATGAAGACATAACCATAATAAACATCTACGCACCCTATGACAGGGCTCCAAAATACATAAAACAAACTCTAACAACACTGAAAAGAGAAATTGACAGTTCCACAATAATAGTAGGAGACTTCAACACACCACTCTCAGTAAAGGACAGAACATCTAGAAAGAAACTCAACAAAGATACAGAAGACCTACAGGGCACAATCAGCCAACTTGACCTCATAGACATATATAGAACACTCCATCCAACCACTGCAAGGTACACATTGTTTTTCAATGCACATGGAACGTTCTCCAGAATAGACCACATCTTAGGCCACAGAGCAATCCTCAACAAGATCCAAAACATTGGGATAATTCAAAGTATCTTCTCTGACCACAATGTCATATGAAATGAGAAAGAACAACAATGAATCTGTGAACCATCTCATAATATGCATGAAACTGGAGGACATTATGCTGAGTGAAATAAGTCAATCACAAAAGGACAAATATTGTATTAGACCTCTATTGTAAAAACCCATGAAAAAGTTTACACACAAAATATAACAATCTTTGTTTGTTACCAGGGATGGGAGGGGTGGGGAAGAAATACTAAATAGGCAATAGATAAGTGGTATCTTGGGTGAAGGGTGAGACAGTGCACAATACAGGGGAATCTAACACAACCTGTACAATGAAAGGTCATGGAAGCCCCATAGACACATCCAAACACCCTGAGGGACTGAATTGCTGGGCGGAGGGCTGTGGGGACCATGGTCTCAGGGAACATCTAGCTCAATTGGCATGACACAGCTTATAAAGACAATGCTCTACATTCTACCTTGGTGAGTAGTGTCTGGGGTCTTAAAAGCCTGTGAGCGGCCATCTAAGATACTCCACTGGCCTCATCCCTTTGGGAGCAAGGGAGATTGAAGAGAACAGGATACAAGGAAAAGATTAGTCTGAAGGACTAATTGTCCACAGCTACCAAGACCTCCACCAGACTGAGTCCAGTACAGCTAGATGGTACCCAGCTACCACCACTGACTGCTCTGACCAGGATCACAACAGAGGGTTCTGGACAGAGCTGGAGAAGTATGTAGAGCATAATTTTAACTCACAAAAAAAAAAAAAAAGACCAGATTTACTGGCCTAAAGTAGACTGGAGAAACCACGAGACTATGGTCCCCAGACACCCTTTTAGCTCAGTGATGAAGTTACCTCTGAGGTTCACTGTTCAGCCTGGGAGTGGACAGCCCCGTAAAACCAAATGAGACTAACGAGGTACAGGAGTCCAGTGACAAGGGCCAGAAGGCAGAAGGGGACAAGGAAGCTGGTGATAGGGAACCCAAGGTTGAGTAAGGATATTGTTGATGTGTTGTGAGATTGTTAACCATTGTCATAGGGCAACTTCTGTAGTAACTGTTAAATGAGAAACTATTTTGTTCTGTAAGCCTGCATCTTAAGTGAGCATAACAGCACAACTGGAGGAGTGTAGTCAATGTCAATGAAGTGCGCATGCAGAAATTTTTGAAATGGTGTATCTTTGGCTATGTGTATTTTCACCAAAAAGAAAAGGTTGACAAGTTAGAGGTTTAATATGTCATAAGACATGTGTACTACTGTTTCATGAGAAACTATTTGTTCTATAAGCCTTCACCTGAAGTACAATAAAAAAAGAAAGAAAAAGAACATTTCAAGATCTATGCTGAAGTATAACATAGGATAATATCCACTAGCCTACCAAGATGACCAGTTTATATGACTGTTGCTTAAATTTACCCATCAACCAATAGTGCTAAAGATGAGTAAATTAAAGATTTTTACTAACTTCTGCAGTCTGAAATTGATCAAATATTCAATAAAAGTGCATTGAAAATTACTGGGGATTAGAATCTGTAAGTTGGAAAAAAAGAAGAAGGATCTTTAGTTGGAAAATATGACCTTCATGATAGAAATGACACGAGATCACATGATAGACTTTTGCAAGACCAAGGAATTCTTCATTGCAAATACCTTTTTTTCAACAACATACACACTGACTATACATATGGACCTCATTGGATGGAAAACACAGGAATCAAATTGACTACATCTGTGGAAAAAGTTGATGGAAAAGCTCAATATCATCAGTCAGAACAAGGCCAGGGGCCAACTTCAGAACAGAGAATTAATTGCTCCTATGCAAGTTCAAGTTGAAGCTGAAGAAAACTAAAACAATTCCACAAGAACCAAAATACGATCTTCAGTATGTTATTGTTGTTGTTAGGTGCCATCAAGTCAGTTCCAATTTATAGTGACCCTATGTACAATAGAATGAAACACTGTCCAGTCCTGTGCCATTCTCACAATCATTTTTATGCTTGAGTCCATTGTTGCAGCCTCTGTGTCAATCCAGCTCATGGAGAATCTTCCTCTTTTTCACTGATTCTTTACTTTACCAAGCATGATATCCTTCTGCAGGGACTGATCCCTCCTGATAACATGCCCAAAGTATGTGAGACATAGTCTCACCATCCTTGCTTCTAAGGAGCATTCTGGCTGCGTTTCTTTCAAGACAGATTTGTTGGTTCCTTTGGCAGTCCATGGCATATTCAATACTCTTCTCTAACATCGTAATTCAAAGGCGTCAATTATTCTTCAGTCTTCTTTATTCATTATGCAGTCTTCACATGCATATGAGGCTATTGAAAACACCAAGGCTTGGGTCAGGCTCACTTTAGTCTTTGAGATGACATTTTTGCTTTTTAACACTTTAACGAGGTCTTTTGCAGCAGATTTGCCCAAAGCAATGCATCATTTGATTTCTTTTTTTAATTGTGATTTAGGTGAAAGTTTACAGCTCAAGTTAATTTCTCAAACAAAAAATTATACATATTCTGTTTTGTGATGTTAGTTGCAATCCCCACAAAGTGACAGCCAACTCTTCCTTTCCACTCCTGGTTCCCTATGTCCATTCAACCAGTTCCTATCCCTTCCTGCCTTCTCAGCCTGCCTCGGACAGGAGCCGCCCATTTGGTCTCATGTATCTGATTGAATTAGAAGCACACTCCTCACGTATATTATTTTTTGTTTTATGCTCCTGTCTAATCTTTGTCTGAAGGGTGAGTTTTGGGAATGGTTTCAGTTGTAGGTTAACAGAGCATCCGGGGGCCATAGTTTCAGGGGTTCCTCCGGTCTCAGACCATTAAGTCTGGTCTTTTTACGCCAATTTGAGTTCCGCAGGAAGCATCAAAAGAAGATGGAAAGAATACTTAGACTCACTGTAACAAAAACAATCATTGTTCAGCCATTTCAAGAGGTAGCATGTGATCAAGAACCAATGGTACTGAAGGAAAAAGTCCAAGCTACACTAAAGGCATTGGCAAAAAACAAGGCCTTAGGAACTGACGGAATACCAGTTGAGATGTTTCAACAAACGGATGCAGCACTGAAGGCACTCACTCATCTATGCCAAGAAATTTGGAACACAGCTACCTGGCTGACTGACTGGAAGAGATCCATATTTGGTCCCATTGCAAAGGAAGGTGATCCAGCACAACGCAGAAATTATTAAACAATATCGTTAATATCACTCTCAAGTAAAATTTTGCCAAAGATAATTAAAAAATGATTGCAGCAGTACATTGAAAGTGAACTGCCAGAAATTCAAGATGGATTCAGAAGGGGACATGGAAGGAGGGATATCATTGTTGATGTCAGACGGATCTTGGCTGAAAGCAGAGAATACCAGAAAGATGTGTATCTATGCTTTAGTGACTATGCAAAGACATTCAACTGTGTGGATCATAAAAAATTATGGATAACATTGGGAAGAATGGAGATTCCAGAACACTTAATTGTGCTCATGAGAAACCTGAACACAGACTAAGAGGCAGTTGTTCAAACAGAACAAGGGGATATTGTGTGGTTTAAAATAAAGGTGTGGGTTAAGGTTGTATCCTTTCACCATGCTTATTCAATCTGTATGCTGGGCAAATAATCTGAGAAGATGAACTATATAAAGAAAAATGTGGCATCAGGATTGGAGGAAGTTTCATTACTAATCTGCAATATGCAGATGATACAACCTTGCTTGCTGAAAGCGAAGAGGACTTAAAGCTCTTACTGATGAAGATCAAAGACTACAGCCTTCAGTATCGACTACACCTCAGCATAAAGAATACAAAAATCCTCACAACTGGACCCACAAGCAACATCATGATAAACAGAGAAAATACTGAAGTTGTTAAGGTTTGCATTTTACTTGGATCCATAATCAATGTCCACGGAAGCAGTGGTCATGAAATCAAGCTATGTACTGCATTGGGCAAATCTGCTGCAAAAGAACGCTTTAAAGTGTTAAATAGCAAAGATATTACTTTGAGAGTTAAGGTGTGTCTGACCCAAGCCATGGTATTTTCAATCAACTCATATGCATCTGAAAGCTGGACAATGAATAAGGAAGACCGAAGAAGATTTGATGCCTTGAATTATGGTGGTGCTGAAGAGTATTGAATATACCATGGACTGCCAGAAGAATGAACAAATCTGTCTTGGAAGGAGTACAGATAGAGTGCTACTCGGAAGCAAGGATGGCTAGACTTTGTCTCACTTACTTTGGACATGTTATCAGGATTGGCCAGTCCCTGGAGAAGGACATTATGCTTAGTAAATTAGAGGAAAACCTCGATGAGATGGATTGACACAGTGGCTGCAACAATGGACTCAAACATAGCAACAATTGCAAGGATGGCCCAGGACCAGGTAGTGTTTCGTTTTGTTGTATATGAGTCATAACCAACTTGATGGCATATGACAACTACAACAAGAAATAACAAAGGGTGAGTACAGAGAATGGATTTTTAATACTTTTGCCAGAATAAGGTTTAACAGTCAAACCATAAATTCCTTCATAATTTCTAAGGACTTTTGCTTTTTAACACTTTAACTAGGTCAGTTTGTCTCCAAGTTTTCTAGCAGCCAACTCAGATGCTAGGCATATTGTTATTGCTTAATGCTTGTTTAGCAGTGTTGAGTGAAAATTTGAATGGAGATACTATCAGGTCTACATCTAAACCCTTTCCCTTTCTGAAGTCCTTCTATTTCTCCATTCATAGCCTATTTGATTTGTGAGCATAAATCCTCCTGGTTCTATAACCAATCTCCTGGCTTCCTGCTTACAATATCCAGAACTCATACTTCCATTTCTGGTTTGTTTTTATTTATTTATATTTCATATTTTGTCATTGGAAATCTTGACCCAGAACAGATGATTAAATATTGATGGCCCTCTATCCCTTAGCAAGTTAACTATAATTTAACATTTATAGCTAAGATAAAATCCAATATTAGTATAGTTTCCCATGCCAAGGTGGCTGTCTTAGGCTGGGTTCTCTAGAGGAGTAGAGAGTATATAGAGAAAGATGAATATATATAGAGAGAGATTTATTTCACGGAAATGGCTCATGCAGTTATAGAAGTTGGCAAATCCCAAATGAGGTGTCAGGCTTGCAGCTTCTCTTCACTCACATGTTGCAGGGCTGACAAGTCCAAAAACAGCATGTCAGATGGCAGGCTTCTGGCTCATGGGGCTGTGGGAGTTGGCTCATCCCAAAATCTGCAGGTTACACGGCAGGTTGCTGGCTCACGTTCCAAGAATCAGAGGATCAAAAGAGGGCGAGCTTTGCCAGAACATCCATAAATATAGGATGCAGGCCATACTCCCAGGAAACTCCCCTTTCAGCTGATTGGCTGCTCACATCCAATCACAAAAGCAATGGAATAAGAGAGGGAAGAAAAAGATATATACATATATATTGTGGGCCTGTAAGGAAGTGCTGAAGCCCAGGGCTAAGGGTCTTCCACTCAGAATCTAAAGGGCATGGTCAACACCCAGAGTCTGGAGGGTGGGGGCACTGACCAGATGATCTCAGAGAATAATGGACAAATTTCAAGCCTTGAGAGCTAATGTAATTTGTTCTGCTGGGTTTTGGACTTGCTTGGTGCCTGTTATCTCTCCCTCCCCCAATTTCTCCCATTTATAATGGAAATGTCTATCTTGTACCTGTTCTACCACTGTATTTTAGAAGTAGGTAACTTGTATTCTAGGTTTCACAGGTTCACAGATGAAGAGCAATTTTGTCCCAGAATGCAGTACACCTAAAGTTTCACCCGTATTTGATTCAGATGCTTCAAAAGATGAGATTTTGGACTTGGAGATGATTTAAGACTTTTGCAGTGATGTGATGGGGTGAATGTGTTTTGCACATGACAAGGACATGAATTTGCAGGGGTGGGGGCAAAGTGTGGAATGTTATGGATTGAATTGTGTCCCCAAAAAATGTATCACAAATCCTAACCTCTATGCCTGTGGTTATAATCCAATTCAGGAATGGGTTGTCTTTATGTTAATGAGACAGGATTAGTGTGGGGTGTCTTGAGTTAATCTCTGTTAAAATATAAAGGAGACTAAACAAGCAAGGGAAAGAAGCAGAGATGGAGGGAAGAGACACACCAAGCCACATGAAGATAGCCCAGAAGCAGAAGCTCAAAGAGACAAGTACCCTCCTGCAGAGCCAACAGAGAGAGAAAGCCTTCCCCTAAAGTCAGCACTCAGAATTCGGACTTCTAGACTCCTAAACTTTAAGAAAATAAACTTCTATTTGTTAAAGCCACCCATTTATGGTATTTCTGTTATAGCAGCACTAGATAACTAAGACAGTTGCCTTTTAAAATAATGGTGACAAAAATAAAACACTAATAATAAAAAAAAAGACCTGGCCTCTGTTACTTTGTGCAAAATTGTGTAGCAATTAGATGTGATATTTTGCATGATTTTACTACAAGTAATTTGGGTTAATTTATATGGGGAGAAAAATATATAGTGAAGGAATACATTGCAGGGAGTACACACCAAAATTTTAACAATGCAACAGCTGTTATCTGACAGGTAGAAGATGGGGTGATTATTATTTTCCTTCTACTCATGTTCTTTTTAAATTTTCTGCAAAGGACTTGTATTTCTTTTGTAATGAGAAAAGATACATTAAACAACGAATACCTATTGGTGAGCATAACTAAACAAAAAGAAAGATCTTTAGCATGTAACTCTTCAACTTCTATAAATTATCTAGAAACCCAACTTTATTTTATTGTTATTGTATAATAAACCAAAAGTGAGGACAAAAAAAATCACTGTAGCCAATGAATGGACCATCAGGCAAATCATCCCTTTTTTCAGCCCAGTTCACATGCATGCATCTGTATACAAACCCACAGCATACCTTCTCACGTTGTTTAGATATATGATAATGTTTTATTTTATGCTTGGTAGATCAGGGATTAGCACTCAAGTTCAGCAGTGCCTAATGTAGCTGCCATTAATGTTTTATTCTACAAAACTCAACTAAGATTCTTTAAAAAAGAAAGAAAAAAGCTACTAAGGGCCCTGATTCTTCCATTGATGTAGTGAGATTTCACTCATTAAAGTTGATTAGAGCAAAGTTGAATGATTTTTCTTTTTAAACTCTCAACTAATTGTTTCTTAATTAAGTTTGGCGATTTGTGAATCGAAAAGGATGTTAGATTTCTAGTCAGGTAGGGCTCAGCTCACAGTTACCGATAGAAGAAAAGTAAGATACAGAATTGAGTTTCAGAAATCAATGCAAAATAATAAAAAATTAAAAGGGAGAAGCAGTCTATCAATAGCACTGCTGTAACAAAGGGGAGGCTTGTTTTATATTGATTAGCTGCTGTTAAATAATGCATCACTGCTTCCCAACAGTGCAGGCTCTTGCAGGGTTGTTTATTGCAAGGGGTGGTTGGACAGAACTGAACAATCAATACTGGAGCTGTAACCCAACCAAACTCACTGCCATTGAGTCGATTCTGACTTATAGCGACCCTATAGGACAGAGTAGAACTGCCCCATAGTGTTTCCAAGGCTGTAAATCTTTATGGAAGCAGACTGCCACATCTTTCTCCCGTGGAGTGACTGGTGGGTTCAAACTGCTGACCTTTCAATTAGCAGCTGAGCACTTTAACCACAGCACCACCAGAGCTCTTACTAGAGCTGTAAACACACTTGCAAATGCAGTCTCACAGCTCACTATCAGACTGGCTCTTGGACCATCAAGCAGGTAGTGGCCTGGAAGAAGGTAAGTAGACCACGGCCACGTAATATTCTTCACAGCTCCTTCTAGAGGGCACTAAAATTGGGTTCCTGTTAATATGGAACTAACTGAAGAGACTAGCTCTGATGCATTCCTGTCCTTCATTTTTACTGCATTGCATCTACAGATTGCACGGTTTAATGCATTATGCAAAATTTACCAGCCCCCTTGAAGATGCTCATCAGATGCACTTTCCCACTATTCAACTATCAACTCTGTTGGCAGTCATTTTCTTGAAAAATTGATCTGCAATAGGACCCTTAATTCCATGATGCTCCTCAATTTCATTATTTTTTAATTTAAAAGCAACAGTATACATTGGAATTAAAGAACCAAGTGAATCAATAACATCTTCAGAGTTCAAAATCCTAACAACGCTTAAAACTTAGCAGCAGTAAATATTTTCACTTCCCATGTGAGAGAAAATAACACCACAAAATAGTATCCGGTGTACCCTGATCTCCTAGGGCAAGGCAGTAGGAATTGTGAGTTGTTCTCTGGGCCCTTGATGACATGAAAGCAGAGCTGGCACTTGTGTTATTAATAGTTATAGGATTTTAGGTATCAGTTTTTGAGGCATCAGTTGCTTAGTCTATAGAATGAGGATGGCAATATCTTCTCTGTCTAACTCATAGGACTCTTGTGGGAAGATAAATGTACGTAGTATAGGCTTGTTAACTGCAGACTGGCATATATACTTAATAGTGCATTATTATTTTTTGAAGAAAGAGCTAAAGAAAAAGGTCTAAGGAATTCTTCACAGGAACTAATACCTCCCAGTGTTTATTTCAACTGTAACTAAGATGCTAATGAAACCAAAGATAAAAGTTTAGATTTAGGATTCGTATCACAGAAGTCAAGTATTAAACAAAGTCTCATATTATTGTTTTTTGTTAGCTGCTGTTGAATTGACCGCCGACTCAGGGTCACTCCACGCACAACAGAAACAGCTGTTGTGATCCACAGGGTTTTCATTGACCGATTTTTGGAAGTAGGTCACCGATTTTTGGTTGCTAGTCTGTCTTAGTCTGAAAGCTCCGCTGAAGCCTTTTCAGCGTCATAGCAACACTAAAGCCTCCACTAACAGATGGGTAGTTGCTGTACTTGAGATGCACTGGCTGGGAATTAAACCCGAGTCTCCCGCATGGAATGTGAGAATTCTGCCACTGAACCAAAACAGCCCTCTGCTTTCTCATACTGATTAATGCCATTTGGGGGTTATTTATTTTATTTTCTCTTACTCCAGAAAGGATTTCGGGTTGTTTCAACATATGCAAACCATACAGAGTAGCATGCGTTAAAAGTATGGGAAGGAAAAAGCAAAACAAGGGTAGAAAAAACTGTGACCAGGAAAACATGTGAAGAGCATATAATTAAGGCAAAAATACAATGGGTGGGCTCAGTGGTACACTGGAGTCACAAGTACTAGCTCAGGAAAGCCAATATGCACACCTCTTCCCAACATCACATTTAGTGCCATCATGTTGGTAGCTTGAATTCAGCCATGGTGGAAGAATCTATGCCGTGGAGACTGGCACGTGCTACAAATCAGGGCTTTCCTTTTTCCCCGGAGAGCCAGTTGTGGACTATTTGCCAGCACCACAGATGGGCTAAAATATTGGCTCTGAGTTTCAGAGTGCCAAAAGAGAAAAGGGAAATGTTATCTATTATATAGTTCAGTGTCCACAAGATAATTTCCATCCAATTTGTCAGGGGATCTGCAGCTATTCTTGTTGCTAAACACAGTTACTTCTTGCTTCAGGTTCTCACAAAGAGAAAACTATATGAGGTAATGGAAAATCCCCTACAACTTCTTGGCCTCTCACCAAATTCAGCAAAAACAATTACATATTCAGCATGGGGGAATAGTAATATCACACTTTTAAATTGTCATTGTGCCACAAGTTATAAGAGAAATTAGGCAAGATTTTTTTTCTCATGAATAAGCACAAGTTTAACACTATTACCCAAAACAGTTCGAAACTGTTTAATAACAGTAGAAAGTTAAAATAATCACCATGTAGAAACGAATTACAAGGAAAGGGGAGAAGAAGGAAGATATTACTGACATGGGTACTACTATCTCTGACATCCTGGTCGTGTTCCCTCCCTGAATGGCTCATCCTCAGTAATTAATTTAATCTACTGTGTATTATTTTGGATAAGCCTTTGTTTCTATCTTCTGTTACTGTCAGAATCTGTCAAAGGACATTATACTTATTTCATCTGTATTTGTCTTAACATAAGGGACATAATTTTTATAGCAGTTTTTATTCTTCTTATTAGAAATGGTAGCCTGTGTTCAAAATCTTCATTTTAACTAGTGTGTGTGTGTGTCTGTGTGTGTGTGTGTGTGTGTGTGTGTGTGTGTGTATTTTCAGATTCATCTGCCCCTTGGAACAATTTTTTTAAATTGTATTTTAGCTAGGGGCTTATAGAGCAAATTAGTTTCTCATTAAATGATTAATGCACATAGTGATTTGTAACATTGCTTGCCACCCCCACCACATGTCAACACTCTCCCCTTCTCACCCTTGGGTTCCCCATTACCACCTTTCCTGCCCCTCCTGCTTTTTCATCCTTGCCCCTGGATTGGTGTGCCTCTTTAGTCTCGTTTTGCTTCATGGGCCTGTCTAATCTTTGGCTGAAGGGTGAACCTCAGGAATGACCTCAGTATTGAGTTAAAAGGGAGTCTAGGGGCCATACTCTTGGGGTTTCTCCAGCCTCTGTCAAACCAGTAAGTCTGGTCTTTTTTTTTTTTTTTTTGTGAGTTAGAATTTTGTTCTACATTTTTCTTCAGTTCTGTCTGGGAGCCTCTGTTGTGATCCCTGTCAGTGCTATAGGTGGTGGTAGCCGGGCACCATGTAGTTGTGCTGGTCTCAGTCTGGTGGAGGCTGTGCTATTTGTGGTCTTTTAGTCCTTTGGACTAATTTTCCCCTTGTAGCTTTCATTTTCTTCATTCTCTCTTGCTCCAGAGGGGGTGAGACCAGTGGAATATCTTAGATGGCTGCTCACAAGCTTATAAGACCCCAGATGCTACTCACCAAAGAAGGGCATAGAACATTTTCTTTATAAACTGTTATGCTAATTGAGCTAGATGTTCCCCAAGACCATGGTCCCCACAGCCCTCCGCCCAGCAATTCAGTCCCTCAGGGAGTTTGGATTTGTCTATGGAGCTTCCATGACCTTTCCTTGTACAAGTTGTGCTGACTTCCCCAGTATTGTGTAATGTCTTACCCTTCACCATAGTTACCACTAAACTATTGTCTACTTGGTATTTTTCCCTCCCCACCTCTGCCCTCCCTCATTACCATCAAAGATTGTTTCTTTTTGTGTGCGAACCGTTTCATGAGTTTTTATAATAGTGGTCTCATACAATATGTGTCCTTTTGTGATTGACTTATTTCACTCAGCATAATGCTGTGGGGCAATTTTTTTTATATCATTTTCACTAAGTGATGTTTTTAAAAATGTGTAGGGAGAGAAGGAAAAAAACACGATACTGGTAGATCTCTATTGTATAAGCTAATTTTGTTTTAATGAAACAAATTCGATTTATTCTACTCTTTTCTGTTTTTAATACAAATGCTATTTGCTCAGACAGGCATGTCAGCATCATAGGAGTTTCAGAAAGGGAAAAACACTTGTCAACACTTTTACTTCCCTTCATTCTCACTCTTTTATGCATTACAAATGCATCCATCAGAACACAAACCAGACATACCTATCTTGCCCGCCACTTACATGTAACACTCAATTTCCAACTTCATCCTTTACTCTGTTACCTGTTAAACTACAATCCATTCACACTCCTGATGAAAGAGTGCTGCTTAAAGTACTGAACAATCATCAACTCTACCTCTTTTACATTACAAAGAGTAATGGGCAAGGGAAGAGATTATCTTTCAGGAGTTTGGCAAGTACATTGCTAATTAAAGGGACACATTATATATATTTAATAGCATAGCTTGTTGTAAGAAATTTTGAATATGGAGAAATGTTCAAAAATAGCTATAAACTAAAATTGTACTACAAATAGGTAACCACCACTAATGTATTCAAGACAAGACATCCAAATATTTTTATGCATATGCAAAGAAATACTCTTTCAATTTTGCAAAATATGATTATAATATGAATGCTGGTCTGTCAAGGATTTCCAGTTAACAGTATTTTGTAGGCATTTCTCCATAATACTGTTTTTAGGATGTGATTTTTGACTATTATTGATGATGAAATCTCAGTGCTTATTTTTATAGAAATAGGAAATAGATTCTTACATGTTTCAGTAAAGCATAAATCCTACAAGCTATCATTATGAGATTTCTTAATTCTTTTATCATTCAAAACATTGCTGATCTGCCTACACAGTGGTAGGAACAAGGCTAATTCAAAGAAGGACTTGCCTTAGTGGTTCAAATACCATAGAATTGATAAACTCATAACTGATAGATCACTATATACAGAGTAAGTGCCACGAAGTCCTTCCCTTATATATCTTTGCAACCATTCAACAAATGTTTATTGAGTTTACAGTTGTTGTTGGGTGCCATCAAGTCATTTTCAACTCATATCTACCCCATGTGATAGAGTAGAGCTGCCACACAGGGTTTTCTTGGCTATAATCTTGATGGGAGCAGATAGCCGGGTCTTTCTCACATAGAGCCTCAGGGCGGGTTTGAACCATCAACCTTTAGGTTAGCAGCTGAGTGCCTAACCATTTGCACCCCAGGGCTCCCTTGAGTTTACAGTAGTGTAAGGGATATATCTACATGCGGAGACTGAGAAAAAAAACAAAAAACAACCCCTCTCTTGAAAGAGCTGAGTAGGGAGACTGATGCAAAAATAGAAAATTTAAAATAATGAGAAACAAATAATTGAATCAAATCTTTTCTGGAAGAAATTGAAAGAATTTGATGGTTAATTGGGTGAAGAAGAGTAAATCAAAACTGCATTTGAGGTTTCTAGCTGAAGAGACTCAATGAATGAATAATGCACATACGATCTTCAATAAAACAGAGTAGATTTGGTGAGAAAAACTACAAAGACTTCAGCTTTGGGTTAGGTAAGTTTAAAATGCTTGGGGGAGATCCATTTGGAAATATTCAGTGGGCATTTAGAAATATAGAGCTAGATTCTAGGAGAGAGCTCAAACCAGGGGTTATAATTTTAGAAATAACATATGCATTGCACTTGAAATCACAGCAGTGAATAAGAATATAAAACCAGTTGCTGTTGAATTAATTTCAATTCATCGCAACCCCATGTCAGAATAGAACTGTGTTCCATAGAGTTTTCAATGGCTGATTTTTCAGAAGTAGACTGCCAGGCTAAAGTGCCTCTGGGTGGACTCAAACTGCCAACATTTAGATTTGCAGCCAAGCATGTTAACAGGTTGCCCCATCCAGGCAGTATGTATATTCTATTTCCAGAATACAAAGCTACTCTCTGGGTATAAATTACAGGATATTAGATTCTTTAAAAAAAAAAGAAAAAAAAAAATCAAAGCTCTTCAGTTTTGCAATGGGTTACCATGAACTGTGACTGGAAGCATTCAACTAGCCCTATGATATCACACCAAGGGGAAGCCATGGAGTAGAGGGAATTTGACCGTATTTCTTCTCCAAGCTTCTATATGACAGGGGATTTTAGAGTATAGTATTTCCATGAAAACAATAAATATGTACCCCTTATTGTAGAACTGTTCTTAGTGGCTTACTTCATGAGTGACAGAAAGGTATGAGGAAATACTGCGAAGACAGGATATGAATAAGGCTATACTTCTTGTAAACAAATGATGTTCTAGACTCTAAATGTTCAACCTATGACTATGTACAAAATGCCTGGCCCTGATACCCACACAAATTCATGGTGAGGATACAAAGCTACCTTCAAGAAACTTATAGTTGAGTGTGGGATATAGAGAAGCAAACAGGCAGTTGGAACACAGAAAGAGAAGGGATATGGTAGGGATAAGTAGATATGTTGACTGATAGATGATAGATAGATGATAGATATATATAGATAGGCAGACAGACAGATAGATAGATAGCTGCCATCTAGTTGACTCCAGCTCATGGTGACCTTATATAATAACAAAACACTGCCCAGTCCTGCATCATCCTCTAGATTGTGGCATATTAAGTCCATTGAGGTTATTATGCCAATCCACCACACTGAGGGTCTCCCTCACCCTTTCTGGCCCTCTACTTTACCAAACATAATGTCTTCTCCCAGTGATTGATTCCTTGTAATGACATGTCCAAAGCAAGTGAGTTGGACAGTGTTCTTTGGGATTCATGGAGTTTTCATTGGCTGATTTTTTGAAATAGATAGCCAGATCTTTCTTCCTAGTCTGTCTTAGTCTGGAAGGTCCACTGAAATATGTCCAGCATGGGTGACCTTGCTAGTATTTGAAATAGCAGTGGTAAAGTTTCCATCATCACCGTAACACACAAGCCACTACAGTACGGCAAAGTGACAGATGGGTGATGGAATAAGAACATTGTGCTGTGAAAATACGCAGGGGCATCTAACTCAGAGGCAACTGATATGATGTCTAGACTAGCATGTAAAGGAATGGTGAAACTAGATAGATGAAGATGGAAGGTAGGAAAGTCTTCCAACCAGAGGCAGCATGTGGAAAGCCTGGGAAGCTGGAACTAAAAGAAGATCAGCTCAACTGGATCATATTGAGGAGGAGGAAGTGGCTAGAGAGGAGGCAGAAGACACAAGCAGGAATAGGATCAGGATGAGGCTGAACTTCATCCTAAGGGATGGGAAACTTTATTTCTTTTTTGCTTTGTTTTGTTTATTGTTGTAGTTTAAGTGAGAGTTTACATTTCAAGTTAGTCTCTCATACAAAAATTTATACATACATTGTTATGTGATTCTAATTGCTCTCCCTATATCGTGACAACAGACTCCTCCTTTCCACCCCTGATTCCCTGTGTCCATTCAACCAGCTCCTAACCCTCTCTGCCTTCTCATCTCACCTCTGGACAGAAGCTGCCCATTTAGTCTCATGTGTCTACTTGAGCTAAGAAGCACACTCTTCACGAGTATCATTTTATGTCCCACAGTCCAGTCCAATCTTTGTCTGAAGAGTTGGCCTCGGGAAACTTTGACATATAAACTGGCAAAGAGAAGCTGAAGAAATCATTCTAACTTTTGGATGGAGGATCAACGGAGCAGAAGACAAAAGGTAGGAAATCAATTAAAAGGTAATCATGTTAATCTAGGTGAAAGGTTTTTATGGCTAATGACAGAGCAACAGTGGAAATGGAAAGAGGTACACTGATTCAAGAAGTTTACAGAGAAGAGCCATGAACTTCCCTAAGTTCATGCCATTAGTAAGTTGCAAAACTGGGATCCAAATCCACGTTTTCTGAGTAAATAGCTGATGCTCTTCTCAATATATTGCAGCTGCCTATATGCCAAGCTTGAAATTTTGATGAACTAAATTTAATAACTAGCAGCAGTAGCTGACACCACCAATAACGTGGTTTATCTCTCAGGATGTTGGAAAAGCATGCAAAACAGATGAGTGAGAGTCCTGATTCCATGACACATTCCATATGAGAATCTGAAATGCCCATTCAGGACATTGAAATTCAGAGTATTCAGACATTCCACATAGTTATTGTGATGGTTTTTGTGTTCCTGTGCAGAAAGAAAGCTGTGTAGAGCACTCCTTGCTTCTTTCTGTTGTATTGCTAGACAAGTGAGGAGACCAGAAGGGACCAAATGAATCATATAATCTCTTTGCATACTTTTGGTTAAAGGATTATAAGCCTTGTGACTGGCAAATTTTACTACCATATGGCATAAGGCCAAAAAGAAAAAAATTATACACACACACACACATCTATATAAAGCAAGTTTCCAACAGTAGCTTTCAGGGAGCTTGGAAATGTTTGAATTAGAAGGATAATATTGTGGAATTAATTCCCATTGTCCAATATGTGAGGAGACAAAAATTGGGACTTGTCAGTATATTTTTGACAATTACAAACTTGGTTGGCCTAGGCTGGGCTGTGGTAAAAACGTGATGTTTTCTTTTTAAATAACTTTCTAAATTGCCATTTTACCTTCCGGCTTCCCCACT
Source organism: Dugong dugon (assembly GCA_030035585.1). Lineage (NCBI taxonomy): Eukaryota > Metazoa > Chordata > Mammalia > Sirenia > Dugongidae > Dugong > Dugong dugon. The sequence goes on from CM057465.1 coordinate 98,872,957, forward strand.
TGTATCCATGGCTTTTCCAAATTTTTGGTTGCCTAGAGTCTCACAGGGCCTCCTTCCTCAGACAGTAGTCCACTCTTGCTATTATCTTTACTATCAAAATTTATTTACCTCAGTAAATCTGATTGCAGTTCACACTTAGAGGAGAATGACTGTTTTCTCTCATTGGGGTGTTTGCATTGGACGCAGGCAATCTTGTTTTCTGAAACAAGCACTGGAACAAAGAAGCTAACAAAGAATTTTTTGTATGTAAAAGCACGACTAACACAGAGCTCTCCTTGAAAATCAGAGTAAATTATTAACACAACGGCTGTGTCTGGTATAATGCGAATTTGCAAAGAATGGACGCAATAGATAGTTACTTGATCTTTTTTAAATAACAGACTTAGTAACTCAAAGGAATTGATGATGCAAGAACAGGATTTCAGGCTTTGTGGAGAGGGATTTTTCTGAAGGGTCCACAAAATAGTTGACTTTTGTAACTATATGCTCTATGCACATGAGGTTATCCCAGCCTTAAATACACATCAGTTTTAAGCGCCTTTTAGGAATGTAGCACGCTGTATGTGTGTAAGTGAGTGTGTGGATGTACGGATACTACCCATGACAAGGAGCTCTCCACTGGATGAGAGGGAAATGCCACAGTTTAGCAAAGGCAAGACCCAGTTCTCAAGAAGACAGGCTAGATAAACATTCAGTTGTCTACACAGGCACACCTAAATATACATAATCATTAATGTAGGAGTGTCTGGAGATTGTGATCACGTATTAGGTTTGGGAGGTGTCCAGCTTAGAATCTAATTACTGACATGTGAAGAAATTAAACATATAACAATGTGTCTAGTGCACATTTGAGAACAAGAAGGAGCAGTTGCATATATTAGACAGGTTATTTGATGTTAAATACTGTTTTTCTGGGGGGTAGGGTGGGTGTAGGTCTCGGTGAAATATTAAATGCACATTTGTTCTTTAGAAGTAAATTTTCCTAAAGCAAGTGTGTTGAGTATATTCTTTTAGGCTACTGAGAATATAGATGTATGTTCTGTAATAAGCAAGGACATTTGTCTATCATGGAATGAGCATATCATGGTGTGGGTGTGGGTGTGGCCATATCTATGCAGCCAGTAGGCCACTGTTACATAGTTTTTTAGGAAAGCTAGGTGGTGCTAATGGTTAACACACTCTGCTGCTAACTGTAAGTTTGGAGGTTCAAATCCACCCAGAGACACCTTGAAAGAAAGGTCTGACAACCTACTTACTGAAAAATTAGCCATTATAAATCCTATGCAGGCACAGCTCTACTCTGATACACGTGGGTTTGGTTTTAAAATGAACACAGCATTGCTCCTGTACAGATGACCACAAGTCTTGGCCCCAATTCCTGCAGTCATCTATATCTGGATGCAAACATAATTGTTCTGTTATTCTTGCTGATTAACTCAGTCCAAGGGGCCATGCGTGCATGGGCCTTCTAACTTGAAACACTGAGCACACCACTTTGGGCACTGGGCAGACAGCACAAAATGATTTGACAATGGTTTTAGTGTGATAAAAGGAAAACCATTGGAACTCGGTGGGTAGACAACTTGAGAATGACTGTCAAGAGGTTAAGCTCCCTGGTAAAATGCTCCTGCAGTCTATGTAAACATGTCACAAATACATTTGGACACTGCTTTCAGTCTTTGCAAATATACTCTTTGTTACATGTTATGGTTTGAATTTTTTATTAACATTCGGGCAATAAGATTAATAAATATGGTTAAAATAACCAAAGCAGCATTAACAAAATAATATTCTTGTCACAAACTGTTGTCATACTTTATAAGTGGCAGGGAAGGGGTTTTGGGAGGCAAGAGGAAACCCCTACCAGGTGACAAGGAATCTACACATTATTTCCTTTAATTCTAGATGTTAGAATTATTACTTTCCATTTATAAATAAGGAAACAAGCTCTAGAGATATTAAATAACTTGACACAGTGATATTAAGATAAAGCTGTAATTCTGAGTGAAACCAAAACCCATACTCCTATCCTTACATTAGGATACCACTTAGTCTAAAATGTGAAAAGAACAGAAAAAAGAGAAATAAATAAATTTCATGGATTGAGCAAAGGGTGGAAGTAGATGGCAAAATAGTAAAAGACAACAAATTAACAACAGTGAAAGAAAACAAAAAAGTGTCTACTACCTCTCTACAAAAAACAGATCTTATGAAACTACCAGAAATGTGATTTGTTAGTTTGTCTGTTTCTATATTGGAGAAGAAGGAGGACCCATAGACAGAACATAGGAATGTTTTAAATAGGGGAATTATTTTATTTTTCTTAAAAAAAGTTTTCTAAAAACTTCTTACTTTTTTTTATTTAAACAAGAATAGAAACTTCTGTTTCTACTCACTGCTATAGAAATTTCCCTCCCATGATAAACAACTAGAAAACTGAACAACATATATGCAATAACTCTTTTCAGACACTCCGCATCATGCAACACAGAAAGGGAAAAAGCTCATGTTCTGGAGGCAGTTTCCAGACTGCAAGGCAGGGAAGGTGAGTGCAAATGGAGCTGGGATGTTTGCTAAATTGAAGAGACAGAGATTGGAGGCCAGTCAGGCTGAGGTAGCTAGAAATTATAACACAGAGTGCCAGAGAAAAGGGAGTTTCAGGCAGAGAGAAAGGGAAGAATAAGAAGAGGAGGAGAGATCTGCAGAGGAGTCTCCTGAGCATGAACCTGTGCAGGTAGGGAGGGGATCTCCGTGAGGTCAGGGAAAGAACATGCAGGAAGCTGTTGACCAAACAATTCTCAGGCTATCACAGGAATGGGGATATTTGTGCTTCCTTGGCCAATGTACAGAAGCATCATAATAATTGGAACATTAGGAAGAATCCACAAAAGGGTGTTGCCTTCATAGTGGAGCAAATCTAGCCCATAGGCACTGCTGTGGACATAGCAACCAAGCTAAAAAGCAAGCCTTGATAAGGTCAACCTGATCAACAAATAACTGCATACCAGTCCAAAAGCCAACATTTATTAAAGGAATAAAGCAAAATCCAGCACTCAAAATGTAAGATTTCCTATGTCAGGAGACACATGTAACTCAGATCAAGAGAAAAACCAATCAATAGAAACAGACAAAAAGGGCAAAGACAATGGAATTAGAAGATAAAGATCTAAAATAGTTACTAGAAATTCTGTAAATACTCAAAAACGTAAAGAAAAATATGAACACAATGAGGAAAGATATGCAAAGTATTTTTAAAAGATTTAATTAAATAGAACTTACAGAGATGAAAAATGCAAAACCCAATAGAACTTACAGGAGAAATAGACAAAAAATAGTAACACAGATTTCAATAACTCTTTCTCAATAATTGGTGCCCTGGTGGCACAGTGGTTAAGAGCTTGGCTGTTAATCAAAAGGTTAACAGATGGAATCCACCAGCAGCTCCTTAGAAACCCTATCGGTCAGTTCTCTGTCCTGGAGGGTCGCTATGAGTCAGAATTGACTTGATGGCAGTAGGTTTGATTTTGGTTTTTCTCAGTAATTGAGAAAAAAGTACACAAGTGGACAAAACATCAATAGGGATATTGATTCTGTAACTATTAAAGAAATTAAATTCATAATTTAAAATAGTCCACAACAATAATTCCAGGTCCAGGTAGCTTAAACAGTGAAATCCATGAAATATTTAAGAAAAAATGTCTGCCAGGTCTACAAACACTCTCAGAAAATAGATTAGAGGAAACACTTCCCAATTCATTTAATGGGGCCAGTATTATCCTGCTAGAGAAATCAGAAAAAGACATTACAAACTACAAACCAATAATCGACACAAAAATTCTTAACAAAATATTAGCAAATTAAACAATATACAAAATAAATAATACAGCATGATTAAGTGGGGTTTGTCTCAAGAATGTACAGTTGTTTCAATGTTCAAAAATCAGTGTAATATTAATAGACAAAAGAAATGTCATGATTTTTTCATTAGGTGCACAAAAGCATTTGAGAAAATCCATATAATTATGACAAAAATTCTTGTTATTGTTAGATGTAGTTGAGTCAGTTCCTACTGATAGTGACTCTACGTACAACAGAACAAAACACTGCCTAGTCCCATGCCATCCTCGCAATTGTTGCTGTGTTTGAGTCCATTGTTGCAGCCACCGTGTCAATCCATCTTGCTGAGGGCTTTCCTCTTTTTTACTGAACCTCTGCTTTACCAAGCATGATGTCTTTCTCCAGGGTTCTGGTCCCTCCTGATAACACTTACAAAGTGTGTGAGATGAAGTCTTGCCAGCCTTGCTTTTAAGGAGCATTCTAGCTGTACTTCTTCCAAGACAGATTTGTTCATTCTTCTGATAGTCTATGATATATTCTATATTCTTCACCAACATCATAATTCAAAGGCATCAATTCTTCTTCAGTCTTACTTATTCATTGTCTAGATTTCTCATACATATGAGGTGACTGAAGATGCCATGGCCTGGGTCAGGCTTACCTGAGTCTTCAAAGTAAAATCCTTTCTTTTTAACACTTTTAAAGAAGTCTTTTGCAATAGATTTGCCCAGTGCAATATGTTGTTTGATTTCTCTCTCTCTTTTTTTTAAATTGTACTTTAGGTGAAAGTTTACAGCTCAAGTCAATTTCTCATAAAAAATTTACACTCATATTATTACGTGACATTAGTGGCAATTGCTATAATGTGACAGCACACTCCCTCTTTCCACCCCAGGTTTCTTGTGTCCATTCAACCAGTTCCTCTCCCTTCCTGCCTTCTCATCCTGCCTCCAGACAGGAGCCACCCATTTGATCGAATCAACTCTGACTCATAGCGACCTCTGGGAATGGTTTTAGTTCTGGATTAATAGAGCGTTGGGGGTTCCTCCAGTCTCAGTCAGACCATTAAGTCTGGTCCTTTTATATGACTTTGAGTTCTACTCCACACTTTTCTCCCACTCCATCAGAGACTCTCCGTTGTGTTCCCTGTCAGGACAGTCATTAGTGGTAGCTGGGCACCATCTAGTTCTTCTGGTCTCAGGCTGATGGAGTCTCTGGTTTATGTGACCCTATTGTCTCTTGGGCTAATATTTTCCTTGTGTCTTTGGTGTTCTTCATTCTCCTTTGCTCCAAGTTGGGTGGGACCAATAGATGCAACTTAGATGCTATCTTAGTTATCTAGTGCTGCTATAACAGAAATACCAAGAGTGGATGGCTTTAACAAAGAGAAGTTTATTTTCTCACAGTCCAGTAGGCTACAAGTCCAAATTCAGGGCATCAGCTCCAGGGGAACTCTTTCTCCGTCAGCTCTAGAGGAAGGTCCTTGTTATGCATCAGTCTTCCCTTGGTCTGGGAGCATCTCAGCACAGGAACCTCAGGCCCAAAGGACACGCTCTGCTCCCAGCACTGTCTTCTTGGTGCTGTGAGCTTCCCATGAGTCTCTGCTCACTTCTATCTTTTATATCTCAAAAGAGATTGGATTAAGACACTATCTAATCTTGTAAACTTCATCAGTATAATTGCCACTAATCCATCTTATTAGATCATAGTGATGGAGTTTACAACACTTAAAGAAATCACATCAGATTAGAAAATAGTACACAACCACACAAGACTGGGAATCATGGCCCAGCCAAATTGATACACATATTTTTTGGGGGACATATTTCAGACCATCACAGATGGCCACTCGCAAGTTTTTAAGACCCCAGATGCCACTCACCAAAGTGGGATGCAGAACATTTTCTTAATAAACTTTGTTATGCCAATTGACCTAGATGTCCCCAGAAACCATGGTCCCCAGACCACAGCCCCAGCTACTCTGTCCTTCAAAGTGTTTGGTTATGTTTAGCAAACTTCTTAGCTTTTGTTTTAGTCCAGTTATGCTGACTTCCTCTGTATTGTGTGTTGTCCTTACCTTCACCTAAGATGATTCTTGTCTACTATCTAGTTAGTGAATTCCCCTCTCTCTCCCTCCCTACCTTCATAACCATCACAGGATATTTTCTGTGTTTAAACCTTTTCTTGAGTTCTTATAATAGTGGTCTCATGCAACATTTGTCCTTTTGTGACAGACTAATTTCACTCAGAATAATGCCCTCCAGATTCATCCATGTTGTGAGATGTTTCATGGATTCATCATTGTTTTTTATCATTGCATAATATTCCATTGTGCATATGTACCATAATTAGTTTATCCATTCACCTATTGATGGGCACTTACGTTATTTCCATCTTTTTGCTATTGTGAACAGTGCTGCAATGAACATGGATACGCATACATCTATTCATGTGTCAACCGTTATTTCTCTAGGATATGTTCCAAGAGTGGGATTGCTGGATCATATGGTACTTCTATTTCTAGCTTTTTAAGGAAGCATCAAATCATTTTCCAAAGTGGTTGTACCATTTTACATTACACCAGCAGTGCATAAGTTTTCCAGTCTCTCCACAACCTCTCCAACCAACACTGATTATTTTGTGCTTTTTGGATTAGTGCCAGCCTTGTTGGGTGAAATGATATCTCATTGTAGTTTTGATCTGCATTTCTTTAATGACTAATGATCATGAGCATTTCCTCATGTATCTGCTAGCTTCCTGAATGTCTTCTTTGGTGAAGTGTCTCTTCATATCCTTTGCCCATTTTTTAATTGGGTTATTGGTCTTTTGTTGTTGAGGTGTTGCAGTATTTTGCAGATTTTAGAGATCAGACTGTTATCAGATGTGTCATAGCCAATTTTTTTTCCCCCAGTCTGTAGGTTCTCTTTTTGAGAAGTATTTTGATGAGCATAAACATTTCATTTTTTAGGAGCTACTAGTTATTTACTTTTGTGCATTGTTACTTATGGTTTGTATACTACTTATGTATTGGGACTCCCAGCATTGTCCCTATTTTTAGTTCCATGATTTTTATTGTTTTAGATTTTATATTTAGGTTTTTGATCTATTTTGAGTTAGTTTTTGTACACAGTGTGAGGTATGGGTCTTGTTTCAGTTTTTTGCAGATGGATATCCAGTTATGCCAGCATCATTTGTTAAAGAGACGGTCTTTTCCTCATTTAATCAATTTAGGGCCTTTGTCAAATACCAATTGCTCATAGGTGGATGAATTTATGCCTGGATTCTCAATTCTGTTCCAGTGATCTTTGTATCTGTTGTTGTACCAGTACCAGGCTGTTATATCCTGGCAGTATAATAGGTTCTAAAATCAGGTAGTATGAGGCCTCCCACTTTGTTCTTCTTCTTCAGTAATGCTTTACTTATCTGGTGTCTCTTCCCTTTCCATATGAAGTCGGTGTTTTTTTTCTCCATCTCATTAAAAAATGCTGTTGGAATTTGGATGAGGATTGCATTGTATGTGTAGATCGCTTTGGGTAGAATTGCCCTTTTTACAATGATGAGTCTTCCTATCCATGAGCATGGTATGTTTCCACTTATGTAGGTCTCTTTTGGTTTCTTGCAGTAGTATCTTGTAGTTTTCTTTATATAGGTCTTTTATGTCTCTGGTTAGGTTTATACCTAAGTATTTTATCTTCTTGGGGGCTATTGTAAATGATATTGATTTGGTGATTTCCTTTTCAAAACTCTGTTTGTTGTTGTAGAGGAATCCAACTGATTATTGCATGTTTGTCTTATATCCTTATACTTCGCTGAAATCTTCTCTTAGTGCCAATAGTTTTCTTGTGGATTCTTTGGGATTTTCTGTGTATAAGATCATATCATCTGCAAATAGGGATACTTTTATTTCTTCCTTACAAATTTGCACGGACTTTGTTTCTTTTTCTTGCCTTATTGCTCTGGCTAGCATCTCCAGCACAATGTTGAATAAGAGTGGTGATAAAGGTCATCTTTGTCTGGTTCACATTCTCCAGGGGAATGCTTTCAGACTTTCTCCATTTAGAATGATGCTGGCTGTTGGCTTTGTATAAATGTTCTTAATTATGTTGAGGAATTTCCCTTCTATTCCTATTTTGCTGACAGTTTTTATGAGGAATGTGTGTTGGACTTTGTTAAATGCCTTTTCTGCATCGATTGATAAGATCATGTGGTTCTTATCTTTTGTTTTATTTCTGTTATGGATTAAATTGATTGTTTTTCTTATGCTGAACCATCCTTGCATACCTTGTTTGAATCCCACTTGGTCATGGTGAATTATTATTTTGATATGTTGTTGAATTCTGTTGGCTAGAATTTTGTTGAAAATTTTGTGTCTAAGTTCATGAGGAAGGTTTGTCTGTAATTTTCTTTATTTATCATGACTTTACCTAGCTTTGGTATTAGGGTTATACTGGCATCATAGAATGAGTTCAGGAGTGCTCCTTCCTTTTCTATGCTCTGAAATAACTTTAGTAGGACTAGTATTAACTCTTCTCTGAAAGTTTGGCAGAATTCTCCAGTGAAGCTGTCAGGGCCAGGACTTTTTCTCATTGGGAGTTTTTTTAGGTACCTCTTCAATCTCTTCTTTTTTTATGCATTTATTTAGTTTTTCTACCTCGGTTTGGGTTAGTTTAGGTAGGTGGTGTGTTTCTAGAAATTTGTCCGTTTCCTCTAGGTTTTCAAATTTGTTGGGGTACAATGTTTCATAGTATTCTGTTATGATCCTTTTTATTTCAGATGAGTCTGTTGTAATATCGCCCATCTCATTTCTTATTAGGGTTATTTCCTTCCTCTGCTGTTTTTCTTTTGCCAGTTTGGCCAATGGTTTATCCATTTTGTTGATCTTTTTGAAGAACAAGCTTTTGTCTTTTTGACTCTTTCAATTGATTTTCTATTCTTTAGTTCATTTATTTCTACTCTAATCTTTATTTCCTTTCTTCTTGTGCCCTGGGCTTCTTTTGTTGCTCTCTTTCTATATGTTCAAGTTGTAGGGTTAATGTTTTGATTTTGGCCCTTTCTTCTTTTTTGGATATGTGCATTTACTGCTATAAATTGACCTCTGATCACTGCTTTTGCTGTGTCCCAAAGGTTCTGGTAAGATGTGTTTTCATTCTCATTTGATTCTATGGATTTCTTTATTCCATCCTTGGTTTCTTCTATAACCCAGTAGTTTTTGAGCAAGGTGGTGTTCAGTTTCCATGTTTTTGATTTTTTTTCCTTGCTCTTTCTGTCATTGATTTCTACTTTTTTGGCTTTATGATCAGAAAAGATGCTTTGTAATATTTCAATGTTTTGTATTCTGTTAAGGCTTGGTTTGTGGCCTAATATGTGGTCTATTCTAGAGAACGTTCTATGTGCACTGGAAAAGAAGGTATACTTGGCTTCTGTGGGGTGGAGTATTCCGTATATGTCTATGAGGTCAAGTTGATTGATTGTGGCATTTAGATGTTCCATGTCTTTATTGAGTTTCTTTTTAAATGTTCCATCCTTCACCAGAAGTGGTGTGTTGAAGTCTCCTACTATTATTGTGGAGCTATTTCCTTTTGTTTTCAATGCTATTAGAGTTTTTTGTATGCATTTTGGAGCCCTGTCATTGGGTGCGTATATATTTATTATGGTTATGTCCACATGGTGTACCCACCCTTTAATCATTATATAGTGTCCTTCCTTACCCTTTGTGGTGCATTTTGCTGTAAAGTCTATTTTGTGAGAGATTAATATTGTCACTCCTGGTCTTTTTTGGTTGTTGTTTGCTTGATATATATTTTTCCATCCTTTGAGTTTTAGTTTGTTTCTGTCTCTGAGTCTAAGGTGTGTCTCTTGTATGCAGCATAAATGGATCATATTTTTTTTTTATCCATTCTGCCACTCTCTATTTATTGGTGAATTTAGTCCATTTACATTCAGTGTAATTATTGATAGGTATGAGTTTAGTCCTGTCTTTGATGTATTTTGTGTGTGTGTGTTGTTGACAGTTTCTTTGTTCCACTTAATTTTCTGTGCTGAGTCATTTTTCTTTATGAATTTTAATTTCATCTTTTTCATTATTGTTGATTTTGTATTTCTTTAATCTTTATGTTTTTCTTCTTTTTTATTTTAATGTGTAGATTTATTAGTTTCCTTTGTGGTTACCTTGAAATTTACCTTTATTTTTCTAAGTTTAAACCAGTCTTTTATTTCTTGATATTGCCTTAACTCCCTCTCCATATGAAAGTTCTATGATTACACTATTTAGTCCCTCTTTTTTGTTTTAATATTGTCATCTTTTACTTATTGACGTCTCTGTTCCCCTGTTTTCAGTCTTAGCTTTGACTTATTTTTGCGACTTCCCTATCTGGGTCGATATCTTGTTGTTCTGTCCTATGTTCTAGTCTTGGGTTGTTATCTGATATTCTTGGTTCTCTTTTCAAAGGACTCTCTTTAATATCTCTTACAATTTTAGTTTGTTTTTTACAAATTCTCTTAACTTCTGTTTATCTGGAAATGCACTAATTTTGCCATCATATTTGAGAGACAGTTTTGCTGGATATATAATTCTTGCTTGGCATTTTTTTTTTTGCTTCAAATCTGTATATGTGTCATCCCATCGCTTTCTTGCTTGCATGGTTTCTGCTGAGTAGTCAGAGCTTAGTCTTATTGACTCTCCTTTGTAGGTGACTTTTTATTTATCCCTAGCTGCTCTTAAGATTCTCTCTTTATCTTTGGTTTTTGTAAGTTTGATTATAATATGTCTTGGTGAATTTCTTTTGGGATGTACCCTGTGTGGGTTTGATGAGCTTCTTGGATAGATATCTTCTTGTCTTTCACGATATCAGGGAAGTTTTCTGTCAACAAATCTTCAACAATTCTCTCTGTATTTTCTGTTATCCCCTCCTGTTCAGGTACTCCAATCACTAGTAGGTTTTTCCTCTTGATAATGTCTACATAATTCTTAGAGTTTCTTTATTTTTTAAAATTCTTTTGTCTGATATTTACTCAAATAAATTGGTGTCAAGGGATTTAAGTTCAATCTCACTAATTCTGACTTCCATATCCTTAGTCATGCTCCTATGACTTTCTGTTGTGTTGTCTAATTCTGAAATTTAATGTTAAACTTCTAGATTTCTAGTTGATGTCTTTCTATGGTTCCTAGCATCCTGTTAAATATGTCGTTCTTTTCTTGTATTCTTTTCCTGAATTCCTCTATTTCTTTGTTTGTGCATTCCTTGGCATGCTCTGAGTTTTGCCTCATCTCCTTCCTGATATCTTGAAGAGCTCTGATTATTAATCTTTTGCATTCCAACTCCAGTAATTCCAAGACCTTTTCTTCCTGCAGACGGTTTCCTGATTCTTTGTTTTGGTCACTTGCTGGAGCCATCTTGACCTGCTTCTTTATGTGATTTGATATTGACTGTTGTCTGTGAGCCATCAGTAAGTTATTATATTTATTGTATGTTTGCTTACTGTGTCCTTGCTTTTTGTTTTGCTTTGTTTTGATATGCTGAAGTAGGCTGGGCATGTGAGCTATTTTGGTTATTGGTATCTTTGAAGCTCTGGTGTCCTGTCACCAGGTGGTTAGAGCACCTATGAGATGTGTGAGCCTTGGTGTCTGTTCACTTTTCTTGTTTGAATTCAGCTAAGGTGTCTAGATTGTCAGTCACTGAGTATGTGGTGCAGACTCTCACCTACAGTCCTAACTTGGCTGGGCTGCATAGGGGTGTTTAGAGCCAGCACAGGTTTCTGGCTGCAGTAGGAGGTATGTGCTGAGCAAGGCAGGGGGCTGACAACTTCCCCTGAGTGCCTGGGGGGAAGGCATGTCCCTGTCCACCAGATTGCATAGGTGAGTGGGTTCTGCAACCAGATTTTGGCACCCAATGCTGTTGGCTCTAAGGACTGGGAGGCACCATTTGTTCTCAAACTCCTGTCATGGGTGCCTAGATGGAATGGGTGATACCACCAGCCCTCAGGCCCCTGATGTGGGTGGGTGAGGACTCTGCATAATGGGCAGGGTGTTGTCAAATATCACAAATCTGCAACTCCTCCTTGGCTGCTGCAATTGAAAATACGCTTCAGGTATGTTCCCTGTTATTCTATGCTAATGAGGGCCTATGCTGCTGAATTGGGCCCACATAGGTCTAGGCAGGAATGAAGAGTGCTAGAAGTCTGTGGACCCCTTATGCCAGTTCCTAGCAAAGGGGCAGTGCCTGCCCTGAGTTCCCTGCTTAGGAGATGTGGTGATTTTTTGAAACCAGAAGACTGGTTTGGGTGCAGATAGTCCTGAGTTCCTGGCTTAAGGGGCTTGGCCTTTTTTTTTTTTTTTTTCCTAAAGCCACAAGACTTGCTGGGGTGCAGATATCACTGAATTCTGGCTTAGGGGGCATGGCAGTTGTTGAATACTGCTGGACTGGTGTTGGACCAGAGTGGGGTGGGTGATGTGTGAGGGGAATCTGGCACTTCTCTACTGTGAGAGTCCTGGAGGAGGGGTTATTTTCACCCCTCTCTGTAGATAAGACGCTTGCACTTAATGAAAGTCAAGCGCTGCTTTCTCCTGTCTCCAGAGGCTTGTGCAGACTGTCTGCCACGCAGTCTCTCCCGATGTGGTGAAACTCGTCCCGAGCACTACTGCTTACCTCAGCCTGTGAGCAACAGCCGACACAGCCTGCAGGGTACCAGCTACCTCATGACTGGCACTTTTCTTCGTTGCTTCTAAACTGTCTCTCCTTCCTCTGGCCACTCAGTCCAGCCCCTCAATTTTGTCACTGATGATCAGGACTCCTAGACTGTCATATAAAATCGACTCACTTGTTTTTCAGGTCTTTGATGTAAGAGCAACCACAGGAAGCATTTGACTAGTCTGCTGTCTTAGCCTCATCTCCACCATTTGATTTCTTTTTTTGTTTTATTTTATTTTTTATTGTACTTTAGATGAAGGTTTACAGAACAAATAGTTTCTCATTAAACAGTCAGTACACATATTGTTTTATGACATAGGTTAACAACCCTATGACATGTCAACACTCTCCCTTCTTGACCTTGGAGGAACTTTTTTTTGGTGAAAATATACATAGCCAAAGTTACACCATTTCAAAGGTTTCTACATGTACAATTCAGTGAGATCGATTACAGTCTTCCCATTGTGCTGCTATTCTCACTATCCTTTTCCAGATTATTTCATCACTATTATCCTCAACTCACTGCTCCCTAGGCTTCCCATCAAAACTTTTGAGTTGCTGCTGTCAATTTGATCTCACATAGATAATTCTTTTTTTTTGTTTGTTTAACGTTAGATAAAGGTCTGCAGAACAAATAGTTTCTTGTTAAACAGTACACATATTGCCCTATGACAATGGTTAACAACCCTACGACATGTCAACACTGTCCCTTCTCAACCTTGGGTTCCTTATCACCAGCTTTCCTGTCACCTCCTGCCTTCTAGTCCTTCTCCCTGGACTGCTGTGCCTCACTAGTCTTGTTTTGTTTTATGAGACTGTCCAATCCCTGACTGAACGGTGAACTGTGGGAGTGACTTCACCACTGAGCTAAAAGGTTGTCCGGGGGCCACACTCTTGGGGTTTCTCCAGTCTGTCAGGCCAGTAAATCTGGTCTTTTCTTTGTGAGTTAGAATTTTGTTCTACATCCTTTTCCAGCTCTGTCCAGGACCCTCTATTGTGATCCCGGTCAGAGCAGTCAGTGGTGGTAGCCAGGCACCATCTAGCTGCACTGGACTCAGTCTGGTGGAAGCCGTGGTAGCTGTGGTCCATTAATTCTCTGGACTAATCTTTCCTTGTGTCTTGTTCTCTTCATTCTCCCTTGCTTCCAGAGGGGTGAGACCAGTGGAGTATCTTAGATGGCTGCTCACAAGCTTTTAAAGAACCCAGATGCTACTCACCAAGGTAGAATGTAGAACATTGTCTTTATAAACTGTGTTATGCCAGTTGAGCTAGATGTTTCCTGAAATCATGGTCCCCATAGCCCTCCGCCCAGCAATTCAGTCCTTCAGGGAGTTTGGAAGTGTCTATGGAGCGTCCATGACCTGTTCTTGTACAAATTGTGCTGGCTTCCCCAGTATTGTGTACTGTCATACCCTTCACCAAAGTTACCACTTATCTATTGTTTATTTAGTTCTGCCCCCACCCCTCCCATCCCTTGTAACCAACAAATATTGTTTCTTTATGTGTGTAAACTTTTACATGAGTTTTTATAGTAGAGGTCTCATACAATATTTGTCCTTTTGTGATTGACTTATTTCACTCAGCATCATGTCCTCCAGTTTCATCCAGGTTATGAGATGCTTCACAGATTCATCATTGTTCTTTCTTGTTGCATAATACTCCATTGTGTCTATGTACCATAGTTTTGTTTATCCATTCTTCTGTTGATGGGCATCTAGATTGTTTCCATCTTTTTGCTATTGTGAACAGTGCTGCAATGAATATGGGTGTGCATATGTGTATTTGAGTGATGGCTCTTATTTCTCTAGGATATATTCCTAGGAGTGGGATTGCATTTTGTAGTGCTTTTTTTCTGTGGTGCTGACGTTTTCTTTGTTCCTCTTACTCTCCTGTTCTGAGTTCCTTTTGTTTTGTGGGTTTTTTTTTTTATTTCTTTTGTTTTTGTAGGTTTTGTTTTTACTGAGACTTTATGTTTTTCTTTATTTTGATGAGCAGGTTTGTTAACTTTCTTTGTGGTTACCTTAGAATTTACCCTTCTCTTCCTAGATTTGGACCAGTCTATTATTACTTGTATCGCCTTGCCTTCCTATCCATTAGAAGGTTCTATACCTACACCGTTTATTCCCTCTTTTATTGTTATGATGCTGTTGTCATTTACAGATTAAGCTCTCTGCTTCCCTGTTGTAATTCTTTTGGTTTTGCATAGTTCTTGAGAGTTCATTTCCTAGGTTGGTATCTGACTAGTACAATCATGTGTCTTAGATTCAGCCTGTGGGCTGATGTCATTTGTTCTCAGATCGAAGGACACCCTTTAATAAGTCTTATAAGTTTGGTTTGGTTTTTACACAGTCCCTTAATTTCTGTTTATCTGGAAATGACCTAATTTCACCATCATATCTGAATGAGAGTTTTGCAGGATATATTATTCTTGGCTGGCAATTTTTTTATTTCAAGGTTTTATGTATGTCATCCCGTTGCCTTCTTGCCTGCATGGTTTCTGCCAAATAATCCGAGCTTAGTTTTGTCGTTTCTCCTCTGTATGTGACTTTTTGTTTTTCTCTAGCTGCTCTCCGGATTCTTTGTTTACCTTTGATTTTAGTGAGTGTGATTATGATATGCCTTGGTGATATTCTTTTGGGGTCTATCCTATATCGGGTTTGCTGAGCTTCTTGGATGGTCAGCATTTCATCTTTCATGATATTGGGGAGGTTTTCTGTCAACATTTCTTCAATGATACTTCCTGTGTTTTCTGTTTTCTCCCCCATTCTTCAACTCCAATCACTCGTAGATTTTTGCTTTTGATTGCATCCCACATAATTCTCAGGGTTTCTTCATTTTTATTTGTTCTTCTTTCTGATTTTTCCCCAGAATTGTATCCAAGTTTTTGTCTTCAGTTTTGCTGATCTTATCTTCCATTGTTTCAAACCTGCTCCTTAGCCCTTCTATGACACTGTCCATTTCTGAAATCTTGTTGCTTATCTTTTGGATTTCTAATTGTTTTTTTGTATGATTTCTAGTTGTGAATTTATTTTAGCATTTTGTTCCTGTGTTATTTTATTGAATTATTCCATTTTTTGTCTGTATTTTCTATGAATCTGTCTGCCTTTTCCATGAATTTGTCTATTTTTTTCCTCAATTTTGTCTGCTTTTTGCTTAACTCGTGGATAATTCTGAATATTAGAGATTTGAATTCCCTATCAGTTAGGCCTAGTGCCTTTTCTTCTACAGGAAGGTCATCTGGTGTTTTATTTTGGACATCTACTGCAACCATCCTCTCCTGTTTTTGTAAATGTTTTGATATTGTCTGCTACTTTGGTGCATTCAGTGGTTATTTTCCTAGTTTATTCACTGTAGATTTGTTTATTTCATCCTGCTTTTTTGTTTTATTTGGTTATGTCTGAGCAGGCAGGCTGTGCATTCTTTGTTGTTTGTTCATCTATGGGCATGATACTTTTCTCCTCCTTCTCCAATGGGCTGGGTCAGTCACTCAGGTATGGTACAGCAGGGCAGGTCCAGCTGAAGGGGAGTCGCTGGGATGGGTTGTTTGTGGCATGTACCAGGGATTACAGTGTGAACCAAGAATCAGTGCAGGGCTGGTTCCAGTAGGCTGTGCCTGTGCTACTTGGATGTGTGATGTTCAGCGCATGGTGCAGGTAGGCAGGAAGGCAGGGGTAGATTGTGTTGTGTGGAGCTGTGATGAGTATGGGAAGTAGGAGCGAGAGGAGAGAGAAACATGAGCCAAAAACATACACACAAACAGAAAAGAGTGCTAAGGGAGCTTGCTACTGGAGTGGAGAGATGAGAGACTGAGAAAGGAGGAAAAACAAAAATGAAAAAAAGAAAGAAAAAGGGTAAAAGAAAAATATGAATAAATTGAGAAACTGGAAATGATGAAACAAAAAAGGGAATAAGAGAGAGAAGAAAACAAAACAAAGAAACAAAAACAATGAAAAAGAAAAAAGAAATGCCCCCAGGGATGTCCTTGTGCATCTGTGCAGAGTAAAGGAGTTGCTTCTAAGCCATGTGGTACTGCCCGGCTAGAAGGAGCTTCCAAGCGAAGAAAAGAAAAAGAAAACAAACAAAATCAAAACAGAACAAATCAGAACAAACAAACAAACAAAAAGGCCCTGGGGGTCCTACCAGCATCGCATCATGGGCCGGGAAGCAGTTTCACAGTCAATCGGTGTTTTGCAGCCTTTCAGGAAGAAGCAAAGATGGTGCATGGTGGTAGGTATTTGAGAGAAAGGAGGTGGAGGTGGTGAGAGGTAAGGAAGAAATCTAAAGAAGCAGAAAAAAGCAACACCAGCAACAAACAAAATGCACTCAGGAAGCTGGCCATTGCAGGTGGGTGGAATCCAAGCAACACTGGGGTGCTTCCCATCCAAGAGACTGTGGGTGCAAGATGCAGAGGAGGCTAAGTGGGGGTGAAGAAGGGTGGGGGATGGGAAAGCCTGTATCGCGGGTTACCGGTCGTTCTGTCTCCTGCTAGAAGCTTCGTGAAGCTGCTTTCTCATACCCCCTGTTTGCTGATCTCCAATAGGAGTCCAAGTTGGTGGATCCATGCTGTAGTAGCTGATAGGGGACCTCTGCATGTATTACTCTTCACTCTCTGTTCTCAGTCAGTTTCTCATTCCATTCGGTGCTTGGCTGAGTTCTTTATCTCTTCATTTGATCCGTTGTTTGATTTCTTGACTGTGCTTCCATGGGTGTTTTTTGTGGATCCAAGTAAAATGAAATCCTTGAAAACGTCAATATTTTCTCCATTTATCATGATGTTGTTTACTGGTCTAGTTGTGAGGATTTTTGTTCTCTTTATGTTAAGGTGTAATCCACACTGAAGCTGTTGTCTTTGATCTTCATCAGTAAGTACTTCAAGTCCTCTTTGCTTTCAGCATCACAGTTGTTTCATCTGCATATCACAGGTTGTTATTTACTCTTCCAACAATCCTGACATCACGTACTTCTTCATATAGTCCAGTTTCTCAGGTTATTTGCTCAACGTACAGATTGAATAAATATGGTGAAAGGATACAACCCTTATGCACATCTTTTAAATCATGTAGTATCCCCTTGTGCTGTTCGAATGGCCACTTCTTGGTTTATGTATAGGTTCTGCCTGAGCACAATTAAGTGTTGTGAAATACTCACTCTTCTCTATTTTACCCATAATTTGTTAGAACAAAAAAAATTCTTAGCAAAAAGTAAATAGAAAGTAACTTCCTCAAACTAGTAAAGGATGTCCAAATAAAATTTACAGCTAATATAATATTTAATGGTGAAATACTGAATGCTTTGACCTCTAAGACTGACAACAAGATATGGTTGTCCACTCCCATCTCCTCTGTTCAGCGTTGTCCTGGAGGCTAAAGCAGTGCAACAAGGCAAAGAAAAGAAACCAAAGGCATACAGATTAAAAAGAAGAAGTAATATTTATTGGCAGATAACATGAATGTCTACACAGAAAAGCATGAAGAATCTGCAAACCAACTATTAGGACTAATTGGTGAGTTTTGGTAAGTTCACAGGACACAAAATCAATTAATTTCTATATGCTTGAATAATAAAAAGAAATTTAACAGAGTATACTATGTAAAATAGTGTCAAAAATGAAATGCAGAGATATAAATTTAAAAAAATTTGTGCAAGATGAATTAGTAACTGATCTCTAGATAATTTAGAAAATAAATGCATAAAATATGCCATGGAGACCCAAATTATTAGTACCTGGGGGTTATTTCTCTAGTGCTTGTCAGTTTTCCTATAGAGGAAGCTTCCAAAGTCTTGTTTAGGCGATATATGAGCCTGGGGGCAAGGCTGATAGACCAGTGGAATATTCTATACTCTGACATATGTGTCACTTACTACTTGTTCTTTGATAGATATGAATTTGGAACCACATATTTTAACAACACCAGGCTTATCTTGGGCGGGTGAGAATTTTAACTTCAGTCATTTTGGGGAATTCCCTTTCTACCCTCACAGTTTTTCTTGAAAACCTAGGTATGAGAAGCAGAATAGAACATATAAAAAGGACCCCTTGATCTCTGGGCCACAGTGATCATTTCTGCTGTGCCCCTTGACCAAGCCTGCAAGGCCTAGTAAAGACAAACACTGCTGATCTGGCCCCTGGACTTTGCTAAGGCTGAGAGCCCAGGTGCTGTGAGGCCACATTTCCTAGGTGTTTCATGCAATCATCCCCCTGCAGGCCAACTTAAATATGCTGGCCTTAAATACAGGTCTCCAATATTTAAGGAACCCAGAGACATCTGCCTTTGTCCTAGTCTTGGGCAATTTCACTTTTGTCTCTTGCTTTTACCTCTTAACCCTTAAAAGCACTCCCCATTTTCCACTCCCGTGTACTTTACATAGTCTTTTTGTGCTTTCGCAGGAAGATGAGAGATTGTCTGTAATAAATCCTTTTTATGTCCTATTAATGTTCAAGAGGCAGAGGAGTAGAGGAGCTTGAACAGTTTCTTAAAATGGAGAAGTCAAGATACAGAACAAAACACAAATAGTTTGTCTTCTTGATTCTACTAGAATGGAAAGAAAGTAAACGTTAACACCTCAATAAATTTCCCTTCCATGTTCTCATATTTTCTGTTATAGTCTTCAATTAAATGACTTATTGGATCTGAATTTCTGGTTTTGGGGCCCAAAAACATTTCTCTGGAATCTTCTCAACACAGAATTCCTAAATTAAGTATTCCTGGAAAAAAATGCTTCCCCCCTCCCTAAAGTGTATATTTTAAGGTGAATAAAGTATTTTGATTTTCTAACATTGCAAAGCCAAGTATGCAGAGATTAGTAGGTTCTTAAAAAATTAAAAGTATTTTAAGATGTGCTTGGTTCACAGAGTAACTTGGGCTTGCCTCCCAACCTTGACATTTGGCTCATTCTTCACAAACCACTGCTTTTAAATTACATACTGTTCATAATGGACAAGCATATAATGGAAGGTCGGCCACAGCAGACAAAAAAAGATTTCCCCAAAGAACTTATTACATTCAAGACATTCTTTTCTGTTTATGACAAATGAAACTTTGGCTGCATATGACTATTTTTTCAGTTTTTCCACATATTGATATTGGTTTTAAAATATAAGAATATTTTTAAGGATAGCTCTAGCAATGGTAATGCAATATAATTTGATTTTATACAGCATACTTAGAAACTGAATTACAGTAACTCTAATTTGTGGGGTGCCAGAAAGCTACGTGCAACCTTTCAAATTAAATCAATAAACCAAATCCTGCCACAAGATTTTGGCTTCTCTCAATACAGTGCAAACTCCCCAGTACATGAGCCCTCAGTGGGGCAGCATTGATAATGAGATGTGTCACATTCTAGCAATGGAGTACAATCATAAGAAAACCTACACTGTGGTTGAATGATGGTGGTCTGCATCTTTGCCTGTGAACGTTTATGCTTCATATGCAAAATGGCAATATACTGTACCAGAAATGTCGCTGAGTGGAGCCTAGGGAAAGCTAAGTGCTAGAGTTGGCCCACCCATCAGTTAGCTATGAGACTGTGCACATTTCTGTATTTTCTTACCCTCATTTTTATTCTCTGTAAAAGTTGAGAGTGTTATTGATTGAATCGTGCCCCATCAAAAATTTGTGTTGGAATCCTAACCCTGATACCTGTGGTTGTAATCCTATTTTGGAATAGGGTTTTGTTTGTTATGTTAATGAAGTCAGATTAGTGTGGGGTGTGTGTCCTAAACCTAATCATTTCTGAGGTATAAAAAGAGCAGAATGGTCACAGAAGCACAAGCACAAACAAGAAGATAGAAACCACGTGAAGATCGAAGATTGCCAAGGAACTGAGGAATGCTGAATGTGGTACAGTTAATTACTTAATATGGCCCTTCTAGCCATAGTCTTTGTAACTCCCACCAAATGACTAGTAGGACTATGCAAATGAGGTGCTTGTGACCTACCAAGGGGATTGGATAGCTTGTTAATAATGTAAATAAGATGCATGACATACTTGTATGAGTGGGACCATGCAAATAAGGTGTATGAAACTCTAATGAGTGGATTGGTCAATTTTGCCTTCCCACTAGGCTTAAAAGGAGACACGGACAGAGGGAGAATGAGCTGTAACACTGAAGACAGGAAGAGATCAAGGCTCAAGGTGGTAGGAACTAGGAGACCGGCTCAATATGCCTGTGGTGGACTTCCTGGCCCAGGGAGTGATAAAGCTGAGCACTTTGGGGCACCAGGCTTACTGGTGGAGTGGGCATGCCTCTGGGCACTTACTGGTGAAGCTAAAAGAGCTTTGTAACACTTGCCTGAGCAGGGTGGGGGCCAGACCAAGTTGCCGAGAGGCAGATGGGCCATAGAGAGGTGTGCCTGTGGGTACGGCAGAGAAGAGGCTGTCCTGATTGAAGAACTGTATCCTCAACATTTCTCAACCTGAGCTGTAGCCTGTTACTTCACTAATAAATCCCATAATGGTGAGTTTTGTCTGTGTGTTCTGTGTGGCTATTGCAGCAAATTATTGACCCCAGCAGAGAAGTAGAGTGCCATGGGAAGGACTGTTGGTGTCAGAATTGGTAATAAGGTTGGAAGTTAGAGGCATGTCTGACCTCTGCCTCATAGGTATCAGCCTTGGGCTATTGATCTTGATTCTACTTTCCTCTCGTGAAGTTGGAGGAGGTCAGATGCTGCTGCCATGCCTTTTTAACACTGGGTCTACTTAAGCTGGAAGAGACCCCCAGAGGCATCAGAGAGAGAAACTTCCCCTGTAGCCAGTGCCCTGAATTCAGACTTCTAGCTTCCTAAAACTGTAAGAAAATAAATTTATGTTCTTTCAAGCCACCCACTTGATGGTATTTCTGTTACAGCAGCACTAGATAACTAAGACAGAAGGTAATACTGGATATTGCGTAAGTTGCCTTCCAATGCTAAAATCGTAAGGTCAAAAATGATTAATAATTTTGTGAGTCAATTACTATCTTTTCCTTAGAAGAATAAACTCATTCCTATAATAAAAATAATTTATTATACATTTTCTCTTCAAATGTGTAGTCAAGAATGTGCAGAATCATGATTTTTATAGTTAAGAGGTTGGGGTTGCCTATATAATAGTAATAACAAACACTATAAGCTATGCATTGTTCTTATAAGCTATGCATTGTTCTTAGTATTTTACATATACGAACTCATTTAATCCTCACAACCCCCTATGAAGTAGGCATTATTAGTATCATTCTACATATAAATAAACAAAAATATAGAGAAGTTAAGTTACTTCCTAAGAGACAAACTGCTGTTCAGTGGTAAGCCTGTATTCAAATTCACTCTGCCTCAGGAGGCTGTGTTTGTATCTACTACACTAATCGGCCTATTATATTAAAGTTTCAAATTAAAAAGTAAACTTGTCAAATGTATATGTGCTTTATTTTTAGTAACTTAGGACCCTCCCATTAACCCGTGCTCACCCCACCCCCAGCCTCATCTCTCTACCTCACTCCTCCACTCAGCTGTAAGAGAGCCAGCTCTTGTATCATTAAAACTCTGTTGGATATGCACTTGAATAAAGTTCATGAATTCAGAAAAGAGATGAAGATTTCAGGTAGATATATTGAAATAATAAACTTCCAAGAGGATTTAAAACCATGACCGTGGATAAACTCCACCGTAAGGATCACACACATAAGACGGGAGGACTAGGGCAGGAAACACCAACAAGTACCGGGTAGGTAAAAGAAGACTGTGGCAATGGTAGTATTCATCACCAGTAACTGTTCTCCTTCAGGTCCTTGGCAGAGGATTCTATTTCCCTGACCCATTAGAGTGAGGCTTGGTCATGTCACCAGCTTTGGCCAAGGAAATGTGATAGAAATGAAGTGGCAGAAGCTTGAAGAGCCAGTTTGTACTTTGCTGGGCTCACTTTTCCCTCTATCACTCTGACCAGCATGCTTCGGAGAGGCTCCTCTGGTCCCTGGCTTCCAGAACAAGAATGAAGACAACAGAATAAACATACAACATAACTGAGAAATAAATATTTGTTCTCTTAAGCCACTGAGATATTAATAGATTGAGGAGAATAAGAAGGAGGGCCCAGAAAGGTAAATGCTGAACAAGTGGAGTCGTGTACCAGAGTCTGCATTAGAGAGCATGGGGAGAAAAGTCAAGCGTGTCAAATGCTAACAGAGGCGGACTTAGAGAAGACAACTGGAAATTCCTTTTGATCTTATTGAGAGCAGACTCAATGGAAGAACAGGAGCTAAAGCCAGACTGCAGTGGTTGGTGTCAATGCAAATGCAAGGAAATGAAAGTAGTAATGTAGACAAATATGCTTAAAAACTTGCAAGGTGAAAAGATTGATATAGGCATATTGAGAGAGAGTTCGAGTATGGTAACACTGGAGTGACTTGAGCATGTAGAGCAGTGGCAGCTGGCACGGACTTAGGCTTAGGCAAGCCTCCTATGAGTTGGGAACTTATGACATAAAGTGATTGAGAGTACAATATGCAGACGTGTACTGCACAATCACTGTTTCTAATATCCATATGCTACTGGTAAAAAAACAAACAAATGAACCCATTGCCATCTAGTTGATTCCAACTCATAGTCGATTCCAACTCATAGCTGACCCTATAGGACAGAGTAGAACTGCTCCATAGGGTTTCCACGGAGTAGCTGGTGGATTGGTTGGCAGGCGAACTCTTAACCACTGCACCACCAGGGCTCCATGCTACTGGTAGAAGTTAATAAACCTCTTTGAACTTCAGTTTGTTCATGCTAGGTACCCAAACCTCAACCAACACACACACTCTCACATATGAGCATCATATTTACACAACTACATTTTTTATTGAAAGCATATTGACGTATGCTTAACATTTTTCTATAAAACTACATTTCTTTAAAATAATTTATTCTTTAATAGAAGGTAATAGACAAGAAAAGAAACTTGATGAAAATGCAAATCATATGAGACAAAGGCAACGATCAGTACTGAAAGCTCCTAACCCTCAGCACACTCCTAACCCTCAGCACACTCCTAACCCTCAGCCAAAAAATATACAAAGGGGATTGAATCAGTC
Source organism: Dugong dugon (assembly GCA_030035585.1). Taxonomy (NCBI): domain Eukaryota; kingdom Metazoa; phylum Chordata; class Mammalia; order Sirenia; family Dugongidae; genus Dugong; species Dugong dugon. The sequence goes on from CM057465.1 coordinate 98,896,540, forward strand.
AATTTTGTAAGTTCCCAAATGGAGAACTCAGATGAAGCATGATGAAAAATTGTTCCTCTTATGATAATTAGGCTAACAATGTCACAAACATTATAGAATTAATTCCCCTAGTAAAATTCCTAAATTTTTTGCATACTTCTTCCATCTCCCAAAATTCTATGTATCTAATTTTAAATACATATGAAATTAAAGTAATTTTTGTTTGTGGCGAGCATCTCGATTCTTGAAATACGTGGAAACAAATGTCTTTGCCAAATGTATATGGTACTACAGAAGGAATTAACTGTGTTTATCTTAACTTTTGGGAACAGAAACTGACTCTTGAAATCTTTGTTGCAAAGTCCCAAAATTATTGTTAAATTTTGACTTTAATAATAGGCTCCAACATAACTAGAATATTTTATACACTACATAAATCACACAACCACAACAATAATTTTAATGGGAGGGGACCTTGGAAACCATTGAGTCTGTCACATACAAGGAGACTGAGGTTCAGGGAGCATAAATGACCTGTGCGAAGACACACTTCTAGAAAAAAATCTTAATTATTAGTACTGCATGTGAAATAAATGATTGAAAATAATAGTTCTAATATTACAATCTTATTATTGGTTAATTATCTCATAAACCAAAAACCAAACCCGTTGCTATCAAATTGATTCTGACTCATAGTGACCCTAAAGGACACAGCAGAACTGCCCTACAGAGTTTCCAAGGAGGGTCTGGTGGATTCAAGCTGCCAACCTTTTGGTTAGCATCCTGAGCTCTTAACCACTGTGCCACCAGGGCTAATTTGTAACCCAGTTTAGTTTACAGCTTTTTCAGTTCTACTCTTGTGTTACGTAGAAAGAGCCCCTTAAGCTTAAGTATGGATTAAGATTTACATTAATGAAGGTGTCTATTTTTTTCTAGGGTATTACCTCCTTTCTTCAGGCTCAAGTCTCATGTGGGACCCTGCGTGCATCTGATGCATTGAGAAGGCTCTTCTTGTCTCCCTTAAAATCCATGAGCTCATTATTGACAAAGTATTATTTTAAATAAGTAAACAGAGCATGAATTATGGAACAATGACAAAACACACATGAAACTAACCTTATCCGCTAGGGCACAATGTAGGCAAAAGACAAAGAGAGGGTGGATGGAATGGGCAGAAACCATCATAAGCAACTACTAAGCTGCCCATGATGTTTAACATCTTCAGACACTGGCAGGAGATATTTATGTCTACATGCATCCTCCCGTTTACAGTTGCTGCAAATAAAAATTTTATTACTAAAATAGAAGCAACAGATTTGATATGCTACAAACCCTTCCAAAGAGGGAAACCTAAATTACAAAGAACTAAATTTAAAACTTTTTTGTCTTAAACTTTATAAAGAGTAGCCAGTACGGAAATGGGAAGAAACAATATGGCCTTTGATCTACCAGTCCATCCTCTGAAAAGAAAAATCTCCAGTTAGAAAGCATGGAAGGTGTGTGTGTCCTTTGTTACTTACAGTATTTCACTCCAAATGAAACAAAATGCTAAGGCCTGTCCACTGCTCCAGTGTCCCTTGCAGAACTCCAATTAGCATCGGTGCCCAGTGGCAGCCCAGCTAAAGGGTCTGTCTGTAGGCACTCACCCATTACACACAGCGGGAAGTTGTATTGCTCTAAAACCACAAGCCACTGCTTTGATGGTTCAGGAGACCTTGGTCTTTTTAAACGTATAAACAATCTTTCTTTTCTAATCTGGGCCATTAGAGGGAAATGCTGTGAAAGCCTGTATTCTGAAATAACCAGGTTTGCTCAGAGTCATGACAGTTTTCAATCTTGCCGCCAGTAACAGAAGAATAGCGTTAAACTAAAAATAACATGGGTGCGCAATGTGCCTTGGGCACCTACTGAGGCCTAAAGGGTTTCAGATTAATTTGAAACTGAGCGAAGGTGAATTTTCTCTCTGCTTTGGCCCTTTTGTGGGCGTTGTAATCATGGGGAAAATTCATCTGTCTAATGAGCTCTAGGCACAAAAAGGAAAGATACTGTGTTCAAGACTAAAATACTCATCAGACAGTTCTATGGCTTCCCTTTTCTAAGTGATAATAAGCATTGCTCTATTGATTCTGTGCCACTTCTTAGTCAAGAGTTCTTCTCTCTGCAAAGAGCTCATTTGCAATCAAGTACTATAATTAAAATAAATAACTAATTAAATGTGGATCAGGTTTGTATGCTTTAGAAGGTGCTAATAAAATTAAAGACAGCTTACAAGAATCATATTCTGCATGACCTATGACACAGACAGGTATAGTGAATTAAGTTGTAATTTTCCAACTCATTTTATTGCTTTTGGGGGCAATCAATTGAATTGATAGTTCAAATATTCAAATGAGCCTTTGAATGTTGTGAAAACACCTGAAATTTAAGATGCTGAGATCATCTTTGCAAAATTAGAGCTATTCCTTAACTCTCCCGTCACTTCCGGCTGTACCTCTTTCTAACATTTGCATCCACCAGAGCCCTGGCTTGGTGTGTGTGGATAAATGAAAAATTTGCCACCCTATGTCCTTCTACCATCACTAGTCTGTCAGTTAGTCTTACTGTGGTGGCTTGCATGTTGCTGTGATGCTGGAAGCTATGCCACCAGTATTTTAAACACCAGCAGAGTCAACATAGTAGATAGGTTTCAGCAGAGCTTTCCAACTAAAATAGACTAGGTGATAAAAAGGCCTAGCAATCTATTTCTAAAAATTAGCCAATGAAAACCCTATGGATCACAACAGAGTATTGTCTGATATAGTCCTGGAAGATGAATCCGCTAGGCTGGAAGGCACTCAAAATACACAACAGCTTCAACAATGGACTCAAACATACCAATGATTGTGAAGTTGGCATGGGACCACACGACATTTAGTTCTGTTATACATGGGGTCACCATGAGTCAGAGCCTACTTGATGGCCACTAGCAACATGTCCTTCTAAAAAACAGAATGAAGCATAACTAAAATCTGACCTTTAGGCTACAAAGGGGGAAAGACAAAGAACAAGAGTCTGCAAAAAAACAAAAACAAAAATACTGCTCCTTTGGGCTAAATATAAGACTTCAATATCCTCTTCTTACCCACTTTCCAGGAAAAGAGGTAACTACTCAAAGTAGGAGGTAGTAGCCACCAGGCAGGGCCCAGTCCCCCCATTTCAGCTTTTTCCTGGCAAGATAATGGACAAGTGGTTTTATGATGATCAGTATTTGTGAAATGTCTCAGAATGCATAATAATATCCACTTAAATTTGCATTCGATTTCATTTGCAATGAACAACTTTTATATCTGCTATCTCATTTTTTTCTGTAGCATTATTGTTTCTTATAATAACCCCTGGCAACAGGAAGAATAAATTTTACTTCCTATTATGTATCAGAATTCATCATACATACTCATACAGTTTAGGTTGATTCTACATTGAGAAAGCATTTAACAGTAGCTTATTTGTTGCATTATTTCCATTTTTTCTGCAAAAATTGTGTCAAAGAAAACACAGGCCATTTAATTGACAACCTCACTGGTTGTCCTCTGCCTAATTGAGAGTTTGCTGTGCATCTGACTCACCTATGCGTACACATACACTTTACAACTCTCTACCATAGCAATTCTCAAATGTTTTGGTCTCAGACTCCCTTAACACTCTTAAGCATTATTGAGAACCCCAACAAAAGCTTGAGTTTATATGGGTTATATAAAAAATATTTATAATATTAAAAATTAAAACTGAGAAATTTTAAAAATTATATCATGCATTTAAGAATAAAAATAATAAATCGATCACATATTAACAACATATTTTATGTAAAACAACCGTATTTTTTCAAACCAAAAGAAAATCATGAGAAGCGGGAATTGTTTGACATTTTTGCAAACCACCTTAATGTTTGGCTTAATAGAAGACATATGAGTTGTCAATACTGCTTCTGCATTCAATCTACTGCTTTATGTTTTTTTTGTTTGTTTACAGTATGTAAAGAGAATCTAGCCTCAAATAGACAGGTAGATGGAAAAAAGAAGGAGAATTTTAATGACCTTTTAAAAAAATTGTATGGATTTTTATCTTTGATACTGCACCGAAATTCGTCAAGTGGTAGTTTCTTAAATATAAGTTGCAAAATCTAATATGAAACCCATTTATATGAACTTCTGCCCTCTGTTACATTAAAATCCACTGGTCTGGCTTACACTTTGCATGAATCTTTTAATTCACACACGATTTTGTAACATCATGCACTGGTCATTTAGAAAACATTGTTTGCTGAGTTACACAGATTTTCCAGATGTTGACATATTTCATTTTTTAATATCAAAAATTATAGTTGTTAACATTGCCACTGACCTCAGCAGAATAGATTTCAAATATTGCAAAGCTGTAGAACTCACAGTGGCAGATACAAATTTTCCAAAATTCTAATTTTCTGTTTAAAACTCTATTTTTGTCTTTGGCCACAAATACCACCGGTTATTTCTATTACTTCTTGAAGTAACAGGCTTACTTCATTTTTTCCCAAAAGTATCTGCCAAATACCCAAGATGGAATGACTATAGTTTGTCTGGCAATCATTCTTTCAAGTAAAATGGAGTTTCATGAGAAAAAAGAAAGATCAGTTCAACTCACAACTCAAACAGTTACCCAAGTGCTTTTCCCGGAAAATTCCTCATTTTTTGGTAGACAGCAGACATGCTTTATGTGTTATTTTCATTTTGTCACAGAATATTACAAAGATGAGCCCTCAAGGGTTAAGATTTAAATAAGATTTGTAATTTTTTTTGCTTCATTAAGGACACTCTTAAGAGAAACTAGCCATTTTTCCCTCACTATAGGGTCACTCATAGCTATGAGTCGTTATGAGTTGGAATCCACACGATGGCAACGGGTTTGGCTTTTTTGGATTATATGGTCACTATGAGTCGGAATTAATTGGATGGCAATGGGTTTGGTTTTGGTTTTATGAGTGTGTGGTGATAAAAAATGCAATGACTGCTAGTACCGTTTGATGCCACTGGCCAATTTGATGGCGAACCAGCAGTTTTACACACACACACACACACACACACACACACACACACAGATGAGCATACACCATTCCTTTTGCACTACTATTGTAAGTAACGCAGAGAAAAAGGCAAAGGACATTTTTTATATTATTATGAAGATAGTTTGTTCTTTGTGGAACCACTGAAAGGACTCCGCAGACCACACTTTGAGAACTACTGGTCTTCAAAATCAAAAGATATTGCATGAAGTAAGCATAATGTACTCAAAAGAATTCAGAGTCATAGTTACCTGCATTTTTGTCCCAACAGCATTTCTAACTAGTTAGGTAACTGGGGCATGTTTCTCAAATGCTCTGGAACTTTGTTCTTTTGTCTGTAAAATGGGATCACAGATTTAATTTATACTAGGGGTAGGCAAACTATTGTCCAAGGTCCACATCCCCTCTACCACCCATTTTTTGTAAATCAAGTTTTATTGGAATACAGCCACATTTATTCACTCCCATATTACCTACGGCTGTTTTTGTACTACAACCTTAGAGAAGCACTGTCTAAGAAAAAGTTTACTCTGCCTGACAAATAAGGTAGACTTCCCATCTCATCCACAGGAAAAGCCAAAGTCTTCATTATACACTACAAAACCCTCTACAGTTTTACATTGCCTTTCTGACTGCATCCTTTATTTTTCTGTAATTGATTTTGTCCACCCCCAACCGAACAGATATCCTTGTTTTTTTGTTTCAAACACTCCAGGCACGCTCAGGGCCTTGGTACATGCTGCTGAAAACCTTTCCCACAGATGTCCATGACATTAGCTCCAATTCTTTCACATCTTTCTTAAAAGTCATCCTCTCAGTGACTAGCCATCAAATCTAAAATTTCAATCCTAGTCCTAACATTTCATATCCCACTCTCTGCTTTATTATTTTTAATTTCCCCCTTTTTATTTTTTAACTTTCTATCTCACCCTCTACTACGTAAGCATGACGTTTTTACGTGTTTTATGTACTGTGTTTTCCCTAATGCCTAAAATAATGCTAGTATATTGTAGGTACTACAGAAAATATTGAATGAATTAATAAATGAATGTGAAAAGTATTCATGTTATTACAAAAGTTTCAATAAGTATTAGGCCATTTATTATTATAACTTTCAGTTAAATATTTCTCATCTGTAGGGAACTTTCAGTGTACATTGGGGCAGTTAAGAGCCCAAGAAATGCACAAACCAAATTTTAATTTCTAGTTTGTGTTGAACTGAAAGTGTCTATTTAGTCTATTCATTAGCTCACAAAACTTCTAAACCATGTCATCATACAAATGGAGTATCCATGAAAGAAGAGTTTAAGACAAACAAGCAAAACAAAATCCACCCAATTACTGTGATTTAATTCTATATTTTGGATGTTGAACCTATTTTGTTTTCTGCATCTCCTAGTACTGTCCTGGGCATCTGAAATGGTTACATTTGTTAGGGTTTCTTAGAGTTTCCACAAAGCAACGGGTATTCGATCATTTTTTCTCAAAATATCACAATGTTCACAGCTGAGCTCCAACTGCACATCCTATATCCATTTACCTCAGACCTCAGAGGGTGACTATGTTGTGTGTGACTTCTCTCACAATCCAGCCATTAAACTTCAATAGGTTTTCCCTTTTTTTTTTAATTGCATGTTGTGGATTGAATTTCTTTGAAAAATTTTATGCACATTGGATTCTGTAGGAACACACCCACTTGGAAGGTGCCTCTGTCCTCTCTTTTTATGAAGAGAACATATTTTTTATAAAGGAGAAGGAGTATTCAAAATTGCACTTGGCATTTGGAACACAGAAAAAGGTAGCTGTGGTCCTGTTTTATTGTACAACAATCATGTAAACTCCAGCTGTCAAGTCCTCTGATCAGTTGTTCAATAGGAAAAAGGGGCTCAGCTAAATCCTGCCCACATGCTGCTGTTCGCCCACCTAATAAGTGTGTTTTTCCCTCTTTATGAATTTCATTTACAATTACTCTGAGACTTTCAAGGAATGTCTTGAAAGAAAGACGTGACTAGAATTGCTGAGTAATTTTATTTTCTGTTTGCAGTGCTGGAGTGTGGAGAAAGAAGCAACTGGTTTTAATTTTCACTGAAGGAAAGTAATAAAACCCTTCTACTATTCTCGGGATAGTTTCTTGAGTTGGTCCACTGTCATGGATTGAATTGTGTCCCCCCAAAATATCTGTCAGCTTGTCTAGGTCATGATTCCTAGTATTGTCTACCTTTTATTATCTGATGTGATTTCCCTATGTGATGTAAATTCTTTCACTATGATGTAATAAGATGGATTAGCAGCAGTTATATTGATAAGATCTACAAGATTCGATAGTGTCTTAAGCCAATCTCTTTTGAGATATAAAAGAGAGAAGTGAGCAGAGAGACAGGGGAACCTCATACCATCAAGAAAGCAGCGCCAAGAGCAGAGTGCATCCTTTGGACCTGAGGTTCCTGCACTGAGATGCTCCCAGACCACGGCAAAACTAATGACAAGGACCTTCCTCCAGAGACAACAGAGAGAGAAAGACTTCCCCTGGAGCTGGCACCCTGAATTTGGACTTCTAGCCTACTGGATTGTGAGAGAGTAAACTTCTCTTTGTTAAAGACATCCACTTGTGGTATTTCTGTTATGGCAGCACTAGATGACCAAGGCATCCACTAAGGTCTCTCCTCTCTTTGTCTTCTTGCACCAAAGATCTGTTAGAGACTCACCTTAAGACATGGACAGAGCGTAGTGGGAAATAAATCTAGAAGACAGGGGACTAGGGAATTATTATTTAAGAAATCCTCATTAAGTAATAGACAAGTATATGGAGCTCAAGTAACTTGCTTAAGATCCCCAGGTAACTGCTGTATTTTGTTTCAGAGTAAGCACTAGAAGCCAGATCTTAAGAATTTCCATTCTAGTCCAGTTCCTTGGATTACACACACACACAAACACACACACTATAACAAAAAATATCTTTGACATAGGAATAAGAGGTGAACTTGAAGATCAAGAATTACTGTTGCTGTTTCTGCTGTTGCTATTTTAGTTTTTAAAGGTCCCTGGAAGCCACAAACAGTTTATGCTTCACTAACAAAGGTTAGCTATTCAAAGCTACCCAGTGACACCACAGAGAAAAGGCCTGGCTATCTACTTCCATAAAGATTACAGCCAAGAAAACCTTAAGGAGAAGTTCTGTTTCATAACACATGGGTTCGCCATGAGTCAGAATCAACTTGATGGCAATGGGTTTAGATTTTTTCTTTTGGTTTATTGTAGCTGGTGTTATTATTATCAATGTTATTATTATTAAAAAAAAAATGTTTCAGAATGAGAAGAAAGAATCCTTGTATCCCCAACGATTGAGAGCATCTTAAGAACAAAAACACAGTCTTATTTACTTTTGTATACCCAGTGGCTGCCATACCCGACATATCATAGGTGGCCAAGAAACATGAACATATGTTGGATTTTTAACCACTAAAAGCTTATGACTCAGAAGAAATGGCTAATTAAGTTGACATAATTAGAATTCAGTAGAGATGTTTTATATTTTTCCTGATCATATATTTGTATTCAGTGGACCAGGTAATGTACTAACAGTTTGAGAGATTCCATTCATTTATAGCCAAACAAAATCAGGACATGTTCTATGGATTTTGTAAGTTCTAACCTTTGGCACCCAACAAAACTGTTGCCTTGCCTCAGATTATGAGTTGTTTTATAATTAATGTAGTTATATGATTATTTTGCAGATATCCATTAAGCTAGGCTCAGCAAGAGAGTAAAACAATCTTTTTACTTATTAATTTTTATCCTTAAAGGAAAAGTAATGATGTTCACATATGGGCAAAAACCAGGCAAACATATCTTGTCAATAAATAAATTCATATCAATTAAATATATTACTTTAGGTAGAAATAAGTAGGAGATAGAAATGATACTAAATATATTATTTGGACCTCTCCTTTCAAAGAATTCTTCAGATGAATCACAGATTTAAAAACCAGTATGACTTAGTTCCATTTGGCCAAAAATATTAAGAAATCTGACTAAAGCCTGACACCACAAAAATCTGCCTTGATGCTTTTCTTCTATACTGCATAAGTTTGAATATAATATTCTTATTCCCAGATAGGTTATATGCGGGCATCTAAGTTTATTAATAAAATTGCCTTCTGCAGCAACTAGAGCTTCTGCAGTCCACATAATGCTACTCATAAAAGCTTGTCGAAATAACTAATTGTTGACAACAGGAACCTCACATTTTGATACTGGGTTTTATGTTGTAAACTTTGTCAATTGCCATCTGGATTATGATTTTTTCAAATAAAGCTTCTAGGATAGAGAAATTGTGAAACCATCACATAAGTGAATTACTCTTCCATGATTTCCAGATTTTTCACCATTACACACTTACCATATGTACCTTTGTTGCATAATTTATTGAGTTTACCACTGCATGAAACATGTCTCCTGATGCCAAAGAAGGAGCCTTTGGTATGTTGCATCAGAGCAATGGAATTCCACAGAGATGGCTTCATCACTGGGTCTTGTTTTAAAATGTTGCTGTTGTTGTTGTTAGCTACACTCAGGTTGGCCCCCAGCTCGTGGTGATCCCATGCACAGCAGAAAAAAATGCTGGTCAGCCCTGTGCCATCCTCATGATTGGCTATGAATCAGACTGTTGTGATCCATGGGTTTTCATTAGCTGTTTCCAAAAGTAGATGGCCAGGCCTTTCTTCCTAGTGTGTCATAGTCTGGGAGTTCTAGTGAAACCTGCTCAGCATCATAGCAACACATGAGCCTCCACTGACAGATGGGTGGTAGCTATGTATGAATGTATTGGCTGGGAATCAAACCAGGGTCTCAAGTATAGAAGGCCAGAATTCTCCTACTGAAACACTGATGCTTCTCTAGCAACATCAGAGCCTTGTAATAAGCTACCTCAGACTTGTTCTGAGTATTTTTTTAAAGTAAAAACTATGAACAATAAATGCACAGAAGAAGAACAAGAACCAAAGCAGCAGCAGTTAACAACAACAGCAAAACTTTGTCTGATATTACTCCCATCAATGGAAAACAAGCAAGCCAGAGATGAGATAAAGGCACAGAATCTATCCAAAGATCTTTCTTTAGAAGCAGAAATATGTTTGAGATATTTTTACACTTGTGACAGCATGGAGGAAAGAGTTAAAGCAAAGAAGAAATGGCTGAGAAAGTGGAAAGTGCTCATATAAGAATAATCAAAGTGATGTGATGACCTGGGCATTTTAAAATTCATTTTGTGTTGAGATTAGTTGAAACAAATATTGCCCAAACATTGAGACCAGTTTTGTGCCAGCACTTTTTCATCTGCTGCTTATTGACATATGTGTAAAATTCCAAGTAAAAATTATTTCCAGTGCAAATTGGATCTACTGCTTCTTTTGCCAAAAGATGCAAGTGCAGATACTGACACTCCCCAAATGCTTTTCAACACCCCAGCTGGTGTTCCCTGATTTCATTTATCATCCTCATGGAGAACCATACCTTGTCTCGTAGGGTAATGTCAGAACTTGAATGACTCTTGTTCTGCTATCTCTCAAGGTGTTGACATAAATAATTAAGAGCTGACTGAATATAATTAATAACAACTTGCCTATGGCTAATTGGGGGAAAAAACTCTTTTCAATTAATATCTTAAATCTTTCATCATTTTTTTTAAACCCAAACTATAAAAACACGGTTAAAAAAAAAAAAGCGCATTGGACATTTTACCTATACACAGCTCAAAATCTAATAGATGAATAAATAATGTGGTGAAAACCAAAAGCTGGGCAATTAGAGAAAATAAGGAAAGAATGGTAAAGGCTCTGGACTTCACATGTATGGATAGAAGGGCCTGGAACATTCCATGGTATGTGTAAACGACTCTAAAATTATTCAGACTTAAGAGTGGTTTCTAATGTACAACCCAAATCACCTTTGCCATGGAAAATTTTACATCATCATAGACCAAGAAAAGCTGGCCAAAAAAAGAGAAAAAGTATGTGTGTGTGCGTGTGAGTGTGTGTGAGACAGAGAGAGACAGAGAAGATAATAAGAAAAGATTAATGAATTTATATATATATTACTTGAGATATATATTACATATATATATCTATATATATTCATAATCCTGGCAAGCAATGCTTTGATGACTTAAGAACAAGCTCATTAAATATCATATGTTTTAACTTTCCTTTGAAGGCATTTATGTTTTAGGATTAATGATATTGGGCAAATAAATTTGAGTTTTTCCCAACTCAACATATTTAGATACTACAGAAAAAAGATTAAACCAATCACTTAACTTTCTTTCTGAAAAGATTAATAAGACTTGATTAAAAAACAGTATATTTTTATATTTTTATTAAAATTGTTCCAATATTTTTCTTTCTTTTAACCATTTCTTTATGTGACATTCTCTAGCACAGAAAAAGTCTACCAGTATAAATCGCACCATTCAGTTTCATAAGTCTCTCCAAACGCTTCTGAAGGGATTATTGCAAAATTATTTTAGGCTTTCATAGTTCACTTTGAGAGACCTAAAGAGTTAAACATAGATTCTGGAAATTGACATATAACTGAAACCAAAATGAAGCACTCATAGAGATTCAAAAAATGAGTGAAATATTCCCACTAACAAACTGCAAGGCCAATTTTGTTACCAAGACGGAATAAAAATTAGTCATCTGCCACATAAAAGTATGTTTCAGCCATACCTCAAACTGAACTTTAGAAACAACGGAAATAGATAGAGTTTATTTCAGGCTTATTTAAATTTCCCTATTCTGCCTTTTCTCCCAATTTAGGTTCACCTCCCTGAATACCAAGTGCTCACAAGTTTTGCTGGTTTTTCTTGTCAGGGAAGAATGTAAAATACTAAGTTAATTTCCCCTAGGACTGTGTTAGTTAAGTGAGGTGTTATGTCACACAGATGATTTGCAGTTTAACAAAGGACTGCATAGTAAAGACGTTACCTAAAAGAAATGGATTGCTAAAGGTAGAAGTTCAGATACCCATACAAAGTCTTTTTAACCTGTTTTAGGTCCCTTGTGTATATATATGAACCTAGTTAGATCTACAGCCTGCCCGAGCGGTGCAGTGGTTAAGCACCCGGCTGCTAACCCAAAGGTCAAGCAATTCAAACCCACCAGCTGCTCTGTGAAAGAAAGATGTGGCAGTCTTCCTTAAAGATTTATGGCTTTGGAAACCCTACGGGGCAGTTCTACTCTGTCCTATAAGGTCACTGTGAGTCAGAATCAACTCCAGGGCAATGGGTGTGGGTTATTTATTTTTTTGGTTTAGATCTATATACTTAAAACAGAATATGATGGGAATAAAAATTCTCATTGGTTTGTTTGGTAGACTATCTGGCCCTCCTGTGGAAGCACCAGATGAATAGTGAATAAAATCAATTAAACTTTTTAGTTACTTACAGTTTTCAGTTCTTGAACAGGCCAAGTTAGGCTCTCTACCACTGTACTCTCAAAGCTCCCATTAACGTGCTTGTCCATTCTGACACACATTTCTTGTCTTATACATACCCACTTTGTTTTAATTTCTAGCTTTCTTTTTTAAAAAAATCCTGACTTTCTGTTCAAGAAAAATCTAGCTAAAACTTACGTATCCCAGTCTGAGAAAAATTTACTTCTATTTTGTATCTGTCACTGAAATGTTCCATATAAAGGAGATGAAGTGCATAGTGGAAAAATAATCACACTGAGAGTCACATGGACTCGAAATGATACTCTTACATTGATATCAGTTAGCAGGTCCCTTTGACAATGTATTGAATCTCTTAGATTATCAGTTCATAGGATTATTATGAACATTAAATTGAATTATACATATAAAACCCTTAGCCTATTTTCAGGAACACACTAAGCCAGTCAATGTTAACTATTACTGTTATTAAGTTATAGTGAAGAAAATACTAAAAGCAATCACCAAATTTAAAACATCAACCACTTTACACAGTATACATCAGGAGTCCTCATACTAGGCCTGTAGGGCAAATCCAGCCACTGATGGCTTTTGCAAATAAAATTTTATTGGAATACGGCCACACCGATTCATTTGCCGATGGTCTATGGCTGTTCATGTGCTACAATGGCAGAGTTGAGTAGTTGCAACAGAGGCCATATGGCCCAGCAAAGCCTAAAATAAAGTCCTGACCCTTTACAGGAAAAGTTTGCTGATTCCTGATAACTTTCATTACTAACCATCAGAGTCAACAATGTCCGAACTGTAAGTCATGAACAATAATCATGCCAGAAACTATTCCGCGTGTCTTAAGCTCTCATTTTCTACTCTTTGTCTATTTCTCACCATTCCAAGTCCTGGGTTAGGCTAATAAATAGCAAAACTCCATTTGAGTTATAAGCCAATTAAGAGACAAGGAAAAAAGCAGATACACAAATATCATTATTAATAGTGATAATGCTGATACTGGAAAAAGTGGATTATATTTATGTGCAACTAGTTTTCCTAATACTGACCACTAGAATTAGAGGCACCCATCCTGTCAGGAGTAGCTGGACTAGGGCAGACTTTTCAGCAGAGCAGACTGGCCAATTAAATTTAATCATGGTGGAGCAGAGAAGACCATATAATCTAGGCAGGTAACCTGATTCCCGAAAATGAAGGAGAAGTGGAAGCAGAGAGAAAAAAGCTGGGTTATGTCTGCCAATTTCCTCTCCAATAAGGCAATGCACTCCAACTCCATAGAATAATGACAGGGATAGGACAAGGGGCCAGGAGGGCTACACAAGTTGAATTTCTTCTGCATGGAAAGAAACATCTGGAGTTGGGAAAAGTGTTTCCAACAACATAATCCTAATCATTGCAAGACCTTAGCAAAGAGACCTAAAACATACAGAACTATGTTTCCAATCTTTTTCAGAAAAAAAGTTATCACCAAGCATCAATGGGGATGATACATAAAACTTCTCCTACTACACAAAAATGGGATGTGCTGGAAAACGTGGTCACCCATGTCATTCCTCTGTTCACAAATATTCATCAATTGCATATGATTACTAAATAAATTTTTAAATTTTAGCAAAATATTTAAAACATTCTTATTGCTGACCTATTCTTAACATTCTTACCATCGGATATATTTGTTAAACATTCTAACTGCACTAACTGGGCTAATCAGCACATTAGTAATATTCACATATTTTATTATTTTTTTCTGGTTGATTAACATTTCAATTAAGGAGAGTGACACAAGAGAGTTTTTTTTTTTTTTTAATGCTAAGGGGGTATTCTTCCATTCTGAGTTTATTAAGAGTTCTCAAACTAGAAGTGAATATAGAATTTTAAAAATTTATATTTTTAAAGATAAGCATACAGTTTATTTTTCTAAAGTTGAACCATAGTTCCATTCTAGAAATAATTCTAACAATAATTCTAATTTAGTATCGTTATTAATATACTACTGAATTTGATGTTCAATATTATCTTTAGGAATCTTAGTTGTATGTGCTCTGCCAAATGACAGCATTAGAGTTATGCTATTTTCATAAAAGGTATTTATAATCTTCCGATATTTCTCTGTGTTCTGGTTTATCTTAAATCTTGTTGGAAAGTTTGAATCAACAAGAATACATCTATCTAATGGAGTGGTTCAATCCAGTTTTTTTTTTTTAATTGTTGTAATTAAATGAAGTTTACATTTCAAGTTAGTCTCCCATACATAATTTTTTTTTTTACATATGAGACCCCAACCGCTCACCCCATTCTGCGACAGCACACTCCTCCCCTCCGCCCCTGATTCCCCATGAACATTCAACCAGCTCCTAACTCTCTCTGCCGTCCCATCTCACCTCTAGACAGAAGCCGCCCCTTTGGTCTCTTGTATCTACTTGACTAAGAGGCACATTTCTTCACAAGTATCACTTTATGTCCCACAGTCCAGTCCAATCCCTGCATGAAGAGTTGGCCTCGGAAATTGTTCTAGTTCTGGGGTGATAGAGAGACCAGAGGCCATGCTTTCTGGGGTGCCTACAGTCTTATTCAGACCATTAAGTTTGGTCTTCTTACTAGAATTTGAGTTCTGCATCCCATCATTCTACTGCTCCATCAGGGACCCTCTGTTGTGTTCCCTGTCAGGATGTTCATTGGTGGTAGCTGGGCACCATCTAGTTCTTCTGGTCTCAGGCTGATGAAGTCTCCGGTTTATGTGGCCCATTCTGTCTCTTGGGCTAATAGTTTCCTTGTGTCTTTGGTGTTCTTCGTTCTCCTTTACTCCAAGTGATTGGGACCAATTGATGCATCTTAGATGGCTGGTTGCAAGCTTTTAAGACCCCAGATGCCACTCACCAAAGTAGGATGCAGAACATTTTCTTAATAAGCTTTGTTATGCCAATAAACATAGATGTCCCCTGAAAACGTGGCCCCCAAACCCCACATCCCTACTACTCTGTCTCTCAAAGTATTTGATTCTATTGAGGAAACTTCTTAGCTTTGGTTTAGTCCAGTTGTTCTGGCTTCTCCTGTACTGTGTGCTGTCTTTTCCCTCACATAAGATGATTCTTATCTACCATCTAGTTAGTGAATAACCATCACCCTTGCTCCCCACCCCCGTAACCATCAAAGAAATGTTTTCTTCTGCGTTTAAACCTTTTCTTGAGTTCTTATAATAGTGGTCTTATACAGAATTTGTCCTTCTGTGACTGACTACATTCACTCAGCATATTAAGTTCCAGCTTCTACCATGTTATACAATGTTTCACAGCTTCATCATTGTTCTTTATCATTGCATAATATTCCATTGTGTGGATATACCATAGTTTGTTTATCCATTTATCCATTTATGTGCACCTAGGTTGCTTCCATCTTTTTGCTATTGTGAACAGTACTGCAATGAACATGGGTATATCTCTATTCGTGTGACGGCTCTTGTTTCTCTAGGATATATTCCAAGGAGCGGGATAGCTGGATCCTATGGTACTTCTATTTCTAGGTTTTTAAGAAAGAGCTAAATCAGTTTCCAAAGTGGTTGTACCATTTTACATTCCCACCAGCAGTGTATAAGTGTTCCATTCTCTCCACAACCTCTCCAGCATTTGTTATTTTCTGTTTTTGGATTAATGCTAGCCTTGTTGGGGTTAGATGATATCTCATTGTAGTTTTAATCTACATTTCTCTAATGGCTAATGATCATGAGCATTTCTTCTTGTGTCTGTTAGCTGCCTGAATATATTCTTTGGTGAAGTGCCTGTTCATATCCTTTACCCATTTTTTAGTAAGGTTATTTGTCTTTTTCCCGTTGAGGTTTTGCATTATCTTGTAGATTTTAGAGATTAAACGCTGATCAGAATTGTAATAGCAAAAATTTTTTGCCCAGTCTGTAGGTTGTCATTTGACTCTTTTGGTGAAGTCTCTTGATGAGCATAAGTGTCTGATTTTTAGGAGCTCCCATTTATCTAGTCTCTCTTCTGGTGCTTGTGCATTGTTGCTTACGGTTCGTATTGAGTTTATGCCATGTATTAGGGCTCCTAGCATTGTCCGTATTTTTTCTTCCATGATCTTTATCATTTTTTATTTTTTATTTAAGTCTTTGATACATTTTGAGCTAGTTTTTGTACATGCCGTGAGATATGGGTCTTATTTCAGTTTTTTGCATCTAGATATCCAATTATGCCAGCACCATTTATTAAAGAGACTGTCTTTTCCGCAATCAATGGGCTTTGGGCCTTTGTCAAATATTAGCTGCTCATAGGTGGATGAGCTTATATCTGGATTCTCAACTCTGTTCCATTGGTCTATGTATCTGTTGTTGTACCACTACCAGGCTGTTTTGACTACCATGGAAGTATAATAGGTCCTAAAATCAGGTAGAGTAAGGCCTCCCACTTTTTTCTTGTTCTTGAGTAATGCTTTATTTATTCAGGGCCTCTTCCCTTTCCATATGAAGTTGGTGATTTATTTCTCCATCTCATTAAAAAATGCTGCTGGAATTTGGATAGGGATTGCATTGTATCTGTAGATTGCTTTGGGTAGAATTGACATTTTCTCTATGTTGAGTCTACCTATCCATGAGCATGGTATATTTTTCCACTTATGGATGTCTCTTTTAGTTTCTTGCAGTAGTGTCTTGTAGTTTTCTCTGTAAAGATCTTTTACATCTCTGGTTAGATTTATTCCTAAGTATTTTATCTTTTGGGGGGCTATTGTAAATGGTATTGATTTGGTGATTTCCTCTTCAAGGTTCTCTTTGTTGGTGTAAACGAATCCAATTCATTTTTGTATATTTATCTTGTATCCTGAAACTTTGCTGAAATATTCTATTAGTTCCAGTAGTTTTCTTGTGGATTCCTTGGGGTTTTCTGTGTATAAGATCATATCATCTGCAAATAGAGATTCTTTGACTTCTTCTTTACCTATTTGGATGCCCTTTATTTCTTTTTCTAGCCTAACTGCTAAGGCTAGGACCTCCAGCACAATGTTGAATAATACAGGTGATAAAGAGCATCCTTGTCTGGTTCCATTCTCAAGGGGAATGCTTTCAAAGTCTCTCCATTCAGGATGATGTTAGCTGTTGGTTTTGTATAAATGCCCTTAATTGTGCTAAGGAATTTCCCTTCTATTCCTATTTGGTTGAGAGTTTTTATCATGAATGAGTGTTGGACTTTGTTCGATGCATCTTCTGCATCGATTGATAAGATCATGTGGTTCTTGTCTTTTGTTTTATTTATGTGATGGATTACGTAGATTGTTTTTCTAATGTTGAACCATCCCTGAATACCTGGTATAAATTCCACTTGGTCATGGTGAATTTTTTTTTTTTTTTTTGGTATGCTGCTGAATTCTATTGGCTAAAATTTTGTTGAGGATTTTTGCGTCAATGTTCATGAGACATATTGGTCTGTAATTTTCTTTTTTTGTGGTGTCTTTACCTGATTTTGGTATCAGGGTTATGCTGGCTTCATAGAATGAGTTTGGGAGTATTCCATCATTTTCTATGCTCTGAAATAACGTTAGTAGAAGTGGTGTTATCTCTTCTCTGAAAATTTGGTAGAATTCTCCAGTGAAGCCATCTGGGCCAGGGCTTTTTTTTGTTGGCAGTTTTTTAATAACGTATTCAATATCTTCTTTTGTTGTGGGTTTATTTTGTTTATTTTGTTGTTTTACCTTTGTTTGTGTTAATTTAGGCAGATAGTGAGTTTCTAGAAATGTGTCCATTTCCTCTAGGTTTTCAAATTTGTCAAAGTACAGTTTTTCATAGTAATCTGTTATGATTCTTTTAATTTCAGTTGGGTCTATTGTGATATAACCCATCTCATTTCTTATATGGGTTATCTGCTTCCTCTCCAGTCTTTCTTTTGTCAGTTGGGCCAGTGGTTTATCAATTTTGTTGATCTTTTCAAAGAACCTGCTTTTGGACATGTTAACTCTTTCAAACATTTTTCTATTCTCTATTTCATTTAATTCTGCTCTACTTCTTATTATTTCCTTTCTTCTGGCACCTGTGGGCTTCTTTTGCTGCTCTGTTTCTACTTGTTCCAGTTGTAGGGTTAATGCTTTGATTACGAGCCTTTCTTGTTTTTGGATGTGTGCATTTATTGCTATAAACTGACCTCTGAGCACTGCTTTTGCTGTGTCCCAAAGGTTCCGGTAGGGTGTGTTTTCATTCTTGTATGATTCTATGAATTTCTTTATTCCATCCTTGGTTTCTTCTATAACCCAGTAGTTTTTGAGCAAGGTGTTGTTCAGTTTCCATGTGTTTGATTTTTTTTTCTTGCTTTCCACTTTTATGGCTTTATGGTCAGAAAAGATGCTTTGTAATATTTCGATGCTTTGGATTTTGTTAAGGCTTGCTTTATGGCCTAATATGTGGTCTATTCTGGAGAATGTTTCCTGTGTGTTGGAAAAGAAAGTATACTTGGCTGCTGTTGGGTGCAGTGTTCAGTACATAACTATGAGATCAAGTTGGTTGATTGTAGCGTTTAGCTCTTCTGTGTCTTTGTTGAGCTTCTTTCTGGATGTTCTGTCCTTCACCAAAAGTAGCATGTTGAAGTCTCCTACTACTATTGTGGAGCTGTCTCTCTCTCTCTTCAGAGCTGTTAGAGTCTGTTTTACGTATTTTGGAGCCCAGTCTTTGGGTGCGTAAATATTTATAATGGTTATGTCCTCCTGGTATTTTGACCCTGTAATCATTATATAGTGCCATTCCTTATCCTTTGTTATGGATTTTACTTTAAATTCTATTTTGTCAGAGATTAATACTGCCACTCCTGCTCTTTTTTGAGTGTTCTTTGCTTGGTATAACACTTTCCATCCTTTGAGCTTTAGCCTGTTTTTGTCGTTAAGCCTAAGGTGCATCTCTTGTAGGCAGCATATAGATGGATCATGCTTCTTTATCCAATCTGCCACTCTCCGTCTCTTTATTGGTGCATTAAGTCCGTTTACATTAGCGTAATTGTTGATAGGTGTGAGTTTAGTACTGTCATCCTGATATCTTTTTTTGTGTGTTGTTCACAGTTTCTTTGTTCTCCTCAATTTTCTGTGCTGAGTCATTTTTCTTTATGTATTTTTTTCATCTTTTTCTTTGTTGTAGATTTTGTGTTTTCTGGGTCTTTATGTTTTTATACTTTTTTATTTTGATTTGTAGGATTGTTAGATTCCTTTATGGTTACCCTAATATTTGCCCCTATTTTTCTAAGTTTATACCAGTCTTTTATTACTTTATGTTGCCTTAACTTCCCCTCCATATACAAAATCATTGTCTCTATTGTTTAAGTCCCTCTTTTTTTTGTTTTAATATTATCGTTTTTTTACATATTGATATCTATTTCCCTATTTTCAATGTTTTGGCTTTGATGTATTTTCGATTTCAGTATCTGAGTCAATATCTGGTTGCTCTGTCCTGTGTTCTAGTCTTGCATTGTTAGCTGGTGTTATTGATTATCTAACTGTAGGACTGCCTTTAGTATTTCTTGTAATTTTGGTTTGCTTTTTGCAAATTCCCTAAAAGTCTGTTTATCTGGAAATGCCCTAATTTCACCATCATATTTGAGAGACTGTTTTGCTGGATATATAACTCTTGGCTGACAGTTATTTTCCTTCAAGGCTTTAAATATGTCATCCCATTGTCTTTTAGCCTGCGTGGTTTCTGCTGAATAGTCCGAGCTTATTATAATGGACTCTCCTTTGTAGATGACTTTTCTTTTATCCCTAGCCACTCTTAGAATTCACTCTTTTTCTTTGGTTTTGGTAAATTTGATTATAATATGTCTTGGTGACTTTCTTTTGGGATCTACCTTATGTGGGGTTCGATGAGCATCTTGGATAGATATCTTCTCTTCTTTCATGATATCAGGGAAGTTTTCTGTCAACAAATCTTCAACAATTTTCTCTGTATTTTCTGTTAACCCCCTCTGTTCTGGTACTCTAATCACTTGTAGGTTATTTCTCTTGATAGAGTCCCACATGACTCTTAGAGTGTCTTCATTCTTTTTTATTCTTTTATCTGATTTTTTCTCAAATAAGTTGGCGTCAAGAGCTTTATCTTCAATGTCACTAATTCTAACTTCTACTGCCTCAGTTCTGCTCCTATGACTTTCTATTGAGTTGTCTAATTCTGACTTTTTATTGTTAATCTTCTGGATTTCTGATTGCTGTCTCTCTATGGATTCTTGCAGCCTATTAAATTTGGGATTGTGTTCTTGAATAACTTTTTTAAGTTCCTCTACTACTGTGTCTGTATGTTCCCTGGATGTTTATGCATTCTGTAGAATTTCCTTTTTAATTTCTAGAAGAGTTCTGTGTATGACACTTTTGTATTCTGCCTCTGGTAATTAGAAGAAGTTTTCTTCCTCCAGAGAATTTATTGATTCTTTATTTTGGGAGCTTGCTGAAGCCATCATGGACTGCCTCTTTATGTGACTTGATATTGACTGTTGTCTCTGAGCCATCAATAATTTCTTATAATTTTATTTTGTATTTGCTTAGTGAGACCTAGCTTCTTATTTTGTTTTGTTTTGATATGCACAGATAGGCTGCTCGTGTGCACTAGTTTGATTTTTGACACCTTTGGATCTCTAACGTCCTGACACCAGGTAGTTAGTTCTGTAACTAAGTATTTGCACACAGGAGTCCATTATATTTTCCTATATGGGTTCAGCTCGGGTGTTCAGGCTGTCGGTCACCAAGTGTGTGATGCAGGCTCTCACCCCCAGTCCTAGAGAGGCATGGGTGATTGGTGCAGGCACTGGACTCTGGCTGTGGTAGAGGTCATGTGCTGAGCCAGGCAGGGGGCTGACAGCTACCCCTGAGAGTCTGAAAGGAAAGCGTGTCCCCATTCTCTAGGGTGAGTAGGTAGGTGAGTTTTGCATCCGGAGTATGAGCACCCCACTCTGTTGGCTGTAAAGACTCAAGGGCACCACTTTTTCTTGAAGTTCTGTAACAGGTGACTAGGCACTTTAGTTGCTATCACTAGTCCTCAAGCTCCTGCAGCAGATGGATAAAAGTGCCTACTTAAGGAATAGGGCTGTTTCAAGGGTCACAAATCTGTCAGCTCACAGCTGAAGCAGTTGAAGTTAAACTTCAGATGTTTGCCCTGTTGTACTGTGGTAGTGAGGACTAACGCTGTTGAGATGGGTCCCCACAAGTCTATACAGGTTTGTAAAGCACTCAGAGTCTGCAAACCCCTGATACTTGTGGCCAGCAAAGGAGCTGTGTCGACCCTGTGTTCCTGGCCTAGGGGATCCAGCAGCTTATTTGTTCCCTCTCCAAGGCCAGGAGAATGGTTCAGGGCACCTTTTAGGATCTACTTCTGGCCCAGCGGTCTCCCGTGCAGAGCACGGAGGGAGGTTGTAAAAGGGAGAGAGGTTTTTCCCAAATGGGCTTTTTTTTTTTTTTTAATCCCTGCAAAAGGGTGCACACATGTACTTATCCTAGCCTCTTGGGAGCTGCTCTTCACTGGTTTGGAGTGTCCAAGAAGAATCTCTGCTGCCGGATCTTTCTTGATGTGGAAACTGCTCCCCGAGTGCAGACACAGCACAGCTGTTTGCCTGCTTCACCTCAGACAGTATGACTGTGGTGTTGCAGTTTCGCTGCCACGGCTCTCGCCCTCCTCACCTCTTCCAAAAGGTCTCTCTCTCCCATATCCCTCAGACAAATTTCTTAACCTTGCCTTGGGCAGGGCTGCCAGATACTCACATACAATCAAATCACTTGTTTTTCCAGGTCTTTGTTGTAAGAGGGATATAGGAAGTGTCTAACTACTCTGCCATGTTGACCACGTCTCCTCTCAATCCAGTTATTTTTACTGTTATAGCTGATACCATGTTTCTTTCCAGTATTATATAAATGGTGTAAATTTTTTTATTCCTGGAATCATATTGTCTTTGTTTTGAGTTTTTTTGTTGTTGATTTATTCCAAACTATCCTACTGATGGAGCTCTGTTGGCATAGTGGTTAAGAGCTTGGCTGCTAACCAAAAGGTCGGTAGTTCAAATCCACCAGCTGCTCCTTGGAATCCCTATAGGGCAGTTTTATTCTGTCCCATAGGGTCACTATGAGTTGGAATGGACTTGATGGCAATGGCTTTTTGGTTTTTATGCTATTGATATTAAAATTATAATAGGATGTTTTTCTCAGTTACTTTTGAAGGAAAGAGCAATGTCTTTCAACAACTTAGTCAAAGAATTGGTAAGCATACTTTGTTTCTATCTTCTTTGTTCCCATTTCTGTTACTATAACATAAGATTTTAAACTTAGTGTCCAATGTTAAAATTATAAATATTATTTTGTATTATGACCCTCCTTTTAAAAATCATTTATGACATTTTCTTTGTATTAATTCATTGCATTTATCACCATCACTTGTTAATTTTATGTTTAAATGGTTTCAGTATTTACTATCTTTTGTTTTATTAACAAACATTTTATTTTCAGCTATATCTTTGCAGCAATTTTTGTTTGTTTTACTCATCTCTCAGGTAAAGGAATTTCTTTGAGTCAGTTACTCACTAAGGATGCATGAGCGTTATAACTTCTGACTGGAGTTAGAATTCTTGGCCACATAATGGCTTACTAGAAACTCTGTATCACCATTGCTTCCTGTCCTCAGGGTGGAAGAGATGAGACCAACATTGTTGTCACTTCTGTGTAAATAACTTTCTTTGTTCAGAATAAATTTTCATAAGATTGTTTCCCTTTGGCGTTATTCTAGGTTTTCTTCTTTTTTAAAAAAATTTTATTGTACTTGAGGTGAAGGTTTACAGAACAAATAGTTTCTCATTAAACAGTAAGTATGTATATTGTTTTATGACATTGGTTAACAACCCCACTACATGTCAACACTGCCTTACTCAACCTTGGGTTCCCTATCAGCAGTTTTCCTGTCCCCCTCTGCCTTCTACTCCTTGTTCCTAGACTGCTGAGCTTCATTAGTCCCATTTTGTTTTATGGGGCTGTCCAATCCCTGGCTGAACAGTAAACTTCAGAAGTGACTTCACCTCTGAGCTAAAAGGGTGTCTGGGGGCCATACTCTTGGGGCTTCTCCAGTCTCTTTCAGGCCAGTAAATCTGGTCCTTTTTTGTATATGTTAGAATTTTGTTATACATCCTTCTCCAGCTCTGTCCAGAACCCTCTGCTGTGATATCAGTCAGAGCAGTCAGTAGTGGTAGCGAGCACCATCTACCTGTACTGGACTCAGTCTTGTGGAGGCCTTGTTAGCTGTGGCCCATTAGTCCTTTGGACTAATCTTTTCCTTGTATCCTGTTCTCTTCCTTCTCCCTTGCTCCCGAAGGGGTGAGACCAGTGGAGTATCTTAGATGGATGCTCACAAGCTTAAGATCCCAGAGGCTACTCAACAAGATAGAATGTAGAACATTGTCTTTATAAACTGTGTTATGCCAATTGAGCTAGATGTTCCCCGAGACCATGGTCCCCACAGCCCTCCACCCAGCAATTCAATCCCTCGGGGAGTTTGGATATGTCTACGGAGCTTCCATGACCTTTACTTGTACAAGATGTGCTGGTTTCCCCAGTATTCTGTACGGTCTCACCCTTCACCAAACATACCACTTATCTATTCCCTATTTATTATTTCCCCTCTACCCTTCCTATCCCTCTTAACCAACAACGATTATTAATTTTTGTGTGTAAAATTTTTCATGGGTTTTTACAATAGAGGTCTCATAAAATATTTGTCCTTTTGTGATTGACTTATTTCACTCAGCATAATGTCCTCCATTTTCATCCATGTTATGAGATGCTTCGCAGATTCATCACTGTTCTTTATCGTTGCATAGTACTCCATTGTGTGTATGTACCATAGTTTTTTTTTTATCCATTCATCTGTTAATGAGCATCTAGGTTGTTTCCATCTTTTTGCTATTGTGAACAATGCTGCCATGAACATAGGTGTGCATATGTCTATTCGAGTGATGACTCTTATTTCTCTAGGATATATTCCTAGAAGTGGGATTGCTGGATTGTATGGTATTTCTATTTCTAGCTTTCTAAGGAAGCACCATATCATTTTTCAAAATGGTTGTATCATTTTGCATTCCCACCAGCAGTGCATAAGGGTTCTTATCTCGCCGCAGCCCCTCTAACATTTGTTATTTCCAGTGTTTTTGATTCGTGCCAGTAATGTGGGGGTGAGATGGTATCTCATAGTGGTTTTAATTTGTATTTCTCTAATGGCTAGTGATCTCGAGCATTTCCTCATGTGTCTGTTGGCCATTTGAATGTCTTCTTTGGTGAAATGTCTGTTCATTTTTTAATAGGATTATTTGTCTTTTTGTTGTAGAGGTGTTGGATTTTCTTGTAGATTATGGAGATTAGACCTTTGTCTGACTTCTACTGTTCAAAAACTTTTTCCCAGTCTGTAGGTTGTCTTTTTACTCTTTTTGTGAAGTCTTTTGAGGAGCGTAGGTGTTTGATTTTTGGAAGATCCGAGTTATCTAACTTATCTTCTGGGGTTAATGTGTTGATGGTTATGGTTTGTATCCTGTTAATGCCATGTATTATGCCCTGTAGCATTAGTCCTATTTTTTCTTCCATGAACTTTATAGTTCTTGGCTTTATATTTAGCTCTTTGATCCATTTTGAATTAGTTTTTGTATATGGTGTGAGGTGTGGGTACTGTTTCATTTTTTTGCAGATGGAAATCCAGTTTTACCAGCACCATTTGTTAAAAAGACTGTCTTTTCCCCATTTGATGGACTTTGGGCCCTTGTCGAAGATCAGGTGAATGTAGGTGGATGGATTTACATCTGCATTCTCAATTCTGTTCTGTTGGTTAATGTATCTGTTGTAGTACCTGTGCCAGGATGTTTTGAATACCATAGCTGTATAGTAGGTTCTGAGGTTAGGTAGTGTTAGTCCTACTTTATTCTTCTTCTCCGATAGTGCTTTACTTATTTGGGCTTCTTCCCTTTCCATATAAAATTAATGATTAGTTTTTCCATCTCTTTAAACAATGTTGTTGGTATTTGGATCAGGATTGCATTGTATTTGTAAATTGCTTTGGGTAGAATTATCATTTTCACAATGTTGCGTCTGCCTATCTATGAGCATGGTATGTTTTCCCATTTATGTAGATCGTTTTGCGTTTCTTGCATTAGTGGTTTGTAGTTTTCTTTGTATAGGTCTTTTACATCCCTGGTTTGATTTATTCCTAAGTATTTTAAGTTTTTATGGGCTATTATAAATGGTATTGTTTTCCTGATTTCCTTTTCATCGTTCTCTTTATTGGTATATAGGAATCCAATTGATTTTTGTATGTTTGTCTTATATCCTGCTACTCTGCTGAATCTTTCCATTAGTTTCAGTAGATTTCTCATGAAGTCTTTAGGGTTTTCTATGTATACTATCATGTCATCTGCAAACAAGGACAGTTTAACTTCTTCATTACCAATTTGGATGCCCTTTATTTCTTTTTCTTGCCTTATTACTGTAGCTAGAACTTCCAGCCCAATGTTAAATAGGAGTGGTGATAAAGGGCATACTTGTCTTGTTCCTGTTCTCAAGGAGAATGTTTTCAGCCTCTGTCCATCAAGAATGATGTCGGCTGTTGGTTTTGCATAGATGCCCTTTATTATGTTGAGAAATTTCCCTTCTATACCTATTTTATTGAGAGTTTTTATCAGGAATGAGTGTTGGACTTTGTTGAATGCCTTTTCTGCATCAGTTGTGATGATCATGTGATTCTTTCCTTTCCTTTTATTTATGTGGTAGATTACGTTGATTGATTTTCTAATAATGAACCATCCTTGCATAGCTGGTGTGAATCCTCCTTGGTTGTGGTGTATTATTTTTTTGATATAATGCTGAATTTTATTCGCTAGAATTTTTTTGAAAATTTTTGCATCTATATTCATGAGCGAGATTGGTGTTTTATTTTCTTTTTTTGTGGCATCTTTACCTGATTTTGGTTTCAGGGTTATGCTGGCTTCATAGAATGAATTCTGAATTGCTGCTTCCTTTTCTGTGCTCTGAGATAGCTTGAGCAGTACTGCTACAAGTTCTTCTCTGAATGTTTGGTAGAATTCTCTGGTGAAGCCATCTGGGTTAGGGCTTTTTTTTGTTGGGAGTTTTTTTTATTACCTTTCAGTCTCTTCTCTTGTTATGGGTCTGTTCAGATTTTCAACATCATTTTGTTGTAGTTTGGGTAGGTAGTGTGTTTCTAGAAATTTATCCATTTCCTCTAGGTTTTCAAATTTGTTGGAGTATAGTTTTTCATAATATTCTATTATGATCCTTTATATTTCAGTTGGGTCTGTTGCAATGTTGCTCATTTCATTTCTTATTTAGGTTATTTGCGTCCTTTCCTGATTTTCTTTTGTCAGTCTTGCCAGTGGTTTGTCAATTTGTTGATTCTTTCAAAGAGCCAACTTTTGGTTTTGTTGATTCTTTCTATTGTTTTTCTATTCTCTATTTCATTTATTTCTGCTGTGATCTTTATTATTTCCTTTCTTCTGGTGTCTGTGGGCTTTTATTGCTGTTCTCTTTCTATTTGTTTGAGTTCTGTAGTTAATGTTTTGATTTGTCCCTTTCTTCCTTTTTTTTTAAATTTTTTATTGTACTTTAGATGAAGGTTTACAGAACAAATAGTTTCTCATTAAACAGTCAGTACCCATATTGTTTTATGACATTGGTCAACAACCCCCTGACAAGTCAACATTCTCCCTTCTCCTACTTGAGGACCCTTTTTTTGGTGAAAATATACATAGCCAAAGTTACACCATTTTGAACTTTTGTACATGTACAGTTCAGTGACATCAATTACATTCTTCCAGTCATGCTACTATTCTCACTATCCTTTTCCAACTTATTCCATCACCATTATCTTAAACTCGTTGTCCCCTAGGCTTCTTATCAAACCTTTTGAGTTGCTGTGGTCAATTTGATCTCATATAATTATTTTTTTTTTAACCTTAAATGAAGGTTTGCAGAACAAATAGTTTCTCATTAAACAGTTAGTACACATATTGCCCCATTACAATGGTTAACAATCCCATGACATGTCAATACTGTCCTTTGTCAACCTTGGTTTCGCTATCATGATCTTTCCTGTCCCCTCCTGTCTTCCAGTCCTTGCCCCTGGACTGCTGTGCCTTTAGTCCTGTTTTGTTTTATGAGGCTATCCAATCCCCAGCTGAAAGGTGAATTTCGGGAGAGGCTTCACCACTGGGCTAAAAGGGTGTCTGGGGGCCATACTCTCAGTGTTTCTCCAGTCTGTCAGGCCAGTAAATCTGGTCTTTTTTTGTGAGTTAGAATTCTGTTCTATATCCTTTTCCAGCTCTGTCCAGGACCCTCTATTGTGATCCCAGTCGGATCAGTCCATGGTGGTAGCCAGGCACCATCTAGCTATACTGGACTCTGTCTGGTTGAGGCTGTGGTAGCTGTGGTCCATTAGTCTTTGGACTAATCTTTTCCTTGTATCTTGTTCTCTTCATTCTCCCTTGCTCCCAAAGGGGTGAGACCAGTGGAGTATCTTAGATGGATGTTCACAGTCTTTTAAGACCCCAGATGCTACTCACCAAGGTAGAATGTAGAACATTGTGTTTATAAACTGTGTTATGCCAACTGAGCTAGATGTTCCCCGAGACCATGGTCCCCACAGCCCTCTGTCCAGCAATTCAGTCCCTCAGGGAGTTTGGAAGTGTCTATGGAGCTTCCATGACCTTTCCTTGTACAAGTTGTGCTCTCTTCTCCAGTAATGTGTACTGTCTTACCCTTCACCAAAGTTACCACTTATCTATTTATCCCCCCCCCCCACTCCTCCAATCCCTCGTAACAAACAAAGATTGTTTCTTTTTGTGTGTAAACTTTTAAATGATTTATATAGTAGAGGTCTCATACAATATCTGTCCTTTTGCGATTGACTTATTTCACTCATCATAATGCCCTCTAGTTTTGTTCCTCTTACTCTCCTGTGCTGAGTTCTTTTGTTTGTGGATTTTTTTTTCATTTATTTTGTTTTTGTAGGTTTTATTTTTACTAAGACTTTATGTTTTTATTCTTTATTTTGATCAGTAGGTTTGTTAACTTTCTTTGTGGTTACCCTGAAATTTACCCTTATCTTCCTAGATTTCAACCAGTTTATTATTACTTGGTATCACCTGACTTCCTCTCCATTAGAAGGTTCTATATCTACACCATTTATTCCCTCTTTTATTGTTTTGATACTGTTTTCATTTACAGATTAACCTCTGTGGTTCTCTTCTGTAATTCTTTTGGTTTTGTAAAGTCTTTAAGAGTTCATTTCCTAGGATGGTATCTGGCTAGTACAATCGTGTATCCTATATTAAGCCTGTGGTCTGATATTATTTATTCTCAGATCAAAGGACTTCCTTTAATAAGTCTTTTAAGTGTGGTTTGGTTTTTACATAGTCCCTTAATTTATGTTTATCTGGAAATGACCTAATTTCACCATCATATTTGAACGAGAGTTTTGCAGGATATATTATTCTTGACAGGCTATTTTCTTCTTTCAAGGTTTTATATATGTCATTCCATTGCCTTCTTGCCTGCATGGTTTCTGCTGAAGAATCTGAGCTTAGCCTTATTGTTGCTCCTCTGTATGTGACTTTTTGTTTTCCACGAGCTGCTCTCAGGATTCTTTGTTTCTCTTTTGTTTTAGTGAGTGTGATTATGATATGCCTTGGTGATTTTCTTTTGGGGTCTATTCTGTATGGGGTTCATAGAGCTTCTTGGATGCTCAACTTTTCATTTTTCATGATATTCGGGAAGTTTTCTGTCAGCAATTCTTCAATGATCCTCTCTGTGTCTTCTGTTTTCTCCCCCTGTTCTGGTACTCTGATCACTCGTAAATTTTTGCTTTTGATTGTATCCTACATAATTCTCAGGGTCTCTTCATTTTCCTTTGTTCTTTTTTCTGAGTTTTCCTCAAACAGAGCTGTATGCAAGTGTTTGTCTTCAACTGGGCTGATCCTGTCTTCACTGTTTCAAATCTGCTCCTCAGGCCTTCTATGACACTGTCCATTTCTGAAATCTTCTTGTTTCTCTTTTCTATTTCTAATTGTTGTTTTTGTATAATTTCTAGTTGTGAATTTATTTTGGCTTTTTGTTCCTACACTATTTTCCTGAATTTTCCCTTTTTTTGTCTGAATTTTCCATGAATTTGTCTGCCTTTTCCATGAATTTGTCTATTTTTTTCCTCATTTTTGTCTGATTTTTCTTGAACTCTTAGATAATTCTGAGTATTAGAGATTTGAATTCCCTTTCAGGTAGTTCTAGTGCCTTTTCTTCTACTGGAAAGTCATCTGGTGTTTTATTTTGGATGGATATTGGAACCATCCTGTCGTGTTTTTGTAAATGTTTTGATATTGCCTGCTGTCTTTGGGGTATTTAGCAGTTATTTTTCTCACTTATTGATTATAGATATGTTTGTTTTGTCCTTTTTTTTTTTTTAATTTGGCTATGTCTGAGCAGGCGGGCTGTGTGTTCTTTGTTGTTTGCTGGCCTGTGGGAGCAATGCTTTTTGCCTCCTTCTCCAATTGGCAGGGTCAGTCACTCAGATATGGTACAGCAGAGCAGGTCTAGCTGAAGAGGAGTTGCTGGGATGGGTTGTTTGTGGCACTTACTACAGCCACCAGGGCAGATCAGTAATCAGTGTATGGCAGGTTATGGTAGGCCATGCCTGTACTGCTTGGTGGTGTGATGTTAAGCACATGATGCAGGTAGGCAAGATGGAGGGTGGAGATTGTGATGTGCAGAGCTAAGATGGATATGGGAGAGAGGAGAGAGGAACAGGGGCCAAAAACATACATACAAACAAAAAAAGGGTGCTAGGTGAGCTTGCTGTCAGAGTGGAGAGATGAGAGACTATGAAATGGAAAGAAATAAAAAGGGAAGAAGGAAAAAAGAAAAGAATGAATAAATAAAAATTAGAAATAAAAAAGAACAGCAAAGCTCCCAGGGATCCCACTGGTGCGGTACAAGGTCTGGGGAAGTTCTTCCCATTTGTTGCAGTACTGCCTTGCTAGAAGGCATGGAGGAATTAAGCACCAGGTATTTAGGAGACAGGAAGAAAAAGAAAGTATAGCGGGACGATAAACTAAGCAATGAAGAAAGACAAAAAGGGAAAAAGTGGAAAAAGTAAACAAAACAAATTAAAAAATATATATAAAAACAAAAGCCCCTGAAAAAAAAGAAAAAAATAAATAAATAACCCTTGGAAAAAAAGAAATGCTCTCAGGGATCCCTCTGAGGTCTGCACAAGCTATGGGGGTGGTCCCAAGCCACGTAGCACTGCCCGGCCAGAACAGGCTCCCAACTCGAGAAAAGGAAAAAGAAAACAAACAAACAATTCAAAACAAACAAACAAACAAAAGCCCTGGGATTCCCCCCAGCATGGTAGGCCAGACGAGGAAGCAGTTCCACACTCGAACGGAGCTCTGCAGCACCCCAGGAAGAAGCAAAGATGGCTCACAGAGCCAAGTATTTGAGTGAAAGGATGAGGAGGTGGTGAGAGGTAAGGAAGAAATCAACAGAAGCAAAAAAAAGCAACACCAGCAGCCAACAAATGGCACTCAGGGAGTCGGTCAATGCCGTCAGGTGGAATCCAAGCAGCCGGTGCTTCCCAGCCAAGAGACTGTGGCTGTGGGAAGCAGAGGAGGCCGAATGGAGGTGAATAAGGGTGGGGGGTGGGAAAGCGTATATCACCAATGGCCGGTTGTTCTGTCTCCTACTGGAAGCTCCATGAAGCTGCTTTCTCGTACCCCCATTTGCTGGTCTCTGATAGGAGTCCAAGATGGAAGATCCGTGCTGTGTTAACTGATAGGGGACCTCTGCATGAACCTCTCCTCGCTCTCCATTCTCTGTCAGTTTACTCAGTCCATTTGGTGCTTGG
This sequence comes from Dugong dugon, assembly GCA_030035585.1. Classification (NCBI taxonomy): domain Eukaryota; kingdom Metazoa; phylum Chordata; class Mammalia; order Sirenia; family Dugongidae; genus Dugong; species Dugong dugon. Next base: position 98,927,943 of record CM057465.1, read on the forward strand.
CTGAGTTGTTTATCTCTTCATTTGATGTTTTAGGGTTCCAGGATTGCTGTTCTCTCTGTTTGTCTTAGTTTTTCAGATCTTTGCTGTGGAGGGACGGTGTGGTGCTTCTGCCTAGAGCACCATGTTGCCAGAAGTCCCCTGTTTCTTCTTTTTTGATGTTTGCATGTATTGGTATAAATCGTCCTCTGAGGACTGCTTTTGCTGTGTCCCAAAGGTATTGGTATGATGTGTTTTCATTCTCGCTTAATTCTAGGAATTTTTTGATTCCATCTCTGATTTCTTCTATTATCCAGTGATTTGTAAGCAGGGTGTAATTCAGTTTCCATGTAATTGATTTTTTTCCTTCCTCTTTCTGTTGTTAATTTCTACCTTGATGGCTCTGTGGTCAGAGAAGATACTTTGTATTATCTCAACATTTTGGATCTTGTTGAGGATTGCTCTATGGCCTAAGATGTGGTTTGTTCTGGAGAACGTTCCATGTGCATTTGGAAAGAATGTGTACTTTGTAGCTGTTGGATAGAGTGTTCTATATATGTCTGTAAGGTCAGGTTGGCTGATTATGCACTCTAGGTCTTCTGTATCTTTGCTGAGTTTCTTTTTAGTTGTTCTGTACTTTACTGAGAGTGGTGTGTTGAAGTGTCTTACTATTATTGTGGAACTGTCAATTTCTCTTTTCAGTGCTGTTAGGGTTTGTTTTATGTATTTTGGAGCCCTGTCATTGGGTGCATAGATATTCATTATTATGTCTTCATGATGGATCATCCCCTTAATCATTATATAGTGTCCCTCTTTGTCTTTTATGGTGGATTTTGTTTTAAAGTCTATTTTATCTGAGATTAGTATTTCCACTCCTGCTCTTTTTTGGTAGCTGTTAGCTTGATATATTTTTTCCAACTTTTGATTTTTAATAAATTGACATCTTTGTTTCTAAGGTGTGTCTCTTGTAGACAGCATATTGACAGATCCTGTTTTCTTATCCATTCTGTCACTCTCCATCTCTTTATGGGTGCATTGAGTCTGTTTACTTTCAGTGCAATTCTTGATAGATGTAAGTTTACTGTTGTCATTTTGTAGTGCTTTTTTTTGTGGTGCTGACGTTTTCTTTGTTCTTCTTACTCTCTTGTGCTGAATTCCTTTTGTTTGTGGATTTTTTTTTCATTACTTTTTTTTTTTTAAGACTTTATGTTTTTCCTCTTTATTTTTATATGTTTGTTAACATTCTTTGTGGTTAGTTTGAAATTTACCCTGATCTTTCTAAGTTCGAAGCAGTCTATTATTACTTGATATTGCCTTGCCTTCTTTTCCATTAGAAGGTTCTATACCTACACCGTTTATTCCCTCTTTTATTGTTCTGATGTTGTTGTCATTTACAAATTAACTGCTCTGATTCCCTGTTGTATTTCTTTTGGTTTTGGATAGCCCTTGAGAGTTCATTTCCTAGATTGGTGTATGGCTGGTGGAATCTTTTATCCTAGATTCAGCCTGTGAGCTGAAGTTGTTTGTTCTTAGATCAAAGAACTACCTTTAATAATTCTTGTAAGTTTGGTTTGGTTTTTACATAGTCCTGTAATTTCTGTTTATCTGGAAATGACCTAATTTCACCATCATATATGAATGAGAGTTTTGCAAGATATATTATTCTTGTCTGACATTTTTTTTTTTGAAGGTTTTATATATGCCATCCCATTGCCTTCTTGCCTGCATGGTTTCTGCTGAAGAATCTGAGCTTAGTCTTATTGTTTCTCCCTGTACGTGACTTCATGTTTTTCATGAGCAGTTGTCAGGATTCTTTGTCTTTGGTTTAGTGAGTGTGATTATGATATGCCTTGGTGATTTTCTTTTAGGGTCTATTGTATATAAGGTTCCTTGAGCTTCTTGGATGGGCAGCTTTTCATCTTTCATAATATTGGGGAAGTTTTCTGTCAGCAGTTCTTCAATAATCCTCTCTGTTTTTTCTGTTTTCTTCCCCTGTTCTGGTACTCCGATCACTCATAAATTTTTGCTTTTGATTGTATCCTACATAATTCTCAGGGTCTCTTCATTTTCCTTTGTTCTTTTTTCTGAGTTTTCCTCAAACAGAGCTGTATGCAAGTGTTTGTCTTCAACTGGGCTGATCTTGTATTCCACTGTTTCAAATCTGCTCCTCAGGCCTTCTATGACACTGTCCATTTCTGAAATCTTATTGTTTCTCTTTTCGATTTCTGATTGTTGTTTTTGTATAATTTCTAGTTGTGAATTTATTTTGGCTTTTTGTTCCTACACTATTTTCCCGAATTATTCCCTTTTTTTGTCTGAATTTTCCATGAATTTGCCTTTTCCATGAATTTGTCTATTTTTTTCCTCATTTTTGTCTGATTTTTCTTGAATTCTTGGATAATTCTGAGTATTAGATATTTGAATTCCCTTTCAGGTAGTTCTAGTGCCTTTTCTTCTACTGGAAAGTCATCTGGTGTTTTATTTTGGATGGCTATTCAAACCATCCTGTCTTGTTTTTGTCAATGGTTTGATATTGTCTGCTGTCTTCGCGGCATTCAATAGTTACTTTTCTCATTTATTAATTGAAGATTTGTTTGTTTTGTCCTTTTTTTAAATTTGGCTATGTCTGAACAGGCATGCTGTGTGTTCTTAGTTGTTTGCTTGTCTGTGGGCATGATACTTTTTGCCTACTTCTCCAATTGGCAGGATTATTTGCTCAGATATAGTACAGCAGGGCAGGTCTAGCTGAAGAGGAGTTACTGGGACAGGTTGTTTGTGGCATTTACTACAGCCACCAAGGCAGGTCTGTAATCAGTGCAGGGCAGGTTCCAGTAGGCTGTGCCTTTGCTGCTTGGTGGTGTGATGTTAAGTGCATGGTGCAGGTAAGCAGAAAGGAGGGGGTAAGTTTGTGATGTGTGGAGCTAAGATGTGTATGGGAGAGAGGAGAGAGGAACAGAAGCCAAAAAGACACAAACAAACAAAAAAGAACAAAGAAAAAAGAGTACTAGGGGAGGTTGCCATTGGAGTGGAGAGATGAGAGACTATGAAATGGAGAAAAACGAAAAGGGGAAGAAGAAGAAAGAAAATAAAAGAATGGATAAATAAAAATTAGAAAGAAAAAAGTACAGCAGATCTCTTCGGGATCCCACCAGTGTGGCCACAAGGTCTGGGGAAGTTGTTCCCAGGTGTTGCAGTACAGCCTGGTTAGAAGGTGTAGAGGCATTCAGTGCCAGGTGTTCAGGGGACAAGAAGAGAAAGAAGGTATAGAGAGACAAGAAACTGAGTAATGAAGAAAGACAAAAAGGGACAAAGAGGAAAAAGAAAACAGAACAAGTGTAAAAAAAAAAGAGCAAGAAAAGCCCCCAAAAAACAGAAAAGAAAAAAAAACTATGAAAAATGAAATTCACTCAGGGATCCGTCTGCACAGCTGCGCAAGCTGAAGGGGTTGGTCCCAAGCTGCGTAGCACTTCCCATCCAGAACGGGCTCCCAACTCGAGAAAAGAAAAAGAAATCAAACAAGCAATTCAAAACAAACAAACAAACAAAAGCCTCTGGATCCCCCCAGGGTGACAGCATAGACCAGGATGCAGTTCCACACTTGAACAGAGCTCTGCAGCCCTTAGGAAGAAGCAAAGATGGAGCACGGAGCCAGGTATTTGAGAGAAAGGAGGGGGAGGTGGTGAGATGTAAGGAAGAAATCAAAAGAAGTGGAAAGAAGTAACACCAGCAACCAACAAATGGCACTCAGGGAGTCGGCCAGTGCAGGCAGGTGGAATCCAAGCAGCCAGTGCTTTCCAGCCAAGAGACTGTGGCTGTGGGAAGCAGAGGAGGCCGAGTGAGGGTGAATAAGGATGGGTGGTGGGAAAGTGTATATAGCCAGTTACTGGTTGTTCTGTCTCCTGCTGGAAGCTCCGTGAAGCTGCTTTCTCATACCACCTATTTGCTGGTCTCTGATAGGAGCCCAGGATGGCAGATTCGTTCTGCGTTAGCTGATAGGGGACCTCTGCATGAATCTCTCTGCGCTCTCATTTCTCTGTCAGTTTCTCAGTCCATTTGGTGCTTGGCTGAGTTCTTTGTCTCTTCATTTGATGTTTTAGTGTTTCACAATTGCTGTTTTCTCTGGTTGGCTTAGTTTTTTGGATCTTTGCTGTGGAGGGATAACGTGGTGCTTCTGCCTAGAGTGCCATGTTGCCAGAAGTCAGGTTTTCTTCTATTTTTAATAATTTTTTGATTTGACCTTTAAATATTGTTTCCATTCAATTTTTTCTAATTTCTTTTTCAACAGCATTACCTGGATGTTTTAACTCTACAATTTGCCTTTATATCTTCCACATTCTGTTATCTTTCTCATTTATTGGTCTTTTCTACATACTGGGAGATTTACTGAACTCTATTTTCTCAATTGCTGATGTTTTTTGGTGCAAATTCCATGCAACTACTAGCTGCTTATAGAGCATTTTGAATTATGATGACACCTGCTTTACTTCAGAATATTATTTCTTTATCACATTTAGCTTCCTTTTTATTTTTGTTTTTTTCTAATCCAGTTAATGTTTTCTATCATTTGTTATATTATCATTTCATTTTTTACTTTTCTAATAGAAACTATGTTTTCCCCCATATAAATAAGAATATAAATCACTTCCTTTTGGGAAATGAAATATCAGGGAATCCTTTTTCTTTTTTTTTTTTTTAATTTAACAATTCCAACAACCTATGACCTTAAAATTCTGTGGTCACTATGACCCACAGGCAATAAACCCATCGACTCCGATGCATGGTGACCTCATGTGTGCCATAGTAGAACTGTGCTCCATAGGATATTCAATGGCTGATTTTTTTGGAAGTAGATCACTAGGACTTTCTTCCAAGGCACCTGTGGATGAACTTGAACTTCTATATTTTCAGTTAGCAGTCGAATACATTAACTGTTTACACCATGGACACTAAGGGACTTCAAATAAGGCTTCCTCTGTGGAAGTAATAGTAAACATCTGCATTCACATTTTATCCCTAAAGTGAGATGGACTGTGAGATCTAGCATCTTTCACACAGTGTGCTGAAAAGCTCTACCACTCCTACAGACAAGTACGTTCCAATTTGACCCTGCATTCTTTAATGTCCCATCAGTGTAGGAGAAAGCCTGAAGAGATTCTAGGCTTTCATTAATTTTCTTCTTCAGCTTCCAAGGTTAAGTCAGATTTTTCCTCATATTGACACACTCTAAGTTATTTCTCTAAGTTGTTTTAGTCAGAAGAGGACATGGAACGAGCGCTATCATTGCTGATGTCAGACGGACCCTGGCTGAAAGCAGAGAATATCGGAGAGATGCTTACCTATGTTTTAGTGACTATGCAAAGGAATTCTACTGTGTGGATCACAACAAATTACAGATGATATTGCTAATAATTGGAATTCCAGAACACTTAATTGTGCTTGTGTGGAACCTGTACGTAGATCAAGAGGCAGTGTGGTTCGATCTGAACAATGCTGCATGGTTTAAAATTAGGAAAGGTGTGTGTCAGAGTTGAATACCATTGCCATACTTATTGAACCTGTATGCTGAGCAAATAATCCAAGAAACTGGACTATATGAAGAACATGGCATCAGGATTGGAGGAGTACTCATTAACAACATGTGTTATGTAAATGACACAACCTTGCTGGCTAAGAGTGAAAAGAACTTGAAGCACTTACAGATGAAGATTAAAGACTACAGCCTTTAGTATGTATTACATCTCAACATAAAGAAAACAAAAAATCCTCACAAATGGAACAACAAGCAACATCATAATAAACAGAAAATGTGGAAGTTGTCAAGGAGTTCATTTTACTTGTATCAGCAATCGATGCCCATGCAAGCAGCAGTCAAGAAATTAAACAATGCATTGCAATGGGCAAGTCTGCTGCAAAAGATCTTTAATTTGTTAGAAAGCAAAGACGTCACTTTGAGGACTAAGTTGCACCTGACCCAAGCCATGGTATTTTCAATCCCTGCATATGCATGCAAAAGATGAACAATGAATAAGGAAGACTGAAGAAGAATTGATACAAATGAATTATGGTATTGGTGAATAATATTGACTATATCACGGATTGCCAAAAGAACTAACAAATCTGTCTTAGAAGAAGTACAGCCAGAATCCTCCCTGGAAGCAAGGATGGTGAGAATTTATCTCATGTAGTCTGGACACATTATTAGGAGGGGTCAATCATGCTTGGTAAAGCAGAGGGTCAGCGAAAAAGAGGAAGACCCTCAATGAAATGGATTGACACAGTGGCTGCAGCAAAGAACTCAAACATAGCAATTATTATGAGGATGACATAGGACCAAGCAGTGTTTCCTTCTATTGTACATAGGGTCACTGTAAGTCAGAACCAACTCGATGGCACCTGACAACAACAAGTTATTTCTTAAGAAGTAGAATGGAAGATAAATAGGATGTGAATCAAGCATAATATCCTCAGTTTTCCATGCAGAAGGTAGGGCTAGATTGTCTTTTGATAATTAACATTTTGTTGTCGGGAAGCCTTCTGTTTTCTTCACCTGGGTTCCTTTCTTAAATAAAAAATGGCTCACTTTAACTTTGGTCAGTTTCATTCTGTCCTGAATGGATTCCAACCATTGTCTGAAGCAGATTGTGAGTACCTGGCAGCAATCCACCAGCTAAGATGTACAGAGTTAGCAAACCCACATAAAACCTTGGACATTTTGTGGCAAACATACAGACACTATTTTTTCCTATTATGACTTGGTGTCTTCATGATAAGCCATTTGTGAGTGGTAGGTCATGATGAGCTGTAAAGCTTCAGGTTTTTTTATACAGAGATGTCTTACCTTATGTTTTTTTCCCTTAATATTTTCTTTAATCCCAAGAACAGTGCCTGTGAACTTCCCACCATGGATTGCACTGGTGGATCATGTAGACACCCTCTGCGGTGGAAAGAAGTTAGGGAACATACACAAAACTTGTAGAAGGGTCCCAGAGAGACAGGGTCAGTGACTTCCCATTGGAAGCAGAAGTTTGTCCTTTACTTCAGTTGGGGCTGAGATTTAAACTAACACCAAATCACCAAACATCAGAATAATTTATTATCCAATGCCAAAGCATAAACATTACCTAAAAAGATCTCACATCATGCAAATGAGCAAGGAAGAGTGGAGAAACTTGTAAGAACAGTATCTTCAGTGCCTTCTGAAAACTTCTAGGAGTATCCACCTATCTTCATGAAAGCCTGATATATTTAATCTGACTACCGGGTATTCGTGGAGTTGCCACTAGTTTTGTAGCCAGCTTTAAGAGGTCAAAAGAGTCTGGGATTTGGAGTTGTTTATAATATAGGCTCAAATCAGCTAAAAGTTTTCTCATCAATAGAATGAATAAAACCTGAAGAAATTCTGTGGGTCTATTGGTAATTTATGTGAACTTCGGCGAGTCTATTGGTAATTATGTGCACAGTACCTGACATTTGTAGGTGCTGAACTAAAGATGGCTGCTACTCCTCTTCCTACCACTTCTACTGTTGTTACTACCTGTACTAGCCCTACTTCCGATACAAATAATAATGCAAAAGTGATATTAATAACTTAGGTTACATTTGAAAAAAAAATTGACCCTAGATATTTAAACCCGTAAGCAGAAACTTCAAAGTACCCATTCTTATCTGCAAGGATACCTTTCAGTTAACAAAAGGATCTGGAGTCAGCACTTAGCAGAGTGACAAAATCCAACAGTCCCCTTGGATGACTACAGTTGAAAGGATTGATGCACGTGTCTAACTTGTGTAATCACTTTGTGTGAGGTCTGCAAATTGAAGTTCTCTTCCCTAAAACTTACCAATTGAAAAGTCCCCAAAGTAAAGAGGTTTGGTTTCATTCCAGCAAAGGAACAGAGAAGTGGTTTCAGTGTTAAGGCCCTGCAGTGAATGAATGCAGATCAGTTTGGATTAACTTAAAGGGAAATGGGGTGAACTGGATCTAGTCATTGTCCAGAAGGCTAAAGGTTTATTTTCTGCTAGAGGTTATCCTATGTGAAGATCAGTCTGATTTATATTCTGACTCAATGTTATCTATCTTATCAGTGGGTGATCCCCCTGCCCCAGGGTTCATGGAATGCAGATGTTGTACATAAACTGATGAAACTATTAGAGAAAATCCAAAGGGAAAAAGGAGGATGTAGCAAACCAGAAATTCCTGTGTAAACCAGTTTTTAAGACCTGTGAGTAAAATTACACTTGGTGACATAGTGGAAAATATATAAGACTCTCAGTGTTTTAATAAAAAGTACATCATTTCCTGTTTCCAGTCAGCAAAAATATACATATTTGTAAATATCCATACAGGTCTAAATCATAGACCTAGTATAATTTGTTTCCATTGATATCCATTTCATTATAAATCAATTTTAATCTCTAACATAAAATTTTTCTATTTTTTTATACTTTTGAAATATTCTGAATTATTTCATTGTGTTTAAAGTATAGATTCCTTAGATTCCTATATATGTGTGTATACATATATATATTTGGAGCCTTGCGGGTGCAGTGGTTAAGAGCTCAGGCTGATAACCAAAAGGTCAGCAGTTCGAATTCACCAGCTACTCCTTGGAAACCCTATGGTGCAGTTCTTCCCTGTCCAATAGGGTCACTAAGAGTCAAAATCGACTGGACTGCAACGAGTTTGGGTTTTTTTGGTTATGTGTATATATATATATATATTTATACAGGATCGCTATGAGTAGGAATCTACTCAACGACAATGGGTTTTGTGTTTTGGTTTACATATATATACATATTTATAGTATAATATATTTTGTATACATATAGTATGTATTATATATTCCTATATATTCTTATATGTCTTATGTGTATATATATATGTACATATTCCTATAGAGAGAGATAGAGCCCTAGTGGCGCAGAGGTTAAGAGCTCGGCTGCTAACCAAAAGGTCGGCAGTTTGAATCCACCAGCTGCTCCCTGGAAACCCTATGGAGCAGTTCTACTCTGTCCTGTAGGGTCGCTATGAGTCAGAATCGACTTGAAGGCAATGGATGTATGTAGAGAGAATTTACAAAATAATTTACACTTTTATTTTTTTAAGTAGGGAAATCTTGTGAAATAAGTACATCAGGTAGTTATTTTCTCTGTTTACAGAAGAAGAAATAGGCTCACAGAGATCAGGTGAGTTAGGTGCTCAAGTTAGCTTGTGCCAGAGGAAGGGCCTACACACAGCTCTTATGACTCCCCATCCAGGGGAATTTTCACTCTACCCTATGTCTTCCAAGAGATTCTAGATAATCCCAAGTAAGTTCTATAAATTGATTTAGTTAATGTGTACTGAGAATAGGGTAGTTATCTATTAAATCATTTAACTTTTTATTGCAATGTGGCATCATTCTTAATGAAAAGAGTCTTTAGTTACACTACCTATGCAAGAAGGGTACAAAATTGTCTTCTACAAACACAGGAACACTATGTCATGCTCGATCATATCTTGTGCTTTAAATAAATGAACCATTGACATAGTCCCAGAATGAATGTGACTAGCTCAGAATCTTGGCTGACTCTACAAAGAATCCATCGAAATAGGACCCTCAGTCTGGGACACATGAACCAAGTGGCTTGCCTATCCTGTTACCATAGTGTCACCAAGACGCCCAGCAAACTCCTAACTAAAGCTGAACCAAAGTGTACATAGGCTCCACAGATTTACTGTAAATCAGCATCCATCTACTGAGCTATTTACTTAAAATACTGTCCTTAGGAAGACTAGGTCAACTCCTTCAGCATGCTTCAAGGTATGGTGCTCTTGACCCTCCGGATACACAGAAACCAGAACCAACCTCACTTACCACCCAAAATCGAGCTGTGCCTCATTTGGACATGTTTTTTTGCATTCTAAATACCTCCCAGGAAGCTCCCTGACTATAACTCCACATTCCAACACCTCAGTGCCTTTCGATTGCATTCTTAGGGGAGGGGCTTGTGCTTCACATGCCACAATATGATTCACACCAGAGTAGTATGTTTTCATTATCTGAAGCTAAACAGATTAATACACATTTATGAAATCCATTTGTTTCTTGAAAATTTGGCTCAAGGGGATTTTAATAATCCTTCTGGATAGTGGCTTAAATAACCAACCTGAGCATCTGTGCGTTAGCAAGTCAAGCAGCAAGGCAGAGAAGCAGAAAGAAAAATGCCAGAAAATTGGACAGAGCTTTTTCTATTTTGCTCTGGGGTCTCTCTTGGTACAGCTGCTCAGTGTCACATTTTTACCTAAACAAGTAATCCTTGCATGCTTTCATGTCGGGAACAGGAATTAGGGTACTCCAGGCAGACAGAATGCATTAAAGAGTAGTAATGAGGTTGAATTTTAGACTTGCTAATTTCCAATTATTTATGAGGTAATCAGAGGGAGATGTTTTTATAGGCTACTTCTACAAAGAACAGGATCTATAGGCAATTTGCTCTGGAGTTGGAGGAGGGATGGGGTAAGAAGAAAAATGGCAAAATACAAGCAGGAAATCATGTAAACCTCACTCTGAGATTTTTAGACCATGTCTTTCACAAATTGAAGCTGGGTGAAATATAGGAGAACCTGCATACTGGAATAAATATTTTCTTATTAATTGAAAGAAAATATGGCTCAACTTAATATCTAGTATGTGCTATGATGATAGCTGCTAAGTCTGAATTGGGAACATGGTATGATAAGGAATTTTTTTTTCCTTATTTTTGTGTTAAGTATTATAACACTGAAAAATTAAATCACCTTTAGATACATAGTGTACAAGTCACCTTTATCTGAAAGATGGTATCACATTAAATTGGGAACCTTCCCAAAAGTTCATCTTGTGGGGTTCTGATATTAATATGAGAAGATTATAAAAGACATAGTGATGTTAACTTTAAACAAAACTGCACACTTTAGGCTCTAGTGACTGTGTTAGGCATATTTCCTATGGCTAAACTCCATGTCTGATCTCTTTTCAGTGGTCGAAGAGAAAGAAATGGAGAGGGAAGGATGGATAAGGTGGTCGAGGCCTGCTAAAATCATAGAACATACGATGCTTCCTTATGATAGAAGAGTGAGGCAAACTGTAGATCTCCACACCCAAAACTCTGGACAAACTTTTACAAGTCCCCAGCTCTCTAGGCCTCAGGTTTCTCTTCTGTATGAAAAGATTGTCTTCATCCATCCCAAGTTCCTTTTCCACTTTACCCATCTAAGTTTTTATGACTCTACTCACACAGTGGGTGTCAGAAATTCAAATTCTTGGATCACTAGATAGATTTGGATCAGGTTCCCTTCCTTGATCCTTAGACAAGTAACCATAAGTTGTAGGTCAGTCCTCAAGAAAGTCTCCTCCTGTTTTTTGTCTTATGAGGGACTTCTATTATCCAGATGAAAGTGTTCAAAACAAGTAGGCAATGCAAATTATTTGTACTGTCAATAAAGAGAAGGATTAATTATTAAATTTTAGTAGAAATTTCATCTACTGTGTTACACAATGATTGTTTTAAAAGGCTATACAGAAAATTTCTGTTTGTGTTAAAATTAAGAAAAATGTTTTTCTGCAGACAAATGTGCGTGGATTCATCTTTCAGAAAGTAAAATCTATGTGATATGATATGCTTTCCCTTTTACTTAGCAGCCAGGAAACAGAAAGCCAGATTCAGTGATAAATTTCATTGAATCCAATCATTTTAAGTGTCTGGTAGTATCTTTCCTCTCTGCTTCCCTTAAATCACTGCCATCTATTTGTTGTTGTTAGGTGCCATCGAGTCAGTTCTGACTCAGAGCAACCCTATGTACAACAGAACGAAACAGTGCCGGGTCCTGCTGTTAGTCATCTAGTGCTGCTATAACAGAAATACCACAAGTGGATGGCTTTAACAAAGAGAAGTTTATTTCCTCACAGTAAAGTAGGCTAAAAGTCCAAATTCAGGGAGTCAGCTCCAGGGGAAGGCTTTCTGTTTCTTATTGGCCTTCTCATCAATCTTCCCCTGGAGGAGGAACTTCTCTGAGCAGGGATACTGGGTCCAAAGGATGAGCTATTCTCCTGGCACTGCTGTCTTGGTGGTATGAGGTCCTCCTGTCTCTCTCCTGGCTTCAATCTTTTATATCTCAAGAGATTGCCTCAAGACACAATCCAATCTTGTAGACTGAGTCTTGCCTCACTAACACAACTGCCACCCATCCTCCCTCAGTAATATCATAGAGGCAGGATTTACAACATATAGGAAAGTTGCACAATACCAGGAATCATGGCCCAGCCAAATTGATACACACATTTTTTGCTGGATTCAATTCAATCCACGACTTGTGCCATTCTCACAATTATTGTTACACTTGAGTACATTGTTGCAGCCACTGTGTCAATCCATCTTGTTGAGTGTCTTCCTCTTTTTCACTGATCTTCTACTTTACCAAGCATGATGTCCTTCTCCAGAGACTAATCCCTCCTGATAACATGTTCAAAGTATGTGAGACGCAGTCAGGTCACGCTTGCTTCTAAGGAACATTCTGATTATACTTTTTCCAAGACAGATTTGTTCATTCTTTTGGCAGTCTATGGTATAATCAATATTATTCTCCAGCAGTACAACTCAAAGTCATCAATTCCCCCTTGCTCTTCCTTATTCATCGTCCGGTTTTTGCATGCATATGAGGCCATTGAAAATACCATGGCTTGCATCAGGCACATCTTAGTCTTCAAGGTGACATCTTTGCTTTTCAACACTTTAAAGAGATTTGCCCAATGCAATGAGTCTTTTGATTTCTTGACTGCTGCTTCAATAGGGGTTGATTGTGGATCCAAGTAAAACGAAATCCTTGACAACTTCAATCTTTTCTCTATTTATCATAATGTTGCTTATTGGTCCACATGTGAAGACTTTCATTTTCTTTATGTTGAGGTGTAATCCATACTGAAGGCTGTAGTCTTTGATCTTTGTCAGTAAGTGCTTCAAGTCCTCTTCACTTTCAGCAAGCAGTTTTGTCATCTGCATAATGCAGGTTGTTAATGAGTCTTCTTCCAATTCTGATGCCTGTTCTTCTTCATATAGCCCAGCTTCTCAGATTATTTGCTCAGCATACAGATTGAATAGTTATGGCGAAAGATACAACCCTGACACACACCTTTCCTGACTTTAAACCACGCAGTATCTGCTTATTCAGTTCGAACAACTGCCTCTTGATCTATGTGCAGGTTCCTCAAGAGCAGATGCGTTCTGGAATTCCCATTCTTTGCAATGTTATCCATAATTTGTTATGATCCACACAGTCGATTGCCTTTGCATAATCAATAAAATACAAGTAAACATCTTTCTGGTATTCTCTGAGTTCAGCCAGGATCCATCTGACATCAGCAATGATATCCCTCATTCTATGTCCTTTTCTGAACTTGGCTTGAATTTCTGGCAGTTCCCTGTCAATATACTGCTGGAGCCGCTTTTGAATGATCTTCAGCAAAATTTTACTTGCGTATGATATTGTTCAATAATTTCCACATTCAGATGGAAAACCTTTCTGGGAAATAGGCATAAATATGGATCTCTTCCAGTCAGTTGGCCAGGTAGCTGTCTTCCAGATTTCTTGGCATAGATGAGTGAGCACTTCCAACGCTGCATTCGCTTGTTGAAACATCTCAACTGGTATTCCATAAATTCCTGGAACCTTGTTTTTCGCCAATGCCTTCAGTGCAGCTTGGACTTCTTCCTTCAGTACCATCGGTTCCTGATCGTATTCTACCTCCTGAAATGGTTGAATGGCGACCATTTTTTTTTGGTATAGTGACTCTGTGTATTCCTTCTACCTTCTTTTGATGTTTCCTGTGTCATTTAATATTTTCCCTGTAGAATCTTTCAATATTGCAACTCCAGGCTTCGATTTTTTCTTTAGTTTTTTCAGATTGAGAAATGCCAAGAGTGTTCTTCCCTTTTGGTTTTCTATCTCCAGATCTTCCCACGTGTCATTATAGTACTTTACCTTGTCTTCTCGAGCAGCCCTTTGAAATCTTCCGTTCAGCTCTTTTACTTCATCTTTTCTTTCTTTTGCTTTAGCTACTCGACATTCAAGAGAAAGTTTCAGAGTCTATATTCCTAATTTTCTTTATTTTTAATTTCAATTATTTCAAATACATTTGGAAAAAAAGAGACAAACTCTAAAGTCATGATAATAATAAACCATATTACAATTAGTTGAACAAATTTTATAATTACAACATTCACAAAAACTCAAATTTCATACTGGTTAATATTTTGAATATATAAAAAATGACAAAATTCAACAAAGAAAATACTCTGAAAAAACATAAATCAATATTATATATTTGTCTGCATTTCTCTAAGCCATAAAGGCCATAAGGTAGATACAAGACCATTTCTAAATTTAGGCCTAAGGCCCAAGGCACTTTGGGTCACATTAGAACTACACTGAACTCACAGGTAAATCAGGAACCCAGAAGGACCTGACACACAATTCTAGTTGGGAAAGGAGGACAGAATAAAAAACAATGCAACTCTAGAAAAATTCAGCCAAGTGACTTCTTGTTGTTACTGTTAGTTAGTTGCCATCAAGTTGATTCTGATTCATGTGTGCACAGTAGAACTTCTCCATAGGGTTTTCAAGCGTGTGACCTTTCTGAAGCAGATCACTAGGCCTGTCTTCCAAGGCACCTCTTGGTGTGCACAAACCCCCGGCCTTTTGGCTAGTAGTTGAGCACTTAACCATTTGCCCCATCCAAGGACTCCAGTGACTTGTTAGAGACATATAGCAATGTAAACATTCTTGAGTTTCCCAGAGATTGTTTAAGGAGGTTGGAACACCTGGACAGCACCTACCAGCAACAGGAACAAAAAGCAACAGCAAATCCTTGATATCATATGTTGATCACACAGGCCTAAGAATAACAGGGCTCCAGTTACTTTTTGTATGTAAAAGATCTTATGAGTGAAGAACAGAATTGAAAGGCCTGATTTAAGAACTACAACTTCCAAGAACCAGAATAATGCTTCAAGCCTAGGGAAAAACAAAACAGAACAAACAAACACATCAGACACCTGCATCTCCATCCTCCGACAACAAGCCATTTACTGAGCAATTTACTGTTCTTGTGATGTGAAAAATGAATTTTGCCTAGAAAAATTTTAAATAAGTGACAAGTTGTATGTGGAGTACGTAGATGTCTCTAAAATTTGTTTCCCTGAAAATAGTATCCATTGCATATAGCCTTTGTAAACTAATTTTTCTAAAATTCAGTTCTGATTATTAATTCTTATATTCATTCAAACACTTTCAAAGCATTTTAGTCAATACGGTGGGAGAAACAAAGGTGAAAAGGACACAGCCATTGTCCTCTGTGACCTAATCTAATTTATAGTCAGTGTTTCCTGCATTAAATCTAAAGTTTTTAACCAGATATGAAGGCTTCATTTTTTCTTCCCTGCCTCCCTCCTTCCCTTCCTTCCTCCCTCTCTCCCAAGTTATTTAACTTTTCCAGACTCTGTTCTCTCATCTTTAAAATTGAGATAATACTTACCACATAAGGTTATTTTAAAAGTTAAATACATCTAAATTGCTTCACATAATATCTGGTGCAGAGTTAGTTCTACAAATATTTGCTACCGTCATGACACTTTCTCCATAACACTGGCTGATTGTTAAGGTTGCGTGTTGACTTGGCTGAGCTATGATTCTCAGTGGTTTGTCAGTTATGATGTAGTTTGGCAGTTGTAAAATGTTGTGATCACCTCCGTGATAGGATCTGCTGTGAGTAGCCAATCAATTGAAAGGGAGTTTCCTTGGGGGTGTAGCTTGCATCCAATATAGGAAGACTTTCTGGAATTGCTCACAGAATTTTGCATGTATTAGTTTCTATCATCAAGAATTGCCTGTGTTTTTGCTGCCTTCTAAAGCCCTTTCATTTTTCAATATCCAGCTCACTTTCCACCTATCTCCCACATAACGCTTTTGCGAGATATAATTTCTCACTCTGTTGTGTATCATTAGATCTTTAGTCTTAAAACATTTTATCACATCTGTTTCACTGTATAGTTATTTGGGTATACTTTTCTTATGTCCTAGCCAACTATAAAAGGAGCCCTGGTGGCACAATGTTTAAGCACTCAGCTGCTAACTGAGTTCAAACCCACCCAGCAGTTCCGTGGGAGAAAGACCCATAAAGATTACAGCCTAGATGACCCTATGGGGCAGTTCTACTCTGTTGCGTGTGGTCACTGTGAGTCTAAAGACTCTCTGACACTTAACTACAACAACCAGATATAAGCAGCCCTGAGTGGGGAAAACAGGTAAGCACTCAGTTAGTAACCTAAAGGTTGATGGTTCAAATCCACTCAGAGGCACCTCAGAAGAAAGACCTGGCAATCTATTTCCAAAAGATAACAGCTATTGAAAAATCCTATGGAGCACAGTTCAACTCTGAAACACATGGGTCATCATGAGTCAGGATCACCTCAACACCAGCTGGTTTTAATCAACTATAAACTCTTTAAGGTTGGGAGATACTCCTTAGTTTTTAATGTCTTGCATTTCATAGTTTGTCCATACACTAATTCATACCTTACATCATTCACTTGTTCATTCACTCACATAAGAAACAAATGGCTAACTGCTTACAGTCAATGAGTACCAAAAGAAAGCCTGTAGGATTGGAAGACAGGCACACCAGGATTTGCATCCTCTGCTTTGTCATGGCTTCTCTGACATGGCTTCGTCAACAGCAAATATTTCTATATATATGGAATTATATAGATGAATACAAACATGTTACAGAAGCACCTAGCACAGTCATTGTAGATGCTTAGTAAATGTCAGTTTTATTCTCCTACATTCATCAATAAATTATATGTTAAAAGAAAGGACCCCCAGGAATGCTTTCCTCAAAGTAAACAATGCTTTACTTTGGTGGGCATATTGAACTGTGATGTATGCTGCAGAATATGTCCCTGGATCAGTACTTAAAACTTTTGAAAAGGTAGTAATTGGAGGAAAGGGATAGTGAATGGCAAAGCTGACAATCTGATACAGAAAAAACCAACAAACAATAAAGAACAGCAACCCTGTCGAGAACTGTTTTTTTATTTGTTTTTTTAAAGAAAAAGTGTAAGTTGCATATTTCAAAAAACTTGGATTCCCAGTAAAATAGAATTTCCCTTCCTGTGACCTGAGAGCAAGCTGTATTCTCCACAGATCCCAATGCCAAGCTGTATTTCTGCAAGCTGGATCATTTCTTTGTGGCCTGAGGGAACCCTTAATTTTCTTCTATTCTTTCTGTCTGCTGTGTCAGCAGGTTGACATGCACCAAATTTACATCAAAACTCAAGATTTGCTTGAGATCCAAGGCCTCCAAAATCAGACTAGTCTATTAAATGGAGAACACAGTGCATATTTGCTCTCTGTGTTTTCAACCTAGAATTAAAATTATTGTAAAATATAAGCAAGACTATAGGTCGTCTGACTACTGCCAACACTATTTGGAGAAGATACCAGTTTAGCTAAATATCTACTTTATGCACTAGTAATTCAATATTAACATATGGCAAAACCCCAAAGTCTCACTCTATCTTTAAAGTTGCAAAATTTATTTACAGGTGTTTAAGTTACTTTAGAAGAAACAACTATGTTTAATTGTAAAAGTATACATATATATTTCATATTTTTTGTAGAAAAAATTTAGAATAAAAAAATTTTAAAGACAAAGTACCCACATAATCCCATTTAGAAGTTATAGTTAAAAAAAAAAAAAAGAAACATATATATGTTTATCGTTTCTTTTCACATGGAAAACCAGATACACAAATCTTGGAATTTGGTTTGTCTTTACCATACTGTAACGAGTCCTTGTGGGGTGTTCCACTGTTAACCAAAAGGTCAACAGTTCAAAACCACCAGCAGCTCCACAGGAGGAAGAAATGGCAGTCTGCCTCCGTAAAGATTTACAACCCTAGAAACCCTATGAGGTCACTATGAGTAAGAATCAGCTCAACAATAGTGATTTTTTTTTTTTTGGTTTTACCATATTGTACCACTTTGTGGATCGGAACAGCCTTCACACTTTACAAAGTGCCATTCTTCCGTGACTGTGTTTATTCAGTGACATTTCACTTGTTTGATAATGGTTATACAGTAATCCCCCCTTGTCAGTAGGGGATACATTCCAAGACCCCCAATGGATGTCTGAAACCACACATAGTATGGAACTGTATATATACTATGTTTTTTCTTTACATACATAACTGTGATAAACTTTAATTTATAAACTAAGCTTAGTAAGAGATTAACAACAATAGCTAATAATAAAATAAAATAATTATAAAAATATATTGTCGTAAGAGTTATGTGAATGTGATCTTAGCAAACTCAGTATACGATTTTTTTCCTTTCCTTATTAAGTCGAAAACTTTCAACTTTTCACTTAAAGGAAGCACTTTAAGGCTTCTCTTTGGCATAATCGAATTGACAGCATCACTACTCTAGTGCTTTGGGCTATTATTAAGTAAGCTGAGAGTTACTTGAACACAAGCACTAGGATACTGCGACAGTCGGTCTGATAACCAAGATGGCTACTAAGTGACTAATGAGCCGGTAGTGAATACAGCTTGGATATGCTGGACAAAGGGATGATTTGTGTCCTGGGCTGGATGGAGCAGCATGGCAGAGATTTCATCATGCTACTCAGAAAAGTGCACAATTTAAAACTTATGAATTGTTTATTTCTGGAATTTTCCATTGACCACAAGTAACTGAAACCTTGGAAAGTGAAACTGTGGATAAGGGGGGACTACTGTACTATTTGATCACCATCATCTGTCAGTTTGTCATATTGTGGTGACTTGCATGTTGCTGTGATGCTGGAAGCTATGTGATTGGTATTTCAAATACCAACAGGGTCACCCATGGTGGACAGGTTTCATCGGAGCTTCCAGACTAAGACAAACTAGGAAGAAGCACCTGGCTAACTACTTTAAAAAAATTGGCCAGGGAAAAACGTATGAATAGACTCAGAACATTGTCTGATATACTGCCAGAAGCTGCACTAAGACATTGGTGAAAAACAAGGCTCTAGGAATTGACAGGATACCAATTGAGATGTTTCAATGAACAGATGGAATGCTGGAAATGCTCAATCATCCATGCCAAGAAATTTCGAAGACAGCTACCTGGCCAATTTTCTGGAAGATATCCGTATTCACACCTATTCCAAAGAAAGGTGATCGAAAAGAATGCAGAAATTATCCAAAGATACCATTATTATCACACTCAAGGAAAAGTTTGCTGAAAATAATTTAAAAAATGGTTGCAGCAGTACATCAACAGGGAACTGTTAGAAATTCAAGCTGCATTCAGAAAAGGACATGAAATGAGGAATATCATTGCTAACGTCAGATGGATCTTGGCTGAAAATGAAGAATGCCAGAAAGATGTTTCCGTGTTTTATTGACTACGCAAAGGAATTTGGCTGTGTGAATCATAACAAATTATAAAAACATTGAGAAGAATGGGTATTCCAGAACATTTAATTGTGCTCATGCAGAACCTGTACATAGACCAAGGGGCACATTCAAACAGAATAGAGGGATACTGCATGGTTTAAAATCATGAAAAGTGTGTGTCAGGATCATATCCTTTCAACATACTTATTCAATCTGTATGCTGAGTAAATAGTCTGAGAAACTGGACTACATAAAGAAGAACGTGACATCAGGATTGGAGAAAGACTCCTTAATAACCTCTGTTATGCAGATGACACAACCTTGCTTACTGAAAAGGAAAAGACTTGAAGCACTTACTGATGAAAATCAAAGGCTACAGCCTTCAGTATGGATGTATCTCAACATAAAGAAAGCAAAATCCTCACAACTGGACCAATAAGCAACATCATGATAAATGGAGAAAAGATTGAAGTTGTCAAGGATTTCATTTTACTTGTATCCACAATCAACATCCATGGAAGTAGCTGTCAAGAAATCAAAGGAGACTTCCAGGCAACATGGCACTATAGGCAGAAGCACCACGCCATCCCTCCACAGCAAAGATCCAAAAAGATAAGCCAAACAGAGAAAATGGCAATCCAGAAACCCTAAGCATCAAATGAGGAGATAAAGAACTCAGCCAAGCACCGAATAGAATAAGAAACTTACAGAGAACAGAGACTGAGGAGAGATATGTGCAGAGGTCCCCTTTCAGCTAACACAGCGTGGATTCGCCATCTTAGACTCCTATCAGAGACTAGCGAACAGGGCGTAGGAGAAAGCAGCTTCACGGAGCTTCCAGCAGGAGACAAAACAGCTGGTAACCAGTGATATATGCTTTCCCACCCACCCCCTTCTTCACCCCCACTCAGCCTCCTGTACTTCCTGCCATCACAGTCTCTTGGCTGTGAAGCTTGGGCTTCACACTGGTGTCACTTGGATTCCACCCACTTGCACTGGCTGGCTCCCTAAGTGCCATTTGTTGGCTGCTGGTGTTGCTTTTTTCATTCTTTAGATTTCTCCGTTACCTCTCACTTTTCTCTTTTCTCTCAAATACCTTGCTCTGTGCACCATATTTGCTTCTTCTTGAAAGGCTGTGAAATGACAAATGTGAGACTACTTCCCAGCCTGTGCTGCCACGTTGGTGGGATCCCAGGGCATTTATGTTCCTTCTGAACTCTTTGTTTGTTTTCTTTTTTATTTTCTCGAATTGGGAGCCCTTTCTAGAGTCTTGGGAACTACCTCTGTTTGCACGGATGTGCAGAGGGATCCCTGAGGGCATTTATTTTTTCTTGTTCTTTTTTTTTTTTCTGTTTTTTGGGGAATTTTTCTTGTTGTTTTTTACTTAATTTGTTTTTTTTCTTTTCTTTTCTCTCTTTTTCCCTTTTTGTCTTTCTTCATTACTCAGTTTCTAATTTCTCTATACTTTCCTTCTCTTCCTGTCCCCTGAATACCTGGCGCTGAGTGACACCTCTATGCCTTCTAGCCAGGCCGTACTTCACGGCCTGGAAGCAACTTCCCCAGATCTCGTAGCCACACCAGTGAGATCTCCAGGAGCTTTTCTTTACTTTTTTCTTTCTAACTTTTATTTATTCACTTTTTTCTTTTCTTTTTTTTCTTTTGTTCTTCTGCTTCTCCTTTTTGTTTTTCTCCATTTCATAGTTTCTCATCTCTCCACTCCAATGGCAAGCTCCCCTAGCACTCTTTTCTGTTTGTTTCTATGTTTTTCGGTCCTGTTCTCCTCTCCTCTTTCCCCTCTCACCCAAAGTTATCTTAGCTCCACTCATCACAGTCTCCCCCCTCCTTCCTGCCTACCTGCACCGTGCACTGAACATCACACTCGCAAGCAACACAGGCACGGCCTACCAGAACCTGCCCTGCACTGATTACTGGCCTGCCCAGGTGGCCAGAGTAAGTATCACAAACAACCCATCCCAGAAACTCCTCTTCAGCTAGACGTGCCTTACTGTACCATATCTGAGCAACTGACCTTGCCAATTGGAGAAGGAGGTGAAAAGTATCGTGCCCCACAGACTAGCAAACAACAAAGAACACACAGCCCACATGCTCAGACACAGCCAAATAAAACAAAATCAGGATGAAACAAACACATCTACAATCAATAAATGATAAAAATAACTACTGACTGTCCCAAAGACGACAGATAATATCAAAACATTTACAAAAACAGGACAGGATGGTTCCAATAGGCGTCCAAAATAAAAAACTAGATGACTTTCCAATAGAAAAATAGGCACTAGAACTACCTGATAGGGTATTTAAACCTCTAATATTTAGAGCTATCCAAGAGTTGAAGCAAAAAAGCAGACAAAAATGAGAAAAAAATAGACAAATTCATGGAAAATACAAACAAAAAAATGGAAGAATTCAGGAAAACAACATAAGAACAAACTGCCAAAATAAATTCACAACTAGAAATCATACAAAAGATAAACAAAAAATCCAAAAGATAAACAATAAGATTTCAGAAATGGACAGTGTCATAGAAGGGCTGAGGAACAGTTGAAACGCTAGAAGACAGGATCAGCAAAATTGAAGACGAACAATTGGATACGATTATGTTTGAGGAAGAAACAGAAAAAAGAATGAAGACAAATGAAGAGACACTGAGAATTATGTGGAAAACAATCAAAAGCAAAAATTTTTGAGTGATCTGAGTTCCAGAACAGGGGAGAAAACAGAAAACACAGAGAGGATCATTCAAGAACTGCGAACAGAAAACTTCCCGATATCATGAAAGATGAAAAGCTGACCATTTAAGAAGCTCCACGAAGCCCATATAGGATAGATCCCAAAAGAAAATCACCAAGGCATATCATAATCACACTCGCCAAAACTGAAGACAAAGAATCCTGAGAGCAGCTCGAGGAAAACAAGAAGTCACATACAGAAGAGAAACAATAAGACTAAGTTCAGATTATTTGGCAGAAACCACGCAGGCAAGAAGGCAATGGGATGACATATATAAAACCTTGGGAAAAAAAAAAAATAGCCAGCCAAGAATAAGATATCCTGCAAAACTCTCATTCAAATATGATGGTAAAATTAGTACATTTCCAGATAAACAGAAATTAAGGGAATATGTAAAAACCAAACCAAACTTACAAGAATTATTAAAGAGAGTCCTTTGATCTGAGAACAAACATCAGCTCACAGGCTGAATCAAGGATGCAAGATCATACCAGCCAGATACCAGTCTAGGAAATGAACACTCAAAGACTATCCAAAACCAAAAGAAATACAACAGGGAATCAGAGCAGTTAATTTGTAAGTGACAACAACATCAGAACAATAAAAGAGGAATAAACGGTGTAGGTATAGAACCTTCTAATGGAGAGGAAGGCAAGGCAATGCCAAGTAATAACGGACTGCTTCAAACTTAGAAAGACAAGGGTAAATTTCACAGTAACCACAAAGAAAGTTAACAAACATACTTATAAACAGGAAAAACATAAAGTCTTAGTAAAAACAAAACCTACAAAAACAAAAGAAATGAAAAAAAAAATCCACAAACAAAAGGAATTCATCACAGGAGAGTAAGAGGAACAAAGAAAACGTAGCACCACAAAAAAAAGCACTACAAAATGACAGCAATAAACTCACATCTATCAATAATTACACTGAATGTAAATGGCCTAAATGCAACCATAAAAAGATGGAGAGTGACACAATGGATAAAAAACAGGATCCATCACTATGCTGTCTACAAGAGACACACCTTAGAAACAAAGATGTAAATTTATTGAAAATCAAATGTTGGAAAAAAATATATTGAGCTAACAACTTCCCTCATGAACATTGATGCACAAATCCTCAACAAAATTTTAGTCAATAGAATTCAGCAACATATCAAAAAAAAAAAAAAAAAAATTCACCACTACTAAGTGGGATATATACCAGGTATGCAGCCATGGTTCAACATTAGAAAAACAATCAATGTAATCCATCACATAAATAAAACAAAAGACAAAAACCACATGATCTTATCAATCGATGCAGAGAAGGCATTTGACAAATTCCAACGCCCATTCATGATAAAAATTCTCAAAAAAACAGGAATAGAAGGGAAATTCCTCAATATAATTAAGGGCATTTATACAAAAACAACAGCTAACATTATCCTGAATGGAGAGACTTTGAAGGCATTCCCCTTGAGAACGGGAACCAGACAAGGATGCCCTTTATCACCACTCTTATTCAACATTGAGCTGGAGGTCCTAGCCAGAGCAGGTAGGCTAGAAAAAGAAATAAAGGGCATCCAAGTTGGTAGGGAAGAAGTCAAAGTATCTCTATTTGCAGATGATATGATCTTATACACAGAAAGCCCCAAAGAATCCATAAGAAGACTACTGGAACTAATAGAAGATTTCAGCAAAGTTTCAGGATACAAGATAAATATACAAAAATCAATTGGATTCCTTTACACCAACAAAGAAAACCTTGAAGAGGAAATCACCAAATCAATACCATTTACAATAGCCCCCAAGGAGATAAAATACTTAGGAATAAATATAACCAGAGATGTAAAAGATCATTACAGAGAAAACTACAAGACACTACTGCAAGAAACTAAAAGAGACCTGCATAAGTGGAAAAATATACCTTGCTCATGGATAGGTAGACTCAACATAGTGAAAATGTCAATTCTACCCAAAGCAATCTACAGATACAATGCAATCCCAATCCAAATTCCAGCAGCATTTCTTAATGAGATGGAGAAAGAAATCACCAACTTCATATGGAAAGGGAAGAGGCCCTGAATAAATAAAGCATTATTGAAGAAGAAGAACAAAGTGGGAGGCCCTACACTCCTGATTTTAGGACCTATTATACTGCCACGGTAGTCAAGACAGCCTGGTACTGGTATAACAACAGATACATAGACCAATGGAACAGAGTTGAGAATCCAGATATAAGCTCATCCTCTTGTGAGCGGCTAATATGTGACGAAGGCCCAAAGTCCATTAATTGGGGAAAAGATGGTCTCTTTAACAAACAGTGTTGGCATAACTAGATATCCATCTGCAAAACACTAAAACAAGACCAATACACCATGTACAAAAACTAGCTCAAATGGATCAAAGACTTAAATATAAAATTGAAAATGATAAGGATCGTGGAAGAAAAAATAGGGACAACGCTAGGAGCCCTAATACATGGCATAAACACAATACGAACCATAAGTAACAATGCACAAGCACCAGAAGAGAGACTAGATAAATGGGAGCTCCTAAAAATCAAACACTTATCCTCATCCAAAGACTTCACCAAAAGAATCAAAAGACAACCTACAGACTTGGAAAAAAATTTTGGCTACGACAAATCTGATCACAGTTTAATCTCTAAAATCTACGAGTTACTGCAAAACCTCAACAACAAAAAGGTAAATAACCCAATTAAAAAATGGGCAAAGGATATGAACAGGCACTTCACCAAAGAAGATATTCAGGCAGCTAACAGACACATGAAGAAATGTTCACGATCATTAGCTATTAGAGAAATGCAGATCAAAACTACAATGAGATATCATCTCACCCCAACAAGGTTAGCATTAATCCAAAAAACACAAATAACAAATGCTGGCGAGGTTGTGGAGAGACTGGAACACTTATACACTGTTGGTGGGAATGTAAAATGGTACAACCACTTTGGAAATCAATTTGGCGCTTCCTTAAAAACCTAGAGATAGAAGTACCATAGGATCCAGCTATCCCACTCCTTGGTATATATCCTAGAGAAACAAGAACCGTCACATGAATAGATATAGAATAGAACATAACTATGTTCATCATAGCACTGTTCACAACAGCAAAAAGATGGAAGCAACCTAGGTGCCCATCAATGGATTAATGGATAAACAAACTATGGTATAGCCACACAATGGAATACTACACAAAGATAAAGAACAATGATGAAGCTGTGAAACATCATATAACATGGTGGAAGCTGGAACTTATTATGCCGAGTGAATGTAGTCAGTCACAGAAGGACAAATACTGTATAAGACAATCATTATAAGAACTCAAGAAAAGGTTTAAACACAGCAGAAGGCATTCTTTGATGGTTACGGGGGTGGGGAGGGAGGGTGAGGGTTATTCACGGTTTAGATAGTAGATAAGAATAATCTTGGGTGAAGGGAAGGACAACTCACACTGCAGGGGATGTCAGCACAAATGGACTAAACAAAAGCTAAGAAGTTTCCTCCATACAATCCAATACTTTGAGAGACAGAGGAGCAGGGGTGGGGGGTCTGGGACCATGCTTTCAGGGGACACCTAGGTCAATTGGCATAACAAAGCTTATTAAGAAAATGTTCTGCATCCTACTTTGGTGAGTGGCATCTGGGGTCTTAAAAACTTGCAAGCGGCCATCTAAGATGCATCAATTGGTCCCAACCACTTGGAGTAAAGAACAAAGAAAACCAAAGACACAAGGAAAGTATTAGCCCAAGAGACAGAATGGGCCATATAAACCAGAGACTTCATCAGCTTGAGACCAGAAGAACTAGATGGTGCTTGGCTACCACCAATGAACGTCCTGACAGGGAACACAACAGAGGGTCCCTGATGGAGCAGTAGAACGATGGTATGCAGAGCCAAGCTCTAGTAAGAAGACCAGACTTAATGTTCTGACTGAGGCTGGAGGCGCCCAAGAAGGCATGTCCCCTGTACTCTCTATCACGCCAGAACTAAAACAATTTCTGAGGCCAACTCTTCAGACAGGGATTGGACTGGACTGTGGGACATAAAGTGATACTTGTGAAGAATGTGACTCTTAATCAGGTAGATACAAGAGACCAAGGGGGCAGCTTCTGTCCCGAGGTGAGACGGGAAGGCAGAGAGAGTTAGGAGCTGGTTGAATGTTCATGGAGAATCAGGGGTGGAGTGGAGGAGTGTGCTGTCACAGATAGGAGTGAGCGGTTGAGGTCACATAACAAGTTAGGTAAAAAAATAATTTTCTATATGGGAGACTAACTTGAAATGTAAACTTCATTTAATTACAACAATAAAAAAAATAAAAATAAAACAATCAGCAACAACAAAAAATCAAGCTAACAACTACCAAAAAAGATCAGGAGTGGCAATACTAATCTCAGATAAAATACACTTTAAAACAAAATCAACCATAAAAGACAAAGAAGGACACTATATAATGATTAAGGGGATGATCCATCAGGAAGCCATAACCATAGTAAACATCTATGCACCCAATGACAGGGCTCCAAAATATGTAAATGAACTAACAGCAATGAGACGAGAAACTTGCAGTTCCACAATAATAGTAGGAAACTGCAACATACCACTCTTGGTAAAGGACAGAACATCTAAAGAGAAACTCAGCAAAGATACAGAAGACCTAAAAGACACAATCAGCCATCTTGACATCATAGACATATACAGAATATTCCACCCTATAGATGCAAAGTACACATTCTTTTCCAATGCACATGGAACATTCTCCAGAATAGGCCACATCTTAGGCCACAGAGCAATCCTTAACAAGATACAAAACCTTGAGATAATACAAAGTATCTTATCGGATCACAATGCCATCAGGGTAGAAATTAACAACAGGAAGACCAAGGAAAAAGATCAATTACATGGAAACTGAATAACATCTTGCTTACACATCACTGGGTAATAGAAGAAATCAGAGATGGAATCAAAAAATTCCTAGAACCAAATGAGAATGAAAACACATCATACCAAAACCTTTGGGACACAGCAAAGGCAGTCCTCAGAGGACAATTTATAGCAATAGATGCACATATCAAAAAAGAAGAAAGGGACAAAATCAAAACATTAACTACATAACTCAGACAAATAGAAAGAGAACAGCAAAAAAAAAAAAAAAAAAAAGCCCACGGCCACCAGAAGAAAGGAAATAATAAACATCAGGGCAGAAAGAAATGAAATAGGGAATAGGAAAACAATAGAAAGAATCAACAAAACCTAAAGTTGGTTCTTTGAAAGAATCAACAAAATCGACAAACCACTGGCCAGACTGACAAAGGAAAAACAGAAGAGGAAGCAAATAACCCAAATAAGAAATGAAATGGAGGATGCTACAACAGACCCAACTGAAATAAAAAGGATCATAACAGAGTATTATGAAAAACTATACTCCAACAAATTTGAAAACCTAGAGGAAATGGATAAATTTCTAGAAACACACTACCTACCCAAACTATAACAAAATGATCTTGAAAATCTGAACAGATCCATAAAAAAAGAAGAGATTGAAAAGAGAATAAGAACAACTCCCAACAAAAAAACCGCTGGCCCAGATGGCTTCACTGGAGAATTCTACCAAACATTCAGAGAAGAGCTTGTACCGGTACTACTCAAACTATTTCCAAATAGACAAAGAAGAGACACTTCTGAATTCACTCTATAAAGGCAGCATAACCCTGATAACAAAACCAGGCAGTCGCTACAAAAAAAGGAAATTACACACAAATATCACTTATAAATATCTATGCAAAAATTCTCAATAAAATTCTAGCCAATAGAATTCAGTATCATATCAAAAAATAATACACCACAACCAAGTGGGATTCATAGTAGTTACATAAGGATGGTTCAGCATTAGAAAATCAATCAACGTAATCCACCACATAAATAAAAGGAAAGAAAAGAATCACATGAGCATCTCAATTGATGCAGAAAAGGCATTGGACAAAGTCCAACACCCATTCCTGATAAAAACTCTTAATAAAACAGGTATAGAAGGGAAATTTCTCAACATAATAAAGGGCATCTATGCAAAACCAACAGCCAACTTCATTCTTAATGGAGAGAGGCTGTAAACATTCCTGTTGAGAACAGGAACAAGAGAAGGATGCTTTTTATTACCAGGCCTATTTAACATTGTGCTGGAAGTTCTAGCTAGAGCAATAAGGCAAGAGAAAGAAATAAAGGGCATCCAAATTGGTAATGAAGAAGTTAAACTGTTACTATTTGCAGACAATATGATACCATACATAGAAAACCCTAAAGACTCTACGAGAAAACTACTGGAACTAATAGCAAGATTCTGCAGAGTAGCAGGATATAAGATAAACATACAAAAATCAGTCGGATTCCTATACACCAATAAAGAGAACGATGAAAAGGAAATCAGGAAAACAATACCATTTTTAATACCCCTAAAGAAATAAACTACTTAGGAATGAATCTAACCAAGGATGTAAAAGACCTTTACAAAGATAACTACCAAACACTACTGCAAGAAACCCAAAGGGATCTACGTAAATGGAAAAACATATCATGCTCATGGATAGGCGGACTCAACATTGTGAAAATGACAATTCTACCCAAAGCAATTTACAAATACAGTGCAATCCTAATCCAAATACCAACAACATTCTTTAAAGAGATGGAAAAACTAATCATTAACTTTATATGGAAAGGGAAGAAGCCCCAAATAAGGAAAGAACTATTGAAGAAGAAGAATAAAGTAGGACTCACACTACCTGACCTCAGAACCTACTATACATCTATGGTAGTCAAAACAACCTGGTACTGGTACAATGACAGATACATTAACCAATGGAACAGAATTGAGAACCCAGATGTAAATCCATCTACCTATGGTCACCTGGTCTTCGACGAGGGCCCAAAGTCCATCAAATGGGGAAAAGACAGTCTTTTTAACAAATGGTGCTGGCAAAACTGGATGTCTATCTGCAAAAAAAATGAAACAGGACTCATACCTCACACCGTATACAAAAACTAATTCAAAATGGATCAAAGACCTAAATATAAAACCAAAAACTATAAAATTCATAGAAGAAAAAATAGGATCAACGCTAGACCCTAACACACAACATTAACAGGATTCAAACCATAACCATCAACACACAAAGCCCGGAAGATAAGCTAGATAACTGGGATCTTCTAAAAATCAAACACCTATGCTCTTCAAAAGACTTCATGGAAAGAGTAAAAAGAGAACCTACAAACTGGAAAAAAAATGGGGGGCATTACAAGTCAGACAAAAGTCTAATCTCTAAAATTTACAAGAAAATCCAACACCTCTACAGCAAAAAGACAAATAATCTTATTAAAAAATGGGCAAAGGAAATGAAAAGATACTTCACCAAAGAAGACATTCAAGAGGCCAACAGACACATGAGAAAATGCTCGAGATTACTGGCCATTAGAGGAATACAAATTAAAACCACAATGAGATACCATCTCACCCCAGCATTACTAGCACCAGTCAAAAACACTGGAAATAACAAATGTTGGAGGGGCTGCGGGGAGATGGGAACTCTTATGCACTGGTGCTGGGAATGGATAATGATACAACCATTTTGGAAAACGATATGGCGCTTCCTTAGAAAGCTAGAAATACAAATACCATAAGATCCACCAATCCCACTACTAGAAATAAATCCTAGAGAAATAAGAGCCGTCACAGGAATAGACATATGCACACCTACGTTCATGGCAGCAGTGTTCACAATAGCAAAAAGATGGAAACAACCTATACCCATCAACAGATGAATGGATAAACAAACTACAGTCCATACACACAATGGAGTATTATGCAATGATAAAGAACAATGATGAATCTGTGAAGCATCTCATAACATGGATGAAACTGGAGGACATTATGCTGAGTGAAATCAGTCAATCACAAAAGCACAAATATTGTATGAGATCTCTATTGTAAAAACTCATGAAAAATTTACACACAAAAAGTAACAATCTTTGTGGGTTATGAGGGATGGGAGAGGTGGGGGAGGAATACTAAATAGACATAGATAAGTGGTAACTTTGGTGAAGGGTAAGAGAGTACACATTACTGGGGAAGCCAGCACATCTTGTACAAGGAAAGGTCATGGAAGCTGCATAGACACATCCAAACTCCCTGAGGGTCTGAACTACTGGGCAGAGGACTGTGGGGACCATGGTCTTAGGGAACGTCTAACTCAACTGGCATAACACAGTTCATAAAGACAATGTTCTACATTCTACCTTCATTAGTAGTGTCTGGGGTCTTAAAAGCCTATGAGCAGCCATCTAAGATACTCTACTGGTCTCACCCCTTCAGAAGCAAGGGAGAATGAAGAGAACAGGATGCAAGGAAAAGATAAGTCCAAAGGACTAATGGACCATGGCTACCCAGGCCTCCACCAGACTGAGTCCAGTACAGCTAGATGGTCCCTGGCTACCACCACTGACTGCTCTGACCAGGATCACAACAGAGGGTTCTGGACAGAGCTGGAGAAGTATGTAGAACAAAATTCTTACACACAAAATAAGACCAGATTTATTGGCCTCACAGAGACTAGAGAAACCCCCAGACACCCTTTTAGCTCAGTGGTGAAGTCAGTCCCTAGGTTCACCGTTCAGCTGGGGATTGGACAGCCCCATAAAAAGAACAGGACTAATGAGGCACAGCAGTCCACGAACAAGGAGTAAAAGGCAGAAGGAGACAAGAAAAATGATAGGGAACCCAAGGTTGAGTAAGGCAGTGTTGACATGTAGTGGGGTTGTTAACCATTGTCATAGGGCAATATGTGTACTAAGTTTTTAATGAGAAACTATTTTGTTCTTTAAACCTTCATCTAAAGTGAGAGTAGCAGCACAACTGGATGAACGTAATCAATGTCACTGAATTGTACATGTAGAAATTTCTGAAATGCTGTGTCTTTGGCTATGCATATTTTCACCAAAAAAAACGTCCTCCAAGGTCAAGAAGGGAGAATGTTGACAAGTCATGGGGTTTTTAACCAATGTCATAAAATAATATGTGTGCTGACTGTTTGATGAGAAACTATTGGTTCAGTAGACCTTCACCTAAAGTACCATAAAAAAAAAAGAAATCAAAGGACCTCTTTAAAGTGTTAAAAACCAAAGATGCCACTTTGAGGACTAAGGACTAAATACCTGGCCCAAACCATGGTATTTTCAACTGTCCCATATACATGCAAAATATGGACAATGAATAAGGAAGATGAAGAGAATTGATGCCTTTGAATTAGGGTCTTGGTGAAGAATATTGAATATCCAGGCATACCTTGGAGATATTGGGGTTTGGTATTATGAACTGAACTGTGTCCCCCAAAAATTTGTATGTTGACTTGGGTAGTCCATGATTCCAAGTACTGTGTGATTGTCCACCATTTTGTCGTCTGATGTGATGTTCTTACGTGTTGTAAATCCTACCTCTATGACGTTAATGAGGTTGGATTATTGGCAGTATTGTTAATGAGGCAGGACTCAATCTACAAGATTAGGTTGTGTTTTAAACCAATCTCTTTTGAAATATATAGAAGAGAATTGGTATAAAATGGAGAGAGATAAAAGAGAGAGATGGGGGGAGCGGGTACCTCTACCACAAAAAACAAGAGCCAGGAGAATTTCATGTCCTTTGGACCCAGGATCCCTGTGCTGAGAAGCTCTTCGACTATGGAAGATTGATGACAAGGACCTTCCCCCAGAGCCAACACAGAGAAACAGTCTTCCCCTGAAGCTGGCACTCTGAATTAAGACTTCTAGCCTCCTAGACTATGGGAGAATAAACTTCTCTTTGTTAAAGCCATCTACTCGTGGTATTTCTGCTATAGCAACACTAGATGGCTAGAACAGTTGGATTACAGACAACCACAATAGAGCAAGTGACATGAATTTTTGGTGTCTCAGTGCATATAAAAGTTGTGTTTACACTATATTGTAGTCTATTAAGAGTACAGTAGATTACATCTAAAAAAAATTGTACGTACCTTTATTAAAAAATACATCATTGCTAAAAATGCTAACCATCATCTGAGCCATCAGTGGGTTGTAATCACTTCCCTGATGGAGGGTCTTGCCTCGACATTGATGACTGCTGACTGATCTGGGTGGTGGTTTCTGAAGGTTATGATGGCTATGGCAATTTCTTAAAATAAGATAACAATGAAGTTTGCCGTGTAGATTGACTCTTCCTTTCACAAAAGATCTCTCTGAAGCATGTGATGCTGTTTGATAGCATTTTACCCACAGTAGAACATTTTTCAAAATTGGAGTCAATTCTTTCAAACTCTGCTTTATCAACTAAATTTATGTAATATTCTACAGATACTACACTTTTTACAAATTGAAGGTTTGTGGCAATCCTGCACAGAGTAAGTACATCAGTGCCATTAGGCTTTTTTTTTTTTTTTAATGTGAGTAATAGTCTATTGAATTAATACACAATTTGTTTATCCATTTTATCCATTCTCCTGTTAATAGACAATTGAAATGTTTTCATTCTGGGGCTTGTCCCAGTTATCTAGTGCTGCTATAACAGAAACACCACAAGTGGATGGCTTTAACAAAGAGAAATTTATTTCTTCACAGTAAAGTAGGCTAAGTCAAAATTCAGGGTGTCACCTCTAGGGGAAGGCTTTCACTCTCTCGGCTTTCTCATCAGTGTTTCCCCAGACGAGTAGCTTCTATGCGCAGGGACCCCAGCACTGCTTTCTTGATGGTATGAGGTCCCCAACTCTCTGCTAGCTTCCCTTTCCTTTTATCTCCTGAGAAATAAAAGGTGGTGCAGGCAACACCCCAGCGAAACTCCCTTTACATTGAGTCAGGAATGTGACCTGGGTAAGGGTGGTGTAACAATCCCACCCTAATCCTCCTCAACATAAAATTACAATCACAAAATGGAGGCTGACCACACTATTCTGGGAATCAAGGCTGAGTCAAACTGATACACACATTTTTTGGGGGACATAATTCAAACCATGACAGGGCTATTACAAATAATGTTGCTATAAATATTCTTTACAAATCTTTTCATGAATATATACTTTTATTTCCTTAGACTGAATACTTAGAAGAGAAGTTTGATGGGTTGTAGTGTAGGTGTATGTTCAACTTTAAAAGAAACTGCAAAATCAATTTCTATAGTAGTTGTAACATTTTATATAACCAACAGCAATGCATCCTTGCCTATATTTTTTAACCTTATTTTAAAATTTATTTATTTATTTTTTGTATGTTTTAGTCATTCAGGTGGATGTGTGATGATATCTTATGGTTTTAATCTGAATCTCCTTGTTTACTAATGATGCTGAACATTTTTATGTGGGTATTGGACATTCATGTTTCTTCTTTTGAGAAGTGACTGCTCTAGTCTTCACCCGTTTTTTATTGAGTTGCTTGGCTTTTTGTTATTTTTAGAGTTCTTTATTCTAGATACAAGTATCTTTCTTTTCTGTTGTATGTAATTTTTGAGAATACTTTCTTCTTCCAGTTATTGGTTTGTCTTTTAACTTTCTTAATGTTATTTTTTGATGAGCAGAGATTATTGTAGAGATCTTGTCCCTCTCTTGCTAAACTTATTCTTAAATATTTTATGCTTTCTAATGCCATTTAAAAATTAATTTTATAATTGCAGCATTGTGGTATTTAGAATACAATTGATTTTTCTTTATTGATCCTTTATCCTGCTTCTTATCTAAATTTACTTACAAATTCTAGTAGTTGCTTTGTAGATTCCTTAGAATTTTCTGTGTGAACAATCACTTCTCTTGGAAATACAGTTTTACTTCTTCTTTGTCAATCTGTATTATTTTATTTTAGTCTTTTCATTATTGCACTGGCTAGGACCTTCATTTCAATATTTAATGCCTATTTCCAGTTTTAGAAGGAAAATCATCATTCAGAATGATGTTAGTAGTAGATGTTTTCTTTACTTTTTAATATTGAGGAAGTCACCCCTCTACTCCTAGCTTTTTGATTTTTAGAAAATTATTAAAGGGTTTTATGTTTTGTTACATTATTTTTCTGCATTTATTGAAATCATTTCCTTTTTTGTCTGTTAATATGGTGCATTATGCTGATTCATTTTCAAATGTTAAACTAAACCTTGTATTTCTTGCCTTTATCTACACAGTATAGTTATTTTTCCCCAAATGACTCAAAACATTTGTCAAATGCTTAAGCACATCAAATAACCCATTATAGTTTTCTTGACTCTCTCCATCTTTCAAGGCAGGGAGCTTTCTAAGCTGATTCTCAGCCTGGTTTAAAATTGCTATTTGTTTTTCTCCTATGATGAATCCCTTGATTTTTGGATATTTCATTTCCCTTAAATATGTTGAGATTTCTATCTCCCAGTCTCTCACTATCTGTCTCTTATCATTCAGTGTCTCCAAAGCAGAATTTTCCAGGATTCTGTTGAGGGTGTGAAGGGAGGATTAAGTCTGCAAATAGGGTGAAGAAAAGGGGCTGCTTTTCTTAATCCCTCTATTTTTAACCCCACACAATATCTCTGTCTTCCATTTTGTCTGTTGTCATTGTTATTGTTTGCTGCTGTCAAATAATCCTGCAATTCGTGGCAACCCCACACATGACAAAAGTGCTACCTGGTCCTGCACCATCCCTGTGATCAGTTGCAGATCGAACTGTCATGATCCATAGGGTTTTCGGTGGCTGATTTCTTTGAAAGTAGATCATCAGGCCTTTCTTGCTAGTACACTTTGGTCTGGAAGCTCCACTGAAACCTGTTCAGCATCATAGCAACACATAATCTGTCACTGACAGATGGGTGGTAACTGCACATGAGGTGTATTGGCTGGGAATTAAACCCAGGTCTCTGGCATGGAAGGTGAGAATTCTACCATTGAACCACCAGTGCCTCCTTCCATGGTCTCTAGTGCCACCAAATCTGGAGCATCTTTCATTTCTGCAGAGAAAAACCCCATGATTTCCTGTTGGAGTCAGAGACAGGGTCTATCCCTTGCCTGGGCAGACAGGAGAAAGGAACTGCTCAGAGTCAGATTTCAATCAATAGCCCTGTTTAGAGCTGCCTCCTGTGGTGCCTGTGGATCCAAAGAACACTCTCAGACCTTCTGTTAAGCAAACTGATGTAACTTGCATTGGTATTGTGACCTTTGAAGACACTTAAATTATATTTTTTATAACCTCTCTGGTTTGCTAAATTACACACCTCTTTTTCAAAAGTCTTTCCATTAATTAGTTAAAATGTTTTGATTGCTGAAATATCTCCATCATTTCTACAGATCAATTCATTTTTTGTTAAATTCCTTTGTTGTCTTTTTATTTGGATTTTATTATGAAAAGGAGTAAATGCATGTTGTCAATACTGCCAATACAACCAGAATTCTTTGTCTGAATTTGAACTGACTTAAGGTCTGCCAATAATGTGATGTTAACTTACTTACCTCTCAAGAGAATGCAATGGGGTAGTTTGTTGTTGTTAACTGCCATTGAGTCAGCCCCCAACTGATGGTGACCCCATGCACAGGGGATCCAATCACTGTCCCATCCTGCACCATCCCCACGATCACTTGCAGTTTGCACTATTGTGATCTATAGAGTTTTCAATGGCTGATTTTCCGAAGTAGATCACCAGGTCTTTCTAATCCATCTTAATCTGGAACCTCCACTGAAACCTGCTCAGCATCATATGCAAACTTCCACTGACAGATGGGTGATGGCTTCATGAGGTACTCTGGCCAGGAATTGAACTTGGGTACTTTGTCTGGATATATTGGTATTGCAGCTAGAAAAGATAAACCTAAAATAAGAGATTTATAAACTGAATACATATTTTCTTTGCAAAATTCAGAATACTAGAATGTGTTCACTTTTCTCAGCTATCTAGATGTTAACTAGTTAGATAGATAGATAGATAGCTCTATGTGTGTGTGTCTTACTGCTGCTGAGAATTCAAAACTGACAGAGCTATTCTTAAAGAACATGAATAAAAATGCAGTGAGGTGAAGAACTCTTGTTACTGCTGTCAGCTTCTGATTGGTAGATGATAAATATAGCCTAAAAATTAAATAGTTAGGGCACTCACTTCTCTCTACCCGTTGAGCTGAAAATGGTAGGCTGGAATAGAATAGAAATAGTAGGTGTTGTAGATGGACTTGGAACTATAAAGAAACCCGAGCAGGTTGTGCAACAGTTTCATTCCAAACCCAAAACATAGGGAACACTGGATATATAATTATATTTGGATTTGGCTCTTTTCTACTTGTGTTATTTTTCTTGGCTTAAGGACTGTTTAAGAGTTAGGATGTCTTTAGCCCTTTATTTATTTATGGTGTTCAGAATTGGCAGAGTTCATGGATTTAGAACTATAGAACAAACCCTAGATTAACTGAGTTGTTGAACATCCTTTTGTTAGACATATAAAGGGTTCTCCTCAACCCATCAAAGCAGATATTAGGTGCATTCTTAGAATTAATGCATGACCATATCTTTCAATAAAGAAGCACAATTACAAATCAAACCCACTGATCTTCTTGTTACAAAAGAAATGTTTACCCCAAGACATTTTGAAGTTAATAATATTTAAAGTGCATTTCCAAAGAAGAATCCAAAGTATAGGGTAAAACAGGTTCAGAAATACATATTTAAGATACATCTCTATAATCACTGGGCCCCTGTCTCAGAATTATATAAACATCATTTTAGATAACTGAATGTTACCAACAAAACATAGTAAATAGAGAAAATTGAGGTACTCTCTCAGACCAGGTAGTAATCTTACACATTGTCTTAAAGCTTGTGGCAAGATATAGTCTAAATTTATGAAACTGATATATTCATATAAATAGACATACTTGTTTGGTTTCAATATAGGAATATATCCCCTATAAATATATAGAAATATATAGCTATCCTGAAGTGCTAGTTTTCTCTCAGATGAAACTAGAACATCTTAAGAGCCTGTTTTCCAAATAAATACTCCACCGGTCCTTACAGCTCAAGCCGCCCGGCAGTCTAAGGGAATGGAAAATTTTCTTTCTGGCAAAGAAAGTTTATTGGACAAGCTGATCCTTAAAATCCTTATAATTCAGGAACTAAGCTCTTGCAGTTAAAGAAGAAGGTAGCCTTTTCTGAAAAGCGTGCTTAGGCATTCACAAAATCCAGGTTTCCGTGACATTATTGATTTTGTTATTGGTATAGCTGTTTTTATCAAAATAACATATGTAAGCAAAAATAAACAAAAACTGAAAATTCTGATGCAGTGTTTGTACCTTCTTCCTCAAAATATTTTGCATCATAAATTCTACTAAATTAAAAAAAAAAACTTTGGAAAATGGGAGAACATATCAGGAGTTATATAAAAATTACTGAAAATATAAATTTTGAAAGTTATATTTGAAAGTCATTGGAAAGTCAATATCTCACTTTCATCTTCTGGGAAAATACATGAAAATGTTATTTCACCCAAATTAGTTTTCAGAAACTTATTGATAGAAATTTAAGAACTATGAATTATTATGCTATGTTTAAGCAGGCAGATGGACAGGGGTGCTGTGAGATAGCTAAATACCCACAGGGTTAACTAATGTATGCCAGAGTATCCTATCCTAACCTTTAAACAGACTGTTTTATAAGGGCTTATCCTGGTTATTTTCACTCATGATTAGACAACTCTAAAGGGATAAAAGAAATGGTATTTTATGTATACGTCTTTTCAAACACTGAAAGACTTTCTGA
The DNA here is from genome assembly GCA_030035585.1 of Dugong dugon. NCBI lineage: Eukaryota > Metazoa > Chordata > Mammalia > Sirenia > Dugongidae > Dugong > Dugong dugon. The sequence goes on from CM057465.1 coordinate 98,965,904, forward strand.
GTGAGCATAGGGCTGCTCCCAGTTTGTAAACAACAGAAACCTGAACAAAGGCATAAATTCCCCAATTTTAGCCAATGTTCCTTTCAATTTATTTAAATTCTATCAGCTCAACAATGCTAAAAGAGCAAAAAAATGTGAAAGTGATGGGTAGGTGAGCCAAGTACAATATCATTAAAAAATTAATAAAGAAGTTTCAAGTTGCACTTAATGATATTGAATAATTGTTACTGTGTGCAGGATTCCTGGAGATAATGGGAGAAGGTCACCTATGTGTGGGTGGTGTGGATTGAATTGTGTCTCCCCAAAATATATGTATCAATTTAGGTAGGCCATGATTCCCAGTATTGTGCAATTTCCACCATTTTGTCATCTGATGTGATTTTCCTATGTGTTGTAAATCCTATCACTATGATGGTAATGAGATGGCAGTTATGTTGATGAGATCTATAAGATTAGATTGTGTCTTAAGGTAATCTCTTTTGAGATATAAAAGACAGAAGCCAGCAGTGAGACAGCAGGACCTCATACCACAAAGAAATAAGAGCCAGGAGAATAGTATGTCCTTTGGACCAGAGGTCCTTGCACTGAGAAGCTCCTCCACCAGGAGAAGATTGATAACAAAGACCTTCCTCCAGAGCTATAGACAGAGAAAAACCTCCCCTGGAGCTGATGCCCTGAATTCGGACTTCTAGCCTCCTAGACTGTGAGAGAATAAATTTCTCTTTGTTAAAGCCATCCACTCATGGTATTTCTGTTACAGCAGCACTAGATGACTAAGACAGAAAAATAGCAAAATTTATTTGCTCAGGTCTTAGTCATATCTGGGCTGAACTTTCAACTCTACTCCTAACAAACTTCATGAGCTTTCACATATTTCTTAACCTCTCTAGAACTTAATTTCCTGGAAAATGGGGGGTAAATATGGAACTTACTTCCATAAGGTTGCTAAGGGGACTAAATGAAATGATACAAGCAGATGCTTAGTCCAAACATAGCCAGCATCTACAGATGTTGGTGTTATTATCCTTATGACTATATTTAGTTGTTTTTTTTTTTTAACATAAACACAGTATTTGTGAAGTCACATGAAAGAAATGAATTAAGCAAGAATCTACTTTTCTCAGGTCCCTTAAATTTTTTTCCCACTTCCTTAGAGATGATTTATGGGGAGAGGTGTGAGAATAAATTTTTACATTTACACAAACAGGGAAATTTCTGGTTGATAACAAAAGGAAAGAGACAGACATGAAGGAATCAGATTAATCTTGTTCCAATTCAGGAACTAGAGCCAGCTACTGCTATCTTCCTGCCTAATTTCCAAAACAAGTCAAGAGATCCTTCCAATAGCCCCATCTCCTTTCAGGTACTCCCATCCTCTATCCAAGCATCAGTCTTTCTTCCCCAACAAGGCCTACTCCCCAGAATCAAAAAGCACCCTTTCTTCTCTCCAAATTAACCATGCCCAGACTGTTCAGCTAAATTATCTATAAATTGTCTGTAAAGTTTGAATAAAACTTAATCTCTCTAGGATTAAGCTACTTGTTGTTTAGTTGCCATCAAGTCAATTTCGACTCATGGTGACCACATGTGTGCAGAGTAGAATTCTCCATAGCGTTTTCAAGGATGTAATGTTTCTGACGTAGATCGTCAGTCCTGTCTTCTGAGGCATCTCTGGGTGAGCTTAAACCCCCAAACTTCCAGTTAGTAGCCTAGTGCTTAACCATTTGCACCACCCAGTGATGTTAAGCTTCTTGTAGTTCCTCAAATTCACCATTCTGTTTAGAACTTTAGACTTTTTCGTGCATGCTGATCTCTCTATCTGCATACCCGTTGCCTTCAAGTGGATTCCTACTCAAAGCGACCCTGAAGGACAGAGTAGAACTGCCCCTTAGGGTTTCTGAGGAGTGGCTTCTGGATTCTAACTGCTGACCTTCTGGTTAGCAGCCGAGCTCTTAATCATTGTGCCACCAGGGTTCCTTTTATTTACCTGCCCTGAAAGTTCCTCTTCATCCTTAAGGCACAGTTCAAATTTCACCTTCCCTCTGAAGTATTCCAAAATACCCTAGGCAAAGTTAGACGCTTCTTCCACCGTGTTTCCATAGCTGTTTGTTTTTTATTGTTAACGTAGTACTTATTACCTAATCAGTTAACATATTTATCTCTTTCATTAGATATAGGCCAGGGATTGTATTATTCTTCCTTGTAGCTTTTGACGTACCTAGCCTGGGCTGGAGAACAGTGGGTTCCCAATAGGTGTTATGGGAGCAAATGCTATAAATTATTCTCTTCTAAAATTAATGTAATTGGCTTGTTGTTGTGTGATTGATTCTGACTCATAGTGACCCTTTAGGACAGAGTAGAAGCGCCCCAGAGGGTTTCCTAGACTATAATCTTTACAGGAACAGATCATTAGATCTTTTCTTCTGCGAGGGGCTGGTGGGTTGAACCATCAACCTTTTGGTTAACAGCTCAGTGCTTAATCATTATGTCACCAGGGCTCTTTGGAATTGTCTTAAACCAAAAAACCAAACCTATTGCCATCGAGTCAATTCTGACTCATAGCCACGCTATAGAACAGAGTAGAATTTCCCCATAGGGTTTGTAAGGAGTGGCTAGTGGATTTGAACCACTGACCTTTTGGTTAACAGTCATAGCTCTTAACCACTGCATCACCAGGGCTCCTGAAATTGTCTTAGGACCTTAGGACCGAGCAAAATATTCACCAAGCAGAGTATTCTTTTGTTACAGTTGCAAGAATGGGTATGAACGTACCTAAAATCACCTCATTTCTGGAATGAGGAGGGATGCCTTTGGTTTCATCCTTTTGTGGAGATACTGTGGAAAAACAGTGCCATAAAAGAGAACAGGACAGAGACTTTGAAATCAGAAACACTGGTAAGCATAGTCCTTGGCTCCATCTCTCCCAGTTGGGGACCTAAGAGCACGTGACTTTGCTTAGTTTCATCACATCTAACAGTGAAAAAACAGCGCCTACTCTACGAGGATGTTGTGAGCATTAACAGAAATGATGCTTAAAAAGAGCCTAGTGAAGTCCCGGCATGTGACAATGCCTGAATTATTGGTAGTAATTGCTGCTACCACCCCTCCTCCAATTGAAATATAAAGAGTTTGGTTTGTGGGGCTGGGGGAAGATGGGTTGTGAGAGGGGAGTGGAGTTGAAAATGTACACCACTAACAAAAAGGTGTAATACATGTTCGCACATAAATACTAATGAAAAACATCTATACCCCCACTCCTCAATTTCTCATTACCCAAAATGGATGATTTACTAAATAAAGCTGTGTGTTACTAGTCACTGATATAGATAAGGCAATATAGACTTCCCATTGATACACTATAGTTTGGGTTTTTTTGTTTGTTTTTTGCTAGTGATGGATAATCTATGGTATTTTATATTATACTCTGTGAATCTGGAACTAGGAGTACTTTTTAGTATCATATTTATAGTCAAGTAAACATCCTATAATTGTAAAAGTAAAATAAAAAGGATAGGGTTGCTGTGAGTCGGAATTGGCTTGATGGCAATGAGTTTGGTTTGTTTTTTGGTAGCACTACAGCTAAGAAGGAGCTCTGGTGACACAGTGGTTAAGAGCTACAGCTGCTAACCAAAAGGTCAGCAGTTTAAATCCTTGGAAATCTCATGGAGCAGTTCTACTCTGTCCCATTGGGTCACTATATGGCAATGGGTTTTTTTTGGTGTACAGCTAAGAAATTGAATTGTAGATTCACCTTGTCATTATGAATACTTCTCTGAGTCTTGTTTTCTACATCAGCGAAGTTGGGATAATAATGACTGTTCTATCTGGGGCCATTAAGAAATTAAAAAAAAAAAATTAAATGTGAAAAACTTTGAAAATATTTTAAAAATGTATAAAATAAAAATGGTGGTGGTAATAACGATACTATATAGAGCCAACTATCTTATTTTGGGAATCAAATTCAAAATAAATACTTCATTTTACTTAAAAGCTATACTTTAATAGTATCTGAGCTGTATGGCCTGTGTATATGTGTGTGTGGCTTATGTATGTGTGTGCGTGTGTGTGTGTATGTGTGTTTAATGTCCAGGAGAGAAATCTTCATTTTATTTTCTGTAAGTACTTTAATAATTTTTAGCTAACCAGGTTGAGAAAAGACACAGCACTCTAATATAACTATTTTATCTGATTCTCATGACAGCTAATATTTTTATACAATTGTTATTTTCTCTATTTTAAATAAGATTATCATGATAAATAAAAAAAATTCAAACAAATATTATCATATAAAAATACTTTTTCAAAATCATCTTCGCCATTCTTAAGATTGACTAGTTTTACAGATTCAACAAATTTATTACAATCCATGGCAAAAAAAAAAAGGAATGCTATTAAATGCTAGAGTTTGTCAATTACACAACCATAAAGACAAAACGCAAGATGTTATATTTAGACATATTTCCTAAAGTCATTCTAGGGCTTTTTCCCTTTTTTCTCCTCTCTCAGACTCATAAGAAAATGGTTATTAGTCTCAGGCTCTATGAAAGAACTCTTGCTTCATTTATGATGAGGCTTCTTTAAATAATTGCTATTTCCTTGGGAATTAGCAGCTCATCTCTTAATGTTACCTCAGGTTAAAATACCAAGTTTACTCCCTGATTTGAAAGTGTCAGTGAAGTATGTTGCTGTTTTTTGTTGCTGTTGTTTGGTTGGTTTTATCTTGTTTTGTTTTTGGCCACAAGCTCCCTTAATGGCCAGTTTCCTAAGTAATTTTCTGACTTATTTCCTTAGTTAGCTAGTCAGTCAACACATTTCCTAAGCACCTATCATCAGCTAGGTACTCTTCTAAGTGCTAGGTGCTCAGAGAAGCTCTTCTTAAACATCAGTGGGGATCATGTGAAAGTATCGATTCTGATTTAGAACATCATAGATGGGGCCTGAGATCCTACATGTCCAATGTGCTCCTGGATGATGCTAACATTTCTGATCCTTGGACCACCTAGACCGTTTAATGAATTTGAAACAAGATGGCTCAAAATAGACCCAGTCTTCATAAGAGAACAGAGCTAACTTTAAACAGGGTCATTTTTCTCAGCTAAAGTGTGGATCTCCCGTCCACATTTAACTAACTTGAAGTAATCATTGAAAAGCAGGCTGGACTAAATTAGTGAAAAAGTCTGACAGGAGTTTTATTTTTGGGCCACACAGAATCATTCTCTAACAACTGAAAAAGTGATACTAGGTAAAGGTCTTCTTATACTGGACTTTATGAACAGCTAAGATTTATTTTAATTGTTCCATTGTATTCAGTTGCTTTTAGTTCAACTTTGTCAGCTGCCTAAAACATTTGTAAGCTACTTAAAACAGTGAAATCATGTTTTCTTCCTAAAAATTGCATAGAGTTGTTAAAGGTTGGTGTTTTTGTTTGAATTTTCTGTCGGCAGACTTGGAAAATTATTTGTTATTTCTTGAGCTGCTCTTTGTAAGTGCAAATCCACTTAGCGGAAGTTTCAGGAGTAGGGTTTTCCATGTCCAAAGTGAAGCTTGGCAAACAAAATCCCAGAAAAGGTAGCGTGTGATGATTCAATCCGTTTCTAATTCATCATCTGAATGTCCGTGCCTGGAGAAATGTTGTTGGAAACTTTACAGCCCTGAAAAGAATACTGAGCAAGTCACAGTTGTTTGCTTTCTCGAGGCACTACAAAAATAGGAAACTCCAGTTTATCAAAACTGAGATTTGTGTCACAATGACCGATTTCAATTCAGTTTGATAAATGATGCCTATTTTTTCCCCCACCAAACATTGTATGTTCTACCTAACTAAAATCCATGTTTTTCACAATACTTACATGGGAATGTAAAAACTCAAGGGGACAATGTCTGTCCTTGATATTAGAAATAGAACAATACCTCAAAGTTTAGATTTTCTCTGAAGTTGAACAATACCATAAATTTCAGTATATGTCATAGATTTTTTTCTCAGTGCATTTTTACCTGATTCTCTCTTCTTGGAGCTTAGACTATCACACTGAGTACATTCAGATTTCCAGTTTATTTACCAAACTCTTGCTTCAAATACTGGCCAAAATGTAATAGCAGCCGACAATTTGGAATTGTATGTTTAACAATTAAGCCTATAGAGAATTACTAAATTAAAAAAATTACGTTTTTTTTTTTCCCTTAAACCCTGACTTTGGTCATGTAATTTTTTCTATAAAGCATGCAGCCTACAAACATTTTCTTATTAATCAAGAAGCATCGTTCGTCAGATAGTTCCATCTCCAAAGTCATAGAATAAAGATTTCCGTTGCTGTCGAGTCAATTCCGACTCATAGTTACCCTATAGGACAGAATAGAACTACCTCATATGGTTTACCAGGAGCGCCCGGTGGATTCGAACTGAGGAGCTTTTGGTTAGCAGCCATAGCTCTTAACAACGATACCACCAGGGTTTCCAGAATAACGATTACTCTTCCTCAAATACCAGGATTTCATGAACCCCCGTAAATGTAAAGCACAGTCCTGCTTGCCATTCCCCTGGCAAATGTTTAGCAAAATTGCCTAATGTCTGAGAGCAATTTTAAAATATGCCAAAAAGAAATGATATGCCCACATTTTTCTGTATTTGTTCTGACGAGGGAAAAGGAGCTGAACATTCTTTGCCAGCCTCTTCAATTTTACTGTGAGAATTCCCTTTGTGCTGTGGGTTCATTTAAAGCCAGGAGTATCACTTTACACAGTTTGTCATTGTATTCAAGGGAAGTTTATGGAAATGTTACAGAAGTAAGCTACAAATGGGAACCTGGCCTTCCGCCAAACTACATCTCTCTCTCTCCTATTCTAACATTTTCCCCCTTTAGCACTTGATGTTTTCTGTAGCATATGTAACTTTCATCTAAAACTAATTTTAAAAATATAAAATGTAGCAAGTATGCCTTAAACAATAATAATAACTGATACTATGTAGTATAACTATGCCAGGCACCTTTCTAAATTCTTTGCAAATATTAACTCATTGAATCCTGACAATAACCCTATGAGGTGGGTACTATCATATCTCCATTTTGCAGATGAAGAAATTGAAGCCCAAAGTTGTTAAAAGATTTGCCCAAGGTCACTCAGCATATAAACAGAAGACATGAGATTTGATGCTAGGCCGTCTAGCACGAGAGTATAGACTCTTAGTCATTCTACCCTCAGCTGCTGCAATGCTTGCCATAGACTCTTCACAACAATTTTCCTCTATGTCCATAGTTGAATGAGTCAGAAAAGAACTATTGGGAAAAAAAAAAAGTGGGGATTCTCTTTTTTACATTTTGACTTACATTGCTGACGTCTTGCATTTTAAATTTTTAAGCACTTACGGTGCAGTTTTTTCTTTAAAAGATAAGGAAACAATTTCCTGTGGTTTTATTTTACATAATATGACCAAAAGAGCACAGACTACAAAATGGCTTTTAAAAAAGAAAAACATTTATTTGGTTAGCATATTCCTCATTTTATCATTGTAATGATTTTTTTTAAAGGGCTGGGCTCCATGGCTTAAAATAAATTCTTAGAGGAAAATAAGGGAGTGAAAGAAAGAAAAAGGAACAGGAATAAAAAATATTCCCCAAAATTCTGACTCAAGAGACTGCATGACCTTGGAAATGCCTATATGGTGCATAAAATAACATATTCACTCATTAAATTAAGATTGGAAATAGGATTTCTCATAAGATCACTGGACCCTGTAGGCTTGATAGGAAACATAAAAACAGAAATATATTCCCAATATGTTTTTCCCCTATGAGTATAGTTTAGTTGCACAGAAGATTCACAGCCAAAAATTCTTGAGAAGTACTCCCCGTTCTGAGACTGACTTGTTCAGTGACCTTGGCAAACCGCCAGGCCACTGTGATTTAGTTTCCTCCTCTACAAAACTAGTAGAATGTTTACCTACACCTATGATGTTGGAAGACTTAATTAATGCTAACATTTCTGTAAAAATGAAATGCTGCTTACTCAATAAATGCCAAGTAATTCAGATTTTATACTCCTACTTTTGGCACGAGCCATAGTGTAGAAGAGAAAAAAAGTAATGGAGACGGCAAACATTAATATATTAAAAGAATTGGTAATAGCAGGGATTCTTGACCCTTTCTTTGCAGTTTTTCTTGTTTGTTTTAGTTGAGGCAATCTACCCTAGCAATAGTAATTACCAAAAAACGTTTACTAAACCCCCAAGCAGAAACGGTTCTCTACCTACCCTTCACCAAATTTTATATAAATTGTGCTTATACTTTAACAATTTAAAGTTGTGTATTAATACTAATCTCCTTGAAAGCACTGTACTGAGGATTGGAGTTCCTGGATGGTACAAACAATTAATGAGCTTCACTACTAACCAAAAGACTAGAAATTCAAGTCCAGCCAGAGGCTCCTTGGAAGAAAGGCCTGGTGATCTACTTTGTTTTTTTTTTAATTTTTTTGTGTGTTTTTTGTGAAAGTTTACATAGCAAATGAGGTTCTCATTTAACAATTTCTATACATATTGTTCAGTGACATTGGTTACATTTTTCACAATGTGTCAGCATTCTCATTATTTCCATCCTGGTTGTTCTGTTTCCATTAATCTAGCTTCCCTATACCCCCTTACCTTCTTATCTTTGGTCTAGGGTAAATGTTTACCATTTGGTTTCATTTAGATGATTACTTAGAGGAGCACAGTACTCAGGGGTGATATTATTTATTTTATAAGCCAATCTATCATTTGGCTGAAATGTCACCTTTGGGAGATTGAGTTCCAAGTTTAAAGAGTATCCCAGGGCAATAGTCTTGGGGGTTCCTGTAGTCTCTACAGGTCTAGAAAGTTGGAATTTCTTTTTTTTTTTTAGGAATTTGAGTTTTTTTCCACATTCTTCTCCCATCCTATCCAGGACCATCTATTGTGTCCCTGGCCAGAATTGTCGGTAGTATTACCTAGGCACCATCTAGTTCTTCTGGTCTCAAGGTAGGTGAGGTTGTGGTTTGTGAAGACTATTAGAACTGTAGACTAGTTTCTTCTTTGAGTCTTTGGTTTCTTTCTTTCTCTTTTGCTCTGGACTATTAGAGACTAATCATTGTATCTTAGATGGCCGCTTGCAAGCTTTTAAGACCCCAGATACTACTCACAAACTAGGATGTAGAACAATATTTTTATGAACTATATTGTGCCAATTGACTGAGCTGCTGCCCAACATTATGGTCCTAAGCCTTTAAACCCAGTAAATAAATCCTGCAAGGTCTTCGGTTATGTCAAGTAAGTATCCATAACTGTGCTCCCTGTCTGCTTTATTTCATAGATGAATGTATATGCAGCACACAAACGTATGCCTACAGATACACCTATACATGCACATCTGTGTATTCATATGTGCCTTCCTATACATACATATGAATACATATCTATGTAACCACACACACATTTTTAGTTTTTATTACTGTTGTTGCAAAATTGTATGTATTATAGGATTTACAAAATCATCTCTTATTATTGTATACTTCTTAGTGTTATCATTTACCTTCGTCAAGTTGTGCTGAATCTACTCTTACTCAGTATTGCCTTTCCCATCACCAAAATAAGTATTTACTGTCTAGAAAGTGATTCCCCCTTCATATCTCTCCCATCCCTGGTAACCACCAAAGAACGTTGCTTTCTATATGTGTACCAATTTTTGTCTTTTTATAATAGTGAGATCATACAATATTTGACCTTTTGTGATTGACTTATTTCACTCAGCATAATGTCCACCAGATTCATCTATGTTATATATTTTGAGAACTCATCATTATTCCTTATGGCTGCACAGTATTCCATTGTGTGTATATACCACAATTTATCGATTCATCTGTTAATGGTCACTTATGTTGTTTCCATCTTTTTGCTATTGTGAATAATGCTACAATGAACATAGCTGTGCATATCTCTATTCATGTCACTGCTATTAGATGTTTAGGATATATACCTAGGACTGGGATTGCTGGATCATAGGGTAATTGTATTTCTAGCATTAGCTGGAAGCACCATACCATTTTCCATGTGCTTGAATCAATTTACATCCAACCAGCAGTGAAGCAGGGTTCCAATCTCCCCACAACCGTGCCAGCATTTGTTGTTTTCTGTTTTATTGATCAGTGCCATTTTTGCAGGGGTGAGATGGTATCTCATTGTAGTTTTAATTTGCAACTCTCTAATTGCTAATGATTGCGAGCATCTTTTCATGTGTTTGTTGGCCACTTGAATGTCCCCTTTGGTGAAGTGTCTATTTATGTCCTTTGTCCCTTTTTTAATTGGATTGTTTGTCTTTTTGTTATTGAGTTGTTGAAGTTCTCCATATACTTTAGAGATTAGACCCTTATCAGAGAAGTCATTTCAGAAGATTTTTTCCCAGTCTGTAGGATCTCTTTTTACTCTTTTGACACAGTCTTTCAATGAGCATAATTATTTAATTTTTAGCATGCCTCTGTTATCTGATTTGTCTTCTATTGTTTGTGTATTTGTAGTTGTGCTTGATAATCTATTTCTAAAGAAAATTAGGTTCCACAATTTTTTTCCTTATATTATCTTCCAGGAACTTTATAGTTTTAGATTTAATATAGCAATTGAATATAGTAATTTTGATCAATTTTCAGTTTGTTTTGTGTATGGTGTGAGGTATAGGTCCTGTTTCATTTCTCTGCAAGTGGATATCCAATTTTGCCAGCACGATTTGTCGAAGAGACTGTTCTGCCCCATAGAATGGACATTGACCCTTTATTGAAAATCAGTTGCCCATAGATAAATGGGCTTACTTCTGGATTCTCAATTCTGTTCCATCGATCTATGTGTCTGTCACTGAACCAGTACCATGCTGTTTTGATTACTGTGGCTGTAGAGTATGTTTTGACATCAGGAAGCTTGAGGCCTCCTATTTGTTTTTCTTCTTCAATTTTGCTTTGACTATTCAGGGCCTCTTTTCTTTCCATATAAAGACAGTGATTCGTTTTCCCATTTCAGTAAAGAATGATGCTGGAATTTGGATCAGGATTGCCTTATATCTATGGATTGCTTTTAGTAGTATTGACATTTTCACAATAAGTCTTCCAATCCGTGAATATGGAAGGCTTTCCTATCTATGTAGGTCTCTTCTTGTTTCTTGCAGTAGCATTTTATCATTTTCATTGTATAAGTCTTTTACATCCTGGTTTGGTGATCTACTTCTGAAAATTTACCCATTGAAAATTCTGTGGAGCCAAATTCTATTCTGACATATATGGGGTTGCCATGAGTCAGAATCAACTTAATGGCAATTGGTTTGAAAGAAAGTCCTGGAGATATACTTCTGAAAATCAGGCAATAAAAATCTTGTGGATCACAATGGTCTGATATGCAACTGATGATAGGAATGGTTCGGGACATGGAAACATTTCATTCCATTTTGCATGGGGTTGCCATGAGTTAGGGGCCAATTTTATATCAGCTAACAACAACAACAACAACAGTGAGGATTAGGTCATACTTTTAACCCCCAGTGAGCCAGTTGTTCCACTATGTTCCAAAGCCATAAATTGCACATCTATGCTATCAACCAGACATCTTAGAAATGCATACTGTGAACCACAGGAGGACTGAGAACAATAGATCACCATGATTCCATCCACATTTCCAAGAAAACAACTTAATATTTCTTACTTTTTATCACTCCTGCTTTCCATGTTGTGTCTAACAACTCATGCAATTAATCATTCTTGCATATATTTAACTAACATTTATTGAGTACTATGTGTGATGAGGGCACTGGATGGCACAAATGGTTTGTGTTTGACTACTAACCTAAAGGTAGATGTTTGAATGCATCCAGAGGGGCCATAAGAGAAAGTCTTGGAGCTCTGCTTCCATAAAGAGTACGACTAAGAAAACCCTATGGAGCAGTTCTACTTTGTAACGCATGGGGTCACCATGAGTTGGAATCAACTCAATGCCAATGGGTTTACTATGTATAAGGCACTTTGCTAGCCAGTGAGTATTGGTGAGGAAGACAAAAAAATTCCTTGCTATCACAAAACATACTCAAAAATGAAATACAGACATTAAGCAAGTGCTTATAATAAAATGTTAAATGATCATGATAGGGAAATTTCAGGGAGATCTAACATTTTATATAATCCAGAGAATGTTTCCCTAAGGAGGTGACATTTCAGCTGTGATTTGATGGTGGAGAAGACTGTGGTCCAGACAGAGACAATTGTATGCACAAAAAGCCAGGAAAACGAGAGAGATCATGAAGTTCAGTTTGGCTAGATCTCGTATTGAAGTAATATGAGAATGGAGAAGCACTTTATCCTAAGGAAATTGGGAAGTTATTGAAAGATTTTATGCAGGAATATGAAATGATTAGATATGTGTTTTTAAGAAATCACCTTAACTGGAGTTTGGAAAATGAATTGGAGAAGAGCACTAGGGACAGATATATAAGTTAGAGGGTCATAAAAATCATTTCATAAGCATTGCTGGCAGACTGGATGAGGGTGGTGGCAGAGAGAGTGTAGAGAAACAGATTGATCTGATAAATGTTTGGAAAGTAGAACTAGTCAATGGAAATTTATTTGGCTATATTGGAGAGGGAGGGAAGGGAATGGGCTGGTGAAGGGAAGTAGGAGTCTAGGATTACTCTCAGATCTAGAACAGAATGAGTGTGTAGGGGAAATATTAACTGAGCTAGGGAACTCTGGAAACAAAGCAGCTTGAGAAGTAAGATGATTAGCTTAGTTTCAGACCTATTTAGTTTGCAATGCCTGAAAGACATCTTAAGGAAGATATCCCAGAGGCAATTTGACATACAAGAGCTTTCTGGCTAGATATAAAGATTTAGAAGTTTTCGATAGATAAATAGGAAACAAAGCCAAGGAAATAGAAGGCATCATGCAGGGCAAGTATGCAGGGTGAGAACAACATAAGGTCCAAGAAAGAGATTAAGAAACATCAATAGTTAATGAAAGATAGAGAAAGAGGGATCAACACAAGAGACAAAGAGGAAAACTAGGAGAGTGGCAACCATCAGAAATTTGAGAGTATATAGAAAATGGTTCTCACCTAACATTGTGGTGGGAAAGGACATTGGTGTTAATTTCTGTGGTGAACAATTTGTCGATTTCTGTCAATATTAAGAATGCACATATTCAGCAACCCATGTGTCTTAGCTTCCTAGTGCTGGCGTAACAAAATTATCACAAGCGAGTGGCTTTGAAGAATAGAAATTTTATTTTCTCCCAGTTCCAAACCAAAAAAAACCCCATTGCCACTGAGTCAATTCTGACTCATAGAGACCCTATAGGACAGAGCAGAACTGCCCCACAGGGTTTCCAAGGAGCACCTGGTGTATTCGAACTGTCAACCTTTCAGCTAGCAGCTGAACTCTTAACCACTATGCCACCAAGTTTTCCTCTCCCAGTTCAGGAGGTTTGAATTCCAATTCTGGGCATTGCCTCTAGGAGAAGTCCTCTGTTTCTCTCAGTTTCTAGTGGCTGCCAGCAACCTTTGGAGATCCTGAGCTTGTAGATGCATCTCCTCCATTATCACATGGCATCTTCCCCCTCTGTGTGTCTGTCGCCCTGTGTTTGTACTCCCCTTTCTAAGACACCATTCAGTAGGGTTTAGGACCCACCCTACTCTGATATTACCTTAACATAGCAAAAGACCAAAAAAAAAAAAAAAACCTATTCACACACAGGGTCACTTCACAGGTTCAGGTATTAGGACTTCAACATTTTTTTTTGGTGGATATAACTCAATCCATAACACTATGATTTAATTTTTCAGTAATTTAGTCTATGGATAAGGAGCCCTTGTGCCATAAAGGTTAAGTGTCCGGCTGCTAAAAGAAGCTTGATGATTCAAAACTACCCAGTGGCTCCGTGGGAGAAAAGACCCAGTAATTAACTCCTGTAAAGATTACAGCCCAAGAAATCCTATGGGGCAGTTCTACTCTGGGTGGTCATGAACTGTAATCAACTAGATGGCACACAACAACAACAATCTATGAATATTGGCACATATACACAAAATGACATATGGACTACAAAATTCTTCACATTAATGTTTGCAATAGCATAAGACTAAAACAACCTAAATGTCATACAATAATTATATAAACTACAGTACACCTATATACTGAAATACTCTGCATTTGTTACACGCTGCCTTCAAATTTTGTTATCATTAAGTAAAAAAGGCAAGCTACAACACTCCATGTATAGTATGTTACCATACCTATATGTCAGTGTGTGTCTACATATGTGTGTGTATTTATATTTATATATACTTATATATGTATGTATATTTATATCTAGATATATATTTGCTTATGCATGCATTATATAACTCTGGACAGAGGCTTGTAAGAGTGTTTCTCCCTCATCAGGGAAATTAATTGGCTGCCAAATGAGAAGAAAAATTTACTTTTAACTTAAAATAGTTCTTTTTCTTTTGAATGTGCACTGTCTGTATATACACCTGCTCATCACTTATCAAATATCTCTCATTATCTGACATTTTGCATTTATGAAAATAGTAAAAAATGTACTATCCAACTATTAATTGATAGCATATTACTGACCTTTGTTTTGGCAGTAATAAATACTGAGATAGGAGGCGAGAGTAATGGCTGTGATGATTTAGGTTATGTGTCAGCTTGGCTGGGCCATGATTCTCAGTGGTTTGACAGTTAGGTAATGATGTAATTTAGCAGTTATGTAATGATGTAGTCATCTTTCATTTTGTGATCTGATGTAATTATCCTCCATTTTTGCATAATGCTAATTTTTGCATAACAACCTGGTCTTAGGAAACTAACCATGTTGATAAGTGAGCAGTGGGTTATTAATTATTTTAATATATAAAATATTTTACTTTAAAAGGAGGAAGTGTTTAAAAGTATTAAAGCTTCATGAAACATAGCAAAATAAGAAGTAAAATCTGTTCCTTTAGATGTATCAATGTCACAGGTAACCATGAAGAGAGCAGATTCAGTGATATAATTGGTTATAATGGGAAAAGAAAAGCCAAAAATGTGAGTAGAAATGAGAAAATGGAGGCAGACAGTATAGAAACCCCTCTCTAAAAATTGGCTGTGAAAAGGAGGTGGAAGATATGGGGAACAGCTCTTAGATAATGTGGTATCAATGATGGCCTTGTTGAGATGAGAGATGAGCTCATTCAAATGTTGATAGAAAGGAGGTAATTTTGAGGAAAAGTTGCAGAGTAGAGCATGGAGATGATGATGGAACTAGGCCATGAGGAGGTAGAAGTAAATAAGATTAAGGACATCAGGGAATGATTAGCCTAAGAGCAGAGGAAGGACAACTTTTCCAAACATATCTAATGGAAAAAAGAAAACAATGAGTGTGAATGCAGGCAAGTTACAGATTTAGTGATGAGAAGTTTAGGAAATTACTGTTGAATGTATTCTGTATTATCTGTGGAGAAGGCCTAGAATGCTTGGGATGGTGGTAAGTCAGTAGTATGAGGAGTCGAACAATGTTTAAAATTGTAAATGTGACAAATAGGACACCTTACTGATTTTGGAAATCTAGTATTCCTGAGTGATGTTGAAAATCAAGTTGAGGGTTTTCTGTACATTCTTTCTCCCTTTATTTTTTCCTTATCAACATCCTTTGCATGTCAGTTCAAGAAGGTTGACTAGGCACATCTGTTTACCTATATTCCGTCCCTATATCCCACTAAAATGACAGTAATATTTACAAAAGTAAAAAATTTCCTACTGATGAAATGAGAAAGAAGATCACAAGTAAACTTGTAGTTTTGATGAATTTCTAATTGAGGAACCATGGGTAAACCAGAAAAGAAATCACAGGACAGAATAAACAAGTTAGAGACTATATCAGAGGGTGTAGGAAGTGCTGGAAAAGTGCAAATGGTGAATAGGAAACTCCCAACAGTATTAGGACATAACACAGCAAAACTATTTCTGAAACTCTTTATTGACAACTGACACATAGAGAAAAAGATTTATTATAAAAGCTTCTAGAGAGAAAGAACAAGTTATGAATAATAAAATAAATTGGACTGTTATCAGATTTCTCGTCAGCAACACTGCAGGTTTAAAGAAAACAGAGAAATGACTTCAAAGTCCTCAGGGCAATGCTTAAAACTTGAACTCAGTATTCCACAAAATGATTAAGTATAAAAGAAAAATAAATATATCTGTGGAAGTGAAAAGATTTAAAAAGTATATTTTTACCCACAATTAAAAATGTTACATTTTCCAGCAAAATGAGGAAGACTGTATTCAAGAAACAGTAGATTTAACTCAAAATTACAATGAAAAGTAATCACAGATTGGCAGTGAACAGTTAATTGAATAGAATAAACAGAATGTTTTCAAGAGGAATTACTTTAGTAAATACTATGACTAAAAGTTTGAATGATTTAGTGGTGGAATGGTGTCATATACTTCTTTATCAACAAGAAAAAAAGAAAGGCAATTACAAGCACAAGGGAAAACAAAAAAGCTATCTAAGAAATCATGGCACATATATTACCCAAGCTAGTATGTTGCGTGATTTTGAGTCCTTGAAGTAGTAATAAAAATAAACCTAGCCTTTGAATAATAAAGGGTAAATCTGAGCATAAATCATATTATCATAATCATAATACTCTAATTCCTCTAGAAGAGTTATAACACTGAAAATTTAATTATAATTACAGAACAAAATATATTTAATTTTTTTTTATTGTGCTTTAGACAAAAGTTTACAGCTCAAAATTTATACACATATTGTTATGTGACCCTAGTTGCAATCCCTATAATGTGACAGCACACTCCCTCTTTCCACCCCTCATTTCCTTTGTCCATTCAACCAGCTCCTATCCCTTTCTTCTCATCCCTCCTCCAGACGGGAGCTGCCCACTTAGTCTCCTGTATCTACTTTAACTAAGAAGAACACTCTTCATGAGTATTATTTTATGTTTTATAGTCCAGTCTAATCTTTGTCCGAAGAGTTGGCTTTGGGAATGGTTTTAGTTCTGGGTTAACAGAGAGTCCGGGGTCCATGTCTTCTGGGGTTCCTCTAGTCTCAGAAAGACCATTAAGTCTGTTCTTTTTACGTGAATTTGAGTTCTGCACCACATTTTTCTCCTGTTCTGTCAGGGACTCTCTGTTGTGTTCCCTGTCAGGGTGGTCACTGGTGGTGGCCAGGCACCGTCTAGCTCTTCTGGTCCCAGGCTGATGTAGTCTTTGGTTTATGTGTCCCTTTTGTCTCTTGGGCTAACATTTTCCTTGTGTATTATGTGTTCTTCATTCTCCTTTTCTCCAGGTGGGTTGGGACCAATTGATGCATCTTAGATGGCCGCTTGCAAGATTTAAGTCCCCAAACACCACTCACCAAAGTGGGGTGCAGAACATTTTGTTAATAAAGTTTGTTATGCCAAGTGACCTAGTTGTCCCCCAAAACCATGGTCTTCAGATCCCAGCCCCTGCTACTCTGTCCCTTTAAGTGTTCAACTGTGTTCAGGAAACTTCTTAGCTTTTGATTTAGTCCAGTTGCGCTGACTTCCCCTGGATTGTGTGTTGTCCTTCCCTTCACCTAAGATAATTCTTGTCTAATATCTAGTTAGTGAATTTCCGTTTCCCTCCCTCCCTACTCTTGTAACTATCAAAGAATGCTTTCTTCCATGTTTAAACCTCTTCTTGAGTTGTTTTATTAGCAGTCTCATACAATAGTTGTCCTTTCGCAACTGACTAATTTCACTCAGCATAATGCCCTCCAGATTCAACCATGGTGTAAGACATTTCACGGATTCATCATTGTTCTTTATCATTGCTTAGTATTCCACTGAGTATACCATAATTTGTTTATTGATTGTTGACAGACACCTAGGTTGTTTCCATCTTTTTGCTATTGTTAACAGTGCTGCAATGAACATAGGTGTGCATATATCTATTCATGTGAGTGCTATTATTTCTCTAGGATATATTCCAAGGAGTGGGATTGCTGGATTGTGTGGTACTTCTATTTCTAGCTTTTTAAGGAAGTGCCAAATCGATTTCCAAAGTGATTGTACCATTATATATTCCTACCAGCAGTGTAAAAGTGTTCCAGTCTCTCCACAACTTCTCCAACATTTATTGTTTTTTGTTTTTTGGATTAATGCTAGCCTTGTTGGGGTGAGACGGTATCCCATTGTAGTTTTGATTTGCATTTCTGTAATGGCTAAAAATCATGAGCATTTCCTCATGTATCTGTTAGTCACCTGAATGCCTTCTTTGATGAAGTGCCTGTTCATATTCTTTGCCCATTTTTTAATTAGGTTATTTGTCTTTTTGTTGTTAAGGTTTTGCAGTATCTTGTGGATTTTAGAGATTAGATCCTGATTGAATTTGCCTTAGCCAAAATTTTTTTCCAGCCTGTAGGTTGTCTTTTAACTCTTGGTGAAGTCTTTTGACAAGCGTACGTGTTTGATTTTTAGGAGCTCCCAGTTATCTAGTTGCTTTTCTGCTATTTGTACATTGTTAGTTATGGTTAGTATTCTGTTTATGCCATGTATTAGGGCTTCTAGCATTTTCCCTATTTTTTCTTCCATGATCTTTATGGTTTTAGATTTTATATTTAGGTCTTTGATCCATTTTGAGTTAGTTTTTGTACATGGTGTGAGATATGGGTCTTGTTTCCGTTTTTTGAAGATGGATATCTAGCTATGCCAGTACCATTTGTTAAAGAGACTGTATTTTCCCCATTTAATGGACTTTGGGACTTTGTCAAATATCATTTTCTCACAGCTGGATGAATTTACGTCTGGATTCTCAATTCTGTGCCATTGGTCTATGTATCTGTTGTTGTACCAGTAGCAGGCTATTTTGACTACAGTGGAAGTATAATAGGTTTCAAAATCAGGTAGTGTGGGGCCTCCCACTTTGTTCTTCTTCAGTAATGCTTTCTGGGCCTCTTCCCTTTCCATATGAAGTTGGTGATTTGTTTCTCTATCTCATGAAAAAAATCTCATTGGAATTCTGATTGGGATTGCATTGTGTCTATAGATCGCTTTTGGGTAGAACTGACATTTTCACAATGTTGAGTCTACCTATCCATGAGCAAGGTATATTTTTCCATGTAGTAGGTCTCTTTTGGTTTCTCGAAATTTTCTTTGTATAGGTCTTTTATGTCTCTGGTTGGATTTATTCCTAAGTATTTTATCTTCTTGGAGGCTATTGTAAATAGTATTGATTTGGTGATTTGCTCTTCAAAGTTCTCTTTGTTGGTTAGAGGAGTCCAACTGATTTTTGTATGTTTATCTTGTATCCTGATACTCTGTTGAAATCTTCTCTTACTTGCAGGAGTTTTCTTGTGGATTCTTTGGGGTTTTTTGTATGTAAGATTATATCATGTGGGAATAGAGATACCTTTACTTCTTCCTACATATTTGGATGCCCTTTATTTCTTTTTCTAGCCTGATTGCTCTGGCTAGGACCTCCAGCCCAATGATGAATAAGAGTGATAATAAAGGACATTCTTGTCTGGTTCCCGTTCTGAAGGGGAATGCTTTCAGACTCTCTTTGTTTAGGATGATGTTTGATGTTGGCTTTGTATAAATGCCCTTTATGATGTTAAGGGATTTCCCTTCTATTCGTATTTTGCTGAGAGTTTTTACTATGAATGGGTGTTGGACTTTGTCAAATGCCTTTTTTGCATCAGCTGATAAGATCATGTGGTTCTCTTCTTTTTTTATGGGTTTATTTAGTTGTTCTACTTCTGTTTGTGGTAGTTTAGGTAGGTAGTGTGTTTTTAGAAATTTGTCCATTTCCTCTAGGTTTTCAAATTTGTTAGAGTACAATTTTTCATAGTATTCTCTTATGATCCTTTTTATTTCAGTTGGGTATCTTGTGATATTGCCCATCTCATTTCTTATTTGCGTTATTTTTTCTTTTGGCAGTTTAGTCAATGGATTATTGATTTTGTTGATCTTTTAAAAGAACTACCTTTTGGTCTTTTTAACTCTTTCAATTGTTTTTCTATTCTCTATTTCTTTATTTCTGCTCTAATTTTTATTATTTCCTTTCTTCTGGTGCCTGTGGGCTTCCTTTGCTGCTCTCTATTTGCTTGTCTTGATGTTTTGATTTTGATTTTTTGTTTTGATTTTGGCCCTTTCTTCTTTGTCATCTTCATTGCTATAAATTGACCTCAGAGAACTGCTTTTACTGTGTCCCAAAGGTTCCAACAGGAAGTATTTTCATTCTCATTTGATTTTGTGAATTTTTTTATTCTGTCCTTGATTTCCTTGATAATGCAGTAGTTTTTGAGCAAGGCATTGTTCAGTTTCCGTTTTTTGATTTTTTTTCCTTGCTGTTTCTCTTATTGATTTCTGCTTTTATTACTTTATGGTTAGAAAAGATGCTTTGCAATATACCAACGTTTTAGATTCTGTTAAGGCTTGCTTTGTGGCCTAATATGTGATCTGTTCTGGAGAATGTTTCATGTGCATTGGAAAAGAAAGTATACTTGGCTGCTATTGAGTGGAGTGTTCATTATATAGCCATGAGATTAAGTTGGTTGATGTGGCATTTAGATCTTCCATGTCTTTATTGAGCTTCTTTCTGGATGTTCTATCCTTCCCTGAAAGTGGTGTGTTGAAGTCTCCTACTATTACTGTGGAGTTGTCTATTTCTCTTTTTAATGTTGTTAGAGTTTGTTTTATGTTTGTTGGAGCCCTGTCGTCGGGTGCATAAATATTTATTATGGTTGTGTCCTCCTGATGTATTGACCCTTTAATCCTTATATGGTGTCCTTCTTTATCCTTTGTGATGGATTTTACTTTAAAGTCTCTTTTGTCAGAGATTAATATTGCTATTACTGCTCTTTTTTGATTGTTGTTTGCTTGATATATTTTTTTCCATCCTTTGAGCTTTAGTTTGTTTGTGTCTTTGAGTCTAAGTTATGTCTCTTGTAGATAGCATATAGATGGATCATGTATTTTTATTCATTCTGCCACTCTCTGTCTCTTTATTGGTGCATTTAGTCCATTTTCATTCAGTGTAAGTATTGATAGGTATGAGTTTAGTGTTGTGATTTTGATGTCTTTTTTTGTGTTGTTGACAGTTTCATTATTCCACTTAATTTTTTGTGCTAAGTCATTTTTCTTTATGTATTTTCTTTTCGTCTTTTTCATTGTTGTTGATTTTGTATTTGCTGATTCTTTATGATTTTCTTCCTTTTTATTTTGATATGTAGGATTATTAGTTTCCTTTGTGGTTACCTTATTATTTACCCCTATTTTTCTAAGTTTAAACCAGTCTTTTGTTTCTTTATATTGTTTTGACTTTCTCTCCATATGAAAGAACTATGATTAGTTTTTTAGTCCCTCTTTTTTGTTTTGATGTTGCCATCTTTTACATGCTGCTGTCTCTGTTTCCCTATTTTCAGTGGTTTAGCTTTGATTTATTTTTGTGACTTCCCTCTGTGGGTTTATACCTGGTTACTCTTCCTATGTTCTAGTCTTGGGTTGTTATCTGATATTATTGATTTTCTAGCTGGAGGTCTCCCTTTAATATTTCTTGTAATTTTGGTTTGATTTTTGGAAATTCCCTAAACTTCTGTTTAACTGGAAATGCCCTAATTTCTCCATCATATTTGAGAGACAGTATTTCTGGATATATAATTCTTGTCTGGCAATTGTTTTACTTCAAGGTTTTATATATGTCATCCCATTGCCTTCTTGTCTGCATTGTTTCTGCTGAGTAGTCCAAGCTTAGTCTTATTGACTATCCTTTGTAGACAACTTTTCATTTATTCCTAGCTGCTCTTCAAATTCTCTCTTTATCTTTGGTTTTGGCAAGTTTGATTATAATATGTCTTGGTGACTTTCTTTTGGGATCTACCCTGCAGGGGGTTCAGTGAGGTTCTTGGATAGATATCTTCTCATCTTTCATGATATCAGGGATGTTTTCTGCCAACTCAACAGTCTAATTTTCTGTTATACCCCTCTGTTCTCGTATTCCAATCACGCATATGTTATTCCTCTTGATAGAGTCCCACATAATGCTTAGGATTTCTTCATGTTTTTAACTTCTTTTATCTGATTTTTCCTCAGATAAGTCGGTGTCAATTGCTTTATTTTCAATCTCACTAAAAATCCGTCTTCCATTGCCTCAGTTCTACTCCTATGACTTTCTATTGGCAAGTTATCTAAATCTTAAATCTTTTTGAATTTCTGTTGCTGTCTGTCTATAGATTCTTCCAGCCCCTTAAATTTGTCATTTTGCTCTTGTATAACCTTCTTGTGTTCCTCTGTTGCTTTGTCTGTGTATGTCTTGGCTTAGTCTATGTTTTGCATGATCTCCTTTCTGTTTGCTTGAAGAGCTCTCTATGTTACTCTTTTGAATTCTACCTTCAGTAATTCCAAGACCTTCTCTTCCTCCAGGATATTTCTTGGTTCTTTGTTTTGCTCAATTGCTGAAGCCATCATAGTCTGCCTCTTTATGTGATTTGATATGTATTGTCTCAGAGCCATCAATAAGTTTTATATTTATTTTATGTTTGCTTACTGTATCCTAACTTCTTTTTTTTGGTTTTGATATGCCCAAATAGGCTGGTGGTGTGAGCTACTTTGATTGTTGGCATCTCTGAAGGTTTCACATCCTGTCACCATGTGGTTAGAGCTGTTACTAGGTATATGAGCCCAGGAGTCCATTTACTTTTCTTGCATGGATTCAGCTCAGGTGTCCAGGTCATTGGTCACTGAGTGTGTGGTGCAGACTTTCACATAAAATTCTTGATGTGCAGGTCTATGTAGGGGTGATTGGAGTAGGCCCAGGTATCTGGCTGCAATTGGGATTATGTACTGAGCAAGGTAGGGGGCTGAGGCTAACCTTGAGTTCCTGGGTGGAAGGCATGTCCCAGTTCCTTACAGAGTGTTGGTGGGTGGGTTTTGCAGCCCGACTTTAGACACCCAATGC
Source organism: Dugong dugon (assembly GCA_030035585.1). Lineage (NCBI taxonomy): Eukaryota > Metazoa > Chordata > Mammalia > Sirenia > Dugongidae > Dugong > Dugong dugon. The sequence goes on from CM057465.1 coordinate 98,988,871, forward strand.
TATTGGTAAGGACTTATTTTCAGACCCCTATCCTGGGTGGCTAGGTGGAGTGGGTGGAGCCACCAGTCCTCAGGTTCCTGATATGAGTAGGTGAAGATCCTACTTAATGGGCAGGGTGATGTCAAATGTCATGAATCTGCCACTTTCTCTTAGCTGTTTCAGTTGGAAATGGGCTTCAGGTATATATGCTATTGTACTGTGCTAATAAGGGCCTATGTTGTTGAAATGGGTCCACACAGGTCTAGGCAGGGGTGAAAGGTATTCAGTGTTCTTGGACCCCTTATGCCCGTGCCTAGGCAAAGGTACTGTGGCTCCCTGAGTCCTGGCTTAAGGGACCTGGAAGATTATTTTTGATTGTTTCTTAATTTGTTCCTTCTCCAAAGCCAGGAGAATGGTTTGTGGCACTTGACAGGTCCCACTTCTGGCCCAGGGGGTGCAGCAATAGCAGGACCAGAGCAGACCAGAGCAGAGCAGGGAGGGGTTGAGTAAATGGGAGAAAGGTACTTCTCAGAGGGGGGAAGAGTTTTTTTGATCCTGTGTGGTAGGTTAGATGCTTGCACTTAACTTTGGCAGATTCAGCACCGCTTCCTCCCATTTGATGGGCCTGTGCAGACTCTCCACCACTTGGTCTCTCCCATTGTGGAAAACGTTTCCCAAGCTCTACTGCTTGCCCCAGCCCACATGCAGCATCCAATCCAGCCTGCAGGGTGGCATCCAGGTCAGGTCTGGCAAATCTTCACTGCTTCTGAACTGTCTCTTCCTCCCCCTGTCACTCAGTCTGACTCCTCAACTTTGTCTTTGATGTTCAGTGTTCCTAGATTGTCATGTATAATCGATTCACTTGTTGTTTCCGGTCTTTGTTCTAAGAGGGATCACTGGAAGCATCTGACTACTCCACCATCTTGGCCCCACCTCTCCAATATATTATAAATGTTAATAATATAAAAGTAATGCTACAAACTGACATAAGTTGGAATTGGGGAGCAGAATAGAGATAAAAGAAAGTATATAGCATAATTGACCTTGTTTTCCATAATGAGCAATCATAAAATACAGTCTAAATTTGATGGAGCAAGAAAAGTTAGCTTAAAAGAAATATTTAAAAATACAAAAGTTGCTAGTAATAGAATTACTAAAAATAACAGTATTAACAAAAATTCAGAGGAAGAGTGGGCAAGGGGAGATAGGAGGTAGTATCATATAAAATTCTTCATCTTTCAGAGCAGAAATTCTGCCCTATCTTTCCTTTGCTATGTATGTAATAAACGACTGTAAAAGTCAATACTCACAAGAATTAAAATGTAGCTCTCTTTCTTTTTCTCATAGTGGTTGTTTTAGGCTGCATTATCTAGAGAAGCAAAACCAGTAAAGCATATGAATATATATAGAGAGATTTATATTAAGGATATGGCTCACAAGGTTGTAGAGGTTGGAACATCCCAAGTCCATGGGTCAGGCTGAAGGCTTCTCTTGATTCATGTAGGCACAGGGGCTGGAGAACTCAATATTAGCAAGTCAGACAGCAAGGCTCTGGCTCACAGGCTGCAAAGACCAAGAAACCCAAGATTGGCAGGCAAGACAAGAGGTAAGCTGCTAGCTCAAGTCCCCAGAACTGGAGGTCAGATGAACAGAACTCAGTTGCAGGATCCAGTGTGAGCAAAAGCCCAAGAGCCTTGCCAGAGAGTCCACCTATGTTGAATGAAGTCCACACCCTCAAGGAAATTCCCTTTCAACTGATTGGCTACTCACAGCAGATCCCATCACGGAAGTGATCACGTCATCATGTTGTTGTTGTTGTTTGGTTCCGACTCATAGTGACCCTATGCACAATAGAATGAAACACTGCCCAGTCCTGCACCATCTTCACAATTGTTGCTATGCTGGAGCCCATTGTTGCAGCCACTGTGTCAATCCATCTCATTGAGGGTCTTCCTCTTTTTCACTGACTCTCTAACTTTACCAAGCATGATGTCCTCCAGGGACTGATCCTTCCTGATAATGTGTCCAAAGTATGTGAGACTTAGTCTCACGATCCTTGCTTCTAAGGAGCATTCTGGTTGTACTTATCCAAGACAGATTTGTTCATTCTTTTGGCAGGCCATGGTATATTCAATATTCTTCACCAACACCACAATTCAAAGGCATCAGTTCTTCTTCGGTCTTCCTTATTCATTGTCCAGCTTTCACATACATATGAGGTGATTGAAAACGCCATGTCTTGGGTCAGCTGCACCTTAGTCCTCAGGGTGACATCTTTGCTTTTTTTTTTTTTTTTTTTTTATTTTTTTATTTTTTTTAATATATATTTTATTGTACTTCAGGTGAAAGCTTACAGAGCAACTAGTTTCTCATGAAATAGTAGTACACATGTTGTTTTTTGACATTGGTTAACAACCCCACAACGTATTAAGCCTCTAAATTCTCAACCTTTTTTTTTGATGAAAATTACAGATGGCCAAAGATACACCGTTTCAAAAATTTCTACATTCACAGTTCAGTGACATTGGCTACGCTCTTCCAACTGTGCTGTTATTCTCACTTAAGATGAAGGCTTACAGAAAAAATAGTTATTCATTTAACAGTTACTACACATGTTGCCCTATGACAATGGTTAACAATCTCACAGCACATCAAGAATATCCTTACTCCACCTTGTGTTCCCTATCACCAGGGGGCTTCCTTGTCCCCTTCTGTCTTCTGGACCTTGTCAGTGGACTATTGTACCTCTTTAGTCTCATTTGTTTATTTATTTTTTTATTTATTTATTTATTTTTATTTTATTTAAACACCATTTCAAAACTTTTTACTTACACATTTAAGTGATATTGACTATGCTCTTCCAATTGTGCTGCCATTCTCGCCCAAGATGAAGGCTTACAGGACAAAACAGCCTCCCATTTAATAGTTACTACAAATGTTGCCCTATAGCAGTGGTCAACAATCTCACAATACATCGACAGTGTCCTTATTCAATTTGTGTTCCTTATCATCAGTTTCCTACTCTCCCTCTGCCTTCTGGCCCTTGTCACCGGACTCCTGTACATCATTAGTCCCATTTAGTTTTACTGGGGTGTCCATTCCCAGGCTTAACATCGAACCTTGAAGGTAACTTCCCCTCTGAGCTGAAAGGGTGTCTGGGGGCCACACTCTCGAGGTTTCTCTAGTATTCTTTAGGCCAGTATATCTGGTCTTCTTTTTTTTTTTTTTTTTTTTTGGGAGTTAAAATTATACTCTACATCCTACTCCAGCTCTGCCCAGAACCCTCTGTTGTGATCCTGGTCAGAGGAGTCATTGGTGGTAGCCGGGCACCATCCAGCTGACATCTTTGCTTTTTAACACTTTAAAGAGATCTCTTGCAGCCAATTTGCCCAATGTAATGCATCTTTTGATCTCTTGACTGCTGCTTCCATGGGTGTTGACTGTGGATCCAAGTAAAATGAAATCCTTGACAACCTCAATCTTTTCTCCATTTATCATGATGTTGCTTATTGGTCCAATTGTGAGGATTTTTTGTTTATGTTGAGTTGTAATCCATACTGAAGGCTGTAGTCTTTGATCTTCATCAGTAAGTGCTTCAAGTCCTCTTCACTTTCAGCAAGCTAGGTTGTGTCATCTCATTAACACAGGTTGTTAATGAGTCTTCTTCCAATCCTGATGCCCAGTTCTTCTTCATATAGTCCAGCTTCTCAGATTATTTGCTCAACATACAGATTGAATAGGTATGATGAAAGGATACAACCCTGACACACACCTTTCCTGACTTTAAACCATGCAGTATCCCATTGTTCTGTTCAAACGACTGCCTCTTGATCCATGTACAGATCCCTCATGAGCACAATTAATCTTGTGGAATTCCCATTTTCCACAATGTTATCCAAAATTTGTTATGATCCACACAGTCAAATGTCTTTGCATAGTCAATAAAACTCAGATAAACATCTTTCTGGTACTCTCTGCTTTCAGCCAGGATCCATCTCACATCATCAATGATATCCCTGGTTCCACATCCTCTTCTGAATCCAGCCTGAATTTTTGGCAGTTCACTGTTGATATACTGCTGCAGCTGCTTATGAATGATCTTCAGCAAAATTTTGCTTGCATGTGATATTAATGATATTGTTCAGTGGTTTCCAAATAGGTTGGATCACCTTTATTGGGAATAGGCAAAAATATGGATCTTTTCCAGTCGATTGGCCAGGTAGCTGTCTTTCAAATTTCTTGGCATAGACAAGAGAGCACTTCCAGCGCTGTACATTTGTTGAAACATCTCAACTGGTATTCAGTCAATTCTTGGAGACTTGTTTTTCGCCAAGGCATTCAGTGCAGCTTGGACTTCTTCCTTCAGTACCATCGGTTCCTGATCATATGCTACCTCCTGAAATGGTTGAACCTCGACCAGTTATTTTGGTATAGTGACTGTATATTGCTTCCAACTTCTTTTGATGCTTCCTGCATAGTTTAATATTTTCCCTGTAGAATCCTTCAGTGTTACAACTCGAGGTTTGAATTTTTTTTTTTTTTTTCAGTTTTTTCAGCTTGAGAAATGCTGAGTGTGTTCTTCCCTTTTGGCTTTCTAGCTCCAGCTCTTTGCACATATCATCATAATACTTGACTTTGTGTTCTTGAGATGTCCTTCAAAATCATCTGTTCAGAAGTTTTACGTCATCATTTTTTCCTTTTGCTTTAGCTACTTGATGTTCAATAGCAACTTTCAAAGTCTCTTCTGACATCCATTTATGTCTTTTCTTTCACTCTTGTCTTTTTAATGACCTCTTGATTTCTTTATGTATGATGTTCTTGATGTCATTCCACAACTCACTTTGTCTTCAGTCATTAGTGTTCAATGTGTCAAATCTATTCTTGAAAGGGTCTCTAAATTCAGGTGGGATATACTCAAGGTTGTTCTTTGGCTCTTGTGGACTTGTTCTAATTTTCTTCAGTTTCAACTTGAACTTGCATATGAGTAATTGATGGTCTGATCTGCAGTCGGCCCCAGCCTTTTTCATCTAACTGATGATATTGAGCTTTTCTATCGCCTTTTTCCACAGATGTAGTCAATATGATTCCTGTGTATTCGATCTGGTGAGCTCCATGTGTATAGTCACCTTCTTTGTTGGTGAAAAAAGGTATTTGCAATAAAGAAGTCACTGGTCTTGCAAAATTCTAATCATGCGATCTCTGGCATCATTTCTGTCACCAAGGCCATATTTTCCAACTACTGATCCTTCTTTGTTTCCAACTTTTGCATTCCAATCACCAGTAATTATCAGTGCATCCTGATTGTATGTTTGATCAATTTCAGACTGCAGAATTTGGTAAAAAGCTTCAGTTTCTTCATCTTTGGCCTTAGTGGTTGGTGCATAAACTTGAATAGTAGTCGTATTAACTGGTCTTCCTTGTAACCGTATGAATATTATCATATCACTGATAGCATTGTGTTTCAGGATAGATCTTGCAATGTTCTTTTTGACAATGAACACAATGCCATCCTTCTTCAATTTCTCATTCCCAGCGTAGTAGACAATATGATTATCTGATTTGAAATGACCAATATCAGTCCATTTCAGGTCACTAATGCCTAGGATATTCATCTTTACATGTTCCATTTCATTTTTGATGATTTCCAATTTTCCTAGATTCATACTTCCTACACTCCAAGCTCCAATTGTTAATGGATGATTGCAGATGTTTCTCTTTATTTTGAGCAGCGCCACATCAGCGAATGAAGGTCCAAAAGCCTGACTAAATCCTTGTCATTAACGTCAACTCTACATTGGGGAGGAAGCTCTCCCCTAGTCGTATTTTGAGTGACTTCCAACCTGAGGGGCTCATCTTCAGACACTATATCAGACAATGCTCTGATGCTATTCATAAGGTTTTCACTGGCTAATTCTTTTCAGAAGCAGACAGCTGGGTCTTTCTTCCTAGTCTGTCTTAGTCCAGAAGCTCAGCTGAAACTTGTCCTCCATGGATGATCCTGCTGCTATTTGAACACCAATGGCATAGCTTCCAGCATCACAGCAACACACAATCCCCACAGTATGACAAACTGACAGATGAGTAGGGGCATATCATCATATGACTGCTAAACTACATCGTAACTTCCAAAGCACTGAGAATCATGGCCCAGCCAAGTTGACTTACAACTTTTAGAATCACAGTGGTATACTGAAAACAACACACATTATGGAATAAAATAGATTAGAGTTTAAATCCTGGATCTTTATAAATTGTGTGTCCATAAGCGATTTACTTAAGCTCTCTAAGAGCTTTAGTTTTTTTTATTCTATAAAATGGGAACTGTTGGGAGAAGTAAATTATAGAGTGAGGGTAATAAACAGCATTTTCCACATGGTATGCTTTCAGTAAATACTAGTATTGCTATAATTATTGATATAATCTTCTTGAAACAAGAGCTCAGCACTTGATATAGTTGGTTTCTACTTATTAACCAGGAAGGTATATTAATTACAAAAGCTGCAGGATGGGAAGATCTCTTGTGTTTCATAAACATTTTATGTAACAAAATGCTCAACTAAAAGAAACAAGTGGTTTAGTGTCTCAGAGGATGAAGAGGGGAATGGTGGTTCTCAATCTGTAATATCCTTGTCACTGGACAGTTAAGTATTATCTCTAAATGAAATGTTCCAAAAATGTAAAGAACATTTTACCTGAAGCTAAATAGTATCTCAGATTTCCTTTTTTCTTTTCTTTTTTTCTTTTTGAACCCGTATTAACTCATAAGTGGGATCATTGGTTATTTCTTGCTAATCCCTTTAATTAACTAAGTTTTAAACTGGAAATTATATATTCTACTTTATACATGATGTTCCTTAGGTAGAAATAGTTCTTTGATAAAATGAAGTCCACAGAAGAAAAATCATTGAAGTGGTCCCTTAGGTTTATTTCTTCTATACACTTCCTTCAAGTTTAGGATTTTCTAAACACTCCTGGCCTCTTGATCTACCCTTATAGCTCCCCACAGGAAGAGAGTAGACAACCAGCAAGGCAAGTTTAGGAGGAGGGACTGGATACACATAGATTTGCCCCTTCTTCTCTGTTTTGGGACCCAAAGGAGGACACCCATTCTGCTGTACACCTTGTGTACCTTGTGGTGCAAGGGCAGGCTCCAGCGGGAGCCTTTTGGCCATTCCATGAAGCCTCACTGATGGGTAAGTTCAGTTTCAGTTTGTAGAGTAGTAAGAAGCCCATTGCTGAAATACACAGAAGCCTTATCTTCTAATTTAGCTTTTAATTAGTTTAAACTAATTTAAACTAAACTAATTTAGTTTAAACTCCCTAACTCCACCTCTCCATCTGCCTAATTTTGCTGCCTCTTTATTCATTCTCTCTCTCTCAAAACATTTTAACTAAGGAGGGGGCAGGGATTTTATTTGCCAAGCCTCCTGAAATCCCAAAATAGTACTAGGTGGGAACAACCTCATTCAAGTTTAGATATCATTGAAATAACTTGTTAAACAATTACACACCAACTGATGGAGATAAACAGAAATGTGAAAACTAGTATTAAAAATACAAGTACTTGGCAACCCTTCAAGACAACACTTATAACACATAATTAACACAATTTGATTTCTCTAATAAAATTCTACTGAGAGATAAACTGACATTTTCTTTTCATTTTTGGCAACCTGTCTTAGTCTCCAAAAAGTAATGAACTCAGCAACAAACCTCCAAAGGTCCATCCTTGCCTTCTTGCTCTGCATTTGTGGAATCCAGGTTGTAGGGGGATCAATCCATATGTTTCTCATTATCATAAATTTAACAAGACATTTGTAGCTGCTGTTTTATAATCCATGCAAAGCTTTTCCATTTTGACCTGTGGAACAAAGATTTAGATAAAAACAAATCAAAAACAAGTATAAATGAATACACCATCAAATTTAGGCTACAAAAATATTTTAGGGTCAAAATCCATATGAAATTTTACTTCTAATGCTAGTTTAATACTAGTAAAAGCTTAGTTGCTCTTTTCAACTATGTTAAATGAGCTAATAAAACATGGCTTTTCCTAGATGTCTTCCTGAAGTGTAAGTTATTCTAACAGTTTCTTAATTGAAGGTGCTCTTGGTAAATACAAGATGGTTCTGTTTGGAGGTAATACAAATTGATTTTGTTCTGCGAAAAGGCATATTTTCAAAGTTTGAAATACTAGCCAAACCAAGACTGGAACCAGATAACGTATTTCTAAAACGAATAGCAGGCTATACAATCTAAAAAACAAAAACAAAACAAACAAAAAAACTTCTTAAGATCAATTTTGACTAGTTATCTTAGTGATAACTATGTTGTTGCTGTTGTGTGCCGGCCAGTTGATTCCAACTCATAGCAACCTTATAGGACAGAGTAGAACAGGACCATAGGGTTTCCTAGACTGCAATCTTTATGGAAGCAGATCACCATGTCTTTTCTCCTGTGGAGCCACTATATGGTTTTGAACCACTGACCATTCAGTTAGTAACCAAGCTCTTAACAATTGTACCACCAGGGTTCTTTAGTGATAACTACAGGCTTTGTTATTCATATTCTCTACTCAGGGCATCATCAATTATATTTGTTCATTTTAAAAAAAGTATATGTAGATAGGATTTAGGTATATTAATTGTTTTCCATGTGAAGTAGTTACTTCAACAACAAAAAAGGCATGTTAGGATATATGAACTAATATATAGTCATCTACATATAATTCTTTAATTTTTATTTTATTGTATTTTGGGTGAAGGTTTACAGAACAAATAGTTTCTCATTATACAGTAGTACACATATTGTTTTATGACATTGGTTAACAACCCCACGATATGTCAATCCTCTCCCTTCTCTTCTTTTTTTTAGTGAAAATATACATAGCCAAAGATACACCATTTCAAAAATTTCTACTTGCACAGTTCAGTGACATCGACTACGCTCTGCCAGTTGTGCTGCTATTCTCACTTTAGATGAAGGTTTACAGAACAAAATAGTTTCTCATTGTACAGTTAGTACACATGTTGCCCTATGACAATGGTTAAACAACCTCACTACACGTCAACACTATCCTTACTCAACCTTGGGTTCCCTATCACCAGCTTTCGTATCCCATTCTGCCTTCTAGTCTTTGTCCCTGGACTGCGGTGCCTCGTTAGACCCGTTTTGTTTTATGAGGCTGCCCAATCCCCAGCTGAACGGTGAACCTCGGAAGTGACTTCACCAATGAGCTAAAAGGGTGTCTGGGGGCCATACTCTCAGGGTTTCTCCAGTCTCTTTCAGGCCAGTAAGTCTGGTCTTTTTTTGTGTGTGTGTTAGAATTTTTTGTTCTACATCCTTCTCCTGCTCTGTCCACAACCATCTGTTGTGATCCTGTTCAGAGCAGTCAGTGGTGGTAGCTGGGCACCATCTAGCTGTACTGGACTCAGTCTGGTAGCTGTGGTCCATTAGTCCTTCAGACTAATCTTTTCCTTGTATCCTGTTCTCTTCATTCTCCCTTGCTCCCAAAGGGGTGAGACTAGTGGAGTATCTTTAGATGACTGCTCACAGGCTTTTAAGACTCCAAACACTACTCACCAAGGTAGAATGTAGAACATTGTCTTTACAAACTGTGTTATGCCAACTGAGGTAGATGTTCCCCGAGACCATGGTCCCCATAGCCCTCCGCCCAGCAATTCAGAACCTCAGGGAGTTTGGATGTGCCTATGAAGCTTCCATGACCTTTCTTGTACAAGTTGTGCTGGTTTCCCCAGTATTGTGTACTGTCTCACCCTTCACCCAAGACACCACTTATCTATTGCCTATTTAGTATTTCTGCCCCACCCCTCCCATCCCTGGTAACCAACAAAGATTGTTACTTTTTGTGTGTAAATCATTTCATGGGTTTTTACAAAAAAAGTCTCATACAATATTTGTCCTTTTGTGATTGACTTATTTCACTCAGCATAATGTCCTCCGGTTTCATCCTTGTTGAGATGCTTCACAGATTTGTCGTTGTTCTTTATCGTTGCCTAGTACTCCATTGTGTGTGTGTACCTGAGTTTGTTTATCCATGTATCTGTTGATGGGCATCTAGGTTGTTTCCATCTTTTTGCTATTGTAAACAATGCTGCTATGAACATAGGTACGCATATGTCTATTTGAGTGACGACTCTTATTTCTCTAAGATATATTCCTAGGAGTGGGATTGCTGGATCGTATGGTATTTCTATTTCTAGCTTTCTAAGGAAGCACCATATCATTTCCCAAAATAGTTGTATCATTTTGCATTCCCACCAGCAGTGCATAAGAGTTATGATCTCCCAGCAGCCCCTCCAACATTTGTTATTACCGGTGTTTTTGATTCGTGCCAGTAAGGCTGGTGTGAGATGGTATCTCATTGTGGTTTTAATTTGCATTTCTCTAATGGCTAGTGATCGCGAGCATTCCCTCATGTGTCTGTTGGCTGCTTGTATGTCTTCTTTGGTGAAGTGTCTGTTCATTTACTTTGCCAATTTTTTAATAGGATTATTTGTCTTTTTATTGTAGAGGTGTTGGATTTTCTTGTAGATTATGGAGATTAGACCTTTGTCTGGCTACTACTGTTCAAAAACTTTTTCCCAGTATGTAGGTTCTCTTTTTACTCTTTTGGTGAAATCTTTTGAAGAGCATAGATTTTGATTTTTAGAAGATCCCAGTTATCTAGTTTATCTTCTGGGGTTTGCGAGTTGATGGATATGGTTTGTATTCTGTTAATGCCATGTATTAGGGCCTGTAGTATTGGTACTATTTTTTCTTCTAAGAACTTTATAGTTTTTGGCTTTATATTTAGGTCTTTGATCCATTTGGAATTAGTTTTTGTATATTGTGTGAGGTATGCATCCTGTTTCATTTTTTGGCAGATGAATATCCAGGTTTGCCAGCACCATTTGTTAAAAAGACCGTCTTTTCCCCATTTGATGGACTTTGGGCACTTGTCAAAGATCAGGTGACCGTAGGTGGATGGATTTACATCTGGGTTCTCAATTCTGTTCCATTGGTCAGTGTATCTGTCATTGTACCAGTGTCAGGCTGTTTTGACTACCACAGCTGTATAGTAGGTTCTGAGGTCAGGTAGTGTGAGTCCTCCAACTTTCTTCTTCTTCTTCAATAGAGCTTTACTTATTCGGGGCTTCTTCCCTTTCCATATAAAATTTATGATCATGTTTTCCATCTCTTTGAAGAATGTTGTTGCAATTTGGATCAGGATTGCATTGTATTTGTAAACTGCTCTGGGTAGAATTGTCATTTTCACAATGCTGAGTCTACCTATCCATGAGCATGGTATGTTTTTCCATTTATGTAGATCCCTTTGTATTTCTTGCAGTAGTGTTTTGTAGTTTTCTTTGAATAGGCCTTTTACATCCCCGGTTAGATTTATTCCTAAGTAATTAATTTTTGTATGTTTCTCTTATATCCTGCTACTCTATTAAATCTTTCTATTAGTTCCAGTAGATTTCTCGTGGAGTCTTTAGGGTTTTCTATGTATAGTATCGAACCATCTGCAAACAGGGACAGTTTAATTTCTTCATTACCAATTTGGATGCTCTTTGTTTCTTTTTCTTGCCTTATTTCTCTAGCTAGAACTTCCCGCACAAGGTTAAAATGGAGTGGCAATAAAGGGCATCCTTGTCTTGTTCCTGTTCTCAAGGGGAATGTTTTCAGCATCTCTCCATTAAGAATGATGCTGGCTGTTGGTTTTTCATAGATGCCCTTTATTATGTTGAGAAATTTCCCTTCTATACCTATTTTATTGAGAGTTTTTATCAGGAATGGGTGTTAGACTTTGTCAAATGCCTTTTCTGCATCAATTGAGATTTTCTAATGTTGAACCATCCTTGCATAACTTGTATGAATCCTACTTGGTTGTGGTGTATTATTTTTTTGATATGATGCTGAATTCTATTAGCTAGAATTTTGTTGAGAATTTTTGCATCTATATTCATGAGAGATATTGGTCTGTAATTTTCTTTTTTTGTGGGGTTTTTGCCTGGTTTGGGTATCAGAGTTATTCTGGCTTCATAGAATGAATTCAGAAGTGTTGCTTCCTTTTCTATGCTCTGAAATAGCTTGAGTAGTACTGCTACAAGTTCTTCTCTGAATGTTTAGTAGAATTCTCCAGTGAAGCCATCTGGGTTAGGGCTTTCTTTTGTTGGGAGGTTTTTTTTTTTTTTTTTTTTTTTTTTTACTTTTTCAGTCTCTTCTCTTGTTATGGGTCTGTTCAGATTTTCATCATCACTTTGTTGTAGTTTGGATAGGTAGTGTGTTTCTAGAAATTTATCCATTTCCTCTAGGTTTTCAAATTTGTTGGAGTATAGTTTTTCATAATATTCTGTTATGATCCTTTATATTTCAGTTAGGTCTGTTGCAATGTTGCCCATTTCATTTCTTATTTGGGTTATTTGCGTTGTTTCCTGTTTTTCTTTTGTCAGTCTGGCCAGTGGTTTCTCAATTTTGTTGATTTTTTCCAAGAGCCAACTTTTGGTTTTGTTGATTCTTTCTATGCTTTTTCTATTCTCTATTTCATTTATTTCAGCTCTGATCTTTAGTATTTCTTTTTTTCTGGTAGCTGTGGGCTTTTTTTGCTGTTCTCTTTCCATTTGTTTGAGTTGTATAGTTAATGTTTTGATTTTGTCCCTTCTTTTTTGATGTGTGCATCTATTGGTATAAATTGTCCTCTGAGGACTGCCTTTGCTGTGTCCCAAAGGTTTTGGTATGATGTGTTTTCATTCTTGTTTGATTTTAGGAATTTTTTGATTGCAGCTCTAATTTCTTCTACTTCCCAGTGGTTTGTAAGCAAGGTGTTATTCAGTTTCCATGTAATTGATCTTTTTTCTTGCTCTTTTTGTTGTTAATTTCTACCTTGATGGCATTGTGGTCAGAGAAGATACTCTGAATTATCTCAACATCTTCGATCTTGCTGAGGATTGCTCTGTGGCCTAAATGTGGTCTAGTTTTGAGAATGTTCCATGTGTATGGGAAAAGAATCTGTACTTTGCAGCTGTTGGGTGGAGTGTGCTATATATATCTATGAGGTCAAGTTGGCTGATTGTGCCCTTTAGGTCTTCTTTACCTTTGCTGAGTTTCTTTTTAGATGTTCTGTCCTTTACTGAGAGTGGTATGTTGAAGTCTCCTACTATTATTGTGGAACTGTCAATTTCTCTTTTCAGTGCTGTTAGAGTTTGTTTTGTGTATTTTGGAGCCCTGTCATTGGGTGCATAGATGTTTATAATGGTTATGTCTTCATGATGGATCATCCCCTTAATTGTTATATCTTATGTCTTTTATGGTGGATTTTGTTTTAAGGTCTATTTTATCTGAGATTAGAATTGCCACTCCTGCTCTTTTTTGGTAGTTGTTAGCTTGATATATTTTTTCCAACCTTTGATTTCTAATAAATTCATATCTTTGTTTCTAAGATGTGTCTTTGGTAGACAGCGTATTGATGGATCTTGTTTTTTATCCATTCTGTCACTCTCTATCTCTTTATGGGTACATTGAGTCCATTTACTTTCAATGTAATTATTGATAGATGTGAGTTTATTGCTGTCATTTTGTAGTGCTTTTTTTTTTTTTTTGTGGTGCTGATGTTTTCTTTGTTCCTCTTACTCTCCTGTGCTGAATTCCTTTTGTTTGTGGATTTTTTCATTTCTTTTGTTTTTGTAGCTTTTGTTTTTACTGAAACTTTATGTTTTTCCTCTTTATTTTTATGAATATGTATGTTAACTTTCTTTGTGGTTACCGTGAAATTTACCCTTATCTTTCTAAGTTCGAAGCAGTCTATTATTCCTTGGTATCGCCTTGCCTTCCTCTCTGTTAGAAGGTTCTATACCTACACCATTTATGCCTTCTTTTATTGTTCTGATGCTTTTGTCATTTACAAATTAACTTCTCTGATTCCCTGTTGTATTTCTTTTGGTTTTGGATAGTCCTTGAGAGTTCATTTCCTTGATTGGTATCTGGTTGGTATGATCCTGCATCATAGATTTAGCCTGTGAGCTGAAGTTGTTTGCTCTCAGATGGAAGGACTCCCTTTAATAATTCTTGTAAGTTTGGTTTGGTTTTTACATATTCCCTTAATTTCTGTTTATCTGGAAATGTCCTAATTTCACCATCATACTTGAATGAGAGCTTTGCAGGATATCTTATTCTTGGCTGGCAATCTTTTTCTTTCAAGGTTTTATGTATGTCATTTCATTGCCTTCTTGCCTGCATAGTTTCTGCCGAATAATCCAAGCTTAATCTTATTGTTTCTCCTCTGTATGTGATTTCTTGTTTTTCATGATTTGCTCTCAGGATTCTTTGTCTTTGGTTTTGGCTAGTGTGATTATGATATGCCTTCATGATTTTCTTTTGGGGTCTATCCTATATTTAGTTGAGCTTCTTGGATGGCCAGTTTTTCATCTTTCATGGTATTTGGGATGTTTTCTGTCAGCAGTTCTTCAATGATCCTCTCTGTGTTTTCTGTTTTCTCCCTCTGTTCTGGAACTCCAATCACTCAAAAATTTTTGCTTTTGATTGTATACCACATAATTCTCATGGTCTCTTCATTTTTCTTTGTTCTTTTTACTGAGTTTTCCTCAGAGTTGTATCCACGTGTTTGCCTTCAGTTCCGCTGATCCTGTCTTCCACCGTTTGACATCTGCTTCTCAGACCTTCTGTGACACTGTCCATTTCTGAAAACTTGTTGTTTATCTTTTGGATTTCTAAGTGTTGTTTTTGTATAATTTCTAGTTGTGATTTTATTTTGGCATTTTTTTCTCCTGCATTATTTTCCTGAATTCTTCCATTTTTTTGTCTGTATTTTCCATGAATTTGTCTATATTTTCCTCATTTTTGTCTGCTTTTTGCTTCAACTCTTGGATAATTCTGAGTATTAGAGAGTTGAATTCCCTGTCAGGTAGTTCTTCTGCCTTTTCTTCCATGGGAAAGTCATCTGATGTTTTAGTTTGGACGCCTACTGGAAACATCCTCTCCTGTTTTTGTAAATGTTTTGATATTGTCTACTGTCTTCGGGTCATTCAGTGGTTATTTTTCTCTTTTATTGATTGTAGACTTGTGTGTTTTGTCTTTTTTTTTTTTTTTAATTTGGCTGCATCTGAGCAGGTGTGCTGTGTATTCTTTGTTGTTTGCTCATCTGTGGCAAGATACTTTCCCCCTACTTCTCCAATTGGCAGTGTCAGTCACTCAGATATGGTACAGCAGGGCAGATCTAGCTGAAGAGGAGTTGTTTGGGTGGGTTGTTTGTGGCATTTAGTACAGCCAACACGGCCGGTTAGTAATCAGTGCAAGGCAGGTTCCGGTAGGCCATGCCTGTGCTGCTTGGTGGTGTGATGTTAAGCATATGGTGCAGGTAGGCTGGATGTACGGGGGAGATTGTGATGTGTGGAGCTAAGATGGATATGGGAGAGAGGAGAGAGGAACAGGAGTCAAAAACATACATATAAACAGAAAAGAGTGCTGGGGGAGCTTGCCGTTGGAATGGAGAGATAAGACTATGAGATGGAGAAAATCAAAAAGGGGAAGAAAAAGGAAAAAAAAGAAAGAAAAGAACGAATAAATAAAAATTAGAAGAAAAAAAAAAAAAGAACAACAAAGCTCCCAGGGATCCCACCTGTGTGGCTACAAGGTCTGGGAAAGTTGTTCCCAGGTGTTGAAATAGAGCCAGGCTAGAAGGTGTAGAGGTATTCAGTGCCAGATATTCAGGGGACAGGAAGAGAAGGAAGGAATAGGAGATGAGAAACTGAGTAATGAAGAAAGACAAAAAGAGAAAAAGAGGGAAAAGAAAACAAAACAAATGTAAAAAAAAAGAACAAGAAAACCCCCCCAAAACAGAAAAATAGTCACAAAAAAGAAATGGCCTCAGGAATCCCTCTGCACATCTGTGGAAGTTGAAGGTGTAGTTCCTAAGCTGTGTAGCACTGCCTGGACAGAATGGGCTCCCAATTCGAGAAAAGAAAAAGAAAACAAACAAACAATTCAAATCAGCACAGACCGGGAAGCAGTTCCACACTTGAGCAGAGCGCCAGAGCTCCTTAGGAAGAAACAAAGATGGAGCACGGAGCCAGGTATTTGAGTGAAAGGAGGGGGAGGTGGTGAGAGGTAAGGAAAAAATCAAAAGAAGCGGAAAAAAGCGACAACAACAGCCAACAAATGGCACTCAGGGAGTCGGCCTGTGCAGGCAGGTGCAATCCAAGCAGCTGGTGTTTCCTGTCCAAGAGACTGTGGCTGCAGAAAGCAGAGGAGGCCAAGTGGGGGTGAAGAATGGTAGGGGGTGGGAAAGCATGTATCTCCAATTACCAGTTGCTCTGTCTCTGCTGGAAGGTCCAGGAATCTGCTTCCTCATACCCCCTATTTGCTGATCTCTGATAGGACTCCAAGATGGGGGATCCATGCTGCATTAGCTGATAGGGGACCTCTGCATGAACCTCTCCTCACTCTTCATTCTCTGTCAGTTTCTCACTCCATTTGGTGTGTGGCTGAGTTCTTTATCTCTTCATTTGATGTTTTAAGGTTTCAGGGTTGCTGTTTTCTCTGTTTGGCTTAGTTTTTTGGATTTTTGCTGTGGAGGGATGGTGTGGTGCTTCTGCCTAGAGCACCATGTTGCCAGAAGTCCTTATTCTTTAATTTTAAGTAAAGTTCAAAAATAATTTTTTAATTATGTGTCAACAGCTATACAGATCTACCTTTCTCCTAACAATTACACAATTACTAAGAATTAGCTATCATTTTTAGTTAGTGCTTATGCATACAAGCCAGGTTAAAAGATTTTCTTTAAAAAAAATGTTAAATTTTGTTAAATGTCTCATTAAATTGGAAAAAAAATGAAGACTAATGTTAAGCAACAACCTGAATATTTTCATTGCAGGAAGTTAATCTTACTAATTAGGTGACATTAAGATATCAAGTATTTTTTACCAATTGTAGAACATTAAAATAAGTTACAGGAGTCAAACACATTTGACAGTTTTATTTTGCATTCTTTATTCTAAATTCTTGGATTTGCACCTTCCTTAACATTTGGTTCTTGGGATGACTTGACCAAATGGCTACTGGGTCATTCTTTAAGAGGGAAATGGTGCCCATGTAGGTGAAGTGAAGGAGTCTGTGGGGCATTGGCTAAGCACTTGGTTGCTAACTGAAAAGTTGGTGGTTCAAACTCACCAGATGCTCTGTGGGAGAAAGATATTGCAGTCTGCTTCCATAAAGAGTTATAGCCTTGGAAACTATGGAGTATTTCTACTCTGTCCTACACAGTCGCTATGAGTCAGAATTGGCTAGACAGCATGGGTTTGGTTTTTGGTTTTGGTGGGTGCAGCTCCTATAAGAGTGCTAGAGCTATTCCCAAGCACCAGGAACTTTTAATTCAGAGACTCTAGGTCACTGCATAGATACACTTGGTTTATATAAAAGTCTACTAAAAAAGTCATTAATTTGTCCCAGAAGGTGTATCTGAGTCTCAAAAGAAAAAAAGAGAAAGACAGAAAGAAAGAAAAAGAACTTTTTAAGTTTAAGTGATTCTATATTACATTAATAACTGGAGTCAACTAACTGCTCTAATACCAGCATGTTTGAATGTAGTAGGATCTTCTAGGTTTTAAAGATGCTAAGTTGAAATATCTTAGTTTGCCTCCACTGTTTTTAGGTGCCATTGATTTGGTCTAACTGATAGCGACCCCATGTACAACAGACGAAATTCTGCCCAGTTCTGCGTCATCCTCACAATCAATTTTATGTTTGAGTCAATTGCTACAGCCACTGTGTCAATCCAGCTTATTGAGGGCCTTCCTCTTTTTTGCTGACCCTTTACCAAACATGATGTCCTTCTCTAGGGACTGGTCCCTCTTGATAACATGCCCAAAGTATGTGAGACATAGTCTTGCCATCCTTGCCTCTAAAGAGTATTCTGGCTGTACTTCTTCCAAGACAGATTTGTTCGTTCTTCTGGCAGTCCGTGGTATAGTCAATATTCTTCAAATCCATCAATTCTTCTTTGGTTTTCCTTATTTGTTGTCCAAGTTTGCCTCTAGATAACATCAAGACAACCTATTTAGAGGCCAATATTTATGGCAAATTCTTTGGTAACAGGCAAGCAAACTATGAACCTTATTTAAACTATACATTGTCAAATTATTTTGCATTCAGCAATAGATTATTATTCAAAAGTACATACATGCATTTATAGGCATTTTCAAATTGGAAAATTAAAGCTTCCTTTAAGATCATGAGCCAGTTATAATATGTTAAAATTCCTTGTTATGGTTGTTGTTGTGTGCTGTCAAGTCAATTCCAACTCAAGGTGACCCTATAGGACAGAGTAGAGCTGCCCCATAGGGTTTCCTAAACTGAAATCTTTATAGGAGAAGATCACCAGGTCCTTTCTTTCCTGGAGTGGCTGGTGGGTTTGAACTGTCGACCTCTTGGTTAGCAGCCTCGCACTTAACTATCGCTCCACCAAGGTTCTTTAAAAAATTCCTTAGTTGACAATTATTTAGTTTCAGTACTGGGCATGATTTAAGGGCATTTTAATAAAAACCTGACATATTTCTTCCAAAAGAACTTGTTTCAAGGAGTCCCTAGGTGGTGGGAACAGTTAAGCGCTTGACTACTAACAAGCAGGTCAGCTCTTCAAACTCACCCAGCGGCACCTGGGAAGACAGGTCAGATAATCTGCTTCCAAAAGTTCACAGCCTTGAAAACCCTATTGAGCAGTTCTACCTCTGTGCACATAGGGTCGCCATGAGCTGGAATTGACTGGACAGCAAGAAGCAGCAACAAAGTAGTTAATAAATGTAAGGCAAATTCTTTAAAAACAAGTTTTCAAATACCTTGGTAGCATAAAAGGCAATGAAGCATCTAGGATAACATAACAGCATTGGAATAAGTGAAAGAAAACATGGTTTAAATGGGATAGATGGAAGAGATTTCAGATTCCATACTGTCCACTTTTCTAATGATTATATCTATAAATATATTCAATATTTGATAATGGATTGTAATTTTTTTAAGCAGCTTTTCAATCTGTCTAGACGTGGTTATCTTCCAAGGCTTTGCCCAGGCATTCATTAGAAACTGAGTATAAACTTTTCATCTCCCACCTCCATAGCACGAAACCTCATTCATGAATGTAGAAGGCTCACACAAGTGCAAGTGTCATATAACTAGTTTTTGTTGCACATCAGAAACTATTTACAATTTATTCAAATTTTAGGAAGAAAATGTGTCAGTTTAGAAACTCTCAGGAAGATAAATCATTCAATCTTTGAATTTATAATATGCATCCATTAAAAAATAGATATCTCAGAGGCCGGGCAATGATGGTGGAGTAGTCAGTCACTTCCAGTGGACTTCTTGTGACCCAAGAAACCAAGTTAATCGATTATATATGACAATCTGGAAGCCCTGAACATCAAAGGCAAAGTTGAAGAGCCAGACTGAGTGGCAGTGGGAGGGAGCTACCTTTTGGAAGCAGCAAGGAGTTGCCAGACCTGACCCAGGGAGAGCCTGAACACTTCAGGCCTGACATCAGTGAGCAGTGAAGCAGGCAATCAATGATACTCAGGAGGTGTATTCTGCACTGTCAGAGACCCAGTGGCAGAGAGTCTACTCAGCCACCCAGAACCAGTGAGAAGCAGCCCTAGATTGGCGAAAGATAAGTATTAACCTCTGGGCTACCATGCGGATCAAAAACACCCCCCTTAAGGAAAAACCTCTCTCCCATTTACATCCCCACTCCCTGCTCGGCACTGGGTCCCAGACTGGCTTCAGCAATTGCCAAGTCCCCTGAGCCAGAAGTAGGATCTGTAACACACCCGGAACCATTCTCCTGGCCATGGAGAGTGAACAAATTAACAAACAAGAGAAAAAATAAACTGGCAGCTCTCCTAAGCCAGGAACCCAGGGTAGGCACAGCTACTTTGCCTAGGTACAGGCATAAAGAATCCATGGACATTGAGTGCCTTTCCCTTGTGTGGGCCCATCTCAACAGCGTAGGCCCTCATTACTGCAGTACAACAGGGTATATACTGGAAGTCTAACTTCAACTGTTTCAGCTCTGAAGTGGCAAGTTTGTGACATTTGACACCATTATGCCCATTAAGCAGTCTTCACCAGCCCATATCAGGGGCCTGAGGACTGGTGGCTCCAGCCACTCCAGCTAGCCACCTGCGATAGGGGCCCAAAAATAAGAGGTGCCTCCCCAGTCCTTACAGCCAACAGCATTGGGTGCTCATAGTCTGGCTTCAAAACCTAACCACCTACATGCTCTAGGGAGCAGGGACATGCCTTCCTCCTTGACTTTCGGGGGTGGCTGTCAGACCCCTGCCTTCCTCAGAGTGTGTCCCCCTGCTGCAGCCAGATGCCTGTGCCTACACCAATCACCCATGCCTGTCTATGACTGTAGGTGACAGCCTACGCCACTCACTTGGTGGCTATCTATCAGGCACCTGAGCTGAATCTATACAGGAGGAATGGGTAGACTCCTGATATCACTTACCTAGTGACAAATCTAATAACCTGGTTACAGGACATTAGAGCATCAAAGGTGCAATAACTAGCTCACACGAGCAATCTATCTGGGCATATCAAAACAAAAAGCTAGGACACAGTAAGCAAAAATAAAATAAATAAATATAATAATTTATTGAAGGTTTGGAGACACAGTCAGTATCAAATCACATAAACAGGCAGTCCATAATGGCTTCAGCAAGCTCTCAAAAGAAAGAATTTTAGAAATTTCCCAGAGGAGAAAAATTTCTTGGAATTACTGGAGGCAGAATACAAAAGATTAATATACAGAACTGTTCAAGAGATTAGGAAGGAAATTAAACAAAATGCAGAAGGTGCAATAGAGGAAATTAAAAAGATTAGAGAAGAACATAATGACAAATTTAACAGGCTGCAAGAATCCATAGAGCAGTCAGAAATCCAGAAGATTAACAATAAAATTTTGGAATTAGACAACTCAGTAGAAAGTCATAGGAGCAGAATTGAGGCAGTAGAAGTTAGAATTAGTGACATTGAAGATAAAGCACTTGACATCAACTTATTTGAGGAAAAATCAGATAAAAGGATTTTAAAAAATGAAGAAACCTAAGAGTCCTGTGGGACTCTATCAAGAGGAATAACCTACGAGTGACTGGAGTACCAGAACGGGGAGGGGGGGATAACAGAAAATAAAGACAGAATTGTTGAAGATTTGTTGGCAGAAAACTTCCCTGATATCATGAAAGATGAGAAGATATCTATCCAGGATGCTCATCAAACCCCACATAAGGTAGATCCCAAAAGAAAGTCACCAAGATGTGTTATAATCAAATTTATCAAACCCAAAGATAAAGAGAGAATTTTAAGAGCAGCTGGAGGTGAATGAAAAGTCATCTACAAAGGAGAGTCAATAAGAATAAACTCAGACTACTCAGCAGAAAGCATGCAGGCAAGAAGGCAATGGGATGACATATACAAAGCCTTGAAGGAAAAAAATTGCCAGCCAAGAATTATAAATCCAGCAAAACTGTCTCTCAAATATGATGGTAAAATTAGGGCATTTCCACATAAACAGAAGTTTAGGGAATTTGTAAAAACCAAACCAAAATTACAAGAAATACTAAGAGGAGTCCTCTGGTTAGAAAATCAGTAACATCAGATAACAACCCAAGACTATAAAACAGGACAGAGCAACCAGATATCAACCCAGATAGGAAAGACACAAAAATAAATCAAAGCTAAAACACTAAATTTTGGGAAACAGATGTCAATATGTAAAACATGAAAACAAAAGAGGGACTTAAAAAATGTAGGCATAGATTTTTCATATGGAGAGGAAGTCAAGGAGATACGAAGAAATAAAAGACTGATATAAACTTAGAAAAAAAGAGGTAAATATTAAGCTAACCACAGAGGAAACTAACAATCCTATACATCAAAATAAAAACCTAGCAAAATATGAAGACTCAGAAAACACAAACTCAACAACAATGAAAAAGATGAAAAGAAAACACATAAAGAAAAATGACTCAGCACAGAAAATTAAGGGGAACAAAGAAACTGGCAACAACACAGAAAAAAAGACATCAGAAAGACAGCACTAAACTCATACCTATCAATAATTACTCCTAATGTAAATGGACTAAATGCACCAATAAAGAGACAGAGAGTGGCAGATTGGATAAAAAATCATGATCCGTCTATATGCTGCCTAAAAGAGTCACACTTTAGACTTAAATACAGAAACAAACTAAAACTCAAAGGATGGAAAGACTATATCAAGCAAACAACACTCAAAAAAGAGCAGGAGTGGAAATATTAATCTCTGACAAAATAAACTTTAAAGTCAAGTTCACCACAAAGGATAAGGAAGGACACTACATAATGATTAAAGGGTCAATATACCAGGAGGACATAACTATAATAAGTATTTACACACCCAATGACAGGTCTCCAAAATACATAAAACAAACTCTAACAGCACTGAAAGGAGAGATAGACAGTTCCACAATAGTAGTAGGAGACTTCAACACACCACTTTCGGTGAAGGACAGAACATCCAGAAAGAAGCTCAACAAAGACACGGAAAATCTAAATGCTATAATTAAACAACTTGATCTCATAGACATATACTGAACACTCCACTCAAGAGCAGCAAAGTATACTTTCTTTTCCAACGCACATGGAACATTCTCCAGAATAGACCACATATTAGGCCATAAAGCAAGCCTTAACAAAATCCAAAGCATCAAAATATTACAAAGCATCTTTATTTTCTGACCATAAAATCATAAAAGTGGAAATCAACAACACAAAAAGCAAGGAAAAAAAATCAAACATATGGAAACTGAACAGCACCTTGCTCAAAAACTACTGAGTTATAGAAGAAATTAAGAAGGGAATAAAGAAATTCATAGAATCAAATGAGAATGAAAGCACATCCTACCAGAACCTTTGGGACACAGCAAAAGCAGTGCTCAGAGGTCAGTTTATAGCAATAAATGCACACATCCAAAAAGAAGAAAAGGCCATAATCAAAACATTAACCCTACAACTGGAACAAGTAGGAAGAGAGCAGCAAAAGAAGCTCTCAGGCGCCAGAAGAAAGAAAATAATAAGTATTAGAGCAGATTTAAATTAAATATGGAATAGAAGAACAATGGAAAGAGTTAACAAGACAAAAGCTGGTTCTTTGAAAAGATCAACAAAATTGATAAACCATTGGCCAAACTGACAAAAGAAAAACAGCAGAGGAAGCCAATAGCCCATATAAGACATGAGATGGGTGATACCAGAATAGACTTAACTGAAATTAAAAGAATTATAACAGAATACTATGAAAAACTGTACTCTAACAAATTTGAAAATCTAGAGGAAATGGACACATTTCTAGAAACTCACTACCTACCTAAACTGACACAAACAGAGGTAGAACAACTAAATAAACCCATAACAAAAGAAGGCACTGAAAAGGTTATTAAAAAACTCCCAACAAAAAAGCCCTGGCTCAGACGGCTTCACTGGAGAATTCTACCTTACTTTCAGAGAAGAGTTAACACCACTACTACTAAAGGTATTTCAGACCATAGAAAAGGTTGGAATACTCCAAAACTCATTCTAAGAAGCCAGCATAACCGTGATGCCAAAACCAGGTAAAGATACAAAAAAAAAAAAAGAAAATTACAGACCAATATCTCTCATGAACATTGACGCAAAAATCCTCAACAAAATTCTAGCCAAAAGAATTCAGCAACAGATCAAAAAAATAATTCACCATGATCAAGTGAGATTTATACCAGGTATGCAAGGATGGTTCAACATTAGAAAATCAGTCAATGTAATCCATCACATAAAACAAAAGACAAGAACCATGATCTTATCAATCGATGCAGAAAAGGCATTTGACAAAGTCCAACACCCAATCATGACAAAAACTCTCAACAAAATAGGAATAGAAGGGAAGTTCCTCAATATAATTAAGGGCATTTATACAAAGCCAAAAGTCAACATCATCTTAAATGGACAGACTTTGAAAGCATTCCACTTGAGAACGGGAACCAGACAAGGATGCCCTTTATCACCACTCTTATTCAGCGTTTTGCTGGAAGACGTAGCCAGAGCAATTAGGCTAGAAAAAGAAATAAAGGGCATCCAAATTGGTAGGGAAGAAGTCAAAGTATCTCTATTTGCAGATGATGTGATCTTATACACAGAAAACCCAAAGAATCCACAAGAAAACTACTGGAACTAATGGAAGATTTCAGCAAAGTATCCGGATACAAGATAAACATACAAAAATCAGTTAGATTCCTTTACACCAACAACGAGAACCTTGAAGAGGAAATCACCAAATCAATACCATTTACAATAGACCCCAAGAGGATAAGATACTTGGAATACATCTAACCAGAGACGTAAAAGACCTATACAATGAAAACTACAAGACACTACTGCAAGAAACTAAAAGAGACCTGCATAAGTGGAAAAATATACCTTGCTCATGGATAGGAAGACTCAACTTTGTGAAAATGTCAATTCTACCCAAAGTAATCTAAAGATACAATGCAATCCCAATCCAAACTCCAACGGCATTTTTTAATGAGATGGAGAAACAAATCATCAACTTCATATGGAAAGGGAAGAAGTCCCAGATAATTAAAGCATTACTCAAGAAGAAGAACAAAGTGGGAGGCCTCACACTAAATGATTTTAGAACCTAATATACCATCACGGTAGTCAAAACAGCCTGCTACTGGTATGACGAGAGATACATAGACCAATGGAACAGAATTGAGAATCCATACATAAATTCATCCACCTATGATCAGCTGATATTTGACGAAGGCCCAAAGTCTGTTAATTGGGGAAAAGAGAGTCTCTTTAACAAATGGTGCTGGCATAACTGGATAGCCATCTGCAAAAAAACTGAAACAAGACCCATACCTCACACCATGCACAAAAACTAACTCAAAATGTATCAAAGACTTAAATATCAAATTGAAAATGGTAAAGATCAGGGAAGAAAAAACAGGGACAATGCCCTAATACATGGCATAAACACAATACGAACCATAAGTAACAATGCACAAGTGCCAGAAGAGAGACTAGATGACTGGGAGCTCCTAAAAATCAAACAGTTATTTATGGTTATTAAAAGACTTCACTAAAAGAGTCAAAAGACAATCTACAGACTGGGAAAAAAGTACTAGCTACGACAAATCCATTCCTCATCTAAACTCTAAAATCTACAAGACACTGCAAAACTTCAACAATAAAAAGACAACCCAATTAAAAAATGGGCAAAGGATATGAACACGCACTTCACCAAAGAAGATATCCAGGCGGCTAACAGACACATGAAGAAATGCTCACGATCATTAGCCATTAGAGAAATGCAGATCAAAACTACAATGAGATATCATCTCACCCCAACAAGGCTAGCAGTAATCTAAAAAACACAAAATAAAAAATGCTGGAGAGGTTGTGAAGAGATTGGAACACTTACACACTGTTGATGGGAATGTAAAATGGTACAACAACTTTGGAAGTCGATTTGGTGCTTCCTTAAAAACTAGAAATAGAAATACTGTACAATCCCCCTATCCCGCTCCTTGGAAAATATGCTAGAGAAATAAGAGCCGTCATACGAATAGATACTTGCACACCAATGTTCACTGCAGCACTGTTCACAATAGCAAAAAGATGGTAACAACCTAGGTGCCCATCAACGGACAAATGGATAAAATAACTATAGTATAGCCAAGCAATAGAATACTACGCAACAATAAAGAACAATGATGAAGCCGTGAAACATACATGGAAGAATCTGGAAGGCATTATGCTGAGTGAATTTAGTCAGTCACAGGACAAATATTGTATAAGACCACCATTATAAGAACTCAAGAAAAGATTTAAACACAGAAGAAAACATTCTTTGATGATAACGAGGGTGGGGAAGGAGGGTGAGGTTTATTCACTAACTAGATAGTAGACAAGAATTATTTTAGGTGAAGGGAAGGACAGCACACACTACAGGGGAAGTCAGCACAATTGGACTAAACCAAAGCTAAGAAGTTTCCTGAATACAATCAAACACTTTGAGGGACAGAGTAGCAGGGGTAGGGGTCTGGGGATCATGATTTCAGGGGACATCTAGGTCAATTGGCATAACAAAGCTTATTAAGAAAATGTTCTGCATCCTACTTTGGTGAGTAGGGTCTGGGGACTTAAAAGCTTGCAAGCGGCCATCTAAGATGCATCAACTGGTCCTAACCCACCTGGAGTAAAGGAGAATGAAAAACACCAAAGACACAAGGAAAGTATGAGCTCAAGATACAGAAAGGGCCACATAAACCAGAGACTTCATCAGCCTGAGACCAGAGGAACTAGATGGTGCCCGGGTACCAGCGATTAACATCCTGACAGGGAACAAAACAGAGAGTCCCTGATGGATCAGTAGAAGGATGGGGTGCAGAACTCAAATTCTAGTAAGAAGACCAGACTTAATGGTCTGACTGAGACTGGAAAAGCCTCAGAAAGCATGACCCCAGGATTCTCTATCAGCCCAGAACTAAAACAATTTCTGAGGGCAACTCTTCAGACAAGGATTGGAGTGGACTGTGGGACATAAAGTGATAGTCATGAGGAGTGTTACTCTTAGCTCAAGTAGATGTAAGAGACTAAATGGGCAGCTTCTGTCCAGAGGTGAGATGGGAAGGCAGAGAGGGTTAGGAGCTGGTTGAAGGGACATGGAGAATCTGGGGTGGAAAGGAGGAGTGTGCTGTCACAGTAAGGGGAGAGCAATTAGGGTCACATAACAATGTATGTATAAACTTTTGTATGGGAGACTAACTTGAAATGTAAACTTCATTTAACTACAGCAATAAAAATAAAAATTATGTATCTCTGTATATAAAGTGTAAAAATGAAACCAAAGCAATAAGTTTAGAGTGGAGGTCTATCCTACCAGTGTTCTGAGGGAGAAAAAAGCCTATTATAAAAAATAAACTGGGTATTTATATATATGAACTTATTTTACTGAATAAGGGAATGGATGAAAGAAAATGAAAATGAGAAGAAAAATTTGAATTCAATGAAACAACTAATAGATCACAGACTAGATCCAATTTTTCATTTCCTTAATGGTTGTGTTGGCATCCTGTAGACACAGACTATGTGTCTGTGACAAGCTTACCTATGCTGACAAACTTTTAAATTTTATTTTAAATGTTTAAATAGAAAAAAAGTTGTCTGGTTTCAAGGTGCCCAAGTTTCCTGAAAGGCAGACTCATAGTGAATTCCTGGTTATGCAAAACACTACCCAACACACAAGCTCTTGTGCATTTCACAACGCTCAAATGTCAAATAGGAAGAATAGTTATAAATGGGCCTGAGTATAAGAGGAATTTGCTTGAAAATAACACATTTTTTCCTACAAAATTTTGAAGTTTTGTCAGTTATACTACTAATTATTATTTATCAGAGGATCTTAATTATCATTTTCTGATTCTTTTCCTGGCAGGAATACAAAATCATTCTCAATGAATCATGCTCTATTGTACTTCCAAACAACTTTCATATTCAGACTCTGTGTTCCAACATCATCTTCTTACATCTTCTCATTGGGGAAAAGGAGAAAAATTTGAAGAAAGTGCAGAAAGTAAGATCTAATGCTTTTGTTGACTATCACTGTCCAGCCTTGTTTCTGTGAGGTAGACCTGTACCCTTACCATTACCATTTTCTCTTTGCCAACCTTCATAGTTAGCAAAATTTTAAGGACATTCCCAAAAGGTTCTATTGAGTGAAATTCACAGCATAAAGGATGATTTGTAAATCTTTAATAATTACTAACATATTGTTATCATGATTACCAAAAACTTTCACTTTCCTATGACAGGTCATTAAACCTATCATATTTTTACTATTGGAACAAAAATATTAAACATTAACATCTTCAGCATCAAGGGAAACTTTGCAAAATATACCATGGAAATAGGAAAGGGTTGAATATTGTCAATTTTTTTTAGATTAAATTCATTTACAACAGTGTTATTCCTTGTATTACTGAGTTTATTATTATTGTGTACACTACCTCATTTCATGAAAGGAATTGAGAGAACATAAAAAGTTAAGTATTCTAGAAGAGTATTTTCTGTTATTCCCCCCTGTTCTGGAACTCCAATCACTCATAGATTATTCCTTTTTATAGAGTCCCACGTAATTCTTAGGGTTTCTTCATGATTTTTTAATCCTTTTATCTGATTTTTCCTCAAATAAGTTGGTGTCAAGTGCTTTATCTTCAGTCTCATTAATTCTGACTTCCATTGCCTCAATTCTTCTTTATGACTTTCTATTGAGTTTTCTAATTCTGAAATTTTATTGTTAACCTTCTGGATTTCTGATTTTTGTCTCTCTCTGAATTCTTGCAGCCTATTAAATTTGCCATTATGTCTTGAATAACCTTCTTAAGTTCCTCTATTGCTTTGTCTGTATGTTCTTTGACTTTGCATTTTGCCGGATCTCCTTCCTGATCTCTTGAAGTGTTCTGTATATTAATCTTTTGCATTCTGCCTCTGGTAATTCCAAGAAATTCTCTTCCTCTGGAAAATTTATTGATTATTTTGGGAGACTGCTGAAGCCATCATGGTCTGCCTCTTTATGTGATTTGATATTGACTGTTGTCTCTGAGCCATCAATAAGTTATTACAATTTATTTATTTTATGTGTACTTACTGTATCCTAGCTTCTTGTTTTGATATGCCCATATAGGCTGCTCTTGTGAGCTAGTTTGATTATTGGTGCCTTTGAAGCTCTAACTTCCTGCCACCAGGTGGTTAGATCTATTACTAACCATGTGAGCCCAGGAGTCCATTAACTTTTCTTGTATGGTGGATTCAGCTCAGGTGTCCAGTTAGTCAGTCACCAAGTGTGTGGTGCAGGCTCTCACCTATAGTCCTAGACAAGCACAGGTGACTGGTGTATGCACAGGTATCTTGCTGCCATTGGAGGTCACACGCTGTGCAAGGCAGGGGGCTGATGGCTGCCCCTGAGTCTCTGGGAGGAAAGCATGTCCCTGTTCCCCAGAGCGCGTAGGTTGGTGGGTTTTGAAGCTGGACTATGAGCACCCAATGCTGTTGGCTGTAAAGACTGGGGGGCACCACTTATTCTTGGACCCCTGTCACAGGTGGCTAGGTGGCATGGGTGGAGCCACCAGTCCTCAGGCCCCTGATGTGGGCAGGTGAGGAACCTGCTTAATGGGCAAAGCAGTGTCAAATGTCACAAACCTGTTACTTCACAGCTGAAACAGTTGAAGTTAGACTTCAAGTATATACCCTGTTGTACCGTGGTAATGAGGGCCCACACAAAGCTATACAGGGGTGAAAGGCAATCAAAGTCCAAGGACCTCTTATGCCTGTGCCTAGGCCAAAAAGCTGTGCCAACCCTGAGTTCCTGGCTTAGGGGAGCCAGCAGCTTATTTTTTATCCTGTTTGTTAATTTGTTTGCTCTCCAAGGCTAGGAGAATGGCTCAGGGCACCTGATGGGTCCTACTTCTGGCCCAGGGGACTCAGCAATTGCTGAAGCAGGCCTGGGACCCAGTGCAGAGCTGGGAGGGGGGAGGTAAATTGGAGAGAGGTTTTTCCCAAATGGGGTGTTTTTTGATCCAAGTGGTAGACCAGACGCAAGTACTTATGCTTAGCAACTTGAGTGCTGGTTTTCACTGCTTCTAGATGGCTGAGTAGACTCTCTGCCACTGGGTCTCTCCTGATGTGGAAAACTCCTCCTGAGTGCCACTGCTTGCCTCACTACGCACATGAGCTGATCCAGCCTGCAGGGCTCTGGCTCCTGTCAAGTCAGGTATGGCTACTCCTCGTTACTTCCGAACCATCTCTCCCTCCCCCATGACTCAGTCTGATTCCTCAATTTCACCTTTGAGGTTCAGGGCCCCTAGATTGTCATATACAATCGAATCACTTGTTTTTTTGAGGTCTTTGTTGTAATAGGAACCACAGGAAGCATCTGACTACTCTGCCATCTTGTCCATGCCTTCCTAAAAAACATTTTTTAAGTTCAAACAGGTGCTGGGCCTGATTTGGACCTTGCACCATAATTTGCAGACACCCTATTCTAGCTCAAAAGAATGACTCTAGTGGTAAAAACTTGAAGTAACATGAAGGATAATTTGGATAAATGAAGGCCTTTTAGTGATATCACCTTAATTTGTAATATCACCTATGTTTCAACTGGTTTTATTATGACTCCCAGTCATGCACCATTGTTTTATAAAATTGCTCATAAAAATCAAAAAGTCCTGTGATTAAAAAGAGGTTAAGAAACATAAAATATGTAATATAATATGATATAATATGGTACGATATGATACGATACAATATAACATAATATAATATAAACAAGACAGTTGAATGTTTTATTAAATTATGCCTATTCTCATATACAAAGCACTGGAATCTCAGGGTATTCCATAAAATGATATTTGCACCTGGAAAGAAAAGCAACTAAGCAAACAAACTCCCTTCAGCATTTGGCCCCAGGCAGAATCAACAATACTAAAAGCTGAACCTCGAGTTTGTCTAAGCAACTCAGTCCTGAAAGAGCTAACCTAATAAACAATGCCATTGTGAAACCTCAGATTAAGTAACTGGACTTGCTTTATCCCAGGAATACCCTCCCTGCCCTCCTTGCCTCTTCAGAGTCTAGAGGCTCTCAAAGTCTCAGTTCAATCTTATCTTCTCTATAAAGCCTGCCCTTGTCTAAATCGTCTCTCATATCTGAATTCCTAAGCACTCAGTTTGGTACCATTTATTTGGCAATCCTATACTGATTTATTGGGCCTTTTCTAGTGTTTTCTTAAACTGTTTCTTAACTCTTGAATGGTTAACTGTAAAGTCCTTGAGAATCACGATCCTCTTCCAGTTTTCTTGTATTTTCTAGGCCCCTTAGCACAATGCCTCATTCATAGTAAGAGCAACTCAGTAAGTACTGGGTTTGAATCAAATTCAAGTCAAAGAATACATTTATTTTTGGGGGCCCATTATTCTTCATGACTTCTTCATTCTCCATTTCAGTTCTTCTCTACTGTCTATAAAAAAAAAGTCTGTTGATTTATATTCCTCTTTTGATTTTTTTAATCCACTCAGGAAAAAAAAATTACGTCTAACATGGAATTTGCAGACTAACATTGTTCAGTTTGTTTATTCAGCAGGTTGATGACCCTTGACTGAAAATTCTCCAACATTCCACTGAAATTAATTTGATGTTCCAGGAGTCGAATCCAGTAAAACCATATAATAGTGTGTTTCCCTGTAAAAATTCCACTTTACTCATAAATAACAGTATTAGCATTCCACAAACTTCTCTATTATCTGATTTGATCCTTGTAACTGTGTAAAGAAAGAAATAGTTCATTGACCTGACACGTGAAGAATAAAGTCACTGGGGTTAAACAGCTTAACTAAAGCTCCACAGAGAGTTATAGTACAGCCACAATTTTGCTTATATTCCTGACAAAAACTCTTAACTACTAATGCCTACTAGGACACTTTTCATTTTTTTTTCAAATTTTATTTATCTTAACTACATTGACGTATCATTTTTATATGTACAGAGGTTTTCAGTCACACAGAGCTGGGTTCTTACCATGTACCAGGTTATTTAGGTACCTGATATTCAAGAAAAGGAACCCTGGTGGCAGTGGTTAAGCACTTGGCTGCTAACTGAAAGGTTTGTAGTTTGAACCTAATAGCCGCTCTGCGGGGGAAAGATGTGGCAGCCTGTTTCCGTAAAGTTTACAGCCTTGGGAACCCTATGGGGCAGTTCTACTCTGTCCGATAGAGTCACTTTGAGTTGGAACTGACTCAGTGGCAACAGATTTGGTTTTGATCTTGATCTTCAAAAAGCTTCTGGAGTTGTAGTATCTTCATCTGTCAAATTGGTGTATAATTAGAATATGGGTGTAAAAATAAGGTATAAAAGATGGTGGTGGGAAGTATAAATTGCTATAGCAATTTTGAGAAAGAAATTGACAGTATCCAATTAAAATGTTAAGTGCAGCTATCCTTTGACCTATCGACTACACTTTTAGGATCTGACTCTGTGTAAATACTTACAGAAGTATTTCAAGATGTATGAATGAGAATGATTATTGTACTATAATCTATAGGAGGAAATATCCATCAGTATGAAAATTGCTAAATAAAATATATTATTTTCATAAAATGAAATGCTACATTATCATTAAATGAGATAGGACTACATACATTGATGTGGAAAAATATCTAAGAATTATTATCTAATTGTTGCACAATCAAGTTTCAGTGTAGGACATGTAGTGTGATTTCATTTGAGAATATGAAAAGGAGATTATATGTATAGGTTTATACAAAAATATATATATATATATATATTATTTCCTACAAAGATGTACCCCAAACTATTAAGTGTGGTAATCTTTAGTGAAAAGATTAGGGGATCAAGGAAAGAGACTTCTACTTTCATTTGGTTTCTCTGTTATAATATGTGTCTAATGAATACCTACTATATAGGGCATTACGAACATTTAATTTGCACATTTTGTGAAGTCTCAGTACTTGGCAAGTAGCATATGCTCAATAAATTCCAATTCCCTTTTCTTTATCTCCATGTCTAATTACAGAATCCATACAGTACTCCTTGAGATTTTTTTTCAGAGAATTTGTATTCAGTATTAGAAAATGTGTGAAATATGATGAATCACCATCCAATCTCTATTGCTATTCTGTGTGTTTAATTTGTTCACTACTTACACACAACAATTTATTGTTTTACTTTCTAGATTGATTTGAGATGACAAAAAAGAAAATAATTCTGTATTTAATTTTTTTTCTCTTAAAGCATCTTCTAGTTTAAACTGG
The DNA here is from genome assembly GCA_030035585.1 of Dugong dugon. Taxonomy (NCBI): domain Eukaryota; kingdom Metazoa; phylum Chordata; class Mammalia; order Sirenia; family Dugongidae; genus Dugong; species Dugong dugon. Next base: position 99,021,766 of record CM057465.1, read on the forward strand.
AGTATATCGTTAGATGCAACAATTTTAAAATAGCACTACTTATTCTGGTGATCTGTGCTAATTATTTATTTGGGTAAAAACACAAAATTGTATGATGCCAATGAAGCCTGCTAATCAGAAAATGACATTTCTTCTTACTTCCTAATACCTAGTGAATACAAAATAAGAATATCCTCACCAAGGCCACAGGGAAGATCTCAGAAACTAAGAGAGAAAAGAAAGGGAAGAGAAGGAAAGGGAAGGGAAAGAAAAAGAGGAAAGAACTCTCTCTTCTTGGGAGGCCGGCATAACGTAACCCAGAACAGAAGTCAGAAATGTGTTAGCGAAAGTATGATCCATCCCATCTGCATTAACTCTTGCTATATTTGAACTATTACTCTTCTACTCTATAAGATAACTTCACAGATAAAAATGAATATTTAATTATTTAGTCCGGGTTGGGTTAGCTGCCAGAAATCATGATATAAATTGCCTAATCTCACTGTATTTCTATGGCAACCATTTAAAAACCAATATTGTTTAGCAGTAAGTTACTCCAAAGTTCTGAGAAGAGATTTAGAGTGTAAATACTGACCATGCAGCCATGTATCTGCTGCCAACTATGCGTTATGGCAACAAGGGAGACCATTGTTAAGGCAGGCTGGATTCCTCAGGAGCAGGTTTGTAGAATGCGTTCCTGGAATGTAGGTATACAAATCCTAGTAAATACAGGAGGCTTTAATCAAACATGAAAACTCCTCTGGGAGCTGGAAAGCCCAACTAAACCTGTGCTTAAGGAATGTTCAGTGTGAGGGAAAAATTTAAAAAGTAGTATGTTTAAATTATTTTATAAAATGACACATCCTGAAGTGGTAATATTATAGATATTTACTTGCATACTGTTGGAGCTGGAGGAAAAAAAAGACTGGAGAAAATCTCTAATGTAATCCTTTCATTTAATGATGAACCGGCAAGGATCTTTGCTGACTTGCCTAAATTCATACAGCAAGTTAATACCATATCTAAGAAAAGAATTTGGTTCTTATTAATTCCAAGGGTGGTATATGAAATGAAAGAAAGATTCTCCATTAAAGAATATATTTACATTCAACTACTGATAATAAAAGTGATCATAGAATACTTACAATTATCAAGTCTATAAACAATCCTGAATCTTGCTTGTGCCAATTTGACCCCCTCTCACCAACCTTTCATTACAGCCAAAACACTAATCTGAATTCACTTTTTCTTTCCTTCATGAATTTAGCACACTCTGTGGAGTAGGAACAGTTTCAAAACTCTAGAATCTCATAGTCTAGTGGGTATATTTGTGAGCCATGAAAACAGTACCTGTTGGAGGTATGTAGAGAGTGCTATTCAGACACAGTGGAAGATTGGGGTCATCATGAAAACTTCTTGGGAGAGAAGCATTAATGCTCTTTGAAGAGCAATTAGGAGTAGCAATGTAGACTAGGGAGAAGGACATCCAAGTACAGGGAACAGAATATGCAAAGACCTGGAGACATGAAAGTTTTAATGAAAACTTACATTACGAGCTGCAAAAGAGTAACCCTAGATGATGAAGCTAGAGGAGCAGGTGAAGAATATGTATGGATTTAGTTGCTATGCTGAGTTTCAACTCTATCTCAAGGAGGACCATGAGATTTTGAAATAATTATTCTGCAACTGTATGAAAGATGAGATAAAATGAGAACAAGGATATCTTGGGCTGGGTTCCCTATAGAAGCAAAACCAATAAAGTATATAAAAATATATATAGAGAGAGATTTCTATCAAGGCAATGGCTCACGCAGTTGTAGAGGATAAAATGGCCCAAGTCAGTGGTCAAGGATAGAGGCTTCTCTTGATTCACATAGCTGCAGGGGCTGGCTGCTCACAGGCTGTGAAGATCAAGAAATCCCAAGATCTGCAGGCAAGACCACAGGTAAGCTGCTAGCTCAAGTCCCAAGAACCTGAGGTCAGACAAACAGGAGCCAGCTACAGGATCCAGAACGAGCAAAAGCCCCTGAGCCCTGCCAGAACATCTGCCCACACCTGATGCAGGCCGCAAGCCCAAGGAAATTCTCCTTCAACTCTCCTTCAGCTGATTGGCTACTCACAGCAGATCCCATCATGGGGGTGATTACATACAAAATCTCAACAGGGAAGTGACCACAACATCATACCACTGCCAAAACACTGAGAGTCATGGCCCAGCCAAGTTGACACACAATCTTAACCATCACAAAGGGTGTCTGTCAAAGATCACTGAAGTAAAGTGAGACATTATCAAGACATGAGCTAAGGCTAAAGAGGGTTGTTGTAGAGGAGCTGATAGTTTTGAAAAAGATATTGTTGTTTGGTGCCATCAAGTCAGTTCTGACCCATAGCGACCCTGTGTGCAACAGAAAAAAATACTGCCCAGTCCCACATCATCCTCACAATTGTTGCTATGTTTGAGGCGATTGTTGCAGCCACTTTCTCAATCCATCTTGTCCAGAGTCTTCCTCTTTTTTAATGATCCCCTTCCTTACCAAGCATCATGTCCTTCTCCAGGGAATGATCCCTCCTGATAATAGGCCCAAAATACATGAGACGAAGTCTCACCATCCTCCCTTCTAAGGCTGTACTTCTTCCAAGACAGACTTGTTCATTCTTCTGGTGGTCCACAGTATATTCAATATTCTTGGCCAAGACCACAATTCAAAGGCATCAGTTCTTCTTCGAGTTTCCTTGTTCATCACCCAGCTTTTGTATGTATATGTGGTGAATGGAAATACCATGGCTTGGGTCAGGTGCACCTTGGTTCTCTAAGTGACATCTTTGTTTTTAACACTTTAAAGAGGTCTTTTGCTGCAGATTTGCCTAATGTAATACATCCTTTGATTTCTTGACTGTTGCTTCCATGGGTGTTGATTGTGGATCCAAGTAAAATGAAATCTTTGACAACTTCAATCTTTTCTTCATTTATCATGATGTTGCTCATTGGTCCAGTTGGGAGGATTTTGTTTTTTTTTATGTTGAGGTGTAATCCATACTAAAGGCTGTAGTCTTTGATCTTCAGCAGTAGATGCTTCAAGTCCTCTTTGCTTTCAGCAAACAAGGTTGTGTCATCTGCATAATGCAGGTTGTTAATGAGTCTTCCTCCAATCCTCACGCCCTGTTCTTCTTCACATAGACCAGCTTCTCAGATTATTTGCTCAGCGTACAAATTGAATAAGTATGGTGAAAGGATACATCCCTGACAAACACCTTTCCTGATTCTAAACCATGCAGTAACCCCTTGTTCTGTTCTAATGACTGCCTCTTTGTCTACATACAAGATCCTCATAAGCACAATTAAGAGTTCTGGAATTCCCATTCTTCACAATGTTATCCATAATTTGTTATGATCCACACAGTCAAATGCCTTTGCATAGTCAATTAAACACAGGTAAGCATCTCTCTAGTATTCTCTCCTTTCAGCCAATATCCATCATCAGCAATGATATCCCTCAGCATAGGTACAGGAGTGAGAAAAAAGTGCAAGTGGCAATTAAGTTTTCTTGATGTAAGCAACACATTTATGAAGTGGGATATATGTACAGTAACAGTGGATAAAAAAATTTCTAATTTTCCTCTCAGTTCTACTTGGGTTATAGAACTGAGAGTTGTTTAGCCATGGTCATTTTCTCAGGCCAACCACCCTTACCCTGTGATACTTACTCAGAATTTGGCAAACCTTAGTTTACACTGCTTTCATAATTCTGCATATTTTAACACCTTCCTGAGTTTTTACTGAAAGCTATGAGAAAGGAAATTATATGTTGCTATCCAATTGCCATTTTAATTTAAAACTCACCATTTAGCCTTCTCTTATCCTTTTTATCTGGCTGTCAAAACTAGTTTTTAAGTTCCTATATTATTTGACAAAATCTTATATAAACATATCTCTAGCACAGCACCTTAGATAATGTAGGATATTATTATTATTATTTTTTATTTTGGTATGTTATTTGGGACTTGATAATCCATGGAAGATTTTTCCCCCAAATCTCTTTACCAGGGAAAATGCTACTTGTCGTTATCTAAAGCTCAAAAGTCATTTTATACGTGGTAAGTTGTCCCTCCACATCAGCCATCAGTGATTGTGGCCCATCTTATTAATGTGTCAGGCCTTGAGGTAGGCATTTGTGTGTCATTACTTTCACACTAATTAACCCTCATTCCCTTTTACCCAAGTTTATTCATATTTTAAAAAATATTCCTACGTTTACATGATTTTTCTCTGACCCTTTTTGGAAGACCTGACCCTTTGCTGTCAAGTCAATGCTGACTCATAGCAACCCTATAACAGAGTAGAATTGCCCCACAGAGTTTCCAAGGAGTGGCTGGTGGATTCCAACTGCTGACCTTTTGGTTAGCAGCCAAGCTCTTAACCACTGTGTCACCATGGCTCCTTTATGGAAGCAGTGGGGTGTAAATTAAAAAATAAACTCTACATACTGTAACATTTAATAAACATCCATGATTGGTGCTCATAGAATGTGTAGACAAACTCAGATGAGAGGGGCTATCCACTGCACTATTACAGGGAGTACTTCCTTCCATTCTGCTTCCTAGAAATAATGATACTAACGTTGAAGTTTCTTCTAAGGAAATTTCTTGGACTGAAGGAAATAACTGAATTAGCTGAGTTTGTTAAGGTTATCCAGGCTGCACTAATGAGTAACTCAGTTGCACTTCTCTTTAAAGTCCAAACCTGGCTCAGTTTAATGGGGTTACAAGTGTTATCAGAGGCCTTCCCTCTTTAGTTCATATGAAAATAAAGCTTACCCTCTGCTAAATCAAAGTATAAATAACTAATCCCTGTGCTGCTTCAAGGGCTGTTTGAAGCGCTAGACACAAAGAAGAAAATGATGTTACTCCTTCCAAAATATGAAAAGAATTTTAAAGATGAGTGTATTTGGCCACTGAGCTAAAGAATCCTGGCCTAAGAGCCTTTTCAGAATTACCCAAACTCTAACTTTAATATACAATTATCTGGAGTTTTTTTCCATCTCTTCTTCCCTCCCTACTTTCCTCCTTAAAATAGATTACCCTAGTGGATGGTATGGTACACCTCCAAGATTCCCCAGGAGTAAGGCATATATTCCTCCAGCTACTTGGAAGTTTGGGCTGATGGCTTTCATCTGAGTCTCTCTTCAGAAATTGACTGCAGCTGAAGATATCTCAAAGGCAACAATATAGGCCAGGAGAAATGGAATGATATGCTCAAAGTGTTGAAAGTAAATATCAACCTAGACTTCTACAACCTGCTAAATGGTTATTCAAAGGTAAGGTAAACCAAAAAACTTCAGACAAGTGAAGACAGAAATAATTTACATTTAATAAATTTTCTCTGAAAGAATGGAACCTGGTATCTCAGTGGTTAAGCACTCTACAGCTAACTGAAAAGTTGGAGGTGCAAACCCACCAGCCGCTCCAAAAGATGTGGCAGTCTGCTTCAGTAAAGATTCCAAAAATCAAAAACCAAATCTGTTATTGTTGAGTCAATTTCAACTCATACTGACCCTAAAGGACAGAGTAGAACTGCCCCATGGTGTTTCCAAGGTTGTAAACCTTTACAGATGCAGACTGCCACCATCTTTCTCCTTCAGACTGGCTGGGGTTTGAACCACCATCCATTCAGTTAGAAGCAGAGCACCTCTGCCACAAGGCCTCCTTTGTAAAGATTACAGCCTTGGAAACTCTGTGGGGCAATTCCACTCTGTCCTATACGGTAGCTATGTGTTGGAATCAACTCGATGGTAATGGGTTTGGTTTTTGGGTTTTCTCTGAAAAAACTACTCAAGGAAATATTTCAGGAAAAAGGAAACCAAACCAGAAAAAGGAGTGAGATAGAAGAAGAACTAGTGAATGTTAAACATATTAGATAATCTGTACAATAATCATACTAATTACAATGCATAGAAACACAGTGGAAGTAAAGAGCTAAACAACAATATCACATAAAATGATACCAGGTGATCACACATAAATTATTCTAAGGTCCTTTTGTTAATTGAAGCCCTGTCTGTGCAGTGGTTAAGAGCTCAGCTGCTAACTAAAAGGTCAGCATTTGGAATCCACCAGCCACTCCATGGAGACCCTATGGGGCAGTTCTACTCTGTCCTATAGGGTCACTATGAGTCTGAATTGACTCAATGACAATGGGTCATTGAGGGGGTGGGCAGATTTTGTCAATTGGGAGGTTAAAAGAGATAGGGATTAACTTTAGACACTAATAAGTCAAGTATCTATGTTAAAAATATAAACATAACTACAAAAAATATTGAATGTATAACTTCCAAACTAATAATGAGAAACAAAGTGAAAAAGAGGAACTTGATCAATCTATCAGAAAGTAAAAAAGAAGAAACACAGAATAAATATTAGGGCTATGAGTCTCTTCCCAGGAATAACCCACCCTTGAATAGCAATACCTTGCCCAGGTATACTTCCTCTTTGGTGACAGCTCACATCCAGGGACCGGTCAAAGCAGAGATATAAGTGCCCAGCTCACTTTCCTCAAGATGAGATAGAGCTTAATAACCATATTAACTCCAGATCTCCCTGTGGGATGAGCTGAGGCTTTTTCAGAGACTGGACTGCTGTTCAATTCCTCTCTTTGCCCAATCCTGTTGCTTTCATTCCCTTGCAGGTGTTGATGGCAACAGCACTTCCCAGTGAACCTCCTGGATGCAAGCTTCTGTAGTTTTTGAGTATTGCAAACTGTTAACAAACTTGGCTGCTAACCAAAAGGTTGGGGGTTCATGTTAACCCAGGGATGTCTTGAAAGAAAGGCCTGGAGAACTACCTCTGAAAATTCACCATTGAAAACCCTGTGGAGGAAAGATCCAGTCTGACACACATGAGGTCACCATGAGTTGGAATGGACACCATGGCAACTAGTTGTTTGGTTATGCAAGTCTCTACTTTAAATTATTTTATCCAGTAGCCTGGCCTAAGACAATTATCTCATACATGCTAGACATCTGAATTGAAAGACGAGTAGAAGAAGACAGGGTATACCAAAGGAATTATTTTAGCAAAATAGGTAGACTGTAGGTTCTGGAGCCAGACCTGCCACTTACTAATTGTGTGACCTTGGATAAACTCCTGACCCCAAATTCTTTCATTTATGGTGATTAAATACTAAGTGTTCAATAGTGTTAGATAACATTCAACATTATGTGAAGTATAACACTTAGATTATTAAGAGAAATAAAAGATAAAACCATATTCCATTAATTTCTGTATATCTGGGAATGTCCTAATTTCACCATTATATTTGAGCAACAGTTTTGCAAGATATATTATTCTTGGTTGGTAATTTTTTTTTCTCTCAAGATTTTACATAAATCATCCCATTGCCTTCCAGTCTGCATTGTTTCTGCCAGATAATCAGAGCTTAGTCTTATTGTTTCTCCTCTGTATGTGACTTATCATTTTTCTCGAGCTGCTCTCAGGATTCTTTCTTTGTCTTTGGTTTTAGTGAGTGTGATTATGATATGCCTTGGAGATTTTCTTTTGGGGTCTATCCAATATGGGGTTAGTTGAGCTTCTTGGAGGTCAGCTATTCATCTTTCATGATATTAGGGAAGATTTCTGTCAGCAATTCTTCAATTATCCTCTCTGTGTTTTCCATTTTCTCCCCCTGTTCTGGAACTCCAATCACTTAAAAATTTTTGCTTTTGATTTTATCCCACATCATTTTCAGCTTCAAAGTACACATTCTCTTCCAATGCACATGAACGTTCTCCAGAATATACCACTTCTTGGGCCAGAGAGCTATCCTCAACAAAATCCAAAACATTGAGATAATACAAAGTATCTTCTCTAACCACAATGCCGTTAAGGTAGAAATTAACAACAGGAAAAGCAAAGAAAAAAATAATTACATGGAAACTGAATAACACCCTGTTTAAAAACCACTGGGTAACAAAAGAAATCAGAGCTAGAATCAAAAAATTCCTAGAATCAAATGAGAATGAAAACACATCATACCAAAACCTTTGGGACAGAGCAAAAGCAGACCTCAGAAGATAATTGATAGCAATAGATGCACACATCAAAAAAGAAGAAAGGGACAAAATCAAAACATTAGCTACACAACTCAAACAAATATAAAAAGAATAGTTTAAAAAAGCCCATAGCCAACAGAAGAAAGGAAATAATAGCGATTAGAGCAGAAATAAATGAAACAGAGAATAGAAAAACAATAGAAAGAATCAGCAAAACTAAAAGTTGATTCTTTGAAAGGATCATCAAAATCGACAAATCACTGGCCAAACCAACAAAAACAAAACAGGAGAGGATGCAAATAACTCAAATAAGAAAAGAAATGGGGGACATTTCAACGGACCCAACTGAAATAAAAAGGATCCTAAGAGTATTATGAAAAACTATACTCCAACAAATTTGAAAACCTAGAGGAAATGGACAAATTCCTAGAAACATACTACTTACCCAAACTAACACAAAATGGTGTTGAAAATCTGAACAGACCCATAACAAAAGAAGACATTGAAACGGTAATAAAAAAAAATAAAAAAAAATAAAAACTCCCCCCAAAAAAAGCCCTGGCCCAGATGGCTTCACTGGAGTATTCTACCAAACATTCAGAGAAGAGCTTACACCAGTACTACTCAAACTATTTCAGAACACAGAAAATGAAGAGACACTTCTGAATTCATTCTGTGAAGCCAGCATAACCCTGATACCAAAACCAGGCAAAGACACCACAAAAAAAGAAAGTTACATACCAATATCTCTCATGAATATAGATGCAAAAATTCTCAGAAAAATTCTAGCCAATAGAATTCAGCATCATATCAAAAAAATAATGCACCAAAACTAAGTAGGATTCATACTAGATATGCAAGAATGGTCCAACATTAGAAAATCAACCAATGTAGCCCACCAAATAAATAAATGGAAAAACATACCATGCTCATGGATAGGTAGACTCAACATTGTGAAAATGACAATTCTACCCAAAGCATTTTACAAATACAATGCAACCCCGATCCAAATACCAACAACATTCTTTAAAGAGACGGAAAAACTAATCATTAACTTCATATGGAAAGGGAACAAGCCCCGGATAAGTAAAGCACTACTGAAGAGGAAGAATAAAGTAGGAGACTTGCCCTACTTGACCTCAGAATCTATTATACAGCTAAGGTAGTCAAAACAGCCTGGTACTGGTACTATGACAGATACATTGACTAATGGAAGAGAATTGAGAGCCATTTGGAAAATGATATGACATTTCCTTAGATAACTAGAAATAGACATACCATATGATCCAGCAATCCCACTCCCAGGAATATATCCTAGAGAAGTAAGAGCCATCACACAAATAGACACATGCACACCCATGTTCGTTGCAGCATTGTTCATAATAGCAAAAAGATGGAAACAACCTAGATGCCCATCAACAGATGAATGGATAAACAAACTATGGTACATCCACAGAATGGAGTGTTACACAATGATAAAGAACAATGATGAATCCGTGAAGTGTCTCATAACATGGATGAATCTGGAGGGCATTATGCTGAGTGAAATAAGTCAATCACAAAAGGACAAAGACTGTATGAGACGCCTACTGTAAAAACTCATGAAAAGGTTTACACAAAAAAAGAAACAGTCTTTGATGGTTAGGAGGGAGGGAAGGTGTGGAGATGGAAAAACACTAAATAGACAATAGATAACTGGTAACTTTGGTGAAGGGTAAGACAGTACACAGTACTGGGAAGCCAGCACAACTTGTACAAGGAAAGGTCATGGAAGCTCCATAGACACATCCAAACTCCCTGAGGGATGGAATTGCTGGGCTGATTTCTGTGGGGACCATGATCTCAGGCAACATCTGGCTGAATAGACACAATATAGTTTATAAAGAAAATGTTCTATATTCTACTGTGGTGAGTAGTGTCTGGGGTCTTAAAAGCCTGTGAGTGGCCATCTAAGATACTCCATTGGTCTCACCCCTTCAGGAGCAAGGGAGAATGAAGAAAACTAAAGATACAAGGGAAAGATTAGTCCAAAGGACTAATGGACCACATCTACCATGGCCTCCAATAGATTAAGTTCAGTACAACTTGATGGTGCTCAGCTACCATCACTGACTGCTCTGACAAGGATCACAACAGAGGGTCTTGGACAGAGCTGGAGAAAATGTAGGACAAAATTCTAACTCACAAAAAAAGACCAGACTTACTGGCCTGACAGAGACTGGAGAAACCCAGAGAGTATGGCCCCTGGACACCCTTTTATCTCAGTAATGAAGTCACTCCCGAGGTTCACCCTTCAGCCAAAGATTAGACAGGCCCATAAAACAAAACAAGACTAAAGGGGCACAACAGCCCAGGGACAAGGACTAGAAGTCAGAAGGGGACAGGAAAGCTGGCAATAGGGAAAGTAAGGTCGAGAAGGGAGAATGTTGACATGTCGTGGGGTCACTAACCAATGTCATAAAACAATATGTGTACTGTTTAATGAGAAATTTGTTCTGTAAACTTTCATCTAATGTATAATTAAAAAAAAAAAAAAAAAGATAAAACCAGCCTGACTTTTTTTTGCCTTACAGAAGACTTCAAAAAGAGGTGATGTTGATGTTGAAGAAAGATGAATAAGACCGTTTCAGACAGGAAGGAGTTGAAATATTTTGCCAAATGGGGAAAGAACATGAGGCAAATTCTGAATGCATAGTAAACTGCAAATAATCTGCTTGTGATGATGCATGTAGATAAATGTGGCAGGTAATGGTGTTGGAAAGATTGGAACCAGCCTATGAGTTTTGGATTTTCTTCTGTAGTAAGCAAAGCCTTTTATAAATAAGTGTATCATGATCAGATTTGTATTTTAAACAGGTAACACCCTAACCACAGTGTCATGGATATATTGAGTAACTAAGGAGAGTCCCTGGGGGGCACAAACCTTTAAGCGCTGAGCTATTAGCCAAAAAGTTTGGTTCTTAGAACCCACCCAGAGGTGCCTTGGAAGACAGGCTGGTGATCTGCTTCCGATAGGTCCTGGCCTTGAAAACCTTATGGAGCAGTTTGACTCTCCACACATGGGGTTGCCATGGGTTGGAATCTACTCGACGGCAAGTAACAACAAGAAGACAGAAAATTCTGGAAGCCAAGAGATGTGCATGGAGCCTACTGTATTGATCCAGGAAAAATAGGGGAACAAGCTGAGTCAGGGCAGCAGCAGAAGAAATGAAGAATAAATGAAGATTTTAGAAATGCTTAGAATGCAAACGCAAAAGGATTTGGGATGCATACGAGAAAAGAAAAGAAAAAAAGATGAGACAAAGCTGGTCTCTGCGTTTCCTAGTTTAAGAGAAGGATTGAGAAATGGATGAGATGAGTTTTATTTTGAGCATGATCATCTTGAGATATTAGATCAGCAAAGAATTATGTTAGAGAACTAGAGTGAATGAGACTAAATAAAACTTCAAACAGAACAATTAACAGTGGTATCATTGTGCATGGATAAACATTCTTCATCTGTCAGTGTGTTTGCAAAATAATATTCTACCTGGTAGTTTAGTATATGGAAAATGTGCATTTCTTTTCCCATGGAAAAAAGAACACTTACACGATGAATACAAAAAGAGTCATAGTACTTCTTTCTGAATACCTGAGTGTGGGTTTTCAATGGACAATTCAGGCTATTTTTCAGGCACTGTTCACGAATAATTTATAATATGCACAAATAGTCTCCTCAATTAGATTTATATCCATGCATTTAAATTAAGATCCACTTAGTCTGATGCCTCAGAGTCTAGCTGAAAAAATGCCAGAAGTTTGGCTTTTAAGTTTTCAGTCTTTGGGGGGATTAATTCATCCACCAGAAGCACAATAATTCCATATGTCCAAGTTTGGATGTATTTGCTACTTCTGAAAGAAACGATGACACTATGCTGACTTTCAAAATGAATCAAATAGAAGGAAAAGCATAATTCAAAGCCAAGTTGGGATTCATTTGCACGTATTTGGGACTTAAAAGATTTTTGTGATCATTTGACTGAAGCCTTGTTGGAAAAAATTTATGAGTCATTTATAGACAGTCCTTTTCAGGATGTGCAGCTTTGAATTGCACCAAAGTCCTGTTTTGCTTTCCCTGATCATGTAATAGACTGCCTGCCTTTCTATAATTGTGTCTCTGAAGCCCCTGTCAGCAGGACAATTGCAAAGCCATCTTTAAATCTGGTTAAAATGTGAAGCCCAAGATGAAATATAGCACTTGATCTCCCAACTCAAGAGGCTTGATTGTAAAAGAAGGTAGACTAGAACAAAATTAGAAAATTTCATGTAGATGTAAAATCATTTTTTCATAAAATGCCTGCCTGAGAGAAATTATACCTCCAAAATTTTTACTTAACCCATTAACCCAGTGCCATCAAGTCTATTTCAATTCATAGAGACCCTGTGGGACAGAGTAGAACTACTCCATAGTGTTTCTAAGGAGTGGCTGGTGGATTTGAACTCCTGACCTGTTGGGTTAGCAGCCATAGCTCTTACTAGTACTCTTAAATATAAAACAGGCCCAGTGGCAAGTTCATAGAAAATTATATAAATATTTCATGACTAAAAATGAGTTTCACTGTCAAGTTGAATTTATTGCTATTTTCCACTCATTCAACAAAAGACCTCCTTCTTGAAAGGTCATGTCGTACCATCTGTGCTGATGTTTCTCTAAAGTATCAGCAAGCATTCCCTGAGTTTCTAGGGATGCTGAAATGTTCTTGATAAATGAAAGTATTTTTATAACAAGCGTACAGACAACTTATTTTCTTTCAAGAAACATTGATGACAGACTCTGTCACAGAATGACAAAAAAACAAACAAACAAAAAAAAAAACCATGCTGCAAGGATGAGGCTACATAGAATCATAAACATCAGTGTTTATATACCTGGCCCAAAGTGAGCCTCATGAGCAATTATGTCTAACAAAAAGTATTGTTTTAACAATTCTAATTTTCCATTTTAAGCTTCTTTAAAAAGCTTTCTTTGTTCTTTCTCTGATTTTTGAAGTCCCGAATGAATGGTATCATTCCGATGCATCAGTAGAGATTTGAAACATGGCCCTCACATTCTTAAACATTCCTTCCAGTGGTGGGTGGGGTCAAAGTCCTCTACTAGAATCTGGGCTCTGATTGCCTAACTAATGCAATACCAGTGGACATGGTGCTGTGTCAATCATGATATATTATTCACGATAGCTCTCTAGTGTAACTCTAGGTCTCGCTTTGTTCCTTAATTCAGGAAAATCCAGGCAAATTCAAAAGAAACAGCTTTACCTTTGAGTTCTTCCTTATATTTGGGATCGAGCTGCCCACAGAAAGCACAAATTCTGTTCATCTTCTCCAGGGGCAGCAACTCTGCTCACCAAAATGCAGCCTCTCTCACTAGTAAAGGAGATATTGTGTCCTTTATATTTTTCTAGTATCTTATTTCTCAACTTCTCAGAACACAGACAAGGAAAAAATTGTACACTTTATGGACCACCCTTTGGAAACTCCAGTAGCCACCTATAGATCCTCACTGAAAAAATATATAAGGGATAAACATCAAGAAGAAGAAAAATGACCCCAAAAGGAAAACCTTTGATTCTAGAAGGAATCATGGATAAATTAAATTATTAAAAATGGGGTAAGAATTTAAAAAAAATGACTGTGTAAACTAAGCATGATAAAGTTTAATTAGTTAGGCTTAAAAATTCTCCATAGGGTTAAAGTCTGAATAACAACAGCATGTAAGACTAGAAAGAGGTTGGTAACTGAAATTAGAACATGTTAAGATCCTTGTATCATTCAAATGGAGAGTAACAATTAAGATTAATTTTAAAGTTTATAAAGTATCATATTACAACTTCAATGAGAATGACAAAAAAATTTAAAAAAAAATAAAATGTATCTCTTAAACAGTAGTGGAAAATAGAATGAGAAGAAAAAAAAAATCCAAACAAAGGCAAGAAATGAGAGAAAATAAGTATAGAAAAAGAGATTCAAACAGAAACTACAAAATGTACAGATGAATATTGAATTTTATAAATATAATAAAACATGATTCAACTATGATAACATAATTAAACTAGAAATCAATAACAAAAATATCTGATAGATCTCCTAACTATGTGAAAACTAGAAAATATTTTGCATCGAGTGAAAATGAAAATACAACATGTCAAAATTTGTGGAATGCCTGTAAAGTAATGCATAGAGGAAATTTATAACATGAAATGATTATGTTAGAAGAGAAGAAAGGTCTCAAATTAATGATATAAGGTTTCATTCTCAGCAACTAGAAAAATAAGAGAAAAATAAACCCAAAACCAATAGAAATAAGAAAATAATACAGATAAAAGTAGAAATCAGTGAATATAAAAGAGAAAACTAATAAGGGGAAAAAAAAAAAAAAAGATGAAACCAAAATCAAAAGCTGGTTGTTTGAAAAGACAAATAAAATTGGTAAACTTCTACCCAGACCATTCAAGAAAAATGGACAGAAGATACAAATTGCCAACATCAAAAATGAAAGAGAAGTTATCATCACAGACCCAACAGACATTAAAAGAATAAAAAGGAATTGCTAAGAACAACTCTATGCCCCGAAATTCAACAGCTTAAATGAAACAGACAAATTCATTCAAAGACATAAACAACCAAAATTTACTCAAGAAAAAGATAACCTAAAGAGACTTATGTCTTTTACATAAATTCAATGTATAATTGAAACTATTCCCACCAAGAAAACTCCAGGGCTAGATGGTGTCACAGGTGAAATGTAGAAAGCATTTAAGGAAGAAATAATATAAATTCTACATAGTTACTTCTAGAAATTAAATTATAAGGTAACACTTCACACTTCATTTTATGAGGCCTGCACTACACTAATAACAAAATTTACCAAAGCTACTATGTGGGGGGAAAAAAAAAAATTTCAGGTAAATATTCCTCACAAACACAGACAAAAAAAATCTTCAATAAAACATTAGGAAATCAAATTCAGCAGCATACAAAAAGAATTATGTATTATGACTAATTTGAGTTTATCTCAGAAATAAAGGGCTGGTTTAACATTTGAAAACCAATGTAATTTAATATGTTATCAGCATAAAAAAGGAAAACAAAAGAAAATTATATTGATATATGGAGAAAAAGCATTTGAAAAAATTCAGCATCCCTTTATAACAAAAACATTCAACAAACTACGAATCTAATGGAACACCATTAACATGATAAAGGGATTCTAAAAACAAATGAACAAAAAACTACAGCTAACATCATCAAAGTAAAAACAAGGCAAGGATCAATTCTCACATTCTTATTCAGCATTACACTGGAAGTCCTAGCAAGTGTAATAAAGTAAGAAAAACAAATAAAAGGCATATAGACTTAAACAAAAGAAATAAAACATTCTCTATTCACAGAGGATATTATTGTTTATGATTCTGTTTATACAAAATGTACAGAAAAGGAAAATCTATAGAGATAAAAAGGAAATTGATGGTTGGCTTGGGCTGGGAGCGATAATGGAGGCTGCATGCAAATGGGTGTGAGGGATTTTGTTGCTGTTGTTGTTGTTAGGTGCCATCTAGTTGGTTCTGACTCATAGTGACCCTATGTACAAGAGAATGAAACCCTGCCCATTCCTGCCCCATCCTCACAATCATTATGCTTGAGCCCATTGTTGCAGCCACTGTGTCAATCCATCTCCTTGAGGGTCTTCTTCTTTTTCACTGACCCTGTACTTTACCAAGCATGATGTCCTTCTCCAGGGATTGATCCTTCCTGACAACATGTCCAAAGTATGTAAGACATAGTCTCACCATCCTTGCTTCTAAGGAGCATTCTTGTTGTACTTCTTCCAAGACACATTTGTTCTTTCTTTTGGTGGTCCATGGTATATTCAATATTCTTCTCCTACACCACAATTCAAAGATGTCAATTCTTCTTCAGTCTTCTTTATTGATTGTCCAGGTTTCACATGCATATTATGCCATTGAAAATACTGTCTTAGTCATCTAGTGCTGCTATAACAGAAATACCACAAGTGGATGGCTTTAACAAAGAGAAATTTATTCTCTCACAGTCCAGTAGGGCTCAAGTCCAAAGCCAGGGCGCCAGCTCCAGGGGAAGGCCCTCTCTCAGCTCTGAACAAAGGTCCATGTCATCAGTCTTCCCCCATGCAGGAGCTTCTCTGCACAGGAACCTCAGGTCCAAAGGATGCACTCTGCTCCTGGTGCTGCTTTCTTGGTGGTATGAGGTTCCCATGTGTCTCTGCTGGCTTCTCTCTTTTATATCTGAAAAAGGATGGGATGTGTCGTAGTGATAGAGTTTACAACACATAAGGAGATCACATATAACCTCATCATAGTGATATAGTTTACTACACATAAGGAAATCACATCAGATTACACAATTATACAATACTGGGAATCATGACCTAGCCAAGTTGACAGATATTTTTTGGGGACAGAATCCATGACAAATACCATGGCTTGGTTCAGGTGCACCTTAGTCTTCAAGATGACAGCTTTGCATTTCAACACTTTAAAGAGGTCCTTTGTCGCAGATTTGTCCAGTGAAATGCGTCTTTTGATTTCTTGACTGCTGCTTCCATGATCGTTGATTGTGGACAAAAGTAAAATGAAATACTTGACAACTTCAATCTTTTCTCCATTTATCATAACATTGCTTATTGGTCCAGTTGTAAGGATTTTTGTTTTCTTTATGTTGAGGTGTAATTCATACTGAAGGCTGTGTTCTTTGATCTGCATCAGTAAGTGCTTCAATTCCTTTTCACCTTCAGCAAGGAAGGCTGTGTCATCTGCATAATGCAGATTGTTAATGAGTTTTCCTCCAATCCTCATGCCCCGTTCTTGTTCACGTAGTCCAGCTTCTCAAATAATTTGCTCAGCATACAGATTGAATAAGTATGGTGAAAGGATACAACCCTGATGCACAGCTTACCTGACTTTAAAACACGCAGTATCCTCTTGTTCAGTCCGAACAACTGCCTTTTGATCTATATACAGGTTCCTCATGAGCACAATTAAATGTTCTGGAATTCCCATTCTTCGAAATATTATCCATAATTTGTTATGATCCACACAGTAGAATGCCTTTGCATAGTCAATAAAACACAGGTAGACATCTTTCCAGTATTCTCTGCTTTCAGCCGGGATCCATCTGACATCAGCAATGATATCCCTGGTTCCACGTCATCTTGTGAATCCGGCTGGAATTTCTGGCAGTTCCCTTTCTATGTAGTGCTGCAGCCACTTTTGAATGATCTTCAGCAAAATTTTACTTGGGTGTAATATTAATGACATTGTTCGATAATTTCCACATTTGGTTGGATCACCTTTCTTGGGAATAGGCATAAATATGGATCTCTTCCAGTCTGTTGGTCAGGTAGCTGTTTCCCAAATCTCTTGGCATAGAGGAGTGAGCACTTCCAGAACTGCATCAGTTTGTTGAAACATCTCAATTGATATTCTGTCGATTCCTGGAGCCTGGTTTTTCGCCAGTGCCTTCAGTGCAGCTTGGACTTCTTCCTTCAGTGCCATCAGTTTCTGATCATATGCCACCTCTTGAAATGATTGAACGTTGACCAATTCATTTTAGTATAATGACTCTGTGTATTCCTTTCATCTTCTTTTGATGCTTCCTGTGTTGGTTAATATTTTCCCCATAGAATCCTTCACTATTGCAACTCGAGGCTTGAATTTTTTCTTCAGTTCTTTCAGCTTGAGGATTGCCGAGCATGTTCTTCCCTTTTGCTTTTCTATCTCCAGGTCTTTGCACGTGTCATTATAATACTTTACTTTGTCTTCTCAAACTGTCCTTTGAAATCTTCTGTTCAGTTCTTTTACTTCATCATTTCTTCCTTTTGCTTTAGCTACTCGACGTTCAAGAGCAAGTTTCAGTCTCTTCTGACATCAATTTTGGTCTTTTGTTTCTTTCCTGTCTTTTTAATGACCTCTTGCTTTCTTTTGTGTGTGTGTGTATATAATTTTTTTTTTACTGTTGTAATTAAATGAAGTTTACATTTCAAGTTAGTCTCCCATACAGAAATTTTTTTTTTACATACATTGTTATGTGACCCCAACCGCTCACCCCATTCTGCGACAGTGCACTCCTCCCCTCCGCCCCTGACTCCCCATGAACATTCAACCAGCTCCTAACTCTCTCTGCCTTCCCATCTCACCCCTGGACAGAAGCTGCCCCTTTGGTCTCTTGTATCTACTTGACTAAGAGGCACATTTTTCACAAGTATCACTTTATGTCCCACAGTCCAGTCCAAACCCTGTCTGAAGAGTTGGCCTCGGAAATTGTGTTAGCTCTGGGGTAATACAGAGTCCAGGGGCCATGCTTTCCAGGGTGCATCCAGTCTCAGTCAGACCATTAAGTCTGGTCTTCTTACTAGAATTTGAGTTCTGCACCCCATCCTTCTGCTGCTCTATCAGGGACTCTCTGTTTTCTTCCTTGTCAGGACGTTCATTGCTGGTAGCCGGGAAACGTCTAGTTTGTCTGGTCTCAGACTGATGAAGTCTCTGGTTTATGTGGCCCATTCTGTCTCTTAGGCTAATAGTTTCCTGTGTCTTTGGTGTTCTTCATTCTCCTTTGCTCCAAATGGTAGGGACCAATTGATGCATCTTAGATGGCCGCTTGCAAGCTTTTAAAACCCCAGATGCCACTCACCAAAGTAGTCTGCAGAACATTTTCTTAATAAGCTTTGTTATGCCAATTGACCCAGATGGCCCCTGAAAGCATGGTCCCCAGACACCCCCATCCCTGCTACTCTGTCTCTCAAAGTACTTGATTGTATTGAGGAAACTTCTTAGCTTTGGTTTGGTCCAGTTGTGCTGACTTCCCCTGTAGAGTGTGCTGTCCTTCCCTTCACCTAAGACGATTCTTACCTACTATCTAGTAAGTGAATAACCCTCACCCCCCCTCCCCACCCCCGTAACCAACAAAGAATGTTTTCTTCTGTGTTGAAACCTTTTCCTGAGTTCTTATAATAGTGGTCTTATGCAGTATTTGTCCTTCTGTGACTGACTAAATTCACTCAGCATAATAAGTTCTAGCTTCCACCATGTTATACGATGTTTCACAGCTTCATCATTGTTCTTTACGTTGCGTAATATTCCATTGTGTGGCTATACCATGATTTGTTTATCCATTCGTCCATTGATGGACACCTAGGTTGCTTCCATCTTTTTGCTATTGTGAACAGTGCTACGACGAACATGGGTGTGCATATATCTATTCGTGTGATGGCTCTTGTTTCTCTAGGATATATTCCAGGAGCAGGATAGGGGAATTGTACGGTACTTCTATTTCTAGCTTTTTAAGGAAGCGCCAAATTGATTTCCAAAGTGGTTGTACCATTTTACATTCCCACCAACAGTGTATAAGTGTTCGAATCTCTCCACAACCTCTCCAGCATTTGTTATTTGTGTTTTTTGGATTAATGCTAGCCTTGTTGGGGTGAGATGATATCTCATTGTAGTTTTGATCTGCATTTCTCTAATGGCTAATGATCGTGAGCATTTCTTCATGTGTCTGTTAGCTGCCTGAATATCTTCTTTGGTGAAGAGCCTGTTCATATCCTTTGCCCATTTTTTAATTGGGTTATTTGTTTTTTTGCTGTTGAGGTTTTGCAGTGTCTTGTAGATTTTAGAGATTAAACGCCGATCGGATTTGTCGTAGCCAGAATTTTTTTCCCAGTCTGTAAGTTGTCTTTTTATTCTTTTGGTGAAGTCTTTTGACGAACAAAAGTGTTTGATTTTTAGGAGCTCCAGTTTATCTAGTCTCTCTTCTGGTGCTTGATTGTTACTTATGGTTGTATTGTGTTTATGCCATGTATTAGGGCTCCTAGCGTTGTCCCTAGTTTTTCTTCCATGATCTTTATCATTTTTGATTTTATATTTAGGTCTTTGATCCATTTTGAGTTACTTTTTGTAAATGCTGTGTGATATGGGTCTTCAGTTTTTTTGCATATAGATATCCAATTATGCCAGCACCATTTGTTAAAGAGACCATTTTTTACCAATTAATGGACTTTGGGCCTTTGTCAAATATCAGCTGCTCATAGGTGGATGAACTTATATCTGGATTCTCAACTCTGTTCCATTGGTCTATGTATCTGTTGTTGTACCACTAACAGGCTGTCTTGACTACCATGGAAGTATAATGGGTCCTAAAATCAGGTAGTGTAGGACCTCCCACTTTGTTCTTCTTCTTGAGTAATGCTTTATTTATTCAGGACCTCTTCCCTTTCCATATGAAGTTGGTGATTTCTTTCTCCATCTCATTAAAAAATGCTGCTGGAATTTGGATCGGGATTGCATTGTATCTGTAGATTGTTTTGGGTAGAATTGACATTTTCACTACGTTGAGTCTACCTATGCATGAGCAAGGTATATTTTTCCACTTATGCAGGTCTCTTTTAGTTTCTTGCAGTAGTGTCTTGTAGTTTTCTCTGTAAAGATTTTTTGCATCTCTGGTTAGATTTATTCCTAAGTATTTTATCTTCTTTGGGGCTATTGGAAATGGTGTTGATTTGGTGATTTCCTCTTCAAGGTTCTCTTTCTTGATGTAAAAGAATCCAACTGATTTTTATATGTTTATCTTGTATCCTGAAACTTTGCTGAAATCTTCTATTAGTTCCAGTAGTTTTCTTGTGGGTTCTTTGGGGTTTTCTGTGTATAAGATCACGCCATCTGCAAATAGAGATACTTTTACTTCTTCCCTACCTATTTGGATGCCCTTTATTTCTTTTTCTAGCCAAACTGCTCTAGATAGGACCTCCAGCACAATGCTGAATAATAGCGGTGATAAAGGGCATGCTTGTCTGGTTTCTGTTCTCAAGGGGAATGCTTTCAAAGTCTCTCCATTCAGGATAATGTTGGCTGTTGGTTTTGTAAAAATGTCCTTAATTATATTGAGTAATTTCCCTTCTATTCCCGTTTTTTTGAGAGTTTTTATCATGAATGGGTGTTGGACTTTGTCAAATGCCTTTTCTGCATCAATTGATAAGATAATGTAGTTCTTGTCTTTTGTTTTATTTATGTGATGGATTACATTGATTGTTTCTCTAATGTTGAACCATCCCTGCATACCTGGTATAAATCCCACTTGGTAATGGTGAGCTATTTTTTTGATATGTTGCGAATTCTATTGGCTAAAATTTTGTTGAGGAATTTTCCATCAATGTTCATGAGGGATATCAGTCTCTAATATCCTTTTTTGTGGTGTCTTTAGCTGGTTTTCGTATCAGGGTTATGCTGGCTTCATTGAATGAGTTTTGGAGTATTCCATCATTTTCTATGCTCTGAAATACCTTTAGTAGAAGTGGTAATATCTCTTCTCTAAAAGATTGGTAGAATTCTCCAGTGAAGCCAACCGGGCCAGGGCTTTCTTTGTTGGCAGTTTTTTAATAACCTTTTCAATGTCTTCTTTTGTTATGGGTTTATTTCGTTGTTTTACCTCTGTTTGTGTTAGTTTAGGTAGGTAGTGAGTTTCTAGAAATTTGTCCATTTCCTCTAGGTTTTCCAATTTGTCAGAGTACAATTTTTCATGGTAATCTGTTATGATTCTTTTAATTTCAGTTGGGTGTGTTGTGATATCACCCATCTCATTTCTTAAACGGATATCTGCTTCTCACCTGTTTTTCTTTTGTCAGTTTGGCCAGTGGTTTATCAATTTTGATGATCTTTTCAAAGAACAAGCTTTTTGACTTGTTAACTCTTTCAATTGTTTCTCTATTCTCTATTTCATTTAATTCTGTTCTACTTCTTATTATTTCCTTCCTTCTGGCACCTGTGAGCTTCTTTTCCTGCTCTATTTCTACTTGTTCCTGTTGTAGGGTTAATGCTTTGATTATGACACTTTCTTGTCTTTGGATGTGTGCATTTATTTCTCTAAACTGACCTCTGAGCACTGCTTTTGCTGTGTCCCATAGGTTCTAGTAGGATGTGTTTTCATTCTCATTTGATTTTATGAATTTCTTTATTCCCTCCTTAATTTCATCTATAACCCAGTAGTTTTTGAGCAAGGTGTTGTTCAGTTTCCATGTGTTTGATATTTTTCCTTGCTTTTTTTGTTGTTGATTTCCACTTTTATGGCTTCATGGTCACAAAAGATGCTTTGTAATATTTTGATGTTTTGGATTTTGTTAAGGCTTGCTTTATGGCCTAATATGTGGTCTATTCTGGAGAATGTTCCATATGCGTTGGAAAAGAAAGTATACTTGGCTGCTGTTGGGTGCAGTGTTGGTATATGTCTAAGAGGCCAAGTTGGTTGATTGTAGCATTTAGCTCTTCGGTGTCTCTGTTGAACTTCTTTCTGGATGTTCTGTCCTTCACTGAAAGTTGTGTGTTGAAGTCGCCTACTACTATTGTGGATTTATCTATCTCTCTTTTCAGTGCTGTTAGAGTTTGTTTTATGTATTTTGGAGCCCTGTTGTTGGGTGCATAAATATTTATTATAGTTATGTCCTCCTGGTGTATTGACCCTTTAATCATTATATAGTGCCTTTCCTTAGCCTTTGTGGTGGATTTTACTTTAAAGTCTATTTTGTCAGAGATTAATATTGCCACTTCTGCTCTTTTTTGAGTGTTGTTTTCTTGATATGTATTTCTTTCCACACTTTGAGTTTTAACCTGTTTGTGTCTTTAAGTCTAAGGTGTGTCTCTTGTAGGCAGCATAAACATGGATCATGGTTTTTTATCCAATCTGCCACACTCTGTCTCTTTATTGGTGCATTAAGTCCTTTTACATTCAGCGTAATTGTTGATAGGTATGAGTTTAGTGCTGTCTTCCTGATATCTCTTTTTGTGCTTTGTCACAGTTTCTTTGTTCTTTTCAATTTTCTGTGCTGAGTCGTTTTTCTTTATGTATTTCTTTTTCATCTTTTTCTTTGCTGTAGATTTTGTGTTTGCTGGGTCTTTATGTTTTTCTATTTTTTATTTTGATTTGTAGGATTGTTAGATTCCTTTGTGGTTACCTTAATATTTACCCCTAATTTTCTAAGTTTATACCAGTCTTTTAATACTTTATATCACCTTAACTTCCCCTCCATATAAAAAAATCAATGTTTCCATTTTTTAAGTCTTTCTTTTTTGTTTTAATATTATCCTTTTTTACTTATTGATATCTGTTTCCCTATTTTCAGTGTTTTAGCTTTGATGTATTTTCGATATCCATATCTGAGTCAATATCTGGTTGTTCTGTCCTGTGTTCTAGTCTTGCATTGTTAGCTGGTGTTATTGATTATCTAACCATAAGACTCCCTTTAGTATTTCTTCTAATTTTAATTTGGGTTTTGCAAATTCCCTAAACATCTGTTTAGCTGGAAATGCCCTAATTTCACCATCATATTGAGAGACAGTTTTGCTGGCTGTATAATTCCTGGCTAACAGTTATTTTCCTTCAAGGCTTTATATATGTCATCCCATTGCCTTCTAGCCTGCATGGTTTCTGCTGAGTAGTCTGAGCTTATTCTAATTGACTCTCCTTTGTAGATGACTTTTCTTTTATCCCTAGCTGCACTTAAAATTCTCTCTTTATCTTTAGTTTTGGTAAGTTTGATTATAATATGTCTTGGTGACTTTCTTTTGGGATCTATCTTATGTGGGGTTCAATGAGCATCTTGGATATATATCTTCTCATCTTTCATGATATCAGGGAAGTTTTCTGTCAACAAATCTTCAACAATTTTCTCTGTATTTTCTGTCCCCCCCCCCCACACCCCGTTCTGGTACTCCAATCACTCATAGGTTATTTCTCTTGATAGAGTCCCACATGACTCTTAGAGTTGCTTCATTCTTTTTAAGTCTTTTATCTGATTTTTCCTCAAATAATTTGGCATCAAGAGCTTTATGTTCGATGTCACTAATTCTAACTTCTACTGCTTCAATTCTGCTCCTATGACTTTCTATTGAGTTGTCTAATTCTGACATTTTATTGTTAATCTTCTGGATTTCTGATTGCTGTCTCTCTATGGATTCTTTCAGCCTATTAAATTTGGCATTATGTTCTTGAATAACTTTTTTAAGTTCCTCTACTACTGTGTCTGTATGTTTCCTTGCTATTACTGCATTCTGTTGAATTTCCTTTCTAATTTCTAGAAGAGTTCTGTATATTAATCTTTTGTATTCTGCCTCTGGTAATTCCAAGAAATTCTCTTCCTCCCTAGAATTTATTGATTCTTTATTCTGGAAGCTTGCTGAAGCCATCATGGACTGCCTCTTTATGTGATTTGATATTGACTGTTGTCTCTGAGCCATCAATAATTTATTATAATTTTATTTTGTATTTGTTTAGTGAGACCTAACTTTTTATTTTGTTTTGTTTTGATATGCCCAAATAGGCTGCTCATGTGCACTAGTTTGATTTTTGACACCTTTGGATCTCTAATGTCCTGTCACCAGGTAGTTACTTCTGTAACTAAGTATGTGCATGCAAGAGTCTGTTAAATTTTCCTATATGGGTCAGCTTGGGTGTTCAGGCTGTTGGTCACCAAGTGTGTGATGCAGGCTCTCACCCCCAGTCGTAGAGAGGCATGGGTGATTTGTGCAGGCACTGGACTTTGGCTGTGGTAAGGGATCACACGCTGAACCAGGCAGGGGCTGACGGCTGCCCCTGAGAGTCTGAAAGGAAAGTATGTCTCTATTCTCTAGGGTGAGTAGATACGTGAGTTTTGCATCCGGACTATGAGCACCCCACTCTGTTATCTGTAAAGACTCGAGGGCACCACTTTTTCTTGGACTCCTATAGCAGGTGACTAGGCACTTTAGGTGATACCACCAGTCCTCAAGCCCCTGCTGTAGATCGATAAAAGTGCCTACTTACAGGGCAGGGCTGTTTCGAGGGTCACAAATCTGCCAGTTCACAGCTGAAGAAGTTGAAGTTAAACTTCAGATGTTTGCCCCATTGTACTGTGGTAGTGAGGACTAATGCTGTTGAGATGGGTCCCTACAGGTCTATACAGGGATGTAAGGCACTCGGAGTCTGCACACTCCTGATACCTGTGCCTAGCAAAGGAGCTGTGCCAACCCTGTGTTCCTGGCTTAGGGGAGCCAGTAGCTTATTTGTTCCCTCTCCAAGGCCAGGAGAATGGGTCAGAGTGCCTATTGGGATCTACTTCCCACCCAGCGGACTCCCAGTGCAGAGCGCGGAGGGAGGAAGTAAAAGGGAGAGAAGTTTTTCCCAAATGGGCTTTTTTTTTTAATCCCCACGAAAGGGTGCACGCATGTACTTGTCTTAGCCTTTTGGGAACTGCTTTTCACTGGTTTGGAGTGTCCAAGAAGAATCTCTGCTGCTGGGTCTCTCTTGATGTGGAAACTGCTTCCTGAGCTCCGGCACTGCACAGCTGTTTGCCTGCTTCACCGTGGACCGGCGTGGCTGCAGCACTGCAGTTTTGCTGCCCCGGCTCTGGCACTCTTTGCTTCTTCCAAGTATCTGCCTCTCCCCTATCACTTGGACAGATTCCTCAACTTTGCCTTGTTCAGGGCTCCTAGATATTCATATAGAATCAAATCACTTGTTTTTCCTGGTGTCTGTTGTCAGAGGGATATAGGAAGAGTCTAACTACTCCACTATGTTGGCCAAGCCCCCTCCCTCTTGCTTTCTTCATGTACGATGTCCTTGATATAATTCCACCACTCTTCTGGCCTGTTGCAACTTGAACTTACATAGGAGCAATTGACAGTCTGTTCTGCAGTTGGCCCCTGGCCTTCTTCCGACTGATGATATTGAGTTTTCCCTCGTCTCTTTCCACAGATGTAGTTGATTTGATTCCTGTGTATCCCGTCTGGCAAGGTCCACGTGTATAGTTGCTGCCTATGTTCGTGAAAAAAGGTATTTGCATGTAGAAGTCTTTGGTCTTGCAAAATTCTAGCATGTGATCTCTAGGATTGTTTCCATCACCATGGCCATATTTTCCAACCACCAATCCTTCTTTGTTTCCAACTTTCACATTCCAATCGCCAGTAATTATCAATGTATCCTATTGTATGTTCAGTCAATTTCAGACTGCAGAAGCTGGTAAAAATCTTCAATTTCTTTCTTCATCTTTCTCCTTAGTGGTTGGTGTGTAAATTTGAATAATAGTCGTATTAACTGGTCTTCCTTGTAGGCATGTGGATATTATCCTATCACTGATAGCATTGTACTTCAGGATAGATCTTGAAATCATCTTTTTGTCAATGAATGCCACACCATTCCTCTTCAAGTTGTCATTCTCGCTTTAGTAGACCATATGATTGTTCAATTCACAATGGCCAAAACCAGTCCGTTTCAGCTTACTTATGCCTAGGATATCAATGATTTTGCATTCTATTTCATTTTGATGATTTCCAGTTTTCTTAGATTCATACTTTGTACATCCCATGTTCCGATTATTAATGGATATTTGCAGCTGTTTCTTCTCATTAAGAGTAGCGCCACATCGGTAAATGAAGGTCCCAAAAGCTTGACTCCTTTCACATCATTAAGTTCAAATCAACTTTGAGGAGGCAGCTCTTTCGCAGTCGTCTTTTGAGTGTCTTCCAACTTGGGGGGCTCAACTTCTGGCACTATATTACACAAAGTTACGCTACTATTCATAAGGTTTTCACTGGCTAATTCTTTTCGTAAGTAGACTGCCTGGTCTTTCTTCCTAGTCTGTCTTAGTCTAGAAGCTCAGCTGAAACCAGTCCACCATGGTTGACCCTGCTGGTATCTGAATCCAGTGGCATAGCTTCCAGCATCACAGCAGCACGCAAGCCTCCACAGTATGACAAACTGACAGACACGTGAGGGAAGGGATTTTATTGAGTTGATGAAAGTGTTCTAAACCAGACAAATTTACTACAAATCATTTAATTGTACACTTATTATAGGTAAATTTTATGAGATATAATTTATACTTGAATAAAGCTGTTAAGCAATGGCATGCTACTGTGTGGATCATAACAAGTTGTGGATAACGTTGCAGAGAATGGGAATTCCAGAACACTTAATCATGCTGATGTGGAACCAGTACTTAGACCAAAAAGCAGTCATTCAAACAGAACACAGGATACTGCATGGTTTAAAGTCAGGAAAGGTGTGTGTCAAGGTTTTATTTTTTCACCATTCTTATTCAATCTGTATGCTGAGCAAATAATCCAAGAAGCTGGACTGCATGAAGAAGAAAGGTGCATCAGGATTGGAGGAAGACACATTAACAACCTGCGTATGCAGATGACACAAGCTTGCTTGCTGACAATTAAGAGGACTTGAGGTATTTACTGATGAAGATCAAAGAACTCAGCCTTTAGTATGGATTACGCCTCAACATAAAGAAAACAAAAATCCTCACAACTGGACCAATAAGCAACATCATGATACTTGGAGAAAAGATTGAAGTTGTCAAAGATTTCACTTTTCTTGGATCCACAAGCAGCACCCATGGAAGTAGCAGTCAAGAAATCAAACTACATATTGCATTAGGTAAATCTGCTGCAAAAGGTCTCTTTAAGTCGTTAAAAAGCAAAGATGTCACTTTAAGGACTAAGATGTGTCTGACCCAAGCCATGGTGTTTTCAATCACCTCATAAGCATGTGAAAGCTGGACAATGAATAAGGAATAACAATGAAGAAATGATGACTTTGAATTATGGTGTTGGCGAAGAATACTGAACATACCAGGGACTGCCAAAAAAACAAACAAATCTGTCTTGGAAGAAGTACAGCCAGAATGCTGCTTAGAAGCAAGTCTGGGGAGACTTGTGTCACATACTTTGGGCATGTTATCGGAGGGACCAGTCCCTGGAGAAGAACATCATCATAACAACATAAAGGCCTCCACTGACAGATGAATGTTGGTTGTGCATGAGGTACACTGGCTGGGAATTGAACCCAGTTCTCCTGCATGAAAGGTGAGCATCTTAGCCTGGGTTCTCTAGAGAAATAAAACCAGTAAAGCATATAAATACATAGAGAGAGAGATTTATATCAAGAAAATGGCTCACTCAATTGTAGAGGTTAGAATGTCCCAAGTGCATGGATCAGGATAGAGGCTTCTCCAAACTCACATAGCCACAGGGGCTGGTGAACCCAAGATCAGCATGTCAGAGAGCAGGGTTCCTGTTCGCAGGCTGTGAAGATCCACAAATCCCAAGATCGGCAGATAAGATGATAGCTCAATTCACAAGAACTGGAGGTCAAATGAGCAGGACACAGCCACAGGATCCAGAGTAAGCAAAAAGCCAGAATGTCTGCTTATATTCAGATGAAGGCTGTATGCCCAAGGAAACTCCCTTTTAACTGATTGGCTACTCACAGCAGATCCCATCATGGGAGTGATCACATGTAAACACTGAGAATCTTGACCCAGCCAATTTGACACACGATCTTAACCATCACAGTCCACCCCTTGTCAACTTGGCACATGTACACATCTCCTTAAACCATAAAAAATCTGTGAATAAAGACAATTATAAAGTCATACTTGCACCTAACATGATACAACATATATGCAACCAAAAACACACTAGCCCCATTTACATCTATCTTATAAGTAAAGAAAATAAAAATATTTGATGTACACATACAAAACAGAAATACCCATAACAATTACAGTCCTCATTTCTGAAACTGGTCACATGACCATAACAGGTATTTTGAACTACCTTCTTCCACCACCCATTCTGTATTCCCTTTGCCCTCAGCGAGAACCTCAGATGGTTGTGGTTTTTTGCCTTGTAATGTGACTCAAACTTTCATTCCTGAAGGGTCTGTATCATTAGTAGTCATGTCAGAATTGGGTTGCTGTAGTTTTCCATTGATTTTAATCACAGGGCATTGTAGTACTGAGAGACACCCTAAGGGATCTCCTGCATTTCAGATATACTCTTCTTTACCTCCATTATGTAATATCAATCCTATTTCTTCTTGGTAATCAAGATCAATCACACCAGCCTGTATGGTAACTCCCTCCTTTGCCTGTTGAGCTAGAGGCATAAGGAGCCCAGAGTCACCAGGTGGCATTCTTAGCTTCCAGTTCAATGGAATCAGTGATGCGTCTTCAGGTGGGAAAATTCCTCCCTTTGGAACTTAGACCTCTAGACACAGAGCATAGGGTTGTGGGGAAAGGAAGCAAAAATTTTGTGAGTTTGTTACTTGGTGTAATAGTGAGTGCTGCTACTCCCATTTTCACCCCTTGATTCCTGGACTTACGAACCCTGGCTATGTGAGAAACAGCACCATATGTTGGACGCTGCTTTAGAGCATATACTGCTTCCTGGAGAACATTGTCCCAACACTTCAAGGTATTGCCACCTAGCTGGTGCTGTAATTGTGTCTTTAGAAGGCCATTCCATTGTTTTAACAAGACAGCTGCTTTAGGATGATGGGGAACATGTTAAGACCAGTGAATTCCATGAGCGTGGGCCCCGTACCACACTTCATTTGCTTTGAAATGAGTCCCTTGATCTGAGGCAATGCTGTGTGGGATACTATGATGGTGGATAAGGCATTCTGTAAGTCCACGGATGTTAGTTTTGGCAGAAACCTTGTATGCAGGGAAGAAAAATCCCTATCCAGAGTAAGTGTTTATTCCGGTAAGGACAAAATGCTGCCCTTTCCACGACAGAAGTGGTCCAATGTAATCAGCTTGCCACCAGGTTGCTGGCTGATAACCTTGAGGGATGGTGCCATACTGGGGACTCAATGTTGTTCTCTGCTGCTGGCAGATTGAGCACTCTGTAGTGGCTGTAGCCAAGTCAGCTTTGATGTGTGGAAGTCCATGTTGTTGGGCCCAGGCATAACCTATATCCCTGCCACCATAGCCACTTTGTTCATGAGCCCATTGAATAATGATGGGAGTAGCTGGGGAAAGAAGATGACTGGTTTCCACAGAATACGTCATCATAACCACTTGATTGTTAAAATCCTCCTCTGCTGAAGTCATCATTCGGTGGACATTCACATGAGACACAAATATCTTCACTTCTTTGGCTCATTCAGAGAGGTCTATCCACATAATTCTTCCCCATAAATCCTTGTCTCCAATTTTCCAGTCATATTCCTTCCAAGTCCCTGACCATCCAGTCAAACCATTGGCCAAAGCCCGTGAATCAGTATGCAATCACACATCTGGCTATTTCTCCTTCCAAGAAAAGTGAACAACCAGCTGCACTGCTCGAAGTTCTTGCCGTTGAGAGGATTTCCCCTCACCACTGTCCTTCAGGGAGGTCCCAGAAAGGGCTGTAGTGGGGCCGCTGTCCACTTTCAAGTAGTGCCTACACATTGCATAGAACTATTTGTAAACCAGGCATGATTTTTCTCTTCTTCAGTCAACTTCTTATAAGGAACTCCCTATCATGCCATACGTGCAGGCTGGGAGATGAAAAGGAATGTGACAGGAGTGGAGACCATGGGCATTTGGGCCACTTCCTCATGCAACTTATTTGTGCCTTCAGATCCTGCTCTGGCCTGATGTCGTATATACCACTTCCATTTAAAGATGGAGTGCTGCTGCGCACATCCAAATTTATGACTCTGTGAGTTAGACAACACGCAGTTCATGTTGAGCAGCTCAGGCCCCATGGTGACTTGGTGTCCCATGGTTAAGCATTCATCCTCTACTAAGGCCCATTAACAAGCCAAAAGTTGTTTCTCAGCAGGAAAGTAGTCATCTGCAGAGGATGGCCAGGTTTTGCTTCCAAATCCTAAGGGTCTGCTCTGTGATTCACCTATAGTGGTTGCCAAAAACTCCAAACAGCATCTCTATCTGCCACTGACACTTCAAGCACAACTGGATCAGCTGGATCATATGGCCCAAGTGGCAGAGTGGCTTGCATGGCAGCCTGAACCTGTTGCAGAGCCTCCTCTTGTTCTGGGCCCCAATCAAAACTAGCA
This sequence comes from Dugong dugon, assembly GCA_030035585.1. NCBI lineage: Eukaryota > Metazoa > Chordata > Mammalia > Sirenia > Dugongidae > Dugong > Dugong dugon. Next base: position 99,052,683 of record CM057465.1, read on the forward strand.
GCTTTTCAAGCCACTTGATAAATAGGCTGGAATAGCAGACCCAAATGAGGAATACGTTGCCACCAAAATTCAAAGAGGCCCACGAAGCTTTGTGCCTCCTTTTTAGTTGTGGTAGCAGCCAGCTGCAATAACTTATCCTTCACTTTAGAAGGAATATCTTGACATGTCCCACACCACTGGATGCCTAGAAATTTCGCTGAGGTGGAAGGTGCCTGAATTTTTGTGGGATTAATTTCCTACCCTCTAACACACAAATGTTTTACCAATAAGTCCAGAGTCATTGACACTTCTTCCTTACTGGGTCCAGTCAGCATCATATTATCAATGTAATGGACCAGGGTGACATCTTGTGGAAGGGAAAGTTGATCAAGGTCTCTGCGGGCTAAATTATAACAAGGGGCTGGAGAGTTGATGTAGCTCTGAGGTAGGGAAGTGAAGGTTTATTGTTGCCCTTGCCAGCTGAAGGCAAACTGCTTCTGATGGTCCTTTGAAACAGGTATGGAAAAAAAAGGCATTAGCCAAATCAGCAGCTGCATACCAGGTACCAGGAGATGAATTAGTTTGCTAAAGCAAATGAAACTACATCTGGAACAGCAGCTGCAATTGAAGTCACCACCTGGTTAAGTTTTTGACGATCTACTGTCATTCTCCAAGATTCATCTGCTTTTTGCACGACCAAATAGGCAAGTTGAATGGGGATGTTGTGGGAATCACCACCCCTGCATACTTCAAGTCCTTGATGGTGGCAGTAATCTCTGCAATCCCTCCAGCAATGCAGTATTGCTTTTGTTTTACTATTTTCCTAGGTGGAGGCAGTTCTAATGGCTTCCATTTGGCTTTCCCTACCATAACAGCCCTTACTCTATTTGTCAGGAATCCAGTGTGTGGGTTGCTGAGTATATCTATTCCAGTTATGCATTCTGGCCCCGGAAAAATCACTATAAGACAGGTTCAGGAGCCCACTGGGCCTACTGTGAGATGGACATGAGCCAAAACTCCATTAATAACCTGATCTCCACATGCTCCCACACTGATTTGTGGGCCACACTGACGTTTTGCATCTCCTGGAATTAGTGTTAGTTCAGAGCCAGTATCCAGTAATCCCTGAAAAATCTGATTATTTCCTTTTCCCTAATGAACAGTCACCCTCATAAAAGGCTGTAGATCTCTTTCGGGAAGGCTGGGAGAGAGATTAACAGTAAAGATTTTTGGCAGTGTATTGGAGTCCTTCCTCAAGAGAACCCTGCCTCTCCTTCATTCAAGGGGTTGTGGTTCTTTAAACTTGCTCAAATCTTGGAACTGATTGAGAGACCCTTTCTCTCTGTTCTGGCTATTCAAGTTAGATTGCTGTTCATTTGATCTAGAATTCACCAGTTTGTACAGATCAAGTAAATATTTAGTAGATTTTCTATCTATTTCACTCCTAGGGACACCATGACTAAGTAGCCAATGTTGTAAATCCATACTAATCAGACTATTCTGATTACTGCTTTGATACCGTTATCCATTACTGTAACCACACCTACCTTGTCTTTGTCCTTTGAGTGCCACCACTTGGCCTCTACCACCATGAGGTCCAATCAGCCTCATTGTATTTAGGTGTTTCTATTCAGTTAGGGCAGTTCTCACTGTCAAATCTGATTTACATAAAATAGCAATCACAGCAGTCTTCAAGGATGCAGGAGCTCCCTTCACAAATTTATTCCTCACAGTTGTGGTAAAAGGTGTGTCCTCTGGGCACTCCATGTGTGAGTATGTGGGTCTAACCTGATAAATCCATTCTAGTGTGTCAATTTCCCTAAGCCTTTGGGTACCTTCTTCTACAGTATACTAAGGCAGATCTGGTATTTAACTTGATTTAGTTAGGCCACCTCATAATCCATGCTTCAGCAACCCAACCAAATAAACTACTAGATTCCTTCCTAACTTCTTGAGCTGAAACATTAAATGAACACTCTGTACTTAGTAGACCCATATCAATAAACTCAGACTGATCCATATTTATGTTCCTTGCACCAATATCCCACAACCTTAATGGCCATTCCCACACATATTCCCTAAGTTTATGTTTGTCTATATTAGAAAAGTCAAGCAGTTCTTTTGGAGTGTAGCATATCTCCTCCTGGGTCACACTTTGTACTTCACCTTTTGGGGCTTTCTGGGACTTAAATCTAGTTATAGGTCTAGAAGCCAGAAACGGTAGTGTGGAATTTTTTTTAGAACATTCAGCATTGTCTTGTAAAGCATCTGCCTCAGGCGATGCCCCAGGCGATGACTCAAGCAAGGGCTCTTTAGACGCAGCTGGGCCAGGGCTAATCTTATTAGATGGGAGTATAGGGGCTAATGGTTTTTCTGGGCAGGGAAGTTTAGCAGACAAACATGAAGTAATCTCTTCAGATGGGAGTAGTTCTGCTGGCAGGAGTGATTCAACGGAATTTAGGGACTCAGTGTCTCAAGCTTCTTAATTATCTGCCCATATGTTCCCATCAATGCCCTTTCTCTTCCCAATCAATGACCTTTCTTTAACTTCAGATACCTCTCAAGGTTGACAATTGAGCTGGCATTGTAATTCAGCCACTCTTAAAATAAGACTGGGTTTGGTTTTCAGAAATACAAGCTCCGTTACTACAAGAAATAAAGCTTTCTTTCAAAGCACAGGTGGAAATTTTGAGGTGAATTATACGGCACTTAAGCTTTGACTCTTAAGCCCTAAGTGCATCTCTCTTTTTCGCCATTTTGTCTAGTGAAAGTAGGACCAACCAGTCAGCTTCCTTATATTTCTCATACTGACAAAACTGTAGAAAGATACCACACATATGTTCACCCAGAGCTGTACCTGATCTGTTGGTGGTGACGTTTTGTGTATTTGTATTGCCACCTCATGCCATGGATTAGCAGTGCCCTTTTTACTGCTGGAAGCAGAGTCATTAACATTTTTAACACTACTCAGACTTGAGAACCAATTTAGAAAACTCACCCTTACAATTTTGTTTCTCTAGAACCACTGTTGGTACCAAATGTGTTAGGTAGGCTAGGTTCTCTAGAAAAGTAAAATCACTAAAGCATATAAATATATAGAGAGAGATATTTATATCAAGGAAATGGCTCACTTGATTGTAAAGGCTGGAATGTCCCAAGTCTGTGAATCAGGATAGAGGCTTCTCACGATTCACATGTTGCAGGGGCTGGCAAACCCAAGATCGGCACGTCAGAGAGCAGGGCTGCTGTTCACAGGCTGTGAAGATCCACGAATCCCAAGATCTGCAGATAAGCTGATAGCTCAAGTCACAAGAACCAGAGGTCAGATGAAGAGGAGGCAGCCTGAGGATCCAGAGCAAGCAAAAGGCTAGAATGTCTGCTTACATTCAGAAGCAGGCCACACGCCCAAGGAAATTCCCTTTCTATTGATTCGCTACTCTCGGCAGATCCCGTCATGGGAGTAATCACATATAAACACTGAGAATCATGGCCCAGCCAATTTGACACACAATATTAATCATCACAGTGAGAATTCTGCTGCTGAAATACCACTGTCCTCACACATAATATACCACATAAAATAGAACAAACACCCATATCTCTCATGAATTACAATGTTTAAGTAACTATATGAGAATTAAGTGAAGATGACTAGTGCATTGATTTAACAAATATTTATTGAATATCTACTATGTGTTAGGCATGGTTCCAGGTGCTAGGGATTCAGCCTTCTCGGTTGGCAAGACACTAAAAAATAAACAAGTAGAATAAGTAGTATGTCAGGTGGTGGTGAGTGCTATGAAAAAAGAAGACAAAAAAGTGATAGAGTATCAGGGGTAGTGCATAAATATATATTTTGAAGACAGTTAAATAAACAATGATTAATTTAGAAGAAAGAGCAAATGATAGGGGAAAAATGAATCCAATATATAAAAGATAAAACTATTTGTTTTTGTGTATTTATTTGTAACCAGTCAGTCTACTATATACTTATTTTTTTCTAGCAGCTTTTCATTTGGTTTTCTTGGAAGGATATCAAATTACTCGCAAATAATACATGTCACAAACTGATACGTAGCAGGTCAAAGTGAGACAAAAATCAGGAATTTTATGGGTTATTGCTAAGAATCTCTCATTTTAAAAACATTTATTGGTGGTTATTTTATGCCAGTCCCAATGATAAGCACTGAATATAAAATTAGCAGCAAAAATAGCAGCCCCAAACTCAAGAAACATACACTTAAAAGGTGGAGTAAGACATTAATTAAATAGTCATAACAAACTGTAAAAATGTTATGGAGAAGTACAATTGGCAATGATAGCATATGGTTACAAGAATATCTAGTTGGAAAAGTCAAGGAAGGTTTTCCTCTTGAAGGGACATAGGAACTGAGGTCTGATGAAAGAGTAAAAAGATGAAGAGGGCATGTACAGACAAGCAAGGGCAGAGCAAGAACAAGGGACTTAAAGCCCTGTGCACCTAGGGGATGAAGTTCATGATTAGGCTGGAGATGTTGTCAGTGGATTCTACACCATTCAGCATGAGCTCTAGGAGCATGAAGACCTTGTCTGGTTTTTTACCACTATTTTCCCAGCCCCTAGAACAGTGTCTGGCACAAATAGACACTCTATAAATACCTATCAAATAAATGAAGCGTGTCTTAGGCTGGGTTCTCTAGAGAAGCAAAACCGGTAAAGCACATAAATATATATAGAGATTCATATCAAGGAAATAGCTCATGGAATTGTAGAGGCTAAAATCTCCCAAGTCCATAGATCAGGGTAGAGGCCTCTCCCAGTTCATGTACCTGCAGAAGCTAGTGAACCCAAGGTCGGCAGGTCAGAGAGGGACTCCCGCTCACAGGCTGTGAAGGTCAGTGAATTCCAAGATCAGCAGACAAGACCACAAGGTTTCTCCTGATTCACGTAGCTGCAGGGGCTGGGGAACCCAAGGTCAGCAGGTCGGGGAACCAGACTCTTGCTCACAGGCCGAGAAGTTTGAGGAATTCCAAGATCAACAGGTAAGCTGCTAGCTCAAGTCCCACAAACCAGAGGTGAGACAACAAGAGGCAGCTGCTGAGTGTGGAACAAGCCAAAAACCTCGGCAAGGCAAGCAGGCAGAAAGTAACTGGTGGAAGGCAGAGAGATGAAACTGAGCGGGTGGTGAGCTGCCACAGGCCCCACCTCCGCCAATACCACTCAGCAGATTCCATCATGGGGGTGATCACAACATTATACAACTGCTAAAACACTAAGAATAATGGCCTAGCCAAGCTGACATACAATTTTAACCATCACAAAGGGCCACACTTCTTTAATGAAGTTTTTTTCTCTCTTTATTCTAGTAATAATTGGAAGCAATGAAGAGGTTTTAGGCAAAGAGATGATATGATCAGATTTTCTTTTCTCAAAGATTACTCCGGTGCAATATGGGGCACAAATTGAAGAGGGGCCTGATTGCAGAGATCCTGACCCTTTCAGCAAATATAACACAAGTGTGGGCAAGAGTCATGATTATGGCACCATGATGGTGGTATAGAGAAGTGGACAGATGCCAAAGACATTTGGAGGTTAAAATAGCAGAATTTAATGATGAATTTTTACTCTCCATCAATGATAAAACCAAGTAATCAATGGAGGAAGGACCTTTTCTCAGAGTCAGATGCAGCCAATATCTTAGAAGAATAAGGGGAAAGCCAAGATTAATTTACCCTCCACCCAAAAGAAGGAAAATAAAAAAATTAAATAAAGAAATCAAGGTGGTATAAAATGGTATTTTAAAGGAGGATGCTGGACATCCTTGCAAGTTTTGCTGAGATAGAATTCCTTCTAGACTATATAATGCTGTTATATTGAGCAGGCACCTCTCACCTAAGATAGCTACTTATTCTCCAAAATTTATGCCAATGTCTTGTGAAATAGTTGCTTCCCTTCCACCACACGCAAGTAACCAGAAGCTTTAAATTACTTCAGGTAGGTGAACATTCACACTCAATAGTATGTTTCCCCTGTCCTGATTTGTAGACTCAAACTAGTAGAGCAGATGCTCCTTCAAGAGTGAAAGGACATTTACTTCTTCAGACTAAGTGACAAGATTAGCACTCTAAACTCTGGAAAACCAAGAGTGCTCCGCTTAAAATATTAGATAATACAATCTGATTCACGATGAAAAAAATGGAAATACAAAACAAAAGAATGCAAAGCACTGATTTTTCGTTTTTTGTTCCCAACACAGTCAAACACATAAGCTGTGGTCTTATCTAATAAATTTCACCTAGGGGCTGACAATGTATGTCACTGTGTTAACAAATGAATAGCAGACACAGTCCACAGACTGTCAAATCTCTGCTGCAGAACAAACAGGGCTATGATTGTACTCAATAAAATAAAATAGTGCCCAAGGAATGAGCCAGACAGAGGCAAATATGAGTACATAATCTGTAAAAAGCCTTAGGAAGTGGAAGCTCAAAGTTTTTATTTTATTGGGGTTGGGTGTCTTGGGAGATTAGAGATAAAAGATTTCTACCTCTAGGTTTTTTAGCTTAAATCAACTGAAAGCATAAGTAACTTTAAAAATATCAGAAAATAGATTGTGTTGTCCTATACTGGAGGCACACTGGTTAAGAGCTAGACTGTTAACCAAAATGTTGGCAGTTCGAATCCACCAGCTGCTCCTTGGAAACCCAATGGGGCAGTTCTACTCTGTCCTATAGGGTTGCTATGAGTTGCAATTGACTCTACAGCAATGGTTTTGGTTTGTTTTTTTGGTTTTGTCTTATACTTAGATCAAATTATTATTTATCTGAGGAAGTGTGATCGTTATTTTGCTTCATGCACACATGATTGTTTCACTTATATCTTCATTATAATTTTATAATTACAATTTTTCACTGTCCCCAACTTTAGGTTTTAATTCTTGAGAACTAAAACCCTATTTCCTACCTTCTTAGTGTTTTTTTCTCTTGCACAGTGAATATTCTTTAAATAGTTAATTAAGGATTACATATAACTCCATGGTAATGTTTGGTATGATTGCTTTGTTTCCTTTTTTTTTTCAGAAAAATGAATACAAATAACTAGTCTATATTTGGAAAATAAGATAGAAAACCATAAAAAAAAATATATATATATATATATATAGTAAAGCCTAAATAATTCACACTTATTAAGAGGGAAAGCCCAGTTTGAGTGAGCAGAAAATATGAATTATAGAATTTTTTCAAAAATGCATAGTATTAATACTTTCAGTTATATGCTGTACTTTAAGGTAGGCAAGAAACCACTGCCAACGTAGTGTTTTTGTAATATTTTACAAAACACAAGAGTGTTTTGTAACATATCAGCAGTTTCATGTACTTGGAAAATTCTCTCTTTATCAATATTACATATTAACCACCATCATTACCTCACCATTTCCCATTTCTGTTGCTGGAAATATTTTGCATACCAGTCTTTGTGTATAGTAAATAAGGCAAATTATTTTACAAGTTAATGTTATTTGTTTGTTTGTTTTACCATTTGTAAAAGAGAAAATAGCGAGAAAAGCAAAAAGCAATGATGGGAAATTTCAGGTATGGAGAGGACCTTATAGATCAGAGGTTAGCAAACTTTTTTCTATACAAAGCCAATTAATAAATAATTTAGCCTTTGAGCTTTGTTGCAACTATGCAATTTTTTCAGAAATGAAAAGACATGGCTAAGTTCCAATAAAACTTTACTCATGGACACTGAAATCTGAACTTCATTTAATTTTGATATGCCATTAAATATTATTATTTTGATTTTTTTCAACCATTTAAAAATATAAAAACAATTCTTAGCTCTCAGGCCATACAAAAACATAAGGTGGGCTGGATTTGACCTACAGGTAGTAGTTTGCCAACCCTGTCATAGATCATAAACATCAACCTCCTCTTATGTATATAAAATCCATCACATTAGAAATGAAAAAAAACAACAAAGAAAAGGACTGAAAAAAATATCAAGGATGGTATCTGATTAACATGCAAATCAGAGATGTTGAATTTTATTTTTGTTAGCATTTACACACCTAAGATTTTGGTTTCTTTTTTATGTGAAAATGTCAGCAGTTATAAGTTTGCTAAACTATTTTGATTCCCTAAGAAACATCCATAAGCAGAATATTTCCGATGTACTTAGAGTTTTAAAACGTAAAAATAATTGTCTATCTTATTCTTCTTCCTATAAAACTCAAGTGAAACTCACTTAGAAGGGGGAAAAAAAAATCAGGTGTTTTCACTCTACTCTTCTCTGCAACCATGACTTAAAACTTAAGTCATGGTTGCAAGAACAAATTGGAAACTAGCATACCTCCACACCAATAGGAGATGCTGAGGGACTTTTAATAGCAGTTGCAGACACTTCCCTAGTCTGCATGTTAGATTCTGCTTTATAGGAACAGCACATATAAACCCTCCCAAACAGAACCTCCTAGAATTTAGAATTATTCCTGAAAGTAATTTCACAGAAATAATCGGTTTGCAGTATATGCCATAGGGTTGTATAAGCTACAGTGTAAAATTGTCCTTGGTGGTTATTTATTTGATATCCCCCTACCCCCAACACACCATTGTAATGATGAAGAACATGTAGGACTCTTGGAGCTTAAGTGAATTACCAAAGATTATCAAACTAATGAGTGGCCATTATTGAAAACAGACTGGACATTAAATGAGATAAATAAATAGTTTCACTACATAAAATATTGCTGGTATATTACACTAAAAATTATAATGCAATATTAAGCATGTCATAGATCTGATGTCCACAACAGGGAGGAAAGAAAAAGTAGCAATATTCGAGTAATTCAGAAGACCTTGATTTTGAAAAAATAAGTGAAAAAATAGGAAGGAGCTACTTCCTAAAGACCTTTAAGTACATCTAATCATTGGTATTAGTAACCTAATAAGTCTTTTGATAAAGACAAAATTTATCATATGTATTCATTTTTAAAACCATCTAATGAAATTATTCACAATGAAGTGTTTGGACGTAATGCTGTATGTTCCTACGATATCTGAGAATCTCAAAGGAAATATTGACTGCAGCATGAGGCAGAACTGGATTCAATTCTTGAACATTTTATTTTTTGATTGTTTTCTATTACTTATAGGAATTAAACTTTTTTTTTTTTTTTTAGTCTCTTTTCAGCATATTCTACTCCTAGCAATGAATACAGTGCCCATGAAGGCCACTCCTCAAATATATTTTGGAAAATAAAGGTAATATATGAAGTATAAACAGCTAAATACAAGTTGACACTGGGATGTCCCTTGGCCAAAATATTAATTCTAACTTTAACCAGAGAGCTTATGACTGTTACATCAGTAATAAGGATGACCAAATGGTAAAATGTAATCGGATAACTTTAAAAACAACTATTATGCCAAAAATAAAATAAATATTGGTGGATCATATACTATTACATGTTGAATGCTGCTTCAATTGACTACTATCAGAAGCTATCTATTAAACACACAATGGCATATGCTGCTGATACATCATCCCATGATCAATATGTATTAAACTCAATTGAATAATTATTAATTAATGTTATCCTTAAAACTAAATCACTGGGTTGAAGAACGTTATTGTAAATGATTGTGTCTCATAAACTCCACTTTATTTTAAAGTAAATACTGATGATGTTTTTCCTCAAACAGGTAAAAGTTTACTATATTAATATTTAAATTGTCACAACTAATTCACTGCTTTTAATAAGAAAATAATATCAAATTTAGTTATGAAATGTTTAAGTGAAAAGTTAGACATTTAAACCAGATGATAAATTATTGTGAATAACAATTAGAGATAAGGATCAAGTGTAAACACTAGTAAAATTTCTTGCTATATAACCAAAGTAAAAAGAAAAAAAAAAGAAAAAGTCATCTTAAAAACCAGAAGTTCATTATATGGATAAATAAATTATCTAAATTAGGGTTGGAAGTATGGTTTTATGATCAGGATCAGTGCTTGTATATTCATAGTCCAACTAAGTAGAGCATAATATACCAACAAAATAAGGCCAAACAATATAAATTTAGTATTTATATGAAATATAAATTCTAAAAAAAATCACAGTTAGGTCTTCAACACTCCACTCTCAGAACTATTAGACAGAAAATTAACAAAAATATAGAACTGAAGAATACAGTCAACCAACATGAGATTATTTATATTTATAGAACACGCCACTCAACAACAGTAGAGCACACACTCTATTCAAGAACCCATGAAGCATTTACCCAGATAGACCATCCTGGGTCATAAAATAAAACTCAACAACTCTAAAAGAACTGAAATAATACAGAGTATGTTCTCCAACCATAATGAAATCAAACTAGAAATCAATAACATAAAGGCAACAGGAAAATCTTAAAACACTTAGAATTCAAACAACATACTTCTAAAGAATACATGGATCAAGGAAGAAATCTTAAAGGAAATACAAAAACACACAGAATTAAATAAAAGTAAAAATATAATATATAAAAATTGGCAGTGTACTACTAAAGCAGTGTTGAGAGAGCAGTTTATAGTACTAAATGCTTACGTTAGAAATGAGGAAAGGTCTCAGATCAATAATCTTAGTTCCAACCCATGAAACAAAAAAAAGAAGAAAAAAATAATCCCAAATCAAGCAGAAGAAAGGGGATAATAAAGAGAAGAAATTTAAAAAAAAAAATTGAAGAGAAAAACAATAGCGAAAATTCAAAAATTCTTTGAAAAAAATAATAAAATTGATAAATATCTAGCAAGACTAACAAAGATAAAAAGACAGAAGACCCAAATCACCAATATAAGGAATGAAACAGGGATATTACTGCATATCCTGCTGTTGTTAAAAAGATAATAAAATAATGCTATGAACAATTTTACGATCCTTAGTTTGGCAACTTAGAAGAAATAGATTAATTCCTCAAAAATCACAGTCTCCCAAAACTCAACTCAAATGAGAGAGCAAGAATGGTCCTATAACCATTAAAGAAATTTAATTTGCTCTTGAAATTTCCCAAAACAGAAATCTTGAGACCTAGATGGCACCACTGAGGAATTCTATCAAACATTTAAAGAAGAATTAACACCAATCTTACACAATCTGTGTTGGAAATTCGAAGCAGAGAAAACACCTTGCAACTCTCTTTCTGATGGCAGTATTACCTTGATACCAAAACCAGATAAAGGTAACACAAAAAACAAAAAAACAAACTGATATCTCATGAACTTAAATGCAAGAGTTCTCAACAAAATATTGGCAAATCAAATGCAACAGTTAAGATACACATTAAAAATATATATAACACAACCAAATCAAAAAATCTCCTTGCCGTGGAGTCAATTACTACTTATACGGACCTTACATACAGGACAGAGTAGAACTTCCCCATAGGGCTTCCAAGGCTGTAATCTTTACAGAAGTAGATTATCACATCTTTCTCCTGAAGAACGAGTGGTGGGTTCAAGCCGCCGATCTTCCAGTTAGCAACTGACAGCTTAACCACTGCACCACTAAGGCTATGTATAACATAACAAGGTGATACTTATTCTGCGTATGCATAGCCGATTTAACATTAAAAAAATCAATCAATGTAATTCACCATTTAAAACTAAAAATCATATAATTTTATCTACTGATGCAGAAAAAAGTATTTGACAAAATCCAATAGTAGTTTATGATAAAAATTCTCCGTCAATTAGGAATCAAGCAGAATTATCTCAGCCATTATCTCAGCCTGATAAAAAGCATCTACAAAATCCTACAGTTAACATCATTCTTAACCGTGAAAGACAGAATGCTTTCTCCCTGTATCAGGAACAGAGCTAGGGTGTCTGCTCTCACCACTCTTGTTCACATAGTACTGAAAATTGGAGCCACTAAAATTAGCCAAGAAAGTAAACAACTAAATAAAGGAATACATATTGTAAAGGAAGAAATAAAACTCTCCCCAGTTGCAGCTGACACAATTGTCTGTGTAGAAAATCCCAAGAAATCTACAAAACAAAACAACAACAACAAGGAAAAAAAAAAACTCTTAGAACTATTAAGTGAGTTGAGCAAGTCTGCAGGATACAAGATCAACATACAGAAATCTATTACATTTCTATATACGAACAACTACATATATATACCAACAATGAATAAGTGAAAACCAAAATTAAATATCATTTACATTGCTCCAAAGAATGAAACACTTAACAACAATGCACAAGATCTGTATGCTAAAAATTACAGAGCGTTGAAGAAAAAATTCTAAGAAGACCTAAGTGAATGGGAAGAGATGCCATGTTCATGAATGTAAAGACTCAACATAGCAACGAGGTTAATTCTCACAAATTGATATGTAAGTTTAATACAATTTCTAATAAAATACCAGCAAGATTTTTTTTTTAGGCATAGACAAGCTTATTTTAAAATTTACATGGAAAAACAAAAGCCCTAAATATAGTTAAAGCAATCTTAAGACGAAGAAGGGGGAGAGAGAGGAAGAAGAATAAAGGGAAAAAGAAGAAAAGTGGAAGGAACCCATCTGTCAATTTCAATGTGTATTTATTATATAGCTACAGTAATCAGGATTTTGTGTTATTGGTGAAGTGATAAACACATAGATCAATGGGACAGAATAGAAACCAACTCCCCCCCGCCCCCATGCACACAAACTCACACAAATAGGCTGAACTAATTTTTGACAAATATGCAAAAACAATTCAATGGAGGAAGGAGAGTCTTTTCAACAAATGGTGCTGGAGCAGTGGGAAGGTCCATGGGGGAGGGGGGAATCAACCTAAACCTCACACCTTATACAAAAATTAACTCAGCATGGATCATGTGCTTAAATATAAAATATTAAAAAAAAAAAAAAAACTTTTAGAAAAAAAATAGAGGAGAAAATCTTTGAGTTTTAGTGCTAGGCAGAAAGTTCTTAGACACAATACCAAAAGCATAATCCATAAAAGGAAAATTTGATTACTGGACCTCATCAAAATAAAAAATTTTATTATGTGAAGGACTCTGTTAAGAGGGTGAAAAAGAAAGTTACAGAATGGAATAAAATATTTACAAATATATCCAACAAAGGACTAGTAACTGGAATATATAGAGAACTCTCAAAACTCAGCAGTAAAATAACAAATAATTCAATTAGAAAATGGACAAAATACATGAAAGTATTTCACCACTGAGGCTATACTTACAGATGGAAAGTAGCAGATATAAAGATGTTCAACTTTATTACCCACAACTGTTTTTGCTAGGTGCCGTTGAGTGGATTTCAACTCATAGTGACCCTATAGACAGAGTAGAATTGTCCCATAGGGTATCCTAGGCTGTAATCTTTATGGGAGCATACTGCCAGTCTTTCTGCAGAGCTGCTGGTGAGTTCCAGTAGCTGAGCTCTTAACCATTGCACCTTTAGGGTTCCTCATTACCCTCTAGGGAAGTGCAAGTTAAAACCACAGTGAGATGACATTACCTACTCATCAGAATAGCTAAAATAAAAAAATAATGACAACACCAAATGCTAGCAAGGATGTGGAGAAACTGTACCACTCATACATTGCTGGTAGGAATAGAAAAAGATACAGCCACTCTGGAAAAAGTTTGATAGTTTCTTTAAAAAAAGTACAATTTCCCTATGACTCAACAATTGCATGCCTTGGCATTTATCCCAGAGAAATGAAAATTTATATTCACAGAAAAACATGAATATTAATAATGTTATTCATAATAATAAAAAACTAGAAACAATCCAGATGTTCTTCAATTAGTGGATGGTTAGACTATGGTAAGTCCATACCATAGAATATCATTTAGCAATGAAAAGGAACAAACAATAGAGACAACAACTTGGATGAATCTTCAAGGAATTATGCTGAGTGAAAATCATAAATTCTAAAAGGTTACATACGACCTGATTCCATTTAAAAAAGATTGTTGAATGACAACATATAGGAATAGCGAGGATATTAGATTAGTGGTTGCCAGGTTTAAGGGCAGAGGTGAAGGTTGTGGTGGTGGAGGGAAATGGGCGAGGTCACAGAAGCGCAGCATTGCGGTAAGCTATTCTGTATCTTGACTGTGTTGGTGGATGCACAATACTACCCAAGTGATAAAAGTGCAAAGAACTAAATCTACACACACAAGGACAAGTAAAACTGGGGAAATCTGCACAAGATCAAAGAATTCTATGCATGCCAATCTCCTGGTGGTGATATTGTACTAGAGTTTGGGGGGAAAACTGGATAAAGGATACATAGTACCTCTGTGCATTATTTCTTACATCTGCATAGGAATTTAAAACTATATGAAAAAAAAAAAAAGTTATTTTTTAAAAATAATCATGAGAAAAAATTTTCGATTAATTTACACTTCCCATAGTTTTTGTATCATTTTAATTTTAAGGTGCCTATGTTGGGGGAACTATGATCATCATTCCAGAACTGAGGGTTCTCTGAAGGTCCTAACACAGCTCTAAGCTGTCTAGGCAGTTTTCAGGGGAAAACACGCACGCACAATCCCTCAACTCAGAGTTTACAGTCCAGGGTGAATGATGCAGAATGCTGGACTCTTGCCAGTTAAACCCCCGGGTCCCACTCAGGCACAGGTTCCATTGACTTCTTTTTTGTTCTGAGAGGTCTCAGATATTCAGCCACTCCTTTTTTTTATTTTTTATTGTCATCATTGTGGGAATCTTTCCTTAACTTCCTTCCTTCCCTTACTCTCAGAAATTCGTTGGAATAGGATGAAGATTTTCAACTCTGCTCTTACCCTCCCATTTCCAAAAAAAAAAAAAAAAAAAACCATACCTCCCTTTTTAATGGTACCCCCAGATCCAGATAATATTCTCTACCATCAATGATACAGTTGAAATACAGTTCAAAGAGATTGCTTATGTGCTCTTCAGTTCCCAAACTCGGTCTCTAAAATGTCACACCATCCACTAGAACGTATTTGCAAAAAGCACTTCCATGAAATTTGTATCCCAGTTTGGTTACCTGAAGCTGAAGCCTTCAACATTCGGCCCATCTTCCCTTCCCGCTTTTATCAGGAGACCAGCAATAAACACTTAAATAAATAAAACACATAATTTCATATGATGATAGGTTCTTTAAGGGGAAAAAAAGAAAGCAAGAAAAAAAAAAAAAGAATGAAATGATGATATACAGAGTATAAAGGTGGTTCATGGAATCCCGTGTATGACATTTAATATTTGAGCTGAGGCCTGAAAGTTAAGGAGCCAATAACAAGAAAAAAGGGAAGTAAAAATGGGGAAGGAAGGGGACTGTCCCAGCAGAGAATACAGTACATGCAAGGGCCCTGAGGTAGAAAGAGGCAAGGACAAGGGCAAGACAGGTGAGGCGCCTAGGATGCATAATTGAAGGGGCTCTCATTCCCAGGGGCTGGCCCTGCACTAGAACAACCCTGAGAATGATCACGTACTTAAACTTTGCACACTAGGCACCTCACTCCTCAGGAGCACAAGTGCAGGTCCAGCCCCTGAAAATGGGGGCTTCCTTATCTTTGATCCAAGTGCCTTGGTTGCCACACCCTAGTCCCAGTCATGGGTAGGAAAAAGCTTGTGGTTTTGAGGAACAGAAAAAAAGCCAGTGTGCCCGGAGAATAATAAATTGTTGCTGAAGGGTTTGCAGGAGCCAGATTGTGTTTGGGCTTATAGACATGAGAAAGGAGTTGGTATTTTCTTTTAGATGTGATGTGAAGTCACTGGAGGGATTTAAGCTGGGGAGTGGCATGATCTAATTGACATTTTAAAATTGTCACACCAGTTGCTGTGTGTATTTAAGTGTGCAAGTGTGGAAACACAGAGACCAGTGAGAAAGCTTTTGTTGTGGTCCAGGCCTGAGATGATGAAGATAACTTGGACAAGGGTGGTAGAAGTGGAAATGATGAAAAGTGTACAAATTAAAAATAAAATTTGAACTATCAGGAGAGCTACCACTTGGTTGAAATGGGTGTTGCTGCAGGAAAGCTTGCAGACGGGGAGTGAGGGGGAGAATGTGTTTGTGAATTGCATTTCTACCACATGACTTGTGTCTCAATCATGGATCAATGGGTATTGCAGAAACTACACACAGCTAGGCAGACTAAAATAAGTGCACATGTATATGCATCTGAGTTTCCTGTAGACAACAGCTTGTGCCAGGAGGAAAAAAAAATTTTTTTTCTGTAACAGAAATGAATCTGAGTGTCAGCTATGTTGTAAGTTTATACATATCTTCAACTTCATTAGGTATTGAACTGTACCAAACTTAATCTCTTAGAAAAGCGGTGCCTGTTAGTATCCCTAAAGAAAGAATTCTGAATGAAGCACACAGTGCTCAAAACTTAGCTGGGTCATGCTTTACTGTCACTAAGCCTAGCCATCCCCCTGCTGCACGTCCTCCATGGTTCAAGAAGCACTTTGTCAAACAGACATAAAACTCTTTTTAGTGGCTAAGTTTTATCCTGACAGTATCCTACACAAAATGCTTCAATCTCTGCTCATCACCTGTAGTAAGGAGCTTGGACTCTGGAACATGTTATGTCTCTAAGCCTTGTCACACTATGCTCCCTCTGCCGGAATTGTTTTCTCCCTTTCGTCCTCACCTCAGCCTCTAAGACCCAGTGCAAGGCCTACTTCCTCTTGGGAGCCCTTCCTCCTGCTGAGTTAGGTCCCCCCAGTTCCCCCACAGCCTCCTGCACCAACTGCATTTGTCATACAAGCCACACTGTGGTCATTCTCTCCCTCCCTGGTTGACTACAGATTTCTGGCAGACAGGGACTGTCTTTCATCTAGCACAGAGCCCGGCACATTGTAGGCATTTGATAAATATTTGCTAAAGGATTACATGAATGACTAAAAGGGTGATCCATTTAGTCAGGAAATTCCAAGTAGGATCATGAAAACTAAACACAGAATAACCTCAGATTAGTTAATCCTCTCTGGCTGGTAGTAGAATAATTGTTTTGTTAATCCATTCCAATCTCACAACTGTATCCAGGAAAGCTAACTCTGCACATTACATGTACTTAATCGATATTTACTTAAAAAACTATTTTTAACTTTTATTTCTCTGATATAAATTTGAAAAAGTGTGAAATGATGGTGGATGTGTCCATGGATGAAATAATGCTGTTTCCAAGTTATTCAAGTTTAATACAAGGTGGAAGGAGATGAGGTGTGGGACCTGTACAAAGTAGGGCAAACAGATCAGATGCTCTCTGCTTAAAAATATTTCATCTCACTCCTGTCAGTCTCAAAGAAGATCTTATTGTTTAACAAGTCCTTCTTCCAGCTGCATTTTCCCAAGACCATTCTCTGTAAACAGCATAGGCAAATACTCTTTTTTTTTTGTTAAAAGCAAAGCCTATTCTAAATCCTCCTAGAAATCATTTCTGGTGTTGTTCACTAACTCAGGTTAATGCTTTGCACCAGGGTACAGATTTCAATTTTAACTTTCATTGAAAGTGAGGTTAAACATTGTTAACTGTACACTGTTATCATCTGTGGAGCACTCAATTATGTTTTAATGACTGCCTTGCAATGAGGTAATATTCCTGTTTCCCTCCTCTGGGGAAACAAACGCAGTACGATTTTTAGGACCCAGCTATCTTACAATGGATTTGCTTCCTCTCATTACCTTTATCCTGTCACCATATTTTCACTTGACTACTCCACATTCTAACATTGTGTGCCAAAGTAAATAAATCATACTTCAGAATATCCAACAACTTTGGCTTAATAACCATACAGCCACCAAATTAGAGAAATGCCATTCACTAGACAGAGTCACTCTTTCTTTCATTTCCTTAAGGTCTTTGGCAGTTCAGTCTGGAAAAGTAAAAGCTCTTTACCCAAAAGACATTTAGTAATTTTAAACTCCCCTTTCAGATGGTCTCCTGTGAGAAAAAGAACAGAGGTAGAGAGATGGGGCGCGGCTCTGACTCCAGCTGTTAGAAGCAATCTTGGCTTGGAGGAGAGTCTCTAATCCAGCCACAGCACACTGGAAAAGTTGGAGCCGTCAGTTATCAGTGAAACAATCCCGCAGAAGGCCGAACTCCCAACTTCCCAGGCTTTTCGTGAACAATTCTCATCATTGTTTCCATGTTTAAGGGGTTCCCTGGGATTTATGCACCAGAATGTAATGTCAGCAACAGCTGAGCATGCCTCTTCCAGTTACCTCTCCCATCCTGGCAGCACTCAGCTCCTTGTCTTCTGCATCATACTCCAAAGCTGAGAATCCACTAGAAACCCCTGCTATGCAAGCATTTTTACGTGAATCCAAACCAAACCCACTGCCATGGAGTCCATTAGGACCATGGTGACCCCGTGTATTACAGAGTAAAACTGCTTCATAGAGTCTTCTTGGCTGTAATCTTTACAAAAGCAGATTGCCAGGTCTTTCTTCCATAGTGCTGCTGGATGGGTTTGAACCACCAACCTTTCAGTTAACAGCTGAGCTCAAACTGTTTGTGCCACCCAGGGACCTTATTTAGATCCAAGTGGCTTTATTTTCATTTTTTTTTTTTTCTGTTATGTGTACAACACTGTTTCTGAAAGGCAGATTAGAGTTTCAACCACTGTGACTACATTTGACTACAATCTCAGGCAATCTCCATTATAAACCACACAGGTTTTGGGG
Source organism: Dugong dugon (assembly GCA_030035585.1). Lineage (NCBI taxonomy): Eukaryota > Metazoa > Chordata > Mammalia > Sirenia > Dugongidae > Dugong > Dugong dugon. The sequence goes on from CM057465.1 coordinate 99,071,319, forward strand.
GAGGTGGCAGGGGATAGTTGTTGCTTGCTTTTTCCTGAAGTGTAAACCCATTTCTTGGTTTTTTCCGTTCCCGGCGTTGCCCCGCTGGCAAAGGGCAACTCTGCCAAGCACTGCTTAGTTACATACTAACTTCTAGTATACCAGCCATGTTTTTTTTTTTTTTTTTTTGGTTGAATGAAGCATTTATTCTAAATGGTATTTCAGGGGAAACTTGAAGTAAATTAGAGGCAATTAGTATCAGCTGCTGGTATTCAGTGCATGAACATTACAGATAATGTTCAACAGCCCATCAGTGGTCTCCAATGGACAAGGTAAATGATAATATCCATTACTGTTTGGTCAAGCCTGTGATTCAGTAGATTAAACAGCTCCCACTTTAAGACCAGAAGACACGACAGATTTCTTCAGTTATACATCAGAGGTTGTGGCTATTATTTTTTATTTTTTTTATTGTACTTCAGGTGAAGGCTTACGGAACAAATAGTTTCTCATGAAACAGTAGTACACGTATTGTTTTATGACATTGGTTAACAACCCCACAACATGTCAACCCTCTAACTTCTCAACCTTTTTTTTGGTGAAAATACACATAGCCAAAGATACACCATTTCAAAAATTTCTACATGCACAGTTCAGTGGCATTGACTACGCTCTTCCAATTGTGCTGCTATTCTCACTTAAGATGAAGGCTTACAGAACAAAATAGTTTCTCATTTAACAGTTACTACAAATGTTGCCCTATGAAAATAGTTAATAATCTCACAACACATCAACAATATCCATACTCAACCTTGGGTTCCCTATCACCAGCTTTCTTGTCTCCTTCTGCCTTCTGGCCTTTGTCACTGGACTACTCTACCTTATTAGTCCCATTTGGTTTTATGTGGCTGTCCACTCCCAGGCTGAATGGTGAACCTCAGAGATAACTTCACCATTGAGCTAAAAGGGTGTCTGGGGGCCATACTCTTGGGGTTTCTCCAGACTCCTTTAGGCCAGTAAATCTGGTCCTTTTTTGTGAGTTAGAATTATGTTCTACATCCTTCTCCAGCTCTGTCCAGAACCCTCTGTTGTGATCCTGGTCCGAGCAGTCAGTGGTGGTAGCTGGGCATCATCTAGCTGTACTGGACTCAGTCCAGTGGAGGCCTTGGCAGCTGTGGACGATTAGTCCTTCAGACTAATCTTTTCCTTGTATCCTGTTCTCTTCATTCTCCCTTGCTCCCGAAGGGATGAAACCAGTGGAATATCTTAGATGGCCGCTCACAGGCTTTTAAGACCCCAGACACTGCTCACCAAGGTAGAATGTAGAACATTGTCTTTATAAACTGTGTTATGCCAATTGAGCTAGATGTTCCCTGAGACCATGGTCCCCATAGCCCTCCGCCCAGCAATTCAGTCCCTCAGGGAGTTTGGATATGTCTATGGGGCTTTCATGACCTTTCCTTGTACAAGTTGTGCTAGTTTCCCCTGTCCAGCCATGTTTCATCGTCACACAATAGAATGTGTTTGGGGAAGTCAGGTCTGCGTTTCTGCATTCTGCTTCTTCTATCAGCTGCTATCATTCCCACATCTGTGATAACTAGCATCACAACTGAGAGTCTCCGGGGCAAAGCGCACGAACCAGAGGAAGCAGTTTTTTGACTGAGAGCCAAAAGGCGTTAAGTGTCTTCCAGTGGAGATGCACCTCTTTAGCCGAATATTACACATTCAGAAACAGATGTAAAATTCATCTCTTCCCTCAAGAGTCCAACAAAAGAGCCAAACTCCCAGAAGCCTGGTGGTTTTTTCACCCAGTCCAGCTTCTATAGACTGACTGTGCTCAGATAGACTGAGGCTAAGTGGAGAGTGTGTTTCCCATTTATTTGCTCTCCTAACATCACTGGCAGGGGAGAGATCACTCATTCATAAGAATGGAGAGAGCAGAGAAAACAAAAAGAAAGAAAGGAAAGAATGGTTCTTTCTCTGGTGGAATCTGCTGTGGTCAAATTGCTACCCATTTTGGGAACTTGAGGGAAGGAAGATGAGAGTAGAGGAATAGTATTCATTGGACACCAATTATTTATTCCTGAAATATATATTAGTCATTTGTTCTGTGCTAAGTAGTGTGCTTCATGGCATGTTTCAGCAACTTAATATGACTATTTTATTTAATCCTGAGAATAGTCCTGTGTTCTTGTCTTAGAGTAAGCAAGACTCCAAAACCAAATGCATTGTCATCAAGTCAATTCCAACTCAGAGAGACTACCTTATACGACAGAGTAGAACTGCCCCATAGCGTTTCCAAGGAGCATCTGGTGGATTTGGACTGCTGACTTTTGGTTAGCAGCCAAGCTCTTAACCACTATGCCACCAGGGCTCCAAGCAGGGCTAGAGCCTCCGTTTTCACAGAGGAGGAAGCTACAGCTTTTAAAGGCTAATGTGCAGCCGGGACCGGGCAGAACTAGAATCTGAAGTCCAGTGTGTTTTGACTTCAGAGACTGTGCACTTTCTAGTTCATTGTGGTGCAATTTTACAGCACCAGACGAAATGAAGTGAATAATTAAATTTATTATTTCACTGCACTGAAATGCCAGTTAAACATGAAAATCATGATGGTGACGTGATCCAAGAAAAGCTTGCTCTTAAGGCCATGGGAAGTCATGTGCTCAGTAACTGCTGTTTGGTATTGAAATAAAAGTAAAAAAAAAAAAGTATTAATAATGATTGCTATGGATCTCCTCTGCTCAGAGTGAGCACAGCTTTCGGCAGTCCAGGTGTAGCTGTAATAACCAGGAAAGACCCAGGACACATACCCCTCACACACAACAGCATAGTCTCATCACCAGAGGAAAATCACATCAATATCTTGAATGTTTTGGATACTAAAATAGGAGTAGTTCTCAATCTTGGTGTACTTAATTATGAGATCTTGATATAATTTTAGAATCTGTAATTGAAGAAGACATAAAACAGTAATTTAATTTACTGAGTATGTAACGAGAATCTACTTCATATTGGGGACAATGGTTGCCCCTCAAAATATGGAGAACAAATATATTCTTCCTGCTCCTAAGGAAATTATAGTTTACAAAAGGCTTAGCAAAAAATTTGCTTTAAATAGTCCTTAATAAATATGCTCCAAGTTGGTGCCAGTTTGTCACAAGCATTGTGACAGTCAGCAAATCAAGGTAGCCCAGTGGAAATAATGTCAGAGTCAGGCAAATTAGGGTTGGGACTATGATTTCAATCCTATTAGCATTCTATAACTGGCAATCATTCTAATCACTGTCCCTAAGTCTCTTATATCTCTGCATTGCATTGTAGTTTCCTTATCTACCATTGAAAGGTTTCACTGATAGGAAAGGTCTCTTGTAACTCTAGTATCTATAATTCTCTGAACTTGTATTTTGGAAAGTAAGGCTCACCCAGAGCAGATACTGTGGACAGTGTCACAGTCAGTCAGTAATACCAGGGAAAGAAAAAGAGCGTTGAGACTAATTCTTCTACCAAGTAAGGAATTCATTTCCTCCTTTCTGCCTGTCGTACCTCTATATGACTGTTAACCAGACTTCAATTTGACAGTTGTTTTAAAATTCCACCTCATTTCTTGCCCACCTTAAGCTCAAGTAGCTAATGAGCAGAAAAACTGACCAGAAGATGGGAAGGAGGGTAAAAAGCCAAGTGCTCAGATGATAACAAAGACTGTCACAGTTGAGACCTGACTGCTAGTTGTTGACCCTCTCAGGGAGCTTCTTAAATATACATTGCTTAATTTTTTATAGCAAGGTGTATTTTTCAAGACCCTCCCACACCAAAAGAGTGAAAAATACATAAAATATGACTATGTTATTAAAATAGTGTCAGGTATTCAAAATCAGAAGAAAGAAAGATGAAGCATAAAGAAAAATCTGAGCATTTTCTAAAAAGACAAATGATAGTAAAGACAAGAGATTGGAAGCCTTTAAGTATGACGGACTTCCTGGCAATCTGCCGTTCTCTGCGACAGCCCTAGATACCACTCCAGGGCGGCTCCTGTCAGTGACACTGCATGTCTCAACAGCTATCTGGTCACTCATGGCTCTTCTGTACGCTGACACCTGCTGGCAGCAGTGACCAGCTCTCCAAGCAACTATCCTTCACTCTGTCATTTGGTGACTCACCTTCTGAAATTGTGATTCTGCACGGTTCAATTCTCCCAGCATCTCCACTACTTCTACAGTGTGGCTTTCTCAAAAAATCTAGAATTTTAGAAGCTAGAGAGAAGCTAAAGAGCTCTACTTGTTCTTATATCCCACCCATACTGCTGCCCCAAAAGACGTGAGCGCACACACGCACGCACACACACTCATGCTTTATACGTGAGAAAACCAAGGTTCGGAGACATAAAACAACTTGTCTGAAATCACGCTACCAAACAAGAAGGACCGAGGTCCTAGGTGTTTGTTCCGATATGTGTATCCCTGGACAAGAGTAACTAAAGGAGCTCTTGAGAGATACAGCCTCATACCCCTAAGGAGCGGCTCTAGGGAAGACGTGCACAGCATCACACTCCTTGCTTCCCCTGTTCACTCTTATTTTTCTAGAAAAAGACACAAAAACCTCACACATGTCACAGGAACTCTTCCAAGGAGATGCAGTGACCATCTGATTACATCATAATGTTCAGGGACAAAGGAATAGTAGGTTATGTCATTACTACTTTTTATAACTTTACACAAGTCATGTAAATATCTTCAAGTTCTAGGCTTAAACTAGGTACTGTATATGAAAATAATTTGCAAACAGTGAAGTATGTTGAAAATAAGGGATTAGGCACAAGCCCCACTTTTCTTATTTATATATGGCCCCCTCCCTAAAAGCAACAAACAGCAGATGCGGAAAGCAAGTTCAAGGTACAGGTGTTCTACCATCATCAAACTGGTTATGCAAATTAACCTCTAAAAGGGACCTTGAATTAAAAAAATTCTGTTTGTTTGCTTTATTACTGTAGTTTGTTAAACACTCTAACAATCATTTGGATTTGTATAGTTCCTTATAGTTTACAAAGAGCTTCTTCTCTAATGAATTATAGTCACAGAGTTTTCAAGTAGTGAATCTGTGCTTGCCCACGTCTTCTAACACTTATTCTGGTGTTCTTACCAGTCCACTGCTTTCTAACAATTGTATTGAATCTGAAACAGACTATGAAATTAAGAAGGGTGTCCATGTGAATTTAGGGCTATGGTGTTTTTTAGTAAACTGAACCAAGAAGACTATTAAAGATGGAAGGAAACAAGCTATTAGGAAGCCAACACCTCATTTTACACACAAATATGGAAGCTGAAAGGGAGAGTGACTTTCTCAAGTTCACAAAAAAGCTGATGTCACATGGTTTACTGGAACTCAGATGTGGATGTGATGCCTGGATCTGCTGCAGCCCTGAAGGAAACCAGCCTCTTGGAGGAAGTTAATTAATTAACTCTACAACATTTAAATTTATACTTAAGGCTTTTAAACAAAATAATACATTCTTATTATTTCAAATCACTTGGAGTTATGGTGCCAGTTGTTGTGTTAAGATAATGGATAAAAAATATGGATGGATGGATGAATAGCTTGATTAATAAAAGTATATAGCTATAAGTATTATACAATTCTTATAACTTTCCAGAGAGGAAGTTACTATTACGTGCATACTGCAGATAAGAAAACTTGGGTTCAGAGATATTAAGTGATTTTCCTAAGGTCACACAGCTATTGAGTAGCATAATGAATTCAAACCCTTCAAATGACACAAAGCTCATGTATTCTACTGCTTTGTAATACCACTTGGAGACATGCAGAATATCTGAACAGCATCAAATTGTTTCCATTCCAAGTTCAGAGAGCACAAATGGTGATTTAATGACAGAAGCAAGGGTGACTACCCAGAGAAGAGCTTTGTGAACAATCGTAACAAAATTAGAGCTTATTTCTCTGTTTATTGGGCAGCTGACCAACAATCCAAAGTGAGAGATATCTAGGATTACTGTATGATCTATTATCTATTTAAGAATATTTTTGAGCATGAAAAGGGTTGCTATTAAAAATTAAGTCAGGAGAACAACAGGCATAAGCCAGGACTCTTCTGGGTTAACTGGGATGTATGGTCAACATAGAGGTAGCCAAGGAGCGTCGCCACGTCTCCCTCTGTGTTAGAAACATCATCATAAAGAAAAATCCATATGAAATGCTGAAAAAGTATGTCTCACCCGTTCCCTGTGTGACTGAATCCATCTATGTCTTTGCTCTCCACATTATGTCTAATGAGTAATAATTTGTGAAGTTAAGAGGAGCATATACAATTCTGGAGCTTGGGGGTCACTTGGGGGTTAGAACAAATAGCCTCAAATAGACCCCAAGCTAGATAAGCATTAATAATGGTACTTATCATTTTACCAACTGACAGGCGGAGATGAACAATGTAGAAAAGGGGAAAATGTGCCATGAAAAATTGAAATAAAGAAGAAAACAAAATAGAGAGCAAATACAAAAGAGCTGGTCCTGAAAGAGATCTGGTATCCAGGAGCGTATTTTACTTGCCCTATTTCGCCATAACCCTGGGATACTTTTAATTACTTCACTCTTTTACAAACAGTGTCTGACTATTTTGTCAGAGGGTCAAGGAAAACAGCAGGACCTGCCCTTTCCTTGTGCTAAAAGGGACACCACCCTCGTATACTCTCAGGGACACCCCACCTAGAATAACTTGTCAAGAGGGATACGCATTTTTCCTGAGCTATCTTTCCCCAAAAAAGCAGCTCCTGGAAGCTGTGCTTCCTAAGCCATTGAGAAGAAGTCGGCCTCATCAGACACTGTCTGATAACTCTAAGATTTTATTTGAGGTGTATCAAATGCCTAGTATGTCTTATATTTGCCACTCACAGAGACATGTACAGATAATAGAATTAGAAGATACAAAAAGCAAAACCAATGAATAGAATGCTAATTTGAAAAAAAAAAAGAACTGAGCTTTGGAGAAAAATGAGACATAACTTTCTTTCGTTTGCCTTTTTTCCTCCCAGTTCAGGAAATGTTCCTTTTTTATTAAATAAATTTAATTACACTTTACTCACTAACCCATTAGATTAAAATATTCGTTTAATAAGCTCCAATAAGATTTAATCTGGGAATTTATTGAGCACTAGAGCTAATTAGAGGAGCCCTAGTAATGCAGTGGTTAAGCATTGGGCTGCTAACTGAAAGGTCTGTAGTTCGAACCCACCAGCCGCTCTGCGGGAAAAAGATGTGGCAGTCTGCTACCATAAAAGATTTACAGCCTTGAAAACCCTATGGAGCAGTTCTACTTGTCCTATTTAAGGTCATTATGAGTCGGAATCAACTTGATGGCAACGGGTTTGGTTTTGGTTTTAGAGCTAATTAAAAAGATGCTTCTTTTGGAAAATCCAGCCTGTTTCTACATAAGAAAAAAAAATCTTGTTCACAGTGTGGTTAAAAAAGATGATCACTTTCATATTTTTTAAGTTTTATATTTTACTTGCCTCCTTAACTGTAGATCTTTAAAATTGTATAACCCCAATTAAGAAAAATAAAAAGCAAATTGAGGGCCAGTATTCATAGAGGAATGCTGTTGGCTAAAGCTCCAGATATTTTTTTGTATCTCCAGTGAATTGCTTGTAAAATTTCCAGGAAGTCTGGGAAAAGCTTGCACTGACATCATTCAGCAAACCTTGGAAAAGCTTTACCACAGGTAAGATTTGAGGCCAAGCATACCATCTGGGGTTACTGGTCCTGTGATATTTGTAGACTCACAACTGATGAATTTTGCAGAAATCGCCCTTTCTCCCATCCCTCCTACATTTCTAGGCACTTTATTGAGGAATATTTTAATAATTTAGCTTTATCTTTGCTCCAGGTTTTCTCCCTTCCCAGAGTTTTCTTGTTTGTCTTTGTTAAACGCTTTATGATATCGAAAATCAATGAAACTAAATTTTAGGTCTATTTTACTCTTAATTTAAAAAATCGTGTATTGTCAGCCAACGTGATTAATAAGTTTATACATAAAACAAATGATATTAATTACCTTTTATATTTTAAATTATTATGGTTTGAGGGAATTGCCTGTTTTACTTTACCTTAATCACTTCAAATCACCCATTTAACTGCTTGTTTTTGTTTTTGTTTCTTTTTTTGTCCGCTTACATATTTTCATTTTAAGGAGCACAGATTGTCATATTTCACAAAAAAAATTTTAAAAATTACTTAATGAAAACTGATAAGATATTAAAGTAGTAAATTGAAATGTGTTAATGAAATAGAGAAGAAATGATTTTTTACTTTAAAATATTACTTTCAAATGTGAATCACAAAGAGAAACACAATATTAGTAACGATATATTTTGAAACAAAAACATATGGGATAATAAAAAAAAATTTAGTTTACATTGTTAGCCATTGTTAGCCTGTTCACTACGTTTATTCTTGACCAAAGATCAATTATTTTGGTAACAGCTTTATTGAGATACAATTGACATCCATACAATTCACCCATTTAGAGTATACAATTCAATGATTTTTTAGCACATTTACAGGTATGTGCAACCATCACCACAGCCATTTTAAGAACATTTTCATCATCTCTAAGAGAAACTCAGTTCTGCTCTACCTCATAGTTCAGTGAGTAGTGCCTGGGGTCTTAAGAGCATGCCAGCAGCCACGCAAGATAAAATAATTGATCTCTATTCACCTGAGGTAACAGAAGAAGAAGGAGACCCAGGAATGCAGAAGGAAATAGACTTCAGGTTAATTCCCTCCGTGAACAACTACCACCCTTACCATGAGACCAGAAGAAACGGATGGTTCCCAGCTACCATTACTGAACCTTTTGATCAAGGACTCAAGAGTTGGATCTTTATCAAAAGGAGGAAAACATGTAGAACAGAACTTCAAATTCTTGTTGGAAACCAGATTTCTGGGATACATTGAGAATAGGTGACCCCAAATTTATTGCCTTGAAATAACCTTTAAGCTTTGAACAGAAACTATGCCATGAATTCATCTTTATACTAAACAATTCAGCTGATATAATAAAGAATGTTTGCCTTAAGCATTGAGCTGTTTTAAAGAATTATCTATATGAGATTAAATGCGCAACAGTAACTCTAAAGAACACACACAAGAACTTCAAGGGGCAGAGAGTCTATGTTGATGCAGGGGAAACAATGAGGGCAGAGATAGGAAGAATGGTGAAGTATATAACCACTGTCAATGAACTATACAGGAAAAAGTATTGAATGGGTGTATCTTTCATTGTATATATTTTCACCAAAAATAAAATTAAAAAAAGAAAACAAACTCCATATCCTTTAGCTATCATCTCCCTGTTTCTCATTCCTCCCAATCCTAACAACCACAATCTACTTTCTGTCTATGGATTTGCCTATTCTGGACATTTCATATAAATGGAGTCATATAATATGTGATCTTTTATAACTGGCTTCTTTCCCTTAGCACAATGTTGTCCATGTATCATGTGGCATGTATCAGTACTTCTTTCTTTTTTTATGGCCAAATAAAAGACTTTTTAGTATCTAGAGTTAAATAATTTTTAGATCTCTTTACTAAGTAGCTAAAAATTAAATTCTGATACATATATTTTCATTTTGATATACAGCACCTCTTCAAAAAATATTGCTATTAAATTCATCTTAGCATTCTAAATTATTCTGTTTTTACTAATACTTTAAAAAATATATAATGTATAAGAAAATATCTTCTCATTCTAAAATCAAGAAATGAAGAGCTAAATGTTCAGTAAAAGTGATTGTTAAGGACTCAGTAGTTGGATCTGTATCATTATTTCCTCCTTTTGATAAAGGATGATTATTTCTCCAATAGAGACAATGGTTTTTTAAAGGAGTGAATAAGGTAAAACCTAATAAATATTATGGGAGAAAACTTTTACAATTGAAATAATTTCAAGTATGTTTTGTGTCCTTTGTTATTTTTGTTAGCTGCCTTTGAATCTTCTCCTAATTCGTGGCAACCCTATGCACAATGAGATCACACTGTTGTGATCTACAGGGTTTTCATTGGCTGGTTTTCAGAAGTAGATCACCAGATATTTCATCTTAGTCTATCTTAGCCTGGAAGATCCACTGAAACCTGTTCAGTGTGACAACAACAAGCAAGCCTCCACTGACAGATGGGTGGTAGCTCTGCTTGAGTTGCATTGGTCAGGAATTGAAGTTTTGATTCTAGACCTATAACTAGACTTAAGTCCCAGTGAGCCCTAAAAGGTAAACTTTAAAATGTGACAGGAAAAGATACACTACATTCCAAAAGAACTGCTTGAGTTTCCTAATATGTACAAACAGAAACGTAGGCAATATGTGTGGGAATGGCTTTTAACAGTTTGGGATAATGGTACACGGAACATAAAGTTGGATCAGTCAGAGTTTATTGATATGGACCCACTAAGCACAGATTCTTCATTCAATATTTAAGTTCAAGAGGTTAGGAAAGGGATTGAACAGTTTATTTCATTGGTTCACGGTAGCATGGATTACCCAATGGCCTATACTAAACCAAATTGACGTACCAGACCTGCCTTGGTGTACTGTAGAAGAAGGTATCCAAAAGCTTAGAGAAATTGGCATGTTAGAGTGGATTTATCAGGTTATACCCACAGACCCACACATGGAGTGCCCAGAGGACACACATTTTACCACAAAGGTGAAGAATAAATTTGTGAAGGAAGCCCCAGAATCCTTGAAGATTGCTGTGATTGCTATTTTATGTAAGTCATATTTGACAGTGGGGACTTCCCTAACTGAATTAAGACACCTGACTACAGTGGGGCTGATTGGACTCTGTGGTGGTAGGGGTCAAGTGGTAGCACCCAATCAACAAAGACAAGGCAGGTGTGGTTACTGTAAAGGACAGAAGCAGTTATCAGAATAGTCTGACTCATATGGACTTATGGTATTGGCTACTTAGGGTGCTGAGTACTTAGTCCTAGGAGTGAAATAGATGGGAAATCTACTAAATATTTACTTGACCTGTACAAGTAGAAGAATTTTAGGTCAAATAAATTGCAGTCTAACTCAAATCACCAAAATAGTCACAGCCCCTTAACCAATTCCCAGACTTGAGCCAGTTTACATACCCACAACCTCTTGAATGAAGGGAAGGCCAGGTCTCTTGAGGAAGACCTCACTACACTGACAAAAATTTATACAGCTAATCTTTCTCCTAGCCTTGCCCAAAGGGATCTATGGCCTTGTACTAAAGTGATTGTTCATTGGGGAAAAGGAAATAACCAGATTTTGGGGGGATTTCTGAACTGACACTAATTCCAGGAGATTCAAATCATCACTGTGGCTCACCAGTGAAAATGGGGGTGTGTGGAGGTCAGTTATTAAGGGAGTCTTAGCTCAGATTTGTCTTACAGTTGGCCCAGTGGGTCCCCAAACCCACCTTCTAGTGATTTCCCCAGTTTCAGAATGCATAATTAGAATAGATACACTCAGCAACTGATAGAACCTCCACTTTAAATCCCCCATGTCATGGATTGAATTATGTCCCCCAGAAAATGTGTGTAACAATTTGCCTGGGCCATGATTCCCAGTATTTTGTGGTTGTCCTCCATTTTGTGATTGTGATTTTATGTTAAAGAGGATTAGGGTGGGATTGTAACACACTTACTAAGGTCACATCCCTGATCCAATGTAAAGGGAGTTTCCCTGGGTGTGGCCTGCACCACCTTTTATCTTACAAGAGATAAAAGGAAAGGGAAGCAAGCAGAGAGTTGGGGATCTCATACCACCAAGAAAGCAGTCCTGGGAGCAGAGTGTGTTCTTTAGACCCAGGGTTCCTGCACAGAGAAGCTCCTACTCTGGAGGAAGATTGAAGAGAAGGCCAACAGAGAAAGACTTCCTTTGGAGCTGATGCCCTGACTTTGGACTTTCAACCTACTTTACTGTGAGGAAATAAATTTCTCTTTGTTAAAGCCATCCACTTGCGGTATTTCTGTTATAGCAGCACTAGATGACTAAGACAGAATTTGGTACCAAGAGAGTGGGGTGCTGCTCTAATAGATACGTAAAATGTGGAAGCGGTTTTGAAATGGTGAATGGATAGAGGAGTGGTAGCAGCAGATGACCAGCAGTAGCAGAGAACCTGCAGCAGCAGAGAACCCGCAGCAGCAGAGAACCTTCAGCAGCAAAGAAGCAGCATCGGCAGAGGACTAGCAGCAGCAAAGAAGCGGCATCGGCAGAGAACTAGCAGCAGCAGAACCAGGAGACCAGGACGCGACAGTGCTGGTGCCAATCCATGGAGCAAGAGAGCTAAGTGATTGTGTGCAGGAGGCTTCCTGGTGCAGTGTGATGCCTCTATACACTTAACAGTGGAGCTACAGAGCTTTGAAACATTTGCCCCAGCAGGGCACATGCGGGCTTGAGGCCCAAGGAGCCCAGAGGCCAAGAAACCAGGAAGAAACTGAAGAGATGAAGAACACAAGAAACCAAGCTGCCTCAGTCTTAAAAGGTATGGCCAAGACCTCTGGGGTTTCATGGGGTGGGACCATGGCCTCTGGTGTTTCTAAGCGTGGAGTTGGCACTCAGATGGAGTAGGAGAATGCCGCACCTAAAGCCAAAGGAGCAGAGTTGCCGTCCCAGTGGGCCTGGGAGGTGGAGCTGAAGCCCAGGGCCAAGGGGCCTGCACTCAGAATCTGGACAGTGTGGCCATTACCTACAGTCTGGAGGGCAGGGCCATTGTGTAAATTGCCTCAGAGAACAGATGATTATTTTCAAAGCTTTGAGGGCTAATGTAATGTGTTCTGCTGACTTGCTTGGTGGCTGTTATCCCTGCTTTTCCTCCAGTTTCTCCCATTTGTAAGGGAAATGTCTAGCTTGTGCCTGTTCTGCCATTGTATTTTTGGAAGCAGATAACTTACATTCTAGATTTCACAGATGAAGAGGAATTTTAGGATCTTGGACTTGGAGTTAAGTCTTTTGCTATGATATGATGAGGTGAATATGTTTTGCATGTTGCAAAAATGTGATTTTTGGGGGGCCAAAGGGTGGAATGTCCTGGATTGAATTGTGTCCCCCCAAAAAATGTGTGTATCAGTTTGGCTTGGCCATGATTCCCAGAATTGTGTGATTGTCCTCCATTTTGTGATTGTAATTTTATGTTAAGGGGATTAGGGTGGGATTGTAACACCCTTACTAAAGTCACTCCCTGATCCAATGTAAAGGGAGTTTCCCCGGGTGTGGCCTGCACTACTTTTATCTTACAAGAGATAAAAGAAAAAGGAAGCAAGCAGAGAGTTGGGGATCTCATACCACCAAGAAAGCAGGGCCAGGAGCAGAGTGCATCCTTTGGACCTGGGGTACCTCTGTGGAGAAGCCCCTAGTCCAGAGGAGGTTGGATGAGAAGGCCAACAGAGAGAGAAAAAGCCTTCCTCTGGAGATGACCCCCTGAATTTGGACTTTTAGCCTACCTTACTGTGAAGAAATAAATTTCTCTTTGTTAAAGCCATCCACTTGTGGTATTTCTGTTATAGCAGCACTAGATGATTAAGACACTCCACAAGTGGAGTAAGGGCAATTATGGAAGGAAAAGCGTAGTGGAAGCCATTAGAACTGCCCTTACTTAGGAAAATAGTAAACCAAAGGCAATACCTCATTCAGCAAGGGATTGTAGAGATTACTGCCACCAGCGAGGGCTCATAGGATGTAGTGGTGGTGATTCCCACCACATTCCCATTAAACTCACCTATTTGACCTCTACAAAAAATATGTAGATCTTGGAAAATGACAGTGGATTATCAAAAACTTAATCTGGTGGTTACTCCAATTGCAACTGCTGTTCCAGATGTGGTTTCATTGCTTGAGCAAATTAATGTATCTCCTGGTACCTCGTATGCAGCTACTCATCTGGCCTTTTTCTCCATACCTATTGCAAAAGACTACCAAAACAAGTTTGCCTTCAGCTGGTGTCTTAGTCATCTAGTTCTGCTATAACAGAAATACCACAAGTGGATGGCTTTAACAAGGAGAAGTTAATTCTCTCACAGTCCTGTAGGCTACAAGTCCATATTCAGGGCATCAGCTCCAGGAGAAGGCTTTCTCTCTCTGTTGGCTCTGGAGGAAGGTCCTTGTGATGTATCAGTCTTCCCTTGGTCTGGGAGCATCTCAGCACAGGAACTTCAGGTCCAAAGGACGCACTCTGCTCCTGGCACTGCTTTCTTGGTGATGTGAGGTTCCCATGTTTCTCTGCTCAATTCTCTCTCCTATATCCCAAAAGAGATTGGTCTAAGACACCATCCAATCCTGTAGAGCTCATCAGGATAACTGCCGCTAATCCATCCTACCACATCATAGTGATAGAGTCCACAACACAGAAGAAAATCACATCAGATTACAAAATGGTACACAGTCATACGGTACTGGGAATCATGACCTAGACAAGTGGATAGATATTTGGGGGGGACACAATTCAATTCATGACATTCCACCCTTTGGCACCCAAAATTCATGTCCTTGCCACATGTAAAACATTCACCCCATCATATCACAGCAAAAGTCTTAAATCAACTCCAAGTCCAAAATCTAAAAATTCCTCTTCATCTGCGAAGTCTAAAATACAAGTTATCTGCTTCCAAAGGTACAATAGTGTGACAGGCAGGCTCACGCTAGACATTTCTATTACCAATGGGAGAAATTAGAGGAAAAGAAGGGATAACAGGCACCAAGCAAGTCAGCAGAACACATTACATTAACCCTCAAGGCTTGAAAATAATCCTCTGTTCTGTGAGACCATTCACACAATAACATTGCCCTCCAGACTCTAGGTATTGGCCACAGTCTCCGGATTCTGAGTGGAGGGCCCTCAGCCCTGGGCTTCAGCTCTGCCTTCCAGCTCCACTGGGACAGCAACTCTGCTCCCTTAGCTTTAGGCACACCATTCTCCTAGTCCCTCTGAGTGACAATTCCACTCTTAGAAACACCAGAGGCCCTCACTCCACCCTTTGAAACCCCAGAGGTCATGGCTATACCTTTTGAGACTGAGGCAGCTCGGCTTCTTGTGTTCCTTGTCTCTTCAGCTTCTGCCTCCTGTGGCTTCTTAGCCCTTGGGCCTCACGCCCACATCTGTCCTGCTGAGGCAAGTATTCCAAAGCTCTGCAGCTCCACCAATTAAGTGCCTTGGGGCACCCCACTCCACCAGGAAGCCTCCTGCACACAGGCGCTCAGCTCTCTTTCTCCATGGGTCAGCAAGCCGAGCTCCACCGATAAGTACCCACAGGTACACCACTCCACCAGGAAGCCTCAGAGGCACTCAGCTCTCTTGCTCTGTGTGTCAGTTCTAGTGCCCTCTCGCATTGGCCTCCTGGTTCTGCTGCTGCTGGTCCTCTGCCGCTTCTGCTCTTCTATCCATTCACAGTTTCAAAACCACTTCCATATTTTAGGTATCTGTTAGAGCAGCACCCCATTCCCAGTACCAAGTGTCTTAGGCTGGCTTCTCTAGAGAAGCAAAACCAGTAAAGCATAAAAAATATACGTAGAGAGAGATTTATGTCAAGGAAACAGCTCACACAATTCTAGAGGCTAGAATGACCCAAGTCTGTGGCTTAGGATAGAGGCTTCTCCTGATTCATGTAGCTGCAGGGACTGGCGAAACCAAGACTGGCAGGTTTGAAAGCAGGACTCCGTTCACAGGCTGTGAAGATCGACAAATTCCAGGATCAGCAGATAAGCTGCTAGCTGAAGTCCCAAGAACCAGAGGTCAGACGAACAGGAGGCAGCCGCACAATCCAGAGCAAGCAAAAAGCCAGAATGTCTGCTTATCAGATGCAAGCCATACCCCCAAGGAAACTCCCCTTCAACTGATTGGCTACTCACAGCATATTCAGTCATGCGAGTGATCACATATAAACACTGAGAATCATGGCCCAGCCAAGTTGACACAGAATCCTAACCATCACAACTGGCAAGGCCAGCAATACACCTTTACTATCCTACCTCAAGGTGTATCAACTCTCTAGCCTATGTCATAATTTAGTCTTCAGGGAATTTGATCACATTTCTCTTCCACAAGATGTCACACTGGTCCATTACATTGATGACATTATGCTGATAGGACCTAGTAAAGAAGAAGTGTCAATGACTCTGGACTTATTGGTAAAACATTGCATGCTAGTGGGTGGGAAATTAATCTGGCAAAAATTTAAGCACCTTATGTCTCAGTGAAATTTCTAGGGGTTCAGTGGCATGGGGAAAGATGAGATATTCCTTCTAAAGTGAAGGATAAGTTGTTGAATCTGGCCGCTCCCACAACTAAAAAGGAGGCACAACGTCTGATGGGCATCTTTCAATTTTGAAGGCAACAAATCACTCATTCAGGCATGCTATTTATTAAGGTACTCAAAAAACTGCTAGTTTTGAGTGATTCCCAAAACAAAAGAAGGTTCTGCAACAGGCTCAGGCTGTCATGCAAACTGCTCTGCCACTTGAGCTATATGATCAAGCTGTTCCAATGATGCTTGAACTGTCAGTGGCAGATAGGGATGCTGTCTGGAGTCTTTGGCAGGCCCCCATTGGTGAATCACAGAGCAGACCCTTAGGATTTTGAAGCAAAGTCCTGCCATCTTTCGCAGATAACTAGTTTCCTTTTTAGAGACAGCTTTTGGCTTGTTACTGGGCCTTTGTAGAGACTGAACGTTTAACTAGGGGCCACCAAGTCACCATGGAGACTGTGTTGCCCCTCATGAGCTGGCTGTTTTCTGAGCCACAGAGTTATAAATGCAAATGTGCACATCAGCACTCCATCATTAAATGGATGTGGTTCATATGAGATCCGGCCCAAGCAGGACCTGAAGGCACAAGTGAGATGTATGAGGAAGTGGCCCAAATGCCCATGGTCTCCACTCCTGTCATATTATCTCCCATCTCCCAGTCTGTACCTATGGTCTCATGGGGAGTTCCTTATGATAAGTTGACTGAAGAAGAGACAACTCATGCCTGGTTTACAGATGGTTCTGTGTGATATGCAGGCACCACTTGAAAGTGGAAAATGGTAGTACTACAGCCCCTTTCTGGGACCTCCCTGAGAAAAAGTGATGAAGAGAAATCCTCCCAAGGCGCAGAACTTGGAGCAGTGCACCTGGTCATTCACTTTGCTTGGAAGGAGAAATGGCCAGATGTGTGATTGTATACTGATTCATGGGCTGTGACCAACGGTTTGGCTTGATGGTCAGGGACTTGGAAGGAACATCATTGAAAAATTGGAAACAAGGAGGTATGGGGAAGAGGTATGTGGATAGACCCCTCTGAAAGGGCCAAAGATGTGAAGATACTCATGTTTCATGTGAATGTCCACCAAAGGGTGACCTTGGCAGAGGAGGATTTTAACAATTAAGTGGAAAGCAGACATACTCTTTCCCCAGCCAATTTAGTCATTTCCCAGTGGGTTCATAAACAAAAGTTAACCTGGTGGCAGTGATGGAGGTTATGCATGGTCTCAGTGCTGTGGCCTTCCACTCACCAAGGCCGACTTAGCTACAGTCATTGCTGAGTACCCAGTCTTCTAGCAGCAGTGACCAACACTGAGTCCTTGATATGGCACCATTTCTCGAGGTGATCAGCCAGCAACCTGATGGCAGGTTGATTACCTTAGATCACTTCCATCATGGAAAGGGCAGCATCTTGTTCTTACGGGAATTGACACTTTCTCTGGATACGGATTTGCCTTCCCTGCACACAAAGCCTCTACCAAAACTACCATCTGTGGCTCACAGAATGCCTTATCCATTGTCATGGTATCCCATACTGCATTGCCTTAAAGCAAGGGACTCACTTCACAGCAAAGGAAGTGTTGCAGTGGGCCCATGCTCATGGAATTTACTAGTCTTACCTTGTTCCCCATCATCTTGAAGTAGCTGACTTGATAGAATGATGGAATGACCTTCTAAAGACACAATTATAGTGCCAGCTAAATGGCATTACCTTGCAGGGTTGGGGCAATGTTCTCTAGGATTCTATTTATGCTCTAAAACAGTGTCTAATATATGGTGTTTTTTCTCCCATAGCCAGGATTTATGGGTCCAGGAAATAAGGGGTGGAAAAGGGGGTGGCACCACTCATTATTACCCCTAGTGACCCACTCGAAAATTTTTGCTTTCTGTCCTCACAACCCTATGCTCTGTGGCCTAGAGGTCTTAGTTCCAAAGGGAGGAATGCTGCCACCTGGAGACACATCACTGATTCCACTGAACTGGAAGTTAAGAATACTACCTGGCCACTTTGTGTTCCTTATGCCTCTGGACAAATAGGCAAAGAACAGAGTTACAGTATTGGCTGGTGTGATTGATTCTGATTACCTAGAGGAAATTGGATTGGTATTACATAATGGAGGTAAAGAAGAGTATGTCTGGAATGCAGGAGATCCTTTAGGGCGTCTGTTAGTATTACCATGACCTGTGATTAAAGTCAACGGAAAACTAGAGCAACCCAATTCCAATATAACTTCTAATGGCCCAGACCCTTCATGAATGAAGTTTTGGGTCACCCCACCAGGCAAAGAATCACAACTAGTTGAGCTATTTGCTGAGGGTAAAGGGAATATGGAATGGGTGGTAGAAGAAGTTAGTTCTAAATACCAGCTATGACCACGTGACTAGTTGCAGAAACAAAGACTGTAATTGTTGTGTTTGTTCCTTGTATGTGTGCATCAAATATTTTTGTTTTTTTCGCTAGTAAAATATAAGATGTAAATGGGACTAGGGTATTTTTGATTGTATGCATGTTAGTTGTATCATGTTAGGCAGAAGTATAACTTTATGTTTGTCTTTATTTAGAGATTACATATGGTTTAATGAGATGTGTACAGGTGCTACATTGACAAGGGGTAGATCATGTTGGTTAAGATTGCGTGTCAACTTGGCTGGGTCATGATTCTCAGTGGTTTGGCAGTTATGTAATGATATAATCACCTCCATGATGAGATCTGATACAATGTAATCTCGTCCATGATGAGATCTGCTATAACCAGTCAATAAGTTGAAAGGGAGTTTTCTTGGGGGTGTGGCCTGCATCCAATATATATGGACTTTCTGGCAAAGTTTGCTGGCTTTTTCTCTGCTCTGTATCCTGTATTGAGTTCACCATCATCTGACCTCTGGTTGTTGGGATTTGAGCCAGTGACCTGCCATCTTACCTGCTGATCTTGCATTCATCAGCTCCTGCAGCTATGTGAGTCAGGAGACGCTTCCAGCCTGATGCCTGACCCGTTGACTTGGAACTTTCCAGCCTTTACAACTGTGTGAGCCATATCCTTGATATAAATGCTTCTCTCTCTCTACATATATACATATACTTACTTCACTAGTTTTGCTTCTCTAGAGAACCAAGCCTAAAACACTAAAACACTACCCCACTATCGAGAGACAGAATACTTCCGTCTCCCCAAAATTATGCTGTATAACACTGCTCTATATAATAATCCTACATAACACCGTCCCTCATAATGCTATTTAATGATACGATGTTCTAGTTAAAAGATAGGACAATTTGTATTCTGTGCACGAATATGTTTTGAAACTGTCCTCAAATAAACCTAAAATGTCAGGGCAGACATTATTTTCATTAAAGAGACAGAAAAACCTAAGATTAGAAGAGTTCATATGAATGAAGCACAACTTAAATAACAATGACAGTATGTTGTTGAGGAGAGGCAGGATAGCAGAACCCGGGTTCTGGAGTTAGACAGCTCTCAGCATAAAACTTGAAATACCTACTTTACCATCTCTCAGTCTAAGCCTCAGTTTCCTCATCTGTGAAGTGGAAATAATAATAGTACTATGGAAGATGATTTGTAAAAAATGGCAACTATAAACCAAAAAAAAAAAAAAAAATGCCGTGAGTCAATTCTGACTCATAGTGACCCTATAGGACAGAGTAGAAGCACCCTTTAGGATTTCCAAGGCTGTATATCGCTGAGCAACTGGTGGGTTCCAACTGCCGACCTTTTGGTTAGCTTTCGAGCTCTTAAACCACTGCACCACCAGGGATCCTTGCCTCGTCATGAGGAAGAGTCCATTCCTCCTCCCCTTATTCCGGGCTGGTCTTGTAACTTTTGACTTGCTTTTGACCAAAAAGAAAAGCAGCAGAAATGATGGTGTGCCTGTTCCAAACCTAGACCTCAAGAGTCATTGTGTGCTTCCACTCCTTCACTTAAAAACCTGTCCGGCTGCCCTGTGAACAAGCTTAGGTTGGAATGCTGAAGATGAGCTACCACACCCAGAAAGTCAACACAGCTGAGGCCTTTCTAGACCGGCCAGCCCCCATATGACCCAGAAGCTGACCACAGACTCATGAGTAAGCCCAGAAGAGAACAGAAAAACCACCCAGTGGATTCCTGCTTAAATTGCCAACCCACAGAGAACCGTGAGTTAAATAAATGATTGTTGTTTTAAGCCACCAAGTTTTGGGATACACAACAATAGAAAACTGATACAAGTACAACATCAGAGAGATGTTGTTAGGATTGAAAACAACAATACATATAAAACACTTTGGAAAAAAATGTTGAAATGGCAATTCTATATATATATATACTACAATTTTTTTTAAATGATGAATTTAAGAATTCAAAAACAAACTGCTTAGACCTATGTCTGCCATATAGGAAATTATCAGTGAACTATCGTTTTCATCTTGGTTATTATCATCAGTATTGTAGAAGGTCAGTGAAAAAGAGGAAGACTCAATGAGATGGATTGACAATGGTTGCAATAATGGGCTCAAACATAACAACAATTATCAAGGTGGTGCAAGACAGGGCAGTGGTTCTTTCTGTTGTACTTAGGGTCACTATGAGTCAGAACCGACTTGATGGCACTCAACAACACAACAACAATTGTATTGTATTAAGGCATAAACTATTACATTCTGTTAATGGCAACTCTAAAAACCAATTCATTCCTGAGTGCAGTGTAATTTGTTTTGTTTTCCTTCTCTTCTTCCCTCAGAAATATTTCATGGCCCAGCTCAAATATCACATCCTTGGAAAAATTTCCTCTGGTTTACCTAACAAATTAGCTTTGTGTTCTCATAAGTACTTTGTTCATTTCATCATACCATAGTGTAATATATTTATCTCATTAATGTCTCTCCCCATACTACATTGCAGAAATTCAGATTGTATCTTATTCGCATTTGTAGACTCAGCAATAACACAGTACTTAGCACTGAGTAAATGTTCAGTTAATATTTATTGAGTGACTAATGTCACAAAACAGTATGTGTATTAATTGTTTAATGAGAAACTAGTTTGCTCTGTAAACCTTCATCTAAAGTAAAATAAAAAAAAATTATTGAGTGGATGGATAAAAATAAAAGTCGCATGATATTTTGTGTTAGTAACTCCACAACTGTATTTGTCTTGGTTTCCTTATTCTACTTACATATGGTGGATCACCTTGATCAGTTAATTTCTATTTATTTTCAAACAAAATAGCATCTTCAAAACAGAAGCATATAAATTCCTCATCTGTTCCTGGAATCCTATATTTATGAAAACCCTTGATCAGAGACCACCCATGCTTTTAATTACTTAAAAATATCTTTCCAAAAGATTTATGTCATGATACTCAATATCCTTAACTGATGACTTTTATGGAACAATTCTAGGAATGCATTTGTGTGTTGATGTTAAACTAAGCTGTTCATTCAAGTCTAGGTAAACACTGATTTATTTACAGTTAGATCTGGCGAAGGGGCCAAGCTGGTCATTTAGTTAAATATTTTGTTATATAATAATTTGTAAAGAAGGAGTAAGACCTTGGTCAGTACAGCCCTGGGAGGGGGAGGTTATTTATAATTACAAATCACATACAATCCATGATCTTCTGACTTGTCGGTTTATCCATAATTTTTTGGCATTACTTCCCTTCTTTCTCCTACTCAGTTTTGCCGCATGCAACCAACATGGCACTTAGAACACAGACACCACATTGAAAGCAGGAATTAAATCAGGAAGAGGGGAAGCAGAGGTCACGCTCTTGTCAAGTTTAATTAATGACTTCTGGAGATCAGTTTATCAGCACCTTCTGTATATAATATGTGCACAATAATTGGTTATGTTTCATCACTATTGTTCAAAATGAACTTTTGATAAAACATAACTATAGGAAAAATCAGAAGGCTGGGGGCAAGGAGCTCTGTTCCTACGATCAGGCTGGGTTCTCCTGTGGGTCTTGGAAAGCCATAAGATTTTCTTTCTCCATATACTTATATTCATTTGCCTGTATCAATACCTCTTACTCAACTTTTACAACCTGTCTGGGATATTATGTCCTCCAAGAAAAACTCCTATACTGGATTGAATAGGGCTTTCCTATAGCACCCTTGGTTTACCCCATTAAAGTACCTATAGAACTGTAATTAATTATTTGTCTCTGCTAATAAAGCAGGAGGCTTTTCTTTTTTTTTTTTATTGCTTTGGTTATTTTATTATTATTACTATTTTAATCTTCCTAGCCTCCTCTCCAACATCATGAGCACAAAACTCAATTGGTAAGTGGTGGGGAGGTAAATGAGTGAGGAAATATTTCGTAATTTGAGGCATTGTGCTAAGCTTTGTGAGGAACCCAAAGCGTTGGCGTCAGCCCCCACGGGAATGTTACAGAATAGGTGGTAAGATAGAACATGTACACACATGAATTCAAATTACTGTATATATGCATATCTCCTACTGTCTTGATGCCTATTTGCTATACTGCTTAGGAGCCTATTGTTTCAATCCACACGTGATCAGGAGATAATAATATAAGAGTTTTAGGAGATATTTAGACTTAATTGGTCCACAAACTGCAGTCAAGATCTGCAGTCTATGTCTAAATGTACAAATTAATTAACATGCTCCACTTTATTTTTAATGTAGGTTATTGATTGGTAAGTTGGTCCAATAAAGTCAATATGATTAGTGCGGGTAGCATAGCCTCATGGTCAATGTGCAGCTCCTATTTCCTGCCTCATGACAATAAAAGGCAGATAGGTAATTGGCATTACCTGCCAAAGCAAAAAAAAAAAAAAAGTCTCTAAGAAAAATGTCCCCCGCATTCTTATTGATTTTTTTAAAATGTATACAGAAAGTACATAGACTGATATTAAACGCTGTGCAAGCCAGAGAATTAAGGAGGATTGTTGTCATTCAGTGCTGTCCAGTCAGTTCTGTCTCATAGTGACACTATGTTCAACAGACTGAAACACTGTTAGCTACTGCACCATCCTCATAGTCGTTGTTATGCTTGAGCCCATTGTTGAAGCCACTGTGTCGATCCATCTAATTGAGGGTCTTCCTCTTTTTCGCTGGCTCTTCTCCAGAGACTGGTTCTCCCAATAACTTGTTCAAATTATGTGACATGAAGTCTTGCCATCCTTGTTTCTAAGGAGCATTCTGGCTGTTTGTTCTTTTGGCAGTCCAAGGTATATTCGGTATTCTTCACCAACACCGTAATTCAAAGGCATCATTTCTTCTTCAGTCTTCCTTATTCATTGTCCAGCTTTCACATGCATATGAGGTGACTGAAAACACCATGCATGGGTCAGGTGCACCTTAGTCCTTAAAAGTGACATCTTTGCTTTTAAACACTTTAAAGAGATCTTTGCAGCAGATTTGCCCAATGCAATGCATTGTTTGATTTCTTGACAGCTGTTCCCATTGGCATTTACTGTGGATACAGGTAGAATGAAATCCTTGACAATGTCAGTATTTTCTCTGTTTATTGGGATGTTGCTTATTGGTCCAGTTGTGAAGATTTTTGTTTTCTTTATGTTGAGGTTTAATCCATACTAAAGGCTGTAGTCTTTGATCTTCAGCAGTAAGTGCTTCAAGTCCTCTTCACTTTCAGCAAGCAAGTTTGTGTCATCTGCATAACGCAGGTTGTGAGTCCTCCTCGAATCCTGATGCCCACGTCTTCTTCATATAGTCCAGTTTCTTGGATTATTTGCTCAGCATACAGATTGAATAAGTATGGTGAAAGGATACAACCCAGATGCACACCTTTCCTGACTTTAAAACACGCAGTATCCCCTTGTTCTGTTCAAATGACAACCTCTTGGTCTAAGTACAGGTTCCTCACGTGCACAATTAAGTGTTTTGGAATTCCCATTCTTCGCAATGTTATCCATAATTTGTTGGTATCCGCACAGTTGAATGCCTTTGCATAGTCAATAAAACACAGGTAAACATCTTTCTCATATTCTCTGCTTTCAGTCAAGATCCATCTGACATCAGCAATGATATCCCTTGTTCCATGCCCTCTTCTGAATCCGGCTTGAATTTCTGGCAGTTTGCTATTGATGTACTGCTGCTGTAACCACTTTTGAATGATCCTCAGGACATTTTACTTGTGTGTAATGTTAATGACATTGTTCAATAATTTTGCATTCTGTTGGATCACCTTTCTTTGGAATGGACACAAATATGGATCTCTTCCAGTCGGTTGGCCAGGAAGCTGTCTTCCAAATTTCTTGGCTTGGATGATTGAGCATTTCCAGCATTCTATCCATTTGTTGAAACATCTCAGTTGGTATTCTGTCGATTCCTGGAAGCTTGTTTTTCACCAATGCCTCCAGTAAATGTCGTGCTTCTTCTTTCAGTACCAACCTTTTTGTTTGTTTGTTTTTTGTGCTTTAGGTGAAAGTTTAGAGCTCAAGTTAATTTCTCATTCAAAAACTTACACACACTTTGTTCTGTGATACAAGTTGCAACCTCCACTATGTGACAGCGCTCTCCCCCTTTCCACTCTGGGCTCCTTGTGTCCATTCATCTAGCTCCTGTTCCCTTCTGCCTTCTTCTCCTGCTCCTGGACAGGAGCTGTCCATATGGTCTAGTATATTTGATTGAACTAAGAAGTACATTCCTCATGTGTGTTGTTTTTTGTTTTATAGGCCTGTCTAATCTCTATCTAAAAAGTGGGTTCTTGATCATATGCTACCTCCTGAAATGGTTGAACGTTAACCAATATTTTTTGGTACAGTGACTGTGTGTTCTTTCCATCTTCTTTTGATGCTTCCTTCATCGTTTAATATTTTCCCCATAGAATCCTTCAATATTGCAACTTGATGCTTGAATTTTTCCTTCAGTTCTTTCAGCTTGAGAAATGCTGAATGTATTCTTCCCTTTTGGTTTTCTAACGCCAAGTCTTTTCACATTTCACTATAATACTTTCTCATCTCCAGCTGCCTTTGAAATCTTCTGTTCAGCTCTCTGACTTCATCATTTCTTCCTTTCGTTTTAGTTACTCAATGTTCAAGAGTAAGTTTCAGAGTCTTTTCTGACTTGCATTTTGGTTTTTTCTTTCTTACCTCTCTCTTTAATGACCTTTTTCTTTCTTCATATGTGATGTCCTTGATGTCATCCCACAACTCGTCCAGTCTTTGGTCATTAGTGTTCAATGTGTCAAATCTATTCTTGAGATGGTCTCTAAATTCAGGTGGAATACACTCAAGGTCATACTTCCACTCTCTTGGACATGTTCTAATTTTCTTCAGCTTCAACTAGAACTCGCATATGAGCAATTGGTAGTCTGTTCCGCAGTCGAGCCCCGACCTTGTTCTGACTGATGATATTGAGCTTTTCCATCCTCTCTTCCCACAGATGTAGTCTCTTTGATTCTTCTGTATTCCATCTGGAGATGTTCAAGTGTATAGTCACTGTTGATGTTGAAAAAAGGTATTTGCAATGAAGAAGTCGTTGTTCTTGCAAAATTCTGTCATGCAATCTGAGGAGAATTAGAACCTTTAAAAGATGCAGACCTAGTTAAATTGTGAGCAGAGAGTGTCTGTTCCTTCTTGCTGAGTGGAATACCCAGAACAGGATCAGTGGCTACTGTATGGACTGGAAGCAAAGAAAGGACACCCACCCAACATAAACAGCTCTTTAAGAATCTATCAAGAGTCCCCAAGAATTCAATCCTTATTACTGTTTAAATTTTCTTTCCTGGACAATTATCCAAGCAAAAATTGTATATTCATCTCTTACTCCTTTCTACTGTTTATTTACTATGAATATTGTCCTGCATTGTAAGGCTTCTTGCACTAATTATGTGTATTTCCAATGAAAATAAAATACATGTGGAATTAGCAGTACAAACATTTAAACCATCCTTACATGCTTTTATTTCTCTTGCCTCTGCCATCTTGGACTCCTATCGGAGATCAGTGAGAAAGCAGCTTCACGGAGCTTCCAGCAGGAGATAGAACAACCAGAAACCAGAGATACAGGCTTTCCCACCCCTCAACCTTCTTCACCCCCACTTAGCCTCCTCTGCTTCCTGCAGCCACAGTTTCTTGACCAGGAGGCAACAGCTTCATCCCAGTGTCACTTGGATTCCACCTGCCCGCACTGGCCAGATTCCTGAATGCCATTTTTTGGCTGCTGGTATTGCTTTTCTCTGCTTCTTTAGATTTCTTCCTTACCTCTCACCACCTCCCCCTCTTGTCTCTCAAATACCTGGCTCCGTGCGCCACCTTTACTTCCTCCTGAAAGGCTGAGGAACAGTGCTCAACTGTGAAATTGCTTCCCGGCCTATGCTGCCGCGCTGGTGAGACACCTGGGGCTTGTTTGTTTGTTTGTTTGCTCTGATTTGTTTGTTTGTTTTCTTTTTCTTTTCTCAGCTTGGGAGCCCCTTCTAGCTGGGCAGTACCATGCAGCTCAGAAGCTACTGCCTTACTCTGTGCAGATGCACAGAGACATCCCTGGGGCATTTCTTTTTTCTTGATTTTGGTTTTTTTTTTTTTTTTTTTTTTTTTGGTTTCTTTGTTTTGTTTCCTGCTCTCTCTTATTCCCTCTTTGTCTTTCTTCATTTTCAGTTTCTTGATTTATTCATTTTTTTCTTTTACCCTTTTTCTTTTTTTTTCTTTTTGTTTTTCCCCATTTCTCAGTCTCTCATCTCTCCACTCCAATAGCAAGCTCCCTTAGTATGCTTTCTTGTTTGTGTGTGTGTTTTTGGCTCCTGTTCCTCTCTCCTCTCTCTCATCCTTTCCATACACATTTTAGCTCCACACATCACAATCTACCCCTCCTTCCTGCCTACCTGCACCCTGCACTGAACATCACACTCCCAAGCAGCACAGGCATGGCCTACTGGAACCTGCCCTGCAATGATTCTCGGCCCACACTGTCAGTGCTGGTACGTGCCACAAACATCCCATCTCAGCGACTCCCTTTCAGCTAGATCTGCCCTGCTGCTGTACCTTAGCTGAGTGAATGATCCTGCCCATTGGAGAAGGAGGTGAAAAGTATCGTGCCCACAGATGAGCAAACAACAAAGAACACACAGCCTGCCTGCTCAGACATAGCCAAATAAAACAAAAAGCAGGATGAAACCAATCTACAATCAATAAACGAGGAGAATAACCACTGAATGCCCCAAAGACAGCAGACAATATCAAAACATTTACAAAAACAGGACAGGATGGTTCTACTAGGTGTCCAAAATAAAATACCAGATAACCTTCCAGTGGAATAAAAGGCACTAGACCTAACTGATAGTGAATTCAAATCTCTAATATTCAGAATTATCCAAGAGTCAAAGCAAAAAGCAGAAAAAAATGAGGGAAAAAAAGACAAATTCGTGGAAAAGGCAAAAAAAATTCATGGAAAATGCAGGCAAAAGAATGGAAGGTTCAAGAAAATAATACAGGAACAAAATGCTAAAATACATTCACTACTAGAAATCATACAAAAACAACAATTAGAAATCCAAAAGAAAAACAACAAAACTTCAGAAATGGACAGTGTCATAGAAGGGCTGAGGAGCAGGTTTGAAATGATGGAAGATGGGATCAGCAAAATTGAAGACAAACACTTGGATACAACTCTGTTTAAGAAAAAATGGGAAAAAAGAATGAAGAAAAATGAAGAAACCCTGAGAATTATGTGGTATACAATCCAAGGAAAAAATGCAAGTGATCAGAGTTCCAGAACAGGGAGAGAAAACAGAAAACACAGAGAGGATCATTGAAGAATTGCTGACAGAAAACTTCCCCAATATCATCAAAGATGAAAAGCTGGCCATCCAAGAAGCTCAACGAACCCCATATAAGATAGACCTCAAAAGAAAATCACCAAGGCATATCATAATCACACTCGCCAAAACCAAAGACAAGCAAAGAACCCTGAGAGCAGCTCAAGAAAAACAAAAAGTCACATACACAGGAGAAACAATAAGCCTAAGCTCAGATTATTCAGCAGAAACCATGCAGGCAAGAAGGCAATGGGATGCCATATACAAAACTTTGAAAGAAAAAATTGCCATCCAAGAATAATATATCCCGCAAAACTCTTGTTCAGATATGATGGTGAAATTAGGTCATTTCCAGATAAAACAGAAATTAAGGGACCATGTAAAAACCAAACCAAACTTACAAGACTTATTAAAGGGAGTCCTTCAATCTGAGAAGAAACATCAGACCACAGGCTGAATATAGGACACAGGAATCTACTAGCCAGATACCAACCTAGGAAATGAACTCTTAAGGACTATGCCAAACCAAAAGAATCACAACAGGGAACCAGAAAGGTTAATCTGTAAATGACAACAGCACCAGAACAATAAAAGAGGGAATAAACAGTGTGGGTATAGAACCTTCTAAGGGAGAGGAAGGAAAGGCGATACCAAGTAATAATAGAGTGGTTCAAATATAGGAAGATAAGGGTAAATTTCAAGGTAACCACAAAGAAAGTTAACAAACCTACTCATCAAAATAAAGAAGAAAAACATAGAGTCTCAGTGAAAACAAAACCTACAAAAACAAAAGAAATGGAAAAAAAATCCACAAACGAAAGGAATTCAGCACAGCAGAGTAAGAGAACAAAGAAAATGTCAGCACCACAAAAAAAAAAAAAAAAAAAAGCTCTACAAAATGCAATCTCACTCCTAGGAACATATCCTAGAGAAATAAGAGCTGTCACATGAATAGACATATACACACCCATATTCATTGCAGGATTGTTCACAATAGCAAAAAAGTAGAAACAACCTAGATGCCCATCAACAAATGAATTGATAAACAAACTACGGTACATACACACAATGCAGTATTATGCAACTATAAAGAACAATGATGAATCTGTAAAGCATCCATAACATGGATGAAACTGGAGGACAGTATGCTGAGTGAAATAAGTCAATCACAAAAGGACAAATATCGTATGAGACCTCCACTGTAGAAAGTCATGAAAAGTTTACCCACAAAAAGAAAGAATCTTTGTTGGTTATGAGGGATGGGGTGGTGGGGAGAAATACTAAACAGACAATAGATAAGTGGTAATTTTGGTGAAGGGTAAGACAGTACACAATACTGGGGAATCCAGCACAACTTGTACAAGGAAAGGTCATGGAAGCTGCATAGACACTTCCAAACTCCCTGAGCGACTGAATTGCTGGGAGGAGGGCTGTGGGGGCCATGCTCTCAGGGAACATCTAGCTCAATTGGTATAACATAGTTTATAAAGACAATGTTCTACATTCTACCTTGGCGAGTAGCATCTGGGGTCTTAAAAGCCTGTGAGCAGCCATCTAAGATACACCACTGGTCTCACCCCTTCGGGAGCAAGGGAGAATGAAGAGAACAAGACACAAGGAAAAGATTAGTCCAAAGGACTAATGGACTACAACTACCACGGCTTCTATCAGACTGAGTCCAGTACAGCTAGATGGTGCCCAGCTACCACCGCTGACTGCTCTGACTGGGATCACAACAGAGGGTCCTGGACAGAGCAGGAAAAGAATGTAGAACAAAATTCTAAGTCACATAAAAAAGACCAGATTTACTGGCCTGACAGACTGGAGAAACCTCGAGAGTATGGTCCCCGGACACCCTTTTAGCTCAGTGGTGAGGTCACTCCCAAAGTTCACCATTGAGCTGGGGATTGGACAGCCTCATAAAACAAAATGGGACTAACGCAGCACAGCAGTCCAGGGACAAGGTCTAGAAGGCAGGAGAAGACAGAAAAGCTGGTAATAGGGAACCCAAGATTGAAAAGGGATAGTGTTGACATGTCGTGGTGTTGTTAACCATAGTCAAAGGGCGATATGTGTACTGACTGTTTAATGAGAAACTTTGTTCTGCAAACCTTCATCTAAGGTACAAAAAAAGAAAAACAGGATTATCTATGTGAGATTAAATTGACAAGAGCAACTCAAAACGTTTGATAGGAAGCCTAGGGGGCAGTGAGTTGAAGATAATGGTGATGGAATAATTTGGAAAGGGATAGTGAGAATAGCAGCACAACTGGAAGAATGTAATCGATGTCACTGATTTGTACGTGTAGAAACTTTTGAAACGGTGTAGCTTTGGCTATGTATATTTTCACCAAAAAAAACTCCTCCAAGGTCTAGAAGGGAGAGTGTTGACATGTCGTGGGGTTGTTAACCGATGTCATAAAACAATATGTGTACTGAGTGTTTGATGAGAAACTATTTGTTCTGTAAGCCTTCATCTAAAGTACAATAAAAAAAATCAAAAAAAGACATTGTTAGTTATTAACATGTTAACACAAACACACACGATAACTCTTAATCTCCAAGACTTAGCATATGCTTTTCAAAATTTCAAAAGTATTTCTGCAACATTTCCCATCCAAAGCCCTTGTTCAAAGCCACACGTGGCTTGGCACACTCACCATCCAGCAACTGTCTAGATTCTTCAGCTTGCTTCCTTCCCTTAAATGCCCTCTTGACCTAGCCCTAGGCAGAGTGCACCTCAAGGCAGAGATTGTGTTCATCTTTGGCACGATTTCATCTTTTGTGCTTGACCCTAGATGTCTCTTCCCTTATACAAATATTAAATAATAACAAGACAATGACCATTGTCTCCTCTAGTGGGAAGCGGACGTTTTACACTATTTACTTTCACCTTCCTCTCTTTCCATTTACACATTTTAATTGTGACCCTTAATTTTAAAAGGAACTAAAAATGGGCAAATTCATTGTACACAGTAGACCTCATTTTCGGCGCGTTTGTTACAGCATCTTAAATTAAAATTCTGATTTCTACTCCACTCTGGCTTTGGATATTTAGGAAAAAAATGTGTTAAGGAAAAGAAGATGTTAACAACTGAAATGAAACTTGCTCTAAAATGCTCCGTGAGCACTCAGAATTCAGTCTCGTAAGCCCTGAACACAGGCCATGGCAAGAAGGGCAGAAATAAAATTACGAGGAGTAGTGTTCATTTTGTTAACTATCAAGAAAGGAAAGCAGGTCCAAATTCAGGGAGGAAAATGTGAGCATTGTGAAATGCCACGTCTTCCTGCCCCTGGGAGATTTATTTATTGGAAATTATATTACAAGGAAAAAGTCTAAAGAAATTAAGTCTAGAGTTATTATGTCACACGTAACTGCATTGTAGACTAGAGCCACACTTCTGCAGTTATGTAAACGAAGCTGTCAAATACTTGTTATTTTAAGGCTGGAGCCAGGCGGCTTCTCTGACAGCCCTGTGGTCCCAGCTTCCAGCCTGATTCATGGCTGGCCCTGAGACACAGGAAGTTCGTGTCTGCCATAATCTAAACACCATGAAAATGGAACATAAGAAGCAGTGCAGAAAGGTAAAAATAGGCTAAACCCCATAACCCAGACAAGAACCATACAGCACACTTGGAGGAAAGAGGGGGGAAAATTAAGTCTGTGAACAAGAGCACCAGCTTACATACAATAGGGATAACTAGGACCTACCACATAGTTTGCAGGCACCAGTGCAAAATGAAAATGTGGGGCCCTTTGTTCAAAAATTAGTGAGAATTGAAGACAGTGACCTCAGAACGTAAAGCAAGGCCTTCCAAGTGTGGGCCCTGGGCTTACCTTCTAAAACATTTTAAGCAGCTTACCTTACCTGGGATAAGATAAGCATCAATGAAACATCATTGCCTCAGTGGATGGAAGCAATGTTCCTCATCTTTAATTTTCCGTTGAGGCATTATGTATTTAAGATGTAAATATAATGTATTTGTATACAGTGGGTACAATGACTACATTATATAGTGTAAACAATGTGTAATGTATTTAAGATATAAATACATAATGATTTGCATTCTATGAATCTTTTTAAGTTTTTTTTTTTTATGTGTGGTTGTATGGCAAATGACTGTGGTTAATATAATTCTTTCCATATTTTTTTTTCTGCTCAGAACACAGTAATATGAATTGTGCATCAGTTCAACAGTAATAAAATCTGCACCCATTGTTTATTACACTTTACTCTTATTATTAGTCTGTATAAACACAGAGAAGAGACAAAATCTTGTCTTCAATAAAAAGCAAGCATTTACAGGAGTAGAGAGCAAGAGATTACAGAGGCAGCATATTTGAGCAGCAAGTCCGATGTCCCCTAGTCCCTTTCTTTTTAGCAAAGTGGGGAGTACTTGCCAAGAGAGCTCAAACTGCTGCCTCCAGGCCTTTAATTCAGCTCAGCTCAGAGCAGAGACCAGGGAGCCCCTCAGGAAGCTCAGCTGGAGCCGTAACATTATCTGCCATCGTTTGCCAGCACCAGAGGCCCTGTCAACAGGCAGTGGTAGGCCATTCTGTTTAAACTGAAGTAATTGAATCTTTCTGCTGTCATAAAAAATATAAAATAAAAATACAACTGCCTGCTGCTGGTCAATGGAATCACAATGAGTGGAGGTAAATTTTAATTTCACGGTGCAAGTGTTAAATTATTGCCCTTTAAGCTGTCTGCCAATTCTGCATGAAATCTCACCACATTTTAATAGATCGTCTTTTGTTTAGGATGGAAAGAGACTTAGAAATAGCACATGTGTTATAATGTGGAAGGAGATTTTACGTGCAATTACGGTCCTGAGAGCCACAACAACATAACCACAGTCAGGTTTCTTAATTGAGCCAAGAGGAAACTATCATTTTTTAAATGATCTGGGGGCCTAAACCTTTGATGAACTTCTCTAAAACAGTTGAAATTATTTTGATTGTGTCTGTTTATTTTCAACATTTCAATTTAATATTAAAGTTGTGCATTTTATAGCTATGCATTGCCATTATTTTGTGAACATTGTTTATGATCAGTCTCTTTCATTAACACCGGTGAAACTGTCAAGAAAATTGTCATTCATATGTGATTCTATGTGACAGTTCTTAAAAATTGTTTTTTAATGTAATCAAAGCAGAACTTCACTGTGTGCCAAGATTCAGAGGCAAATAAGGATCAACAGAGAAATTATTTCTGTAGAACTCATCAATAAAAAGCTGCACATTTAGAAAAAGTCACTTTTCAAAAAAATAATAGGTGTCTCATAAGTTCTTTCAGATCAGCATTGAAAGAGTCTCAAAGTAGTCTCAAATATTCTTCATAATTTTTGGCAAGTCTCCATCTAACTAATGAAATCAAAAGGTTAAACAAAATAACGTCAAATGAACAACGTGGAGAAAATTGCTAATTAATATTTGATTTCTTGCAAGGCACTCTGACTGTGTGTTTAAAATCAGTGATTCAATACACTCCTTGTAGTTCAATTGATTTGCTGCTCTTAGACATTCTGCATCGCTATTAACAGAAAGTAGAATTAAAATAGAGTGCTGTGCAGTCCAGCCTGAATAATCTATATATAGTTTATCTCACACCCCAGAGTATCTGAAAAGACTACTTAGGGAGTGAATCATCCTGGCATCTTCCATATGCTATTGACTTGTTGAATCCCAAATTCTTTAATCTGAATAAAAATAGTATTTTCAAACTGACTCATATTGGAGAGGTCTGCTACATCTAAATCAATAATTCCTTAGAGATACAAGAACGCACATTAACCCAATA
This sequence comes from Dugong dugon, assembly GCA_030035585.1. Classification (NCBI taxonomy): domain Eukaryota; kingdom Metazoa; phylum Chordata; class Mammalia; order Sirenia; family Dugongidae; genus Dugong; species Dugong dugon. The sequence continues at coordinate 99,105,111 of CM057465.1, forward strand.
CAGCATGGTACACAAGGCAGAGCTGAACAAATATAAATGAGCTAAGAATAAAAATCCAGATATCCAGAAATGAATTTACAGAACCTTCGTAATTACATTCGGAAGAAAGTATGCAAAGTATTAGGCGTCAGGGTAGTAGGTGAAACCCAGTAAATCAATTCAGAGTAAAATTTCCTCAGCTGTGTGACTTAACTCTTCCATTGAACAGACTGTGAAATTTTCAGGTGAAGAATAATGTTGTTGTCATTGTTGTCAGTTGGTGTGTAGTGAGCTTCAACTCATGGTGACCTCATGTAAAATGGAACAAAAAGTTGCCCGATCCTGCGCCATCTTCATGGTCATTCATATGTTTGAGCCATTGATGGTAAATCCAGATTGTCAAACCATATGTAGAAAGAAGCTTCAATTTTTTTCATTCTTCATTTGTTTTAATCATTTTATTATTTACTCTAAGGTTTTCTCTGACTTTTCTTCATTGTATTCAATTCTAGGAAATTCAAATATAAAATACTGGAATGGTGGTAATCTGAAACAGTATTGATCCCTTAATCCCTTAGAGCTAACAATCTCTATTCTTCAGTTCACAATAAAATAGGGCCCGCTATCTATAAATGCAAACATATATATATCTAAATATACCTAGGTATGAAGGTATTCACAGAATAATCAGGATTCACAATTTTTCCAATAGTCCTTAAATGGTAATATTTCCTAAAATATTGGTGACTTCCAGTTGTCCAGTCGGGCATCAGAAACAACAACCAAGTTTGTACTTTCGTAGACAATGATAATCACCATATGAATTTGTCTGGCTAACAGAGATGGTCAGATGTCATCAATTATAAGATGCATCCTCATGTGGAAATGATATAATGTAGAAAAAAAGTATATCTTGGAATGAACAAAATAGTGTTATTATTAATTTTAGTCAAGCAGCATTATATGGTTTTCTGAAAACACCAGATACACTCACAAATGAAGAGAAGGAGGTGAAACACAGGGCATTTTTAAAGCAGTGAAACTATTCTTTATGATACTGTAATGGTGAACATACGACATTATACATTTGTCAAAACCTATAGGACTGTACAACACAAAGACTGAGCCCTAATGTAAACTACGGACTTTAGTTAATAGTATAATACTCATTCAACAACTGTAACAAATGTACCACAGGAATGCAAGATGTTAATAAGAGAAATAATGGGCAGCAGGGAAAGGGTATATGGGAACTCTATAGTTACTGTACAATTTTTCTGTAAACCTAAACCTGTTCTAAAAAATAAAGTATATTTTAAAAAAAGAAGAGATGCATTAGTGTATTAATGAATGAGTGACTGGGTGGCTGCATGAGTGATGAAATTAGCACTCAAATGAGTGCATGCTGGATATAAAAAATTCAAATATGTTATTACTATGGAAATTAAGTCATAATATTGATTCGAGGATTTCATACATGCTGTAGAAAAGACTCCCCAGGAAGACAACCTGAGAAAGGGATCAGCATGCAGCAAGCTTATTAGGGAGTGCTTTTAGGATTAATACCTGTAGGAGAAGGAAAGGACACAGGACTGGGCAGAGCTGGGTTGGCCGTAGTCACAACAAAGGCCTCAGTAGACCCTCTTAGAGAACTCTGAAACTTGTCTGGTCCTCCAGAGTTGTCCTGAATTGGAAAAAGGAAGCTGAGTCTTTAGACCCCTGAAGAACACTTATTAAATGCAGACTTCCCCCAGGAAGGGAGCAAGACCTTGGGAGAGGTGGCTTCACTGGAGAGGTCTGAAAGAGAAAGAGAATGAGTCTTTCAGTTCTGAAGGGTGTCTGGGCGGCGCATTGCCATATCCACTACAGTATAGTATTTGAACATTATTGATTCAAGGATTTGTGGGGATTTAAACTGGGATATAAAGATTATATTTAATATATATAAGATGTATGTCGATAATGTCACTAATATCTAAAAATCTCCTTATGTATAATGGCATGAAACTTGCCAGGTCCTGTGATATCTTCATGGTCATTGGTATGTCTGAGGCTATTGATGAGGCTATTGTGTCAATCCAGCTCATTGAGGATTTTCTTCCTTTTTGCTGACACACTACTTTAGCAAACATCATGTCCTTTTTTTAGCAGTTGGTCTTTCCTGGTGATGTGTCCAAATTATGTGAGTCCGAATCTCCCCATTCTCACTTCTAAGGGGCATTCTGGTTATATTTCTTCTAAGACTGATTTGTTTGTTCTTCTCAAAGTCCACAGTATATTCAAGATTCTTTGCCAACACTTCAATTTAAATACATCAATTCTTCTGTCTTCCTTTTTTATTATTCAGCTTTCCCATGCTTGTGAGGCAACTGAAAAGACTACGGCTTAAGTCAGGTGCACCTTAATCATCAAAGTGACATCTTTGATTTTTAAAACTTTAATGAAGGTTTTGCAGCAAATTTGCCCAATGCAATATTGAATAATATTGTATTGTTGGGTGCAACATATACATGATAGCATTAGTTTAAAAATATAACAAGTGAAACCATAATAAATAAAATCACATTTTAAGTTTTTATCCAGTAGTTTTGATAAACATTATTCAACCAACTCCCGTCTTGTCAACCCTGACTCATGGTGACCCCATCTGTGTCAGAGTAGAACTGTGCTCCATAGGATTTACAATGGTTGATTTTTCAGAAGTAGATCAGCATGCTTTTCTTCGGAGGTTCCCCTGTGTGGACTCAAACTGTGAAATTTTTGGTTAGCAGCTAAGTGCATTAACCAATTGCATGACCCAAGAACTCCGATAAACATTATAAAATAGTAATAACGTCATTTCTATTATGGATAAATTAACATACCACACTGTCCAATATTATAGTGTATATATAACAGAAAAAAACTTTATAATTGTTTGGCTATTAATTAATTTCCTTCAAGTTTGGACTCCTGGTATCTAGTTTGCTTGCTTGTTTGATTTGTTCAAGCAGTTATCTCATACACGGTGGATTAATAGTAGTTACTATGAAGTCTCATAACCTACGTTAGACATGTTTCATGCAATTGCTGTGAATATATACTGATTTAACATCTGCTGCATCTGTGATGAGAACATAAAAGTACAATTAAACTAAACTTCAGGTATAGAGAGCTCCCAGTTTTATTTGGTGATCCTGAGCTTATTCATTTGTTAAACTTTTTTTTTTCCTCCTCATGTCATTCCTATGTCGGTTTCTCTTTTATGCCTTCAAAGAGTAATGTTATGTATTTTTTTAAATAATACTTTAGAGGAAGGTTTACAAAACAAATAGTTTCTTGTTAAACAGTTAGTACACATATTGTTTTATGGCAATGGTTAACAACCTCATGACATGTCAACACTGTCCCCTCCCAACCCTGGGTTCCCTACTACCAGCCTTCCTGTCACCTCCTGCCTTCTAGTCCTGGTCCCTGAACTGTTGTCCCCCATTAGTCTTGTTTTCTTTTCTGGGGCTGTCTAATCTTTGGCTGAATGGTGAACCTCAGGAATGACTTCATGACTGAGCTAAAATGGGCCATACTTGGGGTTTCTCTACTCTTTGTCAGGACAGTAAGTCTGGCCTTTTTTTGTGAGTAAGAATTTTGTTCTACGTTTTTCTCCAGCTCTGTCCAGGACCCTTTGTTGTGATACTGGTCAGAGCACTCAGTGGTGGTAGCTGAGCACCATCTAGTTGTACTGGACTCAGTCTGGTAGAGGCCGTGGTAGTTGTGGTCCATTAGTCCTTTGGACTAATCTTTCCCTTGTATCTTGTTTTCTTCATTCTCCCTTGCTCCCAAAGGGGTGAGACCAGTGGAGTATCTTAGATGGCAGTTCACAGGCTTTCAAAACCGCAGACTCTACTCATCAAGGTAGAATGTAGAACATTTTATTCATAAACTGTGCTATGCCAATTGAGCTAGATGTTCCCCGAGACCACAGTCCCCACAGCACTCCACTCGGAAATTCAGTCCCTCAGGGAGTTTGGATGTGTCTATGGAGCTTCCATGACCTTTCCTCATACAAGTTGTGCTGGTTTCCCCAGTATTGTGTACTGTCTTATCCTTCACCAAAGTTACCACTTATCTATTGTCTGTTTAGTATTCCCCCAACCCCGATCCCTCATAACCAACAAAGATTATTTCTTTTTGTGCGTAAACTTTTTCATGACTTTCTACAGTGGAGGTCTCATACGATATTTGTCCTTTTGTGATTGACTTATTTCACTCAGCATACTGTCCTCCAGTTTCATCCATGTTATGAGATGATTCACAGATTCATCATTGTTCTTTATCTTTGCATAATACTCCATTGTGGGTATGTACCATAGATTGTTTATCCATTCATCTGTTGATGGGCATCTAGGTTGTTTCCACCATTTTGCTATTGTGAACAATGCAGCAATGAACATGGATGTGCATATGTCTATTCGTGTGACAGCTCTTATTTCTCTAGGATATATTCCTAAGAGTGGATTGCTGGATCGTATGGTATTTGTATTTCTAGCTTTCTAAGGAAGCACCATATCATTTTCCAAAATGGTTGTATCATTTTGCATTCCCACCAGCAGTGCATAAGAGTTACGATCTCCCCACAGCCTCTCCAACATTTGTTATTTCCAGTGTTTTTGATTCGTACCAGTAATGCCGGGGTGAGATGGTATCTCATTGTGGTTTTAATTTGCATTTCTCTAACAGCTAGTGATCCTGAGCATTTCCTTATGTGTCTGTAAGCCACTTGAATGTCTTCTTTGATTAAGTGTCTGTGCATTTCCTTTGCACATTTTTTAATTGGATTATTTGTCTTTTCGTTGTAGAGATGTTGGATTTGCTTATAGATTTTAGAGAATAGACCTCTGTCTGACTTGTAATGTCCCAATTTTTTTTTCCAGTCTGTAGGTTCTCTTTTCACTCTTTTGGTGAAGTCTTTTGATGAGTGTGTCTCAGTTTTAGAAGATCCCAGTTACCTGGCTTATCTTCTGGAGTTCGTGTATTATTGGTTATGGTTTGTATCCTGTTAATGCTGTGTATTAGGGCCTCTAGGGTTGATCTTATTTTTTCTTCTATGAACTTTATAGTTTTTGGTTTTATATTTAGGTCTTTGATCCATTTTGAAGTAGTTTTTGTGTACAGTGTGACGTATGGGTCCTGTTTCATTTTTTTTTTGCAGATGGACATCCAGTTTTGCCAGCACCATTTGTTAAAAAGACTGTCTTTTCCCCATTTGAGGGACTTTGTGCCCTTGTCAAAGATCAGGTGATGGTAAGTGGATAGATTTACACCTGGATTCTCGATTCTGTTCCATTGGTCAATGTACCTGTCATTGTACCAATACCAGGCTGTTTCGACTACTGTAGCTGTATAGTAGGTTCTGGGGTAAGGTAGTGCGAGTCCTCCTACTTTATTCTTCTTCTTCAATAGTGCTTTACTTATTTGGGGCTTCTTCCCTTTCCATATAAAGTTAATGATTAGTTTTTCCATGTCTTTAAAGAATTCTGTTGGTATTTGGATCAGTATTGCACAGTATTTGTAAATTGCTTTGGGTAGAATTGTCATTTTCACAATGTTGAGTTTACCTATCCATGAGAGTGGTATGTTTTTCCAATTATGTAGATCCCTTTGGGTTTTTTGCAGTAGTGTTCTGTAGTTTTCTTGTATAGGTCTTTTACATCTCTGGTTAGATTTGTTCCTAAGTATTTTATTTTTTCAAGGGATATTATAAATGGTATTGTTTTCCTGATTTCCTTTCCAACATTCTCTTTATTGGTGTATAAGAATCCAACTGATTTTTGTATGTTTATCTTGTATCCTGCTACTCTGATGAATCTTTCTATTAGTTCCAGTAGTTTTTTCGTGGAGTCTTTAGGGTTTTCTATGTATAGTATCATATCATCCACAAACAGGGACAGTTTAACTTCTTCATTACTAATTTGGATGCCCTTTATTTCTTCTTCTTGCCTTTTTGCTCTAGCTAGGACTTCCATCACAATGTTAAATAGGAGTGGTGATAAAAGGCATCGTTTTCTTGTTCCTGTTCTCAGAGAGAAAGTTTTCAGCCTCTCTCTATTAAGAATGATGTTCGCTTTTAGTTTTGCATAGATACCCTTTATTATTTGAGAAATTTCCCTTCTATACCTATTTTATTGAAAGTTTTTATCAGGAATGATGTCCAATGCCTTTTCTGCATCAATTGAGATCATCATGTGATTCTTTTCTTTACTTTTATTTATTTACATTGATTGATTTTCTAATGTTGAACCATCCTTGCATACCTGGTATGACTCCTACTTGGTCGTGTTGTATTATTTTTTTTGATATGATGTTGAATTCTATTGTTTAGAATTTTGTTGAGAATTTTTGCATCTATATTCATGGGAGATATTGGTCTGTAATTTTCTTTTTTTATGGCGTCTTTCCTGGTTTTGGTATCAGGGGTACGCTGGCTTTATAGAATGAATTCAGAAGTGTCACTTCCTTTTCTATGTTCTGAAATAGTTTGAGTAGTACTGGTATAAGCTCTTCTGTGAATGTTTGGTAGAATTCTCCAGTGAAGCCATCTGGGCCAGCATTTTTTTGTTGTTTTTTGAAGTTTTTTTAATTACCTTTTCAATCTCTTCTCTTGTTAAGAGTCTGTTCAGATTTACAACATTACTTTGTGTTCATTTGGGTAGGTAGTGTGTTTCTAGAAATTTATCTATTTCCTCTAGGTTTTCAAATTTGTTGGAGTATAGTTTTTTATAATACTCTGTTACGATCCTTTTTTATTTCAGTTGGGTCTGTTGTATGTCCCCCATTTCATTTCTTATTTGGGTTATTTGTGTCCTCTCCTGTTTTTCTTTTGTCAGTCTGGCCAGTGGTTTGTTGATTTTGTTGATTCTTTCAAAGAACCAACATTAGGTTTTGTTGATTCTTTCTACTGTTTTTCTATTCTCTATTTCATTTATTTCTGCTCTAATCTTTATTATTTCCTTTCTTCTAGTGGCTGTGGGATTTTTCTGCTGCTCTCTATTTGTCTGAGTTGTGTAGTTAATGTTTTGATTTTGTCCCTTTCTTCTTTTTTGATGTTTACATCTATTCTATAAATTGTCCTCTGAGGACTGCCTTTGCTGTGTCTCAAAGGTTTTGGTATGATGTGTTTTCATTCTCATTTGATTCTAGGAATTTTTTTATTCCATCTCTGACTTCTTCTGTTACTTAGTGGTTTATAAGCAGGGTGTTATTCAGTCTCCATGTAATGATTTTCTTCTCCTTGCTCTTCTTGTTGTTTATTTTTACCTTGATGGTGTTGTGGTCAGAGAAGATACTTTGTATTATCTCAATGTTTTAGATCTTGTTGAGGGTTGCTCTGTAGCGTAGGATGTGGTCTATTCTGGAGAACGTTCCATGTGCATTGGAAAAGAATGTGTATTTTGCAGCTGTTGGGTTCAGTGTTCTATATATGTCTATGAGGTTAAGTTGGCTGATTGTGCCCTTTAGGTCTTCTGTATCTTTGTTGAGTTTCTTTCTAGATGTTCTGCCCTTTACCAAGAGTGGTGTCTTGAAGCCTCCCACTATTATTGTGGAACTGTCAATTTCTCTTTTCAGTGTTGTTAGAGTTTTTTTTTTAATGTATTTTGGAGCCCTGTCATTGGATGCGTAGATATTTATTATGGTTGTGTCTTCGTGATGGATCATCCCCTATATAGTGTCCTTCTTTGTCTTTTATGGTGGATTTTGTTTTAAAGTCTATTTTATCTGAGATTAGCATTGCTACTCCTGCTCTTTTTTTGTAGATGTCTGCTTGATATATTTTTTCATCCTTTGATTTTTAATGATTTTATGTGTTTGTTTCTAAGTTATGTCTCTTGTAGACAGCATATTGATGGATCCTGTTTTTTTTAATCCATTCTGTCACTCTCCAACTCTTTATGGGTGCATTTAGGCCATTTACGTTCAGTGTAATTATTGACAGTTATGAGCTTATTGATGTGATTTTGTAGTGTTTTTTTGTTGTGCTGATGTTTTCTTTGTTCCTCTTATCCTCCTGTGCTGAATTCCTTTTTTTTCATTTCTTTTGTTTTTGTAGGTTTTGTTTTTACTGGGACTTTATGTTTTTCTTCTTTATTTTGATGAGTAGGTTTGTTGACTTTCTTTGTGGTTACCTTGAAATTTACACTTACCTTCCTAGGTTTGAAGCAGTCTATTACTTGTTATTGCCTTGCCTTCCTCTCCATTAGAAAGTTATATACCTACACTGTTCATTCCCTCTTTTATTGTTCTGATGTTGTTGTCATTTACAGATTAACCGCTCTGGTTCCCTGTTGTAATTCTTTTGGTTTTGGATAGTCCTTGAGAGTTCATTTCCTAGGTAGATATCTGGTTGGTCTGATCTTGCATCCTAGATTCAGCCTGTGGTCTGATGTTTGTTCTCAGATCGAAGGACTCCCTTTAATAAGTCTTGTAAGTTTGGTTTGGTTTTTACATATTCCATTAATTTCTGTTTATCTGGAAATGTGCTAATTTCACCATCATATTTGAATGAGAGTTTTGCAGGATATATTATTCATGGCTGGCAATTTTTTTCTTTCAAGGTTTTATATATGTCATCCCTTTGCTTTCTTGCCTGCATGGTTTCTGCCAAATAATCTGAGCTTAGACTTATTTTTTTCTCCTTTGTATGGGACTTTTTTTTTTTTCCTTCACTTTTTTTTTTTTTTTTTTTAATTGTACTTCAGGTGAAAGCTTACAGAGCAAATAGTTTCTCATGAAATAGTAGTACACATGTTGTTCTATGACATTGGTTAACAACCCCACAACGTATTAAGCCTCTAAATTCTCAACCTTTTTTTTTTTTTTGATGAAAATTACAGATGGCCAAAGATACACCGTTTCAAGAATTTCTACATTCACAGTTCAGTGACATTGACTACGCTCTTCCAACTGTGCTGTTATTCTCACTTAAGATGAAGGCTTACAGAACAAAATAGTTTTTCATTTAACAGTTACTACACATGTTGCCCTATGACAATGGTTAACAATCTCACAGCACATCAAGAATATCCTTACTCCACCTTGTGTTCCCTATCACCAGGGGACTTCCTTGTCCCCTTCTGTCTTCTGGACCTTGTCAGTGGACTATTGTACCTCTTTAGTCTCATTTGTTTTTTTTAATTTAATTTAATTTTATTTTATATAAACACCATTTCAAAACTTTTATTTACACATTTAAGTGATATTGACTATGCTCTTCCAGTTGTGCTGCCATTCTCACCCAAGATGAAGGCTTACAGGACAAAACAGTCTCCCATTTAATAGTTACTACAAATGTTGCCCTATAGCAGTGGTCAACAATCTCACAATACATCGACAGTGTTCTTATTCAATTTGTGTTCCTTATCATCAGTTTCCTACTCTCCCTCTGCCTTCGGGCCCTTGTCACCAGACTCCTGTACCTCGTTAGTCCCATTTAGTTTTACTGGGCTGTCCATTCCCAGGCTTAACATCGAACCTCGAAGGTAACTTCATCTCTGAGCTGAAAGGGTGTCTGGGGGCCACACTCTTGAGGTTTCTCTAGTATTCTTTAGGCCAGTAAATCTGGTCTTCTTTTTTTTGGGGGGGTAGTTAAAATTATGCTCTACATCCTTCTCCAGCTCTGCCCAGAACCCTCTGTTGTGATCCTGGTCAGAGGAGTCATTGGTGGTAGCCGGGCACCATCCAGCTGTACTGGACTCAGTCCGGTGGAGGCCTTGGTAGCTGTGGGCAATTAGTCCTTTGGACTAATCTTTTCGTTGAATCCTGTTCTCTTCATTCTCCCTTGTTCCCGAAGGGATGAGATCAGTAGAGTATCTTAGATGGCCGCTCATAGGCTTTTAAGACCCCAGACACTACTCACCAAGGTAGAATGTAGAGCATTATCTTTATAAGTAGTGTCATGCCAATTGAGCTAGATGTTCCCCGAGATCATGGTCCCCAGAGCCCTCCGTCCAACAACTCAGTCCCTCGGGGGGTTTGGATGTGTCTATAGGGCCTCTATGACCTTTCCTTGTGCAGGTTGTGTTAGTTTCCCCTGTACTATGTACTATCTCACCTCTCATCCAAGTTACCACTTACCTATTACTTATTTAGTATTCCCCCCCCCATCCCTGGTAACCAACAAGGATTGTTACATTTTGCATGTGAATTTTTTCATGGGTTTTTACAATAGAGGTCTCATACAATATTTGTCCTTTTGTGATTGACTTATTTCACTCAGCATAATGTCCTCCAGTTTCATCCATGTTATGAGATGGTTCACAGATTCATTGTTGTTCTTTCTCGTTGCATAGTACTCCATTGTGTGTATGTACCATAGTTTGTGTAGCCATTCATCTGTTGATGGACATAGAGGTTGTTTCCATCATTTTGCTATTGTGAACAATGCTGCCATGAACATAGGTGTGCATATGTCTATTCGAGTGATGACTCTTATTTCTCTAGGATATATTCCTAAGAGTGGGATTGCTGTATCGAATGGTATGTCTATTTCTAGCTTTCTGAGGAAACGCCATATCATTTTCCAAAATGGTTGTATCATTTTGCCTTCCCACCAGCAGTGTATAAGAGTTCCCGTCTCCCCGCAGCCCCTCCAACATTTGTTATTTCCAGTATTTTTGATTCATGCCAGTAATGCTGGCGTGAGATGGCATCTCATTATGCTTTTAATTTGCATTTCTCTAATGGCTAGTGATCGCGAGCATTTTCTCATGTGTCTGTTGGCCATTTGAATGTCTTCCTTGGTGAAGTGTCTGTTCATTTCCTTTGCCCATTTTTTGATAGGATTGGTTGTCTTTTTGTTGTAGAGGTGTTGGATTTTCTTGTAGATTATAGAGATTAGACCTTTGTCTGACTTGTACTGTCCAAAAATGTTTTCCCAGTCTGTAGGTTCTCTTTTAACTCTTTTGGTGAAGTCTTTTGAAGAGCATAGATGTTTGATTTTTAGAAGATCCCAATTATCTAGTTTATCTGTTGGGTTTTTTGTGTTGATGTTTATGGTTTGTATCCTGTTAATGCCATGTATTAAGGCCTGAAGTGTTGGTCCTATTTTTTCTTCTATGAATTTTATAGTTTGAGGCTTTATATTTAGGTCTTTGATCCATTTTGAACTAGTTTTTGTATATGGTGTGAGGTATGGGTCCTGTTTCATTTTTCTACAAATGGATATCCAGTTTTGCCAGCACCATTTGTTAAAAAGACTGTCTTTTCCCCATTTGAGGGACTTTGTGCCCTTGTCAAAGATCAGGTGACCGTAGGTGGATGGATTTACATCTGAGTTCTCAATTCTGTTCCATTGGTCAATGTCTCTGTTGTGGTACCAGTACCAGGCTGTTTTGAGTACTATAGCTGTATAGTAGGTTCTCAAGTCAGGAAGTGTGAGTCCTCCAACTTTATTCTTCTTCTTCAGTAGTGCTTTACTTATTCGGGGTTTCTTCCCTTTCCATGTAAAGTTAATAATTAGTTTTTCCATCTCTTTGAAGAATGTTGTTGGTATTTGTATCGGGATTGCATTGTATTTGTAGATTGCTTTAGGTAGAATTGCCATTTTCACAATGTTGAGTCTGCCTATCCATGAGCATGGTATGTTTTTCCATTTATGTAGATCCCTTTGGATTTCATGCAGCAGTGTTTTGTAGTTTTCTTTGTATAGGTCTTTTATATTCCTGGTCAGATTTATTCCTAAGTATTTTATCTTTTTAGGGGCTATTGAAAATGGTATTGATTTCCTGATCTCCTTTTCATCGTTCTCTTTACTGGTGTATAGGAATCCAACTGATTTTTGAATGTTTATCTTGTATCCTGCTACTCTGCTGAATCTTTCTATTAGTTCCAGTAAATTTCTCGTGGAGTCTTTAGGGTTTTCTATGTATAGTATCATATAATCTGCAAACAGGGAGAGTTTAACTTCTTCATTACCAATTTGGATGCCCTTTATTTCTTTCTCTTGCCTTACTGCTCTAGCTAGAACTTCCAGCACAATGTTAAATAGGAGTGGTGATAAAGGGCATCCTTGTCTTGTTCCTGTTTTCAAGGGGAATGTTTTCAGCCTCTCTCCATTAAGAATGATGTTGGCTGTTGGTTTTGCATAGATGCCCTTTATTATGTTGAGAAATTTCCCTTCTATACCTATTTTATTGAGAGCTTTTATCAAGAATGGGTGTTGGACTTTGTCAAATGCCTTTTCTGCATCGATTGAGACGATCATGTGATTTTTTTCTTTCCTTTTATTTATGTGGTGGATTACGTTGATGGATTTTCTAATGTTAAACCATCCTTGCATACCTGGTATGAATCCTACTTGGTCGTGGTGTATTATTTTTTTGATATGATACTGAATTCTATTGGCTAGAATTTTGTTCAGAATTTTTGCATCTATATTCATGAGAGATATTGGTCTGTAATTTTCTTTTTTTGTGATGTCTTTGCCTGGTTTTGGTATCAGCGTTATGCTGGCTTCATAGAATGAATTTGGAAGTCTTGCTTCCTCTTCTATGCTCTGAAATAGCTTGAGTAGAACTGGTATGAGCTCTTCTGTAAATGTTTTGTAGAATTCTCCAGTGAAGCCATCTGGGCCAGGGCTTTTTTTGGTTGGGAGTTTTTTAATTTACTTTTCAATCTCTTCTCTTGTTATGGGTCTGTTCAGATTTTCAATATCACTTTGTTGTAGTTTGGGTAGGCCGTATGTTTCTAGAAATTTATCCATTTCCTCTAGGTTTTCAAATTTGTTGGAATATAGTTTTTCATAATATTCTGTTAGAATCCTTTCTATTCCAGTTGGGTCTGTTGTAATGTCCCCCATTTCATTTCTTATTTGGGTTATTTGTGTCCTCTCCTGTTTTTCTTTTGTCAGTCTGGCCAGTGGTTTGTCGATTTTGTTGATTCTTTCAAAGAACCAACTTTTGGTTTGGTTGATTCTTTCTATTGTTTTTCTGTTCTCTATTTCATTTATTTCTGCTCTGATCTTTACTATTTCCTTTCTTCCGGTGGTTGTAGGCTTTTTTTGTTGTTCTCTTTCTATTTGTTTGAGTTCTGTAGTTAATGTTTTGATTTTGTCCCTTTCTTCTTTTTTGATATGTGCAACTATTGCTATAAATTGTCCTCTGAGGACTGCCTTTGCTGTGTCCCAAAGGTTTTGGTATGATGTGTTTTCATTTTCATTTGATTCTAGGAATTTTTTAATTCCATCTCTGATTTCTTCTATTACCCATTGATGTGTAAGCAGATTATTATTCAGTTTCCATGTGTTTGATTCTTTTTCCTTGCTCTTTCTAGTGTTAATTTCTACCTTGATGGCATTGTGGTCAGAGAAGATACTATGAATTATCTCAGCATTTTGGATCTTGTTGAGGATTGCTCTGTGGCCTAAGATGTGGTCTATTCTGGAGAATGTTCCATGTGCATTGGAAAAGAATGTGTACTTTGCAGCGGTTGGATGTATTGTTCTATATATGTCTATGAGGTCCAGTTGGCTGATTGTGTCCTTTATGTCTTCTGTATCTTTGCTGAGTTTCTTTTTAGTTGTTCTGTCCTTTACTGAGAGTGGTGTGTTGAAGTCTCCTACTATTACTGTGGAACTGTCAATTTCTCTTTTCAGTGCTGTTAGAGTTTTTTTATGTATTTTGGAGCCCTGTCATTGGGTGCATAGATATTTATTATGGTTATGTCTTCATGATGGATCATCCCCTTAATCATTATATAGTGTCCTTCTTTGTCTTTTATGGTAGATTTTGTTTTAAAGTCTATTTTATCTGAGATTAGAATTGCCACTCCTGCTCTTTTTTGATAGTTGTTAGCCTGATATATTTTTTTCCAACCTTTGATTTTTAATAAATTCACATCTTTGTTTCTAAGGTGTATCTCTTGTAGACAGCAAATTGATGGATCCTATTTTCTTATCCATTCTGCCACTCTCCGTCGCTTTGTGGGTGCATTGAGTCCATTTACGTTCAGTGTAATTATTGATAGATGTGAGTTTGTTGCTGTCATTTTGTAGTGCTTTTTTTTGTGATGCTGAAGTTTTCTTTGTTCTTCTTACTCTCTTGTGCTGAGTTCCTTTTGTTTGTGGATTTTGTGTTCATTTCTTTTGTTTTTGTAGGTTTTGTTTTTGTTGAGACTTTATGTTTTTCGTCTTTATTTTTATGAGTTGGTTTGTTAACTTTTTTTGTGGTTACCATGAATTTTACCCTTATCTTTATAATTTTGAAGCAGTCTACCGTTACTTGGTATCGCCTTGCCTTCCTCTCCTTTAGAAGGTTCTATACCTATGCCGTTTTTTCCCTCTTTCATTGTTTTGATGTTTTTGTCATCCTTTGATTGATTTCTCTGATTCCCTGTTGTATATCTTTTGTTTTTGGAAAGTCCTCTGTAGTTCAGTTCCTAGAATGGTATCTGGTTCATGTGAACCTGCGTCCTAGGTCCTAGGTCCTGCCTGAGTGCTGAAGCTGTTTGTCCTCAGATCGAAGAACTCCCTTTAATAATTCTTGTAAGTTTGGTTTGACTTTTGCATATTCCTTTAGTTTCTGTTTATCTGGAAATGACCTAATTTCACCATCAAATCTGAATGAGAGTTTTGCAGGATATATTATTCTTGGCTGACAATTTTTTTCTTTCAAGATTTTATATATGTCATCCCATTGTCTTCTTGCCTGCATGGTTTCTGCCAAATAATCTAAGCTTAGTCTTATTGTTTCTCCTCTGTATGTGACTTCTTGTTTTTCACTAGCTGCTCTCAGGATTCTTTGTTTGTCTTTAGTTTTAGCGAGTGTGAATATGATATGTCTTGGTGATTTTCTCTTGGGGTCTCTTCTATATGGGGTTCGTCGAGCTTCTTGGATGGCCTGCTTTTCATTTTTCATGATATTGGGTAAGTTTTCTGTCAGCAGTTCGTCAATGATCCTCTCTGTGTTTTCTGTTTTCTCCCCCTGTTCTGGGATGCCAATCACTCGTAAATTTTTGTTTTTAATTGTGTCCCACATAACTCTCAGGGTCTCTTCATTTTTCTTTGTTCTTTTTTCTGAGTTTTCCTGAAACAGAGTTGTATCCAAGTGTTTGTCTTCAGTTCCACTGATCCTGTCTTCCATGGTTTCAAATCTGCTTCTCAGCCCTTCTATGACACCGTCCATTTCTGAAATCTTGTTGTTTATCTTTTAGATTTCTAATTGTTGTTTTTGTATAATTTCGAGTTGTGAATTTATTTTGGCATTTTGTTCCTGCATCATCTTCCTGAATTCTTCCAATTTTTTGTCTGTATTTTCCATAAATTTGTCTATTTTTTCCTCATGTTTGTCAGCTTTTTGCCTCAGTTCTTGGAAAATTCCGAGTATTAGTGATTTGAGTTCCGTATCAGGTACTTCTAGTGCATTTTCTTCCACAGGAGAGTTATCTGGTGTTTTAATTTGGACGCCTATTGGAGCCATCTTGTCTTGTTTTTGTAAATGTTTTGATATTGTTTGCTGTTTTCAGGGCATTCAGTAGATATTTCTCTCGTTTATTGATTGTAGATTTTTTGTTGTTGTTGTTTCGTCCTTGTGGTACAGCTGGGCAGATCTAGCTGAGGAGGAGCCACTGGGACGGGTTGCTTGTGGCACTCACCGCAGCCACCAGGATGGTTGGTAGTCAGTGCTGGGCAGGTTCCAATAGGGCGTGCCTGCACCGCTTGGTGGTGTGATGTCTAGTGCACGGTGCAGGTAGGTAGGGTGCAGCGGGAAGATGGTTATGTGTGAAGCTAAGCAGTCATTCTGTCTCCGACCAGATGCTCTGCAAGGCTGCTCTCCCATCCGCTGTTCTCCTATAGGAATCCAAGATGGTGGATCCGCGCTGCGTTAGCTGGTAAGGAATCTCTGCCTGAGTCTCTCCTCGCTCTCCGTTCTCTTTTAGTATTCTCACTCCGTTTGGTGTTTGGCTGAGTTCTTTATCTCTTCATTTGGTGTTCTAGGGTTTCAGGATTGTTGATTCTCTGTTAGGCTTAGTTTTTCGGATCTTTGCTGTGGTGGGACGGCGTGGTGCTTCTGCCTAGAGCGCCATCTTGCCCCCCTCCCTCTGTATGGGACTTTTTTGTTTTTCTCGAGCTGCTCTCAGGATTCTTTGTCTTTGGTTTTGTCGAGTGTGATTATGATATGCCTTGGTAATTTTCTTTTGGGGTCTATTCTATGTGGCGTTCATTGAGCTTCTTGGATGGTCAGCTTTTCACCTTTCATGATATTGGGGAAGTTTTCTGTCAGCAGTTCTTCAATGATCCTCCTTGTATTTTCTGTTTTCTCCCTCTGTTCTGGAGCTCCAATCACTCGAAATTTTTTGCTTTTGATTGTATCCCACATCATTCTCAGGGTTTCTTCATTTTTCTTTGTTGTTTTTTCTGTTTTTTCCTCAAACATAATTGTATCCAAGTGTTTGTCTTCAATTTCGCTGGTCCTGTCTTCCATGGTTTCATACCTGCTCCTCAGACCTTCTATTACACTGTCCATTTCTGAAATCCTGTTGTTTATCTTTTGGATTTCTAATTGTTGTTTTTGTATGATTTCTACCTGTGAATTTATTTTGGCATTTTGTTCTTGTATTACTTTCCTAGACTCTTCCATTTCTTTGTCTGTATTTTCCATGAATTTGTCTACTTTTTCCTCATTTTTCTCTGCTTTTTGCTTCAACTCTTGGATAGCTCTAAATATTAGAGATTTGAATTCCCTATTAGGTAGTTCTAGTGCCTTTTATTCTACTGGAAAGACATCTGGTGTTTTAGTTTGGACACCTACTGGAACCATCCTGTCCTGTTTTTGTATATGTTTTGATATTGTCTGCTGTCTTTGGGGCATTCAGTAGTTATTTTCCTCATTTGTTGATTGTAGATTTCTTTGTTTCACCCTGCTTTTTTGTTTTGTTTGATTATGTCTGAGCAGGCTGGCTGTGCATTCTTTGTTGTTTACTTGTCTGTGGCCACAATACTTTTCTCCTCCTTCTCCAATAGACAGGGTCAGTCACTCAGGTATGGTACATCGGGGCAGGTCCAGCTGAAAGGGAGTTGCTGAGATGGATTGTTTGTGACATGTACCTGGGCTGACAGGGTGGGCTGGGAATCAGTGCAGGGCAGGTTTCAGTAGGCCTTCCCTGTGCTGCCTGGGGATGTGATGTTCAGAGCACGGTGCAGGTAGGCAGGAAGGAGGGGTAGATTGTGATGTGTGGAGCTAAGATGGGTATGGGAAAGAGGAGAGAGAGGAAAGAAGAACAGGAGCCAAAAATGTACACAGAAACCAAAAAGAGTGCTAAAGGAACTTGTCGTTTGAGTAGAGAGATGAGAGACTGAGAAATGGAGAAAAACACAAAGAAAAAAAGAAAAAGTGTAGACGAAAAACATGAATAAATAAAAATCAAACAAACAAAAAAAAAAAAAAAGAAAAGCCCCCAGAGATCCCACCAGTGTGGCTGCAAGGACTGAGAAGTTACTCCCAGGCTGTGAAGTACATCCTGGCTAGAAGAGGTAGATGTGTCACACAGCACCAGGTATTTAGGAGATAGGAAGAGAAGCTAAGTATAGAGAGACAAGAAACTGAGAAATGAAGAAAGACAAAAAGTGTAAAAGAGAAAAGAAAAGAAAGCAAACAGAAACAAGAAAACAGAAATGACCCCAGGGATCCCACTGCAAGTCTGGGCAGACTAATGGATTAGCTTCCAAACTGCGCACTACTGCTCAGCTAGAAGGGGCTCCCAAGCTGAGAAAATAAAAAGCAAATAAACAAGTTAAAACAGATCAAAACAAAGAAAAAGCCCCGCGGATCCCACCAGCATGGACCTGGAAGCAGTGTCACAGTTGAGCGGCATTTCACAACCTTCCAGAAAGAAGCAAAGCTGGCACAGGGAGCCAGGTTTTTGAAAGAAAGAAGGGGGAGAGAAATGGAAGAAATCAAAAGAAGTTGAAAAACCAACATCAGCAGCCAACAAATGGCACTCAGGGAGCCAGCCAGTGTGGGTGGGTGGAATCCAAGCAGCACCAGGTTGAAGCTGTTGCTTCCTGGCCAAAAGACTGTGGCTGCAAGAAGCAGAGGAGGCCAAGTGGGAGTGAAGAAGGGTGGGGGTTGGGAAAGCATATGTCGCTGGTTACCGGTTGTTCTGTCTCCTGCTGAAAGCTCTGTGAAGCTGCTTTCCCCCTAACCCCTGTTTGTCGATCTCTGACAGGAGGCCAAAATGTTGGATCCATGCTCTATTAGCTGATAGGGGACCTTTGCGTGTATCTATCCTGGCTCTCTGTTCTCTGTCAGTTTTTTATTCCATTTGGTGCTTGGCTGAGTTCTTTATCTCTTCATTTGTTGCTTAGGGTTTCAGGATTGAAGTTTGTCTCTGTTTGACTTAGTTTTTTGGATCTTTGCTGTAGAGGTATGGTGTGGTGCTTCTGTCTATAGCACCAAGTTGCCCAGAAGTCCTCTGTTAAACATTTTTTATAAACATACTGTGGATCATGTAGGTGCTAGAGACTGAATACACCAAGAACTAAGTGAAGAGACAGAAGTTGGGCTGGAAAAATAAAGCTATGATGAAATGAAAAAAAGGTGATCAGTAAAATTGTACTGAATCTGTAGAAACACAAAGAAGAGGCATCAGAATCAACTTGGTTGTTGAACGAAACCTTCCCAAATGAGTTAAAGTCTTAATTAAGTCTTGAAAGGGAGATGAAGTTAGCCATGCAAGGAAAGGGGAGGAGACAAAGGAAGAGCATATGTAGACAATGAGCATTTATTAAGCATTTACTACCTACCAGATGCACATCAAAGTACTTTATAGTATCGGTTCATTACTTACCAAAACAACCCTATAAGGAAGACCAAAGAAGAATTGACACCTTTGAACTGTGGTGTTGGTGAAGAATATGAAATATACCATGGACTGCCAAAAAAATGAAAATATCTGTCTTGGAAGAAGTACAACCAGAATGCTCCTTAGACGCAAAGAGGGTAAGACTATATCTCACATACTTTGGATATGTTATCAGGAGGGATCAGTCCCTGGATAAGGACATCATGCTTGGTAAAGGAGAGGGTCAGTGAAAAACAGGAAGACTTTCAACTAGATGGATTGACACAGTGGCTGCAACAATGTGCTCAAGCATAACAACAACTGTGAGGGTGGCGCAGGACTGGGCAGTGTTTTGTTCTGTTGTACATAGGGTCACTGCAAGTCAGAATCTACTCCATGGCACCTAAAAACAACAACTTGATTATCCTCATTTTACAGTTAAGGCTACTGAGACTCAGAGTTAGGAATGAGCCCACAGGCACACGCTTGTAACTAGTAGAGGTGGACTTTGAACCTATCAGGACACTGCATTCAGAGAACTGTTGGCTTTTTAGGTCTGGTAGCATAAGAATGAACATGTGAGAAGATCAGGAAATGAAATTTGAGAGACAGTTTGGGGCCAGATTATAAAGAGTCATTATGTCAAGTTAATGAGTTTGAGCTTTGTCCTAAGAAGAGAAGGGCAACAATATTAGATTTGGCTTCTACAAAGGTTACTTAGACATCACTGTGAAGAACAGATTAGGTGGTCAGGAGGCTATTGCAGAATTCTAAGTTATAAGCAACCAGTCCTGGAACTAAGGCAGTTGCAGAAGTAACAGGAGAAGGAGATAGATTTTAAAAATAATTAAGTTATGAAATCAACAGTACTCAGTGGTCAGTTAGGGCAGGTTAAAGGACAGCCTACATAACTCTCTGGTCCTTATTGTAGAAATTGGATGGACAGGTAGATTCACCTGTAAGTTTGCAAGGAAAATGATTCTTAAAATTTTAAATCTTATATCCTGAAAATAACAGTATTTTACCTAGAATATTTATGGTATTTATTTCTTAAGATCTCTTTACACCATTTAAATTTGAATCCAGGATTTCTATTTCCATTTTCCATGCTTCAGCCTGCTACATACCTTACTTCTTCATTTTCTTCCAACCTTTCCTATTTTCTATATTTTATTATATCATGGAATATTGACATGGAAGGAATCTTTCTGGAAAAAAGATCTCTCCTGTGGTATTAGTTATCTATCACAGTGAAACAAATTATCCTGAGAGACATACAACAACAATGAATTTTTTTTTTTTTTTTAACACAGTTTTCTGAGTCAGGAATTGGACAGCAGCTTAGCTAAGTAAGCTGGCTTGGGGTCTATCTTGAGGTTGCAGTCAACATTTTGGCCAGGGCTGCAGTCATTTGGCTTAACCAGGGCTGGAGGATCTACTTCCAATATAACTCACTCACAGGGCTGTTGGCAAGAGGCCCCACTTTCTTGCCATCTGAACCTCTCCATAGGGCTGTTTGTCATGGTGTCCTCATCACATGGCTGCTTGCTTCCTCCAGAGTGAGTCATCCAAGAGAGACAGCATGGGGAAGCTGCAATGTTTTTCACAACCCTGTCTTGGAAATCACACATTGTCACTTCCACAACACTCTCTTCCTCAAAAATAAGTCACTAAGGCCAGTTCACACTCAAGGGAGGCAAATTAAGCTCTACCTCTTGAAGGGAGGAGTATTAAAGTATTTGGGGATATATTTTCAAACCAACACATCTTGTAAATAATTATTTTCGCTCTATGCACTCATTAACACTAATTATTAGTAATGAAAGTAATAATTACATGAATATCATTGCAGTGGAAACTAACTCCCCATGGATGTCATAAGCTCAACTCAAAGATCAACTTTTTTTTTGTAAAGAAAATGTTTTACATTCTAATTTGGTAAGTAGCATCTGGGGTCTTAAAAGCCTGTGAGCAGCCATCTAAGATATTCCACTGGTCTTACCCCTTTGGGAGCAAGGGAAAATGAAGAAAACTAAAGACACAAGGGAAAAATTAGTTCAAAGGACTAATAGACCACAACTACCATGGCCTCCACCAGACTGAGTCCAGTACAGCTAGATGGTACCCGGCTACCACCACTGACTGCTTTGACAAGGATCACAATAGAGGGTCCCAGACAGAGCTGGAGAAAATGTAGAACAAAAACCTAACTCAAAAAAAGACCAGACTTACTGTCCTGACAGAGACTGGAGAAACCCCAAGAGTATGGCCCCTGGACACCTTTTTAGCTCAGTAATGAAGTCACTCCTGTGGTTCACTTTTTGACCAAAGATTAGACAGGCCCATAGGACAAAACAAGACTAAAGGGGCACACCAGCCCAGGGACAAGGACTGGAAGGCAGAAGGGGACAGGAAAGCTGGTAATAGGGAACCCAAGGTCAAGAAGGGAGAGTGTTGACATGCCATGAGGTTGTTAACCAATGTCATAAGACAATATGCGTACTAACTGTTTAGTGAGAAAGTAGTTTGTTCTGTAAACCTTCATCTAAGGTACAATTAAAAAAAAAGATCAACTATTTTGAAATTCACTTCTACCTATTTACAGAGCAGGGTGTCCTGGAGCTGCCAGAGGTTTTGAAATCCGATGAATGGATTCAGATACCAGCCCTGTCACTTAACAGTCTTGTGAGTTGCATCTTTGAAATGATTTTTTTAAAAAATCTGCCTTTTGGAATTATTGCAAAAGTTAAATGAATTATTATTTGCAAAATGTCTGACACGTATTAGTTATCCACTGTGTTAGTGTCGTGTCCTTTTCCTTTCCCTTTTCAGTTGCTTTTTTTTCAGGGGGGCAGGAGGAAAGTGGTTAGAAAATTGCCCCTTTGAATGGCTAAATAGATTAATGGTGTATGTTCACAATATGGGAGGCCTGGTGGCACAGTGTTTAAGAGCTCGGCTGCTAACCAAAAGGACAGCAGTTCTAATCCACCAGCTGCTCCTTGGAAACTGAATGGGACAGTTCTACTCTGTCCAATTGGGTCACTATGAGTCATAATTGACTAGAAGGCAACTTTTTTTTTTTTAATGGACTTCAATAATATACAGATGGATGGTCACTGACATAGAAAGAGGTTCATGTTATATTAACTGAAAAAATAAAAGCAGGCCATAAAATACTAAGTTTAGTATGATGTCATTTTCATAAATATATGTTAATGTACATTTGCATGTATACATATGTGTAAGGAATCCTGGTGGTGCAATGGTTAAGTGCTTGGTTGCTAACTGAGAGGTCGGTAGTTTGAACCCACCATAGGTTCTGTGTGAGAAAAGACCTGGCGATCTGCTCCCCTAAAGATTACAGCCTGGGAAATCCTATGGGATGGTTCTACTTTGTCCAGTAGGACCCCTATGGATTAGAATCAACTCAGTGGTAATAGGTTTGGTTTTGGTTTTATACATATGTGTATTGGTTTCCCCTTGCTGGAGTAACTTCATCCTGACAAGAGAATTCGGTTTGCATTAACACAAATTAACACAAACGTAGTGGCTTAAAACAACACAAATTTATTGCCTTACAGTTCTGGAGGTTAGAGGTCCAAAATAGGTATCACTGCTAAAATCAAGTGTCAGCAGAGCTGCGTTCCTTCTGGAGGCTGTAGGGGAGGATCTGTTTCCTTGCCTTTTCCAGAATCTAGAGGTGGCCTGCGTTACTTGGCTCATGACCCTTTCTTAAATCTTAAAGGGAGCAGTTTAGCATCTTCAAATCTCTCTCTGATGTTGACTCTTCTGCTCCCTCTTCCATTTATGATTGTATTTCCACGTGTGATTACAATGAGCCTATGAAAATCATCCATGATAAACTCCCAATTTCAAGGTCAGCTGATTAGCAAACATAACTCCATCTACAACATTAATTCCCTCTTGGCATGTAATATATATTCACAGATTTCAGAGATTAGGATATGGTCATCTTTGGGGGGCTATTATTCCACCTACTATAATAAATATTAGATAATACACCAAAACATTATCAATGACTTCCTCAGGGTAGCAAAATCTAGTTTTATATTAATTAATTTTCTCTTTCTAATGTGAATTTTCTATTTTCTATAATAATCTAATGAAATAAAAGAGGAATTACAGTTAGATTTAGAAAAAATTTAAAAATTGTGTTCTTGGCTAATTTCTACACCACAGACAGATTATGAAAGTTCTATCTATTTATATTGTTGTTGTTGTTAGGTGCCGTCAAGTTGGTTC
This sequence comes from Dugong dugon, assembly GCA_030035585.1. Lineage (NCBI taxonomy): Eukaryota > Metazoa > Chordata > Mammalia > Sirenia > Dugongidae > Dugong > Dugong dugon. Next base: position 99,128,163 of record CM057465.1, read on the forward strand.
CAACTCCTAGAGACCCTATGTACAATAGAAAGAAACATTCCCTAGTCCCGCACCATCTTCACAACCACTGCTATGTTTGAGCCCATTGTTGCAGCCCCTATGTCAATCCATCTCATTGAGGGTTTTCCTCTTTTTTGCTTACTGTCTACCAAGCATGATGTCCTTCTGCAGGGGTTGGTCCCTCCTGATAACATGTCCAAAGTACATGAGACGAAGTCTCGCCATCCTCTCTTCTAAGTGGCACTCTGGTTGTACTTCTTCCAAGACAGACTTGTTCATTCTTCTACCAGTATATGTAAATTCAATATTCTTTGCCAACACCATAATTCAAAGGCATCAATTCTTCTTCAGTCTTCCTTATTCATTGTCCAGTATTGACATACATATGAGGTGATTGAAAATACTATGGCTTGGATCAGTCTCACCTCAGTCCTCAAACTGGCATCTTTGTTTTTAACACTTTAAAGAGGTCTTTTGCACCAGATTTGCCCCCTGTAATGCATCGTTTGATTTCCTGGCTGCTGCTTCCATGGGCATTGATTGTGGATGCGAGAAAAATAAAATCCTTGATAACTTCAATCCTTTCTCCTTTTATCATGATGTTGCTTATTGGTCCAGTTTGTGAGGGTTTTTGTTTTCTTTACGTTGAGGTGTAATCCACACTGAAGGCTGTAGTCCTTGATCTTCATCAATAAATGCTTCAAGTCCTCTTCACTTTCAGCAAGCAAGGTTGTATTATTTGCATGTCATAGGCTGTTAATGAGTGTTCCTGCAATCCTGATGCCATGTTCTTCTTCATATTGTCCAGCTTCTCAGATTATTTGCTCAGCATGCACATTGAATAACATGGTGAAAGGATCCAACCCTGACACACACCTTTCCTGACTATAAACCACAGAGTATCCCTTTGTTCTGTTTGAACAACTGCCTCTTGGTCTATGTGCAGGTTCCTCATCAATACAATTAAGTACTCTGGAATTCCCATTCTTCACAATGTTATCCATTGTTTGTTATGATCCGCAAAATCAAATACCTTTGCTTAGTCAATAGAACACAGGTAAGCATCTTTCTGGTATTCTCTGCTTTTAGCCAAGATTCATCTGACATCAGCAATGATACACCTTGTTCCATGATCTCTTCTGAATCTGGTTTGATTTTCTGGTAGTTCCCTTTTGATGTACTGCTGCATCCATTTTTGAATTACCTTCAGCAAAATTTTATTTGCATGTGATGTTAATGATATTTTTCAATAATTACTAAATTCTGGATTGGGAATAAATATGGATCTCTTCCAGTCAGTTGACCAGGAAGCTGTTTTCCAAATTTCTTGGCGTAGGCAAGTGAGGACTTCCAAAGCTGCATCTGTTTGTTGAAACATCTCAATTGATGTCACAGAGCCTTGTTTTTCACCAATGCCTCCACTGCAGCTTGGACTTTTTCTGTCAATACCATTGGTTTTTGATCATATGCTACTTCCTGAAATGGTTGAACATCAACCAATTATTTTTGGTACGGTGACTCTGTGTATTCTTTCCATCTTTTTTTGATGCTTCCTGCATCAACCGTTCAACATTTTGCCCACAGAACTCTTTACTATTAAGTCTTGAATTTTTTCTTCAGTTCTTTCAGCTTGAGAAATGCTGAGCGTGTTCTTCCCTTTTGGTTTTCTAACTCCAGGTCTTTGCACATTTAGTTATAATACTTTACTTTGTCTTCTCAAGCTACCCTTTGAAATCTTCTGTTCAGCTCTTTTACTTCATCATTTCTTCCATTGGCTTTAGCTACTCGATGTTCAGGATGAAGTTGCAGAGCCTCTTCTGACTTACATTTTTGGTCTTTTCTTTCTGTCTTGTCTTTTAAATGACCTCTTGCTTTCTTAGTGTATGATGTCCTTGGTGTCAATCCCCAACTCCTCTGGTGTTTGGTCATTAGTGTTCAATGCGTCAAATCTATTCTTGAGATGGTCATTAAATTCAGGTGCGATATACTCAAGGTCATATGTTGTCTGTTATGGACGTGTTTTAATTTTCTTCAGCTTCAATTTAAACTTGCATAGGAGAAATTGATAGTCTGTTCCTCAGATGGCCACTGGCCTTCTTCTGACTGATGATATTGTGCTTCTCCATTGTCTCTTTCCACTGATGTAGTCGATTTGATTCCTGTGTATTCCACCTAGAGAGGTCCATGTGTATAGTTGCTGTTTATGTTGTTGAAAAAAGACATTTGCAATGAATAAATCATTAGTCTTGCAAAATTCTATCATGTAATCTCCGGCGTCATTTCTATCACCAAGGCCATATTTTCCAACTACCAATCCTTCTTCATTGTTTTCAACTTTTGCATTCCAATCACTGGTAATTATCACTGCATCTTGATTGCATGTTTGATCAATTTCAGACTGCAGAGATTGGTAAAAATCTTCAATTTCTTTGTCTTTGACATTAGCACTTGGTGCGTATTTGAATACCAGTCATGTTAACTGGTCTTCTTGGTAGGCAAATGGATATTATCCTGTCACTGATGGTGTTGTACTTCAGGATAACTCTTAAAATGTTCTATTTGACAATGAATGTGATGCCATTCCTCTTCAATTTGTCATTCCCAGAATAGCAGACCATTTGATTGTCTGATTCAAAATAGCCAATACTAGTCCATTTCAGCTCACTAATGCCTAGGATATCAATCTTTATTTATTCCACTTCATTTTTGACTACTTCCAATTTTCCTAGATTCATACTTTACACATTCCACGTTCCAGTTATTAATGGATGTTTTCAGGTTGTTCTCATTTTGAATTGTGCCACGTCAGCAAATGAAGGCACCAAAAGCTTGACTCCATCCACATCATTAAGGTTGACTCTATTTTGAGGAGACAGCTCTTCCCCAGTCATATTTTGACTGCCTTCCAACATAAGGCGCTCATCTGCTGGCACTATATCAGACAATATTCCACTGCTATTCATAAGGTTTTGACTGGCCAATTTTTTTAGAATTAGATTTCCAGGTCCTTCTACCCAGTCTGTCTTAGTCTGGAAGCTCTGCTGAAGTTTATCCATCATGGGTGACCCTGCTGGTACTTGAAATACTGGTGGCATAGCTTCCAGCATTACAGCAACATGGAAGCCACCACAGTACAACAAACGGACAGAAGAATGGTGGATATATTTATATATTTGACCTAGTCTAAACAAAACTTTATTGTGAAGACCTCTGAGGTCTAAAAGAGAGAATACTAAGCAGAGTATTGACAGGACCCATTACCTTGAGTACATTTCTGTCTCCCATAACTTCATAGTAAAAGTTGAATCACACATCTGAATTGAGCCTGTTGTGGATTCCACTGTTAGTTGCTGACGAATCGATTCTAATTCGTGGCTACCCCATGTATGCAGAGTTGAACTGTTCCATATGGTTTTTAAGACTGTGACCTTTTGGAAGCAGATTGATAGGTCTGTCTTCCAGTGTGCCTCCTGGTAAGTTCGAACTGCCAACCTTTGGACTAGTAGTTGAAAACATAACTGTTGGCCCCACCCAGGGACCATGGATTCAGACTAAGCAGGTTCAAAACCAGGTTCCATCACTAATTAACTGTGTGATGTTAGGTAATTAGGCTTAGTCACAGGGTGAGCTCTTCAAGGCACTTCTATACAAGTTTTATCTTGAAGGCTTAATATTAACTAGATTGAACAGAGGATCCAGTTTAAATTTCCTAACCAAATCTTTCCTAGGTTATTTCTAAAAGGACTATTTTCATTAATATTGTTTCCATTTAGAAAATTTCTCTTTACTTCAAAATAAAATGTTCCATTTCATGTCCCATAGACCTCAATAAAAGTAGTTTAATTTGTTTTTTAATCTCTATCATCTTTTCCCCTTATATTACAGAAAATTGGAAATACTTATCTTTTATCTCCCCATCATGGGAAATAAAATCAGTGTAGCAAGATCCACACAAGTAAAGCCACTGAACCCAAACCGCAGAACACTGCTCTGTGCAGTGAAACCCTTCCATAGACAGGCTGTGGAAAATTAGACAAACTAACTTTAGGGAAATATGATTTTTTTCAGAACACTGGTGCATACAATCCTATAGATTATGTGCAAAGATTCCCTCCTTTGATGAAATATTGAGTTCAAACTCCTGAGAAAACTGGCTTTGAGAAGCAATACATATGCCCAACACAGGTTTTAAAATTTTAATTTTCCAGTGGCAGCAAGCAACATTGCATCTTTCCACAAATTTCAATGATGGTCATTTTTTTTTAGATAAATAACATTGGTTGTACTCTGATCTGCTTTCCACTGAAGCAGAAACTTGATTTTTCCCTTTCCTCACACAGTCTTGCTGTCTTTCCATTATCTAACGTAGTCTGAGAGATCTTAAATAACTAAGCCAAAGGAGGAGAAAAAAAAATTTGTCTTGTGACACTTAAGATTCTAGACTGAAGAACAAATAATTTTCCATTTATTAGACAGATGATATCTAAAAGCCCAGGAGCAATTAATTGATTATGTGATAGTCAGAGGACTATCCACACAGGCCTAAATTGCTTCTATTAAATATTTTCACTAATAAGACAGAAAGGACGTTTAGGCTTTCATTTAAAATGTAATTGATTAGGTTTCCACCTCTGCATGATTTTTTTTTTTTTTTAAAGGACCAGATATGCATCTTACTTTTCTGGAGCACTCAAAATAGCTTAATAATTCTCTGAAAACTGAGTTGCCAAAGCTGAGCCAGAATTTTGATGTTTCCATTAATAAAAGATATATGCCTGCAGGAGGTACAGATTTCTGATCTCAAGACCCAGAGTTTAGGGGCAAAGGGAAAATGGCTCGCATCTGTACAATGATTAAATGTGTGTTCAGAGAGAGAAACTCTAAAGTGCCTACACAGATCTAACAAGACCTATTTGGACCTGGGGCTTGCCCCTGCGGGGTGTTTTTGATAGCTTTATCTGTGTCAGACACCAGGGCGCTCTCTATTCCCTCTCGACAATATGCGATGGTAGCTTCAGAGCTGAAAATAGTGAGATGAGGGGCCGTGGGAAGAGAAACCTTGAAGGTCTGAAACCATTTCACGAGGCCCACACACGGCCTGACCAAATGCAATGTATGAAAACAAAAAGGCCAAAACAAATCAAAATACAATGACAACCAAGCCTAAGAACAGAATTTATAAAAATGGTAAAGAGCTGAAACTGCCCAAAAGAAAAATGGATGTACACGTTTAAGAATCAGATGTTAGTCCTATGTTTATATCTGCTGAATAGGGTAGGATGAGAGGACACCAAGAAAATATAGACTTGAATATTTATTAATAAGAATCTGGAAATACTGCATCTCCATGAAATAAGAGTCATTAAAAAAAAGTCAATTAATAAAATCTAGTGTTCAATTGTTTTAATCACTACATTTTTATTATGCCTTTTCTATGTATAAGACACTACACTAGATATTATAACAGAGGAGGATCAGTTGAGCACTGAGTCTATTTTCTATTTTTTGCAAATTAAGATAGCTCTCTATTTTTTCTTATAAAACCACATGCTAATTATAAATATCTAAAAAATAAAGATACACTAAAATATAAAATTACTATCTGGAAATAACCACTGTTGACATTGTGGTATGTGTTTATATAGATATAGGTAGATACAGAAATAGAGAGAAATAATCTAGTTTCATATAAAAATGGGATCATGATAAACACTCATCTTAAAATCTGCTTTTTAACCTATATCCATCGACATATTTTTTTGTTTCCAATTAGTATGAATATGTAATAGCTCATATATGAATTAAGGTAATTTATTTACCAAATTTCTGTTACTGAACATGTAGAGTGTTTGTAATTACCTTATCTTCTATCTGTCTGTAAACACCAAACACACACACATACACAGAGAAAAACATTTTTGCTCTTGGTTCAGATAAAACATCTTGTCATATAATCGTTCCTAATTTACCCTGGAGTTGGCCTTTTTTTTTTTTTTTTTTAGAAAAATAGTGGCTGAATTGTATCCAGTGTGTTTGTGTTGTTTTTGTTTTTTTTAATAACTTGTCTAAATGGCGATACATTCTTTTTTTAGCTCACTGATGTGATAAATCATGGTACTATATTTGCCAATGTTAAATGAGCCTTACATTCCTAGACTTGAAGTAAATTTTATTATGTATAATCTTTGTTTTTTTCCTATTACTTTTAGTTAAAGCAATATTTAATATATGCAAAAGAAAATAATTAATATATATGTAAGTTATAAAACTCAACCTCAAAAGAACTCTCAAGAAATCTCCACCGAGTTTAGGAACAAGAGCCTTTCCAATATCTTACTTCTACTTACTTATGTCTCCCCTATATCAGTTCCCTGACAATCCCCCACCAAATTAACTACTGTCCTGAATTTCACAAGGTATTATTCTTCCAACAAATTATCAGGTTGAACATGCTAATGTTTTTCAGAAATGTTTTATCTATACGCATACGTGAGGATAGTCTACATTTTCTTTTCTTTGCTATCTTTGTAATGTTTAGAAATATCAAGCCTCAGGAAACTGAAAAGATTTCAATATTATTCTAATATCATAGAATTCATCAGATCCTTGAAGCCTTGACATAACTCTTTTAAAACCAAGGGCTTGAGGAGAGTTCTTTCATGATCTTCTCTATTCTTTATAGTTTTTATTATACTTGGGAGTGTTTTGTTTTGTTGTTTTCAATTTAGTTTCACTTTTATTTATGCATTTTTCATACTTAAACAAACACACTAATGCACACAAAAATACGTTAGCTCAAAATCAAATTAATATTTGCTCTTCAATTTTCATTCAGTTTTCTCATTAGATTTTCAGACTCTGGATTTTAGTTATCAATTCTACTATAGTTTCCTTTTAATTCATTAATTTCTGTCATATATCTACTATTTTATTCCTATTAAAATTAATAAATTATTATTCTTCCAGATTCTAGAGTTGATTCTTGGTAGTGGATCTTTTATCTAAACAAAGTGTTATAAAATATATATATATATATATGTAAAGGCAGAGATGTGCTGATGAAAGAGGAGTGGAGCTTGAAGAACTCTTCAGAACATCTAGACCCATGTAGACAACAGAGACTGAAAACAAATGTCAAAGACCATGAAACACAATCTTCCCATTGCTATGACTTTTTACATGGTTTGAAATGTTAGTTTCAATGTTAGGTTTCAAATGTTAGGCTCAATGTATTCACTGAACCAGTATAAAAGGGTTTTTAAAAAAGTATTTTCTAAGTGAAAGTGCTTTTATTATATTTTATCCTTTAGTTCCACCAACGGTCCGTCAGTTTGTCACACTGTGGCAGCTTGCATGTTACTGTGATACTGGAAGCTGTGCCGCAGATATTTCCAATACCAGCAGGGTCACCCAAGGTAGACAAGTTTCAGCAGAACTTCCAAACTAAGACAGACTAGGAAAAAAGGTCTGATAATCTGCTTCCAAAAATTAGCCAATGAAAACCCCACGGATCACAGAATATTCTCCTAGGCTTTAACTCACTTGCCTTGGACACTTCATAAGGAGGGACTTATCACTAGAGAAAGACATCATGGTTGGTAAAGTGGAGGACCATCAAAAGGCGAGGGAAACCCTCAAAGAGATGGATTGACACAACGTTTGCAACAACAGACTCAAGAATACCAATCATCATGAATATGGCGCAAGACTGGCCAATGTTTTTTTCTGTTATACATGGAGTCACCATTAGTGTTCAATGTGTCAAATCTTTTCTTAAGATGGTCTCCAAATTCAGGTGGGATATACTCAGGGTCATACTTTGGCTCTCTTGGACTTGTTCCAATTTTCTTCAACTTCTACATGAACTTGTGTATGAGTAATTGATGGTCTGTCCCACAGTCGGCCCCTGGCCTTGTTCTGACTGATGATATTGAGTTTTTCCGTAGTCTCTTCCCACATGTGTAGTCAATTTGATTCCTTTGTATTCGATCTGGTGAGGTCCACATGTGTAGTCGCCATTTATGTTGTTGAGAAAAGGTATTTGCAATGAAGAATTCATTGGTCTTGCAAAAGTCTATCATGCTATCTCTGGCATCGTTTCTGTCACCAGGGCTATATTTTCCAACAACCAATCCTTCTTTGTTTTCAACTTTTGCATTCCAATTGCTAGTAATTATCAATGCACCTTGATTGTAAATTTGATCAATTTCAGACTACAGAAGTTGGTGAAAATCTCCAATTTCTTCATCTTTGGCCTTAGCGGTTGATGCGTAAATTTGAATATTAGTTGTATTAACTGGTCTCTCTTGTAGGAGTATGATATTATCCTATCACTGACAGCATTGTACTTCAGGGTAGATCTTGAAATGTTCTTTTTGACAATGAACCCAACACCATTCCTGTTCAATTTGTCATTCCCAGAATAGTTCACCACAAGATTCTCTGATACAAAATGTCCATTTAAGCTCACTAGTGCCTAGGATATTGATCTTTATCTGTTCGGTTTTATTTCTGAGGACTTCCAATTTTCCTAGATTCAAACTTGGTACATTCCAGTTTCCAATTATTAATGGATGTTTGCAGCTGTTTCTTCTCATTTTGGGTTATGCTACATCAGCAAATGAAGGTCCTAAAGCTTGACTCCATCCATGTCATTAAAGTGGACTCTCCTTTGAGAAGGCAGGTTTTTTCCAGTCATATTTTGAGTGCCTTCCAACCCAAGGGGCTCATCTTCCAGCACTATATCAGACAATGTTCCGCTTCTGTTCATAAGGTTTCATTGGCCAATTTTCTCAGAAGTGGACTGCCAGGTCTTTCTTCCTAGTCTGTCTTAGTCTGGAAGCTCTGCTGAAACCTATTCACAAGGGTGACCCTGCTGGTATTTAAAATATGAGTGGCAAAACTTCCTGTATCACAGCAACACACTAGCCACCACAGTACAACAAACTGACAGCCACGTGGTGGACTTCTATCTGGAAGCTATTAAATCTGGGAGTCGGTGTCAGTCTTCTATATTTTTACTAAGATGCCATATGATAATGACATACAAGAAGATTTGAGAATAATTGCTCATATTAAATAATAAAAAGAAAAATGTTAGAAGGAAGTAAAAATTCAAACCCTAACTTCTCCTGATGAATAGTAAGTTGAGGAAGAATATAGCTTCACTTTTTCAGTAACAAAATCATTCTTGGGGAAAAAAAATCAAGCAGGATCTGAATACTGACAAAATTTCTTCAACCTTAATGTAGCCACAATTTTAGGAGCATAAAATCAGGACCATTTGACAAAAGCAATAAACGAAAATAAGCTTTACTCTTGAAAAACCATTTTGTGAGGACATAAGTAGTATCTACCATAAATTATGTGTTACTATGATGTAATAACATCTGAAAGAGGAATTAATTCAATTCTAGAATGATCTTAGTAGAAATGATACTTGGTTTAAGAAATGTAATTAACATTATTTCACACCTGCAACATGAAGCCATTATATTGGCTTCAAGTAATTAGTGACCCAATACTACACACATCCTAGATATAACCTGAAACTTCATGCTATCCAAGGAATAAATTCTTAGTTTAGCTAGCTTAGCTATTTCATTATATTAACTGATTTTTTTGTTTACTATTCTCAGACTTTAACAAGATTGATTATTCAATTTTGTTTCCACATGACATAAATAAAGTAAATGGAAAGCTCATTTTCCTCTAAAATCTGTTTGATTGTTTGGTTTTAATAAAGACAATCTTTCTAGTAACTTAAGTAACATGGACATACCATGTTCATGAACGTGTCTGCCACTCTCTGTAAAAAGCAATTCAGATGATCTTGAAGAGAAAATACTTTCTCGCCTGTAGTACTTGGGAGTGAGAGGCAACTCAAGGATCATGAATGATACACTGTTACTGAGGAACTAGCATTTTTATGATTATGCCCATAAAAGACCATCATCACCACCATTTAGGTGTGCGAATTAAATTTTATAATTAATTATTTGTTCTACTATTTCTTGAGTACTGTTCTAGATGGTAAAGCCTCAAGAATTTTCCCTTTCAGAGCTTAGATTACAATACATGAAACAAAAGATAAACAAATAAATAATAAGCTAAGAAATCAATAATAAAATGGTAGTGACAAGTTTTGTTAAGAAAAATAATCTGGGTAAGTTAATAGAGAGTTGATGTATGGATATTGGGTAGGGGTGATATTGCACTAAAAAATTGGCACAGAAAAGTTCAAGGAGGTGACATTTGAGCAGCAAACTGAATTATTCCATGTAAAGAAGGAGCAGCAAGTGCAAAGGGTGTGCTGACACAGGAGTAAGCTCGATGTGTCTGAGGAGCAGGAGATGAGACCTGAGGACAGCTGAAGACAGATGATGTTGGATTTTGTATAATGTAATTTTGAACCATTGAAGGATTTGAACATGGTCCATTATATTGGCCATAGGGAACAATGGAAAAAGTAGAGAGAATGGTTTTGATCATAGTACCAGTGAGAGAAGATTACAGTTTAAATGAGGATAGTAGTAGAGGAAGTGATAAGAACTGGTGAAAATCAGGATATGTATTGAAGGCAGAGCCTATTTGTCCTGAATAGGATTTGGATGTGGAGTATGAGGAGTCAAAGATGAGTACCAGTCAAAGATGATACTTGAACAGTTGGGTAAATGGTGGTAACATTACTTGAGATACAGAAGACTAGAGAAGAGCAAGTTGTGAAGGGAGTAATCTAGAAGCCTGTTTTGAACAAGTTACAGATTCCTATTAGCCATCCAAAAAGAAGGACATGGTCTACAATCGCTTTTGTAAGCCAAGCGCTCAGGTGAGAGAGTAAGGCTAGAGACAGAAACAGGGAGTCATTAACATATTAAATTCTGGACAAAACTGGAGACTCTGGAATTCCATGTTGTGGAACTTAATTCTGATATTCCGAAGTAATTTCATTTGGAAGATTCATCAGCACTCTTCTAAGGATTTTAAGGGCGTGGAAACTAGTATAAGATCATGCCCACTTCTCTATAGGCCTCTTGAGGTCTCCCTCAGAAAGAAGCAATCCACCTTCTTCAGAGAATGTGGCTAGAGTTGCAATATCCAAATGTTATCTACTCAAGAAGAAGATAAAATAGAGTGGAGCTTGGCTTTTTTTTTTTTTTTTTCTGTAAGGGAACAGATAGTAGACATTTTAGGCTTTCAAGGCCATAATGTCTCCGTAGCAACTACTCATATCTGCTGTTTTATTAGGAAAGTAGCAATAGGCAGTAGATAAATGAATGAATGTGGCTGTGTTTCAATAAAACTTTATTTAAAAAAAAAAAGTGGTGAGCCACATTTAGAACACAGACCTAGTCTGCAGACTGCTGAAATAGAGTCTTATTCTTTTAGGCCCCTGATTAGTCTAAACTGGAAAACCAACATATTCAATAATAATCAGAACAATGGTGTTAGCTCGATTTTTTATTTTATCATATTGAGAAATCTTAAACAAAAATCAGAATATTTCACAATTTCAAGTCAAGAGGTTCTCGTAAATATTTGAAAGTTTTTTTTTTTTTCTATTCAAAATGTAACAGTCCTGTATAAATTATAGCTGGAAGATTGAGATGATTTTTTTTTTTTTTATTGTACTTCAGGTGAAGGTTTAAAGAACAAATAATTTGTCATTAAACAGTAGTACACATATTGTTTTAAGACATTGGTTAACAACCCCACGACATGTCAACCCTCTCCCTTCTCGACTTTTTATATTTTTGGTGAAAATATACATAGCCAAAGAGACACGATTCCAAAAATTTCTACATGCACAGTTCAGTGACATCGACTATGCTCTTCCAGTTGAGCTGCTTTTCTCACTTTAGATGAAGGTTTACAGAACAAAATAGTTTCTCATTGGACAGTTAGTGCATGTTGCTCTATGACAATGGTTAACAACCCCACTACATGTCAACACTGTCCTTACTCAAGCTTGGGGTCCCTATCACAAGCTTTCCTGTTCCCTTCTGCCTTCTAATCCTTGTCTCTGGACTGCTGTGCCTCGTTAGTCCCGTTTTGTTTTATGAGGCTGTCCTATCCCCAGCTGAACAGTAAACCTCGGAAGTGACTTCACCACTGAGCTAAAAGGGTGTCTGGGGGCCATACTCTCAGGGTTTCTCCAGTCTCTTTTAGGCCAGTAAATCTGGTCTTTTTTGTGTTAGAATTTTGTTCTACATCCTTCTCCAGCTCTGTCCAGAACCCTCTGTTGTGATCCTGGTCAGAGCAGTCTGGTGGTAGCAGAGCACCAACTAGCTGTACTGGACTCAGTCTAGCGGAGGTCTTCGTAGCTGTGGTCCATTGGTCCTTTGGAAGAATCTTTTCCTTGTAACCTGTTCTCTTCATTCTGCCTTGCCCCGAAGGGGTGAGACCAGTGGAGTGTCTTAGATGGCTACTCACAGGATTTTAAGACCCCAGATGCTACTCACCAAGGTAAAATGTAGAGAGCATTGTCTTTATAAACTGTGTTATGCCAATTGAGCTAGATGTTCCCAGAGACCATGATCCCCACGGCCCCCTGCCCAGCAATTCAGTCCCTCAGGGAGTTTGGATGTGTCTATGGAGCTTCCATGACCTTTCCTTGTACAAGCTGTGCTGGTTTCCCCTGTACTGTGTACTGTCTCACCCTTCACCAAGGATACCACTTATCTATTGCTTATTTAGTATTTCCCCCCCACCCCTCCCATCCCTGGTAAGCAACAAAGATTGTTACATTTTGTAAGTGAACTTTTTCATGGGTTTTTACAATAGAGGTCTCATGCAATACTTGTCCTTTTGTGATTGACTTATTTCACTCAGCATAATGTCCTCCAGTTTCATCCATGTTATGAGATGCTTCACAGATTCATCATTGTTCTTTATCTTTGCGAAACATTCCATCGTGTGTATGTACCATAGTTTGTTTATCAGTTCTTCTGTTGATGGGCATCTAGGTTGTTTCCATCTTTTTGCTATTGTGAACAATGCTGCCATGAACATAGGTGTGCATATGTCTATTCGAGTGATGACTCTTATTTCTCTAAGATACATTCCTAGGAGTGGGATTGCTGGATCCAATGGTATGCCTATTTCTAGCTTTCTGAGGAAGTGCCATATCATTTTCCAAAATGCTTGTATCATTTTGCATTCTCACCAGCAGTGCATGAGTTCCGATCTCCCCTCAGACCCTCCAACATTTGTTATTTCGTGTTTTTGATTCGTGCCAGTAATGCTGGGGTAAGATGGTATCTCATTGTGGTTTTAATTTGCATTTCTCTAATGGCTAGTGATCCTGAGCATTTCCTCATGTGTCTGTTGGCCACTTGAATGTCTTCTTTGGTGAAGTGTCTGTTCATTTCCTTTGCTGATTTTTAATAGGATTATTTGTCTTTTTGTTGTCGAGGTGTTGGATTTTCTTGTAGATTATGGAGATTAGACCTTTGTCTGACTTATAATGTCCAAAATTCTTTTCTCAGTCTGTAGGTTCTCTTTTTACTCTTTTGATGAAGTTTCTTGAAGAGCATGGGTGTTTGATTTTTAGAAGATACCAGTTATCTAGCTTATCTTCTGGGGTTAGTGTAGATGGTTATGGTTTGTATCCTGTTAATGCCATGTATTAGGGCCTGTAGCAATGGTCCTATTTCTCCTTCTATGAACTTTAGAGTTTTTGGCTTTAGATTTAGGTCTTTGATCCATTTGGAATTAGTTTTTGTATATGGTGTGAAGTATAGGTCCTGTTTCATTTTTTTGCAAATGGATATACAATTTTGCCAGCACAATTTGTTAAAAAGACTGTCTTTTCCCCATTTGATGGACTTTGGGCCCTTGTCGAAGATCAGGTGACCACAGGTGGATGGATTTACATCTGGGTTCTCAATTCTGTTCCTTTGGTCAATGTATCTGTCGTTGTACCAGTACCAGACTGTTTTGACTACTGTAGATGTATAGTAGGTTCTGAGGTCAGGTAGTGTGAGTCCTCCAACTTTCTTCTCCTTGTTCAATAGTGCTTTACTTATTTGGGGCTTCTTCCCTTTCCACATAGTTTTTCCATCTCTTTGAAGAATGTTGTTGGTATTTAGATCGGTATTGCTTTGTATTTGTAAAGTGCTTTGAGTAGAATTGTCATTTTTACATTGTTGAGTCTACCTATCCATGAGCATGGTATGGTTTTCCATTTATGTAGATCCCTTTGGGTTTCTTGCAGTAGTGTTCTGTAGTTTTCTTTGTATAGGTCTTTTACACCCCTGGTCAGATTTGTTCCTAAGTATTTTATGTTTTTAGGGGCTATTATAAATGGTGTTGTTGTCCTGATTTCCTTTTCAACGTTCTTTTCATTGGTGTATAGAAATCCAACTGATTTTTTTTTTTTTAATTGTACTTCAGGTGAAGGCTTACAGAACAAATAGTTTCTCATGAAACTACATATTGTTTTGACATTGGTTAACAACCCCACATGTCAACCCTCTCCCTTCTCAAACTTTTTTTTTTTTTTTTTTTTGGTGAAAAGATACATAGCCAAAGATGCAAGATTTCAAAAATTTCTACAAGCACAGTTCAGTGACATCGACTATGCTCTTCCAGTTGAGCTGCTTTTCTCACTTTAGATGAGGGTTTACAGAACAAAATAGTTTCTCGTTAGACAGTTACTACACGTTGCCCTATGACAATGGTTAACAACCCTACTACAGGTCAACACTGTCCTTACTCAAACTTGGGTTCCCTATCACCAGCTTTCCTGTCCCCTTCTGCCTTCTGGCTGTTGTCCCTGGACTGCTGTGCCTCATTAGTCCCATTTGGTTTTATGGGGCTGTCTGCTCCCCGGCTGAATGCTGAACCTCGGAAGTGACTTCACCACTGAGCTAAAAGGGTGTCTGCAGCCATACTCTCGGGGTTTCTCCAGTCTCTTTTAGGCCAGTAAGTCTGGTCTTTTTTTTGTGAGTTAGAATTTTGTTCTACATCCTTCTCCAGCTCTGTCCAGAACCCTCTGTTGTGATCCTGGTCTGAGCAGTCTGTGGTGGTAGCTGGGCACCATCTAGCTGTACTGGACTCAGTCTGGTGGAGGCCTTGGTAGCTGTGGTCCATTAGTCCTTCAGACTAATCTTTTACTTGTATCCTGTTCTCTTCATTCTCTCTTGCTTCCAAAGGGATGAGACCAGTGGAGTATCTTAGATGGCTGCTTACAGGCTTTTAAGACCTCAGACACTACTCACCTAGGTAGAATGTAGAACATTGTCTTTATAAAGTGTGTTACACCAATTGAGCTAGATGTTCCCCAAGACCAGGGTCCCCACAGCCCTCCACCCAGCAATTCAGTCCCTCAGGGAGTTTGGATGTGTCTATGGAGCTTCCATGACCTTTCCTTGTACAAGTTGTGCTGGTTTCCCCTGTATTGTGTACTGTCTCACCCTTCACCAAGGATACCACTTATCTATTGCCTATATGGAATTTCCCCCCCACCCCACCCCCATTCCTCGTAACCAACAAAGATTGTAACATTTTGTGTGTGAACCTTTTCATGGGTTTTTACAATAGAGGTCTCATACAATATTTGTCCTTTTGTGACTGACTTATTTCACTCAGCATAAAGTCCTCCAGTTTCATCCATGTTATGAGATGATTCACAGATTCATTGTTGTTCTTTCTCATTGCATAGTACTCCATTTTGTGTGTATACCATAGTTTTTTTATCCATTCATCTGTTGATAGGCATCTAGGTTGTTTCCATGTTTTTGCTGTTGTGAACAATGCTGCCATGAACATAGGTGTGCATATGTCTATTCGAGTGACGACTCTTATTTCTCTAGGAGATATTCCTAGGAGTGGGTTTGGTGGATCGAATGGTATGTCTATTTCTAGCTTTCTGAGGAAGCACCATATCATTTTCCAAAATGGTTGTATCATTTTGCATTCCCACCAGCAGTGCATATGAGTTCCGATCTTGCCGCAGCCCATCCAACATTTGTTATTTCCAGTGTTTTTGATTCATGCCAGTAATGCCGAGGTGAGATGGTATCTCATTATGGTTTTAATTTGCATTTCTCAAATGCCTAGTGATTGCATGCATTTCCTCATGTGTCTGTTGGCCACTTGAATGTCTTTTTTGGTGAAGTGTCTGTTCATTTCCTTTGCCCATTTTTTAATAGGATTATTTGTCTTTTTGTTGTCGAGGTGTTGGATTTTCTTGCAGATTATGGAGATTATACCTTTGTCTGACTTGTACTGTCCAAAAATGTTTTCCTATTCTGTAGGTTCTCTTTTTACTCTTTTGTTGAAGTCTTTTGAAGAGCATAGGTGTTTGATTTTTAGAAGATCCTAGTTATCTAGCTTATCTTTTGGGGTTTGTGGGTTGATGGTTATGGTTTGTATCCTGTTAATGCCATGTATTAAGGCCTGTAGTGTTGCTCTTATTTTTTCTTCTATGAACTTTATAGTTTTAGGCTTTATATTCAGGTCTTTGATCCATTTTGAAGTAGTTTTTGTATACGGCGTGAAGTATGGGTTCTGTTTCTTTTTTTGCAGATGGATATCCAGTTTTGCCAGCACCATTTCTTAAAAAGACTTTCTTTTCCCCCATTTGATGGACTTTGGGCCCTTGTCGAAGATCAGGTGACTGTAGGCGGATGGATTTATATCTGGATTCTCAATTCTGTTATATTGGTCAATGTATCTGTCATTGTACCGGTACCAGGCTGTTTTGAGTACTGTAGCTGTATAGTAGGTTCTTAGGTCAGATTGTGTGAGTCCTCCAACTTTATTCTTCTTCTTCAGTAGTGCTTTACTTATTCAGGGCTTCTTCCCTTTCCATATAAAGTTAATGATTAGTTTTTCCATTTCTTTGAAGAATGTTGTTGGTATTTGCATTGGATTGCGTTGTATTTGAGCAGAATTGCCATTTTCACAATGTTGAGTCTACCTATCTATGAGCATGGTATGTTTTTCCATTTATGTACATTCCTTTGGGTTTCTTGCTGTAGTGTTCTGTAGTTTTCTTTGTATAGGTCTTTTACACCCCTGGTTAGATTTATTCCTAAGTATTTTATTTTATTAGGGGATATTATAAATGGTATTGTTTTCCTGATTTCCTTTTCAACGTTCTCTTCATTGGTGTATAGAAATCCAACTTATTTTTAGATGTTTGTCTCGTATCCTGCTACTCTGCTCAATCTTTCTATTAGTTCCAGTAGATTTCTCGTGGAGTCTTAGGGTTTTCTATGTATAGTATCATATCATCCACAAACAGGGACAGTTTACCTTCTTCATTACCAATTTGGATGCCCTTTATTTCTTTTTCTTGCCTTCTTGCTCTACCTAGAACTTACAGCACAGTCTTAAATAGGAGTGGTGATAAAGGGCATCCTTGTCTGATTTCTGTTCTCAAGGGGAATGTTTTCAGCCTCTCTCCATTAAGGATGATGTTGGCCATTGGTTTTCAATAGATGCCATTTATTATGTTGAGAAATTTCCCTTCTATACCTATTTTATTGAGAGTTTTTATCAGGAATGGGTGTTGGACTTTGTCAAATGCCTTTTCTGCATCAACTGAGATGGTCATGCCATTCTTTTCTTTACTTTTATTTATGTGGTGGATTACATTGATTGATTTTCTAATGTTGAACCATCCTTGCATACCTGGTATGAATCCTACTTTGTCGTAGTGTATTATTTTTTTGATATGATGCTGAATTCTATTAGCTAGAATTTTGTTTGACAATTTTTGCATCTATATTCATGAGAGATACTGGTCTGTAATTTTCTTTTTTTGTGGCATCTTTGCCTGGTTTTTGTATAAGGCTTATGCTGGCTTCATAGAATGAATTCGAAAGTGTTGCTTCCTTTCCTATGCTCTGAAATAGTTTGAGTAGTACTGGTAGAAGCCCTTCTGTGAATGTTTTGCAGAATTTTCCATTGAAGCCATCCGGGCCAGGGCTTTTTTTTTTTTTTTTTAAAGAATTTATTTTATTTTTGTTGTTGTTGTTGAAAACATACACAGTAGTACACCAACTCAACAATTTCTACATGTACAATTCAGTGACACTGATTACATTCTTTGAGTTGTGTGACCATTCCCATCCTCCTTTTTGAGTTGTTCCTCTCCCACTGACAAAAATTCTCTGCCCCCTAAATTTCCTGTCTAACCTTTTGAGTTGCTGTTGTCACTTTGATCCCATATAAATAGATCTTAAAAGACCACAGTGCTCAAGGCAGACATTCTTTTAATAGTAAAGCTAAAATGTTGTTTGGTTTAAGGATGACTTCAGGGGATAGTTTTGGTTTAAGGTTTTAATCGTATCTTAGGGCAACAGTTTTGGGCGTTCATCCAGCCTCCATGGCTCCAGAAATTCTAGATTCCGTTAGTATTTGAAATTCTGTTCTGCATTTCCCCCCTTTTGATCAGGATTCTTCTACAGAATCTTTGATCAAGACATTTACTAATGATAGCCAAGTATTATCCAGTTCTGCTCTCATGGCAAAGGAGGCAATCTTTCATAAAGGCAATTAACTACACCCTCCATTTCCTCCTCCTCCTCCTGACTTTCTTCTTCTGTTGCTCCAGGCAAACAGAGACCAATTATTGTTCCTGGGTAGCTGCTTACAAGCTTAGGTATTCAGGTTTTAAAGTCAGATGGACCTAAGTTGATTCCTGCACTGCTACATAGAAGATGTATGACCCTGCAGGAGTTACTTAATTTCTCTAAATCTCAGTTATCTTTAGGATTAAACAACATAGAGTAAGTAAATCTCTAATTATATGACATAATACAAATAATGCTTAATAAATTCATCCTTTTTTTTCTTTTTTTTAAATGGTTAATTGTATTTTTTCTTTTTTTATTGTAAAAAAATAAAATTATTTTTATTTACTTATGATGAAGGTTTACAGATCTAGCCTCTCATTAAACAGTTAGTATATATATATTGTCTTATGACATTGGATAACAACCCCATGACATGTCAGTACTCTCCCTTCTCAACTTCGGGTTCCCTATTACCAGCTTTCCTGTCCCCTCCTGCCTTCTAGTCCTTTCCCCTGGGCTGGTGTGCCCCTTTAGTGTCGTTTTGTTCTATAGGCCCGTCTAAGCCTTGGCTAAAAGGTGAACCCTGGAATGACTTCATTACGGAGCTAAAAGGGTGTATGGGGGCATACTCTTGGGGTTTCTCCAGTCTCTCTCAGGCCAGTAACTCAGGTCGCTTTTTTTTTTTTTTTTTTTTTTTAATATTTTATTGTACTTCAGGTGAAGGCTTACAGAACAAATAGTTTCTCATGAAACAGTAGTACACATGTTGTTTTATGACATTGGTTAACAACCCCACAACATATTAACCCTCTAAATTCTCAACCTTTCTTTTTTTTTTTTTTTTTTGGTGAAAATACACATAGCCAAAGATACACCGTTTCAAAAATTTCTACATACACAGTTCAGTGACATTGACTATGCTCTTCCAATTGTGCTGTTATTCTCACTTAAGATGAAGGCTTGCAGAACGAAAAAGTTTCTCATTTAACAGTTACTATACATGTTTCCCTATGACACTGGTTAACAATCTCACAACACATCAACAATATCCTTACTCAACCTTGGGTTCCCTATCACCAGCTTCCTTGTCCACTTCTGCCTTCTGGCCCTTGTCACTGGACTCCTGTACCTCGTTAGTCTCATTCGGTTTTACCGGGCTGTCCACTCCCAGGCTGAACAGTGAACCTCAGAGCTAACTTCACCATTGAGCTAAAAGGCTGTCTGGGGGCCATACTCTCAAGGTTTCTCCAGTCTCCTTTAGGCCAGTAAATCTGGTCTTTTTTTTTTTTTGTGAGTTAGAATTATGCTCTACATCCTTCTTCAGCTCTGTCCAGACAGGGCTTTTTTTTTTTTGTTGGTAGTTTTTTTATTAACTTTTCAGTCTCTTCTCTTGTTAAGAGTCTGTTCAGATTTTCAACATCATTTTGTTGTAGCTTGGGTAGGTAGTGTGTTTCTAGAAATTTATCCATTTTATCTAGGTTTTCAAATTTGTTGGAGTATAGTTTTTCATAATCTTCTGTTATGATCCTTTTTATTTCAGTTGGGTCTGTTCTAATGTCACCCATTTCATTTCCTATTTGAGTTATTTGCGTCCTCTCCTGTTTTTCTTTTGTCAGTCTGGCCAGTGGTTTGTCGATTTTGTTGATTCTTTCAAAGAGCCAACTTTTGGTTTTGTCGATTCTTCTGTTGTTTTTCTATTCTCTATTTCATTGATTTCTGCTCTGATCTTTATTATTTCCTTTCTTCCGGTGGTTGTGGGCTTTTTTTGCTGTTCTCTTTCTATTTGAGTTGTGTAGTTAATGTTTTGATTTCGTCCCTTTCTTCTTTTTTGATGTGTGCATCTGTTGCTATAAACTGTCCTCTGAGGACTGTCTTTGCTGTGTCCCAAAGGTTTTAGTATGATGCGTTTTCATTCTCGTTTGATTCTAGGAAATTTGATTCCATCTCTGATTTCTTCTATTACCCAGTAATGTGTAAGCAGGGTGTTATTCAGTTTCCATGTAACTGATTTTTTTTCCTTGCTCTTTCTGCTATTAATTTCTACCTTGATGGTATTGTGGTCAGAGAAGATACTTCATATTATCTCAACATTTTGGATCTTGTTGAGGATTGCTCTGAGGCCTAAGATGTGATCTATTCTGGAGAATGTTCCATGTGCATTGAAAAAGAATGTGCAGTTTGCAGCTGTTGGATGGAGTGTTCTATATATGTCTATGAGGTCAGGTTGGCTGATTGTGCCCTTTAGCTCTTCTGTATCTTTGCTGAGTTTCTTTTTAGATGTTCTGTCCCTTACTGAGAGTGGTGTGTTGAAGTCTCCTATTACTGTGGAACTGTCAATTTCTCTTTACAGTGATGTTAGAGTTTGTTTTATGTATTTTGGAGCCCTGTCACTGGGTGCATAGATGTTTATTATGGTTATGTCTTCATGATGGATCATCCCCTTAATCATTCTGTGGTGTCCTTCTTTGTCTTTTATGGTGAATTTTGTTTTAAAGTCTATTTTATCTGAGACTAGTATTGCCACTCCTGCTCTTTTTTGGTAGTTGTTAGCTTGATATATTTTTTTGCAACCTTTGATTTTTAATAAATTCTCATCTTTGTTTCCAAGGTGTGTCTCTTGTAGACAGCATATTGATGGATCCTGTTTTTTTATCCATTCTGTCACTCTCCATCTCTTTATAAGTACATTGAGTCCATTTACATTCAGTGTAATTCTTGATAGATGTGAGTTTATTGCTGCCATTTTGTAGTTCTTTTTTTTTTGTGGTGCTGACATTTTCTTCGTTCTTCTTACTCTCCTGTGCTGAGTTACTTTTGTGTGTGGATCTTTTTTCATTTCTTTGTTTTTGTAGGTTTTGTTTTTACTAAGACTTTTTTTTTTCCTCTTTATTTTTATGAGTATGTTTGTTAACTTTCTTTGTGGTTACCATGAATTTTACCCTTACCTTTCTAATTTTGAAGCAGTCTATTATTACTTGGTATCACCTTGCCTTCTGCTCCATTAGAAGGTTTTATACCTACACTGTTTATTCCCTCTTTCATTGTTCTGATGTTGTTGTCATTTAAGAGTAACTGCTGTGATTCCCTATTGTATTTCTTCTGGTTTTGAAAAGTCCTTGAGAGTTAATTTCCTAGACTGGTACCTGGATGATACGAAACTGCATCCTAGATTCAGTCTGTGAGCTGATGTTTTTCGGTCTCAGTTCGAAGGTCTCCCTTTAATAATTGTTGAAAATTTGGTTTGGTTTTTACATATTTCCTTAATTTCTGTTTATCTGGAAATGTACTAATTTCAACATCATATTTGAATGAGAGTTTTGTAGGATATATTATTCTTGGCTGGCAATTTTTTTTTCAAGTTTTTATATATGTCATCCCATTGCCTTCTTGCCTGCATGGTTTCTGCCAAATTATCTGGGCTTAGTCTTATTGTTTCTCTTCTGTATGTGACTTCTTGTTTTTCATGAGCTGCTCTCAGGATTCTTTGCTTGTCTCTGGTTTTGGCAAGTGTGATTATGATATGCCTTGGTGATTTTCCTTTGGGGTCTCTTCTATATGGGGTTTGTTGAGCTTCTTGGATGGCCAGGTTTTCATCTTTCAGGATATAGGGGAAGTTTTCTGTCAGCAGTTCTTAAATGATCCTGCCTGTTTTCTGTTTTCTCCCCGTTTTGGTACTCTGATCACTTGTAAGTTTTTTATTTTGATTGTATCCCACATAATTCTCTGGGTTTCTTCATTTTTCTTTGTTCTTTTTTCTGAGTTTTCTTCGAACAGAGTTGTATCTCAGTGTTTGTCTTCATTTCTGCTGATCCTGTCTTCCACCATTTCAAATCTGCTTCTCAGCCCCTCTATGACCCTGTCCATGTCTGAAATCTTGTTGTTTATCTTTTGGATTTCTAATTGTTGTTTTTGTATAATTTCTAGTTGTGAATTTATTTTGGCATTTTGCTTCTGCATTATTTTCCTGAATTCTTCCATTTTTTGGTGTGTATTTTCCATGAATTTGTCTGCCTTTTCCATGAATTTGTCTATTTTTTTCCTCATTTTTGCTTCAAATCTTGGATAATTCTGAGTATTAGAGATTTGAATTCCTGTCAGGTAGTTCTAGTGCTTTTTCTTCCACTGGAAAGTCCTCTGGGTTTTATTTTGGAAGCCTCCTGGATCCATCCTGTCCTATTTTTGTAAATGTTTTGATATTGTCTGCTGTCTTCAGAGCATTCAGTAATTATTTTTTTCATTTATTGGTTGTAGATTTGTTTATTTCATCATTTTTTTTTATTTGGCTATGTCTAAGCAGGTGAGCTGTGTGTTCTTTGTTGTTTTCTTGTCTGTGGGCATGATGCTTTTCATTTATTTCTGCAATTGGCAGGGTCAGTAGCTCAGTTATGTTACAGCAGGGCACATCTAGCTGAAGAGGAGTTGCTGGGATGGGTTGTTTTTGGCAGTTACTACAGCCACTAGGGCAGGTCAGTAATCAATGCAGGGCAGGTTCCATTAGACCATGCCTGTGCTGCTTGGTGGTGTGATGTTAACTGCACTGTGCTGGTAGGCAGTGTGGAGGGGGGAGTTTGTGATGTGTGGAGCTACGATGGATATGGGAGAGAGGAGAGAGGAACAGGAGCCAAAAACATAAAACCAAAAAGGAGTGCTAGGGGAGCTTGCTGTTGGAGTGGAGAGATGAGAGACTATGAAATGGAGAAAAACAAACAGGGTAAGAAGAAGAAAAGAAAGAATGAATAAATAAAAATTAGAAAGAAAAAAGAACAGCAAATCTCTCAGAGATCCCACTGGAGCAGCTATGTGGTCTGGGGAAGTTGTTTCCAGGTGTTGCAGTACAGCCTGGCTAAAAGGCATAGAGGTATTCAGTGCCAGGTATTCTGGGGACAGGAGGAGAAGGAAGGTATAGAGAGATGAGAAACTGAGTAATGAAGAAAGACAAAAAGGGAGAAAGAAGGAAAAGAAAACAAAACAAATTAAAAAAAAAAAGAACAAACCCCCACCCCCACAGAAAAAAAAAACACGAAAAAATAAATGCTCTCAGGGATACCTCTGTGTGTCTGCTCAAGCTGAGGGGGTAGGTCTCAAGCCACATAGCAGGCTCTCAACTCGAGAAAAGGAAAAGAAAACAAACAAGCAATTCAAAACAAACAAATAAACAAAAGCCCCAGGATCTCACCAACGTGGCAGCCCAGACCAGGATGCAGTTCCACACTTCAACGGAGCTCCTCAGCCCCTTAGAAAGAAGCAAAGATGGCACACAGAGCTAGGTATTTGAGCGAAAGGAGGGGGAGGTGGTGAGAGGTAAGGAAGAAACCAAAAGAAGTGGAAAAAAGCAACACCAACAGCCAACAAATGGCACACAGGGAGCCAGCCACTGCAGGTGGGTGGAGCCGGCCAGTGCAGGTGGGTGGAATCCAAGCAGCCGGTGCTTCCTGGCCAAGAGACCGTGGCCACCAGAAGCAGAGGAGGCCGAGTGGGGTTTAAGATGGGTGGATGGTGGGAAAGGATATATCACCAATTACCAGTTGCTCTGTTTCCTGCTGGAAGCTCCATGAAGCTGCTTTCTCATACCCTCTATTTTCTGGTCTCTGGTAGGAATCCAAGACGGTGGATCCACATTTCATTAGCTGATAGGGGACCTCTGCATGAACCTCTCCTCGTTCTCTGTTCTCTGTCTGTTTTCTCACTCCATTTGGTGCTTGGCTGAGTTCTTTATCTCTTCATTTGATGTTTTAGGGTTTCAGGATTGCTGTTTTCTCTGTTTGGCTTAGTTTTTCAGGTCTTTTCTGTGGAGGGATGGCATGGTGCTTCTGCCTAGAGTGCCAGGTTGTGCAATATTTTTTTTCCTTTAACCAATAGTTCTCACTAAAATAAGGATAATTTCAACAACACAGTATTATATAGTTTTGTCTTAACAAAGCCGTATAAACGAAACAATGATGCTATAAAAATATTTGTCACTTAAATATTTACTATACTATACCTTTATATAACACCATGGTACATATAAGAAGACATGGTATCCTAAGCCATGATCTCCTCAACTGCTCTGATACATTCGGTACGTACACACCAAGGCAATATTCTGTTCAGTTCTAATTTCCTGACTTTTTAAAGGAGCCCTGGGGGCCCAGGGGTTAAAACAACTACTAACCAGAAGTTTGGAAGTTCAAAACCACCAGTGAATCCGTGGGAGAGAGATATGGCAGTCGGCTTTCATAGAGATTTACAGCCTTGGAAACGCTATGAGGTCACTATGAATCAGATCAACAGGACGGCAGTGGATTTTTAGCCTGATTTTCTTTCAACTCACAAAAGTACATTTATTAGCTCTCACCCCTCCCCCACTCAATGCAATTTGTATCATTTTATCATGTTTCACGTGAGTTTTAGAAGTTCCATATTAGCCAGAATATTTTTGTTAACTAGACAAAGACCCTGGTTCTTTTCAACTTGCTGAGTAAGTACCCCTCTTTTGAGGTAGGTACGGAGAGAACAGGCAGGGAAATGCCCTCTTGGCTGGAAGAAGGGAAAAGCATTGAGTACACGTTATGTAAGTAATTATTCCCCTGCTGTAGAGTGTACAGAGAGACAAGTAAGAAGGCCAAAGAATTACTAAAAAGGAATTTGCTGCTTCAATCACCCTGTTAGATACCTGTTAAGACCTTTTGCTTCCTCCACCATTTCCAACTAAATCTCGGCAAAAAAGAGAAACCTAAAGAAACGGTGGAAATTACGTTAGAACTGGGCATTTTCTTCTTCAATGTCACTGTAGCTGTTATTCCCTGGCAGCTTAATTGTAACTAATTAGAATCTAGTTAGATACAGAGACAGCATTAAAACTCTCTGCTTATTTTTTCTCCCTTGATGGTCACAGTTTTGCTTGTACCTGTTCAGGGCGGCGGAAGTTTCAGTTCTACAATCACTTTTTAAGTTTGGTTTATTTGTTTACTTTTGTTTCCAAAAAATGTGCACAGATTTTGACATTAAGATGGGGAATATTTGAACCACTGTCAATGCTCACTGCCAGGTTACCCACTGAATCCACTCAAGTTAGACTAAAGCCGATCTACTGCCCCGGTAGCTCTAGTTGCAGGATCGCCAGAGGATATCCATTTGGTCTATAATTAGGTCATTTCTCTCTCATCCCCCGCAAGTGTGTATAATTATAAATTAATTTAAATTAAAATTAATTTACAATCCCACTGTGAGAAAAGAAATTCACTGTGATATAAAAGGAAAGACAAAACTTCAGGAAGTCTGTCTTCAGAAACTTTTTTTTTTTTTTTTTTTTTGGTGTCTTCTTCAAAATTGGTGCTCAAACCTAGTTTTTTACTCAACTATTCACTTTGCTAGCTAGAAGCTTTATCATTGTATGCTTAAATTTTGGGTCATTTTAAAGTTCTAGCATAGACTTAAGGTTTTGATGTGTTTCTTGGAATTTACATTATATGATCAAAACTCTTCTTTGGGGAATAAAACCTATTGAGAGCCCTATCCTTTAACTGATGTTTAAAAGCTGTGGTTCTGTACAGGTCCTGACAAGACAGCTTGTTATGGTAGACATTTTTCATTCTCTATAGGTGTCACACTTTAGCTCTTTTAACACTTGCCTTTCTGTTTTCACAATAAAAGTTCTATGTGTTATACAAGGCGAGATAAAACATTTATTAAAGAAAAAAAACAAAAACCTGGTCACTGTGTATACATACTGAAGTAGTTGTTCTTTCAATTTATTTGGCTGAGCTGCTACTCTATTTTACTTATATTATTTAAAAATAATGGCTAAATGCAATGCCTGCACAGTTTCAGAGAAATGATACAGGTAAAAACATGCATGTCTGACAACAGGATAGCCTCAACCAAGCTTTTGAGGCGATGTTTTGACTTGCTAGACTTCCTGTTTCTGTCAGGGAATCAATCTCTTTTGTGAACTTGGTGAAAATGTACCAGGTGTTGCCCTAACTAAGACAATGTGCATAAGACCCAAACTACACACACGAACTATTTAATTTCCTAAACACTAAAAAATAAGAGAGACAGATGCAGAGAGAGAAGTGTTGCATTTGAGTCATTTCTTTAATGAATTCATTGTATCCCTCTAGAAATGTGCAATGTGTAATTTTTTAAGTTAAATTATTATATTATTTTCCTAATACCATTGTTGTTGTTAGTTGTTATCGAGTTGATTCTGACTCATGGAGATCCCATGTGTGGATAGTAGGACTGCTCCATAGTGTTTTCAAGGCTATAACTTTTGGAAGCAGATCATTAAATTTGTCTTCTGAGGTGCCTCTGTGTAGGTTCAAACTGCCATCCTTTTGGCTGGTAGTCAAGCACTTAACCATTTGCCCCACCCAGCGACTTCTGCAAAGACTCTTACCTGTTCCCAATATTCCACTTGAAGGATAAAAGTAGGTGCCATTTATATCACACTTAGAATATTCCAGGTACTGTAGTAAGTACTTTACATTCGCCCTTTGAAGTGTCACTATTGTAATTCCCCTTTTTACAGATGAGGAAAATGAGACACAATAGATTAAGTAATATGCTCAAGGCTTACCCAGGAGATAAGTGAAACTCAAACCTGATTTCAGAGTGGTACTCACGGTCACATTTTAGTCCGGGGAAATAAGAATAGCACACAATTGGTCCAATGCCACACCTATGATCTAAGGACCTGAGAGAACAAGAAAGATATTGATTAATATTCTGAAAAAGCCCATCAATTACTTTACGGACTGGATTAAGCACTATCTTCTTAAATCTATCACCAGCATATGATCTAGTTTGCCATTCAACAGAGTCTCTTATCTCTATCCAGAGAATCTCTAAAGATATTTCACACTAGCAAGGAATTCCATAGTTAAAAGCTACAGAGTCTACTTCTGATCAACTAAGTCTAGTTCTTACCTTATGTTTATTTGCCAACCAAATGGAAGTAAAAAATGGGATGCTATTGAAATCACCCCTATCATCAAAGGCTTTAAACTATCAGCAAGATAGTTTTTCATGTAAATATGTGGTAAAGAGAATTTTAGCATACACAAAGGAAAAAATCCAGAAAACACCAAATTCTGAAAAAAAATTCATAGCTTTACATTTTCTATTTTCAAAAAGTCATCATTCTCACTTTTATTGTTTGAGATTTTAAAGACATTTGGATCCAATTCATAAATAACAGTGACACTTATATTTTATGGAAACAAATAAACCTAATCTATTTCCTTCAGATTACAGCCAAATAGGGATTGGCAAACTTTTTCTGTAAAGGGTCAAATTGTAAATACTTTAGGCCCTGTTATCTTTAGTGATTTTCTCCTGCTCCTAGTCTGCTCCCCACATACCCTCATATTTGGGGCAGTATGCTCTGGAAGATTTCTGCAAAGGCTTTGAGGTAACACTAAGATCAGCATCTCTCCCCTCCTTATCTCTTCCCCCAACTACTTTGCCATTATAAAACAAAACTACCCATAGACAATACATTAATAAATGAGTGTGGCTATGTACCAATAAAGCTTTATTTACAAAAACAGGTGGTGAGCCAGATTAGTCATGCAGGATGCAGTTTGCTGACCCTGGATTTACACCACAGAAAAATCATGTGCATTTTTTACCTGCCCTCTAGGAAATTCTATTTAAAAATTAAATTATTTTTCCAACCACAATAATAATATATAAACTCTCTAAAAGACTGTTTCTATTAATAACTCTAGTATTTTACTCACTAGTATAATGGTCTCACAGTTGCTCTCTAATTCCAATAGTAATCACCATGGATTATAATTTTCTATTTTCAATAGATATATGTTTAAAAAAAAATAACTTGTTCCCGTTGAGTTGGTTCTGACTCTTGGTGTCCCCATGTGTTATAAAGTAGAACTACTCAATAGGGTTTTCTTGGCTGTAATCTTTAAGGAAGCAGATCACCAAGACTTTCTTCTGTGGCACCGCTTGAGGGGAGGGGGTTTGAACCACCAACCTTTAGGTTAGTAGTCTAATGTGAACCATTTGTGCCAACCAGAGACCTTCAATATATATGTTCAGACCCAACCAAAGTTCTAGAAAAATGAGGGATACTCTAATCTTCTAGACAGATGTGCGATCTGAGCCAACTCTAGATGCACATTCGACTTCTTAAGCACTGTCATCAATGCCGCCCATGGACCCCCACTGAACGTCAAATGGCGGGACAAAGTCATTCAGCAGCACATATGGCACCTAGTGCTCCAAATCTCTTTTTATCATCTTGCTTCCTTCTTCTGTAAAATATACCCATCATTAATATCCAAGACAAGTTCTAAGACCCATTAAACAGTTAATTTCAAAACACACATTTTATTAAATTATGTGCAAAGAGAGAATGGAGAGGACAGTGATGGTAAAAATTGTCTGGCTCAAGTGATCTTTCTTGCTTGTTTCTAATCAGTTTCAGATTTTGGGTACCCACATTTCATGTGCTCGATATTAATGAATAGTTAAGAGATTTCTGAGAAAACTAAGTGGACTCATCTCTGATTTAGGCCTAAGATAAATCCTACTTGCAAGTAAAATGCTATCAGACAACTAGAAAAATTCACTAATGGCTATTAAAAACAATAAGAACAATAAAATATTCTTTGTAGAATCGTTGGCTGAACGGCTTCAGGGTTCTTCTATCTAGACACAATACTAAAACCATCATATACAAATATGAACTATTCCAAGGAAAGAAATGTGTCCAATAAATATTTGTTGGTTGATTGACTAAAAAGTCATAGCTTTGTTTCTTTTCTACCATGCCAATAGAAAGTCATTTTCCTATAGATATCCCAGGAAAGTTTCTATTTAGCTCAAGTCACATCACGGAATTCTTAAAAGAAAATTACTAGATTTTGTTAAAGTATATACTCAGCATGCTTAGAGCACTGAAAATAAATTTAAAAACAAGATAAATTATGACAACTCTAAAATAGGTAGAAATTATGCCCTCATATCTTCTGTGATTTTCTCCTGCCCCTGGTCAACTTCATGTATATCCTCATAGTTGGGGCAGTACTCTCTGGAAGATTACTGCAAAGACTTTGCTGTAAACACTAAGACCAGCACCTCCTCCCAGCCTTGTCTCTTTCCCCAGCTGGGATGAAATCACAGCACTGCAAGAAGACCTAATAGGCTTGGGAATTTTGCAAATATAGCAAGGTGATCCTTGGTCTGTTATGAGTGAAATGAAACATAAATCTGGTGGGAGGTCAGAAGAATTCATTAGCTGGGCAGGACAGCAGAGCCAATGTGAAGCACAGAGAAGAGATTTAGAGCAAAAGGCTAATTACTCCCAGCCCCAGCTCAAGGGCCTGATAGATTTACTGCTAATTAATTTCTCTTCTTCATTTTCACATATCTAGCCAGTGATTTACTTTCTGCTTTTTCTCCCGTCACCCTCACCAGTTTCCCCAAGTCCATCAGCAAATTGCCGTCTTAAGTATTCCTTTTCTGAAGGTTGTTGCCTGGGCTGTCTCAGAGGTCTTAACCTAGGGAAGGCCTTTTGCAAAGGTACTTGGGGGCAGCAAGATGCAATCATCTAAGAACAACAAAACAAGGTCGTGAGAATGAATAGGGGTTCTTTTGCGCCTTCTTTCCTCTGCCTCCCTCAATAAGGCAATAAAATTGTTTGTTATGACTCTGTACTGGTTTCCTATTTCGTCAGCAGTTTGTGTAGACGACATATTTTTAAGAACAGTGCAAGTCAGGAAAGTAAATGCCTGTTCATTTTAGTATAATAACCACACAGAGGGCTCACAGACAGCATTGAAGGAGGGGAGGGAGGAAAAATGTAATGCTATTATTTAGATTTAACAAGAATTAATAAATATTTTATTGAAAGAACTAAATATTAACTCCCTTATGTAGATAAGAAAATAATACACGCCAGTGTTTAAATGCACTATCTAATACATCTGGGGAAAAAAGAAAAACTCATTGTCATCAAGTCAATTCCGACTCATAGAGATCCTATAGGAAAAAAAATTTAAAAAGGTCTGGCAAACTATTTCTGAAAATCAACCAATGAAAACTCTATGGACGACAGTGATGGATCCACAACCCACCACGGGTTGTCATAAGACTGAGCAGAGTTTCCTTCCGTTGTTCATGGGGTCTTCATGAGTTGGGGCCACTCCATGGCAGCTGACAACTAACAACAACAAAAGTACTTACAGAGAGTTACTCTTTATGAAAATAACAGTAAATCTAATATGAATTTGTCATGCCCAAATTACTAACAAGTCTCCGGTAGTACCAATAAGCAGCTTTCTATAAATTAATGGGAAGTTTAGTGACTGGTATGTTTGTTTCAACAAGTACATTTCTATGGTGTGGATTATGTGTTTTCTTTGTTCCTGGACAACATAACACTATACTGTTCGACTCATTGTCAACCCAATTAAATGAATGTTCAGATATACAAGGTTTTCAACAGAAATAACCTATTTTGGAATCCAAGCTGTATTATATTTTAAATTTACTTCACAGAGCCTAAGTGTGTAAGCCAACACCTATTGGTTATGAGTCTGGGATTAGAAGGCCTTGGAAAATGGAGCAAGAAATTAATTAAAATAAGTCTGCAACAACAGAAGGAGGAAAACAAGTCAGTGTTTCTAAAGTCTTAAATAGTGGGGGTAGAAACAAGCTCTACCAACTGCCCACAGCATCCCCACTGAACTCTCTTTATTACCTGGGTAAAATCATATGGACAGGCTGCTACTCTGCAGATCAAGGACTTTCCCCATCATCTCATGGGAACAAGCAGCTCATGTGGCTGAAGACTTGCTGTTTTTGTCATGAGCTGCTATTGAGTCAGCTCTGCCAGGAGGGGATTAACCAGTAAACAGGGTATGCATGGGTAAAACCCGGGTGAAACTGTGCACTACAGATTAGTCAGTAAGCACAAGTAAGTCCATGTGGACCTTGCTTATTCAGTAATCCATGCCTGAGCTCTGACTCATGGCAATCATATGTGCAACAGAACAAAACACTGCCTGGTCCTACATTTTTTTCACAGTCACCAGCATGTCTAAGACCATCATTTCAACTCCTGTGCCAATACCTCTCACCAAGTGTCTCTCTCGCCCTTGTTGACCTTCTACTTCACCAAACACAATGTCCCCTCCAGCAATTGATCCCTCCTGATGATGGGTCCAATGTAAACGATTCAGACAACGTTCAGTTGTGGTCCATAAGGTTTTCACTGGATAATTTTCAGAAGTAGATTGCCAGGCCTTTCTTCCTAGTCTGTCTTAGTCTGGAAGCTCCACTGAAACCTGTCCGCCATGGGTGACTCTGCTGATACTTGAAATACCAGTGGCATAGCTTCCAGCATCATAGCAACACATAAGCTTTCACAGTACAACAAACTAAAAGATAGATGGTAGGAAGACTTGCTACTCTACCTAAAATCAAAACCCAGTGGTGAGGGATGGGGGGCACGCTCATGAGTCTGCCACAATCACTTATTTGGACATATTTTGTAACATTAGATGCCTCAACAGGGTAAACACAATTTTCTGGATTAAATGCTGTTTTTCATTTGTATTTTGGTTTGTTGCTTGCTTGTTTGTTTTATTACCACAATGTCCTGCTCAACAGCCATCTCTCATGGATCCTCACTATACGCTTCAGAGGACATGGTTATCTTTGGAGAAGTAAATGTAGAAAATTAGCAATTGTGTGTGGGTAATAAGCACGATATAAATATTAATGACACAGCCACAGTTATGAAAACCTCAACCATATGATTCATCACCCATTCTACTCTTATAACAACCTAAATAAACTATTTCAAAAACAGAAAGCTACAATATTGTGACTTTTCATGAAATAATAAAAAATAAATATGGTATCATCAAAGTATCTTCCCATAATGGTATAAACTCTTTGGGTTCAGATGGTTACTTGTATTAGACATTTAGTAACAAAATATTTTCAGATGCTATACAAATTACTTAGATTTGTCAGCTCAAAATAATATAATGAGGTTTGTAATGGCAATATCATTTTGGAGGCACACAAATAAACACACAAATAAGTGTAGTGCCATCTTCATAGAAACAAATTTAGAAATACAGTCAATCAAAATATGG
Organism: Dugong dugon; assembly: GCA_030035585.1. Taxonomy (NCBI): domain Eukaryota; kingdom Metazoa; phylum Chordata; class Mammalia; order Sirenia; family Dugongidae; genus Dugong; species Dugong dugon. The sequence goes on from CM057465.1 coordinate 99,160,807, forward strand.
CTGAATACAGTTTTCCCCTGCTATCTGAAAGTACAGCATTCCTGTGAAACCTTTCCTAAGCTGACATGACATAAAGTGAAGAAGCAAATACCATTAATTTATATGGGAAAAATTTTTGAGTGTTCTCAGACCCAAAAAATAACCTATCCATCATACCAAAATAAATAGAGATAAAGCACAGATGCTCACAGACACAGTTCAAAGCTATGGCAGCTTGATGCTAAGATGCTGAGGGTAGTTCTCAGGCAAGGAGCTTGGTGATGCCAGTCTCGATGCTTAGGGTACACACTGCTTCTTTAATTAATGGCTGGCTGGAAAACAAACTCTGAACGCTGTTTCTGCTTTTTGTCTTTTTTTCATAAAAGCGAAAATACTCAGGATATTTTTCGGTTGGCAAAAACAGATACTAATGTAGGTCTTTGTAAGATTAAGGTGGCTGTAAAGCTAACTTTTGAAAAGCAGGGGAAATCAAGGAGCTCCGGTGGTACAGCGTTAAGTGCTCGGCTGCTAATCGAAAGGTCAGTGGTTGGAACCCACCAGCCACTCTGCAGGAAAAAGATGTGGCAGTCTGCTTCCATAAAGATTTACAGCCTAGAAAACCCTATGGGGCAGTTCTACTCTGTCCTGTAGGGTCGCTATGAGTTGGAATTGACTCTACGGTAATGAGTATGGGTATTCAGAAACCACACAGTTGAGGCTCAGCTGAAGGAGGTAAGTTTGGTATACGGGTAGGGATGGGCAGGGAGCCTAATGTATCATAGTGTTAGCAAGAGACTCAGAGAAAGCCATATATTATAAAGGCTGGAGGAAATTTAGGGGCCTGGAACAATCCTAGGTCACCTCCAAGGCTTGTATCTTCTCTGAGAAAAACATTTATAGATTTGGTTCCAGGATTGAATGGTTCCAAAATGTTCAGATTATTCAGATATTCATTTCAGAATCTAAGGAGTCTCAGAATACTTTAAGAATATTAGAAGCTCACTAAATGCTTAATGATGGCTAAGAACAGACATTAACAATGATAGAAAGCAAAAGCTGGAAGACAAACTTGTTAACATAGTATAGATTTAGATTAGTGGAATATAGTTCACCCAGGCTTCTCCACCCTAATGATTCTTAAGCATCAGATTTCCAGATAAATGTCATATCTAAGGTCATTTGTAAATCTTCACACAGTAGTTATAAAAGACTCCTGGAAAATAGATTTTAACAAATTGTTTTTCTTTTACTATCTATCTAAAGGAGAAATTACTTAGCTCATATGATGTGGTTAAACTGTTACAATAGTTTTGATACATAAGCAAAAGACTTGGTCCTGTTACCCTCAAAAATTAAGTAGTAGAGAAATAAGATATATTTTCTATGATGTTTTTCCTCATAGACCAAAATTTCATGGCCATTAAGTCAGGAATGCCTTGCCGTGAATCCGTTCCCCATCATTTACCAGGTGTAAAATCATGGATGACTTACTTTATTTCATCGAGCCACATTTTCCTGAAAGAAGAAAAAGTGATATTTAACTTAGTGTTGTTGCAAAGATTAAATAGAATAAAAAGAGAACTAATATATAGTATCAGTTACTATGCAGTCCATTCTGACTCATGGAAACCCCATGTGTGTCATAGTAAAACTGTGTCCAGAGAGTTTTCAGTAGCTGATTTTTTCAGATTTAGATTATAAAGTCTTTCTTCCAAACTGCTTCTGGGTGGACTAGAACCTCCAACCTTTCAGTTAGCAGTCGAGCACTTTAACCGTTCACATCATCCAATAAATCCCATGACAACCCCATGTGTGTCAGAGTAGAATTGTGCTCCATAGGGTTTTCAATGGCCAGTATTTTGGAAGTAGATCAGCAGGCTTTCTTCCAAGGTACTTCTGAGTCAATCTGAACAGGCAATCTTTTGGTTAGTAGTGGAGCACTTAACTGTGCCATCCAGGGATAATATCATAAATTGGGGGAAAGAAACAAGCTTTATATTTTAAATAAATTTTTTCTATGATTTTATTCAAAATATTTTACCGAGGTCCAAGAGAGTAATAAGCCCTTGGAAATTAAATATAAGTTACACTGACCTTAAAGAAAGGATTTTTTAAGTAAGAGGGAAAATTCAGCCTTGGAATAATACAGATTATAATATACATCTTTCCACGATTATTAATAAGAACTAACTTATATAAGCAGAAGATAGAATATGTGTGTATGGGTATATTTTTCCAAAAAAAAAAAAACACACACAAATATTTGGTTAAATTTTGCTTTAGATTTTAAATTGAAATGTTTTGTTACCTCAGTAGTTAGGAGGGTATTAATGACATACTTAGTATGAGAGACTCCTTCTAGGTTTCAATCACTACAACTAACATTTTATTATTCTTGATTATGTTAACTCTCTTTTGACCTATTATTATTCTCACTCTATCACTGCCACTACTGTGATTAATTTAAATAACTTGTATAAACATATTCTGAATATAGTTTCTTAATAATTTCATAGAAAACTTTCAACCAAATATATTCAAAAATTCCATCCAAGAAGCTGATCCACATTTCCCACACATTTTTTAAGTAGATATTCTTCTGGTAGTTCTAATTCTTCCCATTCCATGCAAGGTGGCCCTTACCCATAAGTGGGATGATAAACCAACTCCTCTCTAATGTAATGTGAGAATGTCGTGCTCAGGAATATGTTGCTTCTTTCTCTAAAACTGTCTCCGAGTGTTAAATGCTTGGGATACGTATTGAAGGCAGCAATGAAACCGTTAATGCTATCTGAAAGGTATTACACATTAAACCATCATTGGCTTTTCTTGACGAACGTTGGTCCTGAGGGAGTGGATATGTCGATGAAGGAGCCAAGTACCAGTACTGAGTGAGGTTATGGGGAATTCTTGGTCATGAGCCCACAGAGTTCCTACAAAGAGAAGAGAGAGCCATATATAATGGGGCTAGAGGATCCTGAAGAAATTCAGCCTCTTTCACGACTTAGTCTTAGGCCAAAGCTGATCCCAGGAATGTCCTTTCTTCCTGCATCCCAGAAAGCCCCCTTTAATTTACACACCTGCCTTTTTCTTGGGTGAGAAAGGGATGTGAACACTGCCGGTACATGCTTCCAGTTCCCAACACTCGACTCATAGCTAGATGCGAAGGCTCATTTTTGACCAGAACACTAACTTCTCACATTACTGCGGAGTTAACATCATTGAAAAATAGAACCATTTAGCTGCAAGAAACCTATAACCTAGTTTGTGCTCAGCCTCTAGACAGTAAGATCCCACTGACAATTCCAAGTAGTGGCATTGACCTTCCTCTTACAGAGCTTCAGGTAAGGAGGTTTAAAAGCTTCTCTCTTCAGTATTTTATTATCTTATTACCAGGAAAACATTCTTACACTCACACACACAAAAATCCTTCTGGTAGAATTTAAACCAATTTCCCTTTGTCTGGAGGTCAAGTGAAACCAGGTGAATTGCTTGAGAAAGTATAAACCTCATAGGCTGATAAAGTGTTTATAGTACTGGGAAGATCATTAGAGATCATTTAGTTCATCTCCCTTTTTCTGGAGACCTGAAGATTAAAATCAAAATGAAGACTGACATGCTCAAACTCACACAGCCAGTTAATCATAGATCCCTTTGACCTTTAATTTATGCAATATAAATAATTCTAAGGCATTAAAATCCTCCTGAAATGATAAGGCTTGTCCAGTAAAATAAAGAAACTCAACCATATGAGCAGGCTTTAGTCAGGACTCAGGCTACCTGGATTCTAATCCTGGCTTTACCACTTATTGTTGTGATCTTGGCCAAGTTACCTAATCTGCCCCTGAGTTTCTTCATCTGTAAAATGGTATTAATAATGACACCTACCTTAGAGTTGTTTTGAGGATTAAATGAGGTACCACACACCAATAACAGCTCATGTAATTTTATGTGTCCAGCACTATTTCAAATGTTCCGTGTGTACTAATTTAATTTTCACAGCAAACCCATGAGGTTGTTGTTGCTGTTGGCTGCCATTGAGTCAGCTCCGATTCATAGTGACCTTCTGTATCAGAGAACAAAACATTCCCCAGTCGTGCACCATCTTCATGGTCATTAGTATGTTTGAGTCCATTGTTGCGGTTATTGTGTGAATCCGTCTCATTGAGGGTTACCTCATTTTTGCTGATCCGCTGCCCCTTAGGTGCTGTCATCATCACCTTGCCATTATCATTACTAACCGGTGATTTACTTGACAATTAGCTTTCAAAATTTTTTTGAGCAGATTGGTTTGCCCTTATGAAGCTTTCAAACCAGATAAATTGGCAAGTGCAAAAAAATACAAATATTTAAAAGAAAAGCTCACCTAAAAAAAAAAAACAAACCTGCTTTTGTGAAAAGGAAACTCGTAAACATCATTCCAAAGGCAAATGAAAATAGCATTGGCATTATCCATTCTTTGGCATTAACCCCTTACTGCTCCCTTTAATTGTGTGAATAACAAAGAATATAAAGGAAAAAAATTATTTTCCGCTCCCCAATGAAAATCACAAAAAAATTCAATATGAGTATAATATTAATATTCACTAAACATTTGACATTCACATATATTTCTTTTTTCCTGAAATGCTCTTGTGACTCTTGACAGCTCATTAAAAATCCATACAAGCCCAGGTTGGGAGTTACATGTGCCTGGTAACCAGCTGCTTTCACCACCCGTTACCTGAAAGAATGTATCAGCCACAGGCACCTACTGGTCAGCCTGAGAGGGAGGATGGATCAGGGCACAGAGAGGATGTTTAGTAAGACTTCCTACCCTCCCTGCTGGCTTTTATTTTGACATATGGGGCTGTAACCTGAAGTGTGCAAGGATTAGAGATGTCATTTTATGTCAGTGTAAGACAGGATACAACAAAAACTGAGAGCACATACACCATCATTTGTCTGATGTGACACTTCCAGAAGGGAAGATGCCACAGTCAAATCAAACAGTTGCCTTTTCAGATAGGTTTTTCTTTGTCCACTCAAGCTGTCAGCAGTTCTTACTGGGGAATTTCACAAGCTGCAAAACTTCCGTCTTGCAAGAGAACAATTCTACTTCCCCACAAATGGGTAAATGCTGCTGGGAATGGGTGGGTGTAACTTAGAAACTATCGGAAGCCCATAAAAAGAAAGCTGAGAAGATTAGAATGGATAAATCTACTGACTCAAATCCAAAACTTGATGACACTGGTTTCTATATGGTTACAGCTAGCATTTAATTCTAGCAAAAATGTGGTAACTATAATTTTTCAAAGAATGACCAATTTCAATCAATTTATTCCTACAAAGAGTAAGCAATAAAAATGTATTGAATGATCAGCAAGATATTAAAAACAGGGAACTTACAAAGCAGATAAATTGCATAGTAATACATTGATTCTGTTTATTAAACATCTACTACATGCCAGGGAAATTACTTGGTACTTGTTATGGATTGAATTGTGTCTTCCAAAGAAATATGTTGAAGCCCTAACCTACGGTACCTGTGAACATGACCTTGCACTTAAATACAGTCCTTTTAAGACGGAGTAGGGTAGGTCCTAATCCCATCTGAATGGTATCTTATAAACAGAAAATAGACAAAAGGAATGACATAGACAAAGAACAGCCATGTAATGAAGGAGGTAAACATGGCTGCAAGCCAAGGAATGCCAAGGATTTCCAGAAGCTACCAGAAGCTAGGAGAGAGCACGGAACATTTACTCTCTCAGAGCCCTCAGAAAGAATCAGCACAGTCAATACCCTGATTTGGACTCCCAGCCTCCAGAATTGTGAAAACAATAAAATTCTGTTCTTTAAAGCCACTCATTTTGTGATATTTTGTTACAGAAGCCCTAGGAAATGAAGAGAGTACTCCACACATGTTGTCTGATTCAACCCTTTAAAAAAACAAACAAACAAAAAAAAAAAACTGAGAACATCAGGCTCAGAGATCTAAATTATCCTGCCTACAATCGCGTAACAAGTAAGTGGCATAGCCAGAATTCAAATTCTATTAGTCTAATCCCGAAGACTAAATTCTTTCTCAATATTCATTTTCTAAATATAGGGTACATATGCCCTAGAGACTAAGGTGCACCTACGTGACTCAAGACATGATGTTTTCAATTGCCTCATCTGCATGTGAAATCTGGATGATGAATAAGGAAGACAGAAGAAGAATTGATGCCTTTGAATTATGGTGTTGGCAAAGAATATTGAATATACCATGGACTGCCAAAAGGATGAACAAATCTCTCTTGGAAGAAGTACAGCCAGAGTGCTCCTTAGAAGCAAAGATTGGTAAAGTAGAGGGTCAGCAAAAAAGAGGAAGACCCTCAACCAGATGGAATCTAACAACAACAACAACATACCCCAGAGAAGGATCCCAGGTGGTGCACTGGTTAAAGCTCTCATCTGCTAACCAAAAGGTCAGTGGTACAAACCCACCAGACATTCCACAGGAAAAAGATGTGGCAGTCTGCTTCCGTAAAGATTTATAGTGTTGGAAACCCTATGGGGCAGTTCTACTCTGTCCTACAGGGTCAATATGAGTCGGATTTGACTGCATAGCAGTGGGTTTGGTTTTTTGTTTTATACATTCAGAGGTATTTGTTCACAGGCTAGGGCATATGTCAAACATTGTTGTTGCTGTTGTTAATTGCTGTCAAGTTCATTCTGACCCATGTGTGCAGAATACTACTGCTCCATAGGGTTCTCAAGGCTGTGACCTCTCGGAAGCAGATCACCAGGCTTATCTTCTGAGGTGCCTCTGAGTGAGTTCAAACCCCCAACCTTTCGGTTAATAGTGAAGTGCTTAACCATTTGTGCCACCCAGGACTCCTATGCCAAACATTAGGCAGGCTGAATATTGTGCAAATACCACACATTTTATTGTAGCTATGGAGAAATGGCATTTTGAGGTGAAATTTTAAAATATTCTGTCAAATGTGTTTCCGAACAATTCTCCCTTTCCTGTTGCAGCTAATATAAATTTGTATGTTTTCCTGTTCGCTTACTTGTGAAACCCAGGAAAACAAGAAAAGTATACATATAGTGAATAATTTGAAAAGTTGGTAACTGACTTATATGGCTAATGCCAAAGTGGGAGTGTTGGAATTTTGATTTCTTAGAAAGAAGGTGGATGATCACACATAGAAATTTACAATATTGTTTTTAATTTGAAATTTTTTAGTGTTATTATTGCAGAAAACAACATTGAATCCCATAAACCAGGTCAACTTCCTAATCGATTAACAAAAAATTTTCCCCAACAGATTGACGATGTTTAGTTTCACTTCTCAACTCTGGATGATCCTTGATAACTCAAAAGTACTGAAAATTCTGAGGTTTGTGATTTTTATGTCATTCTTCACTTCCTGTCTTTAAAGTGTAACATATCTTAAAATATATTTTCAAGTGAGGACAGGACTGGCAGATAAAAATACCAAGTTTCACGAATACTACTGATACCAAGAAAAGTCACAAGCATCTGAAATCAGCCCGACTAAGATATAAGGTGTTGTTGCTGAGGCTCCCACAATGCACTTGGAAGCAGATACAATGATGCTCTTTTCTTGAGCACAGCAGCTTAAAAACAGCAAGGCATAAGTCACACTACAACAAGCTTACTTAAAATATGAGTTCCATTATTGTGGATTAAAATAAATAGAAACCTTGATTCCCTTGGGTAAAAAAGAAAAAATAAATTGCATGCAGCAATAACTTTATGGAATTGTCATTCTTGCGGTAACTTTAAAAGCCAATCATGCACATCTTGAAGGCAAATCAACAGATTATTTACAACTAAAAAACATATTTTTTTCTAGTTTGCTTACTGAGGTGGCAAAAATGATAACTGTTCTTAAAATAACAATAAAAATTGCTGCTTTGAGTACTTGTTTTTTTAGAAAATTTTGAGTTAAAATGGAAATGTACATTGAAAGCTTGCTCTACTATACAGATGTACCCTGGTATAGGCATGGGGAGGTGCTGGATAGATATTTTAAACTCAGATTTAGTTATTATTTTTCTTTATGGCGGTTACGGGAGATATGGGAATAATAATAATAATAAAATAATAAAGGATAGAATCCTGGCAAGTATGTTTGTTGACCCAGAGTTGGCTTGTTTACCATTCTATCAAGTGCTAAATGCACTCTATCAAGGCAAACTTAGGTATGTTTCAACTGCCCGTGATGAAATTGCTATAGGAAGAAAATAACTTGGATGAAGACACTTGATCTTGAGTTTGTGCATGTTAAAGTGTCTGTGACAAAATAAAAAACAAAAATCGTCTTTCTTTAATGTTGAGACTATTAAGGAGTGTTTCCCAGACACAGTGATAGAGTCTGACCGCGGGATCAGAGACCCTTGCTGTGGAGACCCTGCCTTCGACTGTGTAACACAAGTGACTCTTCAGACACACTTAATGAATCTTGCCACCAGCAGCCTGAAAACGCCAAGAGGCCCAAAATTCAAATCCCCTCAGGGTGACATAACTAGTGAGTCTGAAAAGACCTGAGAGAATGCCTATCTAAAGGCATTTACCTTTTTTTGAGGGGAGGAGGGGGTTCTAGAGGAGTGATTTGGCCCTCTGGTCACCAGTTCATGACCTCTGAACCCCACTGACTCACTGCCTGGCAGCATTTTGAGCATCTCTTCTTAGTCATGAGTCTGACATAGCTAAGAAAGTATTAGAAAATGTTTGCCTTTCACCTAGTATGTGAATCAGAGTTCTCAAAACACGTGGCACCAAGATGGGCCTACAGAATGATCTGGACATCGATCCTGTTTGCAGAATTAGCATTGTGTAATAAGATGTGATTTTCTGAAATTGCAAATGAATGCATTGAAATGCCTTGCCATTAAAAAAAAAAAAAAATCAATGAATTTTAATTCAAATGTGAGGACTAACCATCCATTATTCAACAAGAGAATTTACTTTTGTCTTATTTTGCCTTTCTGAAGGTAGATAATTTGAAACATTATTACAATAAATTAAATACTACTATACTTTTGAACAGGATGCAAAATGCCTGTGTTTCAAATGATCCAGCAACATCTATGGCATGTGAGTTTGTTGTGACCTTAGTGACCACCTTCCTTTTCCATTACACTACTTGGACGAAATGTTGGAGAACACAGCAGGACACCATACTGTCCCCTGTGACTTACAGCCTTTGGTAGGTGAAGCCTGAGTCAAGAGTAAGACTAAATATAAGAATTTTTAATGAAATAGGGACAGAGTAGAGAATCAAGGGGATAAGGAAATAATACCTTCCTGAATTCATGGCCTTCACACACTTATAGAACCCTGTAATAAAACCCTGTGCTACGTCTTTCACAGAATAAATCAAAGTGTATTTACTGTCATTCAATCAATGTTAAGAGAACATTTCATTTAGGTCCCAAGAATTTTTTTTTTCTTTTTTTTTGAGATGCTGCCCCCAGAGAATGACTAAAATCTAGAATCTGTACTGAAAGGAGTGGTAAGATATGTTTTAACCAATTTAATCTTACTTCACTCCATCCTTAATAGACATAGACCTATCTGTATTCTGATTATACTTATGTTTTTCTCAGTTATTTACTTTCTGAATTTTTCACCCTCATAGCTAAGCTAACATCAGCTTTAAAAGAGGGTCACAATTCGATCCAAAATAAAGAATTTTAATTGTGTATCTAGCCTCTTAACGTGAGTGCAATTGGTTTAAATCAATTGCCACTGTAATCGAGTACCCCAGAATGTGTGTGTGTGTGTGTATTTCAGTGTCCTATATTAGCAATGGGGCCCTGGTGGCCGAATGGTTAAGCATTTGACTGCTAACCAAAAGGTTGGCAGTTGGAATCCACCAGCTGCTCTTTGGAAACCCTGTGGGGCAGTTCTACTCTGTCCTATAGGGTAGTTATGAGTCATAATCAACTTGAAGGCAATAGGTTTGGCTTTTTTTTTTTTTTTTGGTTTATATTAATATCATCTGTCAGTCTCAGATTTTATTTGACTATCACAAAAGAAAGATGTTATTTAAAGGTCCATATTATTTTGTTATTGGTCATTTTAATTAAAATCTTAATTTTTTGGACAAAATAGCCATAAAAAAGACAAATGATGGTTGACTGATATGACCGGTTCAATTTACACAGATGCAAAATCTTTACCACACTATTCTGAATGTAATGTTTGATCAAACAGATCAATCACAATCCACTTATTTAGTGGTATAGTTAGTGTAATCAGTATGGACCAGTCACCACTACTAGGCAGTCATACCCACTGTCTTAGTTTCTTACTGCTGCTATAACATAAATACCGCAAGTGAGTGGCTCTAAAAAACAGAAATGTATTTTCTCACACTTCAGGAGACCAGAAGTCCAAATTCAGGGCACCGGCTATTGGGGAAAGTTCTCTCTCTGTCAGCCCTGGAGGAAGATCCTTTTCTCAATTTCTGTGGCCCCAGCATTTCTGGATTCCTTGGGGATCTTCACATGGAATCTATCTTCCCTCTACTTGTGCTCCCTTTTATGTCCAATCTGCTCTTTTTATAACTCAGATGTGATTAGGTTTAGAACACACCCTATACTGATATGGCCTCATTAACATAAGAAAGAAAACCCTGTTCCCAAATGGGATTACATTTACAGGCATAGGGGTTAAGACTCCAACACTTATTTGGGGGAACACAATTTAATCCATAGCACCCATAAAGAACTGAGTGAGATTTTCAGAAGGGTGCTTCCTGTGAGCATTCTGAACACTGCACTTTCGTTCTCTCAAAACTATTTCCTGCATAAATGCTTATCATTTATTTTATCATTACTTAGTCACTAGTCTTCACGAAATGGATTTATCATAATCCTTCATTCACGACACCCCATCATCATTTTGCACATATGAACTTCCTTTTTATACTTTGATTATTTGTACTTATTTTCTAATGTTTTCTAATGTACTTATTTTTACATCTATATAAAACACACCTAAAATGCACCAAATAACCCAAGAACTGGAATGTGGTTGATGTATTTTAATCATTTAACTTATTAACCATTGCTGGACTTGGTTGACTTATATTTTGAGTAAATTTTTGCATCTATGTTCTTGAGCAAAACCTCAGATTTAAAATTTATTTGCATAAAGATATTTCTAGTATTCTTTTACATTTTGTATAGCTGCTGCCTGACTCCCCACCCCTCCTGCTTTAAGTGCTTAGCATTGTTTGTTTTTCTCAGTGTTGTCAGAGGTTTGTCAAGTTTATTAGATATTTGCAAAGAACAAATTTTCTTTATTATCTGTTAACTTCTGCTCTTGATTTATTATTTTCTTCTCTCTGTTTTTTTTTTTTTGTTGTTGTTGTTTATTCTGTTTCCCTTTCCCAGCTGTTTAAAGAGAATATTAAACATATTAATGTTAGTTTTCTTCTATCTTAATACAAGAATTTTAAGCTTTGTATTTATTACCAAGTTTTTTTATCAGGATCCCACAAGTTTTGATATATAATACTTTTATTATTATTCAATTCTAAATATAAAATATCAATTATGTTTTCTTTTTTTGACTCATGAGTTTATTCAAAGTATGTTTTATGTGTTTCTAATTTATGATATTTAAAAATTATTTTTCTAAACTAATTGTGTTGGGGTCAGAGAATGTGTTCTAGATGAAATAAGATTCTTAGGAATTTATTGAAATTTACCCTATGCCATAGCATGTATTTAAATATATTTAAATTTTGGAAAAAAATCTATTTTCTTCAATTGTTAGATTTAATATCCTGTAAGTGCTTATTAGATCAAGTTTCTGAACTGTGTTCTTTAAACTAACTAACTCTTACCAAATTAAAAAAAAAAACAAAACCCACCATTTGTCATTCAGTCAACTCATGGTCTACTCATGGCAACCCCATATGTGTCAGAGTAGAACTTTAATTGTGCTCCAGAGTGTTTTCAATGGCTGATTTTGCAGAAGTAGATCATCTGGCTTTTCCTCTGAGACTCCTTTGGGTAAACAAATCTCCCACCTTTCAGTTAACAGCCAAGGGCATTAACTGTTTGCACCCCACAAGAATACCATCTAGCCCTTGTTGTTATTGTCGTTAGGTGCCATCAAGTTGGTTCCAACTCATAGTGACCCTATGTACAACAGAATGAAACACTGCCTGGTCCTGCGCCACACTCACAATTGCTGCTATATTTGAGCCCATTGTTGCCACCTCTTTTTCGCTGACCCTCTATGTTATCAAGCATGACGTCCTTCTCTAGAGACTGGTCCCTCCTGATAACATGTCTAAAGTACTTGAGATGAAGTCTCTCCATCCTCTATTCCAAGGAGAATTCTGGCTATACTTCTTCTAAGACAGACTTTTGTTCTTCTGGCAGTCCATGACATATTCAATATTCTTTGCTAACAGCATAATTCAAAGGTATCAATTCTTCCTTGGTCTTCCTTAATCATTATTCATTGTCCAGCTTTCTCATGCATATGAGGCGATTGATAATATCATGGCTTGGGTCAGGCACACCTTAGTTTTCAAAGTAACATCTTTGCTTTTCAAGACTTTTAAGAGATCTTTTGCAACAGATTTGCCAGTGCAATACTTCCATGAATTTCTTAACTGCTGCTTCCAATTGACATTGACTGTGGACTCAAGGAAAGTGAAATCCTTGACAACTTCAATATTTTCTCCATTCATCATGATGTTACATACTGGTCCAGTTGTGAGGATTTTTTGTTTTCTGTATGTTGAGGTGTAATCCATACTGAAGGCTGTAGTCTTTGATCTTCATCAGTAAGTGCTTCAAGTCCTCTTCACTTTCAGCAAGCATTGTTGGGTCATCTGCATAATGCAGGTTGTTAATGAGTCTTCCCCCAATCCTGATGCCATGTTATTCTTCATATAGTCCAGCTTCTCAGATTATTTGCTCAGCATACGGATTGAATAAGTATGGTGAAAGGATACAACCCCAATGCACATCTTTCCTGATTTTTAACCATGCAGTACCCTTTGTTCTGTTCGAACAACTGCATCTTGGTCTATGTACAGGTTCCATATAAGCACAATTAAGTTCTCTGGAATTCCCATTCTTCACAATGTTATCCATAATTTATTATGATCCACACAGTCAAATGCCTTTGCATAGTCAATAAAACACAGGTAAACATTTTTCTGGTATTCTCTGCTTTCAGCCAAGATCCATCTGAGATCAGAAATGATATCCCTTATTCCACTTCCCCTTCTGAATCTGGCTTGAATTTCTGTCAGCTCCCTGTCTATGTACTGTTGCAACTTTTTTTGAATTATTTTCAATAAAGTTTTACTTGTGTGTGATATTAATGATATTGTTTGATAATTTCCACATTCTATTGGATCACCTTTCTTTGGAATGAGGGCAAATATGGATCTCTTCCAATTGGTTGGCCAGGTAGCTGGCTTCCAAATTTCTTGGCATAGACAAAGTGAGCACCTCCAGCACTGCATCCCTTTATTGAAACATCTCAATTGGTATTCTGTCAATTCCTGGAGCCTTGTTTTTTGCCAATTCCTTCCGTGTAACTTGGATTTCTTCCTTCTGTACCATCAGTTCTTGATCAAATGCTACCTCCTGAAACGGTTGAAAGCCAACAAATTTTTTTTTGGTACAGTGACTCAGTGTATTCCTTCCATCTTCTTTTGATGCTTCCTGAGTAGTTCAATATTTTGCTCATAGAATCCTTCAGAATTGCAACTTGAGGCTTGAATTTTTTCTTCAGTTCTTTCACCTTGAGAAATGCCAAGTGCTTCCCTTTTGGTTTTCTAGCTCCAGCTCTTTGCACGTGTCATTATAATACTTTACTTTGTCTTCTCAAGTCACCCTTTGAAATCTTCTGTTCAGCTCTTTTACTTCATCATTTCTTCAATTTGCTTTAGCTATCTATGTTCAAGAACAAGTTTCAGAGTCTTTTCTGACTTACATTTTGTTTTTTTCTTTCTTTCCTGTCTTTTTAATGACCCTATGCTTTCTTCTTGTATGATGTCCTTGATGTCATTCCACAAGTTGTCTGGTCTTCGGTTATTAGTGTTCAGTGCATCAAATCTATTCTTGAGATGGTCTCCAAATCCAGGTATGATATACTCAAGGTCGTATTTTTGTTCTCCTGGACTTCTTTTAGTTTTCTTCAGCTTCAACTTAAACTTGCATATGAGCAATTGATGGTCTGTTCTTCAGACGGCCCCTGGTCTTGTTCTGACTGATGATACTGAGCTTTTCCATCACCTCTTTCCACAGATGTAGTTGATTCGATTCCTGTTTTTTCTACCCAGTGAGGTCTGTGTGTATAATCACTGCTTATGTTGTTGAAAAAAGTTATTTGGAATGAATAAGTTGTTGGTCTTGCAAAATTCTATCATGCGATCTCTGGGGTCATTTCTATCACCAAGGCCATCTTTTCCAACTACCAGTCCTTCTTTGTTTCCAACTTTTGCATTCCAATCACCAGTAACTATCAATGCATCTTGATTGCACATTTGGTCAATATCAGGCTGCAGAAGTTGGTAAAAATCTTCAATTCCTCATCTTTAGCATTAGTGGTTGATGCATAAATTTGAATAATAGCCATATTAGTTGGTCTTCCTTGTAGGCGTATGGACATTATACTATCACTGACAGAGTTGTACTTCATGATAGATCTTGAAATGCTCTTTTTGATGATAAATATGATGTCATTCCTCTTCAATTTGTCATTCCTGCATATTAGACTGTATAATTGTCTCATTCAAAATGGTCAATACCAATCCATTTCAGCTCAGTAAAGCCTAAGATATTGATCTTTATGAGTTGTTTCATTTTTGACGACCTCCAACTTTCCTAGATTCATATTTTGTACATTCCACATTCCAATTATTAACGGATGTTTACAGGTGTTGCTTTTCATTTTGAGTTGTGCCATTTCAGCAAATGAAGATCCCAAAAGATTTACTCCATCCATGTCATTAAGCTCGACTCTACTTCGAGGAGGCAGGTCTTCCCCAGTCGTATTTTGAGTGCCTTCTAACCTGAGGGGCTCTTCTTCCTGCACTATATCAGCCAATGTCCTGCTCCTATCCCATAAGGTTTTCATTGGCCAATTTTTTAAGAAGTAGACTGCCAGGTCCTTCTTCCTAGTCTGTCTTAGTCTGGATGCTCCATTAAAACCTGTCCACCATGGGTGACCCTGCTGGTATTAGGAAAATTGGTGGCATAGCTTCCAGCATCACAGCAACAAATAAGCCATCACAGTACAACAAACTGACAGATGCGTGGTGAATCTAACCCTTATTGAACTATATATCTTGGAGAGTGTTGTATTAAAATGTTTTGCTATGATGATATTTCTCATTATCATTTTGTCAATGTTTGTTATATGTATTTTGAGTTTAGTTTAAAATAACATTTTTTTGGTCTATTGAATCTTTTATCATCATGTAGTAACCATAACATCTCTCATAATAGTTTTTGCTTTAAAGTTTGAGAATAATATGCTTCACTTGCTCTTTTTTCTTTTGAAGGTGAAATATTTACCTCTTTTTTACATGATTTTCTTTTCAACATTTTTTGAGTCCTGAGTTTAATATTTGTCATATAAACAGAATAGAAATCATTTTTTTAATCACAGAGTTATAATATTTGTATTTTAAATGGGAATTTTGTCTATTTACATTTACTATTATTAATTGAATATTTAGATTCATTTCTACCATGTTATTTTTTTTATTTCTGTTTGTCTCCCTTTTTTGGGGATATATTTTTCCTACTCCTGTTTAAAATTGGTTGTGTTTGTTCCCCATTCTCTTTTCCCTATTTTTATATTTTCATTATACCTTAATAAGCTAAATATATATTTAACTTAATAATGTCTAAAATTAATCAGTATCTGTAGCCTCTTTCTGAACAATTTATGATCTTATAATTCTTTAATTCTGATTATTTCTCTCCTACTTTCTATGCTACTGTGGTGTAATATTTTAAAATCTATCTTGTTTTATTAAATTCTACAAAACTCTTTATTACTACTGTTATTATCTATTCAGACATTGCTTTCTTAGATTTTTCCACATTACTTTTTATTTCTTCTTAGAGCACATACTTTAGAATTTCCTGTATTAAAAAATCTTCATTTTAGTAAATTATCCAGTATTGTTTGTCTGGAAAATGTCATTTTCTCTCTTTCATGCAAGATTTTTTTTTCTCCTCTATGTATAAAATTCTTGGTGTTTCGTTCTGATTTATTTATTCAGATCTTTTAATTCATTAAACTCTCCCTAACTTTTGCCCTTTAAACGATCTATTGAGTTTCTAATTTTCAAATTTAATACTTATTTCTAAAATTTCTGTCATTTCTAGATGTTCAAACTTATGTCATCCTTCTTGATAATCTCTTATTCCTCAGCCATACTTTCAATATTACCCTTTTTCCCCTCTAAAATGTGTTAAGCATACTTAGTTTATATTCAGTGTCTGATCATTAAAAGATCTGCAGCATTTCTTAACAAGTTCTATTGTTGTTTCTGCTGAGTATTCTTTATAACATTTTATTTTACGTGTTTTTTAATTATTTTTAAAATTACAGTCATCTAAACTTTATTTATTTATTAGAATTCTCTAGCTTGGGCTTAAAGAGTTAACAGATTTTGGATGTGCTTCAGCCAGGGAAAGCAAGAGAAACCAATGGAGGGAAGTAGAGAGCCCAGTAACAGACCCATGTACATGTGGAACTTAAATAGGACAAACTTGCATATTGCCAAAAACTCACATTTTTCTAAATGTGCCTTCTCATCGAATGTCGCTGCTTTCTCTTTAGAAATAAACACTACCTGAATTTTGTATCTACCATCCCCTAGTTTGTTTATGTAAGTGAGTTATTATATAGATACAACACCTAAATAATGTACTGTTTAGATTTATCTGTTTATAAATTTTTTTTAAAAGTATCAAACTATAAGTTATTTTTTGGGACCTGTTTTACTGAATCAATCAAATGATACTAACATTTACCCATCTGTTGCATGTAACTTAAAATACTCCATTGTAAAAAAAAAAAAAAAAAAAGACACAATTTATATACTTTTCCATCAGTGGGCATTTGGGTTATTTCCAGGTTTTTTTGCTTTTCCCCTTTACGCTCAATGTTGTTTTGTACATGTTTTCTTGTGTATATTCGCTAAGCTTTTCCTTGAGTGTATGTCTTGGCATGGAATTATTAGGTTTTAAAGATTGCAAAATTCAGTTTTACATTGTCATGCAAAGTGAGTGTACTGGTTTCTATTTCCAACATCAATGCATTAAAAAAAAAACCTTAATCAGTACTCAATCCAACACTTGTCATTTTCAGACTTTCTATTTTTTGTCAGTTAAAGGTAGAATTGGTATTGTCTTCATAATTTACATTACTTTCATTATTAGGCAGCTTGAGCTACTCCATGAGTTCATTTGTCATCCATGTCTCCTCCTGCTGGAAATGCTGATGCATATCTTTTGCACATTTCTGTATTCACTTTGTTGCTTTTTATTAATTATTTAGAAATTCTTAATATATACCATGTTGATTTTACATGTCATAAGAATCTTCTCCCAAAACTGTAACTTGTATTTGAATTTTCCTTATGGTATCATTTTTTTTAAAGTTCTTAACTTTAGAGTAGTCAAATTTATAAATCTTTTCCTTTACATTAGTGTATTTTTTGGTCTTATTTAAGCAATATTTTCATGCCTTCAGTTCAGAAAGCTGTTCTATATTTCCTAAATTTTCTTCTATATGTTTAAGATTTTGCTTTTAACATTCAAATTCTCAATCTATTCAGGGTTGATATTTGCTTATGATGAATGTAAACCAGGGATCCCTTTTCATTTTTCCCCATTGGGCTAACTAATTTCAGTGATGGATTTGTTAAGCAACCCTTCTTTTCCACACTAATGTGCCACATGCCACCTTTGTCCTGTCAAAGTTCCATATGTACATGAGTCTGTGCTGTTAATCATTTGCACCACCCAGGAATTCCTTAAAATTATTACTAATAGTCAATTAAGTTGACAAGCAGATACAACAGAGGAGCAGCTTCTCCTTGGATTTGAGATCCTTACCTCTGTGTGTACTTTGGATCTGAATCCCTCCTACCTTATCAAGAACCATTTTATAGGATAATCTCTTCTTTCTCTTGTAGAATAAACATTTCTTAATATTTATTATTAATAAAAATTTCTTAAATGTCCTTGTTTCATATGGCATGAGATTGTGAAACACAGAGACTAAATTTTTTGTTGATGGTTGTTTTTTTTTTTATTGTACTTTAGTTGAAGGTTTACAGAACAAATAGTTTCTCATTACACAGTCAGTACACATATTGTTTTATGACATTGGTTAACAACCCCACAGTATGTCAACACTCTCCCTTCTTGACCTTGGAGGACCTTTTTTCTTTTTTTTGGTGAAAATATACATAACCAGAGATACACCATTTCAAAAATTTCTACATGTACAATTCAGCAACATTGATCACATTCTCCCAGATGCTCCACCACACTCACCATCCCCCTCCAAACCATTCCGCCACCATCATCTCCAACTCACTGCCCCCAAGGCCTCCCATCAAAGCCCCTGAGCTGCTGTTGTCAATTTGATCTCACATAGGCAATTTCTTTTTTTTTCTTTTTTTTTTTTTTTGGCCTTTAGATGAAGGTTTACGGAACAGAACAGTTTCTCATTAAACAGTTAGTATACATATTGCCCTGTGATAAGGGTTAACAACCCCAACGATATGTCAACACTACCCTTTCTCAACCTGGGGTTCCCTATCATCAGCTTTCCTGTCCCCTCCTGCCTTCTAGTCCTTGTCCCTGGACTGCTGTGCCTCATTAGTCCCGTTTTGTTTTGTGGGGCTGTCCAATCCCCGGCTGAATGGTGAACCTCGGAAGCGACTTCACCACTGAGCTAGAAGGGTGTCCCGGGGCCGTATTCTCGGGGTTTCTCCAACCTCTGTCAGGCCAGTAAATCTGGCCTTTTTCTGTGTGTTAGAATTTTATTGTACATCCTTCTCCAGCTCTGTTTCAGGACCCTCTGTTGTGATCCCAGTCAGAGCAGTCAGTGGTGGTACCTGGGCACCATCTAGCTGTACTAGACTCAGTCTGGCTGAGGCCGTGGTAGCTGTGGTCCATTAGTCCTTTGGACTAGTCTTTTCCTTGTATCCTGTTCTCTTCATTCTCCCTTTCTCCTGAAGCGGTGAGACCAGTAGAGTATCTTAGACGGCTGTTCACAGGCTTTTAAGACCCCAGATGCTACTCACCAAGGTAAAATGTAGAACATTGTCTTTATAAACTGTGTTACGCCAATTGAGCTAGAAGTTCTCTGAGAGCATGGTCCCCACAGCCCTCCACCCAGCAATTCAGTCCCTCAGGGAGTTTGGATGTGTCTATGGAGCTTCCATGACCTTTCCTTGTACAAGTTGTACTGGCTTCCCCAGTATTGTGTACTCTTATCCTTCACCAAAGTTACCACTTATCTATTGTCTATTTAGTATTTTCCCCCACCCATCCCATCCCTCGTAACCAACAAAGATTGTTACTTTTTATGTGTAAACTTTTTTGAGTTTTTACAGTAGAGGTCTCATACAATGTTTGTCCTTTTGTGATTGACTTATTTCACTCAGCATAATGTCCTCCAGTTTCATCCATGTTATGACATGCTTCACAGATTCATCATTGTTCTTTATCATTGCATAATACTCCATTGTGTCTATGTACCATAGTTTGTTTATCCATTCATCTGTTTATGGGTATCTAGGTTGTTTCCATCATTTTGCTGTTGTGAACAATGCTGCAGTGAACGTAGATATGCGTGTGTCTATTTGTGTGATGGCTCTTATTTCTCTAGGATATATTCCTAGGAGTGGGATTGCTGGATAGTATGGTATTTCTATTTCTAGCTTTCTAAGGAAGTGCCATATCATTTTCCTAAATGGTTGTGTCATTATGCATTCCCACAGGCAGTGCATAAGAGTTCTGATCTCGCCACAGCCTCTCCACCATTTGTTATTTCCAGAGTTTTTGATTCGTGAGTGCTTTCTGTTGTGGTGCTGACTTTTTCTTTGTTTCTCTTACTCTCCTGAGCTGAATTCAGTTTGTTTGTGGATTTTTTTTCATTTCTTTTGTTTTTGTAGGTTTTGTTTTTACTGAGACTCTATGTTTTTCCTCTTTATTTTGATGAGTAGGTTTGTTAACTTTCTTTGTGGTTACCGTGAAATTTACCCTTATCTTTCTAAGTTTGAAATAGTCTATTATTACTTGGTATCACCTTGCCTTCTTCTCCATTAGAAGGTTCTATACCTACACTGTTTATTCCCTTTTATTGTTCTGATGTTGTCATTTACGCATTAATTGCTCTGATTCCCTGTTGTATTTCTTCTGGTTTTGGATAGTCCTTGAGAGTTCATTACCTAGATTAGTATCTGGCTAGTACAATCCTGCGTCCTAGATTCAGCCTGTGAGCTGATGTTGTTTGTTCTCAGATCAAAGGTCTCCTTTTAATAATTCTTGTAAGTTTGGTTTGGTTTTTACATATTCCCTTAATTTCTATTTATCTGGAAATGACCTAATTTCACCATCATATTTGAACAAGAGTTTTGCAGGATATCTTATTCTTGGCTAGCAATTTTTTTCTTTCAAGGTTTTATATATGTCATCCCATTGCCTTCTTGCCTGCATGGTTTCTGCCGAATAATCTGAGCTTAGTCTCATTGTTTCTTCTCTGTATGTGACTTTTTGTTTTTCTCGAGCCACTCCCAGGATTCTTTGTTTGTCTCCGGTTTTGGTGAATGTGATTATGGTATGCTTTGGTGATTTTATTTGGGGTCTATCCTATATGGGGTTTGTTGAGCTTCTTGGATGGTCAGCTTTTCATCTTTCATGATATTGGGGAAGTTTTCTGTCAGCAGTTCTTCAAGGATCCTCTCTGTGTTTTCTGTTTTCTCCCCCTGTTCTGGAACTCCAATCACTTGAAAATTTTTGCTTTTGATTGTATCCCACATAATTCTCAGGGTCTCTTCATTTTTCCTCATTCTTTTCTCTGGTTTTTCCTCAAACAAAGTTGCATCCAACTGTTTGTCTTCAATTTTGCTGATCCTGTCTTCTGCTGTTTTAAATCTGCTCTTCAGCCCTTCTATGACACTGTCCATTTCTGAAATCTTGTTGTTCATCTTTTGGATTTCTAATTGTTGTTTTTGTATTTTTCTAGTTGTGAATTTATTTTGGCATTTTGTTCCTGCATTATTTTCCTGAATTCTTCCATTGTTTGTCTGTATTTTCCATGAATTTGTCTGCCTTTTCCATGAATTTATCTATTTTTTCCTTAGTTTTGTTTGCTTTTTGATTCAACTCTTGGATAGCTCTGAATATTAGAGATTTGAATTCCCAGTCAGGTAGTTTTAGTGCCTTTTCTTCTACTGGAAAGTCATCTAATGTTTTATTTTGGACACCTACTGGATCCATCCTGTCCTGTTTTTGTAAATGCTTGTTATTTTCTGCTGTCTTCAAGGCATTTGGTAGTTATTTCCCTCATTTACTGATTGTAGATTTGTTTGTTTTGTCCTGCTTTTTTGTTTTATTTTGCTATGTCTGAGTAGGCGGGCTGTGTATTCTTTGTTGTTTGCTCGTCTTTGGGCACTATACTTTTTGCCTCCTTCTCCAATTGTTAGGGCAAGTCACTCAGATATGATACAGCAGGGCAGGTATACCTGAAGAGGAGTTGCTGGGATGGGTTTTTGAGACTAAATTTTTCACACATTATAACATTCATAGCACTTTACAAAGTGCAAAAGTTACTAAAAATGTCCCATAAACATTTCTGTAGTCTTGCATTTTGTAACAAATAAATCCAAGTTCTCAAAGCCTAAATGTCTTACTAGCAGCTTCTATAGGTCTTCAGCCTTTTGTGTACTGTGAATATCATGTCAGTATCTCTTCATATTGGAATAAAACTTGTATTTTTCAAAGTGAGTTCAATATTTTAGTTAGTTTTTCAAAATGATACTTAGCTTTTTTCCACCTTTGTTCAGATCTTCAAAATACAGGGTTATTTGTTGCAAATAGTCAATTTCTGTACGTTGCTGAAAGCATCCATATATAGAAGTTGAATCACTCTATGGAGATTTATGGGTGTTGTCAAGCCTGTTCTGCCGTCCTGTTCTTTACCCAGTAGAGGATAAAACCAGCACAAGATGATATTCAGTTTGACTTAAAAGCAACTGGTGGAACAAAGGCAATGAAGGCAGAGGGGACAAACTTGTTTTTAAAAAAACTTGAGTTAGACCCAGTTTTACCAAAATAATACTCAGAAGTGAACAGTGATATAGTTTACCTTAATAAAAATTTAGCCAAATTGATAAGGCATGGTTATGGAAGCTCCATAGACATATCCAAACTCCCTGATGGACCAAATTGCTGGGCTGAAGGCTGTGGGGACCATGGTCTCAGGGAACATCTAGCTCAATTGGCACAACATAGCTTATGAAGAAAATATTCTACATTCTACCTTGTAAAGTAGCATCTAGGGTCTTACACCCTTCAGCAAAAGATTAGGCAGGCCTATAAAACAAAATGAGACTAATGGGGCACAACAGTCCAGGGACAAGGATGAGAAGGCAGGAGGGGACAGGAAAGCTGGAAATAAGGAACCAAAGGTCAAGAAGGGAGAGTGTTGACATATCATGGTGTTATTAACCAATGTCATAAAACAATATGTGTACTGTTTAAGGAGAAACTATTTGTTCTATAAATCTTCATCTAAAATACAATTTAAAAAATTAAAAAAGGAAAAGGAAAAAAATTGGCAGAATTGTCTAATACAGCTCCTAGTCTGATTTCATTGTGTCTGGAAAGCTGTTAATAGTTATCCACATAAAACTCACTTCCAAGATGCCAGAAAGTCCCTGCTAATTTATTTGGCAGCAAGTAGTTGCTGTAGCCTCAGATGTCAGCCAGCAAGAGGGCAGACACACTGAGTTTGCCCAGACCTGAGATGTGCCTTCTGGGACAGCCCTGGACAGTTACAGTCATCACATGCAGTGTTGTTTTAGGAAATGGTGTGATAATATTGACCTTACGGGTGCTATGGGACCTGAGGACTCATGCTAATTTCTAAGTTACCTAAGTACATGTAAGATAGGGGCCACAGAACTGTTTTCAGGATGGTCAGTAACCTGAGTGGCAATGGAATTGTCACTTTCATTTTGATCTGTATAATATCAAAGCATGTATCATGAAACAAACACAAAAACTCAAAGCTAAGGCAAGTATTAGGTTTGAAAAAATGGTCAAAAAAAGAGTAACTAAAGAGTTTCCAAAACTACAATTCACAATAATTTTAAAACCAAAAATCTAGAGTTTTCAGTGCAGCCCTGAAGACAAAGTTTTTTTAAGAAGAAAAACAGAATGAGGAATACTGTGTAAGCTGAAGGGAGGAGAAGAATCTGCAGCTTTCCCTTTCCCCCACACGTAACATATTCCCTTTCCAGTAACCATAAAAAGGAGCTATACTGAGTCCCAACCACAAATCAACTCTGGCTTTCAACGCCGAAGAGAATTCTCCTCCGGGACTCGTGGGATAGGAGAAGCATAATGCTAAATGCAGCTCAGGCTTATGCACCTCAGCCAAAAAATTGGTAAGTTTGGCCAACATTCAAGTTCATTCTGAAGCATTAAATCAAACTGTTAGAGGTTTGGTTCCAACATTTTAGAACACCTCTAATATTGAATTATGAATCAGGCATCCTCCTTCCCCCTCCCCCTAATCAAGCTAATCTGGGTGACAGAAGTAAAGTGGTGTCAGGACTTTGCCAGAATGGCAAAACTAAGCGAAAGCATCAGGACAGTAAATTTCATTGTTAACAGCTCTTCTAAGCAGAAAGAAGTGGTTGAAGAAGGAAAGGAAGTAATCCAACCACGAAGAGTCTTGGAAGAGAAAGGAAACAGTCATTTAAGGGCAGAACTGGAAAGATCGAGAATTAAAAAAGGGGCAAAGTCACTATACACCCCAAATTTAGGCCAAATCTTAAGAGACATTGGAGAGAGGGGTCTGAACTTGAAGAAAAATTAATGGAGGAAGAGAAAATAGAAGAGACAAGAAGCAAATTGGAGCTAAGGTAAATCTCCCCAAAATACAGGAAGCTGAATCTGGGAGAAAGAGATTTGTAAAGAAGGTGGGAAACGCTGGTGGGGAAGGGGGGTGGGGGGCAGGTGAGGACGAGAAAGAGTGTCTGAGAGCTTGAGTCACTAATTCTGGATATAAAACAATGAAAACAGAAAAGCTATGACTTGCAGAACAAAAAAATATATATTATGTGTTAAATAAATGAGTAGATTTTAAGTCAGCAGCATTAATATTGAATACATCAAACGGGGAATAAATGTAAATTATACTTTCCAGATCAGGATAATTTTGATTAAAAAAATTGAAGTATTTCTTAGTATATTGCCCCCCAAACTGGGAGAATATTCAATTAAGTATGGAAAAATCATCAATAAAAGGGCAGATATAAGGAAATTTTCCACCACTTGTCTGTCAGTCTGCCATACTATGATGGTTTACATGTTGCTGTGATGCTGGAAGCTATGTCACCAGTAGGGTCACTCATGGTGGACAGGTTTCAGGAAAGATTAAAGATTAAGATAGACTAGAAAGAAAGGCCTACCAATCTGCTTCTAAGAATTAGCCAATGAAAACTTTATGGATCACAACAGAACATTGTCCAGCTCAGTTGCTTTGGACACGTCATCAGGAGGGATCAATCACTGGAGGAGGACATCATGTTTGGTGTAGTAGAGGGTCATGTAGGGCAAGGGAGACCCTCAGTGAAATGGATTGGCACAATCCATGTAAGGATGGACTGGAACATGCTGGCAATAGTGAGGATAATGCAGTACCTGGCAACGTTTTGATCTGTTATACTTAATGTCACCTTTATTCAGAGCTGATTCAACAGCACCTATCCATCGCTCTAAGGATTTTAATAAGTGAACACATTACACTTTCTGTTTTGTAAAACATAAATTGGAATGCCTTGATTAATAGTGATGCCAGCCCCTTCTAAGAGGCTGCAAGGGAAGATTCCTTCTTGTGAGAAGGCTTATTATTACTGCCACCAGTGCTAAATGGGTTTGGGTTTAGGGGACAAAGAGGAGTGGCTGGAGGTGACTGGGGAGATGGTAGAGGGAATGATGATCTTAATTAAAGGAAGAGATACCCAGATAGAGCAAGACACCGATTCAAGCTTTCCTAAGCAAATATGAATAGCAATACTAAGAGAAAGCTAGTAACACGAAGGTTTGTGACATACTAAATGTTACTGCTCTGTGTTTGCAATAACATTTTAAAAACATTTTACTTTAGGAGAAAAATATGTATTAAATCAGTGCCTTCCCCTTTACTCCTTGCAAAGTTTCCTAGTACTGTTAAATAAGGCAAGAATATTTTATCTTTTTATCTGACAGATTCTCCCACTCTCCTTATAGAAAAGAATTTCACTGGGGACTTTACAGCCTTCTTCACTGATTCTAAATAATCTAGACTCTGTGGATTATCCTCCAGCAGCTATAAGGACCACAAAGCATTTCCTAGAACATCAGGAAAAGAAATTCCAAAGCTGCCTGGAGGCAGTCCTCACTCCCTGCCCCCTACCCCTCCAGCTTTCATGTGATTTTTAATAACCAGCCAGTCTGGAAAATGTTGGATTTGTTTGTAGGAAAGGTAAACACTGCCAAAATCAACAAGTTCCTTCTTCAGGAGGCTGTAAAGCAAATTGGTCTGCAGATTAAGACAGTTCAGACAACTTAGACTGGAGAAGAAGTGAACCCCTTCGCCACCCGGGTTTTACCCCAGAACTGTATTAGAAAGCTGACAAATCTCTGCTGGAGGAATTACAAGCTGTGGACTCAAGAGGTAAAGGAAATTAAAATTGATCTCTTCTATAAATATCTTAGACAAATTTTTTTTTTTAATGAACAAATAGGCCAGGAGGCTTCGTGAATTAGGGTAAATGGCTCAGCCACACTGGCTGAATTGCTTGTTCTTTGTGACTTAACTGTGGTTAGACCTGTAGGAAATGGTTTCATAGGTGATTGGCTACAAGTTAGCAAAAATGCTTCGATTAAAGTAGAAATGCCCTATACAGGTAGTCCCTGATTTACGACAATGTTCCTTTCTGACGACTCTGTCGTAAGTCAATTCTGACTTGAGTCGAATGCTTTTTTTTTTAGTTTTCATTATTATTGCCTTTTATTATCAATAGCTTTATAACAATGACAGTATTTTCAACAGTAAATCATAAAACTGAACATCTGCAAATGATAACATCAGCAAATTATGCACGGCAACGTTGTATGAGGTACATATAAGGACAGTCGTAAAGTGCGGTTCACGGTAACTCGAATACGTTGTAAGCTGGGGACTACCTGTAGTCAGTCTCCAAACCAGTTCAGAAAATTAGGTAAATATTTACTACATGTCCCATAATTTGGGCTGCCAAATAAAAATGTAGGACACAGGTTAAGTTTGAATTTCAGAAAGAAACAGATAATTTTTTAGTATAAGCATGTTCTAAATATTGCATGGAACATACTTATACCAAAAAGTTATTGGGCAGAAAATCTATTCTGTATGACACAGTAACTGTGGCTACATGACATTATGCATTTGTCAAAACCTATAAAACTGTACAACACAGTGAGCCTTAATGTCAACTATGGACAATAGCAGTTCATCAGTTGTAACAAATGTACCACAGGAATGCGAGATGTTAATAATAGGCGACACAGTGTGTAGGGGGCAGGGGTTAATATGGGAGCTCTGTGTTCTATCTGCATAGTTTTTCTCTAAACCTAAAACTGCTCTAAAAAATAAAGTCTATTAAAAAAGTATTTGTTGTTTATCTGAGGTTCAAATTTAACTGGGTATTCTTTATTTTAATTTGTTAAACCTGGCATCCTTACCTGTAATTTAAAAACAAAAGAACAGTTGCCATCAAGTTGACTGTGACTCATGGTAGCCCCATATCTGTCAGAGGAGAACTATGCTCCGTAGTGTTTCAGTGGCTGATTTTTCAGCAGTAGATTGCCAGGCCTTTCTTCCAAGGTGCTTCTGGGCGGACTCCAACCTCCACTCTTTCAGTTAGCAGCTGAGAACGTTCACCATTTGCACCACCCACGGACTCCTACCTGTAATACAAGTATATATAACATAGATCTGCATTTTTTCTCCCCCACCACCAAACTCACACACTGAGTTCATATTTACATAAATAAATTCAATACCTATATATAGAACCGCAAAATTAAGTGTTATTTATGAGATGAAAACCTAAGCAGAAATTTTTAAAGAAGTTAATTATAAGAATTACTTTAGGGAATCAAATTTCCTGAGGTTTCTTCTAGATTGCATTTTGTAACGATCTGGGGAGTGTTAAAAATCCCTATGTCCAGGCTGCTGCTCAGATCAATTAAATCAGAGCTATGGGTGAGGCGTGGGCATCTGTACCTTTTCACGACCCCAGGTGATGTCCCTGTGCAGCCGATGTGAGAACTGCTGCTCTAGACTGACTGGCACCAACTGGCCAATCTGTGATTTAAAAACCAAAGATGAAAAGACAGCCAACGCTTCAGTTGCTAAATGTCTTTTAGGTAGCAGACAGTTGGTTTTCTTGTCCCTTTTTTCTTCGGAATTTATAAGGCCATACACAGCTGCTTTGAAGAGCTAAATGAAGGCATGAGAAATACTGAAGAGGTTTTTTAAAAAGTCTTGCCTAGATCTTCAAATATATCAGGCTTATGAAGACACTAAGGTGCCCGGTGGCACAGTGGTTAAGAGCTCGGCTGCAAATCGAAAGGTCAGTTGTTCAAATCCACCCAATGGCCCCACAGGAGAAAGATGTGACAGTCTGCTTCTGTAAAGATTTACAGTCTTGAAAACCCTATGGGGCAGTTCTGGTCTGTCCTACAGGGTTGCTCTGAGTCGGAACTGACTCGATGGCAACAAGTTTGGTTTGGGTTTTTATGAACTTTGACAGGTCAGGTTTTATAAGCATGACTGTTAAGTTAAACAGACATAAATCTATGCTGTTAATGAGTGATTCAAACTATAAACATGCATGTTTACACTTACAGAAGTTTTATAGAAGTTACAATATATTTCATATATATATATACATATATATATATATATATACATATACATACAATACATACATTTCAAGTACAAATTTATGTATTTTTTATTCTGTTTTTCCAAAAAAAATCCTATTCATGTCAGCTATGTCATTCTGAAATATTATGAAAATTCCCAACCAAATTAACTACTTTTTATCCAAATTACGGATTGATTTCAATCTCAATGTGCTCTTATAGCTACTAAATTTTTTTTTTCTCAGCAAATGTAACTGACAGCAGAGGCAAATGTATTGCCTTAAGATTAATATAGAAAAATTCTTCTTGTATTTGTCCTAGAAGTGTACTGATAAGCCTGCTACAGTGCTGCATGCTTTCAAACATTCCTTGTCAGAAAGCCCAAAGAATTGTTATGTTACTAAACCCCAAATCTTAGCACTTACCGTGAGAGTTCCAAACCAAACCTCCATATCTTATCACATACTACTGGCTCCCCAAGTGCATTTTGACACAAGCGTATTTACTTTCAACACTGACGCATTCCCTTTGCTCTACTCATGTACTTAAACTGTCCTAATTTTAAGAATTCCGTGTATGCTTTTCAACAAGTTGTTTTTGTCATTTCAACCCTGAAAAGAATAAAGAGTTAACCAAAGCTTGCATTAATAACGGAGGTCAGGTAGTCTCTATGTACCGTGCTGACAGAATTTTTAGTTTGTCTTGCACGAGAAAAAAAATTTAAAAGAACAGAAATGATAAAATTATTTCATGTTTTCTTTCTTCTCCATTCCTTTGTGAATACTAAACACTATCTGCACTTAAATGCCAAGTGTTTCCTTTGATAGAATTGTGCTTTATATATTTTGTTGTTACCATTCTTGTTAGCTGTCATCAAGTCTGTCCCCAACTCATGGCAACCCCATTCACAACAAAATGAAATGCTGACTGGTCCTATGGCATCCCAATGATTGGCTCTGGATTGAGCTGTTGTGATCCATTGGATTTTCATTGGTTGATTTTTGGAAGTAGATTGTCAGGCCTTTCTTCCTAGTCTGTCTTAGTCTGGAAGCTCCACTGAAACCTGTTCAGAATCATAGTAACATGATGGGTGGTGGCTGTGCATGAGGTACATTGGCTAGGAATCGAACTTGGGTCTCTTGAATGGAAGGCAAGAATTATACCACTGAACTGCCACTGCCCTCACCTGATATATAAAGGGACATTTATTTGTTAAGTGAAGAGAGGAGTCATCTGTCATCTGAATAATCACAACATGTATAAGGCCTCTACAACTGTGTTCTCCATCCTCTTCTCTTCTTCCTCTATATGTTCTCAACCATGGCTCTCATCCATTTCCAAGTCTTCGAAATCTCCTACAGGTGCATTACTCTCAAATATATATTCTGTCTCTAAATACTCTTCAAAATTACAGTCTCATTTTTTCATCTGTTCACCTAATATAGCCCAGTTTCCTAGGCTCAAAATCTTGAAGAAAGTTTGACACATCAATGCTCAGATTGTCAACAAGTTTACTCACCCATTCTTCTACAAGAGTTTTTATATCTGTCCCTTCATGTACACTCCTGCTGCCAACACCCTGCACCAGACTTCATTAGCCCATATCCAAACTATTACTCTTTCCTCCTAATTGGGCTCCCTTAATCTACTCCATACATACTCCCAATTGTGTCACTCTTAGAGAAAAAAAGTAAAATAAATTTAGAGTATCCTCTTTTCTGCCAACTAAATTCCAGAATCCTCAGTCTAATATTAAAGGTTATGTTATTTATTTAAAAATATCTTTTGAGCACCAACTCTGAACTAAGTTCTGGATACAAAAATAAATAATGGAAAAAATGGCTGCTTTGAAGTAGTTCATAGTCCATAGGGAGTATATTTACTCTTTAAATTATTTTTCTAGAACTTACAATGAAATGAAATATGTTAGCTATTATGGTTAAACTCTATACCTCTGATCCTTTCCCCTCTTCTTACCTCTTCACTCCACTCTGGGAAGTTGAACAGTATGGACTCCATCAGCATGGTCCCATGCCTTCTGACTTCCAATTAGATTCATCCAGAGGCAAGAATTAGAAGGAAGAAGTAAAGTGAAATTAAGGAAGTTATTCCTTTTGTCCTTGCTATGTTGCTTCAGCTGGCTGTGTCCCTTGATTAAAGACCATTGCCTCTCATGAAGCAGCCAACTCCATTGAGCCTTCTCTACCCACTTTCTTGTAGTTACCTAGGATGTTAACAGCTAAAGTCCAATTAGCTCTGGGTTACTATTTTATCTTTTTAGGTTCCCTGACACTCATACTTTTGTAACTGCTCATTTGTAAATTAGGTCTCTTTGAATTATTCTATTTTGAATAGACCAGTTGTTTTCTATAGGATCTCACGAGCCTGTGTAGTAATAGGAGTTGATTAGCCTAAAAAGTAGGGGGAAATGTATGGGTAAAGGTATGGATGAACAGTAGCACGTGGCATGATATTGACAATTTAACTAATGACTGAAACATAGAGGATATAGTAGGAGTGAAGGAAGATGAGACTGGAAAAACAAACCATTATAAGAAATTTGCATTTAACCTGATAGACAATGAGGACAATAAGGAAACATTAATCTATATTTAATCAGTTTATATGAGCATAGTTTTCTTTAATCATTGTTCTATAGAACCCTTCACAAATATGTGTATCATATGGCACAGGAGCCATGCCAATCTTAGTATACCTGCAGCCAAAATGACCACTTTTTTTTTTTTTAATTTTAACAACCACAGCATCAGTGTGTCAGATAGACCTCAATATTACAACTTACAAGATTTCTTAAATGTTCTCAGCAAGAGATACAGAAGGTGAGCGGTAGTAGTAATGGATGAAGGAGGCCCAATTAGAGATATAATTCATATGAAAAATGAATAGGAGAGACTTCTAACTCTGGATGTGAAGGAGTATCTGATGCAGAAAAAGGCTCTCCTCTGAGAACAACTAGAAAAGGCTTTGAATGACTACCAGGACAAACAGGACTTGAAGGGCCAAGATTTCAGGAAAAAGATAATTCCAGAGTAGAGTCAAAATTCTTCAGATATTTATTACCTCAAGGCATTTTCTATTTTTGGTGCCAAGCCTGTGAAGGGGCCCAGGGAAAAAGCCACCTCTAATAGGCAGATAAGCCAGCAGAAATGTAGCAATTTCATAGGGATACAAAGATAAAATTTGGAGTTTGGGGCTGGAGGACTTGGAGGACCAAGAATTCAGTGAAAAGGGAGGGGGAGAGAAATTAATTCAATCCTCTGCCAGTTTTCCCTTTTGGGGCATTTGTCAGTTATTGAATTGCATACAGCTGAGGGATGAGAAGCTGAACAAAAAGCTCATAAATGGCAGAGTCAGGTTTTCTGAACCAACACCATGCCAAAGATAGAAAAATTAGAGTTCTGGGAACATCAGTGGAGAAGGTTCCTAACAAATGCCTCAGGATTTTAGTTGAGAATCCTGGAAATCTACACCCTAGGAGTGTGAGAAAACTAGAGATAGACGTGAGTATTAAAAAAAACTGCAACCTAGCCTTGAGTCAGCTCAATTCTGATCAGATTAATCTCATCTGATACCACTCCATATTCCTAGTATAGGCTGTGCTAAACCCTCCTGGAAAAAAGATAATATCACCCAGAGCTTACATATGTCAGTTATTCAACAAAAATTACTAGGCTTGTCAAGAAACGTGATCAAGAAAAAAATTCTATACTAGAAATAAATATTTACTTAATAGAGTTATTAATCAGAGACGAACTTTTAGACAGGTTTGATTAATATTTCAAGAAAATATATTGCAAAAATGTAGTATTTTCCAGATAATTGCAATTTTTTAAAAAGAATAAAATTAAAAATTCTAGAATTGAAAAATGTGATAAACTAAAATTTAGACTTAATAAATGGTTTAACATCAGATTAATACAGCAGAAGAAATAATTAGTGAACTGGAAGATAGGTCAGGAGGAAAATCCATGCTAAAGAATGGAGAGCAAAGAACAGTACATAAAAGGGAAGGATAGATCGATAGATACACATATGTATGCATATGCATACATAGATATAAATATCTATATAAAAAAATTCTAACATATATGTAATTAAAAGCTCATAAGAAGAGGAGAAAGGGAATGAAACAGAAAGAATATTTGATATATGATTTGAAAAAAATTATGAGAAAATTGATTTTCAAAAACTGACAAAAAACATCAAGATACAAAACTTAGAAAACCTACAGATTCCAAGCAATATAACCACAAAGAAAACTACAACTAAAAACGTCAGAGTAAACTAATGAAAACCAAAGACAAAAGAAAATATTAAAAACAGCTGAGGGAAATTATTATCTTTAATGAGCAACAAAAAGACTGAGAGTGTCTCAGTAAAAATAATGGAATCTAGAAGACAATGGAAAGATATCCTTAGTGCTGAAAAAAAGTGAAAGTGAAATAAAACTATTTCCATACATACAAAAACTGGAATCTAAACTAAAGGAAATAAAGATTATTCTTCAAGCAGGAAGAAAATGAACCCAGATCAAAACAAACAAAAAAAAAAACATGCAGGAAGAAATTTAAAACAACACAATGTAGCTGACTGATTGTAATGCAGTACACTCTCCTCACTTATAGACATGGTTAGGTTCCAAAGACCAGGTCATTATGTGAAATTGGCATTATGAGAAAATGGAGGATGCACACATCAGACCACAAAATGGAGGATGACTACATCATTACTTAACTTCCAAATTACATCATTACATAACTGCGAAACTACTGAGAGTCATAGCCCACATAACTTTAACCTCCACAGCCAGCATTACTTTTGCCTTGCACCTCAGGGTTTGTTACTGCCAGATGTATGCTGTTAATGTGCAAAATAGTTGGATAGTAGATTTTTACTATTTTGTAAATGTGAAATGTTGGCTAAAGAAACAGTTGATAAGTGAGGAGAAGGTGTATAATGATTGGATTTTATGACCAAATAGAAATGGAGAGCCCTTTTTTATGAGTGTCCTGGGACCAACCTCCCCAGTTAGTGTTACCTCCATGAGGACAGGGACTTTCTCCATCACATCACTTTCTCTAATGATGTAGTCATCCTCCATTTTGTGATCTGATGTGGTCATGCTCCATTTTCACATAACACCAATTTTGTGTAATAACCTGGTACTTGGAACCTAATCATGTTAAAAAGTGAGGAGAGGGTGTACTATATTACAATCACTCAGCTACATCGTGTTGTTTTAAATTTATTTCTGCATTTTTTTGTTTTGGTTTGTGATCATTTTCTTTCTGCCTAAAATGAGAACTGATATGGAGTAAGTCCCCAATAAATATTTGTTAATTACATGACTGAATAAAGAGTCTCTAAAACTTAACATCATATTTTAAAATCTTAGGTATGGCTTTAGTTACTCAGATACAACATTAAGGAAAATATAGACTGAGATGAAAACCAAGCTTTCTTTTGGAAGAAGGAAAGAGGAGAGGAAAGAGAGGAAGGGAAGAGAAACAAAGTCACACAATATTGTGGATCTAACCCGGATAAAGGATAGGGTCCAGCCCTATTGTACTCCCAGTTCTAATAATTTGGAAGAAAAAATTTTGTAGCTGTGGTGGAGAAAAGGTAATCTGATTTTACTTTGGAAATATTTAACCATTTATCATTTGTGGATAAATACTTTTTCAAAGTCCTCAGTAACAATTTTGGGAGCAATGCAGTAAGACTGAAATTGCCCACAATGAGAATTATCATAAAGGAAAGGAAACGGAGGATGGTGCATATGTTAGCAGGTTTACAAGCAGTGGGATTTGCTGCTGTTATCACGGTATGTTGGAATGGAAGAGCTGTTACTGTGAGTGGATAATGTAATTCCCTGCTACTCTCACCTCAGGGTGCCAACAGGGTGCCAACAGGGTGCCAACAGCATGGCGCTGCTATTATCATCCCAGGGTGGTCATGAGCTCATGCTATTTTCTTCTGCAAGTTTGGGAAAAGATATGTTGCTGTCACAGTGGGGTAATAATAGACAGATGTCATAGTATTACACAGACAAGCATAGAAAAATGAAACAGACTTAGGTCTTTAAAAAACTAACTGGAGGCATAAAGTACTAAGATTTAAAATTAAAACTAAAGAGAAGGGGCATATATGTTGGGGATGTGATGGCAAACATTTGTAGATGGGACAAACAATAAGATTAGGGAATAATTGATTTTAATGTTACATTTCCTTTCAATAAAAATTTTAAAAATATATAATTTATTCCCTAGCTGACAAGCACTATAAAAATCAGCTCATCTCTTAACAGACCTATAATTTTATGACTATTATGCAATAATTTTTATTTTATAAAAAACTTTATTAGCATATATTGGTGAATATGTCTCAGTAGAATTGCCCAGGTTTTTAGTAAAAGAAAAAAATGAACAGACGTTTTTAACATTCTGATGCCTGAAGAAAATATTAACACCTCCAAGAGAAGCCAAAATCTGTTTATTAATATTAAATTATTTTTAATTAATTAAAATGGACTATTTTTATACTCACAAAGGTAGAGCTAATATAAAACTGCTGGAGGAAATTTTCCAAGAGCTTAATCAGAAAGGAATATGCCTTTCTCTTCTTTTTAGCAGAAATGATGATTCTATAGCTCCTTTTGGGGAAGCAGAGTCACCTGCAATCATTACTAGGTATAAAGCAGGAGATTTTAGGCACCTAGACTGATTCTTCTTTAAGCTGCTTCCAGATAATTCAGGTTTTAGAACTAGTCATTATGCAAGATAAACCAAAGTGCTCTTATGTCCTACAGTGAGGTCATGGGCAGAAGAACTCTCTTCTATTTCTAATTGGTATATGGGGCGATCTCTAACCTCGGTTAGGTCTCTAGGTCATGCAAGCAGTTTATGCTTCACTACTGCCTATATATTGGCGATTTGAACCCACCCAAGCGGACGGCAGAAGGAAAGGCCTGGTGATCTGCTTTTTCTGTTATGATTGCAGCCAAGAAAACCCCATCGAGCAATTCTATTCTGTAACACATGGGATCGCCATGAGTTGGAATCCGCTTGATGGCAACTAACAAAAACAGCAACATACCTCAGTTATAATTTCTTTTAAAATGAGTGGTTGATGAATAAGAGCTCAAAATTTCCAGATCTCCCATGTAGTTGGGGCTTGCATACTTGTCCTTGTTTGGAATGACTAAGCAAGACTATGTGAATTACATGTCATTGTATTGGGAGAAAATCAACCCAGAAAACTATTATTCTCCTTACTCCACTGAATTTTTAGATAGTTGGTGCTCATCATTTAAATACATCAACTACATGTCATCAAAAGCAATTACCAAACTGCTGCTAATATTTATGGTTTAAACTGGAGTTATCTGAGAATTTCACATTTGTCTAGTATTAACCGAGTTCAAGCAGTGATAAATTCTTCTTTAAAATTCTGTTATTGACTCTGTTTCTGGGAACAAAATTTGAAACTTTATCCTGCTGCTGGTTGGTTTTAATAACCAAAAAACACCCAAACAACCCAAAGTAAACCAAAATTACAAGTACAAAATCCCTATCATTAATAAGTAGAATCTCCCTCATTAGTTACTGGCATGGTTTCATAAGTCTTCCTCAACCAGTGAGCTTGGTAGATTAGTCATTTTAGCCTCACTTCTGTCCTTGTTTGTCATTTTTACGTCACAAGGGTGTTGGAAGGACTAATTAGTTAACATGCAAGATTCTTTGAAGATGAAAAGCACTCTGAAATTGCTAAGCGGTGCTAGCATTCATCCATAGTACATATTTTTCCTTTTATATTCATAAAAATTTATCTACCTCCTATTAACCCTTTTGGCTAACATTATTTACTCAGAAAAAAATTTTTTTAATTAACTAGCCTTGTCTTTTCCTCCTCAAGCTTTAAAATATCTACTTACGTATGTCCTTACTTCTCTCATTCTCACTTTTCTCTTTTAAGGATTTTTTTTTTTTTCTTACAGAGAGATCTTGATATTTTTTAATCAAATCCTATTGACTGGTCATTTTTTCTACTTACATTTTTGTATTCATTGGAGTTTTGGACTGATATGCCTTCAGACCACTAAAGAGAAAAGGAAAAGTTACTATTACTAAATTTTTCAGGCTCAGGCCATAAAAATTATTCATTTGGATCAAATGTCATAGTCCCAAGGGCAGGCAAATCTATTTGAGCAATTCAGTGATAAAGTGACCGAACAGCTGAGGAAAAAAGAAGCTACTGCTTTTCTCCTGAGATCTAAAATTTTCAGAATGAACAGTTATTTCAAATGTCTTTTATGAGACTAAAATGTCTATGCAAGGAAATCTGATGAGGTTCCCCAGACATTACAGTTCTGTCCCTGGATGCATCTGACAATGTCTGCGTCTGCGACTGTGGCTCTGTGAGTCAGGAGAAAGAGTTCTTCTAGCAGACACAATCTGTGAAGAGGAGACCCACTTATGATACGCATCCAAATGCAAGGATGCCTATCCTAAGTTTATCAAAATTGTTTGAGCTACTTGAATTGTAAAACAGAGTTGGTCACCTGTGAAAACATCCTGAGGTTTCCTCCACTGCTCTAACTATGAAGAACCCACCCATTATTTTTCTACTACTCTTTTGGCCCTTTCCATTCTGATTATAGGTAGGATCATGAGTTGTTTAAATGAATCAAAAAGGAAATCAGTTTTTTAAAAGAGGTGTCATTCATAGTATACTTAAACGACATTCTCCCTAAGAGATTATGGGATTGACAAATATGTTTATCATAAACAGAGGTTACAAAACACAGCTATATGCAAATGCATTTGTCTTCATGTAATGGACTTAATTCTGCTGAAAACATTTAAACATATGTTTTCCATGCTGCCTATCTCAAATGGAAAGAGCAGAAACCTGTGAAATGGGCATAAAATAAAAAGGAAAATTATCTTGGCATAATATATTTACTATTATTATATATTATATATTGGCACAATATATTTACTGTTATTATATGCAATGCACATATGTACATAATAGTATACGTGTATGACTATATGCATATACATACATATTTATATATCTTTTGATTATAATCCTATATAGGAAGGTGACTTTTGAGAAAAAGCACATTTCTTTACCATGATATTAAAGATAAAGTCAACAACAAATCCCAACTTGTAGAACAAAAATGTCTTTCACTTTATAAATGTCCACAAAACTATGATTAGAATTTATGCCCAGAATGAATCTCAATTCTTTTTTTTCAAAATAAAGAATTAAGTTTGCTATGCTCTGCAACTTTTACTTATATTTTTTAAATGTATATATTTTTCCCATCATATGTTATGTTTATTATTTCTGTGTTCATTTTTAAGTGAAAGTACTTACTGAAAATTCTAATTGGCATTTTAAAATATGGTATTTTCTTCTCTCAAGATATCAAACAAAAGAAATAGAAAATTAGTTTTTGATGCAGAAAAGGGGTAAATAATACTGTAATTGGGGTAGTATTTTATATTTTTCAAATTCATTTTCATATAAATTACTTCCTTTGAGGATAATGTATCCCTATGAAGTAGGTAGAGTAGCTATTATTTCCCTCATTTTTAAGGCTAAGGAGAAACAAACTCATAGAAATCAAACAATAAACAAAGGACAAACCCAGACTCAGAGCTCAAACAGACCAACTGCAGGGACCAAGCATTCTAGAGGAGCAAACCAGTTGGACTGGGAGGACGCCCAGCCTAGTCTCCAGCCGCAGCTCAAATCTCATCACAAACGTGTCTGCCTAGCCTTGGCAGGCCACACAGCGTCTCTTGAAACTAATCATGCCCGACTTGTGTGCATGATTTAAGATTGCTGTAAAAGTAATTTGTAAACTATAAGGTATATTTAAGATGCAAGGCATTAAATAAAAGATGGATTAATTTGGCTAAAAGTAAAATTTGAGGTCATCATAAATATTTTTTTTTAATAGGGCAGCCGATAAAAATTAATTATAACATTTAATAAATCCATACATAATATTCTTAAAATCCAAGAATACTCTAAAAATCTTTAGTAAAAATATAAAGAGTCCAAAAGAAAAACAGAGTACAGAACAACAACAAATTATGGGTACAAATGGCCAATAACATTTAAAAATATGCTAAATCTCACTGGTTCTACAAAACACAAATTAAAATAACAATATAATACCATTTTTGCCTATCTGGTTAGCAAAACTTTTAGAGTACAAATATACCATATAGGTGAGGGTATGGGAAATTAAGCTGTCATATTCTATTGAATGGGCATAAACATTATTAATTTTATGGAACTCAAGTTAGCAATGTCAATCAAAAGCTTCAAGAAGTGCATTTACTTTCATCCAGTAGTTCCTCTCTAGAGATATAAACCAAAAAAAAAAAAAAACAAACCCATTGCCATCGAGTCAATTCTGACTCACAGCAACCCTATTAGACAGAATAGAACTGCCCGTTAGGGCTTCCAAGGAGCAGCTGGTGGATTCAAACCGCTGACCTTTTGGTTAGCAGCCTAGATCTTAACTGCTCTCCCAGGGCTCCCTCTAGGGATATAATTTGTCTTTATTTGGGAGTAAACAATGAATAAGAAAAATAACACAAATGTTCAGCAATAGGAGAATGGTAAAACTATATAATGATCAGTTGCTGTAAAGTCGATTCTGACTCATGGCAACCCCACGTGTGTCAGAGTAGCACTGTGCTTCATATGGTTTTCAACGGCTAATTTTTGAGAAGTAGATTGCCAGGCCTTTCTTCCAAGGCACCTTGGGGTGGACTCAAACCTTCAACTTTTCAGTTATCAGCCAAGCACCTTAACTGTTCATACCACCAAGGGATTCCTATAATGGGTGGTCCAAACAATAAACATGTTCCTGAGGAGCGAAGGTATTTGTTGTAAAAAGAAAAAAAAAAACATCAGAGAACTTGCTAAGAAGCATATTTTCTATCCAAGAGACTAATTTTGTATTAAAAAATACATTGAATTAATATTTCCTTTTTAATTTCAAGCTTGTTTGACTGTCATTAGCATTCTTTCAGAATAAATGCCAGAACTATCACAGGCTTATTTGTTTCTAACACATTTGTTTTCCTGCCTCATCATTGCCCTCTCTCAGTACAGAGTTGTTGCCAGTAAATTGCTCATATGTGTATGCATATGAGATCTTTGTTATGCTACAGAATGTAACAACTTCATAGAAGAGTAAACACTGCATAGATCTTCACTCCTTTCACCTTACTAAAATGACAAGGAATGGAGAAAAGGATCATTTCACAAGGACAAACATGACAGGAGAGTAAATGGCAGCATACAAATATCAACAATGTTTTTATTTTATTTTATTTATTGTACTTTAGATGAAGGTTAACAGAACACATAGTTTCTCATTAAACAGTCAGTACACATATTGTTTTATGACATTCTTTAACAACCCACAATATGTCAACACTCTCCCTTCTCAACCTTGGAAGACCTTTTTTCTTTTTTGGTGAAAATATACATAGCCAAAGTTACACCGTTTCAAAAATTTCTATATGTACAATTCAGTGACATCAATTACATTCTTCCAATTGTGCTGCTATTCTCACTATCCTTTTTCAAATTATTCCATCACCATTATCTTCAACTTACTGCCCCCTAGGCTTCCCATCAAATCTTTTGAGTTACTATCGTCAATTTGATCTCACATAGATAATTCTTTTTTTCAACAAAGTTTTTTGAAGATAGTGCATTGATGATTTATTATTATCTGAGAGGATCCCTGGTGGTGTAGTGGTTAAACCACTTGACTGCTAACCAAAAGACTGGCTGTTCCTTGGAAACCCTCTGGGGCTGTTCTACTCTGTCCTATAGGGCCTCTGTGAGTTGGAATCGACTTTACAGCATCGGGGTTTGGTTTGGTTTTGGTTTTGAGAGGAATACGAAGGTTAAAGTCTGAATGTCATCAGAAAGAAATACTATAGGGGAGGCAGAGCCAAGATGGTGGAGCAGTCAGATGCTTCTGGTGTTCCCTTTTACAACAAAGACTCAAAAGAACAGGTGAATCGATTATATATGACAATCTAGGAACCCTGAACATCAAAGGCAAAGTTGAGGAAATGGACCGAGTGTCAGGGGGAGGAAGGGACAGTTTGGAAGCAGCAAGGAGTTGCCAGACCTGACCCGGCAAGAGCCTGAGCCCTTCAGCCCAGATCAGCTAAGGGGTGAGTGGTGAGACAGGCAAGCAGGGGCACTCGGGAGGCATTTTATGCACCAGGAGAGACCCAGCAGCAGAGAGTCTACTTGGTCATCCAGAACCAGTGAGAAGCAGCCCTTGATCAGCAAAAGGTAAGTACTTGCATATGGTCTACCACATGGATCCAAAACACCCCCCTTAGGGAAAAAACCCTCTCCCATTTACCTCCCCACTCCCTGCTCTGCACTGGGTCTGGGAAAGGCTTCAGCAATTGCTGAGTCCCGTGGGCCAGAAGTAGGACCCGTCATACACCCTTAGCCATTCCCCCAGCCTTGGAGAGTGAACAAACTAACAAACAGTGGAAAAAATTATCTGCTAGCTCTCCTAGCCAGGAACTCAGGGTAGGCATAGCTCCTTTGCCTAGGCACAGGCATAAGGGATCCATGGACTTTTAGTGCCTTTCCTCCTGCATAGACTTGTGTGGGCCCATTTCAACAGTGTAGGCCCTCTTTACCACAGTACAACAGGGTATATACCTGAAGTCTAACTTGAACTGTTTCAGTTGTGAAGTGGCAGGTTCATGACATTTGACACCGCTCTGCCCATTAAGCAGAGTCTTCACCTACCCACATCAGGGGCCTGAGGACTGGTGGCTCCACCCACGTCACCTAGCCATCTGCTACTGGGGATGAAGAATAAGAGGTGTACCCCAGTCCTTACAGCCAATAGCATTGGGTTCTCATAGTCTAGCTGCAAAATTCACCCATTTCTATGCTCTAGGGACAGGGACATGCTTTCCTCCTGGACACTGAAGGTGGCCGTCCACCCCCTCCCTTGCTCAGCCTGTGTCCTTTGCTGCAGCTGAATGCCTGTGCCTACACCAATCACCCATGCCTGTCTAGAACTGTAGGTGAGAGTCTACACCACACACTTGATGGTCGACTACCTGGACACCTGAGCTGAATCCATACAGAAGGAGTGGGCAGACTCCTGGGCTCACATACATAGTAGCAGGTTTGGACACCTGGGGCAGGACATTGGAGCTTGAAGGGTGCTGGTGACTGGGCTAGCTCATACGAGCAGCCTATATGGGCATATCAAAACAAAACAAAACAAAATAAGAAGCTAGGACACAGTAAGCAAAAATAAAATAAATAAATATAACAACTTATTGATAGCTCTGAGACAGCAGTCAATATCAAATCAAATAAAGAGGTGGTCCAGGATGGCTTCAGCACTCTCCCAAAATAAAGACTGTAGAAATTTTCCAGAGGAAGAGAATTTCTTGGAATTACTGGAGGCAGAATACAAAAGATTAATATACAGCACTCTTCCAGAAGTAAGGCATGAAATTAAGCAAAATGCAGAACACACAATAGAGGAAATTAAAAAGATTAGAGAAGAGCATAATGACAGAGTTAACAGGCTGCAAGACTCCATAGAGAGACAGCAATCAGAAATCCAGAAGATTAACAAAAAGATTTCAGAATTAGACAACTCAATAGAAAGTCATAGCAGCAGAATTGAGGCAATGGAAGTCAAAATTAGTGAGACTGAAGATAAAGCACTAGACACCAACTTATTTGAGGAAAAATCAGATAAAAGGATTTTAAAAAATGAAGAAATCCTAAGAATTATGTGGGACTCTATCAAGAGGAATAAGCTACGAGTAACTGGAGCACCAGAACAGGGCAGGGGGTGGGGTGGTGGATAACAGAAAATACAGAGAATTGTTGAAGCTTTGTTGGCGGAAAATGTCCCTGATATTGTGAAAGATGACAAGATATCTATCCAAGATGCTCATCGAACACCACATAAGGTAGAACCAAAAAGAAAGTCACCAAGACACACTATAATCAAACTTGCCAAAAGCAAAGATAAAGAGAGAATTTTAAGAGTGGCTAGGGATAAATGAAAAGTCATCTACAAAGGAGAGTCAATAAGAATAAGCTCGGACTACTCAGCAGAAACCATGCAGACAAGAAGGCCATGGGTGACATATATAAAGCCTTGAAGGAAAAAAAAAAACTGCCAGCCAACAATTCTTTATCCAGCAAAACTGTCTCTCAAATATGATGGCAAAATTAGGGCATTTCCAGATAAACAGAAGTTTAGGGAATTTGCAAAAAGCAAACCAAAATTACAAGAAATACTAAACGAAGTCTTCCTGTTAGATCATCAGTAACATGAGACAACAAACCAAGACTAGAACACAGGACAGAATAACCAGATATCAACCCAGATAGAGAAGTCACAAAAATAAATCAAAGCTAAAGCACTGAAAATAGGGAAACAGAGATGTTGATATATCAAAGATGACAATATTAAAACAAAAAAGAGGGACTAAAAAATGTACACATAGATTTTTCATGTGGGAAGGAAGTCAAGGCTAAATAAAGAAAGAAAAGACGGGTATAAACTTAGAAAAATAGGGGTAAACATTAAGGTAACCACAAAGGAAACTAACAGTCATACAAATAAAAACAAAAAACAACAAACATATAAAGACTCAGCAAATACAAAATCGATAACAATGAAAAAGATGAAAAGAAAAACAACTCAGCACAGAAAATTAAGTGGAACAAAGAAAATGTGAATAACGCACAAAAAAAGACATCAAAATGATGGCACTAAACTCATAACTATCAATAATTACACTGAATGTAAATGGACTAAATGCATCAATAAAGAGATAGAGAGTGGCAGACTGGATTAAAAAAACACGATCCGTCTATATGCTGCCTACAAGAGACATGCTTTAGACTTAGAGACACAAACAAACTAAAACTCAAAGGATGGAAAAGAATATATCAAGCAAGCAACACTCAAACAAAAGCAGGAGTGGCAATGTTAATTTCTGACAAAATAGATTTTAAAGTAAAATCCACCACAAAGGATAAGGAAGGACACAATATAATGATTAAAGGGTCAATACACCAGGAGGACATAACTATAATAAATATTTACACACCCAATGACAGGGCTCCAAAATACATAAAACAAACTCTAACAGCATTGAAAAGAGTCAAAGACAGCTCCATAATAGTAGTAGGAGACTTCAACACACCACCTTTGGTGAAGGACAGAAGATCCAGAAAGAAGCTCAACACAAAGACACCGAAGCGCTAAATGCTACAATCAACCAACTTGATCTCATAGAC
Organism: Dugong dugon; assembly: GCA_030035585.1. NCBI lineage: Eukaryota > Metazoa > Chordata > Mammalia > Sirenia > Dugongidae > Dugong > Dugong dugon. The sequence goes on from CM057465.1 coordinate 99,204,367, forward strand.
ATGTACCAAATACTCCACCCAACAGCAGCCAAATATACTTTCTTTTTCCGTGCACATGGAACATTCTCCAGAATAGACCACATATTAAGCCATAAAGCAAGCTTTAACAAAATCCAAAGCATCGAAATATTACAAAGCATCTTTTCTGAACATAAAGCCATAAAAGTAGAAATCAATAACAGAAAAAGCAAGGAAAAAAATGAAACACATAAAAACTGAACAACACCTTGCTCAAAAAATACTGGGTTATAGAAGAAATTAAGGATGGAATAAAGAAATTCATAGAATCAAAAGAGAATGAAAACACATCCCACCAGAACCTCCGGGACACAGCAAAAGCAGTGCTCAGAGATAAGTTTATAGCAATAAATCCACATATTCAAAAAGAAGAAAGGGCCATAATCAAAACATTAACCCTACAACTGGCAGAAGAAGAAAGAGAGGAGCAAAAGAAGCCCTTGGGCACCAGAAGAAAGGAAACAATAACAATTAGAGCAGATAAATGAAATAGAGAACAGAAAAACAATTGAAAGAGTTAACAAGACTGAAAGCTGGTGCTTTGAAAAGATCAACAAAATTGATAAACCACTGGCCAAACTGACAAAAGAAAAACAGGAGAGGAAGCAGATAACCCGTAGAAGAAATAAGATGGGTGATATCACAACAGACCCAGCTGAAATTAAAAGAATCCTGACAGAATACTATGAAAAATTATACTCTAACAAATTTGAAAACCTAGAGGAAATGGACAGATTTCTAGAAACTCACTACCTACCTAAACTAACACAAACAGAGGTAGAACAACTAAATAAACTCATAACAAAAGAAGAGATTGAAAAGGCTATTAAAAAACTCCAAACGAAAGAAAGCCCTGGCCTGGATGGCTTCACTGGAGAATTCTACCAAACTTTCAGAGAAGAGTTAACACCACTATTACTAAAGGTATTTCAGAGCATAGAAAAGGATGGAATACTCCCAAACTCATTCTATGAAGCCAGCATAACTCTTATACCAAAACCAGGTAGAGACAACACAATAAAAGAAAGTTACAGACCAATATCCCTCATGACCATTGACGCAAAAATCCTCAACAAACTTCTAACCGATAGAATTCAGCAACATATCAAAAAAAAAAAAAAAAAAAAAAATTCACCACGATCAAGTGGGATTTATACCAGGTGTGCAAGAATAGTTCAACATTAGAAAAACAATCAATGTAATACATCATATAAATAAAACAAAAGACAAGCACCACGTGATCTTATCAATCCATGCAGAGGAGGCATTTGACAAAGTCCAACACCCATTCATGATAAAAATTCTCAACAAAATAGGAATAGAAGGGAAATTCCTCGGTATAACTGAGGGCAATTATACAAAGTCAACAGCCAACATCATCCTAAATGGAGAGACTTTGAAAGCATTCCCCTTGAGAAAGGGAACCAGACAAGAATGCCCTTTATCACCACTCTTATTCAACATTGTGCTGGAGGTCCTACCAAAGCAATTAGGCTAGAAAAAGAAATAAAGGGCATCCAAATTGGTAGGGAAGAAGTAAAGTATCTCTATTTGTAGATTATATGATCTTATACCAGAAAACCCCAAAGAGTCTACAAGAAAACTACTGGAACTAATAGAAGATTTCAGCGAAGTTTCAGCATACAATATAAACATACAAAAATCAGTTGGATTCCTTTACATCAACAAAGAGAACTTCCAAGAGGAAATCACCAAATCAATACCATTTACAATAGCCCCAAGAAGATAAAATACTTAGGAATAAATCTAACCAGAAATGTAAAAGACGTATACAATGAAAACTACAAGACATTACTGCAAGAAACCAAAAGAGATCCACATAAGCGGAAAAACATACCTTGCTCATGGATAGGAAGATCAACATTGTGAAAATGTCTGTTGTACCCAAAGCGATTTGCAGATACAATGCAATCCTGATCCAAATTCCAATGGCATTTTTTAAAGATTTGGATTAACAAATCATCAACTTCATACAGAAAGGAAAGAGCACCCAGATAACTAAAGCATTATTCAAGAAAAACAAAGTGGGAGGCCTCATACTAAATGATTTTGGAAGCAATTATACTGCCACAGTAGTCACAACAGCCTGGTACTGGTACAACAACAGATACAATGGAACAGAATTGAGAATCCAGACATAAATTCATCCACCTATGAGCAGCTGATATTTGACAAAGTCCCAAAGTCCATTAATTGGGCAAAAGACAGCCTCTTTAACAAATGGTGCTGGCATAACTGGATATCCATCTGCCAAAACCTGAAACAAGACCCATACCTCCCACCATGCAAAAAAACTAACTCAAAATGGATCAAAGACCTAAATATAAAATTGAAAATGATAACGATCATGGAAGAAAAAATAGGGACAATGCTAGGAGCTCTATTACACGGCATAAACACAATACGAACCATAAGTAACAATGCACAACCACCAGAAGAGAGAGTGGATAAATGGGAGCTCCTAAAAATCAAACACTTAGGCTCATGAAAAGACTTCACCAAAAGAGTCAAAAGACAACCTACAGACTGGGAAAAAACTTTTGGCTATGACAAATCTGATCAGTGTCTAATCTCTAAAATCTGCAAGATACTGCAAAACCTCAACAGCAAAAAGACAAATAACCCAATTAAAAAATGGGCAAAGGGTATGAACAGACACTTCACCAAAGAAGATATTCAGACAGCTAACAGACACATGAAGAAATGCTCACAATCATTAGCCATTAGAGAAATGCAGATCAAAACTACAATGAGATATCATCTCACCCTAACAAGGCTAGTATTAATCCAAAAAATACAAAATAATAAATGCTGGAGAGGATGTGGAGAGACTGGAACATTTATACACTGTGGATGGGAATGTACAATGGTACAACCACTTTGGAAATTGATTTGGCACTTCCTTAAAAAGCTAGAAATTGAAGTACTGTACGATCCAGCAATCCCACTCCTTGGAATATATCCTAGAGAAATAAGAGCCGTCACACGAATAGATATATGCACACCCATGTTCATTGCATCACTGTTCACAATAGCAAAAAGATGGAAACAACCTAGGCGCCCATCAATGGATGAATGGATAAACAAATTATGTTATATCCACACAATGGAATAGTACACAACAGTAAAGAACAATGATGAAGCCCTGAAACATCTTATAACATGGAGGAATCTGGAGAGCATTATGCTGAATGAATTTAGTCAGTCACAGAGGGACAAATATTGTATAAGACCACTACTGTAAGAACTCAAGAAAAGGTTTAAACTTAGAAGAAAACATTCTTTGATGGTTACAAGGGTAGGTAGGGAGAGTGAGGGTTATTCACTAACTAGATAGTAGACAAGAATTACCTTAGGTGAAGGGAAGGACAGCACACGCTACAGGGGAAGTCAGAACAACTGGACTAAACCAAAGCTAAGAAGTTTCCTGAATACAATCAAACACTTTGAAGGACAGAGTAGCAGGGATAGGGGGTCTGGGGGCCATGATTTTAGGGAACATCTAGGTCAATTGGCATAACAAAGCTTGTTGAGAAAATATTCTGCATCCTACTTTGGTGAGTGGTGTCTGGGGTCTTAAAAGCTTGCAAGCAGCCATCTCTGATGCATCAGTTTGTCCCAACTACCTAGAGTGAAGGAGAATGAAGAACACCAAACACACAGGCAAAGTATTAGCCCTAGACAGAAAGGGCCACATAAACTAGAGACTTCATCAGCCTGAGACCAGAAGAACTAGATGGTGCCTGGCTACCACCAGTGACCACCCTGACAGGGATCACAACAGACAGTCCCTGATGGAGCAGGAGAAAGGTGGGGTGCAGAACTCAAATTCTAGTAAAAAGACCGGACTTAATGGTCTGAATGAGACTGGAGGAATCCTGGAAAGCACGGTCCCTGGATTCTCTATCAGCCCAGAACTAAAACAATTTCCAAGGCCAATTCTTCAGACAAAGATTGAACTGGACTGTGGGACATAAAATGATATTTGTGAAGAGTGTTCTTCTTAGCTCAAGTAGATACATGAGACTAAATGGGCACCTTATGTCCAGAGGTAAGATCTGAAGGCAGAGAGGGTTAGGAGCTGGTTGAACGTACATGGGAAATCAGGGGTAGAAGGGAGGAGTGTGCTGTCACAGTATAGGGAGAGCAATTAGGGTCACATAACAATGTATGTATAAATTTTTGTAAAGGAGTCTAACTTGAAATGTAAACTTCCACTTAAACTACAACAATAAAAAGAAAAGAAATACTATAAAGAGCAATCTGATTCATGCTTCATATTGCAGATAGGCTCCAGAATTGGAGGCACAGTATAACTTGGAATATTGAGAAAACATACCCAAGTAAGAGACTGAAAATTTCTTTTCAACAGAAACTGTTATGGTCCAGGAAAAGACAATTAGTGTGAGGAAACCTCCTCTGAAATGACTGGCTCCCTGCTTCATTACTGTCCAGCAGTCTACATAGATCCGTGATTGAATTTTCTGATTGAACTTTTAGTGCCTTGCTCATAAATATGAACAGACATAGAAAGATGACCAGATATTAGTGGAAAAGATAGAGACCAAAACATGCAGGAGACTTGGAGGAAACAGGGAGTATGCTTTGAGGAAAAAAAAAGAAAATCTAACTAAATATCTGGAGTCCTTGCATGGCACAAACAGTTAAGTGCTCTACTACTAAATAAAAGGTCGGTGGTTCAAACGCACTCAGAGGTGCTTAAGAAGAAAGGCCTGGCAAACTGCTTCCGAAAGATCACAGCCTTGAAAACTCTATGGAGCAATTCTACTCAACACTCATTTGGTTGCCATCAGTCAGAACTGAATTCACAGCAATGGGTAGCAAAATATCTTCAGAGATCTGAGAACAATAAATGTAAAATTAAATAAGGAAAGATTGCTATAGAAGATGTTTTCAGCAAAGAAGCAAGAGTTCATGCAAATTAAAAATACAGTGGTAGAAATTTTAAAAACAAATAAAAGAAGCAGAAGATAAAGCTGATGAAAAGAACAAAAAAAGTAGAAGAAAAATACAAAAAGTAGAAATAGGAGATAAAAGTTTAAAATATATATACAGACAGAAAGAGAGAGAGAGGGGATCATCACAGAAAGTCCAACTAAGAGGATTAAAAAAATGATAATATAAAGGAAAAAAAATTGTCAGAAGAATCATGAAGAAAATATCCAGGTTTAGTAGTGACTTCTCTAGGGATTCTGCAACAAAGTGCTTCACAATGAAATTTCAGTATATCATAGAAAAAAGAGAAGATCTTCAAAGCTTCAAGAAAGAAACAAACATGCAAGTCATATTAAATGGTCAGGGATCTTAATCACAACACTGGATGCTAGAAGGCAGTGTAACAATGCAATCACATTTTGAGAAGAAATGATTATCAGTTTAAAATTAGAGACACAGGCAAATTATAAATCAACACAGAAGTGAAATGAACACATTATCAGACATACAAGACCTCAACAAATTCACTATCTATGCATCCGCTATTAAGAAGCTAGTGTAGTATGTGCCTCACCAAAATAACAGAGTAAATCGACAGAGGTGAAGACGTTAGACCCAGAAAAGAAAAGCATACAAGGAATGCCTAGGATGATGGTTTGTCAGAACTACAGCATAAGTGGAAGGAAACCAGTCTAGACTGGAGCAGTCAGAAGGCTCCAGACTTTCAGCAAAATGAAATATACAGAATGTCTGATACATTTGAATGCCTTGCAAGGGGGATAAGAAATGGCAAAGAATGCATATCTTGGATTACTGATAAATGTATCAAAAGCTAAGGAAACAAAACCACATGATAATTGTTAATTATTAATGATAGAAAAGACAAAAAGTTTTGCAGAAAAGATAATCATTAATTATCTTTATTTAGCATACGTATGATTTTAACAACAAACACTGAATATTAATATAACCTAGATTATAATGTAGTTGTATAAGGATAAGAAGATTGAAAAAGTGTATGTGATATGGTAAGGAAGGTAGAAGGAACGAGGTTATAAATTAATCTTCCAGTGAGGAAAATGTAGGAGAAAAAATGACTAAAACTAAAAAATTAAGAAATAGCAATATGAACACAATATTCAGAGAGTTGTAGGTAATACTAAAATAATCAAATAAGAAAGAAAGGGGGTAAAGAAGATAATAAAGAATAAGACGAAGAAGAACAGGAGGAAGCAAAGAAGAGAAAGAATAAAAAGGGGTAGGAGGAAGAACAGGAGGAGAAGAGAGGGTTGGACTTGGAGAAACTCATTCCACCAGATATTAGAATGTCTTATAAGACTACAGTAATTAGTACAGTATAGGAATGACATAGGAATAGACAAATCAATGGAACAGAATAGAAGATCTAGATTAAAACAGAAAAGACTGCTCATACAAGTAAGTTTATATTTGATTTAGGTGGTCTTGCAAATCAGTCAGAAATGATGGTTTATAGGAGGAATGATGTTGGGACATGTCCCATGCGACGTTTGTTTAGGAATATTAAAGAACAATCAATGAAAAAAGTGAATGTAGTTGCCTCTGGGGTGCAAGATTCAGGGACTGCAAAGAGTGGGATAGAAGACTGGTGTTTTGAATTATAAGCTCTGGTAGACTAAGTTTTAAAAGCATATATGCATATTATTTTGATACAATAATTTTTAATTTTAAAAATTAAGTAATCTACTTTATACAGAACAAGGTGTATAACCTAAATTGGAGGTAAACCTAACATTGACCTAGAGCTACCTAAAGGTGTCACTTGAGTCCTCTCACCTGTCCAGCTGGCTTGTGTTACTATCCTCACAGTCATCCAGAAAACTAATATTCTGTCAAATGAACTCTCAGCATCAAGATCCCAATACTTCATTTTTTTTAAAATACATTCCCACTACCTGCGAAATCCAAACCAAACAGCAAGCACATTATGGAAAAAAATGAAATCCATAACTGCGATTGCTCATGTTACCAGCTATTCATGGATAAACAGAAAATAGAGATGCAAAGGATGATTAGCTAATCTTATTTCCTACAGTATTTATTCTCCAGTGGGTTATATAGCCAGTCTTGTTTGAATGACTCAAGAAAGGGAGTCACTCACACCACTACCCAGGGAAATCTATCCTGTGTTAGCAACAGAGCACCTGCAGTGATGCTATCGTACAGATGTGCCAGATGGGCTGAGAAATAGAAAAGCTCTCCGGGGAAAAGAAAAAGAGAGACAGGGAAACACAAGTTTCTGAAAAAAGTATCCATTGACACCAGCACACAGATTCCCAGGATTAAAAAGACTTAGAATCACTTCCAGAAATTCTTTTTTCCCATTCTACATTCTGTGCCATTTCACCTACAGCAAAGATGGCTACGGCATGACGGGGGTTGAAGGAAAAGTCAGCAAGAACCCTAAACCCCAAATAATTTCTTGGGGTGTAGATCAAGATGAGAAGATGTCCCATACTGAAATAATTGCAGAAAATATTTTTATTCTATCTGTTCAGACATGAATATAGTGTGGTGCGAGGCAGAACAATCTGATCCTAAATCATTATTTTTGTCAAACTCTGCTTTTTTGACCCCAGAAGGATCATTCTCCCAAGATTTACTTCCCTATGTTCTTTTAGCAGCAAAGACACTGAATGATGAACTCATCTTTCTGGGTTTTGTTCACTAATTTGAGACTTTTGTACAGTTTGAAGTTAGCTTACTGGGCACTGTGGTAGCCTCTGAGGACACACAGAAGAATAAGACCACAATAGACACCTATAATGCTACCAGTAATAATGGCTAACATTTTTTGGTATTTATTATGTTCTAGGCATTATTCCTAAATAATCTATTTTCATTCTCATGATGAAACACATTTCTTGTCTGCATGGCCTTGGACATATGCCTTTGTAACTTTACTTTCTCATACATAAAATGGAGATAAGAATAGTTCTAACTCAATAATTGTTATGAAAAATAAATTAAGGAATGTTTACAAAGTCCCTTGAACAGTGCCTGGCACATAGGGAGTGCTGTTTAAATGTTAGCTAGTATTATCATAGGAATTTTCGGATGGTGCAAATAGTTAACACATATGACTGCTAACCAAAAGGCTGGTAGTTTCAATCACCCAGAGATGCCTTGAAAGAAAGGTCTGGGGATCTACTTCAGAAAAATCAGCCACTGAAAACCCTATCTCTGAGATACATGGCATTGCCATGAGTCAAAATTGACTCCCAGGCACTGTTTTCACTTTTACTATTACCATAGGTGATGTAATATAGACCCATGACTTTTAATGTCATTTCTCTGCTGATGATTTTTAATTCTAGGTCTTCAGGCCTTCTCTGTCTGAAGATTCATATGCTAATTTGACAAATTTTATCTTCACATGGATATCTACTAGCCATCTCATAGTTAACATAGCCAATAACCTTGTTGCCATCTAGTTGATTTCAACTCATAGTGACCCTATAGGAAAGGAACTGTTCCATAGGGTTTCCAAGGCTGTAATCTTTACAGAAGCAGACTTTCCACATCTTTCTCCTGCAGAGCAGCTGGTGGATTCAAACTGATGACTTTTTGGTTAGCAGCCAAGTGTGTAAGCACTGTGCTACTAGGGCTCCTTAACATAGCCAATAGGACTCTTGATTTCCTCTCATGTCCAAAAAGAAAAGCTTCTGCCGGTAGTCCTGAGTACATGATCACAGATGAGAGTCAGTGAAGAATAGTGTTTAAGCATACAGATTCCAGAACCAGGTGGCCTGGGTTCAAACCTGTCATTTACTGATTGGGTGACTGTGGGCAAATTATTTACCCTTTCAGTGCCTCAACTTCTTCATCTGTAAAATTTGGAGATAATAAAATACCTACTTCTAAGGGTTGTGATGAGGACTCAGGGAGTTAGTCTATATAAAAATGCTTAGAACAGTGCCTAATTCATATAGCATCTTAGTTATCTAGTGCTGCTACAACAGAAATACCACAAGTGGATGGTTTCAACAAACTGAAGTTTACTGTCTCACAGTCTAGTAGGCTAGAAGTCCAAATTCAGGGCGCAGCTCCAGGGGAAGGTTTTCTCTCTGCCAGCTCTGGAGGAAGGTCCTTGTCATCAATCTTTCCCTGCTCTAAGAGCTTCTCAGGCATAGGGACCTCAGGTCCAAAGGACACACTCTGCCCCTGGTGCTGCTTTCTGGCTCCTATGAGGTCCCCATGCCTCTCCACTTGATTCTCTATTTTATATCTCAAAAGAGATTGGCTTTAGATAAAATCTAATCTTGTAGATTGAGTCCTGCCTCATTAACATAACTGCCACTAATCCATCTCCTTAACGTCATAGTGATAGGATTTACAACACGTAGGAAAATCACATCAGATGACAAAATGGTGGTCAATCACACAATACAGGGAATCATGGCCCAGCCAAGTTGACACACATTTTTGGGGAACACAATTCAATCTATAACATATTGTAAACACCACGTGAATGTTATGTGTTATCATTGTCATCATTAGTAATCATCATATTTCTCTTAATTACTCAAATCAAACAGCTAAGAGTTATCCATGATTCTTTTCCTTACTCCTCACACTGAATTCATCAAAAAATTCTATCAGCTTTACTTCCAAAACCTATCCCAAACACAGTCACATTTCAACTCCTACCATGCTCCAATACTTGTATCAGCCATCATAAACTCATGCCTGCCCACTGCAATGGTCTCTTAGGCAGTCTCCCTGCTTCCACACCTGTTCGTCTCCACCCCACCAGCCATCTTCATTGGCAGCCAGATTGACCATTTTAAATGTAAGTCATCAAATCACCCTCCCTCCTGCATAAAACTCTCGCATACAGCCTTCCCCTTACATTTAGAATGTAATCCAAACTCTACTTAATGGAATGTCTGAGGCCCTAGAACATGGAACCAGATTGCCACTGTGAAACCTGAGATAAACTATTATAATGTTCTGTGCCTTGGTTTCCTCATCTGCAAAATGAGCCTAATAATATTACGTACCTCATAGGCTGTTGGAGTCCGTGCGTGGGTACAAACCATTAATGTGCTCTGCTGCCAATGGAAAGATTTGAAGTTTGAGTCTACCCAGAAACACCTGGAAAGAAGTGATCTACTTCCAAAAAATCAGCCATTGAAAACCCTCTAGATTCCTCAGAAAACTAAAAATAGAACTACCATATGACTCAGCAATTTCACTCCTATGTATATACCCAGAAGACTTGCAAGCAGAGACTTGAAAAGAGACTTGTACACCAATGCTCACTGCAGCACTATTCACAATAGCCAGAAGTGGAAATAACCTAAATGCCCATCAGCAGATGAATGGATAAACAAAAAGTGGTATATACATACAATGGAATACTACTCAGCCAGTAGGAGAAACAAAATATTGATACATACCACAATATGGATGGAGCTGAAGATATTATGCTAAGTGAAATAAGTCAATCACAAAAGGATAAATATTGTATGACCTCATCTATACAATAAGACAAGAAAAAAGCAAATGTATAGAGACCAAAGTTTATTAGTGGTTACCAAGGGTGGGAGAGAGGGGGAAAGAGGGGATAAATGATGATGGAAAAAATGCACTGATTAAGGGTAGGGTTGCACATCTGATTGTTGTAATTGCTGTCAATAAATTGTACACCTGTAAAAAGTTGAACTGGCAAAAGTTGTGTGAGAGATATATTTACGACTAAAAAAAATAAAAGACTAGCTGCTGAGGCTGCTTATGTACAAGCAAAAATCTCAGGGGATTTGGTTCCTTGGTTTGGAAGTTTAGGGTCATGGTTTCATGGGACATTCTAGCTAACTGGCCTAATAACTTGTTTAGTGATTCTGTTTTACCTCCCAGTTCATTGCATAGTGCCCGGGGTCTTAAAAGCTTGAAAGCAGCCATCCAAGGCATGACAATTTGTCTCTATTCAGCTGTATCGACAGAGGAAAAAGGAGAGGCAGGGATAGGAGGAGGTTATGGAATGTGTGGCTAACTGCCTCCATGAATAATTGCCTCCTTTGCCATGAGACTGGAAGAACTGGATGGTGCCCGGTTACATTACTGAACATTTTAATTGAAGATTCTATAGAAGAATCCTGATCAAAAGGGGGAAATGCAGAACAGAATCTCAAATTTTCATGGATCCAGACTTCATGGAGCCATGGGGGTTGGATGAACCCCTGAAACTATTGCTCTGAGATAATCTTTGAAACTTAAACCAAAAACATCCCCTTAATTCTTCTTAAAACCAAACAATAGCTTAGCTTAACTAGTAAAAAATGTTTGCCTTGAGCATCACACTCTTTTAAGAACTATCTGTATGGGATCAAAGTGACAAGAGCAACTTGAAAGATTAGATAGAAACCTTAGGGGTCAGGGAATTTATGTTAATGAGGGAGAAAAAACTCAGAAAAGGAGGGTAAGAATGGTGGCACAACTCGAAGAATATAATCCATGTCATTGAATTGTACATCTGTTCTGTGAATGGGCCAAGCTCATTCCTGCTGTGGGACATTTGAAAGAGCTGTTCTTCCCACCCAGAATGTTCTCTCAAAAATCCTCACATGTCTGGCTCATTCTTGTCATTCAGAATTGAGCTTAAATGTCTCCATAAAATTCTTTCCCTGAGCACCCAGCCCAAGCGGTCATCTGATTACTCTCTATCATATAATCCAATTAATTCTCAGGAGAGCACCTGTCACTACCTAATTTTATACATAAATGTTCACTTGTTTATTAACTTTCTTCCCTACACACCCAGAAATCCAAACTCCATGAAAGCAGAGATTCTGCTTGTCTTCTTCCCTACTTTCACTTCGAAGTCTAGATCAATGCCTGCTCAGTACTGAATGCTCAGTAAATATTCATGCTTTTTTCTGTCAAGACATTTTAAGTCTCTTTATTTTATTTATTTATTTGACACTGGTAAATGGGAAACAGAAACATGGCTCCAAGACTTGTCATTATTGTCATTAATTGAGAATCATCTCTACTGTCCTGTTAGGTGGCTATAAAGATATTTAGCATTGTTAATAATGTATAACTTCTTGGCTTCACTAAACAATGGAATTTTACATTTACTCATATGATTATTTGAATTATATCTGATTCCAACTTTAGACTGAGAGCTCCATGAAGGGAGGAATTATGACTGATTTTTATCGTCATGGAAACCTATTTGAGTCGCTAAATGCCAGTATCAGCTGAAACTAATAAGACTGAGTCTGCTGACGATGAAGTGAAATATATGAATGGTAAAAGTATTTGCATTATGTGTATATCTAAGGTGAATGCATCATAACAGTATAAATATTAAGTATGCACAATTTTTCTACGTAGGTGCTTTTTAGCATAAGATTCAATTTAATCCATGAGCTGTATCAAAGGCTTTCTATAATCTGTCAATAGATGAGTCAATAAATATGCAGTATATTGCAGTTGCATATCATGTCCTATCACAACTGCATTTCTTCAGACAGAAACTAGGCTTGCCTAGCAGTCTCCAGAGTGGCTGACAAGTGAGAAGGTATTTGTTGAGATGGTATTAGTGGGGCTGGATTCCGCTGCAAATTGTTTTCTCTCCTTGCAGATGTGAATTAGCTGAGGTGTGAAGTCATCGTCATACTTTGGCACATTATCGTGGTGCTTGGATGGAGGGTTCTAAAAAAAAATAAGCAAAGAATTAAACTACGGGAGAGCTTGCAGTGCAGCTGGAAATAGCAGTCTCTGATGAGTGGGCTAAGCCAACAAGCAAAATTAAATAATGTTCTGGAAAGTGATCCTGCCTCAAGCACTGCATTGCCTTGCTTCTCTGACATCCCCTTGCTAAGGTCAGGAGCCAGCACAGACTCAAGTTTTATGAATACTGCCCTTCAAGACTGATGTGCAGCCAAATTTAAAACCAGGTACCTACTTGAAAAGGAAATTAAGGGGCAACCTGAAACATGTTGCATTGGAGTATTATTTATTTGATCATGCATGACTGAAACTTCAATGATGTCAGTCCCAAAACTGTATTGAGTAATTAGGAGTGATGCTGTGAGTGTGTCCTGCAGTAACTAAGTGAAGTTTTGTGTCTTGGTACAAGATGAGTGATTATATTGCAAGTATTTCAAAAGGGCAAGTGGAAACTGAGATTTAATAGGCTACTAACCAAAAATAGTTTTGACTGAGATAAGTCGTTGCTAGTTGCAGTTGAGTCAGCTCCAACTCATGGCGACCTGGCGTATAACACAAAGAAACATTGTCCAGTCCTGCTCCATTTTTATGATCATTAGTATGTTTGAGCCCATTTATTGTGGCTATTGTGTCAATCCATCTTATTGAGGGTTTGTTTCCCTCGTTTTTGCTGATCCTCTACTTTACCAATTATGATGTCCTTTCCCAGCAATTGGGCTCTCCTGACACGTCCAAATTAAGTGAGTCAATGTCTTGCAATCCTTGCTTCTAAGGAGCATTCCAGTTGTACTCCCTCAAGACAGATTTGTTTGTTCTTCTGGCAGTCTAAGATACAGGGATTTCAAAATAGGTCCATACATTCCAAGAAGGTGAGACTTCCTTATTTTCTGTAAGATTAACATCCTTCTGCAGCCAAGGACCCTTATATATACTCAGTTCCCAGAAACAACCAACCAAAAAGGTATAGTGAGGGATAAAGCATCTTCACTGAAGCAAAAGAGTCACACTGCAGAGGCCACCCTAATAAGGACCATAATATTCACTCTCCCTGGCATCAAAAGTAGTGAACACAGAAATGTAATATATGTACTTTTTAAGAAAGAATGTCACCAACAATGCGGTCTCTTTTCACTCTTCCAGTTGTTATATACATAGTAGGATTGCGAGCAATTCTGAGTTTTCTTGAGGTAGAAAAAGCCCCACCAACTGAAAGGTTGGCAGTTCAGACCCACCCAGAGGTACCTCAAAAGAAAGGCCTGGCAATCTGCCTCTAAAAGGTCACAGCCATAAAAACATTAAGGAGCTCAGTTCTACTCTGACACACATGGCGTCACCATGAGTTGGAATTGACTCAAGACCAACTGGCTTGATCTTCTGTTTGGTAGTAGTAACATTATAGTATAATTTGGAAAAAAAAATGTTTCTTGGCAATAAAACGGGTGATAATGACAAAATATTTCCTTTTCACTGAAACTTATTTTCTTATTTTTAATATTCAGATATGTGCCCCCATTTTACTGAAAAACCAACGTTGTATTTCTATGAATCGTCCAGCATCTTTCCCTGTAATGTGCGCCAGGCTGATGAATCTGCGCTTGCCTTTCTAGAAGTAGGGAAAAAAGTGATTACAATGTTCCCACTGAACTCTGAGAGAAAAAAATATATAAGCCAACTAACAAGTATTAACTGATTCTGTGTTCCTGTATGTTTTTAGGCATTAAGCACTAGGCTTATGACCAGATAGTAAGCAACATCAGCTCGAAACCAGTTGCCCTCAAGTTGATTCTGACTTACGGTAAGTCCATGTTTATATATATATATATGTATATATATTTATACACATATATGTATGTGTATGTGTAAAACCCAACATCAAGTTATAGTCAAAGGCACAGACTTGATTGCTACACTCCTCATTCCAGACATTTCTATTCTTTACCCCCAGAATTCTCTAGAAAGTAAATTTTATTGTTTTAGATACAGCATAGCTGTGAACCAAAATATAAATGGACAGTAATTGGTAAAATGAAGTGAGTGATAAAATTAAAAGTTATCAAGAAGGTTCTGCAACCATGCTAATGTATCAAAAACATTAAAATGTACTTCCACATGCAGAAAATAGTGTGGAATCAAGAGTTGAGGACATAGTAGGACACTTCTTGAATCTATAATAGTGTAAAGTTATTACGTTTTGACTTAAAGTTTGAAGTTTAATTGTAAGTAAAAAACAAAAAAATCATTAAATAATTCGTTTCCAATTATTTTCACAGAATATCATTTGAATTATTATAAGTTTGAAGCTCATTAAATACAAACTAATGGAATTCTGTAGAGGGTCATTGAAAAAGGGGAAGACCCTCAATGAGATGGACTGACACAGTGGCTGCAACAATGGGCTTAAGTATAACAACCATTGTGAGGATGGTGCAGGACTGGGCAGTGTTTTGTTCTGTTGTACATAGGAACCATCTCGACAGCACCTAACAACAACAATAATGGAATTTTACTGTCCGTGGAAATTTAGTCTTCTACTGGAACAAACAAAAAACATCACAATAATTCTTCAGCACAGAATAGTTTCCAGGCTGAAGGTTAATGGTGGCCAGAATGACTGACCAAAGTAAGCAAAGATTTTTGAAGCACAGGGCGAGTAAACTAGTGCATTTCTGTTGTCCAGAAAAACCTGCAAATGTTCAAAAACTTGCTGGACCTAATTCGCAAACACCGTTTTTTCCTGTTTCTGAATTAAGAATCCTTATGACCTGGTTAAACAAATATTCAGTGGAATGATAGCCTATACTTCATGATGAAACACAGGGGAAAATAATATGCACCTTGTCTTTCTATGACTAATGCAAAACCTAATCGTCTACTCCATTCCATGGCCCACACTGGATTTCAACAGTCAGAGCCTGTCTGCCAGGTAGAAAGACTTAATGTCCCTCTTGAGAAGAAATTAACTGCTAAAACAGATTGAGGTGAAATGGAGTTCTGTCTTTTGTCCTCAATGCAGCCATTTTTCTCTTTTAGTCTTGCTCTTCCGTTCAAGCAGAATGAAAACTTGGATGTTTGCCTTGAGCGGATTTCACTTCCAAGGCTTGAATGCGGGGACTCTGTTTAATTGCAGAGGTGAACGGCCCTTGCAACAACTCTAAAATTGGTCAAGTCCACCACTCACAAGAGCAGGAAGCGGGTAAAATGGTTGTTTCACTTTCAAAGTCACACGTTGCTCTTGTGGGACTCCTGTGCTTATTTTACTTATTCAGCACAGCATTGCTGGATTAGTTATTGCTGCAGAATTAGCAAGGCCCAGACAGCTCAATGGCAGCAAACCCAAACGGACTCAGGTGTGTGACTCCAGCTTCACCAGCCAGCACGGCTCTGGCTTTTTTCCTGGGATGTCAGGGAGGACAGTGAAGAGAGGGAAAGTAGCCCTCTTGTAGGCTTCAACCAATTAACCCAAAGTGCCCACTTCTGCCAATACAGCTCATCTCTTCCAAAATGATCATTGGGTTATACAAAGTAGAAATGTATGTTTACTGAACAGAAAGGAAAAAGAAACCTGAGGTACTAGTTCTTCTAATGTGCTGGATAAGCCTCAGCACCATCGGCCTGACCTAGAGTCCACTCTCAGCCCCTGCGAATGATACATGTATACAATGTTTAGAGGCAACCTTCTTTGTTCTTCCTTAACGCGGTATCTGAGATTGAGTCACTTTTATTACATGGACGTTGTTAGAACCCAAAAGTATATAGACACAGACGTGACACTGATTTATTTCATTTCTTACTTAAACTCTCTTCTCCTATTCCCCTAGTTCACTGTGTTTTAATTAATCCTGACACAAATGCTCTTGTTACCTAACAAATGTTCCATTATACATTGTCAATAAACCTACAGCATATAAAAGAAGCAGTTTATATTTCTTGGTGTAACTTCCCAGCCAAAAGATAAATGTACCCACAGATATTGTCAACTGATATTTGCCAAAGGAGCAAAGGCAATTTAGTGAAGAAAGAGTAGTCTTTTCAACAAATGGTATTGGAAAAATAACCTACACACAGACCTTCCAACTTGCAAGAAAATTAAGTCAAAATTGATCATAGACCTAAAGGTAAAATGCAAAACTATAAAACTTCTAGAAGAAAGCATAGGAGAAAATCTATGTGACCTTGGGTTTGGGAATCAATTTTTTGTTATAACAAAAGCATTACTCATGGGAGAAAAATTGATACATCAGACTGCATTAAAATGAAAAACTTCTGCTTTGCAAAAGACACTATTAAGAGAACAAAAAGACAAGCCACACAGTAGGAGAAAATATTTGCAAAAGACATACCTGATCAAAGATTTGTATTAAAAATATACAAAGAGTCTTTAAAATTCAACAATAAGAAAATAAACTGTCTAATTAAACAATGAAAAAAGTTCTGAGTTTCAGCAAAGAAGATACACAGATGGCAAATAAGCTTATGAAAAGATACTTAACATCATTTGTCATTACAGAATTTCAAATAAAATCAGCAATGAGATAGTACTCAACACCTATCAGAATAACTAAAACCCAAAACTCTGACAACACCAATGGCTGGGAAGAATGCAGAGCAACAGGATCTCTCGTTTATTGCTGGTTAGAATGCAAAATGGTACAACCACTTCAGAAGACAGTTTGGCAGTTCCTTACAAAGCTAAATGTAGCCTTACCATATTATTGTTCTTAGTTGCCAATGAGTTGGCTCCGACCCATGGTGACTGTCTTAGGCTGGGTTCTCTAGAGGAACAAAACCAGTGGAGCCCTGGTGGTGCAGTTGTTAAGAGCTATGGCTGCTAACCAAAAGGTCGGCAGTTCAAATCCACCAGCCACTCCTTGGAAACCCTATGGGGCAGTTCTACTCCGTCCTATAGGGTTGCTATGAGTCAGAATCGACTCAGTGGCAATGGGCAATACATAGAGAGAGAGAGATTTCAAGGAAATGGCTCACGCAGTTGTGGAGGCTGCCCAGCCCCAAATCCAGGTTTCAGACATCAGGTTGGAGGCTTCTCCTAACTCACATGGTTGCAGAGCTGACCTACCAAAATTGGCAGGTCAGATGGCAAGGTGCTGTCTCATGTCCTCAGAGGATGACGAGTCGAATGCAGGATCCAGAGAGGGCGAGCTTTGCCAGAACATCTATACGTATTGGATGAAGGAAACTCTCCTTTTAACTGATCGGCTATTCATATCATATCACAAAATGGAGAACAATTACCTAATATCTGCCAAACCACTGAGAATCATGGCCTAGCTAAGTTGACACACAACCTTAACCATCACAGTGACCTATGTACAACATGACAAAATGTTGCCTAGCCCTGTGCCATCTTCCTAATCACTGGCATTCTTGAGTTCATTGATGTGACCATTGTGTAGTGCCTTCCAGTTTAGGTAGCTCATTTTCCAGCACTATATTGCACAATATTCTGTTGTAATCCATAAGGTTTTATTGGCTAATTTTTAGAAGCAGATTTCCAGGACTTTCTTCCTAGTCTGTCTTAGTCTAGAAGCTCCTCTGAAACCTTTCCACCATGGGTTACACTGCTAGTGTTTGAAATACTGGTGACATAGCTTCCAGCATCATAGCAACATGCAAGCCACCACAGTATGACAATCCAGCATTGCATTCTTAGGTATTTACCCAACTGATTTGAAAATTTATATCCACACAAAAACTTCTATGAGAACGTTTATAGCAACTTTATGCACATTAGCCTACAACTGGAAGCAATAAATATGTCCTTCAATAGATGAATGGATAAACGAAAAGTCGTACCTCCATACAATGCAGTATTATTCAGCGATAAAAGAAAATGAGCTATCAAATCATGAAAAGACATAGAGGAACCTTAAATGCGTATTGCTAGGTGTAAGAAGCCAGCCTGAAAAAGCTACATATTGTATAATTCTCATTATATGGCATTCTGATAAAGGAAAAACAACAGTTAAAGGGTCAGTGGTTGCCAGGATTATTGGCTGGTGGGGGGGGGGTTGAATAGATGAAACACAGGTAATTTTTTAGTGCAATGAAACTATTCTGTGTGATAGTGTAATGGATATATGACATTATGCATTTGTCAAAACACTAAGGGTGAATCTTTTATTATTATTATTGTGCTTTAGATGAAGGTTTACAGAACAAACTCGCTTCTCATTAAACAACTAGTACGTATATTGTTTTCTGACATTGGTTAACAATCCCATGACATGTCAACATTCACCCTTCTCAACCTTGGGTTCCCTATTACCAGATTTGCTGTCCCCTCTTGCCTTCTAGTCCTTGACCCTGGGTTGGTGTTCCCCTTTAGTCTTATTTTGTTTTATGGGCCTGTCTAATCTTTGGCTGAAAAATGAACCTCAGCAGTGACTTCAGTACTTAGTTAAAATGGTGTCCAGGGCCCATATTCTCAGTCTCCAGTCGCTGTCAAACCAGTAAGTCCAGTCTTATTTTTGTGATCTCTGTCAGAGCAGTCAGTGGTTGTAGCCGGGCACCATCTAGCTGTCCTGGACTCAGTCTGGTGGAGGCCATGGTACTTGTGGTCCATTAGTCCTTTGGACTAATCTTTCCCTTTTGTCTTTGGTTTTCTTCATTCTCCCTTGCTCCCAATGGGGTGAGACCAGTGAAGTATCTTAGATGGCCACTCACAAGCTTTTAAGACAAGAGGGAATCTTAATGCACGCAAATTAAAAAATAGTTTAGGAGGTTGGGGATCACAGGATAGAATGCAGACTGAAACAAAAGAATCTAAGTGCATTATAAATGGATGAAAGAATCTCACTGAAGGGTGTATGAGGAAAAACTGCTGACCTCAGTCATTTTAAAAATGAGTGAGTCTGTAAGACTGAAGGCAAAAGAAACTGCACATAAACACTGTATTTCAGTTGATAAAGCTGTTTCTCACAGGAACATGGATTAACAATCCTGATACTGCTATACATGTCTACCGGAATTGAAAAATGAGGTAAATGGACAATGGATGGCAGGAGCAAGATTTCTCACTGTTGGAGTGGAAGGTTACAGGCAATCATGATGAGGTGGGTATAGTGATCCATGTGGTAATGGAATGAGTTGGAGACATCAGTAACTCATGTTAGCTTAATATATATATATACAGATGGTTATGTATAGAAATATTTATAGATATATGCATATGCACAGTAACACACATATATCCCCTTGGTCTATCAACTAAGAGAGCCTAGAACGATACCACACCTAGTACCCAGATCTTGGCTTCTAATACCATTCTTCAATAAAAGGAACCAGGGCTTCTTGGAGAAATGACTGATCCTAGGACTAGGCAGAAAATACCCAAGATGAGCCTGGAGCATCTTGTAGAGGCAGAAAGTAAGAGCACGTTCCACACAGATGCGCACACACATAATGGTGGGCGTGTGCCAAAGAAGCACCAGAGACAACTAAAAGAGCCCCCACTGACCAAAGCTGGGACAATCTGAGCCACAAAATACATAAAGTATAAAATAAATTTCCATAAATCCATATCGATGTAGAGAAATGAATGAACAAATGAATAAACAAGGGAGAAGAAAATCATCTCTCTTGCAGAAGAATTCCAAGTAATTTTAGATACTCTGCTCCAGTGAGGTAGAGGATAACTCCCCATATCTGAGTGTGGACTGCACATAGTGACTTCCTTGCAAAGATTCCAGGGTGGGAAGGGGAAACAAAGATTAACTTTATAGAGGAGACAACTGACAAACACTACTTCAAGCTAGGCGATTAAGGTTAACATAACAATGATAAATCATATTGATAGTATGTACCCTTGATATGATGTGATGAAAACAGCACTTTACCTCTCTAATCTTCCTCCCCAAACCCATAACCCCAGTCTAATCATGAGAAAAACATCGGGCAAATCCCAGCTGGGGGACATTTATCCAAATACCTGACCAGGACTCCTGAAAACTGTTAAAGTCATCAAAAACAAGTAGTCTGAGGAAATGTCACAGCCAAGAGGCGCCTAAGAAGACAATGACAACTAATGTAATGTGGTATCCTGGATGGGACTCTGGAACAAAAAAGGGACAGTAGGTAAAATCTGAGGAAATCTGAATATGTATGGATTTTACTTAGTAATAATCTACCAACATTGGTTCATTAATTGTAACAACTGTACCACACTAATATAAGATGTTATAATAGGAAAAATGGTGCAGGATATACTGGATTTCTCTGAACTATCTTCATAATTTTTCTGTAAATCTAAAACTGTTCTTCAAAATAAGGTTATTTAAAATATATATATATATATATATATATATGTATATATATATATAAAACTTTATCCACTAATTACATGTTGCCTTTAAATTTTTTATCCCAGGCAGTCCACTGCAGTTATAAAGACTATAATCCAAACTCGATTTTGAAATTTATTTTAGAAATATCATTATTTTCTAAATAAATTTATATTATCCATTTTAAGAAGTCAATCAGACTTACTAATTAATCCATCTTTTCTCCCAATTTCTTTTCTGGGATCATTTAAAAAATATTTTTGTTGTTGTTGGGTACCCTCGAATCAATTCTGACTCAGAGCGACTCTATAGGACAGAGGGTTTCCTAGGCTGTAATCTTTACAGGAGTAGATTGCCAGGTCTTTCTCCTATATCGTCTCAAATAAAAATCTGAATACGCCACATATTCCCTGTCTCAGCAGTTACCCCACCTCCTGTAACAGGAAGAGGCTGTTTCAGAATAGCCATATACAACAATGGATTTTTATGGTACTGGCTGACAATTTATTTCCCTTGCTGTAATGCTTTTCAGTATTGTGTTTCACACATTTAAGTTCCAAAATAAAAGAAAATGAGAAATCAGAAGTATGAGTAAATCTTTAAATTTACTAAGCTAATCTCTTTGCCATCAGGCAAAACCAGATCTAAAACAGACAAGTGGATGATAACCTATCTTATTTTTTTAACCTCTAAAGAAATCATTCTGTCTCTCCTCCATGTATTTAATAATCCCTCCATCCCCCATCAAGGGTCTTTCTTAAGTCTGAGTTGAATCCATCATGCTGCTACTTAATTACATTACTTCCTGTTATTTTTTCAAGTAAAGATGGAAAACAGTTACTGGCATTTCCTGTATAGCAATCTTTTATGTGCATATAAAGATTATCATTAAATAACCATTCTCCTTACGTTAAATGAGTTTATTCCCTTGAACAACCCCGTGTGATCTTGGAAGAAAATAGTGTATGGAAAGAATAGTTACCTAATTTTACAGTGGAGAATGAATTTCAGTGAAAATATTTCCAATTTGAATTTCAACTTTTCTCCTGTGCCATTTGGATATAGCAGGGCAAGTAAAATTAGGTAGGCTGTAGCTTTTTAAAGCCCATTCCTCTCTTGTGAATATTAAAATACAGGCTATTTGTTGGGACACTAGGGTGAGATGGACTGGTTGGCAAATTTATTCCAATATAGAGTAGTAATAGAAAGAACTACTTGACACGATACCATCCCTGGCAGCTCTCATTTCAGGCTGCAACACTTTTGAACTGTGAAAAGGCTTTCCCACTGCTCACAGTATCTACAGCAACATAGTTTTTGGAACAAAATTTAGTGCTTTTGTAAAATGGACCTAAAGAGACATGACCACATTCTTTTCTGGGATCTGCAGGAGATACTCACCCATCTGAGGGCTTGCTCATTGGGTCAACCTGAATATGATTAACTCATTGCTTTTATAAATACAATTAGTTATGTACATAACTATATAGGAAAATACATGCAAAGTACCTAGCAATGTCTGGCATTTACTAAACCCATTGTTGTCGATTCAATTACTGCTCATAGTGACCCTGGGTGACGCAAAAAGTTTGCGCTCCGCTGCTAATCTTAAGGTTCAAAGTTTGAACACACCCAGTGGTGCCCCAGAAAAAAGACCTGGTGATCTGCTCTATGATTATAACCAAGAAAACCAAATGAAGCAGTTCTACTCTGTCACACATGGGTTGCCATGGGTTGGAATTGACTCAATGGCAATAAGTAAAGTACTTATTCAGGTAATCGAGATAAATTTGACATTTTTCCCATGAGGTATCTGGACAACTGAACTTTTCATAAGGACTCATGGAAGAATTGCTCGTTAATAGTTTTTTTCTTTTCAATAATGGTATGCTTTTCTCTTTTATTTTATCTCCCAATATCCTCCAACTTCTGCCTCTTACTTGGACATGGTCAGACCAATATGCACAAGACTGCACCTGTGGCTGAGTAGCAATTCTGCTTTGAGGTGAGAAATATTAGGAATATATGTATTCACGGTTTGATACGAGAGGAGTTACAATAAAGGACACAACAGCTACAGCACCAAAAACACAAACCCGTGTTTCAGAGTTTGTTGTTATTACCGCCATCAAGTTGGCCCCTGACTCATGTTGACCCCCTGCACAATGGGACAAAACACTGTCCAGTCCTGCACCATCCCCATGATGGGTTAGGTATAGGACCATCGTGATCCATAGGGTGTTCTTTGGCTGATTTTCAGAAGGAGATCACAAGCCTTTCTTCCTACTCCATCCATCTTAGTCTGCACGCTCCACTGAAACCTGTTCAGTACTGTAATGGATTGAATTGTGTCCCCCCAAAATATGTGTCAACTTGGTTAGGCCATAATTCCTGTATTGTGTGGTTGTCCTCCATTTTGTGATTTTCCTGTGTATTATAAATCATAATCTCTGCCTGTGGTTAAAGAGGATTAGGGTGGGATGTAACACCCTTGCTCAGGTCACATCTCTGATCCAACATAAAGGGAGTTTCCCTGGGGTGTGGCCTGCACCACTTTTTATCTCACAAGAGATAAAAGGAAAGAGAAGCAAACAGAGAGCTGGGGATTTCATACCACCAAGAAAGCAGTGCCAGGAGCAGAGCCTGTCCTTTGGACTCAGGGTTCCTGCTCAGAGAAGCTCCTAGCCCAGGGAAAGAATGATGACAAGGACCTTTCTCCAGAGCCGACAAAGAGAGGAAGCCTTCCCTTGGAGCTGACACCCTGAATTTGGACTCCTAACCTACTACACTGTGAGAAAATAAATTTATCTTTGTTAAAGCGATCCACTTGTGGTATTTCTGCCTCAGTAGCACTAGATAACTAAGACAAGTATGATAGCAACACACCAGCCTCCACTGACAGATGGGTGGTGGCTGCATATAAGGTATATTGGCTGGGAATTGAACTCGGACCTCTTGCACGAAACAAGAAAATTCTACCACTGAACCACCAGTGCCTCACTTTTTATCTCATACCTTAAGAAACCTCCTCAGGGGGAGGGTTCCCCAGTGGGGCAGTTCAGTCATGTTCCTTCTCATAGTAGCCATGTTCAGGACTGCGGTGTGACGGCAGGAATCCTGCTTTAGGAATACAGGACAACCTCTGCTCAAAACAACACATTCAAACACCAAAATGGCACACAGAATGCACTACCCAAAATCATGCTTACATTCTTTTACAAAATGATTGCATGTTTTAAGCTGTGATAAAGGAGCATCTTAACTACCTGCCTACCTTCTGCTTCTTAGTTGTCTGTCACAGAGAGTCATCTGACTCCAGAAAAGGAAAGTTTCCATTTTATAAATAGAAAAGGCATTACAAAAAATATTTTGCCTAAAGAAAAATATTAATGAGATAAATAAACCCCAATTTTGGTAAAGTGGCAGCCAAAATGTGTTCATCACTGTCAGTCTGAGTCAGTCATGCAGTGTTCCTGGTTAAGAACAGCTTAAGCCTGTTGCTAAATTGAGATTAATAAAAGATGTCTTCATATCTGAGGTCTGTATTTCCGAGAAGAAGCAGGATGAATTTCCCCTACTCTATCTAATATAAAGACTGAAAATTACCTGAAGGAAAGCCTCCTCACTTCTATTTTATTTTAGTTACCATCAATTCCTCACCACCCTCTCCTGACCCTTGCCTGCACTCCTTCTACTAGAAGTAACTGAAAAAAAAAGACCATTGTGGAATTGATTCTGACTCATGGTGACCCTGTGTGTATCAGAGTAGAACTATACTCCACAGGGTTTTCAAAGGCTGGTTTTTCGGAAGTAGATCTCCAGGCCTTTCTTCCGAGACGACTCTTGGTGGTCACAACCTCCAACTTTTCGGTTAGTAGCTGATCACATTAAGCATTTGCCCACCCAGGGATGCCAGAAGTAATTACTCCACTCTACAGGGTGAATGCATAGTGGTTACAGAGTTCTGGGCTTGAATCCAGGATCACCACTTGGCTCTGTGAAAGTTACCAGGTCACTTAACGTCCCTGTTCCTCAGTAGCATCATCTATAAAATGGAAATAATAATAAAGATGTTGGGGAGGGAGTAGAGCTTCATTAAGATCAAACGAAATAGAAAGTGTAAAGCACTTAGTTGAGTGCTCAGCATGCACAGAAATAAACCAAAAAAAAACCAACCAAATGCATTTTTGTTCAGTCAATTCTGACTCATGGTAACCCCATGTTACAGAATAGAAGTGAGCTCCATAGGGTTTTCTTGGCTATTACCTTTTGGAAACAGATCTCCAGGACTGTCTTTCACGGTGCTGCTGGGTGGAATTGAACTGCCAACCTTCCAATTAGTTGCCGGGTGCAAAACATCTGTGCCACCAAGGGACCTTCATGCAGACAAATAAATAGCTGTTATTCATAGAATGCCCAAAGCATTTTCTCAGAGCTGTCATTATAAATATCCCACTTAGCATACTGGATTTTGTTTGTGTGCCTACCTTCCTATCTAATGCACTATGAGTATCTGGGGTGAAAGCATCTTTAAATTCATCCAGCACAGCGCCTGAAACAAAATGGGTGCTCTTTGTTAAACAAATGAGGATTCTTTTTTGTTTCTTGCAGCGATAATTCTTCACAATAAAATATTCCACAAATCTCTGAAAACATTTTCATTTTGTTTAATGAGGAAATATTCTCTTAATCCAGTTATTGACCACTTTGAATCTACATCCAAACTTAACAAATTTGATTTAAAAAATGAGTGTAATTTAAAATGAGAAGCCAACACAAAACACTTCTGCTTTAAAGTTAATAAAATTTGGAATGTGAATTCTGCCCTATTCAGAATGATGCAAAGTAGAGTAAGGTACCGTAGGAGGAAATTCCACAAGAATCTGGCAACCACTATCGGGAAATGAACACTTATTCTGGAATTAACTCTCACTGAACTATACTTGGGCACTACTGTCAACTCCCATGGCTAAAACAACCTTGTCAATGATGACAAATGTTTAGTGAATACTGCAGCTCTCTCTAGAAAAACTTTCATTATTTCTATGAAATACATGGTTTATAATAAATGTATTAACTTTTATATATAAACATCAATATTCTTGTTTTACCTTCGGAGTATAGTATTTCCTCAATCAAGATATTCTGACAAACATATATGTATACATATATATGGAGCCCTGGTGGCACAGTGGTTAAATATTTGGCTGCTAACCAAAATGTTGGCAGTTCAAATCCACCAGCTGCTCTTTGGAAACCCTATGGGGCAGTACTCTTCTATCCTATAGGGTCACTATGAGTTGGAATCAACTCGATAGCAACAGAATATATATATATACATATTTTTTTAAGTAACTAACCAGTTAAACTAGTTACCATCAAGTCAATTCTGACCCATGGCAACCTCATGTGTGTCAGAGTACAACTGCGCTCCATAGGTTTGCAATGGCTGATTTTTTGGAAGTAGATCACTAGACCCTTCTTCTGAGGCACCTTTGGGTGGACTCAAACTACCAACCTTTTGGTTAGCAGCCAAACACTTCAATCACTCCCAATAGTAATTAACAGGGTACATTTTCTTGCTCATATGAACCAACCAAAGACAGCAGTGGAATTGGATGCTTTTCCTCCTCAGTACATGAACACATGTATTCCCTAATGATAAGAGGAGGATTGGACCAGAAAAGATTTCTGCCATCAGTGCTCAGTGATCTTTTCCCAGAAGGCATCAAATTTCGTAAATAAAATCCCACACAACTCAGGAAACAGAACTAACAATCTTTACCCATTCTATAATTTTACCTTTGAGGGATAAGCAGCATAACATACTAGCCTACCCTTGGAGGAACAGAATTTGATGACAATTGTCAACTAGATCAGATTTTTTAATTAGTATAATCTTAGTCTATACCATCGTTACATAAGTGATCATGACAATTCCCACTAATTTACTCTAAAGCTACAATTAAGGCTTTATGCCCTTAAATCTAATTTTTAACTTCGTTTAAAATTTATGTGAATGAAGAGAAAAATGGAAGAGGTTTTTTTTTTTTTTTTTGCTTTTATATTTATTTCATTGTTTTCCTCAGGATTCTTTTTCAATTCTGTTATAAAACTCAGTTGATAACCAATATTCTCTACCTAGCAACAGGGCACTTTGTACATAGAGCAACCACAGTACTGTTATTTATCCCCTTCAGATAAAACTGGAATGCACACGCACTCACAGAGTCAATGACCGACAAATCAGTGCTAGCCTTGGCTGAAAATAGAGACAAGTGGCTGCAGTTTACCAAAATGAAACAAGGGGCCCGGGTTGACCAACGCAGCAGCGAACAGCTGTTAGCAGGGGCTTTGAAGAGATTCTACTAGATATATTCTAGATCATTCTCTAGCCCCAGTTACAGGACATTTAAAAATCTGTTGGGTTTAAAAGACATTTTTCTGATGACTTGACTTTCCAGGGCCAGAGTGTTCAATATTTTGGCCGTTTAAATCCCTCTGCAATTATACAGCTCAGTAGTAGTGTTGTTGTAGTTGTCAGACCTTCTTAACAAATCTCCCAAAGCTTAGTGGCTTACAATAGTAATCATCCTTTACCAAATCTCACAGTTTTTGCAAACCAGAAATTACAGAGCAACTCGGCTCTGTGGAACTGGTTCAGGGACCCCCATGTGGATGCGGGTGGGTGATGGCTGGGGCTGGGAACACTGTGAAGTTTCTTCTTCTTTGGTAATAGGGCTGGGAAGACTCAAACAGTGCAGACGGAAACAGCTGGGACTCCTTCTATATCTATGTGTCTCTACACAGACGCTTTCTCCAGCATGATGTTTTCAGAGTCTCAGGGCTCCCTAAATGTTGACTTAGGGCTCCCAAGGCTTGTGTCTCACAAGAGCAGGAGACTTGGGCAGAAGCTTTGTCATCTTTTCTAACTTACCTTCCTAGCTCATCTAGCATCCCTTCCACCATGCTCTATGCATTAGAATCAAGTCACTAAGTTCAGCCTTCCTCAAGGAGAGGAATTAGAGTTCATCTTTTGAAAGAATTTCCAGAGGTACTTTAAAACCATCACAGTGGTCTTGCCTAAACCAAAACCAAATCCATTGCCACTGAGTTGATTCCAACTCATAGTGACCCTATAGAACAGAGAAGAACTGCCCCATAGGGTTTCCAAAGCTGTAAATCTTGATGGAAGCAGACTGCTACATCATTCTCTTGTGGAGGGGCTGGTGGGTTTGAACCGCAGACCTTCCGGTTTGCAGCCAAGCTCTTTAACCACTGTGCCACCTGGGCTCCTGGTTATGCCTAGTAATCACTTATTTTCATTTTTCCTATTTCCTATTTCATAACCACTGAATGAGTTTGGGAGCTCTGGTGGTGCAGTGGTTAAGAGCTCGGCTGCTAATCAAAAAGTCGGCCGTTTGAATCCACCAGCAGCTCCTGGGAAACCCTATGGAGTAGTTCTACTCTGTCCTAATAGGGTTGCTACAAGTTGGAATCGACTTGATGGCAACAGGTTTGGTTTGGTTTGGATGAGTTTTACCTAACATAATAGTATATATAGACTTTACTTTTCTTCCTTGAAGATTTTTAAGTTTGTTGTTGCTTTTGTTGGGTGCCATCAAATCAATTCTGACTCATAGTGACCCTGTGTGACAGAGTAGAACCGCCCCATAGAGTTTCCAAGGGGTAGCTGGTGGATTCGAACTGCTGAGCATCACCAGAGCTCTCTCTCTCTCTCTCTCTCTCTCTCTCTATATATATATATATATATATATATATATATTCCTTAGTTTTTATTAGATGCTGAAATAATCTTTAAGTAAATCCTTCATGGAATTAGCAGAGGTACAAAAAATAGAATAAATAAAATAAGCACAAAACTGTCTAGATGAAATGTTCATAAAGTTGTCAGAGGGATGGCTTAGAAAATATGATCAGGTCCCATGTGCCACTCTTTTATTATTCCTCTGAATACTGTCTCTTGGAAAAGATAAAGGCTGGTGCTGTAAGCAAGTACTGTTCACTATTTTAAAGATGGGCGGAAACGATGGGTGTTGAAAATAAACATCCTCCCACGTCCTCCCGACAAAATCAATGCCCCCAAACCACTGAGAATGTGTTCTGGACAGTTTCACTTTGAAGATAATTTTAATTCAAAGCTGATGGAACCTAGAGTAATTATTAATTCAAACCAAATAAGTAATAATTAATTTTTACCTTCTTGTTTATGTCTCATGAACTATTTCTGCAATCAATTGATATGCCACCACCTGGATTAACACTAAGACGTTTGCTTGATATTCGACAGGTGTTAACACTGACTAAGAATCAGAGCCTTTTAATTAGCAAAACTCATTTCGCTGAGGGCTAGTTAGGCTTTTATCAACGTAAAAAAAAAAAAAACTTTTTCTGAATAATAGTGAAAATTTAGCCTAGCATTAGAACGTCCCAAAAGAAGTGAACACGGGAAACAAATCACTCAGGGACGGATTACCCAATAAGCAAGGTAGGCACGGGCTTACTTGTGCTTACTTATTAATCTGTAGTGCACGATTTCACATGGGTTTCATGCCGTGGTGAAATCGTGCACTACAGATTAGTAAGAAAGCACAAGTAAGCCCGTGCCTACCTTGCTTACTGTAAGCTCGTGCATATCTTGCTTACTGTTCAATCCACCCCTGGAATCACTAAACCCAGAAGGGAAGGCACGTAAGCCAATGTTATACTCCTTTTATAGTTCTCCCAAAAAGAATGCTAGTGAATTTCTTTCAGGGAGGTTAAAGTTTAGAATTTTAAATAGAGTAGCAAAAACAAAAAGTCTAGAAACTAAGATGTACCTAAGATTAAAATGAGTTTGCAAAAAAGCAAAATGAAACTGCTGAGAATTGTTTTTTAATTTTATTTTAAAGGTTAAACTTGCAAGAGTTTAGGACATTTCCACATTTTTCTCTAATAAAACTTGATCAAGTAATTGAGGAAGGAACAATTTTCAGTACTAAATTTGCTTTATATGTGTCTATATTTGCTAGACTAAAAAGAACCCAAACAAAATAAGAACCAAAGAAAAACACATTTTACAAGGACAGGTGTCCTTACTACCAACTCTCATACAGAAAATAAATGTCTATTTGGTGGGAAAACGTCAGTGCTGAGGCCAGAAGCCCTAGGTAAGAATTGTGAAGGTTTTCAGTTTAGAAATAAATAAAAAACAGACATCCAGAACTAAGCTGCCAAATGTACTAAAAAGTAAGCATTCTTCCTATCATCAATACTAAAATTAATTAATTTTGAAACTGAGGCACTTCCCCCTGATATATTTATTTTTCCTATTCCCAACAGTTTAGAGGATTGGCCCTATTTGCTGTTTCTCTTGGAGAATTAAAACGAATGTGTTCCTGCTCTTTTAACTACACTGTTATTAATAGTCCCTACCACTCCTGAGACTTCGACATACAGCCTTGTTTTAATCAATATACTTTTAAAATATAACCAAAGCTGAAAAGATAATTTTTAGCTGTTTCCAGTAAAAAAAAAAAAAAAAAAGTCATAATGGAGGCTAGCACTAAAATGAAAGGAGGTCGGAGGTGGGGCCAACCTAGTGGAGTAGTCAGATGCTTCTGGTGGACCCTCTTACAACAAAGACCTGAAAAAAGCACATGAATCAATTATATATGACAATCTAGTGGCCCAGAACATCTAAGACAAAGTTGAGGAACCAGACTGAGTGGCAGGGGGAGGGAGAGACAGTTCAGAAGCAATGGAAGAGTTGCCAGACGAGACCTGGCAAGAGCCTGAACCCTTCAGGCCTTATCAGCTCATGGGTGAGCGGAAAGGCAGGCAAGCAGCCATGTTTGGAAGGTACAGTTTCCTCACTGGGAGAGACCCAGCACCAGAGAATCTACTCAGCCACCCAGAACCAGTGAGAAGCAGCCCTCATTGGTGAAAGATAAGTACTAGTGTACAGCCTACTGCACAGATCAAAAAAAAAAACCCTTAGGGAAAAAGATCTCTCCCATTTATCTCCCCTCTCCCTGCTCTGCACTGGGACCTGGACCAGCATCCCCAATTGCCAAGTCCCCTGGGCCAGAAGTAGGATCTGAAACATGCCCTGAGCCATTCTCCTGGCCTTGGAGAATGAAAAAAATTAACAAATGGGAAAAAATAAACTGCCAGCTCCCCTAAGCCAGGAACCCAGCATAGGCACAGCTCCTTTGCCTAGGCACGGGCATAAGGGATCCACAGACTCTAAGTGCCTTTCCCCCTGCAGAGACTTGTGTGGGCCCATTTCAACAGCAGGCCCTCATTACCACAGTACAATAGGGTATATACCTGAAGTCTAACTTCAACTATTTCAGCTGTGAAGTGGCATGTTCATGATATTTGACACTGCTCTACCCATTAAGCAGGGTCTTCACCTACCCACATCAGGGACCTGAGGACACGTGGCTCCACCCATGCCACCTAGCCACCTGTGATAGGGTCCCAAGAATAAGAGGACTCACCAGTCCTTACAGCCAACAGCATTGGTTGCTCATAGTCTGGCTGCAAAACCCATCCACCTACATGCTCTAGGGAACAGGGACACGCCTTCCTCCTGGACACTCGGGGGTGAAAATCAGCCCCCTGCCTTGCTCAGAATGTGTCCCTCTGTTGCAGCCAGATGCCTGTGCCTACACCAATCACCCATGCCTGTCTAGGACTGTAGGTGAGAGCCTACACCACACACTTGGTGGCTATCTACCTGGGCACCTGATCTGAGTCCGTAAAGAAGGAGTGGGCTGACTCCTGAGCTCACATACCTAGTAACAGATCTAACTACCTGGTGATAGGACATTAGAGCTTCAAAGTTGCCAATAATTGAACTAGCTCATATAAGCAGCCTATTTAGGCATATCAAAAAAAACAAGTTAGGAAACAGTAATCAAACATAAAATAAATAAACATAACTTATTGATGGCTCGGAGACAACAGTCAATATCAAATCACATAAAGAGGCAATCCATGATGGCTTCAGCAGGCTCCCAAAATAAAGAATCAAGAAATTTTCCAGAGGAAGAAAGTTTCTTGGAAATACAGGAGGCAGAATACAAAAGATTAATACACAGAACTCTTCAAGAAATGAAGAAGGAAATTAAGCAAAATATAGAACATGCAATAAAGGAAATTAAAAAGATCAGAGAAGAGCATAATGACAGATTTAACAGGCTGCAAGACTCCATAGAGAGTCAGCAATCAGAAATCCAGAAGATTAACAATAAAATTTCAGAATTAGATGACTCAATAGAAAGTAATAGGAGCAGAACTGAGGCAATGAAAGTCAGAATTAGTGACATTGAAGACAAAGCACTTGACACCAACTTACTTGAGGAAAAATCAGATAAAAGGATTTAAAAAAATGAAGAAACCCTAAGAATTATGTGGGACTCTATCAAGAGGAATAACCTACAAGTGATTGGAGTATCAGAACAGGGGGGATAACAGAAAATGCAGAGAGAATCGTTGAAGATTTGTTGGCAGAAAACTTTTCTGATATCATGAAAGATGAGAAGATATCTACCCAAGATGCTCATTGAACCCCACATAAGGTAGAACCCAAAAGAAAGTCACCAAGACATATTATAATCAAACTTGCCAAAACCAAAGATAAAGAGAGAATTTTAAGAGCAGCTAGGGATAAAAAAATGTCATCTACAAAGGAGAGTTAATAAGAATAAGCTCAGACTACTAAGCAGAAACCATGCAGGTAAGAAGGCAATGGGATGACATGTATAAAGCCTTGAAGGAAAAAACTGCCAGCCAAGAATTATATATCCAGCAAAACTGTCTCTCAAATATGATGGCAAAATTAGGGCATTTCCAGATAAACAGAAGTTTAGGGAATTTGCAAAAAGCAAACCAAAATTACATGAAATACTAAAGGAAGTCCTCCAGTTAGAAAATTAGTAACATCAGATAATGATTGAAGACTAGAACACAGGACAGAGCAACCAGATATCAACCCAGATAGAGAAGTCACAAAAATAAACCAAAGATAAAACACTGAAAACAGGGAAACAGATATCAACATGTAAAAGACGACAACATTAAAACAAAAAAGAGAGACTTAAAAAATGTAGACATAGACTTGGCATATGGAGAAGAAGTCAAGGCGATATAAAGAAATAAAAGACTGGTATAAATTTAGAAAATAGGGGTAAATATTAAGGTAACCACTAAGGAAACTAACAATCCTACAAGTCAAAATAAAAAATTAGAAAAATATAAAGACTCAGCAAACACGAAATCAATAACGATGAAAAAGATGAAAAGAAAATACATAAAGAAAAACGACGCAGCACAGAAAATTAAGTGGACAAAGAAACTGTGAACAACACACAAAAACATCAAGATGACAGCACTAAACTCATACCTATCAACAATTACGCTGAATGTAAATGAACTAAATGCACCAATAAAGAGACAGAGAGTGGCAGAATGGATAAAAAAACACAATCTGTCTATATGCCGCCTACAAGAGACGCACCTTAGACTTAAAGGCACAAACAAACTAAAACTCAAAGGATGGAAAAAAATTTATCAAGCAAACAACACTCAAAAAAGAGGAGGAGTGGCAATATTAATCTCTGACAAAAGAGACTTTAAAGTAAAATCCACCACAAGGGATAGGGAAGGACACTATATAATGATTAAAGGGTCAATATACCAGGAGGACATAACTATAATAAGTATTTACACACCCAATGACAGGCCTCCAAAATACATAAAACAAACTCTAACAGCACTGAAAGGAGAGATAGACAGCTCCACAATAGTAGTAGCAGACTTCAACACACCACTTTCGGTGAAGGACAGAACATCCAGAAAGAAGCTCAGCAAAGACATGGAAGAGCTAAATGCTACAATCAACCAACTTGATCTCATAGACATATACTGAACACTCCACTCAAGAGCAGCAAAGTATACTTTCTTTTCCAACTCACATGGAACATTCTCCAGAATAGACCACATATTAGGCCATAAAGCAAGCCTTAACAAAATCCAAAGCATCGAAATATTAAAAAGCATCTTTTCTGAACATAAAGCCATAAAAGTAGAAATCAACAACAGAAAAAACAAGGAAAAAAAATCAAACACATGGAAACTAAACAACACCTTGCTCAAAAACGACTGGGTTAGAGAAGAAATTAAGGATGGAATAAAGAAATTCATAGAATCAAATGACAATGAAAACACATTCTTCCAGAACCTTTGGGATACAGCAAAAGCAGTGCTCAGAGGTCAGTTTATAGCAATAAATGCACACATCCAAAAAGAAGAAAGGCCCATAATCAAAACATTAACCCTACAACTGGAACTAATACTAAGAGATCAGCAAAAGAAGCCCTCAGGCGCCAGAAAAAAGGAAAGAATAAGAATTAGAGCAGAATTAAATGAAATAAAGAATAGAAAAACAATTGAAAGAGTTAACAAGACCAAAAGCTAGTGCTTTGAAAAGATCAACAAAACTGATAAACTACTGACAAAACTGACAGAAGAAAAAAAGGAGAGGAAGCAGATAACCCATATAAGAAATGAGATGGGTGATATCATAACAGACCCAACTGAAATTAAAAGAATCATAACAGATTACTACAAAAAATTGTACTCTAAAAAATTTGAAAACCTAGAGGAAATGGACAAATTTCTACAGACTCACTACCTACCTAAACTAACACAAACAGAAGTAGAACAACTACATAAACCCATAACAAAAGAAGAGATTGAAAAGGTTACTAAAAAACTCCCAACAAAAAGAAGCCCTGGCCTGGATGGCTTCACTGGAGAATTCTACCAAACTTTCAGAGAAGAGTTAACACCACTACTACTAAAGGTATTTCAGAGCATACAAAAGGATGGAATACTCCCAAACTCATTCTATGAAGCCACCATAACCCAAGTTATACCAAAAACAAGTAAAGAGACCACAAAAAAAGAAAATTAGAGACCAATATCCCTCATGAACATTGACACAAAAATCCTCAACAAAATTCTAGCCAATAGAATTCAGCAACAGATCAAAAAAATAATTCACCATGATCAAGTGGGATTTATACCAGGTACGCAGGGATGGTTTAACACTAGAAAAACAATCAATGTAATCCATCACATAAATAAAACAAAAGACAAGAACCACATGATCTTATCAATCAATGCAGAAAAGGCATTTGATAAAGTCCAACACCCATTCATGATAAAAACTCTCAACAAAATAGGAATATAAGGGAAATTCCTCAGTATGATCAAGGGCATTTATACAAAGCCAACAGCTAACATCATCCTAAGTGGAGAGACTTTGAAAGCTTCCCCTTGAGAACTGGAACCAGACAAGGATGCCCTTTATCACCACTCTTATTTAACATTGTGCTGGCGGTCCTAACCAGAGCTATTAGGCTAGAAAAAGAAATAAAGGGCATCCAAGTTGGTAGGGAAGAAGTAAAAGTATCTTTATTTGTAGATGATATGATCTTATACACAGAAAACTCCGAAGAATCCACAAGAAAACTACTGGAACTAATGGAAGATTTCAGCAAAGTTTCAGGATACAAGATAAACATACAAAAATCAATTGGATTCCTTTACACCAACAAAGAGAACCCTAAAGAGGAGATCACCAAATCAATACCATTTACAATGGCCCCCAAGAAGATAAAATACTTAGGAATAAATCTAACCAGAGACATAAAAGGCCTATGCAATGCAAACTACAAGACACTACTGCAAGAAACCAAAAGAGACCTGCATAAGTGGAAAAACATACCTTGCTCATGGATAGGAAGACTCAACATTGTGAAAATGTCAATTCTACCCAAAGTGATCTACAGGTACAATGCAAACCCAATCCAAATTCCAATGGCATTTTTTAATGTGATGGAGAAACAAATCACCAACTTCATTTCAAAAGGGTAGAGGCCCCAAATAAGTAAAGCATTACTCAAAAAGAAGAACAAAGTGGGAGACTTCACACTATCTGATTTTAGAAACTATTATATTGCCATGGTAGTCAAAACAAGCTGGTACTGGTACAACAACAGATACATAGACCAATGGAACAGAATTGAGAATCCAGACATAA
Organism: Dugong dugon; assembly: GCA_030035585.1. Taxonomy (NCBI): domain Eukaryota; kingdom Metazoa; phylum Chordata; class Mammalia; order Sirenia; family Dugongidae; genus Dugong; species Dugong dugon. The sequence continues at coordinate 99,240,493 of CM057465.1, forward strand.
ATTCATCCACCTATGAGCAGCTGATATTTGACAAGGCCCAAACTCTGTTAAGTGGTGAAAAGACAGTCTCTTTAACAAATGGTGCTGGCATAACTGGATATCCATCTGCATAAAACTGAAACAAGACCCATACCTCACACCATGCACAAAAACTAACTCAAAATGGAACAAAGACTTAAATATAAAATCAAAAACGATAAAGATCATGGAAGAAAAAATAGGGACAATACTAGGAGCCCCAACACATGGCATAAACACAATATGAACCATAAGTAGCGATGCATAAGCACCAGAAGAAAGACTAGATAACTGAGAGCTCCTAAAAATCAAACACTTATGCTCATCAAAAGACTTCACCAAAAGAGTCAAAAGACAACCTACAGACTGGGAAAAAAATTTGGCTACGGCAAATCCAATCAGTATCTAATCTCTAAAATCTACAAGACACTGCAAAACCTCAACAACAAAAAGATAAGTAACCCAATTAAAAAATGGGCAAGGGATATGAACAGGCACTTCACCAAAGAAGATATTCAGGCAGCTAACAGACACACAAAGATATGCTCATGATCATCAGCCATTAGAGAAATGCAGATCAAAACTACAATGAGATACCATCTCACCCCAACAAGGCTACCATTAATCCAAAAAACACAAAATAATAAATGCTGGAGAGGTTGTGGAGAGACTGGAACACTTACACACTGTTGGTGGAAACGTAAAATTGTACAACCCACTTTGGAAATCTATTTGGTGCTTCCTTAAAAAGCTAGAAATAAAAATACCATACAATCCAGCTATCCCATTCCTTGGAATATAGCCTAGAGAAATAAGAGCCGTCACACACGAATAGATATATGCATACCCATGTTCATTGCAGCACTGTTCACAATAGCAAAAAGATGGAAACAACCTAGATGCCCATCAATGGAAGAATGGATACACAAATTATGGTATATACACACAATGGAATACTATGCAATGATAAAGAACAATGATGAAGCCCTGAAACATGTTATAACATGGAGGAATCTGGAGGGCATTATGCTCAGTGAAAGTAGTCAATCACAGAAGGACAAATATTGTATAAGACCACTATTATAAGAACTCAAGAAAAGGTTTAAACACAGAAGACAACATTCTTTGATGGTTAACAGGGTAGGTAGGGAGGGTGAGGGTTATTCACTAACTAAATAGTAGACAAGTATTATTTTAGGTGAAGGGAAGAACAGTACACACTACAGGGGAAGTCAGCACAACGGGACTAAAACAAAGCTAAGAAGTTTCTTGAATACAAGCAACCATTTTGTGGGACAGAGTAGCAGAGGTAGGGATCTGGGGATCATGCTTTCAGGGGCTATCTAGGTCAATTGGCATAACAAAGGTTATTAAGAAAATGTTCTGCATCCTACTTTGGTGAGTGGCATCTGGAGTCTTAAAAACTTGCAAGCAGCCGTCTAAGATGCATCAATTGGTCCGAACCGCCTGTAGTAAAGAAGAACAAAGAACACCAAAGACACAAACAAAGTATTAGCCCAAGAGACAGAAAGGGCCACATAAACCAGAGACTTCATCAGCTAGAAGAACTAGATGGTGTCTGGCTACCACCAATGACCGCCCTGACAGGGAACACAACAGAGATGGAGCAGGAGAAAGGTGGGGTGCAGAACTCAAATTCTAGTAAGAAGACCAGACTTAATGGTCCTACTGAGACTGGAGGAACCCTGGAAAGCATGGCCCCTGGATTCTCTACCAGCCCCAAACTCAAAACAATTTCCAAGGCCAACTCTTCAGACAGGGTTTGGACTGGACAGTGGGACATAAAGTGATACTGGGGAGGAGTGTGCCTCTTAGCTCACATATATACAAGAGACTAAGCGGGCAGCTTCTGTCCAGAGGTGAGATCGGAGGGTAGAGAGGGTTAGGAGCTGGATGAATGGACATAGTGTATCAGGGGTGGAAAGGAGGAGTGTGCTGTCACAGTAAGGGGAGAGCAATTAGGGTCACATAACAATGTATGCGTAAATGTTTGTATGGCAGACTAACTTGAAATGTAAACTTTATTTAAACTACAACGATAAAAAAAAAAATGAAAGGAGGCCTTCTGTTAGCTTGGCTAACTGAAGTTTGCCATATAATGCAAATAGCATCAGAAAGGAAATTAGGAATCCTGGCTTCTGAATCGCATTCTGGACATCAGAGCTCTACCTCTCAGATTCTTAGTTTCTGAGTCTGTACACTGCACTAATGATCTAAGGTCCCTGCAGCTCCCAACTGTTAGGATTATTTGAAACTAATCCTGATGATTTGCGCAGTGAATCCTAAAATCTAAAATTAAATGGCAAAACTGAGTGTTCGGATTGAGTTGTATCCCCCCAAAAAAATATTTTGAAGTCCGAACCCCTGTACCGGTGAATGTGACCTTGTTTAGAGTCTTTGAAGATGCCCTCAGTTAACGTGAGGTCATACTGGAGTAGAAAACAAAACAAAACCAGCTGCCCTTATGTCGTCTCTGACTCATGGTGACTCCATATGTTTCAGAGTAGAACTGCGCTCCATAGGGTTTTCAGTGGCTGTGACCTTTTGGAAGTAGACCAGTAGGACTTTCTTCCAAGGCACCTCTGGGTGGATCCAAACTGCCAACTTTTAGGTTAGTAACTGAGTGCTTAGCCATTTGTGCCACCCAGGGGTTCCTCTAGTAGGGTGGTTCTAAACCCAACTGAGCGCTTATAAAAGAGGAGAACAGACACAGAGAGACAGACAAAGGACACCATGTAATGCCGCAACTGCAAGTCAAGAAATGCCTGCAGCTACCGGAAGCTAAGAAGGAGGCATGGAACTGATTCTCCCTGGGGGTCTCAGAAGCGATCAGCACAGCAGACATACTGATCTTGGACTCTCAACATCCAGAACTCAAGAGACAATAAATGTCTGTTGCTTAAAGCTGCTCAGTTTGTGATAGTTTGTTACAGCAGCCCTAAGAAACTAATACACTGAAATAATCAAGAAACAAGCTGTTCTTTAATTCCCCTTTTGAGATTCCATTAAACTATGACACACTCAACTAGCGCATAGAGGCTAGCCAGTTTCTATTGCTGAATGTTGTTGTGTTGTTAGGTGCCCTCGACTTGATTCCAGTTCCTAGCAACCCTATGTACAACAGAACGAAACACAGCCAGGGCCTGCACCATCCTCGCAATCGTTGCTATTATTGAGCCCATTGTTGCAGTCACTGTGTCAATCCATCTCATTGAGGGTCTTCCTCTTTTTTGCTGACTCTCTCCTTTGCCAAGCATGATGTCCTTCTCCAGAGACTGGTCCCTCCTGATAACATGTCCAAAGTATGTGAAAGGAAGTCTTGCCATCCTCACTTCCAAGGTATTGCTGCATAGACACATTTAAAAGCTAACCATTAATTCATCCATACAATATTTGCTGAAATTCAGCTGTATACAAAACATGGTACCAGATGCTACGAAAGAAACAGGTGTAAGCACAGCACCTCCCTAGGGATGCTGATGGCACACATGAGAATATGACATAAGCATATCTAAAAAGATAAAACACAATATTGTACGACTAAGAGACAAAACAAGTGATAGTGACTATTAGAGCAACGATGCCCAAGAGGGGAGAAATGTCTAACCACTTTGCTACATGTAGTGGGGATGAGAGGGGTGTGATTCAAGTCTCCACCATAATCTCCTTCAGCTCCCTGTAAAGTTGTCCCAAATAAACATAATACCTATGCAAGTCACGACGTGCTTGCCAACCAAATGCAGTTCAAGGCAAGGCTCAAGCCCTTACTGCCAACCAATCAATCATCTATGAGTCTTTCTCACCTAAAAATGGATTCAACCTTGATTATGGTCACTTTCTAAAGTAACCTGGTACTAATTGGCTAGTGACCAAGTGCATTACCATTCAGGGTTTGTATAAACTAGCCTGAACTAGCTGCATTTCAAACAATGCAAAGGATATTGACAGATCAACCTGAAGCTAAAAATGTACAGTTGTGCCTGTAAAGAAGGATATTTATGAAACCAGGTCATGAATTTATAGCAGCGCTTTATACACAGGAACCTAGTCATAATTGTCCCTTCAGTCACTAAGGTCTCTCCCTACAGAGATGTCCTGCTTCCCAACAAAAACCATCCGAAGGATAAACATTTTCCAAATGATTTGTCCAGTCAAATCATAGGAAATGAAAAGGCAAGTTCTATACCATTCTGTGCAAATTGAGGAAGAGTTTTTTAATGTTCTGGTTTTACTATGTGGCCCATTAACTCGGTCTTTATCTGAACAGTTGTTTAAGTTTTTACTTCCATCTTCCTCTTTCCTCTTTGTTAATCCCCACCACAGAATTCAAAGTACCCACTTAGAAGGGCCCTACCAAGTGAGAGAAGAAGAGGATGGTTATGAACGAGAAAACAATGGGAAAAACAACAACTAATGAGGCTGAAGAGGTAGACAGGACAGTCAAAACAAGCCTTGCAGGACCCTGTTGAGGACTTGAGATTTGTCTTTTGGGCAGTGGGTATCCATTGAAGTGTATCCAGAAGCAGAAAAATGGTGGAGGATTATCACTAGAGTAATGTATCTCTAAGATGTCTCAGATCTCATAATGGAGGCTAGGCCAGAGTAAGTCTAGAGTGAGCACAAGTTGCCTATGAGTAGAGTCGCACATGTGTCAGAGTAGACCTGCACTCCATAGGGTTTTCAAAGACTGGAAGTAATTGCCACGCCTTTCTTCCAAGGTGCCTTTGGGTGAACTCAAACCTCCAACCGTTCGGTTAGCAGCCACACGTTACCCATTTACACTACCCAGGGACTCCTTAGCGTGAGCAGCTGAATAGATATCACCAGGCTGCTGCACTTGTCCAGGAGGCTGAGCAAGACTTGCTGGGGATTTGAATTTGGCTGGTGACAGTGGATTAAGGAAAAGAGAAGCAATTCAAGAGGGGTTTTGGAAGCAGAATCATGAGTTAGATATAGAGTGCACTTGTGAGCATGAGGGAGGGAAAAGTCAAGAGGGTTTGTGTGTTTAAATTTAATTTTACTGCTACTCCTGACAGGCTAACAAATATTCAGAAAGATATGGTTTTGTTTACCCTGTCCCCCTCTCTGTGGGAAGGAGACAGCAGTTGTGGATGTTGGAAGTGAAGGTTCCATTATGAATGCCTTGGGATAACTATTACCTCTTAAATATCCAAATTTAAATTGAGTACAAGATTGACTCATTCTTATAATGGAAATAAAACACTTTTTTAAAAATCACAACAATAAGCTCTTTATTTTTATATGCTTCTACAATGTCTGTTTCACAGTAGGATTTGAAACTGAAATTTCAAAATACCCTGAGAAATAAGACTCCTCTGTGCTTCTGACCACATGGAAGCAAAAAATAATAAGACAGGCTGAGAGTCATCGTGTTAACAGACCAATTCTTTAAAAATAAAACACACACACACACGCAGATTAAGCATTTGATGTTCTGAATCCCTTTTCAAACTGAGCCACATGACTTCCATTTTCAGAATCATAAAGGATTTCCTAGTTATTATTGACATTATTCAAGTGTATGTTTTACGATCAGTTCCCTTTGAGGGCTCGAAGCTTGTTTGTTTTTCACAGTGCCTCACCACAATTAAAATAGGTTGGCTTTTGATGAATGGTTACCATAATGGTTTTAAGAGAGAGTGAATTATAACCATTGCTCTTTGTGGATTAGTCTACTTCCATTAAGTATTTACAACCATGAAGTATTTACTCTATAAAAAAATGTAAACACTACTATTTACTGTATGTAATTTGAGGGCGTGTTTTGGTGAAACAATTCTAGAAGATTACTAAGTTCTATACACATAAGTCACTTGAACCGAACAAAGCACAATACATGTAAATTCTAAAATTGTTAAAGTAATTATCCTCAAATAATATAATCATCATTTTAGAGTAATAATGAGTAGTTTATTGTTGTTAGTTTCCATTAAGTCAGCTCCAACTCATGGTGACCTTATATACAACCAAATGAAACATTGCCTGTTGACTAGCTTCAAACCCAAAACACCAAACCCATTGCCATTGAGTCCATTCTGACTCATAGTGACACTATAAGACAGAGTAGAACTGCCCACGTGGTTTCCAAGGCTGCAAATCTTTTATGAAAGCGCCGTCACATCTTTCTCCCATGAAGTGGGTGGTGAGTTCAAACTGTCGACCCTTCGGTTAGCAGTCGAGCGCTTAACCACTACGCCACCAGGGCTCCTCGTGACTAAATTAGACCAATGAAACATGAGCAAAAGTGACATGTGTCACTGCCTAGTTGAAGAAATGAAAGTCTGCATGTGATTCTCTAGTTGCTCTCCTCCCTGTATGTTCCAAGTGGCACAGCCACAAAGCAGTGGAAACCACAACGTTAGCTGATGGTTAAATAGATGTAAATGCTCATGTGTTAAGTCATGGAAATTTGACGGCTTTTTGTTACTGCATAACCTAGCTTGTCCTGACCAATATTGTAAATGATTGTTTTGAAAAGAAATTAGAAAATCTTCATTCAGCAGAAGACATGGATAGAAGAGATTAATAATGATATAAAGCCTAAGCAATTGTTCACAAACTGTAATGGTATTGGATTGTATTTTTTGAGTAGTTGTGCCCATTAAATGCGCTACATGCATCACCACACGTAATCTAGACGTGGGAAGTGGAATTTAAAAGGGATTAAATAATATACTTGGTTTTTAAGAAATAGAGCAGGACTTCAACTCAGCGGGTCTGATTCCAGAATTGCACTTGGGACTGTTATTCTTGTGGTTCCTGATAACAAAACTTCATGCTTTCTCTTTGCCAAGAGCAGCTGATGAGGGAAGGCTGGGGGAAGGCAGGAGAAATGAGATGGTTTGTGACAGTTTTTTGCTAAATGTGTTGTTGAAGTAAATAGCGACATTATGAATTACTTACATAAAGTCTTGAAATTATTTAGGCAAAATATTAGACAAATAGCTATAAGCTTTTTTTTAAATCTCTAAACACAACATTAGAAAATAAAATGAATATACTGTCTCTGTTATTTGACTGGGTAATTCAAAATCATGAGGAAGTCAAATTTGACAAGTAACAAATACAAAAAGTATCGTATCAGAAGTCATGCAAACAGTAATATGAAGAAATCAAGCATATTCCAAAATTGTGAATGCAACAAATAAACTCTTGGATGGTTTCCATAATGACTGGGACATACATCTATACATTTTTCAAATAATGTGGAAGTTACCACTGTTCATGACATGAAACTTGAATAGCACAGTCCAAATACTGTTATAGTGAAGGACAAAAGCAATGGAAATTACTCTGTTCTTCTTGAATTCCTTTGCAGGGATTAATGTTTAACTAAATTCAATATGGGTCAAGGAATGCTAGAGAGAAGTGGAAATGCAAGGATTTCACCAGGAAAAATTTTGCTATTTTCTATGGAAGATCAAGAATCATGTCATATAATTAAAACATTTTACTAAGAGGACAGCAAATGTTCTAAGAACTTGCCTGGAATCACAATTACAGCTGCAGGCTTCAGTCACACTCTACCACTTGACTAGTTCCATAACTGTTTTTGCTGGGGGCACAATAAAAAATCTTAATTTAATTTTTTCACTATTTTCAGGGTCAGATATCCCCAGCAGGCAATCGAACATTTGCTCAATGACCTGCACTTTTCAGAGGAATGTGAAGGAGCAGCGATAAGTAGAAATCTACTGAACTTTGATTCTGACCTTCTACACTCCCCCTGGCAATGCATTTAAGTCCCAGCCACAAAATAACTGAACCTCTACCCAGTGGTTTGACATCAGGAAAATTATGCTAGCCTGAAGAAAAAAATAAATCAATTCTGATGGAGAAAAGATGGAGTGAAAAAGTCAAGTATAAGATGGTAAGCAGTGGGATGACATCTTGCATTTGTCTGTGCTTTTGATTTATAAAATACTTTGACATAGATTACCTTGCTTAATACTCTCATTCACTCTTTGAGATAGAGAATCGGGTTTTGTTTTGTTTTTTAGCCCTTTTTGGCAAATTAAAATCTTTTCCTTAACTAGCCGACTTAAGAGGGTATATCAGGCAGCCAGGGTTTGTGCCTTTATGCAATATCCCTGTACAACATTGGGTGAGCTCCTCAAACAATCACTATAGTTCCATCCCTAAATCTTCCAATGGCTGCTAACGTGAGTAGGCAGTTGAGTCATGTTCTTGGGTAGCAAGTTGCCTTGGAGTCAATTCCAACTCATGGCAACCCCATGTGTATCAGAGTAAAACTGTGCTCCGTAGGGTTTTAAATAGCTGATTTTTCAGAAGTAGATCTCCAGATCTTTCTTCTGAGGTGCCTCTGGGTGGATGCAAGCCTCCAATCTTTTGGTTGGCAGCCAAGCACATTAACAGTTCACCCCATCCAGACAGGGACTCCTGTTCTTGGGTAGGCCTTTTATTAATAATTCTGAGCAGGTAAATGTGGGAGTATCCCTTCCTGATTCCTTAAATCATACGCAAGGCAACATGCCATGTATTCAGCTCCCTGCTTTCCTTTACCCACCAGTCTTTTTATAAAGCCAACATCTGGAGAGGAACCTGTTCTCAAGTTAGAAAACTGACACAAGTCACCACTGTCATTCCCCATCTGTTCTCAGAGTGCTGCAGAAGGGCCAAAGGAAATGAGAACAAGAGCAATTACAGAGGACATTTGTGTTTACCCTTCTGGAATTTGGTTTCTTTGTGTTTAAAATGAGAGATTAAGACTAAATATATCTCCAAGATCCATGTCAGTTCAAACATGATAGGTTTGCAGGCTGGTAAAAAATATTTGTAAGTCAATCATTCTTACAAAACTTAATTCTAAGGCTGATGGAGCATCTTCGGAGGCTCCACTGATTTATACTTTCAGTGCCAATGAACATCTCTATATGTCTATCCTAACTACATCTAAACAACCCCATAGCCATCATCACAGTGTTAGACAGGCCATGTGAAATGCTGATAGAAACTACCCCTACCCTACAAATGACTCACACATATGAGCACCATGTGCAAATGCCCCTTCCTCCCCCCATCTACCCACCTCTGGAACCCCTAGTGCTACTGCCAAAAAAGTCATTCTGGGTGGGCAGGAAGCTTTACAGAAACTGAAGGTTCAGAAAGGAAGAAAGGAAAAATACTATGAAAAAGGAAATACAGCATGGAGCTGACACCAGGGGCAGGTGCGCAGAGTGAGTTGACCTTCACCAGCCCAAAAATATCTTTCCCCTACTGTGTCTGCAGTTTTGACTTCACTTGGGCACACTGTTGAAATCGTATCACTGAGACATGCTTTTTGGATAATAAGCAGCTTCAAAAAAAAAAAAAAGAAAAGAAAAGAAAATGCATCTACCTCTAGAAGAGTTCAGAGCCGGTCAAGCCCTTCATGCATTTGTATGAGTTGATGCAATCAGAATGCTCTCCTCCTAACTCACAGCTGAGATCAACAAAACTGCATTGATCAGAGTTTGAATAGTTGGAAAGTAATTGTAAGCATTTTTGGTGAAAGATTGCTAAAGAATGCACCAGTTTTGGCTAAGTAGATGGAGAAGTCTGTTGTTGTTAATTGCCTTCGAGTTGATTCCCACTCATGGCAACCCCGTGTGTGCAGAGTAGAACTGTTCCATAGGGTTTTCAAGGCTGTGTGACCTTTTAAAATTAGATCACCAGGCCTGTCTTCTGAGACATCACTGAGTGGGTTCAAACCGCCAACCTTTTGGCTAGTAGTCGTGTGCTTAACTGTCTGCTGTTTGCACCACCCAGGGACTCCAACGTCTGTAAATAAAGGCACTAGAAAAATGAAGACAAGTTGCAGAAAGCTTTCAGGGGATGTCAAGGACATGTTACCAAATGTTTTCTAAAGCTACTTTTGTCCCCAGGAGAGGGGGTGCTGGACACTTTGCTGTATGCTTCCTGCTTTTGAGAGTTAGGAATCTTATTTCTCTTTTATAGTGAAGGAAACTGAGGCTCAGAGATTAAAAGAACTTGACCAACGTCAGAGTCAGACCATGTTACTACCACCATTTCACTCTCTTCTGCTCTTCTTCTTTTTTTTTTTTTTTTTTAATTTCTTACTCTCCTCTTTTCACAGCTACAAGGAATCAAAAGTCCATAGTAATGTCAGCATGGCAATGTCATTCAGCTGCAATTTCTGTGCCCTGACCTGATGATCCCAATGAGCACGGATACCATTATTTCTTTTTTTTTTTTAGTTGTACTTTAGATGAAAGTTTACAGAAAAAATTGTTTCTCATTAAATAGTTAGTATACACATTGTTTTATAACAATGGTTAACAATCCCACAACATGTCAACACTGTCCCTTCTTAAACTTGGGTTCCCTATTACCAGCTTTCATGTCCCCTCCTGCCTTCTAGTCCTTGTCCCTGGACTGTTGTGCCCCATTAGTCTCGTTTTGTTTTATGGGTCTGTCTGATCTTTCGCTGACGAGTGAACTTCGGGAGTGACTTCATTACTGAGCTAAAAGGGTGCCCGGGGGACATACTCTCAGGCTTTCTCCAGTCTCTGTCAGGCCAGTAAGTCTGGTCTTTTTTTGTGAGAATTTTGTTCTACATTTTTCTCCAGGTATGTCCAGGACCCTCTGTTGTGATCCCAGTGAGAACAGTCAGTGGTAGTAGTCAGGCACCATCTGGTGGTACTGGACTCAGTCTGGTGGAGGCTGTGGTAGTAGCGGTCCATTAGTCCTTTGGACTAATCTTTTCCTTGTATCTTGTTTTCTTCCTTCTCCCTTGCTCCCAAAAGGGTGAGACCAGTGGAATATCTTAGATGGCTGCTCACAGCCTTTTAAGACCCCAGACGCTACTCACCAGGGTAGAATGTAGAACATTGTCTTTATAAACTGTGTTATGCCAATTGAGCTAGATGTTCCCTGAGACCGTGGTCCCCACAGCCCTCCACCCAGCAGTTCAGTCCCTCAGGGAGTTTGGATGTGTCTACGGAGCTTCCATGACTTCTCCTTGTACAAGTTGTGCTGGCTTCCCCAGTATTGTGTACTGTCTTACCCTTCACCAAGGTTACCACTTATCTATTGTCTATTTAGAATTCCACCCGATTCCTCCCATCCCTCTTAACCAGCAACACTTGTTTCTTTTTGTATGTAAACTTTTTCATGAGTTTTTAAAGTTGAGGTCTCACGCAATATTTGTCCTTTTGTGATTGACTTATTTCACTCAGCATAATGTCCTCCAGTTTCATCCATGTTATGAGATGCTTTACAGATCCACCATTGTTCTTTATTGTTGCATAATACTCCATTGTGTGTACGTACCATAGTTTGTTTATCCATTCATCTGTTGATGGGCATCTAGGTTGTTTCCATCTTTTTGCTATTGTGAACAATGCTGCAATGAACATGGATGTGCATATGTCTATTAGTGTGATGGCTTTTATTTCTCTAGGATATGTTCCTAGGAGTGGGACTGCTGGATTATATGGTATTTCTATTTTAGCTTTCTAAGGAAGCGCCATATCATTTTCCAAAATGGTTGTATCATTATGCATTCCCACCAGCAGTGCATAAGAGTTGCTATCTCCCCGCAGCCTCTCTAACATTTATTATTTCCAGTGTTTTTGATTTGTGCCAGCAATGCCAGGGTGAGATGGTATCTCATTGTGGTTTTAATTTGCATTTCTCTAATGGCTAGTGATTGCAAGTATTTCCTCATATGTCTGTTGGCTGTTTGAATGTCTTCTCTGGTGAAGTGTCTGTTCATTTCTTTTGCCCATTTTTTAGTAGGATTATTTGTCTTTTTGTTGCAGAGGTGTTAGATTTTAGATTTTAGAGATTAGAGCTTTGTCTGACTTGTAATGTCCAAAAATTTTTCTCAGTGTGTAGGTTCTCTTTTTACTCTTTTGGTGAAGTCTTTTGATGAGCATAAGTGTTTAATTTTTAGATGATCCCAGTTATCTAGCTTATCTTCTTGAGTTTGTGTGTTGTTGGTGATGGATTGTACCCTGTTAATGCCGTGTATTAGGGCCTCTAGCATTGACGCTATATTTTCTTCTACGAACCTTAAAGTTTTGGGCTTTATATTTAGGTCTTTGATCTATTTTGAATTAGCTTTTGTATATGGTGTGAGGTATGGGTCCTGTTTCATTTTTTTTTGCAGGTGGACATTCAGTTTTGCCAGCACCATTTGTTAAAAAGACTGTCTTTTCACGATACGATAGACTGTGGGCCCTAGTTGAAGATCAGGTGACAGTAAGTGGATGGATTTATATCTGGGTTCTCAGTTCTGTTCCATTGGTCACTGTATCTGTCACTGTAACAGTACCAGGCTGTTTTGACTACCACAGCTGTATAGTAGGTTCTGAGGTCAGGTAGTGTGAATCTTCCTTACTCTTCTTCTTCTGAGGCTTCTTCCCTTTCCATATAAAGTTAATGATTAGTTTTTCTGTCTCTTTAAAGAATGTTGTTGGTATTTGGATCAGGATGGCATTGTATTTGTAAATTGCTTTGGGTAGAAATGTCATTTTCACAATATTGAGTCTACCTATCCATGAGCATGTTATGTTCTTCCATTTATGTAGATCCCTTTGGGTTTCTTGCAGTAGTGTTTTGTAATTCTCTTTGTATAGGTTTTTTACATCCCTGGTTAGATTTATTCTTAAGTGTTTTTATTTTTTAAGGTGCTATTATAAATGCTATTGTTTTCCTGATTTTCTTTTCATTGTTCTCTTTATTAGTGTACAGGAATCCAGCTGATTTTTGTATGTTTATCTTGTATCCTGGTACTCTATTGAATCTTTCTATTAGTACCAGTAGTTTTCTTATGGAGTCTTTAAGGTTTTCTATGTATAGTATCATATTATCCACAAACAAGGAGCGTTTAACTTCTTCATTACCAATTTGGATGTCCTTTGTTTCTTTTTCTTTCCTTATTATTCTTAGGTAGGACTTCCAGCACAATGTTAAACAGGAGTGTTGATAAAGGGCATCCTTGTCTGATTTCTGTTCTCACGGGGGAATGTTTTCAGCCTCTCTCCATTAAGAATGACGTTGGCTGTTGGTTTTGCATAGATGTCCTTTATTATGTTGAGAAATTTCCCTTCTATACCTATTTTATTGAGAGTTTTTATCAGGAATTGGTATTGGACTTTGTCGAATGCCTTTTCTGCATCAATTGAGATGATCATGTGATTCTTTTCTTTCCTTTTATTTATGTGATGGATTACATTGATTGATTTTCTAATGTTGAAACATCCTTGCATAGCTGGTATGAATCCTACTGGTTGTGGTGTATTATTTTTTTGATATCATGCTGAATTCCATTGGCTAGAATTTTATTGAGATTTTTTGTATCTATATTCATGAGACATATTGGTCTGTAATTTTCTTTTTTTGTGGCATCTTTGCCTGGTTTTGGTGTAAGGGTTATGCTGGCTTCATAGAATGAATTCGAAAGTGTTGCTTCCTTTACTATGTTCTGAAATAGTTTGAGTAGTACTGGTAAAATCTCTTCTCTGAATGTTTGGTAGAATTCTTCAGTGAAGCCATCTGGGCCAGGGCTTCTTTTTATTTGGAGGTTTTTTTTTTTTTTTATTACCTTCTCAATCTCATCTTGTTATGGGTCTGTTTCAACATCACTTTGTGTTAGTTTTTGTAGGTAATGTGTTTCTAGAAATTTATCCATTTCCTCTAGGTTTTCAAATTTGTTGGAGTATAGTTTTTCATAATATTCTGTTAGGATCTTTTTATTTCAGTTGGGTCTGTTGTAATGTCACCCATTTCATTTCCTATTGGGTTATTTGTGTCCTCTCCTGTTTTTCTTTTGTCAGTCTGGCCAGTGGTTTGTTGCTTTTGTTGATTCTTTCTAAGAACCAACTTTTGGTTTTGTTGATTCTTTCTATTGTTTTTCTATTCTCTATTTCATTTATTTCTCCTCTGATCTTTATTATTTCCTTTCTTCTGGTGGCTGTGGGCTTTTTTTTTTTTTTTTTTTTTTTTTTTTTGCTGTTCTCTTTCAATTTGTGGTTAATGTTTTGATTTTGTCCCTTTCTTCTTTTTTGAAGTGTGCATCTGTTGCTATAAATTGTCCTCTGAGGACTGCCTTTGCTGTGTCCCAAAGGTTTTGGTATGATGTGTTTTCATTCTCATTTGACTCTAGAAATTTTTTGATTGCATCTCTGATTTCTTCTATTACCCAGTGGTATGTAAGCAGGGTGTTATTCAGTTTCCAAGTAATCGATTTTTTTCCCTTGCTTTTCCTGTTGTTAATTTCTACCTTGAAGACATTGTGGTCAGAGAAGATATTTTGTATTATCTCAAAGTTTTTGATCATGTTGAGGATTGTTTTGTGGCCTAAGATGTGGTCAATTCTGGAAAACGTTCCATGTGCATTGGAAAAGAATGTGTACTTTGCAGCTGTTAGGTGTAGTGTTCTATATATGTCTATGAGGTCAGGTTGGCTGATTGTGTCCTTTAGTTCTCCTGTATCTTTGCTGAGTCTTTCTAGATGTTCTGTCCTTTACTGATAGTGGTGTGCTGAAGTCTCCTACTATCATTGTGGAACGTTAATTTCTCCTTTCAGTGCTGATAGAGTTTGTTTTATGTATTTTGGAGCCCTGGCATTGGGTGCGTAGATGTTTATTATGGTTATGTCTTCAAGAGGGATCATCCTCTTAATCATTATATAGTGTCCTTGTTTGTTGTTTATGGTGGATTTTGTTTTAAATTCTATTTTATCTGAGATTAGCGTTGCTACTTCTGCTGTTTTTTCGGTAGCTGTTTGCTTGATGTATTTTTTTCCAACCTTTGATTTTTAATAAATTTACGTCTTTGTTTCTAAGGTGTGTCTCTTGTAGACAGCATATTGATGTATCCTGTTTTTTTTAATCCATTCTGTCACTTTCCATCTCTTTATGGGTGCACTGAGGCCATTTACATTCAGTGTAATTATTGAAGGATGTGAGTTTATTGCTGTCATTTTATAGTGCTTTTTTTTTTGTGGTACTGATGTTTTCTTTCTTCCTCTTACTCTCCTGTGCTAAATTCGTTTTATTTGTGGATATTTTTTCATTTCTTTTGTTTTTGTAGGTTTGTTTTTACCGAGACTTTATGTTTTTCTTCTTTATTTTGATGAGTAGGTTTGTTAGCTTTCTTTGGGGTTACCTTTAAATTCACCTTTAACTTCCTAGGTTTGAACCAGTCTATTATTACTTGGTATTACCTTGCTTTCCTCTCTATTAGAAGGTTCTATATCTACACTGTTCACTCCCTCTTTTATTGTTCTGATGTTGTTGTCATTTACAGATTAACCTCTCGGTTCTCTGTTGTAATTCTTTTGGTTTTGGATAGTCCTTGAGACTTCATTTCCTAGGTTGGTATCTGACTGGTCCAATCCTGTGTCCTAGATTCAGCCTGTGGTCTGATCCTGTTTGTTCTCAGATCAAAGGACTCCCTTTAATAATTCTTGTAAGTTTGGTTCGGTTGTTACATACACCCTTAATTTCTGTTTATCTGGAAATGTCCTAATTTCACCATCATATCTGAACAAGAGTTTTGCACGATATATTACTCTTGACGGGAAATTTTTTTCTTTCAAGGTTTTATGTACGTCATCCCCTTGCCTTCTTGCCTGCATGGTTTCTGGTGAATAATTTGAGCTTAGTCTTGTTTCTCCTCTGTGTGTGACTTTTTGTTTTTTCAAGCTGTTCTCAGGATTCTTTGTTCGTCTTTGGTTTTGGCAAGTGTGATTATGATATGCCTTGGTGATTTTCTTTTGAGGGCTATCCTATATTGGGTTTGTTGTGCTTCTTGGTTGGCCAGCTTTTCATTTTTCATGATATT
The DNA here is from genome assembly GCA_030035585.1 of Dugong dugon. Lineage (NCBI taxonomy): Eukaryota > Metazoa > Chordata > Mammalia > Sirenia > Dugongidae > Dugong > Dugong dugon. The sequence goes on from CM057465.1 coordinate 99,256,366, forward strand.
GGGGAAGTTTTCTGTCGGCAGTTTTTCAATGATTATCTGCGTTTTCTGTTTTTCTTCCCCTGTTCTGGAACTCGGATCACTCGAAAATTTTTGGTTTTGATTGTATCCCACATAATTCTCAGAGTCTCTTCATTTTTCTTTGTTCTTTTTTTGTTTATTTTATATCCAATTGTTTGTCTTCAATTTTGCTGATCTTGTCTTCCCTGGTTGCAAACCTGCTCCTCAGCCCTTCTATAACACTATCCATTTCTGAAATCTTCTTGTTTATCTTTTGGATTTCTAATTGTTGTTTTTGTATGATTCTAATGGTGAATTTATTTTGGCATTTTGTTCCCATATTATTTTCCTGACTTCTTCCATTTTTTTTGTCTGTATTTTCCATGAACTTGTCTGCCTTTTCCATGAATTTGTCTATTTTTCCTCATTTTTGTCTGCTTTTTTGGTTCAACTCTTGGATAGCTCTGAATATTAGAGATTTGAATTCCCTATCAGGTATTTCTAGTGCCCTTTCTTCTACTGGAAAGTCATCCTACTGGAACCATCCTGTCCTGTTTTTGTTTATGTTTTGATATGTCTGCTGTCTTCAGGACATTCAGTACTTATTTTCCTCATTTATTGATTGTAGATTTGTTTGTTTCATCCTGCATTTTTGCTTTATTTGGTTATGTCTGAACAGGCAGTCTGTGCATTCTTTGTTATTTGCTCATCCCTCGGCATGATATTTTTTGCCTCCTTCTCCAATGGGCAGGGTCAGACCCCCAGGTATGGTAAAGCGGGGCAGGTCCAGCTGAAGGGGAGTTGCTGGGATGGGTTGTTTGTGACATGTACTAGGGCTGACAGAGTGGGCTGGGAATCAGTGCAAGGCATGTTCCAGTGAGCCATGCCTGTGCTGCTTGGAGGTGTGATGTTCAGCACACAGTGCAGATAGGCAGGAAGGAGGGGGGAGATTATGATGTCTGGAGCTAAGATGGGTATGGGAAAGAGGAGGGAGGAACAGGTGTCAAAAACAAAGAAACAAAAAAGAGTGCTAAGGGAGCTACCGTTGGGTTAGGAGATGAGAGACTGAGCAATGAAGAAAAACAAAAAGAACAAGGGTAAAAGAAGAAAAATGAACAAATAAAAATTAGAAAAAAGAAAAAGAAAAGCAAAAAACTCAGGGATCCCACTGTTGTGGCTGTGAGGACTGATGAAGTTGCTCCCAGGCCATGAAAGTTTCACACAGGAGACAGGATGAGAAGGTAAGTATAGAGAGATGAGAAACTGAGAAATGAAGAAAGACAAAAAGGGAAAAAGAGAGAAAAGAAAAGAAAACAAAAAAACAGAAAAAAAGAAAACAAGAAAAAGTAATGCTCCCAGCATCCCTCTGCATATCTGTGTAAACTGAGGGAGTAGCTCCCAAGCCACGCAATAGTGCCCAGCTAGAAGGGGGTCCCAAGCTGAGAAAATAAAAAGAAAACAAACAAAAAAATAAATAGCCCTGGGGATCCCACCAGCATGACGGCATGTGCCAGGAAGCAGTTCCACAGTCAAATGACACTACACAGCCTTTCAGGAAGAAGCAAAGATGGCACATTGAGCCAGGTATTTGAGAGATAGAAGGGGTAGGTGGAAAGAGTTATGGAAGAAATCAAAAGAAGCAGAAAAAAGCAACACCAGCAGCCAACAAATGACACTCAGGACTTCAGCCAGTGTAGGCAGTTGGAATCCAAGTGGCACTGGGGTGAAGCCAGTACTTCCCAGCCAAGAGACTGTGGCCACAGGAAGCAGAGGAGGCTGAGTTGAGGGTGAAGAAGGGTGGGGAGTGGGAAAGCGTATAGCTCTGGTTACCAGTTGTTCTGTCTCTTGCTGGAAGCTCCATGAAGCTGCTTTCCCGTACCCCCTGTTCGCCAGTCTCTGATAGAGTCCAAGATGGCAGATCTGTGCTGCATTAGCTAATAGGGGACCTCTGCATGAATCTCTCCTGTCTCTCTGTTCTCTGTCAGTTTCTGATTCCATTCAGTGTTTGGCTGAGTTCTTTATCTCTTCATTTGATGCTTAAGGTTTCAGGACTGACATTTGTGTCATTTGACTTAGTTTTTCAGAGCTTTGCTGTGGAGGGACAGCACGGTGCCTCTGTCTGTAGTGCCATGTTGCCTGGAAATCACCATTATTTCTACAGAAGAAAATATGCTCTGGGTTCCAAATAGCTTACTTATAAATGAGATATACAGTTTTTTCTTAAGTTGAATAATTCTTATACTTCTGACTTTTTTTTCAGGTAGATGAATAAATTGATGGAAACTATAGAAATAACTCTTTCTTTGTAATCCTCCCTAATTATTATATGGCAAGACAGTTGGTGTTGACTTGTGGTCCGGTCCTGCTCAACCACAAACTGCAACAGGGATTCTCATGCATCAACCTCACTAAGAATTCCGTAAATATATGGAATGAATAAATGAATGTGAATGAGTGAAATCTGATCAAAATGACCTAATTAATAATTTATCCATTGCCATTGAGTCGATCCCGACTCATAGCCATCTTATAGGACAGAGTAGAACTACCCCTTAGAGTTTCCAAGGAGTGATTGGTGGATTCAAACAGCTGACCTTTTTGTTAGCAGTTGAGCTCTTAACCACTGTGCCACCAGGGTTCCAATCAATAATTTAGTTATATGTACTTATTTTTCAGAAAAGAAACTAGAGAAAACCATGACCTATTTCTGGCTCTGGTGCCAATGAAAGATCAGTCAAAAGCAACCATGTGTGACATAATTTATTTGGTTTAGAATGAACAGACTGGACATTAATATGTTTAATATCTTCTGGGATTTGTGCCATTATGTTGTTATTGTTTTTAAGTCTTTATTTTTCCAAAAATATATTTTGACCATACAATCAAGAAGAATAGGCTAATTCTGTGACAAAAGAGGAGAGTTAAATTTTGGAATTTTAGGAGGACAGATAGTTTCAGTGTCAGAACAATTTGCAGTGGGTACATTGAATCATAAATCATTAATTAAAAAAATATAGTCACACGTAGTCATGCAGCTGGGGTATTGATAAGACAATACCATTTTAGAGCTTTTTAGGAGCAAAAGTTTAAATCCCCTCCATTTCACGATCAACTTTTTGTCTAGTCTGCTTCCCGAACTAATTGGAAAAGACTGACCACGAGGTATTGGTAGATTTTTTGTTAATGGAGCTGTCTGAGGCAGCAGCTCAGACACCTCACTTGCTTGTATGGAAATGCTTACAATGAAATGAGTAGTTTGGGAGCATGCTGTAAATGTAGAACAAGACTAATGGGACAAATCCCATCATGACGCCTCTATGTGGAGGCAAGGACACAGCTGCCCTATCAGAAAATTCTTGAGTAAATAGGGTCTTGGTGCAGGTGAAAAATTCAGGAAACCTGGCAGGACTAGGCGTAGTTAGGAGCAGAAACTGTGCAGCAAAACTGCTTGGGCTCAAATCCTAGATCCACCACTTCCCACCTGTGTGGCTTGGGGAAAGTTACTTATATTCTCTTCACTCAAGAATCAGGGCTAGTAATAATCTAGACTGCATAGGGTAATTCTGAAAATCAAATGAGTTAATGTCCATAAAGTTACTGAAAATAGTGCATGGCATATAGTAAGTTTTCAACTAATGTTAGTTTTTCACTCCATGGCTTGGTGTATTTGAGAACTTGCTCAAGTTACTGCTTCTCTGAATTTTATTTGCCCCATACAAGATGACACCATGAGTCAGTACCAAACCAAGGTCATAGTCTCCAAATTGTGCACTTTCTAAGACATCTCACTGAGTTAGTGACGTGAGGCATTGGTGGCTTAGTGGTAGAATTGTCACCTTACATGCCAGAGATACTGATTCTATTCTTGGCCAATGTAATGCATGTGCAGCCACTACCCATCTATCAGGGGAGGCTTGCATGTAGCTACGATGCTAAACAGGTTTTAGTGGAACTTCTAGACTGAGATGGACTAGGAAGAAAGGACTGGTGATCTGCTTCCAAAAATCAGCCTATGAAAACCCTACGGATCACAATGGTCTGATCACAACACTCCAGTCCATAACTGATCATGGGGATGATGCAAGACCGGTCAGCATTCTGTTCTGTTGTGCAGAGGGTTGCCATGAGTCAGGGGCCAGCTCAATGGAGCTAACAACAACAGGGGGAGGAGGAGGCCAAGTAAATAATAACAAGCACTGACATTTCGGTACAACTCAGAAAACTAGCACAAGTGGATTAAAGTGGAGGAGATTATCAATTTCACTGCAAGAATTTCCCAATCAGCAAGTGATGTTTCTGAGCTGCTGGCTCAGCTAGCTCCATTTACAAAAGATCTACTACTAACTAGTGCTCATCTCCTCTCCTTAGTTTGAGAATGCAAAGAGCAGACCAAAGGTTGATCATGGGATTGAGGGAGATTTAAGCTTTTGCTCCTACAAAATTCTAATATTTTATCAACACCTCAGCCTCGATGGCTGGCATGTATCTGTATTTTTTTAATTTATGATTTGATGCATCCTCTCTATGTTATTCTGATCCTGAAATTACCTATACCCTTAAAATTCCAAATTTGACTCTTTTTTTTTTTTGCCCTGATAATGTCTTTCCCTCAAAACATTCCTACACATAGCCATGATTTTCACCTCCAGTCACAATTTGTTGCCCTTAGAGTCACTCTGGAAACTGAGTTTGTCACAACCTTTCTGCATATAACTCTCCTATAATCATTTCAGCCCAGAAAATTCCAGTCACAATTGCCTTCTGGGGATCTAAATCATCTTATGGCAAAGTGACAGCTCATTCAGTACCTCTAAGTCCCCAGCCTCTCGCCATCAGCTCCCATTCACAGATTCATATTTTATAGAAAAACTTTAAATGAAAGCTTAGATTAAACTGAGATTGTAGCTTGGTCCAGATATCTGCTTGAATTTACATTCTCTGTGGGGGAACGTGGCTAAATTCTAAACAACAGTTAAATGTATTCAATGTTATTAAAAAGTCTGCGTCTCTTAGGAAAGGCAGCCTGACCAAATGAATACAGGGCCAATTCAGGACTGGAACGTGAACGTGGCAATGATACACTTCAAGTTTCAAATTTATCTTCTGACACTGTGGTTCTGCTAAAGTTCTTTTGCTCCAGGGAGAAAATGTCTACATATAGACCATTTTCAGGGAAGTGATAATATTCAGAATATTTAATACTTGACCTCAGGGAGTGCAGAGTACGTGGACAGACAGCTGAGTAGGAATCAGGAGCTTGAATCAATGAGATTTGTTACTAAATAGCTGTGTGATCTTGGGCAAGTCACAACTCTTATGGAACTCATTTTTCTCATCTGTGAAATCAAGGTTAAGGCAAGACGATTACTAAGTCTCATCCCATGCTAAAATTCTTTTCCATGTACATTCAGTGGCCAAGCTCAACTGGCAAATTTTGAAGATCCAGAATCTAAACTTGACACTTCCAATGAACCTGACTCACTCTAATGGTTCTATATTTCTCTACACTCTTTGGAAATATACATACAAGATGCTGTTATTACCTTCCTGATTCTAATACAAAATTTAAATAAATAATTATAAGATTTTCCCCTTCGCAGGAGTAAGAAGAGATGTTTGAGTTTTGAAAACATGCCTAAAGGTCATATCTCAATACAAAATTACTTGCTATATCAAGAACAAGCTTTCTTCTGCTTAAATCAATAGAAATTGTCCTAAACTTTTTTTTTGGTTGTTACTTTTGTTGGCTTGAATTTATTCTCACTCTTGAAATTACTGTTTCACATAGTAGGACACCAAATGAGGGAGACCCTGGTGTGATAGAAAGACCAAAGGACTGAACCCTAGAAAATCTAGTCGCAGTTCTACACCCTGAATAAATGGCCTAACATCTCCTTTTCTCAGCTTCTCCATGATAAGTAGAAAAGATAAGGAAAATAATCTTTAATGTATTCTCTTGGTCTAAAATTTTATTACTTAGGAAAATACACTCCTATCAGTCTGCCTAGATTCTTAGACCTCACATGGAAAAACTGACATGATTGGATATCCGTACCAGGTACATAAGAAGCACTCCATAAATATTTGTTTAATGCAGAACAAGTTGAGCAGAGGTACCCACCAAATTCTGCTATGCCCAAGCTCATTATAAGCACTGAGGAAGAGCTAAAGATTTCAGAGGAGGAGTATAAACTTATGTAATTACTGTTTCAGGTGAACTCTTAAAAACTTCACTTATAAATGCACAGTTTAGGAGTGTATATTTTCTACAACAGATTCAGATGGTTTGCATATCATATTTGCAGCCAAACGGATATTTTTTTAATTACCATATTTTTTCGCAAACAACGCGCCCACATAAATAATGTGCCCACACATAGTGTGCCTAGGAAAATAATGCACGAGGGGTTACGTGAGTGGCAAAAAACGTACAATGTGTGTGTTATTTCATAAAATGTTGTATAATATGTTTTTACACTTTCTGGAAATTAGTCCTGTGGCTGTATCTTTTGAGATGTGCAATTGCTCCAAATGCACCTAATGTCACGTAAAGCTAAGAGAGTCAAGAAAGCTTATTAATGTACTCAGAGTTGTACAAGAAAAAATAAACATAAAAGAAAATGTCCAAATCAGGACGGAAGTCAAATCTCAGCTATTTCTGAACTGATGATTTTTAAAGGCTGACTAGAAGCTAATGTCTCCCAAGGTACCAAAAGCTGTTTTGTTATCTGGCAAGGGATGTTAATGGGCTGTGTGACCTTGGGCAAGTCACTTAGTTTCCCATTTATACAATCAGGAACTTGAACAGATATCTTTCCCACATCTAAAGTTCTATTCCTCTGAGTCTAAGAACTAATGCTTTCTTGCAGATGAAGCTTAATCCCGTCACAGACTTGCCTGTTATTACAATACTGTGCAGTTCATATATAACCCAAAGAAAATCTCGTCTTTCACAGCACAAAAACAATGTCAAGAGCAAGCTTGATTTACATGGGAATTAGGTGTAGCCTCAGATTTCAGCATAATTACAGGTTCCCACCAAGAGGGCCCTGGGTTATCCTCCACACTGCTCAACTGTGCAGTAAACCTTCAGGATGTGAGATCAGTGTTTGTCCTGATAAACAAATGAATCAACGTTCAGCAAATATACTAAATCATCAGCTCTCCCCGCTCCTCTCTCTCCCTTCCCTGCCAAATTCCTATGGAAACAAACAAACAAAAAAGTCAGAAGAGAAAGGAAAGCAGAAAATATTTTAGGTCCACTACATGACTACAATTGCCCTACATTTTATCAGCATTGCCTGCACCTGCCCTCCCACCTAGCAGAACTATTTTCAGCACAGAGGCCAATGCTTATTTTTGTAGACCTATTAAGCCACATCTCCTGTTAGGCACTTTTTGTTAAGGAAGTTATTCCTTAAACCCAACCAGCTGTTTTCTCAAATGTACCTTTTGGAATAAGGGGACAGGAAGTCTGAGAAGACATAGTTAGCTCAGAACCACCTCCTCACAACTACAGCACCAGAAAGATAAACTCCAGGAACTTTTCTTCTTAATAACAGCTCAGTAGCACCTCCTTGTATGACAGATAGTCATCTTGTTTCGTTACTTGGTCACTATACGTCCTGGATAATTATACTTTTTATTCTAATTTAATTTGAATTAAGCCCAATGTGTTTAACTTTCAAGATCTAACACTCAAATCTGCCAGACACTAGCCTGTGGTTAGGAATGCAAGACTCCTGGGAAAACATCTGGCCTTGTTCTGAATAAATGCCTGAATTCATTTTAGTCCCATCTAAAATCTCTCTGAATGTCCTTCCTAAAGAAATGTATGCTGCACATACCTTATTTTAAAATAAAAATAGAATGAGAAGTGGCCATTAAGAGAACTATGAATGGGGAAATGCTTGACGCATTACCACTAAAATAATTACTAAAATTATCCTATTATTTTAGAAAGCCACACATCAACCCATGTATTCCAATTTGACGAAAGTGTTTTCAATAGACTGCAGCCATTTTTTGCTCTCTCATTATTCTCACATTGTCATTCTTAATTTATTGAGTCACTATCATAACTACAGCGTGCAAAGTGTTAAATAGTCTTTCTATATATATTGTACCTATCATGTGGTTACCAAGGCACCGAAAGCATAATAAAAAATATGGGAATATCTCGGGTATCAATTAATTAGCAGTTAACAGCAAGTGTTGGTCTTTTACTAATACGTATATACATACACACATACGCGTGTACATGTACATGTATGTGGTTGTGTATATATACATAGTGGACAATAAGTAGGGAGTGTTTCCATTTCAATTTACAGACTATGTTTGAGAATAAGCGAGATATCCAAACAGACATAGATGCAACTCTACTCTAGCCCCAAGGAATCCTATGGTATTCTCTTAATCTACCTTCTATGAGTATAGAGCCAGAACCTCCAAGAAAATACTTTTAACTAATTCTAGACATTTTCTCTTTGTTCAGTGCTGAAAAGTTGAGAGACCACACACCATCAGCTGATAAAGTGTTGAAACATCCAAGGTAAGTGGAAATGGAGTTCACTTGAATTTAGGAGGGGAGAGGAAATGATGCAATACCTGTACTTCCTCATGTTCTCCTTCAGAAGGTCTAATCATCAAATAAGAGTTTACATTTGTTATGTGAGTAAATACAAATGGTCTAAAGCATGTGTGCCAAACTCAAGGCCTTAGTCCTCAGGGTGGGCTCAACAACCCTCGAGAGGTAACATTTGTTATATTCTAATTTGACATAGGCAATTAACTGGCATTTTATCTTGTATAATAAATAAATAAATATTAGTTAACGACATTATAATTTTTTTTCCAGTAATTCTCCTCAGCAAGTATTTGCATAGAATACTGCAGTGGTATATGTTATATTCTCCTTTTCCTGTCCATTGGAAATATTTAAAATATGTTAAAAAGTTGCACTGAAATGTATAATTTACAGAAGATAAAATGTAACACATCCATCTAGTATTTGGACTGCGAAGAATCACTGAGAATTCCTGGATGACGTTCATTTACAATAGCCATTCCACCTCACCATTTGTGGACTGTGAGGCATGTAAGGCTGCAAAAGCATGCCTCAGTTTCCTCATTTTCCCAAGTTCTTTTGAATTGCCTGAAATTGACCCTTTTCACAATACACTGAATGTGTCATTAGTGCACATTCCTGAATCCTCCCCCTCCCTCATCCAAGTCACTAAAATCTAGAGGCTGCCAAGAACATTCTCTCTGTGGAACATGTTTGTAATATTTTTAACCTGGTGGTTCCACTGCAGCAATTGAACATCAATGACTTTGTGACACCATCACATGGGCTATGTTGATCAATAGTTTGATACAAGCTAAATATATATATCATAAGATAAGCTTCCATATTAGTAAGTTATGTGCAAAGCATACAACCTCACCCATCATTGAACCTTAGTCCTTATGGACCTCCAGCCTCTAAGGTGGATATCAGCAAAGAGAGGTTGGTCACAGAGGGAAAGTCAGAGATAGGATGGAAGTTAGGCAACATCTAGCAGAGAAACCATGCATCACTGAGAGCTATGCTTACAATACCTTCTCATCCGCAAACAGGCCAAGAACTGCTCTCAGCAAACTGTTTATTCTCTGTGAAGTCACTTATATTTTTAGAGATTTGTACATGACTTCCCAGATTTCTTCCCTATAGTCGATAATACATAAATTATAGGGAATGCTATAAAAACAGCAATGCTGAGACAGATAGGGTTAACTGAGCTGGCAGAATAAAAGAGCTGTTAAAAGACTACCACCTAGAAGTTGGGTAAAAGGAACCGCATCCTGTCAACATAAAATAAGATTAGAACAACCCTTAAATTACTACCTCCTCCTTAGTGTTTTTCTAGTCCCTTTCCCCTCCTTACAGGCTCCACATGCACAGAAGAACACAGTGTGACTGCTGTTTTGGCCCACTGAAAGGGGTGAAATAATACTGAAAATCAGTGTGCTTGTGCCATATCCCATATCCCATAAGTGATGTCAAGAGTTGCCGAGGGGACTTTGTCTTGAATATCAGAAGGTTCTATCTTGGATTCCAGATGCGTGCGCAACTAATTAGTATGCACTACCATTCCAACTAGTACCGGCCCCTTTGGAGAAACCCACTGAATATTCATTGCTCTATTGTCCCCACCAAACCCATATAAGCCTTAGCCTTGCTTCACCTTGCAAACCAGTCATATGGAGAGGCATGAGCCCTGACTGACTCCTATTACTTGTCATAAGTAAAATAAACCTGTTAGAGCTGAGCCCCAAAATTGTTTCCTCTGTGTATTCTTACAAGAGAAAGACAAAGACCCATTGAGTCTGGAGGGCCTCCTTGCCCTCAGCGGTAACAATGCCATTCAGGTTGCACAAGAAATCTTTTATTTCATTTCCCTTTATAATATAGTTCATATGTAGAATGTCATTGGGTTTAAAGGATAGGACTAGTACCCCATCTGGAAGTAAATCCACTTTAAAAATCTAGTTCTGCTTCCAGCACAAGAGTGTGAGGAGCTCCATGGACCTGCTTCCAATGAAACTGGTGAAAATTCTGGAAAAAAAAAATTACTGTATCTGAAAATGGACCTAAGAGCATACCGCTAATGAAGAAACATTTATTCAAGAAAATCTACTAAAATACAGTAGAACAGTGACAGTTTGTGGTATTTGAATCAAGACTCACTTTCTTTTTTCCTTCTCCTGAATAAGGCAAAAACTCCACTCCAGACCAGTGCAACCAAGAACATAGGACTCCCTCTCCTCCCAGCTCAGAGTCAGAGGGCAACCTTCCCAGGAAGAGCAAAATGTCAGCTGCCTCCAGCTACCTGTTGCTAAAACTAAGTTCCAGGTGATTAGGGGCAAGAGGTGAAGATTCGCTGCTTCTGCCCAGCCCCCACTCTTGGGGAGGATGCTCTACTTTGAGCCTGGCACCACTGACAATACTTGAGACTTGATTACTTTTGCCCTGGCTGGTAAGGCAGAGGTACCATGCTGAGAGATGCAATCTAAGAAGAACGGAGACTACTTCCATCCCTCCACCAGGTGCTCAGTTTCTAATGTGGGGTTGTCATTCAGAGAGAAGCATACTATTGTCCACAACCCCAGATCCCTAGCCATGTCTCAGTGATTTTTGCCTGGGCAGAGAAGCAGATCATAAACTGAGAGCTCTAAATCTCTTCCCAAAGGAACTGAATTCATTTGCAATAGGATGAGTGCAAGCCTAAGTGCACTCACAAAAAACACTGGAGGTTGTGGGGAAAGACAATTGGGAGGAGAGTGGCAGATTCATTGGAGATACAGGCTAACCTAGCCAAAACCTGGCTAGTTTGCCAGAGAGAACTGGGAAAAGAGACCCTCCTGGATCAGAACAAATCTCAAACACTACCTTAGGAACTATCCCTTCAAAGGAGTCTGAATTTGGTTAGATCAGCCTGTGGAGAATTTTATGCCTCAGGGCATTATTGGAAATAATAGAGCACTCAGCTAGCAATTATTAGAGCTGAAAATCTGGGTGTGGTCAGGGAAAAAGATAAAGAAAGCCTGTTAATACCACCACCATCTCAGGGTGTCTGTGGGCACACCAAAGCCTAGGCCCTCTGAAAAACAGAAGTATCCAGAGTTGCTACAATATATTATATAAAACATCTAGTTTCCAGTAAAAAAGTTATGCGACAGCAAAGAAACAGGAAAGTATAACACATATACAAAAAAAAAAAAAAAAAGGCAGCAGAAACTCCCTATGAGAATAATCAGGAGTTGGATTTAAAAGACAAAGACTTCAAAGTAGTCATTGTAAATGTGCTTAAAGAACTAAAGGAGACCATGTTTAAAGAAGCGAAGTAAGGTATATGACAATGTCACATCAAATAGAAAATACCAATAAAGAGATAAAAATCATATAGAAGAACCAAATGGAAATTCTGGAGTAGAAAAGTACAATAACAAGAATAAAAAAATTAATAGCAGATTTGAACTGACAAAGAATTACTAAACTTGAAAATAGATTAATAGAGATTATGCAATCTGAAGAACAAAAAGGATAAAAAAAAATCAAACCCATCGCCATTGAGTTAATTCCTACTTATAGCGACCCTATAGGACAGAGTAGAACTGCCCCATAGAGTTTCCAAGGAGTGCCTGGTGGATTTGAACTGCAGACCTTTTGTTTAGCAGCCATAACACTTAACCACTACACCAGCAGGGTTTCCAAAAAAGGATAAAGAATGAAGTAAAATGAAGAGAATTTCAGTGAAACATGGGCCACATTTAACCACACCAACGTATGCATAATGAAAGTACCAGAAGAAGAGAGAGGAAGGAGCAGAAAAAAATGTTCAAATAAATAATGGTGAAATCTTCCCAATTTATTGAAAAACATTAATATGCACATCCAAGAAGCTCAACAAACTCCAAGTAGTATAAACACAAAGAGATCCACAAACCGACACATCATAGTAAAATACTGTATGTACTCTAACCACAATGGAATGGAATTAAAAATAAAGAACAGAAAGAAGTTTGAGAAATTCACAAATCACCCTAACACCAATGAGTCAATGAAGAAATCAAAAGGGAATTTAGAAAATACTTTGAGATGAATGAAAATGAAAACACAATGTGCCAAATTTATGGGGTGAAGATAAAGCAGTGCATGGGAGAAAATTTATAAATGTAAATATCTATATTAAAAAAGGAAAAAGGATCTCAAATCCATAAGTTAACCTTCCACCTTTAGACACTAGAAGAAGATGAGCAAACTAAATCTAAAGCAAGCATAAAGGAAGAAATTATAAATATTAGAGCATAAATTAATGAAATAGAGAATAGAAAAACAGTAGAGAAAATTATTGAAATGAAAACCTATTTCTTTAAAAAGATAAACAAAATTGACAAACGTTTAGGTAGATTAATCAAGAAAAAATAGGAGACTCAAATTACTAGAGTCAGAAATAAAAGAGGGCACATTACAACAAACCTTGCAGAAATAAAAAGGATTATAAAAGAATGCCATGAATGATTCTACACCAATAAATTAGATAACTAAGATGAAATTAACAAAGTCCTAGAAAAACACAAACTAGAAAAACTGACTCAAGAGGAGACAGAATCTGAATAGACCTATAACAAGTATAAGGATTGAAGCATTACTCAGAAAACTACCCATAAAGAGAGTTTCACAGGTGGCTTCACAGGTGAACACTACCAAGCATAAAATTAAAACAACAACAACAACAAATTATCCACATATTCTTCCAAAAAGTAGAAGACATGATCATCTCAATCGACACAGAAAAGGCATTTGATGAAGTCCAACACACATACCTGATAAAAATTCTCAATAAAATGGGATGTAAGGGATTTTCTCAACATAATAAAGGACATCTTCTCTCTCTCCACATGCCATACATATATCGGCTCCAGACCTAGGTTTTGGAAGACCTGGGGTTTGTAAGGAGCCCTGGTGGTGTGGTGATTAAGCACTCCGCTGATAACAGAAAAGTCAATTATCAAAAGTTTGAGCTTACCAGTGGCTACATGGGAGAAAGATGTGGCAGTCTGTTTCCGTAAAGATTACAGCCTTGGAAAGCCTATGGGGCAGTTCTACTCTGTCCTGTAGGGTCTCTATAAGTCAGAATCGACTCGATGGCAGTGGGTTTGGTTTATACAAAACCAACAACCAAAGTCATTCTCAACGGAGAGAGGCTGAAAGCATTCCCCCTGAGAACTAGAACAAGACAAAGATGCATTTATCACCACTCCTATTTAATTTAATATTGTGCTGGAAGTCCTAGCTAGAGCAGTAAGGCAAGAAAAACAAAGAAAGGGCATCCAAACTGGAAAGGAAGAAGTAAAACTATCCCTATTTGCCGATGATAGGCTACTATACATAGATAACTCAAAGGAGTCCACAAGAAAAATACTGGCACTAATAAAAAGATTCAGTAGTTGTAGCAGGATACAACATACAAAAATCTGTTGGAATCCTATACACCAACAACAAGAACTTCGAAAACGAAATCAGGAAAAAAATACCATTTATAATAGCCCCTAAAAAGATAAAATACTTAGGAATAAATCTAACCAGGGATATAAAAGACCTACACAAAGAAAAATACAAAACATTATTGCAAGAAATCAAAAGAGACCTACATAAATGTAAAAATGTACAATGACCACGGATAGGAAGACTGAATATTGTGAAATGTCAACTCTACCCAAAGTGATCTACAGATAAAATGCAATCTCAATACAAATGCCACTAGCATTCTGTAAGGAGATAGAAAAACTAATCATCAACTTTATATTGAAAGGAAAGAGGCCCTGGATAAACAAAGTATTTTTTTTCTTTTTTTTTTTTTTTTTTGTTGTTGTTTATTGCTGTAGTTTAAATGAAGTTTACATTTCAAGTTAGTCTCCATACAAAAATTTATACATACATTGTTATGTGACCTTAATTGCTCTCCCCTTACTGTGACAACACACTCTTCATTTTCACCCCGATTCCCCGTGTCCATTCAACCTATTCCTAACCCTCTTTGCTTTCCCCTCTCACCTCCAGACAGAAGCTGCCCATTTAGTCTCTTGTATCTACTTGAGCCAAAGGCACACTCCTCATGAGTATCAGTTTATGTCCCACAGTCCAGTCCAATCCCTGCCTGAAGAGTTGGCCTGGGAAATTATTTTAGCTTTGGGCTGATAGAGAATGCAGGAGCCATACTTTCTGGGGTTCCTCCAGTCTCATTTAGACCATCAAGTCTGGTCTTCCTACCAGAATTTGAGTTCCGCACCCCACCTTTCTCCTAATCCATCAGGGACTGTCTGTTGTGTTCCCTGTCAGGGCAGTCATTGGTGATAGCCTGGCACCATCTAGTTCTTCTGGTCTCAGGCTGATGAAGTCTCTGGTTTATGTGGCCCTTTCTGTCTCTTGGGCTAATACTTTCCTTGTGTCTTTGGTGTTCTTCATTCTCCTTTACTCCAGGTGGTTGGGACCAATTGATGCATTTTAGATGGCCCCGTGCAAGCTTTTAAGACCCCAGATGCCACTCACCAAAGTAAGATGCAGAATATTTTCTTAATAAGCTTTGTTATGCCAATTGACCTAGATGTCCCCTGAAAGCATGATCCCCAGACCCCTACCCCCCGCTGCTCTGTCCCTCAAAGTGTTTGATTGTATTCAGGAAACTTCTGAGGTAAGCAAAGCATTATTGAAGAAAAAGAACAAACAAACCACCTGATCTCAGAACCTACTATACAGTCACGGCAGTCAGAACAGCCTGGTACTGTACAACAGACACATAGACCAGTGGAAAAGAATTGAGAACCCAGGCATAAATCCATCCACCTATGGTCAGCTGATCTTTGACAAAGGACCAAAGTCCATTAACTGGGGGAAAAGAGTCTTTTTAACAAATGATGCTGGCAAAACTGGATGCGCATCTGCAAAAAAAAAGGAAATAGGACCCATACTTCATACTATACACAAAAACTAACTCAAAATGGATCAAAGACCTAAATATAAAACCTAAAATGATAAAGATATAGAAGAAAAAATAGGGACAACAGTAGGGGTTCTAATGCATGGCATAAATTCAATACAAACCATATCTAACAGTTTACAAACACCAGAAGATAAACTAGATAACTAGGAACTCCTAAAAATTAAACACTTATGTTCATCAAAAGACGTTTCCAAAAGAATAAAAAGAGAAGCTACAGACTGGGAAAAAAAATTTGGTTACAACATATCCAACAAGGGTCTAATATCTAAAATCTATGGAATACTTCAATACCTCAATAACAAAACCACAAATAATCCAATTAAAAAAGGGGCAAAGGATATGAACAGACACTTTACCAAAGAAGCATTCAGGCAGCCAACAGACACATGAGGAAACGCTCTTGATCTTTAGCCATTAGAGAAATGCAAATCAAAACTACAATGAGATACCATCTCACCCCAACATTACTGGCATGAATTAAAAAACAAAACAAAACAAAATAATAAATGTTGGAAAGGTTTCAGGAAGGTTGAAACTCGTATGCACTGCTGGTGGGAATGTAAAATGGTAAAATCACTATAGAAAATGACATGGCACCTCCTTAAAGAACTAGAAATAGAAATACCATACAATCCAGCTATCCCACTCCTAGGAACATATCCTAGAGAAATAAAAGCCATCACAAGAATGGACATATGCATGCTCATGTTCATTGCAGCACTACTCACAATAGCAAAAAGATGAAAACAATCTAAGCGCCCATCAACTGGTGAATGGATAACCAAACTATGGTACACACAATGGAATACTATGTAATATTAAAGAACAATGATGAATCTGCAAAACATTTCACAACATGGATGAATCTGGAGGGCTTTATGCTGAGTGAAATAAGTCAATCACAAAAGGACAAATATTGTATGAGACCACTATTCTAAAAACCCAAGAAAATGTTTACACACAGGAAAAAACAATCTTTGATGGTTACAAGGGTGGGGAGTGATGGGGACAAGTGTTAACTTTGATGAAAGGAAAGACAACACACAATATTGGAGTAGTCAACACAATTTGGCCAAGGCAAAGCCATAGAAGCTTCCTAGACACATCCAAACACGCTAAAGAACTGAGCTGCTGGGGCCTAGTGCTGGCGACCATGGTCTTGGGGGACATGTAGGTCAATCAGCATAAAATAGTTCATACAAAAATGTACCATATCCTACTTTGGTGACTAGTGTCTAGAGTCTTAAAAGCTTGCTAACAGTCATCTAAAATACATCTATTTGTCCCATCATGTTTGGAGCAAAGGAGAATGAAGAAAACCAAAGACACAAGGACAATATCAGTCCAAAGAACTAAGGGACCACATGAACCACAGCCTCCATCAGCCTGAACCCAGGAGAACTACATGGAGCCCGACAACCACCACCAGCCTCTCTGAGAGAAATTACAGTAGAAAGTTCCTGACAGAGCAGGAGAAAAATGTAGAACAAAATTCAGATTCACAAAAAAGAACAGACTTACTGGTCTGACAGACTGGGGGAACCCCTGAGAGTATGGCTCCAGGACAGCCTACAAACTCAGAAATGAAGCCACTCCTGAAGTCTACCTTTCAGCCAAACATCAGATGGCCCTATAATAGAAACAACACATGTGAGGAACATGCTTCTTAGTTCAATCAAGTACAGGAGAAAAAATGGCAACACCTCCCAAAAGCAAAGACAAGAAGGCAGGAAGTGACAGGAAAACCAGAGGAATGGACACGGGGAACCTGGGTATAAAGGGAAAGAGTAAGAGTACTGACACATTGTGGGAATTGAAACCAACATCACAAAACAATTTGTATATAAATTTTTGAATGAGACACTAATTTGTGCTGTAAACTTTCACCTAAAACATAGTAAATTAAAAAAAAAAAAAATAGAAGAAGGAATACTTCCTAACTCATTCTACGAAGCCAGTATTACCCTGATTCCAAAACTAGAGAAAGACATCACCTTGAACAGAAAACTAAAGGCCAATATTCCTTGTGAATATAGTAATTCTCAGCAAAATACTAGCAAACCAAATCTAGTAACATACATCATGACCAAATAAGATTTATCCCAGGAATGTACGTTAGTTTAACATCCAAATTTTAACTTATGTAATATACCATGTCAAGAAAATAAAAACAAAAACCACATGATCATCATAACAGATGAAGAAAAAGCATCTGAAAAGATCCAACACCCTATCATAATAAAAACACTCAACAAACTAGAAATAGAATGGAACTTCCTCAACCTGATAAAGGTATGTGTGAAAAACCCACAGCTAGTATTATACTTAATGGTGAAAGACTGGATGCTTTCCCCTTAAAATCAGGAACAGACAAGGTTGTTTGCTCTCACTATTTTTATTCAGTATTTAACTGTAAATTCTAGCTAGGGCATTTAAACAAGAAAACACCGGGATAAATCTTCATAATCTTGGATTCAGCAACCAAAACTATGAGCAACAAAGGCAATATTAGAAAAACTGGACTTCACTTAAAAGTTTTTCATAGAACAAAAGTTGCCTCATAGGATACTATCAAAAAATTTAAAAAATAACCCAGAGAATGGAAGAAAATAATGGCAAATCATATACCTGAAAAGGGACTTGTATCTACAATACATAAAGAACTCTTATAACTCAATACTAAAGAGACAAATAACCCAATTAAAAAACGGACAAAGGATCTAAATAGACATTTCTCTAAGAAAGAGATACAAAAAAGTCAATAATCACATGAAAAGATACTCAACATGATTAGTCAGGGAAATACAAATCAAAACCACAATGAGATATCACTTCTCACCCACTAGGATGGCTACAATTAAAAAATCAGATAATGACAAGTTTTCAGCAAGGATGAGGAGAATTGAAATCCTTATGCACGGCTGGTGGGAATGTAAACTATGCAGGCACTTTGGAAAACACTTTGGCAGTTCCTCAAATGGTTAAACATTGAGTTACCATACAACCCAGGAATTCTACTCCTAGATAAATGCACAAGATAAAAAATAGCATATGACCACACAAAAAGATACACAAATGTTTATAGCAGCATTAATCATAATAGCTAAAAGGTGGAAAAAACCCAAATGCCCATCAACAGATGAACAAATAAACAAAATGTGGTATATGCATACAATGGAATGTTATTCTGTCATAAAGAGAAATGAAGTACTGATACAGGCTGCAACATGAATATAATTTTTAAAACATGTCTTCACTCTTTGATAGTGTCATTTTCACACAGTTATGTCAAAATTGATGATTCAAAATGTCCCTCATTGCTTTGGAATTTCCCTTTCTTCTACAATCAACTTGTCTCTCAAATTTTTAATCTGTGAACAATTAGTATTGCAACCTCTATGGCCTATTTTAACATTTCAGGCTGGTGACTCAGCTTTTTAAAATCCATGGTTCCACACCACTAAACTTCTACTGATTTTATTAGGGAAAGAAAGTAAATTAATTGTCTTACCTTAAAACCTAATCATTGTCTCTTCTCTTTATCTTTTTTCTTCGTTGGCCAAAGAGTCATGTCCTGCTTGCTTTGAATTTTTTTTTTCTTTCTCAATCAGTTTTTCAGGGCATTCTGTACATATTTTTTCCATATCTGTTTCTTTACTGCAAGTTTTATATATTTGTGTTTCAAATAAAATATTAAAATTTTAACATGTTTATTAAATAATTATGTACAGATTTATATAAAATTGTTATGTAATTCTATTCTGCCAATAAGAGTTTAGTTTTTGTAATTTGTCTTATTAAAAATAGACCCTTAGACTAAAGGGAAATCCTAGACTAAAAGAAAGGACTGAGATGAAATAAAGAGAGCATGAATCCAAATGGACACAAAATCCAGCTCATTTTGATTCAGCCTATAAAAATTTACAAACAAAGCAGTTTTTGCACGATAGACTTCTCTGCTCTTTGGACATTTACAAAAACTTCCAACAAACCAGTACTAAGCATGTTCTCAGCTATCAAAAGGGTTGTCTAGAGTTTGTTCTTGCCTTTACTACCTCCAATAAGGAAAAGTACATCGATTTCTCAACTCTTATGTGTAAATGCCACTAAGCTTGCTTCTTCTTTAATGGTAGTATTAACATGTTTCTAAAAATTACATGATAAGCATTGCTCTGACTAAAATTGCAACAATAAAGCTAATTGCATATTATTTCCAAGGTAACACTAACAAAAGAATAAAAATTCAAGAAAGAATATAGAACAACAACAACAAAAATCCAACAGAGATAATTCAAATAAATGGACCTTAATGAGGGAGTTATATAAAGAATTGTGGAAAAGACTAAGTTAACTAACAAGCGATGCTGAGACACCAGACTTGGAACAGAAAGAAACTTAGAACCACTAGGGCTGATGGGAAAAGGGTAGGAAATGTGCTGTCACAGCCCAGTGACATGAGTCTTGAGGGACAGGTCAACCAGTAGGATCTGTAGTCATTGAGGGACAAAGATGGTGCCAGAAAAAAGGCAACAAAACAAGGAGAGAATGGTGGATTTTGTCCCAGATTTCTCTCTCCTCTAGTCTTTGATTTCCAGCCAGTTCTTCCATTGGCCAAATATAAGGGAAAACCACTAACCAAGGAGACCAGGAAAGAAGGCCTGTAGGGGATGACTACCTTGAGCATAAGTGAGAGAGCAATTTATCTGTGGAAGCAAATGTAGAATAAGCACACCTAGGTACGTGACTAGCAGTCAATAAATAAAATGACATATCACATCAGGCAAATCGACTGAAAAAGACCCCTTTAAAGTGTTGAAAAGCAAAAGATGTCACTTTGAGGACTAAGGTGCTCCTGACCCAAGCCATGCTATTCACGTGCATGCAAAAGTTGGATAATGAAAAAGGAAGACTGAAGAATTGATGCCTTTGCATTATGATGGTGGCGAAGAATGTTAAACATACCATGGACTTCCAGAAAAATGAAGCCCTGGTTGCACAGTGATTAAGAGCTTCTGCTGCTAACCAAAAGGTCAGCAGTTTGAATCCACCTGCCACTCCTTGGAAATCCTATGGGGCAGTTCTTCTCTTCCCTGTAGGGTCACTATGAGTCAGAATTGACTCAATGGCTATGGATTGGAACAGAAAAGTGAACAAGTCTGTATTGGAAAAAGTACAGCCTGGAGAAGGAAATCATGCTTGTAAGGCAGAGAGTCAGTGAAAAAGAGGAAGACCTTGATGAGATAGATTGACACAGTGGCTGCAACAATGGGCTCAAACATAACAATTGTGAGGATGGTGCAGAACTGGGTAGTGTTTCATTCTGTTGTATATAGGGTCACTATGAGTTGGAACCAACTCAATGGCACCTAACAACAACAAGGTACTAGGAAAAAGGAAACCAGAAATCTCAAGAGTCATCTCTGGACCAAATACCCAAAACCCAGATGTAGCTGCCAATTTTTAGCAGCTTCCAAGAGGTAGTTCCAGTGATGATTAGAATGTTTACCTCCCCGTGGTATCTACTCATGATCTTACTTTACCCTAGTGAAAAACCCTTCTTTCATGGTGATGCTCTATCCTTCTGGGCTATGCATTATAATTTTCCCAGAAAGAAATTCAGAAGTTGAAGTAGACAAATTGACATTCATTTTATGAAATCTAGGTTGTACATTGGACTGCTCAGTCAGACTGGGGGAAGCCTGATTATTGAGAACCAACCATACCTGGTAATCTCAGTTGGAGCTAAAGAGCCCCTGCTATGATGATTACGTCAAGAGGCTACTGCCTCTCCTTTTTCCTTGAGGCTACTGACTGTACCTGGAATAACCATCTCTGGCATCTTTGCCCAATTTAGTCTCAAAATTCAAGGCTCCCTAGCCCATTACCCTTATATTGTCCATAATAGTTAAGGCTGTATTGAATATAATGCAGAAGCTATCACAGAACTGATTCAGATCTCCATAGTGCCTAAGTCCTTGATAGTAGAGTAAGTAATTGTGAAGAACACCATGGCATTTGGTCTATTATACAATACCAACATCACTGTTTCTATCAGTCAGGTCACAGCAGGAAAAGGATACCATTCAGATGACACCACTGAAGAGAATTTAAATGAAGGGACCATTTCAAAGGTGTGTGTTGGGTTAAGGGAACTAACAGAGGATTTAAGACACCCAGAAATTTTTAACTGTGGGAAGCTATTACCACCCTTAAGGGAAGAGGAACAACATTGTTGGGGGGGATGGAGGTGGGCAGTGGATAATGTTACAAGAATCCTATGAGAGATGGAAGTCTACACAGTTACTTCCAAACAAGAGATGTAGGAACAAGGAAGGGAAGTTGAATTCTCCCACTTCTCTCTTCTAGTCTCTTGCTGACACCTCCCATTAGCCACACCTCACTCCTTGTCAGTGGCAAAGCTCAGGTAATGTGGTCCATAGAAGGAAGCCTGCCTGGGCATACAGCAAGACAGAGAAGAACAGATTGTGGGGTGGGGGGTGAGGAGGGGACTTAAGAGAAGGGAGCAAGCGGAAAATAACCAGCACTTGGATTGAGATCTGTCATGGATTGAATTATGTCCCCCAAAAAACGTGTGTTATCAATTTGGCTGGGCCATGATTCCTGGTATTGTGTGATTTTCCTATATGTTGTAAATCCTGGCTCTATAATGTTAATAAGGGAGGATGGGAGGCAGTTGTGTTAGTGAGACAGAACTCAATCTACAAGATATTGTGTCCTGAGGCAATCTCTTGAGATATAAAAGACAAAAGGGAGCAGAGACAAAGGGGGACCTCATACCACCAAGAAAGCAGTGCCAGGAGCAGAGCACGTCCTTTGGACCTGGGGTCCCTGTGCAGAGAAGCTCCTAGTCTGGGGAAACACTGATGAGAAGAAGGCCGACAGAGAGAGAAAGACTTCCCCTGGAGCTGACGCCCTGAATTTGGACTTTTAGCCTACTTTACTATGATGAAATAAATTTCTCTGTTAAAGCTATCCACTTGTGGTATTTCTGTTACAGCGGCACTAGATAACTAAGACAGGATCTTAACTTTAACCAAGCCAAAAGATCTTGAAAGTTATATAACAAACGCCCAGTCAAACCTGAAAACAGCATCATAGTTTCCATTTTAGTGCTAGCACTGAATGGTTCAGGCACAGAAATACTAAGAATATAATTCATTTATGTAAAATTTTCTACATCAAATACTGTATATTATATATGCATGTATCCATTTCTGGCTTATCAGAAACCTCTTCCAAAAAATCTTAGGTAATAATTCAACTTTATTCCCTAAATTAACACAAGTATACTACTTCATTTTGAAAGAGTAGGATTGTTATTGATGGAACTTATTTTAAATATAAATTGAGTACTACGATTTGATATCAAAGTACAGTGGCTAGGGATTTTCTATGTCCCTTTTTCCCACCTGTTTAATATACACAACATTATATGTCTCCTTTGCACTATAGCTTCATTACTTCTGTCACATCATAAGCAATATGATCAAAGAATGCCTCTATGATCAAATGCTTTAATTTTCTAAATTTGATATTTTAATGACTTCTTCATTTTACATCATGAACAGCAAAATAAGCCATATTTTAGTGAATTGTTCTAAGAAGAAACATCACATTCCAAATAAAGATTTCATTGAATTATAGCCTTCATAAGGACAGCATCCCTACAGTCTAATCTTCAGATACAATTGTTGTCCTGCCTTTTGCTGTCTTGCTATTAGAGCCATATCTAATAAGGTTAACTCTTCCTTTGATATTATTTTGAAGTAAGCTGTTTACACAGTTTTCGTTTTAATGACTCCAGAGACCTTATGCTTCTGCTATTTTTAACAACTAGAACTCAAAGCAAAATATATTTTACATTTTAAATATTTACTTGAATCTTTTATAATTGGTAATTTTATAATCTCACATGCCTTCAGAGAAAAAAAAAGCAGTAACATTTAAACATATCTTTCCTTGAAACACAGCGAAACACTTCAGGACAAGTCCACATTCATCTTTCCTCTTCCCACTCCAATCTCATTGAAAGGGTCTGCTTATGTTGTAGCACTGAAATACAATAAACAGAGTAACATTGTATGATGATCCAGCAACTGAGTAATTTACGTAAGATAAAAACAAAAGAATCATATTGATGAACACCTAACTACAGATGAGTGGCCGATGACCCAATACCGGTAGCAGAAGGGGCTTCTAGATATATTAAATTAATGCATCAATAAATAGATGTAATTGCATAATAGATGCTGCAGAAAACTGAATCAGTGACTTGGAATCCCATCTTGAGCAATTCTTTCAAAGCTTAAAAAGAATAGATAGAACGTATGGGAGAGAGCTTAAGAAACAAGAAAGATCAATCCGGAAGACAAAATATTTATTTATTAGAAGTACCAAGAGAAGAGAATGGTGGCAAAAATAAAAATAAATGTCTTAAGCTACAAATAAACTTCAGTTATTAGGACAAAGTAGCTCACCAAATACTAGGAAAAGAGCATGGATTGCATGACAGAGAATCAATAAAGAAACAAAAATAAAAAATTTCTTGAGCTGAAAATAGACTTCAGTCATTAAGGGAAAACTACCCACCAGGTTGCTGAACAGGAATATTAAAGAAAATACATATATAAACATCTCCTTGTCAAAATTCTATAAAGAGAAAAATCCAATTTTCTAGATAGGAAACAAAAATTTACCTAGAAGAGTAGATATTTAAGCTAATATCAGATTTTCTCAACTGTAATTAGAAATACTAGGAAACAATTTTGACAGGAGAATCTGTCTTCAAATGCATAGATTTAATATATGTTCTCATGCTAAGACATAAAAGTAATGTTATAAAAATAAAAACCTTATGTTTATGTGAAATATGTTTTCCAGTTACCTTCTCTGACATAAACAGATTAAACTGACTTAAAGATTTACAGTTCTTCCCATAAAGAAATTATTTTGATTTTTCCCCGCTTGGATAAAGATTATTAATTATCTTGGACTTTCCAAGATGTAGACTGTAACACCATAATAATAATAATAATAAAACTGTACTATGAAGGAACTCCAAAAGCACAGTGAAAAACATAACTAGATCTTAAAATAGAAATAAGCATACTTCATCATATTCATAAGCTCAGATATAGTAGGATTGGCTTACAATTGCTAACAAATCTTGTATGTTAATAAAAAAAATACATATTTAATAAATAGAACCTGATTTATATTAACCATCATGTGGGGAAGTATGAAATAACCAAAAAAAAATTGAAATAATGCAGTATATTTATATATAAATCTTCACAGTTATCAAGAGCATTCTCCTTATATTTCCCATTCCTCTAATAATCCCAAGGAATCATTTCCACTCTCCTGGGAATCCCCTTCTCTTATTATCAATAACAAAGCAAAAGACATGGCTAGTAGATAATCACATTTCCTGAGATTTTTTCCTCTTGCAGCTGATGTGCTTCACCCTCTTTTATACTTCCTAAGTCACAAAAAGTTCTCAGACATATTATTCATTGGTTATTTCCATCTATTTAGACTTTAGGGAAATGGCTATTTATTATTAGATCATTTGGAGAATATATCATTTCAGAATGTTGGTTTTATATCACATATATTATCATCTCACTAGAAATAGTATGGGTATAAAAATAATTTGTACCAGTGCGAATGTCAATGCAAACAAAGAAGAAAAGTCTTTCATATTACACAAATGTTAGCTCTTCAAATCAAATGACATATGAATTTTACTTATTCTACTTTCCTACAACTACAGCTATTATACTGAATAAAACGCATTTCACGTATCACGCTCAATAATTTTTTAGCTTTGTCTCTCTCTCACACACACACACACTTGCAAATTAGCACTCATCTTAATTTATAACTTCCAGTTCTACTGAGTTAATTAACACACACCCACACACATAATCCTGAAATAACAGCATATACACTAGTTTTACTATTACTCCAGGCATCCTGATGTGAGATGACTGAATGAAAGAATCCGTTGTTTTACAGAGGCAGTCTAAACATTTAGGTGAAAGTTACACTATAAAACGAATACTACATAGAGAATAGTTTTCCATCTATACTGCTCCTGTGATCATTTTAGGTAGACAACCTAACACATCAATCCAT
Source organism: Dugong dugon (assembly GCA_030035585.1). Lineage (NCBI taxonomy): Eukaryota > Metazoa > Chordata > Mammalia > Sirenia > Dugongidae > Dugong > Dugong dugon. Next base: position 99,282,072 of record CM057465.1, read on the forward strand.
GTTTCTTTTCTTTACATATTTTTAAGTGTTTCCTAGAACACTTCTTTGAACCAACCTTCAGGTAAGAACCTCATGCTTCTCGGCTGTTTCATCTGATCATTGAAAACCCACTGAGTTTGGCCTTTGTTGTCTTTCCAGTAGAAAGTAAGTCTCACATTCCTACACAGTGACAGTTGTAGTCTGTATCAGATTCCTTTCACTATCTTCTGAGGTAAGGGGAGAGGTCACCAGGTGTACATTTCCTATTCTATACTGTTTTAAAGCTTCCCTTGCTTGTAACAAATACTTTCCTATCTTTTAGCTTCTGTGGTAGCACTGAATCTCTTGAGATTTCTTTGAAAGAGGTAGTATCAGATTAAAATAAGTTCTTCTTTCAGTGTCTTCTCTGAAAAGAAGTGAAAAGACTTAGATGGTGAATATCATATTGTTTCCCTGATAACGTCACCCTTAATGCTGAAGTAACATAAGCAATCTTTTCACATATCTAGCACATGCCATGTGCTGTTTTCTAAGGTCAACAGCTCAAAGCAGCTGCCCCTGTTTTAATACCAAAGCAGAAGATCCCATAATCTATGCGTCAGAAGCCGTTCCTTTTAGTTACAATAAATTATGATGGGGGGGATTATGAAGATAATTCAACGCACCATCCTTCCTGTTCCTGATTGAAATAAACACTTGGAAATGCATTTTATATTTTGGAGAAAAAACAAAACAAAACTTGTTTTCTCAAAGCATGTGTGCCAAAGGCTTCCGTAGTGTCTTTAGAGAAAAGGTGTTGCCGCTTTTTGAAAGGTGTGACTTGATACCAGGAAATAGAATAAACTGTGGAAGTTTTAGTCATTTAAATATATTTTGTCCATCTAAGGTGGCTCTGGAAACCCTGCTGGCGTAGAGGTTAAGCGCTACAGCTGCTAACCTAAAAGGCAGGCAGGCAGTTCAAATCCACCAGGTGCTCCTTTCCTTGGAAACCCAATAAGGCAGTTCTAGTTTGTCCTATAGGGTTGCTGTGAGTCAGAATTGACTCAATGGCAATGGGTTTGGTTTTTTTGGTTTAAGGTGGCTCTTCCTCCAGATACTGAACATCCACAAGATAAGTAGAGGAAGGTAATTTCTAGCATGGAAAAGAGATTGCCTTAGCAGACAACCTAAGATCCAGTTTTCTTTTCTTTGTATGTTTTAAAATTTTCCCAGAGATGTACTTCTCTCGTTTAAAAAATAACCAGTGAGCAACTATTATGTTTCAGGCATTGTGCTACACATTGAAGGCTTAATGTGAACAGAGGCAGAAACAGCCCCTTTTACAAGAAGATCATTGGTGCACAGTGACAAGTCCACTCTGTCAGGGTACTCTTATGAGGCAGTGCTAGACATGACCCATGATCCCTGGGACACCCCAATTTTGACAGCAAAGTCCATCTAAATGTATCAGGCTTAATGGCTGGGAATTCTGGTATCAAGAGACTTCAGTAAAAAAATTGAAATGTAAATTTTGGAAACTTCTTTCTCCCCCAAAACTGCCTGTCAGACGATTTCTATAAAACTCTAGAAGGTCCCAGAAACCAGAGATAAACAATGTTCCCATGAGACCCATAAATTATTAGAAACACTAAAGAAAACGGCCAAGTTTCCAAAAGCTACATATTTTCCTAAGCTTTATCTGAAATTCTGGTCATACCATGAGCCCAGTTGGAAAATAAAAAATAACCTATACATGAACCTTCAGTGTTACAGTGGTTTAATATTTCTAATAGGATTCATAGACAAGACTAAATTTTGTTTTTAAAATGTGTATGTGGAGATGAACCACTACTACTTTAATCTACTTTAAAGATAAACTTTGTAAAGTACCAATTTTGATTTCTCTCCCTTATGTTAGCACAACACACTGGGCTTCCCCTCTTTTCCATACTGTCTTAAAATGGCCTGTTTTCCTGTCTATTTCTCCCAAAGTCCAACATCTTCATGAGGACAAGATAGACAGATTAGTTAGATAGATAGGTAGGTAGATAGGTAGGTAGATAGATAGACAGACAGACAGACAGCTGCCATCAAGTTGACTGCTACTCATGGTGACCCTATGTACAACAGAACAAAACGTTGCCCTGTCCTGCACCACCTTCACAATCGCCAGCACATTGGAGTTCATCTTTGTGGCTACTGTGCCACTCCAACTCATTGAGTCTCCCTCACCCTCACTGGCCCTCTCCTTCACCAAACATGATGTCCTTCTCCAACGATTGATCCTTCTTGATTATGTGTCCAAAGCAAGTGAGTAGGACAATGTTCTGTTGTGATTCATAAGGTTTCCATTGGCTAATTTTCAGAAATAGATCCCCAGGCCTTTCTTCAAATATTTTTGAAGAAAAGAATAAACAGTAAATTAATGTGTACTTTAAATTTAAAAAATCATTATGTAAGTATGAGTATCTTACGCAAATAAATTTTATTTGTGTTCATTTTTAATTTTCCTATCTGTTAAGTAGTAAAGTCAAAGTAGTTAATGCTAAGAGCATGAGTGTGGGTCAAACCTCCTAGATCAAATCTCAATTCCATCAGTGACTTCAAGTTACCTCAGGTTACTTCTCTGTAGCTCAATTTCCTCATTTGTTAAATATGACCTTCCTGTTAGAGTAGTTGTGGGGATAATACAAGAGAATTACTGTAAAGTATGTAGCATAATTCTTACGTTAGCTGCTATTTTTTTTTTTTTTTGCCACTGCTGTTTTCATTAGCAAAAGCAATCATGTAAAAAAGCAGCACCCCTACCCCCACAGGTGGAGCCAGTGTATCATCATTTAGTGCCACAAACCGAAAGCTTCCATGTTCAAAGTTTTTCTCTTTACGTGTAAGTAAAACAGATATATTTAGGCCAGGGTCTCACTGAGGGGGAGCTGTCTTATCATCTTCCAGAGTAAATGAAATATTCTATAAACATGCAAATGGCCCTAAATAAACCTAAAGTCTAAAGTTTATTGATGTAAAATTAAATTCTTATTTGCCAAATGCCTGGTTTGATGAGTTGGCTTCTAAAGATTATTGTTAGCTCAAGATTTTTAATGATGCAGTTCACAAAACAATACAAGGTCATATGAAGAGAGTTATTACCTCCTTGTTAACCTCGGCATTTACTTTGTCTCTTTTGCTTAGAGAAATGGTCATAGTTTGTTTATAATTTTGGCCCAAATTCATTATTCTTCATGGATGTAAGCTGAATAATGGAAAATAATTCTCCTCACAGCATATAACAACACTAATACACTAACTACAGTAAGATTAAGTCAGGCAGTCTTTAATTCTCCCAAGTGTGTAATGGGAACTGCCTCAGATTGTATACACTATAACCAATGCTGATCTTGAGAGACACTATTTCCAACCCTTAGTGGGAATCCAGAAAGTAGCTCCCTTCATCATGGTGAGCTCTCTTCTCACTAGTTGGAAGGCTGTTCTGGTGGGTTGACCTCGCATCCTGGAAATCATGGTGTGTCCTCAGGTGAATGTGCAAACTCTTGCAATGACTAATTGACTTATAATGCAGATTTGGGCTTCATTGTTACATGCTTCGTTAATGAAAATGATCAAACAATACATTGACAAGCTAGGGCACCTATGATATCTTTGTGTCTCCTTCAGAATTTTGCTGCTTCTGGTACAATAAGGGGTAGAAGAACATTACATAAATGTGTACTTTGGGGCCTGGGAGAACTTCATTTCCTAGAGCAGTTGACTGTGTGTGAAATGGGAGCACGTGTGACAGATGACACTCTCAGGAAGTAGCTTCTGATGGGTAGGATATAATTGTCTTAACATCACAGAGATGCACAAATGGTCAAACTTAGAAGTAGCATTATTGGCTTTATGTAAGAAAGGAAGCATTTTTAACCTAAAAAAAGCTGCTGTTTTTAGGCTTTTCACATTTCGAGATTTTACCTCAAACTAGCACAGCCTATGCCCAAAAGCAGGCATATCATTTCTTTCTGTTGTCTACTCAGATGAAGTTGCTGGTTTAGAAGCAGCATAGGCCTTACTAGAACCAATATTTCTCCATTCCATTTTTCTAGCTCCGTTCCAAATTTCTGCATAAGCTATCTACAGAACCTCAAAAGAAACAAAACAGTATTTATTTTAACTGGAAAACAGTATGCTATATATAATATACTTTCCTTCAAAGCTGGCACTTGCGTAATATCAGTGGGGGCAGACTTTCCACGGGGTAGTTTAACAAGTCCATTATCTGGAAAATTTATACAAAAGATAATCATTGTGTGCAGATATATGAACAAAGATGTTGAAAAGTTTTGTTTTTTTTAAATCTAAACATCTATGTTGTTGTTAGCTACCTCAAGTCTATTTCAACTCACAGCGAAGCAATGCAACAGAGTAGAACATACAGTTTTCTAGGCTGTAATCTTTACAGGATCAGATAGATAGGTCTTTCTCCTATGGAACCCCTGGGTGAGTTTGAACCACCAACCTATTGGTTAGCAGCCCAGTGCTTGGTTAAATTAAAAATGTAACAAAACCTATGAGTCGGAAACAACTTGATGGCAACGGGTTTGGTTTTATTTTGTATGCTTTGTTCAAGGCTACAGGATTTTTAATCTATTATGATCTTATATATATTTAACTTTTTTTTTTACTTGATTTCTTACAGCACTTTGTTTTTTTATTGTGCTTTAGGTGAAAGTTTACAGCTCAAGTCAATTTCTCATTCAAAAATTTATACACATATTGTTTTTCAACAAAGGTTGCAATCCCCATAATGTGACAACACACTTGCCCTTTCCATTCTGGGCTCTTTGTGTCCATTTGCCCAATTCCTGTCCCTTCCTGTCTTCTCGTCCTGCTTTTGAACAGGAACTGCCCATTTGGTCTTGTATACTTGATTCCTTACATGTGCTATTTGTTTTATAGGCCTGTCTAATCTTTGTCTGAAAAGTGAGCTTTGGGAATGGTTTTGATTCTAGGTTAGCAGAGTGTCCAAGGGTCATAGTTTTGGGAGTTCCTCCAGTCTGTCAGACCAGTAAGTCTGGTCTTATTACATGAATTTGAATTCCGTTCTATATTTTTCTCCCACAATGTCTGGGACTCTCTGTTGTGATCCCTATTAGGGCATTTGTTGGTGATAGCCGGGCACCATCTAGTTCTTCTGATCTCAGGCTGGTGGATTCTCTGGCTTGTGTGGTCCTATAGCCCTTTGGGCTAATATTTTCCTTGTATCTTTGATGTTCTTCATTCTCCTTTGCTCCAGGTAGGATGGGACCAATAGACATATCTTAGATAGCTGCTCACAAGCTTTTAAGACCCCAGACACTACTCACCAAAGTCAGATATAAAACATTTTCTTTATGAACTGTGTTGTGCCAATTGACCTAGATGTCCCCCAAGACTATAGTTTCCAGTCCCCATATATTTAACATTTATAATGAGTATGTCTTTATCATCCAATCAGAAATGTATATCCTTTATGTGCTTGGCTGTTAACCAAAAGGTTGGCAGTTTGAGTCCAGTCAGAAGTACCTTGGAAGAAAAGCCTGGCAATCTACTTCTGAAAAATCAGCCACTGAAAACCCAACAAAGCACAGTTCTACTCTGACACACGTGGTGTCACTATGCATCAGGGTCAACTCAATGGCAGCTAATTTGGTTTTAAAGAATAAGCAATATACGAAAAATAAAGAGTGAGAGAAAGCAAGCAAAATAGCAATGTTTCTGGAAGGATATTAACTAAAATGTTAACTTACAATTGTTTTTATGTTTTAATTATATAAACACTATAATATTTAAATTAAATTATTATTAATTATATATAAAGGAGAGCACTGAGAGATGAAACTAGAAATGAGATGATGGAGACTATATAGAACGTCACTGGCCTTCATGAAGATGTTGTCTTTTACTCTGAGTAAGCCCTTGGAAGTAATATTATGCTGAAGATCATTCAAAAACAGCTGCAGCAGTACATTGACAGGGAAGTAGCAGAAATTCTAGCTAAATTCAAGAGAAGACATGGAATGAGGAACATCATTGCTGATGTCAGATGGATCTTGGCCGAAAGTAGAGAATACCAGAAAGATGTTTACCTGTGTAAAGGCATTTGATTTTGTGGATCATAACAAATTATGGATAATTATGGAAATTATGGAAATTCCAGAATACTTAACGGTGTTCATGCATCACCTGTACGTGGACTAAGAGGCAGTCGTTCAAACAGAACATGGGGATACTTCATGGTTTAAAATCAAGAAATGTGTGCAAAAGGGTTGTATCCTTTCATCACACTTATTCAATCTGTATGCTGAGCAAATAACCCAAGAAACCTGAGTATATAAAGAAGAATGTGGTATCAGGTTTTTGGTTTGTTTTTTTTTTTTAATTTTTTATTGTAATTCAGGTGAAGGCTTACAGAACAAATAGTTTTTCATGAAACAGTAGTACACATAGTGTTTTATGATATTGGTTAACAACCCCACAACATGTCAAACCTCTCACTTCTCGAACTTTTTTTTTTGGTGAAAATATACATAGCCAAAGATACACCTTTTCAAAAATTTCTATATGCACACTTCAGTGACATCAACTATGCTCTTCCAATTGTGCTGCTATTCTCACTTTAGTGTACAAAACAAAATAGTTTCTCATTTAACAGTTAGTACACATGTTGCCCTATGACAATTGTTAGCAACCTCACAACACATCAACACTATCCTTACTCAACCTTGGGATCCCTATCACCAGCTTTCCTGTCCCCTTCTGCCTCCTGGCCCTTGTCTCTGGACTGCTGTGACTCATTAGTCCCATTTGGTTTTATGGGGTTGTCCACTCCCCGGCTGAACGGTGAACCTTGGAAATGACTTCACCACTGAGCTAAAAGGGTGTCTGGGGGCCATACTCTCGGGGTTTCTCCAGTTTCCTTTAGGCCAGTAAGACTGGTCTTTTTTGTGTGTGTGTGAGTTAGAATTTTGTTCTACATTCTTCTCAAGCTCTGTCAAGAACCCTCTGTTATCATCCCGATCAGAGCAGTCAGCAGTGGTAGCCGGGCACCATCTAGCTGTACTGGATTCAGTCTGGTGGAGGCCTTGGTAGCTGTGGTCCATTAGTCCTTTGGGCTAATCTTTTCCTTGTATCCTGTTCTCTTCATTCTCCCTTGCTCCCGAAGGGATGAGACCAGTGGAGTATCTTAGATGGCTGCTCACAGGCTTTTAAGACCCCAGACGCTACTCACCAAGGTAGAATGTAGAACATTGTCTTTGTAAACTGTGTTATGCCAGTTGAGCTAGATGTTCCCCAAGGCCATGGTCCCCATAGCCCTCCACCCAGTAATTCAGTCCCACAGGGAGTTTGGATGTGTCTATGGGGCTTCCATGACCTTTCCTTGTACAAGTTGTGCTGGCATACTATTTCACCCTTCACCCAAGATAACACTAATCTATTGCCTATTTAGTACTTCCCACCCACCCCTCCCAACCCTGGTAACCAACAAAGATTGTTACATTTTGTGTGTGAACTTTCTCATGGGTTTTTACAATAGAGGTTTCATACAATATTTCTCCTTTTGAGTTTCCCTTATTTCACTCAGCATAATGTCCTCCAGTTTCATCCATGTTATGAGATGCTTCACAGATTCATCATTGTTCTTTCTCGTTGCATTGTGCTCCGTTGTGTGTATGTACCATAGTTTGTTTATCCATTCATATGTTGATGGGCATCTAGGTTGTTTCCATCATTTTGCTATTGGAAACAATGCTGCCATGAACATAGGTGTGCATATGTCCATTTGAGTGATCACTCTTATTTGTCTAGGATATATTCCTAGGAGTGAGATTCCTGGATCGTATGGTGTGTCTATTTCTAGCTTTCTGAGGAAACGCCATATCATTTTCCAAAATGGTTGTATCATTTTGCATTCCCACCAGCAGTGCATAAGAGTTCCAATCTCCCAGCAGCCTCTCCAACATTTGTTATTTCCACTGTTTTTGATTCATGCCAGTAATGCGGGGTGAGATGGTATCTCACGGTGGTTTTAATTTGCATTTCTCTAATGGCTAGTGATCCCGAGCATTTCCTCGTGTGTTTGTTGGCCATTTGAATGTCTTCTTTGGTGAAGTGTCTGTTCATTTCCTTTGCCCATTTTTAATAGGAGTATTTGTCTTTTTGTTGTAGAGGTGTCGGATTTTCTTGTAGATTATGGAGGTTAGACCTTTGTCTGACTTGTACTGTCCAAAAATTTTTTCCCAGTCTGTAGGTTCTCTTTTTACTCTTTTGGTGAAGTCTTTGGAAGAGCATAGGTGTTTGATTTTTAGAAGATCCCTGTTATCTAGGTTATCTTTTGGAGTTTGTGGGTTGATGGTTATGGTTTGTATCTTGTTAATGCCGTGTATTAAGGCCTGTAGTGTTGGTCTTATTTTTTCTTCTATGAACTTTATACTTTTAGGCTTTATATTCAGGTCTTTGATCCATTTTGAAGTAGTTTTTGTATACGGTATGAGGTATGGGTCCTGTTTCATTTTTTTGCAGATGGATATCCAGTTTTGCCAGCACCATTTGTTGAAAAGACTGTCTTTTCCCCATTTGATGGACTTTGGGCCCTTGTCGAAGATCAGGTGACTGTAGGTGGATGGATTAGATCTGGGTTCTCAATTCTGTTCCATTGGTCAATGTATCTGTCATTGTACCACTACCAGGCTGTTTTGACTACTGTAGCTGTATAGTAGGTTCTAAAGTCAGGTAGTGTGAGTCCTCCAACTTTATTCTTCAGTAGTGCTTTACTTATTCAGGGCTTCTTCCCTTTCCATATAAGGTTAATGATTAGTTTTTCTAACTCTTTGAAGAATGTTGTTGGTATTTGGATCGGGATTGCATTCTATTTGTAAATCTCTTTGGGTAGAATTGTCATTTTCACAGTGTTGAGTCTACCTATCCACGAGCGTGGTACGTTTTTCCATTTATGTAGATCCCTTTGGGTTTCTTGCAGTAGTGTTTTGTAGTTTTCTTTGTATAGGTCTTTTACATCCCTGGTTAGATTTATTCCTAAGTATTTTATCTTTTTAGGGGCTACTATAAATGGTATTGTTTTCCTGATTTCCTTTTCATCATTCTCCTTATTGGTGTATAGGAATGAATGTTTATCTCGTATCCTGCTACTCTGCTGAATCTTTCTATTAGTTCCAGTAGATTTCTCGTGGAGTCTTTAGGGTTTTCTATGTATAGTATCATATCATGTGCAAACAGGCACAATTTAACTTCTTAATTACCAATTTCGATGCCCTTTATTTTTTTTCTTGCCTTATTGCTCCACCTAGAACTTCCAGCACAATGTTAAATAGGAGTGGTGATAAAGGGCATCCTTGTCTTGTGCCTGTTCTCAAGGGGATTGTTTTCAGCCTCTCTCCATTAAGAATGATGTTGGCCGTTGGTTTTGCATAGATTGCCTTGATTATGTTGAGAAATTTCCCTTCTATGCTTATTTTATTGAGAGTTTTTATCAGGAATGGGTGTGGGACTTTGTCAAATGCCTTTTCTGTGTCAATTGACATGATTATGTGATTCTTTTCTTTCCTTTTATTTATGTGGTGTATTATATTGATTGATTTTCTAATGTTGAACCAGCCTTGCATACCAGGTATGAATCCTACTTGGTCGTGGTGTATTATTTTTTTTATATGATGCTGAATTCTATTGGCTAGAATTTTGTTCAGAATTTTTGCATCTATATTCATGAGAGATATTGGTCTGTAATTTTCTTTCTTTGTGACATCTTTGCCTGGTTTTGGTATCAGCGTTATGCTGGCTACATAGAATGAATTTGGAAGTGTTGCTTCCTCTTCTATGCTCTGAAATAGCTTGAGTACTGGTACAAGCTCTTCTGTAAATGTTGTGTAGAATTCTCCAGTGAAGCCATCTGGGCCAGGCCTTTTTTTGGTTGGGAGTTTTTGATTACCTTTTCAATCTCTTCTCTTGTTATGGGTCTGTTCAGAGTTTCAATATCACTTTGTTGTAGTTTGGGTAGGCCGTGTGTTTCTAGACATTTATCCATTTCCTCTAGGCTTTCAAATTTGTTGGAGTATAGTTTTTCATAATATTCTGTTATAATCCTTTTTATTTCAGTTGGGTCTGTTGTAATGTACCCCATTTCATTTCTTATTGGGGTTGTTTGTGTCCTCTTCTGTTTTTCTTTTGTCAGTCTGGCCAGTGGCTTGTTGATTTCGTTGATTCTCTCTAAGAACCAACTTTTGGTTTTGTTTATTTTTTCTATTGTTTTCCTCTTCTCTATTTCATTGATTTCTACTCTGATCTTTATTATATCCTTTCTTCCGGTGGCTGTGGGCTTTTTTTTTTTCTGTTCTCTCTATTTGTTTGAGTTCTGTAGTTAATGTTTTGATTTTGTCCCTTTCTTCTTTTTGATGTGTGCATCTATTGTTTTAAATTGTCCTGTGAGGACTGCCTTTGCTGTGTCCCAAAGGTTTTGGTATGATGTGTTTTCATTCTCATTTGATTCTAGGAATATTTTGATTCCAGGAATTTTTTTATTCCATCTCTGATTTCTTCTATTACTCAGTGATGTGTATGCAGGTTATTATTCAGTTTCCATGTAATAGATTTTTTTTCCTTGCTCTTTCTGTTGTTAATTTCTACCTTGATGGCATTGTGGTCAGAGAAGATATTTTGAATTATCTCAACATTTTGGATCTTGTTGAGGATTGCTCTGTGGCTTAGGATGTGGTGTATTCTGGAGAACATTCCATGTGCATTGGAAAAGAATGTGTACTTTGCGGCTGTTGGATGGAGTGTTCTATATATGTCTATGAGGTCAGGTTGGCTGATTGTGCCCTTTAGGTCTTCTGTATCTTTGCTGAGTGTCTTCTTAGTTGTTCTGTCCCTTACTGAGAGTGGTGTGTTGAAGTCTCCTAGTGTTATTGTGGAACTGTCAATTTCTCTCTTCAGTGTTGTTAGAGTTTGTTTTATGTATTTTGGAGCCCTGTCATTGGGTGCGTAGATGTTTATTATGGTTATATCTTCATGATGGATCGTCCCCTTAATCATTATATAGTGTCCTTCTTTGTCTTTTATGGTAGATTTTGTTTTAAAGTCTATTTTATCTGAGATTAGAATTGCCACTCCTGCTCTTTTTTGGTAGTTGTTAGCTTGATAGATTTTTTTTCCAACCTTTCACTTTTAATAAATTCACATCTTGTTTCTAAGGTGTGTCTCTTGTAGACAGCATATTGATGGATCCTGTTTTCTTATCCTTCTGTCACTCTCCGTCTCTTTATGGGTGCATTGAGTCCACTTAGATTCAGTGCAATTATTGATAGATGTAAGTTTGTTGCTGTCATTTTGTAGTGCTTTTTTTTTTGTAGTGCTGACGTTTTCTTTGCTCTTCTTACTCTCCTGTGCTGAGTTACTTTTGTTTGTGGATTTTTTTTTTCATTTGTTTTGTTATTGTAGGTTTTGTTTTTGCTGAGACTTTATGTTTTTCTTCTTTATTTTTATGACTATGTTCGTTAACTTTCTTTGTGGTTACCATGAATTTTGCCCTTATCTTTCTAAGTTTGAAGCAGTCTACCATTACTTGATATCGCCTTGCCTTCCTCTCCATTAGAAGGTTCTATACTTATGCCGTTTATTCCCTCTTTTATTGTTTTGATGTTGTTGTCATTTACTGATTAACTGCTCTGATTCCCTGTTGTATTTCTTTTGGTTTAGGATAGTCGTCGAGAGTTCATTTCCTAGATTGGTATCTGGCTGTTACGATCCTGCATCCTATGTTCTGCCTGTGAGCTAAAGTTGTTTGTTCTCAGATCGAAGAACTCCCTTTAATAATTCTTGTGAGTTTGGTTTGGCTTTTACATATTCCCTTAATTTCTGTTTATCTGGAAATGACTCACCATCATTTTTGAACCAGAGTTTTGCAGGATATATTATTCTTGGCTGGCAATTTTTTTTTCAAGATTTTATATATGTCATCCCGTTGCCTTCTTGCCTGCATGGTTTCTGTCAAATCATCTGAGCTTAGTCTTATTGTTTCTCCTCTGTATGTGACTTCTTGTTTTTCACAAGCTGCTCTCAGGATTCTTTGTTTGTCTTTGGTTTTGGCGAGTGTGATTATGATATGCCCTGGTGATTTTCTTTTGGGGTCTACTTTATATGGGGTTCGTTGAGTTTCTTGGATGGCCAGCTTTTCATCTTTCATGATATTGGGGGAGTTTTCTGTCAGCAGTTCTTCAATGATCCTCTCTGTGTTTTCTGTTTTCTCCCCCCATTCTGGAACTCCAATCACTCGAAAAATTTTGCTTTTGATTGTATCCCACATAACGCTCAGGGTCTCTTCATTTTTATTTGTTCTTTTTTCTGGGTTTTTCTCAAACAGAGTTGTATCCAAGTGTTTGTCTTCAATTCCACTGATCCTGTCTTCCACTGTTTCAAATCTGCTTCTCAGCCTTCTATGACACAGTCCATTTCTGAAATCTTGTTGTTTATCTTTTGGATTTCTAATTGTTGTTTTTGTATAATTTCTAGTTGTTATTTTGGCATTTTGTTCCTGCATTATTTTTCTGAATTATTCCAATTTTTTGTCTGTACTTTCCATGAATTTGTCCATTTTTTCCTCATGTTTGTCTGCTTTTTGCTTCAGTTCTTGGAGAATTCTGAGTATTATAGATTTGAATTCCCTATGAGGTAGTTCTAGTGCCTTTTCTTCCACTGGAAAGTCATCTGGTGCTTTATTTTGGATGCCAACTGGAACCATCCTATCTTGTTTTTGTAAATGTTTTGATATTGTCTGCGGTCTGCGGGGCTTTCAGTAGTTATTTTTCTCATTTATTGATTGTAGATTTGTTTGTTTCATCCCCCCCCCCTTTTTTTTTTTAATTTGGCTATGCCTAAGCAGGCGGGCTGTGTGTTCTTTGTTGTATGCTTGTTTGTGGGCACAATACTTTTCACCTCCTTCTCTAATTGTCAGGGTCAGCCGCTCAGATATGGTACAGCACGGCAGGTCTAGCTGAAGAGGATTTACTGGGATGGGTTGTTTGTGGCACTTACTACAGCCACCAGGGCAGGTCGGTAATCAGTGCAGGGCAGGTTCCAGTAGACTGTGCCTGTGCTGCTTGGTGGTGTGATGTTAAGCATGCGGTGCAGGTATGCAGGATGTAGTGGGGTGATTTTTATATGTGGAGCTACGTTGGATATGGAAGAGGAGAGAGAGGAACAGGAGCCAAAAACACACAAACAAACAAAAACGTATGCTAGGGAAGCTTGCCGTTGGAGTGGAGAGATGAGAGACTATGAAATGGAGAAAAACAACGAGGCGAAGAGGAAGAAAAGAAAAGAATGAATAAATAATAATCAGAAAGGGAAAAGAACAGCAAAGTTCCCAGGGATCCCACCGGTGCGGCTATGAGGTCTGGGGAAGTTGTTCTCAGGTGTTTCAGTACAGCCTGGCTAGGACGCATAGAGGTATACAATGCCAGGTATTCAGGGAACAGAAGAGAAGGAAGATATAGAGAGACGAGAAACTGAGTAATGAAGAAAGACAAAACAGGGGAAAAAAGGGAAAAGAAAACAAAACAAATTAAAAAAAAAAAAAAGAACAAGAAAAGCCCCAAAAAAAACATAAAAAATTAAAAAAACAAGAAGAAAAGAAATGTCCTCAGGGGTCCCTCTGACACGTCTGCAAGCCGAGGGGGTAGGTTCCAACCCACGCAGCACCACCTGACCAGAATGGGCTCCCAACTCAAGAAAAGGAAAAGTAACAAACAAAAAATTCAAAACAAAAAAACGAACAAAAGCCCTGGGATCCCACCAGTGCACAGCCCAGACCGGGAAGTAGCTCCACACTCGAACAGAGTTCTGCAGCCCCTCAGGAAGAAGCAAAGATGGTGCATGGAGCCAAGTATTTGAGTGAAAAGAGGGGGAGGTGGTGAGAGGTAAGGAAGAAATCAAAAGAAGTGGAAAAAAGCAACACCAGCAGCCAACAAATGGCACTCAGAGAGCTGGCCCGTTTGGGTGGGTGGAATTCAAGCAGCCAGCGCTTCCCAGATGAGAGATTGTGGCCGCGGGAATCAGAAGAGGCTGAGTTGGGGTGAAGAAAGGTGGGGGGTGGGAAAGCATATATCGCAAATTACCAGTTGTTTTGTCTCCCACTGGAAGCTCCGTGAAGCTGCTTTCTCGTTCCCCCTGTTTGCTAGTCTCTGATAAGAATCCAAGATGGTGGATCTGTGCTACGTTAGCTGATAGGGGACTTCTGCATGAATCTCTCCTGGCTCTCCATTCTCTGTCAGTGTTCTCACTCCTTTTGGTGCGTGGCTGAGTTCTTTATCTCTTCATTTGATGTCTTAGGGTTTTAGGATTGTCGTTTTCTCTGTTTGGCTTAGTTTTTTGGATCTTTTCTGTGGAGGGATGGCATGGTGCTTCTGCCTAGAGCGCCATTTTGCCAGAAGTCTGTGGTATCAGGTTTTGAGTAATGCTCATTAACAGCCTACAATGTGCAGATGACACAACCTTGTTTGCAGAAAGTGAAGAAGACTTGAAGAACTTACCACTGAAGTTCAAAGACTACAGTCATCAGTATGGATTACACATCCACATAAAGAAAACAAAAATCCTCACAACTGGACCAACATCATGATAAACAGAGAAAATACTGAAATTATCAAGGGTTTCATTTTACTGGAATTCACAATCAATGCCCATGGAAGCAAAGAAGCAAACAAACAAAAACCCATTGCTGTTAAGCCTATTCTGACTCATAGAGACGTTATATGACAGAGTAGAACTACCCCACAGGGTTTCCAAGGAGCAGCTGGTGGATTCAAACTGCTGACATTTTGGTCAGCAGCCGAGCTCTTAACCACTGCACCCCAGGGCTCCGAGCACATGGAAGCAGCAGTCAAGAAATCAAATGACATATTTCATCGGGCAAATCTGCTGCAGAAGACCTCTTTAAGTGTTAAAAACCAGAGATGTCACTTTGAGGACTAAGGCACACCACATCCAAGCCATGGTATTTTCAATTGCCTCATATGCGTGAGAAAGCTGGAGAATAAGTAAGGAAGACAGAAGAATTGATTCTTTTGAATTATGGTGCTGGCAAAGAATATCAAATATACTATGGGCTGCCAGAAGAAGGAATAAATCTGTCTTGGAAGAAGTACAGCCAGAACACTCCTTAGAAACAAGGATGTTGAGACTTTGTCTCGAATACTTTGGACATGTTATCAGGAGGAATCAGTCCCTGGAGAAGGACATCATGCTTGATAAAGCAGAGGGTCAGTGAAAAAGAAGAAAATCCTCAACAAGATGGAGTGACACAATGGCTGCAACAGTGGGCTCAAACATAGCAGTGATTGTGTGGATGACACAGGACCAGGCAGTGTTTCATTCTGTCATACATAGGGCTGCTATGAGTAGGAACCAACCTGAGGGCACCTAACAACAACAAGAACAATCTGTTTTACTTAAGCCGACTGATTTAAATGCTAATCGTATGTAAATACATCATAGCAACATCTAGAATAGTGTTTGACCAAACAAGTAGGCACCATAGCCTAGCCAAGTTGACACATAAAATGAAGCATCACAGCAGGAGAAGCAATAATTACAGGTACAGGTCCTGTGGCCTTAAGCTGGCCTCAAAAGACAGCCATTAGGCCTTCTCTCCTGTGGAGCCAGCATGATGTGGTTCTGGCTGGCTCATACCCAGTAAGAGGGCCAGGCGTGTGGAACCAAACTATTTGTTTCTAAACTATTTGTTCACATCAGAGGAGTCTAGGCATTGAGGTTGAGGCTGTTCAGGTGAGCACAGCCCACCGTCCTCTTAAAATACGTAACTAAAAGCCAATTATATACACATACTTCAAACATAGCCGTTGTGATTTAACTGCTGTATTCTAAGCAAGTTGCAGCAGCTAGCTTTATATCTTGGGCCTATAGTCATCACTTATATAGGGAGTCTGATGACCAAAGAATCTTACTACAAAGCAAAAGGAGATTATCCAAACTAAACCTCACCAAGACACCTGGGAAAAGGAACAATGAGGGGAATTCATGTCAACATGTACATGACAGATATCTAATACTTTCCTGAAAGCATGTTTTGTTAAAAGTGGGAGACAGTAGGAGGGTCCTGAGTGTTTGAAAGTGAAACAGGGGGAAAAAGGGAGCATGCAAAACCCAACTCCACCAATTTCAAACCATATTCAGAGCTAGCTTAGTGTTGCTGCTTCTCTTCTCAACGCAAAAGGAATGTTTGCCCATAGTATTCTTGTCAAGATTCCTTATTTACCAAGACTGCTGATTCATTGTTTTTCTTCCCAGATAAAATACATAAGGCTTTTCTAATGCCATTAAGAAGTTCATCCATTTACTTATTTGTATTTATTCAACAAATAATTATCATTATCTAGGAGTCCCTGGGTGGCAAAGATGATTAAGCACTCAGCTACCAACAGAAAGACTGGTAGTTCAAACTTAACCCAGGGGCTCCTTGGAAGAAAGGTCTGGCAATTTACTTTTAAAAAATCATCAATCAAAAACCCCATGGAACAAAGTTCTGCTCTGACCCACATGAGGTTGCCATGAGTTAGAACTGATTTCATGGAAACAGGTTTTTTTGTGTGCGTGCGTGGATAAGTTCTATAGCGATGGATGTGTGAGGATCTTGTCCTAGAAATCAATGGATTCCAAACTTAGTTGTGATCAGAAAAGGCAGCATATATAATCAATAATAATTTAAACATTATAATGTTTACATAATTAAAATATATACACAACACTGAGTTAACATTTTAGTGAACATCCTCCCAGAAACATTGCTCTTTTGCTTGCTTTCCCTCACTCTTTATTTTTCATATGTTGCTTTACTCTTCAGATAGTTTTAAATACATTTCTGATTAGAAGATAAAGACTTCCTCATTGCAAATATTAAAAATCTATGTTGTTGTTGTTGTTAGGTGCCGTCATATTGGTTCTGACTCATAGCAACTCCACGTACAACAGAACAAAACACTGCCTGGTCCTGGGCCATCCTCACAATCATTGCTATGCTTGAGCCCATTGTTGCAGCCAGTGTGTCGATCCATCTCATTGAGTGTCTTCCTCAATTTTGTTGTCCTTCTACTTTACTAAGCATGATGTCCTTCTCCAGGGACTGTCTGTCCTGATAACGTGTCCAAAGTACTTGAGACAAAGTCTCACCATCCTTCCCTCTAAGGAGCATTCTGGCTGTACTTCTTCCAAGACAGGTTTGTTCCTTCTTCTGCACTTCACGGTATATTAAATATTCTTCACCAACACCATAATTCAAAGGCATTAATTCTTCCTCTGTCTTCCTTATTCATTGTCCAGCTTTTTTTTTTATTTTTTTACTGTACTTCAGGTGAAGGCTTACAGAACAAGTAGTTTCTCATGAAACAGTAGTATACATTGTTTTATGACATTGGGTAACAACCCCACAACATATCAACCCTCTAACTTCTTGACCTTTTTTTTTTTTTTTTGGTGAAAATACACATAGCCAACGATACACTATTTCAAAAATTTCTACATGCACAATTCAGTGACATTGATTACGCACTTACAATTGTGCTGTTATTCTCACTTAAGATGAAGGCTTACAGAACAAAATAGTTTCTCATTTAACAATTACTACAAATGTTGCCCTATGACAATGGTTAACAATCTCACAACACATCAACAATATCCTTACTCAACCTTGGATTCCCTATCACCAGCTTCCTTGTCCCCTTCTGCCTTCTGGACATTGTCACTGGACTCCTGTACCTCGTTAGTCTCATTTGGTTTTACGGGGTTGTCCACTCCAGGGCTGAACAGTGAACCTCGGAGGTAACCTCACCACTGAGCTAAAAGGGTGTCTGGGAGCCAAACTCTCAGGGTTTCTCCAGTCTCCTTTAGACCAGTAAATCTGGTCTTTTTTTGTGTGTGTGAGTTAGAAATATGCTCTACATCCTTCTCCAGCTCTGTCCAGAACCCTCTGTTGTGATCCTGGTCAGAGCAGTCAGTGGTGGGTAGACAGGAACCATCTAGCTCTATTGGACTCAGTTCGGTGGAGGCCTTGGAAGCTGTGGACAATTAGTCCTTCGGACAAATCTTTTCCTTGTATCCTGTTCTCTTCATTCTCCCTTGTGTTCTTGTCTTTATAAGCTGTGTCATGCCAATTGAGCTAGATGTTCCCCGAGACCACGGTCTCCATAGCCCTCTGCCCAGCAATTCAGTCCCACAGGGAGTTTCGATGTGTCTATGGGGCTTCCATGACCTTTCCTTGTACAAGTTCTGCTGGTTTCCCCTGTATTGTGTACTGTCTCACCCTTCACCCAAGATACCACTTATCTATTGCCTATTTAGTATTTCCCCCCGACCCCTCCCATCCCTGGTAACCAACAAAGATTGTTACATTTGGTGTGTGAACTTTTTCAAGGGTTTTTACAATAGAGGTCTCATACAATATTTGTCCTTTTGTGATTGACTTATTTTACTCAGCATAATGTCCTCCAGTTTCATCCATGTTATGAGATGATTCACTGACTCATTGTTGTTCTTTCTCGTTGCATAAATACTCCATTGTGTGTATGTACCATAGTTTGTTTATCCATTCATCTGTTAATGGGTATCTAGGTTGTTTCCATCGTTTTGCTATTGTGAACAATGCTGCCATGAACATAGGTGTGCATATGTCTATTCGAGTGACGACTCTTAATTCTCTAGGATATATTCCTAGGAGTGGGATTGCTGGATCAAATGGTATGACTATTTCTAGCTTTCTGAGGAAGCGCCATATCATTTTCCAAAATGGTTGTATCATTTTGCATTCCCACTAGCAGTGCATAAGAGTTCCCATCTCCCCACAGCCCCTCCAACATTTGTTATTTCCAGTGTTTTTCATTCGTGCCAGTAATGCCAGGATGAGATGGTATCTCACTGTGGTTTTAATTTGCATTTCTCTGATGGCTAGTGATCGCAAGAATTTCCTCATGTGTCTGTTAGCCATTTGAATGTCTTCTTTGGTGAAGTGTCTGTTCATTTCCTTTGCCCATTTTTAATAGAAGTATTTGTCTTTTTGTTGTAGAGGTGTTGGATTTTCTTGTAGATTATGGAGAAGAGATTAGACCTTAGTCTGAATTGTACTGTCCAAAAATTTTTTCCCAATCTGTAGGTTCTTTTTACTCTTTTGGTGAAGTCTTTTAAAGAGCATAGGTGTTTGATTTTTAGAAGATCCCAGTTATCTAGCTTATCTATTGGGGTTTTTACATTGATGGTTATGGTTTGTATCCTGTTAATGCCATGTATTAAGGCCTGTAGTGTTGGTCCTATTTTTTCTTCTATGAACTTTATACTTTTAGGCTTTATATTCAGGTCTTTGATCCATTTTGAAGTAGTTTTTGTATACAGTGTGAGGTATGGGTCCTGTTTCATTTTTCTGAAGATGGATATCCAGTTTTGCCAGCGCTATTTGTTAAAAAGACTGTCTTTTCCCCATTTGATGGACTTTGGGCCCTTGTCGAAGATCAGGTGACTGTAGGTGGATGGATTTACATCTGGGTTCTCAATTCTGTTCCATTGGTCAATGTATCTGTCGTTGTACAAGTATCAGACTGTTTTGTCTACTGTAGCTGTATAGTAGATTGTGAAGTCAGGTAGTGTGGGTCCTCCAACTTTATTCTTCTTCTTCAGTAGTGCTTTACATATTCGGGGCTTCTTCCCTTTCCTTATAAAGTTAATTATTAGTTTTTACATCTCTTTGAAGAATGTTTTTGGTATTTGGATCGGGATTGCATTGTATTGGTAAATTGCTTTGGGTAGAATAGACATTTTCACAATGTTGAGTCTGCCTATCCATGAGCATGGTATGTTTTTCCATTTATGTAGATCCCTTTGGGTTTCATGCAGTAGTGTTTTGTAGTTTTCTTTGTATAGGTCTTTTACATCCCTGGTCAGATTTATTCCTAAGTATTTTATCTTTTTAGGGGCTATTGAAAATGGTATTGTTTTCCTGATTTCCTTTTCATCATTCTCTGTATTGGTGTATAGGAATCCAACTGATATATGAATGTTTATCTTGTATCCTGCTACTCTGCTGAATTGTTCTATTAGTTCCAGTAGATTTCTCATGGAGTCTTTAGGGTTTTCTATGTATAGTATCATATCATGTGCAAACAGGCACAGTTTAACTTCTTAATTACCAATTTCGATGCCCTTTATTTCTTTTTCTTGCCTTATTGCTCTACCTAGAATTTCCAGTACAATGTTAAATAGGAGTGGTGATAAAGGGCATCTTGTCTTGTTCCTGTTTTCAAGGGGATTGTTTTCAGCCTCTCTCCATTAAGAATGATGTTGGCCGTTGGTTTTGCATAGATTGCCTTGATTATGTTGAGAAATTTCCCTTCTATACTTATTTTATTGAGAGTTTTTATCAGGAATGGGTGTGGGACTTTGTCAAATGCCTTTTCTGTGTCAATTGACATGATTATGTGATTCTTTTCTTTCCTTTTATTTATGTGGTGTATTATATTGATTGATTTTCTAATGTTGAACCAGCCTTGCATACCAGGTATGAATCCTACTTGGTCGTGGTGTATTATTTTTTTTATATGATGCTGAATTCTATTGGCTAGAATTTTGTTCAGAATTTTTGCATCTATATTCATGAGAGATATTGGTCTGTAATTTTCTTTCTTTGTGACATCTTTGCCTGGTTTTGGTATCAGCGTTATGCTGGCTACATAGAATGAATTTGGAAGTGTTGCTTCCTCTTCTATGCTCTGAAATAGCTTGAGTACTGGTACAAGCTCTTCTGTAAATGTTGTGTAGAATTCTCCAGTGAAGCCATCTGGGCCAGGCCTTTTTTTGGTTGGGAGTTTTTGATTACCTTTTCAATCTCTTCTCTTGTTATGGGTCTGTTCAGAGTTTCAATATCACTTTGTTGTAGTTTGGGTAAGCCGTGTGTTTCTAGACATTTATCCATTTCCTCTAGACTTTCAAATTTGTTGGAGTATAGTTTTTCATAATATTCTGTTATAATCCTTTTTATTTCAGTTGGGTCTGTTGTAATGTACCCCATTTCATTTCTTATTGGGGTTATTTGTGTCCTCTCCTGTTTTTCTTTTGTCAGTCTGGCCAGTGGTTTGTCGATTTTGTGGATTCTTTCAAAAAACCAACTTTTGGTTTTGTTGATTCTTTCTATTATTTTCCTGTTCTCTATTTCATTTATTTCTGCTCTGTTTCCTTTCTTCCGTTGGTTGTGGGCTTTTTTTTTTTTTTTTTGCTGTTCTCTTTCGATTTGTTTGAGTTCTGTAGTTAATGTTTTGATTTTGTCCCTTTCTTCTTTTTGATCTGTGCATCTATTGTTTTAAATTGTCCTCTGAGGACTGCCTTTGCTGTGTCCCAAAGGTTTTGGTATGATGTGTTTTCATTCTCATTTGATTCTAGGAATATTTTGATTCCATCTCTGATTTCTTCTATTAGCCAATGATGTGTAAGCAGGGTATTATTCAGTTTCCATGTAGGTGATTTTTTTCCTTGCTCTTTCTATTGTTAATTTCTACCTTGATGGCATTGCGGTCAGAGAAGATACTTTGAATTATCTCACGTTTTGGATCTTGTTGAGGATTGCTCGTGGCCTAAAATGTGGTCTATTCTGGAGAACGTTCCATGTGCATTGGAAAAGAATGTGTACTTTGCAGCAGTTGGATGGAGTGTTCTATATATGTCTATGAGGTCAAGTTGGCTGATTGTGCCCTTTAGGTCTTCTGTATCTTTGCTGAGTTTCTTCTTAGTTTTTCTGTCCTTTACTGAGAGTGGTGTGTGGAAGTCTCTACTATTATTGTGGAACTGTCAATTTCTCTTTTCAGTGTTGTTAGAGTTTGTTTTATGTATTTTGGAGCCCTGACATAGGGTGCATAGATGTTGATTATGGTTATATCTTCATGATGGATCATCCCCTTAATCATTATATAGTGTCATTCTTTGTCTTTTATGGTTGATTTTGTTTTAAAGTCTATTTTATCTGAGATTAGAATTGCCACTCCTGCTCTTTTTTGGTAGTTGTTAGCTTGATAGATGTTTTTCCAACCTTTGACTTTTAATAAATTCACATCTTGTTTCTAAGGTGTGTCTCTTGTAGACAGCATATTGATGGATCCTGTTTTCTTATCCATTCTGTCACTCTCCATCTCTTTATGGGTGCATTGAGTCCATTTAGATTCAGTGTAATTATTGATAGATGTGAGTTTGTTGCTGTCATTTTGTAATGCTTTTTTTTTTGTGGTATTGACGTCTTCTTTGCTCTTCTTACTCTCCTGTGCTGAGTTACTTTTGTTTGTGGATTTTTTTTTTCATTTGTTTTGTTATTGTAGGTTTTGTTTTTGCTGAGACTTTATGTTTTTCTTCTTTATTTTTATGACTATGTTCGTTAACTTTCTTTGTGGTTACCATGAATTTTGCCCTTATCTTTCTAAGTTTGAAGCAGTCTACCATCACTTGGTATCGCCTTGCCTCCCTCTCCATTAGAAGGTTCTATACCTATGCCGTTTATTCCCTCTTTGATTGTTGTGATGTTGTTGTCATTTACTGATTAACTGTTCTGATTCCCTGTTGTCTTTCTTTTCGGTTAGGATAGTCATCGAGAGTTCACTTCCTAGATTGGTATCTGGCTCATACGATCCTGCATCCTAGGTTCTGCCTGTGAGCTGAAGTTGTTTGTTCTCAGATCGAAGAACTCCCTTTAATAATTCTTGTGAGTTTGGTTTGGCTCTTACATATTCCCTTAATTTCTGTTTATCTGGAAATGACTCACCATCATATTTGAACAAGAGTTTTGCAGGATATATTATTCTTGGCTGGCAATTTTTTTCTTTCAAGATTTTATATATGTCATCCCATTGCCTTCTTGCCTGCATAGTTTCTGCCGAATAATTTGAGCTTAGTCTTATTGTTTCTCCTCTGTATGTGACTTCTTGTTTTTCATGAGCTGCTCTCAGGATTCTCTGTTTGTCTTTGGTTTTGGCGAGTGTGAATATGATATGCCTTGGTGATATTCTTTTGGGGTCTCTTCTATATGAAGTTCATTGAGCTTCTTGGATGTCCAGCTTTTCATCTTTCATGATATTGGGGAATTTTTCTGTCAGCAGTTCCTCAATGATCATCTCTGTGTTTTCTGTTTTCTACCCCTGTTCTGGAATTCCAATCACTTGTAAATTTTTGCTTTCATTTGTGTCCCACATAACTCTCAGGTTCTCTTCATTTTTCTTTGTTCTTTTTTCTGAGTTTTCCTGAAACAGAGTTGTATCCAAGTGTTTGTCTTCAATTCCACTGATCCTGTCTTCCACCGTTTCAAAAATCTGCTTCTCAGCTCTTCTATGACATCATCCACTTCTGAAAGGTTGTTGTTTATCTTTTGGATTTCCAATTGTTGTCTTTGTATAATTTCTAGTTGTGAATTTATTTTGGCATTTTGTTCCTGCATCATCTTCCTGAATTATTCCAATTTTTTGTCTGTATTTTCCATGAATTTGTCTATTTTTTCCTCATGTTTGTCAGCTTTTTGTCTCAGTTCTTGGAGAATTCCGAGTATTAGAGATTTGAATTCCCTATCAGGTAGTTCTAGTGCATTTTCTTCCACAGGAGACTCATCTGGTGTTTTATTTTGGATGCCTACTGAAACCATCCTGTCCTGTTTTTGTAAATGTTTTGATATTGTCTGCTATTTTCGGGGTATTCAGTAGTTATTTTTCTCATTTATTGATTGTAGATTTGTTTGTTTCATCCCTTTTTTTAAAAAAAAAAATTGACTATGTCTGAGTAGGCTGACTGTGTGTTCTTTGTTGTTTGCTTATCTGTGCACTCAACACTTTTTGCCTCCTTCTCCAACTGGCAGGATCAGTCACTCAGATAAGGTACGGCAGGGCAGCTCTAGCTGAAGAGGAGTTACTGGGACAGGTTGTTTGTGGCACTTACTACAGCCACCAGAGTGGGTCAGTAATCAGTGCGGGGCAGGTTCCAGTAGGCCGTGCCTGTGCTGCTTGGTGGTTTGATGTCAAGTTCACAGTGCAGGTAGGCAGGATGCAGCAGGGAGATTGTTATGTGTGGAGCTAAGATGGATATGGGAGAGACGAGAGAGGAACAGGAGCCAAAAACATACAAACAAACAAAAAAGAATGCTAGGGGAGCTTGCCATTGGCGTGGAGAGATGAGAAACTGTGAAATGGAGAAAAAAAGAAAGGGGAAGAGGAAGAAAAGAAAAGAATAAATAAATAAAAATCAGAAAGGTTAAAGAACTGCAAAGTTACCAGGGATCCCACCGGTGCGGCTATCAGGTCTGGGGAAGTCGCTCTCAGGTGTTGCAGTACAGCCTGGCTGGAAGGCGTAGAGGTATACAACTCCAGGTATTCAGGGAGCAGAAAGAGAAGGAAGATGTAGAGAGACGAGAAACTGAGCAACGTAGGAAGACGAAAAGGGAAAAGAGGGAAAAGAAAACAAAACAAATTAAAAAAAAAAAAAAAGAACAAGAAAGGCCCCCCAAAAAAACAGAAAAAAAACACCAACAAAAAAAGAAATGCTCTCAGGGATCCCCCTGCACATCTGTGGAAGCTGAGGGGGAGTCTCCTTGTCACACAGCTCCACCTGGCCAGAACGGGATCCCAACTCAAGAAAAGGGAAAGAAAACAAATAAACAATTCAAAACAAACAAACAAACAAAAGCCCTAGGATCCCACCAGCGTGGCAGCCCAGACCGGGAAGCAGCTCCACACTCGAATGGAGCTCCACAACCCCTCAGGAAGAAGCAAAGATGGCGCACAGAGCCAGGTACTGGAGAGAAAAGAGGGGGAGGTGGCGAGAGGCAAGTAAGAAATAAAAAGAAGCAGAAAAAAAAAGCAACCCTAGCAGCCAACAAATGGCACTCAGAGAGCCAGCTAGTGCGGGCTGGAGTTTCTGGACAAGAGACTGTGTCCGCGGGAAGCAGAGAGGGCTGAGTGTGGGTGAAGAAGGGTAGAGAGTGGGAAAGAGTATATCACAAATTCCCGGAGCTCTGCAGCCCCTCAGGAAGAAGCAAAGATGGCGCATGGAGCAAGGTCCTCGAGGGAAAGGAGGGGGAGGTGGCAAGAGGCAAGGAAGAAATAAAAAGAAGCAGAAAAAAGCAACACCAGCAGCCAAGAAATGGCACTCAGAGAGCCGCCTGTTCGGGTGTGTGGAATCCAAGCAGCCGGTGTTTCCCAGTCAAGAGACTGTGGCCACGGGAACAGAGGAGACCAAGTTGGGGTGAAGAAGGGTGGGGGGTGGGAAAGCATATTTTGCAAATTACCAGTTGTTTTGTCTCCCGCTGGACGTTCCATGAGGCTGCTTACTTGTACCCCATTTGCTGGTCTCCGATAGGAGTCCGAGATGGTGGATCCGCACTGCGTTAGCTGGTAGGGGACCTCTGCATGAATCTCTCCTCACTCTCCGTTCTCTGTCAGTTTTCTCACTCCATTTGGTGCTTGGCTGAGTTCTTTATCTCTTCATTTAATGTTTTAGGGTTTCAGGATTGTTGTATTCTCTGTTTGGCTTGGTTTTTCGGATCTTTGCTGTGGAGGGATGGCGTGGTGCTTCTGCCTAGAGTGCCATTTTGCCAGAACTCCTCATTGTCCAGCTTTTGCATGCATATGAAGTGATTGAAAATGCCATGGCTTTGGTGAGGTGCACCTTAGTCCTCAAAAGTGACATCTTTGCTTTTTAACCCTTTAAAGGGGTCTTTTGCAGCAGATTTGCCCAATGCAATGTGTCTTTTGATTTCTTGTCTTCTGCTTCCTTGGGTGTTGATTATGGATCCAAGAAAAAAGAAATCTTTGACAACTTCAGTATTTTCTTCATTTATTATGATGTTACTTATTGGTCGAGTTGTGAGGACTTTTGTTTTCTTTATATTTAGGTGTAATCCATACTGAAGGCTGTAGTCTTTGATCTTCGTCAGTAAGTTCTTCAAGTCCTCTTCACTTTCCAAAAGCAAGTGCCAGCTGCAAATAAAACAAAACAAAACCCATTGCTGTTGAGTCAATTCCGACTCATAGCAACCCTATAGGACAGAGTAGAACTGCCCCATAAGGTTTCCAAGGAGTGGCTGGTGGATTTGAACTGCTGACCCTTTGATTAACAGCCATATTTCTTAACCACTGCGCCACCAGTTCTCCCATCTGTATAGGGCAGGTTGTTAATCTGTCTTCCTCCAATCCTGTTGCCCCATTCTTCTTCATACAGTCCAGCTTCTCAGATTATTTGCTCAGCATACAGATTAAATACATATGACAAAAGGATACAACCTTGATGCACACCTTTCCTGATTTTAAACCACACAGTATTCCCTTGTTCTGTTCCAACGACTGCCTCTTGGTCTATGTATAGGTTCCTCATGAGCACAACTAAATGTTCTGGAATTCCCGTTGTTCACCATGTTATCTATACTTTGTTATGATCCACACAGTCGAATGCCTTTGCATAGTCAATAAAACACAAGTATTCTCTGCTTTCAGTCAAGATTCATCTGACATCAGCAATAATACCCCTCATCCCATGGCCTCTTCTGAACCCAGCTAGAATTTCTGGCCATTCCCTGTCGATGTACTGCTGCAACTGCTTTTGAATGCTCTTCAGCAAAATTTCACTTGTGTGTAAAATTTAATATATTCAGTAATTTCTGCATTCTGTTTGATCACCTTTTTTTGGAATAGGCATAAATATGGATCTCTTCCAGTTGGTTGGCCAGGTAGCTGTCTTCCAAATTTCTTGTCATAGGTGTGTGAGCACCTCCTGCGCTATATTCATTTGTTGAAAAATTTCTATTGGTATTCTGTCAATTCCTGAAGCCTTGTTTTCAGCCAATTCCTTCAATGCTGCTTAAACTTGTTTCTTCAATTCCATCAGTTCTTGATCATCTGCTACCTTCTGAAATGGTTGAACATCAACAAATTTTTTTTGGTACAGTGACTGTGTATTTCTTCCATCTTCTTTTGATGCTTCTTGCATCATTCAACATTTTGCCCTTAGAATCCTTCAATATTACTACTCAAGACTTGACTTTTTTCTTCAGTTCTTTCAGCTTGAGAAATGCCGATCATGTTCTTCCCTTTTGGTTTTCTAACTCCAAGTCTTTGCACACTTCATTAGAATACTTTTCTTTGTCTCCTCGAATCACCCTTTGAAATCATGTGTTTAGCTCTTTTACTTCATCATTTCTCCCATTTGCTTTAGTTACTCTAAAGAGCAAGTTTCAAAGTCTCTTCTGACATCCATTTGGGTCTTTTCTTTCCTGTCTTTTCAATGACCTTTTGCTTTCTTCATGTATAATGTCCTTGATGTCATCCCACAACTCCTCTAGTCTTCTGTCATTAGTGTTCAACGCATCAAATCTGTTCTGAGATGATCTCTAAATTCAAGTAGGATATACTCAAGGTTGTACTTTGGCTCTCATGTACTTGTTTTAACTTTCTTCAGCTTCAGCTTGAACTTGTATATGAGCAACTGCTAGTCTGGTCTGCAGTCAGTCCCTTGCCTTGTTCTGACGGATGATATTGAGATTCTCCATCATCTCTTTCCACAGATGTCGTCAGTTGGATTCCTGTGTACTCCATCTAGTGAGATCCATGTGTATAGTCACCATTTATGTTGCTGAAAAAAGGTAATTGCAATGAGGAAGTCATTGGTCTTGCAAAATTCTGTCACGATGGTTATATTTTCCATCTACTGAGCCTTCTTTGTTTCCAACTTTCAGATTCCAATCACCAGTAATTATCAATTCATCTTGATTGATGCTTGATCAATTTCAGATTGCAGAAATTGGTAAAAATCTTCAATTTCTTCATCTTTGGCCTTAGTGGTTTGTGTGTAAATTTGAATAATAGTCGTATTAACTGGTCTTCCTTGTAGGCTTATGGATATTATTCTATCACTGACAGCATTGTACTTCAGAATAGATCTTGAAATTTTTTTTTTTTGACTATTAATGTGACACCATTCCTCTTCAATTTGCCATTCCTGGCATAGCAGACCATACGATTTTCTGATTCAAAAGGGCTACTACCAGTCCACTTTAGCTCACTTATGCCTAGGATATCAATCTTTACAGATTCCACTTCATTTTTGACAGCTCAATTTTTCTAGATTTATACTTTGTACATTCCACGTTACGATTATTAATGGATGTTGACAGCCGTTTCCTCTCATTTTAAGTTGTGCCATATCTGCAAATGAAGGTCCCAAAAGCTTTACTCCATCCATGTCATTATGGTCAAGTCTAATTTAAGCTACAGCCTATCTTAAAAAATCTATAGGAGACCATAATAAACAAATTAAATCCCAATACCTTGAACTCAAACTACTAAGAATAGGATGCTAATAAAGAAATCTCTCTTTGGGGACTATCCCTGACTCTAGTAGACATGCTAAGAAATGCAAGTCACAGCTGCACACTGAGCCTTTCTATTGAATTTGGACATATGCTTACTGCAGACAGTGCCTGTCATGAAAAAACAAGCTTCTTTTGGAGGACCCTGAACATCTGTCCTGAACAATGCTAGCTGACTTAAAGAAAAATGCTTTCACATGCTTCCTGCACAGCTCTGGGAGAATGAGTTAGAGTCATGTTCTCCAGTCTCCAGGCCATTATAGACACCTGTCTCCCAAATCTGCTCACACCTGTCTGAGTGAGGAACAGATTCCACTGAGAGAGACCAGGGCATGACCACATGTCTCTAGGGATTCAACCCAGGATTTCCCACTGTTGGTTTCCTATCTTCCCCACAATGGGTTTCCATTTTTTCCCCTCCAAAGTACTACCCTCTCATTCTCTCCTCAATGGAGTTTTACCTCTCTCACAGTTTTTCTCTCATTCTCTGTGTCTCATCCATCCCCTACACACACAAGTAGAAGAAAATCAACCTCTCTGTGTCTGTTTAAAATGCATCGGATAACTTTGAAAAGAAAGTTTATTCTACAAGAGCCTGAATATCTTTAATAGTCGGCATCAACTCAACGGCAATTGGTTTTAAACTGTGTGCCAGATACTCTTTCAAGTGCTGACCATCCACTAACTTTTAATCTTCATCACAACCCTGTAAGGTAGGTAATACTCTCCTGCATTTTACAAATAAGGAAACCAAGGCTCAGACACTACATGATACCTCCTGTCACGGAGCTAATAAGTGTCGAAGTCAAGGTTCAAACCCATATTCTTCATAACTCTGCTCTGGCTGCCTCTCAAATAGCCGCTGGCTGACACAAAGGAGATGTGATCTCTGAGTGCTAAAGAAGATTTAACCTTGATTTTCAATGTCCAGATTGCATTTACTCTTTGGGGATCTATATTTCAGTAAGTGTATAATCTTATTACCACATGATTCGTTATCTCATGGATATGAGTAGCATGGATCAAATCAAACCCCCCAAAATACAACCACACATTTGCAAAAAAAAAACAAAAAAAAAAAAACTGATATACATAGCATATGTTTATATCATCATCATCACTACTATTATAACATCTGATACTCGTATTTTACATCAGAGCTAAAGTAGTATTTTTACCTGAAAAACCATCCTGTGAACTGTGTTGGACAGGAAGTATACCTTCATGGATTTAAAGGCAGACTGCCTGGATTTGAATTCCAGTTCGACCATTTATTCATAAGTCGCTTGTCCTCTGTGCCTCAATTTTCACATCTGTAAAGTGGACATAATAATGATACTTTGTAGGCTTGTGTATTAAAGATGTTAGTACATATTAAGCTATTAGAAGAGTGTCTGGCATATAATAAACTCTTCTAAAAGTTAGCTAATATTTAATTTTAGTATTTTATAGACAAGGAGACGGGGGAGAGAGAGGCTGGATAACTCTTGCCAAATCATACTGAAATAGTCATAACTTTTGCCAAGTCATACTGCAAGCAATTAAAGCAATTTTTGACTTCAAATCTTTTTCTTAAAGAGCCATATTTTGCAATAATTTGAACATTCAAATTAAATGTTCTTTTCACTACATAGTCTTTTAAAGAGGCTACAATTTTACACTTTGCATCTGTGAGTTTCACCATTATTCCTTGTCCTCCCTCCAAGCTATTCCCTCAACACTTCATGTCTGACATGGTGCCATGGGTACAACATTACTTCACCTGCAGAACAACCCCAGTAAGAACAGTAAAATTGCTGCTTCACCATGTACACTTTTTGGAAGTGCCATATTATGCTGGCATTTAAGATTTCCTAGGAATATAAGCACCCCCATGTTTAGAAATAATTTTCTAAATTAAATTTTCAGCACCGAACTGTTTAATTCTCCGATGCCATTTTAAAAACGCTGCTGAGTGGCAGATTGTCATCAGAGGCCACCGTAGGACAGGACGCAGAGAGATGAAGCGCAGCCTAGGGGATTTTGACCTTTTGCTCTTGCCTGTGGCTGGATCGTGACTCTGGGAGATAGCCTATGGGAGAGAGGAAGGTCATGCTCTGCTACTGCTAGAAGTGCACCTACAACCAGCTGATAAAGCCTCCCCTTCCTAGACGCCCCTCATGCTACCCATATGAGACTCATTGTCCTTCTAGCTGCTCATGTCCTGAGGCCCATATTTTCACCTGTTCACAAATATGAGGAGTTTTGGAGGGAAAGGAGTAAAAGGGTAAAGAAATCACTATGCCTACGCATGGCCCTATATGAATTGTTTGTGGACTACTAACTGGTGCCATATTCAATAGGCACAAATTGTAAAATAGCACAGATTCTCCCATAGAAACTTACAACCCAATAGGGCGATGCAACTAAATCATTCTCTGCAGGAAAAGAATCAAACAACTGCTGAGCTACTGTGTAAACAGGAAAGTACTTTGGAGAGGTGGGCCTTGAAATCTGACCTTCAAAATGAGGAAAGAGGCTGAAGCAGAATACGGACTTTTCTCTTACAACAGGAACAATTGCCAGGAGAAGGAGTGGGACCCAAGAGGCTGGAGTGCTTGGGAGGTGAGGGGCCAATTAGTGATGGGAGTGTCAGTGTGAGGAAATGGAGACCAGAGAGTTCAGAAGTTGTGAGAAAAACAAATGGAGGATTATTTAATAGGAAGACAATTTTCACTTGGACGGCCTTGACCTTGAAAGGTCTTCAGAACGCTAAGTGAACACTCTCCAAAAATTCCTCTTTGGGCTGCATTCAGAATAACGTCACTATATGAGTGCTAACCATGGTATACCAAAATCCTTCATCTGAAAGAATGACAATTGTTTTATATGAAAATGTTTCATAACTCCGTATTCCATCTTGACTAATTACTAACAGAGAAAATAACCTTGTTTATCAAGTAACTTAAAGTAAGAGGAATCAAAAATATTTGAAATAGGCTTCAGGGAAATACATTAATTCCAGGAGAAGAAATGTAGCATCTGCCTATCTTTTTGAATCCATGTATAAAAAGCCTTCTTTTGCTGCCCTGCTTTTAAACATATTTGGGGGTATTTTTTAGGTAGCTTACTTTAGAGATTAGGTCAGTGGGCTACATCTCAAAAGTAATTGGGAATAGGCTGGTATTCTCTGAAAGCAACCGACATGTTGTCATAAGCTTATTACACCAATCATTCTTTATTTGTAGCTAATAGAAAAACTAGCCACGCAAGCAAAATGTAACAATAATAATCTTGAGTTTGCATGAGAGAGATAATGAACCCACGTCACTGGGTCAAGATGGGGAGATAAAAGGCCCCAAAGTTATATAATGTGTGTCTGTTGGAGTTAATGACCTTAGAACTCATAAATCTATAGTAGGGAAAATAAAAACACATATTTTTAGTAATAGGATAATAATTAACAGTTTTCCACATTTTCACGCTCACTAATTTATCAAAGGGTTAGAATTTATTCGATGGAAATGGATTTGGTTTTGCGTTTTTTAGTTTATCAAATAATAGATTTTTTTTTGTTAAAGAACCATATTTTACAATAAAGAAAGAACTTTAGCAGCTCATCCTTAAACAATATATTCAGGAATTTATATTTATTTATTCATTCAATAAATATTTATATTTATTTTCCAGTCACAAAAGATCACATATATAGGCAGTCTTCAACTCAGAAATTACATTGCCTTACTAAAATCCAAATGTAAGTCAGTTGTTTGGAACTTTAAACCCTTTTCCATAGACACTATGGGATAAACAGCTGCTAGGTTTCAAGGTCAGTCAATAAAGGCCCATTTTATTAATAATGGAGCTAAAGTTCTATATCTCTGAAATGAAAAACAGAGTAGAAAATAAAGTTGAATAGCTTTTTTCCTCAGTGTTATGCCATATAATCAGGGTAGATTGGCAAAAAAAGAAATAAGGCTTGCCTGGGGTCAATACCAGGTACCCATAATCATTCCACAGTCTGAAATTAGGAGCACATCAGAAACAAAAATGGAGTTCATGTCTAATCAACAAAAGTCAACAAGTCTGCATATAAAGGAAAAAGACAATTTTCATCCACTAAGACATATCATAGGGATCAAGGAATAGAGGCATAGATGCGCTTGAGCTGATCAATTAAATTCTTCAAACCTCTACTTCACCTAGAACTTTCTGCAAAGGTGGTAGCATTAACCCTATGACATCTTAATGGTACTATGTGACACCTGACATTTTCCAACTCTCCTGATCGTCATACTTCAGCCTAGTTAATCTCCCTTCTACCACAAATCTGAAGGGTAAATGGGGTTGAACAGGAACATTGGTTTAGAGTGGCTAATATAATTCAGTATTTGCTGGTCAATAAGATATAAACACTCACTCACACAACCAAGACTCAACTCTATGCTGATATTGAAGCATATTGAAGAGGTATAAACATAGTCCACAATCTAAAGACAGAACTAATACATACGTATTGCTAGTACACAATTGATGACAACTAATATAGATTTTGTGGTGGTATCAAGAAATTATGTTGACATTGAGAGAAGGTTAGTAAGGTTAAAGTTAGCTGGAAAAATGATGAGAAGTGGATCTTGAACTGGGACTTCAAGACAGGATGAGGATAGAGCAAATGTCAAATCCCACCATGCTTATTGGTTCTTCCAGAAAATTCTCGCCTTTAAATTCTAGAGGAATAACAATAAGAGTGAAGGGACTCAGGATTATATGCTCATAGTAGAGTCAGGATACTGCTCTGTCAGAATGGAGAGTAAAGAGATTATTCCTTCATTCTTTCAACAATATTTAAAACCCAACTTGGTTTTTAAGGAGTGGAAGAGTAGTTTAGAGTGAATGGGGTAACTAATAAGGAGTCATTAAAAGTTTTGGAACAGTGACATTCTAAAAGTACATCCTCCTACAGCAGCAGGAGAATGAATTTAAGAAATGATGCAAATATGCTCACGAATGTCAAGAAAACAAGGAGAAACAGATGAGGTGGAGAAAGAAAATAAAGTCACTTGTATTTTGTTTTGTATGTTGCATATATAAATTTTTCCCTTTAAAGAATTTAAAAATTAGAATGGTGTGATGTTAACAAAAGACATATCAGACTGTGTCAATAAGAGTTAAAAAGAAAAAGACATAAAAAAATACACCAGGAAATGGTAAAAAATAGTGCAACGTTGCAATATAAATAATGTCATACAAAAGAGAAACTAATGCAAAATGTTGAAATCTTACTGTGAGAGATATTTCTCTTGATAATGATAAATTTACCATGATGAATCTTTATATTAATATATTTTTTATTTAATATACTTTACTTCCTGAGGCAGGGCCAAGATGACGGAGTAGTCAGATGCTTACGGTGGACCCTCTTACAAAAAAGATCCGAAAAAACAAGTGAATCAATTATATATGACAATCTAGGATCCCTGAACATCTAAGGCAAAGTTGAGGAACCGGACTGAGTGGCATGAGGAGGGGAGACGGTTCTGAAGCAGCAAGGAGTTGTCAGACCTCACCCTGTGAGAACATGAGCCATTCAGGCCTGAACAGCTCATGGGTGAGCAGTGAGGCAGGCAAGCAGTGGTGCTCGAGTCGCGTATTCTGCACCGGGAGATAGACAGCTGCAGAGAGTCTACTCGGCCACCCAGAACCAGTGAGAAGCAGCCCTAGATCGGTGAAAGATAAGTACTTGTGTATGTGCTACCTCGTGGATCCAAAACACACCCTTTAGGGAAAAACCTCTCTCCCATTTACCTCCCTGCTCCCTGCTCTCCACTGGGTCACGGACCAATTGCCGAGTCCCCTGGGCCGGAAATAGGATCTGTAGCAAGCCTGGAGCCATTCTCCTGGCCTTGGAGAGTGAACCAATTAACAAAAAGGTATAAAAATAAACTGTCAGTTCCTCTAAGCCAGGAGCCAAGGGTAGGCACAGGTCCTTTGCCTAAACACAGGCATAAGTGATCCATGGAATTTGAGTGCCTTTCCCCCTGCAGAGACTTGCATGGGCCCATTTCAACAGCATAGGCCCTCATTACTGCAGTACAACAGGGTATATAACTGAAATCTAACTTGAACTGTTTTAGCTGTGAAGTGGTAGGTTTGTGACATTTGACACTGCTCTGCCCATTAAGCAGGGTCTTCACCTACCCACATCAGGGGCCTGAGGACTGGTGGCTCCACCTAAGCCACCTAGCCACCTGCGATAGGGGCCCAAGAATAAGAGGTGCCCCCCAGTCCTTAGAGCCAAAAGCACTGGGTGCTCATAGCATGGCGGCAAAACCCCTCTATGTGCTCTGGAGAAGAGCGACACGCATTCCTCCCAGAAACTTGGGGGCAGCCGTCAGCCCCCTGCCTTGGTCAGAATGTATCCCCCTGCTGCAGCCAGATGCCTACGCCTATGCCAGTCACCCATGCCTGTGTAGGACTGTAGGTAAGAGCCTACACCACATGCTTGGTGCTGATCTACCTGGGCACCTGAGCTGAATCCATACCAGAGGAGTAGGCAGACTCCTGAGTTCACATACCTAGTAGCAGATATAACCACCTGCTGACAAGACATTAGAGCTTCAAAGATGCCAGTGATCAAACTAGCTCATACGAGCAGTATTTGGGCAATATCAAAACAAAACAAGAAGCTAAGACACAGTAAGCAAACATAAAATAAATAAATATGATAACTTATTCATGGCTCAGAGACAACAGTAAATATCAAATCACATAAAGAGGCAATCCAAGATGGCTTCAGCAAGCTCCCAAAATAAATAATCTAGAAACTTTCCAGAGGAGGAAAATTTCTTGGAATTACCAGAGGCAGTATATAAAAAACTAATATACAGAATTCTTCAAGAAATTAGGAAGGAAATTAAGCAAAACACAGAACACACAATAGAGGAAATTAAAAAGATTAGAGAAGAACATAATGACAAATTTAACAGGCTGCAAGAATCCATAGAGACAGTCCCAGCAAAATGGCACTCGAGGCAGAAGCACCACGCCGTCCCTCCACAGCAAAGATCCAAAAAACTAAGCCAAATAGAGAATACAACAATCCTGAAACCCTAAAACATCAAATGAAGAGATAAAGCACTCAGCCAAGCACCAAATGGAGTGAGAAAAATGACAGAGAATGTAGAGCAAGGAGAGATTCATGCAGAGGTCCCATACCAGCTAACGCAGCACGGATACACCATCTTGGACTCCTATCAGAGACCAGCAAACGGGGGTTGAGGAAAGCAGCCTCACGGAGTGTCCAGCGGGAGACAAAACAACAGGTACTTTGCGGTATGTGCTTTCCCACCCCGGCTCAGCCTCCTCTGCTTCCCGCAGACACAGTCTCTTGAGTAGGAGGCCCCGGCTGCTTGGATTCTACACACCCAAGTGGGCAGCTCTCTGGGTGCCATTTGTTGGCTGTTGGTGTTGCTTTTTTCCACTTCTTTTGATTTTTTTCCTTGCCTCTGGCCATCTCCCCCTCGTTTCGCTCAAGTGCCTCACTCCGTGCGCCATCTTTGCTTCTTCCTGATGGGCTACAGAGCGCCGGCAATTTGTGATATATGCTCTCCCACTCTCTAGCCTTCTTCACCCATACTTGGCCCCCTCTGCTTCCCACGGACACAGTCTCTTGTCTAGAAACAACAGGCCGCATTAGCTGGCTCTCTGAGTGCCATTTGTTGGATGCTAGTGTTGTTTTTTTTTTTTTTTTTCCTGCTTCTTTTGATTTCTTGCTTGCCTCTTGCCGCCTCCCCCTACTTTAGCTTGAGTGACTGGCTCCATGCTCCATCTTTGCTTCTCCTGAGGGGCTGCGGAGCTCCATTCGAGTGTGGAGCTGCTTCCCTATCAGGGCTACCGTGCTGGTGGGATCCCGGGGCTTTTGTTCGTTTGCTCATTTTAAATTGTTTGTTTGTTTTCTTTTACTTTTCTTGAGTTGGGAGCTCTTTCAGGCCAGGCAGAGCTGCGTGGCAAGGAACACCACTTCAGCTTCCACAGACGTGCAGAGGTATCCCTGAGGACATTTCTTTTTATGTTGTTTTTTTTTTTTCTTCTGTTTTTTTGGGGGGTCTTCCTTGTTCTTTATTTTTTTTTTTAATTTGTTTTGTTTTGTTTTCCCTCTTTTTCCCTTTTTGTCTTTCTTCATTGCTGAGTTTCTCATCCCGCTATATCTTCCTTCTCTTTCTGATCCCTGAATACCAGGCGTTGTATACCTTTATGCCTTCTATCCAGGCTATACAGCAACACCTGAGAGCGACTTCCCCAGACCTCATAGCTGCATTGGTGGGATCCCTGGGAACTTCCCAGTTCTTTAACCTTTCTGATTTTTATTTATTCATTCTTTTCTTTTCTTCCTCTTACCCTTTCTGTTTTTCTCCATTTCATAGTCTCTCATCTCTCCATTCCAACGGTAAGCTCCCCTAGCATTCTTTTTTCTTTGTTTGTATGTTTTTGGCTCCTGTTCCTCTCTCCCATATTCACATTAGCGCCACACATTAACAATCTCCCCGCTGCATCCTGCCTACCTGCACCACGCGCTTGATATCACACCACCAAGCAGCACAGGCATGACCTACCAGAACCTGCCCTGCACTGATTACCGACCTGCCCTGGTGGCTGTAGTAAGTGCCACAAACAACCCGTCCCAGTAACTCCTCTTCAGCTAGACCTGCCCGGCTGTACCATATCTAAGTGACTGACCCAGCCAGTTGCAGAAGAAGGCAAAAAGTATTGAGTGCACAGATGAGCAAACAACAAAGAACACACAGTCCGCCTGCTCAGACATAGTCAAAAATCTTTTTAAAAAACAGGGATGAAACAAACAAATCTACAATCAATAAATGAGAAAAATAACTACTGAATGCCCCGAAGACAGCAGACAATATCTAAACATTTACAAAAACAGGACAGGATGGTTTCAGTAAGCATCCAAAATAAAACACCAGATGACTATCTTGTGGAAGAAAATGCACTAGAACTACCTGATAGGGAATTCAAATCTCTAATACTCGGAATTCTCCAAGAACTGAGGCAAAAAGCTGACAAACATGAGGAAAAAATAGACAGATTCATGGAAAATACAGACAAAAAATTGGAAGAATTCAGAAAAAATGATGCAGGAACAAAATGCCAAAATAACAACTAGAAATTATACAAAAACAACAACTAGAAATCCAAAAGATAAACAACAAGATTTCAGAAATGGACGGTGTCATAGAAGGCTGAGAAGCAGATTTGAAACAGTGGAAGACAGGATCAGTGGAATTGAAGACAAACACTTGGATACAACTCTGTTTGAGGAAAACCCAGAAAAAAGAACAAAGAAAAATGAAGAGACCCTGAGAGTTATGTGGGATACAATCAAAAGCAAAAATTTTCGAGTGATTGGAGTTCCAGAATGGGGGTAGAAAACAGAAAACACAGAGAGGATCATTGAAGAACTGCTGACAGAAAACTTCCCCAATATCATGAAAGATGAAAAGCTGGCCATCCAAGAAGCTCAACGAACCCCATATAGAATAGACCCCAAAAGAAAATCACCAGGGCATATCATAATCACACTCGCCAAAACCAAAGACAAACAAAGAATCCTGAGAGCAGCTCGTGAAAAACAAGAAGTCACATACAGAGGAGAAACAATAAGACTAAGCTCAGATTATTCGACAAAAACCATGCAGGCAAGAAGGCAATGGGATCACATACATAAAATCATGAAAGAAAAAAAATTGCCAGCCAAGAATAATATATACTGCAAAACTCTCGTTCAGATATGATGGTGAAATTAGGTCATTTCCAGATAAACAGAAATTAAGAGACTATGTAAAAACCAAACCAAACTTACTACACTTATAAAAGGGAGTCCTTCAATCTGAGAACAAACAACATCAGACCACAGGCTGAATATAGGACACAGGATTCTACTAGCCAGACACCAACCTAGGAAATGAACTCTTAAGGACTATGTAACACCAAAAGAATTACAACAGGTAAGCAGAGAGGTTAATCTGTAAATGACCACAGCATCAGAACAATAAAAGAGGGAATAAACGGTGTAGGTATAGAACCTTTTAATGGAGGGGAAGGCAAGGTGATACCAAGTAATAATAGACTGGTTCAAATCTAGGAAGATAATGCTAAATTTCAAGGTAAATACAAAGAAAGTTAACAAACCTACTCATCAAAATAAAGAAGAAAAACATAAAGTCCCAGTAAAAACAAAACCTACAAAAACAAAAGAAATGAAAAAAAAAATCCACAAACAAAAGGAACTCAGCACAGGAGAGTAAGAGGAACAAAGAAAACGTCAGCATCACAAAAAAATACTACTACAAAATGCAACCCCACTCCTAGGAATATATCCTACAGAAATAAGAGCTGTCACACTAATAGACATATGCACACCCAGATTCATTGAAGCACTGTTCACAATAGCAAAAAGATGGAAACAATCTAGATGCCCATCAAGAGATGAATGGATAAAGAAACTATGGTACATACACACAATGGAGTATTATACAAAGATAAGGAACAATGATGAATCTGTGAAGCATCTCATAACATGGATGAAACTGGAGGACATTATGCCGAATGAAATAAGTCAATCACAAAAGGACAAATATTCTTTGAGACCTGTACTGTATAACTCATGAAAAAGTTTACACAAAAAAAGAAACAATCTTTGTTGATTACAAGGGATGGGAGGGGTGGGGGGGGGGGACTAAACAGACAATAGATAAGTGGTAACTTTGTTGAAGGGTAAGACAGTACACATTACTGGGAAAGCCAGCAGAACTTGTACAAGGAAAGGTCATGGATGCTCAATAGACACTTCCAAACTACCTGAGGGACTGAATTGCTGGGCAGAGGGCTGTGGGGACCATGGTCTCAGGGAACATCTAGCTCAATTGGCATAACACAGTTTATAAAGACAATGTTCTACATTCTACCTTGATAAGTAGCATCTGGGGTCTTAAAAGCCTGTAAGCAGCCATCTAAGATACTCCACTGGTCTCACCCCTTTGGGAGCAAGGGAGAATGAAGAAAGGGAAAAGGGAAAGATTAGCCCAAAGGACTAATGGACCACAGCTACCAAGGCCTCCACCAGACTGAGTCCAGTACAGCTAAATGGTGCCCGGCTACCACTGCTGACTGCTTTGACCGGGATGATAACAGAGGGTTCTGGACAGAGCTGGAGAAGGATTTAAAACAAAATTGTAACTCACACAAAAAAGACCAGATTTACTGGCCTGAAAGAGACTGGAGAACCCCAAGAGTATGGCCCTCAGATACCCTTTTAGCTCAGTGGTGAAGTCACTTCCGAGGTTCACCGTTCAGCCAGGGATTAGACAGCCCCATAAAACAAAACAGGACTAATGAGGCACAGCAGTCCAGGGACAAGGACTAGAAGGCAGAAGGGGACAGGAAAGCTAGTGATAGGGAACTCAAGTTTGAGTAAGGACGGTGTTGACATGTAGCGGGGTTGTTAACCACTGTCATAGGGCAACATGTGTACTATTTAATGAGAATCTATTTTGTTCTGTAAACCTTCATCTAAAGTGAGAATAGCAGCACAACTGAGAGAGAACGTAACTGATGTCACTGAACTGTGCATGTAGATATTTTTGAAATGGTGTATCTTTGGCTATGTATATTTTCACCAAAAAAAAAAAAAAAAGGTCAAGAAGGGAGAGGGTTGACATG
Organism: Dugong dugon; assembly: GCA_030035585.1. Taxonomy (NCBI): domain Eukaryota; kingdom Metazoa; phylum Chordata; class Mammalia; order Sirenia; family Dugongidae; genus Dugong; species Dugong dugon. The sequence goes on from CM057465.1 coordinate 99,322,174, forward strand.
TCGTGGGGTTGTTAACCAATGTCATAAAACAATATGTGTACTGACTGTTTAATGAGAAATTGTTCTGTAAGCCTTCACCTGAAGTACAATTAAAAAAACAAAAAAGCCTGTGAGCAACCATCTAAGATACTACACTGATCTCACCCTTTCGGGAGCAAGGGAGAACCAAGAGAACAAAACACAAGGAAAAGATTAGTCCAAAGGACTAATGAACCACAGCTACCACGGCCTCCATTAGACTGAGTCCAGGACAGCTAGATGGTACCCGGTTACCACCACTGACTGCTCTGGCTGGGATCACAATAGAGGGTCCTGGACAGTGCTGGAAAAGGATGTAGAACAGAATTCTAACTCACAAAAAAAAAAAATTCCAGATTTACGAGTCTGACAGACTGGAGAAACCCCAAGAGTATGGCCCCTGGACACCCTTTCAGCTCAGTGGTGAAGCCCCTCCCGAAGTTCACTGTTCAGCCAGGGATTGGACAGTCTCGTAAAACAAAGCAGGACTAATGAGGCACAGCAGTCCAGGGACAAGGACTAGAAGGCAGGAGGAGACAGAAAAGCTGGTGATAGAGAACCCAAGGTTGAGAATGGACAGTGTTGACATGTCCTGGGGTTGTTAACCATTGTCCTAAGGCAATATGTGTACTATTTGTTTAATGAGAAACTATTTGTTCTACAAACCTTCATCTAAGGTACAAAAAAAAAAGAAAAGAATTATCAAAGTGAGATCAAATTGCCAACAGCAACTCAAAAGTTTGATGGGAAGCTTAGGGGACAGTGAGTTGAAGATAATGGTGATGGAATAATTTGGAAAAGGATAGTGAGAATAGCAGCACAACTGGAAGAATGTGGTTGAAGTCACTGAATTGTACATGTAGAAACTTTTGAAATGGTGTAACTTTGGCTATGTATATTTTCACCAAAAAAAAGGTCTTCAAGGTTGAGAACGGAAAGTGATGACATGTCATGGCGTTGTTAACCAATGTCATAAAACAGTACGTGGGCTGTTTAATGAGAAACTATTTGTTCTGTAAACCTTCATCTAAAGTACAATTAAAAAATTTAAAAAAAATAGAATCATGGAATACTATGAAAAATTGTACTCTAACAAATTTGAAAACCTAGAGGAAATGGACAAATTTCTAGAAACTCACTACCTACCTAAACCAACACAAACAGTAGTAGAACAACTAAATAAACACATAACAAAAGAAAAGATTAAAAAGGTAATTAAAAACTCCCATCAAAAAAAAGCCCTGGCCTGGATGGCTTCACTGGAGAATTCTACCAAACTTTCAGAGAAGAGTTGACACCACTATTAGTAAAGGTATTTCAGAGCATAGAAAAGGATGGGATACTCCCAAACTCATTCTATGAAGCCAGTATAACCCTGATACCTAAATCAGGTAAACACACCACAAAAAAAGAAAATTACAGACCAATATCCCTCATGAACATTGACACAAAAATCCTCCACAAAATTCTAGCCAATAGAATTCAGCAACAGATCAAAAAAATTATTTACCATTGTGATGGTTAAGATTGTATGTCAACTTGGCTAGACCATTGTTCTCCATGTTTTAGTAGTTGTATAATGTTGTGATCACCCCCACGATGGAATCTGCTAAGTGGTACTGGCGGAGGTGGGGCCTGTGGCAGCTCACCGCCCTCTCAGTTTTCATCTCTCTGACTTCTGCAGGTTACCTTCTGCCTGCTCACCTTGCCAAGGTTTTTGGCTTTTTCCAGACTCAGTAGCTGCCTCTTGTTGTCTCACCTCCCGTTCGTGGGACTTGAGCTAGCAGCTTACCTGCTGATCTCAGAACTTCTCAGCCTGCAAGCAAGAGTCTGGTTCCCCTACCTGCTGACCTTGGGTTCGCCAGCCCCTTCAGCTACATGAATCAGGAGAAACCTGATTGTCTTGTCTGCTGATCTTGGAATTCACTGACCTTCACAGCCTGTGAGCGGGAGCCCCTCTCCGACCTGCCAACCTTGGGTTCACCAGCTTCTCCAGCTATGTGAACTGGGAGAGGCCTCTACCCTGATCTGTGGACTTGGGACATTTTAGCCTCTACAATTGCATGAGCTATTTCCTTGATACAAATCTCTCTCTATATATATTTATACGCTTTACTGGTTTTGCTTCTCTAGAGAACCCAGCCTAAGACAACCATGATCAAGTGGGATTTATACCAGGTATGCAGGGATTGTTCAACATTAGAAAAACAATCAATATAATCCATTACATTAATAAAACAAAAGACAAGATCCACATGATCTTATCAATCTATGCAGAAAAGCATTTGACAAAGTTCAACACCCATTCATGATAAAAACTCTCAACAAAATAGGAAAAGAAGGGAAAGTCCTCAATATAATTAAGAGCATTTATATAAAGCCAACAACCAACATCATCCTAAATGGAGAGATTTTGAAAGCACTCCCCTTGAGAATGGGAAACACACAAGGATGCCCTTAACCACCACTCTTATTCAAAATGGTGTTGGAAATCCTAGACAGAGCAATTAGGCTAGAAAAAGAAATAAAAAGTATGCAAATTGGTAGGGAAGAAGTAAAAGTATCTCTATTTGCAGATGATGTGATCTTATACACAGAAAAACCCCAAAGAATCCACAAGAAAACTAATGGAACTAATAGAAGATTTCAGTAAAGTTTCAGGATACAAGATAAACATACAAAAATCAGTTGGAGTCCTCTACACCAACAAAGAGTACCTCAAAGAGGAAACTACCAAATCAATACTGTTTACAATAGCCCCCGAGAAAATAAAATACTTAGGAATAAACCTAACCAGAGACGTAAAAGACCTTTACAATGAAAACTACAAGATACTACCGCAAGAAACCAAAAGCAACCTGCATAAGTGGAAAAAACATACCTTGCTCATGGATAAGAAGAATCAACACTGTGAAAATGTCAGTTCTACCCAAAGCAATCTACAGATACAATGCAATCCCGATCCAAATTCCACCAGCGTTTTTTAACGAGATGGAGAAAAAAATCACCAACTTCATATGGAAAGGGAAGAGGCCCCGAATAAGTAAAGCATTAATCAAGATGAATAACAAAGTGGGAGGCCTCACACTACCTGATTTTAGAAACTATTATACCGCATGGTAGTCAAAACAGCCTGGTACTGGTACAACAACAGATACATAGACCGATGGAACAGAATTGAGACTCCAGATATAAATTCATCAACCTATGAGCAGCTGATATTTGACAAAAGCCCAAAGTTCATTAATTGGGGAAAAGACAGTCTCTTTAACAAATGGTGCTGGCATAACTGGATATCCATCTGCAAAAAACTGAAACAAGACCCATACCTCACACCATGCACATAAACTAACTCAAAATGGGTCAAAGACTTAAATATAAAATCAAAAACGATAAAGATCAGGGGTGAGAAAATAAGGACAATGCTAGGAGCCCTAATACATGTCATAAACACAATAGGAACTGTAAGTAACAATGCACAAGCACCAGAAGAGAGACTAGACAAATGGGAGCTCCTATAAATCTAACACTTATGCTCATCACAAAGCTTTACCAAAAGAGTCAAAAGACAACCTACAGACCGGGAAAAAAATTTTGGCTGCCACAAATCTGATCAGCGTCCAATCTCTAGTATCTACAAGATACTGCAAAACCTCAACAACAAAAAGACAAATAACCCAATCAAAAAATGGGCAAAGGATATGAATAGGCACTTCTCCAAAGAAGATACTCAGGCAGCTGACAGACACATGAAGAAATGCTCATGATCCTTAGCCATTAGCGAAATGCAGATCAAAACTACAATAACCCAGAACTGTAACAATTTCTGAGGCCAACTCTTCAGACAGGGATTGGACTGGACTGTGGGACATAAAGCGATACTTGTGAGGAGTGTGCCTCTTAGCTCAGGTAGATACAAGAGACTAAATGGGAAGCTTCTGTCCAGAGGTGAGATGGGAAGGCAGAGAGGGTTAGGAGCCAATTGAATGGACATGGGGTATCAGGGGTGGAAAGGAGGTGTGTGCTGTCACAGAATGGGGTGAGCAATTAGGGTCACATAACAATGGATGTATAAAATTTTGTATGAGAGACTAATTTGAAATGTAAACTTCATTTAAACTACAACAATAAAAAATATATATATTATTAAAAATGCAAAAAAAAGCTACAATGAGATATCATCTCACCCCAACAAGGCTATCATTAATCCAAAAAACACAAAATAATAAACTCTGGAGAGGTTGTGGAGAGACTGGAATACTTATACACTGTTGGTAGGAATGTAAAATGGAACAACCATTTTGGAAATCGATTTGGCACTTCCTTAAAAAGCTAGAAATAGAAGTACCATATGATCCAGTTATCCCGCTCCTTAGAATATATCCTAGAGAAATAAGAGCCGTCACATGAATAGATGTATGCACATCCATGTTCATTGCAGCACTGTTCGCAATAGCAAAAAGATGGAAACATCCTAGGTCCCCATCAACGGAGGAATGGATGAACAAAATCGTATATCCACACAATGGAAAGCCATGCAATGATAAAGAACTACGATGAAGACATGAAACATCTCATAACATGGAGTAATCTGGAGGGCATTCTGCTACGTGAATTTAGTTAGTCATAGAAGGACAAATATTGCATAAGACCACTATTATGAGAACTCAAGAAAAGGTTTAAACACAGAAGAAAACATTTTCTGATGTTTAGGAGGGTGGGGAGGGAGGGTGAGGGTTATTCACTAACTAGACAGTAGACAAGTATTATCTTAGGTGAAGGGAAGGACAGCATGCACTATAGGGGAAGTCAGCACAGCTGGATTAAACCAAAGCTAAGAAGTTTCCTGAATACAAACACTTTGAGGGCCAGAGTAGCAGGGGTAGGGATCTGGGGATCATGCTTTCAGGGAACATCTAGGTCAAATGGCATAACAAAGCTTGTTAAGAAAACGTTCTGCATCCTACTTTGGTGATTGGCGTCTGGGCTCTTGAAAGCTTGCAAGCAGCCATCTAAGATGCATCAATTGGTCCCAACCATCGGGAGTAAAAGAGAATGAAGAACACCAAAGACACAAGGAAAGTGTTAGCCGAAGAGACAGAAAGGGCCACATAAACCAGAGACTTCATCAGCCTGAGACCAGAAGAGCTAGATGGTGCCTGGCTACCACCAATGACCGTCCTGACAGGGAACACAACTGAATGTCCCAGATGGAGCAGAAGAAAAGTTGGGTGCAGAATTCAGATTCTAGTAAGAAGACCAGACTTAATGGTCTGACTGAGACTGGAGGAACCCTGGAAAGCATGGTTCCCAGATTCTCTATCAGCCCAGAACTAAAACAATTTCCGAGGCCAACTCTTCAGACAGGGATGGGACTGGACAGTGGGACATAAAGTGATTCTCGTGAGGAGTTTGCCTCTTTGCTCAAGTAGATACAAGAGACTAAATGGGCCAATTCTGTCCGGAGGTGAGATGGAAAGGCAGAGAGGGTTAGGAGACAGTTGAATGGACATGGGGAATCAGGGGTGGAAAGGAGGAGTGTGCTGTCACAGTAAGGGGAGAGCAATTAGGGTCACATAACAATGTATGTATAAATTTTTGCATGGGAGACTAACTTGAAATGTAAACTTCATTTAAACTACAACAATAAATATATATATATATATATATATATATATATATATATATATATATATATACACTTTACTTGCTTATTTTTATTAAAAATTTATTCTATATTTCCCCCAAAAAAGTAGAATGTGAATCATATGTGAAGTATTTCATACGTATCCAGATTCTGATTTAAGCGTAAAAAAAAACACCTATTTAGGGAATACAGAAGCTAGAAAAGAAACATAAGTACTCTAGAGCCAGTATTCAAATTATGTACCAATTGAAGAGCAAATTTATGCATAAATCTCTTGAGTTAAAAGAATCTTACATATTTACCTGCTTAGTAGCATGTTGGACACATCATCCAGATAACAAATACTTAAATACACACACACACACACACACACACACACACACACACACACACACACACTTCTATCCACACTCAAGTAGCAAAGTAAAAAGGATCATGGACTCAAATTATCCATATAATATAAGCTTCTCTTCTCAAAGCCTGCTTCTCTTCCCAGCTCATCCTTGATTCCATCTTTAGGGTATTTTAGGCAAAAAAAAAAAAAAAAGTTTTGGGCTAGCTTTTCAAAAATAATAGGTCATTCCCCCACCCCCGCCTGCCCCTTGCGCTGACGTGGCCTCAGGTTGCCTGGTCAAGGCAAGTGACAGGTTCAACGTCACTTCTTTCTCTCCCTAATGGTAATAACTCTCAGTACAAGTTTAGCTTCTCTTCCTCCTGAAACTTGCAGCGTTTTGCCTCAGGCTGTCTCTCTTCTTAGAGAAATTGGACGCAGCATAAAGATGTGATTATTCTGACTTCCAGGGTTCATTCAGATAGTACCGCAAGCACTAAGTCCAGAAACACTTGGAATGTCCTAATTCTGCATGGATTTTTAGCGTCGATTTCTGTTTATTTGCAGACTTCTAGAAAGTGGACTACATAACCCAGTCGTGTACATCACACCAGCAACTAGTAGTTTGACAGAAAAGAGATGGTCCTTGTTCTGCTTGAATCTGGTGATTATTTTCTCTTCCAATACCCCACAGTCCCTTCTTACGCCATCTCAGACTAACGGTTAAAAAAAAAAGAAAGAAAAAAAGGCAGATGGTGCATGGATGGGGTTAACAGCTGTCATAAGCAACTCAGGACTTTGAACTGGTTCCTGGTGAGAATTTGCATTTCCACCTCAGATATACTGAATCAGAATCTACATTTTTAAGAGATCCCCAGACGATTTTTATATATAACTTCCTGGGAAGTTGTTAGAAATGCACATTCTCAGCAGGAGTTCAAACCAGAACTAACAGGTTTGAAGCCTTGCCTGTCTGTTAGCAATATCAATGTCTTCTCACCATGATGGACTGGAAGGTACAATGGACCAGGAGGCCTAAGGGCTTCGCCGGCTGCCTAGCACCTGTCTTCACAGTTCTCTCCTGCTAGGATCTTCTGACATTTCTTCCAGAAAATACTTTTAGAAAAAAGAGCGAAGGGGCCTAATACACCATCTGAATTAAAAACTTCAGCTGAAAGTGAATACATTGACAATTCTTCCCAGTTTTCTTTTGTTTATTGCTTCATGACGGTATTTTTACTCCAGCCTTTCAAAATAACTTGATAAGGCAACCTCTGCTCCCGAAAAGCAGTCGGTCGCCAGCTGTTTGGTCGCCTCCCTTCCCACTTGAGCAGGCCCCATGAGAAGTTAGTGCTCTGTCGAGGCATCACTCGCTTAGGGCAGAATCATGGTCCCAGTTGCTCTGGACAAATGGAAGAACTCACCACGATTATATCTCCCGCATTTGGAAAGGACAACTACAGACTTGGCCAAAAAGATTCAGTCCCCTAACCAGTCATTTTCTTTTAGCTAACATGCTTAAAGGAGTTCCTGGGTGGTGCAATCAGTTAAGTGCTCAACTACTAGCAGAAAGTTTGGCAGTTTGAACCCCCCAGAGGTGCCTCAGAAGAAAGGCCTGGTGATCTGTTTCTGAAAGGTCACAGCCTTGAAAATCCTATGGACCAGTTTTACTCTGCATGCATGGGGTCACCATGAGTCGGAATCGACGCCACAGCAGCTAAAAACAACATGTTTAAGTGATCACTCATTATCTTGGAAAGAAAAAAAAAGGAAGAGGCTGCTCAGTCTGTAAAACAGGCACTGTCTACATAGAAACAAGACACGCAGATTTCTTCTTCTTTTTTTTTTGGTGCAACTCCGCATTTAAAAAGAATCCCAGACCAGAACGCAGGAAGATCTCCTGGATGACCTTCTCTCCGTTTCCTGCCAAAGGCGAAGGAAGAATAAACTCTTGAGACCATCTAGCAGACTGTGAGGAAGTCAGCATTGCACCATTCCAAAAATATGAGGACTGAGCAAACTTTCTTCATTAAGACAAATCTTGGCGTTTCTGACCAGGTCACTGTTTAATGAGAAAAGAGATAAATGTTTGAAATTTCTCCTTGGACTCAGAATCAAAGACAAGAAGGCAAAGAAAAAATTTTCCTTATTGACCATGAGCTTTAAAAATATCCAAGCCCTTTGTGGGGCAGAGGCTTTACCAGATGAGTAGGTGGAGACTGGAATTTAGGGAGTTCATGGAAATAGTGTTGGATGTGAAACAGAATTAGAACATGGGATCTGTAGCTGCTGTACAGTACAGTTCAAGGGCTGTTTCTATAGAGAGCAAAACTGAACGTCTGTCTGATACTATCATCTCCCTGCTACCTCTGATTGTGTCTTTGCTCATAAAGAAAGCAGACCAGAAAAACAAAACAAAACCCATTGTTGTCTAGTCGATTCAGACTCATGGCAGCCCTGTGTGTGCAGAGCAGAGCTTCTCCACAGGGTTTTCATGGCTATGACTTTTTGGAAGCAGATCACCAGGCCTTTCTTTTTCAGCACCTCTGAGTAGGTTTGAACCACCAAACTTTCAGTTCGTAGTCGAATGCTGACAAACAAAACCAAGCCAAACCCATTGCCGTCAAGTCAATTTTGACTCACGGCGACCCTACAGGACAGAGTAGAACTGCCCCACAGGGTTTCCAAGGAGCAACTGGTGGATTTGAACTTGTAGTTAGGAGAACTTTTAACCACTCCACCACCAGGGCCATTTTTTAATTCAACAGCATTTAATGGTAGTAACAACAGACATCATTTACATCATATATTTGAGCCAACAACCATGAGACCTAGACAATATTTTTATTTTTGTTAACAGTTGAGGAAATTATAGAAGGTGACTGAAAATCCAACTTCAGGTGAAAGTAATGAATCTGCCTTCCACCCAGCCTGGGAAGAGTAGGTGGCCTTCTTGCATTTTCTACCACCGACCACCAACTCCTGAGGAATATTTTCCAATAACTTCTTCAGCAAAGATCATCTTGGTTTCCTAAGTTTGCCAGTGTATTCTTCCATGGTGTTTCAGCTAACCCTCCTGTCTATCTACTCAATCTGAGCCCTGATCTTTTTTTTAAACTTTCTGAATACCACCTAATTCGTGGTAACTTCAACCCAGACAGCTCCTGCCCACTTTTGCTCATATTTATCTTTGTCTAGCAAGTCCTCCAAATGTGACTTCACTGTGTATTTCATGAAAAACCTAAAAACTCGGTCTGCAGTGTAGAATATGAAATATTCGTATCATTACCTACAGAGTGCTACCGAAGCGCTCTTTATCGATTCCATATATCTGCTCAACCCTGCCAATGTAAATCCAAAGAGAGCTAAGAACAGAAACATAATAAACCAGAACCAGAACCTCTGTGAAATGGCTCATATCCTACCTTCCTTATTAACAACTTTTGTTTAGGTTGCTTATGGCCATTCATTGATAATGAAAATCAAAGCAGCCAGCCACAGTATTTTGAATCAGAAAACTATAAGAATAGAAAATAGCAAAGGAAATCGAGAACAAATTATAAAAAGACAGAACCATAATATCTGACTGTCACTCATTTGGGTGAGGTTCTTGAGAAAGAATTAATTAACCATATCTCACCCTGATTAGACAGTGGGTATGTGGCATTTATTATAAGACATAATATTTTGAGGAGTGCAGTGTAGAATTGTTAAGATTAGCAGGGATCAACAGAAATGTCATACTATATAGGGCTATATTTAATGATCGAAGGAAGGAAGGTTGGTCCACAACATTCTTTGATAACGCATTACAGGTGAGCAGACAGCTGGTCTCCATGCCTCCACCTCACTCTTCAATTCCTCCTCCACACTGCTGTCAAGATGACTTCTAAAATAAATCCGATAGTACCATGTCCCTCACCTAAACTCCTTCTGTAGCTTACAGTGGTGGCTTTCAATTCTCTTTGACTGTGGCTCACAGAAAGAAATATATTTCACATCTTGACCCAACATACACACAAAACTAAAAAATAAATTTCACAGAGAATTGATTGGTGGTTTTCAGAAGATGGGGGTTAAGAGGGTGTGGCTACTAGGGGTAGCAATAGAGTCTTCTGGTGATAGTACAGTTCCACATGTGTAACTGGTGAAATTTGACTATGCTTATTGTACCAATGTTAATTTCCTGGTTTTGATATTGTCCTGTGGTTGGGCAGGATGTTAACTTTGGAGGAAGCTGGGTGAGGGCCACATGAGAGTTCTCTTTATATTTCTTTGCAAGGTCCTATAGATCTATATTTGTCTTGGAATAAAAAAGGTTTTAGAAAAGTAAAAATAAAAACAAAAAGAAATTTTACAAATAATACCATTAGAATAGGTAATGTATTCTAGTATTTTCTACTCCCTTCTTTGATATTCTGTTCTTCGTTTGTTTGTTTTAATGCGAGCTGTGGCCCATCAAATGATTTCATGGATTATGAACAATACTGCCCAGGAGAAGAGAGCCCTAATTATTTATTTGGGATGACATGAGGTTGGCCTAAGTTTCTATTTTCATCTTCCATCATTATCTCTCCATCAGTCTTATTCTCAAGTCACACAAAATTGTTCACTGTTCCCCAACGATTTTCCTCTGTGTCTTTGTGCAGGATCTTGGTCTCCTTGGAACGTTCTTCTCTTTGTCTTCTAGGCAAACAGTCATTCGGGACCCTTTTTCTGACATCTCAGCCAACCAGAAACTGTCCCTCTTCCTCAGTGGTCCCCTAGCACGTGTACACACCTCTCCTAAATTTCAGTTCACAGTACATGCCTGACCTCCCCATTCTACCGTGAACAATTTTCATTAGAGACCATGGTTTGTTCAACTTTGGATTCCAAGTGCTTGTAGAACATTGAAATATACTAGTATCTCAATAAATGCTGAATGAACAAAGGAATGAATGACTGAGATAGAAAATAGGTTGACAATTGTCTACTTCATCTTGCTTCTGACTCAAAACTAGTAGGACAAACTTTTGTGGGATCTTTTGTGTATTTTAATAACATTTCAAGTTTTTTTCTGATAGTAAGAGTATGTTCTCTGTAGAAAATTTGGAAAATATAGACAAGCAAAAAATTAGAAATGAAAATCATCCTTAACTTCCCAAAACAATCAGTATTAATAGTTTGATGTCTTAAAGTGTTTTTATGTATAACTTATGTGTGTGTGTGTGTGTGTGTGTATACACATACACATTTTATACAATTGAAACACAAAACTTACATGGCTTTATGGAGTTTTTTTTTTTTTTAATTTACCATCTATTTTGAGCATTTTCCATGTCATTCAATATTCTTTGAAACACTATGCCTAAAAACTTCATTATACAGATGGATCATAACTATCCTCCTGGTTGAGTATTGAGCTTGACTTTTAGCTTTTGTCACTATAGATAATGCTGCAATGACTGTCCTTGAACACACATTTTTTGTTTTAAAAGAAAAAACTCTCACTATATTGTATAATACCATTATTTTCATTTTGGCTAATATAAGAGGCTAATAACATTAATCTACATAGTTGTTGGGGGTGGGAGTGTTCCAAGGGTCCATGGGGGACCAGGAACCGGGAGAAAGCAACTACAAAGCCCAGACACAGGATACACACACACACACACACACACACACACACACACTTTACCAGTTAGACCTCAAAACAGTGAAGTCTGGGTGATGGGTGTATGGGTTGGTTTCCTATCATCAGAAAGCTTGTTTTCTGTTTCATTATACTGGTAAAAGAGCTTTTATAATAATGCTCGCCTAGATTACAGAAGAGAACATGCACATTTCCCCCTGTGTTTCTGAGCCCTACAAAGACACACAAACACATACACCAAAGACACTCAATTTCTCTCTTGTGTAAACTATTTTGCACATGGTCACAGGCCAGGGCCACCTTCTGCCTAAGGCCACAGACCCGCGTCCAGGCTCAACCTTCTCCTTGCTGCCTCTGCCCAACCCCGTCTCTGCCCCGCACTCACTCAAACCCACGTTCTCCAGAGCAGGAGCAACCTTGTGCCTTCCCGGGGATCCTCCCAAGCGAGGGAGCACACTCCCAGCACCCGCATTCCACCCTAGCTGGGCGCGGGAGGCGGGACCTGGTCAGGGAGCGCCCCTGCCCGCGTGGCTCCCCCGGCGGCTCCCGGACCCTCGGGTGGGCGCCCCGATATCGATTGTGACTGGTATAAAGCTGGGAGCCGCAGCGCTCCGAGGCCTCTCTTGACAGCTAAGGGTGCCTGCAGCAGGCACCAGGCACCAGGAGCTCCTCCGACGCCAACAACCCGCCTGGCCTGTGTAGTCTGTGCTCTCCAGCAAGCGCTGCGTTTAATGGTAATTGCAGGTGATAAAGCCCCTGGAATTAGACATGTTTACAGATTCCTAAAGCAGGTGCACTAGCAGGTGCCCCAATTTCCAGGACCTGCCCTCATTCCACTCTTTCCCAAGGCATTTTCTTCTTACGTTTTCAAAAGGCATGCCGTGAACAGCACCTCTTTCTGGTAGAGAGAAGCAGATAAATACTGCTTTGGTCCGAAGGATGTTAAAATAGGAGTTAGGACATAGCCCCGGGGCTACCATTCCCTAATTATGTGAGGACAGTGATGGGATACCATTATTTCTCAGTGATTTTCTTTGCCCCCAAAGGATGATGATATTCATAGTTGCCTGAATAGAAAGAGAATAGCCTGAGATCATAGCTGTGACTGCGCTTTGGAAAGTGTAAATGCTGTAGGAGCGCAAAATAGTATTGTGGGCTGGTTGGTAGCAGGACATAGTTCTCAACAACGTGCACACAATCTCCTGGGCTGGGGCACATTCCACCAGGTGGAAAAATGCACCTTAGAGCAAACACTGTGGACACAGAACAAAGGCAAATGCTAACATCGCTCAGGTACTTGGCTGCCCAGCACACTCCTTCTCAATGTGCTGCAGACTTTCATTGTATCCAAAGTTAAAAATAGCTCCACTTGCAAGCTTCACCTCAGTAAATTAGGACAAGGGTGAGAGGCCAAGGTTCTAGCAGAGGGATCCTTAGCAGCAACAATGGGATGGACCCTCAGACCAGTGGGGAGGTTAGCCCTCAGGAGCACAAACTTCACTACTCTGCATCTACTCTCTTCATCCAGCTCTGACAGAACAACCCATCTAAGGATCCAGTGTGTGTTCCTTGATACTAAATGATCTTTGAAAAATGAATATGCTCAATGGAATCTATTTATCTTTGTGGAAAATGAATATAATTCTAGTCAGTGTTCAAAAGAAACTACAGTGTTTTCTCGTCCACACAGTGGCATATAGTTAAAGTGTGGGAGTGTGTGAAGCCAAAGTCTTTTGTGAAGCCAGGGCAGAGCTCTTTTCCAATGATATAAGGTAATTATTAATAGAAGGGTGATCCTGCTTCAAGTCCAGCAGGAACTCAATTCTGACTATTCATATTGGTCATGCCCACTCAGAATGACAAAACCATTTGATGAACAGAAGACAGAGATATGCATTATTCACAGAGGGGTCTTCAAAGGAATTCCATAAATTATAGGTTTTCTGAAACAGAAAGTTCCACTGAGCTGGCAGTGAATGCCAGGGGTGAGGAGGTGTAATCAGAGTGAGGACTGGTAAATTTTCTCTTACAGGTGGCTGCATTTCACGCTCTAGGAAGAAGGGCTCACTTTGTTGCCTTAGCGCTGCCTCAACCTCTTCCCAGAGACCATCCAATTCAGTAGTTCTTGACCCTGGCAATACATTAGTATAATAACCCTTGAGACTTTTAAAAAACAGTGCCAGGGCCACAGCCTTAGAGATTCTTATTTAATTGATCTGGAGTGGGACCTGGGCATCAGTACTTTTTTAATTCCCCCAGTTAATTCTAATATAAGCTGGGCTCTAGAAACGGTGCTGTAATCACTACAATTCCCTAAGAGATTTCCAACTTCTTAACTAATTTAAAAAATTAGGTCCTGTTTTTTCAGGATTCAGTTTCCCAATATGCTTAGATCCCAAATAAACCATAGCCCATCTAAGGCAATGGGTAACCTTCAATCAATGTATCTAGGCAATGCTTAGATTACTCAGCTCGGTGGCCATTTAAAAAAGTGCTTAAACTCTCTGCTTACCAACTCTTCTCTAACTATTTAAAGTATTTAGATAATTCATAAGGACTATCTAATTTTTTTTGTTTTATCTCTAGAGAGGACACGTGTGTCTTACTACTAGGTGATGATATTGGTAGGACTGGAAGGTGCTGGGAAGCAGTCAGGAAGCCTTTTGGGTTGAGGTCCTTGAATCAGTTGACAAGGGAAGACTGAAGAGATATCAGACAAATGGGCACATGAAGCCAGGACCCAGAAATAAAGTAATTTCAGTTCCCATTCAGGGACCCCAGATAGGCAGCTGAAGGCTCTCCATCCTAAGGCAATCTCTGACATAATAATTCAATCTAAGTAGATGGGGAAAGAGTAAAAGGTAGGTACCATACACAAAGGCAGGAGAACTCTAGTTACAAACCATGTACAGAAGGAGCCAGATGGAACCTGTAGGGAAAACCCTGCTTGCCCTGACAAACCATCTGAAATATGTCCTCAGCATAGTTGTGGGCAAACACAAGTTTATCTTTCCAGTTGTTTAAAATAAAGTATGGAATTTACTACCAAGTTGAAATATAAATTATGCCAATCAAAAAAGAAGGAAATCTTAAAACTTCTTGGGCTCCATACCTTCTACTTGCCCTTTTAGTTTCACTCCTCACCCTTTCCGGATCCTTGCTAACTTGTATTGGTTACATCAAGGAACACTCTTGCTCTCTAGATGCCACCAGGAGATGAAGCAGGAGACTGGAGGAAGAATCAGGAGGTTGGAGAATACAGCCACATGCTGTCAGCATCCCTCCACCAAAGGTCCTGACATGCATCAGCCTACACACAGCCCTCTTTGTCTTTCTTCCCAGGGCCAGGGTTGTAAAGGTTCCCGTTGTTACTCGTCCAAGGAGACTGCACAGAACAAGTCAGCAAGGATCTGGAAAGGGTAGACCTGGAAGGTCAAGTGGAAGATATCTAACATAATGAACTTGTAAGATTTCCCTACTTGCTGCTCACACCTTTATTAATGGTTCCTCTTTCTTATTAGGACATTGACTGACCCAGGACCACTTAATTATGAATTTAAGATTTGAACTGCATCCACCCAGCCCTCAGTTCAGTACAAACAGCAGATATCCATCTATGTTCACAAGCAAGGCCAGTATACCTATAAGCTAAAGTCACATTACACTTCTGTTATGTCCTACCTGTGTGACCTTGGTAAAATATCTTCTGGGACTCAGTGTCCTCATGTGTAAAATGGGGATAGTTATATTACCTGCTAAGGAGTGCTGGTGGTGCAACTGTTAAGTGCTCAGCTGCTAACCGAAAGGTTGGGGGTTTGATCCCACTAGCCACTCTGTGGGAGAAGGACCTAGCAATCTGCTCCCAGAAAGATTACAGCCTGTAAAACCCTATGGGGAAGTTCTACTCTGTCACATAGGGCTACTATGAGTTGAAAATGACTCAACGGCACCTAATAACAACAATAATATTATCTACTAAGTAGAGTTATTGTGAGAACTAAATAATTTTATATGTCTAAATCACTTGGAAGAATGCCTGGCACATAGGACATACTTTATAACTAAGCCAGTGGCGTTCAAAATGTGTTTCTCAGACTCTTGAGGTCCCTAAGGCACTTTCAGGGGGTCTATAAGGTCAAAACTATTTTTGTCATTACACTAAAATGTTATCGGCCCTTTTCATTTTGTTGACATTTGCACTGATGGTACAGAAGTAATGATGGGTAGATCTGCTCATGCCTGAACACAAATCAAGACAGTGTCACCAAAATATACTGGGAGTCATTGTATCCTTCACTGCCACACCCTCGCAGTTGGAAAAAAAAGAAAAGAAAAATAAACAAAGAAAGCAAAAGAAAAAAGTCAGTTTCACGTAAGTACTTAAGAATGTTAAGAATGCCCTTGAGATGATAAGGCGGTAAATTTATTAAGTTTATTGACTCTCGACACTTGAGTGCACATCTTTTTAATATGCGGTTTGACACAGTGGTAAGTCTGCACAAGGCACTTTTGCTGCATACCAGAGAATAATCATTATTTCCAGGTAAAGTACTCGTGTAATCATTTGAATTGAGAGCTGAGTTAGCCACGATTTTCATGGAATGGATTTTCACTTGAAAGAATTATTGACTGACAATCTATGGTCATTCAGATGTGGGTATTTGTCAGGCTTTGTCTCTAAAATGAGTGGCATGACCCTGTCACCTCAGGAAAGCAACTTACAGAACCTGTTGCCAATGATAAAATTCTGGCTTTCAAGTGAAAATGAGAATGGTGGAAAATTTGTATCGGCCACGATAGGCTTGACAGCTTCACAATACTCAGAGACTTTTCTAATGAGACAGAGGCATGATAGTAACAAATGTGATCCTTTGATATTGTTTAATGAGATGTGTCAGCATTTAGAAGATTTGCACAACTCAATGAGCCAATATTTCCCAAATGACCAATGCACAATGTTACAGAATAACACAGGAGTGAAAAACTCATCTAAAGTGCAAAATAGACCAATGGATTTTCTCGTAATTGAGTATGAAAAGTTCACTGACATGGTTTCAGATTCCACACTGCAGTAACTTTTAAAAAACTACTTCCAGTTGAACTTCAGTGTAGTATCAAAAAATTTTCACAATTATCTGAAAAAATGCTATTAAAATATTCCTCCTCTGTGTATGGGACAAGATTTCTTTCATATCCTTCAGCTAAAACAGGTAAGATTTCAGTTAAGATTTTCAAAAACAATGCCATGCTTCTCACTATTTTCTTTTTGGTTTTAGAAAATACAATTATTTTTATAAAAATATGTCACTGATATAAACATTTAAGGGATTTATTATTATTTTAAGCAAAATAATGTTTTTAAATTTCTTATTTTTAATTTCTAATTCAGCAAATATCAATAGAAATTGCCCACTGTTATAGACTGAATGGTTTCCCCAAAAAAGATGTTCAAGTTCTCACTCCAGTACCTGTGAACATTGGGAGATATGTTCACTAAAGGTATTATCAGTTAACATGAGGTCATACTGGAGTAGTGTGGGTTCTAATTCAATCTGAGTGTTGTCTTATAAAAGAGAACACATGCAGAGAGAGACACGGGGGGAAGACGACCCCGTGAAGATGTATCTACAAGCCCAGAACACCTAGGGCTACCAGAAGGCTGAAGAGACTAGGAAGGATCTTCCTGTAGTGCAGATGGAAAGAGCACTGCCCTGACAACACCCTGAATTTGGACTCCTAGCCTCCAGAATTGTGAGAATAAATTTCTGTTCCTTAAAGACACCCACTTTGAGGTACTTAGTTAAAACAGCCCTAGGAAGCTAAGACACCCACATAAACAAAAATTCTTCAAAGTGTTCAGTCAGTTTTAAGAGTATACAGGGGTCCCAGGACCAAAAGTTTATGAACTACTAATTCAAGTTCTCATTGTTATAGAAGTAAAGTTAGAGGAGAATGTCCCACCAAAGTAGCATTCCTTTTCTGCCATCATACCTTGCTAGTAATGGTACCTAGACTCACTCTCCCTATTTCTCTTCATCCACCCAAAAGTGTTACCATGTTCAAGAAGCCCTTCCTGGGAAATGTAAGCCACACAGATCTCACTGTCCACTGACCTCCACTTGCCTCTGTCTGTGCCTCACATTATGTTCTCTAACTGCTTAATACTGCATGTCTTGCAACAGCAACTTGATTGTAAAATCTTTGAGAATAGGGACTGCTTGGCATTTCTATGTCTTCCCATTTCCAGCACAAATGAATACATATCTGTTTAATTCAACTTAAATGTGATCATCCACTTGGAATGTATACACCAGAACAGATTATGAACAGGCTCTTGCCACATAACTTCCTCTTAGAAATCCACCTTCCATCACAGTCCTTACAATTTTCATCTTTGTACAAAAGGAGAACAGTGATAGTTAATTTTATGTGTCAACCTTGCTAGACTATGGTGCCCAGACGTTTCGTCAAACACTAGTCTAGATGTTGTCAACAAGTAGTTAAAAACCGAAACCAAACCCGTTGTGGTCCACTCAATTCCGACTCACAAGTGACCCTGTAGAAAAGGGTAGAACTGCCTCATAGGGTTTTCAAGGAGTAGGTGGTAGATTCGATCTGCTGACCTTTTGGTTAGCAGCCAAGCTCTGTGATTAAACAAGCTGTCCTTCAGTAAAGCAGATTACCTGCCATGATGTGGATAGGCTTCATCCAATCAGCTGATGTCCTTAAGAGCAAAACCAGAGGTTTCACCAGGAAGGATTCTGCCATCAAGCTACAAATAAACATCTTGCCAGAACTCCTCCACTCTTCCCATCCCATCACCTGACCTATAAATTTTGGGACACAAGACTGCACAAATATTTTCCTATCACATGACCTAAGGATGTGGGGACACAAAAGTGACAGACTCTCCAGCCTGTGACCTGACCTAAAGATTTTGGACTTGCCAACCCCCACAATACTGCGAGCCAATTTTTAAAAATTTCTCTGTCTCTCTCTATATATAGATAGATAAACAAATAGATATGGATAGATAGACTTGTGTGTGTATCTTTACCTTACAGGTTCCATTTCTCTAGAGAACCCTAAGAAAAGAACATTCTATACACAAATGTCCTTTATTTTCTAACAGGAATTTTTCTTAACTCAATAAATTCTATTGGGGGAGGGGTTCATATCTGATCCTGATCATTATTAAACACTTTTCATTCAGATCCCCCAGAATATCTTGACCATAGCTAGCGTCACAGTGAACACCTTTTTAAAGCTGTATGGGACTTAAGAATAACTGTAGAAATAGGTACAGGTTTAAAAAGGAATTTAAAAAACCATAAACATGATAATAATAAATTAGAATGGTGTGCTTATGATTTTTTAACAAATGTTCTGTAATGTGATTTATATTAATAGTTTACGATCCAGTTATGTATTTAAAATCCAGTTATATACATTTCTTAAAGGATACTTTCACAGCTATGACTAACTTAGGGGATATACATATAATATCGGATAGTGGTAGATCACAGAAAATTATAGGAAGTCTGAAGAATATTCTCAGAATACCATGGCTTGGGTCAGATGTACCTTCATCCTCAGAGTGACATCTTAGCTTTATAACACTTTAAAGAGGTCTTTTGCAGCAGATTTGCCCAATATAATACATCATTTGATTCCTTGACTGCTGCTTCCATGGGTGTTGATTGTGGATCCAAGAAAAATTAAATTCCTGACAACTTCAGCTTTTCTCCATTTATCATGATGTTGATTATTGGTCCAGTTGTCAGGATTTTTGTTTTCTTTATGTTGAGGTGTAATTCATACTGAAGGTTGTAGTTTTTGATCTTCATCTGTAAGTGCTTCAAGTTCTCCTGAATTTCAGCAAGTAAGGTTGTGTATCTGCATATCACAAGTTGTTAAGAATTCTTCCTTCAACTGTTTTGCCAAGTTCTTCTTATAGCCAGCTTCTCGGATTATTTGCTCAGCATATAGATTGAGTAAGTATGGTAAAAGTATACAACCCTGATGCACACTTTTCTTGATTTTAAACCATGCAGTATCCCCTTATTCAGTTCGAAGGACTACCTCTTGGTCTATGTACAGGTTCCACATGAACACTTGTGTTCTAGAATTCCCATTCTTCTCAATGTTATCTATAATTTGTCATGATTCACACAGTCGTATGATTTTGCATAGTTGATAAAACACAGGTAAATATCTTTCTGGTACTCTACTTTCAGTCAAGATCCATCCAGCATCAGCAATGCTATTCCTCGTCCCACATCCTCTTGAGAATCTAGCTTGAATTTCTAGTAGTTCCCTGTCGATGCACTGCTGCAACAATTTTTGAATTATTTTCAGCAAAATTTTACTTGTGTATGATATTAATGATATTGTTTGATAATTTCCACATTCTGTTGGGTCACCTTTCTTTGTAATAGGTGAAAATATGAATCTCTTCCAGTCGTTTGGCCAGGTGGCTATCTTCCTAATTTCTTGGCTTAGACAAGTGAGAGCTTCCAGCATTGCATCCGTTTGCTGAAACATCTCAGTTGGTATTCTATCACTTCCTGGAGCCTCAGTGAAAAAGCCTTCAGTGCAGCTTGGACTTCTTCCTTCAATACCAACAGTTTTTGATCATATGTTGCCTCCTGAAATGGTTGAACATCGACCAATTCTTTTTGGTACACTGACTCTGTGTATTCCTTCCATTTTCTTTTGATGTTTCCTTCATCGTTCAACATTTTGCCCATAGAATACTTCAATATTGCAACTTCAGGCTTGGATTTTTTCTTCAGTTCTTTCAGTTTGAAAAATGCCAAGGATGTTCGTCCCTTTTAGCTATCTAACTCCAGATCTTTGCACATTTCATTATGTTATGGTTAAGGTTGTGTGTCAACTTGTCTAGGCCATGATTCTCAGTGGTTTAGCAGTTATGTAATGATGTTATTTGGCAGTTATGTAATGATGTACTCATCCTCCAAGGTGTGATCTGATGTGATCAGCCAATCAATTGTAAGGGGAGTTTCCGGGGGCGGGGGGGTGCTGCATCCAATATATATATGGACATTCTGGCAAAGCTTGCCTCCTTGCTCTGAATCCTACATCCAGCTCAGTATCATCTGACCTCTGGTTCTTGGTACTTGAGCAGCAGCCTGCTGTATTGCCTGACTATCTTGGGATTCCTCAGCCTCTGCAGCCTGTGAGCCAGCAGCCTACCGTCTTACCTGCCAATCTTGAGTTTGTCAGCTCCTGCAGCTATGTAAGTCAGAAGACTCCTCTAGCCTGAGGCCTGACCCACGGACTTGTGACTTGCCAGCCTCTAGAACTACATGAGCCATTTCCTTAAGACAAATCTTTCTATCTCTCTCTATATTGTTGTTAAGGTGCCATCGAGTCAGCTCCAACTCATAGCAACCCTATGTATAACAGAACTAAACACTGCCTGGTCCTGTGCCATCCTCACAATTGTTGTTATACTTAAGCCCTTTGTTGCAGCCACTGCAACAATCCATCTCATTGAGGGTCTTCTTTATCACTGACCCTCTGCTTTACCAAGCATGATGTGCTTCTCCAGAGACTGAGCCTTCCTGATAATATGTCCAAATTATGTGAGACCTAGTCTCACCAACCTTGCTTCTAAGGAGCATTCTGTCCGTACTTCTTCCAACACAGATTTGTTCATTCTTTTGGCCACCCATGGTATATTCAATATTATTCTCTAACACCACAATTCAAAGGCATCAATTCTTCTTTGGTCTTCCTTATTCATCGTCCAGCTTTGACATGCATATAAAGCAATTGAGGATACCATGGCCTGGGTAAGATGCACCTTAGTATTCAAGGTGATGTCTTTGCTTTTCAACACTTTAAACAGTTCTTCGGCAGCAGATTTGCAAAATGCAATACGTAGTTTCATTTCTTAACTACTGCTTCCATGGTGTTGATTGTGGATCCAAGTGAAATGAAATCCTTGACAACCTCAGTCTTTTCTCCACATATCATGATGTTGCTTATTGGTACAGTTGTGAGAATTTTTGTTCTCTCTATGTTGAGGTGTAATACATACTGAAGGCTGTAGTCTTTGATCTTCATCAGTAAGTGCTTCAAGTCCTCTTCACTTTTAGCAAGCAAGGTTGTGTTATCTGCATAATGCAGGTTGTTAATGAGTCTTCCTCCAATCCTGATGCCCTATTCTTCTTCATATGGTCCATCTTCTCAGATTATTTGCCCAGCATAGAGATTGAATAGGTACGGTGAAAGAACACAACCCTGAGGCACACCTTTTCTGACTTTAAACCACGTGGTATCCCCTTGTTCTGTTTGAACAATTGCCTCTTGATCTACGTACAGGTTCCTCATGAGCACAATTAAGTGTTCTGGAATTCCCATTCTTTGCAATGTTATCCATAATTGTTATGAACCACATAGTCAAATGCCTTTGCATATGCAATAAAAACACAGGTAACTATCTTTCTGGTAGTTTGTGCTTTCAGCCAGGATCCATTTGACATCAGCAGTGAAATCCCTTGTTCCAAGTCCTCTTCTAAACCCAGCTTGAATTCCTGGCAGTTCCCTGCCAGTATACTGCTGCAGCTGCTTTTGAATAATCTTCAGCAAAATTTTACTTACATGTGATATTAATGATCTTTTTCGATAATTTCCACATTTGGTTGGATCACCTTTCTTTGGAATGGGCGTAAATATAGATCTCTTCCAGTCAGTTGGCAGGTAGCTGTCTTCCAAATTTCTTGGCATAGACAAGGGAGAACTTCCAGCGCTGCATCTGTATGTTGAACCATCTCAATTGGTATTCTATCAATTCCTGGAGCGTTGTTTTTGACCAAGGCCTTCAGTGTAGCTTGGACTTCTTCCTTCAGTACCATCAGTTCTTGACCATATGCTATCTCCTGAAATGGTTGAACGTCAACCAATTCTTTTTTGGTATAGTGACTCTGTGTATTCCTTACATCTTCTTTTTATGCTTCCTGTGTCGTTTAATATATTCGCCATAGAATCCTTCAATATTGCAGCTCGAGGGACTTCCAGGAAACATGGCACTCTACACAGAAGCCCCACGCCATCCCTCCACAGCAAAGATCCGAAAAACTAAGACAGAGAAAATGGCAATCCTGAAAGCCTAAACATCAAATGAAGAGATAAAGAACTCAGCCAAGCACTGAATGGAATAGGAAAATAACCAAGAACAGAGAGCTAGGAGAGATAAATGCAGAGGTCCCCTATCAGCTAACACAGCATGGACATGCCATCTTGGACTCCTATCAGAGAACAGCAAACAGAGGGTATGAGAAAGCAGCTCCATGGAGCTTCCAGCAAGAGACAGAACCGGTAATCAGCAATATACACTTTCCCACCCTGCACCCTTCTTCACCCCCACTCGGCCTCCTCTGCTTCCTGAAGCCACAGGCTGTTGGCCAGGAAGCACTGGCTTCAACCTGGTGCACTTGGATTTCACCTGTCATTGTGGCCGGCTCACTAAGTGCCATCTGCTGGCTGCTGGTGTTGCTTTTTTCCACTTCCTTAGATTTCTTCCTTACCTCTCACCACCTCCCCCTCCTTTCTCTCAAATACCTGGCTCCATGCACCATCTTTGCTTCTTCCTGAAAGGCTGTGAAATGCCACTTGAATGCGAGTCGGTTTCCTGGCCAGCGCTGCCATGCTGGTGGGATCCTGGGACTTTTGTTTGTTTTGAACTGTTTGTTTGTTTGGTTTCTTTTTCTTTTCTTGAATTAGGAGGCTGCTGGACAGTACTGCGTGGCTTTGGACGTACACCCTCAGTTTGCACAGATGCGCAGAGGGCATTTCTTTTTTCTTGGTTTTTTTTTGGGGGGGGTATTTTTTTCCTTCTTTTTCTGTTTTTCTGGGAGAGGTTCTTGTTCTTTTCTTTTTTGTTTGTGTTGTTTTTTCCTCTTTTTCCCTTTTTTTCTTTCCTCATTACTCAGTTTCTCATCTCTCTATACTTTCCTTCTCTTCTTATCCTATAAATACCTGGCACTGAATGACACCTCTACCCTTTCTAGACAGGCTGTACTTCACAGCATGGGAATAACTTCCCCAGACTTGAAGCCACAGTGGTGCTATCCCTGATAGCTTTGCTTTTCTTTTTTCTTTCTAATATTTATTTAATCATTTTTTCATTCCTTTTCTTTTTTTATTCTTCTCCTTTGTGTTTTCATCCATTTCATAGTTTCTCATCTCTCCACTCCAACGCCAAGCTCCCCAGGAACTCTTTTGTTTGTATTTTTGGCTCCTGTTCCTCTCTCGTCTCTCGTCTCTCGTCTCTCCCATACCCATCTTAGCTCCACACATCAAAGTCTCCCCCCTCCATCCTGCCTACCTGCATGGTGTGCTGAACATCA
The DNA here is from genome assembly GCA_030035585.1 of Dugong dugon. Lineage (NCBI taxonomy): Eukaryota > Metazoa > Chordata > Mammalia > Sirenia > Dugongidae > Dugong > Dugong dugon. The sequence goes on from CM057465.1 coordinate 99,346,182, forward strand.
CACCACCAAGCAGCCCAGGCATGACCTACCAGAACCTGCCCTGCACTGATTACCAGCCCACCCTGGTGGCCATAATAAGTGTCACAAACAACATATCCCCGCAACTCCTCTTCAGCTAGACTTGCCCTGCTGTACCATATCTGACTGACTGAACCTGCCAGTTGGAGAAGGCAGCAAAAAGTATCGTGTCCACAGATGAGCAAACAATAAAGAACACACAGCCTGCTTGCTAAGATATAGTCAAATAAAACAAAAAAGCAGGACAAAACAAACAAATCTACAATCAATAAAAGAGAAAAATAACTACCAAATGCCACAAAGACAGTGGAAAATATCAAAACATTTACAAAAACAGGACAGGATGGTTCCAGTACGCATCCAAAATAAAACACCAGATGACTTTCCAGCAGAACAAAACGCACTAGAACTACCTGATAGAGAATTAAGATCTCTAATATTCAGAGCTATCCAAGACTTGAAGCAAAAAGCTGACAAAATAGACAAATTCGTGGAAAAGGCAGACTAACTCATGGAAAATACAGACAAAAAATGGAAGAATTCAGGAACAAAATGACAAAATAAATTCATAAATAGAAATTATACAAAAACAACAATTAGAAATTCAAAAGACAAACAAGATTTCAGAAATGGACAGTGTCATAGAAGGCCTGAGGAGCAGATTTAAAACAGTGGAAGACAAGATCAGAGAAATTGAAGATGAACACTTGGATACAATTCTGTTTGAGGAAAAATCAGAAGGGGGAACGAAGATAATGAAGAGACTCTGAGAATTATGTGGGATACAATCAAAAGAAAAAATCTTCAGGTGATCGGAGTTCCAGAACAGGGGGAGAAAACAGAAAACACAGAGAGGATCATTCAAGAACTGCTGACAGAAAAAATTCCCCAGTACCATGAAAGATGAAAAGTTGGCCATTAAAGGAGCACAATGAACCCCATATAGGATAGACTACAAAAGAAAATCACCAACGCATATCATAATTACACTTGCCAAAACCAAAGACAAACAAAGAGTCCGGAGAGAAGCTCGAGAAAAACAAAAAGTCACATACAGAGGAGAAACAATAAGACTAAGCTGAGATTATTTGGCAGAAACCATGCAGGCAAGAAGGCAACGGGATGGCATATATAAAACCTTGAAAGAAAAAAATTGCCAGCCACAAATAATATATCTTGCAAAACTCTTGTTCAAATATGATGGTGAAATTAGGCCATTTCCAAATAAACAAAAATTAGGGGAATATGTAAAAACCAAACCAAACTTACAAGAATTATTTAAGGGAGTCCTTAGATCTGAGAACAAACAACATCAGCTCACAGGCTGAATCTAGGATGCAGGATCATACCAGCCAGATACCAACCTAGAAAATGAACTGTCAAGGACTATCCAAAACCAAAACAAATACAACAGGGAATCAGAGCAGTTAATCTTTAAATGACAACAGCACCAGAACAATGAAAGGGAATAACCATGTAGGTATAGAACCTTCTAATTGTGAGGAAGGCAAGGTGATACCAACTAATAATAGACTGCTTCAAACTTAGAAAGATAAGGGTAAATTTCACAGTAACCACAAAGAAAGTTAACAAACATACTCATCAAAATAAAAAAGAAAAACATAAAGTCTCAGTAAAAACAAAAAGTACAAAAACAAAAGAAATGAAAAAAAATCCACAAACAAACGGAATTCAGCACAGAAAAGTAAGAGGAACAAAGAAAACATTAGCACCACAAAAAAAAAAGCACTACAAAATGACAGCAATAAACTCACACCTATCAATAATTACACTGAAAGTAAATGGCCTAAATGCAACCATAAAGATATGGAGAGTGACAGAATGGATAAAAAAAAAAAAAAGATCTATCAATATGCTGTCTACAAGAGACACAACTTAGAAACAAAGATGTAAATTTATTAAAAATCAAAGGTTGGAAAAAAATATATCAAGCAAATAACTACAAAAAAAGAGCAGGAATGGCAATACTAATCTCAGTTAAAATAGACATTAAAACAAAATTCACCATAAAAGACAAACAAGGACACTATATAATGATTAAGGGGACAATCCATCATGAAGACATAACCATAATAAACATCTACACTCCCAATGACGGGGCTCCAAAATACATAAAACAAACTCTGACAGCACTGAAAAGAGAAATTGACAGTTCCACAGTAATAGTAAAAGACTTCAACACACCACTCTCAGTAAAGGACAGATCATCTAAAAAGAAACTCAGCAAAGATACAGAAGACCTAAAGGGCACAATCAGCCAATTTTACCTCATAGACATATATAGAACAATCCATCCTACAGCAGCAAAGTACACATTCTTTTCCAATGCACATGGAACGTTCTCCAGAATAGACCACATCTTAGGCCACAGAGCAATCCTCAACAAGATCCAAAATTTTAAGGTAATACAGAGTATCTTCTCTGACCACAACGCAATCAAGGTAGAAATTAACAACAGAAAGAGCAATGAAAAAAAAATTGATTACATGGAAACTGAATAACATCCTGCTTACAAACCACTGGGTAGTAGAAGAAATCAGAGATGCAATCAAAAAATTCCTAGAACCAAATGGGAATGAAAACACATCATACCAAAACCTTTGGGACACAGCAAAGGCAGTCCTCAGAGGAAAATTTAGAGCAATAGATGCACACACCAAAAAAGAAGAAAGGGACAAAATCAAAACATTAACTACAAAACTCAAACAAACAGAAAGAGAACAGCAAAAAAAAGCCCACAGCCACTAGAAGAAAGTAAATAATAAAGATCCGAGCAGAAGTAAATGAAATAGAGAACGGAAAAACAATAGAAAGAATCAACAAAACCAAAAGTTGGTTCTCTGAAAGGCTCAACAAAATTGACAAATCACCGGCGAGACTGATGAAAAACAGGAAAGGACACAAATACCTAAATAAGAAATGAAATGGGGGACATTACAACAGACCCAAATGAAATAAAAAGGATCATAACAGAATATTATGAAAAACTATACTCCAAAAAATTTGAAAACCTAGAGGAAATGGATAAATTTCTAGAAACACACTACCTACCCAAACTATCACAAAGTGATGTTGAAAATCTGAACAGACCTATAACAAGGGAAGAGATTAAAAAGGTAATTTAAAAAACAACCAAAAAAAAACCGTGGCCCAGATGGATTCACTGGAGAATTCTACCAAACTTTCAGAGAAGAGCTTATAACAGTACTACTCAAACTATTTCAGAACATAGAAAAGGAAGCAACACTTCTGAATTCATTCTATGAAGCCAGCATAACCCTGATACCAAAACCAGGCAAAGATGTCACAAAAAAAAGGAAATTACAGACCAATATCTCTCATGAATATAGATGTAAAAATTCTCAACAAAATTCTAGTGAACAGAATTCACTATTATATCAAAAAAAATACTATACCACAACCAAGCAGGATTCATACTAGGTATTCAAGGATGATTCAACATTAGAAAATCAATCAACGTAATCCACCACATAAATAAAAGTGAAGAAAAGGATCACATGATCATCTCAACTGATGCAGAAAGGCATTCGATAAAGTCCAACACACAATTTCTGATAAAAACTCTCAATAAAATAGGTATATAAAGGAAATTTCACAACATAATAAAGGGAATCTATGCAAAACCAACAGCCAACATCATTCTTAATGGAGAGAGGCTGAAAACATTCCCCTTAGAACAGGAACAAGACAAGGATGCCCTTTATGACCATTCCTATTTTAGCATTGTCCTGGAAGTCCTAGCTAGAGCCATAAGGCAAGAAAAAAGAAATAAAGGGCATCCAAATTGGTAATGAAGAAGTTAAACTGTCCCTGTTTGTGGATGATATGGTACTATGCATAGAAAACCCTAAAGACTCCACAAGGAAACTACTGGAACTAATAGAAAGATTCAGCAGAGTAGCAGTATACAAGATAAACATACAAAAATCAGTTGGATTCCTATATACCAATAAATAGAACCATGAAAAGGAAATCAGGAAAACAATACCATTTACAATAGCCTCTAAAACAATAAAATACTTAGGAATAAATCTAACCAGGGATGTAAAAGACCTATACAAAGAAAACTACAAAACACTACTGCAAGAAACCCAAAGGGATCTACATAAATGGAAATACATACCATGTTCATGGATAGGTAGACTCAACATTGTGAAAATGACAATATTACCCAAAGTAGTGTACAAATACAATGCAATTCCAATCCAAATACCAACAAGATTCTTTAAAAAGATGGAAAAACTAATCATTAACTTTATATGGAAAGGGCAGAAGGCCTGAATGAGTAAAGTGCTACTGAAGAAGAATAAAGTAGGAGGACTCACATTACCTAACCTCAGAACCTACTGTACAACTACAGTAGTCAAAACAGCCTGGTACTGGTACGATGACAGATACATTTACCAATGGAAAAGAATTGAGAACCCAGATGTAAATCCATCCACCTACAGTCACCTGATCTTCGACAAGGGCCCAAAATCCATCAAAAGGGGAAAAGACACTCTTTTTAACAAATGGTGCTGGCAAAACTGGATGTCCATCTGCAAAAAAATGACCCATAAATCACATCATATACAAAAACTAATTCAAAATGGATCAAAGACCTAAATATAAAGCCAAAAACTATAATGCTCATAGAAGAAAAATAGGATCAACGCTAGAGGCCCTACTGCACGGCATTAACAGGATACAAACCATAACCAACAACACACAAACTCCAGAAGATAAGCTAGATAACTGGGATCTTCTAAAACTCAAACGCCTATGCTCTTCAAAAGACTTCACCAAAAGTGTAAAAGGAAAACTTACAGACTAGGAAAAAAAATTTGGACATTATGAGTCAGACAAAGGTCTAATCTCTATAATCTACAAGGAAATCCAACACCTCTACAACAAAAAGACAAATAATCCAATTAAAAAATGGGCAAAGGAAATGAGCAGACACTTCACCAAAGAAGACATTCACGCGGCCAACAGACACATGATGAGATGCTCATGATCACTAGCGATTAGAGAAATGCAAATTAAAACCACAAGGAGATACCATCTCACCCCGGCATTACTGGCACAAATCAAAAACACTGCAAATAAATGTTGGAGAGGCTGCAGGGAGATTGAAACTCTTATGCATTGCTGGTGGGAATGCAAAATGATACAACCATTTTGGAAAATGATATGGTGCTTCCTTAGAAAGCTAGGAATAGAAATACCATACAATCCAGCAATCCTACTGTTAGGAATATATCCTAGAGAAATAAGAGCTGTCACATGAATAGACATGTGCACACCCATGTTCATTGCAGCATTGTTCACAATAGCAAAACGATGGAAACAACCTAGATGCCCATCAACAGATGAATGGATAAACTATGGTACATCCACACAATGGAGTATTATGCAACGATAAAGAACAACGATGAATCTGTGAAGCATCTCATAACATGGATGAAACTGGAGGACTTATGCTGAGTGAAATAAGTCAATCACAAAAGGACAGATATTGTATGAGACCTCTACTTTAAAAATTCATGAAAAAGTTTATACACAAAAAGAAACAAGCATTTTTGTTTACAAGTGATGGGAGGGGTGGGGGGGAAATACTAAATAAACAATAGATAAGAGGTAACTTTGGTGAAGGTTTAGACAGTACACAATACTGGGGAAGCCAGCACAACTTGTACAAGGAAAGGTCATGGAAGCTCTATAGACACATCCAAACTCCCTGAGGGACTGAATTGCTGGGCCAAGGGCTATGGGGACGATGGTCTCAGGGAACATCTAGCTCAATTGGCATAACACAGTTTATAAAGACAATGTTCTACATTCTACCTTGGTGAGTAGTGTCTGTGGTCTTAAAAACCTGTGAGCAGCCATCTAAGATACTCCACTGGTCTCATCCCTTCCGGGGCAAGGGAGAGTGAAGAGGACAGGATTCAATGAAAAGATTAGTCCAAATGACTAATGCACCACAGCTACCAAGGCCTCCACCAGACTGAGTCCGGTACAGCTAGATGGTGCCCGGCTACCACCAATGACTGCTCTGACTGGAATCACAACAGAGGGTTCTGGACAGATCTGGAAAAGGATGTAGAACAAAATTCTAACACACAAAAAAAGACCAGATTTACCGGCCTGACAGAGACTGGAGAAATCCTGAGAGTATGGCCCCCAGACACCCTTTTAGCTCAGTGGTGAAGTCACTTCCAAAGTTCACCATTCAGCTGGGGATTGGACAGCCCCATAAAACAAAACAGAACTAATGAGGCACAGCAGTCCAGGGACAAGGACTAGAAGGCAAGAGAGGACAGGAATGCTGGTGATAGGGAACCCAAGTTTGAGTAAGGACAGTGTTGACATGTTGTGGGGCTGTTAACCATTGGCATAGGGCAATATGTGTACTGTTTAATCAGAAACTATTTTGTTCTGTAAACCTTCATCTAAAGCACAACAATAACAAAAAAAAGAATTATCTATGTGAGATCAAGTTGACAACAGCAACTCAAAGCATTTGATGGGAAGCCTAGGGGACAGTGAGTTGAAGACAATAGTGATGGAACATTTGGAAAAGGATAGTGAGAATAGCAGGACAACTGGAAGAATGTAATTGATGTCACTGAATTGTACATGTAGAAATTTTTGAAATGGTGTATCTTTGGCTATGTATATTTTCACCAAAAAAAAAAAAAAAGGTCCTCCAAGGTCAAGAAGGGAGTGTGTTGACATGTCATGGGGTTGTTAACCAATGTCATAAAACAATATGTGTGCTGACTGTTTAATGAGAAACTATTTGTTCTGTAAACCTTCATCTAAAGTACAATAAAAAATAAAAATAGAAACAAATTTTCAGCAAGTAAAACAACATATTGCAGCTCGAGAGTTGAATTTTTTCTTCAGTTCTTTCAGATTGGGCAATGCAGAACGTGTTCTTCCTTTTTGGTTTTCTATCCCCAGGTCTTTGCACATGTCAATATAATACTTTACTCTGTCTTCTCGAGCTGCCCTTTGAAATTGTCTGTTCAGTTCTTTTACTTCATCATTTCTTCATTTTGCTTTAGCTACTGGACGTTCAAGAGCAAGTTTCAGAGTCTCTTTTGAAGTCCATTTAGGTCTTTTCTTTCTTTCTTGTTTTTTTAATGACCTCTTACTTTCTTCATGTATGATGTCCTCGATGTCAATCCACAACTCGTCTGGTTTTCAGTCATTATCGTTCGATGCATCAAATCTATTCTTGAGATGGTCTCTGAATTCAGGTGGGATACACTCAAGGTCCTACTTTGGCTCTCGTGGACTTGTTCTAATTTTCTTCAGTTTCAACTTGAACTTGCATATTAGCAATTGGTGGTCTGTTCCTCAGTTGGCCTCTGGCCTTATTCTGACTGATAATGTTGAGCTTCTCCATCATCGCTTTCCACAGATTGTAGTCGATTTGATTCCTGCGTTTTCTACCCAGCAAGGTCCATGTGTATTGTCGCTGTTTGTATTGTTGAGAAAAGGTATTTGCAATGAATAAGTCGCTGGTTGTGCAAAATTCTATTATGCAATCCCTGGCATCGTTTCTATCACCAAAGCCATATTTTCCAACTCCCTATCCTTCTTCATTTCCAACTTCTGCATTTCAATCGCCAATAATTATCACTGCACCTTGACAGTATGTTTGATCAACTTCAGACTGCAAATATTGGTAAAAATCTTCAATTTCTTCATCTTTGGCATTAGTGGTTGGGCATAAATTTGAATGTTAGTTGTATTAACTGGTCTTCCTTGTAGGCATATGCATATTATCCATCACTGATAGCACTGTACTTCAGGATAGATCTTGAAATATTCTTTTTGACAACGAATGCAATGCCATTCTTCTTCAATTTGTCATTCCTGGCATGGTAGATTATATGATTGTCTTATTCAAAATGGCCAATACCAGTCCATTTCAGCTCACTAATGCTTAGGAGATCTATCTTCAAGCATTGCATTTCATGGAACTTTATGAATAGCAGTGTAACATTGATGTAGTGCTGAAAGACAAGCCCCTAAGGTTGTAAGGCACTCAAAATACAACTGGGGAGGAGCTGTCTCCTCAAAGTAGAGTCTACCTTAATTATGTGGATGGAGTAAAGCTTTCGAGACCTTCGTTTGCTGATGTGACAGGACTCAGAAACAGCTGTAAACATCCATTATAATCAGAACATGGAATGTATAAAGTATGAAACTAGGAAGTACTTCGACCATAGCACTATACAAAACCATAGCATTGGGAAGGGGCATGTATAAAAATTACAGTAAATTCAGTTGCAATGAGGTAAATGAATAATGCTGTCCACTCACTTAAGGAGATTATTTTCGGTCTCATGAAGATAATGTTGAAAAAGCTCCATTCAGCAACCACACCCTTTGTCAGCAGATATCTTAATGTGCCACCAGCACTTTTCTTAATTTTTCCAAACTCTTCAAAGCAAATCTTCAGCCCCAGCTCTTCCAAAAAGTGACATTTTTCTACTAAAACAATGACCCATCCACTAAGATACATATATTTGCAAAAATCTGGAGTCTAGAGCAAAACAAATATTAAGGTGAAAAGAGTAATCCTGATGCCAACTATATCTACTAAGAAATGAATCTGATGTTAAATAGTTAATCAATAGAAGTATGTTTCATTCTATCACAGTATACTTGGAAATGTGGCTAACTATTCACCTGGGGTAAATAGATTCCAGTTCAATCTCAGCTTCTCTACTTCCTGGACATGTAAACTTGAACCAAGTTACTTAATTCTGTAACCTAGAGTTTCTTCAACTGCAAACAGTGATAATAATAGCACCTAACTCTTAGGGTTGCTGTTGGGATCTTCTGAGATAATGCGTAATTAGCAAGTGCCTTAGTGAGTCACAATCGACTCAAAGGCAACAGGTTCATTTGTAATCACTTGGTAAATGTTAGCTATGATTATTATACATTGATCTCAATTCAAATTTCAAGCTTAATCCTTCATATAAAGTAATACTTATCCCTTTCAGTACTTTTAGTTTTAGCACAAGCAGGATGCAAGAGAAATGTGTGTAGCCTGATATTTAAGTAGCTACTTAATATTAGAAGATAATTTAGCTACTAGGTGACTTGTTATTTTTTTTTTTTAAAAAAATGAATTTAAGATGGCTTTGATTGCATTGTCCCAACTTTTAAATGGTTCACTTAAGACTTGGTCCTGTTAAATGATTGCATCAAGCATTAAATCTCAAAGCTAATACACAAGGACAAAGATTTTGTTCCTCTCTTATAAAATGATATTCAGGCAAGCAGGAAACATTCAGCCTTGGCTTTGGAAAAGGAAGAGGAAGTGAATTAGCCCACTGGGGAGGGAAGTAAGGGACCAATAACAAATAATGCACTGTGGTTATGAGCACCTCCATGGTATTCTGAAATGTTCTCTGAATTAGTTGACATGTTATTTTCTGAGCTGTTTATTAACACTTTGGCTGGAGGAGAAGCAGTAGCAGCCTTCAATCCCATCCCCTAATTCAAAGTCTGTGTCTTGTCACCAGCTCTTCCTGCTTGCTGATAAGAGAGGGGAAAGCTAAGATTCTGAAAAAGCTGCTAAGAACAGTTAAGCAAAGAAGAAACCTGATCTTTTCGCTCCTTGCTTGAGTATAAGGAAGCCTATGCTTTCAGCGGGAGCATCTGAAGTGGAATTTCCATTAATCTTGGGCCAGAAGAAATGCCTTCTGTTCAGCCACCAATCAATCAGCCCAAATGAAGGAGGCAGTTAATGTTCTTCACCAAACTGAAACTCCCTGCCTCTGGACCAATATCAAACCTAAAGAAATTAATCAGGCATGTACTGACTACCAAGCTTCAAAGTATAATTTACATTGATGGCTCTAACTCTTCTGTTCACCAGTTAATCAGAAAAACAGATCATTAAATGATTTGGCCAGAACCTTACCAAGGGCTAAGTAATCTTGCTACCACCATAGAGAGCATAAATGGGCCTTATACATAACACAGCAGAGGGACCAAAACCCATCTTCACCATGAGAAAAAGAAAGAGCAAAGGGGATTAAACTATATCTTGTGGGATTTGTGTTAGACAGAAGGAAAACTATATTGGTATCCAAAAGTGTTCAAAATTAGAATCAGTTACCCCAGAACTTATTTCAGTTCCTTTTATTTCTCCTCCTTCACTGGTTTTTAAAAATTAGAATGGTTTGGGTACCACTCTCCAATTCCAGCTCCCAACCACCAGTGCACTTGAACAGTTATGTGAAATGCAAAATCAGAATCAACAGATTTAATTAAAAGCCAGTTTCAAACTTTCTCAGGCCAACCACAAGGCATATCCCACATCTTTGGCTATGCCTATACCCAGTTGTTGAAACTAACACTGGTGGTATAAATCCGCCTGATGCCAGATGTTTGAAAATTCAATTCAACAAGCATTTATTAAGCAACTATTACTGCAAAGTATTGTGCTAAGTGCTGTAGGGTTGACTGATGAGTAAGGGTCTAGTTTATGCCTTCACACAGCTGAAAATCTTACACAAGATACAAATAAGTAAACAACTATAGTACAATGCAAAATTAAGTAAGAAGTAGAATTGGAGGAACAAGCAAATGCTGTGGAATGTAATTAGGACGACTTTTCCTTTTTCCTCCACAGCAGCCCTGTCACCTCCTAATGATAGTTGCCAAAGTAAATGACCCAATGGTTGAATCACTGCCACCTTCCTATTATAATTCTGCACGTGTCACCTTCCTGCAGAGCCCTTAATCAGCACTTTCGCTTCAATCACCATGATTGCAAAGACCTGACTGCAGAACAATTGCACCAAGTCGTTTTTGCCCTGACCACTGTGGCTGGAAAGTCACTATCTTCAGAGAGAGTAGAGGATCACAAAATTTTCCTCTTCAAGGTTTTGCAAAAATACCTGATGTGTGTTCAGTAAAAATTTGCAAACCGATATATATGAAAATTTCTAATTAGCATATCATGGGGTCATATACCTCATCTTTTTTTCTTCTCTCTGATCTCTTCCTAGTTGTAATTAAACCAGCTGTGGCTATTTATGCCTTTTTCATGTTCCAAGAATAGCCTTCTTCTCTGTCAGAACTATTAAAAAAGAAAAGTCTTAAAGTTAACAGTATCATACCAGGATCTTATTTGAGCCTGTAATTAAAATCCAGTTTAATCCACAGCAAATAATCTAATCTAGAAGGCCTCAGTGAGAGGCTACCATAGTAAATGTTCTTCACATCCCTGACAGAAATGGCTAAAACAGCTGTTCCACCGAATACCTTCCTCAGCTGTAAAAGCCCCATAAAAGGTCTTAGAAACTTTTATTTCATAAGACAAAGAAAAGAGAGAAACAAATTAACCAAGCACTGAAGGAGAGAATTTATTATACTTAATGTCTTAGTCATCTAGTGCTGCTATAACAGAAATACCTCAAGTGGGTGGTTTTAACAAAGAGAAGTTTATTTCCTTACAGTAAAGTAGACTAAAAGTCCAAATTCAGGGTGTCAGCCCCAGGGGAAGTCTTTCTCTCTCTGTCAGCTTTCTCATCAATGTTCCCCTGGACTAGGAACTTCTCCACACGGGGACCCCGGGTCCAAAGGACACACTCTGCTCCCCACACTGCTTTCCTGGTGATATGAGGTCCCCCTGTTTCTCTGTTCACTTCTCTCTTTTGTATATCAAGAGATTGCCTCAGGACACAATCCAATCTTGTAGATTGAGCCCTGCCTTACTAACACAACTGCCACCCATCCTCCCTCATTAACATCATACAGGCAGGTTTTACAACATATAGGAAAATCACACAATACCAGGAATCATGGCCCAGCCAAATTGAAACACACATTTTTTGGGGGACATAATTCAATCCATGACACTTAACCAACCTGAATCCCAGTAAGACATGCCTCTTTATCCCTTTCTGACAAACAGAAAAAGAGACTGAGAAGGGTGCAGCCAGGATTTGAACCCAGGTCTCTTAGGTTATACAGCCTGTGGTCTGGTTCCTGTGCTATGCTGCCCCCCAAAAGTCACTTTGAGGACTATGGTGCACTTGACCCAAGCCATGATATTTTCAATTGCTTCGTATGCATGCGAAAGCTGAACAATAAATAAGGAAGACTGAAGAAGAATTGATGTCTTTGAATTACGGTGTTGGTGAAGAATATTAAATATACTATGGACTTCCAGAAAACAAACAAATCTGTCTTGGAAGAAGTACAGCAGAATGTTCCTTAGAAGCAAGGATGGCAAGACTTCATCTCACGTACTTTGAACATGTTATCAGGAAGAATCAGGCCCTGGAGAAAGATGTCATGCTTGGTAGAGGGTCATTGGAAGAGAGGAAGACTCTCAGGGAGATGGACTGACACAGTGGCTGCAACAATGGGCTCAAACATAGCAACAACAATGTGAGGATGGTGCAGGATTGGGCAGTGTTTCGTTCTGTTGTACACAGGGTTGCTACAAGTCGGAACCATCTCAATGGCACCTAACAATATAAAAAAGAGAAAATACTTGCAGCTATCAGAGAGATTACTATCCAAACTATATATAAAGAGCTGCTATAAATCAATAAGAAAAAGTCCTGCATTTAAGAGAAAAACTAACATTTTACTATGATTGAATGTGATTTTTTCTTTAATCTATTCATTATAAGTAGTTACAATTTTAGATTCTTAATGTTGAACAATTCTCGTATTCCTAGTTTAAACATATGATGATCAAGCAAGATTTTTCTTTGATTAAATTGCTGGATTCAATTTCCTAATATGTATTTAAGAGGACTGCATTTAGATTTGTGTGTGACTTGGAGGAAAAAACATATTACAGTATTATTATTATTATTATTATTTTCAAATTTCTCTGTTACAGAGGTTTATGATTTTCTATTTGCTTGTTTATTCTCAGAGTGTCCATTTTTAAGAGCAGAAGGTAATTCATTCACACTAATTAAAATTAATATTATATTTGAACTTAATTTGCCATCTTTGTTTTATATTTAACTTTCCTTTTTTTTATTGGTTTCTGTTTGTTCCTTCTTTTTAATTTTTGTTTTTGTTCAGTTTACTTCCTTGCCTTTTGTTGCATTGATCTTTTTTTTTTTTTTAATTCCATTTTTCCCCTCTGGTTGTCCAGAAGTGATAAATCTTGATAATGTTTTTATACTAGTTGCTCTTAAATTTTTACACAAAAAGTTAAACTTTTTTTTTTTTTTAATATTTTATTGTACTTCAGGTGAAGGCTTACAGAACAAACAGTTTCTCATGTAACAGTAGTACACATGCTGTTTTATGACTTTGGTTAACAACCCCACAACATTTTAACCCTCTGAATTCTCAGCTTTTTCTTTTTTTTTTTTTTTTTTTTGGTGAAAATACACATAGCCAAAGATACACCATTTCAAAACTTTTTACGTACACATTTAAGTGACATTGACTATGCTCTTCCAATTGTGCTGCCATTCTCACCCAAGATGAAGGCTCACAGGACAAAATAGCCTCCCATTTAACAGTTACTACAAATGTTGCCCTATAACAATGGTTAACAATCTCACAACACATCAACAGTATCCTTACTCAACTTGTGTTCCTTATCATCAGCTTCCTACTCCCCCTCTGCCTTCTGGCCCTTGTCACTGGACTCCTGTACCTCATTAGTCTCATTTAGTTTTACTAGGCTGTCCACTCCCAGGCTGAACAGTGAACCTCGAAGGTAACTTCACCTCTGAGCTGAAAGGGTGTCTGGGGGCCATACTCTTGAGGTTTCTACAGTCTCCTTTAGGCCAGTAAATCTGGTCTTTTTTTTTGGGGGGGGGGGGGAGTTAGAATTATGCTCTACAACCTTCTCCAGCTCTGTCCAGAACCTTCTGTTGTGATCCTGGTCAGAGCAGTCAGCGGTGGTAGCCGGGCACCATCTAGCTGTACTGGACTCAGTCCGGTGGAGGTCTTGGTAGCTGTGGTCAATTAGTCCTTTGGACTAATCTTTTCGTTGTATCCTGTTCTCTTCATTCTCCCTTGCTCCTGAAAGGATGAGACCAGTGTAGTATCTTAGATGGCCGCTCACAGGCTTTTAAGACCCCAGAAAAGTTAAACTTTTTTTTTCTATAATCTCCAGAAATAAGAAGGAACCTAAGAGTATTATCATCGTCATCCTCTCCACACCACTCTTCAGTCTATCAATACCAGTGGTTTCCATTCAGGATTATTAATTACTTCCTTTATATTGTGAATCAACAATTACTTAGACTTCTATGTATTTCTTTAATCACCACTGTAATTACTATCTCCCTATTTCTTAGGTTTATTTTTCATTTTGATGCTATCTATTCTTGAGTAATTCTTTCAGAGATGATCTGTGTATGGTAAATTCTGAGTCCCTACATGTCTAAAATTGTCTTTATTTCCCCCATACCCTTGAATTTCCTTTAACTGCATAAAGCATTCAAGGTTAAAAGTAATCTCCCCACTGTTGGCAGGAAGGGAGCTAAGTATATGTGCTCGGTCAGTCAGCTTGATCTCCTTTTGAAGAGGGCTTCCTTCGTTCCCTTCACCAGTGAGAATTTTGATGCCAGTTTGATTCTTGTTCCTCTGAAGGTCAGTTATTTCCCTGCTTTCCGGAAACTTGTACTTTCACCAGGTTGCATTCAACCTGGGTCTTTTGTTATTCATTGTGCATACCACTTGCAGTGCCCCTTCATTCTTAAGACTCATCATTGTCTTCACTTGTGGAAAGTATCTTTTATTATTTCTCCAAATGGTTAACAGCACAGGCTTCGGAGCCAAACAGCCTATGTTCAAATCTCCTCCCCACTTACTAGATGTATGACAAATTACTTCACCTCTGTGCTCCCCAGATTCCTCATCTTAGAATAGGACTAATAATGGTTCCCATCTCTTAGAGTTGTTGAGGATTAAATGGGTTAATTAATGGAAAGTACTTAGAAGAGTGTCTGGCACATAGTAAGTGCTGAATAATTACCTTTTTTAAATATTCTTTTCTTGTCATTGAATTATTTCTTTATCCTCTAGGATTGATGGGCTTTTTTTTCCCCCAAGATACTGGTTTTCCTCAAAGATCTAGTAATCCTTGGTTATCTTTCTATGTTTAGTAATTAAAAACAAGGTTATCTAGGTTAATCAGTGCAGTGACTATCATGTGTTTTGTCTGTAGTTAGGTAGTATTACTTCCCCAAAATGTAACTCCCTGGATATGAGGGCTGACTCTTCTTACCTTCTCACATTTCTCTTCTCTTCATGTTTTGGGCTTTGGTTCCTCTACCTTGTCAATCAATTCCATTTGATTTCTCGCTTCCAAGAATTCCTCAGAATTACTGATCCAATGACAGCTTACTCACTGTCTTAGTCATCTAGTGCTGCTATAACAGAAATACTACAAGTCGATGGCTTTAACAAAGAGAAATTTATTCTCTCACAGTCTAGTAGACTACAAGTCCAAATTCAGGGCATCAGCTCCAGGAGAAGGCTTTCTCCATCTGTTGGCTCTGGAGAAAGGTCCTAACGATGCATCAGTCTTCCTTTGGTCTGGGAGCATCTCAGCACAGGAACTTCAGATCCAAAGGATGCACTCTGCTCCCGGCACTGCGTTCTTGGTGGTATGAGGTTCCCATGTGTCTCTGCTCACATCTGTCTTTTATATCTCACAAGAGATTGGCCTAAGACACTATCCAGTCTTGTATACCTCATCAGTATAACTGCCACTAATCCATCTTATTAGATCATAGTGAGTGAATTTACAACACATAAGGAAGTCACATCAGATTACAAAATGGTATGCAATTATACAATACTGGGATCGTGACTCAGCCAAGTTGACAGATATTTTTGGGGGATACAATTCAATTCATGGCACTCTCTAACCTTGCAGCTGTCTTATAGATGTATTCTTTCTTAAACTGTTTTTGATGTCATTAAAGTGTAACGGGGTTAGGTTTGCCGTCTGAATCCAGGTCCCCTTTGAATACTGTATACCTCTCGTTTCCTGCTCTCTTGTGCACCTTTAGGACAAACTCCACATCCCTAACATTGTTACAAGACCTTCCTAAATCCTAAGGTTTTGTTCCTGAGTATCTCTTCAGACTTACCTCCCCCACCCTCTCTTTCTCAAACTCTACACTTCAACCATTTTGGATTTCTATTTATTTCTTAAATACAATATACCACCTTTCACCTCTTAGTCTTCACGCTTACTCCTTCCCTTCTCTAATGATTAGTCATTCTTTGAGTCTCTGATCCTTAGTTACCTCATCAGGAAAATGAAGTTTTGGAAGAAATTATCTTTAGGACCTCTTCTAGCTCTAAAACTTATAATTACATGCAAAGAAGTAAACTCGCTAATATCTTAATTCCTTATTCTTCTTTAGTATAGATAAAACTGCCATACGTTCCAATGGAATCTATAGGGTACAAATGCTTAATTTTTATCTTAGTCCTCTCCATAACACATCAGACTTACAAAACTGAATTGCAGCCAAAGTATTTCTCAAATGCCAAGTAAGAAATTAATACGTGAACACATCAGGTAGGGATGGGGATTACTTAGTAGCCCAGCTACCCAGCTAACTAACACCTCTTTCAGTTTGGAGCCCTGATAAAGAAATGGTTTCTGACACAGCCTAGCAAATTCTCATCAATTAATTGAAGAAATTTAAATCTTGACGTTGAATCGCAACACTTTATTAATAGACATTTAAAATTTTTCCTCTACATACCAGGGGCAATATATGTGAGCATATGCAGTCTTGCAGATAATAATTTGCCCTCTTGTAGCTTAACACAAGAAAGCAGGCAGAGAGTTTGCCTTAGTTTCCAGGTCACACAGTCATTTCTTCCCATGCTATGGGGCTGGAATTATTTTCTATATCCTGTTATAAATATTATTCTCCACAACAACTCTTAATGTCTTTTTAAGTTCTACCTCTATTCCGCACTCCTCGTTTTGTTTCTTATGCTTCCCATCCCCCCAGAAATGCCTCACTTTCTGGAGACTTAATGCTATCATAATCCCTATGTCATAAAAGACAAAACCTGTCAATATATACAGCAGCTGTGGTCATGGAACGGGAGGAAATTCACTTTAAATCACCATCTCTGAAATAAAAAAAAGTATGGTCCAGAAGGACATTATATGCAGTCTGGAAAGGTCTTCAACCAAAGTCACACGGGAAGTGGTGGTTTCACATTGCTGCAAACACTGTCGTTATTGTTCACACTGATGAATAGTTTCAGTTCTCACTAATATGAAATTCCACCAAATGAATATCCTGGAAAACAATCTCAAACTCCAAGAATAACAAAAGTATGAGTTTACTGTCAGGCTATCTAAGGAGATTCAATCTACTGACCTTTCCTCCCCAGAAGCTACGGTGACTGAATAATTTATCATCCACACTGGGACACATTTGAGAGTGAAAAGGAACTCTATTAACAACTACCCCAGGACAACAGGCACAAACAGGACTGTCTTGGACAGAAGGAATTTTTGGTCATTCTAGCAAAGATAAACACACTAACTGCAGAACTTAGTTCCTGCATAAATCGCTGCATCTATTGCAGTTTAAAGGATTAATCAATTCTCCATGCTATTGGGGAGGAACATTTATTCCCCACTCTTCATGCTTCCATGAGGAGGCACTTGAGTAGGACTTGCTCTCCAGGTCCCTCTTTCCATCCCCTATCACATTCCGCAGTAGGCGTGGAGTGACTTTTCTAACTGAGTCAGAAGAGGAAACTGATCTCCATGTTTCCATGTGCTTTCCTAGATGGCAGTCTACCTGCAAAGAACACGCATGTTGGTTCATCTCTCCCTTGCAGCCTAGAGATGCCCAGGGCTGCCCATGACTGAGTCAATAATCCATCCAATCCAGGTGGGGTGTTTTTGCTGCAAGCCCTTTTGGCCATAAGTCAAAGCCATGTTCTCCAGTTGCCTTTATCAGTAATGAAGGTTGGCTACTAACCTGGCTACTCACCGAAAGGTTGGCAGTTCAAACCCACCAGCTACTCTGTGGGAAAAGGATGTGACAGTCTGCTTCTGTAAAAGATTTACAGCCTTGGAAATCCTCTGGGGCAGTTCTACCCTGTCCTATAGGTTCACTTGGAGTTGCAAACGACTAGATGGCAGTGATTTTAGAAGCCTTGGTGTTAGAGCTCAGCTGCTAAAAGGCTGGCAGGTTGAGTCTACCAGCTGCTCGTTGGAAACCCTATGGGGCAGTTCTACTCTATCCTATAGAGTCGCTATGAGTCAGAATCAGCTTGACAGCAACAGGAGTTTTTTGTTTTAGTTTTAGTTTTTTTTCTTTCTTTCTTTCTTTTTTTTTCCTGCCTGTCTCTCAGTTCTTAATTCTCAGTTGAGTCTGAACCTGAAAGGAGAAGAAAGAGGTGTTACGTGTTGACCCCTAAGACTCTCATCCTTATTTCCATTGCTGCTGGAAACAGAGGTTAATGGATGTCTCTCAGGAATGTATGACAAAGAAAGTAGGCAAGAAATTAGGTGGACAAACATCTCTCACCTTTGATGATAAAAAAAAAAAGTACTTCACGTTTTACTAAAAAAGAAATTTGACTATAAGATCTGAATGAAAAAGATTCAGCATATTAATCTTCACAAAAAAAAAAAAAAGATTCCTGAATAGATTTAACCCTTGGAATTTTTCGCTAGTACATTCCTCTTTAAGGAGTCTTGGTGGCACCAACGGTTAAGTGCTCGGCTGCTAATCAAAAGGCTGGCATTCAAACCCACCCAGCATCTTCAGGGGAGAAAGACCTGGTGATTTGCTTCTGTAAAGATTACAACCAAGAAAACTCTATGTAGCAGTTCTACTCTATCACACATAGGGTCTCTATGAGTTGGAATCAATTTGACAGCACCTAACAATGTTCCTCTTTAAGGATAGAAAGCATGCCAGAGCATAAATATCTTACAATGGTCATAAACATTGGAAAATTCCAGAGAGACTAATCCCATAGATATACAACACAAGCAATGTGGTGATACCTATCCTGTAAAAACACACATACATACTCCCCACACATACAAACATACACACACAGTATTCTTAACATCATTCTGATCATCTGAAATACCAAAAAACAATGATCAAGCTGATATCATTTGCCTCTTTTTCTGCTGTGAACAATAGCTGAAGTTAGTGACAGACTGGGAAAGAAAACCTTCTAATGAGCAGTTACAAAATAGGAGCATAGTTATCAAAGTGAACCTTAGTCGTTTCACCATGTCATATCAATTTGCCAATGGGTACAATAATTTTCAAACACGCAGTAGTCCTAACTAAAATTTTGGCTCCCTTGTTGATGAACCTGGTTGGGAGGGATTAGTTTTAAATTGCTATAGCCATACCAGTTACTGTTTAAAATGCCTAATTACTGCCAGACAAATATTTTCACAAGACACACTATTTTCAGTGTAACATTAATTCAAAGGATACAAATGAAATATGAACTATTTTTTCTTAGATTTGCATCAGTTTATTCTAATTGTGTTTTCCTGGTTTATTATTTTTTAGAGTTGGCAAGGGAAAATTAATTAGCAGCTGTTTGAATTAAGGAGCCCCTTAACGTCTTCTGACCTGTTGTGGCAGTTTTATAATTAATAT
This sequence comes from Dugong dugon, assembly GCA_030035585.1. Taxonomy (NCBI): domain Eukaryota; kingdom Metazoa; phylum Chordata; class Mammalia; order Sirenia; family Dugongidae; genus Dugong; species Dugong dugon. Next base: position 99,365,879 of record CM057465.1, read on the forward strand.
TTTAGCCTGCCATCCTATCAGTTAGGATAGCAAATGGCTTTTAGACAGGATCAGTTGGCACTAGACATCACCACACACTTCTACCCAAGTGCTCAAATAAACTTTGTGTTGAGAGAGCCATAGGTGTTAGTTTATATAAAGCTACCCCAAAGTTCATACTTTTAAAATGTAACAAGCTTGGGAAAAGGAAGGCAGTGTGCTAAGAATTAACTCCAGATTTAGAGTTCTACAATCTCCCAGTACTTATCTTCCCTAGACCTAATGTTCTTACTAAAATATTCACTCGTTTGTCTAATTATAGCCCCAGAAGAAAGCAGAACACTGCAATGAGTAGGAGTACAAAGGTCAAAAATTACCCACCTAGAGAGAAAATGGCAAGTTTGACTTCTTGCCAATGTCTACCACTGAGCAAAAACATGCACTTTTCACTGAGTGGAGGTTTGCAATTTTTGCCATAAGCAAAATGCGTTTTTACTTCATCCTGAGTAATTTCCCTTGATGGAAAAATATTTCCACCTCAATTTAGAATTTTTGTCTCAAAAAATATTAAAACTTTGTCAAGAGGTAAAATACCTAACCCCAAATTAATTTGAGTAGCAAGAAAATTGCAGGAAAGAGAGGGGAGTTTCCACATTTTCCATATAATTTTTCTGGAAATATCAAACACAGGGCATTTGGAAACCCCCAGCATGAACCAGGTACTGTCTCAGGGGCTTTGGGGGCTTTCCAGAACCACAACAAAATGTAACATCTGGATCAGGAGAAAGGAAACCAAATAAAATTCTCCTGATTCTCAGCCCAGAATGAGTTATATCTGCAATCCCATGCTTAAAGCATTAGAGCTTACTCAGCAGAACTATCATGTTGTTGTTGTTGTTGTTAGTTGCCGCCTAGTCAGCTCCGACTCTTGAAGACCTGACAGATAACAGAACAAACTGTTGCCTGGTGGTGTCATCTTCATGATCATTAGTATGTGTGAGACCAGTGCTGCAACTTTTGTGTCAGTCCATCCCATCGAACGACTCCCTCACTTTCGTTGGCCCTTTACCAAACATGATGTTCTTTTCTACTAATTGATCTTTCCTGGTGACATGTCCAAAGTAAGCAAGATGAAATCTAGCCATCATCACTTCTAAGGAGTATTCTGGTTGTATTTCTCTTAAGATTGATCTGTTAGTTCTTTTAGCAGTCCATGGTATATTTCAATATTCTTCACCAACACCACAGTTTGAATGCATCAGTTCTTGTTCCATCTTCCTTTTTCATTGCATAGTTTTTGCATGCATAGGAGGTAATTGAAAAGACTATGGCTTGGATCAGAAGCACCTTAGTCATCAAAGTGAAATTTTTGCTTTAGAACTCTAAAGAGGTCTTTTTCAGCAGATTTGCCCAATGTAATACATCATTTGATTTCTTGACTCTGCTGCCACGGATGTTGACTGTGGATCTAGGTAGAATGAAATAACTGACAACTTCGATTTCTTCTCCACAGCACTTCATCCATTGCATTTATTTGATAAAGATGCAGGTGAAGGCCTAATAGGTAGACATAGCTCCCCAGTAGGGCTCCATCAGCCAGACAATATCCCCAAAGCACATCAGATTGGGCCCTCCATTATACATGAAAGAAAGGAAGTAAACTCCCCTAGGTATGGTTTTCTCTATCACTACACTATAAAGTTCATGAGGACACAAGCCATGTCTTAGTTATATTCACATGCCGCCTAAATGCACGTAGTGGATGTCCAATAAATGGTTTCTATTTTGTTCTTCTTTTATGCCTGTGTGTCTTTTTAAAATTAATGAATCTTAAAAGAATTTTATGCTTTCTGAACCTACATGAGAAAACTGACTCCATGTTCCCTGGAGCTTTGTCCTTTAGAGATTGGTCCCACTGAACAACCCAACAATATCTTCTCAAACATGCTTTCAAATTATAGATGGCATTCTTGATTTGATAGTTTGAACTGATCCAAGAATATTATGATGACACTACTGACAATAAGATAAATAGTACTAGCATGTAAGTGCAGCCTAATGAACTCCTTCTTAGTGTAGTTGCAGTACTACATAGCACCATAGCTCTTGCTGTGCAAAGCTGACTTCATAGCAAGGATCAGCATGAATCCAATTCCCAGCTAAAAGTGTATCCAGCCTCACCTTCCCACATTTCCACTCCTCATTGCCAGACACTTTCGTGGCAATTCCTTTCTCTGACCCTAACCACCAGAGTTAGATCAGACCTCACCACCAGCTACCCTAAACTGTGTCAAAATATCCCTGGCCACCTGAAGCCAGGTCATCAGGGAGCAGTCATAGGCTCAGGGTCTGCACAACTCCCTGTACTTCAGACCAAGTGACCTCCCTCTTTCTCTAGTCCCCTGGAACAAGGCCAGAAGCTAGAAGGCCTCTATTCTTCATCTACTGCCAGTCTAGCCTTTCCTTGACCACAAGCCACCCAGAGCTAGGTCTACACAAATCGTACTCTGTACTGCCAGCCTCTGTTGGCTTATTGCCCCTGTAGGTTTACTAATTCTCTATAACATCTCACAAAATTCAAGGAGACTGCTACCTATACGTACAGTTACCCATTTATTATAATCAGAAAGAATACAACAAAGAGACACATCAGGCAAGGTCTAGGAGAGTTCTCCACATGGGGGCCTCCATTGTCCCCAGGAACATGCTGCTCCCTCTCCCACAGATGAATGTTCTCACCAATCCAAGAGGCCCCGAAGAGAACACTTCAAGGTCCCGGGTCCCCTAGTATTGGGACCTTGATGAATATGTATGACTTGGGCCTTAATGTGTAGTTATGATCAATCCAATCAATGAACATGCATGACTGCATTAGGACCTCCTCCCTTCCTGAAGTTAGTCCAACAGGTATGGGGCCTGTGTAGCCCCTACTTGCCTGGCAATTTTAGAAAACAAAGAGCACCTTAATTGCCCAGGATTTTTTCAAAAACCAGAATCAAAGAGCCAAACCAAGTTATTTGTCCCGCATGCTGTATATTTGAAGCTGTGTACAAGCAAAAGAAAGAATGTCCAGTCCCAAGAGAACTAGTCAGGGGAGTGTGGCAGAGACATTAAACACCCTATGAGGTTTTCCAGCATACATGCTATGATGGATAATTTTATGTGTCAACTTGGCTAGGCAATGGTGCCAGTTGTTTGGTCAAACACCAGTCTAGTTGCTGTTAGAAGTAGTTGTTGTTAGCTGCCATTGAGTCGGCCCCCACTCACAGTGACCCCATGCACAGTGGAATGAAACGCTGCTCTGTCCTGTGTCATCTCTATGATAAGTTGCAGATCAGACCATTGTGATCCAAAGGGTGTTCATACACTGATTTTCACAAGTAGATCACTAGGCCTTTCTTCCTAGTCTGTCTTAGTCTGGAAGCTCTGCTAAAACTTTTTCAGCATCATAACAATGCACAAGCCTCCACTGACAGATGGGTGGTGGCTGTGCATGAGGTGCGTTGGCTGGAAATTGAACCTGGGTTCCTGCATGGAAGATGAGAATCTCCCACTGAACCACCAATGCCCTCAAACTTGTTGCTGGTGAGTCAGTCACAACTCATGGTGACCCCCATGTATGTCAGAGTAGAACTATGCTCCATAGGACTTTCAATGGCTGATTTTTCAGAAGTAGATTGCCAGGACTTTCTTTTGAGGTGCCTCTGGGTAGACTCAAACCACACCGTGCAGTTAGCCGCCAAGTATGTAACTATTTGTACCACCCGGAAGTAGTTACATGTAATTACATCAGCTGGTTTTAAATAAAATAGATTACCCTCCATAATATGGGCAGCCTCAATCAATCAGTTGAGACCTTAAAAGAAAAAAGGGAGCTTTCTCAAGGGTGTCTTCTGCCTCCAGGCTCTAAACAGACATCTTGTCAGAACTCCCCACGTTCTTCACTCATCCGTCACCTGATCTACAGATTTGGGGATACAAAACTGCAGGAATTTCCAGCCTGTCACATGACCAACATACTTCAGACTTACCAGCCCCTAACAATCATGAGAGCCAATTCCTTAAAATAAATTTTTCTTTCTCTCTTTCTCTCTAAATATATATATATATATATATGTATATATGTGTGTGTGCGTGTGTGTGTGTGTGTGTGTGTGTGTGTGTGTATGTTTGTATGTATGTATGGAAATCCTGGTGGCTTAGTGGTAGTGAGTGGTTAAGAGCTATGGCTGCTAACTAAAAGGTCAGCAGTTAGAATCCACCAGGCACTCCTTGGAAATCGTATGGGGCAGTTCTACTTTGTCCTATAGGGTCACTGAGTCGGAATCAACTCAATGACAACGGGTTTTGGTTCTATATATACACACACACACACATATATATATCTTAATGGTTCTGTTTCTGTTTCTCTAGGAGCCCTAAGACACCTATGGTATAAATTTCTGCATGATTAGACAACTTAAGGAAGGTGAGAATGCTCCTCTGACACCATTTTTTTTTTATCTTTTTCCATATCACTGCAGAAATGTAATTGGCAATAACCAGAAAAATCTCCAGCTTAGTCTATAGGAAAAATGTGCCTGCCCCAGAGAGGACAGAAGAGTGGTCAAAGGCAATCAGATACTTTCCTCTTTCTGCACATGTTGGTGCAATTGTTAATCTAAGAGAGAAACAAGGTAAGCAGTTCTTCAAGGGCTGCTCATTCTGAAACAGAAGTAGAAGAGAGAGCTTCCTCTTCACTGTTTCTAAAGAAGAGACAGAATTGTTAATATACTCTGTCACCATAAAATCAGCAATGAGTGGCATTCTCCATAATCAGAAACTATTTGCAAACTCCCAAGGAGGAGAAAGACTCATGGAAGTAAGAGATAATGAATATTGATTGTTAGGCCTGCCTTCCATTTCCTTCATTTTGAAAACTATCAATGTCCTTTTCCTTAATTAAAAAAGAATTAAAATAAGTAAATCCAGTTTCTAGATATATCAATGGTCAATAACCAAGCCAACATTGATGACAGATATTTTTTGAACAGCACTTCATTTGTCAACTTGGATAAAGTTTGGTGAAAGAAACATTTAATGTTCTGAGCCCATCCAATTCAAGAACACCTTGGAAAGTATTCTTGGGTGAGGTAAAATTTACAACTTAACCACTTAGACTTTTGTCTTGGTGGAGAACACATAATGAGCAATTCTCCTGCTCTGTCTTAATAAAAAAACAGAGAAACGTATCATGAAAGCCCAGAGAGGATTAAAACCTTTAAATACATCCTGTCATGGCATCATTTCACCTATGTATCCAAGTTCATACTATACACTAATTTCTACCAGGAAGTGTGGGAGTTGTATTTCTAGTGATATATGATAAGTTTCTCTGCTATAGTGAGAGAAAACGGAATGAACCTGATGTCAAAGACATCCAAAGGGATATTTGAAATAAAATCCCAGGGGCAACGACAACAACAAAAAATTATTTCAGAAATGTACAATGGAGTGCTGTGTAAGGAATCTGTCATCAGAGGGCAACTCAGAATTATACAGTCTTCGAGGAAGCCCAAACTATAGTTATGAGCTTGAATTTATTTAATAATTAAATAAAAAAGAATTCATCAATGTTTTTAATTGATAATAATTTAAATAGTCATATCACCAATTTATAAAGAAAAAAGTATATACTTCAAGTTAAAAGAGCTTAGGTTGAACTCAGACTCTGATATTTACTCCTTGTTTGACCCTGGAAGAGTCACTTAATAATAACAAACATTTATTTGAGAACCTAATATGTTCTAGGTACTGCTCCAATGATTTTACATGTACAAATTCATCAACCTCAACCCTCAAAACAATCCTATGAAGTAAATATTATTATTGGCCTCATTTTATAGATCAAGAAACTAAGACACAAAGAGGTTAAGTAACTTGCAGAAAGTTACAGTTAATAAGTGGGATTCATAGAATAATACAAGAGGGAATTCAAACAAAGGAAGATTCAAACTACAAAGCCCAAATTCTTATTCACCACACTACACTGTCAGTTTGTCGTACTGTGGTGGCTTGCATGTTGTTATGATGCTGGAAGCCGTTCCATCAATAATTCAAATACCAGCAGGTCGCCTGTAGTGGACAGGTTTCAGTGGAGCTTCTAGACCAAGACATACTGGAAAGAAAATCCTGACAATCTGCTTCCAAAAATTAGCAGATAAAAACCTTATGGATCAGGGGAGGCAGAGCCAAGGTGGCAGAGTAGTCAGATGCTTCCTGCAGACCCTCTTACAACACAGACCTGAAAAAACAAGTGAATCGATTATATATGGCAATCTGGGAGCCCTGAACATCAAACGCAGAGTTGAGGAATGGGACTGAGTGGCAGGGGGAGGGTGAGACAGTTCAGAAGCAATGAGGAGTTGCCAGTCCTGACCAGGTGAGAGCCTGAGGCTTTTAGGCCTGATCAACTCAGGGGTGAACTGTGAGGCAGGCAACCAGCAGTCCTCGGGAGGCGCATTTACCGAACCAGAAGAGACCCAGCAACAGAGAGTCTATGTGGCCACCCAGAACCAGTGAGAAGCAGCCCTGGATTGGCGAAAGATAGTTACTTGGGTATGGCCTACCACAGGGATCAAAATCACCCCTTTTAGGGAAAAACCTCTCTCCCATTTACCTCCTTGCTCCCTGCTCTGCACTGGGTCCCGGACCAGCTTCAGCAACTGCCGAGTCCCCTGGGCTGGAAGTAGGATCCGTCACACGCCTGGAGCCATTCTCCCTTCCTTAGAAAGTGAACCAATTAACAAATAGGGAAAAAATATATACTGCCAGCTTCCCTAAGCCAGGTACCCAGGGTAGGCACAGCTCCTTAGACTAGGCACAGGTATAACGGATCCACAGACTTTGAGTGCCTTTCCCCCTGCATAGACTTGTGTGGGCCCATTTCAACAGTGTAGGTCCTCATTACTGCAGTACAACAGGGTATATACCGAAAGTCTAACTTCAACTGTTTCAGCTGTGAAGTGGCAGGTTCTTGACATTTGACATTCATCTGCCCATTAAGCGGGGTCTTCACCTACCCACATCAGGGGCCTGAGGACTCGTGGCTCCACCCACGCCACCTAGCCACCTGCAATACAGGCCCATGAATAAGAGGTGCCCCTCAGTCCTTACAGTCAACAGCATTAGGTGCTCATAGTCCAGCTGCAAAACCCACCTACCTACATGCTGTAGGGAACAGGGACACACCTTCCTCCTGGAAACTCAGGGATGGCCGTCAGCCCCCTGCCTTGCTCAGTGTGTCCGCTGGCTGCAGCCAGATGCCTGTGCCTACACCAATCACCTATGCCTGTCTAGGACTGTAAGTGAGAGCCTACACCACAAAACTGGTGGTTATCTACCTGAGCACCTGAGTTGAATCCATACAGTAGGAGTGGGCAGACTCCTGAGCTCACATACCTAGTAACAGATCTAACCACCTGGTGACAGGACATTAGAGCTTCAAAGGTGCCAATAATCAAACTAGCTAATACGAGCAGCCTATTTGGGCATATCAAAACAAAACAAAAAGCCAGGACACAGTACAAACATAAAATAAATAAATATAATAACTTATAATAACAGTCAATATCAAATCATATAAAGGAGCAATCCATGATGGCTTCAGCAAGTCCAAAAAAAAAAGAATCTAGAAATTTTCCAGAGGAGGAAAATTTCTTGGAATTACCAGAGGCAGAATATAAAAGATTAATATACAAAACTCTTCAAGTAATTAGGAAGGAAATTAAGCAAAATGCAGAACATGCAATAGAAACAATTAAAAAGATTAAGAAGACCATAATGAGAAATTTAACAGGCTACAAGAATCCATAGAGAGGCAGCAATCAGAAATCCAGAAGATTAACAAAAATTCCAGAATTAGACAAATCAATAGAAAGTCATAGGAGCAGAAATGAGACAATGAAAGTCAGAATTAGTGAGACTGAAGATAAAGCACTTGATACCAACTTATTTGAGGAAAAAACAGATAAAAGGATTTAAAAAAATGAAGAAACCCTAAGAATTATGTGGGACTCTATCAAGAGGAATAGCCTATGACTGACTGGAGTACCAGAACGGGGGAGATAATAGAAAATACAGAGAGAATTGCTGAAGATTTGCTGGCAGAAAACTTCCCTGATATCATGAAAGATGAGAAGATATCTATCCAAGAGGCTCATAGAACCTCACATAATGTAGATCCCAAAAGAAAGTCACCAAGACATATTATAATCAAACTTGCCAAAACCAAAGATAAAGAGGGAATTTTAAGGGCGTCTAAGAATAAACAAAAAGTCATCTACAAAGTAGAGTCAATAAGAATAAGCTTGGACTACTCAGCAGAAACCATGCAGTCAAGAAGGCAATGGGATGACATATATAAAGCCTTGAAGGAAAAAAAACTGCCAGCCAAGAATTATATATCCAACAAAACTGTCTCTCAAATATGACGGTGAAATTAGGGCATTTCCAGATAAAGATAAGTTTAGGGAATTTGTAAAAAAACAAACCAAAATTATAAGAAATACTAAAGGGAGTCCACTGATTAGAAGATCATTAATATCAAATAACAACCCAAGAATAGAACACGGGACAGAACAACCAGATATCAACCCAGATATGAAGTCACAAAAGCAAATCAAAGTTAAAACACTGAAAATACAGAAATAGATGTCAATATGTAAAAGATGACAACATTAAAACAAAAAAAGGAACTTAAAAAATGTAGACATAGATTTTTCATATGGAGAGGAAGTCAAGGTAATATAAAGAAATAAAAGACTGGTATAACTTAGAAAAATAGGGGTAAATATTAAGGTAACCACAAAGGAAACTAAAAATCCTACAAGTCAAAATAAACAACTAGAAAAATATAAAGACTCAGCAAACACAAAATCAACAATGAAAAAGACAAAAAGAAAATACATAAAGAAAAAAGACTCAGTGCAGAAAATTAAGTGGAACAAAGAAACTGTGTACAACAAACAACAAAAGACATCAAAATGACAGCACTAAACTCATACCTACCAATAATTATGCTGAATGTAAATGGACTAAATGCAACAATAAAGAGACAGAGAAGGGCAGATTGGATAAAAAAACACCATCCACCTATATGCTGTCTACAAGAGACACACCTTAGACTTAAAGACACAAACGAACTAAAACTCAAAGGATGGAAAAAAATATATCAAGCAACCAACACTCAAAAAAGAGCAGAAGTGGCAATATTAATCTCTGACAAAGCAGACTTTAAAGTAAAATCCACCACAAAAGATATGGAAGGACACTATATAATGATTAAAAGGTCAATACACCAGGAGGACATAACTATATTAAATATTTATGCACACAACGGCAGGACTCCAAAATTCATGAAACAAACTCTAACAGCACTGAAAAGAGAAATAGACAGCTCCACAATAGTAGTAGGAGACTTCAACACACCACGTTCAGTGAAGGACAGAACATCCAGAAAGAAGCTCAGCAAAGACATGGAAGATCTAAATACTACAATCAACCAACTTGATCTCATAGACATATACCGAACACTCCACCCAACAGAAGCCAAGTATACTTTCTTTTCCAACACACATGGAACATTCTCCAGAATAGACCACATATTAGGCCATAAAGCAAGCCTTAACAAAATCCAAAGCATCGAAATATTACAAAACATCTTTTCTGACCATAAATCCATAGAAGTAGAAATCAACAACAGAAAAAGCAAGGAAAAAAAGATCAAACACATGGAAACTAAACAACTCCTTGCTCAAAAACAATTGGGTTATAGAAGAAATTAAGGATGGAATAAGGAAATTGGTAGAATCAAACGAGAATGAAAACACATCCTACCAGAACCTTTGGGACACAGCAAAAGCAGTGATCAGAGGTCAGTTTATAGCAATAAATGCACACATCCAAAAAGAAGAAAGGGCCATAATCAAAACATTAACCCTACAACTGGAATAAGTAGAAAGAGGGCAGCAAAAGAAGCCCTCAGTTGCCAGAAGAAAGGAAGTACTAACAATTAGAGCAGAATTAAATGAAATAGAGAATAGAAAAACAACAGAAAGAGTTAACAAGATCAAAAGGTGGTGCTTCGAAAAGCTCAACAAAATTGATAAACCACTAGCCAAACTGACAAAAGAAAAGCAGGAGAGGAAGCAGATAACCCGCTTAAGAAATGACATGGGTGATATCACAACAGACCCATCTGAAATTAAAAGAATCATAACAAAATACTACAAAAAATTGTACTCTAACAAATTTGAAAAACCCAGAGGAAACGGGAAAATTTCTATAAACTCACTACCTACCTAAACTAACGCGAACAAAGGTAGAACAACTAAATAAACCCATAACAAAAGAAGAGATTGAAAAGGTAATTTAAAAACTCCCAACAACAAAAAAAAAAAAAAAAAACCCTGGCCCAGATGGCTTCACTGGAGAATTCTACCAAACTTTCGGAGAAGAGATAACATCACTGCTAGTAAAGGTATTTCAGAGCATAGAAAAAGGATGGACTACTCCCAAACTCATTCTATGATGTCAGCAAAACCCTGATACCTAAACCAGGTAAAGACACCACAAAAAAAGAAAATTACAGACCAATATCCCTCATGAACATTGACACAAAAATCCTCAACAAAATTCTAGCCAATAGAATTCAGCAACAGATCAAAAAAATTATTCACCATGATCAAGTGGGATTTATACCAGTTATGCAGGGATGGTTCAACATCAGAAAAACAATTAATGTAATCCATCACATAAATAAAACAAAAGACAAGAACCACATGATCTTATCAGTCGATGCAGAAAAGGCATTTGACAAAGTCCAACACCCATTCATAATAAAAACTCTCAATAAAATAGGAGTAGAAGGGAAACTCCTCAATATAATTAACGGCATTTATACAAACTCAACAGCCAACATCATCCTAAATGGAGAGACTTTGAAAGCATTCCCCTTGAGAACGGGAACCACAAAAGGATGCTCTTTATCACCACTCTTATTCAACATTGTGCTGGAGGTCCTAGCCAGAGCAAATAGGCTAGAAAAAGAAATAAATGGCAACCAAGTTGGTAGAGAAGAAGTCAAAGTATCTCTATTTGCAGATGACATGATCTTATAGACAGAAAACCCCAAAGACTCCACAAGAAAACTACTGAAATTAGTAGAAGATTTCAGCAAAGTTTCAGGATACAAGATAAACATACAAAAATCAGTTGGATTCTTTTGCACCAACAAAGAGAACCTCAAAGAGGAAATCACCAAATCATTACCATTTACAATAGCCCCCAAGAAGATAAAATACTTAGGAATAAATCTAACCAGGGGTGTAAAAGACCTATACGATGAAAACTACAAGACACTACTGCAAGAAACAAAAAGAGACTTGCATAAGTGGAAAAACATACCTTGCTCATGGGTAGGTAGACTCAACATTGTGAAAATGTCAATTCTACCCAAAGCGATCTACAGATACAATGCAATCCCAATCCAAATTCCACTGGTGTTTTAATGAGATGGAGAAACAAATCACCAACTTCATATGGAAAGGGAAGAGGCCCCGAATAAAGAAGCATTACTCAAGAAGAACAAAGTGGGAGGCCTCACACTACCTGATTTTAGAACCTATTATACTACCGCGGTAGTCAAAACAGCCTGGTACTTGTACAACAACAGATACATAGATCAATGGAACAGAACTGAGAATCCAGACCTAAATTCATCCACCTATTAGCAGCTGATATTTGACAAAGGTCCAAAGTCCATTAATTGGGGAAAAGACAGTCTCTTTAACAAATTTTTCTGGCATAACTGGATATCCATCTGCAAAAAACTGAAACAAGACCCATACCTCACACCATGAACAAAAACTAACTCAAAATGGATCAAAGACTTAAACATAAAATCAAAAACAATAAAGATCATGGAAGAAAAAATAAGGACAATGCTAGGAGTCCTAATACATGGCATAAATGCAATATGAACCATAAGTTAACAATGCAAAAGCACCAGAAGAGAAACTAGATAAATGGGAGCTCCTAAAAATCAAACACTTATGCTCATCAAAAGACTTCACCAAAAGAGTCAAAAGACAACCTACAGACTGGGAAAAAAGTTTTGGCTACTACAAATTCAATCAGTGTCTAACCTCTAAAATGTACAAGATACTGCAAAACCTCAACAACAAAAAGACAAATAACCCAATTAAAAAATGGGCAAATGATATGACCAGGCACTTTGCCAAAGAAGATATGCAGGTAGCCTGCAGGCACTTGAAGAAATGCTCACCATCATTAGCCATTAGAGAAATGCAGATCAAAACTACAATGAGATATCATCTCACCCCAACAAGGCTAGCATTAATCCAAAAAACATAAAATAATAAATGCTGGAGAGGTTGTGGAGAGACTAGAACACTTATACACTGTTGGTGCAAATGTAAATTGGTACAACCACTTTGGAAATTGATTTGGTGCTTCCTTAAAAAGGAAGAAATAGAAGTACCATATGATCCAGCTATCCTGCTCCTTGGAATATATCCTAGAGAAACAAGAGCCGTCACACAAATAGATATATGCACAGCCATGTTCATTGCAGCACTGTTCACAATAGCAAAAAGATGGAAATAACCTAGGTGCCCCTCAACGGACGAATGGATTAACAAATTATGGTATATTCACACAATGGAATACTACGCAATGATGAACAATGATGAAGCTGTGAAACATAACATGGAGGAATCTGGAGGGCATTATGCTGAGTGAATTTAGTCAGTCACAGAAGGACAAATATTGTATAAGATCACTATTATAAGAACTCAAGAAAAGGTTTAAACACGGAGGAAAACATTCTTTGATGGTTACGAGGGTGGGGAGGGAGGGGGAGAGTTATTTACTAACTAAATGGGATTCTCTACCAGCCCAGAACTAAAACAATCCCTTCAGACAGGGATTGGACTGGACTGTGGGACAGAAAGTGATATTCATAAGGGGCGTGCCTCTTAACTTAAGTAGCTACAGGAGACTAAACTGGCAGCTTCTGTCTGGAGGTGAGATAGGAGGGTGGAGAGCATTAGGAGCTGCTTGAATGGACATGGGGAATCAGGGGTGGAGATGAGGAGTATGCTGTCACAGTGTGGGGAGATCAAATAGAACAATGTGTGTATAGATTTTTGTATGGGAGACTAACTTGAAATGTAAACTTCATTTAAACTACAACAGTTAAAAATAAAACCTTATGGATCACAAGAGAACATTAATCAGCTTGGTTGCTGATACATCATCAGGAGGGATAAATCACTAGAGAAGGACATTATGTTTGGTGAAGTAGTAGGCCAATGAGGGCATGGGAGACCCTCAATGAGATGGATTGGCACAATAGCTGCAACAATGGAATAGAACATGCTAGCAATTGTGAGAATGACACTAGACTGGGACACATTTCGCTATGTCATACATGAGGTTGCCACGAGTTGGAATCGACTTGATGGCAATTAGCAAAAACAACAACATACTGCCTCTCAATTTATGTTCACTGAAGCAATCTTCTCAACTACAATATGAAAGTAATACTATGCACCTCATTTTTCTGAAGATAAAATTTGAAAGTAACTAGTGAAGAGCTAAGAGTTACAATCATTGGCATAGCAATATTCATTGTGTTACCAAGCATAAGTCCTGGATCAAATCTACATTCTTTAATGTAGCAAGAACAGGGGTTGTGAGAGAGAAAGGAGAGATGAGGTGGGAGAGAGAGGAAAGCAGAGAGCAGGACTAACAAAAAGAGCAGCATGCTCCTGTATATTTTGGAAAATCTAAGGAGGCACAAACAGAGGGTCACAAGAAGGAAAAAATCCTATCAGAAGAATAGGCAGTAATAGAGAAAAGTGTTAAGTAAAGCAGGAAAGATTAAATAGTCCGTACAGTATTACCCTAATGTGAAAGAATTACGAGTTCACACACAGAGAACACTGGGAGAATGTGCATAAAAATGCTAAGTGATGGTTCTTTGCTTTAGGCCATGATGCAATAACAGGACCAGATTTACTCTCCTGCCTAAGACAATTAGAAAACCAGACAAAATGTATAAAACAACAGTTTTCAAACATGGGACAGCAGGCAGTACAGGACAGTGATCCCTGAAAGAAGGAAAACAAATGAAGTGAGTCTTGGAAATGCCCCAGCTCACTACCTGGAGAGTTGCCAGGTTTCAGTGCAAAGAGGGAGAACCAAAACACAGCCTAGCAGTCACTAATTGGAGGAGACAGTGATCCAAATTTGGGAAGGCTAAGGTAGACAGAATTTATAGGGCAGAGTAATGAGCAGGAAGAAGCTACACAAAATTTGAGCTGAGAGCTGAAGAATGGTTCCTTTGTGTCACTGGCCAAGTACTAATCTGCATATGTATGTAGCGAAAATACTGAATCTAGAGAAAGAATCACCAAAAAGTAGGCAGAATAATCCTTGGAGCACATATAGGGCCAGGAATAGTTCATAATCCCCTCAGTCAGAGTGGAAACATCTTCAAAAGCATAAGGCATCAAATAGTTCCCCGTAGTACCAAAAAACCAAACCAAACCCGTTGCCATCGAGTTGATTCTGACTCATGGCAATGCTATAGGACAGAGTAGAATTGCCCCATAGGGTTTCGAAGGAACACCTGGTGGATTTGAACTCCCAACCTTTTGGTTACCAGCCATAGCTTTTAATCACTACGCCACCAGGGTTTCCATTCCCCTAGTAGGGGGGACAAATTATCCAAGACAATAAGGGTATTCTGGACCCACCTTGTCATTGTTAGGTGTCACTGAGTTGTTTTCAACTCATAACGACTCCATGTGACGGAGTAGAACTGCTCCATAGGATTTTCTTGGCTGTAATCTTTAATGAAGCAAATCTCCAAGTCTTTCTCCTGCAGAGCCACTAGGTGGATTCGAACAGCCAGTCTTTTGGTTAGCAGCCAAGGACATAACCATTTGCCTAACCAGAAGTGATCAAAAGCCGTCCTCAAAAGAATCAAATTGATTCCAAGTAACAAAACAAATTTCCAGAACAAAACCCAAAAACAATTAAAGGAACACAAAAAAAAATTCAACCCCCAACAACATCCAATCAAAAATTGCCAGCCATACGAAGAAGAAGAAAAACATAGAACATAATCAGGAGGGAAAAATTAATTAATACAAGCAAACCCAGAAACAGTATATGGTAGACTGGATAGACAAAAGCATTAAAATAACTATTAAAAATATGTGCTCAAAAAGGTAGAAGAAAGCATGAACATGGTAAGGAGAGAAATGGGCAATATAAAAAAAGACTCAAATGGAAATTGTAAAGTTAAAAATAAAATATCTGGAATGAAAAATAACATCAGATTAGACACTTCAGAATAAAAAAATAGTGAACTTCAAGGAATAGAGAAAGAAATTATCAAAAATAGAACACATCAAGAAAAAGACTAGAAAAGTCAAAACAGAGGATCGATGACTTTTGGGATAATATCAGATGGCTTAACGTATGTGTTATTATATTCTTGAAGGACAGACAAAAGAATGGGGGAAATAAAAATAATCTGTTAAATATACACACACACACACACACACACACACATATAAACCCACAAAACCAAGAAGCTCAATGAAACCAAAGCAGAAGAAATTTAAAAGCCACAACAAAGTATGTCATTATCAAACTGCTTAAAAAAGAAAAGTGATAAAGAGAAAACATTAAAAGTTGTCAGAGGGGAAAAAAAGCAAATTATACAGAGATTAAACGAAGTCAAAAAATGATAGCAAGACTAAAGTGGAGGGACATCTTTAAAGTGCAGAAAAAGAAAAACTATCAACCTAAAATTCTATATCCAGCAAAAATATCTTACAAAAAAATGAAAGTGAAATAAATATATTTTCAGACGTACAAAAGCTGATAGAATTTATTGCAGTAGACCAGCACTAAGAGAAATGCAAAAAAAAAAAAAAAAAAAAATCCTTTAGGCAGAAGAGAACTAACACCAGATGGAAATCAACATCTACCCAATATTATAAAGAGCACTGGAAATGATTGGTGTGGATAAATATAAAATAATATTTTCCTCATGTTTGAATATCTTTAAAAGAAAAAGGACTGATTAAAGCAAAATAATAACAAAGTATTGTGGAATTTATAACATATCTTGAAGTAAAATGCATGACACCAACAGAAAAAAAGCCTAGAAGGGGGAAAATGGAACTATACTTCTGTAAGGTCCTAAGACTGTATGAGAAGTAATATACTATGATTTGAAGAGACACTGATAGATTAGAGATGTGTATTTTAAACCATACAGCAATCACTGAAACATATCAAAAGAAAGATATATAGCTAATAAGCTAACAATGAAGATACAGAATCATAAAAAAAATTCATTAATCTAAAATAAGGCAAGAAAAAAAACTAAAATAGATGGGATATACAGGAAACAAATAGGAAGACTATAGATTTAAACACAACCATAGTAATAATCAAATTAAATGTAAATGGTCTAAATGCTCCAATTACAAACCAAAGATAGCTGGATTGGATAAAAAGGCAAGATCCAACTAGATGTTGTCTAGAAGAAACTTACTTTAAACTAACAAAAAAATAGAGATAGGTTAAAAGTAAAGGAATGAAAAAAGATAGCAGTTTAAAAACAAAGCTGACGTAACTCTATTAATATCAGAAAATGTAAATTTCAGAGCAAGAAATATTACCTGGAATAAAGACAGATATTAAATAATGATAAAGTCAGCAATTCGTCAGGAAGATATATCTATCCTAAATAAGACTGAAATCATATAGAATATGTTCTCTGCAGTGGAATTAGAAATCAATAATAGAAAAATATCAGGGAAATCCTCAAATATTTAGAAATTAAGCAACTTACCGAGAAATAATATAGAGGTCAAAGAAGAAATCACAATGGAAATTTTAAAATATTCTGAACAGAAAGAAAATGAGTGCATACCAAATTTGTGGCATAAAGCTAAAGCAGTGCTTTGAGGGAAGTTTTTAGTATTAAATACTTATATATTAGAAAAGAAGAAAGGTCTAAAATCAATGGTCTAATCTTCTACTTTAAGAAATTTGAAAAAAAATGAGAGAAATAAACCCAAAAAAAGTAGAAGTGGAAAATAATCAAAATAAGAGAAGAAATCAGTAAACTTACAAAGATGGAAAAAATAGAGAAAATCAGTAAAACCAAAATCTGGTTCTTTCAAAAAGTGAATAAAATTAATAAAACTCTAACTAGACTGGTCATGAACAAAAGATAAAAAAACAAATTACCAATGAGAGATGGGACATCAGTATAGACCCTACAGATATTAAAAGGATAATAAGGCAAAATTATGAACAACTTTAAGTTAATAAAGTCAACAACTTTAATAAAACGGATGAATTTCTTGGTATTCCCAACCCAGCAAAGTTCACTCAAGGGGGAAAAAAAAAGATAACTTGTATAGACCTAAAGGAATAGCTTTAAAAGAAAACAAAAATAAAATAAATTTAACTTAGAGTTGAAATTCTTCCCAGAAAGAAAACCCCAGAACCAGTTCGCTTTAGTGGTGAATTTAACCAAACACAAACGAAAGAAATAATACCGACTGCACACAAACTCTTCTAGCAAGTAGAAGAGGAGGGAACACTTCCTAAATGATAGAAGGCCAAGATTGCCCTGGTAACAAAACCAGATAAAGATACTACATGAAAAGAATCACAGACATCCTTCCTGAACAGAGACAGAAAATTCTTAACAAATTACTAGCAAATCAAGTCTTACCAGCCACCTTCCAATCTCCACTCATGGCAACCCCATGTGTGTCAGAGTAGAACTGTGCCCCATAGGATTTACAGGCCTTTCTTCCAAGACACCTCTGGGTAGACTATCAACTTTTTGGTGAGCAGTGAATAAGTTAACTGTACCACCCAGGGACTCCATCACAAAATTAAAACCAGTTGCCATGGTGCACTCAGGAACTACAAAACAACCAAAAGCTTGTCATTTTGCTACCTATTAATTATAAATTAACCATTTTAAGCTCTTCAGAAGAAATATCACAACTAATTTCTAGTGGAAACAATATTTTCATTTCTTACCCTGGTGGCATAGCAGTTAAGAGCTCGGCTGCTAACCAAAAGGTCAGCAATTCGAATCTACCAACCATTCCTTGGAAACCCTATGGGGCCATTCTACTCTGTCCTGTAGGGTCGCTATGAGTCGAAATGGACTCAACGGCAATGGGTTTGGGTTTTGGATATTCCTAAAAAACTTAACAGGTGAACTTCTTTAGATTTATTTCAGGTCTCATTTTCTTTTCTTTTGTGAATTTTTTTTTTAATGAGTTAAGTATATATATAACAAAACATTTGCCATTCACATTTTTTACATGTACAAGTCAGTGACATCAATTATGGTCATCACATTGTGCAACCATCACCACTATCCATTTCCATATTTTTCCATCACTCAGAGCAGAAGCTTAGTGCCCTCTAAACAATGACTACCCCTCCCTCGCACCCTGGCTAAACATTAATAAACATTGGAGTCTATACTACACATTTTCCTATTCTAGGTATTTCATGTAAGTGGGATCATACAATATTTGTCCTTTTGTTACTTATTTCACTCAGCATAATGTTTTCAAGGTTCATCCATATTTTAGTATGCATCAGGACTTCATTTCTCTTTATGGCACAGTAATATCCCATTTTATATGTGTACCACTTTTTCAGTTATTCATCTGTTGGTGAACATTTAGGTTGTTTCCATCTTTTGGCTATTGTGACTAGTGTTGTAATGAACATTGGTGTGCGTGTATTTTTGTTGTTGTTCTCTTGCTTTTAGTTCATTTGAGTATATACCTGTCATGGATTGAATTGTGTCCTCCAAAAATATGTTATCTTGACTAGGTCATGATTCCCAGTATTGTATGATTGTCTACCATTTTGTCGTCTGATTTGATTTACCTATGTGTTGTGGATCCTACCTCTATGGTGTTAATGAGGCGGGATTAGAGGCAGTTATGTTAATGAGTCAGGACTCAATTTACAAGATTAGGTCCTGTTTTAAGCCAATCTCTTTTGAGATATAAAAGAGAGAAGCGAGCAGAGAGACATGGAGACCTCATACCACCAAGAAAGAACACTGGGAGCATAGCTTGTCCTTTGGACCTAGAGTCCCTGCACTAAGAAACCCCTCAACCAGGAGAAGATTCATGACAAGGACTTTTCCCCAGAGCCGACAGAGAAAGAAAGTCTTCCCCTGGAGCTGGCCTCCTGAATTCAGACTTCTAGCCTACTAGACTGTGAGAGAATAAGTTTCTCTTTGTTAAAGCCATCCACTTGTGGTATTTTTGTTATAGTAGAACTAGATAACTAAGACAATACCTAAGAGTGGAATTGCTGGGTAATATTCATCGAAGTTAAAAACATACTAAAGGACTTTACCAACAAAGTGAAGAAGAAACCTACAGATTGGGAGAAAATTTTAGGAAACTATATATCTGATAAAGGAGCCCAGGTGGTGCAATGGCTAACTGCTCGGCTGCTAACCAAAATGTTGGTGGTTCAAACCCACCCAGCAGCTCTGCTGAAGAAAAGACCTAGAAATCTGATCCCGCGAAGATTACAGACTAGGAAACCCTATAGGGCTGTTCTACTCTGTCAATCAGGGTCACTATGAGTCGGAATCGACTCCATGGCATACAACAACAATGTATCCAATAAGCGTTTAATACTGAGAATATATAAAGAACTCCTACAACTTAACAAGAAAAAGACAAACAACTCAACTAAAAAACGGGCAAAGGACTTGACTAGACATTTCCCTGTAGAAGAAATACAAATGGCCAACAAGCACATGAAAAGATGCTCAACATCATTAGTCATCAGGGAAATGCGAATCAAAACCACAGTGAGCAATCTCTTCACTCTTTCTAAAATGGCTGTAATCAAAAAGAAAGAAAGAAAACAATAGGCATTATTAGGAAATGGAAGAATTGGAACCCTCGTCCATTACTGGGGGATTGAAAAATGGTACGGTCACTGTGGAAAACAGTTTGGAGGTTCCTTAAAAAGTTAAACATAGAATTACCATATGGTTCAGGTCTCATTTTCAATATCATAATGCCTAAAATTTCTTTAACCAACCAAGGAGTCTCGAAATGTTTTCATCAGTAAAGCACATAACAATACCACACTTACGTGAATATAAATTAGAATAAAGTTGATTTTTTTCTAATACAACTCCAAGTTCCAAATTAGAATAAAGTTGATTCAGTGGTTTTAAAATATTTTAGATGTTTTAATGTGAATATAAAATGTGTTTTTTTACAGTATGAAGTCACATTTAGGATATTTTTTAGTGGGCTCTATGAAAACATTTAATTTACAAGTTGAAAGAAGGGAAAATGAGCTTCCTGTACTAAATAATCTCAACATATGCTTATCAAAGTGCCCCACTCTGTGCTATTCTAGCATCTGAAGGGAATACAAATAAAGCATGGGCTATCAGAAAATATATACACCCATTGCCATTACACAATACAATGGCCTATAATAAAGTGCTACATGTGCAGTCAAGAAAACAACTAATATAATTAAGAAGGGAGAAATCTGTGGACTACAGTTAAAGTGAAAGATGATTTTAAAACCAGATGCTAGATCAGGATCCAAAGAGGTGAGAATAAGAGTGGTAGTACCCAGAGACTAGAGAGTCACTTGTGCCTGGTGTTTTGTAGAACACCTATAGGCCACTATCCAAAATACGGGTGTGTTGGGCGGTGAGGGATCAGGGAAGTCTTTATAAACAAAATAAGAGTGTCAACTGCATCTTGAGAACTGAGTAGGAAGTGCAAGAAGCATGAAATGCTCAAGAAGTGACAAGCAGTTCAATACAGCTGCCCTTCATGGTTTAGGAAGGCAGCATTGGAGGCGTGGTAGATGATACTGGGAAAGTAGCCTCAATGCATCAATTGATGAGGGTCCTTAAGTGCCATGCTAATACGTTATCCAGCTATATACAAGCTTCCATAAAGATATTGTTCATTTACTTGAGTGAAATAGGATAGGATGCAACAGAAAGAGGAATTCGCCGTTTCTGGAAAGTCTTCCCTATCTTCTCAAGAAAAAGCGGGTTGTCTCCTCCCCTCATGAGCTCCCATTACACCTCTATTGTGCCATAAAGATGAATAAAGTAAAGAAAAATATGGTATGAAGTAGTTCAGCAGAATAGACAGCATATAGATTTGGTGGTGGGGATGTCAGCCACAGGCTGACCCAGCATCACCTAGAGGGAATTGAGTACATGGACATAATGCTTGTTACTGGAAAGAATGGGAGATACAGGGCAGAACCAACCCCTGGGGAAGTGGAGCTATTGAAAACAGAGCAAGGAGAGAATGTCATCCCAAAAGAATAGGGGCCTGTTTTCTGCTGTAGGGTAGGAAGGTTTCACAGCATAAAAGCCCAACTCTAAGGTTTGTGAGCAGATACAGCAGCCAAGATAAGTGCTTTTAAGCCAATGAGTTAATGAATCACCCAAGAGACAGAGATGACCCCAAGAGTCGTGCTAAATCCGTAATTCCCACTGTGGATATGAAAGAAATGCAATGACCTAGCGCCACCTCAGAATGTAGGATGCTGGTTGGAGCACTAAGGAAAATAGCCTATGGGTATGGAGAGCTAAGGAAAGGAATAGCATAAAACAGGAGGAAGTAAAAAGGACAGACTCATTTTTGCAAAATAGATCACATGACCTTTATGGGTATATAAATTTATTTTTTTTCTTTTTGGAGCCCGATTCCTGCTGTGGAATGTACAAGTTGTAAAGTTCCAGCACATTATGAGAACACAAACTTTTTCTCTTACCAGTGGCATTTATCAGGACAGAATCTTTTACTTGAAGCCAACAAAATTTTCAGCATAGGCAGGAGCAGTGTAATGAACCTCTGTTCGTGAATAAAGCTATTTTTCACCTGCTGAGGCCATTAGTCATTATCCAGTGTCTCACTGTGACATACATGTCAGAGAAGCAAGTCCACTGAAAATAAGATAAATTGGTAATTCCAAGTTAGCAGGATGAGTGAGTCTCCCTTCAAGTCTCTTTGCTTTTTTTTTTTTTTTTTTTACATTTTTAGGTTAAATGAACAGGTGGTTATTATTCCCAGCTATATTTATATGTACAACTTATAAATTCTTATTCATTCTTCCAGACAGTAAGCCAATATGGGGTATGAGAAAATTAGCATTGTTTGACCATTTGTGTTCGCTGTTCGGGATTTGCAGTACCACTCATGTCTCCTCTCCTGTAGAGGTCTGATTGCAGGAGCATAGATACCAACAAGAAGTAAATCCCAGTTGTTATCAGTTGTATGGAATGTCCAACCCCAAATGCAAGAGTCCAGGTAACTCCCTGAACCCGTATGTTGGAATTGGCCTATGATATCCGGTCTGTAGAGGTAGGATAATAGTCTCTAAGCAATCTTACCAAACCAACTGCAGGGTATGAAACATAGACCTGCCTCTCACAACCAAGTGCAGAAGGAACCAAGGGAAAGATGGGCCAGCCTCTCCAGAGGAGGACAAAAAATAGAAGATAAGACAGACTTCTCTCACCTCTAACACACTGGTCTTACCCATCGAGAAAACATGAGTCAGTGAAGGTCACTCTCTGACAAAACAGATTATCCACTACTTGAGGAACAATGAGTAAGAAGATAGAGAGAGAAGTTGAAAATGTTCCCTCTATTATTCTTCAAGTCAGGAGGAGAACCAATATCCTTGCATTTGTGGACTGAGGTAGGAACATGAGGAGAAGAGGAAGAACGTTTATTCTCCAACACTGGCATTTTATATATGTTGCTTTATTTCACCTTCACATCTGCCATGTGGTGTATATGATATTATTCCTATTTAATCAGGTAAGAAAACAGATTCAGAGGTTAGGTTACTTGTACAAGGATAGACAGTAAATAAGAGTGTCAAGTTTTGAACCTAGATCTACTCCAGGATCCATGTTCATTTCACTATACCTTGATGACTGTTATGGATTACATTGTGTCCCCCCAAAGGATATGTTGAAATCCTGGCTGCTGTCCAAAAGGTAAGCAGTTTGAATCCACCAGCCCCTCCTTGGAAACTCTATGAGGCAGTTCTACTCTGTCCTACAGGGTTGCTCTGAGTCAGAATCGACCCAATGGCAACGGGTTAGGTTTTTGGTTTGGTCGGTGTGAATGCGGAAGAAGGATATGTCAGTCTGCTTCTGTATAGATTACAGTCTAGGGTTGCTATGAGTCAGAATCCAATTTTTTTTTTCTTTTCTTAATAAGTACCTGTGAATATGACCTTTTTTAGAGGGAGGGCTTTTCTTTTGTTATCAGTTAAGTAACAAGGTCATACTGGAATAGGGTGGGTCTTGATCTTGATCTCTTCTGAGTGTTGTCTTATAAAATGAGAACACACACAAAGATAGATACACAGGGAATAGGGGTAGGGGGGTATCAAATGCCATGTGGAGATGCATCTGAAAGCCAAGGAATGCCAAGAAACACTGGAGTACATGTAGAAACTGGAGGAGACAAGGAAGTCTCTCTCCCTACAGCAGAGAGAGAGTGCATGTTCTTGCCATCATCCTGAATTTGGACTTCCAGCCTCCAGAACTGTGAGAAAATATATATTTTTGAAGCCACCCACTTTATGGCATTTTGTTATGGTAGCCCTGGGAAACTAAGACAATGTATTTCACAGTGTGACCACCTCGGCAGACTAAATGGCGGGCTGCGGAAGGCATTACAAAACCAAAAACCAAACCTGTCGCCACCCAATTCTGACTCATAGCAACCCTATAGGACAGAGTAGAACTGGCCCATAGGGTTTCCAAGGATTGGCTGGTGGATTCAAACTGCTGACCTTTTGGTTAGCAGCCGTAGCTCTTAACCACCGTGTCACCTGGGCTCTGAAGACATCACAGAGACATGCAAAATGATGTTTGCTGTGAATTGTGCTATGGCTGCTAACCAAAAGGTTGGCAGTTCACATCCACCAGCCACGCCTTGGAAACCCTATGGGGCAGTTCTACTCTGTAGTATAGGGTCGCTATGAGTCAGAATCGACTTGACAGCAATGGGTTTGGTTTGGTTTCATGCACCACCAGGAGTCCTGGTGGCACAATGGTTAAGAGCTTGGCTGCTAACCAAAAGGTCAGCAGTTCAAATCCACCAGCTGCTCCTTAGAAACCCTACAGGGGCAGTTCTGCTCTGCCCTATAGGGCCACTATGAGTTGGAATCAACTCCAGGCAACAGGTTTAGTTTGGTGATTTGGATGCACCACCAGGAGTCCTGGTGGCACAGTGGTTAAGAGTTTGGCTGCTAACCAAAAGGTCAGCAGTTCAAATCCACCAGCTGCTCCTTAGAAACCCTACAGGGGCAGTTCTGCTCTGCCCTATAGGGTCACTATGAGTTGGAATCAACTCCAGGCAACAGGTTTAGTTTGGTGGTTTGGATGCACCACCAGGAACCCTGGTGGCACAGTGGTTAAGAACTTGGGTGCTAATCAAAAGGTCAGCAGCTTGAATCTACCAGATGCTCCCTGGAAACCAATGGGGCAGTTCTACTTTGTCCTATACTTTGCTATGAGTCCAAATTGGCTGGAAGGCAAAGGGTAATGGATGTAGCACCAGGGCTCCTATGTTTAAGGCAAAAGGAGCCCTGGTAGCACAGTGGTTAAGTACTCTGCTGTTAACCAAAAGGTCTGTGGTTTGAACCCACCAGCCACTCCTGGGGAGAAAGATGTGACAGTCTGCTTCAGTAAAGATTATAGCCTTGGAAACCCTATGGGGCCATTCTACTCTGTTCTATAAGGTTGCTCTCTTACTTATCCAGTGCTGCTATAACAGAAATACCACAATTAGATGGCTTTAACAAACAGAAGTTTATTCTATCACAGTTTAGGAGGTTAGAATTCTGAATTCAGGGCACCAGATCCAGGGGAAGGCTTTCTTTCTCTGTTGGCTCTGGGGGAAGGTCCTTCACTTGGTCTAGGAGTTTCTCAGGGCAAGGGGGTCCAATGGACGAGCTCCGCTCCTGGTGCTTCTTTCTTGGTGGTATGAGGTCCCTCTCCTCTCTGCTGGATTTTCTCTTTTATATCTCAAAAGAGATTGACTCAAGATTCAAGCTAATCCTGTAGAATGAGTCCTGTCTCATTAACATAACTACCTCTAATCCTGCCTCATTAACATCATAGATGTTAGGATTTACAACACATAGAATAATCACATCAGATCTCAAAATGGAGGACAACCACACAGTACTGGGAATCATGGCCTAGCCAAGTTAACACATATATTTGGGGGGACACAATTCAATCCATGACAGTCACTATGAGTCACAGTGGACTCAAGGGTAACAGGTTTGCTTTTGGTTTTTATGTTTAAAGCATAATAAAAGCTGAATCTATGTGATCTTAGAACATTAACTGTGATATAGGCAGTCAAATCAATTATGTGGAGCAGGAGAAGATGTGGAGAGAGGAGAAGAAAGAGAGTGGACACAGGCCACATGCTCAAAGTTTACATTGATTCAAAAGGCAACTGGGATGTACCCCAAGATTCTTCAGTCAGAAGAACATGATCAATATCAGGATGAAGAATATGATTCTTGGTTCTCTTGCTTCTTGTTGCAGAATAAATTGGAAGGCAGGAAGCAGCTTGAAGCAATGATGGTACATTTGTCTTTGCCTGAGGTGGTAGTGACTGAGGGAAAAGGACAGAGTGAACTATAAAGTGTCAAGGATTTGATAAAAGACGAACTGTGAGCTACAAGAAATAAGGAGGGAGAGGCCAAAGAGAAATCCAAGTTTAAAAGGTTTTAAAAAGTTTATGTCACTCCCAGTAAGGGGCAAGGTAGGGTATCTAACAACCTGGTACTGGCCCAACTAAGAACCAAAATACAGTGAAAAAAATCACACTATGTGTTTCATAGACTTGTCTCATCTAGACCTTCCTCTCCTAAAAATATTATGGTGATGGGAGAGCACAACCTTGGCCCTCAAGCATAAAGGGCTACTTCTCAGCTTCTCCCATACAGCAAATACAGAAAATGGCCATGGCTAGTACCAGGCTGCAGCCTTTCATGCTGAAGACTAATTTCAGCCACCAGCTGGACCACAATTCATGAACCTGATCCAGTCCATTAACCTCACATGGATCCAGGAACATGCTCAGAGATGATTCTAGTTCAGGCTGGGTATCCAGCAAGGAAACTGTCTACTCAGAATCTGTGGCTGGTTGTTTTATCACAATTATGGATTGAATTGTGCCCCCTGACCCCCGCCCCAAGGTATGTGTTAGAATCCTAACCTCTATACCTCTGGATATAATCTAATGTAATACGTAGTTACCTTACATCTAATGTAATGTAATATAATCACTTTCTACAATGTAATTTAATGTTATGTAATCCCCTTCCATATGCAATCTAAAGGAATGTAATCAGTCAGTTGAAGTCATATCTGTGGAGGGTGGATCCTAAACCTAATCACTTCTGAGTTATATAAACAGCAGCATAGATATGGAGACAGACACCATGTGTCTATGTCAGGCTATCAACAAGGAAGGAATCGACATGGCTGAGACCATGATTTGGACTTTTAGACTCCATCACTATGAGAAATTAAAGTTCTGTTCTTTAAAGCTACCCACTTTCGGTATTTGTGTTACAGCAGCACTAGGTGATTAAGATAATCACTTTCTTCTTGATTCTGTTGTTTGAAAGATCCTTTTGTTTCCTAGAATTTTTCTTTAGGCCATTCATAGTTTTTTTTAGTACAGCCTTATTATAAAGATTAAGATTTAATTTTAGCATTAAAGGAGATCTTTCCAGCACCTATGCAATTATTTTCTATGAGATCTATTAGACAAAAATTTTAAGTACTATTTAGGCCTAAGTAAAAGTTTTACTTCAAATTTTTTAAATCTAAACAGAAATATGTTTTCTTTCACTTTAGGCCAGAACTGCCTATATGACAATTTCTACAAGGGTAGAAACTCAACTCTTCATTTATCAAAGTTCATATGGTGTTCCTATGGTGAAATTACAGTGCATAAGTGTACAATCTTTACTATTATTCTCTTACATTACAAAAATTTTCCAAGAAAT
Source organism: Dugong dugon (assembly GCA_030035585.1). Lineage (NCBI taxonomy): Eukaryota > Metazoa > Chordata > Mammalia > Sirenia > Dugongidae > Dugong > Dugong dugon. Next base: position 99,393,065 of record CM057465.1, read on the forward strand.
TGCTACTCAGTTTTAATAAAACCAAAATACTTGACATCCTCATATAAAAATATAAACACTTCTAAATAACGCTTTGAATATATTTAAATATAATGTAATTCCATTATTCAGGCAAGCAAAATGGTAGATAATGAATAAAATCTAGAGAGCTTAGATATTGCCCAGCAAGTTTACCAAATAAAAAAACTGATAGGTAATACTCCAAAAGAACTCTAGAGCATGCAGACAGCAATATTTTTAAAGGGTTTGATCCAATTATGATGGAAAGTCACCACTATAAACATCATAGTCAAATCTAGATTATACCACACAATAAAACTTGGAGTTTACTTCCTAAACAGAGGCAGTATCGCAATGGACAGCATGCACCAATATATGGCTAAGAAGTTTAGATCCACAGCAAGATTTATAGACCTTCAGAAACAAAAGTGGAGTAAAGCATAAAGCAAAGCAGGGGGGAAAAAAAGGAGTGAGAAATCCATGCCAGAAAAATCCATGGTTTTTCCATGGATGCGAAGACAGTCAGGCACACCTTAATTCGCAGGTTTAACACATCAGTGAGAATTACAGGCACTTGTTTTTGCCCATCCTCTTGTATCTGAACATTGCCCTCTTTTAAATATGCTCAAGGGAAAACTTCTGAGATGGTAAAATCTATGCCAAGGACAGTATTATATTTTGAAGGGTTTTTTTGTTACTGTCAGTTTTAGATACTGAACTCTTCCTAATATAAATAAAAAAAAATTCTGGGATCCTATTTTCTTTTGAAAAAGTAGTAAATATGTTAATGTTCCACAAAGTATCATCAAATAGGTATTAAAACTATAACTTTTAAAATCATACCTCACCCTGACTAGTGCTTTTTAACCGTTTTTTCATTATCACCTCCCTTTTTAGATATTTTATGTTTTTAGATTTTTTTAGATATTTTCTTCATAATCACATCTCCCTCATAAAATTTTAGTACCACAGGTACTCTCTATATAAGTTAATGTATTGTGACTCTTGAAAAGACCATGCACCACTGAATATCTAAGATTCTTTGCCCCACCTCCAAGGACGAATTTTTACCTTCTTAGGGGTAATATATAGCCCCTGTTGATAATGTGCACCCTAGATGTTAAGGTGGCCTCATACTGGTTATTATGGAATATTCTTATAAGAAAGTCTGTTACCAGATGTTTTAGTTTGTAAGAATGGTGCAGGACAGCCAGAGTATTTAACCATCAGATTACCCTGCCTTGTAGGGAGGAGGTGAAACTCAGGTACACCTGTACTCCTCTTGAGAACTTTATACAAATGGATACTTGGAAGCTGTGGTTCCATCCTAAGCTCATGGAGAAGTTGACCTAAGGCTAGACCACTAGTCATGGGCCTAACCACAGATCCTAAATCCCCAAGTATAAACCTAAGGAGGGAAAACATATTCCACAGTTGGAATAAACAAGTTTTCGAAAGAAATCATTTCATTTATCAAAGTTCATACAGTGATCCTATGGTGAAATCACCATAGGATAAGTACATAAGTTTATTATCTTTAATACTATTCTCTTTCAACATTATCAAAATTTGATTGTCTGAAAACAAAATTCAGGGTAGGTCTTTTTGTTAACCCAAATCACTGGTTAAAGATGAACCTGGGCATGGAAACAAACTTGTGTCTGCCTTCCCCACACCACATCAGCTCACCCCGACCCATACCACCATAGTCCATACTCTATGATTGTGTGCCTGAAAATCTTACGACCAAGTGAACCTCGTGGTGTCTATTAACCAAGTACAGATTTTTGCACCTTCGGTGGACTATGGTTCCAGTCCAGTGTGACCATCCTTTGTCCTGCAATCATTATGGCTCCTCCCATACCAGGGCTCTGGATATGGCCCTTCAGTTCCCCAGAAATGACTATGACTAGGGACACAAAAAATAGTGAAGACTTCGAGCTCCTTCAGGGGATCTGAGAACTGCCATAAAGAAGTACACCACCACCAAGTTTATACCGTAAAATAAAAATACCATAGTCAGCCCACAGCTATGAAAAGTATAAGAAGAAATGGTTGTGTAAGGAAAACCAACCTCTACATTAGCAGTATCTCCATCTAATAAGTTTGTTAGATTTTATCTGAAAAATCAATCGATAGTGTGAAAGACTCACATTTTATATTTCACTCCCCCATATGTTGCAGTAGCAAAAAGAGTTGATCGACGTTCAACCATCCCAGGAAGTAGCATATGATCAAGAACTGATGCTAATGAAGGAGGAAATTCAAGCTTCACTGAAGATATTGGTGAAAAACAAGGCTACAGGAACTGATGGAATATCGATTGAGATGTTCCAACAAACGTGTGCAACCCTGGAAGTACTCACTCATCTATGCCAAGAAATTCGGAAGACAGCTACCTGGCCAACCAGCTAGAAGAGATCCATATTTGTGCCCATTCCAAAGAAAGGTGATGCAACAGAAAGTGGAAATTATCAAATATCATTAAAATCACACACAAGTAAAATTTTGCTGAAGATCATTCAAAAACAGTTGCAGCAGTACTTCGACAGGGAACTGCCAGAAATTCAAGCCAGATTCAGAAGAGGACTTGGAACAAGGGATATCATTGCTTGTGTCAGCTGGATCTTCACTAAAAGCAGAGAATACTAGAAAGATGTTTGCCTGTCTTTTATTGACTATACAAAGTCATCTGACTGAGTGGATCTTAAGAAGTTATGGAGAACATAGCGAAGAATGGGAATTCCAGAAAACTTAATTGTGCTCATGTGGAACCTGTACATCGAACAAAAGGAAGTTGTTCAAACAGAACAGGGGGATACTGTATGGTTTAAAATCAGGAAAAGTGTACATCAGGGTTGTAGCCTTCCTCCATACTTATTCAATCTGTATGCTGAGCAAATAATTCCAAAAGCTAGACTATATGAAGGAGAATGTGGCATCAGGATTGGAGGAAGACTCATTAACAACCTGGGATATGCAACAGCCAGATGACTCAACGTTGCTTGCTGAAAGTGAAGAGGACTTGAAGCGTTTATTGAAGAAGATCAAAGACCACAGCCTTCAGCATGAATTACATTTCAACATAAAGAAAACAAAAACCCTCATGACTGGACCAATAAGCAACATCATGATAAATGGAGAAAATATTGAAGTTGTCAAGGATTTCTTTTTACTTGGATCCACAATCAACACCCATGGAAGCAGTAGTCAGGAAATTAAATTTCATTGCATTGGGCAAATCTGCTGCAAGGGACCTCTTTAAAGTGTTAAAAAAAACAAAGATGTCACTTTAAGGACTAAGGTGCACCTGACCCAAGCCATGGTATTTTCAATAGCCTCATGTGCATGTGAAAGCTGGACAATGAATAAGGAAGACCTAAGAATTGATGCTTTTCAATTATGGTGATAGCAAAGAATATTGAATATCCCATGGACTGCCAGAAGAAGGAACAAATCTATCTTGGAAGCAGTACAGCCAGAATGCTCTCTAGAAGCAAGTATGGTGAGACTTTCTCTGAAGTACTTTGGATATGTTATCAGGAGGGACCAGTCCCTGGAAAAGCATATCATGCTTGGTGTTATGGATTGAATCGTGTCTCCGAAAAATATGTGCTGTAAATCCTAACTTCCATGCCTGTGGTTATAATCCCATTTGGAAATGGGTTGTCTTTCTTATGTTAATGAGACAAGATTAGTGTAGGGTGTGTTTGGAGTAAATCTCTTTTGAGATATAAAACAGATTAAACAGGCAAGCCAAAGAACAATATCATTCTTGGTAATGCGAGTGTCAGGGAAAAAGAGGAAGACCCTCAATAAGATGGATTGACACAGTGCTGCAACAATAGGCTCAAGCGTAGCAAAGATTGTGAGGATGGTGCAGAACTGGGCAGTGTTTTGTTCTGTTGTACATAGGGTCACTATGAGTGGGAACTGACTCCACAGCACCTAACAACAGCAACAACATATATTGCCTCATGACTAGATTCTAGAATTTAACTCTAACTTTTATTATCTCCCGTAGAACCCACCCAAAAAATGTCCTACCCTTCTTGCAGGTATACACTTACCAATTGTGTCCTTTACTCCCATCCCACCATGCTGTTTCCAAAGTTCTAAAACCAAAATTATCACACTCATGTGTCCCATGATCATCCAGCTTCATTATTTCCCTAGAGATTTGCTTCATCCCCTTCCTCTCATCCAGAGGTATCCCCCCATCATCTTTAGTCAAGTATTGTCTTGTGTTATGGATTCAATTGTGTCCTCAAAAAATATGTGTTGCAATCTTAACCCCTATACCTGTGGATGTTAATCCTATATAGGAATAGGGTTTTCTTTGCTATATTAACAAGGTCATATCAGTGTAGGGTGTGCCCTAAACCTAATCACTTCTGAGATATGAGGAACAACATAGACACAGAGACAAGAAAGCACAAATGGGGAGAGAGATACCATGTGGCAATCACCACAGAACTGTGGAACACTGAGCTACAGAAGCTGAGACAAGATCTTCCCCTAGAGGAAGTCAGCACGACTTGTACAAGGAAAGGTCAAGGAAGCTCCATAGATACATCCAAACTCCCTGAGGGACCAAATTACTGGGCTGAGGGCTATGGGGACCATGGTCTCAGGGAACATCTAGCTTAATTGGCAGAACATAGTTTATAAAGCAAATGTTCTACATTCTACTTTGGTGAGTAGTGTCTGGGTTCTTAAAAGCCTGTTAGCAACCACCTAAGATACTCCACTGATCTCACCCTGTTGGGAGCAAGGGAAAATGAAGAAAACTAAGGACACAAACAAAAGATTAGTTCAAAGGACTAATGGACCACAACTACCAGTCTTCACCAGACTAACTCCAGTAAAACTAGATGGTGCCTGGCTACCACCACTAACTGCTCTGACAGGGATCACAATAGAGGGTCCCAGAAAGAGCTGGAGAAAAATGTAGAACAAAATTCTAACGCACAAAAGAAAGACCAGACTTACTGGCCTGACAGAGATTGGAGAAAACCTGGGAGAATGGCCCCCGGACACCCTTTTAGCTCAGTAATGAAGTCACTCCTGAGGTTCACCCTTTAGTCAAAGATTAGACAGGTCCATAAAACAAAACGAGACTAAAAGGGCACACCAGCCCAGGGGCGAGGACTAGAAGGCAAGAGGGGACAGGAAAGCTGGTAATAGGGAACCTAAGCTTGAGAAGGGAGAGTGTTGAAATGTTGTGGGGTTGGTAACCAATGTCATAAAACAATACGTGTACTAACTGTTTGATGAGGAGTTAGTTTGTTCTATAAACCTTCACCTAAAGAACAACAACAAAAAAAAAAAAGATCTTCCCCTAGAGCCGACAGAAAGAGAGGGAGAGAGAATTCGCTAGAGCCAGTGTCTTGAATTCTGACTTCTAGTTCCCTAAACTGTGAGAAAAGAAATTTTTCCTCTTTAAAGCCACCCACTTGTGGTATTTCTGTCACAGCAGCAGCAGGAAGCTAAGACTCTTGTAAGAATTAACTCAGCATCCAGAAGAACAGGAGAATCTTACTCTTTGAGATCCCATGTATTTCATTGTTCAAGGGTTAATAACAATGCTTTTCTTTACTGGAAGGAGAAGAATTGAGTGGAATTCCCACCATGGTAGAACTTCACTATTAGATATTAATGCTCTACAGACCTAGTGTGAATTGACTGATTTATGATTTAGCAATTATAATGTGAACAATCAAAACTATATCCCAAGATTTATTCTACTTAGCTTAGTACACTTAAATGATGTAGTTGAGTTTTAATTGCAGTGAATTTGGAATAGGACAGTATGTTTGCTAGACATAAAATTTCACTTATGGGAAAATTGTTTCTGTAATAGGGTCCTGCCTTCCTCATTCGAAAGATCTTTTCCTTCTCTTCCAACCTTTTCTAACCCTCTGTTGCAGGGGATCCCAATTAGACTGGGAAAGCTACTAAAATGGGCAAAAGGATTAGGGGAAATGAGATAGAGGTATGACAGAAAGGGAATGAGAATAAAAGAGAGAGAGGAGAGACCAAGAGCTCTCCCATGCTTACCCAGAGGGGATCTTTTGCCAGACATTGAAATTCTCTCCAAGTAGCTTTAGCAAACATGCGTCCTTTTCACAGGGTACCTCAAGGAATTTCATTTGGAACTTTGAAATACTTTGCTAGTGCAGAATTTCACAGCTTGGCTACAAACAGGAATCTGATATTTATGTTCAACGCTGTTACAGAAGCTGCAGGCCACGGACCATTGGTGATCACAAGCATAGAAAACGTAGTCGGTAGAATGCAAGTTTCCATATATTGCCCTTAAACTACACTTACTGCCTAGACCACTCAAATGGTACTAATAGTCTTTGTGCAATTATCTGTTTATACGTGGATTACTTCTTTTTCCTATTAAATCAGAAGTTTCTTGAAGGCAGGATCTGTATTTTGTTCACTTATATATTCTCTATAGTACCCAGCAGATATTATAGTAAGCACATAATAAATATTTTTTAACAGATTCTTACCAGTTGCAGTTGAGGCAACTCTGATTCATGGCAGCTCCACATGTGTCAGAGTAAAACTGTGCTCCACTGAATTTCAGTGGCTCCTTTTTCAGAAGTAGATTTTCAGGCCTTTCTTCCAAGATACCTCTGGATGGACTCAAATCTCCACCTTCCATTTAGCAGGCAAGCATGTTAACTGACCGCACCACCCAGAACTCCAACTGATACTTACTAGTGCATTATACTCATAATACTCAGGTAGTTCAGTATTCTGAGTCCCTGGGTAGCACAAACTGTTGTATGCTGGGCTACTAACCTAAAGGGTGATGAGTCAAACCCACCCAGAAGCATCTCAGAAGAAAGTCCCGGCAATTTGCTTTCAAAAGTTCACAGCCATTAAAACCCTGTGGAGCACAGTTCTACTCTGACACTTATGGGATCACCCTGAGTCAGAATCAACTCAATAGCAGCTGGTTTGCATTTTCAGGATGCTGAAGTTATCCCAACCAAGATATCTAATAGGACAATGCTTTTGAAAATGTTACTCTTGATCTCACCGTAAAAGGCAGATTTCATTAGAAAAGAATTAACCCCCCTCCCCCCCAAAAAAAACATTGAAAAAGCAAAAGAATAAAATGATTTGGGGGAAAACAGAGGAAGTGACTAGAAAAAAAAAATTAATAGTCTCTTTCTTTAATCCCACCATCTACCTATAGACTACTTGCTTTAATCATGCACCAAAAAGATGAAATGTCTCTCTGGGCCTTCATTTGTGGAGTCGTTGTTGTTAGGGCTGTCGAGCTGGTTTCAACTCATAGTAACACTATGTACAACAGAACGAAACACTGCCTGGTCCTGCATCATCCTCACAATCATTGCTATTCTTGAGTTCATCACTGTAGCCACTGTGTCAATTTATCTCATTGAGGGTCTTCCTCTCTTGCTGACCCTCTGCTTTACCAAGCATGATGTCCTTCTCCAGGGACCAGTCCCTCCTGATAACGTGTCCAAAGTACGTGAGATGAAGTCTCACCATTCTTGCTTCTAGAGAGCATTCTGGCTGTACTTCTTCCAAGACAGATTTGTTCCTTCTTCTGGCAGTCCATGGGATATTCAGTATTCTTTGCCATCACCATAATTCAAAGGCATCAATTCTTCTTAGGTCTTTCTTATTCATTGTCCAGCTTTCACATGCACATGAGGCTATTGAAAATACCATGGCTTGGGTCAGGTGCACCTTAGTCCTCAAAGTGACATCTTTGCTTTTTTAACACTTTAAAGAGGTCCTTTGCAGCAGATTTGCCCAACGCAATGAGATTTAATTTCCTGACTACTGCTTCCATGGGTGTTGATTGTGGATCCAAGCAAAAAGAAATCCTTGACAACTTCAATATTTTCTCCATTTATCATGATGTTGCTTACTGGTCCAGTTGTGAGGATTTTTGTTTTATGTTGAGGTGTAATTCATGCTGAGGGCTGTGGTCTTTGATCTTCATCAGTAAGTTCTTCAAGTTCTCTTCACTTTTGGCAAGCAAGGTTGCGTCATCTGCATATGGCAGATTGTTAATGAGTCTTCCGCCAATCCTGATGCCGTGTTGTTCTTCATGTAGTCCAGATTCTCAGAAAGTTTGCTCAGCATACAGATTGAATAAATTTGGTGAAAGGATACAACCATGATGCACACTTGTCCTGATTTTCAGTCATGAATAGCAGAGATATATGACTAGAAATAGGTTGAGGAATAGAAATGCAAAATTTCCATACTCTTTGCTCATTTCCAGATGACAGGAAGTCTCCTAACAGATCTTACCTGTTTGGATTTCCTGTTTATAAACGTCAGAAAATAAAACATGCAGCTCTGACAGTATCTGCCCTTCTTCTAGATCATTAGTATAGGCCCTGGAAAAACACTCACCCAAATGGACTCTGGTTTAGCTTAAAAATAGTGTATTTGCCTCAAAAACTCCTATCTTTTGTTTATTTCTCCTTATTTCCAGGCTTGAATACCGGGGAAAGTTACATCATGACTTTATATTGCAAACCTGTCAATGGCTGATTTAAGACTTAAAAGGAGGCAAAACCCTGACAGTTGTGTGAATGTAGATATCGCAGGAGACTCTCTGGAGGCTTCCTGTAATGTTCACTCAGGGTTCCATGAAGGCTTAGGCCAGCGCTGGAGGCAGATTAGCAAAGAAGTATCTGAGAACTTAAAAAAACTGTCAGTGTAGCTGTGTGTTTCCCCATATCTTCAAAAGCATGGATATTAAAAAGGCCCTCTCAGATAGCTAAGAGGTTGTGGGAAGAGGTGATTCTCTTCTGTTCCTTTAAATATGTCAAGTAAAAAGAAAGAAAAATATATATTTATATATGTATGTATGTATGTATGTCGTTTGATAAAGCACACGAGGGAAATGTTTTTCCTTTCTTTTGGCAAAGAATGGTAAAAATAAAACAAAGCTAAGTCCTGGCTCTTGGTGTTTTATTTCTGAACCCTGGCTGTGTGGATCACATGGACATCATTGGGCAAGTTGGAGTTGTCTGGCTAAGGCCAGGCAGAGGTTCAGAGAGGCAGGCAGCCTGTAGGGGGACATGGCACCCTTGAGGCCAGGGTCTCAAGAAATGGTATGCACCCAGGTCACAGAACCTTAGAAATGCAAATTACTACTGAATGGACCATAGTCAACACCCACTGTTCTAATGCTGATTGGCATTTCAGAACTAAAAACTGAAGAGGAGGTGGCTTATTGAGATCTACCTCAGACATAAAAGCTGGGAGCAAGAATTCAATTGGGTTTCTAGTTTCCATTTCAGCGAGGCAACAAGAGATGAGCACCTAGGGCCTAGGAAAGAGTCTCACTTACCTCAGGAATATATGAGCAGCTAGTCTCCCAGGGCTCCTTAGAGGTCTTTGTGGTGATCTGGCCAGAGACATATTTAGAGGCAGCAAAGAATATTCATGTTATTATTAGCTGCCATCACGTAGGCCCCCAGCTCATGGCAACCCCATGCACAACAGAAGGAAATGCTGTCTGGTCCTGTACCATCCCAGTGATTGGTTGAGGATCTGACCATTGTGATCCACAGGGTTTTCATTAGCTGATTTTCACAAGTAGATCACCAGGCCTTTCTTCCTAGGCTCTCTTAGTCTTCAGGCTCCACTGAAACTTGTTCAGCATCATAGCAACACACAAGTCTCTACTGGCCGATGGGTGTTGGCTGCTCATGAGGGGCATTGATCAGGAATTGAACCCGGGTCTCCACATGGAAGGCAAGGTGTTTACCTATTTCATCATTGCCAAGGATCATCTCATTCACATGTTCATTCAACAAATATGTATTGAGCACCTACTCTGTGCAAGATGCTAGGCATCCAACAAAGAGCAAAGCTGACAGAGTTCTTGCCAACATGAATCTTAAAATCCAGCCAGGAAGGAAAACACTGATCAAATAATCACAAAAAAAAGTACCAGTAAGTTCTAAAACAGAAAAAAGGTGAGATTTTATTGAAAGTATATAATAACCCAAAAACCTGTTGTCATCGAGTCGATTCCTACTCATAGAGACCCTGTGAGATAGAGTAGAACTGCCCCATAGAGTTTCCAAGGAGCAGCTGGTGGATTCAAACTGCTGACCTTTTGGTTAGAAGCCGAGCTCTTAATCACCGTGCCACCAGGGCTCCAGCTATGGCTGCTAACTAAAAGGTTGGCAGTTCAAATCCACCAGCTGCTCCTTGGGAACCCGATGGAGAAGGTCTACTCAATGGCAATGGGTTTGGTACAGAAATTAAATGTGCCTAGGGAGGCCAAAAAAAGAACATGTTCTTGAGGTGAGGAGGCACATTTTTGGAAACTCTGATACAAAGAGTTTTGGTGTTTTTTATTAGGTAGCCAATTATTGCCAAATGCTTCAACGCTAACCTTTATGACACATTAAAATTAATCTTTTCCCCCCTAATAAATCTAATCAAGACCAATGACTACTGTTTTAATAAATGTTTGGTAACAGAAGATTCCAAGATCACATCTCTAGTGTAACTTGAACTAATTAACAATTTAGCATGAGTGGAGAAATGTTCACTTCAGGTACTGTCATAGTGAAGACAAAGTACCAAGTTCTTTTGTGTGTCTTAATGTATTAAAAAAAAAAAAAAAAAATGTGTCCTGAAGGAAACTTAGTACCTGGAATGATTTTATAGAGGCAGAATTTAATTTTAATTTTCACATTTTATATCATGAAAATGCTTAATGAATTCTGTTTGAGATCGGGGGGTATATATGCACAGACATAGGCCACAGAAAAGGAACAATGAGAAATTAGTATTTCTTGGTCTAGTTGCTCAGAGTGATTTATGGTATGTTTTTCTTAGATACTGGCACCAGTAATGTCAATCATTTTAAAGAAAAATGATCTCAATTCTTTTTCCACATATTTGACTTGTAAGTATAAAGTATGTATTGTCTTATGAATTCTATTTCAAAGGGCATTTACACCTACTGTGGTAGACTGCAAATATGATCCCAATTCATCCTGCCATATAACTTTGCCATATAACTTTGTTGTGTCCTCTCATTCTGATTCTGTCATGCCTGTTAAGGATATCCAGGATCAATGGGCAGCCAGCCAAACACCAGACAAGTGAACAAGCCCAGGCAAAATCAACAGAGTCACCTAGCCCACATCGTGGATAGGTGAGCAACAAAAGCTTATTACTGCATGTCACTGAGGTTTGAGGTTGTTTGTTATGCATCATTATTGTGATGATAGGTAACTAAAGCAACTACCATCTGTTACGGATTGAATTGTGCCCCCCAAAAATATGTGTTGAAGTCCTAGTCCCTGTATTATAAATATGACCTGTTTGGAAGGAGGGGTTTTTCTTTTATTTTCTGGTATTTCAAGCCAGAGTAGGGTGGGTCCTAAACCGAATCACTCCTGAGTCATAGAAAAGCAGAATAGATACACAGAGAGGGGAGACAGACACCAAGGAATGCCAAAAACACCAAAGAGCTCACCAGGCTGCCAACAATGAAGAACCTCCACCTAGATCCACACTTCTAGCCTCCTGAATTATGAGAAAGTAAATGTTTGTTCTTTAAAGTCAGTCACTGTGGCAGCACTAGGTAACTAAGACACCATCCAAAAATAATCATCCTCTTTCTAGCATACTTAATTCTCTTGCCTTTATGCCCTATTACCCTCCTGAAAACATTCCATCCATTGATTGTTTCAGCTTTCTGCTTCTTCCACTCCTACACCTAGGTGGCTAAGTAATTCTGAGGAAATCACACAACCACTCAGATTGGTGTGATTAGAAATTGACAATACCTTATATCAGCCATTGTCTAAACACAACTGAACAACCCTGTTCTATGTCTCTATTAAGATCCCTGTCTCATTCTCCTCAGGAGCTACTTCAGACTTTCCTTGTATTCCTCAAGATCCCAACTCCTCTCTATTCCATTCTTTATAAAATGATAACTCTGCTTTCTGTTTCCTAACAGCTCCTACTGAACAGAAAAACCCATGTGGTCCAGATTTTAGAAATGTCTTTAATGAAATATTGTCTGCCTCCATGAGAAAATTTAAAACAGCTCACACCCTTCACTTGTATTTTCCTAAGAATTTAAAAAGGGACTACAAGCATATAAATTACTGCTGTTGTGGTTGCTAGGTGCCTTCATGTCAGTTCCAAGACATAGCAACCCTGGGTACAAGAAAATGAAACATTGCCCAGTCCTGCTCCATCCTCACAATCATTGCTATGTTTGAGCCCATTGTTGCAGCCACTGTGTCAGTCCACCTCCTTAAGGGTCTTCCTCTCTTTTGCTGATCCTATACTTTACCAAGCATGATGTCCTTCTCCAGGAACTAGTCCCTCTTGATAACATGTCCAAAGTAAGTGAGACAAAGTCTCACCATCTTTGCTTCTAAGGAGGATTCTGGCTGTACATCTTCCAAAACAGATTTGTTCCTTCTTCTGGCAGTCCATGGTATATTCAACATTTTTGTCAGTACCATAATTCAAAACCACTGATTCTTCTTCAGTCTTCCTTATTCATTGTTCAGCTTTGCATGCATAAGGTGATTAAAAATCCCATGGCTTGGGTCAAGCACACCTCAGTCCTCAAGGTGACATCTTTGCTTTTTAATACTTTTAAGGGGTCTTTTGCAGCAAATTTGCCCAAAGCAATACGTTGTTTGACTTCTTGACCTCTGCCTCTACGGGCATTGAAATTACCATATAACTACATTTATAATTTTCTTTCCTCAGTTTCTTATTTAGTACTCCTTTAAAAAATAAAAACACCCCAGAAATTCTCACCAAACCCCAAGAAGTTCTTTCATCCATTCTAGACCAAACAACTTTTTCTTTTATTTGTTAAAAATATACCATCTGGTCAGACTTCTGGCAAAATGGCGCTCTACGCAGGAGCACCATGCCATCCCTCCACAGCAAAGATCCGAAGAACTAAGCCAAGCAAAGAAAACAGCAATCGTGAAACCCTAAAACATCAAATAAAGAGATAAAGAACTCAGCCAAGCACCAAATGGAGTGAGAAAACTGACAGAGAAAGGAGAGCAAGGAGAGATTCATGCAGAGGTCCCCTATCAGCTAACCCAGCGCAGGTCCGCCATCTTGGACTCCTATCAGAGACCAGAAAGTGGGGGTACGAGAAAGCAGCTTCACGGAGCTTCCAGCAGGAGACACAACAACCCGTAAACAACGATATACGCTTTCCCACACCCCACCTTTCTTCACCCCCATTCGGCCTCCTCTGCTTCCTGTGGCCACAGTCTCTTGGCCGGGAAGCACCTGCTGCTTGGATTCCACCTGCCCGCACTGGCCAGCTCCCTGAGTGCCATTTCTTGGCTACTGGTGTTGCTTTTTTCCACTTCTTTTGATTTCTTCCTTACCTAACACCACCTCCCCCTCCTTTTGCTCAAATACCTGGCTCTGTGCACCATCTTTACTTCTTCCTAAGGGGCTGCAGAGTCAGTTCAAGTATGGAACTGCTTCCTGGTCTGGGCTGCCATGCTGGTGGGATCCTGGGGCTTTTGTTTGTTTGTTTGTTTGTTTTGAATTGTTTGTTTGTTTTCTTTTCCTTTTCTCAAGTTAGGAGCCTGTTCTGGACGGGCAGTGCTACACGGCTTGGGACCTACCCCCTCAGCTTGCACAGACACAGCAGAGGGATCCCTGAGCGTATTTCTTTTTTTGTGGTTTTTTTCATTTGTTTTTTTGGGGGGCTTTCCTTGTGCTTTTTTTTAAATTTGTTTTGTTTTCTTTTCCCTCTTTTTCCCTTTTTATCTTCATTACTCAGTTTCTCATCTCTCTATACTTTCCTTCTCTTCCTGTTCCCTGAATACCTGGTGCTGAATACCTCTATGCCTCCTAGCCAGGCTGTACTGCAACACCTGGGAACAACTTCCCCAGACCTCCTAGCCACACCGGTGGGATCCCTGGGGGATTTGCTGTTCTTTTTTCTTTCTAATTTTTATTTATTCATTATTTTCTTTTCTTTATTCTCTTCTTTTTCCCCTATTTGTTTTTCTCCATTTCATAGTCTCTCATCTCTCCACTCCAATGGTAAGCTCCCCCAGCTCTCTTTTTTGTTTGTTTGTATGTTTTTGTCACCTGTTCCTCTCTCCTCTCTCCCATATCCATCTAAGCCCCACATGAAACAATCTCCCCCATCCATCCTGCCTACCTGCACCATGCGCTTAACTTCACACCAACAAGCAGCACAGGCACGGCCTACCGGAACCTGCCCTGCACTGATTACTGACCCGCCCTGGTGGCTGTAGTAAGTGCCACAAACAACCTGTCCCAGTAACTCCTTTTCAGCTAGACCTGCCCTGCTGTACCATATCTGAGTGACTGACCCTGAAAACTGGAGAAGGAGGTGAAAAGTATCATGCCTACAGATGAGCAAACAACAAAGAACACACAGCCTGCCCGCTCAGACATAGCCAAATTTTGAAAAAGGGATGAAACAAACAAATCTACAATCAAGATGCCCTGAAGACAGCAGGCAATATCAAAACATTTACAAAAACAGGACAGGATGGTTCCAGTAGTCATCCAAAATAAAACACCAGATGACTTTCCAGAGGAACAAAAGGCACTAGAACTACCTGAGAGGGAATTTGGATCTATAATACTCAGAATTATCCAAGAGTTGAAGCAAAAAGCAGACAAAAATGAGGAAAAAATAGACAAATTCATGGAAAAGGCAGACAAATTCATGGAAAATATGGACCAAAAAATGGAAGAATTCAGGAAAATAACGCAGGAAAAAAATTCCAAAATAAACTCACAACTAGAAATTATACAAAAACAATTAGAAATCCAAAAGATACACAACGAGATTTCAGATATGGACAGTGTCATAGAAGGGCAGAGGAGCAGATTTGAAACGGTGGAAGACAGGGTTAGTGGAATTGAAGACACATACTTGGATACAACTCTGTTCTAGAAAAACTCAGAAATAAAAACAAAGAAAAATGAAGAGACCCTTAGAATTATGTGGGACACAATCACAAGCAAAAATCTGCATGTGATCGGAGTTCCAGAACAGGGGGAGAAAACAGAAAACACAGAGAGGATCATTGAAGAACTGCTGACAGAAAAATTCCCTAATATCATGAAGATGAAAAGCTGACCTTCCAAGAAGCTCAACGAACCCCATATAGGATAGACCACAAAAGAAAATCAAGAAGGCATATCATAATCACACTCTCTAAAATCAAAGACAAACAAAGAATCCTGAAAGCAGCTCATGAGAAACAAGAAGTCACATACAGAGGAGAAACAATAAGACTAAGCTCAGATTATTCAGCAGAAACCAAGCAGGCAAGAGGGCAATGGGGTGACATATATAAAACCTTGAAGGAAAAAAATTTCCAGCCAAGAATAATATATCCTGCAAAACTCTCATTCAAATATGATGGAAAAATGAGGATATTTCCAGATAAAAAGAAATTAAGGGAATACGTAAAAACCAAACCAAATTTACAAGAATTATTAAAGGGAGTTCTCCGATCTGAGAACAAACAACTTCAGCTCACAGGCTGAATTTAGGAAGCAGGATCATACCAGCCAGATACCAAACTAGGAAATGAACTCTCAAGGACTATCCAAAACCAAAAGAAATACAACAGGGAATCAGAGAAGTTAATCTATAAATGACAACAACATAAGAACAATAAAAGAGGTAATAAACGGTGTAGCTCTAGAAACTTCTGAAGGAGAGGAAGGCAAGGCGATACCAAGTAATAATAGACTGCTTCGAACATAGACAGAAAAGGGTAAATCTCACAGTAACCACAAAGAAAGTTAACAAACATACTTATCAAAATAAAGAGGAAAAACATAAAGTCTAAACAAAAACAAAATCTACAAAAACAAAAGAAATGAAAAAAATGCACAACAAAAGGAATTCAGCACAGGAGAGCAAGAAGGACAAAGAAAACATCAGCACCACAAAAAAAAAAGCACTACAAAATGACAGCAACAAACTCACATCTACCAATAATTAATACTGAATGTAAATGGACCCAATGCACCCATAAAGAGACAGAGAGTGACAGAATGGATAAAAAAACAGGGTCCATCAATATGCTGTCTACAAGAGACACACCTAAGAAACAAAGACATGAATTTATTAAAAGTCAAAGGTTGGAAAAAAAATATATCAAGCTAACAACTACCAAAAAAGAGCAGGAGTGGCAATACTAATCTCAGATAAAATAGACTTTAAAACAAATCCACCATAAAAGACAAAGAAGGACACTATATAATGATTAAGGGGATGATCCATCATGAAGACATAACCATAATAATCACCTACACACCCAATGACAGGGCTCCCAAATACATAAAACAAACTCTAACAACACTGAAAAGAGAAATTGACAGTTCCACAATAATAGTAGGAGATTTCAACACACCACTCTCAGTAAAGGACAGAACAACTAAGAAGAAACTCGGAAAAGATACAGAAGACCTAAAGGGCACAATCAGCCAACGTGACCTCATAGACATATGTAGAACATTCCATCCAACAGCTGCAAAGTACACATTCTTTTCCAATGCACTGGAACATTCTCCAGAATAGACCACATCTTAGGCCACAGAGCAATCCTCAACAAGATCCAAAACGTTGAGATAATTCAAACTATCTTCTCAGACCACAATGCCATCAAAAAAAGCAAGGAAAGAGCAAGGAAAAAAATCAATTATATGTAAACTGAATAATACCCTGCTTACACTTCAATGGGTAATAGAAGAAATCAGAGATAGAATCAAAAAAATTCCTAGAATCAAATGAGAATGAAAACACATCATACCAAAACCTTTGGGACACAGCAAAGGCAGTCCTCAGAAGACAATTTATAGCAATAGATGCACACATCAAAAAAGAAGAAAGGGACAAAATCAAAACATTAACTACAGAACTCAAACAAATAGAAAGAGGACAGAAAAAAAAGCCCACAGCCACTGGAAGAAAGGAAATAATAAAGATCAAAGCAGAAATAAATGATTAGAGAACAGAAAAACAATAGAAAGAATCAACAAAACTAAAAGTTGCTTCTTAGAAAGAATCAACAAAATCGACAAACCACTGGCCAGACAGACAAAAGAAAAACAGGAGAGGACACAAATAGCCCAAATAAAAAATGAAATGGGCAACATTACAACAGACCCAACTGAAATAAAAAAGATCATAATAGAATATTATGAAAAACTATACTTCAAAAAATTTGAAAACCTAGAGGAAATGGATAAATTTCTAGAAACATAGTACCTACCCAAGTTACAACAAACTGATGTTGAAAATCTGAACAGACCCATAACAAGAGTAGAGATTGAAAAGGTAATAAAAACAACTTCCAACAAAAAAAAAAGCCCTGACCCCTGTGGCTTCACTGGAGAATTCTACCAAACATTCAGAGAAGAGTTTATACCAGTACTACTCATACTATTTCAGAACATACAAAAGGAATGCATCCTTCCGACTTCATTTTATGAAGCCAGCATAATACTGATACCAAAACCAGGCAAAGACACCAAAAAAAAAAAAGAAAGAAAGAAAGAAAGAAAATTACAGACCAATCTCTCATGAATAAAGATGCAAAAATTCTCAACAAAATTCTAGCTAATAGAATTCAGCAGCATATCAAAAAAAATAACAATAATAATAATACACCACAACCAAGTAGGATTTATACCAGGTGGGCAAGGATGGTTCAACATTAGAAAATCAATCGACACAATCCACCATATAAATAAAAGGAAAGAAAAGAATCACATGATCATCTCAATTGATGCAGAAAAGGCATTCGACAAACTCTGACACCCATTCCTGACAAAAACTCTCAATAAAATAGGTATAGAAGGGAAATTTCTCAACATAATAAAGGATATCTATATAAACCCAACAACCAATATCATTCTTAATGAGGAGAGGCTGAAAACAATTCTCCTGAGAACAGGAACAAGACAAGGATGCCCTTTATCACCACTCCTATTTAATATTGTGCTGGAAGTCCTAGCTACAGCAATAAGGCAAGAAAAAGAAATAAAGGGCATCTAAATCAGTAATGAAGAAGTTAAACTGTCCCTTTTTGCAGATGATATGATACAATACATAGAAAACCCTAAAGACTCCACGAGAAATCTACTGGAACTAATAGAAAGATTCAGCAGAGTAGCACGAGACAAGATAAACACACAAAAATCAGTTGGATTCCTACACACCAATAAAGAGAACGATGAAATGGAAATCAGGAAAACAATACCATTTATAAATAGCCCCTAAAAAAAATAATACTTAGGAATAAATCTAACCAGGGATGTAAAAGACCTGTACAAATAAAACTACAGAACACTACTGCAAGAAACCCAAAGGGATCTACATAAATGGAAAAACATACCATGCTCAAGAATAGGTAGACTCAACATTGTGAAAATGACAATTCTACCCAAAGTGATTTACAAACACAATGCAATCCTGATCCAAATACCAACAACATTCTTCAAAGAGATGGAAAAACTAATCATTAACTTTATATGGAAAGGGAAGAAGACCCGAATAAGTAAAGCACTACTTAAGAAGAAGAATAAAGTTGGAGGACTCACACTACCTGACTTCAGAACCTACTATACAGCTACAGTAGTCAAAACAGCCTGGTACTGGTACAACGACAGATAAACTGACCAATGGAACAGAATTGAGAACCCAGATGTAAATCCATCCACCTACAGTCACCTGATCTTCGACAAGGGTCCAAAGTCCATCAAATGGGGAAAAGACAGTCTTTTTAAGAAATGGTGCTGGCAAAACTGGATATCCATCTGCAAAAAAAAAGCAAAACAGGGCCCATTCCTCACGCCATATACAAAAACTAATTCAACATGGATCAAAGACCTAAATATAAAGCCAAAAACTATAAAGTTCATAGAAGAAAAAATAGGACCAGTGCTACAGGACCTAATACACGGCATTAACAGGATACAAATCATAACCATCAACACACAAACCCCAGAAGATAAGCTAGATAACTGGGATCTTCTGAAAATCAAACACCTATGCTCTTCAAAAGACTTCACCAAAAGAGTAAAAAGAGAACCTACAGACTGGGAAAAAAATTTTGGACAGTACAAGTCAGACAAAGGTCTAATCTCCATAATCTACAAGAAAATCCAACACCTCCACAACAAAAAGACAAATATTCCTATTAAAAAATGGGCAAAGGAAATGAACAGACACTTCACCAAAGAAGACATTCAAGCGGCCAACAGACACATGAGGAAATGCTAGCGATCACTAGCTATCAGAGAATTGCAAATTAAAACCACAATGAGATACCATCTCACTCCAGCATTACTGGCACGAATCAAAAACACTGGAAATAACAAATGTTGGAGGGGCTGCGGGGAGATCGGAATACTTATGCACTGCTGGTGGGAATGCAAAATGATACAACCATTTTGGAAAATGATATGGAGCTTCCTTAGAAAGCTAGAAATAGACCTACCATTCAATCCAGCAATCCCACTTCTAGGAATGTATCCTAGAGAAATAAGAGTCATCACTTGAATAGACATATGCACACCTATGTTCATGGCAGCATTGTTCACAATAGCAAAAAGATGGAAACAACCTAGATGCCCATCAAGAAATGAATGGATAAACAAACTATGGTACATACACTCAAAGAAGTACTATGCAATGATAAAGAACAATGATGAATCTGTGAAGCATCTCATAATATGGATGAAACTGGAGGACATTATGCTGAGTGAAATAAGTCAATCACAAAAGGACATTGTATGAGATGAGACCTCTATTGTAAAATCTCATGAAAAAGTTTACACACAAAAAGTAACAATCTTTGTTGGTTACCAGGGATGGGAGGGGTGGCAGGGGGAAATAATAAATAGGCAATAGATAAGTGGTATCTTTGGTGAAGTTTGAGATAGTACAGAATACTGGGAAACCAGCACAACTTGTACAAGGAAAGATCACAGAAGCTCCATAGACACTTCCAAATTCCCTGAAAGATTGAATTGCTGGGCGGAGGGCTGTGGGGACCATGGTCTCGGGGAACATCTAGCTCAATTGGCATAACATAGTTTACAAAGACAATGTTTTCACATTCTACCTTGGTGAGTAGCGTATGGGGTCTTAAAAGCCTGTGAGCGGCCATCTAAGATAGTCCAATGGTCTCACCCCTTTGGGAGCAAGGGAGAATGAAGAAAACAGGATACAAGGAAAAGATTAGTCCAAAGGACTAATGGACCACAGCTACCAAGGCCTCTACCAGACTGAGTCCAGTACAGCTAGATGGTGCCCGGTTACCACCACTGACTACTCTGACCGGGATCACAACAGAGGGTCTGGACAGAGCTGGAGAAGGATGTAGAACAAAATTCTAACACACACAAAAAAGACCAGATTTACTGGCCTAAAGGAGACTGGAGAAACCCGAGAGTATGGCCCCCAGACACCCTTTTAGCTCAGTGGTGAAGTCACTTTCGAGGTTCACCGTTCAGCCGGAGATTGGACAGCCCCGTAAAACAAAACGGGACTAATGAGGCACAGCAGTCCAGGTACAAGGACTAGAAGGCAGAAGGGGACACGAAAGCTGGTGATAGGGAACCCAAGGTTGAGTAAGGACAGTGTTGATGTGTAGTGGGGTTGTTAACCATTGTCATAGGGCAACATGTGTGTACTAACTGTTTAATGAGAAACTGTTTTGTTCTGTAAACCTTCATCTAAAGTGAGAATAGCAGCACAATTGGAAGAGCGTAGTTGATGTCACTGAACTGTGCATGTAGAAATTTTTGAAATGGTGTATCTTTGGATATGTATATTTCACCAAAAAAAAAAAAAAAAGGAGAGAATGGAGAGGGTTGACACGTCATGGGGTTGTTGACCAATGTCATAAAACAATATGTGTACTACTGTTTAATGAGAAACTATTTGTTCTGTAAACCTTCATCTGAAGTACAATAGAAAAATATATATATATATACCATCTTTGGCCAAAACTAGACCTGCTGAGTCCAAATTTCATTGGAAGAGAACTGGCAATTTGTATAGTTATAAAGGACCAAGAGTTATTCTCATAATTGGGCAGGAATGGAAAGCACTGCTATCATGAACTTTCGTTCTCAAGCCTGGTTACATATTGGGTGGGATCTCTTGGGAGGTTTTAAAAACACCTGATACCTGGATCCCACCACTAAGATTCTGGTTTAATTGGAATGGAATGAGGCCTGGGCCTCTGTAGTTTTTAAGAGCTCCCTACATAGTTCTAATGAGCAGCATAATTTGAGAGCCACTGGTCTTGTGTAATATCACATGAAAATTGTTCCAGATGTACAGGGGAAAACACTGCAGGCACAAGTGAGGGCATAATAAGAAGAAACCAGAAAACTCACTTGAGACTCTCTCCCCTACTGAAGTCCACCTGCAACAAGCACAATGAAGTAAACTTCCCTTCAAAAATGAGGGGCAAATGAAGATTATGAATCCAGAGTAATTCTCAGAATTGGGTATGAGGGAGGAGGAAGGAGAAGAAAGGAAAAGGAAAGAGAGATAAAAATGAGGGTGAGATAATGTTACAAGAGGTCTACTGGAATTCATTATTATTATCTAAGACAAATAACTGAGAATTGCACATTTTCTCACAAAATGTGCAAAGAGAGTATAACCGCTTTGATTTTTTTCTGTAACAGACCTAATCTTCCACATAAGCCTGCTTAATGGGGAGACAGTGGGCAAGGAGATCAGATATGATCTACTTAGACAAATCTGACAAACTCAAACTGATCCAACATGTAACGAATCCCTCGTCGTAACTATAGCTCTTAAAATCAGTTTCCGTCAAGTTGATTCCAACTCATGGAGCCCCATGTGTTTCGGAGTAAAATTGTTCTCCATAGAATTTACAGTGGTTGTTATCTTTTGGAAATAAATCTCTAGGCCTTGCTTCCAAGCACCTCTGGGTGTATTCAAACCTCCAACCTTTAGGCTAGCAATATGTTAACTATTTGCACCACCAAGACACTCCTAAGTCTCTTCAGGTCATTTTTTCAAGGTCTTTTCCTTGGCTTACTTGGTCCTCAGGACTGGGGAGGAGAAGATGGTATGGAATCTCTGTGTGTCCACTGGATCCTTGGTGTTCTTTGCTGAAGAGTGCCTACCCTGGTCTGTTCCCTGATCTGTAACCACTGAGATATGTGATCCATCCCCATCTGCCCTTTCAGAGTGGCATTCTGGCATTCTTGGCTGGAGTCCATTGTCTCAACCCTCAGCCTCCAGTCTTGGAATCACACACAGACGTTAAGGCCTCTTCATTCTGACCCCTAGCCTCTACCAGCCCAGTGACTCCTCAGCATCTCCATATCCCCTCAGCAGGGTACAAACAAACTTCTTAACTCTCTGCATACAAAGTACATACCATGGGGAACCAAGAGGGCTGCCCCAAGCTCATCATCCTGGCCTCCTGCTGCCATTTCCACCCCTTCCATTCCACACTAGATGAGACAGGGTTCCGACCCAAAGGCTGAGGTTTTCCTTAGGTATTTTCAGCCTTTCCCAAGCCAGTTCCTGGGAAGCAGGCTACTAGCATGGTATTCTTGAGTTCCTTCATACTAATAGGATGTTTCTAAAAGCATGTCCCCTTTATTCTCCCCACAACCTACACTAACTGAAGTGACTGGGCTTTCTTTCAGTTCTGCTTCCCTTATTTCATGTCTTCCTCTATCCCAATCCTTGTCTCAGGATTCATCCTTAATGGCAGATAAAGTACAGGGAGAGAAATGGGTATAAATATAACTGAACATATATCATGAGTTATTTCAAAAGTAACACTTCTGTTATATAAGCATTTATCCAAGTTATCTTAGAAAAAAAGTACAATAAATATACAGTAGCCCCCCCTTATCCCCCTTATACGTTCCAAGACCCCCAGTGCATGCCTGAAACCACAGACAGTACTGAATCCTATATATACTATGTTTTTTCCTATATGTACATACCTATGATAAAGTTTTATTTATAAATTAGGCATAGTAAGAGATTAACAACAATAAATAACAATAAAATAGAAACACTTTGTGGCTTCTCTTTTGCATATACAAATCGCCAGCATCACTACTCTTGTGCTTTCAGGCCATTATTAAGTAAAGTAGGGGATAGTTGAACACAAGCTCTCTGGACCACAGTTGATCACAGGTAACTGACATCACAGAAAGTGAAACCATGGATAAGGGGGACTACTAAGAGGGGACTACTGTAGTTGATATTGTCCAAATGTTGATTGCAACTTAGTCCAGCTACATAACTGGTGCATCCCAGTGCAAAATAAACTATTAGTAGGAGTAATTTTAAGATAGTGACTGTAGAGCATTCAACTAAGCATGGGGCACTTCTGAGTGTGGGGTTTTGTGCAAATGCACAGATCACATGCACCCATGTAACCAGCCCAGATTGAAAACATGCTAGAAAAGAACCTCTAAATCATTACCCATGAGGGGACAGAGCTAACATGACACTGCAGACAGATGCACCATGCTGTCCCTCTGCAGAAAAGACCTGAAAAGCTAAGTAAAATGGATACAAATTTCAGTCCTGGAACCCTAAGCATCAAATGCAGGGAGAAAGAACCAGATCAAACACCAAATGGAAAAAGAAACTGACAGAAAAAAAGAGAACAAGTAGAGATACAGAATGGAGGTACCCTGCCAAAGAACAAGGTGCAGCATCACCATCTTGGAACACAGCCAGCAATGACCCCAGATAGGGAGAATGGGGAGGCAATTTCACAGAGCTCCCAACAGGAGACAGAGCACACAGTAACCAGAGAAACACATTTTTCCACCACTCACCATTCTGCCCAAACGCCACCTCCACTCCTTATCAATGAGCCACACCTTGCTGCTCAGCTAGAGGGTCAATGCCTAGCCACCACCCTGGATGCACCATGTCCCCGTCCGCTGGCTCCTATCACATCTTTTTTTCACTTTTCTTTCTTTTCTTTCTCCTTCCCACCCAGATCTTTTTTTCTTTCTCTTTTATTTCTCTTCCTACCTATCCCAGTATGTCACCCCCCTTCCCACCACCCTCATCATGCCACCACAGATAGAGCATCCCTGGTGCTCAAGTCTGTCACCACACCAGGCTTGAACCGCCCCTCCCCTCACACCACTTGACCAGCTGCTGAACAGTGGGAAACAAGTCAGTACCACTCCCATCCAGCAACTCTGCTTATCTGGTGAGGGGCTATGGATGCTTCCACATTGCTGGACCAACATCAGGAGGCAGACAGCACTCACCCAGTCCACCCCCGGCCACCTCACCAAATCAGAGTTCAGAGAAGCTAGCTTGCCCTATTTGCCACTGCCCTGCCAACCCAGACAAGGTGGTGAGAGCTATCATGCCCACAGACAAGCAGGTAGTGAAGCACATCTGGCCAACCCTACCTGACACATCAAAACAAAACAAAACAAAAAAGCAGGACAAAACAAACAAACATACAATCAATAAATAAAGAAAATAATAACTTAATGTCTCAGAGACAGCAGAAAATATCAAAACATAAAAAAGCAGGTCAAGATGGCTCAAGAAAATGACCAAAATAAAGAATCATATGATCTTCCAGTAGAATAAAAGGCAGTAGAACTACCTGATATGGAATTCAAGGCAAATATTTAGGGCTCTACAAGAGATTAGGAAGGAGATCAAGAAAATCACAGACAAAACCAAGGAAAAAATAGACAAAATCATGGAAAACACAGACAGAACCAAATAAAACATAGCCAAAATCAAGGAAAACACAGAAAAAGCAATAGAATAAATCAAGAAAATAATAGAAGAACAAAATTTCAAAATAAATAAGCAATTAGAAATCATACAAAAATGACAACTAGAAATCCAAAAGATAATAAATAAAATATCAGAAATGGACAACTCAATAGAAGATTTTAGAAGCAAATCTGAAATAATGGAAGACAGAATCAGCAAGATTGAAGACAAATCCATGGACACTACTTTGTTTGAGGAAAAACCAGAGAAGAGAATGCAGAAAACCTGAGAACGATGTGGGACACAATCCAAAACAAAAATGTGCAGGTGATTGGAGTTCCAGAACAGGAGGAAAAAAAATGGAAAACACAGAGCATATTGTTGAAGATTTGCTGGCAGAAAACTTCCCAAATATCATGAAAGACAAAAAGCTGACTATCCAAGAAGCTTAATGAACCCCATATAGGATCAGCTCCAAAAGAAAGTCACCAAGACATATAATCTTACTTGCCAAAACCAAAGACAAAGAAAGAATCCTGAGATCAGCTCAAGAAAAACAAAAAGTCACTTATAAAGGGGAAACAATAAGACTAAGCTCTGATTATTTGGCAGACACCATGCAGGCAAGAAGACAATGGATTGACGTATGTAAAACCTTGAAAGAAAAAAACCATCAAGCAGGAATAATATATCCTGCAAAACTCTCTCTCAAATACAATGGCAAAATTGAGACATTTCCAGATAAATAGAAATTGAGGCAATTCATAAAATCCAAACCAAACTTATAAGAAATATTAAAAGGAGGCCTTCAGTTAGAGAACCAACAATGTCAGACAATGACCTGAGTCTAGGACACAGGACAGCATCAGCCAGATACCAACCCATGTAAAGAAGTCTGTAAATAAAACAAAGCTAAAAGACTTAAAACAGGGAAACAAAGACATTGATCTATACATAGAGACAATACCAAAACAATAAAAGGGGGAATAAATGGTGTAGGTACAGAGCTTTCAAATCCACAAACAAAAAGAATTCAGCACAGGAAAGTGAAAGGAACAAAGAAAATGTCAGCACCACAAAAAAAAAAAAAAAGAGGAAGACCCTCAATGAGATAGATTGACACAATGGCTGCAACAATGGGCTCTAGCATAACAACAATTGTGATGATGGTACAGGACCGGACAGTATTTCCTTCTGTTGTTCATGGGGTTGCTATGGGTTGGACCTGACTTGACAGCACCTAACAACAACAATGCAAGGGTAGTTCAACATTAGAAAATCAATCAGTCTAATCCACCACATAAACAGAACAAAAGAAAAAAAATCATATGATCATCTCAGTTGACAGAAAATGCATTTGATAAAGTCCAACACCAATCCCTGATAAAAACTCAATAAAACAGGAATAGAAGGGAAATTGCTCAACATAATAAGGGGTATCTATACAAACCCAACAGCCGACATCATTCTCAATGGAGAGAGGCTGAAAGCATTCCCCATGAAAACAGGAACAAGACAAGGATGCCCGTTATCACAATCCTATTTAACATTGTGCTAGAAGTCTTAGCCAGAGCAATAAGGCAAGAAAAAGAAATAAAGGACATCCAAATTGGAAAGGAAGAAGTAAAACCATCCCTGTTCACAGATAATATGATCCTATACATAGAGAACCCAAAAAATTCCACAAGAAAACTACAGGAACTAGCAGAAAGATTTAGCAGAGTAGCAGGATATAAGCTCAACATACGAAAATCAGTTGGATTCCTATACACCAACAAAGAAAACTTCAAAAAGGAAATCAGGAAAAACAATACCATTTATAATAGCCCCTAAAAAGATAAAATACTTAGGAATAAATCTAACTGAGGGCATAAAAGACCTATACAAAGAAAACTACAAAACACTATTGCAAGGAACCAAAAGAGACCTACATAAATGGAAAAACATACCATGCTCACAGATAGAGAGACTAAACTTTATGAAAATGTCAATTCTACCCAAAGCAATCTACAGATATAATGCAATCCCAATCCACATACCAACAGCATTCTTTAATAAGATGGAAAAACTAATGACCAACTTTATATGGAAATGAAAGAGGCCCTGGATAAGCAAAGCATTACTGAAGAAAAAGAACAAAGTAGGAAGCCTCACACCACCTGATCTTAGAACCTACTATACAGCCACAATAGTTAAAACAGCCTGGTACTGGTACAATGACAGAAATATAGACCAGTGGAACAGAATTGAGAACCCACATGTAAATCCATACGCCTATGGTCACCTGATACTTGACAAAGTCCCAAAGTCCATTAAATGGGGGAAAAGACAGTCTTTTTAAGAAATGGTGTTAGCAAAACTGTATAAAAAAAAGAAACAGGACCCATACCTAACACCATACACAAAAACTAACTCAAAATGGATTGCAGACCTAAATGTAAAACCTAAAATGATAAAGATCATGGAAGAAAAAATAGGGACAACCCTAGAGGCCTTAATACATGGCATAAATAGAATACAAACCATAACTAAAAATGCACAAGCACCAGAAGGTAAACTAGATGACTGGGAGCTCCTAAAAATTAAACACTTATGCTCATCAAAAACCTTCACCAAAAAAGTTAAAACAGAGCCTACAGGCTGGGAAAAGTTTTTGGCTATGACATATCAGACAAGGGTCTAATCTCTAAAATCTGTAGAATACTTCAACACCTCAATAAAAAAAGACAAATAATCCAATTAAAAAATGGGCAAAAGATATGAACGGACACTTCATTTCACCAAAGAAGACATTCAGGCAGCTAACAGACCCATGAGGAAATGCTCGAGATTGTTAGTCATTAAAAACAAAAACCAAACCTGTTGTTGGCAAGTCAATTTTGTCTCATAGCAAAGTAAGACAGAGTAGAACTGCTCCAAATGTTTTCCAAGTAGTGGCTGGTGGATTCGAATTGCTGACCTTTAGGTTAGCAGCCATAGCTCTTAATTAACAACTGCACAAACGCAGATCAAAACTACAGTGAGATACTACATCACCCCGACATTACTGGCACTAATTAAAAAAAAACAGAAAATAGCAAATGTTGGAGAGGTTGCAGGGAGATTGGAACTCTTACGCACTGCTGGTGGGAAGGTAAAATGGTACAACTGCTATAGAAAACAATATGGTGCCTCCTTAAAGAGCTAGAAACAGAAATACCATACAGTCCAGCAATCCACTCTTAGGAATATACCCTAGAGAAACAAGAACTGTCACAGGATTAGACATATGCATACCCATGTTCACTGAAGTATTTTCACAATAGCAAAAAGATGGAAACAACCTAAGTGCCCATCAACAGATAAATGGATAAACAAATTACGGTACATATACACAATGGAATACCATGCAACAATAAAGAATGATGATGAATCCATGAAACATCTCACAGCATGGAGAATCTGGAGGGAATTATGCAGAGTGAAATAAGTCAATCACAAAAGGACAAATATTGCATGAGACCACTATTATAAAATACAAGAAAAGGTTTACACACTTACACATAGAAAAAAAAATCTTTAATGGTTAGGAGGGAGGTGTTGTGGGGAGGGGAAATCACTAGTTAGATAGTAGACAAGAGTTAGCTTTTGTGAAGGGAAAGACAACACACAACATAGGGGAAGTCAGCACAGCTTGACCAAGGCAAAGCTATAGAAGCTTCCTACACACATCCAAACACCTTGAGTTGCTGGGGCTAAGGGCTGGGGACCATGATCTCAGGAGACATCTAGGTCAATTGGCATAACATAGTTCATAAAGAAAATGTTCTACATCCTACTTTGGTGAGTAGCAACTGGGGTCTTAAAAGCTTTCAAGCTGCCATCTAAGATACATTTATTGGTCCCTTCATGTCCAGAGCAAAGGAGAATGAAAAAAAACAAAGACACAAGGAAAATGTTAGCCCATAGGACTAATGGGCCACATGAACCACATCCTCCACCAGCCTGAGCCCAGAAGAACTAGATGGTGCCCAGATACCACTACTGACTGCTCTGACAGGGATCACAATAGAGAGTTCTGGACAGAGCGGGAGAGAAATGTGGAACAAAATTAAAATTCACAGTAAAAGGCCAGACTTACTGGTCTGACAGAGACTGGTGGAACATGAGACTATGGCCCCAGACTCCCTGCTAACTCAAACTGAAGCCACTCCCAAAGTCCACCTTTCAGCCAAAGATTAAACAGGCCTATAAAACAAACATTAACACATGTAAGGAACATGGCTCTTAGTTCAGTCAAGTATATGAAACCAAATGGGCAACACATGCCCGAATGCAAAGATGAGAAGGCAGGAAAGGACAGGAAAACTGGACTAATGGACAAGGGGAACCAAGATGGAAAGTGGGAGAGTGTTGATACATTGTGGGGATTATAACCAATGTCACAAAACAATTTGTGTATAAATTTTTGAATGAGAAACTAATTTGTGCTGTAAATTTTCACCTAAAACAATAAAAGAAAGAAAGAAATCATTACACATGAAAGTTGTTTTCAAATCTGAGAAAAAAAAAAAAAGGCAAAAGAACCAACATGTGTAATTTCCATAAGATTAATTTCCAGATGTTAGAAGAAAGGATCCCCAAATTATTCAATATAACTATCTTATTTTTGAAGATGTCTTTCAAAAATAGTCATCTACACTCTACATTCTCCAACCCTCCTGTTATAGCCATCCTCCAATTAGAGGAGAGCTCCCTGAGATGATCAAAATGCAAAACAGAAGTGTTTCCAATTCTTTGATAGTTGGAATGAAGTATGTTAATCTCAATGCACCTTTACTTTATCATCTAGTTAATTATAAGGCTATCAAATATTCCCCTCATGGTGATGGCTGTTTCACTCCCCAAATTTACTCTGTGCATTGCCCCTCATATATAGATCAAATAGCAGCTTAATGAAAAACGAGAACAAATTTTAAAAACAACTTCTCCAGTTTCTCAAGATTCATCTGTCATTCCAATTCACATACCGACTTCTGCCAAATGAGAAGGGTAAAGCCACAACTCATTCTAACTGCATTGTCTTGAAAAACTACCTACTTCCACTTAGGACCACAGTCAATTGGCATAACATAGCTCATAAAGATAATCTCCTACATCTTAGTTCAGTGAGTCGTGTCTGGGATCTTAAAAGCTTGCAAGTGGCCATCTAAGATACAAGTACTGGTCTCTACTTGTATGGAGCAAAAGAGAATGCAGGAAACCAAAGACTCAAAGAAGAAACCAGTCCACAGGAATAACAGCCCACATGAATCACGGCCTCTTATAGTCTGAGACCAGAATGAGATGGTACCCAGCTACCACTACTGACCATTCTGACCAGGTACACAATAGAAGGTCCCAGATGGAATGGGAGAAAAATGTAGAACAAAATTTAAATTCCTAAAAAAAGTCCAGACTTACTGGACCAATAGAGACTAGAGGAACCTCTGAGACTACCGCCCTAAGATACCCTTTTAACTTGGAACTGAAGCCACTCCCAAAGGTTACTTTTCAGCCAAATAATAGATCAGCTTATAAAATAAACAATATCATCCATGGGTAATGTGCTCCCTTAAGAAATCAGCTATGTGAGACCAAATGGCCAACATTTACCCAAAAGCAAAGAGCAGCAGGCAAGGAGCAGCAGGGAAGCTAGATCAATGGAAACGGAACAAACAGAATAGAAATAATGATAATGCCCACACATTGTAGAAATTGTAACCAATGTCACAGAACATTTTGCATAAAAATTGTTAAACGGGAACCTCAACTGCTGTGTAAACTTTCACCTAAAACACAATAAAATATTTTTTAAAAACTGCTTATTTCCTCCAAAGCTGACTTGAGTGTCTTTTTTATATTGTTGTAATTACTATTCAGCTAAGAGTCTCTTCCAGTCAGAACATATGATCAAAAGATAAATTCTCTTTATAATATAAGGGAAAACTAAGCCATTGAAACAGCACAGTTCTTTGTTTAATGATATCAGTAGTAGCATTATAGGGAGTATGTACCAGTAAAGGTGGTATATGAATGGTATAAATATGAACTATACAGAAATAGTTTAGGGTTCTTTTAGCCATCATAAGGAGTTCAGCAACAAGCAATGGATGAATCCATAAGTAAGTGATTAATTTTGGTACAGGCTTTAACACAGTCCAGATTTCTAAATATCAGTATTAAAGACAATGAGATGGGATAAATTACTGCCAGAGGACAAACTGCTGACTTTGTATTTGCTCAGCAAATTGTAAGTCCAGTCCACCATATGGTGGTAGTCATGTGAAGACATATCTAGATGTCTCCACCATAAAAATGTCTCTAAGACTTTACACACCAAAAGCAATGAGCAATAATCACAACAATAGCTAATGTTTATTGAATTCCAATTGCTTTATAGGGGGCAATGGTGGTTCAGTGGTAGAATTCAGGCCTTGCATGCAAGACATCTGTGTTTTATTCCCAGGTAAAGCACCTTATGAGCAGCCACCAACCTCTGTCCGTGGAGGCTTGAGTGTTGCCATGACGTTGAACAGTGTGATGGTTAAGACTGTGTGTCATCTTGGCCAGGCCATGATTCTCAGTGTCTTGGCAGTTGTATAATGTTGTGATCACTTCCCTGTTGAGATTTGATATGTGATCACCCCCATGAACGGATCTGCTGTGAGTAGCCAATTAGTTGAAAGGGAGTTTCCTTGGGCTTGTGGTCTGCATTGAATATAAGTGGACATTTTGGCAAAGCTCATGGGCTTTTTGCTTACTCTGGATCCTGCAGCTGGCTCCTGTTCATCTGACCTCCAGTTCTTGGGACTTGAGCTAGCAGCTTACCTGTGGTCTTGCCTGCTGATCTCAGGATTTGTTGATCTTCACAGCCTGTGAGCAAGAGCCCTGCTTGCCAACCTGCCAATCTTGGGTTCATCAGCCCCTGTGTCTATGTGAATCAGGAGAAGCCTCTATCCTGACCCACGGACTTGGGACGTTCCAGCCTCTACAACCATGTAAGCCATTTCCTTGACATAAATACATATATACATATATATATATATATATATATATTCATACACTTTACTGGCTTTGCTTCTCTAGAGAACCCAGCCTAAGACAAACAGTTTTCAACAGAGCTTCCAGACTAAGACAGACTAGGAAAAAAGGCCTGATAATCTATTTTTGAAAATCAGCTAATAAAAACCCTATGGATCACAATAGTCTGATCTGCAACTTATCATGGGGATGGCACAGGACAGGGCAGCATTTCATTCTGTTGTGTTTGTGGTCACATGAGTCAGATTCGATGGCAGCCAACAAAAACGTGTTCTATGTGTTGTTGTTGTAAGTTGCAGCCAATTAGACTCCAACTCATGATGACCACATGTGTGCACAGTAGAACTGTTCCACAGAGTTTTCGAGGCTGTAACCTTTTGGAATCAGATCACCAGGTCTGTCTTTTGAGGCACCTCTAGGTGGGTTTGAACTGCTGACATTGCAGCTAGTAGTCGAGTGCTTAACCATTTGTACCACCCAGAGACTCCTATGTACTCACCCATTTAATCTTTTCAACAACCCTGTAAGATAGGTATTATTATTACCTCTATTTTACAGATGAGGAAACTGAGGTGCAGACAGGTAAAGCTACCCGCCCAAGATTACACATAAGACTAGTAAGTGGCAGAGCCAGAATTCAGAAACAGTTCAGCATTAAAGCTTATACTGATAAGCACTCTTATCCGCATGTTATAGGACTTCTTATAACAGAGCAGAAGACAAATCTAAGCACTAGACTGCCATAGCATAAAATTCAGAAATCTGAAACTCACCTGGCATAATTGTTTACTATTTTACTTAGAGTCGGTGGCATGGCCTTAAATTATTAGTCAGATATATAAGCAGTCATAGCCAAAAGGATTAGGAATTTGAATTTGAATGCACTTATATTGTTAATCTGGTCCTTCACTGTACGTTCTCATCACAAAAAAACAATAAATTTGTAAATGATTATTAGGTACCTCAGAGTTTTATAGATATTTCACCTTCAAAACAGTTTTATGATAATATAGACAATTAACAAAAATAAGCAATCCCAGGGAAGTTGTAATGAACTGCTTACTCATACAATTACTAATGGTTTGTTCCCTACAGCAACTCACTATCTTGCACATTTTTTAACCAGATGCTAAAATGTGCAAACAAACTCTTTCCCTGCTCTCATCTTCCAAGTTAGGGGTGAATCAAATCACCCTGAGAATTGGGGTCAGCTGCCTTGCTGGGAATTTGAATCACAACAAAGATCTATCTGGTGTAAAGCAATCAAGTCTGACCAGTCATGATGGCCATTTAATGAGCCTCCTTGTGGCAGAAGGGAGTTCACTCTACCTGTCTCAAATAGGTTGTGATATGCCATAAAGCTAACGTAATAAATAATTTAAATGTTGAAATCTTCTAGCAGAAAGGCTTTCTTGCTGAGTGTGTAGTACCTGACTGTACTGTCATAAATGGAGACAGTGGTTAGGAACCTGCCCACTGATTGATTAACTAAGGGAAATACAGTACCAAAGATATGGGGAAAGAGTTAAAACACTGGTTAAGAGTGGAGGGCATCAGTGCTTGTACTTAACATCCATTTATAGAGTGCAATGGACAGGTCCTGTCTCCTGTGTCAAGCACCTAGAAGGCACGGCCTTGGGACTGAATTAATGGTGAGGAGGAGGATGCCCTCTAATTACACAAGAAATCACATACTATGCTATTTAGCCAGCAAAGCCCAGTGGGTTCTGTAGATGGTAAATTAACCCAGTGGGGATTGGGGGAATATTTCCATGCAAAAGATTTCTTTATTCAAGAGAATAATTGGATATTGAAAAACCATCATGTATTGTATCTTGATTTGAAACCGTCAACTGATATGGAAAGGCCCCTTCTTCCTTGCCCCCCACCTTCCTAGGCCCTTTGCGTCTTTGCTCAGCCAATTATGGACTTGCCTTACTGCGGTGATGCCCGAAGCCCGGGACCCACCGCCGTTCCCAAGCCACAATGGTTGGGTCACAAACCCTGCGGCTGAAGCAGGCTGCCCTGATCTGCATTGTCTATTTAGGTCATTAAAGTGACCCCAGGAAAAAGAATAATAATAATATTTTTTAAAACCCAGAGATGAAAGAACAGTCCACCTTGAAGATGTAAACGTGCACGTTCGCTTCGAGGCAGCAGCCTCTAGGAATTAAGGAGCGCGCCTATTTTTACCGTGACTGCCTTTTTCAACCATTCCCTTTCCACGTCCACATTCCAAATATATCATTTAGAGAGAAAACACCAGACAAACGCACTGGAAGTTCACAGGTTATGAGGTAATTGCATTAGCACATAGAGAAAAGGGGAAGTATGCACGAAAGCCTGATTGGCATTTTTCTGTTTAAAAGGCATTATTTTCCAATACCTGAGCATGCCCAGAGGAGCTGTCTCTGAGCAGCTGTGAAACAGAACCTTTTTACTTCAGGGTTAGTGCAGGGAGCTCATTAGCACCGGCTCTGCCCTCAGCTAAACAGCCTTGTTTGCATATTGAAGCAATAGAATGTGAAGGTGTTAAAAAGGAAGAATTGCTGCCGCTGCTCCTGACTGACATGTCTATCTGGGCTCTTGTGTTTACAAGAGAATAACGAAGCTGCCCCAAAGCCCCTACTGGGCCTGATTATTATGCAGAGGCTTCTTAGATTATGTATAATTGATATCCTTTTTCCCTCCAGCTAACCAATGGCAGCTCTCAAGTGTAATGGTAATTCTCCTGCATCTTACCATCCAAGCAAACACTGGAAATTGCTATCTTTCTTTCGGCTTAATAATTTTTAAAGACCAAAAAAGTGACATTTTTTAGAAGCACAAATGACTGCACAGTTGGTGTGGGTTTACTGCTTAATAACAATCATTGAATCAAACAGTTGAGATATGGTATTCAGACTTGCCTAGCCTCTTCAAGAGAGAGAAAGAGATTGTGCTTGTGTGTGTGTGTGTGTGTGTGTGTGTGTGTGTATTATGTGCTTGATAGAAATACACTGAACGACAGTCACTTTCCTTAAGGCAAAGTATTGCCTTTAATAATCATCTTTCATTTGGGGCAGGGGAGGGGGGAAGTAGGTGGCTCAAGTTAGTGAACCCTGTGCATTCTACGTCCCAGCTTGCATTTGAAACACTTCAGACAAAGCCATTATTACTTGCAATTACTAAACACACCCCTGTTTTAGTATTGCCTCACATTGAGATGGTTCTTTGGCACTTTAAGTTTCGGAGTTTAAATGTTATGGGAAAGGTGATAGATATGTGACAAAATTAGGCAA
This sequence comes from Dugong dugon, assembly GCA_030035585.1. Classification (NCBI taxonomy): domain Eukaryota; kingdom Metazoa; phylum Chordata; class Mammalia; order Sirenia; family Dugongidae; genus Dugong; species Dugong dugon. Next base: position 99,428,225 of record CM057465.1, read on the forward strand.
AGGGGACACAGTTCAGCTGGGTTGCATGAGAGTAGTCGAATCTCTAATCCTGGCTTGTTGGCTGCTCAAAAGAAAGATGTGAAGGAAAGGCAGACCGGTGATACAAAGTGCCCACACTCCAGCCTCAGGGAGACCACTCAGTCTCCAGGTCAGCCAAACTGTCTAACCTCTTGGTGTGTTCCTTGGAGATGGGAGCATATGAGCTTAAACATGCCCACCAAAAGGTAATATGACAACCAGTTCAGCTTAGGGCAAACCCAGGATGATATTGGTGCCTATGGAAGTGATCTGACAGTAGAATACCTTCAGTCCAGACACAGTTTCAGAACCAGCCTCCAAGAAAGCAAGGAAAGGCAGATGCAAACTAGGGAGACTGATGCATTTTACAGATTTTATTCAATACCTATTAAGTGCCAGAAATTGTCCAAAACCTGAAGATAAAATTGTGAGCAAGATCGACGGGTTCTTGCTTCACTAAACTCACTGTCTAGTGAGGGAAAGAGACAATGAAGCAGACAATTGTGGTAAACTGTGATGTGTGCCAAAATGCAGTGTGGGGGAGGCGCCCCACAGGATGCTTTAAGAGCAAACAGAAGATCAGTTTGGCATTCTGGGCAACTTGTGTACTCAGCCTCTACTTCAAGGCAGAAGACCCAGAAGACCTATTTTGTGTCCAAATTAACTTGATCTCTAGACTCAGTCTGTAGGGAATGACATAAGACCGTGGGAGGAATGATGCTGTTCCAGACCTTTCACGGGTTCAGCCTAACAGTCCATCTCTACCAAGCAATGGAAAAAGGTGTTGTTGGAACATTTTTATCCTTAATGGTAAATTATGCACCCTCAAAGGGTTTCCCTACCCTCTCAATTGCACTTTATAGACTGACTATCCATACATTTTACTTAAGTGTTTCAAACGTGTTTGTATTTCAGATATTACCATTTTGAGAAATCGTGTTTCAAAAAATTACTATGTTGTAGGAAGTGGAGTTACCCACATGAAGAGAATGAAAGTGGGATGCAAGGTGAGAAGATCCGTGGTAAAGAGTAATTCCTTTTTTTTGTTTTGTTTTGTTTTGTTTTGTTTTGTTTTTAGGGGGACTACATCACTAATTTCAGCTACAGTCTATACTCAAAGGAGTTCAGTTCAGCTGGATGATGTGGTAGAGGAAGAGCTAAAGTATTAGAAAGACAATCGAAAACAGTACTTTCATTTAAAATAACTTGGCCCACAATTTTTGTACTAAGTCATACAGCACTCTCAAATTCCAGATGCTTGATCAACCTCTGAGAGCTCGGCTGCTGACCAAAAGGTCAGCAGTTTGAATCTACCAGCCACTCTTTGGAAACCCTAGGGGGCAGTTCTAGTCTGTCCTATAGGGTCGCTATATCGACTCAAAGGCAATGGGTTTGGTTTTGGCAATCAACCTCGGAAACGTAAGAGTGACTTGGATCATCAATCTTAATCATTACGCTAACCAATGTGCCTGCACCTTGAAGAAAGAGCTAGCACTCTTTGCTTTAAGTTGGAACATTAAGAAAATAGCCATTCCCTAGTGTTGTGACAGCCCCATTCCTAATACAGAAACTTATAACAACTAGGTCTAAGGCTGGCCTTAGGTGAGGCCAGGGTGGGAATAGAGCTCTTTGAAATTGGCCGGTCAAACTTGGCCTACGTTTCCGAGTTGATGCACATTCCTTTTCTAAGACTCCCTTTAGGGAGGGAAGGAAAAAGGAGAAGCCTCAAGCCCACTAGTTGCTTAGTTGCCAGTTTTATCCAACTCTTCCACATCTCCAAAGTTTCCTCCTCCCTACAACCCAGCAGCCAAAACTGCAGAGTACATAAAATATTAGCGAAGCTGGGAAGTTAAAGCCTTTGAGAAAACAACCCAAGTGTATGTTTTCAGTATTTGTCACCTGTCTCGTTTAGGCTGCTGGTCGGTGACTGTAATTCCATATTCCATGAACATGTTGCTGCTGTTAGCTGCCTTTGAGTCAGCCCCCGACTCATGGTAACCCCATGCACAATGGTACAAGATGCTACCCAGTCCATGAACAGAAACCTGCATTGTGTCCCTGCATTTTAAATATTTCTCCCTTCGAATGCACTTCTTTCAGGACTCAGGTCAACAGATATTCCATTGTGTGCTTTTTATTTTTAAATTGGCTTTTTTTTTTTTTTTTTTTGCTTAGATTTTCTTCCAGATCTGTTCTCTCCAGCTATCTTCAAAAAGAAGACAGATTGTCCCTGATAAATTAAAAAATAATTCAATAATCAGATCAGTGCAAGCTTCTGTCTGGTCCCTGTCTCCAATGTGTTGCACCAATAAGAATATCAAAGCCCTTCTCTTTCCATTACTATGTCTAACAAAATGTGATGGTCCTGTTCAGACTAATTAGTATGAGTAGTGCTTACAGTCACTTTGGAATTTCTCCATAGCATCTCTTCTCAAGAAAGATCGTCTGTAGAATGGAAAGGAAGGAAAAGATTATCTCTATTTTAATCAAACAGAAGAATTATGGACCACTACCTATTTTAATCATTGTGCAAATTGCCCAACCTGGAGAGTTTCCTTCAAAAGCAAAGAAATGACTCGATAGGCAGACCCTGCTCTGCCCAGTAAGGCAAAGACAAGGAAAACCAGCAAGGGGTCTTAAGATCAACAGTTAGTTGTATGTGTGTACCACCAGAACAGTCCCAGACAGGGAGCATCTACAGAATGCCGGAGCTACCAACACTGAAACAGACAAAGCCCCTGCCCCCCAGGAGTGCCCAGCCTGCTGCAGAAGAGAGTTTTACAAAGAAGAAAAATAGAGTTGGAGAAATGATACACGGGTGGTGCAAATGGTTAATGCATTTGGCTGCTAACCAAAAGGTTGGAAGTCCAAATCCACCCAGAGTCACCTCGGAAGAAAGGTCTAGTGATCTACTTCCAAAAAATCAGCCACTGAAAACCCTAGCACACATAGGGTTGCCATGAGATGGAGTCATGCTGGCACCTGGTTTAAATGATACATGGAGAGGAGCCCAAAGGCTGTAAGAAGTCAGAGGAAGAGGAAAATTGACATTCATTGGAGAGATCCAGGATGGTTTCATAGAGATGAGAAATGAGTTAGACTTTGAACTAGGCTTTGAGTAGGAGTTTGCTACAGAAAAGAGGGAGAGGACAGCCCAAGAAGAGACAATGGCCTGTCAAATGGTAAAGAAACATTAAAAAAGGTAAATTTTAGAGGAAACAGAGTGATTGCTCTAGAGCTGGATAGGGAGTAGCAAGAAATGTGTCCTCCCATGGCAAGCCAGCCTTTATAGAAATTCCTTCATGAAAATTAGTTGATGTTCTGACAATAGAGGATTATTGGAGCTATATCTTAAAGAGAACCTCCTGGAATTCAGAGCACCAGTCAGTGAAGCTTCACTTACCCAAATATTGATTACCTGGTATATTAGTTTCCTAGGACTGGTGTACCACAAACCAGCTGGCTTAAAACAACAGATATTTATTCTCTCACAGTTCTGGAGACTAGAAGTCCCAACATGTTGGCAAGGTTGATTCCTTCTGTAGGGTCTGAGATAGAATATGTTCCATGCCTGTCTGGTGATTGCTGGCAATCTTTGGCGTTTCTTGGCTTGTCGATGCATTCACTCCAATCTCTGCCCTGTCGTCGCACGGCATTTTCCCTGTGTGTCTCTGTATTCATAAAGTCACCAGTTCCTGAATTTAAGTATGACCTCGTCTTAAATAATTATATCTGCACAAGCCCTATTTCTAAATAAGGTCATATTTGAGGTGCCAGGTAAACATGAATTTTGGGAGGACCCTATTTATGGTGCAAATGGTTAACATGCTTGACAGCTAACTGAAATGTTGGTGGTCCGATCCACCCAGAGGCACCTCAGAAGAAAGTCCTGACAATCCACTTCTGAAAAATTAGCCACTGAAAACCCTCTGGAGCACATTCCTACTCTGACACACGAGGTTCCCATGAGTCAGAATCGGCTTGTCGGCAACTGATTTTTGGTTCAACCCAGTATACCTGGTAATCTCACCTCTTTAAAATATAGTCAAGAACTGAAAAGACTTCTGAGTAACTGTATGAGTTTTTCCAAAGCTGCTTGCCTAAAACCCCGGCATGTTCTTCATAAGAGAGTGCCTCAAACACTTTCTTACAGTCTATTTGTGCTTATGTTGAAGATAATTCTAATAAGTTAGACTATCATAATTGATTTGAAGCAATAAATTGAAGGAATGGAAAAGGGTGTTAAATTGAAATTGGCAATGTTAATAAATAATGTTTAAAATTGAAGAAACAAACAAAAAAAAAAGTCTCAAGAACTAAAAAAGCTCAGTAATCTGAGCACCAAAAAAGCCAAACCAAACTCATTGCCATCAAGTCGATTCCGACACATAACAACCCTATAAGACACAGTAGAACTGCCCCATAGGGTCCCAAGGCTGTAAATCTTTACAGAAGCAGACTGCCACATCTTCCTCTGGTGAAGCAGCTGGTGGGTTTGAACTGCCGACCTTTTGGTTAGCAGCTGATCTCTTAAACATTGAGCCACCAGGGCTCCAATCTGAGTACACTGAACCTTAATTTTCATGACTGATGATTATCCATGTTTAAGGTTTTGGAGCAGAATGGTGATAAGTTTCAGTTACAAAATCTGGATAAATCATTTAAAAATATTTTCTTTCATAGTGGTGCTGATGAAAAAAATTTATACATGCCATTAAAATACTTATCAGAGTACAACCAAGTCTCTGCTGCCATAATTTGAAAATTGCATTGCTAAGGAGCTGCACTCCCATGCTTCTGTCAGTTTGTCCTATTGTGGGGGCTTGTGTGTTGCTATGTTGCTGGAAGCAAGCTATGCCACCGGTATTCAAATACCAGCAGGGTCACCCATGGTGGGCAGGTTTCAGCTGAGCTTCCAGATTAAGACAGACTAGGAAGAAGGACCCAGCAGTCTACTTCTGAAAAGAATTAGCCAGTGAAAACCTTATGAATAGCAGCAGAACATTGTCAGATTTAGTGCTGGAAGATAAGCCCCTCAGGTTGGAAGGCTCTCAGAATACAAGCGGGGAAGAGCTGCCTCCTCAAAGTAGAGTCGACCTTTATGACGTGGATGGAGTCAAGCTTTCGGGACCTTTATTTGCTGACGTGGCACGACTCAAAATGAGAAGAAACAGCTGCAAAGATCCATTAATAATCAGAACCTGGAATGTACGAGGTACGAATCTAGGAAAATTGGAAAGCATCAAAAATGAAATGGAACACATAAAGATCGATATCCTAGGCATTAGTGAGCTGAAATGGACTGATATTGGTAATTTTGAATCAGACAATCATATGGCTACTATGCCGGGAATGACAACTTAAAGAGAAATAGCGTTGCATTTATCTTCAAAAAGAACATTTCAAGATCTATCCTGAAGTACAATGCCGTCAGTGATAGGATAATATCCATATGCCTGCAAGGAAGAGCAGTTAATAGGACTATTATTCAAATTAATAGACCAACCGCTAAGGCCAAAGATGAAGAAATTAAAGATTTTTACCAACTTCCACAGTCCGAAATTGAGCAAACATGCAATCAGGATGCACTGATAATTACCGGTGATTGGAATGCGAAAGTTGGAAGCAAAGAAGGATCGATAGCTGGAAAATATGGCCTTGGTGATAGAAACGATGCCGGAGATTGCATGATTGATTTTTGCAAGACCAAAGACTTTTCATTGCAAATGCCTTTTTTCCCCAACATAAACGGCAACTATACACATGAACCTTGCCAGATGGAATACACAGGAATCATATTGACTACATCTGTGGAAAGAGATAATGGAAAAGCTCACTATCATCAGTTAGAACAAGGCCAGGGGCTGACTATGGATCAGACCATCAATTACTCATATGCAAGTTCAAGTTGAAACTGAAGAAAATTAGAACAAGTCCCTGAGAGCCAAAGTACAACCTTGAGTATATCCCACCTGGATTTAGACCATCTCAAGAATATATTTGGCGTATTGAACACTAATGACCAAAGACTTGATGAGTTGTGGAATGACATCAAGGACATCATACATGAAGAAAGCAAGAGGTCATTTAAAAGACAGGAAAGAAAGAAAAGACCTAAATGGATGTCAAAAGAGACCCTGACACTTGCTTTTGAACTTCGTGTAGCTAAAGTAAAAGGAAAAATTGATGAAGTAAAAGAGCTGAACAGAAGATTTTGAAGGGTGGCTAGAGAAGGCAAAGAAAAGTATTATGATGACATGTGCAAAGACCTAGAGATAGAAAACCAAAAGGGAAGAACACGCTCTGCATTTCTCCAGCTGAAAGAACTGAAGAAAAAATTCAAGGCTCGAGTTGCAATACTGAAGGATTCTACGGAAAAAATATTGAACGATGCAGGAAGCATCAAAAGAAGACGGAAAGAATACACAGAGTCACTACACCAAAAAGAATTGGTTCACGTTCAACCATTTCAGGAGGTAGGATATGATCAGGAACTGATGGTACTGAAGGAAGAAGTCCAAGCTGCACTGAAGACGTTGGCAAAAAACAAGGGTCCCGAAACTGATGAAATACCAATTGAGATGTTTCAGCAAATGAATGCAGCGCTGGTGGTGCTCACTCATCTATACCAAGAAGTTTGGAAGACAGCTACCTGGCCAACCCACTGGAAAAGATCCGTATTTATGCCTATTCCCAATAAAGTTGATCCAACTAAATGTGGAAATTATTGAACAATATCATTAATAACACGCTCAAACAAAATTTTGCTGAAGATCATTCAAAAGCGGCTGCAGCAGTATGTCAACAGGGAACTGCCAGAAATTCAAGCCAGGTTCAGAAGAGGATGTGGAACCAGGGATATCATTGCTGATGTCAGATGGATCCTGGCTGAAAGCAGAGAATACCAGAGAGATGTTTACCTGTGTTTTACTGACTATGCTAAGGTATTCGACTGTGTGGATCATACCAAATTATGGATAACATTGCGGAGAATGGGAATTCTGAAACACTTAATTGTGCTCGTGAGGAATCTGTTCATGGATCAGGAGGCAGTTGTTTGAACAGAACAGGGGATACTGCGTGGTTTAAAGTTAGGAAATGTGTGCGTCAGGGTTGTAGCCTTTCACCAAACTTATTCTATCTGTATGCTCAGCAAATAATCCGAGAAGCTGGACTACATGAAGAAAAACAGGGCATCAGGACTGGAGGAAGACTCATTAACAACTTGCCATATGCAGATGACACAACCTTGCTTGCTGAAAGTGAAGAAGACTTGAAGCACTTACTGATGAAAATCAAAGACCACAGCCTTCAGTATGAATTACACCTCAGCATAAAGAAAACAAAAATCCTCACAACAGGACCAATAAGCAAGATCGTGACAAATGAAGAAAAGATTGAGGTTGTCAAGGATTTTGTTTTACTTTAATCCACAATCAACACCCATGGAAGTAGCAGTCGAGAAATCAAAAGACACATTGCATTGGGCAAATAGGCTGCAAAAGACCTCTTTAAAGTGTCGGAAAGCAAAGATGTCACCTTGAAGACTAAGGTGCGCCGGACCCAAGCCATGGTGTTTTCAGTTGCCTCATATGCATGCGAAATCTGGGCAATAAATAAGGAAAACCAAAGAAGAATTGACAGTCTTTGAATTGTGGTGTTTGTGAAGGGTACTGAATGTACACGGACTGCCAAAAGAACGAACAAATCTGTCTTGGAAGACGTACAACCAGAATGCTCCTTAGAAGCAAGGATGGCGAGACTAGATCTCACATACGTTGGACATGTTATCAGAAGGGACCAGTCCCTGGAGAAGGACATCATGCTTGGTAAAGTAGAGGGTCAGTGAAAAAGAGGAAGACCCTCAACAAGATGGATTGACAGTGTGGCTGCAACAATGGGCTCAAGCATTACACTTGTGAGAATGGCTCAGGAGCAGGCAGTGTTCTTCTATTGTGCATAGGGTTGCTATGAGTCGGCATTAAACTCATACACACGTAACAACAACAATAAGGAGCTGCAAGTTGTCAACTGGTGCTATAAAAACAATTTGCTTAAATCAGTACTATAAAAACAATTGTTTAAATCAGTGGCCCTCAACCAGGAGTGATGTTGCCTCACAGGGGACATTTGGCAATACCTAGAGACGTTTTTGGTTGTCACAGCTAGAGAAGGAGGGGAGTGCTAATGGAATCGAGTGAGTGGAGGCCAGGGATGCTATTAAATATCCCTCAATGCACAGGACAGTGTCCCACAGCAAAGAGTTTTTCCAGTCAAAAGTTTCAGTAGCTCCAAGGTTGAAACACTCTGGTTTAAGTGGAGGAAAATGTGCTAGGGTCCTAAAACTTTCACAGTATCAAATTTATTGCTTTCCTGGAGGAATTTCACCAATAGAGAGACTTAATAGTTATATGAATTGTGTGTCCATCACCCATCTTTTAGTTTCTTGTACTGTGGTGGCTTGAATGTTGCTATGATGCTGGAAGCTATGCCATTGGTATTTCAAATACCAGCAGGATCACACATCCACGATGGACATGTTTCACTGGCGTGTTCAGACTAAGACAGACTAGGAGGAAAGGCCTGGCTATCCACTTCCAAAAATTAGCCCATGAAAACCTTATGGAACACTGTCCAACTTTGGACACATTGGTTTGGACATGTCTTCAGGAGGGATCAATTGCTAGAGAAAGATATCACATTTGGTGAAGTGGAGGGTCAGCAAGGGTGACAGAGACCCTTGGTGAGATGGATTGGCACAACAGCCACAGCAATGGACTCAAATACACAGGTGGTCATGAGGATGGCACAGGACTGGGCAACATTTCGTTCTGTTGTACTTAAGGTCATCATGAGTCGGAGCCAACTGGATGGTAGCTCTCTATTTAATAATCTACAGTTCTGTGTACATGGCAATTACTAGCTAAAATACTAAATTGTTTCTCAAAACCAAAAACAAAAACAAAAGAAAAACTAAACATCACTTAGAAAAAGCCTTGCGAAGCAGCACATAACCAAACCCAACTCAATAAGGCCATCAAAAGAAGTCATAGCAGAGTTCACAATCACAAAATAGGCACCAATGGAGAAGGCAGCCACTCAGACAAAGCAGCCGTATGCCCTTAGCTGTAGCACACAATTTCTTTGTTTCCTACATGAAAACTACTGGTCCCTAATCAACAAAAATCGCACTCTAACCATTAGTTGTCTCTCAGGTGAGTAGATCATGTTCACTAAATAATCAAACACCTTACGTGCCAATCGGTTATGAAAATGTGTGAAAGCAGTGTTGTCTATACCACAGACTGTCCTCAGGAAGAAAGTTCTCAACATATTCTAGTACTTAATGGAAAACAAAGGTTATCTACTTCTATGAATTTATATCAGATTTGTATAAACTCGTCTCTACAGACATCGGATACCATCTTGAGGAAAAAAAACCCTGAGATTTCAAAGTCTCCTCAGGAATGAAGAGGTATGTTATGAGAATTATCTCAATTAAAATATGTCAAGATTTCTTCTTGACTTTTAAGATTTTTTTTTTACAAAATTTTAAAAAATCTTTAAAAATATGCCTTTAATATACTTTTTCTTGAGAAACATGTATCAGTCCAGAATAATCATTCCTGGCCCAACATCCTATTTAATTAATCTCTCTGCTTGTCATTGTACCCTTTGTAGGAAATCTAAGGATGCAATAATACAAATATACCAAATGCATTAATACATCAATCACTTCATTTAATGCGATTGAAAGAAGAATCAGGCATAAGAACAGTCTGGGTTATTCTTCTGGTATGTACCTAGCATTGTATTGGATAAAAAGTGACGATAAATAAAGTAATAAGTGTTTCATAAGATCCTCTAAATCATAATGTGTCCCTAATACAGGAGCTAAGGACCCAGAAGAAATTTGTGCTATTTCTGCATGCTGTCAGGGCATAGGTGAAGTTACGGCAGCTTCATGACCAGGCTGCCAGGTGCTTTCCTTTGACACTGTAGTCATCCTGTTGGGTGGCTGTAACCATTTGTCATTTGGGTCCCAGCCACTGATGGACACTAGTAAAATAAGGGACAAAACAGTGCTTTAGATGACCATGAGTTTTACGGATTCGTTCATTTTTATGGACATAGCACCCTGCTATTCATGAGGTCGGGAAGCTTTTAAACCATAAACTTAGAACTTCAACCTCTATGAAGGCTGAGGCTAAAGCTTTATGCCTCTAATGATTAATATGGAGAACTAGCTTCATCCTCTTGCCTAAAATGTGGTATAAAATACAATACTAAATAAAATCTAAATTGATGGTTAGAATTATCTCCCCACCCCTAGTCAAAATCACCAATAACATATGAATATTTGAGTGATTGTGTAACTTATGTGGACTTTTCCAAATCTTTTTGATGGGTTAAGAATTCCTGTAAATATTATTTTTTGTAATATATTTCTGTAACATGTCCTCTTCTGAGGAAAGACAATGATTAGAAATAATGATTAGAAATTAGGAATAAAATTTGAGTTTATCCTTTTTCAAATTAATCAAGGAATGCTTCTCCATTTTATTAACATTCAACTCATTCTTAGTAAAAAGATCGTATTTTTTTCTGAACATGAATGCAGCTACCATTTATATTTATCACTTGTCTGCATATGGACATTTTGCCTCACATTCGTGTGCAAAAGGATTCATGCTCTTGTTAAGAATTGTTGTTAATTTTGGATATCCCTCAGTTTACTCCCATTCTACACCAAAAGCCCTTGATAAATTGAGGCCATGATGATGATCACTTTGGAAATAAATATGAGGTAAAGCCTCAGATTCACTGGGTCACTGAAATCTCCTTCTATTAGCCTGCTTCCTGTTATGTCTATTGTTTTAATTTAGCAACTTGGGGTGAGCTCTCCTTGATATAAAACACAGAGGTATATAGAACCTAGTAGGTTTCTTAGAGATTATTCTTATTTAAAGTTTTATTTCATTTTTTCCCTTATCAACAAAAAAGAGTTGAAGGGATCACAGCAGAGGGTCCCTGACAGAGCTGGAGAAAAATGTAGAACAAAATTCTAACTTACAAAAAGAGCCCAGACTTACTGGCCTGACAGAGACTGGAGAAACCCCAAGAGTATGGCCCCCAACCCTTTTAGCTCAGTAATGAAGTCACTCCTGAGGTTCACCCTTCAGCCAAAGATTAGACAGCCCCATAAAACAAAACGAGACTAATGGGGCACAACAGTCCAGGTACAAGGACTAGAAGGCAGGAGGGGACAGGAAAGCTGGTGATAGGGAACCCAAGATTGAGAAGGGAGAGTATTGACATGTCGTGGTGTTGTTAACCACTGTCATAAAACAATACATGTACTAACTATTTAATGAGAAACTATTTTTTCTCTGAACCTTCATTTAAAGTACAATAAAAGATTTTTTTTTTTAAAGCTGAAGTTTGGAGAGGTTAAGTGACTTGCAGAAGAAGATCTTGCCAACTAGCAACATAATCTCATTTGGAAGCCTTGGCTCCAGTCTGGGACTATTCCCAGCACCATGCACTGGCTCCCATGCCATGGTTATTTTCTTTGTTGTTATTATTAGCCACCGCAGAGTAGACACCCAACTCATGTCAACCCTAGGCACAATAGAACCAAGTATCCTGCATCATCCTCATGATCAGTTGGGGATCAGACTGATCTGTATGGTTTTCGTTGGCTGATTTTCAAAAGTAGATTGCCAGAACTTTCTTCCTAGTCTGTCTTAGTCTGGAGACTGCTGAAACCCGTTTAGCATCATAGCAACACACAAGCCTCCACTGACAGATGGGTGGTGGCTGCTCATAAAGTGCATTGGCCGGGAATTGAACTCAAGTCTCCCTGCATGGAAGGTGAGAATTCTACCACTGAACCATCACTCTGTTAAAGAAAGAAAAAAACCCAAATATCTCCATATCAAAGAATGGCAGGGGATCAAGACATAAGAGTGCAAAGCGGGGCTCTTCCTCTCAGCTGGTATTGCTGCTGATTGGGGAAGGTAGAAAAGCATCTTTCCAACTCTGCAAAGTGGCAGGAAGGAGAACCAGGCTTTTCTGCAGAGCTGGATCATGACAGATCCATGCTCACCTTTCAGAGAAAGCTGTCTGATCCGTCTGTAATGAGTGACAGCTGTGACAGGTGTAAATTTCCCCCCCCAACCCCATGTTGTAAATTTCATGAAAGCAATACACCTGGGCCATCTGGCACAACACTGCAGCCTGCTGTGCTTGTCTCCTTGGCAGACACCCCCACTGCCAGGGAAAAGCACAATGTAAAGCCCATGCTGTGACAGGGAAGAAAAAACCAGAAGAGAGCAGGCGTGGCCTCTAGATGAGCAAAGTAATTATAGCAGCTATTTTTGGACAACTTGTTGTGCCCCTGTGACCACTTGTGTGTGTGTTTTTTAATTTATATTAATTCGTCTAATCTTCTGAATGACTCTATAACTTAAGTAATATCCTCAAATTACAGGTTAAGACATAAACTCAGAGAGGTTAAATAATTTGCTCAGTGTCCTACAGCTAATCAGCAGCCAACTCACGATTTCAATCTGTGTCTGTTGACTCCAGCGCTCATGACTTTTGTTGCGGCACTAAAACATTTTTATCCTTTATCACCTCCTTACGTTCCTCCGCTCCACTGCTCCAAGAAATGGTAATACAGGCTTATTGTAAGAAAAATCAGGGCTCTGTAAACTTTCAGCCCTAGAAAGTCTAAGCAGAACATTTTCTTAGCATTTTAGAGGCTGCAGTGGGGCCAGACATAATAGTTAAGCAGCTGGAGAGGTCACACTGGTGACTCACCACAGCTGTACTTTCTTTTTCTTTTCTTTTGGCATTGGCTATTTGGATCAAAACATGGAAAATGTAATGAAATCTTTTAAAGAGAGGAATAAAATATTACAACAGAAGCTAAGTTCTGAAATGCACTGAGATATGTTGACAGACAAAAGCCATCATAAGGGTAAGACACAGCAGGGCGTTATATTGCATCTGTTGAAGAGCAGTGTACTGAAAAATCCTAAATCACTTCATGCCAAACACCACCACCCTTTACAGATATTGAAAACATGTTTAATTGTCAGTTGCCACTTCATCCGTGTCTGGTATGGAGCCACAGAGCTGATATTTATAAGAACTTTATGTCACAGAGATGAGGCTAGGAGATAATCATTTCCACACTCAATTCAGGGTCTGTATGGCATTGGGAAGCTGTTTAAAACAATAATACCTAAACACTAAGAATAAAAGACAACTTTGGAATATAAATATACAGGCACATCTCATTTTATTGCACTTTGCTTGATTGTACTTTGCAGATACTGCATTTTTTACAAATTGAAGGTTTGTGGCAACCCTGGGTCAAGGAAGTCTATCGCTGCCATTTTTTGAACAACGTGCTCACTTTGTGTCTTTGTGTCACATTTTGGTAATTCTTACAATATTTCAAACTTTTTCATTATTATTATATCTTTATGGTGATCTGTGATCAGTGATGTTTGATGTTACTATTGTAATTGTTCTGGGGTGCCACAAACCACGCCCATATAAGACAACAAACTTAATCTATAAATGTGTGTGTTCTGACTGCTCCACTGACCGGCTGTTCCCTGTCTTTCTCCCTTTCCTCAGGCCTCCCTATTCCCTGAGACATGACAATATTGAAATTAGGCCAGTTAATAACCCTACAATGGCCTCTAAGTGTTCAAGTGAAAAGAAGAGTTGCACATCTCTCACTTTAAATCAAAAGCCAGAAATTATTAAGCTCAGTGAGGAGGGCATGTCGAAAGCTGAGACAGGCCGAAAGGTGGGCCTCTTGTGCCAAACAGCCAAGTTGTGGATGCAAAGGAAAAGTTCTTGAGGGACATTAAACATGCTACTCCAGTGAACACACAAATAATAAGAAAGTAAAACATCCTTATTGCTGATACAGAGAAAGTTTTAGTGGTCTGGATAGAAAATCAAACCAACCACTATATTCCCTTAAGCCAGAGCCTAATCCAGAGCAAGGCCCTAACTCTCTTCAATTTTATGAAGCCTAAGAGAGGTGAGGAAGCTGCAGAAGAGAAGTCTGAAGCTAGCAGAGGTTGGTTCATGAGGTCTGAGGAAAGAAGCCATCTCCATAACATCTAAGTGTAAGGTGAAGCAGCAAGTGCTGATGTAGAAGCTGCAGAAAGTTATCTAGAAGATCTAGCTAAGATAATTGATGAAGGTGGCTACACTAAACAACAGATTTTCAATGTAGACAAAACAGCCTTATACTGGAAGAAGATGCCATCTAGGGCTTTCATAGCTAGAGAGGAGAGGTCAGTGCCTGGCTTCAAAGCTTCAAAGGACAGACTGACTCTCTTGTAAGGGGCTAATGAAGCTGATGACTTTAAGTTGAGGCCAATGCTCATTTACCATTCCAAAAATCTTAGGACCCTTAATAATTATGCTAACTCTACTCTACCTGTGCTCTATTAACGGAGCAACAAAGCTTGGATGAGAGCATATCAGTTTACAACATGGTTTACTGAATATTTTAAGCCCACTGTTGAGACCTACTGCTCAGAAAAAAAGATTCTTTTCAAAATATCACTGCTCACTGGCAATGCACCTGGTCACCCAAGAGTTCTGATGAAGATGTACAAGATTAATGTTGTTTTCATGCCTGCTAACATCCATTCTGCAGCTCATGGATCAAGGAGTCATTTCGATTTTCAAGTCTTATTATTTAAGAAATACATTTTGTAAGGCTATAGCTGCCATAAATAGAGATTCCTCTGATGGCCTGCGCAAATTAAACTGAAAGCCTTCTGGAAAGGATTCACCATTCTAGATGTCATTATGAACATGCATGATTCATGGGAGAAGGTCAAAATATCAACATTAACAGGAGTTTGGAAGAAGTTGACTCCAACCCTCATGGATGACTTTGAGGGGTTCAAGATTTCAGTGGAGGAAATAGGAAGAGCCGTAGAAGTGGAGCCTGAAGATGTGACTGAATTTCTGCAATCTCATGATAAAACTTTAACTAATGAGGAGTTGCTTCTTATAGATGAGCAAAGAAAGTGGTTTCTTGAGATGGAATCTACTCCTGCTAAAGATGCTGTGAACATTGTTGAAATGACAACAAACAATTTAGAATATTACGTAAGCTTAGTTGATAAAGCAGCAACAGGGTTTAAAAGGGTTGACTCCAATTTTGAGAGAAGTTCTACTGTGGGTAAAATGCTATCAAACAGCATTTCCAAGGAGTAGCTGGTGGGTTCAAACTGCCAACCTTTTGGTAGCAGCCAAACTCTTAACTACCGTGCCACCAGGACTCCATATAAAATACTCAGTAAAGTAGATGGTCAGCAAAAAAGAGGAAGACCCTCAATGAGAGGGATTGCCAGTGGCTGCAACAATGGGCTCAAGCATGACAATGATTGTGAGGTTGGTGCAGGACTGGGCAGTGTTTCATTCTTTTGTACATAGGGTCGCTATGAGTCAGAACCAACTCAACAGCACCTAGCAACAACAACAAATACATGTATATATATGTATGTTTTTAAATTGTTCTCAGGAAAAGACCACATTTTAAAATAGTCCATTCTAAAAGGATAGCAATAATGGGTGTACAATATGAAGAATGCAATCAACGTTACTAAAATATAAACATAGAAATTATTGAATTGGCAAATATTTTGTTGTGTATATTTTCACCACAATTAAAAACAAAGGATCTGTTCTATTCCATCTATATTTTTACATATTTGACAGTGACAACATCCATTTCTACATAATACACTTCCAGGCACAAGATTATCAGTTAATATGTCATTGTGTGATTTTTCTGTATTTATTGTTCACTTGGGGGACATTGGTGATTACATGGTAGAACTCTCACCTTCATGTGGGAGATCCAGGTTCTATTCTCAGCCAGTGTATCTCATGTGCGGCTACCACCTGTCTGTCAATGGAGGCTTGCATGTTGCTATGATGCTGAACAGGTTTCAGCAGTTTCCAGACTAAGACAGACTAGGAAGAAAGGCCTGGTGTTCTACTTCCAAAATTTAGCCAGTAAAAACTGTGCATCGCAATGGTCAGATGCACAACCAACCATTAGGATGGCACTGGACTAGGCAGCATTTCATTCCGTTGTGCTTAGGGTTGCCATGAGTGGGGCCTAACTTGACAGTTAACAGCAAACAATAGCAACATTGTTCACTCTCTTTCCTGTCAGCCCCTGCTTTCCCCAGTGTCTCTCAGCTGCAAGACTGAAGCCTATTTGTCAGCTTCAGGTTCAACTCCACCCAGTTCCCAGGCCAATCCAGTCTAAGTCTTATAGAATATCACCTGTCCTACCTCATGGTGGTTTGGGAAGATGTCTTGTCAGTTCAGTAATTAATGTTCCAAAATACCACTTCTGTGCCTACCAACTTGTATATCAGTTATCTATCACTGCATCACAAACCTAGTAGTGCAAAATAACAACCCTGTGATTTGGTCAGAATTCTGTAGGTTTGTAGTGTGGATAGGGTGTAGCTGGGATGGCAGATTTCTGCTCACGTGGTATTGGATGGACTCCTTCTTGCAGTTGTAGTCACCTAGGGACTGGCTAGTCCCAGATGATCTCGTTCACATGTCTGAAAGTTGCCTGGGGCTATGGGCCAGGACACCTTGGTTCTCTTCCATGTGGCCTCTCATCCTCCAATAGGCTGGACCAGGCTTGTTTCCAGAATGGCAGTAGCTTTCCAAGAGGACAACAGCAGAAACTACAAGGCCTCAGAAATCATGCAACATAACATCCTCTATGTTCTATTGACCAAAACAAGTCACACGGTCAGTCCAGATTCAAGAAATGAGGAAGCAGACTCTACTCCTTAACTGGAAGAGCTTCAAAGGATGTGCGTCCATTTTTAAGCCACCACCACTTATTTGCAACTTTAGGTAATACCTTCTGCCATATATATCCACATCCTTTAACTAGGATGTTGAATCCATTTTTCTGATGAACCCTGGTTACTCCACTTGGTCAAGAATCCTGTTCTCAGCCACTGTCTGTGGAGTCCTGGCTCTCCCATATCCCTCAGAGGCTAACTATACCCCAGACCCTAATTGGGACTTTGTTCCAAACAGAAGGGTGCTCCAGGCATAGCAAGAAGCTCTTATGGCTTTTATATCCTTGTTCATTAGATAAGAACACTTGGATGTTAAATTCCAGCCCAGGTAATTAATTCAATAAATGTTTCCTGGGCTCCTGCTATGTGTCACTTGAGGTTCTGGTCTATTGGAGAAACAGATATGTGTACAGATGAGTTGCACTGTAGTAAAATAATGGTGTTACAAAAACATGAATGATGAGCTGAAGGACATCAAGGGCTAGAGGAAGATTGATCAAAGTAACCAAACACAAAACCTGTTACCGTCGAGTCAATTCCAACTCATAGTGACCCTATAGGACAGAGTAGAACTGCCCCATAGAGTTTCCAAGCAGCACCTGGTGGATTTGAACTGCTGACCTTTTGGTCAGCAGCCAAACTCTTAACCACTACACCACCAGGGTTTCCATTTTGATCAAAGTGCAGGTATTTAAATTGGATTGTAAAGGATGAATAGAAGTTTGCCAGTTGATGATGGTAGAGAGAGGAATTTCAGGTAAAAGAAGTGGCAAAGTCATGGTGAGAAGCTCAGTCATATTTGGAAAAGACTGGATTCTGGTTTATGAAGGGAAGCAGAAGGAGATGAGGCTGGAGAGGTAGGTTAGATCAAATTGGGAAATATCTAAGCTGAGGAGTTTGTTTTTTATCCTCTAGGCTAGAATCCAGCTGCTAGATGTACTCAGACAAGGCTAATCCTCAGAATAACTGGGCCCTCACTCAGACCTATGAATCAGAAGAGTATTTGAGTTTGGGAGTCTGAGTTTATAAAATGTCACTCAGGTTATTCTTGATGACCAGCCATATTGGGACACACCGCTATAACTTAGCAGGGTTCACGTAGGATAGGGGCTTTAAAATAAGACAAGCTATGTGATTACATTTGGACTTGGGAGAGGTGGCTGGTGACTGCAGCAGCAGTATGGAGTTAGGTGACAGTGTGGAAAGAAGGATAACAGAAGCCAGCTGGAAGACTGTTGCAATGACCTGAGGGAGAGAGAAATGATAAGAGCCTGAACCAAGAATGCGGTTCTATGGGGAAAAGAAAGGTCAGACTGAAGACACATTTCTGCAGAAGAATTTTATGGGTAAGGTAAATGAAGAGAAGGAACAAAAGATGACTTTAAAGTTTCCAGCTCTGGAGTGTAAGTAGATAGGAATGGTATTAACTGAGGTGCAGTGTTTAGAACGAGAACTGGTTTTGAGATATCAATAAAGTATTTCATCTTAGACATGTGAAATTGGAAATATCAATGGACTTCAGGGTGGAGCTGTTCACAGGATAGTTGGAAATGTAGACTAGAAGCTCAGAAAATAGGAGTCACTGACCGAAAGTCATCAACAAAGAGATGATAGCTAAAGCCATAGCAGTAAATTAGCTAACCAGGAACTGTGCAGAGTAATAGTCCTTAAACTTTAAAGTGAATAAGAATCACTTGCTAAAAGACAGATTCCTTGGACTTTCTCCCAGAGATTCTGATTCAAGAGGTCTATAATGTAGTTAACCAAAAACTCACTGCTATCGAGTCAATTCTGACTCATAGCAACTCTATAGGACAGAGTAGAGCTGCCCCTTAGGGTTTCCAAGGAACGGCTGGTGGATTTGAACTGCTAACCTTTTGGTTAGCAGTTAAGCTCTTTAACCACTGCACCACCAGGGCAAGAATTCTATGTGATTGAAAAAAAAAAGTTGCTCTCTAGTTGACTGACTCTTGGAAACCCCATCTATGTCAGAGTAGAACCATGCTCAGTAGGGTTTTCAATGGTTGGGACTATATTTTGAGAAATACTGATAATGGATAGGGCATGGGCATAAGACTGAGATCGCAATTCCCAAGAGCACCAGAAATTAAACAAGGCAAAGAGGGAAAGCCAGTGATAGAAGCTAAGATGGGATAACAGAAAGTTCAGAAATAAAAACAAGAGAGAATACACAAAACAAATGAGGGGAAGGGGTGATCAGCAATGTTTGATTCTAGAGACACAACAAAGAAGATGAGCTCTGAAAACAGGGCAATTGCTAAAGTGATCTTAGCAAGAGCAGTATCGGTAAAGTAACAATGTATAAAATAGATTGCTATAGGTTAAAGATGGACTTATATAAAGCTGAGGAAGCAGTAAGTGAGACTCCTCTTTCCAGAAACATGGCAGTTAAGTGGGATTTAAGGTAATGTCTTGAAGGGGAGGCACATTTGAGAGGAGGTATTTTACAATGGAGAAAAGACAAGCATGTTTGAGGCTAAGAAGAATAACCCACAAAGAGAACTAGATAGAAGGTAAAAAAGAGGCAAGGGATAACCAGAAAAGTAGAAAGAAATGAGGGCAAGAGTTTAGATGGAAAAGAAAGAAAAGGAGAGGGTGGAGAAGGAGGAACAGAAGAATAAAAAGAAGGAAAGGAGGAGAAGGAAAGAAGGAGGGAGAAAGGGAGGATACACTTTTCCTAAGACTGGAGAGAAGGAGAAGAGTGGATAATGGAAACAAATATGAGATGAAAGTTTGTCAGGGAGAGAGCTGCCAGACAGTATTTCTGAAGGCACCATTTCCTTAGTAAAGTAAAAGGTGTGGTTATCAGATGAGAGAATTGATATTGGGGGTTAAATGGGTTTTTATTTGCATTAACTGAACCAGGTGGAATATGTGGAATGGGAAACTACGTGCTTATAATAAGACAGGGGCAATCAAATTCTATCCAATTCACAGAATAAACAGAGGGGCCTAGAATCAACCCTTTCAGTAATTCTCTCTTTGGTTGACTGAATGGATCTGAAATTATTCAATTTAGGTTTCACAAGTAACTGCTCAGGCAACACAGAATTATTCTAAAAATTGGGTGTTATAAGAGGTGGAAGGGAAAGTCAGACCAGCTGTGACCCATGCTGCCATTTTGGAGTTGAGGATTGGCATTCACGTGTTCCTTTTACAAATATTCACTGAGTCCCTTACATATGCCAGATGGTCGTAGATAGTGACAGAATGAAAAAGATATATTCATATCTTATGCTTGTACAGAGGTCATAATCTAATAGGAAAAATAAAAGTTGCATTCAACATACTAAGTGCTGAAATAGAGGTGAGCATAAGATAGAAAGTGAAAAGGAAAGATAATAGTGACTTACTCTGCCAACTGAGGTCCAAAGAAGTGGCTTCTTAATGAATCCTGATGGCCTGGTAGGAGTTCCTCGGGGAGATAAGTTTAGGAGGAGATTTTTCCAAGCAGTAGAAACACTGACAAAAGTATAGAGGCAGTTAAGAGCCTGTGTTGTGCAAAGAACAGCAGTTAAATTACAGGGGAACCACTGTAATTTGAGATGTGAAGAGTCAAATTGTAAGAATAAGATGGAAAGTGGCACAGAGCCGTGATGTGTAGGGCTTTTGTGCTTTATAAATGATCTCCGGCCTTATACAGAAGATAGGGTAAGCCACAGGCACACATAGGATTGCTTAGAACAATGGAGTTGAGAGGAAATAGAAGAGGTCCAAAAGTGATAAAATCCTGGGATATGCCAATATTCAAAGAGTGCAAGAAAGGGAGCTTGTGAAAAGTTTGAAAAGAAGCCATTGGAGTGGTTGAAGGAAAATTAGGAGAAGGTTTGTCTTAGTTATCTAGTGCTGCTATAGCAGAAATACCACAAGTGGATGGCTTTAACAAAAATAAGTTTATTCTCTCACAGTTTAGGAGGCTAGAAGTCCAAATTCATGGTGCCAGCTCTAGGGAAAGACTTTCTCTCTCTGCCAGCTCTGGGCAAAGGTCCTTGTCATCAATCTTCCCTTGATCTAGGAGCTTCTCAGGGAGGTACCCCGGGTCCAAAGGATGTGCTCCGCTCCTAGCACTTCTTTCTTGATGGTAGGAGGTCCCCATCTCTCTGCTTACTTCTCTCTCCTTTTATCACTTGTAAGATAAAAGGTGAAGTAGCCCACACCCCAGGGAAACTCCTTTTATATCACATCAGGTATGTTACCTGAGTAAGGGTGTTGCATCCCTCTGTAATCCTCTTTAACATAACCTAATCTTGCCTCGTTAACCAAGGCAGAGATTAGGATTTACAACACATAGGAAAATAAATTACATCAGATCACAAAATGGTGGACAATCACACAATACTGGGAATCATGGCCTAGCCAAGTTAACACACATTTTGGCGGGGGACACAATTCAATTCATAACAGGTGGCATCCAAGAAGGAAGAACCAAACCTTTTGTGCTCGAGTCGATTCTGACTCATAGCGACCCTATAGGACAGAGTAGAACTTCCCCATAGGGTTTCCAAGGAGCGCCTGGTGGATTCAAATTGCCGTACCTTTAGTTAGTAGCTGTAGCTCTTCATCAGTATGTCACCAGGGTTTCCATAAGAAGAAAAAGGAGGAATGAATTAACAGAGGGCATTGTCAACAGTGTCAACTGTCACAGAAAGATCAAGGAAGAGAAGGACCGAAATTCTTATATTTGCTTTGGCAAATAGAAGGCAATAGATACCTTAACAAGAGCAGTATCAGTGGTGTGGTGAAAACTGAGGAGATAGTACTTATGAGCCCTTTTTCATTTTCTCCAAAGTCCTCATACTAGAGTCAAAATAAAGTACCACCAGGTAAACAATATTTTTTCATGGTCTAAGCAGTTCACTTCCCATGGAAACTGTTCTGTGAATCAGAGAATATAGGACATCGTCCTACCAAAAATACGACTCTATGAAGAAAATTGAATATACAATTAAGAACCAATTTAGAATAAGATTTTTGAAAACATGTAGATGCAATTACGTGGCTTTCTGATGAATCTAAAAAAAGTTGACATTCCATCTAAATATTGTATGATTTCACTTATATGAAATATCTAGAATAAGCAAATGTATAGCGATCAAAGTTGATTAGTGGTTATCAGGGACAGAAGGAAGGGGAGAAAGGTAGTCATTAGTTTAGAAGTGGTGAATTTCTGTTTATGGTAATGGGAAATTTGGCCGTGTTTATTGGTGATGAGTGCACAACATGGCTTATGCAATTAATATCACTAAATTGTACATATGAAAAATGTTGAATGGGTACATGTTGTATCACATATATTTTACAACAATAAAAAAAAAAAAAAAAAAAGACTTAAAAAAATTCCCGTTTGGTGTATATTTACCCTGGTTTTCCCTGGTCTTGATTCAACTAAGGCCTGATGAACCTTTCTGGGTCCTTCAGGAGAACACCCAACAGTGAGACCCATCTTTTCTTTCAGAGAGCTTCCATTTAGTGCTCGATCATGTTATCTCTACCAAAAGAGACCTAACCACTTCCAACTGATTGAGAGAAAGCCCTTTAGTTTTCTGAGCACTCACTCTAACTCTAACTCAATTTCCTTTCGCCTTGTGGCAAGGCAAAAAAAGCAGAAATGAGTTAATAGCAGAAATCAGCTTTTGTAAAGCATTTGATTATATTCTTCCAATCAGTCATTTCTCTACCCTCTAGTTCCTAAGTCTCTTCCAGTTCTCAACATCAGGGACCTAGAAATTTTCTTACAATCACTATCTAGATGACAAGGAGCCCTAGAGATTAACCTGTTATCTAATGTTAAAGGTATCACATATAGTCTGTCATTTTTAAACAAAATATACAGTGTTTCTAACAGCAGAGAAAATATCTTGCATTATCACACTAACAAAACTTTTACAATCCATTCAGTTTAGTGATGCTAATAAATTAGAATGGCCTATTACCAGGTGGAGCCATGGACTATGCTTTGAGCAAGATGAAGTTTCTCTTCCATTGCCCTTTGGACGAAGCATTCAGTAATTTTCTGCTGGTCCTGATACACACTCATCTTGTGATAACAACTTTACTCTAAGTTCCTACCTGTGAATTAGCTGTTTTAATAGGGACTCCTAAAGTTTATGAAAGATTTCAAGACCCAAGTGTTCAAATACTAATAATGGAATTTCAGACTCTTTGATGAGAGAATGCAATTTGGAGGAAAGAAGTACTGTTCAATGCCTATTGATCAACCTCTCTGTGAAGACTGACGTATCGTAACATGTGTTTGACTGGTCTGTCACGTAGTCTCAACAGCACCATTGTTGTTAGGTGTCATCGAGTTGATTCCAACTCATAGAAACCCTATGTACAACAGAACAAAGCACTGCCTGGTCCTGCACCATCCTCACAATGATTGCTATGTTTGAGCCCATTTCTGCAGCCACTGTGTCAATGCATTTCATTGAAGGTCTTCCTTTTTTCTGCAGACACTTTACTTTACTAGGTATCACGTCCTTCTCCAGGGACTGATCCCCCAATAACATGTTCAAAGTACACAAGGCGAAGTCTTGCCATCCTCACTTCTAAGGAGCATTCTAGCTGTACTTCTTCCAAGACAGATTTGTTTGTTCTTCTGGCGGTCCATGGTATACTCAGTGTTCTTTGCCAACCCCTTAATTTCAAAGGCATCAATTCTTCTTTGGTCTTCCTTATTCATTGTCCAGCTTTCGCGTGCATGTAAGGCGATTGAAAATACAAGCAAGGTTGTGTCATCTGTATATCCTCCAATCCTGATGTTGTGTTCTTTTTTATATAGACCAGCTTCTCAGATTCTTTGCTCAGCATACAGACTGAATAAGTATGGTGAAAGGATACAACCCTGAAGCAAACCTTTCCTGATTTTAAACCATAGCTTGGGTCAGGTGCACCTTACTCCTCAAGGTGACATCTTTGCTTTTTAACACTTTAAAGAGGTCTTCTGCAGCAGATTTACTCAATGTAATGCATCATTTGATTTCTTGACTGCTGCTTCCATGGGTGTTGATTGAGGATCTAAGTAGAATGAAATCCTTGACAACTTCAATCTTTTCTCTCTTTATCATGATGTTGCTTATTGGTCCAGTTGTGAGGATTTTTGTTTTCTTTACTTTGAGGTGTAATCCATACTGAAGGCTGTAGTCTTTGTAAGTGCTTCAAGACTTCTCTCTCAGCAAGCAAGGTTGTGTCATCTGTATATCCTGCAATCCTAATGCCATGTTCTTCTTCATATAGTCCAGCTTCTCAGATTGTTTGTTCAGCATACAGATTGAATAAGTATGGTGAAAGGATACAACCCTGACGCACACCTTTCCTGATTTTAAACCATGCAGTATCCCCTTGTTCTGTTTAAACAACTGCCTCTTGGTTTATGTATAAGTTCTGCATGAGCACAATTAAGTGTTCTGGAATTCTCATTCTTTGCAATGTTACCCATAGTTTGTTATGATCCATACAGTCGAATGCCTTCACACAGTCAATAAAACACAGGTAAACATCTTCCTGGTATTCTCTGCTTTCAGCCAAGTTCTGTCCAACATCAGCAATGATATCCCTTGTTCCATGTCCTCCTCTACATCCAGCTTGAATTTCTGGCAGTTCCCTGTCGATGCAACTGCTTTTGAATGATCTTCAGCAAAATTTTACTTGCATGTGATACTAATGATACTGTTGGATAATTTCTGCATTCCTTTGGATCACCTTTCTTTGGAATAGGCACATATATGGATCTCTTCCAGTCAGTTGGCCAAGTAGCTGTCCTCCAAATTTCTTGGCATAGATGAGTGAGCACCTGCAGTGTTGCACCCATTTGTTGAAATATCTCAACTGATAGTCCATCAGTTCCTGGAGCCTTGTTTTTCTCCAATGCCATCAATGCAGCTTGGACTTCTTCCTTCAGTACCATTGGTACTTGATCATATGCTACCTCCTGAAATTGTTGAACATGGATTAATTCTTTCTGGTACAGTGACTCTGTGTATTCCTTCCATCTTCTTTTGATGCTTCCTGCACTGTTCAATTTTTTTGCCTTGAGGGTTGAATTTTTTCTTCAGTTCTTTCAGACAGTACTATTCAAAGACTGAAATTGGGACCACCCAAGCACCTCCAGACAAGTTGGTATCCTTTCCTATCAGGGTAGCTATACTTTCCTCGCTGGGCAAAAAGCGCCCAGCTCCTCAGGCCGACACTTTTGTAGCCAGCCAATCTATTTCTTGGCAATCAGAAAGCAAGCTGTTGAGTCTGCCAGGCTTATCCACCTGTCGTGCGTCTCACTCCCCAAACAGCTGGTGAAAACCAATATCACTCTGAGCACAAGCTCCTGCTGTGGAGGTGGACTTGGCTGGGGAAAATTAAACACACACATTCATTCAAGTTTCTCCTAACTTTACAAACACATTGAGACATGTTGTGCACCATTCTAAGGGAAACCTAGAAAGCCTTTGGTTTTGATTACCCAAACTGCCTCTACGAAGAAGCAGCTATTTTTCGGCCACATGCGGTATCTGACAGCAGATTTTGGGGGTAGCCTCACGAACCTGCCTATAGATTCTGAGTGCTACACTTCCACATACTCAGGGCTGAATTCCGTGCCTGTGTCAGGATAACCCTACTAGCAGCAGGGAACCCTAAATGGGAATCTTTTCCCAGGCATAGCCCAGCAGGGCTAAGATTTTCCCAGGCAGAAGGGAAAAAAAGATGATTTTTCCCTCATTGCTGACTCCATTTATCTGTAAGCCAACTATTTGACATGTTGAATTCCTCTGTTGTAAATAAATCCAAGGATGTGAGTCTTCCACATTATAGTTTTACTGCCAAATATCAGGTGTCATAAGCTGTATCTTGATACAATAAATTTAAGACTCTCCATCTAGTTGGGACCATCTGTCAAAGGAGCTGGGCTATTCTAGATGAACAGCCTGGCAGGACCATTGTTGTGGTTTAAACGAGAAAAATAAATATAAAACTCAACAACAGATTTTTGTTTATTTTCCGTAATTTTTAGGGTACTGTTGCAAG
The DNA here is from genome assembly GCA_030035585.1 of Dugong dugon. NCBI lineage: Eukaryota > Metazoa > Chordata > Mammalia > Sirenia > Dugongidae > Dugong > Dugong dugon. The sequence goes on from CM057465.1 coordinate 99,454,174, forward strand.
GAAATAATAAAGTGGCAAAGGGCAGACATACAGAAGTTCTTTTCATTGCTTGCTGTACATAAGTGTTTCACCATTCACTGGTGAAGAAGAAGTATGTTTTAAGTGTCCCCGGACATACCCTTTCTGCACCCACCATCACTCCCCCTGCTCCTTAGATTTACTGTGTGGTGTCTTTATCTTGGAGTCCCTGGGTGGCACAAATGATTAAGCATTTGGTTACTAACAGAAAGGTTGGGTGTTTGAATCCACCCACAGGCGGCTCAGAATAAAGATCTGGTGATCTACTGCTGAAAGATTATAGCCATTAAAAACCCTATGGAGTACAATTCTACTCTGACACATATGGGGTCACCATAAGTCAGAACGGACTCTACAGCAACTGGTAAAATTGGTCTTTATCCTAATCCTAGGAAAACTCGAATACAGAGAAAGATCAGTTATTTACACATAAATGTGAAGTTAAGTCAGTGTGAATCCTATTTCTGTTGCATTTTAAGCTGTATCTCTAATTGTAGGGGTGGAGAGGGGAAGGCCTTGACCTTGTCTCATTCATCTTTGAGTACTTATTCTCTTTTGTCTATGGAATAAAGTCCAAATTTCTTAACATTCGCTTAACAAATATTTGAGTGTCTAACATTTTTAGAGTGTATTACTAATACTATGGAAGAAATAATAAGCATCTATCAGCAGAGGACATGGTGAAGAATCCATAAATATTTGCTGAAAGAATAAGTGAGTGAATGAGCCAATGAATGGAAAAACTACATATCATCATTGCTATTTGTGTTTGTGATCTCATTGGGGAGGTACAATATTTACTTTGAGGTAGCCATAACCGTGTTCTAGACCAATTAAGAAACAGACAAGGGGTTAGGAATAGGGAGATCAAAATAATACCTTTCTTACTGATAAAGGTGGAGCTAGAAAATGTGACCTAGGTGTGTGACAATAATAGATTTCTTGATGTGCAGCCCCAGAATTAGACAAGTCTACTGTCTTGGTTACCTAGTGTTGCCTTAACAAAAAAACAAAATACAATAACACAAGTAGGTGGCTTTATATTTATTGTCTCACAGTTCTGGAGTCTAGGAGTCCAAACCAAAAGCACTGGCAGGGCTACGCTCACTTTCTCTCTGTGGACTCTTGGGGAAGATCCTTGTCTCTTTCTGCTTCTATAGTCCTGGGCTTTTCTTGCCATTCCTTAGCTGCTTGTAGATGTATCTTTACATGGTGTCTGTCTTCCCCTGTCTATGCCTATTCTCCTCTCTTTACAAGACACTACTCAGGAGGAATTAGGTTTAGGAGCTACCTTATTCTGGCATGGCCTCATTAACACAAAAGAAAACCCCGATTTCCTAACAGGGTCATATTTACAAGTACAGGGATTAGGACTTCAACGTAACTTTTGGGGGAGGACACAATTCAATCCATAACACCCACCCTGTCACACAGTGGACACCCACAGAATTTCATGGTCAATCTGTCTGCATAAAACTTTTCAAGCAGAGAAGCAATAAATAATTTGTAGGGCAGCCTAACCCCCAGAGAGAATGAAAGGGGAAGAATCCAAGCTATGACCATTTAGTTTCTTATGCCAGACTTACCAACCAGGATAAGAAGCCAGAATGTTTAGGGGAGAATTTTTCCTCATGGAAACAAAAGGAGTTGGGAAAAAGTGATCCACCCCTTTACAACTCACCATGAAAGTTATTCTACATTATATGTGATTAAATGACAAAGACCTTGTTTAGACAAGAATTTTAGAGGAGGTAGACATCATCAGGAGTCCCTGGGTGATGCAAATGGTTAATGTGCTGGGCTACTACCTGAAAGGTTGATGGTTCAAGTCTACTCAAAGGTGCCTCAGAAGAAAGTCCTGGTGATCTGCTTCTTAAAAATCAACCATTGAAAACCCTATGGAGCACAGTTCTACACTGACACGCATGGCGTCACCATGAGTCAAAATCAACTCGATAGCAACTGGTTAGACATCATCATGTCCATGCTTTTATCTAACACATTGGAGTGGGATAAACACTTGGGGCTGGAGGGAGGATATTGGGATGGTGCAATGTCATAACAAGAGCAATGGTAGAAATAGGCACAGATTATCCAACTTTACTTCTCCTTCTCATTCCTATTCCCATCTCCATACCTTTGCTGGCACTGATCTTGCTAGCTGGTTACCCTCCCAACCCATCTCTTCCTATAGGTATCTGAAGATCCTCTTACATCCACTTCAAATGCCACTCATTCAGGAAGCCTTTCCAGACCTACTTCCCTCCCTTACCCCAAATGGAAGTCTATTCTCCACTCCTCAGTCTCTCATAGTTCTTTCTTCTAACACTTATCATATTTTGCATTGTTTCATTAATAAGATACACTTGCCTCCCCAGCAAGACTACTACTCCATTAGTGCAAGTAATCTATCTTTGTATCCCTCAAGACTCTAGAATATCCAGTGTCCAATGAGTGCATTTTGAATTATAGGAATCTCAAGCATTAGTGAATAGTACTTCTGTGGATACAATAATCTTCTTGGTTTTCTGAAAAATCTTTTATGGCCAGCATCTTCAAAGAGGAATGATAACTTCCCATCACTCCAGTCCCCTGTGTTTTGTAATTAACAAAAAACAAGTTAGATTTTTAAAATAAAACTGCCAGTTGGATTTTCAGACTCTTAACTGCTACCTCTATCTAATACTACTTCCATCTTAAATGTCAAAATTAATTTAGGAATCCTTGAGGATGAGTTTTAGGCATTGAGAAGATTATTTGTGATTATTTTGGACTTTAAAATAATTATGAGATGTATTAAAGTTGCTAATTTAAAAAACTATTTTAAGTGTAATTTATAAGCTTATAAAGATTTTAAAAGAATGAGAATCTTATAAATCTTAATTATTTATAACATTATATTACTTATAATCTGATAAATTTAACAATCACAAGAAATCTTCTACAACTCAATTAATTTCCATAATCACTTTAAACTGTATATATAAATTTAATACATTTGATTTTCTTTTACATACTTCAATTTCCTCTAGGTAAAACCTTTATAAAACATAACTTCTTATATATCCAATGAATCAAATACATAAATTTTTAACCAATCTTAAACTGTCTTAACGTTTTAATACTATTTATAAAATTTCATAAATGTCTCAGAACTTTTGAGTTAAGAGCAGAATAATATCAACTATATTTTAAATTTGAATCATGAGACCTATTTGCTAGGTATACCAGTTATTCTGAAACTTAATATTGTAAGTTAGGTTTACTTCATCATTTTTATAATTTTTCTAATCATCACCAGGGTTAAAAGACATTTACCCATCAAAGGAACATTTATGTTATCTCAAGCAAGGAAGGATTTCTAACTTAGTGGGCCAAGGATAAATATTAACGAGAAATTTTCAAATGAAGTATACAACTCGATTCTTGCCCAAGAAGCTGATGTTAAATCTTTTTTCAGTCATTGTAACAATGAATCCATAACGTGGAGAGAGATTGACCTCCCAGCATATGAATCTAGACTGAAATCACTGTTTCTAGTTGCAGTCAAGTCTGTTCCCACTCATTGTGACCCTGTGTACAACAGAAAGAAATGTTCCAGGTCCTGAGCCATCTTCTTGATTGTTGGTATGCTCGAGTCCATTGTTGTGGTCACTATGTATTTTGAGTGCCTTCCAACCTAGGAGACTCATCTTCCAGCACTATATCAGGCAATGTTCTGTTATGATCCATCAGGCCTTTCTTCCTAGTCTGTCTTAGTCTGGAAGTTCCACTGAAACCTCTCCACCATGGGTGACCCTGCTAGAATTTGAAATACCGGCGACATAACTTCACGCATCATTGCGATACATAAGCCACCACAGTATGACAAAGTTACAGACAAGTTGTGGAGGTTGAAATGGCATATTCCTGAGTTCTTCTTTCTGAGTTGAGCCTATTTCCCTCTACTTCAGGCACAGCTAACTTCCTTCCCTAATTGTTTAGATTTGGGAGTTTTGTTTGTTTGTTTTTGCCCACTCACATTTTAATGTCTGTCTGAGTCTAAAGACCCTATTAATGGCCTTTCATTTGATCCTTCTCACTCTAGCACATTTCTTTCACAAGCTTTTTCACCTGATTTGGGTATACCTGGTTCAATAATCTTTTTTATTTTTTTTTCTATTCTGCAAGGACCACAGCTCTTAATGACATTAAAGTGATACCCAGTTGAGTTCTGTGTATCTCTCATGACTTTGTGAGGCTCTTCTGTTAAAACACTGAAGTCATGCCGTTGACAACAAACATCTGGAAAGGTCGTATTATGCTCCAGCTACTGAACACCTTATTTAAAACTGAATCTCTCTTTGAATAGTCCTGGTCTATCTTAACTTGCTCTATCTTTTTCCATACCACCTAGTCCTCCTAGTATGTTATATTGGAAGTTGTTTATTAAGCTGATTTTATTATCTTCTCCCTGAAACTGGACTATAAGCTCTTTGGGGTCAAGGCTATTTGCTGTCTTCTTCACTGATATATCCCTGCACCTATAATAGTGCATAGCAGCCAGAAGGCACTCAACAATTATTGTTGATTGAATGTATGAATATAAGCAGGGCTAGCTACATAATATGCATGGGCCAGTGAAAAATGAAATGCAAAGCTCCATATTCAGAAATGATTAAGAATTTCAAAATGGCAACAGCAGAACCTTAAACCAAGTGCAAGGCCCATCTAAGCAGGGAAACCTGTGTGACTGCACAGGCCACACATCCATAAAACCAAAACCAAACCCATTGCCGTCACGTCAATTCCAACTCCTAGTGACCCTATGCGATGGAGTAGAACCACCCCATAGGGTTTCCAAGAAGCAGCTGGTGGATTCGAACTGCTGACCTTTTGGTTAGTAGCCATAGCTCTTAACCACTGCACCACCAGGGCCTCACATACTCATAAGCCAGCCCTAAATATAAATGTGTTAGTATGTATGAACGAGTAACACAACTTAAATTCACAAAGTGGTTAAGAGTTTTTGCTCTGAGGTTCCAATCTTGGTTTAGCAACATACTAGCTAATCCCCTAAAGAATTCTCTTCACTTCTCTAACTCCCAGCTTCCTCATCTATGTGAAATGGTAATAATAATATCTACCCTGCAGGACTGTATGAAGATTCATTACACTGGGGTTTATAAAGTTCTTAGTATGGAGATCCTAATACATAATAAGCACTCTGGTTTAAAATTACCCTAATAATCCATGCCCATCAGTACCCTCAGACATGCTGTTGTCTGCACAAAATGTCCTTCCCTAGGTTTTCAACTGTCAAACACATGTTCAAATACCTACCCTTAGTGAAGAAGATAGAATGTAGGTTCTTTTGGGCAAAAATCTAATTGTGCACTTGGAGAATGTTGCCTTCCCAATGAAACCCTGAACACCTCTGAGGACCCAGCCACTGCTTTCTCTATGTGCCCGAAGCACCTGGGGTCAGGCGTGTTGGTACTCCTGCTTCTGCATCTGTCTGACCGTTGTTATAAACTCCTGTGGGCAGGGTTTGTTTGTTGTTATCTTTTTACCTCTAGTACTTATCACAGTGGAATTCCTAGGTGGTTTAAACGGTTAAGAAACCCAGCTGTTAACCAAAAAGTTGGAGTTTCAAGTCTACCCAGATGCACCTTGCAAGAAAGGCTTGGCAATCTACTTCCAAAAAGTCAGTCATTGAAAACCCTATGAAGCACAGTTCTACCTGACACACATGGGCTCACCATGAGTCAGAATCAACCTGACGGCAACCGGTGTTACTTATCTCAGTGCCTGGCAACTAACCAGTAGACATTTGGTGAATGTACAGAGAAAGACTCACTAAGGAACACTCTAATCTCTGAAGAAGACCAGAGCATTTCAAATTCAGAATTCCCTTTTATCCTCTGTGATCCCTGGAGGGACTCAGAGGCATCAGTAAAGGTGTTAGGCACTTTTAGTATTAATGTCTTATTCGGGAATTGTTGGGTCTAGAATTGTTATTGACAGCCAATGTTAAAGTCGTCAGCTCATACTTAGAGCATCTCTGTTCTCACAGCAGGAACTCCTAACAAGCAAGAGAGGGGAATGATACCAGCTATGGAAAATTCATCCCCACATCATGTCAAGCATGCAAACAACCCCAACAGAATTGCATAGATATGTCAGCTGCAAGAGGCTCCACAGGGGGTCACACACTACATTAATTCTCAGTGCGTAAATTTATGTAAAGTTTGAGAACATGTTCTTACTGCATAGGTATTTGTAAAGGTAAATTTTCTCTTATACCATATTCATAACTTGGTTAGATGATGCTTCATAAACAAGCTAAGGAGAAAAAAACAATCGTTACTGATATTTTGTTCTGTTTTTAAACACAGAGCTTAGAAAAATTTCTTTCTATTAAAATTGTATCTCCTAAATCCTTGAAATCATCTAAATAATTTTGTTATAGAATTACTCAAAGGATTCTTTTTTATTTTACTGTGTTCTAGGTGAGGGTGTACAGCACAAATTACTTTCTCATTCAAAAATTTATACACAAACTGTTTTGTGACATTGGTTGCAATCCCCACAATGGGTCTGTACTCTTCCCCTTTCCCTTTCCAGCTTGGGTTCTCTGTGTCCATTCATCCGGTTTTCCCGTCCCTTTCTGCCTTCTCACCTTTGTTTTTGGGCAGGTGTTGCCATTTGGTCTTGTATACTTGATTGAACCAAGAAGCACATTTCTCACATGTGTTATTGTTTGTTTTCTAAGTCTGTCTAATCTTTGGTTGAAAGGTGAACTTGAGGAGTGGCTTTGGTTATGAGCTAGCACGCTGCCTGGAGGTCATAGTCTCAGGGGTTCCTCCAGCCTCTGTTAGACCAGTAAGTCACGTCTTTTTTTGTGAATTTGAATTTTGTTCTACATTTTTCTCCCACTCTATCCAGAACCCTCTATTGTGATCCCTGTCACAGCAGTCCGTGGTGGTTATCCAGGCATCATTTAGTTCTTCTGGGCTCAGGCTGGTGGAGGCTATGGTTCATGTGGTCCATTAGTTCTTTGGACTAATATTTTCCATGTCTTTGGTTTTCTTCATTCTCCTTCACTCTGAACGTGACAGTAGCAATAGGTGTACTTTAGATGGCTGCTCAAAAACTTTTATAACCCCGGATGCTACTCACCAAAGTAGGATGTAGACCATTTTCTTTATAAACTATGTTATGCCAATTGACCTAGATGTCCCCTAAGACCATGGTCCCCAGCCCTCAGCCCCAGTAACTTAGTCCCTCAAGATGTTTGGATGTGTCTAGGAAGCTTCTATGGCTTTGCCTTGGTCAAGTTGCTCTGACTTCCCCTGTATTGTGTGTTGTCTTTCCCTTCATCAAAGTTCACACCTGTCTACTATCTAGTTAGTGATTTCTCCTCCCCACCACATCGCCCTCGTAACCATCAAAGATTGTTTTTTTCTGTGTGTAAAACTTCTCTTGCGTTTTCATAGTAGCAGTCTCGTACAATATTTGTCCTTTTGTGACTGGCTTATTTCACTTAGCATAATGTCCTCTGGATTCATCCATGTTGTGAGATGTTTTGCAGATTCATCATCGTTCTTTATTGTTGCATATTATTCCATTGCATGTATGTACTATAATTTGTTTATCCATTCATCTGTTGATGGGCACTTAGGCTGTTTCTGTCTTTTTGCTATTGTGAATAATGCTGCAATGAACATGGCTGTGCATGAGCCTATTCATGTGATAGTTCTTATTTCTCTAGGATATATTCCTACGAGTGGGATTGTGGGATTTTATGGTATTTCTATTTTTAGCTTTTTAAGAAGGCACCATATTGTTTTCCATAGTGGTTGTAACATTTTACATTCCCACTAGCAGTGCATAAGAGTTCCAATCTCCCTGCAACCACTCCAACATTTGTTATTTTCTGTTTTGTTTTTTGTTGTTGTTATTATTGTTTTTTTGATTAGTGCCAGTAATGTTGGGATGAGATGGTATCTCACAGTAGTTTTGATTTGCTTTTCTCTAATGACTAATGATCACGAGCATTTCCTCATGTCTGTTAGCTGCCTGAATGTTTTCTTTGGTGAAGTGTCCGTACATATCCTTTGTCCATTTTTTAATTGGATTATTTGTCTTTTGTTATTGAGGTACTGAAATATTCTATAGACTTCAGAGATTAGACCCTTGTCAAATATGTCATAGCCAAAATTTTCCTCCCAGTCTGTAGGTTCTCTTTTTACTCTTTTGGAAATGTCTTTTGACGAGCACAAGTATTTAATTTTTAGGAGCTCCCAGTTATCTAATTTATCTTCCGGTGCTTGTGCATTGTTAGTTATGGTTTGTATTCTATGCCATGTATTAGGGCCCCTAGGGTTGTCCCTATTTTTTCTTCCGTGGTCTTTATCATTTTAGGTTTTACATTTAGATCTGTGATCCATTTTGACTTAATTTTTTGTATTGTGTGAGGTACAGATCCTGTTTCATTTTTTTTAGAGATGGACAGCAAATTTTGCCAGCACCATATGTTAAAAAGACTGTCTTTTCTCCAATTTAATGTACTTTGGGCCTTTGTCAAAGATCGGCTGACCATAGGTGTATAGATTTACGCCTGGGTTCTCAATTCTGTTCCATTGGTCAATGTGTCTGTCATTGTACCAGTACCAGGCTGTCTTGACTACCATGGTTATATAGTAGGTTATAAGATTAGGTAGTATGAGGCCTCCTACTTTGTTTTTTTTTCCTTCAGTAATGCTTTGCTTATCCAGGGCCTTTTTCCTTTCCATATAAAGTTGGTCATTTGTTTTTCCATCTTGTTAAAGAATGCTGTTGGCATTTGGATAGGGATTGCATTTTATCTGTACGTCACTTTGGGTAGAATTGACATTTTCACAATGTTGTGTCTTCCTATCAATGAGCATGATATGTTTTTCCATTTATGTAGGTCTCTTTTGTTTTTTTGCAATAGCATTTTGTAGTTTTCTTTGTACAATAGTCCCCCCTTACCCTTGGCGGATATCTTCTAAGACCTTTGTGGATGCCTGATACTGAGGATAGTGCTGGACTCTATATATACTATGTTTTGACCTACACATACATACTTATGATAAAATTTAATTTATAAATTAGGCCCAGTAAGAGATTAACAACAATAACTGATAATGAAATAGAACAATTATAACAATACACTGTAACGAAAGTTATATGAATGTGGTCCCTGGGTGGGATGGAGCAGGAACGTGTGGATTGGAGAGGGAAAGCTTGAGATTTCATCATGCTACTCATTTAACATTTTTGCACCACAGTTGACCTCGGGTAACTGAAACCTTGGAAAGTGAAACTGAGGATAAGGGCTCGGGTACTACTGTATAGGTCTTTTACTTCTTTGGTTAGATTTATTCCTAAGTATTTTATCTTTTTAAGGGACATTATAAATGATATTGTTTTCCTGATTTCCTTTTTGAAGTTCTCTTTGTTGGTGTATAGGAATTCAAATGATTTTTTTTATGTTGACCTTGTATCCTGCTACTCTGCTGAATCTATTACTTCTAGTAGTTTTCTTGTGGAATCTTTGAGGTAATCAATAAGGACTTTTAAACCAAGCCATTAAGACGTACAACACTATGGATGAAATACAGCAATGCTATTCCCCATCATAAGAAAGAGAGAAAGGTTTTGCATCATCAAGGGTGAGACTAGGTCACTGAGAGGTCACCGTTTGATGAGTGGAGATAGAGTCAAGATGAAAAATAAAGTCAGGAAAGTCACTGCTGCTGGAGAAACAAACACACAAAGCATAACTCACAGTTCTGGAAAACCCCCAACATTTTCAGCCTCAGCCAGGATATTAATCAGATTTGCAGTTAACCATTTGACCATGTACCTGCAGTCAGTAAGTTGCAAGAAAAAACATGTCCACACGTGCCTCCTCAGTGGATCCTAGAGTCTTCCCTCCTTTTACTTCCCGAATATTTATCAGCCTAATGTCTAAGCAAAGAATTATAGAGCAGGGAGGAAATATAGCTAGGTCCCAGGAAGGGAAGTTTGTGTTTTATTGGTGTATCACTCAGATGCACCTAAGAGAGTAGTGGCTGAGATGAAATTGTTTGAAGCATCACTATGGGTGGTGCAAGAGGTTTGCAATCGGCTGGTACCCTAAAGATTGGCGGTTTGAATCCACCCAGCGGCTTCCCTGGAAGAAAGTCCTGACAAACTGCTTCTGTAAAGATTACAGCCAAGAAGATCCTTGGAGCACCTCTGCTTTGTAGCACACAGGGTCTCCATGAGTCAGGGCCAACCTGACAGCAATTAACAACAACAACAATAACATGGGATACGAGAAAGCCGGAGGAAGCTTCCTAGCACCCAGAACACCATCATACATCTTTCAAGTGCTATTCCTACCTCTGCCATAGCCAGGCAGGGTCAACAGAACATTGCTGGAGCAGAGAAAGCAGAAAAGAAATTGTGAAGTCATATAAAAGGCAAGACAGCAGCCTCAAAAAAAGCATGGCACAGAGACATACTAGGAGATAGGGAAATTAGTCCAGATCAGCTTAACCAGTTCCACTGATTAGAAGCAAGTAACAAGACACCATTATGCATCAGTTTCATCACCCGTAAGGTAGACTAGAAGCTGCTTATCTTAACTTACATAACAAACATAATGACTGGACAAGAGCTTGCTGGTAAATACAAGGGGGTGTTAAATTAGGTTTTTCCTTTGAAAATAAAAGTATTTTCATAAAACACAAGGAAAAGGATCCACTCTAGCTGATTGAAGAACACCACCTTAAATAATTTACAAATCCTAAATAAATGAAGAACACTCTCTAAAATATCTTCCTAAACAAAATTGAAGTAAACACACAAAAAGAATTCAGTTCACAAATAAAGTTAAGCAAGATTTGGGGGGAAAAAAAAATCAAAGACTCAAAGTCATATAATGTAGAGAAATTTTTGGCAAGCGAAGAAAACATGGAAGTACTTTGTGTCTCTTATAACTCAGCCCTAGGCTAGACATGAAAATCCACTAATGATAAATTAGGCTAACCCAATAAGTGGGTGTATGTACACCTGACATTTGTATCAATAGGATATACACTAGACACAAATTATCCAGACTGCATTTCTGCAAAGACTAGTTAGAAAAAAGATCAAAGTCCATTTGAAGTGAAAGAATTGTAATTTTTAAATTAAGGGAACGGACAACAGATTAAATTGAGTAGTTCCTGTTGCCCACTATGATAAACCCTTCAAAGTGTTCATTTCTCTTTATTCTAAAATCAGCAAAAGAGAAGGTGGTGGGTGGTGTGTTTTTCCTCCTTTAGTGAGGGAAGGGAAATCTAGTGGGAGTTTAGAAGTAGTAACTTCTGAATTTTCTAGCCCTGGAAGAATCCAAACCACTCAACATTTTATACCCATTATCAACTTAGTCAGCTTTCCCTGAGCTCTCCAGCTCATCTGCAAAATAATGCCTCTACATTTCACTCAATAAATAATTGTGATCCAGAAAAATAGGTAAATTTATCTCAATTGTCCCACAGTTCCTAGCACCCTTCGAAGTTCTTTCTTTAATGATGGCAATATCCTTAATATATTCCAGAGCAAGGTGTCTCCATAGTTGGGGTAGACTAAGTATCTGATCCATCACTCGTCTGTCAGTTTGTTGTAATGTGGTGGCTTGCATGTTGCTATGATACTGGAAGTTAATGCTACCAGTATTTCAAATACTAGCAGGGTCACCCATGGTGGACAGATGTCAGTGGAACTTCCAGACTTAGTAAGACAGACTAGGAAGAAAGGCCTAGTGATCAACTTCTGAAAATTAGCCAATAAAAACCCTATGGTTCACAACAGAAGACTGTCAGATATAGTGTTAGAAGATGAGCCCCCTAGGTTAGAAGGCACTCAAAATACACAGTGACCACAACAATGGACTCAAACACGCCAACGATCATGAAAATGGTGCAGGACTGGGCAACATTTCATTGGAGCTGACTCATGGCAACTAACAACAACAACAAGTATCTCATGAGTGAACAAAAGAACAAATGAATATATGAACCAAAAAGAAATCTTGGTGATGATGGTAGATTTCAGGAATGGTTAAATCCATGCTGTCTTCTCTTTTCTCCAGGTTCCCACTCCTCTTTCCCAATCTTCCTCATCTCTTTCTCCAATCCACCTCTGATCCCTCCACCCACCAAAATCTCTGGGCTTTCTTGTCTCCTTGTCAAGGGGAGGTGGCCAAAAAAATAATGCTTAAACCCATTGATTTTATCATGTTGGCCAAAAGTGGATGAAAATTTTTGTTTAATCTGGAGCTAAACTGGGAATTTAGGTCCTCTCTTTTGCTTTAATTTTTTCCCAGTTGCATGTTACTAAGATAACAAAGAAATGACTGTGACACTGTTAATAATCTTTGGTCCTTCTGCTCTGCCTCCAGTCCTCAAATTGTCTATCACATTGCTATTAAACACACGAAGCCACGTGCTGCTACAATTTGGTTTTACCCCACTGACTCTATTACTTAGCTTATATTAATTCATACAGAAACTCCCCTTTCATAGGCCTCACCCTCTGCCATTCTTCTAAAATGTTTTTCTCACTCCCCCCATCTCCTTTGTTTCTGAAATGCCTCACTTAGATTCCACACATGCTTTAATGACTTAGACACTCCCTTCTCGGAACTTCTGTAGCTTCTCAAGCAATGCCTTTCAACACTCACTATATGCTGCTTTGTATTTTACTCTGATTATCTAGTAAGTTTAGCTTCTTTTGTAGAGACTACAAATCTGGCATATACAACTATAGTAATATTTGTTTATTTGCCGATCTGTTTTGATCTGTCTCTGTTTCGTAAAAGGAAGGTTCTCAGTTTTATCATTTGTCCCATATCATGTTGGTTCTCTCTAGCAACAAAACAGCATCAAAGGTCATAGCTTTCCAAGTTTCTACCTCTAGTAAAGTTCTGGTACACAGCCCTTCTGCTTTGAAAGGATCAGTTACATCTTTAAGAACCCCCTCTCTCTAAGAAAAAATTGTATGTTCTTGCATCCAAGCACTTGGACAAGAATATCTATTATATTTGCTTTATCATTTATTTTTCATTCATTCACTTATTCATACATTCAGCAAATATTTAATAAACACCTATGCAAAAAGCACTTTTTAATGTCCCTTCTCTCTTTTTTTTTCTCCGGGAGAATGTAAATAAACTGAAAAGCGTTTTGTCTGACTTAAGTAGAGCTGCATAAACACGTAGGTGCAAATTACAGAGGAATGACTGCAAATGAATGACGCTGGATTTGCTGTGGGGTTTGTGGAATCATCTCAGCACTTTTAACTTCGCACATTCTGAGTTGTAGCTGCATTATCTAAGTCTGTGTTGCTGCCTAACATGGCTGGTGTCTATAGCAGAAGGTCTCACAACAGTGTGTTGACAAAACATGTTCAGTTAGGTTGGTTTGGTGTGTTTGGCTTTTTATTTTCCCATTGGCGTCTGCCTTTTGATGTCTACAAAAGTGCCACTTGTTAACTAAGCTACTCTATTTGAAAGAAACTCCCTCTGATTTGGAGCAATACGTGGCCAGACTTGCCTTCCCTCCTTTAGCTCCATTTAGATGGTTTGGTCTCTAAATGGCCACAGACTCCAAGGAAGTTGACAGCAGACGGGAAGAAAGAGAAGAAAGCCTATGATTGTCCCCTCTTTGCTCTTAAATGCTACTTGAATGGTTTTTTGGTCCATTAGTATGTTCCTTTTCTGTTTTAATTTTCCTCTCACCAAGTAGTTCATAGATTATTATTTGAGAAAGGAGTTGCAGTTTTTAAAAAAGCAATCTCACTTGATACTTGAATGATCGTTTAGAATCTAACCCTCAGGGAAGGGAGGCAGGTAGCCTGAGCTCTGGCCCTCACTGCCATAGATGAGCAACAAAGCAATATGTAAGGCACATACTATCATTATCTATATCATGTATTCTCTTTCCTTTAAAAACAAAATTAAAAAAACAAAGAAAGAAAAACAAGCAACTGAGGTGATTTACAGGATAATATACAACAGTTTTAAAAAATAACATGGAAAAAGAAATAAGGGTGAAGGGAAAATAAGCATAAGAAAAGATGAGCAAAATGAATAACACAAGAATGGATACCAGGTAGAGTTTTAAATTAGGTGCTAAGCTATCTAATGACCAAAGTAAGCAACGTCACTTAGATTTCATTTCTTTCTCTCTTTTATTTGTAAAATTTGGACACAAAATAACACCTAAATTATTAAATGATCATGGATGTAAAAGCTTCTTACCAAGTGCCTAAAAAAAAATCAAACCCGTTGCAGTGGAGTTGATTCCAACTCATAGTGACCCTATAGGACAGAGTAGAACTGCCCCATAGGGTTTCCAAGGAATGCCTGATGGATTCAAACTGCTAACTTTTTGGTTAGCAGCCATAGCTCTTAACTACTATGCTACCAGTGTTTCCTACCAGGTGCCTAGCCCTGACAAAATGTTCAGTATAGTGTTTGAATGTGAACCTAAATATTTCTTTACCACCTGCTATAGCAAGGACACATGGAAACTTAAAAATTCTATATAATGTTACCATGTTGTGTTAACATCTTATGTAGTGGTTGAACTACGATCTGCTAAGAAGGATTTGTTGCCTCCAACTATCTCATCACCAGTCATAGCTAGAAAGCAAATCTCAATACAGTTCTTACTTTCCTGTGAAGAACTTGAAATAAAATATGTATTTTTTCACAATTTGCATATATCTAAAAAAACTGGTTCCAATGGCCATTTTTTGTCAAAAATATTTTCACTATGTAGTTTTCAATGAACCAAAATATTTCTAGCTGATATTTTATGAGTTGGAATAATGGTATATTTTGCTGATAGTTCTTATCTAATAAATAACTTATAATTTATTTTTCAATACTTCTAAATATCTTTTAACTTAATTTCACAGAACTTAACATACTTATTTAGCAAATGATGTTCATCCGTTATTTTTGTAAATTTGTCAGGTTAGTAGAATTAGAGTTCAACTCTGAGCTGTTTAAAGTCCCCGAGGATCATCAGGAATAAATCCAGCTACCACCTGGAAAGCTAATATAATTACTACAGTACTTATATTACAGCTTCTTCTGTCTCCCGCCCACTACACAGCCACAGCTCTTGAAATGCCTACATTAGGAGTCACCTTTGGTCTCTGTCCAGCCCTCTTGTATTGTGACTGGGGAACATGAGATCTTCGTCCAGGTTGACACAGTGAGGTTGTACTCAAATCTTCTGACTCCATGTCCAGTGTTCCATCCACCTCACTCAATGCCTGCATGTGGAATTTTAAATATTTGTGGGAAAACAGCAGGTTCTGTTGTGTCCTATGCAAATGGCCTCCCCAATGTAAGAGGAAGCAAGATTGTCCTCAGAGAATTGGCTTGAAAAGGTCTAGGAAAATGTTTGATAGATGTCTTAGCTACCTAGTGCTGCTGTAACACAAATACTACATATGGGTGGCTTTAAAGAACAGAAATATGTCTTCTCACACTTCTTGAAACTGAAAAGTCCAAATCAGGGTCTCTGCCAAGTGGATTTCCTCCTTGTTGTAGCCCCAGGTGTTCCCTGGTTCCTTGGTGTCCCTTGCCTGATAGGTGATCCTCACAAGGCACCTGCCTTCCCCTACGTGTCTCTCTAGTTTTTCTATAACTCAGAGGTGTTTAGGCTTAGGATCCACCCTAAACTAGTGTGACCTCGTTAACAAAACAAAAGAAAACCTCTATTTCCAAACAAGATCACACCCACAGGTCCAAGGACCAAGAATTCAACACATTTTGGGAGAACACAATTCAATCCATAACAATAGACCATTTGAATTTAAGGAGACAGCCTGAGTAAAGCAATTGGGCTAAGCACACACACACATACACACACACATTAATAGCTAGCTAGAATAGAGAGATGGTCAAGGATGAAGAATAGAAAGTCTGGGATTACTGAATTTATTAACAGTGCATCTGATCGTGTGAACTGGGAGGAGACTTTGCTTCCCATATCTCATATTAGCCTTATTATAGCTTTCTATTCTTTATGGTCTAATCTACACTTTATAAAACTTCTGTTTTTCTTACTTTCCTAAACTTTCACATGTGCTGAAATTAGACAGCTGGGCATTGCCCTCTCAGACACTAAAGAAAGTAAACTCTTTCTCACTACATTATATAATTTTTCATATTTGAGAACAGAGCACAGCTTCAGAAAAGTCTGAAAGGGATGATTGTAAAACCTGGTAAGTGTGCCTTTCCTGACGTGAAGTAATAGACTGCTGGGTAATCTTCCTTTCAACATGCTTCTGAGGAGGTCTTTAATGCTCTTTCGTAATGTCCTTGGCTTGCATAGTTCTTCTCTTGGCTGGACTGGAAACTGTGTCAGTGCGTTTAATAAGCATGAGATAGTAACAATCACACCAGATTGTTCATCTGTAATTTAAGATTCCTGGAAGAAAATTAATACACAGTAGCTTATGTGTGACTTAAATAATTGAGCTTCTTTCAGACCGTTGGTGATAAAGGAGATGTTTTTCATGCCCTGTCTGGGTGGTGTGTCTAAAGGCTTTAGACTCTGGAGTCAAGCAAGTGTGGATTCAAACTCCAGGACTGTCACTTATTAGTGGTGTGAATTTGGGTGAACAATTTAACCTCACTGAGCCTAAAGGTTCTCATTTTTAAAAGAAGGATATCATACACCCACAGGATGCATCTGAAAGTCTCTGGCTCATAATAGACTCTAAACATATTAGTTTAATTTTTTTAAATTATTCATAGCATCAAAACAACCATTTAATTTGAGGAAAATGATGAATCGTATATTATTTGATTTTTTATTTTTCAATTATTCTGCTTTAGCAAATGATAAAGGGTCTTACAAAATATTAAGAAAATATTTTAATTAAAATCATATTTTATTGATACAAGCCTGTTGTTGATTAACTATAGCATCTTAATCAATTCTCCATTTTTGCCCAATAGAAAAGTCATCAGTTATTTATCGAACAAGAAAACAAAAATAACCTTATCAATTTTTGAAGATTTTCTGGTCGTTAGTTTACCATGAACCTCACAGAACTTTTAACCTTACCCCCTAGAGACATATAACAAAAACACAGATAATTTTAGCAACCCACAAAGGCAATGTTTGTGAATTGTGTTCAAGTCATTGTTTTGACGTGGTTTTCATTTTTTGTTGCATATAATACCTGCTTCTATGTAAAAGATATCTATAGTTCATCTGAGTTTCTATGACAGTCCTTCTAAAATCTGGCAGGAGCTATAGAGTTGACAGCTGTGGTTACCTTCAAACAGCCAGCTGGAGGCTTGTACCACTGCCTAGCAGCAGCAGCCATCTTATTTACCTGGGATTGAGTGGTTCCAAGTGGTTGACTTTTTCCCCAGAACTTGAGCCAATAATCTAATGAGTAGACTTAAATAATTGCTGTGTCACATATTTACGAATTTTTTTATAAGGATCCTCTTTCTTTAAAACTGTAATTTAATCACATAATAAGTAGTTGTATGTTAGGCTTAACTGATGCTTAACATCTATTGTACCACTGTAATCTATTATATTTTCTATAGATGTTGACATCCACACAATGTCAAACACCCAGATAAAGTTACAAGCATTGGGCAAGTGGCTAAATGTTAGTTCTACATGCTATTAAATGTTTGAATACTTAGGAAATAGATTGTTTTTCAAATTATCATTTTAAAAGGAACTTTCCTGTAGACATGTAAAACCAAAACCCATTGCTGTCGAGTCAATTCTGACTCATAGTGGCCCTATAGGACAGAGTAGAACTCCCCCATAAGGTTTCCAAGGAGTGGCTAGTGGATTCAAACTGCCAACCTTTTGGTTAGCAGCCAAGTTCTGAACTACTGCACCACCAGGGCTCCATGTAGACATGTAGCCCTAGTAAACTACAAATGCAATATAAAGATACATACTTATTTACTATCAGAAAATGAAAGGGACTTAAAAATCTGTGTTTTATTATTTTTAGGGAGTAAAGAATTTATTTTATTTCCCCCAGATGTTACAGAAAACAGCAAAGCAGTGACAAGAAAAACCTGACTCTATCCAAAATAATCATAATTAACTAATGTGTTTGGGGATGTGTACCATAACATGCAGAAATTAAAGCCATTCTAGTAATTTCTGTAATTATACGTTGCATGTTTCCTTTACTGGAAATTTTAGGTTCTACTTTTGTTATTTGCTTGCTTTCTATTTCTGTTATTTATTCTATTTATTTATGTTATTTATTCTATTCCTGTTATTCCAGGAAAAGAGGATGTAAGGATATAAATATTTTATATAGTGTATTTCTATCTTAATTCCTGTAAAAAATTTAGAATTCAATACATTGTACATCCTAAAAATCTAAACTCCTTATTATTTAATTCACAGTTTTCATTGACATGCTCTCAATTCAAGCAAATGCACATTTTTCTAGAGTTACTGAGTCTATTTAGCCTATGGAGCCCTGGTGGTATAGTGGTTAAGAGCTTGGCTGCTAACCAAAAGGTCAGCAGTTCAAATCCAATAGCTGTTCCTTGGAAACCCTATGTGGCAGTTCTACTCTGTCCTATATGATCATTATGATTTGGAATTGACTGAATGACAACTGTTTCCACCCCCTCTTTGGTTTTAGTATTTAGCCTATTAATCTGAGTGAGTACAACTTTCTCCCCTACAACCTTTCCCTCTATGAAACTAAACTCATTAAGATATCACCTCATCCCTAGGTTGTACACCTCATGAATTATTAGCAGGTATTCACTATTAACCACATCAGACTCATTGAGAGAGGTCAAGTTGTGAAGTTGAAGCAGCTTGGAAAGATGAGCCAAAGAACTTGGGTCTGTAAAACTAATACATTACATATGGCAGAGGCTCAGTGAAAAATATTTCAATCGCTCCACATTTTTCAAGCAAGAGCCACGTAGACCCTCCTGAGAGTTCATTATCAATTAGATAAATTTAAATGAGAGTAAAAGACCAAAATAGTGCTGGAAAAAATATCAGAGATCACCTAGTCTAGCCCCTTCTTTTGAACAAAGAGAAGGTAAGACCTCCAGATATGATGAGACTTGACAAAGCAAAGAGAGCTGGTACTAGAAGTCCTTTTTCCTGACTCGTTGTTCTGTTTCCCCAGCTGCCTTGTTTAAAACAAAATGGAAGCTCTTGGAAGTGATGTTATCACCTAAAAAACTTGACCATAGTATGGACTTCTCCAGACTTTTAGGACAATAAGTATGGGGAATCATGGAAGTCCCATAGACACATCCAAACTCCCTGAGGGACTGAATTGCTGGGTGGAGGGCTCTGGGGACCATGGTCTCGGGGAACATCTAGCTCAATTGGCATGACACAGCTTATAAAGACAATGCTCTACCTTCTACCTTGGTGAGTAGTGTCTGGGGTCTTAAAAGCCTGTAAGCAGCCATCTAAGATACTCCACTGGTCTCATCCCTTCAGGAACAAGGGAGAATGAAGAGAACAGGACACAAGGAAAAGATTAGTCTGAAGGACTAACTGTCCACAGCTACCAAGGCCTCCACCGGACTGAGTCCAGTACAGCTAGATGGTGCCCGGCTACCACCACTGACTGCTCTGACCAGGATCACAACAGAGGGTTCTGGACAGAGCTGGAGAAGGGTGTAGAGCATAATTCTAACTCACAAAAAAAAAAGACCAGATTTACTGGCCTAAAGGAGACTGGAGAAACCCCGAGAGTATGGCCCCCAGACACCCTTTTAGCTCAGTGGTGAAGTTACCTCCAAGGTTCACTGTTCAGCCTGGGAGTGGACAGCCCCATAAAACCAAATGAGACTAATGAGGTACAGGAGTCCAGTGACAAGCGCCAGAAAGCAGAAGGGGACAAGGAAGCTGGTGATAGGGAACCCAAGGTTGAGTATGGATATTGTTGATGTGTTGTGAGATTGTTAACCATTGTCATAGGGCAACATTTGTAGTAACTGTTAAATGAGAAACTATTTTGTTCTGTAAGCCTTCATCTTAAGTGAGAATAACAGCACAATTCGAAGAGCGTAGTCAATGTCACTGAACTGTGCATGCAGAAATTTTTGAAATGGTGTATGTTTGGCTATGTGTATTTTCACCAAAAAAAAAAAAGAGGTTGAGAAGTTAGAGGGTTGATATGTTGTGGGGTTGTTAACCAATGTCATCAAACTACACGTGTACTTCTGTTTCATGAGAAACTATTTGTTCTGTAAGCCTTCACCTGAAGTACAATAAAAAAAAAATAAAAATAAAAAAAGTATGGGGCAGACAACTTCTTGTTGCCTAACAAACAGTCTTTCCTCCACCTAATCCTCAGTTTAGTTATGGATGTCACTTTGAGGACTTAGATGTGCCTGACAGAAGCCATGGTGTTTTCAATTGCCTCATACGCATGTGAAAGCTGGACAATGAATAAGGAAGACTGAAGAATTGATGCCTTTGAATTATGGTGTTGGCGAAAAATATTGAATATGCCATGGACTGCCAGAAGAACGAACAAATCTGTCTTGGAAGAAGTACAGCCAGAATGCTCCTTAGAAGCAAGGATAGTGAGATTTTGTCTCACATACTTTGGACATGTTAACAGGAGGAGCCAGTCCCTGGAGAAGGGCATGATGTTTGGTAAAGTAGAGGGTCAGCGAAAAAGAAGACCCTCAATGAGATGGATTGACACAGTGGCTACAACAATGGGCTTAAGCAAACCAATGATTCTGAGGATGGTGCAGGGCTGGACAGTGCTTCATTCTGTTGTATATAGGGTTGCTATGAGTCAGAACCAACTTAACAGCAAGCACCTAACAACAACATTGTGTCGCCATGTGCTTCGGGGAAGACTGGGCCTTCAGTGAGCAGATTATGCCATTCTCCTTGCTAGTGTCCAAGTCAGGAATGGCCTTAAGTTGCAATTAAAGCCCATGAGACATAAGATTTTTGCTAGTTTTCCTGGGGACATTCTCCTCCCTCTTAAAGTAGAACACGAAAAAGAGATGAGCTCTCTTTCCTCCTTCTGGCCTTTGGACAATGTTGTATGAAGACAGGACACTTTGATCTACCACCGGCCATCTTATAACCATGAAGGAACAAGTCTGAGGACAAAAGACAACACGTTAAGGGTGGCAGAACAAAAAGATGGGTAAAAAACCATGACCCTTGATAATTTTGCTGAGCCACTTAATTAACTTTCATAGAAATGCTCTTCCACTAGTTTTTTTATAAGAGATGATAAACCAAAAAAATCAAACCAGTTGCCGACGAGTCAATTCCGACTCATAGCAACGCTATAGGACAGAGGAAAACTGTCTCATAGGGTTTCCAAGGAGCAGCTGGTTGTTTCAGAGTGCTGACCTTCTGGATAGCAGCTGAGCTCCTAACCACTCTGCCACCAGGGATCCATAAAAGATGATAGCTTTTTCTTATTGTTAAGTTATTTGAGTTGAGTTTTCTGTTGCTTATATCTGAATACATTCTATTACAAGGTTTTTCAAATACTCTGTTCTCTTGTGAGACCAAGTAAGTGTCAAACAATGTGCCCAATTATGACATTAAAAAACACAATCACTATAACTGTGACATAAAATGAGGCAGTATGGAGTTGCTGAAATAAGAAAAAGTATGAATGGTGACATGACTAAGAAATTCAAAGTTCTTGTCTTAACCTTCTTGTTGCTGTTATTTGCTGTCAAGACAATTCAACTCATGGTGACACTTGCATGCACAGCAGAACTGTTCTATAGAGTTTTCAAGGCTGGGACCGTTCACACCTTTCAGACTGTCTTCTGAGGCGCCTCTCAGTAGGTTCGAACCTCCAACATTTCTGCTAGTAGTAGGCACTTAACTGTTTGCTTCACCCAGGGGTTCCTGTTGAGGGCTCATAGTACAGTCATATTAATTTCCTGGACCTCAGTTTCCTTACCTCTAAAACGAACGGGATACCACCGTCTTGCTTCCTCCCCGATCTATCACACTGTAATTGTACTCTGGGGCCCTGATCTAAATATAAAGAATTTGTGTGTAACTCTGTCAACCACTTCAAAACATCTTAAGATCAAACCCGGAATTTTTGAGGGTAGAGTGACGGTTAGTCAAACTAAAATAATAATGTCACTTTTTACTAAAAATAGGGCTGGATATCAATGGATAGCACAAATCTCCTTGCTTTTTAGCCCAAAGGTTTGAGAACTTCATGAAGTTTCCTCTGGTTTTACATCTTTGTTGGAGATTCATAGTCAAGATAGAGGAGAGGGTAGAAAAAGAAAGTGTTTTATTTACATGGAAGCAAAACTTGTAAATAAATAATAGAATGAACCTTGAATGTAACTCTCTCTGGCTAACTATTTCTACTTTCTGAACATTTTGAGGGTATGTCATTCCCAAACAAATATTACAATTCACACTTGAAAAAATTGAAGAGTAGTTAAGGGCAAATCTTGTGCTTCAAAATGTCATAATGTAAACAGATAAATCCCAGGTAATAACAATATTCAATTAACAAGAACAGCACATTACCAGACCTGGCTGATTGTGTTAGTGTTTTTACACAAAGTAATTTCAATTTCTTTAAAAATAAACTATAAGCACCCAGATCTATGTTTCTAATACCATTCTCCAATAAAAGAAAACATAGATCCTTAGAGAAATTATTAAATCTAGGGCTGGGGCAAGTAATATACAAGATGAGCTTTAAGCATCTTATAGTGCCAGAAACTAGGAGAGTGCTAAAAAAACAAGCAAGCAAGCAAGAAACCAAACTGAAAAACAAAAACCATATTGATGGGAGTATGTCAAAGGGGCACAACAAGAGTCAACTGAAAGAGTTCCCAATAGCCAAAGATGGAAAAATTTGAGAAGCAAAATAAAGTAGTTTTGGATCATAACTCAAAGAATATAATAAATGCCCGTGAGTCCATATTTATATAAACAAATTACTGAACTAATAAATGAGGGAGAAGAGACAAAGAATTCCAAATAAATTATGTAGATACTTCGCTCTAAAGGACAAGGCATTAGCGCCACTCCTTAAGTGTGGGCTGTGCATAGTGCCTTCCTTCCCAAGAGTACGGTATGGAAATGGGGAAAAAGGGTCATTTTACTACAGAAAACCTGACAAATGCTACATCAGTCAGGTAATCAAGGTTAACATCAGCAGTCATAATTCAGGTTAATAGTATGCATCTCTGATATGATGTGATAAAAAATGACATTTTACCTCTGTAGTCTTCTTCCCAAAAACCCATAATCCCAGTGTAGTCATGACAGAAACTTCAGAAATATTCTGATAGAGGGACATTCTACTTTATACTTGACCAGAACTTCTCAAACCTGTTAAGGTCACCAAACTATAAAACAGGAAAATCTGAGAAACGTCATAGCCAAGAGAAGCCAAAGGCAACATGACAACTACATATAATATAATATCCTGGATGGGATCCTGGAACAGAAAAAGAATAGTAGGTAAAGACTATGGAAATCTGAATAAAGTATAACCAGTAACCAGTTGCTTTTGTGTATATTCCAACTCATGACCACCTTCTGTGATGCAGAGTAGAATTGCATTCCATGGGGTTTTCAAGGTTGCAACTTTCCAGAAGCAGATCTCCAGGCCTTTGTTCCAAGACACCTCTGGATGAGTTAACCAAGTATGGACTCATTATGGAGTATTTTTTTAAACCTTATCATATTACCAAAAGTCTGGTTTTGCCACCAGAAAAAAATTTCATATGACCAGATCACAAAGTTGTACTTTTTGCCATCAGCATCCAATGTCATTTTTTGGTAATAGAAAGCAAAGTTTCTTTCTTTCTCTCTCTCTCCCTCCTATGAGATTCCTAGGGGATTCAGCCATGATTCTGGCAATATAACAATAAGTAAAATAGTGACTACAACCAACTTTAAAATTTTGAGAAACTTAAAGCAGCAAGTTACAAAATTTCTTTGGCTTTCTTTCCCTTTTATTTCTTGGGAAATCATTTCTTAGGGTATTGGAAATTCAAGTGGTTTAAACAGAGAGATTGGTTTGAATTAAGAGAAGAATAAAATGAAGTCTTTTGATTTTAAAATAATGAAATATAAATTCAAGGCATCTAAAGTTCTAATGCAGGATTGGAGGAAGACTCATTAACAACCTGCATTATACAGATGGCACAAACTTGCTTGCTGAAAGTAAAGAAGACTTGAAGCACTTACTGATGAAGATCAAAGACTATAGCCTTTAGTTTGGATTATGCCTTAACATAAAGGAAACAAATATCCTCCCAACTGGACCAATAAGCAACATCATAATAAATGGAGAAAAGATTGAAGTTGTCAAGGATTTCATCTTACTTGGATCCACAATCAACAAACATGGAAGCAGCAGTCAAGAAATCAAAAGACACATTGCACTGGGCAAATCAGCTGCAAAAGACCTCTTTAAAGTATTGAAAAGCAAAGATGTCACCTTGAGGACTAAAGTGTACCTGACCCAAGCCATGGTGTTTTCAATTGCCTCATATGCATGCAAAAGCTGGACAATTAATAAGGAAGACTGAAGAAGAATTGATGCCTTTGAATTGTGGTACTGGTGAAGAATATTAAATATGCCATGGACTGTCAAAAGAACAAATAAATCTGTCTTGGAAGAAGTACAACCAGAATGCTCTTTAGAAGCAAAGATGGCGAGACTACGTCTTACATACTTTGGACATGTTGTCAGGAGGGGTCAGTCCCTGGAGAAGGACATCATGCTTGATAAAGTACAGGGTCAGTGAAAAAGAGGAAGACCCTCAACGAGATGGATTGACACAGTGGCTGCAACAATGGGCTCAAGCATAACAATTGTGAGGATGGCGCAGGACCAGGCAGTGTTTCGTTCTGTTGTTCAGAGGGTCGCTCTGAGTCAGAACCAACTCAACAGCACCTAACAACAACAACAAAGCTCTGATGAGTAGAGAAAAAAACTTCTACTTGTTCTAGGGCAGTGATATCATACTAATAACCATCAAAACCAACCTACTGGAAAAAATAAAAACACACATAACTTCCCAAATGCTTCCTGGACATTAAATCACAAGACAAGTGCTAAGCCCCAGTATAAAGGCTATAAGGTGTGCACCTGCTCCCAGTAAGCACTGCCTAACAAAACAGGGGCTTTCATGGCACTTAGAGAGGGATTCAAAGTCTGTCTCCATCTTTTTTTTTTTTTTTTTTTTAGTGATATTTTGAGAATAGGAGCCCATCTTGGCCATTTAACTCAAAAACGTATCATTTCGATGCTGACTAATTGAACTCTCATATGTTATGAAATCAGAAAGTTGAAAAGCATAGCAACAAAAACATGAAGAAAGAAATTTAGGGCTTTTATTTCCCCCTGCTACACTTTCCCACAGAATATCTGATCTGGAAGGTCAGTTAAGAGTCTGAAAACCCCTGAGGATGACAGGGTCTATCTCAAAAACTAGCCTAAGCTGAGATTCTTAAAACAGGGATTTTTATTCATCTTTAATCAAGGGGCTTCTGTCAGAGTACTGGTTACTTAAGATAGCCAAAGACACCCAGAAGGTCTAAGATGGTTCATTCTCAGTCCCTGTATATAGAAATGGCCAGAGGCCCTTTCTGGCTGCTTATCTTGTCAAATTAAAACTCTGGCTCATGCATTATGGTAAGGTAGAAATTACATAGCCTTTTGGAGTCAGAAGACGTATGGGCCTAAGCCCTTATTTTCATATTGCTGGTACTTCTGTGCCTCCATTTTCTGTTTGCAAAATAAAGCTGATAATATTTAATATGTTGAAAAATGAAATTTTAAGGATCACATGGACAACCTATGACCTTACTTTGTATTATATAAAAAGTGCTAATTATTATTAATTTATTATGCATTAATGTAATTATAATATACCATAATATAATTATTATTAATATATGATATGTTAAAACAATAATTTATTAAAGTATTATTGCATCAATAATATCATTAATAATAAGTAATATGTTAGGTCCCTGGGTGGCACAAATGGTTTGCTCTCAGGTACTAACCTAGAAGTTGGCAGTTCAAACCCACCCAGCAGCTATGAAAGAAAGATCTGGTGATCTGCTTTCAGAAATATTAGAGCCAAGAAAACCCTAAGGAGAAGTTCTACTCTGTAACACATGTGATTGTTCTGAGTTAGAATCAACTCAATAGCAATGGGTTTATTTTTGAGGTTTTATTTATTTTAAGGATAAATTTATACTTATTTCTTATGCATTTGCTGCATAAGAAATAAGAGCTTAAAGAACATAACAAGTAAATTTACCAGTCAAAAATACAGTAAAACTGCTTTTAATTTGATCATGCCATTACCTTTTCTGAAGACCTTTCTTTTTTTTATTTTTTTTTTCCCTAAGCACGACTTTAAGTAGCTGTCTATTGTCCTTCTTTTACATCTGAAGAACTCCCTTTAGCAATTATTGCAAGGCAGGTCTGGTGGTAATGAATTCCCACAACTCTTGTTTATCTGATATTATGGATTGAATTCTGTCTCCAAAAATATGTGTTGTAAATCTTAACCTCTATGCTTGTGGTTATAATCCTATTTGGGAATGGGTTGTCTTCATTAGGTTAATGAGGCAGGATTAGCGTAGAGTGTATCTTGACTCAATCTCTTTGAGATATAAAAGAGATTAAGCAAGCAAGAAGAGCAGAGACAGAGACATTTCAAGCCATATGAAGACTGCCCAGGAGCAGAAGCTCAGAGAGACAAGGACTTTCCTCCAGAGCTAACAGAGAAAACCTTTCCCTAGAGCTGGCACCATGAATTCAGACTTCTAGTCTCCTAGGCTGTGAGAAAATAAATTTCACTTTGTTAAAGCCACCCACTTGTGGTATTTCTTTTATAGCAGCACTAGATAACTAGACAGAATTTGGTACTGAGAAGTGGGGTGCTGCTCTAACAGACATCTACAATACAGAAACAGTTTTAGAATTGGGTGATATGTAGAGGCTGGAAGAATTTTAAAGTGCCTAATAGTAAAAACCTAGATTGTCTTGAAGAGACTGTTGTTAGAATTATGGGTGTCAAAGGCAATTCTGGTGAGGACTCAGAAGGAAGGGAGGAGAGCTGTAGAAAAAGTCTCTATCATCTTACAGAATACATATGGCACTAGCAACATGATAGTGCTAGAAATGTGTATGTTAAATGTGCTTCTGGTAAGGTTTTAAAAGAAAATGATGGCCATGTGATTGGACAATGGAGAAAGAGTAATACTTTTTATGCAGTGGCAAAGAACTTGTCTGAATTATGTTAAAATGTTTGGTCGAAGGTTGTACTTGTAAGTGATGAACTTGTATATCTGGCTGATGAGATTTCTAAGCAAAATCTTAAGGGGTCATGTGGTTTCTCCTTTTTGCTTATAGTAAAATGTGAGAAGAAAGAGATGGACTTAAAAATGAACTGTGCAAAATGAAAACAGAACTTAAAGATTTGGAAAAGTTTGCTGCACAAATTAAGGACAAGTGTCCTAGAATGTTCACCAAGGACATGGCTATACACTCTTTTTTTAGAGAGATTAAGCCTGTGACTGATGGATCTAACCAACTACCACAGCAGAAAACCCATCAGCTTATACTGAAGGGGACAGAGAAAGAACAAAAGAAAAGAACGCTTTCTTCCTCTTGGAATTCTACAGGCAGGAAACAGGCCAAAGGAGCTAAATCTGTTGCCCTCCCTGGAGTATCTCAGAGATCAGCAGAACTGTTGAAAGAAGCATGGGAAGCAGGGCCTTCTCAGTTTCAAAGGGTGGGGTCAAGGTCTCCTGGATCTCGAAGTGTGGGACCACAACCTCCTAGGATTCAAAGAGTCGATCTTTGCCAATTCAGTTCCAGAGTGTGGGGCTGCTGTTAAGGTGTGCCAGGCGGATGGGGTCACCACCCAGTGCTGAGGAGGTGAGACTGCCATGCCCAGAGGGCAGAAGAATGAGGCCTTCTGGGGCTGAGGAGAGGGTCACAACTCAGATGGACTGGGAGAATGGGGCCACCCAAAACCAAGGGAGCAGAATCGCCATCCCAGTGGGCCTGGAAGGTAGAGCTGATACCCAGGGCTGAGGGGCTTCCACCCAGAATCCAGAGAGCATGGCCAATACCCAGAGTCTGGAGGGCAGGGTCATAGACGGTCTCAGAGAACAGAGGAATATTTTCAAGCCTTGAGAGCTAATGCAAATTGTTCTGCTGGGTTTTGAACTTGCTTGGTGCCTGCTCTCCCTTCTTTCCCTACAATTTCTCCAATATGTAATGGAAATGTCTACCTTGTGCCTATTCCACCATTGTACTTCAGAAACAGATAACTTGTATTCTAGACTTCACACGTTCACAGATGAAAAGGAATTTTGCCCCAGGATGTAATATGCCTAAAGTCTCACCATATTTGATTTAGATGATTCAGAAGATGAGATTTTGAACTTGGAGTTGATTTAAGACTTTCGGGTTGGTGTGATTGGGGTGAATGTGTTTTGCATGTGGCAAGGACTTGAATTTTTGGGGTCAAAGGGTGGAATACTGTGGATTGAATTATGTCCCCCCAAAATATGTGTTGTAAATCCTCACCTCTGTGCTTGTGGTTATAATCCCATTTGGGAATGGGTTTCTTTGTTAGATTAATGAGGCAGGATTAGTGTAGGGTGTATCTTGAGTCAATCTCTTTTGAGATATTAAAAGAAACTAAACAAGCAAGTGAGCACAGCAGCGATTGGGAAGAGACGTGCCAAACTTTATGGAGATTGCCCAGGAGCAGAAGTTCAGAAGAGACAAGGACCATCCTCTAGAACCAACAGAGAGAGAAAGCCTTCCCCTAGAGTCAGCGCCCTGAATTCACACTTCTAGCCTCCTAAACTGTGAGAAAATAATTTTCATTTGTTAAAGCCACCCATTTGTGGTATTTCTGTTACAGCAGCACTAGATAACTAAGACATCTGGGAATGTCTTTATATCACCCTCATTTGTGAAGGACAGCTTTGCCAGATAAAGAATCCTTGACTGACAGTACTTTTCTTTTGACCCTTTATTTATACTTATACAATATAAATTCAACTCACATGTTATCAATTTGATCCTTAAAACCCTATCCTTATACATTGTTATTATTATTAATTATTTTAAGGTCTACCAGCAACTAACACCTTCACCTCTCACTGATCTTCAGCCTTAGCTCACATATATTTCAACCTGTAAAATTTACCTTCCACTTTCCACGTAAATGACTGCATTTCGTTGCCATTATCCCTGCCTCATACAATTTTCAGTAAAACATATTCCTCCATTCCTTCAGTGCTCTGCTCCACATCTACTTTCCTCAGGAAGTTATGCCAGTTGATGCTAGTCACTTCACTACCCACATCATCAGGTCTTGTATGTCTAATCAAAGAGCTACCAAATCCTGCTTGTCAAATAATCACAGAATTCATTTTAGAGCTGAATGTGACTGTAGAAACCATCCAGTTCAATGTCTTAATTTTGCAAATGAGGAAATAGAGGGTCAGAACATTTAACTGACTTGCTGGTTGGTGGCAAAATGGAGACTAACATCTGAACTTCCAGAGAAGATTTTGCCAACATCTGGATACAAATCCAACAATATGAACTTTTGATAGTGTTAATATCATCCACCGAAAAACACAGCAGAATTCTTTAATAGAAAGTAGCGATCCCCTGAAAGCCTCACTTGTTCAAGCAATAGTCAAGTCTAAGAACAACAAAAGATTAGTTACTTCGTCTAAAAACATTTCAGTGAAGTAGAAGCTAAGGAATGTTTATTGACAACGTTTAGTATTGTGCTTTATACACAGTAGGTGCCCAGTTATTGTTTGGTAAGTGGGTTAGGGCATGCATGAGTGAACGAGAACTTGTGAAGGAAGAGTTTCTCAAAACTATCATAAGTATGCCACCACAGGATTTGAAAACTTGACTTAGTTTAGAAATTCATTTCTTCTCTAGAAATTTGAATCCTCCAAAATTAACTTTACAGAGTTCTTGTGCTATTTGGAGACAATATTCTATATGTGCAGAGGTCGAAGACACAAAGCTAACCATGACCATAGTAAATCAAAGCAGTTCCAATATAAATCCTAGCAGGGCTCTGAAAAGCAAGAGTCATGTAGGCAGAATAACCCTACCAGATATTAAGACATTGTACACACATAAATGGTTAAAATATTATAGTTCTGACCCCCATACAGACAAACTGACCAAAGGAACAAACTAGGGTGTCTAAAAATAGACCCATACTATTATAAGAACTGGGCTGTAATAGAAGTGGCATCACACAGAAGCAGAGGAAAGAATGACCATTTAATCAGTGGTGCCGGGAAAATTAACTCCTTGTAATGAAAAGATTCAATTATATCCCTACAACACTCTATAAGGAAAAATAAATTCAGATGAATTTAAAACCTTAGTGAAAAACAAGTTATATGGGGGAAAAAAGTAGAATAACTTAATGACCTTGGGATTGGAAGGGATTTCTTGAACATGTCAGAGAAAGCACTACCTGTAAAGGGAGAAATTGGAGGAGCTGATGACATCAAAATCAAATACTTCTACTCAACAAAATATACTCTAGGCAAAGTTAAAAGACAGATGATAGATGGAGCGGAGATGCTTCCAATGCATATAACCAAGAAAGGATGAATACCCAGAATAATTCAGAAACTCCTACAAATCAGGATAAACAAGATAGGCAGACCAACAGAAAAACGGACTAAGGGTATGAAATGTGCAGATTGCTGAAATAGAAACCTGGATGGCTGATGTGAAGAGGTGCTCATGGCCACTAGTAGGCAATCTGAGAAATTCAAAGTAGAGGTTCCAGTTTAGAGCTAAAAGACAAAACAAAACCTGTTGCCCTCGAGATGATTCCGACTCATGGCAACCCAATATGTATCAGAGTAGAACTGCTCCATAGGGTGTTCTTGGCTGTAATCTCTATGGACACAGATCACCAGGCCTTTCTCCCATGGTGCCACTGGGTGGATTTGAACTGCCAACACTTAGATTAGTAGATGAGCACAAACAGTTTGCACCACAGAACTAGAATGACAAAAAATATTCGTATAATAACAAATGTCAGCGAGTATGTGCAAGCAGGAGCTCTCATATGTGCTGGTGACTTGGCAAATACTTCTTACAACCATTTTGGTAAACAATTTAGCAATACTTAGTAAATTGGTGTATGCACATGCCCCATAACACAGCAATTTCTGGATATGTACCCACAGAGAACTCAATAAACAGAGACATGTATAAAGATTGTTGTAATAGCAAAATAAGGGGAATATGTTTAAAGAGTTGTTTATCCCTTAAGTGGTTTATTATTCAGTGGTCAAAAGATGATCAATTATCAAAGACAGCTGAAAAGCAATGTTGAGAAAAAAATATTCCTAAGTACAACCTGGCATACAGTACAGTAATATCAAATTTTCTATCATTATATCAAGTTCAGGACATATATTTTTTTCATAGATATACATATATAGAACATCAAGCACATAAGACTAAGAACCCATGAGGAGCCAGAAAATTGGTAATGAGGCTGGAAGACACAGAAGAAAAAAATAAAAGGATCTGGGACTAGAATAATCCCGTTAATGTGATACAAACCAAGGATCAACATGAATCCTATTAACAAAAATTTCTGCACTTGAAAGCCAGAACAGTTACAAACAATGAAGAGAACATTTTTTAAGTGGAGGGGAAAAAGAAGGTAAATCACTGTCTTTAATTTATGGACAGTTCATATAAAGACGGGGTTAACCTAAAATTCAGTGAAGTCGGAAATGAATGAGGATGATACGGACCACCCACACTAGCCCTTTCCTAGTCAGGGGGTGATTGAGTGTTAATTCCACTGACCTTATTCACAGTAGCTCCTCCATTCCCCCAGCGAGCATGAGTGGCTGTCAGGCAGCATACTTTACATAGCTGTCGACTTAGTGTTTTTCTTTTGACTGAAATTTTTACCTGAGGCATTTCAGTCCTGTAACTTCAGCAGTCAATTTAGGCCCAAAGCTGCACAGGGCTCAGTCACCACAAAGCAGGTATTTTGCATGTTGCATGCAAGCTAACAGCTTAAGCACCAGGGAGAAGAGCTGGGCCCAAACAGAGGCAAGAAGCAGGACCTTATGCTAACTCGGTACTCTGTCAGCTAATTTGCCTGCCGCTGAATTGTCCTCTGTGTGTGAGCATCGTGCGTGTGTGTATGTGTGTGTGGGGGGGGGAGTATCCTTTACATTTATATTGTATGTTGGTTGATTTAATGATCCTAAGCCAATGTTTTAAGAAGTAATCATGAAACTCTAATAGCTAGATAGGAGGCATAAAAAGAGAAATGGCTTGAAACATAATTTGAATTGAATTATACCAAGAAAATTAGTTTTACTTTTTTAGACAGCTCAATTTCTTTTTTTTTTTTTTAAAAAAAGGAGCCTGCAAAGTGTGGATGATTGATATGTGTTATTAAAAAATGACATGTAAATTGAGCTGAGAATTTGTCATTGTATATAGTTTTCAAAATTCTTAACCTCTAAAATGACATAGAAGCCATTTGCTACTCATTACAAGCGATTTTGGATAGAGGATAAAAAATTGTTGATCATGCAAGCAAACCAGTAGCACCGTTCATTATATCCAGATCTTTTAGCCAGGGGGTCCATTGCCATCTTCATCACCTATTTTTGTGAAAGCTGTAGCCAGGATCCCTGTTAAAAGTGCCCTGTCTCCTCCTAGATACATTACAGAAGAAAAATAATCAAGACTAAATGTGACTGGGTTACAAAGAATCTCAGATCCAGATAGTGTCCATGGGTATTTGGAAAGAGAACAGTTAATCTCTCTGCTGTAGTAAAGGAGAAAAGACTATCAAATACACTCTCAGCTAACCCTTGGGGATGAAATTCCATATTCTTAACTCTACCTAACGTACTACAGGAAGTGGGTCCTCATCTAACAGTCAAAATAAAATAATTGTACTTACCCCATTGGCCTGCAAGTCAGTACTGTGAAAAGAAATCATTCCTTGGTAAGAAGTAACATATCCATTTATGTAAGGCAAGGAGAGCTGAGAAGTACATAAAAGGAAGAACAAATTGCATAAAGAATGAGAGTGTCTGGGAATTGACACTGGCAAGTTTCAGTCCACCCTGTTCATAGTAGTTATAGAAAATACAAATAAATAATGTCAGGCACTGGGTAAATCACAAAACAGAAGGGAAATGATGGCTATGCTTAGCTGTGGTTTTTGCCCCAATTATACCAGGATTAATATGGAAAAAAAATATTTATGAGCAAATATGTTTCATGGGCAAAAGACTGCCTTTAGAAATCAGCAGTGCCTCCATCAGGCTGGCTCTGCAGGTGGCACTTATTACAAGAAATGACTACTGACCACACCGCCAGGTGTTTCTTACTCACAGAGATTTCCTGCCTCCGTGAGCCATCTGGGACCACCGAAAGCGAGTCAGCAGTAGGCCTCTCGTTACCTATTTAATAGTGCAGCCACAATAGCAACTCAAAACACTTTACCAGGACTGAGAATCATTAACTGAAGATGAGAAGAAAATTTTACATCTGAGATTACAATGGAGTTACAAAAATGAGGGAGAGAGGGAGGTGGAGGAAGAGAGACCAGTGTATTCTAAGACAGTGCTTCTCAAACTTTAACATCCGTGCTTACCAATCGCCTGGAGATTTTGTTACAATGCCGAATCTGATTCAGCAGGTCTGAGGCGCATTTCTATCAGGCTCCCAGGTGTGGGCCATGAGGATGGTCTGACTGCACTTTGAGTAACCAAGTTTGAAGGAATAACCAAAAAAGTGAAGGGGATTGTTGTGGGTTGAATTGTGTCCCCCAAAAAGCTGTGTTGAAGTCCTAACTCAGGTATCTGTAAATGTGATCCCATGTGGAAATAAGAGTTTTCTTTTGTTATGTTAATGAGGTCATACTGGAATTCCCTCTGTGTGGTGTCTTATGAAAAGAATAGAATAGACACTGACACCGGCAAAGACAGACAGATACCATAGGAAGATACATCTACAAGCAGTCAAGGAACACCAAGGAATGCCTGGGGCCACAGAAGCAGAAAAAGACAAGGTTACTTCCCTAGAACCATGGATGGATTGCCCAATAATCGGTGGTGCACAATTTCACTTGTGGTAAAACCCAGGTGAAATTACGCACTACAGACTAGTAAGTAAACACAATCAAGCCCGTGGGTACCTAGCTTACTGGAAACCTGTGCGTACCTTACTTACTGGTTAACCTGCTCCTGCCTAGAACCCACAGAGAGAAAGATCCTAGCCCCACAGCGACCCTCAGTTTGGACTCCTGGCCTCCAAAAACTGTGACAATAAGTTCCTGTTCTTTAAAGTCAGCCACTTGTGGTATTTTTTGTCATAACAACACTAAGTAACTCTAACAAGGGTAAATGGCAAAACTCCTCTAATGCGACTAAATTATAAAGTATGTAACTATACACCTGCCTGCCTCAGAAACTATCTCCACTTGGGTTTCCTAACAGGGCTTAAAATTCATCATAAGCAACCCCAAACTCATTATTTTCTCCCACAGTCCTACTCCCTCCCCTGTATGCCTAGATCTGTTAGTGCAGCATCAGCTATGCAAGACCTTGAGACACAAAACTCAAATTAATTCAACTCCTCCTTCTCCCTCAACCCCCATAGCCAGACACCAAGTCCTGTCACAACCAACCTTCAAAATTTCTCCTTCTGTTTCCTGTCTCTATTCTCAATTCTACAGCTGTGGTCTGGGCCTTTCTTGTCTCTTCTCTGAATCATTATGCAACCCTCTGAGTGGTCTCCCTCACTCTCTTTTCTTTCCCTTTCAAATATGCTGGAGTCCTTGGGTGGTACAAACAATTAACATGCTCAGCTGCTAACCAAAATGTTGAAGGTTACAGTCCACCCAGAGGTACCTTGGGAAAAAGGCCTGGTTATCTATTTCTGAAAAAGTGTCCCTTGAAAACTTTATGGAGCACACAGTTCTACTCTGACACACACAGGGTTGCCATGAGTTGGAATTCATTTGTCTGCAACTGGGGTGTGTTTGTTTGTTTGTTTTTGTTTTTTCAAATATCCTTCCATTCCTCCACATTGCTGCTGGCGTTGTAATCCTAAATCTCACATGGCATATGTATCATTTTCTTGTTAAAATACCGTCCAGTTAACAAGGCTTCCATTTTTTAAAGGATAAAGAACATACACCTTAGCAGAACATAAAATTACAATCACAAAATGGAGGACAACCACACAATACTGGGAATCATGGCCCAGCCAAATTGTAAACATATTTTTGGGGGGACATAATTCAATCCATGACGACAGCCATCCACTATGTTTTCACCTCAACACTACCTCATCTCACAAAACACAACCCTACATGTTTTCTCCTCAATGGGGCCATCCAGGTGCACATAGGAGGGAAGCAAGAAATGTTATTGAGTCTACAAATACTGCTACAAGTTCATTTTCTGATCAAAACAGCTTTCTTTGAGTTGCTCCAACCACATGGTTAGGATGTTAACTCAGATGTGAGGATGGGGAAGGAAGAATCAGACAGAAATTCTCATGTTCTAGCGACTCCTACCCTAGCTATCAAAATAGGAAAGTCATAATTTTGAGGTCTTATAAATCAGGGCTCAGGAAGCCTTTATCTTGGTCATTAAAAACAGTGTCTTAGCTTCTTTAGGAGAACGCGTATGGGGACTTAGACATAGAGGTTCCAAGGCAATAGGAGAGGGGAGAGTAATTTTTTCATCTTCTCGACTTCTAAATTGCACTTCTTTTATCTACTATTTTACTCATAGGGGGAACTCAGAGCAATTTAAAACCTTGGATGATGTTTCCAAAACTTGGTTTAACCTCCCCTGGCAAAGCAGTACATCAGCATGAGGTGAACAAGAAATAATACATATCAATGTTGGTGAACTATTACAATTATTTTTTCAGGCATCAACAAGGGTTGGTTAATCAATGCTAATGCTATTAGGTGTTTCCTGGACAGCCACAGAAGGAAACTAACATCTAAAAAAATGAAGTCCACAGCCCATTAATTCAAGTCAATAACATGATTTTGTTTTATGAGAAGGACAAAAGAAATCCACACTTGCCCATGAATTGTAAATAGGTTAAAAAATAAACAAATATCTCTGGTATATTGAAGGAAACAGTAAGAAATTTGGAATCAACTCACATATTGCCTTTCTCTCATACTGGAAATAGTAAAAATAGTCATTCGTTCATTTATTCAATCAATCAATCAACAAGTATTTATTGAGTACTGTGGTGGTTTTCTACTACCCATCTGTCATTTTGTCATACTGTGGGTGGTTTGCCTGTTGCTATGATGCTAGAAGCTATACTACCAATATTTCCAATTCCAGCAGGGTCACCAATGGTGGACAGGTTTCAGTGGAGCTTACAGACTAGGAAGAAAGGCCTAGCAATCTCCTGAAAATTAGGCAATGAAAACATTATGGATCACAACAGAGCATTGCCCAACTTACTTGCTTTGGACATGTCATCAGAGGGATCGATTGCTGAAGGAGGACATCATGTTTGGTGAAGTAGAGAGCCAGTGAAGGAGATGGAGATCCTCGGTGGGATGAATCAGCTCAGTAATCGCAACGATGGATTGAAATATACCAGTGATTGTGAGTATGACACAGAACCAGGCAACCCTTCATTCTGTTGTACAGAAGGTCACTATGATGGTTAAGGTTGTGTGTCAGCTTCACTGGGCACGATTGTCAGTGGTTTGGCAGTTGTATGATGTGATCACTTCCATGATGAGATTTGATATAATGTGATCACCTCCATAACAGGATCTGCTGTGAGTAGCCAATCACAGTCAAGGGAGTTTCCCTGGACATGTAGCCCGCATAGAATGTAAATGGCATTCTGGCAAGGCTTGAGGGCTTTTGCTCACTCTGGATCTTGTAGCTGGTTCCTGTTCATCTAACCTCCAATTCTTGGGACTTGAGCTAGCAGCTTACCTGTGTTCTTGCCTGAGGATCTTGGGATTCATTGATCTTTGCAGACTATGAGCAAAAGCCCTGCTCTCTGACCTGCCAATCTTGGGTTCTCCAGCCCCAGCAGCTAAATGAATCAGGAGAAGCCTCTATCCTGACCCATGGACTTGGGATGTTGCAGTCTCTACTACCTCGTGATCCATTTTCTTGATATAAATCTCTCTCTGTATATATTTATATGCTTTACTGGATTTGCTTCTCTAGAGAACCCAACCTAAGACAGTCACCATGAGTTGGAGTTGACTTGATAGAAGCTATCTATGTCTATCTATAACCCAAAACCAAACCCAATGTCGCTGAGTCGATTCCAACTGACAGCCACCCTACAAGACAGAGTAGAACTGCCCCATAGGGTTTCCAAGGAGCGGCTGGTGGATTTGAACTGCTGACCTTTCAGTTAGCAGCCAATCTCTTAACCACTGCACCACTAGATTTCCATCTCTATCTATAGCGGTTTAAAACATGTCCACAAATTCTTTGACACTTCTTCCATTAAGGAGTTTAATTCTCCTCACCCTGACTATGGATAGGCATTACAATGTTGTTAATGAAAAGAATGCAGCAGAAATGACACTTTTTTACTTCCAAGAATCCACAAGATAAGATCATGCACTTTCTGCAAGGTTCTCTTGGGACACATACCTTTGAAGCCTTGAGTAACCATGTAAGAAGTCCAGCTACCCGGAAGCTGACATTCTGGAGAGACCATGTGGAAAGATCAAATAGAGATAGAAGACCCAAGAAGCCCTAGTTATTCCAGTCCCCAGATGTTTGATCTCTTCAGCCCAGGCAATATAGATGTGAGTGAAGAAGTCTTTAAGATGAATCCAGCCTAGTCATCATCTTGACTGCAGTCACAGGGAGAACCCAAGGAAGAACCACATAGCTGAGCCAAGTCAATGCCCACAGCTATAAGAGATAGTGATAATGAATACTTGTTATTATTTTGCATCACTAAGTTTGGGGTGATTTGTTACACAGAGATAGGTAACTGGAATAAGCAACTAATGTATGTCAGGCACTGTGCTAGGTATTGGAGATATTTCTCCTTTTATAGAGTTTAAAACTTACTAACCTAAGCCACTAGCTATATGTGGCTGTTTAGCACTTGAAATGTGTCTACTTCAAATTGAGATGTACTGTAAGTGGAAAATACACATGGGATTTCAAAGACTTAGCATGAAATAAAAATGTAAAATATCTCATTAATGATTTTTATATTGATTACATGTTGAAGTGATAAGTGATAATATTTTGGATATATTGGGCTAAATAAAATATATGATTAAAATTAATTTAAAAAAAAACTTGCTGACCCAGTGCTCTATGTGGATGTAAGAAACAAACCCTTCATCTCCCATAGTTTACAGTCTAAATAATAAGATGAGAAATACTCATATAAACAGATACATACCATTGTAATAAAATATATGATAAGTACTAAATAAATGAACAACAAACAGAATTTACTAGAAGGAGGGAGCTCCTGGGACCTGCACAATCAAGGGAAGATTAGTCAAGGAAATAGGAACTGGACTAAATGTAAAGGATTTGTGTGCGTAAAAGAGGCTAACAGGGGCTGAGGAGGGATGCATTTCAGCTGAGCGTGAACGAGTGGTATGAGCTGGTTTGGAAGAAGGGTTCCACACAGGAAAGTGCATGAAGGAAAAGACTAGGAAAATCAATAGGAAACAGATGACAGAGGGTCGTGAAGGCATAATAAGGATTTAAAAGAACTATACTTCATTTTCAATCGCCTAATATGCATGTGAAAGCTGGACAATGAAAAAGAAAGACAGAAGAAGAATTGATGCATTTGAATTGCAGTGTTGACAAAGAATATTAAATATACCATGGGCTGCCAGAAGAACGAATAAATCCATCTTAGAAGAAATACAACCAGAATGCTCCTTAGAAGTGAGATTGGTGAGAGAGACTTCGGCTCACTTACTTTGGACATGTCATCAGGAAAGACCAACAGCTAGAAAAGGACAGCATGTTTGGAAAAGTAGAGGGTCAGTGAAAACCAGGGAACCTCTCAATGAGATGGACTGATGCAATAGCCTCAACAATGGACTCACACATACCGACAATCATGAAGATGGTGCAGGACCTGGCAACATCTTGTTCTGTTATACATAAGGTCGCCATCTGCCATGAATTGGAGCTGACTTGATGGCAACTAACAATAGGTTTCATTTTCTAGGCAAGAAGAAGGTACTGAAGGTTTACAAGCCACAGATGAGACATGATGAAAAATGAAACTGGCCTGACAGTGGAATGAACGTGGACTGATGTATTAGAATTAATGCCAGAGGCAGGAAGACCAAGTAGGAGACCCTTGAAATAATTTTCAAACATGGTAAGAAGGGTCTTTCACTCTGTGTATCCCACCTCCCGTGACATGTCCACCTCAGCTTTTCTAGAACGTCATTTCGTGCCGCTTCCTATGTGTCTCAGCACCTCCTGGTGTATGGAGCTATGATATTTTCTTAATGAGCATGTGCTCAAGATGCAGATATAGACAGTGCTGCCCTGAAGCTATCAACTGAATGGGTGGGCTTATTTCATCACCAAACCCACTGATGGCTGCTTCCTTGTGATCTAAGGAGTTCTTAGTGTTTATTGTTTGTTTTGACTGTTTGATCCTCTTTGCTCTACATGGTATCATTAATTCACCGATGCCTGACAAGTTTTATCCTAAAAGGAGTGGATACAGGTGAAGACATGTTCGAGCGCTCCCTGAAGTAAAAGCATTCCTGGTTTCTGGAAGAGATGATATGTATTAACAATTATATGGTGCTTTCATCTTCAAAGCCCTATGTAAACATTATCTAATTAACCCTCACAACATACCCGGAAGGCAAGGAAGTATCATTAAACCTGGGTTTCAGGAGTGGATGTTGTAACCTAGACGTTAAATGACAAGCCCTCCATCAGAAAAGGCTCAGTGCAGATGCCAAAGCTAGCAAATAAGGACTTCTTACCCTTATTCCTATGCTGAGACGAAGGAGAAAAACAAACACGGAAATTTTTCATTGATTACAAGGATCATATGCATTATATCCTTGTAAAGTTGGCCACAGAATAGGAAAGCCGGTTGTATTATACAGGGAGGCAGGATTCTGGGTTCTTCATAAATAAAAATCAACTCCAAGGCAACTAACAACAGCGATGGATTTTTAATGTCTAGTTTTGTGACCTCAGACAAGTCCTTCATCCTACCTCTGCTTAGAACACTTTGTCAAAAGATCTCAAGCTACATCTAAGCCCTATAATCTATGATTCCCAACACATAATAGCACTAAAATAATTCATGAAAACAGTGCTCAGAAAACGAGCTCCAGTAAGTTTCTGTGACACAGATCATGAGAGAAGCTTTCGTGCGCTCTTTTTACATAATTTCTACTTCATTCCTGCCACATCCCCACCAACAGCAATGTCCCTCACTACTTCTCCACACAGTATCTTCAGGATCTTTCTTCCTCCCCCATCAAACCTGCCCTTAGAAGAAGCTGCCAAACTCACTGATGCCAAGGTATAGAAGCATTCCGAGTCTTAAGGTAAACTAGCCCAGGGGGAGTTTTGCATTTACAGAGGGGACAAAAACTCCCATCCAACCAAACTGAAGTTCTGATGGTGGTATTCAGGCCACAGTGAATTAACTTTTAAAGGTGGGGTGGCAGGACCCTGATATCCTATCACACCACACATACAGCTACTACAGAAGCAGGCAATATTTTTGAGTACTTAGAAGGAGCCAAACTCTCTTTTAAGAGGAAGTCTAGTATCATGGTTAAGAGCATGGTCTCTGGGACTAAAATAGTCTTTCTACCACTAAGAAATCACTTCATCTCTCTGTCCCTCAGTTTCTTCATCTCTAAAATGGGGATAATAATCCTTCTGATCCCCTAGGGTTGTTGCAATAATTAAATTAAGGCATACAAAGTGCACAGCACAGTTCCTGACACATAATAAGCACCAAAATGCATTTGCTATTATTTTTGGCACTTTACTTGTATTAATAAGTGTATATTAATAAAACTCTATGAGGTGGATACTATATCTAGCTCCTATTTTATAGGCAAAGAAGCTGAGGTGCAAAGGTGATGACACATCCCCCAGTTTGCACAGATTAAGTAGTGAAGTGGGACTTCTCACCTGGGCAGCCAGGCTAAAGAACCCAACTGTGACCATCATGCTGTGCAGCTGTGAGTGCCTGTGGGCATGGCCAGATGAAGTCCTAACTGGAGCACATCAAACACACAAACTAAATTCCTTCTCTTCTCTCTGTCTTAGAATCTTCACCTTTAAAAAGGGAATAATATTTACCAGACAAGGGTGTCGTGAAGACCAAGATAACTTATGAGAGAGGATTCTTAAAATTCTAAAGTGCTATTCAATCATTTCCAACTATTATTATCTACTGCAGAATGGGAGCCCTGGTGGCTCAGTGGTTAAGAGTTTGGCAGCTAACCAAAAGGTCCGCAGTTCAAATCCATCAGCCACTCCTTAGAAACCCCATGGGGCAGTTCTACTCTGTCCTATAGGGTAGCTATGAGTCAGAATTGACTTGACGGCAACAGGTTTGGTTTTTTTGGTACTATAGAATAACGAAGGCAGTGTGGTTCAGTGGTAGAATTCTCACATTCTAGCAGGAGACCCAAGTCTGATTCCTGGCCAATGCACCTTATGAACAGCCGCACCCATCTATTACTGGACACTTCTGTGTTGCTATGATACTGAACAGGTTTCCAGCGGTGCTTCCATACTAAGATGGACTAGGAAGAACGGCCTGGTGATCTACCTCCGAAAATCAGCCAGTGAAAATCCTTTGGATCACAATGGTTTGATCCCCAACTGATCATGGCTCAGGACCAGGCAGCATTCCCTTGTATTGTTTCATTGTTCTATAGTTCCAGTGATTCCTTCCTTTCAAGGGGTTGCCATGAGTCAGAGAAGCTTAAGGGCAGTTAGCAGCAACAACAATTGCAGCTTGAGTTAACGTGTATGTGACTGCAAGCAAGGCTGTAAAAGGCCTCAAAAAACCATTTGCACTTCAGTGGATCCTCAGTTCATGGAGGCTTTGGGCAGACAGGGACATCTGACCTGCGGGAGTCAGAAACAGGGACTGTGAGCCCAGGCACCAGGCAGTGCACGGGGCAGGAGGCAGAACATGCACAGAAACTGCCACTGCAAGCCGAGCCTCGTGGTTCTCCTTCACCATACCATCCCATGGTGACCATGCGTCCACTCCATAGACGAAAATCAAAAACACTGCCATTGAGTAGAATTCTGACTCATAGAGACCCTGTAGGACAGAGTAGAATGGCCCCCTAGGCTAAATCTTTACAGAAGCACATCGCCACATCTTTCTCTCTTGGAGCAGTTGGGGGGGTTCCAACCATTGACGTTTTGGTTGGCAGCCAAATGCTTAACCACTGCGTCACCAGGGCTCCTCTCTGTAAACCAGAAGGCCTGAAATGCTCTAGGCCCTATGCTAATGCTGCTGTCCACTGCCTCCCAAGTATCCCTCCAAAGTCCAGGCACTCACAGAAAGGAGGGCTCCTCAGGACTGTGTGGCCTGGAGGTTTCTGGGCAAGGCAGGATGGAAGAGCCGGCCTTTGTGTGGTCTGTGGGGGGTCCCTGGTGTCCTTGGCTCCCCCACCGCTGCTTCTGTCTGCACCACCTGCTCTTTCCATTTTACTGCAAAGTCACTCTCCCAAGGCTCTGAGGGCCATTTCTGGGCAGTGCCCTGCTGAGGAGTTTTGGAAGAAAGCACATCCCGGGCCTTTGAAGAAATCCACCCCAACGCGCTAGCGACCTGCTGCTCTCTAAAGCTGCCTTTTAAATCCTCAAGGGCAAGTGACCTACAACACCAAGCCCGGGTGCTAGAAGGTAAGAACACCAATTTTCAAATTACAGAGTTTTGTTTAATAGCAGCAAATCTCCTTTCACAGTTAATCGAAATGATCTCTGTTAAAAATCATTACTTTCATATCTTAGGCTTGGGTTAACAAGGGTCCCCCACTCGCCCCCCACGCCCCATACCCAGCTAAGGACAAAGGAAGAAGAGCAACCCCAAAACCAGCCTCCAGTCCCCACTCCGTCCTCCTCCACTTGCAGTCCTGGCCCAGCTTCCAAGCTGGCTAAGGTGACAAGGTCCGTGGATAATTATGCTGGCAGCTTCCAAGATGCCTCTGGGACCTGTCACACCGTTAGGCTGCTCATTGGCTGCCAGCACTGGCTGGCTCCTTTGAATGCGGTTTCCCGTCCTCGGCTTGATTCTGCTACAATTTACACATATTTTACCGCTCATGAATAATGCCCCCATTCCAATCCATCCCAGGATACAGTATATTTTGAAAGCCACTTAGATGGCAAAGGTGAGAGATTTGCCCAAGCTTGTATATATTTTCAGGCTTTTGCTTCCCACTGGCCTAAACACCACCCCAGGTTCACAGTCTTTGCTGTATTGTCACAGTATTATCATTTAACGTGTATCAAGTACACGGCACGTGCCCGATGCTCTAGCAAATGAACAGAAACATAATGTTCCAGCCAAGCTGATTTATCATTTAAACAGAGCAAGCACGAGAAGGAACAAACAGTAGAAGT
Organism: Dugong dugon; assembly: GCA_030035585.1. Taxonomy (NCBI): domain Eukaryota; kingdom Metazoa; phylum Chordata; class Mammalia; order Sirenia; family Dugongidae; genus Dugong; species Dugong dugon. The sequence goes on from CM057465.1 coordinate 99,497,934, forward strand.
TGTACAGGGTGAAAGTGGCCAGATGTCTTTGTTGTGCTGCCGTCAGACACCTCCCACAGACAGCTGTTGCTCTGAGGGAGACAACTGTGGTGCAAGCTTTAAGGAATTTTTTTTTTTTCTTGAAATAAGGTTACTATTTTATTTTGGACAATCCCCCAAAACAACATTATGGTCCTGCTCCTGGGAACTCCACTTAGCTATCATGATCCTAAGCCCCAGTCTCTGGTCCCGCTTCAGTTTGCCACTTACCAGGCTGTCAGTTAACCAAGTTTGAGAGCCCTTTATACACCCCAAGGGTAATATTTGTCACCTCTTCTGTGATAGCAGGCTTTTTTGTAGGTGTAGGTCCCTACATCCAAAAGTCAGCTAATGGCTTCTGGAATTTCTCTCCCAAGTGGGCAGATGCATGACGTTAGTACACTCAGCTGCACCAACTCTTATCTTAAAGTTAGTAAGGAGACTCTGGGTGGCACAAATGCTTAAGTGCTTGGCTGCTAATTGAAAGGTTAGGAGTTCGAATCCACCCAGAGGCACCTCTGAAGAAAGGCCTGGCAATCTGCTCCCAAAAGCTCACAGTCATTGAGAATCCTGTGGAGCATAGTTCTACTCTGACACAGTTGGGGTCACCATGAGTCAGAGTTGGCTCTGTGGCAACTGGTTTGTTTTGTTTTTTATTGATCAAAATTATGAAATAAGTCTAAGAATCAGCAGGGGAGAGGGGAATAAGAAGAGCTTATGTTAGGCAGTATCACACAAGAGTAAAGTCTTAGATAAGCAGAGTTTTAAGATCAGTATAGGGAGCGGGGGATTTGAAGCATGCTGAGGATAGGGATGAGCTGGCAGGCATCCTAGCGCCTCAAACCAACAAGGATGAGCATAGTCAAAAGCACGTCCCTGTGAGGGCAGAGGCAGGCATCAGTGTCAAGTTAGGAGTCTCAGGAGAGACCTTGTGGAGCTTAGTTGGAATTCTGGCCTAAGCCCCAGAGTTTATTCCTCCCTGGTGATTAATGCAGGGTTCTCAAGTTGCTTCATATCAGGGCTCAGTGATATTTCCTATTCTCATGGCCAAATGTGTCGGTAGAATATAAAAAGTAATTCATGAAGTGAGAGATGAACTGGGCCCAGGGTGTCCGCCAAGAAATGAGCACTTTGTCTTTGGTATCTCACCCCTGGTTAGCTCAACAGACCAATTTCTGCCCACTTCCCATACTGTAGAGGCTCCACACCCTGGCAGAATCCTCTTTGCCTTCTCAACCACTGGCCACTCCTTTAAGTTAAGTCTGCAAATGGTCTAAGCAGAGCCCCTGCAAAGGGAAGTAGTTGCTTCCTGGGAGTGATGCTTTAGCACAGTCAATCACATAGGCCTCCCTTTTGCATCTGGAGCAAGTGCCAACTACTAGACATTTGAGCTTGATTATCCTTGGAAGCTCTGATGACCTCATGCCCAGAGCTGGCACTCCCAAAATAGTGTTGGAGAAAGGGCAAGTATGTGTGCGCTGGGCCATTTAGCCTACCTGAGTAACAGCAGCTGACATTCTCTAACCAGTTGCCATCAAGTCAATATCCAAATCATGGCAACCCCATGTGTGTCAGAGTAGACTTGTTCTCCATAGAGTTTTCAATGGCTGACTTTTCAGAAGTAGATTGTCAGCTCCTTCTTCTGAGGTGCCTCTGGGTGGGCTCTAACCTCCGACCTTTTGGTTAGCAACCGACTGTTAACCAATTTGCACCATGCGGAAACTCATAACACTCTCTAGTGCTTACTAAATGCCAGGCGTTTGCTTAGAGCTTTACACAGATTCCATTTGTCAGTGCTTACAACAACCTATGGAACAGATTTATTATTTTTTAGCTCCATTGTAGAGATCAAGGGTGATCCTAACTAACCCAATTCTCTTGGAAGAGCCCTAAAATATCCTGGCTCAGGTCCATTTTAGTGTTCTTCCCTCAGGCTTCCCTGGAACCAAATTGGCCTGCAGGAATGGAAGCATCCCTGGTACCATTGTTAGAGCCCTGTGCTTCCCACCCCCTTGGTCAGTAATGGGTACATGTGCTGTGCTGTTACCAAGACTCCATTATTAATGTGTGCTCCTACATTTCCACTGATGTTCAGGGCTACTATCGTTTTAAACAACATTATACTGCTACTCACGCCTGGCCATCTACTAGGTCAGACTTTGTAGTCTTTATTCTAGAATTTCCAACATAAACATATAACTTAAGGGTTTCAGCAAATACACAGTATGCCATCTAAAAATTCAAAATACAGATTCTGGAGATAGACTTTGAAGTTCCACGTATCATCTGGGAAAGAGCAGACATTCCATTATAATGTTAGGATATGGCATAATGTTATCAATAAATTAAAAGAAATCCCATACTCTCATGGAGGATTGATCAAAATCTTCATCCCCTCAATTCACTGAAGTCATTTTACAGAGATCATTTTGGCCTTGATTTACTTCTCAATCACTCAGAAATATAAATTCTTATGAATTCCTCTTGGGGAGGAAGGGGTGTTATCCCCAAAGTACAAGTCAAATTTAAAAAAGAAAAGTGTAAATGCATGTGGACTAAAAGATAGTTATCCCGGTTTGAAATGGACCTCCTTTATATGCCCTCATTGTCAAGGACCCAGAAATATCAGTCTTCTCAATCAAAAGGGCCCTCTTAATGAGAATATAAGTCCAATATAATAACAAGTTTCTGGGTGCTGTCTCAAGGGAAAAATTCCGAGAATACAGAAGGGCACCAAGATCAGCAGTGAAAGGCAAATAAACCAACTCTGATTAACTTTCATAGAAATGGAAAGATACAAGAAGAGCATGTCTACACACTATTAAATTGACACTTGGTTAAACATCTTTCTCAAGTGTCACCACAGTCATAATTTTTTTCTTTACCTGAATGTAAATTCCCAGTATAATTTATATTTACTTAGAAAACATAAAAATTAACAAAGACATAAATTTTAAAAGTAAATTCTTTTTTGTATCAAAGCCAAATTCTGTTTTTGTATAACTCAAATGCCCTATGAATTATGCAGATAACTAGGTGACAACCTGAATGGGCTCACATGTAGAATTTTTTTTTCAAAATATACATCCCCTGGTTCATCTCTCTGTTTTGTCAAGTACGTGCAACAACTAAATCCTTGAACTGAAAGGGTGGCAGTAATTTCCAAAGGGCTGGTGACTCAATATTTCACTCTTCCTCTGTAATAAAAGTGAAAGGAAACAAATAGGATCTGAACATCCTAGTTACTGGTTGCACATGAGCTCTTTCAATGCTTAAACTTGGCTTTGGGGACACAGGCTGGAGGGAGGTATGGAGGAAGAGGCAAAACTATTTCCAAGCCTGTAATATACTTCCAGGATCTTCTTTTACCTCTTCTACTTCTAGCATGATTATGGTTAACGAGTCAGTCTAGGGTTTGAGTATAATTTTTTGAATAAGATTCTAAGACTTCTAAGTTCAGACAGTAGTTTTTCATTTTTAGGAACAAGCAAGAGGAAGATAATGTTTTGACCACCCACTTGTAGGCTTATTTTTCTTCTCTGGACTACGTTAAGAAAAAAAAAAAAGGAAAGCGTCTTAGTTGTAGCTGTAAGTGCTTATCACCTTTATCATCAGAAAGTACTTATTAACTCCTAATTGGGCCAGGAGCTTCCATTAGAGGTGATACCATTAAATCGAGAGTTATAGGAAGCATCTCATTGTTCTTTTAATGGAAAGATGCATGTGTCTGAGAAGGGTTTAACTTCACATATTTGAAAGTGTGTTCAATCCTGAGGGATTTGTTTTGTGTGAGTCTCTAGACAGTGAGATGTAAGATAAGAGTGGAATAGATGGGGGATGTTATATTCACTTGCTTGCAAACAGATGCTGGTATGCATATATCAATATTCCCCTGAAATAAGTCCCCGTAACGAAGGCATCTGCCCCTAGACAGTAACTTATTTAATTAGAATGGATTTATGTGTAACTTGGCTCACCAGGATAGCCTCAAGAGATGAACAATCTCTTGTTATGGGAAGCCCAATCTTCTTCCAGCAAACTCAGTACAATAAGAACAGCAAAGCACAGGACATTCTGCCTCTAATAAAGATACAGAGCCAGTCACTGGTTTCTGCTCCATTTTCATAACAGCTCTCAGAACGCAGGCATCCTTCTTTTCACTGCAGTAGAGTAAGTCTGCTTCTGTGGTTAGAATTGTAACCCTGAAGCTTACCTTTCAGCCTCTTACTTACTGATATTTAACAAGAAGGAAAGGTCTCTTTTCCACCCAAATTCATAGTATAATGGATCCCTAAATATAAAACGTGTAAATCCTTCAAATGCAAATATTTCACTCTTTCCTATGTAACCAAAAAGGCACTTTTGATAATTCCTCAATTAAGTCTTTTTTTTTTTTTTCATTAAGCCTTGGTGGCCCAGTGGTTGAGAGCTACGGCTGCTAATCAAAAGGTTGGCAGTTCAAATCCACCAGCTGCTCCTTGGAAACCCTATGGGGCAGTTCTTCTCTGTCCTATAGAGTCGCTATAAGTCAGATTCAACTCAGCGGCAATGGGTTTGGTTTTGGGTTTTGGTCTTCTAAAAAAATAGTAGGTTTTTTTTTTTTTTTAAATTAAGTTTTTACATTGTAGTTTATTGAATAAAAAGAAAACTTTAATGACATCAAAGAGATTGTATTTTATATAATTTCAATTTTTAAAACACTAATAATTGGTAAAAAGATCTTGGAAGCATATTACATGTTATTGAAATATCAATTAATAGAATGTTGAAATATCATACATATGCATAACCAAAAAAAACAAAAACCCACTGCCATCAAGTTGATTGTGACTCATAACACAGACCTTTTCAAAAGTCTTAAAAATCTTTACAACAACTCTTTGGGTAAGGCAGGGAAAGTCTTATTTTCACTCATACCCTATTGGCAAATCTTATTCTTTGTTGATTTTTGAAAATATGAAATAGCTAGAAATTGACTTGTAAATTGTGATAAACTAAAATGTGATTGAAATGGTCATTTACATATGCATCTACCATCTTGACTGACTAGCAAATTCTGATTCAAAATTTAACTATGGTTGTTATTAGTTGCTGTCGAGTCAACTCTGACTCATGGTACCCTGTGTACGACAGAACAAAAAGTTGCTCAATCCTGTGCCATCTTCACAATTGTTGGTGTGTCCCAATCCATTGTTGCATCCACTGTGTATTTTGAGTGTCTTCCAACCTAGGGGGCTCATCTTCCAGCGCTATATCAGACAACGTTCTGTTATGATCCATAGGGTTTCATTGGCTAATTTTTTGGAAGTAAATTTCCAGGCCTTTCTTCCTAGTCTGTCTTAGTCTGGAAGCTCTGCTGAAAGCTGTTCACTATGGGTGACCCTGCTGGTAGTTGAAATACTGGTGGTATAGCTTCCAGCATCACAGCAACATACACGCCACGATGAAAAGAGATGAGTGGTAGAAACCTTATCTAATCATTACTAACTAATGTTCGTTTGAAGATGACCAAACGGCTTGGGTTGCCCCTCTTGTCCAGCATGTGTAACCCATAATAACCCTTTGGTAACCAAACAATTTAACTGGAACACTTTATATTTAAGGAAGTTCACCAGAATGATTCCTGTCTCTTACTGTATACATATGCTAGGCTACCCTGGTGACTATTACCTATTCTGGCAAGGTTTGAAAAAGCTGCTTTATCAGGAAGCTTACCAAATAAACCACAGATTATACAGCAAAGCTGAATCCGAAACATTTCACAGTTTAGCAAAAAGACACAGGCAAAGAGCGCTGGCTGAAATAACACAGAGGCAGCTCAGGAAGAAAAAATAAAAAAGGAGAAAGAGTAGCAAACGCCCTCTCAGGGTTCATTATTCCTTTTGAGCTGCTGATAGTACAGCACAGTTAATTTTTAAGTGCTTTGAGGTGATTAGGAAGCTGGGCATCACTCTAAATGTAAATAAGTCCCGTTTCATTTCCTTGAAGCTGACTCTGACTTGGGGCAGTCACCAGCTACTTAGCCTGCTGCTAAATTTAAGACCTATAGTCTAGTTCATAATTAACCCTGTCTGCTTACGAAGCCAAAGCTTAGCAAATTCATTTGTAAATACAAGCACAGCAGAGACTTCCTTCTCGACAGGTTCACTGGGGAAATTTGGTCTGTTGTGGAAAGCCATATTAAGATCTGAAAGCCCGGTTGTGCTGATGATGGATCACTGACTAAATATTTGGTAGAAGGTGGTGTCATTTCCTTCAACCAACAAATCCGAAAAGTAATTTGAGAGAACATCCTAGCAATTGAATTTGGTTCTTTTCCTAATAACAAGATTTCTGTCCCTTCAACCTACAGCTTCTGGAAGGAGCCCAATGAATTATTTATTTCCCACTCACTTGCTTTTCCTCTCTCTCTTCCTGCTTAGGGTTTATTCATTCCTCTATCTTATAGTAATAAGCCAGGTCACCACTGAACTACACTTGAATCACGACTGCTTGGCGTTGCCTGCTTTATGGGCCTGGATGGCCTACTTCATATTGTTTGTACTTCGCAGAAGTCGGTCTGCTGGTGTAAGATTGTATAATTGCTTTACCCCGGGGACCCTCATAAAAATGAGAGGGTTGGCACACAAAACTATCCCACTGTGCAAAACTGTAAATAGCTTCCTTCGATGCAAGACAAATCCAAGGGTGCAAAAATGTGCATATCCTCTAGTGCCAGAGAAGCGATCCAGCCCCTCTGGAAATGGACTCTCTAGAGTCTCTACCTCGGCAGCCTGCTGGGGTCCTGCTTGTCCTAGGAATTGCAATGCTAGTTGTTTTATCCATGTTCTGCAACACAACACCATTTCCTCACTCACATTTCCTTCCAGTTTCCTCTTTGCCACTGTTTGCAGACACAGGAAAAGGCCAGCAGGCTCAGATGAGAACAAGGGCAGCTGACAGAGTACAGTCGTGTTCACAGGGCCAGGCTGTGATCCATCATCATCTGCAGTGTTTACATGAGGGATTAAATAAATAAACAGTCTCTGGGCAGCTGCTGTTTTTGCTATCTGTTTTGACGATTCAGGATGATGTTCTAGAATAACTAGACTCTGACACTAGTATATTGAACAGAAATGGATTTGGGGGTTATTGAGATGCCCATATTGTTTGTAATACTTCTATTACCGTTAGACATTGGGACATACAAAATATTTTCCTCAGCCTGTGTTGTGGATTGAATAGTGTCCCCCAAAATATGTGCTGAATTCCTGGCCCTGGTACCTGTGGATGTGATCCTATTTGGAAATAAGGTTTTTCTTTTGTTATGTAATGAGGTCATACCAGAATAGGGTAGATCTTAAACTTAATCACTTCTGAGTTATAAAAAGATCAGAATAGAGACAGATACACACACAGGGGAAGACAGGCACCACGTGATGATTGTCTATAAGCCAAGGAACACCAAGGAACACCTGAGGCTACCGACAAAGAAGGAATCCATGCAGCCAAGACCCTGGTTTGGACTTTTAGCCTCTAGAACTATTTCTGTTAGAGCACTAGGAAATGAAGACAGCCTGTGACTGAGTGTAGCCAGCACACCAATTCTAAACAGTTGTCTCCCTGGAGTATTTGCTTAGGAAGCACTGAGGGACTAATAGGACCCAGCGTGACTTTACAGATAGAACTATGGCACCAGAGACAAGCAGCACCATGGTGTCCTGGCCTAGAACTCTGGCTCTTCTATTTACGAGGAACTTGAATTTGAACTGCAAATTAATTTCACAAAGTATCCATCTCGTCTTTCACAAAGCAACCCCGACCACAGACCGATGCTGTGGAAAGGTAGGATGGTTGAGAGCAGTGGTTCTCCAAGTGTAGCCCCAGACAGCAGCAGTAACATCACATGGGAGCTTACTAGACATGCAAATTCTCAGACCTGTGAGTCAGAGACTGCGGGAGTAGGCCCAGCAATGTTTCTCAAGCCCTCCAGGCAATTTGAAGCAGCTAACGTTTGAGAACCACTGAAGGCTAGAAAGGGCATATATATATATATATATATATATATATATATATATATATATATATATATGTATGTATATATATATATATACAGTATAAATATATAGGGTATATATATATATTTTTTATTTTATATATTATATAAAACCAGAAAAATCAAACTCATTGCCGTCAAGTTGATTCTGACTCATAGCAACCCTATAGGACAGACTAGAACTACCCCACAGGGTTTCCAAGTCTGTAAATATTTACAGAAGCAGACTGCCACATCTTTCTCCCACAGAGTGTCTGGTAGGTTTCAACCACCAACCTTCCTTTTGGTTAGCAGCCACTGCGCCACCAGGTCTCCTCAACACCTTTAGTATAGAGCCTGCTAATTGAAAATACTCAATAAATATTACTTATCATTTGTTTTATTCTTTTTGAAAACACTAAGGCTAAAAGACAGTATATGTTCCAAAATGAGTCTATGAGTGAATGACATGACTATAGACAGTGTTGAGAAAGAAAATGCTGTTGGCACTGTATGTAACTGCCAGGTGCCATGGAGTTGACTCTGACTCATGATGACCCCACATGTGTCAGACTAGAACTGTGCTCCATAGGGTTTTCAATGGCTATGATATTTCAGAAGTAGATTGCCAGGCTTTTCTTCTGAAGTGCCCGTGGGTAAACGCAAACCTTGAACCTCCAACCTTTCAGTTAGCACTCAAGCACTTAACTGCTTGCACCAAGCAGGGGTCTAGACCTCTAATTTTTAGAAAACCAATTAGAAAAATCAGCGTACTCTTCTATGAGACCTTGTGAACACCAAACACATTTCAAAATGGAAAAAGCAGGAAGAGAGGGAGAGAGAGAAAAAGAAAAGGGAAGGGAATCGAAAGGGTAAAAATCAAAATTAGATGTTTTTCTTCTTCCCATTTTAAATGCAGACTGGCCCTAGTAATCTACTCTTGAACTGTGAAATCCATGATGCCTTTAGGGCCCTTATTCTCTTTTCCTCTACCCTTCTCCCATCAGCTTAAGGCAATTTTTTCTGATAATTTCCCCTAATTCTAATGTTTGCTGGGAAGGAGTATGAGAGTGGAGGTGAGGGAATTGAGGAGGGTTTCTGAAAGTGTCAGGTGATGGAATAAAAAAAAAAGTGGAAATCAGAAATTATTGATGGAGTATCCCCCCAAAATATATGTTGAATTCCTGGCCCTTGTACCTGTAGATGTGATGCTGTTTAGAAACAGGATTTTCTTTTGTTATGTTAACAAAGGCTTACCTGTGTAGGTTCGATCCTAAACCTAATCACTTCTGAGTTATGAAAAGACAAGAAGAGACACACACACGCACACACACACACACACACACATACACACACACAGAGGGGAAGACAGGTGTCATGTGAGGATTGTCTGCAAACTAAGGAATACCAAGGAACTAGGGAAAGTCTGAGGCTGCCAGCAAGGAAGGAATCTACATGGCCAAGACCCTGAATTGGACAGTTAGCCTCCAGAACTGTGAGAACATAAAAATCTGTTCTTTAAAGCCATACATTGTGGTATTTATATTACAGCAGCATTAGGAAACTAAGACAAAGAGCATCGCATCTTAGGATGACAGGGGGTATCTGATCATGGCTTCTGAAAATGGGGTCACCCCACTGCCCCCGGGACTGAAGTTTAAGGAGAGACAAGATATTATCTGGAGATCTCTGTATAATTCAGCCAACTCTCATATCTCTGCTGCCTTCAATTACCTGTGAGCTAAAGCTGCAGTGGCTTGATAAGGTGAGAAAGAATTCTTCCCTGGACATGAAGTCAAGAATCAACAACCAAACACAGAATGAGTCTAAATGAAGCTACCTGCTGGCCTTAAGTCAATGGTGTATTTCCTCTGCTGGAAAGTACTACTAAGTTCTTGAAAAGCATAAGACAGCAAAGATCGTATAACATGGTGTAAGCTGGAACTTACTATGCTGAGTGAATTTAGTCAGTCACAGAAGAACAAATACTGTATAAGACCACTATTAAAAGAACTCAAGAAAAGGTTTAAACACAGAAGAAAACATTCTTTGATGCTTATGGGGGTGGGGAGGGAGGGTGAGTGTTATTCACTAACTAGATAGTAGATAAGAATCATCTTAGGTGAAGGGAAGGACAGCACACACTACAGGGGAAGCCAGCACAACTGGACTAAACCAAAGCTAAGAAGTTTCCTCAATACAATCAAATACTTTAAGAGACAGAGTAGCAGGGATGTGGGGTCTGGGGACCATGATTTCAGGGGACATCTAGGTCAATTGGCATAACAAAGCTTATTAAGAAAATGTTCTACATCCTACTTTGGTGAGTGGCATCTGGGGTCTTAAAAGCTTGCAAGCAGCCATCTAAGATGCATCAACTGGTCCCAACCACTTGGAGTAAAGGAGAATGAAGAACACCAAAGACCCAAGGAAAGTATTAGCCCAAGACACAGAATGGGCCACATAAACCAGAGACTTCGTCAGCCTGAGACCAGAAGAACTAGATGGTGCCCGGCTACCACCAATGAACGTCCTGACAGGGAACAAGGGTCCCTAATGGAGCAGTAGAACGAAGGGATGCAGAACTCAAATTCTAGTAAGAAGACCACACTTAATGGTCTGACTAAGACTGGAGGCACCCCAGAAACCATGGCCCCTGGACTCTCTATCACTCCAGAACTAAAACAATTTCCGAGGCCAACTCTTCAGACAGGGATTGGACTGGACTGTGGGACATAAAGTGATACTTGTGAAGAATATTACTCTTAGTCAAGTAGATACAAGAGACCAAAGGGGCAGCTTCTGTCCAGAGGTGAGATGGAAAGGCAGAGAGAGTTAGGAGCTGGTTGAATGTTCATGGGGAATCAGAGGAGGAGGGAAGGAGTGTGCTGTCACAGAATGGGGTGAGCGGTTGGGGTCTCATAACAATATATGTAAAAAAAAAAAAATTCTGTATGGGAGACTAACTTTAAATGTAAACTTCATTTAATTACAACAATAAAAAATAAATAAAAGCGTAAGAAAGCAAAGAGACAGCTACAGAGTGTGAAAAGGTAGATCTCCAAATGAGATGAGCTGGCCATCTTTTCATTTGTCTCCCCAGATCAGTCCTATCTGAGAGGTTAAGAAACAACAAAAGAAAAGGGCATATATTAATCATTAATGAAAGACATTTAAGTCAAAAGAATGACACTCTGAAGAAGAGGACCAGGCTAGACCCAAGGCTTGAGGCAACAGAGTTCCCTGCTGTCGACAACATATTTACATCAATGTCTTATGGCTATGACCTCTAACCACCATCACACCTTCCCAACTCCACTCAGAGTCCAGTTTATGCAAGCAAGCCATCATAACATCCACGGTCTATTCTGATCAGACTTCCTACTTAAAAGATGTGTCTGTGAGTCAGGGTATAAACTCCCTTTTAGTTAGATTAATTGTATGTCCATATGACACAGGATGCTATTAATCTTGAGTAGGAGGATGGCCTACAGAATTCTTCCAATCTAGCCACCACCATTTTTCAGTCTCTGAAACTATTTGACTAAACAACTCTTCAGACCTCTGCTCTACTCACCCCGAAGTCATTTCTGCCCATTTTGCCCTAGTGGGCAATTATATCCCTTCATCTTCTACCACCCACCATCGCACTAGAAAAGGCAATTCAACAAAAATCTTTTGATATCTCTAGTGCCTAGAGCGCTGATGGTGCTCAAAGAATGGTTGGTGGGTTGTTTTGGTCCCCAGCGCACAAACCACTTGTACTGAATGAAGACGCTTTTCTCCTTCCTTAAATAATCTTCATTCTTACCTCCAACCTTGCTATTTCTGGTCTTCACTACTCTTGATCCAGAGTCATCAGGTCTATTGTACACAGAAATCATCCTTTGTTTACCCACAAAAGCTATCAGAAATAAAAGAAAGTGCAATGAGAAGCAGGAGAAATGATAATTTTCTCTGATAAGTTATCAAATAACAAGAAAGTGAATACTCTAAAGCCTAGAAGAATAAATAAATGAATAAATACATAAATAATAAATACACGTGTCAAACTTAAAAACCAAGCCCTTTACGACAAAACTCTTTTACCAAAGCTCCTAATATAGCATATTTCCTTTTCCTTTTGCTTTCTTCCTCCTTCTGCAAATGACCACAGACAACAGGAAGGAGCTATCATTTACCACACAAAGTAGGAATCTTGTAGGTGATAAATTCATTTCCCAAAGATCTTAACTTGAATCCAGAATGTAAGCTACATATCTGGCAAGGATGAATCAGTAATTGTGCTTGAGTCATAGAGCTAATTAATGAGGGGGTGGGATCAGCTTACTGAATTCTTCTCCCTTCTTCTCACAGCCTTTCAAAGAGTTATTATTTAACATCTCTTGCTAAATGCAGTCATAATTGAGGATTAGAAAGGATGCTCCCTAAGTGGAATGCTAGTAGGCCAACCATATCATCCTCTATCTCTGAGAAAATAACATCCTCTCTACCTTTATGATGTCATCTTCGTTTCCTGAAACAATATAAGCAACAAAATAGTGATCCATGACTGTGTGGAGAGTGGTTGAAAACATGGGCTGGGAAATCAGAGGCGGGTTTAAACATTGGATGAGTCAGTTACTCCACTTCTCTGATCCTTAGTTTCCTTAACAGGAAAATAGCACTATTTCCTTCAAAGGATTGTTGTGGGGATTGAATTGTGCACTTAGGACAACTCCTGGCACATGAGTATTTACTGTCATTTACTAACTTTACAGTTTACAAAGAACTTGTACTTATGCTGGACCATTTGATCCTTAAAACATCAATATGAGCTAGGTAAGACAATGTTACTACCATTTAACACTATTTTTTATTTTAATTTTTGGATCAGACTGATGAACTAACTTGCATTTGATTACATACCATGTGGCAGAGCCAACACTTAAATCCATGTTTCCTGACTCCAAAATGCATGCTGTTTTTACTGCCCTATTTTACACTTTTATATTAATACAAAATTCTTTTATAATACATTACTTTACCTGATTCTCATAGCAATCCCATAAAACAGGTGGGACAGACATTGTATTTTGCCATTTGACAAATGGGAAAATAAGTCAGGGGGTAAAAAGCTTGCTAAGGGGAACACAGCCAATTAGCAGCAATGCAGTAACAAAAGCCAAGCTTCCTGGCTATTAATCTAAACCTCCTTCCCCTACACCAATCAATACCTCTGAAAGAAGAAACAAATTGTTCCTTCACTTAAAATGGAATTTTGTACTTCAATTAGTTACCCTTGCTCTAAAAACTTTTAAAAATTAACTGTTTTCAATCTACAGAAGGCGCTTCCAGCAAATCATTTCAAGAGCAGTTAGCCTTTCAGAATTTTTTAAAGGACAATTTATAATCAAAGGTAGGGAAAGATAAGCTACCTAATAAAAATGTGTTGCCCAACACTCCACCTAATCTCTGCTTCTCACTTTGCAGACTTTTGGGTAAACAGCAGAGGTGTAGGGGAGGCACTCAGAGAAAGGAGGGAGGGAGAGAGGGAAGGAAGGAGTCCTCATTTCTCTTGGATCGGAGTACCACCCTGGCCGGCAGAGGCCAAAGTGGACTGAGGTGGGGATAGCCCACTGGGACCAGGCAGTCTGGGAGGCTGGCTCCCCCCAGCCTTGCAAACACTTGCACTGGAGGCTCCAATCCCCCCAGGAAAGGCTGCCTGATCAGCTGCCTCCTGATAGCCATTTCCAGATGGGATTGGGGGCAATTGTTCACTGGATGGGGCCTAGGGCAAGGAGACACTGAAACACTGCAGGAGTGCTGATAATTTTGTAACCAGCAAATGAAAGGGCAGAGAAAAATCACCAGGAAACCTTTCATTCTGAGGTATCTCTAATTCGTGCAATTATGTAAATGCATTCTGCAGCTCTCCCTAGATTCAGCATTACCACCACACAACAGATATTAAAATCACCTAACAATGATCCCATGGACTATTTCTTATAGGAAAACTTCCTATATTTGGCTCGAAGGGGTGCAGTGAGGGAGGGCTTTATTCAATTCAAGTATGTCATAGTTTACATCTTTTCTTTCTGCTGCATTGTCTAAATCTCATACTGAAGCGTAATGGGACTTTAAATCTGTACTAGCATCCAGTTTTACAATACATTTTAAACAGATTGACAATGCCTAAATAGAGTTACTTCTATACAACAAGCTAGATCGAGGAAAGCAAGTGAATAATCTGGCAATAATTGGGGGCCGGGGGGAGGGCAGAGAAGTCTATACACCCACTGGAGGGAGGATAAGAAAAGGCTGGCAATGGATAAGCAAGTGGGAATCAGACCAACCAGCTCTTTGCCATCGTGAAGATAAATAACATGTGTTTACTCTTTCAGTTCTCAAGCATTTGTGGTAAAATGTCAACATGAAAATAATATGCAGAATAATAATAGCTTTATAATGACAGTTACTGATTCTTTAAATTCTAAGCCCTGAGAACTCCTTTTTCTTTGTTTTATAGAAGTATCAGAACTTGGTTGTATGTTCAATGAGTAAAATAACCATCTTGCCTCTGGTAAAAAGATCCCCCCCTTTTGTTTTGTATATGATTTCTAGCAGGCCTTCTGACTTAATTCCCAAAATTGTGAATCTGACTAAGTTTGGTTGGAGTTCAGAGAAAACAAAAACAAAAAAAAATGAACCAGTTGCCATCAAGCCAGTTCCGACTCTGGCGAGCCATATGTGTCAGAGTAGAACAGTGCTCCACAGGGTTTTCAGTGGCTGATTTCTCCAAACTATATTTCCAGGCCTTTCTTTCGAGGCATCTCACAGTGGACTCGAACCTCCAATCTTTCTGTTAACAGCCAGGCAAGCTAACTATTTGCACCACCCAAGGGAAGCACAATTTGGCCTGCAAGTCGAGGTTCAAAGGAGGGTTCTCCAGAGGCAGCAGAGATTGTGAGGTACAGGGCTGGCTGCACAGGGAGACTGGGGAGGGGTGGTGCGGGTATAGATAAGGTATCTGTATAATGAATTTGGTTACAGTAAAAGGCTAGGCATGTAGGTATTGGAGCATTTGGGTGCTCGATGACGGAGAGATTTGAGAGCCAGGCCGAGGGTATGAGAAGGTTTACTATCATTACATTTGTGTCTCAAAACAACCCTGAAAAGTATGTTTTTAATCTCCATTTTACACATGACAGAATAATCCCAAAAAGGTCAGGGATTTGCTCAAGGTCATGAAGCGACTAGAAGGTAGAACCGAGACTTGATTCCAGACAAGAGTAGAATGAAATCAATACAGTGAGTCTTTAGTCAACAAATCCTCACCAGTATAGGGAAGAAAAACAGAATCCCTACCAGTGAGGACTCTCAGTCTTGTAAAACAGACAGAGGAGTCTACAGTTACCCGGTTCTGTGGTCAGCTGTGACTGAAGTAAACCCAGAGTTTCAGGGGACTAAGAGGAGGACCTCCCAACCTGGAGAAGGGGAGCAGGGGAGGTTTCCAGAGTAGGGGATGTTTACCCAGTCCTAAGGAGCCCTGGTGATGCAGTGGTGAAGAGCTTGACTGCTAACCAAAAGGTCTGAGGTTTGAATCCACCAGCCACTCCTTGAAACCCTATGGGGCAGTTCTACTCTGTCCTACAGAGTCCCTATGAGTCAGACTCAACTCAACAGCAACACGTTTGGTTATGTTTGTTTGTTTCTTTCTTGTTTATTTTTTTTAATTTTAAGGAGCCTTGGTGGTGCAGTGGTTAAGAGCTCAGAGCTCAGCTTCTAACTAAAAGGTCAGCAGTTCGAATCCACCAGCCACTCCTTGGAAACCCTGTGAGGCAGTTCTACTCTGTTCTGTAGGGTTGCTATGAGTTGGAATAGAGTCGACGGCAATGGGTTTGGTTTTATTTTTTATTTTGCACAATGGAACAGTGGAAGAATGGAAAGAATTTGTGCAGAGATCAGAGGTAACAAACATGTTAAACTTGAAGAAGACCCTTGAAGGAGTTTATTAAGCCTGGAGCTCAGGCACTTGTGGGATAAGCATGAGAAAGGAGGCTGGAGAAGGGGAGCCACGTCGTGACAGTCCTTAATGCCAAGCTAAGCATTTTACCCTAAAGGTGCAGAGAACTCTTTGGAAGATTTACGCAGGAAAATGACATGATTACATTTGCATTTTAGGATGACCCCTCTGCCCCAAGGATGGAAAATGGATTCCAGGATATGTTGAACACAGGTTGCCACCCATCACTCATTTCCCGCTTCTTTGTTCCTAACAAGTTTTGTTCCGTTGTTGTGCTGGTTATTCTGTATTCGTCCCTCCGTATCTAGTCTCCAGCCTTCTCTGCCTTGCCAGAGGCTGACCCCAGGGCTGCATCACCTGGTCTTCCTTGCCCTCAGACTTGTGTTTGGGTTCTTCCAAATGGGAAGCAGTGGCATCTGTGAGAAGAGAGAGGTTGGCCATAATTTTGTGTTCATCCAAGGCCACAGCTCCTGTCTGCTGGTATCTCCCATGTTTCAGTAACACTAGTCCCTCCCTGTGCCTCCTCAGGCTCAAGGATGGCAATAGCCCAGATAAGCAGTGCTGAGATTTGTTGCAAAGATCTGATATGAACCTGATATAAATAATATAAGCAATCATCCTTAAGTTGGCTTTATGATTTCATGTCATTTTAAAATGCTTCTTCAGTTTCATCAGATATGTGGTCTTCTTTCAGTTCTAATTATTAAAAAAAATATTCTAATAACACACAGTACTTTATGCCACAGATGCATTACTTATATGTCACCTGTAATATGATTTTCTATAAATAAAGGCCACATGTTTCACATTTAAAGTCCTCTAAGGGTACATTTGTTTAAATACATATGGTAAACTTTTTTTAATTTTTATTAAACTGAAAATTTTTTTTTGCAAAGCAAATAATCACCTATTTGATAGGTGGGTTCAGACTTATAAATTCATGTTTTTTGCTTACAAAAATTTCTTAATACAGGGCAAATATGTATAAACCCAATCTCTTGAAATTACATTATTTAGTCAACAAATATTGTATTATTTGATATTTTAAGATAATTTTCCAAGTACTCTCAGGTTGAAAAATCTTCAAATACTTTACACTGTAGTTGAGAGATTCTAACGTATAAGTTTTTCTAGAAACCAAAGAAACGTGATAATAAGTGAAAAAATCACTAAAACAGTTATAGAGCACAAAGTCACCAGGAGTTCATAGTAGGCAGAGATCACAGGGGATTAAAAGAATACATATGGCAGACACTGGATTGACTTGCCCAACTATCTTCCCCACCACCTTCTAGAATGCCAGTGCAAAGCTAAAATCTGCATTTGCAGACTCCTTTAGAGCTATGGATACCAGATGTAGTCTAGGTGCTGCTAAACAGCTGCAGCCACATGAGAAGGCCACCCCGTGAAGAGCAGCCACATATACAGCTGGGTTATTCTTGCAAGCACAGTGGTATAAGTGTGGGCTTTCTGAGGCAGCACTGGTTGAAGCCCTAGTGTCCATTCCCAAGTGTTATAGGTGCTAAGTGGCAATAGGGTTTCCACTACCTTGCTGCATCTCCTGACTGCTATTGTTACTAGCTACATAGTATCCAAACCTGGTTTTCTGAGCCTCTGGAGAATTCTGCTAGCTATTTAATACTCTCTAATAAATCATTTTCTCCTTAAACTAGCTCGAGGAACTCTAAGGAAGTCAAGAACACTATGGAAGACATCGAATTTGTACTGATCATTTGAAAAATGGGTAGGATTTGAATAATTGAAAAAGAGAAAGGAGGAAATTCCTGGTGACAAGAGACAAAAAGCAGGGAAGAAACAAAGATATGTATAAAATAGTCAATGAGACTGGAGTGGAGGGTTCTTATTGAAGAGTAGTGTATCCAACATGAAAGATATAAAAGAACAGCCGGATATAATGTACAACCATCAAGCCAGCAGTATAAAATTTGATCTGCACCTGGAAAATATGAAAGAGGGGGAAAAAAAAGATGGTAAGTAAAAAACATGAATAAGAAAGAAATAAGTCCTAATCACTAGTTATACCTCAGAGGCATCATAGCATAACGATAAAGAACAAGAACTCCAGAACCAGATTGTCTGAGCTTACATCCTGCCTCTTGGCTCTTCCATTTAACTCAGTTGTAACCTTAAGCAAGTGACGTAGCCTCTCTGTGCCTCAGTTTCTCATATGCAAAATAAGGATAATACTATTATCTACCTCGTAAGGTTAAGGTAAAGATTAAACATGTTATTATATGTAAAGCCTTTGGAGCCATGCCTATGAATAATTGCTTATCATTGTAATTAGTACATAAATTGGTTCAACTCATCAATGAAAAGAACATGTTGTTCAGAATGAATTAAAGAGACAAGGCAATTGTGTTCTCCAGGAGAGTCATTTAAAACTTAAGAATATATGAAGGTTGAAAACATAGAAATGAAAAAGAAAAGTCAGATAAATATGTACTAAACTGGTACCAATTTTAATATTGGACTAAAGAGAAGTCAAGATGAAAAACATCCTGAAGGAAAAAGACAGATACAAAATGATGTATACTCTTTTAAAAGGAAAAAAATAGATCAAAATGTTCTAATAATCAGGAACATATATGCATCAGCAATAAAAAAACAAACCCTTTGCCACTGAGTCAATTCCAACTCCTAGCAACCCTATAGAACAGAGTAGAACTGCCCCATAGGGTTTCCAAGGAGCGGCTGGTGGATTTGAACTGCTGACCTTTATGATTAACAGCCAAGCTCTTAACCACTGCACCACCAGGGCTCCCTCATCTGACAATAATCTAACAGTATAGTCCATATATTCAAAGAGATTTATCACGCTGCTCTCAGAAAGTGGCAGATCAAAATGTCAGAAATTAGCAGAAATGGAAGATTTAAGCAGCACAACTAATGGCTTGAAATATTAAACATGTGGAGAATCTTATATTCACTAAAAAGGAAAATACAATTTTTTAAGCACATATGTAATGGTATGTATGACATTATTACCAAGTACAGACTACTAGGTACAATATGACCAGGTATAGTCCACACAGTGATTCTCAATAAATTAACAAAAAATTAGCATCATATGGTCTATATTCACTTATTACAATGAAGTAGAAGTGGAAATCATTGAAAATATTAGTTTAAAAAAAAAAAGTCTGTCTGTCTTGATACACATACTACTAAATGCATCTTATTTGAAGAGGAAATTTTCAGAAATTTTGACATACTTAAAACCCGAATAAAAATAAAAATATTTCATGTCAAAATGTATGTGCTAGAGCAACGGTAGTACTCAAAGGGAAATCATAATTTCAAATAAATTTTTTTGGGAAATAAGAAAAATTGAAAATAAATTATCTAAGTGTTAACTCAAGAAGCTGGAAAAAGAGAAACAAAGAAATACGAAGAAAAATAGGAAATTACAAATATAAAAAGACTAATTAATAAAATAGAAAGGAGCGCTGGTGGCGTAATGGTTAAGAACTTGGCTGCTAACAGAAAGGTCAGTGGTTTGAACCCACCAACCGCTACACAGGAGAAAAGACCTGGCTATCTGCTTCTGTAACGATTACAACATAAGAAATCCTATGGGGCAGTTCTACTCTGTCCTGTAGTGTTACTATGAGAAGGAAGCAACTCCATGGAACACAGAACAACAATACAATAGAAAACAAAAACATAGAAAAGATTAACAATCTGAGTCCTTTGAAAGATTAATAAGACCAACAAACCTCTGACAAGGCTGATCTTATGAAATAGGAAACTTGAACAGGCCAATAACTATTAAAGAATTCAAATGGCTGTCAAAACGTTCTTCATTACACCACTCCCTAAAAAGCCATAAGCCCAGTTAATAACACAGATGAGCGCTACCAAATTTTTAAAGAATAGATAAGCCTCTGATTTTTACAAGCTGCTCCAGAAAACAGAATAAAAGAGAAAGCTACTGACTCATTTTACACGTATAGCATAAACTTGTTTCAAAAGTCAGATAAGGAAAATACAACAAAATGATAAAATTATAAACCCACGTAACTGAAGAACATAGAAGTCAACATACAAAATAAAATACCAGCTGACTCCTACAATGTGTTAAAATAAAAACACAACACAATCAAGTAATGATTACTAGGAATGTGGGGTTAATTTAATATCAGAAAATCTATTAAGGTGATTCAATAGACACAGAAAAATATTTTTATAAAATTCAAGACCTCTTTATGTTGAAAAACTAAGAATGGAAAATAACTTTATAATACCAAAAACAAAAAAAAAAAAACCACTGCCATCGCCAAGTCGATACTGACACATAGCGACCCTATAGAACAGAGTAGAACTGCCCCATAGGATTTCCAAGTCTGTAACCTTTATCAAAGCAGACTGCCACATCTTTCTCCCGATGAGCGGCTGCTGGGTTCTAACCACCAACCTTTCAGTTAGCAGCAGAGCGTTTAACCACTGCACCACCAGGGCTCCTAAACTTTATAATAAAAAATTACTAAACATATATTTATTTACCAACCACTATTCTAGTCAGAATTGACTTGACGGCAACAGTTTGGTTTTGTTTTGTTTTCGTTTTTATTCTAGGCTTCAAGGATATAGCAATGAACCCAAATGACAAACATCTCTGACCTCATTGAGTTTACAGTCTAGCTGGAGAAGAAAGTCAATAAACAAAATATGTAAGTGTATTATACAGGAATACCTCAGAGATATTAAGGATTCAGTTCCAGATCACTGCAATAAAGCAAATATCACAATAAAGGAAGTCACTGGTTTCCCAGTGCATATAAAAGTTACATTTACACTATACTGTAGTCTATTAAGGAGCCCTAGTGGGGCAGTGGTTAAGAACTCGGCTGCTGACCAAAAGGTCAGCAGTTTGAATCTACCAGCCCCTCCTTGGAAACCCTATAGGGCAGTTCTACTCTGTCTTATAGGGTCACTAAGAGTCAGAATCAACTCAACGGCAATGGGTATTTTTTTTTTTTGTTTGGTAGTTTGTTAAGGAGCCCTGGTGGCGCAGTGGTTAAAGCACTTGGCTGCTAACCGAAAGGTCAGCGATTCGAAACTACCAGCCACTCCACAGGAGAAAGATGTGGCTGTCTGCTTCCGTAGAGATTTACAGCCTTGGAAACCTTATGGGGTCTCTATGAGTTGGAATGGACTCGACTATTAAGTGTGCAATAGCATTATGTCTAAAAATCAACGTACATAACTTAATTAAAAAATAATGTATTGTTAAAAAAATGTTAACTAGCAAGTTGTAATCTTTTTACTGGTGGAGGGTCTTGCCTCAATGTTGATGGCTTCTGATTAATCAGGGTGGTGGTTGTTGAAGGTTGGGGTGGCTGTTGCGATTTCTTAAAGTAAGAACAATGAAGTTTGCCACATCAATTGACTCTTCCTTTCATGAAAGATTTCTCTGTGGCATGCAATGCTGTTTGATAGCATTTTACCCACAGTAGAACTTTTTCAAAATTGGAGTCGATCCTCTCAAAACCTGCTGCTGCTTTATCAACTAAGTTTATGTAATATTCTAAATCTTTTGTTGTCGTTTCAACAATGTTCACAGCATCTTCACCAGGAGTAGATGCCATCTCAAAAAACCACTTTCTTTGCTCATCCATAAGAGGCAACTCCTTATCCATTAAAGTTTTATCATGAGATTGCAGCAATTCAGTCTCATCTTCAGGCTCCACTTTTAATTCTAGGGCTCTTGCTATTTCCACCACATCTGCAATTACTTCCTCTTCTGAAGTCTTGAACCCCTCAAAGTCATCCATGAGGGTTGGAGTCAACTTCTTCCAAACTCCTGTTAATGTTGATATTTTGACCTTTTCCCATGAATCACACATGTTCATAATGACATCTAGAATGGTGAATCCTTTCCAGAAGGTTTTCAACTTATTTTGCCCAGATCCATCAGAGGAATCACTATCTATGGCAGCTATCACCTTACAAAATGTATTTCTTAGCTGAAAGTTGAAATTACTCCTTGACCCATGGGCTGCAGAATGGATGCTGTGTTAGCAGGCATGAAAACAACAATAATCTCCTTGTACATCTCCATCAGAGCTCTTGGGTTACCAGGTACACTGTGAATGAGCAGTAATATTTGAAAGGAATCTTTTTCTGAGCAGTAGGTCTCAACAGTAGGCTTAAAATATTCAGTAAACCATGTTGTAAACAGATGTGCTGTCATCCAGGCTTTGTTGTTGCATTTATAGAGCACAAGCAGAGTAGAGTTAGCATAATTCTTAAGGACCCTAGGATTTTTGGAATGATAAATGAACATTTGCCTCAACTTAAAGTCACCAGCTGCATTAGCCCCTAACAAGAGAGTCCATCTGATCTTTGAAGCTTTGAAACCAGGCATTGACATCTCTCTAGCTATGAGAGCCCTAGATGTCGTCTTCTTCCAATATAGGGCTGTTTTGTCTACATTGAACAGTATCTTAGCTAGATTTTCTGGATAACTTTCTGCAGCTTCTGCATCAGCACTTGCTGCTTCACCTTGCACTTCGATGTTACGGAGACGGCTTCTTTCCTTAAACCTCATGAACCAATTTCTGCTAGCTTCAAACTTTTCTTCTGCAGCTTCCTCACCTCTGTAAACCTTAATAGAATTGAAGAGAGTTAGGGCCTTGCTCTGGACTAGGCTTCGGCTTAAGGGAATATAGTGGCTGGTTTGATCTTCTATCCAGACCACTAAAACTTCCTCCATATCAACAACAAGGCTGTTTCACTTTCTTATCATACGTGTGTTCACCGGAGTAACCCTTTTAATTTCCTTCAAGAATTTTTCCTTTGCATTCACATCTTAACTGTTTGGCATAAGAGACCTAGCTTTCATCTTGTCTCAGCTTTCAACGCGCCTTCCTCACTGAGCTTGATAATTTCTAACTTTTGATTTAAAGTGAGAGACGTTCGACTCTTCCTTTCAATTGAACACTTAGAGGCATTTGTAAGGTTATTAATTGGCCTAACTTCAATATTGTCATGTCTCAGGGAATAGGGAGGCCTGAGGAAAGGGAAAGAGATGGAAGAACGGCCCGTCAGTGGAACAGTCAGAACACACACATTTATCAGTTAAGTTCACCGTCTAATATGGGCATTGTTCATGGCACCTCAAAACAATTGCAATGGTAACATTAAAGATCACTGATCACAGATCACCATAAAGATATAATAATAATGAAAAAGTCTGAAATATTGTGAGAATTACCAAAATGTGACACAAAGACACAAAGTGAGCACATGTTGTTGGAAAAATGGCAGCGATAGACTTCCTTGACCCAGGGTTGCCACAAAACCTCAGTTTGTAAAAAATGCAATATCTGCAAAGTACAATAAAGTGAAGTGCAAATAAATGAGGTATGCCTATATAGTATGATAGAAGATGATACAGGCTGAGGAGAAAAGTAAAGTAAGAAATGGGATAGGTAGTGTCAAGGGTGGGGAAGAGATGGGTTACAATTACATAAAGGAGTCAGGGGCAGCGTCTCTGACAAAGACAATTTTAACAGAGACCCAAAGGAGGTAAGGGCAGGAGCTATTCAATATCTCAGGGGAAGAGCATTCTAGGCAGTGAGACCTGCAACTACAAAGGCCCTGAAGAAGCAGTGTACCTAGCTTGTTTGAGGAAAACAAGGGGGTAGGCAAACTATGGTCTATGAGGTTAAAGAGGCAATGAGAGCCTCAGCTCCTCTCTATTTCTCACGATTAGATATCATTTCATTTGTCAATTTGTTGGTGTTTCCCCCTCTCTAAAATACCCTCCTTCGTGTTCCCTGTTGTATACCAGTCCCTAGCACAGGACCTGGTTCATAATACCCAAAACCAAACCTGTTGCGGTCGAGTTGATTTGAACTCATAGCGACCCTATAAGACAGAGTAGCACTGCCCCATAGGGTTTCCAAGAAGCAGCTGGTAGATTCAAACCGCTGACATTTTGGTTAGCAGCCAAGCTCTTAACCACAGTGCCACCAGGGTTCCTGGCTCGTAAAAGTACTCAAAAAATATTCGATGAATAAATGTAGAATTTATTTAATTCCCAAAACATTTTAAACCAAACATTAAGCGGTAGCTTTAAGTGATATGCTTGAGCAGCTGGCTAAGTTTAATTCTCACTCCCTGTAAGTAGGGTTCATTTGCACTGAAAGCTTTTCTCTGTAACTTTAATTCAACGCAGGGAAATTTAAAGACATACACAACCTTCTTAATTTCTCCTTATCCGAGGTCACAATTTATATTCTTCTAAGGACTGGCAAATCATGTACCTAGGAGTATTTATTTTCTACCATTCTATCATGGTTCAGTGACACACCTAATTTTGCCTGCATCCCTGCCCGCCCCCATTTAGCTGCTCTGACCAGCCAGGTGTTCAGTACCAGCCCCAGATTTTCACGCTTGCCAGTTCCTTAGGATCCTCACCCTCAGGCATCTGTGTCAGAAACATTGATGAAATCACCTGAACCCCTTCTTCCCAGACGGCCCCAGACAAGCAAAACCTACATAAACTTTGTCAGGTCTTTCTATTTTCCTGGTCCTAAATCTTTTTATTTTCTCTCATTATTTTCCAAAGCTTGATAATTAGCACAATAAAACATCTAGTTACCAGTTGCGTGAAATTTCCTCCTTTCTTTATAAAATACATATAAAGCTCAAAACAGGACTAAATACTCTGGCTGTATATACCTGTTTTGTATTTTATGTGAATTTTGGTTCATTGCTGTATCCTGAGAACCTAGTAAGGAGCCCTGTTGGAGTGGTGGTTAAGTGCTAGGCTGCTAATTGAAAGGTCAGCAGTTCAACCCACCAGCCACTCTGCAGAAGATGGGGCAGTCTGCTTGCATACAAATTACAGCTTTGGAAACCCTGTAAGGCAGTTCTACTCTGTCCTGTGGGGTCACTATGAGTCAGAATCGACTCAACAGCAATGGGTTTGGTTTTTGTTTATTTGTTTGGTTTGATTTGTTTTAAGAATGTGGAACAAAGCAGGAAGAGAGAGACAGCATTTAGTTCAGTTTTGTTCTAGATTCTGAAGCTAAAGCAGTTAACTAACAATAACGGATATTCCTACCCTTGGACCTTTCACAATCTAGTGGGAGGAAAAGGCAATAAATAAACTAAGTATATCATATACTATGATGTAATGTGATAGATGCTGAGGAGAAAAATAAAGCAGATGATGGGGATAAGGAGTATCAGAAAGTACAGAAGAGATGGGTGGCAATTATCAAAGGACAGATTTAGAGCTTAAATCTGCATCCACTAAGGTAAAGAAGGTGGTATCATCATTCCTCAGGCAACCAATACCAGCACCTTCACCGCTGTAGATCTCTCCTTTCCCTACTCCATCTAAGCAGACACCAATTTCTTTAGTTTGCTCATTCTGAAGCCTTTGTTATCCATTTCTCCTTTTTATTCTCCCTGTGTAGAAGTTCCTGTCCTCCCCTCATCTCCTGTCCTTGAGACCCAGCTCAATACCTCTGCCATTCCATGAAGCCTCATGTGTTAGCTTCCCAGGGCTGCCATACCAAAGTACCACAAACTGCCTAGCTTAAAATGACAGAATGTGTTGTCTCAGGTTACGGACACTGGGGGTATCAGGGTAATCCAGGAGTCAGTGGGGCCATGGTCTCTAAGAAGGCTCTAGAGGAAGACCGTTTCTTGTCTCTCCCAGCTGCTGGTGGCCCCAGGTGTTCTTGGCTTGCAGCTGCAGCATACCTTCATCTCTCATCCCCTCTTCATTTGGCCATCTTCCCTCTAGGTCTGTCTCTGTGTCTCTTCTTTTATGAGACCGCCACTCAGATCGGATTGGGACCCACCTTACTCCAGTGTGACCCCATGCTAACCTAACTGATAACAACTTCAAAGATCCTATTACCAGACAAGGTCACATTCACTGGTACCAGGGCTTAGAATTTCAACCTTTTAAGAGGACACTACTCAGTTCAAACTGTCTCCTAAGAACCTTGGCCTGAGGCAACCTCTCTGACTTCTGAATTCCCTTGTTCTTTATTATCAGCAACTCAACTCACTTCCCATGCTTAGTACTCACAGCCGTGAACCATCGTCTGTTTGAGTACGAAGGAAAATCTCAATTACTGATGCTCTGGGAATGAAATTTTCTTTGTAATGAAAGTTTCTTTGTATCAAAGTAAGTGAATGGTTGTTGTTGCTGTCATTGTTGTTAGGTGCTGCCAAGTCGGTGACCCCATGTGACAAAATAGAACTGCCCCATAGGGTATTCTAGGCTGTAATCTTTTCAGGAGCAGATCACCGGGTCTTTATCCTGTGGAGCCATTGGGTGGGGTCAAACCACCAACCTTTCGGTTAGCAGCTGAGTGCTTACCCGTTGCACTACCAGGGCTCCTTCAAGTGAATGGTAGGAAAAAGAAAATTACAAACTATTGAGTCTGTGCTACAAATGTTTGCAGCTGGCCTGACAACATGCTGCACAGAACATCCTGGAAACCAGCAATGTCACTGAGTAGCCTCTCAAACCTCAGCTTCCTTGTCTATATAAAATGGGAGTGAATAATACTTGTCATTCTTAGTTGCTGTGGAGTCAATTCTGACTCATGGTGACCCCATGTGTGCAGAGTAGAACTGCTCCGTAGAGTTTTCTTGGCTGACACCTTTAAGAAGCCTATCACCAGGCCTGTCTACCGAGGTACCTCTGAATGGGTTCGAACCAGGGCTTCCAACCAGTCCGTTCCAGTTTGAAGCCCTGCTGAGAATTTGCATTTCCACCCCAGATATACTGAATCAGAATCTACGTTTTAACAAGATTCCCAGGTGATTCTTGGTATAATAAATTTTGAGAACCACTGCTCTACTAGTGGTTCTCAGAATGGGTCCCTTACCAGCAGCATTAGCATGGCCTGGGAACTTGTTAGAAATGCTAGTAATCAAGCACTTAATTGTTTGCACCACCCAGAATATTCTCCTGAATAATACCTACTTAATAGCATCACTGAGAGGATTGAGTGTAATTAAACACTTAGGGGGCACCTACCCGTACTTGTGCCCATTGCGATTGAGCCCATTTCCAGCCGTAGCGACCCTATAGCAACACTATAGGACACAGCAGAACTGCCCCGTAGAGCTTCCGAGGAGCAGCTGGTGGATTCAAACTGCCTGCCTTTTGGTTGGCAGCCATATCACTTAACCACTGTGCCACCAGGGCTCCCTAGCATGTACCTGGCATATAGTAAACCCTGAACAACTCTTTCTACCGCCATCATCACTTCAGATGTGAGCTTTATCTTCTGCTTCCCCTCTTGGTGATCTGTCTCCTTGAGTTCAGATTCCCAGAGCCACTCTGCACTCCCTTCCCCCTTCCCTATGTTAGGGTTTAAAAAGCAAATCTGCTAGTACTCAATTACACTTGACCGGTAGTGTGATTATAATTCACGAGAAAAAAATTTCAGTGTGTCACCTCAACGAGTATTTCATTGTAAAACTTCAGTATAATTGTGTAAAAGCCTCAACCCTCAGTGAGTATTAGCTGTGGTCAAGTCACCCCCAACTCATGGCAACCCCATGCACAATGGAAGGAAAGGCTGCCCAGTCCTGTGCCATCCCTGTGATTGGTTGTGGATCAGACCATTGTAATTCATAGGGTTTTTAGGGCTGATTTTTGAACGTAGATCACCAGGCCATTCTTCCTAGTCCATCTTTGTCTGGAAGCTCCACTGAAATCTGTTCAGTATCCTAGCAACATCCAAGCCACCACTGACAGGTGGTGGATGTGCATGCGATGCATTTGCTAGGAATCAGACTCAGGTCTCTCACACGGAAGGAGAGAATTCTACCACTGTTTGGGAAAAATGTGTGTGTTTCAGAATGAACTTCTCCTTCCTGCTTTCCTAAGATGGATAAATGAAGAACTGGCTCAACTGCAGCTGTCAAAAACTGCCTTCCCGGTCAAAGACATTTTCCAGAACCTCACATTCTCTTTTCTTGTCACGATTCAAATGTTTTACCACCAGAACCCAGCTTAAATACAGGTTTCCGTTAGCAACGCTCCCAGGAGAGTCCTTGGCCCCCTAAGGAGATACGTTCCCATTTGAGAAATGCAACACAGATAGTAACTTAAGCTCTTCTCCCAGGAAGAAACCACCCAGGAAAGTGTCTATATGTGTGACTTCAATAAATGGTACTCCCATCTTCTTTGCAGTTAGCTTCCTCAGCATAAATGAATACTCTGCATCAAGCTTATCAATTCCCTCGGGTGGTGTGAGTGCGTCACCTCGGACCTGAGACCCTGGAATGATAACTCTCTCTAGAGAAACTGCCAAAATAATTTTCTTAATCTGCTAATAGTCAGAGCCAGAACCTGGATGGAGCTCCAGGGATGCCAGCCATGCACTGTCACCCCCACCAGGCCAGGCAAGAGCTGCCAAATCGCGCCACCGCCCATATTCTTACCTCAACAGTGAGGTACTATATTCATTGCATAATGAAATAGATTCATTGCACAATACAGCCTTGTCTCCCATTCAGAATACAAATTCCTTATAGGAATTTTCCTTCTTTAGATGTCATCGAGTTGATTCCAACTCACAGTGACTCCATGTATGTGAGAGTAAAACTGTGCTCCATAAGGTTTTAATGGCTGATTTTTGAAAGTAAAACGCCAGGCCTTTCTTCCTAGGCACCTCTGGGTGGACTGGAACCTCCAACTTTTCAGTTAACAGCCAAGCACATCAACCTTTTGCACCACCCAGTTGGACTCTAGTTTTCTGTAAACTGTATGTTCCACTCAGTCTTTCACCTCTTGGCCATGACATACATCTTTCCCCCATTGACTGACTGACACCCAAATAGAAAAGCAGCGTTTCTCCACCTCTCTCCACACATTTTTTATGAATGGGCCTCTCATTCCGAGGGAGGGCAATCTCGTGGTGTCTTCAACTCTTTAGCTTTGGTGTCCTACACATGATGGAAAGAAATTTGACAACATTGCTTTAGGACTGATGGGGAGGAATTCAAATACTGACAGTAACAACAACAAAGTACAATGAAGTTCTGAGACTAATGCATGGTTGTCTTTTCCAAAAAGGAACAGGATTTTATGAAAGTTTCCACTAATTGTAGAAGCTTGTCCTTACAAATCACTGATTGGAAACATGAGATTTTAAGTTACTTCATGCTGGTGTGGCCAGTTTTTAGTGATGCCAATTAACATGTATTCTGGATTGACCGTGCTGAAACTTGTGTGTGAACAATTCAACCTTCCGCAAAGCTGCCAATCATGAAACTGATCCTGCGAGGGACAGCCACTAACAAATGGGTTATTAGCTACATGGGCAAGAAAAGAAAACCCTTAGTGAAGAAGAAAAAAAAAAAATTTTTTTTTTTTTAATTCTTAGAAAAATCACCTGAGCAACAGAATTTCTTGCTTTATGTTCGCGGCTTTAGAGATGGACTATAATAAGCGTCCAGCAGCCGTGCCTTGTTATTCTCAGCTGCATCTAATCTCACACCTGTTCGTACTCATTAACCCATAACGTCTGATAGCATTTCCATAATTTCCCAGGGAAGGGAGTATTTTCTCCGCACCTCAGTAATTAACTGTGCTGTGCATGCCGCTGAAGAGGAAACCGGCGAGAGCCCAAGAATGATCAACAGGACCCAGCGGTCAACGCTGCGTGGGCGGAGGTGACACGGTGCGTGGGAAGCCTCAGGCCAGGAAGGCCCTTTCTACCTGCGCCGGGAGGCTACAGTTCAGCAACGCTCTGCATTGAGCCAAGGGCAGGGAGCTCTTCTTCACCTCATAAAATGCATTCTCATTGCAAGCTTGACGTTACTTACAGATCAACAACGTTGCCATTATTTAATTTTCTCATTGGAGGGCTAACCCACACTGACAGTAATCATGTTTAGTATAGCGTCCAAATTAACTGGGACTTGAAGATTTCAAATGACCTACACAGTCTAATAAGTACTTGTGCTAAAATTACCAGAATTATTCACAAAGTCTCAAAGTTATTCATATCCACAGACAGGTGATGTTGCAGGGTGAGGGAAGTGGGGACACCTACAATGAAAGGTATTCCTACCATGTCCTTCTTGCAATGACTCTGACTCAGTCACACTTTTTTTTTTTTTTTAATTGTGCTTCAGGTGAAAGTTTATGGCTCAAGTTAATTTCTCATTCAAAAATGTGTACACATATTGTTTTGTAACATTAGTTGCAATCCCCACAATGTGACAACACACTCCCCCTGTCCACATCAGGTTCCCTGTGTCCATTCAACCAGTTCCTGTTTCTTCCTGACTTCTCCTGCTTTTGGACAGGAGCTGCCCATTTGGTCTCGTGCATCTGATTGAACTAAGGAGCACATTCCTCACATGTATTATTTTTTGTTTTATAGGCCTGTCTAACTTTTGTCTGAAGAGTGGGCTTTGGGAATGGTTTCAGTTCTGGGTTAACAGTGTGTCCTGGGGCCATAGTTTCAGGGGTTCTTCCAGTCTCTGTCAGACCATTAACTCTGGTCTTTTTATGTGACTTTGAGTTCTGTTCTACATTTTTCTCCTGCTCTGTCAGGGACTCTCTGTTGTGTTCCCTGTCAGAGTGGTCACTGGTGGTAGCCAGGCACCCTCTAGTTCTTCTGGTCTCAGGCTGGTGGAGTCTCTGGTTCATTTGGTCCTTTAGTCCTTTGGGCTAGTATTTTCCTTATGTCTTTGGTTTTCACACAACTTTTTTTTTAAGGACCTATTTTGCTATAGGGGAGTCCCTGGGTAGTGCAAATGGTTAACATGCCAGTCTGCTGTCAGAAAGGTTGGAGATTTGAGTCTACCCAAAGGCACCTAGACAGAATGGACTATCAATATACTTTGGAAATTCAGCCATTGAAAACCCTATGGAGCACAGTTCTACTCTGATACACAGAGGTGACTCCAGGGAAAAAATGTTGCTATAATGCTGATCTCACTTATATATTTCTTTGTCAGTGTTCTTACAGCCCGTTTAGCTAGTGTTAACTTTTGGAGAAAGCTTGTCATCTATGTGAATGTCTCTTCAACAGCTTTTTTAGGGAAGTTCTGGGCACTGGTTGGGGCTCAGTAAATACCATTAAGTGACTGATGTTAAAGACCTAACTCGGATGGAGCTCAATGTGTTGACAGTCTGTGCCCTCCTTCCTCTTTTCTTTTCCTACTTGTCACCAGAGCCCTAGGGACGCTTTGCCAAGGCTGAAGCATAATTCAGAGAAAGCTTTCTTTCCACCTTGGCTCAGAGCCAAAACTTGTCTCCTTCCTGGATGTCCTGCTGAGCAGCAGCTCCTCTGGGAGGGAGTCAGCTGGCGAGGGGTATGTGGTTCCCAGTCAGCTGGGGCTGGAAACGGGACCCCAACAAGTCCCCGAAGCTCCCTCACCATCATGGCAATGCTGCTTTTACTTCCTTGCCTTAGAAGTGTCCGCTTGTGCATCGGTCTCCCAGACTTTCAGACTCAACTCTCCCTCCGCTGAGCGTAGGGCTCTCTCTTTGTTCCCAGGTACCCTTGGACTTTGCACAGGGTCTGTGGCACATAGTAGGCATTTAATGGATGTCTTTGGGTGAATAAGCAGATGCGCCTGTCTGTGGACTCCCTTCCCTGCTTTCCGTTGTCCCTCAGGCTTCACTTTGCCGTTTATGAGTCTCTTTTCCCTTTATCCTCACATGGGGGTCTGAATTTAGCTGTGTGGAATGCTGGGCAAGGAGCAGATCTCCTCACAAAACCTCTTCATGCTTGCCCCAACAGACACACAACTTCAAGGGCTGTTCAGAGAGCAAATGTTCTGAGTTGCCCCTCCACATACTCGCTCCCCCCAAGTGCCAAGAGGCGCTAGACCCCACTGTATACTGCCTCACAAACTGCCTCACATGGTCCAATTTACTTTAAATTGTTTTCCTACTAAACCAGTTACCCAGATTTCATGGGAAAAGGAATCTTGCCTCCTGTCACTCTACCAAATGCTCAAATGGCTCTAGCTAACTTAATTTACATATATATATATATACACACACACACACACACACACATATATAACCAAAACCAACCCCATTGTCATGGAGTTGATTTGGACAGAGTAGAACTGCCCCACGGGGTTTCCAAGGCTGTTATTTTTATGGCAACAGACTGCCACATCTGTCTCCTGTGGATTGGCTGGTGGGTTCAAACCAACCACATTTTGGGTTCATTGCTGAGTGCTTTAACCACTGCGCGACCAGGGCTCCTCAGGGTTCATCTCTTCTCAGAGTCTACAAGTGGATGCGAACGGTTAGGGGTTCTTAGCTGCCATGATTTCATTTTATGCTGGATTCACCTGCCTCTGCATTTTACTACTACCAAAATGCAGCAATTTGCAGCTACTTTGAAGCATCAGGATGGGGACTTTGCTCACACTGCATAAGCTTCCTTAGGGGGACATTTGAATAGGAAATTGTGAAACAACCTGAGACAGTGAGAAACTTCCCATTGGAGACTTCCTAAATAGGCAGTCCTCTCCCTCTAGAAAGTAGTGAGAATAGCCTCTGGGAAATTTCTCTTGGTCCCCTCCTAGGTCACCCCTGCCTTTCTTCAGAAGCTCTGAAGCCCACTTGACCTTAGATAGCACAAGAAGCTTAGGAGTGTGGCGGGGGGGGGGGGGGGGGGGGCAGGACTGAGAGCCTGAAAAGACTCAGCCTTCACAACCACTAGAAAGCAGACCAGCAGCCTCCCAGCTGCCCCCTCCCTGCATGGCTCCTGCCCAGGCCCTGTTCCTAAACTCCACACACTGAGTTCATCAGGCACTGTGAATATGGGGAGGGGGCAAGGGGGAGAAAAACATTAGCAAGCAGGAAAGACACGGAAGGTATATTTACAAATAAAAAGGTAAGAATAAAAAAAGGAGTAAACGTGGATGAAACTTGAAAACACCATGCTGAGCAAAATAAATCAGGCATAAAAGGACAAATAGTATATGATCTCCCTAGCATGACATAAGCAAATACCTAGAAACCAAAGATTATTAGTGGTGACCAGGGGTGGGAGGGAAGGGGAAAGTGGTGGTATTGCTTAGGAGGGCATTGAGTTTATGTGAATGGTGGTGAAATGATTCAGAAAAGGATGGTGATAACGGTTGCACAACATGAAGAACTCAGTCAATGCCACTGAATTATACATGTAAAATGGTTGAATTGGTGAATGTTTTTTTGTGCATATTTTCACCACAATAAA
Organism: Dugong dugon; assembly: GCA_030035585.1. Classification (NCBI taxonomy): domain Eukaryota; kingdom Metazoa; phylum Chordata; class Mammalia; order Sirenia; family Dugongidae; genus Dugong; species Dugong dugon. The sequence continues at coordinate 99,531,199 of CM057465.1, forward strand.
AATTTTAAGAGAGAAAGAAGAGCAAAGGAATTCAAGGGAAAATGAAGAGACCACCACAGAATGCTCTAGAGGAAGTATTTAATGCCAACAGAGGAACATCTGGAGCAGGGACAGCTTACCCAGTAAGCAAGGCAAGCACGGTCTTACTTGTATTTACTTACTCATCTGTGGTGCACAGTTTCATGCTTTTCACCACAGCAAAGACGTCATAAAAACCATGTGAAATTGTGCACCACAGATGAGGAAACACAAGTAAGCCCATGCCTACCTTGCTTACTGGGTAATCTGCCCCTGATCTGGAGGGAGATACTCCCCTGCCTCATTGGACCGAAACCTCGCAAGGTGTCTACCAACTAAATGCAGGTTTCATCAGCACACTTCTCTTGTTTCCACTGCTATCCCCAAATCCAAGTCAAGGTCACCTCACCTACATTAGGAAATAGCCGTATAACCTGTCTCCCTGCCTCCAAACTTACTCCTTCAAACAGTGTTTCACACAGCAGCCAGAAAGCCCTTTATAGCCATAAATCTGTTCATGTCATTCTCCAATTAAGACTCGTTAATGGGATACGCCTCTCTGGATCCAAACAGAGGACACAAATATATAAAATAGAAAAACAGAAAACTAAAGGCATAACAAGATAAATATTCCTCCTACACCAGAAACAGGAGTAGCACCAATCGGTGGGCACTCCTAGAGCCCCAGGCCTACTGGGCACCTGGTCTGGAAAGAGGCAGCGGCAGTCTGTAGTTTGGTTCCACTGGGGTGAAGATGATAAATTACTCCACTCAAGAGTGGGGATTAGAGCTAGTATCACCAGCTCCCACTCCTAACACCCACCCATAAGCAAAACTAAAAACTGGCTAATCACCCCCTGCGGGCTAGAATTTTTAATAAGCTATAAGCCTAGGAAAGAGGAAGATACACAGACTCAATCCAGATATGAATAAGTGGCATAGCCCAGTATCACTGCAGGACAGGAGCCCCACAAGGCCACCGGTTTTAGGGCAGAGTCCTGAGCAGCTGGGCAAAGGTAACCACAAAACCACGGGACCAGGAGGGGTGAGCACAAAGGAAACAGAAAGAACAAAAACAAAAACAAAAGCCTCCCACTCAAAATAAGCCTGCAAAGCAAAATTTCAAAACAGAGGACGAAATCTAATACTGAGAAAGGCAGCCAACAAAATCAACATTCAAAGCATGTGTGTACCCTAAAGGAAATTAAGTTTGTGGAAGGAACCATCTGGCAAAACTTTAAAATAGGTATGTTTGGTTGTCCAAAGAGATAAATGAGTAACTTCCATTTTAAAGGAGTGAAAAAATTTTAAATAAAAACAGGCATAAATGAAGAAGTAGAGGAGTTTTAAAAACTCAGCAGATGAAATATACCCAAACCTGATACAAAGAGACAAGTGGAAAATTGCAAGAGGGTGCTGAGAATTCACCCCGAACACAGCATAGAGAGGTTATGCAATTAAGATACATGGAGCATGGACTAAGAGGTTCTAAATGTCAACAGGAACTCTCCAGCAAGTAGAAGAAATGAGGAAGAAGCATTATTGAGAATTTAAAAGTGTTCGAATTTGAAGAAAGATATGAATCCTCGGGTAGAAAGTATATTCCAAGTACTAACCAGGATAAATTATGAGAAAGTCATTCCTAGCCTCATCAGAGTAAACTGCAGCATATGAAGAATAAAAAGAAAATGGTTAAAGCTACAGAAAGGATAAACCAAAAAAAAAAGGGAGAAAGGATTATCTAAAAAGGAACCACAGTTAGAATGATAGTGGAACTTCTTATCAGCAACAACAGATGATGGAAGACAATGGAATTGTATCTTCAACTTAATGAGAAAAAAACAATAACCCTCAACCTCAAATTTCATACGCAAATAAACCATAGCTTCAAGACTGAAGGGGTAAAAAGACATATTCCAACATAAAAAAAAAATTAAAAGTGCTAAGTACGCACAAACCCTCATTAAAAGAATAATTAAGGATTATTGCAGGGAAAAAAAATGAAGTCAGAGAGTATATGTAAAATTGAAAAACTAAAGATGAGCAGAGAAAAAAGATAAGGTGTTTTAGTAAATTTAATTATTAACTGAAAAACATTATGTGCCTAAAAAAAGGAAAAAGAAAACTAGAAACAAAAATAAGATGGGCTGAATACTCTGTGGATAGTTGATATATGCTAAGGTCCATGACACACTCAGAGGCAGGATAGAAACACTGTGTTAGAAAAGTTTACAGCTACAGATGTTGGTTTAAAAGTCAAGAATAACTGACAAAGTCTAAAAATACAATGTGTAGCTTCCAATGAGTAAAGAATAAAAAGAGGGAATCTAGAAAATTTTTATCAATCCACCAAGGAGAAAGAAAGAAAAAAAGAAAAAGAAACAGATAAAGAGGCTGCTATACAGAATATCCAAAAGATGGTCATAGAAATAGATCAGTGATTACAATAAATGTAAAACAATCCATTCATCTCTTAAAAGATAGAGGTTATCTAGTTTGTTGAAAAATAAGCCCTGCTATATGCTACTCGCAAAAGACAATCTAAAACAAGGCACTGAATGGTTAAAAATAACAGGATAAGTAGAATACTATACAAATATATTTTTGAAAACAAATTTATTACAGCAATTTTACTACACAGGCCAATAATAATAATAATAAATGGGTAAGTAGGGATAGAAGAAGGATGGAAGGGAATAGAATTACATAGAACCTGCACAAAAAGAACTGGCAATATACATTCTTTTCACATCAATTATTTTTTTAATGATGACATTTTAGGCCACAAAGGAACTGTCAATGAAATTCAAAGATATATTATCATATGAACCACTTTTCTGACCAAAATGCATAAATTTTGTGTTTATACATGTTTATGTATAAACATAAAAAGATAGCACCAAAAAAGAAAAAGTGTGATTAGAAACTCTAAAGTGCACACATAAACAACTCATAAGTAAAACATGAATTCACAATATAAATTAATACTGCTAAGGACCAAACAATAATTAATTATGGTGTTAAATGTATTAATTTTTTATAAAGAAAGATCAAAAACAGGTGAGTTAAACATTCAATCTAGAAACTTGATGGAGGAAAATATATCTAAAGATGTAGAAGAAGGGAAATAATAAAAGCTAAGACAAGAAAACAAAGAAAAACAAATAATCAAAAATCTGGTTCTTTGAAAAAGATAATGAAATATACAAATCACTTACAAGAATGGGTAAGAAAAAAAGGGAAAACACAAATTAATAACATTAAGAAAAAAAGAATCCATGATAATAGGAAGTAGAGACTTTTCTTAATCAGGAGATAATACAATAAGCAAATTTATGAAAATAAATTTGAAAACTTAGGTAAAATGATAACTTTTTGTTGTTGCTGTTGTTGTTAGCAGTGCTGTCAAGTTGATTCCGACTCACAGCAACCTTATGTATAACGGAATAAAACGCTGTCCGGTCCTGTGCCATCCTCACAATTGTTGGTTATGTTTGAGCCCATGACGGCAGCCACTGTGTCAATCCATTTTGCTGAGGATCTTCCTCTTCTTTACCAAGAATGACGTCCTTCTCCAGGGATTGGTCCCTCCTGATAATGTGTCCAAAGCAGATGAGATGAAGTCTTGCCATTCTCGCTTCTAAGGAGCATTCCGGCTGTGCTTCTTCCAAGACAGATTTGTTCATTCTCCTGGCAGTCCATGGGATAGTCAATATTCTTCACCAACACCATAATTCAAAGGCATCGAATTTTCTTCAGTCTTCCTTTTACTAACATTGACTCTAAAAGGAAACAGATAAATGAATAAACCAATAATAATACATTTAAAAAGTAAATCAGTAGTCAAATCTCCATCTCTAAAAGTCATCAGACCCAAAGCATTTTAGAGGAGAGTGTTATCAAACACAATTTCTCTTCTACTGTTTCAGAGACAACAAGGAGAAAAAGTACTCATTTTGAGAAGATTAGTAAAACCTTAATGCCTAAAAAAGATAGGGCCAGTGCCATTAAAGAAAAATTATAGATAAATCACATGAATGTAGATAGATGCAAAAATCCTTAAAAAATTAAATGTTTTTAAATGCAGATCAAATTTAGGTGTTTGTAAAAATAATGACAACAAACCAAGCGCAAGCAGAGTATATAAGAATTTTAAGGATATTTCAACATCAGAAAAATTTCTGTACTATAATGCCGTTGAAGATTAAATCATATTGCCGACTTGATAGATTAAGAAAAAGCATTTAATAAAATCCAACATGTTTTCATTATTAAAATATATTTGCAAACTAGAAAGAAATAGAAAAATTCTTAACTAAGATGTTGTTGTTGTTAGATGCCATTGAGTCAGTTTCGACTGATAGCGACCCTATGTACAAAAGAATGAAACACTGCCCAGTCCTGTGCCATCCTCACGATCATTGTTATGCTTGAGCTCATTGTTGCAGCCACTGTGTCAGTCCATCTCCTTGAGGGTCTTCCTCTTTTTCACTGACCCGCCACTTTACCAAGCATGATATCTTTCTTCAAGGACTGATCCTTCCTGATAACATGTCCAAAGTATATGAGACATAGTCTTGCCATCCTTGCTAAAATAACTTACCAAAAACTGACATAAATATCACACTGAACGGTAAAAATTTAGAAAACTTTTATTCTTAGGAATTAAAAAAATGTTTACAGTTATTACCATTTGTATTCAACATTATACCGAATGTCTTACTCAATTCAATAAGACAAGAAAAATAAAAAATATGAAAATTAGAGACAAGAAGACAAAATTTCCTTTATTTGTGGTGCTTTAATTGTCCACAGAGGTAATCCAAAAAACTAGAGTTAATACTGAACCACTTTGCATATAATACAGAAATTCTGTGGTGATACATATTTACCATCCCCCCAGCTTTTATGCTATAGTTGTCCTGTGTATCTGCATGTTTATGAACACCACAAGACATTATCTTAAATAATAATACATACTTTAAAGAAATTAAGATGAAAATATAGACTTTTATATTTATCTATTTATTCACCATTTCTAGTTGTGTGTGTGTGTGTGTGTGTTTTTTTTTTCCCTTCCTGAAGATTGGAGTTTTTACCTGGCATCATTTCCTTTATGCATAACAACTTTCCTTTTAGCATTTCTTATAGTGTGGATCTGCTGACAAAGAAATCTCTTAATTTTCTTTTATTGGAAAGTGTTTTTATTATTATTGCTATTACTATTATTATTTCAGAACATTTTACCTGGATATAGAATTCTGGTGACAGGTTTTGTTTTTTTTTTTTTTTCTTTCGGCACTTTAAATCTGTTATCCCACCAACTGGCACTCTATTGCTTCCGGTGAGAAGTCATCAGCCGTTGGAATCATTCCTCATGTGTATCATTTCATTTTGCTCTGCTGTTTCAAGACTTCCCCTTCATCTTTGGTTTTCATCTGTTTGACTACGAAAGAATGCTTAGACATGTATTTCTATTTATCCTACTTGGTGTTCACTGAGCTTCTTTAATCTGTAAACGTATGTCTCTCACCGAATTTGGGAAAATTTCTGCCAATTTCTTTAAATATTTTTTAAATGTTTTTTTCTGCCTAGTATCTCTCTCCTATACTTCTGGGACTTGAATTATGCATAAACTAGACCTTTAGTATTGTTGTGAGTACTCCTGATAGCACGTGAGAGACAGGGGTTTGATTCTCCAACAGGGAGCCACCACTCAGTTTGTTGCACTGTGGTGACTTGCATGTTACTATGATGCCTACCATAGCATACGGAAGCTCTGCACCAGTATTTCAAATACCAACAGGGTCACTGATAGTGGACAGGTTTCAGCAGCACTTCCAGACTAAGCAGACTAGGGAGAAAGGCATGGAAATTTCTTCTGAAAATTAACCATGGATTACAAGAGAATATTGTCCAATACAGGGCTGGAAGATGAGTTCCGTAGGTTGGAAGACACTCAAAATACTCGGTGGCCACAACAGTGGACTCGAGCATACCAATGATCATGAAGATGGAGCAGAACCGAGCAATGTTTTGTTCTGTGATACATGGGGTCACCCTGAGTTGGAACTGACTTCACAGCAACTAACAACAATGACAACAGACCTTTGGTATTATTCCAAAGTTCTCTGAGGCTCTGTTCATTTTTCCAATCTCCCCCCGCTCCCCATTCTTAATATTGGGTAATTTCTTTAAGCTAGCTATAATTTCCTTCATCTTCTCCATTCAATTGTTAAATCTATTCAGTGACTATTTTATTTTATATATTTTATTTTTTAGATCTAGAATTTGCATTTTCATAGTTCTTATTCTCCTAGTGAGATGTCTTTCCTCTTTTTTTATTATAAGCATATTTTCCTTTACATCATTGAGCGTTGTTATAACTGCTGCTTTACATTCCTTGCCTAATGAGTCTAGCATTTGGGTCTCTGTTGATTTTCTTTCCGTGAGAATGAGTCACATTTTCCTGTGTCTCTCTAAGTCAAGTAATTTTAGATTATATCTAGGACATTGTGACTATAATGTTATGGAGACTCCAGATTCTGCTAAAGTCCTCCAAAGAGTGTGAATTTTTTGGTTTGTTGACCAGACAATTAACATGATTAAACTCAAACTGAAAACCATTTGATGGACAGCAACTCAAATCTCAGTTTATTTCTTGTATCTTGAGTTGAACTTCTCAGAACTTGCCTAAATCGTCCAGGTACCAGCAAATATTTGGGCAGAAGTTACACAAAGAATTTAGAGATTCATTCTCGGACTCTCTCTCTGGGATTACCCTTAAGTTTCCAGAGACCGTGGTTGTCCGAATTCTGTCCTCCAGTTCCTCATGCCAAAATACTGTGGGTTTTCTAACCAAATTTTATTACTCAACATATACAAAATCTCCCCAGGTTGCCTAAAAATGGAGGTCTATTGCCTTCTCCAAGTGCCATCTTCATTCCAGAATCTTCCTGCTTTTGTTCACCTTCTAGTATAAAGTGTTGATTTTCTTCTCCTTCTCCTTCTTCTTTTCTTTTTTTGTTTGTCTAATGTTTATAGTTGTTAGATGTGTGAGCGTCAGTCTGATAGTTTACTTGACCATTACCAGAAGTGGAACCAATCAAAAAGAAGCCACCAACTGTTTGAACTTATAAGAAAGTACAGCAATTTATAAGATACAAAGTCAATATGGCATTATTATACATCAGTAATAACCAAGTAAGGAGCACTAGTGGCGCAAATGGTTAAGTGCTTGGTTTCTGACCAAAAGGTTGGTGCTAAGAACCCACCCAGCAGCTTCGTGGAAGAAAGAGCTGGTGATCTGCTTCCATAAAGATTACACCCAAGAAAGCCCTATGTGGCAATTCTACTCTGTCACATGGGGTCGCTATAAGTGGATAATAACTCAATGGCACCCAGCAACAACAATAACCGATTAAAATACAGTAGAAAATATAACAGGAAAAAATCCCAGACAAAACTCCTACCAGAATTATAGGTACCTAGTATTAATCTAACAAAAATATGTAAAAACAATATATGAAATAATTATTCATAGGCATACAAGAAATTTGCTTATGGATGGAAAAACTCAATATGGTAAAAATGTCAGTTCTTCAAAAATTAATCTGTAAATTCAAAGCAATTCCAATTAAAAGTACAACAGGTTTTTTATTAACAAGCTGATCCTTAAATTCATATAGAGGACAAATTTAAAGAACCAGAATAAAGTCTTGCCATATAAGATACCACGACTTTTTATACAGTTATATTGTATGTTGTATAGTAGTGAGATTCACAAACAGATTAATGAAACAGAATAGAGAGTGCAGGAAGAGGACCATACATATGTGAAAACTAGATATATGGCAGCAGGGATATTATAAAGCAGTGGAGGAAAGGATAAAAAGCTCAAATTTTGCTAGGACAATTTATTATCCATAAGAAAAAATTAATTCTATCTTGTTTCAAGACCTATATGTGACAAGTCAGGCTTTTAAACATTTAGAAAACTATATGGGCAAATTACTTATGGTATCATCTTGGGGAAGGAATTCTTAAGATAACTAAAAGTACAAACCATAAATGAAAATGTGTAATATTTTAAATAAATTGAAAGCTAAAACTTAATGTATGATCAAAAAATCATGAACAAGAGAGAACAAGTTAGTGAACAAGGTAAATCACTGACTTGGAGAAGGTATTCACTATGCATACAACCTACAAAAGATTAGAATCAGTATGTACAAAAAACTCCTACAATTCAATAAGAAAAAGACACATAGCACAGTAAAAAACATGGGCAAAGAACAGGAAAAGGCAAATCACTGACAAACTGATCCTTCAATTCATATGAAAGACAAATGTAAAGAACTAGAAGGACTTGCCATATAAGACACTAGACTTATTATAAAGCTATAGTATGTGTTGTATAGTCATGAGATTGACAAATTGACCAATGAAAAGTAGTTTCGTCTTGAAGTTGTACGTATCATTCAACCCAATGATTCAACTTCTAAAAATACTTCCTACAGAAACTCTTGCGTATTTACACAATGAGTCATGCAAAAGAATGCTCTTTGCAGTATTGTCTTTATCAGCAAAAATAATTTGTAAAATTCCTAAATGTCTATTATCAGTAAAGTGTATAAACAAATGGTGGTATACTAATAGTCTATTCAGACACTAAATTATTACATAGTAGTTAAAAAATAAACAACCTAATACACCAAAATATACAAACCTCAAAAACACAAAGCTCAGTGAAAGAAAAACAAGATGTAAAATCATACATAGACTCTACTATTAATTACCAGTATATAAAGTTTTAAACCTTGCAAAACTATATTATGTATTGCTTATGGCTACATGTAGTTTTAAGGAGAATATAAAAGCTTGTGAACGCAGATACAAATTCTACATAGTGATTATCTCTGGGAAGAGAGAGAGAGAAGAAATCAGAAAGGTGACTACAAGGCTTCAAAGGCATCTACAATGTTACATTACTTCAAAAAAGAGAAAATTATGGGAAAATATTCCAATTTAATAAAGCTGTGTGATCAATACAGAGGTCTTTATTATATTTTCTAACTTTCCATACTTTTGAAATACTGTATTTCAATATAAACACTTTAAAGGTCATTCAATTGCTCTTCGGTACTCTTAGAACAAAGATAAAAAGCCTTAGCTTGACCTTCATCAGAGCCCTGGTGGCGCAGTGGTTAAGAGCTATGGCTGCTAACCAAAAGGTCGGCAGTTGAAATCCACCAGCCACTCCTTGGAAACCTTATGGGGCAGTTCTAGCCTGTCCTATAGGGTCACTATGAGTCAGAATCAACTCCACAGCAGGTTTGGTTTGGTTTGGTTTGGTTTTGACCTACATCAGCCACTCTCCTCCAGCTCATTTCATTCCAGACATTAAGACCTCTTTCAGTTCCCCCCTGCTTCTTATTTCTCCTGCCCCAAGGCCTTCATAGAATTTGTGCTGTTCCCTCTACAAAGAACGCCTCCCGCCCACCTCCCCTTAGCTAACTCTTCTTCCACCATCAAGCCTCAGCTCAAGTGTCATCCCGACGGAAACTTATCCTGCCCATCCACCGTGGACCAAGCTAGGTGCCCTGTTATAAAATCTCACAGCACTGTGAACTTCTCTTGTATTGCCCATACAAACATTAAAATTAATTAATGTGTGTGGAATCCCCATGAGTCTGGGCTGACTTGATGGCAGCTAACAACATTTTTTTAAATGTTTACAAATTCCATGAGAGTAAGTAATATGTCTTTTCTATTCACCACTTAATCTACCACAGGGCTTGATACATAGTTGTTGTTAGGTGCCGGAGAGTCAATTTTCAGCTCATAGAGACCCCATGTGACAGAGCAGAACTGCCCAGAGTAGAATTGCCCCATAGAGTTTCCAAGGCTATAATCTTTACAGAAGCTGACTACTACACCTTTCTACTGTGGAGCTGGTGGTAGCCTGGAACCACTGATCTTTTGGCTGGCAGCCCTGCGCCACCAGGGCTCCAATCTTTACAGGAGCAGATCTCCGGGTCTTTCTCCCAAGGGGCCACTGGGTAGATTCAACCCGCCAACCTTTTGGTTAACAGCCAACTGCTTTACTGTTCTGCTACCAGGGCTCCTTAGGACTTGTGACATATAGTATATGCTTAATTAATAAGTAGGGAGGAAGGGATGGAAGAAAGGGAAGAGGAGAGGGAGGGAGAAAGGGAGAGAGAGAGAGAGAGGGAAGAAGGAAAGAAGGAAGGAAGGACAAACTAAGCACCAAACCTATGTACAACTACAAACACTCCAAAAATACGACAGGCAAACCACAATATTTTTAAAGAATTGCAGAAATTATCTAGTGAGCAAACTCTTGATATTTAAAATATGGAAATTGAGACTCCCAGGAAGTTGATAGCCTAATCCACAGCTACTGGCAGAACTATACTAGGATCTAGATCTCCCGACTTTTGACCCCACTCTTTCCCCTCCACCAAGTTACTGGTTAGCACTAGTGTCAGAAAGACGTTTTGACCTGTGTTTGTTAGATGAAGTGTCCACACAGTAACAGCTCCACCTAATGCCGCCAGAAAACAGTTTCTGTTTTTGACCATGAGTGCTTACTATTTCATTACTTGCCAAACCTCACATTTCATATCATTTAATTATCACACAACATACAGGGAGATGAATCATATGACTACGACCTTATAAAAAAAGAAAGACTGTATGTGATTTTGTTACAACCTGTCCTCTGACAGAGGCTCTCCTGAAGTACCTGATGCTGGATATCCGTTCCAAACATGGGAATGAAGGTTGCCAATTTACTGAGCATTCTGGTGATTCTGAATTGCTCTTTGGGGCTGGTGAAGGTGGAAGTAAGAGGCCAAGAGAAGTGGAGGAGGAGAGACAAAGACAAAATAAGATTATACCCAAGATAGCATCAATTTCTTAAAACCTATATTGAAAAGAGCTTGGGGACTGGTTTCTATTGGCCTGTGCTCACTTTTCCAGTGTCCTGTTATCTACAATTACTGATCTGTAATTATGTTTCCAACAGGGGCCCAGCTGCAGGAAGCCATGATTAAGGGTTCCTGCCAAATTGGCCCTGTGTGTATTAGCCATTATTTTAACATTCACGGTAACAACATATTCAATAGTGTTTATCAGTATATTCAAAAGGGGTAACAGGAATTATTCTATGTTAATACCCAGCATTAGTTCAGAGAATAAAGCAATTAATTTAAGTGGAGTCTAATCAACCCAAATAGAGTTTTCAAAAATGGGATCTACTAAAACACACACCCATCTTACACTTATCAACATTCTCATACACTAACACTCATGCTCACAGTCCTACACACCCTCCATTTAATTTGTTACTGATGCAATAAATAGCTATTAGATAAATCTAAAGACTGGCTGAGACCAGATATTAGAAGGAAACTATTATCAAAGGGCATGAAAGTTAGTTTGAATTTTGAAATAAGATGATGAGGATTATAATGATGATGATGATGAAGAGTGACTAACATTTATTACATATTTAATATGTGCCAGGCATTATACTAAGTATTTTATAGGCATGAATTATCTTACTTAATCCTTAAAAGGACTTTAAATAGGTAATTTTATTACCACATTTTGCAGTTGACAAAATTGTGGCATTCCTACCCAAGTTATCTAATATAAAACTTATATGCCTAACCACTTTGCAGTTAGACTAACTACCCCTACACTTTGCTAACTGCCGCACTCCATTCCCCCCACAACTATGACACACACATGCACACACACACACACACACACACACACACACACACACACACACACACACTGAAGTTCATTTTCACAGTTACGTAGTGGAGACTGGATGTGAAAAACTCTTTTTCAAATGTTTGAAAATAAAAACATACACAGTAAAGGCAAATCTACACACTGAATCCCCAGATTCTAGAATGATTAATCCAGTTTCCCCCTCCTTGTTTTAATCCTGAGCAGATGGCCACAAAAACTTCTTAGCCCAGTTGGTGAGTGTCCATTACTGAGACAGTTCAAAATCCCAACAGATGTTTGAGCCTAAACATCACAAGTTCATAACATTGAGAGAGCATTCTACACCCAATTTTTTATACATTACAAAGTACTATGCCCTACAAAGTTGGTTTGTTCACTTTTAAATAAGTACAGTTAGGTGTTCCATGGCAATAACACACTAAATGGCACATTGTTAGTTACAGTGACCACATAATTGGTAAAAATGAGTGGAGATACAGCAACCCATGTCTGAGAAGGAAAGCTAATTTCATATACTTTCTATGAGCATTTAGAGGCCATCAGATAAAAACAGACTGTTTCTTAGCGTTGATTAAAGGTTCAAATGAGTTCTACAGGTCCAGGATTCTCAAACAACCTTCAGAGCCTCAAAATACCCAAATCTGAAAGGCATCCTGAGCTCAGAAGGCCTTTAAAAGCAAGGCAGGTGCCTCTTTTTACGTATCAAAATAGAATTTTACAAGTGAAAAGTGAATTTTCTCCTTGCCTTCAGTAGAACTGAGGCAAACAAAAAATGGCATTAAACTTGTGAGGAAAAAAAGCATAATGAAATGGAAGAAATATCCAAATACTCCCAAGATTTCTCAAATATATCTTTTCTCTCCTCCACACTCCCACCAGAAAGGAAAAATAAAAACAAAAAAACTTTAAATTGGGAAGCAAGGCAAACTTTAAATCAGATCTCAGATATAATGATAAATACTTCCAAGTCAGAAGGTAGTGACTTTACCGTCTACCGAAGGATAACGTTTCCCACATCATTGAAGCCTTCTGATGCTCGTCACTATAATGCTGTTGTTGTTAGTTGCTGTCTAGTCCACTCCAGTTCATGGCAACCCCATTTACAACAGAACCTGTACCATCTTTATGATCAATGGTATGCTCTACTACATCATTGTGGCCACTGTGTATTTTGAGTGTCCTCCAACCTAGGGGGCTCATCTTCCAGAACTATATCAGACAATGTTCTATTGTGATCCATATGGTTTTCACTGGCTAATTTTTAGAAGTGGAACACCAGGTCTTTCTTCCTAGTGTCTTAGTCTAGAAGCTCCTCTGAAACCTGTCAACCATGGGTGATCCTTCTGGTATTTGAAATACCCATGGCATAGCTTCCACCATCATAGTGACATGCGACCTACCACAGAACAACAAATTGACAGATGGGTGTGGCAGTATAATAGAGAACTCTGCAATAAGACAGGAAAGGTTACACAAGCAGACTCCATTTCTTCTGATCTTCCCCTTGTTAGCTGTGTAATCTTAAACAAGTTATTAATTTTTCTGAGTATCAGCTTCCTCATCCAAAAAATAAGAGCACTACTACCCATCTTATGATACCTGATAGCACCTTGAACAACACGGGACAGACACATAGTAACTGCCAACAACAAAGAGTAGTTCACATTATCTGAGTGTAATCCAAAGGGGTGGAATTTTTAGAGTACCACAAAGAATATCATCATAGAGTCAAAGAATTTTAGAGTTAGAAGGAAACCAGTAGATCATTCTAGTCCAAACCTTTCATTTTAAAGAAGAGGAAACTGAGAATTGTACTACCCATTAGAATCTTTTAATATTTAGTGGGAGCACAGATTCAAAGACAAATATCTTCTTTTTCAGGAAAAAAAAAAAAAAAAAAGACAGTTCTGACACACAGTAAAGACCCCAATGCACAGGGCAGAGCAAGAGCTTAATATACTTCTAGTGGAAGAATGACTTAATAGAAAGACTTTGCCAATACAAACCTTATAATCCCTAGTTTCTCAAGAGAACTCAAGGTCAGCCCATTGTTTTTAATTTGGGCATCTGGCCATTTGGCTCCCACTTAACTGGCACTAAAATAGGGGTTCTTTATCCAGTGGCTTGCTTCCAATCCTCCCCATCAGAGCCCCAGTAATTACAACTACGTTAAAAAGAAAAATGCCATTTATTCCCAGGGCTGAAGTTTAGCCTTTCTAAATTGGTTCTACCCATGAGAAGTCAAGGAGTAGAACACTAAGAGAAACAATTGCCATCCAGCATCCTTCATAGAGAAGACCTGCCATTAACTATAGAATACTAGAATCTAAGAGTTGGACCTCCCAGTCATCGAAGGAATTCCATCATGTATGACCTGGTTATCCTGTCTCAGAATACATCTGGTTCAGGCATTCCCTGTTAAACAAAGCCCTTTGTCTCACTTTTAGATAGTTCTATTTCATAGAAATATTATTTTCCCTAAAATCCGCCTCCCCAAAACTTGTACCCACAGTTCCTAGTTCTTCTCCTGGAACTACAGCTTGTACCCTGACAAATCATTTACAGTAGCTACCAAACCTGACTTTATGCCTTTGACGCATATCTTTGATCACTTTCCTTGAGACTAGAGGAGTCTCTAACCCATCAATCTCAGCATAGGATATCCAGAACTGAACACAATCTTTCACATAGGTTCTGACTACTGTAGAGTGCTAAAGGACTTTTAAAAAGAAGCCCTAGTGGCACAGTAGTTAAGTGCTCTGCTAGCTGCTAACCTAAAGGTCGGTGGTTGAAACCAACCAGCAGCTCCGCTTCCATAAAGATTACAACATTGGGAACCCTATGGGGCAGTTCTGCTCTGTCCTATAGGATAGCTATGAGTTGAAATTGACTTGATGGCAATGTTGATTTTTCTGTTTGTTTTTTCTTTAAGGGAATTTTAACCTTTTTGACTTGGGCATTATGCTTTTATTAATTCAACCATTATCTTTTTCAGTAGCTATTTCACACTACTGGTTAAAATGAAGCTTCACTGTTAACAAAAACCACCAACTCCATTTCACATAAACATCTTGTTAACAAACTTTCTCAATCCTTACTTGCTCAATTGATTGTTTAACATAAATGTTAAAACTCATCATCAAATCTATAAATTTGCAGTTAATTACCAAGACCAAGTGGAGTCCTGGTGGCGCAATGGTTAACTGGCTGAACCGAAAGGTTGGTGGTTGGAACCCAGCAGAGGCCCCATGGGAGAAAGATGTGGCAGTCTGCTTCCGTAAAGATTATAGCCTTGGAGACCCTATGGGGCAGTTCTACTCTGTCCTATAGGGTCACTATAAGTCATAATCGACTCTGTGGCAACGGGGTATTTTTTGTTTGTTTAATAATATTTATAGCAATAATAATGGCTAAAATGTATTGATGCTACTCTACTAAGCATTTTACATGCAGTCACCCATTAAATCCTCACAAAAGTACTATGGGATAGGTACTATTATTGTCCTGTTTTATAGATAAGAAAACAAAAACTTTTGGAGACTAAGTGTAACTTACTCAAGATCACACAAATTAGTCTTAGAATAGGAATTCAAACTCAGGCGCTATATTACCCTACTTTATTTATTGCATTTTATTTTAGTTGTTTATGCTTCCATCTCCACGTTAAGTTGTGAGGTCCCCAATATGTTTATCTTTATATGCTCATCCCTTAGTATTTGAATTGTGAATGCTCAGATATTTGTTTTTCATTGAATTCTAGCTTAAATCTTGATCATTTCATCAATCTTGTTGGCTACTGAATACTGAATATACCATGGACTGACAAAAGAACGAACAGATCTGTCTTGGAAGAAGTACAGCCAGAATGCTCCTTCTGAATGCATCCTCATGGATGGCAAGACTACGTCTCACATACTTCGGACAAGTTATCAAGGAGGCTCAATCTCTGGAGAAGGACATCATGCCTGGTAAAGCAGAGGGTCAGCGAAGAAGAGGAGAACCCTCAATGAGATGGATTGACACGGTGGCTGCAACAATGGGCTCAAGCATAGCAATTATTGTGAGGACGGCGCAGAACCAGGTAGTATTTCATTCTGTGGTACATAGGGATGCTGAGTCAGAGCTGACTGGATGGCACCTAACAACACCTGGATTTGCATAGAGGTCTTCTTTGTCTTCACACAAGCCATTGATAAATATAGTGAAACACATGGGACTCTGTAGCATTCCCTGACACCCACTCCTCTTTGGGATAATGTTGGTGACTTTTTAATGTATGGTTGTTGACAGCCGTGCTTGTCTCTAACTAGATTAGCCCATTCAACATTTCTCCCTGCACACCATAAGTGCTTCCTGAGTGTCAGCTATCATTATTATCATTATTTCCACCTGAATGCCTAAATTCTATCATAAGAGAATTTGATTGAGAAAATCAGATTTTCTTAATCATAATTACATCAAGTTTATAGCAATTCGGTACTCTAACAGTTTAACCATTTCATCAAAAAAAGAAATGGAATTTGCTTCCTTTTTTTTGTGAACCAGTGGAGTCTCGCAAGGATTCCTCCTTTCTATCCTGAGTGCTTTCTGCTGCATTTAATAATATATTCTAGCATCCTGCTGCAGACTGTGATTGATTTCACTAGGCTTGTGCTTCCATCACTCTAATGCCTTATACTCCAATGTTGTTGTTGTTGGGTGCTGTCAAGTCAATTTCGACTCACAGGGACTCCATATGACAAAAGAGAACTGCACGATAGGGTTTCTTGGCCATAAACCTTACGGAAGCAGATCACCAGGTCCTTCTTCCAAGGAGCCACTGGGTGGGTTCAAACTACCAGCTTTTCAGTTAGCAGCCAGGCACTTAATCATTGCACCACCAGAGCTCTTTGTTATTGTTCTGACTCATAGTGACCCTATGTACAACAGAACGAAACACTGCTCGGTCCTGCGCTATGCTCACAGTAGTAATGCTTGAGCCCATTGTTGCAGCCACTGTGTCAATCCATCTTGTTGAGGATCTTTCTCTTTTTCACTGACCCTCCACTTTACCAAGCATGATGTCCTTCTCCAGGGACTGGTCCCTCCTTATACAGGGCTCCTTACACTCCAATAAAACCAAAAACCAAACCCATTGCCATCAAGTGGATTCCAACTCATAGCGACCCCATAGGACAGAGAAGAACTGCCCCATAGGGTTTCCAAGGAGCAGCTGGTGGATGCAAACTGCTGACCTTTTGGTTAGCAGCCAAGATCTTAACAACTGTGCCACCAGGGCTTCACAAAGTGTGAAGGTGCAGAGAATTTCCTGCTTTAAGAGGTCAACTCTAGAAGGCTCAGTAAATGGAAGAGCTGAACTCAAACTATGTCTTCTGTCTCTATGTCCAGAGCCCTTTACACCCTACAACATCAGAGTATAAATAAGCCAACAGTTCTTTGTGCTCTCAGCCTCTGGGTTTCTTTTAGAGACGTACAGAGCTTGTAAAGCTATTATCTGGAAGTAGGGACTTGAGCTCATTTTAAGTGTTGGGGTGCATTCCTGTAATCATCTCCTCATCTTTCTTGTGTTTCCATTCCCTCCTGGCGACATATGTTCTATGCTTCCAGATCAGCATCCTTGATTAAAAAGATGAAAACAATAAAATATACATTTACGTCACAGTATTTTACATTCCATTCAATATTCTTATACCTGCAACTTTTGACCTAGAAAAATCTAGCCAAAGGAAGGCTTTAAACTGCAGCATTCCACATGGAAAAGATTGCAGAAAGCCTTCCAAAAGCTATAAAAATAGAATTTGTAATATTTGGTTTGTGGGGAGGGGTGTGTGTTTACTAGCGTTAAGGTAAAGTCATGCACAGCTTTTCTGTGAATTTTCTCACAAGGCACAGTTTCAAAGCCCTCCTTTCCTCTGCGCCCCATACCTGTTTACAGCAGCCTCTCTCCTCCACAGTACTTGCCACAGGTAGTTAAGTGTGAGTAATGACAACCAAAAAAAGAAAGAAAACTAAATTCCCATCACTAAAGAAAAACCCAAGTTGGCCCTCTGGGGAAAATACTAACAAGGATTAATTATATTGTAAGAGTTGATATCTTTCTTCATTTCCCTTTCCAGCAGTTTTGCAAATACAGTTTTCCACATTTTTAAAGAAATGTAAGAACTCCCAAGTTCCACGGCCAGAAAATCCTGAGAGTCTCTGATAGCTGAATAATGGATGAAGCTCCACTGTTTACTTAGCAGGGGGAGAAAAAAAGAGAGATAGAGAAGTCCAGATAGAGTGCAGGAATCTGACATCCCTTGTGCTGAACAATGGTGAGAAGAATATCCTGGCTGCCTTTCCGTTTTGTCCGTGTACAAAATGCATATGGAAACAAGAGTTCAATGTGAGGTTTGTTATCATTTCAGGCCCATACCTAAGAGTTAATCCAGTCATCCTCCTCTGTGTCAATGAGATTGCTTCCTTCAGTGAGGGGGTAAGACCTGGAACACTGATTACTGTTTCCATCTCAACCGTCTCTGATCCCCCATTGCACTGACACTTGAGAGAAATTTCCCCGAGATATTGCATAACATTCCCAGCTGTGAAATGCCTATGGTCTTGCCACATATTCATGTACTGAAAAACTGATTAAAACATTAAGTTATAATTAGCAAAATTTTAGGTTTTCATTTCAGCAAAGCTCAGTACTTTATTGCTAATTAGTCTGCATTCTCTTACTCCTTTGTAAGACCAGCCAAGCGGACTAAGTTGAGTTGAAGGCTGTCAGGGTGTTTGTCTTCTGGGAGAACGTCCCCATAAAATCTCCCACAATGCCTGTCACTAGGACCTAAAATTCCACCATTAGAGATTCACTCTTTTGGTTCTGGAGGCATTTTAGTCCCTGGGGGCCCTATTATAATGCAAAAACTCAGAGAAGAATAACATCATTGAAAGCTATTATTAACTGACAGCAAGGAGGCCCTTGGGATTTGGACACAGGATAGAGCCTGAGGAATGACTACAGGAAATCAGGACACAAGGAGAGGGAAGGTGAGATGGTAGCAAAAATAAATTTCACTATTTTTCAGGGGCAAGCCAGTCCTCCTCTGGCATTCCTTACACTAAGGGAATTCTACTCAAGGTGGGATGATGGGCACAAAACAAGCAATTTATTTTCAGTTGTGCTAAAGGAGAAAATCAGCAGAGAGACCTGATAGTATTTATATGCAGAACTCTGACTTTAGTTGAATATGTTTCATCAGGGTGTTGCCCCTGGACTTTCTGCTCCAATGCTTTGAAGTAGTCACCTGGGCTTGTCAATAAGGGTTGTATATAAATTATATGGTTATATGGTTAGTGTTCAAGTTCTTCTACTCTCTAGCCCTCCTGGGAAAACACTAGAATCAATGCTAACAGGGTGGGATTGGCAAGATATATAGACTATTTCTCTCCCTTTGGAGATAGCCATAGGGGAGCTTTTTACTTTCTTTCCTTCTTTTTTTTTTTTTTTTTTAACTTGCTTTTAAAACTATATATTTCACCAACACCAGGAGAGTTTCTTTAGAAAGCACAGAAGTGATTTAACCAGTCAGGGAAATGTCTCCAGAAGAGAAGAAGTTGGAATTACTGAAGGTGACTTCCTGGGTTTCAAGAAAATTTGCTTCCATCCAACAATTGGTGATTTGCGTCAGTAGGGAATGGCCCTGTACCAAATCTCTACACTCCCTCAGGGATGCTTCCTACCTCTAAAGAGTAATTTGGACACTAAAGCTTAAAAAAATGCCAGGAAAGATTGAAACTG
Source organism: Dugong dugon (assembly GCA_030035585.1). Classification (NCBI taxonomy): domain Eukaryota; kingdom Metazoa; phylum Chordata; class Mammalia; order Sirenia; family Dugongidae; genus Dugong; species Dugong dugon. The sequence goes on from CM057465.1 coordinate 99,550,787, forward strand.
TGTTATTATTATGTGGTGGTGGTGGTGGTGGTGGTGGTTGGGGTGTGTGTGTGTGTGATTTGTCTGTAATGTGTGGATGCACAGTAGAAAAAACTTCAGTGGGAGATTCAATTTCTGTCAGAAAGATAATTTAAAGCAATTACAGGTGTTATGCCTTCTAGGCGTTTCTCAGCTCAGGGACCCCAGGTCCAAAGGACAAGCTCCACTCCCAGCACTTCTTTCTTGGTGGTATGAGGTCCCTCTCTTTTCTGCTTGATTCTGTCTTTTATATCTCAAAAGATATTATCTAATCCTATAGATAGAGTCCTGCCTCATTAATATCATAGAGGTTAGGATTTATAACATATAGGATAATCACATCAGATCATAAAATGGAGGACAACCACACAATACTGGGAATCATAGCCTAGCCAAATAGACACATATTTTGAGGGACACAATTCAATCCATAACATTCCACCCTTTGGCCTCCAAAACTCCATGTCCTTGCCACATGTAAAACATTTTCATCCCGTCATATCATCCCAAAAGTCTTAAATCATCTGCAAGTCCAAATTCCATCCTGGGGCAAAATTCCTCTTCTTCTGTGAAATCTAGAACACAAGTTATCTGCTTCCAAAATTACAGTGGTGGAACAGGCACAAGGTAGACATTTCCATTAAAAATGGGAGAAATTGGAGGGAAAGAAGGCACCTAGCAAGTCAGCAGAACTCATTACATTAACTCTCAAGCCTTGAAAATAATCCTCTGTTCTCTGAGACCGTTTAGGCAATGGCCCTACCCTCCAGACTCAGGGTGTTGGCCACACTCTCTGGATTCTGGATGGAGGCTCCTCATCCCTGGGCTTCAGCTCCACCTTCCAGGTCCACTGGAACAGCAATTCTGCTCCTTTGGCTCTGGGTGACCCCATTCTTCTAGTCCATCTGAGTGGTGACTCCACTCCCTCAGCCCCAGCAGGAACCATTCTTCTGCCCCTTAGGCATGGCAACTCCATGCCCTCAGCTTTGGGTAGCGGATCTGCCCCCGTCCTGCTGGCACTCATGAAAAGGAACCACACACCCTGGAAATGAGTTGGTGAGGATCTGACTCTTTGAAACCTAGAAGGCTGTGGCCCCACCCTTTGAAACCCTAGAAGCCATGGCTCTACCCTTTAAGACTCCAGAGGTTGTGGCCCTACCCTTTGAGATGGAGACAGCTCTGCTTCCTGTGTTCCTTGTCTCTTCGGCTTCAGCTTCCTCATCGCTTGGCCTCTTGGCCCCTCGGTCCCTTAGGCCTCTTGGTCTTGCCCAACATCTGCCCTGCTTGGGAAAGTGTTCCAAAGCTCTTTAGCTGTGCCAGTAAGTGCCAATAACCTCGGCCTGAAGGCATTCAGTACTCTTACTCTGCAGGTCGGCAAGACTAGCTTCACTGGTAAGTGCCCTGGAGGCACCCTACTCTGCCAGGAAGCCTCCTGCAAAAAGGCACTCAGCTCTCTCACTCCACGGGTCGGCTCCTGTGCTGTCTCATGCTGGTCTCCTGGTTCTGCTGCTGCCGTTTCTCTGCTGCTCCTTCTCGCCATCTGTGCCATCTCCAGTGTAATAGCTCTCCTCATTTCACCAGAATTGTCTTTGACGTCCATAATTCCACCAACAGTCTCTTCAAGGCAATCTAGGCTTTTACTGTTAGGCACCTTAAAACTCTTCCAACCTCTAACCATTCACAGTTTCAAAAAAACTTCCACATTTTAGGTGTCTGTTAGAGCAGCACCCCACTCTCCTCATACCAAATTCTGTCTTAGTTATCTAGGGCTGCTATAACAGAAATACCACAGTGGATGGCTTTAACAAATAGTTTATTCTCTCACAGTCTAGGAGGCTAGAAGTCCAAATTCAGGGTGCCAGCTCTAGCGGAAGGCTTTCTCTCTGTGTCACTTCTAGGGGAAGGTCCTTGTCATTAATCTTCCCCTGGTCTAGGAGCTTCTCAGCACAGGGATTCTGGGTCCAAAGGACTCCCAGCATTTCTTTCTTGGTGGTATGTGGTCCCTCTCCTCTCTGCTCGCATCTCTCTTTTACATCTCAAAAGAGATTGATCCAAGATACAATCTAATCCTGTAGATTGAGTTCTACCTCATTAACACAACTGCCTCTAATCCTGCCTCATTAACATCAGAGGGGTTAGGATTTATAACACATAGCATATCACATCAGATCACAAGATGGAGGACAACCAAATAATACTGGGAATCATGGCCTGGCCAAGTTGCCGTATATTTTTGAGGGACAGAATTCAATCCATGACATGCCCATACTGAGGAAGGAATGGAGTCCCTAGGTGGTATAAATGGTTAATGTGTTCTGCTGCTGAACTAAGGATTGAAGGTTCCAGTCCACTCAGAGGCACCTCGGAAGATAGGTCTGGAGATTTACTTCCAAAAATCGGCCATTGAAAACCCTATGGAGCACAGTTCTACTCTAACACACATGGGGTCACCATAAGTTGGAATCAACTCCACAGCAACTGGTCACTGGTTATTGGGGGACTAATATGTTTAGGCAATAAGTTTGTCTATTTTTCTCACATACCTGGAACAAAAAGAAGGTTTGGGTTTGTGTGTGTGTACGTGTGCTTTGTTATTGTTGTTGTTGTTTTGTTTTGCTTATAAGTAGACAGAAGTATTTGACTCAAACCCAGACCCACTTCCTAGTACTGTCAAGGCATCACTATATCCAGAGCCATCAGGCTGGGGTCACAGAACCAAGATAACCAAAGGACTTTTGACCAGAATATGGTAGTCTGGAACATAACTCCCTAGGAAAATACACTGAGTAAGCATCAAGAAAATTGTAGATTTGAGAAGAAAGAATAGATTTATTACTTTAAATGTGGCTTCAAATGGTATCTTTACAAGTGAATTAATTAACTGTAGTTAATTCAGGATTCATTGATGGTTATACTGCTATTTTAAAAAGGAGTTATACTTTTGTATAGAGAGGCTAATCAAGGTGTGTTTCTCTATCAACAATCTCAGTTATCCGAGCCTGATATAAGACTCTCTGCTGCCCCCATGACGCTGTTAACAGGTATTCCTCAAACATGATGTGTTTCATTTCTGACACCCCAGAAGAAAGACATGTAGAAGTCAGAAGCATCTGCGAAAAACCCAGGAGAATCCTAGCCAGTATAAAGGCTTGGAAGCTTGCGTACTACACGAGAAACGACAAAATGAAATGTCCTTTTGACCACAGATCAATAACCTTCACCACTTAGCTATAAAACAGAATAGTGCTGTGACCTTGCTCAACATTCTACTTTTTACAGTATAAGAAAGAGGAGCAAGGACCAACAGAAATCTCCTGAATTTGCCTTCAGTAGCCATTTCTGAGTGAGGGCACTGGTGGTTCAGTGGTACAATTCTCACCTTCCATGGGAGACCTAGGTTTGATTCCTGGCCAATGAACCTCATGCACAGCCACCACCTGTTTGTCACTGGAGACTTGCGTGTTGCTATGATATTGAACATATTTCAGTGGAGCTTCTAGACTAAGATGGACTAGGAAGAAAGACTTGGCAATCTACTTCTGAAATCAGCCAATGAAAACCCTGTGGCTCAAAGTAGTCCCATTATGGATATGGTGCAGGACCAGGCAGCATTTCATTCCATTGTGCCTGGGGTCACCATGAGTCAGGGCTGACTCAAGGGCAGCTAACAACAACAACAGCCACTTCAGAAAAAGAAGTACTAATTAATCCAGTTTTAGGACCGTCAATATTTTGGTCATGTATATGGAGCACTCACTACATGGCAAGAACACACATAGATCTCTTTTACTCTTTATAGCAAGATAAGTACTACAGTAATGCTGAGGAACCTGGGGCTCAGAAGCTTAGCTGATTTTTCAAAATCACACAGCTATGCTAGACCTGATATCTAAGCCCAGTTCAGCCTGAAAATGGCCATGATCTTAACCACTAGGCCGTATTTCCCAAATCCTAAAGCTTATTCGGTCTTCTTTACATTGGTCAACACTACTGTTCGTTGCTCCAAAGACTTCTGGAACTCCTCTTTGAAAGCTGCATACACTGTCTGTAGCACATATTTTTTAACCTATTTGCACTGGGTTAAATAGATCCCCCAAAGAGATGTTCCTGGCACCTCAGGAATGAAACAATCTCAAGCAGCTAAAATAAAAAGTCAGCAAACTTGAGCAAAGTATCCCAATGGAGAGCCATGTGCAGGGAAATAGTCTGAGGTCACATAGCAGACCGTAATCTTTGTTTGGGGCCCAAAACATACTTCCTTAGTGCGACTGCAGGATACACATAAATAATCCTGCCTGGAGAAAGGTCACTTCTGAGGCTAGTGCCAGGGTTAGCAGCATCAGCTTGCAAACCAATTGCTCTGAAAATCCTCAACAAGTCTAGCTAAGTACCACGGGGAGAGCAGTGCTGAAAGCAGATAAGACTTAAGTCCTCTGTGGGATGAGCCAACCTTGAACCTTATTGTTGCTCGGTGGATTTTATGAGACATCACACTGCATCCCCTGCAGCAAGGGAAACCACGTAGTAGACAAGCACGCTCCTTGAGGGACAGGAAGCACAGGCTATGGGGCATTCCGTGAGGTCAAAAGACCACGGTGCAGCAGGCAGGATCAATAGACCTGAGGAGAGTCCAGAGGGATCAATGACCCTTAGACTTTGTGACAGTTTAGCAAACTTTATTAATAGTGCACGTGGGGTTAGCCCAGGCCTGTGCAGGCAGTTACAGATACCAAGTTTTAGAGAATCAGAAGTATTAATACTGAACTACACAGGAAAACAGATCTGTAGAAGACACAGTTCATAAACTGGAACGGCTGGCACAAACAGATCATCTGGTCACTTACGGATGATTTGAGAGACCCAGGAAAGTGTTTCTTCTCTGGGACCTCAGGGCCTGAAATTACCAATATCTAGTCTCTGGGTTAAATTGTTTTCCTTTTCTCTGTTATACTACTTGTAACTGTTTCACTATGAGAAATTTCAAGCATAAACAAAAGCAGAGAGTATAGTATAACAAACCTCCAAGTACCCATCACCCAACTTCAACATGTATAAACTCAAATGGCCAAACTTCTTTCATCTCTACTCCCACCTACCCCTCCTCTCCTCCCACTCCACACCTACTCTATTGGATTGTCATTTGGCAAATTCTAGACATCTTAATATGATTTCATCTCTGAATATTTCTGTTTGCATCGCTAAAAGGGATCCTTTTTTAAACACACCACAGTATCATCACACCACACTATTACCACACCAAAAATCAATTAAACATGAATTCCTCCATGTTGTCAAAGACCCAGTTGGTATTCAAATTTCCTCAATTGTCTCAAATACTTTTTTCTCCACTTTGTTTTTTTGAATCTAGATTTAAATCAGAACCATACATTATGAATAGCTGCTTTTTAATCTGTGTTTCACTTTCCTTTCTTTATTTTTCTTTGAAAAGTATTGAAAAGCTGAGTCTTCTGTCCTATAAAGTTTCTCAGATTTTGGATTTTGCTGGTTGCATGGTATCATTTAATGTATTCCTCTGTCCCCTGTATTTCTTACAAGTTGGTAATGAGATCTGGAGACAATCAAAGTCAGGTTCCATTTTTTGGTTTAATTACTTTATAGGTAATGTTGTATATTTCCATCAAGCGACACATAATAATCTGGTTCACTCCCCTTTTTTGATGTTAGCAGACATTAATAATTATTGTCTAGATGCATTGCTTCGTTTGAGATTGCAAAATCATATTATAATTCTTATTATTTCTCTTTTGTCTATTAGGTAGAATACTCAGAGGCACAGGATAATGCACCTGTGGATAATCAAATGTCCGTGATTCTTTCCCATTATTGACCACTTTTCATGACACTTACTTGTTTCATCAGAACCCTTAAAAGATACTTTTATTGGCATTATTATGGTCTCATTAATTTATACATATTTGATATACTTCAATCCATTGCAGTTATTATTCTTATCAATACTCAGATTGCAACTGATGACTCAGACTGACGGGGCCCAGGGGCTCCCCTCCAACCCACCCAGCCAATCTTAATCTCCCATAGGGAGCCCTGGGTTGCAATACCAGTGGGAGGACAATTTACTGAATTCTTAGTGGACATGGGCACAACCTACTCGGTTTTAAACACCCTGAAGGGCCCGCTGTCTAAAAGAAACATGACCATTACTGGAGTATCAGGAAAACCTACCAATAAACCATTCCTTCAACCAATGGACTGTCAAGTCAGAGGTACAGAATTGCCTCATTGTTTCTTGTATGTTCCTCAATGTCCTATGCCCCTTTTTTGAAGGGATTTGTTAACCAAGTCAAATACTCAAGTCACCTTTTCAGCAGGTCAACTTCAAGTAGGAGTAGAACCAGATAAAGCCTGTGCTCTTCAAGTGGCCCTTTTGAAGGCGGCTGCCTCTACAGAACCTCTACTCCTACCCCAGCACATTCAGGATCAAGTTAAACCCCAGGTCTGGGCCACCGGAATCCCTGGTAAGGCAAAGACAGCAACCCTAGTTCAGGTAAGGCTTAAACCAAACCACACCGTTCCACATCTAAAGCAGTACCCCTTGAAGCAGGAGGATAAACTAGGCCTACAACCTTTAATCAAAACCTTCTTGGCACATGGACTTATCTGTCCCTGCAAGTCTGCTTACAACACCCCTATTCTACCTGTAATAAAACCAGGTACTGAAGAGTATCAATTTGCGCAAGACCTATGGGCCATGACTCAGATAACAGAGGACATTCAGCCAGTGGTACCCAATCCACATACTCTGCTGACAGTCCTTCCAGGGGTTTGTGTATGGTTTACAGTTTTAGACTTGAAAGATGCTTTTTATTGTGTCCATCTGGAAGAAAAGTCCCAAGAGATATTTACCTTTTACTGGGAGGATCCCACCTCAGGAACTAAGACTCAATATTGCTGGACAGTTTTAACACAAGTGTTCAAAAATAGCCCCACCATCTTTGGGGAGCTACTAGCCAGACACCTCCAGGACTTACACCTAGAGAAGGGCACAGTCCTCCAGTATGTAGATGATATTTTAATCACCAGTCCCACAAAAGAGCTCTCTGACAAGAACACAGTCTCACTACTGAACTTGCCAGGAGACCAGGAATACAAGGTCTCACAGAAAAAAGCCCATATCTCTGCCACTGAGGTAAAATACCTAGGGTTCAAAATATCACAAGGGAAAAGACAGCTGCTACCTGACTGTAAAGAAGCCATTGCCCGAGTAGCCTCCCCAACCACTACAGGACAGTTACAAGTGTTCCTTGGAATCACCAGGTTCTGTGGAATCTGGATCCCCAATTTCAGTCTTATCACAAAACCCTTATACCAGCCCATCCAAGGGAGCGATTCTGAACCCTTGGAATGAACATCAGAATGTCCAGTAGCCTTCCAACAAGTCAAAGGTAAGCTGATGTCTGCCCCAGCCCTAGGATTACCAGACCTCAAGAAACCTTTCAAGCTGTTCACTCATGAGAGGCAGAGGATTGTCCTAGGGGTGCTTACTCAGAACCCGGGACCGTGGAAGTGACAGTTGCATACTTCTCTAAACAGCTAGACCCTGTGGTCCAGGGCTGGCCCACTTGCCTCCGGGAAGTTGCAGCAATGTGTGAATTCCTGATGGAGGCCAACACGTTCACTCTTGGCCAACCTACTATGGTTCTAACCCCTCACTGTGTTCTTTCCTTGCTCAAGCAGAAAGGTGGTCTGTGGCTAATGGTGGGGTGACTCGGCAAATATCAGGCTATCCTACTCGACAATCCCACTGTAACACTAAAGACTATCTCCACTCTCAATCCTGCAACCCTGTTACACACATTGAAAGATGGAAAACTCAAGCATGACTGTGTCCAGGCAATTGAAGACATGTATTCCAAAAGTCCTGACCTGTGGGACCAGCCTCTAACTAACCACAATTTAGAAGCTTTCACAGATGGAAACAGCTTTGTAGAACAAGGAGTCTGAAAAGCTGGGTACACTGTGGTCACCCTCCATGAGACACGTTTCCCTGGCTAGCCAAACTGATTAAAGAGCCTAATCTACAAAAGACTATTCAGATAATAGTGCAACAGTGTGTCCCCTCTGTGAAGAACTATCTAAAAACAGGCCCACCATCTCCTGTTCCTGGGGTACAAGCCTGTGGGACCAGACCTGGAGAGAAGTGGCATGTAGATCTCGTTGTTATGCCAACAGCTACAGAAGGTTTCAAATATCTCTTAGTGTTTGTAGACACTTTTACCAGATGGCTAGAAGCCTTCCCCTGCAGAACAGAAAAGGCATCAGAGGTAAGAGAAGCTCTTCTTAATGAAATTATGCCTAGATTTGGCTTACCTTATTCAATTCAAAGCTATAATGGAGGAGATTTTGTATATGAGGTTACCCAAGAAGTTTCAGGGCATTTAGGAATCTGGTGGAAGTTGCACGCTTCCTAGAGGCCACAGTCGATTTGGAAAAACAGAGAAGATGAACTACACCTTAAAGAAGACATCAGCTAAGCTCTGCCAAGAGACCAACCTGGCTGGATCAAACTGCTACATATTGCCCTGTTGAGAGTCTGGGTGGCCCCTAGAAGCAGGCTCCAATTCAGCTCCGATGAAATGCTGTATGGGAGACCTTTCCTTAAGGCAGCCTGGAGATGTGGTGCTTTACGTGATCCTCAAGTAGTCCAGGGACTTAGTGTTTCCAGGCTTCGTAGGTCACTATATGTAATTTTGAAAGCTATTAACCATTATGCATCCAGTTGTATATTCTTTCCCACAGATACTCCTCTTCATCTTTTCACCCCAGGAAACCTAGTTCTCATAAAGAACTGGAACAACCATTGTCCTCGTAGCCAGCTTCAACCCAAGCGGACCAGTCCTTACCAAGTTCTTCTAGCCACCCACTCCTCGGCAAAGGTAGCCAGAGTCAAACCTTGGATTTACTACACCAGGTGAAATATGTGCCCATAGATCCAGATGTGCCTTTAAAGGCTTCCCCTATAGGCACGGGTCACCGAAGTGCAGACTACGAAGACAGCCAACCCCCTGAACCAGAGTGGGAGTGCGACCCACTAGAAGACTTAAGACTACTCTTTAAGAAACAGCTTATGGATAAGTAACCCTTTTCCACCTTAAGTCTTCTTTGCCTGCTATCCCCAGGAGCTAATCATTCCCTGTCTGTTTCTAGGTCCCTAAAAACTTCATCCCATGTCAGCAGGAAGTAGCCAGATGAGTTGCTGACCTTTATCCCTTAAGATTAAGGAAATTCTACAACTCAAGGAAGATTGTAACCTGACCTTACTAATGCCAGTAAATTTCCATTAGTCCTTAAACTAGCCCAAATCATATTTGGCCTGCCCTGCATGCGCAGAAGGACCAGCTGTGACCGCTAATTGACCTCAACAGAGGACACAGCAACAGGAGGAAGGAATCACAAGGAAAATCATCACCCAGACCCTATTTTGAAGTGACAGGTCTGAAAAAAACCACGTCATCTCCTGTTTCCTGGCTGCCTTTCCGAAGTTCTCCCTCCCCAGAACACCTGAACCGCTGCCATCTTGTTGTCCAAATCACATATAAGCCAAGCTTCCCCGTAGCTTGGTGAACTGGATCTGAGGAACTTCCTCCTGGCTTCTTGCTCTGTGCATTGCAGTAAAGTTACCTTCTCTTTCTCAAAGACCAGTGTCCAGATGATTGGCAAGTCTGAGCACGCCAGACAAGGACCCATCTTTCCGGGTTCAGTAACAAGTGTATTCGGGGGAGACGTCTAGCTTCTCTTTCTATCCTCTCGCTTCACTCTCTGTCCTCTCCATCTTGTTCCTTCCTTCCCCATTGAGTGAATCTTTTTTGTAGGCTTGGTTTATTTTATACACACTCACACACACACACAGAAATATATATATATATTCTTATCCTTCCTTTTTAGATTATAAAGTAGTATGCTATACTGTTTTACCTTTCTTTTTTCATGTAAAATATCCTAGAGACTACTTTATAAAAGTGGACAAAAATATTCCTTGTTTCTTTTTATGGCTATATAATACTCCATTATGTGGATGTATCATAGTTTTTCAACCAGTCCCACCCATATTGATTGACATTGGGGTTATTTCTAATCTTTTGATATTGAAAATAATGTTCCAATGACTATCCTTATGAATATATCCCTTTCTTTCCTTCTTTCTGCCTTTCTTCCTCTCTTCCCTTTCTTTTTCTGTTCTTTTTTGCTATGCTATTTTTAAGATTTAAATACTTCAGAGAGATATAGTTGCTGCTGATTTTCAGTTCCGGGTGAATTGGCTTATCAGATCACCTGGATCAGAACACCCATTCAATTTCTCGTTGAAAAAAGTCAGTGAAGTCTGCCAAGAAGGATATAGTCAAGATGAGAATGCTTGGCACAGAAAATAAGGCTTACCATTAGGAAGCGGCTCACAAAGATGAGGTGAGGGCAGTATAACGAGCCTACTTCATAATTTTGCCTTGCCGGGTGGTTAATTTGTACCAAAATGTTTATATGCAATGTTTAAGTACTTCTCAGATAGAATATAATTCACTTAAAGTTACCTTTCTTTAAAGCCAGCAGAAATCCTTTTGTTTTCTTTCCTTTTTGCTGATCATTTAGTATAGTATAAGTTACTTTATTACAATCATATAGATATTGCTCTATTAACCCATACTGGTATTATAGCTAGAAATTATGACATGCATTTCTCATTCAACAGTTGCTAACAAAACCTTAGCAGCTTTTATAAATGGCATCTTCCCTTTACTAAAGAATTGTGGGTCACTGACAGTTGCACATTAAGCATGGTAAAATAATTGGATTTAGATATACCATTTCTCATTCGGAGCCCTGGTGGCTCAGTGGTTAGGAGCTCAGGCTGCTAACCAAAAAGTCAGCAGTTCAAATCCACCAGCCACTCCTTAGAAACCCTATGGGGCAGTTCTACTCTGTCCTATAGGGTCGCTATGAGTCGGAATCACCTCGATGGTACACAACAACAATTTCTCATTTATTTAAGAACTTTCTGTCATGGATTGAATTACGTCCCCCAAAAATATGTGTCAGCGTGGCTAGGCCATCATTCCCAGTATTGTGTGATTGTCCTCCATTTTGTGATCTGACCTAATTATCCTATGTGTTGTAAATTCTAATCTCCATTATGTTAATGAGGTCCTGTGGGTCCCTGTGCTGAGAAGCTCTTAGACCAGGGGAAGATTGATGACAAGGACCTCCCCCCAGAGCCAACAGAGAGAAAAAGCCTTCCCATAGTGCTAGTGCCCTGAATTCAGACTTCTAGCCTCCTAAACCGTGAGAGAAAAAACTTCTTGTTTGTTAAAGCCATCCTCTTTTGGTATTTCTGTTATAGCAGCACTAGATAACTAAGACACCCAAAAAAAAAACTCTTGAAAAGAGTCATTAAGACAAAAGATTGTAAAAGCAAATGATTGGTTTTTATGAATAAATGAGAGAGGGAGAGAGAGATGATTTGTAAAATGATTGGAGAGTGATCATTATAGCTAGAATTATTTTTTTCTTTTCAAAAATTTAGTTTTGAGGCTTATATACATCTAGATTAAAAGAATACAAGCTAGGCAGTTAGAGGTAGAAGACCCAGTTTCCCCTCCTGATCAGAGCGTTTTGGAAATTCAGCAGGACTGAATTTCATTCCAGAAAATATAGGAGAGCCACAGAATGATAAAGGGAAAGAAGGTGAGATACAAATGCAAGGAGATATCGAAATGAGAAAACATAGTAAAAGCTTTTAGCTGAGAAATGTGACAGCCACTTTTACTTTAGACCAAGAATAAACTAGAAAAGCAAATTCCTAACCAAGGCCCTCTAGACACTGAGTATAGCCTGGCTTCTGACCTTCTGTATTCTGTCAGATAGGAACTCCTGTTTACCTCTCAAGGTTGACCTCAGCGTGAAGGTTGTCCCTAGTTTCCACTGATTTATGGACCCTATAACCTCTATTTTTTTCTGGCACAGCTGTGTTTGAATTCTATTGGATATTTCTGCTATGCAGTTGTCATGGCAACCTTCACATTCTAAACCTGGGCACTCAGGGGAGGGATTGATTCTATCTGGAAGGTGGAGCATATTTAACTAGACAAGTGAGGCATGAGCCCAGCCTTCTAGACCGGGAAATGAAGGGGGAAAGGCAAAGTGGATGTGGGGGAAGGGGAGGGGAGGGAAGGAAGGAGAGCTCTCAGAATACTCCTCCAGCGAGGCAGCCATTTTTGGATTTCCCCTCTCCAACAAACCCATAACTAAGCACTGGCAAGGCTCTCGACTGCCTGTCCCATGTAATCCAAGTACCTCAGCACACCCCCAGTGCCCTCCACCAATACCATCTTTCCATTTCATGAGGCCATTTCTCTTTAGTCCTTCAGAAGACCTCTGCTGCAGCCAAATATTTCTGCTCACTGACCCCCAAGCACTGCTTGGCCATTGCTACAGCCAATTTGGGTCCATCTACTCATTCAGCCCAAGGTAACTTCTCACTTTCTCTCTGCCCCTCACCTTCTAAACTCTGGGAATAATCCATCCCCTTTAGGAAGCCTAATCACCTACTCGAACCACACAACTCCTCCACTCATTAGGGACTACTGATTGCACCAAGTGCACAAAATTGTGTATTTTCAGATGTCCTATGACCAGAAACTGTGAACCAAAATCAGAGCTTCAGAAATGTGAGTGGCTGTGTATGAAAGCACCTGTCTTCCTGTGTGTATCTTTAATACTGTATTCAAGGGCAAATGGTAATCATTGTTTAATTAGCCACAATTTTAGAACACTGATTTCATTTGGAACACTCATTGCTCTCCACTGACACTGATAACCAAGATGCGTGTCTGTCTCCTCTGCCAGCCATGCTTGTCCCCATTCCTTCAGGGGGAGGCTCAGGTATCACCTCCTCACAGAAGCCTCCCCCCACCTTCTAATCTAAAGAAGCCTACAAGTCATTCTATCTGACATCACCCTGTTTTGTTTTCATTGCAGCTGTAATGAATCCATGTGTAACACTTCATTATTTCCTTATTCTACCTGTTTCCTCACAAGTATGTAAGATCCATAAGAGAAAGAAACTTGTCTGTTCTGCTGGCAACTTGCTCCTGAAGTAGTTCCTTTCATATATTGCATAATCAATCAATGTTAATTATCCTTCCTTTTCATTTACAGGTAAAGGAAATACTGGATATCATGGGAAAATTTCCTAATTCATTTGGTTAAGGTTCGGCTCTTTTTGTCATTCTATCTTGAAAAAAGACAAGCCCAACAGCCGTTTAAGAGCTGTGACACCCAGGCTTTCTTGTCGCCACCCTTCTAGACCACTCCCTTGTATGGACGTGTCTAATTCATAAACTAATTCAGATGCAAAATGCAGCCAACTTCAACATCTTTAATAATCTTGTGGGACTTGGGGAGAATCTCTACAAGCTCATCACTATGTATTTTGTTTATTGGATCCTTCCAGCAATCCTGTAAGATAGGAATATTCCCTACCTTATAAAATAAAAATATATTCCCATACGACAGAAAAACTGAACAGCGGCTCAGAATGCTTAAATGCTCAAAGTTACAGGAGCAGTAAGTTGCCAAAGCGGCATTCAAATCCAGATCTTTTGATTTCACATCCACCATCTGTTCCTCCAGATCTTCTAACACTAGTTTCCAAAAAGCAGCTTCGTGCAATGAAAGCAACCCTAGACCAGGAGTCAGAAAATCTCTACTCATTCAAATTTTGGCTTGCCACTTGCTGGCCATGAGACCTTCAGCAACTTCTCCATCTGTAAAATTGGGATAGCAAATAACCTGCCAACCTCCTATGGTGGCTATGATGAACACACAGGATAATCTACATGGAAATCCCTATATTTTACACACAACACTCCAAGTAAAGAATGGAATTTCATTAGGATCCTGTCCTGAATGATTGACATGCAATCCCCTCTGCTCGAAGAATTCTCCAGAATCTGCTAGGACAAGGGAAGAGTCAGAGGGGAGAAACTCAATGAAGTCACAGGTTTGGCAGGGCCAGACTGGGGTAGCAGTGACCTGGACAAACCTCTTTGGGAAGAATGAAAATAAGTATACAATTGCAACTAGCTCACAGGCAGCGTTGTCATTTGAACTGCAATGAGATACTATCAGCTTGAGCTCCACTTGGCAAGTTTGAGAGGTATGCCTCCCAGTGAGAAAGGAGTTAAAGATGGAATTCTCCAGCTAGCACAGTTGGGAAGATTTGACACCACTCACCCAGAGGAAACAAACCACCCCAAAGAGAACTGCACTCATAGCTCTCCGTCCCCACAGCTGACAGTTAATGCGGCAAACTGCTGAAGGATATAAGAGCCTCCAGCCAGTCTCCTGTGGAGTATTCAGATCTGACAGGTCAAATGAAACAAAATCATCCTTTGCTCCTCCCTGATCAAATTTTCCAGAGAAACTGGTCCGAGAACAAAAACAAATCCCTACAGTAATCTTTTTCACAGAATCTCTTTCAAAGTAACAACTAAAATAAAAACCAATAATAATATTTTTTTTAATGTAAAAGTTTTTCTCATTTAAGTTGAATTGGAAGGATTCATGTTTTGATCTAATTAAGAGGCTCTTGTATTTTTTCTTTTTCCTTAAGACACTATTAAAATCAGATTCTTAACCACAACTACCACGGCCTCCGCCAGACTGAGTCCAGTACAACTAGATGGTGCCTGGCTACCACCACTGACTGCTCTGACAGGGATCACAACAAAGGGTCCCGGACAGAGCTAGAGAAAATGTAGAACAAAATTCTAACTCACAAAAAAAGACCAGACTTACTGGCCTGACAGAGACTGGAGAAACCCCCAGAGTATGGCCCCCGGACACTCTTTTAACTCAGTAATGAAGTCACTCCCGAGGTTCACCGTTCAGCCAAAGATTAGACAGCCCCATAAAACAAAACAAGACTAATGGGGCACAACAGTCCAGGGACAAGGACTAGAAGGAAGGAGGGGACAGGAAAGCTGGTAATAGGGAACCCAAGTTTGAGAAGGGATAGTGTTGACATGTCGTGGGGCTTTGTCATAAAACACTATGTGTACTAACTGTTCAATGAGAGACTATTTGTTCTGTAAACTTTTATCAAAAGTACAATAAAAAAATAAAAATATAATGAGATTCTTAATATCCTCTCATGGACAAATCTATAATTTATGTTATAATTTTTGAGGTTTCACTTTCCAGAAGTACCAAACCAACCAGAGCACTGTTGCCCTCCCGCCTGAAAATGCTTTTCAGTACTAATAGACCTTTTTTTCTTATTATTTATACAAGGGCTTAACTGTAGATCACCAGGCCTTTCTTTTGATTTTCTGCGAGTGACACTTTAGAATGAAAAACTGGTGACTGCATTAATTAAAAACAAAGATGAGATCTTTTATTTTTTTCTTTGCTCGTAAAAGTCCCAGTTAGCAGACCTCAGTGTGCGCTTGCAGCCTGCTGAGTAGGGCCAAGTTTTCAGGTTTCTGTCATTTGATCTGATTCAAGCTTAAGTTGCTGATTAGAAGCGTTAGTTCGTTCGAGAGTGAGATGAAGCAGGTAAGCGCTAAGCGGCTGAGACAGCAGAGTTGGCAATTGGATCATTCATCTCAAAATCTAAAGAGAAAAGAAGACTCCACCTATCTCCTGCTTCCTTCCTCTCCCCTTCCCCACCCCACCCTCAGTCAAATTGCACAATCAGACTTGAGAAAGAAGAACAAAAAACAGAGGGCGGGGCAGAGGATTCTGCCCACAAGCTGCCTTGGAAATAGCCTGTCCCCCACCTTTTGTTACCTGAAGGAATGGGTCCCAAGTGCCTGGTGAAGAGCATTAAAACCCAAACCAAACAGTTGCTATAGTGTTGATTCTGACTCATAGCAACCCCGTGTATGTCAGAGTCTTGGAAGTGTGCTCTATAGGGTTTTTGATGGCTGATTTTTCGAAAGTCCGATAAAACCTGTGAAAGCCGGAACCTGCGTAAGGCAGAAGAAACCTATCAGAGAAGGAAAACTCAAACATTTTCCACTAAAATGAGCTATAGAAAAGTGGTAAGATTGCACCCTGTCAAAGGCAGAAAACTTGCGAGACCTGGAAAGTCAAGGCAGTCCCGTCGAGTTCCAGCTCCCACAGGTTTCACTGTAGATCACAGGGCCTTTCTTTTGAGGCACCTCTGGGTGGACTGGAATGGCCAGCCAGCAGCTGAGCACTTCACAGTTTGCGCCACCCAGGATTGCCTGGTGGGCAGCAAATCAGGGGAGAAAGAGGTCCCATCTCCTCTTCCCTCAGAAAACTACCAGTCAGTAAGTGATAATACCCATGTATGAGAAATGATGACGTGTTTTCAGGTATAATATCTCATTGGAACCACACAACATTCTTGGAAGGTCAGTAGGGATCTTTTGCATGGTTTTAAAGATGAGGGAATGGGGGACTTAGCTAAGATCCCATGTCTGAGAAATAAAAGATTCAGTACACCTGAATTTCTTTAAGTCAGTGCTCCTTCTTACTTCTGTGCCTCGTGTAAGTGAGTATCCGTCATAAAAAGACAAGGGAAAATGAAACACTTGACGTGGTCTCTCATCAAAGGGTTTCCAGCTCAGTTTGGGAATTTAGAATGTCTGGTGGTTGTGTTCTAAGCTGTAATATCTCAGGGTAATCAGCATGAAATTATGTAAGTGCCAGTCAGTTTATGCTTTAATTGCAGGGATGGTCAGCTCCTATGTGCTCTCAGGAATGCTCAATCCAGAACAGGTCAGCTGCACCTTATCAGAAACAGCCACACTCCAAGGCAGCAACTATAAATTCTTCTGTTATCATGTTGTTATTGTTGTTGTTAGTTGCTGTCAAACCAGTTCCAACTCATGGTGACCCCATGTATGCAGAGTAGAACTGCTCCATAAGGTTTCCAAGGCTGTGACCTTTTGGAAGCAGATCACCAGGCCTGTCTTCTGAGGCACTTCTGGGTGGGTTCGAACCGCCAACCTTTCTGCTAACATAAGCTCCATCACAAACCAATTATTGTTCAAATTAGCATAATGGGTGTCAAAAATGGGTTTTCATTGGTGGAAGTAGTGACTGCTTAAGAAGCATGATAGATGTTAGAAATTGGCTTTCACTGCGTAAATTAAAGGTATTCAAGATATGTGGGTTCACTAACACTGTTTAGAAACACTCCCATCCTTGCCTGAACCAGGTGTAGAATATGACTAGGCCTGTTCCCAGTACCCATGAGGGTTAAGACTCAAGCCTGACCCCTAATCACTCCAGGGTCCAGCCAGGATGCTTGGTGCTGACTAGAAGGCACAGAATCCAACTTCAGAAATGTTGCTGGTCTTCCAAGGCAAGATCATGGAAGTTCCATAGACACATCCAAACTCCATGAGGGACCGAATTACTGGGCCAAGGGCTGTGGGGACCATGGTCTCAGGGAACATCTAGCTCAACTGGCATAACACAGTTTATAAAGAAAATCTTCTATTTCTACTTTGGTGACTAGTGTATGGGATCTTAAATGGAGCAGCCATCTAAGATACTCCATTGGTCTTACCACATCTGGAGCAAGAGAGAATAAAGAAAACCAAAGACAGAAGGGAAAGATTAGTCCAAAAGACTAATGGACCACAACTACCACAGCCTCCACCAGAATAAGTCCAGTACAACTAGATGGTGCCTGGCTACCACCACTGACTGCTCTGACAGGGATAACAATAAAGGGTCCTGGACAGAGCTGGAGAAAAATATAGAAAAAAATTCTAACTCACAAAAAAAGACCAGACTTACTGGCCCAGCAGAGACTGGAGAACCCCTGAGAGTATGGCCCTCAGACACCTTTATAGCTCAGTAATGAAGTCACTCCCAAGGTCCCTTCAGCCAAAGATTAAACAGGCCCATAAAACAAAACGAGACTAAATGGGCACACCAGCCCAGGGGCAAGGTATAGAAGGCAGAGGGGATAGGAAAGCTGGTAATAGGGAACCCAAGGTCGAAAAGGGAGAGTGTTGACATGTCGTGAGTTTGGTAACCAGTATCACAAAACAATATGTGTACTGATTGTTTAATGAGAAGCTAGTTTGCTCTGTAAACCTTCATCTATAGTACAATAATAATAATTAAAAAAAACATGTTGCTGGTCTTGCCTTCACAGACCCTTTCTTCTGGACTGGTTGGAACATATGAAAAGACAGGAGCTGGGGCTTTACTGAAAGTCTCTGGGTGATGCAAATGGTTAACACTTTCAGCTGTTAACCAGAAGGTTGGAGGTTCAAGTCCACCCAGAGGTGCCTTAGAAGAAAGGCCTGGCTACCTACTTCTGAAAAATCAGCCACTGAAAACCCTATGGCATGCAGTTCTACTCTAACACGCATGGGGTTGCCATGAGTCAGAATCCATGCAATGGCAACTGGTTTGGTTGGGGTTTCATTGAGTTGCAGAACAGCTTGTATAAACTGTTTTTGCCGGTTGTGATAGGTATCTGGCTAATAAATGTCTATATAATACATTCATTATAATCTGGTAGCAGGGTTATAACATCAATGTCTTTGATGGTTCTTTATCTACCAAAAACAAGCGAAAAACTGAGCAAAAAGGTAGATTTAATGTGATGCAGATGAAGTTTCGGCTTAAAGTCCCTCTCTTGTACAGGCCTCTCCTAAGACTCAGTATCTAATTTTTATTCACACATTTGTAGTCTTTATCTTAAAGAGGGCCCCCCAAATTGAATACATTTCAGGTCTCAGAGTACTTGCATAGACCACTGACTTGAGAATGACTAAATTAGCGTAGGTCATTTCCAACACAGGATATTCTGGAAGTATTAATTTGGCTGTTCTCTATGTATTTCCCTCCCCCTCTTCTCTATTTTTTCTTTGGATCCCTAGGGCCATTTTTCCTTCCCATACCCATGCAAAGATTGACAAAATAAAATGCTGGCCTTAATGTCAGCCATGGGGGCGGGGGTGGTTCACTGGTAGCATTCTCGCCTTCCATGCGAGAGACCAGGGTTCAAATCCTCACCAGTGTACCTCACCTGTCTGTCAGTGGAGGCTTGAATATTGCTATGATGTTGAACGAGTTCCAGAGGAGCTTCCACACTAAGACGGACTAGGACGAAGAGCCTGGCAATCTACTTTTGAATATGAGCCAATGAAAACCCTGTGGATCACAAAGATCTGATTCACAACTGATCATGGGGATGGTGCAGGACTGGGCAGCGTTTTGTTCCTTTGTGCATGGGGTCACCGTGAGTCAGGGCTGACTTAAGGGCAGCTCACAACAACAACAAGTGCCAGGCAAAGATTCTCGGTAGCATTGGCGGGACTAGGTTTTCTTCTCTGGGGACTAGATACGACTTGGCTAGGGAAGGGGAGAAGAAGAGAAAAGTGGCACAGGTGAAAAGGACACAAGAGGGGACCTATGGAGCCCCTCAAGTAAGAGAGAAGATGAGAACCTTCCAGCACAAGGGCAGAGAGGATGGTAGAGGGACCCAAAGGATTAACCTATCTTTAGGCATGGAAAGGAACCCTGGTGACTCAATGGTTAAGCGTTTGCCTGCTAACCAAGAAAAGGTTGGCAGTTCAAATCCACCAGCCACTCCCAGGAACCATATGGGGCAGTTCTACTCTGTCCTTCAGGGTCGCTATGAGTTAGAATTGACTCATCAGCAACATTTGTTTTTTTGTTTTTGTTTTTGTTTTTTTGGTTTAGGCAAGAAAACCTCAGCCCCCTGTGGACAACTGACAAGTGTCAATCACCTGGACCAGGGGATGAGGAACTTGGAGGTCTTGTGTCACAAGGGGGGAACTTTGGAAGAGCATCACCCTCAATCACAATGGAAACAATGGAGAACTTCTCTGTCAGTTGGACATGGTGGTGCCACTTCTATACAAATGTTAAAATGATAAAGAATGCCACAAAGTAGCATTGCTGGATGTAATAAAGAAATCAGACAACTAGCAGAAATGTAGGCTTTGGAATCAGGTCTGAGGTCAAATCCCTATCCCATTGCTTACTAACTGTGTTATCGTTGGCAAGCCAGTCAACATTCTAGAGCTTCAGTTCTATCTTCCATAAGTGGGGGAAATAGTAATTATTTTTTAGGATTGTTTAATGTCTTAAACGGAACTAATGCAGGCAAAGTGCCTGCATGTCAAGGTGACTTGATAAGTAGGAGTAGTGACTATTAAGATGGCCTAGAAGGATCACTTTTTGGAAGGTGAACCAGCAGTGATTGGTTAGGCAGAGTCACGATAGCAGAAAAGACCATTTTGTTCTCCACAGTTGAGTTACACCCCACCCTTTCATTAGGAATTATTTCATTACATCACAAATGCAGAACTTTTTCTATGGGACTATAAAAACGACACTTTTAGGTCCCCTCTGCTTCTATTATTCTATTTCCATTCTTGGAATTTGGAACTAAGTGTGTGCATTTTTACACACAAACGCAGAACTTTTTCTATGGAACTACAAAAACGACACTTTTAGGACCCTCTGCTTCTATTATTCTATTTCCATTCTTGGAATTTGGAGCTAAGTGTGTGCATTTTTTCCACCAGGCAACATCTCTGTCCAGCTTCTGCATGCCAGAACCATCCCCAAACCCCCTGCGCACCCTCACTTGCACTTCTGTGTCTGTGGGGTATGGATTTTATGCTAGAACTTCCAAACAAACTGCCCCTTGCCCGTCCCCTGTGTATACTTGGCCATCTGAGATGAACAATTGCTTGGAGCCAGGTTGTGATCCAACAAGTCAGAGATAGAAGAGAACGGGCTTCTCCTAACCTCCCCAACAGCCCAGGGAAGACGGAGAGAAGTCCTGGCAAGAGCACGCCAGTCCTTAGACCAACCTACCTTCTCTTACCCCATGTCCTCCCAAGGGGAGAAAATGAAGGAGCACAGACTGGGTTATACAGGTCTTGGTTCAAAGCCCTGCCACTCCACTTAAAAGTTGTGTGACTTTAGTCAAGTCACTTAATCTCCCTGAGCCCCATTTACCTTATTTGTAAAATGAAGGAAATGATGCTTGTGCCATTGGGTTCTAACCAGGGTTAAATTATACATAATGGGCAAAATCTACCACCTGTCTATCAGTTTGCCAGATTGTGGTGGATTGCATGTTGCTGTAATGCTGGAAGCTATGACACTGGTATTTCAAATATCAGCAGGGTCACCCGAGGTGGACAGAATTCAGCGGAGCTTTCAAACTAATACTGATTAGAAAGAAAGGCTTGGAGATCTACTTTGGAAAATCAGCCAATGAAAACCCCATGGATCACAACAAACCACGGTGTGATATAGTGCCCTTTAGGTTAGAAGGCACTCAAAATACACAGTGGCTGCAACTGTGGACTCCAGCATAACAACGATCATGATGA